>CM039672.1:217612350-223257350 GCA_022496015.1 Hordeum marinum
ACCACGAAGGTAGAAATCAATAAGGAGCATCAAGTGTTGATGGTTAAGTGAAAACCACTAGTTTCAAAAGGGGCAAGGGCAAGAAGGGAAAAACTTCAGGAATGGCAAGCCAGTTGTTGCTCTAGTGAAGAAACCCAAGGTTGAGCCCGAACCCGAGACTAAGTGCTTCTGTTATGAGGAGAATGTTCGCTGAAGCGGAAAAACCCTAGATGATTGGTAGATAAGAAGGCTGGTAATGTCAATGGAAGTATATTTGATATACGTGTTAGTGATGTGTACCTTGCTGGTACTCCTAGTAGCACCTGGGTATTAGATACCGGTTCGGTTGCTAAGTGTTAGCAACTCGAAATAAAAGCTACGGAGTAAATGGAGACTAGCTAGGTGAAAGGTGACGATGTGTGTTGGAAGTATTTCCAAGATTGATGTGATCACCATCGCACGCTCTCTCTACCTTCAGGATTTGTGATAAACCTAAATAAATGTTATTTGGTGTTTGCGTTGAGCATAAACGTGATTAGATCATGATTAGTGCGATACGGTTATTCATATAAGTTAGAGAATAATGGTTATTCTGTTTACATGGATAATGCCTTCAATGGTCATGCACCCACTCGAAATGGTTTATCGAATCATGATCGTAGTAGTACACATATTCATAACATTGGTACCAAAAGATACAAAGTTAATAATGATAGTACCACATGCTTGTGGCACTGCCACGTAATGTCATATTGGTATAAATCGCATGAAGAAACTCCATGATGATGGATGTTTTTTGACTCACTCGATTTCGAATCGGTTGAGACATGCGAGCCATGCCTCTTGGGCAAGATGACTGAGACCCCGTCATCCAATATGATGGAGCGGGCAAGTGGCTTATTGGAATTAATACATGTTGATGTATGTGGTCCAATGAGTGTTGAAACACACAGTGGATATCGTTGTTTTTCTTTATCTTCACTGATGATTTGAGTAAATATGGGGATATTTACTTAATGAAACACGAATCTGAAATGTTTGAAAGGTTCAAGGAGTTTCAGAGTGAAGTTAAAGATCATCGTGACAAGAAGATAAATGTGTATGATATGATCATGGAGGTGAATATCTAAGTTACGAGTTTGGTATGCAATTTTAGACAATGTGGAAATTGTTTCACAGCTCACGCCTCCTGGAACACCATAGTGTGATGGTGTGTTCGAACGTCGTAGTCGTGCTCTATTGGATATAGTGAGTACTATGATGTCTCTTATCGTTTTACCACTATCGTTATGGGGTTATGCATTAAAGACAAATCCATTCACTTTAACAGGGCACCATCTAAGTCTGTTGAGATGACACCGTGAGAATTATGGTTTGACAGAAGCCTAAGCTGTCATTTCTTAATGTTTGGGGCTGCGACGCTTATGTGAAAATGGGTTTTTCACCTAGCGAGCTCGAACTCAAAGCAGACAAATGCATCTTCATAGAATACCCTAATGAGACATTGGGTATACCTTCTATCTCAGATCCAAGCGCAAAAGGTGTTTGTTGCTAAGAACGGGTCCTTTTTGAGAAAGAGTTTCTCTCGAAAGAATTGAGTGGGAGGAAGATAGAACTTGATAAGGTTGTTGAACCTTTGTTTCAACCAGAGAATAGCGCAACACAGAAAGATGTTTCTGTAGAGCCTACTTAGTTGAAAAGGAAGTTAATGATGATGATCATGAAGCTTCGGATCAAGTCACTATCGAACCTCGTAGGTCGACAAGGACGCGTACTGCTCCTGAGTAGTACGACAACCCTGTCTTGGAAATCATGTTGTTGGACAACGATGAACCTACGAACTATGGAGAAGCGATGGTGGGCCCGGATTCCAACAAATGGCTAGGAGTCATGAAATCCGAGAAAGGATCCATGTATGAAAACCAAGTATGGACTTTGGTAGACTTGCCTGTTGAATGGCGGGTCATTGAGTACAAATGGACCTTTGAAATAAACATAGACGCTAATGGTGAAATGTCACCGTTTATAAAGCTCGATTTGTCGCAAAGAAGTTTCCGCCAAGTTCAAGGAGTTGACTGCGATGAGATTGTCTCATCTGTAGCGATGCTAAAAGTCTATTAAAATTTTGTTAGCAGTTGCTGCATTTTTCGATTATGAAATCTGGCAGATGGATGACAAAACAAGGTTTCCGTAATGGTTTCTGTGAGGAAGAGTTGTATGTGATACAACCAGAAGGTTTTGTCAATCCTAAGGATGCTAATAATATGCAAACTCCAGCGATCCTTCTATGGACTGGAGCAAGCATCTCGGAGTTGGAATATATGCTTTGATGAGGTGATCAAAGTGTTTAAGTTTATACAAAGTTTATGAGAAACTTGTATTTGCAAGAAAGTGAGTGGGAGCACTATGGAATTTCTTATAAGAATATGTAGTTGACATATTATTGATCGGAAATGATGTAGAATTTCTGGAAGAGCATGAAGGGTTGTTTGAAAAGTTTTGTTTTTCAAAGGAAGACCCAGATAAAGCTACTATTTTATTGAGCATCAAGATCTATAGGGATAGATCTATTCGCTTGATAAGTTTTTTCGACGAAGACATACCTTGACAAGTTTTTGAAGGAGTTCAAAATAGATGGGTCAAAGAAGGAGTTCTTGACTGTATTGTAAGGTGTGAAATTGAGTAAGACTCAATACCCGACCACGGCAGAAGATAAAGAAGAGATGAGTGTCATCTCCTATGCTTTAGCCATAGGCTCTATATAGTATGCCATGCTGTGTACCGCACCTGTGTGTGCCTTGCCATGAGTCTGTCAAGGGGTACAAGAGTAATCCAAGAGTGGATCACTAGACAGCGGTCAAAGTTAGCCTTAGTAACTTGAGAACTAAGGAAATATTTCTCGATTATGGAGGTGATAAAGAGTTCATCGTAAAGTGTTACGATGATGCAAGCTTTAAAACCAATCCGGATGACTCTTAGTAGAAATCCAGCTACGTATAGTGGAGCAGCCATTTGGAATAGCTCCAAGTGGAGCATGGGAGTAGTATCTACAAATATGACATGGAAAGTTTGTAAGGTACACACGGATCTGAATGTCGCAGACCCGTTGACTAAAACCTCTTTCACGAGCAGGACATGAACAAACCCCAGAACTTATTGGGTGTTAATCACATGATGATATGATCACATGGTGATGTAAGTGTTAATCACATGGTGATGTGAACTAGATTATTGACTCTAGTGCAAGTGGGAGACTGTTGGAAATATGCCCTAGAGGCAATAATAAAATGGTTATTATTGTATTTCCTTGTTCATGATAATTGTCTATTGTTCATGCTATAATTGTGTTAACCGGAAACCATAATACATGTGTGAATACATAGACCACAACATGTCCCTAGTGAGCCTCTAGTTGACTAGCTCGTTGATCAATAGATGGTCACGGTTTCATGACCATGGACATTGGATGTCGTTGATAACGGGATCACATCATTAGGAGAATGATGTGATGGACAAGACCCAATCCTAAGCATAGCACAAGATCGTGTAGTTCGTTTGCTAAAGCTTTTCAATGTCAAGTATCGTTTCCTTAGACCATGAGATTGTGCAACTCCCGGGTACCGTAGGAATGCTTTGGGTGTGCCAAACGTCACAACGTAACTGGGTGGCTATAAAGGTGCACTACGGGTATCTCCGAAAGTATCTGTTGGGTTGGCACGAATCGAGACTGGGATTTGTCACTCCGTGTGACGGAGAGGTATCTCTGGGCCCACTCGGTAAGACATCATCATAATGAGCTCAATGTGACTAAGGAGTTAGCCACGGGATGATGTATTACGGAACGAGTAAAGAGACTTGCCGGTAACGAGATTGAACAAGGTATGGGGATACCGACGATCGAATCTCGGGCAAGTATCATACCGATAGACAAAGGGAATTGTATACGGGATTGATTGAATCCTTGACATCGTGGTTCATCCGATGAGATCATCGTGGAGTACGTGGGAGCCAACATGGGTATCCAGATCCCGCTGTTGGTTATTGACCGGAGAGGTGTCTCGGTCATGTCTACGTGTCTCCCGAACCCGTAGGGTCTACACACTTAAGGTTCGATGACGCTAGGGTTATAGGGAAAAGGTATACGTGATTACCGAAGGTTGTTCGGAGTCCCGGATGAGATCCCGGACGTCACGAGGAGCTCCGGAATGGTCCGGAGGTAAAGATTGATATATAGGAAGTCCAGTTTTGGTCACCGGAAAGTTTTCGGGCTCATCGGTAGTGTACCGGGAGTGCCGGGAGGGTGCCGGATAACCCCCGGGAGGGGTGTGACGACCAAAGGACCACATGGGCTGATAGATAAAGTGTGCCAGCCCTTATTGGGCTGGGCAAGACTTTTGCTAAAGGCCCATGCGGCTGGAGATAAGGAGATAAGGCAAAAAGGATTTAAAAGGAGGAGATCCACCTCCCTTGTGGGAGGTGGACTCTCCCTTTAATTCGGCCGGCCATCTCCTCTTTGGAGTAGAGGCCAAGCCAGCCCTCCACGTCCCTCCTCCTATATATACTTGAGGTTTTGGATGTTTTGAGACAAGATTTGATCTCTCTCTCTCACGGCGAAGCCCTACCTCTCTTCTTCCTCCTCCGCAGCGCTTAGGCGAAGCCCTGTCGGAATACCTTGCTACTCCACCACCACCACGCCGTCGTGCTGCTGTTGGAGCCCTTCCCCAACCTCTCCTTCCTCCTTTCTGGATCAAGGTGTTGGAGACGTCACCGGGCTGCACGTGTGTTGAACGCGGAGGTGCCGTCCGTTCGGCACTTGATCGGATCTACCGCGATCTGAATCGCTGCGAGTACGACTCCATCAACCGCGTTCTTGTAACGCTTCCGCTTAGCGATCTTCAAAGGTATGAAGATGCAATCTCTCCCCTCTCGTTGCTGGTTTCTCCATAGATAGATCTTGGTGAACGTAGGAAAATTTTGATTTACTACTACGTCTCCCAACAAGTGGTACTATCATTATCAGCTCTACATCTTTTGGCATCAATGTTATGAACATGTGTATCATCACTATCAAGATTCAATATGAATAAACCCCTCACATTGGGTGCATGACCATAAAAGATATTACTCATATAAATAGAACAACCTTGATTCTGTGATTTAAGTGAGTAACTGTCTCACAATAAACAAGATCCATATATAATGTTCATGCTTAACGCAGGCACTAAATATCAATTATTCAGGTTCATCACTAGTCCCAATGGTAATCGAAGAGAGAGCATGCCGACGGCGATCACATCAACCATGGAACCATTTCCCACGCGCATCGTCACTTCATCCTTTGCCAGCCTTCGTCTATTTCGTAGTTCCTGTTTTGAGTTGCAAATGTGAGCAACCAAACCGGTATCAAATACCCATGCACGACTACAAGAGCTAGTAAGGTACACATCAATAACATGTATATCATATATACCTTGTTTGTCGTTGGCCGCCTTCTTGTCAGCCAGGTACTTGGGGCAGTTCCGCTTCCAGTGACAAGTTCCCTTGCAATGAAAGCACTCAGTTTCTGGCTTGGGTCCATGCTTGGGCTTCTTTACAAGAGTAGCAACTACTTTGCCATCCTTCTTGGTTTTACCCTTCTTGCCCTTGCCCTTGCCATTCTTCTTGAAACTAGTGGTTTTATTGATCATCAACACTTGATGTTCTTTCTGGATTTCAGACTCAGCGACTTTTAGCATCGCAAACAGCTTGGCCACTGACTTGTTCATCCCATGCATGTTATAGTTCATCACAAAGCTCTTGTAACTAGGTGGCAGTGATTGAAGAACTCTATCATTGATCGCCTCTGGCGGAAGGGCAATTCCCAACTCCGCTAGACGAGTCAAATACCCAGACATTCTGAGTATATGTTCACTGATCGACCTGTTCTCCTCCATCTTGCAAGCATAGAACTTATCGGAGGTCTCATACCTCTCGATCCGGGCATTCTTATAAAAGATAAACTTCAACTCCTGGAACATCTCATATGCTCCATGATGTTCAAAACGTCTTTGTAGTCCCGGTTCTAAGCCATACAATATTGGAAATTGAACTATTGAGTAATCTCCAGAACGTGCCTCCCAAGCGTTCTTAACGTCTTCGGAAGACATGTCTTCTGGTTGGTCAACAAGCGGTGCATCAAGGACATATGATTTCTGGGAAGCCGTGAGGATAATCCTCAGATTATGGGCGCGGACAACAAAGTTACTTCCATCATCTTTCAACTTAGCTTTCTCTAGGAATGCATTAAAATTCAGGGGTGCTACTGCGCGAGCCATTGATCTACAACATAAATATGCAAAGGTTACTTAGACTATTGTTCAAGATAATGAGTTTAGTTAATCAAATTACTAAAGCTCCCACTCAAATTGACATCCCTCAGGTCATCTGAGTGTCACATGATCCAAATTCACCAACTCAAGTCCGATCATCACGTGAGTTGAGGTGGTTTCAATGGTGAACATCATCATGTTGATCATATCTACTATATGACTAATGTTCGACCTTTCGGTCTCTTGTGTTTCGAGGCCATGTTTGTACATGCTGGGGTCGTCAAGTTTAACCCGAGTGTTCTGCATGTGCAACACTGGCTTGCACCCGTTGTATGTGAATGTAGAGTCTATCACACCCGATCATTACATGGTGTCTTGATAGGACGAACTTTCGCAACGGTGCACACTCGGGGAGAACCCAATTCATCTTGAAATTTAAGTAAGGGATCACCTTATAATGCTACCGTCGTCCTAATCAATACAAGGTGCATAAAAGGATCAACATCACATGCAAATCATAAGTGTCATGATATGGCCATGAACTTGTGCTTTTGATCTCCATCTTGAAAGCACCAGCATGATCTCCATCGTCACCGGCACGACACCATGATCTCCATCATCTTGATCTCCATCAACGTGTCGACATCCGGGTTGTTGCGCCCATCATGCTTGTACTACTATTGCTATCATTTAGCGATAAAGTAAAGCATTACATAGAGCTTAATGATTGACACGCAGGTCATACAATAATTAAAGACAACCCTATGGCTCCTGTCGGTTGTTGTACTCATCGAAATGCAAGTTGTGATATTCTATACAACACATGATCATCTCATACATCACATATATCACATCATGTAATTGGCCATATCACATCATAACATACCCTGCAAAAACAAGTTAGGCGTCCTCTAATTTTTGTTGCATGTTTTACGTGGCTGCTACGGGTATGTAGCAAGAAAACTTCTCACCTACGCATAAACCACAACAGTGATACATTAGTTGCTTTTCAACCTTCTCAAGGACCGCCTTTGTCGAATCCGATCTAACTAAAGTGAGAGAAACTGACACCCGCCAACCATCTATGCAACAAGTTGCAGTTGATGGAACCGGTCTCTCGTAAGCGTATGAGTAATGTTGGTCCGGGCCGCTTCATCCCACAATACCGCTGAACCAAAACACGACCAAGGGAGGAAGCAATCTAAGAATCAATGCCGATAAACTCTTTGTATTCTACTTGAGACCTCATCTACACATAGACTTAGCTCATGATGCCACTGTTGGGGAACGTTGCAGGGGAAACAAATTTTTTCCTATATTCACGCAAGACCTATCCATGGTGATGAGCATCTACGATAGGGAGAGTGGATCTACATACCCTTGTAGATTGCTAAGAGGGAAGCGTTAAGAAATGCAGTTGGTGTAGTCGAACATCTTCACGAACCAAATCGTCGAGCGTCCCGCCATCCAATCACGATCCGTCCCGGTCAAGCACCGAACGGACGGCACCTCCGCGTTCAGCACACGTACAACTTGATGACGATCTATGCCTTCTTGATCCAGTAAGAGGGAGCGGAGAGGTACAAGAGTTCTCCAGCAGCGTGACGGTGCTCCGGCGATGGTGGTGGAGCTATTCCGGCAGGGCTTCGCCTAAGCACTGCAGAAATCCGATCTAGAGGAGAAACTATGCACTGGAGGAACGGGTAACACGTGGCTGAAAATCAAATACAAAAACCCTAAAACATCCAGTATATATAGGAGGGAGAGAGTAGGAGGATTTTCCCTCAAGGAACCAGCCCTTGGTTTGGCCGAATCAAGGAGGAGAGGAGGACTCCTCCTCCAATCCTAGTAGGACTAGGATTCCTCCCTATTTTGCTTTTTTTCCACCTTATCTCTTTGGGTTTTCTCTCCCAGCCGCATGGGCCTTGTGTGGGACTTCCACCAGCCCACTAAGGGTGGGTATTCACTCTCCCACAGCCCATGCAGCCTATTGCGTCGAAATACCCCTCCCGATGGTCTCCCGGTACACTACCGGCACTCCCGGTACACTACCGATGAGCCCGAAACTTTTTCGGCGACCAAAATAGGACTTACTATATATCAATCTTTACCTCCGGACCATTCCGGAGATCCTCGTGATGTCCGGGATCTCATCCAGGAATCCGAACAACCTTCGGACACCACCATACATAACTCTATACTACCGAAACGTCACCAAACCTTAAGTGTGCAGACCCTGCGGGTTCGAGAACTATGTAGACATGACCGAGACACCTCTACGGTCAATAACCAATAGCGGGACGTGGATGTCCATATTGGTTCCTACATATTATACGAAGATCTTTATCGGTCGAACCTCTATGTCAAGGATTCAGTTAAGCCCGTATGATGTTTCCTTTGTTCTTCGGTATGTTACTTGCCCGAGATTCAATCGTCGGTATCTCCATACCTAGTTCAACCTCGTTACAGGCAAGTCTCTTTACTCGTTCTGTAATACAAGATCCCATGACTAACACTTAGTCACATTGCTTGCAAGGCTTATTGTGACGTTGTATTAGTGAGTGGGCCCTGAGATACCTCTCCGTCACACGGAGCAACAAATCCCAGTCTTGATCCATGCCAACCCAACAGACACCCTCGGAGATACCTGTAGAGCACCTTTATAGTTACCCAGTTACGTTGTGACGTTTGATACACACAAGGCACTCTTTTGGTGTCCGTGAGTTGCATGATCTCATGGTCATAGAAACATATACTTGACATGCAGAAAACAGTAGCAATAAACTGACATGATCATATGCTATATTTGTAGTTTGGGTCTTGTCCATCACATCATTCTCCTAATGATGTGATCCCGTTATCAAATGACATCACATGTCAATGGCTAGGAAACTTTGACCATCTTTGACCAACGGGCTAGTTCACTAGAGGCATACTAGGGACAAAGTGTTGTCTATTTACCCATATATGTAATGTGTTTCCAATCAATACAATTATAGCATGGATAATAAATGATTATCATGAACAAGGAAATATAATAATAAACACTTTTTATTGCCTCTAGGGCATATTTCCAACACCACGATCCCCCACTATCGCCACTTCTCAAAACATGGGTGACACCTGTCGCGTGGAGAGCAAGGGTCAGGGGCCATCCTGTCCAAAATCTTCGGACGGATTGGTTTTCACTTCCACTATAAATACCCCTCCCCTTCAACTGCACTCAGTTACTCCTCATCTCTACTCTCTCCCGAGCTCCAACCTAGCGCCGTCGCTAAAGTCATCGACGCTGGTGTGGAAGAGCTTCACTGCCTCGACCTTGCCGTCGCCGTACTCGCATCGGCCGCGGAAGTCTTCATCCTGCCGCCGTTGTAGCTGTCTCCCTCTGTCAAGCTAGGGTGTGGGAGATCTGAACTGATGAACTTCCCAATCTCATCTCATAGTTCGTCGTGTTCTTCACCAGGGTAAATAAATTTTATTTTGACTGCCCTTGTTTGATCGTCAAATGTTCTTCATATTCCTCAAAAGGTGTTTATTCTTCATGAATCTTATTCTAAAGCACCTTACATCTTCATAAACTTGATGATTTTCCCTAAGTAATGATTTTCTTCAAGATTCCTCAACTGTGTGAATCCTCAAAATTTTCACAACTCTGGAACCTAAGACAAAGAACACTTAGTGAAATTCCTCAAGACACCCATGGTAAAATTCCTCACACCTATCTTTATTTAAAATTTTCTAAAAACACACATGACCTCTTCAAGTTCCTCGCACCTATACTATGTTCATAGGTAAAACATCTCCGCTGATGAATCACTAGGTTCTCATCAACTTAACTCATTTGCAGCGTTCCTTGAGGAAAAACTATGTACTTCTTCAGAGTCCTCAAGAGATCAAATTCCTCAGGTGAGGAAAAGGGCTGACGGAAAGAAACCTTAGAAAGGTGGAGAAAAGCCAGATGTGCACACTGCTTCTGAGATTCCTGATGACTTGTATGAGGAATACTGCACACCCGAAGAAGAAACTCATGGCAAAGAAACGACCAAGCAGAGAAAAATTCGTCTGCAGAAAATTGAGAGGAGACTGGCAAGGGAATGTAAGGAATATCGTTATGTAACTCCTAAATACATGATGAAATTCGCTGTGAAACCTCCTTGCAGCAGGCCTCCCCTGGCTCAAAATCAAATTGCTGATCCCACTAGTCTCAAGACTGGTGAGGACTTTCCTCATATGTGGGAGAAGCAGCAAGCCAAGCTGTCGAGGAAAGCCAAAGAGGCAGTGAAGAAATTCAATGAAGATTCTGCTACTGTTGTTGCCTCTACCGGAGCCTTTGCAAGTGCTCCGAACAAAACAATGATGAAGAAATCTGTTGTGAAGACAAGTTCTTCGACCTCAAAACCATCACAGCAAATTCCTCAAGTCCAAAGGCCTCAATCTTCAAAGGCCTCAGGTGCTGAAACTGTTGCCGCTCAGTCTTCAGCTGCAGCTACAAAGTCCTCAACCCCTATGCATCTGGCATCATGTAAGAGGACTGAGGGATTCTCAAAAGTTCCAAAGATCTCGGCAAGCCCCTCTACTATAGCAAAGTCCTCAACTAGTCCTACTGTGTTGAAACTGAAGAAAACGGCTGGACGAGGTCAAAGACCAAGTCCTCACACAAGCAAATCTGTGGTAACTGTACCCTCAGGATCTGAGGATGATGATGAAGCTGATGATGAAGAATTGGAAGAAATCATCAGACAAAGTCAGCACAGGGCTGCTATAGCCAAGGACAGCTCTGTTCCTCTCATGTTGGATCCCAAGATGATCCTCAACTTCATTGATATATGGCATGAAGATTGAAACACACCACTTTCTTCACTGAACTTGCCTCTTGGTGTGGACCATGTCCTCACCCACTTCATTTCTGCAGAAAAATGGAAAAGAGAACAAGCTCAGAGAGCTAAGAGGAACAGGGCCTAGAAAGAGAAGTTTCTGAGAGACAATGTGATAAACTTGACTCCAAATCAACTCGTCATAGTTCAGTCTGAAATTCGCACACTCTCTGAGGATCAAGAAAGGTATGATGCTGAATGGAAGGGCACCAAGGTAAGATTTGTGAGGGTTGCTCAAGCTGTTGTGAAGGATCACAACACAAGGGTTGCATCTCGTTCGCAACCACAAAATCCTCAGGCTGCTGAGATTCCTCAGGGTGATGAAAATCCTCAGGCTGCTGATGAAACTGCTCAGCCTGATGAAACTGCTCAGCCCGATGCGACTGCTGAAAAGAATGCTTCTGTACCAGAAGCAACAACTAGTGCTGCTGAGGAAACTTAAACCACTGATGACCATGCCAGGACAACCATCACTGTTGTTCCCGAAGAAACTAAAAGTCCAGCTGAAGCTTTTGTTACACCTGAAGAAACTGAACCCACCAGGGTGACTGCATCAGTCGTGCCTGAAGAAGCTAAAGATACAGAGGAAAAGACTCTTAAGAGAAAAGCATCACATACAGAATCCTCAGTTGTGAAGAAGTTGAAGACTATGCCAAGTTCTTCAACTGGACCCATTGATGCTACACCACTCTCCTCTGCACCAGCTTATGAACTTGTACCATTTGGGGTTGACTATGTCATCCCACATGAAGAAGATGAAGATCATTCTGCTGCTTCAACAGAGCAGATTGATGAAGAAATTGAAGTTGAAGACATTGCTTCAACTCCAAAGGTATCATCGCCCTAGGCTCAGTTCACTGCCGAAGAGGCCGGTGTTGAAAAAATTGATGAGGACATAGACATTGGCAATACAACGCTGGTCATGAATGATGAATATTGGGAATCAGCATACCCAAATTCACCAATGACTACTCCTCTGACATAGATTCCTCAGTCACCCGTTCCGACTGAAGAAATACATGAAGAATCTGCTAATCAGACCACCCAAGTCACTGAAGAAATTCCAGCTGCAATAGCTGATGACTTTGCTGCTCCACCCGCAACTGAGGAACCATCCCTCCAAATTGTTCAGTCTGAAGAAGTTCCTCCTATGACAAACGAGATCAAGGGCCGCTTCAAGCCAAATCTTCAACCAAAGCTAAGAATGCCATTCAAAAGCTCAGCGCGCCCCGAGTTCCTCAAGAGCAATTTCTTCAATCAGCGCATGTTCTTCACAGGTCCAAATCCTTATGACTTTGCAAGGGCCGGACGTAGCAGATTCTGGACGACAACTCAGCTCAACTACTATGCATTAGTCCTTTTCGAGAAGAAGAAAGTCTTCGAGCACCACCAAATTCCTCATGCTGACATGGAAACACTTCCATCATTCACACCAGTGGTCCAAGTTCTTCACGATGCAGGCATTCTTCTTTTCTGCGTCGACATCTGCGACTGGAATGAAGAACTCATCCTTCAGTTCTATGCCACACTGCATATTAGTGTAAATGCTTCAGACATCAACTCCTGGGTTTTGGATTCGATGACAGGATCAACTCACTTCACTGCTCAAGCTTCTAAATTGCTTCAGTGTGTACCAGTTCCAATTCCCTCAGATGAAGCTCGCACATTGTTTGATGAACCTGCACTTCCGAATCTGCTGATGCAAGTGCTCATGAAGACATTGCCTCCTGGAAAGCCTCAACGGAAAACCTTCCTTGTGAAGGATTTTCTATATGTGACTAGGACGGTCTACCGCATACTCACAAATACTCTATGTCCTCAGAAGGGCCACAATTCTAAAGAGGAAGAAGTGGAGGGAGTCATGAAGAATATGCTCTTCAACATCATTCATGGGATTCCCATCGACCTTCACGATTTCTTCATGAGGACATTGGCCAATGCTGCTTTAGCTCCATTTGAACAGAAGCCTTATGCGCCTTGGATCATGAAATTCATCAGGGCAAAGTCCTCAGTTCCCTTCAAGGCTGATTTCCAGAACCACTTTGGCCTCCTGCCTCCAATCGAAGTCATCAAGAGAACAATTGACCCAGTGGAAGGAAAAGGCAAGGCTGTCATTGATGAAGGCACTCATACATTGGATGGATAGTTTTGCAAAGCTGCTTCCTCTTCCACCAATGATGACACTACAACTCAGGACTCCGAAGCAAAGGCCTCAGCTCAAAAACCTCAAGAGTCTGCCCCGCGTGTGATGACTGATCGTGAAGTTCTAATAAGTCTTCATCAGAAGATCGATCGCAATCACAAGTGGGTGAAGTGTCAACTTGGTTACATTGTGCAAAACATGACTGTGACTCAGAACTCTATGAAGAGAAATCAATACTATGCACATCAAACCCTCAAGCGCACTTGGGCTGTCCTGTCTCACCTCACAACTCCTGAAGAACTGAACGAGCTGAACTTTGAGGAACATCCTGTCTGGGCTCATCGACCACAGAAGAAATTCAAGAAAGTCCAAGTTCCTCTAATGGTCACAAGTTCATATTCTTCATCACGTGAGAGAGATGAAGAGGAAGACATTGACGACATTGCGGCAGGCCCTGCATCGACAAACGACCCCGACAACGTTGGCGCTCCTTCCTCTCCAACAGGATGAAATTCTTCGGAGGGGCGTTAGTCCTCATTTTTTCGTCCCTTTTGGCCTTCGATGACAAAGGGGGAGAAAATTTGAGTTAGTCTTCAAGAGGGTCTCCCTATATGGGCTATTTTTGTTTAAGTTACAACTCTCGCTCTTCTGAAACTTTTCTTGATTGAGTTGTAAACTTAAGTCCAATGGTGGTCTGACATTTTTGAACTATTTCCCCGCATGTTTATTTCCTCAAGTACCTTAATGCATACATGCTGAATTTCGTCAGACACCATTTTCCTCACGCATTTCAAATTCTTCATATCATATGTTCAAATGCATGTATGAATTACAAGATATAGGGGGAGTCATTTGTAGTCCAAAGCAAATTCCTCAAATATGCACATCTTCAGGGGGAGTTCTTCTATATCTTGCAATCAAATTCCTCAAACTCAGTACTTTCACTTCATATGTTTATCCCCATTGAAAACTTAACCTATTTGTCATCAATCACCAAAAAGGGGGAGATTGTTAGTGCATCTAGGGCCCCTTACTGATTTTCGTGTATTGAAGACTTATAGGTTAAGGTACTAATGTGTTTGTGAGTGTACACATGCTCTATAAGTCGATGAGGAGTTTGATATATTCGGAGATTATCAACCCCTAAAAATGCTTTATAAGTCAATGATGAGTTTGATCTATCCGGAGATTATCGACCCCTAAAAATGTATGTCTTCAACTGAAGACTTTGCTGAAGACTTTGGTATTCCCGGAAGACATTGATAATGAAGAAGTTGGTGTGACCTTGAAGATATGAACGAGGACTATGAAGCATGAAGACTTTTGTTTTCGTAGTTTCATTTCCTTTATTTGAGTCATAGGAAACATGGTACTATTAAAGGGGGCTGAGGTAATACTAAGGAAAATTTCCAACTGATGCTCAACTCCAATATCCTCAACCTATACAATCCTTCGAGTGAAGCCTTTGGAAATCTCTTGTGGTTCAGTCAAATTCATCAGTGACAGAGATGAAGTTCTTCTGGCCTCTGATGAAATTGAACTGACTGAGGAGTTAGGATTTCGCCAGTGTGAATTGCCTACAAGTGAGGAACATGATATGTCTGAGGACTTTCATAGTTCGAAAATCCGACCGTTGTTGTGCTTAGCGTCAGCTGTCCCCAATCACAAATATCCACATAACGGTCATATCATTGGGGGTATTTATGTCATATCATGTTAGGTTGCACCATGGCTATAAATAGCCACCCCCACAACCACTAGTTGGTTGGCTGCTTCGAGAGAGAACTGACACTTATGATTTGAGAGCAACCCATCCTCCGAAGACTTTGAGAGAAAATCATCAGTGAGGAAAAACCCACAACCAAACCACCAAACCCAAAGTGATTGAGCATCACTGAACAAATTCCTGTGTGGAACCGACGCTTATTACCTTTAAGGACTGTGCATCCTCCAGATGGTTAGGCGTCATGGTCTAGTGCATCCTTCAGTCAATTGGGGATCACGAAGTGACCTTGGTCTAGAGCATCCAACAGTAAATTGTGGATTGCCGGGTGACCAGTTTGTGAGGGTTTTGTAAGTCTACCCCGAAGACTTACCATGAGTGTTGGGCGAGGACTGGGTGACCTTAGCTCAAGGAGAATACGGTAAGGACTGTGTGTCCTGGGACTATGTGTCCTCTAGTTTAAATACCAGGCCGCTCCGAACTACACGTACGATTGTCACAACAGTTGGAACTGGGTCATCAAACCATTGTCTTCATCGAGCTACCTGGTTCTATTTCCTCAACCCCTCTATTCCTCATACACCTGTTGATGAAAATGATTGTTACTGTTTGAAGAATTTGACTCAAGACTTTCACAAATTCCTCACCTCAAATTCTTCAAGTTACCTTGTTCATCACTGCTTATCCCGTGTCACGCTACTTAATATTTGTGCATGTTTCATTTCATCATGAAGACTATGCTGTTACTATGTTCCTCATGCAGTTGAGTACTTATTTAGCTGCTAGTTATTCATCACATTTCAAATTCCTGAAAGTTGAAATTCCTCAAGTGATGAATTTGTAAAAATCGACTATTCACCCCTTGTAGTCGATATAGCCCACTTTCAGGAACCAATATGGGCATCCAGGTTCCGCTATTGGTTTTTGGCCGTAGAGGTGTCTCGATCATGTCTACATAGTTCTCGAACCTGCAGGGTTTGCAGACTTGACGTTCAGTGACATTTCAATAGTACTGAGTTATGTATTTTGGTGACCGAAGGTTGTTCAGAGTCGCTAATGAGATCCAGGACGTCACGAGGAGCTCCAGAATGGTCCGTAGGTAAAGATTGATATATATGAAAGTGGTGTTTAAACTCCGAAAAAGTTTCGGGCATTTCCGGAAGTGTACCGGGAGTTACGAATGGGTTCCGGAGGTACACCAAGTGGAGCCACCACACCCCAATAGGGCCACATGGTCCTAGGATAGCACACCAGCGCCTGGTGGACTGGGAGGCCATCCCAAGTGGGCCTAGGCAGCTGGACTTGTGGGGAAAGGAAAGTCCAAGTGGGGGAAGGGAAGGAATCCTACTAGGAGTAGGACTGAAGGTGGACTCCTCCACCTCCACCTCCTTCGGTCGACTCCTAGGAGGATCCCTAGGTCAGCCAGACCCTTCCCTCCCTCCTATATATTCTAGAGGGGAGAGAGGGAAGCCACACAAGAAACCCTAACCACGGCGCAACCCTCTCTCCCCGATAGATTAAATCCTCTAGTTTCGGCGGTGCTTAGGCGAAGCCCTGCCAGAATAGTTCCACCGCCACCACCACCGCGCCGTCGCGCTGCCGGAGAACTCATATACCTCTCCGCTCCTTCTTGCTAGATCAAGAAGGCAGAGATTGTCATCTAGCTGTACGAGTGCTGAACGCGGAGGTGCCGTCCGTTCAGCGTTAGATCGGGACGAATCGTGATTGGATCGCGGGACGCTCGGCGATTTCGATCGCGAAGACATTTGATACGTCTCCAATATATCTATAATTTATGAAGTATTCATGCCATGTTTACAATAATTCTATAGTAGTTTGGTATGATTTTATTAGAACTAACCCGAAATGACGTTGTTTTCAGGAGAACTACCATGGCGTTGTTTTTTGTGCAGAAATAAAAGTTCTTGGAATGGGCTAAAAATTTATGGTGATTTTTATGGACCAAAAGAGAAGCCCAAAGCACAAGAGCTGGGCTAGGAAGTGGACGAGGAGTCCACAAGCCTGTTGGGCGCCCCCCTAGCTAGGGCTCGTGTGGTTTGTGGACTCCTCGAGCGTCTCCTTGACGTGAGACCGACACCAAAAATTTCTATAAATACATAAACCTCCGAAAAGAGACCTAGATCAGAAGTTCCGCCGTTGCAAGTCTCTGTAGCCAGGAGAAACCAATATTGTCCCTCTTCGGTACCCTGTCGGAGGGGGTCACCATCACCGGAGGTCATCTTCATCATCCCAGAGGGGCCATCATCACCATGGAGGCCAAGGACCAGAGGGAGAACCTCTCCCCACCTAGGGGGAGGCCATGGAGGAGGAAGCACAAGGGGGAGACCCTCTCCCTCTCTCTCTCGGTGGCATCGGAGTGCCATCGGGGGAACCATCGCCGTTGCGATCGTCTTCATCAACATCACCTTCTTCATCACCGTCCTCATATCTTTTCAGCGATCCACTCTCCCGCATCCGGCTGTAATCCCCTACTATGATCCAATGATGTGTTGCCATCCTATGATGTTTTGAGTAGATTTCTTTTGTCTTATGGGTTGGTTGATGATCTAGATTAATTTGAGTTGTATGTTTATTTTGGTGATGTCCTATCGTGCCTTCCATGCCGCACACACGTGAAGGATTCCCGTTGTATGGTGTTGCTGTTGGGGAACGTTGCATGGGAAACAAAAAATTTCCTACGCACACGAAGATCTATCCATGGTGATGAGCATCTACGAGAGGGAGAGTGGATCTACATACCCTTGTAGATCGCTAAGCGGGAAGCATTAAGAAACGTGGTTGGTGTAGTCGAACGTCTTCGCGATCCAAATCGCCGTGCGTCCCGCGATCCAATCATGATCCGTCCCGCGATCCAATCACGATCCGTCCCGCGATCCGATCACGATCCGTCCGACGAACTTGATCACGATCCGTCCCACAAACTTTATCCCGATCCTTCCGATCTAGCACCGAACGGACGGCACCTCCGTGTTCAGCACACGTACAGCTTGATGACGATCTCCACCGTCTTGATCTAGCAAGAAGGAGTGGAGAGGAATAAGAGTTCTCCGGCAGCCTGACGGCGCTCCGGCAATGGTGGTGGAGCAATTCCGGCAGGGCTTTGCCTAAGCACTGCAGAAATCCATTCTAGAGGAGAAACTATGCACTGGAGGAACGAGTAGCACGTGGCTGAAAATCTAGTGAAAAATCCGTAAAACCTTCAGTATATATAAGAGAATAGGAGGATAGGAGGCAGCCTTTGCCTCCAAGGCTAGCTATTTCGGCCGAACCAACTAGGAGAGGAGGATTCCTCCTCCAATCCTAGTAGGACTAGGATTGCTCCTTTTTGCCTTTTTTTTCCACCTTTTCCTATTGGGTTTTCTTCCTCCAGCCGCATGGGCCACTTGTGGTTGTTCCATCAGCCCACTAAGGGATGGTTTCCACTATCCCATAGCCCATGTAGCCCCTTGGGTCGAAATACCCCTCCCGGAGGTCTCCCGGTACACTACCGATGAGCCCGAAACTTTTCCAGCGACCAAAACAGGACTTCCTATATATGAACCTTTACCTCCGGACCATTCCGGAGCTCCTCATGATGTCTGGGATCTCATACGGGACTCCGAAAAACCTTCGGTCACCACCATACATAACTCTATACTACCGAAACGTCACCAAACCTTAAGTGTGCAGACCCTGCGGGTTCGAGAACTATGTAGACATGACCGAGACACCTCTACGGTCAATAACCGATGGCGGGACCTGGATGTCCACATTGGTTCCTACATATTCTACGACGATCTTTATCGGTCGAACCTCTATGTCAAGGATTCAGTTAATCCCGTATGATGTTCCCTTTGTTCTTCGGTATGTTACTTGCCCGAGATTCGATCATCGGTATCTCCATACCTGGTTCAACCTCGTTATTGGAAAGTCTCTTTACTCGTTCCGTAATACAAGATCTCGCAACTAACACTTAGTCACATTGCTTGCAAGGCTTATTGTGATGTTGTATTACCGAGTGGGCCCTGAGATACCTCTCTGTCACACGGAGTAACAAATCCCAGTCTTGATCCATGCCAACTCAACAGACAACCTCGGAGACACCTGTAGAGCACCTTTATAGTCACCCAATTACGTTCCGACATTTTATACACACAAGGTACTCCTCCGATATCTGTGAGTTGCATGATCTCATGGTCATAGGAACATATACTTGACATGCAGAAAACAATAGCAATAAACTGACACTATCATAAGCTACGTTTGTAGTTTGGGTCTTGTCCATCACATCATTCTCCTAATGGTGTGATCCCGTTATCAAATGACATCTCATGTCCATGGCTAGGAAACCTTAACCATCTTTCGATCAACGAGCTAGTTCACTAGAGGCATACTAGGGACATTGTGTTTGTCTATGTATCCACACATGTATCCATGTTTCCAATTAATACAATTATAGCATGGGTAATAAACGATTATCATGAACAAGGAAATACAATAATAAACACTTTATTTATTACCTCTAGGGCATATTTCCAACAGTCTCCCACTTGCACTAGAGTCAATAATCTAGTTCACATCACTATGTGATATACATTGTAATGAATAGAACACCCATGCAGTTCTGGTGTTGATCATGTTTAGCCCTTGGAAGAGGTTTAGTCAACGGGTCTGCAACATTCAGTTCCATGTGCACTTTGCAAAAAATTATGTTTTTCTCCACGATGTAATCGCGGATGGAGTTGAAAGGTCGCTTTATGTGTCTGGTCCTCTTGTGAAACCTTGGTTCCTCGGCCAGAGCAATGGCACTAGTGTTGTCACAGAACAGGTTCATTGGATTCAGTGCACTGGGCACTACTCCAAGATCTGTCATGAACTGCTTCATCCAGACACCTTCCTTCGCCGCCTCCGAGGCTGCGATGTATTCCGCTTCGCATGTAGAATTAGCTACCACGCTTTGCTTGGAACTGCACCAGCTTACCGCTCCCCCGTTAAGAATAAATAAGTATCCGGTTTGCGACTTAGAGTCGTCCGGATTAGTGTCAAAGCTTGCATCGATGTAACCCTTTACGATGAGCTCTTCATCACCTCCATAAACGAGAAACATTTCCTTAGTCCTTTTCAGGTACTTAAGGATATTCTTGGCCGCTTGCCAGTGCTCCATTCCAGGATCACATTGAAACCTTCCGGCCATACTTATGGCAAGGCTTATATCAGGTCTTGTGCACAACGTTGCATACATGATAGAGCCTATGGCTGAAGCATAGGGGATGACACTCATCTTTTCTCTATCTTCTGCAGTTACTGGGCATTGAGTCTTACTCAACTTTACACCTTGTAACACAGGCAAGAATCCCTTCTTGGACTGTTCCATTTTGAAGTTCTTCAAAACTTTATCAAGGAATGTGCTCTGTGAAAGTGCTATTAAGCGTCTCGATCTATCTCTATAGATCTTAATGCCTAATATGGAAGCAGCTTCTCCTAGGTCCTTCATTGAAGAACTCTGGTTCAAATATTCCTTCACGCTTTCCAGCATTTCTATATTGTTTCCAATTAGCAATATGTCATCCACATATAATACTAGAAATGCTATAGAGCTCCCACTCACTTTCTTGTAGATACAAGCTTCTCCGTAAACTTTTATAAACTCAAACGCTTTGATCACCTCATCAAAGCGCTTATTCCGACTCCGAGATGCTTGCACTAGTCCATAAATGGATCGCTGGAGTTTGCAAACTTTGTCAGCATTCTCTGGATCGACAAAACCTTCGGGTTGCATCATATACAACTCTTCCTCAAGGAAACCATTGAGGAATGCTGTTTTGACATCCATCTGCCAAATTTCATAGTCGAAATAAGCAGCTATTGCTAACATGATTCTGATAGACTTAAGCATCGCTACGGGTGAGAAGGTCTCATCGTAGTCAACTCCTTGAACTTGTGAAAAACCCTTTGCCACAAGTCGAGCTTTATAGACGGTGACATTACCATCTGCGTCTGTCTTCTTCTTAAAGATCCATTTGTTCTGAATGGCCTTTCGCCCTTCAGGTAATACTTCCAAAGTCCATAGTTTGTTTTCATACATGGATCCCATCTCAGATTTCATGGCCTCTAACCATTTCTCGGAATCCGGGCCCATCACTGATCCTCCATAGCTCGTAGGTTCATTGTTGTCCAACAACATAACCTCCAAGATAGGGTTGCCGTACCACTCAGGGGTAGTACGCGGCCTTATCAACATATGAAGTTCAATAGCAGCTTGATCTGAAGCTTCATGATCATCATCATTAACTTCCTCTTCTACCGTCGTAGGTTCCACAGAAACATCTTTCTGTGCTGCGCTACTTTCTGGTTGAAGTAAAGGTTCAATAACCTCATCAAGCTCTATTTTCCTCCCACTCAATTGTTTCGAGAGAAACTATTTCTCAAGAAATGTTCCGTTCTTAGTGACAAACACTTTGCCTTCGGATCTAAGATAGAAGGTATACCCGACTGTCTCTTTCAGGTATCCTATGAAGACACATTTCTCCGCTTTGGGTTCCAACTTTTCAGGCTGAAGCTTTTTGACATAAGCATCACATCCCCAAACTTGAAGAAACGACAACTTTGGCTTCTTGCCAAACCATAGTTCATATGGCGTCGTCTCAACGTATTTTGATGGTGCCTTATTTAAAGTGAATGCAACTGTCTCTAATGCATAACCCCAAAACGATAGTGGCAAATTAGCAAGAGACATCATAGAACGCACCATATCTAATAAGGTTCGATTACGACGTTCGGACACACCATTACGCTGGGGTGTCTCGGGCGGTGTCAACTGTGAAACAATTCCACATTGTCTTAAGTGACTGCCAAACTCATAACTCAGATATTCACCTGCTCAATCAGATCGCAGGAACTTAATCTTCTTGTTACGATGATTCTCAACTTCACTCTGAAATTGCTTGAACTTTTCAAACATTTTAGACTTGTGTTTCATTAAGTAAATATACCCATATCTACTTAAGTCATTAGTGAAGGTGAGAAAATAAAGATATCCACCACACGCTGTAACATTCATTGGACCGCACACATCAGTATGTATGATTTCCAATAAGTCACTTGCCCATTCCATTCTTCCAGAGATCGTCGTTTTAGTCATCTTGCCCATGAGGCATGGTTCACATGTGTCAAGTGATTCAAAATCAAGTGACTCCAAAAGTCCATCAGCATGGAGCTTCCTCATGCATTTTACACCAATATGACCTAAACGGTAGTGCCACAAGAAAGTGGTACTATCATTATCAACTCTACATCTTTTGGCATCAATGTTATGAACATGTGTATCATCACTATCAAGATTCAATATGAATAAACCCCTCACATCGGGTGCATGAACATAAAAGATATTACTCATATAAATAGAACAACTTTTATTCTCTGATTTAAATGAGTAACCATCTCGCAATAAACAAGATCCAGATATAATGTTCATGCTTAACGCAGGCACTAAATAACAATTATTCAGTTTCATCACTAACCCCGATGGTAATCGAAGAGAGAGCGTCCCGATAGCGATCACATCAACCTTGGAACCATTTCCCACGCGCATCGTCACTTCGTCCTTTGCCAGCCTTCGTTTATTCCATAGTTCCTGCTTTGAGTTGCCAATGTGAGCAACCGAACCGGTATCAAATACCCAGGCACTACTATGAGAGCTAGTAAGGTACACATCAATAACATGTATATCATATATACCTTGTTTGTCGTTGGCTGCCTTCTTGTCAGCCAGGTACTTGGGGCAGTTCCGATTCCAATGACCAGTTCCCTTGCAATGAAAGCACTCAGTTTCTGGCTTGGGTACATGCTTAGGCTTCTTTGTAGGAGTAGCACCCGCTTTGCCATCCTTCTTGGTTTTACCCTTCTTGCCCTTGCCCTTGACTTTGCCATTTTTCTTGAAACTAGTGGTTTTATTGACCATCAACACTTGATGTTCTTTCTGGATTTCAGACTCAGCGACTTTTAGCATCGCAAACAGCTCGGCGACTGACTTGTTCATCCCGTGCATGTTATAGTTCATCACAAAGCTTTTGTAACTAGGTGGCAGTGATTGAAGAACTTTGTCAGTGATCGCCTCTGGCGGAAGGGCAATTCCCAACTCCGCTAGACGAGTTGAATACCCAGACATTCTGAGTGTATGCTCACTGGTAGACCCGTTCTCCTCCATCTTGCAAGTATAGAACTTATTAGAGGTTTCATACCTCTCGATCCGGGCGTTCTTCTGAAAGATAAACTTCAACTCCTGGAACATCTCATATGCTGCATGACGTTCAAAACGTCTTTGAAGTCCCGGTTGTAATCCATACAATATTGCACCCTCAACTATTGAGTAATCTCCAGTACGTGCCTCCCAAGCGTTCTTAACGTCTTCAGAGGTCATGTCTTCTGGTTGGTCACCTAGCGGTGCATCAAGGACATATGATTTTTGGGAAGCCGTGAGGATAATCCTCAGATTACGGGCCCAGCCAACAAAGTTACTTCCATCATCTTTCAACTTAGCTTTCTCTAGGAACACATTAAAATTCAGGGGTGCTACTACGCGAGCCATTGATCTACAACATAAATATGCAAAGTTTACTTAGACCATTGTTCAAGATAATGAGTTTAGTTAATCAAATTACTAAAGCTCCCACTCACATTGACATCCCTCAGGTCATCTGAGTGTCACATGATCCAAATCCACCAACTCAAGTCCGATCATCACGTGAGTTGAGGTAGCTTCAATGGTGAACATCATTATGTTGATCATATCTACTATATGACTCATGTTCGACCTTTCGGTCTCTTGTGTTCCGAGGCCATGTCTGTACATGCTAGGCTCGTCAAGTTTAACCCGAGTGTTCTGCACATGCAACACTGGCTTGCACCCGTTGTATGTGAACGTAGAGTCTATCACACTCGATCATCACGTGGTGTCTCAACATGACGAACTTTCGCAACGGTGCACACTCGGGGAGAACACATTTTATCTTGAAATTTAAGTGAGGGATCACCTTATATGCTACCGTTGTACTAAGCAAAATAAGGTGCATAAAAGGATTTGCATCACATGCAATTCATAAGTGACATGATATGGCCATGAACTTGTGCTTTAGATCTCCATCTTGAAAGCACTGGCATGATCTCCATCGTCACCGGCAAGACACTACGATCTTCATCATCTTGATCTCCATCAACGTGTCGCCATCGGGGTTGTCGCGCCCAACATGCTTCTACTACAATTGCTACCGTTTAGCGATAAAGTAAAGAATTACATAGCGCTTAATGATTGACACACAGGTCATACAATAATTAAAGACAACCCTATGGCTCCTGCCGGTTGCCGTACTCATCGACCTGCAAGTCGTGAAATTCTATACATCACATGATCATCTCATACATCACATATATCACATCATGTAATTGGCCATATCACATCACAACATACCCTGCAAAAACAAGTTAGACGTCCTCTAATTGTTGTTGCATGTTTTACGTGGCTGCTACAGGTTTCTAGCAAGAACGATTCTCACCTATGCATAAACCACAACGGTGATACATAATTTGCTTTTCAACCTTCTCAAGGACCGCCTTTGTCGAATCCGATCCAACTGAAGTGAGAGAAACTGCCACCCGCAAGCCATCTAGGCAACAAGTTGCGTCGAGGGAACCAGTCTCTCGTAAGCGTACGAGTAATCTTGGTCCGGGCCGCTTCATCTCACAATACTGCTGAACCAAAATCCGACCAAGGGAGGAAGTAATCTAAGCATCAACGCCCACAAACCTTTTGTGTTCTACTCGAGATCTCATCAACACATAGACCTAGCTCTGATACCACTATTGGGGAACGTTGCATGGGAAACAAAAAATTCCCTACGCACACGAAGATCTATCCATGGTGATGAGCATCTACGAGAGGGAGAGTGGATCTACATACCCTTGTAGATCACTAAGCGGGAAGCGTTAAGAAACGCGGTTGGTGTAGTCGAACGTCTTCGCGATCCAAATCGCCGTGCATCCCGCGATCCAATCATGATCCGTTCCGAGATCCAATCACAATCCGTTCCGCGATCTGATCACGATCCATCCCACAAACTTGATCACGATCCGTCCCACGAACTTGATCACGATCCTTCCGATCTAGCACCGAACGGACGACACCTCCGCGTTCAGCACACGTACAACTTGATACGATCTCCACCATCTTGATGCAGCAAGAAGGAGTGGAGAGGAAGAAGATTTCTCTGGCAGCCTAACGGCGCTCCGGTGATGGTGGTGGAGCAATTCTGGTAGGGCTTCGCCTAAGCACTGCAGAAATCCAATCTAGAGGAGAAACTATGCACTCGAGGAACGGGTAGCACGTGGCTGAAAATCTAGTGCAAAAACCCTAAAACCTCCAGTATATATAAGAGGATAGGAGGAGAGGAGGCAGCCTTGGCCTCTAAGGCTAGCTGGTTCGGCCGAACCTACTAGGAGAAGAGGATTCCTCCTCCAATCCTAGTAGGACTAGGATTGCTCCTTTTTGCCTTTTTTCCACCTTTTCCTATTGGGTTTTCTTGCTCCAGCCGCATGGGACTCTTGTGGTTGTTCCACCAACCCACTAAGGTATGGTTTCCACTCTCCCACAGCCCATGTAGACTCTTGGGGTCGAAATACCCCTCCCAGAGGTCTCCCGGTACACTACCGGCACTCCCGGTACAATACCGATGAGCCCAAAACTTTTCCGGCGACCAAAATAGGACTTCCTATATATGAATATTTTCCTCTGGACCATTCCGGAGCTCCTTGTGACGTCCGGGATATCATCCGGGACTCCGAACAACCTTCGGTCACCACCATACATAACTCTATACTACCGAAATGTCACCAAGCCTTAAGTGTGCAGACCCTGCGGGTTCGAGAACTATGTAGACATGACCGAGATACCTCTACGGTCAATAAACAATGGCGGGACCTAGATGTCCACATTGGTTCCTACTTATTCTACGAAGATCTTTATCGGTCGAACCTCTGTGTCAAGGATTCAGTTAATCCCGTATGATGTTCCCTTTGTTCTTCGGTATGTTACTTGCCTGAGATTCGATCGTCGGTATCTCCATACCTGGTTCAACCTCGCTTTTGGCAAGTCTCTTTACTCATTCCGTAATACAAGATCTCACAACTAACACTTAGTCACATTGCTTGCAAGTCTTATTGTGATGTTGTATTACCGAGTGGGCCCTGAGATACCTCTCCGTCACACCGAGTAACAAATCCCAGTCTTGATCCATGCCAACTCAACAGACACCCTCGAAGACACCTGTAGAGAACCTTTATAGTCACCCATTTACGTTGCGATGTTTGATACACATAAGTTACTCCTCCGATATCTGTGAGTTGCATGATCTCATGGTCATAGGAACATATACTTGACATGCAAAAAACAGTAGCAATAAACTGACACAATCATAAGCTACGTTTGTAATTTGGGTCTTGTCCATCACATCATTCTCCCAATGATGTGATCCCGTTATCAAATGACATCTCATGTCCATGTCTAGGAAACCTTAACCATCTTTCGATCAACGAGCTAGTTCACTAGAGGCATACTAGGGACATTGTGTTTGTCTATGTATCCACACATGTATCCATGTTTCCAATTATTATAATTATAGCATGGATAATAAACGATTATCATGAACAAGTAAATACAATAATAAACACCTTATTTATTACCTCTAGGGCATATTTCCAACAGTTGCAATACATTCATAATTCGCTTATAGTGGGTTGCTAGAGTGACAAAAGCTTAAACCCGAGTAAGGGGGTTGTTGCATATGGGATAAAGGGGACTTGATGCTTTAATGCTATGGTTGGGTTTTACCTTAATGATCTTTAGTAGTTGTGGATGCTTGATATAGTTCCAATCATAAGTGCATACCGTCCAAGTATAGAAAGTATGTTAGCTTATGCCTCTCCCTCATATAAAATTGCAATAATGATTTCCGATCTTGTTAACAATTGCCTAGGACATTTCCGCACACCGACCCATCATTATTCCACACTCGCTATTTGTAATATATTGTAATATATTGTAATATATTCTAACTTTATGATAACAGCACCTATTTTTATATTTTAGTTCTCTGATATCATGCAAAGCTATTCTCTTCATACCCACAACTTAGTTTTATTTTTCGTTTCTAGTTGGAAGCAAACCTTCGGTGTATGTAGAGTCGTATCAGTGGCAGATAGGACTTGAGAGAATATTTATCTTACCTTTTTCTCCTTGTGGGTTCGACACTCCATACTTATCACTTCCACCGTTGGAAATTGCTACGATGATTCCTTACATTTGGGGATTATCAAGCTCTTTCTGGCTCCGTTGCCGGGGAGTAGTAGCGTGGGGTTGATATTCTTGTGTGTGCTTGTTTGCTTTCTTCACTAAGTAGATTTTGTTTCCCCTTTTTTGATTTCTTTATTTATGGGTGAAACAAACAAAAAAATAAATAATGAAAAATACAAAAAGAATTCTTTGCCTCTTTTTCCTAAGAAGTTTTTTCAAAAAAAGAAGTGATTGGAAGGTTGTGCATTGGAGAAGTGAGGGTCGACCTTGATCACGTGTGTTCACGCTCATGGAAACAATGTAGATTTTTTCATGGAATCTTATCAAAAATAATTACCCTCTTGTATATATACATTTTATGATAAAAATAATGTGCCAAGATTTTCTTTTAGGATGGTTAGATTGCTTGTTTGGTGTGTGTAGTGCAAAAACAGAAACTTTGGCTGTAGTGCGTGAATTTACATTTTTTACTGGAATGTCAAAAGTTTCTGAATTTTCTACAAAGTACTTATATGCAAAAAAATAAATTTGTCCTAAGTTTTCAGATTTTTTTGTGCTACATAAATATACTAAGTTTCTAGATAACTACATATTGTCCTGTTTTTGACAGATTCTGTTTTCTATGTGTTATTCTCTTATTTTGATGAATCTATGGGTTGTATCGGTGGGTATGAACCATGATGAAGTTGGAATAGAGTAGATATAATGCTAATAGGAATTTGGAATGAGTTCACAAAATTACTTAAAGTTGTATTTTGCTTTATTATACTAATGAATATCACAAGGGTTTTGTTAAGTTTTGTGTGAATGAAGTGTTCGAAGATCGAGGACGTATCGATATAAGAAGAATACGGAGAGAAAAGAGTTCAAGCTTGGGTATTCCCAAGGCACCCAGGTAAATATTTCAAAGAGACTCAAGCATCTAAGCTTGGGGATGTCCCGAAAGGTATCCCATCTTTAATCTTCAACAATTATCGGTATACGTCGGTTTATGTTTTGTTCACATGATATGCGTCTTTAGCATTTTTATTTTTCCTTTATGCACCCTTCTAGTATGATATAGTTCTTCATTGATTTGTATAATGCTTAATGTGCTTCACTTAAATCTTTTGAGTATGGCTTTGTAGAATGCTCTTTGTGCTTCACTTAAATCTTTTGAGTATGGCTTTATAGAATGCTTCATGTGCTTCACTTATATATTTTGAGATTGGATATTGGTTAATATATATATATATATATTAATTTTATAATTCTATATGTACTTCACTTATATATTTTAGAGTATGAATAAAATTATCATCGGAATTAGGCTTGGAAGAGTATCATTAAAATGTCATGCCTAGCTAAAAAGGCATTAAAGAAAAGCGCTTGTTGGGAGACAACCCTACACTTTTCTTTATATTTTTGTGTCTTCACATGATTAATATACTTTATTAATCATGTTTTGTGCCTTTTATTTCAATAAAGTGCCAAGTAAAACCTTGGGGATGATTTATAAGACGAGTAGAATTGATGCTGAACCAAAACGGAAACTTTTACCTCCAGTACAGGAATATTCATTTTTTACTGGAACATGATAATGATATGAAATTTCACACAGTCTTTATATAAAAATTATTCAGGTTGTACTAATGTTTGATAATTTTTAGAGACAGGGAAGTATGGCTATAGTACAGATCTTCACAGACTGTTCTGTTTTTGTCAGATTCTGTTTTGCATGCATAGTTTGCTTGTTTTAGTGTTACCATAGCTTATATTCAGTGATATCAAGTATGTGAATGGTAGAATACAGTAGGTATTATGTGATAAAAATTATGAATCTTGTCTTGACAGCACCTAAGTGAACAATTTATCTTCACTACATTAACCCCTCTCATGAAGTTCCGTTAAGTTTTGTGTGATTGAAGTTTTCAAGTTTTGGGTGAGACACCGATATGAGGAGAATAAGGAGTGACAAGAACCAAAGATTGGGGAAGCCCAAGGAACCTCAAGGTAATATCCAAGGAATAATCACGTGC
This sequence comes from Hordeum marinum, assembly GCA_022496015.1. NCBI lineage: Eukaryota > Viridiplantae > Streptophyta > Magnoliopsida > Poales > Poaceae > Hordeum > Hordeum marinum. The sequence continues at coordinate 217,641,739 of CM039672.1, forward strand.
CTAAGCTTGGGGATGCCCCGGAAGGCATCCCTCTTTCGTCTTCAACATTGTCAGTATATCTTACTTGGAGTTATATTTTTATTCGTCACATAATATGAGTTTTGCTTGGATCGTCATTTTATTTTTTTAACTGTTAGGTGTTATTTATAAAAAAAAATTCAATAAAAATTTCCAAGAATTACCTTAGGATGCTTGCATTGCATGTTTGATGTGTGTTGTGTAAGAAAAATAGAAACTTTTGCTGTAGTGTTTTAATTTTCCTATTTTAATGGAATGTGGAAAGTTTCTGAAATTTTTACACAATGTTTTCATATAAATTACTTAGCATTTACTAAATTTTAATAATTTCTATAGTTGCAGAAGTATGCTTGTTTAATAAATTGCTACAGACTGTTCTGTTTAGACAGATTGCTGTCATAGATTTGTTATCATCTTATCCTATAGTTTCCATAGCCTATATTGGTAGATATAAATTGTGGAAGTGATAGTATAAAATATCTAATGTTTGAAAATTATTGTGCAACTTGTCTTGGCAGTACATGTAGTGTTGATTTGTTCTTATGTGTACTGACCTATCTCACGAGTTCTTTTTGAGTTTTGTGTGGATGAAGTTTTTGAGAATAGGTGAAACCGGGATATGAGTGGATTGAACAAGATACAAAAGCTCAAGCTTGGGGATGCCCAAGATACCCAAAGTAAATATTTCAAGAAGTCTCAAGTATCTAAGCTTGGGGATGCTACGCACCCCCGTCTCTTCATCAACAATTATCGGTTACCCTATGTTGAGCCTAAATTTTTATTCGTTCACATGATATGCGCTATCCTTGGAATGCCATTTTATTTTGTTTTCTGTTTCAATAAAATCATTGGATCTAAAATTTTGAAAAAGAGAGAGAGTCCTCACATGGCTGTTTAACTAATTGACTATGCATTGATCTTCCCTTATATCTTTTTGGAGTAGTTTGTCATTCACTCTCGTCCTTCACTTATATCCTATGAGTAAAAAGTTGAATGAATTGAATATCATAAATTTGAAATTTAATATGCTTAATATACTTATCCCATGGGGAGTGATGACTTCACACATAATTAGTATAGGTGGTAACATTTATTGAAAGTTAGCAAACACCGCATTGGTCACTTGAACAATTCATGAAAGAGTATTGAAGGAAGAGTGATTCCACGTATAAATATACTTTCTTGGACATCCTCTATGATAGTGAGCTAATTAATTATTTTAAAACTCGAGAAAATTAGTTGAAATTGGACAAGGAAGACAACTTATTGAATTATGTTTGGGTATATTAGTATAGAAGTTATATTGTTATGGATCCTCCAACATGTGGTTCTTGCTTCCAACTCATACTAGCCAAAACTTCCGCACCAAGTAGAAATACTACTTGTGCATCCAAACACACTTAAACCGATTTTTCCATGAGAGTCCACTATACCTACCTATGGATTAAGTAAGATCCTTCAAGTAAGTTGTCATCGGTGCAAAACGCAATTAAAATTGCTCCTAAATATGTATGATCTTTTATTGTAAGGGAAAATAAGCGTTGTATGAACTTGTCATGGTAAAGAAATAAAAGCGACGGACTACATAATAAAGGTTGCTATCACAAAGGGCAATACAACGTGACGTTCCTTTGCATTAAGGGTTTGCACATCCAAAAAAAAACACATGACAACCTCTGCTTCGCTCTGCGAAGGGCCTATCTTTTACTTTATAGTACTTACCTTTATGCAAGAGTCATGGTGATCTTACCACTTCATATATTTCGCCTTTTTCTCTTGGCAAGCGTCATGTATCGGGGAATGATCTAGGCATATATGGCCATTCAAATATATTTGATCATGAATTATTATTGTTGACAATTATCTATATGATAAATAAGTTATGTCGTGGTTTTGTCACGATAGATGTCCGAAGACTTAGGTTCGAGGCCATTGCTCAGGCGGTGGACTCAAAGGGGTTAATCGGGACGAAAGACATGGGTTTACCCAGGTTCGGCCCCTCGGGAAGAGGTAGAAGCCTACGTCATGCTCTGTGTATATTGATTGGAGTATCGATTACAAGGGAGCGTATTCGCTTGACCTAGCTCTCGATGGATTCATTTCTGTCTAAGCCATCCCCGGGACCTGCCTTTATATAGGAGGTCAAGGACCCGGGTTACACGAGTCCCAAACCGACTCTTACAATGTTTCTGGTGCTGTCTCTAAGCCGTCTTGCCTCCTTTGCCAAGCCGTCTCCAGGTGGCTCACCCGCCCGGGTCTTATGCTAGCTCCTGTCTCTAGCCCTCCATCTCAGCCCATCAGGTAAGCCACCATGCGGCCTAGTCTTCCTCTTTCGGCCCACTTGATAACAAGCTTCCAAGTATGACTTGACCCCTCCTGGGCAGGTCTTACCGTGGGGTTATATCCCCAACATTCGGCCCAAGATTGATTTGAGCCTCTCCATGTCAATCTTCCATTTTATATGGCAGCAAGTCTTACGTCCTTGTTACCTGCAAGAAAAGAATTTCATAACTTGTCGTGACGTCACTTACGGATATGCCTGAAAGATTCCATGACGTCCGCAACAGATCCTCTCATTAAACCGTCGGCTGAAATTCGAGGCGTCCCCTTTGGTCAATTATCATTTCACCTCCTCGATTCCCACGCACACTGTTTTGCCATCGTATCTCATAAATAGGGCCATGAGGGGGTCTTTTCTCTTTCTGCCGCCCCTGTCTTCTTCTTCTCCCTCTCGACGCTTTACTCCTCCAGAGCTCCGCCATGCCGACCGGACTTCACCGTCATCCTCAACGCTGGCCGCTGCATCAACCTGAGCTAGTCCACAGTCTCGCATGCATCAATTGCATCCACAAGGTACTCTTTTCATCTTCGATAGATCGGAATCCTTCCCGCACTGGATCCCCCCGAGTTCGTCGTTGTTCCATTAGTGTGCTTTGCTGTTCATCAGATTGTTCATCATAATGTAGACTGTTAATTAGTCCCTTGAACCCCGCAACGTTTGTTAATCCGTCACGGCCATCCATATAAAGTCAATACCCGCTCATCATAGATCTGTATCCCCCTCCTTTCTGTGTATCACCTGCCTGTTCTTCCACGACACCCGTTCTAGGTTTTGATTATATTTCATTTTTCCTCGCTTGTAGATCTTGTAGCCACGATGCGGAACTTGTTTTTCACACTTAGCAATATTTCTGGCATCATCCTGTCAACATAACCCGCCGTTACCTTGCCAGCTCTCTGGCAAAACGTACGGGCGGCTTAGCTTTCCTCTACCATGCTGACCGTAGATGTTTTGATTTTTTGCTTCCTAACCCGCCATACCTTGCGCTTTCTCACAGTCGATCTGCCACCATGTCTCGTGCACCCTCATCCTGTGATTGGGTCGGTTCCGGAGTGACCAAGCAATTCTTGCTTGAGTTCGTAGAGACGGGCTCATTGCCGGCTCAGGATGTCATCCACTGGTGGGTTCCTGGGTCAGAGAAGAAACCCACTCCTAAGGAGGGGGAGGTTGTTATATTCGCTGATCACCTCCTCCGCAGGTTCAACCTGCCCGGGTCAAAATTCTTCCGAGACGTCCTCCACTTTTTCAAGCTTCACCCTCAAGACATTGCCTCTAATTCCGTCACCAATATGTGCAACTTCCAAGTCCTATGTGAAGTTTATCTACAAGAAGAGCCATCTGTCGACCTCTTCTGTGATTTCTTCTACGTCAATCGGCAAACATAAGTGGCGGCTGGACCAAGCTTGGAGCTCGGCGGCATCTTCATCTAGAGACGAAGAGATCTAGCTTATCCGGCTGCTCTTTTGCCAAGCCACCCAACGATTGGAATAGGACTTGGTTTTATTGCAAGGACACCTCTCCAGAAGGAGAAAATCCACTGCCGGGTTATCGCCCTACCCGGCTCTGTACCTCCACTGAACTTCCAGACCAGATGTCTGCTGCAAAGCGAGCAAAGTATGCTCCGGCTTTTGCAAAGATCAAGGCCCTCGTGGAAAGTATTACCACTAAGCCGGCGTGACCGGCTTATGTGCAAATATACAAGCGACGAGAATGATCCTCTTTGTTTCAACCACACGCCTCTAACAGAAGAAAATGTCAACTTTGCTATAAAACAACTTCTCCGTGAAACCCAGGAGGCTTGCAACACGATCGGGTTAAGACCCTTCTGCGTCGCAAACCCAGCTCCGGATGTAAGAAGAGACCTTTTTCTCAAAACTGCTCATTCGTGTCTTAACCTTATACCTGGCATCTTTAACTCTTTTGGCAGCTCTTCAGACAGGCCGACTCTAACTTCTGGAAGAAGAAATACACTCCCCCCGTGAAGAATAACTCCCAAGCGGTTAACGCCCGTGGTTGTAATAAGAAAACTTCGGCTCAAGAACTGGTTGCACTGAACGACTCATAGGTAGAAAACTTGATTCCCTTAAATGTCTCTTTATGCAACTTACTAACATCGTTTGTACACAGGAGGAGACGGAAACGAGCCACGCTAACGCCCCTGAGGTAACTTACATTTCCTCCAACTCAGAGGTCTTATCGTGAGAGAAAATACGGCGGGTCGTCCGAACTGGGTCTTTCAAATCTTATCATACTGTAAAGAACTTAGCCTGTAGCCCCCAAGTAATGGGTTAGAACACATATAAGCCGGCACTTACTTGAAATATAGATCGAAGTGTAGCCCCCAAGTCCGGGTCATTATGAAAATGATGAGCCAGAACTTCGATAGTTAAAAATCTCGCCGGGTGTAGCCCCCAAGTATGGGTAAATATGGAAATGATGACCTAGAACTTCCATGTAAACTTGGAGAGAAAATACAGACATTAGCCCCCAAGTGCCAAGCATATTGCTTGCAATCTGCTTGGGACATGCATCATAATAACTTCATTATTGCTTCATCCCAGCGACTTAACTTTTATAATCTGCCACTTGTACAACACAAGAGGCATTAGACACAGCTGAGTCAGAGCGAGCCGATTTAAGGGCAAATCTTACCACCCAACAAACTGCCCGAGCCAGAACAGAAGAAAAATTACGGATGGCAATTAAAAAACTTGAAAAGCTCCAAATTGACTTTGCCACATATAACGAGACTGCCGAATTTGAACAAGCCGCCCTGTCAAAGCGTGCAAATGATGCCGAGGAGCAGCTTAAGCTCTCGAAAGAAGATTTGAAGGCTCTCAAGGGCCATATATCTAAGATGACTGCCGCAATCTTTGGTAAGTATGTACGGCTTAGAAAATTTCCATGTCAAGTCAAAAATAGCTTTCGGGCGGCTTACCCTCAAATTTTTCTTTGTAGGTGAGAGAAGCCGCCAGTTATCCTCTCATAGTTTGATGAAGCTGAAGGCAATATACACTTTGACAGAGCAACTGTATAGCGGAGCCCTCTGCACCACAAAGCATTGATGTTTGCCAAGTATGTTCCCAAGTTCATGAAGGGGGTCAAAGAAGTTCTATTCACTCTACCCAAATAGATTGAAGAGCTGAGGCGATCATCCGCCAGGAAAGGGTAATAGCCGCTCTAAGCCGGTCCCTAGCCTTTGCTCCTGAACTGACCACCGAAGAGATGATGAACGGCTTCCCGTCCAAAAAGGATGACGACTCAGACTTTACTGAAGCTAACTACGCCAAATGCATAGGGCTTGCTGGGTACTTGCCTCCACTCTTGTTGATGAGATGGATCTAACTCCCTACCAGGCGGCTTACGATGCAAACAATCAACGTCTGCGCTGCCCAACCTTTGAAGCCAGGGACTTGATCCCTACATGCCATAAGCCGCTCTTTGCCCCTGAAGTTGATCCGTATCCTCTTTTTGACGAAGCTGAGTTCGAAGCCTTATTAAACTGCAACTGGGATGTGGATAATCTTCAGATCGTAGAGCACGAAGACCCGGTGCAGGATGACCCGCTGGCAAGTTAAAACTTTGTTATTCTTGATTGACTGTAACCCGACCTGCTGAGCCGCCGTTATTTGGAAGTGTATGAAAAACTTTAAGTCCTTCATCTTTTGAGTTCCTGAAGAGCTTTGTAATAGGCGTAGTAGAAACTTGATTGCCACAGCCATGCCATTGTGCACACATGACATTACAATCATCTTATGCACTTATAATCTACCTTGCATTCTTCTCACAATGTCTTACTTAACAGTAGTTCATCTTAAGAGATAAAACCCTGCAAAATTAAACAAGATAGAATAACCTGTATCGTCATAGGGGCGGCTTGAAAACGCATAAACCGGAGATGTTAAAATCTGTTGTAGCCTTGCTTCTTCTTTCATAATCTTGCTCTGACCCGGTTTGGTAGACCGGCATGATATGTAAATATGATGCAATGCATGATGTAATGTATGATGCTCTTGCTTTATTTTTTGTTTTCAAAAACTCATATGGTGGTTCTTTCTTGTTGGACTCGATGCTTGAACTCATACCAGTGTAGAGTCTCTAGCGAGAGTGATCGTCAACTCCTTTGAGCGGCTCAGGGTCTCTAGACGAGATTAACTGATAAGAGCGCAACGAACCAGAAAGCGACACATCCGCTGGTTCTGCTGGGTGGACTCGCTGCTTGAACTCATAACAATGCTCGGTTCCCAAGCGAGATTGAAGAGCGCAACGTCCTAGAAAGAGACACGAACGCTGGTTCCGCTGGGTGGACTCACGACTTGAACTCATAACAATACTCGGTTTCTAGGCGAGGATTAATGAGCGCAGCATTCCAGAAGGAGACACAACGGGGCATGAGTATCCCTAGGGCCTAGAAGGTTTACAGTCTGCCATTTGAACCTTAACCAGTGCTCAGGGTCTCCTAGCAAGATTAACTGTCCAGTACGTTGGACAGACAGTGTCTCTAAGCGACGATTAACTGGTAAGAGTTCAGCAGGTCACCTATTGGAGAGGCATCAAAAGGGGGTAAGTTTATAACTCGCTGCACCTGTCACGCCCAAGATGAGCGCCTATCCATATTAAGGCACGGGGGCCTCGCAATAGATAGAGGCACATCTCATCGTTCGTAAGTATAGCATCATTACATCATACGTTAAAGAAGAGATGAGTATATGAGTTGGCTTACACTCGCCACATACTAAGTTACAATTCCACACAAGAGTTCAAACACCAATATGAAGACACGGTCCAACTATCTACGAAATCAAACGATAAAAATAGATGCAAATGATACTATCTCGCCAGTCCCAAAGATCACGACCATGGTCCTCTACTCATCCGGATAAGTCACGTAAATCCTGCCTCTTTCCTCGTCATACTCTCACAGTAGCTGTGTCAGATCATCCTGCACGAACTCATCTGTACCTGTACCTGGATTGTTGTAGTAATTTGTGAGCCACAAGGACTCAGCAATCATGCGCCCGGGTACCGAGACTATTCAAGCTTAAAGGTTGGGATGGGGTATGTGTTTTGTTTGCAGCAGCACTAAGCATTTATGGTGGATAAACTTATGTAACATGAGAATAAATATGTGGCCTACGATAAACGATCGAATCTAGAATGATCTCTATGAGATCCTGAACACTTACTTACGTCAATCATAACCCCACCGTGTTCTCTCTCGGATCATGTTCACGAGAAGAGACAATCACGGTTACTCACACAGTTGGTGCATTTTATTTAGAGTTTACTTCAAGTTAACTATAAACGGGTGTTAAACAAATATCCAAGTTGCCACATAACCGTGGGCACGGCTTTCCGAAAGATTTGACCCTGCAGGGGTGCTCCAACTAGTCCATCACAAATTAACCACACTCCGCGGGAATAGCCTCGACCACGGATCTTCTGATCATCCTAGGCAACTCCAAAGGAATTCCAAGACCTCGAGATAGCCCGAAGAAAGTTAGAGCTCCTCACGCAAGACACTCGATGAAGGTAAAACAAGTCCAGCAAGACCACCCAGTAGGCCAGATCCCAATAGGAGCCACGGGTATCTCTGTCTCAGGGCACTACCATATGGGACTAGCTACAGGGAAAAACCAATCCTGAAGTTGCCTCGAGGCGGCCCTGCAGGCAGCCCATTTTGGACCAACACTCATGAGGAGCACTGGCCCGGGTTGTTGATTAATTATCCACGGGGTAGCTAAGCCCTATGCAATTTTATTAAGTTGTTAAGAAAATGTAGTACCAATGTTGGGTCTTGCCAGACAAGTTTTAATCTCAACTGAATAAACAAGGGGGGCCCATAACAACCCCGAGCATGTTAGGAGCGCAAAGTATGGAAACATAACACCGGTAACAAGAAACTATGGTGGTAACAGCGGAACAAAACACCTAGCAAAAGGCCAAGCCTTCCACCAATACCAAGATATATATATGTGCATTAAATTAAATAATAGATAATATTGTGATATGCCAAATCCATGTTATCACTTGGAACAACCTGTACCTGCAACTAAGAACGCTATAAGAGGGGTTGAGTAGCGGTAACTTAGCCAATCAAAGGTTTGCTAAGATGTGGAGGGTTAGAGCCTACCATGGCAATTAGGAGGCGGGCATTCAAGTGGTAGGTAGCGCAATTATAACGATAAGAGCGAGTCAACTAGCAAGCAAACATAGTATCAGGATCCTGGTACGATCATCTTGCCTGTTGGTTCTTCAGTGGAACAAGTAGCGGGATCCTCGTAGTTGTACTCGCCTGGCTCTTCATACTCAAGTTCAACGTTCACGTCTACCCAAAAGAAACAATAAGAATAAACAAACAACCATGGTGCAATGCAAACCTTATTTGAAGAGTTTTAGCATGGCAATCCTAACTAGTCATGTTTCACATGCAAAGGATTGGTTATTAATGAATCTGGACAGAACTTTATGTTAAGTTATTTATACATGCATGAACATGGCATATATGGATGCATCATGCAAAAATGATACAAATGCATATGTAGAACATAAGAAACGGAGTTACGGTTCTCACGCTACGCTCACGACAAGATACGAAGGCAAAACACAAGAAAAGAAGGACCTGGGCTATTCCTTGGCATTCCAAGGTAGCCACTAGATAGGCAATGAAAAACCAACCACAATAGATCTGAAGATGAAGCAATTCCATTGAGTATAGCTCCCGCAAGTCACAAAACACTAAAACAAACAATCTGCCACCAAAGCGCAACATAGCAAGTTACACAGCCAATAACTTCAGCTAAAAGATTTCTACAACCACAAACAAGGCATTGACAGAAACTACATAACATGCTTATCAACTTATCCAACTACACAATCTGGAAAGGAGGCACACATCAATAAGCATGAAGCTCACAAGTTGGCATGTTGAAACAGAATTCTAGGACTTAGTGAAAATAACAGTTTTCTAGAATCTGAGTTAACCTGATGGCAAGTTGACAGCAAAAACTAATGGTGTTAGAGACCACCTCATGGCATGAAAATAACAGGGTGCTATAAGACAACATATACTTCAAATCATTAGCATTGAGCTTGAGCTAATTCACAACATATCACAAGATAGCAACCACTCTTCATGGCATAAAAATAACAACAGATTCTCAGACTTAGAAATATTTGGCATGGTTGAAAACAGCAACATTTTAGTGGCTACTTGAGAGCATGGTTCCCACTCATTTGCAATTTTATCATGACAAAGATAAATACCATGGCATTCTACACATCAAAGTCTACCATATTCATGTTGGCACCAACATCATAGCATGCATGGATTAAACATAGAAAAAATGACAAAATGGCATTATGAGATAAAATGACATTTTGACAAACTTGCTCAAAAGACCAAACCAATAGCACCAATGAATTCCTGGGAATTTTCTACCCCTTATTCATGTATCATACCCCTATAGTCACATGGAGCATCATGGCAAAAACTAAATAGCAAATCACCATCCACTCTTATAAGTGAAAACTTACCCTAATTGCTCATGTGCAAAAATGAACATGTCCAGATTTGGCAATAATGCTATAACAGGAAAAGAGCAAATTATCAATACAAAACATGACACATGCTAAAATAAATAATGTATGACAAGTGGGGCATGGCCCACTTGTCACACACACTCACACACCCAAACCTACACACACACTACCACACATACACACACACATGGCATGCACACACAAGCTACATATGCACAAGTGCATAGGGCACACCCAAACTCATGAAAACACACACACCTATTTGTGTGGGTGCTCATCACACACACACACATATGCACACATATATGCACAAGTGCATATATGCACATACACATGCATGTAGCACCACAGTCACACACATACACTCACATACACCTATATTTACTAAACAGGAAATGAAGAAGTAAAATACACATGTATACTTGTATTTATACACATACACACATACATACATATCACATGGCAAAAAAACAAGGAAAGAAAAAACACAAAAGGGGGGGGGGGTCGGGGATCGAACCCACGACCTACGGGTCGGCACCCCCGAGCGCTACCACTGCGCTACTGCTTCGGGTCTTAACAGGAGAGGCCATCGCCCACTCTAGTACTATGCTTGCGCCCTGCTAAACTGACGAAACTAAAGTCAGGATACACCGGCGACAGCGGCGACAAAACTACGGCGACAGCGGCGCTACCAGGCATCTCCGACGAGGGGAAAGCGATGCGGGGGCTGCTGCACCTACGTGGATTCCATTCCCGCCCCTGGAGGGGATCTACGAGGGGGGAAGAGGGGCTCAAGCTCCAAGCTTTGCCCCTCCATGGCGACTATGCGGCGACGACGGGATGGCAGCGACTACGCGAGGAGAAAACAGAGAGGGAAAAGGAGGCGCAGGTGCTCACGGGGGGGGGGGGGACGCTGCGCTCGGAGCAGGGAAGAAGACGTCGACGACGCGGGCTCGAAGCAGGGGAAGAAGAGGCACGGCAATGGCGACGATGCGGCAGCGACGATGCTGGGCTCCCCGGCCCTCTTAGCACCGGGAATCGGACGCGGGCTGCACTAGGGCCCCTCGCCATCTTGGACGATGACGAGCGGCCACCAGAGGTGATGGCAACGACGATGAAGACACCGGTGCTCTGCTCTCACTCTGAACCTTACCTGAAGGGAAGGAAGAAGAGAAGGGAGAAGGAGGAAGAGGGGAGCAGCGGCGGCGCTAGGAGGAAGAGGGAACCCTAGGGGGGTCGGCACGGACGCCGAGGGGCCTAAATAGGCTCGGGATTGACGGCGAGGCGATGGCAAAGGCTCACGGCGACGCTCTCTCGCAACCCTGCTCTCTCTCTGAACCTGACGGTCAATGGATGGGAGTAGGTAGCCGGTAACTTGCGGGCTGGGCCGGGTGAAGGGAAGAAAATTCCTAGTTAACTCTCCCCCTCTCTCACAAACACCAGCTGGGTTTTTCTTTTAAAAAATAAAAAGCTAACTTAGAAAAAACCCACAGAATTAAATAAAAGGGTTTTTGTCAGAAAAAAAACTTTTACAAACAAGAAATTAAGACCTTTTAAAGAAAAATATCATGTTGATTTTTTAGAGAAACTAATTTAAATAGTTTTAAAAACAATAGCCCCTTGTTATTTAAAACCTCAAATACATATATCTCAAAACAACAAAAGAACCACACACACAATTTTAAAACATTATAGGCTACCTCCTGAACAATTTTAAACAATTTTATTAGCAAGTTAATCTATTGATAGAATGCCAGTGGAATAAAAGGATTATTAGGTTGGGTTTGTTTTGAAAACGAATAAGAGAGGGGAAAAGAGATAAAGCCTACTCAAACCACATCACACATACAAGATCACTCCCAAACACAACAAGGTCAGGAAGCACAACACAAACAAAGGCATGGCATGATGATGAATGACATTATGCATGATGCATGAATGCATGAGACAAGGCATGACAAGGAGCAAACTCATTCAGTAACTCATGACAATAAGGTTCACATAAGAATACATGCCATAAAAGGTAGGGATAGCACTTGGGCTGTCACAACTCTCACACACTACAAGAGGATCTCGACCCGAGATCTAGGAACTAAAGAACTCTGGAAATTCGGAACGGAGAAGGTCCTCATGTTCCCAAGTAGCTTCTTTGTCAGAATGATGAGACCACTTCACCTTGAGGAACTTGATAGATTTTTTGCGAGTCTTACGCTCAGTTTCATCGACAATTGCCACTGGATTCTCACGATAAGAGAGGTCTTCTAGGAGATCAATGTCTTGGAGGTCAATAGTACACCCGGGAGTCTTGAAGCACCTCCGAAGCTGAGAAACATGGAAGACATCGTGTACATTTGCGAAATTTGGAGGAAGCTCTAGTTGATATGCAAGTCCACCTCTCTTGCCAACAACTTTGAAAGGACCAACAAAGCGAGGAGCTATATTACCTTTAATTCCAAACCGCTGAGTGCCCTTCATGGGAGAGACTCTGAGATAGACTAGATCATCCACTTGAAAGGAAACATCGCGATGTTTGTTATCGTAATAACTCTTCTGTCAGGACTGAGCTGCTTTGAGGTTCTCAAGAATGACACGGCACATTTCTTCTGCTTCAGTGATCATGTCATTGCCCAATATCTGACGCTCACCAGTTTCAGACCAGTTAAGCGGGGTACGACAACTCCTGCCGTAGAGAATCTCAAAAGGGGCCTTGCCTGAGCTTGCCTGAAAGCTATTGTTGTATGAGAATTCAGCATATGGAAGGCAGTCTTCCCATTTCATGCCGAACAAAATCACACAGGCTCTAAGCATATCTTCAAGATCTGATTGACTCTCTCAACTTGACCACTTGTCTACGGATCGAATGCAGTGCTGAAACGGATCTTGGTACCCATAGCAGTCTGGAAGGACTCCCAAGACTTGGAGGTAAAGAGGCTTCCATGGTCAGAAGAGATCAGCTGAGGAATACCATGCAAAGATACTATCCTTGACATATACAACTCTGCAAGCTGAGCTGCCGAGATAGATTCTTTGACTGGCAGGAAATGAGAAACTTTTGTCAGCTTGTCGATAACCACAAAGATGGCATCGTTGCCTCTCCTGGACTTGGGAAACCCACTGACAAAATCTATCTCCACATGATCAAATTTCCACTCTGGGATAGGCAAAGGCTGAAGAAGACCTGCTGGACGTTGATGTTCCGCCTTCACTCTGCGACAAACATCACACTCGTTCACGAACTATGCAATTTCACGTTTCATGCGAGTCCACCAAAACGTTTGCTTGAGATCCTGATACATCTTGGAACTGCCTGGATGAATGGATAGAAGAGAATTGTGTGCTTCGTCCATGACGACTTTTCTGAGATCAACTTTTGGAACCACCAGTCGATCCTCAAAGAACAAAGTGTCTTTGTCATCAACTCGAAAGCACTTATACTTTGGAATGCCCTTGGCCACACCTTTCTTCACTTTCTTCACCATAGCGTCAAGAAACTGCGCTTGGTGAACCCGATCTTCCAGAGTCGGAGAGACTTGAAGATTGGCAGGAAATCCTTGCGGAATCATTTGAAGGTTGAGCTTGCGGAAGGCTTCACAAAGCTCGGGTTGAAGAGGCTTCAGGATGAGACTATTGCAGTACGCCTTATGGCTGAGCGCGTCTACAATCACATTTGCTTTTCAAGGAGTATACTCAATGCTTGGATTGAAGTCCTCAAGCATTTACACCCAACAAGACTACCGAAGATTAAGATTGGGTTGAGTGAAAATGTACTTCAAGCTCTTGTGATCGGTGTACACCTCAACTGGTCTACCCAACAACAAATGCCTCCAAGTCATTAGAGCATGCACAACTGCCACCAATTCGAAATCATGAGTGGCGTAGTTCTTCTCGGCAGGCTTCAACTGACGCGAGGTATAAGAAACAATCTTCTTATCTTGCATGAGAACACCACCAAGACCTTGGAGGAAGCTTCACAGAAAACTTGTAAAGGCTTTGATTGCTCATGAGGAACAAGAACTGGAGCTAAAATCAGTCTCTGCTTGAGCATATTGAACGCCACATCACACTCAGGAGACCAAACATACTTGACACTCTTCTGGAGGAGATTGGACAGAGGCTTAGCAAATTGAGAGAAGTCTCCATGAATCTTTTGCAATAACTAGCAAGCCCGAGGAAGCTACAAAGCTGCTTCACATTCTGAGGAGGCTCCCACTTCAAGATTGCCTCAACTTTCTCAGGGTGCATTTTAATTCCCTCGGCAAAGACCACATGCCCAAGGTACACCACTTCATTGAGCCAAAACTCACACTTGGAAAACTTGGCTTAGAATCGATGCTCTCTTAACTTGTCAAGCACAAGGCAGAGATGCTCTGCATGCTCTTCTTCTGTCTCCGAGAACACAAGGATATCATCCAAATAGACCAAGAGGAACTCATTATTGAAAGGAGAGAAAATCAAGTTCATCATTCTAGAGAAGGTTGGAGGAGCATTTGCAAGACCAAACGACATGACAGTGTACTCATAAGAGCCAAAACTCATCCTGAAAGCAGTCTTAGGAATATCTTCTTCGTGAATGCAAATCTGATGACAGCCCATGCGAAGATCAAGCTTCGAGAAAACCTTGGCACCATTCAGTTGTTCAAACAACTCATTGATGTTGGGAAGTGGGTACTTGTTTCTGATTGTATTCTTGTTCAATGGATGGTAATTGACACAAAGCTGGTCCGTGCCATCCTTCTTCTTGACAAACAGAACACCACAACCCCATGGAGAAGAACTTGGTCTGATTAGACCCAGACGTTCTTGTTCATCTAGCTGCTTCTTCAACTCTTTCAGCTCTTCGGGGCCAAGTTTATACGGGCACTTGCAAACCGGTTCAGTTCCGGTATCGAGATCAATCACGAACTCGACTGGCCAGTGCGGAGGCATTCCTGGCAATTCTTCTGGAAAGACATCTTCATACTCAGAAACCACGGAAATTTGAGAAATCGCCGAGATTTCACCCTTCTCATTTAGAGCAAAGAGATGGATTGTGTCATCGCGAGCCGTGAAAATAATCACATCTTCTGAAGGATGAGTCAGCTTGACTTCTTTAGCTTGACAATCAACATAAGCCTTGTTCATAGCTAGGAAATCCATGCCAAGGATGAGACCAATATCAGAATTGCCGAGAACAATTGGAGAAGCCAGAAAAGAATAATTGCCCATCTTGATGGACGCATCCCGAACCACCATTTTTGAGCTGAGACGCTTCCCGGGAGACACAACTTGCAATGCATTTGGCAAAAACTCTATGGTAAAACCATGTTTTGCCACAAAAGGATATGACATGAAACAATGCGATGCACCAGTATCAAACAAGACTTTTGCAGGGAAAGAATTAACTGAGAGATTACCCATAATCACATCATGAGACTGCTCTACTTCAGCTACATTCACCATGTTCACCCTTGCTGACTTGGGATTATGCTTCACCATAGCATTGCCTGGAGGCCTGACTGGAGGAGGAGGCGGAAGACGCCGCTGGTTGCACTTGTTTGCATAGTGACCCTTCTGGCCACACTTGTGACAAGTAACCTCAGAAAGCGGACAAACATTGCCTAGAGGAGGAACAAAAACTGCCTTGGACGCCTAAGGTCTCTACTAAAATCTTGGGTTGGGTGGGTGGGAAGAACCACGGCCACCAAACTGCTTCTGCTGCTGAGGAGGACGAAACGGAGGAGGATATGGCACCCAAATACTTCTGCTGCTTAGGGAACCATCTGAGAGGTGGAAGAATACGAATATGAATCCCTTGAATGCTTCCTTGAGTTCTCCAACTTGAGATGAGTTGCCTCGATCTTCAAAGCCAGGTTGTAGAACTGATCAAACTCACAAGGCTCTTGAAGAACTAGGCATGGCAGAAGCTCATCCTTGAGACCACCTCTGAACTGATAGATGATCGCCTTGTCATCTGGAACATCTTGCTTAGCATAGCGGGCTAGATTTTGGAACTCGATGTTGTACTGATAGACAGACTTGCTTCCCTGCTTCAGGTGCCTGAACTTCTCACGCATCTCCTCGACAAAGCTTGTTGGAATGTAATGGGCCCTGAAGTCACGACGAAAATCGTCCCAAGTAACAACACGATCGCCCCTGGAATCCTTGTATTGCTGCCACCAATCACGTGCCTGACCCTTGAGCTGGAACGATGCAAATCTGACAAAGTCCTCTGGCCTGACATTGCTGCACTTAAAATGCTTACTCATATCATAGAGCCAATCATCAGCATCAAAAGGCTTCTCACAATAGGTGAAATACTTGGGCTGGTTGGCAAGGAACCGATTGAGCATCGCAAACTAAGGTTGATTCTAAAAATTCCCTTGAAAGCCTTGCTGACCCTGATCTCTTTCTTGCAACAGCCTGAGAAACATCTGAGTGTTCGCATTGGTTGCGGCTATCAGAGCTTGCCAAGCTTCTGGAGGAGGAGGCGGTGCCGGGGGCGGTGCATCAGCCTGCTCCTCACCACGACCCGGATTGTTGCGAGTTGGTGGAGCCATCCTGAAGATGGACAAAAACATCAGCACCTCATTGAAAAGATGAATTCAATAGCTGAATCAAATGCTTGAAAGAAATTGAACAATTAACATCATAGCCTTCCTACTAAAAAATTAAGAATGCTTCTTCGGTTCACGATAACACCATCAGATATTAGAAGCCACTTGCAATAGCACAAAAGTATTGAGCCAATGTATCTCGGAACAAATGTATATGCCCACATACATCTGAAGAAGATGATCCTAGATAACTACAAGATTTTCCACCTAAGAACTTCCGAAAACTTTCTGGTTATGCAATCCGATGTGGGGGATACAAGGAGGAAATATCTCACACAACTAGCAATCCTACACCCCAACTGTATCCATCCTTCAACACATAACCAGAGGCTTTCGCAAATTCATCTAACTCGAATCCTCGAACTCACAACGATACTAAACGATGGTGGTACCCCGAATGCCTCCCTAGTACTGGGTGACTCTGACCTTATCTCACAATGACAAGTATTGAAGTAATTCCAAACACTCTCCGTCCTGAGATATCAAGGAAGGTGAATGACAACGATGTACCAACGTTCCTTGTAGCTCGACTCCCCGGAAGAAATCAAGTCAGACAGGAGGCACCAAGACAGAACCCTATCACATCGGTATCATATAGACTCCAAAATACCCACGTGATCCTAAAAACATTTTGAGCGAGAAGAGGAGTAGAATCAAAATTCCTAAGTCGAATACCTCACCAGAGCATAGAAGAGGATTAAAAAGAATCCTACACTCCGATATAACTAGACTCAAAATAGTTTTTACTAGACTCGACTCGGCCAAGTTCGATCAAACAAAGGCTCCTATGGTCGTATGGCTCTGAATACCAACTTGTCATGCCCAAGATGCACGCCTATCCATATTAAGGCATGGGGGCCTTGCAAGGGATAGAGGCGCATCTCGTCATTCGCAAGTATAGCATCATTACATCATACATTAAAGAAGAGATGAGTATATGAGTTGGCTTACACTCGCCACATACTAAGGTACAATTCCACACAAGATTTCAAACACCAATATGAAGACAGGGTCCGACTACGGACGAAATCAAACGATAAAAACAGATGCAAGTGATACTATCTTGCTAGTCCTGAAGATCACGACCATGGTCCTCTATTTATCCGAATAAGTCACGTACATCCTGCCTCTTTCCTCGTCATACTCCTACTCCGCGGGAATAGCCTTGACCACGGATCTCGTGATCATCCTAGGCAACTCCAAAGGAATTCCAACACCTCGAGATAGCCCGAAGAAAGTCATAGATCCTCACGCAAGACACTCGATGAAGGTAAAACAAGTCTAGCAAGACCACCCGGTAGGCCAGATCCCAATTGGAGTCGTGCGTATCTCTGTCTCAGGGCACACCAATGGGACTAGCTACAGGGAAAAACCAATCCTCAAGTTACCTCGAGGCGGCCCTGCAGGCAGCCCATTTTGGACCAACACCCATGAGGAGCACCGGCCCGGGTTGTTGATTAATTATCCACGGAGTAGCTAAGCCCTATGCAATTTTATTAAGTTGTTAAGAAAATGTAGTACCAATGTTGGATCTTGCCAGACAAGTTTTAATCTCAACCGAATAAACAAGGGGGTCCCCATAACAACCTCGAGCATGTTAGGAGCGCAAAGTATGGAAATATAACACCGGTAACAAGAAACTATGTCGGTAACAGCAGAACAAACACCTAGCAAAAGGCCAAGCCTTCGACCAATACATGGATATATATGTGCATTAAATTAAATAACAGATAATATTGTGATATGCCAAATCCATGTTATCACGTGGAACAACCTATACCTGCAACTAAGAACGCTATAAAAGGGGCTGAGCAGCGGTAACTTAGCCAATCAAAGGTTTGCTAGGATGTGGAGGGTTAGAGGCTATCGTGGCAATTAGGAGGCTGGCATTCAAGTGGTAGGTAGCGCAATTGTAACGATAAGAGCAAGTCAACTAGCAAGCAAAAATAGTATCGGGATCCCGGTATGATCATCTTGCCTGTTGGTTCTTGAGTGGAACAAGTAGCGAGATCCTCGTAGTTGTACTTGCCTAGCTCTTCGTACTCAGGTTCAACGTTCGCGTCTACGAAAAATAAACAGCAAGAATAAACAAACAACCATGGTGCACTGCACAAACAAGAATGATGCATGCTTATTTGAAGAGTTTTGGCATGGCAATCCTATCTAGTCATGTTTCAGATGCAAAGGATTTGTTATTAATGAATTTGGACAGAACCTTATGTTAAGTTATTTAGACATGCATGAGCATGGCAAATATTGATGCATCATGCAAAAACAATACAAATGCATATGTAGAACATAAGAAACGGAGTTACGGTTCTCACGCTAGGACAAGAAGGACCTGGGTTATTCCTTGGCATTCCAAGGTAGCCACTGGATAGGCAATGAAAAACCATCCACAATAGAGCCAAATATCAAGCAATTCCATGGAGTATAGCTCCCACAAGTCACAAAACAGTAAAACAAACAATCTGCCACCAAACAGCAACATAGTAACTTACACAGCCAATAACTTGAGCTACAGGATTCCTACAACCACAAACAAGGCATTGGCAGAAACTACATAACATGCTGATCAACTTATCCAACTACACAATCTGGAAAGGAGGCACACATCAATAAGCATGAAGCTCACAAGTTGGCATGTTGAAACAGAATTCTAGGACTTAGTGAAATAACACTTTTCTAGAATCTGAGTTAACCTGATGGCAAGTTGACAGCAGAAACTAATGGTGTTAGAGACCACCTCATGGCATGAAAATTAACAGCATGCTAGAAGACAACATATACTTCAAATCATGAGCATTGAGCTTAAGCTAATTCACAACATATCACAAGATAGCAACCATTCTTCATGGCATAAAAATAACAACAGATTCTTAGACTTGGAAATATTTGGCATGGTTGAAAACAACAACATTTTAGTGGCTACTTTAGAGCATGGTTACCAGTCATTTGCAAGTTGATCATGAAAAATATAAATACCATGGCATTCTACGCATCAAAGACTACCATATTCATGTTGGCACCAACATCATAGCATGCATGAATTAAACATAGCAAAAATGACAATGGCATTATGAGATAAAATGACATTTTGACAAACTTGCTCCAAAGACCAAACCAATAGCACCAATGAATTCCTGGGAATTTTCTACCCCAAATTCATGTATCATACCCCTATAGTCACATGGAGCATCATGGCAAAAACTACATAGCAAATCACCATCCACTCTTATAAGTGAAAACTTACCCTAAATGCTCATGTGCAAAAATGAACATGTCCAGATTTGGCAATAATGCTATAACAGGAAAAGAGCTAATTATCCTTACAAAACGTGACACATGCTAAAATAAATAATGTATGACAAGTGGGGCATGGCCCACTTGTCACACACACTCACACACCCAAACCTACACACACGCTACCACACATACACACACATGGCATGCACACACACAAGCTACATATACACAAGTGCATAGGGCACACCCACACTCATGAAAACACACACACCTATGTGTGTGGGTGCTCATCACACACACACACATACGCACACATATATGCACAAGTGCATATATGCACATACATATGCATGTAGCACCACACTCACACACATACACTCACATACACCTATTTTTACTAAACAGGAAATGAAGAATTAAAAAAACACATGTATACATGTATTTATACACATACACACATACATACATAACACATGGCAAAAAAAACAAGGAAAGAAAAAACACAAAAGGGGGGGGCGTTCCGGGATCAAACCCACGACCTGCGGGTCGGCACCCCCGAGCGCTACCACTGCGCTACTGCTTCGGGTCTTAACAGGAGAGGCCATCGCCCACTCTAGTACTATGCTTGCGCCCTGCTAAACTGACGAAACTAAAGTCAGGATACAGCAGCGACAGCGGCGACAAAACTACGGCGACAGCGGCGCTACCAGGCATCTCCGACGAGGGGAAAGCGATGCGGGGGCTGCTGCACCTACGTGGATTCCATTCCCGCCCCTGGAGGGGATCTACGAGGGGGGAAGAGGGGCTCAAGCTCCAAGCTTTGACCCTCCATGGCGACTATGCGGTGACGACTGCGAATGGAGATGACGGGACGGCGGCGACCACGGATCTCGAGAGCGACTACGCGAGGAGAAATCAGAGAGGGAAAAGGAGGCACATGTGCTCACGGGGGGCGACGATGCTGCACTCGGAGAATGGAAGAAGACACCGGCGATGCAGGCTCAAAGCAGGGGAAGAAGAGGCATGGCGATGGTGACGATGCGGCGACGACGATGTTGGGCTCCCCGACCCTCTTAGCACCGGGAATCGGACGCGGGCGGCACCAGGGCACCCCTTGCCATCTTGGACGACGACGAGCAGCCACCGAAGGCGATGGCGACGATGATGAAGACACCGGCGCTCTGCTCTCACTAAAACTGCACTCTCTGAACCTTACCTGAAGGGAAGGAAGAAGAGAAGGGAGAAGGAGGAAGAGGGGAGCGGCGGCAGCGCTAGGAGGAAGAGGGAACCCTAGGGGGGTCGGCATGGACGCTGAGGGGCCTAAATACACTCGGGATTGACGGCGAGGCGACGGCAAAGGCTCATAGTGACGCTCTCTCGCACCCCTGCTCTCTCTCTGAACCTGACGGTCAATGGACGGGAGCAGGTAGCCACTAACTTGCGGGCTGGGCCGTGCGAAGGGAAGAAAAGGCCCAGTTAACTCTCTCCCTCTCTCACAAACACGAGCAAGGTTTTTCTTTTTAAAAATAAAAAGCTAACTTGGAAAAAAACCACAAAATTAAATAAAAGGGTTTTTGTCAAAACAAAAACACTTTTACAAACAAGAAATTAAGACCTTTTAAACAAAAATATCATGTTGCTTTTTTAGAGCAACTAATTTAAATATTTTTAAAAACAACAGCCCCTTGTTATTTAAAACTTCAAATACATATAGCTCAAAACAACAAAAGAACCACACACAATATTTTAAAACATTATAGGCTACCTCCTGAACAATTTTGAACAATTTTATTAGCAAGTTAATCTGTTGATAGAATGCCAATGGAATAAAAGGGTTATTAGGTCAGGTTTGTTTTGAAAAGGAATAAGAGAGGGGAAAAGAGATGAAGCCCACTCAAACCACATCACACATACAAGATCACTCCCAAACACAGCAAGGTCAAGAAGCACAACACAAACAAAGGCATGGCATGATGAGGAATGACATGATGCATGATGCATGAATGCATGAGACAAGGCATGACAAGGAGAAAACTCATTCATTAACTCATGACAACAAGGTTCACATAAGAGTACATGCCATAAAAGGTAGGGACAACACTTGGGTTGGCACAGCACCCCTAATGATCTGGTTGACGGAGTCAACATTTGGGTCCACGACCCGCCTTATAGTGGCTTAAAAGCCTGATCGAGAGGTTTGAAGCTTAACTCGGTGGGTTGAAAGCCCCCAAACGACCTTGTCGATGACATCCACTTGCGTGCCATTTTGTAAGCCACCGTCTTGTGGATCGCCAACTTGTAAGTTGTCGTCTTGTGGATCGCCAACTTGTAAGTCTCCGTATTGTGGATCACCAACTTGTAAGCCGCCGTCCTATAAGCCGCCGTACAATGTTGCTGTTTTGGCTGAAGAGCTGATCAAGAGGTTGAGCAAGCTAAACCCGGTGGGTTGGAAGCCCCCAAGTGACCATGTAGAAGTGTTCATCTTTGCACAAATCTGTAATGCAAAAGAAAGATGGCAGAGGCCTCGGCTTGCAGGGATGCAACTTTATTATATCAGAAATATAGATACAATGAAGTATGTATGTACAAAGATGGGAGTCGATGACTCAAGTATAGTAAGGCCGCAGATGAGCGATATTCCACGGCTGGTGGGTCTCCTGTCCAAAAGTGCAGGACTCGTCTCGTATGTCAATGAGATAATATGACCAATTGTTCAGGTTTCTGCTGACCATAAAAGGTCCTTCCCAGGGGGAGATCGCTTGTGTGCATTTGTCTGATCTTGAATCAAACGTAACACTAAGTTGCCTTCTTGGAACGTCCGGGTCTTGACCCTACGGCTATGATAGCGACGCAGGTCTTGTTGATAAATCGCCCACCGAGCTGCTGCAAGATCACGTGCTTCATCCAAAGCATCTACCGCGTCCTGACGCACCATCTCATTGTCAGCTTCTATGTACGTCGCCACCCGTGGCGAATCATGACATATGTCACTTGGTAACACAGCCTCTGCACTGTAAACCATGAAGCAAGGCGTATAACCTGTTGATCTGTTAGGTGTAGTATTGATACTCCAGAGGACGGAGGGTAGCTCCTCAACCCAACAGCCCGGAGTTCGTTGTAAAGGAACCATAAGCCAGGGCTTGATACCTCTCAAGACTTCCTGGTTGGCTTGCTCCGCCTGACCATTGGATTGTGGATGAGCAGCAGCAGAGACATCAATCCAGATGTGCTCACATTTGCAGAATGCCTTCATAGTCCCCTTGGATAGATTTGTTCCATTGTCCGTGATGATGCTATAAGGATAGACAAAATGGTAGATCAATTGTTTGACAAACTGAACCGCCGTGGCCGCATCACATTTACTAACCAGCTCAGCCTCCACCCATTTGGTAAACTTATCCACTACCACCAAGAGATGGGTCTTTTTATCCTTAGACCTCTTGAAAGGTCCAACCATGTCAAGCCCCCAGTCCGCGAATGACCAAGTGATTGGAATCATCCGCAATTCTTGAGCCGACATGTGGGCACATCTTCCAAACTTCTAACACCCGTCACACTTGGCAACCATGTCCTCTGTGTCTTTATGAGCTGTCGGCCAAAAGAAACCATGCCGGAAAGCCTTGGCCACCAAAGATTTTGAGCCAGCGTGATGTCCGCAATCACCGGCGTGTATTTCATTTAAAATCTCCCTTCCCTCTTCCGGAGAAACACAACATTGGAAGACGCCGGTGACATTGCGCTTATGCAATTCGCTATTAACGATGGTCATGGACTTGGATCGCCTCACAATTTTCCATGCTAGAGTCTCGTCTTCAGGCAACTTGCCGCGAGTCAGGTACGCCAAATATGGTAATGTCCAATCCGGAATAACGTGCAGAGCCACCACCAGCTGTTCTTTCAGGTCAGGTATAGCCAAATCCTCCTCTGAAGGTATCTTAACAAACGGGTGATATATCACATCCAAGAAAACATTAGGCGGCACCAGCTTATGTTGAGAACCCAGCCTTGATCATGCATCAGCCGTCCTGTTCTTGCGACGATCAATATGATCCACCTGATAACCCTTAAAATGACCAGCAATGATATCCACCTCCTAACAATAAGCCACCATCCGAGGGTCCTTCAAGTCCCACGTGCCCGAAACTTGCTGAGTTACGAGGTCTGAGTCGCCAAGGCATCTAACCCGACTCAGATTCATCTCCTTGGCCACCCGTGGGCCATGAAGCAAGGCCTCATAATCAGTTGCATTGTTAGTACAAGGAAACATCAGCCTCAACAAGTAACAAAATTTGTCACCTTTCGGGGAAGTTAAGACAACTCCAGCCCATGACCCCTCCAACTGTTTGGACCCATCGAAGTGGATTGTCCAGTAAGTATTGTCTGGCTTTTCCTCAGGTGATTGACACTTTGTTCAGTCATTTATGAAGTCCACCAATGCCTAAGACTTAACAGCCGTGTAAGGCACATACTTTAGATTAAGTGGCCCAAGCTCTAGTGCCCACTTAGCAATCCTACATGTAGCTTCCCTGTTCTGAATTATATCACCCAACGGGGCAGAGCTAACCACAATGATCAGATGTCCAAGGAAGTAATGCTTCAACTTGCGGTTCGCCATGAACACCCCGTATATCAGTTTCTTCCAATGCAGGTACCTTTGCTTGGATTCTATGAGAACCTCACTAACATAATAAACCGGCCTTTGAACCGGGTACTCTTTCCCTGCCTCCTTGCACTCTACTACAATCGCAACGCTGACAACCCTGTTGTTAGCCGCCATGTTGAGGAGCAGAGGCGCTTTCTCACCCTGAGCAGCCAAGATCAGTGGCTCAACCATCTGCTTTTCGACCGCTTCCAGGGCCTCATCCACAGCCTTACTCCAGACAAAGTCATCGGTATTTTTCATCATCTGGTATAAAGGAATAGCCTTCTTGCCCAGGCAGCTGATGAAGCGGCTTAAAGCGGCGGTTCGACCCACCAAGCGCTGCACATCATTAACGCTCGCCGACTTGGCTAGTGATGCGATGGCCTTTATCTTGTCTGGGTTAGCTTCAATCCCCCATTCTGAAACCAAGAAACCTAGGAGTTTACCTGCAGGAACCCCGAAAACACACTTAGCCGGGTTAAGCATCATCTTGTAGACCCATAAGTTGTCAAACGTCTGCTTCAGGTTGTCAAGTAATGTCTCATTCTTCCTTGATTTAACCACAATGCCGTCCACGTAAGCATGAACATTGCGCACAATCTGACCGTGAAGGCAATTCTGCACACAACGTTGGTAAGTCGCCTGCGCACTCTTGAGCCTAAAAGGCATATACACACAACAGAAAGCCCCAAAAGGTGTTATAAATGACGTCTTCTCCTGGTCTTTAACTGCCATCTTGATCTGGTGATAACCTGAGTAGGCGTCCAAGAAGCATAAACTCTCACAACCCGCCGTTGCATCAATAATCTGGTCGATACAAGGGAGAGAAAACGGGTCAACTGGACAGGCCTTATTAAGATCCGTGTAATCTATACACATACGCCACGTGCCATTCTTCTTAAGCACCAGCATAGGATTTTCTAAACACTCCGAGTGAAATACTTCCACGATGAACCTTGGTTCCAAGAGCCAGGCCACCTCCTCTCCAATCGCTTTACACCGCTCCTTGTTGAAACAACAGAGGAATTGTTTGATCGGTTTAAACTTAGGATCCACATTAAGGTGGTGCTCAGCGAATTATCTCGGTACACCCGGCATGTCAGATGGCTTCCATGCGAAGATGTCCCGATTCTCACGGATGAATTCGATGAGCGTGCTTTCCTATGCAGGGTCCATGTTAGCCCCGATAGTGAACTGTTTTGATGGTTCGCCCAGAGTAAAATCCACCAGCTTTGTGTCATCTGCCACAAACTTCAAGGGCGGCTCAGACTCTGTACTGGGCTTCTTCAATGGAGTCATCTACGTCGGGTCGACGTTATCCTTGTAAAACTTGAGCTCTGCCTCCGCGCAACTTGATTTAGTGTAAGCCGCGTCTCCTTCCTCACACTCAATAGACACCTTACAATCACCATGCACCGTGATCGTTCCGTTGTGGGCCGGCATCTTGAGCTGCAGAGAGACATAACAAGGCCTGGCCATAAACTTCGCGAAAGCCAGTCGGCCAAACAAAGCATGATACGAGCTCTTAATTTTCACCACTTTGAACCACAAAGTCTACACCCCGTAGTTGTATTCATCTCCAAATGCCACCTCTAGGGAAATCTTCCCCACTGGGTAGGCCGACTTACCTGGCACCACCCCATGAAAAATTGTCGATGACAGCTTAAGAGCCTTGTCAGTTAAGTCCATCCGCTGGAAGGTGTCGTAGTACAAGATATTGATGTTGCTACCACCATCCATCAGTACTTTTGTAAACTTATAACCCCCAACTTGAGGAGCTACCACCAGAACCAAGTTACCTGGATTATCAACCCGCGACGGGTGATCCTCCCGGCTCCACGTGATTGGGTACTCCGACCACTTCAAGTATCATGGGAGGGCCAGCGTGGTCGCATTAACTGCCCTCTTGTGCAGCTTCTGATCCCACTTGTCAAGGCTCGTGGTGAATACATGATACTTCCCCCTGCTAAGTTGCTTCGGGTTGCTCTGGTACCCTGACTGATTATTCTGCTGCTGACCACCATTACCTGACTATTGATGATGACCTCCCAGATTTCCTTGACCCTAGTAACCTGAACCTGACCCGTCGGCACCAAAACCGGCCCCTGAGCCACCCGGACCTAAACCGCTCGACGGGCCGTTACCATTATTACGGTGCTGATGAAGGTTGTAATCTTGGAACCGGCGGATAATGCTGCACTCCTTCCATGTATGGGTGGCCAGTTTATCCGGCCGGCTGTGCGTCAAGCAAGGTCTATTTAGTGCCTCTTCCAAGTTGAAAGGCTGAGGCTCCTTATCCTTGTTAAATGGCGACCTAAAAGTTCCATTGCCCCTGGCACAATTGTTCCTAGCATTGGTGCTCGCCACTAACTCTGACCCGTCGTCCGAGTTCTTCCGTTTGCCCCGGTTGCCGTTTCCAGCCCCGTTCTGCTGTTCATTCTTGCCATTGTTGCTCTTCTTACCCTGAGCTGATTTCTCATTGTCGGAGCTCGCGTCCTTGGTGGTATATGAATTTGCATACTTGGCAAGAGCCGTCATAAGCTCACCCATATCCTGACAAGAACGCTTCAGCCACCCAAGCTTCTGGTTAAGGGGTGAAAAGTGACAGTTCCTCTCCAAGATCAGAACTGCTTGAGATGCTAAAATATTCTTAGACGAGTGGATCACCGTCGAGATCCGTTGGACCCAATGATGGGCCGGCTCACCTTCCTTCTATACACAGTGATCAAGATCTACGATTGTCATAGGTTGCTTCCAGTTTCCCCTGAAATTCTTGATAAAGCATGCTTTCAACTCAGCCCAAGACGTGATGGTATTAGGCGGCAAACCTTTCAACCAAGTGTGGTCCGGTCCTTCTAACATCATGATGAAGTATTTCGGACAAACTTCCTCACTGACATCCAGCATCTCCATGGTAAGCTCATAACTCTCGATTCAGGCCTCTCGGGGTAGATCAGCCGTGTAGTTAGGCACCTTCTGTGGCCCCTTGAAGTCCTTAGGAAAACGTTCATTCCTTAAATCCGCCGTGAGACACTGCACACCAACTCCCCTGGAAGAAGTGCTGACGGGGGGGGGGGGGTGTTGGTGTCGGCCCAGGAATCTCTGGGTAATCCATCACCGGTGTTGATCCTCACTGAGTCTGACCCCTATCCATAATCCCCTCAACATCCCTTTCAGGCATGTTATCCTTGGGCGGGTTCCGCCTCTGCTCACTGTTGGAAACTGCCGGAGACTCTATGCGCCGGCTATAGATACGGCTGTGAACCGACGTAGAGTGCACCCGGATCCGGCTATGTGTATACCTCTCTTGCTGAGCCACCGCTGTCTGCAACAGACTGATTGCATTCCACGCCTCTTCAGCGCATGGCGTTCCTTCAGCCAAGGGGAGGGCATCAAGCCTTGCCGCCGCCACTATCATGTTTTCCACCGGGTTAGAGTAATGGCCAGGTGGCATCACGATGCATCGCGGCGGGGTCCTGTTCCTCCATGGCGGGTCTGGCTACCATGGTGCCTCCGCGGCCCGGGTTACCATCGGCGGCATACTTGGTCCAGCCATAGGAGTGTTGAGGAGATTTCGAGGCTGGATAGGGAGACCAACTTGAGTCCTCCTACGTTGATCGCCCTCGAAGCTCGCTGGTCCAGGCTAAAATGGAGAGCCTCCGCCATCAAGCGTCCCGACTCACCATTCATCTGAACCTGCAGTGCGTTGATATCCTCCTGGGCCTGAGCCATCTGCCCCTTGATCCAGTTAATCTCGGCATCGTGCTCTGCCCGATTTTTGGTCATCACTTCTATGGCCATCAGGGTCGCTAGCTCATCCATAAGTTCCAATAAAATTTGAGCCGGCGGCTTAAAAGGCTCAGCATCGGGTGTGGCCGCTCCTGCTGCCGCCGTGGACGTCGTGTCGTTAAAAGACGACGTCAGGCCTGCCATGAACATGGCGTCTTGGCTCGGCGGGTCGTAGGGCTCCGGAATATTGTCGCCATCGGGATTGCCCCCTAACTCACCGCCGTGAAGCTGATAGATTGACTCTGCATCCCTGCTGGAGGATCCTTCATCTGAGAAAGCCAAGGTTTCTCCTCCTGACACGGAATCTCCCCTGTCCTGCGTAAAGGCGACGAAAACACTCTTCTGCCCTGGTTGAACATGCGTGTGTATCATGCGCCGGGCCAGCTCGACGAGGTCAGTGCAGATGTCCGTCCCAGGTGTGGATCTGTCAAGCTTGCCGATGAACACGTGCATCTTGCCAATGGGAACCCGATACCTGTACTCGATTGAGCCGGCCTCTGGCCCCCATCCTGAATCGTTGATGTAGAGCTTGCCACAACGACTCTTGGTCATCAAGCCGACGGCGTATCCTTCGATCCCTGGGAGAGAGCCCTTTGAGAACTCAACACCACCGTGCGCTAGCCCCACGGTGGGCGCCAACTCTCGTGGTTTTGTCACGGCAGATGTTGGAAGTCTTAGGTTCGAGGCCATCGCTAAGGCGGTGGACTCAAAGGGGTTGATTGGGATGAAATACACGGGTTTACCCAGGTTTGGACCCTTGGGAAGAGGAAAAAGCCTGCGTCCTGCTCTGTGTATATTGATTGGAGTATCGATCACAAGGGAGAGTATTCTCTTGACCTAGCTCTCGATGGACTGGTTTCTGTCTAAGCCGTCCCCGGGTCTTGCCTTTATATAGGAGGTCAAGGACCCGGGTTACACGAGTCCCAAACCGACTCTTACAACGTGTCTGGTCCTGTCTCTAAGCCGCCTTGCCTCCTTTGGCAAGCCGTCTCCGGGTGGATCACCCGCCCGGGTCTTACGCTACCTCCTGTCTTTGGGCCTCCGTCTCAGCCCATCTGGTAAGCCGCCATGTGGCCTAGTCTTCCTCTTCTGGCCCACTTGATAACGAGCCGCCAGGTATGACCCGGCCCCTCCTGGGCAGGTCTTACCGTGGGGTTATAGCCCCAACAAATTGGGAGGCAAAACTTTAAGCCCCTATCTTTCTCAGTGTTCGACGAATGCCATTTGCTCTAAAAATATGTTTTGAGTGTTAGAAATCATGGAAGACTATATGGTAGTTGAGTATGTGGAATTTGCTAAATCAAAGATCTTACATAGACCCTTCCTCAAAATAGGATGAATTGCAGTTGTTTGGTAACTGAAAGCATAGTTTGTTAGTTTTCAAGAAACTTTATGGTCTATACTTTAACATGTGAATAGCTTGTTACTTCATCATGAGAAGTTTTATGAGATGAGCTAATGTTTGTGATATTTAATGATGCTAGAAAAAGTGTTTGGAACTATCCTTGATCAAACTTGTGCACTTGCTTGCATTCACACTTCATAAATTATTACTTTCATCATGTACCAACTCGAGTATGAGCAGGAATTAAGCTTGGGGATGTTGATACGTCTCCAACATATATATAATTTATGAAGTATTCATGCCATGTTTACAATAATTCAATATGATTTTGGAATGATTTTATTAGAACTAACCCGGACTGACGCTGTTTTCAGCAGAACTACCATGGTGTCGTTTTTTGTGTGCAGAAATAGAAGTTCTGAGAATGGGCTGAAAATTTACGTTGATTTTTATGGAACAAAAGAGATACCCGAAGCACAAGAGCTGGGCCAGGAAGTGGACGAGGAGGCCACAAGCCTGCTAGGCGCCCCCTAGTTAGGGCCCCTATGGCTTGTGCACTCCTCGAGCATCCCCTTGATGTGAGACCGACGCCAAAAATTCCTATAAAGATGGAAACCTCCGAAAAGAAACCTAGATCAGAAGTTCTGCCACCGCAAGTCTCCATAGCTATGAAAAACCAATCTTGTCCCTCTCTGGCACCCTGCCGGAGGGGGTCACCATCACGAAGGCCATCTTCATCATCTTGGAGGGCCCATCATCACCATGGAGGACAAGGACTAGACGGAGAACCTCTCCCCACATAGGGGGGGAGGCCATGGAGGAGGAAGCACAAGTGGGAGACCCTCTCCCTCTCTCTCATGGTGGCACCGAAGTGCCATCGGGGGAACCATCGCTGAAGTGATTGTCTTCATGAACATCACCTTCTTCATCACCGTCCTCATATCTTTTCAGCGGTCCACTCTCCCGCATCCCGTTGTAATCCCCTACTTGAAGATGGTGCTTTATGCCACATATTATGATCCAATGATGTGTTGCCATCCTATGATGTTTTGAGTAGATTTCTTTGTCTTATAGGTTGACTGATGTTCTAGATTGGTTTGAGTTGTATGTTTATTTTGGTGCTGTCCTATGGTGCCTTTCGTGCCGCACACACGTGAAGGATTCCCGATGTAGGGTGTTGTAATATGTTCATGATTCGCTTATAGTGGGTTGCTAGAGTGACATAAGCTTAAACCGGAGTAAGGTGGTTGTTGCGTATGGGATAAAGGGGACTTGATGCTTTAATGCTATGGTTGGGTTTTACCTTAATGATCTTTAGTAGTTGCGGATTTTTGCTAGAGTTCCAATCATAAGTGCATATGATCCAAGTAGAGAAAGTATGTTAGCTTATGCCTCTCCCTCATATAAAATTGCAATAATGATTTCCGATCTTGTTGACAATTGCCTAGGACAATTCCGCACACCGACCCATAATTATTCCACACTCACTATTTGTAATATATTATAATATATTCTAACTTTACGATAACAACACCTATTTTTATATTTTAGTTCTCTAATATCATGCAAAGCTATTCGCTTCATACCCACAACGTAGTTTTATTTCTAGTTTCTAGTTGGAAGCAACCGTTCGGTGTATGTAGAGTCATATCAATGGCAGATAGGACTTGAGAGAATATTGATCTTACCTTTAGCACCTTGTAGGTTCTACACTCCATACTTATCACTTCCACCTTTCGAAATTGCCACGATGATTCCTTGCACTTGGGGATTATCACGTTCGACTACATCAACCACGTTTCTTAACGCTTCCCGCTTAGCGATCTACAAGGGTATGTAGATCCACTCTCTCCCTCTCGTAGATGCTCATCACCATGGATAGATCTTGCGTGTGCATAGGAAAGTTTTTGTTTCCCATGCAGCATTCCCCAACAGGACTACCCTAACTCGGGGTAGGCGATCTCCTTGCCCTTACAAACTTCTTGGTTCACTTCACAACACAAAGTAGGAGGCTTCCAAGCGACACCTAACCAATCTTGGATGCACCACTCTCCAAAACGTAAAAGGCTCGATAATGTCGATGAACTCCTTGTTCTTGTGCTTGAAGATGATAGACTCCTCAACACTCAATCACTCTCTCACAGATTTGGCTTTGGTGGAAGAGATTGATTGGTGGAAAGCAACTTGGGGAGGCTAGAGATCAAGATTCATATGGATGGAGTGGAATGGCTTGATCTCAACACATGAGTAGGTGGCTCTCTCAGAAAATCTGATGGGATAAGTGGGGATCTGTTCTGAGTGCTTCTCTTTTGAGTGACTGGTGGTGGAGGGGTATATAAAGGCATCTCCAAAAATCCAACCGTTACACCTAAAGTGACCAACTCGGTGACACCGATGCGTGAATCTTGGTAGTACCGAGTTGTTCCAAAGGTAGCAACTTTTTAATCTCGGTGAGACCGATATAGAAATCTCGAGGGTACCAATCAGGTGTCCAACAATCAGAATCCAAATCCCGGTGACACCGATCCAAAAACTCGAAGCTTCCGATTTTGTGAATCGAGGTAATAGAAAGTTGGCAAGCCGAACTCGGTGGCACCAAAGTGGAATCGGTTGCACCGATGTGCTAGTGTTTGGTAGGGTTCTATCCGAGTTTGGGAATCAGTGGGATCGAGTGGAATTTGTTGGCTTCACTGATTTTCATGATTGGCTTGGACAAAATTTTGTGGAAGAGTTTGTGGGTGTTTTTGGTGACTATCACTTGTGCACGTGGAGCTTCTTATTCACCAGTAGTACCATACCCCCTAATAGTATTGGATTTTCCTATGGACTCAAAGTGATTTCTCACAAAGGAAAATGTAGAGTCCTCTTGCTTGAAGCTTTGCCAATCCAATTCCTTGCATCTAGGGGTTTATTCACAATCCTTTTGCCAACCCATCATTGAACTTTTCCTTAAATATGCTTAGTAGAAATATTAGTTCAATGAGATGTATGTTGTTAATAATTACCAAAACCACCAAGGGAGCAAATGTGCTTTTAGTCGAGCATAATGACGACAATGCCCCAAGGCAACCACAACCAACTCGACAGCAACATTGACGCACCTCCTCGTCGTCAAGTGCAACGTCAAAACAACTAAAATGATGAACAACATTTTGGCAAGCTCCAGTTCACCATGCCTAAGTTCTCCGGAAGCAACAACCCCGAAGACTACCTTTCATGGGCACTCAAAGTTGACAAGATATTCCGTTTGCACAACTTTGAGGAAGAGAAGAAGATTGCCATGGCCTTTTTTTAGTTCCAAGACTATCTTCTCATTTGGTGGGAACAAGTGATTGATCGAAGAAGAGAAAGAGGTGAACCTCCTATCACCACCTAGGCTCAAATGAAAGATCTGATGAGAGCTAGTTTTGTGCCTACACACTACAACCATGATCTCTTCAAGAAACTCCAACTACTCAAGCAAGGCACCAAGTCCGTAGAAGAATACTATCAAGAAATGGGAATTGCCATGATCCGAGCCAATGTCAAGGAAGATGATGGGCAAACCATTGCGTGGTTCTTGAATGGTCTCTACTACCAAGTAAATAAAATAGAGGACTTCGAACCATACTCCAACTTACTTGAACAAGTACATCAAGCAACCAAGGAGGAACGTCAAGTGCAAGATGACTACAAGCATTCCAAGTTCTCTTCCAAGACCTATGGTTCAAGTGCTCAAACTTCTTTGATAACGACGCCTTCGACTAGGAAATCTACAACACCTACCTGTGACAAGTCAAGTTCCAAGGACAAGATGACTTAGTCAAGCCTTCATAATACTTCAAGCAACTACAAGCCAAGGGCTTCATCGTCTACACCAACATCAGGTGACACTGCTAAATCAAGCTCCATCACGTGTTTCATGTGCCAAGGCCGCGGCCACAAGACCTATGAGTGTCCAACACGATGGACCATGATTCTTCAAGATGAACCACCTATGACTCTATGAGAGTTGACGAGATGCATGTTGGGAATGTTGCATGGGAAACAAAAAATTTCCTACGCACACGCAAGATCTATCCATGGTGATGAGCATCTACGAGAGGGGGAGTGGATCTACATACCCTTGCAGATCGCTAAGCAGGAAGCGTTAAGAAACGTGGTTGATGTAGTCGAACATCTTCACGGTCCAATCACGATCTGTCCCGCGATCTCATCACGAGCCGTCCCACGATCCCATCGTGGTCCTTCCGATCTAGTACCAAATGGATGGCACCTCCGCGTTCAGCACAGGTATAGCTCGATGACGATCTCCACCTTCTTGATCCATCAAGAGGGAGCGGAGAGGTAGATGAGTTCTCCGGCAGCGCGACAGCGTGGCGGCGGCGGTGGTGGAGCTGATCCGGCAGGGCTTTGCCAAGCACTACGGAATCAATCTAGAGGAGGCACAGATCTAGAGGAAGAAGAGGGCAGCATGTGGCAATTAGGCTTAGGGATGCCCTCAAAATCCTCTAGTATATATAGGAGGAGGGAGAGGGGAGGCTGCCTTGGCCCCTCCTCCAAGGAAGGCTTCGGCCGAAGTAAAGGGGGAAGAGTCCTCCCCCAACTAGGACTCCCTCCCCCACAAGGGAGGTGGAGTCTTGGGAGGATTCCTTTCCCCTTTGTTCTCTTCCTTCCAATTTTGCATGGGCCCTCTTAGGGGCTGGCCGACCAGCCCACCAGGGGCTGGTGTGCCATCCCCTAGGCCCATGTGGCCTTTGGGGTGAGTGGTCCCCTCCCGGTGAACCCCTAGAAACCTCCCGGCACTCCCGGTACACTACCAATGATCCTGAAACTTTTCCCGTGACCAAAATAGGACTTCCTATATATTTATATATATATATATACATATATATATATATATCAGTTTTTACCTCCGGACCATTCCGGAGCTCCTTGTGACGTCCAGGATCTCATCTGGGACCCCAAACAACCTACATTCACCAACATACATAACTCAATACTACCGAAATGTCACCGAACCTTAAGTGTGTAGACCCTGCGGGTTCGAGAACTATGTAGACATGACCGAGACACCTCTACGGTCAATAACCAATAGCGGGACCTAGAAGCCCATATTGGTTCCTAAATATTCTATGAAGATCTTTATCAGTTGAACCTCTATGTCAAGGATTCAGTTAACTCGTACGATGTTCCCTTTGTTCTTCGGTATGTTACTTGCCCGAGATTCGACTGTCGGTATCTCTATACCTAGTTCAATCTCGTTACCGGCAAGTCTCTTTACTCATTCCGTTATACAAGATCCCATGGCTAACACTTAGTCACATTGCTTGCAAGGCTTGTTGTGATGTTGTATTACCGAGTGGTCCCTGAGATACCTCTCTGTCACACGAAGTAACAAATCCCAGTCTTGATCCATACCAACCCAACAGACACCCTCGGAGATACCTGTAGAGCACCTTTATAGTCACCCAGTTACATTGTGACGTTTGATACACACAAGGTACTCCTCCGATGTCAGTGAGTTGCATGATCTCATGGTCATAGGAATAGATACTTGACATGCAGAAAACTGTAGCAATAAACTAACACGATTATATGCTACATTTATAGTTTGGGTCTTTGTCCATCACATCATTCTCCTAATGATGTGATCCTGTTATCAAATGACATCTCATGTCCATGGCTAGGAAACCTTAACCATCTTTGATTAACGAGCTAGTCTATTAGAGGCATACTAGGGACATGGTGTTGTCTATGTATCCACACATGTATTTGAGTTTCCTATCAATACAATTCTAGCATGGATAATAAACGATTATCATGAACAAGGAAATATGATAATAACTAATTTATTATTACCTCTAGGGCATATTTCCAATAGTCTCCCACTTGCACTAGAGTCAATAATCTAGTTCACATCACCATGTGATTCAGATTGTTATGAATCTAACACCCAATGAGTTTTGGGGCTCGATCATGCTTTGCATGTGCGAGAGGTCTTTTAGTCAACGGTTTTGCGACATTTAGGTCCATGTGTACTTTGCAAATCTCTATGTTATACTATAAACATTGCTACCATGCTCCACTTGGATCTATTCCAAATGGCTACTCCACTATACGTATCTGGATTGCTACTAAGAGTCATCCGGATTGGTGTTAAAGCTTGCATTGGCGTAACTCTTTACGATGAACTCTTTATCACCTCCATAATCGAGAAACATCTCCTTAGTCCTCTAGTTACTAAGGATAATTTTGACCGCTATCCAGTGATCCACTCCTAGATCACTCATGTACCCCTTGACAGACTGACGGCAAGGCACATACTAGGTGCGATACACAGCACGGCATAATATAGAGCCTATGGCTAAGGTATAGGGGACGACCTTCATCCTTTCTCTTTCTTCTGCCGTGGTCGAGCTTTGAGTCTCACTCAACTCCACACCTTACAAATCAGGCAAGAACTCTTTCTTTGACTGATCCATTTGAACTCTTTCAAAATCTTGTCAAGGTATGTACTCATTGAAAGTCTCATCAGGCGTCTTGATCTATCTCTATAGATCTCGATGCCCAACAATTAAGTAGCTTTATCCATGTCTTCCACTAAAAAACTCTTTTCAAATAAGCCTTTATGCTTTCCAGAAATTCTACATCATTTCCGATCAACAATATGTCAACTACATATACTTATCAAAAATTCTATAGTGCTCCCACCCACTTTCTTGTAAATACAAGTTTCTCATAAACTTTGTATAGACTCAAAAACTTTGATCACCTCATCAAAATGTATATTCCAACTCTGAGATGCTTGCTCCAGCCCTTTAGATAGATTTCTGGAGCTTGCATACTTTTTAGCATCCTTAGGACTGACAAAATCTTCTGATTGTATCTCATACAACCTTTCCTCAAGGAAGGAAACGATGTTTTGACATCCATCTGCCAGATTTCATAATTGAAAAATGCAACAACTTCTAACATAATTCCAATAAACTTTAGCATCACTACGATTGAGAAAGCCTCATCATAGTCAACTCCTTGAACTTGCAGAAACTTCTTTGCGACAAGTCGAGCTTTATAAATGGTGACATTCACCATCAGCGTCTGTCTTCATCTTAAAGGTCCATTTGTACTCAACGACCTGCCGTCCAACAAGCAAGTCTACCAAAGTCTATACTTGGTTTTCATACATGGATCCTTTCTCGAATTTCATGGCCTCTAACCATTTGTCGGAATCCAGGCCCATCATCGCTTCTCCATAGTTTGTAGGTTCATCGTTGTCCAACAACATGACCTCTAAGACAGGGTTGTCGTACCACTCAATAGCAGTACACATCCTTGTTGACCTACGAGGTTCGATAGTAACTTGATCCAAAGATTCATGATCATCATCATTAACTTCCTCTTCAACTGACATAGGCTCCATAGAAACATCTTTCTGTGCTGCACTACTCTATGGCTGAAACAAAGGTTCAACAATCTCATCAAGTTCTATCTTCCTCCCACTCAATTCTTTCGAGAGAAACTCTTTCTTGAGAAAGGAACCAATTTTAGTAACAAACACTTTGTACTCAGATCTGAGATAGAAGGTATACAAACTATTCTTAGGGTATTTTATGAAGATGCATTTGTCCGCTTTGGGTTCGAGCTTATCAGACATAAGTGTCGCATTCCCAAACTCTAAGAAATGACAACTTAGGTTTTTGCCAAACCATATGGTGTCATCTCAACGGATTTAGATGGTACCCTATTTAAGGTGAATGTAGTTGTCTCTAATGCATAACCCCAAAATGATAGTGGCAAAATGATAAGAGACATCATAATTCGCACCATATCCAAGAGAGCACGACTACGATGTACGGACACACCATCACACTATGTTGTTCTAGGTGGGATGAGTTGTGAAACAACTTTCACATTGTCTTAATTTGTATACTAAAATCGTAACTCAGATATTCACCTCCACGATCATATCATAGACATTTTATCTTCTCGTCATGATGATATCAAACTTCACTCTGATTCTGCTTGAACTTTTCAAACGATTTAGACTTGTGTTTCATTAAGTAATATACACTATATCTACTCAAATCATCAGTGAAGGTAAGAAAACAACGATATCCACCACACGCTACAACACTCATTAGACCATACACATCAATATGTATCATTTCCAATAAGTCACTTGCCCGTTCCATCAAACCGAAAAATGGGGTTTTAGTCATCTTGCCCAAGAGGCATGGTCCTCATGTCTCAACCGATTCAAAATCGAATGAGTCCAAAGATCCATCAGCATGGAGTTTCTTCACGTGCTTTACACTAATATGACATTTAGCGGCACTGCCACAAGTATGTGGTACTATCATTATTAACTTTGTATCTTTTGGCATATATGTTATGAACATGTGTAGTACTACAATCAAGATTCAACAAACCATTCATTGGGTGCATGACCATTGAAGGTATTATTCATGTAAATAGAATAACCATTATTCTCTCACTTAAATGAATAACCGTACTGCAATAAATACAATCTAATCATGTTCATGCTTGACGCAAACACCAAATAACATTTATTTAGGTTTGTCACTAATCCTAAAGGTAGAGAGAGCGTGCGATGTTGATCACATCATCCTTGGAAACATTTCCAACACACATCATTACCTCACCCTCAGCTAGCCTCCGTTTATTCTGTAGCTTTTATTTCGAGTTACTAACCTTTAGCAACCGGACCGGTATCCAATAACCAGGTGCTACTAGGAGTACTAGCAAGGTACACATTAATAACACATACATCAAATATACTTCTGTCGATGTTGCCAGTCTTCTTATCTACCAAGTATCTAGGGTTGTTCCGCTTCAGTGACCGTTCTCCTCATAATAGAAGCACTTAGTCTCAGGTTTGGGTTCAACCTTGGGTTGCTTCACTGGAGCAGCAACTGACTTGTCATCCCTGAAGTTTCCCTCCTTACCCTTGCCCTTCTCAAAACTAGTGGTTTGACTAACCATCAACACTTGATGCTCCTTCTTGATTCTACCTTCGCGGTGTCAAACATCACGAATAGCTCAGGGATCATTATTTCCATCCCTTGCATTTTATAGTTCATCAAGAAGCTCTAGTAGCTTAGTGACAGTAACTTGGAGAACTATATCAATCACTATGTTATCTGGAAAATCAACTCCCGCTCGATTCAAGCGATTGTAGCACCCAGACAATCTGAGCACATGCTCAATGATTGAGATATTCTCCTTCATCTTGCAGGCAAGGAATCTTGGTGGAGGTCTCATACCTCACAACACGGGCACGAGCCTGAGATCCCAATTTCAGCTCCTAGAACATCTCATATGTTTCGTGATGTTCAAAACGTTTTGGAGCCACAATTCTAAGTCGTAATGCATGACGCACTGAACTATCAAGTAGTCATCAGGAACGTGCCTGTCAGATGTTCACAACATCTACAAACGACACTAGAGGGGTGGCGCAATGAGCGGTGCATTAAGAACATAAGCCTTCTATGCAGCACTGAGGACAATCCTCAGATGGCAGACCCAGTCCGCATTATTGCTACCATCATCTTTCAACTCTATTTCTCTAGGAACATATAAAAATTCAAGGGAGCTACAACGCGAGCTATCTACAACATAATTTCCAAAGACACTTTGACTATGTTCATGATAATGAGTTCAATTAATCATATTACCTAAGAACTCCCACTCAAATTGACATCCCTCCGGTCATCCGAGTGATACATGATCCAAATTCACCAACTCAAGTCCGATCATCACATGAGTTGAGGTGGTTTCAATGGTGAACATCATCATGTTGATCATATCTACTATATGACTCATGTTCGACCTTTCAGTCTCTTGTGTTCCGAGGCCATGTATGTACATGCTAGGCTAGTCAAGTCTAACCTGAGTGTTCCACATGTGCAACACTGGCTTGCACCCGTTGTATGTGAACGTAGAGTCTATCGCACCCGATCATCACGTGGTGTCTCGACACGACGAACTTTAGCAACGGTCCACACTCGGGGAGAACACAATTTATCTTGAAATTTAAGTGAGGGATCACCTTATAATGGTACCGTCGTCCTAAGCAAAACAAGGTGCATAAAAAGATTAACATCACATGCAAATCATAAGTGACATGATATGGCCATGAACTTGTGCTTTTGATCTCCATATAGAAAGCACCGGCATGATCTTCATCGTCACCAGCATAACACCATGATCTCCATCATTGTGTCGCCATCGGGGTTGTCGTTCCCACCATGCTCATACTACTATTGCTACCTCTTAGTGATAAAGTAAAGCATTACATAGCGCTTAATGATTGCCACGCAGGTCATACAATAATTAAAGACAACCCTATGGCTCCTGTCGGTTGCCGTACTCATCGACACGCAAGTCGTGGTATTCTATAAAATACATGATCATCTCATACATCACATATATCTCATCATGTAATTGGCCATATCACATCATAACATACCCTGCAAAAACAAGTTAGACGTCCTCTAATTGTTCTTGCAAGTTTTAAATAGCTGCTATGGGTATCTAGCAAGAACAATTCTCACCTATGCAAAAACCACAACGGTGATACATAAATTGCTTTTCAGCCTTCTCAAAGACCGCCTTTGTCGAATCCAATCCAACTAAAGTAGGAGAGACAGACACCCGCCAGCCATCTTTGTGCAACAAAGTTACACGTCAGTCGATGGAACCGGTCTCTTGTAAGCGTACGAGTAAGGTTGGTCCGAGCCGCTTCATCCTACAATACCGCTGAACCAAAACATGACCAAGGGAGGAATCAATCTAAGAATCACCGCCCACAAACTCCTTTGTGTTCTACTCGAGATATTATCTACACATAGACCTAGCTCTGATACCACTGCCGGGGAACGTTGCATAGGAAACAAAAAAATTCCTACGCACACGCAAGATCTATCCATGGTGATGAGCATCTACGAGAGGGAGGGTGGATCTACATACCCTTGTAGATCGCTATGCGGGAAGCGTTAAGAAACGTGGTTGATGTAGTCGAATGTCTTCACGATCCAATCATGATCCGTCCCGCGATCTCATCATGAGCCGTCCCGCGATCCCATCGTGGTCCTTCCGATCTAGTACTGAACGGACGACACCTCCGCGTTCAGCACACATACAGTTCGATGACGATCTCCGCCTTCTTGATCCAGCAAGAGGGAGCGGAGAGGTAGTTGAGTTCTCCGGCAATGCGAGGGCACGACAGCGGTGGTGGTGGAGCTGATTCGGCAGGGCTTCGCCAAGCACTACGGAATCAGTCTAGAGGAGAAACAGATCTAGAGGAAGAAGAGGGCAGCACGTGGCAATTAGGGTTAGGAATGCCCTCACAATCCTCTACTATATAAAGGAGGAGGGAGAGGGTAGGCTTCCTTGGCCCCTCCTCCAAGGAAGGCTTCGACCGAAGTAAAGGGGGAAGAGTCTTTCCCCAACTAGGACTCCCTCCCCCCCCAAGGGAGGTGGAGTCTTGGGAGGATTCCTTTTCCCTTTGTCCTCCTCCCAATTTCACATGGGCCCTCTTAGGGGCTGGCCAACTATCTCAACAGGGGCTGGTGCGCCACCCCCTAGGCCCATGTGGCCCTTGGGGTGAGTGGGACCCTCCCTGTGGACCCCCGGAACCCTCTCGGCACTCCCGGTACACTACCAATGAGCCCGAAACTTTTCTGGTGACCAAAACAGGACTTCCTATATATCAATTTTTACCTCCGGAGCTCCTCGTGACATCCAGGATCTCATCCGGGACTCTAAACAACCTTCAGTCACCAACATACATAACTCAATACTACCGAAACGTCACCGAACCTTAAGTGTGCAGACCCTGCGGGTTCTAGAACTATGTAGACATGACCGAGACACCTCTATGGTCAATAACCAATGGCGGGACCTAGATTCCCATATTGGTTCCTACATATTCTACGAAGATCTTTATCGGTTGACCCTCTATGTCAAGGATTCAGTTAACCCGTATGATGTTCCCTTTGTTCTTCGGTATGTTACTTGCTCGAGATTCGATCGTTGGTATCTCTATACCTAGTTCAATCTCGTTACTGGCAAGTCTCTTTACTCGTTTTGTAATAAAAGATCCCGTGGCTAACACTTAGTCACATTGCTTGCAAGGCTTGTTGTGATGTTGTATTACCTAGTGGGCCCTGAGATACCTCTCCATCACACAGAGTAACAAATCCCAGTCTTGATCCGTGCCAACCCAACAGACACCCTCGAAGATACCTGTAGAGCACCTTTATATTCACCTAGTTACGTTGTGACGTTTGATACACACAAGGTACTCCTCCAGTGTCAGTGAGTTGCATGATCTCATGGTCATAGGAACAGATACTTGACATGTAGAAAACTATAGCAATAAACTAACACGATCATATGCCACATTTATAGTTTGGGTCTTTGTCTATCACATCATTCTCCTAATGATGTGATCATGTTATCAAATGACATCTCATGTCCATGGCTAGGAAACCTTAACCATCTTTGATCAACGAGCTAGTCTATTAGAGGCATACTAGGGACATGGTGTTGTCTATGTATCCATACATGTATTTGAGTTTCCGATCAATACAATTCTAGCATGGATAATAAACTATTATCATGAACAAGGAAATATGATAATAACTAATTCATTATTGCCTCTAGGGCATATTTCCAACAATGCAAGCATTGGATCACGTCACCATGCATCGAGA
The DNA here is from genome assembly GCA_022496015.1 of Hordeum marinum. Taxonomy (NCBI): domain Eukaryota; kingdom Viridiplantae; phylum Streptophyta; class Magnoliopsida; order Poales; family Poaceae; genus Hordeum; species Hordeum marinum. The sequence goes on from CM039672.1 coordinate 217,683,974, forward strand.
AGTCAATGAAGACGAAGATTCTCAAATATTTTGTAACAACGATCCAAGCCCTGCTCTAGTTGTTTCCAAGGTTTTGACTCTTCAACAACAAATGAGGACCAACGTTGCCACATCTTCCACACCAAGGCGGGTATCCCCGGAAAATCCGTCAAGGTCATCATCGATGGTTGAAGTTGCCACAATTTGGATAATTAAGACCCTTGCTCCAAGATCCAATTGGTCAAGAAGAAGCACTCTTGCCTCTACAAGTCCAATGGCTTAGTTACTCCGGCACTATCCAAGTTGATCACACTGTGCAAGTTTCCTTCAAGATAGGAGCTCATGAAGACACCTTGGAGTGTGATGTGGTTCCAATGTCTATTTTCTATCTACTCCTTGGGAGACCTTGGCAATTCGACCGTGGTATCATCCAGAATGGTTGGACCAATCATCATAGCTTCAAAATGAAGGGCAAGCAATATGTGCTTCGACCAATATCTCGAAGACAAGTGACCATCAACAAGCAAGCTTCATCCTATCATGGAGATAAAAGTGATTGAGTGATCCGCCTCAAAGAGAGCGAGTGCCACAAGCCAAAAATGAGTGACTCCATGATGAGGTAGATGAGAGATCTAGTTATTGTAGCCACCAAGAGAGATTTGAGGGATGTGAGTGAGAGCCCATCGACCGTTCTTCACTATGTGCTTGTGTGCAAGGATGATGTCGTTCGGCCTAATCCTTCACAACATCTTCCTCTTGTGTTATCTCAATTGTTGCATGAATTTCAAGACGTTTTTTCTGATGTGCTACCTCCGGGACTACCACCAAAATGAGCGATCAAACACCGCATCGACCTCATCCCTAGCGCACTACTCCCCAACAAGGCACCCTACCACGTCAACCCTGAAGAAACTAAGGAGACCCGAAGTCAACTCCAAAAACTCCTAGATAAATGGCATGTACGCAAGAGTTTAAGTCCTTGTGTGGTTCCCGTGATTCTAGTACCTAAGCAAGATGGTAGTATGCGAATGTGTTCGGATTGTCGCCCTATCAATGCTATAACAATTAGATATCGCCACCCTATTCCTTGCCTACATGATAAGCTAGATGAACTTAGTGGTGCCACTATATTTTCCAAGATTGATTTGAAAAGTGGTTACTATCAAATACGCATACAAGAGGGCGATGAGTGGAAAACGGCTTTCAAAAGTAAGTTTGGTCTATATGAGTGGCTTGTGATGCCCATGGGCTTATCCGAAGCACCGAGTACATTTATGTGTTTCATACATCATGTATTATGCACATTTATTGGATATTGCGTTGTGGTATACTTCGATGACATTCTTGTTTTTAGCGAATCTCTTGAGAATCATGCTGAACTTGTTAGGGAAGTACTGCAAGTTCTTAGGAAGGAACAATTGTATGCTAACATGGAAAAATGCACTTTTGGTGTTGACAAGGTTGTTTTCCCAGGATTTGTGGTTTCTTCTAAGGGTGTTCATGTGCATGAAATTAAAATTGATGCAATTAAAACTTGACCCACACCCACCAATTTGCAACAAGTGCATAGCTTCCTAGGACCAGTCGGTTTCTACCGTCGCTTTGTTAAGGATTTTAGCACTATTAAACCTCCTCTACATGCTTTGAGCAAGAAAAATGCACCTTTCATTTGGGGACCAAGGCAAGACACCAAATTTCTTGAGCTTAAAAATTTGCTTACTCATGCACCTTTGCTTGCATTACCCAACTTTGATAGAACTTTTTAAGTGCATTGTGACGCTAGTGATAATAGAATAGGTGGTGTGCTAATGCAAGAAAAGCACCCCATTGCATAGTTTAGTGAGAAACCTTTCGACGCTCAACTTAACTATCCCATCTATGATAAGGAATTGTATGCTTTGTTGCGCGTGTTACATATTTGGGAGCATTACCTCTGCCCACATGAATTTGTTATTCATACCGACCATGAAACTCTCAAGTATCTTAAGGGTCAAACTAAGTTGAAAAAACGACATGCTAAATGGAGTGAATTCATTTAATATTTTCCTTATGTCATTAAATACATTAAGGATAAATAAAATGTTGTGGCGGATGCTCTTTCCTGAAAATGCATTCTCGTTACTCAACTTGAATTGCATGTCATTGGTTTCGAGCATATAAAAGACTTGTATGAGAATGACATTTCTTTTTCTACTCTGTATGCTAAGTGCCAAGTGAAAAATTGTTGGGAGAACTACTATATGAAAGATGGATATCTTATGCGTGCTAACAAACTTTGTATACCCGAGTCTTCTCTCTGTTTCTTGCTTTTGCAAGAAGCTCATGGTGGAGGACTAATGGGTCACTTTGGACGTGACAAGACATATGCCACCCTCTCCAATAAGTACTTTTGTCCTTGGATGTTTCGTGATGTGGCACGCTTCACGAACCGATGCTCTACATGTCCTGGAGCTAACTCAAAAGCTCAGTCCCATGGTCTTTACATGCCTCTCCCTATACCATTTCAACCTTGGAAAGGCATTAGTCTGAATTTGTGCTTTGTTTTCCATGAATAAAAAATGGACATGATTTCATTTTGTTGTTGTGGATCGTTTTTCTAGGATGGATCATTTCATTCCATGTCATAAGACCGACGATGCTTCACATGTTGCAAATCTCTATTATAGAGACATCTTACAACTACATGGAGTGCCCAAGACCATTGTCTCAGATTGCAACGTCAAGTTCCTTACCTACTTTTGGAAGACCCTATGTGCCAAACTCGGGATCAAGCTACTATTCTCTTCGTCCTATCACCCACAAACCGATGGCCAAACGGAGGTGACGAACCGGATGCTCTCTACTCTTCTACGTGTGTTGATCAAGAAGACCCTCAAGGAATGGGAAGATTGCCTCCCCATCACCGAGTATGCCTACAACCACACAAGACACTTCACCACCAGCAAGTCTCCTTTCGAAGTGGTCTACGTCTTAAACCCCTTGTCCCCATTGGACATCCTTCCTCTACCAATCCAAGAGCGCGTTGCTACTTCTTGAGCATGCGTTGGTTTCCATGAAGAGGAACGGGTGATGCACAAAAGTAGATAAGTATTTCCCTTAGTTGTTGAGAACCAAGGTATCAATCCAGTAGGAGATACAAGAAAGTCCCCAATAGATGTACGTACACAAAGAATCAAACACTTGCACCCAACGTTATAAAGGGGTTGTCAATCCCTTCACGGTTACTTGCAAGGATGAGATCTGATAGATATAGATAGAATAGATTGCTTGAATGGAAAGTAAAACAAAAGGTAAAAATAATGCAGCAAGGTATTTTTGGTATTTTTGGTTTTACATCTGAAAGTATAAGATGGAAAATAGACTCGGGGGCCATAGGTTTCAGTAGAAGCTTCTCTCATGATGGCAAGTATTACGGTGGGTGGACAAATTACTGTCGAGCAATTGATAGAAAAGAGAATAATTATGAAGATATACAAGGCAATGATTATGCATATAGGCATCACGTCTGTGTCAAGTAGACCGAATCGATTCTGCATCTACTACTATTACTCCACACATCTAGAGTATTAAGTTCATGAAGAATAGAGTAACACATTAGGTAAGATGACATGATGTAGAGGGATAAACTCAAGCAATATGATGAAAACCCCATCTTTTTATCCTCGATGGTAACAATACAATACGTGCTTTGCTACCCCTACTTTGTCACTGGGTGATGACACCGCAAGATTGAACCCAAAACTAAGCACTTCTCCTATTGCAAGAATTACCAATCTAGTTGGCCAAACCAAACCAATAACTCGAAGAGACTTTCAAATATATTAAATCGTGCATATAAGAATTCAGAAAAGACTCAAATAATATTCATAGATAATCTGAACATAAACCCACAATTCATCGGATCTCGACAAACACATCGCAAATGAGTATTACATCGGATAGATCTCCATGAAGATCATGAAGAACATGGTAATGAAGAGCAAAGAGCGAGAGAAGAAGCCATCTAGATACTAGCTGTGGACCCAAAGGTCTGTGGTGAACTACTCACGCATCATCGGAGGGGCAATGGAGTTGATGTAGATGCCCTCCGTGACCGAATCACCCTCCAGTAGATTGCCGGAAAAGGCTCCAAGATTGGATCTCACGGGAACTGAGGCTCCTGATGGCGGAAAAGTGTTTTTGTGGCTCTCTCTAGTATACAGGGAATATTTGTGAATTTATAGGCCGAGAAATAGGGTTAGGGGAGCTGTCATGGGCCCACAAGCCAGGGGCGCCCGCCCCCTAGGGCGTGCCCCTATGGCTTGTGGCCACACGGCTACTCTCCCTACTTCATCCCCAAGTGTTCTGGGTTGCTTCTGGTCCAAGAAAAATTATTCCACAGATTTTATTCCGTTTGGACTCCATTTAATATTCCTTATCTCCAATACTCAAAAACAAGGAAAAAAACAGAAACTGGCACTAGGCTCTAGATTAATAGGTTAGTCCGAAAAATAATAGAAAATAGCATATTAATGCATATAAAACATCCAAAACAGATATTATAATAGCACAAAACAATCAAAAATTATAGATACGATGGATACGTATCAAGCATCGCCAAGCTTAATTCCTGCTCGTCCTCGAGTAGGTAAATGATAAAAATAGAATTTTTGATGTGGAATGCTACCTATCATATTTATCCATGTAATATTTTATATTGTGGCATGAATATTCAGATCCGTAACATTCAAAACAATAGTCTAATATTGACATAAAAATAGTAATACTTTGAGCACACCAACAAGGCAATCGTGTCCTTCGAAATAACATGGCCTTAGAAATTTATCCCTACAAAATAATATGGTCTGGCTATGCTCCATCTTCCCCATAAGAAGTATCTAAATCATGCACAACCCCGGTGAACAAGTCAAGCAATTGTTTCACACTTTTGGTGTTCTCAAACATTTTCAACTATCACGCAATACATGACCGTGAGCCATGGATATAGCACTATAGGTGGAATAGAATATGGAGGAGGTGCAAGGAAAAAGGGAGAAGATAGTCTCACATAAAATAGGCATATCAACAGGCTATTGAGATGCCCATCGATAGATATCAATGCGAGTGAGTAGGGATTGCCATGCAACAAATGCACTTAGAGATATAAGTGTATGAAAGCTCAAAAAGAAAACTAAGTGGTCGTGCTAGATGAATATCCACTACTTATATGAAAGTGACAAAATAGGAGACTCTCTGTCATGAAGATCATGGTGCTACATTGAAGCACAAGTGTGGAAAAAGATAGTAGCAATTGTCCCTTCTCTCTTTCTCTCATTTTTTATTTTGGTGGGCATCTTTGGCCTCCTTTTTTTATTTGGGCTTCGCTGGCCTCTTTTATTTTTTGTAAAGCCCGGATACTCATCCCAACTTGTGAGGGAGTCATGGGTTCCATCATCCTTTTCTGACATGGCACAATGCTTTGTTAATGAAAATCATCACACTTTTATTTACTTACAACTCGATACCTAAAACAAAATATGACTCTATATGCAAGATGAAGTGATGGTGCATGTCATGAAAAACTGAATGGTGGAAGTTGCATGGCAATATATCTCGGAATGGCTATGGAAATGTCATAATAGGTAGATATGGTGGCTGTTTTGAGGAAAGTATATGGTGGCTATTTTGAGGAAGGAGGGTTTGATGTACCGACGAAAGTTGCGCGGTACTAGAGAGGCTAGCAAAGGTGGAAGGGTGAGAGTGCCTATAATCCATGGACTCAACATTAGTCATAAAGAACTCACATACTTATTGCAAAAGTCTATTAGTTATCAAACAAAGAATTAGACCCATGATCCTAGGGAATAGGTTGTTAGGAGTTAACCATCGTGCACTCCCGACCCTCACACAAAGGTTGACAATCATTAAACAAATCATGCTCCGACTTTGTTACATAACGGTTGACCATACATGCATGCTACGGGAATCACAAACTTTAAGACAAGTATCTCTTCCAATTCACAACTACTCGCTAGCATGACTCTCGTATTACCATCTCTATTATCTCAAAACTATATGCAAGGAATCAAACTTCTCATAGTATTCAATGCACTTAATATGAAAGTTTTTATTATATCCCTCTTGGATGCCCATTATATTAGGACTAAATTCATAACCTAAACAAATTACCATGCTGTTTTAAGAAACTCTCAAAATAATATAAGTGAAGTACGAGAGTTCAATAATTTCTATAAAATATAACACCACTACGCTCTAAAAAGATATAAGTGAAGCACTAGAGCAACATTGCCTAGCTCAAAATATATAAGTGAAGCACACAGAGTATTCTAATAAATTCATGATTCAGAGTGTCTCTCTCAAAAGATGTGTGCAGCAAGGATGATTGTGGCAAACTAAAAAGCAAAGACTCATATCATACAAGACGCTCCAAGCAAAACACATATCAAGTGGTGAATAAAAATATAGCCTCAACTAAATATACCGATGGATTGAAGACGAAAGAGGGGATGCCTTCTGGGGCATCCCCAAGCTTAGGCTTTTTGGTATCGTTGAATATGGCTTGGGGTACCTTGGGCATCCCCCAAGCTTAGGCTCTTGCCACTCCTTATTCCATAGCCATCAAATCTTCACCCAAAACATGAAAACTTCACAACACAAAACTCAACAAAAAAACTCATGAGATCCGTTAGTATAAGAGAAATAAATCACCACTTTAGGTACTGTTGTGAACTCATTATTTATTTATATTTGTTTAATACATATTTTATTCTAACTTCTCCATGGTTCATACCCCCCCCCCGATACAATCCATAGATACATCAAAATAAGCAAACAACACAAAGAAAATAGAATCTGTCAAAAACAGAACAATTTGTAGCAACCTGTAGACTTCGAATACTTCGGTAAAACTAAAAATTCTAAACAATTAGGACAATTAGGGAAATTTGTATATCGATGTTGTGTAAAAATTTCAGATCGATATTACGTTCCAGTGAAATTAGAAAAATTCTGGACTGAGCGCAAAAGTTTTTGTTTTTCCACAAAATCAAATTGCAAACACCGTAGACCATCCCAAAGGTCTTACTTGGCTCAAACACTAATTTAAACAAGAAAACACAATTATTACAGAAGTGACAAGGTGCAAAACACACCAAAACAGAAACAAAAACATAAAGCAAAAGTAAAATTGGGTTGCCTCGCAACAAACGCTATTGTTTAATGCCCCTAGCTAGGCAAAACACAATAGATCGAGGTATTGTCATCTTTGGTATGCAATCCATAAGTAGCACTCAAGATAGATTCATAAGGTAATTTTATTTTCTTTCTAGGTAAGTGTTCCATGCCTTTCCTTAATGGATATTGGAATCTAATATTTCCTTCTTTCATGTCTATAATTGCACTAATCGTTCTAAGAAAAGGTTTACCAAGAATAATAGGACATGTAGGATTCCATTCTATATCAAGAACAATGAAATCTATGGGCACATAATTCCTATTTGCAATAATAGGAACATCATGAATCACATGGCAAGTATATTTAAGTCTAACCCACTTCCTATGCATAGGTATTTAGTGAGCAAACAAATTATGGGAAGAAAAATCAACTACCATAGGAAGGCAAAACAAGCATAACTTCCAAACTTTGAACACATAGAGAGAGGAAACTTGATATTATTGCAATATGTAAAAGCATATGTTCCTCTCTCATAGTAATTTTCAGTAACATCATGAAGGAATCTCACAATATAACTATCACACAAAGCATTATTTTCATGATCAATTATAGCATATGTCTCATCACCAAAACTTGGGGAACAAAAAAAATCATCTTCATCAAGCATAACATCCTCAATCTTGTCGTTTTGCATATCATTAGCATCATGGATATTCAGAGAACTCATACTAAAAACATGGCAATCATGTTTTTCATTCAAGGAGATATCATGAATCACTTTATAATTTTCTTCTTTCAACACTTCATCAAAAATTTCATGATCTTCAAGCAAAATCTCATAGAGATAATCAAGTGCAGTCAACTCACTAGCAATTGGTTCATCATAATTTGGTCTTTTGAAAATATTAGCAAGTGGATGAGTATCCATATCAATAGATTTTTAGCAAGCAAAGATGCAACCAAATAGAAGGCACATGGAAACACAAGCAAACATAATAACAAGAGATTTGACGAGAAAAAGGCAAACGAAAAACAGAGGGCGAATAATACGGCAAATTTGTGAAGTGGGAGAGAGGAAAATGGGAGGCAAATGGCAAATAATGTAAATGCAAGAGATGAGTGTGTGATGGGTACTTGGTAGTCTTGATGTGTATCCTCCTCGGCAACGGTGCCAGAAATTGGCAAGTTGCGAGAGCGTTCTTATCCTAACTTGCTATGTATCTCTCGGGCAACGGTGCCAGAAATCCTTCTTGCTACTTCTCGAGCATGCGTTGGTTTCCGTGAAGAGGGACGGATGATGTAGCAAAGTAGATAAGTATTTCCCTCAGTTTTTGAGAAACAAGGTATCAATGCAGTAGGATATACAAGCAAGTCCCCAATAGATGTACCTACACAAAGAATCAAACACTTGCACCCAACGCTATAAAGGGGTTATCAATCCCTTCACGATTACTTGCAAGGATGAGATCTGATAGATATAGATATAATACATTGCTTGAACGGAAAGTAAAGCAAAAGGTAAAAATAATGCAGCAAGGTATTTGTGGTATTTTTGGTTTTAGATCTGAAAGTATAAGATGGAAAATAGACCCGGGGGCCATAGGTTTCACTAGAGGCTTCTATCATGATGACAAGTATTACGGTGGGTGGACAAATTACTGTCGAGCAACTGATAAAAAAGCGAATAATTATGAAGATATCCAAGGCAATGATTATTCATATAGGCATCACGTTCGTGTCAAGTAGACCAAAACTATTCTGTATCTACTACTATTACTCCACACATAGACCGACTCCTGCCTGCATCTAGAGTATTAAGTTCATGAAGAACAGAGTAACGCATTAGGTAAGATGACATGATGTAGAGGGATAAAATCAAGCAATATGATGAAACCCCATCTTTTTATCCTCGATGGCAACAATACAATACGTGCCTCGCTACCCCTACTTTGTCACTGGGTGAGGACACCGCAAGATTGAACCCAAAACTAAGCACTTCTCCTATTGCACGAATTACCAATCTAGTTGACCAAACCAAACCAATAACTTGAATTGACTTGCAAAATATGAAATCATGCATATAAGAATTTAGAAGAGACTCAAATAATATGCATAGATAATCTGAACATAAACCCATAATTCATCGGATCTCGACAAACACACCGCAAAAGAGTATTACATCGGATAGATCTCCATGAAGATCATGAAGAACATGGTATTGAAGAGCAAAGAGAGAGAAGAAGCCATCTAGCTACTATCTATGGACCTGAAGGTCTATGGTGAACTACTCACACATCATCGGAGGGGCAATGGAGTTGATGTAGATGCCCTCCGTGACCGAATCCCCCTCCGGCAGATTACCAGAAAAGGCTCTGAGATTGGATCTCATGGGAACCGAGGCTCCTGATGGCGGAAAAGTGTTTTTGTGGATCTCTCTTGTATACAGGGATTATTTGTGAAGTTGCAGGCCGAGAAATTGGTTTAGGGGAGCTGTCGTGGGCCCACAAGCCAGGGGCGCCCCCCTAGGGCATGCCCCTATGGCTTGTGGCCACACGGCTGCTCTCGTGACTTCATCTCCAAGTCTTCTGGGTTGCTTCTGGTCCAAGAAAAATTATTCCGAAGATTTTATTCCGTTTGGACTCCGTTTAATATTCCTTATCTGCAATACCCAAAAATAAGGAAAAAACATAAACTAGCACTAGGCTCTAGATTAATAGGTTAGTCCCAAAAATAATATAAAATAGCATATTAATGCATATAAAACATCCAGAACAGATCATATAATAGCATGGAATAATCAAAAATTATAGATACGTTGGAGACATATCAAGCGTCAACATGGACGCAAGTGCAATGGCAAGCTATATCAAGAAAATGCATGAAGATACATGGCACACGATCGAATGTCAAGTGGAACGCGTCACCGCCAAGTGCAACATCAACAAGCACCCCATCGTGTTCAAGACCCGTGACCTCATATGGCTACACCTACACAAGGAGTGCTTCCCCAATGAGTGCAAGTCCAAACTCCTATCGCGAGCTGATGGACCCTTTAAGGTGCTAGAGCGCTACAACAACAATGCTTACAAGATCGACATTCCATGCGACAAGTACAACATGAGTGACATCTTCAACGTCAAGGACCTATCCCCTTTCCATGGTGATGAAGATCTTGATTCGAGGGCAGATCTTCTCCAAGGGGGGCGAAGATGATGCGGAGCATCCCACCAACATCCCCATGGAGTCTACACCATCACATCAATCCCCAAATGTCCCTATGATTATAGCATGCACACGTGCCATCAAAACTAAGGTGAACTCACTCCTCTTTGAGCTAGACATGAACGTCAATGGAACTTGGATGCTACCTCACAATGAAACCCTATGCATCTTTAGGTACGACGAAGATGGCCATAAATGACCAAGGAAGCATCCCCAAGGCCTCAAAGAACAAGGATCAAGCACCAAAGGAATCTCTGTGGCTAGCCCGGAACATCTGGCCAGCCTGAAACCTCCGGCCTCTCAGCAACCCCGGATCCAGCCCGGGCACGCAGAGTTTCGGCTTAGCCCGAAACCTGGTCCAGAACCTATGGCCCTCGGAACTTCCGGCCGGCCCGAAACTTCTGGCCCTTCATCAGCCCAGCCTCCAAAGACTGTGCCAACTCTCTATTCAGCCTGGACCCTGGCTGGACCATGGCCGAAACTATTGGGGAATGTTACATGGGAAACAAAAAAATTCCCACGCGCACGCAAGATCTATCCATGGTGATGAGCATCTATGAGAGGGAGAGTGTATCTACATACCCTTATATATCGCTAAGCAGGAAGCATTAAGAAATGCGGTTGATGTAGTCGAACGTCTTCGCGATCCAAATCACCGAGCGCCCCGTGATCCAATCATGATCCGTCCCGATCTAGCGCCGAACGGACGACACCTCCGTGTTCAGCACACGTAGAACTCGATGAGGATCTCCGCCTTATTGATCTAGCAAGAGGGAGCGGAGAGGTAGGTGAGTTCTCCGGCAGCGCAATGGCGGCAGTGGTGGAACTATTCCGGCAGGGCTTCGCCTAAGTACCTCCAAAACTAGACTAGAGGAGAAACCGATCTAGAGGAAGATGAGGGCAGCACGTGGCAATTAGGGTTAGGGATGCCCTCAAATCCTCTAGTATATATGGGAGGGAGGGGGGAAGGGGAGGCCAGTGCTCGAAGGGCTACCCCTTTGGTGCGGCCGAAGTGGGACATGGAGGAATCCTACTCCAATCCTACTAGGAGTAGGATTCCTCCTCTCCACTTGGAAACCCTTTCCACCTTTGGTTTTTGCCTTCCCCGGCCGCATGGGCCTTAGTGGGGGCTTCAGCCAGCCCACCAGGGGCTGGTTTGTCTCCTCAAGGAAACCATTAAGGAAATGATGTGTTGACACCCATTTGCCAGATTTCATAATTGAAAAATGCAGCATCTGCTAACATAATTTCAACAGACTTTACCATAGCTACGGGTGAGAAAGTCTCATCGTAGTCAAGTCCTTGAACTTGTTGGAAACTTCTTTGCAACAAGTCGAGCTTTATAAATGGTGACATTCACCATCAACGTCTGTCTTCATCTTAAAGGTCCATTTGTACTCAAAGACATGTCGTTTAAACGGGCAAATCTCCCAGAGCCCATCCTCGGTTTTCATACATGCACCCTTTCTCGGATTTCATGGCTCCCAGCCATTTGTTGCAACCCGAGCCCACCATCGCTTCTTCAAAGCTCGTAGGTTCACTGTTGTCTAACAACATGACCTCCAAGACAGGATTGACGTACCACTCAGAGGCGGTATGAGTCCTTGTCGACCTATCATGTTTAGTAGTAACTTGATCTGAAGCTTCATGATCATTATCATTTGCTTCCTCTTCACTTGGTGTAGGCGTCACAGAAACATCTTTCCGCATCATGCTACTATCCAACTAAAGTAACCGTTCAACAACCTCATCAAGTTCTACTTTCCACACACTCAATTCTTTCGAGAGAAACTCTTTCTCGAGAAAGGACCCATTTTTCGCAACAAACACTTTGCCCTCGGATTTGAGATAGAAGGTATACCCAACTGTTACCTTAGGGTATCCTATTAACATGCACCTTTCCGCTTTGGGTTCGAGCTCATCAGACATAAGCGTCGCATTCCCAAACTCTGAGAAATGACAGCTTAGGTTTCTGCCAAACCACAATTCATACGGTGTCATCTCACTGGATTTAGATGGTGCCCTATTTCAAGTGAATGTAGTTGTGTCTAATGCATAACCTCAAAACGGTATCTAGCCAGAACAATTCTTACCTACGCAAAAACCACAACGGTGATACACAAATTGCTATTCAACCTTCTGAAGTACCACCTTTGTCGAATCCGATCCAACTAGAGTAGGAGAGACAAACACCCGCCAGCCATCTTTATGCAACAAAGTAACATGTCAGTCGATGGAACCGGTCTCTCGTAAGCGTACGAGTAAGGTTGGTCCAGGCCGCTTCATCCCACAATACCTCTGAATCAAAAACCAACCAAGGGAGGAAGCAATCCGAGCATCAACGCCCACAAACTCCTTTGTGTTCTACTCATGATATCGTCTACACATAGACCTAGCTCATGATGCCACTGTTCGGGAATGTTGCATAGGAAACAAAAAATTTCCTACGCACACGCAAGATCTATCCATGGTGATGAGCATCTATGAGAGGGAGAGTGGATCTACATACCCTTGTAGATCTCTAAGTGTGAAGCATTAAGAAACGTGGTTGATGTAGTTGAATGTCTTCAGAATCCAAATCGCCGAGCGTTCCGCGATCCAATCATGATTCGTTCCGATCTAGTGCTGAACGGACGACACCTCCGTGTTCAGCACATGTACAGATGAATGACGATCTCCGCCTTCTTGATCCAGCAATAGGGAGAGGAGAGGTAGATGAGTTCTCCGGCGGCGCGATGACGTGTCGACGATGGTGGTGGAACTATTCCGGCAGGGCTTCGCCTAAGCACCTTCGAAACTAGACTAGAGGAGAAACCGATCTAGAGGAGGTTAGGGGTGCCCTCAAATCCTCTAGTATATATAGGAGGGAGGGGAGGGAGGCCGGCGCCCCAAGGGCTGCCCCTTTGGTGCGGCCAAAGTGGGAGGTGGAGGAGTCCTACTCCAATCCTACTAGGAGTAGGATTCCTCCTCTCCACTTGGAAACCCTTTCCACCTTTGGGTTTTTCCTTCCCCAGCCACATGGGCCTTAGTGGGGGCTTTGGCCAGCCCACCAGGGGTTGTTTTTTCTCCTCCCACAGCCATGAGTCCCTTTGGGGCGTGAGGCCCCTCCCAATGGTCCCTCGGTACCCTCTCGACACTCTCGGTACACTACCGAAATGACCGAAACTTTCCGGTGACCAAAATAGGACTTCCTACATATCAATCCTTACCTCTGGGCCATTCCGGAGCTCCTCATGACGTCAGAGATCTCATACGAGACTCCGAACAACCTTCGGTTACCACCATACATAACTCTATACTACTGAAACGTCACCGAACGTTAAGTCTGCAGACCCTGCGGGCTCGAGAACTATGTAGACCTGACCGAGACACTCTTCGGTCAATAACCAATAGCGGGACCTGGATGCCCATATTGGTTCCTACATATTATATAAAGATCTTTATCGGTCGAACATCTATGTCAAGGATTCAGTTAATCCCGTATGTTGTTCCCTTTGTTCTTTGGTATGTTACTTGCTCGAGATACGATCGTCGGTATCTCTATACCTTGTTCAATCTCGTTACCGACAACTCTCTTTACTCGTTACGTAATACAAGATACCGTGGGAAACACTTTAGTCACATTGCGTGCAAGGCTTGTTGTGATGTTGTATTACCGAGTGGGCTCCGAGATACCTCTCCGTCATACGGAGTAACAAATACCAGTCTTGACCCATGCCCACTCAAAAAACACCCTCGGAGATACCTGTAGAGCATCTTTATAGTCACCGAATTAAGTTGCGGCGTTTGATACACACAAGGTATTCCTTCGATGTCAGTGAGTTGCATGATCTCATGGTCATAGGAACAGATACTTGACATGTAGAAAACTATAGCAATAAACTGACATGATCATGTGGTACATTTAAGTTTGGGTCCTGTCCATCACATCATTCTCCCAATGATGTGATCCCGTTATCAAATGACATCTTCTGTCAATGGCTAGGAAACCTTGACCATCTTTGATCAACGAGCTAGTCTACTAGATGCATACTAGGGACATAGTGTTGTCTATCCACACATGCAATGTGTTTCCAATCAGTACAATTATAGCATGGATAATAAACGATTATCATGAACAAGGAAATATAATAATAACCATTTATTATTTCCTCTAGGGCATATTTCCAATAGAAACTTTCGGTGCCCGGAACTTCTGGCCTAACCCGGAACTTCCGGCCTGCCTGCGCGCAGTGGCTTGGGCCCAAAGACCCATGTACCCCTTCGCTCCTATTTCTACCTAGACTATATATTCTCCTCTTCCACCGTGATTTAGGGTTAGCTTGTGTTTAGCAAATACTTTTTTTGAGCCTAGCTCCATTACTTTCTTCCCTTGTGGAGTTGTACACCTCTATGTGAGAAGATCCAAAGTTATGCCAAGGCCCCTCTAGAGGGAAGATCCTACGTGGTCCAAGGCCTCCTCCTATGGAGTGAGGAGAACTATCGGTTACCGTGTATCCTTGTGTTAACCGTGGATCTATGTATGTCGTGTGTTCGCATGTTTCTAGTGGATGTGTGATCGGAGATTGTCCGTGAGTTTGTGATTTCTCTTTGGTTTTCTCCCTTTTCCCCTCCAAGTGTGAAAATATCTATGCTACCGGGCTTGCCCCATATCAGTGTGTGTGTGTGTATGTGTGTGATGTAGCATATCATTGCACACAGTGTTAAAAAAGCAAACGTGTGTGATGTCTTGCTTGTATTTTTTGCATACATTGTGTGTGCGATGTAGTCGGTCATCGCACACACTTTCACAAATGGAACCATGTGTGATGTGTGCAATTATTTATTTTCGAAAGAAGAATGGTTTGTGAGCCCCGCAGCCCAAGTGTTGGCCCTGTTCTTGAGCCACCTTTAATTAATCGGGTCTCACCCAGGGCAGGTCAACCCGTGGAGTATATCCCCAACACCAACACTCCTACCTCCTCGTCAGGCACCGAAACCTCCTCTACGACCACCCGTTTGAATCGTTCTCGTAATGATCCTTGGCCTTTTGAATCATGTCCTAACATTGTGCCTCAGATCATTGCACTGTCCGCAATTGTTGGTGTCTGGTGCATCCATGAAATGACCACTACCAAATTGTTTCATTCTAGTATGTCAAACTAGATCATCCATGTCACTCTGGAGCCCCTTATTTCTTCTTCTTCCCTTTTTAGGCACCATGAGTGCGGGATCTGGCACGATATGTGTGCCGTCATACTAAGGCCACGACGATAGATCAAGAAAAGGATTGAACCGAGGCACCCATGTCAACCTCGTTTCTTCCAATATGAACTTGTGCAACCGCATGTCAACCTCAAGAAAAGGATTGAACCAAGGAGCCCATGTCAACCTCGTTTCTTCCAAAATGGGGAAGTTTCTTGTCCTTAACACTGTCATCAAATGTGAGCAAGGCCAATGATACTTATGTGACCTCTCACACTAGCATCACCGTTTTTTGAGGTGCACCTTGTAGGAAACTCCACCTTATCTCATGTCACACCCAAGATGCGATCCTATCCTTATTTTGGCACGGGGCCCCAACAGGGATAGATGCGCATCTCGTCGTGTTGCAAGAATGGATATCATTACTAGTACATTTATAGAAGAGATGAGTATATGGAATTGGCTTACACTCGCCATAAGCTACATCAAGATCACATCAATATAACAACATATTCAAGCATCATACAAAAGAGCAGGGTCCGACTACGGACGAAACCAAATAATAAAATGACATCCATCCTTGCTATCCCAGGCTGCCGCCTGGAACCCATCCTAGATTGATGAAGAAGAAGAAGAATAACTCCAAATCAAACAAGCATCGCGCTCACGTCAAATCATCGCATTACCTGTACTTGCAACTGTTGTTGTAGTAAACTGTGAGCCACACGGACTCAGCAACCTCATTTCCAAGGGTATCATGACTATTAAAGCTTAATGGGTGAGGTATGGTCAAGTGGTGAGGCTGCAGCAAGCGGCTAAGCATTTATTTGAGTGGCTAACTTACGAATACATAAGGTAAAGTGGGTGGTCTGCGCATAATGGACGGGAACTAACAATGATCACTAAGTGATCCTGAACACCTACTTCCGTCAAGCATAACCCCTCCATGTTCTCTCTCGGATAAAGGACTCGTGAGAAGAGACATTCACGGTTACGCACAAAGTTGGTGTATTTTGTTAGAGTTTACTTGAAGTTTGCTATGACCGGGTGTTAAACAAAGTTTCCAAGTATGCCACATAACCGCGGGCATGGATTTCCGAAAGATTTAACCCTACATGGGTGCTCCAACTCATCCATCACAAATTAACCACACGCAGCGGGAATAACCTCGACCACGAATCTCATGATCTTCCTAGGCAATTCCATTGGAAAACCGCAACCTCGAGTTAGCCCAAAGTATTTTCGGAATTCCTCACTCAAGACGTTCGAGAAAAGTAAAACAAATCCAGCAAGGCCTCCCGGTGAGCCAGATCTGCATCTAGAGCCGTGCGCTCTCTATCCACGGGCATCATCCGTCTATGCGAAGTGGATGGTAGCCTAGAAATGCCTCGAGTTGCCCTGAGGTGGCACCGCCGACTGCTAGGTAGGTGGACCAACACTCATGAGGAGCACTGGCCCGGGTTGTTGATTATAGATCTGCGGGAGCCGGTGGGTCCCTATGCAATTTTTAGTTATTAGGAAAATGTAGTATCAATGTTGGGCCTTGCCAGACAAGCTTTATCCTAAAACGAAAATCAAGGGGGTCCCCATCACAACCCCGAGCATGTTAGGAGCGCTCAATTATGGAACGTAACACCGGTTCACAGGTAACTAGGGCGGCAAGAGTGGAACAAAACACCGAGAAAAAGGCCAAGCCTTAGACCTTTTACCAAGTATATGTGTGCATTAAATTAAATCGCAATAATACTGTGATAACAAAAGAATGTCCATGTTGACACATGGAAGCAATTGCACCTGCAGCTAGAAACGCTATAAGAAAGGTTGAGCAAGTGGTAACATAGCCAAACAAAGGTTTGCTGGGATGTGGAGGGGTTAGAGGCTTATCATGGCAATGTTGGGAGGCTTGACATATAAGTGATAGGTAACGTGAAATAATGATAGAAGCGAGACAACTAGCAAGGCAATGATAGTAGTGGTATCCAGGGAAATGTGTCATCTTGCCTGAGGTCCCGCTTGGAAGAAGGACGAATCCATGAAGAAGACGATCCAACGTAGTCGAACGAATCCTCACACTCCGAATGCTTTCTGAACTCTGTCGAGAAGGAACAATCCAAAAAAAACAATCAACACACGGCACACCACAAGATATACATGACATGATGCGCAAACAAATATGATGCATGTCCAGTTTAATTATGCAAGGCATGACATGGCAAATCATATCGATCAAATACTACAAATTAAGTGAAGCTCAATATGCAACGAGTTGCATATTGACAAAACTCCATGATCAAATATTTAGTTGAGTCTCGTTTATTTACTTGGCAACATTCAATGTTGTTAAACATGCAAGAGGTGAAGAAATAACAAACTACATCATCTAGGCATTTTAAATGATGACGGAAGCAACATATAGCATTTCCGAAACAACCCCATATGCACATTGCGATTTGGTACAGATCTGTACTAAACATGTTTTATATTTATTAAACATGAAAATAAAGTATGTCATGATATTCTACACGTTTTTCTAGTCAAGTTACATATATAACATATTTGCATCGGAGTCACGGATCAAAAGTTATTAAATAAATCATTTTGGGCATGACATTTAAGCAGAATACATGAAAACAGCAACTTAAACATTTTAAATACATGTGAGAGTTGGTTATTGTGAATCTACATGAAATTATAGTCATTTTACATATATAAAAATTTTACATACGATGCACCGTTGAAAAGTTATTAAATGCATGAACTAGTGGGGCTTTTCTGAAATTCTGCAAATTCTGGATTAATAAATAAATTCGCCAGACCAGGAAAAAAATGAATCAGTCTGAATCTGGGATCTGGCCCAACAGTACAATTGCGCGGAATAGCTATCCTACGCACAATGCAACAAATAGAGGGGCTGGGAGCTCATCAGAGTGGATCGAGGCCCGAGTTGGTGCGGCTGGCTGGGCCTTGGCCCATGCACGGGCCGAGGCTCTGGCTGAGGCGAGCTGGGCCGGCACTCTTGTTGGGCCTTGGCGTGGCCCAGTGCGAGGGCGAGCGGGGGAGGCGGCCCACGCGAGGCTGGCAGGGTCAACGATGCACGGGGTTCGTCGTCCTCCTCGCTCCGAGCAGGAGGCAGGGGCGATGGGGCTCGATAGGGAGGTGACAGCGCTTCCATGGCGGGGAGGGAGCAGAGAATCCTAGGGATGGGGAGATCCCACCGGCGGGGCACCAGATCCGGCAGAGAATGGCAGCAAGCGGTGGCTCGGGGACCGGCAGCGGAGCTCCTGCAGGGGAGAGAGAGAGGGCGAGGTGAGAGGGAGAGAAAGAGAAGGGAGAAGAAGGAGAGGGGCGGCGAGGTCTGGCCTGCGATGGTCACCGAGGACAGCGGTGGCTCGCCGGAGGGCGCGGAGGCGGGGTCAGGCAAGGCACGAGGGGGGCACACGAAGGGGCTCTAGATCGGGGCTCCTCCCCGATCTCGAGCTCGGGCAGCAGCGACGGTTTGGGCCCGGGCGGGCCTCCTGATGGGCTCGGCAGGCCCACGCGAGGTGGGAGGAGGAGGCTGGCGGCGGCCAAGGGTTGGGGGGCGCGGATTACGTGGCCGGGGTCATGGTTTGCCTAATTAGGCAGATGGGGGTCTATTTATAGTTTGGGGCTAGGTTAGGGGTGTTTTCAAGGCCGATTTCGGCCGTACGATCACAACCGGACGGCTGGATCGGGGCAAGGTTGGTGGGATGTGTGTGGACTGGGCTAAGGCTGAGAAGAGAGAGAGAATGCTGGCCCGTGACACGAGTTTTAAACACCGAAAAATGTCCGATTATAAACCGATGATCGCACTGCTACGGTTGATCGTTGGGGTATCAAACGAACTCTGATTGCGACGAAATTTGGCACGCGGCCTACCAACATTATAACAAGACCGCACACCAAGTTCCGACCCAATCCGAGAAAGTTTTTATATGCACCTTAAAAATAATATTTTTCCGATGTCGCAGGTGCGTGCGTGTGTGGTTGGTCTCAAAACAGACGACGACACTAACGGAGAGAACCGACAATAACAGACGGATGCAAGTTTTGAAAATGAGTGCCGATGCTATGCAGATGATGCGAATGATACGATGATGAATACGAAAAACAAACAAAACACAGACGAGGTTGGAAATAAAAGGGAAATCTTCTGGAGCGTCGGTCCTGAGCTGTTGCAACTCTCCTCCACTACACGAGGATCTCATCCCGAGATCTTAGAATGAGAAGGGGAAGAGAAAGACGAATGGAAGAGGTAAAACTTAGTTTCTTCTTTGCCAAATGAGTGAAAGGAACGAATCTTGAAGGTTTCAAAGATATGAAGAATGACATGAGGAACAAGGAAGAATTCAAAAGAAATTTCGGCATCACTTTGGTAGGATAGAGAGGGAAAATTTGATATGATGGGGAAACTTGAAAAGATAACACAACACTCCGGTTAAATGGATGAGCAAAAGAATATGACCTTGATAAATCAAGATGATGAATCGAAAAGAGCACCTCCAGATTAGACAAATAGAAACTAGATCATTGGAAAGGAAGGAAAGGAGAACAAAATGACATATTTCTACCACAATTGAATTTGAAAGCATTGTTTAACGGAGTTGATGGAGAATCAACAACAAAAAGAATAGCTTGTTATGGGCTTATGGAAAACATCCCATAATAATGAGGTGACAACCTGCCACAACAGAAACAATTGATTGCTTGAGAGCAAAAGGATATGCAAAACTTCTTTCTCCAAGAGAACAAGGAGAAAACTAGGACCATTTATGACACCACGATCGCAACAATCCTTAGGGAATGTTTTAGGTGAAATCCAACCCAAGATAACTCCGAGAAGACATGATGGGTTTACTTATCTCATTCTTGACAATTTTCCTTCGAGACTCCTAATAGTAAATAATTTAATAACACCATCTCAAAAGACAATGGAGAAGGAATTGAACTTAGAAATCCAAGATAAAGAACACTTGATCACCTCCAACAAGAATCTTGAAGAACACTTTGAGAAGAATTACATCCTTAACAAACCACCATGAAGAAGCATCGAGATGAACTCCGGAATGAAAGGATGATAGAAAATAATTAAAGGTTGCGAAATGACAAAATTGAGGACTTTCTATGCTTTAGATGAAGCTTTGCGAAGAGATGCTTGAGAAAACTTGGAACTATGGAAAGAAAGTATGGACAACTTATAACCAAGAATTTGATGCCAAGAACACTCGGAAAGAAGGATTGAAATCACATTGATGAAACTAGAATAAGAATTATGTTATGCTTATCCTTCATCAAGTTAAACTGATGACAAGCAACGGATTTAGCACACAACTTATTCTTTTGGAAGAGCGAAGAGGGATATGAGCACAAACTTGAAGAAGTCTTGAACGAACCACCGGTAGGAATTTGAATTTAGATGAAGATACTAGGAATGAATGGAGATACATGAAAACAAAGAGATCATGATTCTCCTAGAGAAATCTTGGACGAAGCACCGCAATAATTGAGATGCGAACGAAGAGAAAAAAATTGAGAAGAATTTGAGAACGAAAGTTGAAAGCTGAGAATGAAGAAATCTTCTGAAATGATGACCTTCAGAGGATCGGGAAGTGAAAACAATATGAAACACACCTAATAGATATGGAAGGGATTACTCATGATCAAAAAGAATTTGAGAGGATAGCAAGAAGTTGAACCATGAACCTCCAGGAGAATGGAATAAGATTTAAGAGAAACTCTCCTTTGGTCTTCAATACTTAGAATAATGACGAGAAGCAACACCATGAATTAGTGAACCACTCCATAATAAGAATAAGTAAAAGGTTGAGCCAATGCAGAAAACTGATTTAGAAACAATCTTGGATAAGGAATATGACTCATGAAAAATCATTCTTACATCATATTTGAAAGAACTTGAGGACATCTCCGGAAAGATTAGAAGAGCCAGGTAAGATCCTGGGATAAAACCTGTGGGTTATGGGCCCACTGAAAGGAAACCACCGTTGAAACAATTGCTTAGAAAGAGAGATCGCACAGGTACAAATTAAGAACTTGATGAGATGAGGCCCTCGAAATAATATAAGAGGATATGAATGGAAATGAAAGTCTTCTGAGATATCTTCAGCACTCCGGATAGAATAGAGATATGAATAAGCAAGAGAAGCTTGGATAAGAATTCCAACATAGGAGAACAATTAGATAATGAAAATGATATGATGAACTCAAAGAACTTGAATTGAATCCATCGGAATAGAAAACAAAGATGAATACTAATAAATGATAAACTTGAGAACTGAGCATCTTCACAACGAATCACTGGACACGATACAGAAGAAAGATAGCGGAAGCATTTCATGAAAAGAAAGGCACTTGGATGAGAATTAAATCATTGAAGGAAAGGGCGGGAGGGTGGGAAAAAAGACAACTTGGGACAGATGAGACGAACTCCGGAAGAAATATGAGGATTGACCTTGCAATATTGAAGAGGATATATTTAACTTGAAGAGAAGCACACCGGATAAAAAGAATTGATATGACAACTTGATTGAGCAAAAGAATTAGCAATCCCATAGAATATGAGAACACTTCTTCACAAAGATATGAGATCACCACTTGACATCGAAGCAACTCGAATTACCATATTCAAAAACAAAACAAACGATGAGGCTTTCGAAACAAGCCGGAAATAAATGCATAACAAAGATTTCGTCCGATATTTTCGTAGTAAGGCTCGCACAAGCTCGATGTTACAGTAGCCATCATGTACAAGGTAGTGCACACGACATACGAAGCGTCCCCGAGTCGTAGCAAGCTACAAGGACTCTTTAAGACACAACGAGACTGCTGTAAGAAAGACCATGAACAAACGAACCACTAGATGTCGAACCCCAACCTCACATAATGATCTGTTGGAAGATAGCCTAGGTAACTACTTGAATTCCCACCTAAGAACTCCCGAAATCTTCCAGTTATGCAATCGGGTGTTGGGGATACAGGGAGGAAAAATATCTCACACAGTTCACAAGCCCTACACTCCAACTGTATCCATCCATCAACACATAACCAGAGGCTTCGGAACTCCATCTACCCGGATCCTCGAAAACACAATGATACCAATCATGGCAGTACCCCGGACGCCTCCCAAGTACTGGGTGACTCCGACCTTATCTTTCCACGATAAGTATTGAAGCAATTTTGAACATCCTCCGTCCTGAGATACTAAGGAAACTAAATGATAACGATGTGTCAAGAATCCTCTGGAGCTCAACGCCCCGTAAGAAATCAAGTCAGACAGGAGGCACCAAGATAGAACTCCGTCACATCAGCATCATATAGTTTCCAAAATATCCACGTGATCCTAAAAATTGAGTGAGAAGAGGGTAGAATCATAATTCCTAAGTCGTAATTGCTCACCGGAGCATAGAAGAGGAGTAAAAAGAATCTTACTCTCCGATATATAACTAGATTCAAAAGATTTTTTCACTAGACTCCACTCGGCCAAGTTCAATCAATCAAGGGGGCTCCTAGGTTGGTACAGGCTCCGATACCAACTTGTCACGCCCAAGATGCAATCATATCCTTATTTTGGCATGGGGGGGGGCGACATGGATAGAAGCGCATCTCATCGTGTTGCAAGAATGGATATCATTACAAGTACATTTACAGAAGAAATGAGTATATGGAATTGGCTTACACTCGCCACAAGCTACATCAAGATCACATCAATATAACAACATATTCAAGCATCATACAAAAGAGCAGGGTCCGACTAGAGACAAAACCAAACGATAAAAAGACATCCATCCTTGCTATCCTAGGCTGCCGCCTGGAACCCATCCTAGATCGATGAAGATGAAGAAGAAGAATAACTCCAAATCAAACAAGCATCATGCTCACGTCAAATCATTGCATTACCTGTACTTGCAATTGTTGTTGTAGTAAACTGTGAGCCACACAGACTCAACAACCTCATTTCCAAGGGTATCATGACTATTAAATCTTAATGGGTGAGGTATGGTTAAGTGATGAGGCTGCAGCAAGCGGCTAAGCATTTATTTGAGTATCTAACTTACGAATACATAAGGTAAACTGGGTGGTCTACGCATAATGGACGAGAACTAGCAATGATCACTAAGTGATCCTAAACACCTACTTATGTCAAACATAACCCCTTCATGTTCTCTCTCAGATAAAGGACTCACGAGAAGAGACAGTCACGGTTACGCACAAAGTTGGTGTATTTTGTTAGAGTTTACTTGAAGTTTGCTATGACCGGGTGTTAAATAAAGTTTCCAAGTTTGCCACATAACCGCGGGCACGGATTTTCGAAAGATTTAACCCTACATGGGTGCTCCAACTCATCCATCACAAATTTACCACACGTAGCGGGAATAACCTCGACCACGAATCTCGTGATCTTCCTAGGAAATTCCATTGGAAAACCGCAACCTAGAGTTAGCCCGAAGTATTTTCGGAATTCCTCACTCAAGACGATCGAGAAAAAGTAAAACAAATCTAGCAAGGCCTCCCGGTGAGCCAGATCCGCATCTAGAGCCGTGCGCTCTCTATCCACAGGCATCATTCGTCTATGCGAAGTGGACGGTAGCCTGAAAATGCCCTGAGTTGCCCCGAGGTGGCACCGCCGACTGCTAGGTAGGTGCACCAACGCTCATGAGGAGCACTGGCCCGGGTTGTTGATTAAAGATCCGTGGGTGCCGGTTGGTCCCTATGCAATTTTTAGTTATTAGGCAAATATAGTACCAATGTTGGACCTTGCCAGACAAGCTTTATCCTAATACGAAAATCAAGGGGGTCCCCATAACAACCTTGAGCATGTTAGGAGCGCTCAATTATGGAACATAACACCGGTTCACAAGTAACTAGGGAGGCAAGAGTCGAACAAAACACCGAGCAAAAGTCCAAGCCTTCCACCTTTTACCAAGTATATATGCGCATTAAATTAAATAGCAATAATTTTGTGATAACAAAAGAATGTCCATGTTGACACATGGAAGCAATTGCACCTGCAGATAGAAATGCTATAAGAAGGGCTGAGAAAGTGGTAACATAGCCAAAACAAAGGTTTGCTAGGATGTGGAGGGGTTACAGGCTTATCATGGCAATGTTGGGAGGCTTGACATACAAGTGGTAGGTAACGTGACATAATGATAGAAGCGAGACAACTAGCAAGGCAATGATAGTAGTGGTATCCAGGGAAATGTGTCATCTTTCCTGAGATCCCGCTTGGAAGAAGAATGAATCCATGAAGAAGACGATCCAACGTAGTCGAATGAATCCTCACACTCCAAACGCTTTCAGAACTCTATCGAGAAAGAACAATCCAAAAATAACAATCAACACACGGTACCTCACAACATATACATGACATGATGTGCAAATAAATATGATGCATGTCCAGTTTAATTATGCAAGGCATTACATGGCAAAGCATATCGATCAAATACTACACATTAAGTGAAGCTCAATATGCCATATTGACGAAACTCCACAATCAAATATTTAGGTTAGTCTCATTTATTTACTCGGCAGCATTGAATGTTGTTAAACATGGTAGGTGAAGCAATAACAAACTACATCATCTAGGCATTTTAAATGAGGACGGAAGCATCATATAGCATTTCTGAAACAACCCCATATGCATATTACGATTTTGGTCCAGATCTATACTAAATATGTTTTATATTTATTAAACATGAAAATAATATGTGGCATGAGATTTTACACATTTTTCTAGTCTAGTTACATATATAAAACATTTGCATCAGAGTCACAGATCAAAAGTTATTAAATAAATCATTTTGGGCATGGCATTTAAGTAGAATACATGAAAACAGCAACTTAAACTTTGTAAACACATGTGAGAGTTGGTTATTGTGAATCTACACAAAATTCTAGTCATTTTACATATATAAAGTTTTTACATACGATGCACCGTTGAAAAGTTATTAAATGCATGAACTAGTGGGGCTTTTCTGAAATTCTTCAAATCCTGGATTAATTAATAAATTTGCCAGAACAGGAAAAAATGAATCGGGCCAAATCTGGGATCTGGCCCAATAGTACAAGAGCGTGGAATAGCTATCCTATGCACAGTGCAACAAATAGAGCGGTTGGGAGCTCACCAGAGTGGGCCGAGGCCCGAGTCGGTGCGACTGACTGGGCCTTGGCCCAGGCACGGGGTGAGGCACTGGCTGAGGCGATCTGGGCTGGCGCTCCTACTGGGCCTTCGCGTGGCGCAGCGCGAGGGCGAGCAGGGAAGGCAGCCCACGCGAGGCTGGCGGGGTCAACGGCGCACGGGGTTCGTCCTCGTCCTCGCTCCTAGCAGGAGGCAGGGGCGACGGGGTTCGATAGGGAGGTGGCGATGCATCCATGGCGGGGAGGGAGCAGAGAAGCCCAGGGATAGGGAGAGCCGGCCGACGGGGCATCGGATCCGGCAGAGAACGGCGCCAGGCGGCGGAGCTCCTGCAGGGAAGATAGAGAGGGTGAGGTGAGAGGGAGAGGAAGAGAAGGGAGAAGAAGGACAGGGGCGGCGAGGTCCGGCCTATGATGGTTGTCGGCGATAGCGGCGGCTCGCCGGAGGGCGT
The DNA here is from genome assembly GCA_022496015.1 of Hordeum marinum. Classification (NCBI taxonomy): domain Eukaryota; kingdom Viridiplantae; phylum Streptophyta; class Magnoliopsida; order Poales; family Poaceae; genus Hordeum; species Hordeum marinum. The sequence goes on from CM039672.1 coordinate 217,710,155, forward strand.
GGAGGCGGGGTCGGGCAAGGCACGTGGGGGAGGTGAAGGGGCTCTGGATCGGGGCTCCTCCCCAATCTGGAGCTCGGGTAGCGGCGGCGGTTCTGGTCCGGGCGGGCCTCCAAATGGGCTCAGTGGGCCCATGCGAGGTGGGAGGATGGGGCTGGCGGTGGCTGAGGGTTAGGGGCGGATTACGAGGGCGGGGTTAGGGTTAGCCCAATTAGGCAGGTGGGGTCTATTTATAGTTTGGGGCTAGGTTAGGGTTGTTTTCAGGGCCGATTTCGGTCATGCGATCGCAATCGGACGGCCGGATCGAGGCAAGGTTGATGGGCTGTGTGTGGAGTGGGCTAAGGCTGAGAAGAGAGAGAGAATTGTGGCCTGTGACACGAGTTTTAAACACCGGAAAATGTCCGATAATAAACCGATGATCGCACTGCTATGGTTGACCGTTGGGGTATCAAACGAACTCTGATTGCGACGAAATTTGGTAGGCGGCCTACCTACATTATAACAAGACCGCACACCAAGTTCTGACCAATCTGAGAAAGTTTTCATACGCACCTTAAAAACAATATTTTTCTAATGTCGCGGGCGCGTGCATGTGTGGTTGGTCTCAAAATGGACAACGACACGAACGGAGAGAATCGGAAACTACGGACGGATGCAAGTTTTGAAAACGAGTGATGATGCTATGAAGACGATGCGAATGATGTGACGAGGAATGCGACAAACAAACGAAACATAGACGAGAATGGAAATAAAAGGGGAGTCTTCTGGAGCGTCGGTCCCGGGCTGTTACATGTCACCCCGTACCTTATTGTGCAACATAGCTCGTCGATTTAGTAGATCATCTCTTTTTCATTAAATGTAATGCTTTGCTGTTTGGATGACTTGCACGCTTGATGCAACAACCAATCCTCAACCTTGAATGGAAAATCTTTCTTTTCACCGTTCCATTTGGTGGTGCTTTGGGAATGCCTAAGGAAGTACTTGTTGAGCTTGAAGAAAGTGTATTTCACTATTGCGGTCAGCGGCAACGAACGGACACCCTTTAGCACATTGTTAAAGCATTCCACCATATTTCTTGTCATGTCCCCTATCAGAAACCTCCTTCATCGTAAGTGTGTGACCACTTATGTTTCTTCGAAATATGCCTTGTCAAGAATTCTTTCCCACCTTTGTTTTTCTCCAATGCCTTGAGGAGTTTCTGGTATCGACTTTTGAATGTGTCAGTGTTGAATGCCATGCAAACACGGGTAAGGTCTTTGCTAAAATTCCTTGCTCTTGCATGCCCGGCAAAATTTTGCCACAAAGTGTCTCATGCACCAATGGTCTTAAAGCTTTGGAAGACCTGAAATATCAATGTCTATTGCTTTGAGAATCCCATGATGGTGATCCAATATAATACATACTTCTCTCTTGCCAATAACCTTTATCCTCACATGGTCCATGAACCACTCCCAATTGTTAGCGAGCTCGGAAGGCACCAATGCAAATGCCACCAGAAACACATTATCATTGGACGAGTGGGCTATTGCCACCATCATTGTGCCTTGTATTTGCCGGTCAAGAAAGTAACATCTATAGACAAGACCGAGCAACAATGCGTAAATACCTCGATGCATTGCCAAAGCTCCAAAAGGCACGACAAAACACTTCATCAATTGATTCGAACCTATGGTGCATGCTTGAGTTCTGATGAGCATGGCTGCCAACATCCTTGAGAGAATGTTATATGCAGCCTCATAATCACCATGCAACATCCTAATAGCATTTTCCTTGGCCATCCATTCTTTCCCATACTTGACCGGGTATCCAAATCGTTCTTCCACAGAAGTCATGAGAAACTTCACCTTCATGGTTGGATCATGAGGTATCCCATTGACCAATTTGTAGCCTAATACCTCAGACGTGAGTTGACGGTGTCCCTTTGTTCGGTCGGCCTTTTCTAGTGGTATAAACATGTGAGTGGCAACACAACTCTTCAACACCCATTGTCTGGTTTCTTGAATTTTTCTTCCACACACCTTCCAACGACAACCTTCTTTCTCACATTTGATTGTGTACCGCACCTTTGGTTGGAATGACCAACAACAAACGATTTATGGTCCCTAATAGCGTAATCACTCGGCCATATCTTGAACTCTTCCAAAGAACCAAACTTGATGCCTTTCTTCAAATGAGCATCCTCATCCTCATCCTTTGGCATTGGATCACCGACTTTGGGGCATGATTTTGGCTCATACAATCGCAATAGCATGCCACCATAAAAAACGGCAATGTCCTCAGGACTAACATCACTGAACAATGAGGGGCCTCTTTCCTTGCTAGACACCTTCTTGAATATTTGATTTTCTTGCATCGTGAATCCATCCTCATCCAATTCTTCCTCTGAACCCTCATCATCCGAGTCATACCCACACATACGATTAGAAGGGGGGTTACGGTCCATGTCTTGTTAGTAAAAAATGACATCCAAGTGACCAATGGTATTCTAATGAATCTCTTAATCATCTTCCGCATAAGCATCCTCTTGAGCAATAATAGCATCATCATCAACATGACCACTAGCATCTTCTTGAACATGAGGAATAGCATCATCTTGAAGTAATATGGCTCTAGCATTCATCTCCTCTTCATTTGGTTGGCTACTTGGTGGTTGGCTAGAAGAATTGGGGACATGCACCTCGACACTAACATCATGTGTTGGGGAGAATACATGCGGTTCAATTCAATTTTGAGAGGAGGAGCATCAAACTTTGTGGGGGAAATTTCAAGTGACTTGTCTTGTGATGCCTCTAGTTTATCCTTGTACACATTCCAATGCAATTGGGAGGTTATGGGCATACTCTTTAATCGGGACTTTACTCCCACTCAGATGTTATACCTCCCAATAAGCTTAACCTTGGCAATTAGGTCTATCCAATTTAAGACGGTTATCACTTTCACAACTAGATCATCAAAGCTTGGATTTGTGTGTCAAAAACCATAGCCTCTTCCCCTTCATCGGCATTTCCATTCACAAATGACGTATTCTCCAAATAATGAACATTTATGAGCCTATCCATCTAACAACAATGGAAAGAATTCAAGTCATCCATATGTCGGCCAATTCATATGCACATATTAGGCAAATATCTTCTATGCATTGCATTCAATCAAGACAACGCATGGTCATAATCCTAATCCATAGTCATAACCTTAACCATAACCCTGATCCTAACCCCTAATATTACCACTAATCCTAGCACAATATCTAGACACCACCAACAATGCTAGGCACACAATACATAGGCAAAGCACAAACATAACCCTAAATGCACTATATTCATTGATTTCATCACAAATAGAGAAAGAGCTAGGTTTGCAAGATAGTGGCCAAATCAAGCATATTAAATGATTCCAACCAACCAAAAGAAGGGGAGTAGGAGAGGTACCTTGGGTGATGAAAATGCTCCGGATCCACCGGTCAAATCTCAAGCAAAGGAGTGGAATCTAGTGGGTGTTTGGGTGGGGTGAGAGAGGGGAGAGGGGCTCAGCTCGGGGAAGAAGATGAATGGGGATGAACGAGTGGGTGGTCCCACACATTCACCCCCACAACCTTATACCCCTCACGAACATACCACCAGGGTCCTTGGTGGTAGGTGTAGGCACCCTACCACCAGGGTTTCTGGCGGTAGGCCCTTTTCCACGTCAGTGGTATCTGACGGCCGTCAGCTCCCGTTCATCTCCTCCCATCACCCTATCGCTAGGGACCGTGGCGGTAGGTTGTGTTGGGCTACCGAAAGACCCTCCGGTAGTAGGAAAAAGGGTCAGATCTAGATTTTTTTCCAAACGGGGTCAAATCCGGCTAATCAACTCCAAAAGGTTCAAAACACAAAAATTTAGTGACATAGGTATGTCTTTGACAAAAGAAGAAATACATGAACACCCAAGTGCCATGACAACACAATCGATGTTCAACACGTGAACTACGGTCAAAGGAGCTCTGATACTTATTTTTTTGGTTATTTTGCATTTCAACCCTCTAACTTTACGATATTTTTGTCTCGGCCCGACCTTTCCATGAAATGGCTGAGAATAGATACATGCCCAATAATTTGGTAGGGTTGACTTTTTACCACGTTACATTTACTGCCGACGTGGACTATGTGACACCAACTCATGTGACGTTACCACGTGTATTAAAAACGTCAAATGACATATATACCGGGTGTGAGGCGATGAAATAAGTTTTTTCTAGCGATAGTGGATGAAATAAGATCCTCTAGGCGTCATTTAGTAAAAATAACACCGGAGGATGCAAGCGCTTTTGGTGTGAATAGCCAATTAATTAGAAGGATTGACAGAGTCAATAGCCGAGCCCATATCAATTACACCCACGAGTACCCAAGCCCACATCAATTTCACCCGCGCCTACATAGAAAGAAAATGATTGTTTGATTTAATGGTCTACGTTAGATTCTTAGTCCGCACGAAAACTTAAAACAACTCTAGGCCTATATGTAGGGCAAGATCCGATTCCAACAGTTAGGCTCGAGCAGTGCAAAAGAGTGCATGTGGGTGGCTCTTGTGGTGCAGTTACATGTGAGCTCTTGTAGGTTGAGTGCACCCTATACGTGAGTTTGCATGTATTCTATTATAATCTCCTCTTAATCTATTTTATTTTCTAATTTACACAACGGTGCTTCGATTTAAGATAAGGTCTACACGAGAAAGTTGCACACCAATTATGTGGTTCAATCTAGACGATCTTCTTGTATTTATGTTGATCATAAATGCTTAATTTTGTGTTCATATTTGAAGCTATTCTGGACGGATATCATCAAATTCATTTCACACAATTGACCATTTAAAATTTTCTTTAACTAGTAGCATTATCTCGAGGTTTCACATGACTTCGTGTGTACTTTCTCTATTTTGGCGGTTGTGTATAAGTAGATCTACATCTTTCTAGTATACGGTATGAATGCATATGTGTGGTGTGTTTTAATGATATTTTTTAATATTTTCATACCCTTATAATCTGCATAACGGTGCTCCAATTTGAGATAAATTCTACACACACACAAATGCACATCGATGTCGTGGTTCGCACGATCAACCGTTAACTTTTTAACGAGTAGCTTTATCTCGATGTTTCACACGATTTTGTGTGTACTTTCTCTATTTTTGTGGTTGTGTATAAGTACATCTACATCTTTCTGGTATACGGTGGGAATGCATATGTGTGTTGTGTTTTAGTGATACTTCTTAATCTTTTAAGTCCCTTGTAATCAGCATAATGGTGCTCCGATTTGAGATTAATTCTACACACACAAAAATGCACATCGATGTCGTGGTTCTATTCAGATAATCGGTTTGCAATTTCGTTAGCCATAAAATTTGAATTATGTGTTCATGTTTGGAGATATTTTTGGTTGAATTTCATCAAACTCATTGCTCACGATTGATCGTCTGAAATTCCCTTTTACCAGTAGCTTCATCTGAATGTTTCACACGACTTTCATGTTGTACATTTTCTGTTTCAACAATTGTAAACGAGTATATGTGTATCTTCATATTGTACTGTACTAAGGTGGTCATGTGATGATTTATGGTTTAGACGAAATAAAGAGTTACTTTTTTCTGTTCTCACTTACTGTAAGAGCACATTTCTCCATCTGTGGTTTTAGTAATTGATGACACCCCTATGTACTAATGGTTGCCTTGAGTTATATTCGAAGGATTTTTCCATATGCACTTCTTGAAGTCCATCAAGGAGTTTATATGATGACCTAGGTGGTATTCAAGGTTTATCCAAAGGTTGGTCATGTGAGAGTTGAACTTATTGCAAGCTTGTCTTGACGAAGAAGATTGTGTGAGCATTCATGATTACCTTCAAGACATCATCTTTATGAAGAGAGAATATAAGATACAAGGTTTATCAAGACTAAGTCAAAGAGTGAATCGAGTTGATAACCACACAAAGCGTACAAGATGTACCGAGAGGGATCAAGTGATTCCATGGTATGGTAAGCATTGTCCATTACGCTTTGTGTACTAACCCATGTTCCTTGTGAGAGTTCTTTGTAGTGTTGGGTATATTTCCATGGGATTGCATCAAGAGGAATATCCCATGCAACCCATGAAAGATGACATCAAGTGGTGATCGTTATCAAGGTTGCGGTGTGCAAGTTCAAGTGAATCATCACGAAGAGGTCATGCTTGAAGCTTGCCGTCCATTATGGTGACAATGTACTTGTGAAGATGTGCTGAAGAGTGGCTCACCCGTAGTGGAGTATGGGACTCAATCTACTAGTCTTTATCGAGCCAACGCAATCAAGAAAGGCGGTCCATCTTGAGCAGGACAAGATCGTCATCATCTAGATCAAGTGAACTATGTGCAAGACAAAGATTTGACCTTCATAAGGTTTTCCATTTTACTCGCCTCATAGTGGTAGTTGGGAGACCGGGTTATAGGATCGATAGCCATACTATCAAGGGGGGCTCTCAAGTGAGTAGCTTGATCGTATCGTTCGTTGAGAGCTCAAGCCATTTGCATATTTGTATAATCATCTTTCCTTGTCCTTATTTGGTTTTTCTCTATGTGAATTTTTGAGATTACGGTCTTCATCGTGATAAGTTTAAGCTCATCGAAAACAGATTTCGTATGCATCATATTGTGTTTGCAATGTTGGAGATTTTGCCGGATATTTATTGGGAAGGTAATCTTTCTTATCCTAGTGGCATTTACTCTCCATTGTTTGTTCTTAATTTAACTAGTCATTGTTGGATCATTTTCGTTTTCCTTTCTCCAATAAGCTTGAGTTTGCTCAAATCGAAGCTTGTATGCGAAAATTGCGGTTGTTTTAGTATTACCTGTTTTACATAGAGAGTTTCTACCGCCCCATAGATAGGTTGTACCGGTGTTTGGAGCGGTTGTACCTCTCCAGAATTGGTCCGGAGGTTGTACCGACCATGTACCACTCTACCACCGGACTTTGTTCTATTTTGGAGCGGTTATTGGGCGGTTGTAGGCCCGTTATCCCGGTATAATTGGTACTACTGGTTGTACCTGTGAGTAGAGAGGTTGTACCGCTCCTATGAGATTCTGCACATAATGGGCAGATTCTTGGAGACCTATTTAAGGGGGTCTTCTTCCCCAATGGTCCCCTTCTTTTGAGCTCGTGTTTGCCCCCCATTGTTGAACCTCTTTGACCTTGCTATCTCTCAATCCCTCCAATTATTCTTGCTCCTTTTTGAGGGAAAAGAGAGAGGAGATCTAGATCCACATTTCCACCAATCACTTTCTCCTCTATGTGAGGGGAACCCCTTGGATCTAGATCTTGGATTTCTTCGTGTTCTTCTTCGTTCTTCCTCCCATTTTCCTCCATAGCATTAGTTGTTGTGGTGGGATTTGGGAGAGAAGGACTTGGGTACTACATGTGCCCTTGCCATTGCATTTGGTGCATAGGTTTGAGTTCTCCACGATGATGGTTTTTTGCTTGTTTTCCTCATGCAAGACCAAGTGTGAAATATACAAAGAGTCCAAAACGATGCTAACAACCAAACACGCCCTTTTGTACGCGTATGTTTCATCCAGGAACGCCCCATGCACCCAGGTTGCATTAGTTACCTACATAACTGCATTACATCCATCCAGGGCCGCGTGATAAAATTTTGGTAGCTGGTGTCACATCAAAATCTTGGCCCACATGACCTTTCAAACAACTAGGGGTCTGACTCATTGGAAATGCTCGTTCTTTCTCAGCGCGCCATCTGCACACGAGACATCATCACCATAAGAACGTGGCCCGATCTTCTTGTATTTGGCGTATAGCTCATTCGAGCGGCCAAACCCATACCCTCGGCAATACAACTTCTGATTCTCTTTCCGGCCGGTCCATTTCTTTACTTTTATTTTTATCCTTTTGTTTTGGTTTTACATTTTCTTCCTTTTCTTTTCCGTTTTCCGTTTTTTTTGTTTTTTTTCATCCTTTTTCCTCCTCTCTTTTATTTTTTGTGACCATATTTTCAATTTGTGAACATATTTTCTTAAATCGTGCTTTTCTAAATAATGATTATTTCTAAGAATCCTCAACATTTTTGAAATTGTGAACATTTTTAACTTGCGGTCATTTTTCACAAATTCACGAATATTTTTAATCATGAACATTCTTTCAATTGATGAGCATTTCTTACAAAAAAAGATTAACACGTGAACATATGTTTTGATTAGTCAACATTTTTCGGATCAATGGACATTTATCGGAAATTGGGGGGAAATTAATTTACGAACATTTTTTGTTTTGACGAACATTTCTAAAATGTAAGGAAAAAAATCGAATACATAAACTTTTTTCTAATTAGTGAATTGTTTTTTAATCGATATACTTTTTTGCAATTCATGGATATCTTTTTAGTTTTGTGAAAATTTAAGAAAAAATCCTGAACATTTTTTGAATTTTCAATCATTTGTTCAATTTCAAAACATATTTTGAATACATGAAGTAATTTTCCAACGTAAACATGTTTGAAATATGATATTTTGAAAAAATTATGAACATTTTTTGAACATGCGGAAATTGTTTGCAAAATCATGAACATTATTTTAATATTTAAACATGTTTTTTTATAATCTCGCACATTGTTTCATTTTGCAACATGTAATGATATCTTGAACATTTTTTCAAAATGCATAATATTTTAAAATCCCAAATTATTTAAAATAAAAAATAAAAATAAAAAGAGATAGAAAAAGAAATAAAGTAAAATCCTATATACCTAAGAAGTCCATCCCGATTACCTAATTTATATCGACATACAAGCATGCATATCACCATACAATTTTGGAGGGGATAAGGCCCACCTTGATATGCGACCGTGCATGTGAATTACCCACCACCACATGGAACCATGCATATGGGAAAATATTTTTTATTCTGTTATTCCACTTACATTTAATAAATATAATACAACTATACATAATCTAATATAACAACTTGTATGTATTTTAATTTTTTGTTCACGTGTTATTAATCTAAATATTATATTTCAGACAATTAAATCTGATTGAAATATACTGCAAACGATTCTCGCAACAACGTATGGGATATCATCTAATTTAAGAAATAGAACGTCCCGCACACGAGCCTGTCAAAAAGGGCACGCTCAGGGAGTGAGAGATGCGAGCTGCGTCTCCTCTCAACACGCAGGTGGTATAGGTGGTCCCGTCCCGCGCTCAAAATTGTAAGCATCATGTTCTTCTCCTTTCCCCGTAATCTTGTCTTCTCCTGGATCTGCTTCTATGTGTTTCATTATATCATTATTTATTTTCTTGTCACATTGGCTTAATGCAAGATTGCAAAAGTCCAAGTTAGACTTTATATGAATTTCTTGTTTTGGTATATATTTTTCGCCTAATTTTGAGAATCAATCCACTTTGAATTCTTAGTTTTCTATATTGTCTTGCCTAATTACATACTACTTGGGCAATTAATTTTGTTGAATCTTTCATATAATCATGTATCGTGGCGTTGATTATCCGTTTCCTCTAAAAGTTTACCCGGGTAACTTCAAATCCTGGATTTATCACTATCTGACGAGGCAGGCTAAAAGCCAGCTCGTGCACAAGTGCACGTGGGTGTACATAATTTTTCACTTGTTTGTTTTAATCACCTTTTAATCTACTTCCCTTTTAAGCTACACAACGATTCTTCAATTTGAGATATGTTCTACATAAAAAAGATCGTAACACCCTAAAATTTTAACTATGTTTTACTAAATAAAATTCAGACTAAAATAATTTTTTGAATTATATTTGGTTGTTTATTAATTTTCAAACCTTTTCTGTTTTCTATTTTCTGTTTTCTAAAAATCCTTCCCTCCATATAGAAAACATTTGAAAAATATTGTGGGTTTTGAAAGTTTTTCCTAATCCTCTAATTTACCTTTCCTCCCCGGCCCTCGCGGTAGTCCGGAAAGCATCACCATAAATCCACAGTGCTCGCCGACATCTTCCCCTGGCCCCTAGCGTCGGCCAAGGGCCGGCTGGCACCGTCCATCACGCCGTTGTCTCGGGCACGCCACCGTCCAAGACATGTGGCTGAATTCTGAGCCAGCCAGCACGTCGCCGCACTAAATTCCACCCACTCAAGCTCCACCGCCCAACACCAACCCCGCCGACCATGGCCACCGCCCTCACCTGTCGCGGTAATGGCCACCGCCGCCATGCTTATCTTCGGGAGGCCGTGAACCGACCTTCCCGCCTATAAAAGGCCACCCCAAGCTTGCTTCGCTCCTCACCACACCCCTCCTCCCTCTGTAAGCCTCTCACAAAAGTAGAACGACCGGAGAGGTCTTCTTCTTCATCTCCGAACAAAGCACTCGCTGTCACATTTCTGTCAATTCCGACGCCTCCAAAATCGTAGCTAAAATACCTCCTCCACCTTCACAGGAGCTCGTCGGATGTGCTCGCCGTCGGCGACTCCGTCCACCCCGACGACCATGGGGGGGGTACCCACAAGGTCACCCCGACGTCTTGAGCACACCCATGTGCTCATATCCCCATGGGTCATCGCCGATAGCCGCCCCTCCCTTGCTCCCGCGTTTGCACGACATGGACCAGTCAAACCTAACTTGTGAGCCCGATGAGACCCACTATCAATGACACATAGGTCACGCCCATGCTGTTAAGTGAAGGCGTATTCTCCTAAAGTACATATCTCGTTTTGGAAAACTTATTCTATCCAAAACATTTTTTTTGTTTAAACCACCAGGGACCCGTATGTAGTTTCTTTAAATTACACATAGGTCCCAGAGACTAAAACCTTAATAACTTTTATTTGTAACTCCAAATGAATTCATTATTTTTCTGACCTTCTTCATTTTTCATCTAGTTTATTTTAGTATTTATTTCAAAAAATTCCAAACAACTTTTTTGTATCGTTTTAAAATTATGTGATATTTGCAATATTTTGAAAATAGGACAAATGAAGGGAAGATGATTTTAACAATGTTGTGGAGTGGATCAACCCTTCTACAGACCTAAGGCAAGCATCTTGAACACTTGATATGTTGAATGCTTAGTTGATTATCTGCTATGAAATTGCATAAAGATTAGTATGCATATATGACACTTTGCCATTATTTGATCTCACTTAAATAAGAAACATATGTGGATGTGATTATTGCTTAATGCCACATGATACGTCCATTTTGCATCATGCTTTTATATTGATATTTATTGCATTATGGACTTTTATTAAATGTTATGGTACAATACTTATGCCTTTTTTCTCTTATTTTATAAGGTTTACATGAAGAGGGAGAATGTCGACAGCTGGAATTCTGGAGTGGAAAAGGAGCAAATCTGAGATACCTATTCTGCACAACTTCAAAAGTCCTGAAAATTTACGGAGAATATTTTTGGAATTAATAAAAAATACTGGCGCAAGAATCAACCAGAGGGGGGCCACCAGCATGCCACAAGCCTGCTAGGCGCAACCACCCCCTGGTCGCGCCTAGCAGGCTTGTGGGGGCCCTTTGGCTCCTCCGACGTCGATCTTCTCCTATATGAAGCGTTTTGACATGGAAAAAAAATCAGAAGAGAGGTTTTGGGACGAAGCGCCGCCGTCTCGAGGCGGAACTTGGGCAGAACCAATCTAGAGCTCCGACATTGCTGTTCTGCCGGGGAAACTTCCCTCCCGGAGGGGGAAATCGAAGCCATCGTCATAACCAATGATCCTCTCATCAAGAGGGGGTCAATCTCCATCAACATCTTCATCAACACCATCTCCTCTCCAAATCCTAGTTCGTCTCTTGTATCCGATCTTTGTCTCAACACATCAGATTGGTACCTGTGGGTTGCTAGTAGTATTGATTACTCCTTGTAGTTGATGCTAGTTGGTTTAGTTGGTGGAAGATCATATGTTCAGATCGTTTATGACAATTAATACTCCTCTGATCTTGAACATGAACATGCTTTGTGAGTAGTTACGTTTTTTCTTGAGGACATGGGATAAGTCTTGTTATAAGTAATCATGTGAATTTGATATTCGTTCACTATGTTGATGAGATGTATGTTGTCTCTCCTCTAGTGGTGTTATGTGAACGTCGACTACATAACACTTCACCATTATTTGGGCCTAGGGGAAGGCATTGGGAAGTAATAAGTAGATGATGGGTTGCTAGAGTGACAGAAGCTTAAACCCTAGTTTATGCGTTGCTTCGTAAGGGGCTGATTTGGATCCATATGTTTCATGCTATGGTTAGGTTTATCTTAATTCTTCTTTCGTAGTTGCGAATGATTGCGAGGGGGGTTAATCATAAGTGGTAGGTTTGTCCAAGTAAGGGAAGCACCCAAGCACCGGTCCACCCACATATCAAATTATCAAAGTAACGAATGCGAATCAAATGAGCATGATAAAAACTAGCATGCGTCCTCGGGAGCGCTTTGCTTTATATAACAGTTTGTCCAGGCCTGTCCTTTGCTACAAAAAGGATTGGGCTACCTTGATGCACCTTTGCTACACTTGTTACTTGTTACTCGTTACGAATTATCTTATCACAAAACTATCTGTTACCGATAATTTCAGTGCATGCAGAGAATACCTTACTGGAAACCGCTTGTCATTTCCTTCTGCTCCTCGTTGGGTTCTACACTCTTACTTATCGAAAGGACTACGATAGATCCCCTATACTTGTGGGTCATCACCACACATGCATATACTGGCCCTAACTAACTTGCATGGATGAATTTGTCAAAGTAAAAGTGACAATGTGGCAGATATCTCGTTGTGACGAGAATGGTCGATGTTTGCCTGTTGGGACATGCGAGGTGGTGACCCTGTTGGGTATCACTAAGGAAATATATTTTGATAATCAATGCAGGAAGTATAAACCTGTTGAGTCGATCATATATCGTGTCTTGTTCTGGAAACCACCATACTTGATCCGTGCTACCACAAGTCCCCGCCACAGGCAGGGTATGGTTTAGTAAGTTGTTAACCCCTCTGCTACACACACCATATAGAGGGGCCACGATGAGAGCTCCAGGACTTTGGAGTAATGTTGGTCATCGGGTCAGGGGCATGGGTGTATCCGGTTGGGACCAAGGGGGTAGCACCCCTTATTTTTGTGCATTGTGATCCCATCCTATTCAGAGTTGTGACCTTCCCGTCTTAGAGTTGTTCTTAAATGATGCTTTGGGTGACTCCTAGCATCAGGAAAGTTAATTCGTTGTGTGCCGATAAGGTGTGTTTGCAACCCAAATATCATAATAAGAATTAGTCAACATTTTGGGACGACTAAAGAATTCTTACTTGTGGGTAAAGAGTAAACCCAGTGCAGAGTTTTAAAAACCTATTTGAATAGCCGTGTCCGGGATTAAGGGATACAGTGTGGGAAGGCTCAAGTGTCGGTCTTTGGAGAAATTTACTAAACATGGAATTGATCATGATTCAAGATGAATGATTAATTATCACTATTGTTGTTATGGACTAACCCTTCTCTCTTAAATGTAATGTCGAGTATATTTTGGGAAGGTTCTACCTCCTGAATACTTGTGCTTTTCTTAAAAGCCCTTTTGTAGTCTCTCATATGTCCATTTTGCATCATGTTTTCCTACTATTATTTATAGTGTTTTTATGCATAATAATGGTTAGGGGAGGAATTCTAATGCCTGTTCTCTCAAAGTTTGCAAGGTTTACACCAAGAGGGAGAATGCCGGCAACTGGAATTCAGTACCTGAAAAAAAGAATGTCAGAGATACCAATTCTACACAATGAAGGTGAAAATTTACGGAGATTATTTATACAATAAATAAGAAATACCGGAGCTAAAAACTACGAGGGGGCCCATCAGGTGGCACCCTCCATCAGGGTGCGCCATGCCCGCTAACCGCGCCCTGGTGGAGCATGCCCATCCTGAACCACCTCTGGAGCCCATCTTCTGGTATAAATTCCCCCAAAACCTAAAAAAATTAGCAGGAGGACTTTCGGGAGGAAGCGTCACGGTCTCGAGGCGGAACTTGGGCAGGAGCACTTTTGCCCTCCGCCGGGGCGATTCCGACGGGGGAACTTCCCTCCTGGAGGGGGAAATCGAAGCCATCGGCATCACCAACAACCCTCTCATCTTGGGAAGGCCATTCTTCATCAACATCTTCAATAGCACGATCTCCTCTCAAACCCTTGTTCACATCTTGTGTTCAATCTTTGTACCGGAACCTCAGATTGGTACCTGTGGGTGACTGGTAGCATTGATTACCTTTTGTAGTTGATTGTTATATGGTTTATTTGGTGGAAGATTATATGTTCAGATCCATTATTCTATTCAATACACCTCTGATCTTGAGCATGCTTATTAATTGTGAGTAGTTACCTTTGTTCTTGAGGTGACGAGATAAATCATGTTGCAAGTAATCATGTGAATTTGATATGTGTTCGATATTTTGATGATATGTATGTTGTGATTCCCTTAGTGGTGTCATGTGAATGTCGACTACATGACACCTCACCATTCTTGGGCTTAAGGGAATGCACTGTGGAGTAGTTATTAGATGATGGGTTGCTAGAGTGATAGAAGCTTAAACCCTAGTTTATGCGCTACTTCGTAAGGGGCTGATTTGGGTCCACATGTTTAATCCTATAGTTAGACTTTGTCTTAATACTTTTCTTGTAGTTGCGAATGCTTGCAAGGGGGTTAATCATAAGTAGGTTGTTAGTTCAAGTAAGAACGACACCTTAGCACCAGTCCACCAACATATCAAATTATCAAAGTAGCAAACACCAATCAAATTAACATGATGAAAGTGACTAGATGAAATTCCCGTGTACCCTCAAGAACACTTTGCTTATCATAAGAGATAGTTTTGCCCCGTCCTTGGCCACAAAAGGATTGGGATACCTTGCTGCACTTTACCTATTGTTACTGTTACTTGCTCATTACACATTACCTTACTATCAAACTACTTGCTACATACAATTTCAGTGCCTACAGAAATTACCTTGCTGAAAACCACTCATCATTTCCTTCTGCTCCTTGTTGGGTTCGACACTCTTACTTATTGAAAGGACTACGATTGATCAGCTATACTTGTGGGTCATCAAGACTCTTTTCTCACGCCGTTACCGGGGAGTGAAGCGCTCTTGGTAAGTGGAAATCAGTAAGGAAAAATGTATACTATGTGCTGAAATTTACTGTCACTTGTTACTATGGAAGGTAATCCTTTGAGGGGTTTGTTCAGGGTTTCTTCACCTCGACCGGAACCATAATTAGTTGCCCCTCAACCTACATCACCTACTGAAAATATTGGTTATGTAATTCCTTCTGGTACGTTAGAACAACTGCTAGCTAGTCCTTATGCAGGAGATGGAACTGAACATCCTGATATGCACCTAATACATGTGAAAGAAATTTGTGGACTATTTAAGCTTGCAAGTTTATCCGGAGATGAAGTTAATAATAAGGTTTTCCCTTTATCTTTGAAGGTAAAATCATTGCCATGGTATAGCCTATGTGATGATATTGGATCATGGAACTGGAATCTTTTGAAATTGGAATTCCACCACAAGTTTTATCCTATGCATCTAGTTCATCGTAATCGGAACTATATATATAATTTTTGGCCTCGTTAAGGAGAAAGTATAGATCTCACTTTGGGGAGGCTTAAGTCAATGTTATATTCATGCCCCAATCATGATATCCTGAGAGAAGTTCTTATTTAGAATTCTTGTGCTCGGCTTTCTCATAATGACCAAACCATGCTCGATACTTCTTGTACTAGTTCTTTTATGAAGAAGACTATTGAATTCAAGTGGGATCTCTTGTAAAGAATTAAACGCAACTCTAAAGATTGGGAACTCGATGAAGGTAATGAGTTAGATATTAAGCTTGAATTTGATTGTGTTAAATCTTTTATGAATACCGATGCTTTTCAAAAGTTTAGCACTAAATATGGACTTGACTCTGAGATAGTAGCCTCTTTCTGTGAATCATTTGCTGCTCATGTTGATCTTCCTAAAGAGAAGTGGTTTTTATATCACCCCTGTATTCAAAAGGAAATTAAGGAACCGGTCATTGCTAAAGAAGAAATTATCATGTACAATGTTGATCGAGTTGTGCCTACTGCTTATATTGAGAAACCACCTTTCCGTGTTAAGATAAAGGAACATGCTAAGGTATCAACTGTTGTTCGTGAAAGTAATATTAGAGCACCTATGCCCTCTGAACAAATTAAGGTAGAACCTAGTATTTCTATGTTTAAATATATGTTGGTGGAAAATATTGATAGGCATGTCATTTACTTCTATGATGAAGCTGCTAGAATTGCTAAACCCGATGAAAAGACAAACATAGACCCATAGTTGGCTTGGTTGTTGTCTCAGTCAAAATAGGATATCATTGTTATCGTGGTTTATGTGATTTGGGTGCTAGTGTGAGTGCTATCCCTTTTACCTTATATCAAGAAATTATGAATGACATAACACCTTCTGAAATAAAAGATATTGATGTTACTATTAAACTTGCTAATAGAGACACCATCACACCACTTGGGATTGTTAGAGATGTTGAAGTCTTGTGTGGGGAAATAAATATCCTACGGAATTTCTAGTTCTTGGTTCCCCACAAGATGACTTTTGTCTCATTACCTTTGGAAGACCTTTCTTGAACACTATTAAGGCTAAGATAGATTGTCAAAAAGAAACCGTCAGTGTCGAGTTTGGTGATGTGTCTCATGAGTTTAATTTTTCCAAGTTTAGTAGACAACCTCGTGATAGAGATTACCTAGTAAGTATGAAATAATTGGTCTTGCCTCTATTGCCGTTCCTCCCGCCGGTCCACTAGAACAATATTTGCTAGACATGAAAATGATATGCACTTGCCTGAAACAAACGAAATAGATAAAGTTTTCTTTGAACAACAACCTCTACGGAAACACAATTTTCCTATTGAAACTCTTGGAGGTCCTCCTCCACCTGAAGGTTATCATGTGTTTGAACTAAAACGATTGCCAGACACTTTGAAGTATGCTTACCTCTATGATAAAAAGATATATCATGTTATTATTAGTGCTAAACTTTCAGAACATGAAGAAGAAAGATTATTGAAAATTCTAAGGAAGCACCGGGCTGCTATTGGATATACTCTTCATGATCTTAAGGGCATTAGTCCCACTCTATGTCAGCACAAGATCAATATGGAGCCTGATGCTAAACCCGTTTTTGATCACCAACAACAATTGAATCCCAAGATGAAAGAAGTGGTAAGAACTGAAATACTAAAGCTTTTGGAAGCAGGTATGATCTATCCTATATTTGATAGTATATGGGTGAGCCCCGTTCATTGTGTCCCTAAGAAAGGAGGTATTACTGTTGTTCCTAATGATAAAAATGAGCTTATTCCACAGAGAATTGTTACTGGCTATAGGATGCTAATTGATTTTAGAAAATTAAATAAAGATACTAGAAAAGATCATTGCCCCTTGACTTTTATTGATCAAATTCTTGAAAGATCAGCTAAGCACACACACTTTTGTTTCTTGAATGGATATTCTGGTTTCTGTCAAATACATGTGTCACAATCTAATCAAGAGATAACTACCTTTACTTGTCCTTTTGGAACTTATGCTTATAGACATGTGCCTTTTGGTTTATGCAATGCACTTGCTACCTTTCAAAGATTATGATTTGGTATATTCTCTGATTTTTGTGAAAAGATTGTGGACTTTTTCATGGATGATTTCTCCGTTTACGGAACTTCTTTTGATGATTGCTTAAGCAACCTTGATCGAGTTTTGTAGAGATGTGAACAAACTAATCTTGTCTTGAATTGGGAGAAGTGCCACTTTATGGTTAATGAAGGTATTGTATTGGGGCATAAAATCTCTGAACGAGGTATTGAGGTGGATCAAGCAAAAGTTGATGCAATTGAGAAAATGCCATGTCCTAAAGATATCAAAGGTATTTGAAGTTTCCTTGGTCACGCTGGTTTCTATAGGAGGTTTAGTAAAGACTTCTCAAAAATTTCCAGGCCTCTTACTAATATTTTACAAAAGGATATTCCATTTTTTATGATGATTGCATAAAAGCCTTTGAAACACTAAAGAAAGCCTTAACCACTGTACCTATTGTTCAACCAGCTGATTGGAACTTGCCCTTTGAAATTATGTGTGATGCTAGTGTTTATGTTGTTGGTGTTGTTCTAGGAAAAAGAGTTGATAAGAAATTAAATGTTATCCATTATGCTAGCAGAACTCTAGACATTGCCCAAAGAAATTATGCTACTACTGAAAAAGATTTTTTAGCAGTCGTGTTTGCTTCTGATAAATTCAGATGTTACATTGTTGATTCCAAATTTATTGTTCACACTGATCATGCTGCTATAAAATATCGTATGGAAAAGAAAGATGTTAAACCTAGACTCATTAGGTGGGTTCTCTTGCTTCAGGAATTTGATTTACATATCGTTGATAGGAAGGGTGATGAGAACCCCATAGCTGATAACTTATCTAGGTTAGAAAATATTCTTGATGACCCACTAACTATTGATGATAGTTTCCCTGATGAATGACTAACTGCAATAAATGTCTCTCAAAACACTCCATGGTATGTTGATTATGCTAATTACATTGTTACTAAATATATTCCACCTAGTTTCACATACCAACAAAAGAAAAAAAATCTTCTATGACCCACATCTTTATAAAGAAGGAGTAGATGGTACTATTAGATGTTGTGTACCTGAGCATGAAGAGGAACAAATCCTACGAAAATGTCATTCTGAAGCTTATGGAGGACATCATGCTGGAGATAGAACTGCTCAAAAGGTATTACAATCTGGTTTCTATTGGCCTACTCTCTTCAAGGATGCCCGTAAGTTTGTCTCATCTTGTGATGAATGTCAAAGAATTGGTAATATCGATAAGCGTTAGGAAATGCCTTTGAATTTTTCACTTGTTGTTGAACCATTTGCTGTTTGGGGTTTTGATTATATGGGACCTTTTCCTTCCTCTAATGGGTACACTCATATATTGGTTGCTGTTGATTATGTCACTAAGTGGGTAGAACCTATACCAACTAGTAGTGTTGATCATCATACTTCCATTAAAATGCGTAAAGAAGTTAATTTCCAAGATTTGGAGTCCCTAGATATCTAATGACCGATGGTGGTTCACGCTTTATTTATGTTGCTTTCCGTAAAATGCTTGCCAAATATGATATTAATGATAGAATTGCATCATCCTATCATCCTCAATCTAGTGGTGAAGTTGAACTTAGCAATAGAGAAATAAAATTGATATTTCAAAAGACTGTCAATAGGTCCCAGAACAATTGGTCTAAGAAATTAGATGATGCACTTGGGCCTATAGAACCGCTTATAAAAATCCTATGGGTATGTCTCCATACAAGATGGTATATGGGAAAGCATGTCATTTTCCTCTAGAGTTAGAACATAAAGCATTTTGGGCAATTAAAGAACTAAATTATGACTTCAAACTTGCCGGTGAAAAGAGGTTATTTGATATTAGCTCATTAGATGAATGGAGAACCCAAGCTTATGAAAATGCCAAGTTATTCAAAGAGAAAGTTAAAAGATGGCATGACAAAAGAATCCAAAAGCAAGAATTCAAAGTTGGAGAATATGTTCTTTTGTACAATTCTCGTTTCTTCATTTTTGTAGGAAAACTTCTTTCCAAATGGGAAGGACCCTATGTTATCGAAGAGATTTATCGCTCTGGAGCTATTTAGATTAATAATGCCTAAGGTACCAACCTAAAGGTGGTCAGTGGACAAAAAATTAAACACTATATCTCAGGTATGCCTATTGATGTTGAAATCAATGTTATCCAAACCATGACATCAGAGGAACACATAAAAGAAACCTTCCGGAACACTCCAGAATTGTGAAAATTAAGAGGCACGTGATATGGTAAGTAAACGGTATCCGAAAAATCCACAAAATATTTTTTATCAGTTTTGGAATATTTAAGAATTTTAGGAAATAAAAAATAAACCAGAAGGCAACTGAGGAGGGCACGGTCCACCAGGGCGTGGTTGCCATCCCTAGCGTGCCCTGCTGGAGGGTGCCCACCTCGGGAACCTTCCCGACTACGTTTTTCTTTTGTTTGCTTGATTTCCAAGAATAAAAATTCTCTATATATACCCGCGTCTGTTTTGACCACCGCATCGCAAGATTTTCCTTTGTTCTTGTTTTGTGCTGCTTTCCTGACATATCTGAAAATATGTCGTCCCAAGATTCTGAGGGAGAGAGCTATGTGTACAATTATGTTGCTGATCCAAAGATATTTGGGGAAATTTACCCCTACTTGTGGGCTTCGGAGGAAGAAGAAGACCCCGATCTGGAGGAAATAGTAGACGCTGGACCAGATGGTGGCGCAGATGAAGATGAACCTCCACTACCTCAACTTGGAGATATGCACGTGGAGTTCAAGAAGTCAAGCCTTCCTAATGGTAGGAGTACACCCAATAATCCTGTTAGCCCTTCTCGTTTTCTATAGGAAAGCAAGGCAGCTCTATGCAAGAGGATATTGAAATTTGAGCAAGAGAATGATGATTTAAGGGAAGAAAACTTCATCCTCAAGCGTAAATTGGAGAAGAAGAATAATGCCTCATCACCACCACCTTCATCATATTCACCACCAAAGGAGACTTGAGTCCACGGGTATGGGCACTCCCCTTGGCTTGAGCCAAGCTTGGGGGAGGTGCCCCGATATCGTATCACCACCACTTTTAACCTTTGCTTTTTTTATTTTTGATCCTTAGCCTTTTCATGATTTAGTTGAATAAAAGTTTAGTATGATCTATTTTCGAGTGCTAGTTTCGTGATCCATCTATCTATGTAATTGAGTGAGAGTTATATAATAAATTTTAGTTTGAGGTTTTGCCCCTTTTACTTTCTTGTTGCAATCATAATAAAAGAAAATAAATGAAAAAAGATCATATGCTAATATTATGGTGAGTAATGACATCACAATAAATAAAAGTATAAGTGGTAAAATTTATTGGAGATTGCAAACATAGCATTAGTCAATGATGCAATTCATGAAAGAATAAATTAGGGAAGAGAAGATTTACATGCAAATATACTATCATGGACATATTTTATGATTGTGAGCCCCCATTAAATATTATATGCCAAAATTGTTGACGTTGGACAAGGAATACAATGTAATGATTTATGCTTGTTCATATTCACACAGAAGTTATATTGCCATAGATCCTTCAACATGTGGTGCTTGCCCAATATCTTTGCTAGCCAAAAATTCCGCACTAAGTAGAGGTACTACTTGTGCATCCAAAAATCCAAAACACAAACTCATGTTTGAGAGTACACCATACATACCTATGGATTGAATAAGATCCTTCAAGTAAGTTGTCATCGGTGCAGCAAGGCAATAAAAATTGCTTCTAAAAGTGTTGGATCAATTAGTGTAAGAGAAAATTGAGAATTACACGAACTAGTGATGGCAAAGTAATAAAAGTGATAGACTGCATAATAAAGGTTGCTATCGCAAGATGCAATGCAACATGACGTTCTTTTGCGCTAAGGGATTTGGCATACAAACTAAAAAGGGCATGACAACCTCTGCTTCCCTCTATGAAGGGCCTATCTTTTACCTTTATGTATTTACTTTTATGCAAGAGTCAAAGTATTATTCCCTATTCCTTTTTTATTTTTCTCCTTTGGCAAGCATCATGTGGTGAGGAAAGATCTAGGCACATATATCAAGTTGGATATGCGTGAGCATGAGTTATTATTGTTGATATCACCCTTTAGGTGAATCCATTGGGAGGCAAACGATACGCCCCTATCTTTCTATGTGTCCGGTTGAACCTTGTTGTCCATGGGTATGCTGTGAGTGTTAGCAATCATAGAAGACTAAATGATGGTTGAGTATGTTGACTTGCCAAAAGGCTCATACATGAGACCCTTCTTGAAAAATATGATGAATTGTAGTTGCAAAGTTGATTGCGAACATAGTTCGTTGGTTTCCAATAAGGTGTATGATTTATACTTCCACGTTGTGATGAATTGTTACTTGCTCATAAGAAGTTATATGATGTTGTTATGAAATAAAAAATTTATGAGAACATTTTATGTTAGATTTTGTTGTTGTTATAATAATAAGCATGATTCTACTATGTTCGTATTTTGTTTTTATCGACACCTCTCTCTCAAACCATGTGGACATGTTCTTCGATATCGGTTTTCGCTTGAGGACAAGAGAGGTCAAAGCTTGGGGGACTTGATACGTCCATTTTGCATAATGTTTTCCTACTGTTATTTATAGTGTTTTTATGCATAATAATGCTTTGGGGAGTAATTATAATGCCTTTTCTGCCACAATTTGCAAGAATTACATTAAGAGGGACAGTGCCGATAACTGGAATTCAGTACCTGCAAAAAGCATGTCAGAGATACCTACTCTGCACATCCCAAATGAAGCTGAAAATTTACGAAGATTTTTTATACAATAAATAATAAATACCGGAGCTGAAAACTACCACAGGGGCCCACTAGGTGGCCACCCTCCACCAGGGCGCGCCAGGCCCCCTAACCGCACCCTGATGGAGTGTGCCCATCCCGGCCCACCTCCAGATCCCATCTTCTGGTATAAATTCCCAAAAAACAAAAAATAGGAGGAGGACTTTCGGGACGAAGCGCCGCTGGCTCGAGGTGGAAATTGGACTAGAGCACTTTTTTCCTCTGGTGGAGCGATTCCGTGGGGGTATTTCCCTCTCGGAAGGGGAAATCGAAGACATCGTCATCACCAACAACCGTCTCATCTTGGGGAGGGCATTCTTCATCAACATTTTCAATAGCACCCTCTCCTCTTAAACCCTAGTTCATCACTTGTGTTCAATCTTTGTACCAGAACCTCAGATTGGTACTTGTGGGTGACTAGTAGTGTTGATTACCTTGTGTAGTTGATTGCTATATGATTTATCTGGTGGAAGATTATATGTTCAGATCTATTATGCTATTCAATACACCTCTGATCTTGAGCATGCATATTATTTGTGAGTAGATATCTTTGTTCTTGAGGTGATGGGAGAAATCATGTTGCAAGTAATCATGTGAATTTGATATGTGTTCGATATTTTGATGATATGTATGTTGTGATTCCCTTAATGGTGTCATGTGAACATCGACTACATGACACTTCACCATCCTTGGGCCTAAGGGAATCCATTGTGGATTAGTTATTAGATGATGGGTTGCTAGAGTGACAGAATCTTAAACCCTAGTTTATGCGCTACTTCATAAGGGGTTGATTTGGTTTCACATGTTTAATGTTATGGTTAGACTTTGTCTTAATACTTTTATCATAGTTGCGGATGCTTGCGAGGGGGTTAATCATAAGTAGGTTGTTAGTTCAAGTAAGAACAACACCTTATCACCGGTCCATCCACATATCAAATTTTCAAAGTAGCAAACTCGAATCAAACTAACATGACGAAAGTGATTAGATGTAATTCCCGTGTACCCTAAAGAACACTTTGCTTATCATAAGAAATAGTTTTGGCCGGTCCTTTGCCACAAAAGGATTGGGTACCTTGCTGCACTTTACCTATTGTTACTGCTCCTTGCTCGTTACAAATTAACTTGCTATCAAACTACTTGCTACTTACAATTTCAGTGTCTGCAGAAATTACCTTGTTGAAAATCGCTTATCATTTCCTTCTGCTCCTCGTTGGGCCCGACACTCTTACTTATCGAAAGGGCTACGATTGATCTCCTATTATTGTGGGTCATCAGTGTCGCAAAGTCGCCCAAATGTGGCAGTCTCTTACATTTTGCTTCTAGGTTCATTTCGCGAGGTTATACCTCTTGAAACCCAACTTCAAATTTTTAGTGACATCATAATTACTTATACTTCGTTAATATCAGTTTGCTAACCTTTATTTTTCTGTATGAATATAATATCATGCATAATTGCATACTTTAGTTAACTTCTTGTCATGTTATAATATTGTTGAATATGCTTAAAATTAAATGCATGCATTATGCCTA
Source organism: Hordeum marinum (assembly GCA_022496015.1). NCBI lineage: Eukaryota > Viridiplantae > Streptophyta > Magnoliopsida > Poales > Poaceae > Hordeum > Hordeum marinum. Next base: position 217,734,161 of record CM039672.1, read on the forward strand.
CTTTTATTATATCTTTCGTTCATGATGTTTGCGAGTACATTCAAACGTTATCACTAGCTTGTCCCTTGATATTCTCTTGGCTAGGTCATGATTTGGAGAAGAGCGCTACGAAGACACCCTCGCAGCATAGGAATCGAAGATAGCTGTCACATGAGATAGGAGTTGTTCAGGTCAGTTGCTCGTATCGGAATGGAGGTCCATCATCGTTGGAGATCCATGATTCACTTCCGTCATCCGCTATTACAAATCATTGTTGTACCCTTAGACCTTTATAGTCTTGTATCCAAATTCTTGTAATTGCTTGGTAATTTGTATCAAGAATGTGCCACCATCGAACAATGATCTTGAGGCTGGTGATGACACAAGGGTTATTTCCTGGGATTTTGTGTCCCGGATATTAGCCCTATACAAAGGTGTACATCAATGTTGTGATTCCAATCAGATGACCGGTTCCCAATTTCATGGACTGTAAATCTGTAATTTTGTTCTAATGTTTGGAGGTTTTCGTTGAATTTTGGAAAAATCTTCACACCTGGTTGGCAGTTGAAATTCCCTTTCACCACTAAATTCATCTTGCAGTTTCATAGGCCTTTTGTGTTGGAAGTTTTCTCATTCGACAATCATAGATGAGAAGATCTACATCTCCTGTTGGACAGTACATATGCATATGTGTGGTATGTTTTAATGTCACTCCTTAATCTCCTTCACTTAGTTTCTTCTTCCTTGTCTTGCTACAGGGGCCCCACTGACGACGTTAGTCCTCTCGGTCTTGTCTCGCGCATCCTACTACATTAGCACTGTCACCGGCACCATTGTTTGATGCCTCATTTCCAACGTCCTACTACATTGGCCTCTTAGCCTCCTCTCTCGCGTCCTAATACACGGGCCTATCATCCTCCTCCTCCTCTCTCTCTCTCCCTACTACACTGACATAACTGCCGGTGTGGTTCCTCTCGGCATCCTCACCCACGTCCTACTATAATGGCATCTCTCACGGCGTCGTTTTTCTTAGTCTGATCTACCGCGTGCTACTACATTGATGTTGCCGTCGATGTAGTTCCTCTTGGCCTGCTCTCTCGTTTCCAACTACACCGATGTCACCACGACGAACACATTGCATTTATCCTCCTCGTCCTATGCCCCGGCACATTTCTGTTTGTCCCTCCTCGCCGACTTTACCTATGGAGACGACGCTAGCAACTAGTTCGCCACGTCACCAATGGATCGCTCGCTCGTGACTTTGTGCTCGTCACGTCGAGCGTGGTGCCACGGCCATCGTCCACCTCAAGCGACGAGGCACTCTAGTGTAACTATGTGTGTCATATGTAGTTGTTACTACCCCCATTCAAAAACATAAGACGCTTCAGCAGTTTAAATTTGAACTGCAAAAATGTCTTATATTTTGGGACAGGTAGTAACTCTTAGTCACGTCCAGTATATGTAACCAAATACCATGCCAATTTATCAACCTAGCCAACGTTGGCCACCAAACGCGAGATAAAAGTTGTTTCCCAAATGCAGTCTATATACATACATACATATAAAATAGGATAAATGTTTCCTACCACCCGGTGGTAATTACCACCACTTGAGTTTTGTATGTTGTATGTAGTATCTCTCAAATTGGAGAGTATGTACGTTTAATATGTAGTATCTAAGGATGTTTAGGTAGTATATATACTATTTTTTGGTAGTATATCATAATTTGAGTATGTTCATTTTTACGTATAAATATGTACGTATTTCATAAAAATAATAGAAACTATGGGCTAACTTGCAATTTTTTCATGTAATTTGCTTTGAAGCATCTTATATATATTATATGAACATACGTATAATAATAAAGTAGTATATATACTACTACATGATAGTATATGAGACATGTGGGATAACTATTCCTAGATGGTAAGATAGTATATGAACATACTTATAATAATATATATATGAGACCAAACAATATGCATAACATGGTTTTCAGCCTGCATACCCTTGAAAAGTCGTTTATACAAGTGTAGGTCACCTTTAGCCAATCCCCTAAAACCGGTTAGAGGAGTAAAAATATGGTGTACTCCTCTAACCGATACCTAGCCAAACTCCTAAACCGTATAAAAAGTAAAAAATAGTCCCCGCAACAACCTAGGAGTAAAAATACTCGCCCATTTGGTCATCAAGCAAGATGCACGACTCACTCTCGCCACGGCCTGATCGCCCAAATCTAACCCTGCTTCACAAATTCACCACCATGTGCCTCCTCCCATGGCCGGATCTGTCCGGTGCCACTCGTCACCGCTCATCCGCTGTGCTTGGCCCGCGGATCGACCCCGCGTAGCCGACTCGTCTCGTCCGTCCTCCGGTCGTGTCGGCGGTGCCTCCTCTTCACTCCATCCTTCTCTCGCAAAACACCTATGTTCCTCAACCACTGCGTGCAGCAACACAAATGGGGAACGTGTGTCACCAAGATCTACGGCCAGGACATAGGGAAAACTACTGACTGGGCAGTTTCCACTCGGTGGAAGCGGGGACGCGTGCAAAGAACATCAAGTTCATGCATTTGTATGGCGCCTCTAGCCGCCGGAAGTTCCCTGACAGCTATATGCCTTCTCCGAAGCCGCAGTTGGACCGATAGGTGGCCAATCAGTGCGAGCGATGGGAGGACATAGAATCCTGTGATCATCTCTCGACCGAGGCTGTTGGTGAGACCTACATGATGGATCTCCGCCGACATTACCTGGAGCAAGTCGAGGCCAAGTGTTGCATGTACGTCGAGTGCGTTGCCAGTCGGACCGAGATCATAGACCTGTGTTCGATGAAGGAGACGGCAACAGAGGCAACAGAGGCAGAAACGTGAGCGGCTGGGGAAGGACCAACATCTACGACGGAGATAACATTTTCAACAACCTGGGCGACGGCACCGGGCTTAACCCCATGACCGACGGTCTCTCGAGAGCCGGGTGGAATGTTCTCGCCGAAGAATCCGATAGCGATTAAAACTAGTAAGTTTTACGATTACTTTCATTTAAATTAGTAAGTTTAAACTAAATTCCGGTTAATGACATTGTAAATTATTATGAATCAGCATCAAATTTAGGTTACTATGTTCAATAAGTACTAGTTTGAATTAAATTTGTGTTCATTTGCACTGATTTTTTTTACTCGGCTAAATTGAGAGATCGATTAGGTGAGGCCAGAACCTAGTGGAGTAAATTTACACCGCTAAGGTTTACTTGTCGGTTTTCTCTTTTATTTTTTAGGTGATCACTTAAAGATGCAGGATTGTATGGAGGTTGTTAGAGTAAGGCGGCTGAATGCGTGCTGTTTTGGCTAGGTCGTGCAACCGCTGCGGAGGTGCTGCATAAGTGAACAATGTGTGGGCGTGTAGCTAGCTAGTGGAGATTAAGTTAAAGGATCAGGTCGGTATGGCTTGTTGTGTTGCATGTTTTGTTTTAATAGCAAATGTAATCAGTTTGTTAGGCTGGTCATAATAAAAAAATACTCCCTCAATTTCACAACATAGTGCATCTGCGTTTCTCGACATCTAAGTTTGACCATAGGTTTAACCAACGTGGCCAATTGTGACATGATCAAAAATTATACCACCGAATTCGTATCGAAATATGAATTTAGTGATATAATTTTTGCATTTAACTAGGGAGACAGAATACGATGGGAGCAAAAGTTATACCATTGAATTCGTATCGAAATATGAATTCGATGGTATAATTTTGCTCTCTCCGCCATCTGTCTCGTTGGTTAAATTTATGATCAAACTTAGATCTTGGAAAGCGTGGACACACTACATTGTGGATGTCGGCGTTTTGGGATCAAGGGTATCCAGAACTGCCTGCATGCGGCCCAGCGCGTGGCCCACCTCGACGACCCGGTACGGCCTAGCAGCAGGCCTCCCAAGTCACGGCCCTCGCAAGAGCCCCGGCCTCGAAGGTGAACAAAACCAAGGCCCGAGAGGATTGGACTCCCCATGTTGCTTTTCGAGGAGCGGAGATATGCACGTACTCGGCCTCATGAGGCAGCGCTTACGTGAGCCATGACGATCGAGGTCAGGCGGGCGCCAGCGGGCTTAGTATTGGAAATATGCCCTAGAGGCAATAATAAATTAGTTATTATCATATTTCCTTGTTCATGATAATCGTTTATTATCCATGCTATAATTGTATTGACCGGAGACTTAAATGCATGTGTGGATACATAGACAAAACCATGTCCCTAGTATGCCTCTAATGGACTAGCTCGTTGATCAAAGGATGGTTAAGGTTTCCTAGACATGGACATGAGATGTCATTTGATAACGGGATCACATCATTAGGAGAATGATGTGGTGGACAAGACCCAAACTACAAACATAGCATATGATCGTGTCAGTTTATTGCTACTGTTTTCTGCATGTCAAGTATATGTTCCTATGACCATGAGATCATGCAACTCACGGATATCGGCGGAGTGCCTTGTGTGTATCAAACATCGCAACGTAACTGGGTGACTATAAAGGTGCTCTACAGGTATCTCCGATGGTGTTTGTTGAGTTGGCATGGATCAAGACTGGGATTTGTTACTCCGTGTGACGGAGAGGTATCTCAGGGCCCACTCGGTAATACAACATCACAACAAGCCTTGCAAGCAATGTGGCTAAGTGTTAGTCATGGGATCTTGTGTTACGGAACGAGTAAAGAGACTTGCCAGTAACAAGGTTGAACTAGGTATGGAGATACCGACGATCGAATCTCGGGCAAGTAACATACCGAAGAACAAAGGGAACGTTATACGGGATTAACTGAATCCTTGACATAGAGGTTCGACCGATAAAGATCTTCGTAGAATATGTAGGAACCAATGTGGACGTCCAGGTCCCGCCATTGGTTATTGACCGTAGAGGTGTCTCGGTCATGTCTACATAGTTCTCGAACCCGCAGGGTCTGCACACTTAAGGTTCGGTGACGTTTCGGTAGTGTAGAGTTATGTATGGTGGTGACCGAAGGTTGTTCGGAGTCCTGGATGAGATCCTGGACGTCACGAGGAGCTCCGGAATGGTCCGGAGGTAAAGATTCATATATAGGATGTCCCAGTTTGGTCGCCGGAAAAGTTTCGGGCTCATCGGTAGTGTACCGGGAGTATCGGTAGTGTACCGGGGGACCTCCGGGAGGGGTATTTCGACCCCAAGAGGTCCATGGGCTGTGGGATAATAATAACCAGCCCTTAGTGGGCTGGGAAAACAGCCACAAAGGCCCATGGCGCAGGAGAGAAAGTCCTAAAGCAAAAAGTGGAAAATCAGCCAATAGGAGGCAATCCTACTCCAACTAGGATTGGAGGTGAAGTAGGATTGCTCCCACCTCCTATTTCGGCCGACCCAAAGGCCTTGGCTGCCTCTCCTATCCTCTCCTCCTATATATACTAGTGGATTGGGTGGTTTTTGGACAGAATTTCCGGCCATGTGCTACCCGTTCCACCGGTGCATAGTTTCTCCTCTAGATCGTAGTTCCGCAGCGCTTAGGCGAAGCCCTGCCGGAATTGCTCCACCACCATCACCGGAGCACCGTCACGCTGCCGGTGAACTCTCTCTCCTCTCCACCTCCTCTCGCTGGATCGAGACGGTGGAGATCGTCATCAAGCTACACGTGTGCTGAACGCGGAGGTGCCGTCCGTTCGGCGCTAGATCGGAAGGACCGTGATCGAGATCGCGAGACGGTTCGTAATGTGATCACGGAACGGATCGTGATGAGTTCGCGGGACAGATCGTGATCAAGATCGTGAGATGGATCGTGATGAGATCGCGGGATGGATCATGATGAGTTCGCGGGACGGATCGTGATGAGATCGCGTGACGCTCGGCGATTTGGATCGCGAAGATGTTCGACTACACCAACCGCGTTTCTTAACGCTTCCCGCTTAGCGATCTACAAGGGTATGTAGATCCACTCTCCCTCTCGTAGATGCTCATCACCATGGATAGGTTTGCGTGTGCGTAGGAAAATTTTTGTTTCCCATGCGACGTTCCCCAACAGTGGCATCATGAGCTAGGTTGATGGTTCGATGAGATCTCGAGTAGAACACAAAAGGTTTGTGGGCGTTGATGCTTAGATTTCTTCCTCCCTTGGTCGGATTTTGGTTCAGCGGGATTGTGAGATGAAGCGTCCCGGACCAACATTACTCGTACGCTTACGAGAGACCGGTTCCCTCGATGCAACTTGTTGCTTAGATGGCTTGCGGGTGACAGTTTCTCTCACTTTTGTTGGATCGGATCCGACAAAGGCGGTCCTTGAGAAGGTTGAAAAGCAATCTAGGTATCACCATTGTGGTTTATGCGTAGGTGAGAATCGTTCTTGCTAGATACCCGTAGCAGCCACGTAAAACTTGCAACAACAATTAGAGGACGTCTAACTTGTTTTTGCAGGGTATGTTGTGATATGATATGGCCAATTACATCATGTGATATATGTGATGTATGACATGATCATGTGATGTATAGATTATCACGACTTGCATGTCGATGAGTACGGCAACCGACAAGAGCCATAGGGTTGTCTTTAATTATTGTATGACCTGAGTGTCAATCATTAAGCGCTATGTAATGCTTTACTTTATCTCTACGGTAGCAATAGTAGTAGAAGCATGCAGGGCGTGACAACCCCGATGGCGACACGTTGATGGAGATCAAGATGATGGAGATCATGTTGTCATGCCGGTGACGATGGAGATCATGCCGGTGCTTTCTAGATGGAGATCAAAAGCACAAGTTCATGGCCATATCATGTCACTTATGATTTGCATGTGATGTTAATCCTTTTTATGCACCTTGTTTTGCTTAGGACGACGGTAGCATTATAAGGTGATCCCTCACTTAATTTCAAGATAAATTGTGTTCTCCCCGAGTGTGCACCGTTGCGAAAGTTCGTCGTGTTGAGACACCACGTGATGATCGGGTGTGATAGACTCTACGTTCACATACAACGGGTGCAAGCCAGATTTGCACGTGCAGAACACTCGGGTTAAACTTGACGAGCCTAGCATGTACAGACATGGCCTCGGAACACAAGAGACCGAAAGGTCGAACATGAGTCATATAGTAGATATGATCAACATGATGATGTTCACCATTGTAGCCACCTCCACTCACGTGATGATCGGACTTGAGTTGGTGAATTTGGATCATGTATCACTCGAATGATCGGAGGGATGTCAACTTGAGTGGGAGTTCTTAAGTAATATGATTAATTGAACTCATTATCATGAACATAGTCAACGTGTCTTTGCAAATTATGTTGTAGATTACTAGCTCGCGCTGTAGCTCCCTTAAATTCATATATGTTCCTAGAGAAATACAGTTGAAAGATGTTGGTAGCAATATTGCGGACTGGGTCCGTGATCTGAGGATTGTCCTCATTGCTGCACAGAAGGCTTATGTCCTTAATGCACCGCTCGGTGCGCCACCCCCTCTAGCGTCGTCTATAGATGTTGTGAACATCTGACAGGCACGTTTCGATGACTACTTGATAGTTTAGTGCGTCATGCATTACGGCTTAGAATTGAGGCTCGGAAACGTTTTGAACGTCACGGAACATATGAGATGTTCTAGGAGCAGAGATTGTGATCTCAGGCTCGTGCCTGTGTTGCGAGATATGAGATCTCCAACAAGATTCTTTGCCTGTAAGATGAAGGAGAATAGCTCAATTGTTGAGCATGTACTCAGATTGTCTGGGTACTACAATCGCTTGAATCAAGTGGGAGTTGATCTTCTAGATAAGATAGTGATTGATATAGTTCTCCAAGTCACTGTCACTAAAGCTACTAGAACTTAGTGATGAACTATAATACACCAGGGATAGAAGTATTGATCCCTGAGCTGTTCGCGATGTTTGACACCGCGAAGGTAGAAATCAAGAAGGAGCGTCAAGTGTTGATGGTTAATCAAACCACTAGTTTCGAGAAGGGCAAGAGCAAGGAGGGAAACTTCATGGATAGCAACAGTTGCTGCTCCAGTGAAGCAACCCAAAGTTGAACTCAAACCCGAGACTAAGTGCTTCTGTTATGAGGTGAGCGGTCGCTGAAGCGGAACAACCCTAGATACTTGGTAGATAAGAAGGCTGGCAACATCGACATAAGTATATTTGATATACGAGTTATTGCTGTGTACCTTGCTAGTACTCCTAGTAGCACCTGGGTATTGGATACCGGTTCGGTTGCTAAATGTTAGTAACTCGAAATAAAAGCTATGGAATAAACGGAGAACTAGCTAAGGGTGAGGTGACGATGTGTGTTGGAAATGTTTCCAAGGTTGATGTGATCAACATCGCACGCTCTCTCTACCTTCAGGATTAGTGACGAACCTAAAGAAATGTTATTTGGTGTTTTGCGTTGAGCATGAACATGATTAGATCATGTTTGTTGCAATACGGTTATTCATTTAAGTCAGAGAATAATAGTTATGTTGTTTACATGAATAATACCTTCAATGGTCATGCACCCAGTGAGAATGGTTTGTTGAAATCTTGATCGTAGTAATACACTTGTTCATAACATTGATGTCAAAAGATACGGAGTTAAATAATGATAGTACCACATACTTGTGGCACTGCCGCAAAATGTCATATTGGTATAAAGCGCATGGAGAAACTCCATGGTGATGGATATTTGGACTCATTCGATTTCGAATCGGTTGAGACATGCGAACCATGCCTCTTGGGCAAGATGACCAAAGGACCTCGTTGGATGGAGCGGGCAAGTGATTCATTGGAAATGATACATGTTGATGTATGCAATCTAGTGAGTTTTGTAGCGTGCAGTGGATATCGTTATTTTCTTACCTTCACTGATGATTTGAGTAAATATAGTGTATATTTACTTAATGAAACACAAGTCTGAATCGTTTGAAAGGTTCAAGCAAATTCAGAGTGAAGTTTAAGATCATCGTGACAAGAAGATAAAAATAACTGCGATATGATCGTGGAGGTGAATATCTGAGTTACGAGTTTGGCATACAACTTAAGACAATGTGAAATTTGTTTCACAACTAACGCCACCTGGAACACCATAGTGTGATGGTGTGTCCGAACATCATAGTCATGCTCTATTGATATGGTGCACACTGTGATGTCTCTTATCGTTTTACTACTATAATTTTTGGGGTTATGCATTAGAGACAACTACATTCACTTTAAATAGGGCATCATCTAAATCCGTTGAGATGACACCGTGTGAATTATGGTTTGATAGAAACCTAAGCTGTCATTTCTTAATATTTGGGGCTGTGACACTTGTGTGGAAAATGTTTTCACCTAATGAGGTCGAACCCAAGGCGGACAAATGCATCTTCATAGAATACCCTAAGATCAGTTGGGTGAACCTTCAATGTCAGATCCTAGTGCAAAGTGTTTGTTGTTTAAACGGATCCTTTATCGAGGAAATGTTTCTCGCGAAAGAATTGAGTGGGAGGAAGATATAACTTGATGAGGTTGTTAAACCTTTGTTCAACCAGAGAGTAGCGCAGCGCAGAAAGATGTTTCTGTGAAGCCTACGTTAGTTGAAGAGGAAGTTAATGATGATGATCATGAAGCTTCAGGATCAAGTTACTATCAAACTTCGTAGGTCGACAAGGATGTGTACTGCTCCTAAGTGGTACGACAACTCTGTCTTGGAGATCATGTTGTTGGACAACGATGAACCTACGAGCTATGGAGAAGCGATGATGGGCCCGGATTCCGACAAATGGTTGGAGGCCATGAAATCCAAGATAGGATCCATGTATGGAAACCAAGTGTAGACTTTGGTAGACTTGCTCGTTGGACGGCAGGTCGTTGAGTACAAATGGATCTTTAAAATGAAGACAGACACTGATGGTGAATGTCACTATTTGTAAAGCTCGACTTGTTGCAAAGATGTTTGTGACAAGTTCAAGGAGTTGACTACGATGAGACTTTCTCACTCGTAGTGGTGCTAAAGTCTGTTGGAATTATGTTAGCAGTTGCTATGTTTTCAATTATGAAATCTGGCAGATGGATGTCAAAACATCGTTTCCTTAACTGTTTACTTGAGGAAAGGTTGTATGTGATACAACAGGATGGTTTTGTTAGTCCTAAGGATGCTAAAAGGTGTGCAAGCTTTAGTGATCCTTCTATGGACTGAGGCAAGAATCTCGGAGTTGGAATATACGCTTTGATGAGGTGATCAAAGTTTTAATGTTTATACAAGGTTTACGAGAAACTTGTATTTACAATAAAGTGAGTGGGAGCACTATAGAATTTCTGATAAGTATATGTGGATGACATATTGTTGATCGGAAATAATGTAGGATTTCTGGGAAGCATAAATGGTTGTTTGAAAAGTGATTTTTCAAAGGAAGACCTGGATAAAGCTACCTAATTGTTGAGCATCAAGATCTATAGAGATACATCAAGATACCTGATGAGACTTTCAATGAGCACGTACCTTGACAAGATTTTGAAAGAGTTCAAAATGGATCAGTCAGAGAAAGAGTTCTCGCCTGATTTGTAAGGTATAAAATTGAGTATGACTCAATGCCCAGTGACTGCACAAGATAGAAAAAGGATGAGTGTCATCACCTATGCTTCAGCCATAGGCTCTATCATGTATGCAATGCTGTGCACAAGACCCGATGTCAGCCTTGCCATAAGTATGGCTGGAAGGTTTCAAAGTGATCCTGGAATGGAGCACTGGACAGCGGTCAAGATTGTCCTTAGTAACTAAAAGACTAAGGAGATGTTTCTCGATTATGGAGGTGATAAAGAGTTCGCCCTAAAGAGTTACGTCGATGCAAGCTTTAACACCAATCAGGATGACTCGTAGTAGCAATCTGGATACGTATAGTGGAGCAGCCATTTGGAATAGTACCAAGTGGAGTGTGGTAGCAGTGTTTTCGGTTTGACATAGAAATTTGCAAAGTACACACGGATCTGAATATCGCAGACCCGTTGACTATAAGACCTCTCTCACATGCAAAGCATTATCGAGCCCGAGAACTCATTGGGTGTTAGATTCATAACAATGCGAATCACATGGTGATGTGAACTAGATTATTGACTCTAGTGCAAGTGGGAGACTGTTGGAAATATGCCCTAGAGGCAATAATAAATTAGTTATTATCATATTTCCTTGTTCATGATGATCGTTTATTATCCATGCTATAATTGTATTGATCGGAGACTTAAATGCATGTGTGGATACATAGACAAAACCATGTCCCTAGTATGCCTCTAATGGACTAGCTCATTAATCAAAGGATGGTTAAGGTTTCCTAGACATGGACATGAGATGTCATTTGATAACGGGATCACATCATTAGGAGAATGATCTGGTGGACAAGACCCAAACTACAAACATAGCGTATGATCGTGTCAGTTTATTGCTACTGTTTTCTGCATGTCAAGTATATGTTCCTATGACCATGAGATCATGCAACTCACGGATATCGGCAGAGTGCCTTGTGTGTATCAAACATCGCAACGTAACTAGGTGACTATAAAGGTGCTCTACAGGTATCTCCGATGGTGTTTGTTGAGTTGGCATGGATCAAGACTGGGATTTGTTACTCCGTCTGACGGAGAGGTATCTCAGGGCCCACTCGGTAATACAACATCACAACAAGCCTTGCAAGCAATGTGGCTAAGTGTTAGTCATGGGATCTTGTGTTACGGAACGAGTAAAGAGACTTGCCAGTAACAAGGTTGAACTAGGTATGGAGATACCGACGATCGAATCTCGGGCAAGTAACATACCGAAGAACAAAGGGAACGTTATACGGGATTAACTGAATCCTTGACATAGAGGTTCGACCGATAAAGATCTTCGTAGAATATGTAGGAACCAATGTGGACGTCCAGGTCCCGCCATTGGTTATTGACCGTAGAGGTGTCTCAGTCATGTCTACATAGTTCTCGAACCCGCAGGGTCTGCACACTTAAGGTTCGGTGACGTTTCGGTAGTGTAGAGTTATGTATGGTGGTGACCAAAGGTTGTTCGAAGTCCTGGATGAGATCCCGGACGTCACGAGGAGCTCCGGAATGGTCCGGAGGTAAAGATTCATATATAGGATGTCCCAGTTTGGCCGCCGGAAAAGTTTCGGGCTCATCGGTAGTGTACCGGGAGTATCGGTAGTGTACCGGGGGACCTCCGGGAGGGGTATTTCGACCCCAAGAGGTCCATGGGCTGTGGGATAATAATAACCAGCCCTTAGTGGGCTGGGAAAACAGCCACAAAGGCCCATGGCGCAGGAGAGAAAGTCCTAAAGCAAAAAGTGGAAAATCAGCCAATAGGAGGCAATCCTACTCCAACTAGGATTGGAGGTGAAGTAGGATTGCTCCCACCTCCTATTTCGGCCGACCGAAAGGCCTTGGCTGCCTCTCCTATCCTCTCCTCCTATATATACTAGTGGATTGGGTGGTTTTTGGACAGAATTTCCGGCCACGTGCTACCCGTTCCACCGGTGCATAGTTTCTCCTCTAGATCGTAGTTCCGCATCGCTTAGGCGAAGCCCTGCCGGAATTGCTCCACCACCATCACCGGAGCACCGTCACGCTGCCGGTGAACTCTCTCTCCTCTCCACCTCCTCTCGCTGGATCGAGACGGTGGAGATCGTCATCAAGCTGCACGTGTGCTGAACGCGGAGGTGCCGTCCGTTCGGCGCTAGATCGGAAGGACCGTGATCGAGATCGCGAGACGGTTCGTGATGTGATCACGGAACAGATCGTGATGAGTTCGCGGGACAGATCGTGATCAAGATCGTGAGACGGATCGTGATGAGATCGCGGGATGGATCATGATGAGTTCGCGGGACGGATCGTGATGAGATCGCGGGACGCTCGGCGATTTGGATCGCGAAGATGTTCGACTACACCAACCGCGTTTCTTAACGCTTCCCGCTTAGCGATCTACAAGGGTATGTAGATCCACTCTCCCTATCGTAGATGCTCATCACCATGGATAGGTTTGCGTGTGCATAGGAAATTTTTTGTTTCCCATGCGACGTTCCCCAACACTTAGAGGGGACAGTTTCCCCTTTGGTGCTAAGGGAACAAAGGCAGACACAGTTTTCCGAGGGAGGCCACAAAGCTTTCCATTCTGGTGCAATAAGACAGAGACCACGGGCTCGGCAGGGTAGATGTCACAAAGCCCACCTCCGCGTCATGCCCCGAAGCTTAGCAGGCGAAGACCACCTTTAGTCAGTATAAGATGTACCTCTTGTCCCCTTTCAAATTTGGCCATTGTGGGATCCCTTCCGCCTGCGCGATAAGGGAAGAGGACCAAGGCCACTATAAATAGGGACTAGCCTCCACCGTAGACAGGCGAGACCGATCCATCCTCATTCTAGAGCCCTCGCGAGGTCGCTCAACAACTGTACTAGTTCATCCCCATCCTCTACGTGAGGCCAACCCACCAAAGCAGGAGTAGGGTATTACACCACAAGGTGGCCCGAACCTGGGTAACTCTTTGTGTTCATCTTCTTGCCAACATACACGAATTCAACCAGGCTTGGCCGTAGGGTGACGAGCCTGATACTAGAGCTGGTTGAGATCTTCGCACATGCCCCAGATTTCGAACCTTCTTGGGTCCACTGAGCCCCAATTCCGACATTTGGCACGCTAGATAGGGGCGTGTCGTAATCGTCCATCCAGTTTTGCTTCGTCTCCGCTTTGTCACTCCCATGGCCGATGCCCGTTGAGTCCGTGCTGACCGCCAGGCTACTCGCGTTGCCCGGACGGCACCCGTGGGGCCCAGTGCCCCGCGCCTCTCCGCCTCTCCCGCAGCTAACGTTGCTAGTGACCGAGCTGCTCATGAGCAGCAGGACTCGTCGTTGCCACTCTCCGTGTCGCGCGATGGCCGCACTGCTACTCCGTCCCTCACTCCCGCCACAATGTCGTCCTCCCATGCTCTCCGTGGGCCGGGGAACGCGCAAGATGCGCTGCATATGGCACGCCAGTTGCTACGTTACCGCCCCACCAATGATTGCTACGCCGACTGGCTTGGTCGCATCGCCGAGCTCGTCAACGCTATCGGCGAAGCCCCGACGTCCTCTTGCTCGCTCCATCCCCTGCCCTCCTAGGCGGGCGACGTGGATTACAGTGCACCTCCTCCTCCTTCTCTGCACAGTGCCGACCCCGAGACCAGATGCGAAGAGCGCCCGCGAGACCCGCCACGTGGGGCGCTGGCGCAGGCACGGGATGAAGCAAGATGCTAGGTGGTGCTGCGGTCACAAGGTGACGTGTGTGCACTCCCCACACCACCACGCCAGCATCAAGACCATGTGCCAAGACCGAGCTCCCCTCTCGCGTGCTGCGCCTATGAGTGCAGTGGGTTGCCGTGCCTTCACCCTGGAGTTGCGCCCTATCATCTGGCCCAGCAAGTTCAAGCCTGACCGGCCTCCACGCTACGACGGCACCCACGACCCCATAGAGTTCCTCCATCTCTACTCGCTAAGCGTCGAGGCGGCAAGCGGTGACGACAAGGTCATGGCAAAGTGGTTCCTCATGCCTCTCAAGGATAATGTGTGCTCCTGGCTCCTTAACCTCCCGAAGGGATTGATCTCCTCCTGGGACGAATTCCACGAGCACTTCATCACCAACTTCTAGGGCACTCGTGACTGTGCCCCTGTAGTGGACGACCTATGGTGCGTCAAGCAGCAGCCGAGCAAAACCCTGCACAAGTACATACAACGCTTCACGAACGTTCGCCTCAAAATCCTGAGGGCGCCGGATGGGGCCATCATCTTGGCGTTTACTGATGGCGTTAGGGCCTCAGGATGAGAGAGGAGCTCGTCATCCATGACGATATGTGCTCGGCCCTCAAGATGTTCAACCTGGCGAGCAAGTGCGCAAGGGCCGAAGAAGGCTGCCTCTCCCTCCTTGAGTCTCCGGAGGTAGACCCTTAAGACAAGAAGGCGAGGGCTAAGGAGGCGAAGCGCAAGGGCCTCGTGTTGGAAATATGCCCTAGAGGCAATAATAAATTGGTTATTATCATATTTCCTTGTTCATGATAATCGTTTATTATCCATCCTATAATTGTATTAATCGGAAACTCAGATACATTAGTGGATACATAGACACCACCATGTCCCTAGTATGCCTCTAATTGACTAACTCGTTGATCAAAGATGGCTATGTTTTCCTAGTCATGGACATGAGATGTCATTTGATAACGGGATCACATCATTAGGAGAATGATGTGATGGACAAGACCCAAACTACAAACCGTAGCATATGATCATGTCAGTTTATTGCTACTGTCTGCATGTCAAGTATTTGTTCCTATGACCATGAGATCATGCAACTCACTGACACCGGAGGAGTACCTTGTGTGTATCAAACATCGCAATGTAACTGGGTGACTATAAAGGTGCTCTACAGGTATCTCCGAGGGTGTATGTCGGGTTGGCATGGATCAAGACTGGGATTTGTTACTCCATGTGACGGAGAGGTATCTCAGGGCCCACTCGGTAATACAACATCACAATAAGCCTTGCAAGCAATGTGACTAAGTGTTAGCCACGGGATCTTGTATTACTAAACGAGTAAAGATACTTGCTGGTAACGAGGTTGAACTAGGTATGGAGATGCCGACGATCAAATCTCGGGCAAGTAACATACTGAAGAACAAAGGGAACATCATACGAAATTAATTGAATCCTTGATATAGAGGTTCGACCGATAAAGATCTTCGTAGAATATGTAGGAACCAATATGGGCATCCAAGTCCCGCTATTGGTTATTGACTATAGAGGTGTCTCGGTCATGTCTACATAGTTCTCGAACCCGCAGGGTCTGCACACTTAAGGTTCAGTGATGTTTCAGTAGTATAGAGTTATGTATGGTGGTGACCGAAGGTTGTTCGGAGTCCCGGATGAGATCCCGGACGTCACGAGGAGCTCCGGAATGGTCTGTAGGTAAAGATCGATATATAGGAAGTCCTGTTTTGGTCACCGGAAAAGTTTCGGGCTCATCGGTAGTCTACCCGGAGTGCCTGGAGGGTACCGGGGGACCATCAAGAGGGGTCTCTCGACCCAAGAGGCTACATGATCTGTGGGAGGAGGTAAAACAGCCCCTGGTGGGCTGGCAGAAGCCTCCTCTAAGGGCTCATGCGGCTGGAGTGGTTTGAGAAGGAGAAAATCCAAAGGTGGAGAGGTGGAAAGAGTTTCCAAGTGGAAAGGAGGAATCCTACTCCTAATAGGATTGGAGTAGGATTCCTCCACCTCCAATTTCGACCAAACCTTGAGGGTTTGAGGCTGCCTCCTCCCCTCCCTCCCTCCTATATATACTAGAGGATTTAGAGGGAAAAGCTAACCCTAATTGCCACGTGCTTCCCTCTTCTTCCTCTAGATCGTTTTCTCCTCTAGATCAGTTTACAGCGGTGCTTAGGCGAAGCCCTGCTGGAATTACTCCACCACCATCGCCACAACGCCATCGCGCTTCCGGAGAACTCATCTTCCTCTCTGCTCCCTCTTGCTCGATCAAGAAGGCGGAGATCATCATCGACCTGTACGTGTGCTGAACGCGGAGGTGCCGTCTGTTCGGCGCTAGATCGGAAGGACCATGATCAAGATCGTGAGACGGATCGTGATGAGATCGCGGGACGGATCGTGATGAGTTTGTGGGACGGATCGTGATTGGATTGTATGACGGATCGTGATGAGATTGCGGGACGCTTGGCGATTTGGATCGCGAGGACGTTCGACTACACCAACCACGTTTCTTAACGCTTCCTGCTTAGCGATCTTCAAGGGTATGTAGATCCACTCTCCCTCTCGTAGATGCTCATCACCATGGATAGATCTTGCGTGTGTAGGAATTTTTTTGTTTCCCTTGCAACATTCTCCAACACCCCGCTGTGCTGGCAGCAGAGCCCAATAAGAAGAGCGGTTGTGGCCATGATGAGCCCCCAAGGGTAACCGTCCGTACTACGTCTTCCACAACACTCATAGACACAACATCAATGACTGTCAGGAGCTCAGGGAGCTCCTTGACGGGCGCCTCGGTCCCCGGCCCAAGCACGATGACCATGGCTACGACCGTGGAGGGGGCCGCGATGAAGGTCGCTTGGACAACGAGGACCCACATCAGGACTGGCGCGACCAGCCTCGCGATGGACCCTGGCACGAGCAGCCTCATGAGACCTATCCTTAGGGCAATGCTGGCTTCCCTCCACTGCCACCGCTGCCAAGGAGAAATGATGATAACCGCCAGGATGATGGGGCTGGGGGCTTCCAGGAACCCCGTGCAATCGCCTACATCCTGGGTGGTGCCTAGGCCCCTCCATCGAACCACATCTTCAAGTCATTCTCTTGTGAGGTGAACGTGCCCCTCAGGTGGTTGCAGTATGCCATTACCTTCGACTCTATGGATCACCTCAAGTGCTCAGCCGCCGAAGGCACACTCCCCATGCTCTGCATGCCCACCATCATCAACGTCCTCGTCACCAAGACCCTCATCGACGGTGGCGCTGGGCTCAATGTCCTCTCTGTCGAGGCATTTGAGACGCTACAGGTTCCCTATGACCAGATCATGCCAACCAAGCCCTTCTCAGGAGTAACCGATGGATCCACCATTCCCTTGGGGTAGGTGCGCCTCCCAGTCACCTTCGGCAAGCGCGACAAATATCACTCCGAGATCATTGACTTCAACGTCGCCCAGATCGGCCTCCAATACAATGTCATTCTTGGGTATCTTGGCCTCGCCAAGTTTATGTCGGCAACCCACCATGGCTACAACATCCTCAAGATGCCAGGGTGCAACAGCATCATAACGGTCGCGTGCGATGAGAAGGATGCAGTCTTCTCCCTCGAACGCGCCTACCAAGCCACGGCGGCTGAAAATTCTGATGACGAGGGCGACATCCTGATGACCCACAAGTATAGGGGATCAATCGTTGTCCTTTAGATAAGTAAGAGTGTCGAACCCAACAAGGAGCAGAAGGAAATGACAAGCGGTTTTCAATAAGGTATTCTCTGCAAGCACTGAAATATTCGGTAACACATAGTTTTGTGATAAGATAATTCATAACGGGTAGCAAGTAATAAATGTAGCAAAGGTGCAGCAAGGTGGCACAATCGTTTTTGTAGCAAAGGACAAGCCTGTACAAACTCTTATATAAAGCAAAGCGCTCCCGAGGACACATGGGAATTTCTGTCAAGCTAGTTTTCATCATGCTCATTTCATTTGAGTTCGTTACTTTGATAATTTGATATGTGGATGGACCAGTACTTGGGTGCTGCCTTACTTGGACAAACCTCCCACTTATGATTAACCTCTCTTGCAAGCATCTGCAACTACGAAAGAAGAATTAAGATTAATCTAACCCAAGCATGAAACATATGGATCAAAATCAGCCCTTTACGAAGCTACGCATAAACTAGGGTTTAAGCTTCCGTCACTCTAGCAACCCATCATCTACTTATTACTTCCCAATGCCTTCCCCTAGGCCCAAATAATGGTGAAGTATCATGTAGTCGACATTCACATAACACCACTAGAGGAGAGACAACATACATGTCATCAAAATATCGAACGAATACCAAATTCACATGATTACTTATAACAAGGCTTATCCCTTGTCCTCGGGAACAAACGTAACTACTCACAAAGCATATTCATGTTCATAATGAGAGGAGTATTAATTATCATTAAAGATCTGAACATATGATCTTCCACCAAGTAAACCAACTAGCATCAACTACAAGGAAAAATCAACACTACTAGCAACCCACAGGTACCAATCTGAGTTTTGAGACAAAGATCGGATACGAGAGATGAACCCCTCTCAATGAGAGGATCGTTCGTGATGACAATGGCTTCGATTTCCCTCTCAAGGAGGGAAGTTTCCTCGGCAGAACAGCTCCGCCGGAGCTCTAGATTGGTTTTGCCAAAGTTCCGCCTCGAGATGGCGGCGCTTCATCCCGAAAGCTCTCTTATGATTTTTTTCCATGTCAAAACCCTTCATATAGCAGAAGATGGGCACCAGAGGGCTGCCAGGGGGCCCACAAGCCAGAGGGGTGCGACGAGGGGGGTAGGTCGTGCCCCCCAGGCTTGTGACCTCCTGGTGGGTTCCCTCTGGTATTTCTCTCGCCTGTTATTTTTTATATATTCCAAAATAACTCTCCATAACTTTTCAAGACTTTTGGAGTTGTGCAGAATAGGTCTCTCATATTTGCTCCTTTTCCAGTCCAGAATTCCATGTGCCGGCATTCTCCCTCTTCCTGTAAACCTTGTAAAATAAGAGAGAAAAGGCATAAGTATTTTACCAAAATGTGTAATAACAGCCCATAATGTAATAAATATCAATATAAAAGCATGATGCAAAATGGACGTATCACATCCTGTCTCCTGAGGATGCCCTCAAGAAGAACAAGCAGCTCCTCCCCAAGAGCCACCAGGGGATAGAGATCCCCATGGTCGGCGCCTCATGCCCCGTGTCCACTGCTAGGGTGCCTCTCAGCTTTCTGACCTGACCGATGTGACGAGGGAGGTACTAGGCACCACTTGGAGGCATGCTTCGATGCGTGCCCCCACAAGCAAGGAGCACGACACGAGCCGTGAGGAGCATGGGAGTTAATCACCAACACGATCGAGGAGCTTCAGGAGGCGCATGCCATGCGTGGCAAGAGTCGCCTCGCAGATACTGTTCCCGGCGTGGGTGGCGGTCTGCGTCGACATCCCGGGCCTCAACACGACCACATCACAGGGCCTCTTCTGGCCGTCACGTGTCGGCCACAGTGGGGGCTACCCCTGCAGCTATGTTTGCATGCCCTTTAACATCATGAACGTGGGCACTCCGAACTAGCTTGTTGCGAATCCCGTGCATGTGTCTCAGGAGGCCCGACGCTATGCGGTCCTTCAAGAGGTCCCGGACCCTCATGATCCCCTTGGGCCTCGCGGGCCCCTCGAGCCTCCGGAGCCCTCAGGCTCGTGAGGATCAAGCTTCAACAACTACCCAAACGCTTCAACAACATCATTGCCAGGTGACCTTCTGGTTTTTTCAATTGAGGGCGCCCCTCGGGCTGCATCATCTTCAAGCTATTAGGGCCTGCCCCTATAGCTGCATCCATTTGCACATGTATCAGAACTACTTCTGCATTTGACGATTTTTCTAAGTATTCCAACCTGCATGCCCGGTGCTTGGTCACCATGAATGTCGTTGCATCCTAACAACCCCGCCCTCGACCGTCTCATGATCAATGGATGGCACGACGTCTGTGCTTGAGTCCGTCCCTGCAGCGTTGGTAAATCCAAGTGTTCGAGCTTTGTCTTGCGGGCCGATCCCGTTCATGTCACCTCCCAGGGTCCTTGGTGCTTTGTCCTCGCGTGAGCTAATCGGGAGTGCATGAGTCAGGGCGCATGGCCCGGTTCGTATATGATACGTCTCCAAAGTATCGATAATTTATGAAGTATTCATGCCATATTCACCTACGTTTACAATACTTTTATATGGGTTTGATGCACTTTATATGATTTATTTAGAACTAACCCGGACTGACGCTGCTTTCAGCAGAACTACCGTGGTGTCGTTTTTTGTGTAGAAAATGAAAGTTCTTGTAATCGCCCGAAACTTTTTGATGATTTTTTTGGAACAAAAGAGGCATCCGACATTTCGTGGGAGGGCCAGAAGAGTCACGAGGTGGCCACCCTCCACCAGGGCACGCCAGGCCCCCTACCCGTACCTTGGTGGAGCGTGCCCACCTCGTGGCCCATCTCCACGTGAAACCAACGCCAAAAATTCCTATAAATATAGAAACCATCAGAAATAACCCTACACTTCTCATTCCGCCATCGCAAGGCCTCTGTATCGACAGAAAACCAATCTGGAGAGAAAACAGTACCCTGCTGGAGAGGGTAGATCATCTCCGGTGGCCATCTTCATCATCCCGACGGAGTCCATGATGAGGAGGGAGTAGTCCACCCTCGGGGCTGACGGTTTGTACCACTAGCTATGTGTTCAATCTCTCTCTCTCTTCGTCTCTTTCTCTCTCGTGTTCTTGAGATGGCATGATCTTGATGTATCACGGGCTTTGTTAATATAGTTGGATCACATGCTGTTTTCCCCTCTCTATCTTGTTGTGCTGAATTAAGTATTCCCTTTGAGATTTTGTTTTTATCGGATTGGATACTTTTATGGATTTGAGAGCACTTGATGTGTGTCTTGCATGCAGATACTCATAGTGACATTGGGGTATTCAAGTGATTCATTTGATATATGTTATGGCTGTTGGGGAAGGTTGCATGGGAAACAAAAAAATTCCTACGCACACGAAAGATCTATCCATGGTGATGAGCATCTATGAGAGGGAGAGTGGATCTACATACCCTTGTAGATTGATAAGCGGGAAGTGTTAAGAAACGCGGTTGATGTAGTCGAACATCTTCGCGATCCAAATCGCCGAGCGTCCCATGATCCCATCACGATCCATCTCGCAATCCAATCATGATCCATACCGCGATCCCATCACGATCCATCCCGCAATCCCATCACGAACCGTCTCGCGATCTTGATCATGATCCTTCTGATCTAGTGCCGAACGGATGGCACCTCCGCATTCAGCACACGTACAGCTCGATGACGATATCTGCCTTCTTGATCCAGCAAGAGGGAGCGGAGAGGTAGATGAGTTCTCCGGTAGCGCGACGGCATTGCGGCGATGGTGGTGGAGCTATTCGAGCAGGGCTTCACCAAAGCACCGCTAAAACCTATCTAGAGGAGAAACTACGATCTAGAGAAGAGGGCAGCACGTGGCTGTTTTTTGTGTCTCAAAACCCTCAAAACCTCTAGTATATATAGGAGGAGGGAGGGAGGAGGCTTGGAGCAAAGGGGCCAGCCCTTGGCCTTGCGCAAGGAGGAGAGGAGGAGTCCTCCTCCAATCCTAGTAGGACTAGGACTCCTCCTTCCACTACTAGGAAAAGGCCTGCTAGTGGCGCACCTGTTTTGGCCACTAATGGCACACTACAGGTGCGCCACTAGCATCACGCCACTAGTAATTAATACTAATGGCGCACCCCTGGTGCGCCATTAGTATACCAGATACTAATGGCACACCAGGGAGTGCGCCATTAGTATATCACACGGTGCGCCATTAGTATGCCTCCCAGGGGGCCATATTTACCTTGTGCTTTGGCTTACTAATGGCGCACTTGTAGATGATGCGCCACTAAAGTGCTTATTGTAGTGCCCCACTAAATTGCAGAGTGGTGCGCCACTAGTATGAATATTAGGGATTTTTTTTTCTTTTCTGATATTTGCATAGGTTACAAAACATATTACTGCACATAATATAGACATCACAACATATAAACAACAGATTTATCGAATACAATAGAAGATTAGTCTCCGAATAGAATTCATCATATTAGTCTCCGAATTTAAAATACCGAACAAAGTTAGAACATTAAAAGTCTCGAGACCACGACTAACGAGTTTGTCTGCACATTACAAGTCGATATCGATCATCTAAACTACCATCACATAGAAGAGAGCTGCGGTCATCACGATGAGCATCATCGCGATGAAACTGGAATTCATCCGGTTCCTCCAACGCTCCCTCCTCTCTCCCGCTACATAGCGCGCATATCTAGCTTCCGCCTCCGCCCTAGTAGTGTACCCTTTGTAACTGTTACCGCTGAAATGGTGAACCTGTCTCCGACACTCCTCCCAGTCGTCGTAGACTCCGGGAACCTTACCCTTGTACACGACATACGACGTCATCTCTATGCACTAGCCAAACAAAATGTTAGTAGCAATTCACAGACAATACATAAGCAATATATAAGTATGCAACAAAAGGATCGGAAGAGAAAAGCAACACATTAATAGCATGATTCATGGTCGTACTAATAAATAGCATCGATTACATATAAGTTGAACGACTTTCCAAACCAAAGAGACATACAAGTTCATTAAAGTTTAATATTACAACATGAGCCAATCGACATTTCAGAACTACATAGCATCACTACTTTTTCGATTCGACTCAGGGACCAGAGCGTGGATAAAGCCGCCGTCTTTCGTGATGGTCATGAAATCGCGGGCGTTGTCAGCCTGCATTTGTAGCATTGTTTATATCTCACTATTGGACGGTTGATATCTGAGGTAGAACTGCCCCGAGGTACGAAGGACATCTTGATGGATGATTTCTGCAAACTCCGACTGGATGCGATAGAATTCTTGTCTGATGTCCGCGTCCTGGATTGCCGACAAGCGTGTGGCCCAATCTTTGAGATTATTTGGTCGCAGAAGGTGATGCTGGTCCCGTATGATCGCCCGCATGTGATGGAGGGCGTAGTAGGCATCCTTCTGACTGCCAGGCGGCTGCTTGACGCAGGGGAACGTCGTATTGTGGGTGAACACGTGCTTGCCGTACCTACGAATTGTCATGCTGAAGGTGCCTCCAAATCTGGCATAGCCAGGGAGAACATCATCAAGAACTTTCTTGATATTTGTGTAGTCTTTCTTCGACTGACGGTCTGAGTCGAAATACATGGTCATGGAATATTTCGGGCTTAAGAGGATGAGTGTGCAATGTGTGTCACTACACAAAACACGGAATGTTAGAAAAAAAGAACGATCAAAATCTAAGAAATCATATGTTACGGGGCGGTGAGGGGATGACTTACTCGGGAAAGTAAGGCACGAGGAAGTTATCCTTATCTGTGTTTGCCAGAATGATGCCTTCGAGGTGTGAACTCGCGACTTGCCGGTCCCCAGCGCTGCCCAAGATCTTGGCAGGCATGTAGAAGGGGTCGACTATCACGATGTCCGGGGTCTTGTCTCTAATGATCCGCATCTCCGTACCCCCGATGGTGCTATCCACAAAGCCCTTGCCCTCTGGCACCTTGGCCACGAAAACCGGGTATGCCACATCATTCTCGGAGAGACGCCGCTTCTCCAAAGAAAGAACACTGTCATGCAGACTCCGCATAGCACCGGTTGCAGCATTGAGCAGATTAGTCGGTAGCATCGGCCTACCCGCCACATGCACCCTCCTCGAGATATCCTTAGGTGAAGGTGACCCGTCCTGAGCACGAATCGTACTCGGTGCCGGCTGGCTCGCATCGTCCTTGTTATTCTTTCTTTTCCGTCCCTTCTTCTTCTGCTGTAATGGGATCGAGTTATGCTCACAGACCGCCTTCTTGAGTGTGTTGGGGCTGATAATATTTCGCACCTCGGCTATCTGAGGCTCGATGAAGGCGGCAGCTGGAGGCGTCTCCTGAGAACTGAACGCTAGACGACGCCTGTTGCAATTGGGTTTCTCCGCGGTACCAGCTAGATCGCGGTCGTCTTTTGCAGGGTTGGGTACTTGAGAAGGAGGCCCAAAGAATTCGTCACCGTACCCATGTTCGGCAAAGTACTTATCGACGTTGGTAAATTTACCGTCGTCATCGTCGTCGTCCAGATCCTGTGCCATATGCATGTCCGGATCCTGTGCCATATGCATGTCCGGCATGTCTGGTAGCGTTGCGGCGGTCTTGCCATGGCCTGGCATCGACACGACTGGCGGTGTTGTCTTTGGGGTGGTGTCCCCCGCCCCCAAATGAATCTGGCTCTTCGGCCAAAGCAGGGGCCAGCTTACGCAGGCGCTGAGGGTCATCACATCATCTTTGTCGGCCCCAGCGGGTCGAATCGGAGGTAACAAGTCATCGCAGCCTGGCAGCACCCGAACCAGTTCAACCCTATACATGGTGGGTGGCATCGGATTACCGTGGAACACGGGGTTGCCCAGTTGAACGATTCTGCCCTTGGCAACATCGATCAACTTGCCGCCCACGAAGTATAGGAGAATGCATGGAACGTCGACAGCGCCCTACGAAAACATGTAGGGCATCAGGGATGCCCAGTCAAAGGCAAGGAGATGAAGTCATCGGCCGAGAGGCTTAGTTACCGTGATGGCGTCGAGCTCGGCTAATGTCGAGGCATCGCCAATGGCGGGCGTGCAACTGACGGGGGGGGGGGGGCGCTTGCTGCCGAGGTGCCGGCCGGCGTACACCCGGGTGCATTAAGCTCCAATGCCCGTGCCGGCGCCGAAGACACCAATACCGCCTCCGCCGAAGACAACAATGGTGCCGCCTACGCGTTGTGCGAGTTGCTGGCTGTGAAGCTAGGAATCGAGGGCGGCCCTTGTTGGCCACCCGCAATCCACGTCTACAGCCCCTGAATCAAGGTAGGCACAATAGCGGTGAGCGTCGTTCCCAGTTGTTGTTGCACTTGCTCTTGGACCATCTCCGGAATCCGTGCCACTTGTGCCTTGAGTTCTTGAACCTCGCGCGACTGGCTTTCCGAGCTGGTCTTTCTCTCCTTTCGCACACCAGTGTTATAGTATGACGACCATTTTGTGGACAAGCCTTTGTCGGCCACACGACCAGCTGACGACGGCTTACTGAACTTATCCTTGTTTTTCATTATGTTCAACGCCCTATTTAAAGTGTTGTCCCAAGGGGAGCTCTGAGACGACCCCGCGCTACTGCTTTCAGTCTCCTGCGGAAGGAATGTGAACCATTTAGAAATTTGGCTTCATTAATTAGAATGCAACCATATGGAGCTAATTACGCGCGGGTGAATTCCTTACCAGAACACGCTCAAGCGCCTTCGTCTTCGCATCCATGGTAAGCTCCTTTGTTACCGGGTCCACCTTGTACCGGGCCCTGACATAGTTCCTGGTCTGCTTGTCACGATATTTCTCGAAGCGGGGGCGATAGGCCTTGCTCGGCACGCTCCGCGTCCTCCTTGTCCCATATAGGTTCCGCCACTCTGTTACCGCCGGGACCGAGTTGTTGGACCCCTAAGTTCAAGTCCCGCATATCTATCCCCCACTAACTTGATACCACGATTGCGCTGCTCTCGCACTTGATCTTGAACTCCTTGTAGTCATCTTCACTGATCGAAGGATTTTTTGCCTTGATCTTCTCATAACTATCACCTTTGTCAATCATTTTCTTCACCGCGCTTCTCCAAGTAGACAGGGCCGTGCTCATCTTCATGAGGGCAGCACTGTTCACTTTATTCCCTGAGAGGCATGTGTTTGCGATGTCACCGGGGAACTTGTATCGTTCGTGCAACTTCGTGAAGAGGAGGCTGCGCAAATTCCCTCAGTCAGGATGCCTTAGGTTCTCGGTGTTGATCGAGACGGTGCTCTGGAGAATGCACCCGAGCTGAACCGAGTACCCCTTGACTAATTCTTTGGGCGCCGTTGGATGCCCCTTGGAGGACACTTCAGTAAATTCCTCCTTGACGGTGCCGAGCACGTTCGAGCGCCGGTCCTTCCGTTGCCTCTTCGGTTGGCTGCCATCTGTGCGTGCGCTGCCATCATCAGTGGTGGCATCCTCGGCGGCACCATCAGTGGTGTCATCCCCGACGCCACTAGGGGTTGTGTAGTCAGGATCGGTGTCTACCGCGGCGTCCTCATAGGGGTGAGGTTCTTCCTCCATCTCCTGGGACAGCTCCTAGAATGCCTTGCCCGAACCGGCGGCCTCATCGTTGTGGCCCATGTTTCGCTCTAAATAGGAAAAAGTTTGGTCAAAAAGTTGGTTATTGTCAAGGGCCTACAAAACTGAATTTTGGAAATATACAGAATGAACAAGCTAAGGGCTGCAAATGCCCGCAAGGATTCAAGGGTGACGGCATAATGGCTCAGTGTTTACAAGTTGAGGTGCATGTGGGCAGAGGAGAGTAGGGAGAAAACGACTAGGGGAATTCAAACCCCAGCCCATGCATTAGTCGCAAGTACCACATATGTCCTATTTTTAGCAAAGTCATGCCAAAATTCACGGAAAATTTCAGCATGACCTTTGCTGAAAATAGGACATATGGAGTACCCAAATTTGCCGGAACGGAAGTTAATCGACATTCCGGCAAACTCAAGGGCCTCTCGGGGTACCTGCAAAATCATTATCCAATGAAGGAATTGCGCCGCACAC
The DNA here is from genome assembly GCA_022496015.1 of Hordeum marinum. Classification (NCBI taxonomy): domain Eukaryota; kingdom Viridiplantae; phylum Streptophyta; class Magnoliopsida; order Poales; family Poaceae; genus Hordeum; species Hordeum marinum. The sequence continues at coordinate 217,761,070 of CM039672.1, forward strand.
TGCTGCCTCACACTTCTCTTCTCTGAATAATTATGTTTTCTTGCTTCCTATGTCTTGCCAAAATTGTTTAATTTAAAATGGGCTTCTCGATCGACATAATCGGACTGGGCACCCAATGTTTTATATAGTCTGAACTCTGGCTGACGTGCCTCTATCTCAGTCCTTCAAGGCACATGCAAAATCCAAACAATCAGTTCTTGCAAGATGACAGATCACATGCCAAATGCAAGCAATCAGTTTGTTGAGCATCTCTTCCTAGTCTGTCGACTTTGTTTCCTTGAGCGACCTGAGTTATATATTTGTTATCCTACCAGGCAACATTAATGAAGTCCTGCAACATGAATGTGCAATTTCTTTTATGGCTCTTATTATAAGTACTCCATGATTCATCTCCTTATCTTCTTCACCTGCCTTTGTTTCGGCTCACTTCGATCATTATTTCGAGAGATTCATGTTTCTGAGCTTTCAGCTACAGATTTTGACTGAATTTGGTTAAAAACTTGAAAAGTGATTGGTGCTTGTGATGCAACTCCGGACTTAACCACGAAGTTGTTCTGTGGTAGAAACTGGTGGCATGTGATAGTGCCGTGCTTTTGCCTCTATTTGGTTGTAATTGAATGAACCTCAACACAACTGCTTTCTGGGAGGTTTTCAAAATGATTGGTTCTTTTGTTTGTCGGCTTAGCTACCAAGAGCATTCAATTTCTGGGCAATCAGTAGGCTAACTAAGAGTGTGTGCACAGCTAGTGTGATCGTGATCCGGTTGTGTGCCATCTAATATCTATACTACATGTGTCAGTGTGTGGCCAAGAGGGTCTGTTAAATATTGACAATTGCAGCACTGAACCTCTCCTTTATTAAAATAGATTCAGGTCATACCTTGTTCTTGAGCCAACTCTAGGGCGATTTCTGCTTCTCAGGCCTGGGTCTCACCTTAACTTGTCGTAGTTTCTGCTCCACAGAGTTAGCATCAGGATTCACACATTTTGTATTAGCAAGGTGAAAGGACTAACAGGATTTTAAAATGTGGAGGTGTCCAAATCCTCTATACTCTTGCCGATTTTTATATGAACTGAGTTTCGATTTTCCAGGCTTTGTAGTCAGATTCAAACTTTTAGGTAACAGACCAAAGGCCCAAACTTCTCGACCAAACTCCTGGGTGGATTTTTGCATAAAAGTAGCCGAGGATCTAGATAACGTACTCAAGTTAAGTAATCCAGTGCAAGCATTCAGATTAACTTCTCCTATAATACGATTCATTCATACTGAAACTGATTCATTTTGGCTTCTGGATTTCTTGCGAAAGTATTGATCACAGCAACCACTGCCACGACATGATCCTCATAGTACCTCCCCACATTTTTCACACTGCACCACAAGAAGAACCCCGAGTCATAATCATGAAATACCTAATCAAACCGTCCCCAACATTTGCCCAAGATTCAGCTCGTCTTACTCTAAGTCATCCCCAAGATTTCAACAAACTTAAGTGATCACAGTTCCACACCCGAACAAGAAAATGATCACAGCTCCATACTCCAAATCACAAGCGAGCAAGCAAGAAGATCAGATTCAGGATATACCTTTTCCTTTCTCGAGAGCACGTCTTTGGTGCGCGACGACTCCACCTGCTCGATAAGAAACCAAGAAACACTCAAGAACGCACTCCAGCAACCCCAAGAAACTTCCAAGAAACGACATCGCTTCCTAGTCGAAGGATGGGGGAGGGGAGGGGGGTGCTTACTGAGGATGGCTGCGAGGCGGGCGACGGCGTCGGGCGGGGGGGACGAAGCCGGGGGCGGAGTTGGCGAAGACGTCGCGGATGGTGTCAAAGAGGAGGGGGCCAAAGACATCGCTGTCCAGTGGAGCACGCTGAGCCGGGCCGCCGGCGCGGTTGGGAGGAAGGGTGGGAAGCGACGGCCGCCAGAGAGTGAGGCGGGTGGGGGGAGGGGGCGAGACATGCGGCGGCGGCGAGAGGAGGGTTGCGGGGGCGAGAGGAGGCCGACAGGGCGAGGTGGGGAATAGGTATTAGGTAGGGGTGCTAGCAATGGCGCACTGGGAGGGGTGTGCCATACATACAGATAGCAATGGCGCACCTCCCAGGGGTGCGCCATAAGTATATCCATAGCAATGGCGCACCACTGACGGGTGCGCCATAAGTAACTTTTTTTTAGTTGCGTCTAATAATTTTGTATTTGTTATTTGAAAAAAATTATGAATATGAAAATATTTATGAATATGAAAAAATATCATCAAATTTGTTATTTGAAAATATCATCAAATTTGTTATTTGAAAATATTTGAAAATAATTCATAAAAATTGGTATACCAATGGCCGGCACACCTCCTAGGGGTGCACCTTCAATATTTTTTTTGGATTTTTAGTTGCATTCATTTGTTAATTGGTAAAACATTTATGAATATGAAAACATTTATGAATACAATCGAGAAATGAAGGCTACAATTTAAATACAATCGATCTTAGCTAGCTATCTGTTCACAATCTTCTTGCCCTTATTTTTCGCAAATGGAGTTCTTCTTTTGAACAGACGTCCTTTAGGTAGGGTGGTCCTGCTTCTTCTTGTGGTGTATGCTGGTACTTCATCGTCGTCGTCATGTTCCATCTTCGGGTCACCATACTTGTAGAAGTCTTGCTCATTGGCGACTCCATCCATTCCGATGATCTTCCTTTTGCCTCTCCTCACGACAACACGACTAGGCTTTGACGGGTCGGTAATGAAGAAGCATTGGTCCACTTGGGAAGCCAGTACCCATGGCTCATTTTTCGCGGTGGCGTTAGCGCCCGCCGTCTTGGATTTGGCTTCGGGTAAAACCATGGTGGTGAAATACCGGTCTTCTTTTAGGACGCTCTTGGCCCATCTGACACGGAACATCGGGACCTTCTCTCCAGCGTAGCTCAGCTCCCAGATCTCCTCGATCCTTCCGTGGTATCTGTCCTTGTCGTTACCAGTGTAGGATTCCATCATTACCCCGGAGTTCTGATAACCATCGCTCTTCATGTCCTTTCCCTCGGTGTAGATTGTGTAGCCGTTGATATCGTACGCCTCATACGTCATCAGGTTGTGCTCGGCGCCCTGTGACAAGGCAAATATGAGTTGTTCTTCAGCGGAAGAATCCTCATGTAAAGGGTATGACAGAAGCTTCTTCTTCCGCGGAATAAAAATAAAAAAATGTTAGTAGTGGCGCACTGTGTGTGTGGTGCGCCATTACTAGTTTGAACTAGTAATCGCGCACTATGCACTGGTGCGCCATTACTAGTTATGAAAAAAAGTAAAAAAAAATTGTTAGTAGTGGCGCACCGTGCCCTGGTGCGCCATTACTAGTTTTGGAAAAATAATAAAAAGTTTGTTAGTAGTGGCACACCGCGGGTGTGGTGCGCCATTAGTGTCCATCACACTAATGGCGCACCAACACATGGTGCGCCACTGCTATGTAGTAGTGTGGTGCGCCATTACTATCCATATTATCTATAGCCCTTTTCCTAGTAGTGTTCCCACTTGGAAACTCTTTCCACCTTGGCTTTTTTTCCTTCTCCTTCCACTCCAGCCGCATGGGCCTCTTATGGGACTTAGGCCAGCCCATAAGGGCTGGTATATCTCTTCCCACAGCCCATGTAGCCTCTTGGGTCGAAATACCCCTCCCGATGGTCCCCCGGCACCCTCCCAGCACTCCCGGTACACTACCGATGAGACCAAAACTTTTCCGGTGACCAAAACAGGACTTCCTATATATCAATCTTTACCTACGGACCATTCCGGAGGTCCTCGTGATGTCTGGGGTATCATCTGGGACTCCGAAAAACCTTCGGTCACCACCATACATAACTCTATACTATCGAAACGTCACCGAACCTTAAGTGTGCAGACCCTACGGGTTCGAGAACTATGTAGACATGACCGAGACACCTCTACAATCAATAACCAATAGCGGGACCTGGATGCCCATATTCGTTCCTATATATTCTACGAAGATCTTTATTGGTCGAACCTCTATGTCAAGGATTCAGTTAATCCTGTATGCTGTTCCCTTTGTTCTTCGGTATGTTACTTGCCCGAGATTCGATCGTCGACATCTCCATACCTAGTTCAACCTCATTACCGGCAAGTCTCTTTACTCGTTCCGTAATACAAGATCCCATGACTAACACTTAGCACATTGCTTGCAAGGCTTATTGTGATGTTGTATTACCGAGTGGGCCCTGAGATACCTCTCCGTCACACGGAGTAACAAATCCCAGTCTTGATCCATGCCAACCCAACAGACACCCTCGGAGATACCTGTAGAGCACCTTTAGAGTCACCCAGTTACGTTGCGATGTTTGATACACACAAGGTACTCCTCCGGTGTCAGTGAGTTGCATGATCTCATGGTCATAGGAACATATACTTGACATGCAGAAAGCAGTAGCAATAAACTGACATGATCATATGCTACGTTTGTAGTTTGGGTCTTGTCCATCACATGATTCTCCTAATGATGTGATCCCCTTATCAAATGACATCTCATGTCCATGACTAGGAAATCATAGCCATGTTTATCAACGAGCTAGTCTATTAGAGGCATACTAGGGACATGGTGTTGTCTATGTATCCACACATGTATCTGAGTTTCTGATCAATGCAATTATAGCATGGATAATAAACGATTATCATGAACAAGGAAATATGATAATAACCAATTTATTAGTGCCTCTAGGGCATATTTCCAACAGTGGTGTCAACTTGCGGATTCCGATGACCTTGGGAATCTATGCATAGGGGTTTATTGCACGTTCTTGTCCTAGCTTCTCTTGTATAAATATTGGGGCACTCTCTAAGGTTCATGGTGTTTGATCGACTTTTATGAATCTAAAATTGTTTGATGTGTATCGTATAATTAACTCATGGATAATTGTGGTGACATTGGAGTATCTAGGTGACATTAGATTTGGTTGATGTGTATCATATGGTGTTATTCAAGTACGAACTCTTGGATAGATTGATCGGAAAGGATAACTTGGTTATTTTAGTACGAACTCTTGGAAGATCAATAAGAAAGGATAACATTAATAAGGTGGTTTCAAACCCTATAAACAATTTCTTCTTATGCTCTCCGCTGCATAAGAACTTTGGAGTGATTATTCGTTGCACGTTGATGGATGGTTATGTGATCCAGTTATATTAGCATTGTTGAGAGATTGCACTAGCGAAAGTACAGACCATAGGCCTTGTTTTCAAGCATTGCAATACGTTTGTGCTCACTTTTGTCACTTGCTCCTTTGCTGTTTTTTTATATTTTCATATTACAAAAGTCAATATCTACTATCATTACTACATTGTATCACCATCTCCTCGCCGAACAAGTGCACCTATACAATTTTCCATTTTATTGGTGTGTTGGGGACACAAGAGAATAGTCGTATTTGATTGCAAGGTTGTTTGAGAGAGACCATATTCATCCTACACCTCCCATGGTTTGATAAACCTTAGGTCATCCACTTGAGGGAAAATTGCTACTATCCTACAAAACTCTGCACTTGAAGGCCCAACACAAGTCTAGAAGAACACGTCGTGTTGTAGACATCAGTATAACCGCAGTTCGGCGCTTTTCTATCGCGAGAACCATGCGCCAGGTGTCTTTCCTCGGGTTTGTCACATGAGAAGACTAGCCACGACGTCTGTGCTCGGGTCCATTCATGCACGTCGATAAACCCAACGATTGAGCATTGTCTGGTGGGTCGTGTTGGAAATATGCCCTAGAGGCAATAATAAATTAGTTATTATCATATTTCCTTGTTCATGATAATCGTTTATTATCCATGCTATAATTGTATTGATCGGAGACTTAAATGCATGTGTGGATACATAGACAAAACCATGTCCCTAGTATGCCTCTAATGGACTAGCTCGTTGATCAAAGGATGGTTATGGTTTCCTAGCCATGGACATGAGATGTCATTTGATAACGGGATCACATCATTAGGAGAATGATGTGATGGATAAGACCCAAACTACAAACATAGCATATGATCGTGTCAGTTTATTGCTACTGTTTTCTACATGTCAAGTATATGTTCCTATGACCATGAGATCATGCAACTCACGGATATCGGAGGAGTGCCTTGTGTGTATCAAATGTCGCAACGTAACTGGGTGACTATAAAGGTGCTCTACAGGTATCTCCGATGGTGTTTGTTGAGTTGGCATGGATCGAGACTGGGATTTGTTACTCCGTGTAACGGAGAGGTATCTCGGGGCCCACTCGGTAATGCAACATCACAATAAGCCTTGCAAGCCATGTGACTAATTGTTAGTTGCGGGATCTTGTATTACGGAACGAGTAAAGAGACTTGCCGGTAACGAGGTTGAACTAGGTATGGATATACCGACGATCGAATCTCGGGCAAGTAACATACCGAAGAACAAAGGGAACGATATACGGGATTAACTGAATCCTTGACATAGAGGTTCGACCGATAAAGATCTTCGTAGAATATGCAGGAACCAATGTGGAAGTCCAGGTCCCGCCATTGGTTATTGACTGTACAGGTGTCTCGGTCATGTCTACATAGTTCTCGAACCCGCAGGGTCTGCACACTTAAGGTTCGGTGACGTTTCGGTAGTGTAGAGTTATGTATGGTGGTGACCGAAGGTTGTTCGGAGTCTCGGATGAGATCCCGGACATCACGAGGAGCTCCGGAATGGTCCGGAGGTAAAGATTCGTATATAGGAAGTCCCAGTTTGGTTTCCGGAAAAGTTTCGGGCTCATCGGTAGTGTACCGGGAGTATCGGTATTGTACCGGGAGTGCCGGTAGTGTACCGGAGGACCTCCGGGAGGGGTATTTCGACCCCAAGAGGTCCATGGGCTGTGGGAGAATAATAACCAGCCCTTAGTGGGCTGGGAAAACAGCCACAAAGGCCCATGGCGCAGGAGAGAAAGTCCTAAAGCAAAACGTGGAAAATCAGCCAATAGGAGGCAATCCTACTCCAACTAGGATTGGAGGTGAAGTAGGATTGCTCCCACCTCCTATTTCGGCCGACCCAAAGGCCTTGGCTGCCTCTCCTCTCCTCTCCTCCTATATATACTAGTGGATTGGGTGGTTTTTGGAAAGAATTTCTGGCCACGTGCTACCCGTTTCACCGGTGCACAGTTTCTCCTCTAGATCGGTTTTCCGCAGCGCTTAGGCGAAGCCCTGCCGGAATCACTCCACCACCATCAGCGGAGCACCGTCACGCTGCCGGTGAACTCTCTCTCATCTCCACCTCCTCTTGCTAGATCAAGACGGTGGAGATCGTCATCAAGCTGCACGTGTGCTGAACGCGGAGGTGCCGTCCGTTCGGCGCTAGATCGGAAGGACCGTGATCGAGATCGCGAGACGTTTCGTGATGAGATCGCGGAACGGATCGTGATGAGATCGCGGAACGGATCGTGATGAGTTCGCGGGACAGATCGTGATCAAGATCGTGAGACGGAGCGTGATGAGATCGCGGGACGGATCGTGATGAGTTCACGGGACGTATCGTGATTGGATCGCGGGACGGATCGTGATGAGATCGCGGGACGCTCGGCGATTTGGATCGCGAAGATGTTCGACTACACCAACCGCGTTTCTTAACGCTTCCCGCTTAGAGATCTACAAGGGTACGTAGATCCACTCTCCCTCTCGTAGATGCTCATCACCATGGATAGGTTTGCGTGTGCGTAGGAAAATTTTTGTTTCCCATGCGACGTTCCCCAACAGTGGCATCATGAGCTAGGTTGATGGTTCGATGAGATCTCGAGTATAACACAAAAGGTTTGTGGGCGTTGATGCTTAGATTGCTTCCTCCCTTGGTCGTATTTTGGTTCAGCGGGATTGTGAGATGAAGCGGCCCGGACCAACATTACTCGTACGCTTACGAGAGACCGGTTCCCTCGACGCAACTTGTTGCCTAGATGGCTTGCGGGTGACAGTTTCTCTCACTTTAGTTGGATCAGATTCGACAAAGGCGGTCCTTGAGAAGGTTGAAAAGCAAACTAGTGTATCACCGTTGTGGTTTATGCGTAGGTGAGAATCATTCTTGCTAGATACCCATAGCAGCCACGTAAAATATGCAACAACAATTAGAGGACGTCTAACTTGTTTTTGCAGGGTATGTTGTGATGTGATATGGCCAATTACATGATGAGATATATGTGATGTATGAGATGATCATGTGATGTATAGATTATCACGACTTGCATGTCGATGAGTACGGCAACCGGCAGGAGCCATAGGGTTGTCTTTAATTATTGTATGACCTGCGTGTCAATCATTAAGCGCTATGTAATGCTTTACTTTGTCGCTACGGTAGCAATAGTAGTAGAAGCATGCAGGGCGTGACAACCCCAATGGCAACACATTGATGGAGATCAAGATGATGGAGATCATGGTGTTGTGCCGGTGACGATGGAGATCATGCCGGTGTTTTGAAGATGGAGATCTTAAACACAAGTTCATGGCCATATCATGTCACTTATGAATTGCATGAGATGTTAATCCTTTTATGCACCTTGTTTTGCTTAGTACGGAGGTAGCATTATAAGGTGATCCCTCACTTGAATTTCAAGATGAACTGTGTTCTCCCCGAGTGTGCACCATTGCGAAAGTTCGTCGTGTTGAGACACCACGTGATGATCGGGTGTGATAGACTCTACGTTCACATACAATGGGTGCAAGCCAGATTTGCACGCGCAGAACACTCGGGTTAAACTTGACGAGCCTAGCTTGTACAGACATGGCCTCGGAACACGAGAGACCGAAAGGTCGAACATGAGTCATATAGTAGATATGATCAACATAATGATGTTCACCATTGCAGCCACCTCAACTCACGTGATGATCGGACTTGAGTTAGTGAATTTGGATCATGTATCACTCGAATGATCGGAGGGATGTCAATTTGAGTGGGAGTTCTTAAGTAATATGATTAATTGAACTCATTATCATGAACATAGTCAAAGTGTCTTTGCAAATTATGTTGTAGATTACTAGCTCGCGCTGTAGCTCCCTTGTATTTTTATATGTTCCTAGAGAAATAGAATTGAAAGATGTTGGTAGCAAAATTGCGGACTGGGTCTGTGATCTGAGGATTGTCCTCATTGTTGCACAGAAGGCTTATGTCCTTAATGCACCGCTCGGTGCGCCACCCCCTCTAGCGTCGTCTATAGATGTTGTGAACATCTAACAGGCATGTTTCGATGACTACTTGATAGTTTAGTGCGTCATGCATTACGGCTTAGAATTGAGGCTCCAAAACGTTTTGAATGTCATGGAACATATGAGATGTTCTAGGAGCAGAGATTGTGATCTCAGGCTCGTGCCTTTGTTGCGAGATATGAGATCTCCAACAAGATTCTTTGCTTGTAAGATGAAGGAGAATAGCCCAATCGTTGAGCATGTACTCAGATTGTCTGGGTACTACAATCGCTCGAATCAAGTGGGAGTTGATCTTCCAGATAAGATAGTGATTGATATAGTTCTCCAAGTCACTGTCACTAAAGCTACTAGAACTTAGTGATGAACTATAATACACCAGGGATAGAAGTATTGATCCCTGAGCTGTTCGCGATGTTTGACACCGCGAAGGTAGAAATCAAGAAGGAGCGTCAAGTGTTGATGGTTAATCAAACCACTAGTTTCAAAAAGGGCAAGAGCAAGGAGGGAAACTTCATGGATAGCAAGTCAGTTGATGCTCCAGTGAAGCAACCCAAAGTTGAACTCAAACCCGAGACTAAGTGCTTCTATTATGAGGTGAGAGGTCGCTGAAGCGGAACAACCCTAGATACTTGGTAGATAAGAAGGCTGGCAACATCGACAGAAGTATATTTGATATACGAGTTATTGATGTGTACCTTGCTAGTACTCCTAGTAGCACCTGGGTATTGGATACCGGTTCGGTTGCTAAATGTTAGTAACTCGAAATAAAAGCTACGGAATAAATCGGAGAACTAGCTAAGGGTGAGGTGACGATGTGTGTTGGAAATGTTTCCAAGGTTGATGTGATCAACATCGCACGCTCTCTCTACCTTCAGGATTAGTGACGAACCTAAATAAATGTTATTTGGTGTTTTGCGTTGAGCATGAACATGATTAGATCATGTTTGTTGCAATACGGTTATTCATTTAAGTCAGAGAATAATAGTTATTCTGGTTACATGAATAATACCTTCAATGGTCATGCACCAAGTGAGAATGGTTTGTTGAAATCTTGATCGTAGTAGTACACATGTTCATAACATTGATGTCAAAAGATACAAAGTTAATAATGATAGTACCACATACTTGTGGCACTGCCGCAAAATGTCATATTGGTATAAAGCGCATGTAGAAACTCCATGCTGATGGATATTTGGACTCATTCGATTTCGAATCGGTTGAGACATGCGAACCATGCCTCTTGGGCAAGATGACTAAAGGACCCCGTTGGATGGAGCGGGCAGGTGATTCATTGGAAATGATACATGTTGATGTATGCAATCTAGTGAGTCTTGTAGCGTGCAGTGGATATCGTTATGTTCTTACCTTCACTGATGATTTGAGTAGATATAGTGTATATTTACTTAATGAAACACAAGTCTGAATTGTTTGAAAGGTTCAAGCAAATTCAGAGTGAAGTTTAAAGATCATCGTGACAAGAAGATAAAAATGACCGCGATATGATCGTGGAGGTGAATATCTGAGTTACGAGTTTGGCATACAACTTAAGGCAACGTGAAATTTGTTTCACAACTAACGCCACCTGGAACACCATGGTGTGATGGTGTGTCCGAACATCATAGTCATGCTCTATTGATATAGTGCATACTGTGATGTCTCTTATCGTTTTACTACTATAATTTTTGGGGTTATGCATTAGAGACAACTACATTCACTTTAAATAGGGCATCATCTAAATCCGTTGAGATGACACCGTGTGAATTATGGTTTGATAGAAACCTAAGCTGTCATTTCTTAATGTTTGGGGCTGCGATGCTTGTGTGGAAAATGTTTTCACATAATAAGCTAGAACCCAAAGCGGACAAATGTATCTTCATAGAATACCCTAAGAACAGATGGGTATGCCTTCTATCTCAGATCTGAGTGCAAAGTGTTTGTTGCTAGAACTGGGTCCTTTCTCGAGAAAAAGTTTCTCTCAAAAGAATTGAGTGGGAGGAGGATAGAACTTGATGAGGTTGTTAAACCTTTGTTCAACCAGAGAGTAGCGCAATGCAGAAAGATGTTTCCATGAAGCCTACGTTAGTTGAAGAGGAAGTTAATGATGATGATCATGAAGCTTCAGGATCAAGTTACTATCGAACTTCGTAGGTCGACAAGGATGTGTACTGCTCCTGAGCGGTATGACAACTCTGTCTTGGAGGTCATGTTGTTGGACAACGATGAACCTACGAGCTATGGAGAAGCGATGATGGGCCCGGATTCCGACAAATGGTTGGAGGCCATGAAATCCGAGATAGGATCCATGTATTAAAACCAAGTGTAGACTTTGGTAGACTTGCTCGTTGGACGGCAGGTCGTTGAGTACAAATGGATCTTTAAAATGAAGACATACACTGATGGTGAATGTCACTATTTGTAAAGCTCGACTTGTTGCAAAGATGTTTGTGACAAGTTCAAGGAGTTGACTACGATGAGACTTTCTCACTCGTAGCGATGCTAAAAGTCTGTTGGAATTATGTTAGCAGTTGCTATGTTTTCAATTATGAAATCTGGCAGATGGATGTCAAAACATCGTTTCCTTAATGGTTTACTTGAGGAAAGGTTGTATGTGATACAACCAGAAGGTTTTGTCAGGCCTAAGGATGCTAAAAGGTGTGCAAGCTTCGGTGATCCTTCCATGGACTGAAGCAAGTATCTCGGAGTTGGAATATACGCTTTGATGAGGTGATCAAAGTTTTGATGTTTAGACAAAGTTTATGAGAAACTTGTATTTGCAATAAAGTGAGTGGGAGCACTATAGAATTTCTGATAAGTATATGTGGATGACATATTGTTGTTCAGAAATAATGTAGAGTTTTTGGAAAGCATAAAACGGTTGTTTGGAAAGTGATTTTCAAAGGAAGACCTGGATAAAGCTACCTAATTGTTGAGCATCAAAATCTATAGAGATAGATCAAGATGCTTGATGAGACTTTCAATGAGTGCATACCTTCACAAGATTTTGAAAGAGTTCAAAATGGATCAACCAGAGAAATAGTTCTCGTCTGATTTGTAAGGTGTGAAGTTGAGTGAGACTCAAAGCTCGACAACGGCAGAAGAAAGAGAAAGGACGAACATCGTCCCCTATGCCTTAGCCATAGGCTCTATATTATGCCATACTGTGTACCGCACCTATGTGTGCCTTGCCATGAGTCTGTCAAGGGGTACAAGAGTGGTCTAGGAGTGGATCACTGGACAGCGGTCGGAATTATCCTTAGTAACCAGAGGACTAAGGAAATGTTTCTTGATTATGGAGGTGATAAAGAGTTCGTCGTAAAGAGTTACGTCGATGCAAGCTTTAACACCTATCCGGATGACTAGTAGTAGCAATCTGGATACGTATAGTGGAGCAGCCATTTGGAAATAGTACCAAGTGGAGTGTGGTAGCAGTGTTTACGGTTTGACATAGAGATATGCAAAGTACACACGGATCTGAATATCGCAGACCCGTTGACTATAAGACCTCTCTCACATGCAAAGCATGATCGAGCCCCAGAACTCATTGGGTGTTAGATTCATAACAATGCGAATCACATGGTGATGTGAAATAGATTATTGACTCTAGTGCAAGTGGGAGACTGTTGGAAATATGCCCTAGAGGCAATAATAAATTAGTTATTATCATATTTCCTTGTTCATGATAATCGTTTATTATCCATGCTATAATTGTATTGATCGGAGACTTAAATGCATGTGTGGATACATAGACAAAACCATGTCCCTAGTATGCCTCTAATGGACTAGCTCGTTGATCAAAGGATGGTTATGGTTTCCTAGCCATGGACATGAGATGTCATTTGATAACGGGATCACATCATTAGGAGAATGATGTGATGGATAAGACCCAAACTACAAACATAGCATATGATCGTGTCAGTTTATTGCTACTGTTTTCTACATGTCAAGTATATGTTCCTATGACCATGAGATCATGCAACTCACGGATATCGGAGGAGTGCCTTGTGTGTATCAAATGTCGCAACGTAACTGGGTGACTATAAAGGTGCTCTACAGGTATCTCCGATGGTGTTTGTTGAGTTGGCATGGATCGAGACTGGGATTTGTTACTCCGTGTAACGGAGAGGTATCTCGGGGCCCACTCGGTAATGCAACATCACAATAAGCCTTGCAAGCCATGTGACTAATTGTTAGTTGCGGGATCTTGTATTACGGAACGAGTAAAGAGACTTGCCGGTAACGAGGTTGAACTAGGTATGGAGATACCGACGATCGAATCTCGGGCAAGTAACATACCGAAGAACAAAGGGAACGATATACGGGATTAACTGAATCCTTGACATAGAGGTTCGACCGATAAAGATCTTCGTACAATATGCAGGAACCAATGTGGACGTCCAGGTCCCGCCATTGGTTATTGACCGTAGAGGTGTCTCGGTCATGTCTACATAGTTCTCGAACCCGTAGGGTCTGCACACTTAAGGTTCGGTGACGTTTCGGTAGTGTAGAGTTATGTATGGTGGTGACCGAAGGTTGTTCGGAGTCCCGGATGAGATCCCGGACATCACGAGAAGCTCCGGAATGGTCCACTGGTAAAGATTCATATATAGGAAGTCCCAGTTTGGTTTCCGGAAAAGTTTCGGGCTCATCGGTAGTGTACCGGGAGTATCGGTATTGTACCGGGAGTGCCGGTAGTGTACCGGAGGACCTCCGGGAGGGGTATTTCGACCCCAAGAGGTCCATGGGCTGTGGGAGAATAATAACCAGCCCTTAGTGGGCTTTGAAAACAGCCACAAAGGCCCATGGCGCAGGAGAGAAAGTCCTAAAGCAAAAAGTGGAAAATCAGCCAATAGGAGGCAATCCTACTCCAACTAGGATTGGAGGTGAAGTAGGATTGCTCCCACCTCCTATTTCGGACGACCCAAAGGCCTTGGCTGTCTCTCCTCTCCTCTTCTCCTATATATACTAGCGGATTGGGTGGTTTTTGGAAAGAATTTCCGGCCACGTGCTACCCGTTTCACCGGTGCACAGTTTCTCCTCTAGATCGGTTTTCCGCAGCGCTTAGGCGAAGCCCTGCCGGAATCACTCCACCACCATCACCGGAGAGCCGTCACGCTGCCGGTGAACTCTCTCTCCTATCCACCTCCTCTTGCTAGATCAAGACGGTGGAGATCGTCATCAAGCTGCACGTGTGCTGAACGCGGAGGTGCCGTCCGTTCGGCGCTAGATTGGAAGGACCGTGATCGAGATCGCGAGACGTTTCGTGATGAGATCACGGAACGGATCGTGATGAGTTCGCGGGACAGATCATGATCAAGATCGTGAGACGGATCGTGATGAGATCGCGGGACGGATCGTGATGAGTTCACGGGACGTATCGTGATTGGATCGCGGGACGGATTGTGATGAGATCGCGGGACGCTCAGCGATTTGGATCGCGAAGATGTTCGACTACACCAACCGCGTTTCTTAACGCTTCCCGCTTAGCGATCTACAAGGGTATGTAGATCCACTCTCCCTCTCGTAGATGCTCATCACCATGGATAGGTTTGCGTGTTCGTAGGAAAATTTTTGTTTCCCATGCGACGTTCCCCAACAGGTCGGCCCCATTCACGTCACCTCCTGGGGTCCTTGGTATTTGGCCTTCTCATGTGATGGCCTCCGGAGACTCATTCGGCGCAGGTTACCCCCATCACAAATGTCTTGTAAGAGCTCCACGCGTCAAGAAATTGAGGTGCAACCAGCCTTGAGGTAGGGCCTCTTGAGTCCTGCGCTGGCTCAAGGGTGCCCAGATACCCCTCCTCTAGTTCTGTTGTGCCAGTGACGCGTACGAATGAAACTGGGGTGTACATGCCCAGAGACTCTAACATAGAGCTCCCTTCCCATGCCCAAGTGGAAGCCCCATGCTCTGCGCTGGCGGACGACATGGTCGCTCAGCGGCTATGCCCACGCCGAGTGGAAGCCCCATGCTCCGCACTGGTGGATAAACAACAAAGGGCGCTCTAGAGGCTGCACCAACCTTAGTATGGACTTTCGGCTCTTCACATGGCCCATTTAGACAGCATTCCCCAGGGATGCACGCGCGAGGGGGCTGGACAGGGGCTACGCTCAGGCCAGACCTGGTGCACGCCACCTCACCAGGTCCCTGGTACCCGGTCTTGTCGCGTACTTCCGAGGCAAAAGCTGGCGAGGAAAGGTATGGGAGCTCCGAATTAACCTCGTCGTCACCATGTTTCTTTCATGAGGGCAGCTCGCACGTCAAGGGGGAGGGGGGTTGAGCATCGCGACTCAGGGGCCTCACTTGTCACATAGCCCCTCGCCCCTTCGTCTCGTCCTGGTGACCTGGATGCCCCAACCGTAGTCGAGGTATGCGTAGGATTGGGCCCTGCCGACGCAGAGTACAAAAGCCAGCTCGCACGTCAATGGGGACCCCTGAGCATTGCGACCTAGGGGCCTCACTGGTCACGTATCCCCTCACCCCTTGGTCTCGTCACAACGAGCTCGTCATCAACATCATTGTCATCATCATCGTTGCCACCGCTCGCCTCCACGGCTGATGGCCCAGTGTCGAGGATGCAGGTGAATCTCTTCACCAGCCTGTTCATGGGATCCTTCACGGCCGCCGCCGTAGCGGCGCGCAACTCGGGGGCAACTAGGGCGTTCACCGTGCTAAAATTGAAGCCAGGATCGTGGAGGTATAGATGGCTGAACACACGTGTCGTGGCCGTGGGGAAAAGGCCACGACACTCGCCCTCCAAGATGGTATCCACCCGGGCGGCAACCCTTCCAGTACCTCAACGAGCTTGGAGGAGAGCCCCGCGTAACCGCCCTTCGGGGACGCAAGTGGTTCCTTGAATCCTCCCCTGCAGATGGAGTGCAGCGCCAAGCGAAGCCTGAGCCCGATGGAGGGGAAGACATCGCGCTCTGCGACCGCCATCTCCTCAATAGCGGAAAGGGTCTTCTCCTTGGCATCCAGCTTCTACCATCTCCTCCTTTCAGCTTGGCCAGACGCTTGCGTTCCCCGGCTTGGTCAGACAATGTGGACTCACGATCGATGAGCTTCGCCTCATGGGCCTTGAGCTCCCCTCCCGCTGGTGGAGCCGTTGTGCGTGCACGGCTTGCTCCTCCTGAAGGGCATTCAGGCTGGCCTCTATCTCGCCGCAACACTTCACAGCAGGCGCTGCTTTGGCCAACGCCGTGTTGTGGGCCACTTTGGCTTTGGCGGCCTCCTTTCTGCTCTCCACGGTGGCATCCTTAGCCCCCTTTCGTCTCTCCACGGTGGCATCCTTGGCCCAACCCCAGGCCATCTTGGTGGCCGTATCGGCCTAGAGCCACCCAGAAATAATCCCTAGGCACTCCCTCGTGAGGCACCTGTCTGTGTCTTGGAGGTCGGCCCAGATCCGACTGAGTGTGATTTAGGCCTCATCCAAGGCCCCGATCCTAATCAGAGGGCCGTAGCTCGCGAGCGCAAGAGCTTGACTAGGAGGCAACACCGGCACGTCGGTGGGGGCTGTGACCATGGGGGCAATGGCATGGTAACTTGGGGCGCCAGAGGCTCCAGGTTCTCCTCAAGCATGACGAGGACGGACGAATGCACAACCTGCTGTCCCACATGGATTGGCTCCTTGTGAAGCTACGTCCCTACGTACTTAGGGGCAGACATCGCCAGAAGGGGGTGAGAACTCGCCCCCTCCACCGGTGCTGGGGTTGCCAAGCCGTGGCAAGGAGGGCCACCCCGTGAGCCTCCGTGCCCCCAGTGCCCAATCTCCCAAGTGAAGTCGACAAGGCACCAAGAGTGGGCATCACACCCGTGTTCCCCGGTGCGGCACTGCCGGGGCACCCGAGGGATGCGTTGGATTGGCGCGATGTGCTTCCGCGCTCGCCGGGACCGCGACCGCTGACGGTGCCTTCTGGACAGGGGCTCCTTCGTCTCTGCGCTCGCCTTCTTCCTCTTCGACACATCATCGGCCCTGGCCATCAAGAGGAGGAAGGGCCATTAGCATGTGCGCAATTTGTAAATCGACCAATGGCGGGGTAGGTTAGTGACTCCTTGGACGCAATCCACTTGCTCTTCTTCTCCACTTCGGCGAAGGCCGGAATGTCCCTGCTCTACTTCGGCGTGGTCTTGGCCGTGCCCAGGAGACGAGCGGGGGGCTCCCCGACGAGCCCTGGTCTGGTGCTGCCGCACGAAGAAGTGAGATGGTCGCCCTAAGGGGCCACGGCCGGAGAGGCCATGTCCGCCCCAGTAGCGGCTGCTTCGCCATTCGGCTGCGGCTCGGACGGGGATGAGATCGGCGCCTTAATCGCGTTGCTAGAGTGTAAGGAGTCCTCCGGAGGAGGCGCGGCCTCGCGTTTCCTCGGGGTCGCCCGACCAGATGCTCGTGTGGTCTGGGGGGTAGGCCCTGGCCTCCTGAGGGCCCTGGCGAAGCGCAGGGAGTCCGCGGTTGGTGGCTTGTTGGCACCATCTTCATATTCAAGGTTGCGGAGGAGCTTGCTCTGCAAGGGAGGGGACACCTCTTCCGTGTCATCGTCCTTAGTCTCCTCTGAATCTTCCTCGTTGCTAGTGTTGCCGGAGGACACCGGCATGGGGGAATTGGGGTGCTCGGACGGCCTGAGCCTCAGCTCGTCAAAGGTCGGCATGGTGGTGACTAACTCCCCCCTTTCATCATGGTGGTACAAAGGGGCGTAGGCCATAGGGAGGTCCCTCGGATCGTTGGGGAGCAGGATAGCGAAGGCCCTGTACAGCTCCTCGCCTGTCAGGCTGGCGGGCTGGATACTGATGTCGTCCTTCGTGGCCTGGTACTCCCACATGAGCTTAGAGTGTGCCTAGAGCGGTGCCAGGTGCTGTGTCAGGAACTCCTTCACCATCATCGTCCCGGTCAGCTTCTTGGCCTCCATATCCGAGGAGAACTGCTCGAATACGGGTCTTGCGTGGGGATCAGTGAGCTTCGCGAAGCTCTACACGAGGGTCTTCTCGGACAGCTCCGTCGGGAGCTCCACATGCGGATCAAGGCCCTGGGTATCAAGAAGACCTGGTGGTGCGTGAAACCTTCCACCTTCTTCTCAGCCTTTAGGAGCACCTTCCCACTCTGGACCGCAACAAAGGAGACACACGCTGACCGATGGGTCCTGTAGTGAAGCTGCATGCTGAAGTAGTGGCAGAAGAGGGCCACTGAGGGCCTCACGCCCATGAAGTCCTCGCGCTAGAAGGCGAAGACAGATAGGAGCAGGATGGAATTTGGCTTAAGATGGAGGTGAAGAACCCCTATAGCACTGAAGGATGGCGGTGAAGAACCCCGAGAAGGGTGGGACGATCCCGAAGAAGATGTTATGGAAGAACAAGGGGTAGACTGTTTTCTCTAAGGTGCGCTGCTCCGTAGAGCCACACCGGATCAAGTCTGCCCCCACCCATTGGAGTCACCCGCCATCAGCGGAAGCACTAGCGTGAGGTCCACCTTCTTATCAATGGCGGATGTCGTGAGCGCCGGCAAGGGGGAAGGGGAGGGCGAGGCCTGATCCTTTCTACCTCTTGAGCGTGCGTTGCTTTTCCCATGAAGAGGAAAGGGTGATGCAGCAAAGTAGATAAGTATTTCCCCCAGTTAATGAGAACCAAGGTATCAATCCAGTAGGAGAAACAAGCAAGCCACCAATGGATGCACCTACACAAACAATCAAACTCTTGCACCCAATGCTATAAAGGGGTTGTCAATCCCTTCACAGTTATTTCCAAGGATTAGATTTGGTAGAGATAGAGATTGTGGAATTAAAAGGTAAATAAATTGCAGCAAGGTATTTTTGGTATTTTTGGTTTATAGATCTGAAAATATATTGTGGAAAGTAGACCTGGGGGCATAGGTTTCACTAGAGGCTTCTCTCTTGAAGGAAAATATCACGATGGGTGAACAAATTACTGTCGAGAAATTGATAGAAAGGAGAATAATTATGAAGATATCCAAGGCAATGATTATTCATATAGGCATCACGTCCGTGTCAAGTAGACCGAAACAATTCTGCATCTACTACTATTACTCCACACATCGACTGACTCCTGCCTGCATTTAGAGTATTAAGTTCATGAAGAACAGAGTAACATATTAGGTAAGATGACATGATGTAGAGGGATAAACTCAAGCAATATGATGAAAACCCCATCTTTTTACCCTTGATGGCAACAATACAATACGTGCCTCGCTACCCCTACTATTTCACTGGGTGAGGACATCGCAAGATTGAACCCAAAACTAAGCACTTCTCCCATTGCAAGAATTACCAATCTAGTTGGCCAAACCAAACCAATAACTCGAAGAGACTTACAAAGATATGAAATCATGCATATAAGAATTCAGAAAATACTCAAATAATATTCATGGATAATCTGAACATAAACCCACAATTCAACGGATCTCGACAAACACACCGCAAAAGAGTATTACATCAGATAGATCTTCATGAAGATCATGAAGAACATGGTATTGAAGCACAAAGAGAGAGAAGAAGCCATCTAGATACTAGCTATGGGCCCGTAGGTCTATGGTGGACTACTCATGCATCATCGGAGGGGAAATGGAGTTGATGTAGATGCCCTCCGTGATCGAATCCCCTCCGACAGATTACCAGAAAAGGCTCCAAGATTGGACTCTCGGGAACGGAGGCTTCTGGCAGCAGAAAAGTATTTGTGTGGCTCTTTTTGGTATTGGGGGAATATTTCGGTATTTATAGAACTAAGATTAGGGCTAGGACTCCTGCCAGGGAGTCACAAGCCTGCCAGGCGCGACTAAGGGGGTGGTCGCGCCCCCTGGCTTGTGACCTCCTAGCAATTGCCTTGCCTTGCACTCCAAGCCTACTAGATCTCTTCTGTTCCACAAAAAATCATCGCGAAGATTTTATTCCGTTTGGACTCTATTTAATATTCCATATCTGCAATACTCAAAAACAAGGAAAAAACAAAAACTGGCACTAGGCTCTAGATTAATAGGTTAGTCCCAAAAAGAATATAAAATAGCCTATTAAGGCATATAAAACATCCAAAACAGATAATATAATAGCATGAAACAATCAAAAATTATAGATACATTGGAGATGTACCAGCATCCCCAAGCTTAATTCCTGCTCGTCCTCGAGTAGGTAAAAGATAAAAACAGAAATTTTGATGTGGAATGCTACCTAACATATTTATCCATGTAATATTCTTTATTGTGGCATGAATGTTCAGATCCATAAGACTTAAAACAAAAGCTTAATGTTGACATAAAAACAATAATATTTCAAGCATACTAGCAAAGCAATTGTATCTCTTCAAAATATAATGGCAAAAGAAAGTTATCCCTACAATATCATATGGTGTGTCTATGCTCCATATTCCCCACACAAAGTATTTATATCATGCACAACCCCGATTACAAGTCAAGCAATTGTTTCACACCTTTTATTTTCTCAAACTTTTTCAATTCTCACGCAATACATGAGCGTGAGCCATGTATATAACACTATAGGTGGAATAGAATATGGTGGAGGTTGTCAAAGAAAAGATGAAGATAGTCTCACATCAACTAGGTGTATCAATGGGCTATGGAGATGCCCAATAATATATATCAATGTGAGTGAGTAGGGATTGCCATGCAACGGATGCACTAGAGCTATAAGTGTATGAAAGCTCAAACGGAAACTAAGTGGGTGTGCATCCAACTTCATTGCTCATGAAGACCTAGGGCAATTTGAGTAAGCCCGTCATTGGAATATACAAGCCAAGTTATATAATGAAAAATTCCCACTAGTATATGAAAGTGAACAAATAGGAGACTCTCTATCATTAAGATCATGGTGCTACTTTGAAGCACAAATGGGGAAAAACGATAGTAGTGTTGTCCCTTCTCTCTTTTCTCTCATTTTTTGGTGGGCATCTAAGGACTCTTTTTTTAATTTGGGCTTCGCTGGCCTCTTTTATTTTTCATAAAGTGCAGAGTCTCATCCCCACTTGTGAGGGAATCATAGCTTCCATCATCCTTTCCTCACATGGGACAATGCTCTAATAATGATGGTCATCACACTTTTATTTACTTACAACTCAAGAATTACAACTCGATAACTAGAACAAATTATGACTCTATATGAATGCTTACGGTGGTGTACCGGTATGTGCAATGATCTAGCATAACAAATGACATCAAAAATGGACAAGCCATGAAAACATCATGCTAGCTATCTTACGATCAGGCAAAGCAATATGAAAATTATGGTGCGTGTCATAAGAAACGGAACGGTGGAAGTTGCATGGCAATATATCTTGGAATGACTATGGAAATGCCATAATAGGAAGGTATGGTGGCTATTTTGAGGAAAGATATATGTTGGCTATTTTGAGGAAGGTGGGTTTATCGCAGCAGCGAAAGTTGTACGGTACTAGAGGGGCTGGCAAAAGTGGAAGGGTGAGAGTGCGTATGATCCACGGAATCACATTAGTCATAAAGAACTCACATACTTATTGCAAAAGTCTATTAGTAATCGAACAAAAGTATTAGACGCATGCCCCTAGGGTAGTGGTTGGCAGGAGTAAACCATCGCGCGCTCCTGACCCTCAGACAAAGGTCGACAATCAATAAACAAATCATGCTCCGACTTCCTTACATAACGATTCACCATGCGTGCATGCTACGGGAATCACAAACCTTTACACAAGTATTTTACCAATTCATAATTACTTCCTAACATGACATTTAACATTACCATCTTTATATCTCAAAACTTTATGCAAGGAATCAAACTTCTCATAATACTCAATACACTTAATATAGAAGTTTTTATTATATCCCTCTTGGATGCCTATCATATTAGGACTAAATTCATAACCTAAACCAATTACCATGACGCTTAAGGACTCTCAAAATAATATAATTGAGGTATGTGAGTTAAATAATTGCTATAAAACCAAACACCACCGTGCTCTAAAAAGATATAAGTGAAGCACTAGAGCAAAATTGCCTATCTCAAAAGATATAAGTGGAGCACATAGAGTATTCTAATAAATTCATGATTAGTGCGTGCCTCTCTCAAAAGATGTGTGCAGCAAGGATGATTGTGGCAAACTAAAAAAGCAAAGACTCATATCATACAAGACGCTCCAAGCAAAACACATGTCATGTGGTGATTAAAAATATAGCCTCAAGTAAATATACCGATGGATTGAAGACGAAAGAGGGGATGCCTTCCAGGGCATCCCCAAGATCAGGCTCTTCGGCATCCTTGAATATTACTTGGGGTGCCTTGGGCATTCCCAAGCCGAGGCTCTTTCCACTATTTATTCCATAGTCCATCAAATCTTTACCCAAAACTTGAAAACTTCACAACACAAAACTCAACAGAGAACTCATGAGATTCGTTAGTATAAGAAAAATAATTCGCTACTTTAGGTACTGTTGTGAACTCATTTTTTATTTATATTGGTATTATATCTACTGTATTCAAACTTATCCATGGTTCGTACCCCCCGATACAACCCATAGATACATCAAAATAGGTAAACAACACAAAGAAAACAGAATCTGTCAAATACAGAACAGTCTGTAGCAATCTGAAAACTTCCTATACTTATGTAATTCAAAAAGAATCTAACAAATTAGGACAACCTGGGACATTTTTATATCCATATTGTGTAAAAACTTTCAGACTCACTCGACGCTCTGAAAAATTTATAAAATTCCTGGACTAGGCGCAAAAGTTTCTGTTTTTCAACAAGATCAAATCAAAAACCACCGTAGACCATTCCAAAGGTCTTACTTGGATCAAACACTAATTAAATCACCAAAACATAGTTACTACCTAAGTAGTAATGTGGCAAACACTCAAAAACAGAATCGAAAAATAGAACATAAAAATAAAATTCAGTTGCCTCCCAACAAGCGCTATTGTTTAACGCCCCTAGCTAGGAAAAACATAATAGATCTAGGTATTGTCATCTTTGGTATGCAATACAAAAGCAGCTCTTGTAATAGTTTCATAAGGAAATCTTATATTGTTTCTAGGAGAGTGTTCCATGCCTTTCCTTAATGGAAATTGGAATCTAATGTTTCCTTCTTTCATATCAATAATTGCACCAATCGTTCTAAGGAAAGGTCTACCAAGAATAATAGAACATGTAGGATTGCAATATATATCAAGACCAATGAAATCTATGGGCACATAATTCCCAGTTGCAACAATAAGAACATCATTAATTCTTACCATAGATTTCTTAATACTGGAATCCGCATGTAACATCCCAAATTTTGGAATGTTCGAATAAATATTAGAATGAGTGTTTGATTGATTGAGTGATTGAAAGTGAGTGAAATTTGAAACTTTTGAAAGTTTAATGAGAGGGAATGAAATGACTTTCCCAAAACTTTCACTCTGCAGGAATTCAAATTCATTTCCTCACAAAATCCTAGAGTGAAGATGATATGAATTTTTCCATTTAAAGAAATGAAAAGGGATTTGAAAATGGTTTGAATTTCATTTGAAAATATTTCAAATTCAGAAACTTTATGCAACTCAATGATTTTCATGAGACAAGATAAAAGGACTTTTTTCAAATTATATGAAATATGAGTTGGAAGTTTAAAAGAAGGATATGAAAGTGAATTTGAAAATCTCTGACTTATTCCTTTTGGGATCCATTTCATATTTGGTTCCAATTTAAATTTTCAAAGTATTCAAACCCCTTGACAAAAATTTGAGAGGAGTAATGTGACACTCCAAACCAGCGGGTATTTTGTGAAGTTTTTGAATCACAAAACCCAGGGGGTTCTTCGAAAAATTTTATTGCAAAAGAATTAAAACCAATTTAGGCATTTTCTGAAAATAATTTTTTAAAAGTATTAAATTTGTCCGTGGAAAAAATGTTCATTAAATAGAATTTATTTCCGTGGTCATTTTGACATAACGATCTTTATTTTTCGGAAAGTAATTAAGGCCATTTATTAGTTTTCCATTGGCTGGACAATAGAAAAAAGGAAAGATTTTAATGCTTTTAAAGAAACAGTCGGTCCACCTGGCCTTAACCCCTCTGACTTTCCTTCTAACCGGCCACCACCGCCGCCCACGTTTCTTTCTCTCTCACTAACAAATGGACCCACCAACCGCTCCCAAAAACACCGCGGTCATCTCCTTCTTTCCCACGCATAGGACCTCGCCGGAGATCCCTCCCGCGATGGATTCGCCTCCACCTGCCTTCTCTCGACCACCCGCGGCCCTATAAATACCCCGGCCTCCCTCCGCGCTCCATTTCACCCCGAAACCGCCTCTGCTCTCGCCAGAACCACCCCGCACGAGCTCGCCGGAGTTCTGCATCCCCACCGAAGCTCCCAGAGCATCTGCCCGTCGCTCCACTCACCCCCACCCCCTTCGACGCCACCAAAGCACGCCGGCGAGTCTCCGCTGCCATTTGAAGCCCTCGGATGCCACCGCCGACCATCGCACTGCCGTCTCCGAGCGTCTCCGACTTCCGTCCGCCGTCAACATCACCGGAGCTCTGACCCCCTCCTCTGTAAGCCCCATCCCCTCCCGTAGCCGTCGGATCTGTAGTCAACGTATCATATTAGAAGTGTTATAAAGCGAACCGGTATGCACTAGGCTTCGATCACTCGCCCGCAAATGCCTGCACGTACATGACCTCGGCCAACCACAACCCGCCACGTAGCCACTGTCCGATAAGATCCATTTTCCCTTTTTCGGATTATGTTTTAGAAAACAGAATGATTTCTAATTTTGTTTTTGTTACATGTTTAAAAATAATTAGTGTTTTTAATTGATTGTTTTTTCATTAGGTCACAAATTTCACGTAGTTTCTGTAGATACCAAGTCTGACCATATTTGAAAAGTTTAAAATTAAATTCAAACAGATTTGATTCAAATCTTGTTTTCTGAATAACTTGAGTTTAAAAATTTATTTTTGAGTGATTCTTTTTGCCAGTGTTTTGTATTAGATAGGTTTATCATCCATCACTATTTGAGAATTTTTAGGATAATTTAGATTAGGGTTTCTAACTAAAACATAATCTGTTTATTACCTAATAGGATTTAGTTAGTTTAATTTTTCTTTAGTTTATTTTGAAATCTGAATTAGTTTAACTTTTGTTTTAGTTTTCTTTAGTTCTGTTGTCCAATACTAGGTGACTTATTTTCTATTAATAAAAATAGTTTTGCTTTATTTTATATCCTAATGATATAGGAAACTATATTCTTCTTCATTAGGAAATGTTTTATAAAACAGTTTAGTTTTAGTAGTAATTCTTATCACAAATGTTCTAGAGGATTTCATTCTTTTTTTCTAAATAAAAAATTTAGTATTATTTTATATTAAGGATTGTTTTTTTACTAAAAATAGTTTTGTCTTGTTCCATATTAGTAGTAGTTTAGCCACCAAAATTTAGAACCCATTACTTTGTTTTGTTTTTCTTTGTTGTATTGCTCTAGTATTGCTAGTTGATTTATTATTTGAATTTTTTTTTATTTTAATATTTTAATTGTTTTATTTGTTTTCTTGTTGTTAAGTTTATTAGGCTAAAACCTACGTTGATTAGAGTGTTGTTTTTCATAATTCTTAGTTGTTCTTCAAAAATAATTCTTCTTACTAGAAAAATATTTACAAAAATGCTTTTCTTATATTTTACTTTGTTGTTGTTCGTTACTTTTGAGAATAGGATTTATTTGTAAAGAAAACCAACCCTTGGTTGTGTTGATGAAAATTTGTTGTTTTGAGTTTTATCTTAAGTAATTCCTTCATCAACCCTTTTGTGTTTGGTTTTGTGTTACTTTCTTATTGTTAGAATTGATTGCTAGTATGATTGCTTATATGAATGCAATGTTTGATTATTATAGATTTTCATTGGAGAGTGACGAATAGTCTATCAAGTTATTTTCTGAGAGCGATATTATTCTTCATCAACAGTACATGCAAGTTCACTTTGACCATTTTGTTCATACCTATGTTTTATTGCATGTAGTGACATCATTCAACAAATCCCTCCCGTAGTGTTATTGAAAATTCTTGTAGTTGAGTAGAATGCATGAGGTAGGAACCCACCACTTGTTACTAAAGCCCCGGGAACGTTAGGTATTTCTATGCTATGCTAAAGTAGACAGGGTCTGGTATGAGTGTTCGTGAGTGGTGTGAGAAGGAGGAGTCTACGTCAAGACGACAACTTCATGAAGGCATCTTCAAGTCCTGCATCTTCAAGACCGCAAGACTTCAAGACTCGAGAAACAAGTTTTCAATACACACTACTGGGTGAAGGATGGTTGATTGGGCATCCCTGGAGTAACCAGTGGATGGCCGGGATGCATGGAGAAGCGCCATGACATCTTGCGGAAAGCTTCATCCAGACTCAAAGATACGGATGAATACTTCATGCCCGAAAGCTTACCTGTGTAGCCACAAGTCATTATGGGCTCTGGCTTGGTTGATCTTTGTTGTGACTCTGGCTGGGCAATGCTACGAGATGTAGTCGACGTTAGGAATGGATGGACACTGATAGTAGTCATGGAAACACTCTGAAAGACCATGTTTCATTCGTCCTGTTCTCGAATATCAGGCAGTGCGAGGACTTACAAGGAGGGAACGGATCTTCTGGGTAAAGTACACAACACTCTACAGAGTTAAACCTAATCGATTAGCCGTGTCCCCGGTTACGGACAATTTGAGCCTCTGGACTTGGATCTATCTCTGAACTCTCAACACTGGACTGATAATTAATTGTGGGCAACTTATGATACTTGTGGGCATTTAGACATCGGTTGGCGGAACCATGTCATGTTAGGTAACTCTATAGTGAAAACTCCCGATATTCCTTTGTTGTAGGAAAATAAAATAAAATTAGCTTTTATGCAAAAACTCGGACACATTGCCACAAAGCCTTTGCATATAAAATAGTATTTATCTTCTATTTCTGCTATGGTGATCTTGCCGGTACATTCAATGTACTCACCTACACGGCTGCAACGTCTTATGTTGCAGATAAGCTCTACGACGGGTAAGAGTACGATTCAGGGTTACGGTCTGCACCCAACCTATCGTTGGTGTTATTAGGACTCCACTCCCGTTGACTGT
Source organism: Hordeum marinum (assembly GCA_022496015.1). Classification (NCBI taxonomy): domain Eukaryota; kingdom Viridiplantae; phylum Streptophyta; class Magnoliopsida; order Poales; family Poaceae; genus Hordeum; species Hordeum marinum. The sequence goes on from CM039672.1 coordinate 217,788,327, forward strand.
TTCCGCTGAGATTTTAAGGTATATATCACTTTTACGTTAATTACATGTGATTGCACTTTGATATATACATTGATGTACTGTGTGTGCCAGCATACTGATCTAGGGATGGCACATAACACATAGAGGCTTGACCTTTCCAGTTCGGGTCGCTACAGAAATGGTATCAGAGCACATGTTGACTGTAGGACGTGACCCTAGAAACTAGAAAGCCATTAGGAAACGATTTCTCGAAAAACTTTGTTTTAAAAAGACCCTTTACTTCTCATCTTACTTGAGCTTTATCAAATGAAATCTCTTACCTCAAATAGTTAGAAAATACCCTTTCCCCTTTGGCCACACTAAGGATTAACTGAGACCACTTTGAGAAGGACGGGATATCGAAACAACTGATGGTCACTTCAAAGTAAAGAAGATTTCACCATGCATTAGAAGAATTGAAGCTACACGAGTTGAAGACTATGAAGACCCGAAGAAATTGAAGACCATGAAGAATTTCCAAGATATTATGCCCTAGAAGACCAAACCCCTGGTGTATACTTATGTTAGATACGATGATTTGTGAGCTATCATTTATGTGTATTTTTTTTCGACAGCCACAAACAAATCCCATTTTCAAAACTATAGTGTTTGTATTGTGTGTATATCTCTCTATCCCTCTCTTGTATCTCATACCAAACCCTTGGACCCAATAGATGCTAAATGAAGCTGGACTCATGTATTCTAGATCGATGGATTCAGAACATGGAGGATCATCTAAGGAGTAACCATGTTGCAAGGAACGAGATGGTCCAGTATGCTCTTCGGTACCTTGCAAAAGGAGCTGCAAATTGATGGAAGATGGATGAAGCTATCCATGATAGGCAAGCATCCGACACTTGGGAAGAACTCAAGAGGACTCAGTAAAAGTCTCATGTTGTCACCAACACCCAGAAGCCCCGTTGCAAAGTTGTGAAGAAGATTTGTGCATGCAAGATATGTGGAGAGAAAGGACACACCCAGGAAGAACACAAGGAATGGATGTCCTTATTGTGAAGAAAATCACCCTGTTGAGGAATGCCCAACTGGGCAGGTGACATGTTTCTTGTGTGAAAGAACTACGCATTACCCGACTCAATGCCAAATGTACCCCAAGGTACAAGAAGTCATCAAGCAGTAGAAGGAAGCCATGAAGGAAGCCTTCAGAGAAAAAATTAGGAGAACTTGTGATGAAGGAAGATGTTGAAGACCCTAATGGAGAAGGCCTAACCAGATTTTACTCCAATGCATGCTATTCATGTGGAGAAGAAGGACATTTCTCACAGGACTGTACGAAGGAAAGAAAAGAGTATCTGGGAAACTTCCCTTCAGAAGAATTGGAGTTTGATCCACAGGAAATTGAAAGTTTGATCAGAACAAACAAGCCCAGGAAGAGAAACCAAAGATGTTCTCAGAACAACCCAATTTTTGCAAAGAAGGATCTGAGTCAGATCATGTGTTTCTGGTGCAAGAATTTAGGCCACTATGCCGATAAATGCCCAGAGAAGAAGGTTAAACATGAGTAGTTTGAGTTTTGGATTTTGGAAGTAATAAATGTAATAGGTAGCACTCTTACAATTTTGAAGTTATGTAACGCAAGTCTCGGAGTTTGTAATAAAATTCATGAGATCAATGGAATTTATGATGTCATGATTCTCCTGTGTTGAATTATATGAGTTGCCACTCTAAGAACAAATATCTCTGACCAATTTTCGAGGATATGAGAAAATATGGTCTATGCAAGCATGAGTGCATTTCATTGTAAGTGTGGTAGTACCCACAGGGATAAATGAACGAAGAAAATACCATTCATATTAAGGAGTTTGGATAACTGAATACAGGTGAAGAGAATGTGGAACCATATCCAAACTAAGTGAATGATAACCTTTGTGACAACGTGTTTTTGAAGCTGGAATATTAAGAAAAGGAATGATTGTGATGAAACCATACCCAAGGTTAAACAGACCAATGGAAAGGAAAATTAATTCCTTGGAGTAAAATCTAGACAAGAATAAGTCTGTGATTGGTTACCTCAAGGGTATGATGGAGTGAACTGAAGGTAATGTTGGAATATGAAATGATAGTAACCCCAATAGTGAGTTAAAGTTCTTCAAGTATTCAAGTAAACCCACAACTCACTGACCTCAGGATTGATAAGGATCAAGCCCCACCTTTGGGAAGGAAGAAAATTGGAAGAAGCTACGATTGTTCAGCAAAACGTTTTCTTAGGAGTATACGACAGCCTAAGAGATGTAAAGAAACGATAGATGTTTTTGCTCAGCTTGTAGAATCAATGGATTTATCCGAACTTCATTCGTTGACAAGAGAAATTTCTGCAACGCTTGTGAGGAAGCCCAAGTGTTAGAATACGAGATTCACTAAACCTTATACAAGGTAATGATTTCAGTGCGACATAGCTTGGCCACCATGACGACTTACTCTTATCATTTCTCTTGCTATTCGAAATGGTAAATCTGAGTGACTTACCCATAGTAAAGAGACGACGTTCTATTGAATCTTTGTTTAAGCCTTAGAATGGTATGAAGAAAACCTCTTGTACATGACAGTTGCTATCACACATAGGAATTTTACAGTGAGGAATGAAGCCAAGACCCAATTCACCGCAAGATAACCACAAATGGTAGACCACCATGAGATATTCGATAAGTTATTTAGACTGATCACGAGACTTGTCAGCTAAGAAGACCCAGTATCAGAGGAAATACATTTTGTTATGAGAACACAAGATTTTGATTTAAAATGGAACAGCATCACCGAAGGAGCCATCGTGAAGTATGTGAAGAGACATATACACCCAGAGGACTGCCATGATTTTGAGGGACCAGTAACTCTCATTTTAAGTGTGGTAGACCCCACAACTTTCCAGGTCAATGGATTTAATAGAAGACCCCAAACCCTAACCTTTTCTTTCTAGCCTCTTTGAATCTCGAGGACGAGATTCATTTTAAGTATGGTAGGTTTGTAACATCCCAAATTTTGGAATTATATAATAAATATTAGAATGAGTGTTTGATTGATTGAGTGATTGAAAGTGAGTGAAATTTGAAACTTTTGAAAGTTTAATGAGAGGGAATGAAATGAATTTCCCAAAACTTTCACTCTGCAGGAATTCAAATTCATTTCATCACAAAATCCCAGAGTGAAGATGATATGACTTCTTCCATTTAAAGAAATGAAAAGGGATTTGAAAATGGTTTGAATTTCATTTGAAAATATTTCAAATTCAGAAACTTTATGCAACTTAATGATTTTCATGAGATAAGATAAAAGGACTTTTTTCAAATTATATGAAATATGAGTTGGAAGTTTAAAAGAAGGATATAAAAGTGAATTTGAAAATCTCTGACTTATTCCTTTTGGGATACATTTCATATTTGGTTCCAATTTAAATTTTCAAAGTATTCAAACCCCTTGACAAAAATTTGAGAGGAGTAATGTGACACTCCAAACCAGGGGGTATTTTGTGAAGTTTTTGAATCATAAAACCCAGGGGGTTATTTGAAAAAAATTATTGCAAAAGAATTAAAACCAATTTAGGCATTTTTTGAAAATAATTTTTTTTAAAGTATTAAATTTGGCCTTGGAAAAAATGTTCACTAAATAGAATTTATTTCCCTGGTCATTTTGATATAAAGATCTTTATTTTTGGGAACGTAATTGATGCCATTTATTAGTTTTCCATTCGCTGGAAAATAGAAAAAACGAAAGATTTTAATGCTTTTAAAGAAACAGTCGGCCCACCTGCCCTTAACCCCTCCGACTTTCCTTCTAACCGGCCACCACTGCCGCCCACGTTTCTTTCTCTCTCGCTGACAAACGGACCCATCAACCGCTCCCAAAAACACCGCGGTCATCTCCTTCTTCCCCGCGCACAGGACCTCGCCGGAGATCCCTCCCGCGATGGATTCGCCTCCACGTGCCTTCTCTCGACCACCCGCGGCCCTATAAATACCCCGGCCTCCCTCCGCGCTCCATTTCACCCCGAAACCCCCTCTGCTCTTGCCAGAACCACCCCGCATGAGCTCGCCAGAGTTCTGCATCCCCACCGAAGCTCCCAGAGCATCTACCCGTCGCTCCACTCACCCCCACCCCCTTTGACGCCACCAAAGCACGCCGGAGAGTGTCCGCCGCCATTTGAAGCCCTCGAACGCTGCCCCTGACCACCACAGCACCGTCTCCAAGCATCTCCGACTTCCGGCCGCCGTCGACATCACCGGAGCTTCGACCCCCTCCTCTGTAAGCCCCATCCCCTCCCATAGCCGTCGGATCTGTAGTCAGATTAGAAGTGTTATAAAGCAAACCGGTACGCGCTAGGCTTCGGTCACCCGCCCGCAAACGCCCGCACGTACACGGCCTCAGCCAACCACAACCCGCCACGTAGCCCCTGTCCGATAAGATCCATTTTCCCTTTCTCTGATTTTGTTTTAGAAAACAGAATGATTTCTAATTTTGTTTTTGTTATATCTTTGAAAATAATTAGTGTTTTTAATTGATTCTTTTTGCATTAGGTCACACATTTCATGTAGTTTCTGTAGATACCAAGTCTGACCATATTTGAAAAGTTTAAAATTAAATTCAAACAGATTTGATTCAAATCTTGTTTTCTGAATAACTTGAGTTTAAAATTTATTTTTGAGTGATTCTTTTTGCCACAGTTTTGTATTAGTTAGGTTTATCATCCAGCACCGATTGAGAATTTTTAGGATAATTTAGATTAGGGTTTTTAACTAAAACAGAATCTGTTTAGTACCTAATAGGATTTAGTTAGGTTAATTTTTCTTTAGTTTATTTTGAAATCTGAATTAGTTTAACTTTTGGTTTAGTTTTCCTTAGTTCTATTGTCCAATACTAGGTGACTTATTTTCTGTTAATAAAAATAGTTTTGCTTTGTTTTATATCCTAATGATATAGGAAACTATATTCTTCTTCATTAGGAAATGTTTTATAAAACAATTTAGTTTTAGTAGTAATTCTTTTCACAAATGTTTTAGAGGATTTGATTCTGTTTTTCTAAATAAAAAAATTAGTATTCTTTTCTGTTAAGGATTGTTTTGTTACTAAACATAAGTTTGCCTTGTTCTATATTAGTAGTAGTTTAGCCACCAAAATTTAGAACCCATTACTTTGTTTTGTTTTTCTTTGTTGTATTGCTCTAGTATTGCTAGTTGATTTCTTATTTGAAAACATATTTTTTTTCTATTATTTTAATATTTCATTTGTTTATTTTTTTCTTGCTGTTAAGTTTATTAGGCTAAAACCTACGTTGATTAGAGTGTTTTTTTTCATAATTCTTAGTTGCTCTTCAAAAGTAATTCTTCTTGCTAGAAAAATATTTACAAAAATGCTTTTGTTATATTTTATTTTGTTTTTGTTTGTTACTTTTGAGAATAGGATTTATTTGTAGAGAAAACCAACCCTTGGTTGTGTTGATGAAAATTTGTTGTTTTGAGTTTTATCTTAAGTAATTCCTTCATCAACCCTTTTGTGTTTGGTTTTGTGTTACTTTTTGATTGTTAGAATTGATTGCTAGTATGACTGCTTATATGAATGCAATGTTTGATTATTATAGATTTTCATCGGAGAGTGACGAATAGTCTATCAAGTTATTTTCTGAGAGCGATATTATTCTTCATCAACAGTACAGGCAAGTTCACTTTGACCATTTTGTTCATACCTATGTTTTATAGCATGTAGTGACATCATTCAACAAATCCCTCCCGTAGTGTTATTGAAAATTCTTGTAGTTGAGTAGAATGCATGAGGTAGGAACCCACCACTTGTTACTAAAGCCCCGGGAACGTTAGGTATTTCTATGCTATGCTAAAGTAGACGGGGTCTGGTATGAGTGTTCGTGAGTGGTGTGAGAAGGAGGAGTCTACGTCAAGACGACAACTTCATGAAGGTATCTTCAAGTCCTGCATCTTCAAGACCTCAAGACTTCAAGACTCGAGAAACAAGTTTTCAATACACACTACTGGGTGAAGGATGTTTGATTGGGCATCCCTAGAGTAACCAGTGGATGGCCGGGATGCATGGAGAAGCGCCATGACATCTTGCAGAAAGCTTCACCCAGACTCAAAGAGACGGACGAATACTTCATGCCCGGAAGCTTACATATGTAGCCACAAGTCATTATGGGCTCTGGCTTGGTTGATCTTTGTTGTGACTCTACCTGGGCAGTGCTACGAGATGTAGTCGACGTTAGGAATGGATGGACACTGATAGTAGTTAGGGAAACACTCTGAAAGACCATGTTTCGTTCGTCCTGTTCTCAAACATCAGGCAGTGCGAGGACTTACAAGGAGGGAACGAATCTTGTGGGTAAAGAACACAACACTCTGCAGAGTTAAAACTAATCGATTAGTCGTGTCCCTGGTTACGGACAATTTGAGCCTCTGGACTTGGATCTATCTCTGAACTCTCAACACTGGACTGATAATTAATTGTGGGCAACTTATGATACTTGTGGGCATTTAGACATCGGTTGGCAGAACCATGTCATGTTAGGTAACTCTATAGTGAAAAATCCTGATATTACTTTGTTGTAGGAAAATAAAATAAAATTAGCTTTTATGCAAAAACTCAGACACAAAGCCACAAAGCCTTTGCATATAGAATAGTATTTATCTTCTATTTCTGCTATGGTGATCTTGCCGGTACATTCAATGTACTCACCTACAGGGCTACAACGTCTTATGTTGCAGATAAGCTCTACGACGGGTAAGAGTACGATTTAGGGTTATGGTCTGCACTTAGCCTGCCGTTGGTGTTATTGGGACTCCACTCCCGTTGACTGTTTCCGCTGAGATTTTAAGGTATATATCAGTTTTACGTTAATTACATGTGATTGAACTTTGATATATACATTGATGTACTGTGTGTGCTAGCATACTGATCCAGGGATGGCACAGAACACACAGAGGCTTGACCTTTCCAGATCGGGTCGCTACACCGCAAGATGCAAATTTAAAGAGCCATCATCAATATCATGGAAACCTAGCACATCACATAAAGTTTTCGGAATCGTGAAAACACTAGCACCCAAATCACACAAAGCATGGAACTCATAATCTTTAATTTTAATCTTAATAGTAGGTTGCCACTCATCATGAAGCTTTCTATGGATAGAAACTTCCAGCTCATGTTTTTCTTCAAAAGATTTCATCATTGCATCAATGATATGTTTAGTAAAAGCCTTATTTTGACTATAAGAATGCGGAGAATTCATCATGGATTACAACAAGGAAATACAATCAATCAAATAACATCTATCATAAATTAAGTCCTTGTAAACCAAAAGAGTGGGTTCATTGCTATTTAAAGTTTTCACCTCTTCAATCCCACTTTTATCAATCTTAGCATCAAGATCTATAAACTCTGAATCATTGGGATGTCTTTTAACTAAAGTCGACTTATCTCCAGTCCTATATTTATCAAGATTTATATTGGAAAACAAAGATTAAATAGGAGTCACATCAATTACTTTGAGATCTTCATCATTATTATCACGAGAACACACGTTTTCAAGCCATTCACGCTTAGCACATATTCTAGTGGTTCTTTCCTTATACTCATCAATAGAAATTCTCATAGCTTTTAAAGACTCGTTAATATCATGCTTTGGTGGAGTAGATCTAAGTTTCAAAGAACCAATCTCCAGCGAAATTGTATCAACGTTCCTAGCCAAATCATCAACCTTGAGCAATTTTTCTTCAGTCGAAGCATTGAAAGCCTTTTGAGAACTAATAAAATCTTTAATAATGTTCTCAAAATAAGAGGGCATATTATAATTTCCATAAAAAGTTTTGTAGGAATTACCATAATTATTAGAGGAATTACTAGGAAACGGCTTAGGATTGAAATTACCTCTATACGCGTTATTACCGAAATTGTTCCTACAAACAAAATTCACATCCATAGATTCATTATTATTTCCAATCAAAGAAGACAAAGGAATATCATTAGGATCAAAAGGAGAACTCTTACTAGCAAACAGTTTCATCAATTCATCCATCTTTTCACTCAAAGTATTTACTTCTTCAATACCATGCACTTTTTTACTAGTAGGAGACCTTTCGGTATGCCATTAAGAGTAATTTGCCATAATATTATCTAGGAGTTAAGTAGATTCTCCCAATGTGATTTCCATAAAAGTACCACACGCGGCTGAATCTAAAAGATTCTTAGATGCACAATTCAATCCCGCATAAAAAAATTGTATAATCATCCAAAAAGTCAAACCACGTGGGGGACAATTTCTAATCATTAATTTCATCCTCTCCCAAGATTGTGAAACATGCTCATGATCAAGTTGCTTAAAATTCATTATATCTTTCCTAAGGGATAAGATCTTAGCGGGCGGAAAGTACTTTGAAGTAAAAGCATCTTTACAGTTATTCCATGAATCAATACTATTTTTAGGCAAAGATGAAAACCAAGATTTAGCACGATCTCGTAGTTAGAACGGAAATAGCTTCAATTTCACAATATAATTATCCACATAGCTCGTCTTTTGCATGTCACACAACTCAATGAAAGTATTTACATGGGATGCAACATCTTCACTAGGAAGGCCAGAAAATTGTTCTTTCATAACAAGATTGGGCAAAGCGGCATTAATTTCATAAGATTCCGCACTAGTGGCGGGAGCAATCGGAGTACTAATAAAATCATTATTATTCACACAACTTGGTATTCTCAGACATCGTGACAAAGCAAGCAATCAAGCTTACAAGCAAACAAAAGGCGAACTGAAGAAGGGGGAATAAAAAGGCAAATCCTTTTGGTATTTTCTGAAAATCATTTTAGAAGTGGGGGAGAGGAAAACCAGAGGAAACTGGCAAATGATTTAAATGCAAGAGATGAGTTTGTGATGGGTAGTTGGTGGGCTTGATGTGTATCCTCCCCGGCAATGGCGCCAAAAATCCTTCTTGCTACCTCTTGAGCGTGCGTTGGTTTTCCCTTGAAGAGGAAAGGGTGATGTAGCGAAGTAGATAAGTATTTCCCTCAGGTGATGAGAACCAAGGTATCAATCCAGTGGGAGGAACAAGCAAGTCACCAATGGGTGCACCTACACAAACAATCAAACTCTTGCACTCAACGCTATAAAGGGGTTGTCAATCCCTTCATAGTTACTTGCAAGGATTAGATCTGGTAGAGATAGATGTAAAAGATTGCATAAATTCAACGGTAAATAAATTTCAGAAGGTATTTTTGGTTTATAGATCTGAAAATATATTATGGAAAGTAGACCCGGGGGCCATAGGTTTTACTAGAGGCTTCTCTCTTGAAGGAAAATATCACGATGGGTGAACAAATTATTGTCGAGCAATTGATAAAAAACCGAATAATTCTGAAGATATCCAAGGAAATTATTATGCATATAGGCATCACGTCCGTGTCAAGTAGACCAAAAGGATTCTGCATCTACTACTATTACTCCACACATCGACCGACTCCTGCTTGCATCTAGAGTATTAAGTTCATGAAGAACAGAGTTACGCATTAGGTAAGATGACATGATGTAGAGGGATAAACTCAAGCAATATGATGAAACCCCCATATTTTTACCCTTGATGGCAATAATACAATACGTGCCTCGCTACTCCTACTATGTCACTGGGTGAGGACACCGCAAGATTGAACCCAAAACTAAGCACTTTTCCCATTGCAAGAATCACCAATCTAGTTGGCCAAACCAAACCAATAACTCGAAGAGACTTGCAAAGATATGAAATCATGCATATAAGAATTCAGAAAATACTCAAATAATATTCATGGATAATCTGAACATAAACCCACAATTCATCAGATCTCAACAAACACACCGCAAAAGAGTATTACATCGGATAGATTTCGATGAAGATCATTAAGAACATGGTATTGAAGCCCAAAGAGAGATAAGAAGCCATCTAGCTACTAGATATGGACCCGTATGTCTATGGTGGACTACTCACGCATCATCATAGGGGTAATGGGTTGGTGTAGATGCCCTTCGTGATCGAATCCCCATCCGGCAAATTATCGGAAAAGGCTCCAAGATTGGATGTCTCGGGAATGGAGGCTTCTAGCGGCGTAAAAGTATTTGCAGGCTCTTTTTGGTGTTGGGGGAATATTTGGGTATTTATAGGATGGAGATTAGGGCTAGGACTCCTGCCATGGAGTCACAAGCCTGCCAGGCGTGCCCAGGGGGTGGCCACGCCCCTGGGTTGTGACCTCCTGGAAAGTGTCTTGCCTTGCACTCCAAGCCTGGTATATCTCTTCTGTTCCAGAAAAAATCATCGTGAAGATTCTATTCCGTTTGGACTCAGTTTAATATTCCATCTCTACAATACTCAAAAACAAGGAAAAAACAGAAACTGGTACTATGCTCTAAATTAATAGGTTAGTCCCAAAAATAATATAAAATAGCATATTAATGCAAATAAAACACCCAAAACAGATAATATAATAGCATGGAACAATAAAAAATTATAGATACGTTGGAGACGTATGAAGCCTTAGGCTTCGACTTCCCTGGGGGCACCAAGAGTTGGAGTAGGTTCTCTCTAAGGAAAGGGGATATGAGCAGGGGAGCGAAAGCGTAAGGAAGAAGAGCAATGATGGCTTCATGGCGGGTGCCAGGCTTTTGTCAGCCTCGCTAGTTGCCAAGGCGGCGTGGAAGCGGTGGCGTCCGTGTCCTACTAAAAGCGCATTTGCTCCCTTGGTGGTTTTAGTAATTAATAACAACATATATATCATTGAACTAATATTTCCACTAAGCATATTTCAGGAAAAGTTCAATGATGGGTTGGCAAAAGGATTGTGGAGAAATCCCTAGATGCAAGGAAATGGATTGGCAAAGCCTCAAGGAAGAGGACTCTACATTTTACTTTGTGAGAAACCACTTTGAGTCCACAGGAAAAGTCAATACTATTAAAAGGGGGCAAGGTACTGTTGGTGAAATAGATGCTCAAACATGCACAAGTGATAGTCACCAAAAACACCCGCATACTTTGTCTAGAGCCCTACTACTCAAATCGGTGAAACCAACAATTTCACTCGGTCCCACTGATTCCCAAACTTAGACAGACCGATGCCAACCCCTAGCACATCGGTGCAACCGATCCCACATTGGTGCCACCGAGTTCAGGCTGCCAAGTTTTGGTTGCCTCAATTCATAAAATCAGAATTTCTAAGTTTTTGGATCGGTGTCACTGAGATGTGGATTCTGGCAGTTGGACACCTGATCGGTACCATCGACATTCATATATCGGTCTCACCGAGATTCAAAAGTTGCTACCTTTGGAGCAACTCGGTACCATCAAGATTCACACATCGGTGTCATCGAGTTGGACACTTAAGGTGTAACAGTTGGATTTTCGGAGATGCCTATATATACCCCTCCACCACCACTCACTCACAAGTGAAGCACTCAGAATAGATCCCCACCTGTCCTATCAGATTTTCCGAGAGAGACACCTACTCATGTGTTGAGATCATGCCATTCCATTCCAACCATATAAATCTTGATATCAAGCCACCCCAAGTTGCTTTCCACCCAATCAATCTCTTCCACCAAATCCAAATTAGTGAGAGAGTGATTGAGTGTTGAGGAGTCTATCATCTTGAAGCACAAGAGCAAGGAGTTCATCGACATTATCAAGCCTATTACCTTTTGGACGGTGGTGCCACCTAGATTGGTTAGATGTCGCTTGGGAGACTCCTACTTCGTGTTGTGGAGTGAACTAAGAAGTTTGTAAGGGCAAGGATATCGCCTACTTCGTGAAGATCTACCCCGAGTTATGCTAGTCCTCTGTGGACGTAGGCCATCATGGTATAGTCAAGGTTGCTTCTTTGTGGAACCCTCCATGGGTAGAGCCCTTAGTGAACTCTCGTGATCGTTACCCTCCATAGGTTGAAGACTCCATAAACATGGACGTACGATCGCACCACCTATCAGAATCACGGGAAAAATCTTCGTGTCTCCAAATTGCGTTTGATCTTCCTACCCTTCCTTTACTACTCATGCTTGTCTTTACTTTCCGCTGCTATATCGTAGACATGCATGTGTAGGGTGTGCTTGACTTGCTACTATTGCTAAAATTTGCCAACACTTAAAATTGGGAAAAGGTAGAATTTTATTTAATCAAGTAGTCTAATCCCCCCTCTAGACCTACTTTCGGTCCTACAAGTGGTATCAGTGCATTGGTTTCCATTGCATTGGTTCAACAACCTAGGATAGTATGGCGTCTAGTGAGGGAAAGTATCACCGTAGAGGTCCGTACATTGATGGCACTAATTTTGCTAGTTGGAAGCACAAAATGAAAATGCATATTCTTGGTCATAACCGCGTCGTTGGGATGTTGTTCGTGTTGGATTGCAAGGTGAATTCTTTGTGGACGGAAGGGAACTGGATCGTGAAGCGACCATGGATGTATCAAAGATGTTGCAATACAATGCTCAAGCATGTGACATTCTCTTCAAATGCCTATGCCCCGAAGACTTCAACAAAATTGGCCGTCTTGAGAATGCAAAAGAGATTTGGGATACTTTGGTTGATATGCATGAAGGTACCGAATCCGTGAGAAAATCCAAGTTGGATGTTCTTCAAAGTCAGCTTGACAAGTTCAAGATGAAGGATGGTGAAGGAGTCGCAGAGAAATGAACGACAAATTCATCATCAGGAAGATACTTCGAGCTTTGGATGATAGATATGACACCGTATGCACATTGATCCAAATGATTCCCAACTACAAAGATCTCAAGCCTACGAAAGTGATTGGAAGGATTGTTGCTGATGAGATGACACTCAAGGACAAGGAAGAGCTTCACAACAAGTCTAGCGGTGCTTACAAAGCCACAAGTGATGCTCCCACAACCTCCAGCGAAAACCTTATCACAAATGAAGAGATAAGCCTCATTGTCAAGAAATTCAACAAGTTCTACAAGAATAGAGGCAAAGATCGAAGCTCCAACTCAAGACATGAAGAGAAACGTTCGTTAAGTCGTGATCGAAACTGCTACAATTGTGGGAAGCCCAGACACTACTCCAATGATTGCACAACTCCTTCAAAAAAGGATAGAAGAGTCACCAAGGTAGTTCTATTGATCCCACTAACACTCCTCTTAGACATGTTACACTTGAGCAAGAAAATGAACTTTCGAAAGGGATTATAGAGAAAGGTTTCTATAAGAGTCTTGCCAGTTGTAAGCAATTTGAGGAAATTGTTCGCAAGCACGGAGGATACCGGAAGAACCATCACATTAGCTACTTCAACGCTAATGGAGTTGAATGGAAAGAAGGTCAATACCCCAAGCCCAAGTTTGTCCCTCAAAATGAGAAGTATGAAAATACTCTTCCCAAGGGAACAAAAGCTCAAAATGACCTTCCACCACAAGACCCCAAGCTCAAGGGCAAGAACAAGCTTCAAGAGGACATTGACTCATATGAAGATGAATCCCGAGCTTTGGTCAAGTGGGTTCCCAAGGCTACTTCAAGCTCAACTTCTACAAGTGCTACTTCAACACCAAGGATCCCCATCAACTTGATGTGGGTCCCCAAGAAGAAGAACTAGAGAAGCTCTTGAGGGGTGACTCCGCCAATGAAACTCACTCACATTGATTATTGGCAAGAACTAGTTGCAATCCACATCAACATCATGCATTAGCTAAAGGAGTCACACATTCCCTCAAAGGTAAGCAAGAGACAAGGTAATCAACAAATCAATCGACATCATCATGTATTCTTTGCACTCCATGTCCATAGATATCCTTGTATTTGTCTCTTTTGTGTTGGGACTAACCCATGTAGGTCATAATAGTAAGAAATGCCAAGGATACTCCCAACTCCTGGTGATCTTCATCAACATTGAGCATCCAACACTACTTCACCTACATGAAGTCTTCATCGACAAAACCCAAGGTTAGTTTATCCCTCTCAAGGGGTGATGTCACATCAAGGGGGAGCTTTACTCTAAGACTTGAGTCAAAGCATCTCAAATAATGTGACAACATTAAATGCTTCATGTAAAAGTGGTAACCCTACTCGTGCTTAAACGATGAGTATGACATATGATCAAGTATTCTTACTTGGCTCCTAAGTCAATATACTCATATATAGATTAATCCATCATTGCCAAAATGCTTGATAGATGCTAGTATGTATGTGCATGTTTGCCATGATTTCATTTGACATTTTATTGTGTGAGCATGTTGGTCTTGATTTGTTTATCCATTCGAGGACATCCAATTGTTGCTTTTTGGACTTTGACTTTATTTTTGACAATTGGATGGACAAGAATGCCTAGGACCATTCTCTAGCTATCTATGCTTTCTTGTCTCAAATTCTATTCATGTTGCATCACAAAATTTCAACAAAGTCTTTTCGATGTCCCTGAGTGAGGAGCACTTTGGAGTTCTGTATCGACAAAGGACTGACCATTAAAACCTCCCAAGTGCATCTCGATGGAACAAATACCAAAATCTCGGTCTCACCGAATGCCTAGGGTTGATATGGTTTTCCATCTCGGCATCACCAATTCCATCTTCTCGGTTACACCGAGTTCCCCTGTCAGTAGACAGTTGAGGAACTCGGTGACTTCAAAAAGTTAGAACCGGTGTCACCAACAGCCACAGGTTTATATAGAGGCAGACCCGACTTTTGAAATTCTTCCCCAAATGTCATCCCCTCCAAATCCTAAGCTGCCAAACAAAGACCTCTGGCCATCACCTTTGTCTTCCCGAGCGCCTCCGGCGTTGACAGAATCCACACCTCCGTCGCCACCGTACCGAAGTCGTCACTGGACTAGGGTACTATTTCGACACCTCGTGCACGCCTATCTCTGAATCTTGTGCATTAGGACTTTTCCATAGATAAGACACTCTCTAATATTGATCCATCCACAAAGAATTCCCGTAGAATAGCAAACGGAATTTTTTACGGTTTGTCGTCCGCAACCTGAATCTCGGTGGAACCGAAGCATAAGAATCGGTATCACCGATTCACTTTCTCTAACCAACTGAGAACACCTCGGTGGAACCGAGTAGCAATTTTCGTTGCGACCCAAAGTTGTGCCAAGATCCTAGAATGTAGGTTTTCTGTCGCGGTGGGTCCGAAAAATTTGCCTCGGTTGTACCGATATTCATCTGGCAGAATGCAAACCTTGAGAAATCTTAGTTAAAATCTTCGAAAACATCTTCTTTTTGTGATGACTCAACCCCTCTACTCTTCTATATTCTATTCAAAGGGTCAGAGATGTCTGCTTTAGAGGATAGTCAGAACAACTTGAAGGAGCTAAGTGTTGACATGAGCTCTGGCACTAGTCCCGACAAGAGCTCATCCTCTTTTGATGATGTTCCAAGCTCACCTGATCTGCCTAGGGCAGCAACCAGAACAAGGAGAAAGCTCAATTCAGATGAGGAGGATCAGGATTTCATACCTGATGAAGTGCCTCCCAAGTCCAAGAAGGACAAGACTGTCAGGAAGCCCACTTCTGAGGCTACATGTTCCTAGAACAAGACTATCAGGAAGGAGTATGCCCCCTCTAAGACTATGAGAGCACCTGAGAGCTCGAGGGGCACCATTACTATTGAGCCTCCTAGGAAATCCATGCCCAAGAAGGTTGGTGAGAAGAAGAGAAGCACGAGGATCATTCATGTTGTTGGCATGCCTACCTCCATGTTTGAGGACCTAGAAGAGGTTGCTGCTACTGGGGAGGAGGAAGACCCAGCTGCAAAGGCTCCTCCTAAGAAGAATAAGAAACCATTGTCTAATGCTATGCCTAGCCAGTCAGCACCCATGGGCAAGCCAACTCGTTCCAAGAATCCTTCTGCACCCAAGCCCAAGAGAACTACCAAAGACATTCCAGCTTCTGAGAAGAACAAGGGATCTTCATCCGGAGATCCAGATTAGGATGCTATGTCTTCCTTGATGAAGCGGAGACCACACCTTACAGTGCACAATGCCAGTCACCTGCAGGCTAAGGACATGAAGAAATGGAAGGATCAAGGGCTGGGAGATTGGTGAGCTGTTGATCCATACTCAGATAGGAGGAAGATTGTTGTTGACTATAGGTTCTACACCAAAAAAACAACAAGATTTCTGTGAGACCATATTGCTTGACAAGAGCCCTACAGTAAGTGATATGAGATATGTGGATTGGAAGTATATCAAGGAGAATGAGGATTACTTCCCGAGTGTGCAAGACAACTTTGATTGCATTGGCCTAGATGAGTTTGTTGGAAAGGATTCACAACCTGAAATGATGAGATTATCATGCAATTCTACTCCACAACACATTTCTATGAAGATGGTAGAATTGTATGGATGACTGAAGGTGCCAGGTATGAGTCCACTGTTGAGGAGTGGGCTGCCATCTTAGGAGTCCCAAAAGTGGAAGATGGAGATATTTGTGTGTACTTTGATCCCAAAGCTATCCATAATCAGATGAAGAACATGTACAATGAGATGCCTGCTGCACACATGAAGTCTCACAAGCTAGGATCAATCTATTTCCTTGAGGATGTCTTCGCACCATCAACACCATTTTGAGGCACACCTTGATGCCTAAGTCAGGAGATGAGAAGATGATCCGAGGCTACTCCATCAATATGATGCTTCTTCTAGACCAACATACGAGATTCAGAGTGATGGATCTAATTGTGGAGACAATGAAGAAGGTTGCTGCTGGCCAGAAGCATTCATGTTGCTATGCACCATACATCCAGATGCGCATCAACTCTAAGTTGGAGAAGCATATATTTGCACTTGATCGACCACATTTTCCACTCTTGCCGGAGCTCGAAGACAACGTTGTCGTGATGGACCCAAATCATACCACATCAGCTGCAGCATATGCACATGTTGAGGTAGCCAGAGACACTAGTGCTCAGCCGCCCATGACCAGGAGTGAGCAGATGGATCTTCTTGTCAGTTCTATGCTTTGTATGTAGAAGGACATCACCAACATCCTGAAGAACCAAGAGAGCCTCTCAAGGATTGTTTACGATAAGTTCTATAGTCTCAACAATAAGGTGGATGAGCTCACAGTGACAGTGAATGAGCTCAAGAAGGAAGTTGATGTTGTGCCTATTCCACACTCCACTGATGATGACACTTCTGATGATGAGGATAGTGCACCTGTCAGGATGACTGCTAAGATCAGGACTCTGGCCAGGGCACCTACAATGACTGCTCTAGAGATGAGACTGTCGTCTTCAACACCAGTTAAAGTCACTTCAGCTCCATCAACTGCACCAGTTCCTCCAGTTGCTACACCAACTCCATCCATGACATCAACAGAGGTCTTTGCCGACGCAGTTCTCTCGACTCCAACTTCAGCTACCGGAGGAGATCAGCCCCATAAGAACGATTGGCTCTATACCTTTGAACTTTTTGGTAACTTGTTTCCAAAGTGGGAGAAGTTGTATAAATCATTAGGGCTTCGAGAGAGAGAGAGTGTTGGTTTTTATCGCTTTATCAAAAACATTTGCTATCTATTGGTTTGGATGTGTTAAACTTTGTTGGTGTTTGATCATACACTTGATGTTGTTGCTACAATTTCCTATCCTTCTGATGCTTCTGAGATGATCATTCACTTTGCTTGACTGTGTTGTGCTATGATATTCACTCTTATTATTCTCGCACACCACCAAGATGTATGTGACATGGAAGAAGTGCCCCATGTACCTAATCAATTGTGCATTTGCATTCAAACGCAAATTCAACATAATGCACAAATTTAGGGGGAGCTCTTTATTTTCACATACTTCTCAAAGCGATGATTACATACATTGATTATATCATATGTCGAAGCTTTGATCTATATGTTATCATCAATTACCAAAAAGGGGGAGATTGAAAGCACATTTGCTCCCTTGGTGGTTTTGGTAATTAATAACAACATATATATCATTGAACTAATATTTCCACTAAGAATATGCAAGGAAAAGTTCAATGATGGGTTGGCAAAAGGATTGTGGACAAACCCCTAGATGCAAGGAAATGGATTGGCAAAGCCTCAAGGAAGAGGACTCTACATTTTAATTTGTAAGAGATCACTTTGAGTCCAGAGGAAAAGCCAATACTATTAAAAGGGGGTAAGGTACTCTTGGTGAACTAAATGCTCAAACGTGCACAAGTGATAGTCACCAAAAACAACACAAACTCTCCCACATACTCTATCTAGAGCCCTACCACTAAAATTGGTGAAACCAACAATTTCCACTCGGTCCCATCGATTCCCAAACCCAGACAGACCCATGCCAAACCCTAGCACATCGCTACAACAGATCCCACATCGGTGTCACTGAGTTCAGGCTGCCATCTTTCGGTTGCCTCGATTTATAAAATCGGATTTTATGAGTTTTTGGATTGGTGTCGCCGAGATGCGGATTCTGACTGTTGGACACCTGATCGGTACCACCAAGATTCATATATCGGTCTCACTGAGATTCGAAAGTTTCTACCTTTGGAGAAACTTAGTACCACCAAGATTCACACATCAGTGTCACCGAGTTGGTCACTTAAGGTGTAACGGTTGGATTTTTGGAGATGCCTATATATACACCTCCACCAGCACTCATTCGCAAGTGAAGCACTCATAACAGATCCCCACCTACCTATTAGATTTTCTGAGATAGAGCCACCTACCAATGTGTTGAGATTGTGCCATTCCATTCCAACCATATGAATCTTGATCTCTTGCCTCCCCAAGTTGCTTTCCACCCAATGAATCTCTTCCACCAGAGCCAAATAAATGACAGAGTGATTGAGTGTTGAGGAGTCTATCATCTTGAAAAACAAGACCAAGGAGTTCATCGACATTATCGAGCCTATTACCTTTTGGAGGGTGGTGCCTCCTAGATTGGTTAGGTGTCACTTGGGAGCCTCCTACTTCGTGTTGTGGAGTGAACCAAGAAGTTTTTAAGGGCAAGGAGATTGCCTACTTCGCGAAGATCTACCCAGAGTTAGGCTAGTCCTCCATGGACGTAGGCCATCATGGTATAGTCAAGGTTGCTTCTTCGTGGAACCCTCCGTGGGTAGAGCCCTCCATGGACTCTCACGACCATTACCCTTCGTGTGTTGAAGACTTCATAAAAGTGGTCGTACGATAGCACCACATATCGGAACCACGGGAAAAATCTCCGTGTCTCCAAATTGCATTTGACCTTCCTACCCTTCCTTTTCTACTCATGCTGTAGCGACCCGACCTGAAAGGTCGAATCTCCGGTGTCTCTGTACCATCCCAAGATCATGCTGCTACACACACGGTACATCAATGTATAGATCATAGTGAAATCACACAGCTTTAATAATCGAAAAATCTCATATCGAGTCCTTTATTACAATAAAGTGGCTGAAGGCCAACTCATGAGAATAACTAATCTTGCGGAAGCTCCAAAGGTAGTTGAGTCCATCTGACTTCAAGGGCATCTCACCAAGCGTAGAGCATATCCTCACTCCTGGTTAGAAAAGTACTCTACAACATGGTACACTGCAGCCGTGTAGGTCAGCATATTGAATATGTCGGCAATGTCACAAAAGAGGGGGTAAAGTAATCATCTATTCTATATGCTTATATGGCAGGTGGTGGTAGTAAGTTTTTGCATAAAGCCAATTTTTTTCTACAACAAGAGAGGGCAAAAGCATAATTACTACAATATTGGTTGATTAATGAGATGGTTCCACCAACCAATTCTCATACCCAAGTTGACATTAATACCCACATCAATGTTATTATTTGTGTTGAGAGTTCCACATAGTTTCAGTTCCTTTGGCTCAAACTGTCCATGACCGTGGACACGGCTAATCGATTAGGTTTGGGTACTCTGCAGAGTTTGCACACGTTCCCCACAAGATTTGATCGCCTCCGTTGGATTTCTCGCACTTCAGGGTGTTTGAGAAACGGATGACCAAAACATGGTCTTCTAAAGGGTTTCCCCAAGACTCTGTCGGTGCCCATCCTTTCCTACCGTTCTTCTACATCTCGTAGCACCGCCTGTCCAGGGTCACCACGATATCCAACCAAGCAAGATCCCATAATGGCTTGTGGCTATGCAGGTAAGCCTTGGGTCTTGAAGCATCATCCATCTCTTTGTGCCTGGGTGGACCTTTCCACATGAATATTGGTACTTCTCCAGCAACATCTAGGCTAACCACTGGTTTCTCCAGGGCGCCGTTCAACCATCATCCACCCAGAGGTATGTTGAAAACTTGGAGTCTTGAAGACTCGATCATCATGTAGGTCTTGAAATTATTAACTCACAACTCTCATGAATCACACAACCAACCCCGTCCACTAATAGCATAGCAAAATTTAAATCAACGTTTCCCGGGGCCAATGTGTCAAAGGGTTGAGGGGTACCTACCACATGATACTACATCAAGTAACCAAGTCTCCAAATTACCTACTTTGCATGCAATTGGGGAGATGGTAGAACTAATGCAAAAAAAACATAGGTATACATGGTCAAAGTGACTTGCCTTGCTGACGATCCTCGTATTGACTCTAGATAACAAGCTTCACACTCTGCATAATCTAACGAATCAAACAAAGCACATAATAAGCATAAACACAAATACAATTCATACAGTAGCAAGGTAAACAATTATTTCAACAAACAAAAGCACAATCAAAAGGAATAATCAATCAAAGTATCAGACTCTAAAATTTCGGTGTCAAAAATCTCTACTAAGACATAACAAGTCAAAAAATTGTTTTGAGCAACTAGGCATTTAGATAACAGAAAAGTAAATATAAAATTTTATTAGAAAACAGAAAGTTTTCGTTATAAAAATATTTTTGTGCAAAAAGAGTTACTACAAAACCTTTTTCTAAACACTACTAAAGGTGAAAATAAGATGTACCTATTCAAAACTAGAGCACAACACAAAAAAATATTTTATTAACAGAAAATAGTACACCTAATGTTGAATCAACAGAACCTAATGAAATCTAAAAACAAAAGTTAAACTAATTCAGGTTCAAATTAAATTAAAATTAAAATATTTAACTACATTAAGAAGTAAACATATTTTGTTTTTGTTAAAAACATTAACCAAATTTATGCTAAAGATTCTCAAACTATGTAGGATGATAGGTCTAACTAATACAAACCAGTGGCAAAAAGATTCACTCAAAAATAAATTTTTAAACTCATGTTATACAGATTTTAGTAATTTAAGAAAATTTGGTTAGATTCAAATTTTAAAGTTCAAATTTGAAATCTAAGTATACAGACATAAACTACAACATATTTGTGAACTAATGCAAAAAGAATCAACTAAAAACACCAAATATTTTTAAAGATATGATAAAAACAAAAACAGAATACATTCTGTTTTCTAAAACAGAAAAGAAAAAGAAAAACGTTCTACCGATCGGACAGGGTCTACGTGGCATGCTGTGATTGGCCGCAAGGGCGTGCGTGCGGGAGTTAGCGAGCGGTTGACCGAGACTTAACGCGTACCGGTCTAGGGTTTAAATAGATCTAATCTTGATCGTTGACTACGGATGCGACGGCTACGGGTGGAGGTGGAGGCTTACAGAGAGGGGGTCGAGGTCTCCGGCGAGGTCGACGGTGGCCGGAGGTTGGATGTGCTCGGGGACGACGGTGCGGTGGTCGGGGGCGGTGTCCGAAGGCTTCAAATGGTGGCGACGAGGCTCCAGCGTCGATTGGTGGCGTCGGAGGGGGCTGGGGGTGAGTGTGGCGACGGGGACGTCCGGTTGGGTATCGAACTCCGGCGAGGTGTGGGGCAGTGTTCCGGCGAGGGAAGAGGGGGTTTTGGGTGGGGCACGACGAGCGGAGGGACGGGGCTTTATATAGCGGCGGTGCGGTGGTCGGGGAGGGCACGAGGGGCGAGATCCGCGGAGAGGGATCGCCGGCGTCGTCGTCGGGCGAGGGGAAGAGGATGAGTGCGCTGACGCCACGGTCGGACGGTGGGTCCCGCGCGTCAGTGAGGGTGAAACACGTGGTTAGCGTGTCGGTGGCCGACCCAGAGTAGTTTCGGGAATTAAAGGCCGTGGGCCGGCCCGTTTCTATTTAAAATATTTCCTTTTCTATTTACAGAGCAGTAAAAACGCTTTTAATGCATTCAAAATATTTCCAAACATAGGAAATATATATATCAAAATGATCAGGAGAATTAATGCTATTTAATGAACATTTTTCCTTTGTCATATTGAATATGTTTTTAAAATTTATTTTCAAAAAAATGTCTGATTGATTTTAAATCCTTTTGAGATAAACTTTCAAATAACCCCCCTTGTTTTATTGCTCAAATATTTCACCAATATGCCCCTGGTGTGGAGTGTCATGTTACTCCCCTCTTTCTTTGAACATTTCCAAAGGTTTTCAAATAGGTGAAACAAATACATGGGAAAATTGAAATGGCCTGTCAGAAAATCAAAAGAAGCACTTCAACAAATTCATTACATTCAAACAAAATGATGATGATGCAAGCTATATTTCATAACATTCCAAAATGAAATTTTGGGATGTTACAAACCTACCCACCTTAAGATGAATCTCGCCCTCGAGATTCGGGTTGGCTAGAAAATAGGTGCGCGTGGTCTCTACGAAGATCTTCTTCGCGTTCCCAGGTGGCTTCTTCCTCGGTGTGGTGACTCCACAGAACCTTACAGAACTTGATGGTCTTGCTTTGGGTAACTCTGTTGGTAGTCTCGAGGATTCTGACAGGCTTCTCCTCGTAGGTCAGGTCACTGTCAAGTTGTATGGCCTCTAGGGGCACTGTGTCTCTCAAAGGAATATCAGCCATCTCAGCATGGCATTTCTTCAGCTGGGAAACATGGAAAACATCATGAACTCCGGACAGTCCTTCCGGCAATTCCGGCTTGTATGCCACTTCGCCTCTACGTTCAAGAATTTTGTAGGGGCCTATGAATCTGGGTGCTAGCTTTCCTTTAACACCAAACCTCTTGATTCCTCGAAGTGGGGACACACGAAGATATGCTCGATCTCCCACTTCATATGTCACCTCCTTGCGTTTGTTATCAGCATAGCTCTTCTACCTGGATTGAGCTATCTTGAGTCGGTCTCGAATCAGTTTGACCTTTTCTTCAGAATCTCGCATAAGATCGGGACCCAAAAAAATTCGGTCACCAACACCATCCCACATCAATGGTGTTCTACATCTCCTTCCGTATAACTGTTGTTGTACGAGAACTCTGTGTAAGGTAAGTTTTCATCCCAACTCGACCCATAGTCTAGCGCACAAGCTCTCAACATGTCTTCCAAGATCTGATTGACTCTCTCTGTCTGTCCATCGGTCTGTGGATGAAAAGTTGTACTGAATTCCAGTCTTGTACCCAAAGTTTCATGTAACTGATGCCAAAACTTTGAGGTAAATTGTGTTCCTCTATCTGATACGATACTCCTCAGAACTCCATGCAGACATACGATCCTGGTCATATATATCTTGGCTAACTTAGCACTGGTATAGGTGGTCTTCACTGGAATGAAATGAGCCACCTTGGTCAAGCGATCGACCACTACCCAAATGGAATCATATCCTAAACGGGTCCTAGGTAGTCCTGTGATGAAGTCCATACCAAGCTTATCCCATTTCCACTCGGGTATCAGCACAGGTTGGAGTAACCCTGCTGGTTTCTGATGTTCCGCCTTTACTCGTTGACAAACATCACATACTGCAACATGTTCGGCAATATCCTTCTTCATTCCTGTGCACTAGTAACTTTCCTTCAAATCCAGGTACATCTTGGTGTTGCCTGGGTGTATCGAGTATGGTGAATCGTCGGCTTCTTGAAGTATCAACTTCCTGAGCTCTGGGTCATTGGGCACATAGATTCGGTTCTCAAACCATAGAGTACCTTGTTCATCTTCACGAAAGTCTTTAGCTTTTCCTTCTTTCATTCTCTGCTTTATCTCAGCTATCTCCTTGTCCGATTTCTGAGCTTCACGAATTCTTTCGGTCAAGGTGGACTGAATCTCTAGTGTGGCAACATATCCTTTTGGAACTATCTCTAACCGAAGCCCTCTGAGAGCATCGGTTAACTCCTGGGGTAATCCTCCGGCTATGAGTGTGTTCACATAACTCTTCCGACTCAAAGCATCTGCCACAACATTTGCCTTTCCTGGATGGTAATGCAGTCTCATGTCATAATCCTTGATTAACTCTAACCATCTCCTCTGTCTGAGGTTCAACTCCTTCTGTATGAAGATATACTTCAGGCTCTTATGATCAGTGTAAACATCACAACTATTTCCGATGAGGAAATGTCTCCAAGTCTTGAGTGCGTGCACTACGGCTATTAATTCCAAATCATGGGTGGCATAATTCAACTCATGGGGTCGTAGCTGTGGATGCATAAGCTACAACTTTTCCTTCCTGCATGAGTACTCCTCCAAGTCCTTGACGTGATGCGTCACAATAAACCTGGAAGTCCTTCCGAATGTTTGGCAGTGTCAACACTGGGGCTATGACCAAATGTTTGTTCAACTCCTTGAAACTGGCCTCACATTCCTCAGTCCAGATATACTTAGACTCTTTCTTCAATAATTCTGTCATGGGCTTGGCAATCTATGAGAAATTCTCAATGAACCTCCGGTAATATTCGGCAAGTCCGAGAAAACTGCGGATCTCCTTAACTGAGGTGGGTGACTTCCACTCAGTGACTGCTTCAACCTTAGCGGGGTCTACTGCTATTCCTTCTCCGGAAATAATGTGTCCAAGGAATCCAACTTCCGTCAGCCAAAATTCACATTTACTGAACTTGGCATACAACTGATGCTCTCTAAGCTTCTCCAGAACTAAACGCAAGTGTTCCTTGTGTTCTTCCTCGCTCTCGGAGAATATCAAAATGTCATTGATGAACACCACGACAAACTTGTCCAAATATTCCATAAACACTTTGTTCATCATATTCATGAAGTAGGCAGGAGCATTAGTCAAACCAAAAGACATGATCGTATACTCATATAAGCCATACCTTGTGGTGAAGGCTATTTTGGGTATATTCTGTTCACGAATCTTCAATTGATGATACTCCGATCGAAGATCGATCTTGGAGAATACTTTGGCGCCTACTAGCTGATCAAACAGGTCATTAATCATCGGCAGAGGGTACTTATTCTTGATAGTCACCTCGTTCCATGCACGATAATCGACCACCATCCTCAACGTTTTATCTTTCTTCTCCACCAAAAGAACTGGGGCTCCCCAAGGTGAAGAACTTGGGCGAATATATCCCTTATCCAATAGCTCCTTAATCTGCTTCTTGATTTCTACTAAATCATTTGCGGGCATCCGATAGGGTCTCTTGGAAATTGGGGCTGTTCCTCGTAGTAGCTCTATCAGAAACTCAATCTCTCTATCTGGTGGCATGCTTGGTAATTCCTCCGGGAATACATCTGGAAAGTCTTGTACAACCGGCACTTCCTCCTGAACAACTCCTGTGAGGGAGTTTAACCGAGCACTCATTTGTGTGCGTCGGGATACATACTTAATCCTCTTGTTCTCCAGAGTGGTGAGTGGAATAGACTTGCTGGGGCAATCAACGTTTCCTTCATACTTGGTCATCGAATCCATGCCTAGGATTACATCCAATCCCTGGGATTCTAAGACGATGAGGTCGGTAGGAAAAACATGGTTTCCTATGTGGAGTTTTAAGGAGTGGCATCCTATCCCTGCCATCATCATACCTCCTGGGGGAATTGACCTTAATGGGCTGACTAAGGGTTCTGGTGGGTAAACCATACTTTTCCACAACTACCCTTGATATGAATGAATGAGTTGCACCAGAATCAAAAAGTACCATAATTGGACGTGAATGCAATAAAAACTTACCAACCACAGTCTCGGGCTGATCATACACTTCTTCCACATCAAGGTGGTTCACCTGAGCACGAGGAAAAGGATTTGGCTTCTTAGCTGCGGATTTGCCGTTGTTGTTGCCGTTTCCATTTCCTTGCTTGTTCTGAGGGCATTCAGTGGCATAGTGCCCTGTCTTCTGGCACTTGAAACAGGTGATATGGTTCAGATCCTTCTGAGCTGAAGCGGGACGGTGTTGGTTGCCACTCCCACTTCCATTACCATTCTTGAAGTTTCCATTTTTGGGACGATTATTCCCATTTCCTCCATGGTTATGACCTCCATGGTTTTGCACGGGATGAGTGTGTCCTCCATACTTACCAGTCCCTGATCCGGTATTTCCTGAGTACGGGGAGTAGCGGGGCTTCTGATGAGCTCTAGAGTTAGACTTCCCCTGGGCATACTTCCTCTTGCAGTTTTCAATTTGCTGCTTCTTCCCCTCCAAGATGAGGGCCTTGTCTACCAGCTCCTGGTAGTTGCTGAAAGTAGCCACCATCAGCTGCACGCTCAACTCATCGTTGAGTCCTTCCAAGAACTTCTCTTGCTTGGCTGCATCATCGGCCACATCTCCTGGTGCATAACGAGCCAACATGCTGAAATCATCCACGTACTGGGCCATCGAACGGTTCCCCTAGCATAAGTTGCGAAACTCACGCTTCTTCAGACTCATGGCTCCAGCTGAGACATGAGTGGTGCGGAAAGCTAGCTTGAACTGCTCAAGTCACACCAGCAATGTGGTATGTGGTGGTGTAGTTCTCCCACCATGAAGCTGCTGGTCCCTCCAGTTGATGGGCGGCAAAGCGCACCTTTTCAGCCTCAGTGCATCCAGTGGTGGTGAGTTCCCTCTCCATCTTGCAGAGCCAATCATCTTCCACAATGGGCTCGGTGCTGCTGGTGAAAGTTGGTGGATTCAGCCTCAAAAAACGGGTGAGGTTGTCGCCTTGAGGTGGAGGGTGGTTATTGTGGTTGTTGGTCTGGTTCTGAATCAATAGCTGCATCAGGGTGTTCTGCTGCTGGAGAAGTTGTGTGAGTTCCGGCGGGAAAGTGAAGTCGGGCTCATGTCGCAGAGGCATCTTGTTGTTTTCAGAGGGGTGAGAATTAGCATAGAACAATGACCTAAAAGGAAATTCACTACCCATATGCAATGCAACAAACATATCACACCAAACACTCATTCATTTATTCAACTTAAGGTTCAAACATCGAGATACAAATCTCCAAATCAAACTAAGCATCGACCTACGCTTTAACGATGAAAATAAAGATACATGGGGGAATAACTAAAGTTCTCCTCAAAAGTACATAGTGAAGTGGCCTCCTCCGGTGGTGCTGTCCTCATAGTCATCATCGTTGCTGATCAAGGGAACCATGTCTCCTTCTGGATGAAAATTTTCACCCATGTCCATTTGTTCCTCCAGAGTTGCAATGCGAGTGTTCAGCTTATCGATCCTCTCTAAGACATCCTTCACTTCATACTCATGCTCGTACTTGGCCTCCCGTAAGTCAGCTTCGAGGTCAATCTCGTGGTTCATCAGCCTCTTGATCATATTCGTGTCGGCACGTACCTGAAGCTCCAAGGTCCTGATGTGCGTCTCCAAAGTCTGGATATAGAAAATGGTGGTGTCGTCAGTGGGAGTGGTTATGATATTTCCATTGGCATCCCTGCGACAAACCACGCTGAGTCCTGGTGAAATGGGTCCACCCTTGTATTCCTCCTGAATAAGTCCAAGGGCACGGTGAATTGCCATGTCTCTCCCAAGTATCCAGCTGTGTGCCACAAACTTGAAGTCGACGGGTTCCTTACGATTTCCAAAGGTCTTGCCGGGGATGTGCACCTCGATCCTGTAGCGTTCGTCTTGTGCAAATGACATGATAGGATTCCTGGTGATGCTTGGCAAGGCAATCATTAAGTCCCTGACGATCCTCATCAGCTCCTTGCCAAAGGGCATCGTCGCGTCAGGCTGACAAAACTCCGTGATCAAAACTGGGATGAAGGTGACCATCTATAAATTTTAAAATAAATCGCAGGGAAGTCAGAAACGAGTACATGAGAGTATAAGAATTTTAAAGGCAAAGGAGAAATAAATCCTAAGGCTTTCTCAATCCTAGAGGTTACGTCCTACGGTTAGCGTGTGCTCTGATACCATTTCTGTAGCGACCCGACCTGAAAGGTCGAATCTCCGGTGTTTCTGTACCATCCCAAGATCATGCTGGTACACACACGGTACATCAATGTATATATCAAAGTGAAATCACACAGCTTTAATAATCGAAAAATCTCATATCGAGTCCTTTATTACAATAAGAATTACAATAAAGTGGTTGAAGGCCAACTCATGAGAATAACTAATCTTGCGGAAGCTTCAAAGGTAATTGAGTCCATCTGACTCCAAGGGCATCTCACCGAGCGTAGAGCGTATCCTCACTCCTGGTCGGAAAAGTACTCTACAACATGATACGTTGCAGCCGTGTGGGTCAGCATATTGAATATGCCGGCAATGTCACTAAAGAGGGGGTAAAGTAATCATCTATTCTATATGCTTATATGGCAGGTGGTGGTAGTAAGTTTTTGCATAAAGCCAATTTTTTCCTACAACAAGAGAGGGCAAAAGCATAATTACTACAATGTTGGTTGATTAATGAGATGGTTCCACCAACCAATTCTCATACCCAAGTTGACATTAATACCCACATTATTGTTATTATTTGTGTTGAGAGTTCCAGATAGTTTCAGTTCCTTTGGCTCAAACTGTCCATGACCGTGGACACGGCTAATCGATTAGGTTTGGGTACTCTGCAAAGTTTTGCACACGTTCCCCACAAGATTTGATCGCCTCCGTTGGATTTCTCGCACTTCAAGGTGTTTGAGAAACGGATGACCAAAACATAGTCTTCTAAAGGGTTTCCCCGAGACTCTGTCGGTGCCCATCCTTTCCTACCGTTCTTCTACATCTCGTAGCACCGCCTGTCCAGGGTCACCACGATATCCAACGAAGCCAGAGCCCATAATGGCTTGTGGCTGTGTAGGTAAGCCTTGGGTCTTGAAGCATCCATCCATCTCTTTGTGCCTGGGTGGACCTTTCCACATGAATACTGGCAGTTCTCCAGCAACATCTAGGCTAACCACTGGTTTCTCCAGGGCGCCGGTCAACCATCATCCACCCAGAGGTATGTTGAAAACTTTGAGTCTTGAGGACTTGATCATCATGTAGGTCTTGAAATTATTAACTCACAACTCTCATGAATCACACAACCAACCCCGTCTACTAATAGCATAGCAAAATTTAAATCAACGTTTCCCGGGGCCAATGTGTCAAAGGGTTGAGGGGTACCTACCACATGATACTACATCAAGTAACCAAGTTTCCAAATTACCTACTTTGCATGCAATTGGGGAGATGGTATAACTAATGCAATAAAAACATAGGTATACATGGTCAAAGTGACTTGCCTTGCTCACGATCCTCGTATTCAAGTGACTCTAGATAACAAGCTTCGCACTCTAGATAATCTAACGAATCAAACAAAGCACATAACAAGCATAAACACAAATACAATTCATACAACAGAAAGTTAAAAAATTATTTCAACAAACAAAAGCACAATCAAAAGGAATAATCACTCAAAGTATGAGACTCTAAAATTTTGGTGTCAAAAGTCTCTACTAGGACATAACAAGTCAAAACATTGTTTTGAGAAACTAGGCATTTAGATAACAGAAAAGTAAATATAAAATTTTATTAGAAAATAGAAAGTTTTTCATTATAAAAATATTTTTGTGCAAAAAGAGTTACTACAAAACTTTTTTCCAAACACTACTAAAGGTGAAAATAAGATGTACCTATTCAAAACTAGAGCACAAAACGAAAAATATATATTTTATTAACAGAAAGTAATACACCTAATGTTGAATCAATAGAACCTAATGAAATCTAAAAACAAAAGTTAAACTAATTCAGGTTCAAATTAAATTAAAATTAAAATAACTAAACTACATTAAGAACTAAACAAATTCTGTTTTTATTAAAAAGATTAACCAAATTTATCCTAAAAATTCTCAAACTATGTAGGATGATAGGTCTAACTAATACAAACTAGTGGCAAAATGATTCACTCAAAAATAAAAGTTTAAACTCATGTTATACAGATTTTAGTAATTTAAGAAAATTTGGTTAGATTCAAATTTAAAGTTCAAATTTGAAATCTAATCATACAGACAAAAACTACAACATATTTGTGAACTAATGCAAAAATAATCAACTAAAAACACCAAATATTTTAAAAGATATGATTAAAACAAAAACAGAATACATTCTGTTTTCTCAAAACATAAAAGAAAAAGAAAAACGTTCTACCGATCGGACAGGGTCTACGTGGCATACTGTGATTGGCCGCGAGGGTGTGCGTGCGGGAGTTAGCGAGCGGTTGGCCGAGACTTAACGCGTACCGGTTCGGGGTTTAAATAGATCTAATCTAGATCGTTGACTATGGATCCGACGGCTATGGGTATAGGTGGAGGCTTACAGAGATGGGGTCTAGGTCTCCAGCGAGGTCAACGGCGGCCGGAGGTCGGATGTGCTCGGGGTCGACGGTGCGGTTGTCGGGGGCGGCATCCAAAGGCTTCAAATGGCGGCGGCGAGGCTCCGACGTGGATTGGTGGCGTCGGAGGGGGCTGGGGGTGAGTGTGGCGACGGACACGAGCTCGGGGACGTCCGGTTGGGTGCCGAACTCTGGCGAGGTGTGGGGCAACGTCCCGGCGAGGGAAGAGGGGGTTTCGGGTGGGGAACGAAGAGTGGAGGTACGGTGCTTATATAGGGGCGGTGCGGTGGTCGGGGAGGGCACGAGGGGCGAGATCCGCGGAGAGGGATCGTCGGCGTCGTCGTCGGGCGCGGGGAAGAGGATGAGCGTGCTGATGCCGTGGTGGACGGTGGGTCCCGCACGTCAGTGAGGGTGGGACGCATGGTTAGCGTGTCGGTGGCCGAACCGGAGTAGTTTCGGGAATTAAAGGCTGTGGGCCGGCCCGTTTCTATTTAAAACATTTCCTTTTCTATTTACAAAGCAGTAAAAACTCTTTTAATGCATTCAAAATATTTCCAAACATAGGAAATATATATATCAAAATGATCAAGAGAATTAATGCTATTTAATGAACATTTTTCCTCTGTCATATTGAATATCTTTTTTGAATTTATTTTCAGAAAAATGCCTAATTGATTTTAAATCCTTTGGAGATAAACTTTGAAATAACCCCCCTAGTTTTATTGCCCAAATATTTCACCAAGATGCCCCTGGTGTGGAGTGTCATGTTACTCCCCTCTTTCTTTGAACATTTCCAAAGGTTTTCAAATAGGTGAAACAAATACATGGGAAAATTGAAATGGCCTTTCAGAAAATCAAAAGAAGCACTTCAACAAATTCATTACATTCAAACAAAATGATGATGATGCATAGCTATATTTCATAACATTCCAAAATGAAATTTTGGGATGTTACAAACCTACCCACCTTAAGATGAATCTCGCCCTCGAGATTCGGGTTGGCTAGAAAATAGGTGCGGGTGGTCTCAACGAAGATCTTCTTCGCGTTCCCAGGTGGCTTCTTCCTCGGTGTGGTGACTCCACAGAACCTTACAGAACTTGATGGTCTTGCTTCGGGTCACTCTGTTGGTAGTCTCGAGGATTCTAACAGGCTTCTCCTCGTAGGTCAGGTCACTATCAAGTTGTATGGCCTCTAGGGGCACTGTGTCTCTCAAAGGAATATCAGCCATCTCAGCATGGCATTTCTTCAGCTGGGAAACATGGAAAACATCATGAACTCCGGACAGTCCTTCCAGCAATTCCAGCTTGTATGCCACTTCGCCTTTACGTTCAAGAATTTTGTAGGGGCCTATGAATCTGGGTGCTAGATTTCCTTTAACACCAAACCTCTTGATTCCTCGAAGTGGGGACACACGAAGATATGCTCGATCTCCCACTTCATATGTCACCTCCTTGCGTTTGTTATCAGCATAGCTCTTCTGCCTGTATTGAGCTATCTTGAGTCGGTCTCGAATCAGTTTGACCTTTTCTTCAGAATCTCGCATAAGATCGGGACCAAAAAAAATTCGGTCACCAACACCATCCCACATCAATGGTGTTCTGCATCTCCTTCCGTATAAAGCTTTGAAAGGGGCCATCTTCAGACTAGTCTGATAACTGTTGTTGTACGAGAACTCTGCGTAAGGTAAGTTGTCATCCCAACTGGACCCATAGTATAGCGCACAAGCTCTCAACATGTCTTCCAAGATCTGATTGACTCTCTGTGTCTGTCCATCGGTCTGTGGATGAAAAGTTGTATTGAATTCCAGCCTTGTACCCAAAGTTTCATGTAACTGATGCCAAAACTTTGTGGTAAACTGTGTTCCTCTATCTGATACGATACTCCTCGGAACTCCATGCAGACATACGATCCTGGTCATATATATCTTGGCTAACTTAGCACTGGTATAGGTGGTCTTCACTGGAATGAAATGAGCCACCTTGGTCAAGCGATCGACCACTACCCAAATGGAATCATATCCTAAACGGGTCCTAGGTAGTCCTGTGATGAAGTCCATACCAAGCTTATCCCATTTCCACTCGGGTATCGACAAATGTTGGAGTAACCCTGCTGGTTTCTGATGTTCCGCCTTTACTCGCTGACAAACATCACATACCGCAACATGTTCGGCAATATCCTTCTTCATTCCTGTCCACCAGTAACTTTCCTTCAAATCCACGTACATCTTGGTGTTTCCTGGGTGTATCGAGTATGGTGAATCGTGGGCTTCTTGAAGTATCAACTTCCTGAGCTCTGGGTCATTGGGCACATAGATTCGATTCTCAAACCATAGAGTACCTTGTTCATCTTCACGAAAGTCTTTAGCTTTTCCTTCTTTCATTCTCTGCTTTATCTCAGCTATCTCCTTGTCCGATTTCTGATCTTCACGAATTCTTTCGATCAAGGTGGACTGAATCTCTAGTGTGGCAACATATCCTTTTGGAACTATCTCTAACCGAAGCCCTCTGAGATCATCGGTTAACTCCTGGGGTAATCCTCCGGCTATGAGTGTGTTCACATAACTCTTCCGACTCAAAGCATCTGCCACAACATTTGCCTTTCCTGGATGGCAATGTAGTCTCATGTCATAGTCCTTGATTAACTCTAACCATCTCCTCTGTCTGAGGTTCAACTCCTTCTGTGTGAAGATATACTTCAGGCTCCTATGATCAGTGCAAAAATCACAACTATTTCCGATGAGGAAATGTCTCCAAGTCTTGAGTGCGTGCACTATGGCTACTAATTCCAAATCATGGGTGGTATATTTCAACTCATGGGGTCGTAGCTGTCTGGATGCATAAGCTACAACTTTTCCCTCCTGCATGAGTACTCCTCCAAGTCCTTGACGTGATGCGTCACAATAAACCTGGAAGTCCTTCCGAATGTTTGGCAGTATCAACACTGGGGCTGTGACCAAACATTTCTTCAACTCCTGGAAACTGGACTCACATTCCTCAGTCCAGATATATTTAGACTCTTTCTTCAACAATTCTGTCATGGGCTTGGCAATCTTTGAGAAATTCTCAATGAACCTCCTGTAATATTCGGCAAGTCCGAGAAAACTGCGGATCTCCTTAAATGAGGTGGGTGACTTCCACTCAGTGACTGCTTCAACCTTAGCGGGGTCTACTGCTATTCCTTCTCCGGAAATAATGTGTCCAAGGAATCCGACTTCCGTCAGCCAAAATTCACATTTACTGAACTTGGCATACAACTGATGCTCTCTAAGCTTCTCTAGAACTAAACGCAAGTGTTCCTTGTGTTCTTCCTCACTCTTGGAGAATATCAAAATGTCATCGATGAACACCACGACAAACTTGTCCAAATATTCCATAAACACTTTGTTCATCATATTCATGAAGTAGGCAGGAGCATTAGTCAAACCAAAAGACATGACCGTATACTCATATATGCCATACCTTGTGGTGAAGGCTCTTTTGGGTATATTCTGTTCACGAATCTTCAGTTGATGATACTCTGATCGAAGATCGATCTTGGAGAATACTTTGGCGCCTACTAGCTGATCAAACAGGTCATTAATCATCGGCAGAGGGTACTTATTCTTGATAGTCACCTCGTTCAATGCACGATAATCGACCACCATCCTCAAGGTTTTATCTTTCTTCTCCACCAAAAGAACTGGGGCTCCCCAAGGTGAAGAACTTGGGTGAATATATCCCTTATCCAATAGCTCCTTAATCTGCTTCTTGATTTCTACTAAATCATTTGCGGGCATCCGATGGGGTCTCTTGGAAATTGGGGCTGTTCCTGGTAGTAGCTCTATCAGAAATTCAATCTCTCTATCTGGTGGCATGCTTGGTAATTCCTCCGGGAATACATCTGGAAAGTCTTGTACAACCGGCACTTCCTCCTGAACAACTCGTGTGAGGGAGTTTAACCGAGCACTCATTCGTGTGCGTCGGGATACATACTTAATCCTCTTGTTCTCCAGAGTGGTGAGTGAAATAGACTTGCTGGGGCAATCAAGGTTTCCTTCATACTTGGTCATCCAATCCATGCCTAGGATTACATCGAGTCCCTAGGATTCTAAGACGATGAGGTCGGTAGGAAAAACATGGTTTCCTATGTGGAGTTTTAAGGCGTGGCATCCTATCCCTGCCATCATCATACCTCCTGGGGGAATTGACCTTCATGGGCTGACTAAGGGTTCTGGTGGGTAAACCATACTTTTCCACAACTACCCTTGATATGAATGAATGAGTTGCACCAGAATCAAAAAGTACCATAACTGGACGTGAATGCAATAAAAACTTACCAACCACAGTCTCGGGCTGATCATAGACTTCTTCCACATCAAGGTGGTTCACCTGAGCACGAGGAAAAGGATTTGGCTTCTTAGCTGCGGAGTTGCCATTGTTGTTGTCGTTTCCATTTCCTTGCTTGTTCTGAGGGCATTCAGTGGCATAGTGCCCTGTCTTTTGGCACTTGAAACAGGTGATATGGTTCAGATCCTTCTGAGCTGGAGCGGGACGGTGTTGGTTGCCACTCCCACTTCCATTACCATTCTTGAAGTTGCCATTGTTGGGACGATTATTCCCATTTCCTCCATGGTTATGGCCTCCATGGTTGTGCACGGGATGAGTGTGTCCTCCATACTTACCGGTCCCTGATCCGGTATTTCCTGAGTATGGGGAGTAGCGGGGCTTCTGATGAGCTCCAGAGTTAGACTTCCCCTGTGCATACTTCCTCTTGCGGTTTTCGATTTGCTGCTGCTTCGCCTCCAAGATGAGGGCCTTGTCTACCAGCTCCTGGTAGTTGCTAAAAGTAGTCACCATCAGCTGCACGCTCAACTCATCGTTGAGTCCTTCCAAGAACTTCTCCTGCTTGGCTGCATCATCAGCCACATCTCCTGATGCATAACGAGCCAACGTGCTGAAATCATCCACGTACTGGACCACGGAACGGTTCCCCTGGCATAAGTTGCAAAACTCACGCTTCTTCAGACTCATGGCTCCAGCCGAGACATGAGCAGTGAGGAAAGCTAGCTTGAACTGCTCCCAAGTCATACCAGCAATGTGGTACGTGGTGGTGTAGTTCTCCCACCATGAAGCTACTGGTCCCTCTGGTTGATGGGCGGCAAAGCGCACCTTTTTAGCCTTAGTGCATCCAGCGGTGGTGAGTTCCCTCTCCATCTTGCGGAGCGAATCATCTGCCACAATGGGCTCGGTGCTGCTGGAGAAAGTTGGTGGATTCAGCCTCAGAAAACGGGTGAGGTTGTCGCCTTGAGGTGGAGGGTGGTTATTGTGGTTGTTGGTCTGGTTTTGAATCAACAGCTGCATCAGGGCGTTCTGCTGCTGGAGAAGTTGTGTGAGTTTCGGCGGGAAAGTGAAGTCGGGCTCACGTCGTAGAGGCATCTTGCTGTTTTCAGAGGGGTGAGAATTAGAATAGAACAATGACCTAAAAGGAAATTCACTACCCATATGCAATGCAACGAACATATCACACCAAACACTCATTCATTTATTCAACTCAAGGTTCAAACATCGAGATACAAATCTCCAAATCAAACTAAGCATCGACCTACGCTTTAACGACGAAAATAAAGATACACGGGGGCATAACTAAAGTTCTCCTCAAAAGTACATAGTGAAGTGGCCTCCTCCGGTGGTGCTCTCCTCATAGTCATCATCGTTGCTGATCAAGGGAGCCATGTCTCCTTCTGGATGAAAATTTTCACCCATGTCCATCTGTTTCTCCAGAGTTGCAATGCGAGTGTTCAGCTTATCGATCTCTCTAAGACATCCTTCACTTCATACTCATGCTCGTACTTGGCCTCCCGCAAGTCAGCTTCGAGGTCAATCTCGCGGTTCATCAGCCTCTTAATCGTCTTCGTGTCAGCACGAACCTGAACCTCCAAGGTCCTGATGTGCGTCTCCAAAGTCTGGATATAGAAAATGGTGGTGTCGTCAGTGGGAGTGGTTATGATATTTCCATTGGCATCCCTGCGACAAACCACGCTTAGTCCTGGTGAAATGGGTCCACCCCTGTATTCCTCCTGAATACGTCCAAGGGCACGGTGAATTGCCATGTCTCTCCCAAGTATCCAGCTGGGTGCCACAAACTTGAAGTTGATGGGTTCCTTACGATTTCCAAAGGTCTTCCCGGGGATGTGCACCTCGATCCTGTAGCGTCTGTCTTGTGGAAATGACATGATAGGAGTCTCGGTGATGCTTGGCAAGGCAATCCTTACGTCCCTGACGATCCTCATCAGCTCCTTGCCAAAGGGCATCGTCGCGTCAGGCTGACAAAACTCCGTGATCAAAACTGGGATGAAGGTGACCATCTATAAATTTTGAAATAAATTGGAGGGAAGTCAGAAACGAGTACATGAGAGTATAAGAATTTTAAAGGCAAAAGAGAAATAAATCCTAAGGCTTTTCCAATCCTACAGGTTACGTCCTACGGTCAGCGTGTGCTCTGATACCATTTTTGTAGCGACCCGACCTGAAAGGTCGAATCTCCGATGTTTCTGTACCATCCCAAGATCATGTTGGTACACACACGGTACATCAATGTATATATCAAAGTGAAATCACATAGCTTTAATAATCGAAAAATCTCATATCGAGTCCTTTATTACAATAAGAATTACAATAAAGTGGCTGAAGGCCAACTCATGAGAATAACTAATCTTGCGGAAGCTTCAAAGGTAGTTGATTCCATCTGACTCCAAGGGCATCTCACCGAGCGTAGAGCGTATCCTCACTCCTAGTCGGAAAAGTACTCTGCAACATGATACGTTGCAGCTGTGTAGGTCAGCGTATTGAATATGCCGGCAATGTCACAAAAGAGGGGGTAAAGTAATCATCTATTCTATATGCTTATATGGCAGGTGGTGGTAGTAAGTTTTTGCATAAAGCCAATTTTTTCCTACAACAAGAGAGGGCAAAAGCATAATTACTACAATGTTGGTTGATTAATGAGATGGTTCCACCAACCAATTCTCATACCCAAGTTGACATTAATACCCACATCAATGTTATTATTTGTGTTGAGAGTTCCAGATAGTTTCAGTTCCTTTGGCTCAAACTGTCCATGACCATGGACACGACTAATCGATTAGGTTTGGGTACTCTGCAGGGTTTCCTCGAGACTCTATAGGTGCCCATCCTTTCCTACCGTTCTTCTACATCTCGTAGCACCGCCTGTCCAGGGTCACCACGATATCCAACCAAGCCAGAGCCCATAATGTCTTGTGGCTGTGCAGGTAAGCCTTGGGTCTTGAAGCATCCATCCATCTCTTTGTGCCTAGGTGGACCTTTCCGCATGAATACTGGCACTTCTCCAGCAACATCTAGGCTAACCACTGGTTTCTCTAGGGCGCCGTTCAACCATCATCCACCTAGAGGTATGTTGAAAACTTGGAGTCTTGAAGACTTGATCATCATGTAGGTCTTGAAATTATTAACTCACAACTCTCATGAATCACACAACCAACCCCGTCTACTAATAGCATAGCAAAATTTAAATCAACGTTTCCCGGGGCCAATGTGTCAAAGGGTTGAGGGGTACCTACCACATGATAATACATCAAGTAACCAAGTTTCCAAATTACCTACTTTGCATGCAATTGGGGATATGGTAGAACTAATGCAATAAAAACATAGGTATACATGGTCAAAGTGACTTGCCTTGCTGACGATCCTCGTATTCAAGTGACTCTAGATAATAAGCTTCGCACTCCGGATAATCTAACGAATCAAACAAGGCACATAATAAGCATAAACACAAATACAATTCATACAACAGCAAGGTAAATAATTATTTCAACAAACAAAAGCACAATCAAAAGGAATAATCACTCAAAGTATGAGACTCTAAAGTTTTGGTGTTAAAAATCTCTACTAAGACATAACAAGGCACATAATAGGCATTTAGATAACAGAAAAGTAAATATAAAATTTTATTAGAAAACAAAAAGTTTTTCATTATAAAAAAAAATTTGTGCAAAAAGAGTTACTACAAAACTTTTCTCTAAACACTACTAAAGGTGAAAATAAGATGTACCTATTCAAAACTAGAGCACAAAACAAAAACATAAATTTTACTAACAGAAAATAATACACCTAATGTTGAATCAACAGAACCTAATGAAATCTAAAAACAAAAGTTAAACTAATACAGATTCAAATTAAATTAAAATTAAAGTAACTAAACTACATCAAGAACTAAAAAGATTCTGTTTTTGTTAAAAATATTAACCAAATTTATCCTAAAAATTCTCAAACTATGTAGGATATAGGTCTAACTAATACAAACCAGTGGCTAAAAGATTCACTCAAAAATAAATTTTTAAACTCATGTTATACAGATTTTAGTAATTTAAGCACATTTGGTTAGATTCCAATTTTAAAGTTCAAATTTGAAATATAAGCATACAAACATAAACTACAACATATTTGTGAACTAATGCAAAAAAGAATCAACTAAAAACACCAAATATTTTAAAAGATATGATAAAAACAAAAACAAAATACATTCTGTTTTCTAAAACAGAAAAAAAAGAAAAACGTTCTACCGATCGGACAGGGTCTACGTGGCATGCTGTGATTGGCCGCAAGGGCGTGCGTTCGGGAGTTAGCGAGCGGTTGGCCGAGACTTAATGCATACCGGTTCGGGGTTTAAATAGATCTAATCTAGATCGTTGACTATGGATCCGACGGCTACGGGTGGAGGTGGAGGCTTACAGAGAGGGGGTCGAGGTCTCCGGCGAGGCCGACGGTGGCCGGAGGTCGGATGTGCTCGGGGACGACGGTGCGGTGGTTGGGGGCGGCGTCCGAAGTCTTCAGACGGCAGCGGCGAGGCTCCGTCGTCGATTGGTGGCATCGGAGGGGGCTGGGGGTGAGTTTGGCGACGGGCATGAGCTCCGGGACGTCCGGTTGGGTGCCGAACTCCGGCGAGGTGTGGGGCAGTGTTCTGGCGAGGGAAGAGGGGGTTTCGGGTGGGGAACGAAGAGCGGAGCGACGGGGCTTTATATAGGGGCGGTACGGTGGTCGGGGAGGGCACAAGGGGCGAGATCCGCGGAGAGGGATCGCCGACGTCGTCGTCGGGCGCGGGGAAGAGGATGAGCGCGCTGACGCTGTTGTCGGACGGTGGGTCCCGCGCGTCAGTGAGGGTGGGACGCGTGGTTAGCGTGTCCGTGGCCGACCCGGAGTAGTTTCGGGAATTAAAGGCTATGGGCCTGCCCGTTTCTATTTAAAGCATTTCCTTTTCTATTTCTAGAGGAGTAAAAACTCTTTTAATGCGTTCAAAATATTTCCAAACATAGGAAATATATATATCAAAATGATCAGGAGAATTAATGCTATTTAATGAACATTTTCCTCTGTCATATTGAATATTGTTTTAAAATTTATTTTCAGAAAAATGCCTAATTGATTTTAAATCCTTTTGAGATAAACTTTCAAATAACCCCCCTGGTTCTATTGCTCAAATATTTCACCAATTTGCCCCTGGTTTGGAGTGTCATGTTACTCCCCTCTTTCTTTGAACATTTCCAAAGGTTTACAAATAGGTGAAACAAATACATGGGAAAATTGAAATGGCCTTTCAGAAAATCAAAAGAAGCACTTGAACAAATCCATTACATTCAAACAAAATGATGATGATGCATAGCTATATTTCATAACATTCCAAAATGAAATTTTGGGATGTTACACATGCTTATCTTTATATTTCGTTGCTATACTCGTAGACATGAATGTGTACGGTGTGATTGGCTTGCTACTATTGCTAAAATCTGCTAAAAATTAAAATTGGGAAAAGGTAGAATTTAATTTTGTCAAGTAGTCTAATCACCCCCCCTCTAGACCTATTTTTGATCCTACACCTACCACGCACGACGCATCGAGCCTGGCCCGCAGGCGATTGGGGCCCCGCGGTGTTTCTGCCCCTCGCTCCTAGCCTTCGCCTCAAAGCCAAGTCGGGCATGCCTTGGGCCCAAGGGCTAATGTCGGTATTCTGGGATCGAGGGTACCCAAAACTTCCTGCCTACGGCCCAATGGGTGGTCCACCTGAAGGCCCGGTACGACCTAGCAGCAGGCCCCCAAGTCAAGACCCTCGCAAGAGCCCCGTTCTCGGGAGGTGAACAACACCAAGGCCCCTAGAGGAATGGCCTCCCTAGGTTGCCTCCTAAGGAGCGGAGATTTATATGTAGGTACCCGGCCTCATCAGGCTGTGATGTCGTGAGCCATGACGACCGAGGCTAGGCGGGTGCCAGCGGGTGCATAGGGGATAATTTGCCCTTTGGTGCTAAGGGAACAAGGGCAGGTGCAGTTTCCCGAGGGAGGCCCCAAAGATTTCCATTCTAGTGCAAGAAGACCGAGACCACGGGCTCGGTAGGGAGGATGTCATCATAGATTCCACCTCTATGGCACACCCTGAAGCTTTGCAGGCGAAGACCACCTTTAGTCAGGATAAGTTTACCTCTTGTCCCCTTTAAAATTTGGCCGTTGTGGTATCCCTTCCCGCCTTCGCGATAAGGGAAGAGGACCAAGGCCACTATAAACAGGGACTAGCCTCCACTGTAGACACACAAGATGAATCCATCCTCATTCTAGAGCCCTCGTGAGGTCGCTCAACCACTGTACTAGTTGATCCCCATCCTCCTCGTGAGGCCAATCCACCAAAGCAGGAGTAGGGTATTACACCACAAGGTCGCCCGAACCTAGTAAATCTCTATGTTCATCTTCTTGCCGGCATGCACGCATTCGACGAGGCTTGGCCATAGGGTGACGAGCTTGAGACTAGAGCTGGTTGAGATCTTCGCACACGCCCCAGAGTTTGAACCTTCTTGGGTCCGCGGAGCCTTGATTCCGACAGTGGAATCAGTACTAGGAAAAACCTTATAGGTGGAGGACTAACTATACCGTATGTCAGGTAGAGGCGTTACTGGGATAACTTTAGCACTAGCGCGTGGAGAGTAAACGCCGCTACTGCTAAGATGGACCCACCGTACCTAGCAGGCTACATGTAGTTGTACAGTGTTGGAAATATGCCCTAGAGGCAATAATAAATTAGTTATTATCATATTTCCTTGTTCATGATAATCGTTTATTATCCATGCTATAATTGTATTGATCGGAGACTTAAATGCATGTGTGGATACATAGACAAAACCATGTCCCTAGTATGCCTCTAATGGACTAGCTCGTTGATCAAAGGATGGTTAAGGTTTCCTAGCCATGGACATGAGATGTCATTTGATAACGGGATCACATCATTAGGAGAATGATGTGATGGATAAGACCCAAATTACAAACATAGCATATGATCGTGTCAGTTTATTGCTACTGTTTTCTGCATGTCAAGTATATGTTCCTATGACCATGAGATCATGCAACTGACGGATATCGGAGGAGTGCCTTGTGTGTATCAAACGTCGCAACGTAACTGGGTGACTATAAAGGTGCTCTACAGGTATCTCCGATGGTGTTTGTTGAGTTGGCATGGATCGAGACTGGGATTTGTTACTCCGTGTGACGGAGAGGTATCTCAGGGCCCACTCGGTAATACAACATCACAATAAGCCTTGCAAGCAATGTGACTAATTGTTAGTTGCGGGATCTTGTATTACGGAACGAGTAAAGAGACTTGCCGGTAACGAGGTTGAACTAG
The DNA here is from genome assembly GCA_022496015.1 of Hordeum marinum. Classification (NCBI taxonomy): domain Eukaryota; kingdom Viridiplantae; phylum Streptophyta; class Magnoliopsida; order Poales; family Poaceae; genus Hordeum; species Hordeum marinum. The sequence goes on from CM039672.1 coordinate 217,830,409, forward strand.
GTATGGAGATACCGACGATCGAATCTTGGGCAAGTAACATACCGAAGAACAAAGGGAACGATATACGGGATTAACTGAATCCTTGACATAGAGGTTCGACCGATAAAGATCTTCATAGAATATGTAGGAACCAATGTGGACGTCCAGGTCCCGCCATTGGTTATTGACCGTAGAGGTGTCTCGGTCATGTCTACATAGTTCTCGAACCCGCAGGGTCTGGACACTTAAGGTTCGGTGACGTTTCGGTAGTGTAGAGTTATGTATGGTGGTGACCGAAGGTTGTTCGGAGTCCCGGATGAGATCCCGTACATCACGAGGAGCTCCGAAATGGCCCGGAGGTAAATATTCATATATAGGAAGTCCCAGTTTGGTTTCCGGAAAAGTTTCGGGCTCATCGGTAGTGTACCGGGAGTATCGGTATTGTACCGGGAGTGCCGGTAGTGTACCGGAGGACCTCCGGGAGGGGTATTTCGACCCCAAGAGGTCCATGGGCTGTGGGAGAATAATAACCAGCCCTTAGTGGGCTGGGAAAACAGCCACAAAGGCCCATGGCGCAGGAGAGAAAGTCCTAAAGCAAAAAGTGGAAAATCAGCCAATAGGAGGCAATCCTACTCCAACTAGGATTGGAGGTGAAGTAGGATTGCTCCCACCTCCTATTTCGGCCGACCCAAAGGCCTTGGCTGCCTCTCCTCTCCTCTCCTCCTATATATACTAGTGGATTGGGTGGTTTTTGGACAGAATTTCCGGCCACGTGCTACCCGTTCCACCGGTGCATAGTTTCTCCTCTAGATCGTAGTTCCGCAGCGCTTAGGCGAAGCCCTGCCGGAATTGCTCCACCACCATCACCGGAGCACCGTCACGATGCCGGTGAACTCTCTCTCCTCTCCACCTCCTCTCGCTGGATCGAGACGGTGGAGATCGTCATCAAGCTGCACGTGTGCTGAACGCGGAGGTGCCGTCCGTTCGGCGCTAGATCGGAAGGACCGTGATCGAGATCGCGAGACGGTTCGTGATGAGATCGCGGAACGGATCGTGATGAGTTCGCGGGACAGATCGTGATCAAGATCGTGAGACAGATCGTGATGAGATCGCAGGACGGATCGTGATGAGTTCACGGGACGGATCGTGATTGGATCGCGGGACGGATCGTGATGAGATCGCGGGACGCTCGGCGATTTGGATCGCGAAGATGTTCGACTACACCAACCGCGTTTCTTAACGCTTCCCGCTTAGCGATCTACAAGGGTATGTAGATCCACTCTCCCTCTCGTAGATGCTCATCACCATGGATAGGTTTGCGTGTGCGTAGGAAAAATTTTGTTTCCCATGCGACGTTCCCCAACAATGGCATCATGAGCTAGGTTGATGGTTCGATGAGATCTCGAGTAGAACACAAAAGGTTTGTGGGCGTTGATGCTTAGATTGCTTCCTCCCTTGGTCATATTTTGGTTCAGCGGGATTGTGAGATGAAGCGGCCCGGACCAACATTACTCGTACGCTTACGAGAGACCGGTTCCCTCGACGCAACTTGTTGCCTAGATGGCTTGCGGGTGACAGTTTCTCTCACTTTAGTTGGATCGGATCCGACAAAGGCGGTCCTTGAGAAGGTTGAAAAGCAATCTATGTATCACCGTTGTGGTTTATGCGTAGGTGAGAATCGTTCTTGCTAGATACCCGTAGCAGCCACGTAAAACATACAACAACAATTAGAGGACGTCTAACTTGTTTTTGCAGGGTATGTTGTGATGTGATATGGCCAATTACATGATGAGATATATGTGATGTATGAGATGATCATGTGATGTATAGAATTTCACTACTTGCATGTCGTTGAATACGGCAACCGGCAGGAGCCATAGGGTTGTCTTTAATTATTGTATGACCTGCGTGTCAATATTTAAGCGCTATGTAATGCTTTACTTTATCGCTACGGTAGCAATAGTAGTAGAAGCATGTAGGGCGTGACAACCCCGATGGCGACACGTTGATGGAGATCAAGATGATGGAGATCATGGTGTCGTGCCGGTGACGATGGAGATCATGCCGGTGCTTTCTAGATGGAGATCAAAAGCACAAGTTCATGGCCATATCATGTCACTTATGATTTGCATGTGATGTTAATCCTTTTTATGCACCTTGTTTTGCTTAGTACGGCGGTAGCATTATAAGGTGATCCCTCACTTGAATTTCAAGATGAACTGTGTTCTCCCCGAGTGTGCACCGTTGCGAAAGTTCGTCGTGTTGAGACACCACGTGATGATCGGGTGTGATAGACTCTACGTTCACATACAACGGGTGCAAGCCAGATTTGCACGCGCAGAACACTCGGGTTAAACTTGACGAGCCTAGCATGTACAGACATGGCCTCGGAACACGAGAGACCGAAAGGTCGAACATGAGTCATATAGTAGATATGATCAACATAATGATGTTCACCATTGCAGCCACCTCAACTCACGTGATGATCGGACTTGAGTTGGTGAATTTGGATCATGTATCACTCGAATGATCGGAGGGATGTCAATTTGAGTGGGAGTTCTTAAGTAATATGATTAATTGAACTCATTATCATGAACATAGTCAAAGTGTCTTTGCAAATTATGTTGTAGATTACTAGCTCGCGCTGTAGCTCCCTTGTATTTTTATATGTTCCTAGAGAAATAGAATTGAAAGATGTTGGTAGCAAAATTGCGGACTGGGTCCGTGATCTGAGGATTGTCCTCATTGCTGCACAGAAGGCTTATGTCCTTAATGCGCCACCCCCTCTAGCGTCGTCTATAGATGTTGTGAACATCTAACAGGCACGTTTCGATGACTACTTGATAGTTTAGTGCGTCATGCATTACGGCTTAGAATTGAGGCTCCAAAACGTTTTGAACGTCACGGAACATATGAGATGTTCTAGGAGCAGAGATTGTGATCTCAGGCTCGTGCCTTTGTTGCGAGATATGAGATCTCCAACAAGATTCTTTGATTGTAAGATGAAGGAGAATAGCTCAATCGTTGAGCATGTACTCAGATTGTCTGGGTACTACAATCGCTTGAATCAAGTGGGAGTTGATCTTCCAGATAAGATAGTGATTGATATAGTTCTCCAAGTCACTGTCACTAAAGCTACTAGAACTTAGTGATGAACTACAATACACCAGGGATAGAAGTATTGATCCCTGAGCTGTTCGCGATGTTTGACACCGCGAAGGTAGAAATCAAGAAGGAGCGTCAAGTGTTGATGGTTAATAAAACCACTAGTTTCGAAAAGGGCAAGAGCAAGGAGGGAAACTTCATGGATAGCAAGTCAGTTGCTGCTCCAGTGAAGCAACCCAAAGTTGAACTCAAACCCGAGACTAAGTGCTTCTATTATGAGGTGAGAGGTCGCTGAAGCGGAACAACCCTAGATACTTGGTAGATAAGAAGGCTGGCAACATCGACAGAAGTATATTTGATATACGAGTTATTGATGTGTACCTTGCTAGTACTCCTAGTAGCACCTGGGTATTGGATACCGGTTCGGTTGCTAAATGTTAGTAACTCGAAATAAAAGCTACGGAATAAACGGAGAACTAGCTAAGGGTGAGGTGACGATGTGTGTTGGAAATGTTTCCAAGGTTGATGTGATCAACATCGCACGCTCTCTCTACCTTCAGGATTAGTGACGAACCTAAATAAATGTTATTTGGTGTTTTGCGTTGAGCATGAACATGATTAGATCATGTTTGTTGCAATACGGTTATTCATTTAAGTCAGAGAATAATGGTTATTCTGGTTACATGAATAATACCTTCAATGGTCATGCACCCAGTGAGAATGGTTTGTTGAAATCTTGATCGTAGTAGTACACATGTTCATAACATTGATGTCAAAAGATACAAAGTTAATAATGATAGTACCACATACTTGTGGCACTGCCGCTAAATGTCATATTGGTATAAAGCGCATGTAGAAACTCCATGTTGATGGATATTTGGACTCATTCGATTTCGAATCGGTTGAGACATGCGAACCATGCCTCTTGGGCAAGATGACTAAAGGACCCCATTGGATGGAGCGGGCAAGTGATTCATTGGAAATGATACATGTTGATGTATGCAATCTAGCGAGTCTTGTAGCGTGCAGTGGATATCGTTATTTTCTTACCTTCACTCATGATTTGAGTAGATATAGTGTATATTTACTTAATGAAACACAAGTCTGAATCGTTTGAAAGGTTCAAGCGAATTCAGAGTGAAGTTTAAAGATCATCGTGACAAGAAGATAAAAATGACCGCGATATGATCGTGGAGGTGAATATCTGAGTTACGAGTTTGGCATACAACTTAAGACAACGTGAAATTTGTTTCACAGCTAACGCCACCTGGAACACCATGGTGTGATGGTGTGTCCGAACATCATAGTCATGCTCTATTGATATAGTGCATACTGTGATGTCTCTTATCGTTTTACTACTATAATTTTTGGGGTTATGCATTAGAGACAACTACATTCACTTTAAATAGGGCATCATCTAAATCCGTTGAGATGACACCGTGCAAATTATGGTTTGATAGAAACCTAAGCTGTCATTTCTTAATGTTTGGGGCTGCGATGCTTGTGTGGAAAATGTTTTCACATAATAAGCTAGAACCCAAAGCGGACAAATGTATCTTCATAGAATACCCTAAGAACAGATGGGTATGCCTTCTATCTCAGATCCGAGTGCAAAGTGTTTATTGCTAGAACTGGGTCCTTTCTCGAGAAAAAGTTTCTCTCGAAAGAATTGAGTGGGAGGAAGATAGAACTTGATGAGGTTGTTAAACCTTTATTCAACCAGAGAGTAGCGCAGCGCAGAAAGATGTTTCTGTGAAGCCTACGTTAGTTGAAGAGGAAGTTAACGATGATGATCATGAAGCTTCAGGATCAAGTTACTATTGAACTTCGTAGGTCGACAAGGATGTGTACTGCTCCTGAGCGGTACGACAACTCTGTCTTGGAGGTCATGTTGTTGGACAATGATGAACCTACGAGCTATGGAGAAGCGATGATGGGCCCGGATTCCGACAAATGGTTGGAGGCCATGAAATCCGAGATAGGATCCATGTATTAAAACCAAGTGTAGACTTTGGTAGACTTGCTCGTTGGACGGCAGGTCATTGAGTACAAATGGATCTTTAAAATGAAGACAGACACTAATGGTGAATGTCACTATTTGTAAAGCTCGACTAGTTGCAAAGATGTTTGTGACAAGTTCAAGGAGTTGACTACGATGAGACTTTCTCACTCGTAGCGATGCTAAAAGTCTGTTGGAATTATGTTAGCAGTTGCTGTGTTTTCAATTATGAAATCTGGCAGATGGATGTCAAAACATCGTTTCCTTAATGGTTTACTTGAGGAAAGGTTGTATGTGATACAACTAGAAGGTTTTGTCAGGCACAGGATGCTAAAAGGTGTGCAAGCTTCGGTGATCCTTCCATGGACTGAAGCAAGCATCTCGGAGTTGGAATATACGCTTTGATGAGGTGATCAAAGTTTTGATGTTTATACAAAGTTTATGAGAAACTTGTATTTGCAATAAAGTGAGTGGGAGCACTATAGAATTTCTGATAAGTATATGTGGATGACATATTGTTGTTCAGAAATAATGTAGAGTTTCTGGAAAGCATAAAACGGTTATTTGGAAAGTGATTTTCAAAGGAAGACCTGGATAAAGCTACCTAATTGTTGAGCATCAAAATCTATAGAGATAGATCAAGATGCTTGATGAGACTTTCAATGAGTGCATACCTTGACAAGATTTTGAAAGAGCTCAAAATGGATCAGCCAGAGAAATAGTTCTCGTCTGATTTGTAAGGTGTGAAGTTGAGTGAGACTCAAAGCTCGACAATGGCAGAAGAAAGAGAAAGGACGAATGTCGTCCCCTATGCCTTAGCCATAGGCTCTATATTATGCCATGTTGTGTACCGCACCAATGTGTGCCTTGCCATGAGTCTGTCAAGGGGTACAAGGGTGGTCCAGGAGTGGATCACTGGACAGCGGTCGGAATTATCCTTAGTAACCAGAGGACTAAGGAAATGTTTCTTGATTATGAAGGTGATAAAGAGTTCGTCGTAAAGAGTTACGTCGATGCAAGCTTTAACACCTATCCGGATGACTAGTCGTAGCAATCTGGATACGTATAGTGGAGCAGCCATTTGGAAATAGTACCAAGTGGAGTGTGGTAGCAGTGTTTACGATTTGACATAAAGATTTGCAAAGTACACACGGATCTGAATATCGCAGACCCGTTGACTATAAGACCTCTCTCACATGCAAAGCATGATCGAGCCCCAAAACTCATTGGGTGTTAGATTCATAACAATGCGAGTCACATGGTGATGTGAACTAGATTATTGACTCTAGTGCAAGTGGGAGACTGTTGGAAATATGCCCTAGAGGCAATAATAAATTAGTTATTATCATATTTCCTTGTTCATGATAATCGTTTATTATCCATGCTATAATTGTATTGATCGGAGACTTAAATGCATGTGTGGATACATAGACAAAACCATGTCCCTAGTATGCCTCTAATGGACTAGCTCGTTGATCAAAGGATGGTTAAGGTTTCCTAGCCATGGACATGAGATGTCATTTGATAACGGGATCACATCATTAGGAGAATGATGTGATGGATAAGACCCAAATTACAAACATAGCATATGATCGTGTCAGTTTATTGCTACTGTTTTCTGCATGTCAAGTATATGTTCCTATGACCATGAGATCATGCAACTGACGGATATCGGAGGAGTGCCTTGTGTGTATCAAACGTCGCAACGTAACTGGGTGACTATAAAGGTGCTCTACAGGTATCTCCGATGGTGTTTGTTGAGTTGGCATGGATCGAGACTGGGATTTGTTACTCCGTGTGACGGAGAGGTATCTCAGGGCCCACTCGGTAATACAACATCACAATAAGCCTTGCAAGCAATGTGACTAATTGTTAGTTGCGGGATCTTGTATTACGGAATGAGTAAAGAGACTTGCTGGTAACGAGGTTGAACTAGGTATGGAGATACCGACGATCGAATCTCGGGCAAGTAACATACCGAAGAACAAAGGGAACGATATATGGGATTAACTGAATCCTTGACATAGAGGTTCGACCGATAAAGATCTTCATAGAATATGTAGGAACCAATGTGGAATTCCAGGTCCCGCCATTGGTTATTGACCGTAGAGGTGTCTCGGTCATGTCTACATAGTTCTCGAACCCGCAGGGTCTGCACCCTTAAGGTTCGGTGACGTTTCGGTAGTGTAGAGTTATGTATGGTGGTGACCGAAGGTTGTTCGGAGTCCCGGATGAGATCCCGGACGTCACGAGGATCTCCGGAATGGCCCGGAGGTAAATATTCATATATAGGAAGTCCCAGTTTGGTTTCCGGAAAAGTTTCGGGCTCATCGGTAGTGTACCGGGAGTATCGGTATTGTACCGGGAGTGCCGGTAGTGTACTGGAGGACCTCCGGGAGGGGTATTTCGACCCCAAGAGGTCCATGGGCTGTGGGAGAATAATAACCAGCCCTTAGTGGGCTGGGAAAACAGCCACAAAGGCCCATGGCGCAGGAGAGAAAGTCCTAAAGCAAAAAGTGGAAAATCAGCCAATAGGAGGCAATCCTACTCCAACTAGGATTGGAGGTGAAGTAGGATTGCTCCCACCTCCTATTTCGGCCAACCCAAAGGCCTTGGCTGCCTCTCCTCTCCTCTCCTCCTATATATACTAGTGGATTGGGTGGTTTTTGGACAGAATTTCCGGCCACGTGCTACCCGTTCCACCGGTGCATAGTTTCTCCTCTAGATCGTAGTTCCGCAGCGCTTAGGCGAAGCCCTGCCGGAATTGCTCCACCACCATCACCGGAGCGCCGTCACGATGCCGGTGAACTCTCTCTCCTCTCCACCTCCTCTCGCTGGATCGAGACGGTGGAGATCGTCATCAAGCTGCACGTGTGCTGAACGCGGAGGTGCCGTCCGTTCGGCGCTAGATCGGAAGGACCGTGATCGAGATCGCGAGACGGTTCGTGATGAGATCGCGGAACGGATCGTGATGAGTTCGCGGGAAAGATCGTGATCAAGATCGTGAGATGGATCGTGATGAGATCGCAGGACGGATCCTGATGAGTTCACGGGACGGATCGTGATTGGATCGCGGGACGGATCGTGATGAGATCGCGGGACGCTCGGCGATTTGGATCGCGAAGATGTTCGACTACACCAACCGCGTTTCTTAACGCTTCCCGCTTGGCGATCTACAAGGGTATGTAGATCCACTCTCCCTCTCATAGATGCGCATCACCATGGATAGGTTTGCATGTGCGTAGGAAAATTTTTGTTTCCCATGCGACGTTCCCCAACATACAGGGCCTTAGTGATATGCGTTACTGCTAAATCTATAACAGTAGCGAGGGTTGGCGACCTGCGCTGCCGCTATTCTACCCGTGTCCTCTTCCCCACCCGTGTTGCTCACTCTCCCCTCCACACTCATTGTCTCTCTCTCCCTCACCACGCCATCGCCGTCGTTGCCGCACTACCGTCCTCTCTCCTCCATTGCCCTAAGCCCCCTCCCTCCTCGCCCTTCCTCCTCGCCCTCCTCCCCTCTCCATCCTTGCCCCACTCCCTCTTACGACTGTCGTCCCTTTTCCCTCCTCCGGTCACTAACCCTCTTCCCTCCTCCATCCGCCGCCCCTCCTCCTCCCCCAGCCACTGACCCCCTCCTCCTCCCATGTTTTAAAATTTCTTCATGTTCTATGTGTAGATGGAGATGATGTTCAAATAGTAATTGTAGAAATGTGAATTTGCAGTACATGTAGTAGTAGTAAAAATGTTCCTCCATCGTCGTAGATGTAGTAGTAGTACATGAGTAGCTGTAAAAATATGCAAATATTTTTTTTTAATGAAAATGTGAAGCAAGTTTGTTTTTGAAATGAAAATGTGAAGCTAGTTATTTTTTGAAATGCAAATGTGAATTTGGAGAAACACCTTTGGGTGGCCTATGTTTTGCTAGAATGTCGATTTATTTCCTCTCCCGCAAATTTCAGGAACTTGATGTGCCCTATTTTAGCAATGGTCATGCCAAATTTTTTTGTCGATTTCACCATACCTTTACTAGAAAGTAGGAAATATCAATTGCCTGTGATTTGCGGAAACATGAATTAGATGACATTCCGACAAAACATAGGCCATTTTTTATGCCATTACTCCATAATTGTAATTATAATTGACTTATGATTAGGGTTGACTTTCAGTCTATGGCAGCTCCATGTGTGACTTTCAGTATGTTCTTGATGGAGGAATCCCGACTATTGTTGTGCGGGTCGTTTCATCTTCCTCTTCTCACGATATATACCTTGGTATAATGCGCGTGAGAGCGAGAGGAAGCGACCAACATGGACGGTCGAAATATCAGAGATGAAATCCCGACTATTGTTGTGGGGGTCGCTTCCTCCTTCTTCCCCATGTGCTACACATTTTGGCAATGCACGTGGGGACGAAGGGAGGAGCAGCCAGCACCGACGGTCAAAATATTTTCATGTGGGAGTGTCTACTACATATATACACCAGGGTGAGGGAGTGCCCACCATATACACCATGAGATATGAGAATTTTTCAAGGAAGCCTCAACAGATCAAAAGTCAACCCATGATCAATAGTTTCTGGTATAATTGACATCAATTTTTAATCTTCGAATCATGAATACAGGAAATGTCTAACAACGAGGGGATCCCTGAGTGCTATATGTGCACCTACAACAGGGATATATGCGACCTTTATCGTCACCTAGATAGGGGTACGTCCTTCAGCGTGACGCTAAAGGAGGACTTCGAAATTTCTATGGTATGTAAATACGACATATATATTTTTGTAATGAAGCATGATGTGTGCTTTTTTTTCTTTAATCAACCTGTAATTTTCTTTTGTATAATTGGACTAGTGTGTTTCCCACCATGCAAGACTCCATGTCTCGGATAAGTTTCATTTCCAAGAGAGGGATAGTATGTTGGAAATATGCCCTAGAGGCAATAATAAAATGGTTATTATTATACTTCCTTGTTCATGATAATTGTCTATTGTTCATGCTATAATTGTATTAACCGGAAATCGTAATACATGTGTGAATACATAGACCACAGCATGTCCCTAGTGAACCTCTAGTTGGCTAGCTCGTTGATCAATAGATGGTTACGGTTTCATGAACATGGACATTGGATGCCGTTGATAACAGGATCACATCATTAGGAGAATGATGTGATGGACAAGACCCAATCCTAAGCATAGCACAAGATCGTGTAGTTCGTCTGCTAAAGCTTTTCTAATGTCAAGTATCATTTCCTTAGACCATGAGATTGTGCAACTCCCGGATACCTAGGAATACTTTGGTTGTGCCAAACGTCACAACGTAACTGGGTGGCTATAAAGGTATACTACGGGTATCCTCGAAAGTATCTGTTGGGTTGGCACGAATCAAGATTGGGATTTGTCACTCCATGTGACGGAGAAGTATCTCTGGGCCCACTTGGTAAGACATCATCATAATGAGCTCAATGTGACTAACGAGTTAGCCACGTGATGATGTGTTACGGAACGAGTAAGGAGACTTGCCGGTAACGAGATTCAACAAGGTATAGGGATACCGACGATCGAATCTCGGGCAAGTGTCATTCTGGTAGACAAAGGGAATTGTATACGGGATTGATTGAATCCCCGACATCGTGGTTCAACCAATGAGATCATCATGGAGTATGTGGGAGCCAACATGGGTATCGATATCCTGCTGTTGGTTATTGACCGGAGAGGTGTCTCGGTCATGTCTACATGCCTCCCGAACCCGTAGGGTCTACACACTTAAGGTTCGATGACGCTAGGGTTATAGGGAAATTGTGTATGTGGTTACTGAAGGTTGTTCGGAGTCCCGGATGAGATCCCGGACGTCACGAGGAGTTCCGGAATGGTCCTGAGGTAAAGATTCATATATAGAAAGTAAGGTTTTGGTCACCGGAAGTGTTTCGGGCATCACTGGTAACATACCGGGACCACCGGAAGGGTTCCGGGGGTCCACCGTGTGGGGCCACCGGCACCAGAGGGCTGCATGGGCCGCGGGTGGGAGGGAACCAGCCCCTAGGTGGGCTAGTGCGCCTCCCACAAGGGCCCAAGGCGCAACACTAGGTGGGAGGGGGGGCAAACCCTAGGGGCAGATGGGCCCTAGGCCCACCTAGGGCGCCGCCCCTCCTCTCCCCTCTTGGCCGCCGGCTACAAGGCCATCTAGGGTTGGCCTCCGGCCCTAGGGTGGGAACCCTAGGGGATGAGCACCCTCCTCCCCTCCCCCTATATATATGTGGAGCCCTTGGGGCTGCCGGGGACACGCATCTCTCTCTCTCTCTCTCTCTCTCTCTCTCTCTCTCGGCGCAGCCCTACTCCTCCTCCTCCTTGTCCTCCGTAGTTCTTGGCAAAGCCCTGCCGGAGTACCACCTAGCTCCAACGTCACCACGCCGTCGTGCTGCCGGAGCTCTCCCTCAATCTATCCTTCCTCCTTGCTGGATCAAGGTGTAGGAGACATCATCGGGCTGCACGTGTGTTGAACGCGGAGGTGCCGTTGTTCGACGGTTAGATCGGAATCCACCGCGATCTGAATAGCTGCGAGTACGACTCCACCAACCGCGTTCTAGTAACGCTTCCGCTTTGCGATCTTCAAAGGTACGAAGATGCACTCCCCCTTTGCTCGTTGCTGGTTTCTCCATAGATAGATCTTGGTGACACGTAGGAATTTTTTTGATTTACTACTACGTCTCCCAAGAGTGGCATCATGAGCTAGGTCTATGTGTAGAATCTATGCACGAGTAAAACACAAGGTGTTGTGGGCGTCGATTTTGTCAATTTTCTTGTCGTTACTAGTCTTATCTTGATTCGGCGGGATTGTGGGATGAAGTGGCCCGGACCGACCTTACATGTACGATTACATGAGACTGGTTCCACCGCCTGACATGCACTTGTTGCATAAGGTGGCTAGAGGGTGTCTGTCTCTCCCACTCTAGTAGGACCGAATTCGATGAAAAGGGTCCTTATGAAGGGTAAATAGAAATTGGGATATCACGTTGTGGTTTTGGCGTAGGTAAGAAACATTCTTGCTAGAAACCTATAGCAGCCACGTAAAAACTTGCAACAACAAATTAGAGGACGTCTAACTTGTTTTTGCAGCATATGCGTGTGATGTGATATGATCAAAGGATGTCATATGATATATGTGATGTATGAGATTGATCATGTTCTTGTAATAGGATTCACGACTTGCATGTCGATGAGTATGACAATTGGCAGGAGCCATAGGAGTTGTCTTAATTTATTGTATGACCTGCATGTCAATCATAAACGCCATGTAATTACTTTACTTTATTGCTAACCGTTAGCCATAGTAGTAAAAGTAATAAGTGGCGAGACAACTTCATGAAGACACGATGATGGAGATCATGGTGTCGTGCCGGTGACAATGATGATCATGGTGCCCTGAAGATGGAGATCAAAAGAGTAAGATGATATTGGCCATATCATGTCACTATATTGATTGCATGTGATGTTTATCATGTTTACATCTTATTTGCTTAGAACGACGGTAGCTTAAATAAGATGATCTCTCACTAAAATTTCAAGAAATGTGTTCCCCTAACTGTGCACCGTTGCTAAGGATCGTTGTTTCGAAGCACCACGTGATGATCGGGTGTGATAGGTTCTAACGTTCGCATACAACGGGTGTAAGCCATATTTACACATGCAATACACTTAGGTTGACTTGACGAGCCTAGCATGTACAGAGAATGGCCTCGGAACACGGGAGACCGAAAGGTCGAACATGAGTCGTATAGAAGATACGATCAATATGGAGATGTTCACCATGGATGACTAGTCCGTATCACGTGATGATCGGACACGGGCTAGTTGACGTGGATCATGTGTCACTTGGATGACTAGAGAGACATGGGACGCCATCAAGTCTATGCGCATAGTCTAGTACTGGACAACGCTTGCTACAATACTTCATGACGTGCCGCTGGAGATGCACAAAACTATTGTTGAAAAAGGAATGACAAAAGAGACATGGGACGCCATTAAGTCTACGCGCATAGGCGATATGAATGTCCGCGAGGCCAAGGTGCAAGATCTCCTCAAGGAGATTGATGGCATCCGCATGAGGAGTGGTGAAACCATCGACGAGCTCGCGATGCACATTAACGAGTCACCAACAACAACGACACCCTCGGTGAAATTCGTGTTGCAGAGAAGGTGGTCAAGAAGCTGCTCAGTTATCATGTCCAAGTACACACAAATAGCTATTGCAAGTATCATGTCCAAGTACACACAAATAGCTATTGCAATTAAACGGCTACATGATCTAAAAAATATGTCTCTAGAGGAGTTTTGGCTGGATTGTATGAAGGTTGTTAGAGACAACCGACTGAATGCATGCTGTTTTGGCTGGGTCTTTATTGTTAGGGTGTGAGAAGAAAGAAATAAGAAACAACAAGTATGTGCGTGCCACAAAAAAGTCTCTTCTTATACATATGTTGTTTAAGCTTGTGTGTGTCATTATTGCGACAACCTCAAAAGAGAACACTCTTTCATTATTTGTGAAAATTAGACTAGCATACAAAATATGTAAATTAGAAGAGTTAATATTCAATTGAAGCTCATGTCTTTACATGACAAGCGACCATTTAGTATATGAGCTATCGAATTTTAGATACATAAATTGTATGAAACAAAAGTTTTCACTATGGTGTGGTTCCCTCATGCGACGTAACGATGTGCATATGGCATACATGAATGTTTCTTCAAGGATAGCAAGGTATGCTCCATTGCCAAAATTCCGCTCGCACGTTATAGACTATCTATTTAAAAACAAACATATAAGGTAGCTAGGATGCATGAAGGAGGTTGCAGATTGTTTCCTACATTTACAAGACCTGTGCCCCAAACCAATGATGGTCACCTCAAGGATATTTCCCCATTTTGTCTCTCTTGCTCTCCCCCCTTCGCTCGCTCTGAGCATCACCATTGCCGGCTTCGCTAGCACATGAACCCATCACTAGCCAAAAGACCGGAAAACGGTCTATCTGGTCAAGATGTTGTAGCGATGTGCCTGATCTAAGAGAACCGCACCACCTTCCAAACGAAGCAGAGGGTGAGATAGAGCTAAAATGGGACACACGTATAAATCCAACGAACAACAACTTGACTACTTTTGTTCAAGGAGAAGCCACTGTTCACATAACCATGGAAAGAAACTGAGATGTAAAGAGCATGTGGTGGAGTTAGATAGTTGGGCACCTGTATTGGAAACGAGACGGGGTTGGAGTAGGATGGGGTGGCAGCGGCGGCTAAAGCGGTGACGATGGTGGTTAGGGCGAGGACGATGACATTCCAAGAAGAGGTAGTGGTTTAGTGGTCGCTGACCCGAGGAATAGAGATGAGGGACGGGTGAGAGGTTGGAGGAGGCCATGGATTTGAGGAGGTGCAGGCGGAGGCGAGGGATTTCGGGTGCAGCTAGCCGACGACAGCAATCTAGGTACTATTCAGTAGTCTCTAAAAACAACTCAATGAGATTAGGACCGACTCAGAAATTTTTGTATTCTATGCTTGATCATATGGTTGATGACGGGCCCACAAATTGGTAAGTCGTGGGACATTTTGACGCACATAGTTGAATCCATGATACCAAACGGGCTATAATGTGAGTTTTTTTAGTCAACGCATAAAATAAATGATGTATTTGCGTGTGGGTTTGGGCCAATAGTACAAACCTGTTTTCCTGTGGGCCAATGGCCCAACATGAAAAATAAATGACACATAGAAAAAATCCAGTTTTGATGGTGATGCACGATCACATCTTGCAGCGATTCTTTTCAAATGTTTGTATGTTGTGATGGTTTATTTTTTTCATTTCAGATGAAAGATTGAGGTGTTATGATTGCATATTAAAAGAAATAGAAATATGGGGATCACTCCCTTTTTCTTAGGTACTTGCATTTTTATTTAGTTCGCACATTGGTTTTGACCGAAGTCAATCTTTGTAAAAAAGTTAAACGATCTAATGATATTGTTTTATTAAAATTTAACTTCAGATAAAAGCTAATAGGTGAAGCAAATGAAAAAGGTGGTGAGTATATAGAATTCAACAAAATACATAACTCCAACGGCTGTATTCGTACGCCATTCCTCCTCGCCCTTCAACTCGACATTTACATTTAAAATGCTCCCGCCGTACCGACGACATTTCACCGCCCATTTCCCAACTTTTTCCCCATCCATCCATCCCGTCACATCACCTTTCACCTCCCACTGTCTCCTCCCCGGCCCATTCACCAGCTACCCCTCCTCCCCTCTCTCCAAGAGCTGGCTAGCTAGCCACACCATTAATACTCAACCCCAAGCTGCGTTTCTCAGCCCTCCCATTCTCCCCTTCCATCGGCGTCCCAGCATGTAGCTGCAGCTCCCGGCCATATCCCGCATCGGTTACATAGTTGTGGTTTCCGATAGTGATATCTCGATCGATCCTGGGGGTGAGATTCGTTCTCCGCTATAGTCCTACCTAGCCGCGTATCTCCTCTTCTTCATAGCTGCAGAGGCAGAAGCAGCTAGCAAATTGAGTGAGGTGAGGTGAGGTGAATGCGAGCTGCTCTTGCACTCTCGTCTGGGATAGAGTAGAGCACTATTTATAGTAGAGATACCACCACTCTCTCTCAACTTGCTCCATAGGACCACCGCGCCACGGCTCCCCAAGAAGCGTCTGCGTGCGCGCGCTAACTCCTAAATAGATCTCACGTTCTTCTTCTTATCGCGCTCGCTGGATCGTTTGGTGCTTACTGGTTACTGATCAGCTGCATGGTTTGATTGGTTGCCAGATCAATGGACCTGGTACCACAGCCGGACAGCCCGCACTCGGACGGCAGCGGCGGGGCGACGTCTGGGACTTCGTCGGCGGTGTCCTCGCTGTCGCCAGGAGCCGCGGTGTCGCCGTCGCCAAGCAGGTACGAGTCGCAGAAGCGGCGGGACTGGAACACGTTCGGGCAGTACCTCCGGAACCACCGTCCCCCGCTGTCGCTGGCGCGGTGCAGCGGCGCGCACGTGCTGGAGTTCCTGCGCTACCTCGACCAGTTCGGGAAGACCAAGGTGCACGCCGCCGGGTGCCCATTCTTCGGCCACCCGGTGCCGCCGGCGCCATGCCCGTGTCCTCTCCGGCAGGCGTGGGGCAGCCTCGACGCACTCGTCGGCCGCCTCCGTGCCGCCTATGAGGAGAACGGCGGGCGACCGGAGAACAACCCCTTCGGCGCCCGGGCCGTGCGGCTCTACCTCCGCGAGGTCCGGGAGCACCAGTCACGCGCACGCGGAGTTAGCTACGACAAGAAGAAGCGCAGGAAGCCGCCCCACCACCCCGGCACTGCCGACATCCCCTCGCTCGAAGGCAACGGCAACGGCCACCACCAGTACCACCAGATGCCCCCGCCACCTCCCGGCGCCGCGGCCTGAGTCAGTGACCTCCGTGCGCCGGAGCTAGCTAGCTGCATCGACTTCCCCTACGTATCCCATGTACTCCCACCATCTCTCCAGCTAGCCACCGGGCTTTTGCTTGCTGCAAGTCCCTAGCTAGCTAGTCCGCTCCTACTAGTGCAAGCGCGGATTAAATTCCTCCATGAATCCATGCTTGCTAGACCCAGCAACTAGGCTACTACTGTTGTCGGGATCATTTCCAAACTTTGATCATATGATCCCTAGTCCCTACTATTCGCTGGTATTTCCCCCACCCTCTACTACTGTGCGTTGTTTGTGATGAACTGATGTTATGTTTAGCTAACTAGCTAGCTCCATGGCTCGATTTAATCCTCTATGTAATCGATTTGGTACAACTAATTTGTTAGTCCTCTTGTAACCTCTCTCATCTTGTTGTTGATCGATCTCTTGGTCTTGCAATTGATGAGCAATGTGATCGATGTCCTGTTACATCTTGTGAGAGGTGTGGTCGTGGAGTCATGTCAGTGTGTGTCGTCCAGGTCCAGTTGGGGAATCTAATGTACTGTTCTTCCCGGGGAGGGGAGGGATCACGGACGGACGGGCGATGGACATGATACGACGCCTCTTTTAGGGCGCTTTTGCATTGCTTTTTATGGTAATAATAGTACTGCTAATACCACATGTACCTAGGCTAGGCTATCTTGACCACCTCTGCCTGCAGCGTCTCTGTCAGGCTAAAACAGCTCAACTGGAATGTATACAGAAATGGTAGCAGCCTAGGTTCGCCCTATCTACTCCGCCATACCTCTGCTGGTCTCAGCTTTGCACCCATCGTACAGATGTACATGCAGCACTAGAAAAGCCTGAGTTTTCAGTGGTTACTTAAAGCATAAATACACAGGTACAGTACATGTGATTTCTCTGTTTAATACTACTATGAGTGCAGTTTTGTACATGTTTTGTCTTTGCGAAGCTTTCACTCGTTGATGCTTAGGATGGCATGCCATGCATCTCCTTTTCCACATGCCTTTATGGTAACAGGTACTCCCTCCTTCGCCGGCGTCTTACGAGATAATAACAATAAATTTAACCAATGAAACCAGCTACGTCTTACGAGGTAATAACAATAAATTTAACCAATGAAACCAGCTGCGATCGCAACAGAAATTATACTATTGAATTTGTATTTTCGATACAAATCTAGTTGTATAATTTTTGCTCCTGCCAATCTAGTTGGTTAAATATATGGTTAAACTTAAATTTCGGAAACCGTGGACGTATTATATTGATGGAATGGAGTGAGTAGTAGAAATCTACGAATAAATCAGAGAAGCTAGCTTACGGGCCTTCAACATAGAGTTACAAATAAAAGAAAATCTAAAGCGGTTATTCTTAAGCGTGATACATAGAGTTACAAATAAAAGAAAATCTAAAGCGGTTATTCTTAAGCGTGATTTTAAGAAAGCTTACGACTCGCTGAGCTTGAAGTTTCTCCGTGATATGCTTATGGCTAAAAGCTTGACCGAGCCTATGTTCAACGCCTTATGTGAATGGTTTCTTGTGGCCACATGATAATGGTTGTTAATGGGGAGGTTAGTGATACTCGTGGTCTGCGTTGGTTTCCGTGAAGAGGAACGGTTAATCGCAGCACAAAGTGGGTAAGTATTTGCTTTGCTTATGAAATCAAGGTTTATCGAACCAATAGGAATACCAATCCTCAACCGTCTTCAGTGGCTGCACACGAAAGAACAAACAAGTTGTAGCCAACGCCGGCAAGAGGGTTATCAATCTCCTTAATCTCATTATTTGCAAGCAAGTGAGTTGTGTAGATAATTGTAGATAATAGTAAAGTGCAAAGTAAAATAAAACGTAATAAATGACGGCAAGGTAATGATAACGTTTTTGACTTTATAAGTAACAGACCCGGGGCTGTAGAGTTCTCTAGTGGCATCTCTCATAAGCAAAGCATACAGTGGATAAATAAATTACTGTTGGTCAATTCATAGAAAAGCGAATAATTATGTGATGTTCACAGCAATGATCATGTGTATATAGGCATGACGTCAATAAGCAATAGGCCGACTCCTGCCTGCACCTATCACTATTACTTCACTTCAAAAGCGCTTCTATGCTTGCCTCTATACGTATTAATCATGAGAAACAGAGTAATGCTTGGAGAACGATGACATGATGTAGACAAAGTAAACTCACCTAATATGAATAAACCCATCGTTTTATCCTAAGTAACAACAATACAAAGACACAACTTGTCCGCTTATATCATTGGGATATAGAAAATCGTCAGGTTGAACCTACTACAACGCACCATTCCCACTAAAGAAATATCAATCTAGTTGGCCAAACTACCTCAATAGATCGGAGAGCATTACGAAGCTATGATGATCATGCAAATAAGAATCACAGTAATCAGGTTTGACTTAAATACTTTTCATGAATAATTTGAACATAAACCCACAATCATCGGATCCCAACAAACACACCATACAAAGGGAATACGCCATATAAATCAAGGCAAAGATGCGATGAACATTGTATTGAAGAGAGAGAGAGAGAGAGAGAGAGAGATTTCCATCTAGGTACTACCTATGGACCTGTAGGTCTGTGGTGAACTACTAACACATCATGGTGAGGGGAGCAAGGTTGATGAAAAGGCCCTCCGTGATCGATCTCCCCTTCGACAGGGTGCCGAAACGGAGGTGTAGATGGCCTCCCGTTGGAACATAGACTTACGATGGCAAAAAAAGTGATTCAGGAGCGCTTCTGATGTTTCTAGGGAATATGTGAATTTATAGACCAGAGAACGACGTCGGGAGGCGCTCCAGCGGGCCACCACACATCTGCCCCCCCCAGGCGACGGCTAGGTACGTGGTGGGACCCTGGTGCACCTCCTGACCCTCCCCCAAAGCTTCTATGTCATGTATTGGTCCAGAAAAATCACCAAAAAGTTTCGTGGCAATTGGACTCTGTTTGGTATGGTAACTCTGAAAAGGCAAAAACACACAAAAAACAGGAACTGACACTTGGTACTTTGTCAGTAGGTTAGTGCTAAAAAATATTATAAATTGGTAATTAATACCCCAAAAGTATCCTAGAATGATAATATATTAGCATGGAACAATTAAAAATTATAGATACATTGGAGATCTATTAGCATCCCCAAGCTTAATTCTTGCTCGTCCTCAAATAGGTAAATGATAAAAACATAATTTTTGATTTGACATGCTACCCATTATGTAATATTTGGTATGTATGATCATTGAGAAATGATGAATTAAAAAACAGTAACATAGTAATATTTATAAGTATAAGAAACAAAATCATTAATTTTTCAAAGTATATCCTCCCCCATTTTCTCTTTTTTTATATACATATGGTGGGCTCATTTGGCCTCCCCAATTTTTATTTCATTTTTTGTCTGTAGTCTCTTTCTGACTTGTGGGGGAATCATAGTATCCACCATCCTTTCCTCACTGAGACAATGCTCTAATAATGATGGCCATCAAACTTTTATTTACTTACAACTCAACATGAATAACTGGTAGGAAGATATGACTCTGTATGAATACCTCTAGCAGTGTATACCAAGATGTGCAATGATCTAGCGTGACATGTATCTAAAATATGAAGAACATGGTGGCTTTGCCACAAATACTATGTCATCTCTATATGATCATGCAAAGCATTATGATGATGAACAAACTAGTCATGTGACGTTTATGATGGAATTTGCATGGCAATATATCTCGGAATGGCTATGGAAATGTCATAATAGGTAGGTATGGTGACTATTTTGAGGAAGATATAATGAGACTTATGTGCAACAGAGCATATCATGTCACGGGGCATGGATGGATCGGCGAATATTTGCATCGATCCTCGAGGTGAGAATGGACTATGCACGGTACCGAAGAGGCTAGCAAATATGAGAAGGCGAAGATGCGTATGTCCATGGTGTCACATTAGTCATAAAGAACTCACATACCTATTGCAAAGTTTTATTAGTTTTATCACAAATAAAAGTACTCCTCGCATGCCCCGAGGGAGGAGGTTGGTAGGAGTTAACCATCATGCGCCCCTGACTCAAAACAACACTAGGATTTCAATGAGGAATATAAATGCTCACACATCATCACCATGCCTCTTTAATTTTTAGATGAATAACAGTTTAACACATCTTAATCTAGACACTTCTACGAATCAACAATTTTGGACTCACATCTTTTTCATATTACCACATCAATGTCATTAACCCACAACTTCTCTACATGTGATACATGATGGTTTTGATTATCATTCATTGAATACCTAATATTCTTGGACTAGTCTTATGACCCATGCAAATTACCGCCACTATTTATTCAACTTTCAAACAAATATAAGTGAGGAATGATAGCATATTATTCCTATAAAATCTACACGCCACCATGATCAAAAAGATATAAGTGAAGTACTAGAGCAACTGCCTAGCTCAAAAGATATAATTGAAGCACATAGATTATTCTAACAAATTATCATGAAGGTATGTCTCTATCAAATAGGTGTGTCCAGAAAATGATGATTGTGACAAGCTTAAGTAAAAGAAAACAAAAGCAAACGACACTCCAAGAGAAACACATATCATGTGATGAATAAAAATATAGCTCCAAGTGACATACAGATGGATTGAAACGAAAGAGGAGATGCCTTTCGGAGCATCCCCAGTCTTAGATGCTTGAGTATCCTTAGTATTATACTTGGGGTGTCTTGGGCATCCCAAATATTGGTCTCTTGCTACCCCTTATTCCGTAGTCCATCGTGATCACACCCAAAACTTGAAAACTTCAATCACACAAAACCCAACAAAACTTCGTAAGATCCGTTAGTATAAGAAACATATTGCATACTTGAGGTACTAAGATAAATTTATTCAAATTCATTTTTGCATAATAATTACTGTATTTTAAATTCTCCATGACTTACACCCCAGATATAATCTATGACATAATCAAAACAAGCAAACTATGCAAGCAAAACTGAATCTGTTTAAAACAGAACAGTCTGTAGAAATCTGTAAACACCACATACTTATGTAACTCTCAAAATTCTGAAAAATTAGGAAAACTTAAAACATTTGTATAGCAATATTGTTTTAAAATTTGAGATCATTATCACTCTCCAGCAAAAAACAAAAATCCTACACTAGAGTCAAAGTTTCTGTTTCAGATTCAACATCATTTCTACTCATCTCGCGAGTCATCCCAAGGGCTTTACTTGGCACAAAAACTAATTAAAACATAAAAACCTAATCATTACATAGGTGAAAATCATGTTATCATAAAAATACAGGAAATAAAAACAAAAATAAAGATACATATTGGATTGCCTCCCAACAAACGATATTGTTTTATGCCCCTAGCTAGGCATAATTCATAGTTTCAAGTGTTGTCATCTTTAACACTCAACCCGTAGGTAGCTCTCATGATTAATTAATAAGGTGGTTTAATTATATTCCTAGGTAAGTGTTCCATCCCATTCTTTAATGGGAATTGGAATCTTATATTTCCCTCTTTCATATCGAAATTGCACCTATAGTTTGTAAAAATGGCCTTCCAAGTATTCTCGGACAAGAAATGTTGCAATCAATACCAAGCACAATGAAATCTATAGGCACATAATTATTTTTGCAATAGTAATAGCATGATTAATTATACCTAAAGTTTTCTTGATGATATAATCTGCAAGATGCAAGTTTAGGTAATATTCTTCAATATTGGTGAGACCAAGCACATCACATAAAGTTTCTGGTATTGTTGAAACACTAGCACCAAGGTCACACAAAGCATTGGATTCATATTTATTTATCTTTATTTTGATAGTAGGTTCTCACTCATCATGCAATTTTCTAGGAATATAAATCTTAAGCTCAAGTTTCTCATCATAAGCTTCTATCATAGCTTCTACTATATGTTCAGTAAAAGCTTTGTTTTGTTCATAAACATTAGGTGAGATAATAATGGATTGAAGCAAAGAAATACATTCTACTAAATAGCATTTATAATAATTATAGTCCTTGTAATCCAATATAGTGGGCATATTACTAGTTAAAGTTTTGACCTCTACAAACCCACTATTTCAGTTTTAGCATTAGAATCATCACCCTCCAAGTAGACGGGGCGCTCCTTAACTAAAGGTGACTCATATCGAGTACCTTTATCATTCATATTCAGAGATGTAAACAAAGATTCAATAGGAGAAACACAAATCAGTTTAAGATCTTCATCATGATTTCGATAAAAACCTAGTGGAAGAGCCTTTTCTGAGAATTCTCTCTTGGCTCTCAACTTAGCGGTCCTCTCCTTATTTTCATTAATAGATAATTTGATAGATTTACCAGTATAATTAAAATCATGCTTGGGTGGCAAAGACTTATTTTTAAGAGTTTCAACATCAAGAGCAATTCTATCCATGTTTCTAGCCAAAGTATCAATCATATGCAACTTTTCTTCTACCGTAGTGTTGAAAACCTTTTGAGAATTAATAAATTCTTTAATTGTGTTCTCAAGACCATAATGTATCCTATTAGAATTTGTAGAAGCATTGCCATATAAATTACCATAAGAATTTCCATAGTTGTTAGAGGAATTACCAGAATATGGTGTAGCATTGAAATTTCCTCTATAAGCATTATTGTTGAAATTATTTCACGAGATGAAGTTAACATCAATAGCATCATTATTTTCCTGAATAAAAGTAGACAAATGCATATCATTGGGATCAACATTAGCATTTTTATTAGCAACCATATTCATAAGAGCATTTACTTTTTCACTCAAAGTAGCGATTTCTTCAACATAATTTACCTTCTTACCAGTTGGAGCTCTTTCGGTATGCCGTTAAGAATAATTTGTCATAATGTTGTCTAGAAGTTTGGTGGCCTCTCCTAAGGTCACATTCATGAAGGTACCATGTGTGGCAGAATCTAGAAGATTTCTAGGCACAAAGTTTAGTCCAGCATAAATTTTTTGGATAATCATCCACAAGTTTAAGCCATGAGTTGGACAGTTTCTTATCATTAATTTCATTCTCTCCCAAGCTTGAGCAACATGTTCTTGATATTGTTGTTTAATCTTTATTATTTGATTTCTAAGGGAGGTAATCTTAGCAGGAGGAAAATACTTGGCAATAAAAGCATCTTTACACTTATCCCACGTTCCGATACTATTACGAGGTAAAAATGAAAATCAAGCTTTAGATTTGTCTATTTGTGAAAAGGAAATAATTTAATTTCACAATATCATTATCCATATCCTTCTTCTTTTGCATATCACATAATTCAACAAAGGTATTAAGATGTGATGCGGGATCCTCATTAGGACTTCCCGAAAATTGATCTTTCATTACAATATTGAGCAATGCAACAGTAATATCAAATGCATTATTATTATTATTTGAGAAATCACACAACTTAGTAGTATCTTGAGACATGGTGACCACACAAGAAAAACAAGCAAGACAAGTAAACTAGCGAGTAAAGCAAGCTAGAAACAAACTAGTAACTAGCAAAGATACATATTTTTGTATTTTTTTATGAGACAACCTAATATAACAACAAATTAAAAGAAGAACAAGGGAATGAAATTTTGTGCGAAGTTACTTGATAGTTGGTGATGGTATTCGTCGGCGACGGTGCCAGAAATCCTTCCTGATACTCGTGATCTGCGTTGGGTTTTCCGTGAAGAGGAACGGGTAATCGCAACACAAAGTGGGTAAGTATTTCCCTCAGTTATGAAACGAAGGTTTATTGAACCAATAGGAATACCAATCCTCAACCGTGTTTAGCGGATGCACACAAAAGAACAAACAACTTGCACCCAACGCTGGCAAGAGGGTTATCAATCCCCTTGATCTCGTTATTTGCAAGCAAGTGAGTCGTGCAGATAATTGCAAATAATAGTAAAGTGCAAAGTAAAATAAAAGGTAATAAATAACATCAAGGTAATGATAGCGTTTGCGACTTTATAAGTAATAGACCCGGGGTCATAGAGTTATCTAGTGGCATCTCTCATAAGCAAAGCAAATAGTGGGTAAACAAATTACTGTTAACGCAATTGATAGAAAATTGAATAATTATGTGATGTTCACGTCAATGATCATGTGTATATAGGCATCACGTCCATAAAAAAATAGGCGGACTCTTGCCTGCACCTACTACTATTACTCCACTTCAAGAACGCTTCTATGCTTGCCTCTCTACGTATTAAGTTCATGACAAACAAAGTAATGCTTGGAGAACGATGACATGATTTAGACAAAGTAAAATCAACTAATATGAATAAACCACATTGTTTTATCCTTAGTAGCAACAACGCAAAGACACAACTTGTCCCCTTATGTCAATTGGATATAGAAACTCGTCAGGTTGAACCTACTGCAATGTACCACTCCCACAGAAGAAATATCAATCTAGTTGGCCAAACTATCTCAATAGATTGGAGGGCATTACGAAGCTATGATGATCATGCAAATAAGATGCATAGTAATCAGGTTTGACTCAAATACTTTTCATGAATAATCTGAACA
Organism: Hordeum marinum; assembly: GCA_022496015.1. NCBI lineage: Eukaryota > Viridiplantae > Streptophyta > Magnoliopsida > Poales > Poaceae > Hordeum > Hordeum marinum. Next base: position 217,855,493 of record CM039672.1, read on the forward strand.
AAAACTCACAATTCATCGAATCCCAACAAAGATGTGATGAACATTGTTTTGAAGATCGAGAGAGAGAGAGAGAGGGAGAGAGAGATTTCCATCTAGATACTACCTATGGACCCGTAGGTCTGTGGTGAACTACTCACAAATCATGGTGAGTGTAGCAAGGTCGATGAAGAGGCCCTCTGTGATCGATCTCGTCTCCGACAGGGTGATGGAATGGAGGTGTATATGGCTCCCATTGGAACAGACACTTGCGTCGGCGGAGAAAGTGTTTCAGGAGCGCTTCTGGTGTTTCTATGGTATGTGTGAATTTATAGGCCAGAGAATGACGCCGGGAGGCGCTCTAGGGGGCCACCACACATCTGGCCTCTCCCCCCAGGCGGCGGCTGGATATGTCGTGGGCCCCTGATGTCTACAACGCAACCTTCTTCTTGTAGACTCGTGTTGGGCCTCCAAGCGCAAAGTTTTGTGGGACAGTAGCAAATTTCCCTCAAGTGGATGACCTAAGGTTAATCAATCTGTGGGAGGCGTGTTATGAAGATGGTCTCTCTCGAACAACCCTGCAACCAAATAACAATGAGTCTCTTGTGTCCCCAACACACCCAATACAATGGTAAATTGTATAGGTGCACTAGTTCGGCGAAGAGGTGGTGATACAAGTGCAATATGGATGGTAGATATAGGTTTTTGTAATCTGACAATATAAAAACAGCAAGGTAACTAATGATAAAAGTGAGAACAGACGGTATTGCAATGCTTAGAAACAATGCCTAGGGTTCATTCTTTCACTAGTGCAATCTCTCAACAATACTAATATAGTTAAATCATATGCAAGTCCCTCTCATGTGACAAAGAGTTCACTCAAAAGTCACAAATAGCGGAGAACAAACGAAGAAATTATTGTAGGGTATGAAACCACCTCAAGTTATCTTTTTCAATCAATCTTATGAGCTATCCCTATAAGTGTCACGAACAGCCCTAGTACTAAAATAACACCTTAAGATACACATCAACCAAAACCCTAATGTCACCTAGATACTCCAATGTCACCACGAGTACCCATGGGCTTGATTATAAGATATGCATCACACAATTTCAGATTCATCATATTCAATCCCACAGAAAGAACTTCAAAGAGTTCCCCAAAGTTTCTACCGGAGAGTCAAGACAAAAACTTGTGCCAACCCCTATGCATAGATTCCCAAGTTCAGGGAACCCGCAAGTTGATCACCAAAACATACATCAAGTGGATCAACAGAACATCCCATTTTCACCATGGATATCCCATCACAAGACATACATCAAGTGTTCTCAAATCCTTTCAAGACTCAATCCGATAAGAAAACTTCAAAGGGAAAACTCAATTCATCAGAAGAAGATAGAGAGGGGAAAACTCCATATGATTCATCGAAAGAACACGAGAGAGAGAGAGATAAAACACATAGCTACTGGTACATACCCTCAGCCCCGAGGGTGAACTACTCCCTCCTCAACATGGAGACCGCCGGGATGAAGAAGACGGCCTCCGATGATGGTTTCCCCCTTCGTAGGGTGTCAGAACAGGCTCTCGATTGGTTTTTCATGGCTACAGAGGCTTGCGGCGATGGAACTCCCGATCTACGTTTCTTTCTAGAGGTTTTAGTATTTATAGGAATTTTTGGCGTCGGTCTCACGTCAAGGGGTGCTCGAGGAGTCCACAAGCCACAGGGGCGCGACCTAGGGGGTGGCCGCGCCCAGCAGGCTATTGGAAATATGCCCTAGAGGCAATAATAAATATTTCCTTGTTCATGATAATTGTTTATTATCCATGCTAGAATTGTATTGATCGGAAACTCAGATACATGTGTGGATACATAGACAACACCATGTCCCTAGTATGCCTCTAATAGACTAGCTCGTTAATCAAAGATGGTTAAGGTTTCCTAGCCATGGACATGAGATGTCATTTGATAATGGGATCACATCATTAGGAGAATTCTGTGATGGAAAAGACTCAAACTATAAACATAGCATATGATCGTGTCAGTTTATTGCTACAGTTTTCTGCATGTCAAGTATCTGTTCCTATGACCATGAGATCATGCAACTCACTGACACCATAGGAGTACCTTGTGTGTATCAAAGGTCGCAACATAACTGGGTGACTATAAAGGTGCTCTACAGGTATCTCCGAGGGTGTCTATTGGGTTGGCATGGATCAAGACTGGGATTGTCACTCTGTATGACGGAGAGGTATCTGAGGACCCACTCGGTAATACAACATCACAACAAGCCTTGCAAGAAATGTGACTAAGTGTTAGCCACGAGATCTTGTATTACGTAATGAGTAAAGAGACTTGCCGGTAACGAGATTGAACTAGGTATGGAGATGCCGACGATCGAATCTTGGGCAAGTAACATACCGAAGAACAAAGGGAACATAATACGGGATTAGCTGAATCCTTGACATAGAGGTTCAACCGATAAACATCTTCGTAGAATATGTAGGAACCAATATGGACATCCAGGTCCCGCTATTGGTTAGTGACCCTAGAGGTGTCTCGGTCATGTCTACATAGTTCTCGAACTCGCAGGGTCAGCACACTTAAGTCCGATGACGTTTCAGTAGTATAAAGTTATGTATAGTGGTGACCGAAGGTTCTTTGGAGTCCCGGATGAGATCCCAGACTACACGAAGAGCTCTGGAATGGTCTGGAGGTAAAGATTCATATATAGGAAGTCCTGTTTTGGTCGCCGGAAAAGTTTTGGGCTCATCGGTAGTTTACTGGGAGGGTACCGGGGGACCATCGGGAGGGGTGTCTCGACCCAAGATGCTACATGGGCAGTGGGAGGACGTAGACCAGCCCCTGGTGGGCTGGTTGAAGCCTTCTCTAAGGTCCCATGCGGTTGGTGTGGATTGAGAAGGAAAAAACACAAGGTGGAAAGAGATTCCAAGTGGGAAGGAGGAGTCCTAATCCTACTAGGATTGGAGGAGGACTCCTCCTCTCCTCCTTGCGCCAAGCCAAGAGCTGGCCCCTTGTGCGCCAAGACTCCTCCCTCCCTCCTCCTATATATACTAGAGGTTTTTAGGGTTTTGAGACATAGAAAACAGCCACGTGGTACCTCTCCTCTAGATCGTAGTTTCTCCTCTAGATGGGTTTCAACAGTGCTTAGGCGAAGCCCTCCTGGAATAGCTCCACCACCATCGCCGCAACACGGTCCCGCTGCCAGAGAATTCGTCTACCTATCCACTCCCTCTTGCTGGATCAAGAAGGTGGAGGTCATTATCGATTTGTACGTGTGCTGAACGTGGAGGTGTCGTCCGTTCAGCGCTAGATCGGAAGGACCGTGTTCAAGATCGCGAGACGATTTGTGATTTGATCGCGGCATGGTTCATGATGGGATCGCGGTACGGATCGTGATTGGATCGTGGGGCGGATTATGATGGGATCACGGGGTGCTCGGTGATTTGGATCTCAAGGCATTCAACTACATCAACCGCATTTCTAAACGTTTCCCGCTTCGCGATCTACAAGGGTATGTATATCCACTCTCCCCTTGTAGATGATCATCACCATGGATAGATCTTGCGTGTACGTAGGAATTTTTTTGTTTCCCATGCAACATTCCCCAACAGTGGTATAAGAGCTAGGTCTATGTGTAGATGAGATCTCGAATAGAACACAAAGGAGTTTATGGGCATTGATGCTTAGATTGCTTCCTCCCTTGGCCGTGTTTTGGTTCAACGGTATTGTGGATGAAGCGGCCCAGACCAACCTGACTCGTACGCTTATGCGAGATCGGTTCCATCGATTGACGTGTAACTTTGTTGCACAAAGATGGCTGGCGGGTGTCTGTTTCTCCTACTTTAGTTGGATCAGATTCGACAAAGGTGGTCCTTGAGAAGGTTGAAAAGCAACTTAGGTAACACCATTGTGGTTTTTGCGTAGGTGAGAATTGTTCTTGCTAGATACCCGTAGCAGCCACGTAAAACTTGTAACAACAATTAGAGGACGTCTAACTTGTTTTTGCAAGGTATGTTGTGATATGATATGGCCAATTACATGATGAGATATATGTGAAGTATGAGATGATCATGTATTGTATAGAATATCATGACTTGCATGTCGATGAGTACGACAACCGACAGGAGCCATAGGGTTCTCTTTAATTATTTATGACCTGCATGTCAATCATTACGCACTATGTAATGCTTTACTTTATCGCTAAGCGGTAGCAATAGTAGTAGAAGCATGGTGGGAGATACAACCCCGATGGCTCCATGTTGATGGAGATCAAGATGATGGAGATCATGGTGTCATGCCGGTGACGATGCAGATCATGCCGGTGCTTTAAGGATGGAGATCAAAAGCACAAATTCATGGCCATATCATGTCACTTATGATTTGCATGTGATGTTAATCCTTTTATGCACCTTGCTTTGCTTAGGACAATGGTAGCATTGTAAGGTGATCCCTCACTTAAATTTCAAGATAAATTGTGTTCTCCTCGAGTGTGCACCATTGCGAAAGTTCGTCGTGTCGAGACACCACGTGATGATCGGGTGTGATAGACTCTACGGTCACATACAATGGGTGCAAGCCAGTGTTGCACATGCAGAACACTCGGGTTAGACTTGACAAGCCTAGCATGTATAGACATGGCCACGGAACACAAGAGACTGAAAGGTCAAACATGAGTCGTATAGTAGATATGATCAACATGATGATGTTCACCATTGAAACCACCTCAACTCACGTGATGATCGGACTTGAGTTGGTGAATTTGGATCATGTATCACTCGAATGACCGGAGGGATGTCAATTTGAGTGGGATTTCTTAAGTAATATGATTAATTCAACTCATTATCATGAACATAGTCAGTAGTGTCTTTGCAAATTATGTTTTAGCTCATGCTATAGCTCCCTTGAATATTTATATGTTCCTAGATAAATAGAGTTGAAAGATGATGGTAGAATTATTGTGCACTAGGTCCGTCATCTGAGGATTGTCCTCATTGCTGCACAAAAGGCTTATGTCCTTAATGCACCGTTCGGTGCGCCACCACCTCTAGCATCGTCTGTAGATGTTGTGAACATCTTATAGTCACGTTCCGATGACTACTTGATAGTTTAGTGCGTCATGCATTACGGCTTAGAATTGAGGCTCTAAAACATTTTGAAAGTCACGGAACATACGAGATGTTCTAAGAGATGAAATTGGGATCTCAGGCTCGTGCCCGTGTGGTGAGATATGAGATATCTAACAAGATTATTTGCCTGCAAGATGAAGGAGAATAGCTCAATCGTTGAGCATGTGCTCAGATTGTCTAGGTGCTACAATCGCTTGAATTGAGTGAGAGTTGATCTTCTAGATAAGAAAGTGATTTATATAGTTTTTCAAGTCACTGTCACTAAGATACTAGAGCTTCGTGATGATCTATAAAATGCCAGGGATGGAAATAATGACCCCTGAGCCATTCGCGATGTTTGACACCGCAAAGGTAGAAATCAAGAAGGAGCATCAAGTGTTGATGGTTAGTAAAACCACTAGTTTCGAGAAGGGCAAGGGAAAGGAGGGAAACATCATGGATGGCAAGACAGTTGCTGCTCCAGTGAAGCAACCCAAAGTTGAACCCAAACCCGAGACTAAGTGCTTCTATTTTGAGGAGAGCGGTCGCTAAAGCGGAACAACCCTAGATACTTGGTGGATAAGAAGGATGGCAACGTCGATAGAAGTATATTTGATATACATGTTATTGATGTGTACCTTGCTAGTACTCCTAGCAGCACCTGGGTATTGGATGCTGGTTCGGTTGCTAAATGTTAGTAAACTCGAAACAAAAGCTACGGAATAAACGGAGACTAGCTAAGCGTGAGGTGACGATGTGTGTTGGAACTATTTCCAAGGTTGATGTTATCAACATCGCATGCTTTCTCTACCTTAGGGATTATTGACAAACCTAAATAAATGTTATTTGGTGTTTGCATTGAGCATGAACGTGATTAGATCATGTTTATTGCAATACTGTTATTCATTTAGGTCAGAGAATAATGGTTATTCTGCTTACATGAATAATACCTTCAATAGTCATGCACCCAATGAATGGTTTGTTGAATCTTGATCGTAGTAGTACACATGTTTATAACATAGATGCCAAAAGATACAAAGTTAATAATGATAGTACCACATACTTGTGGCACTGCCGCTAAATGTCATATTGGTGTAAAGCGCATGAATAAACTCCATGCTGATGGATCTTCGGACTCATTCGATTTTGAATCGGTTGAGACATGCATACCATGCCTCTTGGGCAAGATGACTAAAACCCCGTTTTCCGGCTTGATGGAACGGGCAAGTGACTGGTTGGAAATGATAGATGTTGATGTATACGGTCCTATGAGTGTTGTAGCGTGCGGTGCATATCATTATTTTCTTACCTTCACTGATGATTTGAGTAGATATAATGTATATTTACTTAATAAAACACAAGTATGAATCATTTGAAACGTTCAAGCAGAATCAGACTGAAGTTCGAGATCATCGTGACGAGAAGATAAAATGTCTACGATATGATCGTGGAGGTGAATATCTGAGTTACAAGTTTGGTATACAACTTAAGACAATGTGAAAAGTTGTTTCACAACTTACGCTCCCGATTGGTTTTTCGTGGCTACAGAGGCTTCCAGCGGTGGAACTCTCGATCTAGGTTTCTTTCTGGAGGTTTTAGTATTTATAGGAATTTTTGGCGTCGGTCTCACGTCAAGGGGGTTCTTGAGGAGTCCAAAAGCCACAGGGGCGCGGCCTAGGGGGTGGCCGCGCCCAGCAGGCTGTTGGAAATATGCCCTAGAGGCAATAATAAATATTTCCTTGTTCGTGATAATTGTTTATTATCCATGCTAGAATTGTATTGACCGGAAACTCAGATACATGTGTGGATACATTGACAACACCATGTCCCTAGTATGCCTCTAACAGACTAGCTCGTTGATCAATGATGGTTAAGGTTTCCTAGCCATGGACATGAGATGTCATTTGATAATGGGATCACATCATTAGGAGAATGATGTGATGGGCAAGACCCAAACTATAAATGTAGCATATGATCGTGTCAGTTTGTTGCAACTCACTGACACCGAAGGAGTAACTTGTGTGTATCAAACATCGCAACGTAACTGGGTGACTATAAAGGTGCTCTACAGGTATCTCTGAGGGTGTCTGTTGGGTTGTCATGGAACAAGACTAGGATTTGTTACTCCGTGTGATGAAGAGGTATCTCAAGGCCCACTCGGTAATACAACATCACAACAAGCCTTGCAAGCAATGTAAATAAGTGTTAGCCATGAGATCTTATATTACATATGAGTAACGAGATTTGACAGTAATGAGATTGAACTAGGTATGGAGATGCCGACGATCGAATCTTGGGCAAGTAACATACCGAAGAACAAAGGGAACAACATACGGGATTAACTGAATCCTTGACATAGAGGTTCAACCGATAAAGATCTTCGTAGAATATGTAGGAACCAATATGGGCATCCAGGTCCCGCTATTTGTTATTGACCGTAGACGTGTCTCGGTCATGTCTACATAGTTCTCGAACCCGCAGGGTCTGCACACTTAAGGTTCGGTGACGTTTTGGTAGTATATAGTTATGTATGGTGGTGACCGAAGGTTGTTCAGAGTCCCGGATGAGATTCCGGACGTCATGAGGACCTCCGGAATGGTCCGGAGGTAAAGATTGATATATAGGAAGTCCTATTTTGGTCGCCGGAAAAGTTTCGGGCTTATCATTAGTGTACGGGGAGTGTTAGGAGGGTACCGGGGGGCCATCGGGAGGGGTGTCTTGACCCAAGATGCTACATGGGCTGTGGGAGGAGGTAAACCAGCCCTTGGTGGGCCGGGTGAATCCTCCTCTAAGGGCCCATGCGGGTGGACTGGATTGAGAAGGAAAAAACACAAGGTGGAAAGAGTTTCCAAGTGGGAAGGAGGAGTCCTAATCCTAGTAGGATTGGAGGAGGACTCCTCCTCTCCTCCTTGCGCCAAGCCAAGGGGTGGCCCCTTGCGCGGCAAGACTCCTCCCTCCCTCCTCCTATATATACTAGAGGTTTTGAGGGTTTTGAGACATAGAAAACAGCCACGTGCTACCTCTCCTCTAGATCGTAGTTTCTCTTCTAGATTGGTTTCAACAGTGCTTAGGCGAAGCCCTGCTGGAATAGTTCCATCACCATTGTCGTAATGCCTTCGTGCTGCCGGAGAACTCGTCTACCTATCACCTCCCTCTTGTTGGATCAAGAAGGTGGTGATCGTCATCGAGCTGTATGTGTGCTGAACGCGGAGGTGTCATCCGTTGGACGCTAGATCGGAAGGACCGTGATCAAGATCGTGATATGATTCATGATTATATCGCGGGATGGATCATGATGGGATCATAGGACGGTCGGCGATTTGGATCGCAAGGCGTTCGACTACATCAACCGCGTTTCTTAATGCTTCCCTCTTAGATCTACATGGGTATGTAGATCCACTGTCCCCCTCGTAGATGCTCATCACCATGGATAGATCTTGCGTGTGCGTAGGAATTTTTTATTTCCCATGCAAAATTCCCCAACATAGGCTTGTGGCCTCCTCTTTGATTTCCTAGCCCATCTCTTCGCTCCAGTATTTTTTACATTTTCTAAAAATATTCTCCGTAAATTTTCAACCCATTCCGAGAACTTTTATTTCTGCACAAAAACACCACCATGATAGTTCTGCTGAAAATAGCGTTAGTCCGGGTTAGCTCTAATAAAATCATACCAAAATCATATAGAATTATTGTAAACATGGCATGAATACTTCATAAATTATAGATACGTTGGAGACGTATCAACATCCCCAAGCTTAATTCCTGCTTGTCCTCGAGTAGGTAGATGGTAAAAGAAATAATTTATGAAGTGTGAATGCTAGCATAGTGCATAAATTTTATCAATGATAGTTCCAAACACTTTTTCTAGCATCATTATATATCATAAACAGTAGCTCATCTCATAAAACTTCTCATGATCGAGTAACAAGCTATTCACATGTTAAAGTATAGACCAGAAAGTTTCTTGAAAACTAACAAACTATGCTTTCAATCACCAAACAGTTGCAATTCATCTTATTTCTAGGAAGGGCTATGTAAGAGCTTTGAGTTAGCAAATTCCACATACTCAACTATCATATAGTCTTCCATGATTGCTAGCACTCAAAGCATATTTTTAGAGCAAATGGCATCTATTGAACAGAGAGAAAGATAGGGGCTTAAAGTTTTGCCTCCCAACTTATTTATCATATTGATAATTGTCAACAATAATAATTCATGATCAAATATATTTGAATGGCCATATATGCTTGGATCTTTCCCCACCACATGATGCTTGTCAAGAGAAAAGGGTGAAATATAGGAAGTAGTGAAGATGACCATGACTCTTGTAAAAAGGTAAGTACTAGAAAGTAAAAGATAGGCCCTTCATAGAGGGGAGCGTTGATTTGCAGAGGTGCGAGAGATCGAGCTTTTAACACAGAGATGAATAATAATTTTGACCGGTATGCATTCATTGTCAACATAAAAACAAAGAGATCTCGGTATCTTCTATGCTAGATATATTATTGGCGGTTTCCAAACAAAATGGTAAAGTTTTTACTCCCCCTCCACCAATCAATCACACTCCATGGCGAGCCAAATCCACGGGTACCGTCCGTACAAACAACAATCCTGGGGGAATTTTGTTTCATTATATTTTGATTTGATTTTTGAGCATGGAACTGGGCATCCCGAATACCAGCCACTGTCTCGTGAATGATAGTGAATCAACACATATCGTGAGAATAACCTACCTAGCACGGAATATACTAACAACCCCTAGTCACTATATGAGCGATTCGGGCATACAAAACAGAATATTATTTGAAGGTTTAGAGTTTGGCACATGCAAATTTACTTGGAACGGTGGGTAAATACCGCATATAAGTAGGTATGGTGGACTCATATGGAACAACTTTGGGTTTAAGGGTGTTTGGATGCACAAGTAGTATTTCTACTTGGTGCGGAAGTTTTCGCTAGTATGAGGTGGAAGCAAGCACCTGATGTTGGAGGATCCATAACAATATAACTTCTATACAAATATAGCCAAGCATAACTCATTACGTCGTCTTCCTTGTCCAACTTCAACTAATTTGCTCAAGTTTGAAAATAATTAATTGGGCTCGCAATCATAGAATATGTCCAAGATAGAATATTTATATGTGAATTCTCTCTTCCTTCAATATACTTTCACGAATTGTTCAAGTGACAAATGCGGTGTTTGCTATCTTTCAATAAATTTTACCACCTATACTTCTTATATGTGAAGTTATTACTCCCCATGGGATAAGCATATAAAACATGTATACTTTCAGATTTATAATATTCAGTTCATTCAACTATTTACTCATAGGATATAAGTGAAGCACGATAGTAAATGACAAAACTACTCCATTACATATAAGTGAAGATCAATGGGTAGTCAAAATATTAAGTAGCTATGTGAGGACTTCATCTCTCTCTCAATAAAGATTTTCAGATCTGTGTATTTTATTTAAACATCAAGCAAAAGAAAAATAGCACTCCAAGAATAGGACGCATCATGTGAACAAATAAAAATTTAGGCTCAACATAGGCTAACCGATAGTTTACGAAGAGAGGTGGGTGTAGCATCCCCAAGCTTAGATGCTTGAGAGTTCTTGAAATATTCACTTGGGGTGCCTTGGGCATCCCCAATCTTGAGCTTTTGTATCTTGTTCAATCCTCTCATATCCTGGTTTCACCTATTCTAAAAAACTTCATCCACACAAAACTCAAAAAGAACTCGTGAGATAGGTTAGTACACATAAGAAAAAAATCAACACTTCATTCACTACCAAGACAAGTTGCACAATAATTTTCAAACATTAGGTACTGTCTACTATCATTTCCACAATTTATATCTACCAATATAGGCTATGGAAACTATAGGATAAGTAGATAACAAAACTATGACAACAATCTGTCCAAACAGAACAGTCTATAGAAATTTATGAAAAAAGTATACTTATATAACTCAAACAATTATAAAAATTTAGTAAACGCTAAATAATTTGTATTAAAATACTGTGTAAAATTTTCAGAAACTTTCCATGTTCCAGTAAAATATGAAAATTCAAACACTACAACAGAAGTTTCTGTTTTTTACACGGCACACATCAAACATGCAATGCAAGCATCCTAAAGGAAATTCTTACAAATTTTTATTGAAAAACAAGAGTATAAATAAAACCTAAAACAGAACAAATTAATAAAATGACGCTCCAAGCAAAACTCATATTATGTGACGAATAAAAATATAGCTCCAAGTAAGATATATCGATAGTGTTGAAGACGAAAGAGGGGATGCCTTCCAGGGCATCCCCAAGCTTACACGCTTGAGTATTCCTAAAATTATACCTACGGGGTGCCTTGGTCATACCCAATATTATGTTCTTGTCACTCCTTATTCTCCTCATATCATTTTCTCACCCAAAACTTGAAAACATCAGTCACACAAAACTTAACGGAACTTCATGAGAAGGGTTAGTGTAGTAAAGATAAATCATTCACTTAGGTACTGTCAAGACAAGATTAATAATTATTTCCACATTATACCTACTATATTCCATCATTACCACAATTTATATTACTCAATATAAGCTATATGAACACTTGAAACAAGCAAACTATGCATGCAAAATAGAATCTGTCAAAAACAGAACAGTCTCTAAAGATCTGAATGATCACCATACTTTCTTGACTCTAAAGATTCTGAAGAATTAGTAAAACTCAAGGAATTTGCATATAAATCTTGTGTAGAAATTTCATAATTTTTTGACTCTGCATTAAAATCAGATAATTCATATACTGGATGCAAAACTTTCTGTTTTTGCACAGAATCAAACAAGCAAGTATCCACACTATCCCAAAGGCTTTACTTGGCACTTTATTAAAATAAAAGACAGAAAACATGATTACTACAGTATATTAATCATGTTAACACATCAAAACAGAATGTAAAAGTGTTGGGTTGTCTCCCAACAAGCGCTTTTCTTTAATGCCTTTTAGCTAGGCATGATGATTTCAATGATGCTCACATAAGAATAATAAATGAAACATGCAAAAGAGCATCATGAATCTCATGAAAATAATATTTAAGTCTAATCCACTTCCTATGCATAGGTATTTTCTTAGAAAACAATTTATGGGAGCAAGAATCAACCAGCATAGGAAGGCAAAACAAGCATAACTTCAAAACCTTGAACACATAGAGAGGAAACTTGATAGTATTGCAATTCCTACAAGCATATGTTCCTCCCTCATAATAATTCAGTAGAATCATGAAGTAATTGCACAATATAACCAGCACATAAAGCATTCTTTTCATGATCTACAATCATAGAAATTTTACTACTCTCCACACAAGAAAATTTCTTCTCATGACTAATAGTGGGAGTATCATAAAAGAGTTGAATACTACAAATTGGTTCCACACTAAAAGTGTAATATTAAGTAAAATGATATTCATAATTATGACAAGTATCATAATACTAATCATCAATCTTTTTCATCGCATAAGTATCATCACAATAATCATCATAAGTAGGAGGATTGCAATCATTATAACAAATGTGATCATTCAAAGTAGGGGGAACAAAAATATCATCTTCATTAAGCATAGCATCCCCAAGCTTGGGACAAACATTAATTGCAGCAAATAAATTCTCAAACATGTCATTTTCATCAAACATAGCATATCCAAGCTTGTGGCTTTGTATATCATAAACATAATCATGCTCATCATTAATGGTATGAATAGCACCAATAGCATAGCAATTATTATCATCATCCTCCAAGTTGGTGCCATAAATATTTTCAAGATTATAAGAAGTATCATTATCTTCCCAATCCGAATTATCACAACAAGCAATAAGCATAACAAAATCATCCTCAACTGTATCATCTTCCACAACTATTTTTGATTCATTCTCATGAGGCCTATCAATAATGGGAACACCATTATTTGGGAGAGGTACCTATTTACCTTTACTTTTATTTCTTTTCTTCTTCTTAACCACATTATGTGTGGGTTTATTTAATTCCTCCAAGATTCTTTTTGAAGAGGTTGGTTGAATAAAAATCTCCTCCTCATTACCTGATTCATCATAAGAAAAAATAGGAGGATATTGGGAAACCTCTTCCCCTTCATTAGTATTCTATGAATCTTCTATTTAGTTTCTTGTCTTTAAGTAATTGGCAATATAAGGATTCTCAATGCAATTTACCACGCAATACATATAGATTTTATTTAGATCAAAATCAATCATTTTCATGAGAACCCAAGCTGGAACATCCTTAGCTTATGTTTCATTTCTTCATACCCCCAAAATAGACTAAGTTCATTATGATTCTCAAGGGTAATGAGGTTATCACAATTTTTGGACACAATTCAATCATGAAATACTTCACATTGGAAATTAAAATGACCACTTCCATTGCAAAGTTCACAAGGACGGCGATAAATATTAAGTCTTTCAGCACAAACATATAGCCTCTCTTGCAACCATTTAGTTTGTAAATACTTATGCCTCTTACAAAATCTATCTTCCCTGTTAGGCATGTCTTCACAAACTCTATGCACTCCACAAAAATTAAATTGACATGCTTATAAGAAATCTTTTTATCATGACTAGTGCAATCATCATTAGTATTATGGATATTCAAAGAATTCATACTAACAACATTGCAATCATGATCATCACTCAAAGATTTAGTGCCAAATATTTTAATAACTTCTTCTTCTAACACTTGAGCACAATTTTCCTTTCCATCATATTCACGAAAGACATTAAACAGATGAAGCATATGTGGCAATCTCAATTCCATTTTTTTGTAGTTTTCTTTTATAAAACCAAACTAGTGATAAAACAAGAAACTAAAAGATTCAATTGCAAGATCTAAAGATATACCTTCAAGCACTCACCTCCCCGGCAACGACGCCAGAAAAGAGTTTGATGTCTACTACGCAACCTTCTTCTTGTAGACTCATGGTTGGCCTCCAAGCGCAGAGTTTTGTAGGACAATAGAAAATTTCCCTCAAATGGATGACCTAAGGTTTATCAATTAATGGGAGGCATAGGATGAAGATGGTATCTCTCGAACAACCCTGCAACCAAATAAGAAAGAGTCTCTTGTGTCCCCAACACACCCAATACAATGGTAATTGTATAGGTGCACTAGTTCGGCGAAGAGATGGTGATACAAGTGCAATATGGATGGTAGATATAGGTTTTTGTAATCTGAAAATATAAAAACAACAAGGTAACTAATGATAAAAGTGATCACAAACGGTATTGCAATGCTTAGAAACAAGGTCTAGGGTTCATACTTTCACTAGTGCAATCTCTCAACCATACTAACATATTTGAATCATATGTAAGTCCCTCTCATGCGACAAAGAGTTCACTCCAAAGTCACAAATAGCGGAGAACAAATGAAGAAATCATTGTAGGGTATGAAACCACCTCAAAGTTATCTTTTTCGATCAATCTTATGAGCTATCCCTAATGTCACCTCAAGATAACACCTTAAGAGCATCTCCAACAAGCACCCAAAAACTGCTCCGCGCGCTAAAACATTCCTTTTTGGGGCGCCAGACAGCTCCAACACACGCTGCAAAACAGTGCGTGCACTAAAAACTTTTGGGCACACGCAGAAAAATGCTATCGCACGTAGCATATTTTGGGCGCCAGCTAGCGCGCGCTTCACAGTTTACACTCCGTGCTTTTTGGGCGCCCTGTTTTGGGTAGTTGCTAAAGCAATGTTGGTCCGCACACAATAAAAGTGCTATAGTTGCACGCTAAAACTTTTATTGGGCGCGAAAGTTTTGTGCCACTGTTGGAGATGCTGTAAGATACACATCAACCAAAACCCTAATGTCACCTAGATACTCCAATGCCACCACGAGTACCCATGGGCTTGATTATACGATATGCATCACACAATTTCAGATTCATCATATTCAATCCAACACAAAGAACTTCAAAGAGTGCCCCAAAGTTTCTCCCAGAGAATCAAGACAAAAATGTGTGCCAACCCCTATGCATAGATTCCTAAGGTCACGGAACCCGCAAATTGATCACCAAAACATACATCAAGTGGATGAATAGAACATCCCATTGTCACCACGGATATCCCATCGCAAGACATACATCAAGTTTTCTCAAATCCTTTAAAGACTCAATCCGATAAGAAAACTTCAAAGGGAAAACTCAATTCATCACAAGTAGATAGAGAAGGGAAAACTCCATATGATTCATCTATATTAATAAAGCTTGCGGTACATCAAGATCATGCCATCTCAAGAACAAAAGAGAGAGAGAGAGAGAGATCAATCAGATAACTACTGGTACATACCCTTAGCCTCGAGGGTGAACTATTCCCTCCTCATCATGGAGACTGTCGGGATGATGAAGATGGCCTCCGGTGATGGTTTCCCCCTCCGGCAGGGTGCCAGAACGGGCTCCCGATTGGTTTTTCGTGGCTACAGAGGCTTGCGGCGGCGTAACTCCCAATCTAGGTTTATTTCTGGAGGTTTAGTATTTATAGGAATTTTTGGCGTTTGTCTCACGTCAAGGGGGGTGCTCGAGGAGTCCACAAGCCACAGGGGCACGGCCTAGGGGGGTGGTCGCGCCCAGCAAGCTTGTGGCCTCCTCGTCCACTTCCTGGCCCAGCTCTTCGCTCCAGTATTATTTTATTTTCCAAAAATATTCTCTGTAAATTTTTAGCCCATTCCGAGAACTTTAATTTCTACATCAAAACAACACCACGGTAGTTCTGCTGAAAACAACGTCAATCCGGGTTAGTTCTAATAAAATCATACCAAAATCATATAGAATTATTGTAAACATGGCACGAGTACTTCATAAATTATAGACATATTGGAGACGTATCAGCACCTAGTGCACCTCCTAGCCCTCCTCCATAGCTTCTAGGTCTTGTATTGGTCCAGAAAAAATCACCAAAATACTTTGTGGCAATTGGACTCTGTTTGGTATGGTAACTCTAAAAAGGCAAAAACACGCATAAAATAGGAACTGGCACTGGGCACCGTGTCAATAGGTTAGTGCTCAAAAATATTATAAATTGGTAAATAAATACCCAAAATTTATCCTAGAATGATAATATGTCAGCATGGAACAATAAAAAAATATAGATACGTTGGAGACGTATCATTTAGCAACTATTTTGTGAGTGGTAGAGGCTTGTGACAATGGGATACTTTATCCTCTTTTATTCAACTTCTTTGCTGGCGCCTTGTCTTGCATCCTCTCATGTGCGGCCGTTGCTGGGCCATCTCGCCTGTTGTTTCCCATCTCATTCTGAAAGGAATCTCCCACCTTCAGTATGCCGACGATACTATTATTATTGTTGATCTTGTTCACTAGTGTCTTGCCAACCTCAAATTTATCCTTCTCTGGTTTGAAGTAGTTTTTTGGCTTAAAATTAATTTCAGTAAAAGCGAGGTCATTATCACTCATGTCGCTGATGCTTAGGCAATTAGGGTCGCGCATCTTGTTAACTATAAATTGGGATCTGTCCCTTTAAAATACTAGGCGCCAAGGAATATGCTCTCGTGTTTATTAAGGTTGGCAATAGAGTTATGCCCTAGCACGACCGATATAATTCTAGTACTAACAAGCACCATGCTGCTTTCCATTGGAATGCGGCTGACAACCATCGCAAATATAGGTTGGTTAAGTGGAAACTAATTTCGAATCTAAGAACCTTGGGGGTTAGGCATTCTTAATACTTCTGTTATGAACAAATGCATCTTCATGAAATGGTGGTGCAAAATTCTAACATCGGACTGAGAATCTCTTTGGTATCACCTACTTAAAGCTAAATACTTCCCCAATTCAATCCCTCTATTATCTTCCTCCTCAGGTGAATCACAGTTCTGGCGTGTCCTGCTCAAATTTCGTCAAGATTTCAGATCTCGTGTTAAGAAGTTTGTGGTTGATAAAGGAGATTCTACCAAGTTTTGGTTATACTGGTGGTGCAGGGATTCCCTCCCGCGTCCCAATTTACTGTTCTTTTCTCTTACTATTCCTCTCTTAAGAGTTCTTACTTAGAACTCTCTTGGACAAACCGGGACCTAGGATTCATACGTTCCCTCCCTCTTGAAGAGTTAGGTGACTAGCATCTCCTCACTTCCTTCTTTCATGTCCTCTCGAAGGAGGAGGACTCGTTGTCGTGGCCTCACTTGCAGTCGGGTCGGTTCGCGGTCAAGTTGTTGTATTCTAGATTGATGTCGGGCACAGTTACATCTAAATTCAAGCCCATCTGGTAGGCCAGGTTCCCACCTGAGATTCAAATCTTTATGTGGCACGCGATTAGGGGCAGCTTGCCTATGGTTGACCAAATCCGTTAGTGGAAGGGGCTGGGATTTGACTATTGATGCATTTGTTTTGAGCTTGAGGATTCTGACTATATTTCCTTTTGATGTGTCATGGCCAAGCTGGCATGGAGTTGTATCCGTTCCTGGCTGGGAGTCTCTTGGAACCCTATATCTCTTGATGAGGCCAGGACGGTTTCGGCTGGCTTGCAGGGCCAGAGCAACGGTTGTTTTGGGTTGGATTTTCAGCGCTATGCTGGTCACTATGAACCACAAGAAACAAATTCATGATCGAGCATGTTTCCCCTAAGAAACCGGCTGACTGCTTTCTCAAAATGTCTAACTTCTTGTAGCAGTGGAATTCATTTACTAAGGAGAGTGATTAGAGCGCGATGGATGTGCTTATGTCCAAGGTTCGGGTTTCTGCCTTGGCGCTTTCCCAGCAAGGTGTTTCTGGCAAGGCCTAATCTTCCTTTATTGACGTCCGAGTTGCGTTAGCAGTAGGTTGTTGGCCTGCACACCTTATTGATTCCTGTACTTTTATGGTGGAATGTCTGCATGTTGTGTTATGCTACTTGTGCCTTTTGGGTTGTGTGTTTGTGTTGTCTGGGCCTAGTGGCCTGTACTTTGTTCTTTAGTTAAGTTTATTTGTTGGCCTTGTCTATAAATTCGTGCATATGCATTTCCTCTAAAATATAGAGTTGCAAGCTCTTCCTTAAATAGTCTCCATGCCCCCCCAAATATTTCACCCGGGTGGGATCTCTCACACCATTTGATACAATCAAAACATGCTAATTCAACACCAACCCTTAAACCTTAGATAATTGCTTGTGTGTCTAGCATTTCTTGGGAGCTTTGTGTCAGGTTCAGACAGAGTTGAGCTAAGTGTAGAGCATCTGACTAGCTGAACTCATATACCTTTTCAAGCATATACTCAAATATTAAATTTCAAATTTGAGTAGTAAGGGCATGTCGAACGCCGAACATTACAACGGACATGGTATTTGTCCATGAATTGATATGCATATGGGAACCGGTCATTCAAACATGTCCCCAAAGGCCCCCACAAAAAAACAATATCCCCAGATGTTCGCCTTTTTATTCAAAGGCCGACAAATATCTGTTATAATCTAGTAGCTTCCACCAACACATAAAGAAAGACTTCAACCAAAACATGCATGACTCAAAGTGGTACTTGAAAGTGCAACTTCTCCCTAGGTGGTTTTGGTAATTAATAACAACATATATTTCACTGGACTAATGTTTCCACCAATTATATTCCAGGAAAAGTTCAATGATGGACTGGCAAAGGATTGCGAGGAGATTCCCTAGGTACAAGGAACACCCATTAGCAACAAGCTTGACGACTCTAATTTTATATTTTGTGAGAAATCACTCTTGAGTCCATAGGAAGCACTCAGAACATTGCCGCATTTTGCACTAGTCGGTGCAACCGGGTTTTTCGATCGGTTTCACCAAGTTGGGCAATAACATTGTAACGGTTAGATTTTTGGAGATGCCTATATATACCCCTCCACCACCTCTCACTCGTAGAGGAAGCACTGAGAATACACCAACACCGGTCATATCAATTTTACTGAGAGAGAGACACCTACTCATGTGTTGAGATCAAGATCTTCCATTCCAACCATATGAATCTTGATTTCTAGCCTCCCCAAGTTGCTTTCCACCCAATCGTCCTCTTCTACCAAGCCAAATCTATGAGCGAGTGGTTGAGTGTTGAGAAGACTATCTTTTGAAGCACAAGAGCAAGGAGTTTATCATACTACCACATCTATTACCTTTTGGAGAGTGGTGTCTCCTAGATTGATTAGGTGTCGCTCGGGATCCTCTATCTTCGTGTGTGGAATTGAACCAAGAAGTTTGTATGGGCAAGGAGATCTCCTACTTCGTGAAGATCTACCAATAGTGAGGCTACTCCGTCGTGGATGGAAGCCGTGATGGAATAGACAAGGTTGCTACTTTGTGGACCCTTGTGGATTGAGCCCTCCGTGGAATCTTGCGACTGTTACCCTCCATGGGATGAAGTCTCCATCAACGCTGACATGCGATAGAAGCACCTATCGGAACCACGGGAAAAATCTTCATGTATCCAATTGCGTTTGATCTTCATATCCCTTCCCTCTACTTTCATGTGATTGTCTTTACTTTCCGTTGCTATACTTGTAGACATGCATGTGTAGGGTGTGATTGACATGTTACTGTTGCTAAAACTTGCCTACAACTTAAATTGGAAAAGACTATATTTTTATTTGGTCAAGTAGTCTAATCACCCCCCTCTAGACATACTTCAGATCCTACAAGTGGTATCAGAGCTTAGGTATCCATTGCATTGGTTTCACAACCTAGGAGAGAATGGCGTCTAGTGAGGGAAATTATTCCCATAGAGGTCCATATTTTGACACTAAAAACTTTGCTAGTTGGAAGCATAAGATGAAAATGCATATTATTGGTCATAACCCTGTCTGATGGGCTGTTTTTCGTGTTGGATTACAAGGTGGATTCTTTGATGATGGAAAGGAATCAGATCGTGAAGTGATCGCAGAAGAATTGAATATATTGAAATACAACACTCAAGCATGCGACATTCTATTCAACTACCTATGCCCCGAAAGTTCTACAAGATTAGGCATCTTGAGAATACAAAGGAAATTTTGGATACTTTGGTTGATATGGACAAAGGTACAAAATCCGTCAGGGAATCTAAGTTGTATGTGCTACAAAGTCAACTTGACAAGTTCAAGATGAAGGATGGTGAAGGAGTCGAAGAAATGTACTCTAGGCTTGCTCTCATCACAAATGAGATTGACGGCTTAGGAAATGAAGAGATGACCGACAACTTCATTATCAAGAAGATCCTTAGAGACTTGGATGGAAAGTACGACACCGTGTGCGCATTGATCCAAATAATGCCAAACTACAAAGATCTCAAGCCAACGGAAGTCATTGGAAGGATTGTTGCTCGTGAGATGTCACTCAAAGAAAAAGAAGAGCTTCACAACAAGTCAAGCGGTGCATACAAAGCTTGAAGTGACACTCCTGCTACCTCAAATGACAACCTTGTTACCAATGAGGCAAAGAGAGGCAAAGAGAGAACTCCAACTCAAGATATGAAGAGAAGGGTTCATCTAGTTGTGACCGAAATCTTTACAATAGTGGAAGGCCTAAACACTACTCTAATGAGTGCAGGCCCCCTTAAAAAAGAATAGAAGAGTCACCTAGAAGAAAAATCTCAAGAGATGAGTCGCCTCGTAGAGATTGGAGGAGTAGAGATGATCGTTATGAATGAAGACCCTCCCAGTGAAGCAAGGACTTGGAGAAGAAGGACAAGTATACCAAGAGCTACACAAGAAGAAGACATCAATCTTATGTTGGTGAATGGGTTTCTGGATCCAAATCCAACAACCAATCCAAGAGAAGCTATCACTCGAATCCGACTATAGTCAAGATGAAGGTGTTGCCAGACTTGCACTAGTATCCTCCAATTACTATGACATATTTGATTCACCAAAGGAAGGAAGTGGAATTTTCTTCATGGCCAAAGTACCCAAGGTATCACACCCCAAATACATTGACTTTAATAGTGATGAGGATGACTTACTAGGAGATGATGACTTGCTCTTGGATAAAAGTAGTGATGTTAGTCAAAATGAACTTGATAGTAATCATGCTAGTCAAGATAAGTTATGTGATGATGATAAGAAGGTAATTGATCATGTCACTTAAGTATTGAACACTCTTAAGTTAACTCATGAATCTACTCTAGAAGATCATAGAGATCTTGTAAGAACTCATGAGAAGTTATGCTTCGAGAAGCTAAATTTAGAGCAAGAACATGGGTTTGTTAAAGCTATCAATGAGGATCTTAGAAACAAGGCTTCTTCTTAAATATCCAAGTGATTAAACTTGTCTACTTTTGTTCCACAAGTTAAACCTAAGCAAACTAGTAACCAAGGCAACAAAGGTTCTTCATCTAGTAGTAACAATAAAAATGTTAACTCAAATGATGTTGCTCTAGTAGTTATATTGATTCCACTAATGATTCTCTTAGCCAAGTTACACTTGAGAAAGGAAACAATTTCTTGAAAGGGATTATAGAAAAAAAGTGTCTACAAAAGTCTTGCCGGAAGTAAGCAATTTGAGGAGATTGTACACAAGCATGGAGGAAACAGGAAGAACCAATACATTGGCTACTTCAACGCCAATGGAATTGAATAGGAAGAAGGTCAATACCCCAAGCCAAAGTTTATTCCTCAAAGGGAGAAGTACAAACCTACTGTCCCCAGGGGAACAAAAGACCAAGATGACCTTGCACCACAAGACCACAAGCTCAAGGGCAAGGACAGTCTTCAAGAGGAGATTGGCACATTTGAAGACAAATCCCAAGCCATGGTCAAGTGTGTTCCCAAGGCTTCTCCAAACTCTACTTCAAGAAGTGCTACTTAAACTCCAAGGATCCCCATCAAGTTGATGTGGGTCCCAAATAAAAAGAACTGGAGAATTTCTTGAGGGGTGACTCCGCCAATAAAATTCACTCACATTCATTTTGGCAAGGACTATTTGCAATCAACTCCAACTTTATGCAATAGTTCAAGGAGTATCACATGCCCTCATAGGTAATCAAGGGAAAAGGTAATTAATGAATCAATGGACATCATCATGTATGCATTTCACTCCATGTCCATAGATATCCTTGTATTTATTCCTTGTGTGGGACTAACCCATGTAGGTTAAAAGAGTACGAAACAACAAGGATTGCTTCCAACTTAAGATGATCTACATCAACTATGAGATTCCACTACTACAACACCTACATGATGTCTTCAATAACAAAACCCAGGGTTAGTCTGTACCTCTTAGGGGGGATGTCACATCAAGGGGGGGGGCTTTAATCTAATACTTGAGTCAGAGCATCTCTTTAGATGTGAACACACTAAAAGCTTTATGTAAAAGTGGCAACCCCACTTGTGCTTAAATGATGAGTATGACGTATGATCAAGTATTCTTACTTGGATCCTAAGTCAATATACTCATATATAGATGACTTTGTCATCGCCTAAGTGCTTGGTAGATACTAGAGTGGTTTTGCATGTTTGCCATATTTCATTTGACATCTTATTGTTTGAGCATGTTGGTATGTATATTTTTGCTCATTCAAGAACATCCAATTGTTTTTATTTGGATTTTATTTATCTTTGGACAATTGGATGTATAAGAATTCCTAACCACATCCCTCTAGCTATCTATGCTTTCTCGTCTCAAATTCTATTCATGCTTCATCACAAAATTTGAGCAAGCACTTCTCAGACCCTCTATGTGAGGAGCACTCGGAGTTCTGTTTTGACAAGAGCTATCTTCCAAAATCTCCCATGTGACACTCTATGTAACCAACCAACAAAACTCGGTTCCACCCAAGCACTTGGGTTGATCTATATTTTGACCTTGGTACAACCGACTCTGCAATCGACCTCGCCGAGTTTCTATGTCCCATGGCAGTTAAGAAACTCGGTGGCACCAAAATTTTGGAATCCGTGACACCGACAGTATAAGGGTATTTATATCCAACGGACCCAATTTTTGAAATTAAATCTTCAATCGTCGTCCTCCGCAACCCTCTGTTGTCGCGCTCGAGTCTTCGGACATCTTCCTCGCCTCCCATGCACTCTCACTGTAGGAGTCCTCCGCTATCGACGACAATCTGCCCCACCGTCGCCATCATAGAGGAACCTTCACCGGATTAGGGTAAGGTTCCGACCCATTTTTGTGCTCCCCAATCTAATTCATGCGCATTAGGTTAAGTACATTGATAAGCCATGATTTGCGTCACTCCTATCCAGAATAAATCTCCAATAGAGTAGATGAACAAAAAAATAGGTTTAGATTTCCGCCTTGTGTGTCTCGATGTCAGCGAGTTGATACGAATCGCTATCACAGATTCATGGTCTAGGGTTATGGAGAATATTCTCGATGAAACCGAGTTTCTATTTTCGGTGAAACCTAAAAGGTTGCCAAGTCTCTATTAAACGAGGGTGTATCTCTCGGTGGTTCAGAAATCTTAAACTCGGTGGAACTGAAACCCACTTAGCAGAAATTTAATACCAATATTTTGAGTTCAAAACGTGCAAAAACTTCTAAGTTTTGTGATGCTTATCCCCTTCACTCTTTCATAACCCACAAGTATAGGGGATCAATTGTAGCCTTTCCCGATAAGTAAGAGTCTCGAACCCAACGAGGAGATAAAGGTAGAACAAATATTCCCTCAAGTTCTATAGACCACCGATACAACTCTACGCACGCTTAACCTTCGCTTTACCTAGAACAAGTATGAAACTAGAAGTACTTTGTAGGTGTGATAGGATATGTTTGCAAGATAATAAAGAGCACGTAAATAAAAACTAGGGGCTGCTTCGATAAAGAAACAACTAAGTTAGTTTAACGAGTGTGGAAATGTGGTGGTAGGAGTTGCAGAATTGTCCCCACGCAATTGATAACTAGACCGATAATCATTATTGCAATTTTATATGAGGGAGAGGCATAAGATAACATAATTTCTCTACTTGGATCATATGCACTTATGATTGGAAATTTAGCAAGCATCCGTAACTACTAAAGATCATTAAGGTAAAACCCAACCATAGCACTATAAGGTATCAAGTCCTCTTTATTCCCATATGCAAACAACCTACTTACTCAGGTCTGTGTTTCTATCACTCACGCCACCCACCATAAGAAAATCATAAGCATATTGCAAACCCTACAGCGGGGATCCCTCATGCTTGCGCGACATGGAGAGCACCATAGGACAGCACCAATAATAAAACATGCAACTCAAACCAATCATGATCATCAATCAACCAATAGGACAACAAAAATCTACTCAGACATCATAGGATGGCAACACATCATTGGATAATAATATGAAGCATAAAGCACCATGTTCAAGTAGAGGGTACAACGGGTTGCGATAGAGTGGAATACTATAGATATATGTGGGAAGGTGATGGAGGTGTTGGTGAAGATGACGGAGTTGTTGGAGTAGATCGCCGTCACGATGATGGCCCCGACGGAGTTCCGGTGCCACCACGAGAGAGGGGGAGAGAGCCCCCCTCCTTCTTATTCTTCCTTGACCTCCTCCCTAGATGGGAGGAGGGTTTACCCTCTGGTACTTGGCCTCCATGGGGGCAGAGGGGCGAGATCCCCTCCGAGATTGGATCTCTCTCTCTGTTTCCTTCTGTTTCCGTGCTCCTAGATTCTGGCCTTTCACTATTTCTTAAATATCCGGAGATCCGTAACTCCGATCGGGCTGAAATTTTGAGGAGATTTTTCTTATAAAAATATCTTTCTTTCGGACAAAGGACACCTCCAACCGACCTAAAGGGTGGCCACAAGCCCTCAGGGCGCGGCCATGGGGGTGGGTCGCGCCTAGCAGGCCCGTGACCTCCTCGTGCATCATCTCGTGTTGATTATTTTTCCCGAAAATCACATATATTCCAAAAAAAATCTCTGTAAGTTTTTATCGCGTTTGGACTTTGTTTGATATGGATTTTCTGCAAAACAAAAAACACGCAACAAACAGGAACTGGCAGGGGGCACTGGATCAATATGTTCGTCCCAAAAAATAGTATAAAAAGTTGCCAAAAGTATATGAAAGTTGTAGAATATTGGCATGAAACAATCAAAAATTATAGAGACGTCAGAGACGTATCAACATCCCCAAGATTAATTCTTGCTCGTCCTTGAGTAGGTAAATGATAAAAAAAGTTAATTTTTGATGTGGAATGCTACCTAGCATAATCTTGTTCGTATAACCTAATCATGGCATGAATATTAAGACACGAGTGATTTAAAGAAATAATCCATATTGACATAAAAATAGTAATACTTTGAGCACACCAGCAAGGCATTCGTGTTCTTTCGAAATAACATGGCCTTAGAAAGTTATCCCAACAAAATCATATGGTCTGGCTATGCTCCATCTTCCCCACACAATGTATCTAATGTTGGAAATATGCCCTAGAGGAAATAAATAAAGTGTTTATTATTATATTTCCTTGTTCATGATAATCGTTTATTGTCCATGCTATAATTGTGTTGATTGGAATCTAAATACATGTGTGGGCATATAGAAAAACACTGTGTCCCTAGTATGCCTCTAGTAGGCTAGCTCGTTGATCAAAGATGGTTAAGGTTTCCTAGCCATGGACATGAGATGTCATTTGTTATCGGGATCACATTATTAGGAGAATGATGTGATGGACAAGACCCAAACTATGAACGTAGCATATGATCGTGTAAGTTTATTGCTATTGTTTTCTGCATGTCAAGTATATGTTCCTATAACCATGAGATCATGCAAATCACTAACACCAGCGGAGTGCCTTGTGTGCATCAAATGTCACAACGTAACTGGGTGACTATAAAGGTGCTCTAAAGTTATATCCGAGGGTGTTTCTTGAGTTCGCATGGATAATTACTGAGATTTATTACTCTGTGTGATGGAGAGGTATCTCAGGGCCCACTCGGTAATACAACATCACAACAAGCCTTGCAAGCAATGTGACTAAGTGTTAGTCACAGGATCTTGTATTACGGAAATGAGTAAAGAGACTTTCTAGTAACGAGATTGAACTAGGTATAAAGATACCGACGATCGAATCTCGGGCAAGTAACATACCGAAGAACAAAGGGAACAACATACGGGATTGTCTCAATCCTTGACATAGAGGTTCGACCGATAAAGATCTTCGTAGAACATGTAGGAACCAATATGGGCATCCAGGTCCTGCTATTGGTTATTGACCGTAGAGGTGTCTCGGTGATGTCTACATGGTTCTCGAACCTACAGGGTCTGCACACTTAAGGTTCGGTGACGTTTCGGTATAGATGAGTTATGTGTGTTGGTGACCGAAGGTTGTTCGGAGTCCCGGATGAGATACCGGACGTCACGAGGAGTTCCGGAGTGGTCCGGAAGTAAATATTCATATATGGGAAGTTGGTATTTGAGTTCCGCAAAAGTTCCGTGACCTGCAAGTGGTGTGACGGAGTGCCGGAAGTGTTCCTGGGGATCCACCGGGTGGGCTCATCTACTCCAAAGGGCCACATGGGCTGTGAGAGGGTTCGAGCCATCCCCTGGTGGGCTGGCCGCACCTCCCACCTCAAGGCCCATGTGGCTAGAGGCTTGGGTTGGGCTAAAAGGGTGGGCTAGCCACCAAACTTGGTGGCCAAGCCACCCTGGCCGCCGGCCCACCTACCTTGGCTGCCGCACCAACCCTAGGGGAAACCCTAGGGCGGCCAGACTCCTCCTCTTCCCCTATATATATGTGAGAGGGAGGAGGGCAGTCGAACCCTAAGTCACGGCGCAGCCCTTCCTTCCTCCCTGATTGCCTCTCCTCTAGTAGATTGGTTCGACACCGCTTAGCGAAGCTCTGCCGAATCAGCTCCACCACCACTACCGCCACGCCGTCATGCTGACAGCGAACCCATCTACCTCTCTACTCCCTCTTGTTGGATCAAGAAGGTGGAGATCTTCATCGAGCTGCACGTGTGCTGAACGCGGAGGTGCCGTCCGTTCGGCACTTGATTGGGAGTTCGTGGGACGGCTTGCGATTTGATTCACGGAGACGTACCACTACATCAACCACGTTCTTTAACCCTTCCGCTTAGCGATCTACAAGGGTACATAGATCCAATCTCTCCTCTCATAGATGCTCATCTCCTAGATTGATCTTGGTGAACTGTAGGAATTTTTTTGTTTCCCATGTAATGCTCCCCAACATCTAAATCATGCACAATCCCGATGAACAAGTCAAGCAATTGTTTCACACTTTTATGTTCTCAAACCTTTTCAACTCTCACACAATACATGAGCGTGAGCCATGGATATAGCACTATAGGTGGAATAGAATATGGTGGAGGTGATGAGGAAAAAGGAGAAGATAGTCGCACATCAACTAGGCATATCAACGGGTTATGGAGATGCCCATCAATAGATATAAATGTGAGTGAGTAGGGATTGCCATGCAACGGGTGCACTAAAGCTATAAGTGTATGAAATCTCAAAAAGAAAACTAAGTGGTCGTGCAAATGATGAAAATTCCACTAGCTATATGAAAGTGACAAAATAGGAGGCTCTCTATCGTGAAGATCATGGTTCTACTTTGAAGCACAAGTGTGGAAAAATATAGTAGCATTGTCCCTTCTCTCTTTCTCTCATTTTTTTCCTTTTTCTCTTTTTTTGGTGGGCATCTTTGGCCTCTTTTTATTTGGGCTTGGCTGGCCTCTCTTTTTTTTGTAAAGTCCGGAGACTCCTCCCAACTTGTGAGGGAATCATAGCTTCCATCATCCTTTTCTCACACGGGACAATGCTCTAATAATGAAAATCATCACACTTTTATTTACTTACAACTCGATACCTAGAAAAAAAATATGACTCTATATGAATGCTTTCAGTAGGATACTGGGATGTGCAATGATCTAGCCTAGCAAATGGCATCAAAAAACGGACAAGCCATGAAAACATCATGCAATTTGTCTTACGATCATGCAAAGCAATATGAAAATATTGGCGCATGTCATACTAAATGGAACAGTGGAAGTTGCATGGAAATATATCTTGTAATGGCTATGGAAATGCCAAAATAGGTAGGTATGTTGGCTGTTCTGGGGAAGGTGGGTTTGATGCACCGGCAAAAGTTGCCCGGTACTATAGAGGCTAGCAAAGGTGGAAGGGTGAGAATGCGTATAATCCATGGACTCAACATTAGTCATAAAGAACTCACATACTTATTGCAAAAGTCTATTAGTTATCAAACAAAGCATTAGATGCATGCTCCTAGGGGAGAGGTTGGTTGGAGTTAACCATCGCGCGCTCCCGACCCTCACACAAAGGTTGACAATCATTAAACAAATCATGCTCCAACTTCGTTGCATAACGGTTCACCATACGTGCATGCTATGGGAATCACAAACTTCAACACATGTATTTCTACAATTGACAACTACTCACTAGCATGACTCTCATATTACCATCTTCATATCGCAAAACTATTGCAAGGAATCAAACATATCATATTCGGTGATCTACAAGTTTTATGTAGGATTTTATGACTAACCATGTGAATAACCAACTCCTGTTAACTCTCTAAATAGATATAAGTGAAGCATGATAGTTTAACTCTTTCTACAAAAGATATACCCATGCTATAAAAAATATAAGTGAAGCAAAATATCATTCTACAAAAGGTGGTTTTCTATGTGTGAGAAACAGGCAATCCGAACTTCAAATGATATAAGTGAAGCACATGAGGCATTCTATAAAGCCATACTCAAAAGATATAAGTGAAGTGCATGAAGCATTCTATAAATCAACCAAGGACTTTCTCATACCAGCATGGTGCATTATTAAAATAAAAATAAAAAGCACACGACGCTCCAAGATTTACGCATATCATGTGACGAATAAAAATATAGCTCCAAGTAAAATTACCGATGGTTGTTAGAAGAAAGAGGGGATGCCTTTCGGGGCATCCCCAAGCTTAGTTTCTTGGGAGTCCTTGAATATTACCTTGGGGTGCCTCAGGCATCTCCAAGCTTAGTCTCTTTCCACTCCTTATTCCTTCATCCATCGCGATCTCCCCCAAAACTTGAAAAGTTCAATCACACAAAACTTAAAAAAAAACTCATGAGATCCATTAGTATAATAAAGCAAATAACAACTTTAAGTACTGTTGGAAACCAATTCATATTTTTTTTGCATTTTAGCTACTGTATTATAATTTTTCCATGGCTTATACCACCGATACAATCGATAGTTTCATCAAAACGAGCAAAAACAATGCATCAAAAATAGAATATGTCTTAAACAGGACAGTCTGTAGGAATCTGAACATTCACCATACTTCTGTAACTCTAAAAATTCTGAAAAAATAGGAAAAAGTAAAATTTTTGCATCTAAGTACTGTGTAAAAACTTCAGAATCTTTTGACATTCCAGTAAAAAATGTAAATTCACGCACTACAGCCAAAGTTTCTGTTTGGGCACTGCACACACCAAACAAGCAATCTAATCATACTAAAGGCAAATCTTGGCACATTATTTTTATAATACATTGGATTTATACAAAGGGATAGTTATTTTTGCTGAAAACTTTCTATAATCAAGATTTGCAAAGTTTCCATGGGCATGAACAAAGTTCAAGGCTAGCTCCCACTTTCACAATGCTCGTCTCTCTCACTTTCACTTTTTGTTTTGAAAAAGTTTTAGGTTCCCCTCTTTATTTTTTTGTTTTTAAACTATATAAAATCACACAACAGAATTAAATGACTCTCTAAAACTTTCGGGTTGTCTCCCTGACAGCGCTTTCTTTAAAGCCATTAAGCTAGGCATAAAGTGCTCAAGTAATTGATCCACCCGGATCCCAAGGTATATCAAAGCCAATTTTAATTAACAATGAATTGCAGTTTAGTATTGAGCACAAAGTAACATATATTATGCAACGACAAAGTCTAAATCTTCTCCTATGCATCAGCATGTCATAAAATAACAATTCATGCACACAAAGTAAAGGTCAATACATAGCATAAGCAGTTTCTTGCAATTTTATAATATTGGAAACATAGAGAGGTGGAGATGTAGTTCCTCTCTCATAATAATTGCAAGTAGTATCATAAAGCACATGCATATTATATCTATCAAAATCATCATGTGTAATAGTAAAACGAAACCCATCTATATAATACTTAATAAATGCAAACTTCTCCGATACAGTGTAGTTGGGAGAATTCAAAAAGATAATAGGACTATCATGCATGGGTGCAATAGAAACAATTTCATTCTTAACATAAGGAACTATAGCAAGTTCCTCTCCATAAGCATATTTCATATTGGCATCATGGCCACAAGCATAGCAAGCATCAAGTTCAGCAAAAAGGGATATTTCAAATGAACCCAAGCGATCATAGAAATCAACATAGAATTCATCCTTCAGTAAGCACGAAGGGAAATTAAACAATGTATGAGTTCAAGAGTTACTCTCATTAGAAGGTGGGAACGGGTAGCTAATCCACTCTTCCTCCTTTTGTTCTTCGCTCCCCTCCTCATCTTTTTCATCTAATGAGCTCACAGTTTCAACAATTTCTTCTTGCATAGAGTCCTGCAAAATATTAGTCTCTTCCAAAGCAGCGGTCATTCTTTCCATAAACTCTTTGACATAAGCATTATAAGCATAGTTTTCATAGCAATATTTAAGTATGGCAAAAAAAATAGATTCATAAAGAGTAGCATCATACTTTTCAATGAAAGAAGCAATTTCATAGGCACCCTTAAAAGCAACAAATTCTTCAATTTTTTCAACATAATTATAGCAATAGGCCTCCTTGGCATAAGAGGATAATATTTCATTATCATTAAACACACATTGGTAGGGAAGGTGTTTTTAGCTTCTTTAGAACAACAAGTAAAATCATAAATTTCACATAGATTCCAAGCATAGCAACACAAAGTACTAATTTGCTGCCACAAGAGTTTCCCTTTTTGAGATCTGCGGCATCGCACATAATGAGCATGCTCATTAATTGATTTTCCCTCACCTAAGCTAGTTGGGTTTTCAGCACGAGCACAAGTGGATCGAAGATGACCCAAGTAATATTCTTCGGTGGTAGGGAACACTAGTGGTTCCTCAACTTTGGGAGCAGCAAGTACAACTATTTTTTTTTGTATTTTGTGTTTCCTACCCATGTCTAAAGATAGAAAACACGTTAAAACAGAAAATACAAATTACTTAGTGATAAAGCAAACAAGCACACACGAGAATATTCACCCCACGCTATTGCTCCCCGGCAACGGCGCCAGAAAAAGGTCTTGATAACCCACAAGTATAGGGGATCAATTGTAGCCTTACTTGATAAGTAAGAGTGTCGAAGCCAACGAGGAGCTAAAGGTAGAACAAATATTCCCTCAAGTTCTATTGACCACCGATACAACTCTACGCACGCTTAGCATTCGCTTTACCTAGAACAAGTATGAAACTAGAAGTACTTTGTAGGTGTATTAGGATAGGTTTGCAACATAATAAAGAGCACATAAATAAAAACTAGGGGCTTCTTAGATAAATAAACAACTAAGTTAGTTTAACGAGTGTGGAAAAGTGGTGGTAGGAGTTGCGGAATTGTCCCTAGGCAATTGATAACTAGACCGGTAATCATTATTGCAATTTTATGAGGGAGAGGCATAAGCTAACATACTTTCTCTACTTGGATCATATACACTTATGATTGGAACTTTAGAAAGCATCCGTAACTACTAAAGATCATTAAGGTAAAACCCAACCATAGCATTATAAGGTATCAAGTCCTCTTTATTCCCATACGCAAGCAACCTACTTACTCGGTCTGTGTTTCTATCACTCACGCCACCCACCATAAGCGAATCATAAGCATATTGCAAACCCTACAGCAGGGATCCCTCACGCTTGCACGACACAAAGAGCACCATAGGATAGCACCAATAATAAAACATGCAACTCAAACCAATCATGATCATAAATCAACCAATAGGACAACAAAAATCTACTCAGACATCATAGGATAGCAACACATCATTGGATAATAATATGAAGCATAAAGAACCATGTTCAAGTAGAGGGTACAGCGCGTTGGGAGAGAGTGGACCGCTGTAGATAGATGGGGGAAGGTGATGGAGGTGTTGGTGAAGATGACGGAGTTATTGGAGTAGATCGTCGTCATGATGATGGCCCCCGTGGCGTTTCGGTGCCACCGGGAGAGAGGGGGAGAGAGCCCCCCTCCTTCTTATTCTTCCTTGACCTCCTACCTAGATGGGAGGAGGGTTTCCCCTCTGGTCCTTGACCTCCATGGCGGCGAAGGGGCGAGATCCCCTCCGAGATTGGATCTCTCTCTCTGTTTCCTTCTATTTCTGCGCTCCTAGATTCTGGCCTTTCACCGTTTCTTAAATATGCGGAGATCTGTAACTCCGATCGGGCTGAAATTTTGAGGGGATTTTCCTTGTAAAATATCTTTCTTCCAGCCATAGGACACCTCCCAACGACCTAAGGGGTGGCCACAATCCCTGAGGGTGCGGCCAGGGGGGTGGGTCGCGCCTAGCAGGCTTGTGACCTCCTCGGACATCCTCTCACGTTGATTATTTTTCCCAAAAATCACATATATTCCAAAAACTCTCCGTAAGTTTTTATCGCATTTGGATTTTGTTTGATATGGATTTTCTGTGAAACAAAATACATGCAACAAAACTAGGCACTGAATCAATATGTTAGTCCCAAAAAATTGTATAAAAAGTTGCCAAAAGTATATGAAAGTTGTAGAATATTGGCATGAAACAATCAAAAATTATAGATATGACGGAGACGTATCACTCTTCTATACCTATTCACAGGGAAAACATGTGTGGTTCAAAGGACAGGGACAATGATTTCAGAGAGCAGAGTGTTGATCTCAGTGCATGAACTAGCCCAAAGGCTAGCACTTCTTCAGAAGACCCTAGCACACCCAGCTCTCATGGTTTGCCCAAGGCAGCCACTAGGGCCAGGAGGAAACTGAACTCCGATGAAGAGGATGCATATTTTGTGCCTGATGTGGTAACCTCCAAGAAGTTGCAAGAGAAGAAAGAGAGAGCAGCTGCCAAAAAGCCTGTCAGAAAAGAGTATGCGAGCTTAGAGGCTGTGAGAACTCTAGATACTATCAAGAGAGGGATGACTCTTACCCCTGAGTCTCCTGACACCTCCAAGCAAACTAAGTCCTTGGCAAAGAACACAGCAGAGAAGAAGAGAGCAAGAAAGACGATTGTTCGTGTCGTTGGCAAACCAACTTCCATGTATGAGGACCCAACTGAGGATGAGGAAGAGGAAGAGGAAGAACCTGCTGCAAACCCTCCTTCCAAGAAGAAGAAGAAGCTTTTTGCTGATGCTATGCCCAACAAGCCTCCTCCAAGGCTAAGACAACTGCTCCCATGAAGCCTGGTGCCCCCATGCCCAAGAGGACCACCAGAGATATTCCTCTTGTTGAGAAGAACAAGAGATCTTCCACCATGGAAGACGAGGAAGACATTGATGTGTTGAGTAAACTGAGAGGTCACCTACCAGAGCATAACAATGATAACCCAATGGCAAAGGACATGAAGAAGAGAAAGGACCAAGGGCCGAGGAAATGGAGAGAAGATGGCCCATGTTCCATCAGGAGAAGCACTACAGTAGATGCTCGCTACTATACCAAGGATCAGCAAGATTTTTATGAGACTTTATTGTTAGACAAGAGTGCAGTTAGTGACATGAGATATGTTGGCTGGAACTTCATCAAGGAAAATGAAGATTACTTCCCTCATGTGCTAGAGAACTTCAAGGTCATTGACATCGATGCATTTGTTGGCAGAGAGTTCACTGCATGGAATGATGAGATGATTATGCAATTCTATTCCACAACTCATTCCTACTCAGATGGAAGAATTGTATGGATGACGAAGGGCATCAAATACCACTCTACTATGGAGTAACGGTCTACCATCTTAGGTGCTCCAAAGGTTGAAGAGAGAGATCTTGATGTGTATATTGAGGCCAAGATGAATCACAACTCCATGGACAATATGTATAAACCCATCCCCACTACTTATGTGAAGACTCACAAGCTTGGGTTCGTGCAAGCAGGACTACCCACCACAAACACTATCATGAGGTATACTTTGATGCCTAAGTTTGAAGATGACAAGATGATCAGGGGTACCCCATAAATATACTGCACCATGTAGACACCCACACCAGATTTAGGGTGATGGATCTGATTGTTGAGACAACCAAGACGACAACTACTAACCAGAAAAGGTCATGTGGATATGCACCATATATTTAGGTGCTCATTAATTCCAAAGTAGGAAAGAACCAATATGCACTTGATCATCCACACCTGCCACTCCAGCCAGACTTTGAGGACAACATTGTGGTGATGGATGCTTCACATCCCACTTCAGCTAGTGCTTAGGCAGAGGCAAAGGCAGGGGCAACTAGAGCCACTAGTGCTTAGATTCCTCGAATGAAGAGAGATCAAATGTCCTTGTGGGATCACTATAAGAGTATGTCTAGACGAGGCGAATAGACTACTAGCACAAATTAAAATCTATACAATATTCGAAGTTAAGTATTGTGAGATTTTAGCAATTCTAGCAAGTCTAGCACACCCTACACATGCAAGTCATCAATTATAGCAGCAGAAAGTAAAGACGTTGTGCATGGAAATAATGAATTTGAGATAGGGAGATCAAACGCATGAAGGACATGAATATTTTTCCCATGGTTCCGATAGGTGGTGTTATCGTACGCCCACGTTTATGGAGTTGTCAACCAATGGAGGGTAATAGTCGCAGGAGTCAACGGAGGGCTCTACCCATAGAGGGTTCCACGAAGAAGCAACCTTGACTATACCATGATGGCCTACATCCACGGAGGACTAGCCTAACTCGGGGTAGATCTTCACGAAGTGGGCGATCTCCTTGTCCTTACACACTTCTCGGTTCTCTCCACAATACGAAAGTAGGAGGCTCCCAAGGGACACCTAATCAATGTAGGAGGCACCACCCTCCAAAAGGTAATAGGCTTGACAATGTCAATGAACTCCTTGCTCTTGTGCTTCAAGACGATGGACTCCTCAACACTCAATCAGTCTCTCACAGATTTGTCTTTGGTGGAAGAGATTGATTGGGTGGAAAGCAACTTGGGGAGGCTAGAGATCAAGGTTCATATGGTTGGGATGGAATGGCATGATCTCAACACATGAATAGGTGGCTCTCTCTCTTAGAAAATCTGATGGGATAGGTGGGGATCTGTTCTGAGTTATTCTCTTGCGAGTGAGTGGTGGTGGAGGGGTATATATAGGCATCTCCAAAAATCCAATCGTTACACCTTAACTGACCAACTCGGTGACACTGATGTGTGAATCTCGGTGGTACCGAGTTGCTCCAAAGGTGGCAACTTTTGAATCTCGGTGAGACCGATATAGAAATCTCGGTGGTATCGATCAGGTGTCCAATAGTTAGAATCCATATCTCGGTGACACCGATCCAAAAAATTGGAAATTCTGATTTTATGAATTGAGGTAACACAGAGTTGGCAGCCTGAACTCGGTGGCACCTAAGTGGGATCGGTTGCACCGATGTGCTATGGTTTGGCATGGGTCTATCTGAGTTTGGGAATCGGTGGGACCGAGTGAAAAAATTTGGTTTCACCGATTTGAGTGGTAGGGCTCTAGACAGAGTATGTGGGAGAGTTTGTGGGTGTTTTTGGTGACTATCACTTGTGCACGTTTGAGCATCTTGTTCACCAGTAGTACCTTACCCCCTTTTAATAGTATTGACTTTTCCTATGGACTCAAAATGATTTCTCACAAAGTAAAATGTAGAGTCCTCTTCCTTGAAGCTTTGCCAATTCTATTCCTTCTCTTTCTTCTTCATGGGGATACTCTCCACAATGCTTATTGCCAACCCATCTCTCTCTATGGACTTTCACCTGAAATGCAATAGGTAGAAATATCAGTCCAAGAGACAATGTATGTTGTCATGAATTATCAAAACCACCAAGGGAGCATATTGCGCTTTCAATCCTATCTTATCATCACCATCCAAGGGATGGAGAAGGATATCAAGAACATTCTGCTGAATCAACCAAGTATTGAGAGGATTATGGAAACAAAGCTTCATGCTCTAGACAACAAGGCGGATGAGCTGACATAGACCATCATAGAGTTGAAATAGGAAGTGGATGCAGTGCACAGTCCCCACTCCAGTGATGATGATGATCGTTCTGCTCTCCAGCTTCACACTCAGTTCAGTACACAGGCTAGATCATCTGTCGTGCCAGCTCTAGAGATGAGACCTTCTCAGTTCCTTCAGCTCTGTCAGCACCTCCAGTGTCTACACCTCCACCTTCCTGGACATCAGCTGAAGCCTTCGCCGATGCGGTTCTCTCGACTCCTTCATCAGCTACCGGAGGAGTCCATGCCTAGAGCAACACTTAGCTCTATATATTTTGAACTTTTTGGTAACTTGTTGCCAAAGAGGGAGAAGTGTATAGATCATAGGGCTCCGATAGAGAGTGTCTTGCTTTTTGTTTGCTCTTCTCATTTTGAAAACATTTGGTTTATCATTCGCTTGTATTAAAACTCCATCATGTTTGATGATACGCTTTGATTGATGATGCTACTATTTCCTATCCATGTGATGTTTATATTATGATCATTCACTCATGATTGGTGTTATGTGCATTGTTACTCACTTATGTCACTTATGCGCACCACGAAGTTGTATGTGACATGGAAGAGTGACCCATGATCCTAATCGATTGTGCATTTGCATTCAAACGCAAATTTAAAAATAGTGCACAAATTTAGTGGGAGCTCTTTCTTATCACATACTTCTCAAAGAAACGATGCTATTGATTGATTATATTTTTGTCAAAGCTTTGGTCTATATGTTTTCATCAATTAGCAAAAAGGGGGAGACTGAAAGCACAACTTCTCCCTAGGTGGTTTTGGTAATGAATAGCAACATATATTTCATTGCACTAATGTTTCCACCAAGTATATTATAGGAAAAGTTTAATGATGGATTGGCAAAGGATTGTGATTAGATTCCTTGGGTGCAAGAAACACCCATTGGCAACAAGCTTGAAGACTCTACATTTTACATTTTGTGAGAAATCACTCTTGAGTCCATAGGAAAGCCAATACTATAAAAAGGGGATGGGGTAAATATGATGATCCGGTTGCTCAAGTGCTTAGAGATTAGCCACCAAAAATACTCATCCATTCTCCCACAAATATTCTATCCAAACCCTAAAAGTCCAAAATTTGGTGCCACCAACTTTCTCATTCGGCCCTACCTAGTTTTTCCCTAGACAGATCCCATGCCAAACCCTAGCTTCTCGGTGACACCAACATTCCATTCGATGCAACCGAAATTAGTGACCAACTTTCTGGTTAGCCATTTTCAAGGATCGGAACTTCCGAGTTTTGAAATCGGTCTCAACGAGATTTAGAAACTGCCTAGGTCACCTATATCAGTCCCACCAAGATTTATATATTGGTCTCACTGAAACTCCAAAAGTTGCCACATTTTGCACTAGTCGGTGCAGCCAAGTTTTTGGATCACTTTCACCGAGTTGGGTAATAATGTTGTAACGGTTAGATTTTTGGAGATGCCTATATATACCCCTCCACCACCTCCCACTCATAGAGGAAGCACTCAGAACACACCAACACTTGTCATATCTATTTTTTTTGAGAGAGAGAGCCACCTACTCATGTGTTGAGATCAAGATCTTCCATTCCAACCATATGAATCTTGATTTCTAGCCTCCCCAACTTTCTTTCCACCCAATCATCCTCTTCTACCTAGGCAAATATGTGAGAGAGTGATTGAGTGTTGAAGAGACTATCTTTCGAAGCACAAGAGCAAGAAGTTCATCATACTACCACATCTATTACCTTTGGAGAGTGGTGTCTCCTAGATTCGTTAGGTGTCGGTTGGGAACCTCCATCTTTGTGTGTGGAGTTGAACCAAGAAGTTTTTATGGGTAAGGAGACTGCCTAGTTCATGATGATCTACCCATAGTGTGGCTAGTCCTCCGTGGATGGAAGCCATGATGGAATAGACAAGGTTGCTACTTTGTGGACCCTTATGGGTGGATCCATCCATGGACTCTCGCGACAGTTTCCCTCTATGGGTTGAAGTCTCCATCAGCGTCGACGTAAGATAGCGCCACCTATCGGAACCACGGGAAAAATCTTCGTGTCTCCAATTGTGTTTGATGTTCCTACCCCTTCCCTCTACTTTCATGTGCTTGTATTTACTTTCTGCTGCTATACTCGTAGATATGCATGTTTAGGGTGTGCTTGATATGTTACAATTTATAAAACTTTCCTACAACTAAAATTGGGAAAAGGCTAGATTTTTATTTGGTCAAGTAGTCTAAGCATGACCCCCTCCTCTAGAGATACGTTGGATCCTATAGTACTGCATGCATTATTAGTAGATTTGTTTCACCAAGAACTTAAAGAAAAAATGAAATAAATGGTACATTTTGGAGGAAGCCCTCAAGTGTAGGCGTAAGCAAAGTGTACTAATCAAAGGAGTAGTG
The DNA here is from genome assembly GCA_022496015.1 of Hordeum marinum. Classification (NCBI taxonomy): domain Eukaryota; kingdom Viridiplantae; phylum Streptophyta; class Magnoliopsida; order Poales; family Poaceae; genus Hordeum; species Hordeum marinum. Next base: position 217,894,103 of record CM039672.1, read on the forward strand.
CTACGCCTACAAAAGGTTACTTAAACATTTTCCATGAAAGGTGATGTGGGGGATTGTCGGTGTCAAAACCGGCAGATCTCGGGTAGGAGGTCCCGAGCTGTGGACCTTAGATCAATGGGTAATAGGGGACAAAGGAGACGGTGTATACCCAGGTTCGAGCCCTTGTGAGGAGGTAAAACGCTATGTCCTGCTTGATTGTATTAATGTGTATGAAAGTTACAAAGTTGATCTACCTCGAGATAGTCTAAGCTAAACCCTAGATGAGTTTTTCTGTCCTCTAGGAATGGGGATCCTCCGATTTATATAGACACCGGGGGTCCCTAGGGTTACACACAACTGACCTTGTACAAGGGATAGATACGCAGATCCTATCTTCAGAACTTGGAAACCACACCATCCTTCAAAGCTTTCCTTCCTAGACATGGGATCGTTCATAGTTTGGTCTTCAACAGCTCAGCCCAACAGGTCGGCCCACGAGGAGTGAGGGGACGTCCCGAGGACCCCTTAGTCCTGGACTCCCTCAGTAGCCCCCGAACTAGCCTTCAACGCCGAGGAATGTAGTCTTCGGCAGCTTCATGCGTCCATGGTATTCAGCTTGAGAGGTGAGTTCCTTCTATGCTCGAGAGATTTCAACTTGGCTTTTCCACTTTGCAGAATAACGGCATGGCCGACGACCACCCCCTGATTGTCGAAGCATCACGGAGCCTACGATATTAATTTTTCGATACGAAGATCGATGACAACCCTCGATTCCCGTGTAGAATAAAGAAAGGTAACCCAGTAGTCCTTTACAAAACCGCTTTGGGTAGACTAAAAAAGCTCTTATTTAAGCAAACCATATCCTTCATAGGCAGACCGCAAAAGCCCAAAAGCTTGTGAGGTCAGAGAGATGGCGAGCGCTCCAGGCTCATCCTCACGTCCTTTCGGTCCCGTCCCAGGAGACTGGGAAAACTGCTCCATCTCCCTTCTTAAACTCTGTGACCTCGACATGCAAGGGTACCTTTCCCACTCAGATCTAACACCCACTTGTAAAGGGATGACCTCTGCAAACGGTGAAGCCTTCGCAGAGAACATCCCCACCCCTCAAGGGGACGAGATGGTTTGTTTCATCTCCTTCCTTTTGTGAGGCCTAGGATTCCCCATCCACCCCTTATTGAGAGGTCTACTAGAATTCTACGGTCTTCAGCTCCACAATCTCACCCTCGGCTCAATCCTCCATATCTCAGGCTTCATGGCCCTCTGTGAGATGTTTCTGGGCTGCGAGCCTCACGTCGAATTGTGGCAAAAATATTTCTGCCTTGTTCCTCAAACTAGTGGAGGGACAATCCGAGAAGTAGGCGGAGCCAGGGTATGGCGCATAGCTAGAACGGGATACCCTATTAGGACCCTGAAGAAACAGTCCAACGAATGGTCTTCAGAGTGGTTTTATATCGAAGACGTTCCGTTATTTGATCTAGCTTGGAGGGGTCTACCCGAGTACTCTAAGGCCCCTTTAAATAAGCGATTAAACTGGCGACCAAGGAGTCCTTCTCAAGAGGAAAGTGCCGAGGTAAAACGCACGTGCGCCAAGGTGAAGCTGCTGGCTCACAACAAGCTGACCATCATTGACGTGATGGCCACAACAATCTCCCGATGCATCCAACCGCTCCAACAGAAAACACACCCTCTATGGTGCTACAACGGTACCAACGATACCACTCGTTCCCGTCGACAAGGGCCGAACAATCAGGATGTGCTGGCCGTCATCTTGGTCGATCTCTTTAAAGGGGAGAAAGAAGAATTTGCCTGCCTGAGAGTTAAGGAGGGATTTTCCAACTACAACCCCATTGAATGGGTAAGTTAGACTTAAACCTCTGAATTACACATGCTTATTCTTGATTCTAACGTCGGAAACTTTCCGTCTTTCTTTAAGAAAACTGGAGGCGTTAGGTCGAGATAGTCAATTGTCTCGTTCCCCAACTAGAGAATTATGATCGAGATGATGATCCCAGATTCCATGATGACCCGGAGACTTCAATGATCTTTGAGGATGGAGTCTATCACCAAGAGAGTGTTGACAAACACAAAGTGACCCTTATGGCCGATTACCCCCGGACGCTCGCCCCTTCAACTACGAGCAAGAAGAAATCCTCATCCCGGAAGGGATGTAAGCCTCCCGCTGCTCCAAACATGCCGATTAATACCCCCAAGGGTCATCGGACTACGCACCGAACACCTTCCCAGACCACCCCATCAGGGCTCGCGCTAGGCATGGGCGGGAAACCTATACAAGGGGCGACGTCGGAAAACACATCGCCTACGCCCCCATCGAAAGGTATTTGATCTGACTCCGCCTTTTTGCTGCTATTGCCATGATTTTTTATAATATCATTTATCGGGATACTTAGGAGGCAAACATAGCAGCCCTAAGATGCCATCGGGGAGGCAGAAAACCATCACCCCCGAACCTTCGGTCCCTGCGGGAGTTGAAGCAGAAGTCCCAGTAACGGATCAAATTCCTGAAGACTCCAGGGGAGTCATAGTTACCAATTCCAAGGTAGAGAATGCGATGGATCATCGACATCGGATGGATTCCTTGTGCCATGCGGCATTTTTTGACCAAGAGTTCAATGCTCTCAGTTCCATGGACACTCACCTCGGAACCACCCAAGCAGGCCTCGAAGAAGGTACCTGGATAATGTCTTTCAATATGTAGGTAAGTGGTTGATTTTGAAAACCAAACAAAGGTCCTAACCCCATAGCCCCTGGACCTTGATTTGGTAGGGATGACCGAATTAAGGGTCTGAACATTGTGTTGTCCTTGTGCTGGATTTAAGATAGCAAAACGAGAGTTTGACCAAGGATCTTGAATCCATCCAGACGGAGGTGAAGGCTATGAAAGCCGAACTAGAGGAGGTACAGAAATTTACCAGAGAAGGACATTGTAAGTAAAAAGGGTACTTTGTTAGGTGCTGATAAAAAATTAGGAATGTCATCTCTAATGATGTGTTGTGGTGTAGCAATTGAATCCATAGGTCAGATGCAAAGGGATCTGGATGCATCTCATGAGGCTAAGCGGTATACTGAGTCTCAGCTTGAGGCTAATCTCCCCGTGTTGGAGCAATGTCACGAGGAAACGCGTCAACTGAAAGGGGAAACCAATGTCAAGCCCAAGAAATTTAGAGTTTGCGTAATCAATTGGCACAGACCCGAGAGGAAAACCGAAGATTGAAGGGGCATGTTCTGTAAGTAAATTTCTGACCCAGAGTGACATAAATTATCCTTTGTTATGGCATGTGAGTAATGTGCCCATTGTCATGCATAGGCCTCTTAACTGGTCATCCAGAAGAAGAGATCGGTTCATTTGCTGGGTATCTATCGAAGGAGCTGGCCATAGTGCACGAGCGAGCTAGGAAGGCCATGAGGTTCATGATTAGGGTGCTCTGGCAGCTAGAGACACCTCCACATGGGATGGCCAAACTTTCAGAGTGGTTTAGGGGAGCCCGAAGCCATTTTGAGATGTGGAAGATGTCTACCTGTCTACAGGGAGCTCGGGAGGCGTGGGTCATGGTGAAGACCGGTTTCACTAAGCTCAACCTAGAGCACCTAGCCTGGGTTGGGCCAACGGGGCCCGACGGGCAGGAAATATCCCTTCACCTGGTTTATGATCAAGTTATGCCAACTGCTCGTCTCTCTCAAGAGGACTGCTCCCTCGATGTCCTTATAGACAGTCTCGACCGATCTGTTTAATATTTTGATCCTATATAACTATGTACTTAACACCTTATTAGTTCTTTTTGTGTCATAAACATTGTCTTAACCTGGCCATCGGCTTCTGCCTCCCCTGTCAATGACTGGGGAGTGCTCCGTGTTGTATGTCCTGGAGTAGCAGGAGATCATTTTTTAGGAAACTAGGCACTCTGGCAATGTGGTCTCAACAAACGAAACTTACACTGGAGGGGTATGTTATATTACTATTTAACATAAGAAACATCTTCCGAAGAAAATAGTTACTTAATGGGTTCCTTTCTTTGGGCTTCCACGTTGATCACGGATGTCCTATCTATGTACCTGAAACCGGGCAAGTAGGAGCTATCTCTTGAGATAAATAAAGATTTATGGTGGGGACCGCTTACTACAGCTTTCCTCGTCATAGCCGATCAATTTCATTCTTCAAAGTGCTAACCTTTGGCTTCACCCATCTGAGGTACGTGGCCGGATTACTGATGACCCATAGGTATAGGGGATCTATCGTAGTCCTTTTGATAAGTAATGGTGTCGAACCCAATGAGGAGCAGAAGGAAATCACAAGCGGTTTCCAGTAAGGTATTCTCTGCAAGCACTCAAACTATCGGTAACACATAGTTTTGTGACAAGACAATTCACAACGAGTAAAAAGTGTAGCAAAGGTGTAGCAAGGTGGCACAATCCTTTTTCTAGCAAAGGACAGGCCTGGACAAACTCTTATATAAAGTAAAGCACTCCCGAGGACACATCGGAATTTCTGTCAAGCTAGTTTTCATCATGCTCATTTGATTCGCATTTGTTACTTTGATAATTTGATATGTGGGTGGACCAGTTCTTGGGTTCTGCCCTTACTTGGAAAAACCTCCACTTATGATTAACCCCTATTGCAAGCATCCGCAACAACAAAAGAAGAATTAAGGTAAACCTAACCATAGCATGAAACATATGGATCCAAATCAGCCCCTTACGAAGAAACACATAAACTAGGGTTTAAGCTTCTATCACTCTAGCAACCCATCATCTAGTTATTACTTTCCAATGCCTTACCCTAGGCCCAAATGATGGTGAAGTTTTATGTAGTCGACGTTCACATAACAGCACTACAGGAGAGACAACATACGTCTCATCAATATATCAAACGAATACCAAATTCACATGATTACTTATAACAAGACTTACCCCATGTCCTTAGGAACAAACGGAACTACTCACAAAGCATGTTCATGTTCAAGATCAGAGGAGTATTAATTATCATAAAGGATCTAAACATATGATCTTCCACCAAGTAAACCAACTAGCATCAACTACAAGGAGTAATCAACACTACTAGCAACCCACAGGTACCAATCTGAGGTGTTGAGACAAAGATCAGATACAAGAGATGAACTAGGGTTTGGCAAGGAAATGGTGCTGGCAAAGATGTTGATGGAGATTGACCCCCTCTCAATGAGAGGATCGTTCGTGATGACGATGGCTTCGATTTCCCCCTCCGAGAGGGAAGTTTCCCCAATAGAATAGCCATGTCGGAGCTCTAGATTGGTTCTGCCCAAGTTCCGCCTCGAGACGGCGGCACTTCATCCTGAAAGTTCTCTTCTGAATTTTTTCCAGGTCAAAATGCTTCATATAGGAGAAGATGGGCATCGGAGGAGCCACATAGGCCCCACAAGCCTGCTAGGCGTGGCCAAGGGTGGCCACGCCTAGCAGGCTTGTGGCCTGCTGGTGGCCCCCTCTGGTTGATTCTTGTGCCGGTATTTTTTATTAATTCCAAAAATATTCTCCATAAATTTTTAGGACTTTTTGAGTTGTGCAGAATAGGTATCTCAGATTTGCTCCTTTTCCAGTCCAGAATTCCAGGTGCCGGCATTTCCCTCTTCATGTAAACCTTATAAAATAACAGATAAAAGTCATAAGTATTGTACCATAACGTGTAATAACAGCGCATAATGCAGTAAATATCAATACAAAATCATCATGCAAAATGGACGTATCAACTCCCCCAAGCTTAGACCTCGCTTGCCCTCAAGCGAAAGCCGAGATCGATGAATATGTCGACGTGTTTAGTGATAGAGGCATCGATAAAAATAAAATACGGACATGAGGGCATCATGATCAACTTTAGAATAGAAATACTCATTGTATGCGATTGTTTATACTAGAGTAACAATTGATTCACAAGATAAAGTATGAACCAAGAACTCTATTGAAAACCAACAAACTATGATCTCAGTCATTGAAGCAATTGATAATTTATCATAACATCGGCAAGAGTCAATATAAGAGCTTGTAAAGAAAATCCACATACTCAATCATCTTTTAGTCTTTCACAATTGCTAGCACTCACGCGGTACCCACGAGGTCAAAGCTTCAATCGAACACAGATAAAGATAGGGGCTTATAATTTTGCCTCCCAACTATTCACCTCAAGTGTGATGTCAACGATAATAACTCATGATCCCCCACATCCGAGTGGACATATAAGTCTAGATCATTCCCCAACACATAATGCTTGCCAAGAGAGATGGAATATAGGAACTGGTGAAGACCACCATGACTCTTGCATAAGGGTAAGTACTAGAAAGTAAAAGTAAAAGTAAAAGATAGGCCCTTCACAGAGGGAAGCAGAGGTTGTCATGCGCTTTTTATTTTTGGATGCACAAACTCTTAGTATAGAGGAACGCCGTGTTATATTGCCCTTTGTGATAGCAACCTTTATTATGCAGCCTGACGCTTTTATTTCCTCACTATCACAAGTTCGTACAACGCTTATTTCCCTTACAATAAAATATCACACATATTTAGCAGCAATTTTTATTGCCTTTTCCACCGATGACAACTTACTTGAAGGATCTTATTCAATCCATAGGTAGGTATGGTGGACTCTCATGGAAAAACTGGGAGGATTTGTTTGGATGCACAAGTAGTATCTTTACTTGGTGCGGAGGTTTTGGCTAATATGAGGTGGAAGCAAGCACGGCATGTTGGACGATATAAAACCATAAAACTTCTATGCAGATGCAAGCAAACATAACCTATTATGTTGTCTTCCTTGTCCAACATCAACTTCTTGGCATGTAATATTTTAATGAGTGGCCACAATCATAAAAGATGTCCAAGATAATGTATTTATATGCGAATCTCTCTTTGTTTATCACCTCCTTTCAATTGCAGCAATGACCAATTACTATGTTTGTTAACCCCCAACAAATTTCAATCACCATACTATTTATATGTGAAGTCATCACTCCCCAGAAGATCACTATGTATTCTCCTTGCTTTTGTTCTATTATACTTTATTGCTTTTGAGAGCATAATAATATAGCAAATCACTCTCATCAAAATTACTTTTTATTATATAACTCTCAGACTTGCTTACATAAGGGGAGCAAAAGCAAAAACTAAAAGGTGGATCATACTAAAAAGTTTTTATTCTACTAGATGAAAACAAAAACAAAAAGGATCGAACTAGGAAAGATAAAAAGAACAAGGAAAAAGGAAAAAGGTGTGATGTGATACGATACCAGGGCACCTCCCCCAAGCTTGGCACAAGCCAAGGGGAGTGTCCATACCCATGTACGTAGGTGTCCTTCTCCGGGATTGATGGTGATGGAGTTGTTGAGGAGGTGGGAGGCTTGTCCTCCATCTTCCAAGGCATAGGATCACCATCGTAAAAATATGAACGAGTCTTCGGAATCCTCAAATCGGCAGCGAAACTTATTTTCTTAAATTTGTATTCATACTCACATTTTTGGTTTTGCAGATCATAGATCTGGGCTTGGAGATGCTCAATTTTCTCGTAAATCTTGAAGAAGTGCTCTCCGATGTCCTTGGTGTCCAGCTTGTGTTTATGGGTAAACTCCGAGATCATCATATGATTGGCATTGAGTCCACGCTCCACCATCGCTTGGCACTTGAAGACTTGCTGCTCCATTGCCTCGAGCCTTGTTTTCAAGCTTCCGGTCTTCTTCGGCCTCTCAACGTCACAGATGTGCAGCACCCCCATGCATCTCAATGGTTTGAGGGTGTTGAAGCACCTCCACAAAATAAGGGTTGATGACCTTCTCGAAAAACTTGTTCTTCGGAGCACCGAGGGATGCCATGACAATCCAAATCTGCTGCAGAAACAACTCAAAAGAAAAACAGGAGGTATTGTTGTGATACGAAAGTCGAAACCTTTGGGAGATTATATAATGAATTTTTGCCGACCCGAAGGGATGTTCCAAAAGAAAACAGAGTCCAGGGGGCGCACGGGGTAGTGACAAGCCCCCTAGGCACAACCAGGGGTGGCCACACCTAGCAGGCTTGTCACCTCCCCGTGCGTCCTTCGGGCTGCTTTTAATTTTCCTAATTTTTTAAATATTCCAAAACTGAGTAAAATTGCTATTACGAAAGTTTTGAGTCTGTTTACTTACGGTACCACGTACCTATTCCTTTTCAGCATCTGAAACATTCTGGTAAGTCTCTCTAATATGATCTTCGTGGGTTATGGTATTGATAACATTGGTCTCAACATTAATGGGAGTACCAAAAATATAGTGTTTGATTCTTTGCCCATTTACCAACTTTGGATTTGTGCCTTCGGCGTTGTTGATCTTGATGGCACCGGAACGATATACCTCCTCGACGATGTATGGTCCTTCCCACTAAGAGAGAAGTTTTCTTGTAAAAAATCTTAACCTAGAATTGTATAGCAACACATGATCCCCTACATTAAATTCACACTTTTGTATACTTTTATCATGCCATCTCTTAACTTTCTCTTTAAACAGCTTAGCATTCTCATAGGCCTGAGTTCTCCATTCATCAAGTGAGCTAATGTCAAATAACCTCTTCTCAACAGCAAGTTTGAAATCATAGTTGAGATCTTTGATTTCCCAATAAGCTTTATGCTCTAGCTCTAGAGGTAAGTGACATGCTTTACCATAAACCATTTTATATGGAGACATACCCATAGGATTCTTGTAAGCAGTTCTATAAGCCCATAATGCATCGTCAAGTTTCTTTTACTAATTCTTCCTAGATCTATTAACTGTCTTTTGCAAGATCAATTTAATTTCTCTATTGCTTAATTCTACTTGACCACTGACTGAGGATGATAACGGGACACAATTCTATGATTAACATCATACTTAGCAAGCAATTTATGGAAAGAACCATGACTAAAATGTGAACCACCATCAGTCATTAAATATCTGGGGACTCCAAATATAGGGAAAATAACTTCTTTAAGCATATTAATAGAGGTGTTATGATCAGCACTACTAGTTGGGATAGCTTCTATCCACTTAGTAACATAATCAACATCAACTAAAATATGAGTATACCCATTGGACATTGGAAAAGGTCCCATATAATCAAAACCCCAAACATCAAATGGTTCAATAACGAGAGAGTAATTCAGAGGCATTTCCTAACGTCTACTGATATTGCCAATTCATTGACATTCATCACATGAAAAGACAAACTTACAAGCATCCTTGAAGAGACTAGGCCAATAAAAACCAGATGGTAATACCTTATGTGCAGTTCTATCCCCAGCATGGTGTCCTCCGTAGGCCTCGGAATGACACTTTCGTAGGATCTGTTCCTATTCATGCTCAGGTACACAATGTCTAATAACACCATCTACTCCTTCTTTATAAAGGTGCGGGTCATCCTAGAAGTAATGTCTTAAATCATAGAAAAACTTTTTCTTTTGTTGGTATGTGAAATTAGGTGGTATAAATGTAGCGACAATGTAATTAGCATAATCAGCATACCAATGAGCATTATGAGAAGCATTTATGACAGCTAATTGTTCATCAGGAAAGCTATCATCAATAGGTAGTGGGTCATCTAGAACATTCTCTAACCTAGACAAGTTATCTGCTACGGGGTTATCAGCACCCTTTCTCTCAACAATATGCAAATCAAATTCTTGTAGCACAAGAACCCACTTGATAAGTCTAGGTTTAGCATCTTTCTTTTCCATGAGATATTTGATAGCAGCATGATCAGTGTGAGCAGTTACTTTAGAATCAACAATATAGGGTCTATACTTATCACAAGCGAACACAACTGCTAAAAATTCCTTTTTAGTGGTAGCATAGTTTCTTTGAGCACTGTCTAAAGTTTTGCTAGCATAATGAATAACATTTAATTTCTTATCAACTCTTTGTCTTAGAACAGCACCAACAGCATAGTCACTAGCATCACACATAATTTCAAAAGGTAGGTTCCAATCAGGTGGTTGAACAATAGGTGCACAAATCAAAGCATTCTTGAGAATTTCAAAAGCTTCTACACAATCATCATCAAAAACGAAGGGACCATCTTTTTTCAAAATATTAGTGATAGGCCTAGAAATCTTAGAGAAATATTTAATAAATCTCCTATAGAAACCAGCATGACCAAGGAGACTTCTTATACCTCTGATATCCGTAGGACACGACATTTTTTCAATAGCTTCAACTTTAGCCTTGTGAACTTCGATACCTCTTTCGAAAATTTTATGTCCCAAGACAATGCCTTCATTCACCATAAAGTGGCACTTCTCCCAATTCAAGACATGATTAGTTTCTTCACATCTCTACAAAACTTGATCAAGGTTGCCCAAACAATCATCAAAAGAAGTTCCATAAACGGAAAAATCATCCATGAAAACCTCAACAATCCCTTCACAGAAACCAGAGAATATAGCAGTCATGCATCTTTGAAAGGTAGCAGGTGCATTGCATAAACAAAAATCCATACGTCTATAAGCAAAGGTACCAAAAGGGCATGTAAAGGTGGTCTTTTCTTGGTCCTCTTTTGACACATGTATTTGAGAGAAACCAGAATAACCATCTAGAAAGCAGAAATGTGTGTGTTTGGATAATCTTTCTAGCATTTGATCAATAAAAGGTAGAGGGTAATGATCTTTTCTAGTGGCTTTATTCAATTTCCTAAAATCAATTACCATTCTATAACATGTAACAATTCTCTACGGGATCAATTCATTTTTATCATTAGGAACTATGGTAATACCTCCTTTCGTAGGGACACAATGAACGGGGATAACCCATCTACTATCAACAATAGGGTAAATGATACATGCCTCTAGAAGCTTTAATATTTCATTTCTTACCACTTCCTTCATTTTAGGATTCAACCGTCGTTGGTGATCAACAACTGGTTTAGCATCAGGCTCCATTTTAATTTTGTGCTAACATAGAGTGGGACTAATGCCCTTAAGATCATCAAGAGTATATCCAATAGCAGCATGGTGCTTCTTTAGTTTTTTCAATAATCTCTATTCTTCATGCTCTGACAGGTTAGCACTAAGAATAATAGGATATATCTTCTTTTCATCAAGATAAGCATATTTCAAAGTATTTGGTAATTGTTTAAGCTCAAACACGGGATCACCCTTGGTGGAGGAGGATCCCCAGGTATTTCAACAGGCAAGTTGTGTTTCAGAATAGGATGCTGATCAAAGAAAATCCTATCTATTTCATGCCTTTCAGGCATATGCATGTCATTTTCATGGTCTAGCAAATATTGCTCTAAAGGATCAGTAGGAGGCACAACAATAGAGGCAAGATCAATAATTCCATCCTTACTAGGCAATTCTTTATCATAGGGTTGTCTACGAAATTTAGATAAATTAAACTCATGAGACGTATCCCCAAAACTTACGGTAATCGTTTCCTTCTCACAATCTATCCTGGCATTAACGGTATTCAAGAAGGGTCTTCCAAATATAATAGGACAAAAATCATCTTGTGGGGAACCAAGAAAAAGAAAATCAGTAGGATATTTTATTTTCCCACACAAGACTTCAACATCTCTAATAATCCCAACTGGTGATATAGTATCTCTATTAGCAAGTTTAATTGTAACATCAATTTCCTCTAACTTAGCTAGTGCAATATCATTCATAATCTCTTTATATAAGGAAAATGTAATTGCACTCACACTAGCACCCATATTACATAAGCCATGATGACAATGATCTCATATTTTGAAAGAAACAACAGGTGTTTCAACAACGGGTCAATGTTTATCTTTAGCATGAGGTTTAGCAATTCTAGTAGCTTCATCACAAAATTGAATAACATGCCCATAAATATTATCAACCAAGAGATCCTTAACCATAGCAATACTAGGTTCAACTTTAATTTGCTCAGGGGGTATAGGTGTTCTAGCACAACTCTTACGAACCACAGTTGAAGCTTTAGCATGATCCTTTATTCTAACAGGGAAAGGTGGTTTCTCAATATAAGCAGTGGGAATAACAGGATCAACATTATAAGTAATAGTTTTCTCTTCAACTTTAATAGGTTCAACTAATTTCACTTCAATGGGAGGATGATATTTAAACCACTTGTCCTTAGGGAGATCAACATGAACAACAAAATATTCACAAAAGAAGCTACTATCTTAGAGTCAAGTCCATATTTAGTGCTAAATTCACGAAAAGCATTGGTGTCTACAAAAGATTTAACACAATCAAACTTAAGGTTCATACATGACTCCTTACCTTCGTCGAGTTCCCAATCTTTAGAGTTGCCTTTAATTCTAAACAATAAATCCCAATTGAAGTCAATATATTTCTTCATATGGAACCAACACAAGAAGTATCGAGCATGGATTGATCATTACGAGAAAGCCGAGCATAAAAATTCTGAATAATAGTTTCTCTCGAGAGCTCATGATTGGGGCATGAATATAACATTGACTTAAGCCTCCCCCAAGCTTGAGCGATTCTTTCTCCTTCACGAGGCCACAAATTATAAATATAATTCCAGTCACGATTAACTAGATGCATAGAGTAGAACTTCTGATGAAATTCCATCTTCAATCGGTTGTAGCTCCATGCACCAATATCATCACATAGCCTATACCATGTAAATACGTTTTACTTCAAAGGTAAAGGGAAAACCTTCTTCTTAACATGATCCTCAGGCAGACTTGCAAGATTAAATAATCCACAAACTTCATCCACATAGATTAGATGTAAATCAGGATGTAGTGTCGCATCTCCTGCCTAAGGATTAGCGAGCTGTTTCTCTATCATACTCGAAGGAATTTCGTAAGAAATATTTTTAGTAGGTTCATTAGGTTGAGGGACAAATCTTTTGTTTCTGGTCGAGGTGAAGATACCCCGAACAAGCCCCTCAAAGGATTACTTTCCATAGTGAGAAGTGATAGTAAATTTCAGCACACTATATAAATTTTTCCTTAGCAAATTCCACTTACCAAAGGCGCTTCACTCCCCGGCAACGGTGCCAGAAAAGAGTCTTGATGACCAACAAGTATAGGGGATCTATCATAGTCCTTTCGATAAGTAAGAGTGTCAAACCCAACGAAGAGCAAAAGGAAATGACAAGCGGTTTCCAGTAAGGTATTCTCTGCAAGCACTGAAATTATCGGTAACAAATAGTTTTGTGATAAGACAATTCGTAACGAGTAACAAGTAACAAGTGTAGCAAAGGTGAAGCAGCATAGCCCAATCCTTTTTGTAGCAAAGGATAGGCCTGGACAAACTCTTATATAAAGCAAAGCGCTCCCGAGGACACATGGGAATTTCTGTCAAGCTAGTTTTCATCATGCTCATTAGATTCGCGTTCGTTACTTTGATAATTTGATATGTGGGTGGACTGGTGCTTGGGTGCTGCCCTTACTTGGAAAAACCTCCCACTTATGATTAACCCCTATCGCAATCATCTGCAACAACGAAAGAAGAATTAAGGTAAACCTAACCATAGCATGAAACATATGGATCCAAATCAGCCGCTTACTAAGCAACGCATAAACTAGGGTTTAAGCTTCTGTCACTCTAGCAAACCATCATCTACTTATTACTTCCGAATGCCTTCCCCTAGGCCCAAATAATGGTGAAGTGTTATGTAGTCGATGTTTACATAACACCACCAGAGGAGAGACAACATACATATCATCAAAATATCGAACGAATACCAAATTCACATGATTACTTATAACAAGACTCATCCCATGTCCTCGGGAACTAACGGAACTACTAACAAAGCATGTTCATGTTCAAGATTAGAGGAGTATTAATTATCATAAAGGATCTGAACATATGATCTTCCACCAAGTAAACCAACTAGCATCAACTACAAGGAATAATCAACACTACTAGCAACCCACAGGTACCAATCTGAGGTGTTGAGACAAAGATCAGATACAAGAGATGAACTAGGGTTTGGAGAGGAGATGGTGATGGTGAAGATTTTGATGCAGATTGACCCCCTCTCGATGAGAGGATCGTTGGTGATCACGATGTCTTTCATTTCCCCCTCCGGGAGGGAAGTTTCCCCGGCTGAACAGCCATGCCGGAGCTCTAGATTGGTTCTGCCCAAGCTCCGCCTCGAGATGGCGGCGCTTCGTCCCGAAAGCTCTCTTCTGAATTTTTTTTCTAGGTCAAAATGCTTCATATAGGAGAAGATGGGTGTCAGAGTGGCCGCGCCTACCAGGCTTGTGGCCTGCTGGTGTCCCCCCTCTAGTTGATTCTTGCGCGAGTATTTTTATTAATTCCAAAAATATTTTCCATAAATTTTCAGGACTTTTGGAGTTGTGCAGAATAGGTTTCTCAGATTTTCTCCTTTCCAGTCCAGAATTCCAACCGTCGGCATTCTCCCTCTTCATGTAAACCTTATAAAATAAGAGAGAAAATGCATAAGTATTGTACCATAATGTGCAATAACAGCCGATAATGTAGTAAATATCAATATAAAAGCATGATGCAAAATGGACGTATCAATGACTCGGTCGTAACAATCGCAGAGGTGCTCCCTTTATCCTCTAGCCAAACATTCGAGAATGCAAAGGGTAGTGACAGGAGCGAGGTAACCCGGTTTGGCAAGAAACTTAAGTACAATTGATACATACATGGGCGTAAAGACGACCATGGAAGGATGCATATGGTGTAAAAATATAAATAAATTTCCTTTTAAAGAAACCCTCGGGCATTGTCGGGTATGATAGTCATGTGTCAACAGAGAATTAGTTATAATTCGGTTAAGCTAAACATAACTTAGGAGAATCTAACCAATCATATGAGAAGAAAATAGAAAAACTTATAAAAACCCATATACAAGAGTTTTCGAGAAGGAGGTGGCGACACCGGTCTATCCGTAGAATCTCGAAGACGATCTGCGTTCCGTGGGTTTGGCTCGAGGCAGCTATCCTACGGGTTGCGGAGGCTGTAAGCCCCTCTTGTCAACACATCGTCGATTGCAAAGGGTCCCTCCCATTTGGGGTTGAGTTTATGCTTTTGCTTCTGAGGAAGTCCTTACACTAGTTCGCCCACATTATATGCCTTTGCCCGGACCTCCCTTCTTTGATACCACCGAGCTTGTTGCTGGTAGAAGGCGGAGCGAGCCCGAACTATATCGTGCTCCCCCTCCAGGGCGTCTAAGTGGTCGTGCTGATCCATCTCGGCCTCCTTTTCTTCATACATGCGAACCCTAGGAGCATCGTGAGTGATGTCACACGGAGGACTGCTTTGGCGCCATATACCATGAAGAACGATGTGTATCATGTTTATCTGTTTGGGGTTATGCGTAATCCCCATAGTATAGAGTCGAGCTCCTCCACCCAATGGCTGTTGGATTCTTGAAGAGATCGAACCAAGTGGGGTTTGATACCGCTGATGATGAGACTGTTGGCCCGTTCGACTTGCCCATTGGTCTGCGGATGATACACCGAAGCGTAGTCGATCTTAATGCCCAGGTTAGCGCACCAGTCCTTTACCTCCTGGGCTATGAAGTTGGACTGGTTGTGTGTTATTATGTTGTGGGGTACACCATATCGGTGTAGCACTCCGGATATGAAGTCGATGACCGGTCTGGACTTTGCTGAGCTTACTGGTTTTGCTTCAATCTATTTGGTGAACTTGTCAACCATAACTAGGAGGTATTTATTTTTCTAGGTCCCCCCTTTAAGTAGTCCGACCATTTCCATCCACTAGACCGGAAAAAAGCCAGGTGATCGGAATTGTCCGAAGAGCCATTGGGGGCATGTGACTTTGGTTTGCGAAGAGCTATCATCCCACCCAACGTTGGACGGTTGTTCGGGCATCCGCTCGGGCGGAGGGCTAGAAGAACCCGACCTGAAAGGCCTGATGTACCAGGGCTCTTGTCGCCGCGTGATGGCCACCCATGCCGGCATGTACCTCGGCTCGAAGCTCCTTCCCTTCTTCTTCTGAGATGTACCATTGGAGTACCCATGTGGTGCTTTTCTTGTATAACTCACCCTCGTGTACCTTGTAGGCTTTTGATCGACGGACTATGCGTCGTGCCTCAGTTTGGTCATCGGGGAGTTCCTTCCGCATAAGGTAGGCCAGGAAGGGCTCGGTCCATGGTGCGAATACTGCCATGAGCTCCTGAGATGAAGGTGTTTCTTCTACTATAGACCCATCGATTATTTGCTCATCTGGTTAGGGAGTGGGGGGCAACTTGTTCTTCCCCATTTGTCCCTGTGCTAGTATTCTTGTCCTGCCATACCACGTATGGCTTAAAGAGCCTTTCTAGGAATGTGTTCTTGGGGACGGGGTCGCGTTTTGCGCCCAGGCGAGCGAGGACGTAGGCGGCTTGATTGTTGTCTCTAGAGACGTGGTGGAACACTAGTCCCTCGAATCGCACGGAAACTTTTAGTACGACATTTCTATATGCCGCCATTTGGGGGGGGGAGTTGGTGTCGAATTCGCCATTGATTTGTGATATAGCGAGCTTCGAGTCTTCCCGTACTTCAAGTCGTTGTATGTCCATTGATGCCGCCATTCGTAATCCGTGTAGCAGTGCTTCATATTCCGCCGCATTGTTGGAGTCCGTGTACATAATTTGAAGCACTTATCGGACATTGTCCCCGGTGGGGGATGTGAGGATGACCTCATCCCCCAGTACGGCGAGGGTTTTAGAACCGTCAAAGTATATTGTCCAATGGGCGTAAGTGTTGTACTCTCTAGGGAGTTCGGATTCTATGCACTCGGCGAGGAAGTCGGCCAACACCTGAGACTTGATAGCTTGGCATGGCTTGTAGGTGATCTCGAATGGAAGGAGTTCGATGGCCCATTTTGCTATACAGCTGGTGGTGTCTCTGTTGTTGATTATGTCATTGATGGGTACCTCTGATGTCATAGTGACCGCACACTCTTGAAAATAATGGCGGAGCTTCTAGGATGCCATGAATACTGTGTAGGCTATCTTCTAATAGTGCAGGTATCTACATTTGCACAGAGTGAGCACCCTGGATACATAGTAAACCGGCATTTGTATTTGAAGTTTGTGACCCTCGGCTTCCCGTTTTATGACGAGGATCGCGTTGACCACTTGGTTGGTGGCCGAGATGTACAATAACATTGGTTCCCTAGCGCCAGGTGCTGCTAAGGTGGAATTGCTGGCTAGCAGTGTTTTGATCTCCTCCGGGGCGGTTGCTACCTCGTTAGTCCATTCGAAGTTCTTGATCCACTTGAGCAGCCTGTAGAGGGGCAAGGATTTTTCTCCAAGTCGGGAGATGAAGTGGCTCAAGGCCGCGACGTAGCCTGCTAGTCTTTGGACGTGTTTTAGCTCTGTGGGAACAATGAGTTGGGATCTCAAATTTTAACGGGGTTGGCCTCTATTACCCTATGTGAGACGATAAATCCGAGTATTTTCCCAGCTGGGACTCCAAAGACACACTTGTCCGGATTAAGTCGTATGTCGTATTCTCGCAGACTGGTAAATGTTTGTCTGAGGTCGTCGACCCATTGACCAGCGTGTTTGGTCTTGATGACAACGTCATCCACATAGGCCTCAACTATTTTACCAATTTGCTTTGCCAGGCATGTTTGAATCATGCGCTGGTATGTTGCACCTGCATTCTTTAACCCGAAGGGCATTGTGTTGAAGCAGAATGGCCCATACGGGGGTGATGAATGCGGTTGCGGCCTGATTAGATTCCTTCATTTTTATCTGATGGTATCTAGAGTAGGCATTGAGGAAGCACATTGAGTCATGTTCGGTAGTTGCATCAGTGATCTGGTCTATGCGGGGTAAAGGAAAGGGATCTTTGGGGCATGCTTTATTGAGGTCTTTGAAGTCGACGCATAAACGCCAAGATTTGTCCTTCTTGGGCACCATGACCAGGTTTGCTAACCACTCGGGATGTTTGATTTCTCTGATGAATCCGTCTTCGAGTAACTTAGTGAGTTCCTCGCCCATAGCTTGACGCTTCGGTTCGGAGAATTAGCGCAAAGCCTGTTTGACAGGCTTGAAGCCTTCTATTATATTCAGACTGTGTTCTGCCAGCCCCCATGGAATTCCCGGCATATCTGAGGGATGCGAGGCGAATATGTCCCAGTTTTCGCAAGGGAATGCCCATAATGCTTCGTCGATCACGGGGTCTAGCTAGGCTCCAATGGACGTTGTTTGTTGGGATCCGTTGGATGGACCTGGAATTTGATGATTTCATCCGCGGGCTTGAAGGAAGTAGACTTCGATCGCTTGCCGAGTACCACGTCGTCCTTGTCCACAATTGAGCGGAGCATGGTTAGCTCTTCTGTGGCAGGAGACTCGGCTAGTACCTCGAGGACGAGGGATGTTGTTTTATTCTCAGTCCGGAGAGCTCTTTTGGGGTCGCTGATGACTGTGAGTACACTGTTGGGTCCTGGCATTTTAAGTTCCATATACCCGTAATGTGGTATTTCCTGAAATCTTGTGAAGGTGTCACGTCCTAGGAGCACGTGGTATCCATTGTGAAAGGGCATGATGTGGAAAACAAGTGCTTCAGATCTGTAGTTTTCGGGTGAGCCGAACACTACATCGAGTGATACTCGTCCAATACAACCTGCTTCTCTTCTCGGGAAAATCCCTCATAAGGTGGTGTTTCTGTGTTCGATGAGTGATCAATCGAACTGCATTTTATCCAACGTGTCCTCATAGATGAGGTTTAGGCCGCTGCTGCCATCCATTAGTAGTTTGTTCAGTCTAAACCCTTCTACTATGGGGTTTAAAACCAGGGTGGCAGGTGTTTGGTCTATGTTGGACATCGGTTGGTCTGCTTCACCTAAGGTAATTTGAGTATCAGCCCATGTGTTTGCTGCCGCCACATGGTGAATATGGTGGAGCTCTCTAAGAGCCCTTTTTCATTGATTCTTCGAAGAGAACGCCTCGTAGATCATTAGGATCTTTCCATTATGCTCAAGTAACGCTACCGACCTATTGTCTGGAATTGGAGCTCTTAGTATGCTTTCTCCACTCTTCGCGACTTGTCTCGCGACACAACATTCCCAAAGGTTGTGGGTCGGGTCTGTGTTTAGCAGGACTGAGTGTATTGGGCATGGTTTTTCCAGTTGCCCGTCGAGGACCATTCTAACGCGTGTCTGGGTTTTATTCCTTTTCTCAGCGAGCTTGGGTGTGGCCGGTCGTCGCGGGAGTGCGTATCTTGTCCGTATTCCTTTATGTTGTTCGGACTGGAATGACTTGGTGCTCAATCACTGTAGTTGCCAAGTGCTCTCCATGGCGCAATATTTGTGCACCATGGCTGACAGCTCGGTGAAGGTACGAATTCAGCATCGGGCTAGGGCGTTAAGGATTCCTTCATCACGGCAGTTGTGTTGGAAGGCATTGATCATGTCATGTTTGCTGCAGCGCCTTGCCGTATGATTAGTAATATGGGAACAAAGGGGCCCACCGTAGCTGAATTCAAGGGGGAGAGAGAATTATAGTTTCAACAGTTAAGTAAACATTTGTACGTTCTTTGTAGGTTTACCATTATTGCTAATCCAAGTGAATGTTGGTGAAAGCCATTCACAAGTCTTGCTGAAAGCCTTTCGCAACCACAAACTAATGCATGGACTAGTAGATGCATTTAAAGAAATGCTTGACACTTCTTCTGCGGGTTCTTTTTCAAATAGTCAAACTGAATTCAAATGCGATCTTGTTGAAATAATTAAACACATTGGTAAAGATTGGGAGGTCCACAAAGGTAAAGAGTCAAGTATAAATCCCGAATACAATTGTGTTAACTCTTTGTTTAGACTCATGTTTTCCATGAGCTTAGTGCAAAAATATGGACTTAATTCTTAAGTAGTTGTTAATTTATGTAAATCTTTCTCCGCTCATATTGATATCCCTAGGGAGAAATGGTTTAAATATCATGAACCCATTATATATATTTGTGAGTAACCCATAATTACTAATGTTGAAATTAAAGCTTTTGTTGCTAATCCAGTTGTACCTTCTCCATATACTGAAAATCCTCTTTTCCTGTTAGAACTAAGGAGCACTTTAATGCTACAATTGTAATTCATAAAAGTAATACTAAGGCACCGAATGAACAAATTAAAGTAGGACCTTCAATTGCAGTGGGTAAAGATCTCTCGGTTGAAATGTTAATGAACTTGTTATCTATTTCCACGAGGATTCTACTAGAATAACTAAACCCGCTAGAAATGAAGAAGAAAAGAAGTATAAAAATAAAATTGTAGTAGGTATGCCTATTGATTCTGTCAAGATTGGAGATCATTTTTACCATGGTTTATCTGATAGTGGTGCTAGTATAAGTGCAATTCATTTTTCTCTCTATCAAGAAATCATGCATGATATTTCACCTGTTGAGATAGAAGAAATTTATGTTACCATTAAGCTTGCAAATAGGGATACCATCTTACCGCTTGGTATTGTGAGAGACGATGAAGTCATGTGTGATAAGATCAAATACCCTACCGATTTCTTAGTACTCGGATCTGCACAAGATAATTTTTGTCCGATTATATTTGGTAGGCCTTTTTCGAATACGGTTGGACCTGAAATTCATTGTGCTAAACAAAAAGTTAAAGTTAAGTTTGGTGATGAATCTCATGAGTTTAATATTCACCAAACAACATAAGGATAAAGACTTACGTAATAAAGATGTAATTGTTGGTCTTGCTTCTATTGTTGTGGTTCCTACTGATCCTTTAGAGCAATATTTGTTAGATCATAAGATGATATTCATATGAAATAAATAAATGAAATAGATGACATTCCTTAGGCAAGAATGTATTCTCAAAGATAATTTGATTTTTTAAATTTTCAGAGATCATCCACTCCCTAAGGGTGATCCTATGGTCAAATTAAAGAAGCTCCCTAATACACTAAAGTATGCTTATCTTGATGCAAACAAATATCTTGTTATTATCGATTCTAAACTTTGAGTGCACAAAGAAAAGAGATTGTTGAAAACTCTAAGGAAACATCGTGTTGCACTTGGATATGATCTAGATGATCTCAAGGGCATTAGCCGAAGTATTTGTCTACACAAAATTAATGTGAAGCCTGATGATAAACTTGTTGTTGATCATCAACGTCACTTAAATTTTAATATGAAGGAAGTGGTAGAAATGAAACCCTAAATCTTATTGAGGCAGGTATAAATTTTCCTATCACTAATAGTAGATGGGTAAGCCTTGTTCATTGTGTCCCTAAGAAATGTGGCAATACTGTTGTTCCTAATTATAATGAGCTTATCCCACAAAGAGTTGTTACTGGTTATAGGATCGGTATAGATCTCGGAAAGTTAAATATGGCTACAAGAAAAGATCATTATCCGTTTCCTTTTATTGGTCAAATGTTAAAAAAATTGTCTAAGCATACACATTTTTTCTTTCTAGATGGTACTTGTCACGCCCAAGATGCGATGATGAATGTGACAAACAAACGAATCGCACGACAAGAACGGAAATAAAAGGGGAATCTTCTGGAGTGTCGGTCCCGGGCTGTTACAACTCTCCTCCACTACATGAGGATCTCGTCCCAAGATCTAAGAATGAGAAGGGAAGAGAAAGAGCAAGAGGTAAATTTAGTTGCTTCTCTAACAAACTAGTGAAACCAATGATCATTGAAGATTTCAACGAGATGAATAATAACATGGGAACAAGCAATAATTCACAAGAAGGAAAGAACTTGAACATAGAAACAACACTCCGGTAAAATGAATAAGCAAGAAAGAACATGATCTTGACAAGGCAAGTTGATAGATTGAAGAGAGCAACATCACAAGGCCTCCGTAACAAGAGAATAGAAACTGGATTGATGGAAGGAAAAGAACGGATAAGAAAATGACAACTTCCACCACAACTGAATTTGAAAAGCATAGGTTGAATGGAGTTGATGAAGAATCAACAATGAAAAGAATAGCTTGTCATGGGCTTATGGAAAACATCCCATAATAATGAGGTGACAACCTGCCACAACAGAAACAATTGATTGCTTGAGAGCAAAAGGATATGCAAAACTTCTTTCTCCAAGAGGTGGAGGAGACAATTGAATCATTTATGACACCATGATAGCAACAATCCTTAGGAAATGCTTTAGGTCAAATCCAACCCAAGATAACTCCGTGAATACAAGATGGATTTGCTTATCTTATTCTTGACAATTTTCCTTCAAGCTCCTCATAATCAAGAATTTAATAATACCATCTCAAAATACAATGGAGAAGGAATTGAACTTAGAAATCCAAGATAAAGAACACTTGAGGACCTCCAACAAGAATCTTGAAGAACACTTCGAGAAGAATTACATCCTTAAGAAACCACCATGAAGAAGCATCGGATGAACTCCAGAATGAAAGGATGAAGCTTGACATTGAAAGTAGAAAAATAACAAGATTGAGGCCTTGCTATGAATTAGATGAAGCTTAGTGACAAGATAATTGAGAAAATTAGGAACTCCAAAAAAGGAAAGATGAGAACACTTGAAACCCAAAATTGATATCACGCACAACTCCGAAAGAGGGATTGAAATCACTTGATGAAACAAGAATAAGATTTATGTTATGCTTATCCTTCATCAAGTTAGATTGATGACAAGCAACGGATTTCGCACACCACTTATTCTTGTTGCAAAGAATTGAAGAGAAAGAGAGAGAGAGAGAGAGAGAGAGAGAGAGAGAGAGATCACAAACTTGAAGAAGTCTTGCACGAGAACACCGGTAAGAATTAGAAACTAAAGAGGATAATACAAATGAATGATATAACATGAGAATGAATAAAGCATGATCAACCTAATAGAAAACTTGAATGAAGCACCGAAATAATTGAGATATGAACGAAGGGACAACAATTGAGAATAATTCGAGAACGAAAGCTGAAAGCTAAGAACCAAGAAATCTTCTAAAATGATGGCCTTTGGAGGATCCAGAAATAAAAACAATTATGAAATGCTCCGAATAGATAAGGATGGAATTACTCATGACCAAAAAAATTTAAGAGGATAGCAGGAAGCTGAAACCACGAATCATCAAGAAAATGGACCAAGATTTGAGAGAAGCTCTCTTTCAGTCTTCAAAGATGAGAATGATGGCTAGAAACACCACCAATAATTACTGGGCCACTCCGAAATAAGAATAAAGAAAAGGTTGAGCCAATGAAGAAAAAATAATTCAAAGCAATCTTGGAGTAGGAATATGATTGATGAAAATCATTCTTACATCACATTGAAAAGAACTTGAGGACATCTCTGGAAAGATTAGAAGAGTTAGGTAAGATCCTAGGGAAAAACATCTGGATTATGGGCCCATTGAGGAGAAACCACCGGTAAAATGATTGCTTATAAGGAGATATTGCACCGGAACAAATTAAGAACTTGATGAGGTGAGAATCTCAAAATAATTTAAGAGGATATGAATGGAAATGAAAGTCTTCTAAGATATCCTTAGCACTCCGGATAGAATAGAGAGAGACGAGAAACAAGAGATACTTGGACAGAATTTCTGACATGGGGAAGCATTTAGCGCTTCAAAAGGATATGAAGAACACCGAGATCTTGAATTGAATCCACCGGAAAACAAAAGAAAGACGAATACTAATAAGCACTAAGAATCTTCACAACGAATCACCGGATACGATATGGAAGAAAGATAGCAGAAGCATTTCATGAAAAGTAAGGCACTTGAATGTGAATTTAATCACTGAAGAGAAAGGGCGGGAGGGTGGGTTAAACAAAGAAAACTTGATAGAGATGAGACGAACTCTGGAAAGAAATATGAGGATTGATCTTGCAATTATTGGAGATGTTTGAATATCTTGAAGAGGAGCGCACTAGTTGAAAAGAATTTCAAGACAACTCCAGTTGAACAAAAGGATTAGCATTCCCATACAATATGAGAACACTACCTAGAAAAGATATGAAATCACCACTTGACATCGAAGCAACTCAAATTACCATATTCAAAAACAAACAAAGGATGAGGCTTACGAAACAAGCCGGAACAAATTCATGACAGAGATTCCGCTCGATATTTTTGTGGTAAGTTTTGCACGGGCTCGATCGTACATTAGATTGTCATATTGAAATGACGCTTGAATATGCTCCCTAGGAATAGCAAACTACAAGTATTGACGAAGCATATCTGATGACATATATCAAGACTGTCCTCTGTAAGAACGACCATGAACAAACGAATCCACTAGATGTCGAACCCCAACCTCACATCATGGTCTGTTGGAAGATGGCCTAGGTAACTACTTTAATTCCCACCTAAGAATTTCCAAAGTCTTTATTGTTTATGCGATTAGGGTTGCAGACCCAGGAACCTACCCTAGGTA
This sequence comes from Hordeum marinum, assembly GCA_022496015.1. NCBI lineage: Eukaryota > Viridiplantae > Streptophyta > Magnoliopsida > Poales > Poaceae > Hordeum > Hordeum marinum. The sequence continues at coordinate 217,918,377 of CM039672.1, forward strand.
ATCAACTGCAACTACACCCGCAACCTTCAACACCATAATTCAAGAAACTCCGCAAACTCGTCTACCTTAGACGCTCGTGATCACAACGATAGTAAACATGGTAGTACCCCGGACGCCTCGCCAGTACTAGGTGACTCCAGCCTTCTCTCGCCACGAAAAGTATTGAAGTAATTTCAAACATCCTCCGTCCTGAGATGCTAAGGAAACTGAATGATAACTATGTGCAAAAATCCCTTGGAGCTCTACTCCTCGATAACAGGAGGCACCAAGACAGAATTCCTTCACATCGACACATATAGTTTCCAAAAATATCTGTGTGATCCTAAAAAAAGAGTGATAAGAGGGTATAATCAAAATTCCTAAGTCGTAATTCCTCACCAGAGTATAGAAGAGGAATAACACAATCCTACTCTCCAATATAACTAGACTCAAAATAGTTTTTCACTAGACTCGATCGACCAAGTTCCATCAATCAAGGGGGCTCCTAGGTCAGTACAGTCTCTAATACCAACTTGTCACGTCCAAGATGCGATGATGAATATGACAAACAAATGAATCACATGACGAGAATGGAAATAAAAGAGGAATCTTCTGGAGCGTCGGTCCCGGGCTGTTACAGTACTCTAGTTTCTCTCGAATACCCGTATCGCATGATGATCAGGAGAAAACTACTGTTACTTGTAAACCATTTGATTTATGTAATGCACGTGCTACCAATAAAGATGTGTGTCTGCTATATTTTGTGATTTCTCTGAGAAATCTATTGAAGGTATCATGGAAAATTTCAACATCTATGGGACTAGTTTTGATTACTTCTTGCACAATATTGATATAAGTTTTGCAGAGATGTGAAGAAACTAGTCTTGTCTTGAACTAAGTGAAGTGTCAATTCATGGCAAATGAAGGTATAAAGCTCGGTCATAAAATTTGTGACGGAGGTAATGAACTAGATAAATTTAAAGTTGATGCTATTGAGAAAACAACATGTCCTAAAGATATTAAAGGTATTAGAAGTTTTCTCAGTCATTCTAGTTTCTATAGAATGTCTATAAATTCCCTAAGATTTCTAGGGATCTTGCTAATTTATTGCAAAAATACGTTCCTTTTGTTTTCTATGATGATTGTGTAGAATCCTTTGAAATACTTAAGAAAGCTTTGATTACTGCTCATGTTGTGCAACCAACTCATTGGAATTTATCCTTTGCGATCATGTGTCATGATAGTAACTATTCTGTAGGGGATGTCCTAGGTCAAAGAAATGATAAGAAATTGAATGTTATTAATTATGCTAGTAAGACTATGGACAATGCCCATAAAAACTATGCTATTATTGTAAAAGAGTTTTTAGCTGTTGTATTTGCTTGTGATAAGTTTAGGTTTTGTATTGTTGATTCTAAAGTGAGTATTCACACTAATCATCCTACTATTAAATATCTTATGGATAATAAAGATTCTAAGCCTAGGTTGATTAGGTGGTATCTTTTATTACAAGAGTTTGATCTTCATATTGTTGATAGGAAGGGAGTTGAGAATTCCATAGTAGCTAATTTTTTCTATGATGGAAAATATTCTCGATGACCCAATTCTGTTTAATGATATTTTCCCTGATATCTAATTGGCTGTTATTAATACTTCTCCCAGTGATAATCCTTGGTATGCTGATTATGAAAATTTCTTTTTTTTTCTAAATACTCCCTCCGTAAACTAATATAAGAACATTTAGATCACTACTTTAGTGATCTAAACGCTCTTATATTAGTTGATAGAGGGAGTACATACCAACTAGTTTGACATACTAATAAAACGAAAATTATTTTTTGATGTGAGACATTACTTTTGGGATGACCCAAATCTACATAAAGGAGTAGATGGTATGGTTCGACATTGTATAACTGAAAGTGCGTTATATCGGCTAGAGGGGGGTGAATAGGCGATTTTTACGAATTCATCAATTGAGGAATTTCAACTTTGAGGAATTTGAAATGTGATGAATAACTAGCAGCGGAATAAGTACTCAAGTGCATGAGGAACATAGTGAAAGCATAGTCTTCATGATGAAATGAAACATGCACAAATAGAGAGTAGCGTGATACAGGATAAGCAGTGATGAACAAGGTAACTTGAAGAATTTGAGGTGAGGAATTTGTGAAAGTCTTCAGTCAAATTCTTCAAGCTGTAACAATCAATTTCATCAACAGATATATGAGGAATAGAGGGGTTGAGGAAATAGAGCCAGATATCTTGATGAAGACAATGGTTTGATGACCCAGTTCCAACTGCTGTGATAGTCGTATGTCTGGTTTGGAGCGGCCTAGTATTTAAACCAGAGGACACACAGTCCTTACCGTATTCTCCTTGAGCTAAGGTCACACAGTCCTCGCCCAACACTCGTGGTAAGTCTTCAGGGTAGACTTGTCACTTCGTGGTCCCCAATTGACTGCAGGAGCACTAGACCATGACGCCTAACCGTCTAGAGGATACACGGTCCTCAAAGGTAACAAGCGTCGGTTCCACACGGGAATTTCTTCAGTGATGCTCAATCACTATGGGTTTTGTGGTTTGGTTTGTGGGTTTTTCCTCACCGGTGATTTTCTCTCAAAGTCCTCAGAGGATGGGTTGCTCTCAAATGACAAGTGTCAGTTCTCTCTCAGAGCAGCCAACCAGCTAGTGGTTGTGGGGGTCGGCTATTTATAGCTAGGGTGCAACCTGACATGATAAGACATAAATGCCCCCAATGATATGACCATTATGTGGATAAGAACGATTGGGGACAGCTGGCGCTAAGCATAGCAATGGTTGGAATTTCGAACTATGAAAGTCCTCAGCTTATCATGATCCTCACTTGTAGGCAATTCGCACTGGTGAAATCCTAACTCCTCAGTCAGATCAATTTCCTCAGAGACCAGAAGACCTTCGTCTCTGTCACTGAAAAACTTGTCTGAACCGTAAGAGATGTCCAAAGGCTTCACTCGAAGAATTGTATGGATTGAGGATTTTGGAGTTGAGCATCAGTTGGAAATTTTCCTTAGTATTACCTCGACCCCCTTTAACAGTACGGTGTTTCCTATGACTCAAATAAAGGAAAATAAACTACGAAAACAAAAGTCTTCATGCTTCATATTCCTCATTCATATCTTCAAGTTCACACCAACTTCTTCATTTTCAAAGTCTGCACAAAGTCTTCACCAAAGTCTTCAGCAAAGTCTTTAATACACCAAAATATCAGCAAAGTCTTTACTTGAAGACATACATTTTTAGGGGTCGATAATCTTCGAATATATCAAACTCCTCATCGACTTATAGAGCCTATGTACACTCAAAAACTCATTAGTGCCTTAACCTATAAGTCTTCAATACACCAAAATCACTAAGGGGCACTAGATGCACTAACAATAACTGAGCATGAACATGAACAAATCTTGAGGAAGTGCCACTCCAGTGAATATGGAGGACACGATGCTGGAGACTATATTGCACACCGTTGTTACAATTTGGTTTTTATTGGCTTGCTCTCTTCAAGGATTCTTGTAAGTTTATCCTTTCTTGTGATGAATGTCAAAGAGTTGGAAATATTAGTAGGATTAAGGAAATGCCTATGAATTATTCACTTGTTATTAAACCATTTGATGTTTTGGGTTTTGATGATACGGAACCTTTATTCTTCGCATGGTAACACTCATATCTTGGTTTCTATTGATTATGTCACTAATTCGGTAGAAGGTATTCCAACTTACAATGTTGATCATAATACTTCTATTAAAATTCTAATGATGTGTTATTTCCATTTGGAGTCCCTCGGTATCTAATGACTGATGGTCGTTCACATTTCATCCATGGTGCTTTTAGAACCATTTTAACTAAATATGATGTAAACCATAGAGTAGCATCACCTTATCATACCTAGTCGAGTGGCAAAAATATCTAGAGCATGTCGGTGTTAGAGGCGGCTCCTCTACCGCGCGGCAGGGCGCCGTTCGGCCATTGACACATGGGCCGAGTTCCCCACGGGTCCATATGCCAGTGACCGAACAGTACCCTGTCGCGCGGCAAGTGATCCCCGTCCATCGGTACCATGCCTCACCTCCTTGGCCACCATGTCATCGGACGCATGCGGCACAACAAGCTCCTCCAGTGACGTCCCGCCCCCCGCCCTCGAGCTCGTCTCCTATCGCACGCGCCTTGCCTTGCTGCTCGGCCAGAGTTCGTTTGAGGAAGTCGGTGACCAGGCCAGCCGCAACCCACCGTTGGTACCGACCCTATTGCCCCGTTGCCTCACCAACCCCAACCCCGGCTCTCTGTCACTGCATGTGCCATGCCGGCCTCGACCCCGTCTCCCCGCCAGCCCCAGCAACCAAGGCCCCTAACCCTGTTCTTTGTTGCCCGTCGATGCACCAACTCCTACCTCGCGCCGCCGCCGCTGCACCACCTCCCACCCAGCACCATCGGCGCACTACCTCCCTCCAGCCCCCACCTCCTGCCCCATGCCGCCACCGCCGCACGACCTCCCACCCAACACCATCGTCGCACGACCTCCCTCCAACCAACGCAACACTACCTCTTGCCTCGGCGAGCGGCAGCCCTCACTGCCTCGACGAGCGACGGTGTCCCTCATGGCCTCGATGAGCGGCGGTGGCCCTCATTGTAGATCGAGACCGCGGTGGCCTTCAGTCGTCTTCCATCTCGAGTAGATTATGCAGGTTTTCTTGTGTACTTTTTTGAATCGGTAATCTTGTGTATTGTGCCCTATAGTATAATATATATGTAGTATGTGTATTGTGTACAGGCTTCACTTCTATATCTTTTATCATTTTTTAAATCTAGAAATATCTGAGTGCTGGACAACAAAATGGAGATTAGCAGTGTATTTCCTTAACCACGTGGACCATTCCATGCGATAGCTATCTGACCCTCCCATGTGCATCGTGGGTTCACATTTTTTTAATAAAAGAAAAATCTTTGCCATCTGGAGGTCCCGTAGCTGACAGCAAAAATGGCAGGAGAGTTTGCCGTCTAGAGGTCCCGGAGCTGACGGCAAAAAACTAAGACCGTTTGCTGGGCTGGTCGCTCCATCACTAGTAGAAAACAGACCTTTCGTCCGACGCATTAGTCCTGGTTTGGTTATGAGCCGGTTCGAAAGAGGCTATTAGTCCCGGTTCGTGCCGGCTCCAATGGCTAGGAGCAGGGCGACCTTTAGTACTAGCTCATAAGGGGACCGGTACTAAAAGAGGCGTGGCAGGCTTTTGGTCAGACTTGGGCCCCGCGTGCCTCTTTAGTACAGGTTCGTGGCATGAACCGGTACTAAAGGTTGCCCTTTAGTACCGGTTGGTGACACCAAACGGTACTAAAGACTTCCTATATATATGCTCCGTCCGCAGCCGATCGAAGGGGCTCTCATTTCTCTGTTTTCTCCCCTGTTCTTCTTCTTGCTCGAAGCTCATCCTCCATTTTGCCAAGGATTTGTCAAGATGTGAAGGCATCTATCCAAGTGTTCACAAAGGTTAGCAACTTTGCCCCTTCATCTCTCATGGCTAGATTAGCTTGTGGTATGCTCAAAGATATGTGATTAGTGGGTTTTAGCTAGGTTTTGGGGGAGTGATCATTATGTGGGAGTTTATTTGATTTATATGCAATTTGAGCTCAAATTAACTTGTTAGGTTGCATATGTGTAGATGTGGTTTATTTGCTGCCTTCCCATCCCCGTCCTAACCACCATCGATCGGCCACACCATCTCGTCGCGACACCGGCCACCTTGGTGAGCCTCTTGTTCTTCTTAAAACCTTTTTGTTAAAAAATTACTTGTATGATTTAGATAGATGCGTGTACGATTTACTTACTTGTATTATTGTTAGTTATTCTATAGTGTCATGGTTATGGTATCCGCCCACGTCGGGCCTCGTCCAGTCTATGATTTAGATGGGGTATGTCGTTATCTTTTATAACTATTTCACACATCATCTAATGTCATGACAATTAATTATGCCACCAAATTGACGTAGACGTTTTTATCTATAGGAAGTAGTTGAACCAGAAATTCCAACTGACTGTGCAATTCTGCTCGAGAAGTTAACACAAGCTAAAAAATAAATTGATCATTTGAAAGAAAAATTGAAAAGAACCGAAGATGAGAAGATGGGATTGGAGTTGCATGTTGTCGATGTTGTCTTTGATCACAAGAACAAGATGGCTGGAATGCGCTTGAAGCTTAGAAAGATTAGAAAATATGCCATTGATAAAGAGGCTTGGAAACATTATGCCGTTGGCTCAATTGTTACCTTAGTTGCGATTATGATCACATTTGTTGTTGCATTTAAATGTTTTAGATAGTTGTATGTTGTTTTATGAGATGTATGTATGAACTGTAAGTATCTATTATTTGCAGTAATAACATTTGGTCACTGCTAGCTCTACTTTGGTTGTAATGTGATGATGAAGTTGTATTAATTTGGTCACTTCGATGTTGTGCAGTGAACATGAGCCGACAATGGATGTATGATGATTGACTAAGTCCAGGGTTCCTTAATGGCCTGCATGATTTTATTCGTGTGGCTGAGGCAAACAAGCAAAATGGTTTCATGTGTTGTCCATGTCGTGACAGTAAGAATGATAGGAATTACTCTACCTCAAAAACCCTTCGCTACAACCTGCCGAAGTCCAATTTCATGTCCGGCTATAGCTGTTGGACTAAGCACGGAGAAAGAGGGGTTATAATGGAAGACAATGAAGAAGAAGAGGATGATGACAACTATCCTTAGGCCGATACAACAATGGGGGAAGCTAAAGAAGAGGCATCAATAGGGGAAGCCGAAGAAGAGGCATCAGATGAGCCCGCTGATGATTTTGGTCCGGTCATTGCTGATGCAAAGAGAAACTGCGAAAGTGACAAGGAGAGGTTGAAGTTGAAGCGCAAGTTAGAGGATCACAAGAAATTCTTGTATCCAAATTGTGAAGATGACCAGAAAAGGCTGGGTACCATGCTGGAATTGCTGCAATGGAAGGCGAAGAATGGTGCAACCGACAAGGGATTTCAAGAATTGTTGATAATGATAAAGAAGATGCTTCCAAAGGATAACGAATTGCCTGAAAGTACGTACGAAGCAAAGAAGGTTGTCTGCCCTCTAGGATTAGAGGTGCAGAAGATACATGCATGCCCTAATGACTACATCCTCTACCACGGTGAGGAGTACAAGAATTTGGATGCATGCCCGGTATGCGGTGCACTGTGATATAAGATCCCCCGCGATGACCCTGGTGATGTGGAGGGCGAACGCCCCAGGAAGAGGGTTCCTGCCAAGGTGATGTGGTATGCTCCTATAATACCACGGTTGAAATGTTTGTTCCAAAACAAAGAGCATGCCAAGTTGTTATGGCACAAAGAAGAACGTAAGAAAGACGGGATGTTGAGTGCACCCGCTGATGGGTCGTAGTGGAGAAAAATCGAGAGGGAGTTCGAGGACTTTGCAGCTGACGCAACGAACTTATGGTTTGGTCTTAGTACAGACGGCATGAATCCTTTTGGGGAGTAGAGCTCCAATCACAACACCTGGCCCGTGACTCTATGTATCTACAACCTTCCTCCTTGGTTGTGCATGAAGCGAAAGTTCATTATGATGCCAGTGCTCATCCAAGGCCCTAAGCAACCTGGCAACGACATTGATGTATGCCTAAGGCCACTAGTTGATGAACTTCTACAGTTGTGGAAAAAACCAGGTGTACGTGTGTGGGATGCGCACACACAGAAGGAAATTGACCTACGAGCGTTGTTATTTGTAACCATCAATGATTGGCCTGCTCTTAGTAACCTTTCAGGACATACAAACAAGGGATACAATGCATGCACGCACTGTTTCGATGATACTGAAAGTATATATTTGGATAAATGTAAGAAGAATGTGTACCTGGGACATCGTCGATTTCTACCGATCAAGCATATCTTAAGAAAGGCAGGCAACCATTTCAAAGGTGAGCCGGATAATCAGAAGAAGCCTGGCCTCCGTACTGGTGAATATATATTTGATATGGTCAAGGATTTACAAGTAATCTTTAGAAAGGGTCCTGGTGGACAATCTGTTCCGAATGACACCAACAGACATGCACCCATGTGGAAGAAGAAATCTATATGTTGGGAACTTGAATATTGGAAAGCCCTAGAGGTCCACAATGCAATCAACGTGATGCACGTGATGAAGAATCTTTGTGTGAACCTTCTAGACTTCTTGGGCATGTATGGAAAGACAAAAGATACACCGGAGGCACAGGAGGACAAGCAAAGAATTAACAAAAAAGACGGCATGCCTCCAAAGCAGTATCAAGGTCCTGCCAGCTACACTCTTACCAAAGAAGAGAAGGAAATCTTTTTTGAATGCCTGCTGAGTATCAAGGTCTCCTCTGGCTTCTCGTCGAATATAAAGGGAATAATAAATATGGCAGAGAAAAAAAAATTCAAAATCTAAAGTCTCATGAGTGCCACGTGATTGTGATGCAACTACTTTCGGTTGCACTTAGGGGGCTTCTACCGGAAAATGTTCGATTAGCCATTGTGAAGATATGCGCATTCCTCAATGCAATTTCTCAGAAGGTAATCGATCCAGAAATCCTACCAAGGTTACAGAATGACCTGGGCCAATGTCTTGTCAGTTTGGAGTTGGTGTTCCCTCCATCCTTCTTCAATATGACACGCGTCCTAGTTCACCTAGTCGAACAGATTAACATTCTGGGTCCTGTATTTATACACAATATGTTCCCCTTCGAGAGGTTCATGGGAGTCTTAAACAAATATGTTCATAACCGTGCTAGGCCAGAAGGAAGCATCGCCAAGGGATATGGAATAGAGGAGGTTATTGAGTTTTGTGTTGACTTTGTTCCTGACATTAAGTCGATTGGTCTTCCTGAATCGCGACATGAGGGGAGACTGGGTGGAAAAGGCACACTAGGAAAGAAAGAAGCAATAAATATGGACGGGCATTCTTTCACTCAAGCACACTACACGGTTCTACAAAATTCCACCTTGGTGACTCCATATATCAAGGAACACAAGGATATTGTACGGTCCAAGAACCCAGAGCAGCCTGACCCCTGGATTGAACATAAACACATGGACGCCGTTTGGTTGCAAACAAAGCTCATACATGACAACGATGTTCCAGGTGAACTGTACTGGTTGGCCAAGACACCAAGTTCTACTGTAACGACTTTCAAAGGGTACGAGATAAACGGGAATACATTTTACACGATCGCCCAAGATAAAAAGAGCACCAACCAAAACAGTGGTGACCGCTATGATGCAACCAACTTTCAAGACACATATTATGGTTACATAGAGGAGATATGGGAACTTGACTATGGACCTGATCTTAAGGTCCCTTTGTTTCGGTGCAAATGGGTCAGATATACTGGAGGCGGGGTACAGGTAGACCCGTAGTACGGAATGACAACAGTGGATCTCAACAATCTTGGGTACACAGAGGACTCATTCATCCTAGCCAATGATGTGGCTCAGGTTTTCTATGTGAAGGACATGTCTAACAAACCGAGGAGAAAAAATATAAGGAAGCGAATACATCATATGATGAGCCAAAGCGCCACATAGTTCTTTTAGGGAAAAGAAACATTATGGGAGTGGAGGACAAGACAGACATGTCACAAGATTATGAAAAGTTTCATGAAATCCCTCCCTTCAGAGTGAAGACTGACCCAAGCATCCTGTTAAATGATGAAGATTCTCCATGGTTACGGTGCAATCATAAGCAAGGGACAAACACGCAACAAAAGTCTTACACCACGAGATCCCACTCTGGGATGTGACCGGCTTCACCATCATCACTTTCTATGTGAAGGACATGCATGCATTTTCTAGCATGGTATCTTTGTAAGAGTTTGTACACGAAGTGCATCCAGTTTTTGCCGTAACCCTCTCAACTCTTTAGAAGTTGCTATGTGGGTGAAATTATGATGTTATGCCAAGTTTCAACCTTTTTAGAGTTCATTTGTAGTGCTTTTCAATTTCAGGGTCATTTAGCTCAAAATAAATCATTAAATGCATGAAAAATATCAAATGAAGTCAGAAAGGGTTGAAAATTGATGATGCGCCTTTGAATGGTGCATATTGAACACACAAAAAGTATAGAATTAAAATAAGTTATTAGAAATGAAATCCCTTTGTAATAGATGAGTTTTCGTCCGAAACCCTCATACTTCGAAAGAGATTGTCCAGTTTGTACACGAGTGCATCCAGTTTTTGCCGCAACCCTCTCAACTCTTTAGAAGTTGCTATGTGGGTGAAATTATGATGTCATGCCAAGTTTCAACCTTTTCAGAGTTCATTTGTAGTGCCTTTTAATTTCAGGGTCATTTAGCTCAAAATAAATCATTAAATGCATGAAAAATATCAAATGAAGTCAGAAAGGGTTGAAAATTGATGATGTGCCTTTGAATGCATATTGAACACACAAAAAGTATGGATTTAAAATAAGTTATTAAAAATAAAATCCCTTTGTAATAGATGAGTTTTCGTCCGAAACCCTCATACTTCGAAAGAAATTGTCCAGTTTGTACACGAAGTGCATCCAGTTTTTGTCGTAACCCTCTCAACTCTTTAGAAGTTGCTATGTGGGTGAAATTATGATTTCATGCCAAGTTTCAACCTTTTTAGAGATCATTTGTAGTGCTTTTCAATTTCAAGGTCATTTAGCTCAAAATAAATCATTAAATGCATGAAAAATATCAAATGAAGTCAGAAAGGGTTGAAAATTGATGATGGAACTTTGCATGGTGCATATTGAACACACAAAAAGTATGGAGTTAAAGTAAGTTAATAAAAATGAAATCCCTTTGTAATAGATGAGTTTTTGTTCGAAACCCTCATACTTCGAAAGAGATTGTCCAGTTTGTACACGAAGTGCATCAAGTTTTTGCTGTAACCCTCTCAACTCTTTAGAAGTTGCTATGTGGGTGAAATTATGATGTCATGCCAAGTTACAACCTTTTCAGAGTTCATTTGTACAGCTTTTCAAACTCCAGATATGACATTTCAAAAGCCATTTAATCAAATTGTCTTATACATCAATTTAAGTTGTTCAAATATGCATGGAAATGCCATAAATAGATTCTTTATATTTTTCCGATATTTTTTCATATATTAATAATTTTCGTTGGATTCATAGATTTTTTTCTATGATTTTCTAAAGTTTAGGGTTTTTTATGAAAATAATAACTAATAATGAATTAAAAAACCTTTAGTACCCGTGCGAGCCATGCACCGGTACTAAAGGTCCACCACCCCGCGCATTTTTTGGGTAGGACCTTTAGTACCGGTGCGTGGCTCGCATCGGTACTAAAGGATCTTTAGTACCGGTGCGAGCCACGCATCGGTACTAAAGGCTTGCTAGGTATGAATAGAAACGCCCTCGTCCCGGGCCGACCCACGCACCGGGGAAGCTCAGATTTGCGTTGCCAGACTGTGGAAATTAGCCGTCGCCGCCACCCGCCGCCCCGACCCCGCCGCCCCGACGTTGCGCCTTCCTCAAGCAGCTTTGCACGGCTACACCCTCAGTGAGCCTCTCCCCCCACCCCTTGCCCGCCGCCCCGACCCCCGCATGCTCGTCGGAGCTCACCGGCCCTCACCGCGCGCCGCTCCGCTCATCCCGGCCACCGCTTGACGCGGCGTGCACTGGCCGATCCCTCCGCCATGTTTGCGGCTCGCCGGAGCAACTCCGGCATGGCCTACTGACATGGCCGGCCAGCCCCACCCTAGGGTAGCTGGCTACGGAAATTAGTTTTAGTTTAATTTAACTCTAGATTAACCCTAGCTAATTAGTTTTAGTTTAATTTAACTCTATATTAACCCAATGCTGATTTTGCTAAGTGTTATTTAATTTGTTAGATGCTAAGTGCTATTTATTTATTTTTCATAGTTAAGTGTTTCTTCTCGACGTCGGCGATGCCGATCCCGCATCCTCATCGTCGAGTCGGCGGAGTAGGTCTGTTGCTTGAGTCGAGGGGCCCTGTCTGGGACTAGGCTCCGCCGGGCTGGTACTGGGAGGTGGTGCCTTCCGGGCGGCACAGCTTGGTGAGGAGCCAGCCCGTCGTCGACCCGGAGGTTCTGTGGTCGCGGCCGCATGGGCCACGGACGATTCGGAGGCTTGAGTACCCCGCGAAGGTGGTACAATACCATGTCAGCGAGGAGAACAAGCACGTCCGTCGCTACATGGCAGTTTTGGAGGCCAGGTCCGACAATACCTGGCAGATTCTTCGGGGATCTCACTGGAGCTATGCTCCTGTGATGGTTCCTTCTCTTTGGGTGTCCACCGCCCGCCCCGATATCCGTCGGACACTAGGGTTCTAACTAGATCGATATATTAGCTACTATATATGTATTATTATGATGTATTAGCTAGATTGATGGATTAGCCGATGTATTAACTATTATCCGAGATTATGATGAGATCCTTCTAAGAACTACTATATATGTATTCGATGATGCATTATTAATTAACTATCAGTTATTTGCTTCTTGAATGCATGCTAATTTGAATACTAATTTGTTTTATCTATATTATTATGGATTAGTTATTAAGCTATGGACAATACAAGTAGAGCTCATGAAGAGGACATCTTCGACATGATATGCTCCTTCGAAAACCCAGCGGACCTTCTGGGTGAATCACATGATGATGACGGCTCACAATATCTGAACGATTACGGTGATGGATGTGAAGCCGAGGAAGAACAACTTATGTTCCAAAATCCAGAACAACTAACAATGTCCGGCGAGGTATATACATATTAGCCTCTGGTGCTCATTACATGTGTATTAATTGATTTGTATATACATATATTAACAAATCTTTCCTCTTTTAATTATCAGCCCTCCGGATCGAGCCAATCTAGTAGAAAGGTACGAGGCGCTGCCAAAATGTTGGACGACAACGTAAAGCTCAATCTTGATGCTTTCAAACATGATGGCGAACCGACTCACCCTGAAGCCAATGCCAAGACATTTGTGCGTCAATGCGGAGTGGTTGTTAGGGACGGAGTCCCGATCACAATGCAAGAATGGATTCAGCCAAACAAACCAAAACTAGGAGTGATTTATGTCGATAAAAGAATTAAAGATGCCCTTTGGCGAGAGCTCATGGAGCATTTCATCCTACCAGATTCTCTCTCGGAGCGCCAAAGGGACAAAGTCAAGGAGTTTGCTCTCCATAAGATGGCCGGCGCATTCCAGACCTTGAAGAAAAGATTATGGAACGAGTACGACGCTAGAGACAAGAAAGTGCCCGAATTCACAGGAATATACAAGAAGGTAAGGAATCACTGGGACGCATTTATCGAGTACAAGACATCGGAAGCTGCTATGGAGAAGTCGGCAAAGAATAAGATAAATGCGGAGAAAAAAATTATCACCATAAACTAGGGACAGGTGGATAGAAGTCAGCCATTGCTAAGTGGGATGCATTAGAGAATAAGATGCATGCTGAAGGGATCACTCCAGCAACCTTCCACTGGCCCCGGAGGTGCAGGAATTGGTTTTTTGCGCATGAGGGAAAGTTGGACCCAGCAACAGGGAAGATTATTGCACTGGCCAGTCTGAAGCATGCATCAGATGAGTTGATTGAAGCAATAAAAGCTTCCCAAGAAGGACGGTTTCACCCCGATAGAGAGAACGACGAGCTTACACACGCCTCAGAATCCTGAACACGGAGGACGAACACGAGGCGTGGGCGTTGTTCCATGGTATGAGGGGTTTGTGGGCTGGAAGGACAGTTATAAAAGCCGTTCAAGAAAAAAGAAGGTGGAAGCAGACCGACTTTCAAAGTTGAAACAGAAGTACGAGCAGCAGCTGCTGCAGATACAGGTACTGACCCAGCAAAGGGCAACTTCGTGGCAAGAGGCATCAGAACCCGTCCCATGTACACTGCCGAAAAGCAGCATGGGTTCCATGGGGGCACCGCTGGGTCACACCCCCCTGGATGATTTCACCGAGAAGACATCTTGTGAGCTAATCCAGAAAATGAAGAACATACCCGTGCGGGTCGCGACGGGCTATGCTTTACCAAATACACCTGATGTTCTTTGGCATTTCAATCCGGTTCTAGCTGGGTATGCTCGTGTCGTGGTGGACGCAATAGAGCCAGGATATGATGGACTAGAGCTTGACATCCCTGGAGGTGAGGGGGAGTCCACACTGGCAGAAGCCGGCCGTGGTCTCATTCTATGGAGAAAGGACTGCATCATCTTTCCACACTTGGCGCTAAGGCCACCGGCTCCTCCGAGTATCGATGTCCAGCGCGAGGGATCCCAACCAGAGGCATCGCAACGCCAATAGTCCTCCCCACCTCGAGAGGCGTCCCACTTCGATAGGGATCCCAGCACAAGTCCACCCAACCTCGGGACGGAGCACGATGTGAGTCCATATCGTCGATATCGATCTCTGTCGCGTGAGCTGACTCCACCCAGGCAGCGGTCCCGCCAACAGGGCTCCCAAAAGAGGAAGGCCATCATCAGTCCTCTTCAGAAGAAAGCAAAGAAGAAACCCGAGCCTCCGGCCAAAAAGAAGCTGCCTTACAACATGACACCAGAGGAAACCAAAATTGAAAGCGATCGCCAAGTGAAAGCCTTTTTTGCGAAGAAGCCCCTGTCGGCCAAGGAGGTAATACCCAAGGAAGTCCAAGAGCACTTTAGGGAACACTTTATTGATCGACCCCCGGCATATGTGGAGCGTATGCCAACAGAATGTGAGCGACAGATTCCGAAGACAAGTGAGAAGAGAAGTCGGCCCAGCCCAAGGAAGAAGTTGGGAAGTACGACATCAATGACATGTGGTACTACTTGCGGGAAAACAGTTCCCCAGCTCGGAGAACAATCCAAGCAATCGATCTCTCCGCTCAATGTGAGTACCGATAAGTTCACCGACATTGCTGGAAACCCAATCAACCTCGAACAAGTAGAGGCTGCAGGTCTCACTCTTGGCCAAATCCTTGGCACTGAGGAAATCCGCGGGTACGGTGAAGCTGAGTACACAATGAAATATGCCGCCGGAAAACTACTTGTCACACCCGAGCAGTACAAGGAACTACCAACTGCGATAAGACAGTTGCATGATTGGTACCTGCGTGAAGCAAAGTGAGGGGAGACGGCGGTCATGGTCAAAGTAACGAAAGAGCATTACTTCAATGGATGTGAAATATGTCTTGAATTCTCAAAACTTTTCCAGTTATACCACATGGACTCTATCGACAAATTTCTCATCAGTTGCTATTGTATGTAAGTGATTTATATCTCTAATAATTTAAGTCTCTAGTTCAGATATCGTTCATTTGCTTATCCTCACTATATATGTTCTTTTCTACGCTATTATGCAGATTGAAGATGTGGGAATTGAAACAAGAGGGAATCGATGACATTGGGTTCATCGACCCAAATACCGTTCATGGTCATGTGGTAAAACATTATGCCAAGGACATAGAAGAGCTCTTGGAAAAATATCTAGAGGCACTAATGAATACCAAATCTACTATAATATTTCTTTACAACATGGGGTGAGTGTTTACTCTCTTGTATACTACAAATTCTATTTTTGCTTACTAGCTCACTATCAAGTGTAATTGATGAGTTATATGTATGCCTGCTTAATTATATAAACTTCTGCGCAGAGACCATTATATCCTCCTAAATATTATCCTCGCGGATGGACTTGTTCAAGTGTTCGACTCACTAGATACACTAGAACAATCATACGTGGACTTGTATTTTATGATAGACCGGTAATTTCAATCTTTATCGACCTCGTTTTCTTTCATTATTTCCTGATATCAAAAGTAATTATAATAACTCTTTCGTTCTTTTTCTTTGCCGTGTAGTGTTTGGAAAAAGATTATAGAAGAAAACCATCACGGTCGTCAATGTAAACCGAAGCTGAAGTGGAAAAGGATCCAGGTAATTAAGTAGTACTACTAGGTTTGCGCATCTCTTTAATTCTAGTTTTAATACCATTATCATGCTTGATTATTAATTATCTTATTGAATTATATTCTTTTGCAAAATGCGCGAAGCAGCCATAGGGGACAAATTTATGTGGATACTTCCTCTGCGAGAACATTCGAATGAAGACCGAATGTCGTATACGTCGCAAAAGAGCACGTGAAAGATAACTCAAGGTTTGGCAGATGATGTCGAAGCTCTCACCACAGAAACGCTTTGTAGCACTTCAAGAGGAATTTGCGGCATTTCTTCTTCGACATGTCATTGATGTAAACGGAGAGCACTATTCCTTACCGCCGCCTCAATAATGCCAGCAAATCAGTAGTAGAAAACTGAGATTTCATCCAGAGCACTAGCTAGCTAGTCCCGGCCAAGTTTTGGGCCATAATTTATAAGTCCGGAATATATATGGATGTGTAATTCCATTTGTATATATACTGTGTATGAGATATTGTATATTATATTACATATATATATGCATCAACTTGTGTACTGTTTACAGTATGTAGCACCAAAAAAAATTAAAATGAATGGAAAACACAAAAATAGAGAGGAAAATTAAAACCTAAAAGCTAAAAAAATAGAACACTTAGTACCGGTTGGTATCACCAATCGGTACTAAAGGTCCTCCACCACCAGCCCACGCAGGCAGCCACGTGGTGGGCCTTTAGTACCGGTCCGTGGGTCAACCGGTACTAAAGGTCTGGACCTTTAGTCACGAACCTTTAGTACCGGTTGGGGAACCGGTACTAAAGGCCCATCCCGACGAGACTACAGACATACATTCTACCAGTGCGTCTGTTACCTTTTTCTTGTTGTCTACACGTTCCTGCTGACGGCAAAACATGTTCACTGTTGGCTAAATTTTGTCGCTTGCTCGTCCATCCGTTGACTGCAAAAGTACCCTTTGTCGATTTTGTGTGTGCCATCACTTTTTGCCGTCAGGGGCTGAAGGAAAAATCTTTGCCCTCAGTAATTTGCTCTTTGTCGTCTGTAGCGCCCAGATGGCAAAATGCCTGACTCCTGTAGTGCTACTTGCATGTAGAATCTTCCGTATCAAAATCATTTTTCATTTCATTTTGTTTCTAGTTGGATTTGACACTCTTACTTATCAAAAGGACTACGATTGATCCCCTATACTTTTGGATCATCAGACATGCACGTAAATGGTCCGCAAACATCCAGTGTGGGGCCTTGTAGGGGCACAACTCCCCTTTTCCTTTTATTTTCAACGTCTTGGTGGACAAGTTAATTATTTCTTGTCCGTTAAGTATATGAGTTAGAAACCAGGTCGGTTAGAGATAGTGATTGTGACACCATACCGCCTCTTGTGCTATTATATATACTGTTACGGACCGTGGCCAAAAACACATCAAAAACACGTAGGGTTTTGCCGCATCTCACAACTTGTGCCACCATCGTAGTCTACTTCACGCTGAACGCCGGCGTGCATCAGCATGCGGGTGAACCGATCTCCGGAACTGTTCATCATTGGGATTCTGCATCGAGAGAGAAGATAATAGATTTTTGAAAAGCGCTCTGCGCAACTACTCAAGTTCATCATCACCGTGAAGTCTTCCGTCCAAGTTAGACGGCACCACTCATCTTCGTTTACAACATCAACAACAATTAATCGTTGCCAAAATAGTCATTAACAACGCTGCTTCTGTAGGAGCTAACAAACAATACGTTTATTGTGATTTGTTCATATTTCTATCCGTAGTTGTTGTTACATGTGTGGTCCTGCTATGCATGTTTTTCTGTTCATCTCAGGGATGTACTATGGTGGAATCACCAAGATAATGCTCCGTGCATTCCACATAGATTTTTTAATTGAAGTTGTTATCCAAACCAACACTTGCTCATTGGTGGCACTAGTCCATTTCCTAGTCCGTCGTCACTGGTTTCTTTCATTAGTCTCATCCAAGCCGAAAAAAGCACACTATCATGGAGTGCAGCCCATGCTTCGGCCACCATTGTTTCCTACAAATCACTTAAATTCAACCGGATGATTTGCCCAAAAGATTAGTCGCGTCTCTCTCGAGCCACGCGTCTTGGTCCCACTACCACATGCGTCGATGACCTAACCGGTCCTTATCCTCTAGCGCTTTGCTTTCCCCACCACTCATTCTTTTCTTTCCCAAATTAAGCACATCCATGGACACCAGCGACGTGAGTTTGTCGATTGCCATGAGCACACGGAGACCACCCCATGCCTTCTTCCACTCCGGCAGGCGGAGCTGTTGTTACAACGAGTGGGTGTCGTTGCGCTGCAATGGTGGGATGAACCCTTGCAGCAGGCAGGTTGCGACCGGCCTCGCCACACATGCTGGTTGTGGATCTCGCCATAGCGGCAATGCTCATAGTGTTGCAAATCGACGTCCGGTGTGACGCGCTCGTTGTGTTGCCGACGTTTGACGGTGCACGTGAAGTGCGCCTCGTTGAAATGGAGCGCTGCGGGAGGGTGCATTGGAGCGTCGTGTGAATTGTTGAAGCTTCATCGGGACTACAATGGAGCTTTGCCGGAGTTGCAACAAAGCTTCGTCGGAGCCGTCAAAGATTTTTCAGGGCTGCAATGGAGCTTGCTCGGAGTTGCAATGGAGCTTCGCCGAAGCGTCATTGCTGCGTTGGAACTCTGCCGGGGCTGCAATGGAGCTCGGACGGAGATGCAATGCAGCTATGCCGGAGCATCGGTACTACGTTGGAGCTTCATCGGGTTGCAATGGAGCTTCGTGCGGGGTTGCAATGGCGCTGCCTTGAAGATGTTGCTCTCGCAGCTAGCTGTTGTGATCCAACGACACTCTGATCGGACGGTTGAACTAAGGAATCATCCGTCTGATTTGTAGCAGCCGCCACCCACATGCCAGCGTTCATCAGCGGGTGACTCAGAAGGATAACAATTGGATCAAGACGACTTAGTTGTCTACGATGTGAAAACATTGCTATGTAATACTTTTTTTGGACAACATTGACATATATATTGTAACCATATAAATCTTGAAAAGTAATAATCACATATGGGCAATAAAAAAGTTCACCGGCATGGAAAAACACTTTAAAATTTTGCAAGTCATTGAATTCAAAAAAATATAGTTCATTAATCTTGAAAAAGAAGTTCAACAAATTTTTAAAAAAGTTCACAATTATGAAAAAGAAACTACTTTAAAGAAACAAATCAGTGATTCTAAGAAATCATCCGGCTTGTAGCAATCACCTTGTTTTCTCGGTTTTGTCAGTGAGTAAGTGGACTACTCTGCAGAAGCCCGCCTACCTACCTCTACAAGCACTATCTTTTATTTGAGCTAGACTTATCATGCCGATGTGACAGCTGGGATCGCGTTTGCCATGCCAACTACTCTCTCTGTTTATAAATATAACTCTTTCTAAAGATTTCATTAAGTAACTACATACGGAGTAAAATAAATGAATCTACACTCTAAAATACGTCTATTAATCTTTTAATGGAACCTCTTAAAAGACTTATATTTAGGAACGGAGGGAGTATATTGTTGCATGTTAGTCTCTGCTTTAATCTTGAATTATTTATTAAAATTATTCATTGATTTTCCTAATATTCCAACGGCCTTGGTTCGCCAAAGAAATGAAAAGAGTAGCCAATAATGCATTGGGTATTCGGGGCGATGCATGTACAACAGTGTGCCAAGAGTACTCCACAGTACCCAGTCACACACTTTATTTAAAACAAGCTAGCCTGCTTGCTTTCCCACATGACTTTCTTTATTTGTCGAGATTCATGGTCAATACTATGCAAGACTTGAACCTGAAAATGAAAAAGAAGGGCATGTGGATATATGTTGGTCCAGCAGGGCGTAGCCAGCTCAGTGAGCCAGGGTGATCCAACAATAAAAAATTTCTTGTATTCTATATATTTTTAGGGAAAAAAATCTTTTTTATCCTATACGTTGGCTATGGAAAATTTCAGAATGGTCCATGAACCATTCTGTCCACCCCTAGCTAGGCCAGACATGTCAAATACAGTATATCTTTGCTTTCACTCCGGCTCCTGCTGCAGTGTTGCTCACATCAAATCAATCAATGGCTGCACCCTGCACATATTGCAAAGATTTCCCTGCCATTAGTGTTCAGCATTTGTACATGGGGTAATGGAAAGCTCCCTCTCCACAGGCCACAGATGCTTGGAGCCTGCAGGGCATACTGTTGCAGCATTCACTCACTCCTCTGTCTTGCTGCCGCTTCACATGTGCCGACGTACTACTCCGGTAGGAGAACAGATGCTACTCCAGTGCATGTCATGAACTAGGCTACAAGTGGCTACAGGAATTGTGGTTGGGGGAACGTACCACTGACCTTTATAAAAAATAGATGTACCGTACGGTGTATCGTCCGCGTAGTACCTGATTTGCAAAGGCATAGTGCACTGCGCTCATTCTGAGAGCGGTAATTCCTAAATCCTTTAAAATTGTCCGTGCATTGCAACGGGAGAATGAATAATTGCGCATTCAAATTTAATGAAAATAGCACATCATGTATCACAGTAACGGTAGCTATTACCATCGCATTTATAGGTAACGATGGTCCTAACTACACACTTTCAATGAGCTTCTCCAGAGTGTGGTGTTGAATCCCGGAGAAACTGGGCTTTAAAAAGTAATTTTGACCGAAATAATATAGAAAAATCAGGTGGTAAAGATTCACTTATTTCTGTTCTGAAAATCTACGCATCATGTAAAATGCTAAATAAATGCATAATTTGTACAGTAAAAAATAGCAGACTTGTGACACACTAATCAGATTATTGTGATGGGCTCAGACTAATAAGGCATTATAGACGGCAACACTGTCCATGTGAGTGACACAACGTACTTAATGTATCTTCGTCCAAAATTATAGTTTTGCAGGACAATTTGAATGGCTTTAAAATCCAATTGTTCCCTACCCTGCAAGCAGCCAACACTTGTGTTTGAACACAAATATCTCCTGGATGAACCAAGTCGCAGGATACACAAGCATCCAGGTTATGGACAGATAATATATATAAAACATCTAGTTTGACGATGCACTTGTTCTTGGAGTAATCTGCAACAAAAACAACCATTCCTTTCCATCTGCTATTAAATTTGAGACAGCTGTTTTCTGTACTGCAGGTACTGCTACAATATAAGGATTGAGATTCTCTATGGTTCTTCCTTGTCTAAAAATAGAAAGGAATAAGAAAAAAGATATACTGGTCAATGCTATTGAAAAAATTCTGTGAAACTAACAACGATGTTTTGCTAGCACCATGACAGAGGAAGATAAATTAGGAACGTAAATAATCATCTTGCGTAATCTATGACTGTAATCAAATATATTACCACATAACACGAAAAGCCATGGAAATGTCATGTAAACTAAAGTGATCAAGAAATTAACTATAAACTAATTAGGACCATCAACTTTTTATACTGAAAGAGTTCACCTCTTATTACCTCCTTGTGTCCTGCTCTGTCCTGGAAAATCCACAACAATGAATCAAATATTTTATCTAGAAACCAAATCAAGAACATTTTATTTGAATTATTTAAGCTTATCAGCAACTATGTTTACTTTCCTTATATTATCCGAACTGATGCTAGATTTGTTAATACAACATAATAGTAGTACATATGGTTTGACCTCTCAAAACAATTGTTGACCCACCTAGTGCATCTCTGAAGCCCTCGACAAAGGGGAAATCTTGTGCTGGAAGATGATGTTGAATTTCCACTTATTCCAACAGACAAATTATTAGTTGAACACTAAAATTACAAATGAAGTGAGTAAAAGTAAATGTTCAGACAGTCAGAAAATCACAATCAGCTCTTACTACCACCACTATAAAGCTTGTAAAATTACCAAAACATAAGTTCAAACTGTAATTTAGGAGCTTGGCTGAAAGACTGCAGTGCAACGATGAGGTCAGAGGAACCTTCTTCTGTGTCCATGGGATCATCATCTTCAGTTTCTGATTCATCCTGTGACAAAGAGGGATTTCAGTGTGAGCAAGAAATTAAAGTGTATGTATAGACAAAAAAACTGTGCAAGGCTACATATAAGAATCTTCCGATAAATAAATCAGGCAACCACTATTTGGCCGATATTCAAAGAGCTATGTGTGAATGACTCTTCTATATGATACGGTGCTCTATGCCAACAAATAAATGGGAGTCAAAAGAGTACTATTAAAATTGCATGCATGCCTCATTCTTGAGAAAATTTGTGGCTCGTGCCTCATGACATTTAGAAAAAAAATTGGATACTATGTGGGTGCTAGCACTTTGCAGAAGGTACAAACCTTACAGGTTCACTCAAGCAAATACCACAAATGATATAATCGCACAACAATGGTCCACAGAATTACAGAAAAATTGAGAGAGAGAGAGAGGGGGGATAAGCAGCAACATTTTGGAGTTCAGAGAAGAACTGCATCAATGGGTTTGAGAAGAGCTTCGGAAGAAGTGTAGCAGCAGCAGCGCTAGGAGAGATGGGACAGCCACATGCAGCAAGGAGCAGAGAGGAGAGGCAATAGCAGAGAGAGAATCGACAACAGAGAGATGGAGTTAGAGGAGCAGCAGTGGGGACGTGGGGGAAGAGAGATGCAGCAGCAAAGCGTTTGGAGAATTCAGAGCAAACAGGTGTGTCAGATAAGGAGGAGCAGCAGTAGGGTAACTCGCGCAGGTGTCCAAGCACCGTCGGCTCCGTGTCCGGTCGACCGCTAGAGGGAGATCACGAGGATGACCACACACCCTCTTTGTGTCGTCACCAGTTGATGTTTGGTGCTGGCAGCATTGGTTGTATGCCGGCTCAACAGGAGCTCGCCGCCCCGCCCGCCGGCCGGTCACCGGAAGCGCCACCACTGTCGACCGCCTCCCTCACCCTGTGCCCCTTCTCCTTCTGCTTTCTTCCTTTCTTTCCTCTCTCCTTCACGCCATGTCTCTCTCTTTCTCTGGATGAGCAGGATGCCGCCGCCATCGGAGCAAGCTATCGCACCAGCCGCCGCCATCGTAGCAAGTTGTCGCACCAGCCGCCAGACCCCTGGCCGCCGCCCCCCGATCTGCCAGTATTCCTTGCGCCGCTCGCCGACCGCTTGCCCGTTCTGGCAAACTTCAACGCCGCCTGCCTGTTTCGACGGAGTTGGCCAGTTGATGAAGAGCGGTGGCGGCAGAGGAGCAGGAGAGAGAGAGCAGTTGGGGGAAGGTGCGGCGCCAGCGTAGTGTTGCCGGTGGTGGAAAGCCGTAGGGGTGGGAGCGGCGCACGGCGGGGGCGGCGCGCGGCAGAGGGGCGGAGGACAGATGCGGCGGCGTGGAAGGGGTGGCGGCGCGTTGGAGGTGGAGACGGGGTCGTCGTGCAGGGTTTTCTTTTTTCCTCACCCGTACCGGTTGGCGTCCACGTAGGGGGAAGGGGAGGACCTACGAAAACAACCTTGACGTACGAAGACATCTTTGATGGACGAAATAGTGTGGAGAACGCTCCCTCCTTTAATATTAGAATAGAGATAGATGTACCATACGGTGTATCGTCCGCGTAGTACCTCAACTGTTGTTGATTCGCAGAGGCATAGTGCACTGCGCTCATTCTGAGAGCGGTAATTCCTAAATCCTTCTAGTAATTCTATATAAACTATATACTACTCAAACTAAAATGAAGGGATCTACATTCTCAAATATGTAACTGGTTTTTGTTTCTTCAAAATAGTTTATTTTTTAAAATTGTGAACTTTTTTAAAATTTGTTGAACTTTTTTTTCAAACTTAATGAACTGTTTTCTAATTCAATGAACTTTTGATTTATTTTAATTATTATTTTAACATGTTGGTGTACATTTTTATTGCCCGTCTACGATTATTATTTTTCAAGATTTATATGAGTACAATATATATGTTAATGTTGTCAAAAAAAAGTATTGCATAGCATTGTTTTCACATCTTAGACAACTAAGTCGTCTTGGTCCAGTTGTTATCCTTTTGAGTCATTCGCTGATGAACGTTGGCATGTGGGTCAAATCATCCGCCTGTTCAACCGTCCGATCAGTGTGTTGGGTGTCATTGAATCACAGCAGCTAGCAGCGAAAGGAGCAACTTTCAAGGCAACGCTATTGCAGCCCCGCGCGAAGCTCCACTACACCATTGACGGCATCCGATAAGCTCCATTGCGACCCGACGAAGCTCTAACGTAGTACCGATGCTCCGGCGTAGCTCCATTGCAACTCTATCCGAGCTCCATTGCAGACCCGGCGGAGCTCCAATACAACAACGACGCTTCGACGAAGCTCAATTGCAACTCCGGGCGAGCTCCGTTGCAACTCCGGCAGAGCTCCATTGCAGCCCCGACGGAGCTTCAACAACTCGCGCGATGCTCCATTGCACCCTCCGATAGTGCTCCATTGCAACACCGACGCACTTCACGTGCAGCATCAGACGTCGGCAACACAACGAGCGTGTCACATCAGACGTCGCTATGTAGCACCACGAGTTTTGCCGCTACGGCGAGATCCACAACCGGCTTATGCAGCAAGGTTGGCCGCAACCCGCCTGCTGCAAGGATTCATCCCATCATTGCAGTGCAGCGGCGCCCACTCACGGTAGCAACAACTTTGCGGGCCAGAGTGGAAGAAGGCATTGGGTGATCACCATTTGCTCGCAGCAATCGACGGACTCGCATCCGGTGGCGGAGGCAGAATAATTTTTGTGGTATGGCAAATGCAAGCAGCCATACATACAACACCAAGTTTCTAAATATCTCCAATACCAACGTGCATATAGCCAGACTATGACTTTTTTTAAGGTGTGGCGGAGGCCTAACCTTGCCAGATTGTTGCTTCTGCCATTGCTCGCATCGCTGGCGTCTATGGATGTGCTGAATTTTGGGAAGAAAAAAATGAGTGGTGTGGGAAGCAAAGCGCTAGAGGTAAGATGGATCATCGACGCATGTGGGAGTGGGATCAGGACGCTTAGCTTATCAGAGACGTGACTGATTTTTCGAAAAAAATCATCCGATTGAGTTTAAGTGATTTCCTTGATTTCCACCTCTTCCTTATTTTGATGTTGAAAACATATATTTTCTGCGTCTGTTTTTAAGAAGGTTGTTGGGATGGCTCGCTAGGGGTCGCGCGCCAGCGCGAGGAGCACCAAGTGGGGCTGCAAGCGTCAAATAGAAGCTCCCATCTATCTATCCATCGGTTGCTCAAAGAAAATACTATCCATATCTATTGGTGCACGTCGAATCGAACGCGCGCGGCACTGAATTTCACCGTGCCCGGTCCGGCCTGGTACACTGAATAGCTGTACGTGCGTGTTGTGATCGGAAAAAGTCCATTTTAAACCCTGAATTCATAGAGGTCGGGCGGATTGAATCTCTAATCGAAATTTTGATCGATTGCATCCTGAACTATGCAATCCCGGTCTAAATCAAAACTTTGGGTCGTTTTCCAAACGGGAATTGTCGACGTGTGGCAAAGGATGACCGGGATTGGGCTGGCCCAGTTCACTGCAACGCGTGCTGCGCATTGTTTTGCTTTAGTTTTTCGTTTGTTATTTTTTTTTGTTTTTTGGTTCTTTTTTCCTTTTTATTTTTGTTTTAATTTTCTGTTTCGATTTAGATTTTTACACTTTTATTTTTTTGATTTCTCTTTTCTTTTCCTTTTACTATTTATTTTCTCATGTATGTTGGGCCGTTCCATTTGTCTGCGTCAAACCAAAAAAAGTTTAGACAGATGAAATTGGGTCATGTGTTAGAGTTCGCCTTACTATGGGTCTTTTTGACGAAACCCATAGGAGATACAATAAAAAACAATTAACAAGAGACGAGAACAACACTCGCATACATATATTTTTTCTTTTTTGGAAAAAAAGATAACCATCATCCTAGAATGATGCATACAACAAGAGACGAGGACAACACTCATATATTTTTCCCTTTTTGGAAAAAAAAGATAACCATCGTCCTAGAATGATGCATACAACTATATATTATTAATGAAGCATAGTCTACCAACCAAACAACATCGTTCCGAGAGAAAAATGAAAAGAAAACCCGTGCCCCGATGCCTCGTGACATAACTACTCATAAGATATACATGAAACCAGAGATATAATATGTTGAAATAAATTAACAAAAAACTTGACACTCACAGATCATGCATGCACGCACGCACGCAGCGGATTGGAAATCAAAGACAAGAACAAGAACTAGCTAGTCATCAACGGATGAACGAACAGAGCATGCATGCGCGCATCTTCCCTCCGGTACGTGCGTATCTTGAGTTGTGCGATGCCATGCATGCATGCATGCATGCACATGTGTTGAGTCCATACAGTTGCTTTGTTTGGCAGTGATGTATGTGTTGAGATATCTTGAGTTGAGATTTTGTTTGACAGCCTGCATGTGTTTAGACATGTTGAATATATTTTTGAAAATTTCAAATTCTGAACATTTTATAAGAATTTGAACATAGTTGAAATTTTGTTTTTTTAAAATTAATCAAAATTTAAAATTTTGAACATTTTCGAAAATTTAAACAATTTTGAAATTCTAAACATTTTCAAAATTGTCTAAAAAATTGAAATTCAAAGCTTTTTTGATTTTTTTTAATTATAAAGAATTTTTATTATTTTTTGAAAATTCAATTTTTTGAACATCTAAACAATTTCAAAAATGTATACAGAAATTGAAATTTCGATTTTTTTTGAAAATTGGAATTTTTTTTGAAATTTTGAATATTTTTTGAAAATTTAAACAAACTTTGAAATTATAAACGTTTTTATAAATCTAAACATATGTGAACGTGGTCTGGTGGGTGGAAACGAGGGTTAGAGCCAGCATGACTGCCTCCATGCACCTTGTTTGGGGTGCATGAGACAGGCATGGCTGAGGGGCCTTTTATGTATGAGATGTACATAGCTCAGGTGAGCTCATGCACCCTACCAAACAAGCAAAAGTGGGTTGGATTGGAAACTTTTGCCCTCATGCATTCTCCATACACCCTACCAAACACACCCATAGGGATCGGCTCAAGCGGCGGGCGTGGCGGCCTCGGCGCCGCCGGCGCAGGCCGCAGCCCCTGTGATGCTAGCGGCCCCTCCGACCACCTTGTCTGCTGCAACTACTAATGACCAGCATACCGAGCTGCATGGAGCTCTTCCGGTCAGCACAACAGTGAAGGGACCGTTGCTAGCACCGGTGGACAACCCGTCCGTCGTCGTGCCGGACACCCGCGCTACCACAGATGGATATACTGTTGTTGCAGAAATCGGCCGACAGAACGAGCGAGAGGGAGAGGGCGATCGAGAGTCAGAACGAGAGAGAGGAAGAGGGCGATCGAGAGTCAAGGAGGAGGAAGATGCAGAGTAACAGAGTCAGTTTTGCGCTGCTAACCGTGCGCGGCTTTTCTGTGTTTCTGTTATTTATGCAGGGTTCAAACTACCTGCCGATTATCAAGGAAATCAAGCCCCACGCAAACCTAGCCTATTGATCGTGCCATCCCACGATGTTATGTCCACGCGAGCAACTACGACGTCGTTAGACCTGCGGTGTTCATGCCATCTCACGAACCGGTCCTAGCGGCGCATCTACTGCTACTTATCTGAACTAACTGTAGAAAGGAAGTGAGACTGAACCGGACATGAACATGCGCACGCTACCGGCCCGATTATTCAGCTAAGTGACTTGTGGAAAACAATCTAGCAACAAGATTACACATCATATACACCACCGCTCATGCATCAACAAGTCCAACCGCGTGCAGAAAAGGGCGTCCGTTGATAATCCCTAAGTGCAAGGAATCATCGTAGAAATTTCCAAAGGTGGAAGTGATAAGTATGGAGTGTCGAACCCACAAGGAGCTAAAGGTAAGATCAATATTCTCTCAAGTCCTATATGCCACCGATATGACTCTACGTACACCGAATGTTTCCTTCCATCTAGAAATGAGAAATAAAACTACGTTGTGGGTATGAAGAGGATAGCATTGCATGATATCGGAGAACTAAAATATAAATATAGATGATGTTATCATAATATTATAATATATTACAAATAGCGAGTGTGGAATAATGATGTGTCGGTGTGCAGAATTATCTTAGAAAATTGTTAACAAGATCAAAAATCATTATTGTAATTTTATATTTGGGAGAGGCATAAACTAACATACTTTCTCTACTTGGATCATATGCACTTATGATTGGAACTCTAGCAACCATCCACAACAACTAAAGATCATTAAGGTAAAACCCAACCATAACATTAAAGCATCAAGTCCTCTTTATTCCCATACACAAACAACCTACTTACTCGGGTATGTGCTTCTGTCACTCACACCACCCACCATAAGCGAATCATAAACATATTGCAGACCCTACAACGGGGATCCCTCACGTGTGCGCGGCACGGAAGGCACCATAGGACAACACCAATAATAAAACATGCAAATCAAACCAATCTAGATCATCAATCAACCCAAAGGACAAAAGTAATCTACTCAAAACATCATAGATGGCAACACATCATTGGATCATAATATGTAGCATAAAACACCATGTTCAAGTAGGTGATTACGGCGGGGTGCGGGAGAGTGGACCACTAAAAGGAGATGATGATGGTGATGAAGAAGGTGATTTTGATGAAGATGATGACCTCGGCAATGGTTCCCTCGATGGCACTCCGGCAACACCGGGAAAAAGGGGAAGAGGATCTTCCCTAGTGCTCCCTCCTCCATGGCCTCCCCCCCTCAGTGGGGAGAGGTTCTCCCTCTGTCCTTGGCTTCCATGGTGTTGATGGCCCCTCCGAGACGATGAAGATGGCCTCCGGTGATGGTGACCCTCTCCGGCAGGGTGCCGGAGAGGGCCAAGATTGGTTTTTCGTGGCTCTAGAGGTGTGCGGCGGCGGAACTCCCGATCTAGGTTATATTTCGAGGTTTCTAGAATGTTTGACGATTTATAGAGCTGAGAGGGAGGTCGGTGGACTCCCGAGGGGCACACAAGCTTGGTGGCCGCGACCAGGGGGGTGGCCGCGCCCATGGGGCTTGTGGCGTCCTTGGCCTTCCTCTCGGGTGACTCTTTGTTCCGGTATTTTTTATATTTTCCAAAAATATTCTCTGTAAATTTTCAGCTCGTTCCGACAACTTTTATTTCTGCACAAAAACAAGACCACGGTAGTTTTGCGGAAAACAACGTCAGTCCGGGTTAGTTCTAATAAAATCATACCAAAATCATATATAATTATTGCAAACATGGCATGAATACTTCATAAATTATAGATATGTTGAAGACGTATCAGCATCCCCAAGCTTAATTCCTGCTCGTCCTCGAGTAGGTAAATGATAGAAGAAATAATTTATGAAGTGTGAATGCTAGCAAGTGCAAAAGTTTGATCAATGACAACTCCAATCACTTTTTCTAGCATCAATATGTATCATTGACAGTAGCTCATCTCATAAAACTTCTCATTATCAAGTAACAAGCTATTCACATGTTTAAAGTATAAACCAGAAAGCTTCTTGAAAACTAACAAACCATATTCCTAGTCATCAAACAATTGCAATTCGTCTTATTTTCAGGAAGGGTCTATGCAAGAGCTTTGATTTAGCAAATTCCACATACTCAACCATCATATAGTCTTCCATGATTGCTAGCACTCTGAGCATATTTTTAGAACAAATAGCATCAATCGAACACACAGAAAGATAGGGGCTTAATGTTTTGCCTCCCAACTTATTTATCATATAGGTAATTGTCAACAATAATAATTCATGATCAAATATATTTGTATGGATATATATGTCTAGATCATTCCCCAACACATGACGCTTGCCAAGAGATAAAGGTGAAATAAGGAAGTGGTGAAGATCACCATGACTCTTGCATAAAGGTAAGTACTAGAAAATAAAAGATAGGCCCTTCACAGAGGGAAGCAGAGGTTGTCATGCGGTTTTTGTTTTTGGATGCGCAAACTCTTAATGCAAAGGAACATCAGGTTGTATCTCCCTTTGTGATAGCAACCTTTATTATGCAGTCCGTCGCTTTTATTTCTTTGTCATCACAAATTCGTACAACGCTTATTTTCCCTTACAATAAAAGTTCTTACATATTTAGGACCAATTTTTATTGATTTTTGCACCGATGACAACTTACTTGGAGGATTTCATTCAATCCATAGGTAGGTATAGTGGACTCTCATGGCAAACCTGGTTTAAGGGTGTTTGGGTGCACAAGTATTATTTCTACTTGGTGCATAAGTTTTGGCTAGTATGAGGTGGAAGCAAGCACCACATGTTGGAGGATCCATAGCAATATAACTTCTATGCAAATATACTCAACCATAACTCATCACGTTGTCTTCCCTGTCCAACTTCAACTAATTTTCTCAAGTTTGAAAATAATTAATGGGTAATCACAATCATAGAAGATGTCCAAGATATTATATTTATAAGTGAAATCTCTCTTCTTTCAGTATTCTTTCATGAATTGTTCAAGTGACCAATGTGGTGTTTGCTAACTTTCAGTAAATTTCACCACCTATACTTATTATGTGTGAAGTCATTACTCCCCATAGGATAAGTATATGAATAATTTTTAATTTTAGATATATGATATTCAATTCATTCAACCATTTACTCATAGGATAAAGTGAAGCACGAGAGTGAATGAAAAACTACTCCAAAAAGATATAAGTGAAGATCAATGCGTAGTTAATTAGATAAATATCCATGTGAGGACTCTCTCTTATTAAAAATTTCAGATCCAATGATTTTATTGAAACAACAAACAAAATAAAAATGTCACTCCAAGAATAGCATGCATCATGTGAACGAATAAAAATTTAGGCTCAACATAGGCTAACCGATAATTGTTGATGAAGAGAGGTGGGATGCGTAGCATCCCCAAGCTTAGATACTTGAGAGTTCTTGAAATATTTTCTTGGGGTGCCTTGGGCATCCCCCAGCTTGAGCTTTTGTATCTTGTTCAATCCTCTCATATCCCGGTTTCACCTGTTCTCAAAAACTTCATCCACACAAGACTCAAAAAGAACTCGTGAGATAGGTTAGTACACATAAGAACAAATCAACACTTCATGTACTACCAAGACAAGTTGCACAATAATTCTCGAACATTAGGTTCTGTATACTATCATTTTCACAACTTATATCTACCAATATAGGCTATAGAAACTATAGGATAAGTAGATAGCAAAATTATGATAGCAATGTGTCCAAACAGAACAGTCTGTAGTAATTTATCAAACCAGTGTACCTATGGAACTCTAAAAATTATGAAAATTTGTGAAATTCTAAGGAATTTATATGAAAATACTGTATAAAATTTTCAGAAACTTTATATGTTCCAATAAAGTATGAAAATTCAAGCACTACAGAAAAAGTTTCTGTTTTTTTCACAGCGCACATAAAACATGCAATGCAAGCATCCTAAGGAAATTCTTGGAACTTTTTATTGAAAAAAAGATTATAAATAACGTCTAACATAGAACAAAAAAATAAAATGACGCTCCAAGCAAAACTCATATTATGTGACGAATAAAAATATAGCTCCAAGTGAGATATACCGATAGTGTTGAAGACGAAAGAGGGGATGCCTTCCGGGGCATCCCCAAGCTTAGATGCTTGAGTATTCCTTTACTATTACTTTGGGGGTGCCTTGGGAAACCCGAAGCTTGGGTTATTTTCACTCTTTATTCCCCTATTATCGGTATCTCACCCAAAACTTGAAAACTTCAATCATACAAGACTTAATGGAAGTTCGTGAGAACGGTTAGTGTAATAAAGATAAATCATTCACTTAGGTACTGTCAAGACAAGATTCATAATTGTTCCTCCATGATACCTACTGTATTATATCATTCCCATAATTTATATTACTCAATATAAGATATAGGAACACTTGAAACAAGCAAACTATACATGCAAAATAGAATCTGTCAAAAACAGAACAGTTTGTAAAGATCTGAATGATCACCATACTTCCCTGACTCTAAAAATTCTTAAAAATTATTAAATATCACAAAATTTTCATAGAAATGTTGTTTAAAAATTTCAGATTTTTTTCCTCTCCAGTAAAATCAGACAATTCAAATACTGGATGCAAAACTTTGTGTTTTTGCACAGAATCAAACAAGTAAGTATCCATACTATCCCAAATG
Organism: Hordeum marinum; assembly: GCA_022496015.1. Taxonomy (NCBI): domain Eukaryota; kingdom Viridiplantae; phylum Streptophyta; class Magnoliopsida; order Poales; family Poaceae; genus Hordeum; species Hordeum marinum. The sequence goes on from CM039672.1 coordinate 217,950,504, forward strand.
CTTTACTTGGCACTTTATTGAAATGAAAGGCAAAAAACATGATAACTACAGTATATTAATCATGTAAACACATAAAAATGGAAAGTAAAAGTATTGGGTTGTCTCCCAACAAGCGCTTTTCTTTAATGCCTTTTTAGCTAGGCATGATATTTCAATGATACTCTTCCAAGCCAAATTCCGATGATCATTGTCTTCATACTCTAAAACATATAAGTGAAGTTCATAGAGAATTCTTAATTAATATAGATTGACCAACATCCAAGATCAAAATATATAAGTGAAGCATACGAAGCATTCTATAAAGCCATACTCAAAAGATTTAAGTGAAGCACAAAGAGCATTCTATAAAGCCATATTCAAAAATTTAAGTGAAGCACAAAGGGCATTCTTCAAATCCGTACTCAAAAGATTTAAGTGAAGAAAAAAGAGCATTCTAAAAATCCATCAAGGACTATCTCATATTATAAGGGATCATAAAGGAAAAGACGAACATTAAAGACACATGTCATGTGAACAAAACAAAAACCGAGGTATACCGATAATTGTTGAAGAATAAAGATGGGATGCCTTCTGGGGCATCCCCAAGCTTAGGTGCTTAAGTATCCTTGAAATATTTTGGATGCCTTGGGCATCCCCAATCTTGAACTCTTGTCTTTCCGTATTCTTCTTATATTGATACCTCCACAATCTTCGAACACCTCATTCACACAAAACTTAACAAAACCCTCGTGAGATCCGTTAGTATAATAAAGTAAATTACTACTTCAAGTACTATTGTGAACTCATTCCAAATTCATATTAGAATTATGTCTACCGTAGTCCCACTTCACCATGGTTCATACCCCCCCGATACAAGCCATAGATTCATCAAAATAAGAGAACAATGCATAGAAAACAGAATCTGTTAAAAACAGGACAATATGTAATAATCTGGAAACTTCGTATACTTATGTCACTAAAAAAAATCTGAAACTTTAGGAAAAATTAAAAAAAATTCATATAAGTTATGTGTTACAATTTCAGAAAATTTTGACGTTCCAGTAAAAACTGTAAATTCACGCACTACAGCCAAAGTTTCTGTTTTTGCACTGCACACACCAAACAAGCAATCTAATCATCCTAAGAGAAAATGTTGGGACATTATTTTTATAATACAATGGATATATACAAGATAATAATTATTTTAAGGAAGCTTCCATGAAAAATTATACATTGTTTCCATGAGCATGAACACAAGTGTTCAAGGTCGACCCTCACTTCACCAATGCACAACTTTCCAATCACTTCTCTTTTTGAAAAACTTCTTAGGCAAAAGGGGCAAGTAACTATTTTTGTATTTAATTTTTTAAATTTTTTTTGTTTCACCCACAACTACAGAAAGTAAAAAGGGAAAACAAAATTTATTAGTGAAGAAAACAAACAAGCATACACGAGAATATCAACCCCACGCTATTGCTTCCCGACATCGGCGCCGGAAAAGAGCTTGATAATCCCCAAGTGCAAGGATTCATCGTAGCAATTTAGAAAGGTGGAAGCGATAATTATGTAGTATCGAAACCACAAGGAGCTAAGGTAAGATCAATATTCTCTCAAGTCCTATCTGCCACCGATAAGACTCTACATACACCGAACGTTTGCTTCCATCTAGAAACGAGAAATAAAACTACGTTGTAGGTATAAAGAGGGTAGATTTGCATGATATTGGAGAATTAAAATATAAATATAGGTGCTGTTATCATAATATTGCAATATATTACAGATAGCGAGTCTGGAATAATGATGGGTCGGTGTGCAGAATTATCCTAGGAAATTGTTAACAAGATCAGAAATCATTATTGCAATTTTATATGAGGGAGAGGCATAAGCTAACATACTTTCTCTACTTGGATCATATGCACTTATGATTGGAACTCTAGCAAGCATCCGCAACTACTAAACATCATTAAGGTAAAACCCAACCATAGCATTAAAGCATCAAGTCCTCTTTATTCCCATACGCAAACAACCTACTTACTCGGGTGTGTGCTTCTGTCACTCACGCCACCCACCATAAGTGAATCATAAACATATTGCAAACCCTACAGCGGGGATCCCTCACGTGTGCACGACATGAAAGGCACCATAGGACAGCACCAATAATAAAACATGCAACTCAAACCAATCTAGATCATCAATCAACCCAAAGGACAAAAGTAATCTACTCAATTCATCATAGGATGTCAACACATCATTGGATCATAATATGTAGCATAGAGCACCATGTTCAAGTAGGTGATTACAGCAGGGTGCGGGAGAGTGGACCTCTAAAAGGAGATGATGATGGTGATGAAGAAGGTGATGTTGATGAAGACGATCACCGCGGCAATGGTTCCCCTGATGGCACTCCGGCACCACCGGGAGAGAGGGGGCGAGGATCTCCCCCTAGTGCTCCCCCTCCATGGCGTCCCCCTTTGGTGGGAGAGGTTCTTCCTCTGGTCCTTGGCCTTCATGGTGTTGATGGCCCCTCCGGGACAATGAAGATGGCCTCCGGTGATGGTGACCCTCTCCGGTAGGATGCCGGAGAGGGCCAAGATTGGTTTTTCGTGGCTCTGGAGGTGTGCGGCGGCGGAACTCCGGATCTAGGTTATATTTTGGTGTTTCTGGAATATTTGACGATTTATAGAGCTGAGAGGGAGGTCGGTGGACTCCCGAGGGGCCCACAAGCCTGGTGGTCGTGACCAGGGGGTGGTCGTGCCCCTAGGGCTTGTGGCTTGCTCGGCCTTCCTCTCGGGTGACTCTTTGATCCAGTATTGTTTATATTTTCCAAAAATATTCTCCGTAAATTTTCAGCTCATTTCGAGAACTTTTATTTTTGCACAAAAACAACACCACGATAGTTCTGCTGAAAACAACGTCAGTCCGGGTTAGTTCTAATAAAATCATACCAAGATCATATTGAATTATTGCAAACATGACATGAATACTTCATAAATTATAGATACGTTGGATACGTATCACCCGTCCAAATGGAGACGCCACTGCTCATATGGTTGAGTAGAGAACAGTCCATGTATGGATGGATGGATCATCGGCCGGAGTCCGGCCGGAACAACACCGGTGGCGAGACGGCAGCAAGGACGGACGGTTCCACATGACGGGAAAGTGTGGACGAGGACGACGTGCTGAGCGTGACAGCCGGAGTCCGGAAGGGTCGGTGCAGCGGCAGACACAATCCAACTAGGTGTAGGGTGTGCGCTCTTTGGACTTTTTGAAGGAAAAAAAGATAAAACCGGGCCGTCCCATCAGACGAATTGCAGTTGATATGTCAGTGGCGAATCTAGAGAAAAACAGAGGGTAGGTTGAGCTGTTTGTGTAGTTCAAATATGTGTTGGGCTGGACTAACAAATGGCTAGATTAGGCCTTGATAGTAGTAGTAAAAATTAATTTGGCAGTGTTGGAGGGGTGGCTTAAGCCTGTTAAAGCCCCCTAATAGATTCGCGACTCGATACGATGCTAGGGTTCGATTTAGATCGGGATTGCATAGTTCATGATACAATCGATCGGGATTTTGACTTGGGGATTCATTTCACCTGACCTTTGTAAGTTTAAGGTTAAAATTGGGAAATCCAATTCGGCTCCCGGGAGCACGTGCTCCTACATGTGAAAAATAATTTTTTAAATGTCAAAAAAATCGCAACAAAATTTGTATGTATTTGTAGTCACATTCAAATGTCACCTACAAAGTTTTAGGCAAAAGGTTAAACATTGTGACCTATGGAAAAATAACAAATTTAAACACCAAATGTTACCCTAAAATGTTACTTAAATTTGTTTTTTCACCGGCGAAATACTACTGCTCGGTTTCGTATGAAAATTGTCAAGCATGTTTGTGACACCGACACAAACATCTATAAAAAAAGTCAGAATTTTGAAAAAACATTTTGTGACATTTTTCACGATACTGTTCATCCGGGAGCATATGCTCCCGGGAGCCAAAACGCCCCTCCCATTAAAATTGGACTTTTTTCATTGTGATCTGGTGATAACAACGTGACGGGTCCATGCCACGCTCAAGATGCCTACTATTTATGCGCGCTTCAGCGTTACTATTCTGAGTGGCGACAATAGGCACGCGAAGGCCGGACGGATGGAGGAGGCGGCTCCATGGTTTTCATAGGCACTCGCACGTCGTACGTACTTTTTTAATGAAACTTTGCTCTCTTCAGATTTTATCAATTAGCGATTTTATCAGTCTGGGTGCATAAAGCAACTCAGAAAGTCAGGGATTACATTAGAGTATGTTGCAATATCCTCTACAGTTAGAGCTTCCTTAATGCAACAGTGAGCAGCAAAATTAACTAAATGGCTCCGTACGAATTGTCTTAATCTTGTCGAATCGATTGATTTGATATGGAAATCAAATTAATCCGTGATCATATGCAAAATTTAGAGACGGCATAGCACGGGCCTACGATGAGAAAAGGTGACTCCTGGCACTAGATGACATATGAGTGATGTGAGTAGCATGAGTTATCACCTGTTTCGTAGGACCTATTCAGCTCTCAAGATGGCCTTGAATCGAAAAATGCTGAACACAAAATTGTTCGTCTCGTCAAAGCGCTTAAATTTAATTTTGGGCTCATCTCCATCTGAGTTCATATTTGTCATGTAGAACCCAAAAATCATATTGCTATCTCAGAAAAAACCTAAATCCGAGATCGGTTAATTTTGAAAAGATTTTGACGAGATTTGGAATATTTTCTTGTACGAAAAGTGCAGACGCCTCATAAATAGAGGAGAGGTGACGGCCGATTGAACTACCACCTTTTAGCTTTAGCTTTAGCTTCTCCCTTGTTCTTCTTTCTTGTTTTTCTTGTTAAGGGTTGACGATTCATTAGGCCCTAGGGGCGATCAGCTTTACCTAGGGCAGCTCATAGCCATCACGCTCCTTGATGGGGTCCCTCCCAGGCGTGTGGGATTTAGATTTACAAAAGTGCCTATCGGATTACTACCATATCATGCTTCCTGTCAGGTCTTCTTTGACGTGAGCTGCGGTATATCATCCTTGGCATCGAGGGTATACGTTGCTGTTTTCATTTGCAAACACACATTTTGGCGACTCTGTCGAGGACGAAGCTTCGAACGGTGCCGAGGACGAAGCTTCGAACGGTCTCTATCATGTTCTATGTACGAAGAGATCATGTCACAACCCGATTGTTTCCAAATTTTTTGTTATGAACATAGAGGCATATGCATCCACGTTTCCTTGCAAATTTGGTTTTGAAACGAACAAGGCCAACATTTGAATTCGAAATTCTGTTTTGAGTTGAACTGAAGGTCATGAGGGTTTCAACCAGAAAGGGTATTCACAAAACTTGCATACAGGCAGGAAAGAAATTTCCTACGATAATATTTGTCGTATTTTGAACAAGAGTTTGAAAATGGTTTATTTTGGGCAATTAAACTATATGTAAATTTTTAGATAAAAGAAATATATCAGTAAACAAAAAAAGAAAAAGAAAACAACTTGCAAATAGACCAATTAGCTATTGCCAGAATATTTGTTGTCAAAAATCCTTGAAGAAATATCAACTAGCCTCGAATAATCTCAAGGGATTTTACGATTAGTTTTCCTTCCAGAGAAAATTCAAATTTTAATTTTAATATGAAAACATAGAGCAAAAATAGAAAACAGAAATAGAAAAGGAAAAGAAAAACAAAAGTCGGGCGAGCCAGCCACCCAACCAGGCCAAGCACGACCTAGCTAGCCGGCCAGACCAGGCCTGCGGTCGCACTCTCTCTCTCCCCTCTCATCCACCGATAGGAGGAGCCCACACGTTAGCTTCTCCCTACCTCCCCAACCGCCGTCCGAGCATCGCGCCCACACTCGAACGTGCGCACGCCCACAACCTCCACTCCGCGCGGCCATCATGCACGCCAGCACCACCCGCCCTGCCCTATAACACTACAGGAATCAGGCACTTTGCCGTCAGCCACCCTGAACGGCAAAGGCATGCATCCCGGACGACAAAGGCTTTTCCGTCCGCCAGCAGACAGCCAATCGTCCGGCTGAATAAGCCACGATAAAGGGCGCTTTGCCGCCTGCTGGCAGACGACAAAGACCTTTGCATCTTTGCCGTCTGCCAGCGGATGGCAAAGGGCATGGACAACACACGTGGCAACTTAGGTCCGTTAAGGGCTTAATGGCGTGCTTTGCCATCCGCTGGTAGACGACAAAGAACAGTTCTTTGTCGTCTGCCAGCGGACGGCAAAGCATCTGTTTCTTTGCGTGCCTAGGTGGGTTCTTTGTCGTCCGCTGGAAGACGGCAAAGACCTTAGTTCTTTGTCGTCTTCCAGCAGACGACAAAGAACCCACCTAGGCCGGCCTGGTGCTACCCCAGGTTGCACAAGTAGCTGCCACGTGGCAGCTTTGCCGTTTGCTGGCCGCCTAGTCACCAGTCTATATAGCCATTTTGCCGTTCTGCTAAGTATAGGTCATTTTATAGATATCCTAGGTAGAATATATCATTTCGGAGCTAAGTAAGGTTATTATGTCATTTTTGAGGAAAATAAGCTAAGTATAGGTCATTTTGGAGCTAAACCAAGGTTATTATGCCATTTTTTGACCTAAGTGAGCTAATTATGTCATAAATGAACCAGCTAAGCTAATTATAGATCATTATTGAGCTATCCTAGGTAGTTATGCCATTTTGTACCTAAGTGAGCTAATTATGTCATAAATGAACTAGCTAAGCTAGCTATAGATCATTATTGAGCTATCCTAGGTAGTTATGCCATTTTCTAGCTAACTAAGCATATCAAGTCATTTTGGAGGAAAAATGCTAAGTATAGGTCATTTTATAGCTATCCTAGGTAAAATATATCATGTTGGAGCTAAGTAAGGTTATTATGTCATTTTTGAGGAAAATAAGCTAAGTATAAGTCATTTTGGAGCTAAACCAAGGCTATTATGCCATTTTTTACCTAAGTGAGCTAATTATGTCATAAATGAACTAGCTAAGCTAAATATAGATCATTATTGAGCTATCCTAGGTAGTTATGCCATTTTGTACCTAAGTGAGTTAATTATGTCATAAATGAACTAGCTAAGCTAGCTATAGATCATTATTGAGCTATCCTAGGTAGTTATGCCATTTTCTAGCTAACTAAGCATATCAAGTCATTTTGGAGGAAAAAATGCTAAGTATAGGTCATTTTATAGCTATCCTAGGTAGAATATATCATTTTGGAGCTAAGTAAGATTATTATGTCATTTTTGAGGAAAATAAGCTAAGTATAGGTCATTTTGGAGCTAATTAGGTAATTTCTTAAGCTAAGTATGCATTTGTTAAGCAAAACACTTGGGAAAACTTACCATCATCACGAAGGTGGAGGACCGATCGGGTTTGCGCTAGGGTGAGACGTAGAAGGACCGGTCAGGGTTGCGGCAGACGCAGAAGGATCGATCGATGCTTGTCGGGAGGCATGCTGCACCAAAGATCATTTGCAATGTCTCCTTAGCATGATGCAACTCAAATGTGAATAGTAGTAACTAATGACCATTCAAATGAAACTAACCGTGGGTGCTATAGCAATATGGGGCATCGACGGAGGGGTCTGACCATTGTTCTGGCACACGGTCTGCACATTTTATTTTCACGAGTCATTGATATTAGTTAGTGATGAAACGAACATTACGTGCATGATTTGGCTAATATGTAGGAGAAACTTACCACGAGGAGCTCGTATAGGGCCCGGTGAGACGCGTCGTTCCGGTTCCTCTCCTCCTCCAAGAGCCTAGCCGTCCTCTCCTCCATGTCCCTCTCCCTCTGTGCCGCATGCCTGTTTGCCTCCGCCAGAAGCTCCTGGGCCCTAGCCTCAATGGCGAGCTCGGTTGGCCGTGGAGGAGGCCTTATCTCAGAATAAGAGCTCTTCTAGCGCTTCTTGATCTTCGGGAGAGTTCTAGGACAACGTATCAGTCCATCCCCAATGGCTATCAAGCCATGGGGCCTCCCGCCACCAGATATCATCACGAGCTCTGGATTAAAAGGACTCTGGCTCGGGTTCAAGTCCTTCCCTTTCCTTGCCTTCCCCTCATCTGTGTACCTCATGAGCTTGTTGTGGGAGGAGATGTTGCTGAAGCTCTCTGGATGATCGAGGTCATCCTTAGAGAATGCCTTGGCCTTCTTGTACGAGGCAGTATGGCCCATGGCATAGAGGTCGAAAAGAGGTGGCACCTCCTTCTTATTTTCTCGCGCCTAAAAGAGAGGAACAAAATATTAGTTAAGGGCTCAAGTTAGCATGAAGAATGAAATTGCATGAATCATGAAGAAAACCACATACCCAGTGATCCCCGTACTCAAATAGGTTGGAGCTCCCTTGATGGTGTGGCACACCTCTCATTTGGGCACGCTTATCCTTGACCTTGTTGTGTTTGGCTAGCCATTGGGGAGAGCACCACTCATCCACCAATGCCTCCCAACAGTCCATCCTATCTGCACACCATCTCGGGGGCACCTAAGTTAGACAAGAGAAATTTCAGCGCTACGCCTACGAATCAAATCAAAGAAACTAAGTACAAGGACTTAAGAATAGATAATTACCTTCATTAACTTCTCCTTACTTAGATAATTTTTGCGGCACTTCTTCTTGGCCCTCTTAATGTTAGTTGAAGCGTAGTAGTCTCGAATAGCCTGCACCCGAGCCTCGTGCCGTAAGTTCTGAAGTAGGCGATTGCACTCGGCTTCGAGAACAACAGCCGCTTTCACATCGTCTTCCTCAAGACACCTGTAGAAGGTCTGCAATCAAACAAGACAACACTGATTAGTACAATCACTAGGTGCTGTTGTTTTTAATTCTGTAAAGGAGAAATTACTCAAAAGTGACGGATCATAATGTCAGCCACCGTCTTGCACAAGACACCATCGACCATCTCCTCCGGCGGGGCCGGGGCAGCCATGTACAGCTCCCAGGTCAGTGCTACCTGTGGAGCCTCACCGGGCAACTGGACCTTCCCCGAGAAGTGGTGCCGGAGAAGCACACCAAGGACCTGGTTGGGCCTGCGGACACCATGCTCGTATTTCCAACCCCTGTAGTATGACAAGGCCAACACATTAGATATTAATTTGAAGAAGCATGAAGGCAAAAGGTTAAAAAAGAGTAAATGCACTTACTTCTCCGCATTAGGCACAATCAACCACCTCTGCTCGCGGGTCGTCGACATGAGCGGGAGCTTTGTACAACCATGCTGGTAGACCTTCTTGCCCTCCTCAACCAGCTCGCCCTCGCTATAGGTGTCCTGAGACAAGTTGTCCTCGCCACCATCAGCATGGCCACTAGCCTCCAGAGTCACATGGGACGAAGACTCTGGGACCCGAGTCTCCTAGGACGAAGACTCTGGGACCGGAGTCTCCTGGGACGACGGCTCGGTGACCCGAGGCTCGTCGACCCGAGGCTTGTCGACCGGAGTCCGAGACGGGTCCAAGTTAGACGGGTCCACCTGAGACAGAGCACTCCTGTGGTCAGGAGAATCAGCTGGGGGTGGCAGCGAGGAAGGCGCAGCAGCCTTCCTACCCCTAGCACCTCTCTTCGTCTTCCCCCGACCTCTCCCGGTCGAAGAAGAAGCGCCCGTCGGTGTCTGCATGCTGTGTACCAGTGCTCTCCGGAGTTGCTGGGGTGGAATAATAGCACCCCTCCCAGCACGTGTCGAGGAAGGAGGCTTAGAGCCCTCTCGACCCAAGCCCACCATCTGTCAACACCTGCAATGACAAAGAGTGAATGAAATTAGTTCAACATAAAAAATTGAATACCTAATAATATGAAATAATTAATAATGTATATGTACATAATAAGAATTGAATACCTCACATTACTAATATTAATCTTCATCGTCTATATATGCTCCGGGATCAATAAATGCATAATCATCATCACTATCAGTAATGACGTGCTCATCAGCATCATCAATAAATGCATCAACATGTGGAAGGCCTCTATGTAATCGGTCAAGCATTGTCAGGTCATCTGCAGTAGTAACCTCTTCTTCTTTCGTCTCTTCTTGTTCCTGCTCAGGGGTGAAGTCGGGTTCACTATCGGTGTCGACCTAAATGTTTTGGGGTGAAGTAGAGCGGTTCTTGAAATGTTTTTTGGAAACACATGTTTCTTGGAAGAATTCTCCTTCATATGTGTCGGGGTTAATGTGAGGTTCATAATCATCTTCATTGAGGGGAGGTGGTCTAAAATGTGGCGGCACATCATAAACGACATCCCAACCTTTCAAATTTGGATCCGTTTGGCAGGCCCACGGTAGATAGAAAACTTGGGTTGCCTGTTGAGCCATAATATAGACATTGGGAACATCTAAATGGGTGCTTTCTTTGATTTCGATTAGACCTATATGTTCATGAGTCCTTCTAGTCTCCTTTGGCTGGAACCAATAACATTTGAAGACTACGACGTTTGGTGGGTTTTCACCAAAGAATGTAAGTTCATAAATTGCTTCACCTCTTCCATAATACTCGACCCCTCCTTCACCGACAACGGAGACACAATAGTTTGTAAACTTTCAGTCGGCCATAGATAGCTCTTTGCCAAAAGAACGAAAGCTATACCCATTGATGTCGTATTTGTCAAATGAACGGACCTTATAGTCAAAACCATTAGCGACTTGTCTCAATTCGGAGTCCATAGACTCTGCATTAGCCTACAAGTTTAATACGAAAGGATTGTTGCATTAGACACAAACTAGGCGAAGAAATGAAATCGTCTAATTAGTGGAAATTACTGTTTGCTTGAACCAAGAGGTGAAACCGGGATAGCCGCCTGCATGCTTTGCCAGAAGCTCATACTCTTCAATGGAATCCTTTTGGATCACCGCTCCATCCGAGAATTGGGCGAGTATCGACTGTATCACATATCCGGGAATAAGAGCATTTCAAAGGAATTAGAAGTTGCGAAAGAATGTACCGAGAACTTACTCGATGTACGGCCGCACTTCAGTTAGGTTGTTGAAGATATACAACGAAATGGTCCGCCATTCTTCGACATCCAACGCTATTGATTTCGAAGCACCGGCTAGTGCGAGCATCCCTTTGAATAGGCTGAGGTTGGATCGACCTTTTTCACGGTCGCCATCATTGTACCGAGGCTTCGAATTATGCAAATGACGATTCTTGGCTTTGTAGTGTGCTGTCATGAAGTTTGCCGCCTCCTCAGTAATGAATGCCTCAGCCATCGATGCTTCAACTCTACGTTTATTTTTACATTTTGCTCGAAGCGTCTTCTGCATCCTCTCAGTTGCGAAGCACCAACGATTTTGCATGGGCCCCTCAATCTTGCCTCGGTCAGGAGATGCAAAATCAAATGCTGCATTGGATTAAAGAAGCCCGGTGGAAAGATCTTTTCTAACTTGCAAATCAACTCCGGCGCCAACTCCTCCAGTTCGTCTAGCACGGAAGAAATAACTCAGCTCTGCCAGTACTAGCCATTCATCCTGAGGGATAAAGCCACGCAACATCACCGGCATTACCCGCTCAAGCCATATGTGCCAATCATGACTCTTGAGACCAAATATTTTCAATTTGTCAAGACTCGCTCCCCTCTTTAGATTCGCTGCATACCCATCGGGGAACATCAACTGCATTTTCACCCACAAGATCATTTCCCTCATAGCTGGCCTTCCAAGATTGAACCATGCCTTTGGCTTACTCCAGTTCTTCTTTCCTTTTGGTTGTCGAATGTTTTGTAACGGTCTATCACATAGAGCCTCCTGATTGACTCTAGCCTTATGATTATCCTTCGACTTCCCCTCTATGCCGAACAATGTACCCAAAAGGGCCTCCGCAATATTCTTTTCAGTGTGCATCACGGTGATGTTGTGTGGGCGAAGGAGGTCTTTAAAGTAAGGCAGATCCTACAAACATATCTTGTGAGTCCAGGCGTGTTCCGTATTATATCCTTTGAAATACCCTAGACGGTCTAGATTCGGATCGAGAGCGTTTATCTGATCCAGGATCTGTTGGCCTGTCAATGCAGGTGGTGCAGTGTTTTTGACAACTCTACCTTTGATGAAATTCTTTTTGTCTTTTCTGAACTTATGGTCAGGATCCAGGAACTTTCCATGCATGTCGAAGCAAGAAAACTTGCGACCCGCCTCCAGCCAACGGAACTGAAGAGCTGCCTTGCATGTGGGGCACGGAAACCTTCCATGCACACACCAGCCAACGAATAGCGCATACGTCGACAAGTCATGCATCGAGTACATGTACCACACATGCATTTTGAAGTTCTTTTTTGTAGTGGCGTCATATGTCTTGATCCCATTTCATCCTTAAGCGGTTGCATGTACACATTCATTTTCTTCCCCGGATATTTGGGCCCTGGAATTATCAACGTCAGGAAAATGTTCTTTCTTTTCATAATCTCTCCGAGGGAGATTGAGTGGAATGACAAATACAGGCCAACAACTGTATTGTGCTGCCGTCATACCATACACATTGAACCCATCCGTGCTGATGGCAACTCGAGGATGCCTTGGGTCTACCGCTTTATCCTTATGTAATGCATCGAAGTGCTTCCACGCAAAAGCGTCTGAAGTGTGTCCCAACATCGGATTCCCATCTGCATCTAGTTCTGTTCTTTTGCCCAATTTATGCCACGTCATCTGTCTGGCTATCTCTTTGACCATGAAAAGACGTTGAAGTCTTGGTATGATTGGCAGATACCAAAGAACATTAATGGGGACTTTGGTCTGACTCTTCTCACCCATACCGTTGTCTACCAGAACATACCTGGAAGCATTGCAAATGGGGCAATAGTTCAATCCTGCATACTCAAGCCTAAATAAGGCACATCCATTCTCACAGGCATCTATATTCTCATACGGTCAATAACCAATGGCAGGACCTGGACGTCCACATTGGTTCCTACATATTCTGCGAAGATCTTTATCGGTCGAACCTCTATGTCAAGGATTCAGTTAATCCCGTATAACGTTCCCTTTGTTCTTCGGTATGTTACTTGCCCGAGATTCGATCGTTGGTATGGCCATACCTAGTTCAACCCCGTTACCGGCAAGTCTCTTTACTCGTTCCGTAATACAAGATCCCGTGACTAACACTTAGCCACATTGCTTGCAAGGCTTGTTGTGATGTTGTATTACCGAGTGGGCCCTGAGATACCTCTCCGTCACACGGAGTAACAAATCCCAGTCTCGATCCATGACAACTCAACAGACACCATCGGAGATACCTGTAGAGCACCTTTATAGTCACCCAGTTACGTTGCGATGTTTGATACACACAAGGCACTCCTCCGATATCCGTGAGTTGCATGATCTCATGGTCATAGGAACATATACTTGACATGCAGAAAGCAGTAGCAATAAACTGACACGATCATATGCTATGTTTGTAGTTTGGGTCTTATCCATCACATCATTCTCCTAATGATGTGATCCCGTTATCAAATGACATCTCATGTCCATGCTAGGAAACCTTAACCATCGTTTGATCAACGAGCTAGTCCATTAGAGGCATACTAGGGACATGGTTTTGTCTATGTATCCACACATGCATTTAAGTCTCCGATCAATACAATTATAGCATGGATAATAATCGATTATCATGAACAAGGAAATATGATAATAACTAATTTATTATTGCCTCTAGGGCATATTTCCAAGCAACATGCTAGGTGGAGTTGAACAGTTGTTGGCCGCACAAGCCCAGTTGATCCAGCTTATGACCCAGAACCTTGTCGGGAACAACAATGGCAACAATAACCCACCACCACCGCCGCCGCCTCCACCACTTCCATATGGAGACCCACTTACCCATTTTCTAAGGTTACGCCCACCAACCTTCACCACCTCACCTGAACCCATTGTGGCTAATGATTGGCTTAGGTCAATCAACAAGTGCCTGGTGACTGTTGGCTGCATTTATGCAAAGAGCATAGGTTTGCTGCCCACCTGCTTGAAGGACCATAGGTCTCTTGGTGGGAAAACTATCAAGTCACCAATCCCATTGGGGAAGTGACATGGCTTTCATTCCAAGATGCTTTCCGCAGAACACATGTCTCAGCATGAGCCGTCAGCCTGAAGAAGAGGGGGTTCAGGAACTTATGCCAAGGTAACTGTATCATAGCAGGCTACGTTGAGGACCTCAATTACCTCATATATTATGCTTCTTTTGATGTCAATACTGACACTTCATGTAGGGAAACTTTCTAGAGGGACTGAATGACGAGATTGCACTTCAATTGGCACTACTCATCACCAACCTACCAGACTATGGTAGACATGGCCATCATCATCGAGGACAAGAAGCAGTTGATAGAGCACTAGTAGAAAACAAGACATTGGTCCTGGTTCTGAAGGGCCTTTAGTCTCGATTCTGTAATCGAGACTAAGCAAACGGGACTAAAGGCCCTCACTATTAGTCTTGGTTGTGTTACGAACCGGGAATAAAGGAGCTACACGTTGGCGTTGTTGGGCGCCCAGGCAGGAGGACCTTTAGTCCCAGTTGATAACAACAACCAGGACTCAAGGCAGCCACGCGTCAACACCAGCCAAGCCCTGGGTTTCTTTTTCTGAAAGGAGGGGTTTTGGAGGGTTTAGGGATTTCATCCATTCAACTCGACACTAGCTACAAATTTCCATGAAGAAACCGTTACACAATGTCATCATGAATACAGAGAAGTGACCTCTTTCTCCGTGCTTCTTGCCACTGAGACACTACTAAGGAAAAGCTTACTAGTAGCACTGGTTTTTGGGCTAGCAGTAGCGTCGGTCCGACCAGCGCTACTGATACATAGCTGTAGCGCTGGAGGCCAGCACTACTGCTACTTCTATATTTGGTTAAAGTGGATGGATACAAGTAATCATGTTGAATTAGAGGAACATATGATGTTGCAAATCGCAACATCATATTTTCCTCTAATTCAACTTGGTCACTTGCATCCATCCACTTGAATCAAATATATGTCATATATAACTTATAATCCTCTTAATCATCTAACAACTCATCATCCTCTGAATCATCTAACAACTCATCATCATCTTATCTTACCAAGTTAAAATGTCATAAAACAGAAAAAGACCATAATAATCATCATCCTAATCGATCATGCATTCCAAGTTAATATAAACTAGAAAAACTTCTCTCTCATAGGACCTAGTCCTCCCTCCTAGATAAAATGTCATAAAAAAGAATAACACTTATGTCTTCATAATGAAGCAAAGAGATCCAATGGTCTCCAACTTGTGGCTTGCGATCCTTCTTTATTTATCCTTATGCTTCAATTTGGAGCCGTCCTTGTGTTTTGCGCTCAGTCGAGTATGGAAAAGCGAATTGGGCCCTCATAGGGCTTTTAATTGTCATTCATCAACGGAGGCACAACACCATTTGGCAGTTTCTGTTGAAGAACATAATATATTCTAGTTATCAATGTAATCAACACCATTTACGCAATAGTAGTGTACTTAGCAACTCTTACGAAGATATTTCCGCGGATGTCATTCGCCCTCAACGTATGCACTAGTGGCATGTATAATGTATAATTTGGGCCAGGTCACATATTAAACGGGTAGTTGTCCCTACTAGACATGACACCACTAACAAAGGTGACAAGAACATCCTTCTCCTCCCTAGTTAGATGTGATCCATAAGTGTAATGTGTAGTGCCAACTATTTTCCGTGTTTCACTCGAAGAAAGGAAATAAGCTTTAAATTATAAAGTAACAAATTTAGTATGGATGAACACCAACTATTTTGAAATGTACAATGCAAATTACTTGACAAATATGGTTGACAAACTCACATGGAGGTAAAACTGGAAGCATATCGACATCCACCCAAATGTCGATATTACCTTTAATATGATATTCAAGACAAAGATCGAAGGTTATTTCCATATCCTCTTGAAATCCATATGCCTTGGCTAGAGCTTCCCAACTTGAGCACCCTAATTCTTTGTTATGAACTGCATTCATTACTTCGACTAGAAGACGAAACTGTGTGCGACCCATCAATCGCAAACGATATAGTTCAAGCTCCGTCACCAATGAAAAAACCATGCGTGATGAAGGAACGAGCAAATACAGTTTAGAAAATAGTTGCATGTGTGATGTGTTGCATACAATTAGTTTTATGAACTGTTTGTGATTATGGAAGATAATAGAAACTGTTAACAAACTATATATGTGTGTGTAGTGCGGCATATAGTTCACTCGGACAAACTGTTTGCGCTGATCCAGCAGAACACAAACGAGTTACCCTAAGAAGGCGTGTGTGATACCCGACAAACAGTTCATTCATCAGAATTGTATGTGAAGACCAATAATAACCCAAACGATTCATCCTGAAAACCGTGTGTCTTGTGGGTACCTGGCAAATAGTTAATTCATCAGACTATTGTGGGAAGACCAATAATAATCCAAATGATTCATCCTGACAACCCGTGTGTGTTTTGGGCACAGGATTGCTACCAATAATTGTATGAGATGTGATTTGCTCTGTTTGCACAACATCTATATGCTCTGTCTACAGAACACCAAGATTACTGTTGCATAACCAACTTGAACATATAGTTACACAAGTGACTACACAACACATGTACATTCCTCAATATAAATTTACAAGAACTAGACGATTACCAAATCATTTTTTCTTCTCACGACGGTTGCAGACACTGCTCTGCTTGTAGATTTCCCTCACCGTCTACAAGAAGGAGGCACTTCCTCATGCCAATGATCCTCCTGTACATCTCGTAGCTGGTGTACGCATCCTTGGTCGCGTACTTGATGTGTTCTTCATCCGGTTCGTTCACCCAGGCCGTGTGCTAGACAGTCTTGTCCCTGTGGCACTCAGCCTTCATGTCTCTATAGTAGGGGTCGATGATGGCCACACCAAGGTCAACCGTGGTGTCCTTTTGCTTCTTATTCTCATCGCCCCAAACCATGTACTTACCTTGGATGTTACCAAGCTTCTGACAAGACAAGCCCGAAGTTTTGAGCACCTTTAGATTGTTGGAGGTGTTCACCATTGCAAACCTGTAGTCAGGGCTGTTGACAAACTCGACGAAATGCTCACAAGGCCTTGTGGCCAGGCAGTAGTGGTGGACGAGCAAGTGATGTTGCATGCACAATTGGGTGAGGCAACCTTCTGATCATGGCTGGCACGACCACAGGTGTACTTGAGGTCGAAGCCGACCACTTTGTACTTGTCATCCTCAACAAGCATTTGCTCCAACGTGTTGATGGAGTTCACCACCATGACTAGGTCGTTGGTGTACACCACCGAGAGGTCCGTCTTCCTAATGTGTGTGTCCACTTTGACAATAGTGGCTAACTGCCGCTCAGCCCCGGCAGCCGCCGTTGGATCCACACGGGAAGGTTGAAGAGATGAAGAGATGTGCATCCTCTCTCTATTATTTGCCGTCATGGGTGTGCTTATTGGGTTGTGTGGCATGATCGGAAGGTGGAAGTGACGAAGGTAAATGACCGCATGAACCGCATGGCAGTTTTTGTGGCGCTTAACTGCATGTTGGCGTCTGGAGCGGCGCAACCGCTTGCATATGGCTCCCTGAAGATGCCTGATCATTCGTGCGTGGACGCTGGCAGAGCGGGCGTGCACGAACACAAGCACAGCACGCCGAGGCCGCATCAGCCACCTCATGCATACATTCATTCATGACGGTGCATACAAAACGACCGTTTGCTTTATAAAATGCAAACGGTTTTTTGTTATTAACCGTCTGCATACTTGTCATTTCTCCTACCTCCGTCCCATCTTGTCACCGTGTTGCCGCACGAGGATTCCAGTGCACGCTTCGGGAGTGCGCAAGTTTGCTGCCCGGCGCACCAAAATGCCCCAAACACCCAATGCTTCGGGAGCACAACATTTCTTTTGGGCTTACTGTTCCCCCGCAACCGTGCAGGAACACGCGCAAGCTTCCCGATCCCACGCAACCACGTAGGAACGCGTGCAAGCTTCCCCCCGGCTCGCCTTGGCCGCTTGCTTTATGAACCCTCACGGTCAGGCTCTCCACATCGCATTAATCCCCTCCCTGCACGTAGCTTCCCAACTTTGCTTCTCTCCCAATCGCCAATGGCACCTGTCCATCATTGTCGCTTCGCCACTCCGCTAGAGGGCAGCTCCAACTGGGAGGCTGTATCACGTCGGCAGCGTAGTACCCATAAGCGTGTAGTGCGTGTGGCGTCCTCATTGGTTGTGTGCATGACACCCACCACACGCCCCTCCACATTTCCCCAAAGGTAGCTGCTGCCGGCGACCGCCATTGCCGACCCCATCGTCGGTTGCTGTTTTCACCACCCCACCAGATGCCTCCTTGGCCGGCACCACACTAGTGTCCGCCTTGGCAGCCACTCCATGGTCAGCCACCGGGGCCATTACCCACTCCGCCATCGTGGTCGGAAGGCGGGAGTAGGAGGCTGCCGCCGAAGCACAGCCGCTCGGCTTTTGCGTCAGTGGCCTAGCACTCTACATTAACTTCCTACATGAGGAGGAGGAGTGCCTGGTCAAGCACGCACAGAGGCTCATCACCGTCGTGGCCGTAGCTGACGCTGCAACTATGTCATGGAATGAGGAGATCTACACCGAGTCCCGCTGCTTTGAGGAGGCGCGTCGGGAGCGGTGGAGGGCAGCAGCGGCAACAACGACAGCCGACGAATTCTACTCCTCGAGTTGTTTGTAGGCTTATCCTCCTCTGCCTCTTACTGAACGTGCTCGACAAAGGGGAAGGCTGCTGGCAGTAGCACAGAGCCCCTCTGGAGTAGTATTTAGGGGCTATTTTATTTAGTTAATCTAACTCTAGATATGGTTTAACTATACCATGTACTTTAAATTAGCTAGTATATATAGTTGAACTAGCTATTTCAGTTCGTGGCTGGCAACAAATGGGGGAAAAGATTGTTCGATTCAGCTGTCGAGTTGAACTATTTTGTATAAAGACCAATTCTTGATCTATGAATGAAATCTATGTTTACTAAAATTAATTTGCAAAATTGCACCAAAATAGTGATTTGGTTCCTGCAAAATTGGAAAAATCTCAGTGTTTTCAATTTGACAAATGAAAATTTACCCAATATGATAGTTTTGAAGCTTACCTCACTCGGGCTGCCAATGCATCAATCGGTGCTTACATGGGGTGCTTAGTGTATTAAATGTCTTAGCAACTCAAGTCCACAATGCATTGTTGCTAAGGTCCCTTCATTTAATGATTTAGCAACTAAACTCTTGCAAGCATTGGTGAGTTTCCTTCATTTAAGTGTTTTGCCAAAGTTCACGGGCTTGGCATTGTTTCTTCATGTGGTCACCAAACTCATATCTCACCTTAATTACCTTCCCACATAAGATTTTTTGCATACATGGCAAGCTCAGTAGTTAGCACTAGTAGAAGTTGTAACATCGGGAAGGGCACACGGGTCATCATTCACAACCGTTTGCGATGACGCAATTAAAAATTCCTTCACGCCAGATTTTCGCTTGGCTTAGTAAGGAAGGAACATTTGCCCTCGATTTTCATACGGGTATTTAGTCTGAAACATCTTTGACGACTGGCGAAGGACACGCCACCCCGATGAGCATGCACAGGACACTGCTTGCACGCCACCCGTCTACCAAAATACTTATCCGCACGCTACCTCCTTGCCAATAAATATAGAGACACGTGCCCGCACGTAAATGGCCTGTAGAGCATCCATGAATTATAAATAATATGCCCATTTGCGATGGTAACATAACAGATTTTTGTTCCAAAATTCCTTTTTTGGCTATTAATAATGGTTGCTCTTTCCCTCAAAGTGGACACAAAAAATATATTTGTGCTTTATATGACGAGGCCCTGCCCAACATAGACCTTGTGACATAGTTCATATTTGAATTATGTACATTAAATGCACATAAACTCAATTAATGTATAAAAAGGCCTTATGAACCGTTGATAATTTCATATGTTTGCAGTACACACCTATCGCTTTATGTTGTTTCTAGGAAAAAATCAAGGAGAGAAGAGGCATCGGATGTCGTTTTTCACTCGCAGATGTGGCATGCATATGTTCCCTAACGAAACCACTAGACATATCTTCTTGTGTGAGAACCTCATGTTTGTAAGAGGCTTGTGACAAAATGTGTCCAACTTGGTATTGTTTTTACCATGGCATATGTGTGCCTTGACATGACAGCATTCCAAGTTTATGAATTTCTGAAAGAGTTTTGGATTTACGAGAATTTGGAAACCAAGTTTCTCGATATTTTTGGTCGAGTCAACATGCTTAGATGTTTGAAATTCGTTCTCATTTGTTGCATGTGACCTAACACATGCATCCAAGGGTGCATATATGATTTTTCAACCCATTTTGCCACCCTGGACCTTGTGATTGTAGATCAAATTTGAATTATGCACATTAAATAATGCACCAAAAGCTCAATTTATGTATTTAAAATCCAAATGATCCCTTAATTTATTCATACTTTCGCACTTTGCACCTACAGGTCTATGTTGTTTATACAAAGAAAATCAAGAAGATAAGAGGCATCATATGTCTTTTTGCCTGCATATGTGACATGCATATATAATGTTCCCTATCGAAACCACAAAGCTTCTTGTGAGGAGCTCCAATTTGTAAGGGGATTGTGAAAGAAAATGTCCAATTTCGACATTTTTTTACCAGGGCATGTGTGTGCCCTTGTCACGACACCATGCCAAGTTTTAGGAATTTCTGACGAGTTTTGGATTTCCGAGAATTTGAAAACCAATCATCTCGATGTTTGCGGCCGAGCCAACAGTCAATGAGATGTTAGAAATCCATTCCCATTTCTTGTGTGGGACCTAAACATGCATATAAGGTAAGGCGTATTTTTTTCAACCTATTTTTCATGTGTTGGACCTTGTGATTGTAGTTCAAATTTGAATTATGCACATTAAACAGCTAGAAAACTCAATTAATGTGTTAAACAGGTCTCATGAACCCTAGAAAAATCCACAGTTTAGCATGACCGTAAAAAATTTGCTCTATGGTGACTCCAGAAATAAATTCAAGGCTAGAAGAGACAATGGATGTTGTTTCACACGTAAAATGTGAACTTTCCCTATTGGAACACATGACTTTCTTGTGAGAACCTTCGGTTTGTAAGGGGCTTTGTGCCAAAACTTGTCCAAAATTGGGCAATTTTTTACCACAACACACACAACAAGGCAATTGATGGCACCATGCCTAAATTTCATGAATTTATGTCGACGTTTGCATTTACATGAATTGAAAAACTAACATTCCTGATGTTTGCGGTCGAGCCAAGATGATGATATGTTTGAAATTCATTCTCATTTATTGTGTGGGACCTAAACATGCTGCCGGGGAAACATATATGGTTTTTTGACATATTTTCATGAACTGGACCATGCAGTGATTGTAGTTCAAGTTTGAATTATGCACATTGAATGCCTGGAAAAATCAATTAATGTACTTAAAGGGCAAAACAAAATCTGTAAGATTCCATTGTTTCGCATGACACATTCATTTTATTCTATGGAGACTCTAGAAATAAATTCAAGGTGAGAAGAGACATCAGATGTTGTTTTGCACATAAGATGTGAACTGTCTCTACCGAAACCACATGACTTATTGTGAGAATCTTTGGTTTGCATGAGGTTTGTGCCAAAACTTGTGCCAAACTAGGCATTGTTTTTACCACAACACACATGCACCATGACATGACACCATGCCAAGGTTCATGAATTTCTCACGAGATTTGGATTTACTAGAATTTGAAAACACGGCTTCTCATAGTCTACGGCCAAATCAAAATACCGTGAGGTTTGGAATTCGTTTAATTTCCAATTCTTGCATGGGACCAAAAAATGTATCTAGTGACAAATAGTTGATTTTCAACCCATTCTGGTGCACTCTAGTATGTGCTTAATTAACTGTAGTTCAAATTTGAACTATGCACATGAAATGTCTAAAAAACTCTTAAATGTTTAAAACTGCCTAAACAACCCTGAATTATTTCATATTTAACACACAGTCCTATAGCTGGAAGTTCACTTCAGATAAATGTTATTGTCATCCAAACACCTTCAATTGCCAATGTAAGTTAATTTTTCGTCTCAAAGCAATTTGAAAATCAAATACATCGCAAACAGTTCTTGGTTATGAAACATGTCTGATGTGGTATCAAAATATCTTGGGCCAATCCTCATATATGGCTTAGGCCAGAAGCTTCAGTCCACCGCCGGCGCGTCAACCACACAATCACACTTGTTCCCCAAGACCACTGTACTGTTCAGCATCGCCGGTGAAAGATGGGGACATGGATCCACGTTGGGAGGGCAACTTCGGCAACCCAATCTTTCCCGAGCGTGGTTGCATCAGCCATGAACGCGCTCATGACATCCTTGAGCATGTCCGCACTCTCCGACAGGGCGGCTAGGGCTGCCGAAAGGGCAGCTGTTGCATCTGATATGGCGACAAAAACATCCATGACCGGGATAGCAAAGGGCAAGAACAACACGGCAACTGTTCGTTCCTCGATGACCGCCATAGCCCTGATTGTGTCTGCCCATGCCTATGCCCAAGGTTGTCAGAATCGCGATTCTGTTATACGATTATACGACTTTACGATTCAAATTAACCCCTCTGATTCTACGATTTTAGTTCATAGAATCTACGTTTCTACGATCTTGATAGTGAAGATTATACGATTTGCAATCCTATCATTGGAGTTCCGATCCGATTCAGAATCGTGATTCTGAGAACCTTGCCTATGCCGATGTCGGCCATGCCCAGCTCGTGTCGGTCACTGCACAAAGAGCAGCGACCTTTTCCGATAACGGCCGGCAACCTACATCCGAAGAGTTGGCAATCACCGACAATGCTCGGGTAGGCATCTAATCGTTGGTATCCTCCCTTGCCAAGATGGAGACCGTCAATGCCCGAACCGCGTCCGCCCATGCCAAACTCGTGGTGGCCTTTTCCAAAGAGATGGCAAACGCGGACGACGAGATGCTTGCAGAATATGTGGTGATGGATGCCATGGAACCCCTTCCCGTGGAGGTCATCAAGCGTGAGCTGGTCATGGAGGATGGGGCGGAGATCGACAAGTGTCAGGCGGAACATTAGTCTTTTTTTAGAGCGTTGGTCTTTTTTAGAGTGATTCTTAGGTCAACCAGCTCTGTTTAATTGCTCGATTAAGTAAGTGCGGTCTGTCTTGGAGGCTATTTTGTGTAGTACCCAAATTAGCAATTGATGTTAAATTATGCGACGACGTGGATGACCACTATAACGAGGGAAATTCGGTCCACAAATTTACCGCCATATCCCTATTCCATCTTCCAATTGAAAATGAAATTGAAGTTCATCACACACACTTTTTCGGAATGAACCGTGTGCATTGTACTAGCCAATATTACGTTCGAAGCTTGGAGACAAACATTGGCATCTCCAAGTTCATCACACACGGGGTATATCACAGGCTTCGTCCATGATGTGTTGATATCGAGAACTATTATGCACCAAATGAAAATTTTGGGCTGTCGCGGAACTATCGACCTCCCTCGCCGCCGATACCAATCAAAAGCCACATTTCCCCCTTTTCCTATACCTTTCCTAGTTCAAACCTTCACTGCTTGCTTGCAGCACCACCTCCTTGTCAGTGATGCTCCTTCCTGCTGCTCGGCCTCCTCCATCTAGTCAGGTAATCCACACCTCCCCAATATCCCCTCACCCCCTCCTCCTCCATCCCACATGGCCCAACTCAAATCATCGCCCCATCCTCAAAATAACCGCCGCCGAAATCCATGGTGCACGTAGTATAGCTAGGATCTCAAAGAGCATTTGGCTGCAAAGAAGCAAATTGCGGCTACACGCGCAGATGAGGCAGCTATGGCTTCCATGCGTGCCAACCCTCGGATCTTGGAGGAGCACCTCGCCATCGATGCCACCGTCGACGCATCGTGCTCTAACACCGCCACGCAGTTGGCTTCCATAAACGACATCCCGTGGTCTTTTCTCAAGGGCACCGCTGATGTGTTCGACGAAGACTTCGATGTGTTTTCTCACCGTGCCCGTGCTTACCTCAACTCTAGAGATGGCATCTTGGTGCCGGGGAAGGATGAGGGCACTCACCACTACGAGGGTTTCACCTATGGTGTGGAGGCCTCGCCCTCTTCTAAGTTGAAGGAGCCCAGCATCATCGATATCTCCGACGATGAGAAAAAAGCTTGTTTTCCTTAGCTTTATCTGTAAGGACCTATGTTCACCTACCTATGCTGGTTAAGCATGTTTCGTTTACCTGTTGCATGTGCTGCTGCTGCCTTTCATTTAGAAATTATAGGGAAATGTCCAATGTAATGCTAATGCAACCTGACCTTCTAGTATGTTCTATTGTGCATTGTGGTGCTTGGTTAACTGTTTCGTTTCATTTCTTGTGGTGGTCATTTAACTATTTAATTCAATTCTGAAATGTGATGTATGATTGTTCTTGGCACAATTTTTTATTGTTATGCATGTGATGAATAAATCGAATTTAGATGTACTAAATACATGTGAAACATATAGAATTGGTACATTTCCTAGTTCTTAGCATGCTTGGTTTAGATAACTGGATTTTCCATGTGCCTCGAACTAATTTGTTGGATCCGTAATGTGTTTATTTTCCATTAACATATTTCAGTGAGAGTATGCCAAATATCATTTGTAACCTCATCACGTTGAAGCTTACCATCGAGGTTTGCAAATCCATGGTCGTTTGGCTAATAGCACATTATTGTGCAATTGCAGGAACCATTGTAATATACTAATATTAATGTTTTTATTAACAATTTGTTCTTGCACGTGTAGGTCCTGCTGTAAGAGGTTTAGAACAACTATTCGACCCTTTTTGCATGTGGGGAATGAGGTGTCCTTGAATATCAATCAAATCTAGAAACTCTCAAAGATTATTAAGATAAAGAAACTAGCTACGAAAAACAACAAGATGTTTATTTGCATGATGATGAAGACATCAGTCAACTATAGGATGGTACCATCTCTTTCACCTTGTCCTTTCGCCTTTGCGCCATTTAAATTTTTAGAAAAGATATTTATGCGTATGTTTGTTTTCAGCCCTTCTCAAGGCAATTCATCGATGATTACGTATCAAACCACCTATATGATCAAGAGGTGATGAAGATATTCATACAATACCCACGGTATAATCTTGAAGTCTTCCTTAAGAGGACGAAGTATGGGCGGGCAATCATCCACAGGCACTGGCCTAAATCTGTGAGGACCTTCAACATCATTGAAGGCTCAATATTCGCCTTCCGCTTTAACAGTTTTCCAGATAAGATTCATCTATCTATTTACCATCTATGATGATACTTAATTTCCATACGTTAGATGTTGCATTTGAAACTTTGTCTTGTTGTGCTATTGGGTAGCTAGGCAGTATATGCGTATATGATGTTGTACCATGATGTAATTCAATTATGAAATCCTGGTTGCCATACTAATAATAAGAAATATAATATGTGGTTGATATGAAATGTTAATTTGATTACTAAATGGATTAGAAATAATTGATCAGTCAGGCTGATTATTGGGGTTCCCATTGCAAACGGTTTATAACACAACACCATGGGCGATGACATGAACAAATAGATACGTCTCCATCGTATCTACTTTTCCAAACTCTTTTGCCCTTGTTTTGGACTCTAATTTGACTGATTTGAATGGAACTAACCCGGACTGACGCTGTTTTCAGCAGATTGCCTTGGTGTTATTTTTGTGTAGAAATAAAAGTTCTTGGATTGACCTGAAAATTTACGGAGAATATTTTTGGAATTAATAAAAAATACTGGCGAAAGAATCAACCAGAGGGGTCCACCTATTGGCCACAAGCCAGGGGCGCCCCCCTAGGGTGCGCCTAGGTGGCTCGTGGGCCCCCTACAACTCCACTGACCTCAATTTCAACTCTATATATTCATATCCGTGGAGAAAAAAAGCATAGAGAAGAGTTTATCGCATTTCACGATACGGGGCCGCCGCCACCTCCCGTTCTTCCTCGGGAGGCCAGATCTGGAGTCTGTTTTGGGCTCCAGAGAGGGAAAATCAATGCCTTCGTCATCACTAACCATCCTTCATCACCAATTCCATGATGCTCTCCGCAGTTCGTGAGTAATTCCATCATAGGATTGCTGGACAGTTATGGGTTGGATGAGATTTACCATGTAATTGTTAGGGTTTGATCCCTAGTATCCACTATGTTCTGAGATTGATGTTGCTATGAATTTGCTATGCTTAATGCTTGTCACTAGGGCCCGAGTGCCATGATTTCAGATCTGAACCTATTATGTTTTCATGAATATATATATGTGTTCTTGATCCTATCTTGCAAGTTGTAGACACCTATTACGAGATATGATCCGCATTCCCCAGGGTGACAATAACTGGGATTCTTTCCGGTGATTACCGTAGTTTAGGAGTTCATGTATTCACTAAGTGCTAATGCTTTGGCCCTATTCTATCGTGGGAACGAACACCTGCCGGATCATGGGGACCCCTTTCAGTTCGGCGGGGGGGGGGGGGGGGGGGGGATCGCACAAAGAGCCGGTCTGATGAACAACACGCTAGGATCTTTACCCAGGTTCGGGCCGCACGGATGCGTAAAACCCTACTCCTCCTTGGTTGTATCGAGAGTGTTCTAGGGTTCTATCTACATGAGCGCTATGAGCAGCTGCCAAGTACGTGAGCTAGAGAGTCCCAAAAGTCGACTAGTCAAAAGTCTAAAAATCCAAAAGTCCTCCACTGTATCGCCCCGGGCCTCCTTTTATACTCCAAAGGGGATCGCAACAGTTGTGTACAGTGCATACACGGGGTGTATAGAGCTACAATGCTATCATACCTAACACTAATGGAGTAGGATAGGCGCAGGCATCTCTGTTCGTCAGTGGGACGGGACAGGAGCCCGTCCCATTGGTGCCGCTTAGCTCCCTCCAACGTTGACTCCGCGACATGCTTCCAGGTGGATTGACACCTGCCCTGTGCGCTAGCGGGGTCTTGCCGGGGCTTTGCCTTGTTGGGGCCTTGCCTTGTCGGGGCCTTACTTTGCCTGGGGGTTCAATAGCCCTCCCAACAAGACCTTGCTGGTAGTCTTGACTTTCTTGTGTTGGTATCTGGTGAGTCCCTCCTGGGCCTTGATGCTAGGGTGGCTACTACTGCCCGTGCACGAGTAAGGGGCACTTGAGAGCCCAAAACTCTAGTGCACTGACAGGAGCCCCTGGGCCTGGGCCACACATGTCGCGAGACGCTGTTGGGCTTGGCCCAATCAGTGTACGGGCACACGTGACAGGGGCCTTGCAGTTGTGATCATTGCGCTCACTGCGCTTCCCATGACGCCCATTGAATGCAGGACGTGGGATACGTGCGCGGCGCAACCGTTATGGCAGTGCAGCCGCCAAACGTTTCTATGTTAGCTTATTTTGGTAAGAGATCGCCACGCGCCTTCCCCATAAAAGAGGAAATTGCAGAGGCGCTGCTCATTTACATCTCGCCTTTCCCAATCTGAGAATCGCTGTCGTCTTCTTCCTCGATCCCGAAACAGAGCCCCTCCCTCCTATCCATGCCCCTGCTCTCCCTTCATCCTCAGCCCCCGCGTTCATCGCCACCATGTCGCCTAAAGCTAGCAAGGGCAAGGAAGCAGAGGCCGTCTCGGAGAACAAGATGGTGAGGATGTGGAAGGAGCACACCATCTTCCCGCCGGGCCTTAGCTTGGACGTCCTGAAGAAGCAATACTGATGGACGTGGGCGACGAGGACAACGACACATCCGGCCACCTACGTGAGTCCAGGCTCCTCCGGGGATGGCCCAGGCAAATACCCTTTCTATGCCGATTACTTTTACTGTGGGCTCTGTCCCCCTTTTCGGACTTCTTCAACGACCTCATGTTCACCTATGGCTTCCATGTCTTGGATTTCACACCGAATGCCATGATGTCCATGGAAGTTTTCGCTCACCTTTGCGGAAACTTTGCCGGAGTAGTCCCCATCACTGCTCTTTTCCGCCACTACTTTTCCCCTCGTATTCAACCAAGCGGAGCCCTTTCCGGTGCCGTCACTTGCGTTCCACGGCCGGGAATCAAGGAGGTCTACCCTGATGGGTCCTACTGTGATAGGTGGGACGAGTGGCGGGGTAGATGGTGCTGGATTCGGAAGGAGAAAGTCCCGCCCTTCTGCTTGCCGTGGCAGGACAAAATGGTGCGCAGCGAGGACTGGTGTGTAGTCGACCCCGAGGACGAGAAACTTACATTCGCGACCACCAGGATCCTCCGCCTCAGGGATGCCGGCCTTTCCGTAGAGATGATAGGCGCTGATTTCCTTCGCCGGCGCATCGCTCCGTTATAGAATAGGGGGAAACCGGCCCGGGATTTCCGGAACATGGCGGACATCATGAGATTGCACCCCGGGATGAACCACACCCTTGCCATCATGCAACATGGGGCCCTCTGCCAGAAGTTGTTCAAGAGTGCCCCGGTACCTGAGCTGCCGACAGGCGTAGTCCCCCTGTGCAACAATGCCGCCCTAGGAAGAATTATCGCCATGATGCCGATGTTCGAAGCCCATAGCCTCGACACGTCTTGGATCGAGCCGTATGTCGAGCAGGTGCAAGAATTCTTCGATAATCTGGTGGAAAGGGCCATCCGTGGGGAAGAGGGGCTCGTCCGCGACACCACCGAGGAGGAGTTGGTGTACATCGCTAGCAAGGTGGAGGAAGCGGATCTTGCCGCGGAGGCCGGCAGTGCCGGCTTCTTGGAAGACGAAGTCGGAGAAGGGGAGACACTGCTGGACAAGGGCCTTGCCGGACACGGCGGGACCGCCGGGGAGCAAGGCGGCACGTCCGCCTCGAGCTGTTCTGCCGAAGACGTAGCTAAGTAGGAGTAGTCCGAGAAGGCCCCGTCCCTCGTGCAAGCTAAAAGGCGCGTCCTGCGGAGCACTTCCACTGGGCTCCCCGTCCGCCAAGCTCCTTCAAGTAGCACAACCTCCGGCAAGGGGGCGGTCGGCAAGGCCACGCGGCGACAAGAAACCCACCGGCAACCCACGCCTACCATGGCCAAGCGACCCAGGCGAACTCCTCCACCTCCTCCCACGGGCACCACGACGAAGGTCGCCTTTGACCTTTCCACCGTTAGCTCGGGGGAAGAAGATGAGGAGTAAGAGTCCTGCTGCATCTTTCACTTTTTCCAATTTCTGGGTTTTACTTTACTCATTTGGTTCGCTTTGGTTTGCCGCTACAGGGACGCGGAAACATTAGCGTAACGGGTAGCGAAGAGGGCGAGGACCTCGACGACCGAGGAGTTGTTGGCAAGTCCCTTAGGCGCGCCAAGGACGACCGCCGTCATCCCGAAGGCTATCCCAAGACGCAGCCCTCGACTCAGTCCTCGGCGGAACCCCCAACATGAGGCCATCACTCACTTCCCGCTGGCAAGTGCTGGGGTGTGCATGTTTATTGTTGACATCACCGGACGTGCGGGCGGAGGACGACGACAGAGAGAACCACCAGCGACCGTCCCGGACATGCCGCCTCAGTTGTCTACGCCACCCAGAGACGGGTCCCCGGCAAGGACCTCCTCCAGCGTGCTTTACCGTGACGAGGGGGATCCAACAAGCACAAGCACCGGTAGGTCTTTGCCTGCGACCGTTGTTGGTGCAGGTATTCTTTGTTATGTTCATCTCTCTCTCTCTCTCTCTTTTGTCTTCTTGAACTTCCACCTAAATATTGTTTGGCTTGTTTTCTTGGCCTCCAGACATTCCCTCAACGGAGGGTACGGACGTCGACACCATCATAGAGCAGACCACCAGGGACGCCGCCACCGAGGCCGACAGGATCGCTGCCGAGGAGGCCGCCAAGGGTGCTTCCGCTGAGGCTGCTAAATCCGCCAAGAACGCTGTCGCTGAGGCTCCCAGCGCCGAGGCCACCAAGGCTGCGCAGATGGAGGAGGCCACCAAGAAGTCTACCGAGAAGGTCGGTGGGGAGGCCAATGGTCGCACTAACGACATCCCTACCACATGAGCGCCAGGCGCTACACCAGCCACTAAGCCCCTAGCCGCTGGGGAGGCGACCGTCGAGGACCAGCCGCCTCCTCCTAAAGCCCCTTCATCGAGCAGACACTTCAAGGTCGGCGACAACTTGTTCGTGAGCATCCCCGACACGGCAAGCACTGGGGTGCCACCTGAAGGGGGAGTTCTTGTTGAGGAAGCCATCATAGCTGCTGGGCTCGACATCGTTGAAGAGCCAAGCTCTAGCAGCAAATCCCAAGAGGAACAGCTCCTCTAGAGTATGGGCGGCATCTTCCGAAAGCTTCGAGCGCTCCACCGTGCCTGGAAGGAGAAACTGGACTCCATGGCAGCAATCATGGAAGCGGCCGAGGCCAACTTCCAGGAGCGCGTCAAGGAAACCCAGGAGTGGTTCACCCAAGATTCCTATGATCTGAAGACTGGACAGACGCAGTTGAGCCAGGGCTG
Organism: Hordeum marinum; assembly: GCA_022496015.1. Taxonomy (NCBI): domain Eukaryota; kingdom Viridiplantae; phylum Streptophyta; class Magnoliopsida; order Poales; family Poaceae; genus Hordeum; species Hordeum marinum. The sequence continues at coordinate 217,981,002 of CM039672.1, forward strand.
GAGCCAACTCTTCATGCAGCAGTCGGATGCCGAGCAGGCACGGGAAGAGGCTAAACAACGGGCCGCCGCAGAGGATGCTCTCTTGATGGAGCGTCGTGTGTTGCTCGATGCCCATGAGGAGGACCTCTCTACTCGTAAGAAGGTGCTTGTCGAAATGCTCCATGGCAAGAAGTGGAGCTCGAGGATCTCGTCGCGCGGCGGACCTAGGGACAAGAGCAAAAACATAAGGAGGCATTCGAGGCCCTAATAGCTTACCACACCGTCAAGCTGAAAGGGGCCGTCGAAGCACCTGAAGCTACTGGGGCTGCCAGGAACTTACAGGAGGAACGGGTGAAGAAATTGGAAGCCGATATTGAGGATCTTGGCAGGGCGGTCTCATCGGTTGAAGCTGAAAGGGACAAGGATGTCCTCAGCTTAATGGAGACGCAGGTCGCCATTTCTAACAAGACCAAGTAGCTCTCCCTGGCCAACGAGTCCATCAGCAACCTGAACCTGAAGCTGGTCACGCTGACCGGGACTCTCGTGACCGCCAAGGCCCAGGAGAGGTCTCTAGTCAAGGAACTCAACGACAAGAAGGAGCGATCAAGAGCGCCACCATTGCCCACAACGATTATGTGCATGGAGTGGAGATCTAGACCGAAAAGCTCATCGATGTCGCGGAGAGGCTTTGTCGAGCAGCTGACCGCCATGGGCCTAGAAGGCCCTTCATATTCTCCCGATGCCAGGGTGTCCACGAGCGCCAAGGTGACCATGTTCTTTGAAAGCCCGCTTGGAGCCTTGGAGTAGCTCCACTCCAACCGGGCGTCCCACTTGGCCAGCGAATTGCGTAAGCTCTGCCAGGACGTCCTCCGCAAGGTGCTCGTCAAGGTGGCGTACAAGAACCCCAACATCAACCTCACCAACTTCCTCAACCACTTACCGAAGGACACAGACGTCAAGGTGCTCGAGGAACTTGTCGCGCCCATTGTCGAGAGGGTAATCCAAGTCAAGTGGGTCGAAGGCGATCGTCGGGATTAGCTGCCTCACTCCTCGCTGCCGCATATGTCAAATACAATTTGTTTTATGTTAGAGTCTCGGCAAGGCCAATGTAACATTGCTCGTTATGCTCTGTACAACCATTATGTTATCTCCCTTGCTTGATTTCTCTTTGTATGTGTTCTCCCTACGCTTGATTGGAAACTTGCCGGCATGCATATCTCTCCCACGAGCGCTAGGTTTGGGACTTTAGAACCCTGCTGGCAAAATTGCCGCTGGTAAGAGACCTTGGTGCTTCCAGTGTAGTCACCTAGGCTGTTGAGCGGACTCAAAACAGAATAGGGGTGCAACCAATCGCAACAGGGTTCCTCCGCGTGCAGGTTTCTCATATAGAAGTCGTGATCGCCCAAGGAAAATAACGTTACGACAAGAATTTACTTGGGGTTTTTGCAACTTATCTTTTTGTTGTCGTGCTCCCTTCGTTAAGTTTTTTTGGGACGTCCCTCATAGGTATCCATACCATCATGCCTCCGGCAAAGATGCACGCGAGGTGACCTTCTGTCCTTTGAGAAAAACAAAGAATAGAAAATATGGATATGGAACCTTGGTGGTCCGTTAGCCCTTGCCGGGATTAAGTGCAATGCAATAGTTCATATAAACATGCACGTAAGTAATCACGAGAATCGATCAGGATTGCAGAACACTTATCTTTATTTAACTACGCACAGGGTCTGAGCCTGGCTTTGTACCAAGGATTACATGCTTCAGCGGCAAGACTTGTACAAAGGGTGGTTGCCGGGAGGCCCGGCAACCACGCCTTATGGGTAAAACTTGCGAAGGTGTTCAATATTCCAGGAGTTGCTCACTGGGGTGCCATCTTCGGTCTCCAGGCAGACTGCACCGGGCCTGGTGACTCGTACTACCCGATAAGGGCCCTCCCACTTTGGCGTTAACTTGTTACAATTCTTTGCGGACTGAACTCGCCGAAGAACAAGGTCGCCTTTGTCAAGACTTTTGGCATTAACTTTGCGGCTATGGTAGCGGCGCAAAGCTTGCTGTTAGTGTGCAGCTGTCACAGCAGCCCGAAGACGGTCTTCCTCAAGGAGCGTCACGTCGTCTTGCCACAACTGCTCTTGCTCGATCTCATCATAAGCAAGCACTCGAGGTGATCCGTATATGAGTTTCGTGGGAAGAACTGCCTCCGACCCATAGACAAGGGAGAAGGGTGTCTGACCGGTAGCTCGATTTGGTGTCATTTTGATTGACCAAAGAACCACCGGCAACTCATCAATCCAATTCCTTACGCACTTGTGCAACCTGTCAAAAGTTCTTGTCTTGAGGCCTCGCAACACTTCAACATTAGCACTCTCTGCTTGTTCGTTGCTCCTCGGATGGGCAACAAAGCAAAACAGATTTTGCTATCAAGGTCTTGGGCATACTGCATGAAGGTGCAGCTCATGAACTGTGTGTCGTTGTTAGTGATGACCCTGTTGGGAACACCAAAGCGACAAACTAGTCCCTTGAAGAACTTGACGGCTGACTGTGATGTCACTTTCCTCATAGCTTCCACTTCCGTCCACTTTGTGAACTTGTCGATTGCAACATACAAGTACTCAAAGCCCCTGGCTGCGCGAGGAAAGGTGCCCAATATGTCAAGCCCCCAGACTGAAAATGGCTAGGAGAGAGGGGTTGTTTGGAGTGCTTGAGCTGGTTGATGTAATCTCTTCGAATGGAACTGGCATGTTTTACACTTGGTTACTAATGCCATTGCACCCTAGAGGGCAGTGGGCCAAAAGAAGCCTTGCCGGAATGCCTTCCCGGCAAGGGCTCTTGATCCAATATGGGAGCCACATATACCTCCATGTATCTCTGCCAATAGCTCCAGTCCATCTTCCCAGGAAATGCACTTGAGTTTCACACCGTTTGGCCTTTTTCTGTACAGGTCGTTGTCCACGAACTGGTACACACTAGATCGGCGGGCTACTTTCTCTGCTTCTTCTTGTTCCCCGGGAAGTTCTCCTGTCTGAAGGAAACAGACGATGTGATGTGCCCATGTTGGAGCCTGTGGCTCGACAACAAGGACTAAAGGCATATCCTCTGCCGGGGTAGCATTTGTCTCAATAGCAAGGGCCTAAGGGCCTTCCGGAGCCTGTTGTACCCTGGCAAGCCTGGCGGGAGCATGTGCTTCCATAGCAAGAGCCGGGAGCCCCGCCGGAGCACAATTCTCACCGACAAGCCTGCCGTTCTCTCTAGCAACCTTCTCGCCGGCGGCTTGTGGGAGCTCTGCCAGGAAATACTTGCCGGAATTTAATTTCCTTATTTTCTCTTGTCCAGTTGATGGTGTCATGAAGGGTTGAGTTAGTTGGAGCACGAAAGTTCCCGGTTCCATGGGTAACTTAAGGGCAGCACACTTTGACAGGCCATCGGCAACGCTGTTCTCTACACGTGGAACATGCTCCATTTGCAGGTCGTCAAAATTCTCTTCCAACTTCCTCACTTCATCTACATAGGCTTCCATCAATGGGCTCTAGTAATGTTTGTTCACTTTCCTGATGACAAGTTGAGAATCACCCCTGACAATAAGTTTCTTGATCCGAAGGTCTGCCGCGATCCTGAGACTGGCAAGCAGCCCTTCATACTCAGCAGTGTTGTTCGTTGATATCTCCTGGGGAAAGCGCATCTGAACCACATATCTGAGGTGCTGTCTGGTGGGTGCGACAAGCAGCACTCCGGCACCGGCGCCTTGCAGCGAGAAAGCTCCATCAAAATACATGATCCGTTCTCGATCGGTTTCCTTGCCGGGGAGAGTTGATTCTAGAACCTCTTCATCATGCCTTGGAGTCCATTTTACAATGAACTCTGCCAAGGCCCTACTCTGAATGGTCGAAGGGCTTTCAAACTTCAGACCAAAGCTTGATAGTTCCAAATTCCACTCCACAATCCTGCCGGTAGCTTCTGGGTTTCGCAAGATTCGTTGTAGTGGAAAGCAAGTGACAACGGTGATCTCATGTGCTTGGAAGTAGTGGAGCAGTTTCCTCGAGGCCATAACAAGGCCGAAGAGCAATTTTTGCATGCCAGAATATCTTGACCTAGCCCCCTGTAACAAGGAGCTGACAAAATAGACTCGTCGCTGCACCACCTTCTTCTTCTGAATTGCCTCATTCAACTACACAGATCCTCCTTTGCCGGCACCAGACCCTGCCGGGGAATGTCCTGGCTCGTCACTTGGCGGCCCTGCCGTTGCCGCTGCTTCTTCATCAACTTCTCTTTCAGCCACTAGTGCAACATTCACCACTTGATTTGTTGCCGCTAGGTACTGCAACAACGGCTCTTGTGGTTTTGGCACGACTAGGACTGGCAGAGAGGAGAGATACTTCTTCAAATCCTGCAGCGCTGCCTTTGCTTCCGGAGTCTATTTCATTGGTCTTGCCTTCTTCAAGATTTTGAAAAAGGGCAGGGCGTGCTCAGCCGATTTTGAGATGAACCTACTCAGAGCAACAACACAGCCGGCAAGACGTCGCACGTCTTTGAATCGTTTTGGTGCTCCAATTTGCTCAATTGCTTTGATCATGTCGGGATTTTCTTTGATTCCTTGTTGAGATACAAAGAACCCAAGAAGCTTGACGGATAGTATGGCAAACACACACGTCTCAGGGTTGAGCTTCATGTTGATCTTGCGCAAGTTGGCAAATGTCTCTTCTAGGTCTGATACGAGTGTAGCCTTGTCCTTGGTTTTCACCACTATGTCATCCATATAAGCCTCCATATTTATATGTATCTGGGGTTCAAAACCAATCTAAACCACTCTTGCAAAAGTGGAACCATCACTTTTCAACCTGAAAGGCATATGCAAAAAGCAATATGTACCACTTGGGGTGATTCTCCTCGTCTTCCTTGGTCATGAAAATCTGGTGATAACCGGAATAGGAATCAAGGAAAGACAGCAAATCGCAACCGGCGATGGAGTGCACAATCTTGTCGATGCGCGGCAAGGGAAAAGGTCTTTGGGGCATGCTTTGTTGATGTGTGTGAAATCAATGCACAACCTCCATTTTCCATTCACCTCGTGCACTACAACCGGGTTGGCCAACCATGTTGGATGGAGTACTCCTCTGATCAAGCCTGCTGCCTCTAGTTTCCTAATCTCTTCGGCAATAAACTTTTGCCACTCCAAAGCTTGCTTCCGGACCTTCTGCTTGACGGGCCGCGCGTGTGGGCAGACGGTAAGGTGGTGCTCAATCACCTCCCTGGGAACACCGGGGATATCAGATGGTTGCCATGCAAACACATCGACATTTGCCCACAGGACGGCAACGAGCGCGCTTTCCTATTTATCATCAAGGGTGGAACTTATGGTGAAGTTTCCCCACATGTCGTCCTCCTTGGCAGGCACCTTCTTGGTCTCTGGTGGAGCAGCCTTGGACTTTTTGCTCTTGCCGATGGAGCTCTCTGGCACATTGTCAATGGGAGCGCAACACTCCGAGGAGGCGCATTTTCCGGAATGTGCGCCAGAGGCCTTGCCAGTCCCCCTAGGAGCTTCAGTGGCAGGAGAAAGTGCCTTGGTGGCAGGTGCCGCAACTGCGCCCCAGTAGAGTTGGTCAGCACAGATAAGTGCGCTTTTCTCGTCGGAGTTGATGGTGATGACGCTCATGGGCCCGGGCATCTTCAGCACGTTGTAAGCAAAGTGAGTGGCCGTCATGAACTTGGCCATTGCCGCGCAGCCAAGAATGCCGTTCTACGGCAACGAGATCTTGGCGACGTCAAAAATGATATTCTCCGTTCTGAAATTGATATCACTGCCAAACGTCACCGGTAGCGTGACCTTGCCCTTCGGCTGAGTTCTTCCTGAATTGACCCCTTGGAACGCGCATGTCGGCTCGAGATCTTCATCAGGAATTTGCAGCCTCTGGATGACATCAGGTGAGATCAGCTTCAGGCTGGCCCTACTGTCGACTAACATCTTCGTCACCTTGAGGTTGCGGATTTTTGGCGAAACCAACAACGACAAGCACCCGACCGCAGTCATGCGATCGGGGTGATCCTTGACATCGAAGATTATAGGAGTGTTGGACCATTTCAGAGGTTTCTGCGCACCGATGGAGGGCTCCGCTGTGTTAACCTCGCGCGCCCACAGTTAAAGTTGGCAGTGAGCAGAATGCAACGAGGCACTTCCCTCTATGCACATCATCTCTGTAGCCTTCTGAAACTCATGCTCGCTAGACTCATCGTCCTCTTCGACATCATCATCATCTCCCTCTTGCTTGTCGGGGCCACGGGCGGGCCGGTCTTTTTGTTGCTTGGGCTTGCCGCGGCAACTTCCTCGGCCGAGAAGCTTCTTTCCGGCCCCATCGGCAGCGTCCTGGCCCTTCTCCTTGTCCCGCCTCTCGGACTCGGTCTTCTGCTTCTCGGCAAGCAGCTCAACTTGCCGGCAGTCTTGGAGATCATGGCCCTTGGTGCAATGGATCTTGCAATACTGCTTGCCAGAGTCTTCTGGTCTGCCCAGGAGGCAATGGACCCCTTTGGCAAGTGCATCAACCACAACCTGACGTTGGATTTAAGCACAAATAGGAAGTAGTTGGCGAGTATCTTGTCGTCGCGGCCCCAGCAGCTGCACCGCAATGGTGTAGATGCTCAGGAACTTTGAGGGATGAGTCTTGTCTTCATACTTGTCTGGGACTTCTGGCTTGAATGTGTGGGAATTGGGCCACTGGACTTGCCGCAGCTCATGGGTAAACGCTAGACAACCTACCTCATAAGGTAGGCTGACAGGATACCCTAGCGCAGACTTGTCTACAGTGGGCCCCGTGCGCCTATCAGACTGGCGACGTGCTTCCCGCCACCGCTCGGTCGCAATTCAAGCGTTTTGTTTGCCATGTTCCCGAAGAACATGATGCTGATCGCGGCGTGTCCCTGGGTCGTACGACTCCATCGAGTAGCCTTCATAAGCGTCAGTCCATCTAGTCGGCGACCGACGATGTTGCTGTGGGGGAGAGTGTGCTGAAGTCATGCAGCCTCCGGCCCTCTCACCATTGGCGTGAGCTAGATCGGTGGACCAAAACTTATCTGCGAGGTTGAGGAGGCTCTAAATGGTGGCTCTCCATTCGTCGAGCTTCTCCGCAGCAGGAGAGAAATTTAGGAGTAGCTGTGCCCGCGCCATCGCTTCCTCCGACGTGGTCGGCTGCGAACGGCGGGAGGAATGCGAGGTGCTCTAACTCCTGACTATGTTAGAAGGAGCACCGCCGCGGCCTCGCATCGGCATGCCACTCCTGCTTGCATGCTGGTGAGCATGCTGGTCCCACGTATCTTGGGAATGATGTGCATGAGCTTTCCCATGGGGACGTTGAGAACTGCGGGCACCATGGAGCGGCTCTCCGCGCGCGTCCTAAGAAGGTCGCGGTGTAGGTGCTGGCATGGGTGCCCTAGAAGATACTCTTCCGCCCTCGGAGTTTGCCGTACCACCCAAAGGCGGTACTGCTCCGTCGTTTGACCCAGGGGCGCGGGGGTTCCCACCGTCGCCATGGGCGTCTCGGCGGCAAGCGTCGCCGCTGTTGGTCCTTGGTCACCGAAGCATCACAGAAGTTCAGAAACTCCACCTTCTCCTCCTCCACCTGCATCTACGCTGTCTCCTGTCTTCTCAGATACAGGGATAGCGGACGCAGACGAGCCAACTGCTATGAGACCCTTCTTCTTGGGGGCCATGGTGATGATGAATCTTGAAGAAAGTAGTGCGCTAATTACCCGAACGGGTTCACACGACCTAATCCCCCCTACCTGGCGCGCCAAAGATGTCGTGGGAACGAACACCTATGGGATCATGGGGACCCCTTTCGGTTCGGCAGGGGGAGGATCGTACAAAGAGCTGGTCTGGTGAATAGCACGTGGGGATCTTTACCCAGGTTCGTGCTGCACGGATGCGTAAAACCCTGCTCCTGCTTGGTTGTATTGAGAGTGTTCTAGGGTCCAAGCTACAGGAGCTCTATGAGCAACTGCCACGTACGTGAGCTAGAGAGTCCCAAAAGTCGACCAGTCAAAAGTCTAAAAATCCAAAAGTCCTCCACCGTATCGCCCTGGGCCTCCTTTTATACTCTGAAGGGGATCCCAACAGTGACGTACAATGCATACACTGGGTGTATAGAGCTACAGTGCTATCATACCTAACACTGATGGAGTAGGACAGGCGCATTTAATGCGCTATCAGGCATCTCTGTCCGTCAGAGGGATGGGACAGGAGCCCATCCCATCGATGCCGCTTAGCTCCCTCCAACGTCGACGCCACGACACGCGTCCAGGTGGATTGGCACCTGCCCTGTGCGCTGGCGGGGTCTTCCCGGGGCTTCGCCTTGCCAGGGCCTTGCTTCGCCTGGGGGTTCAATAGCCCTCCCGGCAAGACCTTGCCGGTAGTCTTGACTTTCCCGTGTTGGTATCTGATGAGTCCTTGACGGGCCTTGCTTCCAAGGTGGCTACTACTGCCCGTGCACGAGTACGGGGCATTGGAGAGCCCAAAATTCTAGTGCATCGACAGGTTCTCTATTAAAAGGAGGCCTTAATATCCCTTAGTTTCCATTAGGACCCCGCTACCATGGGAGGGTAGTATAAAAGATGTCATGCAAGTTCTTTTCCATAAGCACATATGACTATATATGGAATACATGCCTACATTACATTAATGAATTGGAGCTAGTTCTGTGTCACCCTATGTTATAACCGTTGCATTATGAATGCAATCTGACATAATTACCCATCACTAATCCATTGCCTACGAGCTTTTCCCATATTTATCCATGCTAAGTTACTTTTCCATTACTACTGTTACAATCACTACAAAACTGCTACTGTCACTTTTGCCATCATTGTTGTTACTTCCATACTACTTTGCTACTAAATACTTTGCTGTAGATATTAAGTATTTAAGGTGTGGTTGAATTGACAACTCAACTGCTAATACTCGAGAATATTCTTTGGCTCCCCTTGTGTCAAATCAATAAATTGGGGTTGAATACTCTACCCTCGGAAACGGTTGCGATCCCCTATACTTGGGTTATCAAGACCTTTTTCTGGCACCGTTAACGGGGAGCATAGCTCTATTCTCCAAGTCACTTGGGATTTATATCTGTTGATCACTATGAAGAATCTGAAAAACCTAAAAACAGAGATCTATCCCTCTACTACGAGGGGAGGTAAGGAACTGCCATCTAGCTCTGCACTTGATTCACCTTCTATTATGAGTAAATTTGTGACACCACCACCTGCTATTGATTATGATATGTCGCGAGTAATTGATGATGCCACTTGTGCTATGCATGATGCTTATGATGATACTTTGCTTGATAATACTGTTCCACTTTGCGAATTTCTTGATGAACAAATTGCTAGAGTCAATGCTGAAACTGATGATATTTCTGCAACTGATGAAATTATTGAAACTGAACACTATGAGCCACCTGTTAGACCTAGCTATCCTAGATATGAATTGCCTTATATACCTGAGGGTTATGTTACGGAGGGAGAGGTAGCTAGGGACTTTCTTGCTTGTAAGGATAGAGATGATCTTAAGAAATTGCTATGCAAGTGGAAGGAAAATCTTTGAATGCTAGAATGCAATGTGATCCTAAGTTTTCTACTTCACCTACCTTTGTTACTGATAAGGATTATGAATTTTCTATCAATCCTGAGTTAATTACTTTGGTTGAATATAATCCTTCCCATGGTTATGAATCTGAAACTCTTGTGGCACATCTTACTAAATTGAATGATATAGCTACCGTATTTACTCATGAGGAAAAAATTGTTTTTACTTTATTTTTAAGTTCTTTCCTTTATCATTAAAGGGTGATGCTAAGATATGGTTTACTTCTCTTGCTCCTGGTTGTGTGCGTAGTCCCCATGATATGATATATTACTTCTCTCAAAAATATTTTCCTGTCCATAAGAAACAAGCTGCCTTGCAGGAAATATTTAAGTTTGTGCAAATTAAAGAAGAGAGTCTCCCACAAGCTTCGGGGAGGCTGCTCCAATTATTTAGTGCTTTGGCTGATCATCCTCTCAAGAAAAATGAAATACTTGATATCTTTTATAATGGACTAACCGATGCTTCTAGGGACCACCTAGATAGTTGTGCTGGTTGTGTTTTCAGGCAACGAACTGTTGAACATGTGAACTACTGTTGAATAATATACTGAGCAATGATAATGATTGGACTATTCCCGAACCACCTCCAAAGCCCACTCCGAAGAAAAGAGGTATTATATTTCTCGGTCCTGAAGATATGCAAGAGGCAAAGAAATATATGAAAGAAAAAGGTATTAGAACTGAAGATGTTAAGAATCTACCACCTATTGAGGAAATACTTGGTCTTGATAACTCGACACAGGTAGTAGAGGTAAATTTTCTCCATAGATTTGATGGAGGTGATATTCCTTATAATAAGTCGGCTAGCCAATGCTTGGATGAGTTTGATAACTTTGTTGTTAAGCTAGAAAATTTGAATGCTTATGTTAGTAGAAAGTTGAAACATAATGCTTACATGCTTGATCGCTTAGGTGATTATATGAGTAGAACTATTAATGATCTTAAGCTTATTAGTCAACATGATTCCATGGTAACTACTCAAGTAGAACAAGTACTTAAGGCACAAAATGATTTGCTTAATGAGATGAATTGCAAGAATAATGATCATTCTGTTAGCGTTACGACCGTAGTTGGTAAAATGACTCAGGAACCTTTGTATCCTAAGGGCCATCCTAGGATAATTGAGCAAGATTCTCATAGAATTAATACTGATACACCTAGTCGTCCCATTAATAAAAGGAAAAAGAATGATGATAGGGCCTTGCATGCTGCTAGTGAACCTGTTATAGATACACCTAAAAACCCAAATGGTATTTCTATTTCTAATGCCAAGATACAATCTGGTAATGAACATGAGCTTAGTGATAATATAATGATGATGTTCATGTTGATGCTCAACCTAGTAATGATAATGATGTGGAGATTGAACCTGCTTTTGATCTTGATAACCCACAACCTAAGAATAAAAGATATGACAACAGAGACTTTGTTGCTAGGAAGCATGGTAAAGAAAGAGAACCATGGGTTCAGAAACCCATGCCCTTTCCTCCTAAACCATCCAACAAAAAGGAGGATGAGGACTTTGAGCGTTTTGTTGAAATGCTTAGACCTGTCTTTTTCCGTATGCGCTTGGTTGATATTCTGAAAATGTCTCCTTATGCTAAGTGTATGAAAGATATTGTGACAAATAAAAGAAAGATACCGGAAGCTGAGATTTCCACCATGCTTGCTAATTATACCATTAAGGGTGGAATACCAAGGAAACTAGGGGATCGCGGGTACCTACTATACCATGCTCTATTAAAAGAAATTATGTTAAAACTGCTTTATGTGACCTTGGAGCTGGTGTTAGTGTTATGCCTTTCTCTCTGTATCGTAGACCTGAGTTGAATAAGTTGACACCTACCGAAATCTCTTTGCAAATGGCTGATAAATCAAATGCTTTACCCATCGGTATTTGTGAGGATGTGCCTTTCGTAGTTGCAAATGTTACTATCCTAACGGACTTTGTAATTCTTGATATTCCTGAGGACAATAGTATGTCGATCATCCTTGGTAGACCTTTTTAGAATACTGCAAGGGCTGTTATTTGATTGCAAGAAGAGCAATGTCACTTTTTATGTTAATGGTAGTGAGCATATGGTACACTTTCCGAAGAAACAATCTCAATTCATAGTATCAACTCCATTAGAAAATTTTCAACAATTATTATTGGAGACTTTGAATTCCCTCTCCCTACGGCCAAAAAGAAATATGATATACTTATTGTTGGGGACATGCATATTCCCATTGAGGTAACCTAGTGTATTAAAAAATTCTCCTGTTCCGTGATATTCGAAAAAAGTTTGTAAATAAGACTTGATCAACCTTATTGATGTATTCTTTTTGATGAGCATGCGATGGATAAATTTAGGAGGCACAACCTTCTGTAGCCAACTTTTACTTTCTGTTATTTAGATTAAAGAAAGTAAAAATGCTATTATTTTTTCTGTTTTCTGATTTATCCGTGCAATAAAAGAATAACGTGGAAATAAAATTTCTCCAAATGCCCGGAAAATGTAGTATGATTTTTTCTGGAATATTTAAGAATTTCTGGCAATGAGAACATGTCGTGGGGCTGCACCAGTGGAACACAAGCCCACAGAGCGTTCCCACCCCCTGGGCGTGCCCCCTGGCTCGTGGGTCCCATGTAGCCCCCCTCACTTATTCCAGCACCCATCCACTTCATCTTCATCCAGAAAAAATCCTACCATTGCTCTAGCCCGTGTTCTAGCTCAGTGTGCTACCATTTTTATCTCCTTGTGCAAAGCTCCATTTGCGAAACTATTTTGGGGGACTAATCTTCAGTATGTGACTCCTCCAATGGTTCAATTATTTTTTGTTTTAGTTCTTTATATATTGCAAAAATTTTCTGCTGTGGTGACCTTGTTCTTAAGCTTGCATGTCAAATTTGTATGGTCCCAAGTACTTTTGATGCTTGATATAGCCTCTAGGCACTTGTGGGAGTAGCTGCTATAAGTTTTGTTGAGTTTTGTTCACCTTTATTTTGAGTCACTAAAAATTTCAGAATTTTTTTAGAGAAAGAAATGATGAGGAGATTGTTAAGAGTCTCTTCAAGCTGGGGCTCTAAACAAGATGAAAATGAGGTGAAGAAGAAGTCCAAATACAATCTTCCTCGTGTCTCGGAGGTTCAGCCATGTGAATGGCCAAGTAATGCATTCTTGAGGGTGGCCAGAATTTATGAATATTTCTATTATTTGCCAGAGAATGCAGGCATTACCGACTTCCTCAATGATAAGTGTGACTAGTACCTCCTACTCACTAATATCTTCGTGCAAAAATTTCACTTTTATCCTAGGAAGTATCCTCCCATGGTAGAATTTTACTTGTATGATGAGCCTAAGAAAATGGCACTTTACGATTTTTGCAATGTTTGCAAAATACTTTATGAGGGCAGCACCAGTGAACCACGTCATAGAGACGAAGGACTTTATTGCCACAACCACTATGGGCGAAGAGAGAGGGGTGTGAAAGGAAGAGCAACTAGTTTACATTTTCCTATTTTATGCTATTATTCATTATTTGCGGGGAGATGTTTAGTTGGTCATGGGGAGAGTGGAGGCCTTAGTGCTCCCGACCTCGCCATTCTGCACCACGCTTTACTTGCTGATAGAACTTTTAGTCTGGGCACTTTGGTGGCCGAACGATTGAACTTAAACCGTTCGAAGGGCCCCATATTCGGATGTATCTATGCATATCGTCTAGCCAAACACTTTAAGATACCCATTAGGCTTGACGAAGAAGAGGAAATGCCGCTACCTACAAGATATTTAGACTATGACAGTATGGTAACATATGATTTTATTAGGAACGATAATGATAGGAGGCTACTTTACAACTTAGTATTTAGTCAAACTACTTGTGAGATTATTACTCTGCCTACTTCTTGTTTGTTTGATATTTATTCAGGCAGTTACACTATTATGCCCGAGGACATCTACAAATATTGGGGTCTATCACAACCCCCAGCACCTGAGCCGGCACCCGCTCTTGATTCGTATCAGGATCTAGTTTTTCAGTGGGAGCCATAGGAGCTCGCCAACCAGTGGAACCCTCTGGACCCCCCGGAGTATCCAGGAGATGGTTATTTTCAGCCATGGCCCTAGACAAACTTAGGCCAAAAGCCTAAGCTTGGGGGAGTATGTATTTCTCACCGACATTACATTCATGTTCACACACTCATCTTAGTAGTCGGTGCTCATACTTTTTCATTGTACCGTCCATGGTAGTTTATTTCTTCTTTCCGCTTTCTTCTTGTGTGCTTAATTAACCTTGATAAAATCCAAAAAATTAGTTCTACCTTTACCTTCTAGTATTTTTAGTTGTAGCATTAAAAGAAAACCCAAGAAGATTTCTTGTTCTTCTTTTGCTTGTTGGGAGCTTTCTCGTGTAAATAGTTGTTCTCGTTCTTGTTTTGAAATTTCTTTCTTTGGGTTGTAAGGAGAAGACCACAATGAAAATAATGAGTGGCTCTCATATGCATTATTGTTTATCTATCAGAGAGCCCATATTACCTTGCCTTCTCCCTTGAGTTATTGTTTGCAGATTCTAGCTTAGTCCAATGCACGTGCACTCTTCTTACTATTCACACCGTTCAATCATGCAAGTGAAAGGCAATAATGATGATATATGATGAAGTGATTGAGATGGAGAAAACTTGGTATGAACTCGACCTATTTTGTTTTTCTTGAGATGGAGAAAACTTGGTAAATATGATTCGCTCATCATTCTGGATTCAGCTCATTATGGATGAAACATGTTTGCAATGACAATTAGAGATTATAGTTACTCTTGACATGCTTAATTAGTTAAGATGTATAATGGTTTTTCTTGAGTGGCAACATGCATTTTAAAATGGTTGTGATGTAGTATGATCGGACGGTATACTCCTTTGAATGATTCAAGTGGCTTGACTTGGCACATGTCCACGCATGTAGTTGAAACAAAATCAACATAGCATCCACAATATTTATGTTCATGGTGATTTATATCCTACTCATGCTTGCACTCAATGTTAGTTAACCTCAATGCAAGTTTATGACTGTTGTTGCTCTCTAGTTGGTCGCTTCCCAGTCTCTTGCTAGCCTTCACTTGTACTAAGCGGGAATACTGCTTGTGCATCCACTTCCTTAAACCCAAAGTTGTTTCATATGAGTCCACCATACCTACCTATATAAGGTATTTACCTGCCCTTCCAAGTAAATTTGCATGTGCCCAACTCTAAACCTTCAAATAATATTCTGTTTTGTATGCCCGAATCGTTCATGTAGCGACTGGGGGCGGTCAGTATCTTCCATGCTAGGTGGGTTATTCTCAAGATATGTGTTGATTCACTATCATTCACGAGAAAGTGGTTGGTATTCGGGATGCCCGGTTCCATGCTCAAAAATCAAGTCAAAAAATAATGAAACAAAACACCCCTAGGATTGTTGTTTGTATGGACTATACCCGTGGATTCGGCCAGCCGTGGAGTGTGTTCGGTTGGCGGAGGGGGAGTAAAAACTTTATAATTCTGTTTGGGAACCACCTATAATGTATCTAGCATGGAAGATGGTGAAATATCTTGGCTGTATGTTGACAATGAAAGCATACTGCTCAAATTATTATTCATACCTGTTTTATAAGCTCGAGCTCTGACACCTCTGCAAAGCAATGCTTCCCTCTCTGAAGGGCTTATCTATTTTACTTTACTATTGAGTCATCCTCCCCTTATAAAAAGCACCAATTAGAGAGCACCATCGTCATTAGTATGCTTTGCTATTAACTGATATTGAGTATGATTGTGACTGGATCTCTTTTACCATGAATTACAATTTCTAGTCAGTCGTTCTTCACGGGTGCTCTGCATTTATGTTTCGCGGTCTCAGAAAGGGCTAGCGAGATACCATTATATCATATTGCATCATGATTGTTTTGATAAAATTGTTGTCATCCGAGATTTGTTATTATTGCTCGCTAGTTGATTATGCCATTGATATGAGTAAATGTGAGACCTAAATGTTATTGTGAATGTGGTTAGTCTATAATCTTTGCTGAAAATCTGAACATCAGTTATACATATTTACAACAAGTTCAAACAGAGTTTGCAAAAGTTTTTCTTTGTCACTTTCAGTATGTTAACTGAATTGCTTGAGGACAAGCAATGGGTTAAGCTTGTGGGAGTTGATACGTCTCCATAGTATCTATTTTTCCAAACTCTTTTGCCCTTATTTTGGACACTAATTTGCATGATTTGAATGGAACTAACCTGGACTAATGTTGTTTTCAGCAGAATTGCCTTGGTGTTATTTTCGTGCAGAAAGAAAAGTTCTTGGATTGACATGAAAATTTATGGAGAATATTTTTGGAATTAATAAAAAATACTGGTGAATGAATCAACGAGAGGGGGTCCACCAATTGGCCACAAGCCAAGGGGTGCCCCCCTAGGGCACGCCTAGGTGGCTTGTGGGCCCCTTATAGCTCCACCGACCTCAATTCCAACTCTATATATTCACATCCGTGGAGAAAAAAAATCAGAGAGAAGAGTTCATCGCGTTTCACGATATGGAGCCGCCGCCACCTCCTGTTCTTCCTTGGGAGGCCAGATGTGGAGTCCGTTTGGGGCTCCGGAGAGGGGAAATCGACACCATCGTCATCACCAACCATCCTTCATCACCAATTCCATGATGCTCTCCGCCGTTCATGAGTAATTCCATCATATGCTTGCTGGACAGTGATGGGTTGGATGAGATTTACCATGTAATCGAGTTAGTTTTGTTAGGGTTTGATCTCTAGTATCCACTATGTTCTGAGATTGATGTTGCTATGACTTTGCTATCCTTAATGCTTGTCACTAGGGCCCGAGTGCCATGATTTCAGATCTGAACCAATTATGTATGAATATATATGTGGTCTTGATCCTATCTTGCAAGTTGTAGACACCTATTACGAGATATGATCTGCATCCCCCAGGGTGACAATAACTAGGATTTTATCCGGTGATTACCGTAGTTTGAGGAGTTCATGTATTCACTAAGTGATAATTCTTTTGTCCGGTTCTCTATTAAAAGGAGGCCTTAATATCCCTTAGTTTCCATTAGGATCCCACTGCCACGGAAGGGTAGGACAAAAGATGCCATGCATGTTCTTTTTCATAAGCACATATGATTATATATGGAATGCATGCCTACATTACATTGATGAACTGGAGGTAGTTCTGTGTCACCCTATGTTATAACAGTTGCATGATGAATGCCATCAAACATAATTATGCATCCCTAATCCTTTGCCTATGAGCTTTTCACATATTGATCCTTGCTAAGTTACTTTTCCGTTGCTACTGTTATAGTCACTACAAAACTCTACTGTCACTTTTGCCATCGTTACCATTACTTCCATACTACTTTTCTACTAAATACTTTGCCGCAGATATTAAGTCTTTCAGGTGTGGTTGAATTGACAACTCCGCTCCTAATACTCTAGAATATTCTTTGGCTCCCCTTGTGTCGAATCAATAAATTTGGGTTGAATACTCTACCCTCGAAAACTATTGTGATCCCCTATACTTGTGTGTTATCACCAACCCACACGGTTTCTAGAATGTTGGCGTGTTGGATCGATGAGCAATCACAACCGAATTCTGGTCGACAACTCTGTGTGTTAGGACACCCAATCACAAACGTTTTGACATACCTAGTG
This sequence comes from Hordeum marinum, assembly GCA_022496015.1. NCBI lineage: Eukaryota > Viridiplantae > Streptophyta > Magnoliopsida > Poales > Poaceae > Hordeum > Hordeum marinum. The sequence goes on from CM039672.1 coordinate 217,998,282, forward strand.
TGTGTGATGGGCAGCCCAATGCCAAACAGTTTCTTCTAGACACCGTGAGTGATGTTTTGAGTAATGCAAACGATAGAATTTAATTATCGTGTGTGATGACCACCTCCATCACAAACGATGTTATGTAGAAAATTGTGTGTGATATGCAATACAAACAGAAAAAGACCCTTGGGATTCCCTTTGTGGGATGCTAAGCTTACGTCGCACGTCTTCCCCAATATGTCTGTTTGTGATGGTCCTTCCAATCACAAATGATATATTTTTGCCCATCGTGTGCGACCAGGTGCAGGAATCACCGACGGGTTTTGCCTGTCGTGTGGGATAGCCCCCCTATCACGCACACATGCAAGGCGACCATTTAAGACTATATCATGAAAAGGGTTAAAACCCTTTGTATAACACACGGCTGCACTAGTGTCTCCTCATCTCCATACTCTCATGGTATTCGAAACCGAGCCTCGCCAAGACATACCGTCTTGCATGGTAGGGGATGAACTAGTCCAATTATATAAAATAGAAATTACATGTTGAAGCAAAGAAACAGAAGTCATGCTTAATTACGAAAAAACACTTGTCATCGTTGCGTACCGTAGAAACATCAAAGGTCTTGTCAAGCTTGATAGTGAATAACCTGCCATGTCGCAGGTGAGGCTTGTTGCACAGACCGTAATCTTCGTCACAGATTTCACACTCGGATCCTAGCTTAGTGAAACATTTCTTGTGTTCATGATTCAAAAGTTCAGCATGACCATTATTAAAATAAGACATATTGAGTGCCTAAAATTTGCGGAACATAAATGAATCAACATTCCGACAAAACATAGGCACTAGGAGGTGTTCCCTGCAATAACATACAAACATGTCCAAGTAGGCATAATTCAATATCAGTTGATTTTTAGTCTGTCAAGGCTTTCCTTCAAAAAATCTCAATATCTCGGGTGTGTTGATGCGCACTCTCTCACACTAATATGGTCGTGTATGTTGGTGGACACTCTCTCACACTAATATTTCGATCGTCGGTGATGGGCACACCTCTTCGCCTCTCCTTGCGTATTATACCGAGGTATATATCGCAAAAAGAGAAGAAGAGGAAGCGCGCCCATGGCAATAGTCGGTATTCCTCCATCAAGAAAATATTGAAATCACACAAGGAGCTTCAATAGACTGAAAGCCAACCCTATAAGCATTATAGCTAGATAACAATTTGAAAGCAAGATTTTAACATGCTACATAATTTCTACATGGCAACAAATGGCATGACATGAATGTACATGTAACACATGGCAAAACATGCTTACTAGACTAATTAAAATGACCCCTAGATCAATGGCAATCATCATGACAAGTTGACAAGTATTACAATTTTTAGACTTAGTGATATTTCCAGATAGTGGCAGAAAAGAGATTCATGATGCAACCTTTGAGGCAAGTAAAATATATGCTACTGTAGTTTTTCATGGCAAGCATGTACTAATTAACCTCAACAAAACACCCTTATTGATCATCATCCAAAGATGCACATATTTGTTGCAAACCTCAAGGCAAAATTCAGAGTATTAATACTGCCATTTTCAGACTTAGAGAAAAATACCATGGCACTTTAACTAGGTCACACATAAAGCATTGGCACTTCACACTAGCTATCACATTGAGTATATGTATCTAAAAACCTAGTAAAACTACACAAAACAGACTAGCTATCACACAACCGACGATGGCCACGACGACAGATCGAGGCAAGAAACAGAGGGGGAAAGAGCGGTGCTCACCGACGAGCACACGAAGGCTCGTTGAGGGACTAGTAGCATCAGACGACAGCGGGATCGATGATGGTGGTGGCGATGGTGAGGAGGACTGTCTACGAGGCCGAGCGGGCCGAAGGTGATAGCAAGGAGGCCCGAAGACGAGGCCGAGCGGGCTCTGAGGCGACGACGATCACCGATGCATCAAGCTTGTGGCATCGTGTGTGCTTCGTCGTCGGGGGAGAATTTGCGAGTGATTGGGGGGGGCGTTCTCTAAGTGTGTGGTTAAATACCTAGTCTTTAGTCCCGGTTGGTGGCTCCAACAGGGACTAAGGTCCCCCCCTTAGTCTCGGTCCGATCCACCAACCGGGAGTAATGGTTAATTTCACCAGACGAAAGGGCGTGAAACCCATACCTTTTGTCCCGGTTGGTGGCTCGGACTGGGAGAATAGGGGGGCCTTTAGTCTCCATTGGAGTGAGCAACCGGGACTACAGGGTTAGTCCTGGCATAGCCGAGGGGTGGTGGGAGTTTAGTCCAACCTCTCCAAGCGAGAGGCATTCGCACCGTTTTATAAGCCCGCGTGCGGCTACCGTGACAATTTCCTCTCAAAGAAGACAACTCATCGTCTAACCTGGCCACTCTATGTCCTATGGGGCCTACTGATAGCAGATATTTGTGCCCCGCGGCTTTGCATTTTGGCCCATATATAGTTGGGTTTCTAGTCATATGCAAGCCATGGTGTGTGAATTCTCCTGCTAGTAGGCGGGCATTTTTATGTTATGCATATGTTATGTCAATTTTTTGACCTTCTTCAAATCACATCCTAATTTTTATTCATACTCACTTATGTGTAATACACATGATTATCAAATAATTTCAACAAAATATATGAAATTCTAAAAAATGCAAAACTCTCATATTCTTCCTATGTTAATGAAAGATATCAATCCTATTTTTGATTTTAATTCTTAAGTTTTCTTTTAAACAAATGCATACATATCATCAACTCTAATTGCATATTAGGTAAACCTAGATCATGGTTATTTCTCGGAATGACCATCTCTTCATGCATGGTTATTTCTCGAGAATGGCCATCGGATATGTTGTCCTCAGTTTCACCAGAAAGCAACCAGAGAACTCCTCATTTGGACTTGGCTCGACATGAGGGGTCCTCCGATCAGAGAAACCACATAGTACCTCCAATTTATGTCATACAATGTTTCTCTCTTATCATCTCCGATCCTTTTGTTGTATTCATCTATGTCAAGACGTGTAAGCCATCTCTATATTAATCTTGTTATTTTATATGGAGCTACCAACCGGGACTAACCGTGTGTGATCAACCTTGCAAAATATGGGACTGAAAGGATAGGAATAATTGAAATTTCATAAATTAATAAATAATTATTCTAAAATCTTGTTTCGAATGCCAAAATGCCCTAGCTAGCTCTTACAAAGATTCCATCCAGTTTGTCCGAAGTGGCACTTTCCAGCTATAAGTCTGGAAGCTCACACATTGATACTGATGAGGCATTCAAAAAAGATTTCCTTCTCTGCTTTGGTAAGAGCATAGCTGGTAGGACCTTGATACTACTTTGGATGCATGCCGTCTTTTTTAATACGTTGCTGGTCCTCCCGTGCTTCCGGTGTATCTTTTGTCTTCCCATACACGCCCAAGAAGCCTAGCAGGTTCATGCAAAGATTCTTCATCATGTGCATCATTTCGATTGCAGAGCGGACCTCTAGGTATTTCCAATAGTGTAGGTCCCAAAATATAGATTTCTTCTTCCACATGGGTGTGTGTCCGTAGCGTCATTCGGAACAGTTTGTCCGCCAGGAACCTTTCCAAAGATTACTTGTAAATCCTTGACATATAAGTATATCATCACTAGTGTAGAGAATAGGGATGCATGTGTGGTATCCCTTGTTTGTTTGTCTTGAAAGTATACTAAGAACTAGCCAATCATTTATGGTATGCCTTGTTCCACTTGATGCACAACCAAGGGGGAAGGTTATAGATAGATATTGTCACATGCTAGGTTCTATGATTGCTGCTGTACTCCCCAAAAGGATTAATGCCATCTGCACTTAAACCAAACCATAAGTTCCTTGCGTCATTCCACAAAGTCCAGCTACTTTCTCTCAATTTTTCTCCACTGCGACCGATCAACGTGTACTCTCAACTTCCCGTCTTTCTTATGGTCTTATTTGTGCCATCGCAACCACTTGGCATGCTCTTTGTTTCTGAGCAGATGCTTCAACCGTGGTATTATAGGAGCATACCACATCACCTTGGCAGGAAGCCTCTTCCTGGGGCGCTCGCCCTCAACATCACCAGGGTCATCTTGTCTAATCTTATACCGCAATGCACCACATATCAGGCATGCATTAAAATTCGCGTACTCCTCACTGCGTTGGAGGACAATCATTAGGGCATGCATGTATGTTCTACAACTCTAATCCTAGAGGTTAGAGAACCTTCTTTGCTTCGTACATACTATCAGGCAATTCCTTATCCTTTGGAAGCTTCTTCTTCATTATTTTTAGTAACTTCCCAAATCCCTTGTCAGATACACCATTATTTCCCTTCCATTGTAAAACATTTAAATGCAACAACAAATGCAATCAAAATCGCAAGTAAGGCAACAATGGATCCAACAGGATAATGATACCAAGCCTCATTATCAATGGAATATTTTATAATCTTCAAACGCATTTCATCCATCTGGATCGGCAACATTCAATCCAACTTCATCATATCTTCTTCACCTCGCTTCAATTTTCCATTCCAATAATTGTTTTCTTTTTCAACTAAATTTAACCTCTCAACAAGAGGGTCGGTTGGAATTTCCAGTTCACATAACTCCTAGATAAAGACTGATACGTCTCTAACGTATCTATAATTTTTTATTGTTCCATGCTATTATATTATCTGTTTTGGATGTTTATATGCATTAATATGCTATTTTATATTATTTTTGGGACTAACCTATTAATCTAGAGCCTAGTGCCAGTTTCTATTTTTTCCTTGTTTTTTAGTATTGCAGATAAGGAATATTAAACGGAGTCCAAACGGAATAAAATCTTCTAAATAATTTTCTTCGACCATAAGCAACCCAAAAGACTCGGAGATGAAGTCAGGAGACCAGCCGTGTGGCCACAAGCCACGGGGGCGCGCCCTAGGGGCCCACCTGGCTTGTGGTCCCACGGCAGCTCCCCCAACCCTATTTATTGGATTATAAATTCCCTGTATACCAAAGAGAGCCACGAAAACACTTTTTTTGCCGCAAGGAGCCTCGGTTCCCATGAGATCCAATCTTGGAGCCTTTTCCGGTAATCTGTTAGAGGGGGATTCGATCATGGAGGGCATCTACATCAACTCCATTGCCCCTCTGATGATGCATTAGTAGTTCACGACAGACCTTTAGGTCCATAGCTAGTAGCTAGATGGCTTCTTCTCTCTCTTTGCTCTTCAATACCATGTTTTTCATGATCTTCATAGAGATCTATCCGATGTAATACTCTTTTGCGGTGTGTTTGTCAAGATCCGATGAATTGTGGGTTTATGTTCAGATTATCTATGAATATTTTTTGAGTCTTTTCTGAATTCTTATATGCATGATTTCATATCTTTGCAAGTCTCTTCGAGTTATTGGTTTGGTTTGGCCAACTAGATTAGTAATTCTTGCAATAGGAGAAGTCCTTAGTTTTGGGTTCAATCTTGTGGTGTCCTCACCCAGTGACAAAGTAGGAGTAGCAAGACACGTATTGTATTTTTGCCATCGAGGATAGAAAGATTGGGTTTTCATCACATTGCTTGAGTTTATCCCTCTAGATCATGTCATCTTACCTAATGCGTCACTCTGTTCTTCATGACTCAATACTCTAGATGTAGGCAGGAGTCGGTCGATGTGTGGAGTAACAATAGTAGATGCAGAATTGTTTCGGTTTACTTGACACGGACGTGATGCCTATATGCATAATCATTGCCTTAGATATCTTCATAATTATTCTCTTTTCTATCAATTTCTCGACAGTAATTTGTCCACCCAACGTAATACTTGACATCATGAGAGAAGCCTCTAGTGAAATCTATGCCCCCGGGTCTATTTTCCATCTTATACTTTCAGATCTGAAACCAAAAATACCAAAAATACCTTGCTGCATTATTTTTACCTTTTTTTACTTTCCTTTCAAGCAATCTATTCTATCTATCTCTATCAGATCTCATCCTTGTAAGTAACCGTGAAGGGATTGCCAACCCCTTTATAGCGTTGGGTGCAAGTGTTTGATTCTTTGTGTAGGTACATCTATTGGGGACTTGCTTGTATCTCCTACTGGATTGATACCTTGGTTCTAAACAACCGAGGGAAATACTTATCTACACTAGTAGGGAAAACCCTAGTAGTAGCGCTCGAAATATGCATAGTAGTAGCGCTGGGTCCAGCGCTACTGCTATCATGCTACAGCTAAGTTTTAGCAGTAGCGCTGGCCTGGCAAGCGTTACTACTATGTGCTGTTAACAGTAGCGCTTGCCTGGAAATCGCTACTGCTAACTATCTGTAGCGCTTGGACGAACGAAGCGCTGCTGCTAATTCAGCGCTGCTATTAGATGATTTCCAACACTACTGCTAGCATTCCTGCTTTCGCAAATTTACACCCTCTACGTATTTGTGATATATTTATACAGGATATATACAGTTGTTTCATCAGATCATCATAATACATCATTGTCATATAAGAACTCCTCCTCCTCATCATTTTTGTCAATGAGACATCATATAACAAGTTGGTCACTAGTCATAATTACAACTCCTCCTCCTCCTCCTCATCAACTCAAACACATTGCAGCACATAATAAAACATTGTACCTAGGACCTAGTCCTCTCTCATACGACCTACTCTACCCTCTCTTAGGTACAATATCATAAAATAAGATAGGCCCTGACTCTCCATTATGGAGAACGGAGATCATCTTGTCTCCCATTCTTTGCCTACGCATAGTGTTGCTTCCAAGTAGCTCTCTACGATTGACCATACATTTTTCCAATCTTTGATTGTCATGTCTTCATCGGTTTTAGAAATTCGGTATGGACAGGAGTGATGCGTAGGCTGACCTGGCCGTGGTGTCCCTAAGCTCATAACAATAACTCGACCTCTCGGAAACATCAGATGAGGCACACAATCCTTTGGGATTTTCTGTTGAAAAACATAGTAATAAATTTGTAGTTATCAATGTAGTTTAGTTTTAGAAGAATTTATGCAAAAGATGCACTAATGTCGTAATAGTAGAAAATCTTACCATGCAATCTCCATGGATGTTACCGTAGTTCACCACGTGCACTAGTGGCACGTATTGACCATAATGTGGAGGAGTTTGATGATAGCTATTGTATTTCTCAAGATGACTAAGAAATGCGGTAAGATGATCTTTCTCCTTATAAGTTAATTCTGCTTCATCACTGTAGTAGTAGGTTCTGTCTACCATCTTCCGTACATTTTTTGAAGAATGAAAATAAGCTGTCAATGCAAATAAGTTGTCAACTATTTTTAAATAAACAATATAAATTAGTTAATAAATATGGTTGAGAAACTCACATAATGGTAGAACTGGAGGCGTCTACACATCGACCCAGATGTCGATATTACCTTCAATTTCATCTTCCAGACGAATATCAAAGGTGATAAGCATATTAGGCTCAAATGCATAAGCCTTGCATAGTGCTCTCCAACTTTTGCATTCAAAATAGCAGTAGGTGTCTTCATGGTACAATTTTACCGCAAAAGTAAAACCATGCTCGATCCTCAAGTGAACTATCTTTACCTCCATAGTTTTTTTAGTATTGAAACCAATCTTATCCAAGATAGAAATTCTTGCATGGCAGGGGATACACTAGTAGAATAATCAAAAAATTAAAATTATAAGTTGAAGCAAAAGAAGCAGAAGTCATGCTTAATTATGAAAAAACACTTGTCATTGTGACTTACTGTATCCACTTCGAAGGTCTCATCCAGCATGATGCTGAAGCGCCTACCATCAACTAGGAAAGGCTTGTCAATAGGCCGCGCTCGTCTTCGCAGTATTCGTACATAGCTAATTCCCTTTCGTCATCAAACATTTCCTATGTTCATTGTTGAAACATTTAAAATCGATCGAAGGAAACTATGAGAAAACTGATCAACACACAGATCACTATTACTCAATATGCAACGGGTTGAATTTAGGTCTGTCGAGTCTATCCTTCCTAAACTCTCATCTCATGTATATGGTGGGCACTCCTTCTGATATTGCGACCGTCGGTGATGGTGGCTCCTCCATTCGTCCCCAAGTGCATTACACCAAAATGTCTAGCACACGGGAACGAAGGAGAAGCGACCCCCATGACAATAGTCAGGATTCTTCCTCTCTCATATATATATATATATGGTGGACACTCTCCCTCATTGAAAGAAACACAAGGAGCCGAAACAGAGCTAAAGTCAACCTGTTCCATATATCGAGCAATGACATAGAAAAAATGCCCTATGTTTTGTTGGAATGACTAAATCATCTCTTGTGTCCGTACATCGTCGATTAGTATCACTAATACATCTCGAATAGTATCATACATATAACATCACTAATACAATTAGAACCATAGAGAACGACGGGTATCGGCGTGGGCGGTGGACACCCAAAGAGAAGGAACCATCACAGGATCATAGCTCGGGTGAGATCCCTAAGGAACCTGCCAGGTATTGGAGAACCTGGCATCAAACACAACCATATAGCGTCGGACGTTCTCGTCCTCCTCCCTAACATGGCGACATACCACCTCCACGGGGGCCGGCTCCCTCTGCATCGATAGTGGCCCACGCGACCGCCACCAAATAACCTCCGGGTCGACGACCGTCTGCGTCCTCACCAAGTTGCGTGCCCCGGAAGGTAGGACCTCATAGTACTAGCTCGATGGAGCCTAGTCCCGGACATGGCCCCTATAATCAAGCAGGCCTCCTCCGCCGAATCGACAACGAGGATGCGGGCCAGGCATCATCGACATCGAGAACAAATGCTTAATTATGAAACCAAAATTAATAAACTTCTAAACTTAAATATATGTACTACAAAAACTAAATTAGATCTTGAAATTTACCGAAACGGTAATGAATCAACACTCTGGCAAAACATAGGCCACTGTGAGGTGTTCCCTGCAAACATAGGCCACTTGGGCAAGCACTAGTACTACAGAACACTACATATCACATATTCCATGAAAATTGTCACAGCTACTCATGTAGCTACTACTCTGCTACAACTATCAAAACATCTACATCGTCATCGACATGGGGATTTGGCTGGTCTCACCTCGAGGTCAGAGGTGGTCGGTGACGGGGACGATGGCAGGGATGATGCAGGGGCTCCTTGATTTCTGCAAAAACAAAATATAAACAAAAACATTATTATCCTCATCTTAGGATTTAGTGAAACCCTATGTCTAAAACATCCTAGTTCTAGCCCTAACATTTACTAAAAATACCTTGTTCTAACTCTAAAAATTGAAATGACCTATACATTTACTAAAAATACCATAGTTCTAGCCCTAACATCTGTCCATCCATCCATCCATCTATATATCCTCATAAACCCTAGTTCTAATCATTGACATGGGCATTTTCATATTTTATTTGATACCGACATCGAACGAAATCTATTGTATTCAAAAACCTACATTTTCTAAAAAAATATCATATAGCATAATACATTTCTGTACCTAAAAATTTCTATTACTAATTTCTTTATCTAAATTTTTTATTACTAAATTCTATTACTAAAAAACATTGTATTATAGAAAGGAGGAGGAGGAGGTGGGAGGAGGAGGGAGGAGGAGGGAGGAGGAGGAGAGAGCAGGAGGAGGGAGGGGGAGGAGGAGGGAGGAGGAGGGGGCGGTAGGAGGAGGAGGGGGAGGGAGGAGGAGGGGGCCGCCGGAGGGAGGAGGAGGAGGAGGAGGGAGGAGGAGGGAGGAGGAGGGGCCGCCGAAGGGAGGAGGAGGAGGTGGGAGGAGGTGGGGGCCGCCGGAGGGAGGAGGGAGGAGGAGGGGGAGGAGGAGGAGGGAGGAGGAGGGGGGACCTTGGGGGCACTGGTGGGCGATGGTGGGCAACGACGGCGATGGTGCGCAGCGGAGTGAGAGTGTGAGGGGAAAGTGAGGACGCACGTGGGCCGTACATGTGGATAAGGTGCCCCGTAGTAGTAGCGCTGGTTCTTAACCACCGCTACTGCTAAGTACAATAGCAGTAGCACATTAGGTGAAGAAGTGCTACAACTATTCTGTTCGCGGAGCGAGGTGGGACTAAACTTTGGTCTTAGGAGGGGACTGAATTTAGCAGCGCTACTAGTATACCTAGTCTGCCTGCAATGGTCTGGCAATTGTAGTAGTAGCGTGTTTTATATCTACAGCGCTACTGCTATGTGCATAGTAGTAGTGCTCTTTCAGCCCAAGCGCTACTGCTATTTATCAGCAGCGCTTATTTTTTAAAAGCTCTACTGGTGAGCTCTTGTGTATAAGCATTTCCCTAGTAGTGCTACTTTGCTGCATTACCTATTCCTCTTCATGGAAACCAACACATGCTCAAGAAGTAGCAAAGACATCTATGTCAAGTTGGTCGGCATAATTGTCATAAACACTAAATGAAACAAATATTTATAAAAGATAAAATACCACATCCGAATCATAGACGGGAGGAGAGCCGACGGGGGCATATACCAAAACCATTGCAGTATATAATAACAAACAATAATATAAGTAAGAAAATTATACAAGTAGCTATATAAATCATACAAGTAAGAATTTTTTTCTTAAAAAAATATAAGAAGAAGAGGCTCACCACGGTGGTGCCGGCGACGAAACCGACATGAGCGATTGACGGCGGTGAGGACGAGGAAGGGGACAGGACGGCACCCTACACATGTGCAAACTAAGAAGTTAATTTGAGCTCAAATTGTGCATCTAAATAAAATAAACTCACACACACTCTGCTCCACTAAAACCCAGAAACCACACTACTTCTAGAGCATTTGAAATGACCTAAACTAGAAGTGAGAGATGAGAGGATGAAGTTGCTAACCTTCTAGAACACTTGGATAGTTGGTGCACCATCGAACCTAGACAAATATTGGTAAAATGGAGCTTGGAGGTCGAGCTTGGAGGAAGAACAAAGGAGAAACCTTAAGTGTGGCTCGGGCATTTCATCGAACACCTCATGTGCATAGGAAATGAGAACAGAGCACATCAGACACCTCCCACCACCTATGGACAAAAAAGGGGGCGCGGTCTAGGCATATATATAAGAATCCTTTTAGTCCCAGTTGGTGTATAGAACCGATACTGAAGAATGACCTTTAGTCCCGGTTCCAAACACAAACCAGGACTAAACGTCCCAGCCAGGAGCGAGGCACTTTAGTCCTGGTTGATGACTGGGACCGGGACTAAAGGTCCTAGTCGAACTGGGACTCGTCCGTGCTGAGGCCTGGCCGGCATCCTGGCCGCTCGAATCGGGACTCATGCTCCCATTAATCTAGGTTTGTAGCTCGGCCGAAACTATTGCTCTGATTTGGCCAGAACCAAATCCCTATTTTGTACTAGTGGAGAACCGCAAACGTAAGTTTGGACACCACAAGAGTTACAGTCGAGCACACCAAAAACCACATTACGAGGTAAACATTGGCTATGGAAGTCAGAAATTTGGAGTAGCCACAAACCACGAAAGTCACAAGCCACACCACAACACCGGAGGACAAAAGCCCAACACTGCAGCCAAGCCAAATCACTTTGTAACGGAACACTATCGTCACAAGGAGAATTAGAACCATAGAGGGGCTGGTCACAACAACCGTCACGTCGCACCAAATAAGGACTTAAGTCAGGTGCAGTGTTACCGTCGCAAGTAGATGGGAAAATATGTCAATGATTGCACCTTGAAGAAACAAGATGCACCAACAAAACCCAACATGTTCCAGAAGGCTCATGTCAACCACGTGAGCGCAAAAGGAGTCACCGATGAACCAGATGTTGTCATGGGTAAGTTTATGTTGGAAATATGCCCTAGAGGCAATAATAAATTAGTTATTACCATATTTCGTTGTTCATGATACTCGTTTATTATCCATGCTATAATTGTATTGATTGGAAATTCAAATACATGTGTGGATACATAGATAATAATTTTTCCCTAGTAAGCCTCTACTAGACTAGCTCGTTTATCAAAGATGGTTAGGTTTCCTAGCCATAGACATGAGTTGTCATTTGATAATGGGATCACATCATTAGGAGAATGATGTGATGGACAAGACCCCAAACTATGAACATAGCATATGATCGTGTCAGTTTATTGCCATTATTTTCTGCATGTCAAGCATCTGTTCCTATGACCATGAGATCATGCAACTCACTGACACGGGAGGTGTACCTTGTGTGTATCAAACTTTGCAACGTAACTTGGTGACTATAAAGTGCTCTACAGGTATCTCAGAGGTTGTCTTTTGGGTTGGCATGGATCGAGAGTGGGATTTGTCATTCCGTATGATGGAGAGGTATCTCTAGGCCCACTCGATAACACAACATCACAAGAAGCTTGCAAGCAATGTGACTAAGGAGTTCGTAATAGGATCTTGTGTTACAAAACGATTAAATAGACTTGACCGTAACGAGATTGAACTAGGTATGGATATACCTACGATCAAATCTCGGGCAAGTAACATACCGCTGGACAAAGGGAACTACATACAGGTTTACCTGGATCCTTGACATCTTGGTTTGACCGATAAAGACCTTCATAGAATATGTAGGAGCCAATGTGGGCATCCAGGTCCCGCTGTTGGTTATTAACCGGAGAGTGCTTCAGTCATGTCTGCATAGTTCTCGAACAAGCAGGGTCTGCATAGTTAATGTTCAGTGACGATTTGGTATTGTTGAGTTATGTATGTTGGTGATAGAAGGTTGTTTAGAGTCCCATATGAGACCCCGAAGGTCACAAGGAGCTCCGGAATGGTCCGAGGTAAAGATTTATATATAGGAAAGTGGTATTCGGGTCCCGAAAAGGTTTCAGGTGTTTCTGATATTGTACCGAGAGTGCCGAAAGGGTTACGGGGGTCCACCGGGAGGGACCCACCCACCCCGGGGGCCACATGGGCCTAAGAGGTTGTGCACCAGCCCCTAGTGGGCTAGGCAACTGACCCCAAAGGGCCAATGCACCAAAGGGTAGGTGGGGGAGGTGTCTTGGGGAGGGAGGAGTCCTCGCTAGGTTACCCACCTCCCTTGTGGGAGGTGGACTCCTCCCCACCTCGTCTGGTGAGCCCTCCTTGGAGGAGGGTACTAATACGTCTCCAACATATCTATAATTTTTTATTGTTCCATGCTATTATATTATCTGTTTTGGATGTTTTAGCACTAATATGCTATTTTATATAATTTTTGGGACTAACCTATTAATCTAGAGCCTAGTGCCAGTTTCTGTTTTTTCCTAGTTTTTGAGTATTGCAGATATGGAATATTAAACGGAGTCCAAATGGAATAAAAGCTTCATGATGATTTTCTTCTACAACAGAAGAGATCTACCAGGCTTGGAGTGCAAGGCAAGGAAGCTGCCAAGAAGTCACAAGCTAGGGGGCACAGACACCCACCTGGCTGCTCCTGGCAGGCTTGTGACTCCCTAGAAGGAGTCCTAGCCCTAATCTGTGGGGGAACGTTGCATGGGAAACAAAAAATTTCCTATGCACATGTAAGATCTATCCATGGTGATGAGCATCTACAAGAGGGAGAGTGGATCTACATACCCTTGTAGATCGCTAAGTGGGAAGCATTAATAAACGCGGTTGATGTAGTCAAACGTCTTCGCGATCCAAATCGCCGAGCGTCTCGCGATCCCATCACAATCCGTCCTGCGATCCAATTATGATCCGTCTCGTGATCCCATCACGATTCGTCCCGCGATCATATCACGAATCGTTTCGCGATCCTGATCATGGTCCTTCCGATCTAGTGTCGAACGAACGACACCTCCGCGTTTAGCACAAGTACAGCTCGATGACGATCTCCGCCTTCTTGATCCAGCAAGAGGGAGCGGAGAGGTAGATGAGTTCTCCGCCAACACAACGGCATGGTGGCGGTGGTGGTGGAGCTATCCCGGCAAGGCTTCGCCAAGCACAACCGGGACGATCTAGTGGAGAATATATCTAGAGGAAGAGAGAGGGTAGCACGTGGCAATTCTTAGGTGCGGTTGTCCTCCCTCTCCTCATCTATATATAGGGGGAAGGGAGGAGGGGTGGTTCCCCCTAGATCCAATCTAGGGGCGGCGGCTAGGGCAGATGGGGGCACCCCCTAGGGAAACCCTAGGGTGACTTGGCCCCCAAGCCAGGTGGAGGGAACCCTAGAGGGGGCGCCCTACCTCTCCTGGTTACGTGGGAAAAGGTGAGGGGGCGCACAGCCCCTTAGTGGGCTGGTTTGCCCCTTCCGTTTGGCCCATGAGGCCCCCCAACACTTGTCGGGTCTCCCGAAACCCCTTTCGGGACTCCTGGTCATAACCCGGTACCCCCGAAACGCTTCCGGACTCCGACTACCTTCGTCCTATATATCGACCTTCATCTCCGGACCATTCCTGAGTTCCTCGTCCAGTCCGGGGTCTCATCGGGACTCCGAACGACCTTTGGTCACCAACACATGTAAATTAATACTACCAAAACATTACCGAACCTTAAGTGTGGAGACCCTGCGGGTTCGAGAACTATGTAGAGATGATCGAGACACCTCAACGGTCAATAACTGATAGCGGGACCTGGATGTCCATATTGGTTCCTACATATTCTATGAACATCTTTATCGGCCGAACCTCTATGTCAAGGATTCAGTTAATCTCGTATGATGTTCTCTTTGTTCTTCGATATGTTACTTGCCCGAGATTAGATCATTGGTATCACTATACCTAGTTCAATCTCGTTATCGGTAAGTCTCTTTACTCGTTCCGTAATACAAGATCACATGGCTAACTCTTTAGGTACATTGCTTGCAAGGCTTATAGTGATGTTGTATTACTGAGTGGGCCCTGAGATACCTCTCCGTCACACGGAGTAACAAATCCCAATCTTGATCCATGCCAACCCAACAGACACCCTTGGAGATACCTGTAGAGCACCTTTATAGTCACCCAGTTACGTTGCGACATTTGATAAACACAAGCTACTCCTCCGGTGTCAGTGAGTTGCATGATCTCATGGTCATTGGAACAGATACTTGACATGTAGAAAACTATAGCAATAAACTGACACGATCATATGCTACATTTATAGTTTGGGTCTTGTCCATCACATCATTCTCCTAATGATGTGATCCCGTTATCAAATGAGATCTCATGTCCATGGCTAGGAAACCTTGACCATGTTTGATCAACGAGGTAGTCTACTAGAGGGATACCAGGGAGACAGTGTTGTCTATATACCCACTCATGTATTTAGTTTCCAAAAAATACAACTATAGCATGGATAATAAACGATTATCACGAACAAGGTAATATGATAGTAACTAATTTATTATTGCCTCTACGGCATATTTCCAATAGTCTCCCACTTGCACTAGTGTCAATAATCTAGTTCACATCACCATGTGATTTACATTGTTATGAATCTAACACCCAATGAATTATGGGGTCGATCAGGCTCTATGACATTCAGATACATGTGTACTTTGCAAATCTCTATGTCATACTGTAGGCAATGCCACCACACTCCACTTGGAGCTATTCCAAATGTCTGCTCAACTATATGTATCTGGATTGCTACTCAGAGTCATCCGGATTTGTGTTAAAGCTTGCATCAACGTTACTCTTTATGACGAACTCTTTATCACCTCCATAATCGAGAAACATCTCGTTAGTCCTCTAGTTACTAAGGATAATTTTGACCCTTGTCCAGCAATCCACTCCTGGATCACTCTTGTACCCCTTGACAGACTTATGGCAAGTCACACACAGGTGCGGTACACATCATGGCATACTATATAGAGCCTATAGCTAAGGCATAGGGGACGACCTTCATTCTTTCTCGTTCTTCTGCCATGGTCAAGGTTTGAGTCTTACTCAACTTCACACCTTACAAATCATGCAAGAACTCCTTCTTTGAATGATCCATTTTGAACTCTTTCAAAATCTTGTCAAGGTATGTACTCAATGAAAGTCTCATCAAGCGTCTTCATCAATCTCTATAGATCTCGATGCCCAACAATTAAGTAGCTTTATCCAGGTCTTCCTTTGAAAAACACCTTTTAAACAACCCTTTAAGCTTTCCAGAAATTCTACATCATTTCCGATCAACAATATGCCATCCAGATATACTTATCAGAAATTCGATAGTGCTCCCACTCACTTTCTTGTAAATACAAGTTTCTAGTAAAAAAATTATAAACACAAAAACTTTGATCACCTCATCAAAGTGTATATTCCAACTCCGAGATGCTTGCTCCAGCCCATAGAAGGATTGCTGGAGCTTGCACACCTTTTAGCTTCCTTAGGACTGACAAAACCTTTTGGTTGTATCACATACAACCTTTCCTCAAGTGAACCGTTAAGGTTACGATGTTTTGACATCCATCTGCCAGATTTAATAATTGAAAAATGCAGCAACTGTTAACATAATTCCAACAGACTTTAGCATCACTATAGGTGAGAAAGCCTCATCATAGTCAACTCCTTGAACTTGTCGGAAACTACTTTGCGACAAGTCGAGCTTTATAAATGGTGACGTTTACCATCAGCGTCTGTCTTCTTCTTAAAGGTCCATTTGTACTCAACGGCCTTCTGTTCAGGCAAGTCTACCAATGTCCATACTTGGTTTTCATACATAGATCCTATCTCGGATTTCATGGTCTTTAACCATTTGTTGGAATCCGGGACCATCATCGCTTCTCCATAGTTTGTAGGTTGATCGTTGTCCAACAACCTGACCTCCAAGACAGGGTTGCCGTACCACTCAGGAGAAGTGCGCGTCCTTGTCAACCTATGAGGTTTGATAGTAACTTGATCTGAAGCTTCATGATCATCATCATTAACTTCCTCTTCAGCTGACGTCGGTTCCATAGAAACATCTTTCTGTGCTGCACTACTCTCTGGTTGAAACAAAGGTTCAACAAGCTCATCTAGTTCTATCTTCCTCCCACTCAATTATTTCGAGAGATACTCTTTCTCGAGAAAGGACCCGTTTTTAGTAACAAACACTTTTTCTCTCGGATCTAAGATAGAGGGTATACCCAACTGTTACCTTAGGGTATCCTATGAAGATGCACCTTTCCGCTTTGGGTTCGAGCTCGTTAGACATAAGCGTCACATTCCCAAACTCTGAGAAATGACAGCTTAGGTTTCTGCCAAACCATGATTCCTACGGTGTCATCTCAGTGGATTTAGATGGTGCCCTATTTCAAGTGAATGTAGTTGTCTCTAATGCATAACCACAAAACGATAGTGGAAAAATGATAAGATATACCATAGTACGTGCCATATCCAATAAAGCACGACTACGACATTCGGACACACCATCACACTATGGTGTTCCAGGTGGTTCGAGTTGTGAAACAACTTTCACGTTGTCTTAAGTTGTATACCAAACTCGTAACTCAGATATTCACCTCCACATTCATATCGTAGACATTTATATCTTGTTGTCACAATGATCTCAAACTTCACTCTAAATTTGCTTGAACTTTTTAAATGATTTGGACTGGTGTTTCATTAAGTAAATATTCCCATATATATCCACTCAAATCATCAGTGAAGGTAAGAAAACAATGATATCCACCGCACGCTACGACACTCATTGGACCGCATACATCAACATGTATCATTTCCAATAAGTCACTTATCTGCTCCATCATACCGGAAAACGGGGTCTCGGTCTTCTTGCCTAAGAGGCATGGTACGCATGTCTCAACTGATTCAAAATCGAGCGAGTCCAAAGATCCATCAGCATGGAGTTTCTTCATGCGCTTTACACCATTACGACCTTTAGCGGCAGTGCCACAAGTATGTGGTACTATCATTATTAACTTTGCATCTTTTGGCATCAATGTTATGAACCTGTGTATTACTACGATCGAGATTTCAATAAACCATTCTCATTGGGTGCATGACCATTGAAGGTATTATTCATGTAAATATAATAACCATTATTCTCTAACTTAAATGAATAATGGTATTGCAATAAACACGATCTAATCACGTTCATGCTTCAACACAAACAACAAATAACATTTATTTAGGTTTATCACTAATCCCAAGGTTAGAGAGAGCGTGCAATGGTGATCACATCAACCTTGGAAAACACTTCTAGCACACATGATCACCTCACCCTCAGCTAGCCTCCATTTATTCTGTAGCTTTTATTTCGAGTTACTAACCTTTAGCAACCGAACCGGCATCCAATACCCAGGTGCTACTAGGAGTACTAGCAAGGTACACATTAATAACACGTATATCAAATATACTTCTGTCAACGTTGCTAGCCTTCTTATCTACCAAGTATCTAGGGTTGTTCCGCTTTATCGACCGTTCTCCTCAGAATAGAAGCACTTAGTCTTCGGTTTGGGTTCAACGTTGGGTTGCTTCACTGGAGTAGCAACTGACTTTCCATCCATGAAGTTTCCCTCCTTACCCTTGCCCTTCTCGAAACTAGTATTTCTCTAGGAACATATAAAAATTCAACGGAGTTATAGCGTGAGCTAGTAATCTACAACATAATTTGCAAAGACACTATTGACTATGTTCATGATAATGAGTTCAATTAATCATATTACTTAAGAACTCCCACTCAAATTGACATCCCTCCGATCATTCGAGTGATACATGATCCAAATTCATTAACTCAAGTTCGATCATCACGTGAGTTGAGGTGGTTTCAATGGTGAACATCATCATGTTGATCATATCTCCTAGATGACTCATGTTCAACCTTTCGGTCTCTTGTGTTCTAGGGCATGTCTGGACATGCTAGGCTCGTCAAGTTTAACGAGAGTGTTCTGCACGTGCAACACTAGCTTGCACCCGTTGTATGTGAACATAGAGTCTATCACACCCGATCATCACGTGGTGTCTCAACATGACGAACTTTCACAATGGTGCACACTCGGGGAGAACACAATTGATCTAGAAATTTTAGTGAGGGATCACCTTATAATGCTACCGTCGTCCTAAGACAAACAAGGTGAATAGAAGGATTAACATAACATGCAAATCATAAGTGACATGATATGGCCATGAACTTGTGCTTTTGAGCTCCATCCTTAAAGCACCGGGATGATCTCCATCGTCACCGGCATGACACCATGATCTCCATCATCTTGATCTCCATCAACGTGTCGCCATCGGGGTTGTCGCGCCCACCATGCTTCTACTACTATTGCTACCGCTTACCGATAAAGTAAAGCATTACATAGCGCTTAATGATTGACACACAAGTCATACAATAATTAAAGACAACCTTATGGCTCCTGTCGGCTGCCGTACTCATCGACATGCAAGTCATGATATTCTATACAATACATGATCATCTCATACATCACATATATATCATTATGTAATTGGCCATATCACATCACAACATACCCTTCAAAAACAAGTTACACGTCCTCTAATTGTTGTTGCAAGTTTTACGTGGCAGCTACGGGTATCTAGAAAGAACAATTTTCACCGACGCAAAAACCACAATGGTGATCCATAAGTTGCTTTTCAACCTTCTCAAGGACCACCTTTGTCGAATCCGATCCAACTAAAGTAGGAGAAATAGACACCCGCCAGCCATCTTTGTGCAACGAAGTTACACGTTACTCGACGGAACTGGTTTCTCGTAAGCGTACGAGTAAGGTTGGTCTGGGCCGCTTCATCCCACAATACCGCTAAACCAAAACAAGACCAAGGGAGGAAGCAATCTAAGCATCAACGCCCACAAACTCCTTTGTGTTCTACTCGAGATCTCATCTACACATAGACTAAGCTCTGATACCACTATTGGGGAAAGTTGCATGGGAAACAAAAAATTTCCTATGGACACACAAGATCTATACATGGTGATAAGCATCTACGAGAGGGAGAGTTGATCTACATACCCTTGTAGATCGCTAAGCGGGAAGCGTTAATAAACGCGGTTGATGTAGTTGAATGTCTTCGTGATCCAAATCGCCCAGCGTCCCGCGATCCCATCACGATCCGTCCCGCGATCCAGTCATGATCCGTCCCGCGATGTCATCACGATCCGTCCCATGATCAAATCATGAATCGTCTCGCGATCCTGATAACGGTCCTTCCGATCTAATACCAAACGGACGACACCTCCGCGTTCACCACACGTACAGCTCGACGATGATCTCCGCCTTATTGATCCAGCCAGAGGGGGCAGAGAGGTAGATGAGTTCTCCGCCAGCACAATGGCATGGTGGCGGTGGTCATGGAGCTGTCCCGGCAGGGCTTCGCCAAGCACAGCCGAGATGATCTTGTGGAGAATAGATCTAGAGGAAGAGAGAGGACAGCACGTGGAATTCTTAGGTGTGGTTGTCCTCCCTGTCCTCATCTATATATAGGGGAAGGGCGGAGGCGTGGCGCCCCCTAGATCCAATCTAGGGGGGCGCCTAGGGCAGATGGGGGCGCCCCCTAGGGAAACCCTAGGGTGACTTGGCACCCAAGCCAGGTGGAGGGAACCCTAGAGGGGGCGCCCCACCTCTCCTGGTTACGTGGGAAAAGTTGAGGGGGGCGCACAACCCCTTAGTGGGCTGGTTTGCCCCCTCCCTTAGGCCCATGAGCCCCCCCAACACTTGCCAGGCCCCCCAAAACCCCTTTCGGTACTCCTGGTCATTACCTGGTACCCCCGGAACGCTTCCAGACTCCGATTACCTTTGTACTATATATCGATCTTCATCTCTGGACCATTCCGGAGTTCCTCTTGTCGTCCGAGATCTCACCCGGGACTCCAAAAAACCTTCGGTCACCAACACATATAACTCAATACATACGAAACGTTAGCGAACCTTAAGTGTGTAGACCCTGCGGGTTCGAGAACTATGTAGACATGACCGAGACACCTCTACGGTCAATAACCAATAGAGGGACCTGGATGCCCATATTGGTTCCTACATATTCTACAAAGATCTTTATCGGTTGAACCTATATGTCGAGGATTCAGTTAATCCCGTATGATGTTCCCTTTGTTCTTCGATATGTTACTTGCCTGAGATTCGATCGTCGATATCTCTATACCTAGTTCAATGTCATTACCGGCAAGTCTCCTTACTCATTCCATAATACTAGATGACGTGGCTAAATCATTAGTCACATTGCTTGCGAGGATTACAGTGATGTTGTATTACTGAGTGGGCCATGAGATACCTCTCCGTCACACGGAGTAACAAATCCCAATATTGATCCATGCCAACCCAACAAACACCCTCAGAGATACCTGTAGAGCACCTTTATAGTCACCCAGTTACATTGCGATGTTTGATACACAGAAGGTACTCCTCCGGTGTCAGTGAGTTGCATGATGTCATGGTCATAGGAACAGATACTTGACATGTAGAAAACTATAGCAACAAACTAACACAATCATATGCTATGTTTATAGTTTTGGTCTTGTCCATCACATCATTCTCCTAATGATGTGATCCCGTTATCAAATGACATCACATATCCATGGCCAGGAAACCTTGACCATCTTTCATAAACAAGCTAGTCTACTAGAGGCATACCAGGGACATAGTGTTGTCTATATACCCACACATGTATTTAGTTTCCAATCAATACAATTATAGAATGGATAATAAACGATTATCACGAACAAGGAAATATGATAATAACTAATTTATTATTGCCTCTAGGGCATATTTCCAACATAATCTTTGTCCTATAAATACCCAAATATTCCCCCAATACCAAAATGATCCATGCAAATACTTTTCCCCCGCGAGAAGTGTCCGTTCGCGAGAGATCCAATCTTGGAGCCTTTTCCGGTAATCTGTCGGAGGGTGATTCGATCACGGAGGGCATCTACAACAACTCCATTGTCCCTCTCATGATGCGTGAGTAGTCCACCACAGACTTGCGGGTCCATAGCTAGTATCTAGATGACTTCTTCTCTCTCTTTGTGCTTCAATACCATGTTCTTAATGATCTTCATAGAGATCTATCCGATGTAATACTATTTTGTGGTGTGTTTGTCGAGATCCGATGAATTGTGGGTTTATGTTCAGATTATCCATGAATATTATTTGAGTCCTTTCTGAATTACTATATGCATGATTTCATACCTTTGCAAGTCTCTTCGAGTTATTGGTTTGGTTTGGCCAACTAGATTGGTAATTCTTGCAATGGGTGAAGTGCTTAGTTTTGGGTTCAATCTTGCAATGTCCTCACCCAGTGACAAAGTAGGGTTAGTGAGGCATGTATTGTATTGTTGCCACCAGGGATAAAAAGATGGGGTTTTCATCATATTGCTTGAGTTTATCCCTCTACATCATGTCATCTTACCTAATGCGCTACTCTGTTCTTCATGAACTTAATACTCTAGACGTATGCACGAGTCGGTCGATGTGTGGAGTAATAGTAGTAGATGCAGAATCGTTTCGGTCTACTTGACACGGACGTGATGCCTATATGCATAATCATTGCCTTGGATATCTTCATAATTATTCGCGTTTCTATCACTTGCTCGTCAGTAATTTGTTCACCCACCGTGATATTTTCCTTCAAGAGAGAAGCCTCTAGTGAAACCTATGCCCCCCATGTCTACTTTCCATATTATATTTTCAGATCTATAATCCCACAATACCAGAAATAACTTTCTGCAATTTATTTACCTTTCACTTTCCGCAATCTTTTACGTCTATCTCTATCATATCTAATCCTTACAAATAACCGTGAAGGGATTGACAACCCCTTTTATAGCATTGGGTGCAAGAGTTTGATTGTGTAGGTGCATCCATTCGTGACCTACTTGTTCCCCCTACTTGATTGATACCTTGGTTCTCATCAATTGAGGGAAATACTTATATACTTCGCTGCATCACCCTTTCCACTTTAAGGGAAAACCAACACACGCTCAAGAGGTAGCAAGAAGGATTTCTGGCGCCATTGCCGAAGAGGATACACATCAAGACTACGAAGTACCCATCACAAACTCATCTCTTGCATTTACATTATTTGCCATCTGCCTCTTGTTTTTCTCTCCCTACTTCTAAAATGATTTTCAGAAAATACATAAAAGAGTTGCCTTTTTATTCGCCCTTCTTCCGTTCGCCTTTTCATTTGCCTTTTGTTTGCTTGTGTGCTAGATCGATTCCTTGCCACCATTTGTGAATATAAGGAGACTTTCATTGAAAAGGATAGTAATAATCTTGAGGGGAATTTTGATGAATTTGCTAATAACAGCCCTCATGAAGAACTTACTATCACACATACAAAAAATTCGCATAGGTAGTGGTAATGTTATTGGAAAAGGTGCTATTAAAGATCTCTTTACTTATGCGGGTATGCTTCCTACCTTAGGAGGGTCCATTCTCAATAAAACTAATTGTGTTGCAGATGCTATAACATTGTTAATAATTTAACTTGAGAGGCAATTCTTTCTTATGCACCCTTGCATACAAAGGATTTTTCTAGAGTTCTCTAATATTTAGCATTCTTCTGTTAAGCATGCCGCCAATATATTTCTAGCCCACGATTTTAGATTTATCATGAAAGAGGCTAGTGAAAATTTTGCTCATTATAAAATTAATGGTGGATGTCCCCCATAGAGGAGATCCTTTTTAATCAAGAAGATATATTGAGATTGGAATCTCCGGATTATATTGCTTATAATGAAAATTTGAGAAAAAGGGTCCCTACCGAGATTTTGGTTGATAAGATTTCTGAACTCAATGATAATTTCGCTATACAAAGCAACGGATTAGAGTTCATATTAAGAAAAGGCTTATGAATTTCACCCAAAGGAAAACTTACAATGATGAATTAATTATAGACTATAGGGGGCCGAAGGAGGAACCAGCCCCTCCCGCACTTCATCTTAATGATCCTTATCCTATTAAATTTAGCCCTTTTGATTATTTTTGCTTGCCACAAAGGAAACTTGCCGGTGAAAGAAGGTAGTATGAGATGACAATGGATGATCTCGCTTACTATTATGACGACACCTGGATCTACTGCGTTATGCCTAGCTACGGGCGTTAACAATAGCGCTTGTTGGGAGGCAACCCAATTTTATTTTTATGATCTAATTTTTGCTTATGTTTTGAGTCTTTAGCACATTATTACTTCTGTCGTAATTGTATTTTGGTGCTGTAATTAGTGTTTGAGCCAAGCAAGACCTTTGGGATGATCTATGGTGGTTGTTCATTTGATCTTCACTACAGGAATCAGGGGTTATTCCATCTGCCATGGCTGACGGCAAAGGGCAGGACCCCAGACGGCAAAGGCAAATCTAGTAAAGAGGTCCTTTGTTGCCCTCCTTTTGCCCACGGATGGCAAAGAATCTTTGCCATGGGGGAGCAGACGGCAAAGAGCATGGACGGCAGACCCACATGGTTAGGGCCGTCAAGTGTTAACGACAGTCTTTGCCATCCGCCTGGGGTCCACCCTTTGTCGTCTACCTTGGGCCCCCCCTTTGCCATCCGTGGGGTGACGGCAAAGAAGCCTTAGGGAGTAGGGGTTTAAGGCCCTTTGCCACCTGGGGTCCCCCCTTTGCCATCCGTGGGCAGACGGCAAAGAGTAACCAAAATGTCCCTTCTATTTTATTTTTTATTATAACAATTTTCACAGCAATATATGATATATATATATTTCATAGAAGTAATGTTGTTGCCATACTGATAACCATATTAAAATAAGTTTCATCCATACATACATACATATTCTGTAAGTTTTATCCCTACCAAACCATATTACAATAGTTTCATCCATACATACATAGTTTCATATCCATATGTAGCAAGTGTCACATTGTTCAAAGATAAAAAATGAAAAAAAACAAGTAACCCAATCACTCCATCAATGCAAACTTCCATGAAGTGAATGTAATCTGCAAAATGGAAAATAAGAAAATTAGAAGAAGAAGACTAGATGAAGAAGAGAACTAGGTAAGCTTATTATGTCATTTATGAGAGAACTTAGCTAAGTATAGGCCATTTTTGATAAAAATAGGCCATTTTGGAGCTAATTTAGCTTACTACGTCATTTAGGAGGAAACTAAGCTAACTATATGTCATTTGAGAGTAAACTTCGGTAAAAATAGGTCATTTCGGAGTTAAATATGCTTATTATGCCATTTTGGGTCTAACTAAGCTAATTATATGTCATTTAATAGCTAAATTGAGTAAAATAGGTCATTTTGGAGCTAGGTAAGATTATTATGTCATTTAGGAGAGAACTAAACTAAGTATAGGATATTTTTTTTTATAAAATAGGCCATTTTGGAGCTAATTTAGCTTAATATGTCATTTAGGAGGAAACTAAGCTAAATATATGTCATTTTAGAGCTAACTTAGGTAAAATAGGTCATTTAGGAGCTAACTATGCTTATTATGCCATTTTGAAGCTAACTAAGCTAATTATAGCTCATTTAATGGCTAACTTTGGTAAAATAGGTCATTTTGGAGCTAGCTAAGATTATTATGCCATTGTGGAGCTAACTAAGCGAAGTATAGGCCATTTTTTATAAAATAGGTCATTTTGGAGCTAATTTAGTTTACTACGTCATTTAGGAGGAAACTAAGCTAACTATATGTCATTTTAGAGCTAACTTAGGTAAAAATAGGTCATTTGGGAGCTATCTATGCTTATTATGCCATTTTGGAGCTAACTAAGCTAAGTATAGGTCATTTAATAGCTAAGCTAGGTACAACAGGTCATTTTTGACCTAGTAAGCTTATTATGTCATTTAGGAGAGAACCAAGCTAAGTATAGGTCATTTCTGATAAAATAAGCCATTTTGGAGCTATTTAGCTTACTACGTCATTTAGGAGGAAACTAAGCTAAGTATATGTCATTTTTTGTAAAATAGGCCATTTTGGAGCTAATTTAGCTTACTACATCATTTAGGAGGAAGCTAAGCTAATTATATGTCATTTTAGAGCTAACTTAGGTAAAAATAGGTAATTTAGGAGCTAACTATGCTTATTATGCCATTTTGAAGCTAACTAAGCTAATTATAGGTCATTTAATAGCTAACTTTGGTAAAATAGGTCAGTTTGGAGGTAGTTAAGCTTATTATGCCATATTGGAGCTAACTAAGCGAAGTATAGGTCATTTTTGATAAAATAGGCCATTTTGGAGCTAATTTAGCTTACTACATTATTTAGGAGGAAACTAAGCTAACAATATGTCATTTTAGAGCTAA
Organism: Hordeum marinum; assembly: GCA_022496015.1. Lineage (NCBI taxonomy): Eukaryota > Viridiplantae > Streptophyta > Magnoliopsida > Poales > Poaceae > Hordeum > Hordeum marinum. The sequence continues at coordinate 218,024,413 of CM039672.1, forward strand.
CTTAGGTATAAATAGGTCATTTAGGATCTAACTATGCTTATTATGCCGTTTTGGAGCTATCTAAGCTAAGTATATGTCATTTAATAGCAAACCTAGGTACAATATGTCATTTTGGAGGTAAGCTCTTATGTCATTTAGGAGAGAACTAACTAAGTATAGGTCATTTTTGATAAAATAGGCCATTTTGGAGCTAATTTAGCTAACTATGTCATTTAGGAGGAAACTAAGCTAAGTGTATGTCACTTTTTATAAAGACAAATCTAGTGTAGTTGCTATTTTTGATACACACAAGGTACTCCTTCGGTGTCAGTGAGTTGCATGATCTCATGATCATAGGAACAGATACTTGACATGTAGAAAACTATAGCAATAAACTGACACGATCATATGCTATGTTTACAGTTTGGGTCTCGTCCATCCCATCATTCCCCTAATGATGTGATCCCGTTATCAAATGACATCACATGTCAATGGATAGGAAACCTTGACCATCTTTGATCAACGAGCTAGTTCATTAGAGGCATACTAGGGACACAGTGTTGTCTATTTATCGACACATGCCATGTGTTTCCAATCAATACAATTATAGCATGGATAATAAACAATTATCATGAACAAGGAAATATAATAATAAACACTTTATTTATTGCCTCTAGGGCATATTTCCAACAGTTATATCAGGACATGAGCTCGTTTGGCATTCCTTTATCTGCCGGAGAGTGTTAGGACAACGTATAAGGCCGTCTCCAATGGTGATCGAGCCATGGGGCCTCTCGTTCCCAACTATCATCACCAGCTCTGGATCAATAGGCACCTATCTCGGGTTAAAGTCCTCCCCTTTCCTCGCCTTCCCGTGATCTCTGTACTTCACGAGCTTGGGGTGGGAGGAGATGTTGGTGAAGTTTTCGGGATGACCGAGGTCATACTTAGAGAATGCCTTGACCTTCTTGTATGAGGCACTATGGGCCATCGCATAGAGGTCGTACATCTTTGGCACCTCCGTCTTATTGTGACGCGCCTAAAAGAGAGAGAGAGGAAAAAGTATTAGTAAAGGGCTCAAGCTAGCATTAAGAATGAATTGCATGAGTCATGAAGCAAACCACATACCCAGTTCTCACCAAACTCATTTAAGTTGACGCTCCCTTGATGGTGTGGCACACCAACCATTTTTTCACACCTCTCCTTGGCAGTGTTGTGGTTGGCCTACCACTTTTCAGAACACCACTAATCCACCAAGGCCTCACTCCCCTCTTTAGATTCGCAGCATGCCCATCGGGGAACATCGACCGCATTTTCACCCACAATAGCATTTCCCTCATAGCTGGCCTTCCAAGATTGAACCATGCCTTTGGCTTTGCTACGCTTTGCTTTCCTTTCCGTTGTCACAAGTTTTATAACGGTCTATCACATAGAGCCTCCCGGTCGATTCTAGCCTTAGGATAATCCTTTGACTTCCCCTCTATGCCGATCAAAGTACCAGAAATGGCCTTCGCCATATTCTTTTCAGTATGCATCATGTCGATGTTGTGATCATAGAACGCACCATATCTAATAAGGTTCGATTATAACGTTCGGACACACCATTACGCTGTGCTGTTCTAGACGGTGTCAACTGTGAAACAATTCCACACTATGTTAAGTGACTGGGAAACACATAACTTAGATATTCACCTCCTCGATCAGATCGTAGGAATTTAATCTTCTTGTTACGATGATTCTCAACTTACTCTAAAATTGCTTGAACTTTTCAAACGTTTCAGACTTTTGTTTCATTAAGTAAATATATCCATATCTACTTAAGTCATCAGTGAAGGTGAGAAAATAATGATATCCACCGCATGCTACAACATTCATTGGACCGCACACATCAGTATGTATGATTTCCATCAAGTCACTTGCCCGTTCCATTGTTCCAGAGAACGACATTTTAGTCATGTTACCCATGAGGCATGGTTCAGATGTGTCAAGTGATTCAAAATCAAGTGACTCCAAAAGTCAATCAACATGGAGCTTCCTCATGCGTTTAACACTAATATGACCCAAATGACAGTGCCACAAGAAAGTGGTACTATCATTTGTCAACTCTACATCTTTAGGTCTCAATGGTATGAACATGTGTATCATCACTATCAAGATTCAATAGGAATAAACCCCCTCACATTGGGTGCATGACCACAAAAGATATCACTCATATAAATATAAGAACCATTATTCTCTGATTTAAATGAGTAACCGTCTCACAATAAACAAGATCCAGATATAATGTTCATGCTTAACGCAGGCACTAAATAACAATTATTTAGGTTCATCACTAATCCCGATGGTAATCGAAGAGAGAGCGTGCCGCCGGTGATCGCATCAACCTTGGAACCATTTCCCATGCGCATCGTCACTTCGTCCTTCGCCAGCCTTCGTCTATTCCGTAGTTCCTGTTTTGAGTTGCAAATCTGAGCAACCGAACCGGTATCAAATACCCATGCACTACAACGAGAGCTAGTAAGGTACACATCAATAACATGTATATCATAGATACCTTGTTAGTTGTTGGCCGCCTTCTTGTCAGCTAGATACTTGGGGCAGTTTCGCTTTGAGTGACCAGATCCCTTGCAATGAAAGCACTTAGTTTCTTGCTTGGGTCCAGCCTTGGGTTTCTTCACAGGAGGGGCAACTATTTTGCCACTCTTCTTTGAGTTACCCTTATTCCCCTTGCCATTCTTCTTGAAACTAGTGGTTTTATTTACCATCAACACTTGATGTTCTTTCTGGTGTTCAGACTCAGCGACTTTCAGCATCGCAAACAGCTCGGCGACTGACTTGTTCATCCCGTGCATGTTATAGTTCATCACAAAGGTCTTGTAGCTAGATGGTAGTGATTGAAGAACTCTGTCCGTGATTGCCTCTGGAGGAAGGGGCATCCCCAACTCTGCCAGACGAGTCGAATACCTAGACATTCTGAGTATATGTTCACTGGTGGACCCGTTCTCCTCCATTTTGCAAGCATGGAACTTATTGGAGGTATCATAGCTCTCGATCTGGGCATTCTTAATAAAGATAAACTCCAACTCTTGGAACATCTCATATGCTCCACGACGTTCAAAATGTCTTTGAAGTCCCAGTTCTAAGCCATACAATATTGCTCACTGAACTATTGAGTAATCTCTAGAACGTGCCTCCCAAGCATTCTTAACGTCTTCGGATGACATGTCTTCGGGTTGGTTACCAAGCGGTGCATCAAGGACATATGACTAATGGGAAGCCGTGAGGATAATCCTAAGATTACGGGCCCAGTCCACAAATTTACTTCCATCATCTTTCAACTTAGCTTTCTCTAGGAACGCATTAAAATTCAGGGGTGCTACTGCGCGAGCCATTGATCTACAACATAAATATGCAAAGGTTACTTAGACTATTGTTCAAGATAATGAGTTTAGTTAATCAAATTACTAAAGCTCCCACTCAAATTGACATCCCTCAGGTCATCTGAGTGATACATGATCCAAATTCACCAACTCAAGTCTGATCATCACGTGAGTTGAGGTGGTTTCCATGGTGAACATCATCATGCTAATCATATCTACTATATGACTCATGTTCAACCTTTCGGTCTCTTGTGTTCCGAGGACATGTTTGTACATGCTAGGCTTGTCAAGTTTAACCCGAGTGTTCTGCATGTGCAACACTGGCTTGCACCCATTGTATGTGAACGTAGAGTCTATCACACTCGATCATCACGTAGTGTCTCGACACGATGAACTTCCACAACAGTGCACACTCGGGGAGAACATAATTTTACCTTGAAATTTAAGTGAGGGGTCACCTTATAATGCTACCATCAGCCTAAGCAAAACAAGGTGCATAAAAGGATTGACATCACATGCAAATCATAAGTGACATGATATGGCCATGAACTTGATCTCCATCATCACCGGCATGACACCATGATCTCCATCAACGTGTCGCCATCGGGGTTGTCCCGCGCACCATGCTTCTACTACTATTGCTACCGTTTAGTGATAAAGTAAAGCATTACATAGCGCTTAATGATTGACACGCATGTCATACAATAATTAAAGACAACCATATGGCTCCTGCTGGTTGCCGTACTCATCGACATGCAAGCCATGATATTCTATACAACACATGATCATATCATACATCACATATATGTCATCATGTAATTGGCCATATCACATCACAACATACCCTGCAAAAACAAGTTAGACGTCCTCTAATTGTTGTTGCATGTTTTACGTGGCTCCTATGGGTATCTAGCAAGAACAATTCTCACCTATGCAAAAACTACAACGGTGATACATAAGTTGCTTTTCAACCTTCTCAAGGACCGCCTTAGTCAAAACCGATCCAACTACAGTAGGAGAAACAAACACCCGCCAACCATCTTTGTGCACAGAAGTTACATGTCAGTCGATGTAACCGGTCTCTCGTAAGCGTACGAGTAAGGTTGGTTCGGGTCGCTTCATCCCACAATACCGCTGAACCAAACCATGACCAAGGGAGGAAGCAATATAAGCATCAATGCCCATAAACTCTTGGTGTTCTACTCGAGATCTAATCTACACATAGACCTAGCTCATGATGCCACTGTTGGGGAACGTTGCATGGGAAACAAAAAATTTCCTACGCTTCACCAAGATCAATCTAGGAGATGAGCATCTATGAGAGGGGTGAGTGGATCTACATACCCTTGTAGATCTCTAAGAGGGAAACGTTAAGAAACAGGGTTGATGTAGTCAAACATATTCACGATCCAAATCGCCGAGCGTCCCGTGATCCAATCACGATCCGTCCCAATCTAGCGCCGAACGGACGGCACCTCCGCATTCAGCACACGTATGGCTTGATGACGATCTCCGCCTTCTTGATCCAGAAGAGGGAGCAGAGAGGTAGACGAGTTCTTCGGCAGCACGACAACATTGCGGCAATGGTGGTGGAGTAGTTCCAGCAGGGCTTCTCCTAAGCACTGCTGAAATCGATCTAGAGGAAAAACTACAGACTAGAGGAGAGGGCAGGACGTGGCTAAAATTCCGTGTCAAAAACCCTCAAAACCTCTAGTACATATAGGAGGAGGGAGGGAGGAGACTTGGCCCCCAAGGGAGTCAAATCCACTTTGGCCGAAGTGGAGGGAGGAGTCCTCCTCCTCTACTCCTAGTAGGATTAGGACTCCTTCCTTATTTCCCACTTTTGCCTTTCTTTCCACCTTGGGTTTTCTTCCTAGCCGCATGGGCTTCCCGTGGGCCTTCTTCCAGCCTACTAAGGGCTGGTATTCCTTCTCACACAGGCCATGTAGCCTCTTGGGTCGAAATACCCCTCCCAATGGTCCCCGGTACCCTCCCGGCACTCCCGGTACACTACCGATGAGCGCAGAACTTTTCTGGCGACGAAAACAGGACTTCCTATATATCAATCTTTACCTCCGGACTATTCTGGAGCTCCTCATGACGTCAGGGATCTCATCCGGGACTCCGAAAAACCTTCCGTCACCACCATGCATAACTCTATACTACCGAAACGTCACCAAACCTTAGGTGTGCAGACCCTGCGGGTTCAACAACTATGTAGACATGACCGAGACACCTCTATGGTCAATAACCAATAGCGGGACTTGGATGCCCATAATGATTCCTACATATTCTATGAAGATCTTTATCAGTCAAACCTCTATGTCAAGGATTTAGTTAATCCCGTATGATGTTCCCTTTGTTCTTCGGTATGTTACTTGCCTGAGATTCGATCGTTGGTATATCCATACCTGGTTCAATCTTGTTGCTGGCAACTCTCTTTATTCATTTCCGTAATACAAGATCCCATGGCTAACACTTAGTCACAATGCTTGCAAGGCTTATTGGGATGTTGTATTACCGAGTGGGCCCTGAGATACCTCTGTGTCACACGGAGTAACAAATCACAGTGTTGATCCATGCCAACCCAATAGACACCCTCGGAAATACTTGTAGAGCACATTTACAGTCACCCAGTTATGTTGCGACGTTTGATACACACAAGGCACTCCTTCGATGTCCGTGAGTTGCATGATCTCATGGTTATAGGAACATATACTTGACATGCAGAAAACTGTAGCAATAAACTGACACGATCATATGATACGTTTATAGTTTGGGTCTTGTCCATCCCATCGTTCTCCTAATGATGTGATCCCATTATCAAATGACACCACATGTCAATGTCTAGGAAACCTTGACCATCTTTGATCAACTAGCTAGTTCACTAGAGGCATACTAGGGACACAGTGTTGTCTATTTATCCACACATGCAATGTGTTTCTAATCAATACAATTATAGCATGGATAATAAAAAATTATCATGAACAAGTAAATATAATAATAAACACTTTATTCATTGCCTCTAGGGCATATTTCCAACAGCTATCTCAGCATAGTACCTCGTTTGGCATGCCTTTATCTGTCGGAGAGTGCTAGGACAACGTAAGGCTGTCTCCAATGGTGATCGAGGCATGGGGCCTCCCGTTGCCAGCTATCATCACCAGCTCTGGATCAATAGGCCCCTGGCTCAGGTTAAATTCCGCCCCTTTCCTCGCCTTCCCGTGATATCTATACTTCACGAGCTTGTGGTGGGAGGAGATGTTGGTGATGTTTTCGGGATGACCGAGGTCAGACTCAGAGAATGCCTTGACCTTCTTGTACGAGGCAGTATTGGCCATCACATAGAGGTCATACATCTCTGGTACCTCTGTCTTTTTGTGACGCGCCTAAAAGAGGGAGAGAGAGAGGAAGAAGTATTAGTAAAGGGCTCAAGCTAGCATTAAGAATGAATTGCATGAGTCATGAAGCAAAGCACATACCCAGTTCTCACCAAACTCATTTAAGTTGATGCTCCCTTGATGGTGTGGCACACCAACCATTTTGCCACGCCTCTCCTTGGCAGTGTTGTGGTTGGCCTTCCACTTTTCGGAGCACCACTGATCCACCAAGGCCTTGCTCCCCTCTTTAGATTCGCAGCATACTCATCGGGGAACATCAACCGCATTTTCACCCACAATAGGATTTCCCTCATAGCTGGCCTTCCAAGATTGAACCATGCCTTTGGCTTTGCTACGCCTTGCTTTCCTTTCCATTGTCGCAAGTTTTGTAACGGATTATCACATCGAGCCTCCTGGGCGATTCTAGGATTAGGATTATCCTTTGACTTCCCCTCTATGCCGAACAAAGTACCAAAAATGGCCTCCACCATATTCTTTTCAGTGTGCATCATGTCGATGTTGTGATCATAGAACGCACCATATCTAATAAGGTTCGATTACGATGTTCGGACACACCATTACGCTGTGGTGTTCCAGGCGGTGTCAACTGTGAAACAATTCCACACTGTCTTAAGTGACTGCCATACTCATAACTCGGATATTCACCTCCTCGATCAGATTGTAGGAATTTAATCTTCTTGTTACGATGATTCTCAACTTCACTCTAAAATTGCTTGAACTTTTCTAACGTTTCAGACTTGTGTTTCATTAAGTAAACATTCCCATATCTACTTAAGTCATCAGTGAAGGTGAGAAAATAACGATATCCACCATGTGCAGCAACATTCATTGGACCGCACACATCAGTATGTATGATTTCCAACAAGTCACTTGCCCGTTCCATTGTTCTAAGAACGACATTTTAGTCATCTTGCCCATGAGGCATGGTTCACATGTGTCAAGTGATTCAAAATCAAGTGACTCCGAAAGTCCATCAACATGGAGCATCCTCATGCGTTTAACACCAATATGACCAAAACGGCAGTGCCACAAGAAAGTGGTACTATCATTATCAACTCTACATCTTTTGGCATCAATGTCATGAACTTGTGTATCATCACTATCAGGATTCAATATGAATAAACCCCTCACATTGGGTGCATAACCATAAAAGATATCACTCTTATAAATAGAACAACCATTATTCTTTGATTTAATTGAGTAACCGTCTCGCAATAATAAAGATCTAGATATAATGGTCATGCTTAACGCAGGCACTAAATAACAATTATTCAGGTTCATCACTAATCCCGATGGTAATCGAAGAGAGAGCGTGCCGCCGGTGATCACATCAACCATGGAACCATTTCCCACGCGCATCGTCACTTCGTCCTTCGCCAGTCTTCCAGTCTTTGTGTATTCCGTAGTTCCTGTTTTGAGTTGCCTACAATAAGAGCTAGTAAGGTACACATCAATAGCATGTATATCATATATACCTTGTTTGTTGTTGGTCGCCTTGTTGTCAGTCAGATACTTGGGAAGTTTTGCTTCCAGTAACAAGTTCCCTTGCAATGAAAGCACTCAGTTTTTGGCTTGGATCCAACCTTGGGTTTCTTCATAGGTGGGACAACCGTTTTGCCACTCTTCTTGGAGTTACCCTTCTTGCCCTTGCCATTCTTCTTGAGACTGGTGGTTTTATTGACCATCAACACTTGATGTTCTTTCTGGATTTCAGACTCAATGACTTTTAGCAATGCAAACAGCTCAGCGACTGACTTTGTTCATGTAGTAGGGGTGCTCGTCAAACGTACGGGGAGGTCTTCGAACAACTGCACATTGAAATTCACCCGATCAACACAAGTATGATGTTTTTATAACAAAATCAAAAAAATATGTGACCTAACTCATAATTGACAAAACCATGACCTCCTCGGCCTCTGGAAGGCCGAAGAGCACCTTTTCGGTCAACTGGAGGCAGAATAGGTGTTGGGGTCAGTGGCGTCGGTAGTCAGTGCCATCGAGGGTCCGTGGCGTCGGGGGTCGGTGGCGTCGGGGTCGGGGGTCAGTGGCGTCGGGGGTTAGTGGCGTCGGTGGTCGGGGGTTAGTGGCGTCGGTGGTCGGGGGTCAGTGGTGTCGGGGACAGGGGATCAGTGACGTTGGGGGTCAGTGGCATCATATCGGGGTGTCGGGGTGTCGTGTCTTGGCATCGTGTCGGGGCGTTGTGTCGGGGTGTCGTGTCGGGGCGTTGTGTCGGGGTGTCAGGGTATCGTGTCGGTTTTTTTCTTCTAGGTTTTTTTTCTTTACAAATAAATAAACCAACTAACCTAAACCTAAACTAAACTAATAAAACAACCTAAACCTAAACCTAAACTAACCTAAAACTAAAACTAAACTAACCTAAAACTAAAACTAAACTATCCTAAAACTAAAACTAAAACCTAAAACTAAAACTAAACTAACCTAAAACTAAAACTAAACTAACCTAAACTTAAACTAACCTAAAACTAAAACTTAACTAACCTAAAAAAACTCACCTTGGAGGGGCTGGCAGAAGGGGCCGATGGAGGACAACTGCCGTAGGAAGGACGCCGATACGGTGGCGTTGGAGAAGGTCTGTGGGGAGGGGGTGGCTGGGGGAGGGGCAAAGAACTGGCACATGCCAAATAGTGCCTTTGCCATGCGCTAGTTCTTTGCCGTCTGCTTTGTGATAGAAGACGGCAAAGAGCATCTTTGACATGTGTTAGCAGACGGCAAAGGCCTGGCGCAAGGCAAATCACTGAATTCCAGTAGTGCTTGCTGAAAAACAAAAAGTTTTCCGCATAGTCGAGGAATTTTATAACTTTTCAGAGTGTTGAATGAGTCTGAAAGTTTTACACAAGATTGATATACAAATATCCCAGGTTTTCCTAATTTTTCAGAATTTTTGGAGGTACATAAGTATATGAAGTTTCCAGATTGCTACATACTATTCTGTTTTTGACAGATTCTGTTTTCCTTGTGTTGTTTACCTATTTTGATGTATCTATGGGTTGTATCGTGGGGTATGAACCATGGAGAAGTTAGAATACAGTAGATATTACACCAATATAAATAAAGAATGAGTTCACAACAGTATCTAACATGGTGATTTATTTTTTTAATACTAACGGATCTCACGAGTTTTCTTTTGAGTTTTGTGTTGTGAAGTTTTCAAGTTTTAGGTAAAGATTTGATGGAATATGGAATAAGGAGTGGCAAGAGCCTAAGCTTGGGGATGCCCAAGGCACCCCAAGTCATATTCAAGGATGCCAAAGAGCCTAAGATTGGGGATGCCCCGAAAGGAATCCCCTCTTTCGTCTTCAATCCATCGGTAAATTTAGAGGTTATATATTTATTCAGCACATGCTATGTGTTTTGCTTGGAGCGTCTTGTATGATATGAGTCTTTGCTTTTTAGGTTGCCACAATCATCCTTTCTACACACATATTTTGAGAGCGACACACATGAATCATGCATTTATTAGAATACTCTATGTGCTTCACTTGTATCTTTTGAGATAGGCAATTTTGCTCTAGTACTTCACTTATATCTTTTTAGAGCATGGTGGTGTTTGGTTTTATAGAAATCATTGAATTCTCATACCTCACTTATATTGTTTTGAGAGTCCTTAAAAAACATGGTAATTGGTTTAGGTTATGAATTTAGTCCTAATATGATAGGCATCCAAGAGGGATATAATAAAAACTTCCATATTAAGTGCATTGAATATTATGAGAAGTTTGATTCCTTGCATAAAGTTTTGAGATATAAAGATGGTGATATTAAGAGTTATGTTAGGAAGTAATTGTGAATTGGTAAAAAAACTTGTGTAAAGGTTTTTGATTCCTGGATCATGCACGTATGGTGAACCTTTATGTAACGAAGTCAAAGCATGATTTGTTTATTGATAGTCGACCTTTGTGTGAGGGTCGGGAGCACGCGATGATTTACTCCTACCAACCTGTCCCCTAGGAGCACTTGTCTAATACTTTGCTTCAATGAATAATAGACTTTTGCAATAAGTATGTGAGTTCTTTATGACTAATGTGAGTCCATGGATTATACGCACTCTCACCCTTCCACTTTCGCTAGCTCTCTAGTACCGCGCAACTTTCGCCGGTGCGATAAACCCACCTTCCTCAAAACAGCCACCATATATCATTCATCAAAACGGCCACCATACCTACCTATTATGGCATTTCCATAGCCATTCCGAGATATATTGCCATCCAACTTCCACCGTTCCATTTATTATGACACGCACCATCATTTTCATATTGCTTTGCACGATCGTAAGATAGCTAGCATGATGTTTTCATTTGATGTCATTTGCTATGCTAGATGATTGCACATCCTGGTACACTGCTAGAAGCATTCATATATAGCCATATTTTGTTCTAGATATCGAGTTGTAATTCTTGAGTTGTAAGTAAATAAAAGTGTGATGACCATCATTATTAGAGCATTGTCCCATATGAGGAAAGGATGATGGAAGCTATGATTCCCTCACAAGTGGGGATGAGACTCCGGACTTTATGAAAAGTAAAAGAGGCCAGTGAAGCCCCCCCCCAAAAAAAGAGGCCTTAGAATCCCACCAAAATAAAAAATGAGAGAAATAGAGAAGGGACAATGCTACTATCTTTTTTTCCACACTTGTGCTTCAAAGTAACACCATGATCTTCATGATAGAGAGTCTCCTATTTTGTCACTTTCATATACTAGTGGGAAATTTTGATTATACAACTTGGCTTGTATATTCCAATGATGGGCTTCCTCAAATTTCCCTAGGTATTCATGAGCAAGCAACTTGGATGCACACTCACTTAGTTTCCTTTTGAGCTTTCATACACTTATATATATATAGCTCTAGTGCATATGTTGCATGTAAATCCCTACTCACTCACATTCATATCTATTAATGGGCATCTCCATAGCATGTTGACATGCCTAGTTGATGCGAGACTATATTCTCCTTTTCCTTCACAACCTCCACCATATTGTATTCCACATATAGTGCTATATCCATGGCTCACGCTCAAGTATTGCATGAGAGTTGAAAAAGTTTGAGAAAATATAGGTGTGAAACAATTGCTTGACTTGTCATCGGGGTTGTGCATGATATAAAAACTTTGTCTGGGGAAGATGGAGCGTAGCCAGACCATATGATATTATAGGGATAACTTTCTTTTTCCATTATATTTTGAAGAGATATAATTGCTTTGCTGGTATGCTTGAAATATAATTGTTTTTATGTCAACAATAAGCTTTTGTTTTGAGTCTTATGGATCTAAACATTCATGACACAATAAAGAATATTACATGGATAAATATGTTAGGTAGCATTCCACATCAAAAATTCTGTTTTTATCATTTACCTACTCGATGACGAGCAGGAATTAAGCTTGGGGATGCTGATGTGTCTCCAAGGTATCTATAATTTTTTATTGTTCCATGCTATTAAATTATCTGTTTTGGATGTTTTATATGCATTAATATGCTATTTTATATTATTGTTGGGACTAACCTATTAATCTAGAGCCTAGTGCGAGTTTCTGTTTTTTCTTGTTTTTGAGTATTGCAGATATGGAATATTAAATAGAGTCAAAACAGAAAAAATCTTTGCGATGATTTTTTCTGGAATAGAAGAGATCTACTAGGCTTGGATTGCAAGGCAAGGAAGCTGCCAGGAAGTCACAAGCGAGGGGGCACGACCACCCCCCTAGTCGCGCCTGGCAGGCTTGTGACTCCGTGGCAATAGTCCTAGCCCTAATCTTCATCCTATAAATACCCAAATATTCCCCCAATACCAAAACGAGACATGCAAATACTTTTGCGCCGCCAGAAGCCTCCGTTCCCGAGAGATCCAATCTGAGAGCCTTTTCTGGTAATCTGTCGGAGGGGTATTCGATCACGTAGGGCATATAAATCAACTCCATTGCCCCTCTGATGATGCGTGAGTAGTCCACCAGAGACCTACGGGTCCATAGCTAGTAGCTATATGGCTTCTTCTCTCTCTTTGTGCTTCAATACCATGTTCTTCATGATCTTCATGGAGATCTATCCGATGTAATACTATTTTGCAGTGTGTTTGTCGAGATCCGATGAATTGTGGGTTTATGTTCAGATTATCCATAAATATTATTTGAGTCTTTTCTGAATTCTTATATGCATGATTTCATACCTTTGCAAGTCTCTTAGACATATTGGTTTGGTTTGGCCAACTAGATTGGTAATTCTTGCAATGGGAGAAGTGCTTAGTTTTGGGTTTAATCTTGCTGTGTCCTCACCCAATGACAAAGTAGGGTTAGTGAGGCACGTATTGTATTGGTTCCACTAGAGATAAAAATATGGGATTTTCATCATATTGCTTGATTTTATCCCTCTACATCATGTCATCTTACCTAATGCATTCATCTATTCTTCATGAACTTAATACTCTAGATGCAGGCATGAGTCGGTCGATGTGTGGAGTAATAGTAGTAGATGCGGAATCGTTTCCTTCTACTTGACACAGACGTGATGCCTATATGCATAATCATTGCCTTGGATATCTTCATAATTATTCGCTTTTCTATCAATTGCTCGACAATAATTTGTTCACCCACCGTGATATTTTCCCTGAAGAGAGAAGCCTCTAGTGAAACCTATGGCCCCCGGGTCTACTTTCCATATTATATTTTCAGATCTATAAACCAAAAATACCTTGCTCCAATTTATTTACCTCTCACTTTCCACAATCTTTTACTTCTATCTCTATCAGATCTAATCCTTAGAAATAACCGTGAAGGGATTGACAACCCCTTTATAGCGTTGGGTGCAAAAGTTTGATTGTTTTGGTAGGTGCATCCATTGGTGCCTTGCTTGTTCCTCCTACTGGATTGATACCTTGGTTCTCATCAATTGAGGGAAATACTTATCTACTTCGTTGCATCACCCTTTCCTCTTCTAGGGAAAACCAACGCACGCTCAAGACATAGCAGGGACAAGGCTGCACCCACCTACCCCCTCCTCCTATATATAGAGAGGGAGAGGGAGGTAAGCCACACTCTAAGGCATAGGTGCATCCCTCCCTCTCTGCCTATATCATTTTCTCCACCAAAAATGCATCTGTGACAATGCTTGGTGAAGCCCTGTTGAGATTGCTCCACCGCCACCGCCACGAAGCTGTTGTGCTGCCGGAGAACTCATCAACTCTCCGACCTTGCTTGCTGGATCAATAAGGCGGATACGTTATCGAGCTGCACGTGTACTGAACACGGAGGTGCCCTTCGTTCGGTGCTAGATCGGGAGGGATCATGATTGGATCGTGGGACGGATTGCGATATGGATCGCGAAGACGTTTGACTACATCAACCGCGTTTCTTAATGCTTCCCACTTAGCGATCTACAAGGGTATGTAGATCCAATCTCTTCTCTCATAGATGTTCATCTCCTAGATCAATCTTGGGTGTTCGTAGGAAATTGTTTCTTTCCCATGCAACCTTCCCTAACACTGGCATCATGAGCTAGGTCTTTGCATAGATGACATCATGAGTAGAACACAAAGGAGTTTGTGGGCGTTGATATTCAAATTGCTTCCTTCCTTGGTATTTTCTTGATTCAGCGGTATTGTGGGATGAAGCGGCCCAGACCAACTTTACATGTCCTCACACATGAGACCGGTTCCATCGTCTGACATCTAACTTTGTTGCATAAGATGGCTGGATGGTGTCTGTCTCTCCCACCTTGGTTGAATCGGATTCAACAAAGGCGATCGTTGTAGAAGGTTAAATAGCAACTTGTATATCACCATTGTGGTTTTGCGTAGGTAAGAATCGTTCTTGCTAGATACCCGTAGCAGCCAGGTAAAACATGCAACAACAAATTAGAGGTCGTCTAACTTGTTTTTAGAGGGTATGTTGTGATATGATATGGCCAAACACATGATGAAATATATTTGATGTATGAGATGATCATGTTTTTAATAGTTTATATCGAGTTGCATTTCTATGCATACGACAACCGGTAGGAGCCATAGGGTTGCCTTTAATTATTGTATGACCTGCGTGTCAATCATTAAATGCTATGTAATGCTTTACTTTATCACTAAATGGTAGTAATAGTAGTAAAAGCATGGTTGGTGTGACAACCCCGATGGAAACATGATGATGGAGATCATGATGATGGATATCATGGTTTGATGCCAGTGACGATGGAGTTCATGCCAGTGCTTTGGAGATGGAGATCAAAAGCACAAGTTGATGGCCATATCATGTCACTTTTGATTTGCATGTGATGTTAATCCTTTCATGCATCTTTTTTAGCTTAGGATGACGGTAGCATTATAAGGTGATGCATCACTAAAATGTCGAGATAAAATTGTGTTCACCCCAAGTGTGCACTATTGCGAAAGTTTGTCATTTCGAAGCACCATGTGATGATCGGGTTTGATAGACTCTACGTTCACATACGATGGGTGCAAGACAATTTTGCACATGCAGAACACTCGGGTTAAACTTGATGAGCCTAGCATGTATAGACATGGCCTCGGAACAAAAGAGATGGAAAGGTCAAACATTAGTCATATAGGAGATATGATCAACATGGAGATGTTCACCATTGAAACCACCTTGTCTCATGCGATGATCGGACTTGGGTTGGTGAATTTGTATCATGTAGCACTTGGATGACCGGAGGGATGTCAACTTGAGTGGGAGTTTTAAGTAATGTGATTACCCAAACTCGTTATCATGAACATAGTGTAAATTTATCTATGCAAAATTATGTTGTAGATCAATAGCTCGTGTTGTAGCTCCCTTGTGTTTTTTGATGTGTTCCTAGAGAAAACTAAGTTGAAAGATAGTCATAGCAATTATGCGGGCTAGGTACGTAAACTGAGGATTGTCCTCATTGCTGCACAGAAGGCTTATGTCATTGATGCACCGCTCGGTGCGCCACCCCCTCAAGCATTGTCTGTGGGTGTTGAAAACATCACACATGCACATTTTTTGACTACTTGATAGTTCAGTGTGTCATGCTTTACGGCTTAAAATTGAGGCTCCAAAGACGTTTTTGAACTTCCAAGAGCTGAAATTGGGATTTCAGGCTCGTGCCCGCGTTGAGAGGTATGAGACCTCCAACAAGATTCTTTGCCTGCAAGATGAAGAAGAATACCGCAATCGGTGAGCGTGTGCTCAGATTGTTTGGGTGCTACAATCGCTTGAATGAAGTGGGAGTTGATCTTCCAAATAAGATAGTGAATTATATAGTTCTCCAAGTCACTACCACAAAGCTACTAGAGCTTCGTGATGAACTATAAAAATGCCAGGGATGGAAATGATGATCTCATATCTATTCGCAACATTTGCCACCGCAAAGGTAGAAATTGAGAAGGAGCATCAAATGTTGATGGTTAGTTAAACCACTAGTTTCGAGAAGGGTAAGGGCAAGAAGGAAAACTTCATGAATGGCAAGACAATTGCTGCTCCAGTGAAGAAAGCCAAGGTTGAACCCAAACCCGAGACTAAGTGCTTCTATTATGAGGAGAACGGCCACTGGAAACGGAATTGCCCCAACTACCTGGTTGATAAGAAGGCTGGCAATGCCAATAAAGGTATATTTGATATACATGTTATTGTTGCGTACAATACTATTACTTCTAGCATCACCTGGGTATTATATACAGGTTCAGTTGCTAATGTTAGTAACTCGAAATAAAAGCTACAGAATAAACAAAGACTAGCTAAGGTTGAGGTGACAATGTGTGTTGGAAGTGTTTGCAAGGTTGATGTGATCACCATCGCACGCTCCCTTTACCTTCGAGATTAGTGTTAAACCTGAATAAATGTTATTTGGTGTTTGCGTAGAGCATGAACATGATTAGATCATGTTTATCGCAATACAGTTGTTCATTTAAGTCAGAGAATAATGGTTACTCTGTTCACATGAACAATACCTTCAATGGTCATGCACCCAATGTGAATGGTTTATTGAATCTCGACCGTAGTAATACACATGTTCATAACATTGATGCCAAAAGATGCAAAGTTAATAATGATAGTACCACACACTTGTGGCACTGCTGCTAAGGTCATATTGGTGTGAAGCACATGAAGAAACTCCATGCTGATGGATCTTTGGACTCACTCGATTTCAAATCAGTTGATACTTGCGAACCATTCCTCATTGGCTAGACGACTAAGACCCCGTTTTCCGGTATGATGCAGCGAGCAAGTCACTTATTGGAAATGATACATGTTGATTTATGTGGTCCAATAAGTGCTGAAGCGTGCGGTGGATATCATTATTTTCTTACCTTCACTCATGATTTGAATAGATGTGGGTATATTTACTTAATGAAACACAAGTCTGAAACGTTTGAAAAGTTCAAGAAAATTAAGAGTGAAGTTTGAGATCTTCATGACAAGAAGATAAAATCTCTATGATATGATCGTGGAGGTGAATATCTGTGTTACAAGTTTGGTATGCAAGTTAAGACAATGTGGAAATTGTTTCACAACTCACGCCGCCTGGACCACCATAGTGTGATGGCGTGTCCGAATGTCGTAGTCATGCTCTGTTGTATGTGGTGCGTACTATGATGTCTCTTATCGTTTTGACACTATCGTTTGGGGGTTATGCATTGGAGACAACTACATTCCAAGGTTGTCAGAATCGCAATTTTGAATCGGATCGATGCTCTGATGATAGAATCGCAAATCGTAGAATCTTCACTATCAGGATCGTAAAAATGTAGATTCTATGAACCAAAATCGTAGAATCAGATGGGTTAGTTTGGATCGTAAAGTCATAGAATCATATAACAGAATCGCGATTCTGACAACCTTGCTACATTCACTTTAAACAGGGCACCATCTAAATTCATTGAGAAGGCACCGTATGAATTATGGTTTGGCAAAAATCTAAGCTACCATATTTTAGAGTTTGGGAATGCGAGACTTATGTTTGATAAGCTCGAACCCAAAGCGGAAAAGTGCATCTTCACAGGATACCCTAATAAAATAGTTGGGATATGCCTTCTATTTGAGATCCGAGGGCAAAGTGTTTGTTGCTAAAAAATAGGTCCTTCCTCGAGAAAGAGTTTCTCTCGAAATAATTGACTGGGAGGAAAATAGAACTTGATGAGGTTGTTGAACCGTCACTACAGTTGGAGAGTAGCACAGCGCAGAAAGATGTTTCTACGGCGCCTACACAAAGTGAAGTGGAAGCAAATGATGATGATCATGAAGCTTCAGATCAAGTCACTACCGAACCTCCTATGTCGACAAGGACTCGTTCCACCCCTGAGTGGTACGACAATCCTATCTTGGAGGTCATGTTGTTAGAAAACAATGAATCTACAAGCTATCAAGTTGCAATGGTGGGCCCGGATTCCAACAAATGGCTAGGATCCATGAAATCCAAGAAAGGATCCATGTATGAAAATCAAGTATGGACTTTGGTAGACTTGCTCTTTGAACGGCAGGTCATTGAGTACAAATGGACCTTTAAGAAGAAGACAGACGCTGATGGTAAATGTCACCATTTATGAAGCTCAAATTGTCGCAAAGAAGTTTCCAATAAGTTCAAGGAGTTAGCTATGACGAGACTTTCTCACCCGTAGTGATGCTAAAGTCTCTTGGAATTACGTTAGCAGTTGATGCATTTTTCGATTATGAAATCTAATAGATGGATGTCGAAACAGAGTTTCCTTAATGATTCTCGTGAGGAAAGGTTGTATGTGATACAACTAGAAGGTTTTGTCGGTCGTAAGGATGCTAAGAGGTATGCAAGCTCCAGCAATCCTACTATGGACGGGAGCAAGCATCTCGGAGTGGGAATATACGCTTTGATGAGGTAATCAAAGCTTTTGGGTTTATACAAGGTTTATAAGAAACTTGTACTTACAAGAAAGCGAGTGGGAGCACTATAGAATTTCTGATAAGTATATGTGGAGGACATATTGTTGATCGGAAATAATGTAGAATTTCTGGAAAGCATAAAGGGTTGTTTGAAAGGAGTTTTTCAAAGGAAGACCTGGATAAAGCTACTTAAATATTGGGCATCAAGATCTATATCAATAGATCAAGACGCTTGATAATACTTTCAATGAGTACATACCTTGACAAGATTTTGAAAGAGGTCAAAATGGACTAGTCAAAGAAGGAGTTCTTGTCTGATTTGTAAGCTATGAAGTTGAGTAAGACTCAAAACTTGACCACGACAGAAGAGAGAAAGGAAGAAAGTTGTCACCTATGCCTTAGCTGTAGGCTCTCTATTGTATGCCATGCTATGTACGAGACCTGCTATGTGCCTTGCCATGAGTCTGTCAAGGGGTACAAGAGTGTTCCAAGAGTGGATCACTGGACAACGGTCAAAAATATCCTTAGTAACTAGAGAACTAAGGAAATGGTTCTAGATTATGGAGGTGATAAAGAGTTCATTGTAAAGGGTTGACACGTATCCATCGTATCTATAATTTTTGATTGTTTCATGCCAATATTCTACAACTTTCATATACTTTTGGCAACTTTTTATACTATTTTTGGGACTAACATATTGATCCAGTGCCCAGTGTCAGTTCCTGTTTGTTGCATGTTTTTTGTTTCACAGAAAATCCATATCAAACGAGGTCCAAACGGGATAGTATCTTACGAAGACTTTTTTTGGAATATATGAGAATTTTGAGAAGTGGAATCAACAGAAGGCGGTGCTCGAGGGGAGCCACAAGCCAGGGGCCGTGCCCTGGGCCCTTGTGACCAGCCCATAGGTCGGTTGGAGCTCTCCTTTTACGCACGAAAGCTAATTTTGGGATAAAGATCCCCTCAAAATTTCACCCCGATAGGAGTTACGGATCTCTGGATATTTAAGAAACGGTGAAAGGCTAGAATCTGGGAGCGCAGAAACATAAGGAAACAGAGAGAGATCCAATCTCGGAGGGGCTCTCGGCCCTATGCTACCATGTAGGACATGGACCAGAGGGGAAACCCTTCTCCCACCTAGGGGGAAGGTCAAGGAAGAATAATAAGGAGGGGGGCTCTCTCCCCCTCTCTCCCGGTGGCACCGGAACGCCACTGGGGCCATCATCGTGACGACAATCTACTCCAACAACTCTGCAATCTTCACCAACACCTCCATCACCTTCCCCCATCTATCTACAGCGGTCCACTCTCCCTCAACCCGCTGTATACTCTACTTGAACATGGTGATTTATGCTTCATATTATTATCCAATGATGTGTTGCCATCCTATGATGTCTGAGTAGATTTTTGTTGTCCTATTGGTTGATTGATGATCATGATTGGTTTGATTTGCATGTTTTGTTATTGGTGCTGTCCTATGGTGCCCTCCGTGTCGTGCAAGCGTGATGGATCCTCGCTGTATGGTGTTGCAATGTGTTTATGATTTGCCTATAGTGGGTTGCTTGAGTGATAGAAGCATAAACCCGAGTAGGTGGGTTGTTGCATATGGGAGTAAAGAGGACTTGATACCTTATAATGCTATGGTTGGGTTTTACCTCAATGATCTTTAGTAGTTGCGGATGCTTGCTAGAGTTCCAATCATAAGTGCATATGATCCAAGTACAGAAAGTATGTTAGCTTATGCCTCTCCCTCATATAAAATTGCAATAACGATTACCTGTCTAGTTATCGATTGCCTAGGGACAATTCCGCAACTCCTACCACCACTTTTCCACACTCGTTAAACTAACTTAGTTGTTTCTTTATCTAAGCATCCCCTAGTGCTCTTTATTATCTTGAAAACCTATCCTATCACACCTACAACGTACTTCTAGTTTCATACTTGTTCTAGGTAAAGCGAACGTTAAGCGTGCGTAGAGTTGTATCGGTGGTCGATCAAACTTGAGGGAATATTTGTTCTACCTTTAGCTCCTCGTTGGGTTCGACACTCTTACTTATCGAGAAAGGCTACAATTGACCCCCTATACTTGTGGGTTATCAACACCTTTTTTGGCGCCGTTGACGGGGAGCAATAGCGTGGGGTGAATATTCTCATGTGTGCTTGTATGCTTTATCACTAAGTAGATTTTATTTTCTGTTCTAAATTGTTCTCTATCTTTAGTTATTGATATGGCACACGAAATACCAAAAAAATTAGGTGTACTTGCTACTCATGGAGATGGGGAACCTGCTAAAACCCTCGATGCTCGTTATGTGAAAGATATTATGCACTACTTTGATAATCCTGAGAAAACCCCATTCAACGTGATAATGGGAGACATGTTGGATCAACATGAATAATGTAGGGATTATCGCCTGACTCAAAAAGGGAAACTGTTATGTGATCAAATTTATATGTTGAAATGGTATGCTTGGAATCTATGCGAGAGGTATGATTATACTTGTTGCTCTAGGATGAAGGCTCCACACCTTCCTTTTTCATGTAAATTTAATGATAATGAAACCTTGGCTTCTTATGATAATGGTACTTATGATTACTATGATGTGGAACAAATAGAAGAATTCCTTGCTTTTAAGGGTGCTTATGAAATTGAATCTTTGTTTGAGAAGTGTGAAAATTATGATGATGTTGTTTATAGACCTGAAAATGTTGCTATACTTAAATATTGCTATGAGAATTATGAATATAATTCTGATATTGATGCATTTATTGACATAATGTTTGCTGCCTTGGAGGAGATTAATATTCTGTAGGAATCTATGGAAGAAGAAATTGCTGAAATTGTGAGCTCACTAGATTAAAAAGATGAGGAGGAGAGCGAAGAACAAAAGGAGGAAGAGCTGATTAGCTACCCGTGCCCACCTTCTAATGAGAGTAACTCTTCAACTCATACACTTTTTAATTTTCGTTCTTATCGAAGGATGAATGCTATGGTCATTGCTATGATCCCTTGGATTCATTTGAAATATCCCTTTTTGATGAACTTGATGCTTGCTATGCTTGTAGCTATGATGCCAATATGAAATATGCTTATGGAGATGAACTTGTTATAGTTCCTTATGTTAAGAATGAAATTGTTGCTATTTCATGCACGCATGATAGTCCTATTATCTTTTTGAATTCTCCCAACTACACTATATCGTAGAAGTTTGCACTTATTAAGGATTATATAGATGGGTTGACTTTTACTATTACACATGATGACTTTGATAGATATAATATGCATGTGATTGCTGCTACTACTTGAATTATTATGAGAGAGGAACTACATCTCCACCTCTCTATGTTTCCAATTTGATAAAATTTCAAGAAACTTCTTATGCTATGTATTGGCCTTTACTTTGTGTGCATGAAATGTTCTTTTATGACATGCCGATGCATAGGAAGAGAGTTAGACTTTGTTGTTGCATGATATATGTTACATTGTGATCACTAATAAACTACAAATCATTGTTAATTAAAGTTGGCTTTGATATACTTTGGGATCCGGGTGGATCAATTACTTGAGCACATTATGCGTAGCTTAATGGCTTTAAAGAAAGCGCTACCAGGGAGACAACCCAGAATTTTAGAGATTCATTTTATTATGTTGTGTTCTTTTATAAAGTTTAAAAACCAAAAAAAATAAAGAGGGGAACCTAAAACTTTTTCAAAAATAGAAGTGAAAGTAAGAAGGACGAGCACCGTTGAAGTGGGGGAGCTCCTTGAACTTTGTTCATGCCCATGGAAACTTCGCAAATCTTAATTACATAAACTTTTCAAAAAAAACAATTATCCTATTGTATAAATCCATTTTATTATACAAATAATATGCCAAGAAATACCTTTAGGATGTTTAAGTTGCTTGTTTGATATGTGCTGTGTAAAAACAGAAACTTTTGCTGTAGTGCTTGAATTTCTATATTTTACTGGAGTGCGCAAAACTTCTGAAATTTTTACACAATACTGTTATACAAATTGTGACCACGTCCTAATCTTTCAAAATTTGTAGATTTACATGATTATGGTCAACTTTCAGATTACTACAGATTGTCCTGTTTTTGACAGATTCTATTTTTGATGCATTGTTTTGCTCGTTTTGATGAAACTATCGATTGTATAGGTGGTATAAGCCATGGAAAAGTTATATTACAGTAGCTAACATGCAAAAACAAAATATAAATTCGTTGGTAACAGTACTTAAAATGGTGATCTGTTTTATTATACTAACGTATCTCATAAGTGTTTTGTTAAGTTTTGTGTGATTGAAGTTTTCAAGTTTTGGGTGAGATCACGATGGATGAAGAAACATGGAGTGAGAAGAGACTAAACTTGGGGATGCCCAAGGCACCCCAAGGTAATATTCAAGGACTCCCAAGAAACTAAGCTTGGGGATGCCTCGGAAGGCATCCCCTCTTTCTCCTAACAACCATCGATAATTTTACTTGGAGCTATATTTTTATTCGTCACATGATATGCGTAAATCTTGGAGCGTCGTGCGCTTTTTATTTTTATTTTAATAATGCACCATGCTGGTATGAGAAAGTCCTTGGTTGGTTTATAGAAGGCTCTTTGCACCTCACATATATCTTTTGAGTATGGCTTTATAGAATGCTTCATGTGCTTCACTTATATCATTTGAAGTTTGGATTGCCAGTTTCTCTACACATAGAAAACTGCCATTTGTAGAATGCTCTTTTGCTTCACTTATATTCGTTAGAGCATGGGCATATCTTTTGTAGAAATAACTAAACTCTCATGCTTCACTTATATCTATTTAGGGAGTTAACATGAGTTGGTCATTCACATGGTTAGTCATAAAATCCTACATAAAACTTGTAGATCACCGAATATGATATGTTTGATTCCTTGCATATAGTTTTGAGATATGAAGATGGTAATATGAGAGTCATGCTAGTGAGTAGTTGTGAATTGGAGAAATACATGTGTTGAAGTTTGTGATTCCCGTAGCATGCACGTATGGTGAACCATTATGTAATAAAGTCGGAGCATGATTTGTTTAATGATTGTCAACCTTTGTGTGAGGGTCGGGAGCACGCGATGGTTAACTCCTACCAACCTCTCCCCTAGGAGAATGTGTCTAATGCTTTGTTTTATAACTAATAGACTTTTGCAATAAGTATGTGAATTCTTTATGACTAATGTTGAGTCCATGGATTATACGCACTCTCACCCTTCCACCTTTGCTAGCCTTTCTAGTACCACACAACTTTTGCCGGTGCATCAAAATAACCTTCCTCAAAACAGCCACCATATATTTTCCTCAAAACAGCCACCATACCTACCTATTATCGCATTTCCATAGACATTCCGAGATATATTGCCATGCAACTTCCACCGTTCCGTTTTTCATGACATGCATGACCACTTTCATATTGCATATAGAGTCATATTTTATTCTGGGTATCGAGTTGTAAGTAAATAAAATTGTGATGATTTCCATTATTAGAGCATTTGTCCCATGTGAGAAAAGGACGATGGAAGCTATGAATCCCTCACAAGTTGGCATGAGTCTGCGAACTTAACAAAAAATAAAAGAGGCCAGCGAAGCCCAAATAAAAAAAGAGGCCAAAGATGCCCACCAAAAAAACAAAGAAAAAGAAAAAATGAGAGAAAGAGAGACGGGACAATGCTACTATCTTTTTCCACACTTGTGCTTCAAAGTAGCACCATGATCTTCATGATAGAGAGTCTCCTATTTTGTCACTTTCATATAGCTAGTGGAATTTTCATCATTTGCACGACCACTTAGTTTTCTTTTTGAGCTTTCGTACACTTATAGCTCTAGTGCACTCGTTGCATAGCAATCCCTACTCACCTACTTAGATATCTATTGATGGGCATCTCCATAGTCTGTTGATAAGCCTAGTTGATGTGAGACTATCTTCTCCTTTTTACTTATCACCTCCACCATATTCTATTCCACCTATAGTGCTATATCCATGGCTCACGCTCATGTATTGCGTGAGAGTTGAAAAGGTTTGAGAACATAAAAAGTGTGAAACAATTGCTTGACTTGTCATCGGGTTGTGCATGATTTTGATACTTTGTGTGGGGAAGATTGAGCACAACTAGACCATATGATTTTGCAGGGATAACTTTCTAAAGCCATGTTATTCGAAAGGACACAATTGTCTTGTTGGTGTGCTTGAAGTATTACTGTTTTTATGTCAATATAGACTATTGCTTTGAATCACTCGTGTCTTAATATTCACGCCATGATTAGATTATATGATCAAGATTATGCTAGGTAGAATTCCACATAAAAAATTATCCTTTTTATCATTTACCTACTCGAGGATGAGCAGGAATTAAGCTTGGGGATGCTGATACGTCTCCATCGTATCTATAATTTTTGATTATTTCATGCCGATATTCTACAACTTTCAAATACTTTTCGCAACTTTTTATACTATTTTTGGGACTAACATATTGATCCTGTGCCCAGTGTCATTTCCTGTTTGTTGCATGTTTTTTGTTTCGCAGAAAATCCATATCAAACAAAGTCCAAACGGGGTAAAAACTTCCTGAGAACGTTTTTGGAATATATGTGAATTTTGGGAAGTGGAATCAACAGTATGCGGTGCCCTAGGGGGCCACAAGCCAAGGGGGCGCGCCCTATCCCCCTGGCCATGCCCTGGGCTGTTATGACCAGACCATAGGTCGGTTGGATCTCTACTTTGGATGCAGGAAAGCTAATTTTTGGATAAAAATCCACTCAAAATTTCATCATGATCGGAGTTACGGATCTCTGGATATTTAAGAAACGGTGAAAGGCCAGAATCTGGGAGCGCAGAAACAAAAGGAACAGAGAGAGAGATCCAATCTCGGAGGGGCTCTTGCCCCTCCGCCGCGATGGAGGCCATCGACCAGAGGGGAAAACCTTCTCTCATATAGGGGGGAGTTCAAGGAAGAATAAGAAGGAGGGGGCTCTCTCTCCCTCTCTCCCGGTGGCACCGGAATGCAGCCGGGGCCATCGTCGTGACAACAATCTACTCCAACAACTCCGCCATCTTCACCAACACGTCCATCACCTTCCCCCATGTGGGGACCCAGACTCATAAGTCATGATGACCGAATACATGTGCACAGTGATCCCAAAGATCAATGCTCACTGAACACACAGAACCTAAATTACAAGAGTCTTACATCCACATTTAGCATCTTACACAAATAAAGACCATGAAGGTCAAGTCTTACATAGATAGGGCCACAAGGGCCAAACACTTAAATAGAACAAGCAGCGTAAATCTTGATCGAAAGCGTGAACCCATGCCATCAGCCTTAAATCTACAAGCATTCTGACTAGGAAGCATCCTAGTTCGCATGTTCGTCGCCAACGAATTCTTCAACATACTCCTGTGCTTCCATGCCTGGCCAAATAAATAACCAGTGGCAAGCCAACGAGTATTTTGAATGTACTCGCAAGCAACCCAAGTTGTGGATCAAGGTAATAATGATGCATGATATATCACTAAGTAGGTAATTTGCGGAAAGCCAATTTTTAATGCAATGACATCATCAAGTAACTAAGTAAGCATGCATCAACCGTTTGGCAGATATCCATATGAACATGTTTTAGATATCATCATAAATAGGGGTTGAACATCTCATGTTCAATCGTTGTGCTAAGTCATCGGACTTAGTTCATCGTCATGCTAAGTCTTCGGACTTAGTCCAAGTACCATATTTGTCACCAACACACGCACACCAGTTTGTGAACACACTTGGACATAGCACAAGAGCGGTCATCCAACTGTCCATGACCGTGGACACGGCTATTCGAATAGTTTTACACTCTGCTGAGGTTGCACACTTTACCCACAAGACTCGGGGAACTTCCGTGTCATCCATGACTCGCGGTACATCACATACCCAAGGTAAGCACCTGAACAATGCCTTTCCCATGGTGATACTAAACAAAGAGTCCACTCGTTGGTGCAATCCCTCATGATATACATCACATGTATCACCCATGAGGGCACGAACGGTGTGCCCGGTGCCTGTAAACACAGCGCATGGCCTTCCATTTTCGGGACGATCCTGTCTCAAGAGTGACCACTTCACTCTTGCCACTAGTAATGCGGGCTCCCTGCTAGGACCATCCATAGTACTCAACAAAGCCCCGTACCATATGGGGTATTGTATTTGTACATGTAAGGTTGGAATAATGGTCGCAACTTACACCAATCCGTTTTCGAAAACCACACACACTCACTTGCTCTGGTACACCACTTCTTTCTCAAGTGGTCACCCAACTTATCATCATCTCCCTCAGGCATTAGTGGCACCCGTTGAGGTTTTCGAAAAGCCTTTGAAATCATTTCCTTCCCTCCCATCACTATGCATAAACCCAATCCCACTTATGTAGCATCTACTAGCACCCTATCTACACCCACCCACATAACCCTCATAAGGTGGTAGGGTCATACACGATGCAAGTGTCAATGGAAAAAGTATCAGAGGTACCCCACCGAAGGGGATCACCACATCATGATCAATCATTGAAACAACAAGTGCTATATGACATGCATGAAAAGTTTCTTAACATGGTCAGAGGGCTTCTTGCATGGCTCAACAAAGTCTCTAGGGTCTTCGAAGTCTTCGGGTCCAACTTCCTCGTTAACAGCTCACTCTATTGTCACGAATAAAAAGCGATAAAAATATGCATCACACAAAAATAGAGCACACAAGATAACATTCAAAATGCTACCCTATTCTGATAAATACTAAATGTCATACTAAAAATATTCTCCTAGGGTTTTGTTGTGAAAAATATTTTGTAAATCATTTAACAGAGGCAAAAAGATGCCTAAATATAGGTTTTAAAATAAAAAAGTATTTGAAAATATTTTAAAAATTTACACAAGAGGCACTATTAAATTCTAGGGATTATTCTAAGATTTTAGGTGGAAGAATATTTGGAATTTGGCTAATATACAAATCTATGGAATTTTTGGAAGTTTGTAGAAAAAGGAAAAAGAGAAAAACTTACTATGCCTTCTCGGGCCACAGTACCGAAGCCGAGCCGGCCTAGAGGAGAAACCGGCCTAGGCTGAGGCGCCGCGCGCGGCAGGTTTATTTTTAAACCTGCCCGTGGGCCCTACTGAACAGAGAGAGAGGGGGAGGGGGAGGGGATGACAGGTGGGCCCCACCTATCATCCCTCTCCTCACGACAGGGACGGAGGGGGAGCTCACCGATGGTTCCAGGCCGTTGTGGCTCCAATGGAGGGTACCAGCGCGCTCAGGAGTCTCCCACGCATCGGTGGGTAGCCGAGGGGAGCGTCGGGGCAGAGGGAAACGCCGGCGAGGGGGAAGGCCCAACAACGGTGAGGGTTTGCTCCGGGCGTGGGTTCCTGACCACGGGGTCGAGGGGGCTGGGCACAGGGGAGCTGTAGAGGGGAGGAGAGAGCAAGGGGAGAGGAGCCGGAGGAGTGGGAGGCCCTTAAATAAGCCGCCGCCGGTTCACCGTGGATGCGGTGCGCCGGTGAGATCGGGAGCGATGCCACAGGCCATGGGAGGGCTCCGGGCCGTGTCTGGGGGGTGTTCTGGACACTGCCCTCGTCTAGGGGAAGGGAAGGGCGGACAGGGGGGAACGGAGGTGTGCGCATGCGAGCGCGGCCATTGGCCGGATCGGGCGGTGCCATGCGCGCGCGATGGAGGGCAGCAGAGGAGGAGGGAGGAGGGGGACCGACCACCTGGCGCCTTGCGGACGTCGAGGGCGGCGAGGGGACATGCTGGGGAGACCCGACGCTATCGGGGGGAGCCGGGTAAGGGCGGCTATAGTGCGAGAGCGCACTGTAGCGCGCTCCAGAGCGCCCATATGGCGTGCCTTGGCATAATTTAAGCCCACCAGCGTGTCCTCTAGTGTCTTGGGGTTACTGGAGATGCCCATGGGCTAGGAGAAGCTAGGGTAGGCTTTGGAAGAAATGAAATGGGTAGGGGAGAGGTAAAAAAAGATGCTGCCAGGGGGTAAATGGGTTTTTTACCACATCAATAATTGAGCTTTGACCATGAGATTCTTACTGGAGGTGAAAGGCAATACCGGATAACTATGGTAAAAGTTTGAGAGCAAGGGGAAGAGTGGAAGGGGTGAAAATAGTGACTTTACTATTTTACCAGAAGGTGTTTGATGGGGTTTTGGGCAAGAAACATTTACCAACTTACTGAGACATTTAAGAGGGTCAAATGCTAGGTAATAATGAGATGGATCACCAAGTTTGAGCTCAAGTGGGAAAAGTTGACAATGGAAACTTGGTCAACCCTACAAACTAACAGAATAATGTTTCTGTAGATCTATTGATGCTAGGCTCTTACCCTTGATGCTCCACTTAGTGTAGCATCATTATTTCGTAGTTAGAGCATGCCCACAAAGTTTGAGGCTAAGGGGAGACACTTGACAATGTAAAGTTGTTCAAATTTGACTCTGGATAGGAAGGGTTTTGGGAAGGTATGATGAAACAACTTGGATTGAGGTTAAACTTTGCAAGATCATCACTTATGATAGTGTTGACTTACTGGAATTTTCCTGGAATTTATTGAGAATATTTCTTATAGAAATATGCCAAAAGCTTGATTTGAACAGAAAGGGTTTTGAGGGTTTTTTCCCATGATTTGATCATGCTCATGAGTTGAAAATCATATATATGGAAAACATATGTCCACTGAGTTTCCCTAAATTTTCTCAAATATTTTAAAAGCATTTAAATATTTTTTCCCTATGAAAAACCATTTCTGGTCTAAATAAAAAGCCTTTAAATAAAATATAAATATAATCCTTAAAATTAATATTTAGTGGTTTTGAAAGTCTTATATGTAGTAGGTTTGAAGTAAATCTTTTGGGGAATAAGAATCCACCCAATTTGAGGACTTGCAGTGCAAACCTCATTTCAGGGTTTTTTGAAAACCTAATTTGAACAAATCATTTTTGGTTAAAACAAAATTCGATAAAAATAATTTTGGGAACTATTCTCATGGCATGATCATTAGGCAAGGAGTTTGGGTCAAGGAATATGAATATGGAGAGGGATAGAATCTATGAGTGCCATACATCATAATCATCAAGCAAACAAACATCATTTCAAACAAGCACAAGCACTTTGGAAAAGCTTTAGTTGGCTCCAAATTTTATAAATACAAACATAACAATCTGATACAAACACAGGGTGTGACAGACCTACCCCCTTACAAGAATCTCGTCCCCAAGATTCCTAGGCTAAGCGCTAAAAAGATAAGGGAACTCAGATCTAAGATAGTCTTCATGTTCCCAGGTTGCTTTAGCTTCAGTGTGGTTGCTCCACTGGACCTTGAAGTACTTGATGGTGCGGCTTCGGCTGCAGCATTCCGCTTCATCCAAAATGCAAACTGGCCTCTCACGATAAGTGAGATCTGGCTGGAGATCGATGGCTTGATGGTCGATGTCCTTGTAGAGGTCGGGGCAGTTGGGAACTTGCGGACACTTCCGGAGTTGTGACACATGAAAGACGTTGTGCACATCTGACATCTTGGAAGGTATCTCTTGATGGTAGGAAACTTCTCCGTGCGTAGCGGTGATCTTGAAGGGGCCGATGTATCTGGGTGCAAGCTTTCCTTTAACGTGGAAACACTTGGTTCCTTCAAGAGTTGTGACTCGAAGATAAACGTGATGTCTGACACAGAAGCTCACTTCTCGGTGGTGGGAGTCGGCGCAGCTCTTCTGTCTTGACTTGGCGGTTGCAAGGTATTCTTGGAGAAGATGAACTTTCTCTTTGTCTTCGCGGAGGATGTCCGGTCAAAAAAATAATCCTTCTCCGGTCTCTGACCAGTTGAGGGGAGTACGACATTTGCATCCATACAACACCTCAAACGGTGCTATCTGAAGACTCGACGGATAGCTGTTGTTGTAGGAGAACTTGGAAAATGGTAGGCAATCTTCCCACTTGGCTCCATATGCTAAAACACAAGCGTGGAGCATATCTTCGAGTATCTTGTTTACTCATTCTGTTTGCCCACCGGTCTGGGGATGAAAAGCAGTGTTGAAGGAGAGCTTAGTTCCCATAGAATCTTGGAACCTATTCCAAAACCTTGAGGTGAACTAGGTGCCTCAGTCTGATACAATCTCCTTAGGAACTCCGTGAAGGCTCATGATACGCTTGATGTAGAGGCTGTCTAGCTTGTTGCTATCATAGGTAGTCTTGACGGGAATGAAATGGGCTACTTTGATCAGATGGTCGTCAATGACCCAAATAGAGTCATGTCCCTTGCTTGACCTTGGTAAACCGGTGATGAAATCCATCCCGATTTGTCCCACTTCCATTCAGGCACTTTGAGAGGTTGCAATAGCCAAGCAGGTCGCTGGTGCTCAGCCTTGACTCTGTGGCATATGTCGCACTTGGCGACAAAAGTGCATATCTCCTGTTCCATGCCATGCCACCAGAATCTTGCCTTGTGGTCTTGATACATCTTGGTTCCTCCAGGGTGGATGGAGTATGGAGTGTCATGACCTTCTTGTAAGATCAAGTTCTTGAGCTCCTCCTTGTTGGGCACGCCGATGCGATTCCCGAACCATACAAATCCTTGTTCATCCACTAAGAATCCTGGGGCCTTACCTGCCTTGATCTTCCTCCTGATGCCTTCAATGCTCTCGTGTCCCTTCTGAGCTTCTTTGATATCATCCATCAAGGTAGGATTTGCTTCAAGGTTGGCGAGGAATCTGGGTGCAACCAGTTCGAAGCCGAAAGTTTCGAGATCTTCATACAAGGCGGGTAGCCTTTCCTTAATCATGGCGTTCAAGGAACAAGCCTTTCTGCTTAAGGCATCCGCTACCATGTTGGCCTTTCCGGGTATTGAACACTGAGGTCGTAATCCTTGATCAACTCCAACCATCTTCGCTGCCTCATGTTCAATTCCCTTTGAGTGAAGATATACTTCAAACTCTTGTGGTCTGTGAATATCTCACATCGCTTTCCCAGAAGGTAATGTCGCCATGTCTTCAAGGCATGAACCACGACTGCCAACTCGAGATCGTGAGTTACATAGTTCTCTTCATGGGGTCGTAGCTGTGTGGATAGATATGCTACAACTCTGCCTTCTTGCATCAGAACACCTCCACGCCCGGTTCTCGATGCATCATAGTAAATCACAAACTCCTTGTGAATATGGGGGTGGCCAAAACTGGGGTGTGGTTGTAACATCCCAAAATTTCATTTTGGAATGTTATGAAATATAGCTATGCATCATCATCACTTTGTTTGAATGAAATGAATGGTTGAAGTGCTTCCTTTGAAATTTTGAAAGGCTATTTCAATTTTTCCATATATTTGTTTCACCTATTTGAAAACCTTTGGAAATGTTCAAAGAAAAGAGGGGAGTAACATGACACTCCACACTAGGGGCATCTTGGTGAAATATTTTGAACAATAAAACCAGGAGGTTATTTGAAAAATTATTGCAAAAGGATTTAAAATCAATTAAGCATTTTTCTGAAAATAAATTTAAAAAATATTCAATATGACAAAGTAAAAATGTTCATTAAATAACATTTAATCCCCTGATCATTTTGATATATACATTTCCTATGTTTGGAAATGATTTGAACGCATTAAAGATGTTTTAAACACTCTGGAAATAAAAAATGAATTAAACAGAAACGGGCCGGCCCACAGCCTTTAAGACCCGAAATCACTCCAGGTCGGCCACCGACGCGCAGCCCGCGTCCCACCCTCACTGACGTGCGGGACCCACCGTCCGGCCGCGGTAACAGCACGCTTGTCTCCTTCACCGCGCCGCCGACGTCGCCGGCGATCTCTTTCCACAGATCTCGCTCCTCTTTCCCTCCCCGACCACCGCACCACCCCTATAAGAACCCCCCGTTACTCCGCTCTCCGTTCCACCCCGAAACCCCCTCCACCCTCACCAGAACGCCACCGCATGACCTCACCAGAGTTCAGACGTCGACCGAATCTCCCCGAGCACGAGGTCGTCGCCTCCGTCGTCCCCAGCCCCGGCCGACGCCACTAACCGACGTCGGAGCTTTGCCGCCGTCGCCTGAGCACTTCGAACGCCGCCCCCAACCACCGCACCGTCGCCACCGACCACCTCCGACGTCCGGCCACCACCGACCTCGCCAGAACCCCGACCCCACCGCTGTAAGCCACCGCACCCCCTTGGGCCATTCGATCTAGATCCAACGCGCCAGATTAGAAGTTTTATAAAACGAATTGGTACGCGTTAAGTTTCGGTCGTCCGCTCGCTAGCTCCCGCACGCACACTCTCTCAACCAATCACAGCATGCAACGTAGACCTTGTCCGTTCGATAAGATTTTTTTCTATTCCTTTCTGTTTCAGAAAACAGAATGTATTCTGTTCTTGTTTTTATTATATATTTTAAAATATTTAGAGTTTTTGATTGATTCTTTTTGCAACATGTCACAAATTTGTTCTAGTTTATGTCTATATGCTTAGATTTCAAATTTGAACTTCTAAATTTGAATTTTGATAAAATTGACCAAATCACTAAAACTTGAATAACATGAGTTTGAAAATTTATTTTTGAGTGATTCTTTTTCTACTGTTTTGTATTAGTTACGAGTGTCATCCAGAACTATTTGAGATTTTTTTTGAATATGTTAGACTAGGATTTTAGTAAGAACAAATTCTGTTTGGTTTCTACATAACACTAAGTTGAATTGTTTTTATTTTAAATTTACTTTAATTTTGCTTTAGTTCAACTTTTCAAAGTAGTTTATTTAGTTCTATTATTCAACATTAGGTGAATTGATTTTCATGAAATAAAATATTTTAATTTGTTTTGTGCTCTAGTTTAAATAGGTAAAAAAATTTGCTTTCACCATTTATATTTGTTAGGAAAATGTTTTGTAATAACTCTTTTGCAAAGAATTTTTATAATGAAATACCTTCTGTTTTCTAATAAAAAATTGTATTTTTTTCTCTTATCTAAATGGCTAGTTGTTCAAAACAAATTTTGTCTTGTTATGCCTTAGTAGGATTTTGACACTAAAAATTTTAGAGTCTTTTTTTAGTGACTCCTCTTTTTGATTGTGCTTTTTGTTTGATGAAGTATTGTTTACCTTGCTGTTTTGTGAATTATATTGTGATTAAACTTATTGTGTGCTTTGTTTGATCCGTTAGATCATTCAGAGTGAGAAGCTTGTTATCTAGAGTCACTTGAGTATGAGGATCGTCAGCAAGGCAAGTCACTTTGACCATGTATACCTATGTTTTATTGCATTAGTTCTACCATCTCCCCAATTGCATGCAAAGTAGGTAATTTGGAAACTTGGTTACTTGAAGTAGTATCATGTGGTAGGCACCCCTCAACCTTTTGACACAATGGCCCTGGGAAACATTGATTTAATTTTACTATGCTATTAGTAGATGGGGTTGGTATTATGATTCATGAGAGTTGTGAGATAATAATTTCGAGACCTACAAGATGATCAAGACTTCGAGACTCCGAGTTTTCAACATACCTCTGGGTGGATGATGGTTGAACGGCGCACTGGAGAAACCAGTGGTTAGCCTAGATGTTGCTGAAGAAGTGCCAGTATTCATGCGGAAAGGTCCACCGACGCACAAAGAGATGGATGGATGCTTCAAGACCCAAGGCTTACCTGCACATCCACAAGCCATTATGTTCTCTGGCTTGGATGGATATCGTGGTGACCCTGGACAGGCGGTGCTATGAGATGTAGAAGAACAGTAGGAAAGGATGGGCACCGACAGAGTCTCGGGGAAACCCTTTAGAAGACCATGTTTTGGTCATCCATTTCTCAAACACCCTGAAGTGCGAGAAATCCAACGAAGGCGATAAAATCTTGTGGGGAACGTGTGCAAAACTCTGCATGGTATCCAAACCTAATCGATTAGCCGTGTCCACGGTCATGGACAGCTTGAGCCAAAGGAACTGAACTATCTGGAACTCTCAACACAATTAAGTATATTGATGTGGGATTTTAATGACAACTTGGGTATGAGAATTGGTTGGTGGAACCATCTCATTAATTAACCAACATTGTAGTAATAATATTTGACCCCCTAGTGTAGTAGGAAAAAACTTGGCTTTATGCAAAACTTACTATCCCAACTGCCAAATATGCATATAGAATAGATGATTTACTTGACCGCCCCTCTTTTGTGACATTGCCGGCATATTCAATATGCTGACCTACATGGCTGCAACGGATCATGTTGCAGAGTATTTTTCCGACAAAGAGTGAGGATACGCTCTACGCTCGGTGAGATGCCCTTGGAGTCAGATGGACTCAACTACCTTTGAAGCTTCCGCAAGATTAGTTATTCTCACGAGTTGGCCTTCAGCCACTTTATTGTAATTCTTATTGTAATAAAGTACTCGATATGAGATTTCAATTTATAAAGCTATGTGATTTCCCTTTGATATATACATTGATGTACCATGTGTGTACCAGCATGATCTTGGGATGGTACGGAAACACCGGAGATTCGACCTTTCAGGTTGGGTCGCTATAGAGATGGTATCAGAGCACATGCTGACCGTAGGACATAACCTCTAGGATTGGAAAATCCTTAGGATTTATTTCTCTTTACAATTCTTATACTCTCATCTGCTCGTTTCTGAATTCCCTCCGATTTATTTCAAAATTTATAGATGGCCACCTTCATCCCAGTTTTGGTCATGGAGTTTTGTCAGCCTGATGCGACGATGCCCTTTGGCAAGGAGCTGGTGAAGATCGTCAGGGACGTAAGGATCGCTTTGTCAAGCATCACCGGGACTCCTATCATGTATTTTCCACAAGACGATCGCTACAGGATCGAGGTGCACATCCCCGGAAAGACCTTTGGAAATCGTAAGGAACCCATCGACTTCAAGTTTGTGGCACCCAGCTGGATTCTTGGGAGGGACATGGCAATTCACCGTGCCCTTGGACGTATTCAGGAGGAATACAGGGGTGGTCCCATTTCACGAGGACTCAGCATGGTTTGTCGTAGGGATGCCAATGAAAATATCATAAACACTCCCACTTAAGACTCCACCATTTCCTATATTCAGACTTTGGAGACGCACATCAGGACCTTGGAGCTTCGGGTAGGTACCGACATGAAGACGATCAAGAGGCTGATGAACCGCGAGATTGACCTCGAAGCTGACCTACGGGAAGCCAAGTAGGAACATTAGCATGAAGTGAAGGATTTCTTAGAGAGGATCGATAAGCTGAACACTCGCATTGCAACTCTGGAGGAACAGTTGGACATGGGGGAAATCTTCACCCAGAAGGAGACATGGCTCCCTTGATCAGCAACGATGATGACTATGAGGAGAGCGTCACCGGAGGAGGCCACTTCACCATGTACTTTTGAGAGAACTTTAGTTATGCCCCCATGTATCTTTATTTTTGTCGTTAAAGCTTAGGTCGATGCTTAGTTTGATTTGGAGATTTGTATCTCGATGTTTGAACCTTGAGTTGAATAAATGAATGAGTGTTTGGTGTGATATGTTTGTTGCATTACATATGGGTAGTGAAATTTCCTTTTATGTCCTTGTTCTATTCTAATTCTCACCCCTCTGAAAACAGCAAGATGCCTCCGCGACGTGAGCCCGACTTCACCTTCCCGCCAAAACTCACACAACTTCTCCAGCAGCAGAATGCCCTGATGCAGCTGTTGATCCAGAACCAGACCAACAACCACAACAACCACCCTCCACCTCAAGGCGACAACCTCACCCGTTTTCTAAGGCTGAATCCACCAACTTTCTCCAGCAGCACTGAGCCCATTGTGGTAGATGATTGGCTCCGCAAGATGGAGAGGGAACTCACCACCGCTGGATGCACTAAGGCTGAAAGGTGCACTTTACCGCCCATCAATTGGAGGGAAAAGTAGCTTCATGGTGGGAGAACTACACCACCACGTACCCCATTGCTGGTGTGACTTGGGAGCAGTTCAAGCTAGCTTTCCGCAGCGCTCATGTCTCAGCTGGAGCCATGAGTCTGAAGAAGCGTGAGTTTCGCAACTTACGCCAGGGGAACCGCTCCGTGGCCCAGTATGTGGATGATTTCAGCATGTTGGCTCGTTATGCACCAGGAGATGTGGCCGATAATGCAGCCAAACAGGAGAAGTTCTTGGAAGGACTCAACGATGAGTTGAGCGTGCAGCTGATGGTGGCTACTTTCAACAACTACCAGGAGCTGGTAGACAAGGCCCTCATCTTGGAGGGGAAGCAGCAGCAAATCGAAAACCGCAAGAGGAAGTATGGACAGGGGAAGTCTCACTCTGGAGCTCAACAGAAGCCCCGCTACTCCCTGTACTCAAGGAATATCGGATCAGGGACCGGTAAGTATGTAGGACACACTCATCACGCGCACAACCATGGAGGACACAACCATGGAGGAAATGGGAATAATCGTCCCAACAATGGCAACTTCAAGAATGGCAATGTAAGTGGGAATGGCAACCAGCATCGTTCCGCTCCAGCCCAGAAGGATCTGAATCATATCACCTGCTTCAAGTGCCAGAAGACAGGGCACTATGCCACTGAATGCCCTTAGAACAAGCAAGGAAATGGAAACGGCAACAACAACGGCAACTCCGCAACTAAGAAGCCAAATCCTTTTCCTCGTGCTCAGGTGAACCACATTGATGTGGACGAACTCTATGATCAGCCCGAGACTGTGGTTGGTAAGTTTTTATTGCATTCACGTCCAGTTATGGTACTTTTTTTATTCTGGTGCAACTCACTCATTCATATCAAGGGTAGTTTGGTTTACCCACCAGAACCCTTAGTCAGCCCATTAAGGTCAACTCCCCAGGAGGTATGATGATGGCAGGGATAGGATGCCACGCCTTGAAACTCCATATAGGAAACCATGTTTTTCCCACCGACCTCATCGTATTAGAATCTTAGGGATTGGATGTAATCCTAGGCATGGATTGGATGACCATGTATGAAGGAAATCTTGTTTGCCCCAGCAAGTCTATTTTACTCACCACCCTAGAGAACAAGAGGATTAATTATGTATCCCGATGCACACGGATGAGTGCTCGGTTAAATTCCCTCACAAGAGTTGTTCAGGAGGAAGTGTCGGTGGTACAAGACTTTCCAGATGTATTCTCGGAGGCATTACCAGGCATGCCACCAGATAGAGAGATTGAATTTTTGATAGAGTTACTACCAGGAACCGCCCAATTTCCAAGAGACCCTATCGGATGCCCTCAAATGATTTTGTAGAAATCAAGAAGCATATTAAGGAGTTATTGGATAAGGGATATATTCGCCCAAGTTCTTCACCTTGGGGAGCCCCAGTTCTTTTGGTGGAGAAGAAAGATAAAACCTTGAGGATGGTAGTCGATTATCGTGCATTGAACGAGGTGACTATCGAGAACAAGTACCCTGTGCCGATGATTAATGACTTGTTTGACCAGCTAGTAGGAGCCAAAGTATTCTCCAAGATCGATCTTCGATCAGGGTATCACCAATTGAAAATTCATGAACAGGATATACCCAAAACAGCCTTCACCACAAGGTATGGCTTATATGAGTATACAGTCATGTCTTTTGGTTTAACTAATGGTCCTGCCTACTTCATGGATAGATGAACAAGGTGTTTATGGAATACCTGGACAAGTTTGTCATGGTTTTCATCAATGACATTTTGATATTCTCCAAGAGCGAGGAAGAACACAAGGAACACTTGTGTTTAGTTCTAGAGAAACTTAGAGAGCATCGGTTATATGCCAAGTTCAGTAAATGTGAATTCTGGCTGACGGAAATCGAATTCCTTGGACACATTATTTCCGGAGAAGGAATAGCAGTAGACCCTGCTAAGGTTGAAGCAGTCACTGAGTGGAAGTCACCCACCTCAGTTAAGGAGATCCGCAGTTTTCTCGGACTTGTCGGATATTACCGGAGATTCATTGAGAATTTCTCAAAGATTACCAAACCCATGACGGAATTGTTGAAGAAAGAGTCTAAGTATATCTGGACTGAGGAATGTGAGGCCAGTTTCCAGGAGTTGAATAAACGTTTGGTCACAGCCCCAGTGTTGATACTGCCAAACATTCGGAAGGACTTCCAGGTTTATTGTGACGCATCACGTCAAGGACTTGGAGGAGTGCTCATGCAGGACGGAAAAGTTGTAGCATATGCATCCAGACAGCTAAGACCCCATGAGTTGAATTATGCCACCCATGATTTGGAACTAGCAGCCATAGTGCACGCACTCAAGACCTGGAGACATTTCCTTATCAGAAATAGTTGTGATGTTTACACTAATCATAAAAGGCTGAAGTATATCTTCACACAGAAGGAGTTGAACCTCAGACAGAGGAGATGGTTAGAGTTAATCAAGGACTATAACATCAGACTGCATTACCATCTAGGAAAGGCAAATGTTGTAGCAGATGCTTTGAGTCAGAAGAGTTATGTGAACACACTCATAGAAGGAGGATTACCCCAGGTATTAACCGATGATCTCAGAGAGCTCCGGCTAAAGATAGTTCCAAAAGGATATGTTGCCACACTAGAGATCCAGTCCACCTTGACCGAAAGAATTCATGAAGCCCAGAAATCAGACAAGGAGATAGCTGAGATAAAGCAAAGAATGAAGGATGGAAAAGCTAAAGACTTTCGTGAAGATGAACAAGGAACTCTGTGGTTTGAGAACCGAATCTATTTGCCCAATGACCTAGAGCTCAGGAAGTTGATACTTCAAGAAGCCCACGATTCTCCATACTCGATACACCCAGGCAACACCAAGATGTACCTGGATTTGAAGGAAAGTTACTGGTGGACGGGAATGAAGAAGCATATTGCCGAACATGTTGCGGTATGTGATGTTTGTCAGCGTGTAAAGGCGGAACATCAGAAACCAGCAGGGTTACTCCAACCTTTGTCGATACCCGAGTGGAAATGGGATAAGCTTGGTATGGACTTCATCACAGGATTAGCCAGGACCCGTTCAGGTTATGATTCCATGTGGGTAGTGGTCGATCGCTTGACCAAGGTAGCTCATTTCATTCCGGTGAAGACCACCTATACCAGTGCTAAGTTAGCCAAGATATATATGACCAGGATCGTATGTCTGCATGGAGTTCCGAGGAGTATCGTGTCAGATAGAGGAACACAATTTACCTCAAGTTTTGGCATCAGTTACATGAAACTTTGGGTACAAGGCTGGAATTCAGTACAACTTTTCATCCACACACCGATGGACAGACCGAGCGAGTCAATCAGATTCTGGAGGACATGTTGAGATCTTGTGCGCTAGACTATGGGTCTAGTTGGGATGACAACTTACCTTATGCAGAGTTCTCGTAAAACAACAGTTATAAATTGAGTCTGAAGATGGCCACTTTTTAAGCTTTATACGGAAGGAGGTGCAGAACACCATTGATGTGGGACGGTGTTGGAGACCGACAACTTTTTGGTCCCGATCTTATTTGAGATTCTGAAGAAAAGGTCAAACTGATTCGAGACCGACTCAAGATAGCCCAATCCAGGCAGAAAAGCTATGCTGATAGCAAATGCAAGGAGGTGACATATGAAAAGGGAGACCGAGCATATCTTCGTGTGTCCCCACTTCGAGGAATCAAGAGGTTTGGTGTTAAAGGAAAGTTAGCACCTAGATTCATAGGCCCCTACAAAATTCTTGAACGTAGAGGTGAAGTTGCATACAAGCTCAAATTTCCAGAAGGATTGTCCGGAGTTCATGATGTTTTCCATGTTTCCCAGCTAAAGAAATGCCACGCTGAGATGGCTAATATTCCTTTGAGAGACACAGTGCCCCTAGAGGCCATACAACTTGACAGTGACCTGACCTACAAGGAGAAGCCTGTCAGAATCCTCGAGACTACCAACAGAGTTACCCGTAGCAAGACCGTCAAGTTCTGTAAGGTTCTGTGGAGTCACCACACCGAGGAAGAAGCCACCTAGGAACGCGAAGAAGATCTTCATAGAGACCACCCGCACCAATTTTCTAGCCAACCCGAATCTCGAGGGCGAGATTCATCTTAAGGTGGGTAGGTTTGTAACATCCCAAAATTTCATTTTTGTAATGTTATAATATATATCTATGCATCATCATCACATTGTTTGAATGAAGTGAATTGTCGAAGTTTTTCTTTTGGAATTCTAAAAGGCCATTTCAATTTCTTCTTATACTTGTTTCCTCCTATTTGAAAACCCTTGGAATATTCATACAAAGAGAGGAGTAATATGACACTTCACACCAGGTGCATCTTGGTGAGTTATTTGAACAATAAAACCAGGGGGTTATTTGAAAGTTTATCTCAAAAGAATTTAAAATCAATTACGCATTTTTCTAAAAAAATAATTTTTCAAAGTATTCATTTTGACAGAGGAACAATGTTCATTAAATGGAATTTATTCCCCTGATCATTTTGATATATATACTCCCTATGTTTGGAAATGATTTGATTGCATTAAAGAGTTTTAAACGTTGTGGAAAAATAGAAAAGAAAACAGAATTAAAGCGTTTAATTAGAAAACCGGTCGGCCCACAACCTTTAAACCACGAGATCCCTCCGGATCGGTCACCAACGCGCTAACCTCGCCCTCTCTCTCACTGACACGCGGGACCCACTGTCCGACAGCGTCATCCGCGTGCCCGTCTCCTTCCTCGCGTCGGACCACGTCGCCGGAGATCTCTCCTCTCCGGATCTCCCTCCTCTCTCCCTCTCCCGACCCCGCACCTGGCCTATAGGAAGCCCTGCCCTTGCCGCTCTCCGTTCCACCCCGCTACCCCCTCTACCCTTTCCAGAACGCCACCACGCCACCTCGCCAGAGTTTCGACTCCACCCGAAACCCCCAGAGCTCCTGGCCGTCGCCACACTCACCCCCACTCCCCTCTGACGCCGCCATTCGATGCCGTATCTTCGCCTCCGTCACCTGAGCATTTAGGATGCCACCCTCGACCACCGAAGCACCATCCCCGAGCATCTCCGACCTCTAGCCGCCGTCGACATCGTCGGAACTCCGACCCGCTCCTCTATAAGCTGCCACCTCCACCCGCAACCGTTAGATCTAGGATCTACGCTCCAGATTAGAAATTTTATAAAAACGAACCGGTACGCATTAGTTTTCGGTCGTCCGCCGCAAATACCCCGCACGCTCATGACCTCGGCAAATCACAGCACAACACGTAGCCCTGTCTGTTCTCTAGGAATTTTGTTCTTTTCTATTTTGTTTTAGAAAACAGAATGTTTTCTGTTATTGTTTTAGTTGTAACTTTTAAACTAATTAGTGTTTTAATTGATTCTTTTTGCATTAGGTCACAAATTTCATGCAGTTTCATCCTGTAGTCTAAGATTTCAAATTTGAACTTTTAAATTTGAATCTAACCAAATTTCCATAAATTACTAAAATCTGTATAACTGGAGTTTAAAAGTATATTTTTGTATGAATATTTTTGCACTGGTTTGTATTAGTTAAGCCTATCATCCCACAAAGTTTGAGAATTTTTAGGATAAATTTGGTTAGTGTTTTTAACAAAAACAGAATCTATTTAGTTCTTAATAGAGTTTAGTTAATTTGATTTTAGTTTAGTTTGAATCTGAGTTAGTTTAACTTTTGTATTTAGTTTTCATTAGGTTCTGTTGTTTCAACATTAGGTGAAATAAATTGCTGTTAATAATAATAATTGTTTAGTTTTATACCTTATTGTTATAGGAAATCTTCATTCCTTTCCATTAGGTATAGTTTTATAAAGAAATTTCGTTTTACTTTTCACAAAACATTTAGGAAATTTAATTCTGTCTTGTAATAAAGAATTTTAATAATTCTTTTCTGTTAAGTGATGTTCTGTTTATAATAATAATAAATTTTTTGTTTCATACTCAAATACTAAAGGAAACCCTAGTATCTACATTAAGTGGTGTTTTATAAAAATTTATAATTTTATTCGCATTTCTTTTCACTAAAGATTTAGGGGATTTAATTCTGTTTACTAAATATAAATTTTATTATTTCTTTTCTGTTAACCCTTTAGAAGACCATGTTTTGGTCATCCGTTTCTCAAACACCCGGAAGTGCGAGAAATCCAACGGAGGTGATCAAATCTTGTGGGGAACGTGTGCAAAACACTGCAGAGTACCCAAACCTAATCGATTAGCCATGTCCACGGTCATGGACAACTTGAGCCAAAGGAACTGAAACTATCTAGAATTCTCAACGCAAATAATGATATTGATGTGGGTATAAATGGCAACTTGGGTATGAGAATTGGTTGGTGGAACCATCTCATTAATCAACCAACATTGTAGTAATAGTATTTCCCCCCTCTTGTAGTAGGAAAAAATTGGCTTTATGCAAAACTTACTATACCACCTGCCAAATATGCATATAGAATAGATGATTTACTTGAGACACCCTCTTTTGTGACATTGCCGACATATTCAATATGCTGACCTACATGGTTGCAACGTATCATGTTGCAGAGTATTTTTCCAACCAGGACTGAGGATACGATCTACACTCAGTGAGATGCCCATGGAGTCAGATGGACTCAACGACCTTTGAAGCTTCCACAAGATTAGTTATTCTCATGAGTTGGCCTTCAGCTAATTTATTGTAATAAAGGACTCGATATGAGATTTCGATTTATAAAGCTGTGTGATTTCCCTTTGATATATACATTGATGTACCGTGTGTGTACCAGCATGATCTTGGGATGGTACGGAAACACCGGAGATTCGACCTTTCAGGTCGGGTCGCTACATCTCCTCACACTCTTGCACAATGCAAGATGTCGTGATTCCACTAAGGGACCCTTGAGGGTGGTCATCGAACCCGTACAAACAAGGTTGCGGCAATCTCCACAAATGAATTAGAGACTCCCAACGACAGCACAAAGCTTAACCACAATGGATTGTGGCTCTAAGGTGACCTCAAATGCTCGGGGCAATCTCCATAACCTAATTGGAGACCCCAAAGTTTTCCTGGAGCTTTGCACCACAATGATTGAGATCCGAGGTACCACCAACCGTCTAGGGCGCCAAAGCACCCAAGTGGAACAAGCTCTAGGGTGCTCAAACACCCAAGAGTAATAAGCTTCTCAACTTCTCACTTCAACGTATCACCGTGGAGAACTCAAACCTATGCACCAAATTCAATGGCAAGGGCACATAGAGTGCCCAAGTCCTTCTCTCCCAAATCGCACCACAACAACTAATGCTATGTAGGAAAGTGAGAGGAAGAACAAAGAAGAACACGAAGAACTCCAAGATCTAGATCAAAGGGGT
Organism: Hordeum marinum; assembly: GCA_022496015.1. NCBI lineage: Eukaryota > Viridiplantae > Streptophyta > Magnoliopsida > Poales > Poaceae > Hordeum > Hordeum marinum. The sequence continues at coordinate 218,068,304 of CM039672.1, forward strand.
TCCCCTCACATAGAGGAGAAAGTGAATGGTGGAAATGTGGATCTAGATATCCTCTCTCTTTTCCCTCCAAAAGGAGCAAGAATCATTGGAGGGATTGAGAGATAGCAAGCTCAAAGAGGCTCAACAATGGGGGGCAAACACAAGCTCAAAAGATGGAGAACCATTGGGGAAGAAGACCCCCTTAAATAGGTCCCCACAAATCTGCCTGTTATGTGCAGAATAGCACACGGGTGGTACAACCGGTGGAGTGGGTGGTACAACCGGTACAACTGGCAAGACCGGTACAACCTCCCTACTACCGCCCAACAATTTGACCACAACACATAGTTGGTCGGGTGCAACCGCTCAGCTCGATCGCTGCACATGGCGAAGTCCCAAGCGGTAGAACCGCTTGAGACACCGGTAGTACTGGGATATAGTAATATAGTGGTACAACCGTCCAACCTCCACCCAACAACCACAACACAACATAACCGTGTCCGGTTGTAGCCTGGTGTTGGGACGGTACAACCGCCCAGGGCTACCACCCAGGGTAACCTAGCAATTGGCAGTACAACCGCTGGGGACCAGATAGTGGCAGCATCCCCGGGGTATCACCCCTGGGGTGGTGGTTATGCTGGAAGACACGAGTGATCAGTACAGCCGTATCAAGAAAATAGGTAAGACCAGAACTGCCATAACCTCTGCAAAAGAGCTCCGAATTGAGCAAACTCAAGCTTGTTGGATTCAGGATGACAAGAGCTATCCAAGATGACATGATGTAGACAAAATAAGACAAACAATATGTTTAGATCCCCTCATTTTATCCTTAATGAAAAGAATACAAATACGTGTCTTGACCCCTTCTGTCACGAGGATAAAGCACCGCAAGATTGAATCCATTACAATGCACCACTCCCACTGAAGACAAATCAATCTAGTTGGCTAAGCCAAACGGATAGATCAAAGAGAAATACGAAGCTATAATATCATGCATATTCAAATTCATAAAAGACTCGATAACTTTTCATGAATAATCTGATCATAGACCAACAATTCCTGGGATCCCAACAAAGAAACCACAAAAGAAGATTACATCGAATAGATCACCGTGGATATCATAGTGAAATTTGTATTGAAGATTAGAGCGAGAGAAGAAGCCAACTAGTTACTGGCTATGAAGTTTAGGTCTATGGTGGACTACTTACGCATCATCATGGAGGCAGCAAGGTTGATGTAGATGGCCTTCGTGGTCGATCCACCCTCCGATAGAGTACTTGAGAAGGTCTTGAGATGGTCTCCCGTTGGAACAGAGGCTCGTGGCGGTGAAAGAAGTGTTTTGGGTGGCTCTCTGATGGTTTCCTAATATTTGAGAATTTTGTGGAAGTGGATTTAGCTCAAATGGAGTCGCGATGGGGCCACAAGGCATCAGGGCGCGCCTACCCCCTAGGTACGCCTTGTTTCCTTGTTGTCTCCTCATGTGGCTTCAGACTCCTCACAAAGCTTCCTCGGTATGTTTTTTCCAAAAAAAACCATCGAAAATTTTCATAGAGTTTGGACTTCGTTTGGTACAGATTGCTTGGAAAACAAAAAACAAGCAGAAAACAACATGTGGCAATTGACACTGGATTAATACGTTAGTTCCCAAAAATAATACAAAATAGCATACAATTTCATATAAAGTATCCATGATTATTAATGTAATAGCATGGAACAATCAAAAATTTATAGATACGTTAGAGACGTATCAGCATCCCCAAGCTTAATTTGTGCCCGTCCTCGAGAAGGTAAATGATAAAAAACTGAATTTTGTATGCGACATGCTACCCAACATGTAATATATTTTTAGTATGATCACTAAGAAACGATGAAGAACTTGATATCAGCATAATAATATCCATAAACATAAATAACATAACCATCACACTTCAAAATATATGATCCTTAAAGAATGTGATTCCCTAGTCATTTTATCATAGCAAGCATGGCGTGACTCTGTCTTCACTGCATAAGTATAAATCATGAGCACCTTGGTATCACACCTTGGTGCAGCGACATGCTATACAAATAGTTTTTAACTCTTTCTTCGACGTAGTTTTAAACTGTCGCCTTGCCTATGTGGGCGATAGGAGAGTCCATCCCACACGACATGGAAAAATCGTCAGCGGTGTGGAACAAGAACCCAAATGTTGTTTTTCTAACTAAGCATATGCGACGTCTGCATCTATCACAAACGAGAATCATTAGCCAACCATTTGAGACATGTAATATTTTTCCAAATGGTCCATCCTCGAGACTCGAGTGGGATCACATTACCATCGCATGCGGTATCCTGTGGCACAACATTTACGATGTGTACCACATCGAAAATAGTTGACATTTGTAAATCGTGTACGACAAGGTGAGTATCACACATATTTACAATTTCCATATAGTTTGCGATACCTAATTAAGAAGATATTTTAATCATTGTACAAGTGTCGCACATGGTTACAAAATGTCTGACTGTCGTGCTCGTGTTGGACGGGATAGCTATCACACGCATTATTCTATGGTGCAACGTTAACGATGCATACGACGTCACAAACAATGGGTGATTGTGATGCATGTGCGACAGAGACACTATCACTGGCATTTAATTCGGTTGCACCGTTTGAAATATTGTTTGACATCGCGCATGGTTTGGAAACGACAATTATGTGCATGGTCGCACACATTTTCTATCTGTGAAACGACTCGGATCATGAGGTATATCACAAATGTTGAGATTTACAAACCATATGCGGTGTAATGTGAAAGCACAACTTCTCCCTAGGTGGTTTTGTTAATTAATAATGGCATATATTTCATTGGACTAATGAATTTATCAATTACATTTTAGGAAAATTTTAATGAATGGATTGGCTAGCTTTGTGAGGAGAATGCCTATATGCAAGGAACATCAACTGGCAAAAGCTTTAGACTCTACATTTTACTTTGTGTGAGAAATCGCATTAGAGTCCATAGAAAAGCCAATACTATTAAAAGGGGATTAGCTATCTATGATGATCTGGTTTCTCAAAGTGCTTAGAGATTATACACCAAAAACCTCACCATTTCTCCCATAAAATATACTGTCAAAAAACCCTAAAGTCAAATTTGATGCCACCAACATTTCCCATATCAGCCACACCGAGTTTCCCTTGACAAAACCCAAGACAAACCCTAGCAAATCGATAGAACCGAGTTTCGCTTCAATACATCCGAAAAGTAGTGACCAACCTTTTGGTATCCATTTTCTAAACATTGAATATTCTGAGTTTTACATATCGATGCCACCAAAGTAAGGAACTGCCGAGGCCAGCTGAATCGATCTCACCGAGATGTTATATATCGTTCATCGAGAACCCAAAAGTTAGGACATTTAGCACTAGTTGATGCAACCTAGTTTTTACTTCGGTTCGAACGAGTTGGACAATAATGTTGTAATGGTTGGATTCTTGGAGATGGCCATATACACCCCTCCACGTCCCTCTCTTTCATAGAGAGAGCACTCAGAACAAGCAAACACTTCCATCATTCATTTTTTGAGAGACAACCACGTATTCATGTGTTGAGATCAAGATCTTCCACTCAAACCATATGAATCTTCATTTTTAGCCTCCCCATGTTGTTATCCACCCAATCAATCTCTTCTACCAAGCCAAATTCTATGAGAGAGTGATTGAGTGTTGAGGAGACTATCTTTGGAAGTTCTAGAGCAAGGAGTTCATCATCCATATCACATCCATTACCTTTTGGAGAGTGGCGTCTCCTAGATTGCTTAGGTGTCGCTTGGGAGCCTCCTAGTTCTTGTGGAGTTGATTCAAATAGTTTGTAAGGGAAAGGAGATTGCCTACTTCGCGAAGATTGCCTACAACCCGGGCAAATCCTGCGCCGTCCATCGCCTTCCCTTCCATTTACCCTTTCCAACCTCGTTGGAGATCCATCGCTTGATCGGATGAACGTTGCGATCCCTTGCCATTCGATCCACACCCGATGTCACCCCTGTTAATACCCCGCTTCCCGCACTCCGTCCTCCCTAAAACCCCTCCATCCTCACACCACCATCACCCCAGTTCGTCGTTAGATCCTGAAGGCACTACCACCACCATTGAGTTTGCCCTGCTCGTGTCTTGTTACCTCTGTCGTCGCCTTCGTCACCAATCGACGCTTGAGTGTTGTCGTCGTCGCCTAGACATGTCCGCTGTCATCGACGACCACCAAAGGCCTCGCCCGCACCACCACCCGAGTCATCGCCGCAGTTGCGCCATCACCAGAGTTCCCCACCCCGTTGTAAGCCATCGGAGTCATAGTCCACCGTCCGATTATCTTTCTATGACGTAGAATAGACGTGCGTACCGCTTCGGGTTTTTTCAATTGAACTGGCTGGTTTTTCTTTTGTTTATAATTAGCCAAAGTGATTCTTTATGCATCGGTCGTCTTCTAGTTTGCACCCGCAGCGCACACCCCTAGTCCAATAGCAGCATGACACGTAGCCAATTGTTGATCTTTAGTTTTTTATTTTTCTTTCTTTTTCTGTTCTAAAAAACAGTTCATATTTTTGGAAAATTCATGTCAATTAAGATTTTAGTATTTTAATTCGATTCTTTTTTGCATTAGATAAAAAAAATTGTTAGATCAAGTTGTTTTCAAGTTTGAGTAGTTTAAATATGAATTCAATGAAATTTATATGAATCACTATTTTGTGAATATCTTCAGTTTAAGAATACATTTAGCGTGATTCTTTTTGCTGTTGTTTTGTATTGTATTGTTTTATCACTAGGTTTATTTTGGACATTTTTACGATGTTTTAATTTTATATTGTAATCAAAACAATATCATTTTAGTTTCTTTTAGGTTTAGCTCTATTTATTTTTGTTTTAATTGTTTTAAATTGTTTTCTTTAACTATTTTTTACAAGTTATAATTAGTTTCTGCTAGTTAATAGTAGGAATTTTATTTGCTATATTTTTTATTTCTTGTTTCTTTGTTTTGTAGGAAACCATGTTTTCTTCCTAAGTAGAGTTTTACAATAGTTGTTAGGTTGATTCTTTTTGTATAGAGAACTTTAGGTAAAATCCTTTATGTTATTCCAACGAAACTTTAGTTTTCTTTCTATTAAAAGTTTATTAGTTGCAGAAAAGTATATATAGTTTGTGTTCTAATAGTAAAACTTTTCCATTGAGTTTTGTTGACTAATTTGGTTTTACCTTTATGTTTTCCTTGATTGTTTTATTTTTAGTTTTACCTGGTGTTATTTATTGTTTGCGAATGTGTTCGCATATTGTGTGACTGTTTTGTCTCGTTAGATCACCTAAAGTGTGAAGCTTGATATTTAGTGTGGCTTGAGTTTGAAGATCGTCAGCAAGACAAGTCACTTTGATCATTGTTTTACCTATATTTTATTTTGCCTTAGTTACCCCTTTCCACCATGCATGCTAGTAGGTTACATTGACATGTTGATCTTGCAAGTAGTATCATGTGGTAGGAATAATCCCGCCCCTTGACATCAATGCCCGAGATTTGCGATAAAATTTTAGTTGCTAAGCTCTAGTAGACGGGGTTGGTTGAGTGTTTTTATGAGAGTTGTGAGAATTAAATTATGATTAAGACTTCAAGAATCAAGACATCAAGAATTCATGATGCAATGTACCTCTGGGTGGAAATTGGATGAATGGCGCCCTGGAGAAACCAGCGATTAGCCTAGATGTTGCTAGAGAAGTTCCAGTATTCACACGAAAATCTCCACCCATGCACGAAATGACGAATGGATACTTCAAGACCCAAGGCTTACCTGCACAACCACAAAGACATTATGGGCTTTGGCTTGGTTGGAATAGTGACTCTGGCCGGACTGTCTTACGAGATGTAGAAGAATGGTAGGATTGGATGGGCACCGGCAATGGCCTAGAGGAACTCTTTGGAAGACCATGTTTCTATCATGCGGTTCTCAAACACCATGTAGTGCGAGGACTTCAACGGAGGCGATCGAATATTCTGGGGAAAGGGCGCAAGACTGTGCAGAGTACCAAATCTAATCGATTAGCTGTGTCCCCGGTTTAATACAAGTTAAGCCTTCGGAACTGAAACTATCAGGAACTCTTGACACAATTAATATAAATGAATTGGGTTTATTGATAATTTTGGGCACGAGAGTTGGTTGGGGAACCTTCTCATTAACAACCAACTTTGTAGTAATAATTTTCTTTTAACCCCTTTGTTGTAGGAAAAATCATGTTTCGCTAAACTTAAACTTAGAGCCCCACCTACCAAATATGCATATAGTGTAGATGATGATTTTACCAGTTCTCTCTTGTGATTTGTCGGCATATTCAAAATGTTGACCTGCATGGCCGCAACGTCTCATGTTGCAAAGTATTATTCCGACCAGGACTGGTGACACATTCTACACTCAGTGGTATGCCCTTGGAGTCGTATGGACTCGCTTGCATCTACGTCTTACGTAGTAGCTTTATCTCATGAGTTGACCTTCAACCAAATTTATTTTGTAATAAAGACCCTATATGATATTTCAACGTAATAAAGCAAATGTGATTGAACATTGATATATACATTCATGTACTGTGTGTGCCAGAATGATCTTGGGATGGTACAGATACACATAGACTTGATCATGTCAGGCCGGGTCGCTACAAATACATTCTCTTCTTTTGCAGATGTGATTAGACCCAATAGTGGATAATGTGATGCAATATAATAATCGCATCGAATGCCTTGATCTCCATCTCTCAAAAATTACTTTGAACTCCTATCGAGGGACCTTACCGGAGATTATATTCAGAAGGGTTCTTTGTTGTGTGAGCAATTGTGCTAGAGGTAATGAGATCCCTACATGTACCGCGCAAAAAAGATTGGTTTGCTATTCAGCGCCGACAACTATGGCAGAATGGAGTAGGGTATGTAGAAGCTCAGTTTAAGTTTGGACCTTTAGTTGAAAGACTAGTTGAAAGTCCTTATGTCAAGCCCATACATGACATGTCAGTGGTGGGTCCCTGTGCAGAATTATTGGAGTTGCAAAACTAGTTGTAATATCAGCTTGAGCCTCTCATAAGTTCATGTTTCGCTAATCAGCGCGCGCGTCTAGACCTGCATGACAAAGTTTTCGCATAAGCTGAATTTTCATTTCTAATATCAGTTTGAACCTTGTAATCTTTGAATTTTAGACTTGTAATGATGGAATTTGAACCATAGTAATATTTCTGTCATTTGTGATACAATCATGCTAATGTCATCGTATGAGACTCCTATGTTGGTAGTATTATTTCTTCCTTAATATGCAATGGATTATTAGTACCTAGACCGTAAGAAGCACAACATTGACCATAAATATAGAGAGGGTATCATGTGCGACTCTAATGGCGCTCCAAGTGACATGCCGACGACGAGTGCGAGTTCACCATTGTAACGCCCTGTTATGCTTGGCGGGATCTAGACTGGCCCCACAGACCAACACTAGTCTTTCCTACGCAATTTGTCCTCCCTCGTGCACACCCAAAAACAACTTTCCAGTCGGTCACCCATCCTTAAATTGCTCCAAGGCAAGCACGCTTAACTTTGGAGTTCTTTTCGAATGGGATCCCAATAAAGAAGTAATTCCTTGTTGATATGAGTAGTCTTTCATTCCTATTAAGCCAAGCTCCCACATACAACCCCACGCAAAGGAACCAACATCCTCGTCGACCTACCACTCTAGTCTAGCAAATGTGTCATGTTGTGTGTCACAACAGGCCACACGCGCCATGCATCACATGCCCATGCACCGGACCCACGCTTGCCCAAGTAATCGTAAGGGTAGGCTCTGATACCAACTGTAATGCCTCGTTAGTCCTGGCGCGATCTAGACTAGCCTCATAGACTAATACTAGTCTTTCCTACGCACTTTGTCCTTACTCGTGTGCACCCAGAAGCAACTTCCCGATCAGTCACCCATCCTAGAATTTCTCTAAGCCAAGCATGCTTAACTTTGGAGTTCTTTTCGAATGGGTTCCAAGGCAAGCATTCTTATCTTTGGAATTCCTTATTGATATGAGTAGTCTATCATTCCTATTTACCCGTGGTCTCACAACCATGCATTCTATAGTGGAGACACATAAAAGGTTCACAGAGATCTTGATGGTATACACCAACCAACCTATCTGAGTGGAGAACTCCATCCACGTTATGGAGTTGTTGCTTGGCATAGATAAGTACAAACTGGTCGGGTTCGACCTTGAGTACCTTCACACGCTCTAGTCTCGCGTCCCTTCGTGTGCTCTACTCTTGCACCCTTCCACGTGCTTTGCTATCGTGCCCCTTCGCGTGCTCTCTGCCTGTGGTTGGGGTTGGCCCGGGATCATGATTGGCATGCCATATGCATGTGGTTGCGCCAGGCACGTCGCCATGATGCAGTTACGTTCACCATGATGGAATCACGCGCTGCAATAACTGCCATCCGGATGTGACGGTTTTCTAGGACCTCCGACCCCCATTTATAGTCGTGGCCATTAACCATAGTCGCTTCAATCTTTCGATTGCACCCACAACACAATAAGCACACCCATGACGACACATACAGAGAGGATGTCCAATGGCACTCCGCTAGAGTTTGGCATGCATCATGTGGACACCCACAATATGTACACGGACCTCACGGTGGTGTACACCAATGACCCGACCGTGGTGGAGGACTCCATCAACACTATGGAGGATTTGCTTGCGCAGGATGGAGAGTACAAAGTGGTCGGCTTCAACCTCACATACCCCGGAGGTCATGCTGTGCATGACCAAAAGGTTGTCATCATCAAGTTGTGCGTGGACCATCATATCCTCAGCTACCACTACTACCTGGCAAAAGGCCTTGCGATTTTTTTCAGGTTTGTCAACAGCCCCAACTATAGGTTCACTATGGTGGACACCATAAATTATCTAAAGGTGCTCGAGATTCGGGCTGGGCCTGCCGGAAGCTTGTCGGCATCGATCGCCACTACAGGTTCTGGGGCAGCACGAAGTACAAGGACTCCCTGGTTGACCTCGCTGTGGCGATCATCAACCCCTACTACAGAAAAATGAGGGCCAAGTTCAAGAAGAACAATCTTCAGTGGCACATGGGCTGAGTGAGCAGACTGGATGAAGATCACCTCCAATCCACGGCCAAGGACGCATACACATGCTATGAGAAGTTTATGCGGATCGCTGACCTGAGGAAGTGCCTCCTACCTGAGGACGACATGGGCTCGAGCCACAAGCAGAGCAGTGGCAACAAGCATCACAAGAAGTAGATGAGTTGATGATCGTTGCTCATAGTTTATTATGCATGTAATAGTTTATTAAGGTGTGCCAATGTTATGTGTGTAGTCACTTGTGTATTTGGATGCTTAATTAGGTTATGCAATCATGTTGTTATGTGGGTAATACTTTATTAAGGTGTTTTCATGTTATGTGTGTAGTCACTTGTGTATTTGGATGCTTAATTTTGCTATGGAAGCATGTTGTTATGTACACAAAGCATAGATGTATGTGCAGACTAACAAAATCACATTGCATAGATTAAACTACCAAACTTGCCGGTGATGATTTCATCAATCACTCACAATTATTTACTAGGAACCGTTTGTCAAAAACACATACACCCTAATAGAAGGAATTGTATGCATATGTTATTATCGGTTACAACACTATTCTTATTACTCACCTGTTTACCGGGTAACACACACATGTTGTTAGTACAAATTGTTTCTCTTATTTTTTTGCTCATCGTAGACAGTTCATCCAAGCGACCTATATGCCGTCTATAGCACACAACTTAATCTGGCTAAACTTTTCTATTGTGAGGGATGATCACAAACAGTTCATCCGAGTGACATGTATGCAATCTATCGCACACACCTTGATCTGGCTAACCATTTTTGTAGTTTAGGTTGATCACAAACGGTTCATCTGAGTGACCTGTGTGTCATCTATCGCATACACCTTGATCTACCAAATCATTTTTGTTGTTTTGGTTGATCGCAAACAGTTTATCTGAGTGGCATGTATGTCGTATATCGCACACATGTGTATTTAGTTAACCGTTTGCTTTATGCTTCATCCCAAACAGTTTGCTTGGATCAACTATTTTCCATGTATCACACACGCACCTCTTTTCTGAATGATATTTGATGTACCCGCCATCGCACACAGTTCGTGTCATTGGCAACAAAGCTAGAACTATACCGTTTTAAATTCATGCATCACACATAGTTTGGTCGATGGTTCTCAGATTGATGTGTCATCTTTGGACCTTCCTGAGTAGTGACATCCTTTCACCCACATACTGATGGTCAGACCGAGAGAGTCAACCAAGTACTCGAGGACATGCTTAGAGTTTGTGCTCTAGATTATTGCTCAAGTTGGGATGTGAACCTTGCCTACGCGAAATTCTCTTAAAACAAAAACTGCCAGGCTAGCATTGAGATGTCACCCTTTAAGTCACTATATGAAAAAAAATTAGAAAACCATTGTTCTAGAATCGAGTGGGTGTGCGTATTTAATTTGAACTTGATATCATTCAGGAAACCGAGGAGAAGGTAAGGCACATCAGAGACCGCCTTAAGGTTGCATAGTCAAGATAGAAGAGTCATGCCGATGCTAAGAGGGAGGAAGTGAGATATGTTGTTGGAGATAGGGTGTACCTCATCTCATCACTCTGTGGAGTGAAGCATTTTTGCATCAATGAGAACTGGGCAACCGGATTATTGGACCTTACAAAATACTCGCCTGAAGCGGAGAGGTAGCGTACCGACTAGAATTGTCGACATAGTTGTTTGTGGTACACAATGTGTTCCATGTTTCACAACTCAATAAATGTCACCCATACATGATGGAGACATAGTTAAGTGAAATAGTACCCCTTACGGAAGTTCAAGTAGGAGATTACCTCACCTATAAGGAGAGACATATCAAAATACTAGAAACCGCCGAGAGGAACACCAAAACCAAGACTATCAGATTGTGCAAGGTACTGTGGGATCACCAAGCGGAAGAAGAAGTAACTTAGGAATGCAAAGATAAACTTTGGGAGAATCATCCTCACCTATTTGCTATCTAAGTCGAATCTCGGGGAGAGGATTCCTCTTTTGGGGGTTAGTCTGTCACAACCCATTTTTTTCCAAAATTTTGGTTGTGAACTTAGAGACATATGCATCCATGATTTCCTTACACATTTGGTTTTTGAAACCAACAAAGACCAGACTATGAGTTTGAAATGCAATTTTGATTCTTGTTGAAGGTCATGAAGGTTTCACCCAAAAATGATTTTCAAAAAACTTGCATAAGGGAAGGAAAGAAATATCGTAAGATAGTATTTTCCCTATTTATTTTTAGTGAACAAGAGTTTGAAAATAGTTTAACTTGGGAAATTAAACTCCTAGAAAAAGTAAATAAAACAGAAAAAAGAAGAATGAAAATAAAAAGAAAACAACTTGCAAATATGCCCATTAGCTATAGACAAAATGTAGTCGTCAAAAATCCTTGGAGAAAATTTCACCTAGCCGTGAATAATCTCAAGGGGTCTTAGGAATAGTTTTCCTTTTGAAGAAAATTGAAATAGAAATTGAAATTTAAAAACAGAGAGCAAAAACAGAAAACTGAAATAGAGAAGGAGAGGAAAGAGAAAATATGGGCGGGCTAGATAGCCGACCAGGCTAGGCACGGCCCAGCTAGCCATTCGTCCTAGTACCGCGCTTGCGCTCTCCATCTCTCCCCTATCTCGCACTTGCATGCGGGGTCACTAACGTGGCTTGAGACTGCGTTAGTATTTCCCCAAAGAGGAAGGGATGATGCAGCACATCGACGGTAAGTATCTCCCTCAGTTTATGCAACCAAGGTATCAGTCTATAGAGGAAGATCACACACCCACGTAAAAAGCTCCTGCACACAAACAACAAATACTTGCAACCCGATGCAAAAGAGAGGTTGTCACTCTCTCAATAGTAATAAGATAGATTAGGTCATGATAGTTTTGGCAAATAGATCTTGCAAGAACACAAAATGAAATAAATAAATAAAAGTGTCGCAAGGTATTTTTGTTTTTCTGGATTAATAGATCTAAAAAAAAGATGCAAATAGTAGATCAGAAAGCAATATGTTGGAAAAGTAGACCCGGGGTTCGTAGGTTTCACTAGTGGCTTCTCTCATGAGTATAGCGCATGGTGGGTGAACAAATTACTGTTGGAAAATTGATAGAAGATCAAATAATCATGACGATATCAAGGCAATGATCATTATATAGGTATCACGTCCAAGATAAGTAGACCGGAACGATTCTACATCTACTTCTATTACTCGACACATCGACCGCTATCCAACATGCATCTAGTGTATTTAGTTCAAGAGAAAATGGAGTAATGCAATAAGAATAGTCACATGATGTAGACAATATATATTCATGTAGGAATAGACTCTATCTTTCTATCCTTAATGGAAACGATACATGCGTGTCTTGCTTCCCTTTCTGTCATTGGGAAAGAATGCCGCAAGATCGAACCCATCACAATGCACCTCTTCCCATGGCAAGAAAAATCGATCTAGTTGGCCTAACTAAACCAAAGATTCGAAGAACAAATATGAGGCTATAAGTAATCATGCAAATAAGAGATCAAAGAAGACTCATATCATATTCATGGATAGAAACAGATCATGACCTCAAATTTCATCGGATCCTAATATACACATCGCAAAAGTAATTATATTAAATAGATCTCCAAGAGACAATTGTATTGAGAAACATAGAGAGAGAGGAAGCCATCTAGCTACTACCTACGGACCCATAGGTCTATGGTGGACTACTCACGCATCATCGGAGAGGCACCTATGAAAAATATGAACCCCTCTATGATGGTGTTAGATTGGATCTAGAGATTTTGGAACTTGCGACGACTGGAACTGTCTTTCGTCGACTCCCCCAGGGTTTTTGGATTTTCAAAGAAATTATAGGCTTGATACTCGGTTGAGGGGGTGCCTGAGGTGCACACCCTGCACCAGGATGCGCTAGGGGCCTCTGCTGCACCCTAGTGGAGGGTGGCCATAGTGGGCCCCCTCTTCTGGTGTTGTTTGGACCATCAGCGTTTGGGCTCCATTTGGTACTAATTTTCTGGGAAGTCAAAAAGAAGCAAAAACATCAATTGGCACTTTGGCACTATGTCAATAGGTTAGTCCCAAAAATTGATATAAAGTTGCCATAAAATGATTGTAAAACATCCAAGATTGATAATATAACAGAACGAAACAAGCAAAAATTATAGATACATTGGAGACGTATCAGCATCCCCAAGCTTAATTCCTACTCGTCCTTGAGTAGGTAAATGATAAAAACAGAATTTTTGATGTGGAATGGTGCCTATCATGTTCATCATATATTGTTTTCTTTATGGCATGGCCATTTGGAATTTTCATATGGCTCAAAGCAATAGTCAAGTATTGATATGAAAACTTTAAACTCAACCATATCAACAAGCAACCATGTCTTGCAAAATATTAACGCTAAAGCAAGTTCTCCCTAGCCCATCATGCTCAATCATTGATCCATTCACAATACACACTCACATATTAGCTACACCTAATGCTCAAGTACGATCATAGTGCCCCCTTGTTGGTCCTTTATAAGAGAAGATGGAGACTCAAATTGAAAAATAAAAAATGCATAAAGTAAATAGATAGGCCCTTCGCAGAGGGAAGTAGGGATTTGTAGAGGTGGCAGAGCTCAAGTCTTTAAATTGATAGAGAAAAATATTTTGAGTGGCATGCCTTTCCTATCAACGAAAACGACTAAGAGATTTCACTATCTTTCCACACGAGATGCATCATAGGTGGTTCCCAATCAAAAAATAAAGTTTATTCGTTTTTCCATGACACTTTCACTTTCCATGGCTAGTGGAATCCATGGTTGCCTTCCATACCAACACTTTCCAAGGAATTTGTTATTTGACAACATAAAGTAAATTTCTTTTCTTTTTCATTTTGTAACCGGGCATCCCTATTACCACCATACTCTCTTGCAATGACAAGTGAATAAACACTCATCTTGAGAATAACACACATAGCAAGAAAAAATATCGATCACCCCCTACCGTTTAATGAGCGATACGGGCACACAAAAAGGAAAATTTATTTTGAAAGTTTAGAGATGGCGCATACAAATTTTCTTGGAATGGCATAGAAATACCATGTATAGGTAGGTATAGTGGACTCATATGGCAAAAGTTGGTTTAAGGATTTTGGATGCACAAGTAATATTTCTACTTAGTAGAAGTCAACGCTAGCAAAAGATTGAGAAGCATCCAACCAGGAAACAAAAAATCACATAAGCGAGCATTAAGCATGACTAACACTGAATAATGCACCATAAGTAGGATGTAATTTCATAGCACAACTATTGACTTTCGTGCTTGCATAGGGAATCACAAACCTTAACACCAATAATCCTACTAAGCATAATTGCTCATCAACGTGACTCACATATCACTATTGTGATGTCTCAAAACTATTAGAAAGAATCAAGTTTAATTTGTCCAATGATCTTCGTGAAAGTTTTTATTATACCCTTCTTGAATATCTATCACTTTGGGACTAGTTTCATATGTTGCAATTGCTTTTGATAAGCTCACATGGATATAAGTGAAGAACATGAGCATGCAAGTTTCATATATCAAAGTAATGTAAATGAAGCATGAGAAGATTTCTTCAAAATTACTAACTCTCAAATTAATACAAGTGAGGCATGAGAGCATTTCGTCAAACATGTAAAAGCACACCATGCTCAAAAAGATATAAGTGAACCACTAGAGCAATTTCTTTGCTCAAAAGTTTTAAGTGAAGCATAAAGAGAAATATTAACAAATCATAGCTTAATTTTGGCTCTCTCAAATAGGTGTGTGCAGAAAGAATAAAAGGAAATAAAGCAAAGATACAAGACGCTCCAAGCAAAACTCATGATATGTGATGAATAAAAATATAGTTCCAAGTTGTATACCGATGGTTCTTAGAAGAAAGAGGGTATGCCACTCGGGGCATCCCATAGATTAGTTGCTTGATACTCTTTGGAATTACCTTGGGGTTTTGTAGCATCCCTAAGCTTTGAATCTTCTATCTCCTTATTCCTTCATCCACCGTGATCTTACCAAAACTTGAAAACTTTCATCACACAAAACTTAACAAAATTGTCATGAGATCCGTTAGTATAATAAAGAAAATTACCACTTTACGTACTATTATAAACCCATTCATATTTTATTATTGCATTATACCTATTGTATTCTAAGTTTACCATGACTTATACCCCCCCCCGATACAAGCCATAGATTCATCAAAACAAGCACCCAATGAAATGACAATAGAATCTATTCCTGAAACATTAGGAAAACGTAAAGAATTTTTATAGCAATACTGAGTTAAAATTTATGCTCAATATCACCTTCCAGTAAAAAAATGAATAATCGTGCATTGGGAACAAAGTTTTTGTTTCAGATTCAGGATTGTTTCTACTCATCTTATTGATCATCCTAAGGGCATTACTTGGCAGAAACACTAAATAAGACATAAAAACAAAATTATAATTGTGTAAAACACTCAAAAATAGAGAGAAAAAAGATTAAAATAATTTATTCATTGGGTAGCCTCCCATCAAGCGGTATCGTTTTACGTCCCTAGCGAGGCAGAACACATATATTCAAGTATTGTATTCCTTAGTTTGCACTCCATAGAAGGCCCTCATGATTGATTAATATGGTGTCTTAATTCTTGTTCTAGGGAAGTTTTCCATAACCTTTCTAAGGCGAAACTGAAACTTAATATTGCCTTCTTTCATATCAATCACGACACGTATAGTGCGTAAAAATGGTCTACCAAGTATGATAGGACAAGACGGATTGCAATCAATATCAAGAAAAAAATGGGAACATAATTCCTCTTTGCAATAATAAGAACATCATTAATTCTTCCCAAAGGCTTTTTAATAGCCAAGTGCAAATTAAGAGAACATTCTTCAATATTGGTAAGACTAAGCACATCACATAGAGATTTCGGAATTGTGGAAACAATAGCACCCAAATCACACAAAGCAAAGCATTCAGAATTTTTAATCTTGACATTAATGGTAGGTTCCCACTCATCATGTAATTTTCTAGTAATTGAAATCTCTAATTCCAACTTCTCTTCTAAGGATTTCATCATGGCATCAACAATATGTTTAGTAAAAGTTGTATTTTGGTCATAAGCATGGGGTGAATTTATCAATGATTGAAGAAAATAAATACAATCAACCATGGATAAAATATCATAATTAAAGTCTTTGTAACCAAATATAGTGGGCACATCACTAGTTCAAGTTTTGACCTCTCCAAACCCACTTTTATCAAAAATTTCAGCAAGATTTTCACCCTCCAAATCATTGGGACACCCTCTAGCTAAAGTTGACTCTTCTTCAGTCCCTTGATCATCAATTTAACATTAATAAACAAGGAATCAATACATCAAACAGCAATCATTTTAAGATCGTCATCATTGTTATGAAAGTAATCGCTAGAAAACGCTTTTTCTAAAAAAATTCTTTTAGCTCTTAACATTGCGGTTCTTTTCTTACTTTCATCCATAGAAACATATAAAGCCTTAATTGATTCATTAATCTTAGGTGGAAAAGCATGCAACTTGAGATTTTCAACATCATTGGAAATTCTATCAATACTTCTAGACATATCATCAATCTTATTCAACTTTCCTTCTATCGTAGTATTGAAAGACTTTTGAGCATTGATAAATTCTTTAAAAATGTTCTCAAGATCATAGGTGTTATTATTATTATTATTATTATTTTAATAATTATCATAGGAATTACTATAATTATTAGAGGAATTTCCACGAAAAGGCCTAGGATTAAAATTATCTTCATAAGCATTGTTATTGAAATTTTTTCGCGAGATCAAATTCACATCTACAGTATCACTATTTTTCTCAATCAAAGTAGACAAAGCCACATCATTAAGATCAATAGGATCATTTTTACTAGCAACCAACTTCATAAGAGCATCAACTTTTTCACTTAAAGTACTACTTTCTTCCACCGAATTAACCTTTTTACTAGTAGGTGCTCTTTCGATAGGTGCTCTTCCGGTATGCCATTGGGAATAATTTGCCATGATATTATCTAGAAATTTGGTAGCTTCACCCAAGTTAATTTCCATAAAAGTACAACCCGCGGTGGAATCAAAATGATTTCAGGAGACAAAATTCAAGCCCACATAAAAAAATTGTATGGTTATCCAAAGATTTAAACCATGAGTAGTACAATTTCTTAGCATCAAATTCATTCTTTCCCAAGTTTGTGCAACATGTTCATGCTCAGGTTGCTTAAAATTTATGATTTGAGTTCTAAGGGAATTAATTTTCGTGGGCAGAAAATACTTAGTAATAAAAGTGTCCTTACAGTTATCCCAAGAATTGATACTATTGCGAAGCAAAGAGGAAAACCAAATTTTTGCATGGTCCCTCAAAGAGAAAGGAAATAATTTCAAATTCACAATATGACTATCCACATCCTCATTATGAGTACCGGAAAATTGATCTTTCATGAAAAGATTCAACAAAGAGGCATTAATATCACAAGACTCCACACTAGTGGAGGGAGGAGCAATAGGAGTGCTAATAAAATCATTATTATTGGTATTGAAAAAATCACACAACTTCGTGTGTTCTTGAGTCTTGTGACTACGCAAACAAGATTGCAAGCAAACAAGAGATCTGACTAGAAAAAGGCAAACGAAAAAGAGAGGGCGAATAAAATGACAAATATGTGAAGTGGGGGAGAGGAAAATGAGAGGCAAATGTCAAACAGTGTAAATTGCAAGGAGATGAGATTGATGATTAGGATCCTGGTAGATGAGATTGCTTTCTCCACGACAATGGCGCCAGAAAGTCCTTTAACGTGGCTTGAGACTGCATCGGTATTTCCCCAAAGAGGAAGGGAGGATGCAGCACAATGACGGTAAGTATTTCCCTCAGTTTATGAAACCTAGGTATCAATACGTAGAGGAAGATCATGAACCCACGTAAACAGCTCCTGCACACAAACAATAAATACTTGCAATCTAACGCGAAAGAGAGGTTGTCACGCTCTCTACGGTAATAAGATAGACTAGGTAATGATAATTTTACCAAATAGATCTCGCAAGAACACAAAATAAAATAAATAAACAAAAAGTGCAGCAAGGTATTTTTGGGTTTTCTGGATTAATAGATCTAAAAACAAAAGATGCAAATTGTAGATCGGAAAGCAAAATGTTCGAAAAGTAGACCCGGGGGTTGTAGGTTTCATTAGTGGCTTTTCTCATGAGTATAGCGCACGGTGGGTGAACAAATTATTGTTGGGCACTTGATAGAAGATCAAATAATCATGACGATATCCAGGCAATGATCTTTATATAGGCATCAGATCCAAGATAAGTAGACCGAAACGATTCTACATCTACTTTGATTACTTGACACATCGACCGCTATCCAGCATGCATCTAGTGTATTAAGTTCATGAGAAAATAGAGTAATGCAATCAGAACGGTGACATGATGTAGACAAGATCTATTCATGTAAGAATAGACCCCATCTTGTTATCCTTAATGGCAACGATACATGTGTGTCTTGCTACCATTTCTATCACTAGGAAAGAACACCGCAAGAGCGAACCCATCACAAAGCACCCCTTCCCATGGCAAGAAAAATCAATCTTGTTGGCCTAACTAAACCAAAGATTCAAAGAGGAAATACGAGGCTATAAGTAATCATGAAAATAAGAGATTATATAAGACTCAAATAATATTCATGGATAGAAACTGATCACGAACTCAAAATTCATCGGATCCCAACAAACACACCACAAAAGTCATTACATCAAATAATTCTCCAAGATACCATTGTATTGAGAAACATAGAGAGGGAGGAGCCATCTAGCTACTGCCTACGGACTCGTAGGTCTATGGTGGACTACTCACGCATCATCGGAGAGGCGCCTATGAAGAAGATGAACTCCTTCGTGATGGTGTTAGATTGTATTTCGAGATTCTGGAACTAGCGGCGGCTGGATTGTGTTTCGTCAACTCCCCCAGGGTTTTTCGATTTTTCAGGGAATTTATAGGCTCGATAGTCGGTTGAGGGGGTGCCCAAGGTGCCCAACCTCCACCAGGCCGCGCTAGGTGCCTCTTGCATGCCCTGGTGGAGTGTGGGCACCCTGGGCCCCGTATTCTGGTGTGTTTTGGCCCATCCGCTTCCATCTGGTCAAGAAAAAATCCACAAAAATTACTGCAGCATTTGGGCTCCGTTTCATACTGGTTTTGTGTGAAGTAAAAAAAGAAGCAAAGTAGCAACTGGCACTTTGGCACTATATCAATAGGTTAGTCCCAAAAATTTATATAAATTTGCTATAAAATGAATCTAAAACATCCAAGATTGATAATATTACAGCATGGAAAAAGCAAAAATTATAGATACGTTGGAGACGTGTCAGTCACTACAACAAGAACCCACCTTCAGAAACACATCGATGCATTGTCAAATGTCCATATAAGCGTTGTTGAGATCTAGACGAACGGATGTATATGTGTTGCCGTTTGTGGCGTTGCAAGGGCCAACAACAACACATATAATTGCGTTGGTAACCAATGTGAAAAGTGTTGCAAAGCAACAACACATATAGTGAGAAGACAACAACACTTCATATGCGTTGGTGGTTACTAGTACCTAATTTCGAAACGACATAAACATATTGGTGCAATCATTAATGCATCGCATGAACAATTACCATTATTTAATATATTACCAACAAAAATTATGTTGGAAATATGCCCTAGAGGAAATAATAATTTGGTTATTATTATATTTCCTTGTTCATGATAATCGTTTATTATCCATGCTATAATTGTATTGATTGGAAACTATATACATGTGTGGGGTATATAGACAACATTATGTCCCTAGTATGCCTCTAGTAGACTAGCTCGTTAATCAAAGGTTGTCAAGGTTTCCTAGCCATGTACATGATATATCATTTGATAGCGGGGTCACATCATTAGGAGAATGATTTGATGTACAAGACCCAATCTACAAATGTAGCATATGATCGTGTGTGTTTATTGCTACAGTTTTCTGCATGTCAAGTATCTGTTCTTATGACCATGAGATCATGCAACTCACTGACAACAAAGGATTGCATTGTGTGTATCAAACGTCGCAACATAACTGGGTGACTATAAAGGTGCTCTAGAGGTATCTCTGAGGGTGTCTGTTGGGTTGGCATGGATCAAGACTGGGATTTGTTACTCCGTGTGACGAAGAGGTATCTCGGGGACCACACGGTAATACAACATCACAACAAAGCCTTGCAAGCAATGTGACTAAGTGTCAGCCACGGGATCTTGTATTACGGAATGAGTAAAGAGACTTGTCGGTAACAAGATTGAATTAGGTATAGAGTTACCGACGATCGAATCTCGGGCAAGTAACATACCAAAGAACAAAGGGAACAACATACGGGATTAACTGAATCCTTGACATAGAGGTTGAACTGATAAATATCTTCGTAGAATATGTAGGAACCAATATTGTCATATAAGTCCCGCTATTGGTTATTGACCGTAGAGGTGTCTTGGTCATGTCTACATAGTTCT
Organism: Hordeum marinum; assembly: GCA_022496015.1. Classification (NCBI taxonomy): domain Eukaryota; kingdom Viridiplantae; phylum Streptophyta; class Magnoliopsida; order Poales; family Poaceae; genus Hordeum; species Hordeum marinum. The sequence continues at coordinate 218,088,988 of CM039672.1, forward strand.
CGAACCCGCAGGGTCTACACACTTAACGTTTGGTGACGATATAAGTATAGTTGAGTTATTATGTTGGTGACCGAAATTTGTTCTGAGTCCTGGATGAGAACCCGGACATGACGAAGAGCTCCTGAATAGTCCGGAGGTAAAGATTGGTATATGGGATAATAGTGTTTCATCTTCGGAAGGGTTCCAGAATTCACCGGAAGAGTTTCGGATGTTTCCCAAAATGTTTGGGGTACAGTAACACTTTATTTGGGCCAAGGGGTAAAGTCCATGAGGCTTTTGAAAGGTGAAAAAGGTGTTTTGCGGAGGCTAGGGGCCAGACACCATGGACTCTGGCGTCTGGGGCCGGACGCCAAGGACCTTAGCGTCTGGTCCTGGAGTCCGAGGAGTACTCTTGCCTTGCGGGCAAACCGACCTTGAGGAGGATTTTTCTCCAAGTTTCGACCCCAGGGCTCAGCATATAAATAAAGAGGCGCGGCTAGTACCTGGAACACATAAAGAATTCCCTAAGCTGTGTGCCGGCAACCCCATCCGTTTAGTTTATCCTCCGTCATAGTTTCCGTTGTGCTTGGCGAAGCTCTACGGAGATTGTTCTTCACCAACACCATCACCACATCGTCGTGCTGCCGGAACTCATCTACTACCTCACCATCGCTCGCTGGATCGAGGAGGTGAAGGCGTCATCAAGCCGTACATGTGTTGAATGCGGAGGTGCCATCCGTTCGGCGCTAGATCGGAAGGACCGTGATCAAGATCGTGATACGGGTCATGATGGGATCGCTCAACGGATCGTGATTGGATCGCGGGATGGACCATGATGGGAGCTCGGGACGCTCGGCGATTTGCATCCAAAGACGTTCGACTACATCAACAACGTTTCTTAATGCTTTCGCTTAGTGATCTACAAGGGTATGTAGATCCACTCTCACTCTCGTAGATGCTCATCACCATGGATAGATCTTGCGTGTGCGTAGGAATTTTTTTCCCATGCAACGTTCCCCAATAGTGGCATCTAAGCTAGGTCTATGTGTAGATAAGATCATGAGTAGAACAAAAAGGAGTTTGTGGGCATTAATGCTTAGATTGCTTCCTCCCTTGGTCATGTTTTGGTTCAGCAGTATTGCAGGATGAAGCGGCCCGGACCAACCTTACTCGTACGCTTATGAGTCACCGGTTCCATCGACTGACATGTAACTTTGTTGCACAAAGATGGCTGGCTGGTGTCTGTTTCTGCTACTTTAGTTGGATCGAATTCGACAAAGGAGGTCCTTGAGAAGGTTGAATAGAATTCATGTATCGCCGTTGTGGTTTTTGCGTAGGTAAGAATTGTTCTTTCTAGATACCCGTAGCAGCCACGTAAAACTTGCAACAACAATTAGATGACGTCTAACTTGTTTTTGCAGGGTATGTTGTGATGTGATATGGCCAATTACATGATGAGATATATGTGATGTATGAGATGATCATGTATTGTATAGAATATCGCGACTTGCATGTCGATGAGTACGACAACCGGTAGGAGCCATAGGGTTGTTTTTAATTATTGTATGACCTGCGTGTCAATCATTAAGCCCTATGTAGTGCTTTACTTTATCGCTAAGTGGAAGCAATAGTAGTAGAAGCATGGTGGGCGCGACAACCCTGATGGCGACACGTTGATGGAGATCATGGTGTCATGTAGGTGATGATGGAGATGATGCTGGTGCTTGAAGGATGGAGATCAAAAGCACACGTTCATGGCCATATCATGTCACTTATGATTTGCATGTGATGTTAATACTTTTATGCACCTAGTTTTGCTTAGGACGACGGCAGCATTATAAGGTGATCCCTCACTAAAATTTCAAGATAAATTGTGTTCTCCCCAAGTTTGCACCATTGTGAAAGTTCGTCGTGTCAAGACATCGCGTGATGATCGGGTGTGATATACTCTACGTTCACATACAATGGGTGCAAGCAAATGTTGCACATGCGGAACACTCGGATTAAACTTGACGAGCCTAGCATGTACAGACATGGCCTCGGAACACAAGAGACCGAAAGGTCGAACATGAGTCATATAGTAGATATGATCAACATGATGATGTTCACCATTGAAACCACCTCAACTCACATGATGATCGGACTTGAGTTGGTGAATTTGGGTCATGTATCACTCGAATGAGTGTAGGGATGTCAATTTGAGTGGGAGTTCTTAAGTAATATGATTAGTTGAACTCATTATCATGAACATAGTCAGTAGTGTCTTCGCAAATTATGTTGTAGATTACTAGATCATGTTGTAGCTCCCTTGAATTTTTATATGTTCCTAGAGAAATAGATTTGAAAGATGATGGTAGCAATATTGCGGACTGGGTCCATGATCTGAGGATTGTCCTCATTGCTGCACAGAAGGCTTATGTCCTTAATGCACCGCTCGGTGCTCCACCCCCTGTAGCGTCGTCTGTAGATGCTGTGAACATATGACAGGCACGTTCCGATGACTACTTGATAGTTCAGTGTGTCATGCATTATGGCTTAGAATTGAGGCTCCAAAACATTTTGAACATCACAGAACATATGAGATGTTCTAAGAGATGAAATTGGGATCTCAGGCTCGTGCCTGTGTTGTGGGATATAAGACCTCCAACAAGATTCTTTGCCTGTGAGGTGAAGGAGAATAGCTCAATCGTTGAGCATGTGCTCAGATTGTGCGGGTGCTATAGTCGCTTGAATCGACTGGGAGTTGATATTCTAGATAAGATAGTGATTAATACAGTTCTCCAAGTCACTGTCACTAAGATACTAGAACTTTGTGATGAACTGTAATTATGCCAAGGATGGAAATGATGATCCCTGAGCTATTCATGATGTTTGACACCGCGAAGGTAGAAATCAAGAAGGAGCATCAAGTGTTGATGGTTAGTGAAACCACTAGTTTCAAGAAGGGTAAGGGCTGGGAGGGAAAATTCATGGATGGCAAGTCAGTTGCTACTCCGGTGAAGCAACCCAAAGGTGAACCCAAGCCCGAGACTAAGTGTTTATATTATGAGAAGAATGGTCGTTCAAGTGGAAAAACCCTCGTTACTTGGTAGATAAGAAGGCTGGCAACGTCGACAGAAGTATATTAGATATACGTGTATTTGATGTGTACCTTTCTAGTACTCCTAGTAGCACCTGGGTATTGGATACCGGTTCGGTTGCTAAATGTTAGTAACTTGAAATAATAGCTACGGAATAAACGGAGACTAGCTAAGGGTGAGGTGATGATGTGTGTTGGAAATGTTTCCAAGGTTGATGTGATCAACATCGCATGCTCTCTCTACCTTCGGGATTAGTGACGAACCTAGATAAACGTTAATTGGTGTTGAGCATGAACGTGATTAGATCGTGTTTAGTGCAATACGGTTATTCATTTAAGTTAGAGAATAATGGTTATTCTGTTTACATGAATAATACCTTCATTGGTCATGCACCTAATGAGAATGGTTTGTTGAATCTTGATCGTAGTAATAAACATGTTCATAACATTGATGCCAAAAGATACAAAGTGAGTAATGATAGTATCACATACTTGTGGCACTGCCGCTAAATGTCATATTGGTATAAATCACATGAAGAAACTCCATGCTGATGTATCTTTGGACTCATTCAATTTTGAATAGGTTGAGACATGCGGACCATAACTCATGGGCAAGATGACTAAAGACCCCGTTCTTGGTATGATGGAGTGGGCTAGTAACTTATTGGAAATAATACATGCTGATGTATGGGGTCCAATGAATGTTGTAGCATGTAGTGGATATCGTTATTTTCTTACCTTCACTGATGATTTGAGTATATATATATATATGAGTATGTTTACTTAATGAAACACAAGTCTGAAATGTTTGAAAAGTTCAAACAAATTCAGAGTGAAGTTTAAGATCATCGTGACAAGAAGATAAAAATTTCTACGATATGATTGTGAAGGTGAATATCTGAGTTATGATTTGGCATACAACTTCAGACAATGTGGAAGTTGTTTCACAACTCACGCCACCTGGAACGACATAGTGTGATGGGGTGTCCAAACATCGTAGTTGTGCTCTATTGGATATGGTGCGAACTATGATGTCTCTTATCTATTTGCCACTATCGTTTCGGGGGTTATGCATTAGAGACAACTACATTCACTTTAAAATAGGGCACCATCTAAGTCCGTTGAGATGACACTGTATGGATTTTGGTTTGACAGAAAGCTAAGCTGTCATTTCTTAATGTTTGGGGATGCAATGCTTATGCGAAAAAGGTATTCACCTAATGAGCTTGAACCCAAAGCGTACAAATGCATCTTCATAGAATACCCTAAGAACAGTTGGGTATACCTTCTATCTCAGATCCGAGTGCAAAGTGTTTGTTGCTAAAAACGGGTCCTTTCTTGAGAAAGAGTTTCTCTCGAAAGAATTGAGTGGGAGGAAGATAGAACTTGATGCGGTTGTTGAACCTTTGTTTCAACCAGTGAGTAGCACGGCGCAAAAAGATGTTTCTGTGGAACCTACATCAGTTTAAGAGGAATTTAATGATGATGATCATGTAGCTTCGGATCAAGTTACTATCGAACCTCGTAGGTTGACAAGGATATGCACTTCACCTAGGTGGTACGGTGATCATGTCTTGGAAATCATGTTGTTAGACAACGATGAGCCTACGAACTAGGAAGAAGTGATGGTAGGCCCGGATTCGAACAAATGGCTAGGAGCCATGAAATCTGAGAAAGGATCCATGTATGAAAACCAACTATGGACTTTGGTAGGCTTGTCCGTTGAATGGCAGGTCGTTGAGTACAAATGGACCTTTAAGATAAAGACATACGCTCATGGTGAATTTCACCATTTATAAAGCTTGACTTGTCGCAAAGAAACTTATGACAAGTTCATGGAGTTGACTGCGATGAGACTTTCTCACTCGTAGCGATGCTAAAGTCTATTGGAATTATGTTAGCAGTTGCTGTGTTTTTCAATTATGAAATCTGACAGATGGATGTCAAAACATCGTTTCCTTCCTTGAGGAAAACTTGTCTGAGATACAACCAGAAGGTTTTGTCAGTCCTAAGGATGCTAAAAGGTGTGCAAGCTCCAGTGATCCTTCTATGGGCTGGAGCAAGCATCTTGGAGTCGGAATATATGCTTTGATGAGGTGATCAAAGTTTTTGAGTCTATAGTATTTACAATAAAGTGTGTGGGAGCACTATAGAGTTTCTGATAAGCATATGTGGATGACATATTGTTGATCAGAAATGATATAGAATATCTGGAAAGCATAAAGGGTTGTTTGAAAAGGAATTTTTCACAGGAAAACCTGGAATGAATTTACTTAATTGTTGGGCATCGAGATCTATAAGAGATAGATCAAGACGCCTCATAAGATTTTTCAATGAATAAATACCTTGACAAGATTTTGAAAGAGTTCAAAATGGATCAGTCAAAGAAAGAGTTCTTGCCTGATTTGTAACGTGTGCAGTTGAGTAAGACTCAAAGCTCAACCACGGCAGAAGAAAGAGAAAGGACGAAGGTTGCCCCCTATGTTTTATGCATAGGCTCTATATAGTATGTCATGATGTGTACCGCACCTGTGTGTGCCTTGCCATGAGTTTCTCAAGGGGTACAAGAGTGATCCAGGAGTTGATCACTGGACAGTGGTCAAAATTATCCTTCGTAACTAGAGGAATAAGGAAATATTTCTCGATTATGGAGGTGATAAAGAGTTCATCGTAAAGGGTTACATCGATGCAAACTTTAACACCAATCCGGATGACTCGGAGTAGCAATCCGGATATGTATAGTGGTCCAGCCATTTGGAATAGTTCCAAGTGGAGTGTGGGAGAAGTGTCTACAGTATGACATAGAGATTTGCAAAGTACACACAGATTTGAATGTCGCGGACCCGTTGACTAAAGACTTCTCTCACATGCAAAGCATGATCGAACCCCAGAACTTATCGGGTGTTAGATTCATAACAATGTAAATCACATGGTGATGTGAACTAGATTATTGACTCTAGAGCAAGTGGGAGACTATTAGAAATATGCCCTGGAGGAAATAATAATTTAGTTATTATTATATTTCCTTGTTCGTGATAATTCTTTATTACCCATGCTACAATTGTATTGATTGGAAACTAAATACATTTGTGTGTATATAGGCAACATTATGTACCTAGTATGCCTGTGGTAGACTAGCTCGTTGATCAAAGATGGTTAAGGCTTCCTAGCCATGGACATGAGATGCCATTTGATAACGGGGTCACATCATTAGGAGAATGATGCGATGGACAAGACCCAATCTATACATGTAGCATATGATCGTGTCAATTTATTGCTACAGTTTTCTGCATGTCAAGTATCTGTTCCAATGACCATGAGATCATGCAACTCATTGACACCGGAGGAGTGCCTTGTGTGTATCAAACGTCACAACGTAACTGGGTGACTATAAAGGTGCTCTATAGGTATCTTTGAGGGTGTCTGTTGGGTTGGCATGGATCAAGACTGGGATTTGTTACTCCGTCTGACGGAGAGGTATCTTGGGGCCCACTCGGTAATGCAACATCACAAAAAATCCTTGCAAGCAATGTGACTAAGTGTTAGCCACAAGATCTTGTATTAGAGAACGAGTTCCGGAATTCACCGGACAAGTTTCAGATGTTTCCCAAAATGTTTGAGGTACAAGAACACTTTATTTGGGCCAAGGGGGTAAAGCCCATGAGGCTTTAGGAAGGTGAAAAAGGTGTTTTGTGGAGGCCAGGGGCCAGACGCCGGGGACCCTGGCGTCGGGGGCAGACGCCGAGGACCTTGGCGTCTGGTCCTGGAGTCCGAGGAGGACTCTTACCTTGCGGGCAAACCGACCTTGAGGAGGATTTTTCTCCAAGTTTCGACCCTAGGGCCCAGCATGTAAATAAAGGGGCGGGGCTAGCACCTGGAACACATAGAATTCCCAAGCCATGTGCCAGCAACCCCACTCCTCTAGTTTATCCTCCGTCATAGTTTCTGTTGTGCTTGGCGAAGCCCTACGGAGATTTTCCATCACCAACACCGTCACCATGTCGTCATGCTTCCGGAACTCATCTACGAATTCACCATCGCTCGCTGGATCGAGGAGGTGAAGGCCTCGTCAAGCCGTAGGTGTGTTGAATGCGGAGGTGTCGTCCGTTCGGCGCTAGATCGGGAGGACCATGATCAAGATCGCGAGATGGATCGTGATGGGATCATGCAACAGATCGTGATTGGATCGCGAGATGGATCATGATGGGATCACGGGACACACAGCTATTTGGATCGCGAAGACGTTCGACTACATTAAGCGCGTTTCTTAACGCTTTCGTTTAGCAATCTACAAGGGTATGTAGATCCACTCTCCCTCTCGTAGATGCTCATCGTCATGGATAGATCTTCCGTGTTCACAGGAATTTTTTTGTTTTCCATGCAATGTTCCCCAACAAATTATTGGGTTAATACTGATGGTGCATAGGAGTAACAAATCAGTAAATAGTAAGACCTCATATATTGAATTTGATTGGTTGCATTACATGGAACAAAATCCAAACAGTAAACACAGGATTTTCTATACATTAACCCTGAAAATGACATCACATCATTTTCTATAATCTGACCAAGAAAATGGCATTCTAAAAAATTAACATAAAACTATCTTGATTGTAGTCCCATCCTCCACCTTGCCAGAAACAACTTAGCCATGCATCCTTTATTTATCTTGGCAATCTACATTAGAAATAAAAGTGACATGAGTAATGTACCATTAGAGAAAGAAAAATTGTGGCCAATAGAGCAATACAATTAAATAGAGGGGGGCATACAAAGACTGAAGGCCACACTATAAATAATCTTGTTGCATGACAATTAATTTTGAGAGGTCGTATCAACGAATCATATTTTTCTAATGTAGCATTAAAATGGTTACAGATCTAGGTTGGTTGCATTACATAGAAGTAGATGAGCATGTTGTTCGCTCGACATCTAGTCTTGCAAATTGCATATTCTCGTAAGTTTGAGTTGCTAAATCAAAATAACTTCACATTTTTATGGGTCTGACATGCTAAATATTTTCACACTCAATGTTATTCAAAGATTTAGATCATTTCTACCATAGTAAGTGCAAAACAGTATAAACTTGCCTTTGTGGAGCCACATATTGGGAACTGATTTCTATCATAGTTATTTGAGAATTTTATGTTATTTATTATTTAAAAGAAATAAAAACATGTCTATAGTCTTTTATTTACTGAAATTCAAATGAACTGCGCAGTAAGCTTATTACAACATTGGTCATTGGTATAGGATGAAAAAAAATCACATATAAGCATTTTTTTAACAATTGATGTGCATGATTATGCCAGCTGGATATACCTAATTTAACTTTAGTGGTGTCAAGTTCAATTCTTATTTCACATTCATGAAACCAGGGGAAAACGTGCCATTGTGGGGGTGACATAAGCTTATCTATATGGTGGCGCATCTTTTGTGTAGCTTTAGATGGGGAGACATTGGTAGATGGCTGGTCAAAAAGTACAAATAAGTACAAAGAATTTGGGAAATTAGATGTTCTCAGAGTTAAAATTAAGAGAAATGCATGAAGCAAGTACATAGCTGTGCAAATAGCTATCATCGGTTAGCTTAAAAAAAGAAGTAAAGCATCCACACATAAGAAAACAGAATGCTCAAGTTAGTTAATGGCCCACCTGTCGTCAAAAGTAGAAAATGACCACCCTAACATCATCTACAATCCCTAGTTCATTTCTCATCTGATATATGAAAAGTACTTTAGTTAGAAACCAAAAATATGGTTCAGGTAGGATGACACTTACAAGCATAATCCAATAGACCTCACATCCCGAATTGTGTAATCTTCTCACCACGAAATGGACATCAATAACATCAGTACATCATGGAAAGAAGGCACTATAGAAGATAAAAAGCAGTCACATCTTATTCATGAGAAGTGCAAGTCAGTATTTAGATTTTTGGAAATATCATCACTCGGACGCAATGACATACTAGTGTAGTATCCAGGGAGTCATAGCAAGAATTGACAGTGGGAATTCCCCTCTGCTAGTGAACATATAATAAAACCCAGCTTACATGTGTAACTGTGAATGGCACAATATTAAGGTGAAATACAGATTTTGAGATCAAGATTTACATGCATATTGACTAAATATTTATTTTTCCATAAAATTTAAGAATTTTGGCTTGGTAAGGACGATGCCTTTTAGAACTACCAGTCAGCTAAATAAGCAGTTATCGCAAACCACACATATGGAATGTTAAACTTGAATTTATCCTAAAGGTTGAAAACTTTCAACTTAAATTTAACATGCCTAGATGGTGCAAGAAAGTGCTACCATAAGCAACTAAAATATGTAAACACAGGCACATGCCACATATTTGAGCGGGCCAGCTGCTACATCATACCTGGCATAAATGAAGTCTCGACTGCAAACTGGAGATAGTAGATCCGGGCTTTTCTATATGTTTGGAAACTGAAATAGGATAACATTGGAAAGAAGCAAAAAAAGTTGTATACTGCCAATCAGTCCCAAATAAATGCTATCAAAATTTGAAGGCATTGTCAGCATTACTTAGAGCTGCAGAGTTTTGTGGCCTAAATATAGAAGATAGAAACTTATGTACCAAGCTGAATGAAGAAGTTACATAATACAATCTAAAAAATAGACGTTACAGAATACATTTGATTGTTTGTGCCATGTCATCAAGCTGTTATTATCAAAAAAAGCAGTCGTAAATTAGTTAAGTACACACTGTTTCCCTATATCAGTACTTAGAACCTGTTATTTTAGTGCGCACACAACAACACAGGAGAATCAGACCATGGAGGGGCATGGATGCAGAGATCAGGCGAGTGATGAAGGTAGCATAGTGTTGGAATATAGATGGGCTAAGGCCCATATAAGATAATAAACCCTTGTTAATCTCTATGGCCCATGTAGGTGTACAGCAAGTGGTGGAAAGTGCTAGGAAGTTTAGTACCATACTGCTATAGTAGAAAAGGTGAGACCCCTTTATAAGGGTTGCTCTATCACTTGACATTGGGAGCTTGGGAAGAGGAGTTGTACACACGCGCTGTTCCTCCTCCGCCACCTGTTGTAGGTCTGGCCTAGACCCATCTACCTAATGACCTATATAAGGAGGCGCTGACTGCAGAGTGCAACCTAATCTGTTCACTCTCTCCCTCTTTGTACAACCCTAGCCGTCGTCTACCGTTCCTCTCACCGTGCTGCCTGTGGTGGCCCTATCCCGTCGACTGCATGCATGGTTGGTCGGGAGAGAGGTGCCTCCCGATCCGTCCTCGTCTTCATCCCCCTCTGCTTTGACTACTTCCCCTACATCGATGCCATGGTTGACGACGCCACCGTTGATGCTGCCACCAAGAAGAAGGCCACGGACGACACCAAGGATGTTGTTGCCGTTGTCGCGTTGGCTTGGCCAACTGGAGCGTATGATTTGTTCATCCCACATTTCCTCATTCTCGTGCTAGCCGTATATGCCATGTTCATACATATTCAGTTTCTATGTACTGTACGTGATAATATGATTAGGTATCGGTATGAACTGCATACTGTATTTGCTATGTCTGTTATTTACTCATGGATTAGCCTAATACGGTACGCACGTCATACTGATACCTAATATTTCCAACAATCCAAAAACCTTATTTTAGGCACTTTTTGATTCATGGCTTTCCCGCTACACAGAAACCTGAAAAGTTTACCAGATCGCATTTTAAGTGTTGGTAGGCAAGGACCACCTTGTGGCTCACAGCTATGAACGTGTTCTAGGTCAGTGACGTGGATCCTGCGGGAATGATTGCTCCTGAACAGGCAAAGGCGTTCAGGGAGGCCACCACTATCTTTGCGAGAGGCATTCTTACAATGATCAGAGACAAGTTGGTCAACGCATATCTCCATATTTGTGTTGCCAAAAACTTGTGGGATGTGCTCGAATCTAAGTTCGGCGCAACCAATGCTGGAAGCGAACTGTATGTCGTGGAGCAGTTCCATGAGTACAGGATGGATGATAACCGTCCTGTTCTGTACCAGGCTCATGAGATTTATTTCCTTGCTAAGGAGCTGGAGCTCCCAAAGTGTGAGTTACCGGACAAGTTTGTCGTGGATTGTAGTATTGCAAAACTTTGTCCTACATGGAGGAACTTTAGTACTTCTCTCAAGCACTTGAGACGTGAATTCTCTGTTCAGGATGCCATCGGTCATCTAAGTGTTGAGCAGAACTCGAGAGCAAAAGACTCGCACGTGAAAGTGGCAGAGGGTTCTCCTAGCGCCTATGTGGTGCAGAAGAATTTCCACAAGTTCAAGGGAAAGAACTCTATCTAGCAAAATGCTACCTTTAATAAGAAGGGTAAGAAGAAAGAAAAAAGAGAGATGACTGCTTTACTTGTTGTTCAGAGGAACATTGGAGAAACAAGTTCCCAAACAAGTACAAGAAGTGAGGACATGACTCTAGGTTTGTCAACGTGACCATGAGCAACAGTGATGGGGCAACTAGGTATGGTAATTTGTTTATTGTCCTTTCAGTTTGTCAGTCCACCGACTGGTGGGTTGACACCGGGGCCAACATTCATTTGTGTGTTGATATGTCATTGTTCTCTTCTTGCCAGGTCACACGAGATTGCTCCATCCTGATGGGAAATGTCTTCCTTGCTTTTGTTCATGGTGTTGGCACGGTAGATCTGAAGTTTACTTCGGGAAAGATCGTGCAACTGAAGAACATGCATGATGTCCCCACTATCAAGAAGAATCTTGTTAGTGGCTCCCTTCTATTTAAAGAAGGGTTTAAGTTAGTATTCTAGTCCAATAAGGTAATCGTAACTCGGTATGGACTGTTTGTTGGAAAAGGATATGATTGAGGAGCCTTGTTCCGCCTTTCCCTAGTGGATTTCTGTAATATCATCGTGAACCCTATTCATTCTCATGTGAATGCATGTGAGGTTGCGCATTCACGTCTTTGTCACATTAATTTCCGTTAATTTCGATTGTATGATGTGGCTAGCTAAGATGGATTTAATCTCAAGTTTCATTTTAGCCAAAGGCTCTAAGTGCCATGTGTGTGCAAGCTAAGCAACCTCGTAAGCCTCACAAGGCTGTGAAGGAGAGACACCTAGCATCGCTAGAGATCATACATTCAGATCTTTGCGAAATGAATGGTGCGTTGACTAAAGGTGGAAAGAAATAATTCATGACATTGATTGATGATTCCACTAGATTCTGCTATGTGGATTTGTTAAATACCAAGGATGAGGCTCTAAACTGCTTTAAAATCTATAAGGCAGAAGTTGAGAACCAACTTGAAAAGAAAATAAAATGAGTTCGGTCTGATAGAGGTGGAGAGTACTTTTCTAGTGAGTTCGATTTATTCTCTGCGGAACATGGCATTATTCATGAGAGGATGCCTCCCTACTCACCCTAGTCAAATGGGGTTGCCAAACAGAAGAACCGTACTTTGACAGATTTAGTTAACGCCATGTTAGATACATCGGGTTTATCCAAGGCATGGTGGGGGGAGGGCGTATTGACATCATGTCATGTCCTGAATAAAGTTCACACGAAGGATAATGAGACTACTCCATTTAGCAATGGAAAAATAAAAGAAATACACTCTCATACTTGCGCACTTGGGGCTGCTTGGCGAAAGTCAACATGCTGATAACCCAAAAGCATAAGTTGGGACCAAAGATCGTGGACTGCGTTTTTCTAGGCTATGCGAAGCATATCGTCGGCTATAGATTTCTTGTGGTGAAATCTGATGTACACGACATGAAGGTCGGTACGATCATGGAGTCTAAATATGCTACATTCTTTGAGGATATTTTTCCCACGAGAGATATGCAAAGCACTTCTAGCGTGGAATCTAATGAGGCTCGTGAACCTGCCATTCTGATGGAATATTATGTACACAAAACTGATGAAAGTTCCATGGAGGATAACGAGGAAGCTCCTGCTAGGAGCAAGATACAAAGGACCGCAAAGTCTTTTGGTGATGATTTCCCCATGTACCTCGTGGATGATGACACTCCCGGTTCCATTTCAGAAGCATACGCATCACCGGATGCTGACTTTTGGAAGGATGCGGTTTGCGGCAAGATGGATTCCATCTTGGCTAACGGGACATGGGAGATCATTGATCGTCCTTATGGTTTCCAACCATTGGGATGTAAGTGGGTGTTCAAGAAGAAGCTTAGGCCCGATGGTACTGTTGAAAAGTATAACGCTAGGCTTGTGGCCAAGGGTTATACCCAAAAGGAAGAAGAAGATTTGTTTGATACTTAGTCACTTCTGGCTAGACTGGCAACCATACGAGTGTTACTCTCATTGGCTTCCTCGCATGGTCTTCCCATTCATCAGATGGACGTTAAGACGGATTTCCTTAATGAATAGCTAAACGAGGAAATTTCCATGCACCAACCAGATGGCTTTGTAGTAAATGGTCAGGAAAGAAAGTTGTGCAAGCTATTGAAATCTTTGTATGGCCTAAACCAAACGCTGAAGAAAAAGACATGTGAAATCGGAAGACAATACATCTTTTCCCCTCCCCACCCCGCGTCGCCCACATGGGCGTCTGGGGCGAACCCTACCTCCGCCGCCGGCCAGCCCCTCTACATCGTTTCGTCCACCTCCTCGCCGCCGCCTGTGCAGGTTGGCGGGCAAAGCTCGACCAGCCTGGGTGGCGGCGAGGCCTTCTCTCCTTCCTGCCTGGTTGTGATGGCGCGTGACACTAGATCCAGCCGGCGGTGCAACGCAGGCGCAGGGCACGACGGTGAGTCAGCATGGGCTGGCGGCGGTGCTGGCAGCTCGATGCGGGCGTGTGGGAGGGCTGCGTGGTGGTTCTCGTCTCCTGCGGTAGCAGCGGCTCGTCGTGGAGCTCGGGCCTGGGGGTCAAGGCGAGTCGGCTGGCTGGGCGTGGCGGCGGTGAGGCGCATGACCGAGCTGTGGCGCAGGCGAGCATTGTCACCGCGTTGGGCGCGCGGCCGGCTGCGGGGGGGGGGGGGGTGCAGGCGGCGAATTTGGCCTCGACGGGGAGGCGGGGTTGCGGGTCCTAGGTGGATCTGCGGCAGGCGCTACGCCGACCATGGCCTCTAAGTGGTGTGGGCCCTGCCGGGGTCAAGCTAGGAAGGGCGGTGCTCGTGGTGGTTTTGCCCTGGTCAGGCTCTTCCAGATCCTCAAGGTTGCACCGATCAAAGGCACGGCCTCGATGGCTCATGCAGCGGAGGCTATTGTTTGTTGGTGGGGTGCGGGCGGTGGCAACGTCGTCCCATCTCCTAGGTTCGATCTGGCGGCGTGTGAGGTGCTCTCGCGTTGGTGGATGGTTGGGTCCTAGGGTTCGTGCTCGGGCGGGCCAGATCCATGCTCGACGCGGATTGGATCTTCCCCTCCGGGTTGGTGAGGATGGGCATGGTCCGGGAGGTGTTCGGTGGTGGCACTCCCCGGGCTCTCCAGGTGATGATGGGGCGGCATGGCTACTATGGTTGGCGGTGGTGCGATCCCGTTTGTGGACGTCTTCGACGTGTGGCATGGATATGGTTTGTGGTGGTCGATGGCGCCCGGCGCGTAGGTACGAGGGTTGACTTGGTCCGCATGGGTATTCTTCGTGTTGTGCTCTTTGTTTTTGCAGCTTGCTCATGGTGTCGGTCCAAGTTGGGCTCTTTGGGTGTTGTTGTGTCGTCGAAGGGATTGGCTCCGATGGCCATTGGTTTTGCGTCGTTTGAGTTGCTCAGCGACGGCAGTCGGCAGTCACTAGGTTACATCCCCATGGTCCACCAGGACTGGCAGGGGAAGCAGGTGTGGGCGCCTCCTACTATGGAGGCGCTAACCCAGACTAGGTGACTGATGCCAGGCTAGGATTGAAAGGTGTCCCCTTTCGATCCTACTACCATGGCGGGGGTCATGATGTGGATGGCCGATGATGTTCGGGGCCATGGATGCCGGGGCGGCGGCCTCGGTTGGTGGGCCTCACGGTTGGCTTTCCAGCAGGCTCCGTGGTGGCGGTTGTGACTCTACGTCTTGGTCTTGTGGGCGACAAGGGGTAGAGTGGTGGGAGTCGCTGGTCTGCTTTGGCAATGCCTAGATCTGGTGTGGATGAGCTGCCTCGTGGAGTTGCTGATCGGAACTCCTCCTGGTGGAGTTGGTGAGTGTCCGAGTGAAAGCTTTGCGCCATGTGGCACTGGCGTCAGCGGCGCCTGTGGGTGTCGCTTGCTTCTTGGAGTCGTCGTCACGGGTCTCGTTATGCCAGGGCTCTGGGTGAAAACCTCTGTCTATTTGACTCGGCAACGGCAACGCTTCGCGACGTCACCTTCTTGGGGGCATTGTCGTGGAGCTCAGGTGTTCTCGATCGGACCTCTGCGAGGTGGTAGCTTGTTCTAGGTGCTTGTTAATCTTTGATCTGCTTTGTAAGAGGGCCTCCTCACCACATTGTATCATTCGATCGTGTACTTTGTTATGTTGCTTTATCTATACAGCGGGGCAAAAGCGTGTTTCTGGAAACAAACGCCTGAGCAATGGCATGAGAAGTTCAATAGAACCTTGACATATGTCGGTTGCATTGTTAATGAAGCTGACAAATGTGTATACTATCGCCATGGTGGGGGTGAAGGAGTAATACTTCGTCTGTGTGTCGATGACATGCTAATATTTGGGACCCACCTCAAAGTAATTGAGGAGGTCAAGGCTTTTCTATCTCTTTACTTTGAGATGAAATACCTAGGTGTGGCCGATGTTATTCTAAACATCAAGATGCTACGAGAAAATGAGGGTGGGATTACACTTTTTAAATCCCATAATGTTGAGAAGATTTTGAGTCGTTTTGGATATTCTCACTACAAACCTTCTTCAACACCATGTGATCCTAGCGTGCGGATTCGAAAATTTGAAGGCACGGCTATTGATCAGTTGAGATACTCTCAAGTGATAGGTTCACTCATGTACCTAACATGCGCTACTCGGCCTGACATCTCATTTGTTGTGTGCAAGCTGAGCCAATTTGTTTCCAACCCGGGAGATGTGCATTGGCATGCCGTTGTGCGAGTCATGCGTTATTTGCAAGGTACTGCGAACTATGGAATTCACTATTCTGGGTACCCAACAGCAATCGAAGGGTATAGTGATTCGAATTGGATATATGATGCTCATGATATGAAAGCCACAAGTGGGAATATCTTCACACTTGGTGGTGGTGCTATTTCGTGGAAGTCTTGCAAGCAGACGATCTTAACGAGATCAACTATGGAAGAATAACTCACAGCATTAGATACATCATGCGTCGAAGTAGAATGGCTTCGAGATCTTTTGATGGATTTTCCAGTGGTTGATAAACCAGTTCCGGCTATCCTTATGAACTGTGATAAACAAACAATGATTGCCAAGGCTAAGAGTTCAAAGAACAACATGCAATCTACAAAGCATATAAGAAGAAGATTGAAATCTATCAGGAATTCAAGAAACTCCGGAGTAATAGTGTTGGATTATATCAAGACGACTAAGAATCTGGCAGATCTCTTTATGAAAGGGCTATCATGAACTACGATAGAAGATGCATCAAGGGAGATGGGCATGAGACCCACGTAAGTTTCCATGGGGATAAACCAACCTATGTGATTGGAGATGCCATGAATTAGGACCTAGGAGAACAATCCAGCGGTCAACTGAGGAGATTATCCTTACTAACCCACTTTTTTGGAGATGCAATACTCTCATAATCTGTAAGGCAGCTGACTTTGTCTTAATGCGTTCCAAAGCTTGTGAAAGCAAGATGCTAACCTACAGAGCATTCTTTGCAGGAACACACCTATGTGAGCCTTATTGTTGGTCACAGTCTATGAGATTGGGTCATCTCTAGGAGGCTTATGAGAAGGTAAGGAGTATGACTAATAAGCTCCACACGTGGGGTTTAGCCTTCGGCAGCCACGTATCAACTAGCAATAGGTGAAACTTCTACACGCTAAACTGACAATTCGAGGCATAGTCTATTGTTCAGTTGTGAAGAAGTCCAATCCTTTTGCTCTAGGTGGAAGTTCAACTTAACAGTCTCCACTAAAAATTCTGGTATATCAAACATTGTTTGGAATAGTTGATAAACTTATGTGCCTCGAGATCTAGTGGGGAATTATTGGATTATAGATGGGCTTAGGCCCATATAAGACAATAATCCCTGGTTAGTCTATATGGCCCATGTGGGTGTATGAAAACTGGTGGGAAGTTTAGTACCATACTGCTACAGTAGTAAGAGTGAGACCCCTTTATAAGGGCTACTCTATCACTTGCCATTGGAATCTTGGGAAGAAGAGATGTACACACACACTCCTCGTCCTCCGCCACCCACCTTGCCTCGCCTCGCCACGCCTTGCTTCGTCGCGACACGTGCGCGCTCCGCGGGTTGCGGGAATGAGCCGAGCAGAGCCTTATTTTTTCCGATCATAAATGGTTAATTAATTGTGTATTAATTAATGAGTCGCTAAACGAAACTGCCACTGTCCGAGACATTGGACCGTGGGTTGTTCGCGGACTCGGTTGTGGACCTAGCCCAGGCCCATCTACCTGACGGCGTATATAAGGAGGCGCCGACTGTGTAGTGTAACCTAATCCATTCACTATCTCCCTCTTTGTACATACCTAGCCGTCATCTATTGTTCATCTCACTGTGTTGCCTCCGGTGACCCCATCCCAACAACTGCATGCACGGTTGGTCGGGAGAGCAGGTACCTCCGGAACCCGGTCGTTCGACATCTTGCCCGGGAGAACGGCAATAAGGTTTTTGGGGAGCGTCTCGACGCGACTGCTCCCGATACGTCCCCGTCTTTGTCCTCCTCTGCTTTGACTACTTCCCCTACAACGACGCCATGCTTGATGATGCCGCCGTTGCTCCTGTCGCCAGGAATAAGGCCACGTACGATGCCAAGGCTGCTGCAACCGCCACCGCATTGGCTTGGCCAACCCGAGGGTATGATTTTTTCATCACTCATTTACTCGTTCTCGTGCTAGCCGTATATGCCATGTTCATAGATATTCAGTTTCTATGTACTGTACGTGCTAGTATGCTTAGGTATCGGTATGAAGTGCATAACGTATTTTCTATGCTTGCTATTTACTTGTGGATTAGCCTAATCTGGAAAGTGATAATATTTCCAACACATAGATCATCATCGAGATTTCTGGAAAAGAAATAACATTGGCATGATGACCAAGCGACACCGAACACCAGCGAGGGTAAGAGCATAGGGGGTCAGTGCCTTACTGAACCATCAATGTCAGAGTCGTGGTAGCTGAGGCAACGCAACACCATCGAGCCCGAGTCGATAGCCGCTCCATTCGTGCAGAGACGCGGGGTGGTGGGCTGACAAACCGGAGGCACCAAAGGTGCAGTGGTGACCCATGGTGACTTAGGTTTCTGCGGGGTCATGGGCAACGGTGCGTAGGACATAATGGAGGCGACAGATTAGAAGAGAACAAAAAGGTGGATCTGAACTGAGGATCAACAGCGCAGGGGAGCACCAGAGCTACTTGGAATCGGTGGTGGTGGAGGAAGAAGAATCGGGGGAGAGAGATGACGACGAGGATTTTTTCTTTCATCCTTAGATGCATGATATTAGGCGGACAAGGTGGTTGTTGTGGTTTGGTGGATAGAGGTTAGAGGCATTTGTGGCTCCTGGGGAGGTGGGAGGGTTAACCCAACAACAATTCATGCTATAGTTCATTGCTAGATATGCGTTGGTATATGGAGGTGTTTGTTGTAGTGGGTCTGCACGCCAGCTTCTCCCCTACCTCCCATTACCACTACCCGAGCCATGCTCCTATGCCGAACATGTGCAAAACCACGACCTCCACTCTGCATGGCCATCGTGCATGCCAAAACCGCCTAACCCGCCCTATAAGAAGCCCTAGACATCCTCTCTGGAACCCTCAACTCAATTAGGCTGGAGCGTCGTTGGACTGCTCGCACCACCACCGTCGACTCCACCTCTAGTTAACCTTGATCCCCTCATAACCATCCAGCGTACGACAACCACCACATCATGGCGAACCCCTTGGACTTTGCCTTTGATCCTAGATCCCTTTGCAACATCGAGCTTGATGAAGGCCAAAGCCTCGCGTCACCGTCGTCATCACTCCGTAAGCTCTACTGTCGATTTGGCCTCTCACCTTGTCCTTTAGATTCCCCACGCTCATGTGTACCTACTAACCAACCCGCATCTAGGAGAGCTCGCAGTTTAGCATGCGTCGACACCCAAGAACTTCGTTGGCACCCGCAACTCCGGTGAGCCTACTGACGACGTCTCCGTCCTCGCTAGCCCCAACAAGGACCACCAGTGACATCCTCAAGCCACACAGCGTCCAACCAGCCCCTCATCGCGCTAGAAACCCCCTAGAACACCACCTTGACGACCTCTAGAGACGTGGACCGCTATCCTCGTGTTTTCCGATGACTCTCCCATGACCTAGCTACAATGGCAAGCCTTGATCTAATCTAGACCATTCAATCTAGATCCAACGTGTAGACTAAATCATGTTTCATTCTTAAAACCAAAAATATATTGGACAATCATAGCATGCCATGTATCCAACCTTATCAGAAACATTATCCATAATAAATTCGTTAATTAAACAGAAAGGCAATTTTGCAAAAAAAGGTCCCTAGAACTTAAATCCTTCATAAATCATTATCCAGATGGCCAAATTGGATGATTCTTTTTGCAAATGAAACCTTAGGAGATGAACCTTCCGAATAATCTGAGAAAATAAATCTTAATTTTAAAATTTTAATTTCAAACAAAATGGTTTAAATACTAATTAGGGCATAACTTTTAATCTAGAAATCCATATTAGGTGATTCTTTTCCCATTTTGGAGCTAGTGGAATGTAGTATAGTATTATCTATTATTCGTGAAAATATAAAATTTTATAAAATAGTTTTAGGATATTATCAACCCTATTTTCACATTCATTTGAATTGGTTAATGAAATAAAAATTGTAAATAAACCAAATTCTGATGGGATAAATCCTAGACTTGTTTCAAACATAATAAGGTATCAAATAAAATAATTTGAATTAATGTAATAATGATAAACCATCATTACCTTATGAAATAGCAGAATAATTAATAAGTCTTTTAAATTAAATAATTGAATCATAATGACCTAATAGGAATAAATTTCAAATCGAAAGTCAAAACTTAGGTTAGTTTATTTCAAATTCAAATCAAGTTTCATTAACTAATGAGGGTAAATTATAGGGTTCATAAATATTAAAATAAGATGTCAATCTTAACATATTAGAATTTGAACCTAGTTAGCAACCCTAATTGAATTGTGTGATGAAGTTAAATGCAAATCAAACCTTGAACTCAAACGTAAATGACCAAATTAAATGGAATCAAACCAAACAATCCAACATTTGAGATGTGTGATTTGTAATTTTGCATTCATGCAAGTTTTTCCTTTGAATCAATTGCATGCTTATGATTGATATGTGTTATATGTTTTTTGACGTTAGATTACAAGGAGTGCAACACCTATGACTATGAGGAGTGCACTAGTGTCAACAACAACCAAGACAAATTCCACATTGATCATGTTACCCAGTATTTTATTTGCATTGTAGTTTTTCCATCATAGGTGTGTTAGTTTGGAATGCTAAATTCTATACAACCCAGTAGTTGACAATTTGGGTCCAAACTTACCCTCAACTTGTAAACATCGAGTAGGTGCTTAGATGCTATAATGTGGATTGGGAAGCATCAATTATTATTCCACCTTTTAACCTCATGGTTGACTACTTAACTACAACTTAATTAATGAAATGATCTGGGTGGACTAGATTTGATTGCGTCATCGGAGTGTAACCATTGGTGAGGAATGCCACCCAGGTATCAAAGGGATTTTATGAGTTCAAAGTTGAGTAGCTTCCATGTGTACCAATGAGATAATATGGGCTCTGCCTGGACCAAGTAAGTTGTGGGAACCCTCTTGGGTAGACCAGCAGGTGTAGGTGTGTGGGTTGTACTAGGTCTTCTGAGACTGCTACTACTTCCCAAAAGTCTTTTGTTGATCTACTTGGATACTTCACACATGAAGTTTAGTAGCACAAGGGTGTGATCATAAATCATGGGTAAAGTGCACAAACCTCTGTAAAGTGTATGAAAATATTCATTATTAGTCATGCCATTAGTTACGGACAACTTTTGAGCAACTCATCTGAGAATTGTCCGTTTGATCTCATCACCTATTCTCTAATAAAATCAATGAATTAAACCAAAGGGAAGGGTGGAGTTGATCCCACAGGACTAGGGGTACCAGGGTCTCTTGTGAGAGGCTTGGGTAGCCATGTAAGTCCAAGTCCACACACTCAAATTGTATTATGGGTGATCGTGTGATACGATCTGCCCAGGAATACTATGTGAGACGGTATGTCTAGCAATTAGAGTAGAACCCTACTAAAATAATCAGGCAAAACTTTATTTTGCAAAGATCCTTGAACCCTCACCAACCAAAGTGCATGATAGTGGTTTTTTAATGTATAGGATTTTTGGGCGTTGGTTTCATGCGAAGATGTGCCACGAGGAGCCCACAAGACACCAGCGTAAGCTAGAGGGGGTTAGCGTGCACTAGTGGCTTGTGCCCAGCTCGTGTATCTTTTGCCCCCCCCCCAAAGCTTCTAGTGCCTATTTTGTTCCAAAAAACCGTTAAAAAGTTTTGTTGCATTTGGAGAACTTTTATTTCTGCACAAAAAATAACACCATGGTAGTTCTGCTGAAAAGAGTGTCAATCCAGGTTAGTTTCATGCAAATCATACCAAAACCATATAAAATTCTTATAAATATGGCATGAATACTTCATAAATTATAGATACATTGGATACGTATAAGCATCCCCAAGCTTAATTCCTACTCGTGCTCGAGTAGATAAATGATAAAAGAAATAATTTATGAAGTGTGAATGCTAGCATAGTGCATAAGTCTGATCATTGATAATTTCAACTACTTTTCCTAGCATCATAACAACAACTCTTACTCATAAAACTCATCATGATAAAGTATCAACCAACTCACATGTTGTGGTTCAAACAATGAACTTTCGTGAAAGTTAACAACCTATGTTCTTAGTCACCAAACAATTGCAATTCTACTTATTCTCAACAAAGTTTAAGTAAGAGCTCCACATACTAAATGTTTCTAGAAAAAATGTCACACCCTTAGAAACAGTCTTATATGATTGCTAGTACTCAAAGCATATTTTTAGAAAAAATGTCATCTGTCAAACACAGAGAAAGATAGGGGCTTAATGTTTCGCCTCCCAACTCATTTATCCTAGAGATAATTCTCAACAATAATAAGTCATGATCAAATATATTTGACTGGCGATATGCGCCTAGATCTTTCCCCACCACATGATGCTTGAAAACTAGAGAATAATTCAGGTTGAAATAAGAATACATACTATTGACTCTTGTATAAAAGTAAATACTGAAAGGTAAAAGATAGGCCCTTCGTAGAGGGAAGTAGAGGTTGTCATGTGCTTTTTGGTTTTGTACGCATAATACCTTAATGCAAAAGAGCGTCACATTATATTGCCCCTTACACTAGTAGAAAACAGGGCATTGGTTCGGGCCGGGCCAGCACATTAGTCCCGGTTCAGTCACGAACCGGGACCAATGGGGGCAACAGTCCCGGTTCGTGAGGCCAGGGGGCCGTGCGGGACACGTGGGGCATTGGCCCTTGTTCATTTGGAACCTTTGGTCCCGGTTCCAGACACGAACCGGGACCAATGTGCCTTGCCCCTGGCCCACAACCATTGGTCCCGGTTCGTGGCTGGATCCAGGACCAAAGGGGGTCCTTTAGTTCCGGTTCCAGCCACGAACTGGGACCAATGAGATTCCTATATATACCCCCCCACCAGCGAGCAGAGCACTCCGCTTTGCTCAGTTTTTCAGGCCGACGAGGGGAGAGCTTTGTGGTGCTCTAGCTCACCTCCTATGCAGATGAGGTGTTTGATGAAATGGCCAACCCAAACTTAAGATTTCTCCTCTTGAAGCTCCTTGTCCAAACTCCATTTTCGTCAAGATTTGTCTAGGTTTGGCAGTCCGTCCTATCCCGTCCCCGTCCTGAAACCACCGTCGGTCGCCCGCGCGTGGTGAGCCTCTTGATCTTATCTTCTTGCTAAAAGAAAATATACTTACTCGTATGATTTTCTTACTTTTATTACTGTTTGTTATTATATAGTCCCATGGTTGTGGTATCCGCCCGCATCGGCCCTCGTCCAGTCTATGATTCAGATGTGGTATATTATCTTTTATATAACTATTTCACATATCTAATGTCTATGACAATTCATTATGCCACCAACTTGACGTAGATGTTTTATCTATAGGAAGTAGTTGAACCAGAAATTCCAACCGACTATTCAATTCTACTCGAGAAGTTAACAGAAGCTGAAAAAGAAATCGATCACTTGAAAGAAAAATTAAAAAGAACTCAAGATGAAAAGATGGGATTGGAGTTGCATGTTGCCGATATCGTCGATGATCACAAGACCAAGATGGATGCAATGCGCTTGAGGCTTAGAAAGATTAGAAAATATGCCATTCATACTCAGGCTTGGTATCATTGTGCCGTTGGAGCAATTGGTACCTTAGTAGCGGTTATGATTGCATTTGTTGTTGCATTTAAATTTTTTACATAGTTTCGCTGTATGTTTTAATTAGATGCTTTAGAGAGCTATATGTTGTTCAATACTGACAACTATGTATGAACTGTACTTATTTATTTTGGTCATTATTGTACTTTGGCTTTAATGTGATGATGAATTTCTATTAATTTGGTCACTTTTCTATTCATGATATGTTGTAATGGTTTTTAATACACTTTATTATATAACGCACGCAGATGAACCAGCAATGGATGTACGGTGACCGACGCACCTTCGAGTATATTAAGGGCCTGCATAATTTTGAACACACAAAAAGCTTCGAGTTCAAATAAGTTCAAGAAAATGAAATGCCTTTTGTAACCGATGAGTTTCCATCCGGAACCCTGATACTTTGAAAGAGACTGTCCATTTTGTACACGAAGTAAATCCAGCTTTTGCCGTAACCCTCTCACTTTTTAGCACATGCTATGTGGGTGAAATGATGGTACCATGCCAACTTTCAACCATTTCAGAGTTCATTTGTAGTGCTTTTCAATTTCAGGGTCATTTAGCTCAAAAAATCAATAACTGCATCAAAAATACCAAATGAAGTCAGAAAGGGTTGAAAATTGCTGATGTGGCTTTGAATGGTGCATTTTGAACACACAAAACGCCTGGAGTTCAAATAAGTTCAAGAAAATGAAATGCCTTTTGTAACTGATGAGTTTCCGTCCGGAACCCTGATACTTCGAAAGAGACTGTCCCTTTTGTACACGAAGTGGATCCAGTTTTTGCCGGAACCCTCTCAACTTTTTAGCACATGCTATGTGGGTGAAATGATGATACCATGCCAAGTTTCAACCTTTTGAGAGTTAATTTGTAGTGCTTTTCAATTTCAGGGTCATTTATCTCAAAAAATTCAATAACTGCATGAAAAATACCAAATAAAGTCAGAAAGGGTTGAAAATTGATGATGTGGCTTTGAATGGTGCATTTTGAACACACAAAAAGCCTGGAGTTAAAATAAGTTCAAGAAAATGAAATGCCTTTTGTAACTGATGAGTTTCCGTCCGGAACCCTCATACTTAGAAAGAGACTCTCCATTTTGTACACGAAGTGCATCCAACTTTTGTCATAACCCTATCAACTTTTTAGCGCATGTTATGTGGGTGAAATGATAATACCATGCCAAGTTTCAACCTGTTGAGAGTTTATTTGTAGTGCTTTCCAATTTCAGGGTCATTTAGCGCAAAAAAATCAATAACTGCATGAAAAATACCAAATGATGTCAGGAAGGGTTGAAAATTGATTATGTGGTTTTGAATGGTGCATTTTGAACACACAAAAATCCAGGAGTTCAAAGAAGTTCAAGAAAATGAAATGCCTTTTGTAACTGATGAGTTTCCTTCCGAAACCCTGATACTTCAAAAGAGACTGTCCGTTTTGTACTCGAAGTGCAATCAGCTTTTGTCGTAACCCTCTCACCTTTTTAGCACTTGCTATGTGGGTGAAATGATGATACCATGCCAAGTTTCAACCTTTTCAGAGTTCATTTGTAGTGATTTCCAATTTCAGGGTCATTTAGCTCAAAACAAATAACTGCATGAAAAATACCAAATGAAGTCAGAAAGGGTTGAAAATTGACGATGTGGCTTTGAATGGTGCTTTTTTAATACACAAAAATCCTGGAGTTCAAATAAGTCAAGAAAATGAAATGCCTTTTGTAACCGATGAGTTTCCGTCTGGAACCTTGGTACTTCGAAAAAGACTGTATGTTTTGTACACGAAGTGCATCCAGCTTTTGCCATAACCCTCTCAACTTTTTAGCACATGCTATGTGGGTGAAATGATGATACCATGCCAAGTTTCAACCTTTTCAGAGTTCGTTTGTAGTGCTTTCCAATTTCAGGGTCATTTAGGTCAAAAAAAATCAATAACTGCATAAAAAATACCAAATGAAGTCAGAAAGGGTTGAAAATTAATGATATGGCTATGAATGGTGCATTTTGAACACACAAAAAACCCGGAGTTCAAATAAGTTCAAGAAAATGAAATGCCTTTTGTAACCGATGAGTTTTCGTCCAGAACCCTGATACTTCGAAAGAGACTGTCCGTTTTGTACACGAAGTGCATCCAGCTTTTGCGGGAACCCTTTCAACTTTTTAGCACATGCTATGTGGGTGAAATGATGATACCATGCCAAGTTTCAACCTTTTCAGAGTTCATTTGTAGTGCTTTCCAATTTCAGGGTCATTTAGCGCAAAAAATAAACAACTGCATGAAAATTAACAAATGATGTCGGGAAGGGTTGAAAATTGATGATGTGTCTTCGAATGGTGCATTTTGAACACACAAAAATCCTGGAGTTCAAATAAGTTCAAGAAAATGAAATGCCTTTTGTAACCGATGAGTTTCCATCCGGAACCTTGATACTTCGAAAGAGAATGTCCGTTTTGTACACGAAGTGCATCCAGCTTTTGCCACAACCCTCTCGACATTTTAGCACATGTTATGTGGGTGAAATGAGGATACCATGCCAAGTTTCAACCTTTTCAGAGTTCATTTGTAGTGCTTTCCAATTTTAGGGTCATTTAGCTCAAAAAAATCAATAACTGCATGACAAATACCAAATGATGTCGGAAAGGGTTGAAAATTGATGATGTGGCTTTGAATGGTGCATTTTGAACACACAAAAATCCTGGAGTTCAAATAAGTTCAAGAAAATGAAATGCCTCTTGTAACCGATGAGTTTCCGTGTGGAACCCTGATACTTCAAAAGAGACTGTCCGTTTTGTACACGAAGTGCATCCAGCTTTTGCCGTAACCCTCTAAAATTTTTTAGCACATGCTATGTGGGTGAAATGATGATACCATGCCAAGTTTCAACCTTTTCAGAGTTCATTTGTAGTGCTTTTCAATTTCAGGGTCAGTTAGCTCAAAAAATCAATAACTAAAATTATAAACCTCTAGTATTGTTGAAACTAAAATTATATAAAACCTAAAAATTACCAAATTGAATATAATGTTGAAACAAAGTAATATGAAATAGAAGGAAAAATGGCAAAGAAATAACATAAAAATAGCAAAAGTGAAAATAGATGCGCTTACAATGAAATTCAACCTAAATTCAAGGTGCTAGTTAGGCACCTAACTAGCATTTTGAATTTAGGTCAAATTTCGTGTATAAGGGCATCTATTTTCACTATGAGAGGATCTTGACAGGTCAAGCGCATTGGGGCTTATAAACAGGTGATGTCTCCCCTCGACTAGCGAGGCGGGACTAGACATCTGTTGCTTTCCCGCCGGCCGACGAAAAGGGACCATTGGTCCTGGTTAGTGGCACCAACCGGGACGAATGCCCCCCTTTGGTCCTAGTTTGTGCCACCAACCGGGACCAAAGGTCCCTGTTTCCCGCCGTTTGGGCTGCTGAAAATAGGGCTTTGGTCCCGGTTGGTGGCACCAACCGGGACCAAGGGTTGGCATTGGTCCCGGTTGGTGCCACCAACCGGGACCAAAGGTCCCTGTTTCCCGCCCTTTGGGCTGCTAAAAACAGGGCTTTGGTCCTGGTTGGTGGCACCAACCGGGACTAAAGGTGGGCATTGGTCCCGGTTGGTTCCACCAACCGGGACCAATGCTTCTTCTATATAAGAAGAACTTAGGAAATTTCGCAGTTTTCATTGTCGTCCCCACAGCCCCCGTCGCCTCCCCATCGCCGCCCCCGCTGTCGTTATCCCCCTCCTCGTCGCCACCCCGTCCCCGTCGCCTCTCCTGTCGCCGCCCCGCCCTCCTCGCCGCCCCTGCCACCCCCATCGTTGCCTATCTCCCCGTTGTCGCCTCCCCGTCGGCCACGTCGCCGCACCGCCCTCGTCGCCACTCCCGCCGCCCCCATCGCCGCCCATGCCCTGCCGCCCCCGCCCCCGTCGCCGCCCCTCCCCAGTCTTCCCCCGTTGCCGCCCCGCCCCCGTCGCTGCCTCGTCGCCACCCCGTCACCGCCCCCACTGTGAGCCGCCGCTGCCCCGGCTCCGTGCAATTTTTTAAATATATCTTGATTTTTTTATATGATGAATGTTTATGTTAGATTAGTATGTGTATGTTAGATTACAATTTTTTTATGATGAATGTTTATGTTAGATTAGTATGTTTATGATGAATGTTTATGTTAGATTAGTATGTTTATGATGAATGTTTATGTTAGATTAGTATGTTTATGATGAATGTTTATGTTAGATTAATATGTTTATGATGAATGTTTATGTTAGATTAGTATGTCAATGATGAAAAAATGGGTTTTATGAAAAATTAGTGATTAAACGATAAGAAAATGTTCTCATAGGAATTTGTCGATGATGCTCGGCCCGCATCCTCATCGTCGAGTAGTCCGCAAGAGCCTGCTTGATAGGCGCCATGTCCGGAACTGGGCTCCGCCTGGCTGGCACTGGGAGGTGCTACCTTCCCGGGCTCGAAGGTTGGTGAGGAATCCATGTCTCGTCGTTGACCCGGACCTTCTGTGGTGGCGGTCACGTGGGCCACTTTCGATGCGGAGGGAGCGGGCACCCGCGGAGGTGGTACGTCGTCGTGTCAGGGAGGAGGATGAGATGTCCGTCGCTACATGGCGGCGTTGGACGCCCGGTTTGACAATACCTGGCAGATCCTTCAGGGATATCACCCGAGTTATGATCTCGTGATGGTTCCTTATCTTGGGGTGTCCACCACCGGCGACTTAGAGACTACTAGTGAACCAAGTTCAACCGTCCTCCACTTTGGATTCTAGGATATTCGATCTGTATTAGTGATCTTATATGATAATATTCGAGATGTATTAGTCAATATTTGATGATGCATTAACTGGATTATTCAGGATGATCTATTAGTGATATTATATTCGAGTTCATTATAAGTATTAATGCATGTGTGCTATTTTATAGGTATAATGCATGTGTGGCTTTCGGTCTGTCGTTGCTCCTTGTGTGACTTTCATGTGTGTTCTTGATGGAGGAATCCCGACTGTTGTCGTGGGGGGCGCCTCGTCTTTCTTCTCTTCTTTGCGATATACTCATTGGTATAATGCACAAGAAGAGAAGAGGCGGGGCGTCCATCACCAGCGGTCGAACTATTACTGTGAGAGAGTGCCCACCAACATATATACACCACCGTATCAGTGTGAGAGAGAGTGCACCAACACATCATGAGATATGAGAGTTACTTAAGGAAAGTCACACACGCATTAGGATCCAAAGTGTGCTGTAATTCTTGAACTGGCTTATTCGGGATGATGTATTAGTGATATTATATTCGAGTTCATTATAAATGTATCTGTGATTTGCAAGTCATTTCAGTAAAACATAGAGAATTTTTTCTATGTCATTGCTTGATATATGAAACGAGTTGAATTTAGGTCTCTTTCGGCTCCTTGTGTGTCTTTCAGTGAGGGAGAGTGTCCACCATATATATATATATATATATATATGAGAGAGGAAGAATCCCGACTGTTGTCGTGGGGGTCGCTTCTCCTTCGTTCCAGTATGCTAGACATTTTGGTGTAATGCACTCTGGGACGAATGGAGGAGCCACCATAACCGACGTTCGCAATATCAGAGGGAATGCCCACCATATACGTGAGACGAGAGTTTAGGAAGGAAAGACTCGACATACCTAAAGTCAACCCGTTGCATATTGAGTAATAGTGATCCGTGTGTTGATCATTTTTCTCGTAGTTTCCTTCGATCGATTTTAAATGTTTCAACTATGAACATAGGAAATGTCTGACTACGAAAGTGAATTCGGTATGTGTGAATACTGTGAAGACGAGTGCGGCCTGTGTGATAAGACTTTCCTAGTTGATGGTAGGCGCTTCAGCATCATGCTGGATGAGACCTTCGAAGTGGATACAGTAAGTCAGAATGACAAGTCTTTTTTTGTAATTAAGCATGACTTCTGCCTCTTTTGCTTCAACTTATAATTAATTTTAATTTTTTACTATTCTACTAGTGTATCCCCTGCCATGCAAGAATTGCTGTCTTGAATGGATAAGATTGGTTTCAATACTAAAGATATGGAGGTAAACATAGTTCACTTGAGGATTGAGCATGGATTTACTTTTGCGGTAAAATTGTACCATGCACACACCTATTGCTATTTTGAATGAAAAAATTGGCAAGCACTATGCAAGGATTATGCATTTGAGCCTAATATGCTTATCACCTTTGCTGTTCACCCAGAAGATGAAATTGAAGGTAATATCGACATCTGGGTCGATGTGCAGACGTCTCCTCCAGTTCTACCATTATGTGAGTTTCTCAACCATATTTATTCAGTAATTTATACTTTTTGTTTAAAAATAGTTAACAACTTATTTGCATTGACAGCTTATTTTCATTCTTCAAAAAATGTACGAAAGATGGTACACAGAACCTACTACTACAGTGATGAAGCAGAATTAACTTATAAAGAGAAAGATCATCTTACCGCATTTCTTAGTCATCTTGAGAATTAGAATTGCTATTATGAAACTCCTGCACATTACGGTCAATACGTGCCACTAGTGCACGGTAAGATTTTAATTCTACTATTACGACAGCCGTGCAGCTTTTGCATAAATTATTCTAAAACTAAACTACATTGCTAACTACATAGTTATTACTATGTTTCTCAACAGAAAATCCCAGAGGATTGTGTGTCTCATCTGATGTTTCCGAGAGGTCGCGTTGCTGTTATGAGCTTAGGGCCACCACGGCCAGGTCAGCCTATGCATCCCTCCTGTCCATATTGGATTTCTAAACCGATGGAGTCATGACAATCAAACATTGGAAAAAATGTATGCTCAATCGTAGAGAGCTACTTGGAAGCAACATTATGCGTAAGCCAAGAATGGGAGACAGGATGATCTCCGTTCTCCATAATGGAGAGTCAGGGCCTATCTTGTTTTATGATATTGTACCTAAGAGAGGGTAGAGTAGGTCCTACGAGATAGGTAGGTCCTAGGTACAATGTGTTATTATGTGCTACAATGTGTTAGAGTTGATGAGGAGGAGGAGGAGGAGTTGTGATTATGACTAGTGACCAACTTGTTATATGATGTCTCATTGACAAAAATGATGATTAAATTGTGTTATATGTTCTATCTATAAGTATAGTACGTAGCGTCGTGACCAAGCACGGAGATAAGAGAGATCACTTCTCTCTATTAGCTATCTAACAAAATATATGAAACCCCTAAATTAACCCTCCAAAACCCTCAAAAAAATCCCTCTTTCAAAAAAACAGCTCCTTAGCTGCTGACGCGTGGAGGCTCTTTGGTCCCGGTAGGTGTTACCAACCCGGACCAAAGGCCCTCCTGCCTGGGCTCGGCTGAGCGGCCACTTGTAGCCCCATCGGTCCCGGTTCGTAAGCTAACCGAGACGAAAGGTCGTGGGCTTTAGTCCCAACCCTTTAGTCCCGGCTCCAGAACCCGGACAAATGGGCCTTACGAACCGGGACAAATGGGCCTTTTTCCACTAGTGTTATGATAGCACCTTTATTATGCAGTCCGTCGCTTTTATTACTTTGCCATCACAAGTTCATACAATGCTCAATTTTCTCGTACACTAAATGATCAAACACATTTAGAAGCAATTTTTATTGCCTTTTTGCACCGATGAAAACTAACTTGAAGGATCGTATTCAATCCATAGGTAGGTATGGTGGACACTCATGGAAACAAACCGGGTTTAAGGGTTTTTGGATGCACAAGTAGTATCTCTACTTAGTACAAATTCTTGTCTAGCAAAAGATCCTAAGCAAACACCACGTGTTGGAGGATTCATAACAATATAACTTCTATGCAAATCTACACAACCATAACTCATTACGTTGTATTCCTTGTCAAACTTCAACTATTTTTCTCAAGTTTGAAAATAATTAATGGATATTCACAATCATAGAAGATGTCCAAGATAATATATTTGTATGTGAAATTTCTCTTCCTTATACTAATCATTCACGAATTGCTTGTATGACAAATATTGTGATTGTCAAGCTTCAAAAAAATTCACTTTCTAAACCCAATGTGAAGCTACTACTAGGCATGATATGAACATGTAATTTCAACTTCATGGTATTCAATTCATTAAACAATTTACTCATAGGATATATAAGTGAAGCGCAAGAGTAAATGACAAGCTACTCCAAAAAGATATAAGTGAAGATCAAGCGAGTAGTTAAGTAAATGGGTATCCATTTGAGAACTATCTCTCTCTCTCATATAAAAAATTTCAGATCTAAGTATTTTATTAAAACAGCATGCGAAACAAAATAAAATTACATTCCAAGAATAGCACACATCATGTGAAGAAGCAAAAACTTAGGCTCAACCGATAGTAACCGATAATTGTTGATGAGGAAAGGTGGGATGCCTACTTGGGCATCCCCAAGCTTAGATTCTTGAGACTTCTTGAAATATTTACTTGGGGTGCCTTGGGCATCCCCAAGCTTGAGCTTTTGTACCTCATTCAATCCTCTCATATCGTGGTTTCACCTATTCTCAAAAACATCATCCATGTAGAACTCGAAAATAACTCGTGAGATAGGTTAGTACACATAAGAAAAAATCAACATTTCACGTACTGCCAAGACAAGTTGCACCATAATTTTCAAACATCATCTACTTTTTACTATCGATTGAACAATTATATCTACCAATATAGGCTATGGAAACTATAGGACAAGTAGATATCAAAACTATGACAACAATCTGTCCAAACAGAACAATCTGTAGAAATTTATGAAAACAATGTACTTTGGTAATGCACAAAATTATAAAATTTAGGACATAATAAACTACAGTACCATGTAAAAAATTCAGAAACTTTGCACGTTCTAGTAAAATATTAAAATTCAAACACTATAGCAAAACTTTCTGTTTTTATGCACCACACATCAAAACTTGCAATGGAGCTATCTTAAGGAAATTCTTGGAACTTTTTATTGGAAAAAATATTATTAATAATATATAATAGATAACAAAAAAAATAAAATGTCACTCCAAGCAGAACACATATGATGTGCTGAATAAAAATATAACTCCAAGTAAGATGTACGGATAATGTTGGAGAGGAAAGATGGGATGCCTCAGAAGGCATCCCCAAGCTTAGACGCTTGAGTATTCCTTGAATATTACCTTGGGGGTTCCTTGGGCATCCACAAGATTAGGTCCATTCTGCTCCTTATTTACCTCATATCGGTATCTCACCCAAAACTTTGAAAACTTCAATCACACAAAACTTAACGGAACTTTGTGAGATGGGTTAGTGTAGTAAAGATAGACCATTCACATAGGTACTATCAAGACAACATTCATAATTGTTCTCACATATTAACTACTGTATTCCATCAGTCTCGCAATTTATATCACCAAATATAAGCTATGGAAACACTTGAAACAAGCAAACTATGCGTGCAAAACAGAATCTGTCAAAAACAGAATAGTCTGTGAAGATCTGAATGATCACGGTACTTCCCTGACTCTAAAATTCTGAAAATTAGGACAAATCATATAAATTGCATAGAAATTTTGTGTATTAATTGCAGATTTTTTTACGCTTTAGTAAAATGAGATAATTCATATACTGGACACAAAACTTTCTGTTTTTGCACAAAATCAAACAAACAAGTTTCCACACTATCTCAAAGGCTTTACTTGGCACTTCATTGAAATAAAACACACAAAACATGATTACTACAACATCCTAACAATGTGAACACACAAAAACAGAAAGTAAAAGAGTTGGGTTGCCTCCCAACAAGCGCTTTTCTTTAATGCCTTTTTGCTAGGCATGATGATTTGAATGATGCTCGTATAGGAAACAACAATGAAAATGCAAGAGAGCATCATGAATCACATGCAAGCACATTTAAGTCTAACCCACTTCATATGCATAGGTATTTTGTGAGTAAACAATTTATGGGAGCAAGAATCAAATATCATAGGAAGGCAAAACAAGCATATCTTCAAAAATTTGAACACATAGGGAGGAAAATTGATATTCTTGCAATTCCTACAAGCATAAGTTCCTCCCTCACAATAGTTTTCAGTAGCATCATGAAGTAATTCAACAATATAACTATCATATACAACATTCTTTTCATGATTCACAAGCATATAATTTTTATTACTACCCACACAAGCAAATTCTTCTCATTCAAAGTAGTGGGAGCAAACTCAACAAAGTAACTATCATGTGACACTTGATTGACATAACCACATTGAATATTAAAATCATGATGAAAAGTTTCATGGTTACTATCACTCATAATAGCATACATGTCATCATCACAATCATCATAGATAGGAGGCATGCCATCATCATAATAAAAATTTGCTCCTCAAAACTTGGGAGACTTCAAATATCATGTTCATCATGTTGGAAATATGTCCCAGAGGCAATAATAAATTTGTTATTATCATATTTTCTTGTTCATTATAAACGTCTATTATCCATGCTAGAATTGTATTGATCAGAAACTCCAATACATGTGTGGATACATAGACAACCCCATGTCCCTAGTGAGCCTTTACTATACTAGCTCGTTGATCAAAGATGGTCAAGGTTTCCTGACCATAGACATGAGTTGTCATTTGATAACAGGATCACATCCTTAGGAGAATGATGTGATGGACAAGACCCAGCCCTAAGCATATCAGTTGATCGTTTGAGTTTATTGCTACTACTTTATCCATGTCAAGTATCTATTCCCACGACCATGAGATCATGCAAATCACTGACATCGGAGGAATGCCTTGTGTGTATCAAACATCACAACGTAACCGGGTGACTATAAAGGTGCTCTACAGGTTTCTCCGAGGGTGTCTGTTGGGTTGGCGTCGATCGATACTGGGATTTCTCACTCTGTATGATGCAGAGGTATCTCTGGCCCCACTGGTTAATACAACATCACAGGAAGCTTGCAAGCAATGTGACTAAGGAGTTAGTCATGGGATCTTGTATTATAGAACGAGTAAAGAGACTTGTAGGTAACGAGATTGAAGTAGGTATGGAGATACGGACGTTCGAATCTCGGCCAAGTAACATACCGATAGACAAGGGGAACTGCATACGGGATTACCTGAATCCTTGACATCGTGGTTCGGCCGATAAAGATCTTCGTAGAATATTTGGGATCTAATATGGGCATCCAGGTCCCGCTATTGGTTATTGACTAGAGAGTGTCTCGGTCATGTCTACAAAGTTTTCGAACCCGCAAGGTCTGCACACTTAACGGTCAGTGACGATTTGGTATTGTTGAATTACATATGTTGGTGACCGAAGGTTGTTTGGAGTCCCGGATGAGATCCAGGACGTCACGAGGAGCTCCGAAATGGTCTGGAGGTAAAGATTTGTATATGGGAAGTCATATTTTGGCTACCAGAAAAGTTTCGGGTTTTATCGGTATTGTACCGGGAAACTTCTAGAAGGATCTGGAAACTTCCAAAGGAGTCCGGAAGTCCACCAACAGTCCCACCACGTCCAAAGGGTTTGCATGGGCTGAGGTTAGGCCCCCTAGCCTTATTGGGCCAGGCACACAAGTCCCTCAAGCCTCATGTGACTTGGGAGAGGTGGAAAGTCCACCTGGTTTTGGAAAGGAAGGGAATTGGACTAGGAGTCCAACTCCTCCCCTTTGGCTGCGCCCTAGGGCTTGGAGGGTCTGATCTCCATGCCCCTCCCCTACATTTAGAGGGGAGGGGCGCCCCAAGAGGACACACGAAGCCCTTGGTGCCCCTCTCTCTCCCTAGATCATTTTCTCCTCCGTTCGCGGTTTTGGTAGCGTTAGGCATAGCCCTGCTGGGATAGCGCCACCACCATCGCCGCCACGTCATCGCATCGTCAGATTACTCATCTACCTCTCCGCCCCCCACTTGTCGGATCAAGAAGGCACAGACTTCATCGTGTTGTATGTGTGTTGAACGCGAAGTTGCGGTCCGTTCGGCGCTAGATCGGGATGGATCGTGATTGGATCGCAGGACGGATTGGGATTTGGATCACGAAGACATTCGACTACATCAACAGCGTTACTTAACGCTTCCTACTTAGTGATCTACAAGGGTATGCAGATCCACTCTCCCTCTCATAGTCGTTGATCTCTCTATATATATCTTGGGTGTTTGTAGGATATTTTTTTATACCGATGCAACATTCCCCAACAGTGGCATCATGAGCTAGGTTTATGCGTAGATAACATGCATGAGTAGAACACAAAATATTTTTTGGGCGTTGATGTTTAGATTGCTTACTTCCTTAGTCTTATCTTGATTCGGCGGTATTGTGGGATGAAGCGGCTCGAAGCAACCTTACTCGTCCACGTACGAGAGACCGGTTCCATCGACTGACATGCAACTTGTTGCGTAAATATGGTTAGTGGGTGTGTGTCTCTCCCACTCTAGTTGAATCAGATTCGACGAAGGCGGTCCTTATAGAAGTTTAAATAGCAACTTGTATATCACTGTTGATGTTTTGCATAGGTAAGAATCGTTCTTGCTAGATACTCATAGCAGCCTCGTAAAACATGCAACAACAAATTAGAGAATGTCTAACTTGTCTTTGCAAGGTATGTTGTGATATGATATGGCCAAAGACATGATGAAATATATTTGATGTATGAGATGATCTTGTTTTGTAATAGGTTATATCGACTTGCATGTCGATGCATATGGCAACTGGCAGGAGCCATAGGGTTGTCTTTAATTATTGTATGACTTCCGTGTCAGTCATTAAGCGCTATGTAATGCTTTACTTTATTGCTAAACGGTAGCAATAGTAGTAGAAGCATGGTTGGCGCGACAACCCCGATGTCAACACAATGATGGACATCATGGTGTCATGCTGGTGATGATGGAGATCATGCCGGTGATTTGGAGATGGAGATCAAAAGCACAAGTTCATGGCCATATCATGTCACTTATGATTTGCATGTGATGTTAATCCTTTTATGCATCTTATTTTGCTTAGGGCGACGGTAGCATTATGAGGTGATGCCTTACTAAAATTTCAAGATCAAATTGTGTTTTCCCCGAGTGTGCACCATTGTGAAAGTTCGTCGTTTTGAAGCACCACGTGATGATCGGGTGTGATAGACTATACATTCACATACAACGGGTGCAAGCCAGTGTTGCACATGCAGAACACTTAGGTTAAACTTGATGAGCCTAGCATGTACAAACATGGGCTCGGAACACAATAGACCGAAAGGTTGAACATGAGTCTTATAGTAGATATGATCAACATGGAGATGTTCACCATTGATACCACCTCATCTCATGTGATGATCAGACTTGTGTTGGCGGATTTGGATCATGTTACACTTAGACAACCCAACGGATGTTGATTTGAGTGGGAGTGTTGGAAATATGCCCTAGAGGTAATAAATAAAGTGTTTATTATTGTATTTCCTTGTTCATGATAATCGTTTATTATCCATGCTATAATTGTATTAATTGGAAACATGGATACATGTGTGGATACATAGACAAACACAATGTCCCTAGTATGCCTCTAGTGAACTAGCTCGTTGATCGAAAGATGGTTAAGGTTTCCTAGCCATGGACATGAGATGTCATTTGATAACGGGGATCACATCATTAGGAGAATGATGTGATGGACAAGACCCAAACTACAAACGTAGCTTATGATCGTGTCAGTTTATTGCTACTGTTTTTTGCATGTTATGTATATGTTCCTATGACCATGAGATCATGGAACTCACAGATATTGGAGGAGTGCCTTGTGTGTATCAAATGTCGCAACGTAACTGGGTGACTATAAAGGTGCCCTACAGGTGTCTCCGAGGGTGTCTGTTGAGTTGGCATGGATCAAGACTGGGATTTGTTACTCCGTGTGACGAATAGGTATCTCAGGGCCCACTCGGTAATACAACATCACAATAAGGCCTTCCAAGCAATGTGACTAAGTGTTATTTGCGAGACTTGTATTACGGAATGAGTAAAGAGACTTGCCAATAACGAGGTTGAACCAGGTATGGAGATACCGACAATCGAATCTCGGGCAAGTAACATACCGAAGAACAAAGGGAACATCATACGGGATTAACTGAATCCTTGACATAGAGGTTGAAACGATAAAGATCTTCGTAGAATATGTAGGAACCAATGTGGACATGCAGGTCCCGTCATTGGTTTTTGACTGTAGAGGTGTCTCGGTCATGTCTACATAGTTCTCGAACCCGCAGGGTCTGCACACTTAAGGTTTGGTGACGTTTCGGTAGTATAGAGTTATGTATGGTGGTGACCGAAGGTTGTTCGGAGTCCCGGATGAGATCCCGGACGTCACGAGGAGCTCTGTAATGGTCCGGAGGTAAAGACTCATATATGGGAAGTCCTATTTTGGTCGCCGGAAAAGTTTCGGGCTCATCGGTAGTGTACCGGGAGTGCCGGTAGTGTACCGGGAGACCTCCGGGAGGGGTATTTTGACCCAAGAGGCTACATGGGCTGTGGGAGAGTGGAAACCAGCCCTTAGTGGGCTGGTGGAACAACCACAAGAGGCCCATGCGGCTGGAGGAAGAAAACCCAATAGGAAAAGGTGGAAAAAAGGCAAAAAGGAGCAATCCTAGTCCTACTAGGATTGGAGGAGGAATCCTCGTCTCCTAGTAGGTTCAGCCCAACCAGCTAGCCTTGGAGGCCAAGACTGCCTCCTCTCCTCCTATCCTCTTATATATACTAGAGGTTTTAGGGTTTTTGCACCAGATTTTCAGCCACGTGCTACCCGTTCCTCAAGTGCATAGTTTCTCCTCTAGATTGGATTTCTGCAGTGCTTAGGCGAAGCCCTGCCGGAATTGCTCCACCACCATCGCCGGAGCGCCTTTAGGCTGCCAGAGAACTCTTCTTCCTCTCCACTCCTTCTTGCTAGATCAAGACGGTGGAGATCGTCATCAAGCTGTACGTGTGCTGAACACGGAGGTGCCGTCCGTTCGGTGCCAGATCGGAAGGATCGTGATCAAGTTCGTGGGACGGATCATGATTAAGTTCGTGGGACGAATCGTGATCGGATCGCGGGAGGGATCATGATTGGATCGCAGGACAGATCGTGATTGGGCCGCGGGACGCACGGCGATTTGGATCGCGAAGACGTTCGACTACACCAACCGTGTTTCTTAACGCTTCCCGCTTAGCGATCTACAAGGGTATATAGATCCACTCTCCCTCTCATAGATGCTCATCACCATGGATAGATCTTCGTGTGCGCAGGAAAATTTTTGTTTCCCATGCAATGTTCCCCAACAGTGGTAACAGAGCTAGGTCTATGTGTTGATGAGATCTCGAGTAGAACACAAAAGGTTTGTGGGCGTTGATGCTTAGATTGCTTCCTCCCTTGGTCGGATTTTGGTTCAGCGGTATTGTGAGATGAAGCGGCCCGTACCAACATTACTCGTACGCTTACGAGAGACCAGTTCCTTTGACGCAACTTGTTGCCTAGATGGCTTGCGGGTGGCAGTTTCGCTCACTTTAGTTGGATCGGATTCGACAAAGGCGGTCCTTGAGAAGGTTGAAAAGCAAATTATGTATCATCGTTGTGGTTTATGCGTAGGTGAGAATCGTTCTTGCTAGAAACTCATAGCAGCCACGTAAAACATGCAACAACAATTAGAGGACGTCTAACTTGTTTTTGCAGGGTATGTTGTGATGTGATATGGCCAATTACATGATGTGATATATGTGATGTATGGGATGATCATGTGATGTATAGAATTTCATGACTTGCATGTCGATGAGTACGGCAACCAACAGAAGACATAGGTTTGTCTTTAATTATTGTATGACCTGCGTGTCAATCATTAAGTGCTATGTAATGCTTTACTTTATCGCTAAACGGTAGCAATAGTAGTAGAAGCATGTTGGGCGCGACAATACCGATGGCGACACATTGATGGAGATCAAGATGATGAAGATCATGGTGTCTTGCCGGTGATGATGGAGATCATGCCGGTGCTTTCAAGATGGAGATCTAAAGCACAAGTTCATGGCCATATCATGTCACTTATGAATTGCATGTGATGTTAATCCTTTTATGCACCTTGTTTTGCTTAGTACAACGGTAGCATTATAAGGTGATCCCTCACTTAAATTTCAAGATAAAATGTGTTCTCCCCGAGTGTGCACCATTGCGAAAGTTCGTCGTGTTGAGACACCACGTGATGATCGGGTGTGATAGACTCTACGTTCACATACAACGGGTGCAAGCCAGTGTTGCACGCGCAAAACACTCGGGTTAAACTTGACGAGCCTAGCATGTACATACATGGCCTCGGAACACAAGAGACCGAAAGGTCGAACATGAGTCATATAGTAGATATGATCAACATAATGATGTTCACCATTTAAGCCACCTCAACTCACGTGATGATCGGACTTGAGTTGGTGGATATGGATCATGTGACACTTAGATGACCTAAGGGATGTCAATTTGAGTGGGAGCTTTAGTAATTTGATGAACTAAACTCATTATCTTGAACACTAGTCTAAGTAAACTTTGCATATTTATGTTGCAGATCAATGGCTCGCGTAGTAGCACCCCTGAATTTTAATGCATTCCTAGAGAAAGCTAAGTTGAAATATGATGGAAGTAACTTTGTTGACTGGGCCCGTAATCTGAGGATTATCCTCACGGCTTCCCAGAAATCATATGTCCTTGATGCACCGCTTGGTGACCAACCAGAAGACATGACCTCCAAAGACGTTAAGAACGCTTGGGAGGCACATACTAGAGATTACTCAATAGTTTAGTGTGCAATATTGTATGGCTTAGAACCGAGACTTCAAAGAAGTTTTGAACGTCATGGAGCATATGAGATGTTCCAGGAGTTGAAGTTTATCTTTCAGAAGAACGCCCGGATCGATAGGTATGAAACCTCCGATAAGTTCTATGCTTGCAAGATGGAGGAGAACGGGTCTATCAGTGAGCATATACTCAGAATGTCTGGGTATTCAACTCGTCTAGCGGAGTTGGGAATTGCCCTTCCGCCAGAGGCGGTCACTGACAGAGTTCTTCAATCACTGCCACCTAGTTACAAGAGCTTTGTGATGAACTATAACATGCATGGGATGAACAAGTCAGTCGCCGAGCTGTTTGCGATGCTAAAAGTCGCTGAGTCTGAAATCTAGAAAGAACATCAAGTGTTGATGGTCAATAAAACCACTAGTTTCAAAAAATGGCAAAGTCAAGAGAAAGGGGAAGAAGGGTAAAACCAAGAAGGATGGCAAAGCAGTTGCTACTCCTGCAAAGAAGCCTAAGCATGGACCCAAGCCAGAAACTGAGTGCTTTCATTGCAAGGGAACTGGTCACTGGAAGCGGAACTGCCCCAAGTACCTGGCTGACAAGAAGGCAGCCAACAACAAACAAGGTATATATGATATACATGTTATTGATGTGTACCTTACTAGCTCTCTTAGTAGTGCCTGGGTATTTGATACCGCTTTGGTTGCTCACATTTGCAACTCAAAGCAGGAACTACGGAATAAACGAAGGCTGGCAAAGGACGAAGTGATGATGCGTGTGGGAAATGGTTCCAAGGTTGATGTGATCGCCGTCGGCACGCTCTCTCTTTGATTACCATCGGGATTAGTGATGAACCTGAATAATTGTTATTTAGTGCCTGCGTTAAGCATGAACATTATATGTGGATCTTGTTTATTGCGAGACGGTTACTCATTTAAATCAGAGAATAAAGGTTGGTCTATTTATATGAGTAATATCTTTTATGGTCATGCACCCAATGTGAGGGGTTTATTCATATTGAATCTTGATAGTGATGATACACATGTTCATAACATTGATGCCAAAAGATGTAGAGTTGATAATGATAGTACCACTTTCTTGTGGCACTGCCGTTTAGGTCATATTGGTGTAAAACGCAAGAGGAAGCTCCACGCTGATGGACTTTTGTTGTCACTTGATTTTGAATCACTTGACACATGTGAACAATGCCTCATGGGCAAGATGACTAAAACGCCGTTCTCTGGAAGAATGGAACGGGCAAGTGACTTATTGGAAATCATACATACTGATGTGTGCGGTCCAATGAATGTTACATCGCGTGGTGGATATCATTATTTTCTCACCTTCACTGATGACTTAAGTAGATATGGGAATGTTTACTTAATGAAACACAAGTCTGAAACGTTTGAAAAGTTCAAGCAATTTCAGAGTGAAGTTGAGAATCATCATAACAAGAAGATTAAGTTCCTGCGATCTGATCGAGGAGGTGAATATCTGACTTATGAGTTTGGCAGTCGACGCCGCCCGGAACACCACAGCGTAATGGTGTGTCCGAACATCATAATCGAACCTTATTAGATATGGTGCGTTCTATGATGTCTCTTGCTGATTTGCCACTATCATTTTTGGGTTATGCATTAGAGACAGCTGCATTCACTTTAAATAGGGCACCATCAAAATCCGTTGAGACGACGCCATATGAACTATGGTTTGGCAAGAAGCCAAAGTTGTCGTTTCTTAAAGTTTGGGGATGTGATGCTTATGTCAAAAAGCTTCAGCCTGAAAAGCTGGAACCCAAAGCGGAGAAATGCGTCTTCATAGGATACCCGAAAGAGATAGTCGGGTATACCTACTATCTCAGATCCGAAGGCAAAGTGTTTGTCTCTAAGAACGGAACATTTCTTGAGAAAGATTTTCTCTCGAAAGAATTGAGTGGGAGGAAAATAGAGCTTGATGAGGTTATTGAACCTTTACTTCAACCAGAAAGTAGCGCAGCGCAGAAAGATGCTTCTATGGAACCTACGACGGTAGAAGAGGAAGTTAATGATGATGATCATGAAGCTTCGAATCAAGCTGCTATTGAATCTCGTAGGTCGACAAGGCCGCGTACTACCCCTGAGTGGTACGGCAACCTGTCTTGGAGGTTATGTTGTTGGACAACAATGAACCTACGAGCTATGGAGGAGCAGTGATGGGCCCGGATTCTGAGAAATGGTTAGAGGCCATGAAATCCGAGATGGGATCCATGTATGAAAACAAAGTATGGACTTTGGAAGTATTACCTGAAGGGCGAAAGGCCATTCAGAACAAATGGATCTTTAAGAAGAAGACAGACGCAGACGGTAATGTCACCGTCTATAAAGCTCGACTTGTGGCAAAGGGTTTTTCACAAGTTCAAGGAGTTGACTACGATGAGACTTTCTCACCCGTAGCGATGCTTAAGTCTGTCAGAATCATGTTAGCAATAGCTGCTTATTTTGACTATGAAATTTGGCAGATGGATGTCAAAACAGCATTCCTCAATGGTTTCCTTGAGGAAGAGTTGTATATGA
This sequence comes from Hordeum marinum, assembly GCA_022496015.1. Taxonomy (NCBI): domain Eukaryota; kingdom Viridiplantae; phylum Streptophyta; class Magnoliopsida; order Poales; family Poaceae; genus Hordeum; species Hordeum marinum. The sequence continues at coordinate 218,131,979 of CM039672.1, forward strand.
TGCAACCCGACAGTTTTGTTGATCCAGAGAATGCTGACAAAGTTTGCAAACTCCAGCGATCCATTTATGGACTGGTGCAAGCATCTCAGAGTTGGAATAAGCGCTTTGATGAGGTGATCAAAGTGTTTGAGTTTATACAAGTTTACGGAGAAGCTTGTATCTACAAGAAAGTGAGTGGGAGCTCTATAGCGTTTCTAGTATTATATGTGGATGACATATTGCTAATTCGAAACAATATAGAAATGCTGGAAAGCGTGAAGGAATATTTGAACAAGAGTTTTTCAATGAAGGACCTACGAGAAGCTGCTTTCATATTAGGCATTAAGATCTATAGAGATAGATCGAGACGCTTAATAGCACTTTCACAGAGCACATACCTTGATAAAGTTTTGAAGAAGTTCAAAATGGAACAGTCCAAGAAGGGGTTCTTGCCTGTGTTAAAAGGTGTAAAGTTGAGTAAGACTCAATGCCCAGTAACTGCAGAAGATAGAGAAAAGGTTGGTGTCATCCCCTATGCTTCAGCCATAGGCTCTATCATGTATGCAATGTTGTGCACAAGACCCGATGTCAGCCTTGCCATAAGTATGGCCGAAAGGTTTCAAAGTGATCCTGGAATGGAGCACTGGCAAGCGGTCAAGAATATCCTTAAGTACCTGAAAAGGACTAAGGAAATGTTTCTCGTTTATGCAGGTGATGAAGAGCTTGTCGTAAAGGGTTACGTCGATGCAAGCTTTGATACTAATCCGGACGACTCTAAGTCTCAAACGGGATACATATTTATTCTTAACGGGGAGCGGTAAGCTGGTGCAGTTCCAAGCAAAGCATGGTAGCTGATTGTAGCGACCCGACCTAGAAAGGTCAAGTCTCTGTGGTTTCTGCGCCATCCCTGGATCAGTATGCTGGCACCCACAATACATCAATGTATATATCAAAGTGCAATCACATGTAATTAACGTAAAACTGATATATACCTTAAAATCTTAGCGGAAACAGTCAACAGAAGTGGAGTCCCAATAAACACCAATGGCAGGTTCAGTGTAGACTGTAACCCTGAATCGTACTCTTACCCGTCGTAGAGCTTATCTACAACATGAGACATTGCAGCCGTGTAGGTCAGCATTTTGAATATGCCGGCAAGTCACAAAATAGGGGGTAAAAAAATAATCATCTATATTATATGCATATATGGCAGGTGGGGCTATAAGTTCAAGTTTTGCGTAAAGCAAATTTTTCCTACAACAAGAGAAGGGAAATGCAGAAATTATTACTACAAAGTTGGTTGATTAATGAGATGGTTCCACCAACCAATTCTCATACCCAAGTAAATAATAATACCCTCATCAATATAATTATTTGTGTTGAGAGTTCCAGATAGTTTCAGTTCCTTTGGCTCAAGTTGTCATGACCGTGGACACGGCTAATCGATTAGGTTTGAGTACTCTGCAGAGTTTTGCACACGTTCCCCACAAGATTTGATCGCCTTCGTTGGATTCCTTGCACTTCAGGGTGTTTGAGGAACGGATGATCAAAACATGGTCTTCTCAGGGGTTCCTCTGAGACTCTGTCGGTGCCCATCCTTTCCTACCGTTCTTCTACATCTCGTAGCACCGCCTGTGCAGGGTCACCACAATATCCAACCAAGCCAGAGCCCATAATGGCTTGTGGCTGTGCAGGTAAGCCTTGGGTCTTGGAGCATCCATTCATCTCTTTGTTCTTGGGTGGACCTTTCCGCGTGAATACTGGCACTTCTCCAGCAACACCTAGGCTAACCACTGGCTTCTCCAGGGTGACGTTCAACCATCATCCACCCAGAGGTATATTGCATCATCAGGTCTTGAAAAAATTACTTGGAGTCTTGAGGTCTTCATCATCAATTAAATCTCACATCTCTCATGGTAGACACTCAACCAAAACCCCGTCTACTAAAAAGCATAGAAAAATAAAATAACGTCCCGACCAAAGTAACAAGGATATTTGGGTGGCCTACCACATGATACTACTCAAGTAACCAAGTTTCCAAGTACCTGCTTTGCATGCAATGGGTGGAAGGTTGAACTAATGCAACTTGAAAAACATAGGTAATAACATGGTCAATGTGAACTTGCCTGGTATTACTTGATGAAGATAGTCGCTCTCACAATCTGGATAATTCTACTTGTCACACTCCGAGAAATCTCTCGTAAGCAAATAACATTCAATAAACATTCATGCCAAAACAAAGAACTGAAAAATGCAAGAACAAAACATGTCTTGGTGCGAAAATAACAACATACTAAGGTTAAATAAGAAAAGATAGGTTCTAGCTCTGTTTTAAAGTGAAAGTGGAGGAATCAACTCAAAAGAGTTAATGGATGATGAACTATTGCTATATAAGCTTAGGTTGGAGAGACTACGAAAGACGATCCAAAGTATGGGAGAACAACATGAACGTTGTTTGACAAATAGTATAACGCATAAGAATTTATTTGTAGAAAGAATTTAATTGAAAAGGTCAAAAGAAGTTGAACTGTAAATTCAAGTATGAATTGAATCTGAATTCACAAAGGTCAAAAGAAGTTGAACCAACGTACGATGGTTATGAATAGAAATATATGACACGAGTATTTAGGGCAAAAGGAATCAATTGAAAAGGTGTTACAGTTTGCAAGATATGATCAAATGAAGGTTCGGATTCAAATTGAATCGCTCCAATTTGAAAGGTTCAAAGATTGAAACTAACGATGTTACTATATATGAGAAGTCAATATGAACGTGTAGAAAAAAGAATTACTAGGTTCAAAATGACGGATCAAAAGTTATAAGCAATTCAATATGGCATTGAATTAGCTAAGTATGGTGTGTGAACACATTTTGCGGACTAATAGAGAAGTATGAGAAAGGTCAAAATTATATGTTGAAATGATAACACTAATGATGTGACCGGAAAGATTACTTCGATACGGATCCGACGCAATTGGATTCATCAGAAACGGAGCTACGGATAAAAAGATATGATCAAAAGAAGTTTGAATATAAATCTGAATAAATTTCGAAATTTGAAAAATTGAAAAAAAGTTGATGTGATAGGTTGATTGGATAGGTGATGTCAAGACGAAAATCTAGGCATTTGTTTCATCTAATTTGAGTGAACGAGTAAAAAGTTATGGCTATTTGAAAAATCAGGGCCAAGCTGTTTTACGGAAAAAAAGTGTTATGTCTAAAAGAATTCTGATACTAATGTGTAAATACAGTGACTAATCAATAATTTAATTACACTATCGTATACTAGTATAGAAATAGTAATCTAGGGATATTAAACTACAGGAGTATAAAAAGATACAAAGAGAATACCTTTAGAATGCAGAGAAGATATAAATCCAAAGAGAAGACAACTTCCAGAAATCCCGCCTGAGAGAAGAAAATATTTTTATTTAAGAAAGCTAGTCAAACCAAAAGATTGGTTTAACCCGAGGTGGATGATTTTTGGTTTCACCTATGGATCTATATTTATAGGTAGAAGGGAGGTGCAAAAGTCTAAAACTAAGCGAGGTGTGATTAAACAAATAGGCTAGAAATAGATGACACTTAAAAGAGAAGCCACCGGATGGGCCAAATTAGCTTCGGCCAGCCGCGAGCGCTAGGCTGTAGATTTGTCTTTTAAAAAAAAATCGCGGATGAATAGTTTTTTGGGGTGAATAGTGTTTTTATTAAAAAACAGCGAACAAAAGCAATTAAACAAAAATAGAAAAACATTTTATATAGACATATTACATATCAAAATTTTCAGAAAAATAAACTCTAAAACATGATCATATTTTTAAGAATTTTTGGAATACTTAAAAAAATCATTATTTTTGTAATAACTCCAAAATGAAACGGAATTTGAATTTCAAATAAATGGAAAATAGTTTTTTTTATTTTAAAACTTGAGTCAAAACATTGTATCTAATTTTTGAGTGTCATTTACCTCCTCTCATTTGAGAAATTTTATAAGAGGGTTTTGAAAATATTCGAACTCAAAATTGATTAGGGATCCAAAAGAGAAAATTTTGGGAAAGTCATTTTATTCCCTCTCATTAAAATTTCAGAAGTTTCAAAATTCCACTCAATTTCACACAATCAATCACACAAAATTCAAGCAAACAATCTCACTTATTTATTTAATATACCTTCCAAAATTTAAAATTTTGGGATGTTACAAACTACCACACTTAAAATGAATCTCGTCCTCGAGATTTGAAGAGGCTAGAAAGAAAAGGTTAGGGTTTGGGGTTCTTCTAGCAAATCCATTGACCTGGAAGTGTGGGGCTACCACACTTAAAATGAGAGTTATTGGTTCTTCAAAAGTCATGGCGATCTTGTGGGTGCATCTGTCTGTTCACATTCTTCATGATAGCTCCTTCGGTGATGCTCTTCCATTTAAATCAAAAAAATATTGTGTTCTCATAACAAATTGTATTTCCTCCGATACTAGGTCTTCTTAATTGATAAGTCTCGTGTTCATTCTAAGTAACCTATCGATGATCTCATGGGGGTCTACCATTTGTGGTTATCTTGAAGTGAAATGGGTCTTGGCTTCATTCCTCATCGTAAAAATCCTACGTGTGGCAACAACTGACATGTAAAAGGAGTTTTCTTCATACCATTCTAAGGCTTATACAAAAGCTTCAAAAGAACGTCGTCTCTATACTATGGGTAAGTCACTCAGATTTACCATTTCGAATAGCAAGAGAATGATAAGTGTAAGTCGTCATGGTGGCCAAGCCATGTCGCACTGAAATCATTACCTTGTATAAGGTTTAGTGAATCTCGTATTCTAGCACTTGGGCTTCCTCACAAGCGTTGCAAAAAAATTCTCTTGTCAATGAACGAAGTTCGGATAAATCCATTGGTTCTGCAAGCTGAGCAAAAACATCTATTGTTTCTTCACATCTCTCCGGCTTTCGGATACTCCTAAGGAAACATTTGCCGATCCAATCACAACTTCTTGCTTCATGATCTTTGGGCAACCTTCATGAAACCATGAGATCCATCCTTGATACACGTTCTATTCCTTGAATATGTTTTTCCTTTCCATTGGTCTGTTTACCAATAACAGTTTTGGTTCATCATATTCAAAATCCAAGGTATTTTATTTCAGGTGTTGTCATCCATATAGTTGGATATGGTTCCACATTCTCTTCACCTATAGTCACTTATCCAAACTCCTTAACAGGAATGGTAATTTCTTTATTCATTCGTCGATGTGGTTACTACCACACTTAAAATGAAATGTACACATGCCTGCATAGACCATACTTTCTCATATCCTTGAAAATGGTCAGAGATCTTTGTTCATAGAGTAACAACTCATATAATTCAACATAGGAGAATCATGACACCATAAATTCCATTGACTCATGAATTTATTACAAACTCTAAGACTTCTGTTACAAAACTTCAAAATGATAAGAGGGATACCTATTACATTTATTACTTCCAAAATCCCAAAACTCAAACTACTCATGTTTAGCCTTCTTCTCCGGGCAGGTATAGGAGTAGTGTCCTATCTTGTGGCACCGATGACAAGTGATGTGGCTCAGATCCTTCCGTGTAGAAAACCATGGAGTCTTCTTCTTCTTCTTGGGTTGGGTTACTTTCCTGATGCTTGTCTCATACCTGTTGCAAAAATAGTGTGGCCTCTCCAAGCTACAATGCAAACATCTGATGCCTCCACTTACTTGGCCTTTCTTCTTGTCCAGGTTGATCATTTCTTCTATCTCCTGAGGATCATATTGCACTTCTTCTGTCGGGAAGTCTCCTAGATACTCGTTCGGACAATCCTGAGAGATATGTCCTTCTCCACACGAATAACATGACTTGGTATCAATGTTTGGGTCTGGTATATCTCTCGTCATCATGGGTTCTTCTAACTTTTCCCCGAGGAATTCTTTCATTGCTTCCTTCTGCTGCTTCATGACTTCTGTACCATGGGGTATATTTGACATTGTGCCGGATAGTGCATAGTTCCTTCACACAAGAAACTTGTCACCTGCCCAGTTGGGCATTCCTCAGCTCGGTGATTTTCTTCACAATGAGGGCATCCATCCTTGTGTTCTTCCTGGGTGTGTCTTATCTCCCCACATATCTTGCATGCACAAATCTTCTTCACATCTTTGTAACGGGGCTTCTGGGTGTTGGTGACAACATGAGATTTTTGCAGAGTCCTCTTGAATTCTTCCCAGGGGATAGATGCTTGCCTATCATGGATAGCTTCATGCATCTTCCACCAATTTGCAGCACCTTTTGCAAAGTACCGAAGAGCATACTGGACCATCTCATTCCTTGCAACATTGTTACTCCTTAGATGATACTCCATGTTTGGAATCCATTCTCCTGTCTCTAACCGAGTCATCGATCCAGAATACATGAGTCCAGCTTCATTCGTCATCTATTGGGTTCAAGGTTTTGGGGATGAGATGAGTAAGAGAGAGAGACAAAGAGAGAGAAGGGATACAAACAACTCAAAGACACAAAACATCAAACTCAAGTCCACACATTCATAAAGTTCAATCAAACTATAGTATCACCACCCACATAAGGTTGGTATGGTCGATCACTCAAATCGTAAAAACGTTTACCCTTTATTCTCTTATGGTGGGATACTACTAAGCTAGTCTATAACATGTCTTCGTCTTAAGTGCGCTTCTTCTGGTCATGCTTGATATTCTCAAGTTCTTCCACCAGATTTTCCCTGTTGATGCGGAGTTTTCGATGTCGTCCCTGTAGTTCCAGGATTTGGTTCTTGAGCTTCTGAATTTCAACTTCTCCAGCATGAGCCATGGCCTGACTATTCTTCAAGTCTTGACGAAGCTTCTGAATCTCGGGATCATGTTTCTTCAGATTGACTACCTTCAGCTTCTCGTTCTTGAGGCTCTCATGAAGTGCTTCGTTCTCAAATAACTCTAAGAGAAGGTCCATTTGAAGGTTCTTGATGTAGCGCTCCAGTTCTTGATTGTACACAAGTACGGGTGAAAACTTCATCTTCTGTTCATCGGTCAGGTCGATGAGTGCTCCATCAGGCTTCTGCCATCCAAGCCTTCCAAAGTAGTGGTTGCACAACTCAGCACGATGAAGATAGCTCAAACGTGCGATGGCATCATGGACAGCAGTGTTCATGCCCATCTCACATTCATGGCTCAATGTGCCATAGTTGATATCTTTAGTCTTGGGGTCTTCTTCACGTCCAAAAACCTTAGTTTTGATGCCCCAGAATCCAGACTTCCTCTTAGTCGCCTTGATCTCAGGTACCGTCAGCTTCACCATCTGCACTAGCTCCATGAGGAATGAGCCTCCGAGAACATCTTCATAGTCCTCTCTTTTGTTCAGGGTGTCGTTCTCCATCTATAGTTTGAAACAGGGAGGGTTCAGTAAAAGAATTTAGAAGTTACGGGAGTAGTGAAAACAAAAGTTGTTCCTATCAAGGTCTTCCTATTTCTAATCCATTTCCTAGGGTCACGTCATATAGTCAACATGTGCTCTGATACCATTTCTGTAGCGACCCGACCTGGAAAGGTCAAGTCTCTGTGTGTTCTGTGCCATCCCTGGATCAGTATGCTGGCACACACAATACATCAATGTATATATCAAAGTGCAATCACATGTAATTAACGTAAAACTGATATATACCTTAAAATCTCAGCGGAAACAGTCAACAGAAGTGGAGTCCCAATAAACACCAACAGCAGGTTGAGTGTAGACCGTAACCCTGAATCGTACTCTTACCCGTCGTAGAGCTTATCTGCAACATGAGACGTTGCAGCCGTGTAGGTCAGCATTTTGAATATGCCGGCAAGTCACAAAATAGGGGGTAAAAAATCATCTATACTATATGCATATATGGCAGGTGGGGCTATAAGTTCAAGTTTTGCGTAAAGCAATTTTTTCCTACAACAAGAGAGGGGAAATGCAGAAATTATTACTACAAAGTTGGTTGATTAATGAGATGGTTCCACCAACCAATTCTCAGACCCAAGTTAATAATAATACCCTCATCAATATAATTATTTGTGTTGAGAGTTCCAGATAGTTTCAGTTCCTTTGGCTCAAGTTGTCCATGACCGTGGACATGGCTAATCGATTAGGTTTGAGTACTCTGCAGAGTTTTGCACACATTCCCCACAAGATTTGATCGCCTCCGTTGGATTCCTCGCACTTCAGGGTGTTTGAGGAACGGATGATCAAAACATGGTCTTCTCAGGGATTCCTTTGAGACTCTGTCGGTGCCCATCCTTTCCTACCGTTCTTTTACATCTCGTAGCACCGCCTGTCCAGGGTCACCACAATATCCAACCAAGCCAGAGCCCATAATGGCTTGTGGCTGTGCAGGTAGGCCTTGGGTCTTGAGGCATCCATCCATCTCTTTGTTCCTGGGTGGACCTCTCCGCGTGAATACTGGCACTTCTCCAGCAACACCTAGGCTAACCACTGGCTTCTCCAGGGTGACGTTCAACCATCATCCACCTAGAGGTATATTGCATCATTAGGTCTTGAAAAAACTACTTGGAGTCTTTAGGTCTTCATCATCAATTAAGTCTCACAACTCTCATGGTAGACACTCAACCAAAACCCCGTCTACTAAAAAGCATAGCAAAATAAAATAACATCCCGGCCAAAGTAACAAGGATATTTGGGTGGCCTACCACATGATACTACTCAAGTAACCAAGTTTCCAAGTACCTACTTTGCATGCAATGGGTGGAAGTTTGAACTAATGCAACTTGAAAAACATAGGTAATAACATGGTCAATGTGAACTTGTCTGGTATTACTTGATGAAGATAGTCGCTCTCACAATCTGGATAATTCTACTCGTCACACTCCGAGAAATCCATCGTAAGCAAATAACATTCAATAAACATTCATGCTAAAACAAAGAACTGAAAAACACAAGAACAAAACATGTCTTGGTGCGAAAATAACAACGTACTAAGGTTAAATAAGAAAAGATAGGTTCTAGCTGTGTTGTAAAGTGAAAGTGGAGGAATCAACTCAAAAGAGTTAATGGATGATGAACTATTGCTATATAAGCTTAGGTTGGAGAGACTACGAAAGACGATCTAAAGTATGGGAGAACAACATGAACGTTGTTTGACAAATAGTATAAGGCATAAGAATTTATTTGTAGAAAGAATTTAATTGAAAAGGTCAAAAGAAGTTGAACTGTAAATTCAAGTATGAATTGAATCTGAATTCAAAAAGGTCAAAAGAAGTTGAACCGACATACGATGGTTATGCATAGAAATATATGACACGAGTATTTAGGGGCAAAAGGAATCAATTGAAAAGGTGTTATAGTTTGCAAGATATGATCAAATGAAGGTTCGGATTCAAATTGAATCGCTCCAATTTGAAAGGTTCAAAGATTGAAACTTATAATGTTACTATATATGGGAAGTCAATATGAACGTGTAGAAAAAAGAATTACTAGATTCAAAATGACGGATCAAAAGTTATAAGCAATTCAATATGGCATTGAATTAGCTTAGTACGGTGTGTGAACACATTTTGGGGACTAATAGAGAAGTATGAGAAAGATCAAAATTATATGTTGAAACGATAACACTAATGATGTGAATGGAAAGATTACTTCGATATGGATTCGACGCAATTGGATTCATCGGAAACGGAGCTACGGATAAAAAGATATGATCAAAAGAAGTTTGGATATAAATCTAAATAAATTTCGAAATTTGAAAATTTGAAAAAAAGTTGACGTGATATGTTGATTGGATAGGTGAGGTCAATACGAAAATCTAGGCGTTGGTTTCATCTAATTTGAGTGAACGAGTAAAAAGTTATGGCTATTTGAAAAATCAGGGCCAAGCTGTTTCATGGAAGAAAAAATGCTATGTCTAAAAGAATTATGATACTAATGTGTAAATACGGGGACTAATTAATAATCTAATTACTCTACCGTATACTAGTATAGAAATAGTAGTCTAGGGATATTAAACTACAGGAGTATAAAAAAATACGAAGATAATACCTTTAGAATGCATAGAAGATATAAATCCAAAGAGGAGACGACTTCTAGAAATCCTGCCGGAGAGAAGAAAATATTTTTATTTAATAAAGCTAGTCAAACCAAAAGATTGGTTTAACCCGAGGTGGATGATTTTTGGTTTCACCTATGGATCTATATTCATAGGTAGAAGGGAGGTGCAAAGGTCTAAAACTAAGCGAGATGGGACTAAACAAATAGACTAGGAATACATGAAACTTAAAAGGAGAGGCCACCGGATGGGCCAAATTGGCTTCGGCCAGCCGCGAGCGCTAGGCTATAGTTTTTAAAAAAAAAATCGCGGATGAATAGTATTTCGTTGTGAATAGTGTTTCTTTAAAAAAAGTGAACAAAAGCAATTAAAAAATAGAAAAACATTTTATATAGACATATTATATATCAAAATTTTCAGAAAAATAAACCCTAAAACATGAACATATTTTTAAGAATTTTTGGAATACTTAAAAAATCATTATTTTGTAATAACTCCAAAATGAAAAGGAATTTGAATTTCATATAAATGGAAAATAAGAATTTGAGTGTCATTTACCTCCTCTCATTTGAGAAATTTTATAAGAGGGTTTTGAAAATATTCGAACTCAAAATTGAATAGGGATTCGAAATAGAAAATTTTGGGAAAGTCATTTTATTCCCTCTCATTAAAATTTCAGAAGTTTCAAAATTCCACTCAATTTCACACAGTCAATCACACAAAATTCAACCAAACAATCTCACTTACTTATTTAATATAACATTCCAGAATTTAAAATTTTGGGATGTTACACTGATTCTACGTGCGAAGTGGAATACATTGCAGCCTCGGAGGCGGCGAAGGAAGGTTTTTGGATGAAGCAGTTCATGACAGATCTTGGAGTAGTGCCTAGTGCTTTGAATCCAATGAACCTGTTCTGTGACAACACTGGTGCCATTGCTCTGGCCAAGGAACCAAGGTTTCACAAGAGGACCAGACACATAAAGCGACGCTTCAACTCCATCCGCGATTACATCGTGGAGAAAGACATAAATATTTGCAAAGTGCACACGAATCTGAATGTTGCAAACCCGTTGAATAAACCTCTTCCAAGGGCTAAAGATGATCAACACCAGAACTGCATGGGTGTTCGATTCATTACAATGTAAATCACATAGTGATGTGAACTAGATTATTGACTCTAGTGCAAGTGAGAGACTGTTAGAAATATGCCATAGAGGTAATAAATAAAGTGTTTATTATTGTATTTCCTTGTTCATGATAATCGTTTATTAGCCATGCTATAATTATATTAATTGGAAACATGGATACATGTGTGGATACATAGACAAACATAATGTCCCTAGTATGCCTCGAACTAGCTCGTTGATCGAAATATGGTTAAGGTTTCCTAGACATGGACATGAGATGTCATTTGATAACGGGATCACATCATTAGGAGAACGATGTGATGGACAAGACCCAAACTACAAATGTAGCTTATGATCGTGTCAGTTTATTGCTACTGTTTTCTGCATGTCAAGTATATGTTCCTATGACCATGAGATCATGCAACTCACAGATATTGGAGGTGTACCTTGTGTGTATCAAACGTCGCAACGTAACTGGGTGACTATAAAGGTGCTCTACAGGTGTCTTCGAGGGTGTCTGTTGAGTTGGCATGGATCAAAAATGGGATTTGTTACTCCGTGTGACGGAGAGGTATCTCAGGGCCCACTCGGTAATACAACATCACAATAAGCCTTGCAGGCAATGTGACTAAGTGTTAGTTGTGAGATCTTGTATTATGAAATGAGTAAAGAGACTTCCCAATAACGAGGTTGAACCAGGCATGGTGATACCGACGATCGAATCTTGGGCAAGTAACATACCGAAGAACAAAGGGAACATCATACGAGATTAACTGAATCCTTGATATAGAGGTTCGACCGATAAAGATCTTCGTAGAATATGTAGGAACCAATGTGGACATCCAGGTCCCGTCATTGGTTATTGACCATAGAGGTGTCTCGGTCATGTCTACATAGTTCTCGAACCCGCAGGGTCTGCACACTTAAGGTTTGGTGACATTTTGGTAGTATAGAGTTATGTATGGTGGTGACCGAAGGTTTTTCATAGTCCCGGATGAGATCCCGGACGTCATGAGGAGCTCTGGAATGGTTCGGAGGTAAAGATTCATATATAGGAAGTCCTGTTTTGGTGGTCGAAAAAGTTTCGGGCTCATCGGTAGTGTACCGGGAGTGTCGGTAGTGTACCGGGAGACCTCCGCGAGGGGTATTTCTACCCAAGAGGCTACATGGGCTGTGGGAGAGTGGAAACCATCCCTTAGTGGGCTGGTGGAACAACCACAAGAGGCCCATGCGGTTGGAGGAAGAAAACCCAATAGGAAAAGGTGGAAAAAAGGCAAAAAGGAGCAATCCTAGTCCTACTAGGATTGGAGGAGGAATCCTCCTCTCCTAGTAGGTTCGGCCGAACCAGCTAGCCTTGGAGGCCAAGGATGCCTCCTCTCCTCCTATCCTCTTATATATACTGGAGGTTTTAGGGTTTTTGCACCAGATTTTCAGCCACGTGCTACCCGTTCCTCCAGTGCATAGTTTCTCCTCTAGATTGGATTTCTGCAGTGCTTAGGTGAAGCCCTGCCGGAATTGCTCCACCACCATCGTCAGAGTGCCGTCAGGCTGCCGAAGAAATCTTCTTCCTCTCCACTCCTTCTTGCTGGATCAAGACGGTGGAGATCGTCATCAAGCTGTACGTGTGCTGAATGCGAAGGTGCCATCCGTTCGGTGCTAGATCGGAAGGATTGTGATCAAGTTCGTGGGACGGATCGTGATCAAGTTCGTGGGACGGATCGTGATCAAGTTCGTGGGATGGATCGTGATCGGATCACGGGACGGATCATGATTGGATTGCGGGATGGATCGTGATTGGATCGCGGGATGCACGGCGATTTGGACCGCGAAGACGTTCGACTACACCAACCGCGTTTCTTAACGCTTCCCGCTTAGGGATCTACAAGGGTATGTAGATCCACTCTCCCTCTCGTAGATACTCATCACCATGGATAGATCTTCGTGTCCGTAGGAAATTTTTTGTTTCCCATGCAACGTTCCCCAACAGGGAGTTCTTAAGAAATATGATTAATTGAACTTATTATCATGAACATAGTCAAGGTGTCTTTGCACATTATGTTGTAGATCAATAGCTCGCGCTGTAGGTCCCCTTAATTTGGATATGTTCCTAGAGAAAAAGTAAGGTGAAAGTTGGTAGTAGCAATTATGCGGACTCGTTTTGTAAACTGAGGATTGTTCTCGTTGTTGCACAGAAGGCTTATGTCCTTGATGCAACACTCGGTGCGCCATCCCCTCTAGTGTCGTATGTGGATATTGTGAACATTTGACAGACACGTTCCGATGACTACTTGATAGTTCTGTGCGTCATGCATTATCGCTCAGAATTTTGGCACCAAAGACGTTTTGAACGTCACGCAGCATATAAGATGTTCCAAATGCTGAAATTGAGATTTCAGGCTCATGCACATGTTGAGAGGTATGAGACCTCCAACCAGATTCTTTGCTTGCAAGATAAAGGAGAATAGCTCTATGGGTGAGCATGTCCTCAGATTGTTTGGGTGCTACAATCGCTTGAATCAAGTAGGAGTTGACCTTCCAGATAAGATAGTGATTGACATAGTTCTCCAAGTCATTGCCACCAAGCTACTGGAGCTTCGTGACACTACTAGGAAACGGGCTATAGATAATATGGACATTAATGGCGCACCACACATGTGGTGCACCACTACTATATAGCAGTGGCGCACCATGTGTTGGTGCGCCATTAGTGTGATGGACACTAATGGCGCACCAAACCCACGGTGCGCCAGTAGTAACAAACTTTCTTTTATTTTTATTTTTCCAAAACTAGTAATGACGCACCAGGGCACAGTGCGCCATTACTAGTTATAACTAGTAATGGCGCACCACTCACCAGGTGCGCCACTACTAACAATTTTTTTTTACTTTTTCTTCATAACTAGTAATGGCGCACCACACACGCGGTGCGCCACTACTAACATTTTTTTATTTTTTATTTTTGCAAAACTAGTAATTTTCTAAATATTTATAATTTAGTTAGTTTATAATTTTCTAAATGTTTTGGTAGTTTTTTCATATTTTTCTGTTTATTGAACTAGCAGATAATCTGGCGGGAATTTTTGAAAATATGAAACTTTTTTGAAAAAACAGGGCATTCATCCTGGTTATTGCTAACAACCGGGACGAATGCCCCTCTTTGCGCCGTTCCAGATCCAGGTCATCCGTCCCGGTTGTTGGCAACAACTAAGATGAATGGGTGGGGCATTCGTCCCGGTTATTGCCAACAACCAGGACGAATGGGGCATTCATCCCGGTTATTGGCAACAACCGGGATGGATGCCCCTCCCCACGTACTTAAGTTGTTCCCTCTCCCCCTCCTCTTCTGTCGCAAGGATCTGAAAACGCCTAAGGACGAGACGCACGCGAGGAGGACGACTCGACGTCGGCAGGCTGCCCAACTCCCGCGCCGTCTCTTCCTCGCCATCGCCGTCGTCGCCGCCCCCCTCACGCGCTCCGCGGCCACCCCCCTTTCTCTCTTCGTCGCGCCGTCGCCCCCCTGTAGCGCCTCTGCCCCTGCGTCGCCCGCACGTACGTCGTCGCAGCGCCACCACCAACCTCGCCCGCGTCGCCCGCGGCCACCTCGCCAGCGGCCCTCCCCCTCCCTCCCCCTCTCACCCCCTCTCCCTGCCCCCGGCCTCGCTCCCTGCTTGATCGTGGAGAAACAGAGAGGAGAGACAGAGAAGAGAGTGTGGAGAAAAAATCCCTAATATTCATACTAGTGGCGCACCACTCTGCACTTTAGTGGCGCACTGAAGTAAGCATACTAGTGGCGCATCATCCACCAGTGCGCCATTAGTAAGCCAGAGCACAATGTAAATATGGCCCCCTGGGAGGCATACTAATGGCGCACCGTGTGATATACTAATGGCGCACTACCTGGTGCGCCATTAGTATCTGGTATACTAATGGCGCACCTGGTGCGCCATTAGTATTAATTACTAGTGGCGTGATGCTAGTGGCGCACCTGTAGTGCGCCATTAGTAGCCAAAACAGGTGCGCCACTAGTAGGCCTTTTCCTAGTAGTGTGATGAACTATAACATGCCAGGGATGGAGAAGATGATCTATAAGCTATTCGCGATGTTTGACACCGTGAAGGTAGAAATCAAGAAGGAGCATCAAGTGCTGATGGTTAGTAAAACCACTATTTTCAAGAAGGGCAAGGGAAAGAAGGGAAAACTTCACGCATGGAAAGCCAATTGCCGCTCCAGTGAAGAAACCCAAGGTTGAACCCAAACCCGAGATTGAGTGCTTCTATTATGAGGAGAATGGTCACTGAATCGGAACTGCCCTAGATACTTGGTAGATAAGAAATCTAGCAATGACAATAGAAGTCTATTTGATATATGTTTTTATTCATGTGTACCTTAGTAGTACTCCTAGTAGCAGCTGGTTGTTAGATACCGGTTCAGTTACTAAACGGAGACTGGCTAAGGGCGAGGTGATGATGTGTGTTGGAAGTGTTTCCAAGGTTGATGTGATCACCATCGCACGCTCTCTCTACCTTGGGAGTAGTGATGAACCTAAATAAATTTTATTTGGTGTTTGTGTTGAGCATGAACATGATTAGATCATGTTTTTTGCAATACGGTTATTCATTTAAGTTAGAGAATAATGGTTATTCTGTTTATATGAATAATACCTTCAATGGTCATGCACCCAGTGTGAATGGTTTATTGAATCTGGATCGTAGTAATACACATGTTCATAATATTGATGCCAAAAGATGCAAAGTTAATAATGATAGTACCACATACTTGTGGCACTACCGCCAAGGTCATATTGATGTAAAGCGCATGAAGAAACTCCATGCTCATGGATCTTATGACTCAATCGATTCGAATCGATTGAGACATGCGGACCATGCCTCTTGAGGAAGATGACTAAGGCCCCATTTTCCGATAAGATGGAGTGTGAAAGTGATTTATTTGAAATGATACATGTTGAGTAGAGATGGGGATATTTACTTGATCAAACACAAGTCTTAGATGTTTGAAAAGTTCAAGCAATTTTAGAGTGAAGTTGAAGATCATCGTTACAAGAAGATAAAATGTCTATGATATAATCGTGGAGGTCAATATCTGAGTTACGAGTTTGGTATGAAACTTAAGACAATGTGGAAATTATTTCACAACTCATGCCGCCTGGAACACCATAGTGTAATGGTGTGTCCGAACGTCGTAGTCGTGCTATATTGGATATGGTGCATACTATGATGTCTCTTATCGTTTTGCCACTATCGTTTGGGGGTTTTGCATTAGAGACAACTACATTCACTTTAATAGGGCACCATATAAATCCATTGAGATGACACCATATGAATTAAGGTTTGGCAGAAACCTAAGCTATCATTTCTTTATGTTTGGGGTTGCGATGCTTATGTGAAAAAGGTTTCAACCTGATGAGCTCGAACCCAAAGTGGACAAATGCATCTTCATAGAATACCCTAAGGTAAAGGTTGGGTATACCTTTTATCTTAGATCCAAGGGCAAAGTGTTTGTTGCTAAAAATGGGTCCTTTCTCGATAAAGAGTTTCTCTCCAAAGAATTGAGTGGGAGGAAAGTAGAACTTGATGACGTTATTGAACCGTCACTTCAGTTGGATGGTAGCATGGCGTAGAAATTTGTTCCTGTGGCACGTGCACCGAATGAAGAGGAATTGAATGGTGATGATCATGACACTTCGGATCAAGATACTAATGAGCCTCGCAGGTCGACCAGGAATCATACTAGCCCTGAGTGGTACGACAATCATGTCTTGAAAACATGTTGTTAGACAACAATAAGCCTATAAACTATTAAAAAGCGATGGTAGGCCCGGATTCCAACAGATGGCTAGGAGGCATGAAAATACGAGATAAGGATCCATGTATGAAAACCAAGTAAGGACTTTGGTGGACTTGCCCGTAGAAAGGAAGGTCGTTAAGTACAAATGGACCTTAAGAAGAAGATAAATGTTGATGGTGAATGTCACCATTTATAAAGCTTGACTTGTCGCAAAGAAATTTCCAGCAAGTTCAAGGAGTTGAATACGATGAGGCTCTATCATCCGTAGTGATGCTAAAATCTATTGGAATTATGTTAGCAGTTGCTGCATTTTCAATTATGAAATCTGGCAGATGGGTGTAAAAACATCGTTTCCTTAATGGTTTCCTTGAGGAAAGGTTTTATGTGATACAACCGGAAGGTTTTGTCGATCCTAAGGATGCTAAAGGCATGCGAGCTCTAGCGATCCATTTACACACTGGAGCAAGCATCTCGGAGTTGTAATATACACTTTGATGAGGTAATCAAAGCTTTTGGGTTTATACAAAGTTTGTAAGAAACTTTTATTTACAAGAAAGTGAGTGGGAGCACTATTGAATTTCTGATAAGTATATGTGGATGACATTGTTGATCGGAAATAATATAGAATTACTAGAAAGATGAAAGGGTTGTTTGAAATGAGTTTTTCAATGGAAGTCCCGGATAAAGCTACTTACATATTGGGCATCAAGATCTATAGAGATAGATCAAGACGTGTGATAAGACTTTCACAAAGCACATACCTTGACAATATTTTGAAGGAGTTCAAAATGGAACATCCAAAGAAGGAATTCTTGACTGTGTTATAAGATGTGAAGTTGAGTAAAGACTCATTGCTCGACCATGGCAGAAGAAAGAGAAAGGACGAAGGTCGCCCCCTATGCCTTAGCCATAGGCTCTATACACTATTGTTGGGGAACGTTGCATGGGAAAAAAATCCTACGCAGACGCAAGATATATCCATGGTGATGAGCATCTACGAGAGGGAGAGTGGATCTACATACCCTTGTAGATCGCTAAGCGAGAAGCATTAAGAAACGCGATTGATGTAGTCAAACGTCTTCACGATCCAAATCACCGAGAATCCTACGATCCAATCACGATCCGTCCCGATCTAGCGCCGAACGGAAGGCACCTCCGCGTTCAGCACATGTATAGCTCGATGACGATCTCCGCCTTCTTGATCTAGCAAGAGGGAGCGGAGAGGTAGATGAGTTCTCCGGCAGCGCGATGGCACGACAACGGTGGTGGTGGAACTATTCCGGCAGGGCTTCGCCTAAGCATCGCCAAATCTACATGTTGGAGGAACTCGGAATAGAGAACTAGCACATAGACTTGTATCCTTGGGGGCTCTATTCCTCAAGTATATATAGGAGGGAAGGGAGGAGTCAGCTAAGGGAGTCCTGGATTAAGGGGTCCTCAGGGAGCCGACCTATTTCTATGGATCAAACTATATGGGCCACTTACCGAACACAGGATTAACTGAAGGCCTTATCTCCAAGATGGAACCTTTGGGAAGCACGGCTTGTACTACACGCTAGATGTAGCGAAAAGGCATGTTTATCTCTTTGGCGTGTAACCGACCTTGTGTAAACCCTAGGTATCCTCGGTGTTTATATAAGCCAGAGGGTTTTAGGTTGTAGAGAGAGGACAACTCATCTAGGGTTAGCTATTCGATCTCTAGATAGATCAACTCTGTAACCCCCATATATCATCAATACAATCAAGCAGGACATAGGGTATTACCTCCATAGGAGGCCCGAACCTAGGTAAAACCTTGTCCCCTTCGTCTCTTGTTACCATCGCTTCTAGTATCACAGTTCGGGACCCCCTACCCGAGATCCGCCGGTTTCGATACCGAAATTGGTGCTTTCATTGAGAGTTCCGTTGTGAGCGCCCAAGGAATCGATGTGTCGCCTTTTCATCAGCGAAGAGGTCCGCAACATGGACACTTTCGTCCCTGGATAGATCTTCGCCTTCGACAGCGTTGTGCTGCACGCCGACCCGACTATCCGTCTAGGCCGTGTCGGGAGCTTTTCCGCTGATCGAGAGGTCAGATTCTGGAACCTAGAGGTCTCCGTGGATTCTCAGGATGACTTGTCACTAACTGGGCTTGCGGCTTCACTTTTCGCGCTCGAAGACTCCGAGGCTTTAACCTAGAGTTCTTCCTTTGGTCACGCCAACGGGGTTTACGATGGTGGTGTCCCTATTACTAGTTCGGATCCGGCCATAGTGCCAGAGGACCGGACATGCGTTCTTGTCGACCATCCCTCTCGTTCGGACACATCGGAGGTCGACTCCAAAACTTCCGGACAATCTGGTCTGACCGAGCCCTCGACGTTCAACGAAGCCCTAGATCGGATCTCGTCGATGAAAATTTCTGACGATTTAACCCTGGTTTATCCTCCGATTGGTTACAGAGTGGGTCGAGACAAAGTTTTTGACCCACCCACCACCCACTTGATTGCTACAATCGAAGGTCTACCTAACATGCTGGACTATGCCTCCGAGGAGGCAGAATACATGGATGAAGAGGACTGTGTTCCCACCCCTGGTAACACCGGGCGATGGGCCGCCACTTCTACATACGACGTCTACATGGTAGACACTCCTACCACTAATGGAGACAAAACGCCTAATAACGATGGCGACAAGTCGGGTAACGCACTTTTCAAGGCACTGGAAACCTCATAAGAGGTCAAAAGGCAAAAGGGAAGGAAGGCTATTATTGGCACCGAGGACGGAGATATCCCTGAGGACCGTGGCGATCCTGATATCCCCGAACACCCGTTAGAGGGCCAGGAGAGGCCTGAGGACCAGAGAAACCCTGACGACTTCAACGATTCTAAGGATGACAACTACCTCCCTCCTGTCGCGGAGGAGGCCACCCCGGAAGCCAATGACCTAGACATTCCCGATAACTCTAAAGATCAGGAATTGTTCAGACAACAGCTCATAGCAACGGCCTGCAGCCTGAAAGAGAAAGAACGACAACTTAAAGCCGACCAAGACAACCTCAATGATTGATGGACTAGAGTCCTCTAAGCTAGGAGGGATACGGTACCGGTCTATCAGACCAATCCAAGAGTTATCCACGCAGAAGACTGCTCCCACAATTTGACGACGAGCTTACTGATACCCTGTCTCCCAAACATAGCCCGTACGACAAGCCAGACCGCCCTCCTTGTGGGCGTGATAGGACGGCTGACAATACCGGTTACAGACCGGCTATGCCCCGAAGACGAGGAAAGGAGCCGTTAGAGCCCAATGATAGGTTCGACCTGTGAGACAACCTAGACCACAGAGCAGGTCGCACAAGATCAATCTATGGATTGAGAGGCTACTCACCCGATAGATATGATGGGTATAGACAATGGCTCGACTAAAGCAATAACAGGGACCGGGAACACAACTGGGCTAGAACAGACGTTGAATACAGGCGCGATATAGCTCGGGTTTGAGGCACTGCCCACCCTCTGTGCTTTACAAATGAGGTAATGCAGCATCAGTTCCTAGAGGGGTTTAAACCCGTTAATATCGAACAATATGGTGGGACAACTGACCCAACCTTATGGATTAAGGATTTACTCCTCCAGATTCACATGGCACGAGGAGATGACCTCCACGCCATAAAAAATCTCCCCTCAAACTTAAGGGGCCAGCTTGGCACTGGCTAAACAGCCTCCCCAAAAACTCCATCGGATGCTGGGAAGTCCTGGAGGATGCATTCCTCTCTAACTTCCAGGGAACCTATGTTCAGCCACCGAATTCCTCCAACCTAAGAAACGTCGTTCAAAAGCCCGGAGAGTCTGATCAGAAATTCTGGAATAGGTTTTTGACCAAGAAGAACCAGATTGTCGACTGCCAGACGCTGAGGCAATAGCCTCCTTCCGGCACAATACTCGGGATGAATGGTTGGCCCGGAAGCTCGGTCAGGATAAACCTTGGACCACGTTCGCCCTTACATCCCTGATGACCCGCTTTTGCGCGGGTGAAGACAATTGGCTAACAAGACGCAACCCAACTCCAAAGATCCCGGAACCTCCAAAGTTTGGGACGGCAACGGGAAACCCAAGCGCAACAAGAACAAATGTCGGCACAATAACAGTGATGTCGATGACATGGTCGTTAACGCCGGCTTCTCCAATTCCCGACTTGGGTAGCAGAAGAAGCGTCCTAATGGCAATCACAACGGACCAACCCCATTGGAAAAGATCATGGAACGTCCTTGCCAAATCCAGGGACTCAAGAGAAGGCCGCCAATCACAGAAACCGCAATTGTTGGGTGTTTAAACAGGTCGGCAAGCTCCCACCCGAGGATCAAGGCAAGAGTCCCTGAAGTGAGGATGAGGATGAGCCTCAGGGCCCGATTGGTGGCGGTCAAAAGAAATTTCCTCCGGAAGTCAAAATGGTAAGCATGATATACGCCACCCATATACCTAAGAAGGAGAGGAAGCGCGCCCTTTGAGAGGTTTACGTTGTAGAGCCCGTAGCCCCAAAGTATAACCCATGGTCGGCATATCTGATCACTTTTGATTGGCGCGATCACCTGAGTTGTATCCTTCATGGTTGTTCAGCCACACTTGTGCTCGACCCCATCATAGATGGGTATCACCTCACAAAGGTCCTAATGGACGGAGGAAGTAGCCCTAACCTGATTTACTCAGACACAACGAAAAAGATGGGAATACTTCCGTCAAGGATCAAACCCAGTAACACTACCTTTAAAGGAGTGATTCCAGGTGTCGAGGCCCGATGCACGGGCTCCGTGACCCTGGAAGTTGTGTTCGGCTCGCCCGATAACTTTCGTAGCGAAGACTTGATGTTCGACATTGTACCCTTCTACAGTGGTTATCATGCCCTACTCGGCCGGACATCGCTCGCTCGCTTCAACATCGTCCCGCGTTATGCATACTTCAAGCTCAAGATGTTCGGCCCCAAGGGGGTCATCACTGTTAGTGGCAACACAGAGCGCTCTTTACGAACCGAGGAACATGCGCTGGCCCTGGCGGCCGAATTTAACTACAAAGATGATCGGCAAGCTCCGACATCTGCTGCCGAGGCACACAAGGTTGGGAAACGAGCTCGGGTTTGGTCCGAACTCTCAGAACGTGCCCCTCCCCTTAAATAAGGACTCGCCCCCATCGCACACCCCTAGGACCAGCAAAGTATGTGCAAGGAGGCACAACTTTGCACTTAAAATTCCGTGGGTAGCGGTGGGGAAACAAAGGTGGATGTCCGGCTGGACCAAACCACTACCATTAACGTGTCTTCGGACACAATGCGGGGACCATTCAAAGGCTCGCCAAGGGCGTAAAGCTCATCCACAATTCGGCGACTTCTCAAGACCTTGTTTGCGAGATTTGTTCGCTAAACAGTACCACCCATCGAGGTGCACCAAAGAGCAGGAGTAAACTAGCAATAGGGCATATCGAGGATATAAGGCCACCAATCGAAAACCCCTGGTACAACCACTCCTGTGTAATTTCTTTCTTCACATACCTGTAAACAATTGCTTTGGCATTCCGAGTAAAAAGAGTTGTCGACAAAAAAACATAGCATCATTTTATATGTTTGTCTTGTTGTCCTTTTTGGCACACATTTTCCTTTTCTCCCTCTTCTTGCGAAACAGTTTGGTATGTTACTACGCAACCGGGTAATACACCGGGGGCTCGAGCTTACAAACAAATCACCTTATGTATAGCTTATTATATGTTTGGCGTCTTGGAGTTCACTTTATATGCATAGGTTCCGAACTACGTCTTGGGTCAATAGTTGGGTTGCCTAGTTCCTGTACTTGCCCCATTACATTCCACTCGTTCGGATAAAGGAGTAAAGAGAGAACCCCTGCGATTGTGTTTCCGGATAGTCTAGTCAAGCACCTCAGGGGAGAAAGCCGAAAAATGACTGTCATGGTATGTGAGAGCCGGTCTCTCAATCCAAGCTTCAAGTTTTATACTTAAATCGTCATCAGAGAATATTCCGTGTTGTGCGAGCGGTTTTGCTCTCCATGTAAACCATGTGACGCTGGCCTTAGCCTGGGTTCATCCGCACATCAGACCACTCCAGGGGCTAGTCTTTAGCCCCCGCAGTCCTTTTCGCGCCCCTACGGCTAAGTGACACTACTGGAATCTGGGAATTTGTCGTCCGCCAGTTCTTTGTCGTCTGTTGGTGGACGACAAAGAACGTCTTTGCCGTCAGCTGGCAAAAAGCTGACGGCAAAATATAGGCTGACAGCAAAGATGTTGTTTGCCGTCCGCTATCTCTTTGCCGTTTGCCAGTGAACGGCAAAGGGACCAAAGGCAGACGACAAAGAGCCCAGCTGGGCCCCACTGGGCTGTGAAGCTGGTTAGGTCAAATGGATGGCCCCTTTGCCGTCTGCCGAATCGTTGCCATTTGCCTTTGGTCCCTTTGCCGTCCGCTAGCGTACGACAAAGAAGATGCCTGGCTAACGGTCATTTGCCCCTGGCCCACCCCGGCCGTAGCCGACCCCTCTCTCTCTACATTTCTCTCTCACCCCCGTAGCTCCACCAGCCGCCCCTCACCCATTGCCACCCCTCACCGGTCGCCCCTGCGCCGGCGCCCCTCACCGACCGCCACCCTCACCCGCCGCCACCGTCACCGGCCGCCCCTCACCTCGCCACCACCATCACTGGCCGCCCAGCCCCGCTCCCCGACCCCTAAGCCCGCCCCTTCCCCGACGACCTGGGAGCGGCCGCGACAATGCCCAACCATCCATCGCCGCTCACCGCCGGAGCAGGTCGCGGCTCTGCCGCCCTCTCTATGGCCTTCCTCCCCCTACGCCGGCCCTCCTCCACCACCGTGTCGACCCTCCTCCACCGCTACACCGACCCTCGATCACCAGCCCTGAAGGTGATTTTTTCCATTTTTTCTATTTTTACTGTTTAGGTTTAGATTAATTAGTGTTTGGTTTAGGTTAGGGCTTGGTTTAGTTTAGGCTTAGATAATTAGAAGAGCAAGGAGGAAGATGAAAAAAACTAAGAAGAAAAGAAAATTAAGGAGAAGAAGAGAAAAAAGGAAAAGGGAAGAACAGGAAAAAGGAAAAGAAGGAAGAAGAAGAGGAGGAGGAGGATACAAAAGAGAGGGCCAGGGTGGCCTGTCGGCGGAGGGCGTCCCTCGGTGTCGATGGAACCCTAAATTTCAACTTGGCGGTGGCATCTTATTTTAAATATTTAGTTAGGTTGACAGAAAAAACAATAATGCTACGTTACTGATCTTTGGATTTCAATGTGCGGTTGTTTCGTCGCGACGAGGGTCAGCTTTCTGACGAACTCCTTGTGTGTTTGACGAGCTCCCTTGTGTTCGTGGGTGAGCACACATCTCCTCCTCCCTTAATTTGCTCTGTTCCGATCTTCGTGTCGATGAAACTTGCTAGCTATAGATGTCTTGAATCATCAGTATGCGTGACCACTATGCGTCTCCCGTTCGAAAGGGTTACATCTATAAATATGCATGCATTTGCATTTTTATAACTGTGATTCTTTCAAATTGTCCAATGTTATCCATGGACAGCCTGAGTATGTGTAGATTGGGTTTGTTTTCCCATATGCTCTGCTCTGGATCCGATGCAGAATTTCGTCAGTGCCTCCCTGTTGTTCTCCGGGTACACATCCTCTCTGCTTATTGCGGAGACGTGTATCAAGAGAACAACGGGGAGGTGCTGCCGGAAGTCTACGTTGGATCCGGAGAAGAGCATGGGAAAACGAACCCAATCTACACATACTCGGGTGGGATTAGGACCTATCTCTACCTATTAGCGTGTAGGTTGCATGGACGTAATAAAACTGACAAACTTGATTACCAGATGAATATAGATGACGAATTATATATATATATATATATATTTCTTGTGTGTTTAGTAGGTAGGCAAGATGAGTGATCGTGCTTGGATGTACACTGGTCACACTAGTCAGAAGGACATGACCAATGAATGGTTAACAAAAACCAGGAGGTTTTTGAGAGCCGCATTTGCAAATGGCCAGCAAAAAACATGGTGCCCCTGTCCCAAATGCGACAACATTAAAAGGCAGATAGAGTTTGAAATGGGTAAACACCTGCAGAAGTGGGGTTTTATGCCTAATTATACGTTGTGGACTTTTCATGGTGAGTCTGACCAACGTGCCAGAGGTGAGGTGGTTCGTCGTCGCACCGACGAGCATGGTATCGGGATCGAAGACATGGTGCAAGTCTTTGATGATGCTCAAGATTCGGACGATGAAATGGAGGAATCTGCAAAGGCCTTCTATGAAATGTTGGAGTCTTCAAAATGTCCTCTCCACGAGCACACTAAGCTTTGTCAGCTGGATGCCATCGCGCAAGTAATGGATCCAAAGGCTCAATTCAACCTAGGCAGAGAATGCTACGACGCGAATATTTGGACGCTTTCTACCCAAAGGCCATGTACTGCCTCCAATCCTGTACCGGTCAGATAATATCCTACGTGTACTTAAGATGCCCTATGAGAAGATACATGCCTGTGAGAATGGATGTGCCTTATTTAGGCTTGAGTATGCGACCTTGAACTATTGCCCCATTTGCAATTCTACTAGGTATATTGTGGTAGACAACGTTATGGGTGAGAAGATTCAGACCAAAATCCCCATTAATGTTCTTTGGTATCTTCCAATCGTACGAAGACTTCAACGTCTTTTCATGGTCGAAGAGATGGCCAGACAGATGACATGGCACAAAATTGGGCAAAAGAACTGAACTAGATGCGGATGGGAACAAGATGTTGGTACACACTTCAGATGATTTTGCATGGAAGCACTTTGATGCATTACATAAGGATAAATCGGCAGATCCAAGGCATCCTTGAGTTGCCATCAGCACAGATGGGTTCAATGTGTATGGTATGACAGCAGCACAATACATTTGTTGGCCTGTATTTGTCATTCCACTCAATCTCCCCCTGGAGAGATTATAAAAAGAAAGAACATTTTCCTGAGATTGATAATTCCAGGGCCCAAATATCGAGGGAAGAATATGAATGTGTACATGCAACCTCTTAAGGATGAATTGCAAGAAGCCTGGGATAATGGGATCAAGGGATACGACACCGCTACCAAAAAGAACTTCAAAATGCATGTGTGGTACATCTACTCAACGCATGACTATTCGGCGTATGCGCTATTCGTTGGCTCGTGTGTGCATCAATGGTTCCCGTACCCCACATGCAAGGCAGCTCTTCAGTTCCATTGGCTACAAGCGGGTCGCAAGTTTTCTTCCTTCAACATGCATAGACAGTTCCTGGATCCTGACCATAAGTTCAGGAAAGACAAGAAGAATTTCATCAAAGGTATAGTTGTCAAAAACACCGCACCACCTGTGTTGACAAGCCAACAGACCCTTGATCAGTTAAACACTCTTGAGCCTGATCCTTTGCGTCCAGGGTATTTCAAAGGGTATAATACGAAACACGCCTGGAGTCACAAGTCATGCTTATGGGATCTGCCTTACTTCAAAGACCTCATTTGCCCACACAATATCGACATGATGCACACTAAAAAGAATATGGTGGAGGCCATTTTTGGTACATTGTTCGGCATAGAGGGGAAGTCAAAGGATAATCCTAAGGCTAGAATCGACTAGGAGGCTCTATGTGGTAGACCATTACAAAACATGTGACAACGGAAAGGAAAGCAAAGCATAGCGAAGCTAAAGGCATGGTTCAATCTTGGAAGACAACTATGAGAGAAATGCCATTGTGGGTGAAAATGCGGTTAATGTTCCCCGATGGGTATGCTGCGAATCTAAAGAGGGGAGTGAGTCATGAAAAATTGAAAATATTTGGTCTCAAGAGTCATGATTGGCACATATGGCTTGAGCGGGTAATGCCGGTGATGTTGTGTGGCTTTATCCCTGAGGATGAATGGCTAGTACTGGCAGAGCTGAGCTATTTCTTCCATTCTCTTTGTGAGAAAGAACTATCGCCTGGTGTGCTAGATGAAATGGAAGAGTTGGCACCGAAGTTGATCTGCAAATTAGAAAGGATCTTTCCACCGGGCTTCTTTAATCCAATGCAGCATTTGATTTTGCATCTCCCGACCGAGGCAAGATTGGGGGGGGGGGGTAGTTCAAAATCGATGGTGCTTCTCAACTGAGGGGATGCAAAAGACGCTTCAAGCTAAATGTAAAAATAAACGTAGAGTTGAAGCATCGATGGCCGAGGCATTCATTACTGAGGAGGCGGCAAAATATGTGACAACACACTACGAAGCCAAAAATCATCATTTGCATAACCTGAAGCCTCGGTACAATGATGGCGAGCCTAAAAAAGGTCGATCCAACCTCACCCTATTCAACGGGAAGCTTGCACCAGCCGGTGCTTCGAAAGGGAAATCTTTGGATGTCGAAGAATGGTGGACCATTTCATTGTATATCTTCAACAACCTAACAGAAGTGTGGCCGTACATCGAGTAGGTTCTCGGTAAATTATTGTTCCACAACTTCTAAGTCCTTTGAACTGCTCTTATTCCCGGATATTTGATATAGTCAATACGTCGCCGATTCTCAGATGGAGCGGTCCTCGAAAAGGATTCCGTCGAAGAGTATGAGCTTCTGGCAAAGCATGGAGGCAACTATCTCGGTTTCCTCTCTTGGTTCAAACAAAGGGTAATTAATTACCATTACTGGACCATTTGATTTCTTGGTCTAATTTGCGGCTAATGCATCCATTCTTTCGCATTAAACTTGTAGGCTGATGCAGAGTCTATGGACGCCGAGTTGAGACAATTTGCTAAAGGTTATGACTATAAGCTCCGTTCATTTGACAAATACGACATCAACGGGTATCACTTTCGTACCTTTGGCAAAGAGCTATCTATGCCAGACGTAAAGACTACAAATTGTTGTGTCTCTGCTATCGGCGAAGGAGGTACCAAGTATTATGGAAGAGTTGGAGCAATTTATGAACTTCTATTCTGTGGTGAAAACCCACTGACCATCGTAGTCTTCAAATGTTATTGGTTTCAGGCGAAGGAGACTAGAAGGACTCATGAACATATAGGGATAGTCGAAATCAACCAAAGCACCCATTTAGATGTTCCCGATGACTATATTACGGCTCAACAGGCGATACAAATTTTCTATCTACCGTGGGCCTGCCAAACTAATCCAAATCTGAAAGGTTGGGATGTCGTTTATGAAGTGCCGCCAAGTTTTAGACCACCTACCCTCAATGAAGAGGATTATGAACCTCACATGAACCCAAACACGTATGAAGCAGAATTCTTCCAAGAAACATGTATGTCCAAAAAAAGTTTCAAGAACCGCTCTACTTCACCCCAGAACATTGAAGTAGACAGCAATAGTGAATCCGTCTTAACCCCCGATCCGGAATAGGAAGAGATGGAAGAAGAAGAGGTTACTATTGCGGATGACCTGTCACTTCTTGACCGATTACATAATGGAGGCCTTCCACATGTTCTTCCTGAAAGTGATGATGATGTTGCATTTATTGATGATATTGATGATCATGATGCATTTATTGATCCCGAAGCATATATAGACGATCAAGATTATTATTAGTTCATGTCAGGTATTCAACTATTATTATATACATATATAAAATATTTATTACTCATGTTGGTATTTACGATGATGATACACTTAAATTATATACATTTTATTACTCATGTTGGTATTTATGTTGTACTAATTTCATTTACTCTTTGTCAGGGCAGGTGTTGAAAGATGGTGGGAAAGGGTCAAGAGCATTCCGAGGCTCCTTCTTCATCGACGGGTGGTGGGATGGGTACTCCCATTCCTTACCCGTCTCTCCGGAGAGCGTTGCTCTCTACTTCGCAAGGAGTGGCCGCTTCTTCGACGACCGCGGCCCCCGTGAGAGGAGGTCGACCCCCCACGAAGAAGAGAGCTACTAAAGGTACATGTGGCGCCCACGGGAGAGGTAGGGTGGCTGCCACGCCTTCCTCGCCGCCACCCCCAGCTGATTCACCTGAGCACAGGACTGCTAGGGTGGACCCGTTTGAGGTGCAGGCTACACGGACTCCGGTTCATGAGCCTTAGGTCGACAAGACTCAGGCCAACGAGACTCGTGTCCCAGAGGCTTCGTTCTAGGAGACTCCAAATCAAAGCAGGGATGAGGGTACGTCCCAAGAGACCCAGTGGGATACCTGGCCCGATCTGGGTCAGCCGGAGCCAAGTGGCCATGCTGATAGCGACGAGGAGTTGGGTGAGGGGGCCACCGTCTACCTGCATGGTAATACAGGGCTCCCGCTCGTGCCGGTGACCCACGAGCAGAGGTGGTCGATTCAGCCAAGTGGGGACAAGTAAATTCATTTACTCTTATTTAACCTTTTGACTTCACGTTTTCTCGAATATCTAATGCGTTGGCTTTAATTTGTCATACTGCAGGGATTGGATTGTTTCCAAGGGTATTCGCAAGCCCAACAGCGTCCTTGGTGTGCTTTGCCGTGTAACATCCCAAATTTTGGAATGTTATAATAAATATTAGAATGATTGTTTGATTGATTGAGTGATTGAAATTGAGTGAAAATTTTGAAATTTTCGAAAACTTTTGAATGAGAGGGAATATAATGACCTTCCCTTTGTGTTTGATTTCAAATTCAATTCCAATTCAAATCAGTGAGAGAAGATAATATGACTTCTTCATCAACAAGGAATTTGAAAAGTAGATTTGAAAATCTCTGAATTATTCTTTTTGGAATTCATTTCATATTTGGTTCCATTTTAATTTTGAAAGAATTCAAATACCCTTAACAAGATTTTGAGAGGAGTAACATGACACTCCACACCAGGGTTAATTTTGTGAAGTATTTGAACCATAAAACCGAGGGGGTTATTTGAAAATTTATTGCAAAAGAATTAAAATAAAATTAGGCATTTTCTGAAAATATTTTTTTTAAAGTAGAAAAAATGTTCATTAAATTGCATTTATTCCCCTAGTCACATTCATGTAAAGATCTTAATTTTTGGAAGTGTTTTGAATGCCATAAATGAGTTTTCCTTTGACTGGAAATTAGATAAAGGAAAGGAATTAACGTTTTAATTAAAACCGGCCGGCCCACCTGCCTTAACGCCTCGAGATCCCTCCAGATCGGTCACCGACACCGCTGACGCCGCCCCCTCCCTCACTCACAAGCGGACCACACCGCCCGACCGCGGGATCACAGTGCTCATCTTCATCCCCATGCTCCCTACCTCGCCGGAGATCCCTCCCGCACCGGATCTCCCTCCCCTTGCCGTTTCTCGAGCGTCCGCAACGCCTATAAGAGACCATGCTCCCTCCATGCCCCATTCCACCCCCGAACACCCCTTGCTCTCGCCAGAACACCACCACACCACGTCGCCAGAGCTCGGCTCCCAACCGAAGCCACCAGAGCTCGTGGCTGTCGCCCCCTCCACCCCCACTCCCCTCCGACGCCACCTACGAATGCTGGAGACTCGCCGCCGCCATTTGGAGCACTCGGACGCCACCCGCCACCACCGCAACACCGTCTCCGACCATCTCCGACCCTCGGCCGCCGCCGACTTTGCTGGAGACCCCGACCTCCTCCTCTGTAAGCCACCCCCTCCTTATGCCGTTAGATCTGGATCCAACGATCCAGATTAGAAGTTTTAATACGCTGAAGCGTTTTCCATTAGGTATTTGCCATCCGCCCGAAACCCTCGCTCACGCACGCCCCTCGTCCAATAGAAAAGCGCCACGTGTACCCCTCGTCCGCTTAGAAACGTTTTTCTTTTTCTGTTTTAATTTCAATTACAGAAATAGTTCTGTTTTTGTTTTCTTTATATCTTGTATGTTTTTAATTTTTTTAATCTGATTCTTTTTGCTTTGTGTCACAAATTTTATCTAGTTTCTATAGATATCAAGTTTGACTATATTTAAAATTAAATTCAAATAGATTTGATTCAAATCTAATTTTCTGAATATCTTGAGTTTAAAAAGTTATTTTGAGTTGATTCTTTTTGCTACTGGTCACTAGTGATGTTATTTATTAGTAGGTAAAATTTTAGAATTTTTCAAATATTTTTAAGTTAGTATTTTAGCAAAACAGATTATGTTTTAGTTCTTATTAGGTTTATTCCTTTTTCTTTTGTTATAAATTGCTTTAATTTATTTTATTTTGCATTAGTTGGCAGGTTTTACTTTGTTAGTTAGCAGTAGTATTTCAACCAAGTTTATTTTTATGTCATTTATTATTTTTATAGCATGAAATCAATTCTAGTTTCATGATAACTTGCAAATTGATTTCCTTGCTAGTTGGATTTCCTATTTGAAATTATTTTCATAAATTGTTTTATAAGTTTTACTTTCTGTTAACTTAGTTTTTTATATATTTTGTTTTCTGTTATTTTAAAATTTTATTGTTTTTACTTGTTGTTAACTTATGGTGTTTAGTGTGTTGTATTCGTAGTTCTTACTTGTTCTTCAAAAGTAATTCTTTTTACTAAGTAAAATATTTACTAAAATACTTTTGTTATGTTTTACTTTGTTTTTTGTTTTGTTACTTTTGAAAATAGGATTATTTGTAGAGAAAACCAACCCTTGGTTGTGTTGATGAAGTTTTGTTGTTTTGAGTCTTGTCTTAAGTATTTTCTTCATCACAACCTTGTTGCTTTTGGTTTTGTGTTACTTTTTGATTGTTAGAATTGATTGCCAGTATGATTGCTTATATGAATACAATGTTTGATTATATAGATTTTCATCGGAGAGTGATGAATAGTCTATTAAATTATTTCGGAGAGCGATATTATTCTTCATCAACAGCACAGGCAAGTTCACTTTGACCATCTATTTCATACCTATGTTTTATTGCATGTAGTGATACCATTCAACAAATCCCTCCAGTAGTGTTATTGAAAATTTTTGTAGTCAAGTATAATGCATGAGGTAGGAACCCACCACTTGTTACTAAATCCCCGGGAACGTTAGTTATTTTAATGCTATGCTAAAGTAGACGGGGTTCGGTATGAGTATTCGTGAGTGGTGTGAGAAGGAGGACTCTACGTCAAGATGACAAGTTCATGGAGGCATCATCAAGTCCTGCATTGTCAAGACCTCAAGAGTTCGAGACTTGAGAAACAAGTTTTCAATACACACTACTGGGTGAAGGATGGTTGATTGGGCATCCCTTGAGTAACCAGTGGATGGCCGGGATGCATGGAGAAGCGCCATGACATCTTGCGGAAAGCTTCACCCAGACTCAAAGAGACGGATGAATACTTCATGCCCGGAAGCTTACCTGTGTAGCCACAAGTCATTATGGGCTCTGGCTTGGTTGATCTTTGTTGTGACTCTGGCTGGGCACTGCTACGAGATGTAGTCGACGTTAGGATTGGATGGGCACTGACAGTAGTCAGGGAAACACTCTGAAAGACCATGTTTCGTTCGTCCTGTTCTCAAATACCATGCAGTGTGAGGACTTACAAGGAGGGAACGAATCTTGTGGGTAAAGTACACAACCCTATGCAGAGTTAGACCTAATCGATTAGCCATGTCCCCGGTTATGGACAATTTGAGCCTCTGGACATGGATCTATCTCTAAACTCTCAACACTAGACTGATAATTAATTGTGGGCAACTTATCATACTTGTGGGCATTAAGACATCGGTTGGCGGAACCATGTCATGCTAGGTAACTCTGTAGTGAAAATTCCTGATATTCCTTTGTTGTAGGAAAAGAAATAAAATCAGCTTTTATGCAAAAACTCAGACACAGAGCCACAAAGCCTTAGTGCATATAGAATAGCTTTTATCTTCTGTTCTACTATGGTGATCTTGCCGGTACATTCAATGTACTGACCTACACGGCTACAATGTCTCATGTTCCAGATACTCTTCTTCGACGAGTAAGAGTACGATTCAGGGTTATGGTCTACACTCAACCTGCTGTTGGTGTTTATTGGGACTCCACTCCCGTTGACTGTTTCCGCTGAGATTATTGAGGTATATATCAGTTTTACGTTAATTACAAGTGATTGCACTTTGATATATACATTGATGTACTGTGTGTGCCAGCATACTGATCCAGGGATGGCAAAGAACACACAGAGGCTTGACCTTTCCAGGTCGGGTCGCTACAGAAGTGGTATCAGAGCACATGCTAAATGTAGGACGTGACCCTAGACAACTAGAAACCCCCTAGGACAGGATATCTCAAAAAAAACTCTATTCTCAAAAGGATCTTTTACTTCTTCTCCCTTCTGAGTTTTATCAACTAGTTAGATAATACCCTTGTCCCTTGACCATTATGGAAAGTGCTACAAAAGAAATGAAGACTATAAGGACGCGAAGAAATTGAAGACCATGAAGAGTTTTAAAGATTGTATGCCCCCTAGAAGACCAAACCCCTGTTGCAAACTCACGTTAGATATGGTGATGTGTGAGCTATCATGTGTGTGCAATTTTTTTGACAGCCACAAATAAAACATATTTTCAAAACTATTGTCTGTATTGTGTGTATCTCCCACTATTTCCCTAGTATGTCATCCTCAAACCCTTGGACCCAATAGAGGGTGAATGAAGCTGGACTTGAATTCTCTGGACCAATGACCCAGCTGGAGGTAGAAGTATGGATTCAAAACATGGATGAAAATGAGTTGTTGATGCATAAACTGGGATTTTGCTAAAGTACAAGGATATAATAGAATATGGTAAATGGATAACCCATTTTGTTTTAAGGATGACAATACTCTATAAGATGTTGGGAAGTGAACTATAAGCTTGGTTTGGATGATAAGGATTCTTACCCAAGAAGAAACATATGTTAATTTTGAGTACCCTTTTCTAACACCTGCAGGTGACCACCCTTTATGAGTCTTTCCTCAAGGGCCCGGAGACGATCATGACCCTGACTAGTGATCACGATTACCCAAGGATCCTGAAGGATATGATGAAGCACATCCATCTTGAAGGAGATGCAGTCTACAAAGGCTACCCATTCATGGAAAATGGAGTGGAACTCTGGTATGTGGAGGTACACCTCCACCATGTGAAAGGAGTTTGCCCAAAGACTATGGGACAATACTTTTTCATATATTGTGTACCACGAGCAACTTTCTTCGACGCTGTTCATGAAGCTGCAATGGAAGCCATACGTCAAATTGGAGAAATACTTGAAGCAAGACTCCGTCATACTCAGGAATGCCTACATGAGGTGCATACAGAGATGATGGAGATGAAGCTCATGTCCACCCTGATCAAGCAAAAGATGGATGATTTCAAGGAGCACATCGCAAAGTTCCAGTGGTACTAAAATATCTCCAAGGGGAATAAATGAATAAAGTTGGGAGTGATGCTGGACCATGCCAAACTATCTGGTTGGCAACATTTGTAATAAAGTACTTTTAGGAGTTTTAAGAAGTGATTGAGGATGTGACCAAGGACTGAATACAAGAAGAAAGGCCAAGTAAGTGGAGGCATCAGATGTTTGCATTGTAGCTTGGAGAGGCCACACTGTTTTTGCATGAGGTATGAGCCAAGCATCAAGAAAGGAACCCAACCCAAGAAGAAGAAGAGGACTCCGTGGTTTTCTACACGGAAGGATCTGAGCCACATCACTTGTCATCGGTGCAGCAAGACAGGACACTACTCCTATACCTGCCCGGAGAAGAAGAAGGCTAAACATGAGTAGTTTGAGTTTGGATTAATAAATGTAATAGGGAGCACTCTTATCATATTGAAGTTATGTAACGGAAGTCTCAGAGTTTGTAATAAATTCATGAGTCAATGGAATTTATGGTGTCATGATTCTCCTATGTTGAATTATATGAGTTGTTACTCTATGAACAAAGATCTCTGACCATTTTCGAGGATATGAGAAAATATGGTCTATGCAAGCATGTGTACATTTCATTTTAAGTGTGGTAGTAACCAGAGGGACCAATGAATAAAGAAAGTACCATTCTTGTTAAAGAGTTTGGATAAGTGAATACAGGTGAAGAGAATGTGGAAACATATCCAACTATGTGGATGACAACACCTAAAATATTATAACATGGATTTTGAATATGATGAACCAAAACTTCTATTGGTAAACAGACCAATGGAAAGGAAAACATATTCAAGGGATAGAACCTGTATCAAGGATGGATCTCATGGTTTCATGAAGGTTGCCCCAAGATCATGAAGCAAGGAGTTGTGATTGCATCAGTAAACGTTTTTCTTAGGAGTATACGACAACCTGAGAGTTGTGAAGGAACAATAGATGTTTTGCTTAGCTTGCAGAATCAATGGATTTATCAGAAATTTGTTCGTTGACAAGAGAAATTTCTGCAACGCTTGTGAGGAAGCCCAAGTGTTAGAATACGAGATTCACTCAACCTTATACAAGGAAATGATTTTAGTGTGGCATGGATTGATCACCATGATGACTTACTCTTATCATTTCTCTTGCTATTCGGAATGGTAAATCTGAATGACTTACCCATTTTAAAGAAACGACGTTCTTTTGGAGCTTTTGTTTAACCCTTAGAATGGTATGATGAAAATCCCTTGTACAAGACCGTTGCTGTCACACGTAGGAATTTTACGGAGAGGAATGATGCCAAGACCCATTTCACTGGAGGATAACCACAAATGGTAGACCACCATGAGGTATTCGATAAGTTATTTAGAATGATCACGAGACCTGTCAGGTAAGAAGACCCACTATCGGAGGAAGTGAATTTTGTTATGAGAACACGAGATTTTGATTAAACGGAAGAGCATCACCGAAGGAGCTATCGTGAAGTAAGTGAAGAGACAGATGCACCCAGAGGACTGCCATGATTTTGAAGGACCAGTAACTCTCATTTTAAGTGTGGTATACCCCACACTTCCAGGACAATGGATTTGTTAGAAGACCCCAAACCCTAACCTTTTTCTTTCTAGCCCTTTTCGAATCTCGAGGACGAGATTCATTTTAAGTGTGGTAGGTTTGTAACATCCCAAATTTTGGAATGTTATAATAAATATTAGAATGATTGTTTGTTTGATTGAGTGATTGATATTGAGTGAAAAATTTGAAACTTTTTGAAAACTTTTGAATGAGAGGGAATAAAATGACTTTCCCTTTGTGTTTGACTTCAAATTCAATTCCAATTCAAATCAGTGAGAGAAGATAACATGACTTCTTCATCAACAAGGAATTTTAAAAGTGGATTTGAAAATCTTTGAATTATTCTTTTTGGAATTCATTTCATATTTGGTTCCATTTTAATTTTGAAAGAATTCAAATACCCTTAACAAAATTTTGAGAGGATTAACATGACACTCCACACCAGGGTTATTTTTGTGAAGTATTTGAACCATAAAACCCAGGGGTTATTTGAAAATTTATTGAAAAAGAATTAAAATCAAATTAGGCATTTTCCGAAAATAATTTTTTAAGGTATTTATTTTGGCTGTGGAAAAATGTTCATTAAATTGCATTTATTCCCTTGGTCATTCTAATATAAAGCTCTTCAATTTTGGAAGTGTATTGATTGCCATAAATGAGTTTTCCTTTCACTAGAAAATAGAAAAAGGAAAGGAATTAATGTTTTAATTAAAACCGGCCGGCCCACCTGCCTTAACTCCCCGAGATCCCTCCGGATCGGGCACCGATGCCGCTGACGCCACCCCTCCCTCACTGACATGTGGACCCCACCGCCCGACCGCGGGATCACATCGCTCATCTTCATCCCCGCGTTCCCCACCTCGCCGCAGATCCCTTCCGCACCGGATCTCCCTGCCCTTGCCGTTTCCCGAGCGTCCGCAGTGCCTATAAGAGACCCTGCTCCCTCCGCGCCCCATTCCACCCCCAAACACCCCCTGCCCTCGCCAGAACACCACCACACCACCTCGCCGGAGCTCGGCTCCCAACCGAAGCCACTAGAGCTTGTGATCGTCGCCCCCTCCACCCTCACTCCCCTCCGATGCCACCTACGAACGCCAGAGACTCGCCGCCGCCGTTTGAAGCACTCGGACACCGCCCGCGACCACCGCAATGCCATCTCCGACCATCACCGACCCTCGGCCGCCGACGACTTCGCTGGAGACCCCGACCTCCTCCTCTGTAAGCCACCCCCCTCCTTAGACCTTTAGATCTGGATCCAACAATCCAGATTAGAAGTTTTAATACGTCGAAGCGTTTTCTGTTAGGTATCGGCCGTTCGCCCGAAACCCTCGGTCACGCACACCCCTCGTCCAATAGAAAAGCGCCACGTGTACCCCCTGTCCGCTTAGAAACGTTTTTCTTTTTCTGTTTTAATTTCAATTACAGAAATAGTTCTATTTTTGTTTTCTTTATATCTTTTATGTTTTTAATTCCTTTAATTTGATCCCTTTTGATTTGTGTCACAAATTTTATCTATTTTCTGTAGATATCAAGTTTGACTATATTTGAATAATTTAAAATTCAATTAAAACAGATTTGATTCAAATCTTATTTTCTGAATATCTTGAGTTAAAAAGTTATTTTGAGTTGATTCTTTTTTCTACTAGTCACTAGTGATGTTATTAATGAGTAGGTAAGATTTCAGAATTTTTAAAATATTTTTAAGTTAGTATTTTAGCAAAACAGATTATGTTTTAGTTCTTTTTAGGTTTATTCCTTTTTCTTAGTTGGCAGGTTTTACTTTGTTAGTTAGCAGTAGTATTTCAACCAAGTTTATTTTTATGTCATTTATTATTTTATAGCATGAAAACAATTCTAGTTTCATAATAATTTGCAAATTGATTTCCTTGCTAGTTGGATTTCCTATTTGAAATTATTTTCATAAATAGTTTTATAAGTTTTACTTTCTGTTAACTTAGTTTTTTATATATTTTGTTTTCTGTTATTTTAAAAATTTATTGTTTTTACTTGTTGTTAACTTATGGTGTTTAGTGTGTTGTATTCATAGTTCTTACTTGTTCTTCAAAAGTAATTCTTTTTACTAAGTAAAATATTTACTAAAATACTTTTGTTATAGTTTACTTTGTTTTTTGTTTTGTTACTTTTGAAAATAGGATTATTTGTAGAGAAAACCAACCCTTGGTTTTGTTGATGAAGTTTTGTTGTTTTGAGTATTGTCTTAAGTATTTCCTTCATCAGAACCTTGTTGCTTTTCGTTTTGTGTTACTTTTTGATTGTTAGAATTGATTGCCAGTATGATTGCTTATATGAATACAATGTTTGATTATATAGATTTTCATCGGAGAGTGACGAAGAGTCTATCAAGTTATTTTTGAGAGCGATATTATTCTTCATCAACAGTACAGGCAAGTTCACTTTGACCATCTATTTCATACCTATGTTTTATTGCATGTAGTGATATCATTCAACAAATCCCTCCAGTAGTGTTATTTAAAATTCTTGTAGTCAAGTATAATGCATGAGGTAGGAACCCACCACTTGTTACTAAAGCCCCGGGAATGTTAGTTATTTTAATGCTATGATAAAGTAGACGGGGTTTGGTATGAGTATTCGTGAGTGGTGTGAGAAGGAGGACTCTACGTCAAGATGAAAACTTCATGAAGGCATCATCAAGTCCTGCATCGTCAAGACCTCAAGACTTCGAGACTCGAGAAACAAGTTTTCATTACACACTACTGGGTGAAGGATGGTTGATTGGGCATCCCTTGAGTAACAAGTGGATGGCCGGGATGCATGGAGAAGCGCCATGACATCTTGCGGAAAGCTTCACCCAGACTCAAAGAGACGGATGAATACTTCATGCCCGGAAGCTTACCTATGTAGCCACAAGTCATTATGGGCTCTGGCTTGGTTGATCTTTGTTGTCACTCTGGCTGGGCAGTGCTACGAGATGTAGTCGACGTTAGGATTGGATGGGCACTAACAGTAGTCAGGGAAACACTCTGAAAGACCATGTTTCGTTCATCCTATTCTCAAACACCATGTAGTGCGAGGACTTACAAGGAGGGAACGAATCTTGTGGGTAAATTACAGAACACTCTGCAGAGTTAAACCTAGTCGATTAGCCGTGTCCCCGGTTACGGACAATTTGAGCCTATGGACTTGGATCTATCTCTGAACTCTCAACACTGGACTGATAATTAATTGTGGGCAACTTATCATACTTGTGGGCATTAAGACATCGGCTGGCGGAACCGTGTCATGTTAGGTAACTATGTAGTGAAAATTCATGATATTCCTTCGTTGTAGGAAAAGAAATAAAATCAGATTTTATGCAAAAACTCAGACACAGAGCCACAAAGCCTTACTGCATATAGAATAGTTTTTATCTTCTGTTCTACTATGGTGATCTTGCCGGTACATTCAATGTACTGACCTACACGGCTGCAACGTCTCATGTTGCAGATACTCTTCTTCGACGAGTAAGAGTACGATTCAGGGTTACGGTCTACACTCAACCTGCCGTTGGTGTTTATTGGGACTCCACTCCCGTTGATTGTTTCCGCTGAGATTTTTGAGGTATATATCAGTTTTACGTTAATTACATGTGATTGCACTTTGATATACACATTGATGTACTGTGTGTGCCAGCATACTGATCCAGGGATAGCATAGAACACAGAGTCTTGACCTTTCCAGGTCGAGTCGCTACATGCGGGCAAAACTTCCTTGGGTTTGCTATGTTGCCCGGTCGGGGTCGAGAGGTAGGAATGACCTGGGAGCACTACTTGGGTGCCCCGACCCCGCCAGAGGTGGAGATCGACCGTGTTTTGTGCCACACGAGGGCCGACATGGTGATTAGACAGTTCTGGGTAATTTCTCCTTTACACAATTAAAAATCAACAATAGCTAGCTATTGTACTAATCAGTGTTGTCTCGTTTGCAGACCTTCTACAGGTGTGAGAAGGGATATGAGGAGGCCGCGACAAAGGTTATCGAAACCGAATGCCGCCGCCTACTTCAAAACTGGCGGCACGAGACTCGGGTGCAGGCCGTTCGGGACTTCTACGCCTTGCAGCGTATTAGGAAGGGAAAGGGGAAGTGCCGTGATTCTAAGATGGAGAAGGAGCATTACATGAAGGTAATTACATATTATTAAGGCCTTGTAGTTAGTTTCCTTGATTTGATTCTTACGCATAGCGCTCAAATTTCTCTTTATTAACTTAGGTGCCCCCAAGATGGTGTGTGGATAAGATGGATTGTTCGGAGGCCTTGGTGGATCAGTGGTGCTCCGGAAAGTGGGAGGCTAGCCACAACACTGCCAAGGATAGGCGTGGAAAAATGGTTGGTGTGCCACACCATCAAGAGAGCGTCAACTTAAATGAGTTTGGTGAGAACTGGGTATGTGGTTTCCTTCATGACTCATGCAATTCATTCTTAATGCTAGCTTTAGCCCTTTACTAATACTTTTTTCCTCTCTCTCTCTTTTAGGCGTGTCACAATAAGATGGAGGCGCCAGAGATGTACGAACTATATGCGATGGCCCATACTGCCTCGTACAAGAAGGTCAAGGCATTCTCTAAGTGTGACCTCGATCATCCTGAAAACTTCACCAACATCTCATCCCACCACAAGATCGTGAAGTAGAGAGATCATGGGAAGGCGAGGAAAGGGGAGGACTTTAACCCGAGCCAAGGGCCTATTGATCCAGAGCTGGTGATGATAGCTGGCAATGGAGGCCCCATGGCTCGATCGCCATTGGATATGGCCTTATACGTTGTCCTAGCACTCTCTGGCAGATAAAGGGACGCTAAACGAGCTCTTGTCCTCAGATAACACCTCGTCCACGACCAGTCGAGCTCACCATCGAGGTGATTTTAATGGAGTCAACTATCTTTCTACATTATGTTGTGTGTACGAACCAATATGATTACAATGCTAATGATGAGTTGTCTTGCAGGGTACTATTCTGAAAGAGAGAGATGCAACACAGACGCTTATGGTACCGAAGGATAAGGAGATGAAGTAGTTGGAGGACAGGACGGCTGCATTGATGGAGGCGGAGAGGGAACGGAACGATGCATCTAACAGGGCCATGTACGAGCTATTCGTGGTAAGTTTCTTCTTCATATTTGTCAAATCTTGCATTTAAATGTTCATTTCATTAATAAATAAATAGTTTGACTTGTCGAAACCAAATGTACATTCTATGTGCGAGAAGACTGGCCACGTCCCTCCGGCGATGCCAGTCATTAACATGGCGGGGATGGTGAGTTTCATTTCAATGCAGTGATCTTTTGAGTGTCATCATGCTAACGACACATTGCAAATGATGTTTGGTGCAGAATATCTCCCGAAACGCATCGCACGATCCTTCTACAGGGGAGCCTTCTCCAGGTGACACAAGCCATAACCACCGTGCTTCACCTCTGTGCTAACAAGAATCGTATGTTTTTCTAGTTTTTGCTTAATAATCGCATAATGATGGTTACTTACCTTACCTTACCTCCAAAATGACATATTTTACCCAAGTTAGCTCTAGGACCCATACTTAGCTTAGTT
The DNA here is from genome assembly GCA_022496015.1 of Hordeum marinum. Classification (NCBI taxonomy): domain Eukaryota; kingdom Viridiplantae; phylum Streptophyta; class Magnoliopsida; order Poales; family Poaceae; genus Hordeum; species Hordeum marinum. The sequence continues at coordinate 218,173,330 of CM039672.1, forward strand.
TCCTCCTAAATGACATAATAAGCTTAGGTAGCTCCAAACTTGCATAATAAGCTTAGTTAGCTCCAAAATGACCTATGTTACCCATGTTAGCTATAAAATGATCTATAATTAGCCTAGTTAGCTTCAAAATGGCATAATAAGCATAGATAGCTCCTACATGACCTATTTTCACCTAAGTTAGCTCTAAAATGACATATATTTAGCTTAGTTTCCTCCTAGATGGCATAGTAAGCTGAATTAGCTCCTAAATGGCCTATTTTATCAAAAATATCCTATACTTAGCATAGTTCTCCCCTAAATGACATAATAAGCTTACCTAGCTCCAAAATGGCCTATTTTACCTAGCTTAGCTATTAAATGACCTATAATTAGCTTACTTAGCTCCAAAATGGCATAATAAGCATAGTTAGCTCTTAAGTGACCTATTTTTACCTAAATTAGCTCTAAAATGACATATGTTTAGCTTAGTTTCCTCCTAAATGACATAGTAAGCTGAATTAGCTCCTAAATGGCTTATTTCATCAAAAATGTCATATATTTAGCTTAGTTCTCTCCTGAATGACATAATAAGCTTAATTAGCTCCAAAATGGCCTATTTTACCTAGCTTAGCTATTGAATGACCTATAATTAGCTTATGTAGCTCCGAAATGTCATAATAAGCATAGTTAGGTCCTAAGTGACCTATTTTTACCTAAGTTAGCTCTAAAATGACACATATTTAGCTTAGTTTCCTCCTAAATGACATAGTAAGCTGAATTAGCTCCTACATGGCCTATTTTATCAAAAATGTGCTATATTAAGCTTAGTTCTCTCCTAGATGACATAATAAGCTTACCTAGCTCCAAAATGGCCTATTTTACCTAGCTTAGCTATTAAATGACCTATACTTAGCTTACTTAGCTCCAAAATGGCATAATAGGCATAGTTAGCTCCTAAGTGACCTATTTTTACCTAAGTTAGCTCTAAAATGACATATATTTAGCTTAGTTTCCTCCTAAATGACATAGTAAGCTGAATTAGCTCCCAAATGGCCTATTTTATCAAAAATGACCTATATTTAGCTTAGTTCTCTCCTAAATGACATATTAAGCTTACCTAGCTCCAAAGTTATCTATTTTACCTAGCTTATCTATTAAATGACCTATACTTAGCTTACTTAGCTCCAACATGGCATAATAAGAATATTTAGCTCCTAAGTGGCCTATTTTTACCTAAGTTTGCTCTAAAATGACATATATTTAGCTTAGTTTCCTCCTAAATGACAAAGTAAGCTGAATTAGCTCCTAAATGGCCTATTTCATAAAAAATGTCCTATATTAAGCTTAGTTCTCTCCTAAATGACATAATAAGCTTACCTAGCTCCAAAATGGCCTATTTTACCTAGCTTAGCTACTAAATGACCTATACTTAGCTTACTTAGCTCCAAAATCGCATAATAAGCATAGTTAGCTCCTTAAGCGACCTATTTTTACCTAAGTTAGCTCTAAAATGACATATATGTAGCTTAGCTTCCTCCTAAATGACATAGTAAGCTGAATTAGCTCCTAAATGGACTATTTTATCAAAAATGTCCTATATTTAGCTTAGTTCTCTCCTAAATGACATAATAAGCTTACCTAGCTCCAAAATGGCCTATTTTACCTAGCTTAGCTATTGAATGACATATAATTAGCTTATGTAGCTCTGAAATGGCATAATAAGCATAGTTAGCTCCTAAGTGACCTATTTTTACCTTCTCTTCTTCATCTAGTGTTCTTCTAATTTTGGAGCTTCCCATTTTGCATATTACATTCACTTCACGAAAGTTTGCATTCATGGAGTGCTTGGGTTACTTGTATTTTTATTTTGTATTGATGAACAATGTGACGCTTGCTACATATGTATATGAAACTATATATGTATGGATGAAACTATTGTAATATGCTTGGGTATGGATGAAACTTATTTGAATATGGTTATTAGTATGGCAACATATTTATTCCTGTGAAATATATATATATATATACATATATATATGCGTCATATTGCTATGAAAATGGATTTAATAAAAAATAAGAAAAAGGAAAATGGCCTTACTCTTTGTCGTCGGTGGGCAGACGGATAAGGGGAACCCAGGGGCAAATGGGCTCACTCTTTGTCGCCGGCCCATCGACGACAAAGGGGTCAGGAAGGCAAACGGTAAAGGGTAGGGGACCAAGGCCAACGGCAAAGGGGGACCCTAGGGGCAAAGGGCCTTACCCTTTGCCGTCCGCCCACCGACGGCAAAGGGGGGCATAAGGCCGACGGCAAAGAACAACCGTTAACACTTGACGATTGTAGCCCATGGGTCTGTCGTCCAAACTCTTTGTCGTCCGCTCCCCCATGGCAAAGATTCTTTGCCATCCGTGGTCGTGAGGCAGACGACAAAGGACCGCTTTATCGGGGTTTTCTTTGCCAGAATTTTTGTCGTCTGCTGACGGACAGCAAAGGCCTTTGCCGTCCGTTGTCCTACCCTTTGTCATCAGCCATGGCCGATGGCAAATTACCTGATTCCTATAGTGTGAGAGAAATAAAGCACTATAGTTTGATTGCCTAGGCCGCCACACTCTACCGCTTCGGGTTCCGATCACTCGGCTAAGGGACATAGTGCATTGGCAGATACACCCCATGTAGTATCTACATGGGGGTTGAAGCCGATGACTCACATCTTTCAGTTTCAAATGGCCACACAGGAGTTATTAAGGAATGCAAAAGAATTAAATGAATAATAAGTTATAATATTAAAACTGCGAAATGTCTTCGGACGCATTACAACTTATTCAGACATATTATCACCCACACACTATGACGCTATCGCCCGAGCAACTTCCATTACTCCGGCTAAGTACAGCTCTAGGCGTCTATGTTCCTTCCCGGGAGGCGACATGGCGGTGGCTATCTTCATTGGATCCAACCCTGACATGTGCACCATGCCTTGGCAAGGGCCATCCGGTGTCCCTCGATGCAGGGGGAGTGCTTCACAGTGTCGATCTGGGGTGAAGCGGCAATTAACTTCTACAACAGGCCAAAGTAGTTGCCTGGCAGCGGCTCGTTGGGCCATAGGTAGACACAGAGGTCCTTCATGGCCAGCTCCGCCATCTGGTGCAGCTCCATAAGCTGCTTCAGTTGCTCCATAAGAAGAGGAGAGCGCTCGGGGGCTCTGAACTGTGCCCAGAACAGACGAGCTTCACCTCCTTCTTACCTCGACGCAAACAACTGATTGGCGTCCGCTACGCTCTTCTGGAGATTGGAGGAGGCGCCTGACGAACGCCACAACTGGGTAAGCAATTTGAACTTGCTATCCCCGAAGACACACTTTAGTAAGTATGGCTTACCATCCGTTATATCCTTCGCTTGGCGGACCTGCTCCTCAAAGAACCGCCTGCCCACCCGTTGCTTCTGGAGATCGGCCTTCAGGGTGGGCAGTTCGGTCGTGCTCTCCTCGCCCTTCTGCTCAAGGAACCCACACTTCTAGCTAACAACCTTGAGCTCCCGCTATATCTCCGCCACACAAGCCTCATGCTTGTCGTTGGTGGCTTGTAGGGTGGAGAGGGCGGTAGCCGCTTCTTTGGTCGCCGCCCTCTCGATGGCCGATGCATCCTTCAATTGTTGAAGCTTGCCTTGAGCCTCTCCACCTCTTTCGCCTAGGTTGTGTCATCATTAACAATATGAAGACCTGCATTGATAGTATACTGGCAAAGGTATTCGGATTTTGTGTTGATTTACCTTGTGCCTCGTCAAATCTCTTGTTCAGGGCATCAACTTTGTCCTCGAAGCGTTTTAGCTTCTGATTCAGCTCATCCATCTTGGCACCATTCACGTCCGCCGCCAATGATGAAGCCTGTAAAATACAAGTCCTTGTCAGGATACACGGGATCAACACTTCTGAACTATTGTCAGCCTGATCACATGTCCGGTCCCCTTAAGGGTTATTCGAACGTTCCGAACCCACATTTGTGTATGAAGTTCGGAAACAGATCCGTTATTGACCCCTAGGAAAGTTTTTTCAAACTTACCTAGGCCTCGAGGGATGCCATGTATATAATCATAAAAATAAATAAACATTTTTGCAGATAAGAATGTCGCGTGACTTACTTGAAAGCCCGTCAGAAGACCCTTGAAGGCCTCCTTCAGTCCATTGTCAATGAACTAATGCTCTACAATACTGCACCCTTACCCATAAGGGTGCGGTGCTCTTCGGCGATGGAGGCACTTGATAAAGCCTCTTCCATGACCAGCCACCCATTGGCTGGTGGCACCGGTGGCGATCGGACAACCCGATCGCCAACCGGGGTTTGAACCGTTGTCTCCGGAGGCATGGTGCACTCCCGGGATGCCCTTAGAGGGGACTGAGCGGCCTCTCATCCGGCTTCCTCAGTATCCGAGTGGGGTACATCCCCCTAGTCTTCGGTGACCGAGGTGTTAGCCTCAGCCATGATGTCATCTCCCCTGCCACCAGTGCCTGGCTCTGGAGCATGCTGGGATGACACCTCCATGGTGTCCTTCGCGGCGCACGGAGTGGCGGGATGTGACGCATTCCCGCTCTCTGCTAGTTCGGCGAGCGGGGTCTCCCCATCCAATACTTGATAAATGGGAAGGACGCACGGGGGATGCAAAGTCAATAAGTAATTGCGTGTTAATAAACTTTAAACCTGTTAATAACAAAGAAGAGGATATTCGGATCCTAACCTTCGAGCGGGGGGCTTGACCCTAATGTTCCTTTGTGGAACCGGCTCGAAGTCATCGAACTCAATGTTTGAGTCCGAGCTGTCGTCTGATAGGATAACCTGTGCCTAATGAAATTTCTTCTCGGGAGTAGGGGGCTAGCTTCGGGGCGCCCGATGTCGCCGCCCTCTTTCTCGCGAGGGGGAATCGCCTTCCCCCTCGACTTCGTCCTCCTCCTCTTCCTCCTGCTCTTCCTCTTCCTCTTCCTCCTCATGCTCCTCTTGATTCGAGGTATGAGTTTCCCAGGACATAGTCTTTGACTGGTCCCTGATGCAAAGGCCACCCCGGCCTTGTTTCTTCTTCTTCTCCTTCTTCGTGGGGGCCTCATAAGGCTTCACCACGAGCATTTCCGCTAACAGCCCAGACCTAGCGTCTTTGGGCTGAGGTGTCGGAGTGTTGATGTTAACGGCTTTCTTTAGCCATGTGTGCAAAGTGATAGTCGGAAAAAAGGTAATGGATCCTCTCTTTGAAAAATAAAGCCAACCAAGCAAAATCATACCGTACCTCAGAGCAGGGCTTGGCGGCGTGCAAACCCATGTCTTCCTCCTCGGATGGCCAGGTCTTTTGCGACTTGAAGAGCGCCTTCCACAGCTTCTCTCACATAGTGTGGAAGAGGTTATGGATTATGGGTGCATCATCAAGGGAGTGTCCCGGCGCTGGCAGGGGAGGATGCGTCTCCGGAGCATGACTTGGACCACATTGGTCAGTTGGACGTCCTCCTCGATCATGGAGCCAATGCACCTCTGCAAGTCGCTCACCGCCTTGCCCGGTCCCCAGCTAAGGCCCTTTTTGAGCCATGAAGCTAATCTGGTGTGGGGACCAGATCTGAATTTGGCAGGAGGAATCTGAACTTCTTCCCGTGGCTCACTGATGTAGAACCACTCCCTCCGCCACACCTTTATGGTGTCGATGAAGGTACCTGATGGCCATGCGACGCGGGTGAGCTTGCCGATGACAGCCCCGCCCCAGTGTGCGTGCTTGCCTCCAACGCACTTCGGCTTGATGTTAAATACTTTGAGCCAAAGCCCGAAGTGCATATCGACCCACAGAAAAGCCTCGCAGATGAGGATGAATGCCGATATATGCATGAAAGAGTTTGGCGGGAGGTCGTGGAAGTCAAGGCCGTAGAAAAATAGCAGCCCCCTGACGAAGGGGTGGAGCGGGAATCTCAACCCCGGATGAAGTGGGGGAGAAAGACCACACTTTAGTCCGACCTGGGGGTAGGGATCACTTGGCCCTCCTCCGGCACTTGGTGAGGGATGTCGGCGGAGAGGTAGTCGGCCTTCTTAAGGTCCAGTATATCCCGGTCGGTGACCGTGGAAACCTCCCACTGGCCATTGGAACCAGAGCCCACCATTGGTGAGCTCTGGGGGGCGGAAAATTTAGATTTGTGCTTCGGAGGTTCAGAGAAATGGAAAGCAGAGAAGGCGAATGGGGAGTGTGTATAGGCTTTGGGCCTTTTCCCCCCTTTTATGGGACTTATTGTTTGGACCCCCTTCGCTGCGCAGAGAATTTCTCTACTTACCAAAACGTGTGTGACGTTGCACACACATGATTAAACATATCCCATGTAAAATGGGGCACGATCTGCACATTGATAGATCGTGTTGATTAAAACAACCTCGAAACGAGAATCGAGTTTTTGCAATTGGCCTAGTGGTCATGGTGGGTTGTAACCTTTTGTTAGAAAGGTCGCCAGGGGACATTATTTTACCCCTTGATTTTTGGCCATGAGGGCCGACATATTCACTATTTGGACTTGCCACTATTCAGAAAGCTACTTGTCATCAGAAGCCGAACTGAATTCAGCGGGAAGAACTCACCTCGCAACAAGAAGACTCTGATCGAGCAAAGCAATTGAAGCAAAAGACCCTTGGCGTTGGAGGCAAGTTCGGGAGATACTAAGGGAGTCCTGGATTAAGGGGTCCTTGAGGAGCCGACCTATTTGTATGGGCCGGATTATATGGGCCACTTACCGAACATAGGATTAACTGAAGGCCCTATCTCCAAGATGGAAGCTTCGGTTTGCACGGCTTGTACTCCACGCATTATGTAACGAGTAAAGAGACTTGCCAGTAACGAGGTTGAACTAGGTATGGAGATACCGATGATCGAATCTCGGGCAAGTAACATACCGAAGAACAAAGGGAACAGCATACGGGATTAATTGAATCCTTGACATAGAGGTTCGACCGATAAAGATCTTCATAGAATATTTAGGAACCAATATGGGCATCTAGGTCCCGCTATTGGTTATTGACCATAGTGGTGTCTCGGTCATGTCTACATAGTTCTCGAACCCGCAGGATCTTCACACTTAAGGTTTGGTGACGTTTCGGTAGTATAGAGTTATGTATGGTGGTGAACGAAGGTTGTTCGGAGTCCTGTATGAGATCCCGGATGTCACGAGGAGCTCCGGAATGGTCCGGAGGTAAAGATTCATATATAGGAAGTCTTGTTTTGGTTGCAGGAAAAGTTTCGGGCTCAACGGTAGTGTACCGGGAGTGCCGGTAGTGTACCGGGAGACCTCCGAGAGGGGTATTTCGACCCAAGAGGCTTCATGGGCTGTGGGAGAGTGAATATCAGCCCTTAGTGTGCTGGTGGAAACTCCCACACAAGGCCCATGTGGCTGGAGAAGAAAACCCAATAGGAAAAGGTGGAAAAAGGAAAAAAAAGGACGAATCCTAGTCCTACTAGGATTGGAGGAGAGTCCTCCAATCCTAGTTGGTTCGGCCGACTCCTATAGGAGCCTTGGCCCTTGATACAGCCTCTCCTCCTCTCCTCCTATATATACTGGTGGATTTTAGCTTTTTGCACTAGTTTTTACAGCCACGTGCTACCCGTTCCTCCAGTGCATAGTTTCTCCTCTAGATTGGATTTCTGCAGTGCTTAGGCGAAGCCCTGCCCGAATTGCTCCACCACCATCGCCGGAGCACCGTCACACTGCCAGCGAACTCTTCTACCTCTCCGCTCTCTCTTGCTGGATCAAGACGGCGGAGATCGTCATCAAGCTGTACGTGTGCTCAACGCGGAGGTGCCATCCGTTCGGCGCTATATCGGAAGGATTGTGATCAAGTTCGTGGGACGGATCGTGATCAAGTTCGTGGGACAGATCGTGAGCAGATCGTGGGATGGATTGTGATTGGATTGCGGGACGAATCGTGATTGGATCGCGGGATGCACGGCGATTTGGATCGCGAAGACGTTCGACTACACCAACCGCGTTTCTTAACGCTTCCCGCTTAGCGATCTACAAAGGTATGTAGATCCACTCTCTCTCTCGTAGATGCTCATCACCATGGATAGATCTGCGTCTGCATAGGAAATTTTTTGATTCCCATGCAACGTTCTCCTTCAGTGGCATCATGAGCTAGGTCTATGTGTTGATGAGATCTCGAGTAGAACACAAAAGGTTTGTGGGCGTTGATGCTTAGATTGCTTCCTCCCTTGGTCGTATTTTGGTTCAGAGGTATTGTGAGATGAAGCGGCCCGGACCAGCATTACTCGTACGCTTACGAGAGACCAGTTCCCTCAACGCAACTTGTTGCCTAGATGGCTTGCGGGTGACAGTTTCTCTCACTTTAGTTGGATCGGATTCGACAAAGGCGGTCCTTGAGAAGGTTGAAAAGCAAATTGTGTATCACCGTTGTGGTTTATGTGTAGGTGAGAATCTTTCTTGATAGAAACCCGTAGCAGCCACGTGAAACATGCAACAACAATTAGAGGATGTCTAACTTGTTTTTGTAGGGTATGTTGTGATGTGTTATGGCCAATTACATGATGTGATATATGTGATGTATGCGATGATCATGTGATGTATAGATTATCATGACTTGCATGTTGATGAGTACGGCAACCGGCAGGAGCCATAGGGTTGTCTTTAATTATTGTATGACCTGTGTGTCAATCATTAAGCACTATGTAATGCTTTACTTTATCCCTAAACGGTAGCAATAGTAGTAGAAGCATGCAGGGCGCGACAACCCTGATGGCGACACGTTGATGGAGATCAAGATGATGGAGATCATGGTGTCATGCCGGTGACGATGGAGATCATGCCGGTGCTTTCAAGATGGCGATTTAAAGCACAAGTTCATGGCCATATCATGTCACTTATGAATTGCATGTGATGTTAATCCTTTTATGCACCTTGTTTTGCTTAGTACGACGGTGAATTGTGTTCTCCCCGAATGTGCACCATTGCGAAAGTTCGTCGTGAAGAGACACCACGTGATGATCGGGTGTGATAGATTCTATGTTCACATACAACGGGTGCAAGCCAGTGTTGCACACACAGAACACTCGGGTTAAACTTGACGAGCCTAGCATGTACAGACATGGCCTCGGAACACAAGTGACTGAAAGGTTGAACATGAGTCATATAGTAGATATGATCAACATAATGATGTTCACAATTGAAGCCACCTCAACTCACGTGATGATCGGATTTGAGTTGGTGGATTTGGATCATGTGACACTCAGATTATCTGAGGGATGTCAATTTGTGTGGGAGCTTTAGTAATTTGATTAACTAAACTCATTATCTTGAACAATAGTCTAAGTGAACTTTGCATATTTATGTTGTTGATCAATGGCTCGCGCAGTAGCACCCCTGAATTTTAATGTGTTCCTAGAGAAAGCTAAGTTGAAAGATGATAGAAGTAACTTTGTTGACTGGGCCCGTAATGTGAGGATTATCCTCACGGCTTCCCAAAAATCATATGTCCTTGATGCACCGCTTGGTGACCAACCAAAAGACATGACCTCCGAAGACGTTAAGAACGCTTGGGAGGCACGTACTGGAGATTACACAATAGTTCAGTGTGCGATATTGTATGGCTTAAAACCGGGACTTCAAAGATGTTTTGAACGTCATGGAGCATATGAGATGTTCCAGGAGTTGAAGTTTATCTTTCAAAACAACGCCCGAATCGAGAGGTATGAAACCTCCGATAAGTTCTATGCTTGCAAGATGGAGGAGAACGGGTCTATCAGTGAACATATACTCAGAATGTGTGGGTATTCAACTTGTCTAGCGGAGTTGGGAATTGCCCTTCCGCCAGAGGCGATCACTGACAGAGTTCTTCAATCACTGCCACCTAGTTACAAGAGCTTTGTGATGAACTATAACATGCACAGGATGAACAAGTCAGTCGCTGAGCTGTTTGCGATGCTAAAAGTCGCTGAGTCCAAAATCCAGAAAGAACATCAAGTGTTGATGGTCAATAAAACCACTAGTTTCAAGAAAAATGGCAAGGTTAAGGGCAAGGGCAAGAAGGGTAAAACCGAGAAGGATGGCAAAGCAGTTGCTACTCCTGTAAAGAAGCCCAAGCATGGACCCAAGCTAGAAACTAAGTGCTTTCATTGCAAGGGAACTGGTCACTGGAAGCAGAACTGCCCCAAGTACCTGGCTGACAAGAAGGCGGCCAATGACAAACAAGGTATATATGATATAAATGTTATTGATGTGTACCTTACTACCTCTCGTAGTAGTGCCTGGGTATTTGATACCGGTTCGGTTGCTCACATTTGCAACTCAAAGCAGCAACTACGGAATAAATGAAGGCTGGCAAAGGACAAAGTGACGATGCGCGTGGGAAATGGTTCCAAGGTTGATGTGATCGCCGTTGGCACGCTCTCTCTTCGATTACCATCGGGATTAGTGATGAACCTGAATAATTGTTATTTAGTGCCTGCGTTAAGCATGAACATTATATCTGGATCTTGTTTATTGCGAGACGGATACTCATTTAAATCAGAGAATAAAGGTTGTTCTATTTATATGAGTAATATCTTTTATGGTCATGCACCCAATGTTAGGGGTTTATTCATATTGAATCTTGATAGTGATGACACACATGTTCATAACATTGATGCCAAAAGATGTAGAGTTGATAATGATAGTACCACTTTCTTGTGGCACTGTCATTTAGGTCATATTCGTGTAAAACGCATGAGGAAGCTCCATGCTGATGGACTTTTGGAGTCACTTGATTTTCAATCACTTGACACATGTGAACCATGCCTCATGGGCAAGATGACTAAAACGCCGTTCTCTGGAACAATGGAACGGGTGAGTGACTTATTGGAAATCATACATACTGATGTGTGCGTTCCAATGAATGTTACAGCGCGTGGTGGATATCGTTATTTCCTCACCTTCACTGATGACTTAAGTAGATATGGGTATATTTAATTGATGAAACACAAGTCTGAAACGTTTGAATAGTTCAAGCAATATCAGAGTGAAGTTGAGAATCATCGTAACAAGAAGATTAAGTTCCTGCGATCTGATCGAGGAGGTGAATATCTGAGTTATGATTTTGGCAGTCACTTAAGATAGTGTGGAATTGTTTCACTGTTGACACCGCCCGGAACACCACAATGTAATGGTGTGTCCGAACATCGTAATCGAACCTTATTAGATATGGTGTGTTCTATGATGTCTCTTGCTGATTTGCCACTATCGTTTTGGGGTTATGCATTAGAGACAGCTGGATTCACTTTAAATAGGGCACCATCAAAATCCGTTGAGACGACGCCATATGAACTGTGGTTTGGCAAGAAGCCAAAGTTGTCGTTTCTTAAAGTTTGGGGATGTGATGCTTATGTCAAAAAGCTTCAGCCTAAAAAGTTGGAACCCAAAGCAGAGAAATGCGTCTTCATAGGATACCCAAAAGAGACAGTCGGGTATACCTTCTATCTCAGATCCGAAGGCCAAGTGTTTGTCGCTAAGAACGGAACATTTCTTGAGAAATAGTTTCTCTCGAAAGAATTGAGTGGGAGGAAAATAGAGCTTGATGAGGTTATTGAACCTTTACTTCAACCAGAAAGTAGCGTTGTGCAGAAAGATGTTTCTGTGGAACCTACGACGATAGAAGAGGAAGTTAATGGTGATGATCATGAAGCTTCGGATCAAGCTGCTATTGAACCTCGTAGGTCGACAAGGCCACGTACTACCCCTGAGTGGTATGGCAACCCTGTCTTGGAGGTCATGTTGTTGGACAACAATGAACCTACGAGCTATGGAGGAGCAGGGATGGGACCGGATTATGAGAAATGGTTAGAGGCCATGAAATCCGAGATGGGATCCATGTATGAAAACAAAGTATGGACTTTGGAAGTATTACCTGAAGGGCAAAAGGCCATTTGAAACAAATGGATCTTTAAGAAGAAGACAGACGCAGACGGTAATTTCACCGTCTATAAAGCTCGACTTGTGGCAAAGGGTTTTTCACAAGTTCAAGGAGTTGACTATGATGAGACTTTCTCACACGTAGCGATGCTTAAGTCTGTCAGAATCATGTTAGCAATAGCTGCTTATTTCGACTATGAAATTTGGCAAATGGATGTCAAAACAGCGTTCTTCAACGGTTTCCTTGAGGAAGAGTTGTATATGATGCAACCCGAAGGTTTTGTCGATCCAGAGAATGCTGACAAAGTTTGCAAACTCCAGTGATCCATTTATGGACTGGTGCAAGCATCTCGGAGTTGGAATAAGCGCTTTGATGAGGTGATCAAAGCGTTTGAGTTTATACAAGTTTATGGAGAAGCTTGTATTTACAAGAAAGTGAGTGGGAGCTCTATAGCGTTTCTAGTATTATATGTGGATGACATATTGTTGATTGGAAACAATATAGAAATGCTGGAAAGCGTGAAGGAATATTTGAACAAGAGTTTTTCAATGAAGGACCTAGAAGAAGATGCTTTCATATTAGGCATTAAGATCTATAGAGATAGATCGATACGCTTAATAGCACTTTCACAGAGCACATACCTTGATAAAGTTTTGAAGAAGTTCAAAATGGATCAGTCCAAGAAGGGGTTCTTGCCTGTGTTACAAGGTGTGAAGTTGAGTAAGACTCAATGCCCAGTAACTGCAGAAGATAGAGAAAAGATGAGTGTCATCCCCTATGCTTCAGTCATAGGCTCTATCATATATGCAATGCTGTGCACAAGACCCGATGTCATCCTTGCCATAAGTATGGTCAGAAGGTTTCAAGGTGATCTTGGAATGGAGCACTCGCAAGCGGTCAAGAATATCCTTAAGTACCTGAAAAGGACTAAGGAAATGTTTCTTGTTTATGGAGGTGATGAAGAGCTCGTCGTAAAGGGTTACGTCAATGCAAGCTTTGACAATGATCCGGATGACACTAAGTCGCAAACCGGATACGTATTTATTCTTAACGGGGGAGCGGTAAGCTGATGCAGTTCCAAGCAAAGCGTGGTAGCTGATTCTACGTGCGAAGCGGAATACATCGCAGCCTCGGAGGCGGCGAAGGAAGGTGTCTGGATGAAGCAGTTCATGACAGATCTTGGAGTAGTAGCCAGTGCACTGAATCCAATGAGCCTGTTCTGTGACAACACTGGTGCCATTGCTCTAGCAAAGGAATCAAGGTTTCACAAGACGACCAGACATATAAAGTGACGCTTCAACTCCATCCGATATTACATCGAGGAGAAGGACATAAATATTTGCGAAGTGCACACGGATCTGAATGTTGCAGACCCGTTGACTAAACCTCTTCCAAGAGCTAAAAATGATCAACACCAGAACTGCATGGGTGTTCGATTCATTACAATGTAAATCACATAGTGATGTGAGCTAGATTATTGACTCTAGTGCAAGTGGGAGACTGTTGGAAATATGCCCTAGAGGCAATAAATAAAGTGTTTATTATTATATTTCCTTGTTCATGATAATTATTTATTATCCATGCTGGAATTGTATTAATTGGAAACATGGATACATGTGTGGATACATAGTCAAGCACAATGTCCCTAGTATGCCTCTAGTGAACTAGCTCGTTGATCGAAAGATGGTTAAGGTTTCCTAGCCATGGACATGAGATGTCATTTGATAACGGGATCACATCATTAGGAGAATGATGTGATGGACAAGACCCAAACTTAAAATGTAGCTTATGATCGTGTCAGTTTATTGCTACTGTTTTCTACATGTCAAGTATATGTTCCTATGACCATGAGATCATGCAGCTCACAGACATAGGAGGAGTGCCTTGTGTGTATCAAACGTTGCAATGTAACTGGGTGACTATAAAGGTTCTCTACAGGTGCCTCCAAGGGTGTCTATTGAGTTGGCATGGATCAATACTGGGATTTGTTACTCCGTGTGACGGAGTGGTATCTCAGGGCCCACTCGGTAATACAACATCACAATAAGCCTTGCAAGCAATGTGACTAAGTGTTAGTTATAGGATCTTGTATTACGGAATGAGTAAAGCGACTTGCCAGTAACGAGGTTGAACTAGGTATGGAGATACCGATGATCGAATCTCGGGCAAGTAACATACCGAAGAACAAAGGGAACAACATACGGGATTAACTGAATCCTTGACATAGAGGTTCGACCGATAAAGATCTTCATAGAATATTTAGGAACCAATATGGGCATCCATGTCCTGCTATTGGTTATTGACCGTAGAGGTGTCTCGGTCATGTCTACATAGTTCTCGAACCCGTAGGGTCTGCACACTTTAGGTTTGGTGACATTTCGGTAGTATAGAGTTATGTATGGTGGTGACCGAAGGTTGTTAGGAGTCCCGGATGAGATCTCGGACGTCACTAGGATCTCCGGAATGGTCCATATGTAAAGATTCATATATAGGAAGTCCTGTTTTGGTCGCCAGAAAAGTTTCGGGCTCATCGGTAGTGTACCGGGAGTGCCGGGAGTGTATCGGGAGACCTCCGGGAGGGGTATTTCGACCCAAGAGACTTTATGGGCTGTGGGAGAGTGAATATCATCCCTTAGTGGGCTGGTGCAAACTCCCACACAAGGCCCATGTGGCTGGAGAAGAAAACCCAGTAGGAAAAGTTGCAAAAAGGAAAAAAAAGGATGAATCCTAGTCCTACTAGGATTGGAGGAGAGTCCTCCAATCCTAGTTGGTTCGGCCGACACCTATACGAGCCTTGGCCCTTGCGTAAGCCTCTCCTCCTCTCCTCCTATATATACTTGTGGATTTTAGGGTTTTGCACTAGTTTTTACAGCCACGTGCGACCCGTTCCTCCAGTGCATAGTTTCTCCTCTAGATCGGATTTCTGCAGTGCTTAGGCAAAGCCCTGCCGGAATTGCTCCACCACCATCGCTGGAGCGTCGTCACGCTGCCACCAAACTCTTCTACCTCTCCTCTCTCTCTTGCTGGATCAAGACAGCGGAGATCGTCATCAAGCTGTACGTGTGCTGAACGCGGACGTGTCGTCCGTTCGATGCTAGATCGGAAGGATCGTGATCAAGTTCGTGGGACGGATCGTGCAAAGAAGGATACATGTCGGTCAATCAATGTGTCCAGAGCAGTAGCAAGCTACCATGGCTTGGTGGAAACACAAAGAGGCAGTTTCCCATAAAAAGTACTACTAAAGGCACACAACTAGGTGTCGGATCCCATACATACCGTTGCACGTCACACGTATGCATGACATGCCCAATATGCATAGATATAACCATGGCATCACAACATGACCATACAACAACATGACTTTTATTTAAGAGGCTCAGATGAGCCTTGCATAATATGTTCTTACAGATAGGGGTCACATGACCCGACACTCAAGTCATACAAACACGTTCATACAAACAAAGCAGAAGCATAAAGTTGTCTGAGTACAGACAGATGAAAGGGGTAAAAAGGCACATGGCCTGACTATCTACAGCCCGCCACAGGGCAAAGGTCATAGCTAGGACACCGGCTATTCGGCATCGTCGACATCTAGAAAGAACCCACCCGAAGGGTCCTGGGTCTCATCTGCATCATTTGTTAAGCAAACATGAGTACAAATGTACTCAGCAAGTCTTTAAAGAAGACCTAGGCTAACTATGCTCGTGTATCAACGAAGGGGGAGGTGGAGTTTATGCAGCAATGCCAGCTTTGACTCATGGCTAACCTACACTACTCAATTTTAACTCTTTGTTTACATTTTAGATATCGCACACGAGTCAACTAACTCCATAGCAATACACCACCATAGATTCACTTCCCTCTCCTGGGAGAGTGCCATCTATGGTACTCACACTTGTCTTGATATTTTTATGAGTATCCATTTGATTATCTATGAACAACATAAGTTCTCCAAGTGGTCCATATCCGAGGACGTGGCTATTCGAATAGTTTCATACCCTACAGGGGTGTACTTCTTCACACATGCTCTCGCCACTTATCGCTCAGTGCTCATAAAACCAGGCACCTCGGCAACCTTCAAGCGGAAGCCTAGCGAGGGAGTCGGCCATGACCGCCAATCACATAAGACCTCTAGTCCAGGTTATCGCCTATTTGGGACTGAACCCGCACGGAAGTCCGGGCGAAGTTTCCGCTACGGCCCCAAACGATGTCCGTAGGGTTCCCAAGCCCACCCTTCGGGTGACCCTTGGTACACCGTGCCACTACCTACCACGTCATAACCCACCCCTAGGGTCAGCGCTACGCACGGCCTCCAGCATGCTATAAACACCAGGAACTACTTGCAACTCCTGGACTCCGGACTAAGTGAATGATAAGTCGAGAGGGGTCGAGTTACCGGAACCCAATGTGTGGTAGTAACTAGTCTTGAATCACAAATACGGAACTCATTTCCTATGAACAGTCCCAATGAGACAACCCGCTATGTACTCCTACATAGCCTCTGCTACCTTTACCAAATCGAGTTCATCATAACATCATCACATCAGGCAACATTGTTTCACTCAGTTCATCACCCAGATGAATCTGACCTGACACAACTCTAAGCATAGCAAACATAGCAGGCAAGGTAATCTAAGCACATCTTAGCACAAGCATCTACCAGGTATGCTAGGTTGCAAGGTTCAGCTATTTACTGTGACAATGTCAGGTTATGCAACAGAATAGGATCATCTACCGTGTATGACTGACATGTGATCGGTTGTCCTAATGCAATAAAGAAGAGCAGGAGCGAGAGAGTGGGCTGTTATTGGAATGATCAAAGGGGATGCTTGCCTTGCTGGGAAACGGAAAGGTTCTCTCCTTCGTCGGGATACTTGGGGGTATCCTCAGGAGCAGGGCCTACCGCAATGCAGATAAGAAACAATCAACACACGCAAGTGCAACAATATGATGCATGATCATGGCATGATAGCACGTATGGATGAGCTAATGTAATTAGTATTCAAGTTAATTTGAAATGAGTTTGAATATAGGTTCAAAATCGTTCTTTATTTCAAATTCCATATACTAAACTATTAGTAATTGTCAATGTTCACCTATTTAGATAGCTTTAACATGCATGGCAATAGCACCATTGGATTCATTGGATTTTTCTGATAAATTTTCATATATAAATTATTTTCATCTGATTTACAGATTAATTTATATGAATTTTTGAAGTTTTGAATAATTTCTGGATTTATTTTAAACTAGAAATTGCTTTTATTGCATCATCATGACATCATTATGATGTTAGCTCGTCAGCTGACTGGGCCAGAGTCAAACCTGACATGTGGGGGCCACATGTCAGTGACTCAGACACTTAACTAACTAATTAAACTAAATCCTAATTAATTAACAGAAGCTGGGCCCACTGTCAGTGACTAATTAGGTTAATTAAAATAATTAATTAAATTCTTAATTAACTTTGACTTGACAGGGCCTGGCCCCACCTGCCAGTGACTCAGGGGTTCAAACCCCGTGGTCAACTCCGGCAAGACCCACTGGCATTGAGCCGTCGGTGGCTCCAGAGATGGCGGAGGGCTTCGGGATCCCTCCTCTGGCGACCAAAAGGACGGCGGAGGGCACCAAACGACTCAGCACACACGCGCGCGTTCATTCCGACCCCTCCCTGGAGCTGAGATGGTCGGAATCGATGCCGGCGGTGAGCTGGGCGGCGGCCGGAGCTCGGGCGAGCACGAGCTCATCGAACCAGGGCGCAACATGAGCTCTACTTGGCACCTACGGACTCTACACAGCCTCACGAACACGACAGAGACCTCAGACGGACCAGCTGGTCACCAGAACATGGTCGGCATCAAGCTCGAGCTGCGAGGGCATTCGGACCTCGATGGAATCCAATGCTAGAGCACACAATCGAAGCGGGAAATAGGGGGAAAAGACTCCGGGGCTCACAGCGGTCGCAGAGACGTCGAGAGCGGGCTTGGGGAGGGCCTGGAGCAGCGGCGAGCTCCACTTGATTTCCAGCGGCCGAAGGTTGAAGACGACGCGAAGGCGGCGATGGGGATCTCCTGGCGGTGCACGACTCAGCGAGGAGGAAGAGGAAAGCTAGGCGGATCGATTGGGGGGCTTTATATTTTCTATAATGAAGTTTGAATATTTCAAACTTGTCTAAAAAGTTTTAGGATATTTTGAAAACAAAATAATGATAGTGCCTTATTTAATGATTTCAGGAGCCTTATCAATTATTTTTGAATTACTCTGATTGTTCAAATAATTAGAGTTGTCACTATTATAATCATGCCCAAATTTACCAGACATAGGGAACATTTTTAGTGGGCATTTTGGATTTGTTGAATTTTCACCAAATTTGAGTTGTTTTGATTCAAAGTTAGCTTGGGGTTTCTTTTGTTCCCCATTTCATGTTAATGCATAACAAAACATGATGCAAGCACAATACTATTCCTAGGACATCTAGCTAGGGTTGTGACAACTCACCCCCACTCAAAAGAATATCATCCCGAGATTTTGAAGTCGTCGGGAAGAGCGCGGGGTACTCTAGTCGAAGACGATCTTCTCTTTCCCATGTCGCCTCCTTTTACGAATGGTGTGACCACTGAACCTTAAGAAACTTGATGTTCCGATGCCGAGTGGTACGCTCGGCTTGATCAAGAATATGAACAGGGTATTCTCGATATGTAAGGTTATCTTGGAGATCAAGCGCTACGTGGTCTACCTCACGGACAGGGTCCGAGAAGCAACGCCTAAGTTGCGAAACGTGGAAGACATCATGAACCTTGGAAAGATGTGGCGGAAGTTCCAATTGGTAGGCAACCTCTCCTCGTTTAGCAAGAATGCGAAAAGGTCCAATGTAACGAGGAGCCAACTTGCCCTTGATACCGAATCGATGGGTACCCTTCAGAGGTGTAACCCGAAGATAAGCCTTCTCATCAACTTCATAGGTCACAGCCATATGATGGCGATCATATTGGCTCTTTTGACGAGATTGGGCTGTTTTCAACTTTTCACGAATAATGCGAACTTGCTCCTCTGCATCCTGGATCATATCCGGACCAAAGAGTTGCCTCTCTCCGGTTTCTGACCAGTTAAGAGGTGTTCGACACCTTCGTCCATAGAGAACTTCAAAAGGGGCTTTGCCCAAGCTTGATTGATAACTATTGTTATATGCGAACTCGGTAAATGGAAGAAATTTCTCCCAATTCATACCGAAAGATATAACACAAGCTCGGAGCATGTCTTCGAGAATTTCATTGACTCGCTCAACTTGACCACTTGATTGCGGGTGGAAAGCAGTGCTAAAGGATAGATGAGTCCCCATAGCGGTTTGAAAACTTTCTCAAAATCAGGAAGTAAAGATACTTCCACGGTCTGAGTTAATCTCCAAAGGAACACCATGAAGAGAAACTATTCAAGAAACATACAACTCCGTTAGCTGGCTAGAGTTATACTTTCCCGAACAGGAAGAAAATGAGCCACTTTGGAAAGACGGTCGATAACCACAAATATAGCATTATTCCCTCTCTTGGTCCTGGGAAATACGGTAATGAAATCCATACCGACCTTATCCCATTTCCATTCAGGAATAGCTAAAGGTTGAAGGGTGCCAGCAGGCCTTTGATGTTCTGCTTTCACGCGACGACAAACGTCACAGTTAGCAACGAACTGAGCAATTTCTCTCTTCATCCTAGTCCACCACACCCTCTGGCATAGGTCCTGATACATTTTGGTACTACCTGGATGAATTGTGAGAGGAGAATCATGAGCCTCCATAAGGATCAACTGTCGTAGATGTTGTTTCTTTGGGATCACCAAGCGGTTCTCAAAGAAGACAACACCTCGATCATCTTCCGAGAAGCATTTAACATTGCCCTTCTTAATGTTTTTCTTGATCCCAGATATCCCGGCATCATGCTTCTAGGCTTCTAAAATTTTATCCGTAAGAGTAGGTTTCGTCACCAGGTTGGATAGGAATCCTCGAGCAACAATGTGAGGGTTTAACTTCCGAAATTCCTCATGGAAAAGTGGTTGACCTTGTTGTAACATCAGGTTGTTACAATAAGACTTATGACTTAGTGTATCAACCATGACATTGGCTTTCCTCGGGGTGTAAGTTATCCCTAAGTCGTAATATGTAATCAGCTCTACCCACCGTCTTTGCCTGAGATTCAAATCCGGTTGGGTGAATATATATTATAGACTTTGGTGATCAGTGTAAATTTTGCAACGATTACCCAGAAGGTAATGTCGCCAGGTTTTCAGTGCATGGACTACAGATGCAAACTCAAGATCATGTGTTGGATAATTATCCTCATGTGGATGCAACTGTCGAGATGCATATGCAATCACATGACGATCTTGCATGAGAATGCAACCTAATCCTTGTCGCGAGGCGTCGCAATAGATAACAAAGTCCTTAGAGAAATCAGGTGGCACCAGAACGGGAGCGGAGGTCAGTCATCTTTTCAACTCCTGAAAACTATGCTCGGATTGTGGGGTCCACTCGAACTTTTTGTCTTTCTTGAGGAGTTCAGTCAGAGGTTTCGCAACCTTGGAGAAGTTCTCGACAAAGCGGCAACGATAGCTCGCTAAGCCAAGGGAACTCCGAACTTGCTTAACTGATTCAGGTTGAGTCCAATCAAGGACAGCCTGAACTCTCTCGGGATTGATAGCAATACCTTTACCAGATATCACGTGGTCCAGATAGGTCACTTCTGGCAACCAAAATTCACACTTGGAGAATTTGGCGTACAGGCGGTGCTCTCGAAGTTTCATCAATACCAGCCTTAGATGCTCGGCATGTTCTTGTTCGTTCTTCGAGTAGATAAGTATGTCGTCGAGGTAAACCATGACGAATTTATTTAAATACTCCATGAAGATCGAATTCATCAAGCGAGAGAAGGTGGCTGGGGCATTGGTTAAACTAAAGGACATGACGGTGTACTCGTATTGGCCATAACGAGTAACTAAAGCAGTTTTTGGAATGTCCCCGTTCCTAATTCTGATTTGATGGTATCCCAACCTCA
Source organism: Hordeum marinum (assembly GCA_022496015.1). Taxonomy (NCBI): domain Eukaryota; kingdom Viridiplantae; phylum Streptophyta; class Magnoliopsida; order Poales; family Poaceae; genus Hordeum; species Hordeum marinum. Next base: position 218,194,254 of record CM039672.1, read on the forward strand.
AATCCATTTTGGAAAAGACAGAGGATCAAGCGAGTTGATCATACAAATCGTTGATCCTGGGGAGCGGATACTTGTTCTTTATGGTGACTAGATTCACTAGCCGATAATCCACAACCATCCGATCCGAACCATCCTTCTTCTTGACAAAGAGGACGGGACAAGACCAAGGAGAAGAACTGGGACGGATGAAACCTTTCTTCAAAGCCTCATCGAGTTGGATCTTAAGTTCGGCTAGTTCTAAGGGTGCCATCTTATAGGGTCTTCTGGCTATTGGGACAGTCCCTGGGATGAGCTCTATCACAAACTCAACATCTCTGACAGGAGGAATTCCTGGCAGTTCTTCTTTAAAGACATCCAGAAAGTCACGGACTACCGGAATATCTTCTAACTCTGGAAGAGGGCAAGCATTGAGGGAATAGAGTTGGCGCTTGGTTGTTCGATTGGAGACATTAACTATCTCACCTGATGGATGTGTAAGTTGAACATTCCTAGAATGAGTATCAATCTTGGCATGGTGGGCTTTCATCCAATCCATGCCTAGAATGATATTGATGTCCGAAGACTTGAGGGCTATCAAAGATGCTAGGAAGACTAGTCTATCCACCAAAATCTCATTATCATGGCTCACTCTAGAAGTTTGCCATTTTGAACCCGGAGTCTGCACTACTAAAGGAGTAGGCATATCACAAAAAGACATGTTATGCAACTATGCATAACTTTCTGAGACGCACCAGTATCAAATAGAACAGATGCTGGATGACTATTAACAAGGAGCGTACCTAAGATAACATCAGGATCCTCAAGAGCTTCCTCGGCAGACACATAGTTCACTCGTCCATGAGCAGGAGCTGGCTTCATGAAGAAGGCTTTTCCTGGCTTTCCACGTCCAACGGGCTTAGCATTATTCTGGGGACACTCACGGGAGTAGTGTCCTGGTTCTCCACACTTATAGCAAACCACGGTGGCACAGGGAGAAACATTTGCAGGCGGTCCTCCAAGTGGTCTGACTGGAGGGTTGGGCTGAACTGGGCGAGGCGCCTGGAAAGATGGCATCGCATTGTATTTTGGCGGCAGAGCTACGTTGGGCACCTAGATCCGGTGTTTATTGGGGCCCGAGCCAGATGCAGGGTTGAAGTCATGGTTGTGCTTCCTCGTGGCCTCATAATCAGTTTGTCCAGTCTCGGCATTGATAGCCTTGTTGACGAGATCCTGGAAAGTGGCACACTCATGCAGGCGCAGATCTCGATGGAGCTCAGGTTTAAGTCCCTTGCGGAACCTAGCCTGCTTCTTGGCATCAGTAGAAACTTCCTCAGGAGCATAGCGAACAAGGTTTCCAAACTCACGACTATAAGCATCCACTGACAGTGTGCCCTGGGTGAAGGCACAGAATTCCTCTCTCTTATGATCCATCAGCCCTTCCGGGATGTGATGGGTACGAAATGCGGCATTGAACTCTGCCCAAGTTGGTGCCGGGCCTGCGGGACGCATGGCTTCAAAATTCTCCCACCACAGATTGGCGGGACCTTCCAGAAAGTAAGTTGCAAAGGTCACCTTGTTGGCCTCGGTCACATTGGCAGCCCGGATCTTGCGATACATGCTAGTCAGCCAGTCATCTGCGTCGAGTGGGTCGACCGAATGATGATATTTGGGTGGGCTCAGTCTGATGAAATCACCGAGTGATATGCCATCATTGAGGTCATTGCGGGGAGCACGTGTTGTGTTCTGCTCGATTCTTTCCAACAGCCTGTTGGTCTCCCTCTTGTTCCTTTCGGCTTCAAGCATTACTTCCGCCAAGGAAGGCGCATGTGGCAGATCCTCTTGCCTTGGCTGGCTTCCCTCGCCCTGCTCAAGGGCAGGCACGGGGTTATTCCTAGTTGCCACCATCCTGGGAAAACAAACCCATAACTTAGTCATAGGGAACAACAACTCTAAGACATGAGATAAGGAATGTACTGGACAACATGGCATGCAGGGTAAACACCAATCCACATGGTAAAACAACTGCCATATGAACACCATGATTCATACACACCATGACATAGTTCAGTACAAGCCAAGCTGAAAAACAACTACGAAGAGATGACACAACTCACCGGAGGCATTACAATCTTCCTATACATTATCTATCTACACCTCCGAAACTAAACTCTCAACCTCATCATATCCCATGAGACACGCATGACTGCGGCGATACGATTACTACCATACTAGAACTAACATCCACGTACTCTAGCATCACCGTAGAATGCCTCATACAGATTACCCCCAGGACCCGGGAGCTGAACCTGAGGATCTGGAAACACTCTAGCATGTGATCCCTAGGAGCCATAAGGACACGGGTGTGGCCTTGGTCCCCTTGTCGGCGGCAACATCGGTCCTCGAAGAGGGGTGATGCCTCCAAGATCAGGCTAGTCTACGTGTGCTGGCAAATGAGTCCGCGATGGGGTCAGCATCTCCAAATCTCCATAGCTTGTCTGCACGACAGGTGCCAACTGCGTCAGGGTTGTCCAAAGACGTGCATGGGTGGCATAAAGCTCCATGTGAAGGGCACATGCATCACGATCCCTGTTCTCCAACATCTGAGCGGTCACCTGCAGCCTAGGGTCCTCATGGGAATGATCATAGTAGACTGCACTAAGATAACCATCCTCTCCTCCCATAGAAGCAGGAACATAGCAGAACTCGGTGTTCTGAAGCAGACCATGGTGGAACCTCATGATAGTCAGCATGGTGTAAGCGGCCTCCTGAACTGCCATATCTATGGTGACACCTAATCCATAAGCCAAGTGAAGCGGCTCTGCAGCTCCAGGGTATGAAGGATAAATCTTGACGGTACACAGATACTGGCTCTGGTTGAAATCTTGATACTGTTCCTCCACTGTGTACACTGGGTACCAATGGTATCCAGCCTCCATCATGACTCTAACCAACATGGTCGTGTGACCCGGTACATCAATGCACCTGGTCAGACGGACCACCTGACGGAAAGGACGAGGGGGCATCTGAAACAGAGAATGATGCAAAGACATTAGAGACTCTAGCAAAAATTGGACAGCATAACGGCTGTAATTTCTTAAAAAGGATTTTGAGACAACTGCAAAAGATTGGAAAAGCATAATCACTCGACTTTCTAGACTCAAATCTCTTCTCCATCTGTTTGTCACACCAACAGTACTTGAATACCCACATTCACTTGCAACAAGCTAGCTATTGGTCCATGGTTAGTAACTCGGCATCGTAAGCAATGGATGAGTAGCCTAGTTCTTATCCCCGAAGAAAAGATGAGAATGACTCAGCATAGAATAACTTGGGAAGAGAAGTAAAAAGAGCCTTACGTTCCCTTCCACAATCAATTCCCCTACTTTTCTATAGTGTTTCTAGACTCAACTTCGACCGGTTTGGCTTGGTAGTCCTATATTCAGCCAGGCTCTGATACCAACGTTGTTGGGACCCCGATCCTAAGTCCTACGAATCCAGATTGTAACATGTCACATCACTTTGCGGCCTCACGCACGGTAAGCTCTACGGCTACAACCTTACCTTAGTCGGGACCGTTTGCGTCTTTTGGCTTACGTATGTGAACATGTCGCTGGCAATCAAACGACAGAGAACTCGGGCCGACATGACTAGTCATAGAACCCAAGTGGCACATCTGTACAGAAACAGGCATACGTAACCCAACAATGCAGGTGTCGGCCTCAAGCGTGTGTAGACGAGTCATAGCAAGCTACAAGGACTCCATTATGCCGTGAGACATAAATGCCATCACTGCACGTAGACGAGTCGTAGTAGGCTACAGGGACTCCATTACACTGCGAGACATTTCCCCGAAGGGACAGACATGGCAGCAAAGAAGGATACATGTCGGTCAATCAACGTGTCCGGAGCAGTAGCAAGCTACCATGGCTCGGTGGAAACACAAAGAGGTAGTTTCCCGTAAAGAGTACTACTAAAGGCACACAACTAGGTGTCGGATCCCATACATACCGTTGCACGTCACACGTACGCACGACATGCCCGATATGCATAGATACAACCATGGCATCACAACATAACCATACAACATGACTTTTATTTAAGAGGCTCAGATGAGCCTTGCATAATATGTTCTTACAGATAGGGGCCACACGTCCCAACACTCAAGTCATACAAACATGTTCATACAAACCAAGCGGAAGCATAAAGTTGTCTGAGTACAGACAGATGAAAGGGGTAAAAAGGCACATGGCCTGACTATCTACAGCCCGCCACAGGGCAAAGGTCGTAGCTGGGACACCAGCTATTCGGCATCATCGACATCGAGAAAGAACCCACCCGAAGGGTCCTGGGTCTCATCTACAACATTTATTAAGAAAACATGAGTACAAATGTACTGAGCAAGTCTTTAAAGCGGACCTAGGCTAACTATGCTCGTGTATCAACGAAGGGGGAGGTGGAGTTTATGCCACAATGCCATCTTTGACTCATGGCTAACCTACACTACTCAATTTTAACTCTTTGTTTACATTTTAGATATCGCACACGAGTCCGCTAACTCCATAGAAATACACCACCATAGATTCACTTCCCTCTCCTGGGAGAGTGCCATCTACGGTACTCACACTTTTCTTGAGTATCCATTTGATTATCTATGAACAGCATAAGTTCTCCAAGTGGTCCATATCAGAGGACGCGGCTATTCAAATAGTTTCATACCCTGCAGGGGTGTACTTCTTCACACACGCTCTCGCCTCTTATCGCTCAGTGCTCAGAAAACCAGGCACCTCGTCAACCTTCAAGCAGAAGCCCAGTGAGGGAGTCAGCCATGACCGTCAATCACATAAGACCTCTAGTCCAGGTTATCGCTTATTTGAGACTGAACCCGCACAGAAGTCCAGCCGAAGTTTCCGCTACGGCCCCAAATGATGTGCGCAGGGTTCCCAAGCTCACCATTCGGGTGACCCTTCGTACACCGTGCCACTGCCTACCGCATCATAACCTACCCCTAGGGTCAGCGCTACGCACGGCCACCAGCATGCTATAAACACCAGAAACTACTTGCAACTCCTGGACTCAGGACTAAGCGAATGATAAGTCGAGAGGGGTCGAGTTACCGGAAACCAATGTGTGGTAGTAACTAGTCTTGGATCACAAACATGGAACTCAGTTCCTAAGAACGGTCCCAATGAGACAACCCGCTATGTACTCCAACATAGCCTCTCATCGCTACCTTTACCAAATCGAGTTCATCATAACATCATGACATCAGGCAACATTGTTTCACTCAGTTCATCACCTAGATGAATCCAACCTGACACAACTCTAAGCAGAGCAAGCATAGCAGGCAAGGTAAGCTAAGCACATCATGGCACAAGCATCTACCAGGTATGCTACGTTGCAAGGTTTAGCTATTTACCTTGACAATGTCAGGTTATGCAACAGTATAGGATCGTCTACCGTGTATAACTGACATGTGATCGGTTGTCCTAATGCAATAAACAAGAGCAGGAGCGAGAGAGTGGGATGTTATCGGAATGATCAAAGGGGATGCTTGCCTTGCTAGGAAACGGAAAGGTTCTCTCCTTCGTCGGGATACTCGGGGGTATCCTCAGGACCAGGGCCTACCATAATGCAGATAAGAAACAATCAACACACGCAAGTGCAACAATATGATGCATGATCATGGCATGATAGCATGTATGGATGAGCTAATGTAATTAGTATTCAAGTTAATTTGAAATGAGTTTGAATATAGGTTCAAAATAGTTCTTTATTTCAAATTCCATATACTAACCTATTAGTAATTGTAAATGTTCACATTTTAGATTGCTCTAACATGCCTGAAAATAGCACCATTGGATTCATTGGATTTTTCTGATAAATTTTCATATATAAATTATTTTCATCTGATTTACAAATTAATTTAAATGAATTTTTGAATTTTTGAATAATTTCTAGAATTTATTTTAAACTAGAAATTGCTTTTATTGCATCAGCATGACATCATTCTTACGTCAGCTGGTCAGCTGACCGGGCCAGAGTCAAACCTAACATGTGGGGGCCACACGTTAGTGACTCAGACACTTAACTAACTAATTAAAACTAAATCATAATTAATTAACAGAAATTGGGCCCACTGTCAGTGACTAATTAGGTTAATTAAAATAATTAATTAAATTCTTAATTAACTTTGACTTGACAGGGCCTGGCCCCACCTGCGAGTGACTCAGGGGGTCAAACCCGTGGTCAACTCCGACAAGACCCACCGGCATTGAGCCGCCGGTGGCTGTAGAGACGGCGGAGTGCTTCGGGATCCCTCCTCCGGCGACCAAAATGACAGCGGAGGGCACCAAACGAGTCAGCACACACACGCGCGTCCATTCCGACCCCTCCCACGAGCTGAGATGGTCGGAATCAACGCCGACAGTGAGCTGGGCGGCGGCTGGAGCTCGGGCGAGCACGGGCTCGTCGAACCAGGGCACAACATGAGCTCTACTTGGCACCTATGGACTCTACACAACCTCACGAACACGACGGAGACATCAGACGGACCAGCTGGTCACCAGAACATGGCCGGCATCGAGCTCGAGCGGCGGGGGCATTCGGACCTCGATGGAATCCGACGCTAGAGCACGCAATTAAAGGGGGAAATAGGGGGAAAAGACTCAGGGGCTCACGACGGTCGCAGAGACGTCGAGAGCGGGCTCGGGGAGGGCATGGAGCAGCGGCGACCTCCACTTGATTTCCGGTGGCCGGAGGTTGAATACGACGCGAAGACGGCGATGGGGAGCTCCTGGCGGTGCACGGCTCGGTGAGGAGGAAGATGAAAGCTAGGTTGATCGATTGGGGGGCTCAGGGGTGAGGGCGAGCGGCTAACGCCACGGCGGCGAGCTCGAGCAGGGCTCGGCCATGGCGAAGCAGAGAAGGGAGAGGAAGAGAGGTGAGCGAGAGAGAGAGGGAGCGATGGGGACGGCTCTGGGGATCTTATCCCCATCGCGCTGGCGAGGAGGACACACGCAGGTAACTGCCGGCGTGGAGGCACGACAGCGCGCACACTCCGGCCACGCGCTCATCCTCCTGGCCGCGAGGAGAACGATGACCTCCCTTGGCGAGGTGGGCTAGCCTCGCCTGGGCCTTTCTCCCCGTTTTTTTTATTTCTTCTCTGTTTTCTTTTATTGACATTTGTTTATTTTCTTTTTAGGTACAAATGACTTAATAAAATATCCCATATATTTTCTATAATGAAGTTTGAATATTTCAAACTTGTCTTAAAAGTTTCAGGATATTTTGAAAACAAAATAATGATAGTACTTTATTTAATGATTTCAGGAGCCTTATCAATTATTTTTGAATTACTTTGATTCTTCAAGTAATTAGAATGGTCCATGATATAATCATGCCCAAATTTACCAGACATAGGGAACATTTTTAGTGGGCATTTTGGATTTGTTGAATTTTCACCAAATTTGAGTTGTTTTGATTCAAAGTTAGCTTGGGGTTTCTTTTGTTCCCCATTTCATGTTAATGCAAAACGAAACATGATGCAACCACAATACTATTCCTAGGACATCTAGCTAGGGTTGTGACACCCATGCAATGTTCCCCTTCATTACCTCCATAGGAGGGCCTAAACCTGGGTAAAACCTTGTCCCCTTCGTCACCTATTACCATCGCTTCTAGTCTCACAATTAGGGACCCCCTACCCGAGATCCACCAGTTTCGACACTAACAGCAGCCGTAGGGTTTCCCCTAAGGCTTCGGCCCAAGTGGAGAAGAGGTGGAGGATTCCACCTCCAATCCTACTCCTAGTAGGATTCCACTTGGAATCCTCCCACCTTTTGGTATTTTTCCTTCTCTCCTCCTTCATACGCATGGGCCTTTTGGGGCTGGTTTGCCCAGCCCACTAAGGCCTGGTGCACCACCCCTTAGGCCCATGTGGCCTCCCGGCGCAGGTGGCCTCTCCGAGTGGTCCCCCGGTACCCTACCAGCACTCTCGGTACACTACCGAAGTGCCCAAAACTTTTCTGGTGACCAAAACAGAACTTCCTATATATCAATATTTACCTCCGGACCATTCTAGAAATCCTCGTGACATTCGGATGCTATCCGGGACTCCGAACAACCTTCGGTCACCACCATACATAACTCTATACTACCCAAATGTCACCGAATGTTATGTGTGCAGACCATGTGGGTTTGAGAACTATGTTAACATGACCGAGACACCTCTACAGTCAATAACCAATAGAGGGACCTTGATGCCCATATTGGTTCCTACATATTCTACGAAGATCTTTATCGGCTGAACCTCTATATCAAGGATTCAGTTAACCCCATATGGTGTTCCCTTTGTTCTTCGGTATGTTACTTGCCCGAGATTCGAACGTCGGTATCTCTATACCTAGTTCAATCTCGTTACCGGCAAGTCTCTTTAGTCGTTACGTAATACAAGATCACATGGCTAACATTTTAGTCACATTGCTTGCAAGGCTTGTTGTGATGTTGTATTACCGAGTGGGCCCTGAGATACCTCTCCGTCACACAGAGTAACAAATCTCAGTCTTAATCCATGCCCACTCAACAGACACCCTTGGATATACCTGTAGAACATCTTTATAGTCACCCAGTTATGTTGTGACATTTGATACACACAAGGTACTCCTCTAGTGTCAGTGAGTTGCATGATCTCATGGTCATTGGAACAGATACTTTGACATGCAGAAAACTATAGCAATAAACTGACACGATCATAAGCTATGTTTATGTTTGGGTCATGTCCATCACATCATTCTCCCAATGATATGATATTGTTATCAAATGACATCTTATGTCTATGGCTAGGAAACCTTGACCGTCTTTGATCAACGAGCTAGTTTACTAGAGGCAGACCAGGGACACAGTGTTGTCTATGTATCCACACAAGCAATGTATTTCCAATCAATACAATTATAAAATGGATAATAAATGATTATCATGAACAAGGAAATATAATAATAACCATTTATTATTGCCTCTAGGGCATATTCCAACAGTCTCCCACTTGCACTAGAGTCAATAATCTAGCTCACATCACTATGCGATTTACATTGTAATGAATCAAACACCCATACAGTTCTGGTGTTGATCATGTTTAGCCCTAGAAGAGGTTTAGTCAATGGGTGAGTGACATTAAGATCCGTGTGCACTTTGCAAATATTCATGTCCTCCTCCTTGATGTATTCGCGGATGGAATTGAAGCGTCGCTTTTTGTGTTTGGTCCTCTTGTGAAACCTTGGTTCCTTGGCCAGAGCAGTGGCACTAGTGTTGTCACATAACATATCCATTAGATTCAGTGCACTGGGCACTACTAAAAGATCTATCATGAACTCCTTCATCCATACACCTTCCTTTGCTGCCTCCGAGGCTGTGATGTACTCTGCTTCGCATGTAGAATCGGCTACCACACTCTGCTTGGAACTGCACCAGCTTACTGCCCCCCATTGAGAATAAATATGTATCCGGTTTGCGACTTAGAGTCATCTGTATCAGTGTCAAAGCTTGAATCGACATAACCATTTACGACGAGCTCTTGATCACCTCTATAAACGAGAAACATTTCCTTAGTCCTTTTAAGGTACTTAAGGATATGCTTGACCGCCATCTAGTGCTCCATTCTTGGATCACTTTGAAACCTTCCGGCCATACTTATGGCAAGGATGACACTGGGTCTTGTGCATAGCATTGCATACATAATTGAACCTATGGATGAAGCATAGGGGATGACACTCATCTTTTCTCTATCTTCTGCAGTCACTGGGCATTGAGTCTTACTCGACTCCACACCTTGCAACACAGGTAAGAACCCCTTGTTGGATTGATCCATTTTGAACTTCTTCAAAAGTTTGTCAAGGTATGTGCTCTCTGAATATCCTATTAAGCATCTCGATCTATCTCTATAGATCTTAATGCCTAATATGAAAGCAGCTTCTCCTAGGTCCTTCATTGAAAAACTCTTCTTCAAATATTCCTTCATGCTTTCTAGCATTGCTATATTGTTTCCAATCAGGAATATGGCATCCACATATAATATTGGAAAATCTATAGAGCTCTCACTCACTTTCTTGTAAATACAAGCTTCTCCGTAAACTTGTATAAACTCGAATGCTTTGATCACCTCATCAAAGCACAGATTCCAACTCTGAGATGCTTGCACCAGTCCATAAATGGATCGCTGGAGTTTCCAAACTTTGTTAGCATTCTCTTGGTCGACAAAACCTTCTGGTTGTATCATATACAACTCTTCCTTAAGGAAACCGTTAAGGAATGTTGTTTTGACATCCATCTACCAAACTTCATAGTTGAAATATGCAGCTATGTATAACATAATTCGAACGGACTTAAGCATCGCTACGGGTAAGAAAATCTCATCATAGTCAACTCCTTGAACTTGTGAAAAACCATTTGCCACAAGTCAAGCTTTATAGATGGTGACATTACCGTCCGCGTCTGTCTTCCTCTTAAAGATCTGTTTGTTCTAAATGGCCTTTCGCTCCTCAGGTAATACTTCCAAAGTCCATACTTTGTTTTCATACATGGATCCCATCTCAGATTTCATGGCCTCTAACCATTTCTCAGAATCCTGGCCCATCATCGTTTCTCCATAGCTTGTAGGTTCATCGTTGTTTAACAACATGACCTCTAAGACAGGGTTGTCGTACCACTCAGGAGCCACACGCGCCCTGGTCGACCTACGAGGTTCGATAGTAACTTGATCTGAAGCTTCATGATCATCATTATTAACTTCATCTTCAATTGATGCAGGCTCTACAGAAACATCTTTTTGCGTTGCGCTACTCTCTGGTTGAAGTAAAGGTATACTAACCTCATCAAGTTCTATTTTCCTCCCACTCAATTCTTTCAAGAGAAACTCTTCCTCAGGAAATGTTCCATTATTAGCGGCAAATACTTTGCCTTCAGATCTGAGATAGAAGGTATACCCAACCGTCTCTTTTGGGTATATTATGAAGATGCATTTCTCCGCTTTGGGTTCCAGCTTTTTAGGATGAAGCTTCTTGACATAAGCATCACATCCCCAAACTTTAAGCAATGACAACTTTGGCTTCTTGCCAAACCATGGTTCATATGGCGTTGTCTCAATGGATTTCGATGGTGCCCTATCTAAAGTGAATGTAGTTGTCTCTAATGCATAACCCCAAAACGATAGTGGAAAATCGGTAAGAGACATCATAGAACGCACCATATCTAATAAGGTTCGATTATGATGTTCGAACATACCATTACGCTGTGGTGTTCCAGGCGGTGTCAATTGTGAAACAATTCCACACTGTCTTAAGTGACTACCAAACACATAACTCAGTTATTCTCCTCCTCGATAAGATCGTAGGAATTTAATCTTCTTGTTACGATGATTCTCAACTTCACTCTGAAATTGCTTGAACTTTTCAAACTTTTCAGACTTGTGCTTCATTAAGTAAATATAACCATATCTACTTAAGTCATCAGTGAAGGTGAGAAAATAACAATATCCACCAAGCGCATCAATGCTCATTGGACCGCACACATCAGTATGTATGATTTCCAATATGTCACTTGCCCGTTCCATTGTTCTAGAGAACAGGGTTTTAGTCATCTTGCCCATGAGGCATGGTTCACATGTGTCAAGTGATTCAAAATCAAGTGACTCCAAAAGTCCATCAGCTTGGATCTTCTTAATGCGCATTACATTAATATTACTTAACGACAGTGCCACAAGAAAATGCTACTACCATTATCAACTCTACGCCTTTGGCCATCAATGTTATGAACATGTGTATCATCACTATCGAGATTCAATATGAATAAACCCCTCACATTGGGTGCATGACCATAGAAGATATTACTTATATAGATAGAACAACCATTATTCTCTGATTTAAATGAGTAACCGTCTTGCAATAAACAAGATCCAGACATAATGTGCATGCATAACGCAGGCACCAAATAACAATTATTCAGGTTCATAACTAATCCCGATGGTAATCGAAGAGCGAGCGTACCAACGATGATCGCATCAACCTTGGAACCATTTCCCACGCGCATCGTCACTTTGTCCTTAGCTAGCCTTGGTTTGTTCCGTAGCTCCTTTTTTGATTTGCAAATGTGAGCAACCGAACCGATATCAAATACCCAGACACTATAATGAGAGTTGGTAAGGTACACATCAATAACATGTATATCATATATACCTTGTTTGGTGTTGGCCGCCTTCTTGTCGGCCAGATACTTGGGGCAGTTTCGCTTCCAGTGACCAGTTCCCTTACAATGAAAGCACCCAGTTTCTGTCTTGGGTTTCTTCACGGGAGAGGCAACTGCTTTGCCACTCTTGGTGTTACCCTTCTTGCCCTTTCTATTCTTCTTGAAATTAGTGGTTTTATTAACCATCAACACTTGATGCTCTTTCTGGATTTCAGACTCGGCAATTTTCAGCATCAAAAACAGCTCGACGGCTGACTTTTTCATCTCGTGCATGTTATAGTTCATCACGAAGCTCTTGTAGCTAGGTGGCAATGATTGAAGAACTTTGTCAATGATCTCCCCTGGAAGAAGGGGCATCCCTAACTCAGCTAGACGGTTCGAATAACCAGACATTCTGAGTATATGTTCACTCACAGTCCTGTTCTCCTCCATTTTGCAAGCATAGAACTTATCGGAGGTCTCATACCTCTCGATCCGGGCATTCTTCTAAAAAAAACTTCAACTCCTGGAATGGCTCATATGCTCCATGACGTTCAAAACGTCTTTGAAGTCCCAGTTCTAAGCAATACAACATTGCACATTGAACTATTGAGTAATCTCCAGAACGTGCCTCCCAAGCGTTCTTAACGTCTTCGGATGACATGGGAGCGGGTTGGTAACCAAGCAGTGCATCAAGGACATAAGCCTTTTGGGAAGCCGTGAGGATAATCCTCAGATTACGGGCCTAGTCCACAAAGTTACTTCCATCATGTTTCAACTTGGCTTTCTCTAGGAACGCATTAAAATTCAGGGGAACTACTGCACGAGCCATTGATCTACAACATAAATATGCAAAGGTTACTAAGACTATTGTTCAAGATAATGAGTTTAGTTAATCAAATTACTTAAAAAACCACTCAAATTGACATCCCTCCGGTCATCTGAGTGTTGCATGATCCAAATTCACCAACTCAAGTCTGATCATCACGTGAGTTGAGGTAGTTTCAATGGTGAACATCATCATGTTGTTCATATCTACTATATGACTCATGTTCGACCTTCCGGTCTCTTTTGTTCCGAGGCCATGTCTGTACATGCTAGGCTCGTCAAGTTTCACCCGAGTCATCTGCACGTGCAACACTGGCTTGCACCCGTTGTACGTGACCGTAGAGTCTATCACACCCTATCATCATGTTGTGTCTCGACACGACAAACTTTTGCAATGGTGCACACTCAAGGTAAACACAATTTATCTTGAAATTTTAGTGAGGGATCACCTTATAATGCTACCGCCATCCTAAGCAAAATAAGGTGCATAAAAGGATTAACATCACATGCAAATCATAAGTGACATGATATGGCCATGAACTTGTGCTTTTGATCTTCATCTCGAAAGCACTGGCATGATCTCCATCGTTACTGGCAAGAAAACATGATCTCCATCAACATGTCTCCATCGGGGTTGCCGCGCTGATTGTTGCTTCCACGACTATTGCTAACTCATAGCGATAAATTGAAGCAAAAACAGGGGAAATAATTAAAGGCAAACCTATGGCTCCTGCCAGTTGCCGTACTCATCGACATGCAAGTCATGATATTCTGTACAAAACATGATCATCTATTACATCACATATATCTCATCATATAATTGGCCATATCACATCACAGCATAGCCTGCAAAAACAAGTTAGATGTCCTCTAATTTTTGTTGCATGTTTTACGTGGTTGCTACGGTTATCTAGCAAGAACACTTCTCACCTACATAAAAACCACAACGGTGATACACAAATTGCTATTCAACCTTATCAAGGACCGCCTTTGTAGAATCCGATCCAACTAGAGTAGAAGAGACACGCACCTGCCAGTCATCTTTATGCAACAAAGTCACATGTCAGTCGATGGAACCGGTCTCTCGTAAGCATACGAGGAAGGTTGGTCCGGGCCGCTTCATCCCACAATACCGTTGAATCAAAAGACGACCAAAGGAGGAAGCAATCTGAGCATCAACGCCCACGAACTCCTTTGTGTTCTACTCGTGATCTCATCTACACATAGACCTAGCTCATGATGCCACTTTTGGGGAACGTTGCATGGGAAACAAAAAAATTCTTACGCACACACAAGATCTATCCATGGTGATGAGCATCTGAATGTTCTAGACCCATTGACAATAAAGCCTGTCTCACAAGAAAAACATAATCAAACCCCAGAACTCAGTGGGTGTAAATTACATAGTGATGTGAACTAGATTATTGACTCTAGTGCTAGTGGGAGACTGTTGGAAATATGCCCTAGAGGAAATAAAAAAATTGGTTATTATCATATTTCCTTGTTCATGATAAATGTCTATAATCCATGTTAGAACTATATTGATCAGAAACTCAAATACATGTGTGGATACATGGACAACCTCATGTCCCTAGTGAGCCTCTACTAGACTAGCTCGTTGATCAAAGATGGTCAAGGTTTCCTAACCATAGACATGAGTTGTCTTTGATAATGGGATCACATCATTAGGAGAATGATGTGATGGACAAGACCCAAACCTAAGCATAGCACCAGATCGTGTCAGTTTATTGCTATTGCTTTATCCATGTCAAGTATCCGTTCCTATGACCATGAGATCACACAACTCCCTGACACCAGAGGAATGCCTTGTGTGTATCAAATGTCACAACATAACTGGGTGACTATAATGGTGCTCTACAGGTATCTCTAAGGGTGTCTGTTGGATTGGCATGGATCGATACTGGGATTTGCCACTCCGTATGATGGAGAGGTATCTCTTGGCCCACTCGGTAATACAACATCACAAGAAGCTTGCAAGCAATGCGACTAAGGAGTTAGTCACGGGATCTTGTATTAGGAAACAAGTAAAGAGACTTGCCGGTAATGAGATTGAACTAGGTATGGAGATATCGACGATCCAATCTCGGGCAAATAACATACCGACAGACAAAGGGAACTGCATGCGGGGTTACCTGAATCCTTGACATTGTGGTTCCACCGATAAAGATCTTCGTAGAATATGTAGGAGCCATATGGCCATCCAGGTCCCGCTATTGGTTATTGACCAGAGAGTGTCTCGTTCATGTATACATAGTTCTCGAACCCGTAGGGTGTGCACACTTAACGTTCGGTAAAGATTTGGTATTGTTGAGTTATGTATGTTTGTGACCGAAGGTTGTCTGGAGTCCCAGATGGGATCAAGGACGTCATGAGGAGCTCCGAAATGGTCCAGAGGTAATGATTTATATATGGGAAGTCATATTTTCTCTACCGGGAAATTTTCAGGTTTTTCTGGTATTGTATTGTGAAGCTTCTAGAAGGTTCCAAAAACTTCTGGACTCCACCAAGGGCTCCACCACGTCCCAAGGGTTTGCGTGGGCTGAGGGGAGGCACCCTAGCCTGATTGGGCCATGCGCACAAGTCCCTCAAGGTCCATGTGGCTTGGGAGAGGTGGAAAGTCCACCTGGTTTTGGAAAGGGAGGGAATTGGACTAGGAGTCCAACTCCTCCCCCTTGGCTGCGCCCTAGGGCTTGGAGGGGATGATATCCATGCCCCTCCACATATATATAGAGGGGAGGGGCACCCCAAGAGGATACACGAAGCCCTTGTCGTCCTCTCTCTCTCCGTAGATCATTTTCTCCTTCGTTTGCGGTCTCGGTAGCACTAGGTGTAGCCCTGCTGGGATAGCGCCACCACCATCGCCTCCATGCCATCGCATTGTCGGAGAACTCATCTACCTCTCTGCCCCCCCCCCCCGCCCCCGCTTGCTGGATCAATAAGGAGGAGACGTCATCGAGTTGTACGTGTGCTGGACGTGAAGGTGTCGTCCGTTCGGCGGTAGATCGGGATGGATCATAATTGGATCGCGGGACGGATTGCGATTGGGATTGAGAAGACGTTTGACTACATCAACCGCATTTCTTAATGCTTCCTAGTTAGCAATTTACAAGGGTATGTAGATCCACTCTCCTCCTCATAGTTGGTGATCTCCATAGATAGATCTTGGGTGTTCGCAGAATATTTTTGTTTCCCATGCAACATTCCCCCAACACATCAAACATAGCACCCCCAAGCTTGTGCATTTGCATATCATTAGCATTATGGATATTCAGAGAACTCATACTAACAATATTTCTATCATGCTCATCATTCAAGGAATTCTCATCAAGCATTTTCATAATTTCTTCCTCTAACAATTGAGCACAATCTTTTGAATCCTTATTTTTACGAAAGATATTATAAATATGAAACAAATGATGCAAGCCAAACTCCATTTTTTGTAGTTTTATTTTATAAAATCAAACTGGTCAAAAACAATAAAATAAAATATTTAATTGCAAGATCTAAATATATACCTTCAAGCAGTCACCTCCCCGGCAACGACACCAGAAAAGAGCTTGATGTCTACTACACAACTTGTTCTTGTAGACTCGTATTGGGCCTCCAAGCGCAGAGTTTTGTAGGACAGTAGCAATTTTCCCTCAAGTGGATGACCTAAGGTTTATCTATCCATGGGAGGTGTAGGATGAAGATGGTCTTTGTCAAACAACCCTGCAATCAAATACAAGATATCTCTTGTGTCCCAACACACCCAATACAATGGCAAATTGTATAGGTGCACTAGTTCTGCGAAGACATGGTGATACAAGTGCAATATGGATGATCAGAATAGGTTTTTGTAATAGGAAAATATAACAAAATCAAGGTAGCAAGTGGTAAACAGCGAGGAAAATGGTGTAAAAATGCTTGGAAATAAGACCCAGGGTCCATACTTTTGCTAGTGCAATCTCTCAACAATGCTAACATAATTGGATCACATAACCATCCCTCAACATGCAACGAAGAATCACTCCAAAGTTCTTATCTTGCGGAGAGCATAAGAAGTATTTGTTTTTAGGGTACGAAATCACCTTAAAGTTATCCTTTCTGATCGACCTATCCAAGAGTTCGTACTGAAATAACACCAAGTTATCCTTTCCGATGGATCTATATAAGAGTTCCTACTAAAATAACACCATATGATAGGCAATACACAACTATAATGTCACCTAGATACTCCAATGTCACCACAAGTATCCATGAGTTAATTATGTGATACACATCAAACAATTTCAGATTCATAATACTCAATCCAACATAAAGAACCTCAAAGAGTGCCGAAGATTTCTACCGGATAACATGGTATGAAAACGTGCAATCAACCCTTATGAATAGATCCCCAAGGTCACTGAAATCCGCAAGTTGATGCCATGACATATATCAAGTGAATCACTTGAATACCCCAATGTCACTACGGGTATATGCATGCAAGACATACATCAAGTGCTCTCAAATCCATAAAAGTATTCAAACCAGTAATAAAAAAATCTCAAAGGGAAAACTCATCATCACAACAAGATAGAGAGGGGAAAACACCATATGATCCAACTATATTAACAAAGCCTGTGATACATCAAGATCGTGCCATCTCAAGAACACGAGAAGAGAGAGAGATTCGTCGTTTTCTCACGACAGATGCCAGAGGGTGGCTTATCGTAGGTGGTTGGTGCCAGAGGACGCCGACAGGCTTCGGGGCCGAGATTGGGCACAAGCGGTGGGGACACACGATGTACCCAGGTTTAGGGCCCTCCAAGGGAGGTAACACCCCTAGTCCTTCTTGATTTAGTTGGATGGATCAGTGGTTATACAAGGGTGCTCCGGAAGCTGTGTCTAGATGAAGGAGGAGGAGCCGGCTCATCTTCCTGCACTACTAGAGGGATTTTGGGAGTTCTGTGGCGTGCGAGAGTGATTATTCGTCCAGGTTGCCTAGGGCGCTCGGGGTTTTTTATAGGGCAACCCCCCGACTCTATAATACATTATAAGGTACAGAGGTGGGGGCACCCGGCTAGCAGTCTCTCCGGCTGGCCTGGGGGTCCCGCCCTTCATGTCGTCTCATCGCTCGTTGGGGCCACTGGCTGAGCGGTCCCATCTCCTGCTGGGGCCCTCTAGCCGGCCTTGCGATTGGTTGTCACCCACCTGCCACGGCACGGGTCGCCGGATCGGCGTCGCCTAGCGCCAGTCGGCCGAAGTCTCTGGTACGGCCAGCGACACTGTAGCCATGCCAGGGCGGGTAATCGAGTGGGAGAGGGCATGTCGGCATTGTTCCCTCACCTAGTCGCACTCGTCGAGGTCCGCGGCCCGAATGACCAGACTATAGCCACACGCTCCGGTGCATCAGCGGCCACTGTGGCCGCAGGGCCGCCCGTCCTGGTGGTTGGGTCACGTCGTTGTACCAGCGCAGAGGGACGGGACGGTGCTTTTCCGCCCCAGGGTCAACGGAGGAGGCAGCCCAGAGGTAGCTTGCTGCACCCAGCCGGTCGGGGGTCGATCTGTCTCCTTGACCAGCCTTTCGTGGCACCAGCGCAGGCCGGTCGTCCCCCAGCCGGGCATGTCCAGCTGTCCGCGTGGTTTTTCTTTGAGATGCAAAGGGGGAGGACCCCGTTGCTTTGGCCTACCCAGGGGTAATAGCCCCGTCAGTAGTCCTCGAAGCCGGCGGGAGCCCGCGTTCGGCAGACAGAGGGGAGCCGGTGGCTTCCCCCAAACGATACCCGCCTCCGGCTCGAAGTTGAAAGGGCAGCCGGGTCGCCAGTCGGAACCGATGCCTCGGGTACTGGCACGCCGCCCCGAGACCCGTGCCGGCACGTAGCGTGCCACGCGGTGAGTGATGATGCCGCGGGCCTCGCGCACGTGGGGGAGACAGGATGTCGGCCTGGGCCTAGCCCGCTAGGCCCCGTACGTAGCTCGGTAGGCGTCAGGGCGCAGGCCGGGATCCTCTATGCCCCGAAGCGGCCGTTATGGCCCGGGGCCACCCACGCATGTGGAGTTTCCGGGAGAGTGGGCGCAGTTAATCCCATGTCCCCCGGTCGTGGCCTCCCCTATAAAAGGAGAGGAAAGGCAGGGGTGGAGATACCGGCATCTTTCTCGCCCCCTTACTACCCGTCTTCCTTGCGTCCCTGCCTTCTTGGCACGACACCTCGCCCGAAACCGTAGCCGCACTCGCACGCCGCATCACCGCCGCGATGGTCGATGGAAGCAGCGGGAGCTGGGCTGGCTCCATCGTGGTCGAGGCGGATATCACCCAGCCCCACCACGCGCGCATGCTGCCGCCGGAGGAGCAGGTGATTGCACACGCGCCGGGCGACAAAGTGGCGCCGGCGCCACATCCCGGGGAGCACGTCGTGTTCCTCTGGCACTTCTCCCAGGGCTTCGGGCTCCCGGTGAGTCTTTTCTTCCGCCAACTTGTTGACACTTCCGATCTCCAGCCGCATCATCTTGACCCCAATGCCATTTTGTACCTCGCCGCGTTCGTGACGCCCCGCGAGGGTTATCTCGGCATTCTCCCCTTTATCAATTCAACACTTTCTTTTATCTTAAGCCATTGAAAAGCGACGCCTGCGGGGGCATGATAGTGTGTTGCCGCGGCATCATGCGCTTCCCACCTCTCTCTCTTATCGACTCTGTCAAGGGGTGGCACCGGACATTCTTCTATGTGAAGAATGTCAACCTGAAGACGGATTACATCTGGCTGCTGCCGTTTGCCAACATGCAATCCACCCAGGTGAACTGGCTGGGGACTGCTTTGCGCGGCGTAGCCCTGGAGGAGCTTGGCCGGCTCGTGCAGCTGAATAGCTCCGAGGGGCTAGTCGCTGCCTACCTGGTGGCGGCTTTCATCTCGCGTTGGGTGCAGCCCCTCCAGCTGAGGCTGCACCGAATCTGTGACATGTCCGACCGATACGACCTCCGCCGGCTATCCACCATCGAACTGACGCCGACTCAAGTGGCGAAGCGAGTGAATGCCTTTATGACGTTCAAGCTAAAGCCCGCGTTGTGGTCCTTCGGCATGGAACCGTACGACCGCATCAACCGGCCCCCTTGGTAAGTTTTTCGTTGAGGCGGTTTCTTCTTCATTTGATACTTCCCAGCCGGTAGCCGGCTGGAGGACTTACTTTCATGTGCTGACCGCAGCTGCTGGTGTGACAGAATACGCCGGACAACCCGCACCATTGAATCTTCGAGGCGAAGCATGAAAACTCCGACTCCGAAGACTATGAGACGAGACGCCCCCCGGAGGAGGGGGTGGACTCCTTGGGTGGAGTCGATGAGCCGGCGGACCCGCGATCCGGCACTCCCAGTGAAGCCGAAGGGTCCGGCGCGATCGGGGAGCCCAGCGGAGCGGGTGAGTTCCCTCTTGCCCCCACGATCAGGGACTGGACGGACGACAATGATGATGATGATGAAATAATGATTCTGAACGAGCCTCCTCCCTCAGCGCGCCAGGGTCGGAGGAGCAAGGAGCAGACAGCTCAAGCCCCGACGGCCGGAGCAGCCGACCGGGTGAAGAGGCCGGTTCAGGGGGGCCGGCGGCTCCGCCGCTCGGCCCGAAACGAATGAAGGTGGCCGCACGGAAACCGCCGCCACGCGCCAAGAGGGCCCTGGCCCTCGTCATCGGGTAAGTCTTTTTCTCACGTAAGTTTTTCTTCCGGGTCGCGAGCTAGTAAATAATTAGTTCTTGGGTGCTACAGCGACCCCCTCGAAGTCCACGAGGAGGAGCCGCCGGAGGATCCGATAGAAGCCGCCAGCCGGCTGGCCCGCGAGCACATGGCTACCCAGCGGGAGGAGAAGAGAAGGCTCGCGGAGCTGTGAGCCTCCAAGTCCGGGACGTGAGGAGGGGCCTCGCACTCCGGGACTTCGAGCATCCGGAGGCGGAGGAGGTCGACGGATCCCCCACGAGCGTCGGACTCAGCGGTAGAATCGACCCGCATGTCGAGGCCTCTGTCGAGCGAGCCAGGAGGAGCGTCCATGGATCCGCCAGCGCCCCCGTCCAGGCAGGAGGCGGCCCAAGTGGTGGCGACGATGGCGGAGCCAGCTCCTGAGGCAGCCCGGCCCGAGGTGTCGGAGGTGAGCCCGCCTGCGGCTGAGCCAGCCCGGGTCGAGGTGCCGGAGGCCCCAGTGGCCCCAGAGGCAGCGCCAGAGGTGGCGGCCATGGACGTGGAGGTGACCTCCATTGCATCATCGCACCGGAGCGGTAGGAAGCGAAGGCGGCGACGGCGCTAGGCGGGGGGCCAGCGGGAAGCGACTCCCGGGCCCTTGCCGTCATCAACCCGCCCCCGGCGGCTAGCGCCGTGGCGAGCCCGGGTGGCAGTGGCGGCTGGGCCCAGAGGACCCTGCGGTCAATGCAGGAGGTGCTCCAAGACTGGGAGGCATTGGTGCGTGTGCTAGCCCTGTCGGCTCCCCAGGCGAGCGGCCCGGACCCCTCCTTCAGGGACTTGGGGAGCGTCCTGGACCGGTGTCGGCAGGAGCTGGCCCGGTTCACAGAGGCGGCAGACGCCGCGCTGCAGTGCGCAGAGGTAAGCCCGGTTGCTTTGTCTTAGAGTTTTCAGTGGGGGCATGCGAGCGCACCCATTGGGTGTAGCCCTTGAGATGCTGGCTGGCTGGCCGGCTGATGGGCAGCCGGGTCGGATCTCTTTTGAGTGCGTCTTGCTCTTTGCCTCCTTTCGACAGGAGGGAACCTCCCTACGACAAAAGCTATTCGAGGAGGCAGTTGTCATCCACGGCCGCGGCAAATATGGCTTCTACTGCCTGGAGGAGGAGCTAGTGCACGTGCAAGGTCAGTTGAACTTCGCAAGAGGGGCACATATCCCCCGAGAGCCGGTTGACGCCTGTCGTGTCTTCAGGAAACCTAGCCACCCTTCGGGAGGAGAAGGCCGGGCTCGTCTCCAAGCAGGACCAGCTGGCGCAATACGTCCAGGCAGCCATGCAAGAGAAGGACCGGCTGGCCATGCTGGTGGTGGACGGGGAGGAGGTCCGGGACCGGCTCAAAGCCAAGGCGATAAAGGAGGTGATGACCTGGGAGATGGCCGTCAAGGAGGCATCTAACTCCGCCCGGAGGACCACTGCCCTCCAAGACGAAGTGACCTGCCTCGAGAGGACGCTTGAGGAGGTCCGGGGCTCCCTTGCCACATCGTAGGCGGCTGTGGAGACAGAGCAGACGGCGGTGCTCAACTTCGCCCTTGGGGTGGACGATGCCATTGAGGTTAAGTGTGTTTCCCTCTCTTCTCCAGCCGGTCACTTTTCCCTTTGCTGATTCTTGTGTTTTGATTCGCCTTTATTTCTTCTTCTTCTTTCCCTTAGGGCGCTTCCCAGAAACTCAACATCGCGCTGCGCACGCCGTCGAGGAGCACCAGGAGTACTTTCAGGAATAGGGTCGCTCCATCGAGCAGGAGGCCCCGTGGGACATGGACGAGATCGGGCTCGCCAGCAAGATGCCAATGATCCATCTTGAGCGGAGCGTGGATCAGCTGAAGACAGCCAGCAAAGAGGTTATTGCCGCGCTATGGCTGGGTCGCGGGGGAGCTCTGACGAACTGCGTGGCCTAGTGGCTGGAGCACGCCGTCCCCCGCCTCGAAGCCTGGAAGGCGTCGGCCGCCCGAGCCGGGGCGCAGATGGCCCTCTAGTTTGTTAAGTCATGGTATCGCGGCATGGATCTGGGCCGGCTGGCGACCATGCAGGATGTGCCGGCTGCGAAGCGGGAGGCTCGTGAGCCGGCCCTTATCCACCGGGCCAATGTTCTCGCGTCATATGTCGACGCGAACGAGTTCCTGCCGGCCCTTCGCGAGGACGGCGACCGTTTCCCAAGGACTCCTTCGGCATCCCCCAAGGCCTGGCGGATGATGAGGTTGCCAACGAGAGCACCAACTCGAGAGGCGAGACGGCCGAAACCAAGGCGGGCGCCTCGAAGGCCAAGGAGACTGACCCGAAGGCCGCGACCACCTCCGAGGCAAGAGCCGAGCCACCCAGCGACGCGCCGAATGGGGCACGCCGGTAGGCGACGCGTCGGTGGCCTGAGCCCCCGAGCGTTTTTTACCTTTCTCTTTTCTCTCCCTGCAAGTTAGGCTCGAATCCACCCACTGGGGGTGTTTTATGTAATGAACTATGCTGGTCGTGAGTCGCTTTTGTCTTAACATTGTTATGAATATTTAGCGTGTTTGCCTTGTTACTCGTGCCGACTCGTCCTTATCCTTTTTTGCCTGCTTGATTCTTTTCGACCTTCTCCTTTTGTCCTTTGGTTTCGAGCCCGGCAGCGGGAGTCGGTCTATAGCTAGGTTGGGGCATCCATCTCAGGGGAGCCGGATCAGAACTTAGGAATTGCGAGGGCCTTTCGGGATAAGTAGAGTGGTAGAGGCGTGGCGATGGTCCGGCTGGGCTTAGCTGGGATCCCCTTTCGTTTGACTCTTCGTGTGAGCAAAACCTTGTCGCCCCGAGGCCCCGTCAGCCAGACAGCTGGGAGACGGTCTTGTAGCTGGTCAGGGTGGGGGAGGTTTGGTCGGCTCACATTACTTAGCCAATTTCTAGGAGAAACGTCTTAGGTCCAGTCGGCTAGCCTCTGGGCCCGGGAGCCGGGTTGGGGAGCCGGTGAGTGAGGAACACTTTGAGGGAAATGAAACAGGGCACGCCCCAAGAGCCAGCCTGGGGCACCCATTGCATTCATAAGCCCAAAAGTATGGGGATACATACATACATTGGTTTTCAATAGTAAAACGGGTGCAGGAGCGCTACGTTCCATGGGTGCTCTGTCTCTTTGCTGGAGGCATCTCTTTTGAGCTTCTGTGGCTTCTGGGCATCTATTAGGTAGTATGCGTTGTTGTGCATCGCCTTGCTGACGATGAACAGGCCCTCCCATGGGGAGGACAGCTTGTGTTGTGCATGTTCATTAGATCCGCCTAAGGACCAGGTATCCTTTGCGGAAGGAGAGCAGTCGGATCTGCTTGCTATGGTAGTGCTGGAGCTTCTGCTGGTAGATTGCCGTTCGGCTCAAGGCCAGTCCGCGAGCTTCCTTGAGTAGGTCTTCGTTGTCTTCTCTTGCCTCCTTTGCATCCTTCTCCGTGTATAGGGCGACCCAAGGCGAATCGAACTCGATGTTAGTGGGGATGATCGCCTCGGACCCATACACAAGGAAGAAGGAAGTGTAGCCAGTTGAACGATTCGGGGTGGTCCTGAGACTCCAAAGGACGGCCGGCAGCTTGTCGATCCAGCAACTAACTTACCTTACCAATGGCGTCACGAGCCGGGGCTTGATGCCGGAAAATATGAGGTCGTTCGCCCTCTCGACCTGGCTGTTTGACTACGGGTGAGCGACGGAGGCCAGGTCGAGCCGGATTCCTTGCTTAGAGCAGAAACGTGTGAATGCGCCCTTGGCGAAGTTCGTGCCGATGTCGGTGATGATGCTGTGGGGAACGTCATAGCGCACCGTGATGTCGTCGATGAACTGGACGGTCGTGGGGCCGTCCAGCTTCTTGATTGGTCGCGCCTCGATCCTCTTGGTGAATTTGTCGACAGCTACTAGCAAGTGCGTCAGGCTGCCTCGAGCGTTCTTGAATGGGCCCACCATGTCCAGCCCCCAAACCGCAAAGGGCCACGAGAGGGGGATGGTTTGGAGGGATGTTGACGGCAGGTGGCTTTGTGTGCTGAAATGTTGGCAGCCCTCGTACTCGTCGACCAACTTCTTGGCCGCTTTGAGAGCAGTCGGCCAGAAGAAGCCGTGGTGGATAGCCTTGGCCACCAGGGTCCTGGAGGCGGCGTGGTGCCCGCACTCACCATGGTGGATGTCGAGGAGGATCTCCAGACCCTTTTCCGGCTCGACGCATCGCTGGAAGACGTCGGTGGTGCTGCGATGGACGAGCTCATTGTTGATGATGTCGTATGCCATGGCCCGGTGTTGGATTTGCCTTGGCAAAGCCTCGTCTGGGGGCAGCTCTCCCTGTAAA
The DNA here is from genome assembly GCA_022496015.1 of Hordeum marinum. Taxonomy (NCBI): domain Eukaryota; kingdom Viridiplantae; phylum Streptophyta; class Magnoliopsida; order Poales; family Poaceae; genus Hordeum; species Hordeum marinum. Next base: position 218,219,258 of record CM039672.1, read on the forward strand.
AGAAACACCAGGATGGGTCGGGCCCATGAGGGGGCCATGACGGGGACCGGCTCGGGAGGCCCCGGGGCCGGATGACCAGCCCCAAAACCGGCTCGGGAGCCCTCAGGACTGGATGATCAGTCCCTGGGACCAGTTCGCCAGCCCCCGAGGCCAGCTGGTCGATGATCATCATGATGGCCGCGTCATTGGAGCCGGCCGCTTCGGGCGCCGCCGGCTCGATTGGCGCCGGCAGGGCGGCCGATGGTTCGGGAGCCGGTGGTGAACATGCTGGAGAGGCGGCCGGGACTGTTGATGGGCGAGCGGTGCCCATCGGCACGAAGATTGACTCTGATTCTAGGGAAGGCTTACTCAATGGCTTGAGCATCCGTTCGAGGAAGACGCCGACTGGGATAGCCTGCCAGGTGGAGTCGATCTTTGCCAGCGCGCCTGCCGCCTCGTTCTCTGCCCGTGGGACATGATGAAACTCACAGCGCTCCAAGGAGCCGATGAGATGTTGTATGAGGAAGCGGTAGCTGGCCATGTTAGCATCCCTAGCGTCCCATTCGCCAGAGACTTGCTGCACCACGAGCTTGGAGTCACCGAAGTAGAGGATGTGCCTGATGCCAATCTCCTTGGTGAGCTGGAGGCCATGGACGATGGCCTCGTACTCAGCCACGTTGTTGGAGGCGGCAAAGTGGATCTAAAGGGTGTATTTGAGCTGGTCACCCTTCGGGGAGGAGAGGACTATGCCGGCACCCAGGCCGGTCCTCATTTTTGAGTTGTCGAAGTGCATGCGCCAATGCATGGAGTCTGGGGGAGGCGACACGAACTCTGTCTTCGCCTAGTCGACAAGGAAGTCAGCCAACGCCTGTGATTTGATGGCGGTTCTTGGCTCGTACCGGATCTCGTGATCGGCAATGGCGATGACCCATTTGGTGATCTGGCGAGTGGAGTCCCGGCCGCTCATGATTTTGCCGAGCGGGGCCATGCTTACCACGATGATGGCATGCTCTTGGAAGTACCGCTTGACCTTCTTGGCGGCAAAGTATATGCCATAGCACATCTTCTGGTAGGGGGTAGTTCTGCTTGGACACGGAGAGGAGCTCGCTGAGGTAGTAGATGGGTCGCTGGACCGGCAGGGACTTGCCCTGCTCCGGCCGCTCGACCACCAAAACGACGCTGATGATGCGGGTTGTCACCGCGATGTAGACGAGCAGGGGTTCCTTCTCAGCCGGTGCAGCCAAGATGGGCGTGTGGGTGAGAGCCTTCTTGAGGCCGTGGAAAGCCTCGTCCACGTCGTCGGGCCAGTCAAACGTGCCTGGCTTCTTGGTTTGACCCGGCTCAACTAGAGCCGTCTTGCGAAGGAGCCCGTAGAGGGGCAACGCCTTCTCCCCAACCGGCTAATGAACCGGCTGAGCGAAGCGAGGCAGCCGATGAACTTCTGGGCGTCGCGGAGCTGGGTCGGCTTGGGCATGCGCTCGATCACATTGATCTTCTCGGGGTTAGCTTCGATACCGCGAGCGGACACGAAGAAACCCAAGAGTTGACCAGCCGGGACACCGAAGACACACTTCTCTGGGTTGAGCTTGATCTTGTACTCGCGCAAGTTCGCGAAGGTCTCCCATAGGTTGTCGAGGAGGCTGAAGTGCTTCTTGGTTTTGACGACGATGTCATCGACGTAGACGTGGACATTCCTACCTATCTGAGGCAGGAGGCACTTCTGCATGCACCGTTGGAAGGTGGCGCCTGCGTTCTTCAGGCCGAAAGACATGGTGATGTAGCAGTAGGCCCCAAAGGGCGTGATGAAGGAGGTCTTGAGCCGGTCTTCTGGGTCCAGCTTGATATGGTGGTAGCCTGAGTAGGCGTCTAGGAAGGACATCAAATCACAGCCGGTCGTGAAGTCGATGACTTGATCGATCTGCGGCAGGGCGAATGGGTCCTTGGGACATGCCTTGTTCAGGCTGGTGTAGTCGATGCACATCCACCAGGTCTTGTTCTTCTTCAGCACCAGGACTGGGTTGGCTAGCCAGTCCGGGTGGAACACTTCCATGATGAGCCTGGCTACGAGCAGCCGGGCGATCTCTTCGCCTATAGTACGCCGCTTCTCCTCGGAGAAGCGGCGCAGGGGTTTCTTGACCGGCTTGACATCTGGCCAGACGTGGAGTTTGTGCTCGGCGAACTTCCTCGGAACACCCGGCATGTCCTTGGGGGACCATGCAAAGATATCCCAATTCTCACGGAGGAAGACGACGAGCTCACCTTCCTATTTGCTGTGGAGGCAGGAGCCGATGGTGATGCACTGAACCGGGTAGGCCGGGTCAAGCGGGATTTTCTTGGTGTCTTTGGATGGCTAGAAGGAGGCCTCGCTAACAGATTGCGAGGGAGGAGCCGACACGGGCGGCTAGCTCGCAGCAAGGGCCACGAGCCGGTCGAGCTGTCGTTTCTCCTCGGTGATCTCCAGGGCCTCAGCCAGCGGGCTGCCGTCTCGAGTGCACTCGAGAGACATATTGTAGTCACCCATGATGGTGATGATTCCCTTGCGGCCCGGCATCTTGAGCTTGAGGTAGGCGTAATGGGGGGACCGCCATGAAGCTGACAAGGACCGGCCGGCCCAACAGTGCGAGGTAGGGACTTGCGAGGTCCACGACCTCGAACAGCACCGGCTCACGGAGGAAGTGGCCGGGTCTGCCCAAGAGGACGTTGAGCGTGATCTTGCCGACAAGGGAGCAGGACTTCCCAGGCACGATGCCATGGAAGACCATCTGGCTCGTCTACAAGTCTTCTATCTTCAGCCCCAGCTTGTGCATAGTGTCGAGGTAGAGGATGTTGATGCTGCTGCCACCATCTGTCAGCACCCGCAAGAAGTGGCAAGTTCGTTCCTTGGTGGCGATGGTGGGGTCTAGGACCAAGGCGTAGTTGCCCGTATTCAGCATCACAGCGGGGTGATCGGCCTGGCTCCAAGTGACCGGCTTCTCCGACCAGTGCATGAACTGGAGAGTTGCCGGCATGGTGGCGCTCACCTCACGATGGAGCTGGCGTTGAGCATGTTTGTCTGTCTCTTCACTAGTGAAGACAACGTAACAGCCGTCTTGGTTGGGAAACTGGTCGATCAGACGACCATCATTCTGGGCCGGAGCCGGAGCCGACGCCGGGGCGGCAGCTTGGGCCGGGGCCGGCGCGCAGGCTAGCGGCGCAGGAGGAGCCGGAAGGACGTCCCCCGGGCCAATCACTATGAGAAGCTGCACTGCCGGAGTGTGTGTAGAGGGTTTGGTCCCTGAGTGGTTCTCGTAGGTGCACTGCCGGAAGTCGAGCATTTTCTCGAAGGTGACCTTCGGCTGCCAGGCAGCCTTCCTAGTGTGCTGGCGCTGGCTGGAAGGCTCGGCAAACGGCTCTTGCTCCTCGATGGTATTCACCTGCCGGCTCCCATAGAGGGAATCCGGTTGGTCGTTCTTGCGCTTGTTGTTTTGCGGCTGCCAGTTGTCGGCAGCCGTCCGGGTCGTGGCCGGTGTCGTCGTTGCCTTGGCAGGTGGGGTCGTCTTGACCCGGATGGCCGAATCGACCGTGGCATACTTGTCCGCCTTGGTCATGAGCTCGGCAAGCGTGGCCGGCTCGGAGCATAGGAGCTTGTGCTTGAGGGGGGTTCCGTCTCAGCAGCCTTCAATGAAGTACTGCACGGCTTGTACCTCGTGTACGCCCTTGCAGGAGTTATGAAGCTCGGTCCATCGAGTGAGGTAGTCGCGAAGGGATTCGTCCGGCCCCTGGACACACATAGCGTGTTCATGGAGACGGCCAGGCCGCTTGTAGGTACCGGTGAAGTTGCGGACGAATGCCTCCTTGAAGTCCGTCCAAGTGTTGATGCTGTCGTCCGCCAGGCTCTTGAGCCAGGTGCGGGTCGAGCCGATTAACATGAGGGGGGCGTAGCAAATGGCTACACACTTGTCCCCCTTGGCGATGCAACCGCGGTGGTGTAGTCAATCAGCCAGTCCTCGGGCTTGGCGGCCCCGTTATATTTCGGGGTGTCCCGAGGGAGCGTGAAGCCGGTTGGAAAAGGCTCGGTGCGGATTCGGGGGCCAAAGCAGGCCAAACCAATCGAGCCCTCCTCCTCAAGGAGGGCGGATTGCGCGAGTTTGTCGATGCGGTTGCGAGCGTCGTACTTGCTACGGGGGACGCGTGTTTCGAGCCGAGACGAGATCTCGAGGCGGATGGTAGGTGGAACCAATTGTCCCAACTCGTGTCGTGTGGGGGGCATGTGCCCGTGGCTGCGCTGGCTGTCGGATGCCGACGCTTCGTGATGGCGGCCGCTTCGAGGCGGGTTGTTGTTAGGCCGGCTGTTAACAGTCGGCTGCTCGCTTTCGGGCGACTGAGAGGGCCGAGGGTAGTTCATCTCGTCCCGGAGGCTGGAGACGCGAGGGGAGCAGGAGTACTAGGTCGCTTGGCGGCCGGCAATTCATATGCCCTCGCGCTCGGGCCCGGGGCCTTCGGTCGCAGCGTCACCCATCACGAGCAGATGCTGCTACGCATCAACAACATATGGGGGTATGCTCTTCGCCCTCCAAGGTGGCCAATTTCTCGTAGGCCACCTTGAGAGCCTGCAGGTTAGCTGCGGGGGTGTCGTAGATGGGCATCTTGCTGTCGAGGATTGGGCAAACACGCAACCGCTGTCGCGCACAACCCCATGCCGGCTCGGCGTGGTGCCAGCCGGGTTGAGTCCGTAGGCGAAAGCGTACTCCCGCTCGGCCGCCTCCATGCAGCACCGCGTGGCCGCAAGGGCAGTGGCGTCCTCGAACAGGACATGACAAGACGCCTCGAGATCGGTCGCGGCGGTGTCAGGGTTTGCCATCGGGGCGATAGGAGTGCTCAAGCCCCGGAGGGCCGCGCCGAGCGGGTCGGACGTGTCGACGCAGGTAGAAGTAGCGCTAGCCGTGGCTCGTGCACGTCCGGAAGCGGTGGAGGAGGTGAAGGCCATTACTCCCACATGACCGTGAGAGCCGCTGGACTGAGTCACAGCTAGTGCGCCCAAGGCCGTGGGCGTACTAGCACAGACGAGCACCTGCGTGGGGTACTCGTCAGCGGCCGGAGTCTTGGTGAGGCTGAGCCTGCCGAAGCACTCGGTGAGCGCATCGATGTATGCCGTGAGGCCGACAGAGTTGCCCGTAGGGCATTCCGGAGCAAGCCCCACGAGCCCGCGGTCTCGCCTGGATGTGCCGCGACGGCGGGGAATGGCGAGGGGTCCTGCCCGGAGCATGAATCCGGCCGGCGCCGCATACGGCCCCACGGTGGGCGCCAACTGTCGTCGTTTTCTCACGAAAGATACCATAGGGTGGCTTGTTGTTGGTGGTTGGGGCCGGAGGACGCCGACGGGCTCCGGGGGCGAGATTGGGCACAAGCGGTGAGGACAGACGATGTACCCAGGTTTAGGGTCCTCCGAGGAAGGTAACAACCCTAGTCCTGCTTGGTTTAGTTGGATGGATCAATAGGTATACAAGGGTGCTCCGGGAGCTGTGTCTAGAGGAAGAAGGAGGAGCAGTCGACTCGTCTTCCTCCACTACTAGAGGGTTTTTGGGAGTTCTATGGTGTGCGAGAGTGATTGTCTGTCCCCATTGCATGGGGACTCGGGGTTTTTTATAGGGCAACCCCCCGGCTCTATAGTACATTATAAGGTACAAAGGTAGGGCGACACGGCTGGCAGTCTCTCCGGCTGGCCAGGGGGTCCCGCCCTTTGTGACGTCTCGTCGCTCATAGGGGCCACCGGCTGAGCGGTCCCTTCTCTTGCTGGGGCCCGCCATCCGGCCCTACGATTGGCTCTCACCCACCTGCCGCGACACGGGTCGCCGGATCGGCATCGCCTAGCACCAGCCGGCTGAAGTCTCCGGTACGGCCGGCGGCACTGTAGCCACGCCGGGGCAGGTAATCGAGTGGGCGAGGGCATGCCGGCACTATTCCCTCGCTTGGTTGCACTCGTCGATGTTAGCGGCCCGAACGACTAGACTGTAGCCATGCATTCTGGTGCGTCAGCGGCCACTGTGTCCGTAGGGCCGCCAGTCGTGGCGGTCAGGTCACGTCATTGTACCAGCATGCAGAGGGACGGGACAACGCTTGTCTGCCCCAGGGTCAACGGAGGAGGCGGCCCAGAGGCAGCCGGCCGCGCTAGCCGGCCGGGGGTCGAGCCGTCTCCTTGACCAGCTGTCCATGGTGCCAGCCGGTGGCAACGCAGGCCGGCCGTCCCCCAGCCGGGCGGGCGTCAACATGGGGATTAACCCTGTTTCACTAACATGCGGGCCCCGCACGTCAGGTTTGACCTGGACCGGGTCAGCCGACCTGCTGACGTCATGATTACGTCAGGCTGACACGGTAATAAATTTTCATAATAAAAATAATTCAGGAAATTCCAGAAAATGTTTAAAACTTCTAAAAATCATAGAAAATAATCCGCAAGTCAGATGAAAATAATTTATATATGAAAAATGATTAGAAAAATCCAATGAATCTGTTATGCCATGATCATGCATGTTTGAGCAAGTTAACATCACAAAGTAGGACATTTCATGATTAGGATAATTTAATAAACACTGTTGGAGTTGGAATTTAGTATATATTTGAATTCCACTTCACTTAATATGACTACCTATAGCACTAGGTCAATTCAGTAACTTAACATGCCATTTCATGCATCATGATTGTTGCATCACATTGAATGTGTTCCTTTCTTGTTTGCCGCTGTTTGTTCCCTCTCGGTAGATGATGGTTCCGATGATGTGAACGTTGACACTGATGAAGGGAACTAATATCTTTAGGACTGTCAGGCAAGCAATCCCCCTTGAGTATACTGATATGAACTCGCTCTCTCGCTCCTTCTCTCTCTTACTGCATTAGGACAACACCGATTCAACTGTTACATGTTCTTGGTAGTTGAACCCATTCCTTTGCATGACATGTCTTTGCCACAGTAAATAGTTAAAACCATTTAGCATGAGTAGCAACTGCTTAAGCCTTGTTGTGCTTACTCATCCATGGTTTCTTACTGTGCCTGCTAAGCTTAGAGTCGTGTCATGTTGGGTTTGATCCATCAGGGTGATGAATCGAAATGGCAATGTTCATGTCCTACTATGCGAGAGCTAAATGTGTAAACACAATTTGGTAAAGGTAGCGATGAGAGGTCATATAGGAGTACATGACGGGTTGTCTCATTGGACCATCCTTAAAGACTGAGTTCTATGTATGTTATCCAAGATAAGATACTACCGCACATTGGGATACTTAATTGACCCTCTCGGCCCATTAATCGCCTAGACCTCTGTCCAGGAGTTGCAACTAGTTTTTGGTGTTTGTACAAAAAGTGTTGGCGGTCGTACATAGCGTTGCCCGACGGGGTGGACAATGATGCGATATAGGCACAGTGGCATGGTGTACCAAGTGGCACCCGAACGGTGGGCTTGGGAACCCTATGCACATCGTTTGAGGCCGTAGCAGAAACTTCGGCCGGACTTCCGTGCGGGTTCAGTCTCAAATAGGCGATATACCTAGACTAGGGTCTTGTGTGATTGACGGTCGTGGTCGACTCCCTCGTTGGGCCTCCGCTTGAAGGTTGCCGAGGTGCCTTTTATGTGAACATAGCGATAAGTGGCGAGAGCGTGTGTGAAGAAGTATACCCCTGCAGGGTTTTGAATCTATTCGAATAGCCGCGTCCTCGGATATGGACTACTTGGAGAACTTATGTGGTTCATAGATAAGTTCAAGTGGATACTATAAAATGCACAAGATAAGTGTGAGTGCTATGGATGGCCTTCTCGTAGGGAGACGGAACTGGATCCATAGTGGTGTATTGATTGGAGAATATGTGGACTTGTGTGCGCTATCCCACCTCAAAGATATTACTTGTAGTCGTAGTATAGGTTAGCCAAGAGTCAAAGCTAGCTTGCTGCAATAAACTCCACAACCCCCTTCATTGAAACTGATGCATATGTAGTTAGTTCTGATGTATGTCTTGCTGAGTACCTTTGTACTCACGTTTGCTTAATTTATGTTTTGCAGAGGAGACATCAGTCTTATTAATGATCATTACAACATGAAGTTCGATGTTGACCGGATTAGCTTGGGAATCCCAAACAAAGGTCTGGTTCCTTTGGTAGGGTCGTTGTAGCTTTTCAGGCTCCTCTAGCCACTTTTGTAGATGTCTATACCCAGACATGTTTAACTTCCGCTTGTTTGATTGAATGCTCTGAATATTGGGTCTTGTGACCCCAGTTTGTAACATGTTATTGTATTGGCTCTTCCGAGCCTTCTAAGTAAATGTTGTAATGTTGTATGGTTATGTTGTGATGCCATAGTTGTATCTATGAATATTGGGCATGTCATGCGTATGTGTGACGTGCAACGGTATGTATGGTATCCGACACCTAGTTGTGTGCCTTTAGTAGTACTCTTTGCGGGGAAATGCCTCTTTGTGCTTCCATCGAGCCTTGGTAGCTTTCTACTACTCCGGACACATTGATTGACCGACATGTATCCTTCTTTGCTGCTATATCTGTCCCTTCGAGGAAATATCTCGTAGTGTAATGAAGTCCCTTTAGCCTACTACGACTCGTCTACGTGCAGTAATGCAGTCCTTGTAGCTTGCTATGACTAGTCTACACACGCTAGACATCGACACCTGCTTTGCTGGGTTATGTATGCTTGTCCCTGTACGGATGTGCCACTTTGGTTCTATGACTAGTCACGTCGGCCCGGGTTCTTTGACATTTGAATGCTAGCGACACATTCACATACGTGAGTCAAAAGACGCAAATGGTACCGGCCCAGGTAAGGTGGCAGCCGTGGAGATAACCATGCGTGAGACTGCAAAGTGATGTGATGTGTTATAGGCTGGTTTCTTATGGCTTAGGATCGGGATCCCGACAGCTTTGGTATCAGAGCTTGACTGCTTGTAGGATTACCAAGCCAAACTGGTTGATGTTGAGTCTAGAACTGCTGTAGTTATATAAGGTAATTGATTGTGGAAGGGAACGTAAGGCTCTTTTTACTCCTTTTCTTGTGTCATTCTAATTCTGAGTCACCCTCTTCTTTTCTACGGGGATTAAGAACTAGGCATTCTCATCTATCTGTTAGGATGACGAGTTGTTATGCTGGAGACCTATAGGAAAGATGTTGTCTTTCTGGATCGATGCATCTATAAGAATTCATTGTCATGTTGTCAGTTTTCTTGTGCAGGTCGCCTCATATTTCATGCCCGTATAGCCGTTATGTTGTCCGAGTTATCCAAGGTTTCTAAATTATCTGATGCAATTGAAAAACTCTTTCATCTCGAGTCAATGTCTTTCAGGCCAGACAAAGCAAACTAATTATGGTGTTGGGGTACTCCATTACCTCGACGTGTTTGATGAAGGTGTTTAGGAAACCATGTTGTTTCAGTGAACCACCTAACAGTTTAGTTGTGTGTTCTATTCCCAGTGTGACAATTCTGGCCATCATCATCAAAAGCATGTCGTGATGCTACTTATTCAATAGGTATTCTATATCTAGGTTCTTGAACCCAAGAATCATTCTGCTCACTTCTGTTGACAGTATTTGCTCGTTCCCTTAGGATGCCTAGTAACCTTGTTATAGTCCTCAAGGTTTGTGGTATATCATTCTTCCAATACCATGAATCAGCTATGGTAGAAGTTCATTGTGAACGAAACATCACAACATGAGTGCTCTTGATGAGTTCTCCATCCCACAGTTGTGACTCTGCCAATTCTTTCGTTTCTGCATGGATTATCTGGAAGAAACATGTTGAACTCCGTTTGATATATTCAATCCATGCATCTACAACTCAGGAAAAATCATGTGCCCTTGAGTTGCCCTTCTTCAATTGTGTTCAGACCTTTATCTATCAATGGATAGTCAAGAGTATGTCATGCATTGTGTTATCGATGTCGACTATTCTTGTGGTCTGTCAAGCCATTCTATTTCAGAATGACTAGGAGAAGCAAACTCCCGTACCTCATCCATTTCTCGGATTGGGTCAAAGCAGTTGTATTCTGCGTATCAAAATGCCAATCCAGCTTTTGCTGTGTTCTACCTTGAGGTATTACCCTCTTCATGTCAAGATTATCATGAGAACTACACTCCCTCTTATGAAATCTTGATGTAGTGATACTTCTCGCCATCATCATTCATTCCCCGGTCTCTATGTTGTTGAAACCAGAATACGGACAAGTGAATCGTGATGTGTGAAATCAATACTCCTGGCAACTTTGTTGCTCGGTAGTTAATGGACAATAATCCCACTCTTGGTGTGATGGTCATTGACTTGTCATACCAAGATTGATCGTGCTACCTAGTCCATTTTCCATGCTGCACTTTTCGATCAATGAGTTAGGATTGTGTCAATCCTTCGCTCTGTTGATCATATCGTCTTGCCTTGAAAAGCAAGATTGCTCTCGAGCTTGATAACATACCGGTGGATCGTGATTTTCCGAATATCTTCTCGGAAGTATTACCAAGGTGTTCCTTGACCGTTATGTTAAGTTTGTGATCAAGATGGTTTTGCTATAAACCATCCCTTCTCCAAGAATTGGTGTTAGATACCCCTGAGCTGGTTGGATAAGCTAAACAACAACATGGAGAGTTGGAAGATAAAAGCTTTGCCTGACTTAGTTCATTCCAGGGGGATGTCTTTGTTGTGTATGTGTGTGTTGAAGAAAGGCGATATTTTCACCGAGTGATCCTTGTGGTCAATTGTTGCATCTATCGTCTTATCCAATCTTTGATTTGAGTGTGGGCTATCATCAAATCAAACTCAAAACCAAAGATCCTCTTAATGTTGTTTTTTACTTGTGGATGTATCCCCGAGCATACACCATTATATCCTTTGGTCTGACCAATGCTATCACCTTGTTCTCATAGTTGTGGAATTCCGTCCACATGGATATTTCGATGAATTGGCGTTAATCCCATTGACAACATTTTCATCTCTTCCGTGACTCATGATGAATATGAAGCTAGTGTTGGAAACTTTTGTAGGCAATATCTTCGTGTCTTGTACATGAAGCATATGCATGGTGTAAGAAGTGACTTACTCTTAGTTCATGTGCATATGGTGCAAGTTGCCGTCATGAACTTGAGAAAGGTCGTTTTGTTTTCATTGGAATCATCCCAAGTCAGTCATGCACATGCGAAGTATTCTATGGTTTGGTAGACTGATCATCTCCATTCCACGTGCACTCCCTAGCACACCAATCCACTGATTGATTTGTTAAGGAAAATAAGTTAAGTGTTACTTTTGAAGGGCCCTGACAGATGTGCACAATACTTTGCTCTCAACCAATGATGGTTCCATCCAGAATTCGGTAGTGTTTTGTTGTAAGTTTCTATGTGGTCACAATTGTCTTGGACAATGTGTCACATGTGTCTTGCAATCCAGCTCATGTTTTGGAGTTGGCTTCCGTAGATCATTTCCCGAGAATCTCGCAACATCATCTCTTCGATTTGCGTTGCACCCTTTCCACTTCAGAAATGCAGAGTCTGGAATATTCCGGCAGCAACCAGATCTGAATCTCAGGCCGATATAATGGTTGGAACATTTCCCCAAGAATTATAATATTAGTCTCTATGTAACCCGGCGAAGGGATGTTGTGGCTAACATACCTATCCGGAAGACCTACTATTATAATATCTTGTTTCAGCAACCTTAGCCATTACCCCATGAGGTTTTCATATGACTTATTCAGAAGTTGTTTCTCATGGACCCTTTGAGATTCCGAAGTCCGACCTTTTTACTTGATGTTCTAGATACCAAACGTTACCTATAATTGGGTTACGCTAATTCATCAAGGAGAAAATTAGAAGCGGTGTGCTACATGTCTCTCGGTCGATCATCTAGATTTTGCTCTCTTGGTATAGCTAAGGTGAAATCTGAGAAAGTGTTGTCTTCCTTTGCATCTGCATCCTCCATCATTATTCATCATGGTAGTATGAGGTGTTGCCAGGATCCTTGGCACGGATGTTGGTAATAATCCTGATGAATATGGAAATGCTCAAGTTCTTGAGAGCACGCTCAGACAATGGGTTATACTCTTGGTTTTAACTGGAAAGTGCCTTCCGTTGCTGAATTGTTTTATAACTCTAGTTTCCCTCCGATCTGAGTATGCCATTCTTTGAATTCCTTCCAACGATCATTGCGAATTGCCTTAGGCTGGTGTAAAGAGTTAGAATTATCTCTGTATCAAAAGTAATTCTTTTTGCCACTTAAGGGATAAACCCACGAGTCACCTTCCCTAAGGTGCCTGTTATGGTATGAAGGGCAACTAACTCCTCGCTATTTTCAAACCTCATCACCATCTGTTTTAGCGTGGAATTGTTGCCTACCAATTGAACCTCCATCATCTACCTCATTCATTATTCTCAATGTGTGTTCTGTTTCTCGGCTCGAGAGATGTCATCACATCTCATTCTACGAGTTGATCATGAGTGTTTGATCTGCGAGAAGATCGAATCTTGTAGAGATTTCCATCCCTGGGGTCTTTCTGTCGGATGAAGATTCCAAAGGCAAAGAAGTCAAGATCAGCATAATGCAATGGATCAAAAGCTACGAGGAGGGCACTTGGATCATGAAGATTGTGTTAGCTAGTTATCCTTTGACTACTTACCCTACGCCTGAATCTCAGGACGAGATTCTTGTTTAGCGAGGGTGAGTTGTCACAGCCCTAGAATTTGCTTGAATTGTTTGCATCAATATCAGCATGTGCATCATGTCATCATGTTAAAATTAAAATTAATTTGAAATGGGGGTGATCAAACCCAAGCACAGATAAAATTCAAATAGGTTAAACTTGTTGGAAATATGCCCTAGAGGCAATAATAAATTAGTTATTATCATATTTCCTTGTTCATGATAATCGTTTATTATCCATGCTATAATTGTATTGATCGGAGACTTAAATGCATGTGTGGATACATAGACAAAACCATGTCCCTAGTATGCCTCTAGTAGGCTAGCTCGTTGATCAAAAGATGGTTAAGGTTTCCTAGCCATGGACATGAGATGTCATTTGATAACGGGATCACATCATTAGGATAATGATGTGGTGGACAAGACCCAAACTACAAACATAGCATATGATCGTTTCAGTTTATTGCTACTGTTTTCTGCATGTCAAGTATATGTTCCTATGACCATGAGATCATGCAACTCACGGATATCGGAGGAGTGCCTTGTGTGTACCAAACGTCGCAACGTAACTGGGTGACTATAAAGGTGCTCTACAGGTATCTCCGAGGGTGTCTATTGAGTTGGCATGGATCGAGACTGGGATTTGTTACTCCGTGTGACGGAGAGGTATCTCAGGGCCCACTCGGTAATACAACATCACAATGAGCCTTGCAAGCAATGTGACTAATTGTTAGTTGCGGGATCTTGTATTACGAAACAAGTAAAGAGACTTACCAGTAACGAGGTTGAACTAGGTATGGAGATACCGACGATCGAATCTCGGGCAAGTAACATACCGAAGAACAAAGGGAACGTTATATGGGATTAACTGAATCCTTGACATAGAGGTTTGACCGATAAAGATCTTCGTAGAATATGTAGGAACCAATGTGGACATCCAGGTCCCTCCATTGGTTATTGACCATAGAGGTGTCTCGGTCATGTCTACATAGTTCTCGAATCCACAGGGTCTGCACACTTAAGGTTCGGTGACGTTTCGGTAGTGTAGAGTTATGTATGGTGGTGACCGAAGTTTGTTCGGAGTCCCGGATGAGATCCCGGACGTCATGAGGAGCTCCGGAAAGGTCCGGAGGTAAAGATTCATATATAGGAAGTCCCAGTTTGGTTTCCGGAAAAGTTTCGGGCTCATCGGTAGTGTACCGGGAGTGCCGGTAGTGTACCGGGAGTGCCGGTAGTGTACCGGGAGGCCTCCGGGAGGGGTATTTCGACCCCAAGAGGTCCATGGTCTGTGGGAGAATAATAACCAGCCCTTAGTGGGCTGGGAAAACAACCACAAAGGCCGATGGCGCAGGAGAGAAAGTCCTAAAGAAAAAAGTGGAAAATCAGCCAATAGGAGGCAATCCTACTCCAACTAGGATTGGAGGTGAAGTAGGATTGCTTCCCACCTCCTATTTCAGCCGACCCAAAGTCCTTGGCTGCCTCTCCTCTCCTCTCCTCCTATATATACTAGTGGATTGGGTGGTTTTTGGACAGAATTTCCGGCCACGTGCTACCCGTTCCACCGGTGCATAGTTTCTCCTCTAGATCGTAGTTCCGTAGTGCTTAGGCGAAGCCCTGCCGGAATTGCTCCACCACCATCACCGGAGCGCCGTCACGCTGCCGGTGAACTCTCTCTCCTCTCCACCTCCTCTTGCTGGATCAAGACGGTGGAGATCGTCATCAAGCTGCACGTGTGCTGAACGCGGAGGTGCCGTCCGTTCGGCGCTAGATCGGATGAACCGTGATCAAGATCGCGAGACGGTTCGTGATGAGATCGCGGGACGGATCGTGATGAGTTTGCGGGACAGATGGTGATCAAGATCGTGAGATGGATCATGATGAGATCGCAGGAAGGATCGTGATGGGATCGCGGGACGGATCATGATGAGATCGCGGGACGCTCGGCGATTTGGATCGCGAAGATGTTCGACTACACCAACCGCGTTTCTTAACGCTTCCCGCTTAGCGATCTACAAGGGTATGTAGATCCACTCTCCCTCTCGTAGATGCTCATCACCATGGATAGGTTTGCGTGTGCGTAGGAAATTTTTTGTTTCCCATGCGACGTTCCCCAACAGTGGCTCATGAGCTAGGTTGATGGTTCGATGAGATCTCGAGTAGAACACAAAAGGTTTGTGGGCGTTGATGCTTAGATTGCTTCCTCCCTTGGTCGGATTTTGGTTCAGCGGGATTGTGAGATGAAGCGGCCCGGACCAACATTACTCGTATGCTTACGAGAGACCGGTTTCCTCGACGCAACTTGTTGCTTAGATGGCTTGCGGGTGACAGTTTCTGTCACTTTAGTTGGATCGGATCCGACAAAGGCGGTCCTTGAGAAGGTTGAAAAGCAATCTATGTATCACCGTTGTGGTTTATGCGTAGGTGAGAATCGTTCTTGCTACATACCCATAGCAGCCACGTAAAACATGCAACAACAATTAGAGGACGTCTAACTTGTTTTTGCAGGGTATGTTGTGATGTGATATGGCCAATTACATGATGAGATATATGTGATGTATGAGATGATCATGTGATGTATAGAATTTCACGACTTGCATGTCGTTGAGTACGGCAATCGGCAGGAGCCATAGGGTTGTCTTTAATTATTGTATGACCTGCGTGTCAATCATTAAGCGCTATGTAATGCTTTACTTTATCGCTAAGCGGTAGCAATAGAAGTAGAAGCAGGGCTGGCGCCACAACCCCAATGGCAACACATTGATGGAGTTCAAGATGATGGAGATCATGGTGTTGTGCTGGTGACGATGGAGATCATGTCGGTGTTTTGAAGAGGAGATCTTAAACACAAGTTCATGGCCATATCATGTCACTTATGAATTGCATGAGATGTTAATCCTTTTATGCACCTTGTTTTGCTTAGTACGGCGGTAGCATTATAAGGTGATCCCTCACTTGAATTTCAAGATGAACTGTGTTCTCCCCGAGTGTGCACCGTTGCGAAAGTTCGTCGTGTTGAGACACCACGTGATGATCGGGTGTGATAGACTCTACGTTCACATACAACGGGTGCAAGCCAGATTTGCACGCGCAGAACACTCGGGTTAAACTTGACGAGCCTAGCATGTACAGACATGGCCTCGGAACACAAGAGACTGAAAGGTCGAGCATGAGTCATATAGTGGATATGATCAACATAATGATGTTCACCATTGAAGCCACCTTAACTCACGTGATGATCGGACTTGAGTTGGTGAATTTGGATCATGTATCACTCGAATGACCCGAGGGATGTCAATTTGAGTGGGAGTTCTTAAGTAATATGATTAATTGAACTCATTATCATGAACATAGTCAATAGTGTCTTTGCAAATTATGTTGTTGATTACTAGCTCACGCTGTAGCTCCCTTAAATTTTTATATTTCCAAGAGAAATAGAGTTGAAATATGTTGGTAGCAATATTGCGGACTGGGTCCGTGATCTGAGGATTGTCCTCATTGCTGCACAGAAGGCTTATGTCCTTAATGCACCGCTCGGTGCGTCCCCCACTCTAGCATCGTCTATAGATGTTGTGAACATCTGACAGGCATGCTTCGATGACTACTTGATAGTTTAGTGTGTCATGCATTACGGCTCAGAATTGAGGCTCCGAAACGTTTTGAACGTCACGGAACATATGAGATGTTCTAGGAGCAGAGATTGTGATCTCAGGCTCGTGCCTGTGTTGCAAGATATGAGATCTCCAACAAGATTCTTTGCCTGTAAGATGAAGGAGAATAGCTCAATCGTTGAGCATGTACTCAGATTGTCTGGGTACTACAATCGCTTGAATCAAGTGGGAGTTGATCTTCCAGATAAGATAGTGATTGATATAGTGCTCCAAGTCACTGTCACTAAAGCTACTAGAACTTAGTGATGAACTATAATACACCGGGGATAGAAGTATTGATCCCTGAGCTGTTCGCGATGTTTGACACCGAGAAGGTAGAAATCAAGAAGGAGCGTCAAGTGTTGATGGTTAATCAAACCACTAGTTTCAAAAAGGGCAAGAGCAAGGAGGGAAACTTCATGGATAGCAAGTCAGTTGCTGCTCCAGTGAAGCAACCCAAAGTTGAACTCAAACCCAAGACTAAGTGCTTCTATTATGAGGTGAGAGGTCGCTGAAGCGGAACAACCCTAGATACCTGGTAGATAAGAAGGCTGGCAACATCGACAGAAGTATATTTGATATACGAGTTATTGATGTGTACCTTGCTAGTACTCCTAGTAGCACCTGGGTATTGGATACCGGTTTGGTTGCTAAATGTTAGTAACTCGAAATAAAAGCTACGGAATAAACGGAGAACTAGCTAAGGGTAACGTGACGATGTGTGTTGGAAATGTTTCCAAGGTTGATGTGATCAACATCGCACGCTCTCTCTACCTTCAGGATTAGTGACGAACCTAAATAAATGTTATTTGGTGTTTTGCGTTGAGCATGAACATGATTAGATCATGTTTGTTGCAATACGGTTATTCATTTAAGTCAGAGAATAATAGTTATTCTGTTTACATGAATAATACCTTCAATGGTCATGCACCTAGTGAGAATGGTTTGTTGAAATCTTGATCGTAGTAATACACATGTTCATAACATTGATGTCAAAAGATACAAAGTTAAATAATGATAGTACCACATACTTGTGGCACTGCCACAAAATGTCATATTGGTATAAAGCGCATGAAGAAACTCCATGGTGATGGATATTTGGACTGATTCGATTTCGAATCGGTTGAGACATGCGAACCATGCCTCTTGGGCAAGATGACTAAAGGACCCTGTTGGATGGAGCGGGCAAGTGATTCATTGGAAATGATACATGTTGATGTATGCAATCTAGTGAGTCTTGTAGCGTGTAGTGGATATCGTTATTTTCTTACCTTCACTGATGATTTGAGTAGATATAGTGTATATTTACTTAATGAAACACAAGTCTGAATCGTTTGAAAGGTTCAAGCAAATTCAGAGTGAAGTTTAAAGATCATCGTGACAAGAAGATAAAAATGACTGCAATATGATCGTGGAGGTGAGTATCTGAGTCATGAGTTTGGCATACAACTTAAGACAATGTGAAAGTTGTTTCACAACTAAATGCCACCTGGAACACCATAGTGTGATGGTGTGTCCGAACATCATAGTTATGCTCTATTGGACATGGTGCGTGCTATGATGTCTCTTGTCGTTTTACTACTATAATTTTGGGGTTATGCATTAGAGACAACTACATTCACTTTAAATAGGGCACCATCTAAATCCGTTGAGATGACACCATGTGAATTATGGTTTGGTAGAAACCTAAGCTGTCATTTCTTAATACTTGGGGCTGTGACACTTGTGTGGAAAATGTTTTCACATAATGAGGTCGAACCCAAGGCGGACAAATGCATCTTCATAGAATACCCTAAGATCAGTTGGGTGAACCTTCTATCTCAGATCCAAGTGCAAAGTGTTTGTTACTAAAATGGATCCTTTATCGAGGAAAAGTTTCTCTCGAAAGAATTAAGTGGGAGGAAGATAGAACTTGATGTGGTTGTTAAAACTTTGTTCAACCAGAGAGTAGCGCAGCACAGGATGTTGTTTCTGTGAAGCCTACGTTAGTTGAAGAGGAAGTTAATGATGATGATCATGACGCTTCAAGATCAAGTTACTATCGAACTTTGTAGGTCGACAAGGATGTGTACTGCTCCTAAGCGGTACGACAACCCTGTCTTGGAGGTCATGTTGTTGGACAAACGATGAACCTACGAGCTATGGAGAAGCGATGATGGGCCTGGATTCCGACAAATGGTTAGAGGCCATGAAATCCGAGATAGGATCCCTGTATGAAAACCAAGTGTAGACTTTGGTAGACTTGCTCGTTGGACGGCAGGTCGTTGAGTACAAATGGATCTTTAAAATGAAGACAGACACTGATGGTGAATGTCACTCTTTGTAAAGCTCGACTTGTTGCAAAGATGTTTGTGACAAGTTCAAGGAGTTGACTACGATGAGACTTTCTCACTCGTAGTGGTGCTAAAGTCTGTTGGAATTATGTTAGCAATTGTGGTGTTTTCAATTATGAAATCTGGCAGATGGATGTCAAAACATCGTTTCCTTAACTGTTTACTTGAGGAAAGGTTGTATGTGATACAACCGGATGGTTTTGTTAGTCCTAAGGATGCTAAAAGGTGTGCAAGCTTTAGTGATCCTTCTATGGACTAAAGCAAGCATCTCGGAGTTGGAATATACGCTTTGATGAGGTGATCAAAGTTTTAATGTTTATACAAGGTTTGCGAGAAACTTGTATTTACAATAAACTGAGTGGGAGCACTATAGAATTTCTGATAAGTATATGTGGATGACATATTGTTGATCGGAAATAATGTAGGATTTCTGAGAAGCATAAATGGTTGTTTGAAAAGTGATTTTTCAAAGGAAGACCTGGATAAAGCTACCTAATTGTTGAGCATCAAGATCTATAGAGATAGATCAAGATACTTGATGAGACTTTCAATGAGCACGTACCTTGACAAGATTTTGAAAGAGTTCAAAATGGATCAGTCAGAGAAAGAGTTCTCGCCTGATTTGTAAGGTATAAAATTGAGTATAACTCAATGCCCAGTGACTGCAGAAGATAGAAAAATGACGAGTGTCATCACCTATGCTTCAGCCATAGGCTCTATCATGTATGCAATGCTGTGCACAAGACCCGATGTCAGCCTTGCCATAAGTATGGCTGGAAGGTTTCAAAGTGATCCTGGAATGGAGCACTAGACAGCGGTCAAGATTGTCCTTAGTAACTAAAAGACTAAGGAGATGTTTCTCGATTATGGAGGTGATAAAGAGTTCGTCGTAAAGTGGGAGACTGTTGGAAATATGCCCTAGAGGCAATAATAAATTAGTTATTATCATATTTCCTTGTTCATGATAATTGTTTATTATCCATGCTATAATTGTATTGATCGGAGACTTAAATGCATGTGTGGATATATAGACAAAACCATGTCCCTAGTATGCCTCTAGTAGACTAGCTCGTTGATCAAAAGATGGTTAAGGTTTCCTAGCCATGGACATGAGATGTCATTTGATAACGGGATCACATCATTAGGAGAATGATGTGGTGGACAAGACCCAAACTACAAACATAGCATATGATCGTGTCAGTTTATTGCTACTGTTTTCTGCATGTCAAGTATATGTTCCTGTGACCATGAGATCATGCAACTCACGGATATCGGAGGAGTGCCTTGTGTGTATCAAACGTCGCAACGTAACTGGGTGACTATAAAGGTGCTCTACAGGTATCTCCGAGGGTGTCTGTTGAGTTGGCATGGATCGAGACTGGGATTTGTTACTCCGTGTGACGGAGAGGTATCTCAGGGCCCACTCGGTAATACAACATCACAATGAGCCTTGCAAGCAATGTGACTAATTGTTAGTTGCGGGATCTTGTATTACAGAACGAGTAAAGAGACTTGCCAGTAACGAGGTTGAACTAGGTATGGAGATACCGACGATCGAATCTCGGGCAAGTAACATACCGAAGAACAAAGGGAACGTTATACGGGATTAACTGAATCCTTGACATAGAGGTTCAACCGATAAAGATCTTCGTAGAATATGTAGGAACCAATGTGGACGTCCAGGTCCCGCCATTGTTTATTGACCGTAGAGGTGTCTCGGTCATGTCTACATAGTTCTCGAACCCGCAGGGTCTGCACACTTAAGGTTCGGTGACGTTTCGGTAGTGTAGAGTTATGTATGGTGGTGACCGAAGTTTGTTCGGAATCCCGGATGAGATCCCGGATGTCATGAGGAGCTCCAGAATGGTCCGTAGGTAAAGATTCATATATAGGAAGTCCCAGTTTGGTTTCCGGAAAAGTTTCGGGCTCATCGGTAGTGTACCGGGAGTGCCGGTAGTGTACCGGGAGGCCTCCGGGAGGGGTATTTCGACCCCAAGAGGTCCATGGGCTGTGGGAGAATAATAACCAGCCCTTAGTGGGCTGGGAAAACATCCACAAAGTCCCATGGCGCAGGAGAGAAAGTCCTAAAGCAAAAAAGTGGAAAATCAGCCAATAGGAGGCAATCCTACTCCAACTAGGATTGGAGGTGAAGTAGGATTGCTTCCCACCTCCTATTTCGGCCGACCCAAAGGCCTTGGCTGCCTCTCCTCTCCTCTCCTCCTATATATACTAGTGGATTGGGTGGTTTTTGGACAGAATTTCCGGCCACGTGCTACCCGTTCCACCGGTGCATAGTTTCTCCTCTAGATCGTAGTTCCGCTGTGCTTAGGCGAAGCCCTGCCGGAATTGCTCCACCACCATCACCGGAGCACCGTCACGCTGCCGGTGAACCCTCTCTCCTCTCCAACTCCTCTTGCTGGATCAAGACTGTGGAGATCGTCATCAAGCTGCACGTGTGCTGAACGCGGAGGTGTCGTCCGTTCGGCGCTAGATCGGAAGAACCGTGATCGAGATCGCGAGACGGTTCGTGATGAGATCGCGGGACGGATCGTGATGAGTTCGCGGGACAGATCGTGATCAAGATCGTGAGACGGATCGTGATGGTATCGCGGGATGGATCGTGATAGGATCGCGGGACGGATCGTGATGAGATCGCGGGACGCTCGGCGATTTGGATCGCGAAGATGTTTGACTACACCAACCGCGTTTCTTAACGCTTCCCGCTTAGCGATCTAAAAGGGTATGTAGATCCACTCTCCCTCTCGTAGATGCTCATCACCATGGATAGGTTTGCATGTGCGTAGGAAATTTTTTGTTTCCCATGCGACGTTCCCCAACAAAACTATCAAGATATTTGAGTGAATCCAAAATGCTCTTCAAAAATGTTCCCCCTCTTTTATAAATGTTGGCAAAAACATATTAGGGGTGAATTATATTTTGACAACTATTTTGGTAAATAAAATAAAATAGGAAAGTTTCTGAAAATCATTAATAAAGCATTTCAATTATTTTAGTCATCCAAAATTTTTGAAACATTTTTAGGAGGTTTGAAATATTCAAACTACACTCCAGAAAATGTGTTGGTATTTTTGTGCTAGGTCCTTGTGGCCCAAACAAAGATAAAAAAATGTCAAAAGAAAGAAAATAGAAAACAAAAATAAAGAAAGAGAGAGAGATCTCACCTGTCGGCCCAGTGCAGGAGAGGGCCCAGCCCATCAGGTGCCTTCTCCTACCTTCTGCCAGTAGGAGCGGCTACGTGCCCGCGCGTGCGCCTGAGGAGGCCAGCTCCTCTCTGTCTGCCTCCTCGCCCCCCTTGAGCCTATCTTCCACCTGGAGTCGCCCCAGAGCCCTCTCCTTTCTCCTCCCCTCTCTGGTTCTCTTCCCCTGCCCTCTGCTCTTTCTCCCTCGCCGCCGTTTGCTGCCGCCGTGCCCTCCGGCCATGCCTCACATCCCCGTGCTGCCCAGAGCTCTACCATGTCGTGCTCGTTCTCTCTGTGGAGCTGCGCTTTGCCGGAGACCCTCTGCATCACCGCTAGCATCGTATTCATCCTCAGCTCCAACGAGGGCCACCAGTCGATTCGCTCCGCCCAAAGCCTCCCCGACCTCGTAGCTGCCTCTGCCCGACCCCGTGGTGAGCCACCGGCTGCTTCCCCCTCGCCCCCTTCTCTCTCGCGCCCTCTAGCCGCTGTCTCCTCAAGCCGAGCTCTGGCCGCCATCACGGGCTCACCTACGACGAGCTCCGGCGACCCCAGGGCCTCCCGTGGTCCCCCATGGATGCGATCGAGCGAGGGCTACCCGTAGGTGTCCTCTGCTTGTCGAATAGCCGCCCGTAGCGCAAGTCCGGCAAGCTTCACCATCGCGGATGGTCGCTGGTGACCCATTGCCGGCGTGGCTCATGTGGCATCTCCATTAGGCACTTAATGGCCTAATTAGCTAGCTTTGGGTGTATGACAGTGGGACCCATAGCGAGTCAAAGCACGGGTCAACGTGGGGATTAACCATGTGTCACAGACGTGCGGGCCCCGCACGTCAGGTTTGACCTGGACCGGGTCAGCCGACCTGCTGATGTCAAGATGACGTCAAGCTCACGCAATAATCAATTTTTATAATAAAAATAATTCAGGAAATTCCAGAAAATGTTAAAAACTTCTAAAAATCATAGAAACTAATCTGTAAGTCAGATGAAAATATTTTATATATGAAAAATGATCAGAAAAATTCAATGAATCTGTTTATGCCATGATCATCCATGTCTGAGAAAGTTAACATCACAAAGTAGGACATTTCATGATTAGGATAATTTAATAAACACTGTTGGAGTTGGAATTTAGTATATATTTGAATTCCACTTCACTTAATATGACTACCTATAGCACTAGGTCAATTCAGTAACTTAACATGCCATTTCATGCATCATGATTGTTGCATCACATTGAATGTGTTCCTTTCTTGTTTGCCGTTGTTTGTTCCCTCTCGGTAGACGGTGGTTCCGACGATGTGAACGTTGACACTGATGAAGAGAAGTAATATCTTCAGGACTGTCAAGCAAGCAATCCCCCTTGAGCATACTGATATGAACCCACTCTCGCGCTCCTGCTCTCTTTTACTCCATTAGGACAACAACGATTCAACTGTTACATGTTCTCGGTAGTTGAACCCATTCCTTTGCATGACTTGTCTTTGCCACAGTAAATAGTTAAAACCACATAGCATGAGTAGCAACTGCTTGAGCCTTGTTATGCTTACTCATCCGTGTTTGCTTACTGTGCCTGCTAAGTTAGAGTCGTGTCATGTCGGGTCTGATCCATCTGGGTGATGAATCAGAATGGCAATGTTCTTGTCCTACTGTGCGAGAGCTAAATGTGTGAGCACGATTTGGTAAAGGTAGCAATGAGAGGTCATGTAGGAGTACATGACGGGTTGTCTCATTGGACCGTCCTTAAGAACTGAGTTCTGTGTATGTTATCCAAGACAAGATACTACCGCACATTGGGATACTTAATTGACCCTCTCGGCCCATTAATCGCCTAGACCTCTGTCCAGGAGTTGCAACTAGTTTCTGGTGTTTGTAGGAAACATGTTGGCGGCCGTGCATAGAGCTGCCCGACGGGGTGGATTGTGATGCGGTATAGGCACAGTGGCACGGTGTACCAAGTGGCACCCGAACGGTGGGCATGGGAACCCAGCGCACTTTGTTTGAGGCCATAGCAGAAACTTTGGCCGGACTTCCGTGCGGGTTCAGTCTCAAATATGCGATAAACCCGAACTAGGGTCTTGTGATTAACGGTCGTGTCCGACTCCCTCGATGGACCTCCGCTTGAAGGTTGCCGAGGTGCCTTTTATGTGCACATAGCGATAAGTAGCGAGAGCGTGTGTGAAGAAGTATACCCCTGCAGGGTTTTGAATCTATTCGAATAGCCGCGTCCTCGGATATGGACTACTTGGAGAACTTATGTGGTTCATAGATAAGTTGAAGTGGATACTATAAAATGCCTTCCCGTAGGGAGATGGAAGTGGATCTATAGTTGTGTATTGATTGGAGAATATGTGGACTCGTGTGCGCTATCCCACCTCAAAGATACTACTTGTAGTCGTAATATAGGTTAGCCAAGAGTCAAAGCTGGTTTGCTACAATAAACTCCACAACCCCCTTCATTGAAACTGATGCATATGTAGTTAGTTCTGATGTAAGTCTTGCTGAGTACCTTTGTACTCACGTTTGCTTAATTTATGTTTTGCAGAGGAGACGTCAATCTTATTAATGATCGTTGCAACGTGAAGTTCGATGTTGACCAGATTAGCTTGGGAATCCCAGACAGAGGTCTAGTTCCTTTGGTAGGGTCGTTGTAGCTTTTCAGGCTCCTCTAGGCACTTTTGTAGATGTCTGTACCCAGACATGTTTAACTTCCGCTTGTTTGATTGAATGCTCTGAATGTTGGGTCTTGTGACCCCTGTTTGTGACATCTTATTGTATTGGCTCTTTCGAGCCTTCTAAGTAAATGTTGTAATGTTGTGTGGTTATGTTGTGATGCCATAGTTGTATCTATGCATATCGGGCATGTCGTGCGTACGTGTGACGTGCAATGGTATGTATGGGATCCGACACCTAGTTGTGTGCCTTTAGTAGTACTCTTTGCGGGAAAATGCCTCTTTGTTCTTCCACCGAGCCTTGGAAGCTTGCTATTACTCCGGACACATTGATTGACCAACATGTATCCTTCTTTGCTGCTATGTCTGTCCCTTCGAGGAAATGTCTTGAAGTGTAATGGAGTCCCTGTAGCCTACTATGACTCGTCTACATGCAGTGATGACATTTATGTCCCACGGCGTAATGGAGTCCTTGTAGCTTGCTATGACTCGTGTACACATGCTAGAGATCGACACCTGCCTTGCTGGGTTATGTATGCCTGTCCCTATACGAATGTGCCACTTTGGTTCTACGACTAGTCATGTCGGCCCGGGTTCTTTGACATTTGAATGCTAGCGACACATTCACATACGTGAGTCAAAAGACGCAAACGGTACCGGCCCAGGTAAGGTGGCAGCCATGGAGATAACCGTGTGTGAGACCGCAAAGTGATGTCATGTGATACAGGCTGGATTCTTATGGCTTAGGATTGGGGTCCCGACACCTAACTCCTTAGTTAGATCAATTTCCTCAGAGACCAGAAGAACTTCGTCTCTATCACTGAAGAACCTGACTGGACCGCAAGAGATTTCCAAAGGCTTCACTCGAAGGATTGTATAGGTTGAGTATTCTGAGTTGAGCATCAGTTGGAAATTTTCCTTAGTATTACCTCGGCCCCCTGTAATAGTACGGTGTTTCCTATGACTCAAAGAAAGGAAATGAAATTACGAAAACAAAAGTCTTCATGGTTCATAGTCCTCATTCATATCTTCAAGGTCACACCAACTTCTTCATTTTCAAAGTCTTCAGGGAATACCAAAGTCTTTAGCAAAGTCTTCGCCAAAGTCTTCTTCAGTTGAAGACATACATTTTTAGGGCTCGGTAATCTCCGGATGTATGACACTCCTCATCGACTTATAGTCTGTGCACACTCACAAACACATTAGTTCCTTAACCTATAAGTCTTCAATACACCAAAATCACTAAGGGGCACTAGATGCACTAACAATCTCCCCCTTTTCGCAGATTGATGACAAACACGTTAAGTTTTCAACGGGAATAATACTATGAAGTGTAAATACAGAGTTTGAGGAATTTGATTGCAAGATATAGAAGAACTCCCCCTGAAGATGTGCATATTTTAGGAATTTTCTTTGGACTACAAATGCACATGGCAGGTCAAAACATGGAGAGCTCCCCCTATACCTTGTAATTCATACACGCATTTGAACATATGATAAGAAGAATTTGAAATGCGTGATGAAAATGGTGTATGATGAAATTCAGCATGCATGCATTAACATACTTGAGGAAATAAGCATGTGAGGAAATAGTTCAAAAAAGTTAGACCACCATCGGACTTAAGTTTACAACTCAATCAACAAAAGCTTCAGAAGAGTGAGAGTTATAACTTAAACAAAAATAGCCCATATATAGAGACCAGCTTGAAGACTAACTCAAATTTTCTCCCCCTTTGTCATCGAAGACCAAAAGGGACAAAAAATTGAGGACTAACGCCCCTTGAAGAATTTCATCGTGTTGGCGAGGAAGGAGCGCCAGCGTTGTCGGGGTCGTTTGTTGATGCAGGGCCTGCTACAATGTCGTCAATGTCTTCATCTTCATCTCTCTCACGTGATCAAGAATATGAACTTGTGACCATCAGAGGAACTTGAACTTTCTTGAATTTCTTGTTTGGTTGACGAGCTCAGTCAAGATTTTCCTCAAGATCCAGCTCCTTCAGTTCTTCTGGAGTCTTGAGGTGAGACAATATGGCCCAAGTGTTGTTGAGGTTTTCATGCGCATAGTAGTGATTCCTCTTCACAGAGTTCTGCGTCACAGTCATGTTTTGCACAATGTAACCAAGTTGACGCTTCACCCACTCGTGATTGCGATTGACCTTCTGATGAAGACTTATTAGAAGCTCACGATCAGTCATCACAAGTGGGGCAGACTCTTGAGGTTTTTGAGCAGAGGCTTTTGCTTCTGAGTCCTGAGTTGCAGTGTCATCATTGGTGGAGAAGGAAGTAGCTTTTTGAAATTGTCCATCCAATGGATGAGTGCCTTCATCAATGACAGCCTTGCCTTTTCCTTCCATTGAGTCAATTGTGCTCTTGATGACTTCGATCGGAGGCGGGAAACAAAAGTGATTCTAGAAATCAGCCTTGAAGGGAACTAAGGACATTGCACTGATGAATTTCATGATCCAAGGTGCATAGGGCTTCTATTCAAATGTGGCTAAAGTAGCACTAGCCAATGTCCTCATGAAGAAATCATGGAAGTTGATGGGAATCCCATGAATGATGTTGAACAACATATTCCTTATGACTCCCTCCACTTCCTCTTCTTCAGAATTGCGGCCCTTCTATGGACATAAAGTATTCGTGAGAATGCGGTAGACTGTCCTTGGCACATATAGCAAATCCTTCACAAGGAAGATTTTCCGTTGAGACTTTCCAGGAGCCAAAGGCTTCATCAGCACTTGCATGAGTTGATTTGGAAGAGAAGGTTCATCAAACAATTGACGAGCTTCTTCTGAGGGAATTGGCACTAGGACAGATTGAAGCAATTCAGATGCATGAGCAGTGAGATGTGTTGATCCTGTCATCCACTCCAAGACCCAGGAGTTGATGTTAGAAGAATTTCCACTGATGTGCAGAGTAGCATAGAATTGAAGAATGAGTTCTTCATTCCAGTCACAGATGTCTACGCGGAAAGGAAGAATGCCTGCATCATGAAGAACTTGGAGCACCGGCATGAATGATGGAAGTGTTTCCATATCAGCATGAGGAATTTGATGGGGCTCTAAGACTTTCTTCTTATCGAGCAAGACTGATGCATAGTAGTTCATCGGAGTTGCAGTCCAGAATCTACTTCGTCCAGCCCTTGCTAAGTCATACGGATTGGGACCAGTGAAGAACATGTGCTCATTGAAGAAATTTCTTTTGAGGAATTTGGGGTGCGTTGAGCCTTTGAACAACATTCTGGGCTTCGGTGGAAGATTTGGCTTGAAGCGGTCCTTGATCTCTTTTGGCATGGGAGGAACTTCTTCAGTCTGAAGAAATTGTGGTGCAGGTTCCTTAGTGGCAGTTGGAGCAGCAAAGTCATCAGCTAATGCAACTGGAATTTCTTCAATTGTATTGGCGACCAAGTCAGCAGATTCTTCATGAATTTCTTTAGTCTGGGCTGGGGACTGAGCAATCAGTGACATAGGTGTGGTCATTGGGGAATTTGGGTGAGAAGATTCCCAATATTCATCATTTATGATTGGAGTTGTATTGCCAATATCCACGTCCTCCTCAATTTCTTCAATGTCGGCCTCTTCAGCAGTAAACTGAGGTAGAGGCGATGATACCTGTGGAGTTGAAGCTTTTACTTCCACTTCAATTTCTTCATCAATATGTTGTGAGTTAGCACCAGATTGATCTATCTCTTCTTGATCATCATTGGGGATGACATAGTCAACCCCGAATGGCACTATTTCATAGGCTGGTGTTGAGGAAATCGGTGTAGCATCAACTGGTTCTTTTGAAGAACTTGACAGTGTCTTCAATTTCTTCACAGATGAGGAATTTGAAGTTGATGTTTTTCTCTTTTGAGCCATCTTCTCAGTAGCCTAAGTCTTCTTCACTTCTGATGCAGAAGAGAGGTTGATTGTCTTCAGCTTTGATGATTTTGCGGTTTCAACTGAAGGTGAGGGTGGTACAATTTATTCAGGCATGCCTGATGCAGTCGTCCTTGTGGGTTCAGTTTCATCAGTGGAGGGTGCGCTGGTAGGTTCTTCAGCGGTCTGCCTTTCTTCTGCAGCACTGGCATTTTCCTCAGTAGGCTGAGCGGTTTCCTTAGCCTGAGGATTTTGTGGTTGTGATCGAGCTGCAACCCGGGTGTTGTGATCCTTAACAGCAGCTTGGGCTGCTTTGACAAATCTGACCTTGGTGCCCTTCCATTCAGCAGCATACCTTTCTTGTTCCTCAGTGAGGGAGCAAACTTCAGACTGAACTGTGATGAGTTGATTTGGAGTCAAATTCATCATGTTTTTCCTCAGCAATTTTTCTTTCCGAGCCCTGTTCCTCTTAGCTCTCTGTGCTTGATCTCGTTTCCATTTTTCCTCAGTAATAAAGTGAGTGAGGACATTGTCCACACCAAGAGGCAGGTTCAGTGAGGAAAGTGGGGTGCTTGGATCCTCATGCCATATGTCAATGAAGTTGAGGATCATCTTGGGATCCATTATGAGAGGAACAGAGCTGCCCTTGGCTATAGCTACCTTTTGCTGACTTTGTCTGATGATTTCTTCCAATTCTTCATCATCAGCTTCATCATCATCCTCAGATCCTGAGGCTATAGTTACCACAGCTTTGCTTGTGTGAGGACTTGGTCTTTGACCTCGTCTAACAGTTTTCATCAGTTTCAACATAGTTGGGCTTGTTGAAGACTTAGCTTGTGTTGAGGAACTTGTTGAGGCCTTTGAAGCAAGTGAGAATCCCTCAGTCCTCTTACATGATGCCAGATGCACAGGGGTTGAGGACTTTGCAGCTACAGCTGAGGACTGAGCCGCAACCGTACCAGCGGCTGAGGCTATTGAGGGATGAGGCCTTTGAGCTTGAGGAATTTGCTGTGATGATTTTGAAGTTGAAGAAATTGTCTTCACAGCAGATATCTTCATCATTGATTTCTTCGGAGCACTTGTAGAGGCTCCGGTAGTGGCAGCAGCAGCAGCAGAGTCTTCATTAAATTTCTTCACAACCTCTTTTGCTTTCTTCGCCAAATTGGCTTGCTGTTTTTCCCATATATGAGGAAAGTATTCGCCAGTCTTGAGACTAGTGGTATCAGCAGTTTGATTTTGAGCCAAGGGAGGCCTGCTGCATGGAGGTTTCACAGCGAATTTCATCATGTATTTAGGAGTTACATAATGATATTCCTTCCATTCCTTTACCCATCTCCTCTCCATTTTCTACAGACGAATCCTTCTCTGCTTAGTCGTCCCTTTGCCATGAGTTTCTTCATCAGGTGTGCAGTATTACTCATACAAGTCATCTGGAATCTCAAAGGCAGTGTGCACATCAGGCTTCTTTCCACATTTCTATGGCTTCTTCCCATCAGCCATTTTGTTCAGCTGAGGATTTTGAACTCTTGAGGACTCTGAAGAAGTACACAGTTTTTCCTCAAGAAATGATGCAAATGAGTTAAGTTGACGAGAACCTAGTGATTCATCAGCGGACATGTTGTACCTATGAACAGAGTATATGTGCGAGGAATTTAAAGAGGTCATATGCGTTCTCAGAAATTTTTCAATGAAAATAGGTGTGAGGAATTTGACCATTGGTGTCTTGAGGAATTTCACTAAGTGTTCTTTGTCTAAGGTTCTAGAGTTGTGCAAATTTTGAGGATTCACACAATTAAGGAATCTTGAAGAAAATCATGACTTAGAGAAAGTCATCAAGTGCACGAACATTTAAGGTTTTTTAGAATGAGATTCTTGAAGAATAAACACCTTTCTGAAGATTTGGGAAAACTTGAAGATCAAATAAGGGCAGTAAAAATAAATTTTATTTACCCTGATGAAGAACATGATGAACTATGAGATGAGATTGAGGAAGTTTGTCAGTCTAGATCTCCCACACCCTAGCTTGGCAGAGGGAGATAGCTACAGCGGCGGCGGGATGAAGACTTCTGCGGCCGATGCGAGTACGACGATGGTGAGGTCAAGGCAGTGAAGCTCTTCCACACCGGCATTGATGACTTTAGCGGCAACGCTAGGTTGGAGCTCTGGAGAGAGAGAGAGAGAAGAGATGAGGAGTAACCGAGCATAGTGTAAGGAGAGGGGGTACTTATAGTGGAAGTGAAAACCAATCCGTCCAAAGATTTTGGATGGGATTTCCCCAGACCCTTGCTCTCCATGCTACAGGTGTCACCCACATTCTGAGTGGTAGCGATAGTGGGGGACCGTGAGTTATCCAGTCGCGGGAATCGGAACCGTTTGAGCGGGAACCGCCGAAAATTCTAAAGTTTGCATTCGCAAATTCTTCAGCTGTCGAGGACACAATGAAGACTTTGAACGAGTTTCAAAGTAGAACACGTATGAACAATTTGTGAACAAAGTGGGTTGAGTTTAACATAGAGGGGAAAGGGTCCGATCACATTCACTTAGATGAAAACAACTTGAAGAATTAGCAATAAGTGAATGTTGTTGAGGACATTGAAAACTCAAATATATAAGTATATAATCAATGAAGAACATGAGTTTCATATTTTGAAGAATTTGAAAAGTTGATGAATTTGCAAACTTGAGGAACTTGAAAATTTGAAGAATTTGCAAAATGACGAAAAAACTCAACTTTCAAGAATTTCAACTATGGTTGGTGGCGTGACCCACCGTATAAGAATGATGATGTCAGACACCGCGTACAATTGTCGTAGGGTTCTGAAAATCAAATTCTTCATTAATTTCTTCACACTCAGAGAGTTATTCTTCATTGATTGAAGAAACGTTACTTCGTGTGTTGCACATCTAAGTCATCAATTTTGCATAAGTGTTAGGATATGTGTCCTTTTTCAAAGAACATTTGAAGATTCTAAGATATTTAGCTCACATCGTAACTTGCAAAATATCTTTTCATCCAAGGGCTTTGTGAAGATAACGGCCAATTGTTCTTTAGTGGGAATGTGATCGATGGAGATGTCGCCCTTGAGTACATGATCTCGAAGAAACTGATGACGAATCTGGATGTGATTGGTCTTGGAATGCTGAACTGGGTTGTAAGCAATCTTGATGGCACTCTCGTTGTCGCGGTAGAGAGGCACATTCTTCAAGTTGATGCCATAGTCCTTGAGGGTTTTCTTCATCCACAGTAACTGAGCGTAGCATGAACCAGTAGCAATGTACTCAGCTTTAGCAGTAGATAGTGAGACGCAGTTCTGCTTCTTCGAGGACCAACAGACTAAGGATCTTGTGAGGAAATGGCATGTGCCTGAGGTTGACTTGCGATCCACATGATCTCCAGCATAGTCAGCATCAGAGTATCCGACGAGGTGAAGATTGGAGCCCTTGGGACACCATAATCCAAGCGTTGGTGTGTGAGCTAAGTATCGAAGAATATGTTTCACAGCCTTATGGTGTGATTCCTTCGGTGTTGCTTGGAATCGGGTACACATACAAACACTCAGCATAATATCAGGCCTAGATGCACATAGATACAATAATGAGCCAATCATGGAGCGATTTACCTTCTCATCGAAATCTTTACCATTTTCGTCAGTGCCCAAGTGGCCTTTTGAAGGCATTGGAGTTTTGACGCCTTTGCAATCTTGCATGTCAAATTTCCTCAGAACATACTTGAGGTATTTCTCTTGTGAGATGAAGACGCCGTTGTCTTGCTAACAAATTTCAAGACCTAAGAAGAATTTCAACTCTCCCATCATAGACATTTGATATTCTTCACTCATCATATAGGCAAATTCATCACTATAACGTTTGTCAGTAAAGCCAAAGATAATATCGTCTACGTATATTTGGCATATGAACAGATCATTTTCATAGGATTTTGTGAAAAGAGTTGGGTCGAGTGAACCGGATTTGAAGCCTTTCTTCATGAGGAATTCCTTCAGAGTGTCGTACCACGCCTGAGGGGCCTGCTTGAGGCCATAGATGGCCTTGTTGAGTCTGAAGACTCTGTCAGGATGCTTAGGGTCTTCAAAACCTGGGGGTTGAGCAACATATACTTATTCCTCAAGCTTACCATTGAGGAATGCAATTTTCACATCCATTTGATGTAAGATGGTATCATGATGGTTAGCATAAGCAAGCAATATGCAAATAGCTTCAAGTCTAGCAACAGGTGCAAAAGTTTCATCAAAGTCAATTCCCTCAACCTGTGTGTAGCCTTGAGCTTCAAGACGAGCCTTATTCCTTACCACAAGGCCATTTTCATCTTGCTTGTTGCGGTAGATCCACTTGGTTCCTATGATGTTATGCTTGCGAGGATATGGCCGCTTGACAAGTTCCCACACATTGTTGAGCTTGAATTGATGCAATTCCTCTTGCATAGCTTGAATCCACTCAGGCTCCTTGAATGCTTCATCAACTTTGGTGGGCTCTATGATAGAGACAAATGCAAAGTGCCCACAAAAGTTAGTCAAATGAGAAGCTTTTGAGCAAGTCAGAGGACTTGGTGCGTTGATGTCATTGATGATTTTGTCAATCTGCACTTCATTTGCAACTCTTGGATGAGCAGGTTGACGTGGTTGAGGATTTTCTTAAGCACCATTTTCTTCAGTTGTATCAGCATGAATGTCTTCATTCGTTGGAATGACTTCCTCAGTGGCTATGATGTCTTCAGTAGCCTTCAGCTTAATGGATTCCTTAGGAGACTGTACATCTAATACAAAAGCCAGGTGCTCTCTTTGCAAGCCATCAGTTTCATCAAACCGCACATCTACAGTTTCAACAACCTTGTGGTGGTAGGTGTTGAAGACTTTGTAGGTGTGCAAGTCCTTTCCGTAACCAAGCATAAAACCTTCATGTGCTTTCGGTGCAAATTTAGAACTATGGTGGGGATCTCTAATCCAGCATTTTGCACTGAAGACTTTGAGATAACTTACATTGAGTTTCTTGCCAGTCATAAGTTCATACGAAGTCTTCTTGAAAATTTTGTGAAGATATACCCTGTTGATGATGTGGCATGCAGTATCAATTGCTTCGGGCCAGAAGCGACGAGGAGTCTTGTATTCATCAAGCATGGTGCAAGCCATCTCAACAAGAGTCACGTTCTTGTGCTCCACGACGCCGTTCTGCTGAGGAGTATAAGAGGCAAATAACTCATGAGTAATACCAAGTTCATCAAGATATTCATCGAGATTGGTGTTCTTGAACTCAGTCCCATTATCACTCCTGATATGCTTGATCTTGATGTTGGAAATATGCCCTAGAGGACATAATAAAATGGTTATTATTGTATTTCCTTGTTCATGATAATTGTATATTGTTCATGCTACAATTGTATTAACCAGAAACTGTAATGCATGTGTGAATACATAGACCACAATATGTCCCTAGTGAGCCTCTAGTTGGCTAGCTCGTTGATCAATACATGGTCACGGTTTCATGACCATGGACATTGGATGTCGTTGATAATGGTATCACATCATTAGGATAATGATGTGATAGACCAGACCCAATCCTAAGTATAAAACAAGATCGTGTAGTTCGTCTGCTAAAGCTTTTCTAATGTCAAGTATCGTTTACTTAGACCATGAGATTGTGCAACTCCCGGATACCGTAGGAATACTTTGGGTGTGCCAAACTTCACAACGTAACTGGGTGGCTATAAAGTTACACTACAGGTATCTCCGAAATTGTGTGTTGGGTTCGCGCAAATCGAGACTGGGATTTGTCACTCCGTGTGACGGAGAGGTATCTCTGGGCCCACTTGGTAAGACATCATCATAATGAGCTCAATGTGACTAAGGAGTCAGCCACGGGATGATGTGTTATGGAATGAGTAAAGAGACTTGCCGGTAACGAGATTGATCAAGGTATAGGGATACCGACGATCAAATCACGGGCAAGAATCATACCGGTAGACAAAGGGAATTGTATCCGGGATTGATTAAATCTCCGACATCGTGGTTCATTCGATGAGATTATCATGGAGCATGTGGGACCCAACATGGGTATCCAGATCCCACTGTTGGTTATTGACCGGAGAGGTGTCTTGGTCATTTCTACGTGCCCCCCGAACCCATAGGGTCTACACACTTAAGGTTCGATGATGCTAGGGTTATAGGGAAATAGTGTACGTGGTTACCGACGGTTGTTCGGGGTCTCGGATGAGATCCTGTACATCACGAGGAGTTCCAGAATGGTCCGAAGGTAAAGATTCATATATAGGAAGTGAGGTTTTGGTCACCGGAAGTGTTTCGGGCATCACCGGTAATGTACCGAGACCACCGAAAGGGTTCTAGGGGTCCACAAAGTGGGGCCACGGGCACCAGAGGGCTGCGTGGGCCGAGAGTGGGAAGGGACCACCCCCAGAGTGGGCTGGTGCGCCCTCCACCCTGGCCCAAGGCACAACAAAGGTGGGAGGGGGAAACCTAGGCGCAGATGGGCCTAAGGCCCAACTAGGGCAGCGCCCTCCCTTCTCCCCTCTTGGTCACCGGCCAGATCCCATCTGGGGCTGCCGCACCACCTAGGGTGGGAACCCTAGGGGTGCGCACCCTCCTCCCTCTCCTCCTATATATAGTGGGGGTTTTGGGGCTGCCAAGAACACAAGTTTCTTCCTCTCTCGGCACAACCCTACCCTTCCTCTTCCTCGTTCTCCGTAGCGCTTGGAGAAGCCCTGCCGGAGTACCATGTATCTCCACCGTAACCATGCCGTCGTGTTGCCGGAGCTCTCCCTCAATCTCTCCTTCCTCCTTGCTGGATCTGTTGGGGAACGTTGCATGGGAAACAAAGAATTTCCTACGCACACGCAAGATCTATCCATGGTGATGAGCATCTACGAGAGGGAGAGTGGATCTACATACCCTTGTAGATCACTAAGCGGGAAGCATTAAGAAACGCGGTTGGTGTAGTCGAACGTCTTTGCGATCCAAATCTCCGAGCGTCCCGCGATCTCATCACGAACCGTCCCGCGATCCAATCAAGATCCGTCCTGCGAACTCATCATGATCTGTCCCGCGATCTCATCACGATCCGTCCCGCGATCTCGTCATGATCCGTCCTGCGATTTCGTCACGATCCGTCTCGCAATCTTGATCACGGTCCTTCCGATCTAGCGCCGAACGGATGGCACCTCCGCGTTCAACACACGTACAGCTTGATGACGATATCCGCCTTCTTGATCTAGCAAGAGGGAGCAGAGAGGTAGAAGAGTTCTCCAGCAGCATGGCGGCGCTGCGGCGATGGTGGTGGAGCTATTCCGATAGGGCTTCGCCTAAGCACTGTAGAAACCCGATCTAGAGGAGAAACTATGCACTAGAGGAACGGGTAGCATGTGGCTGAAAATTCGGTGCGAAAACCCTAAAATCCTCTAGTATATATAGGAGGAGAGGAGGAGGAGTCTTGGCTGCCAAAAAGACAGCCCTTGGGTCGACCAAAGTGGGGAGGAGAGGAGGACTCCTCCTCCAATCCTAGTAGGACTACGATTCCTCCTTTTTCTGGCCTTTTTCCACCTTTTTCCCTTTGGGATTTTTCTCCCAGACACATGGTCCTTGTGTGGGACTTCCACCAGCCCACAAAAGGCTGGTATTTACTCTCCCAGAGCCCATGAAGCCTCTTGGGTCGAAATACCCCTCCCGGTGGTCTCCCGGTACACTACCGGCACTCCCGGTACACTACCGATGAGCCCGAAACTTTTCCGGCGACCAAAACAGGACTTCCTATATCTGAATCTTTACCTCCGGAGCTCCTCGTGAAGTCCGGGATCTCATCCGGGACTCCGAACAAACTTCGGTAACCACCGTACATAACTTTATACTACCGAAACGTCACCAAACCTTAAGTGTGCAGACCCTGCGGGTTCGAGAACTATGTAGACATGACCGAGACACCTCTACGGTCAATAACCAATGGCGGGACCTTGATGTCCACATTGGTTCCTACATATTCTACAAAGATCTTTATCGGTCGAACCTCTATGTCAAGGATTCAGTTAATCTCATATGATGTTCCCTTTGTTCTTCGGTATGTTACTTGCCCGAGATTCGATCGTCGGTATCTCCATACCTAGTTCAACCTCGTTATCGGCAAGTCTCTTTACTCGTTCCGTAATACAAGATCCCGTGACTAACACTTAGTCACATTGCTTGCAAGGCTTGTTGTGATGTTGTATTACCTAGTGGGCCCTGAGATACCTCTCCGTCACACGGAGTAACAAATCCCAGTCTTGATTCATGCCAACTCAACAGACACCCTCGAAGATACCTGTAGAGCACCTTTATAGTCACCCAGTTACGTTGCGACGTTTGATACACACAAGGCACTCCTTCGATGTTCGTGAGTTGCATGATCTCATGGTCATAGGAACATATACTTGACATGCAGAAAACAGTAGCAATAAACTGACACGATCATATGTTACGTTTGTAGTTTGGGTCTTGTCCATCGCATCATTCTCCTAATGATGTGATCCCGTTATCAAATGACATCTCATGTCCATGGCTAGGAAACCTTAACCATCTTTGATCAACGAGCTAGTCCATTAGAGGCATACTAGGGACATGGTTTTGTCTATGTATCCACACATGCATCTAAGTCTCCGATCAATACAATTATAGCGTGGATAATAAACGATTATCATGAACAAGGAAATATGATAAGAACTAATTTATTATTGCCTCTAGGGCATATTTCCAACAGGATCAGGCGTAGGAGACGTCACCGGGCTGCACATGTGTTGAATGTGGAGGCGCCATTGTTCGGCGCTTAGATCGGATTCCACCGCGATCTGAATCGCTGCGAGTACGACTCCACCAACCGCGTTCTAGTAACGCTTCTGCTTTGCGATGTTCAAAGATATGAAGATGCAATCCCCCTTTGCTCGTTGCTGGTTTCTCCGTAGATTGATCTTGGTGGTCATAGGGATTTTTTTTGATTTACTACTACGTCTCCCAACAGTGGCATCATGAGCTAGGTCTATGCGTAAAATCTATGCACGAGTAGAACACAAGTTGTTGTGGGTGTCGATCTTGTTAATTTGCTTACCGTTACTAGTCTTATCTTGATTCGGCGGTATTTGTGGGATGAAGCAGCCTGGACCAACTTTACACGTACGCTTACGTGAGACCGGTTCCACCGCCTGACATGCACTTGTTTCATAAGGTGGCTAGCGGGTGTCTGTCTCTCCCACCATAGTCAGATCGGATTCGATGAAAAGGGTCCTTATGAAGGGTAAATAGAAATTTTCATATCATGTTGTGGTTTTGGCGTAGGTAAGAAACGTTCTTGCTAGAAACCTATAGCAGCCACGTAAAAACTTGCAACAACAAATTAGAGGACGTCTAACTTGTTTTTGAAGCATATGCCTTGTGATGTGATATGGCCAAAGGATGTGATGTGATGCATTGTGATGTATGAGATTGATCATGTTCTTGTAATAGGATTCATGACTTGCATGTCGATGAGTATGACAACCGGCAGGAGCCATAGGAGTTGTCTTAATTTATTGTATGACCTGCGTGTCAATCATAAACGCCATGTAATTACTTTACTTTATTGCTAATCGTTAGCCATAGTAGTAGAAGTAATAGTTGGCGAGACAACTTCATGAAGACACGATGATGGAGATCATGGTGTCGTGCCGGTGACATTGATGATCACGGTGCCCCAAAGATGGAGATCAAAGGAGCAAGATGATATTAGCCATATCATGTCACTATATTGATTGCATGTGATGTTTATCATGTTTACATCTTATTTTATTAGAACGACGGTAGCTAAATAAGATGATCTCTCACTAAAATTTCAATAAATGTGTTCACCCTAACTGTGCACCGTTGCTAAGGATCGTTGCTCCGAAGCACCACGTGATGATCGGGTGTGATAGGTTCTAACGTTCGCATACAACAGGTGTAAGCCAGATTTACACACGCAATACACTTAGGTTGACTTGACGAGCCTAAAATGTACAAACATGGCCTCTGAACACGGAAAACCGAAAGGTCGAACACGAGTCGTATAGAAGATACGATCAACATGGAGATGTTCACCATGGATGACTAGTCCGTCTCATGTGATGATCGGACACGGGCAAGTTGACGTGGATCATGTGTCACTTGGATGACTAGAGAGATGTCTATCTAAGTGGGAGTTCATTAAATAATTTGATTATGTGAACTTAATTATCATGAACTTAGTCTAAAATTGTCATTACAATCTATATTGTAGATCCAATGGCCAACGCTAATGTTGCCCTCAACTTCAACGCGTTCCTAGAGAAAACCAAGCTGAAAGATTATGGAAGCAACTATGCAGACTAGGTCCGTAGCTTGAGGATCATCCTTATAGCTTCCAAAAGATTATATGTCCTTGATGCAACGCTAGGTGACGCACCCATTTTCCCAGCGACTTGAGACGTTATGAACGCCTGGCAGTCACGTTGTGATGATTACTCCTTGGTTTAGTGCGACATGCTTTACAGTTTAGAACCGGGGCTCCAAAAGCGTTTTGAGCAACACGGAGCATATGATATGTTCTAAGAGCTGAAATTGGTTTTCCAAGCTCATGTCCAGGTCGATAGATATGATGTCTCTAACAAGTTCTTCGGCTGTAAGATGGAGGAGAATGGTTCTGTCAGTGAGCGCATACTCAAAATGTCTGGGTTGCACAACCGCTTGTCTCAGCTGGGAGTTAATCTTCCAGATGATTCGGTTATTGACAGAATCCTCCTGTCGCTCCCACCTAGCTACAAGAGCTTTGTGATGAACTACAACATGCAGGGGATGGAGAAGTCCATTCCTGAGTTGTACTCGATACTGAAATCAGCGGAGGTCGAGGTCAAAAAGGAGCATCAAGTGTTGATGGTCAATAAGACCACTAGTTTGAAGAAAGGCAAGGGTAAAAACAACTTCAATAAGGATGGCAAAGCAGCTGCCGCGCCCGGTAAGCTAGTTGCCGGGAAGAAGAACAAGAATGGACCCAAGCCTGAGATTGAGTGCTTTTATTGCAATGGTATCAGTCACTGGAAGCGGAATTGCCCCAAGTACTCAGCGGATAAGAAGGCCGGCAACGTTAAAGGTATATGTGATATACTTGTTATTGATGTGTGCCTTACCAACGCTCGTAGTAGCTCCTATGTAGCGACCCGACCTGAAAGGTCAAGTCTCCGGTGTTTCCGTACCATCCCAAGATCATGCTGGTACACACACGGTACATCAATGTATATATCAAAGGGAAATCACACAGCAAATATATTAATCGAAATCTCATTTCGAGTCCTTTATTACAATAAAAATTACAATAAAGTGGCTAAAAGCCAACTCATGAGAATATCTAAATCTTGCGGAAGCGTCGAAGGTAGATGAGTCCATCTGACTCCAAGGGCATCTCACTGAGCATAGAATGTGTCCTCACTCCTGGTCGGAAAAGTACTCTGCAACATGATACGTTGCAGCCATGTAGGTCAGCATATGGAATATGCCGGCAAAGTCACAAGAGAGGGGTGAAAAGATAATCATCTAGTCAATATGCATATATGGCAGGTGGGGTGGTAAGTTTTGCGTAAAGCCAATTTTTCCTACATCAAGAAAGGGGCTAAGCAAAATATTACTATGTTGGTTGATTAATGAGATGGTTCCACCAACCAATTCTCATTCCCAAATTATTAATACCCACGTCCTCATTATTAATTGTGTTGAGAGTTCTGGAAGTTTCAATTCCTTTGGCTCAAGTCGTCCATGACCGTGGACACGGCTAATCGATTAGGTTTTAAAATACTCTGCAGAGTTTTGCACACGTTCCCCACAAGATTTGGTCGCCTCCGTTTGATTTCTCGCACTTCAGGGTGTTTGAGAAACGGATGACCAAAACATGGTCTTCCAAAGGGTTTCCCTGCGACTCTATCGGTGCCCATCCTTTCCTACCGTTCTTCTACCTCTCGTAGCACCGCCTGTCCAGGGTCACCACGATATCCAACCAAGCCAGAGCCCATAATGACTTGTGGCTGTGCAAGTAAGCCTTGGGTTTTAAAGCATCCATCCATCTCTTTGTGCCTGGGTGGACCTTTCCGCGTGAATACTGGCCATCTCCAGCATCACCTAGGCAAATCCACTGGTTTCTCCAGGGTGCCGTTCAACCATCATCCACCTAGAGGTATGTTGAAAACTCGAAGTCTTAAATCTTGATCATTATGTAGGTCTTGAAATTATTAACTCTCTCAACTCTCATGAATCACACAACCAACCCCGTCTACTAATAGCATAGCAAAAAGTAAAACAACGTTTCCCGGGGCCAATGTGGTCAAAGGGGTTGAGAGGGATACCTAACACATGATACTACTACAATGTAACCAAGTTTCCAACTAACCTATCTTGCATGCAATTTGGGGAGATGGTAGAATTAATGCATATAAAACATGGGTAAACATGATCAAAGTGACTTGCCTGGTTGATGATCTTCGTACTCGTGGGACTCTAAGTAACAGGCTTCGCACTCCGGATAATCCAACGAAGCAAACAAGCACTCAATAAGCATACAACAGAATATTGTAACCCACAAACATCAATCAAGAACTAGTAAATAATCAAGACAAAACAATGCACAAATCACAAGTAAGAAAAACACTCAAGGTTTTGTTTACTAGGAGGTGATTGATAAAACACTACTATCATAATAAAACTATTTTGTAATAACAAAACAATTGTTGACAGCAAGGAACAATAAAATATTTTTGTTAATAAATATAAGAAAATCAATTTAAGTTTGTTGGGAAAGCTTTTGTAAAGTTTGTAAAAATTTTGATAAACACTAAATGGAACAAATATAGTTTTACTAACAAGAGAGCAAAACCAAACTTATTATTTATTAGTAAAACATGTTCTTAACAGAAAAGAATTTACAAATAAACTTGTTTTAGAAAACAAAATTAAATTATATAAAACTTTGTTTGAAAGCAAAACTATTACTAACTAGCTGTTTTAATCAAAATAAACCTATTTGAAAAGAAGTTGTGATTCCAACATTAACAAAGTAATAAACTAAACAATTTTTATATTTTTATTAACAATAAGTAAAACACTAAATGTATAAACAACAGAACCTACTAGACAAATTAAAACTAAATCTAAATTGAACTAACTAAAACTAAGTAAATAAAACTATATTGTAATACTAGGCAGATTCTGTTTATAGCTAAAACACTAATCAAAATCATCCTAGAAATCCTCAAACTAAACATGAAGGTAGTCCTAATTAATACCAAACAGTAGCAAAAAGATTCATATCAAAATCTATTTTCAAACTCTAGTTATTCAGATTTGAAGATTTTGTGCAAATTTGATTAAATTCAAATTTATAGTTCAAATCTGAAATTTAAAAGTACAGGGCGAAACTACATGAAAAATGTGAGCTATTGCAAAAAGAATCAACTCAAAATATTAAACAGGTTAAAAGATATAAGCAAAACAAAATTTGAAATCATTCTGTTAATTAAAACAAAAAAACAGAAAAGGAAAAA
This sequence comes from Hordeum marinum, assembly GCA_022496015.1. Lineage (NCBI taxonomy): Eukaryota > Viridiplantae > Streptophyta > Magnoliopsida > Poales > Poaceae > Hordeum > Hordeum marinum. Next base: position 218,261,161 of record CM039672.1, read on the forward strand.
TGATTTGCAACGGCCAGGGGGGCTACGTGGCGCTGTCCGATTGGTGGCTAGGGTGTGCGCGCGAGTGCTTTCGGGCGGGCGACCGGTCGGTAGAGGATACTGGTTCGGATTTATTTCCGATCTAATCTCAGGCGTTGATTCTGGATCCGAGGGTCGAGGGAGCTTACGGGGGAAAGGTGGTCGGCGTCGGAGGTCTCCGGCGAGTCCGGAAGCGGCGAAGACGACGGAGAGGTGCTCCGGTGGTAGGGGAAGGCAGCGAAGTGGTCCGGGCGACGGTGACGGGTCTCCGGAGTCGACTGGTGGCACGTGTGGGTGGAACGGTGGTCGGAATCGACGGCTACGGTCGACGGGAGCTTCGGTGGGGTGGCTACTCCGGCGAGCAATTGGGCAGTGCCTCGGCGAGGGAGAGAGGGGGTTTGGGGGGGAAATGGAAGGCGGGGAGTGGGGCTCTTATATAGGTGCTCATGGGGTGCAGGGGTGGAGAGAGGAGAGAGATCTGAGAGGGGGAAAGAAACGGCCGGCGATGGTCCGGCGCGCGCGGGGGAGAGGGAGATGACCGTTCGGGTGAAACGGTCGGTCGGGGGTGGGACCCGGTTGCAGTGAGAGAGAGGGAAATGAAAGCGCGTCGGTCGACCGGCTTTTAATCAATACGCGAGTAACTGCCCGTGGGCCGGCCCGTTTAATACAGTAACCGTTACCGGTTTCTGTTTAATGTTTTTCCAGAGACATTCAAAAGGTTTTAAAGCATTCAAACTGTTTATAAATATAGGGGTATTATATATCAAAATTAACATAATAATAAATTCCATTTAATGAACATTTCTATTCTGTCATTTGAACACTTTGAAAAAAATAATATTTTCAAAAATTGCCTATTTGTTTTTAAATCTTTTTTGCAAATATTTTCAAAATAACCCCTGGTTATTTTTGTTCAAATAAATCACCAAGTTGACCCTGGTGTGGAGTGTCATGTTACTCCCCTCTTATTTTGAACATTTAACCAAAATTTCCAATAGGTGAAAGCAAGTTAGGGAAAAAATAGAAAGGGCTTTCAGAATTTTTAGAAAGAACATTTCAACAATACAGGTATTCAAACAATGATGATTATGGATGCATAGCTATATTAATAACATTCCAAAATGAAATTTTGGGATGTTACATCCTACGTATTCCATATTGGTGCAGTTGCTCACATTTGTAACTCCAAGCAGGAGCTGCGGAATAAGCGGAGACTGGCAAAGGACGAGGTGATGATGCGCGTCGGGAATGGTTCCAAGGTCAATGTGATCGCCGTCGGCATGCTACCTCTACATCTACCTTCAGGATTAGTTTTAAACATTAATAATTGTTATTTAGTACCAGCTTTGAGCATGAACATTGTATCTGGATCTCGTTTGATGCGAGATGGCTACTCATTTAAATCTAAGAATAATGGTTGTTCTATTTATATGAGAGAAATTTTTTATGGTCATGCCCTGCTATTCAATGGTTTATTTTTGATGAATCTCCAACGTGATGTTACACATGTTCATAGTGTGAGTACCAAAAGATGTAAGGTTGATAACGATAGTCCACTTACATGTGGCATTGCCGCCTTGGTCATATTGGCGTCAAACGCATGAAGAAGCTCCATGCTGATGGAATTTTGGAGTCTCTTGATTTTGAATCATTTGACACGTGTGAACCATACCTCATGGGCAAGATGACCAAGACTCCGTTCTCCGGAACAATGGAGCGAGCAACTGACTTGTTGGAGATAATACATACCGATGTATGCGGTCCAATCAGCGTCGAGGCTCGCGGTGGCTACCGTTATGTTCTCACCCTCACTAATGACTTGAGCAAATATGGGTATGTCTACTTAATGAAACACAAGTCTGAAACCTTTGAAAAGTTCAAGGAATTTCAGAGTGAGGTAGAGAATCAACGTGATAGAAAAATAAAGTACCTATGATCTGATCGTGGCGGAGAATATTTAAGTCACGAGTTTGGCACGCACCTAAGGAAATGTGGAATTGTTTGACAACTCATGCCGCCTGGCACACCTCAGCAAAATGGTATGTCTGAACTTCGTAATCGCACTCTATTGGATATGATGCGATCTATGATGTATCTTACCGACTTACCGCTATCATTTTGGGGATATGCATTAGAGACTGCCGCATTCACTTTAAATAGGGCTCCATCTAAATCCGTTGAGACAACACCGTATGAATTATGGTTCGGAAAGAAACCTAAGTTGTCGTTTCTAAAAGTTTGGGGATGCAATGCTTATGTGAAGAAACTACAACCTGAGAAGCTCGAACCAAAAGCGGAAAAGTGCATCTTCATAGGATACCCCAAAGAAACTATTGGGTATACCTTCTACCTCAGATCCGAAGGCAAAGTCTTTGTTGCCAAGAATGGATCCTTTCTAGAGAAAGAGTTTCTCTCGAAAGAAGTAAGTGCGAGGAAAATAGAACTTGATGAGGTAATTGTACCTCCACTCGAACCGGAGAGTAGCGCAACACAGGAAGTTATTTCTGTGGAGCCTGCACCGGTTGGAGAGGAAGTTAATGATGATGATCATGAAACTTCAGATCAAGTTGCTATTCAAAGGTCCACTAGGACACGTTCCGCACCAGAGTGGTATGGCAACCCTGTCCTGGAGATGATGTTGTTGGACAACAGTGAACCTTCGAACTATGAAGAAGCGATGGCGGGCCCGGATTCCAACGAATGGCTTGAATCCATGAAATCTGAGATAGGAACCATGTATGAGAACAAAGTATGGACTTTGGTGGACTTTCCTGATGATAAGCGAGCCATAGAAAATAAATGGATCTTTAAGAAGAAGACTAACGCGGATGGTAATGTGACCGTCTATAAGGCTTGGCTTGTCGCTAAGGGTTATCAACAAGTTCAAGGAGTTGACTTGATGAAACTTTCTCACCTATAGCATGCTGAAGTCCGTCTGAATCATGTTAGAAATTGCCGCATTTTATGATTATGAGATCTGGCAAATGGACATCAAAACGACATTCCTTAATGGCTTCCTTAAGGAAGAACTGTATATGATGTAGCCGGAAGGTTTTGTCGATCCTAAATATGCTAACAAGGTATGCAAGCTCCAGTGGTCCATCTATGGGCTAGTTCAAGCTTCTCGGAGTTGGAACATTCGCTTTAATGAGGTGATTAAAGCGTTTGGGTTTATACATGTTTATGGAGAACCCTGTATTTACAAGAAAGTGAGTGGGAGCTCTGTAGCATTTCTCATATTATATGTGGATGACATATTGTTGATGGGAAATGATATAGAACTTTTGGAAAGCGTAAAGGCCTACTTGAATAAGTGTTTTTCAATGAAGGACCTTGGAGAAGATGCTCACATATTAGGCATCAAGATCTATAGAAATAGACCGAGATGCCTCATAGGTCTTTCACAGAGCACATACCTTGACAAGATATTGAAGAAGTTCAATATGGCTCATCCCAACAAGGGGTTCTTGCCTGTGTTACAGGGTGTGAGATTGAGTACGACTCAATGCTCGACCACGGCAAAGGATAGAGAAGAGATGAGTGTCATCCCCTATGCTTCAGCCATAGGCTCTATTATGTATGCCATGCTGTGTACCAGACCTGATGTGAACCTTGACATAAGTATGGTAGGGAGGTACCAAAGTGATCCCGGGGCGGAACACTGGACAGCAGTGAAGAATATCCTAAAGTACCTGAAAAGGACCAATGACATGTTTCTCGTATATGGAGGTGCCGAAGAGCTCGTCGTAAAGGGTTACGTTGATTCTAGCTTACACAGATCCTGATGACTCCAAGTCACAAACCAGATACGTGTATATTTTGAATGGAGGGGCAGTAAGCTGGTGCAACACCAAGCAAAGCGTCGTGGCGGCATCTACATGTGAAGCAGAGTACATAGTTGCTTCGCAAGCAGGAAAGGAAGGAGTCTGGATGAAGGAGTTCATCACCGACCTAGGAGTGATTCCCAATGCGTCGTGCCCGATGACTCTATTCTGTGACAACACTGGAGCTATTTCCCTTGCCAAGGAGCCCAGGTTTCACAAGAAGACAAGACACATCAAACACCGCTTCAACTCCATTCGTGATTATATTCAGGAAGGTGATATATATATTTGTAAAGTACATACGGATCTGAATGTCACAGATCCGTTGACTAAACCTATCTCACGAGCGAAACATGATCAACACCAGAACTCTATGGGTGTTTGATTCATCACAATGTAACTAGATTACTGACTCTAGTGCAAGTGGGAGACTATTGGAAATATGCCCTAGAGGCAATAATAAAATGGTTATTATTGTATTTCCTTGTTCATGATAATTGTCTATTGTTCATGCTATAATTGTATTAACCAGAAACCGTAATGCATGTTTGAATACCTAGACCACAATATGTTCCTAGTGAGCCTCTAGTTGGCTAGCTCGTTGATCAATAGATGGTCACGGTTTCATGACAACGGACATTGGATGTCATTGATAACGGGATCACATCATTAGGAGAATGATGTGATGGACAAGACCCAATCCTAAGCATAGCACAAGATCGTGTAGTTCGTCTGCTAAAGCTTTTCTAATGTCAAGTATCATTTCCTTAGACCACGAGATTGTGCAAATCCTGGATACCATAGGAATACTTTGGGTGTGCCAAACATCACGGCGTAACTGGGTGGCTATAAAGGTACTCTACGGGTATCTCCGAAAGTGTCTGTTGGGTTGGCACGAATCAAGACTGGGATTTGTCACTCCATGTGACGGAGAGGTATCTCTGGGCCCACTCGGTAAGACATCATCATAATGAGATCAACATTACTAAGGATTTAGCCATGGGATGATGTGTTGTAGAACGAGTAAAGATACTTGCCGGTAATGAGATTGAAAAAGGTATAGGGATACCGACGATCGAATCTCGAGCAAGTATCATACCAGTAGACAAAGGGAATTGTTTATGGGATTGATTGAATCCCCGACATCATGGTTCATCCGATGAGATCATCATGGAGCATGTGGGAGCCAACATGGGTATCCAGATCCCGCTGTTGATTATTGATCGGAGAGGTGTCTCAGTCATGTCTATGTGCCTCCCAGACCCGTAGGGTCTACACACTTAAGGTTCGATGATGGTAGGGTTATAGGGAAATAGTGTGCGTGGTTACCGAAGGTTGTTTGGATTTCCGAATGAGATCCCGGACGTCATGAGGAGTTCCGTAATGGTCCGGAGGTAAATATTCATATATAGTAAGTGAGGTTTTGGTCACTGGAAGTGTTTCGGGCATCACCCGTAATGTACCAGGACCACCGGAAGGGTTCCGAGGGTCCACCAAGTGGGGCCACGGGCACCAGAGGGATGCGTGGTCTGATAGTGGGAAGGGACCAGCCCCAGAGTGGGCTCGAGCACCCTCCACCCTGGCCCAAGGCGCAGCAAAGGTGGGAGGGGGGAACCCTAGGCGCAGATGGGCCTCAGGCCCACCTAGGGCGCCGCCCTCCCCTCTCCCCTCTTGGCCGCCGGCCAGATCCCATCTAGGGCTGCCACACCACGTAGGGTGGTAACCCTAGGGGTGAGCACACTCCTCCCTCTCCTCCTATATATAGTGGGGGTTTTGGGGCTGCCAGGAACACAAGATTCTTCCTCTCTCGGCGTAGCCCTACCCTTCCTCTTCCTCGTTCTCCGTAGCGCTTGGCGAAGCCCTGCCGGAGTACCACGTAGCTCCACCATCACCACGCCATCGTGCTGCCGGAGCTCTCCCTCAACCTCTCCTTCCTTGCTAGATCAAGGCGTAGGAGACGTCACTGGGCTGCACATGTGTTGAATGCGGAGGCGCCGTTGTTCGGCGCTTAGATCGGATTCCACTGCGATCTAAATCGCTGCGAGTACGACTCCACCAACCGCGTTCTAGTAATGCTTCCGCTTTGTGATCTTCAAAGGTATGAAGATGCACTCCCCCTTTGCTCGTTGCTGGTTTCTCCATAGATTGATCTTGGTGGTCGTAGGAATTTTTTTTTATTTACTACTACGTCTCCCAGCACTTGACGCCGAAGTTGGTGGAGGCCCTTGAAGCAAATCGTCTGAAGACATCCTGCACTTCAGACTTGTACAGAATAATATGCACCCAAGTGTATCGAGAGTAATCATCAACAATGACAAAGCCATATAAACTTGAAGAATTTGTTGGTGTGGAGTAATGAGTGGGGCCAAAGAGATCCATGTGAAGCAATTCAAAAGGTCATGTCGTGGTCATGATTATCTTCGAGGGATGCTTGGATCTGGTCATCTTTCCAGACTCACATGCACCACAGAGGTGATCCTTGAGGAATTTGACACCTTTGATGCCAATGACGTGCTTTTTCTTCACGAGCGTGTGCAAGTTCCTCATACCAGCATGTCCAAGTCATCGATGCCACAGCCAGCCTTCTGAGGACTTTGCAAGTAAGCATATGGCAGACTGAGGACCTATAGAGAAATCAACAATATACAAGTCTCCTCTCCTAAAGCCTTCGAATACTTTGGAATTGTCAGATTCCATGATGACAACACAATGATATTTTTCCAAATACGACAATCATATTAAGATCACAAAGCATTGAGACAGACATAAGGTTGAACCCAAGGGATTCGACAAGCATCACCTTATCCATGGTTCGGTCCTTTGAGATTGCAACCTTACCTAGACCCAATACCTTGATTTTTCCTTTGTCTGCATAGGTGATATGCTTCAGATGAGATGGATCAAGTGGCAAATTCATCGGTAGATTCTTGTCACTAGTCATGTGGTTTGTGCATTCACTATCGAGGACCCACTCAGTAGCTTTTGGAGTATCATCGTGCAGATGAATTAGTACAACTTACGAACTCATATGCTTCAGAGTGAAGAATATGACATCAATTTCATCAGACAGAATTTCATCACACAAGATAGTAAGCAGGTAGTGTGAGGACGTGAGAAATGAGGAATTCATTTCTACATGGTTAGCTTGCGTCCTTTGAAGCATTTCCTCAGGTCTCCAGCAAATTCATCAAATGTTTAAGTTCATCTAGAGACTTGACCCTGCATAAGAAATAGATTCAATTTCTTCACCACCCACATCTGGAGGGGTGGCAAAAATTTCATCATTCTGCGAGCACCCTATGAGAAGGGAGGCATTGAAGAAAGTGTGCTTCGTTTCACAGGGCAAGGGTTAGAGTACTCATATGAATAAGCAGAGAAATTGTTCGATGACTTACGAACATAATGATTTGAAGAATAATGCACATATTCAAAACTCTTAGATTTTCCCTGCAAAACAGATGCATTAGCACGAGAATGATATTTTTGACCATTTGAGGAATTTGGTCCAAGTGAATACTTTGGTCCATATGTGGAATTTGATCTGGGGTTCCTATTCTTCATGAGTGGTGTCGTGAGGACATTCACTTGAAGATTTTGTAGGTAGCTCTTGGAAACCCAGATTTTCTTCATAGGAGAACCATTCCTACAGTTAGTTCCAACAAATCTAGCAAATACTTCACCTTTCTGATTTTTGAAGAATTTGTAGTTGGAGTCAAGTGACTCATGAGAGGAATATTAAGTTTCACATGTAAAACCAGATAAAGTGGATGGATCTACATGAGGTCCTTTTGCAGCAACCCATGAGGTTTTGGGGTACTGGTCAGGTGTCTAGTAAGATCCATCAGCGTTGAGTTTCCTCACAAAGGCAACACCCTCTTTCCTAGGGTTCTTGTTCAGAATCTGCTTTTTGAGGACATCACCAAGGGTTTGATTCCCTTTGAGACTTTTGTACATGCTTGTCACATACAATTCCTTCAACCCTGCATTTTTGTTAGTGATACTTGTGGTATCCCCAGATGAGGAATTTGAGACCACCGGAATAGTTGAAGAATTTGCAGTAATAGAAGCATTTGGATATTTAGGTGAAGAATTAGCAGTTTCATGTTCGATGCATTTTGTGGAACAAATTCTTCCTTAGCGGTACTGATCTGTTGAGCCAGTAAGGAATCATTTTCCCTTTGGAGATCCTCATGTGACATCCTCAGTTTCTCAAGATCTTGCTTTCTTTGAAGAAATTTCATAAGAAAGCTTCTCATGATCGGCTAAGAGGTCATTATGATGACTCTGAAGGTTATCATACTTTGTCTGAAGACTTTTGAGATCGTCAGACAGAGTTTGAGTCCGATCCACTTCATTGTTCAACATATCATCGCTTTTTTCTAACATTTCCTGAAGCTTTTCAAGTGCACTTTGTTGCTTAGTGGCAAGTTTGACAAGTTTAGCATAGCTAGGTTTCACATATTCATTAGATTCACCTTCACTTGATTCAGATGAGGAATGATGTTTGTGGACCTTTGAGCCTTTTGCCATGAAGCAATAGGTGGGAGCATAATCATCATTGCTGACGTCAGAGTCGTTGGAGTAGTCATTTTCTTCATCTTTGAAGATGGACTTACTGACGAAGGCAGTAGCGAGAGCAAGCCTTGCAACACCAAATTCTGATTCCACCTCAGATTCTTCCTCTTCTTCATATTCTTCAGATTCCTCCTCAGAATCCATTTCCTTGCCAATGAAAGCTCGATCCTTTCTGGAACCATTCTTCTTGTGCTTTGAGGACTTTGAAGATGAGGACTTTGAAGATTTCTTGTTTTTCTTCAAGTCATCAGAACTATCATCTTTGTATTTCTTCTTCTTCTTTGAATCTTTTTCCCAGAGAGGACAGTTAGAGATAAAGTGACCAGGCTTCTTGCAACGATGACAGGTTCTTTTCTTGTAGTCTTTTGAGGAATCTAATTTCCTCAAACCACTTTTTGATGACTTTCCAAATCCACCTCTCCTTGAGAAATTCTAGAATTTCCTCACGAGCATTGCTAGCTCCTGACTTACTTCTTCAGGATCACCAAGGATGCTGTCAGAATCTTCTTCTTCGGATGAGGAAATTGCTTTTGCATTCAGAGCACGAGATCTTCCATAGCTTGGCCCATAGAGGTCTCTCTTCTCAGCTTGTTGGAATTCATGAGTATTGAGTCTCTCAAGAATATCAGCCTTATAAAGTGACGTGTAGTCTCCACATTCTTGGATCATCGAGGCTAGAGTATCGAATGAGGAGTCAAGAGATCTTAGCAGTTTCTTCACCACTTCCTGGTCAGTGATATCAGTGGCACTCAATGCTTGAAGCTCATTGGAGATATCAGTAAGACGATCAAAAGTTTGCTAGACATTTTCATTGTGAAGTCTCTTGAAGTGGTTGAAGAGATTACAAAGAACATCAACATGAGAGTCACGTTGAGTGGAAACACCTTCGTTGACTTTGGACAGCCTATCCCAGATAAGCTTAGCAGTCTCCAAAGCACTCACTCTTCCATACTGACCTTTGCTCAGATGGCCACATATGATATTCTTCGCTTGAGAGTCAAGTTGCTTGAATCTCTTCACATCTGCAGCAGTAACAGTGGGAGTGACAGAGGGTATACCATTTTCCACAATGTACCAGAGATCGTTGTCAATAGCTTCAAGGTGCATACGCATCTTGTTCTTCCAGTAGGGGTAGTCCGTCCCATCAAAGGTAGGACATCCCGCAGAAACCTTGATCATACCTGCAGTCGACATAACTAGAACTCTAGGTGGTTAAACCAAAATCACACAGAACAAGGGAGTACCTTGCTCTGATACCAATTGAAAGTGTGTTATATCGACTAGAGGGGGTGTGAATAGGAGATTTTTACAAATTCATCACTTGAGGAATTTCAACTTTGAGAAATTTGAAATGTGAGGAATAACTAGTAGCAGAATAGGTACTCAAGTGCATGAGGAACATCGTAACAACATAGTCATCATGATGAAATGAAACATGCACAAGTAGTAAGTAGCGTGACATAGGATAAGCGGTGATGAACAAGGTAACTTGAAGAATTGGAGGTGAGGAATTTGTGAAAGTCTTCAGTCAAATTCTTCAAACAGTTACAATCAATTTCATCAACAAGTATATGAGGAATAGAGGGGTTGAGGAAATAGAACCAGGTAGCTTGATGAAGAAAATGGTTTGATGACCCAGTTCCAACTGTTGTGACAGTCGTACGTCTGGTTTGGAGCAGCCTGGTATTTAAACCAGAGGACACACAATCCCAGGACACACGGTCCTTACCGTATTCTCCTTGAGCTAAGGTCACATAGTCCTCGCCCAACACTCATGGTATTTCTTCAGGGTAGACTTCCAAAACACTCACAAAATGGTCACCCGACAATCCACAATTGACTGCTAGATGCTCTAGACCAAGGTCACTTCGTGATGCCCAATTGACTGCAGGATACACTAGACCATGATGCCTAACCGTCTGGAGGATGCACAGTCCTCAAACGTAACAAGCGTCGGTTCCACACAGGAATTTCATCAATGATGCTCAATCACTTTGGGTTTGGTGGTTTGGTTGTGGGTTTTCCTCATTAATGATTTTCTCTCAAAGTCCTAGGAGGATGGGTTGCTCTCAAATGACAAGTGCTAGTTCTCTCTCAGAGTAGCCAACCAACTAGTGGTTGTGGGGTGGCTATTTATAGCCAGGGTGCAACCTGACATGATAAGACATAAATGCCCCCAATGATATGACCGTTATGTGTATGTTATGATTGGGGACAGCTGGCACTAAGCACAGCAACGTTCAGAATTTCGAACTATGAAAGTCCTCAGACATATCATGTTCCTCACTTGTAGGCAATTCGCATTGGCGAAATCCTAACTCCTCAGTCAAATCAATTTCCTTAGAGACTAGAAGAACTTCGTGTCTATCACTGAAGAACTTGACTGAACCGCAAGAGATTTCCAAAGGCTTCACTCAAAGGATTGGTTAGGTTGAGGATTTTGAGTTGAGCATTAGTTGGAAATTTTCCTTAGTAGTACCTCGTCCCCCTTTAATAGTACGGTGTTTCCTATGACTCAAAGAAAGGAAATGAAACTACGAAAACAAGTCTTCACGCTTCATAGTCCTCGTTCATATCTTCAAGGTCACACCAACTTCTTCATTTTCAAAGTCTTCAGGGAATACCAAAGTCTTCAGCAAAGTCTTCGCCAAAGTCTTCAGTTGAAGACATACATTTTTAGGGGTCGATAATCTCCGGATGTATCAAACTCCTCATCGACTTATAGAGCCTGTGTACACTCACAAACACATTAGTTCCTTAACCTATAAGTCTTCAATACACCAAAATCACTAAGGGGCACTAGATGCACTAACAATAGATCTCCATGAAGATCATAAAGAACATGGTATTGAAGCACAAAGAGAGAGAATAAGCCATCTAGCTACTAGCTATGGACCCATAGGTCTGTGGTGGACTACTCACGCATCATCGGAGGGGCAATGGAGTTGATGTAGATGCCCTCCGTGATCGAATACCCCTCCAGCAGATTACCGAAAAAGGCTCCAAGATTGGATCTCTCGGGAAAGGAGGCTTCTAGCGGCGGAAAAGTATTTGCGTGGCTCTTTTTGGTATTGGGGGGATATTTGGGTATTTATAGGACGAAGATTAGGGTTAGGAGTCCCGTGAGGGAGTCACAAGCCTGGCAGGCGCGGCTAGGTGTGGTGGCTTCGCCTCTTCGCTTGTGACCTCCTGGCAGGTCCCCTGCCTTGCACTCCAAGTCTGGTAGATATCTTCTGGTCCAGAAAAAATCATCGCGAATATTTTATTCCGTTTGGACTCTGTTTAATATTCCTTATCTGCAATACTCAAAAACAAGGAAAAACAAAAAGTGGCACTAGGATCTAGATTAATAGGTTAGTCCCAAAAATAATATAAAATAGCATATTAATGCATATAAAACATCCAAAATAGATAATATAATAGAAAGGAACAATCAAAAATTATAGATACATTGGAGACGTATCAGCATCCCCAAGCTTAATTTCTGCTCTTCATCGAGTAGGTAAATGATAAAAACAGAATTTTTGATGTGGAATGCTACCTAACATATTTATCCATGTAATATTCATTATTATGGCATGAATGTTCAGATCCATAAGACTCAAAACAAAGCTTAATGTTGACATAAAAACAATAACATTTCAAGCATACTAGCAAAGCAATTGTATCTCTTCAAAATTTAATGGCAAAAGAAAATTATCCCTACAACATCATATGGTCTGGCTATGCTCCATCTTCCCCACACAAAGTATTTTATGTCATGCACAACCCTGATGAGAAGTCAAGCAATTGTTTCACACCTTTTATGTTCTCAAACTTTTCAGCTCTCACGCAATACATGAGCATGAGCCATGGATATAGCACTATAGGTGGAATAGAATATGGTGGAGGTTGTGAATGAAAAGTAGAAGATAGTATCACATCAACTAGGCGTATCAACGGGCTATGGAGATGCCCATTAATAGATATCAATGTGAGTGAGTAGATATCAATGTGAGTGAGTAGGACGGAACGTGATTGGATCGCGAAGATGTTCGACTACATCAATCGCATTCCTTAACGCTTCCACTTAGTGATCTACAAGGGTATGTAGATCCACTCTCCCTCTTGTAGTTGTTGATCTCCATTGATAGATCTTGGGTGTTCGTAGAATTTTTTTCCCATGCAACGTTCCCCAACATTGGCATCATGAGCTAGGTCTATGCGTATATAACATGCATGAGTAGAACACAAAAGAGTTTATGGGCGTTGATATTCAGATTGCTTACCTCCATAGTCTTATCTCGATTCGGCGGTATTGTGGGATGAAGCGTCACGAACCAACCTTACTCGTCCACGTACGAGCGACCGGTTCCATCGACTGACATGCAACTTGTTGCATAAATATGGCTATCGGGTGTCTGTATCTCCCACTTTAGTTAAATCGGATTCGAAAAAGGCTGTCCTTGTAGAAGGTTAAAAGGTAACTTGATTATCACCGTTGTGGATTTGCATAGGTAAGAACGGTTCTTACTAGATGCCCATAGCATCCACATAAAACTTGCAACAACAAAGTAGAGGACGTCTAACTTGTTTTTGCAGGGCATGATGTGATGTGATATGGCCAAGACGTGATTTGATATATGTTGATGTATGAGATGATCATGTTTTGTAATAGCTATCACAACTTGCATGTCGATGGGTACGGCAACTGGCAGGAGCCATAGGGTTGTCTTTGATTTATTGTATGACCTGGGAGTCAATCACTAAACACCATGTAATTGCTTTTAATTTATCGCTATGCGTTAGCAATAGTTGTAGAAGAAATAGTTGGCGTGACAACCACGTGACGACACAATGATGGAGATCATGATGATGGAGATCAAGGTGTGATGCCGGTGACGATGGAGATCATGCCTGTGCTTTGGAGATGGAGACCAAAAGCACAAGATGATGATGTCCATATCATGTCACTTATATGATTTGCATGTGATATTAATTCTTTTATGTGTCTTGTTTTGCTTAGGACGGCGGTAGCATTATAAGATGATATCTCACTAAAATTTCAAGATTAAAATTTTGTTCTCCCCAAGTGTGCACCGTTGTGAAGGATCTTCATCCTGAAGCACCACGTGATGATCGGGTCTGATAGACTCTACGTTTGCATACAACGAGTGTAAGCGAGATTTACACATGAGGAATACTTGGGGTTAAACTTGACGAGCGTAGCATGTACAGACATGGCCTCGGAACACATGATACCGAAAGGTTGAACATGAGTCATATAGTAGATATGATCAACATGGAGATGGTCACCATTGAAACCACCATATCTCACATGATGATCAGACTTGGGTTGATGGATTCGGATCATGTCACACTTAGATAACCCGAGGGATGTTGATTTGAGTAGGAGTTGTTTACTAATATGATTAATTGAACTCATTATCATGAACATAGTCTAAAGTTTCTTATCAAAATTATGTTGTAGATCAATAGCTCGCGCTATAGCTCCCATGAATGTTAATGCATTCCTATAGAAAGCTAAGCTAAAAGATGATGGAAGTAACTATACGGACTTGGTCCGTAATATGAGGACTAGGTTCGCAAAAGGCTTATGTTCTTGATGCATCGCTTGGTGCGCCACCCCCTCCAGTGTCTCCTATAGAAGTCGTGAATGTCTGGCAGGTGTGTTCTCATGACTACTCGATAGATCAGTGCGACATGTTGTATGGATTAGAATCGGGAATTCAAAAATGTTTTGAACGCCATGGAGCATATGAGATGTTCAAGGAGTTGAAGTTAATATTTCAAGCAAATGCCCAGATTGAGAGGTATGAGACCTCTGATAAGTTCTTTACCTGCAAGATGGAAGAGAATGGTTCTAGCAGTCAGCACCTACTCAGAATGTCTGGGTACTACAACAGTTTCAATGATTTGGGAGTTACGCTTCTGCTCGAAATGGTCACTAACAGAAGTCTCCAGTCACTGCCACCTAGCGACAAAGGCTTCCTGATGAACTATATCATGGTAGGAATGGACAAGATGATCCCTGAGCTATTCGCGATGTTTTACACTGTGAAAGGTAGAAATCAAGAAGGAGCATCAAGTGTTGATGGTTAGTAAAACCACTAGTTTCGAGAAGGGTAAGGGCAAGAGGGGAAACTTCAAGAATGGCAAAATAGTTGCCGCTCCAGTGAAGAAACCCAAGGTTGAACCCAAACCCGAGACTAAATGCTCCTATTGTAAGGGGAAGAGTCATTGATAATGGAACTACCCCCAAATAATTAGTAGATAAGAAGGATGGTAACGTCAAGAGAAGTATATTTGATATATGTGTTATTGATGTGTACCTCACTAGTACTCCTAGTAGAACCTGGATATTAGATACCAGTTCAGTTGATAATATTGGTAACTCGAAAGAAAAGTTAAGGAATAAAATTAGACTAGCTAAGGGCGAGGTGACAATGTGTGTAGGGAGTGTTTCCAAGGTTGATGTGATCACCATCGCACGCTCCCTCTACCTTCAGGATTAGTGTTGAACCTAAATAAAAGTTATTTGGTGTTTGCATGAGCATGAACTCTATTCATTTAAGTCAGAGAATAATGGTTATTCTGTTTTCATGAATAATACCTTCAATGGTGATGCACCCAATGTGAATGGTTTATTGAATCTCGGTCGTAGTGATACACATGTTCATAATATTGATGCCAAAAGATGCAAAGTTAATAATGATAGTACCACATAATTGTGGCATTGTCGCTAAGGTCATATTGGTGTGAAGCACATGAAGAAACTCCATGTTATTGGATCTTTGCACTCACTCGATTTTGAATCGGTTGAGACATGCGGACCATGCCTCATGGGCAAGATGGCTGAGACCCCGTTTCCTGGTATGATGGAGCGGGCAAGTGACCTATTGGAAATGATACATGTTGATGTATGCGGTCCAATGAGTGTTGAAGCGTGCGGTGGATATCGTTACTTTCTTACCTTCACTGATGATTTGAGGAGATATGGGTCTATTTACTTAATCAAACACAAGCCTAAACAGTTTTAAAAGTTCAAGCAAATTCAGAGTGAAGTTTAAGATCATCGTGACAAGAAGATAAAATGTCTGCAATATGATCGTGGAGGTGAATATCTGAGTTACGAGTTTGGTATGAAACCTAAGACAATATGGAATTTGTTTCACAACTCACGCCACCTAAAACACCATAGTATAATGGTGTGTCCGAACGTCATAGTCGTGCTTTATTGGATATGGTGCGTACAATGATGTCTCTTACGAATTTTCCACTATCGTTTTGGGGTTATGCATTATAGACAACTACATTCACTTTAAATAGGGAACCACCTAACTCCGTTGAGATGACACCATATGAATTATGGTTTGCCAGAAACCTAAGATGTCATTTCTTAGAGTTAGGGAATGCGACACTTACGTCTGATAATCTCAAACCCAAAGTGGAAAGTGCATCTTCATAAGATACCCTAAAGCAACAATTGGGTATACCTTCTATCACAGATCTGAAGGCAATGTCTTTGTTGCCAAGAATGGATCCTTTCTAGAGAAGGATGTTCTCTCGAAAGAAGTGAGTGGGAGGAAGGTAGAACTTGATAAGGGCATCGAACCTTCACTTGAATTAGAAAGTAGCACAGCGCACAAAGGTGTTCCTGTAATGCGTACGCCAATTGAAGAGGAAGCTAATGATGATGATCATAAATCTTCAAATCAAGTTACTACCAAGCTTCGTAGGTCGACAAGGACTCATACTGCCCCTAAGTGGCACAACAATCCTGTCTTGGAGGACAAGTTTTTAGACAACGGTGAACCTACGAGCTATGAAGAAGCAATGGAGGGCCCGGATTCCAACAACTGGCTAGGAGCCATGAAATCTGAGATAGGATTCATGTATGAAAACCAAGTATGGACATTGGTAGACTTGCCTGATGAACGGTTGTCCGTTAAGTACAAATGGACCTTTAAGGAGAAGACAGATGTTGATGGTAAATGTCACCACTTATAAAGCTCGACTTGTCGCAAAAAAATTCTGACAAGTTCAAGGAGTTGACTAAGATGAGACTTTCTCACCCGTGGCGATGCTAAAGTTTGTTGGAATTATGTTAGAAGTTGCTGCATTTTTTGATTATGAAATCTGGCAGATGGATGTCAAAACAGTGGTTCCTCAATGGTTTCCTTAAGGAAAGGTTATATGTGATATAACTAGAAGGTTTTTTTGATCCTAAGGATGCTAAAAGGTATGCAAGCTCCAACAATCCTTCTATGGACTGGAGCAAGCATCTCGGAGTTGGAATATATGCTTTGATGTGGTGATCAAAGCTTTTGGGTTTATGCAAAGTTTCTAAGAAACTTGTATTTACAACAAAGTGAGTGGGAGCACTATAGAATTTCTGATAAATATATGTGGTTGACATATTGTTGATCAGAAATAATGTATAATTTATGGAAAGCATAAAGGGTTGTTTGAAAGGAGTATTTCAAAGGAAGACCTAGAATGAAGCTACTTAATATTGGGTATCAAGATCTATAGATATCGATCAAGACGCTTGATAAAACTTCCAATGAATACATACCTTGACAAGATTTTGAAGGATTTCAAAATAGATCAGTCAAAGAAGGAGTTCTTAGCTATGTTGTAAGGTATGAATTTGAGTAAGAATCAAAGCTCGACCAAGGTAGAAGAAAGATAAAGGACGAAGGTCGTACCCTATGCCTTAGTCGTAGGCTCTATATAGTATGACATGTTGTGTACCGCACCTAGTGTGTGCCTTGCCATGAGTCTGTCAAGGGGTACAAGAGTGATCCAGGAGTGCATCAATGGAGAGCGGTCAAAATTATCCTTGGTAAGTCGAGGACTAAGGAAATAATTATCGATTATGGAGGTGATAAGGATTTTGTCTTAAAGGATTACATCGATGCAAGCTTTGACACCAATCCGGATGACTTTGAGTAGAAATCCGGATACGTATAGTGCAACAGTCATTTGGAATAGCTCCAAATGCAGCATGGTCGCGGCATCTATAGTATGAAATAGATATTTGCAAAGTACACATGGATCTTAATGTTGCAAACCCATTGACTAAAACTTCTCTCACAAGAAAAACATGATAAAACCCCAGAACTCATTGGGTGTTAATCACATGGTGATGTGAACTAGATTATTGACTCTAGTGCAAGTGGGAGACTGTTGGAAATATGCCCTAGAGGCAATAATAAATTGGTTATTATCATATCTCCTTGTTCGTGATAATCATTTATTACCCATGTTAGAATTGTATTGATCGGAAACTCAAATACATGTGTGGATATATAGACAAACACTATGTCCCTAATAAGCCTCTACTAGATTAGTTCGTTGATCAAAGATGGTCAAGGTTTCCTAAACGTTAAGCATAACATATGATCATGTTAGTTTATTCCTACTGTTTTATCCATGTCAAAGTATCTGTTCCTACAACCATGAGATCATGCAACTCCCTGACACCGTAGGAATACCTTGTGTGTATCAAACGTCACAACATAACTGGGTGACTATAAAGGTTCTCTATCGGTATCTCCGAGGGTGTATGTTGGGTTGGCGTGGATCGAGACTGGAATTTGTGACTCCGTATGACGAAGAGGTTTCTCTGGGCCCACTTGGAAATACAGCATCACAAGAAGCTTGCAAGCAATGTGACTAAGGAGTTAGTCACATGATCTTGTATTACGGAAGGAGTAAAGAGACTTTCCGGTAATGAGATTGAACTAGGTATGGAGATACCGTCGATCGAATCTTGGGCAAGTAACATACTGCTCGACAAAGGGAAACGCATACGGGATTGCATGAATCCTTGACATCATGGTTCGATCGATAAATATCTTCGTAGAATATGTAGGAGCCAATATGGGCATCCAGGTCCTACTATTGGTTATGGAGCGGAGAGTGTCTCGGTCATGTCTACATAGTTCTCAAACCCGCCGGGTCTGCACACTTAACATTCGGTGACGATTTGGTATTGTTGAGTTATGTATATTGGTGACCGGAAGTAGTTCGAAGTCCCGGATGAGATCCCAGATGTCATGAGGAGTTTCAAAATGGTCCGGAGGTGAATATTGATATATGGGTGTTCCATGTTGGTCATCGAAAGGAATTCGGGCGTCGCCGGTAGTGTATCGGGGGTGCCAAAGGGTTCCCGGGTCCATCGAAAGGGGCCACCAGCCCCGGAGGAGCAACATGGGCTGAGAGGGGTGCGCACCATCCCCTAGTGGGCTGGGCGCAACTTCCCAGCTAGGCCCATGTGGCTGGGCTGGTTGAGGGCCAACCCTATGGGGTGGCGCCACCCTAACTTGGGTGGCAAGCCACCTCTAGGGCTTCGGCCCCTCCTCTTGGACGCCTCCCCCCTCAAGGGAGGAAACCCTAGGGCGCAGACCCCTCTCTCTTCCCCCTATACATACTAGAGGGGAGAGAGAGGGCAGCCGCACCTAAAAAGGCCATGGCGCAGCCATCTCTCTCTCTCCCGCTAGATCAGTTTCTCCACTAGATTGATTTCGGTAGTGCTTGGCGAAGCCTTGTCGGAACCGCTCCACCACCACCGTCACCATGATGTCATGTTGCCAGAGAACTCATCTACTTCTCCACCCTTTCTTATTGGATCAAGGATGCGGAGACGTCATCGAGTTGTACGTGTGCTGAACGCGGAGGTGTCGTCCGTTCGGTGCTAAATCGGTATGGAACGTGATTGGTTTGTGGGACGGATCGTAATTTGATCGTGAAGACATTTGACTACATCAACCCCATTTCTTAACGCTTCCCATTTACTATCTACAAGGGTATGTAGATCCACTCTCCTTCTTGTAGTTGTTGATTTCCATAGATAGATCTTGGGTGTTCGTAGGAAATTTTTTGTTTCCCATGCAACGTTCCTGATGACCCACGAGTATAGGGGATCTATCGTAGTCCTTTCGATAAGTAAGAGTATCGAACCCAATGAGGAGCAGAAGGAAATGACAAGCAGTTCTCACTAACGTATTTTATGCAAGCACTGAAATTATCGGTAACACATAGTTTTGTGACAAGATAATTCGTAACGCGTAGCAAGTAACAATTGTAACAAAGGTGCAACAAGGTGGCCCAATACTTTTTATAGCAAAGGACAAGCCTGGACAAATTCTTATATAAAGCAAGGCGCTCCCGAGGACACATGGAAATTTCTGTCAAGCTAGTTTTCATCATGCATATTGATTCGCGTTCGTTACTTTGATAATTTGATATGTGGGTGGACCGGTGCTTGGGTCATGCCCTTACTTGGACAAGCCTCGCACTTATGATTAACCCCTCCCGCAAGAATCCGCAACTACAAAATAAGAATTAAGATAAATCTAACCATAGAATGAAACATGTGGATCCAAATCAGCCCCTTACGAAACAACGCATAAACTAGGGTTTGAGCTTTTGTCACTCTAGCAACCCATCATCTACTTATTACTTCCCAATGCCTTCCTCTAGGCCCAAACAATGGTGAAGTGTTATGTAATCGACATTCACATAACACCACTAGAGGAGAGACAACATACATCTCATCAAAATATGAAACGAATACCAAATTCACATGATTACATATAACAAGACTTATCCCATGTCCTCGGGACCAAACATAACTACTCACAAAGCATATTCATGCTCATAATCATAGGAGTATTAATGATGATCAAGGATCTAAACATATGATATTCCACCAAGTAAACCAACTAGCATCGACTACAAGGAGTAATCAACACTACTAGCAACCCACACGTACCAATCAGAGGTTTTGAGACAAAGATCGGATACAAGAGATGAACTAGGGTTCGAAGAGGATATGGTGCTGATGAAGATGTTGATGGAGATTGACCCCCTCTCGATGAGAGGATCATTGGTGATGACGATGGCTTCAATTTCCCCCTCCCGGATGGAAGTTTTCCTGGCAGGATCGCCCTGCCGGAGCTCTAGATTGGCTCTGCCCAAGTTCCGCCTCGAGATGGCGGCGCTTCGTCACGAAAGCACTATTCTGATTTTTCCAGGTCGAAACCCTCAATATAGCAGAAGATGGGCATCGGAGGGCTGCCAGGTGGGCCACAAGCTCCAGGGGCGCGCCCAAGGGGGTAGGGCGTTCCCTACAGGTTTGTGGCTGCCTGGTGGGCCCCTGATGTATTTCTTTCGCCCAATATTTTTTTTATTCCAAAATAATTCTCCGTAGATTTTCAGGACTTTTGGAGTTGTGCAGAATAGGTACCTCAGATTTGCTCCTTTTCTAGTCCAGAACTCAAGCTATCGGCATTCTCCCTCTTCATGTAAACCTTGTAAAATAAGAGAGAAAAGCCATAAGTGTTGTACCAAAATGTGTAATAACAGCCCATAATGCAATAAATGTCAATATAAAATCATGATGCAAAATGGACGTATCAACTCCCCCAAGCTTAGACCTCTCTTGTCCTCAAGCGAAAGACAAAATCAATAAATATGCCCACATGTTTAGAGATATAGGTGTCGATAAAATAAAATATGTACATGAAGGCATCATGATCATCTTTAGAACAGAAGCATATATTGACATATAATTTCTTATGCTAAAGTAACAATTCATTCACAATGGCAAAGTCTGAATCAAGAACTCTATTGAGAACCGACAAACTATGATCTCAGTCATTGAAGCAATTCCAATTTGTCATAACATAGGAAAGAGTCAATATAATAGCTTGTAAAGCAAACCCACATACTCAATCATCTTTTAGTCTTTCACAATTGCTAACACTCACGAGTTACCTATGAGTACAAAGTTTCAATCAGACACAAAGAAAGATAGGGGCTTATAGTGTTGCCTCTCAACTATTTACCTCAAAGGGTAAGGTCAACAGTAATAACACATGCTCGTCCACTTTCGAGTGGACATATGTGCCTAGATCATTCCCCAACACGTGACGCTTGCCAGAAAATAAAGGCGAAAATAGAGAAAGTGATGGAGATCACCGCGACTCTTGCATAAAGGTAAGTACTAGAAAATAAAAGTAACAGGTAAGCCCTTCACAGAGGGAAGCAGAGGTTGTCAGGCGCTTTTATAGTTGGATGCACAATCCCTTGATGCAAAAGAACTTCACTTTATATTGCCCCTTGTGATAAAGAACTTTATTATGCAGTTCGTCGCTTTTATTTTTTTCCTATCACAAGTTCGTATAAAGTTTATTTTCCTCACATTAATAGATCACACATATTTAGAGAGAAATTTTTATTGCTTGCATCGATGACAACTTACTTGAAGGATCTTATTCTATCCTTAGGTAGGTATGGTGGACTCTCATGGCAAAACTGGGTTAAGGGTGTTCGGATGCACAAGTAGTATCTCTACTTGGTGTGGAAGTTTTGACTGATATGAGGTGGAAGCAAGCGACACATGTTGAGGGGTCTATAACAATATAACTTCTATTCGGGAAAAAGCAAAGATAAACCATTATGTTGTCTTCCTTGTCCGACATCAACTTCTTAACATATAATATTTTAATGAGTTCTCACAATCATAAAAGATGTCCAAGATAATATATTTATGTGAACCTCTCTTTCCTTATTACTTCCTTTTAATTGCCCCAATGACCAACAACTATGTTTGTCAACCCACAACAGGTTTCAATCGACATACTTCCTGTATGTGAAGTCATCAGTCCCCATAAGATTGTCATGTGTACTCTTTGCTTTTATTCTATACTTCCTTCTAATTCATCTTTATCAAGATCAAGATCATGCCAAACAAGAAAAAGCCCTCAAGTCAAAAGCAATTTTTATTTTATAACTCACGGACTTGCTTACATAGGAGGAATCATAAAGCAAAGACTCAAAACTAGATCACTCGAAAACTTTATTCTACTAGATCAAGATATAACCAAAAGGATCGAACTAAGGAAAGATGATAAAAACAAAAATAAAAATAAAAATAAAAATAAAATATGTGATGGTGATACGATACCAGGGCACCTCCCCCAAGCTTGGCACAATCCAAGGGGAGTGCCCATACCCATGTGTTTAGTTGTCTTGCTTTGGAGGTGGTGATGTTGGAGTTGTTGATGAGGTTGGAAGCTTGTCCTCCGTCTTCCAAGGCATAGGCTCACCATCGTAAAAGGATGAACGAGTCTTCGGAATCCTCAAATCTGCAGCCAAACTCATTCTCTTAAATCTGTATTCATACTCACAGTTTTGGTTTTGCACGTCACAGATCTGGGCTTGGAGGTGCTCGATTTTCTCATAAAGCTTAAAGATGTGCTCCCCAATTTCCTTGGCATCCAGCTTGTGCTTGTTGGTAAACTCCGTGATCATCATGTTATTGGCATTGAGTCCTCGTTCCACCATCCCTTGGCACTTGAAGACCTGTTGCTCCATTGCTTCGAGCCTTGTCTCCATGCTTTCGGTCCTGTTTGGCCCCTCGACATCACGGATGTGCAGCACCCCCTCACGCATCTCAATGGTTTGAGGGTGTTGCAGCACTTCCTCAAGGTAGGGGTTGATGACCTTCTCGGAGAACTGTCCTTCAAAACACTTGGGGACGTCATGTTGATCTAAAATTTCTGCAGAAACAGCTCAAAGAGAAAATAGGAGGTATTGTCGTGATACGAGAGTCAAAACCTTCGGGAGATTATATAATGAATTTGTACCGACCCGAAGGAGTATGCCACAAGAAAAACGGAGTCTGGAAGGTGCACGAGGTGGCCATAAGCCCTAGGGGGCGCCCAGGGGGTAGGGTGCGCCCGGCAGGCTTGTCGCCTCCTCGTGCACTATTCGGACTACTTTAAATTTTCCTAATTTTTTAAATATTCCAAAACAGATAAAAATTGCCATTGAAAAAGTTTTGGAGTCTTTTTACTTACCGTACCACATACCTATTCCCTTTCGGAGTCTGAAACATTCTGGTAAGTCTCCCTAATGTACTCCTCCGGAGTTATGGTGTTGATGATATTGGTTTCAACATTTATTGGAGAACCCGAGATATAATGTTTGATTCTTTGACCATTCACCACCTTCAGGTTTGTGCCTTCGGCGTTGTTAATCTTTATGGCACCGGAACGGTATACCTCCTCGATGACGTAAGGACCTTCCCATTTAGAGAGAAGTTTACCGGCAAAAAATCTCAAACAAGAATTGTATAGCAATATATGATCACCTACATTAAATTCCCGCTTTTGTATCCTTCTATCATGCCATCTCTTGACCTTTTCTTTAAACAACTTGGCATTCTCATAGGCTTGGATTCTCCATTCGTCAAGTGAGCTAATGTCAAATAACCTCTTCTCACCAGTAAGTTTGAAATCGTAATTGAGCTCTTTGATTGCCCAATAAGCTTTATGTTCTAGTTCTA
The DNA here is from genome assembly GCA_022496015.1 of Hordeum marinum. Taxonomy (NCBI): domain Eukaryota; kingdom Viridiplantae; phylum Streptophyta; class Magnoliopsida; order Poales; family Poaceae; genus Hordeum; species Hordeum marinum. The sequence continues at coordinate 218,284,939 of CM039672.1, forward strand.
GAGGTAAGTGACATGCTTTACCATAAACCATCTTATACGGAGACATACCCATAGGGTTTTTGTAAGCAGTTCTATAAGCTCACAATGCACTGTCAAGTTTCTTAGACCAATTCTTCCTAGATCTATTAACAGTCTTCTGCAAAATCAATGTAATTTCTCTATTGCACAATTCTACTTGACCACTAGACTGAGGATGATAAGGAGATGCAATTCTATGATTAACATCATATTTAGCGAGCAATTTACGGAAAGCACCATGAATAAAGTGTGAACCACCATCAGCCATCAAATATATAGGGACTCCAAATCTAGGGAAAATAACTTCTTTAAGAATTTTAATAGAAGTGTTATGATCAGAGCTACTAGTTGGAATAGCTTCTACCCACTTAGTAACATAATCAACCGCAACTAGAATATGAGTATACACTCTAGATTGTGGAAAAGGCCCCATATAGTCAAAACCCCAAACATCAAATGGTTCGATAACAAGAGAGTAATTCATAGGCATTTCCTGACGTCTACTAATATTACCAATTCTTTGACATTCATCACAGGACAAGACAAACTTACGAGCATCCTTGAAGAGAGTAGGCCAATAAAACTGTAACAGCCCGGGACTGACGCTCCAGAAGATTCCCCTTTTATTTCCATTCTCGTCTGTGTTTCGTTTGGTTGTTGCATTCATCATCGCATCATTCGCATCATCTACATCACATCATCACTCGTTTTAAAAAACTTGCATCCGTTCATAGTTGCCGGTTCTCTCCGTTCTTGTCGTTGCCCGTTTCGAGACCAACCACACATGCACATGCCCACGACATCGATAAAAATATTGTTTTTAAGGTGTGCTAAAAATATTCCCTGATTGGGTCGAAACCTTGCGTGCGGTCTTATTATAGTGCAGGTAGGACGCCTGCCAAATTTCGTTGCATTCCGAGTTCGTTTGATACCCGAACGGTCAACCGTAGCAGTGCGGTCATCGGTTTATTATCGGATGTTTTTCGGTGTTTTAAAACCTCGTGTCGTGGGCCGCAAACCTCCGTCTCATCTCCTCATAGCCCATCTACACAACCACCGTAGCCTAACCTAGCCCCCTTCACTTCCGGGTCGTCCGATCGAGATCGAACGGTCCGAAAACAGAGCCAAACTCCAAACCCTAGCCCTCCTGCTATAAATAGAAGGCCTCCCCGTCCAATTTTGGCCTTCTCCCTCCTCTAGCCTTGGAATCCGCGCCCCTCAAGCCCGCCGCCGCCACCGCCATCTCAACCCAGCGCCGCCACAGCCGTTGCTCGTAGCTAACCAGGGTGCGCCATGTTGCCCCTGGTGCCGCCTAGCCGCCGCAGCCCGCTAGGCCCACAGTCGGCCTGCCCCGGGCCCGACTAGGCCGAGCGCCCACCTCCGCGCGCCGTGAGCCCCGCGGCCAGCGCCACCCAGGAGCTTGCCAAAACCCTAGCGCGTTTCCGCCTGCAGAGCCCCGCGCCGCCGGAGCCGCAACCCCACGCTCCCATCCATCGTTGCCTCCCCCGCCGGTAGCGCCCCTTGCTGGAGCCCCTGCTGCTCGTCGCCGAGGGAGGTCGCCGAAGTTCAGACACCATTGATGCAATTACCTCTTATATTCTAACAACACGCACATGAAGAGCGCGAGCGCAGAGCAGAGCAAACATGCACGCGCGCTGTAAAAAAACGTACCACGGCCGGTGCTATTCCACTGTGCTCTTGGTGCGAACCAACCTGATGATCGACGTGTCTTCGTCATGTCATAAGGACGTACGTTACGTACCTCGCCGATGAATGATCGACCGTCTCTTGCTCGATCGATCACCCGCGCGTAGGTACGTACGTGCGTACTCCCACGTCGGTGCACCGTGCATGGAGCAACCAAACATCTTAGCGCGCGCGTTGCCCCATGTACGATGACACTTGTTGTCGTGCGTGTTTCGATTGGCCTGGCCCCTGGCGGCAGCAGTGCACGTACGTCCGTACCGCGCGCCACCAGCCACCAGCCACCTGATCGGTCAGTCCATCCGTGTCACGAACCGATCGATTGATCACATCGTGCTGACGCTTGTTCTTTTGTGTCATGTTCTGTAGCTATTTCAAGGGTCAGCGTCAGTCGGTCGGCAGTGGCACCGGGAAACAGCTAGGACGGCGTCGTACCTTGCGTCTTGCGCCGCGCGGTCACGTGCATGCATGCGTAGGGCCCCTTGTCGCAGGTCACACTGCCTGTCCTTCATGTCCGCGAAGCCTGGGCTGATTGTTTGGTCGATCGGTCCTGCCGTTCTGTCGAGATCGTCCGCCCTTTTATAAGATCATTCATGGCGCGTGTTACTGCGTTTATTCATTTCTTCATAAAATCATAGAATTTTTTTCCAACACTTTATAAAATGGTGTGTGAGCAATGGTATTGCCCTTCGTCGGACAAGGTACAAAAGATGTATAAGGGAATTCACACGCCAAGTGATAATAGTCATCAAAAATCGTCGCAGCAGGACTTGCAGACCGGCCTCCTTCGTTCATTGTATTAGTAACCTCCATACTATGCGAGTTCACTATGATTTTATTGCCTCCAACTGATCCTGCAAGGGATAGTCCATAGCGCAAGGTAGTTACTTCTGCAGAGAGAACATCAGAACAAAAGCCAAGCTTCAGTTGCGTGCATTTCTGAAATTTTCCTTATCATCACGCAGAATTGCACCAGTTGTAGCAATGAGAAGATCATGATTGAATGATGCATCTATATTTAGTTTCACATGTCCTCTAGGAGGCAGCACCCAACATCCAGATTTTCGTACAGCTTTCGGTGCAGCTGCACATGTGTAATTTGCAGTCAAAGTGGGAATGGCAGAAGAAATCTGAAGGGCATTTAGAATCGGCTCCCTATGGACGCAGTTTCTCCTCACCCACCATAAGTACCAACAAGCAATGCAGGTTTGGTTGGATTAGACCTACACATTCCCTACCAACAACTCAAGAAGGATTCCAGGGACACATTCATCTGCCTTGTCAATCAGGCATGTCTTCCTGATTATATAATACAGCCCGAGCTCCCTCCAAACTTGAACGGCCGAAGGACATTTAAATAATACATGCAGAGTGCCATCAACCCCACATCTACATGCTGGGCATTATGGTGAGGCTTTGACATGTCCCTGTTCAGGTTAATGTCGCAAGGTAGAATTCCATGGAGTGTTTTCCATAGAAAAGTTTTAAATTTGGCTGCGCATTAGAGGCTCTAAATCCTTTGTCAAACACTACTAAAATTGGTTGCACCTTGGCCATTGGCGCGTCTAAGATTGGCGCCAAATTTATGGTCCCATTCAACATAATACGCCAACTTGACAAAGAAGGTGTATTTTTTTGTAGGCCCCACGTGATAAAATCGTCCATCTCAAAGTTCGGTAGCGGGATAGATAGAATACGTTGAACATCAATATGCCAAGAAGTTTGTGTCACCAGATCCTCATCCCAAGTGTTGATACTTGGGTCAATTAAGTTAGCCACTTTGAATATGATATGATTACCTCATACTATTATCACCTTTCTATAGATCCCGTGATGCGACCGTCGACAGCAAATCAATGGCACGAATAATTTTTTCCTAAATCTTTCACAGTGCAAACTTAGCAACTCCAATTTCAATCCCCAGTGTACACTAAATAACAGCAAAAAGAAACAGCAAGCTTACAATCGTGTCGATGCAAACCAGTCGGAACTACATGTACTTCCTCGGACAGAAGAAGGGCGTGGGCGATTCAATATGCCAAGAACACAAACCCTAGATGGATCATCAACAATAATACGCAGAACTTGGCTGTCAGAACATGGCGATTTTCTGGTTTAACAAACGTAATGAAAATTTATCTCCGATACACCGATTTGGAATAGAAAGAAAACTCTCTCTCCTATCTTAACAAACTAATCACTACTTAACTAATTTAAAATTCCGGCAAGCTGATCACAAAAAGACAAAATAAACTAGTAGCACTATTCTCTTGTACTTTCACGTAAATGTGTTTACATGCATGGAGTTCTGAATCGGGACTCCACATCCTCTGGCGCAACGAGTTCAACAGCAACATGTTCAATAAAAATATGTGTAGGTGCCTCATCACGGTGTAAGATATTATGTCGGGGCAGCCCAGTTCGGACGGGGTGTCCGTCCGTCCAGGCCGGCTACTCCGATTAACATTTGTGGGCGGCTGTTCCGACCAGCCGGCTGCGTCCGTCAGCCGGCAGTCCGAAACCAATTACGACGTTGCATTGGATATGCACAGACGAGACGATCATATCATGTGGCGACACACTATTAGCAAGCAGTAGTGTACTGTACGCGCGTACTATCTACAGTGTAACCTGTTTCTTGGACACTGACTTATAAAGTGCACCAGGGGACAGACATAGCTTAGTCCACAAGCTACATATAGCTTGGCATGTAAGCTATCCACTGTAGCTTACATCCTAAGATGTTTGGTATGTACCACTTTACCTTACATACCAAACTACACAACCATGCCTATATAAAGGCCCCCCTCTCACTCTCCCACGAAGGCTAGCTTGACTCACATTCCCTCTTCCTCCTCGGATATAGCTTCAGGAGCAACCCTGTACTACATATACATTTCATATACAGACATGCAGGAGTAGGGGTATTATCTCTCCAGAAAGGCCCGAACCTGGGTGAACCGTTGCGTGCTACTACCCTGTCCCGTCCCTGATCATCCACGGCAGCCTTAACCTCACCTCGATTAGCCACCCCCTGGCATCTGTTATGAGAAAACAACGACAGTTGACGTCCACCATGGGGCTAGCTGCCGCTGGAATGTAGGAACGAAAGTAGCTAGGTCTAGAGGGGGGTGATTAGACTACTTGACCAAATAAAAGTTTTGCCTTTTCCCAAATTTTAGTGTTTGCAGTTTTAGCATTCATGGCAAGTCAATTTTACCCTACACATGCAAGTCTAAGAGTATAACAGCGAAAAGTAATAACAAGCATGAGTAAAAGGGATAGGGTAGGAAGATCAAACGCAATTGTAGACACGATGATTTTTCCTGTGGTTCCGATAGGTGGCGCTATCTTACATCCACGTTTATGGAGTCTTTAACCCACGGAGGATAACGGTCGCGAGAGTTCACGGAGGGCTCCACCCATAAGGGTCTACGAAGTAGCAACCTTGACTATTCCATATGTTCCATCCACGAAGGACTAGCCTCACTATGGGTAGATCTTCACGAAGTACGCGATCTCCTTGCTCTTACAAACTTCTTGGTTCACTCCACAACATGAAGTAGGAGGCTCACAAACGACACCTAACCAATCTAGGAGGCACCACCCTCCAAAAGGTAATAGGCTCGGTAATGACGATGAACTCCTTGCTCTTGTGCTTCAAGATGATAGACTCCTCAACACACAATCACTCTCTCATAGATTTGGCTTGGTAGAACAGATGGGATTGGTGGAAAGCAACTTGGGGAGGCTAGAAATCAACTTGATCCATATGGTTGGAGTGGAAGAGCTCGATCTCAACACAAGGGTAGGTGGTTCTCTCTCAGAAAATCTGATAGGATAGGTATGGAATACTTCTGAGTGCTTCTCTGTCGAGTAGGTGGTGGTGAAGGGGTATATATAGGCATCCCCACAAATCCAACCGTTACACACAAAATGACCAACTCGATAATGCCGTTGTGTTGGTACCGAAGTGATCAAAAGGTGGCAACTTTTGAATCTCGGAGGGTCCGATATACGAATCTCGGTTGCACCGATAAGGTGACCAACGGTTAGATTTCCAATCTCGGTGACGCCGACCCAACATTCTTGGCGGGACCGAAAATGTGAATTTGCGTAACAGAAAGTTGGCAACCTAAACTCGGTGGCACCAGTATGGAATCGGTTGCACCGAAGTGGCTAGGGTTTGGCTGAGTCTGTCTAGGTTCTGGAATTGGTGGCATCGGGATAGGAATGTTGGTTGCACCGATTTTGAATGTTTGGCTATAGACAGACTTTGGTGGGAGAGCTTGTGGATGTTTTTGGTGACTATCAGTTGTGCACGTATGAGCATTTTGTTCACCAACAAAACTTTACCCCCTTTTAATAGTATTGGCTTTCCTATGGACTCAAAGTGATTTATCACAAATGTAAAATGTAGAGTCCTCTTGCTTGAAGCTTGGCCAACCTATTTCCTTGCATCTTGGGGTAATTCCACAATCTCCACAATCCTTTTGCCATCCCTATGATTGAACTTTTTCTAAAATATACTTGGTGGAAACATTAGTTCAATGACTTATATGTTGTTATTAATTACCAAAACCACCAAGGGAGCAAATGTGCTTTCAATATCCCCCTTTTTAGTAATTGATGACAACATATAGATCAAAGATTTGACAAAGATATAATCAATGAATATAATTGTCGCTTTGAGAAGTATGTGATAAGCAAGAGCTCCCCCTAAATTTGTGCATTATTTTAAATTTGCGTTTGAATGCAAATGCACAATCGATTAGGTACATGGGTCACTTCTTACATGTCACATGCACCTTGGTGGTGTGCGAGAATAATTGGAGTGAACATCATAGCACAACACAATCAAGCTAAGATGAATGATCATCACATAAGCATTAAGATGATAGGAAATAGTAGCATCACACATTAAAGTGTATAATCAAACATCATCAAACGTGTAACACAAGCAACCAAAAGTGTATCACAACAACCAAGAGACAATTGTTTTTGAAAAAGCAATAAACACCAAAACGCTCTCTTACTCGAAGCCTAAAGATCTATATACACTTCTCCCCCGTTGGCAACAAGTTACCAAAAAGTTCAAAGGCATATATCTAAGCGTTCTTGGGCCGATCTCCTCCGGTTGTTGATGAAGGAGTCAAGAGAACAGCGTTGGCGAAGATATCTGCAGATGTCGTGGATGGAGTTGGATTGCCAACTGGAGGAACTGGAGCTGATGGAGTAGGATCTGAGGTGACAGTAGCAGGAGCTGATGAAGAGGGCCTCAAGTCTAGAGCAGACACTGTGGCTGATCTGGCCTAAGTAGTGAACTGGGTGCTCGGTTTAAGAGGTGATCCATCCTCATCATCGTCATCATCATCATCTGAAGAAGTGGAAGAAACCCGAGGGGTGTGCACTGAGTCAACTTCCTTCTGAAGCTTTATGAATGTCTTAGTCACCTTGTCCACCTTATCATTAAGAGTCTTGATCCTTGTTTCAAAGATCCTTACAAGACTGTTCTGGTTGTCCAGAATCCCCTTAATGTCCTTCTACATGCCCTGAACTGATGAGATCAAAAGATCTATTTGCTCATTTCTGGATCTAGGGACTTGAGCACTAGTGGCTCTAGTTGCCTCTGCCTGAGTTGTAGCAGATGTGGGATGATCTGGGTTCATCACCACGATGTTATTCTCAAGCTCTGGCTATAGGGGCAAATGGGGACTGTCAAGAGCAAATATGGGCTTGTCAATCTGAGAGCTGATAAGCATCTGGATATAGGGTGCATAGCAGCAAGAGAGCTTCTGATCAGCAGCAACCCTCTTGACTGTCTCAACAATCAAGTCCATGACTCTGATCCAGGTGTGTTTGTCAAGGTGGATCAACATGTTGATGGAGTAGCCTTGGACCATCTTGTCATCTCCTGACTTGGGCATCAAGGTGTGCCTCAAAATGGTGTTCATGGTGCGAAGGCCAGCTTGAAGATGGTAGATGGATCCTAGCTTGTGAGATTGCACTTTGTCTGCAGGGATAGGAGTATACATATCCTTCATGGCATTATGGCCTGCCTTGGATTCCGTGTAGACATCCAAATCTTCATCCTGAACTTTAGGGACTCCTAGAAGTGAAGCCCATTCATCAACAGTGGACTCATATCTTGCTCCTCCAGTCATCCATACAGTCCTATCATCTTCGTAGAAATGTGCAATGGAGTAGAATTGCATGATCATCTCATCATTCCATGCAGTAAGCTCTCTGCCAACAAACTCATCCAAACCAATGAGTGGAAATTGTCTTGGACACTTGGAAAATAGTCCTCATTCTCCTTAATGAATTTCTAGTGTACATACCTCATATCACTCATAGATGGACTCTCGTCAAATAGCACAGTCTCATAGAAATCCTGTTGCTCTTTGGTGTAGAATCTGTAGTCCATAGTTGTCTTCTTCCTTTGGGCATATGGATATATAGCTCTCCATGACCTCAAACCCAAGTCTTTCCTATTCTTCATATCTTCGGCAAGTGGATAGCTGGCATTATGTATTGGAAGGTGTGGTCTGAGTTTCATCAAGGTAGTCAAGTCATCATCATGCTCAGATCTGGAAGCAGTTCCCTTGTTCTTTTCAGAAGCTGGAATCTGCCTGGATGTCCTCTTAGGCTTTTCAGTAGCAGCCTTCTTGGATTTGGTGCTCTTGGATGTGCCTGTCTTGGGCATAGCATCATCTAGAAGTTCCTTGGCCTTCTTCTTGGGAGGAGCCTTTGGAGCTGGCTCATCCTCCTCTTCAGCAGCAGCTGCCTCCTCTAGATCTTCATATATAGATGTAGGCCTGCCAGTCACGTGGATTATCCTCTTTCTGGCTTTCTTCTCCCCTACCTTCTTCGGCATAGACTTCCTTCGGGGATCAATGGTCATTATGGCCCTATCATTCTCAGGTGCTCTCATAGCTTCAGAGCTAGCATAGACTTTGCTAACAACTCCGCTGGAAGAAGTGGCTTCAGTAGCAGACTTCTTAGCAGCCTTTTCTTAATTCTTGGCAAGAATCTCCTTAGGGATAAAGTCTGAATCCTCCTCGTCTGAATTCAGCTTCCTCCTGGTCCTAGTATCAGCCTTGGGCAACTCATGGGAGCTAGGGGTGCCTGGATCTGAAGATGTACTAGGCTCAGGGCTAGTGCCTGAACTCATGTCAACACCCTGCTCTGGCAAATTCTCACTGTCCTCGGCATCTGACATACTGACCCTGTGAATAGAGTATAGAAGAGCTGAATAAGATGAGTCATCACAAAATGAGGCTGGTTTTTGAAAGTTTGAACAATAGATTTTAAAAGTTTTGCATTCCATCAAATGAATATCGATACAGCCCAAGCAAAATTATCGAAGCTACCGAGACAGACTTCCTCCTTAGCCGAAACTTGGCACCCCTTTCGGTGAGACCGAAAGGTGCACTCAGTTTCACCAAGAAAGTTCTCAGTACCCCAGATGTCCAAATCGGTGACACCGATTTGCCTGCTTCGGTTCCGTCGAGATTCATCAGGCGGATGGCAAAAGCCTAAAATTCCACGGTTCTCTAATCTATGGGATTCCTTTTGTGGATAGAAGGCTTTCAAACAGTGGCAAAATATCATAGAAACCCTAATGCGCAAGATTTGGAGGTTGGAGCGCAAGAGGGGGCCGAATACGTACCCTATCTTGGCGAGGATCCGCTACGGCGGCAACGACGAAGAAGATTTTGTTGACGGCGGCGATTCCCAGCGGCGGAGGAGCGTAGGGGGACAAGGGTGATGACCAGGGGTCTCAAAATTAGCAGCTTAGGGTTCTGAGGCATGATGGTTTGAGGATGAATTTCAAAGCGTCAGGGTCCACAGTATATAGACCCACCACTGTCGGTGACGTCGATTCTATATTGTCGGTGTCACCGAGTTCCTCAACAGTCATTTGACACGGAAACTCGGTGTAACCGAGAATATGGAATCGGTAGTACCGAGATAGAAACCAGATCAACCCTAGGCATTCGGTTAGACTGGGATTTTGGGGTTGGTTCCACCGAGATGCACTTGGGAGGTTTTAATGGTCAGTCCTTGATGATACGGAACTTTGAGTGCTCCACACAGAGAGGGATCGAAAAGCACTTGTTCAAATTTTGTGATGCAGCATGAATAGAGTATGAGGTTAGAAAGCATAGATAGCTAAAGAGTGGTCCTAGGCATTCTTGCCCATCCAATTGGCAAAAGATAAATCAAAGACCAAATAGCAACAATTGGATGTCCTCGAATGAGAAAATAAATGCAGACCAACATGCTCACACAATAATATGTCAAATGAAATCATGAAAAACATGCACAAACACTCTAGCATCTAACAAGCACTTGGGCGATGACGAAGTCATCTATATATGAGTATTTGACTTAGGAGCCAAGTAAGAATACTTGATCATAGGTCATACTCATCGTTCAAGCACAAGTGGGGTTACCACTTTTACATAAAGCATTTCATGTTGTCACATACTAAGAGATTCTTTGACTCAAGTCTTAGAGTAAAGCTCCCCCTTGATGTGACATCCCCCCATAAGAGGGATAAACTAACCTTGGTTTTTGTCGATGAAGACTTCATGTTGGTGAGGTAGTGGTGGATGCTCAAAGTTGATGAAGAACACCAAGAGTTGGGAGCATCCTTGTTGTTTCCTTACTCTTCTCACCTACATGGGTTAGTCCCAACACACAAGAGACAGATATCTATGGACATGGAGTGCAAAGCATGTGTCATGATGTCCATTTATTTATTGATTACCTTGTCCCTTACTTACCTTTGAGGGAATGTGTGACTGCTTGAACTATTGCATAGGGTTGATGTTGATTGCAAATAGATCTTGCCAATAATGAATATGAGTGAATTTCATTGGCGGAGTCACCCCTCAAGAACTTTCTAGTTCTTCTTCTTGGGAACCCACATCAAGTTGATGGGGATCCTTGGTGTTGTAGTAGCCTTTGTAGACGTTGAGCTTGAAGTAGCCTTGGGAACCAACTCCACCATAGCTACGGATGCATCTTCATATGAGTCAATGTCCTCTTGAAGCTTGTTCTTTCCTTTGAGATTGTGATCTTGTGGTGGAAGGTCATCTTGAGTGTTTGTCCCCTTGGGAAGAGTGCTTTCATACTTCTCCTTTTAGGACCAAACATGGGCTCGGGATTTTGACCTTCTTCCCATTCAACTCCATTAGCGTTGAAGTAGCCAACACCATGATTCTTCCGGTATCCTCCGTGCTTGCATACAATTTCCTCAAATTACTTACACCTTTCTCTATAATTCCTTAAAATAAAGCATTTTCTTGCTCAAGTGTAACTTGGCTAAGAGAACCATCATTAGTGGAATCAATAGAACTACTAGGAGCAACATCATTGGGTTTAGCATTTTTATTGTTGCTACTAGATGAAGAACCTTTCTTGCCTTTGTTACTAGTTTGCTTAGATTTAACTTGTGGCATGAATGTATACAAGAGTAGTCACTTGGAAAGATAAGATGAAGTCTTCTTTCGGAGATCGTCATTGATAGCTTTAAGAAATTTATGTTCTTGCTCCAAATTGAGCTTCTCGAAGCGTAGCTTCTCATGAGTTCTTACAAGCTCTCTATGATCTTCAAGAGTAGATTCATGGGCTAACTTAAGAGTGTTAAGTTCTTTAGTTAGTTCTTCTATTTTCATCTTATCATCGTCAATTGACCTATCTTGACTAGAATGAGAATTATCAAGTTCATTTTGACTATCAATACTAGATTTTTCACATAGCAAGTCATCATCACAAAGCAAATCATATTCATCACTATCGAAATCAAGATATTAGGGGTGTGATACCTTGGGGCCTTTAGCCACGAAGCAACTTTCACTCCCTTTGTTGGTGAATCAAATAGATCATAGGAGTTGGTAGTCACTAGTGCAATTCCGGCAACACCTTCATCTTGACTATAGTCGGAGTTGGAGTGATAGCTTCTCTAGGAGTGGTTGCCGGAGTCGGAGCCGGAAACCCATTCACCAATATGAGCTTGATGTTTCCTTCTTGAGTATCTCTTGGTTTACTTGTCCTTCTTCTCTGAATATCTACTTCTTCTTGAGGATCTTCGTTTATAACGATCATCTCTACTCCTTCTCTCTCTTCGATGTGATTCATTCCTTGAGCTTCGTCTTCTAGGTGACTCTTCTCTTCGTTTGTAGGGAGCCATGCACTCATTGTACTAGTGTCCGGACTTCCCACAATTGTAGTAGTTTCGGTCATGACTTGACGAACGCTTCTCTTCATATCTTGAGTTGGAGGTTCGATCTTTGCTTCTATTCTTGTAGAACTTGTTGAATTTCTTGACCATGAGGCTTATCTCTTCATTTGTGACAAGGTTGTCTCTTGAGGTAGCGGGAGAACCACGAAGTAAGGGTCCACGAAGGCTGGCATTCGTGGAACCCTCCACCCATAAGGGTCCACGAAGTAGCAACCTTGACTATTCCATATGGTCCATCCATGAAGGACTAGCCTCACTATGGGTAGATCTTCATGAAGTAGGCGATCTCCTTGCCCTTACAAACTTCTTGGTTCACTCCACAACACGAAGTAGGAGGCTCCCAAGCGACACCTAACCAATCTAGAAGGCACCACCCTCCAAAATGTAATAGGATCGGTAATGACGATGAACTCCTTGCTCTTGTGCTTCAAGATGATAGACTCCTCAACACACAATCACTCTCTCACAGATTTGGCTTGGTAGAAGAGATGGGATTGGTGGAAAGCAACTTGGGGAGGCTAGAAATCAAGATCCATATGGTTGGAGTGGAAAATATTGATCTCAACACAAAGGTAGGTGGTTCTCTCTCAGAAAATCTGATAGGATAGGTATGGAATAGTTCTGAGTGCTTCTCTTTCGAGTAGGTGGTGGTGGAGGGGTATATATAGGCAGTCCCAAAAATCCAACCGTTACACACAAAATGACCAACTCGGTGACACCGATGTGTTAATCTCGATGGTACCGAAGTGATCAAAAGGTGGTAACTTTTGAATCTCAGAGGGACCGATATACGAATCTCAGTTGCACCAATAAGGTGACCAATGGTCAGATTTCCAATCTCGGTGACGCCGACCCAACATTCTTGGTGGGACCGAAAATGAGAATTTGTGTAACAGAAAGTTGGCAACCTAAACTCGTTGGCACCGGTATGGAATCGGTTGCACCGAAGTGGCTAGGGTTTGGCTGAGTCTGTATAGGTTCTGGAATCGGTGGCACCGGGATAGGAATGTTGGTTGCACCGATTTTGAATGTTTGGCTATAGACAGACTTTGGTTGGAGAGCTTGTTGATGTTTTTGGTGACTATCACTTGTGCACGTATGAGCATTTTGTTCACCAACAAAACTTTACCGCCATTTAATAGTATTGGCTTTCCTATGGACTCAAAGTGATTTTTCACAAATGTAAAACGTAGACTCCTCTTGCTTGAAGCTTGGCTAACCTATTTCCTTGCATCTTGGGGTAATTCCACAATCTCCACAATCCTTTTGCCATCTCTATCATTGAACTTTTCCTGAAATATACTTGGTGGAAACATTAGTTCAATGACTTATATGTTGTTATTAATTACCAAAACCACCAAGGGAGCAAATGTGCTTTCACGGAACCGCAGTCCGGGCGGACTCCCTTCGTCATCGCCAGCATGGCGTCTCCGCCGTTGCCGCTCAGGGGCTCGACATCACACGCCCCCAGGGCGAATGCGCATGACGCCGCGTCTATGCAGCCGCTCTCGTCATCACTACGGTGGCGTCTCCGCCGTCTCTCCTACGGTCCTCGGGGGCTCAACACCGTCATGCCCCCGGGGCGGCCGCTGGGGACAGCGCGTCCCCGTCGTCAGCCTCGTCCACCTCCAACTCGCTCCAACACGCCACCGGGGTGACCGTGCAGCAGGCCTCTTGCCCACACACCGCACCACCAGGCATTGCGGGTCGCCGGACGGCGCCGCCACGCTCGCGACCTTGCGTTGCTCCCGGCCTTCCATCTACGCGCACCCCCGCTCCACCGTCTTCTTCTACTCTACCACTACAGCCACGACCCCAGCCAAATTTAGGCTCCAACGGCAACAAGAAATGACAGTAGCTTGCTCGGCGGCTACTCCCTCGCCGGACGCATCTCGACGTCGCTCGACCGCCTCCGCGCTCAGCCGCTTCGCCTATAGCGCCGCTCCTTGGACGCGCGTCGGCTCCGTCCCACACCTTCGCGGCTGCTCGAGCCAAGGCTGCTCCTCCGCGCGTTCTCCGCCACGGCTCCACCTCCGTGTGTGCCGCACCGCCTCCCAAGCTCCGGCTGCGCCCCCGCATCTCAGGTGGCATTCCTGCCTGCAGGACTGGCTGCACGGGGGCTCCGGCCCGCGGCTATGGTGCACGCCCAGTGAGCCTGCGATTCTTCGCCGCGCCCGCGATCGGCTCCCCGTCCGGCTAGGCCACCGTTGCTAGTCGCGCATGGTCACTTCAACGGGCTGCCCCGCCTCAACCTCCTCCGTGTCTCCTGCATGGCCACATGCACGGATGTCTGGTCGGCTACTAAATGGTCGCATGCTCACATGCGTCGCATGCACACCTTGTGTGTTGCCGCCGCTTGGCTACAGTATGCCTGTCTGGTTGAACCAGCCGGATGTCCGCGCTCGTGCCGCTCCGGCTCCTCTACCGGCTCGCCGTTCCATCTAGCTTCACCCCGCGTCGTCTCGTCGTGCTACGTGCGGTAGCTGTCTGCTCCGCTCGCGTGCCTGCGTCATCTCGTGCGGGCTACTACCCCGCGCCCGCTCCTTGCACCGTCGCACATGCCCTTTCCTTACGCTCTGGCTTCCGCATGCAGAAGAAGAAAAAGAAAGCTACGTACGAGCATGGTATGGAGGTACATGCATGACCAGGGGTCAAGACGCATGCACGGCCAACCGCATGGAAGGCTATGTACATGGTTGGCTAAACGGCCACATGCATGGCCGGTGGCATGATCACGCTCTCGGGCCCGCTGCCTGGCTGTGCGGCTGGCCGTTACCTGACCTACCGCCCGGCAAGCCGCGGATGTTGCGTGGCCGGCTATCCAGTCGGCTGCCTCGCCTCGAGCCCGCGCGAGTTCGCTCAGCTCTGCAACGTCCGGCTCCGCCCGACAACGTACAACACCGGCCGCACCCCAGCCACACCCTCCTTCCGATCCATCGGTGCGTCTCTCATTACTCGCGCCTTGCACAACCATGCGCAACCAGCCCCTCCGACGGCTCGCTCCACCTCCGACGCATCTCGCTCGCCTCTGCTCTGGCCGCCTCCCGAGCTCGCGCCTGGGCCTCCCGGACCGCCCGCCGGCTTGCGTGCGCACTGGCCTCAGCAGGCCAGCTGGCGCCTCCACACGCCCGGTCGGTCCGTGGCTCCGCGTGTTTTGCCGGCTTCGGCTTCGCTTGCGGCCTTCGCTTCACCCCAACTATCGCATGCTCACGCTTCCCCGGGTCGCAGCTCCGCCTCGCCACACCGGCCACCCTCCATGGCCCGACCGGCTCTGCACGCCCGCATGGCCGCGTTGACGACCATGCCCGTCCACGCCTGCGCCTCCCCGCCCTCCAGCCCCGACCGCTCCACCTGCGGACCGTCCGCCCGCCGGCTCACCGCTCAGGCCCGCCGAACATCGCCTGTCGGCTTCGCCACGCCGACTTTAACACCAGTCCGGCCGCCCGCCGGCTTGGACGGTTCTCCTGCGTCGGCCTCGCCTCCTCCTACGTTGTGATTCGGCTCCGCCCCGTGCCACCGCCATCAACCGCCTTGGAGGCTACCTCCCACAGAGGGCTGACTACACCTAGCGGGTGCGGCTGGCACGCCCCACTGGCAAAAACCATGCCGGCTGTCATCGATAATAACCGCCTTGTTGGCACCCAAAAGCAATGTGAGATCTCCACCTGCACATCCCTGCACCGTACACACAAAACGAGTAACCCCGAGCGACCCTCGGGGGCAATCTCCGCATTTATAAGTTGCTCTATTGTTCGCCCCGGCCCCAACTAGTCTCAGCCCGGGGCTGGCCGCTTGGCCCGATACGTTCGTTTCCACGGGACGACTTAGTATCATGCACGGTACCAAAGGCCCACTCTTTGTCGCAGCTAAAAATCGCACCACAACTGTTTGGCTAGTGAGAGCACAAGCTAGAAGTCACCCGACGCGAAAAACGTCCCGGGGGAAAACGGCCTGGGTAACCCGGTCATTTCATTTTTGAGTATCTGCTCGGTCGAGTCTGCTCCCAGAGTCCGAGTACGGTACGGTCCATTCCGCGGCCCACTCTTCGCCTCAGCTACAAACTGGCTCCTGGCTGTCTGGCTAGCAAGAGAAAAAGCCAAAGAGCAGAGAGCACATGAAAAAGATTGAAGGGTCACGGATAAAACCGAGTCGACACCCTTTGCATAAAGCTGGCACTACCAAAACTAGATATTTGACACATCTGCATCGACTAAACTTGTCTTTTGCATGATCATTCCCATGAGGAACCTCCTCGCCCGGAGGCTCGGAGGCTACTCCTGGCAGGGTCCCGCGCCCAACAGCCGGTGGACCCCGTATCACGCCCGGCAGCGCCTCACGCTCGACAGCCGGCGGACCCTGCGTCCGCCCTTGGTAGGGCTCCACGCCCATCAGCTAGCGGACCCTGCGCCTGCGCCCGGTAGCGCCTCGCGCTCGACAGCCGGCGGACCCCGCGTCCACCCTCGGCAAGGCTTCGCGCCCATCAGCCGGCGGACCCCGCGTCCGCGCCTGACAATGCCTCGCGCTCGAGTGCCAGCGGGCCCCGCGTCCGCGTTCGGCAAAGCCTTGTGCTCGATAGCCGATGAACCACGTGTCCACACTCGGCAATGCCTCGCGCTCATCAGCCGGCGGACTCCACGTCCACCCCCGGCAGTGCCTCGCACACATCAGTCGGCGGACCCCCACGTCCGCGCCCGCCAGCGCATCACGCTTGACAGCCGACGGACCCGCCGTCCGCCCTCGACAGGGCTCCGCACCCATCAGCTGGCGGACACCACGTCCGCGCCCGGCAATGCCTTGCGCTTGACAGCCGGCGAACCCCATGTCCGCCTTCGGCAGAGCTTCACGACCATCAGCCGGCAGACACCGCGTCCACGTCTGACAGGGCCCCGCGCCCATCAGTTGGCGGACCCCGCGTTCTCGCCCGACGTCCTTGACGCCACCGTCTGCTTTAGCAATAGCAAAGACCCTCCGCCCGACTCTTCAAGTCACCCGGAGGCTCGGAAACTACACCCAGCGGGTGCGCTGGCATGCCCCCACTAGAAATAGCCAGCCGATGGACTCCACGTCCACGCCCGGCAGGGCCCTTGCGCCCATCGGTCGGCGGACCCCGTGTCCGCGCCAGGCAGGGCCCCGCGCCCATCAGTTGGCAGACCTCGTGTCCTCGCCCGGCGCCACCATCTGCTTCAGCAATAGCAAAGACCCTCTGCCTGGCTCTTCGAGTCGCCAGGTGGCTCGGAGGCTACACCCAGCGGGTGTGCTGGCGCGCCCCCGTTGGAAGCAAGCTGCGTCATCCCTGACCCACAATAGACTATCATCAACAACTTCTGCAACAACAAAGATTTGAATCTTCGAGTCGCCCGGAGGCTCAGAGGCTACTGTCGGGGGGATGACCCCCAGGTACCCCAAAGACGATGAGTCAGACGGGGTGCCCGCCCACCCGGGCCGGCTAGTCCGATTAACACATGTGGCAGGCTACTCTGACCAGCCGGCAGCCCGGAGCCAACTATGACGTCCCATCGGGCACGCGCGGATGAGACGACCATATCACGTGGCGGCGCGCTATTAGCGAGCAGTAGTGCAGTGTACGCATGTCATGCAGTACTATCTACAGTGTAACCTGTCCCCTAGACACCTGACTTATAAAGTGCACCAGGGGACAGACAGAGCTTAGTCCACAAGCTACATATAGCTTGGCATGTAAGCTACCCATTGTAGCTTACATCCCAAGCTGCTTGGTATGTAAGCTACCCACTCTAGCTTACATACTAAGCTACACAACCATGCCTATATAAAGGCCCCCTCTCACTCTCTCACGAAGGCTAGCTTGACTCACATTCTCTCATCCACACTCACTCTCACATGCTCACATGTACACACATATGAGGCTAAGGTAAGGAGCTCACAGCTCCCTCTTCCTCCTCAGATATAGCTCCGGGAGCAACCCTGTACTACATATACATTTCATATACAGACATGCAGGAGTAGGGGTATTATCTCTCGGAAGAGCCCCGAAACTTGGTAAACTGTTGCATGCTAGTACCCTATCCCGTCCCGGATCATCCACGACAGCTTTGCTCTCACCTCGATTAGCCACCCCCTGGCATCTGTTGTGAGCAAACGACGACATATGGTCTCCCAATTCAACACTTCGATTCTTTTAATGCATAGCAACAACTTGTTCCTTTTTTTGTGTCTTGTTGCCTCAAACCTATAGTGGGTTTGAAACTCTCTATTTCAACCGAATTGAAATGAATCGAGTACTCAACTATGGTAACACATTGCATAACAAGGTTGACCCAATTCACATGGCATCCCAACTTCAACATAATTTCTTTCAAAATGGCCCATTCAACTCGATCATGGGCCTTGTGCATATCCAACTTACCACACACAGGCCATCTTTACCTTCCCTCTTATTTTTAATTGTGTGAATGGATTCATAGGCAGCAAGCGCATTATGTGTAATTAGGCGTCCTGGGACAAATGCGCTTTGCGTTGGGCTAACAATATCAAGCAAAAAAACATTCACCCTTGAAGCTATCATTTTTTTAGATTACTTTATAAACCACATTACACAAACTAATAGACCTGAACTGAGTAAATTTCTCTGGCGAATTGACCTTCGGGGTCATAACAATGATAGTATTATTTCATCCATCTGGTATCTAGCAGTGATTTACAGCATGTATAACTTCTTCAAGTAGATCGTCCACAAGCATGGGTCAAAACCCTTTGTATAAGATTGCATGAATCCCATCATGCCTCGGTGCTTACAAATCACGAATTTCGAACAAATCTCTCTACACATCTTTGGCAGTAAAAGGTGCTAGTAAAGCGTCGTGCATAACCTGAGTAAGACATATTTTAACTCGAGAAAGAACAAGTGGATCGGCATGTAGAACTTCTGAAGTAAACAGATTAGAGAAATAATCAGTGATATGATTGTCTAGTTGAAATTTACCTTCAAACACAGCCCCATCATTATTGATCAGTTTTTTGATATAGTTTCTCTTCTTTCTCGTCGTGGACCCATTATGAAAAAAGGACGTATTACGGTCACCATGCCGCAGCCAGTTGGTCCTGCCTCTCTGAATCCAGTGTATTTTCTCTTGGTTGAGAAGATTTTCTTTCAAAATTTGTCTCCTTCTACCTACTTCTTGATTCAACATTTATCAAACCCCCTTTAAGCTTTCTAGTTCTTTATTCAACTTGTTTATACATTTCTTCAGCGCCTTTAGCACTTCCTGATCCCACTCATGCAATTGCATATGAATTGCTTTTGTTTGAACAGCCGGTGAGGGTCCCAGCCCCACAAGCTTAGCCATGTTCCATATTGATGTGACAATAGCATTAACAGTTTCCGCTTGAAGCCATATTGCCTTGAATTTTCTTCCACCTGAAGGTTTCTGTATGTAATTCTAGTCGTGGTATTTGGTGTCTAGAACAAGAGAAGGATGGACAGACTAGATGTGCTCCTCATGGACGAGAGCAGCCAAAGGAAATTTCATAACCTTATCCGTCTCTCTCGTATTTGACCTCTCCTCCATGCATAGTAGTCACCTTTGAAACCCAATCATCCAGATGACAATCCGTAGAACACTACCGAAAGGCTTGTATTATATGGTATGGGCGTGGATTACCAATAACCCCACCCCCTTTTCCTTAGAAGCGGGGACTTAATTAAAGTCTCTTAGGAGGACCCAAGATTGGGATGCGAGGACATACATACTCCGAATATATTGCCACGATAAGTGATGTTGTGCCCAAGCCGGACATCCATAGAACCATGTGTGCCTCCAATCCACTTCTTCATCACCATTCAAAAGCACAAGATCATTGAAATTTGTGCTCTTATAGTTTAAAACTACCATGTTCACATTATTGCAGAATACAACAAGTCCACCAGATATACCATTACTACCAACTACATGAGCAACTTCAAAACCCAACTTTCTCCTAACTTCATCTGCTTTATCATCATCGTGGTGGGATTCGGGAAGGAAGACCACATCTTCTCCCACCCTCCCGTGCAACTCCATGAGCTCTCGTATTTTAGATGAACTCAATCCATGACAATTTCATGCCAAGATTTTCATTGTACCTAGTACTCACATGTCATAGATTTAGCGATGTAGAGGGACAATCAACTTGATGTAGAAAGAAAACACTAACGGATCATAGCAACTCACAAGAGATGAAGCTACGTCGGGACAGAAAACCAGCCGCACAAGATGTGCTCTAGGACAAGCACGATGTAGGCCATGATACTAAGAAATAGCAAAGAACATAGCTTAGCAACAACAAAAGGCCTAATTCATCTCATCTCCTTCTCTCGTCAAGGCATCAGACTAATAGTAGGAGGGGATCAAGGCCCTAGGAAGCACCGAAGTCATCTAGGCAGCCACCACCGCCGTCGGTGGAAAAGAACCTAGATTGCCTGGAGTACTCCTCCGATCGATGTAGTGTGTCGCATTTCGTTATCTGTTTAGTTATCTGTGTGATCAGTTAGCGATTTTTCGTTAGAAGAAGCATGAGGGGCACAGAAAATAAATTTTTATTATTTTGAGAGAGCCAAAACTCCATATTATTTAAAAACTTAATTATTACATGAAAAAACCCTAAAAGTAAGGAAAAATACAGTTCGAGCATCGAGGAGTTATCCATCCTCCAAATACCGCATATGTCGATGTTGAAGGGATCGATAGAAGAGACGTCTGGAGGGGGGGTGAATAGACTACTTGCAAGAATTTAAACCTAACCTTTTCCCAAGATAATTGGTTGGCAGATTTTAGCACTTATAACAAGTACAATGCCCCCTATACATGCTAATCAACAGATATGGCAGCGGAAGGTAAGACAAGCATATGTAAGAGAGTAGAGATAGGAAGATCAAACGCAATTGTAGACAAGAAGATTTTTCTCGTGGTTCCAATAGGTGGCGCTATCGTACATCCACGTTTATGGAGTATTCAACCCACGGAGGGTAACGGTCGTGAGAGTCCGCGAAGGGCTCCACCCATAAGGGTCCACGAAGCAGCAACCTTGACTATTCAATAACGGCTTCCGTCCATGGACTAGCCTCACTATGGGTAGATCTTCACGAAGTAGGCGATATCCTTACCCGTACAAACTTCTTGGTTCAACTCCACAACACGAAGTAGGAGGCTTCCAAGCAATAGCTAACCAATCTAGGATGCACCACCCTCCAAAAGTTAATAGGCTTGATAGTGGTGATGAACTCCTTGCTCTTGTGCTTCAAGATGATAGACTCCTCAACACTCAATCACTCTCTCATATATTTGGCTTGGTAGAAGAGATTGATTGGCCGGAAAGCAACTTGGGGAGGCTAGAAATCAAGATCCATATGGTTGGAGTGTATGATCTTGATCTCAACACAAGGGTAGTTGGTTCTCTCTCAGAAATTTGGATATGAGAAGTGGGGAACTGTTCTGAGTGCTTCTGTTGTGAGTGGGATATGGTGGAGGGGTATATATAAGCATCTCCAAAAATCCTATCGTTACAACAATATTGACCAACTTGGTGAAACCGAAGTAAAACTCGGCTGTACCGATTTGTTCAAAATGTGGCAACCTTCGGAATCTCCGTGAGACCGATATATGTTTCTCGGTAGTACCAAAATCAGTGACCGAGGGCAGTTACCAAAACTCGATGAGACTGAAGTATAGACTCGGAATTTCCAATTCCATGAAATCAGTCACCACAGTCGGGATCACCAAAACTTGGTTGCACTGATGTAGTCTTGATTGTACCGAAATGCTAGGGTTTGGCTAAGGTTCTGTCTTGGGTGAAAGATCGGTAGAGCCGAATGTGAAGACTTGGTGGCAGCAATTTTTCACGTTGGGTTTAGATAGAGTATTTTGTGGGAGAGATTGTGGGAGTTTTTGGTGGCTAGCACTTGTGCACGTGGAGCAATTTCTTCACCAACATTACCTCACCCCCTTTTAATAGTATTGCCTTTCCTACAGACTCAAAGTGATTTCTCACAAAGTAAAAGGAGAGTCTTCTAGCTTGAAGCTTTGCCAATCCATTCCTGTCTTCTTCTTCTTCTTCTTGGGGAATCTCCACACACCCTTTTTGCCAATACACTTTGTGGACTAAACCTAAAGTCGACTAGGTAGAAATATTAGTCCAAGAGACAATGTATGTTGTCATGAATTATCAAAACCACCAAGGGAGCATATGTGCTTTCAGTCTCCCCCTTTTTGGTAATTGATGACAACATACAATCAAAGCTTCAAATAAAGATATGTATAGGTATAATGAAGACTTTGATAGACACATGACAAAAACTTGCTCCCCCTAAATGTGTGCAATCCCTTTAAAGGATAGTTGCTTTGGAATGCATGGACACAGATGTAGAACAAGGGGTATGATGAGTCATATGTATCTTGGCTATATGCATGAAATATATATGGATGAGTTGTATCCTTGTTCAAGACTTCACTCTTGCAAACAGTATGTGCAAGAAGCAAGAGATCATTTTGATCAAAGATATGATGCATATACTTACCTTGAGTTCTTGAGCATTCTGTAGTAGGAACGCACTTGAGAAAACAATGTTAGGAAACACAAGAGTATTCTACCAATCAAAATGTAATAAAACTCAATAGTACCAAGATGTGGAGAACATATATAAGATAGTGTTCCTTAAAATTGATATGTCTCCAAGATCATTTATAGCTTTTTTCCCTAAATATGAAATTGTAGGTCATCTTCTGCACCTAAATCTTAGCATGTAGATATTGGAAGTGGATAGGGTGAGAGGCAAGTCTAACATGAGAATAGCAAATAAGAATGTCAAATAAAACATAGTTTCTTTCTCCTCAAATGATAGGACAAGATTAGGCATGCTCTCTCCTCTTTGGGAAACAATGAAATTTCTCCCCATACATTGGTATTCTACCCTTGTCTATGTAAGCATAATCCTTGATATTATCCCCCTTAATTGTATCTCGCCCTTTGCACTCAAGCATGTGTATCCCCCTTAGCATTGAAGCTTTGGTATTTCTCCCCCTTTGGAATTAATTTCCAAAAAGGTTCATACACAGGGTCAGACACAAGGATCATTGAGGTTGAAGGGATCCTAGAGAATAAGGGTCATAGAATGTAGGGTATATGGAAAAGAATGAGGATCATAGAGAGCATTCAAGTCTGAGGGATCATAGAGAATAGTTTTTATCCCACTTTCACTATTCTAAAAGCTTGTAATTCTTCTCCTCCTTTGACTTAGGGATCCTTGAATAAAGTTTCTCCCCCTTCAATAGTATTTTTTAATATAACAAAGGGATCACTGAAGAACTAATGATTTGCTAACATGATCACAAAACATAGAAGAAATCAAAATCGGTGGCGCCGAGACTAACAAGTCAGTGGAACTGAGTTGTGGTCTAGCAGCTTATCTGTTGAATTGGTGAAACCGAGAGGTTTGAGTCGGAGACTCCGAGGCCTAAACAGAAACTTGGCAATATTTCAGAAACTTACAAATGAGTTTGGAAAACTTGCAATGAAATGTCAAAAAGATCTGCAAAGAAAATTCAATATAATTTACAAAGAAGTATCAACTAGAGAATATTTGAGTGGTTCCAAGAAATCTTGCAAATATTGGATGAACCACAGAAAAAGCTTCATCTAGATGATGGTCGATGACTAGGTCACCTATATTAGAGTATACTGACTTAGGAGCCAAGCAAGAATACTTGATCATAGGTCATACTCATTGTTAAGCTGAAAATGGGGTTACCATTTTTTGATTAAGCATTTTAATGTTTTCATATCTCTTGAGTTGCTTTATCTAATGTCTTGGAGTAAAGCATTTTCAAGGATATGAGCACATACCTTTGAGTGATGTTGATGACGCAGCATGTAGGTGAACTTTTTGTGGATGCTCGATGTTGATGAATATCATCTTGAGTTGGGAGGAATCCTTGTTTGTTTTGGTTCTCTTTTCACCTACATGGGTTAATTACGCAAGGAAGAACAAGATACATCCAAATGACTTGATACCAATTGATAATTAGCAATTGTGATATCATTAAATATATGTCAAGGATATGCTTGAGTTGTGTTCTTCCTTCCATCATTAAAGAAGGATTGTGGATACTTGGTCATGACAAGATTACTTCTAATTGGAGTTGTTGGCAATCTTGTGGAGTGAAGTACTTCCAAGTACCTACAAAAGGTTAGTTGTGATAAAGGGAGCATATATTTCCATGGTATAAAATGGCATGTGAAGTGTATCATGGAAGTATCATGTAAGCTCATGCCCTTACAACTAAACGAGTGAGTCTAACTGAAGTTTGAAGCATCAAGGATGTTGAACTCAATCCTCAAGTGACAAAACACTTTCTCATCAAGTGGCTTAGTAAATATATTGGCAAATTGTTTCTTAGTACGAACATGTTTGAGATTGATATCTCCTTTGGGAACATCATCACGAATGAAATGATGTCAAACTTGAATATGCTTGGTTCGCGAATGTTGCGCGGGATTATAAGAAATTTTGATCGCACTTCATTGTCAAATAACAATGGTACATGTCTCACACATATGCCATAGTCCTTAAGAGTTTGAGTCATCCATAGAAATTGAGCACAACATGATCCGGTGGCAATGTATTCTGCTTCGGCAGTAGATAGAGATACCGAGTTTTGTCTCTTATAGGACAAAGACACAAGAGATCTACCAAGAAATTGACAAGTATCGGAGGTGGATTTTCTGTCAACCTTATCTCTGGCATAGCCCGAGTTGGGATAGCCAACAAGGGCTAAGAAGATCCCTTGGGATGCCATATGCCAAAGCTTGGTGTATGTATAAAGTATCTCACAATTCTTTTCATGGCCTTAAGATGACACTCTTTAGGAGAAGCTTGATATCTAGCACACATGCAAACACTGAGCATGATATCAGGAGGGGAGGCACATAGATATATCAACGAACAAATCATTGATCGATAAACCTTTTGATCAATGGGTTTGTCCTCCTTGGTAAGATCAACATGTTCACTAGTAGGCATAGGAGTTTTCATACCTTTACACTCTTGAATGGTTAACTTCTTGATCAAGTCCTTGGTATACTTGGTTTGAGAGATGAAAGTTCCTTCTCCCATTTTCTTTCTTTGCAAACCAAGGGGAAAAATCAACTCGCATATCATGTACATCTCATACTTATCGGACATCAACCTTCCAAATTTCTCACTAACCTGTGGGTTACTAGATCCAAAGATAATGTCATCCACATAAATTTGGCACACAAATAATACACCATTAACTCTCTTAGTGAATAAGGTTGCGTCAATTTTACCAATCTCAAAACCATTTTCAAGAAGAAACTTTGTTAGGCACTTATACCAAGCACGAGGGACTTGCTTAAGTCCATAAAGAGCTTTACGAAGCTTGTAAACATGGTTGGGTTTCTTAGGATTCACAAAACCTGGGGGTTGCTTAACATAGACTTATTCCTCAATCTCCCCATTTATAAATGCACTTTTAATATCAATTTGGTAAAGAGTGATGTCATGATGATTCGCATAAGCCAGCAATATACGAATAGCTTCAAGTCTAGCAACGGGGGCATATGTCTCGCCATAATCCATAACTTCGACTTGCGTGTAGCCTTGAGCCATGAGTCATGCCTTATTGAGAACGACTTGACCGTCTTCGTCTTGCTTGTTCCGAAAAACCCATTTGGTTCCGATGATATTTTGCTCGTCCTTGGGCTTCTCCACAAGTGTCCACACTTTCTTCCTCTCAAAGTTGTGAAGCTCTTCATGCATAGCATCCACCCAATCCGGATCTTCAAGCGCTTCTTCCACCTTAATAGGCTCAATACTAGAAATGAATGAGTAGTGCTCACGAAAGTTATCTAAGCGGGTTTTAGAGCGAGTGATATCCCGATTTGAATGTCACCAAAGATTTTCTCTAAGGGCTGATTCTTGTTCGCTCTTGCTCGAACTCGAGGTAGCTTTTGCTTGTTGGATGGTGGAGCTTCCTCCTCATCATCT
This sequence comes from Hordeum marinum, assembly GCA_022496015.1. Taxonomy (NCBI): domain Eukaryota; kingdom Viridiplantae; phylum Streptophyta; class Magnoliopsida; order Poales; family Poaceae; genus Hordeum; species Hordeum marinum. The sequence continues at coordinate 218,310,933 of CM039672.1, forward strand.
ACTTCTTCCTTCTTGTTGTTGAAGGTGTCGTCTCCTTGATGTGGTGGTGAAGGAGGTTGAGGTGGATCATCATGATGTACTTCTTCCTCCTGTTGATCTTGTTGTGTATCGCTTGTGGATGCTTCCATGTCGTGTTGAGGTTTGCCTTGACGCGAAGTAGGAGCTTCCACTTGGGTTGATGAGGTACGTTCCTTCACCTCCATGGGACGAATCTTGCCAATGGACAAGTCTTGGATAGCTTCTAAAGGTTCTTTGTCTCCTACATCATTTGGCAATTTTTCGACTTGCGAACCATTAGATTCATCAAACTTCACATCTACCGTCTCTTCAACTTTTCGAGTGAAGTTGTTGTAGACACGGTAAGTGTGTGAGTTTGATCCATAACCAAGTAGAAAACCTTCATGAGATTTAGGAGCAAATTTAGAATGTATCCAACTTAGTGTTTGTTACTGGTGAGTAGCTCATATGCCATTTTGCCGAGAAGCTTGTGAAGATAGAGTCAGTTCATGACATGACAAGTTGTTTCCATGGCCTTCACCCAAAAAGTATCTTGGTGTCTTGTATTCATCAAGCATCGTTCTTTCCATCTCAATAAGAGTTTGGTTCTTCCTTTCAACAACTCCATTTTGTTCGAGCGTTTACTTAGACGAGAACTCATGTAGAATCCCTTCTTCCTCAAGAAAGGTGTCTACATTTGTGTTCTTGCAGTCCGGTCCGCTGTCACTCCAAACTTTCTTGATATTCACTTCAAACTAATTTTAAGCTTTGCGAGCGAAGTTATTGAAGATCTTTTGCACCTGTGACTTATTATCAAGAAAGAATACCCACGTAAATCTGGAAAAATCATCAACTATAACTAGACCAAAGGAATTTCCACCGAGGCTCTTGTAAGCATTCGGACCAAAAAGATCCATGTAAAGCAACTCGAGTGGTGTCCTAGTAGTCATGATATTCTTTACGGGATGACTTCCACCTACTTGCTATCCGGCTTGACAAGCGCTACAAAGTCTATCTTTGTCAAAGATAACATATTTAATGCCAGGAATATGATCACCTTTGATGAACTTGTCAAGATTACGCATACCAACATGACCTAATCTTCTATGCCAAAGCCAACCTTTACAATATTTTTGCAATAAGACAAGTACGAGGTTTGGATCTCTTAGTTAAATCAACAATGTATAGATCACCTCACGGAAACCAGTAAATACCATGCTATTGTTATCTCGACGAAACACTCGGCAATATATTTTGGTAAATAGAACATTAAAACAAAAGTCGGCAAGTCTAGATACGGAGAGAAGATTGTAGCCAAGGGATTCAACAAGCATGACGTTTTGAATAGAGCTATCATGAGATATGGCCACCTTACCAAGAACAAGTACCTTACTCTTGGAGTTGTCTCCAAAAGTTACATACCTTCGCAACCCATTGTTTGCTGTGATTTCTTGAAACATGTCTCTATCTCTAGTCATATGATCGGTGCATCCACTGTCGAGAATCCATTTCTTTCCTCCGGCGATGTAATCTTTGAAGTTTTCCATGAGACTTAGACCCTTCATAGTCTTCTCACACTCGATGTCGAATAAATCATCTTCCTCATAGTAGCCATGTTCCACGTTGTCATCATCAAGTGGGATATCCTCGTCATAAGAGACAAGAGATTCGTTAGGATTGAGATAATGACAATGTTCAAGTTTATGAATGTGAATGGCTTCAAAGATAATGTTATTGATGGTAGTGACATCTCCTTTAGCACGCATGAGGTCTCGAAGCTCAAATAAGTATTTATCAAAGTTAAGATCACTGGGCTTCATTAAGTGAAACACAATAGCTTTATGAAGAATTTCATCAAGTTTACATGATGAATAACTTGGATATCGTTTCTACAAATCATTCCACAAAGTATAAGCACATTCAAAATTCTTGATTTTATCAAACACAAATCTAGGCAATGCTTTAATAATGAGATTAACAGTTCTAAGATTTTGATGCATGTCAATTTCCTCTTCGTGTGTGGGATGTAAGGGATCAATGGGAGGTATATAGGGGTCCTTAACATACTTGCTCAAATGGAATTCATTGAATAGCTCAAGCACCTCATATTTCCATTAAATATAGTACTCCTCATCCAGAACATGCACTCTACAACTAATACTCCCCAAACTAGGCACATCCATCTTCCTCCACGGTAACGAAACCGAAGCTTTAGAGACCAAAGCTCCGATACCAATTGAAGGGATCGATAGAATAGACATATAGAGGGGGGTGAATAGACTACTTGCAATAATTAAAACCTTACCTTTTCCCAAGTTAATTGGTTGGCAGATTTTAGCAATTATAACAAGTCCAATGTACCCTACACATGATAATCAACAAATATGGCAGCGGAAGGTAAGACAAGCATATGTAAGAGAGTAGAGATAGGAAGATCAAACACATAGTAGACATGAAGATTTTTCCCGTGGTTCCGATAGGTGGCGCTATGGTACATCCACGTTTCTGGAGTCTTCAACCCACAGAGGGAAACGATCATGAGAGTACATGAAGGGCTTAACCCATAAGGGTCCACGAAGTAGCAACCTTGACTATTCCATAAAGGCTTCCGTCCATGAAGGACTATCCTCACTATGGTTATATCTTCACGAAGTAGGTGATCTTCTTGCCCATACAAACTTCTTGGTTCAACTCCATAACACAAAGTAGGAGGCTCCCAAGCAACACCTACCCAATCTAGGAGGCACCACCCTCCAAAAGGTAATAGGCTTGATAGTGGTGATGAACTCCTTGCTCTTGTGCTTCAAGATGATAGACTCCTCAACACACAATCACTCTCTCACAGATTTGGCTTGTTAGAAGAGATCGATTGAGTGTAAAATAACTTGTGGTTAGAGTGGATAATCTTGACCTCAACACAAGGGTAGGTGTCTCTCTCTCAGAAATTTGGATATGGGAAGTGGCGAACTGTTCTGATTGCTTCTCTTGCGAGTGGTATGTGGTGCAGGGGTATATATAGGCATCTCAAAAAATCCAGTCGTTACAACATTATTGACTAACTCAGTGAAACTGAAGTAAAAAATCGGTTGTACAGATTTGTTCAAAACGTAGCAACTTTAGGAATCTTGGTGAGACCTATATATGATTCTCAGTAGTATCGAAATCAGTGATCGAGGGCAGTTACCAAAACTCGGTGAGAAGAAGTATGGACTCAGAATTTCTGATTCTATGAAATCAATCACCAGAGTCTGGGTCACCAAAACTTGGTTGCACCGATGCAGTCTCGGTTGTACCAAAATGCTAGGGTTTGGCTAAGGTTTTGTCTTTGATGAAAAATCGGTAGATCCGAATGGGAACACTTGGTGGCATCAATGTTTTGAAGTTGGGTTTAGACAGAGTATTTTGTGGGAGATCGTGTGGATGTTTTTGGTGGCTAGCACTTGTGTACGTGGAGCAATTTTCCACCAACATTACCTCACCTCTTTTAATAGTATTGGTTTTCCTATGGACTCAATGTGATTTCTCACAAAGTAAAAAAGAGAGTCTTCCATCTTGAAGTTTTGTCGATCCATTCCTTGCTTCGTCTTCTTCTTCTTCTTCTTCTTCTTGGGGAATCTCCTCACACCCTTTTTGCCAACACTCTTTGTGGACTAAACCTGAAGTAGACTAGGTAGAAATATCAATCCAAGAGACAATGTATGTTGTCATGATTTATCAAAACCACCAAGGGAGCATATGTGCTTTCAAATGTTGCCTCGATGTAGCCACCGCTAGGGTTGCGCTGACATTGGAATAAGAAAGTGGTATCTGCTGGAAATATGCCCTAGAGGCAATAATAAACAGTTATTATCATATTTCCTTGTTCGTGATAAGTATTTATTATGCATTCTAGAGTTGTATTGACCGAAAACTTAAATACATGTGTGGATACATAAACAACACTAGGTCCCTTGTGAGCCCCTACTAGACTAGATCGTTGATCAAAGACGGTTAAGGTTTGCTAACCATGGACATGGGTTATCCTTTGATAACAGGATCAAATTATAAGGATAATGATGTGATGGACAAGACCCAACCATATGCTTAGCATATGATTGTGTCACGTGGTTTAATTGCTACAACTTTCTTAATGTCAAGTATTCGTTCCTTAGACCATGAGATCATGCAACTCCCTAAAACCGAATGAATACGTAGTGCATATCCAATTGTCACTTCATAACTGGGTGACCATAAAGGTGCTACATAGGTGTCTCTGAAGGTGTTTGTTGGGTTGGCATGGATCAAGACTGGCATTTGTCACTCCATGTGATGAAGAGATATCTCTGGTCCCTCTTGGTAATAGAACATCACAAGAAGCTTGCAAGCATGTGACTAATGAGTTTAGTCACGGGATCTTGTATTATGGAATGAGTAAAGAGACTTGCCGATAACAAGATTGAACTAGGTATGTAGATACCGACGATCGAATCTCGGGCAAGTAACATATGACTAGACAAAGAGAATTTCGTATGGGATTTGCTGAATCCTTGACATCGCGGTTCGACCGATAAAGATCTTTGGGGAATTTTTAGGAACCAATATGGGTATCCAGGTCCCGCTATTGGGTATTGACCGAAGAGATGTCTTGGTCATGTCTACATGATTTCTGAACCCATAGGTCTGCATGCTTAACGTTCGATGATGCTAGAGTAGTATTGGGATATGTACGTTGGTGAACGAATGTTGTTCAGTGTCCCGGATGAGATCATAGACGTCACGATGAGCTCCATAATCGTTCGGAGGTAAATATTTATATATGGGAAGTCGTATTTAGGGTCTCGAAAAATGTTTGTGATCTTTCAGTATTGTAATGGGAAGGTACTAGAAGGTTTCAGAGTGGGGCCACCCGCATGGGGACCCACATGGATATGGGTAGTGGGGCAAGCTCCCCCACCCTTGGTCTAGGAACACCAAGATCCCCCCCCAAAGGAATAGGATCGTATCCCCAAGGGATAAGATAAGATCCCTAAAAAGGGGGATAGCAATCGTGGGGAAGGAAAGGGGGGATTTCCTTCCTCCCCCCTTGGCCAATGACCCTAGGGGCTAGTAGCAAGGCACGAGCGCCTACCACGGCTATATAAACGTGGGGAGGCATAATGGGGTAGCACCCCTTCCCATAGCGACATCCCCTCTCCCATCTCTCCTGTTTCTTCCTCGGTTTCGTCACGATAGTGCTTGACAAAGCATTGTCAGTGCTGAATCACCACGTCATCGTGCTAGTTGTGATCTCATATAATTATCTACCCTTGCTTGCTAGATCAAGGAGGAGGATAGGTCATCGATCCACACATGTGTTGACCTCGAAGGTGTCGTCCGTTCGGGACTAGATCAGATTGGATCGTGATAGGATCGTAAAGAGTACGATTACATCAACCGCATTATATACGTCTCCGCTTTAAGTATACAAGGGTACATATACACACTCTCCCCCTCGTTTCTATGCAAATCCTAGATTATGTCTTGGGTGTTCTGTAGGATTTTTTATTTTCATGTTGTATCCCCATCAGTGGCATCATGAGCTAGGTCTATGCATAGATGATATGCATGAGTAGAACACAAAGTAGTTGTGGGTGTTGATGTTTAGATTGCTTACCTTTAATTTTTATTCTGGATTTGGCAGTATTATGGGATGAAGCAGTGCGTACCAAGTTTACTTGTCCTCATACAAGAGACCATTTCCACAGACAGACATGCAACTTGTATTGCATAAAGTGGCTGGGTGCGTGTGTCTCTCCTACTTTAGTTGAATTCGATTTGACAATAGCGGTCCTTGTAGAAGGTTAAAAGGAAACTTTATTATCACCATTGTGGCTTTGTGTAGGTAAGAATGTTTTTTCTAGTTATACAACAAGCCATGTAAAATCTGCAACAACAAAGTAGAGGACGTCTAACTTATTTTTTGTAGGTCATGTTGTGATGTGATATGGCCAATAGATGATTCTATATATAATTGATGTATGAGATGATCGTGTTTTGTAAAAAAAAATCATGACTTGCATGTCTATGAGTACGGTAACTGATAGGAGCCATAGGGTTGTCTTTAATTTATTGTATGACCTGCATGTGAATCATTAAGCACCATATAATGGATTTACTTTACCTTTATGCGTTAACAATAGTGTAGAAGCAATAGTTTGTGGAGAAATAACATAACGTCACAATGATGGATATCATGGTGTCGCGTCGGTGATGATGGATATCATATCGGTGCTTTGGAGATGGAGGTCAAAAGCACAAGATGATGATGGCCATATCATGTCACATATATTGATTGCATGTGATGTTTACCTTTTATACATCTTATTTTTCTTAGTACCACGATAGCATTATGATGAGTGTATTTTATGCATACTTTTTAAGTATATTCTAGTACCAAAATCCCTCATATCATACCCAGCTAGCACTTATTTATGTCGTCAATGCATAGTTTTTGACATTACTTGTTTTACCAAGTTTGTTGCACACTTTTTATTTTTATTTAGTTTTTATTAGCTTTCCTTTTGTGGTCTTTGTAGATGTGTTTACATTTTCATGGACTTGGGACATCAGAAGAATCAAGTTAGGGGTCAAACTGGAGAAGATCCAGGCACTAGATCAAGGCCCTTTGGAGATTTTGGTGATTTGACATTTATCAAAATGTCCAAAATCGAAGGCCACTGATGCATCGAGATTTTCTTCAGAAATCCAACGAGACCAAGAACATCAAAATCGGAGTTCGTATGCAGAAATGACGACCAAAATATGAAGGAGCTCACGAAGTCCATAGAGAAAGATGGTCTTTCATGCGACCGGAGACGCACGTATAATTATTCGGTCATATTCCCCAAGAACTAGTAATTCACTCAAACATGTAGATGGAGTACATAAATGATAGTTTAAATTGTCTTTGCAAAATGGACTTCATGATCAATTTAGACTATGTTCATGATAATTTAGTTTAGCTAATTCATGAACATAGTCTACATAGTTTAAACTGTTGATTAACTAAACTAAATTATCATGAACATAGTCTAAATTGTCTTTGCAAAATGGTGTTATAAATCAATGTCTTGGGTTGTAGTTCCCATGAATTTTAGTGTATTCTTAGATAAAGCTAAGTTGAAAGATGATGGAAGAAATTATGCGGATTGGGTCCGTAACCTGAGAATTATCCTCGGTGCTACACAGAAAACTGATGTCCTTTATGCACCGCATGGTGAGCCACCATACCCTAAAAATCCAGATGATATGAATGTCTGGGAAACATGTTTTGATGACTACTTGATAGTTCAGCATGCCATGCTTTGCTTCTTAGAACTTGGGATCCAAAAACATTTTGAGCACCACGGGGTATATGATATGATGGAATAGCTGAAATTGGTATTTCAGGCTCACGTCCATGTTGAGAGGTATGAAACCTCTGACAAGTTCTTTGCTTGCAAGATGGAGTAGAATAGTGCTCAAAATTTCCAGGTACTACAATCACTTGAATCGGGTGGGAGTTAATCGTCCGGATGAAGTAGTGATTGACAGACTTCTCCAGTCACTGTCACCTAGCTTCAAGATCTTTGAGATGAACTATAACATGCAAAGGATGGAGAAGACGATCCCTGAGCTATTCGTGATAGTTAAGGCCACAGAGAAATCAAGAAGGAGCATCAAGTTGATGGTTTAAAAGGCCACTAGTTTCAAGAAAGGCAAGGGAAAGAAGGGAAACTTCAAGAAGAATGGCAAGCCAGTTGCCGCTCCCGTGAAGAAACCCAAGGTTGGACCCAAACCCAAGACTGACTGCTTATATTGCAAGGGAAATGGTCAGTAAAAGCGGAACTACCCCAAGTACATAGCAAATAAGAAGGTTGGCAACGTCAACAAAGGTATATTTGATATACATGTTAGTGATGTGTACCTTACGAGTTCTCGTAGTAGCGCATGTTGATACTCGTGATCTGTGTTGGGTTTTCTGTGAAGAGGAACGGGTAATCGAAGCACAAAGTGGGTAAGTATTTCCCTCATTTATGAAACCAAGGTTTATCAAACCAATAAGAATGATAATCATCAACCTTCTTCAGCGGCTGCACACAAAAGAACAAAGAACTTGCACCCTACATTGAAAAGAGGGTTGTCAATCCCCTTAACCTCGTTATTTGCAAGCAAGTGAGTTGTGTAGATAATTGTAGATAATTGTACATTGCAAAATAAAATAAAAAGTAATAAATAACAGCAAGCTAATGATAGCATTTGTGAATTTATAAGTGAACAGACTCGGGGGGGGGGCGTAAAGTTCTCTAGTGGCATCTCTCATAAGCAAAGCATATGGTGGGTAAACAAATTACTTTGGGGAAATTGGTACAAAAGAAAATAATTATGCAATGTTCACGGCAATGATTATGTGTGTATAGATATCATGTCCATAAGCAAATAGGTCAACTCCTTCCTACACCTACTACTATTACTCCACTTCAAGAATGCTTATATGCTTGCCTCTCTACGTATTAAGTTCATGACAAACAGACTAATGCTTGGAGAACAATGACATGATGTAGACAAAGTAAACTCAATCAATATGAATAGACCACATAGTCTTAACCTTAGTAGCAAAAACACAAAGATGCAACTTGTCCCCTTCAGTCACTAGGATATAGAAACTCGTCAGGTTGAACCTACTACAACGCAGTACTCCCACCAAAGAAATATCAATTTAGTTGGCCAAACTATTTCAATAGATCAGAGAGCATTACGAAGCTATAATGATCATGCATATAAGAGTCATATAAGATCAGAGGAGACTCAAATCATTTTCATGAATAATTTGAACATAAACTCACAATTCATCGGATCCCAACAAACACACCATACAAAGGTATTACATCGGATAGATCAAGGCAAAGATGCGATGAACATTGTATTTAATATCAAGATAGAGAGAGAGATTGCCATATAGGTACTACCTATGGACCCGTAGGTCTATGGTTAAATACTCACACATCATGGTGAGGGCAGCAAGGTTGATGAACAGGCCCTCCGTGATCGATCTCCCCACCGGCAGGCTGCCGCAACGGAGGTGTAGATGGCCTCCCGTCAGAACAGAGGCTTGTGGTGGCGTAAAAAGTGTTTTAGGAGCGCTTCTGTTGTTTTTAGAGTAATTGTGAATTTATAGGCCAAAGAACGACGTCAGGGGACGCTCCAGGGGGCGCCACATATCAGGTCCCCCCCTAGGGGGCACGGCCAGATGGCTTGTGGGCCCCTGGTGCACCTCATGGACCTCCTTCGAAGCTCGTAGGTCTTGTATTGGTCTAGAAAAAATCACCAAAAAGTTCTGTGGCAATTCGACTTTGTTTCGTATTGTAACTCTGAAAAGGCAAAAACACGCACAAAACAGGAACTGGTTGTCGGTGTCAAAACCGGCGGATCTTGCGTAGGGGGTCCCGAGCTATGGATGTGGAATCAATGGATAACAGGGGACAAAGGAGACGATGTTTACCCAGGTTCGGGCCCTCCTATGGAGGTAAAACCCTACGTCCTACTTGGTTGTATTAATGTGTATGAAGATTAGAGAGTCGATCTACCTCGAGATCAAGTACCTAAAACCCTAGATGAGTTCTTGTGCCCTCTACTATATAAACCCCCTAGTTTATATAGACACCGGGTGTTCGTAGGGTTTACACATGATAAGTCTCCAGCTGGAAGTAAAGATGTTGACCCCTTCATCTTGATTTGGAGTGCACGCCGCATCTTCGGAGGTTTCGTTCTAGAATGCGAGGTCATCGCATATCCCGGCCCTTCCTGCGATAATCAGAGAGCGGTCCACCAAGCCAGCCTATGAGAGATGGGTCGGCGACCCGAGGACGCCTTAGTCTAGGACTCCCTCAGTAACCCCCAAACTAGCCCCCAACACCAGGGGCATGAGACTAGTAGCTTCGCGTGATCAGAGTCTTCGTCTGGCAAGGTGCGTTCTTTTCCCACTTTATGATCGGCTGGCTCTAGTCCGGCCGCCAATGAAATTTAGTCATCCGAACGCCATAAGTCACTTAACCTCGAAGGCCGAACATCAAAGTGTGAAAAGTATTTCCTGACAACCTTTCTGACGAAAGGTCGTGGCCTATCACAACCGCTGAGCCGGTTACAAAAACTCGATTCGCGGTTCGAGGCCATTTCTCCATTGGTACATCTAATCGACGTGTAGATCGTGTCTCGTTTCCTACGAGATATGATTAATGCCCTGGGTTATCCCACGCGTCGGTAATGGCACGAATATTTTGGGAAGTGGTGGAGCCTACGGAGCAGTAAAAGGGAGGCTCTCAATATTACGACAACCCATAAAAGGGAGAAAAGCCCCGAAGACCAATTCACGCTCCAAATTCGCATCCTTTGCCTCCTCAACCTTCCCAAGCTCCGAGAGCCCAGATCCAGTTCTTCCTCAATCTTCCCTCCAAGTTCGGCCATGGCCGGTTCAGGCTCCATGGGCAAGTGGGAGGCCTCCACCGTCACCGACAATGACATTCGGGAGTTAAAGCGTGGCGACTACCTCCCCGCCAACATCGCCCACCGCGCTCCAGAGGCGAAGCAGGTGGTTCCCACACCGAAGCTAGGCGAGAGGGTGGTGTTCATCCCCCCATTTTATCCGGGGACTAGGCTTTCCGATCCACCCCTTTGTGAGGGCCCTCATGTTCTTTTACGAGTTAGATTTCCATGACCTCCCACCGAACTCCTTCATGCACATCTCGGCGTTCATCATCGTCTGCGAAGCCTTCCTATGGGTACAGACGCACTTTGGCCTATGGCTCAAAGTGTTCAACGTCAAACCAAAGATGGTTGCGAGCGCGCATGCAGATTGCGTAGGGGCGGTAATCAGCAAGCTCCCCCACGTCGAGTGGCCAGACCGCACTTTTATCGACACGGTCAAAATCTGGCAAAAGGAGTGGTTCTACATCATCGAACCAAGGAGCACGGAATTGACGACAGCTGCTGAATTCAGATCCGGACCCCTCGCGAGGCTAACCTCATGGTTGAACAAAGGCCTTTACTGGGGGTCGGCCGTAGAGATAAAAAAATTGCAGAAGCGCATCTCCACGATGATTGAGGCCAAAATCGAGATGGTTAATGTGATCCAGGTCATGCCACGTTGTTGTCTCCTCCCCTGCTAGCATTGGGCCTCCCTAATGTGGGCTCACCAGCTCGAGGACCCGGCCATCGTACGTCAATTCTTATGCACTACCCACGAGAAACTGTTGAGAGTGTTATTCATGCCCTAGAAGAGATGGTCGGCCGAGGAGGAGTACATCGGTCTTGATGACGACACCCCTCCTACCAAGGTATGATGAACCTTTAATTCTCTGTCTTTGTTTTTTGACAAAGAGTTGAACCCCTTCTCCCTTATCTTCACAGAAATGGCTCAGCAAGGCCGTGCAAATCGACTGTTGACACGTCTCCAATGTATCGATAATTTTTGCTTGCTTCATGCTGCTATATTATCATTCTTGGATGTTTTACAATCATTTTACCACAACTTTATATTATTTTTGGGACTAACCTATTAACGTAGAGCCCAGTGCCAGTTCTTGTTTTCTCTGTGTTTTGGGGTTTTACAGGAAAGGGATATCAAACGGAGTCCAAACGGAATAAAAATTTGCGGTGATTTTTTTTAGACAAGAAGAGACCCACAGAGCATCGGAGTTGGTCCAGAAGACCCACAAGGCAGTCACAAGCCTCAGGGGCGCGGCCACCCCCCTGGGCGTGCCTTCCAGGCTTGCGACTCCCTCGTGGCCCACCCTGACTTATTTCCACCGCCATAAATTTCTATAAATACCAAAAAAACCAACGCAGAATCTAGATCGGGAGTTCCGCCGCCGCAAGCCTCCAGAGCCACGAAAAACCAATCGGGAGCCCGTTTCGGCACCCTGCCGGAGGGGCAAACATTCACTCGAGGCCATCTTCATCATCTCGATGCTCTCCATGACGAGGAGGGAGTAGTTTACCCTCGGGGCCGAGGGTATGTACCAGTAGCTATGTGTTTGATCTCTCTCTCATGTTCTTGATATGGCACGATCTTGATGTACCGTGAGCTTTATTAATATAGATGAATCATATGGAGTGTTTCTCCTCTCTATCTAGTTGTGATGATTTGAGTTTTCTCTTTGAGGTTTTCTTATCAGATTGAGTCTTCAAGGATTTGAGAACACTTGATGTATGTCTTGCGATGGGATATCTGTGGTGACAATGGGATGTTCTATTGATCTAATTGATGTAGGTTTTGGTGATCAACTTGCGGGTTCTGTGACCTTGGGAATCTATGCATAGGGGTTGGCACATTTTTTCGTCTTGACTTTCCGGTAGAAACTTTGGGGCACTCTTTGAAGTTCTTTGTGTTGGATTGAATATAACGAATCTGAAATTGTGTGATGCATATCGTATAATCAAGCCCACGGGTACTTGTGGTGACATTGGAGTATCTAGGTGACATTAGGGTTTTGGTTGATGTGTATATTAATGTGTTATTTTAGTACGAACTCTATGTCTGTTCGTGACACTTATAGGGATAGTTCATAAGATTGATCAAAAAAGTTAACTTTGAGGTGGTTTCGTAACCTACAATAATTTCTACGTTGGTCTCCGCTATTTGTGACTTGGGAGTGAACTCTTTGTCACACGTGAGGGATTTACATATGATTCAACTATTTTAGTATTGTTGAGAGAACTTGCACTAGTGAAAGTATGGACCCTAGGCCTTGTTTCCAAGCGTTTATACAACGTTTTGCTCGCTGTTCACTATTTATTACCTTGCTATTTTTATATTTTCAGATTACAAAAAACTATATCTACCATCCATGTTGCACTTGTATCACCATCTCTTCGCCGAACTAGTGCACCTATACAATTTACCATTGTATTGGGTGTGTTGGGGACACAAGAGACTCTTTGCTATTTGATTGCAGGGTTGTTTGAGAGAGACCATATTCATCCTACACCTCCCGTGGATTGATAAACCTTATGTCATCCACTTGAGGGAAAATTGCCATTGTCCTACAAAACTCTGCGCTTGGAGGCCCAACACGAGTCTACAAGAAGAAGGTTGTGTAGTAGACATCAAGCTCTTTTTTGGCACCGTTGCCGGGGAGGTGGCTGTTTGAAGGTATATCTTTATATCTTGCAATTAAATCTTTTAGTTTCTTGTTTTTCACTAGGTTGGTTTTATAAAAGAAAACTACAAAAAAATGGAATTGAGGTTGCCTCATATGCTTCATCTTTTTAATGTCTTTCATGAAAATGATGGAAAGGAAAATTGTGCTCAAGTGTTAGAAGAAGAAGTTATTAAAATGGTTGGCACTAAATATTTGAGTGATGAGCATGATAGTGATATTGTTAGTATGAATTCTCTGAATATTCATGATGCTAATGATATGCAAAGCCACAAGCTTGGGGATGCTATGTTTGATGAAGATGATATTTTTAGCCCCCCAAGTTTTGACGAGCAAAACTATTATGATTATGACATGCCTCCTATCTATGATGATTATTGTGATGACATGTATGCTATAAAGAGTAATGGTAACCATGAAACTTGTCATCATTATTTTAATATTCATAGTGGTTATGTCAATCAAGTATGTCATGATAGTTACTTTGTTGAGTTTGCTCCCACTATTATGAATGAGAAGGAAATTGCTTATGTAGAGAGTGACAAATTTTCTATGCTTGTGCATCATCGAAATAATGATTTATATGCTAGTTATATTGTGGAATTTCTTCATGATGCTACTGAAATTATTATGAGGGAGGAACATATGCTTGTAGGAATTGCAATAATATAAAGTTTCCTCTCTATGTGTTCAAATTCTTGAAGATATGCTTGTTTTCCATTCCTATGCTAGATGATTCTTGCTCCCATAAATTGTTTGCTCACAAAATCCCTATGCATAGGAAGTGGGTTACACTTAAATGTGCTTTTCATGAGATTCATGATGCTCTGTTGCATGTTTCAATTATTATTCCTATGTGAACATCATTGAAATCATCATGCCTAGCTAAAAGGCATTAAAGAAAAGCACTTGTTGGGAGACAACCCAACACTTTTATTTTCTGTTTTGATGTTTTCACATCATTAATATATTGTATTAATAATGTTTTGTGTCTTTTATTTCAATAAAGTTCCAAGTAAATCCCTTGGGATCGTGTGGATACTTGCTTGTTTGATTCTGTGCAAAAACAGAAAGTTTTGCGTCCAGTATATGAATTATCTGATTTTACTAGAGCGTAAAAAAATTCTGAAATTTATACACAAACTTTATGTGCAAATTCCTTGAGTTGTTAATTGTTCATAATTTTTAGAGTCGGGGAAGTTTGGTGATCATTCAGATCTGCACATACTGTTCTGTTTTTGACAGATTCTGTTTTGCACGCATAGTTTGCTTATTTCAAGTATTACTATAGCGTATATTGAGTAATATAAATTGTGGGAATGATGTAATAAATTAGGTATCATGTGGTAACAATTATGAATCTTGTCTTGACAGTACCTAAGTGAATGATCTATCTTTATTACACTAACCCTTCTCACAAAGTTCCATTAAGTTTTGTGTGATTGAAGTTTCCAAGTTTTGGGTGAGACACCGATATGAGAAGAATAAGAAGTGATAAGAACCTAAGCTTGGGGATGCCCAAGGCACCCCAAGGTAATATTCAAGGAAGACTCAAGCGCCTAAGCTTGGGGATGCCCCGGAAGGCATCCCCTCTTTTGTCTTCAACACTATCGGTATATCTTACTTGGAGCTATATTTTTATTCGTCACATAATATGTGTTTTGCTTGGAGCGTAATTATATTTTTTATTTTCTCTTAGGTGTTATTTATAATCTTGTTTTTCAATAAAAATTTCCAAGAATTTCCTTTAGGATTCTTGCATTGCATGTTTTGATGACTGTTGTGTAAAAACAGAAACTTTGGCTGTAGTGTTTGAATTTTTATATTTTACTGGAACATGGAAAGTTTATGAAATTTTTAAAAAGTATCCTAATATAAATTTTATAGAATTACCTAAATTTTCATAATTTGTTGAGTTACAGAAGTACACTGTTTTCATAAATTGCTACAGATTGTTCTGTTTAGACAGATTGCTGTCATAGTTTCGTTATCTTCTTATCCTATAGTTTCCATAGCTTATATTGGTAGATATAAATTGTGGAAATCATAGTATAAAGTAACTAATTCTTGAAAATTATTATGCAACTTTTCTTGGCAGTACATAAAGAGTTGATTTATTATTATGTGTACTAACCTATCTCACGAGTTCTTTTTGAGTTTTGTGTGGATGAAGATTTTGAGAATAGGTGAAACCGTGGTATGAGAGGATTGAATGAGATACAAAAGCTCAAGCGTGGGGATACCCAAGGCACCCCAAGTAAATATTTCAAGAAATCTCAAGCATCTAAGCTTGGGGATGCTATGTATCCCACCTCTCTTCACCAACAATTATCGGTTAGCCTATGTTGAGCCAAAAAAATTATTCGTTCACATGATGCGTGCTATTCTAGGAGTGCTATTTTTATTTTGATTGCTGTTTGAATAAAGTACTTAATATCTGAGAATATTTATTGAGGGAGAGAGAGATTCTTCACATAGCTACTTAATTGTTTGACTACTCATTGATCTTCACTTATATCTTGTGAGCTAGGAAATGTTGCTCTAGTGCTTAACTTATATCTTTATAGAGCATGGTGGTGTTATATTTTATAGAAATTATTGAACTCTCATACCTCACTTATATTG
Source organism: Hordeum marinum (assembly GCA_022496015.1). Taxonomy (NCBI): domain Eukaryota; kingdom Viridiplantae; phylum Streptophyta; class Magnoliopsida; order Poales; family Poaceae; genus Hordeum; species Hordeum marinum. The sequence continues at coordinate 218,326,709 of CM039672.1, forward strand.
TTTTGAGAGTTTATTAAAACAGCATGGTAATTTTTTTAGGTTATGAATTTAGTCCTAATATAATGGGCATCCAAGAGGTATATAATAAAAACTTTCATATTAAGTGCATTAAAAACTATGAGAAGTTTGATTCCTTGCATATAGTTTGGAGATAATAGACATGGTAATATGAGAGTCATGCTAGTGAGTAGTTGTGAATTGGAAGAGATACCAGTGTTAAAGCTTGTGATTCTTGTAGCATGCACGTATGGTGAACCGTTATGTAACAAAGTCGGAGCATGATTTGTTTAATAATTGTCGACCTTTGGGTGAGGGTCGGGAGCACGCGATGGTTAACTCCTACCAACCTCTCCCCTAGGAGCATGCGTCTGATTCTTTGTTTGATAACTAATAAAATTTTGCAATAAGTATGTGACTTCTTTATGACTAATGTTGAGTCCATGGATTATACGCACTCTCACGCTTCCACCTTTACTAGCCTCTCTAGTACCGCGCAACTTCCGCCGGTACACTAAACCCCACTTCCTCAAAACACTCACCATATATTCCTCAAAACAGCGAGCATACCTACATATTATGGCATTTCCATAGCCATTCCTAGATATATTGCCATGCAACTTCCACCATGTAGTTTTTCATGACTTGCATCATCACTTCATATTGCATATAGAGTCATACTATTGTAATTTTTCTTTTTTGAGTTATAAGTAAATAAAAGTGTGATGATTTTTCATTTAATAGAGCATTGTCCTGTGAGAGAAAAGGATGATGGAAGCTATGACTCCCTCACAAGTTTGGATGAGTATCCGGACTTTACAAAAAATAAAAGAGGCCAGCAAAGCCCAAACAAAAAATAAAAGAGGCCAAAGAAGCCCACCAAAATAAAAAATAAAAATAAGAGAAAGAGAGAAGGGACAATTCCTACAACTTTTTCCACACTTGTGCTCCAAAGTAGCACCATGATCTTCATAATAGAGAGTCTCCTATTTTGTCACTTTCATATAACTAGTGGATATTCATTTTGCATGACCACTTAGTTTTCTATTTGAGCTTTAATACACTTATAGATATAAGTGCATTTCTTGCATGGCAATCCCTACTCACTCACATTGATATCTATTGATGGGCATCTCCGTAGCCCGTTGATACGCCTAGTTGATGTGAGACTGTCTTCTCCTTTTTCTCCTTGCACCTCGTCCATATTCTATTCCACCTATAATGCTATATCCATGGCTCATGCTCATGTATTGTGTGAGAGTTGAAAATGTTTGAGAACACCAAAAGTGTGAAACAATTGCTTGACTTGTTCATCGGGGTTGTGCATGATTTAGATACTTTGTGCGGGGAAGATGGAGCATAGCCAGACCATATGATTTTTTAGGGATAACTTTCTAAGACCTGGTTATTTATGTCAATATGAGACTATTGTTTTGAATCTTATAGATCTGAATATTCATGCCACAATAAAGAATATTACATGGATAAATATGTTAGGCAGCATTCCACGTCAAAAATTCTGTTTTTATCATTTACCTACTCGAGGACGAGCAGGAATTAAGCTTGGCGATGCTGATACGTCTCCAACGTATCTATAATTTTTGCTTGTTTCATGCTGCTATATTATCATTCTTGGATGTTTTACAATCATTTTACCACAACTTTATATTATTTTTGGGACTAACCTATTAACCTACAGCCCAGTGCTAGTTCCTATTTTATCCGTGCTTTAGGGTTTTACAGGAAAGGGATACCAAGCGGAGTCCAAACGGAATAAAAATTTATGGTGATTTTTTCTGGACCAGAAGAGACCCACGGAGCATCGAAGTTGGGCCAGAAGACCCACAAGGCAGTCACAAGCCTCAGGGGCGCGGCCACCCCCTGGGCATGCCTTGTAGGCTAGTGACTCCCTCGTGGCCCATCCTGACTTATTTCCACCGCCATAAATTCCTATAAATACCATAAACCCCAACGCAGAACCTAGATTGGGAGTTCCGCCGCCGCAAGCCTCTAGAGCCACGAAAAACCAATCGGGAGCCCGTTCTGGCACCCTGTCGGAGGGGGAAACCTTCACCGGAGGCCATCTTCATCATCCCGATGCTCTCCATGATGAGAAGGAAGTAGTTCACCCTCGGGGCTGAGGGTATGTACAAGTAGCTATTTGTTTGACCTCTCTCTCTTTCTCGTGTTCTTGAGATGGCACGATCTTGATGTATCATGAGCTTTATTAATATAGATGAATCATATGGAGTGTTTCCCCTCTCTATCTAGTTGTGATGAATTGAGTTTTCTCTTTGAGGTTTTCTTATCGGATTGATTCTTGAAGGATTTGAGAACACTTGTTGTATGTCTTGCGATGGGATATCTGTGGTGACAATGGGATGTTCAATTGATCTGCTTGATGTATGTTTTGGTGATCAACTTGCGGGTTCCGTGACCTTGGGAATCTATGCATAGGGGTTGGCACATGTTTTCGTCTTGACTTTCCGGTAGAAACTTTGGGGCACTCTTTGAAGTTCTTTGTGTTGGATTGAATATAAAGAATCTGAAATTGTGTGATGCAGATCGTATAATCAAGCCCACGGGTACTTGTGGTGACATTGGAGTATCTTGGTGACATTAGGTTTTTGGTTGATGTGTATCTTATGGTGTTATCTTAGTACGAACTCTAGGGCTGCTTGTGACACTTATAGGGATAGCTCATAAGATTGATCAGAAAAGATAACTTTGAGGTAGTTTTGTACCCTACAATAATTTCTAGTTTTGTTCTCCACTATTCGTGACTTGGGAGTGAACTCTTTGTCGCACGTGAGGGATTTACATATGATTCAACTATGTTAGTATTGTTGAGAGAACTTGCACTAGTGAAAGTATGTACCCTAGGCCTTATTTCCAAGCATTTATGCAACGTTTTGCTCACTGTTTACTATTTGTTGCCTTGTTGTTTTTATATTTTTAGATTACAAAAAACTATATTTACCATCCATATTGCACTTGTATCACCATCTCTTCGCCGAACTAGTGCACTTATACAATTTACCATTGTATTGGGTGTGTTGGGGACACAAGAGACTCTTTGCTATTTGATTGCAGAGATGTTTGAGAGAGACTATCTTCATCCTACACCTCCCATGGATTGATAAACCTTAGGCCATCCACTTGAGGGAAAATTGCCATTGTCCTACAAAACTTTGCACTTGTAGGCCCAACACGAGTCTACAAGAAGAAGGTTGTGTAGTAGACATCAACTGTCCGGCCCCACAGCCTGAAGACCCTCGATCGGATCTGTTTCCGGAGATGCTCGTTGCGGTGCCATATTTTTTTCCAGAGAAGAAGGGGAAGAAGAAAAAAGCGGAGAAGAAGGAGGCTTGAGAGGGTCTTCGTTTAAGGGGTCTTCCGGACACTAAGTCCGAGGAGACCCATGCCTCTTCCACTCACGAGGAAGAGCACGAGGACGAAGGGGAGTGCGACTCCCCCTCACGAGGAAAAGGGTGGCTTCAACGTAGACCGCGGAGGACCTTCCTCCTCCCGCCCCGAAGAGAACATGCCGAACAAAGGCAATCTGGCAGATGATAACTCAGACTCCGATAAGGAGTTTGAGGCTTTTGAGAGGGTTCCTCGATGGAACCCAAGGGTTAAGCCCCCTGCCAAGAAGTATGAATTCGAAGACCCTATGAGTGACTTATATAGAGATTTTAATGATAAATGGGCGAACGTCTTTCAATTTACAGCCCACCACGCGGTCTCCCCGCCGACCAACTCTCAGACGGGGAATCTCTTCCCACTGACCTGGCGGAGAGTGGGACTACATCACACCCTATGCCTCCTGAGGTTTTGAAGGAGACCGCAGAGGTGTTATCGCGCCAGGCTCCTTCTAAGCCGAACATCGACGGCGGGGGTAACAACATTATGGCTGAGGTTAATACCTCGGCCACCGAAGACCAGGAGGAGGAACATCTCCTGGCGACTAAAGAGGGGGGACGAAGCCCAGCCTCCCCTCCGAGAACATCTCCAAAGCGCTCTGTGCCTTCGGAGCTGCTAGCGCAATCCCCCACCGGAGAGGTGGTTGGTAGGTCACCATTGGTGCCACCCATGTCTGGGTGTCCGGCCATGATGGAGGAAGATTTATTCGGCTACTCCAACACCAAAGATCACCGCACCCTTATCGGTTTTGCGAGGCGTTCAACCTATTGATAGCGAACTGAAACAAGCCTTCAACGGTCTCTTGACGAGCTTCAAGGGGATCCATGTAATACTCTTTTTTCCAGAAAAAGATAATTTATCAAGTTTATGCCATACTTATAAGTGTAGTAGCCCTTGAGCCCTGGGTGAGTTTGAAAACCCACCCAGGGGTCAGATGTCCAAAAATTAGTAACGATGCTCAAGGCACACTTTGTCCCTCATTATTCTAAGAACCCGGAGAGTACTTAGCAGAAGGTCTGAATCCGATAGCTCGGGAGTTTTAATGCACATAATTTGTTTTTGCAGGCCTCATCATCGCCGACGGCCGCCAACGCAGTGGAGCTTGCCAAGCTAAACCGGAAGCTCAAGAGCTTCGATGAGGAGATCGATCGCCTGAACAAGAGGCTTGACGAGATGCAAGGTGAGTCCAAATTGTATCATTTGGGCAATTTTCTATCCTCATTGATTGAGATCCGGATTGTAATCCCTAAGTTTTATTTACTCATTGTTACCATGGCTGCGGCCGCGGAGATCGAGAACCTCAAGGCTTAGTTAAAAAGGGTGAGGCGGGAGGCCGCAGATGCGAAGGCAATAGCTGAACTAGCAGCAGTCAGATTGTCGGCGTTAAAAGCCTCGAGCGACAAGCATGAGGCCTAGGTGGTAGAGGTGCAGCTGGAGCTCAAGGATGCTAGCACAAAGTGCAAGGCCCTTGAGCAAAAGAACAAAGACCAGGCCACCGAACTATCTGCGCTGAAATCCGAGCTCAAAGTGGACCAAGTTGAAAGGCGGTTCTTTGAAGGACTCCACCAAGTCAAGGCAATCACGTATGGTAAGTCATGCTTACTGTAGTGTGCCTTTGGTGGTAATAGGTTTGCATTGCCACCTGGGTGTGGCATTCCTCAGGCGCCTTTACGGACCTTCTGAGGAGTGCAGCGGACGCAAACAAATACTTCGCCTCTCAAGATGGGTATGTCGAGTCTCGGCTGTTCTGGGAAATTTCAAGTCCTCGAGCATCCTCCCATCCTGAGCAATTAGATGAAACAATTGATGGAGCTGCACAGGATGGCGAAGCTGGCCATGGAGGACCTCTGCATCCGGTTGTGGCCTGCAGAGCCATTGTTGAGTGGTTACTTCGGCTTGGTGTAGAAATTGTGTGATGATGCGCCTTGGATTGACACTCTAAAGCGTTTTACGTGCATCAAGGAGCTCGGATGGCCTTTGCAAGACAATGATGCACTGGCTGAGGCTCAAGCCGACCAAGATGGCCACCGCGCCTCCACTTCCTAGGAAGGAGCATAGGCGCCCCGAGCAATACTTTTCCATCGTGATAGATGGTGCTTGGGTGATAGAAGCACAATGCCCTAAGGATATAATTTATGAATGAGCGATTTGTCGTGTGTTCGATGAATGTTCCGCCTTATAATGTGGATGCATGGTTTATCATGTCTTTAAACTTTGTATTATTTTGACTCCTATGTGACCGTTTTATCTGAAAGTTGTGAGTCGTCGCCTTTAGCCCCCATGTAGATACTACACAAGGTGTTTCTACCTCCACACTGTGACCCTTAGTCGACCTATTGATGCCCGAAGGCAGTAGTGCTAGGGGAACAAGGCAATCGGACTATGATGCTTTAGTGCTTTCACTTACCGTAGGAGCTTGACTGCGGGGGCTGATGACTAGCCCCTGGTGTTTTGTGATATTCAGATAAACCGAGGTTGAAACCAGCATCACATGGTTTGTAATGATACAAACCCCTCGTATAACATGAAATAACCTCTATCGATTTTTAGTTTGACACTTATGCTCAGATTGCAGACCAGTTCTTGCTTATTATGACAGTTAGTTTTCGGTTTTCTCCACTGAGGTACTTGACCAGGCGAGCTGGAAAAACAATCGCATGGTTCTCCCTTTGCCCTTTTAGTTGATTTTGCGGAACATAAGAGGGAAAACACAGGAGCCGGGCAACCCAACCATTGACCCAAGACATAATTTTGGAACCGATCCATGTAACACAACATCCGAGACGCCGAACACGTATAAACAATAGTGCTAGGGTGATGCTTGGGGCGATCTTTATAGTCAAGCCCCCAGTCTATTAGCCGGTCGCATCATAATATGTACCGAACAGATTTGCTATCGGTGGCGTTGAGTAAGAACAGAGTATGTGACATAAGATACCGCGAGGAGGACATAAAGGATGATCTTTATTTCTGATGAAATCTTATAACTCAACTGCCGAAGCAGCTGTTACAGGTATTTTGAAATGAAAAAACAAAGGTTACAAAGGAGAGCTTTTACCCGGGGTCTTTGATGGGTGGCTTGACGTCCTCGATGTGCCATGTTGCATGTCTGCTCCTTTCCTCCCGAGGGGGTAGCGTTTCTTTAGAGGTGATTGCTATCGGCGAAGGGACCTTGGGAGGAATATCTTGAGAAGTCACCGTAGTGTGGGTGAGATACGCTTCGAAGGTCCTAGATGGTACATGTGGTTTGTCCGAAGACATGTGTTGGCAGTGGTTCGGTCTAGCCGAACACTTTCCCTTTGGTAGCGGGTCCCCACAGCTGCCCATGGTATTTTGAGCAAGAAGTTGTGCCTCCTTGGCACATATTTTACGGGAACTAGGGCTATGCTATGGGGGTGCATATCCCTATTTTTTGGGGCAGAAGATGATTCCGGGAGTTCGGGTTGAGACCGAGCTCGTTTACTAACCTGACGTGCCTTTATGGCTGATTTGGGTGTCGGCCTATCGGCGCTGTATTGGAATTCAGCTGCCAGGGCCACTTTGTGCTCCTCAGTTCGAACAGAGCGCTCTGTGTTGCCATTGAAAGTAATGACCCCCTTGGGCTTGGGCATCTTGAGCTTTATGTACGCGTAGTGGGGGACGACATTAAAGCAAGCGAATTTTGTGTGGTCAAGTAGGGCGTGATAACTGCTGCGAAAAGGGACAATGTCGAAGATCAAGTCTTTCTTGTGGAAGTTGTCGGGCGAGCCGAACACTACTTCCAGATTCACGATGCCCGAGCAGCGGGCTTCGACGCCCGAGATCACTCCTTTAAAGGTAGTGTTGCTAGGTTTGATCCTTGATGTATCCATACCCTTTTTTACCGTGTGTGAGTAAATCAGATTAAGGCTACTTCCTCCATCGGTGAGGACACTAGTGAGGTGATACCCATCGATAATGGGGTTTAGGACGAGGAATGTCGAACCTCTGGACGGATACTGGTAGGATGGTCCCGTCGATCGAAGGTGATCGGGCAAGCCAACCATGGGTTATACTTTGGGGCTACGGTCTCTACAGTGTAGACCTCCCGAAGGGCACGTTTCCTCTCCTTTTTTGGTATGTGAGTGGCATACCAAAAAAGAAGAGGAAACGTGCCCTTCGGGAGGTCTACGTCGTAGTGTTCACAGTTTTTACCTCTGGTGGGAACTGCTTTTGTCCTCCATTGCTTGGACCGCGTGGTTCGTCATTGTCCTTGCTGCGTGGGCCCTTGCCTTGCTCTTCGGCTGCGAGTTTGCCACCTTGTTTGAATACCCAACAATTACGGTTGGTGTGGTTGGTGGGCTTGTCTTGGGTGTCGTGGATCTGGCAGGGCCTATCCATGATTTTGTCCAGCATGGTAGGTCCGTCTCGATTTCCTTTAGAAGGTTTCTTCTGTTGTCCGGATTTTGGGTTGCAGAAACCGGCATTAACGGCCATGTCCTCCGCATCGCCGTTGTTGTGGCGATGTTTTTTTACGTCGTGGTTTTCCATTACCATCCCGGACTTCAGAGGTGCCAGGATCTTTGGGGTTATTGCCTCATCAAGCTAGCCAGTTATCCTCGCTTGCGCAAAAGCGGGTCATAAGTGAGGTAAGGGCAGACATTGTCCTTGGCTTATCCTGGCCGAGATGACGGGCTAGACACTCGTCCCTGATACTATGTCTGAAGGAGGCTATTGCCTCAGTGCCCGGGCAGTCAATGATCTAGTTTTTCTTGGTCAGGAGCTGGTTCCAGAATTGCCAAGCCGATTCAACTGCTTTCTATACAACATTGCTTAGGTCAGAGGAGTCCGGTGGCCGGACATAAGGGCCCTGGAAGTTAGATCGGAAGGCATCCTCGAGCTCTTCCTAGCTCCCGATGGAATTCTCGGGGAGACTGTTTAACCAGTGTCCAGTTGGCCCCGTAAGTTTTAGGGGTCGATACTTGATGGCGTGGAGATCATCTCCTCGTGCCATATGAATGTGGAGGAGGAAGTCCTCAATCCACACGGTTGGGTCTGTTGTCCCATTGTATTACTCTATGTTAACAGGTTTAAACCCTTCATGAAATTGATGTTGCATCACCTCGTCTTTGAAGCACAATGGGTGGACAGCGCCTCTCACTCAAGCTATGTCATTCCTATGATCGGCGAACGATCGAGCCCGGTCTTTTTCCCGACCACTATTGTCGCGGTCGAGCCAAGACTGGTACCCTCTGGATCCGTAAATGGATCTTGTGTGGCCTGCTCTATAATCCATGTCATGTCGTAATTCATACATGTCCTCAGGCTCGGCTAGCTCCTTTCCTCTCCTGTGTGGTATGGCTGATCTATAATCGGCCTTGCCGGCCGTCCTATCCCGTCCTCAGGGAGGAAGGTCCGGCTGGTCATACAAAGTATGCCTGGGAGACGATGTTTCAAGGACCTCATCATTGAACTGTGGTAGCAGCCGCCGGTGTGGGTAGCTCTTGGGTTGGTCCGGTAGATTAGTATGGTACCCTTCTTCGGCTGCCAAAACCCTCGTCCATATGTCATTGAGGGTGTCTTGCTCGGCTTTGAGCTGTTGTTGTTTTGCCTTCACGCTTTGTGTGGTCGCTAAAAGCTGCCGCCTAAACCGTTCCTGATCCGCAGGGTTTTCGGGGACGGTGAAGTCTTCGGCTTCTAGGCTGTCCTCCTCCTCGACAGGGGGAAGGTAGTAGTCATCCTCAAAATCTTTAGGATCCTCGGTGTTGCGTCGATTCTTTAGGCCTTTCCTGGTCCTCAAGTGGCTATTCCGGGACTTCAGGGTCACCAAGGTCTTCCAGGGTGTCATTTTCCCTGGTGCCTATAATGGCTTCCCTTCCCTTGTTTGCCTTAGATCATTTGCGTTGTTTCCAATGCCTTTACGGCTCCTCACTTGATTTATCACCATTCTTTTTAGGGGTGCGATCGCCCTTATCATCGGGGGTGTCTACCATGTCGACGTCGTAGGTGGAGGTGGCAGTCCATCGCTCGGTGTTGACCGAGGCGGGGGCGACATCCTCTTCATCCATGTCTTCTGCCTCCTCGGAGGCATAGTCCAACATATCGGTTAAGTCTTTGATAGTGGCTATCAAGTGGGTGGTAGGTGGGTCAAAAAAATCCCATGAACCGCCTTCAGACCGATCTAAGCATGGGTCGAGGTCGAGCAGTTTGTGATTTTTATTGATTGGATCCGATCCAGTACCTCGTTCATCACCGAGAGCTCGACCGGGTTGATCTGCCTAGGACTTTCAGAGTTAACCTCCAAGGTGTCCGTACAAAATGCGTGTTCGGCAGGGGCCGACCCCTAGCCCTCAGGTACTATGACCGGATCCGAACTAAAAGCCAGATCATCGGTAGGGATAGACCCAAGGGCGCAGTCGAGAAGGAGATCCAAAGTTATGGCTTCGGAGACCACGGGCTCGTTAGATGAGATCGCGAGCCCAGCGAGTGAAAGATCGCCCCGGGAGTCTATGGAGAACTCTAGGTTCCCAAATCTGATCTCTTGATGGGGGGCGAGACTTCCAATATGACCAGGGTGGCCGGTCGAGTCGGCGTGCAGCACGATGTTGCCAAAAGCAAAAATCTGTCCGGGGGTGAAGGAGCCCCCGTTATGGACTTCATCGTTGATGATTAGGCGAGCCATCAATTCCTCTTGCGATCATAGTAGAACTCTCAATGAAAGTACCAATGTCGGTGTCAAAACCGGAAGATCTCGGGTAGGGGGTCCCAAGCTGTGGATCTGGAATCGATGGGTAACAGGGGACGAAGGAGATGACGTTTACCAAGGTTCGGGCGCTCCTATGGAGGTAAAACCCTATGTCATGCTTGGTTGTATTAATGGGTATGAAGATTACAGAGTCGATATACCTCGAGATCAAGTAGCTAAAACCCTAGATGAGTTCTTCTGCGCTCTACAATCTAAACCCCCTAGTTTATATAGACACCGGGGGTTCCTAGGGTTTACACATGATCAGTCTCCAGCCGGAAGTAAAGACGTTGATCCCTTCATCTTGACTTGGAGTGCATGCCGTGTCTTCGAAGGTTTCCTTCTAGAATGTGGGGTCGTCGCATATCATAGTCCTTCCTACGACAATCAAAGAGCGGCCCACCAAGCCGACCTATGAGAGATAGGCCAGCGGCCTGAGGACCCCTTAGTCTAGAACTTCCTCAGTGGGACTAGGCATTGGGTCAATAGGTTAGTGCTCAAAAATACTATAAATTGGTAAATAATTACCAAAAAGTATCCTAGAATGATAATATATCATCATGGAAAGATCAAAGATTATAGATAAGTTGGAGACGTACCTTTGTATTTGATACCGGTTCTATTGCTAATATTGGTAACTCGAAGCAGGAGCTGCAGAATAAACAAAGATTGGCTAAGGACGAGGTGAGGATGAGCGTTGGAAATGGCTCCAAGGTTGGTGTGATTGTTGTTGGCATGCTCCCTCTACGACTACCTTTGGGGTTAGTTTTAAACCTAAATAATAATTATTTGGTGACTGCGTTGAGCATGAACATCACATCTGGATCTTGTTTCCTGCGAGACAGTTATTTATTTAAGTCATAGAATAATTGTTGTTCTATTTATATGAATAATATGTTTTATGGCCATGCACCCAATGTGAATTGTTTATTCTTATTGAATCTCGATCATAGTGATACACATGTTCATAATATTGATGCCAAAAGATGCAAAGTCAACGACGATAGTACCACATACTTATGGCACTGCCACTTAGGTCATATTGATGTTAAGTGCATGAAGAAACTCCATGCTGATGGAATTTTGGAATCACTTGATTATGAACCATTTGAACATGTGAACCATGCCTCATGGGCAAGATGACGAAAACCCCATTTTCCGGAACAATAGAGCAGGCAAGAGACTTGTTGAGGTACATACTGATGTATGCGGTCCAATGAATGTTGAAGCGTATGGTGGATATTGTTATTTTCTTACCTTCACGGATGATTTGAGTAGATATGGGTACATTTACTTAATGAAACAAAAGTTTGAAACATTTGAAAAGTAACAAGTGGTAAACAATGAGCAAATGCATGCTTTTACAAGTTAGTTGATCATGTGATTGCACTAAAAAATAGCATTCTGCAAAATTACCTACTTAGTGCTATATCATACATTGTTGTTACCTTGCTCCAAACATGGGTTGCTTGAGAGTACATTCAAAGTACTCATTAGCTTGCAACTAGTTATTTTATTGGCCAGGCATGGAAGAGCAGGGATATGGTGAAGAGCTCGTTGGTGACGAACATGCGAACTAGGATGTTTCCCAATCAGAATGCATGTAGGGTTAAGGCAGATGGCATGGGTTCACGCTTTCGATCAAGATTTCCACTGCTAGATATGTTTGGTGTTTGGCCTTCATGGACCTATCTATGTAATACTTGACCTGGATGGTCTTTATTTTTTGTAAGACGGTGTGTATAGATGTAAGGCTCTGGTTATTCAGCTTTTGTGTGTTTACTGAGCATTGATCTCTAGGATCACTGTACATGTGCATTCGGTGATCTCAACTTATGAGTCAGGGTCACTACAGAGCTGGTATCAGAGCCATCCTGATTGTAGGAAGCCTTAGTTAGCATGGATGTCAGTTAGGATAAAACCTTTTTTCAAAAACTATGCCTAGTTGCTAAGTGCAACAGCTTCTATGCTTCTCTTCTCTTCTAGTCTATTTCAAACCCTTGCTGACTCTCCTCCCTTAAGACCTTTGTAGATGGCCTTCGTTGTCGGTGTCGAAACTAGCGGATCTTGGGTAGGGGGTCCCAAGCTGTGAGATTAGAACCGATGGTAACAGGAGACGAAGGAGACGATGTTTACCCAGATTCAGACCCTCCTATGGAGGTAATACCCTACGTCCTGCTTGGTTGTATTTATAATATGTAGGTTACAGAGTTGATCTACCTTGAGATCGAATAACTAAACCCTAGATGACTTGTCTCCGCCTACAACCTAAAACCCTCCGGCTTATATAGACGCAGAGGGTACCTAGGGTTTACACATGGTCGGTTACACGTCGAAGGAAAATTCATGCTTATCTACTATCTACAACTTGAAGGACACGCCACGGCTCCTTAAAGCTTCCACCCTGGCGACGGGGCCTTTGTTCGTTCAACGGCCCACACAGTCTGGCCAATGAGAAACAGGTCGTCTATCTGAGGACCCCTTAAACCAGAACTCTCATAGTAGCCCCCAGACTGGCCTCCAATGCCGAGGTATATCCGGACAATCTTTGTGCGTCGAGGTCTTTGGCTTGCGAGGCGAGTCCCTCCACTCCTGTCACGCCCAAGATGCAATCATATCCTTATTTCGGCACGAGGGCCTCGACAGGGATAGAAGCGCATCTCGTCGTGTTGCCAAAATGGATATCATTACAAGTACATGTGTAGAAGAGATGATTATATGGAATTGGCTTACAATCGCCACAAGCTACACCAATATCACATCAATACAACAACATATTCAAACATCATATAGAAGAGCAGGGTCCAACTACGGACGAAAATAAACGACAAAATGACATCCATCCTTGCTATCCCAGGATGCCGCCTGGAACCCATCCTAGATTGATGAAGAAGAAGAATAACTCCAAATCAAATCAAGCAACGCTCTCACATCAAAGCATCGCATTACCTGTACCTGCAACTGTTGTTGTAGTAATTTGTGAGCCACAAGGACTCAGCAAGCTCATTTCCAAGGGTATCAAGACTAGCAAAGCTTAATGGGTGAGATATGGTTAAGTGATGAGGCTGCATCAAGCGACTAAGCATTTGTTTGAGTGGCTAACTTACGAATACAGTAAGTAAAGTGGGTGGTCTATGCATAACAGACGTGAACTAGAAATAATCGGTAAATGATCCTGAACTCCTACTTACGTCAAACATAACCCCAGCGTGTTCTCTCTCGCATAAGGACTCACGAGAAGAGACAGTCAAGGTTACGCACATGGTTAGTGTATTTTATTTGAGTTTACTTCAAGTTTACTATGACCGGGTGTTAAACAAAGTTTCCAGGTTCGCCACATAACCATGGGCATGGCTTTCCAAAATATTTAACCCTGTAGGGTGGTCCAACTCATCCATCACAAATTAACCACACGCCATGTTGGAATTCCTCAACTACGGAATCACCCGTAGTATTTGCGGAATCCCGATGGAAAATCTCAACTTCGAGATAGCCCGAAGTGTCGTCAAAATCCCACGCGCAAGACTCCGAGAAAGATAAAACAAATTCAGCAAGACCGCCCGACGTGTCGACAATCCCAATAGGAGTTGTGTATCTCGTTCTCAGGGCATGGCAGATGAGCTACGCATACAGTGGCCTGATATAAATCTCCCGAGTTGCCCCGGGTTGGCCCCGCACAGTGCTCTATTTTGGACCAGCACTCATGAGGAGCACTAGCCCGGGGGTTGATTAAATTATCTACGGGTGCCGGCGGGTCCCTATGCATTTTATTAGTTATTAGGCAAATGTAGTACCAATGTTGGGCCTTGTCAGATAAGTTTTATCCCAAAACAAAAATCAAGGGGGTCCCCATAACAACCCCGAGCATGTTTGGAGCGCTCAATATGGAACATAACACCGGTACACAAGTAACTAGGGCGGCAAAGATGGAACAAAACACCGAGCAAAAGGCCAAGCCTTCCACCTTTTACCAAGTATATATGTGCATTAATTGAATAACAATAATATTGTGATAACAAAAGAATGTCCATGTTATCACATGGAAGCAATTGCACCTGCAGCTAGAAACGCTATAAGAAGGGCTAAGAAAGTCGTAACATAGCCAAACAAAGGATTGCTGGGATGTGGAGGGGTTAGAGGCTTATCATGGCAATGCTGGGAGGCTTGTCAAACAAGTGGTAGGTAGCGTGACATAACGATAAAAGCGGGACAACTAGCAAAACAATGATAGTAATGGTATCTAGGGAAATGTGTCATCTTGCTTGAGATCTCGCTTGAAAGAAGAATGAGTCCATGAAGAAGACAAGCCAACGTAGTCGAACGAATCCTCACACTCTGAACGCTCCGGAACTCTATCGAGAAGGAACAATCCGGACAAACAATCAACACACGATACACAACAACATATGCATGACATGATGCACAAACCAATATGATGCATGTCCATTTAATTATGCAAGGCATGGCATGGCAAGAACAACAAACAACTACTACACATTAAGTGAAGTTCAATATGCAACAAGTTGCATATTGACGAAACTCCACATTCAAATTATTTAGTTCACTCTCGTTTAGGTACTCATCAATATTAAATGTTGTTTAACATGGAAAACGGTGAAGCACAAACAACTACATCACCTAGGCACTTTAAATTTGGCCGGAAGCAACGAATAACAATTCTGGATCGACCTCATATGCATATTTTAAGTTTGGTACAGATCTGAACTAGCCATATTTTAAAGTTGTCAAACAGCAAAATAAATGTCACCATGTGATTCTACGCATTTTTGTACTCAAGTTACATATGTAAAACATTTTTAACGGAGCTACGGTTAATTAGTTATGATATAAATCATTTTAGCATGGCATTGATGCAAATTAATGCAAACAGAAAGTTAAACATGTTGAACACATGTGAGAGTTGTATATTGTGAATCTACACGAAATTCTAGTCATTTTTCATGTATAAAGTTTTTACATGCGATGCATGGATAAAAGTTAATAAATGCATGAAGTTGAGGGTCTTTTCTGTAAAACAGTTATTTCTGGGATAATTAGACAAATTCGCCAAATGGAAAAAATATGAATCAGGCCGAATCTCGCGTATGGGATGAAACAGTGCAATGAGTGCATGATAACAAATCTCGCCCACGGGCGTATGATAAACAGGTTCGGCTGGGCTTGGGGGGAGCTCACCATGGGCTTCAGCCCAGGCAGAGGAAGCAGGCCAGCCGCTGGGCCTCGGTGGCGCTGGCTAGGGCGCGGCCCACGGGGGCGAAGGAGGCCAAGCGCTCGGACATCGTCTCCCTCGTGCTCACGCACGAGCAGAGGTGGCGGCGCTAGGGCAAGCCCTGGCCGGCAGTGAGAGGCTCAAGTCGGGCTGCGGCGAGGGTACGGGACGACGGGGAACAACGGGTCCGGCCGCGAGGGATACATTCCTGGTGACGAGGTGGCATGGGACATCACCGACGCGGATATCAGGGGGCCATTGCGGAGCTCCTGCAGGCAAGAGATAGAGCGGGTGAGGGCGGGAGAGAGAGCAAAACGGGGAAAAGGGAGCAGGGGCGACTCGGGTCCGGCCTTCTCTAGCGGTGGAGGGTCGTCGGCAGCTCGCCGAGACTGTCTAGAGGTGCGGGAGGCACCGGCAGATTTGAATCGAAAGGAGCTCCTCTCCTTGACCAGATCGAGATTGAGAGGGGGCTGTGGCAGCAGGCGGCTGCGGGCTCGCCGTGGCCCGGTTCGGCCCGAGGCGGGCCTGATCTGGGTTGCGGCGGGTTGCGGTGGTGGGAGGCTCTGTGGGGCGACGTGGCAGGCGCGGGTTGGCTGCGGGGGCGGCTACGGAGGCGCAACAACGCCAAGTGGCGGCAGCAGGACTGGTGGGGCGCGGATAACTATGCGGGAGGAGGGAAGGAGGCTAGTTTTGGACGTGGGGGTGTCCATATATAGCAGTTTTGTCTAGGGTTTGGGTCTAAAGGTGGTTTCGCGACCCTCCGATCGCAATCGGATGGTCCGGTCAGAGGGATAGGTGATAGGTGGGCTAGTGGGATGTGGAGAGGGGTTGTGAGCTGAGGAGATAGGGAGTTTGCGGCCCGTGACAGATGTTTTATAAACCGAAACATTCGTCATTAACCGATGACGATGCTACGGTCTACCGTTGAGGTATCAAACGGATTCTGATTGTGATGAAACTTGGCAAGCGGTCTACCTACAATAAAACAAGACCACATGCCAACTTTCAACCCAATCCAAGAATATTTTCCACGCACTTTAAAAACAATATTTTTAACGATGCCACGGGCGCGTGCATGTGTGGTTGGTCTCAAAGTGGTCAGTGGCGAGAATGGAGAGAACCAGCAACTACGGACGGATGCAAGTTTGAAAACCCATGTTGACAAAATGCCGATGCTATGCAGTGATGCGAATGATGCGATGATGAATGCAACAACCAAATGAAACACAATACCACAATGGAATAAAGGGGAATCTTCTGGAGCGTCGGTCTCGGGCTGTTACAACTCTCCTTCACTACACGAGGATCTCGTCCCGAGATCTAAGAATGAGAGGGGAAGATAAAGAGGTAAACTTAGTTGCTTCTCTGACAAATGAGTGAAACCAATGATGATTGAATGTTTCAACGAGATGAAGACTGAGATGAGGAACAAGCAAGAATTCACAAGAAATTTTGGCAGCACTTCGGTAGGAAAGAAAGGCAAAACTTGATCAGAAGGAAAAGAACTTGAACATACAACACAACACTCTGGTCAAATTAATAAGCAATAAAGAACATGATCTTAATAAAACAAGATGATGGTTGAAAGAGAATATCATGACAACGCCTCCGAAAGAAAAGAATAGAAACTTGATCATTGGAAAGGAAGGAATGGAGAACAAAATGACATATTTCTACCACAATTGAATTTGAAAGCACCCCTGGAAGGAAGGATAGAACGGAGCTGATGGAGAATCAACAACAAAAAGAATAGCTTCTTATGGGCTTATGGAAAACATCTCAAAACAATGAGCTGATAACCAGCCACTGACAAAACAAGGATTGCTTGGGAGCGAAAGAGATGAAAGACTTCTTTCACCAAGAAGAGGAGGAGAGAACTTGGATCATTTATGACACCTTGATAGCAACAATCCTTAGGAAATGCTTTAGGTGAAATCCAACCCAAGATAACTCTGAGAAGACATGATGGGTTTACTTATCTCATTCTTGACATTTTTCCTTCGAGACTCCTCATAATTAAGAATTTAATAACACATCTCAAGAGACAATGAAGAAGGAATTTAACTTAGAAATCCAAGATAAAGAAAACTTGAGCACCTCCAAAAAGAATCTTGAAGAACACCTCGAGAAGAATTACATCCTAAACAAACCACCATGAAGAAGCATCTTGAAGAACTCCGGAAACAAATGATGATCAAATAATGAATGTTGGAAAGAATAAGACGGAAGACTTGTCATGATTTAGAAGAAGCTTCATGAAGAGATACTTGAGAAAGCTTGCAACTACAGAAAAGAAAAGATAAGAACACTTAAGATCAATAATTTGATATCATGAACACTCTGGAAGAAGGATTGAAATCACCTTGATGAAAAGAATAAGAAGTATGTTGTGCTATCCTTCATCAAGTTTAATTGATGACAAGCAATGGATTTCGCACACCACTTATTCTTCTTGCAAAAATTGAAGATAAAGAGAGAGAGATCGCAAACTTGAAGAAGTCTTGAACAAGAACACCGGTGACAATTTGAAATTAATGGGGATACTACAAATGAATGGAGATACATGACATGAGAATGAATATATCATGATCCGACTAATGGAAAACATCACAAGGCACCGGAATAATTGAGATACGAACAAAGAGACAACAATTGAGAAGAAAGTTGAGAATGAAAGCTGAAAGTTGAGAACGAAGAATCTTATGAAATGATGGCCTTCAGAGGATCGAGAAATGAAAACAGCTCTAAATGCACCGGATAGATATGGGAGGAATCACTCATGATCGAAACAATTTGAGATGATAGCCACAACCTGAAACCATGAATCTTTGGAAGAACGAACAACGATTTAAGCGGAACTCTCCTTCGGTCTTCAATGCTGAGAATGATGACGAGAAACAACACCATGAATTACTGAGATACTCTAGAATAACGAATAAAGACCGGTTGAGCCAATGATGAAAATAATTCAAAGTGATCTTGGAGAATGAATATGACTGCTAAAAATCATCATTACGACATATTTGAAAAGAACTCGAGGACATCTCCGGAAGGATTACAAGAGCCAGGTAAGATCCTGGTGAAACTTGTGGGTTATGGGCCTACTCAAAAGAAACCACCGCTAAGACAATTGCTTAGAAAGAGATATTGCACCAGAAAAAAATAAGAACTTAATGAGGTGAGAATCTCGAAATAATTTAAGAGGATATGAATGGAAATGAAAGTCTTGTGAGATATCCTGAGCACTACGGATAGAATAGAGAGAGACGAAAAACAAGAGATACTTGGACAGAATTTCTGACATGGGGAAGCATTTAGCGATTCAAAAGTATATGAAGAACATCGAGATATTGAGTTGAATCCACTGGAGAAGAATAATACGAGAACAAGGAAAACGAGGATAGATCTTGACATTGAAACTTTTGAGAATCTCCACAAGGAATCACCGAATACAATATGAAGAAATGGTAGCGAAAGCATTGATGAAGAGAAAGCACTTGGGTGAGAATTAATCATTGAAGAAAAAGGGCGGGAGGGTGGGGAAAAACAAAGAGAACTTGGAACAGATGAGACGAACTCCAGAAAAGAAATATGAGGATTGATTTTGCAATTATTGAAGAAGATAGAATTGTCTTAAAGAGAAGCACGCTGGATGAAAAGAATTGATATGGCAACTTGATGGAGCAAAAGAATTAGCATTCTCACAGAAATATGAGAACACTTCTTAGGAAAGATATGAAATCACCACTTGACATCAAAGCAACTCAAATTACCATATTCAAAACTAAACAAAGGATGAGGCTTACGAAACAAGCCATAACATATACATGACAGAGATTCCGCTTGATATTTTCGTGGTAAGGTTCGCACAGGCTCGCTCGTACATTGGATTGTCATATTGCAATGACGCTCAAATATGCTCCCTAGGCGTAGCGAACTACAAGGCTTGACGAAGCATATATGATGACATATATCGAGACTGTCCTTTATAAGAATGACCGTGAACAAACAAATCCACTAGAAGTCGAACCACAACCTCACATCATGATCTGTTGGAAGATAGCCTAGGTAACTACTTGATTTCCCACCTAAGAACTCCCAAAACTTTCTGGTTATGCAATCGGGTGTTGGGGATACAGGGAGGCAAAATATCTCACGCAACGAACAAGCCCTACACTCCAACTGTATCCATCCGTCAACACATAACAAGTGGCTTCAGAACTCCATCTATCTTGGGCCCTAGAAAACACAATGATACCAAACATGGCAGTACCCCGGACGCCTCCCCAGTACTGGGTGACTCCAACCTTATCTCGCTACGAAAAGTATTGAAGTAATTTCGAACATCCTCCGTCCTAAGATACTAAGGAAACTGAACAATAACGATGTGTCAAGAATCCCCTGGAGCTCTACTCCTCAATAACAGGAGGCACCAAGTACAGAACTCCGTCACATCAGCATCATATAGATTCCAAAATATCCGTGTGATCCTAAAAAATTGAGCGGGAAGAGGGTAGAATCAAAATTCCTAAGTCGTAATTCCTCACCAAAGCATAGAAGAGGAGTAAAAAGAATCCTACTCTCCGATATAACTAGACTCAAATAATTTTTTCACTAGACTCGACTCGGCCAAGTTCGATCAATCAAGGGGGCTCCTGGGTCGGTACAGGCTCTGATACCAACTTGTCACTCCCAAGATGCGATCCTATCCTTATTTCGGCACGAGGGCCTCGATAGGGATAGAAGCGCATCTCGTCGTGTCGCAAGAATGGATATCATTATAAGTACATGTACAGAAGAGATGAGTATATGGAATTGGCTTACACTCGCCACAAGCTACACCAATATCACATCAATACAACAACATATTCAAACATCATACAGAAGAGCAGGGTCTGACTACGGACAAAAATAAACGACAAAATAACATCCATCCTTGCTATCCCAGGCTGCCACCTAGAACCTATCCTAGATTGATGAAGAAGAAGAATAACTCCAAATCAAATCAAGCATCGCTCTCACATCAAAGCATCACATTATCTGTGCCGGCAACTGTTGTTTTAGTAATCTATGAGCCACAGGGACTCAGCAAGCTCATTTCCAAGGGTATCAAGACTATCAAAGCTTAATGGGTGAGGTATGGTTAAGTGATGAGGCTGCAACAAGCGACTAAGAATTTGTTTGAGTGGCTAACTTACGAATACAGTAAGTAAAGTGGGTGGTCTACGCATAACGGTCGTGAACTAGAAGTGATCGTTAAATGATCCTGAACACCTACTTACGTCAAACATAACCCCACCATGTTCTCTCTCGGATAAGGGCTAAAGAGAAGAGACAGTCACGGTTATGCACACGGTTGGTGTATTCTATTTGAGTTTACTTCAAGTTTACTATGACCGGGTGTTAAACAAAGTTTCCAAGTTTGCCACATAACTGTGGGCATAGCTTTCGAAATATTTAACCCTGCAGGGGTGCTCCAACTCATCCATCACCAGTTAACCACACGCCGCATTGGAATTCCTCAACTGTGGAATCACTCGTAGTATTTGCGGAATCCTGATGGAAAATCTTAACTTCGAGATAGCCCGAAGTGTCGTCAAAATCCCACGCACAAGAAGGTAAAATAAATCCAGCAAGACCGCCCGACATGCCGACAATCCTGATAGGAGTTGCGTATCTCATTCTCAGGGCACGGCAGATGAGCTATGCGTACAGTGTCCTGATAGAAATCTCCCGAGTTGCCCCAGGTTGGCCCCGCACAGTGCTCTATTTTGGACCAACACTCATGAGGAGCACTTGCCCGGAGGTGATTAAATTATTCGCGGGTGCCGGCGGGTCCCTATGCATTTTATTAGTTATTAGGAAAATGTAGTACTAATCTTGGGCCTTGCCAGATAAGTTTTATCCCAAAACGAAAATCAAGGGGGTCCCCATAACAACCCCGAGCATGTTTGGAGCGCTCAATATGGAACATAACACCGGTACACAAGTAACCAGGGCGGCAAAGATGGAACAAAATACCGAGCAAAAGGCCAAGCCTTCCACCTTTTACCAAGTATATATGTGCATTAATTGAATAACAATAATAATGTGGTAACAAAAAAATGTACATGTTGTCACATGGAAGCAATTGCACCTGCAGCTAGAAACGCTATAAGAAGGGATGAGCAAGCGGTATTTGGATGTGGAGGGGTTAGAGGCTTATCATGGCAATGTTGGGAGGCTTGTCAAACAAGTGGTAGGTAGCGTGACATAACGATAAAAGCGGGACAACTAGCAAAGCAATGATAGTAGTGGTATCCAGAGAAATGTGTCATCTTGCCTGAGATCCCGCTTGGAAGAAGAATGAGTCCATGAAGAAGACGAGCCAACATAGTCGAACAAATACTCACACTCCAAACGCTTTCGAAACTCTATCAAGAAGGAACAATCCGGACAAACAATCAACACACGATACACGACAACATATGCATGACATGATGCACAAACCAATATGATGCATGTCCATTTATGCAAGGCATGGCATGGCAAGAACAACAAACAACTAGTACACACTAAGTGAAGTTCAATATGCAACGAGTTGCATATTGACTAAACTCCATATTCGAATTATTTAGTTCACTCTCGTTTAGGTACTCATCAATATTAAATGTTGTTTAACATGGAAAACGATGAAGTACAAACAACTACATCACCTAGGCACTTTAAATTTGGCCAGAAGCAACGAATAACAATTCCGGATCGACCTCATGTGCATATTTTAAGTTTGGTCCAGATCTGAAATAGCCATATTTTAGAGTTGTCAAACAGAAAAATAAATGTCACCATGTGATTTTATGCATTTTTCTAGTCAAGTTACATATGTAAAACATTTTTAACGGAGTTAATTAGTTATGATATAAATCATGTTAGCATGGCATTGATGCAAATTAATGCAAACAAAAAGTTAAACATGTTGAACACATGTGAGAGTTGGATATTGTGAATCTACACAAAATTCAAGTCATTTTTCATGTATAAAGTTTTTACATGCGATGCACGGATGAAAAGTTATTAAATGCATGAAGTTGAGGGACTTTTCTGTAAAACAGTTATTCCTGGGATAATTAGATAAATTCGCCAAATGGAAAAAATATGAATCAGGCCGAATCTCGCGTATGGGCTGAAACAGTGCAGCGAGTACATGATAACAAATCTTGCCCACAAGCGTATGATAAACAGGTTCGACTAGGCTTGGGGGCAGCTCACCATGGGCTTCGGCCCACGCAGAGGAAGCAGGCCATCCACAGTGCCTCGGTGGCGCTGGCTAGGGCGCTGCCCACGCGGGCGAAGGAGGCCAAGCGCTCGGTCATCGTATCCCTCATGCTCATTCACGAGCAGAGGTGGCGGTGCTAGGGCAGCTCCTGGCCGGCGACGAGAGGCTCAAGCCGGGCTGCAGTGAGGGTATGGGACGACTGGGAACAACGGGTCCGACCACGAGGGATCCGTTCCCGGTAACGAGGTGGCATGGGACTTCACCGACACAGACATCGGGTGGCCATGGCGAAGCTCCTGCTGGCAAGAGATAGAGCGGGTGAGGGTGAGAGAGAGAGCAGAACGGGAAAAAGGGAGCAAGGACAACTCGGGTTAGGCCTTCTCTGGCGGCGAAGGGTCGTCGGCAGCTCGCCGGGACTGTCCGGAGGTGCGGGAGGCACAGCGAATCTTGATCGAAAGCAGCTCCTCTCCTCGACCAGATCGGGATCGAGAGGGGGGTGCAGCAGCAGGCGGCTATGGGCTCGCCATGGCTCGGCTCGGCCTGATCTGGGTTGCAACGGGTCGTGGTGGTGGGAGGCGCTGGGGGCGACATGGCAGGCGCGGGTTGGCTGTGGGGGCGGCTACGGTGGCGCGGCAAGGCCAAGTGGCGGCAGCGGGACTGGTGGGGCGCGGAAAATGATGCGGGAGGAGGGAGGAAGGCTATTTTTGGATGTGCGGGTGTCCATATATAGCAGTTTTGTCTAGGGTTTGGGTCTAGAGGTGGTTTCGCGACCCTCCGATCGCGATCGGACGGTCCGGTCGGAGGGATAGGTGATAGGTGGGCTAGTGGGCTATGGAGAGGGGTTGTGGGCTGAGGAGAGAGGGAGTTTGCAGCCCATGGCAGATGTTTTATAAACCAAAACATTCACAATTAAACCGATGATGACGTTGCTACGGTCTACCCTTGGGGTATCAAACGGACTTTGATTGCGACGAAACTTGGCAGACGGTCTACCTACAATAAAACAAGACCGCTCGCCAACTTTCGACCCAATCCGATAATATTTTCCGTGCACTTTAACAACAATATTTTTAACGATGCCGCGGGCGCGTGCATGTGTGGTTGGTCGCAAAATGGTCAGCGGGAAGAACGGAGAGAACCGGCAACTACGGACGGATGCAAGTTTTAAAACCCATGTCAACAAAATGCCGATGATATGCAGATGATGCGAATGATGTGATGATGAACGCAACAACCAAACGAAACACAAGACGACAATGGAATAAAGGGGAATCTTCTGGAGCGTCGATCCTGGGCTGTTACAACTCCTTGTTCGGCAACTGACTAGTCATCAGTGAAATCCCAAGCGTCACGAGCTCGCCGGGTACATTATAATAACCGCTAGCATTTCTCGATTTTCGTGCATCGTGGGGAGACGAGCGGTTTAGTGATTTTTTACAATATTGCCCCTCTGCAATGGAGGCACCACCCATTTAAACAAATAGAATCGTGGTTTAGACCACATCCTCCTCCTGCCCATCAAAAAAAACTCCTAGCGGAAGATCACCACGAAAAATATGGCGAGCGCCCCCAGCTCTTCCTTGCGCCCCTACGGCTCCCGTCCCGGGGACTGGACCATCTACTCCGTATCGCTCCTGCGACTGCACAATCTAGAGACCCAGGGGTACCTCCCTTCTTCGGATCTGGCAGTGACCCGTGCGGGTTTATCCTCTTTCAACAACAAAGTTTTTGCAAAGAATTTCCCGAATCCACAAAGGGGGGAACGTGTATGCTTCATGCCCTTTCTTCTGCGGGGTATCGGGTTTCCCATTCACCCATTCTTGAGAGGGTTGCTGGAATTTTATGGGATCCAGCTCCACCACCTCACCCCAGGGTTTATCCTGCACATCTCGGGCTTCATTGCCCTTTGCGAGATGTTCCTAGGCTACGAGGCACATTTTGAACTGTGGAGGAAGTATTTCTGCCTTGTCCGTTGGACTCGGGACAAGACAATCTTGGAGGTCGGTTGAGCCGAAGTATGCATAGTGAGGACAAGGTATCCGGTGGGTACACCAAAGGAGTCCGAAGAATGTTCTTTGGAATGGTTTTATATCGAAGACGTCCCCCTGTTCGATCCATCTCGGAGGGGTCTGCCCGAGTACTCTGACGCCCCCATGACGAAAAGGTACAACTGGCGGCCGAAGAGTTTGTCCCAAGAGGACAGCGTTGAAGTGCAACGCTTGGCAGCCCAGGTGAGGATACTTGCTCACCACAACTTGACCATGATAGATGTCATGGCCGCCGCCATCACCCGGTGTGTGCAGCCTCTTCAACAGAGGATACATCCCTTGTGGCGTTACAAGGAGACAAGCGACACCACATGCTCTCGAAGACTAGGTCCTGTCGATTAGATGGTGTTGGCCGCCGCACTTACCAACCTATACAAATGGGAGCTAGAAGATTTTATTCGGCGGTCGACCAAGGAGGGATATTCAAGCCACGACCCCATTGAATGGGTAGGACTTTCACCTTTGTGAACACAGTTCGGGGTTTCCATTTTGTCCCTTTTTTGACCGAAGTTTTTAACTTCATGTGAACAAGACTGGAGAAGCTTCATCGAGATAGTTAACTGTCCGGCTCCTCAGCCCGAAGACTATTCCCATGATGATGATCCGGGCTTTCATGAGGGCCCAGATCTTTTAATTGAATTTGAAGACGGGCTCTTCTACCAGGAGAGTCTCTACCACCCCAAGGTGACTATCATAGCCAATTACCCTAGATCGTTCCCTTCTCCTACAACAAGCAAGAAGAAGAAAAGCTCGTCTCGCAAAAGGCAAACATCCTCCAATGCCCCAGACGCGCCGGCTCCTACTCCCAAGCATCGTCGATTCACGCGTCATACGTCAGCAACGGAAGCAGTGCCCAGATCGGAAAGCAACAGGGATCAGATGAACGAGCCGGTTGCGAGGACAGGTCCGTCTAATCGCTCAACCCAAAGGTATTTTGTAAACATGTTTGCTTACTATCACAACTAGTAGAGCCTTGCAGCAGACCTTACATCGAAATACTCAGGCGAAAAGCCCAGACTTCTCCTATCAAAGAGGTTGCTAGGGTGTTCGGCGGTGCTCAAAATTCTAGAGCTATGCCTCATGTCAAACCTACTATAGAGGTTCCTATGGCCAATCCGGCTCCTGCCGATTTCGGCAACGCTGTATCTGTTACCAAATCAGAAGTAGGAAGCGCCATGAATCATCAGCGATGACGAGAGGCCCTGCATCACCCAGTATTCTCCGAACAAGAGCTCGGTGCTCTACGCACGGCGGATGCGCACATTGGTGTTGCCTGAGCTAGGTTCGGAGTAGCTATGAAATTAATATCGTCCGGCCTACAGGTAAATAATCAGTTTTGTAGAGACCGAACACTCATGTAAACCCAGTAGCCCCCCGAGCCTTAAATTGGTCGAAACAACCGATTTAAGGATCCTTGTGTTGTTTTATTGCTAATGCAGGCTTCGAAGCAGCAGAGCGAGCAACTGACCAAGGAGCTAGAAGACATCTGAACACAGGTGGAATCTATGAAGGCCGAACTGGAGCAAGTGAAGAGCTTTACTCGGGAGGAACATGGTGATTATGTCTGTGCTGCCAATCTTAGTATATTCCTATGTTGACGCAAGGGTACTCTTTAGCAGGTGAATCAATAGGGAAATGCAAAAGGATTTGGATGCATCCCGAGAATCTTAGCGATATGCCGAGTCCCAGCACGAGGCCGACTGTCGTCTTTTGAACCATCTCCATGCGAAGAATAAACAACTGGCCGAAGAAATCGAGGGTTTAAGAACTCAAATGGCCCAGGCCCAAGAAGAGAACCAGAAACTACAGAGAGGCATGTTCAGTAAGTTTGATTCTACCATCGAGAAGTACTTCTTTTAAATGAAGCATAATGGGCATGCCTTTGACTCATGTGAAGGTCTTCTGACTGGGCGACCCGAAGAAGAGATCGGATCCTACCGGGGGAGCCTTCTTAAGGAGCTTTCCACCCTGCATGAGCGGGCTCGCAAGGCAATGAAATGCATGGTAAAGGCGTTATGGCCTGCCGAGCAACCTCTGGAGGGGATGGCCAAACTAGTCGGTCGATTCAAGGGGGGGCGAAGTAAGGTCGAGCAGTGGAAGACATCGGCTTATCAGGAGGGAGCATGAGAGGCGCGGGCAATGATGAAGTTCTGCTATACTGGACTTAACCCCGAGCGTATGGCTTGGGTTGGGCCAGTGGGGCCAGATGGGCAAGAAGTGCCGCTCCACCTGGTGTACGACCAGGCGATGCCTGTCGCCCATCTCTCACAAGAAGACTGCTCCCTAGACACTATAATCGACAATCTCGATCAGTAGCCGAATGTATAATTACATATAACTATGTATGAACAATCGAGTAGTTGCTCCATCTGTGTTGTAAACTTTGTCTTAACCGGCCATTGGCTTCTACCTCCCGTGCAAAGATCTTGAGAGTGTTCCTCGTAATTTATCACCCTAGAAGAGCAAGTTATGTTTGGGGAACCAGGCAATCCAGCCATTTGGTACGAACGGATAGAAAGCACATAGGGAGATATGTTATATTACTGCTTAGCGTAAGAAACATCTTCCGAGGAAAATAGTACCTCTATCGATACCTTTCTTCTGGGTTCTACGAAGATCGTAGGTAGAAGGTCGCATACTGCTAGTATGTGGTTAAGGGCTTTCAAGAGAAGAGAAGCCCAAGCCATGGTGATAAAAACCATAGTCTTATTAATTGCTTCCGTCACGGCAGACCAATTGTCTATGTAAGATAGCTAGCTTTTGGCTTCACCCGTCTGAGGTACGTATCCGGATAACCCGGTCGTAACAATCCCAGAGGTGCTCCCTTTACCCTCTAGCCGAACAATCGGGAACGTAAAGGGTAAGCATAGGAGCGAGGCAACCCAGCTTGGCAAAGTCTTAGTTCGAATTGATGCATATGATGGCTTAAAACGCGACAAAGGAAATGTGTGTACACAATAAGTGTGGATAAATTCTTATATTAAAAGCGTCAGCTTCGGAAAGAAGCCCCCAGTGGTTGCGTTCGGATTTAACACTTAGGGTGTAAGCCGAAAGTCTTAGTACCAGATCGAATGAACTGAACATAGGAAGAAAAGGGGAAAAATGATCCAACCAAACAACAAAGTGGGAGTGGAGGGAAAAAGAGAAAAAGGAGAAAAAAAAGGGTAAAGAGTGTGACGACACCGGTTTATCCGTAGAAGCGCCGAAGATGAGTTGCATTCCATGGGTTTGGTTCAAGGCGGTTGTCTGACAGGTTCCGAAGACGGTAAGCTCCTCCCACGAGTACTTTGTAGATTATGAAGGGGCCCTCCTATTTGGGGTTGAGTTTGTGCTTCTGCTTCTTCGGGAGCCGTAAGACGAGTTCGCCCACGTTGTATGCTTTTGCCCTGACCTCCCTACTCTGGTAACGTCGGGCCTGCTATTGGTAAAAATTAGAGCAAGCCCAATCTATATTGCGCTCTCCTTCTAAGGTGTCCAGGTCATCCTGCCGATCTAACTCAGCCTCCTTAACCTTGTACATGCGCACTCTTGGTGCATCATGAATAATGTCGCGGGGGAGGACTGCTTCTGCCCCATAGACCATGAAGAACGGCGTGTATCCCGTTCATCTGTTCGGGTGGTGCGCAGGCCCCATAGAACAGAGTCGAGCTCCTCCACGCAATGACAGTCGGACTCATGAAGAGATTGGACCAAACGTGTCTTATTTCCACTCATGATGAGGCTGTTTGCTTGTTCGACTTGTCCGTTGGTCTACGGATGATACACTGATGCGTAATCGAGCTTTATGCCCATTTTTGCGCACCAGTCTTTGACCTATTAGGCCATGAAGTTGGATCCATTGTCCATTATTATACTGTGCGGGGCACCATAACAGTGTACTACGCCAGAGATAAAGTCGATTACTGGTCCGAACTTGGCCGATTTGACAGGTTTTGCCTCTATCCATTTGGTGAACTTGTTAACCATGACAAGTGGGTATTTATTCTTCTTGGTCCCCCCTTTAAGGGGTCTGACCATGTCCAGCTCCTAGACCGCGAAAGGAAGGTAATCGGGATAGTTCGAAGAGCTGTTGGGGGCATGTGACTTTGATTTGCAAAAAGTTGGCACCCCATGCAGTATTTGACAAGTGTCTGGGCGTCCGCCCGAGTAGTGGGCCAAAAGAAACCAGCTCAGAAGGCCTTGCTAACTAAGGCTCTTGCCACGGCATGGTAGCCGCCCATGCCTGCGCGGACTTTCACTAGGAGCTCCCGTCCTTCTTCCTCGGATATGCACCGCTGTAAAATTCCAGTTGTGCTTTTCTTGTATAACTCCCCCTCGTGCTCTTTGTAGGCTTTGGATTGCCGAACTATGCGCCGTGCCTCTGTTTGATCGTCGGGGAGTTCCTTGCAAAGCAGGTAGGAGAGGAAGGGCTCGGTCCATGCCGCGATTACTGCCATTACCTCATGAGCCGAAGGAGTTTCATCCATTATGGAGCCGCCAATGATTTGATCGTCTGGTTCGTTTATAGGTGGAACAACCTCTTCCGTAGTATTTAGACCGGCGCCCTTATGATCGTCCTGCCAAACCACGGATGGCTTAAAGAGCCGCTCTAGGAAGGTGTTTTTTGGGACAGGGTCACATTTGGCCCCATGCGGGCCAGTACGTCGGCGGCTTCGTTGTTGTCGCAAGTGATGTGGTGAAATTCCAACCCCTCGAACCGTGTGGATACCTCTAGGACGGCGTTTCTGTATGCCACCATCTTTGGCTTTTTGGCGTGGAATTCGCCATTGATTTGGGAGATGGCCAAGTTGGAGTCTCCCCGTACATCCAGTCATT
The DNA here is from genome assembly GCA_022496015.1 of Hordeum marinum. Lineage (NCBI taxonomy): Eukaryota > Viridiplantae > Streptophyta > Magnoliopsida > Poales > Poaceae > Hordeum > Hordeum marinum. The sequence continues at coordinate 218,356,180 of CM039672.1, forward strand.
GTATGCCCATTGATACTGCCATCCGAAGACCATGCAAGAGCGCTTCGTATTCGGCTGCATTATTGAAGTTGGCATACATGATCTGCAACACGTATCGCACGTTGTCACCTGTGTGGGATGTGAGGATAACTCCAGCCCCCAATTCGGCCACGGTTTTGGATCCATCAAAGTACATTGTCCAATGGGAGTATGTAGTATATTCCTTGGGGAGCTCGGCCTTTGTCCACTCAGCCAGAAAATCTGCAAGTACCTGAGATTTTATGGCACGATATGGCTTGTAGATTATTACAAAGGGAAGGAGCTAATTAGCCCACTTGGCTATGCGGCCAGTGGCGTCCATGTTGTTGATTATATTGTTCAGGGGTACTTCGGATGCCACCGTTACTGGACACTCTTGGAAGTAGTGTCTTAGTTTCCGTGATGCCATAAATACTGTCTAGGCTATCTTCTGGTAGTGTGGGTATCTGGACTTCACTGCGTTAGAACTTCTAACACATAATAGACTAGCTTCTGAGTCCGAAATTTGTGTCCCTCCTCCTCCCGCTCGACGACGAGCACTGTGCTAACGACTTGATTGGTAGTCGATATATATAATAACATGGGATCACCGGCGCCTGGTGTTGTGAGTATGGGATTGCTTGCCATCAGTTTTTTAATTTCCTCTAATGCAACCGCTGCTTTGTTGGCCCACTCGAAATTGTTGGTCCGTTTTAGCAGCTTATAGAGCGGTAAAGCCTTTTCTCCGAGGAGGGAGATAAAGCATCTTAACGCCGCTACACAACCAGCCAACCGTTGGACATGCTTTAGCTCTGTGGGAATTGCAAGTTCTGATAGAGAGCGGATCTTATCCGGATTCCCTTCAATTCCTCTATGGGAGACGATGAATCCGAGCAGTTTACCGGCGGGAACTCCGAATACACTGTTTTCCGGATTGAGTCGTATGTCATACTCGGGTAGGCTGGCAAAGGTTTGTCATAGGTCGTCGATCAACTGGCTGACGTGTTTGGTTGTCCACGTACGCCTCGACTGTCTTACCGACTTGTTTCGTGAGACAAGTCTGGATCATGTGCCGATACGTAGCCCCAGCATTTTTTAGCCCAAAGGGCATCATGTTAAAGCAGAATGGCCCGTGGGGGTGATGAATGCGGTAGATGCTTGGTCAGATTCCTTCATTTTGATTTGATGGTATCCGGAATAAGTGTCAAGGAAACACAACGAGTCGTGTCTGGCTGTGGCGTCAATGATCTGGTCTATTAGTGGTAAGGGGAAAGGGTCATTAGGGTAGGCCTTGTTGAGGTCTTTGAAATTGATGCACAACCGCCAAGATTTATCTTTCTTTGGTACCATCACCAGGTTTGCCAACCATTCGGGGTGCTTGATCTCCCGAATGAATCTGGCCTCTAGCAGTTTAGCTAATTCTTCACCCATGGCTTGTCGTTTGGGTTTAGAAAAGCGGTGCAGAGTCTGCTTCACGGGCTTGAAGCCTGCCATGACGTGTAGACTGTGTTCTGCCAGCCGCCGTGGGATTCCAGGCATATCGGAAGGATGCCAGGCAAAGATGTCCCAGTTTTCCCTAAAAATGTCCACAATGCTTCATACACACTGGGATCGAGCAGAGCTCCGATGGACACTGTCTTGTTGGGGTCCCCCGGGTGTACTTGAAATTTAACGATTTCATCTACGGGTTTAAAGGATGTGGGCTTGGGTCTTTTGCTAAGGATCACCTCGTCCTTGTCAACTGTAACCGAAGTGTGGTCAGTTCTTCTGCAGCAAAGGTCTCGGCTAGTGCCTCGAGGGCCAGTGATGTTATTTTCTTTTCGGCCCGAAGAGCTATGTTCGGATCATTGGCAATTGTGATTACTCCATTTGGTCCTGCATTTTGAGTTTCATATACCCATAATGGGGTATAGCCTGGAATTTTGTGAAGGCGTCACGTCCCAATAGGGTGTGGTAGCTATTGGGGAAGGGTACGATATGGAAGAGGAGCTCTTCGTATTGGTATTTTTTGGGCGTGCCGAACACTAAGTCTAGGACGATACGTCCCGAACATAGCGCCTCTTTCCCCGGAATGATTCCCCAAAAAGTCGTGTTGCTATGCTCGATGCGAGATCGGTTGAACTGCATTTTTTCAGGGTGTCTTCATAGATCAGGTTTAAACCACTGTCGTCATCCATTAGCACCTTGTATAACCTATAGCCTTCGATGATGGGGTTCAGGACTAGTGCGACCGGTGAATGACCGGGAAAAATGGCTGGTCGGTCAGTATCTCCGAAGGTAATGAGGATGTCTACCCATGCGCTTGTTGCTGCCACATGGTAGACCTGTTCGAGTTCTTTAAGAGCTCTTTTCCTTATGTTCCTTGAGGGGAACGTTTCGTAGATCGTCAGGACTTTGGCGTTGTATTCGGGTGACCATATGGAGCGCCTATTCAGTGGTAGCACCTCAAGAATGGCCTCACCTCTTTTTGCCACCTACCTGATGACCCAGCAAGCACTAAGGTTGTGAGTCGGCTTGTGTTAAGCAACACAGAATGTATAGGGCATGGTTTGTCCAACAGCCCGTCAAGGATAGTACTAACCCATGTAAGGGGCTTGTTCCTCTTTTCGGCAGGTTCGAATCTGGCTGGCCGCTTTGGAGGTATCCTATTTTTCCGATCTCCTCTAAGGTGTTCAGTAAAGGTTGATTCCGAAAATAACTGTTTGGCTTGCCAAGCGCTTTCCATGGCACAACATTTCTGTACCAAGTCTGATAGCTCGGCGAAGTCACGAATGTGTTGACGAGCCAGGGCGTTAAGAATCCCTTCATCATGGCAATTGCATTTGAACGTTGACATTATCTCTTGGTCGCTAAGACCTTTTTCTCTACTTCTGGCGAGAAGGAGTCTTGCCCAAAAATGATGAACTGACTCTCCTGGTAATTGTTTAATATCCCATAAGTCTGAAGATTTGGGCTTTGGTTCGATACTAGGATGATCGGCTTGGGTGGTGGGTGGGAAAATTTTTGATTCCACACCATGTTGTGAGTTCGGAATCGTGGACTCCGAACTATGTGCCAGATCAGGGACCGGCACCAGTCCAACTCCAAAGCGAACTCCAGAGTCTGGGTTACAAACGAGGTCTCGATGAGGAGAGACCGGGGTATAAACCGTTTTAAATTCCGGTCGCTGGGGGGATGAGCCCCCGGTCGGACAAAAGACGATGGCGACTAGTTGGGTGATCATGGGGACGTTAATTTCCTTGTTGTCGGGTCTAAGCCCGAGCCGGTCATAGACCGGAACCTGGTCATCAGACATATGCATGGTCTCAATTCGATCGAACAGCTCATTTAAAAACGAGGCGATCCTAGGATGCATGTTGCTGAGGCGAGTGGAGTCGATATGCGGCGCCGCAGTTCCGGAGCTGCACGAGAGCAGATCCGGATCTTGATTGACCGTGGTAAATCCGGTCACGTCGGCCGGATTGGGCTTTCTAGATAGCCTAGGGGTCACGACCTCCTCGGAAGCGGGGCCCAATGTCTCGGCGTCGAGGCATCGAGACTTAGAGGCTCCTTCTCAGGAGACAAGGGTTCCATCAAGATAAGTTCTCCCCGTGAATCAGCAACGAACTCTAAGGTTCCAAACTTGATTCTCTAATAAGGGGGACAATTTTCGACTTGGCCTGGGTGGCCGATCGGATCAGCGTGCGACAAGATGTTGCAGCATGTGATAATCTGATCGGGAGCGAGAATCCCCTGGATGTAGATCTCGTTGCTTCTGACAGGGTGAGCCATCGATTCCTTTGGTGGTCACAGTGGAATACTCAATGAAAGCACCAATGTCGGTGTCAAAACCGGTGGATCTCCGGTAGGGGGTCCCGAGCTGTGAGATTAGAATCGATGGTAACAGGAGATGAAGGAGACGATGTTTACCCAGGTTCAGGCCCTCCTATGGAGGTAATACCCTACGTGTTGCTTGGTTGTATTGATAATATGTAGGTTACAGAGTTGATCTACCTCGAGATCGAATTGTTAAACCCTAGATGAGTAGTCTCCGTCTACAACCTAAAACCCTCTGGCTCATATAGACGCCGAGGGTACCTAGGGTTTACACATGATCGTTTACACGTCGAACGAAAAAAACATGCCTATCTACTATCGACAACTTGAAGGACACGGCATGGCTCCGTGAAGCTTTCGCCCTGGCGATGAGGCCTTCGCTCATCCAACGGCCCACACAGTCTGGCCCATGAGAAACAGGTCGGCTATCCAAGGACCCCTTAAACCTGAACTCCCTCACTCGTACCCGAGAACTCCTAGCATCTAGATTTCCCCTAGTCCTTGAGGATAGCCTAGAGCAGTTTCAGTTTCGCCGACCACCCATTTTGTTATAGCACGAGCACTAGGTCGATGTCTTCACAAAGGGATACCACGTTGAAGTGTTCATAAAGGCAAATGACTCCCCGAAGAGTTGGTTCTTTGAATGACCACAGATGGAGACCTTGGAAGTTGTAGTCGAGACGGCAGCACATAAGGCACTTGTCCACCTTCGAGACATCATCCCATAGATGGCTGACGAGCCAGCTACTCGCTACCTACCATTCAGAAAGGGCGGCATTGGCGAAAGTCAGACGTTCGTTCCATCCAAGGAGGATAGCACCCCGCTCAGGATCCAGACCTAATTCAGCCCCTCTGCTGACAGTCTGGCTCAAAACCTAATTAAAGAGTCTGTGAAGCTCTGCCAGGAACTTCACAACACCCAAGAGCTACTTTGCCAAACCACTGACATCTTAACCCAAGGATGAGTAGCAACCTCTGGATTCTCGTCACCTATTCTAGGTGTAGCAAATATGGGCATCATACTAGAAGGATCCCCAACAAGCAACCGAGTCTTCTTCCCTCCTGGATAGGAGGTAGAGCACTCCACCACTTGAGTCTGAGAACCCCTAGGGTAGGACAAGTCATGTATCCCCCATTGCGAAGTCGAGTCCGGGTACTGGTTTATATGAAACCATGTGAGCTTGTTGTTTTCTTGTTTTATGTGTCCTAATGCAAGTCGCGGTTTTGCCTTAGGCAACATGTAATCGACTCCATCGTCTATCTTATCTTAATATATGTGTTTGGTCTTTTGGCCTCTCTTTCATCACACTTGCACTATACCAACGCCCTTAGGCGCGCCTGCTCCATTGTTGCTTTCCCCCCTCATCTATCCCGGTTATTTGACTTTGCTGATCCAAATAGGATGGTGACTGCTACCCACAACAGCTCATTCACCAACCCTGAAGTCAGGAACTCCAGCCAGGAATAGGGAGATGGTGGGGATGCTCATGCTAGAGAGCACGCGGAGTAGCCACATGGAGACATTCCCCCGCCACCAGCTCCACCGGAGAACGTGACCATAGCTCAGTTCTCCAAGTTCTCCAGCAGGAACACCAAGCGGACACTGCCGCTATCCAGTAGATGGCTCAAGTCTCTATGAAAAACCAACAGCAAGGCAAGAACAACAATGGCCGCTCCACTCTGTTTGAGTTCATGAGGGATTCGCCCCCAACCTTCAATGAGACTGCTGAACTTCTAGATGTTGATGACTGGATCCGCACCATCGAGGTCCTCCTTGCATTGCTTAATTACAATAAGGATCGTGAGAAGGTGTTTTATGCCTCTCACTACCTTGGAGGTACCGCCAGAGCTTGGTGGGATGGATTCAAGGTCATGCAAGGTGACCATGTGATCACCTGGGATGACTTCAAGGAAGGATTCCGCACCCACCCACCCCCCCCCACACACACACACATTCCTTCTCGGATCATGGCTATCAAGAAAAGAGAATGCCGAACGCTGAAGCAAGGAAGTGGCTCTGTCAAGGAGTACATGCAGAAGTTCAACCTGCTGTCAAGGTATGCACCTAAGGATGTCAACACTAAGGTTGCTGATACATCTCCATCATATCCAGTTTTCCAAACCCTTTTGCCCTTGTTTTTGACTCTAATTTGCATGATTTGAATGGAACTAACCCGGACTAACGCAGTTTTCAGCAGAACTGCCTTGGTGTTATTTTTGTGTAGAAATAAAAGTTCCCAGATCGTCCTGAAAATTTATGGAGAATATTTTTGGAATTAATAAAAAATATTGGTGCAAGAAGTAACCAGAGGGGGGGACACCTACAGGCCACAAGCCTGCTAGGCGCGACCACCCCCCTGGGCGTGCCTAGCAAGCTTGTGGGTCCCTCGTGGCTCCTCTGACCTCCTCTCCAGTTCCATATAACCCTTTCACGAAGGAAAAAATCAAAGAGAAGAGTTCATCGCGTTTCATGATATGGAACTGCCGCCACCTCCTGTTCTTCCTCGGGAGACCAGATCTGGAGTCCATTTTGGGCTCCGGAGAGAGGAAATTGACGCCATCGTCATCACCAACCATCCTTCATCACCAATTCCATGATGCTCTCCGCCGTTCATGAGTAATCCCATCATAGGCTTGCTGGACAGTGATGGTTTGGATGAGATTTATCATGTAATCAAGTTAGTTTGGTTAGGGTCTGATCCCTAGTATCCAGTATGTTCTGAGATTGATGTTGCTATGACTTTGCTATGATTAATGCTTGTCACTAGGGCCCGAGTGCCATGATTTCAGATCTGAACCTATTTTGTTTTCATGAATATATATATATATGTGTTCTCGATCCTATATTGCAAGTTGTAGACACCTATTACGAGTTATGATTTGCATCCCCTAGTGTGACAATAACTTGGATTCTTTCCGGTGATTAACGTTGTTTGAGGAGTTCATGTATTCACTAAGTATTGATGCTTTGGTCCGATTCTCTATTAAAAGGAGGCCTTAATATCCCTTAGTTTCCATTAGGACCCCGCTGCCACGGGAGGGTAGGACAAAAGATGTCATGCAAGTTCTTTTCCATAAGCACATATGACTATATATGGAATACATGCCTACATTACATTGATGAACTGGAGCTAGTTCTGTGTCACCCTATGTTATAACTGTTGCATGATGAATTACATCCAGCATAATTATCCATCACCGATCCATTACGTACGAGCTTTCCACTTATTAATCCTTGCTAAGTTACTTCTCCTCTGTTACTATTACAATCACTACAAAACTGGTACTGGTACTTTTGCCACCGTTACCGTTACTTCCATACTACTTTGCTACTGAATACTTTGATGTAGATATTAAGTCTTTCAGGTGTGGTTGAATTGACAACTCAGCTGTGAATACTCGAGCATATTCTTTGGATCCCCTTGTGTCAAATCAATAAATTTGGGTCGAATACTCTACCCTCGAAAATTGTTGTGATCCCCTATACTTGTGGATTATCAAGACCTTTTTCTGGCGCCCTTGCCGGGGAGCACAGCTCTATTCTCTTAGTCACTTGGGATTTATATCTGTTGATCATTATGAAGAATCTGAAAGATCCAAAAACCAAGATATATCCCTCTACTACGAGGGGAGGTAAGGAACTTCCATCTAGCTCTGCACCATATTCACCTTATGTTATGAGTAAGTTTGTGACACCATATTCACCATATGAGTAATTTTGATATGTCGCAAGTAATTGATGATGCCACTTCTGCTATGTGTGATGCTTATGATGATACTTTGCTTAATACTGTGCCACTGGGTGAATTTCTTTATGAGCAAATTGCTAGGGTCAATGCTGAAAATTATGATACTTTTGAAACTGATGAAATTATTGAAACTGGACACTTTGAGACACCTGCTACACCTAGCTCTCCTAGATATGAATTGCCTGATATTCCTAAGGGTATGTTATGGAAGGAGAGGTTGCTAGGGACTTTCTTGCTTGTAATGATAGAGATGATCTTAAGAAATTACTATGCAAGTGGAAAGAAACATCTTTGAATGCTAGAATGAAAAATGATCATAAGTTTGCTACTTCACCCATCTTTGTTAGTGATAAGGATTATGAATTCTCTATTGATCATGAGTTAATTACCTTGGTTGAATCTGATCCTTTCCATGGCTATGAATCTGAAGCTGTTGTGGCGCATCTTACTAAACAGAATGATATAGCCACCCTATTTACACATGAGGAAAAAAATGTTATTACTATATCCTTAAGTTGTTTCCTTTCTTGTTAAAGGGTGATGCTAAGATATGGTTTAATTCTCTTGCTCCTTGTTGTGTGCGTAGCCCCCAGGATATGCTATATCACTTCTCTGAAAAATATTTTCCTGCCCATAAGAAACAAGTTGCCTTGCAAGAAATATTTAATTTTGTGCAAATTGAAGAAGAGAGTCTCCCACAAGCTTGGGGAGGCTTCTCCAATTACTAAATGCTTTGCCTGATCATCCTCTCAAGAAAAATGAAATACTTGACATCTTTAATAATGGACTAACCGATGCATGGGGAGGCTTCTCCAATTACTAAATGGATATGCTGCATCAAACGGTTCCCCTTCACGAGAAACCAATGCATGCTCGAGAAGTAGCAATCGGCCGCCTCGTTGTCCGCTCGGGGGACGTGGTGGAACTCGCAGCCCTCAAAGGAGTCGGTGAGCTGTTGGACGAGCAAGCGATAGCTGGTCATGTTGGCATTCCTGGCGTCCCATTCGCCAGAGACCTGCTGCACCATGAGGTCGGAGTCGCCAAAGCAGAGGATGCGCCGGATCCCAATTTCCTTGGCGGGCCGGAGGCCGTGGACGAGCCCTTCATACTCGGCCACGTTGTTGGAGGCGCCGAAGAGGATCTGGAGTGCGTACTTGAGTTGGTGCCCCTTTGGGGATGACAGGACGATGCCGACTCCCAGGCTGGTTCGCATCTTTGAGCTGTCGAATTACATGCGCTAATGCATGGAGTCCGGGTGAGGCGGCACGAACTTGGTTTTGGCCTAGTCGACGAGGAAGTCGGCCATCGTCTGTGACTTGATGGTGGTGCGTGGCTCGTACCGAATCTCGCGGTCGGCGAGGGCGATGGCACATTTGGCGATCCGGCCGGTGGCGTCTCAGCCGCTCATGATCTCGTCGAGTGGGACCGTGATCACCACGGTGATGGTGTGCTCTTGGAAGTACTGCTTGACCTTCTTGGCGGCGAAGTATATGTCGTAGCACATCTTCTGGTAGTAGGGATAGTTTTGCTTGGAGGCGGAGAGGACCTCGCTGAGGTAGTAGACGGGGCGTTGGACCGGCAGTTCTTTGCCCTCCTCCGACCGCTCAACCACCAGCACGACGCTGATCGCACGGGTAGTCGCCGTGATGTATGCGAGCATCGGCTCCTTCTTAGCCGACGCCACCAGGACGGGAGCGCTAGAGAGCGCGTGCTTGAGGTCGCAGAACGCCTCGTCCGTTTGGTCGGTCACTCGAGCTTGGGTGTCTTCCTCATGAGCTGGTAGAGGGGCAGGGCCTTCTCCCCAAGTCGGCTGACGAATTGGCAGAGCGAGGCAAGGCAGCTAGTGAACATCTGCACGTCGTGGAGCTTGGCCGGCTTGTGCATGCGCTTGATGGCCCTGATCTTCTCCGGGTTAGCCTCGATGCCGTGGGCAAACAAGAAGAAATCCAGGAGCTAACCGGCTGGCACACCAAAGACACATTTCTCTGGGTTAAGCTTGAGCTTGTACTCACGCAGGTTGGCAAAGGTCTCTCGAAGATCGTCGAGGAGGCTGAAATGCTTCTTGGTCTTGATGACGATGTCATCCATGTAGACGTGGACATTTCTGCCAATCTGGGCCAGGAGACACTTCTGCATGCAGCGCTGGAAGGTAGCGCCCATGTTCTTTAGGCCCAAGGACATGGTGGTCTAGTAGTAGGCCCCAAAAGGGGTGATGAAGGAGGTCTTCAGTCGGTCGGCTGGATCCAGCTTGATCTGGTGGTAGCCAGAATAGGCGTCCAGGAAGGACAATAGGTCGCAGTCGGCCATGGAGTCGATGACTTGATCAATCCATGGCAGGGTGAAAGGGTCCTTGGGATAGACCTTGTTCAGGGTGGTGCAGTCGATACACATGCACCAGGTTTTGTTTTTCTTCAGCACCAGGACTGGGTTGGCCATCCAGTTCGGGTGGAGCACTTCCATGATGAAGTCGGTTGCGAGCAGTCGGGCGATCTCTTCTCCTATAGTACGCTGCTTCTCCTCGGAGAAACGGTGCAATGGTTGCTTGACTGGCTTCACGTCCAGCCGCACATGAAGTTTGTGCTTGGCGAACTTCCTCAGAACACCTGGCATGTCTTTTGGAGACCATGCAAAGATGTCTCGATCCTCATGGAGGAAGTCGACGAGCTCGCCTTCCTATTTGTTGCCGAGGTGGGCACCGATGATGACGCACTGCTTGGGGTTGGCCGGATCGAGCGGCACCTGCCTGGTGTCCTTGGATGGCTGGAACGACGCCTTGCTGGCTGACTGGGACGAAGGAGCTAGCACGGCCAGCTGGCCAAAGGTGTGAGCCACGAGCCGGTCGAGCGGTCGCTTCTCCTCCGCTATCTCTAGGGCCTCGTCCATCCGGCTGCCATCACGCGCACACTCGATCGACATCTTGTAGTCGCCGGTGATGGTGATGATGCCCTTGGGACCCGGCATCTTGAGCTTGAGGTAGGCATAATGGGGGATCGCCATGAACTTGACGAGGGCCAGCCTGCCCAGCAGCGCGTGGTAGGGACTGTTGAGGTCCACTACCTAGAACCATATTGGTTTGCGACGGAAGTGGCTCTTGCCACCGAAGAGAACATTGAGCTCAATCTTGCCGATTGGGGTGCAGGACTTTCCCGACACGATGCCATGGAAAACCGTCTGGCTTGCTCGTAGGTCTTTCTCCCGGAGCCCCAGTTTGAGCATCGTGCCGCGATAGAGGATGTTGATGTTGCTGCCCCATCGATCAACACCCGCGAGAAACGGTAGGTGCGCCTCTCAAAGACGATGGTGGGATTGAGGATGAGGGCGTATCTGCCAGGGTTTGGCATTATGGCCGGGTGGTCCGCCCAGCTCCACGTAACTGGATTCTCGGACCAGTGCATAAACTGGGGGGCCGAGGCAACAATGGTGTTCACCTCATGTCGGCGCTGGCGCACGCTGTGCTTGTCTGTTCCCTTGCCAGTGAAGACGACGTAAGGCCCGTCCTCGTCAAGGAACTGGTCATGAAGGCGACTGTTGTTGGCGGCCGGGGCAGGCGCAGGTGGCTGGGCCGGAGCCAAAGCCGGCACGCGGGGAACCGGATGCGGAGGAGCCGGGAGGCCCTCGCCTCGAGCCAGCCGCTGGGAAAACCTGCACTGCTAGAGTGTGTCCGTGGCTGGCTTGGCCCGAGAGTGGTGCTTGCAGGGTAGGTCGAGCATTTGCTCGAAGCTAAGCGTGCGCTGCCAGGTGGCCTTGCCGGTGCGCTGGCATTGGCTGGGGACCTTGGCAGTCGGTTGCTACTCTTCGATGGTGGTGACCTTCTGGCTCACGTAACGGGGATCCGGCTGGTCGGACTTGCGCTTGTTGTTCTGATGTTGCCGGTTATCAGCGGCCGCCCGCGGCGTGGCAGGCGGTGGAGTGGGCTTTGCTGGCGGGGCGACCTTCATCTGCATTGCGGAGTCGGCCATGGCGTATTTGTCCGCCTTGGCCATCAGGTCTGCTAGGGTTGCCGGCTCGGAGCACAAGAGCTTGTGCTTGAGGTAGGTGCCGTCTCGGCAGCCTTCGATGAAGTACTGGATGGCTTGCACCTAATGCAACCCCTTGCAGGAGTTGTGGAGCTCGGTCTAGCACGTGAGGTAGTCGCAAAAGGGCTCGTCCGGTCCTTGAATGCACATGGACAGCTCGTGGGGCCGGCCGGGCCGTTTTTAGGTACCGGTGAAGTTGCGGATGAATGCCTCCTCAAAGTCCGTCCAGGTCTTGATGCTACCGGCCGACAGGCTGTTAAGCCAGGTCCGAGCCGAGCATATCAACATGAGGGGGGCATAACACACGGTGACGCACTTGTTTCCCTGGCTATGCCAACCGCGGTGGGGTAGTCGACCAGCCAGTCTTTTGGTTTGGCCGTGCCGTTGTACTTCGGGGTGTCGTGGGGGAGTGTGAAGCCGGTTGGGAACGACTCATTGCGGATCCGCGGGCCGAAGCATGCCAGGCCGATTGGGCCCTCCTCCTCCAGGAGGGCGGACTGTCTCAGCCGGTCGATGTGAGTTCGAGCGTCGCTCTCACTTTGCGGGACGCGTGGACCGAGCCGAGCGGCGAACTCGGGACGGACGGCCGGGGCTGGCGAACACACGTGCTCCCGCCGCGGAGACGGGGTATGGTCCCGGCTGCACCGGTTGCCGCTAGCCAGAGCGTTGTTGAGCCGGCTGTTGATGTCTGGCTACTCGTCTCTCTGCTAGGAGTGTCTTTTATGGGAGCCAGCACCCCGCTGGCCGGAGCCATGGGGGGAGGAGGCCTGCTAGACCGGCCGGCCCTGGCCACTGGTTGGTTGGGTGTCCCCCTCGAGGACGGGAACTTCAGAGCTGACACAGGTGTCATCGAGCCAGGCCTGGTGGGTGTTGGCGGTGGCGATGAGGTCTTGGATGTGCCAGTCCTGCCGCTCTCGTTCCTCGCCCACTCGGTCGGCGAGGTCGGAGTAGGCCATCTGGGCGGCCCTTAGGTTTACCGCCGGCATGTCGTAGGTGGGGAGCCTGCCACCAAGGATTTCCACGACCATGCGGCCGCAGTCGTGGACATAGCCCCGCCGGCTGGGCCCGTTGCCGACGGGGGTGAGGCCGTAGGCGGAGTTATATTTGTGCTGCGCAGACTTCATCCGTCGCTTGGTGGTGGTGAGCATGGTTGCCTCGTTGAACAGCAGCCGGCGAGCGTCCCTCAGCTTGGCCGTAGCCGTGGCTAGGTTTGTTGTAGGCCCAACGGGGGTGCTGAGGCCCCGAAGCACGGAGCCAAGGGGGTCGGAGGTGCCAGCGCGGGCGGCTGTGGCGGCCGCATCCACCTCTGCCCTGCGCGGCCGGATTCATGGAGGAGCCGGTGGCCATTAGCCCCGCACGGACGCGGGAGTCATCGGCCTCGCCCGGGGCGAGTGCGCCCACAAACGAGGGCGGGTCAAGGCAGTCAAGTACCTGGCTAGGGTACTCGTCAGCAGCTGGCTCATCGGCGAGGCTCGGCCTGCCGATGCGCTCGGTGAGCGCGGTGATGTTGATCGGAGGGTCGCTACCGAGGCACTCATCGGGGAGGCCGACAGCGTCGCCCGCAAGGCCAGCAAAAACGAGGTCCCGACCCGCGGGAGCAAGCCCCACGAGCGTGTAGTTCCGCCCGGACGTGGGGCGGCCAGGGGAGGTCGTGAAGGGTCCCGCCTGGAGCGTGACTCCGGCCGGCGCCGCGGACGGCCCCAGGATGGGCGCCAACTGTCATTGTTTTCTCATGACGGATGCCATGGGGTGGCTTATCAAGAGTGGTTGGGGCCGAAGGATGCCGACGGGCTCCGGGAACAGGATTAGTCCCAGGCGATGGGGGACACACGATGTACCCAGGTTGGGGCCCTCCGTGGGAGGTAACACCCCTAGTTTTGCTAGTCTAGTAGATGGTGTGTGATATTACAATGGCACTCCTTGAGTTGTTGTCTAAAGGAGAAAGAAGGAGCAGCCGGCTCCTCTTCCCTTGCTACGTGAGAGTGTGAGGTGGGAGAAATCCCTTAGTTCTTGCTTGCCCGGTGCATGGGGGCCTCGAGGTGTTTTATAGGCCAACACCCCAGCTTACAATATTCCTAAGGTACTAAAAGGGGGGACCCGGCTGACAGCTTCTCCAGCCGGACAAGGGGCCCACCTACTATGTCATCTCGTTGTCCATAGGGCCCGCCGGCTACATGGTCCCATTGCCAACTGGCGCGCTACCCGACTCTTCGATTGGCTCGTGCCCACCTGCCGCGGCACGGGCCGCCTCGCGCGGCATTGTCTAGTGCCTGTCGGCCGAAGTCAGCGATACGATCGGCTGCGTTGTAGCCACGCCAGGGCGGGTAATGGAGTAGACGGCAGCGTGGCGGCACTGTTGCCTTGCCGGGTCTTGATCGGTTCTGGTCAGCAGAATAACTGCCCGAACTGTAGCCATGCGTGCCCGCGCATCAACGGTTGATGTAGCCACGCCGGAGTCCATCGTGGGGGTGCATCTTGTCGGTGTACTTGGTCGAAGTGAGAGGGGGCGGGTGCCTGCACGTCCAAAGGTCAATGTAAGGGCCGTCCGCAGTGCAGTCGGCCACAGGCTCGCTAGGGGTCGGGCGGTCGGCTCCCGATCAGCCAGCCGTGGGCCAGCCGGTAGTGGGCCTATCGGTTGTCCGCCAGCTGGCCTTGGTCGTCCAGCGGCCGTGGGTCCGTCGGCAGCATGCCAGCCGGTCACGGACCAGCCGGTCATATGGTTTTTTCGAAAGGGGTGGGAACTCCCTAGTCTTGGCCTACCTAGGGGTAATAACCCCGTCAAGGAGTATCATTATCTTCCCAATCATAATCATCACAACAAGTAGTTGGCATAACAAAATAATCATCAAGTGTATCGTCATCCACACCACTTTCGGATTCATTCTCAATAATGATAGGAGCAACATTATTTGAGACGGATACCTTTTTATCTTTACCTTCTCTTCTCTTCCTCTTCTCCTTTACCACATTTTGTGTGGTTTAATTAATTTTTTTGAGCTTCTTATTGAAGAGATTGGTTTGATGGGAAGATCCCCCTTGCAACCTGATTCTTTACGAGAAACAATAGGAGGGTATTGGGAGACCTTTACCCTTTCATTAGTATTCCTTTTATATTCTATTGGTTTTCCCATCTTTATATAGTTGGCAATATAAGCATTTTAATTGCAATTTACTATGCAGAACATATAGATTTCTTGTACATTAGTTTCATTATCATTAGTGTTAAGGAATATATCAAACCAATCATTTTTATGTGACAATTCTTCACACCCCAAAAATAAACAAAGTTCGTTATAGAGTTCACCAATGATCAAATTATCACAATATTTGGAAATAGTTTGATCATGAAAATGCATGCATTGGAAATTAAGATGACCAGCCCTATTGCAAAGTTCACAAGTAATGGGATGAAGAGAGCATAATGTTGTGGAAAATTCATCTAACACTTTAATCCACCAATTTGTTTTGTCATTTTTGTGCTTCTTACAAAATCTATCATCCCTATATGGCATGTCTTCACAAATTTTATTAACTCCACAAAAATTGACGTGCTTATAGGAAACCTTTTTATCATGACTAGTGCAATCATCATTAGCATCATGGATATTCAGAGAATTCATACCAACAATATTGCTATCATGCTCATCATTCAACGATTTCACATTAATCATTTTTATAAATTCTCCTCTAACAGGTGAGCACAATTTTCCAAACCAACATTTTCACGAAAGACATTAAATAGGCAAAGCAATTGAGGCAACCTAAATTCCATTATTTGTAAAAAAATTACAAAATCAAACTAGTGAAAAACAAGAAACTAAAAGATTTAACAGCAAGATCTAAAGATATACCTTCAAGAACTCACCTCCCCGGCAACGGCGCTAGAGAAGGGCTTGATGTCTACAATACAACTTGTTCTTGTAGACTCTGTTGGGACTCCAAGTGTAGAGTTTTGTAGGAAAGTAGCAATTTTCACTCAAGTGGATGACCTAAGGTTTATCAATCCATGGGAAGTGTGGGATGAAGATGGTCTCTCTTAAACAACCTTGCAATCAAATACTAGAAATCTCTTGTGTCCCCAACACACCCAATAGAATGGCAAATTGTATAGGTGCACTAGTTCAGCGAAGAGATGGTGATACAAGTGTAGTATGAATAGTAGAAATAGATTTTTATAATCTGAATAAATAAAAACAGCAAGGTAACAATTGGTAAACAGCAAGCAAAATGGTATTAATGCTTGGAAATAAAGCCTAGGGTTCGTACATTCACTAGTGAGATCTCTCAACAATGCTAACATAATAGAATCATATGATCATCCCTCAACGTGCGACAAAGAATCACTCCAAATTTCATATCTAGCGGGGAACATAAGATGAAATTGTTGTATCTAGGTAGTACAACCATTTCAAGTTATCCTATCTGATCAATCTTTTGAGCTCTTCCTATAAGTGTCACAAACAACCCTAGAGTTCATACTAAAATAACACCATATGATGTGCATCAATGAACCCTAATGTTACCTAGATACTCCAATGTCACCACAAGTATTCGTGAGTCAATTATATGATATGCATCAAACAATTTCAGATTCATCATATTCAATCCATGCAAAAGAACTTCAAAGAGTACTCCAAGATTTCTATCGGAGAAGGTAGTATGAAAACATGCATCAATCCAAGTGCATAGACCCCCCCCCCCCCCCAAGGTCACCGGAATTCACAAGTTGATGCCATAAATTATATCAAGTGAACCAATAGAATACCCCATTATCACCAGGGTATCCACATGCAAGACATACATCAAGTGTTCTCAAACCCAAAGTATTCAATCCAACATAACGAGATCTCAAAGGGAAAGATTCTCAATTCATCACAACAAGGTAGCAAGGGAATAACATCATATGATACGACTATATTAACAAAGCTAGTGATACATCAAGATTGTAACATCTCAAGAACACGATAGAGAGAGATCAATCACATAGCTACTGGTACATACCCTCAGCCCCAAGGGTGAACTACTCCCTCCTCATCATGGACACCGCCGGGATGATGAAGATCACCTCCAGTGATGATTTCCCCCTCCGACAAGGTGCTGAAACATGGCTATGGATGAATTTTGTTTGATACAGAGGCTTCATAGGCGGAGCAGAAGTTCTAGGTTTATTTCCGAGGGTTTCTGTATATATAGGATTTTCGGCGTTGGGATCATGCTAAACGGTGCCACGAGGTGGTCCCAAGCCATCAGGGTGCACCTAGGGGGCGGGCGCGCCCTGGTGGCTTGGCACCAACAGGTGGCCCCCCTCCGGTGGTTCTCCGCTCCAATATTTCTTATTTTCTCTAGAAAAAATCATCAAAAAATTCGGGCAATTCCAAGAACTTCTATTTTCTACACAAAAAACAACACCACGGTAATTCTGCTGAAAACAACGTCAGTCCTGGTTAGTTCTAATTAAATCATATAAAATGCATCAAAGACATAGAAAATTATTGTAAACATGGGTGAATATGGCGTGAATACTTCATAAATTATTGACACATTGGAGACGTATCAACTTAACGCAAACATTTGTCGGGCAGAAGTCGCATGTGATTGTTCATTGTTCCAACACACGTACTTTCTAGAAATAGTGTGGGTTATACTAGGTCATCGCCCATGTTTCTATCTGAGCAATAGAAAACCACGATAAGCGGGTTAATTGGCATATTATTGATACTCCATTTAGTACTCAAATTGACATTTCAAATTAAAAACACCATATATTTCATATTTGTATTACGGAACCAGGATTTAACAACTGAATTACATCAGAGTACAACATCAGATAGCTTCGGCAATCATTTACATCATATAGGCATATAGCTAGCTACGACATTAGCCAACAGCACCAAGTTTCACATGCGACATCTAAAACCTTTGGAAAGTAGCATCATATTCGGTAAATAGACAGATGACTCTCATCAGGAAAACTGTTAAATCCGAAGGCGAATATTGAGCCTTTAGTGATGTTGAATGTCCTTGCAACTTTAGGTCAGTGGTTGTGGATGATTTCCTGCCCAACCTTTGTCCTCTTGAGGAAGACTTCAATAGTGTACTATGGGTGTTGAATGAATACCTTATTCGTCTCTTGACCATGCAGGTGGTGTGAGAGGTAATCACCGGTGAGCTGCTTTGTGAAGGACTGAAAACAAAGATATGCATAAATATTTGTTCTAAATGGCGCAAAGGAAAAAAATTAGGTAAAAGAGTTATTATCATACTATAGTTGACTGATGTCTTCTTCATTGTACAAACAAAGATCTTGTTGTTATTAGCCACTGGTTTCTTTATCCTAACAATCTTTCTGAGTTTCTTGACTTGACTGATATTCATGGACATCTCATTTTCCCATATGCAAAATGGATCGTACTGTGGATCTAAACCTCTGACAATAGTACCTACATGCGCAAGACCAAAAAGTTAAAACCTGGATATTAGAATTGTTCCTGCAACTGCACAACAATGTGTTATTAGCCAAAGGACCATGCATGTGCAAACCTCGATGGTAAACCTCATTGCCTCCCATTGTTTCCCTGTAACACATATAAGGTAGTTATTGATCAGTTTAAGTGATAATCGGCATACTATAAGTAAAATATTTTGATGAAAAATGAACACAAAGCAAGTTCGAGAAGATTAAGTCGAGACACAGGGAAAAGCCAGTTATCCAAACCAAGCATGCTTAAGAACTTGGAAATATAGCAATTGGATATGTTTCTCATGTATTTAGTATAGCCAAATTTGATTTATTTCCTACTGCATAACAATACAAAACTAAACCCACAATAAGTGAACATCGCATTTCAGAATTGAACCAAACAGTTAACTGAACATCACAACAAATGAACCAAACATTTAATTGAGCACCACATTGCACATTATATATAAATTTATACTGGAATATCAAATTGCATGTTAACATCACAAGAAGGCACCGGCGGTGGTCTGGAGAAAACAACATGAATTGTCGTTTAAAGGAGTTAACCGCGTTGTGGTGTTTGCGCGTGAGGCTTCGACGGTGGGGTCTACGGCAAGGTGCTCCTCCAAGATCTGGTGGTCGGCACGCATGGCAGCCCTCATGACCTCATCCGCACATGTTGTCGCAATTTGCTTCTCTGTTGTCAGATCTCCTTGAGCTCTAGGCTATACTGCATGCACCATGGCTTAGCGTGGCGCTTATTTGGAGGATGGAGCGGAAATTTAGGTGGAAGGTGTTGCGTCGGTTGAAGGGGAATCTGGGGTGGAGAAGGTGGAAGAGGAGGAGGATGTGGGGTGTGGATTACTTGACTAGATCAATGAGGCCGCGCAGCAGGAAGGAGCGTCGCCGACAAGGAGGAGGCAGTGCAAGCAAGTAGTGCACGTCTGGACTTGGGAAAACAATAAGGAAGCGATTGTATGGTGGATTTTGGTGGGGGCAAGTATATATTTCCGCATTTGCCGAAACTTTTCGCTCGGTACAGTGAAAATTGAAAAACTGGCACGCAAGTGTGGTTGACGCGCGGGCGTTAGACTCTAGCCAGCCAAGCTTCTGGAGTAAGGGCAGACCCGAAGATATTTTATAATGCATTACACACGATTCTTGCTAATGGACTATTTGAAGTGTACTTGATTTTTTATTTTTTATTGAAATACAAAATGGGGTTAAGGTGGAAAAGGATGGTGTTTAGATTGCTAGAACATTTATCTTCGGTGAACATGCAACTATAGGAGTGTCGTGTTAAAACTTGGAATTATCCAGGGTTCCTTTGGACATTTTTATACATTAACTAAGTTTTTTAGGAATTTAGTGTTCATAATTAAAATTTGAACAACAGGAACATGCTTCAGTGCACCAAAATGGGTTGAAAAATCATATATGTGTCCCTGGGTGCTTTTTATTTCCCAGGCAATAGATGGGAATGAATATCAAACACCTCGACGTCATGGATTGGTCGCAAACATTGAGAAGCTTGGTTTTTAAATTCATGTAAATCCAAAACTCGTCTGAAATTCATGAAACTTGGCATGGTGTAATGAAATGGTACCAACATGTCGTGGTAAAAAAATTGTCCATTTTCGGTTAAGATTTGGCATAACCTTCTCGCAAACCAGAGCTTCTCACTGTAGGCTCATGGTTCCAATAGGGAACTATCACCTTTGTGGATGAAACGAATTTTGTTGCCTCTTCTCGCCTTGAATATTTTTATAGAGGCAACATGTAACTATAGGAGTGTCATGCTAAAATTTGGAATTATCCAGGGTTTGTTTGGACATTTTTATACATTAATTGAGTTTTCTAGGGATTTAGTGTGCATAATTCAAATTTGAACTGTAAGCACATGGTCTAGTGCACCAAAATGGGTTGAAAAATCATATATGTATACCTGGGTGCATGTTTATTTCCCACGCAAGAAATGAGAATGGATTTCAAACACCTCAGCGTCGTGGATCGGCTGCAAACGTTGAGAAGCTTGGTTTTAAATTCATGTAAATCCAAAACTCGTCTGAAATTCATGGAACTTGGCATGGTGTCATGAAATGGTACCAACATGTCGTGGTAAAATAATTGTCCAATTTAGGTAAAGTTTTGGCATAACCTTCTTACAATATCAGAGCTTCTCACTAGAAGCCTCGTGGTTTCGGTAGGAAACATGTCACCTTTGTGGACGAAAGGACATTTGTTGCCTCTTCTCGCCTTGAATACTTTTATAGAGGCAACATGCAACTATAGGAGTGTTGTGTTAAATTTTGGAATTATCCAACGTTCGAAAAAGCTTGGACATTTTTATACATTAACTAAGTTTTTAGGCATTTATTATTCATAATTCAAATTTGAACTGCAGACGAATGCTCCAAGTGGACCAAAATGGGTTGAAAAATCATATATGTGTCCCTAGGTGCATGTTTATTTTCCATGCAAGAAATGGGAATGAATTTCAACCACCTAGCATCGTGGATCGGCCGCAAACATTGAGAAGCTTGTTTTTTAAATTCCTATATATTCGAAACTCGTCTGAAATTCATGAAACTTGGCATGGTGTCATGAAATGGTACCAACATGTCGTGGTAATAATTTTTTCCAATTTGGGTTAAGTTTTGACATAACCTTCTTACAAGCCAGAGCTTTCTCACTAGATGCCTCGTGGTTCCGGCAGGGAACGTGTCACCTTTGTGGATGAAACGACATTCGTTGCCTCTTCTTGCCTTGAATATTTTTACAGAGGCAACATGAAACTATAGGAGTGTCGTGTTAAAATTCGGAATTATCCAGGATTCGCTTGGACATTTTTATACATTAACTGAGTTTTCTAGGCATTTAGTGGTCATAATTCAATTTTGAATTGTAGGCACATGCTCCAATACATCAAAATGGGTTGAAAAATCATATATGTGCCCATGGGTGCATGTTTAGTTACCAAGCAAGAAATGTGAATGGATTTCAAAATAGCTGCCACGTTCATTTTTGGAACAACCAGCTGCCAAGTTAATATTGCAACCAGTTGTCTCATTTGAATCGTCTGTGTTGTACTAACCATTTACGTGCTGCCACGCGTCCCTCTTGTTTTATTGGCTATGATTTGCTGTGCTAGCAAGTTTAATTAGATGGGACGCATGCGAGCAGTCCGCCGTGTAGACTCAGCGGGGAGTGTGCGGTCATTGTGCCATGCAGCTGGCTCATTGGGAATCGAGCTCTCTAATGTCCACCCACCGACTGCCTTGCTCCCAAGTTCTCCATTAATGCTCCTCCTTGTCCTTTGTTCTCATCTATAAATGCCGTCACCAAGGATTGGCACCTTATCCAATGGAGAACGAGGCGTCAAACAAGCAAGGGCGGGTCAAGGCTGAACTGCGAGAGCCTCCGACGAGCGAGGACTTCATTAGCAGCCTCCCCGATGATATGTTGGTAACCGTCATGTCCCTCATGTCCATCAAATATGCCGCGCGGACCACTGTCCTCTCCCAGCGGTGGCGCCCCCTCTGGCATTGCACACCCTAGACCTCATTGACAATGACGAGCTCTGCAGCAGGGATTGCAAACGCTTGGACACATTTTCCCACATCCTCGCCACACACACTGCGCGATCAGACGCCATGCCATCGGCAAGTTCCATTCCAACTATAAGGTCAAACCCAAGTTCCACAAGTGGTTCTTATCTCCCGCCCTAGATCACCTCAAGGAGCTTAGCTTTGAAGTTGGACATCAGCACTTGTTGTCTCTGTCCGTGCTCATTGGCGTCATCTCCCTAGACTGAAGGACCTCAAGCTCATTGGCATCAGCACATCAAAGGACGATTTGGAGCACCTACTTCATGGATGTACAATGCTCGAATACCTTCATCTTCATTTGATGTTTGGATTCGGTAGCCTTCACATCGTTCCGACGAATATCCGTACCTTTTATGTGCATGGCTTGTGCTGCAATACGTTGTCGGTTGGGTTTTTTCATGATATGGTATAACGCCCCGGACACACCCGCCGGGGGTCGTTACTCCTGGCGGGATCTAGACTGGCCTCAGAAATCAATACTAGTCTTTTCTGCGCACTTTGTCCTCACTCATGCGCACCCAGGACCAACTTCCCGGTCGGTCACCCATCCAGAACTACTCCAAGCCAAGCACGCTTAACCTGGGGGTTCTATTTGAATGGGCTCCCGAAAAAGAAGGAATTCCTTATTGATATGAGTAGTCTATCATCCCTAATAAGTCAGGCTATCACATACACCACCACTCAGAGGAACCGACGTCCTTGTCGGGTCACAGGAACGTTCCCTCTTGGCACAAACATCTGTGCTTTTAGTCCAATACATGTGTCATTCCATGTGCCACGACGAGTCACAAACTTCATGAACAACATGACCGCGCACCTGTCGGCAAACATCCGTGTAACCATGAGGGTCGGCTCTAATACCAACTTGTAACGCACCGGACACACCCGCTGGTGGTCGTTACTCCTGGCGGGATCTAGACTGGCCTCATAGATCAATACTAGTCTTTTCTGTGCATTTTGTCCTCACTCATGCGCACCCAGGACCAACTTCCCGGTCGGTCACCCATCCTAGAACTACTCCAAGCCAAGCACGCTTAATCTGGGGATTCTATTTGAATGGGCTCCCGGAAAAGAAGAAATTTCTTATTGATATGAGTAGTCTATCATCCCTCATAAGCCAGGCTATCACATATGGCCATTGAGAATGCACCTTTCATTGAGAGATTGTTTGTACTTGATAAAGAAGTTCCGACAAGAATCAGGGGCATTAACACACCGAAACTGACATTGTTGGGTTATTCATGTGCTGAATTCTCTGAACTTGTTATAGATGGATCCATACCCGTTCAAGTACAACAGTCTTTTTCTCCTTCTTATTATTGTACATCACATTTTATCTAAAAAAATTGACCTATGTTTGTCTGTCATCCAGAAAATGATTCACACAGGCCTCGTCATGTCTCTGCGTACAGTGAAGATCTTGGCACTATAATTTGTCGGCCCCGATCTATATGAAGTGATTCCTTAGATGCTTTCCATGCATGGAGAAGCTATACATCGAGGTGGTTCTCCTTTCATGTTAATTTTTAACCACAACGGAGTTTAATTTATTGGTACTTCTACCCATGATTACAATGACAGATGTATTATGATCCCCAAAGAAAATTTGGAGGATTTCAATACATAATTTTTGAGATGTTAATCATGAATGATTAAAGATGGCATGTCACTCTATTAGTGTATTTTAGAAATCCTGCAAATCAAAGAGGCTCGTAGTGTTCAAAACTACATCTAGGCACCGTATTGGTGTCTTGTTTTGTAGAAACAAGTAGGCCTAGAAGTGAAAAAACAGTGGTGAAATATAATGGTCCCATCGAATGCCTTGAATTCCATCTCACAAAAATTACTTTGAACTAGTACCGGGGAACCAGTATAGAGATTCAGTTTGTCGGGTTCTTTGTTCAGAAAGCAAGGGTTCTCAAGGTAATGAGGCTTGCACTATATTTAGTGCCCTATAATGGTTAGTTTTCTTATCAGCACGGGCGTCTATAGCTGAATGGAAGAGCCTCTCCAGAAGCTGAATTTCATTTTGGAAGTTCATATGACAGATTGTTCGGAATGCAGTCTATCAAGCCGATATATGACTTCTCGGTGGTTGATCCCTTCGCAGAAATATTTCATGACAAAGATTCTGAAGAAGATGGACTTGATTTCTAATATCAGCTTGAACCTTGTAATCTTTGAATTTGGGTCTTGTAATGTTGGAATTTGAACCTTGTAATATTTCTGGTATTTGTGATACAATGTTTGAAATCGCATTATGCTCTTTTTTGGTTATGCAATCATATTCTTATAAGTATATATGTTGTTGTTCTGTAGACACGACATAAATGTTGTGTAGACAGAGCAAATCACATTACACACGGACTAAACTATGAAATGCGTCAGTGAGGATTTCATCAATCGCTAACAACTGAGTACCAGGAAGTGTTTTCCCACAACACACACAGCTTATTATCAGCAATCGTCTGTGTTATTTTTGGTGTTCGCACACGATTCTGATTGCTCAACTGTTTGCTGTCTATCACACACATCTTGTTACGTCGAATCGTTTGTGTTCTCATGTATCATCGCACAAAGTTTATCATAGTGAACTGTGTGCCCTCTATTGCACACATGTTGTTACGACAAATCGTTGTGTTCTCGTGTATCATCACACACAGTTTATCATAGTGAATTGTGTGCCCTCTATCGCACACATCTGGATCTCTATAGCTGTTTTTGTTATTTTTCTAATCGCAAATAGTTCATATGGATCAATTGTTTGCCACATATCGCACATGCAACTCTTTTCTGAATCGTATCTGATGGATCCACATCACACATAGTTCATTTTATTGGCGACGGATCTAGAACTATACCATTTGTGATTCATGCATCGCACACAGTTTGGTCGAAGGGTCTTCGGTTGATGTGTCATGTTTGGACCTTCCTGTAGTAGTGACATGATTCTGGAGCCCGTAGGGTTCACACGCTTAACGTTCGAAGACGCTAGATTAGTATTGGGATATATACGTTGATGACCTAACATTGCTCGGAGTCTCGGATGATATCCCGGATGTCACGAGGGGCTCCGAAATGGTCCATAGGTAAAGATTTATATATGGAAAGTCATCTTCGGGGTTCCGGAAAATGTACAAGATTTTTCAGTATCGTATCGGGAAGATTCTAAAAGGTTTCAAAGTGGAGATCACATGCATGGAGGGGCCACATGGACGTGGGTAGTGGGGCAAGGCCCTCACACAGCTGGTCTAGGCCCACCAAGATCCCCCTAAAAGGAATAGGATGATCAAGATCTCTAGAAAGGGGGGATAGCGATCGGTGGGGAAGGAAAGGAGGGATTTCCTTCCTCCCCCCTTGGCCAACGACCCTAGGGCTAGGAGGAAAAGCCACCAGCCCCTACCACGCCTATATAAAGGTGGGGAGGCAAAAGGGGGCAGCACCCCTTTCCACGGCCGCAACCCCTCTCCCGTCTCTACCGTTTCTTCCTCGGTTTCATCGCGGCGGTGCTTGGTGAAGCCCTGTCGGCGATGCACCACCATGTCGTCGTGCTTCTCGTTATACCATCTACTTCTCCACCCTCACTTGTTGGATCAAGGAGGATACATCATCGAGCCGCACGTGTGCTGAACTCGAAGATGTCGTCCGTACGACACTAAATTGGATTGGATCGTGATTGGATTGCGAAGAGTACGACTACACAAACCACATTATATACACTTTCGCTTTTCATATACAAGGGTATGTAGACACACTCCCTCTCGCATTGATATGCATCTCCTAGATTATATCTTGGGTGTTTCGTATGAATTTTTTTGATTTTCATGCTACTTCCCTATCAGTGTCCACGCATCATGTCGGGAAGTCACCAATCTCTACCAAGAAATGCCCACAACGGTGATCCCAACGGATCTGTGGCCCAAAGAAAAGGAGTTGGCTTAATCTCACCTAGACGTCCACTCGTCTCGACAAAACAATGAAATCAATGCAGTTGCTTCCACAACATCATCAGCCCGGTAAAGACACAGGCAATCCCACATGCTTCACAGAGGGAAAGACAACCAATCCCATCACTAGGTTTGACTACGCAGGCACCGCTGAAGCTAGTGAAGCAAGAGGCCTCCGTCAGAAGATCACAAACGACGTACAATGATCATACTAGGTAGGAAGTGCCCCCCCTAGAAAAAGGCATATCCATGTAAAGGTTCACAAAACTTAAAAGGTCCAAAGTGCCAACATCTATTACTTCCTCCGTTCCATATTAGTTGTCACTAAAACGGATGTATCTAAACGTATTTCAGTGCAAGATACATATGTTTGAGCAACAACTAGTATGGACCGGGGGAGTACATACCGACACCAGTGGTGCGTTTTCATAGGAAATGCAACATGATATACCAGAAGGACCAAGGTTTGGTATAAAAATAAAGCCACAAGTAACCATTCAACAATTAATATCTTTGGATGACAAGTGGAATCTTTAAAAGCGTGCCCTTTCACAAAGTTCAGATGTGCTAGCAATATCCTGAGGCGAGGAGTGTTCGTCATAGTTTCTACAGACTGCGGGGGTGACCAGCGATGCTGGGCGATGGCTAAGAGAGGACCCACTTGTGTCTTTTTGTTTGAAGTTCTTCTTTGCCATTGTAACTTTAGTAAGTAGGAATAGGGAAGTTGTAGCAATACCATACGATTTTCTCAGAAGATCGTCCTCGGTTAGATAGCATTCTGCCTAAAAGCCAAAGAGAGGCAAGGGCGAATCTAGTGAGGATGTCGTGGGTGCCCTTTTCACTATTTTGACCTTTTCAGACAATTTTAGCACAAAATGAACTTCCTAGAAAATTATTTCATGATCTAACGCTTTTGTTAACGCCACAGCCGTGGCATTTCTGCTCTATTTGGAAACAACAAACCATCCCTTTTAGATAAGTGACAGATGAAAACAGCTTGTTGGAAACGCCACACACACTGGCATTTCATGCTTGGGCGGCAATGGCACACCCTGGCATTTCCAGCAACATCATGCACATTGGCATTTTTGCCCTACCATGTAATGTCTCAACCAGGCTAGCAACGTAGGTGGGTCTGACGTTTTCAAATGGGGCAGCAAAGCCACGAATAGTTTTCTAAAAGGTTTAATTGGATCTATGCCACTAGGCTATTCATGGATTGGAGATATGCCATTACAAAAACCAAACTTGCAAATATGCCACTCTTAATTCTTCATACCTTCACTTATGCCATTTTCTCCACTCAAGAGAATAACCGTTCAAAAAATACATGTATTTAAGTTATATACTGCTATATTTACCATACTACCCCTGTGGCCACCTTTTGGCAACACTTTAGGGTCGTCCGAGTGTCGTCAAAATTCGAAAAATTCAAATTTTGGCAAAAAAATGAACTTTCTCAGAAAAATCTAAAAAAAATATAGAAAATCAAAAGCATTAATATGAGCCTACTATTGAAATATGAGCTAATTCTGGGCACATATACACTCATAAAGTGACATTTTTAGTTCTGTCCAGAAATTTGTTCAATTTTGGCCGAAAATTTGAACTTCTCAGAAAAATATTAAAAAAATATAGAAAATCAAAAACATTAATATGAGTCTACTGTGGCACATATGGACTCTTAAACTAACCATTCAAATTATGTCTAGAACTTGTCAAACTATTCACAAAAAAATTGGGCAGCACTTCAACAGTATATTGCATATCTTTGCAAGCACAATTGAACAGAGATATGCAACCAGAATTCAAACGTACATGCATAAGTTCACAAGCACAATTTAAGAGAGGTTCAATGCAAATACACCAAATAGAGTGCACAGTACAAGTACCAAAAGCAAACACCTAGTTAGAGTCACCACTAGCCACCAAGCCAATGAAGAAGGCTTCTTTTTGCACCATATGGAGGCTGCACTACTGGAGGTGGAGGTATAATAGGTGCAAATGGAACATTTTTCTTGGATTTTTTTTCCTTTAGATGTATTCTTCTTTGGTGGGGTCTTTTTCTTGGCCTTCTCTTGTGACATAGCTTTCTTCACAGGGGTCTTGGTCTTCTTTGGTGTAGTCTTCTTGACTGGGGTCTTTTTATTGGATTTCTTCACATGAGTCTTGGCCTTCTCTTGTGTTGTAGCTATCTTCACGGGTGTCTTCTCCTTGGTTGGTGTGTTGGGCTTTTGTGGGGTTGTTCTAGACTTTTTCCTACATTTACAACATGTGATTTAGATTGAGCAATAACAGATTAAGCCAAGCCACATGCAGCGATTACCTTATGAGATTGATAAGGATTTCATCATCTGCTGCATCACCATCTGTTGTAGCAGATGTTTCTTCACCTTTCTTCCTGCAATATGAACAAGATAAAACATCAATTTTATGATATATAAGTCATGAAAAACAGATGCATAGACACAACTATAAAATCACATTTTGTTTGTCGGTGTAGATGGATCTGGTACATCTCCAGGTATGTCGTCATCATTATTTACGGCCACATATTTAGGATCAGGGACTTTGCATGTTTTCTCAAAGTGCCCAGGTGCACCACATCTCTTGCACTTGACTATTTTCCTTCTAGGTTCTAGCCATCCTCTAAATCTCTGAACTCTTGGCCTACCAGCCACAGGCTGCTGCAAAGGTGGGTGCACCTTGAGTCCCAAATTCACATTTATCCACTGTGACTTGTCTTTCATGGAAGGGATACTCCTGGCATATGCTGCCTTGAACTTCTCCACAGAATAATAATCATCAACAAATGTCTCAATCTGAGCACCATTAATGCTACAAATGAAGGCTATTGCGTGCATGCATGGCTTTCCAGAAACTTGCCAAACTCTACATGTACATGTGCGACTTTGTAAGTTGACAATGTGTCTTCTGACAAATTTCAGATCCAGCAAAGTAACCTCTGCGTCATGTTCAGTGGTCCAAAGAATCTTGTTCCGGCCAATGGTTTTGCTAAAAGCATTTAGCTGCTTAATGACATGAGGAAGAATTCTACCCTTCAGTTTTTCACCTACCTGTCTTCTAAGGCAGAACTTCTCCACAATGAGCTCCCTAAGTCTCTCCACAAGATTGCAGATATTGAGCCCTTTGAAGTCTTTTATTTGCTTGTTGAAACTCTCAGATATGTTGTTTGTCAAATAGTCAACCTTGCTGGCCTCTCCAAAACCACATCTATACCACAACCTATGGTGATAAATATCTAGATAATCAATAGCTTTTGAATTTGCTTCCTTAATTATGTTCATATGATGCATGAACTTATGCTCTAAAAAAGTCCTAGCAGCTGGGTACAAGTTATCTGAGTATACTTTACCATGGAATTTCTTCATGAAATTTGCATACATGTGCCTTGCACACTCTCTGTTTTCACAGTCAGGGAACACAAGGTCAATGGTTGTTTCTAATCCTTTGCATGCATCGCTGGAAATAACAAGTCCATGTGGGGAACCTATGAATCTATGCAACTGTTTCATGAACCATTCCCAGTTGTCATTGGTTTCAGAATCAAACATAGCAAATGCTACATAATATAGCCAATTGTGCCCATCTACAGCGGTTGCTGATGCTAATTGACCCTTATATTTTCCATTAAGTGACGTTGAGTCGATACCAACATAGGGCCTACAACCAGCTGAGAAACCATCGATGCATGGCTTGAATGCAACAAACATTCTGTTGAAGTGATGTTTGGTTCCATTTTTTACGAGCTCTATCTCTACAATGCTCCCTGGGCTCTTATGTTCTATCTCAGCTTTCCAATTAAAAAGCAATGGAAAACTATCTTCATAACTACCATGAATTTGGTCGAGTGCTACGTTCATACCATGCCAAGTCTTGTTGTACTCCAGCTTGATGTTGTACTCATCTTCCAGCTTTCCTTTTGCAGCTTTTGCACCAACATCGGGATTTTTCTTCACCCAATCCCCAATCCTATCTGCAATCCATCCTTGTGAAGTCATTGTGCAATTTGACAACTTTTGCGTTGGACAATTGTGCTCAAAGGGAAGTGTTTTTATCTACAAATGATAACACAGTACATAAGTCAGGTGCCACAAAGAAATATTGCAAGCAAATAATAGACATGTAAACAACCCATACCATGACTGTTCTATCATCCTGCAGTACATATGCATGGATGCGCCATTTACATGCCGCATGTGCACACCGAGCAATAAATCGAGTGGGATCAATTTTGATTTTAGCCAACTTGAACCCAACAATAATAGCTCTCTGCCTTATAGCTTTTCTGAAAGCCACAATGTCAGGAAAAAGAGCCCCAACTCGGATGTCTGGGTTCTCGGGGTCATGCACCACATTATACCAAGTAGGGTTAGTGTCAGCCACTTCTTCCTCTTCATGGTGCGCAAACACATCAGCATACTCTTCTGCCTCCTGAACATTGTCGCTCTGCTCAACAGATCTTGCTGATACATTCAGATGCACACCATACATGTACTCATCATCTACACCTACATACTCCTCAACTACGTCAAATGGGTCAGTTTCTATAACTGGGGCTGATGGCACCACTTGGGCAGATTGCTTTAGCGGCGAGGTTGAATGATATGCTACATTCTTACTTGGAGTTAGAGGACAACCATGGAAACCCACCAGTAGCACATCATTATCAGGAATTGTAGGCTCGGACACATGATCAGCTTCATCAAGCATAGGTGCAAGAATTTTAGAACAAGGGTTATCAAGCACAACAATAGCAAGTGTAAGATTCCTCTCCGCTTTATACATGTCAAACATCACATGAAATTCGTCGCTTTGAGTTAGTCTGACATCTTGCGCAATTAACACATTAAAATACCATACGGTTATACTCTGATCCCTACCAACTCTCAACTCTGCACTTAAGCCATCCATGAGCACATCTATGGTGAAATCCTCCGAATTTACATTCCATTTAATTGTCTTCCCTTTCACATATGAGTTCCTACCATTTTGTTCCTTCAGCATATATCCTTGAACGACAAGGTCTAAGCTAAACGTATTAGTCAATTTCAGCCTACAAATTTCAGGAAGAAAAGCAAAATTAAGAGAATGAATGCACACTATCTGAGGGGTGTTGGGCACACGGAACTCGCGTATATGGCGAATCGGCGACCAGCAACTCCATGCCCTCCCCCATCCTCTGTCGCGCCTTCGGCAGCCCCTGCCTCCAGCAGCGCCACCGCCCTCCAACAGCGCCACCGCCGACCCCCGACTCCAGTCGCCCGCCTGCAGAGCAGCGCCCAGCCAAGACCCGCGGGAAGAGGATGAGCTGCACGAGGGGGGCCTCCAACAGCGGGCACGTCCTACCTCTAGCGCCCTGCAGCTGCCGCGCGCACGGCCGAATCCAAGGGTCGCCGCCGGCGCTAGGGTTCTTCGAGGCGAGAGGTTGAGATGGGAACGATAGCTGATTCTGATACGGCACGGCGCGTGCGTGCGGTTGTATCGTGTGAGGTCGCTCGAGGCCCTTTTTTTCGTGTCTCTGTACATCAGTATAACCGTACATATGAATGTATAACTCCCGTATATGATTTCGTAATTGACAGAATGGCATAGGTAGAGGTATAGAGAATTAAGAGTGGCATATTTGCAAGTTTGGTTTTTGTAATGGCATATCTCCAATCCATGAATAGCCCGGTGGCATAGATCCAATTAACCCTTTCTAAAAAGTCAAAAACCCGCATTGACACCCCTCCAAAGTTGTAAAATTTACTCTCCTTCCAAAGTTGTAGAATATACTCTCTCTGTTCCGCAATACGTATCTCCACTTTGTACTAATTTTAATAAAAAATTAAAACACTTATTTTAAGACAGGAAGAGTATTTATAGGGAGTACTTAACACCAAATATCCATCAAGTTGTTGCTATTTTTATACTACTCCCTCAGTCCCGAAATTCTTGTCGGGGACTTAGTTCATTTCCAAATTTCCCCATCCCTGTCTCTTCCACCTTCCTCCGTCGCCCGCGGCAGGAACCAGCCCAGCTACCGTCGGCAGCCGCCGTAGGCCCAGCGCGCGACCAAGGCCAACCTGCGCCACACTTGCCGGACGCCGCCAACCTGCGGCTTCCGCTCCTCCGCGGCGACCACCTCGACAGGCGCCTCCTCCTCGTCGCCTTGCTCGCGTCCCCGGCCGCTTCCTCGCGCTCGGGGCGGCCACCCACTCCGGTGCCAGATTTGGGCAAGTCACAGGCCGCCGCCCCTCTTTCACTCTCTGCAGACTTCGGCAGGCAAGGCCACATGGTCTTCCCCGGCGGCGAGATGACCACGCGCTCGATCGAGGGCCGTCGCCGCCGCTGCCTTTTCCACATGTCCGACCAGCAGCTGCTCCTTCCCTGTCGCTAGTAGACTTGCCCTGCATGTTTTTGGAAACAAGCAATCAGTGAGGAGTTTTTGGAAACAATCAATCACAAAACAATTGAATCACGCTAAATTTTCTGCTAGTTTTTGGAAACAGGTAATTACTCCAATGAATCAATCAATTACTCTGATAATTGGAGTACAAACATCAATCAGTAGTATGGAAACAATCAATCAATTCTTTTGGAAACAATAAATAATTTTGGAAACAATTTAGAAACAATAAATTGTTTTGGAATAAATTGTTTTGGAAACAATTTAGAAACAATCAATTCCAAACACAATCAATCTAGAAATATACTCCAGTATATTTTGGAAACCCACAACTGAAATTTTTGGAGACTGAACATCTTACTGCAAATGTCAGTGTCAAGTTTATCAGAATATACAGTGTTATTTTCTTCAAAACTATGGAGTATCTAGGATGGTTTATTCTGAGCCTGATTACATAGTAGGTCAAGCAAAGTATGGATGACATGATCTCTACAGGAAATGCACATTTTGAGGAGGCATAGAATGCTCAAGCTCACCAGACACATGTTAAACTGTGTGTACACATGCCCAAAAGAACAGAGCTGTCTCAAGCACTCATAGCTCTGCTCCATGGATCGGACTGCGCAAGCAAGCTCGAGGAAGAATTTGAATTTTACCATGTTGTACGAGGCCAGCAGCCAGAGCATGTGGTCCACCATGTCTGCCGCTTCCGGATTCGCCATGGACAGGAGCTTGGCGGACACCTCTGCATTTATGCTACTAATTGCATTTTGAGCGGTACTAATTGTGCATTTATGCTACTCAAAATTCAGAAAATTGCATGCCATGGCTTACTTGGATTTATTTGAATTACTTGGATTATTTGAATTTATTTGAATTTTGTTGCTGTGCGTCACAACTTTGTTTTCATAGTACCCATCTCATGCAAAGTACTCCCAAGATAGAAAGTTTTTATCAACTAGCCTGAAAGTCAAAACTGACAGTTCACAGCAAGATTTATGCAAAGTCAAGACGAGTACTGAAAGTTTTCAACTCTGAAAGTACTCGTATCATTCAAAGTTCACAATTCACAGTACTCATCTTATAGGAGTAAATTGACAGTTCTGACAGTAAACTTTAGTCTGAATCAAACTAGAAATACCCACATCATGTTGGACTCCCCAAGGGCTGTTGTAATCCTGTGCATTTAGATTCAGATAGAGGAACATGACACACAGCAACAGGAGCGCAGATAAAGGAATGAAACTCAAGAATTTGGAACAGAGCTGCGGGGAGGGGAAGAAAGACCCGACCTTGGAGGGGGGAGGTGTGGCTGCTGTGGGATCGGAGCTCCATGGAGGCTTGGAGGTCTTGGAGCTCCAAGTCAGCCCCAGGCGCCGGAGGAGTAGAAGCAGTCCTGGACGCGCTCGCCGACGGTCCTGCATGCCCGAAGATGTACTCCTACGTCCGGGGTCCGTGCACCCGCGGCCTGCTCACCGGCATCCGTGAGGGACGCAAACTGCTGGTCCACGTAGGCATACAGTCTCCGTGCATCGCCACCACCCGCTGTCGTGCCGCCGCAAGCCATGGGGCAACAATTGAATTTTTCATCTTCTCCAGCTCTCCCCTCTCGACCATGGCCATGTTTTGTGGTGGGGGCGATGAATCGACGGTCAGGGTTGGGACTGGATGAAGGTAGGGGATGGAGGGGTGCCGGCAAAGGTCGGCAGGGTTGGGAATGGCCGGGATCTGGCCGGAGTTGGCTGTGGACGGTGGTGGCGGAAAGGGGAAAGATGCTGAAGAAAGGAGCGCGGGTTGTGTCGGGGAAAACTGGAGGGGGGTTTCGGAAAATTGCCATCGCGACATGAATTTCGGGACGGAGGGAGCATATATGTTCAGATCGGTTGCACCCTCAAGCCTGCAATTCTAGGCCCGCCACTGTCAGTGGATACCTTCATCACAGTGACTCATACTCCAAGCTCAAATAGAAGCATAAGACAGCTTAAATGTGACATCAAGGACATACTTAATATTCGGCAGTTGTTTACATAAAAAGAATTGGTGGCCACCTAATTCACAAAGTTAAGCTGGCCAGCCATTACAAAATTCAGGACCAGAGCAGATCACAATCCGCGTGATCTCCTAGTTCAGTACGTATACCACTGATTTCTCCCAGATGATAATACAACACAAGTTTCCTCCCACATACATAAATGCACGACATGTACAGAGCCAAGCACAAAAAGAATGACAATGGCTACTGGCTGACCTATCTATCCTCTAAAGAAATCTGAACAGTATGATCAACGCCGCAACTCAAACCATATGAAGGGGAAAAAATCCAGATGGCGCACACCTACTCCATCACGGGCTTTCAACTGGTCTTGTAAAAAAAACATCCAGTCATCATGAATGCCGCGGAGCAAGCGTGAAGGTTAAGTCATGAGGCTGCAAAGCAGCTTGAACTATATCCTGCACCGCTTTGTTCCTCCTACAAACCTCTGATATTTCAGCAAATCTATCTGTCAAGGAACCAAGACTAGATCCCGATGATGCATCAGATATAATTGTCAAGAATCTTGAGCGTTCTGAATCTGTTAGGGCTTGTGGGGGTATAAGGGCAATGCAATCCCTTGTCCAATTCAACATATTCCCACCAAAAGCTCTGCTAAGGGACAGCAGAACATAAGAGACCTGCAAAGTTTCATACAGAAGGGATATAAAGTTCATTCTTCAATCATTACTATCAAGGGTAAGCATAACATAGTCTTTACGGCAGATCTTTGTTTAAAGCTCGCGGGCAGGACTGTATATAAACAGCAACACTCTTGATACCAATCCACATACCTCCTCCAACCGACCAGACGGTAGCGCCCCTGTTAAGGAAGCAATCATTATTCTTGCAAGTGTTGCACCTCGCTGGAGTACAATTGTATTTATTAGTTCTCGGTACTTTTCACCCTCGGGTGATTTCGCAAGATCAAAGGTGTCAGATAGGAAACACAGTATGGATTTGCAGGCCTCCCTGTAACATATCACAAAAAATAAAGGTAACAATTAGCCACCACGATATCAGATAGCATCATTAAACAAGGATAACGACAAGCATATGCAGCTCATATAACACAATTCTAACTCGATTCTAGCATCCGATACTCTATTCTCCCATGTTTTCAGAAATATAGTGTCTTAGGATGCGTGCAGTCAGCATTTTAGAACTTTAGCCAATAGATTGTGGAAAACAAACAACATAGATTGACTACAAAAATATACGCACCAAATCGTTCAATGATTTCATATTACATTTTACTTATTTTTTATAGCATATTGTGATTAAAGTCATTGTCAAAATCATGCATTGAGGCTGTAAAATTCAAATATATCTTTTATTTTTTAACAGGAGGATAAGAAACACAATATAAATTGTGGAGGTTCTAAATCTTGAAGGCACTACCTGTGTTGTATAGTTACACCAGCCATTGCACAATCAACCAATCTTGGAAAAATCTCTGTAGGAACAAATAGATCAGGACAGTAACGAATACATCTCGACGCAAGCAGAAAGCAATCATCAGCTATGTCGGGTCTAGCTGTAAAATCCTGCAATGTAGGGAATGAAATCCACCGAATTAATTATCGCTTGCTTTATTAATATGTTACCATGAGCGTATCCGTAACACAAGGGGTGAAAGCAGGAATAGTTACTTGAATAGTTCTGAGCAGC
Source organism: Hordeum marinum (assembly GCA_022496015.1). Classification (NCBI taxonomy): domain Eukaryota; kingdom Viridiplantae; phylum Streptophyta; class Magnoliopsida; order Poales; family Poaceae; genus Hordeum; species Hordeum marinum. Next base: position 218,391,888 of record CM039672.1, read on the forward strand.
TGTATTGTATGATTAAAGAGTGTCTGTATCAGACAAGTAAGATAGCTCGCACAAGATGGATCAGACCCAAATATCTATACATAAAATGTTGTCAGAAAAACCAAAATACAGCTAAAAATACATTACTAGACTTCTGAAACAGAAAGAACCTTAATAACTTCACTGGATAAGTAAAGGAAGCAAGACTGATTGTGTTGCTGATATAGTGTTTGGATTTCTAGAAGCATTGCACCAATGGTGATTCCCATGGATCTCCCACATGTCCTTACCTACACCACAGAAAAGATAAATATAATAAGCATGAAAGTTTGCAGGTCCATAAAAGTGAAAACCGCAAACCTGAAGAGAAAAAGTAAGGCATGATTTGCAATATCATATTTATCATTTCTTAAACCTGAAAGTGTTACAGTCGTACTAATCCCACCAAGGAAGAATCAGAACTCTCAAGAGTCATGACAGTATGTGGAAAAAGATAATTGTTCCGATTATGCACTTCCGACGGGACTTGTATTCGATCTGAATGTAAATTGCATTCAAACAAGAATCATAAACAAATAGACCTAATTAACTTACAGCAAATTTGCAAGATCGGCACAGAGACTCCATGGTCCGTGTATCCCATGCCCGACTGCGCAAAAGAGTTTATTAGTAAAGTAGGCATGGGTGAGATCTGCCATATATATTTACTAAGTAGAAACTTCTCCCAGAATCTGTCTGGTGCCCACACTCACTGATCAAAGATAATTTTCAGTGTAGGCCAGTATCTATTGACAGCTTCAGCGACTACTTCTGGAAGTTTCACATTGCTGCAGAAAGTTTGGAGGATTTAATACAAATACAAAACTTGGATGAGAAAAAAGATAAATGGGAGGTCACCACCTAAAAATGCTCGACAACCGGTCTATGTGAATGGTTAAATGCCGAGCAGGAACTTGTTGAAGAGCACTTTCACCTTGCTGGATTATTTCCTAGTTTTTAAAATAAAAAATCAGCAAGGATCATATCAACAGTTAACTGTCAAAGATTGCTGCTCACCTGCAAGCTATTAATTATTGGCATGCAGATTAACTCCAGGGCTCTTCTAGCATGGTCTTGCGGAAGCGTTGTGATAACCACACTGATTTGAGTGGTGAATGAACAAGTAAGGTGACATGTTGAATGCAACCAAAATAGTAATAATAGCTCAGGGGGGGATTAAGGAACCTTAAGGCTTCAACCAAATGCAACGAGTCCTCTGAAGAAACTTTGTAACCACCAACTCCACTTATTGCAACATGATAGATCTGGAAAAGGCCATCCAATGAACCCGAGAACTTTCCCCTACAGTCTTATCACCAAAAAAAGGATATAAAATAACTAAGCTGTTGACTCGTTATGGAAATAACAGAAATCTATCATAAAATTCATACAAACATGGAAATATAAACAGATACTTCGTAAACTGTTTGATGTCGTAATATATATCACAACTTCATATATATATCTATATCTATATATTTATCTACACACACACACACACATACACATGAGCAGTAAAACAAAACGGAGCACCCTCCCAGCCTTCTCAGTCTCGAGCCATCTGCACCCTATAACATCCGATCTGAAATGAACAGCTGAGATCTCTGTGGGGCAGGGAGCTGGACAAACGTATGTACAGCCAATTTGTATGCTTCTAGTACAGTTATTGCTTAGCAGAAATTGCATGTATGCTCTGGTCTCAGCAGCACACCTGGTGGGCAAGCCTAAGAAAAGCTATTTACCCTGTTGTCATTCTAAGATTTGGAAACGAACGACAGACCCAGTGCTAGAAGCTCCCAAGCCAGGTAGATTTGGAAAAGAACGGAACGACAAAAATATTTTTAGCAAAAAGAGACTATGGGTATGGCTCTTTTCTGGCAAGACATAGGAATAAAGGCATCTGTTCCAAAAAAAAAGGGGGAAAACCTTGCATGGAGGCGCTACAAAAATTGCGCACATCATGACCCATTAACACCTGATGATTTTTTACTTTGCCGTTTGCCATAGCCTAGCCATAGGCTTTGTACAGTTTTCTCTCCCGCTTTATTAATATATAAAGGAAAGCTTTGGCCTTTTTAACAAAGAAGCGGGGGCATGCAACATATATCAATTCATTCTTGCCTCTTCGATCAAAAGATATTTTGTGAAACTTCAATCTTTAGGACTACAAATCTTTGTACTTGATATCAAAGTAGACATTTCATTTAAGTCTAATCTCTTGAAAAAATCTGTATGCTCATGAGTTTCTATGTTTTTCCTACAGTGTAGCACAACTAACAGGAAATGGGAAGGCAACAATAATCAACTCATTCCAGCCAGATAGATCCATTAAAAAGAAGTGGATAATGAGGTCATACCTTCACATATATACTTAAATGCCACAGAAGCAGCTGCAGCTGTATCCTCTGATGTACTCATACCCTTGTTGAGAATATCAACCAAAGGTGGTAGGATGGGTAGTTCAGCTGGGGCAGCATCAATCCATTTTGAAAATGCACCAATGGTTGAACAAACTGCAAGATTCAAGAGTATTTGAGCTCCTGACATAATCAAACTAGGAAAACTGGATCTCACAAAGTTTCTGCCCAGCAACTGTGCCTAAACAGCCCTAACTTATTATAAACCCTAGCATCTGAACCAGACATCACAGGCAGTAACTAGCTACTGTCTATAATGTGATTCCGAAATACTAGTCACAGTATAAGGTAAAACAAACACCGAGCTAAGAACAAGGACTTCTAAAATACTGATTACACAAAACAAACCTGTCTGTAGCAACTGTTCTTGGTGAGGAAACCTGGGAAGCAGTGGCATAACCTTCAAAGAACAGCATGACCACATTATGTTAACCAGATCTCATTAACAATGATTGCAATGTAAGGCACAGAAAAAAGTAACCGTCCAGCAAAAAGATCTTAACAACCCATCAGTTGACAATTTGATATACTCAAGATGACAAGATGCCATTCATACCTGCGGTAATATTTCCTTCTCCTCAATCGAAACCGATTTAGCAATGGCTTGTATACAGAAAAGGGCAGCCTCTAATGGTTCCCAATTCTGGTTCAGATCGGCACCGCTTCCACATGCCTGAAATCCAAAAGCATACCGCTTTGGTTACAGAAAACCAAACAAATTTCTTGGTGGGACTGGGAAGCTACGGGACTAATCATCAGCCAAAGGTAGCAGAGATTAAAAAGCTACATCCTAATATCAAACTATCAGAAAAAAGAGAGAATGAGTTGTTTAACTACACGAGAATAGAAACTAAATGTTATAAAATGAATAGACAAAAACTTATGATGGTATATCATACCACGTACACAACATAAGCACAAGCAAGAGGCAGATAAACAATTCAAATTAATTTATTTGGTACAGTTTACATAAATTGTAATGCCTCAAATAAGAATTTAAGTTTTATTACTAGCATGAGCAACAAAAATCTAGGTGATTGTGGAAAGGCCAGACAGGGAGTAGAGCTCAACAATTTACACTGAATTTGCTATAGTATAATAATTTAATTCCAACACAAAAAACACAGATGGATGAGTAGAGACTCACAGGCTAGACCATCAATAAGAACTACTCGTATAAAACAAATGGTGCGATTTAAAAAGTATAGATACTTCACTGAGCAGTGGGAACCAGGGAAGAGAATTGTTGAGCGCACAAACAGACTCGCCTGAATTAACTTCATGAAAAGTATTTTTAGTGTCGAGTCACCTCCAAGGACATCAGTTGCATCAAGTAGCACGTCACTAACCGCTGGAAAAAGAATGGTTATGTAATTATTTAGCAGTTGCATGACATAGTCAACATGAACTGCAAGATTAACTCAGTTAAACAAATCAGGAAGCATACCATATCTAGCATATCTGAAATCCCTCCGGTCTTCCTCCGAGAAAGTGTGAAAGTCCTCAGGGTATTCAACTCGGGAACTAACCTGATTCAGAATCGAAACAGCACGAGATGAACAAAAAAGCCCAATAAACTATATATGTAATGAATGATTAGTCACACTCCATGTTTTTATTGCATGGCGCATCACAAAAATATGAGCATTATACTAAAGGACACCCCCACCCCCCCACCCCTCCCCCCTGCTCAAACATACCAGAGACACAAGAACTTCAAACGGAGGACGGAATAGTTGCATCCTTCTATCTCTTTCATCTTCAATCGACACCTTCGATCCACACGATGTATACGAATCCCTAAAATTTGTAAGCACTGAATTGGTTGTTTCTCAAGTAAAACCAGTAATAAAAAAGGGCAGCCCGGTGCATGTAGCTCCCGCTTGCGCAGGGTCCGGGGAAGGGTCCGACCACTTTGGGTCTATAGTACGCAGCCGTTCCCTACATTTCTGTAAGATGCTGTTTCCAGGACTTGAACCCGTGACCTCATGGTCACAAGGCAGCAGCTTTACCACTGCGCCAAGGCTCCCCTTCAAGTAAAACCAGTAATGTTTTAAAAAAATTACCTCCCAATTAGATTACGCTTAAGATGGTGCCAGAAATTAAACGTCATGGAGGAAATGTCAAATTCTGTATGGGAAGTAACTTCCAGTAGTGCATTCACTATTTGCATGGCATCACCTGAACCTGCAAAATATCAAATGCAAGTGTAATTCTTAAATGGTCAGGATGATCTGGTTCATGTACAGCATGAAAAACAGATCCATATTTTGATCATCACCATCATCGATGAAGTGTTACCTGTTGCAATCAAGTCAACATAGGAATCACCCATGTCTGCAAATAAACGAGCAATAGCTTTTACATCTTCTTCATCCTGGTAATAGAAAAGGAGTTTATCAATGACAATGATGAAAAACACATGTGGGGACACATTTTACCATGCACTCATGGTACAAAAATTTAAAGGAAACTGTAAGACGATTCAAATAGCAAGATAACTTTTTTTTCCCAAAAAGAGGCAATACAGCTTGCTCATTCCATGCTTCAGAATTTGAAGATCTTATTGACATTGCGTGATAGCAAGTGCCTTTCATAGAGCCACCAACTTGATATGTTTACTGTCTATTGTTGGTATGACCAACTTTATTATTCCATGATCTTCAATAATTTATGAAAATATTATCGTGTTGGTTGTGAAGTTAACCAAATCAATTTGAAAAGTCAAACTTTCTGGTCCTCTCCACACAAAATACTTCGTTCAAAAGCAGTTTTGTGTGGCTAGAACATGATGAATTCAGGAACAGAAAGTTTTTTCGTTAAACGACATGTCTCAATGTGTACCATATACCAAATTAAAGGCAACGCACTAACACACGAGGCAACTTTGCCGTTGATTAGTATTTTTTATTGAGGTAACAAAAGAGGTACAGTGAACCGTACAAGTGCTTATGTAAATCTAAGTATCCAACACCACACTAATAAATTGTCCCTGCGTCCCATATATAAGACATTATTACATCCAATATACTCACATATTACATGTAATAACGCCTTATATTATGGGACAGAGGGAGTAACAATCAAGGAGAAATCTGCAGATGGAGAAATAGGATGTGCTTGGTTTGAATCCAATTAAACCACACAAAACATTGGGTAGCTAAGATATTGGTGAATGTTTTAGCTATTCTTGACAAGAAAAGAAGCATGAGCATGCAAAATAATTGTAACCACACAAGCCAGGGCAAAATTCTGGGCATGACCAAATATTTGGTACGGTGGATCTGGACACAAAACAAACACATTGATAGATCATTAATGCAGAATATGGTCAAGATGTTACATACCTTAGATGAGTCTTTCAGCTGCTCTTTGAGGCCCATAACATGAGGGATGAGAATTTGGATCAGCGGAAACTGTTCAGTGAGGCCACAAGAATCCCGAGATACAGTAAAATGTATCAACTCAGAGGTAACTGGTAATTTAGAGGCAAGTGTATTATAAGCAAGCTGCTAACAAAATCCTGAGAACATACGGTGTATCTTAGATTTAACTAAAATGCAGCCATTCACAATAACTATGGTGGGCTAGATCAAGCATAACTTATCCAATAAGCCAGGTTCGGGGACTTCTTTGCTTATAAGATCAGAAGGTCAGCTTACGTAGACCCATCAGGAACATAAATCAATTGACCCTAGCAATGTCGATAGATAGTAGTGCCTGCAGTGAAGCAGCAGCAGAGCAGCATGTGAACCAAGATCTTGGCAATAACGGAATACGAGAGTAGCAGCAGCATGTAGCCTCTGATCTTGACGATGATCAATGGGTGCAAAAGATGCACGACCATGGCAAGTTCATATCCAACTGCCAATCGCAATCCTTAATCTTGATTGCACGGACAAGAGAAGGAGTGGTTGCAGTAGTACGTTACAGGCCAATTGGCAAATGTTGCATTCGGGGGGGGGGGGGGGGGGGGGGGGGGAGGAGGAGGTCTGTTTGGCTAGTTTTCAGGGGTCAATAATTCTTGAGCTAGAAAATGAACTTCTTGTTACTCAAAGAAGTTGCAGTTGAAACTCGGTGTATCCAATATACACTCTGCTCAGCTCCATAGCCTCCACGATGGGCCAGCAGAGTTGGTTAGGGCTTGGTAGCTCCATCCGATGTGACCTCACAAAGGTGGTGCTGCATACCATGGATAAAAAAGAGGGAGGAGAGTTGGAGGGGATGCCTACAAGAGGTCAGGGTTCATGATGGCTCAGCCATGCCAAGGAGGCCCTAAGTTAAAATATCAGCAAGGCAGACACACATTGTCCATCCTCGTCTCAGTCAGCACCGCATTGCAGCAAACATCACTGACATCCGGACCCATATCTGTATTGCAAAACAGCACCTATCTGGAACTAGCACTAATACTCGCCAAAGTTTCATTGACCTTAGAGATCAGGCACCAGAATTTAGTCTTTAGTGAAACTTGCTGAAACCTACACAAGCGTGAATCTTCTCATCCAGCTCTGGGGACCTGCACCAGAAATCTGTTTGTATGAAGAAACTTGTTGAAATCTAGGTAAGTATTGATTGATTTTGCTTGTAACCAGAAACATGCACTTGGCTTTAACTGGAACTTGTTGAAATATGAAGCCCAAAACTTGTAGAAACCCACATATCCCAGTTCCATATGTGTTCCCTGGAAACTCCCAGATTTTTAATGAATTTGAGCAAACATCCATAAATGATTTGCATTCTTCCTTTGAACTCGATTGTCCAGCAGATGGTCGAAAAATAAATCAAACTCAATGTATCAACTTTTCTATGTTGATAGCAACTGAATAAGGCGAACAGTAGTACATCACTGTGGTAGCAAGAGCATAGCAGCAAGTGATTGGCTGAGGTGACAGGTGACGAAAAAATGAGAAACTGGCATGAGATGAACTAATATATGATACAAACTATGCGCATTAGCAAACAATACCATTTACAGCTGCCTCCAGAAATTGATCTGTGTTCAACGAAGAAAGTGCTGTATGGACCAAAGAATGTGAAGCAAGGGTAGCTGCAGTAATTCTGAAAAAAAAAATAGAAGAGAACTTCTATAAATTCACTAGACCGATACTGTTTGGCAGCAGTAGTATAGTAAGAACAGAAAATATTAGATGTACCACAACAGTTACATTCTCAAGGATTAAAGTATTACTATATCAAAATCGCAGAAGCAGCATACCCATGACAGAAACGAAGCCAAGAAGCAAAACCCTCCAAAACCTGCGAAAAGGAAGAACAGGGATTAACTACCAAAATATTCCTATACCCCTCTCATTGCATAACTATGTCTAGGAATTTCATATATGTAGTTCTGGCCTCTGGGTTCTGATAAGCATATTGAAGCATTAATATGGATATAATGTCTGCCTGTCTGAAAAGAGATAAACTACTAGTATTCTTTTTTCTCTAGGAATAATCGAATCGAAGAACGAGCTAACGACTCCATAACAGGCCTCCCAGGGTGCCCGAGCCGACGGTGCCAAAGTGCTGGATCGACAACAAGGAAGGCGTATGGCCGGCTGGTGGAGGAAGGGCGGATGGAGTAGAGAGCTCCGAAGCTATTGCATCTGAGAATCTTGATCCTGGTGAGAAGATCCTTCACAGAAAAACCAAGAGGGTCAAATTTGACGAAGACACGATTATCAATGGTGAACTGACGAACAGACAAAAGGTTTTTAACTATGTTAGTTGCAAGTAAGACGTTACGAAGGTAAAGAGGACGAGAAGAGGTGAAAATAGGAAGACGCGCATGCCCGGTACCGGTGATCGGAAGGGTGGAACCGTTACCGACAACGACAGCACGTCGGGAAGAGGAAGGGGGGATACGGAGGTGAGCATACCGGATCGGACGCAAAGTGGGAGGAGGCGCCGGTGTCCATCACCCACTCCCTGGTGGGTGCTTGCAGCCCCATAGTCTGGAACTGGTGCATCAGCGCAGCCTGGTCCCATGAGGTTGTCGACGATGCCGGGAATGAAGCCGGGGCATCGAGTCCGTAAGTGGGCTGCGCAGGTGCGTAGCCGTAGCCGTAGGGGGCGGCGGCGATGCCGTACGGGTTCTGGGCGTAGAACGCATACGGCGACGGGTTGTGCCTCGGCACGTAGCTGGGAGGCGGGGCGTAGGCGGGCGGCGCCCGGCCGAGCAGGCCCCCCTGGCCAAAGGGCCACATCTGGATGGCGCCGTTCCAGGGGTGCCTGCTGGGAGGGCCAGCGAGGAAGAGCGGACGTCGGGGTCGCGGGCGCTTGGACGGGCGCGACCTCCTTAGCGGCCTCAACGGCGGGCTTCTTCTTCTTCTTGCCTTTGCCAGAGCCCTTGCCAAGGTTACCAACGTTGGTGTAGAGGGCCATGTCCGTGTTATGGGCGCGGCGATTTTTGCGCTTCATATCCTGGAGCGCAAGCAAGGAGCGACACTGCGCGAAAGACATCCCTGGCATGAGGGGGATCAGGCCTGCAGCGGACTCGTATTGCTCGGAGAGTCCGTTGAGGCAGTGGATCACCATCTCGGCATCATCAACAGGGGAGCCAAGATCCGCAAGCCCATCGGAGAGAGACTTAACCTTCTGAAGATAGTCGGTCATGCTCATCTCACCCATCTTGACATCACCGAGCTCGCCCGTGAGGTGGAGCTGGCGATTGATCTTGTGGTCGTTGAAGAGCCCGTTGATGTTGTTCCAGAGCGCAACGGCAAGAGGATCGTCACCAGGCGTCATCACGGCGTCGAGGATGCTGAGCGAGACAGGCCCATAGAGTCAAGACGGTGGCGTCGAGAAGAGACCACTCCAGTGTCGGTGCAGCGGGGGCGTCGACGTCGAGGTGATCGAGGAGGGCGTACTTGTGGCAAGCGGCGCGGAAGAAGGTGCGCCACCGACGATGAACGTCGGTGTCAAGCGCGAGCTCGACGGGGACATGCCCCTTGATGGAGTGCAGGCCGATGGCCTGGGCGTGCAACGAGGCCAGGGAGAAGGACCCCGCGCTCGACCCGGACCCGGTGGCGGCGGGCGCGAGAGGCAGCTTGGCCTTGGCAGCCTTGGCGTCAACGTCCTGGCGCTCCTTGTCCGCGGCCAGCGCCTTGTTCGCCGCTTCTTCGTCGGGGTGCAACATGGAGGCGGCAGTGTAGGCGTGGCGGCGGGTTGGGTGGTGGCTTCGGCGGCGGCGGAAGGAGGTGGGCGGCGCAGGTTAGGGTTAGGGTTTTGCGTCTAATACCATGTAAGATTGGGGAAACCACCCGTTGTGGTGCCTTGTATTGATCATTATATAGAGGGCTACAAGGCAGAGTTCGTACCGTACAAGACACGAACAGCTATACAAGGACTACACATATACAACCGCATATCTATACAAATACTATACGGTTATATATTCTAACATGAACTCTGAAGTTACGAGTGAGACTGCTCCCAGCCTATCGGGGAAGGCGTGTACCGTGTAACAATCTAAGCTAGTTTGTAACAACGTGAAAATATGTGCAAACATCAAAATTACTTTTGCTTGTACGTAGCAAGTGGATAGCACATTATATACCAACCTTCTAATTGAACCGATTATCTTAGTGAAGGGGCCATAATATAACCGGTGAAAAGAACTGCAACTAATGAACTAAAAAATGCCTCTCAAGTACAGTACTTTCAAATGTACGTCCTAATGGCCAAAAGATAAGGGAGTAGCCCAGAGATCTCAGTTATGGAAGGATTTTGCATATCCGTGCAAAATATGAAACAACAGAGAATGGAAATATTGGATTCACTATCCAAGTGTTCTGCATAGCTCACTTGAACGCTATTGGTTCTCATTGCCTTATGTACTTCTTGAGTTATTTTAGCAAATGCTTTACTTAAAGTGTTACTTTTTTTCAGTGTCTTTCCATTTCTTCTGATTGGGGTAGGTGCAGGTGTGGACTTATTTTAGTACACAAATGAAGCACGTTTCCCTAGCAACTTTAGCATGTAATGAGTTTGATTGTGCCATACGAAGCTATCTTTACGAGGAAGAAATTAACCTGTTCTTTTAGCTCATCAAAACCCAAGCAAGCAGTCAATAGACTAAGAGCAACATTAGCTGATGAACAAAGGTCATTCTCAAACTGATTGCGCCTTTCAGGACGAGCAGCAATTTTATAACTAGAAGTTTCCTGTCAAGATAGCAGACAAATAAGTTACAATTTCACCAAGAGAAAAAATATAATATACAGTGAATGTGATATAAAACAAGTCCTTCATTGATTATATTAGGATAATCTGGACACTTATTCATCGAGTGTGATAGTTCTGGACCATAAGATTTTGAGCATATGATGTACATCATTCTACTGAACTCGATACTACGCCATGGAAAACATATTGTTACAATAATATCTTTATATGATTTAAAATAAATCTGGTTCAAGATTTGGATGTTCTAGGAAAATCATCTATGATATCTATATCCTTATTAAAAGAGAAACATGACCATTGACAACGACGGCCCTGTTTGTGCTTTTGCTTTTGCTTTTGCTTCTGCTTTTGCAGCTTTTTCACTTTGGCAAAAAAAGCCACAAAAGCTCCTAAATAGGGGCTTTTGGCTTATGAATATTGTTATATGATGGTATAAGCCAAAAGCCAAAGCAGAAATCACCTATTTAGGAGCTTTTTTCCCAAAGTGAAAAGGCTGCAAAGCAGAAGCAAAAGCTCAAACAAACATAGCCTAAGAGAAAACTTCTGCAAATGGTAAAGAGAGAAGAACAAAGTTTGTTGCTTCACCAACTTACCTTCCCTTCACAGAAATGAAAAGCCAAAAATGCCCAATTTACAAGGCATATAATCATATGTTCAGCTTATTTGACTCAAGACTAACAGATTATTAAGTGCTTAAAAGAAGGCATGAAACTTCAATTTATAAGGCATACAATCATATGTTCGGCTTAGTTGACTCAAAACTAACAGATTATTAAGTGCTTAAAAGAAGGCATGAAAGTTAATATGATATTTGTAAAATGGCCTAACAAATTATATTATTATATAGTTGTAGAATATTTATTAAATATGAGTAGCATGCATGGTGGATATTAGGTGTGCCTTTTCCCATGCATGGTGCATGCCAAGATGGGCCTTTCTCCATAGTTAAATATTAAGAGAATTAGAGTTAGTGGGGATCAACTATTTAGGTATATAGGAATTGAGAGTCTGAGACTATGATAGGCAACCACATGAAGCTAAAATAGTTATGTACCTGTGGCAAGATAATAAGCAGTTCAAGGAAGCTTGGAATAAACTCTTGTTGAGACTTCATTTCATCGCCTAGCCAGTTCACGATGCCACCACCCCCCCAGTCCTCCACAGGTACATGCACAGCCAGAGCAGCAATCGCAATACAAATCTGAACATGGTAGAACAAGTGCTGTTGTCATCAGAATTTTTTCTGTATAAAATATATTTACTTAATTCAATCATTTACCTGTGTTCTAACTTTTGGTGGTCCTTTGTTAAATTTCTTTAGTAATCCCTGCAGATGCAAAACAGTTAAACAAAAAAAGGGACAGCAAACTTAGCAAGATCAACCAGAGCTTATAATTAGGGGAAGAGAGAAGTCCACTTTTCAACTCAACAGTTAAACAAAAGAAGGGACAGCACCCTTAGCAAGATCAACCAGAGCTTATAATTAGGGGAAGAGAGAAGTCCACTTTTCAACTCTCAGCTTACCACTTCGTTATTCAACCCTCAACTCGAAAACCAGTAACTCCACACCCCCATCTCTCAATACCATTCAGAACACACCCCTCACTCTATTTCGCTGGTTTTGACCATTTGTTTGACCTGGTTTAGCTCACGGAGACACCAGCTCAATGTGTGACATGGCGAGGATAGATATGGCCCCCATCTATCTCTGATGTGAGCATTTTATCAAGCACTTCGCATGCAAGGTCTGAAGCTGCCAGTGATGGTGAGCCGCACCGTCCGGACGCAGCAATCCAGGTGACGAGCCAACGCAGTGGTGCAGGTCGCCGTCGTCCACGCACGTGGAAGCCCGCACCGTGCTCACCGCAAAGCATGCAGGGTGCGCGTCCAGGCCGAGCATTACGACACGCGCGTGCTCAGTCGACGAGTTCCTCCCCCTGCACGCGCCCGTGGGGCAGGAGACGGGGCCTCCATGGTGTAGGCTAGGGGAGGATCGGGGTGACGTGCGGGCATTACCAGCGCCGTCACCAGCAGCGGCAGAGAAAAACGGTGAGCACGAGGACAGACGCGGTGGTGCCTGCAGCAACGAGGACCTATGCGCAGAGCCCGAGAACGTGGGTGCGTTGTAGAAGGTGCTAAGGTAGCCGACAGCTGCTGCTTGGGCTGCTGCCCATGTATGTTAATGCAGTGCAATGTGCTCATGCCTCATTGATGCCCATGGATGTGGGCGCTGAACGTTGTCGTCTTGCTCGCATCGGTTCAGCGACACGAACAGCAGCTCGTTGTGGTCGCCCTGTATCCTGCGTACTCTCGGTCGTACTGTACGATGCAATTCCCTTATCGCTGGTGCTTTTGGCCGAAACAAACAAGCAGGTACAAGCTAGCCAAGCTAAGCAGACAGGCTGGTGAATTGATTCTTTACAGACAAACATGTACGCGACACAAGCCAGCTGCCCTAAGCAGTTAACTGACTCCAGCAAGGCGGTGATGCAACTACTGTATGGCACTGTGACGCCCTCGAGGGAGCGTGAGCTTGCCGCATCTAAGCCGGCCAACATCGTCGCATCAAACTACATGTTGCTGCTCCAGGCGGACGCGGTGTGGGCGGAGCAGCACAGGAGGAAGAGGTCGCCGAGTCCACGGCAGCGCTGGCATGGGGGTTCAGCAGGGAGCACGCGCAAGCATTGGCGGAGCGGGAGCTCGCAGCTTCCGTGGCAGCATAATCTCCTCTCGCGCCGTACGTGCGTTCCTACTGCTCTTGGGCAGGTCAGGGGAGCTCTCCCCGGAGAAAGGCACCTGCGTTCGCAACAGCGAGGCGGCACACCGTAAGGCTGCTAGGCGCGTCTGTGGAGGTGCAGGAGCGGTGCGGCATGGGGAGCAGTGAGTCGAGCAGCAGAGGCGACGTGAGCAAGTAGAGGGAGCATGGGGTCTGGGCAAGCAGCAGGAGCACGATGGGAAGGGGAAAGCTCCAGCACACACAAGGTTCTTGAGACTATGCCACGATGGAAATGTGAAAATGGGTATACAATGACATGTGGGACCGGTCACTTTTTAAGAAGTAAAGGTGACGTGGCAAACATTGAGGGGGCAATCAACTTGGTCGAAACCAGTCTACTCAGCGAAAACCGGCTTGAGGCAAGCGCAGGGTTGAGCTTTGAACGGTTTGGCAAGTTGGAGGTGTGAAGTGATCTGTTTTGAAGATTCTTAAACAAAGTGATACGTTGAGGGTTGAAAAGTGGACTTCTAATTGATAGTAGTGCAAAACAGAGTTAAACTAATTGTACTTTTATATTAAAAAAACTTGAAAAGCTGATGCTTACATATAGAGAGTCTTGCAATGGTCGAAAAGCTTCTGATGGTAACTCCTCAAAATCCCTTTGCACCTAAAATGCAAGCATATTTCAGATAAATCGTTGAGAGTTCGACTAATTAACAAGTTTCTAGATGGTTTGTAAGAAATAGCGTAATGCATCTATGTATGCATGTTTTACCTTGCTTCTGAGAGTCTGAGAACAAAACATGAGAGTCTCTAAATTGCTGCTTTCGTCATGAAGTAAGCTGTCAGCTACCTGCATAATGAGAACAGAAATGATTGGATATCTTCGGGATAACCACCAACCACAAAATAAACAAGATGGTCCAGTGTAAAAAAAAAACTTTGCACCATAATTACAAACTGTCTCCAAATCTGAAAGAAAACCCTGCATTTGCTAGGAACAAACTCTGTGTATACAATAAGAAAAAAATAATGGCATGGTATGGTACAATGAAAATGAATTGCAGAGAGCATCAAACTTTCATGGAATTTTTCTCAACTGATAATACCACCGCAGTGAGTAGACAAGATTGGATAGCCACAGTCCCACGGCTAAAAAAAATGCAACTAAAACTAACAGCAAAAACTGAAGTTGCGCACATTCACTGGTTTTACCAGTTCAACTTGCAGCAAAGTTCAGCACAGAACTAGAATTCAATCTTGCGTCATCTAAAGCAGTTCATAATCTAGCCACTGGTTAGAACCAAGCCTAATCTGCTCTACATTTTCAAAACTCTAGTTTTGACACTACAATGAACACGAAAGGAGCTCTGCATTAGCTGTCACACCCACAGGCCCAAAATGAAATCCAATACAATGATCAGCCACTGGAGAAGCGGAAGAGAAGCACGCTTGAAACAAAAGAAATCTCAATACATCGCTCCAACCACCACTCTGGAGCAATCACACAGCTGAACCGCTCCAATATCGCGAAATTCTGCGCCAGCCGGGCCAAATCCATAGCCCACATCCCACCCTCGCCACACCGAATTCACCGCCTGAATATCTCCGTAGACAAACGAACACGACTGGGGGACATGAATCGAATCGAGCCGAGGAGAAAGCCCGCGCGCACCTGCCACGCGTCGAGCGTGTGCTGAAACTTCTGCAGCCAGCGGTCGGCGGCGGTGCGGATGGTGTCGTCGGGGTGGTGGTACAGCGCCGCGAGCGCCTCCTTCACCGTCGCCGTGGCCTGCGCCTCCATGCCGGCGCCGAACCCTACCTCCTACTCGACTGAGCCGCCGCCGGCGCGCTGCCGTGAGTAACGTGGACGAATTCCGCGGCGTACTGGATCTGCGGCCGGCGATTCGGGGCGGGTAGGGTTTTATGGAGAAGGAGGAGAAGAAATTTGAAACGGAGCAGAGAGACGGGCTTGCGCGAGTGCGCTGGATTCGATTCGATTCGATGGACGGGGTAGGGAGGGGGAGACGCGAGAGACGAGAGACAGTTGTTTGCGATTTTCTTTTCTTTTCCGTTTTTGTTTCTGCGCCGGTGACAATTGTTGTGAGCTGTGCCTGTCTCTCCATGCGCGTGGGCCCAAGTGATCTGATGACATATAATAAATTAATAACAATAAGGTCGCGTCTCCTGGGTGGCTCTCTGATATCATATCCTTTGGAAAAGGGAAATGATTCTCCCAGCCAACCGGCTACGAATTTTTTTTCTTTTTGAGCAGAACATCACCGGACTTTTATTGATCATTGATTAAGGTTTCTAAATAACCCGAGGCTTCAACAGCCAAGACGACCAACTTCTAAGTGTGACGAATTTTTAACAATGGTATGGGCATCTTCATTCGACTATCTATTCTCATACTTAAAATAACGTTTCCTTCGTCACCTATCATATCTCTAGTTTCTTTGATGATTACGGTATTTTCGCCAAACGCTTCCTCTTTGATTCACCGAACTACATCACCGTAACCAGACACATGCTCATGGAGTTGAGACTTTCATCTTGAGCTAAGAAGAGTGCTTCTCTACAAACAATGGCTTCGACAGTTGGGGATCTAACACCGTGTCCATAACAAGAACAGAAACACCTAAAATAATTTGTCTTCTCCTTAAAAGATTACAAGAGCAGTACTTTTTCCTAACTCTGTTGATATAGCTCCATCTACATTGCCTTTTACCTCTCCATTTGGTGGAGGAATCCATGTTCGAACCCAAGGTGGTTGGGTTGTTTTAGGAACAACACTTACGGCATCCACCTCCATCTCCTTGACAAATCTTTTTTCAAGGATACGTCAAGGTTGAAAAGCCAATTTTTTGTATGTGGCTCTGTACAGGTGCGTATTTGATCATGTAAATCTTCATCTACCAACACCCACACACATCTGGACATACGAGACTCCAAGAGTGAATGTCTCCAAGAATCCTCACTCCACCCACATATCACACGAGAGATGTCATATGCAATGTCTCTCTGGTGAGCAACACCTGATGTTAGCAAACCTTGCTCGGCTAGACGCCATGCAAAGTGCCTTGGTTTTGGAGGTATTTCATGTTGTTAGTGCATCTAGTGCCCCTTAGTGATTTTGGTGTATTGAAGACTTATAGGTTAAGGCACTAATGTGTTTGTGAGTGTACACAGGCTCTATAAGTCGATGAGGAGTTTGATATATTCGGAGATTATCGACCCCTAAAAATGTATGTCTTCAAGTGAAGACTTTGCTGAAGACTTTGGTGAAGACTTTGTGAAGACTTTGAAAATGAAGAAGTTGGTGTGACCTTGAAGATATGAACGAGGAATATGAAGCGTGAAGACTTTTGTTTTCGTAGTTTCATTTCCTTTATTTGAGTCATAGGAAACACCGTACTGTTAAAGGGGGCCGAGGTAATACTAAGGAAAATTTCCACTAATGCTCAACTCCAAAATCCTCAACCTATACAATCCTTCGAGTGAAGCCTTTGGAAATCTCTTACGGTTCAGTCAAGTTCTTCAGTGACAGAGACGAAGTTCTTCTGGTCTCTGAGGAAATTGATCTGACTGGGGAGTTAGGATTTCGCCAGTGTGAATTGCCTACAAGTGAGGAACATGATATGTCTGAGGACTTTCATAGTCCAAAAATCCGACTGTTGCTGTGCTTAGCGCCAGCTGTCCCCAATCACAAATATCCACAGAACGGTCATATCATTGGGGGCATTTATGTCATATCATGCCAGGTTGCACCCTGGCTATAAATAGCCACCCCCCACAACCACTAGTTGGTTGGCTACTCCGAGAGAGAACTGACACTTGTCATTTGAGAGCAACCCATCCTCTGAGGACTTTGAGTGAAAATCATCAGTGAGGAAAAACCCACAACCAAACCACCAAACCCAAAGTGATTGAGCATCACTGAAGAAATTCCTATGTGGAACCGACGCTTGTTACCTTTGAGGAATGTGCATCCTCCAAACGGTTAGGCGTCATGGTCTAGTGCTCCTGCGGTCAATTGGGGATCACGAAGTGACCTTGGTCTAGAGCATCCAGCAGTAAATTGTGGATCGCCGGGTGATCAGTTTGTGAGGGTTTTGGAAGTCTACCCTGAAGACTTACCACGAGTGTTGGGCGAGGACTGTGGGACCTGAGCTCAAGAAGAATACGGTAAGGACTGTGTGTCTTGGGACTGTGTGTCCTCTGGTTTAAATACCAGGCCGCTCCAAACCAGACGTACGACTGTCACAGCACTTGGAACTGGGTCATCAAATCATTATCTTCATCAAGCTACCTGGTTCTATTTCCTCAACCCTTCCATTTCCTCGTATGATTGTTGATGAAATTGAACTTTACTGTTTGAAGAATTTGACTAAAGACTTTCATAATTTTCTCACCTCAAATTCTTCAAGTTACCTTGTTCCTCACCTACTTATCCTGTATCACGCTACTTGTAATCTGTGCATGTTTCATTTCATCATGATGACTATGTTGTCGCTATGTTCCTCGTGCACTTGAGTACTTATTCCGCTGCTAGTTATTCATCACATTTCAAATTCCTCAAGTGATGAATTTGTAAAAATCGCCTATTCACCCCCCTCTAGTCGATATAACGCACTTTCAATTGGTATCAGAGTAGGTACTCCCTCGCTCTGTGTGATTTTGGTTTAACCACTTGGAGTTCTAGTTATGTCGACCATAGGTATGATCAAGGTTTCCGCGGGGTGTCCTCCCTTCGATGGGACGGACTACCCCTACTGGAAGAACAAGATGCGTATGCACCTTGAAGCTATTGACAACGATCTCTGGTACGTTGTGGAAAATGGTATGCCTTCTGTCACTCCCAATGTTACTACTGTTGATGTGAAGAGATTCAAGCAACTCAATTCTCAAGCGAAGAATATCATCTATGGCCATCTGAGCAAAGGTCGGTATGGTAGAGTGAGTGCTTTGAAGACTGCTAAGCTTATCTGGGATAGGCTGTCCAAAGTCAACGAAGGTGTATCCACTCAACGTGACTCTCGTGTTGATGTTCTTCGCAATCTCTTCAACCGCTTCAAGAGACTTGACAATGAAAACGTTCAGCAAACTTTTGATCGTCTCACTGATATCTCCAATGAGCTTCAAGCACTGGGTGCCATTGATATCACTGGCCATGAAGTAGTGAAGAAACTGCTACGATCCCTTGACTCCTCATTCGATACTCTGGCGTTGATGATTCAAGAATGTGGAGAGTACAAAGCACTTGATCCTGCTGACATTCTTGAGAGACTCAATACTCATGAATTTCAACAAGCTGAGAAGAGAGACCTCTACGGGTCAAGCTATGGAAGATCTCGTGCTCTGAAGGCAAAAGCAATTTCCTCATCCGAAGAAGAAGATTCTGACAGCAGCCTTGGTGATCCTGAAGAACTAAGTCAGGAACTAGCAATGCTTGTGAGGAAATTCCAGAAGTTCTCAAGGAGAGGTGGATTTGGAAAGTCATCAAAAAGTGGCTTGAGGAAATCAGATTCCTCAGAAGACTACAAGAAAAGAACTTGTCATCGTTGCAAGAAGCCTGGTCACTTTATCTCTGACTATCCTCTCTAGGAAAAAGACTCAAAGAAGAAGAAGAAATACAAGGATGATAGTTCTGATGACTCGAAGAAAAAGAAGATATCTTCAAAGTCCTCATCTGCAAAGTCCTCATCTTCAAAATCCTCAAAGAACGAGAAGAATGGTTCCAGAAAGGCACGAGCATTCATCGGCAAGGAAATGAATTTTGAGGAAGAATCTAAAGAATATGAAGAAGAGGAAGAATCTGAGGAGGAATCAGAATCTGTTGTCACTAGCCTTGCTCTCGCTACTGCTTTCGTCAGCAAGTCCATCTTCAAAAATGAAGAATATGACTACTCTAATGACTCTGATGTCAGCAATGATGATTATGCTCCCACCTATTGCTTCATGGCAAAAGTCTCAAAGGTACACAAAGGTCATTCCTCATCTGAATCAAGTGAAAGTGAATCTAATGAACATGTGAAACCTAGCTATGCTAAACTTGTTAAAATTGCCACTAAGCAACAAAGTGCAAGCTTCAGAAAATGCTAGACAAAAGCGATGATCTGTTGAACTATGAAGTGGATCGGACTCAAACTCTGTCTGACGATCTCAAAAGTCTTGAGACAAAGTATGATAACCTTCAGAGTCATCATAACGACTCTTAGCCGATCATGAGAAGCTTTCTTATGAATTTCTTTAAAGAAAGCAAGATCTTGAGAAACTGAGGGTGTCACATGAGGATATCCAAAGGGAAAACGGTTCCTTACTGGCTCAACAGATCAGTACCACTCACGAAGAATTTGTTCCACTTTGTTTGAAATGCATCGAACGTGAAACTGCTAATTCTTCACCTGAATGTTCAAATACTTCTATTGCTGCAAATTCTTAAACTATTCCCGTGGTCTCAAATTCCTCATTTGAGGATACCACGAGTATCACTGATGACAATGCAGGGTTGAAGGAATTGTATGTGACAGGCATGTACAAAAGTCTCAAAGGGCATCAAACCCTTTGCGATGTCCTCAAAAAGCAAATTCTGAACAGGAACCCTAGGAAAGAGGGTATTGCCTTTGTGAGGGAACTCAACGCTGATGGATCCTACTAGACACCTGAGCAGTACCCCCAAACCTCATGGTTTGCTGCGAAAGGACCTCTTGTAGATCCATCCACTTTATCTGGCTTTACGTGTGAAACTTCATATTCCTCTGATGAGTCACTTGACTCCAACTACAAATTCTTCAAAAATCAAAAAGGTGAAGTATTTGCTAGATTTGTTGGAACTAACTACAGGAATGGTTCTCCTATGAAGAAAATCTGGGTTCCCAAGAGCTACCTTCAAAATCTTCAAGTGAATGTCCTCACGACACCACTCATGAAGAATAGGAACCCGAGATCAAATTCCTCATATGGACCAAAGTACTCATTTGGACGAAAGTCCTCAAATGGTCAAAATTATCATTCTCGTACTAATGCCTCCATTTCGCAGGGAAAACCTAAGAGTTATGAATATGTGCATTATTCTTCAAACCATTATGTTCATAAGTCCTCGAAGAATTTCTCTGCTTATTCATTTGAGTACTCTAACCCTCGCCCTGTGAAACGAAGTGCACATGCTTCTATGCCTCCCTTCTCATATGGTGATCGCAGAATGATGAACTCTTTGCCACCCCTCCAGATGTGGGTGGTGAAGAAATTGAGGTCTCCAGATGAACATCTGGTGAATTTGCTGGAGACCTGAGGAAATGCTTGAAAGGACGCAAGCTAACTATGCAGAAATGAATTCCTCATTTCTCTCGTCCTCACACTACTTGCTTACTATCTTGTGTGATGAAATTATGTCTGATGAAATTGATGTCATATTCTTCACTTTGAAGCATATGAGTTCGTAAGTTGTACCAATTCATCTGCAGGATGATACTCCAAAAGCTACTGAGTGGTTCCTCGATAGTGGATGCACAAACCACATGACTGGTAACAAGAATCTACTAATGAATTTGCCACTCACTCCATCTCCTCTAAAGCATATCACCTACGCAGACAAAGGAAAAAAGCAAGGTATTGGGACTTGGTAAGGTTGCTATCTCAAAGGACCGAACCATGGATAAGGTGATGCTTCTTGAATCCCTTGGGTTCAACCTTATGTTTGTCTCAATGCTTTGTGATCTTGATATGATCGTCGTATTTGGGAAATATCGTTGTGTTGTCATCATGGATTCTGACAATTCCCAAGTCTTCGAAGGCTTTAGGAGAGGAGACTTGTATATTGTTGGTTTCTCTACAGGTCCTCAACCCGCCACATGCTTACTTGCAAAGTCTTCAGAAGGTTGGTTGTGGCATCGATGACTTGGACATGCGGGCATGAGGAACTTGCACACGCTCGTGAAGAAAAAGCACGTCATTGGCATCGAGGGTGTCAAATTCCTCAAGGACCACCTCTGTGGTGCATGTGAATCTGGGAAGATGACCAGATCAAAGCATCCTTCGAAGACAATCATGACCACGACTCAACCCTTTGAATTGCTTCACATGGATCTCTTTGGCCCCACTCATTACTCCATACTAACAAATGCTTCGAGTTTGTATGGCTTTGTCATTGTTGATGATTACTCTCTTTACACTTGGGTGCATATTATTCTGTACAAAAATGAAGTGCAGGATGTCTTCAGACGATTTGCTTCAAGGGCCTCCACCAACTTCGGTGTCAAGATCAAGCATATTAGGAGTGATAATGGGACTAAATTCAAGAACACTAATCTTGATGAACTTAGTATTACTCATGAGTTATCTGCCCCTTATACTCCTCAACAGAATGGCATCATGGAGCACAAGAACAGGACTCTAGTTGAGATGGCTTGCACCATGCTTGATGAATACAAGACTCATCATTGCTTCTGGCCTGAGGCAATTGATACTGCTTGCCACATCATCAACAGGGTATATCTTCACAAATTCTTCAAGAAGACTTCATATGAACTTATGACTAGCAAGAAACCCAATGTAAGTTATCTCAAAGTCTTCGGTGCAAAATGCTGGATCAGAGATCCTCACCACAGTTCTAAGTTTGCACCGAAAGCACATGAAGGTTTTATGCTTGGTTACGGAAAGGACTCGCACACCTACAAAGTCTTCAACACCTACCATCACAAGGTTGTTGAAACTATAGATGTGCGGTTCGATGAAACTAATGGCTCGCAAAGAGAGCACCTGCCTTCTGTGTTAGATGAACAGTCTCCTGAGGAATCCATCAAGTTGAAGGCAACTGAAGATATCATACCCACTGAGGAAGTCATTCCAACGAATGAAGACTTTCATGTTGATACACCTAAAGAAAATGATGCTGAAGGAAGTCCTCAGCCACATCAACCTGCTCATCCTAGAGTTGCAAATGAAGTCCAGATTGACAAAATCATCGATGACATCAATGCATGAGGTCCCCTCACTCGCTCAAAAGCTTCACATTTAACTAACTTTTGTGGGCACTTTGCCTTTGTCTCTATCATAGAGCCCACCAAAGTTGATGAAGCATTCAAGGAGCATGAGTGGATTCAAGCTATGCAAGAGGAATTGCATCAGTTCAAGCTCAACAACGTGTGGGAACTTGTCAAGCATCCAGATCCTCGCAAACATAACATCATAGGTACCAAGTGGATCTACCGCAACACGCAAGATGAAAATGGCCTTGTGGTGAGGAATAAGGCTCGTCTTGTAGCTCAAGGCTACACACAGGTTGAAGGATTTGACTTTGATGAAACGTTCGCACCTTTTGCTAGACTTGAAGCTATTCGCATATTGCTTGCTTATGCTAACCACCATAATATCATCTTATATCAAATGGATGTGAAAAGTGCATTCCTCAATGGTAAGCTTGAGGAATAAGTATATGTTGCTCAACCCCCAGGTTTTGAAGACTCTAAGCATCCTAACAAAGTCTTCAGACTCAACAAGGCCCTCTATGGCCTCAAGCAGGCCCCTCGGGCATGGTACGACACTTTGAAGGAATTCCTCATGAAGAAAGGCTTCAAACCCGGTTCACTCGACCCCACTCTTTTCACAAAATCCTATGACAATGAACTGTTCATATGCCAAATATACGTAGAAGATATTATCTTTGGCCGTACTGACAAACGTTACAGTGATGAATTTGCCTATATGATGAGTGAAGAATATCAAATGTCTATGATGGGAGAGTTGAAATTCTTCTTAGGTCTTCAAATTCGTCAATAAGACAATGGCATCTTCATCTCCCAAGAGAAGTACCTCAAGGATGTTCTGAGGAAATTCGACATGCAAGATTGCAAAGGCGTCAAAACTCCAATGCCTTCAAAAGGCCACCTCTGCACTGATGAAAATGGTAAAGATTTCAATCAGAAGGTATACCGCTCCATGATTGGCTCATTATTGTATCTATGTGCATCTAGGCCTGATATTATGCTGAGTGTTTGTCACGCCCAAGACGCGGTCCTATCCTTATTTGGCACGAGGGCCTCAAGGGGATAGAAGCGCATCTTGATGCGTTCGCAAGAATGGATATCATTACAAGTACATGTACAAAAGAGATGAGTATATGGAATTGGCTTACACTCGCCACAAGCTACATCAGAGTCACATCAATACAATAACATCTCAAACATCATACAAAAGAGCAGGGTCCGACTACGGACGAAATCAAACGATAAAATGACATCCACCCTTGCTATCCCAGGCTGTCGCCTGGAACCCATCCAAGATTGAAGAAGAAGAAGAAGAAGAAGAATTCCAATTCAAATTAAGCAACGCGCTCACGTCAAATCATCGCATTACCTGTACCTGCAACTGGTGTTGTAGTAATCTGTGAGCCACAGGGACTCAGCAATCTCATTTCCAAGGGTATCAAGACTATTAAAGCTTAATAGGTGAGGTATGGTTAAGTGGTGAGGCTGCAGCAAGCGACTAAGCATATATTTGAGTGGCTAACTTACGAGTACAGAAAGTAAAGTATGGTGGTCTACGCATAACGGATGTGAGCTACTAATGATCACTAATTGATCCTGAACACCTACTTACATCAAACATAACCCCACCGTGTTCTCTTCCGGATAAGGACTCACGAGAAGAGACAGTCACGGTTACTCACACGGTTGGTGTGTTTTATTAGAGTTTACTTCAAGTTTGCTATGACCGGGTGTTAAACAAAGTATCCAAGTTTGCCACATAACCGCTGGCACGGCTTCTCGAAAAGATTTAACCCTGCAGGGGTGCTCCAACTCGTCCATCGCAAATTAACCACACTCAGCGGGAATAACCTCAACCACGGATCTCGTGATCTTCCTAGGCAATTCCAAAGGAAATCCAACACCTCGAGATAACCCGAAGAAAAATCAGAGTTCCTCACTCAAGACGTTCGAGAAAGGTAAAACAAATCCAGCAAGGCCGCCCGGCGTGTCGACGAACCCGATAGGAGCCGCGTATCTCGTTCTCAGGACACGACCAGATGAGCACAGCGTACAGTGACCTGATAGAAATCTCCCGAGTTACCCCGGGTTGGCCCCGCACACGACTCTAGTTTGGACCAACACTCATGAGGAGCACTGGCCCGGGGGTTGATTAAATTATCCACGGGGTCCGGAAAAATATCCCCTATGCAAGTTCATTAATTATTAGGCAAATGTAGTACCAATGTTGGGCCTTGCCAGACAAGTTTTAATCTAACCCGAAAATCAAGGGGGTCCCCATAACAACCCCGAGCATGTTAGGAGCGCTCATTTATGGAACATAACACTGGTTCACAAGAAACTAAGGGCGGCAAGAGTGGAACAAAACAACGAGTAAAAGGCCAAGCCTTCACCCTTTACCATGTATATATGTGCATTAAGTTTAATAGCAGAAATATTGTGATATAACAAAGAAGGTCCATGTTGGCACATGGAAGCAATAGCACCTGCAACTAGCAAAGCTATAAGAAGGGCTGAGCAAGCGGTAACATAGCCAAACAATGTTTTGCTGGGATGTGGAGAGGTTAGAGGCTTATCATGGCAATGTTGGGAGGCTTATCAAACAAGTGGTAGGTAGCGAGACATAACGATAATAGACGAGACAACTAGCATGGCAATGATAGTAATGGTATCCAGGGAAATGTATCATCTTGCCTAAGATCCCGCTCGGAAGAAGACCGAGTCCATGAAGAAGACGAGCCAACGTAGTCGAACGAATCCTCATACTCCGAACGCTTTCGGAAACTCTATCGAGAAGAAGCAATCCGAAACAACAATCAACACAAGATACACCACAACATATGCAAAACACGATGCACAACAAATATGGTGCATGTCCGGTTTAAATATGCAATGCATGACAAATCACCACAATCAAATACTACACATTAAAGTGAAGCTCAATATGCAACGAGTTGCATATTGACGAAACTCCACATTCAAAATATTTAGTTCACTCCCGTTAGGTACACGAAAATATTAAATGTTGTTAAACATGGCAAGAGGTGAAGCATAAGTAAACTATCCTATCTAGGCATCTTAAATGAGGTCGGAAACAACTTATAGCAATACCGAAATGACCCCATGTGTTAATTATGAATTTGGTCCAGATCTGATCTAAACATATTTAATATTTGTTAAACAGAAAAATAAAGCATACCATGTTATTCTACACGTCATTCTAGTCGATTTACATATATAGAACATCTCAAACGAAGCTACGGTCTAAAAGATATGAG
Organism: Hordeum marinum; assembly: GCA_022496015.1. NCBI lineage: Eukaryota > Viridiplantae > Streptophyta > Magnoliopsida > Poales > Poaceae > Hordeum > Hordeum marinum. The sequence goes on from CM039672.1 coordinate 218,417,491, forward strand.
CAACACAAGATGCACATGTCATGAATGCAAATGCATGGGAAAAGCAATCACAAACATCTCAAATCATGAATGTAACAAGTTGTTATGAAATTACATGATATTCTAAGCAAGTTTCACATATGGAATGTCCAAAACGGAGCTACGGTTCAACCACAATCATCAAAACAAGTTTTAATTGAAATCTGCCAAAAACAGCAAGATGGCATTTTGAACATGTGAAAACAACAAGCTACAAGACTCCAAAATGCACAAACCAAGCATGAGGCAATAGTATATAACATCCACTTCATTTCATCTTCACAAATCATTATCAAAACATGCATGGATCACATGGTAGGAAGCTCATAAGAAGGCTACTTGAAAACAATTTCAGACTTGGTGAAAATAGCAGTTTTTGACAGTGCAGTTTTATCACGAAGGCATATTGAGAGCAGTGAAACTATATGCTATAAGTCATATTATGGCATGAAACTTAACATCATGATAGAGGACAATATACACAACAAATAACTCCATTAAACCAACCACAAAAGAGGTCTAGATCACTAGCAAATCACATGGCAAGACAGCAACAAAATATAACAGATTCAGACTTAGAAATATTTTGGGCCCTCAAAATAACAGATTTTTATAGCAAGTTTACAACACCAAAACAACACCTAAACATGCATTTCTATGATAAGCAAAATGACCATGGGCTAGGACACATATCAAAAAGCAACTTTCATGTTGAAAAATGATTCATATCTTGCCCGGATTAAATCACACGAAAATGACAAAAGGCATCACGGCATAAATGACATGCATGCAAACATGCTCAAATGGCAAACTAAATGCACGGATGAATCCTATGGATTTTTCTACTCCGAAAACATATATAATATGATTAGGTTCATGTAGAAAATTAATCACAATTAAATATGCGGGATATATGGCCTAATCAACTTAAAGCAATTCAATGATGCAAAATAAATGCAAACATCATGACCACATTTTTATCATGCATGAAAATGTGGTGCAAATGAGATGAACATTTTTTTAATTTGAGATTTATTAATTTCGATGCACGGTTAATAATTACGCAAAAATGCAAAAAATGACAATTATGCAAAATGACATATTAAATAATTTTTGACATGGATGCAAATGGCATATTAATAATCTACGCATTATTCTAAGCAATTTTCACGTTCGAAATTTTTCCATACAGTGCTCGGTTAAATTCATATAGACGTTTAATACCGCAAAATAAATAAAAACAGAAAAAGGAAAAAAAGGGGGCTGGCTCACCGTGGGCCGAATCGGTGCACAGGGGGGGGAGCAGCTGGGCCGCTGGGGGCGCAGGCCAGCCCACGCGGCTGCTCGGGCACGGGCACGAGCGCGCTCGACCGCTTGCTCCTCCCGAGCGGGAGAGCGAGCCAGCGGCGGCGATGGCCCGGCAGCGACGGGGCAGGGCGCCGGCGGCAGGCGAGGCTGGGGGCAGGGGTGGCGGATCCGGTGGCGGGGCGATGGGATCCGGCCGGCGGCGAGGCCTGGGCTGGCCGGGACGAGCACAAACGGCGGCGGCGCTACTTGCGGGAAGGGAGAGGTGAGCCGAGGCAAGAGGAGAGGAGAGAGGAAGAAGAAGGGAGAGGAAAGGGGAGAGAGGGCCGGCTGGGCGCGGTGGCTCCGGTCGGAACTCCGACGAGGCTAGCCGGCCACGGGGCTGCTCAGGCACGGGCATGGGGAAACCTCCATGGAAGCTCGGGCAGGAGCTCCGGGAGAGCTCCGGACGCGATTCGGGCCCGGATGGGCTCGAACGGGCCCAGATGGGCTCGGGTGGGCTGGAGGCTGGAGGAGGGAGAAGGAGAGGGCTGGCTAGGGTTTGCACGCGAAACGAGGGGCTAGGGCTATATATAGGTTTAGGCTAGGGTTAGCTGGCACTGTCCGTTTTCGGACTGTCGGGTGTCGGTCCGACGATCCGGAAGCGGAGGGTCGGGCTGCGGCGGCTATGAAGAGGGCTAAGTGGGGAAGAGAGAGAGAAGTCTGCGACCCGGACACGGAGATTTTAAAACACCAAGAACGACCGACGAAATGCCGATAACCTAACTGCTACGACTGACCGACGGGGTATCTATCGAACTTAGAACGCGACGAAATTCGACGGGCGGTCTACCTATGCTATAACAAGACCGCACAACAAGTTTCAACTCGATCCGAGAATACTTTTGCGCGCGCTTTAAAAACGATTTTATTTAAAAGATGTCGCGGGCGTGTGCGTGTGTGGCTGGTCTCGAAGTGGGCAACGGCGAAACGGAGAGAACCGGCGACTACGAAGAGATGCAAGTTTTTGAAAACGGGAGATGATGCGATGCAGATGATGCGAATGATGCGATGATGAATGCAACAACCAGATGAACACATGCCGAAAACGGAAACTAAAGGGGAATCTACTGGAATCTTCTGGAGCGTCGGTCCCGGGCTGTCACAACTCTCCTCCACTACACGAGGATCTCGTCCCGAGATCTAGAATGAAAAGGGGAAGAGAAAGAGCAAAAGGTAAACTTAGTTGCTTCTTGACAAACGAATGAAACCAATGAAACATGAAGGATGCAGGAGATGAAGAATGAAGAACAAGCAAGAATTCACAGGAAATTTCGGCAACACTCCGGTAGGAAAGAGGGGCAAAATTTGATAACATGGAAACAAATTGAAAGAGAGGCACCAAACTTTGGTTGGAAAAGATCAAAACTACACAAGACAGAAGGAACAAGAAAGATTTGACAGCACTCTGATTAGAAGAACAACCAAGAAAGAACAAGATCTTGACAAAGCAAGAAAGTAGATTGAAGAGAGGAACATCACTTTGCCTCCGGAACAAAAGAATAGACGATAGGTCTTTGAAGAGAAGAAAACTGAGAAGAAATGACAACTTCTAGCACCAATGAATTTGACAACATAATTAGGAAGAAGAGATTGAACGAAGTTGTTGGAAGACCAACAACGAAAAGAACAAGCTTATTGCGGATTTATGGAAAACATCTCAAAATTATGAGGTGACAATCCGCCACAACAGAACAATTGATGAATGAGAGCAACAAGATATGCAAGGCTTCTTTACCAAGAAGAGGAGACACTTGAATTACTTATGACACCATGATAGCAACATCCTTGGGAAATGCTTAGGTGAAATACAACCCAAGATAACTCTGAGAAATGAATGATGGGTTTACTTATCTTATTCTTGACAATATTTCCTTCGAGACTCTTCATAGTCAAGAATTTAATAACACCATCTCAAACGAAAATGGAGAAGGAATTGAACTTAGAAATCCAAGATAAAGAACACTTGAGCACCTCCAACAAGAATCTTAAAGAACACTTGAAAATGAAAGAAATTTTGATGAACCACCATGAAGGACCTCCGGAAGAACTCTGAAACGAAAGGATGACAGAAAGAATTGAAGGACGCAAAACAAGATTGAGGCCTTGCTATGAATTAGATGAAGCTTCCGAACAAGATAGTTGAGAAAAGACTAGGAACTCCAGAAAACAAAGATGACCACTTGGGATAAGGAATTGATATCATGAACACTCTGGAAGAAAGATTGAGATACTTGAATGAACAAGAATAAGAATTATGATATGACTATCCTTCATCAAGTTAAATTGATGACAAGCAATGGATTTCACACATCACTTATTCTTCTTGAAAAAGAATGAGGAAAGAGATAGAGCACAATCTTGAAGAGGTCTTGCACGAGAACATCGGAAGAATTCGAAACAAAAGAGAATAAGCCAATGAATGATATAGCATGAGAACTTAGAGAGCATGATCCACCAAATAGAAAACTTCACAAGACCCCGAAAAGAATTAGAAACAAAAGAGGACACATGAGAATGAAGAGAACAAGATATGCTTAATAGAAACTGAACAAGGCACCGGAATAACTGAGATACGAACAAAGGGACAACAATTGAGAAGAATTGAGAACGAGAGCTGACAGTTAGTAACGAAGAAATCTTCTGAAATGATGGCCTTCGGAGGATCAAGAATGAAAACAATTCTGAAAGCATCAGATAGATATGGAAGAAACAACTCATGATCCAAACAATTTGAGATGATAGGAACAGTCTGAACCTATGAATCTTTGGAAGAATGAACAACGATTGAGAAACTCTCCCTCGGACTTCAATGCAGAGAATGACGACGAGAAACAACACCATGAATCACTAAGATACTCAGGAATCATGAATAAAGAAAAGGTCGAGCCAACAATGAAAATGATTCGACGATCTTCGAGAAGGCATATGACTGATGAAAATCATTCTTATGTCATATTAAAAGAACTTGAGAACACCTCCGGAAAGAATAGAAGAATCAGGTAGGATCCTGGGAAAAGACCTGTGGGTTATGGGCCCACTAAAAAGAAACCACCATTGAAACAATTGATTAAAAGAGATACGGCACCGGTACAAATTAAGACTTGATGATATGAGACCCTTGAAATAATTTGAAAGGTTTATGAATGGGAATGAAAGTCTTCTGAGATATCTTCAACACTCCGGATAGAATAGAGATACGAATAAGCAAGAGAGGCTTGATAAAGAATTCCAACATGGAGAGCCAATAGAGAATGAAAATGATATGATGAACACCAAGAACTTGAATAGAATCCACCGGAAAAGAAAACAAGATGAATACTGATAAATGATAACTTGAGCACTGAGCATCTTCATAAAGAATCACCGGACAAGAATAACAACAAGAACAAGGAATATGATGATAGATCTTGAAATAGAAACTCTTGAGAATCTCCACAAAGAATCATCGGAACTAGATAGAAGAAAAGATAACGGAAGCATTACATGAATAGAAAAGACACTTGGATGAGAATTTCACCATTGAAGAAAAAGGGCGGGAGGGCGGGAAAAACAAAGAAAACTTGGAACAGATGATACAACTTCGGGAAAGAAATGAGAATTGATCTTGCAATATTGAAGAGGATAGAATATCTTGAAGAGAAGCACACCGGTTGAGAAGAATTGATATGAAAACTTGATTGGGCAAAAGAGCTAGCATTCCCACAGAAATATGAGAACACTACTAGCAAGATATGAAATCACCACCTGACATTGAAGCAACTTGAATTACCATATTCAAAACGAAACAAGGATGAGGCTTATGAAACAAGCCAGAAACAAATACATATCCACTATGCACTTGTTGGAAAGATAATTCTAGGTAACTACTTGAATTCCCACCTAAGAACTTCCGAAAACTTTCTTGTTTATGCGAATCGGGTTGCGGAATCAGGAACCTGCCCTAGGCAATCAGCTGCAACTGCATCCGCATCCTTCCACACCATAATTCAAGAAATTTCGCAAACTCGTCTAATCTCGAATCCTCGAACTCACAACGATACTAAACCATGGTGGTACCCCGGACGCCTCCCCAGTACTGGGTGACTCCGACCTTATCTCACCACGATAAGTATTGAAGCAATTTCGAACATTCTTCGTCCTGAGATATCAAGGAAGCTGAATGATAACGATGTGCCAACATTCCTCGGACCTCAACTCCCCGGAAGAAATCAAGTTAGACAGGAGGCACCAAGACAGAACCCTGTCACATTGGTATCATATAGTTTCCAAAATATCTGCGTGATCCTAAAAAAATTTGAGCGAGAAGAGGAGTAGAATCAAAATTCCTAAGTCAAATATCTCACCAGAGCATAGAAGAGGAGTAAAAAGAATCCTACTCTCCGATATAACTAGACTCAAAACAGTTTTTCACTAGACTCGACTCGGCCAAGTTCGATCAATCAAGGGGGCTCCTAGGTCGGTACAGGCTCTGATACCAACTTGTCACGCCCAAGATGCGGTCCTATCCTTATTTGGCACGAGGGCCTCAAGGGGATAGAAGCGCATCTCGATGCGTTCGCAAGAATGGATATCATTACAAGTACATGTACAAAAGAGATGAGTATATGGAATTGGCTTACACTAGCCACAAGCTACATCAGAGTCACATCAATACAATAACATCTCAAACATCATACAAAAGAGCAGGGTCCGACTACGGACGAAATCAAACGATAAAATGACATCCACCCTTGCTATCCCAGGCTGTCGCCTGGAACCCATCCAAGATTGAAGAAGAAGAAGAAGAAGAACTCCAATTCAAATCAAGCAACGCGCTCACGTCAAATCATCGCATTACCTGTACCTGCAACTGGTGTTGTAGTAATCTGTGAGCCATAGGGACTCAGCAATCTCATTTCCAAGGGTATCAAGACTATTAAAGCTTAATAGGTGAGGTATGGTTAAGTGGTGAGGCTGCAGCAAGCGACTAAGCATATATTTGAGTGGCTAACTTACGAGTACAGAAAGTAAAGTATGGTGGTCTACGCATAACGGACGTGAGCTACTAATGATCACTAATTGATCCTGAACACCTACTTACATCAAACATAACCCCACCGTGTTCTCTTCCGGATAAGGACTCACGAGAAGAGACAGTCACGATTACTCACACGGTTGGTGTGTTTTATTAGAGTTTACTTCAAGTTTGCTATGACCGGGTGTTAAACAAAGTATCCAAGTTTTCCACATAACCGCGGGCACGGCTTCTCGAAAAGATTTAACCCTGCAGGGGTGCTCCAACTCGTCCATCACAAATTAACCACACTCAGCGGGAATAACCTCAACCACGGATCTTGTGATCTTCCTAGGCAATTCCAAAGGAAATCCAACACCTCGAGATAACCCGAAGAAAAATCAGAGTTCCTCACTCAAGACGTTCGAGAAAGGTAAAACAAATCCAGCAAGGCCGCCCGGCGTGTCGACGAACCCGATAGGAGCCGCGTATCTCGTTCTCAGGACACGACCAGATGAGCACAGCGTACAGTGGCCTGATAGAAATCTCCCGAGTTGCCCCGGGTTGGCCCCGCAAACGACTCTAGTTTGGACCAACACTCATGAGGAGCACTGGCCCGGGGGTTGATTAAATTATCCATGGGGTCCGGAAAAATATCCCCTATGCAAGTTCATTAATTATTAGGCAAATGTAGTACCAATGTTGGGCCTTGCCAGACAAGTTTTAATCTAACCCGAAAATCAAGGGGGTCCCCATAACAACCCCGAGCATGTTAGGAGCGCTCATTTATGGAACATAACACCGGTTCACAAGAAACTAAGGGCGGCAAGAGTGGAACAAAACATCGAGCAAAAGGCCAAGTCTTCCACCCTTTACCATGTATATATGTGCATTAAGTTTAATAGCAGCAATATTGTGATATAACAAAGAAGGTCCATGTTGACACATGGAAGCAATAGCACCTGCAACTAGCAAAGCTATAAGAAGGGCTGAGCAAGCGGTAACATAGCCAAACAATGTTTTGCTGGGATGTTGAGAGGTTAGAGGCTTATCATGGCAATGTTGGGAGGCTTATCAAACAAGTGGTAGGTAGCAAGACATAACGATAAAAGACGAGACAACTAGCATGGCAATGATAGTAATGGTATCCAGGGAAATGTATCATCTTGCCTGAGATCCCGCTCGGAAGAAGACCGAGTCCATGAAGAAGACGAGCCAACGTAGTCGAACGAATCCTCATACTCCGAACGCTTTCGAAAACTCTATCGAGAAGAAGCAATCCGAAACAACAATCAACACAAGATACACCACAACATATGCAAAACACGATGCACAACAAATATGGTGCATGTCCGGTTTAAATATGCAATGCATGACAAATCACCACAATCAAATACTACACATTAAAGTGAAGCTCAATATGCAACGAGTTGCATATTGACGAAACTCCACATTCGAAATATTTAGTTCACTCCCGTTAGGTACACGAAAATATTAAATGTTGTTAAACATGGCAAGAGGTGAAGCATAAGTAAACTATCCTATCCAGGCATCTTAAATGAGGTCGGAAACAACTTATAGCAATACCGAAATGACCCCATGTGTTAATTATGAATTTGGTCCAGATCTGATCTAAATATATTTAATATTTGTTAAACAGAAAAATAAATCATACCATGTTATTCTACACGTCATTCTAGTCGATTTACATATATAGAACATCCCAAACGAAGCTACGGTCTAAAAGATATGAGCAACACAAGATGCACATGTCATGAATGCAAATGCATGGGAAAAGCAATCACAAACATCTCAAATCATGAATGCAACAAGTTGTTATGAAATTACATGAGATTCTAAGCAAGTTTCACATATGGAATGTCCAAAACAGAGCTACGGTTCAACCACAATCATCAAAACAAGTTTTAATTGAAATCTGCCAAAAACAGCAAGATGACATTTTGAACATGTGAAAACAACAAGCTACAAGACTCCAAAATGCACAAACCAAGCATGGGGCAATAGTATATAACATCCACTTCATTTCATGTTCACAAATCATTATCAAAACATGCATGGATCACATGGTAGGAAGCTCATAAGAAGGCTACTTGAAAACTGTTTCAGACTTGGTGAAAATAGCAGTTTTTGACGATGCAGTTTTATCAAGAAGGCATATTGAGAGCAGTGAAACTATATGCTACAAGTCATATTATGGCATGAAACTTAACAGCATGCTATAGGACAATATCCACAACAAATAACTCCATTACACCAACCACAAAAGAGGTCTAGATCACTAGCAAATCACATGGCAAGACAGCAACAAAATATAACAGATTCAAACTTAGAAATATTTTGGGCCCTCAAAATAACAGATTTTTATAGCAAGTTTACAACACCAAAACAACACCTAAACATGCATTTCTATGATAAGCAAAATGACCATGGGCTAGGACACATATCAAAAAGCAACTTTCATGTTGAAAAATAATTCATATCTTGCCCGGATTAAATCACACGAAAATGACAAAAGGCATCACGGCATAAATGACATGCATGCAAACATGCTCAAATGGCAAAACTAAATGCACGGATGAATCCTATGGATTTTTCTACCCCGAAAACATATATAATATGATTAGGTTCATGTAGAAAATTAATCACAATTAAATATGCGGGATATATGGCCTAATCATCTTAAAGCAATTCAACAATGCAAAATAAATGGAAACATCATGACCACATTTTTATGATGCATGAAAATGTGGTGCAAATGAGATGAACATTTTTTTAATTTGAGATTTATTAATTTCGATGCACGGTTAATAATTACGCGAAAATGCAAAAAATGACAATTATGCAAAATGACATATTAAATAATTTTTGACATGGATGCAAATGGCATATTAATAATCTACGCATTATTCTAAGCAATTTTCATGTTCGAAATATTTCCATACGGTGCTCGGTTAAATTCATATAGACGTTTAATACCGCAAAAAAAATAAAAATAGAAAAAGGAAAAAAAGGGGGCTGGCTCACCCTGGGCCGAATCTGGGCCGAATCGGTGCACAGGGGGGGAGCAGCTGGGCCGCTGGGGGCGCAGGCCGGCCCACGCGGCTGCTCGGGCACGGGCACGAGCGCGCTCGACTGGCTGCTCCTCCCGAGCGGGAGAGCGAGCCAGCGACGGCGATGGCCAGGCAGCGGCGGGGCAGGGCACCGACGGCAGGCGAGGCTGGGGGCGGGGGTGGCGGATCCGGCGATGGGGCGACGGGATCCGGCCAGCGGCGAGGCCAGGGCTGGCCGGGACGAGCACAAACGGCGGCGGCGCTACCTGCGGGAAGGGAGAGGTGAGCCGAGGCAAGAGGAGAGGAGAGAGGAAGAAGAAGGGAGAGGAAAGGGGAGAGAGGGCCGGCTGGGCGCGGCGGCTCCGGCCGGAACTCCGACGAGGCCAGCCGGCCACGGGGCTGCTCGGGCACGGGCACGGGGAAACCTCCATGGAAGCTCGGGTAGGAGCTCCGAGAGAGCTCCGGACGCGATTCGGGCCCGGATGGGCTCGGGCAGGCTGGAGGCTGGAGGAGGGAGAAGGAGAGGGCTGGCTAGGGTTTGCATGCGGAACGAGGGGGCTAGGGCTATATATAGGTTTAGGCTAGGGTTAGCTGGCACTGTCCGTTTTCGGACTGTCGGGTATCGGTCCGACGGTCCGGAAGCGGAGGGTCGGGCTGCGGCGGCTGTGCAGAGGGCTAAGTGGGGAAGAGAGAGAGAAGTTTGCGACCCGGACACGGAGATTTTAAAACACCGAGAACGACCAACGAAATACCGATAACCTAACCGCTACGACTGACCGACGGGGTATCTATCGAACTCAGAACGCGACGAAATTCGACGGGCGGTCTACCTATGCTATAACAAGACCGCACGACAAGTTTCAACTCGATCCGAGAATACTTTTGCGCGCGCTTTAAAAATGATTTTATTTAAAAGATGTCGCGGGCGCGTGCGTGTGTGGCTGGTCTCGAAGTGGGCAACGGCAAAACGGAGAGAACCGGCGACTACGAACGGATGCAAGTTTTCGAAAACGGGAGATGATGCGATGCAGATGATGCGAATGATGTGATGATGAATGCAACAACCAGATGAACACATGTCAAAAACGGAAACTAAAGGGGAATCTACTGGAATCTTCTAGAGCGTCGGTCCCGGGCTGTCACAGTGTTTGCATGTGTGCCCAATTCCAAGCAACACCGAAGGAATCACACCATAAGGCTGTGAAACATATTCTTCGATACTTAGCTCACATACCAACACTTGGATTATGGTATCCCAAGGGCTCAAATTTTCACCTCGTCGGATACTCTGATGCTGACTATGATGGAGATCATGTGGATCGCAAGTCAACCTCAGGCACATGACATTTCCTCAGACGATCCTTAGTCTGCTGGTCCTCGAAGAAGCAGAACTGCGTGTCACTCTCTACTACTGAAGCTGAGTACATCGCTGCTGGCTCATGTTGTGCTCAGTTACTATGGATGAAGCAAACCCTCAAGGACTAGGGGATCAAGTTGAAGAATGTCCCTCTCTACTACGACAACAAGAGTGCCATCAAGATTGCATACAACCCAGTTCAACACTCCAAGACCAAGCACATCCAGATTCATCGTCACTTTCTTCGAGATCATGTACTCAAGGGCGACATCTCCATCGACCACATCCCCACTGAAGAACAACTGGCCGATATCTTCACCAAGTCCTTGGATGAAAAGAGATTTTGCAAGTTGTGGTGTGAGCTAAATATCTTAGAATCTTTGAATGTTCTTTGAAGAAGGACACACATCCTAACACTTATGCAAAATTGATGACTTTGATGTGCAACACATGAAGTAACGTTTTTCTTCAATCAATGAAGAATAACCCTCTAAGTGTGAAGAAATTAATGAAGAATTTGATTCTCGGAACCCTACGACAATTGTACGCGGTGTCTGAAATCATCATTCTTATACGGTGGGTCACGCCACCAACCAAAGTTAAAATTCTTCAAAATTGAGTTTTTCGTTATTTTTGCAAATTCTTCAAATTATCAAATTCCTCAAATTTGCAAATTCCTCAAGTTTTCAAATTCGTCAACTTTTCAAATTCTTCAAACTTTGAAACTCATGTTCTTCATTGACTATATATATATATATATATGAGTTTTCAATGTCCTCAACAACATTCACTTATTGCTAATTCTTCAAGTTGATTTTCATCTAAGTGAATGTGATCGGACCCTTTCCCCCTCTATGCTAAACTCAACCCAGTTTGTTCACAAATTCTTCATATGCGTTCTACTTTGAAACTTGTTCAAAGTCTTCACTGTGTTCTTGACAGCTGAAGAATTTGTGAACGGAAACTTTGAAATTTTCACTATCAAAATTTTCAGCGGTTCCCGCTCAAACGGTTCCGATTCCCACGACTGGATAACCCACCGTCCCCCATAATCTCCACTACTCAGAACGTGGGTGACACATGTCATGTGGAGAGCAAGGGTCAGGGGCAATCTTGTCCAAAATCTTCGGGCAAATTGGTTTTCACTACCTCCATAAATACCCCTCCCCTTCAACTGTGCTCGGTTACTCCTCATCTCATCCCTCTCCTGAGCTCCAACCTAGCACCGTAGCTAAAGTCATCGTCTCCGGTGAGGAAGAACTTCACTGCCTCAACCTCGTCGTTGTTGTACTCGCATCGGCCGCGGAAGTCCTCATCCCGCCGCCGTTGTAGCTGTCTCCCTCTGCCAAGCTAGGGCGTGGGAGATCTGAACGGACGAACTTCCCAATCTCATATCTTGTTCGTCGTGTTCTTCATCGGGGTAAATAAAATTTATTTTTACTGCCCTTGTTTGATCCTCAAATGCTCTTCATATTCCTCAAAAGGTGTTTATTCTTTATGAACCTTATTCTAAAAGCACCTTACATCTTCACATACTTGATGTTTCTTCCCTAAGTAATGATTTTCTTCAAGATTCCTCAATTGTGTGAATCCTCAAAATTTGCACAACTCTGGAACCTGAGACAAAGAACACTTAGTGAAATTCCTCAATACACCCATGGTCAAATTCCTCTCACCTGTTTAATTTAAAAAAATTCTGAGAACGCATATGACCTCTTCAAATTCCTCGCACCTATACTCTGTTCACAGGTACAACATGTCCGCTGATGAATCACTAGGTTCTCATCAACTTAACTCATTTGTAGCGCTCCTTGAGAAAAAACTGTGTACTTCTTCAGAGTCCTCAAGAATTCATATTCCTCAAGTGAAGAAAATGGCTGACGGAAAGAAACCTCAGAAAGGTGGAAAGAAGCCAGATGTGCACACTGCCTTTGAGATCCCAGATGACGTGTATGAGGAATACTGCACACCCGATGAAGAAACTCATGGCAAAGAAACGACCAAGCAGAGAAAAATTCGTCTGCAGAAAATTGAGAGGAGATGGGAAGGGAAGGGAAGGAGTATCGTTATGTAACTTCAAAATACATGATGAAATTTGCAGTAAAACCTCCTTGCAGCAGGCCTCCCCTTGCTCCAAATCAAATTGATGACCCCACTAGCATCAAGACTGGTGAGGACTTTCCTCACATGTGGGAGAAGCAGCAAGCCAAGCTGGCAAAGAAAGCCAAAGAGGCAGTGAAGAAATTCAATGAAGATTCTGCTGCTGCTGCCTTTGTCGGAGCCTCTGCAAGTGCTCCGAAGAAAATCATGAGGAAGAAATCTGCATTGAAGATGAGTTCTTCAACCTCAAAACCTTCATAGCAGATCCCTCAAGGTCAAAGGCCTCGGCCTACAAAGTCTTCAGCTACTGGAACGGTTACTGCTCTGTCTTCTACGACATCTTCAACTAGCCCTTCTACGTTGAAGCTGAAGAAAACTGCTGGACGAGGTCAAAGACCAAGTCCTCACTCAAGCAAGGATGTGGTGACCATACCCTCAGGTTCTGATGAAGCTGATGATGAGGAATTGGAAGAAATCATCAAGCACAGTTAGCAAAAGGCTGCTATAGCAAAGGGCAGCTCTGTTCTTCTCATGCTGGATCCCAAGATGATCCTCAACTTCATCGATATATGGCTTGAAGACCCAAGCACTCCACTTTCTTCACTAAATCTGCCTCTTGGAGTGGATCATGTCCTCACCCACTTCATCTCTGAAGAAAAATGGAAGAGAGAGCGAGCTCTAAGAGGTAAGAGGAACATGGTTTGGAAGGAAAAGTTTCTGAGAGACAATGTGATGAATTCGACCCCAAATCAACTCGTCACTGTTCAGTCTGAAATTCGCACACTCTCTGAGGATCAAGAGAGATATGATGCTGAATGGAAGGGCACCAAGGTGAGATTCATCAGGGCTGCTCAAGCTGAAGTGAAGGATCACAACACTAGGGTTGCTGCTCGATCGCAACCACAAAATCCTCAGGCTGATGAAATTGCTAAGCCTGATGAAACTGATGATGGAAATGCTTCTGCACCAGAAGCAACTGCCAGTGCTGCTGAGGAAACTCAGACCACTGATGATCATGCCAGGACAACCACCACTGTTGTGTCTGAAGAAATTGAAAGGCCAGCTGAAGCTTTTGCTACGCCTGAAGAAACTGAACACACCAGGGCGGCTGCATCAGTCGTTCCTGAAGAAACTAACACTGCTGAGGAAAAGACTCTCAAGAGAAAAGCATCAGATCCAGAAACCTCAGTCGTGAAGAAGTTGAAGACGATGCCAAGTTCTTCAACTGGACCTATTGATGCTACACCAATTTCCTCAGCACCTGCCTATGAAATTGTACCATTTGGGGTGGATTATGTCATCCCAGATGAAGATGAAGATCAGTCTGCTGCTTCGACAGAGCAGATTGATGAAGAAATTGAAGTTGAAGTCATTGCTTCAACTCCAAAGGTATCATCGCCCTAGCCTCAGTTCACTTCTGAAGTGGCTGGTGTTGAAGAAATTGATGAGAATGTAGACATTGGCAATACAACGCTTGTCATCAATGATGAATATTGGGAATCAGCACACCCAAATTCACCAATGACTACTCCTCTAGCACAGATTTCTTAGTCGCCTGCTCCGACTGATGAAATACATGAAGAATCTGCCAATCTAAATACCCAAGTCACTGAAGAAATTCCAGCTGCAATGACTGATGATCTTGAGACTTCCGCCGCAACTGAGGAACCAACTCTCCAAATCGTTCTGTCTGAAGGTGTTCCTCCCATGCCAAAGGAGATTAAGGGGCGCTTCAAGCCAAATCTTCAACCGAAGCCAAGAATGCCATTCAAAGGCTCAGTACGCCCCAAATTCCTCAAGAGAAATTTCTTCAATGAACGTATGTTCTTCACCGGTTCAAATCCCTATGACTTTGCAAGGGCCGGTCGCAACAGATTTTGGACGGCAATACAACTCAACTACTATGCATCAGTTCTTTTTTAGAAGAAGAAAGTCTTCGAGCACCACCAAATTCCTCATGCTGAATGGAAACCCTTCCATCATTTACACCGATGCTCCAGGTTCTTCATGATGCAGGCATTCTCCCATTATGCGTCGACATCTGCGACTAGAATGAAGAACTCATTCTTCAGTTCTATGCCACATTGCATATCAGTGGAAATGCTTCAGACGCCAACTCTTGGATATTGGACTAGATGACAGGATCAACACACTTCACTGCTCAAGTTTCTGAATTGCTTCAGTGTGTACCAATTCCCATTCCCTCAGATGAAGCTCGCAAACTGTTTGATGAGCCTGCACTTCCAAATCAGCTAATGCAAGTGTTGATGAAGACATTGCCTCCTGGAAAGCCTCAATGAAAAACCTTCCTTGTGAAGGATCTGCTATATGTGCCCAGGACTGTCTACCGTATACTCAGAAATACGCTATGTCCTCAGAAGGGCCACAATACCGAAGAAGAAGAAGTGGAAGGAGTCATGAAGAATATGCTCTTCAACATCATTCATGGGATTCCCATTGACTTGCACGACTTCTTCATGAGGACTTTGGCCAGTGCTGCTTTAGCTCCATTTGAACAGAAGCCCTATGCGCCTTGGATAATGAAATTCATTAGGGCAAAGTCCTCAGTTCCCTTCAAGGCTGATTTCCAGAACCACTTTGGCTTCCTGTCTCCAATTGAAGTCATCAAGAGCACAATTGCCTCAGTTGAAGGAAAAGGCAAGGCTGTCATTGATGAAGGCACTCGTCCATTGGATGGACAGTTTCGCAAAGCCGCTTCCTTCTCCACTGATGAGGATATGTACCTGGGGTAGGGTCTTAGGCACGGCCCACATACCCTACCTAAGGACACTACATGGGAGGACTTAAAGATCAAGCATGAACTTCCGAGTGGATCCCTAGAGACGTTCAAAGTCACTCGACAGTAATCCACTCGGAGACTCCCGCTCTCACTCGGCAGTCGCGTGTCACTCGGAAGACCTCGCTTTCACTCGACGCTAGAAGACCAGGGGCCATCATCAAGAGCCTAACGGGCAGACGCTGGTTCAATGGTCATTAATAGCTTTTACTACGTACGTTAGCTGTAACGGCAGACTTTAAATCCCACGACCAGACCCTTTGATGCGGGGCCATTATGAGGGGCAGCGAACTCTATATAAGCCGCCCCTCCCCTCCTGCACAAGGGTTAGCAACTATTGTAACCTCGGCATTCCACACGACATAAAGCTCCCGAGCACTAAGACGTAGGGCTGTTACCTCCACGAGGGGGGCCTAAACTCATACATCTGTGTGTACACCCTCGCCGTAGCTAGGACTCTGCCCTCTCCATTCGTACCCCTACCATCTACTGTTAGGCTCGTTCCCACAACAGTTGGCGCTCACTGTGGGGCAGGCGTCTAAGTGACTTCCGGCGAGGTTGCGATTTTCATCCTTCGACATGTCTTTCGGCGGTGTTTTTGCTCTGGGCCACGAGATCCGTTTTGGAGCGCTCACCTTCATCGCCGATGATTCGGCATGGCTCCAGGAAGCGCCTCTCGATGTTGAGGCACTCCCGGTCCGTGGGGCCGCGCACTTCCGCGTGAGTCCCTGTGGCGTGTTGCTGCGTCAGCCGTCGACTCCCTACGTGTCGGCTCCTCTTGCCGTTCGCGGCTGCAAGCGGTCCGGCCGCTCACGACTCCAGCGGTGGGTCGAACACACAGCGGCACATCAGGCTTCTTCGTAGGTTGCAGCACTAGAGCTTGCCGAGTCCCTTCATGGCGTGTTCGAGTCGGATTTCGATTCGTCCGACGTGCCTTCCGAGTGCGAAAGCTACGATCCCGTCAGAGTTCACCGCCTGGCTTCGGTCGTGTCAAGCGTGAGGTCGGAGGTCCGTCGAACGTGCAACTGCGTCGTGATGAGGAGGTCCTTCATACCCCCATCGTCGGTGCGACTGCCGAGGCCCAAGCTTTGGAGGCCGCGCACGTTCGTCTGGAAGAGCTCCAGGCAGAGATCGATGAGCGTGCCCGCCAGCGCCCGCCTCGCACGAGTCGACGTCATCGACAGCTGTTTCCGACTGGATCTCACGATGGCATTGAGGTATACCGAACTTCTGTTCTTAATGTTGTTGTTGCTGCTAGGATAGCATATTCCATTCAGTCGTCCCGGTAAAAGGCTGATAGAGGGCTGTTGCAGATCAGAGCGCTGTTGGATGCAGCACAACATCAGAATTCAGCAGTTTCTCAGTGCCGTCACAAGATATACAACAATTCACCTAAGGCAGAGACCGTTCAGTCGGCACACAGCTCTGGATCACCCTTGCTTCGTCGAGGCGGCGGTTTTTGTGAAGGACAAGACTGAGATCAGCATCACCGCGAAGACCACCATCGAGTGCCCACTCCTCCATGGAGTGGCCCGTACGCGCCCTGACGCCAGGGCGACAGGCACTCCATCGGTGATGAGCGGGACGCGGACTTTGATGCCCGCACCTATCTTGTTCAGAAGCAGATCGACAAGAGCAGAGCCTACAGAGAGGGACTCGATAGAGACGTTTCGAGTGGAAGCTCAGCTATGGTGTCTGGTCTAGAGTGTTTCAGCAGAGCTATACGTTCCGCAGAGATTCCCCCCAACTTCAGAATGGCGGCGGGGATTGGAAAGTTTTCTGGTGAAACAAAACCAGAGACTTGGTTAGATGATTACCAAGTGGCTGTGCAGATTGGCGGCGGAAATGACAACATCGCAATGAAGCACCTGCCCCTCATGTTGGATGGTTCAGCTCGAACTTGGTTGAATCGTTTGGCTCCTTCCAGCATACATTGTTGGGAGGATCTTGCCCGAGTGTTTGTCCGGACCTTTGAGGGCACTTGCAAGTGCCCGACAGGTCTGGTCGACTTACAACACTACGTCGAGAAGCCCAATGAAACCTTAAGAGACTATATTCAGCGATGGTCCACCCTGCATCATACGGTGGAGAATGTGTCGAAACACCAGGTTGTTTGTGCCTTCAAGGCCGGTGTGAGATACAGGGAGCTGTACCTGAAGTTCGAGCGCACAAGTGACATTTCGCTCGGCAAGATGATGGAAATTGCCACACGCTACGCCAATGGTGAGGTAGAAGACCGCCTCCGTAGCGGCAAAGGAAAAGCAGTCACTAACGAGTTTGGCGGTGGCAACAATCGGAAACAGAAACGGAAGGCTAAAGACCCAGCTCCGGCAGAAGCAGCAGCACTGGCGACTCAGTCGAAGAACAAGGGCAAGGCCGGCTCAGTATGCCCCCAAGAAGGGGAAGGGTCAGTCAGGAACTGACATTTTGGATCAGCCGTGTGTAATTCACATGAAGAAAGATGCAGAAGGCAACCTTATTCTGCCCAAGCACACCACTTGACAATGTCAAACCCTCATTCAGCAGTTCAAGGGAGACCAGTCGAGTGGGAAATCTCTGAAAAAGAAGATGAAGATGAAGAGAAGGAAACATTCCCGGATGTCACTGCTACACTGGTGATCTTTGCTGATGTCGAGAGCAAGAGTCGTCTGAAATTCATCAACAAAGAAATCAACATGGCTGTGCCAGACACCCCACCTACCTCAAGTGGTCTCAATATGCTGTCACATTTGACCAGACAGACCATCCTGCTCGTGTGGCCACTCCCGGTCGACAGGCTCTGGTAGTTGATCCGGTGGTGCAGGGGACTCGACTCAGAACGGTCCTCATGGACGGCGGCAGCGGCCTGAACATTCTGTATGCGAATACCCCAAAAGGGATGGGCATTCCGATGTCCCATCTGAGCGAGAGCAGCATGCATTTTCATGGGGTCATCCCAGGAAAGAAGGCCAACTCACTCGGCCAGATAGGATTGGACGTGGCGTTCGGAGATAGCAAAAATTTCCGAAAAGAAAAATTGACGTTTGAAGTCATGGATTTCAAGAGTGCTTACCCGAAAAGAAAAATTGACGTTTCATGGCCCGACCATGTTACGTGTATCTAAAGTTGAAAATGTCAGGCCCTAAGGGCGTGATCACGGTCACTGGCAATCGGCAGCGGGCCGAAGAATGCCTCCAGCAAGGATCCAAGATCGCCGATCAACAGATGGCCATGGTCGAGCTGGAAGAGTACAAGAAAACCGTTGACCCTGCTGATTTGCTCCGCGCAAAAAAGCCTGCTTCCGAGTCGGCATTTCAGTCGGTAGGGGAAGTGAAGAAGGTGCACATCCACCCGACGGATCCAACTGCTGCCCCGACAAATATCTCAACAACACTTGACAGTAAATAGGAAGTCGAGCTCATCCAGTTCCTCCGTGAGAACTGGGATATCTTTGAATGGAAGCCTGTTGACATGCCGGGGATTCCCAGGGAGTTGGCTGAACACCGTCTGTGAGTAGATCTGAAAGCCAAGCCCGTCAGAGAGCATTTGCGTCGATCCGTGGCGGAGAAGCGCAAGGTAATCGGAGAAGAAGTGGCCCGTCTCTCTCAAGCCAAGTTCATTCGGGAGATTTACCACTCCGAGTGGCTCTCGAATGTTGTGATGGGTCCCAAGAAAGATAAGTCGTTGTGCATGTTCATTGACTTCAACATCTCAATAAGGTGTGTCCGAAAGACCATTTTCCGCTCCCCCGCATAGATCAAATTGTTGACTCGACAGCGGGATGTGAGCGGTTATCGTTTTTGGATACTTATTCTGGGTACCATCAGATCCGTCTGTTTGGCTCGGATGAAATAAAAACAGCCTTCATCACCCTGTTTGGGTGCTTTTGCTACATCACCATGCGTTTTGGTCTTAAGAATGCCGGCGCTACTTTATTCACATGATTCAAAAATGTTTACTCGACCAGATTCCTCGGAATGTCGAGGCGTACATGGACGATATAGTGGTCAAGTCCCGCAAAGGTTCCGACCTGCTGGCTGACTTGGTCGAGACATTCGCCAATGTGAGGCGATTCGACATAAAGCTGAATCCGGCTAAATGTACCTTCGGTGTCCCTGGCGGCAAGTTGCTCGGTTTTCTCATTTCCGAGCGAGGAATTGATGTCAATACCGAGAAGATCAGCACCATTACCCGTATGAAGACTCCCGTGCGGGTGCACGATATTCAGAAGCTCACAGGTTGCTTAGCAGCTTTGAGTCAATTCATTTCTTGTCTCGGCTTGAAGGCTGTGCCCTTGTACCAGTTGATGAAGAAGTCCGACACATTCGATTGGACTCCTGAAGCCGAAGCAACATTTGTTGAGCTCAAAGCCCTGCTCTCCACCCAGCTGGTGCTTGCTGCTCCTGCCAGCAAAGAGCCCTTGCTCCTATACATCGCGGCCACAAATCAGGTCACCAGTACAGTGTTGACTGTCGAGCGAGAAGAGGATGGAAAAACTTTTAAAGTCCAACGGCTAGTCTATTATGTCTCGGAAGTACTGTCCCCCTCAAAGCAAAGATATCCACACTATCAGAAGCTGGTGTATGGTATTTACCTGTCAGCGAAGAAGGTGGCACACTATTTCCAAGACCATTCGATCATAGTCGTCAGTGATGCTCCTTTATCCGAGATTTTCAATAATCGCGACACATCAGGTCGAGTGGCAAAATGGGCAATTGAGCTTGGACACTTTGACATCAGATTCGAGGCCAAGAAGGCAATCAAGTCCCAAGCATTGGCAGATTTCATGCCTGAGTGGATCGAACAACAACAGCCCATCCAAGTTCACTTGGCGCATTGGACAATGTTCTTCGATGGCTCCAAAATGTTGAATGGGCCCGGTGCTAGTGTTGTTTTGATATCCCCCAGAGGCGACAAGCTCAGCTATGTCTTGCAAATTCACTTTGATTCCTCCAACAATGAGGCAGAGTATGAAGCACTTTTGTATGGGTTGCGCATGGCTATCTCACTCGGCGTCAAGCTCTTGATGGTTTATGGCGACTCAGATTTGGTGGTGAACCAAGTGATGAAAGAGTGGGGTGTTAGAAACCCTGCTATGACTGGATACTGTAATGCAGTCCGGAAGTTGGAGAAGAAATTTGAAGGTCTGGAACTTCACCATGTTCCTTGACTGAAAAATCAAGCAGTTGATGAGCTGTCCAAGATTGGTTCCACTCGACGGCCTGTCCCCGGCGGAGTGTTCCTGGAGCATTTGCATACTCCTTCGATTCAAGAGGATCCCTTCACTGAAGAGCCCCCACGAGCTTTAAGCTCCTCTAATTCGACTGAAGTTGATGTTCCTGACGTGATTGACCTGGTCATGGAGGTGCTAGTTATCATTCCCGACTGGACTATGCCATACATTGCCTATATCCTCAGACAAGAGCTCCCTGAAGATGAAGCAAAGGCTCGACAGATTGTGCGCAGGTCCAAGGCTTTCACTGTGATGGGAGATCAGCTATTCAGAGAGAGTGTGACTGGTGTCACCCAGCGCAACATTTCCCCCGAAGAAGGTCGAATGATTCTAGACAAAATCCACTCGGGAACTAGCGGGCACCATGCGTCTTCAAGGGTGATCATCGCTAAAGCTTATCGAGCTGGTTTTTACTGGCCACGAGCTAATGAGATGGCTAAGGACATTGTTGGTCACTGCGAGGGTTGTTAGTTCTATGCAAATCTATCACACAAGCCAGCGTCTGCTCTGAAGACAATTCCACTCGCCTGGCCGTTCGCAGTTTGGGGACTCGACATGGTTGGTCCCTTCCGACCCGGAAAAGGAGGATTCACCCACCTGTTGGTAGCAGTCGACAAATTCACCAAGTGGATTGAAGCCAAACCCATCAAGAAGTTGAACTCCCGCGCGACGGTCACGTTCATGAGGGAGATCATTATCCGATATGGCATCCTGCACAGCACCATCACGGATAACGACACTAATTTTGACTCGGAAGAATTCAGGAGATTCTGTAACTCCCAAGGCACCCGAGTGGATTATGCTTCCGTTGCACATCCTCAAACCAATGGACAAGTTGAGAGGGCTAATGGTCTCATTCTACAAGGTCAGAAGCCTCGTCTCATGCACGATTTGGATCATGCTGCTGGTGCGTGGGTAACTGAACTGCCGGCCGTTTTGTGGGGGTTGAGGACAACACCTAATCGGTCGACTAGATGAACTCCTTTCTTCCTTGTCTATGGTGCTGAAGCTATACCGCCGAGTGACTTGGCCCACAATTCTCCTCGAGTGGAGCTATATTCTGAGGCTGAAGCCGAACAAGCCATACAGGATGGGGTTGATCTTCTGGAGGAAGAGCGTGAGATGGCTCTGATCCGGACTACATCCTATCAGCAAGACCTAAGGCGTTTCCATGCAAGGAATGTCAGAAGCCAAGCGTTGCACGAGGGAGATTTGGTGCTTCGAGTGAATCAACACCGACCTCACAAGCTTGCTCCTGCATGGGAAGGCCCTTTTATCGTCACTAAGGTGCTAAACAATGGAGCCTATCACTTATATAATCTCATGAAGCAGATGGATGAGCCACGAGCCTGGAATGCGGACCTGCGTCGACGATTTTACACTTAGACAAGAGTTTTCTAATGTAATAAGAGTACTTCATCAATACAATTCGTGTTTCTATGATTAACACTTCGTCGATTCCATCCGCACAGTTACATTCTTGGGAATACTCCGAGTGACGAGCAATCCTCACACTCGGGGGCTTAGTTGCGAAACATGTTTTGCCTAAGTTAAAAACCCCGTCTGGTGGATAGCAGTCCATTCACTCGACAGCCTATTTGTGAATCCGTCTTCGCTTGGGTCAAAAACCTTGTTGAGTGGACGGTAATCCGTTCATTCGACAACTCAACTATGAATCGACATTCGCTTAAGTTTGAAAATACTCCGAGTGATGAGCAATCCTCACACTCGGGGGCTTAGCTACGAAACATGTTTCGCCTAAGTTTAAGAACCCTGTCGGGTGGATAGCAGTCCATCCATTCGACGACCTATTTGTGAATCCGTCCTCGCTTGGGTTCAAAAAACAAAACTCGTCGAGGCGATGGTAATCCATTCACTAGACAACTTAGATGCGAATCGACATTTGCCTAAGTTCAAAATACTCCGAGTGGTGAGCGATCCTCACACTCGGGGGCTTAGCTGCGAAACACGTTTCGCCTAAGTTAAAAGCCCCATCGAGTAGATGGTAATTCGTTCACTCGACAACTTAGATGCGAATCGACATTTGCCTAAGTTCAAAAATACTCCAAGTGATGAGCGATCCTCACACTCGGGGGCTTAGGTGCGAAACATGTTTCGCCTAAGTTAAAAACCTCGTCGGGTGGATAGTAATCCATCCACTCGACAACTTAGCTGTAAATCAACATTCGCTTAAGTTCGAAAATACTCCGAGTGATGAGCAATCCTCACACTCGGGGGCTTAGCCGCAAACATGCTTCGCCTAAGTTAGAAACAAACTCAGTCGAAAAGACGATTGAAAGCCAAACACGAATAAAATCCAAAGGGTAAACCACGGATAAATGCTTCATATGGAAGCAAATGTGCTCAGGCCCAAGGCCTGAACGGACTTTTTAAGGATACATATCCACTCGGCATACCGAGGCAAATTTAATTGTTTCTTTCAAAGACAAGTTTTTTCAAGCAGGCGATGAACTGGCAGGCTCGACGACGGTGTCTAGGTTGATGCCATCGGCGATTCCAATGGCCGCTTCGATGAAGGTCTCCATGAAATCTTCAAACTGGAGTTTCTTCGTGTTGACCACCTGAAGCTCCTTCAGCCTCTCCTACTTCATGTCCCTGCAATGGACCCTGGCAAGTGATAACGCCACGTCAGCCCCACAATGAACGACAGATTTCTTCCAGGCCTACACTCGACTTGGAAGTTCGTCCAGGCGAGCCATCATAGCGTTGAGGTCAAGCTGGAGGGTGTCCTCAGGCCATAGCTCTTTGTCGATCCTCTCCATTGCATATTTCAATCGAACAAGATATGCCTGGACGCCCTGGAGCCAGAAATTGAGTCGGAGCATGTTCATGGCCACCGCGTCTGCGTTAGGTGACTTGGTGGGATCCAGATTGGGCTCAACCTCCTCTGTCTCCTTCTCAAAGTCTTGGCAGAATTCTGTTGAAGAATGGGGAACGGGAGGAGAATCGGTGAACTGCAACCCTCAAAGATTTTACAAAGCTCAGTCGACAAACATACTTACCGTCGAGCATGATATACATCTTCCTCGAGAACTCGCCCAAGTGCTTCTCCAGGCCATTGCTCCTCTTGTTCAGCTGCTCAGCCCTCTTGACGAGGTCCATGCGCTCCTGCTTGAGTTTGGTGTTCTCCTCTTCGAGCTTCCGGGCGGCCGCCAACTTCTGATCTGTAGCTTCAGTTTTGTCCCTGGCCACCCGTTGGGCGTCGGCGAGCGCTTTGTCCTTCTCCTCCAGTGCTTTCTTCATGGAATCTAAAGAAACAACATTGTTGAGTCGTGCTTGGAGTCGACGGTTTTCATTGCGCACGTCTGTTCGAGTGAGAACACTCGGTTCAAAACATGAAGAGTGAAGCTGGGAATGCTGACAATCGATAATAATTTCCTCCTAGAGACTTTAGCCCAGCATGTGCTCGCTCCAGGGCGTTGTTGGCAACCGCCAGGTCCACCTGCAACTAGTTCCTCTCCTCTTCCATCTCCTTATACTGCGTACCAAGTTGGCAAGCCGTCTGGAATCAACAAAAGATAGGAGTTCAATCAGCAAGTGGTTCCTGGATAGTCGACTGAGTTATTAAAACCGACGAATGACCATCTTGAAAGAATTCCAGCAAAAAATCCACTCGACATGTCGAGTGGCCCTGGCGCTTCGCGCGTCGTAAACAAATTTAAAGCTCTCTATAAAGACCCCTGCCGGTGCAAGCACTCGACAGCGGTCTCGGGGACTACACCCAGTGGGTGTGCTAAGAGCGCCCCCATTGAGATGGTTAACTCTCGATCTGTCGAGTAACTCGTCAGAAGATACACTCGACATGTCGAGTGACACTAGTACCACGTGTACGACAACAGATTCTAAGACCCCTGCCGATACAAGCACTCGACAGTGGTCTCGGGGACTACACCCAGTGGGTGCGCTAAGAGCACCCCCAGTGAGACGGTTAACTTTCGATCTGTCGAGTAACTCGTCATAAAATGCACTCGACATGTCGAGTGACACTAGTACCACATGTACGACAACAGATTCTAAGACCCCTGCTGATTCAAGCATTCGACAGCGGTCTCGGGGACTACACCCAGTGGGTGCTAAGAGCGCCCCCACGGAGACGGATAACTCCTGATCTGTCGAGTAACTCGTCAGAAACTACACTCGACATGTCGAGTGACACCAGTACCACACGTACTACCAATCCCAATCCTACTCAACTACGATCCGATCTATTCAAGTGGAGAAAGTAAAAATATTCTACGGCAATCACCAGTGGGTGTACGACAGCCAAGAAAAGACAAGAATTCAATCAACAATGGACTTACAATCGAACTTACTCGGACATTGGTGCGGAGGGCTCCGCTAACGTCAAAAGCCAGTTTGCTGGCCTCGTATGCCTCCTTGGCCCTCAGCATGAGCTGCTCCGCCTGGATCATGGCTTCCTTTGCAGCTCCGGTTTGATCTTCCGGGGTGCGATGCAGAGAGAAGACCGTCACAGGTGAGGTCGGCGTGGTCGCAGGAGCAACTGAGGCAGTCTGAGGGGGCCCAGTCGGAGTCGACGCCACAACGGTCGAGACGGTTGGAGGGGCATGTGGCAGAGGTACTGCAGGTTCAGCCCGGGGTTGTGTTGAGCCACCTCCCCCCTGGGAAGACTCTGCAGTTGACCGCTAAGTGCTTGCGCCGATGACGCTCCTTCGATGCGAGGGCGCGAAGTGGCCAGTCGCTCCTCGTCGTCCTCCACCTGAATGACCTCTGCAATGACAACCGACGGTTTTAACATCCGCATATGTCGAGTCCCATTTGGACAAACCAACAACTACCTAACCTCTATGAGAAGTGGCCGCGTCAGCAGTGTCGACATCCATTGCATCCCCTCCATCTCGATGAGGCAAAGACAGAGATGTAATAGCTCTGACGAATTGAGTGGCATTCGGTCAAATACAATTCTGGACTTCAGTCGACAGAACAAGTACGGAAATATATACTTACGTGGAGACAACGGGCACGACCACCCTCATGCGAGGCAGTGCCTTGCGAGGCTTGGTGACGGCTGGCTTGGGATGCTTGGCCAGTTTCTCGCTCGGCTCGGCGGTCGAGGGGCGGCTGCACTTCAGATTCCTCTTGCTGGGGCTCGGACCCCTGTCCTCAACAGCCGACGGGTCTTGGCGGGACTTGGTGTGGCTTTTGCGGCGGGGAGGTGACTCGACTTCTTCCTCCTCGCCGGAGTCCTCGTATTCTTCCTCGAAGTCGGAAGAACCATCGCCGTCCACGCTACCATCCTCGCTCACCACGCCATCTTCAACATGGTTCCCGTTGGGAACGGGCGAGTGCATGTGCGTCCATTCCTGCATGATTCAAGCAAAGAAGTCAGTTCAATATAGCACTCGACAGTACAATACATCAGTTGACATCACACAACTCACCAAGTTCTTTGGCAGGTTTTTGGCCTAGAACGGCAAGATCCTCTTGGCTCCCAAGGGGTTGTCGCAGGCCCCGGTGATGCTACAGAGCCACTGCTCGACAGTTCTCTGAGGAACTTCCTCAGGCTGCGCCCTTGTCAAGTCCTCAGGGCCCGCGTAATGCCACATGGTATCGTCCCTGGCTTGGAGCGGTTGGATGCGTCGACCTAGAAACGTCTCCAACAGATCCATGCCGGTCACCCCGCCTCGGATCAGTTGCACCACCGCTTCTACCAAGATTCCCACTTGGACGTGCTCCGCTTCAGTCACCTTCAGGGACTTGGGGACAGCTGGATGGTTGGGTGTATAGGAGGGAAGGCCAGTCGACATATTTGGTGAGGCTACATCCTTGCAGTAAAACTAGGTCGACTGCCAACCCCTTACAGGTTCTGGGAAGGTCATGGCAGGGAAGGAGCTACGAGCTCTTTTCTGAACTCCTAACCCTCCGCACAGCTGGAGTACATGGGTCTTCCCGTCAGCAGGGAGGGCTTTCTTCATAGTCTGGGACCTGACCGTGAAGAGGTGTTTGAACAACCCCCAATGGGGAGAACAACCGAGGAAACATTCGCACAGAGTGACGAATGCAGACAAATAAGCTATGGTGTTGGGCAAAAGGTGATGCAGTTGGGCGCCAAAAAATTCAGGAAGCCCCTAAAGAAAGGATGGGGCGACAGAGAGAAACCTCGCTCGACATGGGAGAGAAGGAGGACCCGCTCCCCGTCGCGCGGCTCCGGCTCGCGCTGCTCCCCCAGCAGCCTCCAAGCACCGTCCTCCATGAGCTCGTCAGAGACGAGGCCCTCCATGTCTTCGCGACAGAGAGGAGCCAATCCCCCTGCATCCAGCCCGCCGGCGCGGTGAATCTAGCGGTCGAGGGCTTCCTTCCCTTGAGCTTCGCCGTCCCCCTCTTCACGCGCTCCAACTTCTCCGTTGGATTCTTCATCTCCATCGCGGCGGCTTTCGTCAAGGGAGATCGGAGTTGGGCGTTGAGAGCGGAGGAAGCGGAGGAAAATAGAGAAAGAACTAGCGGAGGTACTGTGCAAACCGCGACGCTGACGGCTTTATACGCTGCCGAGTGTCTCACTGACTAGTGGACCTGCGAGATTACTGCGCACGCCAACCGCTGACGGCGCCCGGTACGTGGCGATATGACTGGCGCTAAAATCGAGGCGCCGCGCCTCCACTTGCCCTGATCGTGGCGTAATCATCGCACGGGCGCGCGTGCTTCCCAAATTTTTGGATCCCATAAAATCTGGGTCTGTCAGACCGACCCGTCGCCTCCCAAGATGCTACCAGCTCACTCGGACCAAAGCGAATGCTGAACATCCACTCGGACACCTTTAAGGCTGAATGGATCCGGGCGAGCGGAGAAGAATTTAATCGACACAAGTTTCGTTGAAGCCCCGAATATCATTCGAAAGATTTTGCATGTTGATCCTGAATGAATGCTAATGCTTAGAGTTTGATCGACACAAGTTTCATAGAAATCCCAAGTATCATTCGGAGGATCTGATGCACTAACTCAAGGTCTACGTAGATACCTCCTTCCACCACTCAAACCCTGATCCATTCGGGGGCTAATGATGAGGATATGTACCTGGGGTAGGGTCTTAGGCACGACCGACATACCCTACCTAAGGACACTACATGGGAGGACTTGAAGATCAAGCATGAACTTCCGAGTGGATCCCTAGAGATGTTCAAAGTCACTCGACAGTAATCCACTCGGAGACTCCCGCTCTCACTCGGAAGTTGCGTGTCACTCGAAAGACCTCGCTTTCACTCGACGCCAGAAGACCAGGGGCCATCATCAAGAGCCTAACGGGCAGACGCTGGTTCAATGGTCATTAATAGCTTTTACTACATACGTTACCTATAACGGCAGACTTTAAACCCCACGACCAGACCCTTTGATGCGGGGCCATTATGAGGGGCAGCGAACTCTATATAAGCCGCCCCTCCCCTCCTGCACAAGGGTTAGCAACTATTGTAACCTCAGCATTCCACATGACATAAAGGTCCCGAGCACTGAGACGTAGGGCTGTTACCTCCGCGAGAGGGGCCTGAACTCATACATCGGTGTGTACACCCTCGCTGTAGCTAGGACTCTGCCCTCTCCATTCGTACCCCTACCATCTACTATCAGGCTCGTTCCCACGACATCCACCAATGATGACACTACCACCCAAGACTCCGATGCAAAGGCCTTAGCTCACAAACCTCAAGAGTCTGCCCCTCGAGTGATGACTGATCGCGAGCTTCTAATAAGTCTTCATTAGAAGGTCGATCGCAATCACAAGTGGGTGAAGCGTCAACTTGGATACATTGTGCTGAACATGACCGTGACGCAGAACACCGTGAAGAGGAATCACTACTATGCGCATGAAAACCTCAACCGCTCTTGGGACGTACTGTCTCACCTCATGTCTTCTGAAGAACTGAATGAGCTGGATCTTGAGGAACATCCTGACTGGGCTCATCGACCTCGGAAGAAATTCAAGAAAGTTCAAGTTCCTCTGATGGTCACAAGTTCATTTTCTTCATCTCGAGAGCGCGATGATGATAAAGACATTGACGACACCGCGGCAGGCCCTGCATTGACAAACGACCCCGACAATGCTGGCGCTCCTTCCTCACCAACATGATGAAATTCTTCAAAGGGGCGTTAGTCCTCACTTTTTCGTCCCTTTTGGTTTTCGATGACAAAGGGGGAGCAAATTTGAGTTATTCTTCTCTCTATATGGGCTAGTTTTGTTTAAGTTTCAACTCTCGCTCTCCTGAAACTTTTGTGGTTGAGTTGTAAACTTAAGTGCAATGGTGGTCTGACACTTTTGAACTATTTCCCTGCATGTTTATTTCCTCAAGTACCTTAATGCATACATGTTGAATTTCGTCAGACACCATTTTCCTCACCCATTTCAAATTCTTCATATCATATGTTCAAATGCGTTTATGAATTACAAGATATAGGGGGAGTTCGCCATGTTTTAACCTGCCATGTGCATTTGCAGTCCAAAGCAAATTCCTCAAATATGCACATCTTCAAGGGGAGTTCTTCTATATCTTGCAATCAAATTCCTCAAAATTTGTACTTTCACTTCATATGTTTATCCCCGTTGAAAACTTAACCTATTTGTCATCAATCACCAAAAGGGGGGAGATTGTTAGTGCATCTAGTGCCCCTTAGTGATTTTGGTGTATTGAAGACTTATAGGTTAAGGCACTAATGTGTTTGTGAGTGTACATAGGCTCTATGAGTCGATGAGGAGTTTGATATATTCGGAGATTATCGACCCCTAAAATGTATGTCTTCAAGTGAAGACTTTATGAAGACTTTGGTGAAGACTTTGTGAAGACTTTGAAAATGAAGAAGTTGGTGTGACCTTGAAGATATGAACGAGGAATATGAAGCGTGAAGACTTTTGTTTTCGTAGTTTCATTTCCTTTATTTGAGTCATAGGAAACACCATACTGTTAAAGGGGGCCGAGGTAATACTAAGGAAAATTTCCAACTGATGCTCAACTCCAAAATCCTCAACCTATACAATCCTTTGAGTGAAGCCTTTGGAAATCTCTTACGGTTCAGTCAAGTTCTTCAGTGATAGAGACGAAGTTCTTCTGGTCTCTGAGGAAATTGATCTGACTGGGGAGTTAGGATTTCACCAGTGCGAATTGCCTACAAGTGAGGAACATGATATGTCTGAGGACTTTCATAGTTCGAAAATCCGACCGTTGCTGTGCTTAGCGCCAGCTATCCCCAATCACAAATATCCACATAACGGTCATATCATTGGGGGCATTTATGTCATATCATGTCAGGTTGCACCTTGGCTATAAATAGCCACCCCCACAACCACTAGTTGGTTGCTACTCCGAGAGAGAACTGACACTTGTCATTTGAGAGCAACCCATCCTCCGAGGACTTTGAGTGAAAATCATCAGTGAGGAAAAACCCACAATCAAACCAGCAAACCCAAAGTGATTGAGCATCACTGAAGAAATTCCTGTGTGGAACCGATGCTTGTTACCTTTGAGGACTATGCATCCTCCAGACGGTTAGGCGTCATGGTGTAGTGCTCCTGCAGTCAATTGGGGATCACGAAGTGACCTTGGTCTAGAGCATCCAGCAGTAAATGTGGATCGCCGGGTGATCAGTTTGTGAGGGTTTTGTAAGTCTACCCTAAAGACTTACCACGAGTGTTGGGCAAGGACTGTGTGACCTTAGCTCAAGGAGAATATGGTAAGGATTGTGTGTCCTGGGACTGTGTGTCCTCTGGTTTAAATACCAGGCCGCTCCAAACCAGACGTACGACTGTCACAATAGTTGGAACTGGGTCATCAAATCATTGTCTTCATCAAGCTACCTGGTTCTATTTCCTCAACCCTTCCATTTCCTCGTATAACTGTTGATGAAATTGAACTTTACTGTTTGAAGAATTTGACTGAAGACTTTCACAATTTCCTCACCTCAAATTCTTCAAGTTACCTTGTTCCTCACCTGCTTATCCTGTATCACACTACTTGTAATCTGTGCATGTTTCATTTCATCATGATGACTATGGTTTCGCTATGTTCCTCATGCACTTGAGTACTTATTCCGCTGCTAGTTATTCATCACATTTCAAATTCCTCAAAGTTTAAATTCCTCAAGTGATGAATTTGTGAAAATCGCCTATTCACCCCCCTCTAGTTGATATAACGCACTTTCACATGTCTTCATAACCTTTAGCGAATATGCCTAGTAGCGTGTCTTTGTATCGATAGAAGGAGTGAAACAACAGGTCGATGCCATGACCATGCTTTCTCCTCCTTTTTGGGTTTGAGTTTGCTGGTGCACCTTCCAGCCATGCCTCCCTACGATTTCTTGTGTGGTTTAACATATGGTATGCAATCTGACAGAAAAACTACCAGACTTCTCTTGACACCACGCCCATCTATCTGGGTAGCTATCTCTCTAATCACATCAACGTCCCATGGAAAAAAGGAGATCGTAAGAACATTCTGATTTCAAGTTTTGTTAACTGGGTTGATTAAGTCTGAAACCCATAACCGGACCCTGTTGTAGCTGAGCTAAAGGCCACAACACCGACTCTAGACCTTGTTTTAGAACCTCCTGGCGTTCAACTATTGACCACCACACCTCTGAGGGCCTCGACCCCAGCTCAACACTCAAAAAATAAAGGTCCAAAAAGTAGACCACCTTCAATATCCTTTCCCCCAGGCTATTTGGTTCTTGAATAATTCTCCAGCCCTGCTTTGCAAGCAAAGCTAAACTGAATAACTCCATTTTCCTAAACCCCAGGCCTCCCAAGTATTTTGGTTGGGTCCTGTCTTGCCATGAGACCCACGCGGTTTTTCACTTGCCCTCCTTAGCACCCCATCAAAATTGTTTGATCATCTTCTCCATTTGTTCAAACAAGCCACTAGAAAGTTTAAAACATCTCATTGCATATGTGGGTAGTGCTTGTGCAGCTGACTTGATAAGAAATTCTTTCCCCGCTATGATAAAAGCATCTCAATCCACTCCTTGACTCTCTTCCAAACTCTATCCTTCAATACTTAAAAACACCTTTTTTGACTTCCCCACCTCTGTTGGTAAGCCACCTTTCATTGAGAGCTTCTGAATGTATGTTCAAAGCGTTCTTAAACTCCTCCCTAAGGTCATTTGGCACCCCCTTGCTGAAGAAAACATATGCTTTTCCAAATTCACCCTTTGTCTAGAAACTCTGCATTAAAGATCTATGACCGATAAAACGTTATGTGCAACTTCGGTATTGGCTTTCGGGAACAAAAGGTTGTCGTCCCCAAAAGGCAAATGGCTCACTCTTGTCGCTAAAGGTGCCACTGGCATACCAATGAGATCTGGGTTATTTCTCCCGACATTTAACTGGGCCGACAAACCTTCTGCTGCAAGAAAAACACATGTAGGAAGAGATAGGGTCTCCCTGTTGGATTACTCGAGTTCGTTTAAATTCCTCAAGCTAGTCGTTGAAAATAACTAAAAAAGAGACAGTTCGTACACACTTCATGAGCGACGAAATCCATCCAGGGCTAAATCCCAACTTTCCCATGATTGCCTCCAAATAATTACACTCCACTCGATCATACACCTTCATCATATCGATCTTCAATTCACAACTTGTATGTTTCTTTGCTTTGTTTCTCTTCATGAAATGTAGACATACAGAAGCAGAGATAATATTATCCGAAACCAGCCTCCTAGGAACAAAAGCGGATTTGATGCGGAGCATCCCACCATCGTCTCCATGAAGGTGGCACCATCAAGCCAACCACCAAGTGTCCCTATGACAAGAGCACGCGCACGCGACATTGAAGCTAAGGTGAACTCACTCCTCTTCGAGCAGGACTTTGATGGCAAATGAACTTGGATGCTACCTCACAATGAGACCATGTGTGTCCTTAGGTACGTGGGAGACGACCTCAAAGGACCAAGGAATCATCCCCAAGACCAAGGCCGAGGAGGAGAAGGAGCTAGAACCAAGAACAAGCTTCTGGGTAGCCCGGAACTTCCGGCCTCCAGACCTTCCGGCCCACCACCCGCGTGCCACCAAAGCCTGCACCAACTCTTGGGAAAGGCCGGAGCCCGCCTGGAACCTCCACGGAGCTTCCCGCCAGCCTGAAACTTCCGTCCCACCACTAGCCAACCCCCGAAGCCTGTGCCAACACTCGCGAAAGCCCGAAACCTGCACGGAACTTCTGGCCTACACAGAGCGCTGCTACTCGGGCCCGAGGCCCATGTATCTCCCTCTCAGTTATCCTTTCGAGGCTAGCACTATATATACTCCGTCCCCTCGTCATTTTTAGGGTTAGCTTTGGTTTGCTCTTAGATAGTTGAGCCTAGCTCCTTCCACTACCTCTCCCATGGAGATGCCTCTATAGGAGAAGATCCCTAGTGGATGTCAAGGCCCCTTATGAGGGAAGATCCTCCGGGATATCAAGGCCCCTCCTTCTGGAGTGGGAGATCACGTACCGCTACTTGTATCATTGTTTGACTTGTGGATCTCGTTCCTCGTGTGTTTTCGTGAATCTAGTGGATGTGTAATCGTGTTTTCCCTTAGTGTTCTTCGTGTTCTTGAGATTTCCTCCCTCCAATTCGTGACCTGTTCACATCACTTGTCTTTATGGTCTTTCAGAATCTCATCGAATACTAGTAAATGCTTTCGAAGAGAAAATAGTGAAAGATCGACCCACACGGGCTTGCCTCGTATCATTTTGGTATCATGAGATGCGTTGATCACAAATTTGGAGTCTCCCTCACCGTTTTCTAGCCAATTTTTGCTTTGATTTGACCTAATTTCAAAAATCCCCACAAAAATAGCCATACCAAATTTTCTTAGATTCGTTGGATTTGAGAAGATTTTGTTGATTGTGATCCGTGGATCTCGTGGTGGACGTGTGGATCTAGCTTTCCATCCTGCCAATCCCCGCTAATTTTTCTTTTTCACCGTGAGATTTGGGTTTTTCCTCACGATTTTTTGCCCAAGTCCAAGATCTGGAAATTAGGGTTCGTCCCAGTTTTTTCGACCCCCGGAACCTCCCACTCCGCCCGGACCTTCCAGCCCCCGGACACTCCGGCTGCACCGGAACTTCCGGCCCCCGGAACCTCCAGCCGACCCGGACCTTTCGGCCTCTGCAGAAAGTTTACCACTACTTCTCCCACCTTTTGCCACCTTTTTTCCGCAACCCATTGCATTTGAGATTTTGATTCGCGAGCCCCGCCACTTCCTATGGTGTTTCGGCTAATTAGGAGTGGTTCTTCGACATCGCCGCTCATCATCGCCCTGGAACGTCACCAACCAACTCTTCATTGACACTATATCGTAAGCAAGGACGGTAACTGTGACAACACTCTTGACTCATATCCTTGCCATTGCATTGTTGCCCCTAGCCTTTTTGCGTTTCTTGACTATCGAGACTAGCCATTGAGTATTGTCGGGCCACGCTACTTGTGCACATTAGTGATACATACTCCGCATAGCTACAATTGCATGCATATACATCTTAGTATCATCTCTTGTGTTACAAAGTACCCACATACATAATTTCTATCTTGGTGTGCACGTCCTGCATAGTGACAATCCAAATATCATTGGAAAAGGAAATAAAAGTGAAGCTTTTTAAGCAAGGTCAAAAGAACAATAGCATTGCAACATTTGCATATCATACATCATCACTTTGGATCACTTGAGTGAGTGACTCGTGTCGCATACATAGCAAGCCGGGAATAGGAAGACAACACATTTTTGTCTCTTATAGGTTGAGCACAAGTTCGTATCACGCCCATTAGAGCAATCGTGCTACCGTCTCTCTAGAGTTGCGCAACACGAGCTTTTTCGTGGATCCCACATTTTGAGCTCACTTTCGATTGCACAACCCCACTTTACTATTTCGTGTTTGTGTGTGTGTGTGTGTTTCCGAGTTCACTCATTGCTATTGATTCACATTGTATTACTTGCTTATTTGCGGATCCCTCTCAACTTTATTGCATCATATTCTCGAATTTATTGAAAGTTTGTGCCACCATCCTAACCAAGCTACTCCATAAGCATTACTTTTATAGGTGTGAGAAGGGAAAACTCAGTACTTGTTGTGGGAACGAGCCTGACAGTAGATGGTAGGGGTACGAAAGGAGAGGGCAGAGTCCTAGCTATGGCGAGGATGTACACACGAATGTATGAGTTCAGGCCCTTCTCGTCGAGGTAACAACCCTACGTCTCAGTGCTCGGGAGCTTATGTCGTGTGGAATATATAGATTACAATGGTTGCGAACCCTTGTGCAGGAGGGGAGGGGCGGCTTGTATAGAGTTCGCTGCCCCTCATAATTACCCAGCATCTAAGGGTCCGATCGTGGGGTTAAAGTCTGTCGTTACTGGTAACGTACGTAATAAAAGCTATTAATGCCTATTGAATCAACGTCTGCCCGTTGGGCTCTTAATGATGGCTCTTGGTCTTCTGGCGTCGAGTGAGAATGATGTCTTCCGAGTGACACGCTACCGCCGAGTGAAGGAAGGAGTCTCCGAGTGGATATCCTATCGAGTGACTTCGGACATCTCATGGAATCCACTTAGAAGTTTATGCTTGATCTTCAAGTCCCCCAGTGTAGTGTCCTTAGGTAGGGTATGTAGGCCTTCCCTAGGACCCTACCCTAGGTACATATCCTCATCATTAGCCCCCGAATGGATCGGGGTTCGAGTGGTGAAATGGGGTATCAATGCCAATCTTGAGTTAAGGCATCAAATCTTCCGAATGATATTCGGGATTCCAATGAAACTTGCGTCGACTGAACTCTGAGTGTTAACGTCAATTCAAGATCGACACGCCAAATCGTCCGAATGATATTCGGGTCTTCAACGAAACTTGCGTAGATTGAATTCTTCTCCGTTTGCTCAGATCCATTCAGCCTTTAAAGTGTCCGAGTGGATGTTCAATGCCTGTTTTGCTCCGAGTGAACCGAAGGCATCTTTGGAGGTGACGGGTCAATCTGTCAGACCCAGATTTTGCGGGATACGAAAATTTGGGAAGCGCGCGCGTGCGATGATGATGCCATGATCAGGGCAATTGGAGGCACGACGCCTCGATTCTCGCACCGGTCATCTCGCCACGTACTGGGCGTCGTCAGCGATTGGCGTGTGCGGTGATCTCGCAGGCCCACTGGTCAGCGAGACACTTGGCAGAGTATAAATCTCCACGCACCGTGATTTGCACAATACCTTCACCCGTTCTTTCTCCTTTCCTCTGCCTCCTCTGCCTCCAACGCTCCACTCCGTTCCTCCTCGATGAGAGCCACCGCGCTGATGACGAAGAATGTGACGGAGAAGCTGGAGCGGGCTAAGAAGGGGGCGACAAAGCTCAAGGGCAAGAAGCCCTCGACCACTCGGTTCACCGCGCCGACGGGATGGATGCAGGGGGATTTTATCCCCTCCATAGTCACTCGCGAGGACATGGAGGGCCTTGTCACCGACGGGCTCGTGGCGGATGACGCCTGGAGGTTGCCGGAGGGAGAGCGCGAGCTGGAGCCATGCGACGGGGAGCGGGTCCTCCTTCTCTCCCATGTCGAACGAGGTTTCTCTATGCTGCCCCACCCCTTCTTTAGAGGACTCTTGAATTTCTTCAGCGCCTAATTGCACCATCTCCCACCGAATACCGTTGCATACTTTTCTGCCTTCGTTACTCCGTGCGAGTGTTTTATGGGCTGCTCTCCCCATTGGGTGCTATTCAAGCACATCTTCACGGTCAGATCCCAGACCGTGAAGAAAGCTCTCCCTGCCGACGGGAAGACTCATGTGCGGAGGTTCAGGACTCCAGAAAAGAGCTCGTAGTTCCTTCCCTACCATGACTTTTCCTGAGTCTGTTAGAGGCTGGCAGTCGACTTGGTTCTACTGCAAGGATATGGCATCGCCCAACATGTCGACTGGCCTTCCCCCCTATACATCCGATCGTCCAGTCATCCCCAAGTCTCTGAAGGTGACCGAAGAGTAACATGTCCAAACGGGAATCTTGGTTGAGGTTGTGGTGTAGTTGATCCGGGGTGGGGTGACTAGCATGGATCTATTGTAGACGTTTCTCAGTCGACGTATTCAGCCGCTCCAAGCCAGAGATCACACCATGTGGCACTACACGGGCCCTGAGGGCTCGACCAGGGCACATCCAGAAGAGGTTCCACAAAAAACTGCCGAGCAGTGGCTTCACAACATCACTGGAGCCTGCGACAACCCTTTGGGAGCCAAGAGGATCCGACCTTACTCGGCCAAAAACCCGCCGAAGAATCTGGTGAGTTGTATGGTGTCGACTGATGTATTTGTACTGTCGAGTGATATATTGATTTTATGAACTGACTTCTTTGCTTGAATCATGCAGGAGTGGACGCACATGCACTCGCCCATTCCCAACGGGAACCATGTTGAAGATGGCGTGGTAAGCGAGGGTGGTAGCATGGATGGCGATGGTCCCTCTGACACTGAGGATGAATACGAGGACTCCGGTGAAGAGGAAGAAGTCGAGTCACCTCCCCGGCATGAAGGCCGCACCAAGTCTCGCCAGGATCCGACAGCTGTTGAGGAGGGCTCCGGGCCCTAGTGAGAAGAACCCGAAGCGGGGCCGCCCTTTGACTATTGAGTCGAGTGAGAGGCTGGCCAAGCAACCCAAGCAGGTCACGACCAAACCTTGCTAGGCTCTGCCTCGCATGAGGATGGCCATACCTGTCGTCTCCACGTAAGTATTTATTTTCGAATTCTTTCCGTCGACCGTGACCTTGAGTTGTAGCTAAACGAGTGTTGTTCGATCCGTCAGAGCTGCTATGTCTGTGACCTCGCCTCATCGGGACGGAGGGGAGGCAATGGACATTGACACTGCTGACGCTGCCACTTCTCATAGAGGTTAATATGTTCTTGATTCATCCGAATGGGATTCATCACTTGCAAAAGTTAACACTGTCGGTTGATGTTGCAGAGATCATTCAGGTGGAAGACGACGAGGAGCACCTGGACGCTTCACGCACCCGCACTCGAAGAGCTTCATCAGCGCAGGCGCTTCAGCGCTCTACTGCGGCGTCCTCCCATGGGATAGGTGACTTGACATAACTTAGAGCTGAACCTGTAGCACCTCTGTCAAATGCTCCTCCAACCGTCTCGACCATTGTGACGTCAGCTCCAACCGAACCCGCTCAGACTGCCTCAGCCGCTCTAGCAACAACGCTGATTCCGCCTATGACGGCTTTCTCTCTGCATCACGTCCCGGAAGATCAGACTGGAGATGCAAAGGAGGCTATGATCCAGGCGGAGCAGATAATGCTGCGAACCAAGGAGGCGTACGAGGCCAGCAAGCTGGCTTACGACGTTAGCGCGGCCCTCCATAGCAATGTCCGAGTAAGTTCGATTGTAAGTACATTTCTGATTGAATTCCTGTCTTTTCTTGACTGCACACCCACTGGGTGATTATTATAGAATGTTTGAAGTTTCTCCACTTGAATAGGACGGATGGTAGTCTAGTAGGATTGGAATCGATAGTACGCGTGGTACTAGAGTCACTCGACATGTCGAGTGTATATTCTGACAGGGCTGACCTTGTCGAACGTTTTAGTAACCAGCGGGGGCACGCTAAGTGCACCCACTGGGTGTAGTCCCCGAGGCTACTGTTGATCACAGACGATTAGCAGTAGTCTTGAAAACTTGTCGTATGCGGAGTACTGGAGTCACTCGACATGTCGAGTGCATATTTTTTCTAACGAGTTACTCGACGGATCGAGAGTTAACCATCTAAGTGGGGGCACTCTGAGTGTACCCACTGGGTGTAGTCCTCGAGACCGCTATCAAGTGCTTGCACTGGCACGGGTCTTAGAGCTTGTCGTATCCTCCACTCCACAGTTAAGCTATAGGTTTCATGGATATTTTTGACAAACCATGATATGATGCTGCATAAGGATAGACTGCACTTCTTGAAGTGATGGATATTCCAATGATGGATGTTTCTGCCACTCGACTGATCGCGAGTCGGCAGATCCAGTGGGGGCACGCTAAGTGCACCCATTGGGTGTAGTCCCCGAGATCGCTGTCGAGTGTTTGCACCGGCAGGGGTCTTAGAGTTTTATTGTATACGGATATATTTTGCCTTGGATCACACCACTCCGAAGCTACCTTGTAGGTTTCATGGATATTATTGACAAACCATGATATGACGCTGCATAAGGATAGATTGAACTTCACAGAGCAGGGAGGCACGTCGCTCGATGGGTCGAGTGGTGGGTGAATGTTCCGACAGGGCTGACCTTGTCGAATGGTTCAGTAACCAGTGGGGGCACGCTAAGTGCACCCACTGGGTGTAGTCCCCGAGGCTACTGTTGATCGCAGATGATTAGCAGTAGTCTTGAAAACTTGTCGTACGCGGAGTACTGGAGTCACTCGACATGTCGAGTGCATTTTTTTCTGACGAGTTACTCGACGAATCGAGAGTTAACCGTCTCAGTGGGGGCACTCTTAGTGCACCCACTGGGTGTAGTCCTCGAGACCACTGTCAAGTGCTTGCACTGGCAGGGGTCTTAATAGAGAAAGCTTTGAATTTGTTTACAGCGCGCGGAGCGCCAGGGCCACTCGACATGTCGAGTGGACTTTTGCTTGATGGACATCATAGGTCGATCCATATAGCCAGTCGACCATCCTTCGCATTACTTGCCAATTGAATTCATTTCTTTTGTTGGTTTCAGAGGGCTTGCGAACTTGGGACGCAGTACAAGGACCTGGAGGATGAGAGGAACCGGCTGCGAGTGGATCTGGAGGCCTCCAACAACGCTCTGGAGCGAGCGCGTGCTGAGCTGAAGTCTCTGGAAGGTAATTACTGTTGACTTTTTGTCTTCCCATCTTCGCTCTTCATGTTTTGAACCGAGTCCTCTCACTCGATCAGACGTACACAATGAAAACCGTCGACTCCAAGTGCGACTCAACAATGTTGTTTCTTTAGATTCCATGAAGACGACATTGGAGGAGAAGGGACAAGGCACTTGCTGACGCCCAACGAGTAGCTAGGGACAAAACTGAAGCCACAGATCGGAAGCTGACGAACACCAAGAAACTCGAGGAGGAGAACGCAAAGTTGAAGCAGGGGCGCGTGGACCTTGTTAAAAGGGCCGAGCAGCTGAACAAGCGGAGCAACGGCCTGGAGAAGC
Source organism: Hordeum marinum (assembly GCA_022496015.1). Classification (NCBI taxonomy): domain Eukaryota; kingdom Viridiplantae; phylum Streptophyta; class Magnoliopsida; order Poales; family Poaceae; genus Hordeum; species Hordeum marinum. Next base: position 218,457,517 of record CM039672.1, read on the forward strand.
ACCTGGGCGAATTCTCAAGGAAGATTTATATTCTGCTCGATGGTAAGTGTTTCTTGTCGACTGAAGTTATAAAACCTTTGAAGGTCGCAGTTCACCGATTCCCCTCCCATTCCAACTCTTCAATAGAATTCTGCCAAGACTTCGAGAAAGAGACAGAGGAGGTTGAGCCCAATCTGGATCCCACTAAGTCACCAGTCGTAGATGCAGTAGCCATGAACATGCTCATACTCAACTTCCAGCTCCAAGGCGTCCAAGCATATATTGCCCAACTGAAATCTGCAATGGAGAGAATCGACAAGGAGCTATGGCCTGAGGACACTCTTCAGCTCGACCTCAACTCTATAATGGCTCGCCTGAATGAATTTCCTAGTCGAGTGCAGGCCTGGAAGAAATTTGCTGCTCGCTGTGGGGCTGACATGGCATTATCACTTGTTAGGGTCCATTGCAGGGACATGAGGGAAGAGAAGCTGAAGGAGCTCCAGGTGGTAAACACGAAGAAACTCTAGTTTGAGGACTTCATGGAAACCTTCATTGAGCCAACCACCAGAATCGCTGACAGCATTGACTTGGACACTTTTGTCGAGCCAGCCAGCTCGTCACCTATTTAAAAAACTTGGTCTCTTAAGAAATACTTTTATTCGCCTCAGTATGCCGAGTGAAATTGTATCCCTTAAAGCTTCATTCAGGCCTTAGGCCTCATCACATTTGCTTCTGCACGAAACATTTATCCGCGGTTTACCCTTTGGATTTTATTCGTGCTTTGGCTTTCAATCGACTGTTCGACTGGGTTTGTTTTTAACTTAGGCGAAATGTGTTCGCAGCTAAGCCCCCGAGTGTGAGGATTGCTCATCACTTGGGATATTTTCGAACTTAGGCGAATGTCAATTCGCAGCTAAGCTGTCGAGTGAATGGACTGCTATCCACCCGACAAGGTTTTTAACTTAGGCAAAACATGTTCGCAGGTAAGCCCCCGAGTGTGAGGATTGCTCATCACTCGGAGTATTTTCGAACTTAGGCAAATGTCAATCCGCCGCTCAGCTGTCGAGTAAATGTATTACTATCCACCCGAGGAGGTTCTTAACTTAGGCGAAACGTGTTCGCAGCTAAGTTGTCGAGTGAATGGATTACTATCCACCCGACGAGGTTTTTAACTTAGGCGAAATGTGTTCGTAGCTAAGCCCCCCCGAGTGTGAGGATTGCTCATCACTCGGAGTATTTTCGAACTTAGGCGAATGTCGATCCACAGCTAAGCTGTCGAGTGAATGGATTACTATCCACCCGACGAGGTTTTTAACTTAGGTGAAACGTGTACGCAGCTAAGCCCCCGAGTGTGAGGATTGCTCATCACTCGGAGTATTTTTGAACTTAGGCGAATGTCGATTCGCAGCTAAGCTATCGAGTGAATGGATAACTATCCACCTGACGAGGTTTTTAACTTAGGCGAAACATGTTCGTAGCTAAGCCCCCGAGTGTGAGATTGCTCATCACTCGGAGTATTCCCAAGAATGAAATTGTACGATTGGAATCGATAATATATATTGTAGAAATGTGGATTGCATTGATGAAGTATTCTTATTACATCAGAAGATTCTTGTCTCAAGTATAAAAACGCCGGAGCAAATCTGCATTCCAGGCTCGTGGCTCGTCTATCCGCTTCATGAGATTGTACAGGTGATAGGCCCCATTGTATATCACCTTAGTGACGATGAAAGGACCTTCCCATGCAGGAGCAAGCTTGTGAGGTCGGTGTTGATTCACTCGAAGCACCAGGTCTCCCTCATGAAACGACCGAATCTTGACATTCTTCTCATGGAAGCGCCAGAGGTCCTGCTGATAGGCAGTAGTCCGGATCAGAGCCATCTCTCATTCCTCCTCCAGAAGATCTACACCGTCCAGTTTGGCCTGTTCAGCTTCAGCCTCAGAATACAGCTCCACTCGAGGAGAATTGTGGGCCAAGTCACTCGGCAATATGGCTTCAACACCATAGACAAGGAAGAAAGGAGTTCGTCCAGTCGACCGATTTGGAGTAGTTCTCAGGCCCCCTAACACAGACGACATCTCGATTACCCAGGCACCAGCGGCATGATCCAGGTCACGCATGAGACGAGGCTTAAGACCTTGCAAGATGAGGCCATTGGCTCGCTCGACTTGCCAATTGGTTTGTGGGTGAGCGATAGATGCATAATCCACCCGAGTGCCTTGGGAGTTGCAGAAGTTCCTGAATTCTTCCGAGTCAAAATTAGTGCCGTTGTCTGTGATGATGCTATGTGGAATGCCGTATCGATAAATTATCTCTCTCATGAATGTGACCGTCGTGCGAGAGTTCAACTTCTTGATTGGCTTGGCTTCTATCCACTTGGTGAATTTGTCGACTGCTACCAGTAAGTGAGTGAATCCTCCTTTTCCGGGTCGGAAGGGGCCAACCATGTCGAGTCCCCAAACAGCAAACATCCAGGCCAGAGGAATTGTCTTCAGAGCAGATGCCGGCTTGTGTGACAAGTTTGCATAGAACTGGCAACCATCACAATGATCAACGATGTCTTTAGCCATCTCATTAGCTCATGGCCAGTAAAAACCAGCTTGGTATGCTTTAGCAACAATCGTCCTTGAGGACGCATGGTGGCTGCAAGTTCCCGAGTGAATCTCATCTAGAATCATTCGACCTTCCTCAGGGGAATGCAGCGCTGGTTGACACCAATCACACTCTCTCTAAACAGTTGATCTCCCATCACAGTGAAAGCCTTGGACCTGCGCACAATCTGTCGAGCCTCTGTTTCATCTTCAGGGAGCTCTTGTCTGAGGATATAGGCAATGTAAGGCACAGTTCAATCGGGAATGATAACGAGAATTTCCATGACCAGGTCAATCACTATAGGGACATTGACTTCTGTCGAGTCGGTGGAACTCAAAGCCTGTGGGGGCTCTTCGGTGAAAGGATCTTCTTGAACCGAAGGAGTGTGCAAGTGCTCCAAGAACACACCGGTGGGACAGGCCATTGAGTGGAACCAATCTTGGATAGTTCATCGGTCGCTTGATTTTTCAGTTGGGGAACATGATGAAGTTCCAGGCCTTCAAACTTCTTCTCCAACTTTCGAACTGCATTGCAGTATCCAGTCATAGCGGGGTTTCAACATCCCACTCTTTCATCACTTGATTCACCACCAGATCCGAGTCGCCATAAACCATTAGGCGCTTGACGTAGAGTGAGATAGCCATGCGCAACCCATACAAAAGTGCTTCATACTCTGCCTCATTGTTGGGGGAATCGAAGTGAATTTGCAAGACCTAGCTGAGCTTGTCGCCTCTGGGAGATATCAAGACAACACCAGCACCGGACCCATTCAACATTTTGGAGCCATCAAAGAACATTGTCCAATGCGCCGAGTGAACTTGGATAGGCTGTTGCTGTTCAATCCACTCGGCCATGAAATCTGCCAATGCTTGGGACTTGATTGCTTTTTTGGCTTCGAATCTGATGTCAAAGTGTCCAAGCTCGATTGACCATTTAGCCACTTGACCTGATGCGTCTCGATTATTGAAAATTTTGGACAAGGGAGCATCACTGATGACTGAAATCGAGTGGTCTTGGAAATAATGCGCCACCTTCTTTGCTGATAGGTAAATACCATAAACCAACTTCTGATAGTGTGGATATCTTTGCTTTGAGGGGGACAATACTTTCGAGGCATAATAAACTGGCCGCTGGACCTTATAAGCTTTACCTTCCTCTTCCTGCTCAACAGTTAGTACTGTATTGACGACCTGATTTGTGGTCGCTATGTACAGGAGCAAGGGCTCTTTGCTGGCAGGAGCGACAAGCACCGGCTGGGTGGAGAGCAGGGCTTTGAGCTCAACAAATGCTGCTTCAGCTTTGGGAGTCTAGTCGAATGTGTCGGACTTCTTCATCAACTGATATAAAGGCAGAGCCTTCTCACCAAGACGAGAAATGAATCGACTCAATGCTGCCAAGCAACCTGTGAGCTTCTGAACATAGTGCACTCGCACGAGAGTCTTCATACGGGTAATGGCGCTGATTTTCTCAGGGTTGACATCAATTCCTCGCTCGGAAACGAGAAAACCGAGCAACTTGCCGCCAGGGACGCCGAAAGTACATTTAGCCGGATTCAGCTTTATGTCGAATCGCCTCACATTGGTGAATGTCTCGGCCAAGTCAGCCAGCAGGTCGGAACCTTTGTGGGACTTGACCACTATATCATCCATGTATGCCTTGACATTCTGAGGGATCTGGTCGACTAAACATTTTTGAATCATGCGCATAAAAGTAGCACCGACATTCTTGAGACCAAAAGGCATGGTGATATAACAAAAACACCCGAATGGGGTGATGAAGGCTGTCTTTATTTCGTCTGGGTCATACAGACGGATCTGATGGTACCCAGAATAAGCATCCAAAAACGATAAACGCTCACACCCCGCTGTCGAGTCAACAATTTGATCTATGCGGGGGAGCGGAAAATGATCTTTTGGGCACACCTTGTTGAGATGTTTGAAGTCAATGCACATGCGCAACGACTTATCTTTCTTTGGCACCATCACAACATTCGAGAGCCACTCGGAGTGGTAAATCTCCCGAATGAACTTGGCTTGCAAGAGATGGGCCACTTCTTCTCCGATTGCCTTGCGCTTCTTCGCTGCTGAGCGACGCAAATGCTCTCTGACGGGTTTGGCTTTCAGATCCACTAGCAGACGGTGCTCAGCCAGCTCCCTGGGAATCCCCGGCATGTCAGCAGGCTTCCATGCAAAGATATGCCAGCTCTCACGGAGGAACTGGATGAGCTCGGCTTCCTATTTGCTGTCGAGTGTTGATGAGATATTCATCGGGGCAGCAGTAGGATCTGTCGGATGGATGTGTACCTTCTTCACTTCCCCTGTCGACTGAAATGCTGACTCGGAAGCCGGCTTCTTTGCACGGAGCAAATCAGCAGGGTCGGCGGTTTTCTTGTACTCCTCCAACTCAACCATGGCCATCTGGTGATCGGCTATCTTGGAGCCTTGCTCGAGGCATTCTTCGGCCCGCTGTCGATTGCCAGTGACCGTGATCATGCCGTTAGGGCCCGGCATTTTCAACTTGAGATACACATAACATGGTCGGGCCATGAGACGTGCATAAGCGGGTCGACCCAGAATGGCGTGGTAGGCACTCTTGAAATCCATGACTTCAAATGTCAACTTTTCTTTTCGGAATTTTTTGTCATTCCCGAATGCCACATCCAATGCTATCTGGCCGAGTGACTTGTCCTTCTTTCCTGGGATGACCCCGTGAAACTGCATGCTGCTCTAACTCAGACGGGACATCGGAATGCCCATCCCTTTTAGGGTATCCGCATAGAGAATGTTCAGGCTGCTGCCGTCGTCCATGAGGACCTTTCTAAGTCAAGTTCCCCCCCATCGGATCAATTACCAGAGCCTGTCAATCGGGAGTGGCCACATGAGCACGATGGTCTGTCTGGTCGAATGTGATAGCATATGGGACCATTTGAGATAGGTGGGGGTATCCGGTACAACCATGTTGATTTCTCTGTTGATGACTTTCAGACGGCTCTTGCTCTCGACATCAGCAAAGATCACCAGTGTAGCAGTGACATTCGGGAATGTTTCCTTATCCTCATCTACATCTCCTTTCTCAGGAGATTTATCACTCGGCAGGTCTCCCTTGAATTGCTGGATAAGGGTCCGACAATGTCGAGTGGTGTGCTTGGGAAAAATCAAATTGCCTTCCGCATCTTTCCTCGTGTGTATTACACACGGCTGATCCATGATATCAGTTCCTGACTGATTTTTCCCTTTCTTGGGGGCATACCGTGCCTTAGCTTTGCCCTTGTTCTTCGACTGAGTCACTAGTGCCACCGCTTCTGCTTGAACCGGATCTTCAGCTTTTCGCTTCTGTTTCCGATTATTGCTGCCACCAGTCGCCTTTCCTTTACCGCTATTGAGGCGGTCTTCTTCCTCGCCATTGGCGTACCGAGTGGCGATTTCCATCATCTTGCCGAGTAAAATATCACTCGTCCGCCCAAACTTCAGATATAGCTCTCTGTATCTCACACCGGCCTTGAAAGCACAAACAGCCTGGTGTTCCGACACATTCTCCACTGTATGACGCAGAGTGGACCATCGCTGAATATAATCTCTCAAAGTTTCATTGGGCTTCTGGACACAGTGTTGTAAGTCGACCAGACCTGCCGGACGCTTGCAGGTGCCCTCAAAGGTTCGGACAAACACTCGGGCAAGATCCTCCCAACAATGTATGATGGAGGGAGCCAAACGATTCAGCCAAGCTCGAGCTGAACCATCTAACATCAAGGGTAGGTGCTTCATTGCAACATTGTCATTTCCGCCACCAATTTGCACAGCCACTCGGTAATGATCTAACCAAGTCTCTGGCTTTGTTTTGCTAGAAAACTTTCCGATTCCCGCCGCCATCGTGAAGTTTGGGGGATCTCTGCAGAACGTATGGCTCTGCTAAAACACTTGGGACCAGACACCACGACTAAGCTTCCACTCGAAACATTTATGTCGTGTCCTTCTCTGTGGGCTCTGCCCTTGTCAACTCGCTTCTGAACGAGGAGGTCGCGAGCGTCAAAGCCCGCGTTCCGCTCATCACCAAAGGAGCGCCTATCGTCCTGGCGCCGGGGCGCGTACGGACCACTCCGCGGAGGAGTGGGCACTCGACGGTGGTCTTTGCGGTGGAACTGATCTCTGACCTGCTCTTCATGGAAACCTCCGCCCCGACGATGCAGGGGCGATCCAGGGCTGTGTGCTGACTGAACGGTCTCTGCCCTGGGTGAATTGCTATGTATCCTGTTGCGAGACTGGGAAACTATTGAATTCTGACGCTGCGCTCCCTCCAACAGTGCTCTGATCTGCGTCAACCCTCTTCCAGCCTCTGTCCCGGACGGCTGAATGGAATCTGCTATCCTAGCAGCAACAACAACATTTAACACAGGAGTTCGGTATACCTCAACATCATTGTGAGATCCAGTTGGAAACAGTTGCCGCTGACGTCGACTGGGGTGTGGGGGCACTGGCGAGCGCGCTCGTCAAGTTCTGCCTGGAGTTCTTCAAGACGAATGCGCGCGGCCTCCAAAGCTTGAGCCTCGATAGTCGCGCCGACAATGGGAGTATGAAGAACCTCCTCTTCGCGGCGCGACTGCTCATTTGACGGACCGCCAACCTCATGCTTGCCACGGCCAAAGCCAGGCGACGAACTCTGATGAGAGCCTGCCATCAAGACCTCCGCTGCGGGATCACAACTTTTGCACTCGGAAGGCATGTCGGACGGATCAGAATCCGACTCGAACACGCCATGGAGGGACTCGACGGGCTCGAGTGCTACAATCTATGGAGAAGTTTGACACGCCACTGCGTGTTTGACCCAGCGCTGAAGTCGTGAGCGGCCGGACCGCTTGCGACCGCGAAACGCGAGGGGAGCCGACGAGTAAGGAGTCGAAGGCTGACGCGGTAACACACAGCAGGAACTTGCACGGAAGTGTGCGGCCTCGCAGACTGGGAGCACCTCGACGTCAAGAGGCGCTTCCTGAAGCCATGCCGAATCGTCGGTGATGAAGGTGAGCGCTCCGAAACGGATCTCGTGGCCCATAGCAAAAACACCGCCAAAAGACATGTCGAAGGACGGAAAATGCAACCTTGCCGAAAGTCGCTTAGACGCTTGCCCCACGGTGGGCGCCAACTGTTGTGGGAACGAGCCTGACAGTAGATGGTAGGGGTACGAAAGGATAGGGCAGAGTCCTAGCTACGACGAGGATGTACACACGAATGTATGAGTTCAGGCCCCCCTCGTGGAGGTAACAACCCTACGTCTCAGTGCTCGGGAGCTTATGCCGTGTGGAATATAGAGATTACAATGGTTGCGAACCCTTGTGCAGGAGGGGAGGGGTGTCTTATATAGAGTTCGCTACCCCTCATAATTACCCAGCATCTAAGGGTCCGATCGTGGGGTTAAAGTCTGCCGTTACTGGTAACGTACGTAATAAAAGCTATTAATGCCTATTGAATCAATGTCTGCCCGTTGGGCTCTTAATGATGGCTCCTGGTCTTCTAGCGTCGAGTGAGAACGAGGTCTTTCGAGTGACACGCTACCGCCGAGTGAAGGAAGGAGTCTTCGAGTGGATATCCTGTCGAGTGACTTCGGACATCTCATGGAATCCACTCGGAAGTTTATGCTTGATCTTCAAGTCCCCCAGTGTAGTGCCCTTAGGTAGGGTATGTAGGCCTTGCCTAGGAGCCTACCCTAGGTACATATCCTCGTCAGTATAATCCTACTATTTCCATGATTTCACATTGAGTGATTGATCCTTCTCTCAAGCTTCGAAACGGTAGTTGGTATTGTTTTTCCCATTCTTCCACTTATATCTACTTGAGTACCATGGGTAGGAACACTATGACAAACCCAACATTCGAGGAGCATGACGACAACACGAACACCTATGTCACCAAACTATGATTCTTCGCCACACAAAAGGGAATGAGCCAAGCACATGACGTCCTCACGGACCACATCGAGCACCTCGCGACCAACATACGTGAATCCGAGGAGCGGAAGCGGGAATTCATGGCAACGCAAATGGATGAGCTCTACGCTTTGGTGGTGAATCATGCATCATCTACGTCTACCTCAACTCACCGGCACACTGCAAGTCGACACTCCTTCGAGGACTCCTCCGACGAAAGTCCTCCTCCTCGAGCTCGACCACACCAACGTGACGCGCGTCGCCTCTCTGAAGATTCAAGCAACCCTTTCCACGACAAGACTCAAGGTCAACATCGCGAGCGTGAACACCGGCGCCAACGAGAGCAAGACGACTACGAGCACGATGGCCTACGTCACCACCGTGAAGAAGACCGGTGCCGTGAGGAGCAAGCATGAGAGGCACAACGGGCGCTTCGCGACACAAACTATGCCATGCATGAACGCAACCGTCTAGCTCGTGAGGAACAAGAAGCTCTACGTCGAGAATGCCAAGAAGAAGAAGCTCGCCAAGAGGAGCACCAAGAACGCCAACAACGGGTGCGACAACAATGTACACAACACCCAAGGCAAGAGGAGCAACACGTTGATGAGCCCGCCCCAAGGCAAGAGCAAGACCAACAAGACAACAATGCACCTCCGCGTCAAGATACACGACCTCATGCAAATCATGTTGACCAAGTGGATGATCACGCTCCAAGGCATGGCCAACGTCAACAAGACAACTATGCTCCTCCAAGACAAGGATATTGCAATAACAACAACAATGAAGAAAATCGCTTTGGCAAGCTCAAGTTCACCAAGCTTAATTTCTCCGGAAGTAACGATCCCGAAGACTACCACTCTTGGGCACTCAAGGTCGACAAAATATTCCGGTTCCACAACTATGAAGAAGACAAGAAGATTAACATGGCCTCCCTCGAGTTCCAAGATTAGGTGCTCATTTGGTGGGAACAAGTGATTGAGCGACGAAGAGAAAGAGGTGAACCTCCAATCACAACTTGGGAACAAATGAAAGAACTCACGAGAGCGCAATTCATCCCAACACACTATAATTGTGACCTCTTTAAGAAACTCCAACTACTCAAGCAAGGCACCAAGTCGGTGCAAGAGTACTATCAAGAGATGGAGATGGCTATGATAAGAGCAAATGTAAAGGAGGACGATGAGCACACTATGGCACGTTTCTTGCATGGTACCAATTACTAAGTCAAGAATATTGCGGATTTCCAACCCTACTCCAACTTTCTAGAGCTAGTCAATCAAGCCACCAAGGCGGAATGTCAAGTTCAAGAAGACTACAAGTACTCCAAGACATCCTACAAGACCTACGGTGCAACTACACAAGCTACTCCAACTACGACTCCTTCTACACGAACCTCCACGACAAAAGATGACAAGTCAAGCTACAAGGACAGGTCGTCTTCATCATCCCGCAATGCCTCTACAAGAAAAACAAGAACATCATCCTCTACACCAACACCGGATGACGTGAAAACAAGCTCCATCGAGTGCTTCACGTGCCAAGGCTGAGGCCACAAGATGCACGAGTGTCCCACAAGGCGAACCATGATACTCCAAGATGACGGCTCATATGACTCCATGAGTGAAGACGAGATGGAAGCTTTGGAACAAGTGGCCATGCACCGGCAAGTCAATGACGATGAAGACTCCCAAGTCTTTTATGACAACGATCCGAGCCCCGCTCTCGTTGTCTCAAAGGTTTTAACTCTTTAACAACAACAAGACGAGGACCAACGATGCCACATCTTCCACACCAAGGCCGGTATCCAAGGAAAATCTGTCAAGGTCATCATCAACGGAGGAAGTTGCCATAATTTGGCAAGTGGAGAACTTTGCTCCAAGTTGCACTTGATCAAGAAAAAGCATCCTCGCCCCTACAAGGTCCAATGGTTAAGCGACTCCTGCACAATCCAAGTTGACCACACCGTGCAAGTTTCCTTCAAGATCGGCGCTTACGAAGACACCTTAGAGTGTGATGTGGTGCCCATGACCGTTTGCCACCTCCTCCTTGGGAGACCTTGGCAATTCGACCGTGGCGCCATACATAGCAGGCGCACAAATCAATATAGTTTCAAGATGAAGGGCACCGAATATGTGCTTCGTCATATGTCTCATAGTCAAGTGATCGCCGACAAGCAAGCTTCTACCTATCATGGAGAGAAAAGTGAGAGAGTGATACACCTCAAAGCGAGTGAGCGCCACAAGCCAAACTTGAGTGACTCCACGATGAGGGACATGAGTGACCTAGTTCTATTTGCCACCAAAAGAGATTTGAGGGATGTGAGTGAGAGCCCATCGACCGTCCTTCACTACATGATAGTGTGCAAGGATGAGGTTATCCAGCCTAACCCTTCACAACATCTTCCTCTTGTGCTATCTCAATTGTTGCAGGAATTCCAAGATGTGTTACCCGACGAGCTACCTCCGGGACTGCCACGAAAACGAGGTATCAAACACCGCATCAACCTCATACCCGGCGCGCCACTTCCCAACAAGGCTCCCTACCACGTCAACCCCGACAAAACAAAGGAGATACAAAGGCAAGTCCAAAACTCCTAGATAAAGGGCATGTTCATGAGAGTTTGAGTCCTTGTGTGGTTCCCGTGATCCTAGTGCCTAAACATGATGGTAGTATGCACATGTGTTCCAATTGCCGCCCCATAAATGCTATCACCATTCACTACCGTCACCCTATCCCATGCTTAGATGACATGCTAGATGAACTTAGTGGTGCCACTATATTTTCCAAGATGGACTTGAAAAGTGGTTACTACCAAATTCGCATACAAGAGGGTGACGAGTGGGAAACCGCTTTCAAAACCAAATTTGGTATCTATGAATGGCTAGTGATGCCCATGGGCTTATCCGAAGCACCGGGTACGTTCATGCGCATGATGCATCATCTGTTGCGCCCCTACATTGGGTATTGTGTTGTGGTCTACTTTGATGACATCCTTGTTTTTAGCAAATCTCTAGAACAAAACGCCACACATGTTAGAAACGTTTTGCAAACTCTTCGGAAAGAAAACTTTATGCTAACATGGACAAATGCATTTTTGGTGTGGACAAAGTTGTTTTCCTAGGATTTGTGGTTTCCTCAAAGGGTGTCCATGTTGATGAGTCTAATATTGAGGCAATTAAAAATTGGCCTACACCCACCAATTTGTAACAAGTGCGTAGCTTATTAGGTCTCCCCGGTTTTTATCGTCGCTTTGTGAAAGACTTTAGCACTATCGCTACCCCTCTACACGTCTTGAGCAAGAAAAATGCACCGTTTGTTTGGGGACCATCCCAAGACACTGCTTTTCATGAACTTAAGAATTTACTTACTCATGCACCTTTGCTTGCCTTACCTAATTTTGACAAAACTTTTGAAGTGCATTGTGACGCTAGTGGTAACGACATAGGAGGTGTGATCATGCAAGAAAAGCGCCCAATTGCGTATTTTAGTGAGAAACTTTCCGGCGCTCAACTCAATTATCCTATCTATGACAAGGAATTGTATGCTTTGGTAAGAGTCTTACAAGCTTGTGAACATTATTTGCGCCCGCATGAATTTGTCATTCATACCGATCATGAAACTCTAAAGTACCACAAGGGTCAAACTAAGTTGAACAAACCTCATGCTAAATGGAGTGTATTTATTGAGTCTTTCCCTTATGTTATCAAATACATTAAGGGAGAAGAAAATGTTGTGGCGGATGCTCTTTCCCGGAAATGCATGCTTGTTACTCAACTTGAATTGAATGTCATTGTCTTTGAGCACATAAAAGACTTGTATGAGCATGCTGATTCTTTTGCTACTCCTTATGCCAATTGCAAAGTGAAAACTTGTTGGGAAAACTACTATATGAAAGATGGATATCTTATGCGTGTCAACAAACTTTGCATTCCCAAGTCTTCTCTTCGTTTGTTGCTTTTGCAAGAGGCTCACGGTGGAGGAGTAATGGGTCACTTTGGATGCGACAAGACATATGCCACCCTCTCCGAAAAGTTCTATTGGCCAAAGATGCTTCGTGATGTTGCCCGCTTCACCAACCGATGCTCTACATGCCGCAAAGCTAAGTCAAGAGCTCAATCCCATGGTATTTATATGCCTCTTCCTATTCCGTTCCAACGTTGGGAGGATATTAGCATGGATTTTGTGCTTGGATTGCCAGGAACAAAAAATGGCCATGATTCCATCTTTGTTGTTGTGGATCATTTTTCCAAAATGGCTCATTTCATTCCTTGTCACAAGATTGACGATGCTTCACATATTGCAAATCTCTTTTGTAGAGACATCTTATGCCTATACGGAGTACCAAAGACCATTCTCTAGGATCACGACGTCAAGTTCTTGAGCTACTTTTGGAAGACCCTTTGCGCCAAGCTTGGGATCAAGTTACTCTTCTCTTCGGCCTACCACCCACAAACCTATGGTCAAACGGAGGTGAGGAATCGGACACTTGGAGATCTCCTCCATGTGTTGATCAAGAAGAACATTAAGTAATGGGAAGATTGCCTACCCATCGCCGAGTACGCCTACAATTGTGCACGACACTTCACCACTAACAAGTCTCCCTTCGAGGTGGTCTACGACTTCAACCCATTGCCCCCATTGGACATTCTTCCGCTTCCACTACAAGAACGTGTCAACATGGATGCAAGTGCACGGGCAAGCTACATTAAGAAAATGCATCAAGTACAAGGAACACCATTAAGCACCAAGTGGAACGCATCACCGCCAAGCGCAACATCAACAAACACCCCATGGTGTTCGAACCCAGCGACCTTGTGTGGCTACACCTATGGAAGGAACGCTTTCCCAATGAGCGCAAGTCCAAGCTCCTACCTCGTGCCGATGCCCCATTCAAGGTGTTGGAGCGCTACAACAACAACGCCTACAAGATCGACATTCCGCATGACAAGTACGACGTGAGCGACATGTTGAACGTCGCAAACCTCTCCCCATTTCATGGTGATGAAGATCTTGATCCGAGGTTGGATCTTCCCCAAGGGGGAAGATGATGCAGAGCATCCCACGATCATTCCCATAAAGATGGCACCATAAAGCCAACCATCAAGTGGCCCTATGACAAGATCATGCACACATGACATTGAAGCTAAGGTAAACTCACTCCTCTTCGAGCAGGACTTTGATGGCAAAGGAACTTGGATGCTACCTCACAATGAGACCCTGTGTATCCTTAGGTACGCAGGAGATAACCTCAAAGGACGAAGGAATCATCCCCACTACCAAGGCCGAGGAGGAGAAGGAGCTAGCACCAAGAACAAGCTTCTGGGTAGCCCGGAACTTCCAGCCTCCGAACCTTCCGGCCCATCACCCGCCTGCCACCAAAGCATGTGCCAACTCTCGGGAAAGACCGGAGCCCGCCTGGAACCTCCACAGAGGTTCCGGCCCCTAGACCGTCCGACCGGCCCAGAACTTCCGTCCCACCATCAACCAGCCACCGAAGCCTGTGCCAACACTCGGGAAAGCCCAAAACGTGCCCGGAACTTCCGGCGCCCGGAACTTCCGGCTTAGCCCAGAACTTCCGGCCTACACAGAGCACTGCCACTCAGGCCCGAGGCCCATGTATCTACCTCTCACTTACCCTTTCGAGACTAGCACTATATATACTCCGTCCCCTCCTTGTTTTTAGGGTTAGCTTTGGTTTGCTCTTAGATAGTTGAGCCTAGCTCCTTCCACTACCTCTCCCATGGAGATGCCTCTATAGGAGAAGATCCCTAGTGGATGTCAAGGCCCCTTACGAGGGAAGATCCTTCGGGATATCAAGGCCCCTCCTTCTAGAGTGGAAGATCACGTACCGCTAGTTGTATCGTTGTTTGACTTGTGGATCTCGTTCCTCGTGTGTTTTCGTGAATCTAGTGGATGTGTAATCGTGTTTGCCCTTAGTGTTCTTCGTGTTCTTGAGATTTCCCCCCCTCCAAATCGTGAAAGATCGACCCACACAGGCTTGACTCGTATCAATATTACTCGATCGAGACAATGTCCGAAAGAATCCTTTTTAACCTATTAGCCACCACCTTTGAAACTATATTATACACCACATTGCACAATCTTATAGGTCGAAACTAAGACAACAGATAGGGATTAGTAATTTTGGAGATAAGAACAATGAATGTCTATTTATTACCTCCGCGTCATTTTTACCTCATGGAATTTTTGGCACCATTCGAGCCACCTACTAGCCACACATATTCCAATGTCTCTAGAAAACTTTTGACGATTTTTTCTGGACAAGAGAGACCCTGGAAGCTTCGAGAGGAGACCATACGTGAAGTGAGGAGACGACAAGGCAACATATCACGCCTAGGGGGTTAGGCACACCTTGATGCCTTGTGGGCCCATGGTGGCTCCGTGTGGCCTAATTCCACCTCCATAATTTCTCTGGTAAACCAACACAAAGTCACCTGAAACACTTTTTCCACCATCTCAAGCCTTTGTTCTTCCGCGATCCCATCTGGAAGCCTTTTTCCGTTACTCTTACGAAGGGGGAATCCATCACTGAGGCCATATTTGTCAACCATTCTACCTCCATGATGATTTGTGAGTAGTTCACCACATACCTATGGGTCCGTAACTAGTAGCTAGATGGCTTCTTCTCTCTCTTTGATCTTTAATAAAAAGTTCTTTGTGATTCCCGTGGTGATCTATCTAATGTAATCTTCTTTTGCGGTGTGTTTGTTGGGGTCCGATGAATTGTGGGTTTATGATCAGATTATTCATTGAAATTAAGTGAGTCTTCTCTGAACTTTACTATGCATGACCGTTATAGCTTTGTATTTCTTTCTAATCTATCCTTTTGGTTTGGCCAACTATATTGATTTAACTTTGGTGGGAGGTGTGCATTGTAGTGGGTTTAATCTTGCGGTGCTCTATATCCAAGTGACAGAAAGGGACAAGACACGTGTCGTCGTTTTCTCACGACAGATGCCATGGGGTGGCTTATCGTGAGTGGTTGGGGCCAGAGGACGCCGACAGGCTCCGGGTGCGAGATTGGGCACAAGCGGTGATGACACACGATGTACCTAGGTTCAGGGCCCTCCGTGGGAGGTAACACCCCTAGTCCTGCTTGGTCTAGTTGGATGGATGGGTATGTGTACAAGGATGCTCCTGGAGCTATGTCTACAGGAGGAAGAAGGAGCGGCCGACTCGTCTTCCTCTTCTACTAGAGGGGGAATGAGAGTTTTGTGGATGCGTGTATGAGATCATTCGTCCATCCCTATTGCATGGGGGGATCGGGGGGTTTATAGGCCACCCCTGGCTCTTACAATATGTCATAAGTACAATGGTGGGGGGACCCGGCTGGCAGTCTCTCCGGCTGGCCAGAGGGTCTCGCCGCTCACGCCGTTTTGTCGTGGGCGGGGCCCGCCCGCCGAGCGGTCCCATCTCCCGTTGGGGCCCGCCAGCCGGCTCTGTGATTGGTCCTCTCCCACCTGTCGCGGCATGGGCTGCACGGAGCCGGCCGAAGTCTTCGGTACGGCCGGCGGTACTGTAGCCATGCCAGGGCAGGTAATCAAGTGGCGAGGGCGTGCCGGCACTGTTCCCCCGCTCGGTCATGCTCACCAAGGTCAACGGCTAGGATGGTTGGACTGTAGCCATGCGCTGCGGTGCGTAAGCGCCCTCTGTAGCCACAGGGCTGCCCATCGTGCCGGTCACATCGCGTCATCGTACCTGCGTGCAGGGGGACGGGACGGGGCATGTCCATCCCGATGTCAACGGAAGAGCTGGTCCGTGGGCAACCGGCCACGCCCAGCCGGCCGAGGGCCCAACCGGCTCCTTGATCAGACGGCCAGGGCACCAGCCGGCACCGGCTTGCACTGAACGTCCTCCAGTCGGCCATGGCCAACTTGCTGTGTAGTTTTTCTTCGAAGCAGAAAGGGGAAGACCCCATTGCTTTGGCCTACCTAGGGGTATAAACCCCGTCAGTAGCCCCCGAAGCCGGCGGGAGCCCGCGTCTAGCGGACGGTGGGGAGCTGGCGGCTTCCCCTCAGCACCATCCGCCCCCGGCTCGAAGGCGAAGGGGCAGCCGAGTTGGCCGTTGGATCCGATGCCTCAGGTTCCGGTGTGCCACCCCGGGTCCCGCGCCGGCACGCGGCACGCCACACGACAAGTAATGATGCCGTGGGTCCCGCGCACGCGGGGAGACAGGACGTCACCCAGGCCTAGCCCGGTAGGACCCAGGCGTAGCCCTCGGGGCGCAGGACAGGATCCTCTGTGCCCCGAAGCGGCCGTTACGGACCGGGGCCACCCACGCGCGCGGAATTTCTGAGAGGAGTGGGCGCATATGACCCCACGTCCCCTGGTTGTGGCCTCCCCTATAAAAGGGGAGGAAGGGCAGGAGGTGAAGGTACCCACGCCCCACTTGCCTCCTTGCTGCTCTGCTTCGTCGTCGCTTCTTTCCTTCCTT
Source organism: Hordeum marinum (assembly GCA_022496015.1). Classification (NCBI taxonomy): domain Eukaryota; kingdom Viridiplantae; phylum Streptophyta; class Magnoliopsida; order Poales; family Poaceae; genus Hordeum; species Hordeum marinum. The sequence goes on from CM039672.1 coordinate 218,474,464, forward strand.
CACACGTCGTCGCACCCGAGCTCGCGCCCGTGCTCGCACACTGCACCGCCGCGGCGATGGATGATGGATGCGGAGGCAGTTGGGATGGTTCCTTTGTAGTTGAGGCGGACATCGCCGAGCTACGCTGCGCGTGCATGTTGCCGTCGGTGGAGCGGGTGGCCGCCCGCGCGCCGGGCGACAAGATAGCGCCGGCGCCGCAGCCAGGGGAACACGTCGTGTTCCTCTGGCACTTCTCCCCGGGCTTTGGGCTCCCGGTGAGTCTCTTTTTATGTCTTCTTCTTGACACTTTTGACCTCCAGCCGCACAACCTTGGGCCGAATTCGATCTTGTACCTCTCTGCCTTCGTGACGTTGTGCGAGGGGTACCTCGGCATCCTCCCCTTCCTTGAGTTCTTCAAGGCCCTCTTCTATCTCAAGTTTTGAAGAGCGACCTGTGCGGGGGGCACGATGGTGTGCTACCGCAGCATCGCTCGCTTTCCCCCTCTCTCTTTGATTGAGTCCGTCAAGGGGTGGCACCGATCGTTCTTCTACGTGAAGAACGTCGACCCGAGGATGGATTAAATTCGGCTGCCGCCGTTCGAGGATCGGTAGTCCTCCCAGCAGAACTGGTAGGATCCTGCCCCGCGCGGCATGGCCTTGGACGAGCTCGCCCGGCTCTCGCAGCTGAAGAGTGCCAAGGGGCTAGTTGCCGCCGACCTGGTGGCGGCCTTTGTCTCGCACCGGGTGTTACCCCTCCAGATGAGGCCGCACCGGATCTGCGACGTGTCCAGCTGGCACGACCCCTGCCGGCAGTCCACCGTCGAGCTAACGTCGGCTCAGGTAGCAAAGAGGGTGAACGCCCTCACGACATTCAAGCTGAAGCCCGCTTCATGGTCCTTTGGCATGGAGCCGTACGACCACATCAACCGGCCTCCCCTGGTGAGTTTTCTCGTCGAGGCGGTTCTTTTTCGTTTGGTATTCCCCAGTCGGCAGCCGGCTGGAGAACTTACGTTGAAGTGCTGACCGCAGCTGGTGGTGCGATAGAACACGCCGGACGGCCCACACCCGCAGATCTTCGAGGCGGAGCGCGAGGACACCGACTCTCGAGACTTCCAGACGGGAGCCCCCCCGAAGGGAGGAGTGGACTCCTCGGGGGGGCGATGAGCCGGCAGATCCGCGAGGTGGCGCTCCTGGCGGGGCCAGAGGGTCCGACGCAGCCGGGGAACCTAGTGGAGCGGGTGAGTTCCCTCTTGCACCCTCCATCCAGGACTGGACAGACGACGACGATGATGATGACGATTTGATGATTCTAGACGGACCTCCTCCCGTGGCGCGCCAGGACCGGAGGAGCGAGGAGCGACTAGCTTGAGGCCCGGCGGCCGAAGCGGCCGGCCGGGGGGGGGGGCAGCGGCCTTGCCGCCCGGCCCGAAGCGGGTGAAGGTGGCCGGGCGGAAGCCGCCGCCGCGCGCCAAGCAGGCCTTGCCCCTTGTTATCATGTAAGTTCTTCATCTTTGTGTGAGTTTTTGCTTTCGCCTTGCGAGCCGGTTAACGACCGGTTTTTTGGATGCTGCAGTGACCCCATCGAGCTCCAAGATGATGAGCCGGCGGGGGAGACGACGGATGCCGCCGGCCGGCTGGCCCGCGAGCACGCGGCCACCCAGCGGGAGGAAAAGAGGAGGCTTGCGGAGCTGCGAGCCTCCCGGTTCGGCATGCGAGGAGGGGGCGCGCACTCCGGGACCTCAAGTGGCCAGAGGCGAAGGGGGTTAGCAGACCCCCCACGGGCAACAGACTCGGCTGCGGAGTCCACCCGCATGTCGAGGCCTCCGTCAAGTGAGCCGCGGGGAGCGGCCATGGACTCGCTAGCACCTCCGCCCGTGCAAGAAACGGCCCAGGCGGGGGAGGCAGCGACGGAGCCGGCTCCCGAGGTGACTCGGCCTGAGGTGCCGAAGGTGACCCCTCCCACGGCCAAGCCGGCCCGAGTCGTGGTGCCGGAGGCTCCGGTGGTCCCGGAGGCTTCGGTGGTCCCGAAGACGGCGTCGAAGGCGCTACCGGAGATGGCGGCCATGGAGGTGGAGGTACCTTCCGGCTCGACTGACGCGCCGGAGCGGCCGAGAGAGGAGGCGGCTGCGGCACCGGGCGGGGGGCCGGCAGGAGGTGACTCCTGGCCCCTTGCCGTCATCAATCCGCCCTCGGCGGCTGAAGCCGCGGCGAGCCCAGGTGGCAGCGGCGGCCGGTCCCGGAAGGCCCTGCGATCGATGTAGGAGGTCATCCGAGACTGGGAGGCGCTAGCGAGCGCGCCAGCCCTGCCAGCCCCCAGGCAGGCGGCCCGATCCCATCCTTCGCGGACTTGGGCAGTGTCCTCGACCAATGCCGGCAGGAGCTGGCCTGGTTTGCGGAGGCGGCGGATGCCACCCTTCAGTGTGCAGAGGTAATCCGACACTTTTGCCTTAGAGTTTTCAGTGGGGGCGCACGAGCGCACCCACTGGGTGTAGCCCCCGAGATGCGGGCCGGCTGACCGGCTGACGGGCAGCCGAGCCGGATCTCCTTTGAGCATGTCTTGACCTTTGCCCCCTTTATTGCGACAGGAGGGAGCTTCTCTACGGCAGAAGCTGTTTGCAGAAGCGGTCGCCATCCACGACCGCGGCAAACATGGGTTCTACCGCCTGGAGGAGGAGCTGGCGCGCGTGCAAGGTAGGTTGCACTTTGTAGGAGCGGCATGTAGCCCTCGGGAATCGGCTGATGTTGGTTGCGTCTTGTAGGCGAGCTGGCCACCCTCCGGGGAAAAAGACCGGGCTTGTTGCCGAACGGGACCGGCTGGCGCGGGACGTCTAGGCGGCCACACAGGAGACTGACTGGCTGGCCGAGCTGCTGGTCGATGGGGAGGCGACCCGGGACCGGCTAAAGGCCGAGGCAGCAAAGGAGGTGGCGGGTCGGGAGGCGGCCATCAAGGAGGCGGCTGACGCCGCCCTGAGGACCGCCGCCCTTCAAGGCGAGGTGACCCGCCTTGAAAAGACGCTCGAGAAGGTCAAGGGTTCCCTCGCCACCTCGAAGGCGGCCCGGAAGTCGGAGCACGAGGCGGCACTCCACTTCGCCATTGGGGTGGACGACGCGATGGAAGGTAAGTGCCAATCTCTCTCTTTCCCCAGCCGGTTGCTCTTCCCTTTGCTATTTTTCGTGCTTCATCTTGCTTTTTATTTCCTTCTCTTATCCTTCCTTCCAGGGAGTTTCTCGGAAACCCATCGCCGCGCTGTGCGTGCCGTTGAGGAGCATCGGGAATACCTTTGGGAGTGCGGTCGCCCAATCAAGGAGCACGCCATGTGGGACATGGATGAGATTAGGATTGCCGTCGAGATGCGGATGACCCATCTTGAGCGGAGCGTGGAGCGGCTCAAGACCGCCAACAAGGAGGTCATCGCCGCGCTGTGGGCGGGCCGTGGGGGAGCTCCGACGCACCGCATGGCTTAGTGGCTGGAGCATGCCGTCCCCCGCCTCGAGGCCTGGAAGGCATCGGCCGCCCGAGCCAGGGCGCAGATGGCGCTCCGGTTCGTGACGCCTTGGTACCGCGGCTTGGACCTGGGTCGGCTGGCGACCATGCGGGACGTGCCGGCCGCAGAGCGGGAGGCCCGCGAGCCGGCCCTTGTCCAGCGGGCCAACGAGCTCGCGTCATACGTTGACGCGGACGAATTCCTGCCGCCCCTTGGCGAGGATGGCTAGCCGTTGCCCGAGGACTCCTTTGGCATCCCTCACGGCCCAGCGAATGACAAAGTCGTCGACGAGAGCATCGACTCGAGCGGCGAGACGGTCGAGACCGAGGAGCCCACCTCGAAGGCCAAGGAGGTTGACCCCAAGACTACGACCACCTTCGAGGCGAGGACCGAGCTGCCTCCCGATGCGCTGGCTGGGGGCATGCCGGCTAGCGACGCGTCGGTGGCCTAAGCCCCCGGGCATCTTTTTTATCTTCTTTTTTCCCTGCGTGTAAAAACTTGAATCCACCCACTCGGGGTGTTTGTGTAATGAACCAAATGCTGGCCGTGGGCCACTTTTTCCTTTAATGTTTATGTCATGAATATTCCGCTGCATTTGCCTTGTGACTCAAGCCGCCTCGTCCTCATCCCTTTTCGCCCGCCTCGACTCTTTCCGTTTGTACTCCTTTTCCCCTTTGGTTTTGGCCCCGCCAGCCCGACAGCAGGGAGCCGGACTATAGCTGGGTCGGGGCGTCCGCCTCAGAGGAGCCAGTTCAAAACTTTAGGAATCGCAAGGTTTTTTTTGGGATAAGTAGAGGGGTAGAGACGCGGCGAGGGTCCGGCTGGGCCTCGAAGGGGTCTCCCTTTGTTTTGACCTTTCGTGTGAGCCAAACCTTGCCGCCCCGGGACCCCGTCAGCTGGACAGCCAGGGGCCGGTTCTGTAGCTGGTAAGGGTGGGGAAGTTTGGCCGGCTCACGCTACTTAGCCGTTTTTCAGAGAGGCGCTTCTAGGCCCAGCCGGCTAGCCCCCGGGCCCAGGAGTCGGGCCAGGGAGCCAGTGAGTGAGGAACACTTTTGAAAGAAACGAAATGGGGCACGCCCCAAGAGCCGGCTTGGGGTGCCCATTGCATTCATGAGCCCAAAAGGATGGGGATACATACATACATTGATTTTCCTCAGCAGTAAAATGGGTGCAAGAGCGCCGCATTCCATGGGCGCTCTGTTTCTTCACTGGAAGCATCTCTTTTGCACTTCTGTGGCTTCTGGGCGTCTATCAGGTAGTACGCGTTGTTGCGTAGCGCCTTGTTGATGATGAACGAGCCCTCCCATGGGGAGGACAACTTGTGCTATCCGGCGGTTCGCTGGATCCGTCTGAGGACCAGGTCCCCCTCGCGGAACGAGAGTGGCCGGATCCGCTTGATGTGGTAGTGCCGGAGCTTCTGCTGGTAGATCGCCGTCCGGCTCAAGGCCAGTTCGCGAGCTTCCTCGAGTAGATCGACGCCGTCTTCTCTTGCCTCCTTTGCATCCTTCTCCCTATACAGGGTGACCCGAGGCGAATCAAACTCGATGTCAGTGGGGATGATCACCTCGGACCCATACACGAGGAAGAAGGGAGTGTAGCCGGTTGAACGGTTCGGGGTGGTCCTGAGACTCCAAAGGACGGCCGGCAGCTCATTGATCCAGAAGCCGGCCGACCTTACCAATGGCGTCACGAGCCGGGGCTTGATGCCGGATAGGATGAGGCCGTTCGCCCTCTCGACCTGGGCGTTGGACTGCGGATGAGCGACGGAGGCCAGGTCGAGCCGGATTCCTTGCTTGGAGCAGAAACGCGCGAGTGCGCCCTTGGCGAAGTTGGTGCCGTTGTCGGTGATGATGCTGTGGGGAACTCCATAGCGTACCGTGATGTCGTCGATGAACCGGACGGCCGTGGGGCCGTCCAGCTTCTTGATTGGTCATGCCTTGATCCACTTGGTGAACTTGTCGATGGCCACCAGTAAGTGTGTCATGCCGCCTCGAGCGGTCTTGAATGGGCCCACCATGTCCAGCCCCCAAACGACGAAAGGCCACGAGAGGGGGATGGTTTGGAGGGCCGTTGCCGGCAGGTGGCTTTGCGTGCTGAAGCGTTGGCAACCCTCGCACTCGTCGACCAATTTCTTGGCCGCATCGAGAGCCATCAGCCAGAAGAAGCCGTGGCAGAAAGCCTTGGCCACTAGGGTCCGGGAGGCAGCATGATGCCCGCACTCGCCCTGATGAATGTTGAGGAGGATCTCCAAACCCTTCGCGGGCTCGACGCATCGCTGGAAGACGTCGGTGGTGCTGCGACGAGCTCGTTGTTAATGATGCCATAGGCCGTGGCCCGGCGCTGGATTTGCCTAGCCAGAGCCTCGTCCAGAGGCAGCTCGCCTCGCAGAAGGAACACCAAGATGGGTTGGGCCCATGAGGGGGCTGCGACGACGGCCGGCTCGGGAGCCCCCGGGACTGGTTGATCAGTCCTCGAGACCGGTTCGCCGGCCCCTAGGGCCGGCTCGGGAGCCCCCGAGGCTGGTTGGCCAGCCCCCGGGTTTGGCTCGCCAGCCCCTAGGGCCGGCTGGCTGGTGATCACCATGACGGCCGTGCCGCCGGGGCTAGCCGCCTCGGGCGCCGCCGGCTCGATCGACGCTGGCTGGGCAGCCGACGATTCAAGGGCCGGCGGTGAAGCTGCCAGAGGGGCGGCTGGGGCCATCGATGGGCCAGCGACACTCACCGGCACGAAGATTGACTCTGATTCTGGGGAAGGCTTGATCGACGGCTTGAGCAGCCGTTCGAGGGAGACGCCGGCTGGGATGGCCTGCCGGGTGGAGCCAATCTTCGCCAGCGCATCCGCCGCCTCGTTTTCCGCATGTGGGACGTGATGAAACTCACAGCCCTCGAAGGAGTCGGTGAGCTGTTGTACGAGGAAGCGGTAGCTGGCCATGTTGGCGTCCCGGGCATCCCATTCACCAGCGACTTGCTGCACCACGAGGTCGGAGTCGCCGAAGCAGAGGATGCGCCTGATGCCGATCTCCTTGGTGAGCCGGAGGCCATGGACGATGGCCTCATACTCAGCCACATTGTTGGAGGCGGTGAAGTGGATCTATAGGGCATATTTGAGCTGATCACCTTTCGGGGAGGAGAGGACTATGCCGGCACCCAGGCCGGTCCTCATTTTCGAGCCGTTGAAGTGCATGCGCCATTGCGTGAAGTCTTGGGGAGGCATGACGAACTCCGTCTCCGCCCAGTCGACGAGGAAATCCGCCAATGCTGTGACTTGATGGCGGTTCTTGGATCGTACCGGATCTCATGGTCGGCGAGGGCAATGAGCCACATGGCTATCCGACCGGTGGAGTCCCGGCCGCTCATGATCTCGCCAAGCGGGGCCGTGCTCACCACGGTAATGGTATGCTCTTGGAAGTATTGCTTGACCTTCTTGGTGGTGAAGTATACGTTGTAGCACATCTTTTGATAGTGGGGGTAGTTCTGCTTGGACGCGGAGAGGACCTCGCTAAGGTAGTAGACGGGTCGCTGGACCGGTAGGGACTTGCCCTCCTCCGGCCGCTCGACCACCAGAACGACGCTGATGACGCGGGTGATCGCCACGATGTAGGCGAGCAAGGGTTCCTTCTCTGCCGGCGCGGCTAGGATGGGCGTGCAGGTGAGAGCCTTCTTGAGGCCGTGGAAGGCCTCGTCTGCCTCATCAGGCCAGTCGAAGGTGCCCGGCCTCTTGGTTTGACCCGGCTCGACCAGAGCCGTCTTGTGAAGGAGCCCGTAGAGAGGCAGGGCCTTCTCTCCTAGCCGGCTGATGAATCGGCTGAGCGAGGCAAGGCAGCCGGTGAACTTCTGGACGTCGCGGAGCCGGGTCGGTTTCGGCATGCGCTCGGTCGCGCTGATCTTCTCGGGGTTAGCTTTGATTCCACGGGAGGACACAAAGAAACCCAAGAGTTGCCCGGCGGGGGCACCGAAGACACACTTCTTCGGGTTGAGCTTGATCTTGTACTCGCGTAGGTTCGCGAAGGTCTCCCGAAGGTCGTCTAGGAGGCTGAAGTGCTTCTTGATTTTGACGATGATGTCATCGACGTAGACGTGGACGTTCCTGCCTATCTAAGGCAGGAGGCACTTCTGCATGCACCGTTGGAAGGTGGCGCCTGCATTCTTCAGGCCGAAGGACATGGTGACATAGCAGTAGGCCCCGAAGGGCGTGATGAAGGAGGTTTTGAGCCGGTCTTCAGGATCCAGCTTGATCTGGTGGTAGCCTGAGTAGGCGTCCAGTAAGGACAACAAGTCGCAGCCGGCCGTGGAGTCGATGACTTGATCGATCCACAGCAGGGCGAACGGGTCCTTGGGACATGCCTTGTTCAGGCTTGTGTACTCGATGCACATGCGCCAGGTCTTATTCTTCTTCAGTACCAGGACTGGGTTGGCCAGCCAGTCCGGGTGGAATACCTCCATGATGAACCCGGCTGCGAGCAGCCGGGCGATCTCTTCGCCTATAGTATGCCGCTTCTCCTTGGAGAAGCGGCACAGGGGTTGCTTGACCGTCTTGACGTCCGGCCGGACGTGGCATTTGTCCTCGGCGAACTTCCTCGGAACACCCGGCATGTCCTTGGGGGACCATGCAAAGATGTCCCGATTCTCACGGAGGAAGTCGACGAGCTCGCCTTCCTATTTGCTGTCGAGGCGGGAGCCGATGGTGACGCATTGAGCCGGGTTGGCCGGGTCGAGCGGGATCTGCTTGGTGTCCTTGGAAGACTGGAAGGAGGCCTCACTGATAGATTGCGAGGGTGGAGCCAGCACGGCCGGCTGGCTGGCAGCAAGGGCCATGAGCCAGTCGAGCTGTCGTTTCTCCTCAGCGATCTCTAGGGCCTTGGCCAGTCGGCTGCCGTCTCGAGCGCATTCGAGCGACATCTTGTAGTCTCCCTTGATGGTGATGACCCCCTTTTGGCCCGACATCTTGAGCTTGAGGTAAGCATAATGGGGGACCACCATGAAGCTGACAAGAGCCGGCCGGCCCAACAACGCGTGGTAGGGGCTCGCGAGGTCCATGACCTCGAACAACACTGGCTCGCGGCAAAAATGACCAGGTCTGCCGAAGAGGACGTCGAGCGTGATCTTGCCGACAGGGGAGCAAGACTTTCCAGGCACGATGCCATGGAAAACCGTCCGGCTCACCTACAGTTCTTCTATCTTCAGCCCCAGCTTATGCATCGTGTCGAGGTAGAGAATGTTGATGCTGCTGCCGCCATCTATCAGCACCCGCGAGAAGCGGCAGGCTTGTTCCTTGGTGGCGATGGTGGGGTCAAGGACCAAGGCGTAACTGCCAGGATTTGGCATCACGGCAGGGTGATCGGCTTGGCTCCAAGTGACCGGCTTCTCCGACCAGTGCATGAACTGGGGAGTTGCCGACATTGTGGCATTCACCTCACGACGGAGCTGGCACTGAGCGTGTTTCCCCATCTCTTCACTGGTGAAGACGACGTAGCAACCGTCCTGGTTGGGGAACTGGTCGATCAGGCGACCATCGTTCGGAGCCGTTGCCGGCGCCAGGGAGGCTGCTTGGATCAGGTCCGACGCGCGAGTTGGCGGCGCGGGAGGAGCCGGAAGGCCGTCCCCCCGGGCCAGTCGCTGTGAGAAGATGCACTGTCGGAGCGTGTGCGTAGAGGGCTTGGCTCCTGAGTGGTTCTTGCAGGGGAGATCGAGAATTTGCTCGAAGGTGAGCTTGGCGCACCGGAAGGCTGGGCAACCGGCTCTTGATCCTCGACGGTATTGACCTGCCGGCTCCCGTAGCGGGAATCCGGCTGGTCGTTCTTGCGCTTGTTATTCTGTGGCTGCCGGTTGTCGGCAGCCAGCCGGGTCGTGGCCGGCGTCGTCGTTGCCTTGACGGACGGGGTCGTCTTGACCCAGATGGCCGAATCGGCCGTGGCATATTTGTCCGCCTTGGTCATGAGCTCGGCGAGCATGGCCGGCTCGGAGCACAGGAGCTTGTGCTTGAGAGGGGTGTCGTCCCGGCAGCCCTTGATAAAGTACTGCACAGCTTGGACCTCGTGCACCCCCTAGCAGGAGTTGTGGAGCTCGGTCCATCGGGTGAGGTAGTCGCAGAGGGACTCGTCCGGCCCCTGAACGCACATGGCGAGTTCACGGGGATGTCTGGGCCGCCTGTAGGTGTCGGTGAAGTTGCGGATGAAGGCCTCTTCGAAGTCCGTCCAAGCGTTGATGCTGTCGACCACCAGGCTGTTGAGCCAGGTGCAGGCTGAGCCGATCAGCATAAGGGGGACATAGCGAACGGCTACGCGCTTATTCCCCCTGGCGATACCCATCGCGGTGGTGTAGTCGATCAGCCAGTCTTCGGGTTTGGCGGCCCCGTTGTATTTCGGGGTGTCCCTAGGGAGTGTGAAGCCAGTTGGGAATGGCTCAGTGCGAATCCGGGGGCCGAAGCAGGCCGGACCAATCGAGCCCTCCTCCTCGAGAAGGGCGGATTGCGCAAGTTTGTCGATGCGGTTGCGGGCGTCGTTCTCGCTACGGGGGACGCGCGGTCCAAGCCGAGCCGAGAGTTCGGGGCGGATGGTGGGCAGCGTCGACTGCCGCGACTCGCGCCGCAGAGGCAGCGTGTGCCCCTGGCTGCGCCGGCTACCGGATGCCGGTGCTTCGCGGTGGCGGCCGCTCCGATGCGGCTCATTGGTGCGCCGGCTGCTAACAGCCGGTTGCTCACTCCCCGGAGTCTGAGAGGGTCGGGGGTTGTTTGCTTCGGCCCGGCGGACGGAAACACGAGGGGAGCAGGAGTACTGGGCCGCCTGGCGGCTAGCAGTTCCCGTGCCCTCGCGCTCGGGCCAGGGGCCTTTAGTGGCGGCACCGCTCATTGCGAGCAGATGCTGCTGTGCGTCAGCAACATCGATGAGCTCCTTGATGTGGCGCTAGTGGGCAACATGCTCTTCGCCCTCCAAGGTAGCCAATTCCTCGTAGGCCACCTTGAGAGCCTGCAGGTTAGCCGCAGGGGTGTCGTAGACAGGCATTTTGCCGCCGAGTATTTCGGCGACCACACGGCCGCGGTCGCGTACAACCCCACGCCGGTTGGGCTTGGTGCCAGCCGGGGTGAGTCCGTAGGCGTAAGCCTACTCCCACTGCGCCGCCTCCATGTGGCGTCGCGTGGCTGTAAGGGCGGTGGCATCCTCGAACAGGATGTGGCGAGCCGCCTCGAGATCGGCCATGGTGGTGTCAGGGTTCGCCGTCGGGGCGATCGGAATGCTCAAGCCCCGGAGGGCCGCACCGAGCGGGTCGGACGTGCCGACGCGGGCGGCGGCAGCGGTAGCCACGACCCGCGCCCGTCCGGACGTGGTGGAGGAAGTGATGGCCATCACCCCCATGCAATCATGGGACCCGCTGGGCTGGGCCGCAGCGAGTGCGCCCACTCCTACGGGCGGGCCAGCGCACACGAGCACCCCCGCGGGGTATTCGTCAGCGGCCGGAGCCTCGACAAGGCTGAGCCTGCCGAAGCGCTTCGTGAGCACGTCGAGGTCGGCCGTGAGGCCGACGGAGTTGCCCGTAGGGCATGCTGAGGCAAGCCCCACGAGCTCCCCACGGTTTCGACGGGACGAGCGGCAATGGCGGGGAATGGCGAGGGGTCCCGCCCGGAGCATGAATCCGGCCGGCGCCGCATATGGCTCCATGGTGGGCGCCAACTGTCATCGTTTTCTCATGACAGATGCCATGGGGTGGCTTATTGTGGGTGGTTGGGGCTGGAGGACGCCGATGGGCTCCGGGTGCGAGATTGGGCACAAGCGGTGATGACACACGATGTACCCAGGTTCAGGGCCCTCCGTGGGAGGTAACACCCCTAGTCCTTCTTGGTCTAGTTAGATGGATGGGTATGTGTACAAGGATGCTCCTAGAGCTGTGTCTAGAGAAGGAAGAAGGAGCAGCCGACTCGTCTTCCTCTGCTACTAGAGGAGGGAATGAGAGTTCTATGGATGCGTGTCTGAGATCATTCATCCGTCCCCGTTGCATGGGGGGCTCAGGGTTTTTTATAGGCCAACCCCCGGCTCTTACAATATGTCGTAAGTACAATGGTGGGGGGACCCGGCTGGCAGTCTCTCCGGCTGGCCAGAGGGTCCTGCCGCTCACGCCGTCTTGTCATGGGCGGGGACCACCGGCCGAGCAGTCCCATCTCCCGTTGGGGCCCGCCAGCCGGCTCTATGATTGGTCCTCGCCCACGTGCCGTGGCACGGGCCGCCCGGAAGGCGTCGTCTAGCGCCAGCCGACCGAAGTCTCCGGTACGGCCGGCGGTACTGTAGCCACACCGGGGCAGGTAATCAAGTGGCGAGGGCGTGCCGACACTGTCCCCCCGCTTGGTCGCGCTCATCGAGGTCAGCGGCTAGGACAGTTGGACTGTAGCCATGCACTACGGTGCGTAAGCGGCCTTTGTAGCCACAGGGCCGCCTGTCGTGCCGGTCATGTCGCGTCGTCGTACCTGCGCGTAGGGGGACGGGACGGGGCATGTCCGTCCCAATGTCAACGGAAGAGCCGGTCCATGGGCAGCCGGCCGTGCCCAGACGGTCGAGGGCCCAACTGGCTCCTTGATCAGACGGCCGGGGCACCAGCCGGCACCGGCTTGCGCTGAACGTCCTCCAGCCGGCTACGACCAGCCGTCCGCGTAGTTTTTCTTCGAAGCAGAAAGGGGGAAGACCCCGTTGCTTTGGCCTACCTAGGGGTATAAACCCCGTCAACACGTATTGTATTTTCTACCAAGGATAAAACGACGGGGTTTGAACATATTGCTTGTGCTTACTTTGTCTACATCATGTCATCTTACTTAAAGGATTACTCCGTTTGCATAAACTTAATACCATATATGCATGCTGGATAGCTGTCAATTGGTGAAGTAATAGTAGTAGATGCAAAATCATTTTAGTCTACTTGTCATGGATGTGATGCCTATATATATGATCATTTCCATGAATACACAATCATAACTATGCACTTTTATATCAATTGCCCAATAGTAATTTATCTACCCATCGTATGCTAATTTCAAGAGAGAAGCCTCTAGTGAACACTATGGACCCCGGGTCTACTTAATCAAAATGCTAAAAACCTAAAAATACCTTGATGCAATTTATTTACTTTACTTTTATTTTTCCTTTTATTATTATGTACCTCCTACTATCAGAAGTAATTCTTGCAAGTAACGAGTTCAAGGGGCTTGATAACCCTCTTGCCCGTGTTGGGTGCAAGGGTTTGGTTTTGTGTGTGTAGGTACCGCTTGAAAGATGAGTTGTTGTGATTATTATGTTGATTTGATAACCTTGGTTCTTAGTGAGGGAAATACCTATCTCTATTGTATTGATTCACCCTTCCTCTTCGGGGGGAAAACCCAACGCAGCTCACAAGTAGCAGAAAGAATTTCCGGCACCATTATCGGGGAGACATCACCAATTTTATTCGAGGTACCTACACACTGACTAGAATTTACTTATTCTACTTTCTACTTTCCTAGTATGTTGTATTTATCGTTGTCACACAAAAACAGGAAGTAAAAGCAACAAAAATGAATCCTCGTTCACTTGCTAATCTTTTCAAACTTTCTGCTTATTGTAAAACAATAGGTACTAATGAAGGGATGAGTGAAAATGATATTGGGATACATTTATTGAATGAGAAGTATGATTGCAATTTTGTTAGTATAAACTCTATGAATATTAGTTGTGCTAATGATCATGATTGGGGTGATAATCGATGGTGCAGAAGTCGTATTGCCAAGTGATGTCTATCATGACTCGCCAAGGGTAGTTGCTTACGTTGAGACTGATAATGAGGCAGCTTGACAAGACTCCCTTGACGCCCTTGAAGAGGCACGCGACCTTGCAGCATGCAGATCAGTGGTATATCAACAAGACCTACGCTGCTATCATAGCCATAGAGTCCGTACTCATACTTTTCAGGAGGGTGACTTAGTGCTTTGTCTGATTCAAAAACACACATGAATGCACCAGCTCTCCCCTCCATGGGAAGGACCCTTTGTTGCCAGCAAGAATCTGGGCAACGGGTCTTATTACCTCATCGACATACGTGAGCATGACAAATCACGTACCTTTGAGGAAGAAACACCTCGACCATGGAACATAGCTCTGCTACGTCCTTATGACTCATACTTTTTATATTTAGTTTTTCAAGGCCTATATTTTCTATGTCTTATTATGATTAACGAATAAAGACGGGTTTCCCTTATATTTGGCTTTGTTATCATCACATATTACCTATACATTGAGCATTTATTATCTACATGGTTACTTGGGGATTGTTAACTTACCAAGTTCAGTTCTTACGTACCCTTGTGACCCAGCACATCTACGTTGACTTATAGTTTTATCTGCCTTCTAAGCTTGAAGCTACTCACACCAATATGACCCGACTGTGCACCTTTTAGATCAATCACCTACAATTCCTTTTTTATAAGGACTTAGCATGACCCTACATCTACTTGAGTTTGATCACATCGGTTTAATTCATGCAAACATCGGCTTACAAAAATGAGCAATAGATAAGACTGGCAAGGTATAAGCCGCCCTTTTGAGATGCTTTCATGTTTTCTCTCACACATCCATAAGTGTTCAAACAGCACAAAATTCAAAGTTGTTTCATAGTTTTTTACACCTATTACAAGCCCTTATGGGCTAAATAGCCATTGTTTTCTACATGAAGTATAAACCTTTCCTACCTAACTCATCTGCCCTACACAGTTGGGTCTTGAGACAGCTCACCTACTGATAGTTGGTTTTTCTCTTGCTGCTCCACTGATAGCTTGATTGTTGCTACCGGTATGGGGACTTTCTCTTAAGGCTCATCCATCTGGTATCTTCACCACCATTGGATCCTCTCCTGAAAATCTAATACAGGGCTTCAATAGGCTCGTCTTGGTCATCATTGCTTAGAGTTCAAGGAGGAGCCGACATGGCAAGGGTACCTGAGCCGGCAGGTGCTATGGAGGATAATGCTACAGTTGGGTTCAGATTCTTGTTTTTGAGTTCAAAGGGCTTTGGCATCTTCATAGTGATTTAAATCTTCTGCTCGTCATAGTCTGCCTGGTATGTGCTCAAATCAATGGTGCGGGTGATGGCACATGCATGATTTATGGGCTCCTTCAAGACGGCTCGATAATGCTCCTTCGAGAATTCTGAGCCGTCCAATTTGAACTGAGGTTACTTGCGGGCTAGCAGTTTTGGTTTAAGCTCTGGGTGGTACACTTTGGCAAGCGTCAGACCACGGAGGACTCCTCTGCTGCAGGTTGATTCCTTCTGGATTTGGATCCAAGTTGGCACGACTGAGAGCTCCCTTATTACTTCTATGAGCCGGTTTGGTGGTTGGGTCCATCCTCTTACAACATTGATAGCCTCGCAACCTCTAATACATAGCTTCTTGATTAAGTTATATAGCAACTTCAGTTTTTCAATGGAAGTTCTGCGGTTCTCACCGTCCTGTGGCTCTGCAAAACATGAGTGAGATGGTTACAACACTATATAAGCCAGCATCACTCAACAACAATGCAAAACAGCTAGATCAAAGCCTCAGCTCACTGCGTGAGAATCTCCTCCATATGGGTGGCTTCATTCTTGAGATTCTTAAGTTTAATGGTCGCCTGCTTGGCAGCAGCATTGGCCGACCGACTCAGCTTTTTGGCTTCGTCACGCTTGGATTTCTCCTGTGATAGTTCTTCCCTGAGCTGGCTAATCTCTATCTTAGCCTCAACGATGGATTTATGCGCGCGCGCGCACACACACACACACACACACATATATATAGTCAGTACACATTGCATAACATAAAGTCCCAAAATTTTGTGCATAGCTAACACGACACTTTGGGGCTACATTGTTTTAACCTTACAAACATTGGAGAAGTCTTAGATTGTCGTGGATGACTAACCTGACACTTGGGGGCTGATACGTCTCCAGTGTATCTATATTTTTTGAATGTTCCATGCTATAATATTATAATTCTAGGTAACTGTTTGGGCATTTATTTGCTTATTCATATTGTTTCTTAGCACTAACCTATTAACCGAGTGCCAAGTGCCAGTTCTTGTTTTCTGCATGTTTTTAGCTTTTTGGGTTTATATTACCAAATGAAGTCCAATTGCCCCGAAACTTTTTTTATGATTTTTTCTAGACCAAAAAAATACCTAGAAGCTTCAAAGAAGACCAGAGGTCGCACAGAGGCCCCACAAGCCAACAGGGCGCGCCTAGGGGGGGTGGGCATGCCCTGTTAGCTTGTGGCCGCCCCGTGGCTCCTGACCCCGTACCATGGCCTATAAATTCACATATATTCCAAAAATCCTAGGGGAGCTCTTGATACACTTTTTCCGTTGCCGCAAGTCTCTGTTCCGTCGCGATCTCATCTGGAGCCCTTTTCCAATGCCCTGTCGAAGGGGGATTCAACCACGGAGGCCTTTTCATTATCCTTGATGCTTGCATGGTGATGTGTGAGTAGTCTAGCATAGACCTATGGCTCCAGAGCTAGTACCTAGATGGTTTCTTCTCTTTCTTTGATCTTCAATACAAAGTTCACCGCGATCTTCGCTGTGATTTATTCGATGTAATCTTCTTTTGCGGTGTGTTTGTTGGTATCCGATAAATTGTGGGTTTATGTTCAGATTATTTATGATAAAATATTTGAGTCGTCTCTGAATAATTATTTGATTCTTATTTGCATGATCATCATAGTTTTGTAAATCTCTCTGATCTAGCGGTTTAGTTTGGCCAACTAGATTGGTTTATCTTTAGCGAGAGGGTTGCGTTGTAGTGGGTTCAATCTTGCGGCGCTCTATATCTGAGTCACAAAGTAGGGGACAAGAGATGTATTTTTATTGCTTCCACTAAGGATAAAATGATGGGTTTAATTCATATTAGTTGAGTTTACTTTGTCTACATCATGCCATTGTTCTCCAAGCATTACTCTGTTTGCATGAACTTAATACCTAGAGAGGCAAGCATGGAAGCGCTCTCGAAGTGGAGTAATTATAGTAGATGCAGGCATGAGTCGGTCCACTTGTTTATGGACGTGATGCCTATGTACACATGATCATTGTCGTGAATAAATATTGCATAAGTATGTGTTTTTCTACCAACTACCCGACAGTAATTTGTTTGCCCACTTTATGCTTTATTTAAGAGAGAAGCCTCTAGTGAACACTATGGCCCCCGAGTTTATTCACACACACACACATATATATATTTATATATTTACAAACATTATTATTATATTGCTGTCATTTATTTACTTTTTGTTTATTTTTCAATTTATAATTATCAACTATCATCTACACTACTCATTTGCTTGCAAGTAACAAGTTCACGGGGATTGACAACCCTCTTGCCTGCGTTGGGTGCAAGTGTTTGCTCTTTTGTGTGTAGGCGCTGAAGATGGAAGTTGTGTGGTCCTCATATTGGTTTGATAAGCTTGGTTCTCACTAAGAGAAATACTTATCTATATTGTGATGCATCATCCCCTCCACTTCGGGGAAAACCCAACGCAGATCACAAGTATCAGGAAGGATTTGTGGCGTCGTTGTTGGGGAGTATCACCAACTTACTATCAAGTACCTTCTCATAAATTATAATTCAATTGTTCTAATTTTTATTTGCTATTATATTTTGCTTTCTGTAAAAATAAAAAATAAAAAATATGTATATTTGCTAGTTTACTTATTTTACTTGCTACTTTACTTGTTTTGTTTGCTAGTTGTTGCTTGAAGTTACTATCATGTTTGATCTTGAGAAAGTTATTGTTGAAAGAGCTAGCGAAGATAGTGCTAGTAAATCGGAGGCAGAAAGACCAAAATTCATCGATGCCACTTAGGAAAGTCAAGTTCCTAATAATGATACTCATACGGTTCTAAAATATAAAAATTATAATGTGGGTAGTGGGAACGTTATTGGACAGCATATTATTCAAGAATTTTTTGAGTGCCCGGGAGCTATCACTTTTACTAAAAGGAACCATACTTGATGAAACAAATTTTTATTTGGATGCTATTACCGTGCTAATATTTAAGCTACAAAGAAAGTTTGTGCATCTCCATCATATGCTTCAAAAGATATTTCTGGGACTTCCGGGTATACGCAATCCTAAGATTAAGAAAATTGCTTCCATTATCCTTATGCATGAATTTGATTACATAGTGCGAGAAACGAGAGACATATTTGCTTTCTATAGAATAAAATCTGATGCTCCTCCTATATAAGTCATCCTAGATAATAAAGATGCTTTGCGTATGTTGGAATCTAGTAATTGCCCAAGTTTTAGTGAGAATATGAGGAGGAATGTCCCTCCCGAAGAACTAATGCAAGCCTTGTTCCTCCACACTTGTGATAAATTTGAATGGATTGCTAAAGGAATTAATGAAGGGTTTAGTGAAGATTGGCATGAAAATACTATTAGAGAACCTAACAATGATGAAATTCATGTCTTATATGAAGATCCCTATGATGATGGTGATGTTAGTGATGATATTATAAATCCTTTTGAACACTTGATCCCTTCAACTAGATTTGACAAATGTGATTTATTAAGTAAGATTTTGGGAGAGCTAGTCTTGAGGGACATGAAGGGGTCCAACACTTGATACTATGCATTATGCCTAGTTAGGGGCATAAAACAATAGCGCTAGTTGGGAGGCAACCCAATAGTTATCTGTATTTTTTTTGTTTTTATTTTCTGATTGTGTGTGGTAACATGATTGTTGCCTCTGTAATAATTGTGTTTGTGTTTATATTAGTGTTCGTGCCAAGTAAAGCCTTTGGGATGACTTGCATGATGAGTAGAATTCATACGGTGCAAAAACATAAATTGTAGCATCTAGTGAAGAATTTCTATGATTTTACTAGAATGTCTTTTTGATCTAAATTTCTTATGCAATATTGGTATACAAATTACCCAGGCTGTCGTAATGTTTCAGAATTTTTGGACTTATGAAAGTATAGTTTCCTTACAGATCATTACAAACTATTTTGTTTTAGACATATTATGTTTTGGCTTGCAAAGTTTATTTGTTTTGATGATGCTATTGATTGTATCGGGGGGTATAAGCCATGGATAAGTTAGAATACACTACCTTATGCAATAATAAAATTAGAATCAATTTATAACAGTACCTAGATCATTGGATATGTTTACTATACTAACGGATCTCACGAAGTTTTGTTGAGTTTTGTGTGCTGAAGTTTTCAAGTTTTGGGTGTTATCACAATGGATGAAGGAATAAGGAGAGGCAAGAGCCTAATCTTGGGGATGCCCAAGGCGCACCAAGTCAAATTCTAGGAATACTCAAGCGTCTAATCTTGGGGATGCCCCGGAAGGCATCCCCTCTTTCTTCATAATCCATCGGTATGTCACTTGGAGCTATATTTTTATTCATCACATGATACGAGTTTTTCTTGGAGTGTCGTTTGATTTTTTTTGTTCTTGCTTTAGTTTTCCATAATGATTGTTTGCTATACACATCTATTTGAGAGAGATACACCTACACCATGATTTGTTAGAATACTCTATGTGCTTCACTTGTATCTTGTGAGCTTAGCACTTGCACTAGTACTTCACTTATATCTTTTTGTGCACGATGGTGTACATATTTTATAGAAATAACCGCACTCGCATTCTTCACTTATATTTGTTTGATAGTTAATAAATAGTGACGGTAATTTGCATGGGTTATAAGATTAGTCCAAAAATAATAAGTATTCAAGGAGCGCACAATCAAAACCTTCATGTAGCACATAAAAGAGAAACCGTGGGTCAATAATATTGATGTGGTAATGTGAAATGGTGTGAGTGCATGGTTGTTGGTCCATAGGAGTATCGATATTAAAAGTTATTAGTTTCTCGTTTGTCTAAATATTGGTTATGGCATGGCGGTGATGTATGCGCATTACTATTCCTCATTGAAATCCTAGTGTTGATTTGAGTCGGAGGCGTGCGATGGTTAACTCCACCTCCTCCCTAGGGCATTTGAGTAGTACTTTGCTTCGAGAAAGCTAATAAAACTTTGCAATAATTATGTGAGTTCTTTGTGATTAATGTGAATCCATGGACATACGCGCTCTCACCTTCTCATATTGTGCTAGCCTCTCCGGTACTGTGCATTGCCCATTCTCACTTTGAGGATCGGTCCAAACCTCACCGTTGCATCCAAACCCCGTGGCGTGATATGCTCTGTTGCACATAAGCCTCCTTGTGTATCTTCCTCAAAAAAACCACCATGCCTACCTATCATGGCATTTCCATAGCCATTCTAAGATATATTAACATGCAACTTCCACTGTCACATCATATGATTAGTACACTTCGTCATATTGCTTGGCATGATCATAAGATAGCTAGCATGATATTTTCATGAATTGCCGTTTTTTGTTATCTTTTGCTACACTAGATCACTTCACATCCTGATACACTGCCAGATGCATTCATATTGAGTCATATTGGTTCATAGTTTTTCATGTTGAGTAGTCAGTAAATAAAAGTGTGATGATCATTATTATTAGGGCATTGTCTCAGTGAGGAAAAAGGAAAAAAGGAAAGAATAGAAATAGAAAGAAAGAAAAAATAGAGAAGAAAAAGAAAAAGAAAAAATAAAGAAAAATGAAATAAAATAAAATAAATGAGCGAAAAGAGAGAAGGGGTAGTGCTACTACCTCTTTTTCCACACTTGTGCTCCAAAGTAGCACCATGTTCTTCATATATATAGAGTCTCATGTTTTTGTCACTTCCATATGCTAGTGGGAATTTTTCATTATAGAACTTTGCTTGTATATTCCGATGACGGGCTTCCTCAAATGCCCGAGGTCTTCATGAGCAAGCAAGTTGGATGCACACCCACCTAGCTTCATTCGAGTTTTCATACACTTATAGTTCTAGTGCATTCGTTGCATGACAATCTGTACTCCTCGCATTGATATCTATTAATGGGCATCTCCATAGCCTGTTGATACACCTAGTTGATGCGAGACTTTCTTCTCCACTTTTACCCCTTTGATATCTACCACCATATTCTATTCCACCTCAATGCTATGTCCATGGTTCACACTCATGTATTGCGTGAAGAATAAAAAGATGACGCATTAAAAAGTACGATCCAATTGCGTGACTTGGACCCGTGGTGCTTGACATTTATATTAATGTGGTGAAGACGGAGACATGCCTTGTTAATATGATAAAATGAATGGGGGTAAACATTCTTTGAGGATCATATATTTTGAAAGATTGATGATTGTGTTACTTATACTTATAAATATTACTATGTTGATGTTTGTTAATTCATCATTTCTCAATGAGCATACATGCAAGAGATTGGATGTTAGGTAGCATGTCACATCAAAAATTCTGTTTTATCATTTACTTACTCAAGGACGTGCAGGAATTAAGCTTGGGGATGTTGATACGTCTCGAATGTATCTATAATTTTTGATTGTTCCATGCTATAATATTATCTTTCTAGGATACTTTTTGGGCATTTATTTGCTGATTCATGTTATTTTTGAGCACTAACTTATTAACCCAGTGCCAAGTGCTAGTTGTTGTTTTCTGCATGTTTTTGTTTTTTCAAGTTTATAGTACCAAATGAAGTCCAATTGCCTCGAAACTTTTTGATGATTTTTCTGGAGCAAAAGAATACATGAAAGCTTCAGGAGAACATTGGAGGCCGCACGGGGGCCCCACAAGCCAACAGGGCGCACCCAGGGGGTCGTGCCCTGTTAGCTTGTGGCCACCCCTGTCTCTCCTGTCCATGTACCCTGGCCTATAAATTCACATATATTCCAAAAACCCTAGGGGAGCTCCAGGGACACTTTTTCTATAGCCTCAAGTCCCTTTTTTGTCGCGATCACATCTGGAGCCCTTTTTCGGTGCTCTGTCGGAGGGGGAATCGATCATGGAGGGGCTCTTCATCATCCTTGCCGCTCCCATGGTGACAGGTGAGTAGTCCACCATAGACCTACAGGTCCATATCTAGTACCTAGATGTCTTATTCTCTCTCTTTGATCTTTAATACAAAGTTCACCGCAAAGATTTCAATACAAAGTTCACCGCGATCTTCGCGGTGATCTATTCAATGTAATCTTCTTTTGTGGTGTGTTTGTTGGGAGCTGATGAATTGTGGGTTTACGTTTAGATTCTTTATGATAAAATATTTGATTCAATTCTAAATACTTATTTGATTATTATCTGCATGGTCATCATAGCTTCATAAATCTCATCGATCTCTCAGTTTAGTTTGGCCAACTAGATTAGTTTATCTTCAGTTAGAGGGGTGCATTGTAGTGGGTTCAATCTTGTGGTGCTCTATATCCCAGTGACAAAGTAGGGGATAAGACACGTACTTGTATTGCTGTCACTAAGGACAAAACGATGGGGTTCATTCGTATTAATTGAGTTTACTTTGTCTACATCATGTCATCGTTCTCCAAGCATTACTATGTTTGCATGAACTTAATACCTAGAGAGGCAAGCATAGAAGTGCTCTTGAAGTGGAGTAATAGTAGTACATGAAGGAAGGAGTCGGTCTACTTGTTTATGGATGTGATGCCTATATACACATGATCATTGTCATGAATAAATATTGCATAACTATGCTCTTTTCTATCAATTGCCCAACAATAATTTGTTTACCCATCATATGCTTTATTTAAGAGAGAAGTCTCTAGCGAACACTATGTCCCTTGGTTCTATTCACACACACACACAGAGACACACACACACACACACACACACATATATATATATATATTCAAACGTTATTATTATCTTGCTGCCATTTATTTACTTTTTATTTATTTTGCAATTTATAATTATCAACTATCATCTACAATACTCATTTGCTTGCAAGTAACGAGTTCAAGGGGATTGACAACCCTCTTGCGCGCGTTGGGTGCAAGTGTTTGCTCTTTTGTGTGTAGGCGTTGAAGATGGGAGTTGTGTGGTCCTCCTATTGGTTCGATAACCTTGTTTCTCACTGAGGTAAATACTTATCTATATTGTGCTGCATCGTCCCCTCCTCTTTGGGGAAAACCCAACGCATATCACAAGTATCAAGGGCTACAACATTCAATTTTCATCTCTACTATGAAGACCCAACCTATCATTCCATGACGAGTCAGCCCTTGGGGGATACAATATTAAGTTGCTTCATTATTTTGAAGACCCGTACTATCGTTCCATGATGAGCCAGCCCTTGAGGCCTACACGGTTTAAGTTTATTAATATTGCTCATACACTAATTCCGGCTCACACTTGCATATGGCCCAAACCTTGGGGGAGCTACATGTATAAGTGGGAGACATAACTCATATTTTTTCTTCAATAAGGTGACAAGAGCACCTTCTTCATCATGATGACGCGCCAACCGGGTTACATACTCCTGGTGAAGGGATGCTAAACCCATGTCTTCATAGTGTTTAGGTCGGGCGTCATGAGCCGCCCCACTAGCTGGAACCGACTTGGGCTCGAGTGTGGTCTTCACCAGCACAGTTGAGGTCTTAGGTGGAGTGTGGTGCTTAGCATGGATGACCACCACCTCATCTTCTTCGGGCTTAGGACTGCTGGTGGATGGTTGTATGTTGTCCATCACCACATCCACCACTCGCTCTTGTGGGTCTTGAAGGATTGGGTCATCCAAGACTGGCTCATCATGCACGGGAGTACCCACGATCGGCCCAGCCCTTGCCGAGTAACCAGTGGTCAGGACAGTAACATCAGAGCTTGTTGTCTCCACCCTAGCACTAGCACCTGTAGAGGTGGCCGGCTTGTCCTTCAGTACTGCCTTAGCCCTGTTTAAAAAATAAATAAAGGAAAACATATAAGGCATAGAGATAGTTGTGAGCTATTACTATTATGACTAAAATGCTGGCTTACCCAACGTTAATGTTGAAGTTGGCGTTGGCACTTGAAGCACGAGATGAAGGTGATGATGCTGCATGCGTCGGGTCTATAGGGCTCTATGCAGATCCCATCTTCCCAGATTGAGGGCGAGAGACAGAAGGGCTCGACTTCTCAGACCTTCGAGACCAACATGGAGATGACTCACGAGAGAGCCCTTCATGAAGATCCTCTAAGCCGGAGCTTCGAGTCTTCCTTTTCTTGCTTTCGGTGTGTTGTAATATCTTCAAAGATAAGTGTGGGTCCAAATAAATGGATGCATGTGAAAATGGTACCTTTCTAACAGGGTCTACCTTCTACTCAGAGTCTCGGAGTCAAAGACACTAGGATTTATCTCTTTTATACCATCTCGCCCCGTCGGATAAGTCATGAGAAGAGTCAACGTCAGCAAGTTCATTAAAGAGATGGCCTAAAGAATCGAGCTCTACATCACTTACTTCATCTTCTTCCTTCTCCTCTACCTCCTCTTCAGGAGTATTGGGATCTTGGTAATCTGTTTTCCACCACTCGTGGTCAAGCTGCAAATAATGAGCCGACACTCTTAGAGGGACCATAAGGAAGTAAAGATCATATTGATAGAATAAAAGGAAGCCGACTCACCTCAGGTGTCGGGATAACAGCACAGAATGGAGCCAGACCAACGACTCCAAAATCTTCGATTGTCTCCCAAACCAAGGCTATGATTGCTTTGGTCATCTCCTTGGAATAGGGGGTGCTTGGAAAACCGCAGTTCATCCTCCAAGTATTTTTTGTATGTGCACATAAGCCGATGGAGGAAGCTCGGGGATTGAATCCGCCATTCCATCCAACACCGGGTAAGATCGATACTCATCAAGCCATGAGCAATAAAAGCATTCATGCGCACAAACAATGGCTTGAACTTTCCCCTCTCTGCAACAGCTACAAAATCACAAAAGGTTCTTCTTGTATACGAGCCAGCTACCACGGTAACCCGACATAGGAGACCGGCCTTCAGGAGAAGTGTCCTTATAGTAAAAGAACATCTTGTGCTAGCCTTGCGGATGACTCGCCAGCTTGATACTAGAAATATGTAGTCCTTTCGCTTCTGGATGGTTACGACCCCACATTCGACAGGAGGCCCGTTACCGCACTCACTTTGTTTGTTACAATAAAAGAACTCTCAAAACAGATCCACAGTTGGCTCCATTTGCAAGTGGAACTCGTAGAAGGTCTCAAAGTTTCCCAGGTTCAATATGGAGTTGGGCCCTAAGTCCCGAGGATGCAGGTTGTAGTGATGTAGGAAGTCTCTGAAAAATTTGGAACCCGACGGACCGAAACCCTGGGCTAGATGAGCAGCAAAGACAACCACTTATCCTTGTTCAGGCTGTGGCCAGATCTCATCTTCAGAAGCTGTCCATTCTATATGCTCTTGATCCTACAGGAGACCGGCTTGTTCCAACTCTTCAAGACAAAGTTTGGTCATTTGGGACTTAGCCCAATTCACCTGTTTTTGTTGGGGCAAAGGTAGTTCACCACATGGATCGCTAGGTTTCTTCCCCTTGGAGGCCATAGTTTTTGGACACATAAGTTGGCAAGACTACAAGGTGAAGTTAAACAAGATGAGCCAGCATGAACTAGCGTGCGACAGGGGAAACACGGTTTGTGACTACAATATGATAAACTGGTTCATGGGGTAACTACAGCTCAACGAAAGGGCAAGCCGGTGACTTTTTATGGGTGGTTCACAAGATACACCACTACTTAACAAACCTAAGACGACCATTCTTGAAAACAGTGTCAGGTCACAACCGAAACTACTAGTCCCTAAATGATGGGTCATAAGAGAGAAACACTATTTGGTTAAGCTACGACAAGATTATAGATCTCAGAAGTGCTTTGAAATTATTCCGAAATGGAGGTCATGACCTAATGAGTGCGATAACAACGGGCCTTTTTCTCACTTACAAAAGGTAGAAATCTACATCTAGACTTTGAGACAAACTTTTTCAAAGCTAAACTAGAGGAGTGAAGGGACCTAAGGTAGTAGAGAAAATTGTTTTAAATCTATGTTGACCAAAGAACTCGAGGAAACTCGAGGAACGGTGATGAACTACAAAGAACTCGATAAACTTAGCGGCAGTCGAAGTGGGTTTTGCAGACTTACATATCCGGGAGCGAAGTCGAATGAGCTCGCGGTCGCAGGTAGGCTCCCATTTCAACATGGGTGCTCCGATGGCAAGGACATTAGTGAATGCATGTTCGGCAGCTTCAGGGACGATGGAACTCATGAAGCGTATGAAGGAAGAAGAAGAGATGGAGGCGAGGAGGAAGAAGAGAGCCTTGGGCTTTCACGGCCTCTTTATAGGTGTGATTGCAAAAACCGAGGCGTCATGTCGACAAAGGTGGGATATCCCAGGTTCTTTTGGATATGGATACCCCGGATCATATGCTGGGTTCACTATGGCCCCGTGACGTGTCATTTCAAGAAGACTCATGCAAGGCACGAAAATCTACTAAGCGTGAAAAGGAGAGTTACCATGGACACATTCAAGCTAACCCAGGGGCTAATGTTGGGGATATTGCCCTGGCATGAACCGGCTAGCCTAGGTCGGCTTACATTATGTGGGCCTAGGCATAAGCTGGCCCATGAGGAGCAAGACCCCACGGCTAGATTGAAGACCGCACAGTTATCAAGGCCTTTGGGCCGGCTTGCGTATAGGCCGGCTCAGGATACCTAGCCTAGGAGAGCTGGCCTAAGCCACTATGGAGGAGTTGACTTAGGAAATCCACTTTGATCATGAGGAGGTGACGAGCATGACCCAAACTCATTGTAACCCCGAAGGCTCAACTCGTTATATAAGGGCAAGCCCCATGTCGTCCGAGGGGATAGATCCAAGTTAGAACCCTCGAGAGCTAGGTAGTGAAATCAACCCTTGTAATCAAGATCTTGACATCAATAAACAAAAGCCATAGCAGAAGCAGCTTTTACCTTACCAGAGGGGCCAAACCTCAGTAAATTGTCACTCTCGTTCCGATCAATCGCATCCAAGATTTCGCCCAACTGCCATGGCCTTGCAACTAAGTTCTCCTATGAGGACACTTGCCATGACAACCCCACGACAGTTGCTGATAACCCACAAGTGTAGGGGATCATTTGTAGCCTTCTTCGATAAGTAAGAGTGTCAAACCCAACAAGGAGCTAAAGGTAGAATTGATATTATCTCAAGTTCTATCGACCACCGGTACAACTCTACGCATGCTAATGCTTACTTTAACTAGAACAAATATGAAACTACTTTGCGGGAAAGAAACTAGAAGTACTTTGTAGGTGTAAAGATAGTTTTGCAAGATAATAAAGAACGTGGAAATAAAAGTTAAGGTTTTGTTTTAATAAAAGAACAATAAAATTAAATATAGCGAGTGTGGAAAAGTGGTGGTAGGATTTGCGAGATTGTCCTAGGCAATCGATAACGAGATCGATAATCATTATTGCACTTTTATATGGGGGAGACGCATGAGCTAACATACTTTCCGTACTTGGATCATATGCACTTACGATTGGAACTCTAGCAAGCATCTGCAACTACTAAAGATCATTAAGGTAAAGCCCAACCATAGCATTAAACTTCAAGTCCCCTTTACTTCCATACGTAAACAACCCCCTTACTCGGGTGTAAGCTTCTGTCACTCTAGCCGCCCACTATAAGCGAATCATGAACATATTGCAACACCCTCTAGCGTGAATCTTTCACGTGTGCGCCTCACGGAAGTCACCTTAGGAGGGCACTAATATAATCAATGTAACTCAAATCAATCAAGATCATCAATCAACCCATAAGACAAAAGGGATCTACTCAAACATTATAGGACAACAACAAATCATTGGATAATAATATGTGGCATAAAACACCATGTTCAAGTAGGGGGTACAACGGGATGCGGGAGAGTGGACCACTATAGATAGATGAGGGAAGGTGATGGTGGTGGTGATGATGACGACAAAGTTATTGGTGTAGATCGCCATCACGATGGATGCCCCGACGTTGCTCCGACGCCACTGGGGGAGAGGGGGAGGGAGCCCCCTCCTTCTTCTTCTTTGTTGGCTTCCTCCCTAGGTGTGAGAAGGGTTTACCCTCTAGTGCATGGCTGCCATGGCTCCCGGAGGGCAGGGCCCTCTGAGATTGGATCTATCTCCCTGTTTCTCTTCCGTTTTCGTGACTGTTTTCGGACCCCTTCACCGTTTCTTAGATACTAGGAGATCCGTAACTCCGATCGGGCTGAATTTTTGAGGGGATTTTTATCGCAAAAATATCTTTCTTGTGGCAGAAGGAGAGCCTCAACCGACCTAAGGGATGGACACAAGCCACCGGGACATGCCACCCCCTAGTGGCGTGGTGGGATATGTGGTGGGGCACTGGTGCATCGTCTTGCGTTGATTCCTACTCTCAATATTCACATATATTCCAAAAAATCTTCATAATTTATTATCGCGTTTGGACTTTGTTTGGTATGGAATTTCCGCAAAACAGAAAACAGGAACTAGCACTGGGCACTAGGCACTGGGTAAATAAGTTAGTCCCAAAAATATTATAAAATGTTGCCAATAGTATATGAAAGTTGTAGAACATTGGCATGAAGCAATCAAAAATTATAGATACAACGGAGACATATCAGCATCCCCAAGCTTAATTCCTTCTCGTCCTCGAGTAGGTAAATGATAAAAAGATATTTTTTGATGTGGAATGCTACCTAACATAATCTTAAACAAATGTCCAATCATGACATAAATATTAAGATACAAGTGATTCAAGGCAACAATCTGACAAAAATACATCAATACTCAGGTTTACTAGCAACAATCATGTCCTTTCAAAATAGCAATGCCAAAGAATGTTATCCCTACAAAATCATATATCCTGTCATGCTTGGTCTTCCTAGCATAAAGTATAAATCATGAGCATCCCAGTGTCAAACCAAGCAATTAGATCTACTTTTTCAATCTGCATCAACTTTTTATTCTTCACGCAATACATGAGTGTGAACCATGTACATAGCATAAGGGTGGAATAAAATATGGTGGTAGATATCAAAAGGGTTGAAAGTGAAGAAGAAAGTCTCACATCAACTCAGCGTATCAATGGACTATCAAGATGCCCATCAATAGATATCAATGCGAGGAGTAGTGATTGCCATGCAACGGATGCACTAGAGCTATAAGTGTATGAAAGATCTACTAAAGCTAAGTGGGTGTGCAACCAACTTGCTTGCTCATGAAGACCTACGGAATTTGAGGACTCCTGCCATCGGAATATACAAGCCAAGCTCTATAATAAAAAATTCCCACTAGCATATGGAAGTGACAAAACAAGAGACCCACTATACGAAGAACATGGTGTCACTTTGAGGCATAAGTGTGGTAAAGGATAGTAGCAAAGTCCCTTCTCTCTTTTTCTCTCATTTACTTTTTTTCATGGTGGTCTTTTCTCTTTTTCTCTTTTTCTTTTTGCCTCACCCATTCATCTTTTTTATATGGTGGGCTCATTTGGCCTCCCCTATTTTTATTTTATTTTTCGTCCGGAGTCTCATCTCGACTTGTGGGGGAATCATAGTCTCAATCATACTTTCCTCACCGGGACAATGCTCTAATAATGATGATCATCACACTCCTATTTACTTACAACTCGATATGAAAAACTGATAGGATGATATGACTCTCTATGAATGCCTCTCGCGATGTACCAGGATGTGCAATGATCTAGCGTAGCAAAAGATATCAAAAAATAGACAAGCCATGTAAATATCGTGCTAGCTATCTTATGATCATGCAAAGCAACATGACAATGGAAGTACAAGTCATATGAAGCGACAGTGGAAGTTGCATGGCAATATATCTCAGAATGGCTATGGAAATGCTATTATAGGTAGGTATGGTGGCTGTTTTGAAGAAGATAAAATAAGGCTTATGCACAACAGAGCTTATCATGTCATGGGATTTGGATGCACCGGCAAAATTTACACCGATCCTGAAGGTGAGAATGGGCAAGGCACGGTACCGAAGAGGCTACCAAAACATGAATATGTGAGATTGCGTATGTCCATAAAGAACTCATATACTTATTGCAAACTTTTATTAGCTTTATCACAAATCTAAGTACTACTCGCATCCTCCTAGGGAGGAGGTTGGGAGGAGTTAACCATCGTGTGCCCCCGATTCAACAGCACAAAGGACTTCAATCAAGGATAAATTATGCTCCAATCTTCATGGCATAACTAGAGACTATGCGCGCATGCTTCAGGAATCACAAACCATAACATCAATATTCTTACTAATCCACAATCATCTACTAGTGCACCCACATATTACTATCTTAATGTCGCAAACTATTGTAGGGAATCAAACATATCATATTCAGTGATCTACAAGTTTTATGTAGGATTTTATGACTAACCATGTAAATGACCAATTCCAGTTGACTCTCTAAATAGGTATAAGCCAGGCATGAGAGTTTAATTCTTTATACAAAAGACCTATACATGCTCTAATAAATATAAGTGAAGCAAAACAGCATTCTACAAATAACGGCTTTCTATATGTAGAGAAACATGCATCCAACTTCAAATGATATAAGTGAAGCACATGAAGCATTCTATAAAGCCATACTCAAAATATATAAGTGAAGTGCAAAGAGCATTATATAAATCAACCATGGACTTTCCCAAACCAGGATGGTGCATTGATAAAAGGAAAATAAAAGGCACACGACGCTCCAAGAATTAATGCATATCATGTGAACAAAACAAAAACCAAAACATAGCGATAGTTGTTGAAGAAGAAAGATGGGATGCCTTCCGGGCATCCCCAAACTTAGACACTTGGGTCTCCTTGAATATTTACTTGGTGTGCCTTGGGCACCCCAAAGCTTGAGCTCTTTCCTCTCCTTATTCTTTGCAGATGAATACCTCCTCGATCTTCAAACACTTCGTCCACACAAAACTTGACAAAACTTTATTAGAAACGTTAGTACATAATCATCAAATCTTGTCATGTCCTACCATAACATTATTGGATAATTATAATATAACATTACCCACTATATTCTGTCACAATTCTATGGCTCCCAAGTCAATGAGGCTCAACAAGAATTCAATTATAAGCACACAAAGCAACTTTAACAGCGATCTGTGAAAAACAGGACAGTTTGTAAAGATGCAGATGGATACCATAATTATGTAACTCAAAAAATTCTAAAAAATAGGAAGTGGTAGAAAAGTTATATAAGAGTACTTTGTAAAAAAAATTAGAAACTCCTGATGTTCCATTAAAATATGAAAAATAAAACACTACAACCAAAGTTTATGTTTTTGCACAACACATATCAAACAAGCAATTTAAACATTCTAAAGGTAATTCTTGGAACATTATATTTTTATAATACAATGGATTTATACAAGGGGATAATTATTATTTTTTTGAAAAATTTCTATAATCAAGATTCACAAAGTTTCCATGGGCATGAACAAAGTTCAAGGCTAGCCCCCATTTCAACGATGCTCGTCTTTCTCACTTTCACTTCTCTTTTTGAAAAGTTTTAAGTTCCCCACTTTATTTTTTGTTTTTAATTATTTTAAAAGCACACAACATAAATAAAGGACTCTCTAAACTTCCAGGTTGTCTTCCTGGCAGCACTTTCTTTAAAGCCATTAAGCTAGGGATATAGTGCTCAAGTAATTGATCCACCCGGACCCCAAGGTATATCAAAGCCAATTTTAATTAACAATGATTTGTAATTTAGTATTGAGGACAAAGTGATATATATCATGTGAAAACTAAGTCTAACTCTCTTCCTATGCATTGGCATGTCATACAAGAACAATTCATGCACATCAAGTAAAGGCCAATACATAGCATAAGTAATTTCTTGCAATTTTATCGTATTGGAAACATAGAGAGGTGAAGATGTGATTCCTCTCTCATAATAATTGCAAGTAGGAGCATGAAGAACATGCATATTATATTGATTAAAATCATCATGTTTTATAGTAAGACACAACCCATCAATATAATTCTTAATAAGTTCAAACTTCTCCGATATAGTGTAGTTGGGAGAATTCAAAAAGATAATAGGACTATAATGTGTGGGTGCAATAGCAACAATTTCATGGTTAACATAAGGAACTATAGAAAATTCATCTCCATAAGCATAATTCATATTGGCATCATGGCCATAATCATAGCAAGCATCAAGTTCATGAAAAAGGGATATTTCAAATGAATCCAAGGGATAATAGCAATCATCATAGAATTTATCATAGCATTCATTTTTTGGTATGTGCGAAGGGAAATTAAACAATGTATGAGTTTAAGAGTTACTCTCATTAGAAGGTGGGCACGAGTAGCTAATCTGCTCTTCTTCCTTTTGTTCTTCGCTATCCTCCTCATCTTTTTCATCTAATGAGCTCACAGTTTCAGCACTTTCGTCTTCCTTAGATTCCTACAAATTTTTAATCTCTTCCAAGGCAGCGATCATTGTTTGAATAAACTAAATAATATCAGCATTGCACTCATAATTATCATAGCAATATCTAAGTGTGGATAATTTTTCAGATTTGTAAGAAACATCATCATAATTTTCAAGCAAAGAAGCAATTTCATAAGGACCCTTAAAAGCAACAAATTCTTCTATTCGTTCCACATCATATTAGTCATATATACCATTAGCATAAGAAGCTAAGGTTTTATTACCATTAAATAAACATTGAAAGGGGAGGTGTGGAGCCTCTATCTTAGAGCAACAAGTATAATCACATTTCAAGCATGCATCCCAACCGCAATATTGTAATTTGATCCCATAAGTGTTTCCTTTTTCGAGATAAGCGATAATCCCTAAAGTACTCATGTTGATCCAACGTGTCTCCCATTATAAAGTTCAATGGGGATTTCTCAGGATTATCAAAGGAGTCATTAACATGTTTCACATAACGAGCGTCGAGGGTTTTAGGAGGTTCCCCATCTCCATGAGTAGCAAGTACCATTTTTTTGGTGTTTCATGTTCCATATCCATAACTAAATATAGCAAACAAATAATAACAGAAAATAAAACAGCTAATAACAGAAAATAAAAATTACTTAGTGATAAAGCAAACAAGCACGCACGAGAATATCAACCACTATGCTATTGCTCCCCGGCAACGGCGCCAGAAAAAGGTCTTAACCCACAAGTGTAGGGGGTCATTTGTAGCCTTTTTCGATAAGTAAGAGTGTCGAACACTATGAGGAGCTAAAGGTAGAATTAGTATTCTCTCAAGTTGTATAGACCACCGATACAACTCTATGCACACTAACGCTTACTTTAACTAGAACAAGTATGAAGCTACTTTGCGGGAAACAAACTAGAAGTACTTTGTAGGTGTAAAGATAGTTTTGCAAGATAATAAAGAATGTGGAAATAAAAGTTAGGCGATGTTTTAATAAAAGAACAATAAAAGTAAATATAGCTAGTGTGGAAAAGTGGTGATAGGATTTGCGAGATGGCCCTAAGCAATTGATAATGAGATCGGTAATCATTATTACAGTTTTATATGAGGGAGATGCATGAGCTAACATACTTTCCATACTTGGGTCATATCCACTTACGATTGGAACTCTAGCAAGCATCCGCAACTACTAAAGATCATTAAGGTAAAACCCAACCATAGCATTAAACATCAAGTCACCTTTACTCCCATACGTAAACAACCCCCTTACTCGGGTGTAAGCTTCTGTCACTCTAGCCACCCACTATAAGCGAATCATGAACATATTGCAACACCCTCTAGCATGAATCTTTCATGTGTGCACCTCACAGAAAGCACCTTAGGACAACATCAATATAAACCACGCAACTCAAATCAATCAAGATCATTAATCAACCCATAGGACGAAAGGGATCTACTCAAACATCATAGGATAGAAACAAATCATTGGATAATAATATATGGCATAAAACACCATATTCAAGTAGGGGGTACATTGGGATGCGGGAGAATGGACCACTATAGATAGATGAGGGAAGGTGATGGTGGTGGTGATGACGACGACGAAATTGTTGGTGTAGATCGCTGATGACCCACAAGTATAGGGGATCTATCGTAGTCCTTTCGATAAGTAAGAGTGTCAAACCCAACGAGGAGAAGAAGGAAATGACAAGCGGTTTCCATTAAGGTATTCTCTGCAAGCACTGAAACTATCGGTGATAGATAGTTTTGTGATAAGATAATTCGTAACGAGTAACAAGTCACAAGTGTAGCAAAGGTGCAGCAAGGTAGCCCAATCCTTTTTGTAGCAAAGGACATGCCTAGACAAACTCTTATATAAAGCAAAGCGCTCCTGAGGACACATGGGAATTTCTGTCAAGTTAGTTTTCATCATGCTCATTTGATTCGTGTTCGTTACTTTGATAATTTGATATGTGGGCGGACCGATCGTTGGGTGCTGCCCTTACTTGGACAAACGTCCCACTTATTTTTAACCCCTATCGCAAGCATCCGCAAATACGAAACAATAATTAAGGTAAACCTAACCATAGCATGAAACATAAGGATCCAAATCAACCCCTTACGAAGCAACGCATAAACTAGGGTTTAAGCTTCTGTCACTCTAGCAACCCATCATCTACTTATTACTTCCCAATGCCTTCCCCTAGGCCCAAATAATGGTGAAGTATTATGTAGTCAACGTTCACATAACACCACTAGAGGAGAGACAACATACATCGCATCAAAATATCGAGCGAATACCAAATTCGCATGATTACTTATAACAAGACTTATCCCATGTCCTCAGGAACAAACGTAACTACTCACGAAACATGTTCATGTTCAAGATAAGAGGAGTATTAATTATCATAAAGGATATGAACATATGATCTTCCACCTAGTAAACGAACTAACATCAACTACAAGGAGTAATCAACACTACTAGCAACCCACACGTACCAATCTGAGGTGTTAAGACAAAGATCAGATACAAGAGATAAACTAGGGTTTGGAGAGGAGATGGTGCTGGTGAAGATGTTGATGGACATTCACCCCCTCTTGATGAAATGATCATTGGTGATGACGATGGCTTTGATTTCCCCCTCCGGGAGGGATGTTTCCTTGGCAGAACATCCCTATCGGAGCTCTAGATTGGTTCTGCCCAAGTTCCGCCTCGAGATGGTGGCGCTTCATCCTGAAAGATCTCTTCTGATTTTTTTAGGTCAAAATGTTTCATATAGGAGAAGATGGGCGTCGGAGGAGCCATAGGGGCCCCACAAGCCTGCTAGGCGTGGCCAGGGGGTGGCCGCGCCTAGCAGGCTTGTGGCCTGCAGGTGGCCCCCCCTCTGGTTGATTCTCGCGCCAGTATTTTTTATTAATTCCAAAAATATTCTCCATAAATTTTCAGGACTTTTGGAGTTGTGCAGAATAGGTATCTCAGATTTGCTCCTTTTCTAGTCCAGAATTCCAGCTGCCGACATTCTGCCTCTTCATGTAAACCTTGTAAAATAAGGGAGAAAAGGCATAAGTATTGTACCATAACGTGTATATCCCATAATGCAATAAATATCAATATAAAAGCATGATACAAAATGGACGTATCAACTCCCCCAAGCCTAGACCTCGCTTGCCCTCAAGCGAAAGTCGAGATCGATGAATATGTCCACATGTTTAGAGATAGAGGTGTCGATAAAATAAAATACGGACATGAGGGCATCATGATCAACTTTAGAACAGAAATACTCATTGTGTGAGATTCTTTATGCTAGAGTAACAATTCATTCACAAGATAAAGTATGAACCAAGATCTCCATTGACAACCAACAAACTATGATCTCAGTCATTGAAGCAATTGACAATTTATCATAACATCGGAAAGAGTCAATATAAGAGCTTGTAAAGAAAATACACATACTCAATCATCTTTTAGTCTTTCACAATTTCTAGCACTCACATGGTGCCCACGAGATCAAAGCTTCAATCGAACACAGAGAAAGATAGGGGCTTATAGTTTTCCCTCCCAACTATTCACCTCAAGGGTGATGTCAACAATAATAACTCATGATCACCCACATCCGAGTGGATATATAAGTATAGATCATTCCCCAACACATAATGTTTGCCAAGAGAGACAAAATATGGGAAGTGGTGAAGACCACCATGACTCTTGCATAAAGGTAAGTACTAGAAAGTAAAAGTAACAGATAGGCCCTTCGCAGAGGGAAGAAGAGGTTGTCATGCGCCTTTTGTTTTGGATGCATAAACTCTTAGTGAAGAGGAAGGCTGCATTGTATTGCCCTTTGTGATATCAACCTTTATTATGCAGTCTGTCGCTTTTATTTCTTCACTATCACAAGTTCGTACAACACTTATTTCCCTTACAATAAAAGATCACACATATTTAGGAGAAATTTTTATTGCCTTTTTGCAGCGATGATAACTTACTTGAAGGATCTTATTCAATCCATAGGTAGGTATGGTGGACTCTCATGGCAAAAGTGTGTTGAGGTGTTTGGATGCACAAGTAGTATATCTAGTTGGTGCGGAAATTTTGGCTGTTATAGGTGGAAGCAAGCACTACATGTTGGAGGATCTAAAACCATATAACTTCTATCCGGAGGCAAGCAAACATAACCTATTATGTTGTCTTCCTTGTCCAACATCAACTTATTGGCATGTAATATTTTAATGAGTGGTCACAACCATAAAAGATTTCCAAGACAATATATTTATATGTGAATCTATCTTTCTATATCACTTACTTTCAATTGCAGCAATGACCAATTACTATGTTTGTTAGCTCCCAACAAATTTCAATGACCATACTTTTTATATGTGAAGTCATCACTCCCCATAATATCGCTATGTTTTATCTATGCTTTTTGTTCTATTGTTCCATATTCATTACTTTTAAGAGCATAGTAATCTAGCAAAGCCCTCTCATCCAAACTACTTTTATTATATATATCTCGGACTTGCGTACATAAGGGGAACAAAAGCAAAAACTAAAAGGTAGGTCATACTAATTTTTTTATTCTACTAGATCAAAACAAAATAAAAAGGATCGAACTAGGAAAGATAATAAAAAAACAAAAAAGGAAAAAGGTGTGGTGTGATACGATACCGGGCACCTCCCCAAGCTTGGCACAAACCAAGGGGAGTTCCCATACCCATGTGCTCAGGTGTCCTTCTTCGGAGGTGATGGTGGTGGAGTTATTGATGATGATGGAAACTTATCCTTCGTCTTCCAAGGCATTGTATCACCATCATAGAAAGATGAATGAGTCTCTGGAATCCTCAAATCTGCAACCAAACTCATTCTCTTAAATCTGTATTCATACTCACAGTTTTCGTTTTGCAGATCATAGATCTGGGCTTGGAGATGCTCAATTTTCTCGTAAAGCTTGAAGATGTGCTCCCCGATGTCCTTGGTGTCCATCTTGTGTTTATGGGTAAACTCCGAGATCATCATATGATTGGAATTGAGTCCACATTCCACCATCCCTTGGCACTTGAATACTTGTTGCTCCATTGCTTCGAGCCTTGTTTCCACGCTTTCAGTCTTCTTTGGCCCCTCAACATCAGGGATGTGCATCACCCCCTCACACATCTCATTGGTTTGAGGGTGTTGAAGGACCTCTACAAGGTAAGGGTTGATGACCTTGTCAAAAAACTTGTCCTTGGGAGCACCGGGGGACGCCATGACGATCTAAATCTGCTGCAGAAACAGCTCAAAATGAAAATAGGAGGTATCGTCGTGATACAAAAGTCGAAACCTTCGAGAGATTATATAATGTTTTTTGCCGACCCGAAGGGGTGTTCCGCAAGAAAACGGAGTCCAGGGGCGCACGTGGGTGGTGACAAGCCCCCTAGGCGCGACCAGGGGGTGGCCACGCCTAGCAGGCTTGTCGCCTCCCCGTGCATCCTTTGGACTGCTTTTTATTTTCCTAATTTTTTAAATATTCCAAAACTGAGTAAAATTGCTATCGGGGAAGTTTTGGAGTCGGTTTACTTACCATACCATGTACCTATTCCTTTTCAGAGTCTGAAATGTTTTGGTAAGTCTCCCTAATATGATCTTCGGGGGTCATGGTATTGCTAACATTGGTTTCAACATTAATGGGAGTACCTAAAATATAATGTTTGATCCTTTGCATGTTTACCACATTTGGATTTGTGCCTTCGTCATTGTTGATCTTGACGGCACCGGAACGATATACTTCCTCAATGATATACGACCCTTCCCATTTGGAAAGAAGTTTACCTACAAAAAATCTTAACCAGGAATTGAATAGCAAGACATGATCATCTACATTAAATTCACGCTTTTGTATCCTTTTATCATGCCACCTCTTAACTTTCTCTTTAAATAGCTTGTCATTCTCATAGGCCCGAGTTTTCCATTCATCAAGTGAGCTAATGTCGAATAACCTCTTCTCACCAGCAAGTTTGAAATCATAGTTGAGCTCTTTGATTGCCCAATAAGCTTTATACTCTAGCTCTCGAGGTAAGTGACATGCTTTACCATAAACCATTTTATACGAAGACATACCCATAGGATTCTTGTAAGCAGTTCTATAAGCCCATAATGCATCGTCAAGTTTTTTAGACCAATTCTTCCTAGATCTATTAACTGTTTTTTGCAAGATCAATTTAATTTCTCTATTGCTTAATTCTACTTGACCACTAGACCGAGGATGATAAGGGGATGTAATTATATGATTAACATCATACTTAGCAAGCAATTTACGAAAAGCACCATGAATAAAATGTGAACCACCATCAGTCATTAAATATCTGGGGACTCCAAATCTAGGGAAAATAACTTATTTAAGCATCTTAATAGAGGTGTTATGATCAACACTACTAGTTGGAATAGCTTCTACCCACTTAGTAACATAATCAACAACAACTAAAATATGAGTATACCCGTTGGACGTTGGAAAAGGTCCCATATAATAAAAAAACATCAAATGGTTCAATAACAAGAGAGTAATTCATAGGCATTTCCTGCCATCTACTAATATTGTCAATTCTTTGACATTCGTCACATGACAAGACAAACTTACAAGCATCCTTGAAGAGAGTAGGCCAATAAAAACCAGATTGTAGTACCTTATGTGCAGTCCTATCTCCACCATGGTGTCCTCCGTAGGCCTCAGAATGACACTTCTGTAGGATCTGTTCCTGTTCATGCTCAGGTACACAACGTATAATAACACCATCTACTCCTTCTTTATAAAGGTGTGGGTCATCCCAGAAGTAATGTCTTAAATCATAGAAAACTTTTTCTTTTGTTGGTATGTGAAACTAGGCGGTATAAATTTAGCAACAATGTAATTAGCATAACCAGCATACCAAGGAGCATTATGAGAAGCATTTATGACAGCTAATTGTTCATCAGGAAAGCTATAATCAATAGGTAGTGGGTCATCAAGAACATTCTCTAACCTGCACAAATTATCTGCTACGGGGTTATCAGCACCCTTTCTATCAACAATATGCAAATCAAATTCTTGTAGTAGAAGAACCCATCTGATAAGTCTACGTTTAGCATCCTTCTTTTCCATGAGATAGATAATAGCAGCATGATCAATGTGAACAGTTACTTTAGAATCAACAATATAAGGTCTACACTTATCACAAGCGAACACAACTGCTAAAAATTATTTCAGTGGTAGCATAGTTCATGTGAGCACTATCTAGAGTTTTGCTACCATAATGAATAACATTTAATTTCTTACCAACTCTTTGACCTAGAGCATCACCAACGGCATAATCACTAGCATCACACATAATTTCGAAAGCTAGGTTCCAATCAGGTGGTTGAACAATAGGTGCAGAAATCAAAGCATTCTTGAGAATTTCAAAAGCTTCTACACAATCATCATAAAAACAAATGGAACATGCAAAAGATTAGTGAGAGTCCTAGAAATCTTTAATAAATCTCCTATAGAAACTAGCATGACCAAGGAAACTTCTTATACCTTTGATATCCGTAGGACACGACATCTTTTCAATAGCATCAACTTTAGCCTTGTCAACTTCAATACCTCTTTCGAAAATTTTATGTCCCAAGACAATGCCTTCATTCACCATAAAGTGGCACTTCTCCCAATTCAAGACAAGATTGGTTTCTTCACATCTCTACAAAACTTGATCAAGGTTGCTCAAACAATCATCAAAAGAAGTTCCGTAAACAGAAAAATCATCCATGAAAACCTCAACAATCCTTTCACAAAAATCAGAGAATATAGCAGTCATACATCTTTGAAAGGTAGCTGGTGCATTGCATAAACCAAAAGGCATATGTCTATAAGCAAAGGTACCAAAAGGGCAAGTAAAGGTGGTCTTCTCTTGGTCCTCTTTTGACACAGGTATTTGAGAGAAAACAGAATAACCATCTAGAAAGCAGAAATGTGTGTGTTTGGATAATCTTTCTAGCATTTGATCGATGAAAGGTAGAGGGTAATGATCTTTTCTAGTAGCTTTATTCAATTTCCTAAATGCAATTACCATTATATAACCTGTAACAATTCTTTGTGGGATCAATTCATTTTTATCATTAGGAACTATGGTAATACCTCCTTTCTTAGGGACACAATGAACGAGACTAACCCATCTACTATCAGCAATATGGTAAATGATACCTGCCTCCAGAAACTTTAATATTTCATTTCTTACCACTTCCTTAATTTTAGGATTCAACCATCGTTGGTGATCAACAACTGGTTTAGCATCAGGCTCCATTTTAATTTTGTGTTGCATAGAGTGGGACTAATGCCCTTAAGATCATCAAGAGTACATCCAATAGCAGCATGATGCTTCCTCTGAGTTTTCAATAATCTTTGTTCTTCATGCTTTTAAATGTTAGCACTAGTAATAACATGATATATCTTCTTTTCATCCATATAATCATATTTCAAAGTGTGTGGTAATTGTTTAAGCTCAAACACGGGATCACCCTTGGGTGGAGGAGGATCCCCAAGTATTTCAACAGGCAAGTTGTGTTTCAGAATAGGATGTTGATCAAAGAAAATCCTATCTATTTCATTCCTTTCATTCATATGCATATCCTTTTCATGGTCTAGCAAATATTGCTCTAAAGGATCAGTAGGCGGAACAACAATAGAAGCAAGACCAATAATTTCATCCTTACTAGACAATTCTTTATCATGGGGCTATCTACGAAATTTAGAGAAATTAAACTCATGAGACGTATCCCCAAAACTTATGGTAACCATTTCCTTCTCACAATCTATCCTGACATTAACGATATTCAAGAAGGGTCTACCAAATCTAATGGGAGAAAAATCATCTTGTGGGGAACCAAGAACAAGAAAATCAGTAGGATATTTTATTTTCCCACACAAGACTTCAACATCTCTAATAATCCCAACTAGTGATATAGTGTCTCTATTAGCAAGCTTAATGGTAACATCAATTTCCTCTAACTCAGCTAGTGCAATATCATTCATAATCTCTTTATATAAGGAAAAGGGAATTGCACTCACACTATCACCCATATCACATAAGCCATGATAACAATGATCTCCTATTTTAACAGAAGCAACAAGCGTGCCAACAATGGGTCTATGTGTATCTTTAGCATCAGGTTTAGCAATTCTAGCAGTTTCATCACAAAATTGAATAACATGCCCATCAATGTTATCAACCAAGAGATCCTTAACCATAGCAATACTAGGCTCAACTTTAATTTGCTCAGGGGGTGTAGGTGTTCTAGCATAGCTCTTACGAACCACAGTTGAAGCTTTAGCATGATCCTTTATTCTAACAGGGAAAGGTGGTTTCTTAATATAAGCAGTGGGAATAACAGGATCAACATTATAAGTAATAGTTTTCATTTCAAATTTAATAGGTTCAACTACTTTGACTTTAATGGGAGGATGATATTTAAACCACTTCTCCTTAGGGAGATCAACATGAGCAGCAAAAGATTCACAAAAAGAAGCTACTATCTCAGAGTCAAGTCCATATTTAGTGCTAAATTCATGAAAAGCATCGGTGTCTACAAAGGATTTAACACAATCAAACTTAAGGTTCATACCTGACTCCTTACCTTCGTCAAGTTCCCATTCTTTAGAGTTGCGTTTAATTCTTTCCAATAAATCCCATTTCAAGTCAATATCCGTCTTCATATAGGAACCAACACAAGAAATATCGAGCATGGATTGATCATTACGAGAAAGCCGAGCATAAAAATTCTGAATAATAATTTCCCTCGAGAGCTCATGATTGGGCATGAATATAACATGGACTTAAGACTCCCCGAAGTTTGAGCAATTCTTTCTCCTTCACGAGGCCAAAAATTATAAATATAATTCCGATCACGATGAACTAGATTCATAGGATAGAACTTCAGATGAAATTCCATCTTTAATCGGTTGTAGCTCTAGGATCCAATATCATCACATATCCTATACCATGTCAA
Organism: Hordeum marinum; assembly: GCA_022496015.1. NCBI lineage: Eukaryota > Viridiplantae > Streptophyta > Magnoliopsida > Poales > Poaceae > Hordeum > Hordeum marinum. The sequence continues at coordinate 218,516,261 of CM039672.1, forward strand.
TGCCTTATCCTTCAAAGATAAAGGGAAGACCTTCTTCTTAACGTCATCCTCGGGCAGACCTGCAAGCTTAAATAATCCACAAACTTCATCCATGTAGATTATATGCAAGTCAGGATGTAGTGTTCCATCTCCTGCATAAGGATTAACCAGCAGTTTCTCTATCATACCCGAAGAAATTTCATAATAGATATTTTCAGTAGGTTCAGTAGGTTGAGGGATAACTCTTTGTGTTTCTGGTCGAGGTGAAGATACCCCGGACAAGCCCCTCAAAGGATTATTTTCCATAGTGACAAGTGATAGTAAATTTCAGGACACTATATAAATTTTTCCTTACCAGGTTCCACTTACCAAAGACGCTTCACTCCCCGGCAACGGCGCCAGAAAAGAGTCTTGATGACCCACAAGTATAGGGGATCTATCATAGTCCTTTCGATAAGTAAGAGTGTCGAACCCAACGAGGAGCAGAAGGAAATGACAAGCGGTTCCTAGTAAGGTATTCTCTCCAAGCACTGAAATTATCGGTGACAGATAGTTTTGTGATAAGATAATTCGTAACGAGTGACAAGTAACAAGTGTAGCGAAGGTGCAGCAAGGTAGCCCTATCCTTTTTGTAGCAAAGGACAGGCCTGGACAAACTCTTATATAAAGCAAAGCGCTCCCGAGGACACATGGGAATTTTTGTCAAGCTAGTTTTCATCATGCTCATTTGATTCGCGTTCGTTACTTCGATAATTTTATATGTGGGTGGACCGGTGCTTGGGTGCTTCCCTTACTTGGACAACCTTCCCACTTTTTATTAACCCCTATCGCAAGCATCTGCAACTACGAAAGAAGAGTTAAGGTAAACCTAACCATATCATGAAACATATGGATCCAAATCAATCCCTTACGAAGCAACGCATAAACTAGGGTTTAAGCTTCTGCCACTCTAGCAACCCATCATCTACTTATTAATTCCCAATGCCTTCCCCTAGGCCCAAATAATGGTGAAGTGTTATGTAGTCGATGTTCACATAACACCACTAGAGGAGAGACAACATACATCTCATCAAAATATCGAACGAATACCAAATTCACATGATTACTTATAACAAGACTTATCCCATGTCCTCAGGAACAAACGTAACTACTCACGAAACATGTTCATGTTCAAGATCAGAGGAGTATTAATTATCATAAAGGATCTGAACATATGATCTTCCACCAAGTAAACCAACTAGCATCAACTACAAGGAGTAATCAACACTACCAGCAACCCATAGGTACCAATCTGAGGTGTTAAGACAAAGATCAGATACAAGAGATGAACTAGGGTTTGGAGAGGAGATGATGCTAGTGAAGATGTTGATAGAGATTGACCCCCTCTCGATGAGAGGTTCGTTCGTGATGATGATGGCTTTGATTTCCCCCTCCAAGAGGGAAGTTTCCCCGGCAGAACAACCTTACCGGAGCTCTAGATCGTTTCTGCCCAAGTTCCTCCTCGAGAAGCCACACCCTCGTGCAAAAGCCCGGTCGACTATACCGAGCCTTACAACTTGCGCACTAAAATACACAGGGAAAGATCACCTCACCGGTCCATACACAGAGTACGGAACCATGTTCCCGCCAGCATGGAAGGGTACGACGCCTGGATAGACAGGCAAGGCCGAGCTCGTGAAGTAAGAAGAGAGCGAGCAATCGCCAACACCCAACAAGACACGCTCCAACATCGAGCATGTGCACACCCAGTCTGGTTTAGACGAGGTCATGGAACATCAGTTTCGAGAAGGGTTTAAACCCATTAACATCGATCAATATGATGGCACGACAGATCCAGACATCTAGATAGAAGATTTTCTTCTACATAACCACATGGCACAAGGAGATGATCTTCATGCCATTAAATACTTGCCACTCAAGCTTAAGGGTGTGACATGACAATGGCTCCATAGCTTACTCAGAAATTCTATCGGAAGCAGGGAGGAGCTGGAGGTTGCTTTCAAGTCCAAATTTCAAGGAACCTATGCTTGGTCTCCGGATGCCGATCACCTCATCCAGGTCATCTAGAAAGAGGGAAAATCAGCTCAGAAATTCTAGAATCGGTTCTTACCAACTAAGAATAAAATAGTTAATTGCCTGGACACTGAGGCCATCACAACTTTTAAGCACAATATCCAAGACAAATGGTTATCCCCACAACTCGGACATGATAAACCAAGGACCATGGCGGCCCTCACTTCATTGATGATCCGCTTTTTTGCGGGCGAGGACAGTTGGCTAGCCCGTAGCTCTCAAAGGGGCGACTCTGGCACCTCAAAAATCCGAGACGGAAATGGCAAACCCAGGCACAACAAACATAAGCGGCGAAATAAGAACATCGACAGTGATGCCAAGGACCCAACAGTCAATGTAGGGTTCAATAGCTCACGGGTTGGACAAAAAAACAGAGCCTTCAAAGAAAACAAGGACGGCCCTAGTGTTGTGGACAAAATACTAGAAAAGCCCTGCTAGATCCACGACACCCCCAGATAAACCTGCCAATCACACCAATCAAAATTGTTGGGTGTTCAAGCAGGCCATGAGGGCCTGAGACAAAGATTCAGGCAAGGGACAGTCCAGGAGCGACGATGAAGAGGATGAACCTCGGTGGCCGAGTAGTGGTAGACAAAAATAGTTTCCCTTCGAGGTAAAGGACATGAACATGATCTATGTCATGCACATTCCTAAAAAATAAAGAAAGCATGCACTTCGGGACATCTACGCCTTAGAGCTTGTAGCCCCGAGGCGTACCCCTTGTATGGCATGCCAGATAACTTTTTACAAGAGGGACCATCCGACCAGTATCCATCATGGCGGGTTACTTGCCCTGGTTCTAGACCCCATTGTCGATGGGTTTCACCTCACCCAAGTCCTTATGGACAACGGAAGTAGTCTGAACTTGATATACGCGCATACAATGAGGAAAATGGTCATTGACTCATCAAGAATCAAAACTAGTAAAATCATGTTCGAGGGAGTCATACCTGGCATGGAGTTCCAATGTACGTGCACTGTAGTTCTACAAGTTGTTTTTGCCTCTCCCGACAACTTTCGTTGTGGGGACTTGACTTTTGATATAGTCCCTTTCCACAATGGCTACCATGCACTGCTTGGTTGTACGACCTACGCCCGCTTCACTGCGGTGCTGCACTACGCATACCTTAAGCTCAATATGCTAGGGCCCAACGGGGTCATTAATATCAATGGAAACACGAAGCACACCCTCCGTACTGCGGAGCGGACAGCGGCATAGGCAGCTGATTCCTAGTCAATCGAAGAGGTGGCACGATAGGAAGCTCGATGTAATCTTCCGGGCTCTTCCAAACGCATCTACATGACCATTGGTCGAACTCGCATCCCTCCTAAATAGGGATACGTGCTTCCCTACCCCTACTATCTCATAGCAGATTATGTACCTCGAATACACAACTTCGCACTTAAATTTCTTTAGGGAATTGGGGAGCAAAAATTTATGATATCGGGATGTCATTTTGGGTAATCCGAACACACATGATATATGGTGATCTCTTTGGCACATAAAGGCCCAATAGAAGAACATATCGGCAACATCAATCTGCCAAATCATGACACAAACCTCCTTGGAGGCCCCGATTTCAAGTGCCTTCAGCATTGCGGGGATGGGCCACATGCATCAACCTTGGAATAGACAAGGGCTGGCTGGTCAATAGCTCGTATGCACAAGCGTGCGACAGGGGAGCAATGAGCCACAAGGCCTGCTTATTTAAAACCATGTACTACTCTCCTCATCTATCTTTTTCTTCAACATGCTCTTTGTATCTGCTTGCAGCTCGGCCTGCAAGGCCTAGCCTTATGAATAATAAAATATAGCTCTTTTTGGTATCTGCACATTTTCAAGTGTTGTTTAATGTTTCATAAATTGCAACGAGGTGGTTTACTTACACATATAGTAGAGTCCGACTTCAGAACGGGGGCTTGGATTTATAGACGGACCCATGTTCAAGTCCGACGTCTAGTCGGCGTCTTAGATACTGTGTTATATGTATATGTTTGGAATCATGATTTTGGTCAAACATTGGGTTGCCCGGCTCCTGTGATTACCTCTTACATTCCGCTCTATTCGGTTAAGAGTTTAAAGGGAGAACCACCATGATTGTGCTTGCACCCTAGATGGTTAAGCGCCTTAGTAGAGAAAGCCGAAAATCGACTATCACGATAAGCACAAATAGGTCAAGCAATCTGAAGACATTGTAAAACTAATGCATTGTTAGTGGTAAAGCTGTGATAAACGAAGGGCTCTTCTTATAAGAACCGAGGTTTTAATAGTGGGGTACTTGGCTCATCCGATCACCACTACCACAAAGCTCCTACGACTAAGTGAAAGAGATAAAGTCATTATGGTCCGATTGCCTCGTTCATCTAAGAACACAATCACCGGTAAGGTTACGAGATGTCGGCTTAGGATTTACGCGTGCTAAAAGAACACCTTGAGTAATTTCTACAAGGGACAAAAGCCGACGACCGGAAACTTTCAGATAAAACAGTCGCAAAGGAGGAGATATAAACATATCGGATAAAGGCCAAAGTGATTCATTCATAATTTTAAACTTGTTTTTTACAAAATTCTTCCTCGACATGCCAAGGGACCTATTAGAAGTACAACTTGGACTTTGATCATTGTTCCTCGGTCTGTTTGGCACCCTCCAGGACCTCGGCTAGGAACTACTCGGGCTTCCTGTTCTTTCCTCCCAGAGCCCCAGACGTGATCTCTAGCGGCTTGATCTTCGGATAATGCGCCATCACCAACGGATACACCCGCTGAGCACCTTCTAAGCAGTCTGACCTCTTCCAATTGACGACCTGGGGGCTGGCCTCACGCAACCTACTCGGCAAGCCAAAGAAATTGTTGGGCATTGGCCTTGACGGCCAGAGGTTGATGTAGAGATCCTCCATCACAGGTAGTGCCAGCCGGAATAGCTCCGCCAACTGCTTCATCCGACTGTTGAACTGCGACGGATGCTTTGGCGCCTGGAACTGACGCTAGAATAACTTCTTGGTTGGCTCGTCGGGATGGTCGGCATAATGGGTGGGGGCGTCCATGGCGCTGAGGGGAAGATCCTTGAAGGCCTCTAAGGAATGCTAGTTTTGCGTAAGATTAGCAAAACGTCTATCTCCAAAAACACATTAGAGCAGATAGGGCTTACTGGTGGTGATCTTGCTCACTTGGTTGAGCACTTCATGATTTGCCCAGGCCAGGGTCTTGGCCTCCTTGCACTCTGAGCTTGCCTTGGCGAGCTCGGGGAGAGTTTCTTCTTCTCATCCCACAGGGTGTCACACTCAGCCTAGACTCCCTTTAGGTCCACCTCCACCTCTTGGACCCGGGCCGCGTGCTTATCGCCGGCCTCCTTCACCTCGGCTAGCTCGTTGCTGGCCTGCTCTGTCGTAGCCCTGTGTTGCTCTACCCGGAGCTTCTCCAGTTCCATGGAGGAAGCTGCACGATCAGTGCATTAATTCTTTAGAGCCTAACGCTACAACAATATCTTGGATGCAGAAACATAGATACATATAATATTATTTATCTTACCCGGTGCTTCCTCCATTTGCTTCTTCATAAGCTCCATGTCCTTCTCGGACATTTTGAGTTTGCGGTTCATATCTTCCAGCTCCTGGGAGATGGAAGTTGAAACCGAGGCCGATTCCTATAAAACAAACAACAAAGTAGATATTAGAGCTCCTTAGATGACATCGATCCCCTAATCGGATTCTATCAGAGGCTACTGGTATTTGTGTTTTCACTAATTTTTCTGACCCCGAGTAAGATCTTTGGATCTCACTTAGGGCTCAGGGGCTACTATGGTTAGACGCTTACGGTCCTCGGACCAATTATTCTTACCCTGATAGTAAAAATTCATTATATCCTAACTCCTAGCACTTCTATGCACTTGTTATGTTAACAAGAAAAGGCAGGAACATGGCTTACCTCAAAAACTTGAAAGAGGCCTCGAAAGACCTTCCTCATGCCGAACTCCGTGGACTGGTAGCTTTGTCACACCACACTCATGAGTGTGTGGTGCTCGACACGGATGGAAGAGCCATCCAAGGTGTTAGACTATATATTTTACATTAGAGCTTTTGTACATAACTGTAATTGTATTTGTACACAAGGTGTACCTCTATAAATATAAAGAGCCACACCCATATTAGGGTGTCGTGCAGTTTCCCGCAACCCTAAGTTTTACATGGTATCAGCTTAGGTTATGATCGCTTCCGCACCTTCCCCGATCATCGCTGCCACCATCGCTGCCGCGATCTACCACCACAATGGCCGCCGCCACCGCATCTGCTCAGGCAGCCTTCGCCTCTCCGGCTGATGTTGTCTCCTCGTTCCCATCGTCATGTCTGCTCGCCGTCGTGGTTGTCTCTTCCACGGCTACTGCTGCCTCTGCGCCAGGGGCTCCTATGCCTGACCTGCCTTCGTCGGGTTTGGTCGATGTCGTGCCGTCTCTATCACGTGGCTTCGGCCCAGTGCTGCCGCAGGGCTACGAGTCTGCCATGGCCGGCTCTTGCCCGGGTTATCATTAGCCCTACGGCCCGCCCGACGTGCCTGAGGCCGCCTACGGTGGTCCAACCGCCCCGCCAGCCTCCTATGGTGCGCCATTCCATGCACCGGCTTCTGGTGCTGCTGTGGGGCATCCATGGCTGCCTTACTCGGTGCCGCATGGTGCCCTAGTTGCGCTGGTGGTGGCCTATGGTGGCCCTCCTCCGTACGGGGTGCCCTATGGGGGTTCCTCCATGGAGTTGCTGCCCTCTTCGGCGCAGCCTGGGTGTCCTTCTCTCTTGGCTTTTATGCGCTGCCGCCGCTTTCGGATCATACCGTCGTGGCTGTGCTGTTCTACTTTGCGACCTCATTCCGGTGAAGCTTACGACGGATAACTACCTGTTAGGGTGCGCTCAAGTGGTGCCCCTGCTTCGCAGCCGCTATTTGGAGGTATATGTTGACGGCACCTTGCCGTGTCCTCTGCCACATCATTCGGGGCATCATGCTTGGGTGGCGTAGGATCATGCCATCCTCTCCGCTATACGGCCCTCTCTCACGGAGGGCGTATCATTGCTGGTCATCTTTGCAGCTACGTCTCAGGACGCGTGGACGGCTCTTCATAACAGCTTTGCTTCACAGTCCCAGGCGCGTGCTCATGCCATCCGCACTACGCTTGGAGAGGTGAAGCTCAACTCCCTCTCCGTCACTGACTACTTCAACAAGGTGACGGGTATGGCGCGCACACTTGCTTCCATCGGTAAGGCTCTTGGGCCAGAAGAGTTCACCTCATATGTGCTCAATGGACTGGGTGATGACTATGATAATTTGGTGGAGAATATCAATGGTCGCGACACTCCCATCCAACCGCGTGAGCTATATGCGCGACTCCTTGCCACAGAACATCGCATCCAGGCTCGCCATTCTATGTTGAGCTTCTCTTCTGCTAATGCTGCTACGCGTGGGAAGGGCAAGCCCTACACGCCACCACCTTGTGGCAAGCCGGCGGCCGCGCCCAACCCACGGAACACCACTACCTCTACTGGTGGCCGCGTCCATGCCTACTGCCCTTCGTGTGGAGTCTAGGTTCCCTGCCAGCTTTGTGGTCTAGATGGTCATCTTGCCTATCGTTGCCATCGTTGCGTCAAGAACGATATCTTGGCATCAGGAACAATGGTAAAGGTAATGAGAAGCATGCTGCTCTAGCCAGTCATGAGCAGGGACATACTCCTTCCTATCCAGTTGATGCATCTTGGTACATGGATATGGGCGCCACCAACCACCTGACGAGTGATATGGGCAAGCTTTCCACTCAACAGCCATACCGTGGGCATGATCAGGTTCACACTGCTAATGGGGAAGGTATGCACATCTCACATATTGGTCAGGCATCTCTTCTTACTCGTCAATCCAAACAACTACGTCTCTTTAATGTCCTTCGTGTTCCTTCCGTTTCACGTAGTTTGTTGTCTATTCCTAAACTTACTCTTGATAATGATGTCCTTGCTGAGTTTCATCCTTTCCATTTTTTGTCAAGGACCGGACCACGAGGGATGTACCTCTTAGAGGTTGACTACGGCATGGTCTTTATGCACTGGATGTGCCACCAGCTCCTTCTGCCTTTAGCGGTGTTCGCATGTCATCATCGCACTGGCATGTGCGCCATGGTCATCCTGCCAATGCCATTGTCATCCATGTTCTTCATCGTTATGAACTTCTAGTTGTGTCCCATAAGTAGACTACTGTAGTTTGTGATGCCTGTGAACAAGGCAAGAGTCATCGGCTTCTGTTTTCTAAGTCGAACCGTGTAGTCAATAAACCGCTTGAGCTTGTGTTTTCCGATGTATGGGGCCATGCCCAAACCGCTGTTAGTGGTCATAATTACTATGTTATTTTTATTGATGCTTACAGTTGTTTCACTTGTCTCTATCTTCTCAAGTGCAAATCTGATGTGTTTAATGTTTTCTTGCAATTCCAAGCGCATGTTGAGCGTTTGCATGACCATAAAATTATTCGTGTGCAATCCGATTGGGGGGGTGAATACCACAACCTCAATGACTTCTTTAACAAGCTTGGAATTACTCATCGTGTCTCTTGTCCTCACACACATCAACAGAATGGTGTAGTTGAGCGTAAGCATCATCATATAGTTGAGATTGGTCTCACCTTACTTGCTCATGCCTCTATACCTTTACGGTTTTGGAGTGATGCTTTTTTTACTGCTTATTTTCTCATTAACATGCTTCCTACACGACTTCTTAAGATGAAAACACCTCTAGAACTCTTGCAGCATGAGGTTCCTGATTACACTTTTCTTAAGGTCTTTGGGTGTGCATGTTGGCCACATCTTCGTCCATACAACAACCGCAAGTTGGAGTTTCGGTCCAAATAGTGCGTGTTTCTTGGGTATAGTTCTCTTCACAAAGGGTACAAGTGTCTTCATGTTCCCCCCAACCATGTCTACATCTCTCATGACATGGTGTTTTATGAGAGTATTTTCCCTTTTTCCGCACCTCCGGTCGCTCCCACTACTCCCGCTGCACCTGAGAAAACTGTCTTACCTTTGCCTAGTCAATTTGTAGATGCTGCATATACTCCCTTGTTGCTACCTAATCATGGTGCATGTACTGGATGAGGAGCGCGCCTTGAGTTTCTGGACGAGCACCGCCTCCCGGTGCATGAGACGTCGACCGGGTGCATGGGGCATGCACTCCTGATCGCATCGCTTCCACGTTGTCTGGCCTGACGGTGGAGCAAGCCGAGGTAGCCACGCCAGCCGAGCTGGTCTCCTCCTCGACCCTGCCTGGGCCACTGTTGCCTGATGTCTCTTCAGCCTCGCTTGAGCCGCTGTCACTTGATGCCCCTTTGGCCTCGCCTGGGCCGTCCTCGCCCGGACGGATGCCTGGCCTGGATGCCACAGCCGTATCATCTGGCTCGGACACCTCGGGTGGGTCTTCCTTGTCAATGTCGCCATCTTCATTGCCCTCACCGCCAGCTCCGCCTCCGCCTTCTACCGCGGCTCTGCGTCCTCGTACACAGAGTCAGAGTGGTATTGTTTGGCCCAAAGAGCACACTGATGGCACGATTGCTTGGATTGCGACATGTGTGGCACAGGTGGATGGTGATCCCACTTCTGAGCCTCATCATTTCTAGGCGGCTCTTCGGATTCCCCATAGGCATGCTGCCATGGAGAGGAGTTTCATGCTCTGCAAAGGAACGAAACTTGGCGTCTGGTTCCTCCTATGTCCGGTGTGAATATTATTGACTCCAAGTGGGCGTTTAAAGTCAAGAGGCATGCTGATGGTTCTATTGAGGGCTACAAGGCAAGGCTTGTGGCTAAGGGTCTCAAGCAAAGGTATGGTCTTGATTACGAGGATACATTAAGTACGGTTGTCAAACCGACCACCATTCCTCTGCTACTGTCCCTGGCTATTTCCAAAGGATGGTCTCTATGTCAGCTTGATGTCCAGAATGCTTTTCTTCATGGGGTCTTGGAGGAAGAGGTTTACATGAGGTAACCTCCAGGTTTTGTTGATCCTTCTCATCCACACCACTTGTGTCGTCTTGTTAAGGCGCTCTATGGACTTAAGTAGGCTCCTCGTGCATGGCATGCACAACTTGGTTCGGTCCTTTGACGACATGGATTTGTTCCGTCCACTGCTGACACCTCTCTGTTCTTGTTCCACCGTCATGAGGTTACCATGTATCTGCTGGTTTATGTTGATGTCATTATTCGCATCAGCTCTTTCGTGACAACCGCTGATCGTTTGATGTCTGCTCTGGGTGGACACTTTGCTATGAAGGATCTAGGTGCTCTGCACTACTTTATTGGTCTAGAGGTCTCACGGTCATCTGCTGGGCTGACTCTCACTTAGCACAAGTATTCCACGGACTTGCTACGACGTGTTGATATGTTGCAATGTAAGCATGCCACCACTCCCATGTCTGCGACTGATCGGCTGTCAGCTCTAGATGGTACTTTACTTCCTTCGGATGATGCTACCGAGTATCGCATCATTGTTGGTGGTTTGCGTACATGACTATCACACACCACAACATCTCCTATGCGGTCAACCATGTGTGCCAGTATCTTAATGCTCCACGAACGTCTCATTAGTTGGCTGTGAAGCGTATCTTGCGCTATCATACTGTCTCATGTGGTCTGCATCTTCGTTCTGCCTCAACAACTGCTCTTTTGGTGTTTTCTGATGCGGATTGGGCTGGGAGTCTTGATGATAGGCAATCCACGGGGGTCTATGCTGTCTTTTTTGGGTCTAACTTGATCGCCTGGAGTGCGCGCAAGTAGGCCACAGTCTCTCGGAGTAGTACTCAGGCAGCGTATAAGGCAATTGCCAATGCCACAACCGAGCTTATCTAGGTATAATCTTTGTTGAGAAAGTTGGGAATCTCTCAAGATCATCCACCGGTCCTTTGGTGTGATAATATTGGTGCGACATATCTGTCGTCCAACCCAATCTTTCATGGTCGAACCAAACATATCGAGGTTGACTATCATTTTGTGAGGGAACATGTTGCACAAAAGCTTCTTCATATCAAGTTTATCTCCTCCAAAGATCAACTTGCTGACATCTTCACAAAACCACTTCCACAACCTCAGTTTGAAGGTTGTAGACGCAATCTTAACTTGTTTTGTACTTCAGGTCACAGTTAAGATTGAGGGAGGGTGTTAGATTGTATATTTTACATTAGAGCTTCTGTACATAACTGTAATTGTGTTTGTACACAAGGTGTACCTCTCTATATATAAAGATCCACACCCGTATTAGGGTGTCGCGCAGTTTCCCACAACCCTAAGTTTTACACATGGCTGCTTCCATCTCCTTTGTCCACCCCTTGGGCACCTGCCCTCGAGCAGGAGGGGACGAACGGACCACTTCGGCCCCCTCCCTTAGCAAAGAGGATGTCACTAGGCTAGATAGCTGAAGTGTCTCGGTGCCTTCGGGCTTAGAAGACACATGCTTCTCCGAACGTGTTCCTTCCGAGGATTCCACCCCATCCATGGCATGCTCGCATTCTCCCCAGTGGTGAGCACGGGTAGAGCAGACGAGGTCGCCTCCCCCGGCACCTCAAGTGCAGGAGGGGGGGCGATCCCATCGAATAAACTTTCTGGAGGAAGCCCACTTATCCCAATCGCTTGGGACCGACCCCTGGGTCCTGTAAAGGGCGAAGGGGGTGACTCAGAAAAAAATAGGGATGAAGGGTGGTGATGTGCATAACATGAGATAAAATTTGAGGACGTATATCCTTGGTTGCAGTTTGCTCCGGCCCGCCTTGGATTGCTCGCTCTCCGGGGAGGAGAGGATGACCCTGGGCCTGGCCAAGTCCTTGCACCCCGAGGTGTTGGACGCCTTCACCAAGCGCTTGAGACCGCCACAGGTCTACACCCCCACAATCTCCTCGAACGCCGCTTTCTTCCTCGGAGGGGAGGAGTTATCCTCAGTCTCCTCCTCTTCCTCCTCTTCGTCTCCTCCATCCGAGGAGACGGACTTGAGGTCCTCAGATTTGCAATCTGAGGGCCCCTTGATGTCAAGACCTCCAGTCTTCTTCCTTTTCCTCCCGAGCTCCCTTTTAGCCTTGGATGGGCCCTTTCAAGGCACCGCGGCCAGAAGCATCTGGAAATCGGGGGAGATGACATCTTCGGGCAGAGGGGCAGGGCAACTTATGTTTGCTGCCTGATCTAACCATTTCTGCATATGAAGATAAATATTTCATCTGTAAAGAATAACTTTAGATTTAAAGGGCCAGTGGCAAAAGAAGTTACCTTTTTCAAAGTGTGTGTCACTAAGTAGCCGCTGTCAGGCTCGTTCACGGGGAACTTGTTATTCTTTGACTTGAAGAGGGACGTCCACATGTTGTTGATGTTTGAACGGAAGAAGTGGTGGATCGTTCGGGGTCCTTGGGCATGTAGAGCCACATCAAGTTGGCCTGAAGTTGGAGTGGCAAGATGTGATAACCCACAAGTATAGGGGATCACAACAGTTTTTGAGGGTAGAGTATTCAACCCAAATTTATAGATTCGACACAAGGGTAGCCAAAGAATATTTGAGAGTATTAGCAGTTGAGTTGTCAGTTCAACCACACCTAGAGATAAATATCTACAACAAAGTGATCAGTTGCACAGTGATATGATAGGTTGATAGCAGTAGTAACAGTAATAGTAGTGGTAACAATAGCAGCAATAGTAGTAATTTAGCGAGAACAATAAGCAGAAAACTCGTAGGCACTGGATCAGTGTATTCGTTGGATGATATTCATCATATAGCAGTCATAACCTAGGGCGACACAGAACTAGCTCCAGTTCGTCAATGTAATGTAGGCATGTATTCCGTATATAGTCATATATTCTTATGGAAAAGAACTTGCATGACATCTTTTGTCCTACCCTCCCGTGGCAGCGGGGTCCATAAGGAAACTAAGGGATATTAAGGCCTCCTTTTAATAGAGAACTGGAACAAAGCATTAACACTTAGTGAATACATGAACTCCTCAAACTACGGTCATCACCGTGAAGTATCCCAAATATTGTCACTATGGGGTCGACGGATCATAACACGTAATAGGTGCATATGACTAGGCAAGATCGGATCGAGAACATAGATATAATGATGATAACATAAACGGTTCGGATCTGAAATCATGGCACTCGAGCCCTAATGACAAGCATTAAACATGGCAAATTCATCGCAACATCAATCTTAGAACATAATGGATACTAGGGATCAAGCCCTAACAAAACTAACTGAAAGCACAATTGCTCCCTTGGTGGTTTTGATAATTAATAATAACATATATATCATTGAACTAATATTTCCACTAAGCATATTTCAAGAAAAGTTCAATGATGGGTTGACAAACAGAGGCGGAGGTAGTGGGGGACGAGCGGGGGCCAGACCCCCCCATGGTTCGGCCACCCCAACTAACTTCACTGGGGACTACTAGTAATATTATAGGCCTAATTATCTGGCCATAATATATGCATGGTCTTAATTACTTTGAATCCCAAAACGCAATAGCCAACAAGGGCCAAGGCGCAAGGTTGCATGTACGATGTAGGCATACTCGTACATGGTAGTCAATCCACGGATTCAGGATCAACCATACACATGTACAAACACGGTTGATACGGATAGCTCTTTCTTCCGTGACGCGCTTGTCACTAGGGTTTCATTGACGTTGACCGCTGCGGTCGCACTTCGCGCCGCCATGCTCCGCCCATCGTCGAGTGTTCATTCCCGAAGCTGCCGTCGATCGCGCATCAATCGAGTACATGCAGTCGGACGGTGCTGCCACAAGTTCACACCCAATTCCTTACTGAAACCTGATTGATCCTGTCATGTGTTCAGAGAAGGGGGTAAATGTAACAAGTCTACAGACTACAGGTCCATAATATTGTAGATTTGTAGTTGACACTCGTCGGTTTGATTCAACAAATCAATTAATAAACTGTTAGTACTTAATAGTCAGTATACTTTGGCACTTGTCAGATACTCAGGTCAATTACATATTATATATTTGTCTTTTACTAATGTGAGAACTCCATAGGTCATGAGGAAGAGGAAGACACCGATGGTAAGTAATTTTTTCAAGCCAATTACTACGAACTCTGCAGCTAAAAATGCAAATGCAACCGTGGAGGTAGATGCGACAGAACAACCCACTGGTCATAATGCCCCCAATCTCAGTTCAGTTCATATGCCACCCACTGAGCAAAATATTGAGGCATCTGTGGAAGTTCTAGAGCAACAAAAAATTGGAAGCACACCGTTTGAGCGAGACCCTTGAAAGCGCAAACAAATTTGGGAACTCCCACTTGAGAAGCAAAATGAAGCATGACAATTCTATATTTCTGTAGATTGATACAAGCCATACATGAGAGAGTATCCATATAGTGATCATCCACCAAAACATCGTCAATGTTTTCAGTACAATTGGTTCAAGGATTTTGAATGGCTCAAGTTTTCACCTTACACAAAGCGTGCATATTGCTTCCATTGTTTTCTCTTCTCAAGAAAGCCAATTGGGAAGTGTGGCTCAGAAACTTTTACTGTACTGGGCTTTGCTACGTGGAAGAAGGTGAATAACGGGAAAGAGTGTGCTTTTTTAACTCATATGGTCAATGCTGGTTTAGCCCATAACTTCTTGGTTCGTTTTTATGAAAATTTTAAAAACAACATGGCTCATATCGATAAGGTGTTTGTGAAAGCATCCACAAAAACGATTGTAGATGCAAGACTAAGGCTCAAAGTTATAATTGATTCTATCCAGTAAGCAATATTTTTCTTCAATCTTTTGTTACATTATTTAAAATATTGTATATGTTGTAGTATCCTAACAAAACAATTATATGATATGATGGAGATGGTTAACATTCCAGGCTTGTGCTCTTAGAGGCCATGATGAATCTCCAAGATCCATTAACCGGCGTAATTTCCTTGAACTCGTAAAACTTTTGCCTTATTATAACAAGGAGGTGAAAGATGTTGTCTTGGGAAATGCTAGTGGAAATGCAAAGTACACAACCCATTCTGTTCAACAGGAAATTCTTAGTATACTTTCTCGGAAGGTGCAAAGAACAATTAGAGAAGAAATTGGTGATAGCAAAATTTGCATAATGGTTGACAAAGGTCGCGATGAATTCAAAAAAGAGCAAATGGCATTAGTCCTCCGGTTTCCCGAGACTGAAGGGTTCATACAGGAGCGTTTCGTTAATGCCATTCATGTGAATGACACTCTTGCATTGTGTGACACCCTGGATTTGCAGCTACAGTGATCCGTGTAATCAAGCTACTGTAACCGTGTATTCAGCTAATCCATTTTGCTAATCTTCACTTGATCCAAATCATGATTCTAATTCTAATCCAATCTAAAGTCAAAATTCAAATTTGTCACACGTGAAATCTAAAATGTTCATATTGTGGCATAATCCATATCTAATTATGGTGATGGACCAACAATTAATTAAATGGTTAAGTGCCCTAAAATAATTAAAAATAGAAACTTTTAAAAATAAAAAAAGAAAAGAAGAGGCAAAATAGCAAAAAGGAAAAAGGAAAAGGAAACCCCGCTCCCCACTGGGCCGGCCCAACCGGACCGTGGCCCAGCCAGCCCCCCACCGGCCCAACTGGCCCACCCATGGGGCCATAGCCCCCCGCACCCCACCAAACCCTAACCCACTCACCTAACTCCTCCCCCACCTCGCCCACAACCTCCTCTACCCCCTCTCAGCCCCGATCTGGATCGGGCCGCCGCCTCCCACGCCGCCGACGGCACCCTGCCGCTCCGCTCCGCCGGCACCTCCCTCGCCTCGTCCTCACCACCGCCGCGTCCCAGTCCCGCTCGCCCCTCCTTGCCGTGCCCCGTGCTGCCCGCGTGCTCTCCACCGGGCCGGCTGCGCTCACCGCTCCCGACGTCGCGTGCGGCCACTCCCACTCCAACGGCCCCGCACGTTCCTCACGCACGTCGCCGTCGCTGCCGTTCCACCGACCACTGTCACCCCCGCGACCCATGACCACCGCCCGCCTCCCACTGCCCGCGCTGGCCCTTGGCCGCGCCCCTGCGCGAGCCCCGTGCGCTCGCGCCACCCTGTGCTGCCACGATTTGCTGTCGACCCGCACCGGCATAGCCCCGAACTCCCTGCTACCACCACGCACGCGCCACCACGCCGCCGTGGTGGGCCACCGCCGCTGGTTGAAAGGCCTCGACCTACCCCCCTCTAACCCGATCTAGTTAGTGGGGTTGACCAGCCACTAACCAACCCCCATCAGAATGACAGCGAGGGCCCACTGCCCCCTAAATGATTTTGTTAAAATGTAATAAATATATATAATTTTTTAATTTTTTAATTAATTGAATAGTTAATTAACTTAATTAGAGTAATTAGAACAACTTAATCACTCTGTCAAATTAACAGAGTATGACATGTGGGCCCCATCCCCTAATTAATTATGTTTAATAATAATTAAACTTGTGTCAATGACAACTGGGACCCACTGGTCAGTTTGACCAGTCAACCCCATTGTTCATTGCTGATGTCAGCATGACATCATGCTAATGTCATAATTCGATTTATTGAATTAAATTAATCAATTTAATTTCTGAATATTAATAAAACTTTAAAAATCAATATTAAATAATCCGTAAGTTAGATGAAAATATTTTATACACGAAAGCTGTTCAGAAAATCCCACGAGTCTGAATACGCAATCCGTTCGTCTCTCACGTGTTCCTATCATAATGAACACGGAACATTTGCATCATTTTCATCTGACCGGTAGTAGCCCGAGACCCGGGAAAATATCGTCAGATATTCTTCCGACCCATCTGCTACGTGTAGTACTGTGTTAGTGCATGCCTAGCTCTACATATCGCCATGTCATGCATCGTGATCGCATCTATGCTTTTTATTTATTGTTTCTCCCCCTCTTCTTATCGGTAGACCCCAAAACTAACACTGCTGCCGTGTACGACTACACGCCTGACGATCAACCTTTTGTCGCAGAGCAGCAAGGCAAGCAACCCCCCTTGAGCATTCTGATATCGCCCAATTCTTTCCCTCTTATTCTTGCATTAGATTTTTGCTACTATATTACCTAGCTCCTATTTCTGATGCATAGCATGTTTTTGATAAACTGCTACTATACCTGCAATCATAGCAACTGCTTAGTATAGGTTGATCAATGAATCCCCTGTGACCCCCTTAGTCCCAGTTGCCCCTGCTTCTTCATCGACAACTCGAAGACTCGGTCAACCGACCGACAAGCCAGGCCCCTCACATCACCACACCCCTTAGTTGTATGACTCTGCAATGCTACTATCGAGTAACGAGGGTGACACCTCGTGAAGTACTCATGATGCTATCTCTATGGTGCAGCTGGTCGGTCATGGTTATCGAGGGTGATTCCTCCTTCACCACTCCCGACGATGACTCTGTCATGCAACCCCTCAAGTGTGGGACCCTCGAGGGTGATTCCTCTAAGTCCATATTGACGGTTTCATCGAGCGGGGCCCTTTGAGGGTGATTCCTCAGGTTTCGCCTCGATGTTTTGTACACATAGTTACTATGACCTGGTTATAGAAACATGTTGGTGATGGGTCGGCCCTAAGGGGTACCCACGGTTTGATGATGATGAGGCGTGGACGAGCAGGAGAAGCCCTTGCAACACATCCTCGAGACGGGGCGACGGGACCGCACTTCATGGGTTGTGCTCGTCCCGCATTAATAAAATGCTAATGGGTTGGGTATTTGATCTAAGTTGGTTGATTGACCTTTTACGCACCAAACCTTCAAGTGGGAGAAGTTATGGGTACTCAGCGTCATTGTATCAGCTGAAGCTCTTCAGACGTCAATAATGGAGCGACGCGCGCCCGAGTGGCCTGGACGGTACAACTTTTGGACTAGAGTGTGCTAGGGATGACCTCAGCCGCGTTCACATCATGCAGGAGTGCAAAGGGCGAGTGGGACCATGAACCCTGCGCGCTTAGGATTTAGACAGGCGGGCTGGCCTCTCTGTTGATTCTAGCTGGGGCGACGACGTGTTGAAATCCTGAGGCTGGGCATTACCCAGGAAAGTGTGTCTGGCCGGAGGTGATCAAGCGTGTTGGAAATGCGGTGCACCCCTACAGGGATGAATTCATCTATTCGAATAGCCATGTCCACGGTAACATGACGACTTGGAGTTGTAACTTGACCTTCTACAACTATAATTGTGACTTTAAATTGAAATGAAGGTTGGCTCCAGGATTGCTTCCTCGCAGGGAGTCAAGGAAGAATCTTTGGGCGTGGATACTTAGTAAATTTGCTACAATAATATGCCTATATATGAGCTACTAGTCTACTCTCTTCTAATGCCGCAAGATGCTAGTCTTCGATATGACAAGGCTTTCCCCCACATTCTTACTTTCTGCAGTCAATCCAGATATAACCCAACCCCTTGATAATGTTGCATATTTAGCATAGTTTTGATGTTAGTCTTGCGAGTACTTTGGATGAGTACTCACCGCTGCTTTGCTTCCTCTTCCCCCCTCAATAGGATTGCTGCGTTCAGATGATGGAGCCCAGGAGACCGTGTACCCCGCCGATGACCACTACTACCCCGATAGAGCCTACTACTACGTGGAGGCTGCTGACGACCAGCGGTAGGTTAGGAGGTTCCCAGGTAGGAGGCCTCGCGTCGTTCGATCCATTGTCATGTTTGTGCTAGCCTTCTTAAGGCAAAACTTGTTTAACTTATGTCTGTACTCAGATATTATTTGCCTCCGCTGACTCATGCTTGTCGAGCTTTGTATTCGAGCCCTCGAGACCCTTGGCTTGTAATATGAAGCTGTATGACTTTAATTGTGTGTAGAGTTGTGTTGTGATATTGATTAGTGAGTCCCTAATCTTGGTCGTACGTATTAGCGTGTATGCTTAGCGTACGGTCAAATTGGGGGCGTCACACATTGACTCTCAAGGAGACAATTTGCACTATCCTAGCAGATAATAATTTAAATGTGGAAGATACCAAAGGTCAAGCCTATGAAGAGGCGAGTAATATGCGAGGGGAGTGGAATGGGTTGAAGGCTTTAATTCTGAAGGAGTGCGCTTATGCATATTACATTCATTATATGGCGCATCAACTTTAATTAGCCCTTGTTGCAGCTTCTCGAGAGGTACATGAAGTGCATAATTTTTTCAACATGCCAATTTTGTCATAAATGTTGTTAGTTCTTCACCTAAATGCAACGACGAGTTACTGGCAAATCAAGCTGCCGAGATTGCACGTGAAATTGAACTCGGGGAACTTGATACTGGAAAAGGGGCAAACCAGATAGGCTCTTTAGAGAGAACAACAGAAACTAGATGGAGTTCACACTTCAAGTCATTTCAGAGCTTAAGGAAGATGTTTGGTGCTACAGTTACAGTCCTGTGAAGTATAGCGAATGATCGTTCGGTCACAAAATATTCCCATGGAGATGCTGGAGGCACCCTAAGTATAATTTTTTCTTTTGATTTTGTGTTCATTTTACACCTCATGAAGAGGATTATGAAAATCACGGATGTCTTGTGCCAAACACTCCAGAAGAAATCTTTGGACATTTTGAATGCATTCGATACACTGTCAAACACAAAGTTGTTCCTCGCTGATCTAAGAGAAGAAGGATGGGAACCTCTCATAGAGGAGGTTAAGACCTTGTGTGCGAAGCATGAAGTTGAGATCCCTGATATGAGTCGCAAGTACGTCCCTTTCTTCTGTTTGTATAATAGAATAATATATTAATTACCTCTGCTTTACTCTAACACATATTTGTAATTTTCAGGTATGTTGATGTGACTAAGTCTCGGAATAAACATAATAACATCACAATGCTTCACCCCTACAAAGCAGATGTCTTTAATGTGGTGATCGATCAACAATTGGTTGAGCTAAATGACCGTTTTAGCGTTAAGACTACATAGTTGATGACACTCTGCGCATCATTGGATCTAAGGCATGAGTTATTTGACATGTCAAAGATTTGCCGGATTGTGGAAATGTTGTATCCAGCGGATTTTTCTAGTCAAGAGCAGGCTCAACTGGAGTCACAACTTCCACACTACCAGTTAGATGTTCACAATCATCTAGAACTGAAATCTTCGTCATCACTTGCTGATTTAACCATTGCATTGCATAAAATAGGTAAAGCTTCTTTCTATCCAATGGTTGATAGATTATTGCGATTGATCATCACTAGTTGATTTGACCGTTGCATTGCATAAAACAGGTAAAGCTTCTCCGTATCCAATGGTTGATAGATTATTGCGATTGATCATCACTCTCCTCGTGTCAACTGCAACTGCGGAGAGAGCTTTTCCAGCAATCAAGGTTATCAAGACACATCTCTGAAGTAAAATAGGTGACGATTTTCTTCGATATTACATGGTTGTACACATCGGGAAGGAAATAGCTGCAAAGTTTAATGTTAATGAGATTATTGATTTTTTTGATCGACCGGCTGAGGAGTGTAGATCTTCGTTCAAACTAGTAGAAATGTAGTTTTTTTGTTGTAAAGCTTATATTGTTACATGTTTAATATCACTACAATATTCAAGACTTCAAATATTTTTGTGTTATGTCTTTTGTGTGTTTTAATGTGTTCTTCGCCCCCCATGGTGAATTCCTGGCTCCGCCCCTGTTGGCAAATGGATTGTGGAGAAACCCCTGGATGCAAGGACTTGGATTGGCAAAAGCTTCAAGCAAAGAGGACTCTACATTTTACTTTGTGAGAAATCTTTTTGAGTCCATAGGAAAGCCAATACTATTAAAAGGGGGGTAATGTATTGTTGGTGAACAAGATGCTCAAACGTGCACACGTGATAGTCACCAAAAACACCCACAAACTCTCCAACATATTTAAGCCATTCATGCAAATCGGTGCAACCAACTTCTTACACTCGGTCCCACCGATGCACAGAACCTTGCCAAACCCTAGCACATCGGTGCAACCGATCCCACATCGGTGCCACCGAGTTTAGCTTGCCAACTTTCTATTACCACGATTCAAAAAATCAGAAGCTCCGATTTTTTGTGTCGACGCCAACAAGATTTGCATTCTGACCGTTGGACACCTGATCAGTACTGCTGAGATTTCCGTATCGGTCTCACCTAGATTTAAAAGTTTTTACCCTTGGAGAAACTCGATACCACTGAGATTCACACATCGGTGTCACTGAGTTGGTCACTTAAGGTGTAACGGTTGGATTTTTGGAGATGCCTATATATACCCCTCCACCACCACTCACTCGCAAGAGAAGTACTCAGCACAGATCCCCACTTATCCCATCAGATTTACTGAGAGAGAGCCACCTACTCATGTGTTGAGATCATGCCATTCCATTCCAGCCATATAAATCTTGATCTCTAGCCTCCCCAAGTAGCTTTCCACTCTATCAATCTCTTCCACCAAAGCCAAATCTATGAGAGAGTGATTGAGTGTTGAGGGGTCTATCATCTTGAAGCACAAGAGCAAGGAGTTCATCGACATTATCGATCCTATTACCTTTTGGAGGGTGGTGCCTCCTAGATTGGTTAGGTGTCGCTTGGTAGCCTCCTAGTTTGTGTTGTGGAGTGAACCAAGAAGTTTTTAAGGGAAAGGAGATCGCCTACTTCGTGAAGATCTACCCCGAGTTAGGCTAGTCCTCCATGGGACTTAGGCCATCATGGTATAGTCAAGGTTGCTTCTTCATGGAACCCTTCGTGGACTCTTGCGACTGTTACCCTCCGTGGGTTGAAGACTCCATAAACATGGACGTTGGACGTACGATAGCACAACCTATCGGAACAACGACAAAAATCTTCGTGTCTCCAAATTGTGTTTGATCTTCCTACCCTTCCTTTACTACTCATGCTAGTATTTACTTTCTGCTGCTATACTCGTAGACATGCATGTGTAGGGTGTGCTTTACTTCCTATCAATGCTAAAATCTGCCAACACTTAAAATTGGGAAAAGGTAGAATTTTTATTTGGTCAAGTAGTCTAATCACCCCCCTCTAGACCTACTTTTGATCCTACAAGTGGTATCAGAGCTTTGGTCTCCATTGCATAGGTTTCACAACCTAGGAGAGTATGGCATCTAGTGAGGGAAATTATCACCGTAGAGGTCCGTACTTTGATGGCACAAATTTTGCTAGTTGGAAGCACAAAATAAAAATGCATATTCTTGGTCATGACCCCACCGTTTGGGCTGTTGTTCGTGTTGGATTGCAAGGTGAATACTTTGCGGATGGAAGGGAACCAGATCGTGAAGCAACCGCGAAAGAATTGAAGATGTTGCAATACAATGCTCAAGCATGTGACATTCTCTTCAACTGCCTATGCCCCGAAGAATTCAACAAAATCAGACGCCTTGAGAATGCAAAAGAGATTTGGGGTACTTATGGTTGATATGCATGAAGGTACCGAATCCGTGAGAGAATCCAAGTTGGATGTTCTTTAGAGTCGGCTTGACAAGTTCAAGATGAAGGATGGTGAAGGAGTCGCAGAAATGTACTCTAGGCTAGCTCTCGTCACCAATGAGATTGCCAGCTTAGGAAGCGAATAAATGACTAAGAATTTCATGATCAAGAAGATACTCCGAGCTTTGGATGATAGATATGGCACCGTGTGCACATTGTTCAAATGATGCCCAACTACAAAGATCTCAAGCCTACGTAAGTGATTGGAAGGATTGTTGCTCATGAGATAATACTCAAAGACAAGGAAGAGCTTCACAACCAATCTAGCGGTGCTTACAAAGCCACAAGTGATGCTCCCGCAACTTCAAGAGACAACCTTGTCACCAATGAAGAGATAAGCCTCATGGTAAAGAAATTCAACAAGTTCTACAAGAGTAGAGGCAAAGATCGAAGCTCCAACTCAAGATATGAAGAGAAGCGTTCTACAAGTCGAGATCAAAACTGCTACAACTATGGGAAGCCCGGACAATACTCCAATGAGTGCACATATCCCTACAAAAGAAAAGAAGAGTCACCAAGAAGATGAAGCTCAAGAGATGAGTCACCTCGAAGAGATAGAAGGAGTAGAGATGATCGTTATGAACGAAGACCCTCAAGGAGAAGTAGGGACTCGGAGAAGAAGGACAAGTACACCAAGAGCTACTCAAGAAGAAGACATCAAGCTCATGTTGGTGAATGGGTTTCCGGCTCCGAATCCGACAACCACTGTGAGAGAAGCTATCACTCCAACTCCGACTATAGTCAAGATGAAGGTGTTGCTGGACTTGCACTAGTGACAACCGACACTTACGACATATTTGATTCACCAAATGAAGGGAGTGGAATTTGCTTCATGGATAAAGGCCCCAAGGTATCACACCCTGAGTATCTTGATTCCAATAGTGATGAGGATGACTTGTTAGGAGATGATGACTTGCTATTTGAAAAATCTAGTAATGTTAGTCAAGATGAACTTGCTAGTAATCACTCTAGTCAAGATAAGTCGTGTGATGATGATAAGTTGGAAATAGAAAGACTAACTCAAGAACGAAACACTCTTAAGTTAGCTCACGAGTCTACTCTACAAGATCATAGAGAGCTTGAAAGGACACATGAGAAGCTCCACTTCAAGAAGCTCAATTTGGTGCAAAAGCATGAATTCCTTAAAGCTATCAATGACGATCTTCGAAACAAGACTTCCTCTTATCCAGCCAAACGACTTCTATTGTCTACATTCATCCACAAGTTAAGGCTAAGCAAACTAGTAACAAAGGCAAGAAAGGTTCTTCAACTAGTAGCAATAAAAATGATAAATCCAATGATATTGCTTCTAGTAGTTCTATTGATCCCACTAACACTTCTCTTAGCCAAGTTACATTTGAGCAAGAAAATGAACTTTTGAAAGGGATTATAGATAAAGGTATCTACAAGAGTCTTGTCGGGTGCAAGTAATTTGAGGAAATTGTACGCAAGCACGGAGGATACCGGAAGAACCATGTCATTGGCTACTTCAACACTAATGTAGTTGAATGGGAAGAAGGTCAATACCCCAAGACCAAGTTTGTTCCTCAAAGGGAAAAGTATGAAAATACTCTTCCCAAGGGAACAAAATCTCAAGATGAACATCCACCACAAGCCCACAAGCTCAAGGGAAAGAACAAGCTTCAAGAGGACATTGACTCATATGAAGATGAATCCCAAGCTTTGGTGATGTGGGTTCCCAAGGCTACTTCAAGCTCAACTTCTACAAGCGCCACTTCAACACCAGGGATCCCCATCAACTTGATATGGGTCCCCAGGAAGAAGAACTATAGAAGTTCTTGAGGGGTGACTCCGCCAATGAAATTCACTCACATTCATTATTGGCAAGAACTAGTTGCAATCAACATCAACATTATGCAATAGTTCAAGGAGTCACACATTCCCTAAAAGGTAAGCAAGGGACAAGGTAATCAACAAATTCATGGACATCATCATGTATGCTTTGCACTGCATTTACATAGAATCCTTGTATTTGTCTCTTGTGTGTTGGGACTAACTCATGTAGGTGAGAAGAGTAAGAAACAACAAGGATGCTCCCAAATCACGGTGATCTTCATCAACTTTGAGCATCCACCACTACTTCACCTATATGAAGTCTTCATCGACAAAACCCAGGGTTAGTTTATCCCTCTCAAGGGGGGATGTCACATCAAGGGGGATCTTTACTCTAAGACTTAAGTCAAAGCATCTCAAAGAATGTTACAACATTAACAAGCTTATGTTAAAGTGGTAACCCCACTCGTGCTTAAATGATGAGTATGACCTATGATCAAGTATTCTTACTTGGCTCCTAAGTAAATGTACTCATATATATATATATGAATACATCGTCGCCAAAGTGCTTGATATATGCTAGTATGTATGTGCATGTTTTCCATGATTTCATTTGACATATTATTGTGTGATCATGTTAGTCTGCATTTCTTTATCCATTCGAGGACATCCAATTGTTGATATTTGGACTTTGATTTTGTTTTTGCCAATTGGATGGACAACAATGCCTAGGACCCTTCTCTAGCTATCTATGATTTCTCGTCTCATACTCTATTCATGCTGTACTTTTCGATCTCTGTGTGTGAGGAGCACTCGTAGTTCCATATCGACAAAGGACCGACCATTAAAGCCTCCCAAGTGCATCTCGGTGGGACCAATCCAGAATTCGCAGTCTCATCGAATGCCTATGGTTGATCTGGTTTTCACCTCCTATCACCTATTCCATTTTCTCGGTTACACCGAGTTTCCTTGTCAACTGACAATTGAGAAACTTGGTGACACCGGAAAATTAGAACCGGTGCCAACGACAACAAGGGCTATATAACCTGGCAGACCCGACTTTTGAAATTCAATCACAAAAGTTGTTTCCTCCAAACCCTAAGATGCCTCTTCGGACCCATGGTCATCACCTTCGTCCCCCTGTGCGCCTCCGCCATTGGGAATCACCACCGCCGACAGAATCTTCACCATCGTCGCCTCCTTAGCGGATCTTTCACCAAATTAGGGAATGGATCCGCCCCCTTCGCACTCCCCATCCAATTCATGCGCATTAGAGTAAATTTTATCGATAATCCACTATTTTCTATCCTCTCAATCCTCTACAAATTTCATTAGACTAGCAAACGAACGATTTTTTAAGGTTTGTCGTCCGCAACTTGAATCTCGGTGACACCGAAGATAAAGTATCAACATCACCGATTCCCTTTTTTAGGTCAACTGAGAACAACCTCAGTGAAACTGAGTGCCCATTTTTGGTCTCACCAAAAGTGGTGCCAAGTTTCTGTTTAGCAGGTTGTCTGTCTCGATGGGTCCGAAAAGTTTGCATCGGTAGTACCAAAATTCATTTGGCAGAATGCAAATCTTGAGATATTTTTTGTTCAATCTTTGAAAAATCTCTGCATTTTGTGACGACTCAACCTTTATACTCCTATATACTCTATTTCACAGGGTCAGAGGTGTCTGCATCTGAGGACAGCTAGAACAGCTTCAAGGAGCTCAGTGTTGACATGATCTCAGGCACTAGTCCTGAAGGGAGCTATGATGATGTACCTAGCTCACCTAATCTGCCCAGAGCTGCAACCAGGACAAGGAGGAAGCTCAACTCAAATGAGGAAGATGAAGACCATGTACCTGATGAGCTGCCCAAGAAAGACACAACTGTCAAGAGCACTGCTGCTGCCACTACATCCAAGAAGAAAGTGGTCAAGAACGAGTATGCCCCCTCAGACACTTTTAGAACACCTGAGAGCTCCAGGGGCACCATGACCATTGAGCCTCCTAGGAAATCCATGCCCAAGAAGGCTGGAGAGAAGAAGACGAGAAATATGATCATCCATGTTGTTGGCAGGCCTACCTCTATGTTTGAGGACCCAACAGAGGCTGCTGCCGAGGAGGAGGAGCAAGAGCTAGCTACAAAGGCTCCTCCCAAGAAGAAGAAGAAATTGCTGTATGATGCTATGCCTAGCCAAGCAGCACCCAAGGGCAAGCCAGCTAGATCCAAGAAGCCCTCAACTCCCAAACCCAAGAGGTTCTCAAGAGAGATTCCAGGTTTTGAGAAGAACAAGGGATCTTCATCTAGAGATCCAGATGAGGATGCTATGTATGCTTTGATGAAGCTGAGACCACACCTTCCGGTGCATAATGCCAGCCACCTGCAAGCCGAGGACATGAAGAAGAGGAAGGACTAAGGGCTGAGAGATTGGAGAGCTTCTAATCCATATTCACAAAGGAGGAAGATTGTTGTGGACTACAGGTTCTACCCCAAAGAACAACAAGACTTCTATGAGACTATATTGCTTGACAAGAGCCCTGCCGTGAGTGATATGAGATACGTGGATTTGAAGTACAACAAGGACAATGAAGATTACTTCCCGTATGTGCAAGACAACTTTCATTGCATTGGACTTGATAAGTTTCTTGGCAAGGAGTCACAGCGTGGAATGATGAGATGATCATGCAATTCTACTCCACTGCTCATTTGTATGGAGATGGTAGAATTGTGTGGATGACTGAAGGTGCCAGGTATGAGTCCACAGTAGAGGAGTGGGCTGCCATCTTAGGAGTCCCAGAGGTGGAAGATGGAGATATTGATGTGTAATCTGATCCCAAGGCAAGCGATAGTGAGATGCAGAACATGTACAAGGAGATTCCTGCTGCACATCTGAAGTCTCACAAGCTAGGATCAATCTATTTCCTCCAGGAAGGTCTACTCATGATCAAAACTATCTTAAGGGACACCTTATTGCCTAAGTCTGGAGATGAGAAGATGTTCAGAGGCTACTCCATTAACATGCTGCTCCATCTAGATCAACATACGATATTCAGAGTGATGAACTTGTTTGTGGAGACTGTGAAGATGATTGTTGCTGATCAGAAGCGCACATGTTGCTATGCACTCTACATCCAGATGCTTATCAACTCTAAGTTGGAGAAGCACATATTTGTGCTTGATCGGCCACATTTTCCACTCTTGCTGGAGCTCGAAGATAACATTGTGGTGATGAACCCAGATCATCCCACATCACTTGTATCATAGGCACATGCTGAGGCAGCCAGAGACACTAGTGCTCAGCCGCCCATGACTAGGAGTGAGGAGATGGATCTACTAATCAGCTCAATGCTCAGCATGCAGAAGGACATCACCAACATCCTGAAGAACCAAGAGAGCCTTGCAAGGATTGTTGAAGACAAGTTTCATAGTCTCAACAACAAGGTGGATGGGATCAAAGTGATTGTTAATGAGCTCAAGAAGGAAGTTGATGTTGTGCCTATACCTCACTCTATAGATGATGATGATGATGAGGATAGTGCACCTCTCAGGATGACTACTTAGTTCAGGACTCAGGCTAGGACTCACATAATGACAGCTCCAGAGATGAGACCATATTCATCAACACCATCTACATCCACTTTACCGCCATCAGCTCCACCAGTTCCTCTAGTTGCTACACCAACTCCGTCCATGACATCAGCAGAAGTTTTCGCTGACGCCGTTCTCTCGACTCCAACTTCAGCTACCGGAGGAGATCAGCCCCAGAAGAGCGTTTAGCTCTATACCTTTGAACTTTTTGCCAAAGGGGGAGAAGTTGTATAGATCATTAGGGCTTCGAGAGAGAGAGAGAGCATTGGTTTTTATCGCTTTTTCAAAACATTTGATATCTTTTGGATTGGATGTGTTAAAATTTATTGGTGTTTGATCATACACTTGATGTGTGTTGCTACTATTTCCTATATTTATGATGCTTATGAGATGATCATTCACTTTGCTTGATTGTGTTGTGCTATGATATTCATTCTTATTACTCTCGCACACCACCAAGATGTATGTGACTTAGAAGAAGTGCCCCATGTACCTAATCGATTGTGCATTTGCATTCAAATGCAAATTCAAAATAATGCACAAATTCAGGGGGAGCTCTTGCTTATCACATACTTGTCCAAAGCGATGATTATATTCATTGATTATATCATATGTAAAAGCTTTGATCTATATGTTGTCATCAATTACCAAAAAGGGGAGATTGAAAGCACATTTGCTCCCTTGGTGGTTTTGGTAATTAATAACAACATATATAACATTGAACTAATATTTCCACTAAGCATATTTCAGGAGAAGTTCAATGATGGGTTGGCAAAAGGATTGTGGAGAAACCCTTGGATGCAAGGACTTGGATTGGCAAAAGCTTCGAGCAAAGAGGACTCTACATTTTACTTTGTGAGCAATCACTTTGAGTCCATAGGAAAGACAATACTATTAAAAGGGGGTAAGGTACTATTGGTGAACAAGATGCTCAAACATGCACAAGTGATAGTCACCAAAAACATTCACAAACTCTCCCACATATTCTGTCTAAGACATTCATGCAAATTGGTGCAACCAACTTCTTCCACTCGGCCCCATCGATGCACAGAACCCTGCCAAACATCGGCGCAACCAATCCCACATTAGTGCCACCGAGTTGAGCTTGCCAACTTTCTGTTACATCAATTCACAAAATCGTAAGCTCCGAGTTTTTGGATCAGCATCACCGAGATTTGGATTCTGATTATTGGACACCTGATCAATACCGCCGAGATTTCTATATGGGTCTCATCGAGATTCAAAAGTTGCTACCTTTGGAGCAACTCGGTACCATCGAGATTCACACATCGGTGTCACCAAGTTGGTCACTTAAGGTGTAATGGTTGGATTTTTGGAGATGCCTATATATACCCCTCCACCACCACTCACTCGCAAGAGAAGCACTCAGAACAGATCCCCACTTATCCCATCAGATTTTCTGAGAGAGAGCCACCTACTCATGTGTTGAGATCATGCCATTCCATTCCAACCATATGAATCTTGATCTCTAGCCTCCCCAAGTTGCTTTCCACCCAATCAATCTCCACCCAAGCCAAATCTGTGAGAGAGTCACTGAGTGTCAAAGAGTCTATCATCTTGAAGCACAAGAGAAAGGAGTTCATCAACATTATCGAGCCTATTACCTTTTGGAGGGTGGTGCCTCCTAGATTGGTTATGTGTCACTTGGGAGCCTCCTACTTCATGTTGTGGAGTGAACCAAGAAGTTTGTAAGGGCAAGGAGATCGCCTACTTCATGAAGATCTAACCCGAGTTAGGCTAGTCCTCCATGGACGTAGGCCATCATGGTATAGTCAAGGTTGCTTCTTCGTGGAACCCTCCGTGGGTAGAGCCCTCCGTGGACTCTCATGACCGTTACCCTCCATGGATTGAAGATTCCATAAACATGGATGTATGATAGCACCACCTATCAGAACGACGGGAAAAATCTTCATGTCTCCAAATTGCATTTGATCTTCCTACCCTTCCTTTACTACTCATGCTTGTCTTTACTTTCCTCTGCTATACTCGTAGACATGCATGTGTAGGGGTTGCTTGACTTGCTATTAACGCTAAAATCTGCCAACACTTAAAATTGGGAAAAGGTAGATTTTTTATTTGGTCAAGTAGTCTAATCGCCCCCTCTAGACCTACTTTTGATCCTACACTAACTCGATTACATGATGAATCTCATCCAACTCCTCACCGACCAGCAAGCCTACGAATGAATTACTCACTCCCGGTGGGGAGCATCATGGAATTGGCGATGGAGAAGGGTTGATGATGACAAAGACAAAAGATTCCCCTCTTCGGAGCCCCAAACGAGCTCCAGATCTAGCCTCCCGATTAAGAACAAGAGGTGGCGGTGGCTCCGTATCGTGAAACGCGGTAATTCTTTCTCTTGATTTTTTCCAGAGATTTGTGAATTTATAGTGTTGTAATTAGGGTCGGGGGCCCCATGAGGTGTCCACCCTCCACCAGGCCGTGCTAGGGGTCCTGGCATGCCCTGGTAGAGGGTGGCCACCCTGGGCCCCCTCTCAGGCGGCTTCTAGATCCATAATTCCTCATATATTCCAAAATAAATCTCCAAATTTTTTTGTTCCGTTCCGAGAACTTTTATTTCTGCACAAAAACAACACCGTGGTAGTTCTGCTGAAAATAGCATCAGTCCGAGTTAGTTTCATTCAAATCATGCAAATTAGTGTCCAAAACAAGAGCAAAAGTGTTAGGAAAAGTAGATACGTTGGAGACGTATAAACTCCCCCAAGCTTAAAACACTGCTTGTCCTCAAGCAATTCTGTTGACAAACTGAAAGTGAGAAAGAAAAACTTTTATGAACTCTTTTGTTCTTGTTTACATACATATGCTTAAGTAGCACTTAGGTTTTCAACAGAGATCATGACTAACCATGTCAACAATAACTATTAAAGGCCATATTAACTCATATCAATGACACAAGCAACTAGAGAGCAATAATAAGATATCTCAAGTGCAAACATTTATCGAAACAATAATGATATAATATGACAATAGTGGCATCTCGCTTGCTTATGCGACCGCAAAACATAAATGCAAAGCACCTCCAAAGTTCAAGCAGCGACTAAACATTGTAATTCATGGTAGAAAAGATCGAGTCATGATGCATGAGGATGACAATAGTGCTCTCAGATCTGACGCTTATTTTTAGAAGGTGATGACTCTAAAGTAAATGGATAGTCCCTTCGTAGAGGGAAGCAGGGATTTGCAAAGGTGCCAGAGCTCAAGGATTAAATAAGAGATAAGTATAATTTTGGGAGGTACACCCATCCTGTCAACGTTACGACCAAGAGCTATCATCCATGTTAAACAAATTAGCGGCGGTTCCCAAGCGGTAAAAGTAAATGTTTACTCGCCCCTCCACCAACAAACACACTCCACGGCAAGCCGAATCCATGGGTACCGTCCAAACTAACAACATTCCTGGGGAGTTTTGTTTAATTATTTGCATTTATTTTGATTTTGGGACTGGGAATCTCTATTACCGCCCTTCTCGTGCAAGGACGAGTGAATAAACACTCATCATGAGAGTAACCCGCTTAACATGGAAGATACTGACCACCCCCTATTACTCCATGAGCGGTCCAGGCACACAAAATAAATGTTCATTTGAAATTTTAGAGGTGGCACATGCAAATTTACTTGGAATGGCAGGGTAATACCGCATATAGATAGGTATGGTGGACTCATCTGGAATAACTTTGGTTTAAGGGTTTTTGATGCACAAGCAGAATTCCCACTTAGTACAGGTGAAGGCTAGCAAATAGGTTAAGAAGCGGCCAGCTAGAGAGTGAATACAGTCATAAACATGCATTACGGATAATAAACATTGAATCCTATCATGAGTAGGA
This sequence comes from Hordeum marinum, assembly GCA_022496015.1. Lineage (NCBI taxonomy): Eukaryota > Viridiplantae > Streptophyta > Magnoliopsida > Poales > Poaceae > Hordeum > Hordeum marinum. The sequence goes on from CM039672.1 coordinate 218,548,025, forward strand.
TATGGACACCATGAACATAAATACATGAAGGCTATGTTGGTTTTGATTCAACTACATGCGTGAACATGTACCAAGTGGAGCTGCTTGAAACATTTAGAGGAGGTGTCGGTTATCTAGGAACAGGGATACCTAGACCTGCGTGCCTGTGGCCCAAGGCATGGCCCACCTCGTCCACCAAGCATGGCCCAACACGACCCCACTCAAGACAAGGTCCTTGCGACAAGCCCTGAGATCGCGAGGGAAGCGACACCAAGGCTCGTGGGGGAGTAGACCTCCCCAGGACCCCTCCTGAGCGGCGGAGATCCTTATGCAAGGCTCAGCCCCGGGAGGCCAAGGATGACGTAAGGCAGGACAAGCGGGCCCCAGTGCACCAGGTGGTACAGTTTTCCCTTTGGTGCAAAGGGGGCAAGGATGCACGTAGGTTCCCAAAGCACCCCCAAAGGTTTCCATTCCGGTGCAACAAGACCAAGACCACAAGCCTTGTAGGACGGATTTCATCGCCGAGCCCACCACTGCATCATCAACAACCACTTTGCAAGCGAAGACCACCTTTCGTCAGGATAAAGATGTACCCCCTGCCCCCCTGCAAATTTGGTCATTGTGGGATCTGTTCCCGCCATTGCAATACGGGAAGAGGACCCGGGCCACTAAAAATAGAGGCTAGTCTGCTCCATAGAGGGGTTGAGGAGAGAAGGGAGGGCAGATCACCAGAACACCCTCGCGAGGCAAATCACCACTGTACTAGTTCATCCACTAACCTCCTCATGAGGCAACCCACCAAAGCAGGAGTAGGGTTTTATACTTTGAAGTGGCCCGAACTTGGGTAAATCATCGTGTGCAATCTTCTTCCTCGTCATCGTGCGAGTTCATCGTCTAAGTCATCGGGTTATGAGCTAGGAGGGGTGAGTCTGTTGGGGATCTTTGCACACGCCCCTATGTTTGAACTTCCTTGGGTTTTGCGGAGCTCGAGATCCGACCTTTGGCACGCCAGGTAGGGGGCATGTCGAAGCTTCCCCATTCGTGGCGATAGTCGGGCCCCGATTTGCTGACCCCATGATTGACGAGACCCCCGGAGCTGGTCGGCCCTTGGTGCGCGGTGACGCCATGGCTTGTAGGGCCCACCCTGCGGTCGCATGCATCCTTGGCAGATCACAGGCGCCCGCTGAGGGGGTCCTGGATTAGGGGGTCCTCGGATAGTCGACCTATTGTTCTGGGCTGGACTATGAGGGCTACTTACCGAACACCGAAGGATTTGAAGGCCCAATCTCCCAGATGGAAGCTTCAGGAAACAAGGCTTGCACTCCACGTCTGATGTAATAGTTAGGCAAGTTTATCTCTTCAGCATGTAACCGATCATGTGTAAACCCTAGGCATCCTCGACATCTATATAAGCCGAAGGGTTTTAGGGTATAGACAGAACAACTCATCTAGGGTTAGACATACGATCTCGAGGTAGATCAACTCTATAACCCCTTACACCATCAATACAATCAAGAAGGACGTAGGGTATTACCTCCATAGGAGGGCCCGAACCTGGGTAAACTCGTGTCCCCTTTGTCTCTTGTTATCGTCGATCCTAGTCTCACAGTTCGGGACCCCCTACCCGAGCTCCGCCGATTTTGACACCGACATTGGTGCTTTCATTGAGAATTCCTATGTGAGCAATATGGAATCGACGCCACGTCTCTTCATCAACGAAGAGGTTCGCAACATGGATGTTTTCATCCTCGGGCAAATCCTCGCCTTCGGCAGCGTTGTGCTGCATGCGGATTCTGCCGGCCATATGGGCCGCGTTGAGAGCTTTGCCCCTAATCAAGAAGTCAGATTCAGAAACTTAGAGTTCCCCATCGACTCCCGGGGCAACCTGTCACTAATCGGGCTCACGGCTTCGCCTGTAGCGCCCGAGGACTCTGGGGCCTTAACCTCGAGCCCCTTTTCCGGACATGCCAATGGGTCACCCATGGCGGCAGTCCGATCTCTCATCCCGGTCTGACCATCAAGCCATGTGACTGGACATGTGTTCCTTCCAAACACTCCCCATGGGTGGGCTTCATGGGGGTTAACTCCACGAGTTCCGAACAGCTGGATCCGATCGGGCCCTCAGCGGTCGACGAGGCCTTGGAGCAATTCTCGTCGATAAGGATCACCGACGATCCAGCCCCGATCTACACCCGTCCTGGTTACAGTTTGGTTAGGGACGGATTTTTTGACCCACCCACCACCCACTTGATAGCCACCGTCGAAGACTTAACCGACGTGCTACACTATGATTTCGAGGAGGCAGAATACATGGATGAAGAGGACCGTGCTCCCACCCCCGTTAACACCAGGAGTTGGGACACCAATTCTACATACGAGGTCTACATGGTGGACACTCCTGCCACCAACAGCGACAATACGCCTCACAACAAAGGTGAAAAATCGGGTGATGCGCCATCAAGGCGCCAGAAATCGCATAAGCGGTCCAAAAGCAAAAAGGGAAGAAGAGCTATTATCAGCAACGTGGAAGGTAATGCCCCCAGCAATCATGACAATCTCGATATCCCCGAGCACCCGTTTGAGGGTCCGAAAGAGCCCGAGGATCAAAACAACCCCGATACCGTCAATGACCCCGAAGGCGACGATTACCTTCCCCCCGTCGAGGAGGAAGATATAACGGAAGACGATGACTTGTACATCCCTGATAACCTTGAGGATCAGGAGGAAATCAGGCAACGACTCATAGCAATGGCTCGCAGCCTAAAGGCCAAAGAACGACAACTCAAAGCCGAATAGGCCAACCTTAATGATCTATGGATGAAAGTCCTCTTAGCCGAGGAAGTATACGGCACTAGCCCGTCAAACCAGCCCAAGAGCTACCCTCGGAGAAGGTTGTTGCCACAATTCAACGACGAACTTACTGATACTCCATCTCCAAGCCATACTCCATACGACAAGCCGGACTGCCCCCTCGTGGTCGAGACAGGACGACCGATGATGCTGGTTACATACCGGCAGTGCCCAGAAGACGAGGCAAGGAGCCACTAGAGTCTAATGACAGGTTCGACCTGCGAGATGACCTGGATCACAGAGCACGCCGCACTAGATCCATATATGGATCCAAAGAGTACACGCCCGATAGACGTGGCGAGTACAGACCATGGTTGGACCAAAACAACAGAGTCCGGGAACGCAACCGGCCCCATACAGACGCTGAATACAGGCGCGACATAGCACGGGTCAGAGGCGCCGCTCACCCTCTGTGCTTCATGGATGAGGTAATGCGGCACTAGTTCCCCGAAGGGTTCAAACCCATGAATATAGAACAGTATGACGGGACCACTGACCCAACTGTATGGATCAAGGACTTCCTCCTCGATATCCACATGGCACGAGGAGATGACTCCATGCCATCAAATACCTACCTATTAAGCTTAAGGGGCCGGCTCGACACTGGTTAAACAACCTCCCCGAAAATTCCATTGGATGCGGGGAAGACCTGGAAGACGCGTTCCGCTCTAACTTCTAGGGGACCTATGTACGCCCGCCGGACTCTTCTGATCTCAGCAACGTCGTCCAGGAGCCTGGAGAGTCTGCCCGACAATTTTGGAATCGGTTCTTGGCTAAGAAGAACCAAATCGTCGACTGTCCGGATGCTGAGGCCAAAGCCTCCTTCCGGCACAATATTCGGGACGAATGGCTAGCCTGCCAGCTAGGCCAGGACAAGCCTCGAACTATGTCTGCCCTTACCTGCCTCATGACCCGCTTTTGCGTGGGCGAGGATAACTAGCTGGCTAGACGCAGCCACAATTCTAAAGATCCCGTGGCACCTGAAGCCCAGGATGGAAACTCAAAGCCAAAGCGCAAAAAGAATAAGCGCCGACACAATAATAATGATGCCGATGACATGGCTGTTAATGCCGGATTCCGCAACTCCCGACCTGGGCACCGGAAGAAGCCCCCTAAAGGCAATCGTGACGGACCCACTCAGCTCGAGAAGATCTTCGTACGGCCTTGCCAAATCCATGGAACTTCAGAAAATCCCACCAACCACAAACATCGCAACCGCTGGGTGTTTAAACAGGCCGCCAAGATGCAACCCGAAGACCAAGGCAAAGGCTTGCGCAACAAGGACGAAGATGAGCCTCGGGGTCCAATTGGTGGCGAACAGAAGAAGTTCCCTCCCGAAGTAAAAATAGTGAACATGATATACACCACCCACATACCAAAGAAGGAGAGGAAGAGCGCCCTCCGGGAAGTCTACGCCATGGAACCCGTAGCCTAGAAGTACAACCCATGGTCGGCATACCCGATCACCTTTGATCGGCGTGATCATCCAGCCAGTATCCGTCATGGGGGTTCTACGGCCCTCGTGCTAGATCCCATTATAGATGGGTATCACCTCACAAAGGTCCTAATGGACGGAGGAAGTAGTCTTAATCTGATTTACTCAGATAGGGTGAAAAAGATGGGCATTGATCCATCAAGGATCAAACCCAATAGCACTACCTTCAAAGGAGTGATCCCGGGCATTGAGGCCCAATGCAGGGGCTCGGTAACTCTACAGGTCATGTTCGGCTCACCCGACAACTTTCGCAGCAAAGACTTGATCTTCGACATCATGCCCTTCCACAGCGGCTATCACGCGCTTCTTGGACGGATGTCATTCGCTCATTTCAATGCGGTCCCATACTACGCATACCTCAAGCTCAAGATGTCGTGCCCCAAGGGGGTCAGTACTGTCAGCGACAACACCAAGCGCTCCCTTAGAACCGAGGAACATGCACTGGCCCTAGCGGCCAAATTCAACTATAAAGAGGACGAACAAGTTCCGATATCCGCCATAAAGGCACATAAAGCTGGGAAGCGAGTTCGGCTTTAGACTGAATACTCGGATCCTCACTCTTCCCCTCTATAGGGACTCGCCCCCACCGCACATTTTCTGGACTAGTAAAGTATGTGCCGAGGAGGCACAACTTCACACTTAAAATTCCATGGGAAAGCGTTGGGGAAATAAAGGTGGGTGTTCGGATGCCCCGACCTACTACCACCAATACATCTTCGGACAAGATGCAGACGCTCCTAAAAGAGCCTGCCTACAGCGTAAATCTCACCTATAATGCTATGGCCTCTCAAGATTTTGTTAGCAAAATCCGCTCGCACTAACACCCATCAAGGTGCATCCAAGAGCAGGAGTCAACTAACAAGGGGGCATATCGAGGACGCCAGGTCACCAATTGAAGACCACTGGTACAACAAATCCTGTAGGACTTTATTTCTTATTTTTCTTTAGCATACCTTTAAACAATTGCTTCGGCAGTCCGAGTTATAAGAGTTGTTGAGAAAATGCAAAATTGCGTGGTGCAAGTACGCCTCATTTGTCCTATTTTCGGCACATACTTTTTCTCCTTTCTCCCTCTACTCGTGAGCCTGTTCGGTATGACGTGAGGTAACCGGCTAATAGACCGGGCGCTCGATTTCAAACACAAATCACCTTAACTATCGTGTGTTTGGCGTCTTGGCGTTCGCTTTATATGCATCAGTTCCGAACTATGTCTTTGGTCATTAAGTTGGGTTGCCCGACTCCTGTGCTTGCCCCTTTATGTTCCATTCGTTTGGCTAAAAGGGCAAAGGGAGGACCCCTGTGATTGTGCTTACGGATAGTCCGGTCAAGCATCTTAGGGGAGAAAGCCGAAAACGGACTGCCATAGTATGCGCGATCCGATCTGTGAACCCCAAGCTACAAGTATTATACTTCAATCCTGGTAAGCGGTTATTCCACGTTATACGAGGAACTTGCTCTTTGAGAAAACATTATGATGTCGGATTCGGCCTCGGTTTGTCCGAACATCGCAAACACTTTGGTGGCTAATCGTACGCTTCCCGTAGTCCTTTTCGCGCCCCTTTGGTTAAGTGAAAGAAATAAAGCACTATAGTCTGATTGCCTAGTCTGCCGCACTACACCGCCTTAGGGTTCCAATAATACGGCTAAGGGACACAGTGCATTGACATAGACACCCCATGTAGTATCAACGTGGGGGCTGAAGCCGACAACTCGCATCTTTCAGTATTAAACGACCACACAAGAGTTATAAAGGAATGCAAAACCCTATAAGAGCGGATACCAATATCATTAAAAGTTATCATGAGTCTTCGGACATGTTACAAGCTCATTCAAATAATTTTCCAGCCAAACATTGCGATGTTATCACCCGAGAACTCTCCGTCACTCCATCGAAGTATAGCTTGGGGCGTCGGTGCTCCTTCCCGGGTGGCGGCGGGTCGGTGGCGACCTTCATCGGATTGAGCCCCAGCCAGTGCACTTTGGCCTTGGCAAGGGCCCTCCAACCGCTAAGTCAAGCAGATATTCCACCAGGTAGTCACGACTCGTCCATAGTCCGAGTCCTCGCAGCCTCGGACGAGGACGGAGACCGACATCACCTTCAGCCTAGACGACCACCCCAAGAAAATGGTGGCCTCCGGCACGCTTCCCATGTTGTGCATGCCAACTGTAAACGTCGTGGCCGTCACCAGGACTGTCATAGAAGGTGGTGTCGGCCTCAATGTCCTCTCCGTGGAGACCTTCAACGCGCTGCAGGTGCCCGATGGCCAATTCGCACCTTCGAGGGCCTTCTTTGGAGTGGCCGGGGAACCCGTCGCTCCCTTGGGTTGGGTGAACCTCCCCGTCACCTTTGGCACCCACTCCAACTTCCGCACCGAGCAGATCGACTTCGATGTCGCCCACATCCACCTCCCCTACAACGGGATACTTGGCTACCCCGCCCTCGCCCAGTTCATGACGGCAACGCACCCGGGCTACAACGTCGCCAAGATGCCCGGGAGCGGTGGTGTTTTGACAGTCATCGTAAACGCCAAGGATGCATCCCATGCACTCAAGCTTTCCTACAAAGCGGTGGCTTCGGCACGCCCCAATGATGGGGACACAATGCAGGCCTCAGAAGACATTGGGGACGCCCTCGACATCACGCCGGTGAAGAAGAAGCAAATGTTCTCTCAGGATCGGACAAAGACAAAGCAGGTGCCAGTGGACGACGGGAACCCTGGTCTTACCTTCACCATCGGTGCTGGACCGCCTCAGGAGTAGGAGGAGGCGTTGGTGGCCTTCCTCCGCGCGAACAAGGATGCATTCACGTGGAACGCTTCCGACCTGGTGGGGGTCCCGAGGGATGTACTCGAGCACCACCTCATGGTGTGCCCCAATGCACACCCAATGAAGGAAAAGGCGAGGAGGCAGGCTCAGGAGAAGCATGCATTCATCGCCCACGAGGTCGGCAAGCTAAAGGAAGCCGGAGTTATCCAGGAGGTGCGGTACCTAGAGTGGCTACCCAACCCGGGCGTCGTCCCGAAGAAGTGCGGGAAGGAGCGTATGTGCGTCGACTTCACGAGCCTCAACAAAGTCTGTCCTAATGACTCATTCCCGCTGCCATGCATCGATCAAATCATGGAATCCACCGCCGAGTGCAACCTTTGTGCTTCCTGGATGCTTTTTAGGCTACCATCAGATCAAATGGCAGTGGAGGACGTCGAGAAGACGGCCTTCCTCACTTCGTGCGGTGTATTCTGCTACACATGCATGCCCTTCGGACTACGGAATGCCGAAGCAACCTTCCAGTGGCTGATGCACATCGCCCTGGGGTAGCATCTCGGGAGGAACGCGGAAGCCTATGTCGATGACATCATGGTCAAGTCGCAAGAAGCCAGGATCCTAATCGAGGACCTGGAGGAGATGTTCACCAGCCTGAGGAAGGTGAACCTGAGACTCAACCCCGAGAAGTGCGTCTTTGGGGTCCAGTTGGGCAAGCTGGGTTTCCTGGTGTCGCATCGGGGAATCGAGGTGAGCCCGGAGAAGATCAAGGCTATAAACAAGATGCACCCGCCTCAGACCCTCAAGGAAATGCAGAAGGTGGCAGGTTGCGTGACCTCCTTGGGGTGTTTCATCTCCAAGCTCGGCGAGCGGGCCCTGCCATTCTTCAAGATCATGAATAGGAAGGGCCCCTTCGAGTGGACTCCAAAGGTAGATGCAGTGTTCGAAGAACTAAAGTAGTACCTCATGAGCTCGCCAGTAATGGTGGCACCTCATTCCCGAGAGCCCCTACTACTGTACCTGGCTGCCACCCCGCACTCCGCCAGCGCTGTGTTGGTGGTGGTTAGGAAGGAACGTGTCGACACGTGTGCTACATCGTCAGGCACAAACAGGCCCCCAGACATGAAGCAAGGTGACTCGCAGGCTGCCAAGGAGCCCTCTCCTCCTCAAGATGGTGCTCCTGAGGCCGCGACCACCTCAGCGACCCCCGAGGCACCCAAGCCTCATGAGCCCGCTGCGGAGCAGGGTGCTGCGGGAGACCTCTCCCTTGTCAAGCACCCAGTGTACTACGTCAGTACAGTGCCGCAGGATGAGCACTCGCGCTACCCCATGCAGCAGAAGCTCTTGCTTGCACTTCTTGTCGCTTCGAGGAAGTTGTGCCACTACTTCTAGGGACATCCCATCAAGGTCGTCTCCTTGTACCCCTTAGAGAAGGTGCCGCGCAACCCCGACGCTACAGAGAGAGTCGCAGAATGGAACATTGAGCTACATGCCTTGGTTATAGAGTTCAACATGACCAGAGTAATCAAGGGGGCAGCCTTGACAAACTTCATAGTAAAATGGACAGACGCTCCCGACCGGGGGCTGGATGAGGACTAGTCCCTCACCCCTGGCGACGAGGCACCTAAGGGTTGGACCATGCACTTTGATGGGGCCTTCGCGCGTAGGGGAGCAGCGGCCAGAGTCATGCTCATCTCCCCAACCGGGGACAAGCTCCGCTATGCTATGCAAGTCTATTTCTAGCGTGGTGAGAAGGTCTCCAACAACATCACAGAGTACAAGGGCCTCATTGCCGGCCTCAAGGCCGCTTCTGCCTTGGGGATTCAGTGCCTCACCATCAAGGGCGAGTCCCAACTCCTCATCAACTTCTCCAACAAAGAGTACACACCCAAGGACGAGCACATGGGGGCATACTTGGAAGAGGTACGTAAGACTGAAAAACGTTTGTAGGGCCTAGAATTGCAGCACATCCCGCACGACGTGAACAAGGAGGCCGATGACTTTGCCAAGAGGGCGTCACGCCATGAGTCGCAGGAGCCGGGCATCTTCAAGGAACGACTCTTCAAGCCCTCCGCAGCACCACCAACCGAGGATCTAGCGCAGCAGAGTGAAGAGCTGCCCACAGCACCACCCTTGAGGGCCCCAACTTGTGGTCTGGCCTTAGGAGCCTGACTACTCATGGCGTTGGAGCCCCAGGTCGATGACTGGACACAGGAGTTCAGGGCATACCCACTTCACGGCACGCTGCCGGAGAAGGAGGAAGACGTGGAGCATGTGGCACGATAGGCCACAACCTACTGTCTATAGGACGACGACCTATATCGCAGGCGCCTGAATGATGTTGCACTATGGTACATATCTAGGGAGCAGGGGTGCGAGCTGCTAGATGACATCCATGGAGGAGACTGCGGGCACCACTCCTCGTCGCGCACCCTTGTAGGGAAGGCATTCCGATCTGGGTTCTATTGGCCCACGATGCTCAACGATGCCATCAAGCTAGTCCGGTCCTATGAGGCTTGCCAGTTCCATGCCAAGCAGATCCACCAGCCCACGCAGGGCCTCCAAACCATCCCGCTCTCCTAGCCCTTCGCTGCCTGGGGGCTGGACATATTGGGACCTTTCCTGTGGGTAGAAGGAGGGTACCGCTACCTCTACGTCACCATCGACAAGTTTACCAAGTGGGCGGAAGTGGAGCCCGTCCACATCATCCCGCTGGATCGGCCGTCAAGTTCATCAAGGGCCTCGTGAGCCGCTTCGCCGCACCCAACCTCATCATTACCAATAATGGTTCGCAGTTCACAAGTAACCTCTTCAGGACCTATTGTGCTAACCTTGGAACGCAGTTATGCTACGCCTCGGTGGCACACACACGAAGCAATGGCCAGGCGGAACGCGCTAACGCAGAGGTCCTGTGGGGCCTCAAGGCAAGGAGCTTTAAGAAGAAGCTTGAAGCTTGCGGCAGGGGTTGGGTCCATGAGCTTCAGGCCGTGTTGTGGTCCATCCGTACTACCGCGACTAAGCCCACTGGCAAGACCCCGTTCTTCCTCGCCTACGGAGCTGAAGCCGTCCTCCCGCAAGAGGTCAAGCACCGGTCCCCGCGGGTTTTGGCATTCGACGAGGAGCATTAGGATGCCGTGTGAGGAATAGACCTCGTGCTCGGGGAGGAGGCACATCGCCGAGCGTCGCTCCGAGCTGCAAGGTACCAGCAGGTGCTATGGCGTTACCATTGCCGTAACATCCGCTCTAGGACTCTCGAAGTTGGAGACCTTTTTCTGAGGTGGGTCCTTTCCAGGGATGGCTTGCACAAGCTCTCTCCCATGTGGTTGGGACCATTCAAGGTCGCCCACGTCTCCAGGCCTGGCGCCATGCGCATGGAGACTCAGGATGGGGTCCCCATCTAGAATGCATGGAACATCCAGCACCTCCGCAGGTTCTACCCGTGACACTGTCACATAATAATGAGTGGGCTGTATACGCCCGGAGCCCCTCGAGGACGTGGACGGGTACCCACCCACGCCCAAGTGGAAGCCCCATGCTCCGCGCTAGCGAACAACACTGCCCTCCAATGGCTATGCCCATACAACGTGGATGCCCTACGCTCCTCCCTGGGGGAGGACGAAGATGAAGACTAGCCTAGGTGCCGGACGCGGCTGTTATTTGGTTTTCTTGTGTTCGAATTCGCCAACTTTTTTAGAACAAAACTTGGGGTTTTTACCGTCATATTTGAAGGAAAAAGGGTCAGGGATTTCTTCTCATTGCCGTTTCCTATCTTGAAATTTTCTCTTCGGGTCGATTACTTACCCGCTTCTCTCCCCCTCGCACCCCGCAGTGGGGGCTATGGGTATGGTGCTCGCACCTCGCTAAGGTATTGGCGCCTAGGTCCTCGCATAACGCTCCCAAGTGAGCTAGCAGGCGCGTGTCTCTGTATACTCGCTCGGGGGCTCCGTCGTAACCCGACGTGCCACTTCCGACCCTTTGGAGGCTTGCACCTCCCGGGCAGGAAATACATTTTTTTGGGGAGCCGCTTGAGCGTCAAGGGGGGGGGGGCTCCTGAGCAACGCGCCTTAGGAGCCTTACCAGTCATATATCCCTTCACCCCTTAGTGTCATCCTGGTGATCTGGACGCCCCAAGGGTGTCGAGGCCTCGCCCCGTAGTTGCTTCCTGGTGATTCGGACACCCCTTACGGTGGTCGAGGAATGTGCGGGACTAGGACCTGCCGACATAGAGCGCTGCTTGAGCATCAAGGGGGCCCTCTGAGCAACGCGCCTCAGGAGCCTTGCTGGTCATATAGCCCCTTACTCCTTGGTGTCATCCTGGTGATTTGGATGCCCCAAGGGTGTTGAGGCCTTGCCCTATAGTCGTGTCCTTGTGATCCGGACGCCCCTTACGGTGGTCGAGGAATGTGCGGGACTAGGGCCCGCTGACGTAGAGTGTTGAAAGGGCTCCCAACCTACCTCACTCGTAAGAATAAGAAGCCCCCAGGACATCCAGACTCCTCAAGTGCCACTGCCAAGCCTCCCCGACACAGAAGCCTACCGCGAGCGTGTCGAGCTAAGTACCTTAATCGCGACCAGCAGGAAGTCTCAATTAACAGTAACGCAAGGACCAGGACACATGATAAGAGTGCTAATAAAAGGGCACGAGCGCCAAAATTCATTACATGCCCAGAGGCCCCCCTCATGATTCTTTGGTTGCAGGAAAGGATAAGGAGAAAGAAAGTGAAGAAGCCCCCTCAAGGGCTACTGCTCCAGGAGCCGTAGCTTCGGCGCACAAGCACTCAATCAGAGGCCTCCTCTTCCTTGATGGTCCCATGGAGGCGAGCCGGTGTGGCCACTTCTTGGGCATGGGAGCGACGCTGTAGCGGCTGGCTTGGTGGTGTGTCGTAGCTGCTGTCGCTGTTGTCACTCGGGCTCTCCTCAGAGGAGGTGTCGCTCCTGTTGGAAATGCGACGACTATCGCCAAGGGCAAGCTCATATCCAAGGTCGCCGCTGCTGTCGCCCTCCGGGCAGCACCCCAAGCATCCACCATCTTCCTCGAAGACCTTGACGAAAAGTGCCATGGCACCGTCGTGCTTGAAGAAGAGTGTAAGCCTCCCCTCCAGGCCATGGGCGCGAGCGAAAGTTTGCCACCTGCGGCTCAAGAAGGCGTGGCCTGCTGGGGCAACCTCGACCTCCACCCATAGCGTGCCGCTACAACAACCATCAGCCTACAGCCACAGACCAGTGGGCTCGCTGTCCCGCAGTGCCGCTACGAAGAAGCGCAGGAGCCACAGTCGAGGGACCACTGGCTCCTTCACCAACACCAAGAAGTCCTGGCCCACATCAGCCGTGAGGGCACGTGAACACGGCGACGGGACGCCTGTTGTGGGTGTCACTCCCTGGCCACGACCGTTACACCCGCCGCTTCTACTGGTGCCAGCTGAGGCGCTGGTCCATGCGGAAGCACGACCGCGCATCCGGGGCAGCTCCAACGACACCTCGACGTACTTACGTGGGCGGCCCCGACCCCTCTTGGGAGGCTGATGGACCGGCCCCACCTGGCAGGCCTTCCCCTTCTCGGCAGCAGAAAACCTCCTCACCGGCATCATGGGCTAGGAAGCAGAGAATGAAGGCAAGGAGCAAAGAGTGAGAATGGGCTGGGGGCTCCATCCCCCATTTATAACCAGGCGGAGGCCAACAAGCACACTTCCTTATCCCGAGCGGTCAAGCCCGATGACGTGCGCCATCTATGGATCAGACCGGGCGGCAGTCGAGGCGTCGTGGGGAGCCGAGGCACCCTGTGCCTCTTTGGTTCTGCGTGCCGGCTCAGTAGCCACGCAACCCTGCTTCACGTCGCCTCACCTTCCCTTGTCAGGTCACATCTAAGTGGATCGGGGAGTGAAAACACAAGGACGCAGAAGAATTCAACAAAAAAGCAATGATGGGCGGCGCGACATGCAGACGTTGTGTCAGCCTGGCTTGGGGTGGTTCCTGACGACTTCGGGGAGTGGAGGCGACCGTGCCTCGGTGTGCAATGCATGTCAAGCCTGGCTCGCAGGTGTTTATGGCCCGTGGCACTTCGGGCCGTCCTCAATGGCTTCACCCAGAAGCCAGCTCAAGAACGCCTTGGGCCCGAGGGCTACTGTAGGCGTTCTATGAATGGGGGTACCCATACCTATCTGCCTACAGCCCAGGGCATGGCCCACCTCGTCAGCCAAGCATGGCCCAGCACGACCCCACTCAAGACAAGGCCCTCGCAAGAAGCCCTGAGCTTGCGAGGGAAGCAACACCAAGGCTTGCGGGGGAGTAGGCCTCCCCAGGCCCCCTCCTGAGCGGCGGAGATCACTATGCGTGGCTCGGCCTCGGGAGGCACATGATGATGTAAGGCGACATAGGCGAGCACCAATGCGCCAGGTGGTATAGTTTCCGCTTTGGTGCAAAGGGGGAAAGGACGTACGCAGGTTCCCAAAGCACCCCAAAGGTTTCCATTCCAGTGCAACAAGACCAAGACCACGAGCCTTGCAGGACGGATGTCACCGCCGAGCCTACCACTACATCATCAACAACCACTTTGCAGGCGAAGACCACCTTTCGCCAGGATAAAGATGTACGCCCTACTCCCTTCAAATTTGGTCACTGTGGGATCCCTTCCCTCCATTGCAATAAGGGAAGAGGACCGGGCCACTATAAATAGAGGCCAGGCTTGTCCATAGAAGAGGGACGAGGAGAGAAGAGAGGGAAGATCACCAGAACGCCCTCGTGAGGCAACTCACCACTGTACTAGTTCATCCACAAACCTCCTCGTGAGGCAATCCACCAAAGCAGGAGTAGGATTTTACGGTTCGCAATGGCCCGAACCTGGGTAAATCATCGTGTGCAATCTTCTTCCTCGTCATTGTGCGAGTTCATCGTCTCAGCCATCTGGTTGTGAGCTAGGAGGGGTGAGGCTGTTGGGGATCTTCGCACACGCTCTTGTGTTCAAATTTCCTTGGGTTTTGCGGAGCCCGGGATCCGATAGGAAGATACCATATCATCATACTAGATCACAACCATTTTAATGCATGTTGACATCCAAGATAAATCATTATCCACCCCTAGCTACTTGAGGATGGCATGAACCACTATAATCTCTAATTCTCATTACAAACATGTTCAATCATAATGTGCTAAATCATGGATACTAGGTTAAACATATTTACAAAAACAAGAACAAGTTGAGTTCATGTTCACTCTTCTTTGCCACAGTCAATTCATCAAATATTGCCATTATTTCCTTTCACTTGCACAATCGAATGATATGACAATAATAATAGTGCGAGAGTGCCATGGACTAGGCTGGAATCTGCAAACATTTTATTCAAGAGGAGAAGACAAGGTAATATGGGCTCTTTGTTAGATCAACAGTAATGCATATGAGAGCCACTCAATATTTTCATCATGGCCTTCTCCTTGGTATGACTCAATAAAAGAAAGAGAATTTCAGAGAAACACATTAAAATATTTTTGGAGTTTTTAGTTTTTCTGGAAGAAAACAAATACGAGAAGGAAAAACTATTTACACAGGAGAATTCCCAACAAGCAAAATAAGAAATGAGAAATCGTTTTGGATTTTCTTTTAATACTACAACTATCTGAACTGACAAGAAAAACCAAAAAGAAACAAGAAGTATTTTTGGATTGTCTCAAAGTTTTTCAAACACACAAGAAGAAAACGAGAAGAATAAATCGAGCATGCATAATACAATGAAAGAGTGTGAACTTCGACAACTGAAATGAAATGTGTGGACATAAATGTAATGTCGGTGGAAATACGTACTCCCCCAAGCTTAGGCTTTTGGCCTAGCCTAGCAATCACCATCCGTGTCCTAGATAATGGCCTCAGTGATAGCCTACCAAGGCTCTTGGTGCAACCACCTCAGCCCTCCTGGCAGCTTCCACCTCTGCATTGTATGTGCGAACCTTGCTCTCAAGGACGTAGTATCTTCCCTTGCCATTAAAATCAAAGAGAGCAGGAGCAAGCAATACAATAGGCACAATGGGGCTGTTATCAAACCTCAAGTTGTAAGTATAGTTATTAACTATGCTTGTAAAAATCTATGACGTTTCATGGCATCAAAGTCTAAGTACTGATTAGGTAATATAGGATCATTAGGCCAAGGGGACACTCCCAACCTCGCAGCGAGGCGAGAGGCATAAATCCCTTCATAAAAATTACCATCAGAAGCATTGAGAGTCAGTCTTCATGCAACAATTGCTCCTAAGTTGTAGTCTTTAATTCTAGTTAAAGCAGTGTGTATAAGACTCAAATCATGGGCACACAACGTGCTAGAATCCTCCTTGCCTACAATGCATTTACCATTAAAAAGTGCAAGGTATTGAACAGACGAAAAATGCATGCTTTTTATTCTACCTTGTGTCACCCCTCTAATTTCACCGCAACAAAGGTTTCTCAATAATGACTCATACTTAGGTTTTGTTGGTTCATCTAGCCAACCCCAATACAGAATTTTACACGCATCGTAAAATGCTTCTAAGGGCATGGTGAAAGCATTACTATACATACTAAATGAATCTCTTGACTCACGAGGAAACTATTTGAATTTCTTAGTAGATGTCTCCCTAAGAGTGAGGTGTTGAGTGCACTTATCTTCGATGAAGGGAACCAGATCGGCATTGCGAACATACTGTTCAAATTCTTCCTTAATACCTGCACCTTCCATGAAGGTATTACATAGCCAAAGGCTTGATTTGGTTTCAGCATCCCGTATCGAGCTTGGACTTGGCTCAACATAAGATTGTCGTATGGAACTTTCACTTGATGACGCCTCCGAGGACCTCCTCCATGAAGAACTCCTGAACAATTGCATTTTATTTGCGAACAATTTCTGTCATGGGGAACGAACACCTATGGGATCGGAGGGACCCCTTTCGGTTCTGCGTGGGAGAAGGCTCGCACAAAGAGCAGGTCTGATGAACAGCACGTGGGGATTTTACCCAGGTTCGGGCGACAAGGATGCATAAAACCCTACTACTGCTTGGTTGTATTGAGAGTGTTTCTAGGGTTCTAGCTACAGGAGCGTTGTGAGCAGCTGCCACGCGTGTGAGCTAGAAGGTCCCAAGTCGAAAAGCCAAAAGACTAAAATTCCAAAAGTCCTCCACCGTATCGCCTTGGGCCTCCTTTTTTACTCTGAAGGGGATCCCAACAGTGGCGTACAGTGCATACATAGGGTGTATAGAGCTACAATGCTATCATACCTAACACTGATGGAGTAGGACAAGCGCATTTAATGTACCGTCAGGCATCTCTATCCGTCTACAGGACGGGACAGGAGCCCATCCCATCGGCACCGCTTAGCCCCGTCCAGCGTCGACGCCACGACACGTGTCCAGGCGGAACGACACCTGGCCCATGCGCTGATGGGTCCTTGCCGGGGCTTCACCTTGCTAGGTCTTGCCGGTGCTTTGTCTTTGCCTAAGGGTTTGATTGTCATCCCGACAAGATCTTGTCGGGGGTCTTGATTCTTCTGTGCTTGTACCTGGCAAGTCCCTGCTGGTCCTCGTCGCTAGGGTGGCTACTATAGCCCGTGCACGAGTAAGGGGCACTGGATAGCCCAAAACTCTAGTGCATCGACAGGAGCCCTCGGGCCTGGGCCATACACAGTGTGAGGCGTTGTTGGGCTAGGCCCAAACAATGCACGGGCACGCGTGGCAGGGCCTTGTGGTTGTGATCATTGCGCTTATTGCGCCTCCCCACGACGCCCGTCGAATGCGGGACATGGGATACGTGCGCAATGCGACTGTCAAATTTTCAATTACTGCGTCAGGTCGTTTCCGCCACGCTCGCCACATGCATAGCGGGGAGCCATCAACGGCACGTGTGACTTGAAGTCCCTGGGAAAGGTAGTAACTGCAGCGCCATGGATTGGAGCAACGGGGTGGTTACTGTTCGCCCCGTGATCAAGGGTGCCGCTATTGGAGGAGGTGGGATGTGACCCTTGGAGAGGGGGAGAGCCAGCCCCCACACTTCCCCCTATAAATTGAGGGATAGCAAGGGCGGTGCTCATCCATCCTTCCTCCTTCTTCCGAGTGTGAACCTCCATAGCTTGCCCTTCCACGTCATCCCAACCTTCGAGTGGCATTCACCCTTATCCATGAACAGGGGGCGAGGGCGGCCACCATCCTCAGCTCCAAGGAGGAGATCTCGTCGGGATCATGCCAATGCTTCGGCCATAAAGGCAGAGGGTAGTTCAAGCGCGCGCAGTTGAAGAGGCATGTGGGGTCGTGGCCGTCGTGGAGGCGAGGTTGGGGGAGGCGGAGTGCTGCTCGACCCCCTCTTCCAACGCCAGGCCTCTCCCTTAAGGAGACCCACGCCGAGGGGACGACACTGAATTTCGTCCTCGAGCTGGCCGGTCCCCTTCGGAGTCATCTGCGCCTCCCTCGCCTCTTTGCCAGGGAGATGGAGGTCAACGAGCCGCCTATCATGTGGTTACGGGCGCATGGTTGTTGTTACGGCGCGACGCGGGTAGACGTCAAGTACCCAGCGAATCACATCATGTTTCTCAGGCGCGACTGGAAGACCTTCGCCCGTGCCTAGAACCTCCAGGTGGGGCATGTCCTTCGCTTTAAAATGACGGAGGCCAATCTACTCTCCGTCAAGATTTATGGGAGCTCCGGCATCCGCCTCAGCTACTGCGAAGAGAGCTCGAGCAGCGCTGAAAGCTCGTCCTCGAGCAAGAGTGATGAGGAGGATAGCGATGAAGAAGACGACGATGAGTCCGGTCTTCGGGCCATCAAGTCAGAGTCCGACGACTCGAGCTCGGACTGACCGCCGGTCGCACCATCACCGCTAGCCTCATGCCTCTCCCCTTCCCGGCAGGACGACCTTGCCCGGGGCCTTTGTCCCGGGCGCTGCCTCATTTTCCAGTTGGATCTTCCGACAGGCCCGCGGACTTCGGCTCCTAGGGTCTATCCTCCTTTTCGCCCACGTTGGCCCTCTCCTCCACACAATGCTAGTCAAGGAGGGGCCAGGTTCTTGCCTTCCCATCCGGAAGCCCTGCCCCTCCGTGCAGTGCTGGTCCAGAAGGTCAGGCCGGGCTTCTGTCGGGAGCCTCTCGCCATCTTTTTCTTCTTGTAACCTGCCTCTCCTTTCCATTTTTTCTTCTTGTAATCTCCCCTAGGGGATAAAGTCAAATAAAAATGTACTTAGGAAAAGGCAGCATCTTTTGTAAATTTCACCTTATTTTGAATAGCGGCATGTTATCTTCCTTGTTAGATTGTTTCTCTACATGGAACTTTCCCTATGGCCTCTCGGAAGAATCTTGCCGGCGTGTGCAGCCCTACCACGAGCGCTTTGAGGAATGGGTCCTTAGCAGCCTGTTGGCGGTGCCACCGCTGGCAAGATACCTTGGCGTCCTTGGTGCAGCCATTCAATGTGTTGGTCGTGCTCGAAACAGAATAAGGGCGCGAGCGCTGTCACTTGAGTCATTGAGCGGACTCGAAACAAAACAAGGAGCGCGGGTGTGACCACTTAAGCCATTGAGCGGTTCCGAAACACAGTGAGGGCGAAGCCAATCGTGACAAGGTTCCCGTGCATGCAGGTTTTCCATACAGAGGTCGAAATCATCCAAGGAAAATAATTATATAGTAAAAATTCACTTGGGGTTTTGCAACTTATCTTTTCATTGCCGTACTCCTTCCGGCAAGATTTTTTTGGGACGTCGCTCATAGGTATCCATACCCCCCTGACAAAGCTGCACGCGAGGTAACCTTCTGTCCTAAAAGAAAGAAGAGAAAATGTGGATATGGAACCTTGGCGGTCTGTTAGCTCTTGCCGGGAGTAAGTGTAATGCAATATCTCAAACAAACATGCACATAAGTAAACATGAGAATCAATCAAGATTTGCAGAACACTTATGTTTGTTCAACTATGCACAGGGTCTGAGCCTGGATTTATACCAAGGATTACATGCTTCAGCGGCAAGACTTGTACAAAAGGTGGTTGCCGGGGGGCCCGACAACCACGCCTCATGGGTAGAACTTGCGAAGATGTTCGATATTCCAAGAGTTGCTCACTAGGATGCCATCTTCGGTCTCCAGGCAGACTGCGCCAGGCCTAGTGACACGTACTACCTGATAAGGGCCTTCCCACTTTGGCGTCAACTTGTTGGAATTCTTGGCGGACTGAACTCGCCGAAGAACAAGGTTGCCTTCCTCAAGACTTCTGGCATTAACTTTGTGGCTATGGTAGCGGCGCAAAGCTTGCTGGTAGCACGCAACTCTCACAACAGCCTAAAGACGGTCTTCCTCAAGGAGCGTCGCGTCATCTTGCCGCAACTGCTCTTTTTCGAGCTCATCATAAGCGAGCACTCGAGGTGACCCATATATGAGTTCCGTGGGGACAAATGCCTCCACCCAATATATGAGGGAGAAGGGTGTATGGGCGGTAGCTCGATTTGGTGTTGTCCTGATTGACCAAAGAACCACCGACAACTCATCAGTTTAGTGGCTTCCACACTTGTGCAGCTTGTCGAAAGTTCTTGTCTTGAGGCCTTGCAGCACTTTAGCATTATCCCTTTCCGCTTGGCCGTTGCTCCTTGGGTGGGCAACGGAAGCAAAACAGATTCTGCTGCCAAGGTCTTGGACATACTGCATGAAGGTGCGGCTCGTGAACTATGTGCCATTGTCAGTGACGATCCTGTTGGGAACACCAAAGTGGCAGACTAGTCCTTTGAAGAACTTGACGGCTGACTGTGCTGTCACCTTTCTCACTGCTTCCACTTCCGGCCACTTTGTGAACTTGTCGATTGCAATGTACAAGTACCCAAAGCCCCCGACAGCGCGGGGAAAGGGGTCCAAGATGTCAAGCCCCCAGACCGAAAACGGCGAGGAGAGAGGGATTGTTTGAAGGGCTTGAGCTGGTTGATGTAATTTCTTTGAATGAAACCGACATGCTTCACACTTGGTTACTAATGCAGTTGCATCCTGAAGGCGGTGGGCCAAAAGAAACCTTGCTGGAATGCCTTTCCAGCAAGTGCTCTTGGTCCTATGTGGGAGCCACATATGCCCCCATGTATCTCCGCCAACAACTCTAGTCCATCCTCCCGAGAAATGCACTTGAGTTTCACGCCATTCGGTCTCGTTCTGTAAAAGACATTATCGACGAACTGGTACATATTAGACCAGAGGCTACTTTCTCTGCTTCTTCTTGTTCTTCGGGAAGTTCTCCTGTCTGAACGAATCAGATTATGTGTTGTGCCCATGTTGGAGCCTGGGCCTCGACAAAAAGGACTAAAGGCATATCCTCTGCCGGGGGAGCATTTGTCTCAACGGCAAGGGCCTAAGGCCCCGCCGGAGCCTGCTGCACCCCGGCAAGCCTCGCGGTAGCGTGTGCTTCCACGACAAGAGATGGAGGCTCCGTCGGAGCACGACGCTCATCGGCAAGCCCGACGGTGTCCCCGGCAACCTCCTCGCCGGCGGCTTCTGGGAGCTCTACCGGGAAATACTTGTTGGAACTTAACTTCCTTCTTTCCTCTTGTCCAGTTGATGGTGTCCCGGAGGGTTGAGTCAGTCGGAGCACGAAAGTTCCTGGTTCCACAGGCAACTTAAGGGTAACACACTTTGGCAGGCCATCAGCAACGCTGTTCTCTGCACGTGGAACATGCTCCATTTGGAGGCCGTCAAATCGTTCTTCCAACTTCCTCACTTCAACTACCTAAGATGCCATCAATGGACTATGGTAATATTTTTTCACTTGCCTAACGACAAGCTGAGAATCACCCCTGACAATAAGTTTCTTGATCCCATCTTTCCCAAGGTCCGCCGTGATCCTGAGACCGGCAAGAAGCCCTTCGTACTCGGCAGTGTTGTTCGTTGATCTCTCCCGGGCAAAGTGCATCTGAATCACATATTTGAGGTGCTCTTTGGTGGGTGCGACAAGCAGCACTCCGGCCCCAACGCCTTGTAGCGATAAAGCCCCATCAAAATACATGATCCACTCTTGATCGATTTCTTTGCCGGGGAGAGTTGACTCTGGAACTTCTTCATCGGGCCTTGGGGTCCATTCAGCAATGAACTCTGCCAAGGCTTTGCTCTGAATGGTCGAAGTGCTTTCAAACTTGAGACCAAAGCTTGATAGTTTCGAAGCCCACTCTACAATCCTGCCGGTAGCTTCTAGGCTTCGCAGGATTCGTTGTAGCGGGAAACGAGTGACAACGGTGATCTCATGTGCTTGGAAGTAATGGCGCAACTTCCTCAAGGCCATAAGAAGGCCGAAGAGCAATTTTTGCACGCCACAATATCTTGACCCAGCCCCCTGCAACAGGGAACTGACAAAATAGATCAGGCGCTGCACCACCTTCTTCTTCAGGATTGTCTCATTCAACTGCGCAGATCCTTCCTTGCCGACACCAGACCCTGTCGGGGAATGCCATGGCTCATCGCTTGGCGGCCCTGCCGTTGCTGCTGGTTCTTCATCAACTTCTCTTTCAACCACTAGTGCAACACTCACCACTTGATTTTTTACCGCTAGATATAGCAGCAACGGTTCCCATGGTTTTGGCATGACTAGGACCGGCGGAGAGGAGAGGTACTTCTTCAAATCCTACAGCGCAGCCTTCGCTTCCAGAGTCCATTTCATTGGACCTTCCTTCTTCAAGATTTTGAAAAAGGGCAGGGCGCGCTCAGCAGATTTTGAGATGAACCTACTCTGAGCAGCAACATAGCCGGCAAGATGGCGCACATCTTTGACACGTCCTGGTGCTTCAATTTGCTCAATTACTTTGATCTTGTCGGGATTTGATTCAATTCCTCGTTGAGATACAAAGAACCCGAGAAGCTTGCTGGATGGGACGCCGAACACACACGTCTCAGGGTTGAGCTTCATGTTGATCTTGCATAGATAAGCAAATGTTTCTTCTAGGTCTGATATGAGCGTAGCCTTGTCCTTGGTTTCGACCACTATGTCATTCATATAAGCCTCCATATTTCTATGTAGCTGGGGCTCAAAACCAATCTGGACCGCTCTTGCAAATGTAGAACCAACACTTCTCAACCCGAAAGGCATACGCAAAAAGCAATACGTACCACATGGGGTGATAAATGCGGTCTTCTCCTCGTCTTTCTTGGCCAGGAAAATCTGATGATAGCCTGAATAGGCGTCAAGGAAAGACAACAATTCGCAGCAGCCGGTGGAGTCTACAATCTAGTCGATGCGCGGAAAGGGAAAAGGATCTTTGGGGTACGCTTTGTTAATGCGTGTGAAGTCAATGCACAACCTCCATTTTCCATTCGCCTTGCACACTACGACTGGCTTGGACAACCATGTTGGATGAAGTACTCCTATGATCAAGCCTGCCGCTTCTAGTTTCTCAATCTCTTTGGCAATAAACTGTTGCCACTCCAAAGCTTGCTTCCATACCTTCTGCTTGACGGCCGCACATGTGGGCAGACATAAAGGTGGTGATCAATCACCTCCCTGGGAACACCGGGGATATCAGATGGTTTCCATGCAAACACATAGACGTTTGCCCGCAGGAAGGCGACGAGCGCGCTTTCCTATTTGTCGTCAAGGGTGGAACTTATGGTGAAAGTTCCCTTCATGCCATCCTCCTTGGCGGTCACCTTCTTGGTCTCCGGCGGAGCTGCCTTGGACTTCTTGCTCTTGCCAGTGGAGCTCTCTGGCACATCGTCAACGAGAGTGCAGCACCTCGGGGAGGTGCGCTTGCTGGAATGTGCGCTAGAGGCCTTGCCGGTCTTCTTCCCCCCGGGAGCTTCAGCGGCAGGAGCAAGTGCCTTGGCGACAGGTGCTGCAATTGCCCCCCAGTAGAGTTGGTCGGCGCAGATAAGTGCGCTTTTGTTGTCGGAGTTGATCGTGATGATGCTCATTGGCCCGGGTATCTTCAGCACATTGTAAGCGAAGCGGGTGGCCGCCATGAACTTGGCCAGTGCTGGGCGACCAAGCATGCCGTTGTACGACAACGAGATCTTGGCAACGTCAAAGACGATCTTCTCTGTTCTGAAATTGATATCACTACCAAATGTCACCGACAGCGTGATCTTGCCCTTAGACTGAGTTCTCCCTGAATTGACCCCTTGGAAAGCGCCTGTCGGCTCGAGATCTTCATTAGGAACTTGCAGCCTCTGGATGACATCAAGTGAGATCAGGTTCAAGCTGGCCCCACTATCGACTAGCATCTTCATCACCTTGAGGTTGCAAATTGTTGGTGAAACCAACAATGGCAGGCACCCAACCGCAGTTATGCGATCGGGGTGATCCTCGGCGTCGAAGATGATAGGAGTGTTGGACCACTTCAGAGGTCTCTAGGCACCGATAGAGGGCTCTACCGCGTTAACCTCGTGCGCCCACTATTTAAGTTGGTGGTGAGAGGAATGCGACGAGGCACCTCCCTCGATGCACATCATCTCTGTAGCCTTCTGCAACTCATGCTCACTGGACTCGTCATCCTCTTCAATGTCATCATCATCTCCGTGTAGCTTGTCGCGGCCACGGGCGGGCCGGTCTTTTTGTTGCTTGGGCTTGCCGCAGCGACCTCCTCGGCAAACACGCTTCTTGCCGGACCCCTCAGCACCATCCTGGCCTTTCTCCTTGTCTCGCCTCTCGTACTCGGCTTTTTGCTTCTCGGCAAGCTGCTCAACTTGCCGGCAGTCCTGGAGGTCGTGGCCTTTGGTGCGATGGATCTTGCAATACTGCATATTGGAGCCTTCTGGCTTGTCGGCAGCCGCCATAGCATGCCAGGAGGCGCACCCGACAACATCATCGCTAGGGTCACCAACCTTGCCTTTGTTGGCAGTACCGGGGTTGCCAAATCCCTTGACGGAAAGCACGGCCTTAACCTTGTGTTTCTTGTTCCGCCACCGTCCCTTCTTTGCTGGGGTGGAGGTGTCTTCATCTTCAGAGTCGACTCATGCGCCAACGTCTTTGCCGGGGAGTCTCCTTCCTTCTTTAGCCCGAGCACATTTGTCTACCAGAGCATAAAGCTCGGCAACATCCCTGACCCTGTTCATCGCCAGCTCTTCCTGCATCCTGCGGTTGCGCACGTTGTGATGGAACGCGCTGATAACATCGGTAGGATGAACGTCTGGTATGTTGCTGTGCACGTAGCTGAACCTTTGGATGTACTTGCGCAAAGTTTTGCCCTCCTTCTGAGGGATGATGTGTAAATCGCTTTCCTGACCAGGAGCTTTGTGGCCTCTGGTAAAAGCGCCAATAAACTCATGGCACAAGTCTGCCTAGGAGGCGATGGAATTCTCCGGCAGGTGCATCAACCACGACCTGACATTGGGCTTGAGCACCAACGGGAAGTAGTTGGTGAGTATCTTGTCGTCGCGACCCCTGGCAAGTTGCACTACAATGGTGTAGATGCTCAGGAACTCTGACGGGTGAGTCTTGCCGTCATACTTCTCCAGGACCTCTGGCTTGAACGTGTGGGAGTTGGGCCACTAGACTTGCCGCAGCTCACGGGTAAACGCTGGACAACCCACCTCGTAAGGTAGGCTGACAGGATACCCTGGCATAGACTTGTCTACAATGGCCCCCACGCGCCTATCAGATTGAAAGCGTGCTTCGCGCGGCCGCTCGATTGCCATTCGAGCGTCTTGCTTGCCCCTGTTTCCGAAGAACTTGACGCCGGTCACGGTGTGTCCGTGGGTTAGACGACGCCATCGAGTAACCATCGTAAGCGTCAGTCCATCGAGTCGGTGATTGGCCTTGTTGCTGTGGGGGAGAGTGCACCAAAGTCACACCGTCTCCGGCCTTCTCACCACTGGCGTGAGACGGCTCGGTGGACTGAAACTTATCTGCGAGGCTGAGGAGGCTCTGAATGGTGGCTTTCCATTCGTCAAGCTTCTCCGTAGCAGGAGGGAAGTTTAGGAGCAGCTGTGCTCGCGCCATCGCTTCTTCCGACATGGTCGGCAGCGAACGACACGAGGAACACGAGGTGCTTTGACTTCTAACTATGCTATAAGGAGCTCCGCCGTGGTCCCGCGATGGCACGCCACTCCCACTAGCATGCTGGTCCTGCGCACCTTGGGAGTGATGCACATGAGCTTTTCCGTGGATGTTGAGAACCATGGGCGTCGTGGCGCGGCTCTTCGCGCGCGTCCTGGGAATTCGGCGGTGTAGGCGCCAGCGTGGGCATCCTGGAAGATACTCTTCCATCCCCGAAGGTCATCGTACCGCTCGCAGGCGGTACAACTCTGTCTTGAGACCCAGCGGTGTGGGGGTTCCTGCCGCCGCCATGGGCGTCTCCGCGGTGGGCGTCGCCGCTTGCTTAGCCTTGATCACAAGGCATCACGGAAGTTCTAAATGTCCGCGTCCTCCTCATCCACCCACGTCTACGCTGTTGCTTGTCTGCATAGATACAAGGACATCGGACGCGGATGGGCCAACTACCATCAGGCCCTTCTTCTTGGGGGCCATGGTGATGATGAGTATGAGGGAACTGGCACGCTGGTCACCAGAACAGGTTCATACGACCTACCCCACTACCTAGCGCGCCAAAGATGTCGTGGGGAATGAACACCTATGGGATCGGAGGGACCCCTTTCGGTTCGGCGGGGGAGAAGGCTCGCACAAAGATCAGGTCTCATGAACAACACGCGGGGATTTTACCCAGGTTCGGGCCGCAAGGATGTGTAAAACCCTACTCCTGCTTGGTTGTATTGAGAGTGTTTCTAGGGTTCTAGCTATAGGAGTGCTGTGAGCAGCTGCCACGCGTGTGAGCTAGAAGGTCCCAAGTCGAAAAGCCAAAAGACTAAAAGTCCAAATCCTCTACGGTATCGCCCTGGGCCTCCTTTTATACTCTGAAGGGGATCCCAACAGTGGCGTATAGTGCATACGTGGGGTGTACAGAGCTACAATGCTATCATACCTAACACTGATGGAGTAGGACAGGCGCATTTAATGCACCATCAGACATCTCTGTCCATCTGCAGGACGGGACAAGAGCCCGTCCCATCGGCACCTCTTAGCCCCCTCCAGCGCCGACGCCGCGACACGTGTCTAGGTGGAACGACACCTGGCCCATGCGTTGGCGGGGACTTGGCGGGGCTTCGCCTTGCTGGGTCTTACCGGGGCTTTGTCTTTGTCTGAGGGTTTGATGGTCATCCCGGCAAGATCTTGGCAGGGGTCTTGATTCTTCTGTGCTTGTACCTGGCAAGTCCCTGCTAGGCCTCATCGCGAGGGTGGATAGTACAACACGTGCATGAGTAAGGGGCACTGGCGATCCCAAAACTCTAGTGCACCAACAATTTCTGAAAAAAAATTGTGACACAAAATTTTGTTACCAAAACTAAACAAGATTGATGGCAACTACTTCTAGGGATTCATAGAGGCCATATCAAGCATTCAAACTACTTAGAACTCTAAGAATTTAACATGCAAGCTCATCTACAGGAGCACCAAGAGTAGCTAATTATTCTAAAATTAAACCACTAAATCACAAACTAATTTGAGCAATAGGGGAGTTACATACCGAGAAGCAATCCCCTAAAACAATATCGAAAATAGAGCTTTGAGCAAAGAGATCAAAATCCACGGGTTCTTGAGCAAGAACACGAAGGAGAGAGCAATGCTTTTTTTTCTGGAGGTAAGAGATGACATGGGCTAAAGGGATAACTGAGAGGACCCACCTGGGGCCCACACTCTACCAAGCTGCTCCAAGGGGGTCTGGCATGCCCTGGTGGAGGGTGGCCAATAGGTGCACCCCCTCTGATATTATTTGTTCCATAAACTGTCAAATAATTAGAAAAAAATCATTTTAAATTTTCTAGGTATTCTAAGAACTTTTATTTTTGGGTTATTTTTTTGCAGGAAAAAAATAACAAGACAAGATAAACATGGCATTTTTTTATTTAACTAAGAAAAACAAAAAACTAGAAGTGGATATAGACAGTTGTGTCTACTAAATTCTTCAACTTCATACCTCTCGAAAATGATTCATTTATAAGGCTGATCAAGTCTTATTAACAACTACTTTCAATTAGCATGAAACCGAAGAACTTCCGTAAGACACTAGGTTACCTCAGTGGGGATAAGCATATCCCCAATCATAATAATACCATATTTCTTTTTGACAGTAGGTAGAGGTAATTGAAAACTTCCAATAATGAGTGTGAAAGAATTTTTAATAACATTCACACCATTCACTTGGAATTGTTTCTTCAGAAAGTGCACTGTATGCTCATTACCATTGACACAAAAAGTGACCTTGCTTTTATTGCAATCAATAAGAGCCCCTGCAGTATCCAAGAAGGGTCTACCAAGGATAATCGACATGTTGTCGTCCTCGGGCATCTCAAGAATAACAAAGTCCATTAAGATAGTCACATTTGCAACAACAACGTGCACATCTTCACAAATACCGATATGTATGGCAGTTGATTTGTTAGCCATTTGAAATGATATTTCAATAGGTGTGAGTTTATTCAAATCAAGTCTTTTATATAAATATAAAGTCATAACACTAACACTAGCTCCTTGATCACACAAAGAAGTTTTGACATACTTTCTTTTAATGGAGCAAGGTATAGTTGGTATTCTAGGATCTCCAAGTTTTTTAGGTACTCCATCCTTAAAAGAATAATTAGCAAGCATGGTGTATATTTCTACTTCAGGTATCCTTCTTTTATTAGTGATGATGTCTTTCATATACTTAGCATAAGGAGGCATCTTTAAGATATCTGTTAAGAGGGTACGCATAAGTCTGGCCTAATCATTTCAGCAAAGCGTTCAAATTCTTCATCATGCTTTTTCTTAGATGGTTTAGACGGGAAAGGCATGGGTTTCTGAACCCATGGTTCTCTTTCTTTACCATGTTTTCTAGCCACAAAGTCTTTTTTATCACATCATTTATTTTTAGGTTGTGGGTTATGAACATCAATAGGAGGTTCTATTTCTACATCATTATCTGGTTCTTTATCATTACTAGGTTGAGTATACTCATGAACATCACTATCATTATCATTATCACTAGGTGAATGTTCATTACCAGATTGAGTTTCATCATTAGAAATAGAAATATCATTATTATCACGAGGAGGTTTTTCTATCTCAGGTTCACTAGAAGCATGCAAAGTCCTACCAATTTTCCTTTTCTTTTTCTCCTTAGAAGGACTAGGTGTATTAGCATTAATTCCTTGAGAGCCTTGTTCATTTCTTTTAGGATGACCTTCAGGATAAAGAGGTTCTTGGGTCATTCTACCCCTCTAGTTACTACTCTAATAGCATGATCATTCATATCATTATTCATTTCATCAAGCAATTCTCTTTGAGATTTAGCAACTTGTTATAATTGAGTTTGAACCATAGAGGCATGTTTTCCTACACCTCCAACATCATTAATGATTCTAAATCACAAGTCACTCAAGCGAGCAATCATATGAGAATTATATTTCAAGTGATTCAGAACATTTGCATTGAAGTGCTCTTGTTTCATAATGTAGTTATCAAACTCATATAAACATTGACTAGGATATTTATTGTAAGGGATAACACCTTCATCAAACTTTAATAAAGAATTTACCTCTACCACATGTGGAGGTGGTGGTGTGTTGAGCCCATGTATTTCTTCAATAGGTGGTAAATTCTTAACATCCTCAGCCTTAATGCCTTTTTTCCTTCATACATTTCTTTGCCTCTTGCATATCCTTAGGACCGAGAAATAAGATACCCCTCTTCTTCTGAGTGGGTTCAATTGGTGGTTCAGAGAGAGTCCAATCATCATAGTTTTTCAATATATCATTCAATACTTCCTCAGCTTGTTCAATAGTTCGTTCCCAGAAAACACAACCAGCACAACTATCTAGGAAGTCCCTAGAAGCATTAGTTAGTCCATTATAGAAGATATCAAGTATTTCATTTTTCTTAAGAGGATGATCAAGCAAAGCATTAAGAAATTGAAGAAGCCTCCCCAAGCTTGTGAGAGACTTTGTTCTTCAATTTGCACAAAGTTAAATATTTCCTATAAGGCAGCTTGTTTCTTATGGGCAGGAAAATATTTTTCAGAGAAGTAGTATATCATATCCTAGGAACTACGCACACAACCAAGAATAAGATTATTGTACCATATATTAGCATCACCCTTTAATGAGAATGAAAATAATTTGAGAATATAATAGTAGAGAATCTTCTCATCATGAGAAAATAGGGTGGCTGTATCATTCATCTTAGTAAGGTGTGCTACCACAATTTCAGTTTCATAGCCATGAAAAGGATCAGATTCAACCAAAGTAATTAACTCTGGGTCAACAAAGAATTCATAATCCTTACCATTAACAAAAATAGGCAAAGTAACAAACTTTGGATCACATTTCATTTTAACATTCAAAGTCTTTTCCTTTTACTTGCTGCTACTTATGTGAACAAGAACAAACTAGCATAGGAAGGCAAAACAAGCATAACTTCAAAACTTTGAACACATAGAGAGAAAACTTCATATTATTGCAATTCCTACA
Organism: Hordeum marinum; assembly: GCA_022496015.1. Taxonomy (NCBI): domain Eukaryota; kingdom Viridiplantae; phylum Streptophyta; class Magnoliopsida; order Poales; family Poaceae; genus Hordeum; species Hordeum marinum. The sequence goes on from CM039672.1 coordinate 218,577,558, forward strand.
AGCATATGTTCCTCTCGCATAATAATTTTCAGTAGCATCATGAAGGAATCTCACAATATAACAATCACACAAAGCACTCTTTTAATGATCAAATATAGCATACATGTCATCACCAAGGCTTGGGAACAAAAAATATCATCTTCATCAAGCATAGCATCCCCAAGCTTGTAGTTTTGCATATCATTAGCATCATGGATATTCAGGGAATTCATACTAACAACATGGCAATCATGCTTTTCATTCAAAGAGCTATCATGAATCACCTTATGATTTTCTTCTTTCAACACTTCATCAAAATTTTCATGATTTTCAAGCAAAAATTCATAGAGATAATCAAGTGCACTCAACTCACTAGCAATTGGTTCATCATAATTTGGTTTTTTGAAAATATTAGCAAGTGGATGAGGATCCATATCAATAGATTTTTAGCAAGCAAATATGCAAGCAAATAGAAGGCACATGGCAACTCAAGCAAACATAGCAAACAAGAGATCTGACGAGAAAAAGGCAAACAAAAAAGAGAGGGCGAATAAAACGGAAAATTTGTGAAGTGGGGGAGAGGGAAACGATGGGAAAATGGCAAATAATGTAAATGCAAGAGATGAGTTTGTGATGGGTACTTGGTAGGTTTGATGTAGATCTCCCTAGCAACGGTGCCAAAAATATTTTTTGCTACTTCTTAAGCTTGCGTTGGTTTTCCCTTGAAGAGGAAAGGGTGATGTAGGAAAGTAGATAAGTATTTCCCTCAGTTCTTGAGAACCAAGGTATCAATCCAGTAGGAGATATAAGCAAGTCCCCAATCTTCGCACCTACACAAACAATCAAACACTTGCACCCAACGCTATAAAGGGGTTGTCAATCCCTTCACGGTTATTTGCAAGGATGAGATCTGATAGAGATAGATATAGAAGATTACTAAAATGAAAAGTAAAACAAAAGTAAAAATATTGCAGCAAAGTATTTTTGGTTTATGGATCTGAAAATATAATATGGAAAATAGACCCGAGGGCTATAGGTTTCACTAGAGGCTTCTCTCATGAAGGAAAATAATACGGTGGGTGAACAAATTATTGTTGAGCAATTGACAGAAAAGCGAATAAGTATGAAGATATCCAAGGCAATGATTATGCATATAAGCATCACGTCCGTGTCAAGTATACCAAAACGATTCTGCATCTACTACTGTTACTCCACACATCGACCGACTCCTGCCTGCATGTAGAGTAATAATTTTATGAAGAATGGAGTAACGCATTAGGTAAGATGACATGATGTAGAGGGATAAACTCAAGCAATATGATGAAAACCCCATCTTTTTATCCTTGGTGGCAACAATACAATACGTGCCTCGCTACCCCTACTATGTCACTGGGTCAGAACACCGCAAGATTGAACCCAAAACTAAGCACTTCTCCCATTGCAAGAATTACCAATCTAGTTGGCCAAACCAAACTAATAACTCTAAGAGACTTGCAAAGATATGAAATCATGCATATAAGAATTCAGAAAAGACTCAAATAATATTCATGGATAATCTGAACATAAACCCACAATTCATCGGATCTTGACAAACACACCTCAAAAGAGTATTACATCGGATAGATGTCCATGAAGATCATGAACAACATGGTACTGAAGTACAAAGAGAGAGAAGAAGCCATCTAGCTACTAGCTATGGACCCGAAGGTCTGTGGTGAACTACTCACGCATCATCGGAGGGGCAATGGAGTTTATGTAGATGCCCTCCGTGATCGAATCCCCCTTCGACATATTACCGGAAAAGGCTCCAATATTGGATCTCCCAGGAACGGAGGCTTCCGGTGGCCAAAAAGTATTTTCGTGGCTCCCTTTGGTATTGGGGGAATATTTGGCAATTTATAGGCTGAAGAATAGGGTTAGGAGACTTGCTGGGGGGCCACAAGCCTACCAGGCGCGGGCAGGGGTGGTGGTCGCGCCCCTGGCTTGTGACCTCCTGGCAGGTCTCTTGCCTTCCCCTCCAAGTCTGGTAGATGTCTTCTAGTCCAAGAAAAATCATTGCGAAGATTTTATTCCGTTTGGACTCCGTTTAATATTCCTTATCTGCAATACTAAAAAACAAGGAAAAAACAGAAACTGGCACTAGGCTCTAGATTAATAGGTTAGTCCCAAAAATAATATAAAATAGCATATTAATGCATATAAAACATCCAAAACAGATAATATAATAGCATGGAACAATAAAAAATTATAGATATGTTGGAGACATATCAAGCATCCCCAAGCTTAATCCTGCTCGTCTTTGAGTAGGTAAATGATAAAAATAGAATTTTTTATGTGGAATGCTACCTAACATATTTATCCATGTAATATTATTTATTGTGGCATGAATATTCAGATCCATAAGATGCAAAACAAAAGTTTAATGTTGACATAAAAAAGTAATACTTCAAGCATTTCAAATCTAGGAGAGCTAGGCTTATTAGGTATTTCATAATCATTAGTTTCAAAGTTCTCATCAGTTTCAGTAGATTCATCACTTTCAATAATTTCATTCTCTGTAGCTCTAGCAATTTGTTCATCAATAAGTTCACCTAATTGGACAATTTCGTCAAGAATGGTACAAGTATCATCATAAGCATCATTCGTAGCAGAATTAGCATCATCGATATCAAGATTACTACCAGGTGGTGGTGTTGCAAGTTTACTCATAACAGAAGGTGAATCAAGTGCAGAGCTAGATGGTAGTTCCTTACCTCCCCTCGTATTAGAGGAAAAAATATTGGTTTTGGTATCCTTCTGATTCTTCATAGTGATAAATTGATATAAATCCCAAGTGACTCAACAAATATAGCTATGCTACCCGGCAACGATGCCAGAAAAAGGTCTTGATAACCCACAAGTCTAGGGGATCGCAACAGTTTTCGTGGATGGAGTATTCGACCCAGATTTATAGATTCGACACAAGGGAGCCAAAGAATATTTGAGAGTATTAGCAGTTGAGTTGTGAATTCAACCACACCTCGAGATAAATATCTGCAGCAAAGTGATCATTAGCACAGTAATATGATAGGCTGATAGCAGTAGTAACAGTGACAATAGTGGTAACAGTAGCAGCAATAGTAGTAACTTAGCAAGAACAATAAGCAGAAAACTTGTGGGCACTGGATCAGTGTACTCGTTGGATGACATTCATCATATAACAGTCATAACCTAGGGCGACATAGAACTAGCACCAGTTCATAAATGTAATGTAGGCATGTATTTCGTATATAGTCATAGGTGCTAGAACTTGCATGACATCTTTTGTCCTACCCTCCCGTAGCAACGGGGTCTATAAGGAAACTAAGGGATATTAAGGCCTACGTTTAATAGAGAACCGGAACAAAGCATTAACACTTAGTGAATATATGAACTCCTCAAACTACGGTCATCACCGTGAAGTATCCCAAATATTGTCACTATAGGGTTGACTGATCATAACATGTAATAGGTGCATATGACTAGGCAAGATCGGATCAAGAACATATATATATTGATGATAACATAAACGGTTCAGATCTGAAATCATGGCACTCGGGCCCTAGTGACAAGAATTAAGCATGTCAAAGTCATAGCAACATCAATCTTAGAACATAGTGGATACTAGGGATCAAGCCCTAACAAAACTAACTCGATTACATGAGTAATATCATCCAACTCCTCACCGACCAGCAAGCCTATGAAGGAATTACTCACTTCTAATGGGGAGCATCATGGAGTTGGCGATGGAGATGGGTTGATGATGGCGAAGACCGAAGGTTCGGAGCCCCAAACGGGCTCTAGGTCTGGCCTCACGATGAAGAATAGGAGATGGTAGTGGCTCCGTATCGTGAAACACGATAATTCTTTCTCCTAATGATTTTCCACAGATTTGTGAATTTATAGCATTGGAATTAGGGTTGGGGGGCCCACGAGGTGTCCACCCTCCACCAGGCCACGCTAGGGGGGCCTAGCGCGCCCTGGTAGAGGGTGGGCACCCTGGGCCCCCTCTCAAGTGGCTTTTGGCTCCATAATTCCTCATATATTCCAAAATAAATCTCCAAAAAGTTTCATTCCGTTTCGAGAACTTTTATATCTGCACAAAAACAACAACATAGTAGTTTCACTGAAAACAACGCTAGTCCGGGTTAGTTTCATTCAAATTATGCAAATTAGAGTCCAAAACAAGAGCAAAAGTGTTAGCAAAAGTAGATACGTTTGAGACGTATCAGGATGCCGTGATGCAACATCACATCAATGACATCCACCAGGTTGGCACTACCCCGAGGTTGCGACTCTTTGACTAGAGGATGGTGACCTCCTCGGGGTTGCCCCACTCCAACCTCTTCTGCTGCCAGTAATTTAGTTTCCTTAGAGGCATCCCTGTGAAGGGTGGGATCATGGCTAGGTTCTCGGCGCGGGGCTCAGTGATATAGAACTAGTCCCGCTGCCACATCTTTACCATTTCCACATAGGTCCCCTCCAGCCACTCTAGTTTCTTGGTTTGTTGATCAACGCCCCCCCCGCATTTGAGGCCGAAGTGTGGCGGGATCTTCAAGAAGGCCTCCCATACTGTGATGGAAGTGTTGACGTGGAGAATGGAATTCGGGGCAAGATTATAGAAATCAAGCCCATAAAAGAAGAGAACCCCCGCACAAAGGGATGCATGGGAAGCCCAGACATCTGACAAGGTGGGATACGAAGATGATCCTCTCCCCGGCTTGGGGTGTGGGGATGCGCTAGTTGGGCTCCAACACTCTGCAAGCCACACATGTGGGGATGTACCCCGCAGCCCGGAGCTCGTCGATGGTGGCAAGATCTACCCTTGAAGGCACCCATTGCTCCTTCAGATCTGCGTCTACCATTGCGGTGGAAAAGCTTGAACGGGGTGGTTTGTGAGCGCAGGAAGCATAGGAAGTTTTGAGGCAGGAGCAGTGAGGAAGGGTGGGGGAAAGATCAACCCACCTTGGGCCTTTGTAGGCTAGTGAAAAGGTGAAGAGAGTCCCCTTAACTATCCCGATAAAATCGCCATGTTTCGACTGGATAGAACCGTTGTGGATGCGTGGGGTGAAGTAATCGATTGATGATATCCCCTAAAATGTGGGGCACAATATCTATTGTGATACGACATGCCAAGGGTCGCCTAGAATTGCGGTTCGAGTAAGTTGTGACCAATACCCATGATGTCATTAATATGACGATTCAGAATAATTTGCTAGTATCTTATTAATGGACATGTACGCATTTTAGTCCTCGCGATTCAGTTGTACATTTCAGATGAGGAAAGGTGTTACACGGTTACTTGAGGTCTGTTGAACCCGCTTGTCAAGCCGAAGATTCCATTATCCGAAGTTATGTATCCGATGAAGATTGTTCGATCAAGGCTGTCATTCTCGGTGTCAAAGACTAGTTCTGGGGGTAATGAGGGAGTCTTGGACTAGGGGGTCCTAGCCGACCTGGTTTAGTCCATGGGTCGGGCTAGAGGCCCATCCTGGAGGAAGGACTTCAAAGGCCCTATAATAAAGCATGAGCATGTCAGACTCTACCAAAGACTTGGCGTGTACTCCAGGGGGGATGATTCGTTTGGCATGTAATTCGTAGGTGGTAACCGACATTGATGTAGCCCTAGATACCCTCGGTGCCTATATAAAATGTAGGGTTTAGCCCGTAGTATATGAAAATTACCACTAGTATATGAAAGTGACAACTCGGGAGAGTATCTATATGAAGAATATGGTGCTACTTTGAAGCACAAGTGTGGTAAAAGGATAGTAACATTGCCTTTCTCTCTTTTCTCTCATTTTTTATTGGGATCATTTAGCCTCTCTTTTTTTTGTCCGAAGTCTCATCTAGGCTTGTGGGGGGATCACGACAGTCTTCACGGGTAGTATTTGATACGTCTCCAATGTATCTATACTTTTTTATTGTTCCATGCTGTTATATTATCAATCTTGGATGTTTTACAATCATTTTATAACAACTTTATATCATTTTTTGGGACTAATCTATTGATATAGTGCCAAGTGCGAGTTGCTATTTTTTGCTTCGCAGAATATCAGTACAAAATGAAGCCCAAACGCCGTGAAACATTTTGGAGATTTTTTGGGCTTAAAGACGCCTAGAGGACCAAAGAAGTGCCAAAGAGGAGGACTGAGGAGGCCACAACCCACCAGGACGCGCCAAAGGCCCTTCGTGCAGCCTGATAGGTTGTGCCCTCCTCGGGACGCCTCCCCACCACCTAACATCTCTATAAATACCCAAATATTCCAAAAACCATAGGGGAGACGACGAAACACAATTCCAGCCACCAGAAGTTCCAAAACCACGAGATCCAATCTAGCACCATCACGAAGGGGTGCATCATCTTCATGGGTGCCTCTCCAATGATGCATGAGTAGTCCATGATAGACCTACGGGTCCGTAGGCATTAGCTAGATGGCTTTCTCTCTCTATTTTGATTCTCAATACAATGGACTCTTGGAGATCTATTTAATGTAGTGAATTTTTGTGGTGTGTTTGTTGGGATCCGGTGAATTTTGAGTTCATGATCAGTTTCTATCCATCAATATTATTTGAGTCTTCTTTGATATCTTATATGCATGATTACTTATAGACAGGTTTTTTGTCTTCGAATCTTTGGTTTAGTTAGGCCAACTAGATCGATTTTTCTTGCCATGGGAAGAAGTGCTTTGTGATGGGTTCGATCTTTTGGCGTCCCCTCCCAGTGACAGAAGGGACAGCAATGCACGCATGTATCGTTGCTATTAAGGATAACAAGATGGGGTCTATTCCTACATGAATAGATCTTGGCTATATCATGTCATCATTCTTATTGCATTACTCACTCGTCCTCGAGTAGGTAAATGATAAAAGAAATAATTTATGAAGTGTGAATGCTAGCATAGTGCATAAGTTTGATCAATGATAATTTCAACCAATTTTCCTAGCGTCATAATAGCAACTATTTCTCATAAAACTCATCATGATAAAGTAGCAACCAATTCACGTGTTATGGTTCAAACAATGAGTTCTCTTGAAACTTAATAACCTATGTTCCTAGTCACCAAATAATTGCAATTCAACTTATTCTCAACCAAGTCTAAGTAAGAGCTCCACATACTCAATCACCATTTTGTCTTCTATGATTGCTAGTACTCAAAGCATATTTTTAGAACAAATGGAATCCATTGATCACATATAAAGATAGGGGCTTAATGTTTTGCCTCCCAACATACTTATCATAAAGAAAATTGTCAACAATAATAAGTCATGATCAAATATATTTGATTGGTCATATGTGCCTAGATCTTTCCCCACCACATGATGCTTGCCAACTAATATAAGTAGGTTGTAATAAGAAGTTGAATCAACGTGAAAAGTAAATAACATGAAAGTAAATAGATTGTCCCTTCGCAGAGGGAAGCAGGGATTTGCATATGTGCCAGAGCTCATTGTTTAAATCAGAGATAAATATAATTTCGGAAGGTGCACCCTTTCTGTCAATGTTACGACCAAGAGTTACCAATATCTTCCATGTTAAACACATTAGTGGCAGTTCCCAAGCGGTAAAAATAAAGGTTTACTCCTCCTCCACCAACAAACACACTCCACGGCTAGCCGAATCCACGGGTACTATCCATACCAACAACATTCCCGGGGGAGTTTTGTTTAATTATTTGCATTTTTTTATTTCGGGACTAGGAATTCCTATTACCCCTCCTCTCATGCAAGGACAAGTGAATAAACATTCATCATGAGAATAATCCGCTTGACATGGAGGATACTGACCGCCCCATGTCGTTCCATGAGCGGTGCAGGCACACAAAACAAATGTTCATTTGAAAGTTTAGAGGTGGCACATGCAAATTTACTTGGAATGGCAGTGAAATACCATATATTGGTAGGTATGGTGGACTCTCATGGAATAAACTTCGCTCAAGTATTTGGATGCACAAGTAGTATCTCTACTTAGTATGAGTTTTTGGCTAGCAAATGGTTCTAAACAAGCTATCGGATTTTGGGCTCCGTAAAACCCTTAAGATTTGAACACGGGGGCGTGTGCGAAGTTCTCCTATAGCCTCGCCCGATCTGGCTCGCTACTCGATGAATGCAATGATGAACTCACATGATGACGAGGAAGAAGATGGACACGACAGTTTACCCAGGTCTGGGCCTGTAACATCCCAAAATTTCATTTTGGAATGTTATGATATATAGCTATGCATCATCATCTCATTGTTTGAATGAATATAAAGGTTGAAGTGTTTCTTTTGAATTTCTGAACGGCACTTTCATCTTTCCCTTTTTCTTGTTTCACCTATTTGAAAACCTCTGGAAAAGTTCAAAGGAAAGAGGGGAGTAACATGACACTCCACACCAGGGGCATCTTGGTGAAATACTTGAGCAATAAAACCAGGGGTCTATTTGAAAGTTTATCTCAAAAAAGATTAAAATCAAATAGCAATTTCTGAAAATATTTTTTCCAAAGTATTCAATATGACTGAGGAAAAATGTTCATTGAATAGCATTAATTCTCCTGATCATTTTGATATATATATTTCCTATATTTGGAAATGTTTTGAATGCTTTTAAAAGAGTTTTACTGCACTGGATATTAAAAAGGAAACGAATTTATTCGAAATGGGCCGGCCCACAACGTTTAATTCCCGAATCCACTCCGAGCCGACCGACCGACGCGCTGACGCCGCCCCCCTCTCTCTAACGCCCGGGCCCCACCGCCCGATCCTGAAGACACCGCGGTCACCTTCCTCCTCGCGTCGACAGGACCTCGCCGGAGATCCCTCCTCTCCGGATCTCCCTCCTCTTTCCCTCCCCAACCACCGCACCGGCCCTATAAATAGCCCCAACTCCCCGCACCCCGTTCCACCCGTTTCCCCCTCGTCCGACCCCCTCCTCTCACCGGAATCCCACGCCGAAGCTACACCCCAGCCGAAGCTCCCGGAGCTCGTGCCCGTCGCCTTTGTCGTCCCCAGCCCCAACCGTCGCCACCAACGGACGCCGGAGGTCCGCCGCTGTCGACAGGACCCCTCGGACGCCATCCCCAACCACCAGAGCGCCGCCCCCGACGAACTCGTCGCCTCGGCCTTGCCGGAGAAGCCCCTTGTCGGCGACCCCTTCTCTGTGATCCCCCTCTCCCTTTCTTAACCGTTCGATCGTAGATCAACGTCTAGGATTAGATCACTTTAATAACCGAACCGGTAGGTGCTAAGCTTCGGTCACCCGCCCGCAAACGCTCGCACGCACGCCCTCTCGGCCAACCACACCCGCCACGTAGCCCCTGTGCGATGAGTTTTATTTTCCTTTTTCCTGATTCTGTTTTAGAAAACAGAATGTTTTCAAATCTTGTTTTTGTTATATCTTTTAAACTATTTAGTGTTTTTAGTTGATTCTTTTTGCATTAGTTCACATATTTGATGTAGTTTATGTCTGTATGCTTAGATTTCAAATTTGACCTTTAAATTTTGAATCTAATCAAATTTGTTTAAATTACTAAAATCTGTACAACTAGAGTTTAAAAATATATTTTTGAGTGAACCTTTTTGCCACTATTTGGTATTAGTTAAACCTATCATTCTACATGATTTGAGAATTTTTTAAATAAATTTAGTTACTGTTTTTAACAAAAACTGAATCTGTTTAGTTCTTAATGTAGTTTAGTTTTCTTAATTTTAATTTAATTTGAATCTGAATTAGTCTAACTTTTGTTAATAATTTTCATAATTTTCTGTTGTTTCAAACATCTAGGTAATAATATTATTGTTTTGGTTTCCTATTCCAAGGTTATAGGAACATTCTAGTTATTTTCATTTTAGTAGTGTTTCTTTACACAGAAGTTTTAGTGAATTTGATTTTGTTTACTAAAATTGATTTTTTATTTACTATTTCTTTTCTACTAGCAATTGCTTGGATGCTTGTCTTAAAGTAGTAGTAGTAGAAGTTTTTGACACTAAATTTTTGTGAGTCAAATTTTTTATTTTTATTTTGATTTCTTTCTCTTGATTCATACTATTGAATGGTTTTAGTATTGTTTGTTTAACCTTGCTGAATTGTGTGAATTGTTTTGTGTTTATGCTTATGGTATGCTCTTGTTTGATTCGTTAGATCATCCGGAATGTGAAGCTTGTTATCTAGAGTCACTCGAGTATGAGGATCGTCAGCAAGGCAAGTCACTTTGACCATGTACACCTATGTTTTATTGCATTAGTTCTTCCATCACCCCAATTGCATGCAAAGTAGGTAAATTGGAAACTTGGTTACTTGTTGTAGTATCATGTGGTAGGTACCCCTCAACCCTTTGACACATTGGCCCCGGGAAACGTTGTTTTACATTTTGCTATGCTAATAGTAGACGGGGTTGGTTGTGTGATTCATGAGAGTTGTGAGTTAATAATTTCAAGACCTACATGATGATCAAGTCTTCAAGACTATGAGTTTTCAACTTACCTCTGGGTGGATGATGGTTGAACGGCGCCCTGGAGAAACCAGTGGTTAGCCTAGATGATGCTGGAGAAGTGCCAGTATTCATGCGGAAAGGTCCACCCAGGCACAAAGAGATGGATGGATGCTTCAAGATCCAAGGCTTACCTGCACAGCCACAAGCCATTATGGGCTCTGGCTTGGTTGGATATCGTGGTGACCCTAGACAGGCGGTCCTACGAGATGTAGAAGAACGGTTGGAAAGGATGGGCACCGACAGAGTCTCGGGGAAACCCTTTAAAAGACCATGTTTTGGTCATCCGTTTCTCAAACACCATGAAGTGCGAGAAGTCCAACGGAGGAGACCAAATCTTGTGGGGGACGTGTGCAAAACTCTGCCGAGTACCGAAACCTAATCGATTAGCCGTGTCCACGGTCATGGACAGTTTGAGCCAAAGTAACTAAAACTATCTGGAACTCTCAACACGATTAATTATATTGATATGGGTTATTAATGTCAACTTGGGTATGAGAATTGGTTGGTGGAACCATCTCATTAATCAACCAACATTGTAGTAATTATGCCTTTGCCCGCTCTTGTTGTAGGAAAAATTTGGCTTTATGCAAAAACTTACTACCCCACCTGCCATACTTGCATATAGACTAGATGAATTAGTTTACCCCCCTCTCTTGTGACTTTGCCGGCATATTCAATATGCTGACCTATACGGCTGCAACGTATCATGTTGCAGAGTACTTTTCCGATCGGGAGTGAGGATACGCTCTACGCTTGGTGAGATGCCCTTGGAGTCAGATGGACTCATCTACCTTTGGAGCTTCCGCAAGTTTATGGTTTAGTTTATCTCATGAGTTGGCCTTCAGCCACTTTATTGTAATAAAGGAGTCGATATGAGATTTTGATTAATTAATGCTGTGTGGTTTCCCTTTGATATATACATTGATGTACCATGTGTGTACCAGCATGATCTTGGGATGGTACAGAAACACCGGAGATTCGACCTTTCAGGTCGGGTCGCTACAAAAATGGTATCAGAGCACACTCTGACCGTAGGACGTAACCTCTAGGATTGGAAAAGCCTTAGGATTTATTTTCTCTTTTGTCTTTAAAATTCTTATACTCTCATCTACTCGTTTCTGACTTCCCTCCGATTATTTCAAAATTTATAGATGGCCAGCTTCATCCCAGTTTTGATCACGGAGTTTTGCTAGCCTGACGCAACGATGCCCTTTGGCAAGGAGCTGATGAGGATCGTCAGGGACGTGAGGATCGCTTTGTCGAGCATCACCGGGACTCCTATCATGTCTTTTCCAGAAGACGGACGCTATAGGATCGAGGTGCACATCCCAGGGAAGACCTTTGGGAATCGGAAGGAACCCATCGACTTCAAGTTTGTGGCACCCAGCTGGATACTTGGGAGAGACATGGCCATTCATCGTGCCCTTGGACGTATTCAGGAGGAATACAGAGGTGGAACCATTTCACCAGGACTCAGCATGGTTTGTCACAGGGATGCCAATGGAAATATCATAACCACTCCCACTGAAGACACCACCATCTCCTATATCCAGAATTTGGAGACGCACGTCAGGACCTTGGAGCTTCGGGTACGTGCCGACACGAAGACGATCAAGAGGCTGATGAACCGTGAGATTGACCTCGAAGCTGACTTACAGGAAGCCGAGTACGAGCATGATTATGAGGTGAAGGATTTCTTAGAAAGGATCGACAAGTTTAACACTCGCATCGCAACTCTAGAGGAACAGATGGACATGGGTGAAAATCTTCATCCCAAGGGAGACATGGCTCCTTTGATCAACACCGATGATGACTATGAGGAGAGCACCATCGGAGGAGGCTCCGTCACCATGTACTTTTGAGGAGAACTTTAGTTATGCCCCCATGTATCTTCATTTTCGTCGTTAAAGCGTAGGTCGATGTTTAGTTTGAATGGAGATTTGTATCTCGATGTTTGACCTTGAGTTGAATGAATGAGTGTTTGGTGTGATATGTTTGTTGCATTGCATATGGGTAGTGAATTTCCCCTTTTAGGTCATTGTTCTATTCTAATTCTCACCCCTCTAAAAACAGCAAGATGCCTCCGCGACGTGAGCCCGACTTCACTTTCCCGCCAGAGCTCACCCAACTTCTTCAGCAGCAGAACGCCCTGATGCAGCTGTTGATTCAGAATCAGACCAACAACCACCCTCCACCTCAAGGAGACAACCTCACCCGTTTTCTGAGACTGAATCCCCCAACCTTCTCCAGCAGCACAGAGCCCATTGTGGCAGATGATTGGCTCCGCAAGATGGAGAGGGTACTCACCACCGCAGGATGCACTGAGGCTGAAAAAGTGCGTTTTGCCGCCCATCAACTGGAGGGACCAGTAACTTCATGGTGGGAGAACTACACCACCACATACCCCATTACTGGTGTGACTTGCGAGCAGTTGAAGCAAGCTTTCCACACCGCACATGTCTTAGCTGGAGCCATGAGTCTGAAGAAGCGTGAGTTTCGCAACTTACGCCAGGGGAACCGTTCCATGGCCCAGTACGTGGACGACTTCAGCACGTTGGCTCGTTATGCACCAGGAGATGTGCCCGATGATGCAGCCAAGCAGGAGAAGTTCTTGGAAGGACTCAATGATGAGTTGAGCGTGCAGCTGATGGTGGCTACCTTCAGCAACTACCAGGAGCTGGTAGACAAGGCCCTCATCTTGGAGGGGAAGCAGCAGCAAATTGAGAACCGCAAGAGGAAGTATGCACAGGGGAAGTCTACCTCTGGAGCTCATCAGAAGCCCCGCTACACCCCGTACTCAGGGAATACTGGATCAAGGACCGGTAAGTATGGAGGACAGACTCATCTAGTGCACAACCATGGAGGCCACAACCCTGGAGGAAATGGGAATAATCGTCCCAACAATGGCAGCTTCAAGAACGGTAACGAAAGTGGGAATGGCAACCAACACCGTCCCGCTCCAGCTCAGAAGGATCTGAACCATATCACCTGTTTCAAGTGTCAGAAGACAGGGCACTATGCCACTAAATGCCCTCAGAACAAGCAAGGGAATGGAAACGGCAACTCCGCAGCTAAGAAGCCAAATCTGTTTCCTCGTGCTCAGGTGAACCACCTCGATGTGGAAGAAGTCTATGATCAGCCCGAGACTGTGGTTGGTAAGTTTTTATTGCATTCACGTCCAGTTATGGTACTTTTTGATTCTGGTGCAAGTCATTCATTCATATCAAGGGTAGTTGTGGAAAAGTATGGTTTACCCACCAGAACCCTTAGTCAGCCCATTAAGTTAAATTCCCCAGGAGGTATGATGATGGCAGGGATAGGATGCCACGCCCTGAAACTCCACATAGGAAACCATGTTTTTCCTACTGACCTCATCGTCTTAGAATCCCAGGGATTGGATGTAATCCTAGGCATGGATTGGATGACCAAGTATGAAGGAAACCTTGATTGCCCCAGCAAGTCTATTTCACTCACCACTCCGGAGAACAAGAGGATTAAGTATGTATCCCGACGCACACAGATGAGTGCTCGGTTGAATTCCCTCACAGGAGTTGTTCAGGAGGAAGTACCGGTTGTATGAGACTTTCCAGATGTATTCCCGGAGGAATTACCAGGCATGCCACCAGATAGGGAGATTGAGTTTCTAATAGAGCTACTACCAGGGACAACCCCAATTTCCAAGAGACCCTATCGGATGCCCGCAATTGATTTAGTGGAAATCAAGAAGCAGATTAAGGAGCTATTGGACAAGGGGTATATTCGCCCAAGTTCATCACCTTGGGGAGCCCCAGTTCTTTTGGTGGAGAAGAAAGACAAAACCTTGAGGATGGTGGTCGATTATCGAGCATTGAACGAGGTGACTATCAAGAATAAGTACCCTCTGCCGATGATTAATGACCTGTTTGACCAGCTAGTAGGCGCCAAAGTATTCTCCAAGATCGATCTTCGATCAGGGTATCACCAACTGAAGATTCGTGAACAGGATATACCCAAAACAGCTTTCACCACCAAGTATGGCTTATACGAGTATACGGTCATGTCCTTTGGTTTGACTAATGCTCCTGCCTACTTCATGAATTTGATGAACAAGGTGTTTATGGAATATTTGGACAAGTTTGTCGTGGTGTTCATCGATGACATTTTGATATTCTCCAAGAGTGAGGAAGAACACAAGGAACACTTGCATTTAGTTCTCGAGAAGCTTAGAGAGCATCAGTTGTATGCCAAGTTCAGTAAATGTGAATTTTGGCTGACGGAAGTCGGATTCCTTGGACATGTTATTTCCGGAGAAGGAATAGCAGTAGACCCCGCTAAGGTTGAAGCAGTCACTGAGTGGAAGTCACCCACCTCAGTTAAGGAGATCCGCAGTTTTCTCGGACTTGCCGGATATTATCGGAGATTCATTGAGAATTTCTCAAAGATTGCCAAGCCCATGACAGAGCTGTTGAAGAAAGAGTCTAAGTATATCTAGACTGAGGAATGTGAGGCCAGTTTCCAGGAGTTGAAGAAACGTTTGGTCACAGCCCCAGTGTTGATACTGCCAAACATTCGGAAGGACTTCCAGGTTTATTGTGACGCATCCCGTCAAGGACTTGGAGGAGTACTCATGCAAGAGGGAAAAGTTGTGGCATATGCATGCAGACAGCTACGACCCCATGAGTTGAATTATGCCACTCATGATTTGGAACTAGCAGCCGTAGTGCACGCACTCAAGACCTGGAGACATTTCCTTATCGGAAATAGTTGTGATGTGTACACTGATCATAAGAGCCTGAAGTATATCTTCACACAGAAGGAGTTGAACCTCAGACAGAGGAGATGGTTAGAGTTAATCAAGGACTATGACATGAGATTACATTACCATCCAGGAAAGGCAAATGTTGTGGCAGATGCTTTGAGTCGGAAAAGTTATGTAAACACACTCATAGCCGGAGGATTACCCCAAGAGTTAACCAAAGATCTCAGAGAGCTTCAGTTAGAGATAGTTCCGCAAGGATATGTTGCAACACTTGAGATTCAGTCCACCTTGACCAAAAGAATTCGAGAAGCCCAGAAATCAGACAAGGAGATAACTGAGATAAAGCAGAGAATGAAGGAAGGCAAGGCTAAAGGCTTTCATGAAGATGAACATGGTACTCTATGGTTTGAGAACCGAATCTATATGCCCCATGACCTAGAGCTCAGAAAGTTGATACTTCAAGAAGCCCACGATTCACCATACTCGATACACCCAGGCAACACCAAGATGTACCTAGATTTGAAGGAAAGTTACTAGTGGACACGTATGAAGAAGGATATTGCCGAACATGTTGCGGTATGTGATGTTTGTCAGCGAGTAAAGGCGGAACATCAGAAACCAGCAGGGTTACTCCAACCTTTGCCGATACCCGAGTGGAAATTGGATAAGCTTAGTATGGACTTCATCACAGGACTACCTAGGACCAGTTCAGGATATGATTCCATTTGGGTAGTGGTCGATCGTTTGACCAAGGTGGCTCATTTCATTCCAGTGAAAACCACCTATACCAGTGCTAAGCTAGCCAAGATATATATGACCAGGATCGTATGTATTCACGGAGTTCCAAGGAGTATCGTGTGAGATAGAGGAACACAATTTACCTCAAAGTTTTGGCATCAGCTACATGAAACTTTGGGTACAAGACTGGAGTTCAGTACAACTTTTCATCCGCAGACCGATGGACAGACTGAGAGAGTCAACCAGATTCTGGAGGACATGTTGAGAGCCCGTGTGCTAGACTATGGGTCCAGTTGGGATGACAACTTACCTTACGCAGAGTTCTCGTACAACAACAGTTATCAGACCAGTCTGAAGATGGACCCTTTCGAAGCTTTATACGGAAGGAGGTGCAGAACACCATTGACGTGGGATGCTGTTGGAGACCGATTTTTTGGGTCCCGATCTTATCAAAGAATCTGAAGATAAGGTCAAACTGATTCGAGACCGACTCAAGATAGCTGAATCCCGATAGAAGAGTTATGCTGATAACAAACACAAGGAGGTGACATATGAAGTAGGGGATCGAGCATATCTCCGTGTGTCCCCACTTTGAGG
This sequence comes from Hordeum marinum, assembly GCA_022496015.1. NCBI lineage: Eukaryota > Viridiplantae > Streptophyta > Magnoliopsida > Poales > Poaceae > Hordeum > Hordeum marinum. The sequence continues at coordinate 218,594,102 of CM039672.1, forward strand.
AATCAAGAGGTTTGGTGTTAAAGGAAAGTTAGCACCCAAATTCATAGCCCCCTACAAAATTCTGGAACGTAGAGGCGAAGTTGCATACAAGCTGGAATTGCCGGAAGAACTGTCCGGAGTTCATGATGTTTTCCATGTTTCCCAGTTGAAGAAATGCCATGCTGAGATGGCTGACATTCCTTTGAGAGACACAGTGCCCCTAGAGGCCATACAACTTGACAGTGACCTGACCTACGAGGAGAAGCCTGTCAGAATTCTCGAGACTTCCAACAGAGTTACCCGTAGCAGGATCATCAAGTTCTGTAAGGTTTTGTGGAGTCACCACACCGAGGAAGAAGCCACCTGGGAACGCGACGAAGACCTTCGTAGAGACCATCCGCACCTATTTTCTAGCCAACCTGAATCTCGAGGGCAAGATTCATCTTAAGGTGGGTAGGTTTGTAACATCCCAAAATTTCATTTTGGAATGTTATGATATATAGCTATGCATCATCATCTCATTGTTTGAATGAATATAAAGGTTGAAGTGTTTCTTTTGAATTTCTGAAAGGCACTTTCATCTTTCCCTTTTTCTTGTTTTACCTATTTGAAAACCTCTGGAAAAGTTCAAAGAAAAGAGGGGAGTAACATGACACTCCACACCAGGGGCATCTTGGTGAAATACTTGAGCAATAAAACCAGGGGTCTATTTGAAAGTTTATCTCAAAAAAGATTTAAAATCAAATAGCAATTACTGAAAATATTTTTTTTCAACGTATTCAATATGACTGAGGAAAAATGTTCATTGAATAGCATTAATTCTCCTGATCATTTTGATATATATATATTTCCTATATTTGGAAATGTTTTGAATGCTTTTAAAAGAGTTTTACTGCACTGGATATTAAAAAGGAAACGAATTTATACGAAATGGGCCGGCCCACAGCGTTTAATTCCCGAAACCGCTCCGAGCCGACCGACCGACGCGCTGACGCCGCCCCCTCTCTCTGATGCCCCGGCCCCACTGCCCGATCCCGAAGACGCCGCGGTCACCTTCCTCCTCGCATCGACAGGACCTCGCCGGAGATCCCTCCTCTTCGGATCTCCCTCCTCTTTCCCTCCCCGACCACCGCACCGGCCCTATAAATAGCCCCAACTCCCCGCACCCCGTTCCATCCGTTTCCCCCTCGTCTGACCCCCTCCTCTCACCGGAATCCCACGCCGGAGCTACACCCCCAGCCGAAGCTCCCGTAGCTCGTGCCCGTCGCCTCTGTCGTCCCCAGCCCCAACCGTTGCCACCAACGGACGCCGGAGGTCCGCCGCTGTTGACAGGACCCCTCGGACGCCATCCCCAACCACCGGAGCGCCGCCCTCGATGACCTCGTCGCCTCGGCCTTGCCGGAGAAGCCCCTCGCCGGCGACCCCTTCTCTGTTAGCCCCCTCTCCCTCTCTTAACCGTTCGATCGTAGATCAACGTGTAGGATTAGATCACTTTAATAACCGAACCGGTACGCGCTATGCTTCGGTCACCTGCCCGCAAATGCTAGCACGCATGCCCTCTCGGCCAACCACAACCCGCCACGTAGCCCCTGTCCGATGAGTTTCATTTTCCTTTTTCCTGATTCTGTTTTAGAAAACAGAATGTTTTCAAATCTTGTTTTTGTTATATCTTTTAAACTATTTAGTGTTTTTAGTTGATTCTTTTTGCATTAGTTCACATATTTGATGTAGTTTATGTCTGTATGCTTAGATTTCAAATTTGACCTTTAAATTTTGAATCTAATGAAATTTGTTTAAATTACTAAAATCTGTACAACTAGAGTTTAAAAATATATTTTTGAGTGAACCTTTTTGCCACTGTTTGGTATTAGTTAAACCTATCATTCTACATGATTTGAGTATTTTTTGGAATTAATTTAGTTACTGTTTTTAACAAAAATAGAATCTGTTTAGTTCTTAATGTAGTTTAGTTTTCTTAATTTTAATTTAATTTGAATCTGAATTAGTTTAACTTTTGTTAATAGTTTTCATAAGTTTCTGTTGTTTCAAACATCTACGTAACATTACTTGCTAATATTTAGAATGATTGTTTAGTTTTATACCATGTTGTTATAGGAATCTTTATATCTTTTTCATTAGGTATAGTTTTATAAAACAATTTAGTTTTACTTTCACAAACTAGTTAGATGATTTAGTTAGATTTATAATAAATAATTTTAGTAAATCTATTCTGTTAAGTAATATGATGATAATAATATTAGTGTTAATAATATTATTGTTTTGGTTTCCTATTCCAAAGTTATAGGAACATTCTAGTTATTTTCATTTTAGTAGTGTTTCTTTACACAAAAGTTTGAGTGAATTTGATTCTGTTTACTAAAATTGATTTTTTATTTACTATTTCTTTTCTACTAGCTATTGCTTGGATGCTTGTCTTAAAGTAGAGTAGTAGAAGTTTTTGACACTAAATTTTTGTGAGTCAATTTTTTTATTTTTATTTTGATTTCTTTCTCTTGATTGATACTATTGAATGGTTTTAGTATTGTTTGTTTAACCTTGCTGAATTGTGTGAATTGTTTTGTGTTTATGCTTATGGTATGCTCTTGTTTGATTCGTTAGATCATCCGAGTGGGAAGCTTGTTATCTAGAGTCACTCGAGTATGAGGATCGTCAGCAAGGCAAGTCACTTTGACCATGTACACCTATGTTTTATTGCATTAGTTCTTCCATCACCCCAATTGCATGCAAAGTAGGTAAACTGGAAACTTGGTTACTTGTTGTAGTATCATGTGGTAGGTACCCCTCAACCCTTTGACACATTGGCCCCGGGAAACATTGTTTTACATTTTGCTATGCTAATAGTAGACGAGGTTGGTTGTGTGATTCATGAGAGTTGTGAGTTAATAATTTCAAGACCTACATGATGATCAAGTCTTCAAGACTACGAGTTTTCAACTTACCTCTGGGTGGATGATGGTTGAACGGCGCCATGGAGAAACTAGTGGTTAGCCTAGATGATGCTGGAGAAGTGCCAGTATTCATGCGGAAAGGTCCACCCAGGCACAAAGAGATGGACGGATGCTTCAAGACCCAAGGCTTACCTGCACAGCCACAAGCCATTATGGGCTCTGGCTTGGTTGGATATCGTGGTGACCCTAGACAGGCGGTCCTACGAGATGTAGAAGAACGGTTGGAAAGGATGGGCACCGACAGAGTCTCGGGGAAACCCTTTAAAAGACCATGTTTTGGTCATCCGTTTCTCAAACACCATGAAGTGCGAGAAGTCCAACGGAGGAGACCAAATCTTGTGGGGGACGTGTGCAAAACTCTGCCGAGTACCGAAACCTAATCGATTAGCCGTGTCCACGGTCATGGACAGTTTGAGCCAAAGTAACTAAAACTATCTGGAACTCTCAACACGATTAATTATATTGATATGGGTTATTAATGTCAACTTGGGTATGAGAATTGGTTGGTGGAACCATCTCATTAATCAACCAACATTGTAGTAATTATGCCTTTGCCCTCTCTTGTTGTAGGAAAAATTTGGCTTTATGCAAAAACTTACTACCCCACCTGCCATACTTGCATATAGACTAGATGAATTAGTTTACCCCCCTCTCTTGTGACTTTGCCGGCATATTCAATATGCTGACCTATACGGCTGCAACGTATCATGTTGCAGAGTACTTTTCCGATCGGGAGTGAGGATACGCTCTACGCTTGGTGAGATGCCCTTGGAGTCAGATGGACTCATCTACCTTTGGAGCTTCCGCAAGTTTATGGTTTAGTTTATCTCATGAGTGCCTTCAGCCACTTTATTGTAATCATTATTGTAATAAAGGACTCGATATGAGATTTTGATTAATTTTAATGCTGTGTGATTTCCCTTTGATATATACATTGATGTACCGTGTGTGTACTAGCATGATCTTGGGATGGTACAGAAACACCGGAGATTCGACCTTTCAGGTCGGGTCGCTACAGGGCCGTTGCAAAGCGTAATACCCTACTCCTGCTTTGGTGGATTGCCTCTCGTGGAGGTTTGGGTGGATGAACTAGTACAATGTGCTGTCATGAGGTCGCTCAAGATGTGTTCTTGGCTGGCTATCTCGTGGTGGTGTATCGTGTGTCTAAGTGTTGGATCGGATCCGTCCGGGTCTCTCCCTCTATGGTATAACCTATGCTCTATATATAGCAGCGGCCCGGGTCCTCTTCCCTTATCACAATGGCGGGAAGGGATCCCACAACGACCAATTTTGAAGAGGGACAAGGGTTGGTGCTTCCCCTGCCCAATGGCGGTCTTCGCCCACAAAGTAGCTGTCGACGCCGTAGGGACAGGCTCAGCGATGACATCCGCCCTATAGGGCAGGTGGTTGTGGATTTTTTGCTTCGGAATGGAAACCTTTGGGGGGTTCTTTGGGAACCGCGTCTGTCCTTGCTCCCTTTGCACCAAAGGGGAAACTATGCTGCCTGGCACACTGGCGCCCACCTGTCCTTCTTTGCGTCGTCCTTGACTCCTGAGGCCAGGCCTTGCATAGGAAACTCCATCGCTCCGGAGGGGTCCCAAGGAGGCCCATCCTTCACGGGTCTTGTCGCTGTTCTTCCTTGCGAGGCTAGGGCCCCCGCGAGGGCATTATCTTAAATGGGGCCACACCTTGCTACGTTTGGTCAATGAGGTGGGCCATGCCCTGGGCCACAGGCAGGCAGGTTTGGGTACCCCCATTCCCAGAACGCCGACAATAGCCCCCCGGGCGCACTGCATACTCGAGCCGTCCTCAGGGGGAGCCCTGAGGGCGGCCAGGAGCGCTGTGGGCCCCATTCTCCTACGGGCCAGGCTTAGCGCGTGTCGTGCGGCTGATGTCGTGTGCCCCTCGCCCCTTTAGCCTCCGCTTCACTTGCCAAGAGCTAGACTTCCAGCGTTTGACATTTATTGCTTTCCCTTCCCGCACACCTGCTCTTGCTTCCTTGGTCTCCTACCCTCGTAGGCGCCTCCCGGATCTAGTGCCACTCCATCTCCGTCCTTGTCGCTCTGACCTCGCTAGCTCTATAATGGCTCCCACCGGCAAGCAGAAGCCAGAGGCGCAGGGCCCTGCCTCCACTCCCGTCTCACATGCGCTCCTAGGGTCTACCATCGCCAAGGACGAGGACCTCCGCCCCATGATCCCATGGACGGTGGATGGGTCCAATGAGAATGGGCGGACCCTGATTTGGGGTGGCTCCTCGACGAAGTGGCCTTCGTCCAAGGCGGTATACCCCTTATTCCTTCATAGAATCTTCGTCGGGCTCATTCCGCCCTTCTCTGCGTTCTTCACCGCCATCCTTGACCACTATGGGATCCAGGCCCTTCACCTCCAACCCAACTCCATCTTGCTCTTGTCCGTCTTCACCTTCTATTGTGAGGCCTTCGTGGGCGTGCGACCTTCGGTAGCTCTATTTCGTCATTTCTTCTGCTTGTGCTTGCACAACAGCGCCCAACGGTTGGTGTGTGTCTCTTTCATCGTGGTCCATTGCGGCAACATGCTTCTGAAGGCCGGGAAGAAGGTGGAGAACTCCAGGCACCACTGGGTCCTTATGGATCTCAAGGGCACCAACCCTCAGTTGGATCTGCCGGAGGGGGTGCCGGAAAAGACTCCTGCGTGAAGCTCCACAAAGCTTTCCGACCCCCCGGCTGAGCCTGTTCTGGAGCGCTTCACCCGTGATATCAGCGCCAAGAAGTTGACTGGTGGGATGATAGTGAAAGAGTTCTTGGTGCAGCGCCTAGCACCCCCTTCAGACCCATTCTAGGCCCTCATGGAACTATCAGGGCAGCGGCGACAATCTCAGGCTTCGGTCCGCGCGCATATCTCCCGAGGAACTGAGCAGGGCTGTGGCGACCTTGCTCGACGGTGACACTGGCGACCTTCCTGGGGCTCACGATCCACTGTACTGTCGTGACAACGGGGCCGACCTAGTTGCCGCGATGTCTGTCTTAAACGAGCTGGGGCTCTTCCCAGTCAAGGGCCCTGGTCCTATGGTGGTGTCTTCCGGTGACACCTCGTGCGAGGAGGACTCAGAGAGGACCGCCTCTGGCAGCCCGGTGAGGGCGTCTCCCCCGTCGTAGGGCACCCTTCTGCGCGAGGTTGAAGATGACGACGACGTTGGTGAAGTTTCTGCTGCGGGCTGCTCGTGCGCCGCTAAAGCCTCCAGGGGACCGGGGCCAGCCCCTCGCGCCACGCGGTCCGCGTGCATGTCGACTCCCCGGAAGCGCGGTGCCGAATCTCCTCTGGCGCGTCCTGCCTCCATCGGCAGGACGATCGAGGCGCCGACGTCGTCCCCACTCAAATCGCCACTCGCCGACAAGGCGGGCGAGGACGGGGCCATGGTGATTGACGGTGTCCTGGACTAGGGGGTACTCACCACGTCGTCTCCCAACCAATGGGTCGGGCCGAGGACCCCTAGGGCAACTCACTAATGGGCCACTTCGGGCAGCCCATGCCGAATACAAGGAGGATTCTACAAGACTTGGCGTCCAAGACAAGGACTCCTCTAAACCCTAGGCGTACGATGCATATATAAACTTCGGCCAGGCTAGTCGATAGATAATCTTATATTCATTACTACAATCTCGTGGTAGATACTTGTACTATGTACTATCCTCATATCAATACAATCCAAAGCAGGACATAGGGTATTATCTCCCTGAGAGAGCCCGAACCTAGGTAAAATGATGTGTCCATGTTACCATCACTCCAAGAAGCCTAGCTTAGGACCCCTACTACGGGATATGCCGGATTTGACACCGACATTGGTGCTTTCATTGAGAGCCTACTGGGTAGTCGCCGCGGTGCGATGGGAATTCAGATCGGCTCTATCGCGGTCTACGTGTCAGAACCGAGCTATATCGTCAACGTCGACATCTTCTTCGCCGGCTTGACTCTTCACCTCGGCTATGCCAAAGACTACGCTCCACGTCGGATCATATAGATCGAACGGGGGTCTTCATCAACATCAATTCCAATCTCAACCAAGATCATGGAAGAATCCTCCATGGTGCTCAGGGGCTCAACGTCAACATTGCCCTCGCGCGACCAGGCTGTTTTTCTAGACAGCGGATTCGTGTTCGTCATCCCCACCTCCTCGAGTGTCGTTTTGACGATCACTTTGGTGGAATTGTGTGGAATTGAGTCTAGAACAACCCTGCAAAATTTCGTCGCGTTCCGGTGGAGGAATCTCCGGCGATCTGCTATATACCGGAGCCTTGTCGAATCTGGATGGGAATCCAGATGAGTTTAGAGCGAGGTGTCCAGTATCTAGCTGGGACTTCCATTGGAAAATCCCACCGTTCATCGGCTGCGGAATTCCTATATCGAGCACCCCTTAAATTTCAGCTCGATCCGACCGTTCAAACTCCGAGAAACGTCCGATGAGTACAACGAATTTTGGATCTATTTTTTGTGCAAAAACGAATCCGACCCAAGGTCATCGTTTTCATGAACGGGTTGTCGGACATCCTTTTGAAGGAAAATTTCTCATCATCTCGGTCATCCGAGCAAGAGTTCGGCATCACGAGGGCCAAATAATCATCAAGCCAACCTCGTCAACTGCGGGTTGTATGGGTCGGGCGCTTCGTTGCTTCATCAAGCCAGCATTGACCTCGTCACAAATTCCGACCTACGTCGGCATCGCCGCGCCATTACTTTTTTGAGCTGACATCCAGCATGCCGACTTGCTTTGACACCTCAACTGGCATGAGACTTTGGCGTCACCAACCAACCAGCTTCGACACTTCGGCTGGCTGAGACTTCAGTGTCACTAGCCGACCTACTGTGTCACCTCGGCTAGACCAGGGCTTTGGCATCCCTTCATCAACCTGCTCCGGGGATTACAGCGTCATCCGCTGACCTGCTTTAACACCTCCGCTGGTATGAGACTTCGGCATCACCAGCCGACCTGCACAAGACTTCGGCGTCCGCGGATCACAACACCGCCATGCTAACTGGACCGAGGACTTCCTCTTGCCACATCGACCGTACAGCATCGCCACTTCGTCAAGCCAAACTCTTTGTTCAGGCACCTCGGGGCCTAGGTAATCGGCTTCGGCTGTGTCGCGCGATCAGTTCGACATCACCTTGCCGACCTACTCTGCCACCTCGGCTAGACTGGGGGCTTCACCTCACCACATAGGCCGAGCCCTGTCACTACGTCGGAATGCCGAGCTCCTCGCTTGGTCATCTCGGGCTTGGGGCTGGTACCTCGGTCATGCCAAAGACTATGCACCACATCGGATCTGTCAAAAGTTCGATGGGCGTCCTCGTCCCGCCACAAGCCCGGATCGCGTCATCGACACTGAGCACATTAACCAGCTAAGTCGCTTTCATGTTAAAATATTTTCAGTTTTCTAATTTTGTTCGGTTCGACCAAGCGTTATACTTTTTTTTGACAAAAAGTTGTTTGTGAAAAACTTTCTTTGTCAAAACTTTCTTTGTTACAAACAAATTCAAATACCCCGTTTACTTGGGGGCTTCCTTTATGAAACCTTTTATCTTTGCATGTGATTATTATTGTACAACTTCTTTCCTTACTCATGTATTATGCCAAAATATGCATCATGTTGACTTAAGTGTTCTGCAAAGCTGGGTTACCTGGCTCCTGAGCTTACCCCTACGTTCCCGATTGTTCGACTAGGGAGTAAAAGGAGCACCTCTACGATTGTTACGACCGGGTCATCCAAACTCGTACCTCAGACAGGTGAAGCCGAAAGCTAGCGCTCTTACTATTTTCAACTATGGTTGGCACACTAGGGAACTCACGCGTACAAAAATCTATTGCACAAGTCTCATAGTAATTATGAGCGACAAAAAAAGGTACCGTTGGGGGCACTATTTTCTTTGAAGATGCTTCTTACATTACATAAGTAATATAGCATAAGTTTCCTGGGCACACTTTGTCTGTTATAGCCTCATGGCCTGATTGCCTGGTTATCCGAAACACCGCCGATATTCTTGGTAGGGGAGTAGATAACACTTTCTAGCCCTTGGCCGAAGAGGGAGAAGCTGATGGTCGGTTAAGATGCGTTCAAAGTTCGTGTGAACACAAATATTATATAAGTACTTTGGTACATACAATCATTATACATAAAATTATTTTTCCCAAGTCACTTGGGGGCTCTTAAATTAATATGAGTAGAATAGATGTTTTCTTCTTAGTCGTTGCAAAGTCTTTTTCTACCACTCCTTTCTCGACTCAAGTGTATGATCAATAGCCGGGTAGCCTGGTTTCTCTCTAAAACCGCTCGCGTTTAGTTCACAAAACTAGCCGGAGAAACACTCTGCCTTTGGGATAGGGAGGTTGAAGCCGAAGGCTGACCCACTTGAAGTTTAGAGATCGGATGTGTCATGTCAAAGCACGTCGAAAGTACAATTTTAAGACCAATTTCATATTGGCACCAAAAAACTTGATTCAATCTAGACGTAAAGTTTTTTACGCACGTTTTTTGGTCTTTTGAGCTTATAAAATCTTGCACCTATTTTATATTTTCCTTTCAGGAAGCGGGACATTCTCTTGGTTAAGGTGTTCGGCGTGAAACTCTTTTCCAAACTAGAGTTCGACATCTTTCCTGCTGAACTTCACCTATGTATTGTCGAAACATACATGACAGTTTAACTAGTTCCCGAGGAGGTACGATCCTAGGGTCGGCCATGTTGCCCAACCCAAAACTCGGGGGCTACTGTATTGACAATTTAATACAGAAAATTTAAGTGCAATACAGTTTCCGAGGAGATTATGATCCTCAGGTTGGTCGGCCGCACCCAACCCGAGTCTCGAGGTCTGTGCACACCGTTTTTGTGTTCTGAAGTATGTTGCTGAGCTAGGAGTTGATCCTTAGGACGATTTTGCGAATCAACCTAAGTCTTAGGGGCTACTGGGATCAGCGGTTTTATGTCATCCTTCAAGTGCATCTCGGGTTTTAGACCGACACACACGTTGAGGGCTACTAGCTATATATCTCGATAGAGAATAAATTGCACCAATCGAAAATATCCACGAAAAGTCAGCCCATGGTCGGAGTGGTGCACCACCTCAAAAGAAGTCCGACATAAAGCTCGGGCACCAGTGACTGGCCCCATAAAGGTCCAGGGTAGTTTATAATACCTCGGACGCTGATCATCATTGGAGCTCGGATGCAGTCCGGTGTTGGAGCTCGGAAGCAGTTCGGCATAAATCTCAAAATCGAAGACGCCTCAGAAGCAGTCTGACATAAAAGCTTGGATGTGAATAGATGGCTCCATAAAAGACTATTCCGGCATTTAAGCTCGGATGAAGTCCTTCAAATTTTCAGATACTGAGGTAATTTATGACACCTTGGATGCTGACCAACATTGGAGCTCGGACGCAGTCCGTCATTGGCACTTAGATGCCAATCAACATTAGACTTCGGCTACAAAAGACACCTCGGACGCAGTTCAGCATCAAGCTCGGACGCGATTGGTTGTCTCCGTAGAGGGATTTTCCGGCATTATGTTCAGTTGAACTCCTCCAAAATTTTCATGACCGGGGTAGTCTATGACACCTCGGATGCCGACCAGCGTTGGAGCTCGGCTAAAAATACACCTCAGATGCAGTTCGGCGTTGGAGCTCGAATGCAAGAGGATATCGCCCCATGGGAAAAAATTACCCGAGGTGTGGCGTATGATTTAAAGATGATAATTTAAAGGGGCTCCTCGGATGCCCGACATATGAACTCTTCACATACACATCGGCGATTCTCGAGATCGAAGATGGGAAGATTTGTTGAACCGGTTTTCAAGACCGACGACCGGAGATGAAGAATAGTTCAGAAGAACCTAGGAGTGTCCCCAACTTGAAGACCAGTTCAGGGGGCTACTAACAGTGTCCTGGACTAGGGGGTACTAACCACGTCGTCTCCCGACCAGTGGGTCAGGCCGAGGACCCCCAGGGCTACTCACTAATGGACCACTTCAGGCAGCCCATGCCGAATACAAGGAGGATTCCACAAGACTTGGCACCCAAGACAAGGACTCCTCTAAACCCTAGGCCTACGGTGCATATATGAACCGAGTCTAGGCTAGTCGATAGATGATCTTATATTCATTACTACAATCTCGTGGTAGATACTTGTACTATGTACTATCCTCATATCAATACAATTAAAAGCAGGACGTAGGGTATTATCTCCTTGAGAGAGCCCGAACCTGGCTAAAATCCTGTGTCCATGTTACCATTGGTCCAACACGCCTAGCTTAGGACCCATACTATGAGATATGTCGGATTTGACACCGACAGTGATCTCCTCCACGGCCTCGTTGGCTATCAGCGACTCTGCTCATCCGTGTGGCGGCCCCTCTCCATGGGGAGCTCGGGTGCCCCTATTGTTGCCGAGATGGAGAGGAAGAGGAAGTGGGTCGACGTCGAGGAGTAAGTGACCTGACTTGGCTTGGCTCATATGTCTATGGCTCCTGCATTGATGACCTCCTCTCACTTGGTAACCAGGAATGTCGCCGTGTTGAAGATGAGGAAGAAGAAGGCAGGCGTCAAGCCGAAGGCAACTCCCGACACGCCGCCTGCCCTTGCCGAGATGCCGCCACCTATCGTTGAAGAAGAGAGGGCTCGCAAGGCGACCCCTCAAGCCCCATCACCGAGCCCCGATGCTCGTTGATGTAATCTCTCCTGCCCTTGGGGATGTGGTGACACCGATGTCCGGAGAGCCAACTCCCGAGGGCATGCTGCTTGCCGATTCGTCCATGTCCGCAGTCGCCGAGCAGCCTTCGGAGCCTCTTGTCCCTCTTAACGCCGTTTCCCCGAGCGCCCCCAACGACCATGCTGGGGGCCCCTCCGGGGGAGACCATGGCGCCTCCGGTGCCCATCGACAACGTCCTGGGCGGGGCCTTTGCTGCCCTGGGTCAGGTTCGTGATGCCTTCGGGAGTGCAGGTGATCACCTCATGGGTGGACGCCTGGGGATCCACTTAGGATGGCTCCGGGCCGACGTGGCCGCTATGGTGATGTGGGGTTAGGCCACGGCTACTGCAGCAAAGGGTGAGGAGGAAACCATGGCCGCTCGCGCCGTGCGCGAAGAGGTGGAGGCCCGTCAGAAGACCTTCCATGAGGAACAGGCCAAGCTTGAGGGACAGCTTCGTCAGTGGATGAAAGACCTCGAGTCCCACGAGGCCAATCTTGCCGCCCACGAAGCCGAGTTGTCTCAGGTGGTGACCTGCCAGGATGCAGAGCGGGCACGCCTGGACGTGCAGGAGAATGAGGTTGCTTCGAGGAACATCCTTCTTGACACCAAGGAGAAAGCTATCGCCGCGGCCTAGGAGAAGAATGCCGTAGAGCTGAGCACCTTCCCTGCCGTCGAGCTCAAGCTTTGGAAGGTGCTCCACACCCTCTGCTAAGATGGATTCGTGGAGCCTCTGGCCGCCCCGGAGGACAGCTTCGCGGTGCTTGCTTGGAAGCTCGTCGTGGCGCTGGAGGATGCCGTCGTCAAGGTGGATAAGGTCTTGGATAGTGACTACCATGATCTCTTCTCTGAGGCTGCGATGCGCGTCTTCAGCCATCTTCATCTTCGCGAGCCTGGGTTTGACTTCAACTCCGTGGTCCTCCCGATCGCCCCTGAGCTCCGCACAGGCGCCGCGACAGTGGTGAAAGGCGCTGTGGAGATGCTGGTGAAGCGGTTCACCCGCGTTATGGTTCCTCCGCCTCCGAATGCTGTTGAGGCTGGCGGCTGGGAAGACGACACCAGCGACGTCGATGATGAGTCCCCTGAGGGTGCGACGAACGGTGGCGATGGTTCCTCCTGATTCCTTTGTCCTGCTCCTTTCCTGCAATGTACACCATGCCTCGTGGAGCCGTTAAACTCATTTGCGTTTGCAAAAACTTCTAATGCTTGTAATAACTATTGGACTGCATGATTGCTTTCTTCGCCTTGTTTCCTTCTTGCTTGCTGTGATGCTCTGCGTCGGCAGGGCCCAACCCACGCATACCTCAACCGCCGTTGGGCCGACCGGAAACCAAGGACGATCCAAGGGGCAAGGGGCTATAGGTCCAGTTAGGCTCCTGAGTCGCGATGCTCAGGATTCCCCCTTGACGTGCGAGCATCCCTCATGAAGGGAACATGGTGAGGATCAAGATAACTCGACACTTACAAACACCTTTAGTGCTCTGCGTCGGCAGGGCCCGGCCCGCGCATACCTCAGCCGCCGTTGAACCAACCGGAAACCAAGGACGGCCCAAGGGGTGAGAGGCTATGGGTCTAGTTAGGATCCTGAGTCGCGATGCTTAGGAGTCCCCCTTGACGTGCGAGCTTTAGTGTCCTTCTTAGGGATTGAGGTAACTTGAGACTTCCGAACACCTTTGCGCTTTGCGTCGGCAAGGCCTGGGCCGGGCATACCTCCACCGCCGTTGGGCCGACCAAAAACTAAGGACGGTCCAAGGGGCAAGGGGCTACAGGTCCTGTTAGGCTCCTGAGTCACGATGCTCAGGAGTCCCCCCTGACGTACGAGCTTCAACGTCCTTCCTAGGGATTTTGAGCAGTTTTTTAGCGCACTGGGCTCTGCATCGGCAGGGCCTGGCCCGTGCATACCCTAGCCACAGTTGAACCAACCAGAAACCAAGGATGACCCAAGGGGTGAGGCGCTACGGGTCAAGTTAGGCAACTAAGTCGCGATGCTCAGGAGTCCCCCTTGACGTACGGGCAGTTCCCATACCTTTCCTTGCTAGCTTTTCCGGAGATGGGTGCGTGAAGACTAGGTTTGGCAGAACTGGGAAGGCGGCGTGTACCGGACTTAGCCTAGTAGCAGCCCCTATGTAGACCCCTCACACGTGCATCCCTGGGGAACGCAGCGAGAAAGGGGCCGCTAGGGACTTTCCTGAGGTTGGATGCAGCCATTGGGGGTGCCCTTAGTTGTTTACCCCGCCGCACCGGGCGTGGGGCTTCTTCCTTGCATGGGCATAGTTATTGATGGACCGTGTCGACCACCAGAGCAGAGATGTGGCTTCCACATTGCATGGGCATAGTCATTGGTGGAGCGTGTTGACTTCTCCGCCAGCGCTGGGCTATGGTTGCCACATTGCGTGGGAAGGGATCCCTCCGCGTCCTCGGGGGCCCCCGAGCGTGTACATCCCATAGAGTACGTACACGTGGCTAGCATGGCAGAACTGAGAGGGGTATCTGGGAAGTCACGATGACGCTTTGGCCTTGCGAGTGTTCCTACATCTAAGGCGGTTTGCGCCTGAATCTTCTTGTAGATGGGGCCATTTGAGACCCTGCTTGATTCTTCTTCTTCTTGAGTGAGGTAAGTTGGGAGCCCTCTTGGCACTCTACGTCCTTAGGTCCCGGTCCCGCACATTTCCCCACCACTATTAGGTACGACCAAAAACCAAGGACGCATTTCACGGGGCAAGGCCCCGACACTCCTGATGTCAACCAGGAACCAGGACGACACCAGGAGGCCGAGTGGCATTATGACCAGTAAGGCTCATGAGGAGCCCCCTTTGACATTCAAGAGACCCCCATTCCATCCCGTCGGCTACTGCCTCGGGAGGCCGCGAGGCCTCTTGAGACTCCATGTGATGCACCACGGCCGGAGCCCCCAAGCGGGGGGTCGACCGCCCAACGATGCAAGTAAGGTAGAATGTCATGGCATAGAGTAGACGCACAAGAAACTACTGAAATATGCATAAACAAAGCAGTGGCAGGGGCGTTCCCTGATCGCCTGAAGGTCTTGTGGCCCAGTGGGCGCCCTTGGACAGAGTGAACCAAAAAATTACCTGGCAATAGCCAACAAAAAGTCACCTGGCGGCCATGCCGCTGAAGAGCCAAAGTCTTTGTCATTGGCCGATCCTCCGCCCCTATGAGCGCGACCCTCATGGGCCCGTCATGTCCCAAGGACCAGAACCTTCGCTTGGTCCGGGCAACTCCTCCAAATCCTCGCTGTGCCCTGCCAGGCAAGGCATGATCATGGCTCGATGAAGGCGTTGGAAGGTGACAGGTGCGTTCGCCAACCCGAAGGGTATGCAGACGTAGGTGTTAGGGTTGACCCATCCATGATCAGCACGCGCTAGCCAGAACGGGCCTTGAGTCATGGCCCTGTTGATCGCGAGTGCATTGACACAGACACATGGATGATCGATCGTGCCGATGATGACGACTGCGATTGGTGGCGCAGGGCAGTCCCCGCCTCGCATGGCCTGGGCTTCTCAAAGTTCTTCGATTGCTCTGAGGACGGACTCTTGCGAACCAGGATCCACACGCCGTGATCCCAGCTCGATCTGGCACACGTCGGAGCGCGCTTCCAGGTTGTGCTCGAGCGCCTCTCTTGCCTCACTGACCAGACCGGAAACCTCCCCGGTGGGAGCCCCCGGGCCCGGCCCAAGAGTGGCGCCGAGTGCGCTTTCCTATGCGATGGGAGGCGGGGCTCCACTTCTGAGTGCAAAGGCTGAAGTTGCTGGACGCCCCATGGGGAGGAGTTGCTTCTTCTTCTTGCGTGGGTCCTCATGAGGCAGTGTGTCTTCCTCTTCATCCGAGCGCTCGGTCACTGCAGGACGGTAAGCACGCTCGAGGGTGCAGACGGCGCCCTTCTCATCGCAGGCAATGGTAATTACACCGCCACTTCCTGGCATCTTGAGGACGTTGTAGCCGTGGTGAGTCACTGCCATGAACTTAGCGAGAGATGGGTACCCAAGGATCGTGTTGTACGGAAGGTGGATGTGCGCGACGTCGAAGACGATGATCCGGGTGTGGTAGTTCTTGCACCCGCCGAAGGTGATAGGCAGATGCACCTGCCCGATGGGTACGATGGACCCGTCTATGACCCCGAAGAAGGGCTTAGTTGGCATGAGCTGTTCATACGGCACCTGGAGCATATCGAAGGTCTCAATGGAGAGAACGTTGAGCCCCGCTCCGCTATCGATAAGGTTCTTGGTGACGAGGACGTTGCTAATGGTTGGGGTACACAACATGGGGAGCTTGCCGGCCATGAATGAGCACCTTAGCTGATCGTTTGTGTCGAAGGTGATGGCGGTCTAAGACCAATTGAGGGGGCGCATTGCTTCAGGCTTCTGGAGAGCCGCATTCACCTGCCGTGCGAATTGCTTGAAGGCACGGTTCGATGCTGGGCCTGGGCACCACCCAGGATGCAGGCCACCGCTCTAACCCCTTGGAAGCCCCCAGCCCCATCGTCCTGCATGTTTTCTTCTTTCCTTCTCGGTGGCGGAGGCAGTGGAGGTAGTGCTGACTGACGTGAGTGAGTCTCACAAGGCGGACCACATCGTGAGCCCTCTGGAGGGTCGCCGTGTGAGCGGTCCTCACGAGGCGGGTCGTGCCAGCGGTCGTCCCGAGGTGGATCGCGCTAACGGTCCTCCTGAGGCTGGTCGTGCCACCCCTGATGCGGCTCTGAGTTGTCCCAGCGGCCTCCGCCACGGCCTCTACCACGCCCAAAACATCGGTCGCCTCGGCCAGGGCACCTGCTGAAATGCTCGGCACGGAGTCGGTGGTGTCATGGTTGTTGGTGCCATGGAAGATGCATGTCGACCTTCCTCCTCGGGGGTGCTCTTCTCCCCGACTGTGCTTCACCTCGGCTTTGGCCGCAAGCACCGTTGGGGCCTTGCGCTTTGCTTCCTTGGCCTTGGTATTCTTCTCGTCTGGCTCCGCCGCCAGAGACCCAAGGAGAGATAGGAAGCCCTCGTCGGCCTTGGCGCACTTGTTCTCTAGGTTAAACATCTCCAAGGCAGAGCATAGTTCGTCGTTCATGGCGAGCTCTTCCTTCATCTTGAGGTCAGTGACTCCGTCGGCGAAGTCCGAAATGATGGACTCGTTCGACGCCCTGGGGATCTTAAAGTGTGTGGTCGTGAAGCACTGTATGAACTTGTGTAGGGTCTCGCCATCTTGCTGCTTGATACATCGCAGGTATTTCACGATGGGCGCGCGGTCGCCAGTGCCTTGGAAGTTGGCGATGAAGCGTTTGCGCAGGCCATCCCAGGAGGTGATGCATGCCTACGGGAGGTTGAAGAGCCAAGAGAGTGTGCCGCCCTTGAGCTCCATGGGGAACCAGCACGCCATGACCTTGTCGTCTCCTCCTGCCGCATGGATACTCAGGGAGTAGAGCTATAGGAACTCGGCTAGGTCCGCGGTGCCGTCGTAACGCGGGGGCAGGTCAGGCTTGAACTTGCAGGGCCACGTGGTCGGGTAGAGCTCCAGGACGATGGCAAGGCACCCCACCGGCTCGACGAGCGCCGCATGCGCGAGGGCAACCTGGTCTTGATGCTCCCGTGGGGCCGCCTCGAGTGGTATCCGGTCGCGGCCCTAGGTCGGCAGCATAGGGAATGCATGTGCATCAGCGCGCGGCCAGGGAACCACTTGCAGCTTACTTCATCCCCCGGCCTCGGTTCATGAGGCCAGTCACGGGGATGCGCCTCTTGCCTGGGATCGGGGTCGGTGTCATGTCACGGAGGCGGAGGCTACGTGTCTTGTACCACGTCGTTTGCCAGGCATGGTTGGGGCCGAAGCAAGTAGGAGAGCACCAAGGCCTCGCCGGCTGCACCTACAAGCTCCGTGATGCACCCAAGCCATTCTTCGTAGTGGTCAGGAGTGGGGCGGTAGCGGAGCAATTTGTTATCCATGATGAGCGCGCCTTGGCCGCGCAACGGCCCTGGCCGAACATGAGAGAATGAACTGGAGGCCGGGACGATCGACAGAGTGGCGTTGTGGCTGTCGCGCTGCGCGGTGACCGACTGGGAGGAGTATTATTGCTCATGGGCGTCGGGGCCCGTGGTGGCGTTTGCCACAGGCAAGGGTGACCTGCGCGCGGTGGCGCGGCCCACGGGTGCCCTCTGGGCGACGTGGGTGGCACGGCGTTCAGCATGGGCTCGGCGGGCGTCATACATCATAGCGGTGAGGTGGGAGAAGATCTTGGCTTGAGGGAGACTCTGACAGGCCCCCTTCCTGGCATGCCAAATGTCGGATTTCGGGCTCCGCAAAACACTTAAGATTCGAACACAGCGGCGTACGCAAAGATCTCCTGCAGCCTCGCCAGACCTAGCTCACTACTTGATGAACACAACGATGAACTCGCACGATGATGAGGAAGAAGATGGACACGACAGTTTACCCAGGTTCGGGCCGCTGCAAAGCGCATTACCCTACTCCTGGTTTGGTGGATTGCCTCTCGTGGAGGTTTGGGTTGATGAACTAGTACAATGTGTTGGGTTCTACCGTAGATGCATCGCATGCAAATTAAAATTTTCCTACGCGCGGAACATCCAAGAACATGGCCATGCTTATCCAGGTCAGATCACCCGAGGGCCCTAGAGTATATCTCTCCTGATCGAAGGGGCAAATGCCATCTTGCTCGACCATGTCTTGCAGCATGGGTCTGGACAAGCGCAAAACCTACCTTTGTAACTACCCAGTCACGGAGTAGCATTTGGTCGGCCCAAAGCAAGTCTTTCACCATCCCGAGTACATGCGCCAGCTCAGGTCTTAGGACATAGAACGTATGTTGTACTAGAGACTCACAGATGACCTATCGCTGCGTCTCATAGTTGGGTCTGTCCAACTCAGACCTTATCTCGACTCAGGTCCGACTTTGTCAAATCCGACCAGACCTTTCTGAGTCCATATTATCCGGCTAGCATCCCATGCTACATGGTCAGTGAGACCGGACCATCCACCATGTCATATGCTAGTCTAACTGGCTACGTGTCCACACAACCCTTTCAACTAGGGACCATTTAGGACAGTCGTCATACAATGCATATTCTCACAAACAAATCACGTACTTCTAAATACACATCAATGATAGTGTCCAAGGACTATCTTTATTCATAAACACATAGGAAATATCATAATACATGATTGCCTCTAGGACATATCTCCAACACAATGTGCTTGAGCCTCGTGAGGGCACTCAAGATGTGTTCTTGGCTGGCTATCTCGTGGTGGTGTATGGAGTGTCTAAGTGTTGGATCGGATCTGTCTAGGTCTCTCCCTCTATGGTGCAACCTATGCTCTATATATAGCGGCGACCCGGGTCCTCTTCCCTTATCACAATGGAGGGAAGGGATCCCACAACGGCCAATTTCGAAGGGGGACAGGGGTTGGTGCTTCCCCTGCCCAAAGGCGGTCTTCGCCTGCGAAGTAGCTATCGACACTGTAGGGACATGCTCAGCGATGACATCCACCCTGCAGGGAGGGTGGTTGTGGTCTTCTTGAACCGGAATGGAAACCTTTGAGGGGTGCTTTGGGAACCCGCGTCTGTCCTTGCTCCCTTTGCACTAAAGGGGAAACTGTGCCGCCTAGCACACTGGCACGTGCCTGTCCTTCCTTGCGTCATCCTTGACTCCCGAGGTTGGGCCTTGTGTAGGAAACTCCGCTACTCCATAGGGGTCCTGAGGAGTCCCATCCTTCGTAGGTCTTGTCCTGTTCTTCCTCGCGAGGCTGGGGCCCCTGCGAGGATCTTGTCTTAAATGGGGCCACGCCTTGCTGCGTTTGGTCAATGAGGTGGGCCATGCCATGGGCCATAGGCAGGCAGGTTTGGGTACCCCCATTCCCAGAACACTCACACAAGCACCACATGTTGGAGGATCCATAACAATATAACTTCTATGCAAATATACACAACCATAACTCATTATGTTGTCTTCCTTGTCCAACTTCAACTAATTTGCTCTAGTTTGAAAATAATTAATGGGTATGCACAATCATAGAAGATTTCCAAGCTAATATATTTATATGTGAAAATTCTCTTCCTTATACTAAGCATTCACCAATTGCTTGTATGGCCAATATTGTGATTGTCAAACTTCAATACATTTTACTTTGTAAAGCAGATGTGAAGCTACTACTAAGCATAAAGTACATTTATAATTTCAGATTTATGATATTTCATTGATTCACAATTTACTCATAGGATATAAGTGAAGCAAAAGATTAAATGACAAGCTACTCTCAAAAGATATGAGTGAAGATAAATTAGTAGGTAAACAATAAAGTAGCTATGTGAGGGCTCTCTCAATAAATACTTTCAGATCTGAGTATTTTATTAAAACATCAAGCAAAACAATAATGGCACTCCAAGAATAGCACATATCATGCGGACAAATAAAAAATTAGGCTCCAAGTAAGATGTACCGATAATGTTGGAGACGAAAGAGGGGCTGCCTTCTGGGGCATCCCCAAGCTTAGACGCTTGTGTCTTCCTTCGATATTACCTTGGGGGTGGCTTGGGCATACCCAAGCTTAGGTCCTTGCTGCTCCTTATTCACCTCATATCAGTATCTCACCCAAAACTTCAAAACTTCAATCACACAAAACTTAACGGAACTTCGTGAGATGGCTTAGTGTAGTAAAGATAGATCATTCACTTAGGTACTATCAAGACAAGATTCGTATTTGTTCTCACATAATACCTACTGCATTCAATCATTCCCACAATTTATATCGCCAAATATAAGCTATGGAAACACTTGAAACAAGCAAACTAGGCATGCAAAACATAATCTATCAAAAATAGAACAATTTGTAAAGATCCAAATGATCACCATACTTTCCTGATTCTAAAAATTCTGAAAAATTAGTACAACGCATAGAATCAAACAAGCAAGTATCCACACTATCCCAAAGGCTTTACTTGATAGTTTATTAAAATAAAAGACACAAAACATGATTACTACAATATCTTAATCATGTGAACATATAAAAATAGAAATTAAAAGTTTGGGTTGTCTCCCAACAAGCGCTATTCTTTAATGCGTTTTGGCTAGGCATGATGATTTCAATGATGCTCGTATAGGAATAATAGTTGAAACACACAAGGGAGCATCATGAATCACATGAAAAGAACATTTAAGTCTAACCACTTCTTATGCATAGGGATTTTGTGAGGAAATAATTTATGGGAGCAAGAATCAACTTGCATAGGAAGGCAAAACAAGCATAACTTCAAAATTTTGAACACATAAAGAGGAAACTTGATATTATTGCAATTCCTACAAGCATAAGTTCCTCCCTCATAATAGTTTTCAGTAGAATCATGAAGGAATTCAACAATATAACTATCACATACATCATTCTTTTCATGATCTACAATCATAGAATTTATCACTCTACACATAAGCAAACTTCTTCTCATTCATAATAGTGGGAGCATCAAATGAGACTCAAATACTATAAATTGTTTCCATATTAAAAGAGTAATGTTCATTAAAAGGATATTCAAAATTATGACAATAATCATCATTACTTTTTATAACATAGGTATCATCAGAATAATCATCATAAGTAGCAACTTTGTTCTCATCATAGTCAAGTGAAACCTCTTCCGAAATAGTGGAATCATTACTAAATAAAGTAATGACCTCTCCAAATCCACTTTTATCATTATAAGAAAATTCAACATCCTGAAAATTAGTGGGATAATAATTATCTAAAGTTGGCACTCTTACAAACCCACTTTCATAAATATCGCAATCATCATAAGTAGGAGACATGCAATCATCATAACAAATTTGATCATTCAAAGTAGGGGAACTAAAAAGATCATCTTCATTAATCATAGCACCCCAAGCTTTGGACTAACATTAATTGCAGCAAATAAATTCTCAAACATGTCATTCTCATCAAACTTAGCATCCCCAAGCTTGTGGCTTGACATATCATAAGCATAATCACTCTCATCATTCATAGTACGCATAGCACCAATAGTATAACAATTATTACCATCATAATTTACCAAGTTGGTGCCAAAAAGATTTTCAAGATTTTAAGAAGTATCATTATCTTCCCAATCATAGTCATCAAAACAAGCAATAGGCATAACAAAATCATCATCAAGTGTATCATCTTCCACAATTATTTTTGATTCATCCTCGTGAGGCACAACAATAATAGGAGCAACATCATTTGGGAGAGGTACCATTTTATGTTTACTCTTTCTTCTTCTCTTCTTCTTCACCACATCATGTGTGGGTTTAACTAATATTTTCGAGCTTCTTATTTATGAGAATGGTTGAATAGGGAGCTCCTCCTCGTCACCTATTACATCATCAGAGACAATAGGAGGGGAAGTGGAAATCTTTACCATTTCATTAGTATTCATTTTATGTTCTATTGGCTTTCCCATCTTTCTATAGTTGGAAATATAAGCATCCTTGTTGCAATTTACCATGCAAAACATATAGATATTCCTTAGTCTAGTTTCAATATCGTCCGTGAGAATGAATACTTCAAACCAACTACTTTTACATGTCAATTCTTCACTCCCCCAAAATAGAGAAAGCTCATTATAAAGTTCAGGGATGATCAAGTCATTACAATATTTGTCCATGATTTGATCATGAAAAAGTTTGCATTGGAAATTAAAATGACCAACTTTATTGCAAAGTTCACAAGTAATAAGACAAAGAGAACGTAATTTTGTAGCAAATGCATCTATCACTTTAAGAAAAAATCGTCTCTATCATGTTTATGATTCTTACAAAATCTATCTTCCATATAAGGCACGTCCTCACAAACTTTACGCACTCCACAAAAATTAACATGCTTATAAGAAACATTTTTATCATGACTAGTGCCATCATCATTAGTATTTCTGATATTCATAGAATTCATACTAAGAATATTTCTATCATGCTCATCATTCAAGGAATTCTCATCAAGTATTTTCATAAATTCTTCCTCTACCAATTGACCACAATTTTTCGAGCCATCATTTTCACGAAAGACATGAAAGAGACGAAACAATTGATGCAACCTAAAATCCATTTTTTGTAGTTTTCTTCTATAAAAAAACTAGTGAAAAACAAGAAACTAATTTTTTTGATTGCAATATCTAAAGATATACCTTCAAGCACTCACCTCCCCGGCAACGGCACCAGAAAAGAACTTGATGTCTACTATGCAACTTGTAGACTTGTGTTGGGCCTCCAAGCGTAGAGTTTTGTAGGACAGTTGCAATTTTCCCTCAAGTGGATGACCTAAGGTTTATCAATCCGTGTGAGGTGTAGGATGAAGATGGTCTCTCTCAAACAACCCTGCAATCTAATACAAGAAATATCTTGTGTCCCCAACACACCCAATACAATGGCTAATTGTATAGGTGCACTAGTTCGGCGAAGATATGGTGATACAAGTGTAGTAATGATAGTAGATATTGACTTTTGTAATCTGAAAATATAAAAAAAACAAGGTAGCAAGTGACAAAAGTGAGCATAAATGGTATTGCAATGCTTGAAAACAAGGCCTATGGTTCGTACTTTCGCTAGTGCAATCTCTCAACAATGCTAATATATTGGATCACATAACCATCCCTCAACATGAAGTGGATAATCACTCCAAAGTTCCTATCTAGCGGAGAGCATACGATTGTTTGTAGGGTATGAAACCACCTTAAATTATCCTTTCCGATCAATCTATCCAAGAGTTCATACTAAAATAACCAGGTTATCATTTCCGATCGATCTATCTAAGAGTTTGTACTAGAATAACACCATATGATACGCATCAACCAACTCTAATGTCACCTAGATACTCCAATATCTCCACAAGTATCCATGAGTTAAATATACGATACGCATCAAACAATTTCAGATTCATAATACTCATTCTAACAAAAAGAACCTCAAAGAGTGCCCCAAGATTTCTACTGGAGAAGCTAGGACAAGAACATGTATCAACCCCTATGCATAGATTACCCAAATGTCACCAGAATCCGCAAGTTGACGCCATAACATATATGAAGTGAATCACTTGAATACCCCAATGTCACTACGGGTATACACATGCAAGACATACATCAAGTGCTCTCAAATCCATAAAAGTATTTAATCCGATAACAACAAAATCTCAAAGGGAGAACTCAATTCATCACAACAAGATAGAGAGGGGAAAACACCATGTGATCCAACTATATTAACAAAGCCCGTGATACATCAAGATCGTGCCATCTCAAGAACATGAGAAAGAGAGAGAGATTGAACACATAGCTACTGGTACAAACCGTCAGCCCCGAGGGTGGACTACTCCCTCCTCATCATGGACTCTGCCGGTATGATGAAGATGGCCATTGGAGATGATCTACCCTCTCTGGCAGGGGACTGTTTTCTCTCCAGATTGGTTTTTCGTTGATATAGAGGCCTTGCAGGGGTGGAAAGAGAAGTCTAAGGTTATTTCTGATGGTTTCTATATTTATAGGAATTTTTGGCATTGGTTTCATACAGAGATGGGCCATGAGGTGGGCATGCTCCACCAGGGCATGGGTAGTGGGCCTGGTGCGCCCTGGTGGAGGGTGGCCACCTCGTGACTCTTCTGTCCCTCCCACGAAGCGTTGAAGGCCTCTTTTGTTCGCAAAAAAATCTTCAAAAAGTTTCGGGCGATTCTGAGAACTTTCATTTTCTCCACAAAGAACAACACCACGGTAGTTCTGCTGAAACCAGCGTCGGTCCGGGTTAGTTCTAAATAAATCATATAAAGTACATAATAACCATATAAAAGTATTGTGAACATAGGTGAATATGGCATCAATACTTCATAAATTATCGATACGTTGGAGACGTATTAGGCACCTCTATACATCCCTACTTCCCTTTGCGAAGGGCCTATCTATTTACTTTATGCAATTTTTAATTTTATTTGAGTCTCCATCTTCTCTTATAAAGCACCAACTAGGGGGCACTATGATCATACTTCAGCATTAGGTGTAGCTAATATTTGAGTGAGTATTCATGAATGGATCAAAGATTGAGCATGATGGGCTAGGGATAGCTTTCTTTAGTGTTGATATTTTGAAAGACATGGTTGCTTGTTGGTATGCTTGAGTATTGAAGTCTTCATGTCAAAACTAGACTATTGCTTTGAAACATCTAATGTCCAGATGTCCATTCTATAAAATAAAAGTATATGTGATGAACATGTTAGGCAGCATTCCACATCAAAAATTCTATTTTTTATCATTTACCTACTCAAGGATGAGTAGGAATTAAGCTTGGGGATGCTGATACGTCTCCAACGTATTTATAATTTTTTATTGTTCCATGATGTTATATTATCAATCTTGGATGTTTTACAATCATTTTATAACAACTTTATATCATTTTTGGGACTAACCTACTGACAGTGTGCCAAGTGCTAGTTGCTGTTTTTTGCTTCGTAGAATATCAGTACATAACAAAGCCCAAACACCGTGAAACTTTTTGGAGATTTTTTTGGGCCCAAAGACACCTGGAGGATCAAAGAAGTGTCAGGGAGGAGGGTCGAGGAGGCTACAACCCACAAGGGTGCACCAGAGGCCCCTGACACGGCCTGATGGGTTGTGCCCTCGTTGGATGCCTCTCCACCGCCTATCAACTTTATAAATACCCAAATATTTCAAAAAACTTAGGGGAGTCTATGAAACACAACTCCAGCCGCCGCAGGTTACAGAACCGCTAGATCCAATCTAACACCATCACAGAGGGGTGCATCATTTTCATGACCGCCTCTGCGATGATTTGTGAGTACTCCACCATATACCTACGGGTCCGTAGGCAGTAGCTAAATGGCATGCTTCCTTTTTTTGGTTCTCAATACAATGGTCTCTTGGAGATCTATTTGATGTAGTGACTTCTTGCTCTGTGTTTGTTGGGATCCAATGAATTTTGAGTTATGATCAGTTTCTATCCATGAATATTATTTGAGTCTTCTTTGATCTCTTATATGCATGATTATTTATAGCCTCGTATTTCTTCTTTGAATCTTTGGTTTAGTTAGGCCAAGTAGAACGATTTTTCTTGCCATGGGAAGAGGTGCTTTGTGATGGGTTCAATCTTGCGGTGGGCAGCGAGGCACATATGTATCATTGCTATTAAGGATGACAAGATGGGGTCTATTCCTACATGAATAGATCTTGCCTACATTATCTCATCATTCTTATTGCATTGCTCCATTTCTCCATGAACTTAATACACCAGAGGCATGTTGGATAGCGATCGATGTGTGGAGCAATAGTAGTAGATGCAGAATCGTTTCGGTCTACTTATCTTGGACGTGATGCCTACTGATACATCTCCATCATATCCACTTTTCCAAACTCTTTTGCCCTTGTTTTGGACTCTAATTTTCATGAGTTCAATGGCACTAACCCAGACTGACGATGTTTTCTCTAGAATTGCCTTGGTGTTATTTTTGTGCAAAAATAAAAGTTGTCGGATTGACCTGAAAATGTATGGAGATTATTTTTGGAATTAATAAAAAATACTTGTGAAAGAATCAACCGGAGGGAGTCCACCCACAGGTGACAAGCCCACCAGGCACAACCATCCCCCTAGGCGAGCCTGGCAAGCTTGTGGCCCCCCTATGGCTCCTCCGACCTCAATTCCAACCCTATATATTCCTATTCGTGGAGAAAAAATCAAGGAGAAGAGTTCATCACGTTTCACGATACAGAGCTATCGCCACCTCCTCTTCTTCCTTGGGAGGCCAGATCTGGAGTCCGTTTTGGGCCCCGGAGAGGGGAAATCAATGCCATCATCATCACCAACCATCCCTCATCACCAATTCCATGATGATCTCCATCGTTCATGAGTAATCCCATCGTAGGCTTGCTAGACGGTGATGGGTTGGATGATATTTTTCATGTAATCGAGTTAGTTTTGTTAGGGTTTGATCCCTAGTATCCACTATGTTCTGAGATTGATGTTGCTATGACTTTGCTATGCTTAATGCTTGTCACTAGATCCCGAGTGCCATTATTTCAGATCTGAACCTATTATGTTTTCATGAATATATAGGTGTTCTTCATCCTATCTTGCAAGTTGTAGACACCTATTACGAGTTATGATCCGCATCCCCTAGGGTGACAATAACTGGGATTCTTTCCGGTGATTACCGTAGTTTGTGGAGTTCATGTGTTCACTAAGTGCTAATGCTTTGGTCCGGTTCTCTATTAAAAGCAGGCCACGGGAGGGTCGAAAATAAGCATCTCCCTTAGTTTCCATTAGAACCCCGCTGCCACGGGAGGGTCGAAAATAAGATGTCATGCAAGTTCTTTTCCATAAGCACGTATGACTATGTATGGAATACATGCCTACAGTACATTGATGAATTGGAGCTAGTTCTGTGTCACCCTATGTTATAACTGTTGCATGATGAATGCCATCCAACTTAATTATCCATCACTGATCCAGTACCTATGAGCTTTTTGTTGGCGTTCTGGGAACAGGGGTACCCAGACCTACCTGCCTACGGCCCAGAGCATGGCCCACTTCATCAACCAAATAATATCAGGCGCGTCCTCCACTCAAGACAAGGCCCTCACGAGGGCCCTAGCCTCGCGAGGAAGAACAGCGATAAGAACTGCAAAGGATGGGTCTCCTTAGGACCCCTTCGGAGCGGTGGAGATTTCTATGCAAGGCCCGGCCTCTGGAGTCAAGGGTGACGTTAGGAAGGACAGGAGGGAGTCAGTACGCCAGGCGGCGCAGTTTCCTCTTTGGTGCAAAGGAAGCAAGGACATATGCGGGTTCCCAAAGCACCCCCAAAGGTTTCCACTCCACTACAAGACGACCACAACCACCCGCCCCACGGGGCGGATGTCATTGCTGAGCCCATCCCTGCGCCGTCGACAGCTACTTTGCAGGCGAAGACCGCCTTTGGGCAAGGCGAGCACGTACTGCCGCTCCCCCTTCAAAATTTTCCATTGTGGGATCCCTTCATGCCCTTGTGATAAGAGAAGAGGACCCGGTCCACAACTATATATAGAGGATAGGTTGCACCGTAGGGACGGGGGAGACCGACTTGGTCCACCGCACAATCTATTCCACCACTCATCTACCACAAAGCCACAAAGGGCCTCGAACACCTCAAGCGAGCCCTCAAGAGGCCCAAGAACATTGTACTATTTCATCCACATCACCTCCTCGAGAGGCAATGCACCAAAGCAGTAGTAGGGTATTACGATTCGCAGCGGCCCAAACCTGGGTAAACTGCCATGTTCATCTTCTTCCTCGTCATCGTGCGAGTTCATCGTTGTGTCCATCGAGTAGCGAGCTAGGATGACGAGGCTACAGGGAACTTCGCACACGCCCCTGTGTTCGAATCTTAAGGGTTTTCGCGGAGCCCGAAATTTGACATTTGGCGCACTAGGTAGGGGGCGTGTCGAAGTCTTCCCCAAGCTTCGTCCCTCCCAAGCTTCGCTGCTCCGATGGCCAGCGCTCAACAAGCTTCCTAGGCCGCTGCGGGTCAGTTTCCCTAAACCCTGCCGCGGCAGTCGAAGGCTGACCGAGCAGTCTGTACCAGGTCACTAGCGTTGCCTCTACCATCACCGCCTCTAACATAGCTCAAGCGCAAGGTGGGCGGCCAGCGCCCCCGGCACCGGCAGCACGCTGCACCTACGTGGGAGACCTCAACACGCACAATGCGCTGCTGCTAGCAAGCGAGATGCTTCACCACCGACCTATGCATGGCTGCTTTGATGCATGGGACGACTACATCATGGAGTTGGTTAGTGTCGCGCAGAATGCCATCTCCCCTGACTCCTCTCCAAGGCCACATACGCCAGGCTTCGGAGGCTCGTGCGCCGTGCGCACTCCCCAAACCGCCGGCGGAGGGATCCCCCCAACGACAGACGAATCCGAGCAGGGCGCGCCACACGCTGTGCTCCTCCTCCTACGAATCCTGGTGATCGGATTCGAGATGCAGCCCAGCCATGTCCACTAGGCACACGAAGGGAACGACGAGGCGCCACTCGCACACACCAATGCGCATCATAGCAATCCGGCTGGCCCTCACCAGTTAGGGCAGGCCAGACGGTAGCACGCCATCTGGCGCAGTCAGTGGGCAGCGCAAGCGTCTAGACAAACAAGCAATAGCGGCGGATGCACACCGGGTCGCCAAGGGAACAATCCACACAAGGAGACGCATGACCCACCAGTTGACGGAGGCAGAGGTAAGCAACTCCGTTTCGAGGCCCGAAACAGGAGGGTTTGCGAGCAACGCGCCCGAGGTGGATTCCCACCACCGTCAGGAGGGAACACCCCCCGACGCACCTACGAGCGGTTCAGGAGGTGGACCGAGCACCTACGTGGAACCCTACATACCTTGTTACATCCTTTCGCTAGGTGGAGGGATGGATTAGGTGCCCGCCATGGAACAGGCGCCCGACGCGGACGCTAGCACTTCTCAAGAGTAAGGGGCACCCCAGGCGTTCTCCCCAAGCCAGGCCTGGAGGCTCCGATCGGCGGGGCACCAAGCCTAGGCAGAGCGAGCTAGAGGGCGCCCGTGGGCCCGTAGGGCGTCGCACGAGCCGACGCCCCCGCGGGCAAGCAACGATGGATCAACCCCCTAGGCCTTAGGAATACTGGCCTGGGGAAGTTGCAAGATAAATGCAATGCGGGCCACCGGTGGCAACTACGATGCGTGCACGACCTTAGGAGGATGGGCCTCCCGAGGCCTTCGGGACCTCGTCAGGATGACGCGCGGGCGCCTCACGAGGCATACTTCACCGACAAAACACCCATATGGCCGTGTTGATGCATCACGCTCATGTTTGGGCCTCGGGAGCGCAATCCCGAGGTCGCGCGGGGAGCGATGCACTCGGGTTAGGGTCATGAGGGCGCACAACCGGGCAAAAATGCACGGGATGGTCTACGACGCGGCTGAGAGCAAACAACCCATGCGCCCGGGGGCTTGCCCAGGGACGTGACACTCTCACATAACAATGAGCGGGCTATATACACCCGGAGAGGGGTTCCTCCCACGCAATGTGGCAGCCGTAGCCTGAAGCTGGCAGGGAAGACAACACTGCCCATCAATGGCTATGCCCATGCAACGTTGATGCCCTATGCTCACCGCTGGGGGAATACGAAGGATAGCCTAGAATCCGGATGCGACATTTCCTTGCTTCTTTTTGATGTTCAAGTTGCCATTTTTCTTTGGAATGAAGCTTGAGAATTTCAAAACATTATATTTTAAAAAGGGGGGCTTTTCTCTCTGCGTTTCCGCCTTTGTAGTCTCTCTTTTTGAATGGTGTTTCGCAAGGAGCCGAATGCTCCGCACTGCCCCGAGGCGCCATAGAGCTAGATGGCAAGGACCTGCCAGCTTAGGGGCACTCGATTTTTAGCTGTTGGCCCCCCGCTCGGGGCTCCGACTACAGCATGATGCCACAACATGGGATCTCGGGAGGCCCCAGGGCCTCCTGAGGCAACACATGGAAGGACAGAATGGGGGATCGCTTGAGCGTCAAAGGGGGCTCCTGGGCAGCACGCCTCAGGAGCCTTACCAGTCATAAGGCCACTCGACCCCCTGATGTCGTCCTTGGTTTCCGGTCGACATCAGGGGTGTCGGGACCTCGCCCCGCGAAGTGCGTCCTTGATTTCTGGTCATACCTAACGGTGGTGTGGAAATGCGCGGGACTGGGACCTGTCGACGTAGAGCGGTTTTAGCATCGAAAAGGGGGTTCCTGGGCAACGTGCCTTGGGAGCCTTACCGGTCATAATGCCACTGGACTTCCTGGTGTTGTCCTTGGTTTCCGGTCGGCATCAGGAGTACCAGGGCCTCGCCTCGTGAGGTACGTCCTCTTTCCGGTCATACCTAACGGTGGTGGGGAAATGTGCGAGACTGGGATCTACAGACGTGGAGTGCCGAAAGGGCCACCGGACCGTTTGACAGACAAGAAGAAAGTATCCCGGACTGAGTCACAGCTTGACGAAACGGCCCGTCTTGCCTCATGACGCGCAGGATCGCCAGTGCCATACAAAGCTAAGTACACTATTGAGCCCATCAGGAGCCTCCTAACATAATAATGACCCCGAAGATGAAATAAGGGTTGCACACGCTAACCTAAGAATGCAGGAACTATGGCTACTACCAACGGCTGTCGAGGCCCCTGAAGGACGAAGCAACAAAGGAGGTGACACGCGAGGAGGGGCTCGATCGCGACGAGCCGCAAGGCCCTGGGCCTGATAGAAGCAATGGTTGCGAGACGCCCCTGGAGGGGGAGAGCCTCATGGGGGCCCTATCGGGGGCTGATGTAGGGCCACAACCATGACGGCACCAACCAACACCACAACCAGGAAATCAAGGAAGAAAAGCAAAATGGCAAAGGTAACATGCAAAAGATTAACGCCCCACAAGACAGGATTCTTGTTCGAGCATTACAGGTATAGGTAAGGGGAAACAGGGGATGCCTAGGAGGAGGAGTCATCGCCACCCGCGCCGCCGGCCGGCCCAGCGTCAGAATCATCCCCCTTGAGGGGGTGCTACAGCCCGACGGGCATCGGCTCCCCTACGTGCCCAAGGTCGAGCTGCGGGGCGAGGCGACGGAGGTTGGAGAAGACAAACATCAAGGCGAAGTCCAGGAGGTCGCGCGTGTTGGACGCGCTGTCCGCGTCCACACGGGAGATGCCTGTCTCCAGCGCCTCCTCCACCCTCTGGAAGAACTCCAGATAGCCCCCATCGCCTCGCATGTTCGATAGCGTGGGGGCGTCCCCAACGAACCAGCCCACCGCTTTGGCCGCGCGGTCGGCGATGCCCTGGAATTGCTTGGCACGCTGGAACTCCAGCAGCCTGGCATGCGCCGCCTCGTCCTTGGCGGCCTGCACGGCGTCGGACGCCTCCTGGACCTGGGCCTGGAGGGAGACAAGCTCCGCCCGAGCCTCAGCCACGCCCCGAAGGGCGGCATCGAAGACGGCCTCGGCAGTGGTCAGCCGAGCCTACAACGTCTCTACCTCCTCCTAAAGCTCGCCAAGTTTGCGCTTCTTGGCCACGGGAACCCTAGAAGGAGGGGAAGGAGGTCAAACTCCAGACGATGGACAAATGAACGAGAGAAGAAGGAGGCAGCGGAATACTTACTCGCCGACCAGGGCTCGTCGCTGGCAAACTCACGCCGACCCTGAGGGCCCCTCGCCGCCGCCTCCAGCGCAGGACGAAGGAACCGCAGGACCTGGACGCTTCCTTGCGCCCGCATCGCTTCCTTCGGACGCCATGAAGGACAGGGGGACAAGAAGGAAAGAGGGTTTTTTGCCGGCAAAGCGAAGGAAACAAGGAGTAGCCTCAAGACTGCAATACCCTTCCTTGGCCAGGGACGGGGCGGATTTATAGCTGTAACCGTGGCCATGAGGTGTCGTGGGAGAGCAGGTGTCACACGCCCCTTGGGTGGCGCGAGGCGGTTCGGTCAATACAGTTCCACCCATGTCGTCTCTCCCGCCCTGTGAAGAGTCGCATCCGCGTGGCCTGAAGCAGCAGCAAGACTTGATGGGAAGTAATGATGGCCTGCGCTTTGCCCAGGCATCGCGTCAATTCGACCAGGTGCGGTTCTAGATGCCCTCAGGGAGCGGAGGCGCCGCCGCCGAGGCGTTTGGCGCGAGCCCAGCCTGGCCCGTAAGCGTTTGGGCCCCACGACACTTCGGGCCGTCCTCCACACTTCGCCCATAAGCCAGCTCGAGCGCGCCTTGGGCCCGGGGGCTACTGTCGATGTTCTAGGAATGGGGTACCTAGACCCATGTCACGCCCAAGATGCGGTCCTATCCTTATTTGGGCACGAGGGCCTCGACAGGGATAGAAGCGCATCTCGATGCGTTCGCAAGAATGGATATCATTACAAGTACATGTATAGAAGAGATGAGTATATGGAATTGGCTTACACTCGCCACAAGCTACATCAGAGTCACAACAATACAATAACATCTCAAGCATCAAACATAAGAGCAGGGTCCATCTACGGACGAAATCAAACGATAAAATGACATCCACCCTTGCTATCCTAGGCTGCCGCCTAGAACCCATCCAAGATTGAAGAAGAAGAAGAAGAAGAACTCCAAGTCAAATCAAGCAACGCGCTCACATCAAATCATCACATTACCTGTTCCTGCAACTGTTGTTGTAGTGATCTATGAGCCACAGGGGCTCAACAATCTCATTTCCAAGGGTATCAAGACTATTAAAGCTTAATGGGTAAGGCATGGTTAAGTGGTGAGGCTGCAGCAAGCGACTAAGCATATATATTTGAGAGGCTAACTTACGAGTACAGAAATTAAAGTATGGTGGTCTACACATAACGAACGTAAACTCAATGATCACTAACTCATCCTGAACACCTACTTACGTCAATCATAACCCCACCGTGTTCTCTTACGGATAAGAACTCACGATAAGAGACAGTCACGGTTACGCACACGGTTGGTGTGTTTTATTAGAGTTTACTTCAAGTTTGCTATGACCGGGTGTTAAACAAATTATCCAAGTTTGCCACATAACCGCGGGCACGGCTTCTTGAAAAGATTTAACCCTGCAGGGGTGCTCCAACTCATCCATCAAAATTAACCACACTCAGCGGGAATAACCTCAACCACGGATCTCGTGATCTTCCTAGGCAATTCCAAAGGAAATCCAACACCTCGAGATAACCCGAAGAAAATCAGAGTTCCTCACTCAAGACGTTCGAGAAAGGTAAAACAAATCCAACAAGGCGTCCCGGCGTGTCGACAATCCCGATAGGAGCCGCGTATCTCGTTCTCAGGACACGGCGGATAAGCTAGTGTACGGAGGTCTGATAGAAATCTCCCAAGTTGCCCTGGGTTGGCCCTGCACAGTGCTCTAATTTGGACCAACACTCATGACGAGCACTGGCCCCGGGGTTGACTAAAAATTATCCACGGGTGCCGACGGGTCCCTATGCAAGTTCATTAATTATTAGGCAAAGGTAGTACCAATGTTGGGCCTTGCCAGACAAGTTTTAATCTAACCC
The DNA here is from genome assembly GCA_022496015.1 of Hordeum marinum. NCBI lineage: Eukaryota > Viridiplantae > Streptophyta > Magnoliopsida > Poales > Poaceae > Hordeum > Hordeum marinum. The sequence goes on from CM039672.1 coordinate 218,627,789, forward strand.
GAAAATCAAGGGGGTCCCCATAACAACCCCGAGCATGTTAGGAGCGCTCATTTATGGATCATAACACCGGTTCACACGTAACTAAGGGCGGCAAGAGTGGAACAAAACACCAAGCAAAAGGCCAAGCCTTCCACCTTTACCAAGTATATATGTGCATTAAATTAAATAGCATCAATATTGTCATATGATACAAGAAGGTCCATGTTGGCACATGGAAGCAATTGCACCTGCAGCTAGCAACGCTATAAGAAGGGCTGAGCAAGCGGTAACATAGCCAAACAAGGTTTGCTGGGATGTGGAGAGGTTAGAGGCTTATCATGGCAATATTGGGAGGCTTATCAACAAGTGGTAGGTAGCGAGACATAACGATAAAAAAACGAGACAACTAGCATGGCAATGATAGTAATGGTATCCAGGGAAATGTGTCATCTTGCCTGAGATCCCGCTCGGAAGAAGAACGAGCCCATGAAGAAGACGAACCAACGTAGTCGAACGAATCCTCACACTCCGAACGCTTTCGGAACTCTATCGAGAAGAAGCAATCCGAAACAAACAATCAACACAAGATACACCACAACATATGCAAGACACGATGCACAACAAATATGATGCATGTCCGGTTTAATATGCAATGCATGGCAATTCACAACAAACAACTCTACACATTAAAGTGAAGCTCAATATGCAATGAGTTGCATATTGACAAAACTCCACGTACGAATTATTTAGTTCACTCTTGTTAGGTACACGACAATATTAAATATTGTTTAAACAAGGAAAGAGGTGAAGCATAAGTAAACTATCTATCTAGTCATGTTAATGGAGGCCGGAAACAACTTATAGCATTTCCGAAATGGCTCCACATGTTAATTATGAATTTGGTCCAGATCTGAACTAATCATATTTTATGTTGTTAAACAGCAGAATAAAGCATACCATGTTATTCTACATGTCATTCTAGTCGATTTACATATATAGAACGGAGCTACGGTTCAAAAGATATGAGCAATACAAGATGCAGATGACATGAATGCAAATGCATGAAAACACCACCACAAAAATTTCAAATCATGAATACAACAAGTTCTTATGAAACTACATGAGATTCTAAGCAAGTTTCATATAGGGAATGTCCTCAACGGAGCTACGGTTCACCCGCAATCATCAAAACAAGTTTTAGTTGAAATCTGTCAAAAACTGCCACTTAGCATTTTGAACATATGAAAAAAACAAGTTACAAGATTCCAAAATGCACAAACTAAGCATGGGTCAATAGTATGCAACACCTATTTCATTTCATCTTCACAAATCATATTCAAAACATGCATGGATCACTTAGTAGGAAGCTCACAAGAAGGCAACTTAATAACAGTTTCAGACTTAGTGAAAATAGCAGTTTTAGACAATGCAGTTTTTATCACGAAGGCATATTGACATCAGTAAAACTATATGCTACCAATCATATTATGGCATGAAACTTAACAGCATACTGAAGGGCGATATCAACAACAAATAACTCCATTACACCCACCACAAAAGAGTTCTAGAACACTAGCAAATCACATGGCAAGGCAGCAACAAAATATAACAGATTCCAGACTTAGAAATATTTTGGACCCTCAAAATAACAGATTTTTATAGCAAGTTGGCAACAATAAAATAACACCTAAACATGCATTTCTATGACAAGCAAAATGTCCATGGGCTAGGACACATATCAAAGAGCAAGTTTCATGTTGGAAATTAATTCATATTATGCCCGGATTAATTCCTACGAAAATGACAAAAGGCATGATGGTGAAAATGACATGCACTCAAACATGCTCAAATGACAAAACTAAATGCACAGATAATTTCTATGGATTTTTCTACCCCGGAAACATATATAATATGATTAGGTTCATGTCGAAAATTAATCACAATTAAATATGCGGGTATTAGGCCTAACCATGTTAAAGCAATCCGTCAATGCAAAAATAAATGCAAACATGATACCGACAGTTTTATTCATGCATTAAAATGCGGTGCGAAAGAGATGGACATTTTTAATTTATGAATTTATTAATTTCGATGCGCGGCTAAATAATATGACAATGCAATTAATGGTAATAATACGAAATGCACGAAAATGGTATGTTAAATGTTTAAAACATGGATGATTTTGACATATTAATAATCTACACATTTTTCTAAACATAATACATATATGAAACATTTTAATCCGACGCACGGTTAAATAATTAAAGACGTTTTAAATCGCAAAGGCCTAAATAATTAAAAAAACGCAAAAGGGGGGCTGCTGCTCACTGTGGGCCAACATGGGTCGGCTGGCGCTGCGGCGCTGGCCCACGCGGGGCGATGCAGGTCAACGGGTGCGGGCGAGCGCTCGTCCCGCTCCCGCACGCGAGCAGGCAGCGGCGCACATGGCAGGGAACAGTGAGGCCACGAGGAGGGACGGCGCGGGGGAGGGCGGATCCGGCGGCGGCGGGGCCAGATCCGGTGGCGGCTGACCCGTTCCCGGCGACGGCGCGACGGCGGAGCTCCGGCAGCATGGAGGTTGGGCGGCGGCGACCTGCGGATCCCGATGACGGCGGGGTTACAGAGAGAGTAGGGTGAGGAGAGGAGGAAGAAGGAAGAGGCGGCAGGGCTCAGCGATGACTCCGGCGACCGGCGACGACTCCGGCGGTCGGCGGTGCTGGCAAGGGGAGCTGCAGGCAGGGTAGCTCGGGCGGCCATGTGAGCGCTCGGGAAGCTCCGGGAGAAGCTCTGAGATGCTGATTCGGGCCCGGATGGGCTCGAACGGGCCTAGATGGGCTCGGGCAGGCTGGAGGCTAGAGGAGGGAGAAGGGGCTGGCTAGCTAGGGTTGCACGGGAACCTAGATCCTATATATAGGGATGGGGCTAGGGTTTACGACACTGTCCGTTTTTGGACTGCCGGCTGCCAGTCCGACATCCGAAAGCGGAGGGTTGGGGCTATGGCGGCTATTCAGAGGGGCTAGGGAGAGAAGAGAGGGAGGACGGTGCGACGCGGCACGAAGATTTTAAAACGGTGAAAAACGTCCAACGAGAACCGATAAACTACCGATAACCTCACTTCTACGGATGACTGACGGGGCATCAAACGAACTCAGAATGCGACGAAATTCGACGGGCGGTCTACCTAAGCTATAACAAGACCGCACGACAAGTTTCAATTCGATCCGAGAATATTTTTGCGCGCGCTTAAAAACGGTTTTATTTAACGGTGCCGCGGGCGCGTGCGTGTGTGGCTGGTCTCGAAACAGGCAACGCACGAACGACGAGAACCGACGACTACGAACGGATGCAAGATTTCGGAAACGGGCGATGATGCTATGCAGATGATGCGAATGATGCGATGATGAATGCGACAACCAGACGAACACATGACGAGAACGGAAACAAAGGGGAATCTTCTGGAACGCTGGTCTCGGGCTGTCACAACCTACCTGCCTGCGGCCCAATGCATGGCCCACTTCATCAACCAAATAAGATTAGGCACGGCCTCCACTCGAGACAAGGCCCTCGCCCTATCCTCACGAGGAAGAACAACGACAAGACCCGTGAAGGATGGGACTCCTCAGGACCCCTCTGGAGCAGCGAAGATTTCTATGCAAGGCCCGTCCTTAGGAGTCAAGGGTGACGCAAGGAAGGACATGCAGGCGTCAGTACGCCAGGTGGCGCAGTTTCCTCTTTGATGCAAAGGGAGCAAGGACATACGCAGGTTCCCAAAGCACCCCCAAAGGTTTCCAATCCAGTGCAAGACAACCACAACCACCTGCCCCGCCATGCGGATGTCATCGCTAAGCCCATCCCTGCACCGTCGACACCTACTTTGCAGGCAAAGACCGCCTTTGGGTATGGCGAGCACATAATCCTGCCCCCTTCAAAATTAACCATTGTGGGATCCCTTCCCGCCCTTGTGATAAGGGAAGAGGACCCGGGCCATAGCTATATATAGAGTATAGGTTGCACTGTAGGGACGGGGGAGACCGATCTTATCCATCGCACAATCCATTCCATCACTCATCCACCACAAAGCCATAAAGGGCCTCTAACACCTCAAGAGAGCCCTCAGGAGGACCAAGAACATTGTACTATTTCATCCACATCACCTCCTCGAGAGGAAATCCACCAAAGCAGGAGTAGGGTATTACACTTCGCAGCGGCTTGAACCTGGGTAAACTATCGTGTTCATCTTCTTCCTCGTCATCGTGCAAGTTCGTCGTCGTGTCCATCGAGTAGCGAGCTAGGGTGACGAGGATACATGGAACTTTGCACATGCCCCTGTGTTCAAATCTTAAGGGGTTTTGCGGAGCCCGAAATCCGACACTTTTCACATATTGATCTTTGCTAAGTTACTTTCCCGTTGCTACTGTTACAATCACTACAAAACTGCTACTGTCACTTTTGCCATCGTTACCGTCACTTCCATGTTACTTTGCTACTAAATACTTTGCTGCAGATATTAAGTCTTTGAGGTGTGGTTGAATTTACAACTTAGCTGCTAATACTCGAGAATGTTCTTTGGCCCCTTTTGTGTCGAATCAATAAATTTGGGTTGAATACTCTACCCTCGAAAACTGTTGCAATCCCCTATACTTGTGTGTTATCAAGACCTTTTTCTAGCGCCGTTGCGGGGGAGCATAGCTCTATTCTCTGAGTCACTTGGGATTTATATCTTTTGATCACTATGTAGAATATGAAAGATCCAAAAACCAAGATCTATCCCTCTACTATGAGGGGAGGTAAGGAACTGCCATCTAGCTCTGCACTTGATTCACCTTCTATTATGAGTAAGTTCGTGACACCACCACCTGCTAGTAATTTTGATATGTCGCAAGTAATTGATGATGCCACTTCTACTATGCATGATGCTTATGATTATACTTTGCTTGATAATACTTTTCCACTAGGTGAATTTCTTGATGAACAAATTGCTAGAGTCAATGCTGAAACTGATGATACTTCTGAAACTGATGAAATTATTGAAACTAAACACTATGAGACACCTGCTAGTCCTAGCTCTCCTAGATATGAATTGCCTGATATACCTGAGGGTTATGTTATGGAAGGAGAGGTAGGTAGGGACTTTCTTGCTTGTAAGGATAGAAATGATCTTAAGAAGTTGCTATGCAAGTGGAAAGAAAAATCTTTGAATGCTAGAATGAAATATGATCCTAAGTTTGATACTTCACCTATATTTGTTACTGATAAGGATTATGAATTCTTTGTCGATCCTGAGTTAATTACTTTGGTTAATATGATCCTTTCCATGGTTATGAATTTGAAACTGTTGTGGCACATCTTACTAAATTGAATGATATAGCCACCCTGCTTACACATGAGGAAAAAAATCATTATTACTATATCCTTAAGTTGTTTCCTTTCTCATTAAAGGGTGATGCTAAGATATGGTTCAATTCTCCTGCTCCTAGTTGTGTGCGTAGTCCCCAGGATATGATATATTACTTATCTGAAAAATATTTTCCTGCCCATAAGAAACAAGGTGCCTTGCAGGAAATATTTAACTTTGTGCAAATTGAAGAAGAGAGTCTCCCACAAGCTTGGGGGAGGCTTCTCCAATTACTTAATGATTTGCCTGATCATCCTCTCAACAAAAATGAAATACTTGATATCTTTTATAATGGACTAACCGATGCTTCTAGGGACCACCTAGATAGTTGTGTTGGTTGTGTTTTCAAGGAACGAACTATCAAACAAGCTGAACTATTATTGAATAATATATTAAGCAATGATAATGACTGGACTATTCCCGAACTACCTTTGAAGCCAACTCTGAAGAAAAGAGGTATTGTATTTCTCAGTCCGAAAGATATGCAAGAGGCAAAGAAATCTATGAAAGAAAAAGGTATTAAAGCTGAAGATGTCAAGAATCTACCACCTATTGAAGAAATACATGGTCTTGATAACCCAACATAGGTAGTAGAGGTAAATTCTCTCCATAGATTTGATGAAAGCGATATTCCTTATAATAAGTCTCCTAGCCAATGCTTGGATGAGTTTGATAATTTTTTTGCTAAGCAAGAAAATTTCAATGCTTATGTTATTAGACAATTGAAACATAATGCTTATAAGCTTGATCTCTTAGGTGATTATATGAGTAGAACTATCAATGATCTTAAGCTTATTAGTAAACATGCTTCCATGGTAACCACTCAAGTAGAACAAGTAATTAAGGCATAGAATGATTTGCTTAATGAGATGAATAGTAAGAACATGATCATTTTGTTAGAGTTGTGACTAGAGGTGCTAAAATGACTCAGGAACCTTTGTATCCCGAGGGCCATCCTAAGAGAATTGAGAAATATTCTCAAAGGAGTAATACTGATGCATCTAGTCGTTCCAATAATAAGAGGAATAAGGATGATAATAGAACTTTGCATGCTGCCAGTAAACCTGTTATAGATACCCCTAAAAACCCAAATGATATTTCTGTTTCTGATGCTGAGACACAGTCTGTTGATGAACATGAACCTAGTGATAATATTAATGATGATGTTCATATTGATGCTCAACCTAGTAATGATAATGATGTGGAGATTGAACCTCCTGTTGATCTTGATAACCCACAACCTAAGAATAAAAGATATGACAAAACATATTTTGTTGCTAGGAAGCATGGTAAAGAAAGAGAACCGTGGGTTCAAAAACCCATGCCCTTTCCTCCTAAACCATCCAAGAAAAAGGATGATGAGGATTTTGAGCGCTTTGTTGAAATGCTTGGACATGTCTTTTTGCGTATGCGCTTGACTGATATTCTGAAAATGTCTCCTTATGCTAAGTATATGAAAGATATTGTGACTAATAAAAGAAAGATACTGGAAGCTGAGATTTCCACCATGCTTGCTAATTATACTTTTAAGGGTGGAGTACCAAAGAAATTGGGAGATCCAGGAGTACCAACTATACCATGCTCTATCAAAGGAAATTATGTTAAAACTACTTTATGTGATTTTGGAGCTAGTGTTAGTGTTATGCCTTTCTCTTTATATCATAGACTTGATTTGAATAAGTTGACACCTACTAAAATCTCTTTGCAATTGGTTGATAAATCAACTGTACCCATCGGTATTTGTGAGGATGTGCTTGTCGTAGTTGCAAATGCTACTATCCTGACGAACTTTCATATTCTTGATATTCCCGAGGACGTCAGTATGTCAATTATCCTTGGTAGACCCTTTTTGAATATTGCAGGGGCTGTTATTGATTGCAACAAAGGCAATGTCACTTTTCATATCAATGGTAATGAGCATACGATACCCTTTCCGAAGGAACAACCCCAAGTTCATAGTATCAACTCCATTGAAAAAAATTGAATGATTATTATTGGAGACTTTGAATTGCCTCTTCCAACTGTCAAGAAGAAATATGATATACTTATTGTTGAGGATATGCATATCCCTATTGAGGTAACTTAGTGTTATTCGAAAATTCTCCGGTTCATGTTACTCGAAAGAAGTTTGTTAATAAGACCTGATCAACCTTATTGATGAATTCCTTTTGATGAGCATGAGATGGACAAATTTTGAAAAGCACAACCTTCTGTACCCAACTTTTATATTATATTAGTTAGAGAAAATAAAGTAAAAATTCTATCATTTTTCTGTTTTCTGTGTTTTCCGTGCAATAGAAAAATGACCTGAAAATAAAAGTTCTTCAAATGCCCAGAAAATGTAGTATGATTTTTTTGGAATATTTAAAAATATCTCGCACTAACCACACATCAGGGGGCTGCACCAGTGGGTCACAAGCCCATATGGTGTGGCCTCCCTAGCCGCGCCTAGGTGGCTTGTGGGTCCCACGTAGGCCCCCTTCACTTATTCCAGCTCCCGTCCACTTTGTCTTCCTCCGGAAAAAATCCCACCATTGCTCAAACCAATGTTCTAGCTCATTTTGCTGCCATTTTCAATCTCCTTGTGCAAAGCTCCTTTCGCAAAACTGTTTTAGGAGATTGTTCTTCGGTATGTGACTCCTCCAATGGTCCAATTAGTTTTTGTTCTAGTGCTTTATATGTTGCAAAAAATTTCAGCTATAGTGACCCGCGCAAAACTGAATATAATGATTTTCTTGCTAGCATCACTGTGGGAGAAACTAGAAATATTACACAGGCTACCTTGATGAGCATTCATTTTCCTGCTATACATTATTTTGCTCTATTCATAGGTAGATGTATTAAAAGTAAAATTGATCATAGCCACCTTTCTGCCCCTGATCTTAGTATTCCTAAGAGTGCGCTAATGGGTGACAGATGATATAACTTAGGGGCCATTATTGCTAGGAGGCTGCATAATAATGCTAAGGATGGAGATTTATTTGGTGGGATTTATGCCACTCGTGTAGCTAATTATCTTGGGGTACCTATACGGGGAAATGGTATTGAGTTACCACCTTCTTTTATCGATTATGAGGCTTTGGTGCGTTATCAGTTTCTTGAGAGGAGCGAACAATCCCTCCTGTACCGACTAATTTTTGATAGACAACGTGCTATCCATATTACCCTTCCTGCTCATGCCTTCTTTGACTTTCAGAAAAAATGAAGATACTTTATAACCAGAGAGGAGGCAAACGAGTACGCGAGAAATGCGGAAGCCGCTCGCCTCCACGCTAAAGTCGTTCAAGCGGTTGCCGCTGCAGCCTAGTACAACCCCGACTATGACTTTGGATATCATCCGGTCCAGCCATGGCCCTAATCCAACTTAGGCCAAAAGCCTAAGCTTTGGGGAGTATGTATTTCTCACTGACTTTACATTCATGTTCACACACTCATCTTAGTAGTCGGTGTTCATACTTTTTCATTATACAATCCATGGTAGTTTATTTCTTCTTTCTGCCTTCTTCTTGTGTGTTTAATTAACTTTGAGAAAATACAAAAAATATTAGTTATAGCTTTACCTTCTAGTTTTTTTAGTTGTAGAATTTAAAAGAAAACCCAAAAAGATTTCTCATTCTTGTTTTGCTTGTTGGGAGCTTCCCCGTGTAAATAGTTTTTCTCGTTCTTGTTTTTGAGTTTTCTTTCTCTGGGTCATAAGGAGAAGACCGCAATGAAAATGTTGAGTTGCTCTCATATGCATTATTGTTTATCTATCAAAGATCCTATATTACCTTGCCTTATCCTTTGAGTTATTGTTTGTAGATTCTAGCTTAGTCCAATGCACGTGCACTCTTATTATTATTCACACCGTTCGATCGTGCAAGTGAAAGGCAATAATGATGCTATATGATGAAAATATTTATATAGAGAAAAGCTTGTATGAACTCGACCTATTTTTCTTTTGTAACTATGATTGGCTCATCGTTCCGAATTCAGTTCATTATGGGTGAAATATATTTGCAATGATAATTAGAGATTATAGTTACTGATGCCATGCTTAATTAGCTAAGAGTGGATAATGGTTTGTCTTGAGTACCAACATGCTTATTAAAATGGTTGTGATGTAGTATGATAGGATGGCATCCTCTTGTGAATGATTCAGGTGGCTTGACTTGGCACATGTTCATGCATGTAGTTGAAACAAAATTAACATAGCCTCTATGATATTTATGTTCATGGTGATTTATACCCTACTCATGCTTGCATTCAATGTTGTTTAATCTCAAAGCATGTTGATGACTGTTGTTGCTCTCTAGTTGGTCGCTCCCTAGTCTTTTGCTAGCCTTCACTTGTACTAAGTTGGAATACTTCTTGTGCATCCAATTCCTCAACCCCAAGGTCGTTCCATCTGAGTCCACCATACCTACCTATATGCGGTATTCACCTGCCGTTCCAAGTAAATTTGCATGTGCCAAACTCTAAACATTCAAATAATCATTCTGTTTTGTATGCCCGAATCACTCATGTAGCGACTAGGGAATGTCAATATCTTCCATGCTAGGTGGGTTATTATCACGATATGTGTTTATTCACTATCATTCACGAGAAAATGGCTGGTATTTGGGATGCCCAGTTCCATGTTCGAAATCAAATCAAAATATAATGAAACAAAACTCCCCCAGGACTACATTTGTATGGACAGTACCCGTGGACTCGGCTAGCCGTGGAGGGTGATTGATTGGTGGAAGGGGAGTAAACACTTTATCATTCTGTTTGGGAACCACCTATAATGTATCTAGCATGAAAGATGCTGAAATCTCTTGGTCGTTATTATGATAATGAAATAATACTGCTCAAAATTGTTATTCATTCATGTTTTAAAAGCTCGAGCTCTGGCACCTCTGCAAATCAGTGCTTCCCTCTGCGAAGGGCCTATATATTTATTTTATTGCCGAGTCATCATCCTCTTATAAAATGCACCAGTTAGAGAGCACCACCGTCATTTGTATGCTTTCCTATTAATTTATATTGAGTATGAGTATGACTGGATATCTTTTACCATGAATTACAATGTCTAGTCAGTCCTTGTTCTTCAAGGGTGCTCTGCATTTATGTTTTGCAGTCTTAGAAAGAGCTAGCGAGATACCATTTTATGATATTGTATAATGATTACTTTGATAAAAGTGTTGTCATCCGAGAGTTATTATTATTGCTCGCTAGTTCGTCATGTCATTGGTATGAGTAAATGTGGGACCTAAATGTTATTGTGAACGTGGTTAGTCTATAATCTTTGCTGCAAATTTGAACATTAGTTAGACATATTTACAACAACAAGACCAAACAGAGTTTGTAAAAGTTTTCTTTATCACTTTCAGTTTATGAACTAAATTGCTTGAGGACAAGCAATGGGTTAATCTTGGGGGAGTTGATACGTCTCCATCGTATCCACTTTTCCAAACTCTTTTGCGCTTGTTTTGGACTCTAATTTGCATGATTTGAATGGTACTAACCTGGACTGACACTGTTTTTAGCATAATTGCCTTGGTGTTATTTTTGTGCATAAAAGTTCTTGGATTGACCTAAAAATTTACAGAGATTATTTTTGGAATTAATAAAAAATACTAGCAAAAGAATCAACCGGAGGGGGGCCACCCACAGGTGACAAGCCCACCAGGCACCGCCACCCCCCTTACCGTGCCTGGCAAGCTTGTGGGCCCCCTGTGGCTCCTCCGACCTCAATTCCAACCCTATATATTCCTATTCGTGGTGAAAAAATCAAGGAGAAGAGTTCATCGCGTTTCACGAAACGGAGCTGCCGCCACCTCCTGTTCTTCCTCGGGAGGCCAGATCTAGAGTTCGTTTTGGGCTTCGGAGAGGGGAAATCAACACCATCGTCATCACCAACCATCCTTCATCACCAATTCCATGATGATCTCCATCGTTCGTGATTAATCCCATCGTAGGCTTGCTGGATGGTGATGGGTTGGATGATATTTATCATGTAATCGAGTTAGTTTTGTTAGGGTTTGATCCCTAGTATCCACTATGTTCTGAGATTGATGTTGCTATGACTATGCTATGCTTAATTCTATTCACTAGGGCCTGAGTGCCATGATTTCAGATCTGAACCTATTATGTTTTGATGAATATATATGTGTTCTTGATCCTATCTTTGCAAGTTGTAGACACCTATTACAAGTTATGATCCGCATCCCCCAGGGTGACAAACTGGGATTCTTTCTGGTGATTACCGTAGTTTAAGGAGTTCATTTATTCACTAAGTGCTAATGCTTTGGTCCGGTGATGTATGAAAAGGAGGCCTTGATATCCCTTAGTTTCCATTAGGACCTCGCTGCCCCGGGAGGGTATGACAAAAGATGTCATGCAAGTTCTTTTCCATAAGCACGTATGACTACATATGGAATACATGCCTACATTACATTGATGAATTGGAGCTAGTTTTGTGTCACCCTACGTTATAACTATTGCATGATGAATGCCATCTGACATAATTAACCATCACTAATCCATTTCCTATGAGCTTTTCACATATTGATCTTTGCTAAGTTACTTTGCCGTTGCTACTGCTACAATCACTACAAAACTGCTACTGTCACTTTTGCCATCGTTACCGTCACTTCCATATTACTTTGCTACTAAATACATTGTTGTAGATATTAAGTCTATTAGGTGTGGTTGAATTGAGATCTCAACTGCTAATACTCGAGAATATTCTTTGGCCCCCCTTATGTCGAATCAATAAATTTGGGTTGAATACTCTACCCTCGAAAACTGTTGTGATCCCCAATAATTATGGGTTATCACCTATATAATGATCATCGCCTTGGATATCTTCATGACTATTTGATCTTCTATCAATTGCCCAACAGTAATTTGTTTACCCACCGTGTGCTAAATGTTGGAATATGTCTAGAGGCAATAATAAAGTGATTATTATTATATTCCCTTGTTCATGATAATCATTTATTTTCCATGCTATAATTGTATTGATTGGAAACTCAAATGCATGTGTGGATACATAGACAACACTATGTCCTTAGTATGCCTCTAGTGAACTAGCTCGTTGATCAAAGATGCTCAAGGTTTCCTAGACATAGACACGAGATGTCATTTGATATCGAGATCACATCATTAGGAGAATGATGTGATGGACAAGACCCAAACTACAAACGTAGCATATGATCGTGTCAGTTTATTGCTATTGTTTTCTACATGTCAAGTATTTGTTCCTTTGACCATGAGATCATGCAACTCACTAACACCGGAGGAATTCCTCGTGTGTATCAAACGTCGCAACGTAACTAGGTGACTATAAATATGCTCTACAGGTATCTCCTAGGGTATCTGTTGAGTGGCAATGGAGCAAGACTGGGATTTGTTACTCTGTGTGATAGAGAGGTATCTTAGGGCCCACTCGGTAATACAACATCACAATGAGCCTTGCAAGAAAAGTGACTAAAGAGTTAACCACAGGATCTTGTATTATGGAAAGAGGAAATGGACTTGTCGGTAACGATATTGAACTAGGTATGGAGATACCGATGATCGAATCTCAGGCAAGTAACATACCGAAGAACAAAGGGAACAACATACGGGATTAACTAAATCCTTGACATAGAGGTTCAACCGATAAAGATCTTCGTAGAATATATGCGAACCAATATGTGCATCCAAGTCCCTCTATTGGTTATTGACAGTAGAGGTGTCTCGGTCAGGTCTACATATTTCTTGAACCCGCAAGGTTTGCACACTTAACGTTCAGGGACATTTCGGTAGTATTGAGTTATGTATGTTGGTGACCGAAGGTTGTTAGGAGTCCCGGATAAGATCCCAGACGTCACGAGGAGCTCCATAATGGTCCAAAGGTAAAGATGGATATATAGGAAACTAGTGTTTGAACTCCGAAAATGTTTTGGGCATTTCCGACAGTGTATCGGGAGCGACGAATGGGTTCCGTGTTTCCACCAAGTAGGGCCCACTCACCCCAAGGGGCCACATGGGCCTTAGTGGTGTCGCACCAGACCCTGGTGGGCTGGGCGGCCAACCCTATGGGCCTATGCACAGGAGAAAGAGGAGAGGGGGAGGAGTCCTAATCGGAGGAGGACTCCTCCCACGCCCACCTCCTAGTTGGAGGTGGAATCCTCCACCTCCTTGGTTTGGCCGACCCTAGGGTGCCATCCCCTCTCCCACCCACCTATATATATTGGAGGGGAGAGAGGGCAGCCTCACCCCAAGTGACGGTATAGCCCTCTATCCCCCATCTAGACCGTTTTTCCTCTAGATCATTTTGGTAGTGCTTAGGCGAAGCCCTTCCAAAACAACTCCACCACCACCGTCACCACGCTATCATGCTGTCATAGTACCCATCTACCTCTCTGTCCCCTCTTGCTAGTTAAAGAAGGCAGAGATCGTCATAGAGCTATACGTGTGCTGAACATGGAGGTGTTGTTCGTTTGGCGTTTGATCGGGACGGATCGTGAATGGATCGCAGGACGGCTTGCAATTTGGATCGCGAAGACGTTCGACTACATCAACTGTGTTTCTTAACGCTTCTGGCTTAGCGATCTACAAGGGTATGTAGATCCACTCTCCCTCTCGTAGATTCTCATCACCATGAATAGATCTTGTGTGTGCGTAAGAATTTTTTTGTTTCCCATACAACGTTCCCCAACAGTGGCATCATGAGCTAGGTCTATGCGTAGATGAGATCACGAGAAGAACACAAAGGAGTTTGTGGGTGTTGATGCTCAGATTTCTTCCTCCCTTGGTCTTTTATCGATTTCGTGGTATTATGGGATGAAGCGGCCCAGACCAACCTTACTCGTCCACGTACGAGAGACCGGTTCCATCGACTGACATGTGACTTTGTTGCATAAAGATGGCTGACGGGTGTCTGTCTCTCCCACCTTAGTTGGATCTGATTCGACAAAGGCAGTCCTTGAGAAGGTTGAATAGCAATTTGTGTATCACCGTTGTGGTTTTGCGTAGGTAAGAATTATTCTTGCTAGATACCTGTAGCAGCCACGTAAAACATGCAACAACAATTAGAGGACATCTAACTTGTTTTTGCAGGGTATGTTGTGATATCATATGGCCAATGACATGATGAGATACATGTGATGTATGAGAGGATCATGTTTTGTATAGAATATCATGACTTGCATGTCGATGAGTACGGCAACTGAGAGGATCCATAGGGTTGTCTTTAATTATTGTATGACATATGTGTCAATCATTAAGCACTATGTAATGGTTTACTTTATCGCTAAGCGGTAGCAATAGTAGTAGAAGCATTGTGGGCGTGATAACCCCGATGGCAACACAATGATGGAGATCATGATGATAGAGATCATGGTGTTATGCCAGTGACGATGGAGATCATGTTGGTGCTTTGAGGATGGAGATCAAAAGCATAAGTTCATGGCCATATCATGTCACTTATGATTTGCATGTGATGTTAATCCTTTTAAGAATCTTATTTTTCTTAGGATGGCAGTAGCATTATAAGGTGATCCCTCACTAAAATTTCAAGATAAAACGGAGTTCTCCGCGAGTGTGCAACGTTGTGAAAGTTCGTCATTTCGAAGCATCACGTAATGATTGGGTGTGATAGACTTTACGTTCACATACAACGGGTGCAAGCCAGTGTTGCACGGGCCGAACACTCTGGTTAAACTTCACGAGCCTAGCATGTATAGACATGGCCTCTGAACACAAGAGACCGAAAGGTGAAACATGAGTCATATAGTAGATATGATCAACATGGAGATGTTCACCATTGAAACCACCTCATCTCACGTGATGATCGGACTTGGGTTGGTGAATTTGGATCATGTATCACTCGGATGACCGAAGGGATATAAATTTGAGTGGGAGTTTTTTAAGTAATATGATTAACTAAACTCATTATATTGAACAATAATCTTAGTAACCTTTGAAAATTTATGTTGTAGATCAATGGATCGCGCAGTAGTTCCCCTGAATTTCAATGCGTTCCTAGAGAAAGCCAAGTTGAAATATGATGGAAGTAACTTTGTACTCTAGGCCCGTAATCTGAGGACTATCCTCACGGCTTCCCAAAAAGCTTTTGTCCTTGATGCACCGCTCGGTGAAGCAACTGCTCCAATGTCGTCTAAAGACATTATGAATGCCTGGGATGCACATTCTAGAGATTAATTAATATTTCAATGTGCAATGTTTTATGGATTAGAACCGGGACTTCAAAGACGTTTTGAACATCATGGAGCATACGAGATGTTCCAGGAGTTGAAGTTTATCTTTCAGAAGAATGCCCGGATCGAGAGATATGAGAACTCCGATAAGTTCTATGCTTCCAAGATGGAGGAGAACGGGTCTGTCAGTGAACATATACTCAGAATGTCTGGGTATTCGAACTGTCTGGCTAAGTTAGGGATGCCCCTTCCACCAGAGGTGATCACTGACGGAGTTCTTCAATCGTTGCCACCTACCTACCAAATCTTCGTGATGAACTATAACATGCAAGCGATGAACAAGTCAGTCACCGAGCTGTTTGCGATGCTCAAAGTCGTTGAGTCTGAAATCCAGAAGGAGCATCAAGTGTTGATGGTCAATAAAACCACTACTTTCAAGAAGAATGGCAAGGGCAAGAAGGGTAACTCCAAGAAGAGTGGCAAAATAGTTGCCCCTCCCGTGAAGAAACCCAAGGCTGGACCCAAGCCACAAACTGAGTGCTTTCATTGCAAGGTAACTGGTCACTTGAAGCAGAACTATCCCAAGTATCTGGCCAAAAAGAAGGCGGCCAACACCAAACAAGGTATATATGATATACATGTTATTGATGTGTACCTTACCAACTCTCGTTGTAGTGCCCGTGTATTTGATACCAGTTCGGTGGCTCACATTTGCAACTCTAAGCAGGAGTTACAGAATAGACGCAGGCTGGCAAAGGACAAAGTGACGATGCAAATGGGAAATGGTTCCAAGGTTGATGTGATCACCGTCGGCACACTCTCTCTTTGATTACCATCGGGATTAGTGATGAACCTGAATAATTGTTATTTAGTGCCTACGTTAAGAATGAACATTATATCTGGATCTTGTTTATTGCGAGATGGTTACTCATTTAAATTAAAGAATAATGGTTGTTATATTTATATGAGTAATATCTTTTATGGTCATGCACCAAATGTGAGGGGTTTATTCTTATTGAATCTCGATAGTGATGATACACATGTTCATAACCTTGTTTCCAGAAGATGTAGAGTCGATAATGATAGTACCACTTTCTTGTGGCACTGCCACTTAGGTCATATTGGTGTAAGACGCATGAAGAAGATCCATGCTGATGGAATTTTGGAGTCACTTGATTTTCAATCACTTGACACATGTGAACCATGCCTCATGGGCAAGATGACTAAAACCCCATTCTCTGGAACAATGGAACGAACAAGTGACTTGTTGGAAATCATACATACTGATGTGTGCGGTCCGATAAGCATTGAGGCGCATGGTGGATATCGTTACTTTCTCACCTTTACTGATGACTTAAGTAGATATGGGTATATTTACTTGATGAAACACAAGTCTGAAATGTTTGAAAAGTTCAAGCAATTTGAGAGTGAAGTTGAGAATCATCGTAATCAGAAGATTAAATTTGTATGATCTAATCGAGGAGGAGAATATCTGAGTTATGAGTTTGGCATTCAGTTAAGACAATGTGGAATTGTTTCACAATTCACACTACCTAGAACACCACATCACAGTGGTGTGTCCGAACATCATAATAGAACCTTATTGGATATGGTGTGTCGTGGTTTCGTCACGGCAGATGCCATAGGTAGGCTTATCGAGAGGGGTCGAAGGACGCCGGCGGGCTCCAGGAGCGGGATTAGGCACAAGCGGTGGCTGACACACGATATACCCAGGTTCGGGGCCCTCCGTGGGAGGTAATACCCCTAGTCCTGCTCGGTCTAGTTGAGACAATGGTCGGGTTACAATGGTGCTCCTTGAGCTGTATGGATCAAGGAGGAAGGAGCTAGCCTACTCTTCCGCCTCTCTACGTGCGTGTGTGTGGAGTGGATGTGGATGTGGAGGGAACTTGGAGAGTAGCCGATCGATCGTCCGTTCGTTCGTGCCTCCCTTGGTTTTTTCCTCTGTCGGTCTCCCTTTGTCGTCTGTGTCCCCTCGCATGGGGGTGGCCCGGGGGGTTTTATAGGCCAACCCCCCGGAATACAATACAAGTAGAAGGTCAAAGGGCCCCTGAGCCGGCAGCCTCTTTGGCCGACTGCGGGGGCCCGGCCGGGGGGTCTTATCGCCGGTAGGTCCCGCCGGCTGAAGGGTCCCGTCAGGAACCGGTGGGGCCCGCGAGGCGGGCCCCGACGCCGGTCACATCTCGGCACGGGCCGCACCTTGTGGCGTTGTCTTGCGGCGGCCGACCGGGGTCAGCGGTATGGCTGGCCACCCTATAGCCATGCCGGGGCAGGTAACGGAGTGGTTGGAGGCATGCCAGCATTGTTGGAAGCCCGATCACCATCCGCCAGGGTCAGAGGCCCTGCCGTCTTTGCTATAGCCATATCGGCGCTGACCCCCGATGGGATGGGGGCAACTGTTGCCACGCATGCCCTGCAGACGGTATCCAATGCTCAGCCAGCTGGGTGTAGCCGGCGGATCACCTACGGCAGGGCGCAGCTGGACCGCAGGGGGAGGCGGACCGCCCTTTAGTCGCGTTAGGAGGCGGGGGAAAGGGGGCGCTTGAGGCTACCTCGGGGTCATCCCCCCGTCAGTAGTCCCTGAAGCCGGGGTGGACCTGCCGATGGGCCGCGGCGGTCCTTGCCGGCTTGAAGATCGTTGTTGTGCCGCGGGCGGTCTTCAGAGTTGAGCGGAACCAGCAAGCGATGGCCGGCTCCGCGGCCGGCCGACGCTTCGTGTGCCGCCTTGGGTTCCCCGCCTGGTTGAGGAGATGCGCCACGCGGCGGAAAAGACTGGGCAGCGGGGCGGGGCCCTCCGCGGCCGCAGCCTCGGCCCGCGCACAGGGATCCTTTACGGCACGGGGTGGACGGTTAGCATTCCTGAGCGCCACGATGTCCGCCCCGTGCGCCGCAGGAATCGTGGGGGTCGTGCGCAATGAATCCGGGCCTCACGATCGCCCGCACGGGGTTCAAATGTCGAGGAGGAGGAGGCAAAACAGCTCGTTTGCTCCCCCTCCTGCCGCCGCATCGCCTTCATCGGCTCCCTCCCCCTGCCATGGGAGAGAGAGAGAGGCCGAAGCACGAGGACAGGCCGCGCCGCCGCACGCCGCCAAAGAGAGCCCGGACCGCCGCCGAACACCCGCGCCCGTCGACGCGACTGCACGCCCCCTCGGCGACCATGGCGAGGAAGGGCGCCTGGGACGGCAGCATGTGGACGAGACCTTCATCGAGCACCTCCGCCACTGTCGCAAGCTCCCGGCAGAGGAGCACTTGGTGGCGCGCCCAGTCGGGCCGGAGAACTCCCTGGCCCCATGGGAGGGCGAAGTGGTTGTCTTCGCCGACCACTTCCTCCGCGGGCTCGGGCTGCTGGTGAGCGCCTTCTTCCGCCGCTTTCTGACACGGTTCGGCCTGCAGCCACACCACCTTGCCCCCAACGCCGTCCTGCAGCTGGCGGTGTTCGTCACCCTTTGCGAGGGATACTTGGGGGTTGCGTCGAGGCTTGACCTCTGGTGCCGGCTCTTCTTCCTCAAAAGGCAGACGACGAAGGACCCGACAACGAAGCATATGGTGATGACCGCCTGCGGAGGTGCCCTGATCCACATTCTCAAGGGAACCGGCTTCCCGAAGCTCCCGCTGCACGAGTCGGTGAAGCGATGGCAGCGGGGGTTCTTCTACGTGAAGAATGCGAAGCCGGAGGAGGACTACATCAACCTCCCCGACTTCGCCAACCATCCGCCGACCGTGATGCTAAACTGGCGAGCGGCCGCGTCTCCGGCACCCGAGACGGCGGACCGGCTCCGCGAGCGCCTGCTCGCGATGACCGGGTTGGAGGGGCTGAAGGCCACGGACCTGCTGGCCACGATGGTGGCGTGCCAGGTGCAGCCGCTGCAGAGCCGGCCGCACCTCATCTGCCAGATGGGAGGACACCACGACCCCTGCCGGTTCTCCACCAAGGAGATGAAGCCGGCCTATGTGGCGAGGAGGGTGAACGCCATTTCGACGGCGAAGATGGCGGAGGGAGAATGGCAATGGGGGAAAACCCAGTACAACCGGAGCCGCCCGACATCGCGGGTAAGTGACAAGCCGGTTCCTCCCCTCCATCTTCTTTTAGAGGCGATACCCCTCCCCCCCTTAGTCTGACGGCGTGCCGCCCGGCCCGCCCGCAGCTCTTCTTGTTGCTGCAGAACTACGGGGAGCCAGCCCCCGACACGGTGGAGTCGGACCCCGAGGAGGTCAAGGACGCCGACGACATGGAGCCGGCCGACTCCGAGCGAGCCGGAGCATCCGGTGCCGGCGACGCGGAGACGGAGACGGAGGGGGCCGAAGAGGCCGAATCGATGGGAGAGTCCCCTCCCCAGACGCGCGTTGCCGAGGCTCCGGAGAAGCCCGAGGCTTCGGAGGACGAGGTCACGGCGCCGCGGAGGCGCCAATCTCAAGCTGGCGGAGGCCCCAGTCGGGGAGGCCCGGTCGCGGGCGACAAAGGGAAGGGGCCCGCTGCCACCAAGCCGGTGCCCAAGCGTGCGGCAACCACGCAGCCGGGCGGCAGTCGCGGAGGCGGAGGCAAGAAGCATGAGGCCGCCCAGGCGGAACCCATGAGGAGGGAAATCCCCACCGTCGCCGGGTAAGTCCGTCTTCTCCTCCACCTCGGTCCGTCTTGCCTTCCCCCCAGTCTCTTACTTCTTCGTGACCTGGGAGGCACGCGCCCTAGGGAGGACATCGGGTGGCGGGACGGAGAGGGTGGCACCGCAGACGGCGGCCGAGGAGAGGGAGTGCCAGGGGCGGCTCGACTTCGAGGCGGCCAAGCGGGAGCGGCGTGTCCAGGAGCTCCGCCCCTGGGAGGAGGCAACGAAGAGGTGAGAGGGAGCCAGCGGGGAGGCCGCTGGCGGAGCGTGGGAGTCGTTCCCCCTACTCCAAGGAAACGGCGGGGAGACCGCGGGTGGAGCTTGGGAGCCCTTCCCTACGGCCGGGAGAAGAGGTCGAAGGGCCACGACGACTCCGGGCGAAGGGCGAAGGCGAGCGCGACGGTCGCGGAGGACGAGGCGGTAATGGGCCGCGACGCCGCCCGGTCATGCAGGCGACGTGCCGCCGGGGCCGGAGCTACCGGCCCCGGAGGCGCCGGCGCCAAAGGCGAGTCAGCCCATAGCAACCGGAGGTGGGAGCTGCGGTGGCCGTGGAAACGGCCGCCACAAGTGCGCCGACGGCGGCCTCTAGTACGACGGCGACAGGAGGGGCCGGTCGCATCGAGGTCTCCAACAAGGGAGGACCCGCAGATGGAGGCCGGCCGCAGCAGACCTGGGCGGCGGCCGGGAGCCCGTCCCCTGGCGGGCCGTCGAGCACCCTCGGAGCAGCTGTGTCCGCCGCTGTGGAAGCGTTTGTGGCGGCCCGCGCCCAAGCGACGTAGGACGCTCGGGCTGCCAGCGACTGGCTGGTGAGCTTGGGCAGGCGGTTGCGGTGAGTTTCCTCTTTCCTTCTTCCCTTTACTTGCGTTTCTTCGTCTTTTCCAGTGGGGACGCGCCAGCGCACCCACTAGGTGTAGCCCCCGAGGCCCGAGCCGGCTGGGGCGCAGGCGGGTCGAGCCTAAAGCTCTTATTGTTCTGCAAGCAGCGCATGACCGCCGAGTGGGTGCGTACAACACCCTGCTGGGGTTGTACCGGGGAGCTGAGAACCAGCTCGCCGTCGTGTCCGCGGACCTGCGAGGTACATTCCCCTTGCGATATTAGCGTCTTGCGATCTTCCACTGGGAGCGCGCAAGCGCACCCACTGGGTGTAGCCCCCGGGAATCAGGCCGGCTGCCCCGGAGGCGGGCTGAATCCTTTTTGACTCTCGTGTCTTTGTATGCAGCTACCCATGCCGAGACTGTCTGCCTTCGGTGCCAAGTGGTGCACCTTTACGAGGAGCGGGAACTCCTGACAATGGATGGTCACTGGCTCCGTGGGTAGGCGGACCAAGCAAAGGCGGAGCGGGAAGGCCGCGAGGCGGCCCACCGTCAGGCGTTGGCGGACCAAGAGGCGGCCCTTCGTCGGGAGGCGGAGGAGCGGGAGAAGGCGCTCCGCGAGAAGCTGGAGGCCAAGGACGCCACCCTAGCCAAGGCGGCCGAGGACGCGCACGCGGCTCGGAATGAGAACGAGCACCGGCGCCAGGAGTGGTCCGCCCGGGAGGTGCGGCTGCAGGAGCAAGGGCATGAGGTGGATCAGATGTTGCACAGTAAGTTTCCGTCCCCTTGCTCTTCTCGCGCTTTCCTTCTTGGTTTTTTGGTTTGCCTCCCCGCTCATCCCCCACCCTCTTCTTAGGGCTTTTCCCTGGCACGTGGGAGGTCGCGGAGGCGGCCGTGGAGGCCGACCGTGAGGCCCGGCGGGCGCAAGGAGAGGTCGTCGGGCCGCTGGCCCCCTGGACCCTGGACGAGGTGGGGATCGCCGCCGAGGCGCTCCTGTTGGAGGTGGTCCGCGCCCTGAAGCGGCTCCAAGCGGCCGGCATGACACTGGTCCGCACGCTCTGGCCCGGCGCGACGAAGCCGGGCTCCATGAGCCAGCTGTCGAGGTGGCTGAAGTTCGGGGCGGCGCGGGTGAACGTCTGGAGGGCCTTCGCGGCATGAGCCGGCGCGGGCATGGCGCTACGCATCGCCAAATCGTGGTACCCCGAGCTGGACATGGGTTTGCTCACGGCCCAACATGCTGGCGTTGACTCGGAGCTGGACGCGGTGGCCGATGAGATGCTGGCAAGGGCGAGCGACCTTGCGTCCTTCGCCGCGTGGGACGAGTACGTCCCGGAGCACGGGGCGGATGGCGTGGTGGTCCCGGAGGACCAGTACGGGCTCGCCCTGGACTACCCGGAGGGCAGCGCTGCCGAGACGGCCGATGAAGAGTCCGACACCGACGAATAAGCCGAGTCCGAGCCAGCTCCGGCTGTGGGGGCTTCTACCTCGGCCGCCCCGGAGGTGCCGACCTCGAAGGCGCCAGCGCCGCCGGCTCCCGGGGCATGAGCACCGCCGGCTCCAGCGGCGTTAGTACTTGGAGGAAGGCCGGCCTGATGCTGCCATAGCTTAGGACTTTTCTTTCCTGCATTTTTGTTTTTAGATGGGAATTCCACCTATTGGGGGTGTATATGTAATGAACTTGTGGTGGTGGGCCTTTTATATGTAATGAACTTGTGCCATTTATCTTAGAAAGAATGTGCGTGCCGGCTCTTCTTTCACCCTTTGCCTTTTGACTTGTGTTTGCGCGCCGGGATTCCCTCCGGCTTCCGCCCCGCCTGCTCGCCAGCCGGGGGCCGGTCTGGGACAGGGATGGGGCTTCACCCTTGGGAAAATAATGGGATCCTAGAGTCAACCGGCTAGGGCTAGGTTGAGCCGGCAGAGGCCGGTTACTAGGATTAACATAGCACGGTTGGGCCGGTCCGGCTGCCGCGCGTCGGCTGACTTTCGTGTGAGAAGCCCCTTCGTACCCCACGGTCCCTTCAGCCGAACAGCCGGGAGCCGTTCTGTAGCGGGTTAGGGGAGGGGAGGCGAAGGGTTGCTCGCTCACATTATTTGTCCGCCTCGGTGGGGAGCCGGGCGAGCCCCCGGGCCCGGGAGCCGGACCCGATTGACGTGCCTTAAATAACAGAACTTTGTAGGAATCAAAAAATGGTGTGCCCTCAATGCCATCTTGGGGGCCGCCGTCGCATTCATAAGCCCAAAAGAGGGAGGATACATACAATGGTTTTCAGCAATAGAATGGATGGGGGAGCACCGCGTTCCATGGGCGCTCCGTCTCCTCGCCGGAGGCGTCTCTCTTGCGTTTCTGTGGCTTTTGGGCGTCTATTAGATAGTACGCGTTGTTGCGTAGTGCCCGACTGATGATGAATGGGCCCTCCCATGGGCAGGACAGCTTGTGCTGGCCAGCGGTTCACCGGATCCGCCTGAGCACCAAGCCTCCTTTGCGGAAGGAGAGCGGCCGGATCCGCTTGTTGTGGTAATGCCGGAGCTTCTGCTGGTAGATGGTCGTCCGTCTCAAGGCCAGCTCGCGGGCCTCCTCGAGGAGGTCGATGCCGTCTTGCCTTGCCTCTCTCGCATTCTTCTCGGTGTACAGGGTGACCCGAGGCGAGTCGAACTCGATCTCGGTGGGGATGATCGCCTCGGACCCGTAAACGAGAAAGAACGGAGTGTAGCGGGTCGACCGGTTGGGCGTGGTCCGGAGGCTCCAAAGGACAGCCAGCATCTCCTCGACCCAACAGCCGGCCGACTGGACCAGCGGTGTCACGAGCCGGGGCTTGATGCCGGACAGGAGTAGGACGTTTGCCCTCTCAACCTGGCCGTTCGACTACGGGTGGGCGACGGACGCCAGGTCGAGCCGGATGCCCCGACTCGAGCAGAAACGCGCCAGCGCGCCTTTGGCGAAGTTCGTGCCGTTGTTAGTGATGATGCTATGGGGGACGCCGTAACATACCGTGATGTCTTCGATGAACCGGACGGTCGTGGGGCCGTCCAGTTTCTTGATTGGCCGGGCCTCGATCCACTTGGTAAACTTGTCGACGGTGACAAGCAAATGTGTCATGCCGCCTCGTGCGGTCTTGAAAGGTCCCACCATGTCCAGACCCCAAACAACGAATGGCCACGAAAGGGGGATGGTCTGGAGAGCGCTAGCCGGAAGAGGGCTCTGCATGCTGAAGCGCTGGCAGCCCTCGCAGTTGTCAACGAGTTCCTTGGCCGCCTCCAGAGCAGTCGACCAGTAGAAACCGTGATGGAATGCTTTGGCCACCAGGGACCTAGAGGCGGCATGATGCCCGCACTCGCCCTGGTGGATGTCGAGGTGGATTTCTTGCCCTTTCTCCGGCTCGACGCAGCGTTGGAAAACGCTGGTGCTGCTGCGATGAACGAGCTCGTGGTTGATGATGTTGTAGGCTGGGGCCCGGCGCTGAATTTGCCTTGCAATGGCCTCATCGGAGGGGAGCTCGCCACGCTGGAGGAACGCTAGGATAGGCCGGGCCCACGAGGGAGCCGAGACAGGGGCCGGCCTAGCCCCCGGGATCGGCCCATCAGACCCCGGGACCAGCTCGCCAGCCCCCGGGAGCGAGGCGGCGGTGGAAGCATTGACCGTTGTCATGATGGCGACGAGGCCGGTGCCGACATGCATAGGCGCGACCGGCTCAATTGCCGTGGCGAACGGCACCGGACTAGCGGCTGGTGGTGGCGGAGCCGGCAAAGCTGTCGCAGCTGGCGGGGCTGGTTGGGCAGCCGGTTCTGCCAAGGTGTCGTCCGCGTTTGCCAGCACGAAGATAGACTCCGATTCGGGAGAAGGCTTGATCGAAGGCTTCATCAGGCGCTCGAGGGAGACGCCGGCTGGGATGGTCTGCCGGGTGGAGCCAATCTTGGCCAGCGCGTCGGCCGCCTATTTGTCCGCACGAGGGATGTGGTGGAACTCGCAGCCCTCGAAGGAGCCGATGAGGTGCTGGACGAGGAAGCGATAGCTGGCCATGTTGGCGTCCCTAGCTGTGACAGCCCGAGACTGGCATTCCAGCAGATGCCCCTTAGTTTTCGTTTTCATCTGTGTTCCATTTTGGTTGTTCCATTCATCATTGCATCATTCACATCATCTGCATTGCATCATCGCTGGTTTTCGAAAACTTGCATCCGTTCATAGTTGCCGGTTTTCTCCGTATCGCGTTGCCCGTCTCGAGTCCAGCCACACACGCACGCGCTCGCGACATCTTTTAAATAAAACCGTTTTTAAGCGCGCGCAAAAATATTCTCGGATCGAGTTGAAACTTGTCGTGCGGTCTTGTTATATTGTAGGTAGACCGCCCGTCGATTTTCATCGCGATCCGAGCTCGTTAGATACTTCGTCAGTCAGTCGTAGCAGTGAGGTTATCGGGTTTCCATCGGACGTTTTCGGCGTTTAAAATCCTCGTGTCACGGGTCGCACCGTTCTCTCTCTCTTCCCCTCGTTGCCCGTCTGCACAGTCACCGCAGTCCCGACCCTCCACTTCCGGACGTCGGATAGTCATCCGGTAGTCCAGAAACGGACAGTGCCAGCTAACCCTAGCCTAGCCTTATTTAAACCCCCTCGGTTCTCGTGCCCCAAACCCTAGCCTAACCAGCCCCTTCTCCCACCTCTAGCCAGCCCGCTGAGCCCATCTGGGCCCGTTCGGGTCGTTCCGGACCCGAAATCGCCGTTTCCGGAGCTCTCCCGAGCTTGCCCGAGCTCCCATGGCAGCTTCTTCCTCCTCCCGCAGCTCCTCCCGCGGTCAAGGTCGCTGGAGCCCTGCCAGCCGCCATCGTCGCCGGCCGCCCCTTCCTCCTTCTCCCTCTTCCTCTCCTCCTCCTCCCCTGCTAGCTCACCCTTCAGCCTCTCCCTCCCTCCGCAGGTGCCGCCGTGCCGTCGCCATGGCCTCGTCGCCCCGGCCGCCCAGGCTCGCCGTCGGCCGTGCCCCGGCCGGATCCAGCAAGTGGACCACCGGATCTGCCCGTTCCGCCCCGGATCCGCCGCCGTCCGACCTCGCCGCCCCTCGCCGGTGCGAGGCCGCCGCCGCCGCTGCTTTAGGTCGGGCCCGAGCGGGAGGCGCTCGCCCGTTGACCTGCTGTGTCACCCGCGGCTGGGCCGGCCCAGCGCCCCCTCCAGCCCAGCCGACCGGCCTGATGGCCCAATGGTGAGTTGCCTAACCCGCGCACCAGGCGCTGCATTGCTATGTTGCGCCAATGCCCCTGTATAGGCCCAGTTGTCAGTTTTGGCCCAGTAGGCGTTTTTTTTAATATTGCGAATTATCTATTAACCAGTGCTTTTATATTTTCAGAAAAACCCCGTTTTTAAGATTGTTAATAACTTTTAATCCGGGCATCGTATGAAAATAAATTAGATTTGTAAATTGTGTAGAATTTTGTCTAGTTTCGCAATAACTAACTTTCATCCATGTTTGAATTATTTAAACGTGTTGTTTGCATCATTTTGCGTGATGGCATATTAAATTGATTTAATTCATAGCTAAATTACCGTGCATCATATGTAAATAATTTCAACATGAAAGTTGTTTAGAATATTGCGCAGAATTATTAACATGTCATTTTCATGCCATATTGCATTTTGGCATTAATTTGCATTTTTCATAAATAAATAAACATGCATCGGGATTAATTTTATCCAATGTTAAAAATGTCCATCTCATTTGCATTGCATTTTCATGCACGGGATAATTGTCGTCATCATTTTTGCATTGTATTTGCATTGATGAGTTGCTTTACCGCGAATAGGCCTATTCCCGCATGATTTAATTGTGATTAATCTTCTACATGAACATAATCATATTATATATGTTTTCGGGGTAGAATAATATATTGGATTTATCAGTGCATTTAGTTTTGCCATTTGAGCATGTTTGAGTGCATGTCATTTTCACCGTGATGCCCTCTTGTCATTTTTGTAGGAATTAATCCGTGCATGATATGAAATTATTTGCAACATGAAACTTGCTCGTTGATGTGTGTCCTAGCCCATGGTCATTTTGTTTGTCATAGAAATGCAGGTGTAGGTGTTGTTTTGCTGTTGTCAACTTGCTAGGAAAATATGCTATTTTGAGGGTCCAAAATATTTCTAAGTCTGGAATCTGTTATATTTTGATGCTGTCTTGCCATGTGATTTGCTAGTGATCTAGACCTCTTTTGAGGTTGATGCAATGGAGTTATTTGTTGTTGGTATTGCCGTCTAGTATGCTGTTAAGTTTCATCCCATTCCATGACATGTAGCTTATGTTTTCACTGCTGTCAATATGCCTTCGTGATAAAAACTGCCCTGTCTAAAACTGCTATTTTCACTAAGTCTGAAACTGTTATTAAGTAGCCTTCTTGTGAGCTTCCTACCTAGTGATCCATGCATGTTTTGATTATGATTTGTGAAGATGAAATGAAGTGGATGTTGTATGCTATTGCCCCATGCCTAGTTTGTGCATTTTGGAATCTTGTAGCTTATTGTTTTCATATGTTCAAAATGCTATGTTGCTGTTTTTGGCAGATTTAAACTAAAACTTGTTTCGATGATTGTGGTTGAACCGTAGCTCCGTTTGGGTCATTCCATATATGAAACTTGCTTAGAATCCCATGTAGTTGCATAATAACTTGTTGCATTAATGATTTGAGATGTTTGTGATTGCATTTCCCATGCATTTGCATTCATGCCATGTGCATCTTGTTTTGCTCATATCTTTTGAACCGTAGCTCCGTTTGAGATGTTCAATATAAGTAAATCGACTAGAATGACGTGTAGGATAACATGATATGCTTTATTTTGATGTTTAACAAACATAAAATATGTTTAGATCAGATCTGGACCAAATTCATAATTTCCATATGGGGTCGTTTCGGAGATGCTATAAGAATTTTCCGGCCTCATTTAATTTGCCTAGATAGATAGTTTACTTATGCTTAGCCTCTTGCCATGTTTAACAACATTTAATATTGTCGTGTACCTAACAAGAGTGAACTAAATATTTCGAATGTGGAGTTTCGTCAGTATGTAACTCGTTGCATATTGAGCTTCACTTTAATGTGTAGTATTTGATTGTTGTGAATTGTCTTGCATTGCATATTTAAACCGGACATGCATCATAGTTGTTGTGCATCGTGTGTTGCATATGTTGTGGTGTATCTTGTGTTGATTGTTTGTTTTGGATTGCTTCTTCTCGATAGAGTTCCGAAAGCGTTCGGAGTGTGAGGATTCGTTCGACTACGTTGGTTCGTCTTCTTCATGGACTCGGTCTTCTTCCGAGCGGGATCTCAGGCAAGATGACACATTTCCCTGGATACCATTACTATCATTGCCATGCTAGTTGTCTCGTCTTTTATCGTTATGTCTCGCTACCACCACTTGTTTGATAAGCCTCCCAACATTGCCATGAAAAGCCTCTAACCCCTCCATGTCCCAGCAAACCTTTGTTTGGCTATGTTACCGCTTGCTCAGCCCTTCTTATAGCGTTGCTAGTTGCAGGTGCATTTGCTTCCATGTGCCAACATGGATCTTCTTTTGTTATATCACAATATTGCTGCTATTTAATTTAATGCACATATATACTTGGTAAAGGGTGGAAGGCTTGGCCTTTTGCTTGGTGTTTTGTTCCACTCTTGCCGCCCTTAGTTACTTGTGAACCGGTGTTATGTTCCAGAAATGAGCGCTCCTAACATGCTCGGGGTTGTTATGGGGACCCCCTTGATTTTCGGGTTAGATTAAAACTTGTCTGGCAAGGCCCAACATTGGTACTACATTCGCCTAATAATTAATGAACTCGCATAGGTGATATTTTTCCGGACCCCATGGATAATTTAATCAACCCCCGGGCCAGTGCTCCTGATGAGTGTTGGTCCAAACTAGAGCACTGTGCAGGGCCAACCCAGGGCAACTTGGGAGATTTCTATCAGGCCTCCGTACACTAGCTTATCCGCCGTGTCCTGAGAACGAGATACGCGGCTCCTATCGGGATTGTCGACACGTCGGGCGGCCTTGCTGGATTGTTTTACCTTTCTCGAACGTCTCGAGTGAGGAACTCTGATTTTTTTCGGGCTATCTCGAGGTGTTGGATTTCCTTTGGAATTGCCTAGGAAGATCACGAGATCCATGATTGAGGTTATTCCCGCTGAGTGTGGTTAATTTGTGATGGACGAGTTGGAGCATCCCTGTAGGGTTAAATCTTTTCGAGAAGCCGTGCCAGCGGTTATGTGGCAAACTTGGATACTTTGTTTAACACCCGGTCATAGCAAACTTGAAGTAAGCTCTAATAAAATACACCAACTATGTGTGTAACCGTGGCTGTCTCTTATCGTGAGTTCTTATCCGTAAGAGAACACAGTGGGGTTATGATTGACGTAAGTAGGTGTTCAGGATCAGTTAGTGATCATTGCTAGTTCACGTTCGTTATGCATGGACCACCATACTTTAATTTCTGTTCTCGTAAGTTAGCCACTCAAATAAATGCTTAGTCGCTTGCTGCAGCCTCACCACTTAACCATGCCTTATCTATTAAGCTTTAATAATCTTGATACCCTTGGAAATGAGATTGCTGAGTCCCTATGGCTCACAGATTACTACGACAACAGTTGCAGGTGCAGGTTATGTGATGATTTGACGTGAGCGTGTTGCTTGATTTGACTTGGAGTTCTTCTTCTTCTTCTTCTTCTTCCTCAATCTTGGATGGGTTCCAGGCGGCAGCCTGCGATAGCAAGGGTGGAGGTCATTTTGTCGTTTGGTTTCGTCCGTAGTCGGACCCTGCTCTTATGTATGATGGTTGAGATGATATTGTATTGATGTGACTCTGATGTAGCTTGTGGCGAGTGTAAGCCAGTTCCATATACTCATCTCTTCTGTACATGTACTTGTAATGATATCCATTCTTGCGAACGCATCGAGATGCGCTTCTATCCCCTTGAGGCCCTCGTGCCAAATAAGGATAGGACCGCATCTTGGGTGTGACACTAGCGTCCCATTCGCCAGAGACCTGTTGCACCACGAGGTCCGAGTCGTCGAAGCAAATGATGCGCTGGATGCTGATCTCCTTGGCAAGCCGGAGGCCATGGACGAGGGCCTCGTATTCGGCCACGTTGTTGGAGGCGGCGAAGTGGATCTAGAGGGCGTAGCGGAGCTGGTCTCCTCTGGGGGACGACAAGACGATGTCGGCTCCCAGGCCGGCTCGCATCTTCGAGCCGTCGAAGTGCATGCGCCAATGCATGGAGTCGGGCGGAGGCGGCACGAACTGGGTTTCGGCCCAGTCCACGAGGAAGTCGGCCATTGCCTGGGACTTGATGGCGGTGTGTCGCTCGTATCGTATTTCGTAGTCGGCCAGGGCGATGGCCCATTTGGCGATCCCGCCGGTGGCGTCCCGGCCGGCCATGATTTCGCCCAGCGGCGCTGTGCTCACGATGGTGATGACGTGCTCCTGGAAGTACTGCTTCAGCTTCTGGGCGGCGAAGTATACGACGTAGCACATCTTCTGGTAGTGAGGGTAGTTTTGTTTGGAGGCAGAGAGGACGTCGCTGAGGTAGTAGATGGGACGCTGCGTCGGCAGCGCCTTGCCTTCCTCCGGCTGCTCCACCACCAGGACAACGCTGACGACACGTGTGGTCCCCGCAATGTAGGCGAGCAAAGGCTCCTTTGTTGGAAATATACCCTAGAGGCAATAAATAAAGTATTTATTATTGTATTTCCTTGTTCATGATAATCGTTTATTATCCATTCTATAATTGTATTAATTGGAAACATGGATACATGTGTCGATACATAGACAAACACTATGTCCCTAGTATGCCTCTAGTGAACTAGCTCGTTGATTAAAAGATGGTTAAGGTTTCCTAGCCATGGACATGAGATGTCATTTGATAACGGGATCACATCATTAGGAGAATGATGTGATGGACAAGACCCAAACTACAAATGTAGCTTATGATCGTGTCAGTTTATTGCTACTGTTTTCTGCATGTCAAGCATATGTTCCTATGACCATGAGATCATGCAACTCACAGATATCGGAGGAGTACCTTGTGTGTATCAAACGTCGCAATGTAACTTGGTGACTATAAAGGTGCTCTATAGGCGTCTCCGAGGGTGTCTGTTGAGTTGGCATGGATCGAGGCTGGGATTTGTTACTCCGTGTGATGGAGAGGTATCTCAGGGCCCACTCGGTAATACAACATCACAATGAGCCTTGCAAGCAATGTGACTAATTGTTAGTTGCGGGATCTTGTATTACGGAACGAGTAAAGAGACTTGCCGGTAACAAGATTGAACTAGGTATGGAGATACTGACGATCGAATCTCGGGCAAGTAACATACCGAAGAACAAAGGGAACATCATACGGGATTGACTGAATCCTTGACATAGAGGTTCGACCGATAAAGATCTTCGTAGAATATGTAGGAACCAATGTGGACATCCAGGTCCCGCCATTGGTTATTGACCGTAGAGGTGTCTCGGTCATGTCTACATAGTTCTCGAACCCGCAGGGTCTGCACACTTAAGGTTTGGTGACGTTTTGGTAGTATAGAGTTATGTATGGTGGTGACCAAAGTTTGTTCGGAGTCCCAGATGAGATCTTGGACATCACGAGGAGCTCCGGAATGGTCCGGAGGTAAAGATTCGTATATAGGAAGTCCCAGTTGGTCGCCGGAAAAGTTGCGGGCTCATCGGTAGTGTACCGGGAGTGCCTGTAGTGTACTGGGAGACCTCTGGGAGGGGTATGTCGACCCTAGAGGGTCCATGGGCTGTGGGAGATTAATAACCAGCCCTTAGTGGGCTGGTGGAACAGCCACAAAAGGCCCATGGCGCCAGGAGGAAAAAGGCCTAAAGAAAAGGTGGAAAAAAGGGCCAATAGGGAGCAATCCTAGTCCAACTATGATTGGAGAAGGAGAGTCCTTCTCTCCCTCCCTCTTGCGGCCGAATTGGCTTGGCCCTTGCACCAAGACAGCTCTCCTCCCTCCTTTATATACTAGTGGATTTGGGGCTGTTTGCACTAGTTTTTTCGGCCACGTGCTACCCGTTCCACCGATGCATAGTTTCTCCTCTAGATCGTATTTCCGCAGTGCTTAGGCGAAGCCCTGCCGGAATTGCTCCACCACCATCGCCGGAGCGCCGTCTTGCTGCCAGCGAACTCTTCCTCCTCTCCACTTCTTCTTTCTGGATCAAGACGGTGGAGATCGTCATCAAGCTGCACGTGTGCTGAACGCGGAGGTGCCGTCCGTTCGGTACTAGATCGGAAGGACCGTGATCAAGGCCACGGGACGGTTCGTGATTGGATCGCGGGACAGTTCATGACGTGATCGCGGGATGAATCGTGAAGAGATCGCGGGACAGATTGTGATTGGATCGCGGGATGCTCGGCGATTTGAATTGCGAAGACGTTCGACTACACCAACCGCGTTTCTTAACGCTTCCCGCTTAGCGATCTACAAGGGTACGTTGATCAACTTCCCCTCTCGTAGATGCTCATCACCATGGATAGGTTTGCGTGTGCGTAGGAATTTTTTTGTTTCCTATGCAATGTTCCCCAACATCCTTGTCAGCCGGCATGACCAGGATGGGCGTGCTAGTGAGAGCCCGCTTGAGGTCGCGGAACGCCGCGTCCGCCTCGTCGGGATAGTCGAACAGGGCCCGGCTCGACCAAGACCGACTTGCGTAGGAGCCTGTAGAGGGGCAAGGCCTTCTCGCCTAGCCGGCTGATGAACCGGCTGAGGGAAGCAAGGCAGCCGGTGAACTTCTGGACGTCGTGGAGCCGGATCGGCTTGGGCATGTGCTCAATCGCCCGGATCTTCTCGGGGTTAGCTTCGATGCTGCGGGCGGACACGAAGAAACCCAGGAGCTGGCCGGCTGGCACGCCGAAGACACACTTCTCTGGGTTGAGCTTGATCTTGTATTCACGCAAGTTGGCGAACGTCTCCCGGAGGTCGTCGAGGAGGCTGAAGTGCTTCTTGGATTTGACGACGATGTCGTCCATGTAGACGTGGACGTTCATGCCTATCTGAGGTAGGAGACACTTTTGCATGCAGCGCTGGAAGGTAGCGCATGCGTTCTTCAGGCCGAAGGACATGGTGATGTAGCAGTAGGCCTCATAAGGGGTGATGAAGGAGGTCTTGAGCCGGTCGGCTGGGTCTAGCTTTATCTGGTGGTAGCCGGAGTAGGCGTCCAGGAAAGACAGCAGATCGCAGCCGGCCGTGGAGTCGATGACTTGATCGATCTACGGCAGGGCGAACGGGTCCTCGGGGCAGGCCTTGTTCAGGCTCGTGTAGTCGATACACATGCGCCAGGTCTTGTTTTTCTTCAGCACCAGGACTAGGTTGGCCAGCCAGTCCGGGTGAAACACCTCCATGATGAAGCCGGCTACGAGCAGCCGGGCGATTTCTTCTCCTATAGTACGCCGCTTCTCCTCGGAGAAACGGCGTAGGGGTTTCTTGACCGGCTTCGCATTCGGCCGTACGTGCAGCTTGTGCTTGGCGAACTTCCTCGGAACACCCGACATGTCCTTGGGGGACCATGCAAAGATGTCCCGATTCTCACGGAGGAAGTCGACGAGCTCGCCTTCCTATTTGCTGTCGAGGTGGGAGCCGATGGTCACGCACTGGGTGGGGTCGGCCGGATCGAGTGGCACCTGCCTGGTGTCCTTGGATGGCTGGAACGAGCCTTCACCGACCGACTGGGACGGAGGTGCCGGCACGACCGGCTGGGCAGAGGCGAGGGCCACCAGTCGGTTGAGCTGCCGCTTCTCCTCCGCTATTTCCAGGGCCTTGGCCAGCCAGCTACCATCTCGCGCGCACGCCATTGACATCTGGTACTTGCCGGCGATGGTGATGATGCCCTTGGGACCCGGTATCTTGAGCTTGAGGTAGGCGTAGTGGGGGATCGACATGAACTTGACGGGAGCGGGCCTGCCTAGCAATGCGTGGTAGGGACTGTCGAGGTCCACTACCTCGAACAAAACCGGCTCGCGGCGGAAATGACTGGCGTCGCCGAAGAGGACGTCGAGCTTGATCTTGCTGACGGGGGTGCAGGACTTTCCTGGCAAGATATCGTGGAAAACGGTCTGACTCGTTTTCAGGTCCTCCACCTTGAGACCTAGCTTGAGCAGGGTGTTGAGGTAGAGGATGTTGATGCTGCTGCCTCCATCGATCAAAACCCGTGAGAAGCAGCATGAGCGTTTCTTGGAGGCGATGGTGGGATCGAGGACGAGGGCGTAGCTGCCGGGGTTCGGCATCACGGCCGGGTGGTCCGCCCAGCTCCAGGTGATCGGCTTCTCGGACCAATGCATGAACTGGGGAGTCGCGGGCATGGTGGCATTCACCTCGCGGTGGAGCCGGTGTTGGGCGTGCTTGTCCGTCTCTTTGCTAGTGAAGACGACATAGCAGTCGTCATGTTCAGGGAACCGGTCGTGTAGCCGGCCGTCGCCCCGAGCCGGGGCCGGGTCCGCCTGACCCAGTCCGGAAGCCGGAGCCCGAGCCGGGGCTGGTGCCGGGGCGCGGGCTGGCTGCGCAGGGGGAGCCAGGAGGCCGTCCCCCCGGGCCAATCACTATGAGAAGCTACACTGTCGGAGCGTGTGTGTGGCTGGCTTGGCACCGGAGTGGTTTTTGCAGGGGAGGTCAAGCATTTGCTCGAAAGACAGCTTGGGCTGCCAAGCGGCCTTGCCGGTGCGCTGGCGCTGACCGGATGCCTAGCCAGCTGGCTGCTCCCCCTCGATGGAGGTGACCTGCCGGCTCCTATAGCGGGAATCGAGCTGGTCGTTCTTGCGCTTGCCGTTCTGTGGCTGCCGGTTGTCGGCCGCCGCCCGCGGCACGGCGGGGGGCGTAGCCCGCTTGGCCAGTGTCTTAGCCTTCATCCTCATCGAGGAGTCGGCCGTGGCGTATTTGTCCGCTTTGGACATCAGATCTGCCAGGGAGGTTGGCTCGGAGCACATGAGCTTGTGCTTGAGGGGGGTGCCATCGCAGCAGCCCTCGATGAAGTACTAGATGGCCTGTACCTCGTGTACTCCTTCGCAGGAGTTGCGGAGCTCGATCCAGCGCGTGAGGTAGTCGCGGAGGGGCTCGTCCGGCCCTGGACACAGATGGCCAGCTTGCGGGGCCGGCCAGGTCGTTTGTAGGTGCCGGTGAAGTTGCGGACGAAGGCCTCCTCGAAGTCCGTCTAGGTGTTGACGCTGCCAGCGGCCAGGCTGTTCAGCCAGGTGCGGCCGAGCCGATCAGCATGAGGGGGACGTAGCGAACGGCTACGCGCTTGTTCCCCCTAGCGATGCCGACGGCGGTGGTGTAGTCGATCAGCCAGTCCTCCGGCTTGGCAGCCTCGGTATACTTCGGGGTGTCGCAGGGGAGCGTGAAGCCGGGCGGAAAAGGCTCATTGCGGATCTGCGGACCGAAACAGGCTGGACCAATCGAGCCCTCCTCCTCGAGCCACGCGTCTGTCGCTGTGGGGGACGCGGGGCCCGAGCAAGGTGGCGAGCTCGAGGCGGACGGCCGGTAGGATGGACTACACCGGTTCCGGCCGCGGAGGCGGAGTATGCCCGCGGGTGCGCCGTCTGCCGCCAGCCGGCGCCTCGTCGTGGCGGTGGCTGCCGGTCGGGTCATTGTTGCGCCGGTTGTTCACAGCCGGCTGTTCGTTCCTGCGTGACGGGGGGCGATGGACGTTGCTCCCTAGGGCGTTCCGGCCAGAGGGACGAGGGGTGCTGGAGTGCTGAGCCGGCCGGCGGTCAGCAGCCCCAGTGTCCTCCCCCTCGGGGCGGGGAAACTCGGAGACGGCCCCACCGGGGGTGAGGACAACCTGTTGTGCGTTGGCGGTGTCGATGAGGTCCTTGATGTGCTGCTCGCGTGTGGCCCGCTCCTCGCCCTCCAAGGTTGCCAAATCCTCGTAGGCAACCTTGGCGGCACGCAAGTTGGCCGCGAGGGTGTTGTAGATGGGGAAATGGCCGCCGAGGATCTCTGCGACCATGCGGCCGCATTCTCGCAGGACACCATGCCGGCTGGGCTCAAGGCCAACCAGGGTGAGACCATACGCGGAGTTATATTCCCGCTGCGTGGCCTTCATCCGGCGCCGTTCGGCAACGAGGGCGCTGGCGTCTTCGAACAGCAGGTGACGGGCCGCCTCTAGCTCGGCTCTAGCGGTGGCCGTTTCCGCCGTTGTAGCGATAGGAGTGCCCAGACCTCGGAGGGTGGCGGCGAGTGGGTCAGATGTGCCGGCGCGGGCGGTGGCTGCATCGGCCTCGGCCGCTCGCTCACGGCCCGAAGTGGTGGAGGAGACAGTGACCATCACTCCCACACGGGTGTGGGGGCCAATGGCCTCGCCCGTGGCGAGCGTGCCCATGGATGAGGGAGGGTCGGTGCAGTCGAACACCCAACTGGGGTACTTGTCGGCCTCTGGCTCTTCGGCGAGGCTCAGCTCGCTGAATCTACCGGCGAGCGCGGCGACGTTGAGCGCAAGGTCGCGGCCGAGGCACTCATGAGAGATGCCGGTCGTGCTACCCGCAAGGCCCACCGGAGCAAGCCCCACGAGCATGCGGTTCTGCCCGGACGCGAGGCGGTCGGGGAGGTGGTGAAGGGTCCCACCCGGAGCGTGACTCCGGCCGGCGCCACGGACGGCCCCACTGTGGGTGCCAACTGGCGTGGTTTCGTCATGGCAAATGCCATAGGTAGGCTTATCGAGAGGGGTCGAAGGACGTCTGCAGGCTCCGGGAGCGGGAATAGGCACAAGCGGTGGCTGACACACGATGTACCCAGGTTCGGGGCCCTCCGTGGGAGGTAATACCCCTAGTCCTGCTCGGTCTAGTTGAGACAATGGTCAGGTTACAATGGTGCTCCTTGAGCTGTATGGATCGAGGAGGAAGAAGGAGCTAGCCTGCTCTTCCGCCTCTCTACGTGCGTGTGTGTGGAGTGGATGTGGATGTGGAGGGAACTCGGAGAGCAGCCGATCGATCGTCCGTCCGTTCGTGCCTCCCTTGATTTTTCCCTCTGTCGGTCTCCCTTTGTCGTCTGTGTCCCCTCGCATGAGGGTGGCCCGGGGGGTTTTATAGGCCAACCCCCCGGAATACAATACAAGTAGAAGATCAAAGGGGCCCCCAGCCGGCAGCCTCTCTGGCCGGCTGCGAGGGCTCGGCCGGGGGGTCTTGTCGCCAGTAGGTCCCGCCGGCTGAAGGGTCCCGTCAGGAACCGGCAGGGCCCACGAGGCGGGCCCTGACGCCGGTCACATCACGGCATGGGCCGCACCTTGTGGCGTCGTCTTGCGGCGGCCGGCCAGGGTCAGCGGTACGACCGGCCACCCTGTAGCCATGCCGGGGCAGGTAAAAGAGTGGTTGGAGGCGTGCCGACACTGTTGGAAGCCCGACCACCATGCGCCAGGGTCAGAGGCCCTGACGTCTTTGCTGTGGCCATATCGGCGCTGACCCCCGATGGGATGGGGGCCACTGTTGCCACGCACGCCCTGCAGATGGTATCCAATGCTCAGCCAGCTAGGCGTAGCCAGCGGATCACCTCCGACAGGGCGCAGCCGGACCTCAGGGGGAGGCGGCCTGCCCTTTAGGCGCGTTAGGAGGCGGGGGAAAGGGGGTTCTTGAGGCTACCCCAGGGTCATCCCCCCGTCTTGGTGTGTTCTATGATGTCTCTTGTCGATTTGCCACTATCGTTTTGGGGTTATGCATTAGAGACAGCTGCACTCACTTTAAATAGGGCACCATCGAAATCTGTTGAGGCGCCACCGTACGAACTGTGGTTTGGCAAGAAACTGAAGTTGTCGTTTCTTAAAGTTTGGGGATGTGATGCTTATGTCAAAAAGCTTCAGCCTGAAAAGCTGGAACCCAAGGCGGAGAAATGCGTCTTCATAGGATACCCAAAAGAGACAGTTGGGTATACCTTCTATCTCAGATCCGAAGGCAAAGTGTTTGTCGCTAAAAACGGGTCATTTCTTGAGAAAGAGTTTCTCTCGAAAGAATTGAGTGGGAGGAATATATAACTTGATGAGGTTTTTTAACCTTTGTTTCAACCAGAGAGTAGCACAACGCAAAACGATGTTTCTATCGAGCCTACATCAGTTGAAGAGGAAGTCAGTGATGATGATCAAGAAGCTTCGGATCGAGTTACTATCAAACCTCATAGGTCTACAAGGGCACGTCCTGCTCCTGAGTGGTACAACAACCCTATCTTAGCGGTCATGTTGTTGGACAACGATGAACCTACGAGCTATGGAGAAGCGGTGATGGGCCAGGATTCCGACAAATGGTTAGAGGCCATGAAATCCGAGATGGGATCCATGTATGAAAACAAAGTATGGGCTTTGGAAGTATTACCTTAAGGGTGAAAGGCCATTCAGAAACAAATGGATCTATCAGAAGAAGACGGACACAAATGGTCATGTCACCATCTATAAAGCTCGACTTGTGGCAAAGAGTTTTTCATAAGTTCAAGGAGTTCACTATGATGAGACCTTCTCACCCGTAGCGATGCTTAAGTCCATCGGAATCATGTAGCAATAGCTGCATTTTTCGATTATGAAATTTGCCAGATGGATGTCAAAACAACGTTCGTTAATGGTTTCCTTATGGATGAGTGGTATATGATGCAACCATAAGGTTTTGTCGATCCAGAGAATGTTGACAAAGTTTGCAAACTCCAGCGATCCATTTATGGACTGGTGCAAGCATCTCGTAGTTAGAATCTTCGCTTCGATGAGGTGATCAAAGCATTCGAGTTCATACAAGTTTACAGAGAAGCTTGTATTTACAAGAAAGTGGATGACATATTGCTGATCGGAAACAATACAGAAATGTTGGAAAGCGTGAAGGAATATTTGAACAAGAGTTTTTCAATGAAGGACCTAGGAGAAGCTGCTTTCATATTACGCATCAAGATCTATTGAGATAGATCAAGACGCTTAATTGGACTTTCACAGAGTACATACCTTGACAAAGTTTTGAAGAAGTTCAAAATGGATCAATCCAAGAAGGGGTTCTTGCCTATATTGCAAGGTGTGAATTTGAGTAAGACTCAATGCCCAGTGGCTGCAGAAGATAGAGAAAAGTTGAGTGTCATCCCCTATGCTTCAGCCATAGGCTCTATCATGTATGCATTGCTATGCCCAAGACCCAATGTTAGCCTTGCCATAAGTATGGCCGGAAGGTTTCAAAGTGATCCGGGAATGGAACACTGGACGACGGTCAAGAATATCCTTAAGTACCTGAAAAGGACTAAGGAAATGTTTCTAGTTTATGGAGGTGATCAAGAGCTCATCATAAAGGGTTACGTCGATGCAAGCTTTGACACTGATTCCGACGACTCTAAGTCTCAAACCGGATACATATTCCTTCTCAACGAGGAGCAGTAAGCTGGTGTAGTTCCAAGCAGAGCGTCGTAGCTAATTCTACATGCGAAGCAGAGTACATGGCTGCCTCGGAGGCGGCGAAGGAAGGTGTCTAGATGAAGGAGTTCATGACAGATCTTGGAGTAGTGCCCAGTGCACTGAACCGAATGACTCTGTTCTGTGACAACACTGGTGCCATTGCTCTGGCCAAGGAACCGAGGTTTCACAACAGGACTAGGCACATAAATAGACGCTTCAATTCCATCCGCGATTACATCAAGGAGGAGGACATAACTATTTGCAAAGTGCACACGGATCTGAATGTTGCAGACCCGTTGACTAAACATCCTCCAAGGGCTAAACATGATCAACACCAGCATTGTATGGGTGTTAGATTCATTACAATGTAAATCACATAGTGATGTGAGCTAGATTATTGACTCTAGTGCAAGTGGGAGACTGTTGGAAATATGCCCTAGAGGCCATAATAAAGTGGTTATTATTATATTTCCTTGTTCATGATAATCGTTTATTATCCATGCTATAATTGTATTATTGGAAACTCAAATGCATGTGTGGATACATAGACAACACTATGTCCCTAGTATGCCTCTAGTGAACTAGCTCAGTGATCAAATATGGTCAAGGTTTCCTAGCCATAGACATGGGATATCACTTGATAATAGGATCGCATCATTAGGAGAATGATGTGATGGACAAGACCCAAACTATGAACGTAGCATATGACCGTGTCAATTTATTGCTATAGTTTTCTACATGTCAAGTATTTGCTCCTATGACCATGAGATCATGCAACTCACTGACAATAGAGGAATACCTGGTGTGTATAAAATGTCGCAATGTAACTGGGTGGCTATATATATGCTCTACAAGTATCTCCGAGGGTGGCTGTTGAGTTGGCATGGATCTAGACTGGGATTTGTTTCTCTGTGTGATGGAGAGGTATCTCAGGGCCCACTCGATAATACAACATCACAATGAGCCTTGCAAGCAAAGTGACTAAAGAGTTAGCCAAGGGATCTTTTATTATGGAATGAGTAAAGAGACTTGCCGGTAACGAGATTGAACTAGGTATGGAGATACCGACAATCGAATCTTGGGCAAGTAACATACCGAAGAACAAAGGGAACATCATACGGGATTAACTGAATCCTTGACATAGAGGTTGAACTGATAAAGATATTCGTAGAATATGTGGGAACCCATATTGGCATCCAGGTCTCGCTATTGGTTATTGACCATAGAGGTGTCTCGGTCATGTCTACATAGCTCTCGAACCCGCAGAGTCTGCACACTTAACATTCGGTGACGTTTTGCTAGTATTGAGTTATGTATATTGGTGACCACCAAAGGTTGTTCGGAGTCCCGGATGAGATCCCGGACGTCATGAGGAGCTACGAAATGGTCTAGAGGTAAATATTGATATATAGTAAAGTGGTGTTTAA
This sequence comes from Hordeum marinum, assembly GCA_022496015.1. NCBI lineage: Eukaryota > Viridiplantae > Streptophyta > Magnoliopsida > Poales > Poaceae > Hordeum > Hordeum marinum. The sequence goes on from CM039672.1 coordinate 218,668,567, forward strand.
CTCCGGAAAGTTTCAGGAATTTCCGGTAGTGTACCGGGAGTGACGAATGGGTTCAGGGGGTCCACCAAGTGGGGCCCACACACCTGGAGGGGCCACATGGGCCTTAGTGGTGGCGCACCAGCCCTTGGTGGGCTGGGTGGCGAGCCCTATGGGCCTATGTGCAGGAGAAAGAGGAGAGGGGGATTCCTAATCAAAGGAGGACTCCTCCCATGCCCACCTCCTAGTTAGAGGTGGACTCGTCCAGCTCCCTGGTTTGGCCGACCCTAGGGGAAACCCTAGGGAACCAACCGCACCCCAAGCCATGGTGCGACCCTCTCCCCCCGTCTAGACCGTTTTTCCTTTAGATCGTTTTGACAGTGCTTAGGCGAAGCACTACTGGAACAACTCCACCACCATTGTCACCACGCCATCGTGCTGCCGGAGTACTCATCTACCTCTCCGTCCCCTCTTTCTGGATCAAGAAGTCAGATATCATCATCGCGTTGTATGTGTGGTGAACGTGGAGGTGCCATCGTTCGGCGCTAGATCGGAACGGATCGTGATCAGATTGCGGGACAGCTTGCGATTTGGATCGCGAAGACATTCGACTACATCAACCGCGTTTCTTAACACTTCTTGTTCAGCGATCTACAAAGGTATGTAGATCCACTCTCCCTCTCGTTGTAGCGACCCGACTCACAACAAGTCAAGCCTTTGTGTGTTAGTGCCATCCCTGGATCAGTATGCTGGCACAGAAAGTACATCAATGTATATATCAAAGTGCCATCACATGTAAATAACGTAAAACTGATATATACCTCTTAAATCATAGCGGAAACAGTCAACGGGAGTGGAGTCCCAATAAACACCAATGGCAGGTTGAGTGTAGACCGTAACCCCGAATCGTATTCTTACTCCTCGTAGAAAAGTATCTGCAACATAAGATGTTGCAGCCGTGTAGGTCAGTACATTGAATGTACCGGCAAGAACACCATAGAAATAATGATAAAGGCTATTCTATATGCAAAGGGCTTTGTGGCTCTGTGCTTGAGTTTTTTGCAGAAAAGCTGGTTTTATTTTTCCTACAAAAAAGGAGTGAAACGGAAATCACTACAAATAGTTGGTTATTAATGAGATGGTTCCACCAACCAATTCTCATGTCCCAAAAATTATTAATAGACACACTCATCATAAAATTTATTAGTTGTGTTGAGAATGGATGATAGTATCATCTCCGGTGCTCATGTTGTCCGTAACCGGGGATATGGGTAATCGATTAGTTTGACACTCTAAAGAGGTTTGTACACTTTACCCGCAAGAATCAATACCCCCTGTTATGTCCTCGCACTGCCTAGTGTTTGAGAATCGGACGATCGAAACATGGACTTCCACAGTGATCCTCCGATAGAAAGTTAGTGCCCATCCAAATCCTATCATTCTTCTACATCTCGTAGCAACTGACCTACCGGAGTCACCACTAGGGTCAACCAAGCTAGAGCCCATATTGACTTGCGGTTGCACACGTAATCTTTTCGGCCTTGAAGTATCCATCCATCTCTTTGAGCCTAGGTGGCATTCCGTTGGGATGATCACAGGTAGATACAGGATTCTCGGCATAACCATGATAGATATCAGGCTGCCAAAATGCAGGTCCAATCCACCCAGAGGTATATTGAGTCATTGAAGTCTTGAATTCTTGATCATCATGCAGGTCTTGAGATATTTAACTAACCTCACAACAGTCTTGAATCTCACAACCAACCCCGTCTACTAAAGCATAGCAATTGTGAAGTAACATCCCTCCCCGGGCAAGTGGTAACAGGATGTTGGGTTTGTCCTACCTCATGATACTACTACAAGCGCAAGCTCAATATCCTACTGGATCTAGATGGAAAGATTGATTCTAATCGAAATAAAACATAGGTAATGTAAGACGATCAAAGTGAACTTGCCTGGTAAGGTTGAGGAAGATAAAATCTCTCTTAGAAATAACTTGATAGAACTATTCATCACTCTGCGATGAAAATCTATATAATCAAACACTGCATTCATCTAAGCAATCATACTAGCATTCAATACTAACAATCAAAAAGTAACACAAAGCTGAAACAGAAAAGGGTTGTGATGAAGGAAATACTTAAGACAAAAGTTAAAACAACAAAACTTCATCAAAGGAAATAATGTAGCCTTTTACTACAAATAACCTATTATCAATAGCAACAAAATCAACAACAAAACAAAATCTAACAAAAGTATTTTAGTAGATATTTTACTATAAAAAATACTTTTGAAGAACAACTTAAGAACTAATCAAAAGCTTTTATCAAACTTATCTTATGACATCAACAATTTTAACCTTGAATTAAACCACAAACAATTTCAACTTTAATACAAAATGCTTATGATCTAACGTAAAGTTAATAGAAAGTGAATTTGGTAAAATAATTTATAAAAATATTTCCAATTAGGAAATCAAACTAGTAATGAAATCAATTTGCAAGTTATTATGAAACTAGAATTGATTTCATGCTATCAAAAATATTAAATAACATAAAATAAATTTTGTTGAAGTACTAATGCTAACTAACGGAAAACAAAGTAAAATTGGTCAACTAAAATAAAATAAAACAATTTAAAACAAAAAAAGTAGAAATAAACCTAAAAAGAACTAAAACAAAATCTGTTTTTCTTGAAACCCTAATTTATAATATTCTCAAAATTCCAAAATTTAACATAGTGATAAATAGCACTAATACAAACCAGTATAAAAAAGAATCACTCAAAAATATATTTTTAAACTCAAGTTATACAAATTATAGTGATTTGAGTAAATTTCAATGAATTCAAATTTCAAATTCCAAATATGGTCAAACTTGATATCTACGGAAGCTAGAATAAAATTGTGACAGAATGCAAAATGATTCAAATTAAAACAATTAAAAACATAAAAGATATAAAGAAAACAAAAACAGAACTATTCTATTTTTAGAAACACAAAAACAGAAAAAGAGAAAATCTAACTAACGGACAGGGTACACGTGTCAGCTTCTCATTGGATATGGGGTGTGTATGTAGTGTCTAAACCAGCGTACGACCGTTACTTAGGAAAAATGATTCGGCTAATATAATCTAAATAGAAAACCGGCGGTTTTATTAATTTAAACCGAAGAGGTACGCTGGATCTAATCCTAGCCGTCTATCTAGATCGGACGGGGGAGGAGGAATGGGAGATCACCGCGGGGGAGGTGGCCGGCAATGGTGGACTCCGACATTAGTGACGACAACGGTGTGATGTGGGCGAGCGTCCTAGTGGTCATTCGGCGATGGCAAGGACCCGTTCGAAGAAGGCGAGGCTGGCAATGACGATGATGACCTCGGTGTGGCTCGGGGGCGACGGGAGTGAGCTATACGAGCTCGGGGACCTCCGGCGATGTGGCTACTCCGGCGTGGTGGTTGGGGAAGGTGCTCCAGGGACCTCCGGCGACAGCGGGTGGCTCCGGACAATGAAGACGGGGCGGTATGTCCTCCGGGGCGTCAGGGGAGGTTGGGGTGAGCAGGGGGTTGGCAATGGCGTGGTGGCCGTGACGGGGCTCCAGCGAGCAATCGAGGCGAGGGGAGAGGGTCGGGTGAGGGGTTTAGGGGCGGAACGGGGTGTGGGGGTGATGGCTTTAATAGCGAGGGGCTCGGGTTGCTCGGAGGGAAGGGGATCGAGGAGATCCGCGGTGGATCCGGCCAGCTCCGGCCAGTATGGAAGGAGGGGGCGCAAGGAGGAAGGCGAGCGCGGGGCTAATTCGGTCGGCCAGTGTGGGCCCCGCGTGTCGGCGAGTGAGAGATGGGCGAGGGCGATCGATGGCCGATCTGAATCTTCTTCAGGTCTGGCGAGGTCGATCCAGGGCCGGTTCCTTCCTTAGGGGCCATGTGGTTTTCCATTTTAAAGTAGTTTTTACCTTTTTATAAAAATAGAGAAAGGGAAAAAGATTTGGAGGATCAAATAAAATCCAAATATAAAAGTTTTATATACCAAAATTATTAGAAAAATAAATCCTACAACGTGAACATATTTTTAGAGTCAAGCAAAGCACAGAAAAATTCACAAAAATCAAATAGTGCTACTGTTACAAAAAAATGTAGAGAAAACATTTTGAAAATACCAAAATGTCTTCAAATTCATTTATCTCCATTTTTACATTCAAGGGAATCATTTTACCCTATTTTCCATATACTTTATTTTTGGAGAAGAATAATTTTTTCGAGAAAACGCAAAAGATTTGCGTTTCATTTCATTGAAAAGAGAGAGAGAGAGTGTGCGGTTACACTCCTCCTCGGAGGCGGTTTTATAATCATGTGTCTAGCACTAGTGCACATCCCATGAGGTGGGCAGCACAACACTGCGCCCGTCGGCGCCCGCGGAAGCCCACAGCCTGGCTTCGTCTCTTATCCTGGACACGACGGCGTGTATGGACGGTTGCGCACGGTCAAAGATGCAGTCATTCCTGTGCTTCCAAAGCATCCAAGAAGTCAGGAGCGTCGCGGATGAGAGCCCTTTGTGCATCGGCTTGGGGGTGTCCAATTTGGCGTTGTGCCACCAGTCAAGCATAGAAATGTTGTGGTCCGGTGGTCTGCAGGTCATGCGGATCTAGGAGAGAACGTCATGCCAAACCTGCCGCGAGAAGGGACAGTCTAGCAGGAGGTGGTGCATCGTCTCAGGGGTCTGGTCGCACATGGGGCATGCCATGTGGTGCGGGAGACCATGGCGGGCAAGCCGTGCTGCAGTCCAGCACCGATCAAGGCTAGAAAGCCAGTGAAAGAATTTCACCTTCAGTGGCGCCTAGCTTTTCCAGTTAAGTTTCCAATCATCGCACGCGGTCAATCCGTGGAAGGAAGCGAGGTATGCGGACTTGGCAGTGTAGGTTCCGGCCTCATTCGACTTCCAAATCAGCCTGTCCGGTTCGGCAGAAAGAACCGTGCCCTCAAGGATGCGCCAGAGCAGGAGGTATTGGCCGATTTCATGAACTCCCAGGATGCCACGGATATCGCGTGCCCAGAGGTGGGCATGCAGGCCCTCGGCCACCGTCCTTAGCTTTCTTCGTCGCTTGGGGATGCAGTCATGCAGCAAGGGGGGCAATTTTGCGGACAGAGTGCCCGTCGATCCACCAGTCCTCCCAAAACTTGGTGTCTTGGCCATTCCCGATGACCGTGTGGGTCCTGGCAAAAAAGAATGCCTGATCCTTGGCAAAGAACTGGAGGTCGAGACCGGCCCAAGTGTGATGCATGTCGGTCTTGCTGAACAGTAGCCATCGGGTCCTAAGCGCCATGCCGGTGTGCTCCAGGTCATGAACTCCCAATCCGCCAAGGCAACGGGGTCGGGCGATGCGAGAGCAGTTAACATGCCAGTGCCCACCATTGGCCTTGGTTTGCCCAACCCATAGGAATCCGTGCTGGATGCGCTTGAGCATCCGGAGGATCTTCTTGGGCGGCGCCAATGCGAGCAACTGATGCAATGGGATCGCGCCAAGCACCGATCTCACTAGCGCAATGCGGCCCGCCCTATTCATAAGCCAGGCCTTCCATGTGGGCAGTCTGGCTGCCACACGGTCCACCAGGGGGAGTAGCTGCGTGGTGGTGGGGCGCCCAATGGTGAGCGACATGCCCAGGTAGGTGATGGGCAACTCGATGACCGGACAACCCAAGCTCTCGACGACGGGCAGAGCGGAGTTGTCATGGCAGTGGATGAGCGTGGCCGTGCTCTTGGCAAAGTTGACGCGGAGGCCAGAGGCCAGACTGAAGAGCTGCAGGATGGCCTTCAAGGCCTCGATTTCGTCCAGCTGAGGGTGGCAGAAAAGAACCACATCATCCGCGTAGAGCGAGATGGGAGGGATCAGTTTTTGAGGGTGCAACCATCATATGATTCCGAGCTCGGTGGCGTGCTTGAATAGGCGACTGAGGGTGTCGACAACCAGGATGAACATCTGCGGCGACATGGGGTCGCCCTGACGTAGGCCTTGGCGGTGCCAGATGGGGGACCAGGGTTCCCATTGAGCATCACCTTGGTGCTAGCCAAGGACAAGAGGATCGCAATCCACTCTAGGAATTTGTCCCCGAAGCCATATTGCCTCAGCACCTCAAAGAGGAATGTCCATGACAGCGAGTCGAAAGCCCGCGCTAGGTCTAGCTTGAGCAAGACGAGCGACGCGTCCAGCTGGTGCAGCACACGGGCAGACTGGCGCACGAGGACGAAGTTGTCGTGGAGGCTACACCCGGGGATGTAGGCGTTCTGGTTGTTGCTGACCAAGGCGTCGAGCTTGGGCGCTAGACGGAGCGATAGGACCTTGGCAAAGACCTTGGCGACGATGTGGATCAGGCTAATCGGCCGGTAGTCACGCAAGCAGCTCGCGTCGGCGCGCTTGGGCAGCAGCGATAGCAAGGCCTGGTCCAGGCACGAATACCCACGCCCGTGCATGTCATAGAGCTACCAGAAGACAGCGACGAAGTTGGCCTTAATCGTGGGCCAGCAGGCTCAGAGAAACTCGGCGGTGAAGCCGTCTCTCCCAGGAGCATTGTGCCCCGACAGGGGTTTGATGGCGTCCCAAATTTCCTCCTTGCCAAAAGGCGCATCCAGCTCAAGGAGGTCTGGTGATGGGGTGATCAGCTACGAGAGGTCAAGAGCTCACTCGCGATTAACCGCAGTGCCCAGCAGGTCGTCGAAGTGCACGAAGGCGGCAGCGGCCATGTCAGCGTGGTCGGTGAGCGTGCGGTCATGGACCTGCAGACTGTGTACCGGATTCTTCTGGCGGCGATAGGAGCACTGCCAATGGAAGAAGGAGGTGCTCGCGCCGCCATCCTTGAGGGAGGCAAGATGCGCTCACTGCCGAGCGATGGAGCTCTCGAGCGACGCAAGTCCCAAATATGATCTCTTGATTTCCTTGAGCAGCCACTCCTCATGGGCAGAGAGCGCATGGTCCTCCTGGGCCTTGTTAAACCGGAGCAGCAGCTCATGGGAAAGGGCCAGCTTGTGCCTGACGTTGTCGACCGTGCACGCGCTCCAACTGGTCAGCTGGCGGGAAGTGGCCTAGAGGCGTCGCATGAGCCGTAGGAACGCATCAGTGTCGTTGATGGAGAGCCATGCTTCCGCAACAATGTCCTGGAACCCAACAAGGCGCACCCAAAAGTCCTCGAAGCGGAATCGTCTGTGGCTTGGCGACTGTGGAGAGAAATCGAGGCGCAAAGGGCGATGGTCCGAGACCACAGAGGCGAGGTAGCGCAGGTGGCAGTTTCCGTGGCGCTCTTTCGAGTCCGTCGTGCAGAAAACCCTGTCAAGGTGGACCAAGGTTGGGGGGAGCTCTTGTTGGACCATGTGTAACGGCGTCCATTGAGGTAGACCTCTTTGAGCGCGAGGTCATTAAGCACGCGTTGAAACCTCCCCATCATGCGCCTATCCAGGTTGCTGTTGTTTTTGTCATCGTCGCGGTAGATCAGGTCGAAGTCACCACATAGCATCCACATGCCCGGGCAGGAAGCGCGTAGGCCATGGATCTCCTGGAGAAAATCGATCTTCACGGCGTCGGACTGAGGCCCAGACACGATGGTCACCCACCAGGGCGCGAGCGGGCCCGAGGGTGCGACCTGGGCAGACAACGTGTTGGTGGTGATCTTCGGGTTGATAATGGTCACCGCGTGGCTTTTCCAGGCAAGCAGGATGCCGCCGCACGTGTCGATAGCCGGAAGGTAGACGTACTCATCAAACTCAGAGCCAAGCGCGTTGAGGATGACCGACGAGCAAATCAAAGCCATCTTAGTCTCTTGCAAACATACAATTGATGCGCCGCTAGAGATGATTAGCGAGCGGACGGCGGTGCGGCATGCACACGCGTTGAGGCCGCGCACGTTCCATATCACAATTTTGTGGTCGTGATCCATGAAGACGAGGTCGACGATGATGGCGCAGCTCCGCACTAGATCGCAACCGCGACAGCTAGGGGCGCCATTGTCGTGGTCGCCGCGGCCGGGTCGGCAGGCAGCTCGTGGTCGACCAGCGTCGCGATGGCAGACAGAACGGCCATCGGGATCGGAGCAGCGAAGACGTCGTCAAATGCTTTCATATCAGCAGCAGTAATCTTCTGGTCAAGCCTAATGATCCCGAGGGTGTGCAGCACGTTGACTTGGGCGCGGCACTCCGCAGTTGGCGGCACGACGGCTCGGCATGAGGTGGACGACGCGGAGCGGCCACGACGCGAGGAGAAGTTAAGAGGTTTCTGGTGAGGTCGCTTTCCGAGAGCGGGGAGGATCGGGTTGAGGTGCTTGGTGGCGGCGGTGAGGAACTCGTCAAGCGTCCAGGCAGAACCACGCGGACCGGAGCGGTGCAGAGTGATCGGTGGGGACATGAAGCGCTGAATGGTCGCACGCAGCATAGCCGTGGTAGGCGTGAGGTCGTCCGTCACATGCACTGGGCCAACAGGCAGCGTGGCGCCCATGTTGGGCTCGGAGGCGCCGTTTGGATGTGCCGCTAGGCCGTGAGGCGGCCTCAGAATCGTGGCAACATCCACTTTCGGGGCGCGCGCATCTTGGTGGAGCAACAGAGTCGTGCCGCCAGCATGTGACGGGGAACGTGGGTCCGCCGACCCAGAGGTGGGCAGCCCCCGAGGCGAGTCAGGCAGTGACATGGGTGTGGTCGCTGACCCGGTCTCGAGCCCGTCCAAGGTTGCGCCAGGCGTTGACATGCATTGGCCAATGGCAGCAGCCGACAAAGAGGCGTCATGGCCCAGATCCTCGCCACCCATAGGCTGGGGGTCTGGCACAAAGCTGGGGCAGGACGAGGAGGGGTCCAAGTGGGATGCCCGCTGGTCAACCACAACACCCGACATCGGGGCGTCATGGCCCATCTCCTCGCTTCCCATGGGCTCCGAGTCTGGCACCATGCTGGCAGGGGACAAGGAGGGGTCCAAGGAGGCCTTCGGATCCTGAGACAAGCACGGATAGGGTGAGGTCGTGGCGGCCCCAGCGTGTGCGACCAGCGTGCCATAGGGGGACGTACGAGGTGCAGGGCTTAGGCTGACAACGGGCCTCTGTGGGCGCTCCTCCACAAGTGTATCATGGGCAGGCACGGCCACGCAGTCCTCGGGCTGCCGGTCTGGACCAGACGGGCAGAGGGATGCCTGTTTAGTAGCTTTGGTAGGGTTCGCTTTGTCTATCCTTCTCCTGTGCCTGTTCCTGCGCTTTCCCCTTTTGGCAAGGCAATGACAACGACCGGCCCCACCGAGATCACGCCAGGGGACCACAATTCTATCGGAGGGTGGAGTCACCGGGCCACCACGTTGGACGCCGGGCCAGTCTGGTGAGGTGGACACACCATCAGAGCGGGCCGCGCGAGCGGCAGTCGCCCAGCTGTTGGTCGCCATGGCCACGTCATCAGATCGCCCGGCAGCGACAAGGGCCGTTTCATGGCGATGGGCGGTACCATCTGGCGCGGTGCCTCTTGCGTGCACGTCGGCCTCTCCGGCCATGGCTATCGGCCTCATCATCCCGATCGCCACGGAAGCCACCATCGTCGCGGCCGTTGTCTTGCACAACAATATCGGTGTCGGAGCGGTCCACCACGACGCACGTGAGCTGGATGGCGATGGGGTACGTCAGGGTCCTGACAGTCGTCAGTAGGGATGACAGGGGAGCAGGGACTTGCTCAATGATCTCCAGGATGGACTGGCGGCGGATGCGCGCAGGGTCGCGGGTGCACCCGGAGAGCCGGAAGGTGGCCAGGTCCGCCCACGATCTTGTGTCCAGGTGCAACCTCTCAATCCAGTAGCTGGAGCCAAGGAGGTGCTCTGCCGTGGAAAGGTGCCAAGCTTGGGCCGGAATGCCGTGGAGCTCGATCTCGACGCGGTACTCAAAGGAGCCATAGCCGGCATGGGTGAGCTTGCTACAAGGGCGCATGGATTGCGAGAAGGCCGGAATGCGTAGGAAGTGGTCACCGACGAGGGGGTCCATCGTCAGCGAGGAGGCAAAGACAATGAGGAAGTCTTCGGGCTGGTGGATGTGGACGGAGAAGTCGCTGGGCTGCAGCTCGAAGGTGGAGTTGAGGACGTCCTTAACCTTGCGCACGGTCACCGTCGGCCTCGTTCCCGTGATGGACACCACCAAGGCGCGATACAGGATAGCCTCAGCCTCCTCCATCTCGACAGTGTGGGAGATGATGACGCGCTCTGGGCTAAGCGTGGCGAGCTCGAGTGCGAGAGTGGCCACCGCGGGGGGGGGCATGGTGACTGGAACCATAGGGCCAACGAGCGGCGCGGGAGCGCACGCGCGCGCGGGTGGGTGCTGCGGCATGGGCATGCCGAGGCTGAGATTCATGGCCGGAGGGCGCGGCGCCAGTCACACTGTCTCGAGCTATGGCCAGAGGTGAGACAGTGGCTGCAACAAATGTCGTTGGTGCATTCCCGAACAGGGTGCCCGGTGTCGATTCAGCGGAAGCAGAGGCCCGCGATGGCCTCGGGCGAAGGCGAGCGCGACTACTGCGTTGAGGCAGGTGCCCGGGCAAGCCGGGGGCGGCGGCGCCGGTTCCTGCGGCGGGGCTGCCGGAAGCCGTTCTAGTCGACGACGGGGTCGGGAGCAGCGGGGCTGCCCACGCGATGAACCTCCAAGCGGGGGCCGAGATGGGCAGCGACCTGGACATGCGCGACGGCCGGGGGAGTGGCCAGCATAGTGGAGGTGGAGGCGTGGGTGGTAGCAGCCGGCCCGGCGGTGGCAGCAGGGCTCGGTGGGGAAGAGGCAGAGGCAGCGATGTCGCGGTAGGACTACAGACTAGGGCTGTCCCTATCCGACTCCATCCAGCGGGCAGAGCAGCGGTTGCCTTGGAGAGGGGTGGGGGACTCCATCGGGGAGGGCATCCGGGGAGGGTGGGGAAGGGGGAGGTCTCTGGGAGGGCTACCGTTGGGGAGTCGACGACGGCGAGGCTGGTGGAGGCTGGGTCAGGCGCGCGGGGCAGGGGCGGAGGGGGAGGAGGCCATCTCCGAGAAGAATAATTTTTTAAAACCAATTTTCAAAAATGGCTTTGAAAACTAATATGAAATATTTCAAAAATAGTTTTTTTGAGTTTTATAAATTTCAAATAAGATTCAAATCATATTACTCCTCTCAAAATTTTGTCAAGGGAATTTGAACTTTAAAATGGAACCAAATATGAAATGAACTCCATAACAGATGGATTTCAAATAGTTTTCAAATTCACTTTTCAAATGTTTTATTATGAAGAAGTCATGTCATCTTCCCTCACTAATTTGGAATTGGATGAATTTGAATTCAAAAGCAAAGGGGAAAGTCATTTTATTCCCTCTCATCCAAAAGTTTCAAATTTCACTCAATTTTCAATCACTCAATCAAACAATCTATCATTCTATTGATTAATATAACATTCCAAATTTTGGGATGTTACACTCGTAGATGCTCATCACCATGGATAGATCTTGTGTGTGCGTAGGAATCTTTTTGTTTCCCATGAAACGTTCCCCAACACTAAACTCAAGAGGGAAGCCACTAGTGAAACCAATGGCCCCTGGGTCTACTTTTCCAACATATTGCTTTTCGATCTATCTTTTTATTCCAAAAAAACCAAAAGACTTTGCTGCACTTTTATTAGATTTTTTTATTTTGTGTTCTTGTGAGATCTATTTACCCAATCCATTACAATCTAATCTATCTTTTTACCGTTCAGGGATTGACAACCTCTCTTACATGTATGATGACCCACAAGTATAGGGGATCAATCATAGTCCTTTCGATTAGTAGGAGTGTCGAACCCAACGAGGAGCAGAAGGATATGATAAGAGGTTTTCAGCAAGGTAATTTCTGCAGGCACTGAAATTGTAAGTAGCAAGTAGTTTGATAGCAAGGCAATTTGTAACGAGCAAGTAACGATTTGTGTTCACTACTTTGATAAATTGATATGTGGGTGGTGAGGGAGTTCGGGATTAAGGGGTCCTCGGACTGCTAGCCTGTTTCTTGTTGGCCGAACTCATGGGCTACTCATCGAGGATTGGACTAATCAAAGGCCCCGTTGCCAGGAAGGAGACTTAAGAAGCCGTGGCGTGTCTTTCAAGTTTGACATAGTAGATGGGCATGTTTTTCCCTTTGGTGTGCAACTGACTATGTGTAACCCTAGTGACCCTCGGCGTCTATATAAGCAAGAGGGTTTTAGATTGTAGGGCAGAAAAACTCATCTAGAGTTTTAGCTATTAGATCTCGTGGTAGATCAACTCTGTAACCTTTACACACATCAATATAATCAAGCAGGACGTAGGGTTTTACCTCCATATGAGGGCCCGAACCTGGGTAAACATAGTTTCCTTCGTCCATTGTTACCATGGAGCCTAGTGTCACAGCTTGAGACCCCCTACCCGAGATCCGCCAGTTTTGACACCGACATTGGTGCTTTCATTGAGAGTTCCGCTGTGATCGCAAAAAGAATCGATGGCTCTCCTTCTCATAAGCAACGGAATCTGCAGTGAGGATGTCTCCGTCCCAGTTCAGATCTCCATAGGCGGCAACATCCTGTCGCATGCCCATCCGATTGACCATCTTGGCCAATCAAAAGTTTCCTCCCCAATCAAGAAATCAGATTCGGGAACCTAGAGTTCGTCGCTGATTCACAGGGAGAACTTGTTTGGATGAAACCCTCAACTCTCATGGAGGAGCCTGCAGATCCTGACGCCTCAACGCCGGAAGCATCGGGCCCCGCCTCTGAGGTGGCCTCTACCCTCGGGCAGTCTAGAACGGCCAACCCAGTCGATGTGCCCAGATACTTAAACGAGCAACTTGAACGGATTCAAACCATGGGCATGGCCGACGACCGGACCCCGGTCTATGACCGGATCGGGCTTAAACCCGATGATAGGGAGATTCACATCCCCTCGATCAGTCACTTAGTCGCCACCATCAAGTGTCTAGCTGGAGGCTCGTCCCCCCAACAACCGGAACTAAAGACGGTTTATACCCCAATTTCCGATCATCAAGATCTCTCTGGTAACCCAGACTCTGGAGTTCTCTTCGAGATAGTTCGGGATTGATCCCCAATCTAGCGCACAACTCGAACACTGCGCGGAGCGGTCCTGTGGACAAAGCGGACTCCAACTCCCCCGCATCGAATGTCATGATTCCGGACTGGCATCGTCGCGTGGAACCAAATTTTTTTCCACCCACCTCAAGCCGAGCACTCAAGCATCGCAGGAGATTCCAAGTTTTTGGACTTACGGGATGTTAAAAAATTACCAGGGGAGTGTGTCCATCATTTTTGACCTACACTCCTCCTCGTTAGAGATAGAGTACCAGGCTCTAGTGACTAGGAGATAATGGAAACCTTCGGTCGCAATTGTCATGATGAAGGGATCCTCAACACCCTAGCCCGTCGACATGTTCGCAACTTCACCGAGCTATCAGACATGATACAAAAATACTGTGCCATGGAGAGCTCTCTGCAAGCCGAACGGCTACTTTCGGAACCAATCTTTACCAGATACCCTAGAGGAGATTGGAAAAAACGGATACCTCCGAAGCGGATAGCCAAATACGAACCAGCCGAAAAAAGAAATAGATCCCCTATAGGGGACAGAACTGTCCTTGACGGACTATTGGACAAGCCATGCTCTATACATTCTGTCTTGCTAAACACAAGCCCGACTCACAGCCTTAGAGCTTACTGGGTCGTTAGGTAGGTCGCAAAAAGTGGAGGGGCCATCCTCGAGGCACTACCGCCAAATAGGCGCTCCACAATGCCACCAGAATACAATACTGAAGTCCTGACGATCTATGAAATGTTCCCCTCTAGGAACAGGAGGAAAAGAGCTCTTAGAGAATTAGAATAGGTCTACCATGTGGCGGGAACAAGTTCATGGGCATACATACGCATCACCTTCGGAGATACTAACCAACCAACCATCTGTCCCGGTCGAACACCGTCCGCACTGGTCCTAAACCCCATCGTCGATGGTTTCAGGCTACACAAGGTGCTAATGGACGGTGGCAGTGGTTTAAACCTCATCTACAAGGACATGCTGGAAAAAATGCAGTTTGACCAATCTCGCATCGAACATAGCAACACAACCTTCCGGGGGATCATCCCTGGGAAAGAGGCGCATTGTTCAGGACGCATCACCCTAGATGTGGTGTTCGGCACACTCGAAAACTACCAATCCTAAGAACTTCTCTTCCATATCGTGCCCTTCCCCAGTGGCTACCATGCCCTGTTGGGGCATGACGCCTTCAAAAAATTCTAGGTAATAACACATTACGGGTATATGAAGCTCAAGATGCCAGGTCTAAAAAGGGTAATCACAATCGCGAGTGACCCGAATATAGCCCTTTGAAGCAAGAACAAAACAGCAGCGCTCGTCCTCAAGGCACTAGCCGAGACCTTTGCTGTAGAGGAATTGACCACACTCCAGTCAATAGTGGAAAAGGACAATGTGATCCTTAGTAAAAGGCCCAAACCCACATCCTTTAAGCCTGCAGAAGAAATTGTTAAATTTTAGGTACACCCAATGAACCCCAATAAAACAGCATCCATTGGAGCTCAGCTGGATCCCATGGTGGATGAGGCGCTGTGAGCATTCTTACGAGAAAAATGTGACATCTTCGCCTGACATCCTTCTGATATGCCAGGAATCCCACGACGACTAGTAGAACATAGTCTGGACATAATCACAGGCTTCAAGCCTGTTAAACAAACTCTACACCGCTTTTCCGAGCCCAAACGACAAGCTATGGGTGAAGCACTAGCCAAATTACTAGAGGCCGGATTCATACAGGAGATCAAGCACCCCGAATGGTTGGCAAACCTGGTGATGGTACTGAAGAAAGATAAATCCTGGCGGTTGTGCGTCTACTTGAAAGACCTTAATAAGGCCTGCCCTAAGGACACTTTCCCCTTACCACGCATAGACCAGATCATTGATGCCACAGTCGGACACGACTCACTGTGTTTCCTCGACGCCTATTCTGGATACCATCAGATTAAAATGAAGGAATCCGATCAAGCTGCAACGACATTCATCACCCTCTACGGGCCATTCTGCTTCAACACAATGCCTTTCAGGCTAAAAAACGCTGGGGCTACTTACCAACGCATGATCCAGACTTGTCTCGAGGAACAAGTTGGTAAAACAGATGAGGCATACATGGACGACGTGGTCATTAAAACCAAACACGCCAGCCAGTTGATTGATGACCTAAGGCAAACCTTTGCCAGCTTATGAGAGTACGATATACGACTCAATCCGGAGAAATGTGTCTTCGGAGTTCCCGTTGGTAAACTGCCCGGATTCATTGTTTCCTATAGAGTAATAGAAGCCATTCCGGCTAAGATCCGTGCCCGATCAGAACTTGCAATTCCCACAAATCTAGAGCATGTCCAAAAGTTGGCGGGTTGCGTGGCGGTGTTAAGCCGTTTTATTTCTCGTCTCGGTGAGAAGGCTTTGCCGCTATATAGGTTGCTGAAATGGACCAAAATTTCAAAATGACCGATGAAGCAGTGGCTGCGTTAGAAGAAATCAAAACACTGCTAGCAAGTAATCCCATACTGATAGCACCAGGCGCCAGTGAACCAATGTTATTATACATATCGTCCACCAACCAAGTGGTTAGCGCAGTGCTCATCGTCAAACGAGAGGAGGAGGGTCACAAATTTTGGTTACAGAAGCTGGTCTACTATGTGTCAGAAGTGCTAACGCAATGCAAGTCCACATACCCGCATTACCAAATGATAGCCTATACAGTATTTATGGCATCATGGAAACTAAGACACTACTTTCAAGATTGTTCAGTCACGGTAGCATCTGAAGTACCATTGAACGATATAATCAATAACAGGGATGCTAGCGGCCACATAGCCAAATGGGCCATTGAACCCCTTCCTTTCGAAATCTCCTATAAGCAACGACGAGCTATTAAATATCAGGTGTTGGCACATTTCCTCGTTGAATGGACAGAGGTCGAGCTCCCCGGGGAATATAGTACATACTCCCATTGGACGATGTACTTCAACGGATCCAAAACACTAGTCGGACTGGGGGCTGGAGTTATTCTCACATCTCCCATAGGTGACAACGTCCGGTACGTGTTGCAAATCATCTATACCGATTCCAACAACGCGGTCGAATATGAAGCACTTTTGCACAGTCTTCGGATGGCAACATCAATGGGCATACAACAGCTAGAGGTACGGGGAGACTCCAATCTGGCCATCTCGCAAATCAACGGTGAATTCAATGCCAAAAACCCAAAGATGGCGGCATATAGAAATGTCGTCCTTAAAATGTCCAGATGGTTCAGGGGCTGGAATTCCATCATGTCGCTCGAGACAACAACCAAGCCACTGACATACTGGCTCGCATGGGAGCCAAACGTGACCCTGTCCCGAAAAACACCTTCCCTGAACGACTCTACAAGCCGTCGATGGTTTTGCAGGACGACAATAAGGGCGCTGGATCGATCGGTGCAGAAGAGGTTGTTCCCCTATAGATGAACCAGACGACCAAATCATCAGTGGCTCCGTAATGGACGAAACGCCTTCGGCTCTTGAGGTCATGGCAGTAATCACACCATGGACTGAGCCCTTCCTTGCTTAACTTCTTCACCAAGAACTCCCCGATGATCATATAAAGGCAAGACGCATAGTTCGGTGATCCAAGGCCTATAAACTCCACGAGGGTGATCTATAAAAGAAAAGCACCACCGGAGTACTCTGGCGGTGCATATCTGAGGAAGAAGGAAGGCAACTCTTGGCTGAAGTCCACGTAGTAATGGGCGGCCATCACGCCGTGGCAAGGGCCTTAGTAAGCAAGGCCCTTCGGGCTGGTTTCTTCTGTCCCACCGCTCGAGTGGACGCCCAGTCACTTGTCCAACATTGTGTGGGATGTCAACTTTTTGCAAATCAAAGCCACATGCCCCCATCAGCTCTTCAGACTATTCTGATTACCTAACCTTTTGCGGTTTGGGGGCTGGATATGGTCGAACCACTTAAAGGGGGACCAAGAAGAATAAATATCTACTAGTAATGGTTGACAAGTTCACCAAATGGATCAAAGCAAAACCTGTCAAATCAGCCAAGTCCAGACCAATAGTCGACTTTATATCCGGTGTGGTACACCGTCACGGCGTCTCGCACAGTATAATAACGGATAATGGATCCAACTTCACCTCCCAAGAGGTAAAAGACTGGTGCGCCATGTCGGGACCCCGGTCCTAAGTCATATGATTCCATACAGTAACAAGCCACATCACTTTGTGGCCTCACGCACGGTACTCCACGGCTGCCGCTTTACCTTGGCCGGGACCGTTTGCGTCTTTTGGCTCACGTCTGTGAACATGTCGCTGGCAATCACACAACAAAGAACCCGGGCTGACATGACTAGTCATAGAACCCAAGTGGCACATCCGTACGGAAACAGGCATACATAACCCAGCAATGCAGGTGTCAGTCTCAAGCATGTGTAGACGAGTCATAGCAAGCTACAAAGACTCCATTACGTCGCGAGACACGGATGTCATCACTGTACGTAGACGAGTCGTAGCAGGCTACGGGGACTCCATTACACCGCGAGACATTTCCCCGAAGGGACAGACACAACAGCAAAGAAGGATACATGCCGGTCAATCAATGTGTCCGGAGCAGTAGCAAGCTACCATGGCTCGGTGGAAGCACAAAGAGGCAGTTTCCCGTACAGAGTACTACTAAAGGCACACGACTAGGTGTCGGATCCCATACATACCGTTGCACGCCACAGGTACGCACGACATGCCCGATCTGCATAGATACAACTATGGCATCACAACATAACCATACAACAACATGATTTTCATTTAAGAGGCTCAGACGAGCCTTGCATAATATGTTCTTACAGATAGGGGTCACATGATCCGGCACTCAAGTCATACAAACATAGTCATACAAACCAGCGGAAACTTAAGCTGTCTGAGTACAGACGGCAAAATATAAAAGAGGCACATGGCGTGACTATCTACAGCCCACCACACGGGCAAGATCGTAGCTGGGACACCAGCTATTCGGCATCGTCAACGTCTAGATAGAACCCATCTGATGGGTCCTGGTCTTCCTCTGCAACATTATTTAAGAAAGGATGAATACAATCGTACTCAACAAGTATTTAAAACAGACCTAGTCTTTTTATGCTCATGTATCAACAAGGGGTGGTGGAGTTTATGTAGAAAGCCAGCTTTGACTCATGGCTAACCTACACTACTCAGTTTTAAACTCTTTGTTACAATTTTAGTTATCGCACACGAGTCCACTAACTCCATCACAATACACCACCATGGACTCACCTTCCCCTTCCGGAAGAGTGCCATCCACGGTACTCACACTTGTCTTAAGATTTTTAGGGTATCCATTTGGTTATCTATGAACAGCATAAGTTCTCCAAGTAGTCCATATCCGAGGACGCGGCTATTCGAATAGTTTCATAACCCTGCAGGGGTGTACTTCTTCACACACGCTCTCGCCACTTATCGCTGTGTGCCATAAACCATGCACCTCGGCAACCTTCAAGCGGATGCCTAGCGAGGGAGTCGGCCACGACCGTCAATCACATAAGACCTCTAGTCCAGGCTACCGCCTATTTGAGACTGACCCGCATGGAAGTCCGGCCGAAGTTTCCAGTACGGTCCCAAATGATGTGCACAGGGTTCCCAAGCCCACCATTCGGGTGACCCTTGGTACACCGTGCCACTGCCTACCGCGTCGTAACCCACCCCGAGGGTCAGTGCTACGCACGGCCTCCAGCATGCTATAAACACCAGAAACTACTTGCAATACCTGGACCAAAGACTAAGCGACTGATAAGTCGAGCGGGGTCATATTTCAGGGCCCAGCATGTGGTAGTATCTCGTCTTGGATCACAAAAACGGAACCCACTTCCTAAGAACGGTCCCAATGAGACAACCCACTATGTACTCCTACATAGCCTCTCATCGCTACCTTTACCAAATCGCATTATATGCTCATCACATCGGACAACACTGTTTCACTAAGTTCATCACCCACATGAAACAGACCTGACGCAACTCTAAGCATAGCAAGCATAGCAGGCAAAGTAAGCTAAGCACATCATGGCACAAGCATCTACCAGGTAAGCTAGGTTGCAAGGTTTAGCTATTTACTGTGACAAGATCAGGTCATGCATAAGAATAGGATCATCTACCGTGAATGACTGACATGTGATCGTTTGTCCTAATGCAATAAATGAGAGCAGGAGCGAGAGAATGGGATGTTCTCGGAATGATCAATGGGGTTGCTTGCCTTGCTGGGTTGCGAAAGAGTTCTCTCCTTCGTCAGGGTACGGAGTAGTATCCTCCGGATTAGGGCCTACCGCAACACAGATAAAAACATTCAATACAAGCAGATGCAACAATATGATGCATGATCATGGCATAGTGATGCGCTTGGATGAGCTAATGTAACTACTGGTCATGTCAATTTGAAATGTATTTGAATATAGGTTCAAAGATGTTCTCATTTCAAATTCCATATATTGACCTAATCTTAAAATGTCCATGTTCACCTATTTAGGTTGCTCTAACATGCATGAGAATAGTACCATTGGATTCATTGGATTTTTCTGATAAATTTTCATATATAAATTGTTTTCATCTGACTTACAGATTAATTTATATGATTTTTCAAAGTTTTTAGCTATTTCTGGAAATATTTAAAATCAGAAAATAGATATACTGCGTCAGCCATGCATCAGCATGACATCAGCCTGGTCAACTGACCACTCTGGGTCAAACCTGACATGGGGGCCCCACTGGTTAGTGTCACGGGGGCTAATCCCACGCTGACCAGGGTTTGACCCAGCTCTGGGGCCCACTGTCAGTGGCTGGGCTAAGCTAATCAAGGTGATTAGCGACTAAGTGGCCGGCCACGTCAGCACTGGGCGGAGGGTGGTCGCCGACGACCATCCGACGCGGCAGAGGCTCACCGGAAGCCACTGGAGGGGTCGGATCGATGCGGGGAAGGCGCTGGAACAAAGCCCGTGCTCGACCGCGTCGATTGGGCTGGTCAGGGGACCGGCGATCACCGGAGGTTCACCGGGGAGTACTTCCACGGCGGTGCCCGATCGGCCACTATGGCGAGGAGCGCTAGGGAGCACAGGGAAGCTAGGGAAGAGAGGGAGGAGGACGGGGTGCTCACTGGGAGGTTGCAAGGGGGCTCGGAAGGCTCGGGGACGACCGGACGACTCCAAACGACGAGGAGGACCGACCGCGACCGGCGGAGGGGATTCGGCGATGATGGCGAAGCAGAGGGCTCCCGGCTCGATTCCTCCGTCGAGGGCTTCAGGGGCTCAAGGCGGAGCTGCTGGTTGGGCCAGGGGGGCTCGCGGGTGGCTAGAACGGCGACACGACGGCGAGGAGCTGCGCGGCCATGGCGGGTCCGAGGGGGAGAAAGCACGAGAGAGGGAGAGAGCTCGCAGGAGGGAGAGAGGAGAAGGGCATGACGGCGAGGTGCTGGCGCGCCCTGGGGCCTCTAGGCGGGCGACCAGGCAGGGAGGAGGTGGAGGCCTCGCCGTGCCCTCCTTTGCCTCTGCCTATTGGCAGAGGTAGGAGACGACTGGCACATGGGCCAGGCCTCAGGTCTCCTCTTTTTTTTTCTGTTTTCTGTTTTCTAACATTTGTTTGATTTTCTTTGCAGGTCCAAATATCCCTTCAATAATCCTAAAGCTTTTTATAACTTCAAGTTTGAATATTTCAAACTTGTATCAAAAGTTTCAGATTATTTTGAAAGCAGTGATAATGATAATATTTTTATTTGTCATTTTCAGAGACTTAATTCAATAATTTAAAATATTTCAAATGTTCAAATAATTGGAATGGTCCCTGGTATATCCATGCCCTTAATTATCAGACATAGGGAACATTTTTTATGGGCATTTTGGATTTGTTGAAATTTCATTTGTTTGGAATTCCTTTAATTCATAAGATGCTTAGGGTTTCTTTCTTTCTCCCCATTTCATATTGATGCAATGATGATGATGATGATGCAAACACAATGCTAGCCTAGACACTTGCTAGGGTTGTGACAACTCACCCCCACTCAAAAGAATCTCGTCCCGAGATTTTGAGGTCGTCAGGAAGAGCGCGGGGTACTCTAGTCGAAGACGATCTTCTCTTTCCCATGTTGCCTCCTTTTCAGAATGGTGCGACCACTGAACCTTAAGAAACTTGATGTTCCGACTCCGAGTGGTACGCTCAGCTTGGTCGAGAATACGAACGGGGTATTCTCGGTATGAAAGGTTATCTTGGAGATCAAGCGTTTCGTGGTCCACTTCTCGGACAGGGTCCGAAAAGCAACGCCTGAGTTGAGAGACGTGGAAGACATCATGAACTTTGGAAAGATGCGGTGGAAGTTCCAATTGGTAGGCAACTTCTCCTCGTTTAGCAAGAATGCAAAAAGGTCCAATGTAACGAGGAGCCAACTTGCCTTTGATACCGAATCGATGGGTACCCTTCAGAGGTGTAACCCGAAGGTAAGCCTTCTCGTCAACTTCATAAGTCACAGACTTATGATGACGGTCATATTGACTCTTTTGACGGGATTGGGCTGTTTTCAACTTTTCATGAATAATGCGGACTTGCTCTTCTACATCCTGGATCATGTCCGGGCCAAAGAGTTGCCTCTCTCCGGTTTCTGACCAGTTAAGAGGTGTTCGGCTTTGCCCAAGCTTGATTGATAACTGTTGTTATATGCGAATTCAGCGAACGAAGGGCAGTTCTCCCAATTCATACCGAAAGATATAACACAAGCTCGGAGCATCTCTTCTAGAATTTGATTGACTCGCTCAACTTGACCACTTGATTGAGGGTGGAAAGCAGTGCTAAAGGATAGATGAGTCCCCATAGCGGTTTGAAAACTTTCCCAAAAACGAGAAGTAAAGATACTTCCGCGTTCTGAGTTAATCTCCAAAGGAACACCATGAAGAGAAACTATTTGAGAAACATACAACTCCGCTAGCTGACTAGCAGTAATGCTTTCACGAACAGGAAGAAAATGAGCCACTTTGGAGAGGCGATCAATGACTACGAATATAGCATTGTTCCCTCTCTTGGTCCTGGGAAAACCGGTGATGAAATCCATACCGACCTTATCCCATTTCCATTCAGGAATAGCTAAAGGTTGAAGGGTGCCAGCAGGCCTTTGATGTTCTGCTTTCACACGACGACAAACGTTGCAATTAGCAACATACTGAGCAATTTCTCTCTTCATCCTGGTCCACCAGAACCTCTGGCGTAGGTCCTGATACATCTTGGTACTACCCGGATGAATTGTGAGAGGAGAGTCATGAGCCTCCTTAATAATCAGCTGCCTGAGATGTTGGCTTTTAGGAACCACTAAACGGCCCTGAAAAAGCACTACACCTTGATCGTCTATAGAGAAGTCCTTAGCGCAACCGCTAATGAGGTTCTCTTTGATCCGGAAAATTCCCTTATCACGCCTTTGGCCAGATATGATTTGATCCTTAAGAGTAGGTTTCGCCACCAAGTTGGATAGGAATCCTTGAGGAACAATGTGAAGATTTAACTTCCTGAATTCCTCATGGAGAAGCGGTTGACCTTGTTGTAACATCAAATTGTTACAATAAGACTTACGACTTAGTGCATCAGCCATGACATTGGCTTTCCCCGGGGTGTAAGTTATCCCTAAGTCGTAATCTGTAATCAACTCTACCCACCGTCTTTGCCTGAGATTCAAATCCGGCTGGGTGAAAATATATTCCAGACTTTGGTGATCAGTGTAAATCTCGCAACGATTACCCAGAAGGTAATGTCGCCATGTCTTTAGAGCATGGACTACAGCTGCAAGCTCAAGATCATGTGTTGGATAATTATGCTCATGTGGACACAACTGTCGAGATGCGTATGCAATCACATGACGATCTTGCATGAGAATGCAACCTAATCCTTGTCGCGAGGCGTCGCAGTAGATAATAAAGTCCTTAGAAAAATCTGGTGGCACCAGAACGGGAGCAGAGGTCAGTCGTCTTTTCAACTCCTGAAAACTATGCTCACATTGTGGGATCCACTCGAACTTTTAATCTTTCTTGAGGAGTTCAGTCAGAGGTTTCGCAACCTTGGAGAAGTTCTCAACAAAGCGGCGACAATAGCTCGCTAAGCCAAGGAAACTCCGAACTTGCTTAACCGATTCAGGTTGAGTCCAATCAAGGACGGCCAGAACTCTCTCGGGGTTGACAGCAATACCTTTGCCACAGATCACCTGGCCCAGATAGGTCACTTACAGCAACCAGAATTCACACTTAGAGAATTTGGCATACAGGCGGTGCTCTCGAAGTTTCATCAATATCATCCTCAGATGCTCGGCATGTTCTTGTTCATTCTTCGAGTAAATGAGTATGTCATCGAGGTAAACCACGACGAACTTGTCCAAATACTCCATGAACATCGAATTCATCAGACGAGAGAAAGTGGCTGGAGCATTGGTTAAACCGAAGGACATGACGGTGTACTCGTATTGGCCATAACGAGTGACAAAAGCCGTTTTTGGAATGTCCCCGTTTCTAATTCTGATTTGATGGTATCCCAACCTCAAATCCATTTTGGAAAAGACAGAGGATCCAGCGAGTTGATCATACAAATCGTTGATCCTGGGAAGTGGATACTTGTTCTTGATAGTGACCAAATTCACTGGTCGGTAATCCACAACCATCCGATCCGATCCATCCTTCTTCTTAACGAAGAGGATGAGGCAAGCCCAAGGAGAAGAGCTAGGACGAATGAAACCTTTCTTCAAAGCTTCATCGAGTTGGGTTTTTAGCTCGGCTAGTTCTAAGGGTGCCATCTTATAAGGTCTTCTGGCTATTGGGACTGTCCCTGGAATAAGTTCTATCACGAACTCAACATCTCTGACAGGTGGAATACCTAGCAGTTCTTCTGGAAAGACATCCGGAAAATCACGGACTACTGGAATATCTTCTAGCTCAGGGAGAGGGCTAGCATTTAAGGAATAGAGTTGGCGCTTGGTTGTTCGAGTAGAGACATTAACTATCTCACCCGAGGGATGTGTAAGTTGAACATTCCTAGAATGAGTATCAATCTTGGCATAGTGGGTTGTCATCCAATCCATACCTAGAATGATATTGATGTCCGAAGACTTAAGAGCTATCAAGGATGCTAGGAATACTAGTCTATCCACCAGAATTTCATTGTCATGGCTCACTCTAGAAGTTTGCCATTTTGATCCAGGAGTCTGAACTACTAAAGGAGTGGGCATGTCACAGAAAGACATGTTATGCAACTGTGCATAACTTTCTGAGATGAATGAATGAGATGCCCCAGTATCAAATAGAACAGATGTTGGATGGCTGTTAACAAGAAGCATACCTAGAATGACATCAGGGTCTTCAAGAGCTTCTTTAGCAGACACATAATTAACTCGCCCACGGGCAGGAGTTGGCTTCACATAGAAGGCTTTCCCTGGTTTTCCGCGTCCAGCGGGCTTGGCATTGTTCTGGGGACATTCACGAGAATAATGTTCCGGTTCTCCAAACTTGTAGCATACCACTGTAGCATGAGGGGCAACATTTACTTGTGGTCCTCCAAATGGTCTGGGTGGAGAGTTGGACTGAACTGGACGAGGTTCCTAGAAAGATGGCCTCGCAGTGTACCTTGTCGGCATAGCTGCATTGGGTACCCATATTCGGCGCTTGTTGGGTCCTGAACCCGATGCAGGGTTGAAGTCACGGTTATGCTTCCTCGAAGCCTCGTAGTCAGTTTGTTCGGACTCAGCATTGATGGCCTTATTGACGAGAGCCTGGAAGGTCGTGCACTCATGCAAGAGAAGATCTCGGCGAAGCTCAGCATTAAGTCCCTTGCAGAACCTAGCCTGCTTCTTGGCATCAGTTTAGACTTCCTCTGGGGCATAGCGAGCAAGATTACCAAACTCGCGACTGTATGCATCCACTGACAATCTACCCTGTGTGAAGGCATATAATTCCTCTCTCTTGCGGTCCATCAGCCCTTCCGGGATGTGATGGATACGGAATGCGGCGCTGAACTCTGCCCAGGTTGGTGCAGGTCCCTGGGGACGCATAGCTTCATAGCTTTCCCACCACAGGTTGGCAGGTCCCTCCAGAAAGTATGTCACAAAGGTCACCTTATTGGCCTTTGAAATATTTGTAGCTCGAATCTTGCGTGACATACTGGTCAACCAATCATCCGCATCGAGGGGATCGATCGAGTGATGGTACTTAGCCGGACACAGTTTAATGAAGTCACCAAGTGACACTCCATCATGGTGATCATTGCGGGGAGCACGAGCTATGTTCTGTTCAATTCTCTCTAATAGTCTGTTGGTCTCCCTTTTATTCCGTTTAGCTTCTAGCATCACCTCCGCCAGAGATGGTGCATGTGGCAGCTCTTCTTGCCTTGGCTGGCTACTCTCGCCTTGCTCATGAGCACGCACGGGGTTGTTCCTAGTTGACACCATCCTGAGGAAAACAATCCATAGCTTAGACATGGGGAACAACAACTCTAGGGCATGAATTAAGGAATGCACTGATCAACATGGCATGTAAGATAAACACCAATCAACATGGTAAAGCAACTACCATATGAACATTAGGTTTCATACACACCATGGCTTAGTTCAGTACAAACCCAAGCTGAAAACAACTACGGAGAGATGATACAACTCATCGGAGGCATTACAAGCATCCTATACATTATCTATCTACACCTCCGGAACTCAACTCTCGACCTTGATCATATCCCACAAGACACACAAGACTGTGGCGATACGTCTACTACCATGCCAGATCTAACATCCACGCACTCAAACGTCACCGTAGAATGCCTCATACAGGTTACCCCCGTGACCTGGGAGCTGAACCTGAGGATCTGGAAACACTCTAGCCTGGGATCCCTGGAACCTATAAGGACACGGGTGTGGCCTTGGTCCCCTTGTCGGCGGCAACAATGGTCCTCGAAGAGGGGTGATGCCTCCAACATCAGGCCAATCTACGTGTGCTGGCAAATGAGTCCGCGATGGGGTCAGCATCTCCAAATCTCCATAGCCTGTCTGCACGACAGGTGCCAACTGCGTCAAGGCTGTCCAAAGACGGGCACGGGTAGCATAGAGCTCCATGCGAAGGGCACGTGCATCACGATCCCTGTTCTCTAACATCTGAGCGGTCACCTGCAGCCTAGGGTCTTCATGAGAATGATCAAAGTAGGCTGCACTAAGATATCCATCCTCTCCTCCCATGGAAGCAGGAACATAGCAGAACTTCGTGTTCTGTAGCAGACCATGGTGAAACCTCATGATAGTCAGCATGGTGTAGGCGGCTTCCTGAACTGCCATATCTATGGTAACTCCCAATCCATGAGTCCAGTGAAGCGGCTCGGCAGCTCCAGGATAGGAAGGATATATCCTAACGGTACACAGATACTGACTCTGGATGAAATCTCGATACTGCTCCTCCACTGTGTACTCTGGGTACCAACGATATCCAGCCTCCATCATCACTCTAACCAACATGGCCGTGTGACCCGGCACATCGATGCACCTGGTCAGACAGACCACCTGACGGAAAGGACGAGAGGGCATCTAAAACAGAGAATGATGCAAAGACATTAGAGATCCTAGCAGAAATTGGACGGCATAACGGCTGTAATTGCTCAAGAAATTTTTTGAGACAATTGAAAAGAGATTGGAAAGGCATGACCACTCGACTATCTAGACTCAAATCTCTTCTCCATCTATTTGTCACACCAATCAACACTAGAGTAACTGCACTTACTCACAAGCAAGCTAGCTATTGGTACATGGCTAGTAACTCGTCATCCTAAGCAATAGATGAGAATCCTACTTCCTATCCCCATAGAAAAGATGAGAATGACCCAGCATAGAATAACTTGGGAAGAGGAGTAAAAAGAGCCTTACGTTCCCTTCCACAATCAATTCCCCTACTAATCTATAGTGTTTCTAGACTCAACTTCGGCCGGTTTGGCTTGGTAGTCCTACAGTCAGTCAGGCTCTGATACCAACGCTGTCGAGACCCCGGTCCCAAGTCATATGATTCCATACAGTAACAAGCCACATCACTTTGTGGCCACACGCACGGTACTCCACGGCTGCCGCCTTACCTTGGCCGGGACCGTTTGCGTCTTTTGGCTCACGTATGTGAACATGTCGCTGGCAATCACACAACAAAGAACCCGGACCGACATGACTAGTCATAGAACCCAAGTGGCACATCCGTACGGAAACAGGCATACATAACCCAGCAATGCAGGTGTCGGTCTCAAGCGTGTGTAGATGAGTCATAGCAAGCTACAAGGACTCCATTACGTCGCGAGACACGGATGTCATCACTGTACGTAGACGAGTCGTAGCAGGCTACGGGGACTCCATTACACTGCGAGACATTTCCCCGAAGGGACAGACACAGCAGCAAAGAAGGATACATGCCGGTCAATCAATGTGTCCGGAGCAGTAGCAAGCTACCATGGCTCGGTGGAAGCACAAAGAGGCAGTTTCCCGTAAAGAGTACTACTAAAGGCACACGACTAGGTGTCGATCCCATACATACCGTTGCACGCCACACGTACGCACGACATGCCCGATATGCATAGATACAACTATGGCATCACAACATAACCTTACAACAACATGATTTTCATTTAAGAGGCTCAGACGAGCCTTGCATAATATGTTCTTACAGATAGGGGTCACATGACCCGGCAGTCAAGTCATACAAACATAGTCATACAAACCAGCGGAAACTTAAGCTGTCTGAGTACAGACGGCAAAATATAAAAGAGGCACATGGCCTGACTATCTACAGCCCACCACACGGGCAAGATCGTAGCTGGGACACCAGCTATTCGGCAACATCAACGTCTAGATAGAACCCATCTGATGGGTCCTGGTTTTCCTCTGCAACATTATTTAAGCAAGGATGAGTACAATCGTACTCAGCAAGTCTTTAAAACAGACCTAGTCTATTTATGCTCATGTATCAACAAGGGGTGGTGGAGTTTATGCAGAAAGCCAGCTTTGACTCATGGCTAACCTACACTACTCAGTTTTAAACTCTTTGTTACAATTTTAGTTATCGCACACGAGTCCACTAACTCCATCACAATACACCACCATGGACTCACCTTCCCCTTCCGGAAGAGTGCCATCCACGGTACTCACACTTGTCTTAAGATTTTTAGGGTATCCATTTGGTTATCTATGAACAGCATAAGTTCTCCAAGTAGTCCATATCCGAGGACGCGGCTATTCGAATAGTTTCATAACCCTGCAGGGGTGTACTTCTTCACACACGCTCTCGCCACTTATCGCTGTGTGCCATAAACCATGCACCTCGGCAACCTTCAAGCGGATGCCCAGCGAGGGAGTCGGCCACGACTGTCAATCACATAAGACCTCTAGTCCAGGCTACCGCCTATTTGAGACTGACCCGCATGGAAGACCGGCCGAAGTTTCCACTACGGTCCCAAATGATGTGCGCAGGGTTCCCAAGCCCACCATTCGGGTGACCCTTGGTACACCGTGCCACTGCCTACCGCATGGAATGTTCAATGGGGTTGCTTGCCTTGCTGGGTTGTGGAAGAGCTCTCTCCTTCGTCAGGGTACGGAGTAGTATCCTCCGGATTAGGGCCTACCGCAACGCAGATAAAAACATTCAATACAAGCAGATGCAACAATATGATGCATGATCATGGCATAGTGATGTGCTTGGATGAGCTAATGTAACTACTAGTCATGTCAATTTGAAATGTATTTGAATATAGGTTTAAAGTTGTTCTCATTTCAAATTCCATATATTGACCTAATGTTAAAATGTCCATGTTCACCTATTGAGGTTGCTCTAACATGCATGATAATAGTACCATTGGATTCATTGGATTTTTCTGATAAATTTTCATATATAAATTGTTTTCATCTGACTTACAGATTAATTTATATGATTTTTCAAAGTTTTTAGCTATTTCTGGAAATATTTAAAATCAGAAAATAGATTTACTGCGTCAGCCATGCGTCAACATGACATCAGCCTGGTCAACTGACCACTCTGGGTCAAACCTGACATGGGGGCCCACTAGTCAGTGTCACGGGGGCTAATCCCGCGCGGACCAGGGGTTGACCCAGCTCTGGGGCCCACTGTCAGTGGCTGGGCTAAGCTAATCAAGGTGATTAGCGACTAAGTGGCCGGCCACGTCGGCACTAGGCGGAGGGTGGTCGCCGGCGACCATCCGACGCGGCGGAGGCTCACCGGAAGCCACTGGAGGGGTCGGATCGATGCGGGGAAGGCGCTGGAACAAAGCCCGTGCTCGACCGCGTTGATTGGGCTGGTCAGGGGGACCGGCGATCACCGGAGGTTCGCCGGGGAGTACTTCCACGGCGGTGCCCGATCGGCCACTACGGCGAGGAGCGCCAGGGAGCACAGGGAAGCTAGGGAAGAGAGGGAGGAGGACGGCGTGCTCACTGGGAGGTTGCAAGGGGGCTCGAAAGGCTCGGGGACGACCGGACGGCTCCAAACAACGACGAGGACCGACGGCGACCGGCGGAGGGGATTCGGCGATGACGGCGAAGCAGAGGGCTCCCGGCTCGATTCCTCCGTCGAGGGCTTCAGGGGCTCAGGGCGATGCTGCTGGTTGGGTCAGGGGGCTCGGGGGTGGCTAGAACGACGACTTGACGACGAGGAGCTGCGTGGCCATGGCGGGTCCGAGGGGGAGAAAGCGCGAGAGAGGGAGAGAGCTCGCGGGAGGGAGAGAGGAGAAGGGCACGACGGCGAGGTGCTGGCTCGCCCTGGGGCCTCTAGGCGGGCGACCAGGCAGGGAGGAGGTGGAGGCCTCGCCGTGCCCTCCTTTGCCTCTACCTACTGGCAGAGGTAGGAGACGGCTGGCACATGGGCCAGATGGGCTGCCTAGTGCCAGGCCTCAGGCCTCCTCTCTCTCTCTTTTTATTTCTATTTTCTTTTTTCTAACATTTGTTTGATTTTCTTTGCAGGTCCAAATACCCCGTCAATAATCCTAAAACTTTTTTATAACTTCAAGTTTGAATATTTCAAACTTGTATCAAAAGTTTCAGATTATTTTGAAAGCAGTGATAATGATAATATTTTTATTTGTCATTTTCAGAGACTTAATTCAATAATTTAAAATATTTCAAATGTTCAAATAATTGGAATGGTCCCTGGTATATCCATGCCCTTAATTATGAGACATAGGGAACATTTTTTATGGGCATTTTGGATTTGTTGAAATTTCATTTGTTTGGAATTCCTTTAATTCATAAAATGCTTAGGGTTTCTTTCTTTCTCCCCATTTCATATTGATGCAATGATGATGATGATGATGCAAACACAATGCTAGCCTAGACACTTGCTAGGGTTGTGACACGCGAAGATGGGCATCAAGCTCAATTACGCATCAATGTATCACCCGCAGACCAATGGACAAGTCGAGTGGGCCAACGGCCTCATCATGAGTGGTATGAAACCACGTCTGGTCCGATCTCTTCATGAGTCTGATTCCCATTGGGTAGAGGAGCTTGACCCCGAATCGATCAACGGGATACACACCATTCTTCATGGTCTACGGGGCAGAAGCAGTGGTTCCTTGTGATATTATTCATGACGCACCAAGGGTACGCATGTATGAAGAAAAGGAGGCTGAGTTAGATCGATAGGATGACTTGGACGCCTTAGAAGGAGAGCACGACATACCTCAAGCTCACTCTACTTTTTATCAACAGCAGGCCCGATGTTACCAGAGCAGGGAGGTCAGGGCAAAAGCGTACAATGTGGGCGAACTCATCTTATGACTCCTCGAGAAGCAAAAGCATAAACTCAATTCCAAATAGGAGGGCTCCTTCATAATTGACGAAGTAGTCGTAGGAGGGGCTTATCGTCTTCGAAACCCGCTGGATAACCGCCTCAAACCAAACCCATGGAACACATCTCGTCTTCGGCGCTTTTACAGCTAGACCGGTGTCATCATCCTTTTTACCCTCCTTTTTATTTTTTTATTTTCATTTTCCTTCCTTGTCACCTTTATTTTGGCAGGTTCGGATTTTCTCTTCCCAAGTTTGTTCAGTTAAACCGAGCTCGTGTTAAGTTTTTTGACATACATCCTCAAATGTTAAACCCGAATAAAACACCTGGGGGCTTCTTCCCAAAGTCGATGATTACATATTTTAAGCATATAGTCACATTTATTGTGTATGCATGTTTTCCATGTTGATTTTTAAGCCATTATATGCATTAATTTGAACAAAGATTTTTGCCAAGCTAGGTTGCCTTTCTCCCGTGTTTACCCTCTACATTCCCGATTGTTCGGCTAGAGGGTAAGGGAGCACCTCTGCCATTGTTACGGCCGGGTCATCCGGATACGTACCTCTGACGGGTGAAGCCAAAAGCTATCAATCTTTAGCAGAAAATTGGTCGGCTACGACGGAAGCAACAAATAAAAATTATGGTTGTTATCACCATTACTCGGGCTTCTTTGCTCAAAAAGGCCAGTAGTCGCATACTAACAGTATACGACATTACTACCTACGATTTACGTAGCATCCTAAAGGAAGGTAGTGATAGAGGTACTATTTTATTTGGAAGATGTTTCTTACGCTAAGCAGTAATATAACATATCTCCCTATGCATTTTCTGTCTGTTCGCACCAAATGGCCAGATTGATTGGTTCCTTTAAAGAATTCCCTCTTATCGAGGGATATTTCATAAGGAACACTTCCAAGCTCTTAGCACGGGAGGTCGAAGCCAATGGCCGGTTAAGACATAGTTTACAACATAGATAGAGGATTTTTTTATTTAAAGTACATGGTTACATAAAATCACACATGTGGCTACTGGTAAAGATTGTCTATTAAGACATCCAGGGCGCAATCTTCCTGCGAGAGATGAGCGGCGGGCATCACTTGGTTGCACACCAAATGAAGCGGCTCTTCTTGTCCATCCGGCCCTACCATCCCAACCCGAGACATATGCTCGGCGTTAAGGCCAGTATAACGTGTGTAGATCATCACCCACACCTCTTGTGCTCCCTCTCGGCAGGCCGATGTCTTCCAAAGCTCGAACCGACTCCGGGCTCCCTTGAACCGATCAGCCACTTCGGCCATCCCCTCCGGAGGCTTCTCGGTAGGCCATAACGCTTTTATCATGATCCTCATGGCCTTCCGAGCCCGCTCATGCATGGCGATAGTTCCTTCAGAATGCTCCCCCGGTATGATCTGATCTCTTCTTCAGGCCACCCGGTTAGGAGACCTATAAATGAGACGAGGCATGTCCATTACAATTCATGTATTGGAGGTACCCTTTGACGTTATAATCACACTTACCGAACATGCCGCTCTGTAATTTCTGGTTCTCTTCTTGGGTCTTGCCCAATTAAGTCTTTAAACTCTCAATTTGTTCGGCCTACTGCATGTTTCCGCCTGAAGACGGTTCGTCTCCTCATGATTTTGTTGCGCCGAAAGGCAGCCAGCCTCATACTAGGACTTGGCATACCTTTGGGATTCTCAGGACGCATCTAAACTTTTCACAACTGCCCTATAGACTCAGCTGCTACAAAGTACCCTCATGTCAGCATGGGACTATATACTTAGATCGGCAGAATGGATATACACACCATGCGCCTCTCGAGTAAAATTCTTCACGTGTTCAAGTTCGGCCTTCACGGTTTCAACCTGTGTTCGGCTCGCCTCCAATTGATTGGCCAATTGCTCATTCTGCTGCCTTGAGTCCTACATCATCAATAAAAGAATATGCATATCCTTAACTCGGCCGTCCCGACCAATTTAAGTCTCAGGAGCTACTAGGTTTACATGTGTGTTTGGATTCTTAAAACCAACCACTCACCTTCAGGCTGGATGATATCATCTTCACAGCTTCCCCAAGCATAGCTCGGGCAGCTCCGATGTGAGCATAGAGCATTATACTCTTGTTCAGAAAATGCCGGGTGGCGCAGGGCTTCTCGTCAACGGCAGTGGTTCATCGCACTCTCTAGCTCGGATTTAGTGACTGATACTACGTCCATGGAATCTTCAGGGAACTGATTGACCATAGGGGCCTCCGCAGCAGGTTCAGCATGAACAGAGGATCTTGATTCATGAGTGTTGCTAGGCACCCCCACAACATTCCTGACAGAAGATGGTTGTACTCATTTCCTAAGTATTTCAACATGATATCTTCTGTGAAAACCTATCGATTATGATAACAATAGATTAAGTGGCCGAATGAAGTACCTTTTGGTTGAACGATTGGTCGAGGCCATCCCCACGACTGGCTCACTTGAAGGATTCTTGTTGCTGTCCGGTCCAGGCATTGCTACCGTAGTTGACATTCGTCATGTGGACCAATGACACTTGGGAGCGGAAACCGGCACATTTGGGTTGACGGAGGACGCTTGACTTTTACGGGAAGCTTTTTTCTTCTTGCCTATAATAGGGGAAGGGAGTGATCTGGGGTGATCGGCTATGATAGCCACCTTGGAACGATCAAGTCTCTCTTGGTAAAAGACCCCGTATTCATACTCTACTGACAACTCCGGATTGTCATGGAATCCCAGATCATCATCATGAGAGTAGTTCTCTGGTTGGGGAGCCAAACAGTTGATTGTCTTGACAAAGCTCCTCCATTCCTGTTTAAACAAATTAAAAGCTTTGGCCAAAAGGGGCAAATAAAAAACCCGAACTCAGGTCACAAAGTCGAAAGGCTTACCCATTCGATGGGGTTGTAACTCAAGTAGCCCTCCCTAACCGGTATCTGAACAAAGTCTTCGTTTTACCCTTCGAACAGGTCAGCAAGTGTGATCGCTAATGCCGCCTAATTAGCAGGGCCCAGCCGTCGCGAGCGAGTGGTGTCACTCGTTCCGTTGTAACGCCACAAAGGGTGTATCCTTTTCTCAAGAGGTTGAACGCATTGGGCGATGGCGGCAGCGATCACATCAATCATGGTCAGCTTGTGATGATCCAGTAGCCTTACATGGGCAGCCAAGTGTTGCACTTCGGCACCATCCTCTTGGGATGAACTCTTCGATCACCAGTTGTATCTTTTCCTCAAAGGGGCGTCGGAGTATTCGGGCAAACCTCTCCAAGCTGGATCAAATAGGGGAACGTCCTCAATATAGAACCATTTCGAGGACCATTCTTTGGACTCCTTCTTTGGTGTCCCCACTGGATACCCTGTTCCGGCTATACGACATACTTCGGCTCCTCCGACTTCTCGAATTGTCTCAACCCGAGTGCGGGGGACAAGGCAGAAGTACTTCCTCCATAATCCAAAGTGTGTCTCGCAGCCCAAAAACATCTCTCAAAGGGCAACAAAGCCCGAGATATGCAGAATAGATCCGGGGGTAAGATGATGGAGCTGGATCCCATAGAACTCTGGTAATCCCCTCATGAAAGTATGAATGGGAACCCTAGGCCCCGCGAGAGAAAAGGCACAAAGCATACCCGCTCTCCCTTATGGGGATTAGGGAAGTTCCCCATGAAGGCTTCATTGTCAAAAGAAGTCAACCCGGCATGGGTAGCCTCCAGATCCGAGGAAGGAAGATGACCTTGGGTCTCGAGGTTGCGCAACCAAAGGAGGGATACAGAGCAACTTGTCCAATCCCCGTGACAAGAGCCGTAAAGACGCAAGGAAGAGCTGTGCATGCTCGCCATGTTCTTTTTGGTGATATCTCGCTCGAAGTTTTTTCTGATGGGGAAGAAGAGGAAGATGTAGCCCAGACCACGATTCAGCTTGTTTAACTGGGTGGTGCCTCCTTTGTGGGAAGGGCAGCCTTGTAAAAAGCTGACAGACTGCTCGTCTCCCCTCGGTGCACAAGGATCAAGAAGCGCTGAAAGTTACTACAATGGGTCCCGAAAGTTCTCACCAATTGAGAATTCAATGATGACGGGATGGTTGTCGAACAAGAAGAGATAGAGGGACCCGCCTCGCAAGCCGAAGACTTCGATGCGCAAGATTGTCCGAATAGTATACCTCGACATTGGAGGTTAGTTCGGGGGCTATTGAGGGAGTCTGGGATTAAGGGGTCCTCGGACTGCTGGCCTATTTCTTATGGGACGGACTCATGGGTCCCTCGTCGAGGATTGGACTGATCGAAGGCCCCTTCGTTAGGAAGGATACTTAAGGAGCCGTCGCGTGTATTTCAAGTTTGAGCTAGTAGATGGGCGTGTTTTCCCTTCGGTGTGCAACCAACTATGTGTAACCCTAGGGACCCTCGGTGTCTATATAAGCTAGAGGGTTTTAGATGGTAGGGAAGAAAAACTCATCTAGGGTTTTAGCTATTCGATCTCGTGGTAGATCAACTCTGTAACCTTCATATCAATATAATCAAGAAGGACGTAGGGTTGTACCTCCATAGGAGGGCCAGAACCTGGATAAACATCGTCTCCTTCATCCCTTGTTACCATCGATCCCAGTCTCACAACTCGAGACCCCCTACCCGAGATCCTCAGGTTTTGACACCGACAGGTGGACTAGTGCTAAGGTGTTGTTCTCACTTGAACTAACAACCTACTTATGATTAACCCCCTTGCAAGCATCCGCAACTACGAGAAAATTATTAATACAAAGTCTAACCATAGCATTAAACATGTGTACCCAAATCAGCCCCTTACGGAGTAGTGCATAAACTTGGGTTTAAGTTTCTCTCACTCTCGCAACCCATCATCTAATAATTACTCCACAATGCTTTCCCGTAGGCCCAAGGATGGTGAAGTGTCATGTAGTCTACATTCACATGACACCACTAAGGGAATCACAACATACATATCATCAAAATATCGAACACATATCAAATTCACATGAGTACTTGCAACATGACTTCTCCCGTGACCTCAAGAAGAAAGTATCTACTCACAAATAATATGCATGCCCAAGATCAGAGGTTTATTGAATATCATAATGGATATGAACATATAATCTTCCACCAAATAAACCATATAGCAATCAACTACGCAAGGTAATCAACGCTACTAGTCACCCACAGGTACCAATCTAAGGTTCCAGTACAAAGATTGAACACAAGAGATGAACTTTGGTTTGAGACGAGATGGTGATATTGAAGATGTTGATGAAGAATGACCTCCCCAAGATGATAGGGTTGTTGTTGATGATGATGGCTTAGATTTCCCCTTCCGGGAGGGAAGTCCCCTGGCGAAATTGCTCCGCCGTAGGGCAAAAGTGCTCCTGCCCAAGTTCTGCCTCGAGGCGGCAGCGCTTCGTCCCATAAGTCCTCCTATGATTTTTTCTAGGTTAATTGGTACTATATACGAGGAGATGGGCTTCGTAGGTGGTCCTGGGTGCCCACGCTCCACCAGGGCGCGGGCAGGGCGCCAAGCGCGCCCTCGTGGAGGGTGGCCACCTGGTGGTCCCCCTCCGGTAGTTCTTTGCTCCAAAAATTCTTATTTAATATAAAAATAATCCCCATGAATTTTTAGCTTCATTGGAGTTGTGCAGAATAGGTATCTTTGACGTGCTTTTTTGGGGTGCTGAATTCCAGTTGCCGGCATTCTCCCTCTTGATGTAAACCTTGCAAATTATGAGAAAAATGGCATTAGAATTACTCCCCAAAGCAATATTATGCATAAAAACATTATAAATAACAGTAATAAAACATGATGCAAAATGGACGTATCAAGTCCCCCAAGCTTAGACCTCACTTGTCCTCAAGCGAAAGACAATATCGAAGAGCATGCCCACATGGTTTGAGAGAGAGGTGTCAATAAAAACAAAATACAAACATAGAAGCATCATGCTTATTAGTATAACAACAACAAAACATAACATAAAACTTTCTCATAGAACTTTTATTTCATAGCAGCATCATATAACTTCTTATGAGCAAGTAACAATTCATCACAACGTGGAAGTATAGAGCATAAACCTTATTAGAAACCAACAAACTATGTTCTCTGTCAACTTTGCAACTACAATCCATCATATTTTCAGGAAGGGTCTCATGTAGGAGCCTTTTGGCAAGTCCACATAGTCAACCATCATTTAGTCTTCTATGATTGCTAACTCTCACAACATACCAATGGACAAAAAGTTTCAACCAGACACATAGAAAGTTAGGGGCTTATAATTTGCCTTCCAACATATTCATCTCAAGGGTGGTGTCAACAATAATAACTCATGCTCACTCATATCCAACTGGTCATATGTTCCTAGATCTTTCCTCACTAGTGATGCTTGATAAAGGAGAAAAATAAAAAGGAATAGGGAAGAGTACTTTGACTCTTGCATAAAAGTAAGTACATAAAAGTAAAAGATAGACCCTTCGCAAAGGGAAGAAGAGGTTGTCATGCACTTTTTAGTTAGTATGCCAAATCCCTAAGCGCAAAAGAACGTCACGTTGCATTGCCTCCTGTGATAGCAACCATTATTATGCAGTTCGTCACTTTTATTACTTTGCCATCACAAGTTTGTGCAACACTCAATTTTCTCTGACACTAATTTATCCAACACTTTTTAGAAGCATTTTTATTTCCTTGATGCATCGATGACAACTTACTTGAAGGATCTTGTTCAATCTATAGGTAGGTATGGTGGACTCTCAAACATGAGTTTGGGTTTTGGTTTTTTGGATGCACAAGTAGTATCTCTACTTAGTGCAGAGATTTTGGCTAGCAAAGATATTGGGCAAGAACCACATGTTAAAGGATCTATGACAACATAACTTCTATGTGAATATGAACAAACGTAAATCATTACGTTGTCTTCCTTGTCCAATGTCAACAATTTTGGCATATAATATTTAATGGGGGCTCACAATCACAAAAGATGTCCATGATAGTATATTTGCATGTGAATCTTCTCTTATCTAGTTAATTCTTTCATGAGTTGCATCATTGACTAATGCTATGTTTGCCAATCTCCAATAAATTTTACCACCTATACTATTCTTTGTTGTGATGTCATTACTCACCATAATATTAGCATATGATCCTGTTCATTTATTTTCTTTTATCATGATTGCAACAAGAAAGTAAAAGGGGCGAACATTCAAACTAACTTCAATATATAATTCTCACTTAATTACATAGATAGATAGATCACGAAACTAGCACTCAAACATAGATCATACTACAATTTTATTCAAATAAAACATGAAAAGTCTAAGGATCGAAATAAAAAGAAAAAGGTGAAAGTGATGGTGATACGATACTCCCCTTTGGTGGTGGTGATGATGAAGGTCGTGGTGATGAGGTGTCACACTTTATCTCTAATAGGTACCTCAATTTGTGGATGATGCTCCCAAGGGTGGTGATATGCTCTTCTAGCAAAAGATTTTCACGGGTGAGGAATTTATTCTGAACACGAACCTCCTCGAAAGCCCTAAAAGCTTCAATTTCAAGAGGGGTAAGATGAGGATAGTAAGGCTAGAGGATATCTTCTTCTTTCTTTTCCACCATGCTCGTGGGTTTCCCTCCTTCTTGAACTTGATTTTGCATAGCCACCTTGCCCTTGTTCTCCTTATTGGTTTCTTTTGTATATTCTCTTTTCAGCTCCATCTTCATCAACCAAACATCTTCTTACACGTTACTGGGAGAGGAAGAAGACATAATGCTTGGCTTGACAGATCTGCCAGAAAAACAACACGAAACAAGAATAGAAGAAAATCTCGCGATGCGGTGGTCAAAACAGTTGGGGGCATATATAGATAATTTTTATTCTTGGAAACCAAGGAAACGAAACGAAAACGGAGTTGGGAAGGTTCCCAAGGTGGGCACGCACCACCAGGGCATGCCAGGGATGGAAACCGCACCCTGGTACTCTATACCCTCCTCGGTTACCTTACAGTTTATTTTTTATTTACTAAAATTCATAAATATTCGAAAACTGACAAAACATATTTTGCGGATTTTTCGAAGATTGTTTACTCACTGTATCACATATATCTTTATTTTCACGATTCTCGAGTGTTCCGGAAAGTTTCTTTGATGTGTTCCTCCGATGTCATAGTTCGGATAACATTGCTTTCAACATTAATAGCGTACCTAAGATATAGTGTTTAATTCTTTGTCCATTGACCACCTTCAGATTGGTACCTTCGGCATTGTTAATCTTAATAGCTCTAGAGCGATAAACTGCTCGATAACATAGGGTACTTCCCATTTGGGGAGAAGTTTTCCTGCAAAAGATCTGAAACGAGAATTGTAAAATAGAAAATATTCTCCAACTTTGAATTCTCGCTTTTGGATTCTTTTGTCATGCGTCTTTTAATTTTTTTCCTTAAATAACCTGGCATTTTCATAATCTTGGGTTCTACATTCATCTAACGAGCTAATATCAAATAACCCTTTGCACCAACAAGTTTGAAATCATAGTTTGGTTCTTTGATTTCCCAAAATGCTTTATGTTCTAACTCTAGAGGCAAATGACAAGCTTTCCCATAAACCATCTTATATGGATCAGACATACCCACAGGATTTTTATACGCTGTTCTATAGGCCCAAAGTGCATCATCTAGTTTCTTAGACCAATTCTTTCGAGACCTATTAACATTTTTTTGTAATATCAATTTTATTTTCCTATTGCTAAGTTCAACTTTACCACTAG
Organism: Hordeum marinum; assembly: GCA_022496015.1. Lineage (NCBI taxonomy): Eukaryota > Viridiplantae > Streptophyta > Magnoliopsida > Poales > Poaceae > Hordeum > Hordeum marinum. The sequence goes on from CM039672.1 coordinate 218,708,157, forward strand.
ATTGAGGATGATAGGGTTATGCAATTCTATGGTTAACATCATATTTAGCAAGCATCTTACAGAAAGCACCATGAATAAAGTGTGAACCACCATCAGTCATTAGGTGTCTAGGGACTCCAAACCTTGGGTAAATAACTTCTTTAAGCATTTTAATGGAAGTATGATGATCAACACTACTAGTTGGAATATCTTCTACCCACTTCGTGACATAATCAACAGCAACCAAAATATGAGTGTACCCATTAGAGGAAGGAAAATGTCTCATATAATCGAAAGCCCAAACATCAAATGGTTCAACAACAATTGAATAGTTCATAGGCATTTCTTGATGGTTACCGATATTACCAATTCTTTGACATTCATCACAAGCAGAGGCAAACTTACGAGCATGCTTGAAGAGATTAGGCCAATAAAAACCAGATTGTAATACCTTATGAGCAGTTCTATCTCCAGCATGATGTCCTTCATAAGCTTCGGAATGTCATTTTCGTAAGATTTCTTCCTGTTCATGCTCATGTACACAACGTCTAATAATACCATCTACTCCTTCTTTATAAATATGTGGGTCATCCCAAAAGTAATGTCTTACGTCATAGAAGAATCTTTTTCTTTTGTTGGTATGTGAAACTAGGTGGAATGTATTTAGCAACAATGTAATTAGCATAATCAGCATACCATGGAGCGTTTTGAGATACATTTATTGCAGCTAGTTGATCATCAGGAAAACTATCATCAATAGGTAGTGGGTCATCAAGAACATTTTCTAACCTAGACAAGTTATCAGCTACATGGTTCTCAGCTCCCTTCCTATCAACGATATGTAAACCAAATTCTTGAAGCAAGAGAACCCACCTAATAAGTCGAGGTTTAGCATCTTTCTTTTCCATGAGATATTTTACAGCAGCATGATCAGTGTAGACAGTAACTTTGGAATCCACAATGTAAGGTCTGAATTTATCACAAGAAAACACGACTGCTAAAAATTAGTTTTCAGTAGTGGCATAATTTCTTTGGGCACTGTCTAGAGTTTTTCTAGCATAATGGATAACATTTAATTTCTTATCAACTCTTTGTCCTAGAACAGCACCAACAACATTATCACTAGCATCACACATAATTTCAAAAGGCAAGTTCCAATCAGGTGGTTGAACAATAGGTGTAGTGGTTAAGGCTTTCTTTAGTGTTTCAAAGGATTCTATGCAATCATCATCAAAAACAAAGGGAATATCCTTTTTTAAAAGATTAGTAAGAGGCCTAGAAATGTTTGAGAAGTCTTTAATAAACCTCCTATAGAAACCAGCGTGACCAAGGAAAATTTGAATACCTTTGACATCTTTAGCACATGGCATTTTCTCAATTGCATCAACTTTAGCTTGATATACCTCAATACCTCGTTCAGAGATCTTATGGCCCAAGACAATACCTTCATTAACCATAACGTAGCACTTCTACCAATTCAATACAAGATTAGTTTGTTCACATCTTTGCAAACTCGATCAAGGTTCCTTAAGCAATCATCAAAAGAAGTTTCGTAAACAGAAAAATCATCCATGAAAACATGCACAATATTTTCACAAAAATCAGAGAATATAGAAATCATACATCTTTGAAAGGTAGCAGGTGCAATGCATAAACCAAAGGGCGTACTTCTATAAGCATAGGTTCCAAAAGGACAAGTAAAGGTAGTTTTCTCCTGACTAGATTGTGACACAAGTATTTTAGAGAAACCAGAATATCCATCTAGGAAGCAAAAGTGTGTGTGTTTAGATAATATTTCAAGCAATTGATCAATAAAAGGCGAGGGGTAATGATCTTTTCTAGTAGCTTTGTTTAATTTTATAAAATCAATTACCATCCTATAGCCAGTAGCAATTCTTTGCGGAATAAGCTCATTTTTATCATCTGGAACAATAGTGATACATCCTTTCTTAGGGACACAATGAACTAGACTCACCCATCTACTATCAGCTATAGGATAGATTATACATGCTTCTAGAATCTTTAATATTTCTGTTCTTACCACTTCTTTCATCTTGGGATTCAACCATCGTTGATGATCAACAACGTGTTTAGCATCAGATTCCATATTAATCTTGTGCTAACATGGAGTGGGACTAATGCCCTTAAGATCATCAAGAGTATATCCAATAGCAGCCCGGTGCTTCCTCAGATATTTTGGTAATCTTTCTTATTCATGTTCGGAAAGGTTAGCACTAATAATAACATGATATATCTTCTTGTCATCAAGGTAAGCATATTTCAGATTGTCAGACAATTTTTTGAGTTCAAACACTGGATCACCTTTAGGTGGAGGAGGACTTCCAGGAGTTTCAATAGGCAAATTGTGTTTCAATAGAGGTTGTTGTTCGAAGAAATTTTTATCTATTTCATTTCTTTCACGAAAGTGCAAATCATTTTCATGGTCTAGCAAATATTGTTCTAGTGGATCGGTAGGAGGAACGACAATAGAAGCAAGACCAATTATTTCATCCTTATTAGGTAATTCTCTATCACGAGGTTGTCTACTAAACTTGGAAAAATTAAACTCATGAGACACATCACCAAACTCAACACCGATAGTTTCTTTTTCTGCAATTTAACTTAGCATTAACAGTGTTCAAGAAAGGTCTAGCAAAGATAATGGGAAAAGGTCATCTTGTGGGGAACCAAGAACTAGAAAATCCATCGGATATTTTATTTCCCCGCACAAGACTTCAACATCTCTAACAATTCCAAGTGGTGTTATGGTGTCTCTATTAGCCAATTTAATAGTAACATCAATATCTTCTATTTCAGCAGGTGTTGTATCATTCATAATTTATTAATATAAGTAAAAGGGATAGCACTCACGCTAGCACCTAAATCACATAAGCCATGATAACAATGATCTCCTATTTTGACTGAGACAACAAGCATGTTTATCTTTTTCATCGGATTTAGCAATTCTAGACGCTTCATCACAGAAGTAAATGACATGCCCATCAATATTTTCTACCAAGATATCTTTAACCATAGCAACACTAGGTTCTGCTTTAATTTGATCAGAGGGCTTAGGTGTTCTAATATTGCTTTTGCGAACCATAGTTGATACCTTAGCATGTTCCTTTATCCTAACAGGGAAAGGTGGTTTCTCAGTATAAGCAGTAGGCACAACTGGATCGACATTGTAAATGATAGTTTCTTCTTTAGCTATGACTGGTTCTTTAATTTCTTCTTTAATAGGGGGTGATTATTTAAACCACTTCTCTTTAGGGAGATCAACATGAGCAGCAAAAGAGTCACAAAAGGAGGCTACTATCTCGGAGTCAACGCCATATTTAGTGCTAAACTTATGGAAAGCATTGATATTCATAAAAGATTTAACACTATCCAATTCAAGCTTTATAACTTATGCATTACCTTCGTCGAGTTCCCTATCTTTAGAGTTGCGTTTAATTCTTTTCAAGAGATCCCACTTGAATTCAATAGTCTTATTCATAAAAGAACCAATATATGAAGTATCGATCATGGTTTGATCATTACGAGAAAGTCGAGCATAAAAATTTTGAATGATTACTTCTCTCGGGATGTCATGATTAGGGCATGAGTATAACATTTACTTAAGCCTCCCCCAAGCTAGAGCAATACTTTCTCCTTCACGAGGCCAAATATATATATATATATATATTATTTCGATCACGATGAACTAGATGCATATGATAAAACTTTTGGTGGAATTCCAAATTTAAATGATTCCAGTTCCATGATCCAATATCATCACATAGACTATATCATGTCAATGCTTTTACCTTCAAAGATAAAGGGAAAACCTTCTTATTAACTTCATCTCCGGATAAATCTGCAAGCTAAAATAGTCCACAAATTTCTTCCACATGTATTAAGTGCATATCAAGATGTTCAGTTCCATCTCCTGCATAAGGACTAGCTAGAAGTTGTTCTAACATCCCCGAAGGAATTTCATAACCAATATTTTCAGTGGTTTAGGGGCAACAAATTGTGGTTCCGGTCGACGTGAAGATACCCCGAACAAACCCCTCAAGGGATTACTTTCCATAGTAACAAGTGACAGTAAATTTCTGCTTACCAAGAGCGCTTCACTCCCCAGCAACGGCACCATGAGAGAGTCTTGATGACCCACAAGTATAGGGGGTCAATTGTAGTCCTTTTATAAGTAAGGGTGTTGAACCCAACGAGAAGCAAAAGGATATGATAAGCGGTTTTCAGCAAGGTAATTTCTGCATGCACTGAAATTGTAAGTATCAAGTAGTTTGATAGCAAGGCAATTTGTAACGATTAAGTAACAGTAACAATAGGTAAGGTGCAGCAAGGTAGCCCAATCCTTGTGTGTCAAAGGACGGGCCAAAAATATTTCTTATGTTGAGCAAAGTGTTCTTGAGGGTACACGGGAATTTCATCTAGCAAGTTTCATCATGTTGGTTTGATTTGTGTTTGCTAATTTGATAATTTGATATGTGGGTGGACCGGTGCTAAGGTGTTGTTCTTACTTGAACTAACAACCAACTTATGATTAATCCCCTCGCAAGCATCCACAACTACGAGAAAAGTATTAAGACAAAGTCTAACCATAGCATTAAACATTTGGACCCAAATCAGGCCCTTACGGAGTAGCGCATAAACTAGGGTTTAAGCTTCTATCACTCTCGCAACCCATCATATAATAATGACTCCACAATGCATTCCCTTGGTCCCAAGGATGGTGAAGTGTCATGTAGTCTACGTTCACATGACACCACTAAGGGAATCACACCATACTACATATCATCAAAATATCGAACGCATATCAAATTCACATGAGTACTTGCAACATGACTTGTCCCGTGACCTCAAGAAGAAAAGTAACTACTCACAAATAATATGCATGCTCAAGATCATAGGTGTATTGAATATCATAATTTATCTAAACATACAATCTTCCACCAAATAAACCATACAACAATCAACTACACAAGGTAATCAACACTACTAGTCACCCATAGGTACCAATCTGAGGTTCTAGTACAAAGATTGAACACAAGAGATGAACTAGTGTTTGAGAGGAGATGGTGCTATTGAAGATGTTGATGAAGAATGGCCTCCTCAAGATGAGAGAGTTGTTGGTGATGATGATGGCTTTGATTTCCCCCTCTGAGAGGGAAGTTCCCCCGATGGAATCGCTCCACTGGAGGGCAAAAGTGCTCCTGCCCAAGTTCCGCCTCGAGGCGGCGACGCTTAGTCCCGAAAATCCTCCTCTCATTTTTTTAGGTTAATTGGGACTATATACCAGAAGATGGGCCACGGAGGTAGGCCTGGGAGCCCAACCTCCACCCGGGCATGGGCAGGGGGCCAGGCGCGCCCTGGTGGAGGGTGGACACATGGTGTCCCCCCTCTCGTAGTTCTTTGCTCTAGAAATTCTTATTTATTTATCTCTGATGTGCTTTTTCGAGGTACTGAATTCCAGTTGCCGGCATTCTCCCTCTTGATGTAAACCTTGCAAATTATGAGAGAAATGGCATTAGAATTACTCCCCAAAGCATTATTATGCATAAAAACATTATAAATAACAATAATAAAACATGATGCAAAATGGACGTATCAGCGTCGGGTTGCAAGTATTTGTTCTTTGTGTGTAGGTACCTTTTACACAGCGTTGTGTGGTCTTCCTCCTAGGTGCCATACCTTGGTTTCATAACTAAGGGAAACACTTACCCTAGATGTGCTGCATCATCCCTTTATCTTTGGGGAAATACCGATGCAGTATCAAGCCACGTGAGTATTTCACCCTAATTTATTGTTTGACACAAGGGGAAGCCAAAGAATAGCACTACTGGAAACAGGGAATTTGCCATCAGTCATTTCTTTGCCGTCTGCCAACGGATGGCAAAGAACGTCTTTGTTGTGTGCCAAAGGAAAACATACGGCAAAGAACTGACAGACGGCAATGAACTTGGTTGCCATCAGCCAATTCTTTGCCATCCGCCAGTGGATGGCAAAGAGTCTTTGTCATCCGCTGGCAGACGACAAAGAGGTTGATGGGGGCTAAACGAACTATCAACCCACCTCTTTGCCATCTGCCATCGGATGGCAAAGAATCTTTGTCGTCCGCTGGCAGACGGTAAAGAGGTGGGTAGGTCCTGTGGACAACGGTGCTGTAACGGACCACTAACCCCACTTCTTTGCCATTTGCCAGCGGACGGCAAAGACTCTTTGCCAACCGTTGGTAGACGGCAAAGAGGTGGGGAGGTGGGTCTATCCCATCCTGGCCCACAAAATTCGCCATCAAGTGATCCTCAAAAAAAATTGCCACCAAGCCCCCGCTCGCTTCGGCCGCACTGTAATGACCCGACACAAAACGAGTCAAGCCTCTGTGTGTTCTATGCCATCCCTGGATCAGTATGCTGGCACACAGAGTACATCAATGTATATATCAAAGTGCAATCACATGTAATTAACATAAAACTGATATATACCTTAAAATCTCAGTGGAAACAGTCAACGGGAGTGGAGTCCCAATAACACCAGCGACAGGTTGAGTGCAGACCGTAACCCTGAATCGTACTCTTACTCGCCGTAGAAAAGTATCTGCAACATAAGACGTTGCAGCCATGTAGGTCAGTACATTGAATGTACCGGCAAGATCACCATAGTAGAATAGGAGATAAAAACTATTCTATATGCAGTAAGGCTTTGTGGCTCTGTGTCTGAGTTTTTGCATAAAAGCTGATTTTATTTTATTTTCCTACAACAAAGGAATATCAGGAGCTTTCACTACAGAGTTACCTAACATGACATGGTTCTGCCAACCGATGTCTTAATGCCCACAAGTATCATAAGTTGCTCACAATTAATTATCAGTCTAGTGTTGAGAGTTCAGAGATAGATCCAAGTCCAGAGGCTCAAATTGTCCATAACCGTGGACACGGCTAATCGATTAGGTTTAACTCTGCAGAGTGTTGTGTACTTTACCCACAAGATTCGTTCCCTCCTGGTAAGTCCTCGCACTGCCGGGTTTTTGAGAATAGGACGAACGAAACATGGTCTTTAAGAGTGTTTCCCTGGCTACTATCAGTGCCCATCCAATCGTAACATCGACTACATCTCGTAGCACTGGCCAGCTAGAGTCACAACAAAGATCAACCAAGCGAGAGCCCATAATGACTTGTGGCTACACAGGTAAGCTTCCAGGCATGAAGTATTCATCCGTCTCTTTGAGTCTGGGTGAAGCTTTCCGCAAGATGTCATGGCGCTTCTCCATGCATCCCGGCCATCCACTTGTTACTCCAGGGATGCCCATCAATTCCATCCTTCACCCGGTAGTGTGTACTGAAAACTTGTTTCTCGAGTCTCGAAGTTTTGAGGTCTTGAAGATGCCTTCATGAAGTTGTCGTCTTGACGTAGAGTCCTCCTTCTCACACCACTCACGAACACTCATACCAAACCCCGTCTACTTTAGCATAGCATTAAAATAACTAACGTTCTGGGCCTTTAGTAATAAGTGGTGGGTTCCTACCTCATGCATTCTACTTGACTACAAGAATTTTCAATAACACTACTGGAGGGATTTGTTGAATGATATCACTACATGCAATAAAACATAGGTATGAAATAGATGGTCAAAGTGAACTTGCCTATACTGTTGATGAAGAATAATATCGCTCTCAGAAATAACTTGATAGACTATTCGTCACTCTTCGATAAAAATCTATAGTAATCAAACATTGCATTGATATAAGCAATCATACTAGCAATCAATTCTAACAATCAAAAAGTAACACAAAACCAAAAGCAACAAGGTTGTGATGAAGGAAATACTTAAGACAAAATTCAAAACAACAAAGTTTCATCAACACAACTAAGGTTGGTTTTCTCTACAAATAAATCCTATTTTCAAAAGTAAAAACACAAAAACAAAGTAAAATATAACAAAAGTATTTTTATAAATATTTTACTAGCAAAAAGATTACTTGTAAAGAACAACTAAGAACTAAGAGAACAATACTCTAAACAACATAAGTTTTTGCCTAACAAACTTAACAAATGAAAAAAACTGAAATAATAAAATAACAGAAAAACAAACTATAAAACAACTAAGTTGACAGAAATTAAAACTTACAAAATAATTTATAAAAAATATTTTCAAATAAGAAGTCAAACTAGCAATGAAATCAATTTGCAAGTTACTATGAAGCTAGGATTGATTTCATGCTATCAAAATATAATAAATAACATAAAAATAAATTTGGTTGAAGTACTTCTACTAACTAACATAAAACAAAGTAAAAAAATTCCAACTAATATAAAATAAATTAAATTAAAACAATTTGAAACAAAAGAAATAGAAATAAACCCAAAAAGAACTAAAACAGAATCTGTTTTTGCTAAAAACTCTAATCTTAAATATCCTAAAAATACTCAAACAGTTCACAATGGTAAATCTAACTAATATAAAGCGGCGACAAAAAGAATCACTCAAAAATAAGTTTTTAAACTCAAGTTATTCAAGTTTTAATGATTTGATGAAATTTAACAAAATTCAAATTTAAAAGGTCAAATTTGAAAAATAACACAACATATAGAAACTACATGAAATTTGTGACATGTTGCAAAAAGAATCAATCAAAAACTCTAAATATCCTAAAAGATATAACAAAAATAAAAACAGAACTATTCTGTTTTTCTAAAACAAAAACAGAAAGGAAAAACTATCCTAACGGACAATGGCCTACGTGTCAGGATGTGATTGGCCGAAGTCGTGTGCATGCGGGAGCTACGAGCGGGTGGCCGAGCATTAACGGATACCGACTCAGGGATTTAAGTGATCTATTTCTATGCGTTGGATCTAGATCTGACGGTCTAGGGAGGGGCGGTGGCTTACAGAGAGGGTCGGGGTGTCTCTGGCGACGGTCGACGGAGGCGGAGCGTCGGAGGTGGTCGGGGACGACATCGCGGTGGTCGAGGGTGGTGTCCGAATGGTCCAAACAGCGGCGGTGGTCCTCCGGCGTTCGTGGGTGGCGACGGTGGGGTGTGGGGTGAAGGGTGTTGGGGAACGTCGCATGGGAAACAAAAATTTTCCTACGCACACGCAAACCTATCCATGGTGATGAGCATCTACGAGAGGGAGAGTGGATCTACATACCATTTTAGATTGCTAAGCAGGAAGCGTTAAGAAATGCGGTTGGTGTAGTCGAACATCTTCGCGATCCAAATCGCCAAGCGTCCCGCGATCTCATCACGATCCGTCCCGCGATCCAATCACGATCCGTCCCGTGAACTCATCACGATCCGTACCGCGATCTCATCATGATCCGTCTCACGATCTTGATCATGATATGTCCCGTGAACTCATCACGATCCGTTCCGTGATTCCGACAGGGCTTCGCCTAAGCGCTGCGGAAAACCGATCTAGAGGAGAAACTGTGCACCGGTGAAACGGGTAGCACGTGGCCGGAAATTCTGTCCAAAAACCACCGAATCCACTAGTATATATAGGAGGAGAGGAGAGGAGAGGCATCCAAGGCCTTTGGGTCGGCCGAAATAGGAGGTGGGAAGCAATCCTACTTCACCTCCAATCCTAGTTGGAGTAGGATTGCCTCCTATTGGCTGATTTTCCACTTTTTGCTTTAGGACTTTCTCTCCTGCGCCATGGACCTTTGTGGCTGTTTTCCCAGCCCACTAAGGGATGGTTATTATTCTCCCACAGCCCATGGACCTCTTGGGGTCGAAATACCCCTCCCGGAGGCCTCCCGGTACACTACCGGCACTCCTGGTACACTACCGGCACTCCCGGTACACTACCGATGAGCCCGAAACTTTTCCAAAAACCAAACTGGGACTTCCTATATATGAATCTTTACCTCCGGACCATTCCGGAGCTCCTCTTGATGTCCGGGATCTCATCCGGGACTCTGAACAAACTTCGGTCACCACCATACATAACTCTACACTACCGAAACGTCACCGAACCTTAAGTGTGCAGACCCTGCGGGTTCGAGAACTATGTAGACATGACCGAGACACCTCTACGGTCAATAACCAATGGCGTGACCTAGACGTCCACATTGGTTCCTACATATTCTACGAAGATCTTTATCGGTCGAACCTCTATGTCAAGGATTCAGTTAATCCCATATAACGTTCCCTTTGTTCTTCGGTATGTTACTTGCCCGAGATTCGATCGTCGATATCTCCATACCTAGTTCAACCTCGTTATTGGCAAGTCTCTTTACTCGTTCCGTAATACAAGATCCCGCAACTAACAATTAGTCACATTGCTTGCAAGGCTTATTGTGATGTTGCATTACCGAGTGGGCCCCGAGATACCTCTCCGTCACACGGAGTAACAAATCCCAGTCTCGATCTATGCCAACTCAACAGACACCATCGGAGATACCTGTAGAGCACCTTTATAGTCACCCAATTACGTTGCGACGTTTGATACACACAAGGCACTCCTCCGATATCTGTGAGTTGCATGATCTCATGGTCATAGGAACACATACTTGACATGCGGAAAAACAATAGCAATAAACTGACACGATCATATGCTACGTTTGCAGTTTGGGTCTAGTCCATCACATCATTCTCCTAATGATGTGACCCCGTTATCAAATGACATCTCATGTCCATGGCTAGGAAACCTTAACCATCTTTTGATCAACGAGCTAGTCTATTAGAGGCATACTAGGGACATGGTTTTGTCTATGTATCCACACATGCATCTAAGTCTCCGATCAATACAATTATAGCATGGATAAGAAACGATTATCATGAACACGGAAATATGATAATAACTAATTTAGTATTGCCTCTAGGGCATATTTCCAACAGTCTCCCACTTGCACTAGAGTTAATAATCTAGTTCACATCACCATGTGATTCGCATTGTGATGAATCTAACACCCAATGAGTTCTGGGGCTCGATCATGCTTTGCATGTGAGAGAGGTCTTATAGTCAACGGGTCTGTAACATTCAGATCCGTGTGCACTTTGCAAATACCTATGTCAAACTGTAAACACTGCTACCACACTCCACTCATTACTATTCCAAATGGCTGCTCCACTATACGTATCCAGATTGCTACTACGAGTCATCCGGATTTGTGTTAAACCTTGTATCGACGTAACTCCTTACGACGAACTCTTTATCACCTCCATAATCGAGAAACATCTCCTCAGTCTCTTAGTTACTGAGGATAATCTTGACCGCTGTCCAGTGATCCACTCCTGGTTCACTCTTGTACCCCCTGACGGACTCATGGCAAGGCACACACAGGTGCGGTACACAGCATGGCATAATATAGAGCCTATGGCTAAGGCATAGGGGACGACATTCGTCCTTTCTCTTTCTTCTGCCGTTGTCGAGCTTTGAGTCTCACTCAACTTTCACACCTTACAAATCAGGCAAGAACTCTTTCTCTGACTGATCCATTTTGAACTCTTTCAAAATCTTGTCAAGGTATGCACTCATTGAAAGTCTCATCGAGCATCTTGATCTATCTCCATAGATTTTGATGCTCAACAATTAGGTAGCTTCATCCAGGTCTTCCTTTGAAAATCACTTTCCAAATGACCGTTTTATGCTTTCCAGAAACTCTACATTATTTTTGATCAACAATATGTCATCCACATATACTTATCAGAAATTCTATAGTGCTGCCACTCACTTTATTGCAAATACAAGTTTCTCGTAAACTTTTTATAAACATCAAAACTTTGATCACCTCATCAAAGCATATATTCCAACTCCGAGATGCTTGCTTCAGTCCATGGAAGGATCACCGAAGCTTGCACACCTTTTAGCATCCTTAGGCCTGACAAAACCTTCTGGTTGTATCACATACAACCTTTCCTCAAGTAAACCGTTAAGGAAACGATGTTTTGACATCCATCTGCCAGATTTCATAATTGAAAACACAGCAACTGCTAACATAATTCCAACAGACTTTAGCACCACTATGAGTGAGAAAGTCTCATCGTAGTCAACTCCTTGAACTTGTCACAAACATCTTTGCAACAAGTCGAGCTTTACAAATAGTGACATTCACCATCAGTGTCTGTCTTCATTTTAAAGATCCATTTGTACTCAACGACCTGCCGTCCAACGAGCAAGTCTACCAAAGTCTACACTTGGTTTTCATACATGGATCCTATCTTGGATTTCATGGCCTCTAACCATTTGTCGGAATCCGGGCCCATCATCGCTTCTCCATAGCTCGTAGGTTCATCGTTGTCCAACAACATGATCTCCAAGACAGAGTTGTCGTACCACTTAGGAGCAGTACACATCCTTGTCGACCTACGAAGTTCGATAGTAACTTGATCCTGAAGCTTCATGATCATCATCATTAACTTCCTCTTCAACTAACGTAGGCTTCACAGAAACATCATTCTGCGCTGCGCTACTCTCCGGTTGAACAAAGGTTTAACAACCTCATCAAGTTCTATCTTCCTCCCACTCAATTATTTCAAGAGAAACATTTCCTCGAGAAAGGATCTGTTTAAGCAACAAACATTTTCCACACAAGTGTCACATCCCAACTGATCTTAGGGTATTCTATGAAGATGCAATTTGTCCGCCTTGGGTTTGACCTCATTAGGTGAAAACATTTTCCACACAAGTGTCACATCCCAAAATATTAAGAAATGACATCTTAGGTTTCTATCAAACCATAATTCACATGGTGTCATCTCAATGGATTTAGATGGTGCCCTATTTAAACTGAATGTAGTTGTCTCTAATGCATAACCCCAAAATTATAGTAGTAAAACGACAAGAGACATCATATTACGCACCATGTCCAATAGAGCATAACTATGATGTTCGGACACACCATCACACTATGGTGTTCCAGGTGGCATTTAGTTGTGAAACAACTTTCACATTGTCTTAAGTTGTATGCCAAACTCGTGACTCAGATATTCACCTCCACGATCATATCACAGTCATTTTTATCTTCTTGTCACGATGATCTTTAAACTTCACTCTGAATTTGCTTGAACCTTTCAAACGATTCAGACTTGTGTTTCATTAAGTAAATATACACTATATCTACTCAAATCATCAGTGAAGGTAAGAAAATAACGATATCCACTGCACGCTACAAGACTCACTAGATTGCATACATCAACATGTATCATTTCCAATGAATCACTTGCCCGCTCCATCCAACGGGCTCCTTTAGTCATCTTGCCCAAGAGGCATGGTTCGCATGTCTCAACCGATTCAAAATCGAATGAGTCCAAATATCCATCATCATGGAGTTTCTACATGCGCTTTATACCAATATGACATTTAGCGGCAGTGCCACAAGTATGTGGTACTATCATTATTAACTTTGTATCTTTTGACATCAATGTTATGAACATGTGTAATACTACGACCAAGATTTCAACAAACCATTCTCACTGGGTGCATGACCATTGAAGGTATTATTCATGTAAACAGAATAACCATTATTCTCTAACTTAAATAAATAACCGTATTGCAATAAACATGATCTAATCATGTTCATGCTCAACGCAAACACCAAATTGTTGGGAGACGTAGTAGTAAATCAAAAAATTTCCTACGTGTCACCAAGATCTATCTATGGAGAAACCAGCAAACGAGTGGGGAGAGATTGGATCTTCATACCTTTGAAGATCGCTAAGCGGAAGCGTTACAAGAACGCGGTTGATGGAGTCGTACTCGCAGCGATTCAGATCGCGATAGATCCGATCAAGTGCCGAACGGACGGCACCTCCGCGTTCAACACACGTGCAGCCTGGTGACGTCTCCAACACCTTGATCCAGCAAGGAGGAAGGAGAGGTTGGGGAAGGGCTCCAACAGCAGCACGACGGCGTGGTGGTGGTGGAGTAGCAAGGTATTCCGACAGGGCTTCGCCTAAGCGCTGCGGAGGAGGAAGAAGAGAGGTAGGGCTTTGCCGTGAGAGAGAGAGATCAAATCCTCTCTCAAAACATCCAAAACCTCAAGTATATATAGGAGGAGGGACGTGGAGGGCTGGCTTGGCCTCTACTCCAAAGAGGAGAGGGCCGGCCGAATTAAAGGGAGAGTCCACCTCCCACAAGGGAGGTGGATCTCCTCCTTTTAAATCCCTTTTGCCTTATCTCCTTATCTCCAGCCACATGGGCCCACATAGATGGTCTTGGCCGACCCAATATGGGCTGGCACACCTCCTCTAAGGGCCCATGAGGTCCTTTGGTCGTCACACCCCTCTCGGGGGTCCTCCGGCACCCTCCCGACACTCCCGGTACACTACCGATGAGCCCAAAAACTTTCCGGTGACCAAAACTGGACTTCCTATATATCAATCTTTACCTCCGGACCATTCCGGAGCTCCTCGTGACGTCCGGGATCTCATCCGGGACTCCGAACAACCTTCGGTAATAACGTATACCATTTCCCTATAACCCTAGCGTCATCGAACCTTAAGTGTGTAGACCCTACGGGTTCGGGAGACACGTAGACATGACCGAGACACCTCTCCGGCCAATAACCAACAGCGGGATCTGGATACCCATGTTGGCTCCCACGTACTCCACGATGATCTCATCGGATGAACCACGATGTCGGGGATTCAATCAATCCCGTATACAATTCCCTTTGTCTATCGGTATGGTACTTGCCCGAGATTCGATCGTCGGTATCCCCATACCTTGTTCAATCTCGTTAGTGGCAAGTCTCTTTACTCGTTCCGTAATACATCATCCCGTGGCTAACTCCTTAGTCACATTGAGCTCATTATGATGATGTCTTACCGAGTGGGCCTAGAGATACCTCTCCGTCACACGGAGTGACAAATCCCAGTCTCGATTCATGCCAACCCAACAGATACTTTCGGAGATACCCGTAGTGCACCTTTATAGCCACCCAGTTACGTTATGATGTTTGGCACACCCAAAGCATTCCTACGGTATCCGGGAGTTGCACAATCTCATGGTCTAAGGAAACGATACTTGACATTGAAAAGCTTTAGCAAACGAACTACACGATCTTGTGCTATGCTTAGGATTGGGTCTTGTCCATCACATCATTCTCCTAATGATGTGATCCCGTTATCAATGACATCCAATGTCCATGGCCATGAAACCGTGACCATCTATTGATCAACGAGCTAGTCAACTAGAGGCTCACTAGGGACATGTTGTGGTCTATGTATTCACACATGTATTATGGTTTCCGGTTAACACAATTATAGCATGAACAATAGACAATTATCATGAACAAGGAAATACAATAATAACCATTTTATTATTGCCTCTAGGGCATATTTCCAACACAAATAACATTTATTTAGGTTCGTCACTAATCCTGAAGGTAGAGAGAGCGTGCGATGTTGATCACATCAACCTTGGAAACACTTCCAACACATATCGTCACCTCACCCTTAGCTAGTTCTCCATTTATTCCGTAGCTTTTATTTCGAGTTACTAACATTTAGCAACCGAACCGGTATCCAATACCCAGGTGCTACTAAGAGTACTAGCAAGGTACACATTAGTAACTCGTATATCAAATATACTTCTATCAATGTTGCCAGCCTTCTTATCTACCAAGTATCTAGGGTTGTTCCACTTCAGCGACCGCTCACCTCATAACAGAAGCACTTAGTCTCGGGCTTGAGTTCAACTTTGGGTTGCTTCACTGGAGCAGCAACTGACTTGCTATCCATGAAGTTTCCCTCCTTGCTCTTGCCCTTCTCGAAACTAGTGGTTTGATTAACCATCAACACAAGACGCTCCTTCTTGATTTCTACCTTCGCGGTGTCAAACATCGCGAACAGCTCAGGGATCAACATTTCTTTCCCTGGCATTTTATAGTTCATCACCAAGTTCTAGTAGCTCAGTGACAGTGACTTGGAGAACTACATCAATCACTATCTTATCTGGAAGATCAACTCCCACTCGATTCAAGCGATTGTAGTACCCAGACAGTTTGAGCACATGCTCAACGATTGAGCTATTCTCTTTCATCTTGCAGGCAAAGAATCTCGTTGGAGATCCTATATCTTGCAACTCGGGCACGAGCCTGAGATCACAATCTCAGCTCTTAGAACATCTCATATGTTCCGTGACGTTCAAAATGTTTCAAAGCCTCAATTCTAAGCCGTAATGCATGACGCACTAAACTATCAAGTAGTCATCGAAACGTGCCTGTCAGATGTTCACAACATCTACAGACGACGCTAGATGGGGTGGCGCACCGAGCGGTGCATTAAGGACATAAGCCTTCTGTGCAGCAATGAGGACAATCCTCAGATCACGGACCCAGTCTGCAATTTTGCTACCAACATCTTTCAATTCTATTTCTCTAGGAACATATAAAAATACAAGGGAGCTACAGCACGAGCTAGTAATCTACAACATAATTTGCAAAGTCACTTTGACTATGTTCATGATAATGAGTTCAATTAATCATATTACTTAAGAACTCCCACTCAAATTGACATCCCTCGGGTCATTCGAGTGATACATGATCCAAATTCACCAACTCAAGTCCGATCATCACGTGAGTTAAGGTGGCTTCAATGGTGAACATCGTTATGTTGATCATATCCACTATATGACTCATGCTCGACCTTTCGGTCTCTTGTGTTCCGAGGCCATGTCTGTACATGCTAGGCTCGTCAAGTTTAACCTGAGTGTTCTGCGCGTGCAAATCTGGCTTGCACCCGTTGTATGTGAACGTAGAGTCTATCACGCCCGATCATCACGTGGTGTCTCAACACGACGAACTTTCGCAATGGTGCACACTCGGGGAGAACACAGTTCATCTTGAAATTCAACTGAGGGATCACCTTATAATGCTACCGCCGTACTAAGCAAAACAAGGTGCATAAAAGGATTAACATCTCATGCAATTCATAAGTGACATGATATGGCCATGAACTTGTGTTTAAGATCTCCATCTTCGAAACACCGGCATGATCTCCATCGTCTCCGGCACAACACCATGATCTCCATCATCTTGATCTCCATCAATGTGTTGCCATTGGGGTTGTGGTGCCAACCCTGCTTCTACTTCTATTGCTACCGCTTAGTGATAAAGTAAAGCATTACATAGCGCTTAATGATTGACACGCAGGTCATACAATAATTAAAGACAACCCTATGGCTCCTGCCGGTTGCTGCACTCAACGACATGCAAGTCGTGAAATTCTATACATCACATGATCATCTCATACATCACATATATCTCATCATGTAATTGGCCATATCACATCACAACATACCCTGCAAAAAGAAGTTAGACGTCCTCTAATTGTTGTTGCATGTTTTACGTGGCTGCTACGGGTATCTAGCAAGAACGATTCTCACCTACGCATAAACCACAACAGTGATACATAGATTTCTTTTCAACCTTCTCAAGGACCGCCTTTGTCGGATCCGATCCAACTAAAGTGAGAGAAACTGTCACCCGCAAGCCATCTAAGCAACAAGTTGCGTCGAGGGAACCGGTCTCTCGTAAGCGTACGAGTAATGTCGGTCCGGGACTCTTCATCTCACAATCCCGCTGAACCAAAATCCGACCAAGGGAGGAACCAATCTAAGCATCAACGCCCACAAACCTTTTGTGTTCTACTCGAGATCTCATCGAACCATCAACCTAGCTCATGATGCCACTGTTGGGGAACGTCGCATGGGAAACAAAAATATTCCTACGCACACGCAAACCTATCCATGGTTATGAGCATCTACGAGAGGGAGAGTAGATCTACATACCATTGTAGATCGCTAAGCGGGAAGCGTTAAGAAACGTGGTTGGTGTAGTCGAACATCTTCACGATCCAAATCGCCGAGCGTCCCGCGATCTCATCACGATCCGTCCCGCGATCCAATCACGATCCTTCCCGTGAACTCATCACGATCCATCCCACGATCTCATCACGATCCGTCTCACGATCTTGATCACGATATGTCCCGCGAACTCATCACGATCCGTTCCGCGATCTCATCACGAACTGTCTCGCGATCTCGATCACGGTCCTTCCGATCTAGCGCCGAACGGACGGCACCTCCGCGTTCAGCACACATGCAGCTTGACGGAGATCTCCACCATATTGATCCAGAAAGAGGAGGTGGAGAGGAGAGAGAGTTCACCGACAGGGCTTCGCCTAAGCGCTGCGGAAAACCGATCTAGAGGAGAAACTGTGCACCGGTGAAACGGGTAGCACGTGGCCGGAAATTCTGTCCAAAAACCACCCAATCCACTAGTATATATAGGAGGAGAGGAGAGGAGAGGCAGCCAAGTCCTTTGGGTCGGCCGAAATAGGAGGTGGGAAGCAATCCTACTTCACCTCCAATCCTAGTTGGAGTAGGATTGCCTCCTATTGGCTGATTTTCCACTTTTTGCTTTAGGACATTCTCTCCTGAGCCATGGGCCTTTGTGGCTGTTTTCCCAGCCCACTAAGTGCTGGTTATTATTCTCCCACAGACCATGGACCTCTTGGGGTCGAAATACCCCTCCCGGAGGCCTCCCGGTACACTACCGACACTCCCGGTACACTACCGGCACTCCCGGTACACTACCGATGAGCCCGAAACTTTTCCGGAAACCAAACTGGGACTTCCTATATATAAATCTTTACCTCCGGACCATTCCGGAGCTCCTCGTGATGTCCGGGATCTCATACGGGACTCCGAACAAACTTCGGTCACCACCATACATAACTCTACACTACCGAAACGTCACCAAACCTTAAGTGTGCAGACCCTGCGGGTTCGAGAACTATGTAGACATGACCGAGACACCTCTACAGTCAATAACCAATGGTGGGACCCAGACGTCCACATTGGTTCCTACATATTCTATGAAGATCTTTATCGGTCGAACCTCTATGTCAAGGATTCAGTTAATCCCGTATAACGTTCCCTTTGTTCTTCGGTATGTTACTTGCTCGAGATTCGATCGTTGGTATCTCCATACCTAGTTCAACCTCGTTACTGGCAAGTCTCTTTACTCGTTCCGTAATACAAGATCCCGCAACTAACAATTAGTCACATTGCTTGCAAGGCTTATTGTGATGTTGCATTACCGAGTGGGCCCCGAGATACCTCTCCGTCACACGGAGTAACAAATCCCAGTCTCGATCCATGCCAACTCAACAGACACCATCGGAGATACCTGTAGAGCACCTTTATAGTCACCCAGTTACGTTGCGACGTTTGATACACACAAGGCACTCCTCCGATATCTGTGAGTTGCATGATCTCATGGTCATAGGAACACATACTTGACATGCGGAAAACAGTAGCAATAAACTGACACGATGATATGCTACGTTTGCAGTTTGGTCTTGTCCATCACATCATTCTCCTAATGATGTGACCCCATTATCAAATGACATCTCATGTCCATGGCTAGGAAACCTTAACCATCTTTTGATCAACGAGCTAGTCTATTAGAGGCATACTAGGGACATGGTTTTGTCTATGTATCCACACATGCATCTAAGTCTCCGATCAATACAATTATAGCATGGATAATAAACGATTATCATGAACAAGGAAATATGATAATAACTAATTTATTATTGCCTCTAGGGCATATTTCCAACAAAGGGGGCGACGGCCACGAGCTCATGGAGCTTCGGTGGGGAGCCGAGCTCCGGTGAGGTGCGGGGGCGGCTCTCTGGTGAGGGGAGGTGGGGTTTCGCGGGGGGGGGGGATGGGGCATGGTGAGAGAGGGGCGTTTTATAGAGGCTGCGAGGGCTCGGGAAAATTGAAGGTGGAGAGAGATCCGGCGCAGTGGGGTCTCGCCGGCGAGGTAAGGAAGGTGGGGGGTGAAAGAAGGAAGGTGAGCGCAGGCGACCCGGGATCGGACGGTGGGTCCCACGCGACAGAGAGAGGGGGAGAGAGGGTGCAGCGTCGGTGGTCGATCCGAATTTATTTCGGATCTGATTCGGGCCTCGTTTGGTAGGTGGGCAGCGGTGGCCTTTCCTAATAAAAATATTTTCCTTTTGTAAAATAACAGAGAAGGAAACTAAATTTTGGGCAATCAAAACATTTCCAAAAAATAAAATTTTTCATACCAAAATGATCAGGGAAATAAATGCAATAAGATGAACATTTTTCCATGGCCAAAATAAATAGTTAAGAAAAATTATTTTCAGAAAATGCCTAAATGGCTTTTAATTCCTTTTCCAAATGATTTTCAAATAACCCCCTAGGTTTTATGGTTCAAATACTTTGAAAAAAAATAACCCTGGTGTGGAGTGTCATGTTACTCCTCTCAAAATCTTGTCAAGGGTATTTGAATTCTTTCCAAATTTAAAATGGAACCAAATATGAAATAAATTCCTAAAAGAATAATTCAGAGATTTTCAAATCCACTTTTCAAATTCCTTGTTTATGAAGAAGTCATGTTATCTTCTCTCACTGATTTGAAATGTAGGAATTTGAATTCCATAAGCATATGGGTAAGTCATGTCATTCCCACTCATTGAAAAGTTCTTTTTTTAAACGTTTCAAATTCCACTCAAATTCAATCACTCAATCAAACAAACAATCATACTAATATTTATTATAACATTCCAAAATTTGGGATGTTACAAACCTACCACACTTAAAATGAATCTCGTCCACGAGATTCGAAGAGGCTAGCTAGAAAAGCTTAGGGTTTGGGGGTCTTCTAACAAATCCATTGACCTGGAAAGGTGTGGGGTCTACCACACTTAAAAATGAAAATTACTGGTCCCTCAAATTCATGACCCTCTGGGTGCAGTTGTCTCTTCACATACTTCACGATAGTTCCTTCAGTGATGCCCTTCCGTTTTAAATCAAAAACTCGTGTTCTCAAAAATGTATTTCCTCCGATACTAGGTCTTCTTAGTTGATTAGTCTCGCGTTCATTCTAAGTAACTTATCGAAGATCTCATGGGGGTCTACCATTAGTGATTATCCTGCAGTGAAATGGGGCATGGCTTCATTACTCACCGCAAAATTCCTACGTGTGACAACAACTGCCATGTATGAGGGGTTTTCTTCATACCATTCTAAGGCTTAAACAAAAGCTTCAAAAGAACGTTGTCTCTTTACTATGGGTAATTCACTCAGATTTACCATTCCGAATAGCAAGAGAAATGATAAGAGTAAGTATTCATGGTGATCAATCCATGCCGCACTGAAATCATTATTGTTGTAAATATGCCCTAGAGGTAATAAAGAAAGTGTTTATTATTGTATTTCCTTGTTCATGATAATCGTTTATTATCCATGCTATAATTGTATTAATTGGAAACATGGATACATGTGTAGATACATAGACAAACACAATGTCCCTAGTATGCCTCTAGTGAACTATCTTGTTGATCGAAAGATGGTTAAGGTTTCCTAGCCATGGACATGAGATGTCATTTGATAACGGGATCACATCATTATGAGAATGATGTGATGAACAAGACCCAAACTACAAACGTAGCTTATGATCGTGTCAGTTTATTGCTACTGTTTTCTACATGTCAAGTATATGTTCCTATGACCATGAGATCATGCAACTCACAGATATCGGAGGAGTTCCTTGTGTGTATCAAACATTGCAATGTAACTGGGTGACTATAAAGGTGTTCTACAGGTGTCTCCGAGGGTGTCTGTTGAGTTGGCATGGATCAAGACTGGGATATTTTACTCCGTGTGACGGAGAGGTATCTCAGGGCCCACTCGGTAATACAACATCACAATAAGCCTTGCAAGCAATGTGACTAAGTGTTAGTTGCAAGATCTTGTATTACGGAACGAGTAAAGAGACTTGCCAATAATGAGGTTGAACCAGGTATGGAGATACCGACGATCGAATCTCGGGCAAGTAACAACCGAAGAACAAAGGGAACATCATACGGGATTAACTGAATCCTTGACATAGAGGTTCGACCGATAAAGAACTTCGTAGAATATGTAGGAACCAATGTGGACATCCAGGTCCCGCCATTGGTTATTGACCGTAGAGGTGTCTCGGTCATGTCTACATAGTTCTCGAACCCGCAGGGTCTGCACACTTAAGGTTTGGTGACGTTTCGGTAGTATAGAGTTATGTATGGTGGTGACCGAAGGTTGTTCGGAGTCCTGGATGAGATCCCGGAGGTCACGAGGAGCTCCGTAATGGTAAGGAGGTGAAGATTCATATATAGTAAGTCCTGTTTTGGTCGCCGGAAAAGTTTCGGGCTCATCGGTAGTGTACCGGGAGTGCCGGTAGTGTACCGGGAGACCTCCGGGAGGGGTATTTCTACCCAAGAGGCTACATGGGCTGTGGGAGCGTGGAAACCAGCCCTTAGTGGGCTGGTGGAACAACCACAAGAGGCCCATGCGGCTGGAGGAACAAAACCCAATAGGAAAAGGTGGAAAAAAGGCAAAAAGGAGCAATCCTAGTCCTACTAGGATTGGAGGAGGAATCCGCCTCTCCTAGTAGGTTTGGACGAACCAGCTAGCCTTGGAGGCCAAGGCTGCCTCCTCTCCTCCTATCCTCTTATATATACTAGAGGTTTTAGGGTTTTTGCACCAGATTTTCAGCCACGTGCTACCCGTTCCTCCAGTGCATAGTTTCTCCTCTAGATTGGATTTCTGCAGTGCTTAGGCGAAGCCCTACCGAAATTGCTCCACCACCATCTCCGGAGCGTCGTCAGGCTGCCGGAGAACTCTTCTTCCTCTCCACTCCATCTGGCTGGATCAAGATGGTGGAGATCGTCATCAAGCTGTACGTGTGCTGAACGCGGAGGTGCCGTCTGTTCGGTGCTAGATCGGAAGGATCGTGATCAAGTTCGTGGGACGGATCATGATCAAGTTCGTGGGACGGATCGTGATCGGATCGCGGGACGGATCGTGATTGGATCGCAGGACGGATCGTGATTGGATCGCAGGACGGATCATGATTGGATCGCGGGACGCATGGCGATTTGGATCGCGAAGACGTTCGACTACACCAACCGCGTTTCTTAACGCTTCCCACTTAGCGATCTACAAGGGTATGTAGATCCACTCTCCCTCTCATAGATGCTCATCACCATGGATAGATCTTCGTGTGCGTAGGAAATTTTTTGTTTCCCATGCAACGTTCCCCAACAGTGGTATCAGAGCTAGGTCTATGTGTTGATGAGATCTCGAGTAGAACACAAAAGGTTTGTGGGCGTTGATGCTTGGATTGCTTCCTCCCTTGGTCGGATTTTGGTTCAGAGGTATTGTGAGATGAAGTGGCCCGGACCAACATTACTCGTATGCTTACGAGAGACCGGTTCCCTCGACGCAACTTCTTGCCTAGATGGCTTGCAGGTGGCAGTTTCTCTCACTTTAGTTGGATCGGCTTCGACAAAGGCGGTCCTTGAGAAGGTTGAAAAGCAAATTATGTATCACCGTTGTGGTTTATGCGTAGCTGAGAATCGTTCTTGCTAGAAACCCGTAGCAGCCATGTAAAACATGCAATAATAATTAGAGGACGTCTAAGTTGTTTTTGCAGGGTATGTTGTGATGTGATATGGCCAATTACATGATGTGATATATGTGATGTATGAGATGATCATGTGATGTATAGAATTTCACGACTTGCATGTCGATGAGTACGGCAACCAGCAAGAGCCATAGGGTTGTCTTTAATTATTGTATGACCTGCGTGTTAATCACTAAAGCGCTATATAATGCTTTACTTTATCGCTAAACGGTAGCAATAGTAGTAGAACCATGTTGGGCGTGACAACCCCGATGGCGACACGTTGATGGAGATCAAGATGATGAAGATCATGGTGTCTTGCCGGTGACGATGGAGATCATGCTGGTGCTTTCAAGATGGAGATCTAAAGCACAAGTTCATGGGCATATCATGTCACTTATGAATTGCATGTGATGTTAATCCTTTTATGGACCTTGTTTTGCTTAGTACTACGGTAGCATTATAAGGTGATCCCTCACTTAAATTTCAAGATAAAATGTGTTCTCCCTGAGTGTGCATCGTTGCGAAAGTTCGTCGTGTTGAGACATCACGTGATGATCGGGTGTGATAGACTCAACGTTCACATACATTGGGTGCAAGCCAGTGTTGCACGCGCAGAACACTCGGGTTAAACTTGACGAGCCTAGCATGTACAGACATGGCCTCGGAACACAAGAGTCCGAAAGGTCGAACATGAGTCATATAGTAGATATGATCAACATAATGATGTTCACCATTGAAGCCACCTCAACTCACGTGATGATCGGACTTGGGTTGGTGGATTTGGATCATGTGACACTTAGATGACCTGAGGGATGTCAATTTGAGTGGGAGCTTTAGTAATTTGATTAACTAAACTCATTATCTTGAACAATAGTCTAAGTAAACTTTGCATATTTATGTTGTAGATCAATGGCTCACGTAGTAGCACCCCTGAATTTTAATGTGTTCCTAGAGAAAGCTAAGTTGAAAGATGATGGAAGTAACTTTGTTGAATGGGCCCGTAATCTGAGGATTATCCTCACGGCTTCCTAGAAATCATATGTCCTTGATGCACCGCTTGGTGACCAACCATAAGACATGACCTCCGAAGACGTTAAGAACGCTTGGGAGGCACGTACTGGAGATTCCTCAATAGTTCAGTGTGCAATATTGTATGGCTTAGAACCGGGACTTCAAAGACGTCTTGAATGTCATGGAGCATATGAGATGTTCTAGGAGTTGAATTTTATCTTTCCGAAGAATGCTTGGATCGAGAGGTATGAAACCTCCGATAAGTTCTATGCTTGCAAGATGGAGGAGAATGGGTCTATCAGTGAGCATATACTCAGAATGTCTGGGTATTCAACTCGTCTAGCGGAGTTTGGAATTGCCCTTCCGCCAAAGGCGATCACTGACAGGGTTCTTCAATCACTGCTACCTAGTTACAAGAGCTTTGTGATGAACTATAACATGCACGGGATGAACAAGTCAGTCGTCGAGCTGTTTACGATGCTAAAATTTGCTGAGTCTGAAATCCAGAAAGAACATCAAGTGTTGATGGTAAATAAAACCACTAGTTTCAAGAAAAATGGCAAAGTCAAGGGCAAGGGCAAGAAGGGTAAAACCAAGAAGGATGGCAAAGCAGTTGCTACTCCTGCAAAGAAGCCTAAGCATGGACCCAAGCCAGAAACTGAGTGCTTTCATTGCAAGGGAACTGGTCACTGGAAGCGGAACTGCCCCAAGTACCTGGCTGATAAGAAGGCGGCCAACGACAAACAAGGTATATATGATATACATGTTATTGATGTGTACCTTACTAGCTCTCGTAGTAGTTCCTGGGTATTTGATACCGGTTCGGTTGCTCACATTTGCAACTCAAAGCAGGAACTACAGAATAAACGAAGGCTGGCAAAGGACAAAGTGACGATGTGCGTGGGAAATGGTTCCAAGGTTGATGTGATCGCCGTCGGCATGCTCTCTCTTCGATTACCATCGAGATTAGTGATGAACCTGAATAATTGTTATTTAGTGCCTGCGTTAAGCATGAACATTATATCTGGATCTTGTTTATTGTGAGACGGTTACTCATTTAAATCAGAGAATAAAGGTTGTTCTATTTATATGAGTAATATCTTTTATGGTCATGCACCCAATGTGAGGGGTTTATTCATATTGAATCTTGATAGTGATGATACACATGTTCATAACATTGATGCCAAAAGATGTAGAGTTGATAATGATAGTACCACTTTCTTGTGGCACTGCCGTTTAGGTCATATTGGTGTAAAACGCATGAGGAAGCTCCATGCTGATGGACTTTTGGAGTCACTTGATTTTGAATCACTTGACACATGTGAACCATGCCTCATGGGCAAGATGACTAAAACGCCGTTCTCTGGAAGAATGGAACGGGCAAGTGACTTATTGGAAATCATACATACTGATGTGTGCGGTCCAATGAATGTTACAGCGCGTGATGGATATCGTTATTTTCTCACCTTCACTGATGACTTAAGTAGATATGGGTATATTTACTTAATGAAACACAAGTCCGAAACGTTTGAAAAGTTCAAGCAATTTTAGAGTGAAGTTGAGAATCATCGTAACAAGAAGATTAAGTTCCTGCGATCTGATCGAGGAGGTGAATATCTGAGTTATGAGTTTGGCAGTCACTTAAGACAATGTGGAATTGTTTCACAGTTGACACCGCCCAGAACACCACAGCGTAATGGTGTGTCCGAACGTCGTAATCGAACCTTATTAGATATGGTGCATCCTATGATGTCTCTTGCTGATTTGCCACTATCGTTTTGGGGTTATGCATTAGAGACAACTACATTCACTTTAAATAGGGCACCATCAAAATCCGTTGAGACGAAGCCATATGAACTGTGGTTTGGCAAGAAGCCAAAGTTGTCGTTTCTTAAAGTTTGGGGGTGTGATGCTCATGTCAAAAAGCTTCACCCTGAAAAGCTGGTACCCAAAGCGGAGAAATGCGTCTTCATAGGATACCCGAAAGAGACAGTCGGGTATACCTTCTATCTCAGATCCGAAGGCAAAGTGTTTGTCGCTAAGAATGGAACATTTCTTGAGAAAGAGTTTCTCTCGAAAGAATTGAGTGGGAGGAAAATAGAGCTTGATGAGGTTATTGAACCTTTACTTCAACCAGAAAGTAGCGCAGCGCAGAAAGATGTTTCTGTAGAACCTACAACGGTAGAATAGGAAGTTAATGATGATGATCATGAAGCTTCGGATCAAGCTGCTATTGAACCTCGTAGGTCGACAAGGCCGCGTACTACCCCTAAGTGGTACGGCAACCCTGTATTGGAGATTATGTTGTTGGACAACAATGAACCTATGAGCTATGGAGGAGCAGTGACGGACCCGGATTCCGAGAAATGGTTAGATGCCATGAAATCCGAGATGGGATCCATGTATGAAAACAAAGTATGGACTTTGGAAGTATTACCTGAAGGGGGAAAGGCCATTCAGAACAAATGGATCTTTAAGAATAAGACAGACACAGACGGTAATGTCACCATCTATAAAGCTTGACTTGTGGCAAAGGGTTTTTCACAAGTTCAAGGAGTTGACTACGATGAGACTTTCTCACTCGTAGCGATGCTTAAGTGTGTCAGAATCATGTTAGCAATAGCTGCTTATTTCGACTATGAAATTTGGCAGATGGATGTCAAAACAGCATTGCTCAACGGTTTCCTTGAGGAAGAGTTGTATATGATGCAACCCGAAGGTTTTGTCGATCCAGAGAATGCCGACAAAGTTTGCAAACTCTAGCGATCCATTTATGGACTGGTGCAAGCATCTCGGAGTTGGAATAAGTGCTTTGATGAGGTGATCAAAGCGTTTGAGTTTATACAAATTTATGGAGAAGCTTATATCTACAAGAAAGTGAGTGGGAGCTCTATAGCGTTTCTAGTATTATATGTGGATGACATATTGCTGATTGGAAACAATATAGAAATGCTGGAAAGTGTGAAGGAATATTTGAACAAGATTTTTTCAATGAAGGACCTAGGAGAAGCTGCTTTCATATTAGGCATTAAGATCTATAGAGATAGATCGAGACAATGAATAGCACTTTCATAGAGCACATACCTTGATAAAGTTTTGAAGAAGTTCAAAATGGAACAGTCCAAGAAGGGGTTCTTGCCTGTGTTACATGGTGTAAAGTTGAGTAAGACTCAATGCCCAGTAACTGTAGAAGATAGAGAAAAGATGAGTGTCATCCCCTATGCTTCATCCATAGGCTCTATCATGTATGAAATGCTGTGCACAAGACCCGACATTAGCCTTGCCATAAGTATGGCCGGAAGGTTTCAAAGTGATCCTGGAATGGAGCACTGGCAAGCGGTCAAGAATATCCTTAAGTACCTGAAAAGGACTAGGGAAATGTTTCTCGTTTATGGAGGTGATGAAGAGCTCGTCGTAAAGGGTTACGTCGATGCAAGCTTTGACACTGATCTGGACGACTCTAAGTCACAAACTGGATACATATTTATTCTTAACGAGGGAGCGGTAAGCTGGTGTAGTTCCAAGCAAAGCGTGGTAGCTGATTCTACGTGTGAAGCGGAATACATCACATCCTCGGAGGCGGCGAAGGAAGGTGTCTGGATGAAGCAGTTCATGATAGATCTTGGAGTAGTGCCCAGTGCACTGAATCCAATGAACCTGTTATGTGACAACACTGGTGCCATTGCTCTGGCCAAGGAACCAAGGTTTCACAAGAGGACCAGACACATAAAGCGACGCTTCAACTCCATCTGCGATTACATCATGGAGAAAGACATAAATATTTGCAAAGTGCACACGGATCTGAATGTTGCATACCCGTTGACTAAACCTCTTCCAAGGGCTAAACATGATCAACACCAGAACTGCATGGGTGTTCGATTCATTACAATGTAAATCACATAGTGATGTGAACTAGATTATTGACTCTAGTGCAAGTGGGAGACTATTGGAAATATGCCCTAGAGGTAATAAATAAAGTTTTTATTATTGTATTTCCTTGTTCATGATAATCGTTTATTATCCATGCTATAATTCTATTAACTGGAAACATGGATACATGTGTGGACACATAGACAAACACAATGTCCCTAGTATGCCTCTAGTGAACTAGCTCGATGATCGAAAGATGGTTAAGGTTTCCTAGCCATGGACATGAGATGTCATTTGATAATGGGATCACATCATTAGGAGAATGATGTGATGGACAAGACCCAAACTATAAACGTAGCTTATGATCGTGTCAGTTTATTGCTACTGTTTTCTGCATGTCAAGTATATGTTCCTATGACCATGAGATCATGCAACTCACAGATATCAGAGGAGTACCTTGTGTGTATCAAACGTCGCAACGTAACTGGGTGAATATAAAGGTTCTCTACAGGTGTCTCCGAGGGTGTTTGTTGAGTTGGCATGGATCAAGACCGGGATTTGTTACTCCGTGTGACGGAGAGGTATCTCAGGGCCCACTCGGTAATACAACATCACAATAAGCCTTGCAAGCAATGTGACTAAGTGTTAGTTGTGAGATCTTGTATTATGGAACGAGTAAAGAGACTTGCCAATAACGAGGTTGAACCAGGTATGGAGATACCAACGATCGAATCTTGGGCAAGTAACATACCGAAGAACAAAGGGAACATCATACGGGATTAACTGAATCCTTAACATAGAGATTCGACCGATAAAGATCTTCGTAGAATATGTAGGAACCAATGTGGACATCCAGGTACCGCCATTGGTTATTGACCGTAGAGGTGTCTCGGTCATGTCTACATAGTTCTCGAACCCGCAGGGTCTGCACACTTAAGGTTTGGTGACGTTTCGGTAGTATAGAGTTATGTATGGTGGTGACCGAAGGTTGTTCGGAGTCCCTTGATGAGATCCCGGACGTCACGAGGAGCTCCGGAATGGTCCGGAGGTAAATATTCATATATAGGAAGTCCTGTTTTGGTCGCCGGAAAAGTTTCGGGCTCATCGGTAGTGTACCGGGAGACCTCCGGGAGGGGTATTTCGACTCAAAAGGCAACATGGGCTGTGGGAGAGTGGAAACCAGCCCTTAGTGGGCTGGTGGAACAACCACAAGAGGCCCATGCGGCTGGAGGAAGAAAACCCAATAGGAAAAGGTGGAGAAAAGGCAAAAAAAGAGCAATCCTAGTCCTACTAGGATTGGAGGAGGAATCCTCCTCTCCTAGTAGGTTTGGCCGAACCAGCTAGCCTTGGAGGCCAAGGCTGCCTCCTCTCCGCCTATCCACTTATATATACTGGAGGTTTTAGGGTTTTTGCACCAGATTTTCAGCCACGTGCTACCCGTTCCTCCAGTGCATAGTTTCTCCTCTAGATTGGATTTCTGCAGTGCTTAGGCGAAGCCCTACCGGAATTGCTCCACCACCATCGCTGGAGCGCCATCAGGCTGCCGGAGAACTCTTCTTCCTCTTCACTCCTTCTTGCTGGATCAAGACGGTGGAGATCGTCATGAAGCTGTACGTGTGCTGAACGTGGAGGTGCCGTCCGTTCGGTGCTAGATCGGAAGGATCGTGATCAAGTTCGTGGGACGGATCATGATCAAGTTCGTGGGACGGATCATGATCGGATTGCAAGCCGGATCATGATTGGATTACGGGACGGATCATGATTGGATCGCAGGACGCACAGCGATTTGGACCGCGAAGACATTCGACTACACCAACCGCGTTTCTTAACGCTTCCCGCTTAGCGATCTACAAGGGTATGTAGATCCACTCTCCCTCTCGTAGATGCTCATCACCATGGATAGATCTTCGTGTGCGTAGGAATTTTTTTGTTTCCCATGCAACGTTCCCCAACAATTACCTTGTATAAGGTTTAGTGAATCTCGTATTCTAACACTTGGGCTTCCTCACAAGCATTGCAGAAATTTCTCTTATCAACGAATGAAGTTTGAACAAATCCATTGATTCTACAAGCTGAGCAAAAACATCTATTGTTCCTTCACAACTCTGAGGTTATCATATACTCCTAAGAAAACGTGGGTTGATCGAATCACAACTCCTTGTTTCATGATCTTTGGGTAGCCTTCATGCAACTGTGAGATCCATCCTTGATACAGGTTCTATACCTGGAATATGTTTTCCTTTCCATTGGTATGTTTACCAATAGAAGTTTTGGTTCATCCTATTCAAATCCAAGGCATACTATTTCAGGTGTCATCCACATAGTTGGATATGGTTCCACATTCTCTTCACCTATATTCAGTTATCCAAACTCCTTAATGGGAATGGTACTTTCTTTATTCATTCATCGATGTGGTTACTACCACACTTAAAATGAAATGTACACATGCCTGCATAGACCATATTTTCTCATATCCTAGAAAATGGTTAGAGATCTTTGTTCATAGAGTAATAGCTCTTGTAATTCAACATAAGAGAATCATGACACCATAAATTCCGTTGGCTCATGAATTTATTACAAACTCTGAGGCTTCCGTTACATAACTTCAAAATAATAAGAGCGCTACCTATTACATTTATGGCTTCCAGAATTCCAAAACTCAAACTACTCATGTTTAGCCTTCTTCTCCAGGCAGATATAGGAGTAGTGTCCTATCTTGTTACACCGATGACAAGTGATGTGGCTCAGATCCTTCCATGTAGAAAACCACGGAGTCCTCTTCTTCTTCTTGGGTTGGGTTCCTTTCCTGATGCTTGGCTCATACCTCTTGCAAAAACAGTGTGGCCTCTCTAAGCTACAATGCAAACATCTGATGCCTCTGCTTACTTGGCCTTTCTTCTTGTCTAGGTTGATCATTTCTTCTATCTCCTGAGGGTCATATTGCACTTCTTCTGTCGGGAAGTCTCCCAAATACTCATTCGGACAATCCTGAGAGATATGTCCTTCCTCTCCACATGAATAACATGACTTGGTACTTATGTTTGGGTCTAGTATATCTCACATCATCATGGGTTCTTCTAACTTATTCCCAAGGGCTTCTTTCATTGCTTCCTTCCGCTGCTTCATGACTTCTTGTACCTTGGGGTATATTTGACATTGTGCCGGATAGTGAGTGGTTGCTTCACACAAGAAACATGTCACCTGCCCAGTTGGGCATTCCTTAGCTCGGTGATTTTCTTCACAATGAGGGCATCCTTCCTTGTGTTCTTCCTGGGTGTGTCCTATCTCCTCACATATCTTGCATGCACAAATCTTCTTCACGTCATTGCAACGGGGCTTCTAGGTGTTGGTGACAACATGAGACTTTTGCAGAGTCGTCTTGAATTCTTCCCAGGTGATGGATGCTTGCCTATCATGGATAGCTTCATGCATCTTCCACCAGTTTGCAACACCTTTTGCGAAGTACCGAAGAGCATACTGGACCATCTCGTTCCTTGCAACATGGTTACTCCTTAGATGATCCTCCATGTTCTGAATCCATTCTTCTGTCTCTAACCGAGTCATCGATCCAGAATACACGAGTCCAGCTTCATTCGTCATCTATTGGGTTCAAGGTTTTGGGGATGAGATGGGTAAGAGAGAGAGAGAGACAGACAGAGAGAAGGGATACAAACAACTCAAAGACACAAAACATCAAACTCAAGTCCACACATTCATAAATTTCAAACAAACTGTAGTATCGCCACCCACATAACGTTGGTATGGTCGATCACTCAAATCGTAAAAACATTTATCCTTTATTCTCTCATGGTGGGATACTACTAAGCTAGTCTATATCATGTCTTCCTCTTCAGTGGGCTTCTTCTTCTGGTCATGCTTGATATTCTCAAGTTCTTCTACCAGATTTTCCCTGTTGATGCGGAGTTTCCGGTGTCGTCCCTGTAGTTCCAGGAGTTGGTTCTTGAGCTTCTGAATTTCAACATCTCCAGCATGTGCCATGGCCTGACTATTCTTCAAGTCTTGACGAAGCTTCTGAATCTCCGGATCATGTTTCTTCATATTGGCTACCTTCAGCTTCTCAGCCTTGAGGTTCTCACGAAGTGCTTCATTCTCAAATAACTCTGAGAGAAGGTCCATTTGAAGGTTCTTGATGTAGTGCTCCAGTTCTTGATTGTACACAAGTACGGGTGAAAACTTCATCTTCTGCTCATCGGCCAGGTCGATGAGTGCTCCATCAGGCTTCTACCATACAAGCCTTCCAAAGTAGTGGTTGCACAACTTAGCACGATGACGATAGCTCAAACGTGCGATGGCATCATGGATGGCGGGGTTTCATGCCCATCTCACATTCATGGCTCAATGTGCCATAGTTGATGTCTTCAGTCTTGGGGTCTTCTTCACGTCCAAAAACTTTAGTTTTGATGCCCCAGAATCCAGACTTCCTTTTAGTCGCCTTGATCTCAGGTATCGGCAGCTTCACCATCTGCACTAGCTCCATGAGGAATGATCCTCCGACGACATCTTCGTAGTCCTCTCTTTTGTTCAGGGTGTAGTTCTCCATCTATAGTTTGAAACAGGGAGGGTTCAGTAAAAGAATTTAGAAGTTACGAGAGTAGTGAAAACAAAAGTTGTTCCTATCAAGGTCTTCCTATTTCTAATCCATTTCCTAGGGTCACATCCTATAGTCAACATGTGCCCTGATACCATCTCTGTAGCGACCCGGCTCAAAATGAGTCAAGCCTTTGTGTGTTCTGTGCCATCCTTGGATCAGTATGCTGGCACACACAGTACATCAGTGTATATATCAAAGCGCAATCACATGTAATTAATGTAAAACTGATAGATACCTTAAAATCTCAGTGGAAACAGTCAACGGGAGTGGACTCCCATTAACACCAACGGCAGGTTGAGTGCCGACCGTAACCCTGAATCGTACTCTTACTCGTCGTAGAAAAGTATCTACAACATAAGACGTTGCAGCCGTGTAGGTCAGTACATTGAATGTACCGGCAAGATCACCATAGTAGAATAGAAGCTAAAAACTATTCTATATGCAGTAAGGCTTTGTGGCTTTGTGTCTGAGTTTTTGCATAAAAGCTGATTTTATTTTCTTTTCCTACAACAAAGGAATATCAGGAGTTTTCACTACAGAGTTACCTAACATGACATGGTTCTGCCAACCGATGTCTTAATGCCCACAAGTATCATAAGTTGCCCACAATTAATTATCAGTCCAGTGTTGAGAGTTCAGAGATAGATCCAAGTCTAGAGGCTCAAATTGTCCGTAACCGTGGACACGGCTAATCGATTAGGTTTAACTCTGCAGAGTGTTGTGTACTTTACCAACAAGATTCGTTCCCTCCTAGTAAGTCCTCGCACTGCCGGGTGTTTGAGAATAGGACGAACGAAACATGGTCTTTTAGAGTGTTTCCCTAGCTACTGTCAGTGCCCATCCAATCCTAACGTCGACTACATCTCGTAGCACTGCCCAGCCAGAGTCACAACAAAGATCAACCAAGCGAGAGCCCATAATGACTTGTGGCTACACAGGTAAGCTTCCGAGCATGAAGTATTCATCCAACTCTTTGAGTCTGGGTCAAGATTTCCGCAAGATGTCATGGCACTTCTCCATGCATCCCGGCCATCCACTGGTTACTCCAGGGATGCCCGTCAATTCCATCCTTCACCCAGTAGTGTGTATTGAAAACTTGTTTCTTGAGTCCCGAAGTTTTGAGGTCTTGAAGATGCCTTCATGAAGTTGTCGTCTTGACGTAGAGTCCTCCTTCTCATACCACTCACGAACACTCATACCAGACCCCATCTACTTTAGCATAGCATTAAAATAACTAACGTTCCCGGGGATTTAGTAACAAGTGGTGGGTTCCTACCTCATGCATTCTACTTGACTACAAGAATTTTCAATAACACTACTGGAGGGATTTGTTGAATTATATCACTACATGCAATAAAACATAGGTATGAAATAGATGGTCAAAGTGAACTTGCATGTACTGTTGATGAAGAATAATATCGCTCTCAGAAATAACTAGATAGACTATATGTCACTCTCCGATAAAAATCTATAATAATCAAAAATTGCATTCATATAAGAAATCATACTAGCAATCAATTCTAACAATCAAAAATTAACACAAAACCAAAAGCAACAAGGTTGTGATGAAGGAAATACTTAAGACAAAATTCAAAACAACAAAGTTTCATCAACACAACTAAGGTTGGTTTTCTCTACAAATAAATCCTATTTTCAAAAGTAAAAACACAAAAACAAAGTAAAATATAACAAAAGTATTTTTATAAATATTTTACTAGCAAAAGGATTACTTGTAAAGAACAACTAAGAACGAAGAGAACAATACTCTAAACAACATAAGTTTTTGCCTAACAAACTTAATAACAAGAAAAACAAATTAAATAATAAAATAAGAGAAAAACAAATTATAAAACAACTAAGTTAACATAAATTAAAACTTATAAAACAATTTATAAAAAATATTTTCAAATAAGAAGTCAAACTAGCAATGAAATCAATTTGCAAGTTACTATGAAACTAGGATTGATTTCATGCTATCAAAATATAATAAATAACATAAAAATAAATTTGGTTGAAGTACTTCTGCTAACTAACATAAAACAAAGTAAAAAAATTCCAACTAATATAAAGAAAATAAATTAAAACAATTTGAAACAATAGAAATAGAAATAAACCTAAAAAGAACTAAAACAGAATATGTTTTTGCTAAAAATACTAATCTAAAATATCCTAAAAATACTCAAACGGTTCAGGATTGTAAATCTAACTAATATAAAGCGGTGACAAAAAGAATCACTCAAAAATAAGTTTTTAAACTCAAGTTATTCAAGTTTTAGTGATTTGATCAAATTTAACAAAATTCAAATTAAAAGTTCAAATTTGAAAACTAAAACTACAGATAGAAACTACATGAACTTTGTGACATGTTGCAAAAAGAATCAATCAAAAACTCTAAATATCCTAAAAGATATAACAAAAATAAAAACAGAACTATTCTGTTTTTCTAAAACAAAAACAGAAAAGGAAAAACTATCCTAACGGACAATGGCCTACGTGTCAGGATGTGATTGGCCGAAGCCGTGTGTGTGGGAGCTAGCGAGCGGGTGGCCGAGCGTTAATGGATACCGATTTGGGGATTTAAGTGATCTATTTCTACACGTTGGATCTGGATCTGACGGTCTAGGGAGGGGCTGTGGCTTACAGAGAGGGTCGGGGTGTCTCCGGCGACGGTCGACGGCGGCGGAGCATCGGAGGTGGTCGGGGACGGCATCGCGGTGGTCGAGGGCGGTGTCCGAATGGTCCAAATGGTGGCGGCAGTCCTCCGGCGTTCGTGGGTGGCGACGGTGGGGTGTGGGGTGAAGGGGGCGACAACCACGAGCTTAGGGAGCTTCAGTGGGGAGCCGAGCTCCGGCGAGGTGCGGGGGCGGCGCTCTGGCGAGGGGAGGTGGGGTTTCGGAGGGGAATAGGGTACAACGAGGCAGGGGCATTTTATAGAGGCTGCGAGGGCTCGAGAAAATGGAAGGTGGAGAGAGATCCGGCGCGATGGGATCTCGCCGGCGAGGTAAGGAAGGTGAGGGGAGAAAAAGGAAGGTGAGCGCGGGCGATCCGGGATCGGACGGTGGGTCCCACGCGATAGAGAGAGGAGCAGAGGGGGTGCGGTGTCGGTGGCCGATCCGAATTAATTTCGGATCTGATTCGGGCCTGGTTTGGTAGGTGGGCCACGGTGGACTTTCCTAATAAAAATATTTTCCTTTTATAAAATAACAGAGAAGGAAACTAACTTCTCGACAATCAAAACTTTTCCAAAAAATAATTTTCTTTATACCAAAGTGATCAGGGAAATAAATGCAATAATATGAACATTTTTCCACGGCCAGAATACATAGTTAAAAAAATATTTTCAGAAAATGCCTAAATGGCTTTTAATTCCTTTTGCAAATGATTTTCAAATAACCCCCTGGGTTTTATGGTTCAAGTACTTCAAAAAAAACCTGGTGTGGAGTGTCATGTTACTCCTCTCAAAATCTTGTCAAGGGTATTTGAATTCTTTCAAAATTTAAAATGGAACCAAATATGAAATGAATTCCAAAAAGAATAATTCAGAGATTTTCAAATCCACTTTTCAAATTCCTTGTTTTTGAAGAAGTCATGTTATCTTCTCTCACTGATTTGAAATGTAGGAATTTGAATTCCATAAGCATATGGGAAAGTCATGTCATTCCCACTCATTCAAAAGTTTTTTTAAAGTTTCAAATTCCACTCAAATTCAATCACTCAATCAAACAAACAATCATTCTAATATTTATTATAACATTCCAAAATTTGGGATGTTACACGCACCCCCTCTCTCCCCTCGCGCTCCTAGCTAGCTAGGTTTTCCCCCACCACCCAAGGGTGTCGCCGCTCGTCTCCCCAGCTCCGCCCCACACCCTCGTCGTCGGCCATCTCCTGGGTCCTCGCCCCATCCCTTGCCGCTGCACCCCTGTCCAACCCAACCCTGCCCCGCCCTCACCGCCAGGCGCCGTCGGCCGTCTCCCCTAGCTCCGCCCCACACCAACTGCCGCCGTCCATCTCCTCTATCAAACACCTGTAGAAGAGGGATTTTACGCCTAATTATACGATCTGGACATTTCATGGTGAGTCTCCCAACGTGCCAGAGCTGAGGAGGGCCGTCGTCGCATCGACGAGCATGGTACCGGGATGGAAGACATGGTGGAAGACTTTGATGATGCTAGGGATTCAGACGATGAGATGGAGGAATCTGCAAAGGCCTTCAATGATATGTTGGAGTCTTAAAAACATCCTCTCCACGAGCACACTGAGCTTTGTCAGCTGGATGCCATCGCACAAGTAATGGCTCTGAAGGCTCAATTCTACGATGCGATGATGATGATATTTGGTTGCTTTCTACCCAAAGGCCCTGTAATGCCTGCAAACCTGTACCAGTCGGACAAAATCCTCCGTGTACTTAAGATGCCCTATGAGAATATAGATGCCTATGAGAATGGATGTGCCTTATTTAGGCTTGAGTATGCGGCCTTGAACTATTGCCCCATTTGCAATTCTTCCAGGTATATTGTGGTAGACAACGACATGGGTGAGAAGAGTTAGACAAGAATCCCAGTTAATGTTTTTCGGTATATGCCAATCATACCAAGACTTCAACGTCTTTTCATGTTCGAAGAGACAGCTAGACAGATGACATGGCAGAAATTGGGCAAAAGAAACGAACTAGATGTAGATGGGGAGCCGATGTTGGTACACACTTTAGATGATTTTGCGTGGAAGCACTTCAATGCATTACATAAGGATAAATCAGCAGATCCAAGGCATCCTTGAGTTGCCATCAGCATGGATGGGTTCAATGTGTATGGTATGACGGCAACACAATATAGTTGCTGGCCTGTATTTGTCATTCCACTCAATCTCCCTCTAGAGAGATTATGAAAAGAAAGAACATTTTCCTGACGTTGATAATTCTAGGGCCCAACTATCCGTGGAAGAGTATGAATGTGTACATGGAGCCACTTAAGGATGAACTGCAAGAAGCTTGGGATAATGGGATCAAGACATATGACGCCGCTACAAAAAAACTTCCTAATGCATGTGTGGTACATGTACTCGATGCATGACTTGCCGGTGTATGCGCTATTCGTTGGCTGGTGTGTGCATGGAAGGTTCCCATGCCCCACATGCAAGGCAGCTCTTCAGTTCCTTTGGCTGCAGGCGGGTCGCAAGTTTTCTTGCTTCGTCATGCATAGACTGTTCCTGGATCTTGACCATAAGTTCAGAAAAGACAAGAAGAATTTCATCAAAGGTAGAGTTGTCAAAACACTGCACCACCTGCGTTGATAGGCCAACAGACCCTTGATTAGTTAAACGCTCTCGAGCCTGATCCTTTGCGTCCAGGGTATTTCAAAGGGGATAACACAGAACACGCCTAGACTCACAAGTCATGCTTATGGGATCTGCCTTACTTCAAACATCTCATTTGCCCACACAACATCGACATGATGCACACTGAAAAGAATATGGCCGAGGCCATTTTTGGTACATTGTTCGACATAGAGGGGAAGTCAAAGGATAATCCTAAGGTTAGAATCGACCAGGAGACTCTATGTGATAGACTATTACAAAACTTGCAACAACACAAAGGAAAGCAAAGCTTAGCAAAGCCAAAGGCATGGTTCAATCTTGGAAGGCCAGCTGTGAGGGAAATGCTATTGTGGGCGAAAATGCGGTTGATGTTCCTCGATGGGTATGCTGCGAATCTAAAGAGGGGAACGAGTCTTGAAAAATTGAAAATATTTGGTCTCAAGAGCCATGATTGGCACATATGGCTTGAGCGGGTAATGCCGGTGATGTTGCATGCCTTTATTCCTGAGGATGAATGGCTAGTACTGGCAAAGCTGAGCTATTTCTTCCGTTCTCTTTGTGTGAAAGAACTATCGCCTGGCGTGCTAGATGAAATGGAAGAGTTGGCGCCAGAGTTGATCTGCAAATTAGAAAGGATCTTTCCACCGGGCTTCTTTAATCCAATACAGTATTTCATTTTGCATCTCGTGAGCGAGGCACGATTGGGGGGGCCATTCAAAATCGATGGTGCTTCGAAACTAAGAGGATGCAGAAGATGCCATGCTAAATGTAAAAATAAATGTAGAATTGAAGCATCGATGGTCAAGGCATTCATTACTGAGGAGGTGGCAAACTTCATGACAGCACACTACGGAGCCAAAAATCATCATTTGCATAACCCGAAGCCTCGGTACAATGCTGGCGACCCTAAAAAGTGTGGATCCAACCTCAGCCTATTCAAAGGGAAGCTCACACCAGCCGGTGCTTATACTTCCTTATCGTTGGATGTCGACGAATGGCGGACCATTACGTTTTATATATTGAACAATCTAACAAAAGTGCGTCCATACATCGAGTAAGTTCTCAGTACATTGTTTCGCAACCTCTTACTCCTTAGAACTGCTCTTATTACCGGATATTTGATATAGTCGATACGTCGCCAAATTCTCATATGGAACGGTGATCCAAAAGGATTCCGTCGAAGAGTATGAGCTTCTGACAATGCATGGAGGCAGCTATCCCGGCTTCATCTCTTGGTTCAAACAAATGGTAATTTCCATTAGACCATTTCATGTCTTCGTCTAATTTCTGGCTAATGAAACAATCCTTTCGTATTAAACTTATAGGTAGTTTGGAGTCTATGGACACCGAATTGAGACAAGTCGCTAATGGTTTTGACTATAAGGTCCACTCATTTGACAAATACGACATCAACGGGTATCACTTTCGTACCTAAGGCAAAGAGCTATCTATGGCCGACCGAAAGTCTACAAATTGTTGTGTCTCTGCTATCGGCAAAGGAGGTACCAAGTATTATGGAAGACTTGAAGCGATTTATGAACTTCTATTCTATGGTGCAAACCCACCGAATGTCGTGGTCTTCAAATGTTATTGGTTCCAGCCGAAGGAGACTAGAAGGACTGATGAACATATAGGGCTAGTCGAAATCAAACAAAGCACACATTTAGATGTTCCCAATGTCTATATTATGGCTCAACACGCGACCCAAGTTTTCTATCTACTGTGGGCCTGCCAAACCGATCCAAATCTGAATGGTTGGGATGTCGTTTATGATGTGCCGCCACGTTTTAGACCACCTCCCCTCAATGAAGATTATTATGAACCTCACATTAACCCAAACACATATGAAGGACAATTCTTCGAAGAAACGCGGCTTTCCAAAAAAGTTTCAAGAACTGCTCTACTTCACCCTAGAACATTGAAGTAGACAGCGACAATGAATCCGATCCTGTGCCGGAACAAGAAGAGTCAGAACAAGAAGAGCCAGAACAAGAAAAGGTTACTGCTATGGATGATCTTTCAATGCTTGACCAAGAAGAGGCCTTCCACATGTTGATGCATTTGTTGATGATGATGATGATGATGATGATGATGATGATGAGCACGTCATTACTGATAGTGATGATGATGATGCATTTATTGACCCCGAAGCATATATAGATGATGATGATGCATCTATTGATGATAATGATGAAGATTAATATTATAGTTCATGTCAGGTATTCAATTATTATTATGTACATATTTTTTTATGTTGTACTAATTTCGTTTACTCTTTGTCATTGCAGGTGTTGATAGATGTGGGAGTGGGTCGAGAGTGCTCCGAGGCTCCTTCCTCGGGGCATGGTGGGAGGGGTAGTTCCATTGCACCCCAGAGCCTCTAGAGTGCTGCATTTCAGTTTGCAGACACCACCGCAGGCCGGGAGAGTTCGGGGGGGGGGGAGAAGGATAAGGTTGGTAGAGGTGGACATGGCGGCGGGAGAGGTAGGAAGGCTGCTACTAAACCTTCCTTGCTGCCACCCCCAGCTGATTCACCCAACCACATGACTATTCCATATGAGATGGAGCCACCTGAGGTGGACCTGTCTCGAACTCCGGTCCACGATCCTCTAGCCGACGAGCGTATGGCAGATGCGCCTACGGCCGATGAGGCTCGGGCCGATGAGCCTCGGGCTGCCGAGCCTTCGCCCCACAAGACTTTGGTCCCAGAGGCTCCATCCGACGAGATTCCAGAGCAAAGCAGGGCTGAGTCGCAGCCGAACCCTTTGGTGGACTGGCCGGGGTCGAGTGGCCATGCTGAGGGTGGACTATAGTTTTGATAGCTATAGAGAGAGTGAGTGGGTTGAGGGGCGCAAAGTCTACTAGCATGGTGGTACAAAGCTCCCGCCCACCCTGATGACCCGCGACCAGAGGTGGTTGATTGCACCTCACGGGAAGAAGTAAGTGCATTTACTCTTTTTTAAACTTTTTCCTTCACGTTTCTTCGAATATCTAGTGTGTTGTCCTTGTCATACTGCAGTTCTTGGAAACACAACTGTGGTGTCCACATGCCCAACACTGTCCTTGGTGTGATTTGTCGCCAGAGCTTCACGGGGTGGGTCACGTTGTCCGGTGAGGGCCAGGTTCAAGAGCTAGGAATGACCTAGGAGCACTACTTGGCTGCCGCGGCCCCGTCAGGGCATAGGATCGGCGATGTCGGTTGCCACACTGTGGCCGACATTGTGATCTAGACGTTTTGTGTAATTTCTCCTTTGCCGTCTATGCTATGTTTACTTCTTTGCAAGTACTAATTCGCGTTTTCTTGTTTGATTGCAGACCTTCTACAGGTGTGCTGAGGGACAGGAGGAGGCCACGGCTCGGGTTATCAACGCCGAGTGCAGGCACCTACTTCAAAACTTTCGGCACGATGCTCGGTCGTAGGTTGTTCAAGACTACAATGCCATGACTAGTATTAAGAGGTCCAAGTCAAAGTGCCGCATAAAGTATCTGAGTAAGGAGAAGTACATGAAGGTGATTACCTATTCTTAAGGCCTTATACTTAGTTTCCTTGATTTGATTCATAGGCGTAGCGCTCAAATTTCTCTTGCCTAACTTAGCTGCCCCCGAGATGGTGTGCGGATAGGGAGGATTGTTGGGAGGCGTTGGTGGATCAGTGGTGCTCTCCCCAATGGCTATCCACCCACAACATTGCAAAGGATAAGTGTTGGGTTCTACCGTAGGTGCATCGCATGCAAATTAAAATTTTCCTCCGCGCAGAACATCCAAGAACATGCTACGGAGATGGATCATAGATTGTTACCACTAGACGCGCA
Source organism: Hordeum marinum (assembly GCA_022496015.1). Lineage (NCBI taxonomy): Eukaryota > Viridiplantae > Streptophyta > Magnoliopsida > Poales > Poaceae > Hordeum > Hordeum marinum. Next base: position 218,750,192 of record CM039672.1, read on the forward strand.
GTGCGTTCAACGGAAGTAGAGTTGGGGCAGCGCATTCGTGTGGTCCGTCTCCTCCTCGTTGGATATCCCTCGAACAGCCATTCCGATCTCCCTTGAATAGTAGGTCGCCAGATCCCACATACAGGTTCGCCGGAGCGGCGCAAGTGCACCGCCTCTAATGGTATCCGCGCGTGCAGGAGGAACACCCGTGCGGCGGACTGTTAGGTCCAATTACACGGTCGGCGGCAGCGAATGGAGGTGGCTATTCGCAACACATGCAAACCCTAATGACAGCACCGAAGCGATCAACCGGATGGGTGTGCCGCACCTCCACTATATATAGGCATCCGGCGCAGGCTCAACTCTTGGGCCTCGCACGGATCCTAAAGACCACGTGTTCCTTCCCTTAAGCGCGCAACCCTTTAGGTTCTCGTCCACTTGGTCGCGAGTCAGATGATATCCGACTCGACCGGTCGGTAGCGGACTCTAGCAAGATGTGCCGTCTCCAAGTGTTCGATGAAGCTGGTTAGGCAAACCTGTACTTCATACTTCTGTACCCTTTGCCACACGATATATGTTGTCGTGCACAAGGCGATATGGTTATCCTAGTTGCAGCACGACCTCTTTCTCGTTCCGGTGAATCCGACCAACACTTTGAATTATCTCATAATACTCATCGCATGGCCATGCTTATCCAGGTCAGATCACCCGAGGGGGCCCAGAGTATATCTCTCCTAGTAGGAGGGGCAAATCCCATCTTGCTCGACCATGTCTCGCGGCATGGGTCTAGACAAGCCCGAAACCTACCTTTGTAACTACCCAGTCACGGAGTAGTGTTTGGTCGGCCCAAAGCAAGTCTATCACCATCCCGAGTACATGCGCCAGCTTAGGTCTTAGGACATAGAACGTATGTTGTACTAGAGACTCATAGATGACCTATCGCTGCGTCTTATAGTTGGGTCTGTCCAACTCAGACCTTATCTCGACTCGAATCCGACTATGTAGAATCCGACTAGACCTTTCTGAGTCCATGTTATTCGGCTAGCATCCAATGCTACATGGTCAGTGAGACCGAACCATCCATCGTGTCATGTGCTAGTCTGATTAGTTGTGCGTCCACACATGATATTTTTGTTCTATGTGCCTGGTCTTATGGTGTTGTCTCGGCTCCTTGGCCTGCGCAATGGCACCTGAATTATCACAATAAAGGCCCAACGGTTTTGACCAGCCTGGGAACACACCAACATCTTCTAGGAACTTCCGAATCCAAACACCTTCCTTTGAGGCTTCACAAGCCGCAATGTATTCGGCCTCTATTGTGGAGTCGGACACCATATCTTGCTTGGAACTCGTCCAGCTCACTGCTCCTCCATTCATGACATACACGAATCCAGTTTGCAATCGACAATCATCCCTATCGGTTTGGAAACTAGCATCTGCGTAACCCTTTACGCGGAGCTCCTCCTCACCTCCATAAACTAGGAACATCTCTTTAGTCCTTTTTAGGTACTTCAAGATAGTATTCACCGCTGCCCAGTGACTCTCACCTGGGCCGGCTTCATATCTGATTGTTAAGCTTATTGCATAGGCAACATCAAGCCATGTACATAGCATGGCATACATGATGGATCCAATTGCCGAGGCATATGGAATCCTACTCATCCGGTTTCGCTCATCAGAAGCCGTAGGACTCTGATTCTTGCTTAGCCTTACAACATGTGAGATGGGCAAGAACCCTTTCTTGGCCTCAATCATGTTGAACCTCTTCAACACTTTGTCTATGTACGTGCTCTGGCTTAAGACGAGCAGCCTCCTCGATCTATCTCTATAGATCTTGATGCCTAAAATGTACACTGCCTCTCCAAGGTCTTTCATCGAAAACTTGCCATTCAATGACTCCTTGACTGAGTTCAGCATCGAATCATCATTTCCGATCAGCAGTATGTCATCCACATACAAGATAAAAAATACTACGGAGCTCCCACTAGAATTCTTGTATAAACAATAGTCCTCTTCATTCTTGATGAAACCAAGGTCAACGATGACTTCATCAAAACGAATGTTCCAACTCCGAGCTGCTTGCCTCAATCCATAAATGGATATCTTGAGCTTGCATATTTAACCAGCGTTAGTTGGATCGACAAAAGCTTCGGGCTGTATCATGTATACATCCTATTTTAAATTTCCATGAAGGAAAGCTGTTTTGACATCCATCTTCCATATCTCATAATCAAAATATGCAGCTATAGTTAGTATGATCCTCACCGACTTTAGCATCGCTACCAGCAAGTAGGTCTCGTCGTAGTCAATTCCTTGAACTTGTCCATAACCTTTAGCGACAAGCCGAGATTTGTGGATTGGAACATTTCCATCCACATTAGTTTTCTTCTTAAAGACCCATTTGCAACCAATGGCAATTACGCCAGGTGGTGGATCAACCAAGTCCCAGACTTGATTCTCATCCATGGACTTTAACTCGGATCTCATGGCCTCTAGCCATGCCTCGGAATCTGGGCTCACCATCGCTTCCGCATACGTGGCTGGCTCGTTGCTTTCCAGCAACAATACATTGCACATTTTGCGCAATCTTTTTGACCTCCGTGGCTCCGGTGCCGATTCCACTCTAGGTTCTCTGACCACTCCGGTGTGCTCTCATCACCAACCGAGTTGTCCCCGAGTGGCTCTCGAATTTCTTCGAGTCGCACCATTCTCCCACTGGCATCCCGACTGAAAACTCTTTCCCTAGGAAAACCCTGTTCCGAGCAACAAACACTTTGTTCTCTTCTCAGTTGTAGAAGTTATATCCCAAGGTTTCCCTCGTATATCCCACGAATATGCATTTATCCGACTTGGGTGTAAGCTTGTCCGACATGAGTCGCTTGACAAATGCTTCACAACCCCAAATCTTTAGAAACGACAAACTAGGAGTCTTCCCAGTCCACATCTCATGTGGTGTATTGTCAACGGATTTTGATGGTACCCTATTAAGTGTGAAAGCTGCAGTTTCTAGAGCGTATCCCCAGAATGACAAGAGTAAATACGATTTGCTCATCATCGACTGGACCATGTCCAACAAGGTTCGATTTCTCCGTTCTGACATACCATTTCTCTGCGGCGTACCCGAAGGTGTGAGCTGAGGTACTATACCTCGGCCTTTCAAATGATTATCAAACTCCTGGCTCATGTACTCACCTCTATGATCTGGTCGTAGAAATTTTATCATCTTACCGACCTGATTTTCAACCTCGTTCTGAAACTCTTTGAACTTTTCAAAAGTTTCCGACTTGTGCCTCATCAAATAGATATATCCATATCTACTCAAGTCTTCGGTAAAAGTCACGAAGTACTGATAGCCACCCCTGGCCGTTGTGCTCATTGGACCACATACATCACTGTGTATAAGCTCCAACAGCGCGGACGCCCTCTCGCAACTCTTTGCAAAAGGAAACTTAATCATCTTGCCTAGCAAGCATGATTCGCATGTCTCGAATGAACCGAAGTCGGACGAGGTTAAGAGTCCATCATCATTGAGCTTCTTCATGCATTTCAGACTAATGTGTCCAAGCCGGCAATGCCAGAAGTATGTCGGATTTATCTCATTAGGCTTATGCCTCTTGACATTCACGTTATAGACTGGTGACATTTCTAGATTTAAAGTAAATAACCCATCTACTATGGGTGCATAGCCATGGAACATTCCCTTCAAATAAAATGAACAACCATTGTCCTTTATATTGAATCCATAACCTTGACTCATCAAGCATGAGGCAGAAATAATGTTCCGACTAAGTGTGGGAATGTAATAACAATTATTCAATTCCAAAATAAATCCAGAAGGAAGCTTGAGCTGCATCATGATGACCTCCAATGCATCAACTCTTGCTTTGTTGCCTACCCTGATGTCAATCTCCCCTTGTGCCACATGCCTAGTTCTTACTAGCCCCTGCATGAAGTTGCAAATATGAACAACCAATCTAGTATCAAATACCCAAGAGCTACTAGGTATGTCAGCAAGGTAAATGTCTATAACATATGTAACAAGTGTATCTTTGCCTGAAGAAGCATCTCCGGCCTTCTTGCCGTGCTCAGCAAGCCACTTGCTACAATTCCTCTTCTAGTGACCAGCTTCCTTGAAGTGAAAGCAAATGGTCTTTGAGTTTGGTTCGGACTTTGGCTCAGTGGCAGAGACATCCTTCTCCGTGCCCTTTGCCTTACCCTTTTTCTTGGACCAACTCTTCTTGAACTTAGCCAAGTTCTACACCATCAACACTGGATGTGTGCCTTTCTTAATATCCTGTCTGCCACCTTGAGCATCCCATGCAATTCAGTGAGCTTCTTATCCATGCCGTGCATATGATAGTTCAAGAGGAACATCCCATAGCTAGGTGGAAGAGAACCCAAAATTGCATCCGTGGACAGCTTGTCCCCAAGTGGGAAGCCTAACCGATCCAAAGCTTGCACGTACCCGATCATCTTGATCACATGCGGGCTTAGTGGATCACCCTCCTTTAGCTTACAATCCATCAACGACTGCCAGACATTGAACCTTTCGGTCCTAGCCTGCACCTGAAACATGCTCTTCAAACTCTCAATCATATCAAAAGCCTAAATGTTTTCCAAATGTTGTTGCAAATCGGGCTCCATACAAGCCAGCATGAGGCAGCTGATCTCGTTTGATTCATCAACGAGTTTCTGGTGGCATTCTTGGTTGTGGCATTAGCATTCTCGGCAAGTTCCTCTGGAAGTGGATCCTCTAGAACATGTTCCTTTTTATCGTGCTTGAGAACAATTCTCGGATTTCTATACCAGGTGGTAAAGTTTGTTCCATTCAGTTTATCCTTTTCCAGAATTGATTTCAATGCAAAGTTGGGTTGAGCAGGTGTTGCCATTGATCTACAACAAAAAAAATGCAATCACTAAGCAATGTGTTTATGTAGAGTAATTCAAGCCTTAAACAGAACTACTCCCACTGAAGTCAGCATCCCTCCGCAAACTCTCAGTGATCCAGGGTATTCGGTAAGCAACTCCTTGCTAATCGTATCTCTATATGACTCCTGTCGGTTGGGTAGGTATCTCATACACTGGCTCCCAACCTTCTCTACCACAAGGCCCAAAACCGTTTTGATAGCCTCTTCAAGTTAACCCGATGCAGTGCATGTCCGTGTCCGACACGAACCCTCCAGTTCAAGGACACCTAGTAGCACCTCAATTTTATGAGCCCACTACTAGATGTACTTGACGTGCGAAGGTGAAACATCCGGAATGGCAATATACTTCATATTGATGAGGGATCTTTCTACCATTATAACATGCATAGAAACAAGAAGCAATATCAATCACATATATAACATAAATATGTGAAATAGTATGGCTCCTTCATGGGTGTCCTTCCATGGCCGGCTCCTACTCCGATGACCAAGGCGGAACTCCATCATGTCCATCACACCAGGACGCCAAAACCTCGAACTTGATCTCTGTCCTCCAACTACTACAACTAGTAATGAATTTATAGAGAATCACAAGTCGACGCGCAGGTCGTTATACAATATAATGACATCACTTTGGCTCCTGTCGGCTGACAATCATGACACGCAGGTCATGTCAAATTACACACATGCATCACATGCATATGAGCCATACTATTCACATCAAACCCGCATAACAAACTTATGCATAGAATCACATTCTACCAATTTTGTGTGATCGTGTATGAAATACAAGGCGCTACGCACATGGCGGTCCCGATCACGCCGAATTTTCTGATCTGACCGATCTCATCGATCATCGCGAATCTGATTTGGATTTACGTTTCACGGTTAACCCTAATGGCGGATGCCGACCGGTAGGGGCAGGTTGTGTCACGACCACATCGATTCTGATTGATAGAAAACATAGCCTCAATGATCCCAATATGCAGTTGATCTCATCAACCGTGCACATAGCCGATCTCATTAACGACGACGGATCTCATCCGCCGCCTCCGCATATCAAATATGCATCCGATATGAATCCAAATCCTATAACAGAGGCTCTGATACCACTGTTGGGTTCTACCATAGGTGCATCGCATGAAAATTAAAATTTTCCTATGCGCAGAACATCCAAGAACATGCTACGGAGATGGATCACAGATTGTTACCACTAGACGTGTAGTGCCATGCAGTGGAAGTAGAGTTGGGGCAGCGCATTCGTGTGGTCCGTCTCCTCCTCGTCCGATCTCCCTCGAACAGCCATTCCGATCTCCCTCGAACAGCTGGTCGCCGGACCCCACGTACAGGTTCGCCGGAGCGGTGCAAGTGCACCGCCTCTAATGGTATTTGCGCGTGCAGGAGGAACACCCATGCGGCGGACTACTAGGTCCGATTACATGGTCAGTAGCGGCGAATGGAGGTGGCTATTCGCAACACATGCAAACCCTAATGACGGCGCCGAAGCGACCAACCAGATGGGTGTGCCGCACCTCCACTATATATAGGCATCCGACGCAGGCTCAACTCTTGGGCCTCGCACGGATCCTAAAGCCCACGTGTTCCTTCCCTTAAGCGTGCGACCCTTTAGGTTCTCGTCCACTTGGTCGCTAGTCAGATGACATCCGACTCGACCGGTCGGTAGCGGCCTCTAGCAAGACATGCCGAATCCAAGTGTCCTATCAAGCTGATTAGGAGAACTTGTACTTCACACTTCTGTTCCCTTTGCCACACTATATATGTTGTCGTGCACAAGGCAACATGGTCATCCTAGTTGCAGCACGACCTCTTTCTCGTTTCGGTGAATCTGACCAACACTTCGGATTATCCCATAATCCTCATCGCATGTCTATGCTTATCCAGGTCGGATTACCAGAGGGGGCCCAGAGTATATCTCTCCTGGTAGGAGGGGCAAATCCCATCTTGCTCGACCATGTCTCGCAGCATGGGTATGGACAAGCCCAAAAACTACCTTTATAACCACCCAGTCACGGAGTAGCGTTTGGTCGGCCCAAAGCAAGTCTGTCACCATCCCGAGTACATGCGCCAGCTCAGGTCTTAGGACATAGAACGTATGTTGTACTAGAGACTCACAAATGACCTATCGATGTGTCTCATAGTTGGGTCTGTCCAACTCAGACCATATCTCGACTCGAATCCGACTATGTAGAATCTAACTAGACCTTTCTGAGTCCATATTATTTTGCTAGAATCCAATGCTACATGATCAGTGAGACCGAACCATCCACCGTGTCATATGCTAGTCTGATTAGTTGTGCGTCCACACAACCCTTTGGACTAGGGACCATTTAGGACAGTTATCATACAATGCATAGTCTCACAAACAAGTCACGTACTTCTTAATACACATCGATGACAATGTCCAAGGACTATGTTTATTCATAAACACATAGGAAATATCATCATACATGATTGCCTCTAGGGCATATCTCCAACAAGAAGCGTGGCAATATTAAAGGTGTGCAACACCATCTAGGCAGCGTTAACCCATATCAGTTCGGGGAAACTGGGTACGTGGTTTGCTTCATGATTCATGCAAATTCATTCTTCATGCTAGCTTAAGCCCTTAACTAATAATCTGTTCCTCTCTTTTAGGCGCGACACAACAAGGCTCCAGTGCCAGAGTTGTTCGACCTCTATGCCATGGCCAATACTGCCTCGTACAAGAAGGCCAAGGCATTCTCTAAGTCTGACCTTGATGATCCAGAGAAATTCACCAAACTCACCTCCCACAACAAGCTTGTGAGGTACAGAGACAAGGGGAAGGCGAGGAAAGGGCCGGACTTTAACCCAAGCAAGCCTATTGATCCAGAGTTGTGATGATATCTGGTGGCGGGAGGCACCATGGCTTGTTAGCCATTGGGGATGGACTCGTACGTTGTACTAGCACTCTCCCGCAGATCAAGAAGCGACAGACCAGCTCTGATCCTGAGATAAGGCCGCATGCACGGCCAATGGAGCTCGAATTGAAGGTTAGTTATACGGACTCACATACCTTTCCTCCATTACATTGTGTGTGCGGCTGTCGATCATTACAATGCTAACGAGTGGTGTTGCAGGCTTCTATTGAGGAAGATAGAGCGAAGACCTAGGCTGCTATTGAGGAAGAGAGAGCAAAGACCCAGGTGCTTCTAGAGGAGAGGGACCGACAGGTGACGGATAGGGAGCGGGAGGCAGAGGAGAGGACGTCTAGGCTAATGTAGGAGGAGAGGAACCGCAACAACGCGGGTCAATGGGCCCTATATGATCTCATCATGGTAAGTTTCTTCTGCATATTAGCCAAATCATGCACGTAATGTTCCTTTCATTACTAACTAATATGACCGAGTCAAGAAAACCAAATGTGCAGACCATGTGCCAGAACAATGGCACGACCACTCTGCCGATGCTAGTCATTGCTCTGGCAGGCATGGTGAGTTTCATTTGAATGGTCATTAGTTACTAGTATTCACATTTGAGTTGCATCATGATAACGATACATTGCAAATGATATTTGGTGCAGCATAACTCCCAACAAGCATCGACCGATCCTTCTCCGTCCGCCACTAGCGCGACCGGTCCTACACCTACACCTTCGTGATGACGGTAAGTTTTCCCAAGTGTTTTGCTTAACAAATTCATAGTTAGCTTAAGAAATGACCTATTTACTCCAAAATGCCGTATACTTAGCTTAGAAATTTTTCCCTCCAAAATGACTTGATATGCTTAGCTAGCTCAAAAATAACCTATTTAACCTAGGATAGCTCTAAAATGACCTATACTTCGCATCGTTTCCTCCAAAATGACTTAATATGCTTAGCTAGCTCTAAAATTACATAATATACTTAATAAATGACATATTTTAGCTCCTAAATGACTTAATATGCTTAGCTAGCTCCAACATGACATAATAACCTTACTTAGCTCCAAAATGACCTTACTTAGCATTTTTTACACCAAAATGACTTAGTATACTTAGCTAGCTCAAAAATGACCTATTTAACCTAGGATAGGTCTAAAATGACCAATACATAGCATCTTTTCCTCCAAAAAGACTTAATATGCTATGCTAGCTCTAAAATGACAGAATATACTTAAGAAATGACATATTTTAGCTCCTAAATGACTTCATATGCTTAGCTAGCTCCAAGATGACAATAACCTTACTTAGCTCCAAGACGACCTTACTTAGCATTTTTTACATCAAAATGACTTAGTATGCTTAACTAGCTCAAAAATGACCTATTTAACCTAGGATATCTCTAAAATGACCTATACTTAGCATATTTTCCTCCAAAAAGACTTAATCTGCTACACTAGCTCTAAAATGACATAATATACTTAAGAAATGACATATTTAATCTCCTAAATGACTTCATATGCTTAGCTAGCTCCAAGATGACATAATAACCTTACTTAGATCCAAGACGACCTTACTTAGCATTGTTTGCACCAAAATGACTTAGTATGCTTAGCTAGCTCAAAAATGACCTATTTAACCTACGATAGCTCTAAAATGACCAATACTTAGCCTATTTTCGTCCAAAATGACTTAACATACTATGCTAGCTCTAGAATGACATAATATACTTAAGAAATGACATATTTTAGCTCCTAGGTGACTTCCTATGCTTAGCTAGCTCCAAGATGACATAATAATCTTACTTAGCTCCAAGATGACCTTACTTAGCATTTGTTACACTAAAATGACTTAGTATGCTTAGCTAGCTCAAAAATGACCTATTTAACCTAGGATAGCTCTCTAAAATGACCTATACTTAGCATCTTTTCCTCCAAAATGACTTAATATGCTACACTAGCTCTAAAATGACATAATATACTTAAGAAATGACATATTTTAGCTCCTAAATGACTTCATATGCTTAGCTAGCTCCAAGATCACAAAATAACCTCACCTAGCTCCAAGATGACCTTACTTAGCATTTTTTTACACCAAAATTACTTATTATGCTTAGCTAGCTTAAAATGACCTATTTAACCTAGGATGGCTCTAAAATGAACTATACTTAGCATATTTTCCTCCAAAATGACTTAATATGCTACGCTAGCTATAAAATGACATAATATACTTAATAAATGACATATTTTAGCTCATAAATGACTTCATATGCTTAGCTAGCTCCAAGATGAAATAATAACCTTACTTAGCTCCAAGATGACCTTACTTATCATTTTTACACCAAAATGACTTAGTATGCTTAGCTAGCTAAAAAATGACCTATCAAACCTAGGATAGCTCTAAAATGACCTATACTTAGCATCTTTTCCTCCAAAATGACTTAATATGCTACGCTAGCTCTAAAATGACATAATATACTTAAGAAATGACATATTTTAGCTCCTAAATGACTTCATATGCTTAGCTAGCTCCAAGATGACATAATAACCTTACTTAGCTCCAAGATGACCTTACTTAGCATTTGTTACACCAAAATGACTTAGTATGCTTACCTAGCTCAAAAATGGCCTATTTAACCTAGGATAGCTCTAAAATGACCTATACTTAACAACTTTTCCTCCAAAATGACTTAATATGCTTAGCTAGCTCTAAAATGACATAATATACTTAAGAAATGTCATATTTTAGCTCCTAAATGACTTCATATGCTTAGCTAGCTCCAACATGACATAATAACCTTACTTAGCTCCAAGATGACCTTAGAATTTTTTACACCAAAATGACTTATTATGCTTAGCTAGCTCAAAAACGACCTATTTAACCTAGGATAGCTCTACAATGACCTATACTTAGCATCTTTTCCTCCAAAATGAATTAATATTCTACGCTATCTCTAAAATGACATAATATACTTAAGTAATGACATATTTTAGCTCCTCAATGAGTTCATATGCTTAGCTAGCTCCAAGATGATATAATAACCTTACTTAGCTCCAAGATGACCTTACTTAGCATTTTTTGCACCAAAATGACTTAGTATGCTTAGCTAGCTCAACAATGACCTATTTAACCTAGGGTAGCTCTAAAATGACCTATACTTACATCTTTTCCTCCAAAATCACTTAATATGCTACGTTAGCTCTAAAATGACATAATATACTTAAGAAATGACATATTATAGCTCCTAAATGAATTCATATGCTTAGCTATTTCCAAGATGACATAATAACCTTACTTAGCTCCAAGATGACCTTACTTAGCATTGTTTACACCAAAATGACTTAGTATGCTTAGCTAGTTCAAAAATGACCTATTTAACCTAGGATAGCTCTAAAATGATCTATACTTAGCATCTTTTCCTCCAAAATGACTAGATATGCTTAGCTAGCTCTAAAATGACATAATATACTTAAGAAATGACATATTTCAGCTCCTAAATGACTTCGTATGCTTAGCTAGCTCCAACATGACATAGGGTGCATTTGGTTTGTTAGCTAGCCTTGCTTAGCTAGACTAGCTTGTCCTAGACAGATATAAGTTGCATCATAATAATCTTCACAATTTAGTTGCGTCATAATAATCTTCTTGTTCTAGTCTTCTTCTTCTAACTTTCTTCTTTCCCATTTTGCAGATTTTCTTCAGATCACGGAAGCTTGGGTTGATGGAGTGCTTGTCTTTAGTTTTTGTTTTGATTTGTGAAACTTGCTACCTATGGATGAAACTGTGTAATATTGATGAAACTATGAATATGTGTGGATGAAACTTGCTACTATTGGTAACATGTGTTGGATATGTGTTGGATATATATGTGTTCATGACTACTGGTAATGTGTGTTGAATATGCTATATTGGTCATATATATATATATGTGTTTGATTTTCTATGAAAATGAATTGATATAAGAAAAACAGAAATAACTGGGGCAATATAGGCACTTTGCCATCTGCTGGCAGATGGCAAAGCTCTTTGCCATCCGCTGGCTGATGGCAAAGAGGCCACTTGGCAGCTACCTGTTCAACCTGGAAAGCACTCGGCCATCCTATTTTGGTCTCTTTGCCAACCGCTGGCAGATGGCAAAGAGCCTGCAGCCTTTCCCATCCACTGGCTGATGGCAAAGAGCCTGTATCCTTTGCCATCTGCTCGCAGATGGCAAACAACCTACAGCCTTTGCCATCTGCTGGCAGACGGCAAAGGGCCTGCAACCTTTGCCATCAGCTGGCGGACAGCAGAGCACGCCGTTAGCCTCCTAATGGGGCTAACCTCGTCCGTCGTCCATACAGTGTCTTTGCCATCCGCCAGCTAACGGAAAAGGCGCAAAGTTCTTTGCCAACTGCCAGCAGATAGCAAAGAAGCCTTTACCGTAGCTTATTCAGCCAGAACTTTGCCAACTGCTCGCAGTTGGCAAAGCCCTTTGCCATTCGCCGTCCATGCCTTTGCCATCTGCCATGGTGGATGGCAAATTGCCTGATTCCTGTAGTGTATATTGTCCTTGATATATGAGTTGTCGATTCAACCACACCTGGGATATCTCTATGTAAAAAAGGTTTAGTAGCAAAACAAATAGGAGTAACAAAAGTAACAATATTAGTGAAAGCAGTGATTTTGTAGCAGTTGTGACCGTAGCAGTAGCAATAGTAACTAATCAAGATTCAGTATATGTAAAGCGTAGGCACGTGGATTAGTGATGGATAATGATTTATATGACATTGATCATATAACAGTTACACACTAGGGCGACATAGAAATATCTCCAATTCATCAATATATTGTAGGCATGTATTCCGTATATAGTCATACGTGCTTGCGATAAGAACTTGCATGAGATATTTTGTCCTACCCTCCCATGGCAGCAGGGTCTTGTTGGAAACTAAGGGATCTTAAGGCCTCCTTTTAGTAGAGAACTGGAATAAAGCATTAACACATGGTGAATACATGTACTCCTAAAACTACGGCAATCACCGGAAAGAATCCCAATTGGGCCCTAGTGACAAACATTAAGCATAGCAAAGTCATAGCAACATCAATCTCAGAACATAGTGGACACTAGGGATCAAGCTCTATCAAACTTAACTCTATTACATGATCAATCTCATCCAATCCCACCACCGTACAACAATCGTAGAAAGGAATTACTCACTCCCGGTGGTGAGCATCATGGTAGTGTTGATGGAGAAGGGTTGGTGATGACGACGGCGACAATTTCCCCTCTCTAGAGTCCAAAACATGCTCCAGATCATCCCTCCGGAGGAAGAACAGGAGGTGGCGGTGGCTCCATCTCGTGAAACGTGATGAAAACTTATCCTATATTTTTTTCTCTGAAGATGTGAATTTATAGGACTGGAATTAGGGTCGGAGGAGCGTCGAGGGCCCCACAAACCATCAGGGCGTGGCCTAGGGGGCGCGCCCTGATGTGTGGTTCCCCCTTGGCACACGCCCTCCAGCAGTTCTTCGCTCCATAATTCATTATATTTCTCAGAAATAATTCACAAAAAGTTTTGTCCAATTCCGAGAACTTTTATTTCGGCACAAAAATAACACCAATGCAGTTCTGCTGAAAACATCGTTAGTATGGGTTAGTTTCATTCAAATCATGCAAATTAGAGGTTAAACCCAGAGCAAAAGTGTTTGGAAAAGTACATACGTTGGATACTATCAACTCCCCATAGCTTAACGCATTGCTTCTCCTCAAGCTATTCAGTTGATAAACTAAAAGTGATAAAGAAAACGTTTATAAACTCTATTGTTCTCGTTGTTATACACATGCTTAGTTAGTGCTCAAGTTTTCGACATAAATCATAAATAAGCACATCCATGACAACAACTAAACATTATGTTGACTCATGGAAATACATAACCAACTAGCAAGCAATATTAAAATATCTCACATGCCAACAATTTGTCAAAATAATCATAATATAATATGGTGACATGGTATTTCGGTAGCATTTTCTGAGACAACAAAACATAACTGCAGATCACTTCTTAGATTCAAGCAGTGACTAAACATTATAATTTAGCATAGAAAAGATCTAGTCATGCTTATATCCAACATTAACTAGACTCAATGCATAAGAATGAAAAAAATTCTCTCTAGTCTCATGCTTTTAGTAGGAGAATGATGACTCAGCATAAAAGTAAATAGGTAGGCCCTTCGCAGAGGGAAGTACTAATTTGCAGAGGCGCTAGAGCTCGAAGCTTAAAACAAGAGTGAAGATATAATTTTTAGGTGGTGCAATTTTCTTGTCAATGTTACAAAAAAGGTTTTCAATATCTTCCATGCCAAAATCATTATTGGTTGTTCCCAAAAAGAATAGTTAAGTTTACTCCTATCCACCATTCATACACGAACCATGGCTGACCGAATCCAGGGATGCGAGCCAACATTCAACTGTCTCGAGGAGTTTTGTTTAATTTGTTTTCATTATGTAGGACTAGTCATCCTCTTTACCAACCTCTCTTGTGTAGTGACAGAGAATAAACGACCGTCCTGAGAATAACTCACTTAACATGGAGATATTGACTACATCGTCAATCCATGAGCGAGACAAGTGCACAAAACGGATGTCTATTTGAATATTTAGAGATGGGACATGCAAATTTACTTGGAATGGTAGGTTAATACCACATATAGGTAGGTATGGTGTACTCATGTGGAATAACTTGGTTTAAGGGTTTTGGATGCACAAGCAGCATTCCTGCTTAGTAAAGGTGAAGGCTAGCAATAGATTGAGAAGCGACCAGCTAGAGAGCACCAACAGTCATAAACATGCATTGTGAATAATTAACATTGGATGTAGCATGAGTAGGATATGAACACTCTGAATTTAAACATCATGGATGTTGTGTTGGTTTTGATTCAACTACATGTTTGCACATGGGCAAAGTCAAACTGCTCGAATTACTCGGAGGGAAATACCATACTACCGTACCATATTATAACCATTTTAATTCATGTTGACACACAAGATAAATCATTATTAACTCCTAGCTATTTAGGCATGGCATGAGAAGCTATAATCTATAATTTTAATCACAAACATATTTACTCATGATATACTGGATCAAGATCAAACTAGCTAAACATATTTACAAAAACGGAAAACAAGAAGAGTTCATACCACCTTCCTTTGCCACGATCACTTCATCAAATATCATAATTATTGCCTTTCATTTGCATGATCAAATGATATGATAATAATAGTAGTGCAAGAATGCCATGGACTAAGCTGAAATTTGCAGTGCAGTTTAGACAAAGGAGAAGACAAGGTAAAATTGGCTCTTTGTTAGATCATCAATAGAGCACATATGAGCCACTCAACATTCTCATCGTGGTCTTCTCCTTTCAAAGATTAAACAAAAAGAAAAGAAATTCAGAGAAACACATTGAAATATCTTTTTGTAGTTTTTGTTTTTCTCAAGCAAGGAAATAAACTAAGGGAAAACAAGAACAAGAAAAACTATGCAAACAGGAAAGCTACCAACATGCAAAGGAAATCTTTTTGGTTTTTTTAGTTCTACAACTAAAGAAATGAGGAATTGAAAAACTGAAAAGAACCGAGAAATATTTCTGGATTTTCAAAGTTTTTCAAACACACAAGAAGAAACTGGGAGATAAAGCTAACATGGACATACAATGAAAGAAGATAAACACCGACATTTTATATGAAGTGTGTGAACATGAATGTAATGTTGGTGAGAAATACGTACTCCCCCAAGCTTAGGTGTTTGCCTAGCTTGGTAATCACCACTTCTGATCTGGGTAATAGTTGAAGTGATAGCTCGTGGAGGCACTCCTCGCCGCCTCCTCTACCAAACGAGCAGCCTCCAATCCAGCTTGGTACTCCCGCACCTCATTTCCAAGAACACAATATCTTTGTTGAGCCTGAAAGTTAAAGAGGGAAGGTGCAGGAAAAGTGACAGACATGGGCATATATTTCCCCAATATTAAGTTGTACTCATAACCTCTAGCATGCTTCACAAGAAATTCATGAGAATGCACAACTTGGTAATCTAACTATCTATCGGGCAAAATGGGGTCATTTGGTTGAGGTGACACTTCCAATTGTGCAGCTACACGGGAAGCATAAATGCCTCCATACAAATCTTCATTACTAGAGTTGGAATGCAACCTTTGGGCAATGATTTCACCAAGGTTAAAGCATTGTTCGCCAGTCACAGCAGTATGAATAAGACTCAACTCATGGGCACATAATGTACTGCAAACTTGTTTTCCTACTACACATTTCCCATTGAACAGTGCAAAATAACGAATAGAGGGAAATTGCATACTTTTAATTCTGGCCTGAGTTACCTCCTTATCTTATCCTACACAATGACTCTCGAGGAACATATTATAATCAATTTCAGAGGGTTTCTTGAGCGATCCCCAAAGTAGAAGTCTGCATGCAACGGAGAAATATTATAGTGTCATTCTAAAGGATTTATCATAAAGTTTAAATAGCGCTCTAGAAGCATGCGATTGGTAACGAAATTCATGCATGAATGTATGGGTTAGGTTATAGTGTTGGAAACGCTTATCTGCAAGGAAGCCGGTGAGGCCAGTATTATAAATGAAATGATCAAATTACTCCTTGATGCCACCACCTATCATGAACTCATCACTTGGCCACCGACACGATTTTGCAACGGCCATGACTATCTGATTGACCTTAGGCTCAATGTAAGCTTGTCTTATCGAGCCCTCACTCGATTACTCGCCCAAAGTACGACTCTTTGAAGAGTTGCTCCTAAAGAAACTCATCTTCCTAAACACAATTTTGTAAAAAAATTGAGCCACAAATTCACGTCAATAAAAATTTGTAACAATGATAGCAACTGCACATAAGGGTGCCTAGAGGCCATATCAAGCATTCATACTAGTTGGAACTCAAAGAATTCAACATGCAAGCTCATTTTCTGTAGCACCAAGTGCGCAGTTTATGCAAAATATAAACCACTAAATCAAAAATTAATTGGAGGAATGGGAGAGTCACATACAAAGGAGCAATTCCTCGAAAAAGTTTCGGAAATGGGGTTACGAGCAAAGAGATCGAAAATTTCATTTTTAGGTGGAAGAACACGAGAGAGAGAGAGAGAGAGCTAGGAGTTTTTTTACTAGAGGTAGGAGACGAGGTGAGCTAAAGGGATAAGGCAAGGGGGGCCTATGGCCCCACAAGCCATCAGGGCGCGGCCCAGGGGGGCGCGCCCTGATGTGTGGTGGCCCACTCGTGCACCTCCGTGCTGTAATTTTTATGCCAAAAATTCTAAAAAAATCCAGAAAAATTGTCATCAAAATTTTGTGGAAATCTGAGACTTTTTATTTTGGGGTCATTTTTCATGCATGGGGAAAATAGAAAACAAGAAATTCATGGCATTTTATTTTTATCTAACTAGGAAAAACAGAGAATAAACTTGTGATATAGAGAGTTGTGAGTACTCAATTCATCGATCACATGTATTTCAAAAAGGATTCATTAATAAGGTTGATCAAGTCTTATTAATAACCGTTCTCGACTAACATGAAACCGAAGATATTTTTTTGTATATCACTAGGTTACCTCAATGGGGATTTGCATTCCCCAACAATGAATTATAATATTTCTTCTTCTTGATAGCAGGTAGAGGAATTATAAAATATCCAATAATAACCTTGGGAATAGGATCAATGAAATTAATGTTATTAACCAAAGTTTGCTTCTTCAGAAAGTGCAGGGTATGTTGCTTGCCATTGACATGAAAAGTAACCTTGCTTTTATTGCAATCAATAACAACCCCTACAGTATTTAGAAAGGGTCTACCAAGGATGATCGACATATTGTCGTCCTCAGGCATATCAAGAATAACAAAGTCTGTTAAGATAGTAACATTTGCAACCACAACGGGAATGTCGTCGCAAATTCCAATAGGTAAAGCAGTGGATTTATCAGCCATTTGCAAACATATCTCAGTAGGTGTAAGCTTACTCAAATCAAGTCTTTTACAAAGGGATAAAGGTATGACACTAACACTAGCCCCTAAATCACATAAAGCAGTTTTTACATAATTTCTTTTAACAGAGCAAGGTATTGTGGGTATACCCGGATCTCCCAACTTCTTAGGTACTCCACCATCAAAATAATAGTTAGCAAGCATGGTAGCAATTTCAGTTTCGGCTATTTTGCTTTTGTTGGGAATAATATCTTTCATATACTTAGCATACAGATGCATTTTCAATATACCAGCCAAACGGGTGCACAAAAAGACAGGTCTAATCGTTTCAGCAAAGCGCTGAAAATCTTCATTGTCCCTACTTTTAGCGGGCTTACGAGGGAATGACATCGGTTTTTAAACCCATGGCTCTCTTTCCCTTCCATGTTTTCTAGCAAGTGAGTCTCTCTTATCATAACATTTATTTTTAGAAGGTGGGTTATCAAGATCCGTAGCAGGTTCAATTTCCACATCATTATCATTTTCTTTGTTATCATCTGGTTGAGCACGTATGTGAGCGTGATCATTATTATCGTTTTCATTCTCACTAGGTGTATGTTCCCTACCAGATTGTGTCTTAGCATCTGAAATAGAAACTTCATTATGTTTCTAAATAGGTTTTTTATAACAGATTCACTAGAAGAATGCAAGTTCCTATCATCTTTCCTTTTCTTTTTCTTCTTAGATGAACTAGGTGCATCTTCATTAATTTTCTGATAATGTTCTTCAACTCTTTTAGGATGGCCTTCAGGATAAAGAGGTTCTTGAGTCACTCTACCTCCTCTAGTCACTACTCTAACAGCATGATCATTCATATCAGTATTTATTTCAGCAAGAAAACCATTTTGTGACTTAGCAACTTGGTCTAGTTGGGTGTGAACCATAGAAGCATGTTTACCTAGACCTTTCACATCATTTGCAAATCTAAACATTAAGTCACTTAAGTAGTCTATCATCATGGCACTACGTCGCAATTGATTCTTAACATAGTTATGAAGTGTTCTTTCTTGACAACATAATTATCAAATTCATCCATGCATTGTTTAGGATTCTTAGTATAAGGTATACCATTTTCATTAAAGGAATGGAGACCTCTACTACCTGTGTCAGGATATCAAGCCCATGTATTTTTTCAACAGGAGGTAATTTCTTGACATCCTCGATTTTAATACCTTTTTCTTTCATAGATCTTTTTTGCTTCTTGCATGTCTTCAAGATTGAGGAATAGAGTACCTCTTTTATTTTGAATAGGTTCTGGGGGGTGGTTCAAGAAGTGTCCAACCATCGGGATTTTGCAATATGGTATTCAATAACTCCTTCGCTTGTCCAACCATTCTTTCCCCCAAAACACAACCAACACAACTACCTAGGAAATCCCGAGAAGCATCGGTTAGTCCATTATAAAAAAATAACAAGTATTTCATTCTTCTTAAGAGGACAATCATGGAAATCTCTTAGTAACAAGATAAGCTTCCCCAAATCTTGAGGGAGATTCTCTTCTTCAATTTGAGCAAAGTTCAATATTTCGTGTAAGGCAGCTTGTTTCTTATGAGCATGATTGTTTTCTTTCAAAAAATTAGTAAAGCATATCCTCGGGACTACGCATACAACTAGGAGCAAGAGAGAGGAACCATTCTTTGGCCTTGCCTATCGGGCCTTTGGGACTGGGGGTACCCAGGCTCGTCTACCTATGGCCTAGGAAGAAAGGGCTGCCCTCGCTCCCACATGTCCCACCTACAAGCTTCAAGAGCAAGGCCACGCGAGGAACCACACCTCGCGAGGCGCACAATGGCGTCACCAACAAGGGCTTCATGAGGACTCCCTGAAAATCAGGCTCAACGCCCTCAGGAAGGAGAACTGCCTATTGCGGGCCCCATGAGCCCTCGCTTCCCATTGCCCACACATGGGTGCCAAACGGTACCAGGGTTTGTGCCAGTGGGCGTGGGCAGAGATGTTTTCCTCATTGGTGATAGATGAGCAGTGCCAACGGGCGGGTTCCCAAAGCAACCCCAAAGGTTGCTTTCCTGGTGCAAGAATACCAATACCAAAGGCTAGGCAGTACTGAGGTCATCTCCGAGCCCACCTGCGTATCACGGCGAGGAGCTTTAGTAGGCGAAGACCACCTTTTGTCAGGATAGGATTGAAAGCACATTTGCTCCCTTGGTGGTTTTGGTAATTAATAACAACATATATGTCATTGAAATAATGTTTCCACTAAGCATATTTCAGGAAAAGTTCAATGATGGGTTGGCAAAAGGAGTGTCGAATACCCCAAGATGCAAGGAAATAGATTGTCAAAGCTTCAAGCAAGTGGACTTTACATTTTACTTTGTGAGAAATCACTTTGAGTCCATAGCAAAGCCAATACTATTAAAAGGGAGTAAGCTTCTGTTGGTGAACAAGATGCTCATACGTGCACAAGTGATAGTCACCATAAACATCCACAAACTCCTTCACAAAAGTCTGTCCAAAGCCAAATATTCAAAATCGGTGCAACCAACAACTCCCAATCGGTGCCACCGATTCCCAGCCTCACATAGACTCAAGTCAAACCCTAACCCATCGGTGTAACCAATTCTGGTTCGATGCCACCGAGTCTGGGTTGCCAACTTCCTATTTCCCAAATTCACAAAATCGGTCCGACCGAGTTTGTTGAATCGGCATCACCGAGTTTGGCAATCTGACCACTGGTCACCTAATCGGTGCAACCGAGATTTATGTATCGGTGTCACCGAGATTCAAAAGTTGCTACCTTTTAGGCAACTCGGTACCACTGAGATTAACATATCGGTGTCACCAAGTTGGACTTATTAGGTGTAACGGTTGGATTTTTGGAGATGCCTATGTATTCCCCTCCACCACGACTCACTCGCAAGAGAAGCACTCAGAACAGATCCCCACTCATACCAAGTGATTTTCTATGAGAGAGCCACCTACTCATGTGTTGAGATCATGCCATTCCATTCCAACCATATGAATCTTGATCTCTAGCCTCCCCAAGTTGATTTCCACCAAATCAATCTCTTCCACTATAGCCAAATCTATGAGAGAGTGATTGTGTGTTGAGGAGTCTATCATCTTGAAGCACAAGAGCAAGGAGTTCATCGACATTATTGAGCCTATTTCCTTTTGGAGGGCGATGTCTCCTAGATTGGTTCATATTGTGGAGTGAACCAAGAAGTTTGTAAGGGCAAGGAGATCGCCTACTTCGTGAAGATCTACCCCGAGTTAGGCTAGACCTCTGTGAACGTAGGCCATCATGGTATAGTCAAGGTTGCTTCTTCGTGGAACCCTCCATGGGTAGAGCCCCCCCCCCCCCCCGTGGACTCTCGCGACAATTACCCTCCATGGGTTGAAGACTCCATAAATGTGGACGTATGATAGCACCACCTATTGGAACCACGGGAAAAATCATTGTGTCTCCAAATTGCATTTGATCTTCCTACCCTTCCTTTACTACTCATGCTTTTCTTTACTTTCCGTTGCTATACTCATAGACATGCATGTGTAGGGTGTGCTTGACTTTCTATTAATGCTAAAATCTGCCAACACTTAAAATTGGGAAAAACTAGATTTTTTTACTTGGTCAAGTAGTCTAATCACCCCCCCCCTCTAGACCTACTTTCGATCCTACCAGGTTGCAACCCTGTCCCACTTCAAACTGGCCATCATGGCAACCCTTCCCGCTAGATATTTTTTGGGGAAGAGGACCAAGGCCAATATAAGGAAGGGGAAGGCCACCGTAGAGAAGGGAGAAGTTTTGGATAGACAAGAACACGCCTTGTACTCATCTTCTACCTCGAACAATCCACCAAGCACGAGTAGGGTTTTACACCGCAAGGTGGCCCAAACCTGGGTAAAATGTGTATCCTTGTTCATTTTCCTTAGCGAAAGCCACCGGAGAGTCGCCATGAAGCTATGAGGTCAAGTAGGGTTAGAGAGAAAGCGCACCCCAGTGTTCGAACCTCTCTTGGTTTGCGGAGCCTCGATTCCAACATTTGGCGCGCCATGTAGGGGTGCACCACCGCTTTCCAGCTCTGCTTCGTCTTCGCCTGCGCCGATTCGACAATTGACACCCGCCGCGCACGCGCCGCACGCTCGTCATGGGGTGGTCATCGTGGTTCCGCTAGCAGCGTGCCCGTCGTCGTTGCAGACCGTGTTGTCCTGGAGGAGCGGGAACCCTCGCGCCCCCTAGCATGGCGGGTGGCCGCCCCGTCACACCTCCTTCGGCTCGCGTACACATGGGGGGCCTAAATGCGCAGGACGCGCTGCTCATGGCGGGCAAGCTGCTCTGCCACCGCCCGACATATGGGGGCTATGACTCCTGGATAGACCACGTCGCCGAGCTCGTCACATCGCCAGGAGGGCTCTAGATCCCTACCACCCAATCTGGCCCCCGGCGCTAGAGGCAAGGGGCGCGAGCGGTGGGCTGCCCCCAATGGGCCAGAGAAATGTCCACCTCACTTCGTCCTCCTCCTTCTTCGGATCTTGGTCTCCAGATTTGGTCCACCGCACGGTCCCGACGGTGACACACACGGAGGGGGTGAGGGAATGTTCTGCATCCACCACAACATACACTCCGATGACACAGGAGACTATTGGCGTTCGGGCCCCCCTCGCAACAAGCATGCTGGCCGGTACTCGGGCCTCGGCGTCCGTGGTGTCGAGCATGAAGGAGACCACTCCGACAACATGAAGTCCAACTAGGGTAGTGACCCCCCACAAAGGCCAGCGCGAGCGACCTCACATAGACGGTGGGCATGGCCAGACCCATGAGAACGCTCGACCGGAATGGCCTCATGGAGTGTGCCTCCGAGACGATGCGGCCCCGCCACCCCAGCCACGGCTGCCCGGAGGAAGTGCCAGTGGCTCGGGCGACAAAGGACCTAGAGGCAAACAAGGGCATTGCAAGGTGGCTTGCATCCTTGGAGGATCCCAAGCCTTCTTGTTGGGCCACCGGCCCGGGCACCGCCAGGACCTGGCAGGCGACGCCTCCTGAGGACCAAAGGCCACACAACCTCCTAGGGGGCTGAGCTCCCATTGTTGTGTACTCCCATCATCTGCAACATCCCCATCACCAGGACCCTCGTTGACGGGGGTGCCAGTCTCAACATGCTCTCTACTGAAAGCACATTTGCTCCCTTGGTGGTTTTGGTAATTAATAGCAACATATATGTCATTGAACTAATGTTTCCACTAAGCATGTTTCAGGAAAAGTTTAATGATGGGTTGGCAAAAGGATTGTGGAATACCCCAAGATGCAAGGAGATAGATTGGCAAAGCTTCAAGGAAGAGGACTCTACATTTTACTTTGTGAGAAATCACTTTGAGTACATAGGAAAGCCAATACTACTAAAAGGGGGTAAGGTACTATTGGTGAACAAAATGCTCATACGTGCACAAGTGATAGTCACCACATACACCCACAAGATCTTCCACAAAAGTCTGTCCAAAGCCAAATATCCAAAATCGATGCAACCAACACTTTCCGTTCGGTGCCACTGATTCTCAGCCTTAGACAGACTCAGCCAAACCCTAGCCATTTAGTGCAACTGATTCTGCTTCAGTGCCACCAAGTTTGGGTTGCCAACTTTCTGTTACGCAAATTCATAAAAATGGCACCACCGAGTTTGTTGAATCGGCGTCACCGAGTCTGGCAATCTGACTGTTGGTCACCTTATCGGTGCAAGCGAGTTTTATGTATTAGTCTCACCAAGATTCAAAAGTTGCTACCTTTGAGGCAACTCGATACCACCGAGATTAACACATTGGTATCACCGAGTCTGACTTTTTAGGTGTAATGTTTGGATTTTTGGAGATGCCTATATATACCCCTCCACCACCACCCACTCGCAAGAGAAGCACTCAGAACAGATAACTACCTTTCCTATCAGATTTTTTGAGACAGACCCACCTACTCATGTGTTGAGATCATGACATTCCATTCCAACCATATGAATCTTGATCTCTAGCCTCCCCAAGTTGCTTTCCACCCAATAAATCTCTTCCACCAAAGCCAAATCTATGAGAGAGTGATTGTGTGTTGAGGAGTCTATCATCTTGAAGCACAAGAGCAAGGAGTTCCTCGACATTATCGAGCCTATTACCTTTTGGAGGATGGTGCCTCCTAGATTGGTTAGGTGTCGCTTGGGAGCCTCCTACTTTGTGTTGTGGAGTGAACCAAGAAGTTGGTAAGGGCAAGGAGATCGCCTACTTCGTGAAGATCTACCCCGAGTTAGGCTAGTCCTCCGTGGACGTAGGCCATCATGGTATAGTTAAGGTTGCTTCTTCGTGGAACCCTCTGTGGGTAGATCCCTCTATGGACTCTCGCGGTTGTTACCCTCCATGGGTTGAAGACTCCATAAACGTGGACGTACGATAGCACCACCTATCGGAACCATGGGAAAAATAAGAGTGTCTTCAAATTGTGTTTTATCTTCCTACCCTTCCTTTACTATTCTTGATTGTCATTACTTTCCGCTGCTATACTCGTAGACATGCATGAGTAGGGTCTACTTGATTTGCTATGAATGCTAAAATCTGCCAAGACTTAAAATTGGGAAGAAGTAGATTTTTATTTGGTCAAGTAGTCTAATCACCCCCCTCTAGACCTACTTTCGATCCTACATCTGCGGAGACCTTCAACACCCTCCATGTGCTCTTCTGTCAACTGGCCCCCGCCAAGCCGTTCTATGACGCCACCATACATCCTATTGTCCCCTTAGGGTAGGTCTGCCTCCCCGTCACCTTCGGCATGCGCTGCAACCACCACACCATGCTCATCGACTTCGACGTAGCGCACATCATGTCCCCGTACAACACGATCTTGGGCTACCACATGCTCGCTAAGTTCGCGGCGGTGGTCCACCATGGTACAATGTCCTTAGGATGTGAGGCCATAGTGGCATCATCACCATCACCAGCGACGAGAAGGACGTGGCCCGTGTCATCAAGCGGACCCGCGAGGCTGCCACGGTGGACATCCCAACGACGAGGAGAACGTGAGGCCTCACGAGGCCGCTCCCCTGAGGAAGGAGTGTCCGCCACCCACTCCAGCTCCAGCCGTGGCGGAGAGCGCACCGCCAGGCACTAGTGGTGTGGACCTTGCGTTGAGTGCCGGCACTGGTCCCCTCTCAGCATAAGAAGGCGCGCCCTGCGCCCCCTTGAGGTTGGGCCCGGGGGCTCCCGCTTGGGAGCCCCTGGCCTAGCCTGTGAGACGAGGGGGGTGCACGGGCCCTGCCCGGGGTGCGTCCCTTGTTGGAAATATGCCCTAGAGGCAATAATAAAATGGTTATTATTGTATTTCCTAGTTCATGATAATTGTCTATTATTCATGCTATAATTGTGTTAACCGGAAACCGTAATACATGTGTGAATACATAGACCACAACGTGTCCCTAGTGAGCCTCTAGTTGGCTAGCTCGTTGATCAATAGATGGTCTCGGTTTCATGACCATGGACATTGGATGTCATTGATAACGGGATCACATCATTAGGAGAATGATGTGATGGACAAGACTCAATCCTAAGCATAGCACAAGATCGTGTAGTTCGTTTGCTAAAGCTTTTCAATGTCAAGTATCATTTCCTTAGACCATGAGATTGTGGAACTCCCGGATACCGTAGGAATGCTTTGGGTGTGCCAAATGTCACAACGTAACTGGGTGGCTATAAAGGTACGCTACGGGTATCTCCGAAAGTGTCTGTTGGGTTGACACGAATCGAGACTGGGATTTGTCACTCCGTGTGACGGAGAGGTATCTCTGGGCCCACTCGGTAAGACATCATCATTATGAGCTCACTGTGACTAAGGAGTTAGTCACGGGATGATGTATTAGGGAACGAGTAAAGAGACTTGCCAGTAACGAGATTGAACAAGGTATGCGGATACCGACGATCGAATCTCGGGCAAGTACCATACCGATAGACAAAGGGAATTGTATACGGGATTGATTGAATCCCTGACATCGTGGTTCATCCGATGAGATCATCGTGGAGTACGTGGGAGCCAACATGGGTATCCAGATCCCGCTGTTGGTTATTGGCCGGAGAGGTGTCTCGGTCATGTCTACGTGTCTCCCGAACCCATAGGGTCTACACACTTAAGGTTCGATGACGCTAGGGTTATAGGGAAAAGGTATACGTGATTACCGAAGGTTGTTCGGAGTCCCGGATGAGATCCCGGACGTCACGAGGAGCTCCGGAATGGTCCGGAGGTAAAGATTGATATATAGGATGTCCAGTTTTGGTCACCGGAAAGTTTTCGGGCTCATCGGTATTGTACCGGGAGTGCCGGGAGGGTGCCGGAGGACCCCCGGGAGGGGGTGACGACCAAGGGACCTCATGGGCCCTTAGAGGAGGTGTGCCAGCCCATATTGGGCCAGCCAATACCTTCTAGAAAGGGCCCATGCGCCAGGGATCTGGAGATAGAGGCAAAAGGGATTTAAAAGGGGGGGGGGTCCACCTCCCGTGTGGGAGGAGGACTCTCCCCCCACTTCGGCCGAATCCCTCCTCCTTGGAGGAGGGGCCAAGCCAGACCTCCCTCTCCTTCCTCCTATATATATGCAAGGGTTTGGGCAGGTTTGAGACGACGAACTCTTTCTCTCTCGATGCAGCCCTATTCTGCTTCTTCCTCCTCCGCAGTGCTTAGGCGAAGCCCTGCCGGGATACCTTGCTACTCCACCACCACCACGCCGTCGTGCTGCTGCTGGAGCTCTTCCCCAACCTCTCCTTCCTCCTTGCTGGATCAAGGCGTAGGAGACGTCACCGGGCTGCACGTGTGTTGAACGCGGAGGTGCCGTCCGTTCGGCACTTGATCGGATCTACCGCGATCTGAATCGCTGCGAGTACGACTCCATCAACCGCGTTCTTGTAATGCTTCCGCTTAGCGATCTTCAAAGGTATGAAGATCCAATCTCTCCCCACTCGTTTGCTGGTTTCTCCATAGATAGATCTTGGTGACACGTAGGAAAATTTTTATTTACTACTACGTCTCCCAACAGTGGCATCATGAGCTAGGTCTATGCGTAGAATCTATGCACGAGTAGAACACAAAGCAGTTGTGGGCGTCGATTTTGTTAATATGCTTGCCGTTACTAGTCTTATCTTGATTCGACGGTATTGTGGGATGAAGCGGCCTGGACCAACCTTACACGTACGCTTACGTGAGACCGGTTCCACCACCTGACATGCACCGGTTGCATAAGGTGGCTAGCGGGTGTCTGTCTCTCCCACCTTAGTCGGATTGGATTCGATGAAAAGGGTCCTTATGAAGGGTAAATAGCAATTGGCATATCACGTTGTGGTTTTGGCGTAGGTAAGAAACGTTCTTGCTAGAAACCTATAGCAACCACGTAAAAACTTGCAACTACAAATTAGAGAACGTTTAACTTGTTTTTGCAGCATATGCCTTGTGATGTGATATGGCCAGAAGGATGTGATGTGATCCATTGTGATGTATGAGATTGATCATGTTCTTGTAATAGGGTTCACGACTTGCATGTCGATGACTATGACAACCGGCAGGAGCCATAGGAGTTGTCTTATTTATTGTATGACCTGCGAGTCAATCACAAACGCCATGTAATTACTTTACTTTATTGCTAAGCGTTAGCCATAGCAGTAGAAGTAATAGTTGGCGAGACAACCTCATGAAGACACAATGATGGAAATCATGATGATGGAGATCATGGTGTCATGCCGGTGACAATGATGATCATGGTGCCCCGAAGATGGAGATCATAGGAGCAAGATGATATTGGCCATATCATGTCACTATATTGATTGCATGTGATGTTTATCATGTTTACATCTTATTTGCTTAAAACGACGGTAGTAAATAAGATGATCTCTCAATAAAATTTCAAGAGAAGTGTTCACCCTAACTGTGCACCGTTGCTAAGGATCGTTGTTCCGAAGCACCACGTGATGATCGGGTGTGATAGGTTCTAACGTTCGCATACAACGGGTGTAAGCCAGATTTACACACGCGAAACACTTAGGTTGACTTGACGAGCCTAGCATGTACAGACATGGCCTCGGAACACGGAAGACCGAAAGGTCGAACATGAGTCGTATAGAAGATACGATCAACATGGAGATGTTCACCATGGATGACTAGTCCGTCTCACGTGATGATCGGACACGGGCTAGTTGACATGGATCATGTGTCACTTAGATGACTAGAGAGATGTCTATCTGAGTGGGAGTTCATTGAATAATTTGATTATGTGAACTCGATTATCATGAACTTAGTCTAAAATTGCCTTTAATATCTATATTGTAGATCCAATGGCCAACGCAAATGTCAACCTCAATTTCAACGCGTTCCTAGAGAAAACCAAGCTGAAAGATGATGGAAGCAACTATACGGACTGGGTCCGTGGCTTGAGGATCATCCTCATAGATTCCAAGAGATTGTATGTCCTTGATGCACCGCTAGGTGACCCACCCATTCTCCCAGCGGACCAAGACGTTACGAACGCTTGGCAGTCACGCTGCGATGATTACTCCCTTGTTCAGTGCGGCATGCTTTACAGTTTAGAATCGGGGCTCCAAAAGCGTTTTGAGCAACACGGAGCATATGAGATGTTCCAAGAGCTGAAACTGGTTTTCCAAGCTCATGCCCGAGTCGAGAGATATGACATCTCTGACAAGTTCTTCAGCTGTAAGATGGAGGAGAACAGTTCTGTTAGTGAGCACATCCTCAAGATGTCTGGGCTTCACAACCGCTTGACTCAGCTGGGAGTTAATCTCCCGGATGACTCAGTCATTGACAGAATCCTCCAGTCGCTTCCACCTAGCTACAAAAGCTTTGTGATGAACTACAACATGCAGGGGATGGAGAAGTCCATTCCTGAGTTGTACTCGATGCTCAAATCAGCAGAGGTCGAGATCAGAAAGGAGCATCAAGTGTTGATGGTAAACAAGACCACTAGTTTCAAGAAAGGCAAGGGTAAGAAGAACTTCAAGAAGGACGGCAAAGCTGTTGCCGCGCCCGGTAAGCAAGTTGCCGGGAAGAAGAAGAACAAGAATGGACCCAAGCCTGAGACTGAGTGTTTCTATTGTAAGGGTACCGGTCACTGGAAGCGGAACTGCCCCAAGTACTTAGCGGATAAGAAGGTCGGCAACGTTAAAGGTATATGTGATATACTTGTTATTGATGTGTATCTAACCAGCGCTCGTAGTAGCTCCTGGGTATTTGATACCGGTGCAGTTGCTCACATTTGTAACTCCAAGCAGGAG
This sequence comes from Hordeum marinum, assembly GCA_022496015.1. NCBI lineage: Eukaryota > Viridiplantae > Streptophyta > Magnoliopsida > Poales > Poaceae > Hordeum > Hordeum marinum. Next base: position 218,779,268 of record CM039672.1, read on the forward strand.
CTGCGGAATAAGCGAAGGTTGGCAAAGGACGAGGTGACGATGCGCGTCGGGAATGGTTCCAAGGTCGATGTGATCGCCGTCGGCACGCTACCTCTACATCTACCTTCGGGATTAGTTTTAAACCTTAATAATTGTTATTTAGTACCAGCTTTGAGCATGAACATTGTATCTGGATCTCGCTTGATACGAGATGGCTACTCTTTTAAATCCGAGAATAATGGTTGTTCTATTTATATGAGAGAAATGTTCTATGCTCATGCCCCGCTGGTCAATGGTTTATTTTTGATGAATCTCGAATGTGATGTTACACATGTCCATAGTGTGAGTACCAAAAAGTGTAAAGTTGATAACGATAGTCCCACTTACATGTGGCACTGCCGTCTTGGCCATATTGGTGTCAAACGCATGAAGAAGCTCCATGCTGATGGACTTTTGGAGTCACTTGATTTCGAATCATTTGACACATGCGAACCATGCCTCATGGGCAAGATGACCAAAACTCCGTTCTCCGGAACAATGGAGCGAGCAACTGACTTGTTGGAGATAATACATACCGATGTATGCGGTCCAATGAGTGTCGAGGCTCGCGGTGGCTACCGTTATGTTCTCACCCTCACTGATGACTTGAGCAGATATGGGTATGTCTACTTAATGAAACACAAGTCTGAAACCTTTGAAAGGTTCAAGGAATTTCAGAGTGAGGTCGAGAATCAACGTGACAGGAAAATAAAATGCCTACGATCTGATCGTGGCGGAGAATATTTAAGTCACGAGTTTGACACGCACCTTAGGAAATGTGGAATTGTTTCACAGCTCACGCCGCCAGGCACACCTCAGCGAAATGGTGTGTCTGAACGTCGTAATCGCACTCTATTGGATATGGTGCGATCTATGATGTCTCTTACCGACTTACCGCTATCATTTTGGGGATATGCATTAGAGACTGCCGCGTTCACTTTAAATATGGCACCGTCTAAATCCGTTGAGACGACACCGTATGAATTATGGTTTGGAAAGAAACCTAAGCTGTCGTTTCTAAAAGTTTGGGGTTGCGATGCTTATGTGAAGAAACTTCAACCTGAGAAGCTCGAACCCAAAGCGGAAAAGTGCGTCTTCATAGGATATCCCAAAGAGACTATTGGGTATACCTTCTACCTACGATCCGAAGGCAAAGTCTTTGTTGCCAAGAATGGATCCTTTCTCGAGAAAGAGTTTCTCTCGAAAGAAGTAAGTGGGAGGAAAATGGAACTTGATGAGGTAATTGTACCTTCACTCGAACCGGAGAGTAGCGCAGCACAGGAAGTTGTTTCTGTGGAGCCTACACCGGCTAGAGAGGAAGTTAATGATGATGATCATGAAACATCAGATCAAGTTGCTACTCGAAGGTCCACTAGGACACGTTCCGCACCAGAGTGGTACGGTAATCCTGTCCTAGAGATCATGTTGTTGGACAACGGTGAACCTTCGAACTATGAAGAAGCGATGGCGGGCCCGAATTCCGACAAATGGCTTGAGGCCATGAAATCCGAGATAGGATCCATGTATGAGAACAAAGTATGGACTTTGGTGGACTTGCCTGGTGATAAGCGAGCCATTGAAAATAAATGGATCTTTAAGAAGAAGACTGACGCAGACGGTAATGTGACCGCCTATAAAGCTCGGCTTGTCGCTAAGGGTTATCGACAAGTTCAAGGAGTTGACTACGATGAGACATTCTCACCCGTAGCGATGCTAAAGTCTGTCCGAATCATGTTAGCAGTTGCCACATTTTATGATTATGAGATCTGGCAAATGGACGTCAAAACGGCATTCCTTAATGGCTTCCTCAAGGAAGAACTGTATATGATGCAGCCGGAAGGTTTTTTCGATCCTAAAGATGCTAACAAGGTATGCAAGCTCCAGCGCTCCATCTATGGGCTGGTGCAAGCATCTCGGAGTTGGAACATTCACTTTAATGAGGTGATTAAAGCGTTTGGGTTTGTACAGGTTTATGGAGAACCCTGTATTTACAAGAAAGTGAGTGGGAGCTCTATAGCATTTCTTATACTGTATGTGGATGACATGCTGATAATGGGAAATAATATAGAACTCTTGGAAAGTATCAAGGCCTACTTGAATAAGTGTTTTTCAATGAAGGACCTTGGAGAAGCTGCTTACATATTAGGTATTAAGATCTATAGAGATAGATCAAAACGCCTCATTGGTCTTTCACAAAGCACATACCTTGAAAAGATATTGAAGAAGTTCAATATGGATCAGTCCAAGAAGGGGTTCTTGCCCATGTTGCAAGGTGTGAGATTGAGTACGACTCAATGCCCGACCACGGCAAAGGATAGAGAAGAGATGAGTGCCATCCCCTATGCTTCAGCCATAGGCTCTATCATGTATGCCATGTTGTGTACCAGACCTGATGTGAACCTTGCCATAAGTTTGGTAGGGAGGTACCAAAGTGATCCCGGAGCGGAACACTGGACAGCGGTCAAGAATATCCTGAAGTACCTAAAAAGGACAAAGGACATGTTTCTCGTTTATGGAGGTGCCGAAGAGCTCGTCGTAAAGGGTTACGTCGATGCTAGCTTCGACACAGATCCGGACGACTCCAAGTCGCAAACCGGATACGTGTATATTTTGAATGGAGGGGCAGTGAGCTGGAGCAGCAGCAAGCAAAGCGTCGTGGCAGCATCTACATGTGAAGCGGAGTACATAGCTGCTTCGGAAGCAGCAAAGGAGGGAGTCTGGATGAAGGAGTTCATCACCGACCTAGGAGTGATTCCGAATGCGTCGGGCCCGATGACTCTACTCTGTGACAACACTGGAGCTATTGCCCTTGCGAAGGAGCCCAGGTTTCACAAGAAGACAAGACACATCAAGCGCCGCTTCAACTCCATCCGTGATTACATTCAGGAGGGAGACATAGATATTTGTAAAGTGCATACGGATCTGAATGTCGCAGATCCGTTGACTAAACCTCTCTCACGAGCAAAACATGATCAACACCAGAATGCTATGGGTGTTCGATTCATCACAATGTAACTAGATTATTGACTCTAGTGCAAGTGGGAGACTGTTGGAAATATGCCCTAGAGGCAATAATAAAATGGTTATTATTGTATTTCCTAGTTCATGATAATTGTCTATTATTCATGCTATAATTGTGTTAACCGGAAACCGTAATACATGTGTGAATACATAGACCACAACGTGTCCCTAGTGAGCCTCTATTTGGCTAGCTCGTTGATCAATAGATGGTCTCGGTTTCATGACCATGGACATTGGATGTCGTTGATAACGGGATCACATCATTAGGAGAATGATGTGATGGACAAGACTCAATCCTAAGCATAGCACAAGATCGTGTAGTTCGTTTGCTAAAGCTTTTCAATGTCAAGTATCATTTCCTTAGACCATGAGATTGTGTAACTCCCGGATACCGTAGGAATGCTTTGGGTGTGCCAAACGTCACAACGTAACTGGGTGGCTATAAAGGTACGCTACGGGTATCTCCGAAAGTGTCTGTTGGGTTGACACGAATCGAGACTGGGATTTGTCACTCCGTGTGACGGAGAGGTATCTCTGGGCCCACTCGGTAAGACATCATCATTATGAGCTCACTGTGACTAAGGAGTTAGTCACGGGATGATGTATTATGGAACGAGTAAAGAGACTTGCCAGTAACGAGATTGAACAAGGTATGCGGATACCGACGATCGAATCTCGGGCAAGTACCATACCGATAGACAAAGGGAATTGTATACGGGATTGATTGAATCCCTGACATCGTGGTTCATCCGATGAGATCATCGTGGAGTACGTGGGAGCCAACATGGGTATCCAGATCCCGCTGTTGGTTATTGGCCGGAGAGGTGTCTCGGTCATGTCTACGTGTCTCCCGAACCCGTAGGGTCTACACACTTAAGGTTCGATGACGCTAGGGTTATAGGTAAAAGGTATACGTGATTACCGAAGGTTGTTCGGAGTCCCGGATGAGATCCCGGACGTCACGAGGAGCTCCGGAATGGTCCGGAGGTAAAGATTGATATATAGGATGTCCAGTTTTGGTCACCGGAAAGTTTTCGGGCTCATCGGTATTGTACCGGGAGTGCCGGGAGGGTGCCGGAGGACCCCCGGGAGGGGGTGACGACCAAAGGACCTCATGGGCCCTTAGAGGAGGTGTGCCAGCCCATACTGGGCCAGCCAATACCTTCTAGAAAGGGCCCATGCGCCAGGGATCTGGAGATAGAGGCAAAAGGGATTTAAAAGGGGGGGGGTCCACCTCCCGTGTGGGAGGAGGACTCTCCCCCCACTTCGGCCGAATCCCTCCTCCTTGGAGGAGGGGCCAAGCCAGCCCTCCCTCTCCTTCCTCCTATATATATGCAAGGGTTTGGGCAGGTTTGAGACGACGAACTCTTTCTCTCTTGCTGCAGCCCTATTCTGCTTCTTCCTCCTCCGCAGTGCTTAGGCGAAGCCCTGCCGGGATACCTTGCTACTCCACCACCACCATGCCGTCGTGCTGCTGCTGGAGCTCTTCCCCAACCTCTCCTTCCTCCTTGCTGGATCAAGGCGTAGGAGACGTCACCGGGCTGCACGTGTGTTGAACGCGGAGGTGCCGTCCGTTCGGCACTTGATCGGATCTACCGCGATCTGAATCGCTGCGAGTACGACTCCATCAACCGCGTTCTTGTAACGCTTCCGCTTAGCGATCTTCAAAGGTATGAAGATCCAATCTCTCCCCACTCGTTTGCTGGTTTCTCCATAGATAGATCTTGGTGACACGTAGGAAAATTTTGATTTACTACTACGTCTCCCAACATCCCTATGCGCGCTCCTGCAGGCAAGGGGCATAATGTCGGGCGTCAGGATCGCAGGAGCTCATCGTTGGGAAAGCATCAGGACACGCAAAGACGTGGACATCACGGGCTTGAAGGACATCAAGCCCGAAGGGTTTGCTCGGTTCATGACGACGCCCCGCGAGGCGCCAGGACCGCGTGAGTCATCGGGACCTCAGGGGCTGGCTGGCCCCTAAGGGGTTGACCCCCGCGACGCGTCTCAATGTTTGCCTCGAAGTTTTTGCATTAGCACGGCTGGCAGGTGATTTTTGGTTTGTTCGAGTAAAGCGGCGCTTCGCCCCTCATGTGTCTTCCATTCCCCCGAAGCTGGGATTCTTTACAATGTAATGAACCTGCTTAACCTTTGTCTTGAGATTGTGTTGTTTGCTCAAGCTTTATGCATCATCATCTCCTGGGATCTTCGCGCCCCATAGTTGCCCCCAGGGCGGTTCCGTAAGAGATGGTTGGACATGGCATGTGCGCTAGGATTCGTCCCCGCGGCACTAAGCAATCCAAGTCACCAAGCTCTTGCTTATGGGCTTCCCCCTTGTGTTAGCCATATCTCCAAGGTCCTTGGTATCCCGCCCTCCCGGAGAACCGTCACGGGCGGGCAATGGGGATAGGACGCAGTTCGTGCGGCTGTCGGGAAGGCGTCTCGTCGCCTTTGACATCCAGCCCCGGTAGCTGCACGAAGTGCTCTGCACCCATGTAATGGGTCACGGGGGCGCACACAAACTGTGTGAAAAATAAGGCGCAACCTGCCAGAAGACTGGGGAAGGAGTCCCTGAGCCGTGTGCGAGGGACATCCTACACCTCTTTAAATCGCCACCCGTGACACTCTCACGTAATAATGAGTTTGGGGTTGTACATGCCCCGGAGCCTCCTGCTTGAGCTATCCCTCAGCCTCAGGGGGACTCCTTCCCACGCCTAGTGGAAGCCCCATGCTCCGCGATGGGTGGACTAACCCCTTTAATCGCCGCCCGTGACACTCTCACGTAATAATTAGTTTGGGGTTGTACACGCCGCAATAACCCGGAAAGTGAGCAGCCCTCACCTTGGCAGCCATTCACCCCCCCCCCCCGCGCGGGACGCGCGCACTGGCTCTCCCTTGGGCCTCACGCGCGTGGGGGCTAGGCATGACGCCTGGGCTTGGGCTTGTCCTAGAAGCTTTGGAACCCGGAGGACTGGGTTCCGGGCCGTGCACATGCACACATGCACGTCACCTCAACAAAGATGTTGGTGCCTAGTTTCCTTGTGCGACGCCCAAGTGCAAGGCGATAAGCACGTACCACTCCAAGACTAAGCATTCTCACGCAGGACCTCCTCCCCTGAGGTAATTCCCCAACGTGGATTCACGAGGCAGGCCCAGGCAGCCCTCGGGGACCCCATGCGTTAGGACATCCCATGCCAGGCAGCACAGAGCGATGAGATGGCCTTGGGAAAAGGAGCAAGCCTCGCAAGGGGTGGTGTAACTAAAATTCATTTTCGATCCAAACTAACATTTAGTTGAAAGCATGAGAAACAACATAACATGTGAAGGGCCCATCTTTCACTTTTATGTACTTACTTTTATGCATGAGTCAAAGTATTCCTCCCTTTTCCTTTTTATTTTTATCCTTTGGCACGCATCATGTGGTGAGGAAAGATCTAGGCACATATGACCAGTTGGATATGAGTGAGCATGGGTTATTATTTTTTACACCACCCTTGAGGTGAATATTTTTGGAGGCAAACTATAAGCGCCTATCTTTCTATATGTCTGGTTGAAACTTAATGTCCATGGGTATGCTGTGAGCGTTAGCAATCATAGAAGATTAAATGATGGTTGAGTATGTGGACTTGCCAAAAGGTCCTACATGAGATCCTTCCTAGAAATATGATGAATTGTAGTTGCAAGAGTTGACTGAGAACATAGTTTGTTGGTTTCCAATAAGGTTTATATTTTATACTTCCACGTTGTGATGAATTGTTACTTGATCATAAGAAGTTATATGATGCTGCTACGAAATAAAAGTTTTATGAGAATAGTTAGGTTAGTTTTGTTGTTGCAATAATAATAAGCATGATGTTTCTATGTCCGTTTTTTTATCGACACCTCTCTCTCAAACCATGTGGGCATGTTCTTCGATATCGGCTTTCGCTTGAGGACAAGCGAGGTCTAAACTTGGGGGAGTCGATACGTCCATTTTGCATCATATTTTATTACTGTTATTTATAACTAGCAAAGTGACTCGTTCGATGCGTGGGCTAGAGTTTCATAAAGGTCACTAAATAAGAACATATTATTTTATTTTTTTGAAAGAAAATATTGGATCCAAATGAGGTCATTTATAAATTTAAGACTTCTACGAATATATTTTGCCTTAGGTATTTTCTATGGATATAGAAATATATGTGTTTCCCATTTATCATTTACCTGCTAATTATGCATGTAATACTAACTGTATTTCGTGAGAGTTAGCGCTATGCAAATTCTATATTTATCATTTTCCTGCATTTTTTATCATGTTGCACTGTTATATTTTATTATTTAAACACATATTTTATAGTTCACATTGTTTTCGTGGATGCATATGTAAATTTACTATGTTATGCAAGATCTAGATATTTTTGTTCTTTTTTCTAAGTCTAAGGAATATTCAAATTCCGAGATGAGGTCTAGTAACTTTGACAACAATAATTGTCTTACTTCAAAATTTCAATAGTAATTGGTAGAAGAAAACTAATATGCAGGATATAACATTGTTATTAAATATCATATATCTGAAAAAATTGTAGGCTGTGAATTATTTGATACTCGGTGATATTGGACCTTCACTTGTTGCAGTAATGAAGGTAATATTAAGATAACTTGCATAAAGTGAGTTGTACCTATTGGGTACACAACTATTTTTGACCCTATGATTCTTATATATTAAACCTTCTGTGAATATGGTTATAAGCACCCGTGATCTTGACCTGTTGTATAGGTATGTCCAGTATCATAATATAGTAGGAAATATGTGAAGTGGTTTGCCTTGCATTATTCATTACAAGCATATATCTTTTCTTCAAAAAAGAAAGGAATACACTTCAATAAGATATGGCGAAAGAGAAGATATAGCTGTGAGAGAATATAAAGTGAACTAGGGCACGGATTAATTAAACCCTTATGTAATCTCATGATTAAATAGTTTTTGTAACAATCAACTGGTCTAGCTTTGGCATCTCTATAAATATCTAGATGTGGCTTACCTGGTTAGAACTTTCTCGTTAATTTAGCAGCAAATTTTGTGCTTGGACTTGTTTCTGCACAATCATTTATTAAAGAGGTCATCATGGTTCATAAAATGGGGTAGTTCAGCCAATAGAATTATGAAATCTCACTATACTTTATGGTTAGACCAAAACATCGATAGAACAATGGAGCTAGACTTTGAGTCCTTTAATTATTATCTTTTAGGAAGGATCTTTTAATTTGTCCTCACCTTGATTACTTCACAACATGATTTTCTAGAATCCTTTTTTACTTGAACTCCAGAAATATTATCTAACAGCTTGGCTGATCCTTGCATAGTTCCTGCGATGGTCTCGGTGTCCACTCGAAAGATTAACTCCCCCGCTGTCCACACTACTTAAAACAGCAAAGTTGAGTCTGTGGCAAAAAATAAAAATTGAACATGGTTGGTTAAAATTTGGTAACATTAGAAATCAGAAAACAAAATCTATATTCGAAGTCATTTTTATCAAGTGCAAGGCCCTAGTTGGTTACATTTTGTAAATATTAGAAATTCCATTTGACAGAGTATGTTCACTACTACCAAAGATCAATTCTTCCTCTCTCGTCTCTAGCTACAGCATATACACATGTGGACTCTCGGACTGAACCCTACAGTATCATGAATTACAGTACTATAAGTCTGCTACTAATACGCGTCCCGACCAGTGACCGTCATAATCCCATCAATGTCTCCCTTCTATAAATCAGTATTATTGTACTGAGATGGGGCTGGATGGTTCTCGTACGCTGATGATTAGGCCATCCATAGGAGAAAACCTAACTAAGGTATGATGGTGGACTGGTGTGGTGGGATGATGGTCGATGGCCAGCCGGCGGCGAGTATTAAAGGGGTTCGTGGATTGAGAACTTGTACGTGTACGTGGATGCTTAGGCTAACCTAGGGCACATGTGGGTAACTATTCGCAGATCCTTGGTTCACATTAGCTAGGTTGTAAAATTAACAGCTGGATATTTCTGATTATTGTGGATTTTTTAGACTAAGTCCTAACATGTCTTTGAGAGTTTGTTGAGCCTCGATATAGCAATGTTCTGATGCTCTTACTGTTGGTGAGCCTCGATATTTCGCAGATCCTTTGTTACACTGCCAATATAGGTGTAAGAGGAAACATAAACAAATTAGCACTACGATATAACAATGTCCTGATGCTCTTACTATTGGTCACACAATATTAATGCTTGAGGACTCAGATATAACATAATATAGATTTGTCAATATTTAAAACCAATGAAATATATATAGTTCTAAAGAAATGCAAGGAATCTAATCAAATGTCATCCACCTCGTGACTCAATGCCATCACCTTCAACGTAATATTACAACAGTTGTTGTCCTCCATATACATCTACTGATACATGATCCAAAACTCCCCGATGAGCCTCCTCCCGCAACAATAACCTTACGGTCAAGATTGAGAAAGTTGGTGAATCGTAGGATTGTACGTCCAGAGGCAACAACCTGGCAGCTAGGGTCAATGAAGCTAGTTGATTAGAGGCTCGTACATGGAGTGAGAACACTGGCCAGGAGAAGTGTTTTTTTTACCCTGAAGAAGTAGATCGGGAATTGATGCCTTGAAGAACACTGGCCGGGAGAAGTGTTTTTTTACCCCGAAGAAGTAGATCATGAATTGATGCCTTGAACATAGGTTTTCTTTCTACAAAAAGAGACCAGGAGTTGATAGTTTTTCTTTGTAGCTAGGAAGCGATAAAAAGATCATAGATCTCGAAAGATGCAGAGACTCATTGCAACGGTCGCTGCGTGAGGTCAAGTACATAGGGGATGGTTGTTGCATGTGTTTTTGTTTTTTGAGGGACGACGACTGCGATCTTTATTCTACTGTTGACTCACATGCGTATCTTTTTGTTTTCATAATTATTTATTATTGATTGATTTGGAAGAGTTTACCACGCTTGCCGCACAATGTGTGTTTTTGTTTTCTGAAGGAATGTTTTCACATAAAAAAAACTGAAGTGCACACGATCTTTGTTATTGTATTGAGGCACACATACAGGCTAAGGATAGCTGCACGTTTTTCTTCTTTAAGATGAAGCACCCTCCCGCAGAGATCTGATAACCCATTAATCACGTATGTCCAGGCTATAATAAAGTTTAAATTTCGCAAAAAAAATCACGTGTGTACAGGCTATGGATTGGTGCAGTTTTTTTTCTTCCTTTAATTATGTACGTACAAACTCAGGATAGGTGTAGTTTTTTTTATGTAACGTACAAGTTCTTTTCAGTTTAATCTAACGTACAGCCTAAGGACAACTTACATACTTACAGGCTAAAAATAGATGTCTTTTTTTAATGTAACGTACAGGCTAAGGATAGCATAATATATTATTTAGTTTCTGAGACGAAGCTTTCTTTCAGATTTAATCAGTTAATTACGTGTTTTAAGTTATGGGTTCACCAAATCAACGATCAAATGCTTTTAATTATTGTGGTAATTTGTAGCATATTTATCTTTTCTCTGATTAACCTGTCAAACATTTTTTATATATAATAGATGTTTTTATGTGTAATAATGCTTTGGGGAGTAACTCTAATGTCTTTTCCCTCATAATTTGCAAGGTTTACATCAAGAGGGAGAATGCCGGCAACTGGAATTCAGCACCCCGAAAAAAACGTCAGAGATACCTATTATGTGCAACTCCAATGAAGCTAAAATTTCACGGGGAATATTTTTATAATAAATAAGAATTTCTGGAGCAAATAACTACCGGAGGGGGGGGTACCAGGTGGCCACCTCCACCGGGGTGCGCCTGCCCCCTGCCCACGCCCTGGTAGAGGGTGGTGAAAGCACATTTGCTTCCTTAGTGGTTTAGGTAATTAATAACAAGATATAAGTCATTGAACTGATGTTTTCACCAAGTATATTTCAAGACAAGTTTAATGATAGGGATGGCGAAAGGATTGTGGAATTACCCCAAGATGCAAGGAAATAGGTCGGCCAAGCTTGGAGCAAGAGGAGTCTACATTTTACATTTATGAGAAATAACTTTGAGTCCGTAGGAAAGCCAATACTATTAAAAGGGGGTAAAGTTTTGATGGTGAACAATATGCTCAAACGTGCACAAGTGACAGTCACCAAAACATCCACAAACTCTCCCACCAATGTCTGTCCTAAGCCAAATATGCAAAATCGGTGCAACCAACATTCCTATCCGGGTACCACCGATTCTAAACCCTAGGCAGACTCAGCCAAACCCTAACACTTTGGTGCAACCGACACTGCACTCGGTGCCACCGAGTTGGGTTGCCATGTTTTTGTTACGCAAATTTTCATTTTCTGTCCAACCGAAAATGGTGAATCGGCGTCACCGAGATTGGTAAATCTGACCATTGGTCACCTTGTCGTGCAACCGAGAATTGTATATCGGTCACTCCGAGATTCAAAAGTTACCACTTTTGGTCACCTCGGTACCACCGAGATTTACGCATCGGTGTCACTGAGTCTGACTTACAGTGTGTAACGGTTGGATTTTGGGGGATGCCTATATATACCCCTTCACCACCACCCACTCGATAGAGAAGCACTCAGAACTATTCCATACCTATCCTACTCAGTTTTCCGAGAGAGAACCACCTACCCTTGTGTTGAGGTCAAGATCTTCCACTCCAACCATATGGATCTTGATTTCTAGCCTCCCCAAGTTGCTTTCCACCAATCCCATCTCTTCTACCAAGCCAAATCTATGAGAGATTGATTATGTGTTGAGGAGTCTATCATCTTGAAGCACAAGAGCAAGGAGTTCATCGTCATTACTGAGCCTATTACCTTTTGGAGGGTGGTGCCTCCTAGATTGATTAGGTGTCGCTTGGGAGCCTCCTACTTCGTGTTGTGGAGTGAACCAAGAAGTTTGTAAGGGCAAGGAGATCGCCTACTTCGTGAAGATCTACCCATAGTGAGGCTAGTCCTTTGTGGACGGAAGCCGCATGGAATAGTCAAGGTTGCTTCTTTGTGGAACTCTCCGTGGGTAGAGCCCTTCGTGGACTCTCGCGACCGATACCCTCCATGGGTTGAAGACTCCATGAACGTAGACGTATGATAGCACCACCTATCGGAACCATGGGAAAAATCACCGTGTCATCACATGTGTTTGCTTTCCTAACACTCTCTTTACTTACATGTGCAATGTCTTTATTTGCCGCTGCTACACTCTTAGACATGCATGTGTAGGGTGTTACTTGATATGCCATGAATGCTAAAACTTGCCAAGAATTAATATTGGGAAAAGGCAAAACTTTTATTTGGTCAAGTACTCTAATCGCCCCCCTCTAGGCCTACTTTCGATCCTATAGGTGGTATCAGAGCTTTGGTCTCCATTGCATTGGTTTCACAACCTAGGAGAAGTATGGCATCTAGTGAGGGAAATTATCACCATAGAGGTCTGTACTTTGATGGCACTAATTTTGCTAGTTGGAAGCATAAAATGAAAATGCATTTGCTTGGTCATAATCCTGCCATTGGGCTGTTGTTCGTGTTGGCTTGCAAGGTGAATTCTTTGCGGCTAGAAAGGAACCAGATCGTGAAGCGTTTGCGGATGAATTGAAGATGTTGCAACTCAATGCTCAAGCATGTGACATTCTCTTCAACTTCCTATGTCCCAAAGAATTCAACAAAATCAGCTGGCTTGAACACACAAAAGAGATTTGGGATACTTTGGTTGATATGCATGACGAAACTGAGTCTGTGAGACAATCCAAGTTAGATGTTCTTCAAGGTCAGCTTGACAAGTTCAAGATCAAGGATGGTGAAGGAGTCGCTGAAATGTACTCTAGGCTAGCTCTCATCACAAATGAGATTGCCGGCTTAGCAAGCAAAGAAATGACTGACAAGTTCATCATCAAGAAGATACTTCGAGCTTTGGATGAGAGATATGACACCATGTGCACATTGATCCAAATGATGCCCAACTACAAAGATCTCAAACCAACGGAAGAGATTGGTAGAATTGTTTCTCATGAGATGACACTCAAGGACAAGGAAGACCTTCATCACAAGTCTAGTGGTGCTTACAAAGTCACAAGTGATGCTCCCTCTACCTCAAGCAACAACATTATCACAAATGAATAGATAAGCCTCATGGTCAAGAAATTCAACAAGTTCTACAAGAACAGAAGCAAAGATCGCATCTCCAACTCAAGATATGAAGAGAAGCGTTCGTCAAGTCATGATCGAAACTGCTACAACTGTGGGAAGCCCGGAGACTACTCCAATGAGTGCTCGGCTCCCTACAAACGAGGAGAAGAGTCACCAAGAAGATGAAGCTCAAGAGATGAATCACCTCGTAGAGAGAGAAGGAGTAGGGATGATCGTTATGAACGAAGACCCTCAAGGAAAAGTAGGGAATCGGAGAAGAAGGACAAGCACACCAAGAGCTACTCAAGAAGAAAGCATCAAGCTCATGTTGGTGAATGGGTTTCCGGCTCCGACTCCGACAATCACTCTCAGAGAAGCTATCACTCCAAGTCCGACTATAGTCAAGATGATGGTGTTGCCGGAATTGCACTAGTGACAACCAACTCCTATGATCTATTTGATTCACCAAATGAAGGAGGTGGAAGTTGCTTCATGGCTAAAGGCCCCAAGGTATCACACCCTGAATATCTTGATTTCGATAGTGATGAAGATGATTTGCTTTACAATGATGACTTGATATGTGATAAAACTAGTGATGATAATCATAATGAACTTGATATTTCTCATACTAGTCAAGATAAGTCAATCGACAATGATAAGATGAAAATAGAAGAACTAACTAAAGAATTCAACACTCTTAAGTTAGCTCATGAATCTACTCTTGAAGATCATAGAGAGCTTTTAAGAACTCATGAGAAGCTACACTTCGAGAATCTCAATTTGGAGCAAGAACATGAATTTCTTAAAGCTATCAATGACGATCTACGAAAGAATACTTCATCTTATACTGCCAAACGACTACTCTTGTCTACATTCATGCCACACGTATATCTAAGAAAACTAGTAACAAAGGAAAGAAAGGTTCTTCATCTAGTAGCAACAATAAAAATGCTAAACTGTCACACCCAAGATGCGCGCCTATCCATATTAAGGCATCTTGCCGTTCGCAAGTACAGTATCATTACATACATTTAGGAAGAGAAGAGTATATGAGTTGGCTTACACTCGCCACATGCTAAATTACAAATCCACACAATTATTCCAATCATCAATACAAAGGTAGGGTCCGGCTACAGACGAAATCAAACGATAAAGTGATGCAATGACACTGGCTTGCTAGCCCAAAGATCTCGACCACGACCACTCTACTCGTCTGGATAAGTGACGTACATCCTGCCACGCTCCTCGTCATACTCCCACCGGAGCTGCGTCACATCACATGGCACGATCTCATCTGTACCTACACCTAGATTGTTGTAGTAATCTGTGAGCCATGGGAACTCAGCAATCTCGCGCCCGGGTATCGAGACTATTCAAGCTCATAGGTTGGAATGGGGTATGTGTTTGGTTTGCAGAAGCACTAAGCATTTATGGTGGCTAAACTTACGGAACATGAAAGTAAATATGTGGTCTACGATAAACGATCGAGAACTAGAATGACCTCTAAGAGATCCTGAACACCTATTTACGTCAATCATAACCCCATCGTGTTCTCTCTTGGTTCATGTTCACGAGTAGAGATGATCACGGATACTCACACAGTTGGTGTATTTTATTAGAGTTTACTTCAAGTTAACTATAACCGAGTGTTAAACAAATATCCAAGTTGCCACATAACCGCGGGCATGGCTTTCCGAAAGTTTTAACCCTACAGGGGTGCTCCAACTAGTCCATCATAAATTAACCACACTCCGTGGGAATAACCTCGACCGAAAGATCTCGTGATCATCCTAGGCAACTCCAAAGGAAATCCGACACCTCGAGATAGCCCGAAGAAAATCAGAGTTCCACACGCAAGCCACTCGAGAAAAGTAAAACAAGTCCAGCAAGATCACCCGACGTGTCAATGAACCCGATAAGATCCGTGTATCTCGTTATCAGGACACGACAGATAAGCTAAGCGTACGGTGACCTGATAGAAATCTCCCGAGCTGCCCTGGGTTGGCCCCGCACGGTGCTCTAGTTTGGACAAACACTCACAAGGAGCACTGGCCCGGGGATTGATTAATTATCCACGGGGTTACAAAGCCTTATGCAAATTTTATTTAGTTGTTTAAGCAAATAGTACCAATGTTGGGTCTTGCCAGACAAGTTTTAATCTCGACCGAATAATCAAGGGGGTCCCCATAACAACCCCAAGCATGTTAGGAGCAAAACACCGAGCAAAAGGCCAAGCTTTCCACCATACCAAGATATATATGTGCATTAAATGAAATAGTAGATAATATTGTGATATGCCAGAAATCCATCTTATCACATGGAAACACCTGTACCTGCAACTAAGAACGCTATAAGAGGGGCTGAGCAGTGGTAACTTAGCTAAACAAGTTTTGCTAGGATGTGGAGGGGTTAGAGGCTATCATGGCAATGTAGGAGTCTTGACATTCAAGTGGTAGGTAACGCATATGTAACGATAAGAACGAGACATCTAGAAAAGCAAAAATAGTGTCGGGATCCAGGTACGATCATCTTGCCTGTTGGTTCTTCAGAGGGACAAAGAGCGGAGTCCTCGTAGTGGTACTCTCCTGGTTCCTCATACTCAGTTTCAAAACTCACGTCTACCCAAGATAAATAGAAACAGTAAACAACCAACCAAGGTGCAATGCACAAACAAGATGATGCATGATTCATTCGAAGTATTTAACATGGCAAACCTAAATTAGTCATGTTTCACATGCAATAGTTTAGTTGTTTACAATTATGGACATAACCTCATGTTAAGTTATTTAAACATGCATGATCATGGCAAATATGGATGCTTCTTGCAAAATTGATACAAATGCATATGAATATCGTAGGAAACGGAGTTACGGTTCTCACGCTACGCTCACGACAAGTTACGAAGGCAAAACACAAGACAAATAAGGCCATGGGCTAGTCCTTGGCATTCCAAGGTATCCACTGGTTACGCAATGAAAAAACAACCACAATGGAGTCAAATATCAAGCAATTCCATGGAGTATAGCTCCCAGAAGTGACAAAACACTAAAACACACAATCTGCCACAAACAACAACATAGCAACTTTCACAGCCAATAACTAGAGCTACAGGAAGTCTCCAACCACAAACAAGGCATTGACAGAAACTACATGGCATGCTTATCAAATTATCCAACTACACAAACTGGAATGGAGGCACACAACAATAAGCATGAAGCTCACAAGTTGGCATGATGAAACAGATTTTAGGGACTTGGAGAAAATAACAGCTTTCTGGAATCTGAGTTAATCTTATAGCAAGTTGACAGCAGAAACTAATGGTGATAGAGACCACCTCATGGCATGAAAATTTAAGAGGATGATAGAGGGCAACATCTACTTCAAAACACTAGCACTAAGCTTGAGCTAATTCTCAATATATCACTTGGTAGCATCCACTCTTAGCGGCATAAAAATATTACCAGATTCTCAGACTTAGAAATATTTAGCATGTTTGAAAGCAGCAACCTTTTAGTGGCTACTTTAGAGCATGGTTCCCAGTTATAACCAAGTTTAACATGACAAAAATAAATACCATGGCAATCTACTCATCAAAGGCTACCACTTTCATGTTGACACAAATATCATAGCATGCATGGATTAATTCTAACAAAAATGACAAATGGCACTTTGAGACAAAATGACATTTTGTCAAACTTGATCCAATGACCAAACAAGTTGCACCAATGAATTCCTTTGGTGATTCTGCCCCAAAAGCATGTATCATACTCATATGTTTGCATGGAGCAACATGGCAAAACACTAGATAGAAAAAATGTCCATCATTCCTATAAGTGAAAAGTTACTAAAAATGATCATGTGCATATTTGTTCATGCCCAGAATTAGCAATATACCAGAAATAGAAATATCTATTTACAACACCACAAAAACATAAACAAAATAAAAGAAAATACAATTAGGAGGGGGACCCACCTGGCATACTCACCAGGGTCCCCTAGTGGATGACAAGTGGGGCCTGGGCCCACTTGTCACACACACAACATCACACACACCCTGGATCAGCCATCCACACCAGATCCACACACACACAACACACATAGGCACACACATGCGCATACACGCACACAAACCAGATCTGGCTATGGCCGCACTAGATCCCAGAACAGCAAACACCAGATCCCTCTAATGAAATAAAAGAAATCAAAAAAAGGGGGGAAGCTCGGATCGAACCCACGACCTCGCGGTCGTTCCCCGAATCGGTTGCCATTGCGCCAATCAACCGATCTCAACAGAAGGGGGGACTAGCACTACTTGTACCACCGGCGATGGCGAGCTCTACGCGACGAAGCCAGAAGGGGGCTAAAGTGAAATGAGAGGGTTGTGGGGAGGTGGCGCTCACCGAGGGCTGCTCGGAGATGCGGGAACGAGGCGACGACGAGGAAGAAGGCAAAAAAGACGGCCGACGACAGCTTGTCCGCTTGCGGACGACGGTGACGGTGAGGCGGCGCTGCGGGGGTGCTCCTCACCCCCTAGCACCGAGAATGGAACGCGGAATACACCCACGTGCTCCATGCCATCTTCACCAGCGACAAGGGCCACCGGAGGCGACGGGGATGGCCCAGAGACGACGGGACAATGCTCTCTGAACCTTACCTCTCTGAAACCTTACCTGACAGGGAAAGAAAGGAGATGGGAGAGAAGGCAGGAGAAGAAGATAGGAGCGGCGGCGGTAGGAGGGGAAATAGAAACCCTAGGCGGAGCCGCACACACATCTAGGGGTTTAAAAGCCCCAGAGTAGACGGCGACGAACGGCGCAAGGACACGGCGGAGCACTCTCTCTCTCACTCACTCTGAACCTGACGGAAAGAAACAGACGGGAGCAGGTCTCCGCTACGCTGCGACTGGGCCGCACGCAGGGAGGCTACCTGGGCCGGGAAAGGCCCAATGCCCACTCTCTCTCGCAGAAAATAAAACAGAGGGAGTTCCTATTAATAAAAAGATAAAAACAAGAAAAAGCCCACAGAGAAAAAGAAAAGGGTTTGGTATAAAACAAAAATACCTTGCCTGAGCAAATAATGTGCCCCATTTAAATAAAATGAAGAGATGATTTTTGGAACAAAGAAATTAAATGCTTTTAAGTATGAACAGCCCCTATTCTATAGCAAAACCCCATGAGCCCAAGTCCAAACATCAGAGAGAGAAACACACACAAACTCAATATAATATTTCCTACAACTTGAACATTTTAAACATATTTATAGAGAAAGTTAATTTCGTTGAAGAAAAACCAAAAGAATAAAAGACTTAGGTTCAGATTTGAAAATAAGGGAGAGGAGAGGAGTTGAAGCCCACACATGCACAAAACCACAATCACACAAGAACTTCTCACACCTCACCACAAGATCACATGGGAGCACACCACAAGATATTATGCATGACATGATGATGAGATGACATGATGCATGATGCATGAGACAAATACATGGTAAAGGAGCAAACTCAGTTCATTCATCACATGACACATGGGTCCGCATAGGTTACATGGCCATAAATGGCAGGGGCAGCACTTGGGCTATCACAACTCTCCCACACTACAAGAGGATCTCGACTCGAGATCTAGGAACGAAAGAACTCTGGATATTCGGAACAGAGAAGATCCTCACGTTCCCAAGTAGCTTCTTTGTCATAATGATGAGACCACTTCACCTTGAGAAACTTGATTGATTTGTTGTGAGTCTTACGCTCAGTTTCTTCGAGAATAGCCACTGCATGCTCACGATAAGATAGGTATTCATGGAGATCAATGTCTTGGAGGTCAATGGTACGCTCGGGAGTCTTGAAGTACACTACTAGGAAAAGGGCTATAGATAAAAGAGACACTAATGGCGCACCAGACAAGTGGTGCGCCACTACTATATAGCAGAACAATTTTTTTTTGTTATTTTTCCAAAAGTACTAATGGCGCACCAGGTCAGAGTGCGCCATTAGTAGTTTAACTACTAATGGCGCACGACAAGCCCAGTGCGCCACTACTATTTTTTTTTGCAAAAACTACTAATGGCGCACCACCAGCTGGTGCGCCATTAGTAACCAGGGTTACTAATGGCGCATTTGTAGGTGGTGCGCCATTAGTAACCTGTGATACTTATGCTAAACTTTTTTTTTGCAAAAACTACTAATGGCGCACCACCTAACTGGTGCGCCATTAGTAACCCACCACCTAACTGGTGCGACATTAGTAACCAGGGTTACTAATGGCGCACCAGTTAGGTGGTGCGCCATTAGTAGTTTTGCACTGCTCCAATCCCCCCCCGGTGGACCGCCTTTTCAGTTTAAAAATAAATAAAAGAAAATGATGAAAATGTCAAAAAAATAAAAGAAAATAAGTTTCCCAGGTGATATGTGGTCTAGTTGTATGGAAAATTTACAAATATGAATTTTGACTTTATTTGCAAAATCTCTTTGGAATTTAGTAAAATGGGCATAACTTTTGCATACAAACTCGGATTAAAAAGTTTTTTATATGAAAAATCATCTACTCGAAAAGTTACATCCGGATTCATATGGGGGAACCCCGTTGAAGATTTTTAGAATCCCCAAAAACCTAACAGAATAAAAGATACGGGGCTTTTAAGATCTAGAGGGGAAATTTAACAGAAAAAAAATTGTTTTGATTTTTTTTGGAAAACATGTTCAAAATATGATACGTAATATGACCGGGAAGTTTGAAATATTTTTTCAAAATTTCATCACACTCATGAACACTCATGAATATGAACAAAGTCCCAGACATCAACAAGGTTTAATAGGATTGATATGATACATATATCAACAAGTGCCTGTTAAGTGAGCTGGTGTTGGGGTTGGATAGAATTGAGAAGTTAAGCGTGCTTGGGTTGGAGTAGTGTGAGGATGGGTGACCTTCCGGGAAGTTTGACCACGGAGCTCGGGCTAAAGCATATTGACCCAAGATTAAGCCATAGTGACCCGACATTAAGAAAAAACAAAAAAGATCTGAAAAAAAATTTCTAATTTTTTTTTTGAAAAAAAATGTTAGTAATGGCGCACTCTATGTGGTGCGCCATTACTAAGTCAGATAGTAATGGCGCACCGTGAGCTATACTAATGGCGCACTGCATGGTGCGCCATGTGGTGCGCCATTAGTAAAAAATTCTAATGGCGCACTCTATGTGGTGCGCCATTACTAAGTCAGATAGTAATGGCGCACCGTGAGCTATACTAATGGCGCACTGCATGGTGCGCCATGTGGTGCGCCATTAGTAAAAAATTCTAATGGCGTGGTGCTAGTGGCGCACCTGTAGTGCGCCACTAGCAGCCTTTTTTCTAGTAGTGGTACCTCCAAAGCTGAGAGACATGGAAGACATCGTGCACATTTGTGAAGTTTGGAGGAAGCTCTAGTTGATATGCAAGTTCACCTCTCTTGCCAACAACTCTGAAAGGACCAACAAAGCGAGGAGCTAGCTTTCCTTTAATTCCAAACCACTGAGTGCCCTTCATGGGAGAGACTCTGAGATAAACTAGATCATCAACTTGAAAGGAGACATCTCGATGTTTGTTATCGTAATAACTCTTTTGTCAGGATTGAGCTGCTTTGAGGTTCTCATGAATGACACGACACATCTCTTCTGCTTCGGTGATCATGTCATTGCCCAAAATTTGACGCTCACCGGTTTCAGACAAGTTAAGCGGGGTATGACACTTCCTGCTGTAGAGAATCTCCAAAGGGGCCTTGCCTAAGCTAGCCTGACAGCTATTGTTGTATGAGAATTCAGCGTATGGAAGGAAGTCTTCCCATTTCATGCTGAACGAAATCACACAAGCTCTGAGCATGTCTTCAAGGATCTGATTGACTCTCTCAACTTGACCACTTGTCTGCGGATGGAATGCAGTGCTGAAACGGATCTTGGTACCCATAGCAGTCTGGAAGGACTCCCAAAACTTGGAAGTAAATAGGCTTCCACGGTCAGATGAGATGAGCTGAGGGATACCATGCAAAGAAACCATCCTTGACGTGTACAACTCTGCAAGCTGAGCTGCCGAGATAGATTCTTTGACCGGAAGGAAATGAGCAACTTTGGTCATCTTGTCGATAACCACAAAGATGGCATCGTTGCCTCTCTTGGACTTGGGAAACCCAGTGACGAAATCCATCTCCACATGATCGAATTTCCACTCTGGGATAGGAAAAGGCTGAAGGAGACCTGCTGGACATTGATGTTCTTCCTTCACTCTGTGAAAAACATTACACTTGTTCACGAACTGAGCAATTTCACGTTTCATGCGAGTCCACCAGAAGGTTTGCTTGAGATCCTGATACATCTTGGAACTGTCTGGATGAATGGATAGAAGAGAATTGTGTGCTTCGTCCATGATAACCTTCTTGAGATCACCTTTTGGAACCACCAGACGGTCCTCAAAGAACAAGGTATCTTTGTCATCAACATGAAAGCACTTAAACTTCGGAATGCCCTTGGCCACACCTTTCTTCACTTTCTTCACCATAGCGTCAAGAAGTTGAGCTTGGTGAACCTGATCTTCCAGAGTCGGAGAGACTTGAAGATTGGCAAGAAATCCTTGCGGAATCATTTGAAGGTTGAGCTTGTGGAAGGCTTCACAAAGCTCGGGTTGAAGAGGCTTCAGGATGAGACTGTTGTAGTACGCCTTTTGGCTGAGCGCGTCTACAATGACATTTTCTTTTCCAGGAGTATACTCAATGCTTGGATTGAAGTCCTCAAGCATTTCCACCCAACGAGACTGTCGAAGATTAAGATTGGGTTGAGTGAAAATGTACTTCAAGCTCTTGTGATCGGTGTACACCTCAACTGATCTACCCAACAACAAATGCCTCCAAGTCATCTAACCATGCACAACTGCCGCCAACTCGAGATCATGAGTGGGATATTTCTTCTTGGCAAGCTTCAACTGGCCTGAGGTATAAGCAACTATCTTATTATCTTGCATGAGAACACAACCAAGGCCTTGGAGAGAAGCATCACAGAAAACTTGGAAAGGCTTTGACTGCTCGGGAGGAACAAGAACTGGAGCTAAAGTCAGTCTCTGCTTGAGCGTATTGAATGCCACATCACACTCAGGAGACCAAACATACTTGACATTCTTTTGGAGGAGATTAGACAGAGGCTTAGCAATCTGAGAGAAGTTCTCCATGAATCTTCTTCAATAACTAGCAAGCCCGAGGAAACTACGAAGTTGCTTCACATTCTGAGGAGGCTCCCACTTCAAGATTGCCTCAACTTTCTCAGGGTGCACTTTAATGCCCTCGGCAGAGATCACATGCCCAAGGTACACCACCTCATTGAGCCAAAACTCACACTTGGAAAACTTTGCATAGAATCGATGTTCTCTTAGCTTGTCAAGCACAATCCTGAGATGCTCTGCATGCTCTTCTTTTGTCTCCGAGAACACGAGGATATCATCCAAATAGACCAAGACGAACTCATTCTTGAAAGGAGAGAAAATGAAGTTCATCATTCTTGAGAAGGTTGGAGGAGCATTGGCAAGACCAAACGACATGACAGTGTACTCATAAGAGCCAAAACTCATCCTGAAAGCGATCTTTGGAATATCTTCTTCGCGAATGCGAATCTGATGATAGCCCATGCGAAGATCAAGCTTCGAGAAAACCTTGGCACTTTTCAGTTGTTCAAACAACTCATTGATGTTGGGAAGCGGGTACTTGTGTCTGATTGTCTTCTTGTTCAATGGATGGTAATCGACACAAAGCCGGTCCATGCCATCCTTCTTCTTGACAAACAAAACACCACAACCCCATGGAGAAGAACTTTGTCTGATCAGACCCAGACGTTCTTGTTCATCTAGCTTCTTCTTCAAATCTTTCAGCTCTTCGAGGCCAAGTTTGTAAGGGCGATTGCAAACCGGTTCAGTTCTAGGCTCGAGGTCAATCACAAACTCGACTGGACGGTGCAGAGGCATTCCTGGCAATTCTTCTGGAAAGACATCTTCATACTTACAAACCCTCGAAATTTGAGAAATAGCTGAGATTTCACCCTTCTCATTAAGAGCAAAGAGACGGATTGTATCAGCGCGAGCTGCGAAAATAATCACATTCTGAAGGATGAGTCATCTTGACTTCTTTTGCTTGACAATCAACATAAGCCTGGCTCATAGCCAGGAAGTCCATGCCCAAAATGAGATCAATATCGGAATTTCCGAGGACATAAGGAGAAGCCAAGAAAGAATAGTTGCCCATCTTGATAGAAACATCCGGAACAACAGAATTTTCCCTCATCGAAGAACCCAGAGAAACAATACCCAATGGTCTATCCAATGATGCCGAAGGGAAATCATGCTTAATGAAAAATGGCTTTGACATGAAACAATGTGATGCACCAGTATCGAACAACACTTTTGTAGGAAATTAATTAACTGAGAGATTACCCATGATCACTTGAGAAGAATCCTCTGCCTCTGCTGCGTTCACCATATTCACTCTTGCGGTCTTGGGATTATACTTCACCATTGCATTGCCTGGAGGCCTGATTGGAGGAGGAGGCGGAAGATGCCACTGGTTGCACTTGTTTGAGTAGTGACCCTTCTGACCACACTTGTGACAAGTAACCTCAGATAGCAGATGAAAGTTTCCAGAAGGAGGAACAAAAGCTGACTTTGGCACCTGGGGTCTCTGCTGATATCCTGGGTTGGGTGGGTGGGAAGAACCATGGACACTGAACTACTTTTGCTGCTGAGGAGGACGCAACGGAGGAGGATTAGGCACCCAATATTTCTGCTGCTTAGGAACCATCTGAGAGCTGGAAGAAGAAGAATATGAATCCCTTGAACGCTTCCTTGAGTTCTCCAACTTGAGCCGAGTTGCCTCGACCTTCAAAGCCATGCTGTAGAACTAATCAAACTCACGAGGCTCTTGAAGGACTAGACCTGGAAGAAGCTCATCCTTGAGACCACTTGTGAACTGATAGATCATGGCCTTGTCATCTGGAACATCTTGCTTAGCATAGCGGGCTAGATTCTGAAACTCGATGTTGTACTGATAGACAGACTTGCTTCCCTGCTTCAGGTGCCTGAACTTCTCACGCATCTCCTTGACAAAGCTTGTCGGAATGTAATGGGCCCTGAAGTCATGACAGAAATCGTCCCAAGTAACAACACGATCGCCCCTGGAATCCTTGTACTGCTGCCACCAATCAGCTGCCTGACCCTTGAGCTGGAACGACACGAATCTGACAAAGTCCTCTGGTCTGACATTGCTGCACTCAAAATGCTTACTCATGTCATGGAGCCAATCATCAGCATCAAAAGGCTACTCACAACAGGTGAAAGACTTGGGTGGTTGGCAAGGAACTAGTTGAGCGTCGCGAACTAAGGTTGATTCTGAAAATTCCCTTGAAAGCCTTGTTGTCCCTGATCTCGTTCTTGCAACAACCCGAGCAACATCTGAGTATTCACATTGGTTGCAGCCATCACAGCTTGCCAAGCTTCTGGAGGAGGAGAAGGTGGCGGGGGTAGTGGAACATCAGATTGCTCCTCACCACGACCCGCAGTCATGCGAGTTGTTGGAGCCATCCTGAGATGGAAAAAAACATCAACACCTCATTGATAAGATGAATTCAAAAGCTGAATCAAATGCTTGAAAGAAATTGAATGAATAACACAAACAACCTTCCTACTGAAAAATTAGTAAGAATGACTTCTTCGGTTTTTTCATAACATCATCAGATATTAGAAGCCACTTGCAATAACAGAAAAGTATTGAGCTAATGTTGCTCGGAACAAATGTATATGCCCTCATACATCTAAAGAAGATGATCCTAGATAACTACATGAGTTCCCACCTAAGAACTTCCGAAAACTTTTTGGTTATGCAATCCGGTGTGGGGGATACAAGGAGGAAATATCTCACACAACTAGCAAACCTACACCCCAACTGTATACATCCTTCAACACATAACCAGAGGCTTTCGCAAATCCATCTAACTCGAATCCTCGAAAGCACAACGATACTAAACATGGTGGTACCCCGGACGCCTCCCCAGTACTGGGTGACTCTGACCTTATCTCACCACGACAAGTATCGAAGTAATTCCGAACACCCTCCGTCTTGAGATACTAAGGAAGCTGAATGATAACGATGTGGCAAGAATTCCCTGGAGCTTGACTCCAGGAAGAAATCAAGTCAAACAGGAGGCACCAAGATAGAACTTCGTCACATCGGTATCATATAGACTCCAAAATATCCGCGTGAACCTAAAAAAAATTGAGTGAGAAGAGGAGTAGAATAAAAATTCCTAAGTCGAATACCTCACCAAAGCATAGAAGAGGAGTAAAAAGAAACCTACTCTCCAATATAACTAGACTCAAAATAGATTTTACTAGACTCGACTCGGCCATGTTCGATCAAGCAAAGGGCTCCTATGGTCGTATGGCTCTGAATACCAACTTGTCACGCCCAAGATGCACGCCTATCCATATTAAGGCACAAGGGCTTCGACAGGGATACCGACGCATCTTGCCGTTCTCAAGTACAATATCATTACATACATTTAGGAAGAGAAGAGTATATGAGTTGGCGTACACTCGCCACATGCCAAATTACAAATCCACACAATTATACCAATCATCAATACAAAGGCAGGGTCCGGCTACAGACGAAATCAAATGATAAAATGATGCATTGACACTAGCTTGCTAGCCCAAAGATCTCGACCACGACCACTCTACTCGTCTGGATAAGTGACGTACATCCTGCCACACTCCTCGTCATACTCCCACTAGAGCTGCGTCACATCATCTGGCACGATCCAATCTATACCTGCACCTGGATTGTTGTAGTAATCTATGAGCCACGGGGACACAACAGTCTCGCGCCCGGGTACCGAGACTATTCAAGATCATAGGTTGGAATGGGGTATGTGTTTGGTTTGCAGCAGCATTAAGAATTTATGGTGGCTAAACTTACGGAACATGAAAGTAAATATGTGGTCTACAATAAACGATCGAGAACTAGAATGACCTGTAAGCGATCCTGAACACCTACTTACATCAATCATAACCCCACCGTGTTCTCTCTCGGTTCATGTTAACGAGCAGAGACGATCACGGATACTCACATAGTTGGTGTATTTTATTAGAGTTTACTTCAAGTTAACTATAACCGGGTGTTAAACAAATATCCAAGTTGCCACATAACCGCGGGCATGACTTTCCGAAAGTTTTAACCCTGCAGGGCTGCTCCAACTAGTCCATCATAAATTAACCACACTCTGTGGGAATAACCTCAACCACGGATCTCATGATCATCCTAGGCAACTCCAAAGGAAATCTGACACCTCGAGATAGCCCAAAGAAAATCCGAGTTCCACACGCAAGCCACTCGAGAAAGGTAAAACAAGTCCAGCAAGACCACCCGACGTGTCGACGAACCCGATAAGAGCCGCGTATCTCGTTCTCAGGACACGACAGGTAAGCGAAGCATACGGTGGCCTGATAGAAACCTCCTGAGTTGCTCCAGGTTGGCCCCGCATGGTACTCTAGTTTGGACCAACACTCATGAGGAGCACTGGCCCAGGGGTTGATTAATTATCCATGGGGTTGCAAAGCCCTATGCAAATTTTATTAAGTTGTTTAAGCAAATAGTATCGATGTTGGGTCTTGCCATACAAGTTTTACTCTCAATCGAATAATCAAGGGGCCCCCAAAACAACCCCGAGCA
Organism: Hordeum marinum; assembly: GCA_022496015.1. Classification (NCBI taxonomy): domain Eukaryota; kingdom Viridiplantae; phylum Streptophyta; class Magnoliopsida; order Poales; family Poaceae; genus Hordeum; species Hordeum marinum. Next base: position 218,806,185 of record CM039672.1, read on the forward strand.
TGTTAGGAGTGCAAAGTATGGAAACATAACACCGGTAACAAGAAACTATGGCAGTAAAAGCGGAAGAAAACACTGAGCAAAAGGCCAAGCTTTTCGCTGTACCAAGATATATATGTGCATTAAATTAAATAGAAAATAATATTGTGATATGCCAGAAATCCATGTTATCACATGGAAACAACCTGCACGTGCAACTAAGAACGCTATAAGAGGGGCTGAGCAGCGGTAACTTAGCCAAACAAGGTTTGCTAGCATGTGGAGGGGTTAGAGGCTATCATGGCAACGTAGGAGGCTTGAAATTCAAGTGGTAGGTAACACATATGTCACGATGAGAACGAGACATCTAGCAAAGCAAAAATAGTGTCGGGATCCGGGTACGATCATCTTGCCTGTTGGTTCTTTAGAGGGACAAAGAGCGGGGTCCTCATAGTGGTACTCTCCTGCATCCTCGTACTCAGTTTCAACACTCGCTTCTACCCAAGATAAACAACAACAATAAACAACCAACCAAGGTGCAACGCACAAACAATATGATGCATGATTCATTCGAAGTATTTAACATGGCAAACCTAAACTAGTCATGTTTCACATGCAATAGTTTAGTTGTTTACAATTCTAGACAGAACCTCATGTTAAGTTATTTAACATGCATGATCATGGAAAATATGTATGCTTCTTGGAAAATTGATACAAATGCATATGAAGAACATAGGGAACGGAGTTACGGTTCTCACGCTACGCTCACGACAAGTTACGAAGGCAAAACACAAGACAAATAAGGCCATGGGCTAGTCCTTGGCATTCCAAGGTATCCACTGGTTAATCAATGAAAAAACAACCACAATGGAGTCAAATATCAAGCAATTCCATGGAGTATAGCTCCCAGAAGTGACAAAACACTAAAACACACAATCTGTCACAAACAGCAACATAGCAACTTTCACAGCCAATAACTAGAGCTACAGGAAGTCTCCAACCACAAACAAGGCATTGACAGAAACTACATAGCATGCTTATCAAATTATCCAACTACACAAACTGGAATGGAGGCACACAACAATAAGCATGAAGCTCACAAGTTGGCATGATGAAACAGATTTTAGGGACTTCGAGAAAATAACAGCTTTCTGGAATCTAAGTTAATCTTATAGCAAGTTGACAGCAGAAACTAATGGTGATAGAGACCACCTCATGGCCTGAAAATTTAAGAGGATGATAGAGGGAAACATCTACTTCAAAACACTAGCACTAAGCTTGAGCTAATTCTCAATATATCACTTGGTAGCATCCACTCTTAGCGGCATAAAAATATTACCAGATTCTCAGACTTAGAAATATTTAGCATGTTTGAAAGCAACAACCTTTTAGTGGCTACTTTAGAGCATGGTTCCCACTTATAACCAAGTTTAACATGACAAAAATAAATACCATGGCAATCTACTCATCAAAGGCTACCACTTTCATGTTGACACAAATATCATAGCATGCATGGATTAATTCTAACAAAAATGACAAATGGCACTTTGAGACAAAATGAAATTTTATCAAACTTGCTCCAATGACCAAACAAGTTGCACCAATGAATTCCTTGGGTGATTCTACCCCAAAATCATGTATCATACTCATATGTTTGCATGGAGCAACATGGCAAAACACTAGATAGAAAAAATGCCCATCATTCCTATAAGTGAAATGTTACTAAAAATGATCATGTGCATATTTGTTCATGTCCAGAATTAGCAATATACCAGAAATAGAAATATCTATTTACAACACCACAAAAACACAAACAAAATAAAAGAAAACACAATTAGGAGGGGGACCCACCTGGCATACTCACCAGGGTCCCCTAGTGGATGACAAGTGGGGCCTGAGCCCACTTGTCATACACACAACATCACACACACCCTAGATCAGCTATCCACACCAAATCCACACACACACAACACACACACAGGCACACACACGCGCATACACGCAGGCACACCAGATCTAGCTGTGGCCGCACCAGATCCCTTCACAACACACACCAGATCCCTCCTATGAAAGAAAAGAAATCAAAAAGGGGGGAAGCTGGGATCAAACCCACAACCTTGGGGTCGTTCCTCGAATCGGTTGCCACTGCGCCAATCGACGGATCTCAACAGAAGGGGGGACTAGCGCTACTTGTACCAACACAACAAAACAAACCTGACGAAACTGAATATAAATGACCACCGGCGACAGAGAACAGCGACGACGATCCCGACGACTACTGGGCCTCTCTGGCGACGCAGAGCATCCGCGGGGAGAGCGGGGACCTATGAGTATCCAATCCCCTGCTCGTCTTGCGATGAGGAGGACGGAGGCGACGGCCCTCAAGGCCGTGCCTTGCACTACGCGGCGGCGAGGGCGAGCTCTACGCAACGAAGCCGGAAGGGGGCTACAGTGAAACAAGAGGGCTGCAGGGAGGAGGCGCTCACCGAGGGCTGCTTGGAGAAGCAGGAACGTGGTGACAACGAGAAAGAAGACATAGAAGATGGGCGGTGACAGCTTGTCCGCTTGCGAACGACGACACTGGCGAGGCGGCGCTACAGGGGTGCTCCTCACCCCTTAGCACCGGGAATGGAACGCGGAAGACACCCGCATGCTCCATGTCATCTCCACCAGCGACGAGGGCCACCGGAGGCGACGACGACGACCCAGAGATGACGAGACTCTACTCTCTGAACCTTACCTCTCTGAAACCTTACCTGACAGGGAAAGAAAGGAGATGGGAGAGGAGGAAGGAGAAGAAGATAGGAGCGGCTGCAGCAGGAGGGGAAAGAGGAACCCTAGGCGGAGCCGCACGCACGTCGAGGGGGTTTAAAAGCCCCAGAGCAGATGGCGATGAACGGTGCAAGGACACGACGATGCGCTGTCTGTCTCACTCACTCTGAACCTGACGAAAAGAAACACACGGGAGCATGTCTCCGCTACGCTACGGCTGGGCCGCGCGCGGGGAGGATACCTGGGCTGGGAAAGGCCTAATGCACACTCTCTCTTGCGGTAAATAAAATAGAGGGAGTTCCTATTAATAAAAAGATAAAAACAAAAAAAGCCCTCAAATAAAAATAAAAGGGTTTGGTATAAAACAAAAATACCTTGCCTGAGCAAATAATGTGCCCCATTTAAATAAATGAAGAGATGATTTTTGGAACAAAGAAATTGAATGCTTTTAAATATGAACAAACCCTGTTCTTCAGCAAAACTCCATGAGCCCATGTCCAAACATCCCATAGAGCAACACACACAAACTCAAAATAATATTTCCTACAACTTGAACATTTTTAACAGATTTATAGAGCAAGTTAATTCTGTTGAAGAAAAACAAAAAGAATAAAAGACTTAGGTTAAGATTTGAAAATAAGGGAGAGGAGAGGAGTTGAAGCCCACACATGCACACAACCACAATCACACAAGAACTTCTCACACCTCACCACAAGATCACATGGGAGCAGACCACAAGATATTATGCATGACATGATGATGAGATGACATGATGCATGATGCATGAGACAAAGACATGGGAAAGGAGCAAACTCAGTTCATTCATCACATGACACATGGGTCCACATAGGTTACATGGCCATAAATGACATGGGCAGCACTTGGGCTGTCACATAAACCCAATGATGTTGCTCCTAGTAGTTCTATTGATTCCACTAATGATGATTCTCTTAGACAAGTTACACTTGAGCAAGAAAATGCTTTATTGAAAGGAATTATAGAGAAAGGTATCTACAAGAGTCTTGAAGGGTACAAACAATTTGATGAGATTGTACGCAAGCATGGAGGATACCGGAAGAATCATGGTGTTGGCTACTTCAACTCTAATGGAGTTGAATGGGAAGAAGGTTAATATCCGGTCCCAAGTTTGTTCCTCAAAATTAGAAGTATGAAAATACTCTTCCCATGGGGACAAATACTCAAGATGACCTTCCACCACAAGACACCAAGCTCAAGGGCAAGAACAAGCTCCAAGAGGACTTTGACTCTTATGAAGATGAACCCCAAGCTTTGGTGAAGTGGGTTCCCAAGGCTACTACAAGCTCAACTTCTACAAGTGCTACTTCAACACCAAGGATCCCCATCAACTTGATGTGGATTCCCAAGAAGAAGAACTAGAGAGTTCTTGAGGGGTAACTCCGCCAATGAAATTCACTCATATTCATTATTGGCAAGATCTATTTGCAATCAACATCAACCCTATGCAATAGATCAAGGAGTCACACATTCCCTCAAAGGTAAGCAAGGAACAAGGTAATCAACAAATCAATGGACATCATTACACATGCTTTGCACTCCATGTCCATAGATATCCTTGTATTTGTCTCTTGTGTGTTGGGACTAATCCATGTAGGTGAGAAGAGTAAGGAAGCAACAAGGATGCTCCCAACTCTTGGTGATCTTCATCAACCTTGAGCATCCACCACTATGTCACCAACATGAAGTCTTCATGGACAAAACCCGAGGTTAGTTTATCCCTCTTATGGGGGGATGTCACATCAAGGGGGGAGCTTTACTCTAAGACTTGAGTTAAAGCATCTCTTAGTATGTGACAACATTAAAAGCTTTATGTAAAAGTGGTAACCCCACTTGTGCTTAAACGATGAGTATGACCTATGATCAAGTACTCTTACTTGGCTCCTAAGTCAAATACTCATATATAGATGACTTCATCATCGCCCAAGTGCTTGTTAGATGCTAGAGTGTTTGTGCATGTTTGCCATGATTTCATTTGACATCTTATTGTGTGAGCATGTTGGTATGCATTTATTTTCTCATTCGAGGATCTCCAATTGTTGCTATTTGGCTTTTAGTTTATCTTTTGCCAGTTGGATATACAAGAATGCATATGTCCACTTCTTTAGCTATCTATGCTTTCTCTCCTCATACTATATTCATGCTGCATCAAAAAAATTGAACAAGTGCTTTTCGATCCCTCTATGTGTGGAGCACTCGGAGTTCCCTATCGATAAGGACTGACCATCAAAACCTCCCAAGTGCATCTCGGTGGAACCAACCGCAAATTCTCGGTCACACCGAATGCCTAGGGTTGATCTGGTTTCCAATCTCGGTACCATCGATTCCATCTTCTCGGCTGCACCGAGTTTCCCTGTCAACTGACAGTTGAGGAACTCGGTGACACCAAAAAGTTAGAATCGGTGTCACCGACAGTGGTGGGTATATAAGCCGTGGACCCCGACGCTTTGAAATTCAATATCATTCATCGCGCCTCAAAACCCTAAGCTGCAGCCTACGAGACCCCTGGTCGTCGCCCTTGTCTCCCTGCACTCCTCCGCCGTTGGGAATCGCTGTCGTCGACAAAATCCTCTCCCTCGTGGCCGCCGTAGAGGATCCGCGCCAAGCTATGGTACAGATTCAATCTCTTGTGCGCTGCTTCTCCAATTCTTGTGCATTAGATTCAAGTTTGTTAATAAGCCACTCTTTGCACATATTCCTATCCACACAAAATCTCTATAGTCTAGCGAATGGTGAATTTTCTAGGGTTTTGCCGTTTGCCCGATAAATCTCGGTGGAACCGAAACAGACATATCGGTCTCACCGATGTGAAATTCTATGTTGCTGAGAACTGACTTGATGGAACCGAGTTACTCTTTTCGGTCCAACTAAAAAGGGTGCCAAGGTTCGGTTAAGTGAGTTAGTCAGTCTCGGCCCCACCGAAAAATTTGTTTCGGGTGTACCGATATTTATTTGACAGAATGCAAAAATCTTGAAAATTCATTGTTCAAATTTCAAAAACCAGCCTCATTTTGTGATGACTCGTCTACTTCTACTCTCCTATATTCGATTCACAGGGTCAGTATGTCAGACATAGAGGACAGTAAAAATTTGGCAGAGCAGGGAGTTGACATGAGTTCTGGCACAAGCCTAGAGGCAAGTTCTTATTTATATCCAGGCACCCCCAGCTCTCATGGGTTGCCCAAGGCTACCACCAGAACCAGGAAGAAGCTAAATTCCGATGAAGAAGATTCTGATTTCATTCCTGAGGAGATTCTTGTCAAGAAGCAAGAAAATGCTGCTAAGAAGTCACCAACTAAAGCTACTTCTTCCAGAAGAGTTGTTAGCAAAGTATATGCACCCTCTGCAGCTATGAGAGCACCTGAGAGTGCTAGGGCACAATGACTATAGATCCCCCAAGGAAGTCTTCGCCTAAGAAGGCTGGGGAGAAGAAGTCCAGGAAGAGGATTATTCATGTGATTGGCAGGCCAACCTCTATGTATGAAGATCCAGAGGAGGCGGCTAGTGCTCCTGCTGAGGAAGAGGAGGAAGAACATGTTGAGAAAGCCCCTCCCAAGAAGAAAGCCAAGAAGCTTATGGCTGATGCTATGTCAAAGACTGGCACTTCCAAGAGCACCAAGCCTACTTCCAAGAAGGCTGTTGTACAGAAATCCAAGAGGACTACTAGAGACATTCCGGCTTCTGAGAAGAACAAAGTGACTGCCTCCAGACTTGAAGATGATGATGACTTGACTACTTTGATGAAGCTCAGACCACATTTTCCAATACATGATGCCATCCACTTAGTTGCTGAAGACATGAAGAAGAGGAAAGACTCAGGATTGAGAGCCTGGAGAGCCATAGATCCTTATGCTCAGAGGAAGAAAACTGATAGTGACTACAGGTTCTACACCAGAGAGCAACATGATTTTTATGAGACAGTGTTGCTTGACAAGAGCCCAGTTGTTAGCGATATGAGATATGTCGATTGGAAATTCATTAAGGATAATGTGGACTACTTCCCAAGTGTCGAAGATAATTTCCATTGCATTGGTCTAGATAAGTTAAATGGCAAAGAGCTTACTGCATGGAACGACAAGATGATCATGCAATTCTACTCCACTGCTCATTTCTACGGAGATGGTAGAATTGTATGGATGAGTGAAGGTGCAAGGTATGAATCCACTGTTGAGGAGTGGGCTGCACTTCTAGGAGTTCCTGAAGCTCAGGAAGGTGATCTGGATGTATACTCAGAACCAAAGGCAAGTCACAATGCCATGAAGGATATGTATACTCCTATACCTGTAGACAAGGTGCAATCACACAAGATAGGATCCATCTACTATCTTCAAGCAGGCCTCCGTACAATCAACACTATTCTGAGGCACACCTTTATGCCCAAGTCAGGAGATGACAAGATGATCCGTGGCTAGTCCATCAACATGTTGATCCACCTTGATAGGAACACCAAGATTAGAGTCATGGATTCAATTGTTGAGACAATCAAGAGGGTTGCTGCTGATCAAAATTGATCTTGCTGCTATGCACCCTACATCCAGTTGCTTATCAACTCTCAGTTGGAAAAGCACATTTTTTTCTCTAGATCGTCCACATCTGTCCCTACAGCCAGATCTCGAGGATAATATTGTGGTGATGGACCCAGATCATCCCACATCTGCTATAGCACAGGCAGAACCAGAAGCAGTTCGAGCCGCTAGTGCTCAAGCCCCCAGATCCAGAAACGAGCAAATGGATCTTCTGATCTCAGCCGTCCAGGGCATGCAGAAAGATATCAAGGGGATTCTGGACAACCAGAACAGTCCGGTGAGGATCTTTGAGAGAAGAATCAAGGTTCTTGGTGATAATGTGGACAAGTTGTTAAAGACAGTTATAGAGCTTCAAAAGGAAGTTGACTCCATGCATATCCCTCGGGTCTCTTCTACTTCTTTAGATGATGATGATGATGATGATGATGATGATGAATCACCTCTTAGGCCGGGAACCCAGTTCACTACTTAGGCTAGATTAGCTACAGTGCCTGCACTAGACTTGAGGCCCTCTTCACCAGCTCCTGCTACTATCAGCACAACTCCTGCTCCATCAGCTCCTGTTCCTCCCGTGACCACTCCAGCTCCATCCACGACATCTGCAGAGATCTTCGCCGATGCTGTTATCTCGACTCCTTCATTGATAACCGGAGGAGCCCAGCCCAAGAACGATTAGATATATGCCTTTGAACTTTTTGGTAACTTGTTGCCAAAGGGGGAGAAGTGTATATAGATCATTAGGCTTCGAGTGAGAGAGTGTTTGGTGTTTGTTGCTTTTTCAAAACAATTGCTTCTGGTTGCCATGATACTCTTTTGTTTTGCTTGTGATATACACTTGATGATGTTTGATCATATGCTTTAATGTGTGATGCTACTCTTTCCTATCATCTTAATGCTTATGTGATGATCATTCATCTTTGGTTGATTGTGTTGTGCTATGATATTCATTCCAATTACTCTCGCACACCACCAAGTGGTATGTGACATGTAAGAAGTAACTGATGTACCTAATCGACTATACATTTGCATTCAAATGCAAATTTAAAAATAATGCACAAATTTAGGGGGAGCTCTTGCTTATCACATACTTCTCAAAGCGATGATTATATTCCATGATTATATGTTTGTCGAAGCTTTGATCTATATGTTGTCATCAATTACCAAAAAGGGGGAAATTGAAAGCAGATTTGCTCCCTTGGTGGTTTGGGTAATTAATAGCAACATATAAGTCACTGAGTTGATGTTTCCACCAAGTATATTTCAGGACAAGTTCAATGATAGGGATGGCCAAAGGATTGTGGAATTACCCCAAGATGCAAGGAAATAGGTTGGCCAAGCTTCAAGCAAGAGGACTCTACATTTTACATTTGTGAGAATTCACTTTGAGTCCATAGGAAAGCCAATACTATTAAAAGGGGGTAAAGTTTTGATGGTGAACAATATGCTCAAACGTGCACAAGTGACAGTCACCAAAACATCCACAAACTCTCCCACCAAAGTCTGTCCTAAGACAAATATGCAAAATCGATGAAACCAACATTCCTATCCCGGTGCCACCAATTCTAAACCCTAGACAGACTCAGCCAAACCCTATCACTTCGGTGCAACCGACACTACACTCGGTGCCACCGAGTTGGGTTGCCAAGTTTCTATTACGCAAATTCTCATTTTCGGTCCAACCGAAAATGGTGAATCGGCGTCACCGAGATTGGTAAATCTGACCGTTGGTCACCTTGTTGATGCAACCGAGAATTGTATATCGGTCCCTCCGAGATTCAAAAGTTGCCACTTTTGGTCACTTCGGTACAACCGAGATTTACACATCGGTGTCACCGAGTCTGACTTATTGTGTGTAACGGTTGGATTTTTGGGGATGCCTATATATACCCCTTCACCACCACCCACTCGATAGACAAGCACTCAGGACTATTCCATACCTATCATATTCAGTTTTCTGAGAGAGAACCACCTACCCTTGTGTTGAGGTCAAGATCTTCCACTCCAACCATATGGATCTTTATTTCTAGCCTCCCCAAGTTGCTTTCCACCAATCCCATCTCTTCTACCAAGCCAAATCTGTGAGAGAGCGATTGTGTGTTGAGGAGTCTATCATCTTGAAGCACAAGAGCAAGGAGTTCATCATCATTACCGAGCCTATTACCTTTTGGAGGGTGGTGCCTCCTATATTGGTTAGGTGTTTCTTGGGAGCCTCCTACTTCGTGTTGTGGAGTGAACCAAGAAGTTTGTAAGGGCAAGGAGATCGCCTACTTCGTGAAGATCTACCCATAGTGAGGCTAGTCCTTCGTGGACAGAAGCCGCCTGGAATAGTCAAGGTTGCTTCTTCGTGGAACCCTCTATGGGTAGAGCCCTCTGTGGACTCTCACGACCGTTACCCTCTGTGGGTTGAAGACTCCATGAACATGTGCGTACGATAGCACCACCTATCCGATCCACGGGAAAAATCATTGTGTCATCACTTGTGTTTGCGTTCCTAACCCTCTCTTTACTTACATGTAGAATGTCTTTATTTTCCGCTGCTACACTCTTAGACATGAATGTGTAGAGTGTTACTTGATATGCTATGAATGCTAAAACTTGCCAAGAATTAAAATTGGGAAAAAGGCAAACCTTTTATTTGGTCAAGTAGTCTAATCAGCCCCCCTCTAGACCTACTTTCGATCCTAGAGGTGGGCACCCAGGCCCACCTCCGGAGGTCATCTTCTAGCATATAGTCCCAATTAACCTAGAAAAAATTAGAGGAGGACTTTCGGAACGAAGCGCCGCCACCTTGAGGCGGAACTTGGGCAGGAGCACTTTTGCCCTCCGGCAAAGCGATTCCGTCGGGGGAACTTCCCTCACGGAGGGGGAAATCGAAGCCATCGTCATCACCAACAACCCTCTCGTCATGGGGAGGCCATTCTTCATCAACATCTTCAACACCACCATCTCCTCTCAAACCCTAGTTCATCTCTTGTGTTCAACATTTATACCGAAACCTCGGATTGGTACCTGTGGGTGACTAGTAGTGTTGATTACCTTGTGTAGTTGATTACTATATGGTTTATTTGGTGGAAGATTATATGTTCAGATCCATTATGCTATTCAATAACCCTCGGATCTTGAGCATGCATATTATTTGTGAGTAGTTACTTTTGTTCTTAAGGTCATGGGAGAGGTTATGCTGCAAGTACTCATGTGAATTTGATATGTGTTCGATATTTTGATGATATGTATGTCGTGATTCCCTTAGTGCTGTCATGTGAACGTTGACTACATGACACTTCACCATCCTTGGGCCTAAGTGAATGCATTGTGGAGTAGTTATTAAATGATGGGTTGCGAGAGTGACAAAATATTCAAACCTAGTGATGAGGACATGGCTACCTTGGATATGACCAAAAATGTTTCATACATGCATATTTGTGAGGTGATTTCTCATAAGAATTATGCAATAATTTATTTATGTTATCCGGAACAAAAATACTTCACCTATTTTTATTTCATGCCTAAATGCAAAATGGTCAAACACTTGTATGAACCACGTGTGATGACAAAGAAAGAGGAAATGGTTGGGTGCTATTCAAGAGGTACTCTAATGTCAAAGGAAATAATTAGGTGCTGTTCAAGAAGTTCTCTCACGTCACTTTTAGCCCAAGAGAAGATAGAGTCCAAGTCTCTCATGCTGTGGACTCAGATTCGGACTACACAAACACACCTGTCTCAAAACGCCAATAACCTTTTCATACGGACTCTGTATTGATGATTATTTTTGTGCTGGAAACTATATTTCATATGCGTTCCATCCCAATTGCAATCACCTTAAAATTCATCAAGAGAGCGGAGATATCGACGAAACAATCTAACGTTGCAGCAGAATCCGAGTCAAACTACAAGTCCAAAGGTGTTCCATCACCTCCACTTGGGCCCATGGGCCTTGTACGACCTAGGGTTGGTTTTAGGGTAGCTTGGGAAGTCCCACGACCTCCTTGGCCACCACCCCTTGCTCCTATATAAGTAGATCAATCTCGTAGCTTTTCCTTTGGGTTTTGTTTAGTTAAAAGTTAGCCATTGCAACTTCGTGTACTTCGTTTGTGTTCAACGACCAGACCAAGACCGCTTTTGGAACCCCACCCTTATCAATACTTCATATATATTTGCAATATTCAGATTGCATTATCATATTGTTGCTTGTTCTTCGATTGCTTGCCGGAATAGACCTTCGTGGTCAGGTTGATCATGCTCCGGCGTGGTCAATAAACTCCAAGAGATTGGTTTAGCGATTGCTAAGGCACACCGTCGGGCACGTTCGTAGTTGGATCATCAAAGTCGTCTCCACCAAATCGATAGTTATCATCTCATCGAAAGACAGGGACAACCTCGTCTCTATCAAGTGGTATCAGTTTTCGGCTTGCTCTTTGAGAATTTTCAGTTGGTCCTAGATTAGATTTATTTTTCTTACCTATTGCCCAAGAAAAAGCCACAAAAAAAGTTAGATCTATTCATCCTTTTTCCAAGTCAGTCTGAGCCTTTGCATTTTTCTTTTCAGTGCTTCCATAGTTGTATTATCGGTTGCATCATCGTGTCGAGTTGCTGGTCTTTTTATCTAGTCCCTTAGAGTTTCGAGTTCTGTCCACAGATTGTCAAGCCGCCACCGCACCATCTTCATCGATGCTAACATATACCACCACCATGCCGTCGTCATCCCTTTCATTGTTTCCCATGACCATCCATCAATTTCCACCGTCTGTTCCCGTCGGTCATTCTCATTATCACACTTGAGCTCATTCACATCTATACTTGATCCAATCTGTATCTTATCTGATTTGTTGGATAAAAAAAGTGAGAGAAAAAAGTGAGAGACAAAAGAAAAAGGAAAGAAAAAGTGAGAGAGCGAGAGGTAAAAAAAGAAGAAAAAAAAGCATTGGTAAAAAAATAGAGAGAAGAGAAAAAAACAAATTTCGGATCTACCTAGACTCAATCTCGTATTTGAATTCGGATTAAAATATGTTTTGCACAGTGTTCAGTAAAACAGGCGTATCTTCCTCATACGAACTCCGTTTTGGCTCCACGAGTACTCAAATTCGAGCTATCGACGAGCCTCATAAGAATAGTTCATCAAGCTAGTTCATTAGTGTCACCTTCAAATCGTCTACTAAATAGGACTTTTTTCCCTTCGAAGGTCGCGAACACAGTTTGTCATTATTTTTTAGGTTCATTTCTAAATTATTTGACTCCTCATACGAACTCGGAATTGAGTGATTCTTTTTGCATATGAAAGCTTGAGTCAGTAGAATTCTTAAGAATAAATATCAGAAATTTGACATATTATCTTAAATAGGAAAGTTTTAGACAAAGTTTTGGTATATCTTGCTTGGCGGTCATTTATCATCATTGTATTTACTGTCATTGTGAACTTCACTTATATTTTGCTGTCCAGAGCTAATTCATATTATCCGTTGCTTCTATTTGTCCTACGCCATGACTCCAATAGTGTTCTAGGCTCGCGTCTCTAGTACGGTCTAGCCTAGGACCAGCACAGTACCATTGTTGACTGTTTATTCAACATTGCAACTTTGAATTAACTATTTCTAATCTTTTGCTACCATATATTAAGCCTTCCAAGCTCCACATATTTCCACATCGTGTATACATACGTCCATCTGGTAATCGCTTTACTCAATCTTCTCAGATATTAACACCGTCAGTTGCCGGTCGCCACCTGCTGCATGGTAAGAATTTGTAAGACATTGATATTTGCTTTACTGTGAGCGTTTTACCACCACATCCTAGTAGTTCATAAGAACAATATACTTGGATCTTTGTTTCTTGTTACTACTAGTCATGACAGAATCTAGAGTTGTCAGTTCATGGGCTTCTTCGATCGTGGGAGACGTGCCACCACGACAACCGCTACGAGAGCTGCGAAGAGATCCAAATGCACATGATCAGTTTAATGTTTCTACACCACCATTTAATGGCCGTTTTAGACCTGGTTTATATTGAATGGGAGTTTGAAATAAATGATATATTTGCTTCTCATAATTTTGTTGAACATAAGAAAGTTAAGGTTGTGGTTGGTTCTTTCACTAGTTATGCTTTAGTTTGGTGGAGCGAATATTGTCGGTTACACCATGATATTATACCTACTACTTGGGATGAGTTGAAACTTGCCATGAGACACACATTCGTTCATGTTTATTATACACATGACATGATTAAAAAGTTGAAACATTTGAAACAAGGTAGTGACACTGTAAACAAATATTATGATGATTTACAAATGACCTTATTGCATTCCTCATTAGAAGAAAGTGAAGAATATTTTATGGATAGATTTTGGGGAGGATTAAACCATGATATTCAGGAGGTACTAGTTCATGAAAAGTGTTATCCTATGGATTGTTTGTTTTGTCTTGCTTGCAAAGCTGAACAGGAAATAAAACAACTTGTTGCCCACAAGGAGATAGAGAGCAAGGTGCACATTCCAAGAGTTGATACATTTGTTCCTTCAACTACTAGGCGTACTGTGACAACCACATCAATTCTTGTGAGGGCTACATTACCTTCACCATGTAACATGTCACCACTGAGAGTTCCTACATCATCTGAGTTGATCATAAGAGGTAATGGCAAAGGTATTGATCTTTCACCTCCACATGAGTATGATGAATGCCTTGTCAATTCCAATGTACCCTGTGATGAGCTACCCATTACTTTGATCACACCACCTATTTTAGAGGACTATGTTCATGATTTGACTATGTCATGTGATCAAATAACTACGATATCAACAATTGTGAGTGCACCCATTGAATTAACTATTGATGAGCAAGAACAATGTGAATTAGAAAATAAATCAAATTTGGGTCAAATATGTTTGAAAATTATTCTGCCGGTATTTAATCATTTTGATATGACCTCCAATCTTGGTGATAATTCTGTGTCAAATGACATGTTGCATGTTTGCTTATTTAAGAATGTTGTAGCATCTAAATTTGAAACGATTCACGTTTATTTACCAATATTGGTATGGTTTAATGATGAACATTATGAATCATTTGATATGAATAAGGACTTCACTTATATGTGCAAATTGAGTTGCAGTATGGTCATGCCTTCTACTTCTTGTCATAATCTTTTGGCTTTATATTTCATGACATGTGATGAGTGCCCTTGTATATATGTGTCACATGTGTCACAACTAAGAACAATAAAAATGGATGACATATAGATATACAATGTGTACACCTTTTCTCTTTTGGTAGCCACATTTCAGATTAAGCAACGCCGAGGACGGCTTTGTTTTCAAGAAGCAGAGGATGATGAGGACATGGCTACCTTGGATACGACCAAAAATGTTGCATACATGCATATTTGTGAGGTGATTTCTTATAGAAATTATGCAATAATTTATTTATGTTATCCAAAACAAAAATACTTCACCTATTTTTATTTCATGCCTAAATGCAGAATGGTCGAACACTTGTATGAACCACTTGTGATGACAAAGAAAGAAGAAATGGTTGGGTGCTATTCAAGAGGTCCTCTAATGTCAAAGGAAACAATTAGGTTTTGTTAAAAAAAATCTCACATCACTTTTAGCCCAATAGAAGATAGAGTCCAAGTCTCTCATGTTGTGGACTTAGATTCGGACTGCACAAACACACCTGTCTTAAAATGCCAACAACCTTTCCATATGGAGTACGAACTGGATGATCCTTTTTGTGCTGGAAACTACATTTCATATCCATTCCAGCCCAATTGGAATCACCTTAAAATTTGTCCAGAGAGCAGAGATATTGACGAAACAATCTGACGTTGCAGCAGAATCCGAGTCAAACTACTAGTCCAAAGGTGTTCCATCACCTCCACTTGGGCCCATGGGCCTTGTACGACCTAGGGTTGGTTTTAGGGTGTCTTGGGAAGTCCCCCCACCTCCTTGGCCACCACCTCTTGCTCCTATATATGTAGATCAATCTAGTAGCTTTTCCTTTGGGTTTTGTTTAGTTAAAAGTTAGCCATTGCAACTTCGTGTACTTCTTTTGTGTTCAATGACCAGACCAAGACCGCTTTCAGAACCCCACTCTTATCAATACTTCATATATATTCACAATATTCATATTGCATTATCATATTCTTTCTTGTTCTTCGATTGCTTGCAGGAATCGACCTTTCTGGTCAGGTTGATTGTGCTCCGGCATGGTCAATAACCTGTTGGAGATTGGTTTAGCGATTCCTAAGACGCAACGTCGGGCATGTTCATACTGGATCATCAAAGTTGTCTCCACCAAATAGATAGTTATCATCTCACCGTAAGATAGGTAAAACCTCGCCTCTATCACCTAGTTTATGCGCTACTCCGTAAGGGGCTGATTCGGGTCCACCTATTTAATGCTATGGTTGACTTTGTCTTAAATAATTTTCTCTTAGTTGCGGATGCTTGCGAGGGGGTTAATCATAAGTAGGTTGTTAGTTCAAGTTAGAACAACAACTTAGCACCGGTCCACCCACATATCAAATTATCAAAGTAGCGAACACGAATCAAACCAACATGACAAAATTGGCTAGATGAATTTCTCGTGTACCCTCAAGAACACTTTGCTCATCATAAGAGATAATTTTGGCCTGTCCTTTGCCACAAAAGTATTGGGATACCTTTCTGCACCTTACCTATTGTTACCATTACTTTCTCATTACAAATTGCCTTGCTATCAAAACACTTGCTACTTACAATTTCAGTGCTTGCAGAAATTACCTTGCTGAAAACCGCTTATCATATCCTTCTGCTCCTTGCTGGGTTTGACACTCTTACTTATCGAAAGGACTATGGTGGATCCCCTATACTTGTGAGTTGTCAAGACTATTTTCTAGCGTCGTTGCCGGGGAGTGAAGCGCTCTTGGTAAGTGGAAATCAGCAAGGAAAAACTTATACTACATGCTAAAATTTAGTGTCACTTGTTACTATGGAAAGTAATCCTTGGAGGGGTTTGTTCGGGGTATCTTCACCTCGATCGGAACTACAATTAGTTGCCCCTCAACCTACAACACCTACTAAAAATATTGGTTATGAAATTCCTTCAGGTATGTTAGAACAACTGCTAGCTAGTCCTTATGCAGGAGATGGAACTGAACATCCTGATATGCACCTAATCTTTGTGGAAGAAATTTGTGGACTATTTCAGCTTGCAGATTTATCCACAGATGAAGTTAAGAAGAAGGTTTTCCTTTATCTTTGCAGGGAAAAGCATTGACATGGTATAGGCTATGTGATGATATTGGATCATGGAACTAGAATCGTTTGAAATTGGAATTCTACCAAAAGTTTTATCCTATGCATCTAGCTCATCATGATCGGAATTATATATATAATTTTTGGCCTTGTGAAGAAGAAAGTATTGTTCTAGCTTGGGGAGTCTTATGTCAATGTTATACACATGCCACAATCATGACATCCCGAGAGAAGTTATCATTCGGAATTTTTATGCTCGGCTTTCTCACAATGATCAAACCATGCTCGATACTTCTTGTACTGGTTCTTTCATGAAGAAGACTATTGAATTCAAGTGGGATCTCAAATGCAACTCTGAAGATTGGGAACTCTATGAAGGTAATGAGTCAGGTATAAATCTTGAATTTGATTGTGTTAAATCTTTTATGAATACTAATATTTTTCATAAATTTAGCACTAAATATGGACTTGACTCTGAGATAGTAGCCTCTTTTTTTGAATAATTTGCTGCTCATGTTGATCTCCCTAAATAGAAGTTGTTTAAAAATCAATCCCCTGTTAAACAAGAAATTAAAGAACCAGTCTAGCTAAAGAAGAAACTATCATGTTGATCCAGTTGTGCCAACTTCTTATATTGAAAAACCACCTTTCCCTGTTAGGATAAAGGAACATGCTAAGGTATCAACTGTGGTTTGCAAAAGCAATATTAGAACACCTAAGCCCTCTGAACAAATTAAGGTAGAACCTAGTGGTGCTATGGTTAAATATCTCTTAGTAGAAAATGTAGATGTGCATGTCATTTACTTCTTTGCTGAAGCTGCTAGAATTGCTAAACCCGATGAAAAAGATAAAAATAGACCCGTAGTTGGCTTGCCTATTGTCCCAGTTAAAATAGGAGATAATTGTTATCATGGCTTATGAGATTTAGGTGCTAGCGTGAGTGCTATCATTTTACCTTATATCAAGAAATTATGAATGAAATAGCACCTGCTGAAATAGAAGATATTGATGTTAATATTAAGCTTGCTAATAGAGACACCATCACACCACTTGGGATTGTTAGAGATGTTAAAGTATTGTGCAGGAAAATAAAATATCCTATGTATTTTCTAGTTCTTGGTTCCCCACAAGATGACTTTTGTCCCATTATCTTTGGTAGACCTTTCTTGAACACTGTTAATGCTAAGATAAATTGCAAAAAAGAAACTATCATTGTTGAGTTTGGTGATGCGTCTCATGAGTTTAATTTTTCCAGGATTAGTAGACAACCTCGTGATAGAGAATTACCTAACAAGGATGAAATAATTGGTCTTTCTTCTATTGTTGTTCCTCCTACCAATCCGCTAGAACAATATTTGCTAGATCATGAAAATGATTTGCACTTTCACGAAATAAATGAAATAGACAAAATTTCTTTGAACAACAACCTCTACTAAAACACAATTTGTCGATTGAAACTATTGGAGGTCCTCCTCCACCTATAGGTGATCCTATGATTGAAATAAAACAATTGGCTGACACTCTGAAATATGCTTAACTTGATGAGAAAAAGATACATCATGTTATTATTAGTGCTAATCTTTGAGAACATGAAGAAGAAAAGATTATTGAAAATTCTGAGGAAGCACCGGGCTGCTATTGGATATACTCTTGATGATCTTCAGTCATTAGTCCCACACTATGTCAGCACAAGATTAATATGGAACCTGATGCTAAACCCATTGTTGATCATCAACGACGGTCGAACCCCAAGATGAAAGAAGTGGAAACAACTAAAATTTTAAAGCTTCCGGAAGCAGGTATAATCTATCATATAGCTGATAGTAGATGGGTGAGTCCCGTTCATTATGCCCCTAAGAAAGGAGGTATGACTGTGCTCCTAATGATAAAATAAGCTTATTCCATAAAGGATTGTTAGTGGCTATAGGATGGTAATTGATTTTAGAAAATTAAACAAAGCTACTAGAAAAGATCATTGCCCCTTGCCTTTTATTGATCAAATGTTTGAAAGATTATCTAAGCACACACACTTTTGCTTCCTAGATGGATATTCCGGTTTCTCTCAAATACCTGTGTCACAATCTGATCAAAAGAAAACCACCTTTACTCGTACTTTTGGAACCTATGCTTATAGAGGTGTGTCTTTTGGTTTATGCAATGCACATGCTACCTTTTAAAGATGTATAACTGCTATATTCTCTGATTTTGTGAAAAGATTGCGGAGGTTTTCATGGATGATTTTTCTGTTTATGGAACTTATTTTGATGATTGCTTAAGCAACCTTGATTGAGATTTGCAGAGATGTGACCAAACTAATCTCGTCTTGAATTGGGAGAAGGGCCACTTTATGGTTAATGAAGGTATTGTCTTGGGGCATAAGATCTCAGAATGAGGTATTGAGGTGGATCAAGCTAAATTTGAGGCAATTGAGAAAATGTAGTGTCCTAAAGATATCAAAGGTATTCGAAGTTTCCTTGGTCACGCTGGTTTCTATAGGAGGTTTATTAAGGACTTCACAAAGATTTCTAGGCCTCTTAATAATCTTTTACAAAAGGATATTCCCTTTGTTTTTGATGATGATTGCATAGAAGCCTTTGAAACACTAAACAAAGCCTTAACCACTGCACCTATTGTTCAACCACCTGATTGGAACTTTCCTTTTGAAATCATGTGTGATACTAGTGATTATGATGTTGGTGTTGTTCTAGGACAAAGAGTTGATAAGAAATTAAATATTATCTATTATGCTAGCAAAACTTTAGATAGTGCCCAAAGAAATTATGTTACTACTGAAAAACAATTTTTAGCAGTCGTGTTTGCTTGTGATAAATTCAAACCTTACATTGTTGATTCAAAAGTTACTATTCGCATTAATCATGCTGCTATAAAATATATCATAGAAAAGAAAGATGCTAAAACTAGACTTATTAGGTGGGTTCTCTTGCTTGAGGAATTTGATTTACATATCGTTGATAGGAAGGGAGCTGAGAACCCGTAGCTGATAACTTGTCTAGGTTAGAAAATATTCTTTACGGCCCATTACCTAGTGATGATAGTTTTCCTGATGAAAAACTAGCTGCAATAAATGTCTCTCAAAATACTCCATGGTATGCTGACTATGCTAATTACATAGTTGCTAAATATATTCCACCTAGTTTCACATACCAACAAAAGAAAAAAATTCTTCTATGACTTAAGACATTACTTTTAGGATGACCCACATCTTTGTAGAGAAGGAGTATATGGTATTATTATACGTTGTGTACCTGAGCATGAACAGGAACAAATCTTACGAATATGTCATTCCGAAGCTTATGGAGGACATTATGTCGGAGATAGAAATGCTCATAAGGTATTACAATCTGGTTTTCATTGCCTACTCTCTTCAAGGATGTTTAAGTTTGTCTCATCCTGCGATGAATGTCAAAGAATTGGTAATATCGATAAGTATCAAGAGATGCCTATGAACTATTCACTTCTTGTTGAACCATTTGATGTTTGGGGTTTTGATTATATAGGACATTTTCCTTTGTCTAATGGGTACACTCATATTTTTGTTGCTGTTGATTATGTCTAAGTGGGTAGAAGCTATGCCAACTAGTAGTGTTGATCATCATACTTCCATTAAAATTCTTAAAGAAGTTATTTTCCCGAGGTTTGGAGCCCTAGATACCTAATGACTGGTGGTGGTTCACACTTTATTAATGGTGCTTTCCGCAAGATGCTTGCTAAATATGATGTTAACCATAGAATTGCATCACCCTATCATCCTCAATCTAGTGGTCAAGTTGAACTTAGCAATAGAGAAATAAAATTGATATTACAAAAAACTATTAATAGGTCTCGAAAGAATTGGTCTAAGAAATTAGATGATGCACTTTGGGCCTATAGAACAGCGTATAAAAATCCTATGGGTATGTCTTCGTATAAGATGGTTTATGGGAAAGCTTGTCAATTGCCTCTAGAATTAGAACATAAAGCATTTTGGGCAATCAAAGAACTAAACTATGATTTCAAACTTGATGGTGAAAAGAGGTTATTTGATATTAGCTCGTTAGATGAATGGAGAACCCAAGCTTATGAAAATGAAAAGTTATTTAAAGAAAAAGTTAAAAGATGGCATGAAAACAGAATCCAAAAGCGAGAATTCAAAGTTGGAGATATGTTCTATTGTACAATTCTCGGTTCAGATTTTTTGCAGGAAAACTTCTCTCCAAATAGGAAGGACCCTATGTTATCGAAGAAGTTTATCGCTCTAGAGCTATTAAGATTAATAATGCCGAAGGTACCAACCCGAAGGTGGTCAATGGACAAAGAATTAAACATTATATCTTAGGTATGCCTATTAATGTTGAAAGCAATGTTATCAAAACCATGACATCGGAGGAACACATAAAAGAAACCTTCCGGAACGCTCCAAAATCGTGAAAATAAAGGGGTACGTGATATGGTGAGTAAACAGTCCCCGAAAAATCGGCAAGAATATTTTTAGCAGTTTTGGAATATTTATGAATTCTAGGAAATAAAAAATAAACTAGAAGGTAATTGAGGAGGGCACAGAGTACCAGGGCGCGGTTGCCATCCCTGGCACGCCCTGGTGGAGTGTGCCCACCTCGAGAACCTTCCCAACTCCGTTTTCATTTCGTTTGCTTGTTTTCCAAGAATTAAATTCTCTACGTATACCCCCGACTATTCTGTTTGGTGTTGTTTTCTTGACAGATCTAAATCTCCATGGCTTCCTCAAGTTCTCCCAAGGACAAGTTCTTCGAGAAGGTTATCAACCCATATCTTCCAGAGGTGATGAAGCATCCTCAAACCAATGAGATGCGTGAGGGGGTGCTCCACATCCGGGATGTTCCGGTGCCTAAGAGGACTGGAAGCATGGAGGCCATGCTAGAAGCTGTGCAGCAAGACGTCTTCAAGTGCAAGGGGATGGTGGAACGTGGACTTACTGCCAATCACCCCATGATCATGGAATTTACCCATGATCACATGGTGGATGGCCAGTCCATGAAAGACATCGGATACAACTTCAATGAGCAAAGCAACTTTCTGCAGAGTCAAATTTATGATATCCAAAATCAAGTTTTTGAGTATGAGGCGAGATTTAAAGGTATAAGCTTAGATGCCAATTGCAGGACTCCAGGGACTCGTGCCTCAACTTTTGATGGCGAACTCTTTCCCTGGAAACTGGAGGATAAACCCACTACCGTCTCATCACCACCACCTTCATCATCACCACCACCAAAGGATATCTGAGTACATGGGTATGGGCACTCCCCTTGGCTTGAGCCAAGCTTGGGGGAGGTGCCCCGATATCATATCAACATCACTTTCACCTTTTCCTTTCTATTTTGATCCTTATCCTTTTCATGTTTTAGTTGAATAAAAGTTTAGTATGATCTATCTTCGAGTGTTAGTTTCGTGATCTATCTATCTATGTAATCGAGTGAGAGTTATATAATAAAGTTAGTTTGAGCTTTCGCCCCTTTTAATTTGTTGTTGCAATCATGATAAAAGCAAATAAATGAAAAAGATCATATGCTAATCTTGTGGTGAGTAATGACATCACAATAAATAAAAGTATAAGTGGTAAAATTTATTGGAGACTGGCAAACATAGCATTAGTCAATGATGCAACTCATGAAAGAATTAATTAGGAAAGAGAAGATTCACATGCAAATATACTATCATCGACATCTTTTGTGATTGTGACCCCCATTAAATATTATATGCCAAAATTGTTGACGTTGGACAAGGAAGACAACGTAATGATTTATGCTTGTTAATATTAATATTATGTGTTAATATTATATGTTGGGAGGCAAACTATAAGACCCTATCTTTATATGTGTCTAGTTGAAACTTTTAGTCCATGGTTATGTTGTGAGTGTTAGCAATCATAGAAGATTAAATGATGGTTGAGTATGTGGACTTGCCAAAAGGCTCCTACATGAGACCCTTCCCGAAAATATGATGAATTGTAGTTGCAAGAGTTGACTAAGAACATAGTTTGTTGGGTTCCAATAAGGTTTATGGTTTATACTTCCATGTTGTGATGAATTGTTACTTGCTCATAAGAAATTATATGATGTTGTTAAGAAATAAATGTTTTATGAGAAAGTTTATGTTAGTTTTGTTGCTGCAATAATAATAAGCATGATGCTTCTATGTTCGTATTTTGTTTTTATCGACACCTCTCTCTCAAACCATGTGGGCATGTTCTTCGATATCGGCTTTCTCCTGAGGACAAGCGAGGTCTAAGCTTGGGGAGTTGATACATCCATTTTGCATCATGTTTTATTACTGTTATTTATAATGTTTTTATGCATAATAATGCTTTGGGGAGTAATTCTAATGCCTTTTCCCTCATAATTTGCAAGGTTTGAAAGTGTTGTAAAATATGGTGTTCATCCTATGGCTTTCCATTTTCTAGGGTCGCATCCTACAGTCAATATGTGCTCTGATACCATCTTGTAGCGACCCGATCTCAAGGGATTGAAGTCTCTTTGCTTAAGTGTCATCCCAGGATCGGTATGCTGACACACATAGTACTTTAGGATTTACAACAGAGTTCAACACACATTTATTACATCGAGAAACCTCAAAGAGTATTTATTACATTAATGTGGCCTAAGGCCAAGTAAAACAAAATCATGCGGAAGCAATAAGTGTAACGAGTCCATCAACTCCACGAGCAAGTTGAGTGCAGAACAACGACCTATCACACCTTATTCGTCATCGGATAAATCTGCAACATGATAAGTTGCATCCGTGTAGGTCAGTACATGGAATGTACTGGCAAGTCACATCATAAAGTGTAATGAGCCTACATAGTACATGCAATTTGGCTGGTGGAAAGCTCTAAGTTTTTAGTTTGCATAAAGCTAGTTTTTCCCTATCAAAAATAATTGTTCTTCTTGTACAAATACCATAAGTCTGAGATGATGCCCATCTCAGTCATTCCAAAAATTTGTACCCAGTTGATTAATTAAGAGTGATGAGATCTCCCTACATTTCCACTACTAAAAGCTCAAGTTGTCCATGACCGGGGACACGGCTAATCGATTAGATTTTAACTCTACAGAGGTTGCGCACTTTTCCCACAAGACTCGACCACCTCCTTGATCGGAAGATCGAGACATAGTCTTTCGATAGCATTCCCCTAACCCACGGATAGGCCGGTACACCTACATCATCTACATCTACTAGCCCATCCCGGTAGAGGTCACACCATCTACTCAACTAAGCCAGAGCCCATATTGGCTTGTGGCTGCACACGGAAACTTTTAGACATGAGAATAAGGTTGATCCCTTTGAGCCTGGGTGGACGGACCACTAGTATGCACTCCCATGGATTCCCCTGAATGCACACACTGTACTTCGCCACCATACAAACCAATTCCACCCAGGTAGTTCATTAAAGTTGGTCCTAGTTACTACTTTGTCACTCACATCTCCAGGTGATAACACTCCCCAATCCACGTCTACTTTGGCGAAGCATTGTAACATGACACGATGGCGACAAAGTTGGTACGGTTCAGACCTACCTCAAATGAACTACTAGGTGATAGTAAAACCAACAAGTATAAACTCCTACCATGCACTCCTACATCAAAGGGCTATGTGCAAAAATAAACCATAGGTAAAACATGTATGATCAAAATGTAACTTGCCGTCGTGCTGGGAGTGAAATTCTAGGGAGTGGTAGTACTCTGCTTTGCACTCTGGACAATCTATCCCAAAATAAATAAACACACATAAACAAGCATTCATACAATTCAAAGAAAACGTGCAACAAAATATTTGCAAAAGCCAAATTAAATCCGACACAAGTCATTAGCATGAAAATTTCCAAAGTATAAATAGTGTTCAAAATTCGTGACGTGCACTAGTGTTCCTACAAGGCATTCTAGTAAAATTATGATGAACATAAAATACTTGTGTAGAATATATAGTGGCAAAATTTCATGGCAAAGGATTTAGTTCGTGTGACGTGGTGCAAAAAGAATCACTTCAAACGGGTATACCGTTTGGAAGATATGGCCTAATGAAATTTAAATTCAAATCTGAAATAATTTCGAATTTGAACTTGCAAAAGTTTGCAATGATGGGTTCTCTGGTTAGGGCTATTCGAGACGAAAATTTAGCCGTTGCTTTCATCTTGTTTCGATCTAAGGTTAAAAAGTAAAGGCCTTTTGAAATTTTGAAACAAATCTGAAAAAAACTGCTATAATAGCGTTTTTTGAAAACACTATATTGTGAACGTTCGCGGCTAGAGCGTGAAGTGGATGGCTCTGGTTTGCTGGCTGCGTTCGCCACGGCGGCTACATGGTGAACATTCGCGAAATAGGTAGGTTCGGCTAAACTAAAAGAAAACCGACGTTCGGTTCAAATAAACCACACGGTTTAGATCATAACGTGGTTAACCATGTACCTCTTCGGTCTAATAAAAAACCTAATCTAATCTATAGGTTCAAATCTAAAAAAACTACGCTAATCTAACTATACAAGCGAGGCAAGCGCTTACAGAGAGGAGGACGGGGTCGGGCAGGAACTGTGTGAGGACGTGGCGGCGGCTCCGGCGATCGCCGGTGTCAGTGGAGAGGCGGGGAAGATGCGGCTCGGCGAGGGCCTTCGGTCGGTGGTGACGTGGGGTGGAGGCAGTGTCCGGGTGGAGCGGAGGGAGGTGGCGAAGCTCCTGTACTCCGGTGAACTCCGGCGACATAGGTCGTCGGGGCGGCATGTCCGGCGGTTCCTAGAACCAAACAACATGTCAGGGAGATGCACCCGGACGAGGGGGTCCAATTTCGTGAAGAAAAAAAGGTAGGGGAGGTTCACCGGCGACGTGGCACTCCGGTGAAATAACTTCGGCCGGCGAAATCCAAGTGGCAATGGTGGCGGCTACGAGCGGCGAGAGGTGGTGCGGGTTGGCTGAATGGGATGAGGGCATCGAGGGCCTTTTATAGGTGCAGCTAGGGCGGCCGGGAGTGCAGGATAAGCTCTATCTCGAGAGCTCCGGTCGGCGGTTGAGGGTGAGCATGGCACGGCCTCATCCCTTGCGGGTTGAGCGGGAGGTTAGGGGTGATGGGGTTCTGGCACCACTTGCAGGCGGGTGAGGGAGGGAGAGAGAGTTGACCGAGAGAGAGAGATGGGGCTCGGGCGAGCGTGCGTGCGTGCATGCGATGGCTGGGGTGCCCGATACCCTGGCTGGGTCGGCCTCGCTCGTGAGCGAGCGGCCTCGCTGGCTAGCGATTGGCCTGGTTGGGCCGTGTGGTGTGTGTGCATGCGTGTGTTGTGTTTCTGTTTTTTTAAACCCTTTCTTTTAGATCCGAAGCAGGAAAAAAAAGGAAAAAAATATCAGGAAAAATTCCTAAAATCTTATTGGTAAAAATAAAGCACAAGGAACATTAACTCCTGCTCATATAATTTAGAAATATATATATATATATATATATATTTATCTTATGAAATAAATTAACTTGTGGCTAACAAAACTAATTTTCATTGCAATCTAAAAACACCAAATATTAGTCCAACACTTCCCCACGCATGTATATTTTGAGGAAGTCATATTATCCTCTCTCTATTATTTTATGTGAGTGGAAAAACTTGGACATCATAAACTCAAATGCAATAAATCATGAGATGTTATATGATGATCCTATTAACATCCTAATTTAATAAAATTGGGATGTTACAAACCTAACCCCCTTAAGATGAATCTCGTCCTCGAGATTCAGGTTGGCCAGCAAAAAGGTGTTGATGGTCACGCTTGAGATCTTCTTCTCGTTCCCAAGTAGCTTCCTCCTCGGTGTGGTTACTCCACTGAACCTTAAAGAACTTGATGACCTTGGTACGAGTGATCCTCTTGGCAGTCTCAAGAATCTTAACAGGCTCCTCCTCATAAGTTAGATCGTTATCCAACTGAATTGCTTCTAGAGGCACTGTATCTCTCAAAGGAATATCTGCCATCTCTGCATGACACTTCTTCAGTTGGGAAACATGAAACACATCATGAACTCCTGACAAATCCTCTGGTAGTTTCAACTTGTATGCAACTTCTCCTCTGTGTTCCAGAACTCTGTATGGCCCCACGAATCGTGGTGCTAACTTTCCTTTGACTCCATACCTCTTAATACCTCGAAGTGGAGACACTCACATATATGCTCTATCTCCCACTTCGTAAATCACTTCCTTGCGTTTGGCATCGGCATAACTCTTATGTCTAGACTAAGCTATCTTGAGTCTATCACGGATCAACTTGACATTCTCCTTAGAATCTCGAATCAAATCCGATCCAAACAATTTGCGATCACCAACTCCATCCCACATCAAAGATGTTCTGCACTTCCTCCCATACAATGCCTCAAAAGGGTCCATCTGCAAACTGGCTTGATAGCTATTATTGTATGAGAACTCTGCATAAGGTAAGTTATCATCCCAACTAGACCCATAGTCTAGAGCACAAGCTCTGAACATGTCCTCCAGAATCTGATTCACCCTCTCTATTTGCCCATCTGTCTATGGATGGAAGGTTGTACTGAACTCTAGCCTGGTACCCAAAGTTTCGTGTAGCTGATGCCAAAACTTTGAAGTAAAATGTGTTCCTCTATCTGATACAATGGTCCTCGGAACTCCATGCAGACATACAATCCTGGTCATATATATCTTCGCCAGCTTAGCACTTGTATAGGTAGTCTTCACGGGAATGAAGTGAGCAACCTTGGTCAAGCGATCAACAATCACCCAAATGGAATCATAACCTGAACGGGTCTTGGGTAATACCGTGATGAAGTCCATGCCAAGTTTATCCCATTTCCAATCAGGTATTGGCAATGGCTGAAGTAAACCTGCTGGTTTCTGATGCTCTGCCTTTACCCTCTGACATACATCACATACTGCTACATACTCAGCAATTTCCCTCTTCATACCGGTCCACCAAAAACTTTCCTTCAAGTCCAAATACATCTTAGTGCTCCCCGGATGTATCAAGTAAGGCGAATCAATACCTCCTGAAGAATGAACTTCCTGATCTCTGGATCATTCGGCACACAAATACGTTGCTCAAACCATATGGTTCCATGCTCATCCTCACGGAATCCTTCTACCTTTCCTTTGCTGATCCTCTCCTTTATCTCAGCAATACCTTGATCCATCTTCTAAGCTTCTCTGATCTTTCCCAACAAGGTGGACTCTACTTCGAGTGCGGCAACATAGCCTCTTGGAACTATTTCCAACTCGAGATCTCTAAGTTCATCACACAACTCCTAAGGTAATCCTCCTGTGATAAGAGTGTTGACATAGCTCCTACGGCTCAACGCATCTGCGACGATGTTGGCTTTTCCTGGATGATAATGCAAACTCATGTCATAATCCTTGATGAGCTCTAACCATCTCCTTTGCCTAAGGTTCAACTCTTTCTACATGAAGCTGTACTTCAAACTGTTGTGATTGGTGTAAACATCACATTGGTTCCTGATAAGGAAATGTCTCCAGGTCTTGAGTGCATGCACCACTTCTGCTAACTCCAGATCATGCATGGCATAGTTCAACTCATGAGGTCAAAGCTGACGTGAAGCATAAGCTACAACCTTTCCTTCTTGCATAAGCACGCCTCCAAGTCCTTGGCGTGAAGCGTCGCAATACACCTGAAAATCCTTGTGTATGTTCGGTAGAATTAGCACTGGAGCTGTAACCAAACGTTTCTTCCACTCCTGGAAACTGGCTTCACATTCCTCAGTCCAAATATACTTGGTGTCCTTCTTCAACAACTCCGTCATGGGCTTTGTAATCTTGGAGAAATTCTCAATGAACCTCCGATAATATCCTGCAAGTCCAAGGAAACTGCGGATCTCGCTAACTGAGGTTGGTGCCTTCCATTCTGTGACTGCTTCTACCTTGGAAGGGTCCACGGAAATTCCTTCCCCTGACACAACATGTCCAAGAAATCCGACTTCCTTCAGCCAAAACTCACACTTGCTAAACTTGGCATAAAGTTGGTGTTCTCTGAGCTTCTCCAGAACTAAGCATAGATGTTCTGCGTGCTCCTCCTCATTCTTGGAGAAAACCAATATATCATCAATGAATACCACAATGAACTTATCCAAGTACTCCATGAATACCTTGTTCATCATGCTCATAAAATAGGCAGGGGCATTAGTCAAACCAAACGACATGACTGTATACTCATAAAGCCCATACCTCGTGGTAAAAGTTGTCTTAGGTATATCCTTCTCATGGATCTTCAACTGATGATAACCCGATAGAAGGTCAATCTTGTTGAAAACACTAGCAACTTCTAGCTGATCGAACAAGTCATTGATCATCGGTAGCGGATACTTGTTCTTGATGGTCACCTCAATCAAAGAGCGATAATCCACACACATCCTCAAGGTTCCATCCTTCTTCTCCACTAAGAGTACTAGGGCTCCCCAAGGTGATGAACTCGGGCGAATATACCCCTTCTCCAGCAACTCCTAAATCTGCTTCTTGACTTCTGCTAGATCAATAGCGGGCATCCTGTATCGCCTCTTGGAGATAGGTCCGGTGTCTGGCAGTAACTCAATCAGAAACTCAATCTCCCGATCCGGTGGCATACTGGGTAACTGTAACATCCCAAAATTTCATTTAGGAATGTTATGAAATATAGCTATGCATCCATCATCATCATTGTTTGAATGTATGTGTTTGTTGAAATGTTCTTTCTAAAAATTCTGAAAGCCCTTTCTATTTTTTCCCTAACTTGCTTTCACCTATTGGAAATTTTGGTTAAATGTTCAAAATAAGAGGGGAGTAACATGACACTCCACACCAGGGTCAACTTGGTGATTTATTTGAACAATAATAACCAGGGGTTATTTTGAAAATATTTGCAAAAAGGATTTAAAAACAAATAGGCAATTTCTAAAAATATTATTTTTTTCAAAGTGCTCAAATGACAGAATAGAAATGTTCATTAAATGGCATTTATTATTGTGTTAATTTTGATATATAATACCCCTATATTTATAAACGGTTTGAATGCTTTAAAAGCTTTTGAATGTCTCTGGAAAAACATTAAACAGAAACCGGTAACGGTTACTGTATTAAACGGGCCGGCCCACGGGCAGTTACTCGCGTATTGATTAAAAGCCGGTCGACCGACGCGCTTTCATTTCCCTCTCTCTCACTGCAACCGGGTCCCACCCCCGACCGACCGTTTCACCCGAACGGTCATCTCCCTCTCCCCCGCGCGCGCCGGACCATCGCCGGCCGTTTCTTTCCCCCTCCCGGATCTCTCTCCTCTCTCCACCCCCGCACCCCATGAGCACCTATATAAGAGCCCCACTCCCCGCCTTCCATTTCCCCCCCAAACCCCCTCTCTCCCTCGCCGAGGCACTGCCCAATTGCTCGCCGGAGTAGCCACCCCACCGAAGCTCCCGTCGACCGTAGCCGTCGATTCCGACCACAGTTCCACCCACACGTGCCACCAGTCGACTCCGGAGACCCGTCGCCGTCGCCCGGACCACTTCGCTGCCTTCCCTGACCACCGGAGCACCTCGCCGTCGTCTTCGCCGCTTCCGGACTCGCCGGAGACCTCCGACGCCGGCCACCTTTGCCCCGTAAGCTCCCTCGACCCTCGGATCCAGAATCAACGCCTGAGATTAGATCGGAAATAAATCCTAACCGGTATCCTCTACCGACCGGTCGCCCGCCCGAAAGCACTCGCGCGCACACCCTAGCCACCAATCGGACAGCGCCACGTAGCCCCCCTGGCCGTTGCAAATCATTTTTCCTTTTTTGTTTTTTTGTTTTAATTAACAGAATGATTTCAAATTTTGTTTTGCTTATATCTTTTAACCTGTTTAATATTTTGAGTTGATTCTTTTTGCAATAGCTCACATTTTTCATGTAGTTTCACCCTGTACTTTTAAATTTCAAATTTGAACTATAAAATTTGAATTTAATCAAATTTGCACAAAATCTTCAAATCTGAATAACTAGAGTTTGAAAATAGATTTTGATATGAATCTTTTTGCTACTGTTTGGTATTAATTAGGACTACCTTCATGTTTAGTTTGAGGATTTCTAGGATGATTTTGATTAGTGTTTTAGCTATAAACAGAATCTGCCTAGTATTACAATATAGTTTTATTTACTTAGTTTTAGTTAGTTCAATTTAGATTTAGTTTTAATTTGTCTAGTAGGTTCTATTGTTTATACATTTAGTGTTTTACTTATTGTTAATAAAAATATAAAAATTGTTTAGTTTATTACTTTGTTAATGTAGGAATCACAACTTCTTTTCAAATAGGTTTATTTTAATTAAATAGCTAGTTAGTAATAGTTTTGCTTTCAAACAAAGTTTTATATAATTTAATTTTGTTTTCTAAAACAAGTTTATTTGTAAAAAAAATTCTGTTAAGAACATGTTTTACTAATAAATAATAAGTTTGGTTTTGCTCTCTTGTTAGTAAAACTATATTTGTTCCATTTAGCGTTTATCAAAAAATTTACAAACTTTACAAAAGCTTTCCCAACAAACTTAAATTGATTTTCTTCTGTTTATTAACAAAAATATTTTATTGTTCCTTGCTGTCAACAATTGTTTTGTTATTACAAAATAGTTTTATTATGATAGTAGTGTTTTATCAATCACCTCCTAGTAAACAAAACCTTGAGTGTTTTTCTTACTTGTGATTTGTGCATTGTTTTGTCTTGATTATTTACTAGTTCTTGATTGATGTTTGTGGGTTACAATATTCTGTTGTATGCTTATTGAGTGCTTGTTTGCTTCGTTAGATTATCCGGAGTGCGAAGCCTGTTACTTAGAGTCCCACGAGTACGAAGATCATCAACCAGGCAAGTCACTTTGATCATGTTTACCCAGGTTTTATATGCATTAGTTCTACCATCTCCCCAAATTGCATGAAAGATAGGTTAGTTGGAAACTTGGTTACATTGTAGTAGTATCATGTGGTAGGTACCCCCTCAGACTCTTTGACACATTGGCCCCGGGAAACGTTGTTTTACTTTTTGCTATGCTATTAGTAGACGGGGTTGGTTATGTGATTCATGAGAGTTGAGAGAGTTAATAATTTCAAGACCTACATAATGATCAAGATTTAAGACTCCGAGTTTTCAACATACCTCTGGGTGGATGATGGTTGAACGGCACCCTAGAGAAACCAGTGGATTTGCCTAGGTGATGCTGGAGATGGCCAGTATTCACGCGGAAAGGTCCACCCAGGCACAAAGAGATGGATGGATGCTTTAAAACCCAAGGCTTACCTGCACAGCCACAAGTCATTATGGGCTCTGGCTTGGTTGGACATCGTAGTGACCCTGGACAGGCGGTGCTACGAGAGGTAGAAGAACGGTAGGAAAGGATGGGCACCGACAGAGTCGCGGGGAAACCCTTTGGAAGACCATGTTTTGGTCATCCGTTTCTCAAACACCCTGAAGTGCGAGAAATTAAACGGAGGCGACCAAATCTTGTGGGGAACGTGTGCAAAACTCTGCAGAGTACTCAAACCTAATCGATTAGCCCTGTCCACGGTCATGGACGACTTGAGCCAAAGGAATTGAAACTTCCGGAACTCTCAACACAATTAATAATGAGGATGTGGGTATTAATAATTTGGGAATGAGAATTAGTTGGTGGAACCATCTCATTAATCAACCAACTTAGTAATATTTTGCTTAGCCCCTTTCTTGATGTAGGAAAAATTGGCTTTACGCAAAACTTACCACCCCACCTGCCATATATGCATATTGACTAGATGATTATATTTTCACCCCTCTCTTGTGACTTTGCCGGCATATTCCATATGCTGACCTACATGGCTGCAACGTATCATGTTGCAGAGTACTTTTCCGACCAGGAGTGAGGACACGTTCTATGCTCAGTGAGATGCCCTTGGAGTCAGATGGACTCATCTACCTTCGACGCTTCCGCAAGATTTAGATATTCTCATGAGTTGGCTTTTAGCCACTTTATTGTAATTTTTATTGTAATAAAGGACTCGAAATGAGATTTCGATTAATATATTTGTTGTGTGATTTCCCTTTGATATATACATTGATGTACCGTGTGTGTACCAGCATGATCTTGGGATGGTATGGAAACACCGGAGACTTGACCTTTCAGGTCGGGTTGCTACAGAAATGGTATCAGAGCACACGCTGACCGTAGGACGTAACCTCTAGGACTCGAAAGCCTTAGGATTGTTTCTCTTTGTCTTTAAAATTCTTATACTCTCATCTACTCATTTCTGATTTCTCTCCGATTATTTCAAAATTTATAGATGGCCACCTTCATCCCAGTGTTGATCACGGAGTTTTGCCAGCCTGACGCAACGATGCCTTTTGGTAAGGAGCTGATGAGGATCGTCAAAGACGTGAGGATTGCTTTGCCGAGCATCACCGGGACTGCTATCATGTCATTTCCACAAGATGGACGCTACAGGATCGAGGTGCACATCCCAGGGAAGACCTTTGGGAATCGGAAGAAACCCATCGACTTCAAGTTCGTGGCACCCAGCTGGATACTTGGAAGAGACATGGCCATTCATCGTGCCCTTGGACGTATTTAGGAGGAATACAAAGGTGGAACCATTTCACCAGGACTCAGCATGGTTTGCCGTAGAGATGCCCATGGCAACATCATCACCAACCCCACCGGAGGACCTACGACCATGTACTTCTGAGGAAAACTTTAGTTATGCCCTCCATGTATCTTTTATTTTCAACGTTAAGAGCGTAGGTCGATGTGTAGTTTGATTGAGACTTGTATTCCTGATGTTTGACATTGATTGAATAAATGAATGAGTGTTTGGTGTGATATGTTTGTTGCATTGCATATGGGTAGTGAATTTCTCCTTTTAGGCCCTTGTTCTATTCTAATTCTCACCCCTCTGAAAACAGCAAGATGCCTCCACGACGTGAGTCCGACTTCACCTTCCCGCCGAAACTCACGCAACTCCTTCAGCAGCAGAATGCACTGATGCAGCTATTGATCCAGAATCAGACCAACAACCAGAACAACCACAACCACCATCCACCCCAGGCTGACAATCTCACCCGTTTTCTGAGGTTGAACCCTCCAACTTTCTCCAGTAGTACTGAGCCCATTGTGGCAGATGACTGGCTCCATAAGATGGAGAGAGAACTTGTCACCGCTGGATGTACTGATGCTGAGAAGGTGCGATTTGCCGCACATCAACTAGATGGACCAGCAGCTTCGTGGTGGGAGAACTACACCACCACATATCCTATTGCTGATGTAACTTGGGAGCAGTTCCAGCAAGCTTTCCGCACCGCACATGTTTCAGCTGGAGCCATGAGTCTGAAGAAGCGCGAGTTTCGCAACTTGCGCCAGGGAAATCGCTCTGTGGCCCAATATGTGGAAGAGATCAGCATGTTGGCCCGTTATGCACCAGGAGACGTGGCCGATGATGTGGCCAAGCAAGAGAAATTTCTGGAAGGACTCAACGATGAGTTGAGCATGTAGCTGGTAGTGGCTACTTTCAACAACTACCAAGAGCTGGTGGATAAGGCACTCATTTTGGAAGGTAAAAAGCAGCAGATTGAGAACCGCAAGAGGAAGTACACTCAGGGGAAGTTTAACTCTGGAACTCATCAGAAGTCCCGCTACTCCCCGTACTCAGGAAACATCGGATCAGGAACCGGTAAGTTTGGAAAGCACACTTATGTTGTGCACAACCATGGAGGAAATGGGAACAACCGTCCCAACCATGGCAATTTCAAGACTGACAGTGGGAATGGGAACAACAACCAGCACCGTCACGTTCCTACTCATAAGGATCTGAGTCACATCACTTGTTTCAAGTGCCAGAAGACAGGGCACTATGCTACTGAGTGTCCCCAGAGCAAGCAGGGAAATGGAAACGGCAACTCCGCAGCCAAGAAGCCAAACCCTTTTCCTCATGCCCAGGTGAACCACCTTGACGTGGAATAAGTCTATGAACCCGAGACTGTGGTTGGTAAGTTTTTATTGCATTCACGTCCAGTTACAGTACTTTTCGATTCCGGTGCAACTCATTCATTCATATCAAGGGTAGTTGTGGATAAGTATGGTTTGCCCACCAAAACCCTTAAACAACCCATTAAGGTCAGTTCCCCAGGAGGTATGATGATGGCAGGAATAGGATGCCATGCCATGAAACTTCACATAGGAAACCATGTTTTTCCCACCGACCTCATCGTCTTAGAATCCCAGGGATTGGATGTAATCCTAGGCATGGATTGGATGACCAAGTATGAAGGAAATCTCGATTGCCTCAACAAGTCTGTTTCACTCACCACCCCGGAGAACAAGAGGATTAAGTATGTATCCCGACACACACGTATGAGTGCTAGGTTAAATGCCCTCACAGGAGTTGTTCAGGAGGAAGTACCTGTGGTAAAAGATTTTCTGGATGTATTTCTGGAAGAATTACCAGGCATGCCACCAGATAGGGAGATTGAGTTCCTAATAGAGCTACAGCCAGGGACAGCACCAATTTCCAAGAGACCCTATCGGATGCCCGCAAACGATCTATTGGAAATCAAGAAGCAAATTAAGGAGTTATTGGACAAGGGGTATATTCGCCCAAGTTCTTCACCTTGGGGAGCCCCAGTTCTTTTGGTGGAGAAGAAGGATAAAACCTTGAGAATGGTAGTCGATTATCGTGCCTTGAACGAGGTGACTATCAAGAACAAGTACCCTCTGCCGATGATTAATGACTTGTTTGATCAGCTAGTAGGCGCCAAAGTATTCTCTAAGATCGATCTTCGATCAGGGTATCACCAACTGAAGATTCGTGAACAGGATATACCCAAAACAGCTTTCACCACAAGGTATGGCTTGTATGAGTATACTGTCATGTCCTTTGGTTTGACTAATGCTCCTGCCTACTTCATGAATTTGATGAACAAGGTGTTTATGGAATATTTGGACAAGTTTGTCATGGTGTTCATCGATGATATTTTGATATTCTCCAAGAACGAGGAAGAACACAAGGAACATCTGCGTTTAGTTCTGGAAAAATTGAGAGAACATCAGTTATATGCCAAGTTCAGCAAATGTGAATTTTGGCTGACGGAAGTCGGATTCCTTGGACATGTTATTTCCGGAGAAGGAATAGCCGTAGACCCCGCTAAGGTTGAAGCCGTCACCGATTGGAAGTCACCCACCTCAGTTAAGGAGATCCGCAGTTTCCTCGGACTTGCCGGATATTACCGGAGGTTCATTGAGAATTTCTCAAAGATTGCCAAGCCCATGACAGGGTTGTTGAAGAAAGAATCCAAGTATGTTTGGACTGTGGAATGTGAAGCCAGTTTCCAGGAGTTGAAGAAACATTTGGTCAAGCCCCAGTATTGATCTTGCCCAATATTCGGAAGGATTTCCAAGTTTATTGTGATGCTTCACGTCAAGGACTTGGAGGAGTACTCATGCAAGATGGAAAGGTTGTAGCTTATGCATCCAGACAAATACGACCTCATGAGTTGAATTATGCCACCCATGATTTGGAACTAGCAGCCGTAGTGCACGCACTCAAGACCTGGAGACATTTTCTTATAGGAAATAGTTGTGATGTTTACACCGACCATAAAAGCTTGAAGTATATCTTCACGCAGAAAGAGTTGAACCTCAGACAGAGGAGATGGTTAGAGTTAATCAAGGACTATGACATGAGATTACACTACCATCCAGGTAAGGCCAATGTTGTAGCCGATGCCTTGAGTCGGAAAACTTATGTGAACACACTCACAGCGGGAGGATTACCCCAAGAGTTAGCCGATGATCTCAGAGAGCTCAAACTAGAGATAGTTCCAAGAGGATATGTTGGTACACTGGAAATTCAGTCCACCTTGACCGAAAGAATTCGTGAAGCCCAGAAATCAGACAAGGAGATAGCTGAGATAAAGCAGAGAATGGAAGATGGTAAAGCTAAAGGTTTTCGTGAGGATGAACACGAAACTTTGTGGTTTGAGAACCGCATCTATGTGCCCAATGACCCAGAACTCAGGAAGTTGATACTTCAGGAAGCCCACGATTCACCTTACTCGATACACCCAGGCAATACCAAGATGTATCTGGATTTAAAGGAAAGTTATTGGTGGACAGGTATGAAGAAGGATATTGCGGAACACGTTGTAATATGTGATGTTTGTCAGCGAGTAAATTCGGAACATCAGAAACCAGCAGGGTTACTCCAACCTTTGCCGATACCCGAGTGGAAATGGGAAAACCTTGGTATGGACTTCATCACAGGATTACCCAGGACCCGTTCAGGTTATGATTCCATCTGGGTAGTGGTAGATCGCTTGACCAAGGTAGCTCATTTCATTCCAGTAAAAACCACCTATACCAGTGCTAAGCTAGCCAAGATATATATGACCAGGATCGTATGTTTGCATGGAGTTCCGAGGAGTATCGTGTCAGATAGAGGAACACAATTTACCTCAAAGTTTTGGCATCAGTTACATGAAACTTTGGGTACAAGGCTGGAGTTCAGTACAGCTTTTCATCCGCAGACAGATGGACAGACTGAGAGAGTCAACCAGATTCTGGAAGACATGTTGAGAGCTTGTGCGCTAGATTATGGATCTAGTTGGGATGACAACTTACCTTACGCAGAATTCTCGTACAACAACAGTTATCAGACCACTTTGAAGATGGCCCCTTTCGAAGCTTTATACGGAAGGAGGTGTAGAACACCGTTGACATGGGATGGTGTTGGAGACCGACAACTTTTTGGTCCCGACCTTATCCGAGATTCGGAAGAGAAAGTCAAGTTGATTCGTGACAGACTCAAGATAGCTCAATCTCG
Organism: Hordeum marinum; assembly: GCA_022496015.1. Lineage (NCBI taxonomy): Eukaryota > Viridiplantae > Streptophyta > Magnoliopsida > Poales > Poaceae > Hordeum > Hordeum marinum. Next base: position 218,843,543 of record CM039672.1, read on the forward strand.
ACAGAAGAGTTATGCTGACAGCAAACGCAAAGAAGTGATGTATGAAGTGGGAGACCGAGCTTATCTTCGTGTGTCCCCGCTTCGAGGAATCAAGAGGTTTGGTGTTAAAGGAAAATTAGCACCCAGATTCATAGGCCCCTACAAAATTCTTGAACATAGAGGCAAGGTTGCATACAAACTGGAATTGCCGGAAGGATTATCCGAAGTTCATAATGTGTTGCACGTGTCCCAACTGAAGAAATGTCATGCTGAGATAGCTGATATTCCTTTGAGAGACACAGTGCCCCTAGAGGCCATACAACTTGACAATGATCTGACCTACGAGGAGAAGCCTGTCAGAATCCTCGAGACTGCCAACAGAGTTACCCGCAGCAAGATCATCAAGTTTTGTAAGGTTTTGTGGAGTCACCACACTGAGGAAGAAGCCACCTGGGAACGCGAAGAAGATCTTCGTAGAGACCACCCGCACCTATTTTCTAGCCAACCCGAATCTCGAGGGCGAGATTCATCTTAAGGTGGGTAGGTTTGTAACATCCCAAAATTTCATTTTGGAATGTTATGAAATATAGCTATGCATCCATCATCATCATTGTTTGAATGTATGTGTTTGTTGAAATGTTCTTTCTAAAAATTCTGAAAGCCCTTTCTATTTTTTTCCTAACTTGCTTTCACCTATTGGAAATTTTGGTTAAATGTTCAAAATAAGAGGGGAGTAACATGACACTCCACACCAGGGTCAACTTGGTGATTTATTTGAACAAAAATAACCACGGGTTATTTTGAAAATATTTGCAAAAAGGATTTAAAAACAAATAGGCAATTTCTGAAAATATTATTTTTTTCAGAGTGTTCAAATGACAGAATAGAAATGTTCATTAAATGGCATTTATTATTCTGTTAATTTTGATATATAATACCCCTATATTTATAAATGGGTTGAATGCTCTAAAAGCTTTTGAATATCTCTGGAAAAACATTAAAAAGAAACCGGTAACGGTTACTGTATTAAACGGGCCGGCCCACGGGCAGTTACTCGCGTATTGATTAAAAGCCGGTCGACCGACGCGCTTTCATTTCCCTCTCTCTCACTGCAACCGGGTCCCACCCCCGACCGACCGTTTCACCCGAACGGTCATCTCCCTCTCCCCCGTGCGCGTCGGACCATCGCCGGCCGTTTCTTTCCCCCTCCCGGATCTCTCTCCTCTCTCCACCCCCGCACCCCATGAGCACCTATATAAGAGCCCCACTCCCCGCCTTCCATTTCCCCCCCAAACCCCCTCTCTCCCTCGCCGAGGCACTTCCCAATTGCTCGCCGGAGTAGCCACCCCACCGAAGCTCCCGTCGACCGTAGCCGTCGATTCCGACCACCGTTCCACCCACACGTGCCACCAGTCGACTCCGGAGACCCGTCGCCGTCGCCCGGACCACTTCGCTGCCTTCCCCGACCACCGGAGCACCTCACCGTTGTCTTCGCCGCTTTCGGACTCGCGGAGACCTCCGACGCCGGCCACCTTTCCCCCGTAAGCTCCCTCGACCCTCGGATCCAGAATCAACGCCTGAGATTAGATCGGAAATAAATCCGAACCGGTATCCTCTACCGACCGGTCGCCCGCCCGAAAGCACTCGCGCGCACACCCTAGCCACCAATCGGACAGCGCCACGTAGCCCCCCTGGCCGTTGCAAATCATTTTTCCTTTTCTGTTTTTTTGTTTTAATTAACAGAATGATTTCAAATTTTGTTTTGCTTATATCTTTTAACCTGTTTAATATTTTGAGTTGATTCTTTTTGCAATAGCTCACATTTTTCATGTAGTTTCACCCTGTACTTTTAAATTTCAAATTTGAACTATAAAATTTGAATTTAATCAAATTTGCACAAAATCTTCAAATCTGAATAACTAGAGTTTGAAAATAGATTTTGATATGAATCTTTTTGCTACTGTTTGGTATTAATTAGGACTACCTTCATGTTTAGTTTGAGGATTTCTAGGATGATTTTGATTAGTGTTTTAGCTATAAACAGAATCTGCCTAGTATTACAATATAGTTTTATTTACTTAGTTTTAGTTAGTTCAATTTAGATTTAGTTTTAATTTGTCTAGTAGGTTCTGTTGTTTATACATTTAGTGTTTTACTTATTGTTAATAAAAATATAAAAATTGTTTAGTTTATTACTTTGTTAATGTAGGAATCACAACTTCTTTTCAAATAGGTTTATTTTGATTAAAACAGCTAGTTAGTAATAGTTTTGCTTTCAAACAAAGTTTTATATAATTTAATTTTGTTTTCTAAAACAAGTTTATTTGTAAAAAAAAATTCTGTTAAGAACATGTTTTACTAATAAATAATAAGTTTGGTTTTGCTCTCTTGTTAGTAAAACTATATTTGTTCCATTTAGTGTTTATCAAAAAATTTACAAACTTTACAAAAGCTTTCCCAACTAACTTAAATTGATTTTCTTCTGTTTATTAACAAAAATATTTTATTGTTCCTTGCTGTCAACAATTGTTTTGTTATTACAAAATAGTTTTATTATGATAGTAGTGTTTTATCAATCACCTCCTAGTAAACAAAACCTTGAGTGTTTTTCTTACTTGTGATTTGTGCATTGTTTTGTCTTGATTATTTACTAGTTCTTGATTGATGTTTGTGGGTTACAATATTCTGTTGTATGCTTATTGAGTGCTTGTTTGCTTCGTTAGATTATCCGGAGTGCGAAGCCTGTTACTTAGAGTCCCACGAGTACGAAGATCATCAACCAGGCAAGTCACTTTGATCATGTTTACCCATGTTTTATATGCATTAGTTCTACCATCTCCCCAAATTGCATGCAAGATAGGTTAGTTGGAAACTTGGTTACATTGTAGTAGTATCATGTGGTAGGTACCCCCTCAGACTCTTTGACACATTGGCCCCAGGAAACGTTGTTTTACTTTTTGCTATGCTATTAGTAGACGGGGTTGGTTGTGTGATTCATGAGAGTTGAGAGAGTTAATAATTTCAAGACCTACATAATGATCAAGATTTAATACTCCGAGTTTTCAACATACCTCTGGGTGGATGATGGTTGAACGGCACCCTGGAGAAACCAGTGGATTTGCCTAGGTGATGCTGGAGATGGCCAGTATTCACGCGGAAAGGTCCACCCAGGCACAAAGAGATGGATGGATGCTTTAAAACCCAAGGCTTACCTGCACAGCCACAAGTCATTATGGGCTCTGGCTTGGTTGGATATCGTGGTGACCCTGGACAGGCGGTGCTACGAGAGGTAGAAGAACGGTAGGAAAGGATGGGCACCGACAGAGTCGCAGGGAAACCCTTTGGAAGACCATGTTTTGGTCATCCGTTTCTCAAACACCCTGAAGTGCGAGAAATTAAACGGAGGCGACCAAATCTTGTGGGGAACGTGTGCAAAACTCTGCAGAGTACTCAAACCTAATCGATTAGCCGTGTCCACGGTCATGGACGACTTGAGCCAAAGGAATTGAAACTTCCGGCACAATTAATAATGAGGATGTGGGTATTAATAATTTGGGAATGAGAATTGGTTGGTGGAACCATCTCATTAATCAACCAACTTAGTAATATTTTGCTTAGCCCCTTTCTTGATGTAGGAAAAATTGGCTTTACGCAAAACTTACCACCCCACCTGCCATATATTCATATTGACTAGATGATTATCTTTTCACCCCTCTCTTGTGACTTTGCCGGCATATTCCATATGCTGACCTACATGGCTGCAACGTATCATGTTGCAGAGTACTTTTCCGACCAGGAGTGAGGACACGTTCTATGCTCAGTGAGATGCCCTTGGAGTCAGATGGACTCATCTACCTTCGACACTTCCGCAAGATTTAGATATTCTCATGAGTTGGCTTTTAGCCACTTTATTGTAATTTTTATTGTAATAAAGGACTCGAAATGAGATTTCGATTAATATGTTTGCTGTGTGATTTCCCTTTGATACATACATTGATGTACCGTGTGTGTACTAGCATGATCTTGGGATGGTACGGAAACACCGAAGACTTGACCTTTCAGGTCGGGTCGCTACAGTAACTCCTCTGGAAATACATCGGCATAATCCTTCACCACTGGTACTTCTTCCTGGACAACTCCCGTAAGAGAGTTCACTTGAGTCCTCTTAGTCTTAAGCCTGGATACATACTTGATCGTCTTGTTCTCTAGAGTGGTGAGAAGAATTGACCTACTGGCACAATCAATGCTTCCCTGATACTTGGACATCCAATCCATACCTAGGATTACATCCAACCATTGTGACTCAAGTACGATCATATCTTTGGGAAAAACATGTCCCCCTATGTTCAAAGGCAACTGAAAACACGCATGACTAATCATAGACTCTGCTCCTAGGGAACTCACTAGAATAGGTGACTTAAGAGCTATGGTAGGCAACTTATGTTTATCCACAAATCCCCTCAATATGAATGAATGTGATGCCCCAATGTCAAATAGAATGAGTGCTAGAAATGAATTAACCAAGAACTTACCAATCACCGCATCCGGTTGTTCATAGACTTCTTCCACATTGACATGATTCACATGCCCCTTAGTGAAAGGATTGGGCTTCTTGCCTCCAGAACTTCCATTGCCATTCCCATTCTGTAGCTCGGGTCACTCATTGGAGTAGTGCCATGTCTTCTTGCACTTGAAGCAGGTGATGTGACTCAGATCCTTCCTCACTGGTGTAGCAGGGATAGGGTGATGGTGATTGCCGTTTCCCCCATTCCCATTCCCATTCTTATGGACATTGTGGTTTTGTCCATTGCCTCCATGCTGAGAATGACCACCATGGTTATGATGGTTTTGCCCCCCAAACTTACTATGTCCTGCACCAGAATATCCTGAGAAAGGGGCGGAGCGAGGCTTCTGCTGAGCTCCAGACTGAAACTTGCCTTGACCATATTTCCTCTTGCGATTTTCCATCTTCTAATGCTTACCCTCTAGAGTGATCGCCTTGTCCACCAACTCTTGATAGTTATCAAAAGTCGCTACCATCAACTGAATTCCCAGCTCATCATTCAGTCCCTCCAGAAACTTCTCTTGCTTGGATGTATCAGTTGCCACGTCACCTGGGGCGTAACAGGACAACCTTCTGAAATCATCAACATACTCAGACACTAAGCGACCTCCTTGGCGCAAGTTGCAGAACTCCTCTTCTTGAGAGCCATAGCTCCCGCTGAAACATGAGCATTGCGGAATGCCTGCTGGAACTGAGCCCAAGTCAAATTCTTCATGGGGTACGTGGCGGTGTAGTTCTCCCACCATGAAGCTGCTGGTCCATCCAGTTGGTGAGAGGCAAACCTCACCTTCTCCTGATCGGTGCATCCTGTTGTGGCTATCTTCCTACCCATGTTGTGAACCAGTCATCTGCAACAATCGGTTCTGGGCTGCTCGTGAAGATTGGAGGATTCAGCCTCAGAAAACGGGTAAGGCTGTCAATTTGTGGTGGAGGTGGAGGTGGAGGCGGGTTGTTGTTGTTGTTGTTCTGGGCCATATTCTGCATCATCAACTGTATCATCTGGTTCTGGGTCTGAAGCAATTTTTCCAAGGCAGGTGGAATATCAGTCCCTAAGCCACTCCCGGAAGGGTCGCGCCTTGGTGGCATCTGTTGGTCAGCATAGATGAGATATAGATAGAATTAGGCTGAAGGGAGAAACACTACCCATATGAAAATGATGTCAATAAAAATCCAAATCGCTCCAATTCAATTCAATCAAAGAGTTCACACGAAACAAATCTAAGGTGAGCCATGTCACAAGATTTGACAAGGTCCCACAAATAGTAAATCAAATACTAATCGAATATCGAATCCTAATCTCTCATGGTGGTCCAAATCTACTCCTCATCGGAAGAGAGATCTATCATGTTGATGTCGGCTCCAGTGGCATCACTCTGTATCTCCTCATCGTCGTCCTCATAGTCTTTGTCCTGACTGATGTAGTCCCTGTAAGAGTGATCCTCTTGGAGATTCTCCCCGTTATCAATCTTTTCCTCAGCTTCCTCCAGCTGAAGCTTCAAGTCATCGAACTTATCCTGCAGTGCATCGAGCTCCTCCTCATGCTCTGCGCGAGCGTTCTGAATCTCTTCTTCCAGCTTGACCTTGTGGGTAGTCAGGTTGTGGGTGGTGATGAGGTTGTTGTCCATCTCTTCCTTCATCCTGGTGATGAGCTCCTCTAGGTCCTCAATGTGTGAGGTGATGGTGTCGTCCTCTCTGGTGTGCACCACATCTCCATCCGAGTCGTGGCGCGTGTACATGATGTAGTTAGTCTTCCTGAGATCCTCATGGTAGTCCTGGCGTATGCGGCCAAGTGCAAAGAGCGCAACGATCCCTTTGCCAATGCCCCATGATCTTACTTCTATGTAGAAGTCGATCGGCTCGATGGCATTTCCAAAAGTTCGCCCTGGAATGTGGACGTCAATCCTCCAGCGCATCTCCTCAGGTAGAGTGGTCGTGAAGGAACCGGTAAAGCTGGGCATGGCAATGCATAGATGTCATGTGATATCCACGAGCTGTCTTCCAAAGGGCATGGTTGCGTCGGGCTGAGCAAACTCAATGATGGGGGTCGACATCTATAGTTTGAAAGAGAGGAGAATTTAGTAGTGAAGTAGGGAAAAGCATGAGAACAAAATAGAGGTATAAAAGTGTTGTAAAATACGGTTTTCATCCTATGGCTTTCCATTTTCTAAGGTCGCGTCCTACAGTCAACGTGTGCTCTAATACCATCTTGTAGCAACCTGATCTCAAGGGATCGGAGTCTCTGTGCTTAAGTGTCATCCCTGGATCGGTATGCTGACACACAGTACTTGAGGATTTACAACAGAGTTCAATCACACATTTATTACATCGAGAAACCTCAAAGAGTATTTATTACATTAATGTGGCCTAAGGCCAAGTAAAACAAAATCATGCGGAAGCAATAATTGTAACGAGTCCATCAACTCCATGAGCAAGCTGAGTGCAGAACAACGACCTATCGCACCTTATTTGTTGTCGGATAAATCTGCAACATGATAAGTTGCAGCCGTGTAGGTTATTACATGGAATGCACTGGCAAGTCACATCATAAAGTGTAATGAGCCTACATAGTACATGCAATTTGGCTGGTGGAAAGCTCTAAGTTTTTAGTTTGCATAAAGCTAGTTTTTTCCTATCAAACATAATTGTTTTACTTCTACAAATACCATAAGTCTGAGATGATGCCCATCTCAGTCATTCCAAAATTTTGTACCCAGTTGATTAGTTAAGAGTGATGAGATCTCCCTACATTTCCACTACTAAAAGCTCAAGTTATCCATGACCGGGGACACAGCTAATCGATTAGATTTTAACTCTACAGAGGTTGCACACTTTTCCCACAAGACTCGACCACCTCCTTGATCGAAAGATCGAGACATAGTCTTTCGATTGCATTTCCCCTAACCCACGGATAGTCCGGTAGACCTACATCATCTACATCTGCTAGCCTATCTCTATAGAGGTCACACCATCTACTCAACTAAGGCAGAGCCCATATTGGCTTGCGGTTGCCCACGGAAACTTTTAGACATGAAAATAAGGTTGATCCCTTTGAGCCTAGGTGGACGGACCACTAGTGTGCACTCCCATGAATGCTCCCACTGTACTTCGCCACCATACAAACCAATTTCCACCCAGGTAGTTCATTAAAGTTGGTCCTAGTTACTACTTTGTCACTCACATCTCCAGGTGATAACACTCCCCAATCCACGTCTACTTTGGCGATGCATTGTAACATGACACGGTGGCGACAAAGTTGGTACCATTCAGGCCTACCTCAAATAAACTATTGGGTGATAGTAAAACCAACAAGTATAAAATCCTACCATGCACTCCTACATCAAAGGGCTATGTGCAAAAATAAACCATAGGTAAAACATGTATGATCAAAATGTAACTTGCCTTCGTGCTAGGAGTGAAATTCTAGGGAGTGGTAGTACTCTGCTTTGCACTCCGGACAATCTATCGCAAAATAAATAAACACACATAAACAAGCATTCATACAATTCAAAGAAAACGTGCAACAAAATATTTGCAAAAGCCAAATGAAATCCGACACCAGTCATTAGCATGAAAATTTCCAAAGTATAAATAGTGTTCAAAATTCATGACGTGCACTAGTATTCCTACAAGGCATTCTAGTAAAATTATGATGAACAAAAAATACTTGTGTAGAATATATAGTGGCAAAAGTTCATGGCAAAGGATTTAGTTCATGTGACGTGGTGCAAAAAGAATCACCTCAAACGGGTATACCAGTTGGAAGATATGGCCTAATGAAATTGAAATTCAAATCTGAAATAATTTCAAATTTGAACTTGCAAAAGTTTTCAATGATGGGTTCTCTGGCTAGGGCTATTCGAGACGAAAATTGAGCCATTGGTTTCATCTTGTTTTGATCTACGGTTAAAAAGTTAAGGCCTTTTGAAGTTTTGAAACAAATCTGAAAAAAATTGCTATAATAGCGTTTTCTGAAAACACTATATTGTGGACGTTCGCGGCTAGAACATGAAATGGATGGCTCTGGTTTGCTGGCTGCTTTCGCCGCGGCGGCTACGCTGTGAACATTCGCGAAATAGGTAGGTTCGGCTAAACTAAAAGAAAACCGACGTTCGGTTCAAATAAACCACACGGTTTAGATCAAAACGCGGTTAACCGCGTACCTCTTTGGTCTAATAAAAAAACCTAATCTAATCTATAGGTTCAAATCTAAAAAAACCTACGCTAATCTAACTAAACGAGTGAGGCGAGCGCTTACAGAGAGGAGGACGGGGTCAGGCAGGAACTGTGCGAGGACGTGGCGGCGGCTCCGGCGATCGCCGGCGTCAGTGAAGAGGCAGGGAAGATGCGTCTCGGCGAGGGCCTCCGATCGGTGGTGACGCGGGGTGGCGGCGGTGTCCGGGTGGAGCGGAGGGAGGCGGCGAAGCTCCTGTGCTCCGGTGAACTCCGGTGACGCAGGTCGTCGGGGCGGTGTCTCCGGCGGTTCCTAGGGCCAAACAACATGTCAGGGAGATGCACACGGACGAGGGGGTCCAATTTCGTGAAGAAAAAAAGGTAGGGGAGGTTCACCGGCGACGTGGCACTCCGGCGAAATAGCTTCAGCCGGCGAGATCCAAGTGGAAATGGTGGCGGCTACGAGCGGCGAGAGGTGGTGCGGGTTGGCTGAATGGGACGAGGGCATCGGGGGCCTTTTATAGGCGCAGCTAGGGCGTCCAGGAGTGCGGGATAAGCTCTATCCCGAGAGCTCCAGCCGGCGGTTGTGGGTGAGTGCGGCACGGCCTCATCCCATGCGGGTTGAGCGGGAGGTTAGGGACGATGGGGTTCAGGCCCCACTTGCAGGCGTGTGAGGGAGGGAGAGAGAGTTGACCGAGAGAGAGATGGGGCTCAGGCGAGCGTGCGTGCGTGCGTGCGATGGCTGGGGCACCCGATGCCCTGGCTGGGTCGGCCTCGCTCGCTCGCAAGCGGCCTCATTGGCTAGTGATCGGCCTGGCTGGGCCGTGTGGTGTGCGTGCGTGCGTGTGTTTTGTTTCTTTTTTTTTGAAAGCCCTTTCTTTTTAGATGCGAAGCAGGAAAAAAAGGAAAAAATATCAGAAAAAAGTCCTAAAATCCTTATTGGTAAAAATAGAGAACAAGGAACATTAATTCCTGCTCATATCATTTAGAAATATATATATATATATATTTCTCTTATTAAATAAATTAACTTGTGGCTAACAAAAATAAATTTCATTGCAACTCTAAAAACACCAAATATTAGTCCAACACTTCCCCACTCATGTATATTTTGAGGAAGTCATATTATCCTCTCTCTATTATTTTATGTGAGTGGAAAAACTTGAACATCATAAACTCAAATACAAAAAATCATGAGATGCAATATGATGATCCTATTAACATCCTAATTTAATAAATTTGGGATGTTACACTTTCTACTTCCAATTTTAGTGCTTGCAAAAATTACCTTGCTGAAAACCGCTTATCATATCCTTCTGCTCCTCGTTGGGTTCGTCACTCTTACTTATAGAAAGTACTACGATTGATCCCCTATTCTTGTGGGCCATCAGTGCCCAATCCCAAAATGAAAAAGAAATTTACTTTATGTTGTGAAACATTAAATTCCTTGGAAAGTGTTGGTATGGATGGTATGCGTGGATACGACTAGCCATGGATTGTGAAAGAATGGTGGAAAAAGGAATACACTTTATTTTCTGTTTGGGAACCGCCTATGATATATCTAGCATGGAAAGGTATTGAAAATGCTTGGTCGTTTTCGTTGACAGGAAAGGCATGCCAACTAAAATATTTCTCTCTCTCAATTTAAACTCTGAGCTCTCGCACCTCTACAAATCCCTAATTCCCTCTACGAAGGGCCTATATATTTACTTTATGCAATTTTTTAACTTTTATTTGAGTCTCCATCTTCTCTTATAAATCACCAACTAAGGGGCACTATGACCGTACTTGAGCATTGGGTGTAGCTAATATTTGAGTGTGTTTCATGAATGGATCAATGATTGAGCATGATGGGCTAGGGATAACTTTCTTTAGTGTTGATATTTTGAAAGACATGGTTGCTTGTTCATATGCTTGATTATTAAAGTCTTCATGTCAAAACTAGACTATTGCTTTGAACTATCTAAAAGTCCCAATGTCCATGCTACAAAAGAAAAGAATATGTGATGAACGTGTTAGGCAGCATTCCACATCAAAAATCTTGTTTTTATCATTTACCTACTCGAGGACGAGCAGGAATTAAGCTTGGGGATGTCGATACGTCTCCAACGTATCTATAATTTTTTATTGTTCCATGTTGTTATATTATCAATCTTAGATATTTTACAATCATTTTATAGAAACTTTATATCATTTTTTGGGACTAACCTATTGACATAGTGCCAGGTGCCAGGTGCTGTTTTTTGCTTGTTTTTTACTTCGCAGAATATCAATAGCAAACGAAGTCCAAATCCAGCGAAAGTTTTTGGAGATTATTTTGGACCAAAAGAGAACTTGGGAGCCAAGAAAGAACCTAAGAGGAGGCTTGTTGGGCCCACAAGACACCAGGGCATGCCAGAAGCCCCTGGCACAGCCTGGTGGGTTGTGGGGCCCACGGGACCCCTCTCCACCACCTATCAGCTCTATAAATACCCAAATTTTCCAAAACCCCTTGGGGTTTCGATAAAACACAATTCCAACCGCCACAAGTTCTAGAGCCACGAGATCCAATCTAACACCATCACAGAGGGGGGCATCGTCTTATGGGTGCCTCTCCGATGATGCATGAGTAGTTCACCATAGACCTACGGGTCCGTAGGCAGTAGCTACATGGCTTACTCTCTCTCTCTCTTTTGATTCTCAATACAATGGTATCTCGAAGATCTATTTGATGTAATGAATTTTTGCGGTGTGTTTGTTGGGATCCGATCAAGTTTGATTTCATCATCAGTTTCTATCCATGAATATTATTTGAGTCTTCTTTGATATATTATATGCATGATTATTTATAGCCTCATATTTCTTCTTCGAATCTTTGATTTAGTTAGGCCAAATAGATCGATTTTTCTTGCCATGGGAAGAGGTTCTTTGTGATGGGAGGATGATATTTAAACCACTTCTCCTTAGGGAGATCAACATGAGTAGCAAAAGATTCACAGAAATAAGCTACTATCTCAGAGTCAAGTCCATATTTAGTGCAAATTTCATGAAAAACATCGGTGTCTACAAAGGTTTTAACACAATCAAACTTAAGGTTTATACCCGACTCCTTACCTTTGTCGAGTTCCCAATCTTCAGAATTGCATTTAATTCTTTCCAATAAATCCCATTTGAATTCAATATCTTTCTTCATCAAGGAACCAGTACAAGAAGTATCCAACATGGATTGATCATTACGAGAAAGCCGAGCATAAATATTCTGAATAATAATTTCTCTTGAGAGCTCATGATTGGGGAATGAATATAACATTTGCTTAAGCCTCCCCGAATCTTGAGCGATACTTTCTCCCTCACGAGGCAAAAAATTATAAATATAATTTCGATCACGATGAACTAGACGCATAGGATAAAACTTCTGATGAAATTCCACTTTCAATCGGCTGTAGATCCATGATCCAATATCATCACATAGCCTATACCATGTCAATGCCTTCTCCATCAAAGATAAAGGAAAAAACCTTCTGATTTACATGATCCTCGGGCAGACCTGCAAGCTTAAATAATCCACAAACTTCATCCACATAGATTACATGCAAATCAGCATGTAGTGTTCCATCTCCTGCATAAGGATTAGCCAGCAATTTCTCTATCATACCCGAAGGAATTTCATAATAACTATTTTAAGTAGGTTTAGTAGGTTGAGGAGAAAATCTTTGTGTTTCCGGATGAGGCGAAGATGCCCTGAACAAGCCCCTCAAAGGATTATTTTCCATAGTAACAAGGGACAGTAAATTTCAGCAGACTATATAAATTTTTTCCTTACGAAATTCCACTCACCAATGGCGCTTCATTCCCGGGCAACGGTGCCAGAAAAGAGTCTTGATGAACCACAAGTATAGGGGATCTATCATAGTCCTTTCTATAAGTAAGAGTGTCGAACTCAACGAGGAGCAGAAGGAAATGACAAGCAGTTTTCAGTAAGGTATTCTCTTCAAGCACTGAAATTATCGGTAACAGATAGTTTTATGATAAGGTAATTTGTAATGGGTAAAAACTAATAAGTGTGGAAAAGGTGAAGCAAGGTAGCCCAATTCTTTTTGTATCAAGCTAGTTTTCATCATGCTCATTTGTTTCACGTTCGTTACTTTGATAATTTTATATGTGGGTGGACCGGTGCTAGGGTTCTGCCCTTACTTGCAAAAACCTCCCACTTATGATGAACCTCTCTCGCAAGCATCTGCAACTACGAAAGAAGAATGAAGATAAATCTAACCAGAGCAAGAAACATATGGATCCAAATCAGCCCCTTACGAAGCAACGCATAAACTAGGGTTTAAGCTACTATCACTCTAGCAACCCATCATCTACTTATTACTTCCCAATGCCTTCCTCTAGGCCCAAATAATGGTGAACTCGACGTTCACATAACACCACTAGAGGAGAGACAACATACATCTCATCAAAATATCGAACGAATACCAAATTCACATAATTACTTATAAGAGGACTTATCCCATGTCCTCATGAACAAACATAACTACCCACAAAACATGTTCATATTCATAATCAGAGGAGTATTAATTATCATAAAGGATATGAACATATGATCTTCCACCAAGTAAACCAACTAGCATCAACTACAAGGAATAATCAACACTACTAGCAACCCATAGGTACCAATCTGAGGTTTGAGACAAAGATCAGATACAAGAGATGAACTAGGGTTTGGATATGAGATTGTGTTGGTGAAGATGTTGATGGAGATTGACCCCCTCTCGATGAGAGGATCGTTGGGGATGATGATGGCTTCGATTTCCCCCCTCCAGGAGGGAAGTTTCCCCTACAGAACAGCTCCGTCGGAGCTCTAGATTGGTTTTGCCCAAGTTCTGCCTTGAGACGGCAGCGTTTCATCCTGAAATCTCTCCCTTGATTTATTTCCAGGTCAAAACCCTTCATATAGCAGAAGATGGGCACCGGAGGCCTGCTAGGGGGCCACAAGCCACCAAGGCGCGACTAGTGGGTAGGTCGCGCCTGGCAGGTTTGTGACCTCCTAGTGGGTCCCCTCTGGTATTTGTTTCGCCCAATATTTTTTATATATTCCAAAATAATTCTCGTAACCTTTCAGGACTTTTGGAGTTGTCCAGAATAGTTCTCTTATATTTGCTCCTTTTCCAGTCCAGAATTCCAGCTGCCGGTATTTTCCCTCTTCATGTAAACCTTGTAAAATAGGAGAGAAAAGACATAAGTATCGTACCATAACGTGTAATAACAGCCCATAATGCAAAGAATATCAATATAAAAGCATGATGCAAAATGGACGTATCAACTCCCCCAAGCTTAGACCTCGCTTGTCCTCAAGCAAAAGTCGAGATGATAAATATGTCCACAAGTTTAGAGATAGAGGTGTCGATAAAATGAAATACGTACATGAGAGCATCATGATCATCTTAAGAACAACAATACTTATTTATATATAATTTCTTATACTAGAGTAACAATTCATTCACAGGAAAAAGTATGAACCAAGAACTCCATTAAGAACCAACAAACTATGCTCTCAGTCATCGAAGCAATTGCAATTATCACAACATCGGAAAGAGTCAATATAAGAGCTTGTAAAGCAAATCCACATACTCAATCATATTTTAGTTTTTCATAATTGCTAAAACTCACGCGGTACTCATGAGGTCACAGCTTCAATTGGACATTGTCGGTGTACTAAGTTTGGGCTTTTAGTACCCCATACTTGTGCACGGGTAGTTGTAGCCACACCAGTGGCAAGGCCCACCGGGGGACTGTTGGAAGCAAATACAAAGGCGTCAAGAAAACATTCAAGTCAACAAGCACAAGACCGAAGGCCAAAGGGTGGAACCCCGGCAAGATCTTGCCGGTGGTGGCTTGCAGAGCCCCGACAAGGAGCGCACCCGACAAGACCTCGCCACCCTGCCAGCGCAGAGGCCAGGTGTCATCCCACCAGGATACGTGTCAAGGCCCTGGCAATGGAGAGGCTAAGCGGTACCGATGGGACGGGCTTCTGTCCCGTCCCATAGAAGGTCAGGGACACCTAACGGAGCATTAAATCACTTGTCCTATACCGTCAGTGTTAGGTATGATAACACTTAGCGCTGTACACCTCGTGCATGTACTGTACGCCATTGTTGGAGAACCCTTAGGCATATAAAAGGAGGCCCAATGCATTACGAGGGAGGATCTTGTTCCACCTTCTGGCTCGCGCGCGTAGCAACTATGTAATGTTCATAGCGCTCCTGTAGCTAGAACCCTAAAACACCCATAATATACTAAAGCAGGAGTAGGGTTTTATGCTTCTCAGTGGCCCGAACCTGGGTAAAAATCCCCTCGTGCCGTTCATCAGATCTGCTCTTTGCACATATCGTCTCCCTGCCGAACCACAAAGGGATCCACGCGATCCCATAGGTGTCGTACCCCAACAAACACAGAGAACGATGGGGGCTTATAGTTTTGCCTCCCTACTATTTACCTATAGGGTAATGTAAATAGAAATAACTCATGATCACCCACATCCGAGTGGATATATGTGTCTAGATCATTCCCCAACACATAATGCTTGCCAAGAGAGAAAGGCAAAATATAGGAAGTGGTGAAGATCACCATGAATCTTGCATAAAGGTAAGTACTTATAAATTAAAAGTAATAGATAGGCCCTTCGCAGAGGGAAGCAGAGGTTGTCATGCAATTTTTGTTTTTGGACGTGAAAACCCTTAATGCAAAGGAACGCCACATTGTATTGCCCTTTGTGATAGCAACCTTTATTATGCAGTCAGTCGCTTTTATTTCTTTACCATCACAAGTTCGTACAATGCTTATTTTCCCTTACAATAAAAGATCATACATAATTACGAGAAACTTTTGTTGCTTTTTGCACCGATGACAACTTACTTGAAGGATCTTACTCAATCCATAGGTTGGTATGGTGGACTCTCATGGCAAAACTGGGTTGAGGGTGTTTGGATGCACAAGTAGTATCTCTACTTGGTGCGGAAGTTTTGTCTAGTATGAAGTTGAAGAAAGCACTAAATGTTGTAGGATCTATAACCATATAACTTCTATTCGGAGAAAAGCAATCATAACCCATTATGATGTCTTCCTTGTCCAACATCAACTTCTTAGCATATAACATTTTTATGAGTGCTCACAATCATAAAAGATGTCCAAGATAATATACTTATATGTGAACCTCTCTTTCTTTATTACTTCCTATTAATTGCACCAATGACCAATCGCTATGTTTGTCAACTCCCAAAAAATTTCAATCGACATACTTCTTATATGTGAAGTCATCACTCCCCGTAAGATCATCATATACACTCTTTGCTTTTATTCTATTATTCTATTCTTCTTTTATTACCTTTTTTATTTTTCTCAAGATCATAGCAACAAGCAAAGCCCTCACATCAAAACTACTTTTTATTATATAACTCTCGGACTCGCTTACATAAGGGGAACATAAAGCAAAACTCAAAGCTAGACCGCATTAAAAACTTTATTCTACTAGATCAAGATATAACCAAAAGATTCTAACTAAGAAAAACAAGAAAAGTAAAAGATGTGATGGTGATACGATACTGGGGCACCTCCCCCAAGCTTGGCACAAGCCAACGGGAGTGCCCATACCCATGTGTTTAGATGTCCTTCTTCGGAGGTGATGGTGGTGGAGAAGGATTTTCAAGCTTGTTTAGTTTCCTCTTAAGCATAAAATTATGTTCCCTTAGATTGCCGACTTCTTGACCGAGCTTCAATATCCTTTGACATAAATCTTGCTTGCTCTCCTGCAGAAAACGAGAATGGGGAAATAGAACCTTGGGGTCCCTCCTTGTGTTTGGGAGGCTTGATTTCTTGAACTACACGTGCATATCTCCTAGTTGAGGCAAAATGATCTCTTCTTCATCCGAGCTTTCTTCCTCATACTTTCCTTCTTGTTCCTCCTCCAAGAATAACCTATAAGGATCTTGGTCTCCATAGAGATTGGGATTGGCAAGGTAATGTGATACATAGCTATCCCCATCGGACTCTTGGGACGACATCTTTGATCTAAATTTGCTGCAGAAACATCTCAAAATGAAAACATGAGGTATTGTCATGATACGAAAGTCCAAACCTTCGGGAGGTTATATAATGAATTTTTACCGACCAACAAGAGTATCCTACAAGAAAACGGAGTCCGAAGGGTGCATGAGATGGCCACAAGCCACAGGGGCACGGCCATGGGGGTAGGTCGTGCCCTGCAGGCTTGTTGCCTCCTCGTGCACCTTTTGGACTACTTTAAATTTTCCTAATTTATTAAATATTCCAAAACTGAGAAAAATTTCTATTGAGAATGTTTTGCAGTCAGTTTGCTTACCATAACACATACCTATTCCTTTTCGGAGTCTAAAACGTTCTAGTAGGTCTCCCTAATGTACTCCTCCGGGGTTATGGTATTGATAATATTGGTTTCAACATTTATGGGAGTACCTGAGATATAATGTTTGATTCTTTGCTCATTTACCACCTTCGGATTTGTGCCTTCGACGTTGTTGATCTTGATGGCACCGGAACGATATACTTCCTGAACAATATAAGGCCCTTCCCATTTAGAGAGAAGTTTTCCTGCAAAAAATCTTAAACGAGAATTGTCTAGCAAGACATGGTCACCTACATTGAATCCACACTTTTGTATCCTTTTATCATGCCATCTCTTAAATTTTTGTTTAAACAACTTGACATTCTCCATTCATCAAGTGAGCTAATGTCAAATAACCTCTTCTCACCAGTAAGTTTGAAATCATAGTTGAGCTCTTTGATTGCCCAATAAGCTTTATGCTCTAGTTCTAGAGGTAAGTGACGTGCTTTATCATAACGCATTTTATAAGGAGACATACCCATAGGGTTTTTGTAAGAAGTTCTGTAACCCATAATGCATCATCAAGTTTCTTAGACCAATTCTTTCTAGATCTATTAACAGTCTTTTGCAAGATCAATTTACTTTGTCTAGTGCTTAATTCTACTTGACCACTAGACTAAGGATGATAAGGAGATGCAATTCTATGATTAACGTCATACTTAGCAAGCAATTTATGAAAATCACCATGAATAAAGTGTGAACCACCATCAGCCATTAAATATCTAGGGACTCCAAACCTAAGGAAAATAACTTCTTTCAGCATTTTAATATAAGTGTTATGATTAGTACTACTAGTTGGAATAGCTTCTACCAACTTAGTAACATAATCAACAGCAACTAGAATATGAGTATACCCGTTGGACTTTGGAAAAGATCCCATATAATCAAAACCCCAAACATCAAATGGTTCAATAACAAGAGAGTAACTCATAGCCATTTCCTGACATCTACTAATATTGCCAATTCTTTGACATTCATCACAAGACAAGACAAATTTACGAGCATCCTTGAAGAGAGTAGGCCAATAAAAACTATATTGTAATACCTTATGTGGAGTTCCTATCTCCAGTGTGGTGTCCTCCGTAGGCCTCAGAATGACACTTGTGTAGGATCTGTTCCTGTTCATGCTCAGGTACACAATGTCTAATAACACCATCAAATCCTTCTTTATAAAGGTCTGGATCATCCCAAAAGTAATGTCTTAAATCATAGAAGAACTTTTTGTTTTGTTGGTATGTGAAACTAGGCGGTATAAATTTAGCAACAATGTAATTAGCATAATCAGCATACCATGGAGTATTACACGAAGAATTTATGATAGCTAATTGTTCATCAGGAAAGCTATCATCAATAGGTAGTGGGTCATCGAGAACATTTTCTAACCTATACAAGTTGTCTGCTACGGCGTTCTCAGCACCCTTTCTATCACTAATATGCAAATAAATTCTTGTAGCAGAATAACCCATCTAATAAGTCTAGGTTTAGCATCTTTCTTTTCCATAAGATATTTAATAGCAGCATGATTAGTGTGAATAGTTACTTTGGAATCAATAATATAAGGTCTGAACTTATCACAAGCAAACACAATTGCTAAAAATTCCTTTTTAGTGGTAGCATAGTTTCTTTGAGCGATGTCTAGATTTTTACTAGCATAATGGATAACATTTAATTTCTTATCAACTCTTTGTCCTAGAACGGCACCAACAGCATAATCACTAGCATCACATATAATTTCAAAGGGTAGGTTCCAATAAGGTGGTTGAACGACAGGTGCAGAAATCAAGGCATTCTTAAGGATTTCAAATGCTTCTACACAATCATCATCAAAAACGAATGGAACATATTTTTGCAAAAGGTTAGTGAGAGGCCTAGAAATCTTAGAGAAATCTTTAATAAACCTCCTATAGAAACCAACATGACCAAGGGAACTTCTTATACCTCTGATATCCATAGGACACGACATTTTTTCAATAGCATCAACTTTAGATTTATCAACTTCAATACCTCTTTCGAAGATTTTGTGTCCCAAGAGAATACCTTCATTAACCATAAAGTGGCACTTCTCCCAATGCAGGAAAAGATTAGTTTCTTCGCATTTCTGCAAAACTCGATCAAGGTTTCTCAAGCAATCATCAAAAGAAATTTCATAAACGAAAAAATCATCCATGAAAACCTCAACAATCTTTTCACAAAAATTAGAGAAGATAGCAGCCATACATCTTTGAAAGGTATCAGGTGCATTGCATAAACCAAAAGGCATATGTCTATAAGCAAAGGTACCGAAAGGGCAAGTAAAAGTGGTCTTCTCTTGGCCCTCTTTTGACACGGTTATTTGAGAGAAGCCAGAATAACCATCTCGAAAGCAAAAAATGTGTGTAGTAGAGGGTAATGATCTTTCCTAGTAGCTTTATTTAATTTCCTAAAATCAATTACCATTCTATATCTTGTAACAATTCTTTCCTGGATCAATTCATTTTAATCATTAGGAACTACGGTAATACCTCCTTTCTTAGGGACACAATGAACGGGACTAACCCATCTACTATCAGCAATAGGATAAATTATACCTGCCTCCAGAAGCTTTAATATTTCATTTCTTACCACTTCTTTCAGTTTAGGATTTAACCATCGTTAGTGATCAACAACTGGTTTAGCATTGGGCTCCATATTAATTTTATGCTGACATAGAGTGGGACTAATGCCCTTAAGATCATCAAGAGTATATCCAATAGCAGCACAGTGCTTCCTCAAAGTTTTAAATAATCTCTTTTCTTCATGATCTGAAAGGTTAGCACTAATAATAACATGATATATCTTGTTTTCATCGAGATAAGCATATTTCAGAGTATTCGGTAATTTCAGAGTATTTCAATAGGAAAGTTCTGTTTAAAAATAGGATGTTGATCAAACAAAATCTTATCTATTTCATTACTTTCATTCATATGCATATCGTTTTCATGGTCTAGCAAATATTGTTCTTAGGGATCAGTAGGAGGCACAACAATAGAAGCAAGACCAATAATTCCATCCTTACTAGGAAATACTATAGCATGGGGTTTTCTACGAAATTTAGAGAAATTAAACTCATGGGACACATCCCCAAAACTTACAATAATAGTTTCTTTCTCACAATCCATCTTGGCATTAACAGTATTCAAGAAAGGTCTACCAAATATAATGGGACCAAAATCATCTTGTGGGGAACCAAGGATAAGAAAATCAGTAGGATATTTTATTTTCCCACACAAGATTTCAACATCTCTAACAATCCCAATTGATGCTATAGTATCTCTATTATCAAGCTTAATGGTAACATCAATTTCCTCTAACTCACCTGGTGCAATATCATTCATAATTTATTTATATAAGGTAAAGGGAACTGCACTCACACAAGCTCCCACATCACATAGGCCATGATAACAATGATCTCCTATTTTAACAACAACAACAAGCATGCCAACAATAGGTCTATGTTTATCTTTAGAATTAGGTCTAGCAATTCTAGCAGCTTCATCACAGAAATGAATAACAAGCCCATCAATATTATCAACCAAGAGATCTTTAATCATAGAAATACTAGGTTCAACTTTAATTTGTTCAAGAGGTGTAGGTGTTCTAACATAGCTCTTACGAACCACAATTGAAGCTTTAGCATGTTCCTTTATTCTAACAGGGAAAGGTGGTTTCTCAATATAAGCAGTAGGAATAATAGGATCAAAATTATAAGTAATAGTTTCTTCTTCAACTTTAATAGGTTCAACTACTTTCACTTAAATGGGAGGATGATATTTAAACCACTTCTCCTTAGGGAGATCAACATGAGAAGCAAAAGACTCACAGAAAGAAGCTACTATCTTAGAGTCAAGTCCATATTTAATGCTAAATTCTCGAAAAGCATCGGTGTCCATAAAGGATTTAACACAATCAAACTTAAGGTTTATACTTGACTCCTTACCTTCATCGAGTTCCCAATATTAGAGTTGCATTTAATTCTTTCCAATAAATCCCATTTGAATTCAATATCTTTTTTCATAAAGGAACCAGTACAAGAAGTATCGAGCATGGATTGATCATTACGAAAAAGCCAAGATTAAAAATTCTGAATAATAATTTCTCTCGAGAGCTCATGATTGTGGCATGAATATAACATTGACTTAAGCCTCCCCCAAGCTTGAGTGATACGTTTTCCCTCACGAGGGGAAAAATTATAAATATAATTTCGATCACGATTAACTAGATGCATACGATAAAACTTCTGATGAAATTCCATTTTCAGTCGGTTGTAGCTCCATGATCCAACATCATCACATATCCTATACCATGTCAATGCCTTCTCCTTCAAAAATAAAGGAAAGACCTTCTTCTTGACATGATCCTAGGGCAGACCTGCAAGCTTAAATAATCCACAAACTTCATCCACATATATTAGATGCAAATCAGGATGTAGTGTTCCATCTCCTCCATAAGGATTAGCTAGCTGTTTCTCTATCATATCCGAAGGAATTTCGTAATAAATATTTTCAGTAGGTTGAGCAGTAACTCTTTGTGCTTCCGGTCAAGGTGAAGATACCCCAAACAAGCCCCTCAATGGATTATTTTCCATAGTAACAAGGACACTAAATTTCAGCACACTATATAAATTTTTCCTTACCAAATTCCACTCACCAAAGGCACTTCATTCCCCCGCAACGGTGCCAGAAGAGAGTCTTGATGACCCACAATTATAGGGGATCTATCGTAATCCTTTCGATAAGTAAGAGTGTCGAACCCAACGAGGATCAGAAGGAAATGAGAAGCGGTTTTCAGTAAGGTATTCTCTACAAGCATTGAAATTATCGGTAACAGATAGTTTTGTGATAAGGTAATTTGTAACGGGTAAAAAGTAACAAGTGTAGAAAAGGTGCAGCAAGGTAGCCCAATCCTTTTTGTAGCAAAGGGCGGGCCTGGACAAACTCTTATATAAAGTGAAGCGCTCCCGAGGACACATGGGAATTTCTGTCAAGCTAGTTTTCATCATGCTCATTTGATTCGCGTTCATTACTTTGATAATTTTATATGTGGGTGAACGGTGCTTGGGTTCTGCCATTACTTGGACAAACCTCCCACTTATGATTAACCTCTCTCGCAAGCATCCGCAACTATGAAAGAAGAATTAAGATAAATCTAACCATAGAAAGAAACATATGGATCCAAATCAGCCCCTTACGAAGCAACGCATAAACTAGGGTTTAAGCTTCTCTCACTCTAGCAACCCATCATCTAGTTTTTACTACCCAATGCCTTCCCCTAGGCCCAAATAATGGTGAAGTGTTATGTAGTCGACGTTCACATAACACCACTATTGGAAATATGCCCTAGAGGCAATAAATAAAGTGTTTATTATTATACTTCCTTGTTCATGATAATAGTTTATTGTCCATGCTATAATTTTGTTGATTGGAAACTAAATACATGGGTGGGCATATAGACAAACACCATGTCCCTAGTATGCCTCTAGCAGGCTAGATCATTGATCAAAGATGGTTAAGGTTTCCTAGCCATGGACATAAGATGTCATTTGATAGCGGGATCACATAATTAGGAGAATGATGTGATGGACAAGACCCAAACTATGAACATAGCATATGATCGTGTCAGTTTATTGCTACTGTTTTTTGCATGTCAAGTATTTGTTCCTATGACCATGAGATCATGCAACTCACTGACACCGGAGGAGTGCCTTGTGTGTATCAAACGTCGCAACGTAACTAGGTGACTATAAAGGTGCTCTACAGGTATCGCCGAGGGTGTCTGTTGAGTTTTCATGGATCAATACTGGGATTGTTACTCCGTGTGACGGAAAGATATCTCAAGGCCCACTCGGGAATACAACATCACAACAAGCCTTGCATGCAATGTGGCTAAGTGTTGGTCATGATATCTTGTATTATAGAACGAGTAAAGAGACTTGCCGGTAACGAGATACCGACGATCGAATCTTGGGCCAGTAACACACTGAAGAACAAAGGGAATGACATACAGGATTGTCTAAATCCTTGACATAGAGGTTCGACCAATAAAGATCTTCGTAGAACATGTAGGAACCAATATGGGCATCCAGGTCCTACTATTGGTTATTGACGATAGAGGTGTCTCGGTCATGTCTACATAGCTCTCGAACCCGCAGGGTCTACACACTTAAGGTTCGGTGACGTTTCGGTATAGATGAGTTATGTGTTGGTAACCGAAGGTTGTTCGTAATCCCGGATGAGAACCTGGACATGACGAGAAGCTCCGGAAAGGTCTGGACGTGAAGAATCATATATAGGATGCTCCATGTTGGTTACCCGGAATAGTTCGGGCGTCACCGGTAATGTACCGGGAGTGCCGGGAGGGTCCCGGGGGTCCACCAGAAGGGGCCACCAGCCCCAAAGGGATACATGGGCTGTGAGATAGGGCACACCAGCCCCTGGTGGGCTGGCCGCCCCTCCCACAAGGGCCCATGCGGCTAGGGTATTGGTGGGAGGGTCAACCCTTGGGTTGGCTCCACCATACTTGAAACTATATTAAAATCCAGATCCAATGCACACAGAGAGGGGGGTGAGCTCACAGGGATATGGTCAACGGCGATGGCTTCTCCAGCGACGGCGACGGCGACGGCGTGATGCAGGCGAGCTCTCTGGTGGGTCTCCGGCGACGGCGTTGGCACTGGTCGACGCAGGGGAGCTCTGCGAAGGCTATGATGGCGTCGGAGGGGTGAGGGAGCGACGGTGGCGACGGGCACGAGCTCCTTGAGCTTCGGTGGAGATCCAAACTCCGGCGAGGTCGATGGTTACGGCGTTCCCGAGAGTATGGAGCACGGGCAGGTGGTTGGGGGGTTCGGGTGCGTGAGAGAGAAAGGTTGGCGGGGCTTTGGGGCAACGAGGGGGTCGGGGTGGAGTGGAGCGACGAAAATGGCGCGGCGACAGTTTTGGATTCCGGCGAAGAATCTGCGGCGTCTCAGGCGAGGAAGAGAGAGAATTCGGGGGGGAATGGGGAGAGGGGTCTGGCGGCTTCTTATAGGGGGCTTAGAGGGCCGGGGAATAAGGAGGGAGGGGGTCCGCGGCGAGGGAACCGGCGACGGCGTCGGGCGCGTGGGAGGGAGAAGATGACCGTTCGGTGAAACGGTCGGTCGGGTGGGGTCCAGTGTCAGTGAGAGGAGGGCGTGTCCGTTACGCGCGGTCGGCCGGCTTCTAATAAATACGCGAGTAACTGCCGTGGGCCGGCCCGTTTAATACCGGAAACGGTTACAGTTTTTCCTTTAATAATTTTACCAGAGCCATAAAACTTGATCAATGCATTCGAATAAATTCCAAATATAGTCAAATTTTATATCAAAATTAACATAATAATAAATTCCATTTAATGGACATTTTTATTCTGGCATTTGAATACTTTAAAAAACATTTTTTCAGAAAATGCCTTAATTGGCTTTATTTACTTTTGCAAATATTTTTCAAATAACTTTTTGGGTTTGATGATTCAAAAACTTCAAAAATTACCCCCTGTCTTGGAGTGTCATGTTACTCCTCTCAAATTTTGTCAGGGTTTTGAATTCTTTGAAAATTTTGGATAGGGACCAATATGAAATGGATTTTCAAAATAATCCAGAGGTTTTCAAAAGCTCTTTCAATTCCTTCTTTTAAACTTCCAACTCATATTTCTTAAAATTTGAGGAAGTCATATTATCCTCTCTCATGAAAATCATTGAGTTGCATAAAGTTTTCTGAATTTGAAATATTTTCAAAATGGAAATTCAAATCATTTTCAAATCCCTTTTCATTTCTTTAAATGGAAGAAGTCATGTCATCTTCACTCTAGGGTTTTGTGATGAAATGAATTTGAATTCCTGGTGATCAAAATGCAGATTGAAAGTTTTGGGAAAGTCATTTCATTCCCTCTCATCAAACTTTCTAAATTTTCAAAAGTTTCAAATTTCACTCACTTTCAATCATTCAAGCAAACAAGCAATCATTCTATATTTATTATAACATTCCAAAGTTTGGGATGTTACATCTTCCATCACTTGCTCCCAAATAGTATTAGCTCCCACAAGGTTGGACCCACCATATGTAACTTCAAGTTTGGTCCAAGCCTCATGAGCCAACACACAATTCGAGATTGACTTGAACACCTTGGAGGTTATAGCTTGGTGAATGACACTTAAAGCTTCGCTATCAAGATGTATATCCTCAAGTGATGGAGATTGTATATCCTTTAGATTTGAATCCCCTGCAACAACAATCTGTAAAGCATTTGGACCCATGGACTAAAAGTGACAAAGCATGTGTAATATCCACATAATGTAATTTGTGCCATTAAATCAAAATGTGTCATCGTGCACTAGTTCACTAGTCGACATCGTTACTCTCTAGGCGGTGAAGCCTAATAAGGAGAGACCTAGCTCTGATACCATTTGAAAGGACCATGATGTCGCCTAGAGGGGGGTGATTAGGCGCTTTAAAATCTTTTACAGATTTGGCTATATCCTAATGTGGAAATAAACTAAGCGGATACTTCTCAAGCACAAATCCTAAATATACTAGGCTCACTAAGTGCACCAACAACATAGGATAAACAAGATGCATGAGAACAACGAGGATATGAGTAAGCACAAGTAATTTACACAAACTTATTCAATGTATATCACAAGATATGGAAATGAATGTTACAAGCTAGAAATTCACACTAAGCACAAGATATATCAAAAGTATCAAGTATGAATTGCGGACTATAAAGTGTTGGCCTAAATAATCTCTACGATATGGTAACCAGCACAATATAATGAGGACAACAATATATATATAGTGAATTCAAGGTCAAGTGGCCAAAGTAAACCACATGTAATGGCTAGGGTTAGAAATAACCGAAGACATGGAGACAAGGATGTATCCCGATGTTCACTTCATTGGAGGGAAGCTAGTCGCCGTTAGAGAGGTGGATGTTACCACGAAGGCACACCAACGCCACGGAGGCTCACCCTATTCTCCCCTTGAGATATCACCATGAAGGCAATTCTCAACCACTAGTGGTAGACCTTGTGGCAGCCTCCAAACCATCACAAACTTTCCAGGGGACAAATCACAAGTTGATTCCTCACCGGAGCACTCCTACTGCCTAGGAGTCTCCAACATCCAAAAGTAACAAGATCAAGGGGTAAATGCTCAAGACTTGGTCAAATCATGAATTTATTTGGTCAAGAGAGGAAGAGGGATTGGATCTATCACTAGATTGGAAAATCTCTCAAGAACTCTCACTAATCTCACTAGGATCTGAGATTTTGTGTAGGAGAAGTGAGAGGGAGCCACTTTGGTGTTCTAGGGTTCTTTTGGATTGAGTGGTCAACCCCTCCACGAAGTGGTGAAGGGGTATATATAGAGTGGGTGAAAATATGGCCGTTGTAGTGTAAGTGGCTGTGTCAGGCCGGACATCCGGGCCAAGGGCCAGACATCCGGTGGCTCTGAAGTGTGCACACAAACACAGAAAAATAGAGTCAAGGTACAGGGCCCGGACATCTGGCCAAGTCCCCGGGCATCTGGCCAAAGTTGAGGCCCTAGACATCCGGACAAGGCCTCGGACATCCGGGGGACACAAAAAACATTTCGTTATAGTTTCTGTACATCAGCGGCCCGGATTTCTGGGGAAGATCCCGGATATCCGGGGGACACAAAAACTGGAAGCACCCCAACAGTAAAACATGCATAACTTTCTCATACGGACTCCGATTTTGATGATCTTGGGATCGTTTTGAATCTAGTGAAAAACTCAGGTCCTCACATAGAGAACCACCCAAGATAAGATAAAATGGAAGGTGAAAATTATGCACATGTTAGATCATATACTTCGGGGAACCTAGTTGGCTATGTATTGCTTCGATAAATAGGATAGGAGTGGAATTGTATATTGAAGATGTTGACTTGAGCAAGTCCATCACGAACCCCTTTGATCCCCTCTTAATAGTGCAGGATCCTATAACTCAAGAATCATAAAAGAACTACACTACATAGCTATCGACAATACATACTTGAGTGCATATGTTTCTTTGGTGGTCATCACCCCACAAGACTAATGCCAAAGGAACTAATACCTTTGACTCGAGCCTTTCACTTGAGCTTGATGTTGATGTTTCTTCTTGGCTCAAGTTGACGGCAAGACATTGGTGAATTCTTCAAGTAGCTCTTCCATATACAATGTGGGAAGCTTTGGTTTGTATTCATCTTCACTTTATCCATCATGTGATCATCCACAAGCTTCAAGCATGTGATCGTTCGGGATGGTTACCCTGAACTTGCCCTTGTCAACCATGATCATGAACGCTTGATGTCATCCTATCATGGACACTTGGAATCTCTCTCTTGATGCAAGCCCATGAGAATAACCTAACCCTCATAAACATAGACAACACATAGCATGGGTTAGTACACAAAATGTGATTGACAATTTCTTATCATACCAGAAGATCCTATGTGATGCATCGTTTGCACTTGTGTATTGACCATTTAAAGTTTGATTCTTTGATCTTTAACTTGGTCAATCTTTATCTTAACTCCATGCTTAATCTTGATGCCTTGAAGGCCATATTGTATTCTTCACTATGCTTCATTTCTTCAAGACATGATTACCCATATCTCAATTATCACATGACCATATAGAGTTTATCCATGAATACCATATTGGTCATCATTTGTTATCCTTCATGCTCCATCACAATCTCTTGAAAGGCACAACGAATTCTTCACATGAATTACTTGCTTCAAGACATATTCATCCATGACTCAACATATGAGCACATCATGATCCTATCTTCAAGGCATATGTAAAATTCTTCTCTTTAATCATTCTCTCAAGATCATGATCCATCATGGCTCAACCTTGATGCAAAGCTATATGTATATGGCATTCATTCCGAATCCATTCAATCTCCTTCTTGCATCAACCATGGAACAAACATCTTTTAATTCATCCAATATTCTTCATGCATTGCAAATGGAACTTTCCTTCAAATGTATAATTGATGCAAACATTAGTACATTATGATTGTCATCAATTACCAAAACCACACATGGGTACTACATGCACTTTCAAGCAGTATTGTGGGATGAAGCGGCTCGGACCGACTTTACTCGTACACTTACAAGAGACCGTGTTCCATCGACTAACATGTGACTTTGTCGCATAAAGATGGATGGCGGGTGTCCGTCTCTCCCACTTTAGTTGGATCGGATTTGATTAAGGCGGTCCTTGTATAAGGTTTAAAAGCAATCTTCATATCACCATTGTGGTTTTGCGTAGGTAAGAATTGTTCTTGCTAGATACCCATAGCAGCCACGTAAAACATGCAACAACAATTAGAGGATGTCTAACTTGTTTTTGCAGGGTATGTTATGATGTGATATGGCCAATTACATGATGAGATATATGTGATGTATGAGATGATCATGTTTTGTATAGAATATCACGACTTGCATGTCGATGAGCACGGCAACCGGCAGGAGCCATGGGCTTGTTTTTGATTATTGTATGACCCGCGTGTCAATCTTTGAGCTCTATGTAATGCTTTAATTTATCACTAAGCGGTAGCAATGGTAGTATGAGCATGGTGGGCGCGACAACCCTGATGGCGACACAATGATGGAGATCATGATGATGGATATCATGGTGTTATGTCAGTGATGATGGATATCATGACAGTGCTTTGGAGATGAAGATCAAAAGCACAAGTTCATGGCCATATCATGTCACTTATGATTTGCATGTGATGTTAATCCTTTTATGCACCTTGTTTTGCTTAGAACGACGGTAGGATTATAAGGTGATCCCTTACTTAAATTTCAAGATGAATTGTGTTCTCCCCGAGTGTGCACCATTGCGAAAGTTCATCGTGTCGAGACACCATGTGATGATCGGGTGTGATAGACTCTACGGTCGCGTACAACGGGTGTAAGCCAGTGTTGCACATGCGGAACACTCGGGTTAAACTTTACGAGCCTAGCATGTATAGACATGGCCTTGGAACACAAGAGACCGAAAGGTCGAGCATGAGTCATGTAGTAGATACGATCAACATGATGATGTTCACCATTGAAACCACCTTAACTCACGTGATGATCGGACTTGAGTTGGTGAATATGGATCATGTGTCACTCAGATGACCTCAGGGATGTCAATTTGAGTGGGAGTTTTAGTGATTTGATTAACTAAACTCATTATCTTGAACAATAGTCTTAGTAACCTTTGCTTATTTATGTTGTAGATAAATGGCTCGCACAGTAGCACCCCTGAATTTTAATGCGTTCCTAGAGAAAGCTAAGTTGAAAGATGATGGAAGTAACTTTGTTGACTGGGCCCATAATATGAGGATTATCCTCATGGCTTCCCAGAAGGCTTATGTCCTTGATGCACCGCTAGGTGACCCACCCGCTCCCGTGTCATCCGAAGACCTTAAGAACGCTTGGGAGGCATGTTCTGGAGATCACTCAATAGTTCAATGTGCAATGTTGTATGGCTTAGAACCAGGACTTCAAAAACGTTTTGAATGTCATGGAGCATATGAAATGTTCCAAGAGTTGGAGTTTACCTTTAAGAAGAATGCCCGGATCGAGAGGTATGAGACCTCCGATAAGTTTTATGCTTGCAAGATGGAGGAGAACGGGCCTATCAGTGAACATATACTCAGAATGTCTGGGTATTCGACCCGTCTGGCAGAGTTGGGGATGCCCCTTCCACCGGAGGCGATCACTGACAGAGTTCTTAAATCATTGCCACCTAGCTACAAGAGCTTCGTGATGAACTATACTATGCACGGGATGACCAAGTCAGTCGCCGAGCTATTTGCGATGCTGAAAGTCGCTGAGTCTGAAATACAGAAAGAACATCAAGTGTTGATGGTCAATAAAACCACTAGTTTCAAGAAGCATGGCAAGGGCAAGAAGGGTAGCTCCAAGAAGGGTGGCAAAGCAGTTGCTCCTCCCATGAAGAAACCCAAGGCTGGACCCAACCAAGAAACTGAGTGTTTTCATTGCAAAGGAACTAGTCACTGGAAGCGGAACTGCCCCAAGTACCTGGCCGACAAGAAGGTGGCCAACACCAAACAAGGTATATATTATATACATGTTATTGATGTGTACCTTACTAGCTCTCGTTGTAGTGCCTGGGTATTTGATACCGGTTCGGTTGCTCACATTTGCAACTCAAAGCAGGACCTAGGGAATAGACTGAGGCTGTCTAAGGATGAAGTGATGATGCATTGGGAAATGGTTCCAAGGTGGATGTGATCACCGTCGGCCCGCTCGCTCTTCGACTACCATCGGCACTAGTGATGAACCTGAATAATGGTTATTTAGTGCCTTCATTAAGCATGAACATTATATCTGGATCTTGTTTATTGCGAGATGGTTACTCATTTAAATCAGTGAATAATGGTTGTTCTATTTATAAGTAATATATTTTATGGTCATGCACCCAATGTGAGGGGTTTATACTTATTGAATCTTGATAGTGATGATACACATGTTCATAGCATTGATGCCAAAAGATGTAGAGTTGATAATGATAGTACCACTTTCTTGTGGCACTGCCGTTTGGGTCATATTGGTGTAAAACGCATGAGGAAGCTCCATCATAATGGACTTTTGGGGTCACTTGATTTTGAATCACTTGACACATGTGAACCATGCTTCATGGGCAAGATGACTATAACGCTATTCTCTAGAACAATGGAATGGGCGAGTGATTTGTTGGAAATCATACATACTGATGTGTGCAGTCTGTTCAACATTGAGGCACGCTGGATATCGTTATTTTCTCACCTTCACTCATGACTTAAGTAGATATTGGTATATTTACTTAATGAAACACAAGTCTGAAACGTTTGAAACTTCAAGCAATTTCAGAGTGAAGTTGAGAATCATCATAACAAGAAGATTAAATTCTTGTGATTTGACCAAGGAGGAGAATATTTGGGTTATGAGTTTGGCAGTCACTTAAGATAGTGTGGAATTTTTTCACAATTGACACCGCCTAGAACACCACAGCGTAATGGTGTGTCCGAACGTCGTAATCGAACCTTATTAGATATGGTGCGTTCTATGACGTCTCTTGCCGATTTACCACTATCGTTTTGGGGTTATGCATTAGAGACAGCTGCATTCACTTTAAATAGGGCACCATCAAAATCCGTTGAGATGACACCATTGAACTGTGGTTTGGCAAGAAGCCAAAGTTGTCGTTTCTTAAAGTTTGGGGATGTGATGCTTATGTCAAAAAGCTTCAGCCTGAAAAGCTGGAACCCAAAGCGGAGAAATGCGTCTTCATTGGATACCCAAAATAGACAGTTGGGTATACCTTATATCTCAGATCCAAAGGCAAAGTGTTTGTCACTATAAACGTAACATTTCTTGAGAAAGAGTTTCTCTCGAAAGAATTGAGTGGGAGG
Organism: Hordeum marinum; assembly: GCA_022496015.1. NCBI lineage: Eukaryota > Viridiplantae > Streptophyta > Magnoliopsida > Poales > Poaceae > Hordeum > Hordeum marinum. The sequence continues at coordinate 218,875,109 of CM039672.1, forward strand.
AAAATAGATCTTGATGAGGTTATTGAACCTTTACTTCAACCAGAGAGTAGCTCAGTGCAGAAAGATGTTTCTGTGGAGCCAACAACGGTTGAAGAGGAAGTTAATGATGATGATCATGAAACTTCGGATCAAGTTACTATTGAACCTCGTAGGTCGACAAGGGCACGTACTACTCCTGAGTTGTACGGCAACCCTGTCTTGGAGGTCATGTTGTTAGACAACGATGGACCTATGAGCTATGGAGGAGCACTGATGGGCCCGAATTCCAAGAAATGGTTAGAGGCCATGAAATCCGAGATGGGATCCATGTATGAAAACAAAGTATGGACTTTGGAAGTATTACCTGAAGGACGAAAGGCCATTCAAAACAAATGGATCTTTAAGAAGAAGATGGACACGAACGGTAATGTCACCATCTATAAAGCTTGACATGTGGCAAAGGGTTTTTCACAAGTTCAAGGAGTTGACTACGATGAGACCTTCTCACCCGTAGTGATGCTTAAGTTCGTCATTATCATGTTAGCAATAGCTGCATATTTCGACTATGAAATTTGGCAGATGAAGGTCAAAACAGCGTTCCTTAACGGTTTCCTTGAGGAAGAGTTGTATATGATGCAACCGGAAGGTTTTGTCGATCGAGAGAATGCTGACAAAGTTTGCAAACTCCAGCGATCCATTTATGGACTGGTGCAAGCATCTAGGAGTATGGAGAAGCTTGTATTTACAAGAATGTGAGTGGGAGCTTTGTAGCGTTTCTAATATTATATGTGGATGACATATTGCTGATTGGAAACAATATAGAAATGCTGGAAAGCGTGAAGGAATATTTGAACAAGAGTTTTTCAATCAAGGACCTAGGAGAAGTTGCTTTCATATTGGGCATTAAGATCTATAGAGATAGATCGAGACGCTTGATAGCACTTACACAAACATATACCTTGATAAAGTTTTGAAGAAGTTCAAAATGGATCAGTCCAAGAAGGGGTTCTTCCCTGTGTTACAAGGCGTGAAGTTGAGTAGGACTCAATGCCAAGTGACTACAAAAGATAGAGAAAAGATGAGTGTCATCCCCTATGCTTCAGCCATAGGCTCTATCATGTATGCGATGTTGTGCACAAGACCTAATGTCAGCCTTGCCGTAAGTATGGCCGGAAGGTTTCAAAGTGATCCTGGAATGGAGCACTAGACGGCGGTCAAGAATATCCTTAAGTACCTGTAAAGTACAAAGGAAATGTTTCCCGTTTATGGATGTGATCAAGAGCTCGTCGTAAAGGGTTACGTCGATGCAAGCTTTGACACTATAATCTGGATGACTCTAAGTCGCAAACCGGATACATTTTTATTCTCAATGGGGAAGCACTAAGCTAGTGCAGTTCCAAGCAAAGCATGATAGCCGATTCTAGATGCGAAGCAGAGTACATCGCAGCCTTGGAGGCAGCGAAGGAAGGTGTCTGGATGAAGCAGTTCATGAAAGATCTTGGAGTACTGCCCAGAGCACTGAATCCAATGGCTCTATTCTGTGACAACACTGGTGCCATTGCTCTGGCCAAGGAACCAAGGTTTCACAAGAGGACTAGACACATAAGTGACACTTCAATTCCATCCGTGATTACGTCAAGGAGGAGGACATAAATATTTGCAAAGTGCACATGGATCTGAATGTTGCAGACCCGTTAACTAGACCTCTTCCAAGGGCTAAACATGATCAACACCAGAACTGCATGGGTGTTCGATTCATTACAATGTAAATCACATAGTGATGTGAACTAGATTATTGACTCTAGTGCAAGTGGGAGACTGTTGGAAACATTCCATAAAGGCAATAAATAAAGTGTCCATGCTATAATTGTATTGATTGGAAACTAAATACATGTGTGGGCCTATAGACAAACATTGTGTCCCTAGTATGCCTCTAGCAGGCTAGCTTGTTGATCAAAGATGGTTAAGGTTTCCTAGCCATGGACATGAGATGTCATTTGATAGCGGGATCACATCATTAGGAGAATGATGTGATGGACAAGACCCAAACTATGAACTTAGCATATGATCATGTCAGTTTATTGCTAGTGTTTTCTGCATGTCAAGTACCTGTTCCTATGACCATGAGATCATGCAACTCACTGACATCGGAGGAGTGCCTTGTGTGTATGAAACAACGCAGCATAACTGGGTGACTATAAAGGTGCTCTACAGGTATCTTCGAGGGTGTCTGTTGAGTTGCAGAGATCAATACTAGGATTTGTTACTCCGTGTGATGGAGAGGTATCTCAGGGCCTACTCGGTAATACAACATCACAACAAGACTTGCAAGCAATGTGACTAAGTGTTGGTCATGGGATCTTGTATTACGGAACGAGTAAAGAGACTTGCCGGCAACGAGATACCGATGATCAAATCTCGGGCAAGTAACATACCGAAGAACAAAGGGAACGACATACGGGATTGTCTGAATCCTTGAGATAGAGGTTCGAGCGATGAAGATCTTTGTAGAACATGTAGGAACCAATATGGGTATCCAGCTCCCGCTATTAGTTATTGATCGTAGAGGTGTCTCGATCATGTCTACATAGCTCTCGAACCCGCGGGATCTACACACTTAAGGTTCGGTGACGTTTCGGTATAGATGAGTTATGTGTGTTGGTGACCAAAGGTTGTTCATAATCCTAGATGAGATCCCAGACATAACGAGGAGCTCCGGAATGGTCCGGAGGTGAATATTCATATATAGGAAGTTCCGTGTTGGTTACCGGGAAAAGTTTGGGCGTCACCGGTAATGTATCGGGAATGCCGGGAGGGTCCCAGGGGTCCACCAGAAGGGGCCACCAGCCCCAAAGGTATACATGGGCTATGAGAGAGGGCACAACTGCCCCTGGTGGGATGGCCGCCCCTCCAACAAGGGCCCATGCAACTGGGGGTTGGTGGGAGGGCCAACCCTAGGGTTGGCGCCACCTTACTTGGTGGCAAGCCATCCTAGGGCGCCTCTACCCTTGGCCGCCGCCCCAAGGGCGGAACCCTAGGGGTTCGGCGCACCACCCCTCCCCCTATATATATGTGAGAGGGAGGAGGGAAGCCGACCCCTAAGCCATGGCGAAGCCCTTCCTCCCTCTCTGATAGCCTCTCCTTTGGATTGATTCAGCGAAGCTTAGCGAAGCTCTGCTGGATCAGCTCCACCACCATCGCCCTACACTGTTGTGCTGCCTATGAACCCATCTACCTCTATGATCCCTCTTGATGTATCAAGAAGGCGGAGATCTTCATAGAGATGCACGTGTGCTGAACACGGAGGTGACGTCCATTCGGCACTTGATCGGGAGTTCATGGGACGTCTTGCGATTTGGATCCGTACGACTACATCAACCGCGTTCTTTAACGCTTCCGCTTAGCGATCTACAAGGGTATGTGGATCTAGTCTCTCCTCTCATAGATGCTCATCTCCTAGATTGATCTTGGTGAAGTGTAGAATTTTTTTTGTTTCCCATGCAACATTCCCCAAGAACCACTAGAGGAGAGACAACATACATCTCATCAAAATATCGAACGAATACCAAATTCACATGATTACTTATAAGAAGACTTATCCCATGTACTTAGGAACAGACATAAATACTCACAAAACATGTTCATGTTCATAATAATAGGAGTATTAATTATCATAAAGGATCTGAACATATGATGTTCCACCAAGTAAACCAACTAGCATCCACTACAAGGAGTAATCAACACTACTAGCAACCCACGGGTAGCAATATGAGGTTTGAGACAAATATCGGATACAAGAGATGAACTAGGGTTTGGAGAAGAGATGGTGTTGGTGAAGATGTTGATGGGATTGACCCCCTCTTGATGAGAGGATCATTGGTGATGGCGATGGCTTCGATTTCCCCCTCTAAGAGGAAAGTTTCCCCTGCAGAACAGCTCTGTCGGAGCTCTAGATTGGTTCTGCCCAAGTTCCGCCTCGAGACGGTGGCGCTTCATTCTGAAAGCTCTCCCTTGATTTTTTTTTCCAGGTCAAAACCCTTCATATAGCAGAAGATGGGCACTGAAGGCCTGCCAGGGGGCCCACAAGACACCAAGGCACGGCCAGGGGGTAGGCCATGCCTGGCAGGCTTGTGACCTCCTGGTGGGTCCCCTCTGGTATTTGTTTCACCCAAATTTTTTTATATATTCCAAAATAATTCTCTATAACTTTTCAGGAATTTTGGAGTTGTGTAGAATAGGTCTCTCATATTTGCTCCTTTTCCAGTCCAGAATTCCAGCTGCCGACATTTTCCATCTTCCTGTAAACCTTGTAAAGTAGGAGAGAAAAGACATAAGTATTGTACCATAACGTGTGATAACAGTCCAAAATGCAATAAATATCAATATAAAAGCATGATGCAAAATAGACATATTAGCACGCTGGATAGCGATCGATGTGTGCAATAATAGTAGTAGATGCATAAAAGTTAGGTCTACTAATCTTGGACGTGATCCCTATATATTGATCATTGCCTTGGATATCGTCATGATTATTTGATCTTCTATCAATTGCCCAACAATAATTTGTTTACCCACTGTGTGCTATACTTATGAGAGAAGGCAATAGTGAAACCTGCACCCCTCGGGGCTATCTTTTAAATATTGCTTTCTGATCTATCTTTTTCCGCATTTGCTTTGAGATCTACTATTCCAAAAACCAAAAAAATACCTTGATGCACTATTTATTTGCATCTTTTATTTTGTGTTCCTGCGCGATCTATTCAGCCAATCTCATACAAACCAATCTATCTTTTGTGGTGGAGAGATTTGCAACCTCTCTTGCGCGTCAGGTTGCAAGTATTTGTTCTTTGTTTGCAGGTACTGTTTACATAGTGTTGCTTGGTTCTCCTACTGGTTCGATAACCTTGCTTTCACAATTGAGGGAAATACTTACCATAGTTGTGCTGCATCATCCCTTACTCTTTGGGGAAATACCAACGTAGTCTCAAGCCACTTCAGTGGTGTAACAAGCCTATTCAAAACAATGGGTGAATCAAAAGCAGAGCTAGATGAAAGTTCCTTACCTCCTATCGTGCGAGAGGGGACAATATTAGTTTCATTTTATTTCATATTCTTCAAGTAGCAATAGGATATCCTTCAAGTTAACACAATAAATAAAGCTATGCTCCCCGGCATCGACGCCAGAAAAAGGTCTTGATAAACGACAAGTGTAGGGGGTCGCGACAGTCTTCACGGGTAGTATTTCACCCTAATTTATCGGGTAGTATTTCACCCTAATTTATTGGTTCGACACAAGGCAAGCCAAAGAATATTTATTGGTCCTAACAGTTGAGTTGTCAATTCAACTGCACCTGGGATATCTCTCTGCAACAAAGGTTTAGTAGAAGGGTTTTTTACATCTGTGCCCCTGGTTCCTTAGCTCTACTCATTCATCCCCGCCCTCTTAACTTTTGCTCAGTTTCCCCCCACTTCCTTGCCCGAAACCCTCAGAACAGGTCACAACGGACATTGCCGTCAGGTCAATGGCTTGATCGTTACCTCGAACGAGTGGGGCCATGGTGGACTGTGTCACACATTGGACCTCACAAGTGGGGTTGTGTTGGGCGGTGTCGCTGTTCGATCGTGGTTTCATTAGGCCGTGGTTTTGTTGGGCCATCCCTCGCATTAAACCGCCTGTGTGCGCCACCACGATAGAAGCCTGCTATGCATGCACCTAGCAAGCCTACCTGCATGGGTCGATGCGTGCAGCTATGATGCATCGACCGATCCTGCATGCATCGACCGATCCTGCATGCGCCGACCGATCCTGCATGCGCCAATGCGTGTCGCCACGATGCACTGACCGAGCCGCTTTTGTGCATGCCAGCCGCCACGGATGTAGTGATGGTTGTTGCTGCTGGTTACTCTCTTCTCGCACGCTTGTCTCCTCGATTTAGAGCATCATTTTCACGATCAGTTTCAGCCTTTTGCCCTTTTCATTGTGGCTGCATGCACTAGGTGGTAACTAACAAAGCGAACTCTCTAAGAAAACAATCAACAAATACGTAGATAGGGCTAACAAGCCCATAGCACGATCACATAGTTCAAACTAGCAAGAACATAATAATAGAATAGATAAAAAAACCTTAATAATAGAACTTAATAAAAGGGACAACAAGCCCATATCTCCAACATAGTTCAATTACAACTTAATTAACATAACATAGATTAAAAATAACAGATAGAGGGTTTAGAGCCCTAGCCACCGCCTTCTCCACCTCGCTCCTCCTTCGTGCGCCCTTCACTGCTCCTTCGGGGTGTTGTCGATGGGGTACGAAAGAGTGTGCATGCGCGACACAATGGGGAAGATGTTGGTGTACTCCATACACATGTTGTGGGTGGTGAAAGCAATGAACTCGCAGCCACACCAAAACATCCGGCCGAGGAGGTAGAAGGCGTCGAATGCGTTGGTGAAGTGGGCAAGGAGAGCAACCACCACCCCATTTTGGATGACCTCCTGGACATGGAACATCGTTGGAGATCCCGTGGGAGGTTTCTGTAGCCGGCCCCGAGGAAGAGCTCGGTGAAGCTCCTTGCGGTCCTCCACCTTGATATCGCCCACACACGTAGTGTGCGCTCAACATACACGCCGGTAGGGTAGAGCCTCTCCAGCATGGTGGGTGGGAAGTGGTAGGTTGGTCCGGTGTACTGCATGGCTAAGGGATATGTAGAAGAAGGAGACGGGGGCGAAGAGCAAGAGGGCAGATGGCAGAGGATGGGAGATGGATGAAGGATGGCAGAGGTAGAGGGTGGCATAAATAGCCATAGTGTTATGTGTTATTTGGCCGTGGCAATAACGGGGTCAAATGTGAAGTAGCTCGTTTTCAAACCCACCGCAGCATTGGGAGTGTACACGCGTGGGAAACGGTGGTTTGAAAAGAAGAAGAAAAAGAAGCTAATTTGGCCCTTCTAAATTTTTGAATAGTTTGTGGCCATTTTGCATGATAAAAATAAATTTGGCCCTTATAAATTTGGTCATTTTGCATTTGTATAGCACAAAAAGAACTAAATTTTCTATGCAATGTCAATTGTTGTCTAATGTCAAACAATGCAACCAAGAAATAGAGCCAGCGCGTTCACAAAAAACAGAGCAAACGATGCAAAAAATGATGCAATTTGACGGCCCAACCAGAGCTTTGTTTCCTTTTGGGCCAATAACAATTCGATGGACAGGATCCATTTTTTTCGCGGAGTCAGTGGTCGGCGAGCAGCTGAGCTCAACCAATAGGATCACCCCTCGCGGATTGCCCCACGATGCGGAGCCATCCTTGTGATCCAACGGCGCTAGGGTATGATCGGACGGCTTACGTTCGGAGCTAGGGTTAAGCGAAACCCCGTGGGGTTTAGAGGGGTTTTGAGCTAGTCAACGGGGTTTCGAAGGCTTTGATTGAGCATAGCTAATTTTAAAAAAATCTAAAAAATATGAAACCTTCGCAGTTCATCGTTTTATAAGAAACACTAACAAGGAAAAATACTAAACTTGGTCTATGATCATTTTCATGAAAAAAACCTAGCTGGCACAATCGAGGTCAAATGAGCACCATTAATTTTAAAAAATCAAAAAATTATAAAACCTGCGCACAATGTTGTCTTATGTGACATGTTACCAAGCAAAAAACCTTAAACTTGGTTTATGGTCATTTTCATGAGAAAACCATCACACATATGAGCTATCATGTACAAGATTTCATAGAGTTGAAGGAGAGGAGGTAGGGTTACCTATAGGGTCTGAAAAATTTAAACAAAATCAAAAAAATCACCAAAGCTTTATTTTAAAGTGAATAAGAAGGATCTGAACTTAGTTTTCCATTTTCATATTTTAAACATGTTTTTAATAGTTTTTATATTAAAGCATATTTCTTCAAAAGAAAATGTAAAAATATGAAGATTAATTCAAAAAATAGCGAGACTTCAAATCTACACTATATAGATTGAATAGGTGTTAATAAAAAACATTTGGCTTATTTAGAGTAGGTCCAAAAAAACTTGATTACAAATGGGTTGTTTACCCTAGCTTGGGAGCTCATTTGGAGCACATCTCTCAAATTCAAATTTCTTTGAGCTCCTCTAAATCACCTCAATTTTGCACACATGATCTCCTACACAAACATAGATAGTTTGCCAAGTTTTTTTTTGCAATTTCTTGAATTTATACTGTCTTGACGAATGTCGGTTCGAAACATCAGATAATGAGACATGTTGGTGGCAAAAAGCATGCATTTGATTATAAAACATGAGGCAAATAATTTTTTTACTCCTTTATTACAAAAATCATTACATCTTCATTCAAATTTTGTTTTTTCTCTTTTATTGGAATATTTGATAAATGATGGACTATTTGCTTTTTTTCTTATTCTTTGTAGCATGTCTCATTAGTGAAGCAACACTGAACCAACATGTGTGATCATTGCAACACCTAAACTTTGAAAATAAAAACTGAAACAAATCATAGCAAACAAATTTAAAAACACACAAATAAGCAATATAGATAGCCACATGCATGTATAGAAGACCACATAGTACCATAACATCCATAGAACACATCCAGTTCACAAACAAAGTTCCCAAACAACCAAACACACAAAGTTCACATTAAAACACATCATCACATCATCAATTAGTTGGGAATGGGAGTCAGGACTTTCGCGAGGGCAGCATGTTGGCCCCTGATCTTGTAGTCCTCGCCGTGGATGGCTACATCTTCTGCATGAGCTAGAAGGTGAACAAAGCGGTCGAACTTTGGCTTTGCCTTGGTGGTGCAGTAGGGGAAGCGCCAAATTTTGGTCCTGCTCTTGTAGTAGTAATCATCTCCCTTGGCCCTGATCTTCTCCTCTTCCTTCGCTTTGAAGGACTTGAAGTTGTTGACATCCACATATTGTCCATAGATGTACTGCACACACGAATGAATTTAGATATATACATTATAGTTTCATATACACCATGTCAAAGGAACTAGGATAAATGAACAATCTAAATTTCAAGCAGGCTTACCTCACACTCTTGGTCGATCCAATACCCTGGATCGTACGGGTCCTTGAAGTGAGTAAGGTCCAGATTCCTCTTGTTTCCTCAACCACCATCCTCCTGAATATACAGTTACATCCCATTGAAAATTTAGATATGCATTTTACATTGATCACAGGGCTAATATACAAAGATCCTATTTGCATCTTCCATTGTCATGCACACACATTGAACAATAGAGCTAATATAAGTACATATTGAGGAAAAATTTATATACTAATAAATCAAATAACTTATTAATCAATGGATTCCATTTGGGCATATGACATTCAAAACCCCAATCTGAGTAGCATTCAAAAACAAATCTAATAGAGACCCAATCTAATAAGCATGCATGTCTGTAGCATGAAAAAACCCAATCTATGAGCATTAAAAACAAAATCTAATAAGCATACATCTATGTAGCATTAATGCATAGAGATCCCTATCTCTCATACAGATCTATCAAGCATTTTTGCAAAGAATGTAATCCAAAAAACCATAGTACAAAAACCCCAATCCCCCCAATACAGAAAACCCCGGCCCATCTGTCAAACCAACTACTCTAACCATCTGAACTACCGTATGAATCACAATCTAACCAATGAAACTAACTCTACAAGCTAATATCCTAAAGCAAGTGTAAATACCTCCTGCTCCTTGCTAGGCTGCGCATCGGGGGTATCGGGATGGACCGCGCTGCTCGACGCCGTCACCTTCTGCAGCGCTGAGGCGGAGCCCTCCACCTCCTTCTCCACATCTGCAGCGGTTGCGAGTTTCCCCGCACCGCCATGGACGCCGCCAACGTCCTTCACTTCATCCGCAGTCATCGCGCCCTGCAGCTCCACTACATCTTCGGCCGCTGCGCCGGCGTCGCCACGAGCTTTCGAGATCGGACAGATGGACGCGATGCAGGTGAGGAAGACGATGCAGTGGGGGAGAGCGAGACGGTGCGGTGGAGTTAGTGGAGGAGATCAAGATGACACCAGTGGGGGAGAGTAAGACGATGCGACAGGGAGGGGATTTGGGGGGAAATGGTAGTGGCGATGGAGGTGGTTGCCCCTCTTGATACGATGTGACGTTCCGGGCAATGTCTCATGGACACGTGCTACCAGACGACCCCGGTTAGTTGCATGCGCCCACGTATACGAATGCCATTGTACGGTCAGCATACTAAGCCACTATACGGGTAAACGGTCAAAGGTGGACTTGGCCCTACGCGGCCCCACTCGTCAGAGTTAACGGTCAAAGGCATTGACCCGACGACAACGTCCATTGTAACCTGTTCTGAGGGTTTCGGGCAAGGGAGTGGGGAAAGTGAGAAAAAGTTAAGATCGTGGGGATGAATGAGTACAACTAAGGAACCAGGTGCACAAAATAAAAATCCCTTAGTAGAAAAGCATATAGTAGTAGCAAAAGTAATAGTAGTAGTGAAAGCGGTGATTTTGTAGCAGTTGTGAGAGTAGCAGTAGCAATAGTAACTTAGCAAGATTCAGTATATGTAAAGCGTAGGCACGTGGATCGGTGATGGATAATGATTTATATGACATTAATCATATAACAATTACACACTAGGGCGACATGGGACTAGCTCCAATTCATCAATATAATGTAGGCATGTATTCCGTATATAGTCATACGTGCTTGCGATAAGAACTTGCATGACATCTTTTGCCCTACCCTCCCATGGCAATGGCGTCCTATTGGAAACTAAGGGATATTAGGGCCTCCTTTTAATAGAGAACCAGAACAAAGCACTAACACATGGTGAATACATGAACTCCTCAAACTATGGCAATCGCTGGAAAGAATCCCAATTATTGTCACCTTGGGGTATGCAGATCATGACACGTAATAGGTGCATACATTTTATAAGATAGGATCCAAATCACTCTTATATTAATGAAATCATAAATAGGTTCAGATATGAAATCATGGTACTCGGGCCCTACTGACAAGCATTAAGCATAGCAAAGTCATAGCAACATCAATCTCAAACATAGTGGACACTAAGGATCAAGCCCGATCAAACTTAACTCGATTACATGATCAATCTCATCCAATCCCACCATTGTCCAGCAAGCCTACAAAGGAATTACTCACTCCCGATGGTGAGCATCATGGCGGTGTTGATGAAGAAGGGTTGGTGATGATGACGATGATGATTTCCCCTCTTTGGAGCCCAAAAGAGGTTCTAGGTCAGACCTTCGGAGGAAGAATAGGAGGTGGCGGTGGCTCCGTCTCGTGAAACATGATGAAAACTTCTCTCATATTTTTTCCTCCGAATCTGTGAATTTATAGGTCTGGAATTATGATCGGAGGAGGCTCGAGGCCCCCACAAGCCATCAGGGCACGACCTAGGGGGTCGTGCCCTAATGTGCAGTGGCCCCCTCGCACACGCCCTCCGGTAGTTCTTTGCTCCATAATTCATTATAATTCTCACAATTATTTCACAAAAAGTTTTGTCCAATTCCGAGAAATTTTATTTCTGCACAAAAATAACACCAACGTAGTTTTGCTGAAAATAGCGTCAGTCCGGGTTAATTTCATTCAAATCATGCAAAATAGAGGTCAAAACCAGAGCAAAAGTGTTTGGAAAGGGAGATAAGTTGCAGACGTATCAGTCTCCATCATCCATTCCTCACTGGGACAATGCTCTAATAATTATTATCATCACACTTTTATTTACTTTCAACTCAATATTACAACTCGATAAAAACCTATACAAGATGAATCTATATGAATGCCTCTGGCAGTGTACTACGATGTACAATGATCTAGCATAACATGTAAACAATGATGAACGGTGGCTTTACCAAAAATATTGTGTTAGCTCTATATGATCATGCAAAGCAATATGATGATGAACACACAAGTCATGTGACGAAACGATGGAAGTTACATGGCAATATATATTAGAAGGGCTATGCAAATGCCATAATAGGTAGGTATGGTGGCTGTTTTGAGGAAGATATAAGGAGGCTTATGTGTGATAGTGTGTATCATATCACAGGGTTTGGATGCACCGGATAAGTTTGCACCAACTCTCTAGGTGAGAAAGGGTAATGCACGGTAGCAAAGAGGCTAGCAAATTGCGGAAAGGTGAGAGTGTGTATAATCCATGGACTCACATTAGTCATAAATAACTCATATAGTTGTTGTAGAAGTCTACTAGCCCTCGAAGAATAGTACTACTCACATGTCCCTAGGGATTTGATTGGTAGCAGTTACCGATCACGCGCATCCAATTATAACAACACTCAAGGATTTCATTTCAGACAAAAAAAAATGCCCACACCTCATCACCATGCCATGACCAATACTTAGATGAGAAGTTAATAACAAGATTTAATACCGATATTTCTACTAAGCAAGGATAACAAACAAATATCCTTTCATATTACGACATCAACATAATCAAACCATACATTTCATATTTAGTGATCTACATGAATGTTTTTATTACATCCCCCTTGAATACCTATCCTTTTTGGACGTGTCTTATAACACATCCAAATATCCATTCCTATTTATGATACTCTCAAAAATATTTAAACGAAGCATGAGAGTGCAACTATTTGATAGCCCAAGTGTTGTCCTTGCCTTTTATGGCATGTAACCTATGTGGACCCATGTGTCATGTCATGAATGTATATGAGTTTTCTCCTTGCCATGTCATGCATCATGCATCATGCATCTCATCATGTCATGCATAATATATTGTGGTGTGCTTCCATGTGATCTGTTGAGAGGTGTGAGTATCTCTTGTGTGATTTGTGGATGTATGCATGTGTGGGCTGCAACCCCCTCTCCTCTTCTTTATTTTCAATATCTAGACCTAAACCTTTTTTTTCCTAGTGTCATTCTTCAACAGAATTAACTTGCTCAATAAATCTATTTAAAATGTTCAAGATGTAGGAAATATTATTTTGAGTCTATGCGTGTTGTTCTTTTGGTGTTTTGAGCTTTGTTATTTGGGGTTTTTAAATTAAACAGGGGATGTTGTTTTATACAAGTATTAAAATTACTTGCATTAAAAATCCACTTGTTAATTTTATTAAATAGTTCACATTTTCTGTTATGCAAAAGTATTTTTTTATTTTTGTTAAAAATCCTTTTCTTTCTCTGGGGGTTTTGTCTTGTTTTTATTTTATTTATAAATAGGAAAAGCTTTGTTTGTTTTATCAAGGAGTGAGAGAGAGAGAGAGACTAGGCCTTTCCCTCCTGCGCGGCCCAGCCCAGGTAGCAGACGGCTACCTGCCTCGTCCTCCTCCGTCAGTTAGGAGCAGAGAGAGCCGAGAGTGTGCGTGTCGCATCGCCGTGAGGGGCTCACAGACGCCGAGGCCGGCGCCATTTCGTCCCCCCCCCTTTATAAGGGCACGGACGCCTAGGGTTTCCCCTTCTCCCTCCTTGCCGCCGCCGCTTCTTCCTCCTCCTTCTCCCTTCTTCTTCTTCTTCTTCATATTCTCTCGTTTCAAAAATGAGTTCATCTTGGTCTATTTGGATGATATCCTTGTGTTCCCGGAGACAGAAGAAGAGCATGCAGAGCATCTCCAGCTTGTGCTTGACAAGCTAAGAGAACATCGATTCTATGCCAAGTTTTCCAAGTGTGAGTTTTGTCCCAATGAAGTGGTGTACATTGGGCATGTGATCTCTGCCGAGGGCATTAAATTGCACCCTGAGAAAGTTGAGGCAATCTTGAAGTGGGAGCCTCCTCAGAATGTGAAGCAGCTTCATAGCTTCCTCGGGCTTGCTAGTTATTGCAGAAGATTCGTGGAGAACTTCTCTCAAATTTCTAAGCCTCTTTCTAATCTCCTCCAAAAGAATGTCAAGTATGTTTGGGCTCCTGAGTGTGATGTTCAATACGCTCAAGAAGAGACTGACTTCAGCTCCAGTTGTTGTTCCTCCCGAGCAGTCAAAGCCTTTCCAAGTTTTCTGTGATGCTTCTCTCCAAGGCCATGGTGGCGTTCTCATACAAGATAAGAAGATAGTTGCTTATACCTCGCATCAATTGAAGCCTGCCGAGAAGAACTACCCCACTCATGATCTCGAGTTGGCGGCAGTTGTGCATGCTCTGATGACTTGGAGGCATTTGTTGTTGGGTAGACAAGTTGAGGTGTACACCGATCAGAAGAGCTTGAAGTACATTTTGACTCAACCCAATCTTAATTTTGGCAGTCTTGTTGGGTGGAAATGCTTGAGGACTTCAATCCAAGCATTGAGTATACTCCTGGAAAAGCAAATGTCATTGCAGACGCGCTCAGCCAAAAGGCATACTGCAATAGTCTCATCCTAAAGCCTCTTCAACCCGAGCTTTGTCAAGCCTTCCGCAAGCTCAACCTTCAAATGATTCCGCAAGGATTTCTTGCCAATCTTCAAGTCTCTCCGACTCTGGAAGATCAGGTTCACCAAGCTCAACTTCTTGATGCAATGGTGAAGAAAGTGAAGAAAGGTGTGGCCAAGGGCATTCCGAAGTATAAGTGCTTTCGAGTTGATGACAAGGATACCTTGTTCTTTGAGGACCGTCTGGTGGTTCCAAAAGGTGATCTCAGGAAGGTTATCATGGACGAAGCACACAATTCTCTTCTATCCATTCATCCAGGTAGTTCCAAGATGTATCAGGATCTCAAGCAAACCTTCTGGTGGACTCGCATGAAGCATGAAATTGCTCAGTTCTTGAACGAGTGTGCTCTTTGTCGCAGAGTGAAGGCGGAACATCAATGTCCAGCAGGTCTTCTTCAGCCTTTGCCTATCCCAGAGTGGAAATTCGATCATGTGGAGACGGATTTCTTCATTGGGTTTCCCAAGTCCAAGAGAGGCAACGATGCCATCTTTGTGGTTATCGACAAGCTGACCAAAGTTACTCATTTCCTTCCGGTCAAAGAATCTATCTCGGTAGCTCAGCTAGCAGAGTTGTATACGTCAAGGATAGTTTCTTTGCATGGTATTCCTCATCTCATCTCATCTGACTGTGGAAGCCTCTTTACTTCCAAGTTTTGGGAGTCCTTCAAGACTGCTATGGGTACCAAGATCCGTTTCAGCACTGCATTCTATCCACGGACAAGTGTCAAGTTGAGAGAATCAATTAGATCCTTGAAGATATGCTCAGAGCTTGTGTGATTTCGTTCGGCATGAAATGGGAAGACTGCCTTCCATACATTGAATTCTCATACAACAATAGTTTTCAAGATAGCTTAGTCAAGGCACCTTTCAGGATTCTCTACGGGCAGGAGAAGTCGTACCCCGCTTAACTGGTCTGAAACCGGTGAGGGTCAAATTTTGGGCAATGACATGATCACCGAAGTAGCAGAGATGTGCCGCGTAATTCATGAGAACCTCAAAGCAGCTCAATCCCGACAGAAGAGTTATTACGATAACAAACATCGGGATGTTTCCTTTCAAGTTGATGATCTAGTCTATATTAGAGTCTCTCCCATGAAGGGCACTCAGCGGTTTGTTATTAAAGGGAAGCTAGCTCCTCGCTTTGTTGGTCCTTTCAGAGTTGTTGGCAAGAGAGGTGAACTTGCATATGAAAGCACATTTGCTCCCTTGGTGGTTTTGGTAATTAATAACAATATATAAGTCATTGAACTAATGTTTCCACTAAGTATATTTCAGGAAATGTCCAATGAGAGGATTAGCAAAAAGGAGATTGTGGAGAAACCCCAAGATTCAAGGAAATAGGTTGGCCAAGCTTCAAGCAAGAGGACTCTACATTTTATATGTTAGAAATCACTTTGAGTCCATAGGAAAGCCAATACTATTAAAAGGGGGTAAGGTTTTGTTGGTGAACAATATGCTCAAACGTGCACAAGTGATATTTGCCAAAAACATCCACAAAACTCTCCCACCAAAGTCTGTTCTATACGAAACACTCAAAATCGATGCAACCAACTATCCCACTTCGGTGCCACCGATTCCAGTACCTAGACAGACTCTGCCAAACCCTAGCCACTTCTGTGCAACCGATTCCATACCGGTGCCGCCGAGTTTAGGTTGCCAACTTTCTATTACGCAAATTCACATTTTCGGTTCCACCGAGAATGTTGTATCGGCGTCACCGAGATTGGAAATCTGACTGTTGGTCACCTTATCGGTGCAACTGAGAATTGTATATCGGTCCCTCCGAGATTCAAAAGTGCCACCTTTTGGTCACTTCGGTACCACCGAGATTAACACATCGGTGTCATCGAGTTGGTCATTTTGTGTGTAACGGTTGGATTTTTGGGGATGCCTATATATACCCCTTCACCACCACTCACTCAAAAGAGAAGCACTCAGAACTATTCCATGCATATCCTATCAGATTTTCTGAGAGAGAACCACCTACCCTTGTGTTGAGGTCAAGAACTTCCACTCCAATCATATGGATCTTGATTTCTAGCCTCCCCAAGTTGCTTTCCACCAATCCTATCTCTTCTGCCAAGCCAAAACCGTGAGAGAGAGATTGTCTGTTGAGGAGTCTATCATCTTCAAGCACGACAGCAAGGAGTTCACCATCATTACCGAGCCTATTACCTTTTGGAGGGTGGTGCCTCCTAGATTGGTTAGGTGTCGCTTGGGAGCCTCCTACTTCGTGTTGTGGAGTGAACCAAGAAGTTTTTAAGGGCAAGGAGATCACCTACTTAGTGAAGATCTACCCCATAGTGAGGCTAAGCCTTCGTGGATGGAAGCCGTATGGAATAGTCAAGGCTGCTACTTCGTGGACCCTTTTGGGTGGAGCCCTTCGTGGACTCTCGTGATCGTTACCCTCCATGGGTTGAAGACTCCATAAACGTGGATGTACGATAGCGCCACCTATCGGAACCACAGGAAAAATCATCGTGTCCACAATTAAATTTGATCTTCCTACCCTATCCATTCTATACATGCTCGTTGTTACTTTCCATTGCTATATACTCTTAGACTTGCATTTGGATGGTGTACTTGACTTGCCATGAAATGCTAAAAATTGTCAACCATAAAATTTGGTATAGGCAAAACCTTTAATTGGTCAAGTAGTCTAACCCCCCCCCCCCTCTAGACCTACTTTCGATCCTACAAGTGGTATCAAAGCATTGGTCTCCATTGCTTAGGTCTCACAACCTAGGAGAAGTATGGCGTCTAGTGAGGGAAGTTATCACCATAGAGGTCCGTACTTTGATGGCACTAATTTTGCTAGTTGGAAGCATAAAATGAAGATGCATATTCTTGGTCATAACCCCGCTGTTTGGGTTGTTGTTCGTGTTGGATTGCAAGGTGAGTTCTTTGCCGATGGACGGGAACCAGATCGTGAAGCGACCGCGGATGAATTGAAGATGTTGCAATACAATGCTAAAGCATGTGACATTCTCTTCAACTGCTTATGCCCTGAAGAATTCAACAAAATCAGCCGTCTTGAGAATGCAAAGAAGATTTGGGATACTTTGGTTGATATGCACGAAGGAACAGAGTCCGTGAGAGAATCCAAGTTAGATGTTCTTCAAGGTCAACTTGACAAGTTCAAGATGAAGGATCGTGAAGGAGTCATAGAGATGTACTCTAGGCTAGCTCTCATCACCAATGAGATTGCCGGCTTAGGAAGCGAAGAAATGACCAACAAATTCATCATCAAGAAGACACTTAGAGCTTTGGATGAGAAATACGACACCGTGTGCACATTAATCCAAATGATGCCAAACTACAAAGATCTCAAGCCTACGGAAGTCATTGGAAGGATTGTTGCTCATGAGATGACACTCAAAGATAAAGAAGAGATTAATCACAAGTCTAGCGGTGCTTACAAAGCCACAAGTGATGGTCCCACAACTTCAAGAAACCTTGTCACCAATGAAGAAATAAGCCTCATGGTCAAGAAATTCAACAAGTTCTACAAGAATTTAATCAAAGAAAGAAACTCCAACTTAAGATATGAAGAGAAGCGTTCGACAAGTCGTGACCGCAATTGCTACAATTGTGGGAAGCCCGGACACTACTCAAATGAGTGCACGGCTCCTTACAAAAGAAGAGAAGAGTCACCTCGAAGACAAAGCTCAAGGAATGAATCACCACAAAGAGAGAGAAGGAGTAGAGATGATCATTATGAACGAAGACACTCAAGGAGAAGTAGAGATTCGGAGAAGAAGTACAAGTACACCAAGAGCTACACAAGAAGAAAACATCAAGATCATGTTGGTGAATGGCTTTCTAGCTCTGACTCCGACAACAACTCTGAGAGAAGCTATCACTTCGACTCCAACTATAGTCAAGATGATGGTGTTGCCGGAATTGCTCTAGTGACTACCAACTCCTATGATCTATTTGATTCACCAAATGAAGGGAGTGGAAGTTGCTTCATGGCTAAAGGCCCCAAGGTATCACACCCTGAGTATCTTGATTTTGATAGTGATGAAGATGATCTACTTTGTGATGATAACTTACTTTGTGATAAAACTAGTGATATCGATCAAAATGAACTTAATAATTCTCATGCTAGTCAAGATAAGTCAATTGATGATGATAAGATGAAAATAGAACAACTAACTAAAGAACTAAACACTCTTAAGTTAGCTCATGAATCTACTCTCAAAGATCATAGAGAGCTTGTGAGAACTCATGAGAAGCTACGCTTCGAGAAGCTCAACTTGGAGCAAGAGCATGAGTTTCTCAAAGCTATCAATGACGATCTCCGGAAGAAGACCTCATCTTATCTAGCCAAACAACTACTCTTGTCTACTTTCATGCCTCAAGTTAAAACTAAGCAATCTAGTAACAAAGGCAAGAAAGATTATTCATCTAGTAGCAACAATAAAAGTGATAAATCCAATGATGTTGCTTCTAGTAGTTCTATTGATTACACTAATGATGCTTCTCTTAGCCAAGTTACACTTGAGAAATAAAATGCCTTATTGAAAGGAATTATAGAAAAAGGTATCTACAAGTGTCTTGCCGGATGTAAGAAATTTGAGGAAATTGTACGCAAGCACGGAGGATACTGGAAGAATCATGGTGTTGGCTACTTCAACGCTAATGGAGTTGAGTGGGAAGAAGGTCAATATCCCAAGTCCAAGTTTGTTCCTCAAAAGGAGAAGTATGAAAATACTCTTACCAAGGGGACAAACACTCAAGATGACCTTCCACCACAAGACCGCAAGCTCAAGGGCAAGAACAAGCTTCAAGATGACATTGACTCATATGAAGATACACCCCTAGATTTGGTGGAGTGGGTTCCCAAGGCTACTTCAAGATCAACTACTACAAAGGCCACTTCAACACCAAGGATCCCCATCAACTTGATGTGGGTTCCCAAGAAAAAGAACTAGTAAGTTCTTGAGGGGTGACTCCGCCAATGAAATTCACTCACATTCATTATTGGCAAGAACTTTTTGCACTCAACATCAACTCAATGCAATAGTTCAAGGAGTCACACATTCCCTCAAAGGTGAGCAAGGGACAAGGTAATCAACAAATCAATGGACATCATAACACATGCTTTGCACTCCATGTCCATGGATATCCTTGTATTTGTCTCTTGTATGTTGGGGCTAACCCATGTAGGTGAAAGGAGTAAGGAAACAACAAGGATGCTCCCAACTCTTGGTGATCTTCATCAACATTGCGCATCCACAACTACCTCACCAACATGAAGTCTTCATTGACAAAACCCAAGGTTAGTTTATCCCTGTTATTGGGGATGTCACATTAAGGGGGAGCTTTACTCTAATTCTTGAGTCGAAGCATCTCTTAACATGTGACAACATTAAATGCTTTATGACAAAGTGGTAACCCCACTTGTGCTTAAACGATGAGTATGACCTATGATCAAGTACTCTTACTTGGCTCCTAAGTCAGATACTCATATATAGATGACTTTATCATCACCCTAGTGCTTGTTAGATGCTAGTGTGTTTGTGCATGTTCGTCATGATTTCTTTTGACATCTTATTGTGTGAGCATGTTGGTCTGCATTTATTTTCTCATTCGAGGATATCCAATTGTTGCTATTTGGCCTTTGATTTATCTTTTGCCAATTGGATGGACAAGAAGGCCTAGGACCACTCTTTAGCTATCTATGCTTTCTCATCTCATATTCCATTCATGCTGCATCACAAAATTTGAACAAGTGCTTTTCGATCGCTCTGTGTGTGGACCACTCAGAGTTCCGTATCGACAAGGACTGGCCATTAAAACCTCCCAGGTGCAACTCAGTGGAACCAACACCAAAATCTCGGTCTCACCGATTGCCTAGGGTTGATCCGGTTTTTCAATCTCGGTATCACTGATTCCATTTTCTCGGTTACACCGAGTGTCCCTATCAGCTGAGAGTTGAGGCACTCGGTGACACCGAAAACTTAGAATCGGTGTCACCGACAGTGGTGGGTATATAACTCTAGACCCCGACATTTTGAAATTTCATCTTCATACGTCTCCCTCCAAAACCCTAAGCTGTTGTTCCAAAGACCCCTGGTCATCGCCCTTGACTTCCCGAGCTCCTCCCCCGCTGGGAATCGCCGCCGTCAACGTAATCTTCACAAACATCGCCACCGTAGAGGATCCGCGCCAAGCTAGGGTACGGATTCGATCTCTAGTGCGCTCCCATTCTGATTCTTGCACATTGGACCTTGTTTTCTCTATAAGACACCTATTGCTCATTCATCTATCCACTAGAAATTGCAAAATCTCGAGTTAGATGGATTTTCTAGGGTCTTGCTGTCCGCCCGATACATCTCGGTGGAACCAAAACAAAAATATCGGCCTTGCCGATATACTTTTCCTGTGTTGCTGAGAACTGACTCGGTGGAACCGAGTGGCCCTTTTCGGTCCTACCGAAAAGGCTGCCAAGTTCCTGTTAAGGAGTTGGTCTGTCTCGGCCCCACTGAAAATTTCATTTCGGTTGTACCGATATGTATGTGATAGATTGCAAAACTTTTGAAAAACTCATTGCTCAAATTTCAAAAATAGCCTCATTTTGTGATGACTCATCTACTTCTGCTCATCTACACTCTATTCATAGAGTCAACATGTCAGGTTCAGAAGACAGACAGAACAGGTCAGAGCAGAGAGCAGACATGAGTTCAGGCACAAGCCCAGCGCCCAGTTCATTCTCAGATCCAGGCACCGCAAGCTCACATGGGTTGCCAAAGGCTACCACCAGAACCAGAAAGAGGTTGAACTCAGAAGAAGAAGATTCAGACTTTGTCCCTGAGGAGGTTCTTGCTAAGAAGCAAGAGAAGGCTACCAAGAAAGCTGCAACTAAAGCTACTTCCTCTAGAAGGGTTGTCAGCAAAATATATGCACCAGCTTCAACCTTCAAGGCTTATGAGACTGCTAGAGCAATTGTTTCTGTTGAGATCCCCAAGAAAGCTATGCCTAAGAAGGCAAGAGAGAAAAAGGCCAGGAAGAGGATCATTCATGTGACTGGCAGGCCTACCTCCATGTTTGAGGATCCAGAAGCTGCTGCTGCTGAGGAAGAGGAGGTTGAGCCAGCCAAGGCTCCTCCCAAGAAGAAGGCAAAGAAGTTGATGTCTAATGCTATGCCCAAAACCAGCACATCCAAGAAGGCTGCTGAGAAGCCCAAGAGGACCACTAGGCAGATTCCAGCCTCTAAGAAGAACAAAGGGAATGCCTCTAGAGCTGAAGCTGATGATGATCTGACAACGTTAATGAAGCTTAGACCACACCTCCCTGTTCATAATGCCAGCTATCCAGTAGCTGAGGACATGAAGAATATTAAGGACTCAGGACTGAGGGCATGGAGAGCTATTGATCCTTATGCCCAAAGAAAGAAAACAGCTGTGGACTACAGGTTCTATACCAAGGAGCAGCAGGACTTCTATGAGAATGTACTCTTTGACAAGAGTCCAACTGTCAGCGATGTGCGATATGTTGACTGGAAGTACATCAAGGAGAATGAGGACTACTTTCCAAGTGTCCAGGACAACTTCCATTGCATTGGATTTGATGAATTTATAGGCAGAAAATTCATAACATGGAATGATGAGATGATCATGCAGTTCTACACCACTGCACACTTTCTACGGAGATGGTAGAATTGTGTGGATGACTGAAGGTGCCCGATATGAATCAATTGTTGAGGAATGGGTAGAGATCTTAGGAGTTCCTGAAGCACATGATGGTGACCTGGATGTCTACTCAGAATCCAAGGCAAGTCACAATGCTATGGCCAACATGTATAAGGAGATCCCTGCTGACAAAGTGAAGTCTCACCAGGTAGGTTCCATTTACTTTCTCCACGCTCGCCTACGCACTATCAACACCATTCTGAGGCATACCCTGATGCCCAAGTCCAGAGATGACAAGATGATCCGAGGCAACTCCATCAACCTGTTGATCCATCTTGACACTCACACCAGGATCAGAGTCATGGACTTGATTTTAGAGACAATCAAGAGGGTTGCTGTTGATCAGAAGCGCTCATGCTATTATGCACCCTACATCCAGATGCTCATAAACTCAAGACTAGAGAAGCACATATTTGCTCTGGATCACCCACATTTTCCCCTACAGCCAGATCTAGAGGACAACGTCGTGGTGATGGAAGCTGATCATCCCACTTCTATTGCAGCTCAGGAAGCAGCAGAGACAGCGAGACCCACTAGTGCTCAAGCCCCTCGATCCAGAAGCAAGCAAATGGATTTGCTAATATCATCTGTTCAGAGCATGCAAAAGGACATTAAGGGGATTCTGGATAACCAAAACAGTCTTTTCAGGATCTTTGAGACCAGAATCAAGACCTTACTGATAAAGTGGACGGGCTGACGAAGATAGTCATAAACTTCAGCATGAAGTTGACTCCATGCAGATCCCATGGGTCTCTTCTACTTCAGATGAGGATGAGGATGATGATGAGGATGATTCACCTCTAGGGCCAGGCACTCAGTTCACTACTCAGGCCAAATCAGCCACAATGCCAGCTCCAACAGCTCCATCAGCTCCATTAGTGACCGCTCCAGCTCCGTCTACGACATCTGCAGAGATCTTCGCCGATGCTGTCATCTCGACTCCTTCATCAACAACCGGAAGAGATGTGCCCAAGAATGCTTAGATGTATGCCTTTGAAATTTTTGGTAACTTGTTGCCAAAGGGGGAGAATTGTATATAGATCTATAGGCTTCGAGCGAGAGACAGATTTGTCTTTTTTACTTGTTTTTCAAAAACATTTGGTTCTTTTGATTTGATGTGAGATACTTTCGTGTTTGTGTTATGCTACTATGTTATGGGTGATGCTACTATTTCCTATCATCTTAATGCTCATGAGATGATCATTCACCCTTACTTATGTGTGTTGTGCCATGTTATTCACTCTAATTATTCTCGCACACCACCAAGTTGTATGTGGCATGGAAGAAGTAACCCATATACCTAATCGATTGTGCATTTGCATTCAAATGCAAGTTCAAAAAAATGCACAATTTTAGGGGGAGCTCTTGCTTATCACATACCTCTCAAAGTGACGATTAATCTCATTGATCTTATCATATGTCAAAGCTTTGATCTATATGTTGTCATCAATTATCGAAAAGAGGGAGATTGAAAACACATTTGCTCCCTTGGTGGTTTTGGTAATTAATAACAACATATAAGTCATTGAACTAATGTTTCCACTAAGTATATTTCAGGAAATGTTCAATGAGAGGATTGGCAAAAAGGAGATTGTGGAGAAACCCCAAGATGCAACGAAATAGGTTGGCCAAGCTTCAAGCAAGAGGACTCTACATTTTATATTTGTGAGAAATCACTTTGAGTCCATAGGAAAGCCAATACTATTAAAAGGGGGTAAGGTTTTGTTGGTGAACAATATGCTCAAATGTGCACAAGTGATAGTTGCCAAAAACATCCACAAAACTCTCCCACCAAAGTCTGTTCTATACCCAACACTCAAAATTAGTGCAACCAACTATCCCACTTCGGTGCCATCGATTCTAGTACCTAGACAGACTTTGCCAAACCCTAGCCACTTCGGTGCAACTGATTCCATACCGGTGCCACCGAGTTTAGGTTGCCAACTTTCTATTACACAAATTCACATTTTTGGTTCCACCGAGAATGTTGTATCGGCATCACCGAGATTGGAAATCTGACCATTGGTCACCTTATTGGTGCAACCGAGAATTGTATATCGGTCCCTCCGAGATTCAAAAGTGCCACCTTTTGGTCACTTCGGTACCACCGAGATTAACACATCGGTGTCACCGAGTTGGT
The DNA here is from genome assembly GCA_022496015.1 of Hordeum marinum. Taxonomy (NCBI): domain Eukaryota; kingdom Viridiplantae; phylum Streptophyta; class Magnoliopsida; order Poales; family Poaceae; genus Hordeum; species Hordeum marinum. Next base: position 218,899,310 of record CM039672.1, read on the forward strand.
CATTTTGTGTGTAACGGTTGGATTTTTGGGGATGCCTATATATACCCCTTCACCACCACTCACTCGAAAGAGAAAGAACTCAGAACTTTTCCATCCCTATCCTATCAGATTTTCTGAGAGAGAACCACCTACCCTTGTGTTGAGGTCAAGACCTTCCACTCCAATCATATGGATCTTGATTTCTATCCGCCCCAAGTTGCTTTCCACCAATCCTATCTCTTCTACCAAGCCAAACCCGTGAGAGAGATATTGTGTGTTGAGGAGTCTATCATCTTGAAGCACAAGAGCAAGGAGTTCATCATCATTACCTAGCCTGTTACCTTTTGGAGGGTGGTGCCTCCTAGATTGGTTAGGTTTCGCTTGGGAGCCTCCTACTTCGTGTTGTGGAGTGAACCAAGAAGTTTGTAAGTGCAAGGAGATCGCCTACTTCGTGAAGATATACCCCATAGTGAGGCTAGTCCTTCATGGACGGAAGCCATATGGAATATTCAAGGTTGCTACTTCGTGGACCCTTTTGGGTGGAGCCCTCCGTGGACTCTCGCGACCATTACCCTCCGTGGGTTCAAGACTCCATAAACGTGGATGTACGAAAGCACCACCTATAGGAACCATGGGAAAAATCATCATGTCCACAATTGTGTTTGATCGTCCTACCCTATCCCTTCTATACATGCTCGTTGTTACTTTCCGCTGCTATATTCTCTTAGACTTGCATGTGTAGGGTGTACTTGACTTGCCATGAAATGCTAAAAAACTATCAAGCATAAAATTTGGTATAGGAAAAACCTTTAATTGGTCAAGTAGTCTAACCCCCCCCCCACCTCTAGACCTACTTTTGATCCTACAGCATATCAACTAGAGCTTCCTCCAACCTTTGCAAATGTGCATGATGTCTTCCATGTCTCTAATCTCCGGAGGTGTTTCAAGACTCCCGAGCATACCATTGACCTCCAAGACATTGATCTCCAAGAAGACCTCTCTTATCGTGAGCATCCAGTGGCTATTCTCGAAGAAACTGAGTGTTAGACTCGCAACAAATCCATGAAATTTCTCAAGGTGAAGTGGTCTCATCATTCTAACAAAGAAGATACTTGGGAACGTGAGGATCTTCTTTGTTCTGAATATCCAGAGTTCTTTCGTTCCTAGATCTCGGGTCGAGATCCTCTTGTAGTGTGGGAGAGTTGTGACAGCCCAAGTGCTGCCCCTGGCTTTTATGGCATGTATCCTATGTGGACCCATGTGTCATGTCATGAATGTATATGAGTTTTCTCCTTGCCATGTCATGCATCATGCATCATGCATATCATGATGTCATGCATAATATATTGTGGTGTGCTTCCATGTGATCTGTTGAGAGGTGTGAGTAGCTCTTGTGTGATTTGTGGATGTATGCATGTGTGGGCTGCAACCCCCTCTCCTTTTCTTTATTTTCAATATCTAGACCTAAACCTTTTATTCCTAGTGTCATTCTTCAACAGAATTAACTTGCTCAGTAAATATGTTTAAAATGTTCAAGATGTAGGAAATATTATTGTGAGTCTATGTGTGTTGTTCTTTTGGTGTTTTGAGCTTTGTGATTTTGGGGTTTTAAATTAAACATGGGCTGTTGTTTTATACAAGTATTAAAATTACTTGCATTAAAAATCCACTTGTTAATTTTCTTAAATAGTTCATTTTCTGTTATGCAAAAGTATTTTTTATTTTTGTTAAAAATCCTTTTCTTTCCATGGGCTTTTATATTGTTTTTCTTTTATTTATAAATAGGAAAACCTCTGTTTGTTTTATCAGGGAGTGAGAGAGAGACTGGGCCTTTCCCTCCCGCATGGCCCAGCCTAGGTAGCAGACGGCTACGTGCATCGTCCCCCTCCGTCACTTAGGAGCAGAGAGAGAGCCGAGAGTGTGCGCGTTGAGTTGCCATGAGGGGTTCACAGACGCCAAGGACGGCGCCGTTTCGCCCCCTCCCCCCTTTATAAGGGCACGGACGCCTAGTGTTTCCCCTTCTCCATCCTCGCTGCTGCCGCTTCTTCCTCCTCCTTCTTCTCCCTTCTTCTTCTTCTTTTCTCTCATGTTCAGAGTGAGTGAGTGGGTTCACAGAGAGCAGAGTCCGTCGGCCGTCTGTCGCCGTTGTCGCCTCCGGTGGTGCCCGTTGTCATCAAGATGGCGTGTGGCTTCCCGGTGCCATCCGCGTTCCATTTCGCGTGCTAGGGGGTGAGAAGCACCTCCCCGCAGCGCCGCTTCGCCGTCGTCGTCGTCCGTAAGGGAGCTGTGTGTCGCCGCTGTCTTCTTCCTCTTCTTCTCGCTGTCGCCCACGTCCCCGCGTCTCCGAGAAGCCCTCGGTGAGCGCCTCCTCCCTATTGCCCTCTCTTCTCGATGTAGCCCACTGCATCGTTGCCGTAGTGTTCGTTGCCGCCGGCTGGAAAAGGCGTGGCCTTGAGGGCTTGCCTCCGCCCCCCTCTTCACGAGACGAACAAGGGAATGGACTCCCCATAGTTGATGTAGCCCCCACGACATGTTTTCCCTCGTCGAAGAGGCCCGTTGCCACCAGATTTTGCTGCCGTTGTCAGCTATTGCCGGAGTGTTCAAATATTCAGTTTCGTTAGAGTTGTGCTCGGTCAGTTAGTATTAGAAGCGCTCCCCCTCCTTCCTGTTGTGATCCATCGGGTGGCGTAGTGGCAACCGGCTTGGGAGATCGGCCGCAAGATCGTGGGATCGAATCCCCGCTCCCCCCTTTTTTTTGTTTTTCTGATTGGCTTGGTGTGCTGGTGTGTGTTCGGATCCCGTGCGGCTGTGAGCCGGATCCAGTGTGTGGTTGTGGTGTTGTGTGCGTGTGTGCCTGTGTGTGGTGTGTCTATATGTGGATCTGCTGTGGAGGCAGGATCCAGTGTGTGTGTGTTGTGTGTGTGTATAGCTGTGTGTATGTGTGTGTGTGTGGTATTGTGTGTGTGACAAGTGGGCCCAGGCCCCACTTGTCATACCCTAGGGGGCCTGGTAAGTATGCCAGGTGGGTCCCCCTCCTAATTGTGTTTTCTTTTATTCTTGTGTGTATGTTTTGTGGTGTTATATATATATATATATATATATATATATATTTCTAGTAATATTCCCAAATTTGGTTATGTACTTAATTGAACATGAGCATATTAGGTAACTTTTCGAATGTTGGGTTTTTTCTATCTAGTGTTTTGCCATGATGCTCCATGTAAACATATGAGTATGATACATGATTTTGGGGTAGAATCACCCAAGAAATCCATTGGTGTAACTTGTTTGGTAATTTGAGCAAGTTTGAAAAAAATGTCATTTTGTCTCAAAGTGCCATTTTATCATTTTTGTTATATTTAATCCATGAATGCTATGATAATTGTGCCGACATGAATATGGTAGCATTTGATGAATATAATGCCATGGTATTTATTTTTGTGATGATAAACTTGCAAATAAGTGGGAACCATGCTCTAAAGTAGCTACTAAAATGGTGTTGTTCTCAAACATGCTAAATATTTCTAAGTCTGAGAATTTGTTAATATTTTTATGCCATGAAGAGTGGATGCTACCAAGTGATATGTTGAGAATTAGCCCAAGCTCACTCCTAGTGTTTTGAAGTAGATATTATCCTTTATCATCCTGTTAATTTTGATGCCATGAGGTGGTCTGTATCACCATTAGTTTCTGCTATCAACTTGCTATCAGCTTAACTCATATTCCAGAAAACTGTTATTTTCACTAAGTCCCTAAAATATGTTTCATCATGCCAACTTGGGAGCTTCATGCTTATTGATGTGTTACTCCATTTCAGATTGTGTAGTTGGGTAATCTGATAAGCATGCTATGTAGTTTCTGTCAATGCCTTGTTTGTGGTTGGAGACATCCTGTAGCTCTAGTTATTGGCTGTGAAAGTTGCTATGTTGCAGTTTTGTGAAAGATTGTTTGTTACAGTGTTTTGTGACTTGTGGGAGCTATACTCCATGGAATTGCTTGATCTTTGGCTCTATTGTGGTTGGTTTTTCATTGCCTAACCAGTGGATACATTAGAATGCCAAGGAATAGCCCTTGGACTTCTTTGTCTTGTGTTTTTCCTTTGTAACTTGTCATGAGAGTAGCGTGAGAACCGTAACTCCGTTTCCTACGTTCTACATATGCATTTGTATCGAATTTGCATGAAGCATCCATATTTTCCATGATCATGCATGTTTAAATAGCTTAACATGAGGTTATGTCCACAATTGTAAATAACTAAGCTAATGCATGTGAAACATGACTAGTTTAGGATTGCCATGTTAAATACTTCAAATGAATCATGCATCATCTTTTTTGTGCATTGCACCTTGGTTGGATGTTTATTGTTGCTGTTTCTCTTGGGTAGACGCAAGTGTTGAAACTGAGTACGAGGATCCAGGAGAGTACCACTACGAGGACCCCGCTCTCTGTCCCACTGAAGAACCAACAGGCAAGATGATCGTACCCGGATCCCGACACTATTTTTGCTTTGCTAGATGTCTCATTCTTATCATTACATATGCGTTACATACCACTTTAATGTCAAGCCTCCTACATTGCCATGATAGCCTCTAACCCCTCCACCTCCTAGCAAATCTTGTTTGGCTAAGTTACCGCTGCTCAGCCCCTCTTATAGCATTCTTAGTTGCAGGTGCAGGTTGTTTCCATGTGATAACATGGATTTCTAGCATATCATAATATTATCTGCTATTTAATTTAATGCACATATAAAGTTTGGTATGGTGGAAGGCTTGGACTTTTGCTCGGTGTTTTGTTCCACTTTTACCGCCATAGTTTCTTGTTACCGGTGTTATGTTTCCATATTTTGTGCTCCTAACATGCTCGAGGTTGTTATGGGGACCCCCTTGATTATTCGGTTGAGATTAAAACTTGTCTGGCAACATCCAACATTGGTACTATTTGCTTAAACAACTTAATAAAATTTGCATAAGGCTTTGCAACCCCGTGGATTAATCAACAACCTGGGTCAGTGCTCCTCATGAGTGTTGGTCCAACCCAGAGCAGCTTATTAATGCCACCCGGGGCAACTCGGTGATTGGCGTGGTAACCATTGCTCATCCATCGTGTCCAGAGAATGAGATACGTGGCTCTTATCAGGTTTGTCGACACGTCGGGTGGTCTTGCTGGACTTGTTTTACCTTTATCGAGTGGCTTGCGTGTGGAACTCTGATTTTCTTTGGGCTATCTCGAGGTGTTGGAATTCCTTTGGAGTTTCCTAGGATGATCACGAGATCCGTGGTCGAGGCTATTCCCGCGGAGTGTGGTTAATTTATGATGGACTAGTTGGAGCACCCCTACAAGGTTAAAACTTTTGGAAAGCCGTGTCCATGGTTATGTGGCAACTTGGATATTTGTTTAACACCCGGTTATAGTTAACTCGAAGTAAACTCTAATAAAATACACCAATTGTGTGAGTAACCGTGATCGTCTCTGCTCGTGAACATGAACCGAGAGAGAATACGGTGGGGTTATGATTGACGTAAGTAGGTGTTCAGGATCTCTTAGAGGTCATTCTAGTTTTCGATCATTTATCATAGACCACATATTTACTTTCATGTTACGTAAGATTAGTCACCATAAATGCTTAGTGCTGTTGCAAACTAAACACATACCCAATTCCAACCTATAAGCTTGAATAGTCTCGGTACCCGGGCACGAGATTGTTGAGTCCCTGTGGCGCACACATTACTACAACAATCCAGGTGCAGGTACAAATGAGGTCGTGCCAGATGATGTCACGCAGCTCCAGTGGGAGTATGACGAGGAGCATGGCAGGATGTACGTCACTTATCCAGACGAGTAGAGTGGTCATGGTCGAGATCTTTGGGCTAGCAAGCTAGTGTCATTGCATCATTTTATCGTTTGTTTTCATGTGTCGCCGGACCCTGCCTTTGTATTGATGATTGGAATAATTGTGTGGATTTTTAATTTAGCATGTGGCGAGTGTAAGCCAACTTATATACTCTTCTATTCCTAAATGTATGTAATGATGTTGTACTTGCTAACGGCAAGATGCGCCTCTATCCCTGTCGAGGCCCTCGTGCCTTTATATGGATAGGCGCACATCTTGGCAGTGCACTAGGATGCACAATGATCTAGCATAACATGTAAACAATGATGAACGGTAGCTTTACCAAAAATATTGTGTTAGCTCAATATGATCATGCAAAGCAATATGATGATGAACACACAAGTCATGTGACGTAATGATGGAAGTTGCATGGCAATATATATTAGAAGGGCTATGCAAATGCCATAATAGGTAGGTATGGTGGCTGTTTTGAGGAAGATATAAGGAGGCTTATGTGTGATAGTGTGTATCATATCACCGGGTTTGGATGCACGAGATAAGTTTGCACCAACTCTCAATGTGAGAAAGGGCAATGCACAGTAGCAAAGAGGCTAGCAAATTGCTGAAAGGTGAGAGTGCGTATAATCAATGGACTCACATTAGTCATAAATAACTCGTATACTTGTTGTAAAAGTCCATTAGCCCTCGAAGAAAAGTACTACTCACATGTCCCTAGGGATTTGGTTGGTAGGAGTTAACGATCACGCACATCGGATTATAACAACACTCAAGGATTTCATTTTAGCCAAAAAAAATGCCCACACCTCATCACCATCCCATGACCAATACTTAGATGAGAAGTTAATAACAAGCTTTAATACCGATATTTCTACTAAGCAATGATCATGAACAAATATCCTTTCATATTACGACATCAATATAATCAAACCATACATTTCATATTTAGTGATCTACATGAATGTTTTTATTATATCCCCCTTGAATACCTATCCTTTTTGGACTTGTCTTATAACACGTCCAAATCTCCATTCCTATTTATGATACTCCCAAAAATATTTAAACGAAGCATGATAGTGCAACTATTTCTATAAAGTATAACCACCGTCGTGCTCTAAAAGATATAAGTGGAGCACTAGAGCAACTGCCTACCTCAAAATATATAAGTGAAGCACATACAATATTCTAACAAATTATGATGATAACATGTCTCTCTCAAAAGGTGTGTCCAGAAAACAATGATCATGGCAAAGTAAAAAGTAAAACAAACTATAATACACGACTCTCCAAGCAAAAGTCATATCATGTGATGAATAAAAATGTATCTCCAAGTGACATACTGAAAGCACAACTTCTCCCTAGGTAGTTTTTGTAATTAATAACAACATATACTTCATTGGACTAATGTCTCTGCTAAGTATATTTCAGGAAAAGGTTCAATGTCTTGACTGGCAAAGGATTGTGAGGAGAACCCAAGTTGCAAGGAATAGGATCTGCCAAGCTACAAGCATGAATACTCTACATTTTACTTTGTGAGAAATCACTTTGAGTCCATAGGAAATCCAATACTATTCAAAGGGGTGAGGAAATAATGGTGAATTACATGCTCAAAATGCTCAAGTTCTAGCCACCAAAATCATTCTCAAAATCTCCCACAAATATTCTGTCTTAGATCCTACCACTCAAAATTGGTGAGACCAACATTTCCCATTCGGTCCTACCGAGTCAAAATGCATATCTCGATACTACCAAGTTCTCCATATCGGTGCAACCGAGTTCAGTGACCAACTTCCTGTTGCCCCATTTACAAGAATCAGAATTACCGAGAATTGTACATCGGTCTCATAGACTTGTGTAACTGCCCTTGGACACTCATATTGGTACCATCGAGATTCCTATATCGGTCTCACCAAAAATGCCAAAGTTGCCACAATTTGCACTAGCTGGTGCAACCGAGTTTTCAATTCGGTTTCACCGAGTTGGGAAGTAATGTTGTAACGGTTGGATTTTCGGAGATGTCTATATATACCATTATACCACATCCCACTCGCAAGATAAACACTCGGAATAGAATCAACCCTTCCATATCCAATTTTCTAAGAGCCACCTACCCTTGTGTTGAGGTCAAGATCATCCACTCCAACCATATGGATCTTGATTTCTAGACTCCACAAGTTGCTTTCCACCCAATCAATATCTTCTACCCAAGCCAAATCTGTGAGAGAGTGATTGAGTGTTGAGGAGACTATCATTTGAAATATAAGATCAAGGAGTTCTTCATTGTTACCGCGTCTATTACTTTTTGGAGGCTGGTGCCTCCTAGATAGGATGGTGTTTCTTGGGAGCCTCCTACTTCGTGTTGTGGAGTTGAACCAAGAAGTTTGTAAGGGCAAGGAGATCGCCTACTTCGTGAAGATCTACCATGAGTAAGGCTAGTCCTCCGTGGACGTAGGCCATCATGGAATATACAAGGTTGCTACTTCATGGACCCCTTGTGGGTGGGGCCCTCCATGGACTCTCGCAACCGTTACCCTCTGTGGGTTAAAGTCTCCATAAACTTGGAAGTACAATAGCACCACCTATCCGAACCACGGGAAAAATCTACATGTCTCCAAATTGTGTTTGATCTTCTTATCCCTGTCCTCTTACATATGCTTGTTTTTGCTTTTCGCTACAATACTTGTAGACATGCATCTGTAGGGTGAAATTGATTTGGTAAAATTTCTAAAATCTGCCAACCAATTAACTTGGGAAAAGGTTAGGTTTTAATTTTATCAAGTAGTCTAATCACCCCCTCTAGACCTACTTTTGACCCCTACAAGTGGTATCAGATATTTGGTCTCCATCGCATTGGTCTCACAACCTAGGAGAGTATGTCGTCTAGTGAGCGAAATTATCACCATAGAGGTCCATATTTTGATGGTACAAACTTTGCTAGTTGGAAGCATAAAAATGAAAATGCATATTCTTGGTCATAACTCCGTCGTGTGGGCTATTGTTCATGTTGGCTTGCAAGGTAAATTCTTTGGTGATTTAAAGGAACCGGGTCATGAAGCGACCATGGAAGAATTGAAGATGTTGCAATACAACTCTCAAGCATGTGACATTCTATTCAACTGCCTATGCCCCGAAGAATTCAACAAAATTAGCCGTCTTGAGAATGCAAAGGAAATTTGGGATACTTTGGTTGATATGCACGAAGGTACCGAGTCTGTCAGGGAATCTGAGTTGGATGTGCTTCAATGCTAGCTAGACAAGTTCAGGATGAAGGATGGCAAAAGAGTCACCGATATGTACTCTAGGCTTGCTCTCATCACACATGGGATTGCCGGCTTAGGAAGCGAAGAGATGACCGACAAATTCATCATCAAGAACATACTTAGAGCCTTGGATGGAAAGTACTACACCATGTCCACATTGATCCAAATGATGCCAAACCACAAAGATCTCAAGCCAACGGAAGTATTTGGAAGGATTGTTGCTCATGAGATGTCACTCAAAGACAAGGAATAACTTCACAGCAAGTCTAGTGGTTCTTACAAAGCTTCAAGTGACACTCTCGCTACATCAAGTGACAACCTTGTAACCAATAAAGAGATAAACATCATGATGAAGAAATTCAACAAGTTCTACAAGAGTAAAGGCAAAGAAAGAAACTCCAACTCAAGATATGAAGAGAAGCATTCATCTAGTCGTGACTGGAATTGTTACAGTTGTGGAAGGCCTGGACACTACTCCAATGAGTGCACGTCCCCCACAAAAGAAGGGAAGAGTCAACTAGAATAAAGAGCTCAAGAGATGAGTCACCTCAAAGAAAGAGAAGGAATAGAGATGATCGTTATGAATGAAGACCTTCCCGGAGAAGCAAAGACTCGGAGAAGAAGGACAAGTACACCAGGAGCTACACAAGAAGAAGACATCAAGCTCATGTTGGTGAATAGGTTTCCAACTCCGAATCGAACAACCACTCCGAGAGAAGCTATCACTCCGACTCCGATTATAGTCAAGATGAAGGTGTTGCCAGACTTGCACTCATTTCCTCCAATTCCTACGACATATTTGATTCACCAAATGAAGGGAGTGGAAGTTTCTTCATGGCTAAAGGCCCCAAGGTATCACACCTCGAATACATTGACTTTAATAGTGATGAACATGACTTACTTGGAGATGATGACTTGTTGTTTGACAAATCTACCAATATTAGTCAAAATGAACTTGTTAGTAATCACGCGGGTCAAGATAAGTCGTGTGATTATGATAAGATGGAAATAGAGAGACTAACTAAAAATTAAAAACTCTTAAGTTAGCCCATGAATCTACTCTAGAAGATCATAGAGAGCTTCTAAGAAATCATGAGAAGATCCGCTTCGAGAAGCTTAGTTAGGATCAAGAGCATGAATTCCTTAAATCTATCAATGAAGATCTTCTAAAGAAGACTTCCTCTTATCTAGCCAAATGACTACTCTTGTCTACATTCATTCCACAAGTTAAGGCTAAACAAACTAGTAGCAAAGGAAAGAAAGGTTCTTGAACTAGTAGCAATAAAAATGATAAATCCAATGATATTGCTTCTAGTAGTTCTATTGATTCCAGTAATGATTCTCTTAGACAAGGTAGACTTGAGCAAGAAAATGATCTATTGAAAGGGATTATAGAAAAAGGTATCTACAAAAGTCTTGCCGGATGTAAGCAATTTGAGGAAATTGTACGCAAGCATGGAGGATACCGGAAGAACCATGGCATTGGCTACTTCAACGCCAATGGAGTTGAATGGCAAGAAGGTTAATACCCCAAGCCCAAGTTTGCTCCACAAAAGAATATGAACATACTCTCCCCAAGGGAACAAAAGCTCAAGATGACCTTTCACCACAAGACCACAATCTCAAGGGCAAGGACAAGCTTCAAGAGGAGATTGACTCATATGAAGATGAATCCCAAGCTATGGTCAAGTGGGTTCCCAAGGCTACTACAGGCTCAACTTCTACATGCACTACTTCAACTCCAAGGATCCCCGCCTAGTTGATGTGGATCCCAAACAAGAAGAACTAGAGAAGTTCTTGAGGGGTGACTCCGCCAATAGAATTGACTCGCATTCATTTTTGGAAAGGACTATTTTCAATCAACATCAACCTTATGCAGTCGTTCAAGGAGTCACACATTCCCTCAAAGGTAAGCAAGTTACAAGGTAATGAGAGAATCCATGGACATCATCACGTATACATTGCACTCCATGTCCATATATATCCTTGTATTTGTCTCTTGTGTGGGACTAACCCATGTAAGTGAGAAGAGTAAGAAACAACGAGGATTGCTCCAAACTCAAGATGACCTTCATCAACTATGAGCATCCACCGCTACATCACCCACATGAAGTCTTCTACGACAAAACCCAAGGTTAGTTTATCCCTATTAGGGGGGATGTCACATTGATACATCTCCAATGTATCTATAATTTATGAAGTATTCATGTCATATTCACCTATGTTTACAATTCTCTTATATGGTTTTGATGCACTTCATATTATTTATTTAGAACTAACCGGGACTGACACTGTTTTCAGCAGAATTACCGTGGTGTTGTTTTTGTCCAGAAAATGAAAGTTCTCGGAATTGCCCGAAACTTTTTTATGATTTTTTCGTGAGGAAATAAGAAATACAGGAGCGAAGAACCACCAGAGGAGGTGTACCAAGAGGCCACCACACATCTGCCCCCCTAGGACGCGGCCAGATAGCTTGTGGGACCCACGTAGCTCTGTTGCACGTGATTCCAATGCTAAAAAATCCTATAAATCCCAGAAACCCCAGAAATAAAGAAAGACCTTCTGCTCCACCATCGCAACTCTCTATATTGCCGAAAAACCAACCTGGAGAGATTCGAGTACCCTGTCGGAGAGGGAAAACCATCACCGGTGGCCATCTTCATCATCCCTATGGTCTCCATGATGAGGAGGGAGTAGTTCACCCTCGGGGCTGAGGGTATGTACTAGTAGCTATGCATTCAATCTCTCTCTCTCTCTCTCTCATGTTCTTGAGATGACACGATCTTGATGTATCACGGGCTTGTTAATATAGTCGGATCATATGATGTATTTCCCTTACCATCTTAGTTGTGATGAATTGAGTCTTTCACTTTAATATCTCGTTATATTGGATTGAGCATATTGGTATGGCAGCACTTGATGTACGTCTTGCATGGGATACCCGTAGTGACATTGGGGTATTCTATTGATTCACTTGATACATGTTGAGGCATCAACTTGCGGATTCTAGTGACCTTGGTGATCTATGCATAGGGGTTGATTGGACGTTTTCATACCATGTTCTCCGATAGAAATCTTTGGGTTCTCCTAGCAAATTCTTTGTGTTGGATTGAATATTATAGCTCTGAAATTGTTTGATGCAGGTCGCATAATTTACCCATGGATACTTGAGGTGACATTGGTGTATCTAGGTGACATTAGGGTCAATTGATATGTATCATTGGTGTTATTATAGTATGAACTCTAGGGTTGTTTGTGGAAATTATAGGAATAGCTCAAAAGAGCAAACAGAAAAGATAACTTGATGTTATCTTAGTATGAACTCTTGAATAGATCGATCAGAAAGAATAACTTTGAGGTGGTTCTACCACCTACACCAATTTCATCTTATTGTTCTCCGCTAGATAGGAACTTTGGAGTGATTCTTTGTTGCACGTTAAGGGATTATCATATGATTCAACTATATATGTTAGCATTGTTGAGAGATTACATAAGTGAAAGTATGTACCCTAGGCCTTATTTCCAAGCATTAATACAATGTTTTGCTTGCTGTTTGCCACTTGTAACCTTGTTGTTTTTATATTTTCAGGTTACAAAAGTCCAAATCTACCATCCATATTGCACTTGTATCACCATCTCTTCGCTGAACTAGTGCACCTATACAATTTACCATTGCATTGGGTGTGTTGGGGACACAAGATATTTCTTGTGTTTTATTACAGGGTTGCTTGAGAGAGACCATATTCATCCTACACCTCCCACGGATTGATAAACCTTAGATCATCCACTTGAGGGAAAATTTCTAATGTCCTACAATACTCTGTGCTTGGAGGCCCAACACGAGTCTACAAGAATAAAGTTGTGTAGTAGACATCAAGCTCTTTTCTAGCGCCGTTGCTGGTGAGGTGAGTGCTTCAAGGTATATCTTTAGATCTTGTATTTAAATCTTTTAGTTTCTTTTTTTCACTAGTTTGGTTTTATAAAAAAATAGATAAATGGATCCTCATCCACTTACTAATCTTTTCACAAGACCCGAGTATGTTGAACCAATTGCTAGTGAGAGTGCACTAGATTATCTTTATGAGGTCTTGCTTGAAAATCATGAATCTACAAATTATGATGAAATGCTAGAAGAAATTTACAAAGTGATTAATGAGAATTCCTTGAAGATAATCCTGGTTGCAATTTTGTTAGTATGAATTCTCTGAATATCCATGATGCTAATGATATGCAAAGCCACAAGCTTGGGGATGCTATGTTTGATGAATATGATATTTTTAGTCCCCCAAGTTTTGATGAGCAAAACTATTATGATGATTGCATGCCTCCTACCTATGATGATTATGATGATGACTTGTATGATATAAAGAATGATAGTAACCATGAAACTTGTTATCATGATTTTAATATTCAATGTGGTTATGTCAATCAAGTGTCTCATGATTGTTATTTTTTTGAGTTTGCACCCACTACAATGGATGAGAAGAAAAATGCTTATGTAGAGACTAATAAATTTTCTATGCTTGTGGATCATGAAAAGAATGTTTTATTTGATAGTTATATTGTTGAATTCCTTCATGATGCTACTTAAAATTATTATGAGGGAGGAACATGTGCTTGTAGGAATTTCAATAATATCAAGTTTCCTCTCCATGTGTTCAAAGTTTCGAAGTTTCCCTTGTTTTTCCTTCCTATGCTAGTTGGTTCTTGCTCCCACAAATTTTTTATCACAAAATCCCTAGGCATAGGAAGTGGTTTAGGCTTAAATGTGCTTTCCATGTGATTCATGATGCTCTCTTGCATGTTTCAATTACTACTTTTTATGTCAGCCTCATTGAAATCAGCATGCCTAGCTAAAATGCATTAAAGAAAAGCGCTTGTTGGGAGACAACCCAACACTTTAACTTTCTATTTTTATACGTTCACATGATTAAGCTACTGTCATACTCATGTTTTGTGTCTTTGATTTCAAAAAAATTCCAAGTAAAGCCTTTGGGATAGTGTGGATACTTGCTTGTTTGATTCTGTGCAAAAGAGAAAGTTTGGGTCCAGTATATGAATTATCTGATTTTACTGGACAATCAAATTTTTTCCAATTTTGACAAAAAAATTATATGAAAATTCCTTGAGTTTTAATAATTTTTATAGTCAGGGAAGTATGGTGATCATTCAGGTCTTTACATACTGTTCTGTTTTTGACAGTTTCTGTTTTGCATGCAGTTTGCTTGTTTCAAGTGTTTCCATAGCTTATATTTGGTGATATAAATTGTGTAAATTATGTATTATATTAGGTATTATGTGAGAACAATTATGAATCTTGTCTTGACAGTACCTAAGTGAATGATCTATATTTACTATACTAACCCATCTCACGAAATTCCGTTAAGTTTTGTGTGATTGAAGTTTTCAAGTTTTGGGTGAGGTACTGATATGAGGTAAATAATGAGTAGATAGTAACTAAGCTTGGTTATTACCAAGGAACCCCCAAGGTAATATCCAAGGAATACTCAAGCGTCTAAGCTTGGGGATGCCCCGGAAGGCATCCCCTCTTTCGTCTCCAACATTATCGGTACATCTTACTTGGAGCTATATTTTTATTCGTCACATGATATGTGTTTTGCTTGGAGCGTCATTATAATTTTTTATTATCTGTTAGATGATATTTATAATCTTGTTTTTCAATAAAAAGTTCCAAGACTTGCATTAGGATGCTTGCATTGCATGTTTTGCTATGTGTTGTATAAAAACAGAAACTTTTTCTATAGTGTTTGAATTTTCATATTTTACTGGAACATGAAAAGTTTCTGAAATTTCTACACAGTGTTTTAATATAAATTATTTAGCATGTACTAAATGTTGACAATTTTTTGAGTTACATAAGTATACTGTTTTTATAAATTTCTACAGACTGTCCCGTTTAGACTAATTGTTGTCATAGTTTTGTTATCTACTTCTCCTATAGTTTTCATGGCTTATATTGGTAGATATAAATTGTGGAAATGATAGTATACAGTACCTAATATTTGAAAATTATTATGCAACTTGTCTTGGCAGTACATGAAGTGTTGATTTATTCTTATATCTACTAACTTATCTCACGAGTTCTTTTCAAGTTTTGTGTGGATGAAGGTTTTGAGACATAGGTGAAACCTGGACATGAGAGAATTGAACGAGATACAAAAGATCAAGCTTGGGGATCACCAAGGGACCCCAAGACAATATTACAATAAGTCTCAAGCATCTAAGCTTGGGGATATTATGCATCCCACCTCTCTTCGTCAACTATCGGTTAGCCTATGTTGAGCCTAAATTTTTATTCGTTCACATGATATGTGCTATTCTTGGAGTGTCACTTTTGTTTTGTTTGATTTTTGAATAAAATATCAAGATATGACAAATCTTTACTAAGAGAGAGTCCTCACATAGCTACTTAATTGTTTGACTACTCATTGATCTTCACTTATATCTTTTGAGAGTAGTTTGATGTTTACTCTTGTGCTTCACTTATATCCTAAGAGTAAAACATTGAATGAATTGAATATCAGAAATGTGAATTAAATATTTTTGCTTCATATGCTTATCCCATGGGGAGTAGTGACTTCACATACTAGGAGTATAAGCGGTAAAAATTATTGGAAGTTAGCAAACATAACATTGGTCATTTAAATGATTCATGAAAGAACATTGAAGGAAGAGAGGTTTCACATATAGATATACTATCTTGGACATCTTCTATGATTGTGAGCCCCATTAATTATTTTCAAACTTGATCAAGTAGTTGACGTTGGACAAGCAAGACAACTTAATGGTTATGATTGTTTATATTCACATGGCAGTTATATTGTCATTGATCCTCTAACATGTGGTGATTGTTTAGAACCTTTTGCTAGCCAAAACTTCGCACCAAGTAGAGATACTACTTGTACATCCAAATCCTAGAACCAAGTTTTTGTTGCCTTGAGCGTCCACCATATCTACCTATGGATTGAATACTATCCTTAAACTAAGTTGTCATTGGTGCAAAAAAAATTGCTCCTAAATATGTATGATCTTTTATTGGAAGGGAAAATAAGCTTTGTACGAACTTGAGATGGTGAAGAAATAAAAGCGATGGACTACATAATAAAGGTTTCCATCACAAGGGGCAATATAAATTGAAGTTCCTTTTCATTAATAAATTACATATCCAAAAGTAAAAAGCACATGACAACCTCTCCTTCCCTCTACGAAGGGCCTATCTTTTACTTTTCATGTCGAGTCAACTTCTTATTCCAATCTATTAATTCCTTAGTTGGCAAGCATCATGTGGTGGGGAAAGATCCAGACACATATAGCCAATTTAATATAGGTGATCATGATTCATTATTTGTTGACATTATCCCCGAGATAAATGAGTTGGGAGGCAAAACTTTAATCCCTATCTTCCTTGTGTTTGACTGAAACTGTTTGTTCTAAAAATATTTTTTGAATGTCAGCAATCATGGAAGACTAAATGATAGTTGAGTATGTGGAATTTGCTGAACCAAAGCTCTTTCATAGACCCTTCCTGAAAATAAGAAGAATTGCAATTGTTTAATGACTTAAACCATAATTTGGTATTTTTCAAGAAAGTTTATGGTCTATACTTTTAACATGTGAATAACTTGCTACTTGATCATGAGAAGCTTTATGATAAATACTTGTTGGTTATGATGCTAGAAAAATGGATGAAAATATCCTTGATCAATATTATAGATCATGCTAGCATTCACAATTCATAAATTATTTGTTTTATCATTTACCTACTCGAGGACGAGCAGGAATTAAGCTTGGGGATACTGATACGTCTCCAATGTATCTGCAATTTATGAAATATTCGTGCCATACTCACCTATGTTTACAATACTTTTATATGGTTTTGATGCACTTTATATCATTTATTTAGAACTGACCCGGACTGACTTTGTTTTAAGCAGAATTACCTGGTGTTGTTTTTGTGCAGAAAATGAAAGTTCTCGGAATGGCCCGAAACTTTATTTATGATTTTTTCTGGAGGAAATATGAAATACTGGAGCGAAGAACCACCAGAGGGGGTGTGCCAGGAGGCCACCACACATCTAGTCGTCCCTCTTAGGGCGCAGCCAAATAGCTTTTGGGGCCCATGTAGCTCCATTGCGCATGATTCCAACGCTGATCCTATAAATCCCAGAAACCCTAGAAATAAAGAGAGACCTTCTGCTCCGCCGCCGCAACTCTCTCTATCGCAGAATAACCAATCTGGAGCGATTCCAATACCCTGCCGGAGAGGGAAAACCATCACCGGTGGCCATCTTCATCATCTCTACGGTCTCCATGATGAGGAGGGAGTAGTTCACCCTCGGGGCTGAGGGTATGTACCAATAGCTATGTGTTCAATCTCTCTCTCGTGTTCTTGACATGACACGATCTTGATGTATCATGGGCTTGTTAATATAGTCGGATCATATGACGTATTTCCCTTACCATCTTAGTTGTGATGAATTGAGTCTTTCACTTTAAGATCTCGTTATGTTGGATTGAGCATGTTGGTATGACAACACTTGATGTACGTCTTGCGTGGGATACCCGTAGTGACATTGGGGTATTCTATTGATTCACTTGATATATGTTGAGGCATCAACTTGCGGATTCCAGTGACCTTGGGGATCTATGCATAGGGGTTGACTGCAAGTTTTCATACCATGTTCTCTGATAGAAATCTTGGGGTGCTCCTTGCAAGTTCTTTGTGTTGGATTGAATATGATAGCTTCGAAATTGTTTGATGCATGTCGCATAATTTACCCACGGATACTTGAGGTGACATTCGAGTATCTAGGTGACATTACGATCAATTTATATGTATCATTGGTGTTATTCTAGTACGAACTCTAGGGCACTTTGTGGAAATTATAGGAATAGCTCAAAAGGTCGAACGGAAAATATAACTTGATGTTACCTTAGTACGAACTCTTGAATAGATCAATCGGAAAGAATAACTTTGAGGTGGTTCTACCACCTACACCAATTTCATATTATTGTTCTCCGCTAGATAGGAACTTTGGAGTGATTCTTTGTTGCACGTTAAGGGATGATCATATGATTCAACTATGTTAGCATTGTTGAGAGATTGCATTAGTGAAAGTATGTACCCTAGGCCTTATTTCCATGCATTAATACAACATTTTGCTCGCTGTTTGCCACTTGTTACCTTGCTGTTTTTATATTTTCAGATTTTAAAAATCCAAATCTACCATCCATATTGCACTTGTATCACCATCTCTTCGCCGAACTAGTGCACCTATACAATTTACCATTGTATTGGGTGTGTTGGGGACACAAGAGATTTCTTGTATTTGATTGCAGGGTTGCTTGAGAGAGACCATCTTCATCATACACCTCCCACGGGTTGATAAACCTTAGGTCATCCACTTGAGGGAAAATTGCTATTGTCCTACAAAACACTGCGCTTGGAGGCCCAACACGATTCTACAATAATAAAGTTGTGTAGTAGATATGACACATCAAGGGGGGTTTACTCTAATACTTGAGTTAAAGCATCTCTTTAAGATGTGAACACATTGAATGCTTTATGTAAACGTGGCAACCCCACTTGTGCTTAAACAATGAGTATGACCTATGATCAAGAATTCTTACTTGGCTCCTAAGTTAATATACTCATATATAGATGACTTCGTCATGGACAAAATGCTTCGTAGTTACTAGAGTGGTTTTGCATGTTTGCCATATTTCATTTGACATCTTATTGTGTGAGCATGTTGGTCTACATGTCTTTTCTCATTCGAGGATATCCAATTGTTGTTATTTGGATCTTATTTTTTATTTGGCCAATTGGATCTACAAGAATTCCTAGGGCCCCTCTCTAGCTATCTATGCTTTCTCGTCTCAAATTCTATTCTTGCTACATCACAAAATTTGAGCAAGCACTTCTCGAACTCTCTGCGTGGGGAGCACTCGGAGTTCCGTTTCACTAAGAGTTGACTACCAAAACCTTTCCTCTATGTGTCCTGTTCAGACGCCCTCCATGGCTGCCGTTACCTTTCCTCTATGTGTGTCACCATTTCGTGGCCACCATCTTTCGGGTTCGCGTCCCAGGCATAAATCAGCAAAAAAGTGTGGTCGTATACATGTTTTCTGATGATTTTACGTCCATATGGATGATTGTTATTGTATACATGTTTGTCACCTATTGAGAAAAGAAAATGGTGCCATTTTGTTCATATTTACAATGTAATAGTTTATCCATACAAAATTTGCTTCTATTCAGTTTGAAATTACGCCGAGTAATGGTCGACCGATTATTCCGTTCAATAGGTCGATTCAGCGATTAATTGATACACCCAAGCCAAGCGAGCAGCTACCAACGATTTCCTCAACATTAACTCTAAAACCATACTTATGTAACTCAAAAATCTGAAATTGAGGACAACCTGGTAAATTTGTATAGCAATACTTTGTAGGATATTCATATTAAAAAGACAATCTAGTAAAATAATATAAATTAAATGTTGGGCTCAAAAGTTTCTATTTTTTGTACATAATCGATTCTACTATCATCCCAAAGGATTTACTTGGCACAAACAATAAATAATGCATATAATCACAATCATTACAATAGAAATAATCATGTCATCACATAAAAACAGGAAGTAAAAGCAAAAAAAAAGATAACTATTGGGTTGCCTCCCAACAAGCGCTATTCTTTTATGCCCCTCGCTAGGCATGATGCATAGTTTCATGTATTGTCATCCTTCTCATCTATTTTGGATACCTTAGTGGGACCTTTTTAAAAACCTAGAGGTTCTTTATGTTTACTGGTAATATCTGAAAGTAATGTCACCATTTTTCTAAAGTGTCAAGTATCATGTTGGAAAGAGTGAGAAGATAATTCTTGTGATCAAGGTTTAATCCTAGGGTCTTAATGGGCTCATTTAGCTTTCGTACAACGCTCGAGTTTTTCTGCATATCCCCTAGCTTTTATTATATTTGAATCCCTTCATGAGTATAAGGAGTAATTTTTGGTAAAGGAGGAATTCCAATAATTCCTTCTATTATCTCATGGGCAACATTAGAATCAATCTTAATAAATTTCCTTTAGCAACAAAGTCTAGAATTTGTCTATTAGGCATAGTAAGCCCCACATAAAAATTACAAAGAATGATATTAATATCTTTTTTGTAGTAGCATTACGGTGGGTCTCTATGATACGATGCCAAGCATCTTTTAGGCTCTCTCCTTGCCTTTGCTTAAAATAGAGTACTTCTGAACCTGGAGAGACATTGATAGAGGGGCCAGCCATAGTAGCAAACAAGCAAACAAAAAATGTTTTTGTGTTTTTGATTTTTTTTATAGAATTGAAAGGAGATGAAAAACAAAAGAAAATAAAAAGTAAAATAAAAGTAGAACAAGTGAATGATAGTTTGTATGTAAGAACCTGATGAGAATTTGATGCTGTCTCCCCGGCACCAGCACCAGAAATTCTTTCTGCTACTTGTGAGCTGCGTTGGGTTTTCCCCCGAAGAGGAATGGTGAAGCAATATAGTAGAAATAAGTATTTTCCTCGGTGATAACCAAGGTTATCAAACCAATATGAGAATCAAGCAAACTCTCATCATCAGCACCTGCACACACAAAACCAAACACTTGTACCCAGCACGGGAAAGAGGGTTGTTAATCCCCTTGAACACCTTAGTTGCAAGGATTAATTCTGATAGTGATACATATACAAAAATAAAAAGTATAAAAGAAAATAAAAAATTGCAACAAGGTATTTTGTTTTTAGCAATATGATTAAATATATCTAGGGGCATAGTTTTCAACACAGGCTTCTCTCTTGAACACATAGCGTATAGTGGGTAAACAAATTACCATTGGGCAATTGGTAGAAAATCACATAGTTAGGATGTTATTCATGGCAATGATCATGTATATAGGCATCACATCTATGACAAGAAGACCGAAATGATTATGTATCTACTGCTATTACTCCACCAATCGACCAACTCATGCCTGCATCTATAGTATTAAGTTCCTAACAAACAAAGCAATGCTTTAAGCAAGATGACATGATGTAGACAAAGTAAGACAAGCAATATGTTCAGAACCCATCATTTTATCCTTAGTGGAAACAATACAAATACATGTCTTGCCACTTCTGTCATTGGAATATAGAGCACCGGAAGACTGAACCCACTATAAAGCACCTCTCCCACTAAAGATAAATCAATCTAGTTGGCCAAATCAAACAGATAGACCGGAGAGAAATACAAAGCTATAATAATTATGCATAATAATGTTCAAAAAAGACTCAATTACAATGAATAATCTTACTATAAACCCACAATTCATCGGATCCCAACAAATATGCCGTAAAAGAATATTAAATCAGATAGAACTCCAAGAAGATCGAGAAGAATAGGGTATTCAAGACCAAAGAGAGAGAAGAAGCCATCTAGCTACTAGCTAAGGACACGTAGGTCTATGGTGAACTACTCACATATCATCCTAGAGGCGGCAAGGTTGATATGGATGACCTCAGTGATCGGTTCCCCCTCCGACAACATACCAAAACAGGTCTCCAGATGGGATCGCGGAAGAACAAAGGCTTACAACAGCGAAAAAACTGTTTCGGGTGTCTGCCTATTGGTTTGTGAATAGTTGAGAATATATAAGGGTGGAATTAGGTCAAGCAGACTTGCGAGGGAGCGATGAGCTTGGGACGCACCCTACCCCCCCCCCTAAGGCGCGTTGGTGAGCCTGTCGCTCTTCCATACGCCTTTTGGCATCCTCCCGAACCTTCTAGGCAAAGTTGTCAGAATCGAGATTTTGAATCGGATCGAAGATCTATTTGTAGGATCGTGAATTGTAGAATCATAACTACCAGGATCATAGAAACTTAGATTCTATGAGCAAAATCATAGAACTGGAGGGGCTAGTTTGGATTGTAAGGTCGTAAGATTGTAAGACTTAAGTCAAGATTCTGACGTCCTTGCTTCTAGGGTCTCTTTTGATCTAGAACAAATCACCGTAAAGTTTCATCATCTTTGTCCTTCGTTTGGTATTTATTTTCTCAAAAGTCAAAAACACGCAAAAAATAGGAACTAGCACTAGGCATTGGGTTAATAGGTTAGTCCCAAAAACGATATAAAATAGCATACAATTGTATATAAAGTATCTAAGATTAACAATATAGTAGCATGAAACATTCAAAATTGTAGATACTTTTGAGACGTATCGGCGATCTCTTGGCCAAGACGGGGAGGTTGGGGTGGTGCGGGAAACTCGACGGTGCTCCGGTGGGATTGAGTAGTGGGTTTGAGGGAGGGGGTCCAAGGCTATTTAACGGACGGCTCAGGCGGTGCAAGCGTGCATGGAGGGCGTGATGAGTGGAGGGTGTGGGCACGACCACGCTTGGTTCGTGCACGCATGGGGTGGGCGACCGTTGCGGGAGGACGATGAAGCAGACAAGCGGGATATGCCTTTCAGTGAGAGAGAGAGAGAGAGGCAAGCGTAGGCTGGCTGGCTAGCTAGCTGGCATTTTACTTTTTATTTTATTTTTTCATTTTTTTTGTTTTATTTCCACCCTCTGTTATTCATTTTAAAAAATAATTTTGAATTTTCTTTCAAAAGATAATAGTTTACAAATTAGCTTGGGAAAATTTCTTAATTGATAACCATTTCCCAAGTATTTTTTCTCACCATAAATATCACTATATCTAGTGAGCCTATTTGAATGGTTTGAATTTGCATATTCTATTTTTGCGTTTTGTTCTAAATTTGCAGAGTTTTACTTATAGCTTATTTGCCCAAATAAACTATTTTCAAACATTGGTTCACTCAAAAATGAAACAGGGCATATATATGTGTGTGTGTGTGTGTCTTAGGAAATTTCTTTCCTGCCCTCATGCAAATTTTGAAAAATAATTTTAGGGTGAGGCCTCCATGGCCTTGTTGGCCTTGTTCAAATGGTGGTTTGAATTGAATGTTGGCCTTGTTGGCCTCAAAAAAACAAGTATGTAGAGAAAATACGAATGCATATGCTTCTAGTTCCACAACCGAAATTTAAAAGAAATTTGGTTGTCATAATGCACACCCATTTCGTTGCATTAGAAGAGTTTTCATACACTTATAGTTCTAGTGTTTACGCCTATATCTAATTCTACCGCCATAAATTCCTATCCAGGAAAGGATACCCAAGAAGGAAGGCATCCAACCCGCCCAAGACCTGGTATAAGTACATGTGCGCCAGGTCCGGGAAAGGACATCTTCTACTTCAACGGCCAAGATGGAATTGCAACCCCAGTTTAGACCTAGATTAGATCCGATCTTAGACAATCTGTCAAGATAGACCATAAAATATCCCAAGGACATAGTGTACATGTTGTTGGATCCCCCCATTGTACTTATTGATATATGTATACAATTCTAAACAAGCAGGATTAGTGTTGTTACTCACGCGCAGGGCCCGAATCTGGGTAAAACCATCTCCATATGTCCATTTTATATATCGAAGTATGTCAATTCATGTATGTTATTATACCGTTGTTTGAGTACTTTGCAAAACAAAGTCAACAATCATTGATGCTATCACATTCAAGTTATTGTTTTTAGTGAATTGTGAATTTCGTGACATGCTAGATGTATAATATTTATATCATCATTATATTTTAAATACGGCTTTGATGAAATGTACAAACTCGAGGTCAATCATGCCTAGGAGATTTTCTATATGCTCTGTAGTGCAGCTGTCGGGGTACGACACCTATGGGATCGCGTGGATTGCTTTACGGTTCGGCATGAAGAAGGTGTGCACAAAGAGCAGATCCAACGAGCAACGCAAGGGATTTTTACCCAGGTTCGGGCTGCTGAGAAGCGTGAAACCCTATTCCTGCTTTAGTGTATTATGAGTGTTTGTGCTCTAGATCCAGGAGCGCAATGTGATGAATAGTACATAGTCGCTATGCGTGTATCTGAGCCAGAAGGTCCTCCCAATAGATACACCTTAGGCCTCCTTTTATATGTGCAAGGGGTCTCCAAAAGCTGCATATAGTATATACACAGGGTGTATAGTTGCTACAGTGTTATCATACCTAATAGTGATGGCATAGGACAAACGCATTAAATGCCATGTTTAGCTGTCCCTAGCTTTCTTGGGGACGGGAAAAGAGGTCGTCCCATCAGCACCGCTTAACCCCTTCATCGCCAGTGCCTTGACACGTACTCAGGAGGATAAGACCTGTCTGATAGGCTAGTCATTGCGCTGGAGCGATGACATTCTGGCGAGGTCTTGCCGGGTGCGTGTCCTGCCGAGGCTCCGTGAGCCATCCCAGCAAGATCTTGCTGGGATCCCAGCTTTTGGTCTTCGGTCTTTTGATTATTGACTTGAATACCTTCTTGACATTCATGTACTTGTATTCTGTTGTCCTCCGGCAGGCCTTGCCCCTGGTGTGGCTACAACCGTCCATGCACAAGTATGGGGTACTAAAAGACCCAAACTTTAGTACACCGACAAGAGCCCCCGGGCCTAGTCCATACACGGGTGCGAGGCGTTGTTGGGCTAGGCCCAAATGGTGCACGGGCACACATGGCAGGAAACAACAGTTGTAATCATTACGCTTATTGCGCCTCCCCATGACGCACGCTGAGTGCGCGATGTGGGATACATGCGCGGAGCGGCCGTAACTGCAGCATGCTCGCAAAAGCGTTTCACATTGATTAGTAAAGAGGCAGCCTTGCGTCTTCCCCATAAGAAGGAATCCGCAAAGGTGCTTGCTCATTTACTTCCTGTCCTTTCCAATCTGGAAACCACCATCATCTCCTTCCTCGAGCCCAAAACAGAGCTTCTCCCATTCATCCGCCGCCTCCACGCCCTCTCCGTCCTCAGCCTCTACCCCCATAGCCACCATGTCGCCCAAGGCGAGCAAGGGCAAGGAGGTGAAAATCGCCGTCACGGAGAGCGAGCTGGTGAAGATGCGGAGGGAGCGTGTTGTCTTCACTTGGGCGCTTGATGCGAGCGCTTTGAAGAAGCAATACTAGAGCATGTGGGCGAGGGAGACGAAGGCTCATCCCGCTACTCACGTGAGTCCAGGTTCCTCCAAGGGTGGCCTAGATAAACTCCGCTTCTTTGTTGATTAAATTTGCTGCGGGCTTTGTCATCCGTTTTCTATTTTCTTCAATGACATCATGTACACATACGGCTTCCGTCTCTTGGATTTTACGTCGAATGTCGTGACATGTATGTCAGTCTTTGCCCATCTCTGTGAAAACTTTGCAGGAGTAGTCCCCAACACAGCCCTCTTCTGCCACTATTTCATTCCCCGTATCCAAAGGGGAGAGGCCCTTTCTAGTTCTATCACCTGGATCCCAAGGGCATGGAACAAGGATGTATACCCAGACGGGGCCTTCCACGAGAAGTGGGAAGAATGGCGGGCCAAGTGGTGTTGGATTCATGAGAAAGATCCTCAACCCTTCTCTTTGCCTCGACAAACAAAAATGGCACGCGGCAATGACTGGAGCGCCTTCGATCCTCAAGATGAGAAGCTCACAGTTGCAATTACCAGGACCCATCACCTTAAAGTTGCTAGGCTCACAATAGAGATGGTTGGCGCTGATTTCCTTCGCCAGCGAATCACCCCTCTGCAGTACAAAGGGAGACCATCTTGGGAGTTCTAGAATGCGGCAGATATCATGAGGCTGCGCCCTGGCTTGAATAACAGCTTGATGGTCCTGCAGCACGCAACTCTTTGCCACAAAGTGTTCAGGCTTGACACGAGGTACGGATTGCCAGCTGGCATAATCCCTCTATGCAACAACTCTGCCTTGGCCCCAATCATCGCCATGATGCCAGTGTGTAATGCTCACGACCTTGATGGAACTTGGGAAGAGCCATCCGCAGAGCAGTCATAAGAGTTCTTTGACAACTTGTCGGAGAAGGCCATCCGTGAAGAAACGAACCTCATCCGCCCCACCACTGAAGAAGAAGTGGTGTACATCGCCAGCAGGATGGAAGAGGCGAATCTTGCCATAGAGGTCGGCAGCGCTAGCTTCACGCAAGGGGAAGCTAGTGAAGAAGAAGTGATATCAGAGGGGAAACTTGTCGGGCAAGGCGAGGTTGCTGGAGAACAGAGTGGCACTGCTGCCGGGGATCCTTCTGTCGAAGATACAACCGAGGGGCAGCTGCATGAGGAGCCCCCAGCTCCCGAGAAGAAGAAGAAGCGTGTTCTTCGGAAAGCCTCCTCTGGTGCTCCAGTTCTTCAACCTTCCTCAAGTGGTGCAGCCCCCCACAAGAGGGCGACCGGCAAGGATGTGCAGCGGCAAGAAGCTCAACAGCAACCCTCCGCTTCTGTTGCAGCCAAGTGACACAGGACCACTCCTTCTCCTCCTTACATGGACACCGTGGAGGAGGTTGACTTCGACCTCTCCACCTTTAGCTCGGAAGAAGAAGAGTAAGGATCCTGTCACATCTTTCATCCTCTGAATTTCTAGCTTCGCTTAACTTGTTTGCCTCCCTTTGGCCTGTCCCCATAGAGATACAGAAATGCTGGCGCAAAGGATGGCGAAGAAGGCAAAGACTTCAATGGGCGATGAGCCACCGGCAAGCACCACAAGTGCGCCAGAGATGATCAACATCAGCCCAGAGTCCATCCCACGACGCAGTCCTCAACACAGCCCCCAGCGTGAGTTCATTACTCGTTTCCCACTAGCGAGCGTTGGGACGTGTATCTTCTCCACTAACATCATCGGGCTTGTAGAAAAAGAGCATCAACAAGGAGAGCCATCGGAAGCCGGCCCTGATGCGCCGCCTCCGTTGACTATGCCGCCCGGAGACGAATCTTCGGCAAGGGTTTCTACTGAAGAGGACATTCTTGCTGAGGGGAGGCCGGCAAACTCAGACACCGGCATTCCTACACCGGCAACTGATGTCGCCGGGAAAAGAGAAACTACCTCTCAACAACTTGGCGCAGGTAATCCGCTTGCCGCAGAGTACTTGTCATTCTGTCTTTATATATATATATATATAGGGTCGCGCTATTCGTCACCCTGGGTGAGGAATAGTTATTGTTCACCCCCTCAATTTTCACATCAATGCACCCTAATTATACGTTCCGTAATTTTTGTCTCATTTCATACGTAAAAAGAGATCGTAAGAAAATTTATAATCAGCGTAAAAAATATTTTATGGCAGGTAAAATTACAAACATACAAAAGTAATGGAAAATATACAATAAAGTCAATTTTTTTGGTCTGCCGACCTACATTTTTGTTCTCTTATGTCAATATAAATGTAACTTTTTGTATTCCGAACGTAATTTATTTATAAATTGACCGTAAGATTATCTCGGATGAAGAATAAATTATTCTACACCCTGGGTGATGAATAGAGTTTCTATATATATATATATATTTGTCTTCTTGAACTTCAACCTTGGTCTCCTCTTGTTCGCCCTTATTTGGCTTTCAGATCTCTCTTCGACGGAAACAAATGGATGTCGATATCGTCATCGAGGAGACCGCCAGAAATGTTGTCGTCGAAGCCGCCAGGGTTGCCGCTGACGAGGCTGCCAAGGACATACAGGAAGAAACCGCCAAGGAATCTGCTGAGAAGGCCGGAAGGAGTCGAGTGACCATACTGACGACATTCCTGCCGCGGGAGCGCGAGGCACTACGCCGGCCATGGAGCCCCCAGTTGCCGGTGAGGCGGCTGTTGAGGATCAGCCGTCAACATCTGAAGCCCCATGTTCAAGCAGACGTCTCAAGGCTGATGAAAACCTATTCGTCAACATACTAGGAACGGCAAGCACTGGGTGCCAACTGAAGGAGAAATCTTTGACGGGGAAGTCACCACTGCTGCTAGACTTGAAAAGCTCTAGGCGCTCTACCGCACTCGAAAGGAGAAGTTGGACTCCAAAGCAGCAGTTATTGGAGCAGCGGAGGCGGATTTCCAGAAGTGCATTGAGGAAATGCAAGCCGGGTTCGCTGAAGCTTTCCAAGAGTTGAAAACTGGTCGGGAGCGGCTGAATGAAAACTGGAATGAGCTCCTCTTGAAGTAGTCTGACATTGAGAAGGCACAAGAGGAGGCCTTGCAACGGGTTGCTGCAGAGGAAGCTCGCTTAACAGAACGTCACGTCGGGCTTGATGTTCATGAAGATGACCTTGCCGCTCGTGAGAGGGCGCTTGCCGACAAGCTTCGTCGTAAGGATGAAGAAATTGAAGAGGTTGTCGCGCAGTAAACCCAGGAGCTGGAGCAGAAACACAAGGAAGCCCTCGAGGCTCTGGTCACAGTCCATGCCAGCAAGCTGAAGCAAGCCGTCAATGTTGCCGAAGCTGCAGAGGCCGCCAAGAACAAGCTCAATGATAAGGTGAAGAAGCTGGAGGCAGACCTTGAGGACTACAGCAAGGAGATCTCGACGCTCAAGGCCGACATAGAGAAAACCCTCTTCATCCTGGTGGAGATACAGGTTGCCATGTCCGACAAGACAAAGCAGCTCACTTCAGCCAATGACTCCATCGCCGATCTGGAGCTGAAGCTGGCCACGCTGAATGAGTCCCTTGAGAGAAACATGGCTCGTGAGAAGGTCCTGATCAAAGATCTCTGGAATGAGCAGGAGCTGCTCAAGAGTGCCACCGCCACACACAATGACTATGTGACAGGCGTGCAGATCTAGACAGAGCACCTTGTCGATGTGGCAGAATATCTTGATGCATAGTTGTCCACTATGGGCATGCAGAACTTCAAACTTTCTTCCAGCGACAGGGTGTCTTCGAGTGCCAGGTTGACCATGTCCTTCGACGGCATAATTGACGCCCTGAAGCAGCTCCATTCTAACTGAGCAGTCCATCTGGCCAACAAATCCCGCAAACTCTACCGGGACATCCTCCTCAAGGTTCTCGTCAAAGTGGCGCACAAGAACCCCGGCATCAATTTCACCAACATCCTTGACCGCTTGCCGCAGGATGTGGACATCAAGGCACTTGAAGAACTTGTCGCGCCCATTGTCGACAAGGTGAACCAAGTCAAGCGGGTCGAAGGCCAGTGCAGGGACTAGCTGCTTCACTTCTTCTTGTCGCCACCATTCCATGCTAAAGACAATGTTATCTTAAGTTAGAATCGCGACAACTTTTAATGTAATATAACTGGTTGTGTTTTGGATGAATGCACGTTATTCCTCTTGTGAGTTTTCTCTCTGTATGGTACACGCCCTATGCTTCATGGGAAACTTGCCGATGCATGCAGCCCTGCCACAAGCGCTTTGAGGAACGGATCCTTAGCAGCCAGCTAGAGGTGCTACTGCCGGCAAGATACCTTGACGTTTTCAGTGCAGTCACTTAAGCTGTTGAGCGGACTTGAAATAGAGTAAGGGCGCAACCAATCACATCGTGGTTCCTTCTCGTGCAGGTTTTCCATACAAAAGTCAAAATCGTCCAAGGAAAATAACTTCACAGTAAAAAATATACTTAGAGTTTTGCATCTTATCTTTTTGTTGATGTACTCCTTCTGCGAGATGTCAACTTCGAACATCGTTTGTTGGTGTCCATACCATCACCATCATCCCCCTAGAAAACTTGTATGTGAGGGAACCTTCTATCCTTTAAGAAAAATAAAGAAGAGAAAATAGGGATATGGAACCTTGGAGGTTCGTTAGTACTTGCTGGAAATAAGTGTAATACAACATCTCAGATGAACATGCACATAAGTAAACATGGAAATCAACAAGAGTTGTAGAACGCTTGATCTTATTCAGCTACGCACAGGGTCTGTGCTTGGCTTTGTACAAAGGATTACATGCCCCGACGGCAAGACTTGTACAAAAGATGGTTGCCGGGGGACCCGGCAACTGCACCTTATGGATAGAACTTACGAAGATGTTCGATGTTCCAGGAATTGCTCACTGGAATGCCATCTTCGGTCTCCAAGCGGACTGCGCCGGGTCTAGTGACTCGTACTACCCGGTAAGGGCCTTCCCACTTCGGTGTCAACTTGTTGGAATTCTTGGCCGACTGAACATGCAGAAGAACAAGGTCGCCTTCCTCAAGGCATCGGGCATCAGCTTTGCGGCTATGGTAGCGGCGCAAAGCTTGCTGGTAGCATGCAGCTCGCACAGCATCCTTAATACGATCTTCCTCAAGGAGCATAGCGTCATCTTGCCACAACTGCTCAAGCTCAAGCTCATCATAGGCAAGCACTCGAGGTGACCCGTATATGAGTTCCGTGGGGAGAACTGCTTCCGCCCCGTATACTAGGGAGAAGGGTGTCTGGCCGGTGGCTCGATTTGGTGTCGTTCTAATTGAGCAAAGAACCGCCGGCAGCTCATCAATCCAACGTCTTCCGCACTTACGCAGCCTGTCAAAAATTCTTGTCTTAAGACCTCACACTTCAACATTTTCCCTTTCCGCTTGGTCGTTTCTCCTCGGATGAGCGACAGAGGCAAAACAGATCTTGCTGCCAAGGTCTTGGACACATTGCATGAAGTTGCGGCTTGTGAACTGTGTGCTGTTGTTAGTGATGATCCTATTTGGTACACCAAAGAAGAAAAGTAGTCCTTTGAAGAACTTGGCGGATGATTGTGTTGTCACCTCTCTCACTACTTCCACTTCCGGCCACTTTGTGAACTTGTCGATCGCAACGTACAAGTACTCAAAGCCCGGTAGCATGGGGAAAAGGGCCCAAAATGTCGAGCCCCTAGACCAAAAATGGCCAGGAAAGAGGGATTTTTTTGAAGAGCTTGAGTTGGTTGATGCAATTTCTATGAATGGAACTGGCACGCTTCACACTTGGTTACTAGTGTAGTTGCATCCTGGAGAGCAGTGGGCCAAACGAAACCTTGCCAGAATGCCTTTCCAGGAAGAGCTCTTGATCCTATGTGGGAGCCACATATGCCTCCATGTATCTATGCTAATAGCTCCAGTCCATCCTCCCAAGGAATGCACTTCAATTTCACATTGTTCGTCTCTTTGTGTATAGGACATTGTCCACAAACTTGTACATATTAGACTGACGGGCTACTTTCTCCGCTTCTTCCTGTTCTTCAGTGAGTTCACTGGTTTGAAGGAACTAAACAATGTGTTGTGCCCATGCTAGAGACTGGGGCTCGACAACAAGGATTAAAGGCATGTCTTCTGCCATGGGAGCGTTTGTCTATACGGCGAGGGCTTGAGGCCCTGCCGGAGCCTGTTGCCCCCCGGCAGGCTTGGCATTGTTCCTGGCAACTTCCTTGCCGGCAGCTTCTGGGAGCTCTGCGGGAAAGTACTGGCAGGAATTCAACTTCCTTATCTTGTTTTGCCTCGCTGATGGTGCTACATATGGCTGAGTCAATTGGAGCACAAAAGTCCCTGGTTCCACAGGTAACTTGAGGGACAGCATGCTTTGACGGGTCGTCGGCAATGTTGTTCTCTACACGAGTTAACCTGCTCTATTTGCAGACCGTTAAAGTGCTCCTCCAACTTCCTCACTTCATCTACGTAGGCTTCCATCAACGGGCTCTGATAATCTTTGTTAACTTGCTTCACGACAAGCTGTGAATCACCTCTGACAATGAGCTTTTTAATTCCAAGGTCTGTCGCGATCCTGAGACCGGCAAGTAGCCCTTCATATTCTGCAGTGTTGTTTGTCGGCTTCTCCCGGGGAAAGTGCATCTGAATTACATATTTGAGGTGCTCTCCGATGGGTGCAACAAGTAGCATGCCAACACCGGCGCCTTGCAGGGAGAAAGCCCCATCAAAATACATAATCCATTCTTGATTCATTTCCTTGCCGGGGAGAGTTGTTTCTTGGATCTCTTCGTCCGGCATTGGAGTCCATTCTGCAATGAACTCTGCCAAGGCTCTACTCTCGATAGTTGAAGTACTTTTAAATTTGAGACCAAAGCTTGACAGTTCGAAAGCTGACTCCACAATCTTGTCGGTCGCATCTGTGTTTCATAAAATACGTTGCAACAGAAAGCGAGTGACGACAGTGATCTCATGTGCCTAGAAATAATGGCGCGACTTCCTTGAGGCCATAAGGAGGCCGAAGAGCAACTTTTGCACGCTAGAGTATCTTGACCTAGCCCCCTGCAAAAGGGAGCTGACAAAATAAACTGGGCGCTGCACCATCTTCTTCCTCTGTGTCGCTTCATTTATCTGCTCAGATCCTGCCTTGTCGGCACCAGACTCTACTGGGGAAGATCCTGGCTCGTCACTTGGCAGTCCTACCTCTGCTGCTGCTTTTTCGTCGACTTCTCTCTGCGCCACTAACGCAACACTAACCACTTGATTCGTTGCCGCCAGGTATAGCAACAACGGCTCTTGTGGTTTAGGTGCGACTAGTATTGGCGGAGAGGAGAGGTACCTCTCCAAATCCTGTAGCGCTGCCTTTGCTTCTGGAGTCCACTCCATTGGACCTACCTTTTTCAAGATTTTGAAAAAGGGCAGGGCACGCTTAGCAGATTTGGGGATGAACCTACTCAGAGCCGCAACGCAGCCGGCAAGACGACGCACATATTTGACGCGTCTTGGTGCTTCAATCTGCTCAATTGCCTTGATCTTGTCGGGGTTCGCCTCGATCCCACGCTAAGACACAAAGAATCCAAGAAGCTTGCCGGACGGAACGCCAAACACACACTTCTCAGGATTGAGCTTCAAATTGATCTTGCGCAGGTTTGCAAATGTCTCTTCTAGATCTTGCATGAGCATTGCTTAGTCCTTGGTTTTGACCACTTTGTCATCCATATAAGCTTCCATATTTCTATGTAGCTGGGGCTCAAAACCGATCTGGATTGCTCTTGAAAATGTTGAACCAACACTTTTCAACCCAAAAGGCATACGCATGAAGCAATACGTACCACATGGGGTGATAAATGTGGTCTTCTCTTCGTCTTCCTTAGCCATGAAGATCTGATGCTATCCTGAATAAGCGTCAAGAAATGATAGCAAATCGGAACCAGCAATGGAGTATGCAATCTGGTCCGACCACGGCAAGGGAAAATGATCTTTTGGACAGGCTTTATTGAGATCTGTATAGTCAATACACAGCCTCCATTTCCCATTCGCCTTGCGCACTACAACTGGATTAGCCAACCATGTTGGATGGAGCACTCCTCTTACCAAACCTGTCGCTTCCAACTTCCTAATTACCTCAACAATAAATTCTTGCCGCTCCAAGGCTTGCTTCCTAACTTTCTGCTTGACGGGTCGTGCATGAGGACAGACAGCAAGATGGTGCTCAATTACCTCCCTAGGAACACCAGGGATATCAGATGGTTGCCATGCAAACACATCAACATTCTCCCGCAGGAAGGCAATGAGCGCGTTTTCCTATTTGCCGTCAAGGGTGGAACTTATGGTGAAAGTTCCTCCCATGCCATCCTCCTTGGCGGGCACCTTCTTAGTTTCCGGCGGAACTACCTTGGAATTTTTGCTCTTGCCGGTGGAGCTCTCTGGCACATCCTCAATAGGAGCGCATCATTCTGAGGAGGTGCGCTTGTCGGAGTGTGTAGCAGAGGTCTTGCCGGTCTTCTTCCCCCCGGGAGCTTCAGCGGCAGGAGCAAGTGCCTTGGTGGCAGGTGCTGCAACTCCCTCTCGGTAAAGTTGGTTACCGTAGATAAGTGCATCCTTCTTGTCAGAGTTGATTGTGATGACACTCATCGGCCCGGGCATCTTCAATACATTGTAAGCGTAGTGTGATGTCGTCATGAACTTGGCCAGCGCTAGACGGCCAAGGATCCCATTATATGGTAATGGAATCTTGACGACGTCGAAAACAATCTTCTCTACCCTGAAGTTCAGGTCGCTACCAAATGTTATCGGTAGTGTGATCATGCCCTTCGGCTGGCTCCTCCTTGGATTAATCCCCTGAAATGTGCCCGTTTTCTCGAGATCTTCATCAGGAATTTGCAACCTTTTGATGACATCAGGTGAGATCAAGTTCAAACCGACCCCATCGTCAACTAACATTTTCATCACCTTGAGGGTACGAATTGTTGGCGAAACCAACAATGGCAGACACCCGACCGCAGTTGTGCGATCAGGGTGATCCTCGACGTCAAAAATGATAGGCGTGTTGGACCATTTCAATGATTTCTAGGCATCAGCAGATGGCTCTGTCACATTTATCTCGTGCGCCCACTGTTTAAGTTGGCGGTGAGAAGAATGCAACGACGCGCCCCTATCAATGCACATGATCTGTAGCTTTTTGAAATTCATGCTTGCTGGACTCGTCGTCCTCCTCGTTGCCATCGTCATCCCCCTCTTCCTTGTCGAGGCCTCGAGCGGGCCTCTCCTTCTTTTGCTTGGCCTTGCCGCGGTGACCTCCTCGGCCACCGCGTTTCTTGCTGGATCCCTCTGCACCATCTTGGGCCTTCTCCTTATCTCGCATCACATACTCAGCTTTTTGCCTCTCGGCAAGCTGCTCAACTTGCCGACAGTTTTGGAGATCGTGGCCCTTGGTACGTTGGATCTTGCAGTACTGCTTGTCGGAGCCCTCCGGCTTGTCGGCAGCCGCCAAGGCCTAACAGTAGACGCACCCGACAAACTCCTTGCCGGGGCCATAAACCTTAGTTTTCTTGGCTGTGTCAAGGTTGCCGAATTCCTCGACAGCAAGTACAGCTTTGCCCTTGTGTTTCTTGTTCTGCCATTGGCCTTTCTTTGCCGGAGCGGCAGTGTCTTCGTCTTTAGAGTCGACTCCAGCGCCAGCATCCTCGCCGGGGAGTCTCCTCCCTTCTTCAGCTTGAGCACATTTATCAGCCAGAGCATAGAGCTCAGCAACATCTCTGACTTTGTTAATCGCCAGCTCTTTGCGCAGCCTACGGTTGCGCACATTCTGATGAAACGCGCTGATAACAGCAGCAGGGTGAACATCTGGGATGTTGTAATGTATACATCTGAATCTCTGAATGTACTTGCGCAAGGTTTCCCCTTCTTTCTGGGGGATGAGATGCAAATCACTTTCCTAGCCATGAGCTTGGTGGCCTCCGGTAAATGCGCCAACAAACTCACGACATAGATCTACCCAGGAAGAAATGGAATTCTCCGATAGATGCATCAACCACGACCTAACATTGGGCTTCAGTACCAACGGGAAGTAGTTGGCGAGATCTTGTCGTCGCGAGCCCCGGCAGCTTGCACCGCAATGGTGTAGATGATCAAGAACTTCAACGGGTGAGTCTTGCTGTCATATTTCTCCAGGACCTCCGGTTTGAACGTTCGGGAATTGGCCACTGGACTCGCCACAGCTTATGGGTAAAAGCTGGACAACCCACCTCATAAGGTAGGTCGACAGGATACCCTGGCGCAGGCTTGTCTACAGTGGGTCTTGCGCACCTATAAGATTGATGGCACGCTTCCCGGCACCGCTCGATGGTAGTCCGAGCGTCTTCTTTGCTTCTCTCCCGAAGAACTTGACGTTGATCGTGGAGAGTTCGTGGATCAGACGACGCCATTGAATCGTCACCACAAGCGCCGATCTGTCGAGTCGGCGAGCGCTGTTGCCGCTACGGAGGAGAGTGCACCGTGGTCGTGCCACCTCTAGCCTTTTTGCCATCGGTGTGCGCTGACTCGATGGACTGCCGCTGTGAAGGCTCCGCTCGCTGCGGCCCAACTCTATCAGTGAAGCTCACGAGGCTCTGAATAGTATCTCTCCACTCTTCAAGCTTCTCCGTGGTAGGAGGAAAATTCAGGAGTAGCTTTGCTCGCGCCAACGCTTCTGCTGATGTAGCCGGCGGCGAAAGGTGCGAAGAACGTGATGTGCTCTGACTCCTAACTGTGTTTATAAGGAGCTCCATCACGGTCCCGCGACCGCCCACCACTTCCTCCAGCATTTTGGCATGCAAGCTGGTCCCCTGCATCTCGGGAGTAATGCTCTGGAGTCTTTCCATGGGGGCGCTTAGAACCACCAACGTCACGGTGCTGCTCATCGCGTGCGACCTGAGAAGGCTGCAGTGTATGCGTTGGCGTGGGTGTCTTAGAATATGCCCTTCCATTCCGGGAGTTCACTATGTCGCCCATAGGCAGTACAGCTCTGTCCTGAGATCTAGCGACGCATGGGTTGTCGTCGTCGCTGCGAAAGCGCCGCTCACTTGGCCTTGATCACCAGAGCATCGTGGAAGCTCAACACCTCCATCTCATCCGCCTACATCCACACCATCGCATGTCCGAGTAGTTACAGGCACAAACGTGGATGGATCAACCACCGTAAAACCCTTCTTCTTGGGGGCCATGGCGATGAAGATGATGGATGACGAAGAAACTGGTGCGCTGATCATTAGATCAAGTTCATGCAACCCTCTCCCCTACCTGGCACACCAAAGATGTCGGGGTACGACACCTATGCGATCGCGTGGATCCCTTTACGGTTCGGCAAGGAGAGGGTGTGCACAAAGAGCAGATCCAACGAGCAATGTGAGGGATTTTTACCCAGGTTCGGGCCATTGAGAAGCGTGAAACCCTACTCCTGCTTTAGTGTATTATGAGTGTTTGAGCTCTGGATCCAGGAGCGCTATGTGATGAACAGTACACAACCGCTACACGTGTATCTGAGCCAGAAGGTCCTCCATGTAGATACGCCTTGGGCCTCCTTTTATATGTCCAAGGGGTCTCCAACAATGACGTATAGTATATACACGAGGTGTAAAGTTGCTACGGTGTTATCATACTTAATACTGATGGCATAGGACAAATGCATTAAATGCCCTGTTTAGCTATCTCTAGCTTTCTTGGGGACGGGAAAAGAGGTCGTCCCATCAGCACCGCTTAACCCCTTCATCGCCAGCGCCTTGACACGTACTCAGGAGGATAAGACCTGTCCGACAGGCTGGTCATTGCGCTGGAGCGATGACAGGCTGGCGAGGTCTTGTCGGGTGCGAGTCCTATCGGGGCTCCGTGAGCCATCCCAGCAAGATCTTGCCGAGGTCCCAGCTTTTGGTCTTCGGTCTTCTGATTATTGACTTGAATGCCTTCTTGACATTCCTGCACTTGTATTCAGCAGTCCTCCGGCAGGCCTTGCCACTGGTGTGGCCACAACCGTCCGTGCACAAGTATGGGGTACTAAAAGACCCAAACTTTAGTACACAGACAGCAGCATGTGCATATATGGTTTCATGTGTAGTGCGATGTCCTTACCCCTCAGTGTGTGTTTGGTTGGCGCTGAAATTAGTCATAGCAGAACATTAGTTGCATGTTAACTTTATATTGCAAGTACTTTTTTAAGGAACATGGAAGTAGTTCTGCCTTTTCAAATTAGAAGAGGGAAAGGAACCAAGGTTCCACGTGTTGTACAGAGCGGCCAGAGCCCACAGACACTTAAAAGAAAAACAAACTCAGGAAACCCAAAAAAATAGGAAAAATAAAATGCACTAAATAGTAGCCTCCTTGAACATTGCTACTTCATCTCTAGCCATAGCAGCGGCAGTCTCGGGGGGGCATCTCTTTCCTTCAAAGGTCCGCCTATTTCTCTCTTTCCAAAGATTCCAAGCAACGTACACGACCGAGGTGACCTGCATACATGTAGTTGGATTGCTGGCAGCTTCCAAATCCTCCTCCACCAATCCTTGATCGTCATCGAGGCTGAAGTCACAGTAGAAGCCCCAGGGTCACTTTGTAGGAAGGAAAACCAAACCTCACAAGCAAAAGGGCAAGTTAAAGTAAGATGAGCATCCGAATCGATGATCTGATCATAGAACATGCACTTCTCGTTGTGTGGCCTTCCCCTTGTTGCAAGCCGATCTGCCGTCCAGATTTTTGTTTTGGAGCAATAACCATATGTGAAACTTGATCTTCGGTTCAGCCTTGCTCTTCCAAACAGTGTGTAGTTGAGGTTCAGCCGTGCAACCCAAGAACTGAGCCTTGTAGGCGGTAGTAGAAGAGTAGCAGCCATCAGCAGAGAACTTCCACATAATAGAATCTGGGATATCTGAGAGCACAATGGGATGTAGCAAGTCCCACAACCTGACCAATTGGTCAAGAAGCTCCTCTAAGGAAATCCTCTCCAGGCCCTTCATCAAGTGGCCATGATCCAGAGCCTCCTTCACGGTTAAAGTTTTCCTCCGTGCCAAAACAAACACGTCAGGAGCAATATTAACCGGAGCCATACCATCCAACCAACGATCCTGCCATAAACACGTGCTCTGCCCATTCTCAAGAGAGATCTCAGTGCAAGCCGAGAATAGCAACCTATCAGTGCGGTCACAAGGGATGTAACTGCCCACCCAAGGCCTAGGGGTGGGGCTCCATTCAAGCCAAGCCCAACGCAACTGCAGTGCCCTGCCAAAACAAATAATATCTTTGATTCTGAGGCCAACCAGTTCCTTAGGGGAGCACACCCTCTTCCAGTTTACTAAACATTTGGCCCCGCAACACTCGTCATCCCCATTCCAAAGGAAGTTGCACATAATCTTCTCCATTCTCTTTACCGCCCATTTTTCAAACGCAAAACTCGTAACGAAATATTTTGCCATGGACATAAGCACGGAATTTATTAGCATGAGCCTGCCTGGTTTTGCCATCAGTTTGCCTTTCCATCCCTTGACTTTGCCAGCCATGCCCTCAATGAGTGGGAGGACCTCAATTCTCCCGAGCTTGTGGTAGCTAAGCGGGAGACCAAGGTAGCGACACAGGAGAGATCCCGTCGTCCCTCCAAAGTCCTGAATGATATCCTAGAGGTCAAAACCCTCACATCTAATCGGGCAGGTAACACATTTCAGAGCGTTGATCCTTACTCCAGAGGCCTCCCCAAATCTGTCCAAAATTGCTCAGACCGCCCGCACCTCCTCCTTAATAGGGTTGATAAATAGAGCCACATCATCAGCATACATGCCAGTACGTAGTCTAGCAGCCCTGGTCCCAAGCCGAGATAAAATAACCCTCTCTGTCGCAAGATCGAACAGCTTCCAAAGAGGCTCCATGACAAGAATGAATAGCATTGGGGACAGGAGGGCTCCATGTCACAGACTGCACATGTGCTTGAAAGGCATGCCAGGGGTGCCATTTAGCAATATCCTTGATGAGGTGGAGCTCGAAATGGCAGAAAAAATATTTCTCCAACGTTGTCTGAAGCCAAAGGCAGACAACGTCTCTAGCAAGAAGCCCAACCCACTGAGTCAAATGCTTTCGCAATGTCAAGCTTCAGGAAGATTGGTGGCTTCTTTTTGGTGTAGGCCTCTGTGATAACCTTATGCACGTAAAGGAAGTTATCTTGAATGCATCTCTTTTTAATAAAGGCACTCTGGGAGTGAGAAACCAAAGAGTCAAGTTTCGGGGCCAATCTGTTGGCAAGCAACTTGCAGACGATCTTGGCAATATTGTGCATCAAACTGATTGGCCTATAGTCCAAAGGGTTGCCAAAGGCATCCTTCTTAGGTAGTAGCACAATATGAGCTGAGTTCAGGAGATGCCAATGGTCTGTTCTGAGAGAGTGAACCAGTTCAATAGCCCTTATGAGACCAATCTTCAGAATATCCCAACAACTCTTGAAGAATAACCCAGGGAACCCATCAGGGCCAGGCGCCTTCTTAGACTGCATTGAATCAATCACCTCCTTTAGCTCCTCCATGGTGAAGTCAGCATCGAGATGTCACACGTCATGGCATGGTAGCTGTAGGAATTCCCAATTTAAATTGTGATTGGCCTTGAAAGGCATGCCCAA
Source organism: Hordeum marinum (assembly GCA_022496015.1). Lineage (NCBI taxonomy): Eukaryota > Viridiplantae > Streptophyta > Magnoliopsida > Poales > Poaceae > Hordeum > Hordeum marinum. Next base: position 218,939,025 of record CM039672.1, read on the forward strand.
GAGGCCCTTAAAATGTTGTAGTAGGATCTCTACCTTCTCCTTGTGGATATTGGTCTCTGTTCCACATGGCCTTTTGAGGGTAGGAATGTGATTTTTATGACGTCTGCCATTGGCACGTGATAACCCACAAGTATAGGGGATCAGTTGTAGCCTTTCTCGATAAGTAAGAGTGTCGAACTCAATGAGGAGCTAAAGGTAGAAAAAATATTCCCTCAAGTTCTATCGACCACCGATACAACTCTATGCACGCTTAACGTTCGCTTTACCTACAACAAGTATGAAACTAGAAGTACTTTGTAGGTGTAACGGGATAGGTTTGCAAGATAATAAAGAGCACGTAAATAAAAACTAAGGGATGCTAAGATAAAGAAACAACTAAGTTAGTTTAACGAGTGTGGAAAAGTGGTGGTAGGAGTTGCGACATTGTCCCTAGGCAATCGATAATTAGATCGGTCATCATTATTGCATTTTTATATGAGGGAGAGGCATAAGCTAACATACTTTCTCTACTTGGATCATATGCACTTATGATTGGAACTCTAGTAAGCATCCTCAACTACTGAAGATAATTAAGGTAAAACCCAACCATAGCATTATAAGGTATCAAGTCCTCTTTACTCCCATATGCAATAACCCACCTACTCGGGTTTATGCTTCTGTCACTCATGCAACCCACCATAGGCAAATCATGAACACATTGCTACACCCTATAGCGAGGATCCCTTATGGTTGCGCGATGTGGAGAGCACCATAAGACAACACCAATAATAAAACATGCAACTCAAACCAATCATGATCATCAATCAACCCATAGGATAACAAAAATCTACTCAGACATCATAGGATGTCAACACATCATTGGATAATAATATGAAGCATAAAGCACCATGTTCAAGTACAGGGTATAGTGGGTTGCGGGAGAGTGGACCGCTGTAGATAGATGAGGAAAGGTGATGGAGGTGTTGGTGAAGATGACGGAGTTGTTGGAGTAGATCGCCGTCATGATGATGGCCCCGGCAGCGTTCCGATGCCATCGGGAGAGAGAGAGAGAGGTGGAGAGAGACCCCTCCTTCTTATTCTTCCTTGACCTTCCCCCTATATGGGAGAAGGGTTTACCCTATGGTCCATGGCCTCCATGGCAGCGGAGGGGCAAGAGCCCCTCCAATATTGGATCTCTCTCTCTGTTTCCTTCTGTTTCCGTGCTCCCAGATTCTGGCCTTTCACCGTTTCTTAAATATCTGAAGATCCAGAACTCCGATCGGTCTGAAATTTTGAGAGGATTCTTATTATAAAAGTATCTTCCTTGCAGCAAAAGGATACCTCAAACCAACCTAAGGGCTGGCCGCAAGGGCCCAGGGCGCAGCCAGGGGGTAGGCCGCGCCCCCTGGCTTGTGGGCCCCTCGGGCATCGTCTCGCGTTGATACTTTTTTTCCAAAAATCACATATATTCCAAAAAACTCTCCATAAGTTTTTATCACGTTTGGACTTCGTTTGATATGGATTTTCCGTGAAACAAAAAACATGCAACAAACAGGAACTGGCACCGGGCATTCGACACTGGATCGATATGTTAGTCCCAAAAATAGTATAAAAAGTTTCCAAAAGTATATGAAAGTTGTAGAATATTGGCATGAAACGATCAGAAATTATAGATACAACGGAGACGTATCAACATCCCCAAGCTTAATTCCTGCTCGTCCTCGAGCAGGAAAATGATAAAAAAAGATAATTTTTGATATGGAATGCTACCTAGCATAATCTTGTTCATATAATCTAGTCATGGCATGAATATTAAGACTGAGGTGGTTCAAAGCAATAGTCTATCATTTAACATTAAGACAATAATCATGTCTTCTCAAAATATCATGGCTAAAAGAAAGTTATCCCTACAAAATCATATAGTCTAGCTATGCTCCATCTCCCCCACACAAAGTATTTATATCACGCACAACCCTGATGACAAGTCAAGCAATTGTTTCACACCTTTTATGTTCTCAAACCTTTTCAACTTTTACGCAATACATGAGCGTGAGCCATGGATATAGCACTATAGGTCGAATAGAGTATGGTGGAGGTTATAAGGAAAAGGAGAAGATAGTCTCACATCAACTAGGTGTATCAACGGGCTATGGAGATGCCCATTAATAGATATCAATGTGAGTGAGTAGGGATTTCCATGCAACGGATGCACTAGAGTTGTAAGTGTATGAAAGCTCAAAAAGAAACTAAGTGGGTGTGCATCCAACTCGCTTGCTCAAAAAGACCTAGGGCAATTTGGGGAAGCCCATCATTGGAATATACAAGCCAAGTTATATAATGAAAAATTCCCACTAGTATATGAAAGTGACAAAATAGGAGACTCTCTATCATGAAGATCATGGTTCTACTTTTAAGCACAAGTGTGGTAAAAGGATAGTAGCATTGTCCCTTCTCTCTTTTCTCTCTTTTTTTATTTTTGGTGGGCATCTAAGCCCACTTTTTTTATTTGGGCTTCGCTGGCCTCTTTTATTTTTCATAAAGTCCGGAGTCTCATCCCAACTTGTGAGGGAATCATAGCTTCCATCATCCTTTCCTCACATGGGACAATGCTCTAATAATGATGGTCATCACACTTTTCTTTACTTACAACTCAAGAATTACAACTCGATATCTAGAACAAAATATGACTCTATATGAATGCCTCCGGCGGTGTACCGGGATATGCAATGATCTAGCATAGCAAATGATATCTAAAAATGGACAAGCCATGAAAACATCATGCTAGCTATCTTACGATCATGCAAAGCAATATGAAAATGCTGCTGCATGTCATAATAAACAGAACGGTGGAAGTTGCATGGCAATATATCTTGGAATGGCTATGGAAATGCCATAATAGGTAGGTATGGTGGCTGTTTTGAGGGAGGATATATGATGGGTTTAATGCACCGGCGAAAGTTGCGCGGTACTAGAAAGGCTAGCAAAGGTGGAAGGGTGAGAGTGTGTATAATCCATGGACTCATATTACTCATAAAGAACTCACATACTTATTGCAAAAGTCTATTAGTCATCGAAGCAAAGTATTAGACGCATGCTCCTAGGGGAGAGGTTGGTATGAGTTAACCATCGCACGCTCCCTACCCTCACACAAAGGTTGACAATAAATAAACAAATCATGCTCTGACTTCCTTACATAACGGTTCGCCATACGTGCATGCTACGGGAATCACAAACATTTACACAAGTATTTCTACCAATCCATAATTACTCACTAGCATGACTCTAATATGACCATCTTTCTATCGCAAAACTATTGCAAGGAATCAAACACATCATATTCAGTGATCTACAAGTTTTATGTAGGATTTTATGACTAACCATGCGAATGACCAACTCCTTTTAACTCTCTAAATAGATATAAGTGAAGCATGAGAGTTTAATTCTTTCTACAAAATATATGCCCACGCTCTAACAAATACTCCCTCTGTCCCAAAATAAGTGTCTCAACTTTGTACTCGCTTTAGTACAAAATTGTACTAAGTTTAAGACACTTATTTTGGGATGAAGGGATTATAAGTGAAGCAAAAGAGCATTCTAAAAATGGTGGTTTTCTATGTGTGATAAACAGGCAATCCAAACTTCAAATGATATAAGTGAAGCACATGAAGCATTCTATAAAGCCATACTCAAAAGATATAAGTGAGGTGCAAAGAGCCTTCTATAAATCAACCAAGGACTTCCTCATACCAGAATGGTGCATTATTAAAATAAAAATAAAAAGCACATGACGCTCCAAGATTTACGCATATCATGTGACAAATAAAAATATAGCTCGAAGTAAAATTACCGATGGTTGTTAGAAAAAAGAGGGGATGCCTTCCGGGGCATCCCCAAGCTTAGTTTCTTGGGCGACCTTGAATATTACCTTGGGGTGCCTCGGGAACCCCCAAGCTTAGTCTCTTTCCACTCCTTATTCCTTCATCCATCATGAGCTCACCCAAAACTTGAAAAACTTCAATCACACAAAACTTAACAAAACCCTCGTGAGATACGTTGTATAATAAAACAAATCACCACTTTAAGTATTGTTGCCAACCAATTAATATTTTGTTTTTGCATTCTAGATCCTGTAATATAACTTTTCCATGGCTTATACCATCGATACAATCGATAGTTTCATCAAAACGAGTAAAACAATGCATCAAAAATAGAATCTGTCAAAAACAGGACAGTCTATAGTAATTTGAACATTCACCATACTTATGTAACTCTAAAAATTCTGCAGAATTAGGACAAAATAAAAAAATTTGCATAGCAGTACTTTGTAAAAAATTTAGAAACTTTTGACATTCCAATAAAAAAATTAAATTCACGCACTACAGCCAAAGTGTCTGTTTTTGCACTGCACACACCAAACAAGTAATCTAATCATCCTAAAGGCAAATCTTGGCACATTATTTTTATAATACAATGGATTTATACAAGGGGATAATTATTTCTGTTGAAAATTTTATGTAATCAAGATTCAGAAAGTTTTCATGGTCATGAACAAAGTTCAAGGCTAGCCCCCACTTCAACGTTGCTCGTCTTTCTCACTTTCATTTTTGTTTTTGAAAAAGTTTTAAGTTCCCCACTTTATTTTTATTTTTTTAAACTATATAAAAGCACACAACAGAATAAAATGACTCTCTAAAACTTCTGGGTTGTCTCCCTGACAGCGCTTTCTTTAAAGCCATTAAGCTAGGCATAAAGTGCTCAAGTAATGGATCCACCCGAATCCCAAGGTATATCAAATCCAATTTTAATTCACAATGATTTGTAAGTTAGTAGTGAGCACAAAGTAACATAAATCATGTGACAACAAAGTATAACTCTCTTCCTATGCATTGGCATGTCATACAAGAACAATTCATTCACACCAAGTAAAGGCCAATGCATAGCATACGTAGTTTCTTGCAATTTTATTGTATCGGAAACATAGAGAGGTGAATATGTAGTTCCTCTCTCATAATAATTGCAAGTAGGATCAGCAAGGACATGCATATTATATTCATTAAAATCATCATGTGTAATAGGAAAACACAACCCATCAATATAATCCTTAATAAGTGAAAACTTCTCCGATATAGTGTAGTTTGGAGAATTCAAAAAGATAATAGGACTATCATGTGTGAGTGCAATATCAACAATTTAATGCTTAACATAAGGAACTATAGCAAGTTCATCTTCATAAGCATAATTCATATTGGCATCATGGCCATAAGAATAGCAAGCATCAAGTTCATCAAAAAAGGATATTTCAAAAGAATTCAAGGGATCATAGCAATCATCATAGCATTCATCCTTCGGTATGTCTGAAGGGTGATTAAAAAATGTATGAGTTGAAGAGTTACTCTCATTATAAGGTGGGCACGGGTAGCTAATTCGCTCTTCCTCCTTTTGTTCTTCGCTCTCCTCCTCACCTTTTTTATCTAATGAGCTCACAATTTCAGCAACTTCCTCTTCCATAGGTTCCTGCAAAATATTCATCTCTTCCAAAGCAGCGGTCATTCTTTCAACAAGTTCTTTAATTTAAGCATTAAAAGCATAGTTTTCATAGCAATATTTCAGTATGACAAAATTGTCAGATTTGTAGAGAGTAGCATCATACTTTTCAATGAAAGAAGCAATTTCATAGGCACCCTTAAAAGCAACAAATTCTTCAATTTGTTCAACATCATTATAGAAATAGGCCTCCTTGACATAAGAGGATAATATTTCATTATCATTAAACACACATTGGCAGGGAAGGTGTTTTTTAGCTTCTTTAGAGCAACAAGTAAAGTCATAAATTTCACATAGATTCCAAGCATAGGAACACAAAGTATTAATTTGATGCCACAAGAGTTTCCCTTTTTGAGATATGCGGTGTCGCACATAATGAGCATGCTCATTTAATGATTTTCACTCAACTAAGCTAGTTGGGTTTTCAGCACGAGCACAAGTGGATAGAAGATGACCCAAGTAATATTCTTAGGTGGTACAGAACACTAGTGGTTCCTCAACTTTTGGAGTAGCAAGTACACCTATTTTTTTGGTATTTTACATTTCCTACCCATATCTAAAGATACAAAACAACTTATAATATAAAATAAAAATTACTTAGTGATAAAGCAAACAAGCACACACGAGAATATTCACCCCACGCTATTGCTCCCCGGCAACGGCGCTACAAAAAGGTCTTGATAACTGACAAATATAGGTGATCAATTGTAGCCTTTCTTGATAAGTAAGAGTGTCGAACCCAATGAGTAGCTAAATGTAAAACAAATATCCCCTCAAGTTCTATCTACTACCGATACAACTCTACGCATGCTTAACGTTCGCTTTATCCAGAACAAGTATGAAACTAGAAGTACTTTGTAGGTGTAACGGGATAGGTTTGCAAGATAATAAAGAGCACGTAAATAAAAACTAGGGGCTGCTAAGATAAAGAAACAACTAAGTTAGTTTAACAAGTTTGGAGAAGTGGTCGTAGGAGTTGCGGAATTGTCCCTAGGAAATCGATAACTAGAGCGATCATCATTATTGCAATTTTATATGAGGGAGAGGCATAAGCTAACATAATTTCTCTGCTTGGATCATATGCACTTATGATTGGAACTCTAGCAAGCATCCGCAACTACTAAAGATCATTAAGGTAAAACCCAACCATAGCATTATAACGTATCAAGTCCTCTTTACTCCCATATGCAACAACCCACCTACTCGGGTTTATGCTTCTGTCACTCACGCAACCCACCATAGGAAAATCATGAACACATTGCTACACCCTATAGCAAGGATCCCTCACGCTTGCTTGACACAAAGAGAACCATAGGACAACACCAATAATAAAACATGCAACTCAAACCAACACTATAGGAATCAGGCACTTTGCCATCAGCCATCCCGGACAGCAAAGGCATGCATCCTGGACGGTAAAGGCTTTGCCATCAGCCCGCAGACGGCCAACCGTCTGGCTGAATAAGCCACGGTAAAGGGCGCTTTGCCGTCTGCTGGCGGACAACAAAGACCTTTGAATCTTTGTCGTCTTCCAGCGGACGGCAAAGGGCATGGACGGCACACGTGGCAACGTAGCTCCGTTAAGGGCTTAACGACGTGCTTTGTCGTCCGCTGGCAGACGACAAAGAACTTAGTTCTTTGCCGTCTGCCAGCGAACGACAAAGAACCTGGTCTTTGCAGTCTGCCAGCGGATGGCAAAGAACCCACCTAGGCCGGCCTGGTGCTACCCCAGGTTGCACAGGTAGCTGCCACGTGGCAGCTTTGCCATCCGCTGGCGAACGGCAAAGCTCTTTGCTGTCTGCCAGTTGACGGCAAAGAGCCTGCACAGCCTTGTTTTTTCTGTTTTTTTATTAAATTCATTCAATTTCACATAATTTCACATATATATATATACATATTTGAAAATACTTTCAACAAGCATAACAACACATATACATACCAAATCATATCCCTGCCATATGGATATGATCATCCAACACACATATATATATATACATACCAAATGAAAAGTCCATATGCAACATATATAGCTAGCCAACATATCCCACAACAAGCATACAATGGTTTCATCCATACATACATATATAGGTAGCAAGTTTCACATTGTTCATCCTACAAAATGAAAACAAAAGAGAAGCAGAAGCAGAAGAGTAGACTCCATGAACGCAAGCTTCCTCATCGAAAGCAAATCTGCAAATTGGGAAAGAAGGAAGTTAGAAGAAGAAGAAGAAGAAGAAGAAGAAGACTAGCTAGAAGAAGAAGAAGAAGAACAAGAAGACTAGCTAGAAGAAGAAGAAGAAGAAGAAATTATCTTCTCTTTCTTTTTCTCCTCTCCTCTCCTCTTCTCCAAGGTAGTAATGCCATTTTCTAGCTAACTAAGCATATCAAGTCATTTTGGAGGGAAAAATGCTAAGTATAGGTCATTTTATAGCTATCCTAGGTAGAATATATCATTTCGGAGCTAAGTAAGGTTATTATGTCATTTTTGAGGAAAATAAGCTAAGTATAGGTCATTTTGGAGCTAAACCAAGGTTATTATGCCATTTTTTTACCTAAGTGAGCTAATTATGTCATAAATGAACTAGCTAAGCTAATTATAGATCATTATTGAGCTATCCTAGGTAGTTATGCCATTTTGTACCTAAGTGAGCTAATTATGTCATAAATGAACTAGATAAGCTAGCTATAGATCATTATTGAGCTATCCTAGGTAGTTATGCCATTTTCTAGCTAACTAAGCATATCAAGTCATTTTGGAGGAAAAAATGTGAAGTATAGGTCATTTTATAGCTATCCTAGGTAGAATATATCATTTTGGAGCTAAGTAAGGTTATTATGTCATTTTTGAGGAAAATAAGCTAAGTATAGGTCATTTTGGAGCTAATTATGTCATTTCTTAAGCTAAGTATGCACTTGTTAAGCAAAACACTTGGGGAAAACTTACCATCATCACGGAGGTGGAGGACTGGTCGGGTTTGCGCCAGGGTGAGACGTAGAAGGATCGGTCGGGGTTGCGGCAGACGTAGAAGGATCGGTCGAATACCTCACATTACTAATATTAATCTTCATCGTCTATATATGCTCCGAGATCAATAAATGCATAATCATCATCACTATCAGTAATGACGTGCTCATCAGCATCATCAATAAATGCATCAACATGTGGAAGGCCTCTATGTAATCGGTCAAGCATTGTCAGGTCATCCGCAGCAGTAACCTCTTCTTCTTCCGTCTCTTCTTGTTCTGGCTCAGGGGTGAAGTCGGGTTCACTATCGCTGTCGACCTCAATTGTCTGGGGTGAAGTAGAGCGGTTCTTGAAGCGTTTTTTGGAAACATGTGTTTCTTGGAAGAATTCTCCTTCATATGTGTCTGGGTTAATGTGAGGTTCATAATCATCTTCATTGAGGGGAGGTGGTCTAAAATGTGGCGGCACATCATAAACGACATCCCAACCTTTCAAATTTGGATCCGTTGGCAGGCCCACGGTAGATAGAAAACTTGGGTCGCTTGTTGAGCCGTAATATAGACATCGGGAACATCTAAATGGGTGCTTTGTTTGATTTCGACTAGCCCTATATGTTCATGAGTCCTTCTAGTCTCCTTCGGCTGCAACCAATAACATTTGAAGACTACGACGTTTGGTGGGTTTTCACCAAAGAATGTAAGTTCATAAATTGCTTCGACTCTTCCATAATACTTGACCCCTCCTTCGCCGACAGCGAAGACACAACAATTTGTAGACTTTCGGTCGGCCATAGATAGCTCTTTGCCAAAAGTACGAAAACGATACCCGTTGATGTCGTATTTGTCAAATGAACGGACCTTATAGTCAAAACCATTAGCAACTTGTCTCAATACGGAGTCCATAGACTCTGCATTAGCCTACAAGTTTAATACGGAAGGATTGTTGCATTAGCCGCAAAGTAGGCGAAGAAATGAAATCGTCTAATTAATGGAAATTACCGTTTGCTTGAACCAAGAGATGAAATCGGGATAGCCGACTGCATGCTTTGCCAGAAGCTCATACTCTTCGATGGAATCCTTTTGGATCACCGCTCCATCCGAGAATTTGGCGACGTATCGACTGTATCACATATCCGGGAATAATAGCATTTCAAAGGAATTAGAAGTTGTGAAACAATGTACCGAGAACTTACTCGATGTACGGCCGCACTTCTGTTAGGTTGTTGAAGATATACAACGAAATGGTCCGCCATTCTTCGACATCCAATGCTATTCATTTCGAAGCACCGGCTGGTGCGAGCTTCCCTTTGAATAGGCTGAGGTTGGACCTACCTTTTTCATGGTCGCCATCATTGTATCGAGGCTTCGGATTATGCAAATGACGATTCTTGGCTTTGTAGTGTGCTGTCACGAAGTTTGCCGCCTCCTCAGTAATGAATGCCTCAGCCATCGATGCTTCAACTCTACGTTTATTTTTACATTTTGCTCGAAGCGTCTTCTGCATCCTCTTAGTTGCGAAGCACCAATGATTTTGCACGGGCCCCCCAATCTTGCCTCGGTCGGGAGATGCAAAATCAAATGCCGCATTGGATTAAAGAAGCCCGGTGGAAAGATCTTTTCTAACTTGCATATCAACTCCGGCGCCAACTCTTCCAGTTCGTCTAGCACGCCAGGCGATAGTTCTTTCGCACAAAGAGCATGGAAGAAATAGCTCAGCTCTGCCAGTACTAGCCATTCATCCTTAGGGATAAAGCCACGCAACATCACCGACATTACCTGCTCAAGCCATATGTGCCAATCATGACTCTTGAGACCAAATATTTTCAATTTGTCAAGACTCGCTCCCCTCTTTAGATTCGCTGCATACCCATCGGGGAACATCAACTGCATTTTCACCCACAAGATCATTTCCCTCATAGCTGGCCTTCCAAGATTGAACCATGCCTTTGGCTTCCTCCAGTTCTTCTTTCCTTTCGGTTGTCGAATGTTTTGTAACGGTCAATAACATAGAGCCTCCTGGTTGACTCTAGCCTTAGGATTATCCTTCAACTTCCCCTTTATGCCGAACAATGTACCAAAAAGGACTTCCGTGATATTCTTTTTAGTGTGCATCATGTCGATGTTGTGTGGGCAAAGGAGGTCTTTAAAGTAAGGCAGATCCCATAAACATATCTTGTGAGTCCAGGCATGTTCCGTATTATACCCTTTGAAATACCCTGGACGATCTGGATCAGGCTCGAGAGCGTTTATCTGATCCAAGATCTGTTGGCCTGTCAACGCAGGTGGTGCAGTGTTTTTGACAACTCTACCTTTGATGAAATTCTTCTTGTCTTTTGTAAACTTATGGTCAGGATCCAGGAACTGTCTATGCATGTCGAAGCAAGAAAACTTGCGACCCGCCTCCAGCCAACGGAACTGAAGAGCTGCCTTGCATGTGGGGCACGGAAACCTTCCATGCACACACCAGCCAACAAATAGCACATACGCCGACAAGTCATGCATCGAGTACATGTACCACACATGCATTTTGAAGTTCTTTTTTGTAGCGGCGTCGTATGTCTTGATCCCATTATCCCAGGCTTCTTACAATTCATCCTTAAGCGGTTGCATGTGCACATTCATATTCTTCCCTGGATATTTGGGCCCTGGAATTATCAACGTCAGGAAAATGTTCTTTCTTTTCATAATCTCTCCGGGGGGGATTGAGTGGAATGATAAATACAGGCCAACAATTGTATTATGCTGCCGTCATACCATACACATTGAACCCATCCGTGCTGATGGCAACTCGAGGATGCCTTGGATCTGCCGCTTTATCCTTATGTAATGCATCGAAATGCTTCCACGTAAAAGCGTCTGATGTGTGTCCCAACATCGGATTCCCATCTGCATCTAGTTCTGTTCTTTGGCCCAATTTATGCCACGTCATCTGTCTGGCCGCCTCTTCGACCATGAAAAGACGTTGAAGTCTTGCTATGATTGGCAGATACCGAAGAACATTAATGGGGATTTTGGTCTGACTCTTCTCACCCATACCGTTGTCCACCAGAACATACCTGGAAGCATTGCAAATGGGGCAATAGTTCAAGCCCGCATACTCAAGCCTAAATAAGGCACATCCATTCTCACAGGCATCTATCTTCTCATAGGGCATCTTAAGCGCACGTAGGATTTTGTCCGACTAGTACAGGTTTGGTGGCAATACATGGCCTTTGGGTAGAAAGCGTCCAAATATCGTTGTCATCACGTCGTAGCATTCTCTGCCCAGGTTGAACTTAGCCTTTAGAGCTATTACTTGCGCGATGGCATCCAGCTAACAAAGCTCAGTGTGCTCGTGGAGAGGACGTTTTGAAGACTCCAACATTTCATAAAAGGCCTTTGCAGATTCCTCCATCTCATCGTCCGAATCCCGAGCATCATCAAAGTCTTGCACCATGTCTTCGATCCCAGTACCATGCTCGTCGGTGCAACGACGAACCACCTCAGCTCTGGCACGTTGGGCAGACTCACCATGAAATGTCCAGACCATATAATTAGGCATAAAACCCCACTTATGCAGGTGTTTGATCATTTCAAACTCTGACTTCTTCTTACAGTTGTCGCAATCAACACAAGGGCACCAGGTTCTTTTCTGTCCATTTGCAAATGCGACTCTCACAAACTCCTTGGTTTTTGTTATCCATTCATGGGTCATGTCTTTCTGACTAGTGTGACCGATGTACATCCACCCACGATCACTCATCTTGCCTAGCTACTAGACACACACAAAATATATACATAATTCAGCAAACCATATTCATCAGTTAATAGAGTTTGTCAGTTTTATTACGTCGATGCAACCTAGACGCTAGTAGGTAAAGATAGGTCCTAATCCCACCCGAGTATGTATAGATTGGATTCGTTTTCCCATGCTCCGCTCTGGATCCGACGCACAATTTTGGCGACACCTCCCCGTTGTTCTCCTGATACACGTCTCGACAATAAGCAGAGAGGATGTGTACCCGGAGAACAACTAGGAAGGCACTGACGAAATTTTGCATCGGATCCGGAGCAGAGCATATGGGAAAACGAACCCAATCTACACATACTCGGGCTGTCCATGGATAACGTTGGACAATTCGAAAGAATCATGGTTATAAATATGCTAATGAATGCATATTTATAGATGCAACCCTTTTGAACAGGAGACACATAGTGGTCACGCATACTGATGATTGAAGACACCTATAGTTAGCAAGTTTCATCGGCACGAAGACCGGAACAGAGGAAATGAAGGGGGCAAGAGGAGATGTCATTTGTGCTCACCCACGAATGCAGGGGCGGAGCTCGTCGAACGCACGGGGAGGTCATCGAACACCAGACCCTCGCAGCGACGAAACAACTGCACATTTAAATCCACCTGATCAACATAAATATGATGTTCTATATAACAAAATCGAAAAATATATGACCTAACTCATAATTCACAAATATATGACCCGTGTCGTGTCAGGGTCGGGGTGTCAGGGGTGTCGTGTCGGGGTCAGGGTGTCGGGGGGTGTCGTGTCGGGGTCGGGGTGTCGGGGGTGTCGTGTCGGGGTGTCGTGTCGGGGTCGGGGTGTTGGGGGTGTCGTGTCGGGGTCCGGGGTGCCGTGTCGTGGTGTCGGGGTGTCGTGTCAGGGGTCGGGGTGTCGGTGGTGTCGTGTCGGCGATCCTCGACTCGGTTACGTCGGCGCCGACGCACCCCTCCTCCTCCTCCTCCTCCTCCTCCTCTTCTTCTTCTTATTCTCCTTCTTCTTTTTCTTCTTTTCTTCTCCTCCTCCTCCTCCTCATTTTCTTCTTCTTTCTTCTTCTCCTTCCTCTTCTTCTTCTTCTTCATCATCTCCTTCTTCTCCTCTTCTTCTTCTCTCTTCTTCTAATTAACTACAACTAATTAACCTAACTACATTACTAAATTAATAACTAAACTAAACTATTAACTACAACTAACTAACTAAATTACTAACTAAACTAATTAACTACAACTAACTAACTAAATTACTAACTAAACTATTAAAAAATGAAAAAATAGAGAGGGGGAGGGGGCTCACCGGAGTGGGGGAGGTGGAGGCCGGTGTTGGTGGAGGTGGAGGAGGCCGACGCCGGCGGTGGGGTGTGGGCGCGGGCGGTTTCTGCCATGGTAGTTTGGCCAATACTGTTGCTATCAATAGGTTAGGTTTATACTATCATGACCAACTGAAGATGGTAGGTACCCTCTGCCTTTTTCCTTTAGCGTTTCAGAGTTTTTTCAGCTGCACCAGTACGCCTTGTATCTTGCAGTTCAGCAGTTCCATTCGTTGTAGTGCTGTGCACTTACAGTGATATGACAGCAAAACTGTAGAGCTCGAAGCTCGAAGCCCTTCTCTAGGTTTTCAAGAAATAGCATCACTTTCCAAGATACTACGGAAATGAAGAATATATTCTTGATTTAAACTCCATTTTTCTGGATCAGAGCAAAGTGCCCATGATTTCTTTGCAAATGTTTATTTTCAATTGCTGCAGTCAAGGTTGATGCCGTTGAAGCCCATCCGGTTTCACATCTTTAACCGTGATGCTATGTTGACATGTATTGACGAGGCGGTGTTTGCGAAAAAGCTTTGCCACTTGCTTGCAAGCTTAGATGCAACTTTTCCTAGCTCTGCCAAGACAGTTGTTGCCTCCTAACGGATGAGGTTTCTATGGGCAAAATGAAGAAGGTGAAGAAGACTCTCAGAAGCATAGACAAGAAGAGTGGCGTCATTGCTAAGGTGTCTGCAACTGCTTAACAGGGATACTCAGTCTCTTCGTCCTCCATCTCTCATTAGCTGGCATATGTGGATTTGGTGGCGTCCGGTGTATTTAACCTTGGTTTCGTTGAGGCTTTTTTTTGCAATGCCGAACTGCAAGGGTTTGTGGTTGTTGCGTGTTATTTATGTTTGTCGGGTTGACCGTGGCGTCATGGAGTTTCTTTCTTGGCGAGTAGTCCACATGTAGTTGATATGTATCGGTTTTTGTCCGGTTTTTCGTTAATTAACCGAGCAATTCTTTCTTCTTAATTAGCAAATAGTCCACATTGAATTGACCGTATACTTAGGCCGACTGGTTTTATCATCGTGAGACACAAGGGAAAATCAAAACATTTGTCAATGTTTGGCACCAAAAAAAACATAATTTTTTAAATTTAGTTTCCTTTTTACTGTCTCACATGAGCTCGGGATCATCACAGCCGCATCAACTAGTATCCACGTGAAGATAGAAAGTTTCTCAGGATATGGCAGGTATCCGGACGGCTAAGCTCACGCCCTCTCTCCTTTAGTTGTCTCCACAGATAATGTAATCACCAGTTGATGTTTTTCTCCAGCCTGGTTAGGAAATATACATTTTTCTTGTTGAGCTTCAGTTAGGTGCTTCCCGTCTACAGTATTTGTTGAAGTGGTGTTTAGTAAACATATTTGGTGCTTATTGTACGAAGATTCAACTGTAAACATATTTTGAAGAAATGAGGTTTACCCAAGGTCCAGGGATAGTGGCTTTGAATTACCAAGGAATGTAATACCTACCCGAAGAATGGTGCTTCAGATGTTCTGTCTGTTCTCTCCGTCTCTTTCTCAATCGATAGAGATAGCAGCAAGCAAACAACAGAAGCTGAAGCTGAAGAGAGAATAGATAGAAAATCAGGACACTATCATTCACCATATTGATATTTTGTTTTCTGAATGAACAGATTGATAACTCAGATGTACATGCACCCCACAACTCTAACACTCTCGTGTCACAAAAGGGCATCGCCTAAACGAATCTTCTCGCAAATTCACTTCAGCATCAAACGGGTCCTTTATATGAGAATGGGTGGTCTGGACAACTGAAGAACAATCAATCTCCAACAAAAGTTGGCTGATTCCAAGCAGCCTAACATTTCGATTCATAATGACTAGTCACTACAATCCCAACTGCAAATCTATGTCATACAAATGCTTACATAACACATGCATCGACAACCTATCAGCAGTATGAGCCACTCGTGAAGTTCATGTACATGTTTTACTTACTGGATATCCGCACAAGACATATTTTCACTTCCTTCAACATGCAACAACGTAATTCTGGCCTACTTTGTCCCCTCAGATCTTGGCAAGAGCTCCAGGCTTCCAACCTCCCCTGAAGCACACCATATTTGCAGCCCAGGGGAGAGGTTAAAGATGGCTCCCTTTTTCTGGCAGTTTCATTGGTTGCCCGTATCACCCGCATCATGTATTGCTGTAATTTTCCATGGCATGTGAGCCAGCATTCTCACATCGGACCGACTCTTTCATCTACCACATGTCCCCACAGCTGCACGAGCCATCGCTGAAGTGGTGATAGGTGCAACCATCTGAAATCAGTATCTCCCGCTTCTTATCCCTTGAGATGAACTTGATTGAGGAATGGCATTCCTTGCACATGCGGAAATTCTTCGAGACCCGTATTGGTTCATGGGCACGCATGGAAATAAGTCCATAGCACACAGCAATCCGCTCGGTGTGGTGGCACGACAATGGATCAACTTGTACATTGCAATAGGGCTCATCGTCTTGAGGAGCATACCCAGACTCTGCCATCCTACTAGCCAAGTCCTTCCATGTACTCAAAATATCCTCAAATGCAGGATGGGACAAATCTCCAGCCTCAAACAAATCCACACTTGTGCCAAGATATAGCCAGCTACACTGGCTCTCGACGTGCAACCCGTGCTCTGTCATGGCATCTCTCACAGATTCAGTTGAATCCCAAAAGCCGCTGTTTGCATATATATTGGAAAGCAACATGTAGTTTGAAGCATTATTTGGTTCAAGCTCGAAAAGAGCTTTTGCAGCCTTAGCCGCAACCTCCAAATCTGAGTGAAGCTTACAAGCTTTGAGAACAGTAGACCATAGGCATGCATCCGGCTCAACTGGCATCTTCTGGATAAGTTCTAGTGACTCCTCCAGTAAACCAGCTGTTCCCATGATGTCAACCATGCAAGTGTAGTGTTTCAAACTTGGTTTTATGCCATATGAATCTTCCATACTGTAGAAATAGCTCCGAGCTTCCATCATGGAACCTTCTTGCTTACAAGCTGAAAGAAGTATGATGAAAGTAACAGGATCTGGTCGAGTTCTAGATTGTTCAAGCATTTCGAACAATCTTTTAACGGCAAAGAAGTGGCTGATGGCAAAGCCACCCTTTGCCATCAGCCACCTCTTTGCCGTTTGCTTTCTGCTAGCTGATGGCAAAGCCACTCTTTGTCGTCCGCTAGCAGATGCCAAAGAGGTGGCAGACGGCAAATCTTCTGATTCAAGTAGTGCAATCATGATCATCAATCAACCCATAGGACAACAAAAAATCTACTCAGACATCATAGGATGGCAACACATCATTGGATAATAATATGAAGCATAAAGCACCATGTTCAAGTAGAGGGTACAACGGGTTGCGGGAGAGTGGACCATTGTAGATAGATGGGGTAAGGTGATGGAGGTGTTGGTGAAGATGACAGAGTTGTTGGAGTAGATCGCCGTCACGATAATGGCCCCGGCTACGTTCCAGCGCCACCGGGAAGGAGAGGGGGAGAGATCCCCCTCCTTCTTCTTCTTCCTTGACATTCCCCCTATATGGGAGAAGGGTTTCCCCTCTGGTCCATGGCCTCCATGGCGGCGGAGGGGTGAGAGCCCCTATGAGATTGGACCTCTCTCTCTGTTTTCTTCTGTTTCTGCGCTCCCAGATTCTGGCCTTTCACCGTTTCTTAAATATCCGGAGATCCATAACTCTGATCGGGCTGAATTTTTTAGGGGATTTTATTATAAAAATATCCTCCTTGCGGCAAAAGGAGACCTCCAACCAACCTAAGGGTTGGCCACAAGGGCCCAGGGCACGGCCAGGGAGGTAAGTCGTGCTCCCTGGCTTGTGGGCCCCTCAGGCACCGTCTCATGTTGATTCTTTTTCCCAAAAAACACATATGTTCCAAAAAAATCTCTGTAAGTTTTTATCGCATTTGGACTTCGTTTGATATGGATTTTCTGCGAAACAAAAAACATGCAACAAACATGAACTGGCATTGGGCACTGGATCAATATGTTAGTCCCAAAAATAGTATAAAAAGTTGTCAAAAGTATATGAAGGTTGTAGAATATTGGCATCAAACAATCAAAAATTATAGATACGACGGAGATGTATCAGCACGCAGATGGAATAGCCTCGCGTTTGCATCGCTAACTCTGATTGTAGTCAATCTAGATTTTTGCCTCCATCTGGTTCGGTCAATGGCCGCCAACCCCATCAGTCTAGCCTTTAACAGACACCTCAAATTCAGCTCATCATCGAAAAAACTCTTTCATCTTGTGCCACATCCAAATGGAAAATGGCATCGTTGGCGATGGCCTCCTGTAGCCTTAACTCGGACATGCGAGCTCTGCTCCACTTCTTGAGGGCGACAGCCGTGCGACAAAGCTTGGTTTGTAGAACTCTAAAAGCATCCAGGGAACGCACATCCCTGCTGCAGGCCTCCTAAACAATCTCCCTAAAACCAGGCATAGAAAGCCAAAAAGCTTCAAATCTGAAACCAGAGTAGCGCTTCAATATCATCTTCTTGAGCAGCAGGGGACTGTGATCCGAAATGGCCGTGGAGGCAGGCATCAGATTGTATTGGGGGAACCGCAGTTCTCAATCCTGAGTCATGAAAATACGATCCAGTTTGAGGCAGGTGTGATGGCTACTGTCACTGGCCCAAGTGAAATGTCTTCTAGTCAATTGGAACTCTCTAAGCTCAAGATCCTCGATGACGCTTCTAAACCGGCCCATCATACGAATGTTTACGTTGGAGTTGCTCTTCTCGCTTGCATTCGCATTAAGATTGAGGTCACCAGTAATAAGCCATCCATTTTGCACTAAACACTTGATGTCACAAATCTCCTGAAGCAACACAATCTTGTCTTGATCATCTTGTGGTCCATACACAACAGTCAGTGTCCACGAGGAGCCATCTGATCTATCGGTCACAATGACAAACATAGAGAAAGAATTCGGCGCGACTGGCAATGGTGTAATTGCAAAATCAGCAGTGCAGGCAATCAGGATGCCGCCGTGTGGGCCATCAGCCCCCTTAAACAAGTAATTATCTCCAAATCTCGGTCCCAAAGTTTCCACCACCAAGTTCCTTGAGAGATCAGCGACTTTGGTCTCTTGTAGACACACAAAGTTACAGTGCTAGCCATTGCACAAATTCTGAACTGCACGACGCCGCGCCGGGTTATTCAGGCCCCTGACATTCTAGTTCAGAAGGTTTAAATCCATTGGGAAACTAGGAGCAACACAGGCACACCCTTCCTCATGGAGCAACAGCAGAGCAGACATCCAATAGACACAAACAACAAAACGTCCAAGAATTCAGAGTATCCAGACAGCAAAATCCGCACAACATCATAGCAGCAGCAACCTTGAGCAAACATCTCCGAGCAAGAGCACACACCCAACCAATTCAACAGTCGTACTAACATGGGGGACAAATTGACCCAAATACACTTCAAAAACAGAACAATCATCAGGCATAGGCCACCTTATCCCTAGCCGCCTTGTACTTGGACAGACAAGAAGTAGCAACAACCAGCTCCGTGACCGCCTGAATGAAGGAGCCCGACAACTTCTTGGAGTACATCATCCTGTAGCGTTGTAGCTCCTCGGCCTCTGGTGGCCCGTCATGGAGCACAATGCCGCCCTCTTTAGAAGCACTAGCCTCGCCCTCTCCTTGGCAGAGAGACCGCGGTTGGGCTTGGCCGCTAGCCTGCCGCTGCAACGAGGCCCCCCCGCTTCCGCGGACGTGGCCCTGGTGCGTGGGAGCGGCGCGGCCACCACGCCGGCCTGGGGAGGAGTAGGCGCGAGCTGGGGATCTGACACCAGCAGTGGCAGTAGAGCATGGGAGGAAGGCAACGAAGCGGTGAGCAGGAAGTTGGAGAGGGCCTCTGCCAGCCCAACCGCGGTGGTGTGGCCAGCACCCAATGCAATCGAAGGCGGCACTTCAAGGTCCGCCCCATATTGCCCAAGCACCACCCGAGCCGGACCACGAGTTGGGCCCGCGTCGCCGTCGAGGCCCACTTCTAGGGAGCGGTCGAAGAACGCGCCGTGGTCGTGTTGCACTCCAGCATCCGGACGCAGAACAGGGATGTGACCAGGGATGGTCCCATGGACCCGTCCTGCAGCAGCCTGCCATCTGCGTCTCGACCGAGCAAACCAGAAGCGCTAGCCAGGTCGTCCCCTCTGTCGAGAGACAACGCAGCCATCCCCAAGTTATCATTGGGGAGGTAAGCAGTTGCTGAGACAACCTCGTCTGCAGGGGCATAGGGGTTCCCGTTGGAGCCAGTCATCACTGCCGCCCTGCCGCCCAACACAGGGGGTTAATGGGTGCCTCGCCCGTGGCGTTACGTCCGTGCCGCCCGCCCGATCCGCCATGCCCGAGCGGCGCCGTAGCCGGGGGCGCACCATTCCGGCCCGTCGTCCCGCGCCCGTCACCAAAGCCAGCACGGTCATCCATCTTGCTACCGCCAGCCAAGCCGCCACCGTCAGAAGCGTCGCCATCGTTGTGCCTCAAAGAAAGCAACAATGACATGTGTCTCGGAGTCTAACCGTGATGTAGGTCTAAGAAAGCTAAGATAATACCGTGTAGAGTGTTGTTATACGTACGACTAAAATCATCTGATTCCTGTACGACATAGGATAAACACCGTTGATTGCTAATCAATGAAACATCCTCAACGTCCATTGTATCGTTGTACAAGTATCGTAGCTGATTCTATCGCACGCGAAGTAATTTCGTACCGTGTAAGCAAGCTCTAACTAAAGTCAAAACTTAGCTTACCAAATGCAAAGCGCATTAGCCCAAAGTGTCAAAAATGAAATCCAAATCTTATACATATCATCCGCATCGAATACATACCCATAAGTTTCAGGTGGCTCACTAACTCAGGAAAAAGGCAC
Organism: Hordeum marinum; assembly: GCA_022496015.1. Classification (NCBI taxonomy): domain Eukaryota; kingdom Viridiplantae; phylum Streptophyta; class Magnoliopsida; order Poales; family Poaceae; genus Hordeum; species Hordeum marinum. The sequence continues at coordinate 218,959,494 of CM039672.1, forward strand.
CACATTGATTGTGTCTATGTCGTTAATGTTGAATGGTAAAATTTGAAAATCACGCAAAAGAGAAATGTCTCATGTATCAAAAGTTTTAAACATAAATAATATTATCACAGCTGGAATAGTTCAGTTGGCTAGCGAATTTTCCTTTTTATCACCCGGCCAAGCATTTTATTTTTGTTCAGAATTTTCACCCGGCCCAGCAATACATAGATATTCTTTGTGTTTGCTATTTCAGCCCAGAAGGTCCAAATCCCATGGTCCACAAAACACAGATTCTCTCTCCTCCTTACCATTTGGAAATGCCGGACCTAGCGCACTACTACTGACGCCATAAAAAAATGGCGACCACCATGCTGCCGTCCCCGTCTCTGCCTCATACTCCCCGCGGCGTCTTATCGTCGCGCTGCTCACTACAGGCCCCGACCCACGCGCACCGGGTGCCGGACGGGGCATCCCGGAGGCAGCATGCCCCGGTGCAGCGCGCGCGACCCGAGGCCGCGGCGTACGCGCGGGAGATAGGCGCCTGCGTGCGTGCGCGGCGCTGGGGCGCGGCATGCGAGGCGTTCGCGGCCATGCGCGCCGCCGGGGCCGCGCCCGACAGGTTCCTCCTCCCGCAGGTGCTCCGGGCCTGCGCCGGGGCGGACGCGCCCCGCCTCGCCGCCGCCGCGCACGCGCTCGCCGCCAAGGGCGGGCCCGCCCTCGCCGACGACGCCGTGGTAGGTAACGCTGTCGTCGCCATGTACGCGGCTCTTGGGGACGTCCGCGCCGCGCGCGCAGCGTTCGCGTCGCTCCCCGAACGCGACGTCGTGGCATGGACCGCTCTCGTGGGCGCCTATGCCAACGCCGGGGAGCTGGACGAGGCCTTCGAGCTGTTTGAATCGATGCAGGCCAATGGTGTGCGTCCTGACGTGATTTCATGGAACAACCTCGTCTCCGGCTTTGCGAGAAATGGTGATATTGGTGCTGCGCTCGATCTGTTTGACGAAATGCGACTTAGGGGGGTCAAGCCGCGGGCCAGTTCTTGGAACTGCATCATCTCTGGCTGTGTGCAGAATGCACGCTATGATGAGGCTTTGGGCATCTTCCTGGAGATGTGCGAGACTGAGATGCCTGATGCAGTCACTATTGCAAGTATACTCCCTGCTTGCACTGGCTTGACGGCACTGGGCCTTGGAAAGCAGCTGCATTCTTATGTTGTACGTTGTGGTATCAAATTAAATGTCTACATTGGTTCTTCTTTGATTGGCATGTACTCTGAGTGCAGAGAGTTTGCTTATGCGACAAGCGTGTTCTCCGCCATTGATGGGGAGAGGAATGTCACTGTATGGAATGAGTTGATTCAGTCATATATCAGTGATGGGAGGATGGATAAAGCGTGTGAAGCTTTTAACTTGATGCAGCAGGATGGATTGAAGCCTGACACTGTCACATATAACTCATTCGTTGCTGTATATGCTAGAGCAGGTCAGAAAGAACTAGCAAATGAACTGCTGTCAGGCATGATGAATGTCAGCTTGAAGCCCAATGTGGTATCAGTGAATGCTTTAATATCCGGTTTGCATCAGTTTGGCCTCTGTGCTGATGCACTGGAAGTTTTCAGATACATGCAGCTCCTAAACAGCGGAGATGCAAAGCGCTGGACATTTCTGGATAATAGCAACCCCATCCAACCAAATGGTACTACAATTACTAGTGTCCTCTCACTGTTGACAGACCTCAAGTTAGATCGTCTCGGGAAGGAAGTACACTGCTATGCTCTAAGGAATGGTCTGACGTCAAACATATTTGTATCCAGCAAACTGGTTGACCATTATGGTAAAACTGGTGATATGGTATCTGCTGCTAATGTCTTCCAGGGAATAAGGAATAAGAATGTTGTCACATGGAATAGTCTGCTAGCAGCTTACAAGCATAATAGGAAGCCGGAAGTTGTTTTGAAACTATTCTGTGAAATGCTCGAGTCTAATTTACTTCCTAACTTGGTTACAGTGCAGATAGCGCTTTTGTCTTCTGGTATGACAATGGCATCAGGGTATGGGGGAGAACTGCATGGTTACATACAGAAAAACTGGCCTGATGGTTATCCAGTCACTCTTGCAAGTGCGCTAATAGATATGTATGGGAAATGTGGTAAGATTGAGGATGCTAGACTGGCTTTTGAGCGCAGTGTTGATAAGGATGTAGCAGTATGGAATGCAATGATGAGTTGCTACTTGCTTCATAGGATGCCTAGAGATGTTAAAAGATTGTTCGAAATGCTTGAACAATCTAGAACTCGACCAGATCCTGTTACTTTCATCATACTTCTTTCAGCTTGTAAGCAAGAAGGTTCCATGATGGAAGCTCGGAGCTATTTCTACAGTATGGAAGATTCATATGGCATAAAACCAAGTTTGAAACACTACACTTGCATGGTTGACATCATGGGAACAGCTGGTTTACTGGAGGAGTCACTAGAACTTATCCAGAAGATGCCAGTTGAGCCGGATGCATGCCTATGGTCTACTGTTCTCAAAGCTTGTAAGCTTCACTCAGATTTGGAGGTTGCGGCTAAGGCTGCAAAAGCTCTTTTCGAGCTTGAACCAAATAATGCTTCAAACTACATGTTGCTTTCCAATATATATGCAAACAGCGGCTTTTGGGATTCAACTGAATCTGTGAGAGATGCCATGACAGAGCACGGGTTGCACGTCGAGAGCCAGTGTAGCTGGCTATATCTTGGCACAAGTGTGGATTTGTTTGAGGCTGGAGATTTGTCCCATCCTGCATTTGAGGATATTTTGAGTACATGGAAGGACTTGGCTAGTAGGATGGCAGAGTCTGGGTATGCTCCTCAAGACGATGAGCCCTATTGCAATGTACAAGTTGATCCATTGTCGTGCCACCACACCGAGCGGATTGCTGTGTGCTATGGACTTATTTCCATGCGTGCCCATGAACCAATACGGGTCTCGAAGAATTTCCGCATGTGCAAGGAATGCCATTCCTCAATCAAGTTCATCTCAAGGGATAAGAAGCGGGAGATACTGATTTCAGATGGTTGCACCTATCACCACTTCAGCGATGGCTCGTGCAGCTGTGGGGACATGTGGTAGATGAAAGAGTCGGTCCGATGTGAGAATGCTGGCTCACATGCCATGGAAAATTACAGCAATACATGATGCGGGTGATACGGGCAACCAATGAAACTGCCAGAAAAAGGGAGCCATCTTTAACCTCTCCCCTGGGCTGCAAATATGGTGTGCTTCAGGGGAGGTTGGAAGCCTGGAGCTCTTGCCAAGATCTGAGGGGACAAAGTAGGCCAGAATTACGTTGTTGCATGTTGAAGGAAGTGAAAATATGTCTTGTGCGGATATCCAGTAAGTAAAACATGTACATGAACTTCACGAGTGGCTCATACTGCTGATAGGTTGTCGATGCATGTGTTATGTAAGCATTTGTATGACATAGATTTGCAGTTGGGATTGTAGTGACTAGTCATTATGAATCGAAATGTTAGGCTGCTTGGAATCAGCCAACTTTTGTTGGAGATTGATTGTTCTTCAGTTGTCCAGACCACCCATTCTCATATAAAGGACCCGTTTGATGCTGAAGTGAATTTGCGAGAAGATTCGTTTAGGCGATGCCCTTTTGTGACACGAGAGTGTTAGAGTTGTGGGGTGCATGTACATCTGAGTTATCAATCTGTTCATTCAGAAAACAAAATATCAATATGGTGAATGATAGTGTCCTGATTTTCTATCTATTCTCTCTTCAGCTTCTGTTGGTGCTATTTGCTACAAGTTGAGATTCAAAGCCACTATCCCTGGACCTTGGGTAAACCTCATTTCTTCAAAATATGTTTACAGTTGAATCTTCGTACAATAAGCACCAAATATGTTTACTAAACACCACTTCAACAAATACTGTAGACGGGAAGCACCTAACTGAAGCTCAACAAGAAAAATGTATATTTCCTAACCAGGCTGGAGAAAAACATCAACTGGTGATTACATTATCTGTGGAGACAACTAAAGGAGAGAGGGCGTGAGCTTAGCCGTCCGGATACCTGCCATATCCTGAGAAACTTTCTATCTTCACGTGGATACTAGTTGATGCGGCTGTGATGATCCCGAGCTCATGTGAGAGTAAAAAGGAAACTAAATTTAAAAAATTATGTTTTTTTTTTGTGCCAAACATTGACAAATGTTTTGATTTTCCCTTGTGTCTCACGATGATAAAACCAGTCGGCCTAAGTATACGGTCAATTCAATGTGGACTATTTGCTAATTAAGAAGAAAGAATTGCTCGGTTAATTAACGAAAAACCGGACAAAAACCGATACATATCAACTACATGTGGACTACTCGCCAAGAAAGAAACTCCATGACGCCACGGTCAACCCGACAAACATACATAACACGCAACAACCACAAACCCTTGCAGTTCGGCATTGCAAAAAAAAAGCCTCAACGAAACCAAGGTTAAATACACCGGACGCCACCAAATCCACATATGCTAGCTAATGAGAGATGGAGGACGAAGAGACTGAGTATCCCTGTTAAGCAGTTGCAGACACCTTAGCAATGACGCCACTCTTCTTGTCTATGCTTCTGAGAGTCTTCTTCACCTTCTTCATTTTGCCCATAGAAACCTCATCCGTTAGGAGGCAACAACTGTCTTGGCAGAGCTAGGAAAAGTTGCATCTAAGCTTGCAAGCAAGTGGCAAAGCTTTTTCGCAAACACCGCCTCATCAATACATGTCAACATAGCATCACGGTTAAAGATGTGAAACCGGATGGGCTTCAACGGCATCAACCTTGACTGCAGCAATTGAAAATAAACATTTGCAAAGAAATCATGGGCACTTTGCTCTGATCCAGAAAAATGGAGTTTAAATCAAGAATATATTCTTCATTTCCGAGTATCTTGGAAAGTGATGCTATTTCTTGAAAACCTAGAGAAGGGCTTCGAGCTTCGAGCTCTACAGTTTTGCTGTCATATCACTGTAAGTGCACAGCACTACAACGAATGGAACTGCTGAACTGCAAGATACAAGGCGTACTGGTGCAGCTGAAAAAACTCTGAAACGCTAAAGGAAAAAGGCAGAGGGTACCTACCATCTTCAGTTGGTCATGATAGTATAAACCTAACCTATTGATAGCAACAGTATTGGCCAAACTACCATGGCAGAAACCGAACCAATTTGTTTCAATAGCAACAACATATTCTGAGATGGAAGCTTGGCAAGCAGCATAATGTACCTACTAATCTCACAATGTTTACTTTCCTTAAACTTACTGAGGTGACACAGTACCATAAAAAGGGTAAATTCTAGCCAGGAATATTTCCTACCAAAGCAATGGACGATTTTATCCTTAATGTTCTAATGGCACATGAGAAGCTCGGCCAATGAGGAAGAGCACATTACCAAATAGGCAGCCGCAGGAGCCCGAGAACTCAGGATTTTTTTCAAAACTAGTACGGATTTTGTACCAAATTTGAAAATAGCTAGAGCACTTGAAAAAAAAAACGAAATTAGTACCCTGTCAGACAGTAGCAGGCCAAACAGGGGCCCGTCGGCCAGCACCAGGCCGAAGTGGTGCCTGTCGGCCAGCACCCGGCCAAAGAGCCCCCTGTCGGCCAGAGGGGGGCCGAAGAGCCACCTGTTGGCCTGTGGGAGGCCGATGGGCCCCTCGATAAGGCCTAGGACCTCTTTCTTCCTCCCCTGACAACTCGTTTCATCCTCCCCCGTCCAGTAGCCTGCCCCTCTCCACCTCTCACTCCCGTTGCTCTCCGGTGCTTCCACCGCCTCGCCGATCTCTTCGCTCGACCACCCATTTTGTTATCCAACCTGCGTAAACAATAGATCAGGGCGCTCTCCACCGGCCTACGGTATTTTTTTTTGGCTTACAACTCAATCGAATGAGAACTTTCAACTCGGTAGTGGATTTAGTTCTTATTGGTCACCGGCCATTTGCAGGTAAATGGCTTGCCCATTTTGCCGAGCTCCAGGTGGCCCTTGTGTTGCTGTTGATTCCGGTGCGTCTGTATTTACTGTGGTGCTGAATCGTCGATGTTCAAGACGTGTTGTAAGATTCTATGTCTTGATTATTTGACTGTGGCATATTCGAATGTCTTTGTTTATATTATTATGATGTTTGCTTCCATTCTTGTAGTATGTTTCGTGCAGTGTTAGATCACATCTTGCTCGGTACATTGAGGAGTGCAGAGCTTTAGCTATTCGGAGAGGTGACACAGATATTGATCTTGCTCTGCACAATAGTGAGGGTAACTTATACCATGTTATATTTACACATGGTAGGATGAGCAGTAAATTCCATGGTCCTTCGTGGGAGGAACTTGTGAATGATTATGGTCTCCACCATAGTGACATGATGACTGTTATGCTTGAGCACTATGGAACTTATATTAGTGTCCAATTTCATCAGGATGGTGTTATGTTGTTTCCTTTACCCCATGTTGGTAAGATATTTGTTTGACTGATTTTCAGGTTTGTTTCATCTTATACGTTTTGTTGTTCATCTCAGTTAGTGAAATCATTTTTTTGTAGCTCTTGAGGATCTGAGTGAAACTCAGAGGGAACTTGTTGACAGTTGTTTTTATAGTCGTGGTGTCACTCTGAATTATCATTAAATGTATGTCATGTCGTGGTAGCTCTTTAATGACAACTACATACTGTGTACTCCTTTTGTTCATAGGATGGATCGCATGAATGTTATTTCTCAACACATGGTAAGCTTTGGTTTCAGGTTTTTTTTATTTGTTTGTTTTTTGCTGGTTCATAGGACAGATCATATAACTTGCTTGTTTTTGTCAGGTTATTCCTACCATGGTTGTCAGGAGTTTGATGGAATTTGTGGCTATTCCTAGGACTGATTCTTTAACTCTTGACATTTTTTTGGATTCAGAAGATGATGATATATTTGTGAGCATTCCTTGTTCCTACTTCATTGGCTTGGGTGATCGAATGGTGTTGAAGAAGCAAGGTTTCGGTAATTTTTTGCTGGCATCGTCTATTGAAGTCAACAATTTGGTGCTCATAACCTTCAAACAGCATGAATAGGAGCTAGCTATTGTTTTCATCTATCTGCCACAGTGAGAAAGAAAGAAAGGGCTCTTGCAGCCCAGGCAGAAGAAAATATCCATGTTGTGTCTTAATTTCAGCAAGTTGTATCTTAATTTTAGCAAGTTGTATCTTAATTTCAGCAAGATGTATATTATTTTCAGCAAGCCATACTATTCCCCTTATTATTTTCTGCCATACTGTGCCGCCACCTTTTTCCCACCATTCTTTGCCGCCACTTTCCTTCCCGCCATTCTCTCCCGCCATTCTCTCCCGCCTTTCTCTCCCACCTTTCTCTCCCGCCATTTTCTCCCGCCAAGTATTCCCACCAAATTTTCCCGCCTGATTTCCCGCCATTACTGTTGTCATCTGCCTATAAAAGCAGGCATTGTATCTGCCTTCCTCCATCGGCCACCAACACTCGAAAAAACCAGCGCGGTAGTCATTATTAGTTTGCCTTGTTTGGATCAAAGCATTAGGCCTAGCAAATGGAAGAGTGCAAAGTTGCCTCAAGGGATGGAAGCAGTTCGTTGCTGGTGCGGGGATCTCTGCAAGGTGAAGGAGGTGACGGATTTTTCAGATTGGTTGGGTATGAAGTTTTTCATGTGCGCTAATTATGAGGAAGATCCACCCGTTGGTCCTTCACCGTACATCACGCCTCCGGTATGTTTAAGTCACCCAGAATAAACACGTTGTTGATATTTTTGTTGATTTGATAATTATATTTCTGTTTCTTTTGTAGTCTCCTCCGTCCTTGTGCCAGTACTATCGTTGGATAGACACGAAAAAGCCGGACTGGGCGGTGACTGAGATACATGAAAGAAGTCGTCGTGCATGGACAAGTTTGGACTTGGAGGAGCGCTGCGAGAAGGCGGCAGCAGAGGAGAAAGCAGAGCAGGAGAGAGCTTGACAAGAGTACTATGTGGAGCAGAGGGCTTTTCTTGCTGAGATGAAGAAGAAAAACCAAGAAAACCAACTTCGACTAGCGGAGGTCTACCGGCAGCGAGAGGAGGCCCGTGAGGCTAAGAGGCAGAGAAAGAAAGAAAGGGCTCGTGCAGCCCAGGCAGCAGAAGAAGCTGCAGATGGAAAAGGAAAATATCCACATTGGACTCAGTAGATTTATATTCTTGTAACTCAATTTCAGCAAGTTGTATCTTAATTTCAGCAAGTTGTATTTTAATTTCAGCAAATTGTATCTTAATTTCAGTGAGAAGCGTGATACTTGCCTTTTGTGCAACTGCATTGGTTCTCTCCCGCCACTTTCTCTCCCACCAGTTTCTTTCCCGCCACTTTCTCTCCCGCCATTTGTTCCCACCATTGTCTTTACCGCCTTTCTCTCCCGCCACTTTCTCTCCTGCCACTTTATCTCCCGCCACTTTCTCTCCCACCATTCGTTCCCGCCATTGTCTTTCCTGCCTTTCTCTCCCGCCACTTTCTCTCCCGCCTATATAACCACATTCGCAACAAGGAGGGTGAGCAGGCCCTTCCTTTCCCTTTCGCGCCGCCATCCTTCCGCTCTCGCTCTCGCCATCCGTTCGTGGAGATTTCTCGTCCTCCTCATCCTCACTATCCTTTTGATCATAATTTTCACAAGGGTATGTCCGACCGTCTTCTTCGTCTAGCTGCCAATTGCAAGATGAATGATCGAGTAGTTCCATGGGAGGAACTCATTAGTAGTGACTTCATAATGAATGAGTTGGCTCACCAATTAGCTAGGAGTGGGTGGCCTCCCAGGACTTTTGAGGAGATACGGAAAGAACTTTTGAGGTTGCACGCCAGATGGCAAAAGCAACTGCACAAGGGTGATGCTTACCTTAGGATTGTTGTGAATAATTCAGGTTTATGGTCAGCAGAAAGTGAGGACGAGGACGACCTCTTCATGCCAAGCAGCAAGGTGAAGAGTTCTGGATCGACGAAGGGGAAGAGTTCTACATCAACGAAGGGGAAGAGTTCTGCATCGACGGAGGACGAAGACGACGTCTTCATGCCGAGTACCAAGGTGAAGACGACTGCACAGTCGATGGGCAACATTTCTGCAAGGACAAAGGGGAAGAGATCTGCATCGACGGAGGATGATGATGATGCATTCATGCAATACGTTTTTCATGTAGTACTATTTTTCTGTAGTGGTGTTAGTGCATTTTAATTAAGTTGTAACGTTTAATTCAGTTGTAACGTTTTATTAAGTTGTAACTATTTTTCTGTAGTTTTATGTAGTGCATTTTAATTTGGTTTGCGTTACTATTGTTCTCTCTCCAAACCAAATAAGTCTCAACCATAAATATGTCGCGTACATGAATATACCCGATACATAGAGGCTAAATATGTCAAATACATGAATATGTCCGATACATAAAGGCTACATATGTCTCATACATAAATAGATAGTCATGTCTCGTACGTAGATGACCATATCACTGCTGGGGCTTGCGACGAATCTTGGGCTTCCTTGGACGTGGACCGGAAGGCAATAAGCGCTGAGGCGGTGGACGAGTGTCACGATGACCACGACCATAGAACACCTCGTCCATCGGTGTCTGAGTCTTCTGCGTCGATGGTGGTGGTGGAGTGGCAAGAACTGTCTCCGAGATACCATAGGTGTATGCACCACGGTCATCATCCTCGTCGTCGCCAGCCATGTACGAACCAGGACCAGTAAACACAGGTGACTGAACTGAAGTCATGAACGTTTGCGACTGGCTGCCGCCTGCTGGTAAATTAAAACATGTAAAGAATGACTTACGAGGCTAAATTTTGTAAAATAATGTACAAAGTTAAGTTACCTAGGTCCATCTGCTAAAGCCAGGAAGAGTCCCCGGGCTGTGAAGGAGGTGGCTGCTGGTAGAAATAGCCCCCGGGCTATGAAGGAGGTGGCTGCTGGTAGAAATAACCCCCGGGTTGTGACGGAGGTGTCTGCTGCCAGGAGGAGCTCCCGGGATGTGACGGAGGTGCCTGCTGCCAAGAGGAGCTCCCTGGCTCTAAAGGAGGTGCCTGCTGCCAGGAGGACCTCCCTGGCTGTGACGGAGGTGCCTGCTGCCAGGAGGAGCTCCCTGGCTGCGAAGGAGGTTCCTGCTGGCAGGAGGAGCTCCCTGGCTATGAAGGTCCAGGTTCTGAACGCTACAGAGAGGGGCGTGGCGGACGATGTGCTGCACGAGTGTGAACAACATCGGAAGATCGTCTACATGTAACAGCTGCGACGATCCCGTGTAACTTCGCTTGAAGACTCTTCAACCTTGTTGCTTGCTCTCGCTGTGGGATATATTCTCCTCTGTCAACGCGGTCCACCAAAGCGGTAACCTCCTCTAGCGCCTTAGTTGACAATTCACCCTGTACACAGAAAGTTAACCAATTGTACATGTTCATGTATAGGGAAAACGTAGCATGTGAGAAAACTAAGGACATACCGCGTGGTGTCTGGTTCCCACAACTGAGGAAGTTGGGAACAGATCACTGGTGAGAGGAACTGGGATATGATCTGGAGCAGATGATGGAACCAAATAGATCTTCGTGCTCTTTCTGTAACTCTTCAGATACAACCCGAACTTGTCCCAGTCGAAGACACGAACTTCATCCCAGATATTTGTCAGGGTAGTAGTCCATTCCTCGATGTAAGGTCTGATGTCGCAAAACAAAGAAGCCTGGGACTTGTTTCCTCCTACACGACTGTACTTGAGATTGAAATGCACGTAACATGAATAGCTATAAGTAGACCGAACTGTCTCAACAACCTATTAATGTAGAGCTGAGAACCAAAGTAGTATTCTTACTTGTGCACGTGATCTGGTAATTGTGAAATAAACGGAATGTCAGGCTCTTGGCACAGACCGAACTGTCTCATCACCCTATTAATAGCCATCTCCTCAACCGTCACGTCGAACACCAACTTGGCCTTGGTCATCCAATAATGGTGATCTCTAGTGTAGAATCCAGAAATCCCACCTGGGTACCTTTCTGAAATAGCTACGGGTGTATGGTTCCCATATAACCTGATCCTCGTGCAGACTATCAAACTGCGCCGTGAAGGAGGGGTAGCAGCCCCTCACCTGGCGAGGCGTAAACTGTCTCTGTGCATGACAACAAACATTAGTACATAATATTGAATAGCGAGAAATAAACATTACTAATTCATATTGTTAATAATGAAAATACCTCTCTCCGTGCCCAAACAGATCCCATAGTAGGCAAGTCGCCGATAGAAGGCACGTAATGTCCAGCCATGTCCTCATTACCAAAAGGTTTGTCAACGCTGACGTAGGGTCGACCAATAGGGAATCTCTCATATGACCAAAGCTGCAACAATAGTGGACATCCGAGAAGACCAGATTTCCTTGACCTCAACTGGCAAGCTTTGCACAGGCCTCTATACGTAGCTTCTAACACAACAGAACCAAAACTCCTCTACACAATGTCCTCTGGGAACGTGCGTCAGCTATCTCTCGAGCAACACCGATCAATCGTGCATCTACAGTGGTCACGTGGTTCTCTGTGAACATCGTCTTGCCAAACAACCACATAATATATGCCTCTAGGGACCGGTCAATCTGTGCCTCTGACAACTGAAAAGTGGGATATCCTAAGGCGACAATCTAAAACTGGCTCAACCACCTGAAAAGAGGCCCGTGCCGATCGTTGTCTAGTGTCTTGGTAGTTGGCACCGCAGCCAGAAAACGGGAATGCATAGATGCTAGCCAATCAGTTTCTACCTCTAAAGGTCCTATGGCAGCACTGGCCAGAGGTAATCCCAACAAGTAGGACACATCCTGTAAAGTAGGAGCCATCTCTCCCCAAGGAAAGTGAAACGTATGTGTCTCTAGTCTCCATCTAGCTACCAAGCAGCTAAGGAGTGACCTGTCGTAAGAGAAGCGTGATACTTGCCTCTTGTGCAACTGCATTGGTTCACCCGCGTCGTCCAAGTCTGGGTGATCAACCCACTCATCCAATGTACCCTTAACCAGTCATGCCAGGGGTAATAGTCCAGCCCAATTCAACCTACAAAATAAACAAAATGTAGATTACAATTAGCTTCTATCAAAGCGATGTCAAACATAGTAAGTGATTATACCGACACATACCTATCCACCCATGAAGGGTGTATCATCTAGTTAGACTTTGGGGTGCGAGTGATCAACACGTCTAAGTTCGTGCCCGATTCCGTAAGCGCGCCTCGATGACATCTATCGATATTGCCATTAAGCATCGGATACGAAGCCATATCTGCAATTAGAACATAGTCCACACATATTACAAATAAAAACTTAGATGTTTGCATATTACAAATAAAAACATAGTCTCACATATAACAAATAAAAACTTAGTCTCACATATTACACATTAAAGCATAGTCTCACATATTACACATAAAAACATAGTGCACACATATTACAAATAAAAACGTAGTCCGAGATATTACAAATAAAAACACAGTCTGACATATTATGCAGCTTCAGAGTTATTTATTCCTCGTCCACCCCTTCGGCCTTGAGAGCCTCGTCCACCACGACTCCCAAGACTACCTCTTGCAACTGTTGCTGCAGTCGTCGATGTGGAAGCGCTCGTCGATGTGGAAGCACCGTCTTTCTTTAGGTCGGGGCAATATTTCATCCTGTGCCCATAAGCCACGCAGAGCAAACATTGTCTGGTTGCTCCACCAGCTTCAGATTGGTCCATATCATTTCGTATGCGCTTTACCTTACGCCTGCCCCTGCTAGTTCGTTGTAGTGCAGGATCCGGGATGTATACTCTATCACCATCGTTTACCTTGTTGAAATTGACGACGACTCTAAACCCTGTCATCTCACCTGTCCAGACATTGAGTACTGCCTCCTTTGAATAGTACGGAGACACGAAGGAGATAGCGTCCAACTGAATCTGGCCACAAGCAGCCAACACACGTGAGCAAGGCAGGTGCAATAACTTTGGTTTGTTGCATATACACTCACAAGTTGGATAAAATTCTGCTCCAATTGTAACCTCATGTGTCTTCACCTCATTTGCAGAACCAAAACCATCAGTAGGTAGCTGAATCTCATACCTCCTTTCCTGATTACCTATGAGTGTGATAGTGTGCTTTTTTGCTTTCTTTATCTTCTCAGCCATGTACTCCATGACACGACTACAATAAGGAGTGTTCTGATTATCTGCAATTTGCTTCTTTGCTAACTCGTGCCTTTCTTTGAAATATCTCACAGTGCCATGGAATACACCCTCCACAATAGCTGTCAGTGGCAATGCTCTATTCCCTCTGAGTACAAAGTTATAGATCTCTGCAAGATTGGTTGTCATGTGGCCATACCTAGCTCCATGGGTGTCATGCAGCAAAGACCAATTCACTGGAGGCTCTTTCTCTATCCACTCAGAAAAATTCTTTATTGCCCTGCCCTTCTTTCTCTTCGTATTAGGAGGGTCAATTGCTGGAAAGTCACAAAGACCAACTGGCTCCTCAAGCTCCGCAATGAGTGCTGTTAATTTAACCAGGTCTTTCTCCATTTTCTTCCTAGCAAGGTCCTGCTTCTTAGTGAACTCATCAAGTTTTGGCCAAATAAAACCGTATTTGCACTGCTGGTTCTGCTTGCATAACTTCTTGAAAAAGTTCATCAACCGTTTGTTCTTGAACGGTGAGAAAAAATTAGCACCCAGATGGCGCATGCACCATCGACTTTGCAAGTCCTTCCAAGGTGTTGGCTCGTCAGCAGTTGGATTACTCAGTGTCTTCACGGCCTTTAATATACCGGGATGTCTGTCATGAATGAGACACACATTTGGTTGGTCCTTCACGATCGCAATTTTAACTTGCCGGAAGAACCATACCCAGCTCGGAAAGTTCTCACCCTCCACAAATGCCATGTCTAGTGGGATGATTTGGTTGTTCCCGTCCACACCAATAGCAGTCAGGATTTGCCCTTTGTACTGACCAGTCAGGAATGTACCATCCACAAACATCACAGGAGGACAATGCCTGAAAGCTTCGATGCACATGCCGAAAGAGAAGAATACTCGTTTCAACACCTTGTAATCTGGTATACTATCCAACCTCGTGTGCTGAATGTTAACATAAGTGCCGGGATTTCTCTCCTTCAATACGTCAAGGAGATGGACAACATTATCATAGGAGTCGAAGAACGTCTCAAACCTTTCCTCCATAGCCTTCTGCTTAGCCCTCCAAGCCTTCCCATATGGAATGTCATACTTTCATCTGACCTTCACTGCTGTCTGGATGTGTTTTACTTCCATATCTTTCTTCGTCACTATTCAGTATACATGAGTTGCGCTATGAGAGTTGAAGTAAGGTTTGGATGACGAACCAACATGTTTTTCCTAACACAATTATGCGGGACAACATTTGTCACAACCCAGTGGATGTTATACTTTGGCACGTGGGCGTGCACCTTCGCAGGACAACCTGATTCAACACACTTCACGGTATATTTCGTTGGACTGGATATGTGTGTTCGGAAAACCCTCTGGGTAGACATAGCCCACTTTATCACCGCATACTTCATTTTCTTCTTTGTGTCAAACATAGCCCCGATCTGGACTTGGTTCAGTTTATATTGCCATGGAGTCTCATGGCCATCGTTGACAGTAAAGCATGCGGATATGTCCTGCTCCCATGCAGCATGAATTGGTACCTCCTCCTCATCCTCAGAATTTTCAGAATCAAGTTCCTCTACAATCCCATCCTCGTCCTCTTCCTCCATCACCCTAATCATTTCATCGCCTTCCTCATCCCCATCAGCAACACCAGAGGCAGCTAATACTATCGACTGAATACTCTGACCAGCAGCATGACCACTAACATTATGTGGCACATAATCTGACTCTTTCTTGACTTGGCTAGCATCCACATCTGATGGCTGTGACCTGGATACATAAATCTAGTTAGCCACTTGACTACTCTGGCCTGGTTCATACCCCACGGTGGGTGGTACGATATTCTCCTCCTTCGCCACTGGTTGCACTAGGGCAGACGGATGGATTCTTCGGTCTCTGCAACGACTTAACAGAGACAACCAGTGCTGGCTCCTATCTATCAAAATCAAATACCACTTCACATTTTTACAGGATTTGGTCCACACGGCATGAATACTGACGGAACAAACTTCAGGATCCAGGCCAAAACTAGTTGTCAACCAGTGCTTCAACTGCCTAATGTCCAGTCTGTCCGGGTCTGAAAGTGTCATCTCGCCTCTTTTAAACTCGCTAAGATCAACCCCCAACTCATTATATCGAACATTACCAGGGCCGTAAAACACAATCAAATTTACGGATTAAGACATTTTAACCTATCAGACATTGCCAGCTTCTCATTATTCGCAACAAACAAATCGACACTAAAATAAAACGTACACTAAAATATACCCACGTATTCTAAATAAACCTACACTAAAATGAACTTCACAAGAATAAACCGACACTAATATGACTACACTAACTAAACCTACGCTCGGAAAACATACACTAAAATCACTACACTAATAAAAATAACTACACTAATAAAAGTAACCTAAAATAACTACACTACTAAAAATAACCTAAACTAATTTTACGTACATTCAAAAAACTAACAAAAAACTAACCTAAACTAACAGAAAAAAATTATACCTTCGACGCGTGAGTGCCTTTCTTCTTCCTCTCCACCTTCTTCTTCCTCTCCACCACTCCACCTTCTCACCATTCACACATCCACCACCACACCATTTCTCGTCCCCACGAACAAATCACTACCACATTTCAAAAAATAAAACCGTAGGGCGGGGGAGACGAAGACGATCTATTGATTCATCGGATTGAAATGGAAAATGGGTGGAGGGAAAGGGAGATCAAGGGGGGATGTCGGCCAAGAACCACGAAGAACAGAGGAAGCTGGAGGAAGAAGAGGAGCTGGCCGCGTCGGCCTTATCCAGGGGCTCTTCAGCCTCCTGGCGGCCGACGGGTGCTCTTCGGCGTGGCATGGGCCGACGACCCGGCACTTCGGCCTAGCGGCAGCCGATGGGCCCTTTTCGGCCTGCACTAAGCCGACGGGTGGACGGTCAGCCCAACTGAGGCTGACGGGGTGCTAGTTTCGTCATTTTTTCAAATGCTAATACTGATTTCAAATTTGGTGCAAATTTAGTACTACTTTTGAAAAAAAATTGAGAACTCAGCAAAGCTTCACTCACAAGGTTCGGCGCATGGAGTGTGCCTGGCTTTTCCCTGACAGAGATCCAGTGACATGCCCATAGCATGTCTCGCCCGTAACATGGCCGTTGGATCGAAAATCAACAACCTGGATCAGCAGAAAACACGGTAGATGCATACGGTTTGACATCTTGTAGCATCCTCATTGTAGCACGAGAACTGTTTACGTACTGTAGCATGGGTACTGTTTGCATTGATCTGGCCCATTGATTCTCAGTCGGATGCCTGAAAGAGGGGAAAATTTCACTGTTTGACCCTTTTCCAAAAGTTAAGCACCATATGACCCCACTTTTAAACAATTTCAGGATCTCTTTTGCTACCGCCAAACTGGCCAGCAGTAGCCTAACCCAGCCTATCGCCAAACAACCTGACGGTAGGGTAACAGTAGCCATCTATCGGGCCGTCAACGGCGCTGACGTGGAAAAGGTCCATATTCTCTGTGTCCTCGGTGGTATGATGTGGTAACCTACCGCCAAGGAGCCTGGCGGTAGGATCCTTTAGTGGATAAGGGGTTGGGGTGTGGTGGGTCCCCCACCCACCCATTCACCACAAATCTCCTTCTACCCCTCTCTTCCTCGAGTTCACCCTCTCTCCCCCCTCTCTCCCCCATCCAAGCACCCACTAGATCTCTCTCCATTGCTTGATATTTGTTTGGTGGATCCAAATCATTTTCACCACTCAAGGTACTTCTCTCACTCCCCTCAATTTGGTTGGTTGGAAGCATCTAATTTTTTTGCATTGCTCTTTTTGTGCAAACCCTGGTCATGATTTTTTGTGGTGAAGCAATGGATATGATGCATTTTAGGGTTTTGATTGTTCTTGACTATGTGCGATGTGCTCAGTGGCGGAGGCAGGAATAATTTATTGGTGTGGCGTAGTTATAAAGGAAAAAATCATATACAACAGTGCAAGAGTTCACTAGAATACTAGATAGACATTACTTTGCGTTCTGCAAATTCAACCGAAATACAGAATTTAAGTACTGGCACAAGAAATACCTCACTCGATGAACATTACATAGATGATTGATCACCAATTTACATAAAATTGATCACAAGTTGGTAAGAGAAAACTAATCAATTAGTCATTCAACAATGAAAGGGCACAAGAATACTGCAGCTTATTTTCAGTCGATGTTGAAAATAATAATTCAAAATTCAAAATCCAATTTTAGTTCAGCCTCCCAGCTCTCTACTTGCTAGTCTGCTTAAGTGCCTAGTTGTGCACGGATCGCAGGTCGCTCTCGGCTTGCTGGTTGCTGTCAAATGTCCTTTCTCTGCCGCCTCAGAGCATGATTAGGGCCCACGAGTGTTCTAGGATTTTGGAACTGAAAAGATGTTGGGAGTAAGTGATCGGATAGCGTATTCTGTTTTCTTACAAAGAGTCCACCACATAGTTTATTCTGCCTGCATTCATGTTTTGTAGCTTTGTGGAATGGAGTTGCAAGCCCATTACACCAGCCCCACTAGTGACCAGCTCATCACGTAGGTGTATTTCTTTTACATCACGTAGGGATACTAGTATACATGTATGTGTGGGTGATAAATTTTAGGTCTGGCGGAGGCCAAGCCTTGCCAGATAGCTGGCTCCGCCACTGGATGTGCTTGGGGGTATCAAGATCTAGTGTTAGGGTTAGTGGTTTTGTTAGGGCTAGGGTTAAGGTTAAGGATATGGTTATGGTTACATTTATGTGTTAATTTGATCATTTTTGTCTTGCTGTTTGAATGAAATGCGTACAATTTTCTTGATGCAAATGATGCTTAGTGTAGGTACTTGATCCATATGAATTGCCCGACCCCTATATGACTTTATTTATTTGTCTCATGTTTAGATGGATAGACTCGCTAATGTTGATTATTTGGACAAGTGGGCATTTATGAATGTAAATGCAGATGAAGGGGAAGAGCCCATAGTTTTTGACTAAAGCCCGAGGATGTTGTTGTGAAAGTGAGAAGCGCCTTACATTGGATTAACCCAAGTGACGAAACTTATTGGGAGGTATGATGTTGGAGTGGGAGTAAAGTCCAGGTTGAAGAGTATGTTGATCACCTTGGAATTGCATTGGAAGGTCTACAAGGACAAAGTTGAGGAATCACAAGACACTCACTTGAATTGTTTGCCACAAAGGTTGAAGTTCCTCGACTACAAATTGCCTTGAACCTCAATGTCTCCTCCCCAATACATGATGCTACGGTTTAGGTGTATGCCCCAAATTCTTCAAGCCAACCACCAAGTAGTCAACCAAATGAAGTTGAGATTAATGTTAGGGCCATAGTAATTTAAGAGAAAGAGGTTAATGTTATTCCTCATGGTGATGATGATGTTATTGCTCATTTTGATGATGATGTTGTTGCTCATGACGATGCTTATGCGGAAGATGAAGAGAATCATTATCGTCCTACTGGTAACTTGGATGCCATTGTCTTCCAACAAGACATGGATCATAACCTACCCATAACCGTATGTATGGATATGGCCCGGATGACGATGGTTCGGAGGAACAATTGGACAAGGATGAATTCATGGAGCAAGATAATATATTTTTTCTAGAAGGTGACAGGGAAGGAAAGAGGTCTCCCATTGTTTCATGATCTTAGTATTGCTGACAAGGCCAATGCTGATGGTGGCATGAGATTGGGGTTGTTTGAATCCACATTGTGCCCGAAAGTCGGCGATCCAAGGCCAAAGGATGATGACGAGAATGCTCATTTGAAGAAAGGCATCAAATTTGGTTGCTTGCAAGAGTTCAAGATGTGGTTTAGTTAATATGCCATTCGGAACCATATGGCATATGTTGTTGGTCATTCCAACCAAAAGAGACCATCAATTGTGACAAAGAAAGTTGCCCATGGAAGGTCCGTGGAAGACAAATTCATGAAACCGGGCAATGTGTGTTGAAGAATTGTGTGGCCACTCATGAGTGCATGCCTCCAGAGAAAGTTTACTGAAGCAAGGGACACTATCAACTCACGGCCACAAGTTGTTGAATCAGATATCCCATGATCCAACCATGAAGGTGAAGCTTCTCATGAGTTCGATCAAAGAATGATACATCTACGAGGTCAAGTATGCTAAGGTATGGATGGCCAAGGCAAATGCTATTAGGATGTTGCATGGTGATTATGCGACCGCATACAATATTCTCCCGAGGATGTTGGGAGCCATTGCTCATGAGAACCCGGGCATGGGCCATGTGGTCAAGGAAAATGACAGAGTGTTTCCCCGTGCCTTCTGGTGTTTTGGGCAATGCATCGAGGCATATAAGAATTGTATCCTTGTCTTGTCCATAGATGGAACTTTCTTAACTGACAAATACAAAGGCATATTAATGATTGTAATGGCCCACTCATTCAATGATAACGTTTTGCTGATGGCATTCGATTTGGTGCCTTCCGAGCACAACAATAACTGGCAGTGGTTCATGGGGCATGTGATGACCAATGTGATTAGGAAGAGAGAGGTATGCATGATATCAGATCGGCATGAAGGGATTCTAAAAGCAATCGACATTGTTATTCTAGGTCTTCCAAAGCTTCACCATCGATGGTGCATGAGGAATTTCTTGGCAAATTTTTACCGAGCATGCAAGAGCAAGGAGTTTTGCAACAACCTCACCCATGTTTGTGTGGCATTCACCATTGATTCATTCAAGACCTGTTATGAAAAACTATTCAAGACATTGGAGAGTACAAGGGGGGAGAGATAGTTCTTGACAAGGAATTTTGCAGACAAGCATACGTGGTCACGCACTTATGATGAAGGAGGTTGGAGATACAACGACATGACGAGCAACATGGTCAGATGCTTGAATAATGTGCTCAAGGGTGTCCGCTCATTTCCGGTTACTGCAATAGGGAAATACTTTCTTGAAGCTCAACGAGTATTTCCTTAAACATTCGTGAACCACCACCAAATGGATAGGTGAAAATAAAGACTATCACATCAAGGTTGATGATTGGTTGAGGTTTTAAGCGCGCAAATCTTCACATCAACAAACTAGTAAATTCAATGACAAAGAAATGATCTACCAAGACGACAAGCCAGGAGGCACAACAGGGATGGTGTGACGTACGGTGGTGTTGCATACGAGGTGCACCTAAAAATCGGTGGTGTGCTTGCGAGAGGACTAATAAATATCATTTGTCGTGTTTGTTCATGAATGCTAGAAGGGCAAGAAACATGCTCATTTCTGATGGGAGGACCGTACGGTTGCAGGAGTTCACATTAGAAGCCACGAGGTTGATAGGGCACCTCGATTTCATCCTTTCATTGACCAGTCACAGTGGCCTGAGTATGATGGCCCACATATCGCGCCTGACCCTGAACTCATGGTGCGTATAATCGAAAGAACAAGAAAGAAGAGGTTCAGGGGTTATATGGATGATCTAGCGGGGTACGCCAACATGAAACAATTTGCTAGCGGACATTTCATGGAGCCTCACAACATCAACAGTTGCGCCCAATGCGACGATCTGGGACACAATGCTAGAACATGCAACAAAAGGAGAAGGATCGATGGCACACACAAAAGAGTTAGACTGGTGGTCGTAGAGGAGGTTCCGAAGGCACATGAGGAGGTAGGAGTGGTGGTTGCGGAGGACAGACGCGTCTTAGTGGTAGCGCACGAGGTTGCACCACTAGTGCAGAAAATCCTAGCTATGGCATGGCAAAGATGGGATTGCTGGCGTAGACACCCTACGCCAACAATATGCCGCCACAGTTAAATAATAGTGGTGGCGTTGGAGACTATTCCAGCAGTATTTCATGTACATATGGCATTGGATTTATCGCCACGACGGAAATATCATATATATCTACGACGTGTCAACTTTTCCAACGCCATACACTAGAGAGGTCATTATGGGCGTATCCGATGTTTCGCACGCCAGTACTAAATGACCAGGCGCAATAAAAAAATGCTGCCACCACAGCGAGAAATGCTGTGGCGGCAGTGCAATTTTGTGTCAGTATATACATAATGATGTTTGTGTCCCACATTGATTCCGATAAGAAATTAATATACACGTACACCATAATTTATATTATGGTACACATCATTTATATATATATATATATGCATACATTAACCATCGTCGTAACTACTAGTACGGTGCTCATCACGTTTAGGATCAATCTTGAAGAAGAGGGAAACCCCTGCATCTCCATGCATGGTGTAGCATAGAGATTCACTGATCTCCAATCTTCCAAGTTGCAATCACTCGGGTAGTTGCCTCCATTCTTTTAACTCGAAATGTCCATATCTGGTGGTCACCCATCACCGGAGGCACAACACATCTTGGGAGCTTCTGTCTTTGAACAAAATAGTAACATAGTAATCAATGTAGTAATCATCTTTCATCTTGAGGCATATAATTGTCGTATAAACCACACTATTAGCAACAAAATTTGTGTGATCTACATCATCATTAATAGTACATTTGGAATTGAAACCATCTTTCCTCTTGAGGCATTGTAGCATGATGGAGAAGCATTTATTGTTGTCAAGGTGAGGATCGTCGTACATACCACTTTGTCGAAACAGTATGGGCATTCTTCCATTTTGTGCTGCATTCACAAAATAAAAGTCAATGGAAAAAATGGACATGAACGTAGGGAAAAAATGGATATATTGAGTGCAAGAAATTTTGATGAAATGAAAATGAATCCACATTTTGCCAAAACATTGGACACTCTCTCGACCTTTTCCTGCAAAAAGAAACATAGCTAGTGAGAGACAATTCGCAAGAACACAAGATATGCAACATATAACATATTTCATTAATTCACATTTCATCAAATGGTTAGAGATAGATTTTTTACTGTCCGGATCGAGTGGGGGCCATCTCTCAGGAGGGCATGGTGGGGGCGCCCGTGAAGACTGCACGACGAGATGATGGTGTGTGGCGGATGAGGCAACCAGACAGGACGGCGGAGAGAGAGAGTGGCCGGACAGGACCACCACAGAAGGAGAGAGCGGCCGAACAGGACAATGGAGGAAGAGGCTCTTGGATAAGCGGGTGGGCTTGAGGAAGGGCTGGGCAGCGTGGCGGCACATCTGGCGCAGGGTGCGGGCACGGATTGGCTAGGGAACGACGGAGAATGGTGTCCGGTGGTGGGGGGAAGAAGGGGAATCTGAGTTGTTCTCACAACAGTAGTGTAGATAAAAGAGCAAGTTAGTCATTAGTGCTGGCGCCAATGACGTGGCCGAAGCCATCAGTAATTGGTGTTGTGTTAGCTTGGTCTGTTCTAATAATACTTGACAAATGGCGTATGAAAATGCATACATGAATGTGGATCGAAGTATATAATAATGCAAATTAGGAGGTACACACAAATGAAGTACAATATAGTGTGAAGTACGTATTACACAATGAGAAGTACACAAAAGTGTAGTACATGAATAATGAAGCACACAAATTAATCAACTAGTACGACATCGTTTGACAATCCTCTCAATGATAGTTTGGGTCTTTTAATCTTGCTTGAATACTTCTGTCCCACGTTATGACTCTTCCGTAAGAAGGGACGTCCTGTCTCAGGCAAGGTAGTTCTGATCCTTCTCGTGGTGTAATTTTCATTGTCATCATAGTTCTCCTCTTCTTTTGGGTCGACGCCGAACTGATCATAGCCATCCTTGTTGGCCACCCCGTCCATCCCGACGATGGATCTTGGATCTCCTAACGACAACACAACTTGGCTTTGCTAGGTCAGTTGTATAGAAGCATTTGACACGTCCTGAGCGAATACCCAAGGCTCATATTTGGCAGTAATTCCTTTGACAACCTTTGCACCAGCAACTTGTGCTTCGGGCAAGGACATGGTAACGACACATGTTCTTCCTTCTCGACATTCTTCACCCATCTGACTCAGAACAGTGGCATTGTGTCATGTTCGACGTACTCAAGTTCCCATATCTCTTTGATCCTTCTGTAGTATCTGTTAGTTTCATTCTTGGTGGAGGCAATTAACGTGACACCTGAGTTCTGGTAGTCAGAGTTTTTTGTCTTTTGCCTCAGTATAGAATGTGTATCCATTGATATCATATGATTGGTAGGTGGCGACGGTGCATGCGGGGCCTACTGCTAATGCATAGATGAGATTTGCATTGGCAATACCCGTTGGCAGTGGTTTCTCCCGAATTCGCTCTTTTAACCAGGTTGCAAATTTGGAGTTTTGCTCTCTAATGATTTAGGCTTCGGTCCTCTCTCTCCCTGCCATTGCATGATCTCTCTCTCTTTAAGGTGTCCTTGTGAGTCTGCTACCAAGGAGTGATTATATCTTCTTGTTGTAACACCACTATGTGGGCTCTGTCGAAGTCGTCTCGGCGGTTCTGTATATCCACATTTAAATCACGCTTCAACTGTGAGTGACTTACTCCATCAAGCCTATCGGCATGCTTCCTCGTGGGTAAACCAACAGATTTATCATCATCTATATAATTATTGCAGAATGATATATACTCTTTGGTCAGATAGGCCTGAACGATGCTTCATCCGGACGGGCCCTGTTACGATCGTAACCCTTCAAAGTTCCATTCATCCTTTCAAACGGGAACATGGTATGCAAGAATGTCGGTCCAAGGTCTTTAAGCTCAGAAACAACATGAGCTAGGAGATGCACCATCACATCAAACAATGACGAGGGGGATATATCTCAAACTCACATGGTATTGTGATGATCTCCTCTTGTAGTCGAGTGAGATGTCGCACGCTTATCGACTTTCGAGAGAGAATGTCGAAAATGTTGCAGAAGTCAAGAAGTGTGTTGCGAATGTGATCATCCATTATCCCTCTAAGGGCTACCGGAAGTAATTGAGTCATCATCACATGAAAATCATGGGACTTCATGTTGCTAAACCTTTGCTTTTTTGTGTCAAGATATCTGCGTATGAGCCCCGAGTAACCAGAAGGAACCTTGATGCTGTCAAGGCAATTGAAAAGTTGATAAAGCTCATCCTCGTCGAGCGTGAAGCAAGCTGGGAGCAATAATCTTCTTTGTTTTTTGTCACGGTTTTGCCCTTCGTTGCCTCATCGGCTATGGTGGTGTTTTTGCCCTTGGCCATCTCCTTGGTTCTTTTAAGGGATGCGGGTTGGATCTCTTCCCTAATACCTATATCTTTCAAGTCTTGTCTTGCTCTTGTACCGTCTTTACTTTTTTCTGGCATGTCAAACAATGTGCCAATCAAACTCTCATAGATATTTTTTGTGATATGCGTCACATCAAGAGAATGCAGCGAACTGAGTAGTCCCCAATACTTCAAGCCCCAGAAAACTAACTTTCTTTTCCATACTTTTAGCAGCATTTTATTGGCCTTCTTTTTCTTCTTTCCTGGCTTAGGGCAATCTGTCCAATTCTTGAACATCTCATGGATTTCTTCTCCAATCCTCTTACGTGGTGGCCCTCGGTCCTCATCCGTGTTGTCGAACAGGTCGCCATGACTTCTCCACTCATCATCTTTGTCAAGCCACCTTCGATGCCCATGAACATTGTTTTGCAACTGCCCTTGTTTATAGCTGGAGAAAATATGTGTCATACATACATTTAACACATCTCCAATGTCCATGATATGCTTGTCCAAAAATATATCCGTAACTTAGATAGTCATGCATGGTCATGAGCAATGTTGCTCTCACTGTAAAATAGTTTGCAGTGCTGGTGTCCCACATTTTGACCCCTTCATCCTTTCATAATATGCGTAACTCCTCCTTCAATAGCTCAAGATATGTGTTGATATCATTGCCTAGTTGGAGCGGTCCTTGAATGAGCATTACCATGTGTATGTACTTTTGTTTCATGCAAAGCCAAGGTGGGAGGTTGTACATACAAACAAAAAGGGACATGTACTATGTGTGATACTCTGCTTGCCAAATGAATTTAGTCCATCTCTACTTACACCCAACCTGGGGTTTCATGGTTCTACTACAAATTCTGGTTCTATGCAGTCGAGTGCTTTCCACTGACAACTATCTGCAATATGTCTTAGAATGCCACCATTTTTGGATTTCTTGGTCTTATGCCAAGTCATGTTCTTTTCTTCCTTTGCGTCAGCGAAATAACGTTGTAGGCATGGAATCAATGGAAAGTACCATACAACCTTTCGAGGATCCTTCTTTCCAGGCTTGTATCGGGGTTCCTTGCAGGTTGAGCACTCTGTTTTGTGCTCATGCTCGCTAAGATATAAGATGCAATCATTTATGCATGCGTGATATCTTACATGCGGAAAATCAAGAGGGCACACGATCTTTTTTGCCTCATCAACACTCTTAGGCAACAAATTCCCCTTGGGAAAAACTGCATGTAAATATTCCAATCTAGCATCCAGACTTGCGTATGTGTTCTTGAATCTTGCCTTGACGTCTAGAAGTTTGAGCATGATGTGCAAGAGGGTGTGCTTAGGATCACAACCTTCATACAGTGGAGCATTCACGTCTAACTCCAACTACACCAACTTGAGAGCCTCCTTAATAGCAGCTCTCTCATTTGTTGTCTTCTTCTGAAGCAGTTCTTTAACATGGGGATCCTGCAGCATTTTAGCCAACGACATATCCTGGGTGACATATTCCTCTTCATGTTCAGGTGCTGTTTCATCATTTCCTCCTCTAGGCGCATGTTCATTATTGTTTCCTCTTTCTGGCGGCCCTGCTAATTCATCATTGAAAGGGTTCTCCGCTTCCATATCCGCTGCTCCGTCGTCGTCGTCACGTACATCATCATTGTCATCACTGTGTTTGTCCATCGTCTATAACCTTCAACGAAACTACGACGAAGAAAGTGCGCGAGGACGCTACCATCGAACGGGTTATGAAAAATTCCATTTTTGCAGGCCTTACATGGACATAATACCTGCGTTTCACACTTTTGTATCATATTCGTCACCATGAAATTGAGAAAAGCCTTCACACTTCGATCCATATTGAATCTTTCGATAGATCAAAGTAGCCTGTAAAGGGAAATACAAAAAGAATTACATATGTATCAAGCGAGGGCATACAAAATTTCGGCATGACCTTTACTAAAAGTGGTACATATTGAGTACCAGAAATTTGACGAAACCAAAATGAATCAATGTTTCGCCGCAACATTGGCAACTCTCTCTACAAATTTGCCAGCCATGCTTGTTTCTCCATTTAGCAATCACACACGTACGTAGCATGCATAACTAAATGACGAGGAAGTGTTTGTGTTAATTACCTCAAGCAGAAGAGATACGAGTCGAGTTAGTCCTCGATCGATTTCGTGAGAAGCCGGTCGACCATACGTAGGTTGGTGGGCGCCATTAATGAAGGTTGAAGGAAAATTTAATGCAAGTGGGTGGAGGAGATAGCTAGATATAGGTAGCTTAGAGAGTGGGTGTGTGGAGGAGGCATCACCTAGATAGATCTAACTACCTAATTAAGAATCATGCTAAAATAATTTAGTTTCTCAAGATGAGGAGAGGGAAGAGAGAGGAGGAAGAGGAAGAGCAAGAGGAATAAGAAGGGGAATCTAGTGTATACACAAGGGTTATCACGTGGTAGTGGTGATGTGACTTTAGTACTGGCATTTCAAGAAAACAACACACCAGCACTAACATGTATATTCTTGGGGTGCCGTCGTATGCTACGCCGGTGTTACGTGGGACCCAATGTTGACTAAAAAATGGACCCATAATATAAACTGCTAGCGTCCTTACTAAGTCAATGCCATAGATATATGAAATACTGTCGGCGTACTACCAACCTAGTTTGCCAATAGTAAGTCACGCATGTACACAACCTTGGAGGCCACATACAAGTGGCATTCCACGTACATCCAGCGCCATCACTAAGTAACTAGCGATGTCATACCAAAATGGCCGACGCCATTGATATTTGAAAAATGTAGGGCTGGCGTTGGCCGAAAATGGCGCGCCACCAACAGGAGTTGTGGCTAGCCATTTCTGTACTAGTGCACTAGTGGTGCTCGTGGAGGACGGACTAGTCTTAGAAGTGTCGGTAGGGGAACTAGGAGACAATGGATTGATAGATGACAACCTATTGACATTTTTCTTAATGTGGATGGTTGAAATAATATGAAAGTTAAATGTTTTTCTAAGCTACCACTTGTTGTTTATTTGTGTGTACACATTAATTTGTTGATATATTACACAAACATATCTTGTTATTATAGGCATGCTTCATCGAGTTCCATGCCTATGCTGTCGTGTGCTAATTGAGAGGACATGTCGAGAAAGTGGCGGGAGGCAACCTTGGACAAGAAAGAGAAAGGTGTGAAAATCCCAACATGTTGGTGTGGAGATGTCTGCAAGGTGATGGTGTCCACTATACTTGGGCATATGTCGG
This sequence comes from Hordeum marinum, assembly GCA_022496015.1. NCBI lineage: Eukaryota > Viridiplantae > Streptophyta > Magnoliopsida > Poales > Poaceae > Hordeum > Hordeum marinum. The sequence continues at coordinate 218,987,055 of CM039672.1, forward strand.
GTTGGACCGGGCCAAAAAAAGCCTGGTGCTGAAAACCTAGGCCCAAGCCCATCCATCGGGCCTAACAAATTGGGCCCAAGCCTTAAAAATCCTGACACAACCCGGTCAACGCGGCCCAACTACAGCTAAAATATGGTTTTCCACAAGCCCAAGACCGAACTGACCTGACCATCGAGCTCAATTTCTAGGCTTGAGCCCAGCCCGATGGCGCGACTATATCTGCCTCGGCCGAGGATATCCAGGTCGGGTCGGGTTGTGCCGTCTGGGTCGGGCTACCCATGGCCAGGCATAGTGTCCATTAATAGTGATAAGTAGTCATGGATGGAAGGTAGACGGTTTTGTGTGTGTCCCAACTATGTATATGATCGTGTGTGTCCAACTAACGCTGATGACCTCCCAACATTATGTAAATGACTGGAAGATAGTATTAATTTTGCTTCACCCCATGTTAATAATATAAACTTGTGTTCAATGCAGCCACCTCCTCCTCTTTGCAAGTACTTCACATGGATAGATCACGAAGTGCTAGAAGATGTCCAAAAGGATCAATATCGAGATTGTCTTAGGAGGCAGCGGTTGTTTGAAGAAGCATTGCAACGAGCCGATGATGAGGATAGTCGTGAGAAGGAGAGAAATGAGCGAAAGAAGCGTGAGGAGGAAACGGCACACAAAGAGAAGGTATTCGTGAAGAGGAGAGGGCACGAAAGCTTGCAATAGGTTGTGATGCGCAAGAGGAGGATGAAGCACATGACAAGAAGGGAAAATGGCCGCGGGTGAACCAATAGAGACTAGTCTTTCACTATTTGATAACTATGACATGAGTTTGTGAACTACATCATTTCCGTTGTGGACTATGTCATGAATTTTAATTTTAGGACTATGTATTAAATTTGTATTTGAGAATATGTATTACATTTGAATCCAAGACTATGTCATGAGTTTACTCTGTTTTCCATACCCTACTGTCAACTAACATGGCGGTAGGCCATACAACCCTACCGCCAGGGACCCTGACGATAGGCTGGCATCCCATTTTGCCTCCTCTCAATCATGTTCTATGACTGGATCTTTTATTTTTTTCTATGGTAGGGTTGGTCACCCTACCGCCATGGACCCTGGCGGTAGGTTGGCAATCCAGTTGCCCCCTCTCAATCACATTTTATGACCGGATCTTTTGTTTTTTCTATGATAGGGTTGGCCATCCTACCGCCATGGTCCCACACGGTAGGGTTCCAACATTTTTCATCTTTCCCATAAATTTTTGTAACTGGATTTTTTTCTATGATAGGGTTGGCCACCTACCGCCATGGTCCCTCGCGTAGGTGCGAACCATTTTTCCTCTTACAAAATCACGTTCTGTAACTGGATCTGTTTTTCCCTACTATAGGGTTGGATACCCTACCACCATGGTCCTTGGTGGTAGGGTGCCCACTATTTTTCCTCCTCCAAAATCACGTTCTGTAACCGGATATAATTTCTTTTTGATGGTAGCGATGGCTAGCCTACCGCCTGAGACCATGGCGGTAGGGTACCAGCATTTCCATCAGCCTATTATCTATTCTTGATTGTGTTCTACATCATAACACTTAACTATGAATGAAACAAAATGACATGAAATAAAGACATCAAAGTGGTTCAATTGATATACATAACAGAGGTCAAACGATTTCAAATGACATACTAGAAGTTCAAATGGCATACATACTAGAGGTCAAACTAGTTCAAGCATAAGTGTTGCCTCATGGGAGATTCCCCCTAATAATTCTAATGCGTATAATGATAGAGGCAAAGGTTTCTTGTATTTTGATGAGATGGTGACTATTGTTTTTGGTCGAGTAGACTTTGAAGATCCGACTAAGAACATGCGAGGACGTCGCACCTTAGCAATCGCTAAACCAACTCCAAGAGGTTATTGACCACGCCGGTGTTGGAAATATGCCCTAGAGGCATTAAATAAAGTGTTTATTATTATATTTCCTTGTTCATGATAATTGTTTATTATCCGTGCTATAATTGTATTGATTGGAAACACATTGCATGTGTGGATGAATAGACAACACTTTGTCCCTAGTATGCCTCTAGTGAACTAGCTCGTTGATCAAAGATGGTCAAGGTTTCCTAGACATTGACATGTGATGTCATTTGATAAAGGGATCACATCATTAGGAGAATGATGGGATGGACGAGACCCAAACTATAAACATAGCATATGATTGTGTTAGTTTATTGCTACAGTTTTCTGCATGTCAAGTATATGTTCCTATGACCATGAGATCATGCAAATCACGGACACCGGAGGAATGCCTTGTGTGTATCAAACATCACATCGTAACTAGGTGAATATAAAGGTACTCTACAGGTATCTCCGAGGGTGTCTGTTGGGTTGGCACGGATCAAGATTGGGATTTGTTACTCCATGTGACGGAGAGGTATCTCAGAGCCCACTTGGTAATACAACATCACAATAAGCCTTGCAAGCAATGTGACTAAGTGTTGGTCACGGGATCTTGTATTACGGAACAAGTAAATAGACTTGCCAGTAACAAGGTTGAACTAGGTATGGAGATACCGACGATCGAATCTTGGGCAAGTAACATATCGAAGAACAAGGGGAACATCATACGGGATTAACTGAATCCTTGACATAGAGGTTCGACCAATAAAGGTCTTTGTAGTATATGTAGGAACCAATATGGTCATCTAGGTCCCGCTATTGGTTATTGATCGTAGAGGTGTCTCAGTCATGTCTACATAGTTCTCGAACCCGAAGGGTCTGCACACTTAAGGTTCAATGACGTTTCTGTAGGATAGAGTTATATATGGTGGTGACCGAAGGTTGTTCGGAGTCCCGGATGAGATCCCGGACATCACGAGGAGCTCCGGAATGGTCCGAAGGTAAATATTGATATATAAGAAGTCCTGTTTTGGTCGTTGGAAAAGTTCCGGGCTCATCGGTAGTGTACCATGAGTGCCGGGAGGGTACCGAGTGACCATCGGGAGGTGTATTTCGACCCAAGAGGCTACATGGGCTGTGGGAGGATAAATACCAGCCCTTAGTGGTCTGGACAAATTCCCACACAAGGCCCATGTGGCTGGGAAGAAATTCCAAAGTGGAAAAGGTGGAAAAAGGCAAAAAGGTGGAAATAAGGAAGGAGTCCTAATCCTACTAGGAGTGGAGGAGGAGGACTCCTCCTCTCCACTTCGGCCGAACCAAAGAGGGGCTGGCCCTTGCGCCAAGCTTCCTCCTCCTCTCCTCCTATATATACTAGAGGTTTTAGGGTTTTTGTACAAGATTTTCAACCATGTGCAACCCTACCCTCTAGTCCATAGTTTCTCCTCTAGATCGGTTTCAGCTGTGCTTAGGCGAAGCCCTGTTGAGATTACTCCACCACCATCACTGCAACGTCGTCACGCTGCCAAAGAACTCATCTACCTCTCCGCTCCCTCTTGCTGGATCAAGAAGGCAGAGATCTTCATCAAGCCGTACGTGTGCTGAACACGGAGGTGTCGTCCGTTTGGTGCTAGATCGGGACGGATCGTGATTGGATCGCGAGACGCTCGGCGATTTGGATCGCGAATACGTTCAACTACATCAACCATGCTTCTTAATGCTCCTTGCTTAGTGATCTACAAGGGTACGTAGATCCACTCTCCCTCTCATAGATGCTCATCACCATGGATAGATCTTGCGTGTGCGTAGGAAATTTTTTGTTTCCCATGCAACGTTCCCCAACCGTGGCATCATGAGCTAGGTTTATGTGTAGATGAGATCTCGAGTAGAACACAAAGAGTTTGTGGGCGTTTCTGCTTAGATTGCTTCCTCCCTTGGTCGTGTTTTGGTTTAGCGGTATTGTGGGATGAAGCGGCCCGTACCAACCTTACTCGTACGCTTACGAGAGACCGGTTCCATCGACTGACGTGTAACTTCGTTGCACAAAGATGGCTAGCGGGTGTCTGTTTCTCCTACTTTAGTTGGATCGGATTTGACTAAGGCGGTCCTTGAGAAGGTTGAAAAGCAACTTATGTATCACCGTTGTGGTTTATGCGTAGGTAAGAATTGTTCTTGCTAGATACCCGTAGCAGCCATGTAAAACATGCAACAACAATTAGAGGACGTCTAACTTGTTTTTGTAGGGTATGTTGTGATGTGATATGGCCAGTTACATGATGAGATATATGTGATGTATGAGATGATCATGTGTTGTATAGAATATCACGACTTGCATGTCGATGAGTACGGAAACCGGCAGGGGCCATAGGGTTGTCTTTAATTATTGTATGACCTGCGTGTCAATCATTAAGCGCTATGTAATGCTTTACTTTATCGATAAATGGTAGCAATAGTAGTAGAAGCATGGTGGGCATGACAACCCCGATGGCGACACATTGATGGAGATCAAGATGATGGAGATCATGGTGTCGTGCCGGTGACGATGGAGATCATGTCGATGATTTCAAGATGGAGATCAAAAGCACAAGTTCATGGCCATATCATGTCACTTATGATTTACATGTGATGTTAATCCTTTTATGCACCTTGTTTTTCTTAGGATGATGGTAGCATTATAAGGTGATCCCTCACTTAAATTTCAAGATGAATTGTGTTCTCCTTGAGTGTGCACCGTTGTGAAAGTTCGTCGCGTCGAGACACCACGTGATGATCGGGTGTGCTAGACTCTATGTTCACATACAACGGGTGCAAGCCAGTGTTGCACATGCAGAACACTCGGGTTAAACTTGACGAGCCTAGCATGTACAAACATGGCCTCGGAACACAAGAGACCGAAAGGTCGAAAATGAGTCATATAGTAGATGTGATCAACATGATGATGTTAACCATGGAAACTACCTCAACTCACGTGATGATCGGACTTGAGTTGGTGAATTTGGATCATGTGACACTCAGATGACCCAAGGGATGTCAATTTGAGTGGGAGATTTAGTAATTTTATTAACTAAACTCATTATCTTGAACAATAGTCTAAGTAACCTTTGCATATTTATGTTGTAGATCAATGGCTCGTGCAGTAGCACCCCTGAATTTTAATGCGTTCCTAGAGAAAGCTAAGTTGAAAGATGATGGAAGTAACTTTGTGGACTGGGCCCGTAATCTGAGGATTATCCTCACAGCTTCCCAGAAATTATATGTCCTTGATGCACCGCTTGGTGACCAACCCGAAGACATGTCATCCGAAGACGTTAAGAACTCTTGGGAGGCACGTTCTGGAGATTAATCAATAGTTCAGTGTGCAATATTGTATGGCTTAGAACAGGGACTTCAAAGACGTTTTGAACGTCATGGAGCATATGAGATGTTCCAGGAGTTGAAGTTTATCTTTCAAAAGAATGCCCAGATCGAGAGGTATGAGACCTCCAATAAGTTCTATGCTTGCAAAATGGAGGAGAACGGGTCTATCAGTGAACATATACTCAGAATGTTTGGTTATTTGACTCGTCTGGTGGAGTTGGGAATTGCCCTTCCGCCAGAAGCGATCACTGACAGAGTTCTTCAATCACTACCACCTGGCTACAAGAGCTTTGTGATGAACTATAACATGCACGGGATGAACAAGTCAGTCGCCGAGCTGTTTGCGACGCTGAAAGTCGCTGAGTCTGAAATCCAGAAAGAACATCAAGTGTTGATGGTCAATAAAACCACTAGTTTCAAGAAGAATGGCAAGGGCAAGGGCAAGAAGGGTAAATCCAAGAAGGATGGCAAAGCAGTTGCTCCTCCTGTAAAGAAACCCAAGGCTGGACCCAAGCCAGAAACTGAGTTCTTTCATTGCAAGGGAACTGGTCACTGGAAGCAGAACTGCCCCAAGTACCTGGCTGACAAGAAGGCGGCCAACAACAAACAAGGTATATATTATATACATGTTATTGATGTGTACCTTACTAGCTCACGTTGTAGTGCCTGGGTATTTGATACCAGTTCGGTTGCTCACATTTGCAACTCAAAGCAGGACCTACGGAATAGACGGAGGCTGGCTAAGGACGAAGTGACGATGCAGGTGGGAAATGGTTCCAAGGTTGATGTGATCGCCGTCGACACGCTCTATCTTCGATTACCATCGGGATTAGTGATGAACCTGAATAATGGTTATTTAGTGCGTGCGTTAAGCATGAACATTATATCTGGATCTTGTTTATTGCGAGACGGTTACTCATTTAAATCAAAGAATAATGGTTGTTCTATTTATATGAGTAATATCTTTTATGGTCATGCACCCAATGTGAGGGGTTTATTCATATTAAGTCTTGATAGTGATGATACACATGTTCATAACATTGATGCCAAAAGATGTAGAGTTGATAATTATAGTACCACTTTCTTGTGGCACTGCCGTTTGGGTCATATTGGTGTAAAACGCATGAGGAAGCTCCATGCTGATGGAATTTTGGAGTCACTTGATTTTGAATCACTTGACACATGTGAACCATGCCTCATGGGCAAGATGACTAAAACATCATTCTCTGGAACAATGGAACGGGCAAGTGACTTGTTGGAAATCATACATACTAATGTGTGCGGTCCAATGAATGTTGCAACGCGCGGTGGATATCGTTACTTTCTCACCTTCACTGATGACTTAAGTAGATATGGGTATATTTACTTAATGAAAAATAAGTCTAAAACGTTTGAAAAGTTCAAGAAATTTCAGAGTGAAGTTGAGAATCATCATAACAAGAAGATCAAATTCCTACGATCTGATCGAGGAGGTGAATATCTGAGTTATGAGTTTGGCAGTCACTTAAGACAGTGTGGAATTGTTTCATAGTTGACACTGCCTGGAACACCACAGCGTAATGGTGTGTCCGAACGTCGTAATCGAACCTTATTAGATATGGTGTGTTCTATGATATCTCTTGCCAATTTGCCACCATCGTTTTGGGGTTATGCATTAGAGACAGCTGCATTCACTTTAAATAGGGCACCATCAAAATCCGTTGAGACAACGCCATATGAACTGTGGTTTGGCAAGAGGCCAAAGTTGTCGTTTCTTAAAGTTTGGGGATGTGATGCTTATGTCAAAAAGCTTCAGCCTGAAAAGCTGGAACCCAAAGTGGAGAAATGTGTCTTCATAGGATACCCGAAAGAGACAGTTGGGTATACCTTCTATCTCAGATCCGAAGGAAAAGTGTTTGTCGCTAAGAACGGAATATTTCTTGAGAAAGAGTTTCTCTCGAAATAATTGAGTGGGAGGAAAATAGAGCTTGATGAGGTTATTGAACCTTTACTTCAACCAAAGTGTAGCGCAATGCAGAAAGATGTTTCTGTGGAGCCTACAACAGTTGAAGAGGAAGTTAATGATGATGATCATGGAGCTTCGGATCAAGACACTATTGAACCTCGTAGGTCGACAAGGGCTCGTGCTGCTCCTGAGTGGTACGACAACCCTATCTTGGAGGTCATGTTGTTGGAAAACAATGAACCTACGAGCTATGGAGGAGTGATGATGGGCCCAGATTCCGAGAAATGGTTAGAGGCCATGAAATCCGAGATGGGATCCATGTATGAAAACAAAGTATGGACTTTGGAAGTATTACCTGAAGGGTGAAAGGCCATTCAAAACAAATGGATCTTTAAGAAGAAGCTGAACGCGGACGGTAATGTCACCGTCTATAAAGCTCGACTTGTGGCAAAGGGTTTTTCACAAGTTCAAGGAGTTGACTATGATGAGACCTTCTCACCCGTAGCGATGCTTAAGTCCGTCAGAATCATGTTAGAAATAGCTGCATATTTCGACTATGAAATTTGGTAGATGGATGTCAAAACAACGTTCCTCAATGGTTTCCTTGAGGAAGAGTTGTATATGATGCAACCGGAAGGTTTTGTCGATCTAGAGAATGCTGACAAAGTTTGCAAACTCCAGCGATGCATTTATGGACTGGTGCAAGCATCTCGGAGTTAGAATAAGCGCTTTGATGAGGTGATCAAAGCGTTTGGGTTTATACAAGTTTACGGAGAAGCTTGTATTTACAAGAAAGTGAGTGGGAGCTCTATAGCATTTCTAATATTATGTGTAGATGACATATTGCTTATTGGAAACAATATATATATGCTGGAAAGCGTGAAGGAATATTTGAACAAGATTTTTTCAATGAAGGACCTAGAAGAAGCTGCTTTCATATTAGGCATTAAGATCCATAGAGATAGATCGAGACGCTTAATAGCACTTTCACAAAGCACATGCCTTGATAAAGTTTTGGAGAAGTTCAAAATGGATCAGTCCAAGAAGGGGTTCTTGCCTGTGTTACAAGGTGTGAAGTTGAGTAAGACTCAATGCCCAGTGACTGCAGAAGATAGAGAGAAGATGAGTGTCATCCCCTATGCTTCAGCCATAGGCTCTATCATGTATGCAATGCTGTGCACAACACCCGATGTTAGCCTTGCCATAAGTATGACTGGAAGGTTTCAAAGTGATCCTGGAATGGAGCACTAGACGGCGGTCAAGAATATCCTTAAGTACCTGAAAAGGACTAAGGAAATGTTTCTCGTTTATGGAGGTGATGAAGAGCTCGTCGTAAAGGGTTATGTCGATGCAAGCTTTGACACTGATCCGGATGACTCTAAGTCGCAAACCGGATACGTATTTATTCTCAACGGGGGAGCGGTAAGCTGGTGTAGTTCCAAGAAAACCGTGGTAGCCGATTCTACATGCGAGGCGGAGTACATCGCAGCCTCGGAGGCAGCAAAGGAAGGTGTCTGGATGAAGCAGTTCATGACAGATCTTGGAGTAGTGCCCCGTGCACTGAATCCAATGACTCTGTCCTGTGACAACACTGGTGCCATTGCTCTGGCCAAGGAACCAAGGTTTCACAAGAGGACCAGACACATAAAGCGATGCTTCAATTCCATCCGCGATTACATCGAGGAGAAGGACATAAATATTCGCAAAGTGCACACGGATCTGAATGTTGCAGACCTGTTGACTAAACCTCTTCCAAGGGCTAAACATGATCAACACCAGAACTGCATGGGTGTTCGATTCATTACAATGTAAATCACATAGTGATGTGAACTAGATTATTGACTCTAGTGCAAGTGGGAGTCTGTTGGAAATATGCCCTAGAGGCAATAAATAAAGTGTTTATTATTATATTTCCTTGTTCATGATAATTGTTTATTATCCATGCTATAATTGTATTGATTGGAAATACATTGCATGTGTGGATGAATAGACAACACTTTGTCCAAAGTATGCCTCTAGTGAACTAGATCGTTGATCAAAGATGGTCAAGGTTTCCTAGCCATTGACATGTGATGTCATTTGATAACGGGATCACATCATTAGGAGAATGATGGGATGGATGAGATCCAAACTATAAACGTAGCATATGATCGTGTGAGTTTATTGCTACAGTTTTCTGCATGTCAAGTATATGTTCCTATGAGCATGAGATCATGCAACTCACGGACATCGAAGGAATGCCTTGTGTGTATCAGACGTCACAACGTAACTGGGTGACTATAAAGGTACTCTACAGGTATCTCCGAGGGTGTCTGTTGGGTTGGCATGGATCAAGACTGGGATTTGTTACTCCATGTGATGGAGAGGTATCTCAGGGCCCACTCGGTAATACAACATCACAATAAGCCTTGCAAGCAATGTGACTAAGTGTTGGTCATGGGATCTTGTGTTACGGAACGATTAAATAGACTTGCCGATAACGAGGTTGAACTAGGTATGGAGATACCGACGATTGAATCTCGGGCAAGTAACATACCGAAGAACAAAGGGAACATCATACGAGATTAACCGAATCCTTGACATAGAGGTTCGATCGATAAAGATAGTCATAGAATATGTAGGAACCAATATGGACATCCAGGTCCCACTATTGGTTATTGACCATAGAGGTGTCTTAGTCATGTCTACATAGTTCTCGAACCCGTAGGGTCTGCACACTTAAGGTTCGGTGACGTTTCGGTAGTATAGAGTTATATATGGTGGTGACCGAAGGTTGTTAGGAGTCCTGGAAGAGATCCCGGACATTACGAGGAGCTCCTTAATGGTCCAGAGGTAAAGATTGATATATAGGAAGTCCTGTTTTGGTCGTCGGAAAAGTCCCGGGCTCACCGGTAGTGTACCAGGAGTGCCGGGAGGGTACCGGGTAACCATCGGGAGGTGTATTTCGACCCAAGAGGCTACATGGGCTATGGGAGGATAAATACCAGCCCTTAGTGGGCTGGCCAATGTCCCACACAAGGCCCATGCGGCTGGGAAGAAATTCCAAAGTGGAAAAGGTGGAAATAACGAAGGAGTCCTAATCCTACTAGGAGTGGAGAAGGAGGACTCCTCCTCTTCACTTCGACCAAACCAAAGAGGGGCTGTCCCTTGCGCCAAGCCTCCTCCTCCTCTACTCCTATATATACTAGAGGTTTTAGGGTTTTTGCACAAGATTTTCAGCCATGTGCAACCCTACCCTCTAGTCCGTAATTTCTCCTCTATATCGGTTTCAGTTGTGCTTAGGCGAAGCCCTGCTAAGATTACTCCACCACCGTCGCCACAACGCTGTCACACTGCCGAAGAACTCGTCTACCCCTCCGCTCCCTCTTGCTGGATCAAGAAGGCGGAGATCGTCATCAAGCCGTACGTGTGCTGAACGCGGAGGTGTCGTCCGTTCGATGCTAGATCGGGACGGATCGTGATTGGATCACGGGATGCTTGGCGATTTGGATTGCGAAGACGTTCGACTACATTAACCGCATTTCTTAATGCTTCCCGCTTAGCAATCTACAAGGGTACGTAGATCCACTCTCCCTCTCGTAGATGCTCATCACCATGAGTAGATCTTGCGTGTGCGTAGGAATTTTTTGTTTCCCATGCAACGTTCCCCAACAATCGGAGCTAGATCAACTTGACCACGAAGGTCTACTTCCTACACACAAATTAAGAATAATCAAGAAACTCAAATTTCAATTAGGATACTGTGAATATAAGAGGAAAGCTTTATTGATGAAAGTGGCATTCTATGATGTCTTGGTCTGGTTGTGGAACACAAATGAAGGATGTGAAGTTGCAGCTATGGCCAACTTTTAATCTAAACAAAACCCAAGTATAAATGGTGCCTTAAGGGTTGTATTTATAGGGGAATAGGGAGGGCATTTCTTCCACCCTTTTCAAGGTGGAACTAAAACACCTCCTAAGTCGTTTCCCCTACAATACAAACTCTATAAACAATCTCGGAAGTTGTATTTCAAAATTACATGGGACTAGCCCAGAAATAATGTGACGCAACACCTATATTAAGGTATGGACAAAGTTTATGAAAGGGCATATTGTATATTTTGTTCATGTCCTTGTATGTCATCATGGGGGCTTCAAAGTGCTAAAATCTGCACTAGAAACACCATTCTGGTTCCCTTCACGCGCGCCCTTCATCTCCATGCTAGATCCCGCTACAATGTTCGTCCCTCTTTTCCATGCTAGGACCTTCATTAGTAACCAACACAAATGTATCCAATCTAGGTAGCATCATATTCTCATGATCATTATATTTGTTACCAAGAAACAAAAGTACTTGGTAATTTAATTGGCATGCGCGATCTCTAGTAACTGGTCCAGTTTGAATAGCGGTAGGGGATGTGGGTGTAACAATAGTAGTGATATCCTCATCATCCTCCACTTCTTGAAATGAAGTCATTCTCGATGGAAGCTCATCTTCCTCACCTGAATAAGGCTTCAAATTTGCAATGTTAAATGTGGGACTAACCCTAAAATCTACATGCATCTCAAGTTTATATGCATTATCATTTATTTTCTTTGACACCTTAAAAGGACCATAAGCACGTGGCATTACCTTTGATTTGCACAAATTAGGAAACATGTCCTTATGCAAATGTAACCAAACAAGATCTCCAGGTGCAAAGACAACATATTTTCTACCCTTATCTCCAGCAAATTTATATTTAGTATTCATACGCTCAATGTTTTCTTTGGTTAAGTCATGCATTTTTAAGGTCAATTCAACATGTTGTTTAGCATCAAAATTAACCTTTTCCAAAGATGGAAGAGGCACCAAGTCAATAGGTGCACGAGGTAGGAAATCATACACAATTTCAAAAGGGTACATCTTAGTAGTAGAATGCAACAAACGATTATAAGCAAATTCAATATGAGGTAAGCATTATTCCCATATTTTCTGGTTATTCTTGAAAACAGTCCTAAGAATAGTAGACAATGTTCTATTGACTACTTCTATTTGTCCATTAGTTTGGGGGTGACATGTAGTACTAAAAAGCAGTTTAGTCCCCAACTTAGCCTATAAACATCTCCATAAGTCGCTAAGAAATTTAGTATCACAATATGAAACAATAGTACTTGGCACACCATGCAAGCGAATAATTTCAAGAAAGAATGAATCGGCAACATTAGCAGCAACATCACTTTTATTACATGGTATAAAGAGTGCCATTTTCGAAAATCTATCCGCTACAACAAATACGCTATCCCTCCCCTTCTTTGTGTGAGGTAAACCTAAAATGAAGTCCATAGATGTAACCTCCCAAGGAACATTAGGTACATGCAAATGCATATGTAAACCATGAGGATTGAGTCGTGACTTAGCTTTTTGACATGTAGTTCAGCGAGCAACAAAATGCTCAACATCTCGTCTCATATTTGGCCAAAAGAAATATATAGAAACTAAGTACTTCGTCTTCTTCATGCCAAAGTGTTCCATTAATCCTCCTCCATGCGCCTCCTGCAACAACAAAATACGAACAGAGCTAGCTGGAATGCCTAGCTTGTTAGCACGAAACACAAATTCATCATTAATGATTAACTCATTCCATGTTCTCCCTTCTTTACAATTCTGCAAGACATCTTTAAGTTTAGCATCATGTACATTTTGATCTTGTATGGTCTCCAAACCAAAATTTTAAAATCAAGTTGTGAAAGCATAGTAACATTATCTTTACCGTTCTTGTGTCTAATGACATAAGGGAAAGTCTCAATGAATTCAACCCATTTAGCATGTCTACAGTGTAGTTTTTCTTGACTTTTAATATGTTCCAAATATTCATGATCAGAATGTATACCAAATTCTTTGGGCCATAAATAATGTTGCGATGTTTCCAAAGTCTGAACAAGAGCATATAATTCCTTATCATAAGTATAATAATTCAGACTAGGCCCACTCAGTTTTACAGAAAAGTATGCAACAAGTTTACCATCTTGTAATAACAGGTCTCCTAATCCAATTCCACTAGCATCACATTCAAACTTGAAAGTCTTATTGAAATCAGGAAGTTGGAGTAAGGGAACATGTGTTAACTTATCTTTCAATACTGTGAAGGCTTCTTCCTGTGTGGTACACCAAACAAAAGCCACATCCTTCTTTGTAAGCTCATTGAGAGGTGCAACAATGGTGCCGAAATCTCTCACAAAACACCTGTAGAAACTAGCGAGGCCAAGAAAACTCCTCACTTGTGTGACCATTTTGGGCCACGGCCAACTCTCAATAGCTTCAATCTTGACTTTATCAACTTCAATTCCCCGTGGAGTAACAACATAGCCAAGAAAAGATACTCGGTTGGTGCAAAAGGTGCACTTCCCAAGGTTACCAAATAAACGTGCATTACGTACAGCAATAAAAACAACACATAAATGTCCCAAGTGTTCCTCCAAAGATCTATTATAAATCAGTATATCATCAAAATAGACTACCACAAATCGTCCAATGAAAGCACATAAAACCTCGTGCATTAATCTCATGAAAGTGTGAGGTGCATTAGTTAACCCTAAAGCCATGACTAACCACTCATATAATCCAAACTTAGTTTTAATGTTGTTTTTTCATTCATCTCCCAATTTCATATGGATTTGATGGTATCCACTACGCAAATCAACTTTGGAGAAAATGGTAGAGCCACTTAATTCATCAAGCATATCATATAGCCTAGGAATAGGATGACGATAACGAATAGTAATATTATTAATGCCTCTACAATCAACACACATACACGATGTACCATCCTTTTTTGGCACCAGAATAATAGGAACAGTACAAGGACCAAGATATTCGCGTATGTAACCTTTGTTGAGAAGCTCCTATACTTGACGCATAATATCCTTTGTCTCCTCAAGATTGGTACAATATGGCACACAGTTGGGTAGCGATGCACCAGGAATTAAGTCAATCTGATGCTCAATCCCTCTAATAGTTGGTAATCCTAGTGGCACATCTTGTGGAAAGACGTCAGTGAAATCCTGCAAAATGTTAGTCACAGCGGGAGGCAAAGAGGCAGACACATCCTCGAATGAAAATAATACCCCTTTGCACACAAAAGCATAGCAAACAAATTTAGTGGCAAGTAAACATCCACTCTTCAATTTTCTTTCAGATGCAACACTAGATGATGGTTTATTAGGATTATTATGTTTCTCAAATTCCATTGCCACGCTCTGATTTTTACTCTTACTTTGCTCCAGTTTTGCTTTACTAGCTCTAGCAATGTCAACTTTCATAAAATGTTCAGGAGAGATAAGAAGCAAAGTTATATTTTTATCCTTATGAACAAGAATACACTGATTTGTCCTACCATGGCGTATTTTTTATTGAATTACAGTGGTCCACCAAGTAAAATGGACCACGATTGCATGGGTACCACATCACAATCAACATAATCAGAATATGTAGCAATGCTAAAATGCACATGAACAGTACGTGTTACCTTAACATTGCCACCGTTGTTGAACCATTGGATGTAATCAGGATGAAGAAGTGGTATGGTGGTGAGAGGCAACTTCTCCACCATCTCCATGCTAGCCAAGTCGTTGCAACTCCCTCCATCAACGATGACGCAGATGGAACGTTCCTTCGTAACTCCCTTTGTATGGAACAGGTTGTGCCTCTGATTTTGCTCAGCCTTTGTTCTGCACACTCAAAACATGTTGAGCAACTAAACTTTCATACATGTCAGTGTATTTAGCAGATATGTATTTTGTCTCTTATTCAGTATCCTCGGCACCATGTTCTTCACATGTAATAAGATCCAAAGTCTCCTCATAATAATCACTAGTGGAGTCATATCCACCATCCTCAGTAACAATCATCACACGCTTGGATGGGCATTCTCTCGCAGAATGACCTCTACCCTTGCAATGACGACATATAACCTCATGTATTTGTCCTGTGGATGCCATGGATGAAGAAGAGCTTTGTGCAGGCCCTGAAGGTGTACCCTTAGTGGTGGGTAGTGGAGCTGCCTCTTTTCTTCTATCTATGTTGGAGTTGGCGGCTGAAGTATACGGTGATGTAGTAGAATGTGTGGAAGTAGATGATGTACATGGTGTCCATGATGAAGATCGACCTGCAAAAGAATTACTTCTCGCCAATGTTAGTCGATCCTGTACTTAACGTTTGGCTTTGCAAACAAGATGGAATAAAAGAGTGATAGTGTTATACTCCTTCTACTCTAAAACAGTATGAAACTCTCTATTATTCCACCCATAAAATGTGCAAGCATCGCTTCATTCTCCTCAACAATACCACATCTAATCATGCCAGTTTGTAATTCATGGTATTATTCTTCTACAAAAAATCCTTGTCTTAAACGCTCCAAATTTTGAAGTAATTCACGTGGATAATATGGTGGAACCCAACGATTATGCATGGCTATTTTCAAAGCTGACCAAGTACTTGGAATATTATCATGATGTATTCTACAATGTTCAAACCACCAAATACTAGTGAATGCACAAACAACAGCAACAACACGTCTATCCTCGGGAAATTGTAAGCATGTAAAACATTACTATGTTTCTAACTCCCAAGTAAGATATACATGAGGAATGTATCTACCCTCAAATGGCGGAATATTCAATTTTAGTTTAGGTAGATAGTCATGATCTCATATCTGAGGGGGTGGTGCAGCCCTACCATGGCGATTGTATCCATGTGCACGGCCTAGTGCTTATGCTAGTGGTTGCCCCTGGTGCTTATTTTGGAGCAACCTCTCCCTCATTGTTTTAATCACCATCACAGTCCTCATTCTGCTCAAAAACAGTAGCAACAACAGCAATAGAAGCCGCAATAGTAGCAATGACACCATAATTTTTTCCTTGCTCGATAGGCACACATTGTGCTCATCCCGCAAAATTTGGGCAACGATGTTGTTGTTATTGTAGAGGGACGACGTGCGGCTGGTGGTGGTAGATGTGCAAGTACCTCATTAAATTTAGCATCCATCTTGTTGTCAAACGTCTTCTCCAACCCATCTAGATTCTGCATGGCCTCTCCAAAGCTGGTCATCAAGTCTTGCACATGTTCCCCCATCATTTGTTGAAACTTACCATTGAGCTCCTTGTTCATCATGCTCTCCCAGTCGATCTTGTGGGCTTGTGATCCTGTCATGGTTAGCAGCAATAGCAGCACACAAGAAAATGAACCTACAAACTACTAGGAAGTGGTGGTGGTGGTGGTGTGTCACAAATCCAAGCAAATCTCAAATTCTTACCAGTTCTTACCGAGCAACAGGCGGTGATCAGTAACCGTTGTAGTCAAAACTCTCAAAGCTTTGATAAAGTGATTGCCAGGTAGTGTCAAACACATGAAGTAGTAGTAAAAATGTTAGCAATAATCAATTCAGAGATGCAAAGCTGAGGATACGTTCAACGACGGTACCGTGCTGGTCCTAGGCTAGACTGTACTAGAGACGTGAGCCTAGATCACCAAAAAAATCACGGTGCAACACACAATCAAGATAAAAGCACACTCTGAAAAAATCTCTTTATTTTTGCGCTCTTTTTTGTTTTGCTCAACAACATCTTTCCCAAAAAAGTCTGCAAATGGTCTAGAAACTGCCTAGCCATAATTTTCGAGACTTACTTTTTCTTTTTTCAAACCAAACCTATTTATCTACTGCGGCAACATGAAAGATAGAGAGTCTGACTTGATCACGACACGTAGTATGGAGTGATCTGGAAATCAAAAATAGAGAAATAAATACTGGACTTGGACTAGGATTGGTGGCAGATATGAATCTGGTGGAACTCGGACTAATGGTGGATATATGTAGGGGCGGTTAAACACGGACTTGTGGCGAACCGGACTCGGATTGGCATGATGGCGGCAGACATGGGGTGGTATATGTGGACTCGGATTGGCGTGATGCCGGTGGATATGGGGTGGTATATGTGGACTCAGATTGATGGCAGATCTGGGGTGGTGGTGGTATATGGCAATGGTTGTCGGATTTAGGGCTCCACAAAATCCTCAAGGTTCGAATGCAGGGGCTTGTGCGAAGGTTCCCTATAGCCTCGCCCAACCTAGCTCGCTACATGATGGTTACTACGGCGAACTCGCTCGATGACGAGGAAGAAGATGAACATAGCAGTTTACCCAGATTTGGGCTGCTGTGAAGTGTAATACCCTACTCCTGCTTTGGTTGATTGCCTCTCGTGGAGGTTTGGTGGATGAACTAGTACAATGGGCTTCAGCCTTGTGAGAGCTCTCAAGAGGTGTTCTTGGCTCTCTGCCTTGTCGTGGTTCGTCCAGTGGCTAACTGTTCGACCCCCCCTTCTACGGTGTGACCTAGCCTCTATATGTAGTGGTGGTACGAGTCCTCTTCCCTTATCAAAATGGGAGGAAGGGATCCCACAACGGCCAATTTCGAAGGGGAACAGGAGTACATCTGCCCCTGTCCAAAGGTAGTCTTCGCCTGCAAAGTGGCTGTCGATGATGCAGTGGTGGGCTCGGCGATGACATTCGTCCTGCGGGGCTCGTGGTCGTGGTCTTGTTGCACCAGAATGGAAACCTTTGGGCGGCGCTTCGGGAACATGTGTACATCCTTGCTCCCTTTGCACCAAAGGGGAAACTGCGCCGCCTGGCGTGCTAGCGTCCGCCTGTCCCTCCTTGCGTCACCTTTGACTCTGAAGGCCAGGCTTTGCATAGAGATCTCCGCCGCTCAGGAGGGGGCCTGAGGAGGCCCATCCTTGCTGCCCTCGGGGGCATTCTTCCTCGCGAGCCTAGGGTCCTCGGGAGGGCCTTGTCTTGAGTAGAGTCGCGCCAATTCACGCCTGGCTAATGAAGTAGGCCATGCCCTGGGCCGCAGGCAGGCAGGGCTGGGTACCCCCATTCGAAGAACTCCGACAATAGCCCTCAGGACCAAGGCGTGCTTGAACCGGCTTCGGGGTGAAGCTTTGAGGATGTCTCGAAGCACTAGGGGCCCCAAACAGCTGCGGACCAGGCTTTACACACGTCGGACGCATGTGTGGTGACGCCCCCGCTCCCCGAAGGCATCAAGAACCGCCCCAAGTCAAACCGATGCAACGCCTGCGCACATCACCAGCCATCATTACTTCTCTTTGAATGATGTCACCCCCTTGGGCCTCCAGCCCTCGGCCCACATGGATGTGACCCGAGAGTGTCAGGTGAGGCGACGTGAGGCAGGATCGGGCGTCGATCGAGCCGCTCCTTTCGGCACCCGAGGGGCGCACATCACCTGCTCTCCCATGACGCCTTGTGGCCTTGATTCCTCCTATAAATCAACCTTCCCCACGATGGAGCCTATCCATCCTGCGACTCTAGAGAAATCCGCCTGCTCCCGCGACTTCAGAGAAAACCCTCTTCCTGTCCTTAGCTTTTTCCTTTCCATGGTGTCTGGAGGAGTCGCCGCCGGTGCAGGCGAGCATGCAGGGCCGTCAGCCCCCTCGCTCTCCTCCAGAGGCAACAGTGGAGGGCCCTCGGGGCCGATGCTGGGCCATGGTGATTGAGTGAGTGTTTCGCCGGCCCCCTCTTTCCTTGCTTAACATGTCCAATGTGCTGGGCTTGATCGTCTCCTCCTTACAGGGCATCGGCGGCCAAGAAACGCAAGCGCGTCAAGCTCTAGGAGGAGGTGGACGCGCTGCGTGCCCAGCTGGCGACCGCCGACGCTGCCTTCCAAGCCGCCCTCAGGGGCGAAGCGGAGGCCATGGCGAAGCTGGCGTCCCTCAAGGCCCAGGTCCCGGAAGTGGCCGACGCCGTGCAAGCCACGCGGGACGAGGCGGCTTACACCAAGATGTTGGAATCCCAACGAGCCAAGCAGTACCTCGACATTGCCCACCGCGTGACCGGCGCGGTGGAGCAGTTCGTCGGGGATGCCCCTGCCCTCCCCAGCATGCAGGGCGACGGGGGATACCTCGTCTTCTTCCGCCGGGTGGTGGAGACGCTGGAGACCAGCGTCTCCCACATGAACGCGGACAATGAGGCCGAAGCACGGGACCTCCTGGAGCTCGCGTCTACGCACGTCTTCTCCAACCTGCGCCGCCTCGTCCCGGAGCTCGACCTCTAGTTCATGATGGACCGGGTGCCCGAGGGGCTCCTGAGGCCTCTCTAGGACGAGGTGCGCCCGCACGGGGACACCCCGATCACGCGGTTCATCAAGGTGCCCCCTCCTAGGGGAGAAGGCGGCCCTGGTGCCGTGGCGGTTGTCGGCTCGGATAGTGACAGCGACTCCTCTGCCTAGACTCCCCCTACTTCTTTCTCCTAGTACTTGTAATAGCTTAAAACGAACATGGCCCCTGTGGGCGTTACTTTTTGCGTGTGACCTCTGTTTTTGTCTCTTGTCCTTGAATCACCGTTGGCCGCTCGTAATTAAGCATTTTAGTTTTCTCGTGCAAGATTGGCAGCGCCGCCGATGTGGGCAGGTGACGGGGGCTAGTCGGGTCCTCGTGAGGTGCCCCCTCTTGAGGGGCGGCCTGTGGTAGCCGCCCTTGGATTCGTGGCTTTGTAGCCTGTCGCCGCCGAGCCTATGTCCTCATGTTATTTCTCCTAATGCTCCAGGCCTCAGGGGTGTTAGTAATCGCGCGTAGTTGGCTCGTAGTTCCCGCATCCTCGCATTAGGGCATACAAACCTCGCCTCACCTTTGGGGCATCGTTAGATCAGGAAACTCATGCTTGATTAGGTAGTCTACTTAGCTTGTGGGTTGTGGATGATCTTGTGCCTTGGCTGGGTTGTCCAGGTAATACGCTATTCCGCCCGAGGCACTTCTTCATTGCTTGCGAATGGGGCATGCTGGGGGCCCTTTCTACGCTCTGTGTATGCAGGTCCCAGTCCTGCGCATTTACCTATCATCGTAGTTTACAACTAGCCAAGGTTGCAACCACGAGGTGAGGCCTCGATACCCTTGATGCCGACCGAATAACCAAGGACTGCATTGAGGGTGCCGAGTGGCTATATGACTGGTAAGGCTCCTGAGGTGTACTGCTCAGGAGCCCCCTTCGACACTCAAGCAGCTCTACGTCGACAAGTCTCAGTCCCGCACATTTCCCTACCACCGTGGTATATGACCGGATCACCAAGGACGCAACCACGATGTGAGGCCTTGATACCCTTGACACCGAGCGGATCACCAAGGACGGCGTCGAGGGTGCCGAGTGGCTTTATGACCGCTAAGGCTCATGAGGCGTGATGCTCGGGAGCCCCCCTTGATGCTCAAGCGGTCCCCATTCCGCTCTGTCGGGTATTGCCCCAGGAGGCCCAAGCATTGGCGCGTCCTGAGACTCCATGCTGCAGCGTCGCGCCACGGTCGGAGCCCCCCGAGCGGGGGTCGCCTTCCAAAAGACACAAGTCCCTAAGGAGACAGGGCCTCTCTATCCAAGTCCGGGGTGCCTTGGACAGGGACGTAACATGCGGCATCTTGCAAAACACCGACCCAGAAGACAGAGAATTCAAGATTGGTAAAAGAGAATGCAATGAGAGAAAAGTCCACGCACCTTTTTATTTTAAATACTGAACTCCAAACTCTTCAACTTTATTCCAAAAAGCGGCAATTCGAACACAGAAAGAAACAAGCAAACGCCGCGTCTGACACCTAGGCTAGTCTTCGTCTTCCCCCAACATTGAGCGTAGGGTATCCACGTTGCATGGCCATAGCCATTGATGGGCAGTGTTGACTTCTCCGCCAGCGCGGAGCATGGGGCTGCCACATTGCGTTGGAGGAACCCCTTTGTGTCCTCAGGGGGGCATATACATCCCACTCATTATTACATGAGAGTGTCACAGCCGTAGATAGCCGAGAAAGCCCCCGGGTGCCTGGCCCGGTAGCTCCCAACTCCATCAAGAGCCATCTCGTGCATTTCTGCTCGGTTGCGCGCCCCTATGACCCAAACCCTAATACGTTGTCCCCCGCGTAACCGCAAGATTGCGCTCCCACGGCCCAAACATGAGTACAACACATTCGGCGTGGCCACAAGGGTGTTTTGTCGATGAGGCCGCCTCGTGAGGCGTTAGGGCGGTGACCATGCATTACCTCGCCTCGTGAGGCCCAGCCTCCCGAGGTCGTGCCAACGTTTCGATTGTCGCGGGTGGCCCGCGTTACCTGTGTCTTGCTACCCATCCCCCAGGGCATCATCCCTAAAACCCCGGGGTTCGGCTTGGCGATGCTTGCTCGTGGGGGCAACAGCTTGCGTCGTGCCCTCATGGGCCTGGTGACGTCCTCCCTCCTTCTCCTTCTTGCATTGTCCAAACTTGGCGCTTCATCGGGGGAAGCCCCCAAGCCAGGCTCAGGGAGGACGTTCGGGACTTCCCCTATCCTTGAGGGGCATTGGCGCCCGTGGCAGGCGCCTGATCCGGGCCGGTGTCCCTGGGCACGACGTAGCATGGTAAGTAGGGCTCTACATAAGGGACCGGTTCTCCTCCTGAGCCGCCCGATGGGACGCCGGGGACGGTCCCTCCAGGCAGTGGTGGGGCACCGTCTTGCGCGCGCAGTCTGCAGACCCTCCTGCGTCGAGCCTTAGAGCGAAATTGCTTACCTCTGCCACCGCTACAACGGCCAATTTCGGGGCTTGGACGCATGGGCCAACGACATCACGGAGCTGGTCACCGTCACGCGAAGGGCCTTGGCTCCTCACTCTTCTCCGGGTGTTGGGGGTTCATCTGTTGCGCATGCCCTTGGCCCGCATACGACGCACCCCCTTCAACCCTATGCAAGCTCAGGCGAGGCCCGCCGTATGCCATGATCCTCCTCCTCCGAATTCCGGTAACTGATTTCGGGGCGCAGCCCAGCCATGAAGATCAAGCTCGTGAAGGAAACAACAGAGCACCACACGCGCGCTCCAACACGCACCCCCACAACCCAGTGGAACTTCAACAACCCGGACTGGCCAGGTCCGCCCCTGTCCAAAGATGGTCTTCGCCTGCAAAGTGGCTGTCGATGATGCAGTGGTGGGCTTGGTGATGACATTCGTCCTGTGGGGCTCATGGTTGTGGTCTTGTTGCACCAGTATGGAAACCTTTGTGTGGCGCTTCGAGAACCCACATACGTCCTTGCTCCCTTTGCACCAAAGGGGAAACTGTGCTGCCTGGCGCACTAGCGTCCGCCTGTCCCTCCTTGCATCACCTTTGACTCCAAAGGCCAGGCTCTACATAGAGATCTCCACTGCTCAGGAGGGGGCCTGAGGAGGCCCATCCTTGCTATCCTCAGGGCCGTTCTTCCTCGCAAGCCCAGGATCCTCGCGATGGCCTTGTCTTGAGTAGAGCCACGCCAGTTCATGCCTGGCTAATGTAGTGGGCCATGCCCTGGGTTGTAGGCACGCATGGCTGGGTACCCCCATTCCCAGAACGCCGATAGTAGCCCCCGGGCCCAAGGCGCTCTTGAGCCGGCTTCGCGGTGAATCTTTGAGGACGGCTCGAAGCACCACGGGCCCCAAATGCCTACAGGGCAGGCTTTACACGCGTCGGATGCATGTTTGGTGACGTCCCTGCTCCTGGAAGGCGTCAAGAACCATGCCAAGTAAAACCGATGCAATGCCTGCACACAGCACCAGCCATCATTACCTCTCTTTGAATGTTGTGGCCCCTTGGGCCTCCAACCCTCAGGCCACATGGATGTGACCCGATTGTGTCAGGTGAGGTGACGTGAGGCAGGATCGCACGCTGATCGAGCCGCCCCTTTCGGCACCCGAGGGGCGCACATCACCTGCTCTCCCATGATGCCTTGTGGCCTTGATTCCGCCTATAAATCCGCCTTCCCCATGGTGGAGCCTATCCATCCTGCGACTCTAGAGAAATCCGCCTGCTCCCGCGACTTCAGAGAAAACCCTCTTCCTCTCCTTAGCTTCTTCCTTTCCATGGCGTCTGGGGGAGGCGCCGCCGGTGCAGGGGAGCGCATGGGGCCGTCAGCACCCTCGCTCTCCTCCAGAGGCAGTGGCGGATGTCGGCATTCTCGGAACGGGGGTACTCAGTCTTGCTTGCCTGCGGCCGAGGGCATGGCCCACTTCGTCAGCCAGGCATGGCCTGGTGTGGCATATCCCAAGACAAAGCCCTCACGAGGACCCTGGGCTCGCAAAGAGGAGCAGCATCAAGACCCTCAGGGAGGAAGCTCCTTAGGCCCCCCCTCTTGAGGGGCAGAGATCTCTATGCAAGGGCCGGCCTCATGAATCAAGGATGACGCAGGGAAGGACATGCAAGCGCTAGCATGCCAGGCGGCATAGTTTCCTCTTTGGTGCAAAGGGAGCATGGACATACACGGGTTCCCAAAGCGCCGCCCAAAGGTTTCCATTCCGGTGCAACAAGACCACGACCGCCAGCCTTGCAGAGCAGATGTCATTGCCGAGCCCATCACTGCATCACCATCAGCTACTTTGCAAGCATAGACCACCTTTGGACAGGGCACAGATGTACTCCTGTCCCCCTTCAAAATTGGCCGTTGTGGGATTCCTTACCGCCATTGAGATAAGGGAAGAGGACCCGGGCCGCCGCTATATATAGAAGCTAGGTCACACCGTAGAGGGGAGATCCAATGGAGCACTTAGCCACCCCACTCTCCATCGCCAGACAGAGAGCCAAGAACACACCTTGAGCGCCCTCGCGAGGCTCAAGCCCGTTGTAATACTTCATCACAAAAACCTCCATGGGAGGCAATCCACAAAAGCAGGAGTAGGGTATTACGCTTTGCAGCGGCCCAAACCTGGGTAAACTGCCATGTGCATCTTCTTCCTCGTCATCGAACAAGTTTGCCATTGAGTCCATCGAGTAGCGAGCTAGGTTGGGTGTCACTACGGGGAAGTCTTTGCACATGCCCCTGTGTTTGAACCTTAAGGGTTTTGCGGAGCCCGATATCTGACATTTGGCGCGCCAGGTAGGGGTCGTGTCAAAGTCTTCTTCAACCCAAGCTCGTCTTCCACCTTGTTGCTCCGATGGCTGACGCCCGACAAACCCGTGCTGAGCGCCGAGCGGCCGTCGTTTCCTAGACTGCACCTGTGGGCCGTGCTGGCACGTGTCGGTCTCCTTTGCATGTGGCCAAAGCTGACACAGAGCTAGATGCCCACGAATAACAAGAGTCCTCCTAGCCGGTCACCACGCAGCGCGATGGCTGCACCGCCACTCCGTCGATCGTCCCGGCGACCGGGTCGTCCTCCCACGTCAGGTCTGGGCCGACACGCAGTTCGGGCACGCTCGCCATGGCGAACGAGCTACTCCACTACTGCCCCGCCCCTAACCGCTACGACGCCTGGCTCCGGGGTATCACAGAGCTCGTCAGTGCCGCCGGCAATCCTTCGGCCCTCTCCTACTCGCTCCGGCCCTATCCCTCACTAGCGGACGATGGGACTCATGATGCGGCACCACCTCCTCGGCACTGCGACTTCAATCTCGGAGGTGTGAGGCCCGCCAGCGCGACCAGTCTCATGGGTGAGGGATCACTAGAAGAGTGTCTAGAGGGGGTGAATAGACTACTAGCAGAAAATTAAAACCTAACATTTTCCCAAGTTAATAGGTTGGCAGATTTTAACAGTTTTAGCAAGGCTAACAATCCTATATACCCGACACATGCATGTCAACAGATATAGCAGCGGAAAGTAAAGACATTGCACATGAAGTAGAGAGATGAGATATGGAAATCAAACGCATTTTGAGATGCAAGGATTTTTCCCGTGGTTCCGATAGGTGGTACTATCGCACGTCCACGTTTATGGAGTCTTCAACCCACGGAGGGTAACGGTCACGAGAGTCCACGAAGGGCTCCACCCATAAGGGTCCATGAAGTAGCAACCTTGACTATTCCATAACGGCTTCCATCCACGAAGGACTAGCCTCACTATGGGTAGATCTTCACGAAGTAGGCGATCTCCTTGCCCTAACAAACTTCTTGGTTCACTCCACAACACGAAGTAGGAGGCTTTCAAACGACACCTAACTAATCTAGGAGGCACCACCCTCCAAAAGGTAATAGGCTCGGTAATGTCGATGAACTCCTTGCTCTTGTGCTTCAAGATGATAGACTCCTCAACACACAATCACTCTCTCACATATATGGCTTGGTAGAAGAGATGGGATTGGTGGAAAGCAACTTGGGGAGGCTAGAAATCAAGATCCATATGGTTGGAGTGGAAGATCTTGACCTCAACACAAGGTTAGGT
Organism: Hordeum marinum; assembly: GCA_022496015.1. NCBI lineage: Eukaryota > Viridiplantae > Streptophyta > Magnoliopsida > Poales > Poaceae > Hordeum > Hordeum marinum. Next base: position 219,012,402 of record CM039672.1, read on the forward strand.
GGTTCTCTCTCAGAAAACTGATAGGATAGGTATGGAATGGTTCTGAGTGCTTCCCTTTTGAGTACGTGGTGATGGAGGGGTATATATAGGCATCCCCAAAAATCTAAACGTTACGCACAAAATGACCAACTCGGTGACACCGATGTGTTAATCTCGGTGGTACCGAAGTGACCAAAAGGTGGCAACTTTCGAATCTCGAAGGGACCAATATAGGAATCTCGGTTGCACCGACAAGGTGACCAACGATCAAAATTGCCAAACTTGGTGACGCCGATTCAACATTCTCGGATAGACCAAATATGCAAACTTGCGTAACAGTAACTTGGCAGCCCAACTCGGTGGCACCGAAAGCAGTGTCAGTTGCATCGAAGGGTTAGTGTTTGGCTGAGTCTGTCTAGGGTTGGCATCGGTGGCACCGGAATAGGAATGTTGGTTGCACCGATTTGAGTGTTTGGCTTAGAACATACTTTGGTGGGAGAGTTTGTGGGTGTCTTTGGTGAGTATCACTTGTGCACGTATGAGCCTTTTGTTCACCAACAAAACTTTACCCCCCTTTTAATAGTATTGGCTTTCCTATGGACTCAAGGTGATTTCTCACAAATATAAAATGTAGAGTCCTCTTGCTTGAAACTTTTCCAATCCATTTCTTTTCATCTTGAGGTATTTCCACAATCTCGTTGCCAACCTAACTCTCCATGGACTATTATCTGAAAACACACTAGATAAAAGTATTAGTCGAAGAGATAATGTATGTTTTCATGAATTATCAGAACCACCAAGGGAGCCTATTGTGAAATACTCCCTCCTCATCATGGAGAGCACCGGGATGATGAAGATGGCCTCCAGTGATGGTTTCCCCCTCCGGCAGGGTGCCAGAACGGTTTCCCGATTGGTTTTTTGTGGCTCTGGAGGCTTGTGGCGGCGGAACTTTCGATCTAGGTTTCTTTTGGGGTTTTTTTTGTATTTATAAGAGTTTGTGGTGGTGGAAACAATTCTAGGGGGTCCACGAGGAAGTCACAAGCCAGGGGGCTTCACTTATATCTATTTAGAGAGTTAATAGGAGCTAGTCATCCAGATGGTTACTCATAAAATCCTACATAAAAACTTGTAGATCACTGAATATGATATGTTCGATTCCTTGCAATAGTTTTGCGATACGAAGATGGTAATATGAGAGTCGTGCTAGTGAGTAGTTGTGAATTGAAGAAATACATGTGTTGAAGTTTGTGATTCTCGTAGCATGCACGTATGGTGAACCGTTATGTAACAAAGTCGAAGCATGATTTGTTTAATGATTGTCAACCTTTGTGTGAGGGTCGGTTGCGCGCGATGGTTAACTCCTACCAACCTCTCCCGTAGGAGCATGCGTCTAATACTTTGTTTCGATAACTAATAGACTTTTGCAATAAGTATGTGAGTTCTTTATGAATAATGTGAGTCCATGGATTATACTAACTCTCACCCTTCACCTTTGCTGGCCTCTCTAGTACCGCGCAACTTTCGCCGGTGCGATAAACCCACCATATATTCTTCCTCAAAACAGCCACCATACCTACCTATTGTGGCATTTCCATAGCCATTCCAAGATATATTGCAATGCAACTTCCACCATTTCGTTTATGACACGCATCATCATTGTCATATTGATTTGCATGATTGTAAGATAGCTAGCATGATGTTTCCATGGCTTGTCCATTTTTTATGCCATTTGCTATGCTAGATCATTGCACATCCCAGCACACCGCCGGAGGCATTCATATAGAGTCATATTTTGAGTATCGAGTTGTAATTCTTGAGTTGTAAGTAAATAAAAGTGTGATGATCATCATTATTAGAGCATTGTCCCATGTGACGAAAGGATGATGGAAGCTAGGATTGCCTCACAAGTTGGGATGAGTCTTCGGACTTTACAAAAAAAATAAAAGAGGCCAAAGAAGCCCAAATAAAAAAAGAGGCCAAAGATGCCCACCAAAAAATGAAAAAAGGGGAAATAAAAAATAAAATGATGAGGGAAAAGAGAGAAGGGGCAATGCTACTATCATTTACCACACTTGTGCTTCAGAGTAGAACCATGTTTTTCATATAGAGAGACTCCTATATTGTCACTTTCATATACTAGTGGGAATTTTTATTATACAACTTGGCTTGTATATTCCAATGATGGGCTTCCTCAAATTTCCATAGGTGTTCGTGAGCAAGCGAGTTGGATGCACACCCACTTAGTTTATTTTTGAGCTTTGATACACTTCTAGCTCTAGTGCATCTGTTGCATGGCAATCCCTACTCACTCACATTGATATCTATCAATGGTCATCTCCATAGCCCGTTGATACGCTAGTTTATGTGAGACTATCTTCTCCTTTTCTTCACAGCCTCCACCATATTCTATTCCACCTATACTGCTATATCCATGGCTCACGCTCGTGTATGCGTAAGAGTTGAAAAGGTTTCAGAACATAAAAGGTGTGAAACAATTGCTTGACTTGTCATCGGGGTTGTGCATGATATAAATACTTTGTGTGGGGAACATGGCGCATAGCCAGACCATATGATTTTGTAGGGATAACTTTCTTTTGCCATGTTATTTTGAAGAGACGCAATTGCTTTGTTAGAATGCTTGAAATATTACTGTTTTTATGTCAACATTAAGCTTTTTTGAGTCTTATGGATCTGAAAATTCTTGCCACAATAAGAAGATTGCATTGATAAATATGTTAGGCAGCATTCACACTTCATAAATTATTTCTTTTATCATTTACCTACTCGAGGACGAGCAGGAATTAAGCTTGGGGATGTTGTTATGTCTCCAACGTATCTATAATTTATGAGGTATTCATGCCATGTTTACAATAATTCTATATGATTTTGGTATGATTTTATTAGAACTAACCTGGACTAACGTTGTTTTCAGCACAACTACCGTGGTGTTGTTTTTGTGCAGAAATAAAAGTTCTCAGAATGAGCTGAAAATTTACGGAGAATATTTTTGGAAAATGTAAAAAATTCTAGAGCGAAGAGTCATCGGAGAGGAAGGCCGAGGAAGCCAGAAGCCACAGGGGCGCACCCACCCCCTAGGGCGCACCCCCTAGCTTGTGACTTCCTCGTGGACCCCCTAGACTTGTTTTCACCGCCACAAACTCTTATAAATACAGAACCCCCCAAAAGAGACCTAGATCGGGAATTCCACCGCCGTGAGCCTCTAGAGCCAAGAAAAACCAATCGGGAGCCCGTTCCGGCAGCCTGCCGGAGGGGGAAACCATCACCAGAGGCCATCTTCATCATCCCGATGCTCTCCATGATGAGGAGGGACCCTCGGGGCTGAGGGTATGTACCTGTAGCTATGTGTTTGATCTCTCTCTCTCTCTCTCGTGTTCTTGAGATGGCACGATCTTGATGTACCGCGAGCTTTATTGATATAGCTTGAATCATATGGAGTTTTCCCCTCTCTATCTTCTTGTGATGAATTGAGTTTTCTGTTTGAAGTTTTCTTATCGAATTGAGTGTTTAAGGGTTTGAGAACACTTGATGTATGTCTTGCGATGGGATCTCCGTTGTGACAATGGGATGTTCTATTGATCCACTTGATGTATGTTTTGGTGATCAACTTGTGGGTTCTGTGACCTTGGGAATCTATGCATAGGGGTTGGCACACATTCTTATCTTGACGTTCCGGTAGAAACTTTGGGGCACTATTTGAAGTTCTTTGTGTTGGATTGAACATGATGAATTTAAAATTATGTGATGCATATCGTATAATCAAGCCCATGGGTACTTGTGGTGACATTGGAGTATCTAGGTGACATTAGGGTTTTGTTTGATGTGTATCTTAAGGTGTTATTTTAGTACGAACTCTAGGGCTGTTTGTGACACTTATAGGGATAGCTTATAAGACTGATTAGAAAAGATAACTTTGAGGTGGTTTCGTACCCTACAATAATTTCTTTGTTTGTTCTCCTCTATTTGTGACTTTGGAGTGAACTCTTTGTCGCGCATGAGGGATTTACATATGATTCAACTATGTTAGTATTGTTGAGAGAACTTGCACTAGTGAAAGTATGAACCCTAGGCCTTGTTTCAAAGCATTGCAATACCGTTTGTGCTGACTTTTATCATTAGTTACCTTGCTGTTTTTATATTTTCAGATTATAAAAGCCTATATCTACCATCCATATTGCACTTGTATCACCATCTCTTCGCCGAACTAGTGCACCTATACAATTTACCATTGTATTGGGTGTGTTGGGGACACAAGAGACTCTTTGTTATTTGGTTGCAGGGTTGTTCGAGAGAGACCATCTTCATCCTACACCTCCACGGATTGAAAAACCTTAGATCATCCACTTGAAGGAAAATTTCCGCTGTCCTACAAAACTCTGCGCTTGGAGGCCCAACACGAGTCTACAAGAACAAGGTTGTGTAGTAGACATCAAGTGTCTAGAGGGGGGGTGAATAGACTACTAGCAGAAAATTAAAACATAACCTTTTCCGAAGTTAATAGGTTGGCAGATTTTAACAGTTTTAGAAAGGCTAACAATCCTATATACCCTACACATGCATGTCAACAGATATAGTAGTGGACAGTAAAGACATTGCACATGAAGTAGAGAGATGAGATATGGAAATCAAACGCATTTTGAGACGTAAGGATTTTTCCTGTGGTTCCGATAGGTGGTGCTATCGTACGTTCATGTTTATGGAGTCTTCAACCCACGGAGGGTAATGGTCGTGAGAGTCCACGGAGGGCTCCACCCATAAGGGTCCACGAAGTAGCAACCTTTACTATTCCATAACGGCTTCCGTCCACGAAGGACTAGCCTCACTATGGGTAGATCTTCACGAAGTAGGCAATCTCCTTGCCCTTAAAAACTTCTTGGTTCACTCCACAACACGAAGTAGGAGGCTCCCAAGCAACACCTAACCAATCTAGGAGGCACCACCCTCCAAAAGGTAATAGGCTCGGTAATGTCGATGAACTCCTTGCTCTTGTGTTTCAAGATGATAGACTCCTCAACACACAATCACTCTCTCACATATATGGCTTGTTAGAAGAGATGGGATTGGTGGAAAGCAACTTGTGGAGGCTAGAAATCAAGATCCATATGGTTGGAGTGGAAGATCTTGACCTCAACACAAGGTTAGGTGGTTCTCTCTCAGAAAACTGATAGGATAGGTATGGAATGCTTCTGAGTGCTTCCCTTTTGAGTACGTTGTGATGGAGGGGTATATATAGGCATCCCCAAAAATCTAACCGTTACACACAAAATGACCAACTCGGTGACACCGATGTGTTAATCTCGGTGGTACCGAAGTGACCAAAAGGTGGCAACTTTCGAATCTTGAAGGGACCAATATAGGAATCTCGGTTGCACCGACAAGGTAACCAACGATCAAAATTGCCAAACTTGGTGACGCCGATTCAACATTCTCGGATAGACCAAATATGCAAACTTGCGTAACAGTAACTTGGCAGCCCAACTCGGTGGCACCGAAAGTAGTGTCGGTCGCATCGAAGGGTTAGGGTTTGGCTGAGTCTGTCTAGGGTTTGGCATCGGTGGAACCGGAATAGGAATGTTGGTTGCACCAATTTGAGTGTTTGGCTTAGAATAGACTTTGGTGGGAGAGTTTGTGGGTGTCTTTGGTGAGTATCACTTGTGCACGTATGAGCCTTTTGTTCACCAACAAAACTTTACCCCCCTTTTAATAGTATTGGCTTTCCTATGGACTCAAGGTGATTTCTCACAAATATAAAATGTACAGTCCTCTTGCTTGAAACTTTTCCAATCCATTTCTTTGCATCTTGAGGTATTTCCACAATCTCTTTGCCAACCCAACTCTCCATGGTCTATTATCTGACAACACACTAGATAAAAGTATTAGTCCAATAGACAATGTATGTTGTCATGAATTATCAAAACACCAAGGGAGCATGTTGTGCTTTCAGTGGGCCGCTAGCAAGGGCAAGGGACGAAGTAAGCTGGCAGGTAGTGCCCCAACCGCGCGCCAACACGTGCGCACTCCCCACACTGTCAAACCGGCATCACGACCCAACACCGCTCGAGGCGACCCCTCAGGAGAACCCTGAAAAGGCCCTGCCTGCACGTCCAGTGGCACCCGTCGAACTGGTGGGCTGCCTCGCGCTGGAGCTCCATCCAACTACATGGCCCTGCAAGTTCAAGCTCGATCTTCCACCTTGCTACAACGACACCACGGATCCTGCCGAGTTCCTACAACTCTAAGAGGTTCCGGGCCGCCGGCGGAGACAACAAGGTCATGGCATGCTGGTTCCCCATGGCGCTCAAGGGCGGCGTGCTCTCTTGGTTCCTCAACCTCTTGGTGGGATCCATCACCTCCTGGGAAGACCTACGCAAGCGCTTCGTCGCCAACTTCCAAGGCACCCGCGACTGCACGCTCACCGTGAATGACCTGAGGGGCGTGAAGCAACAGGACAGTGAGACCCTGCACAAGTACATACGTCACTTCACCACCACACGCCTCAAGATCCCGAAGGCGTCGGATGAGTCCATCATCTCCGCCTTTACCGATGGCGTCACAAACACCAAGATGAAAGAAGAGCTCGCCATGAACGATGAGCTGTGTTCTGCCCTGGAGATGTTCAACCTGGCGAACAAGTGTGCCAAGGCCGAAGAAGGACGCCTGTCCTTGCGGGAGCTTCCGACGGCTGAGCCTGAGGAGAAGAAGTCCATGGCCAAGGAGGCAAAGCGCAAGGCCCTAGCGATGCTTGCGGTCGAGCCTAAGCTGAAGCACAGCCAAGGCGAGGAGCACCCTGCAGGTGGGAGACCGACATGTGTCTTTCACGGCACCAACAACCACGACACGGCCAATTGTCATGAGCTTAGGCTGGTCCGCACTGAGCATTTCGGCCGACGCCCCGGATGCACTGATCACGGCTTCGGGCGTGGCGGAGGCCGCTGGGACAACAGGGACCAGCACCAGGGATGGTGCAACCCACCTCAAGAAGACCGTTGGCGCGACCCGCCTCGAGAGGACCGCTGGCATGACCAGCCTCAGGAGGACCGCTGGCGCGATGACCCTTTGGAGGGGTCGCGACGCGGCCAGCCTTGTGAGGTTCATCCTCGTGAGGCCGGACTACTACCCCTACAGCCTCCACCCAGAAGAAAGGAAGAGGACATGCAGGATGACGGGGCTGGGGGCTTCCAGGATATCAAGGCCGTGGCCTACATCCTGGGCGGCGCTCAGGCCCCGGCCACCAACCGCGTCTTCAACCAGTTCGCGCAAGAGGTAAACACGGCGCTCCCAAATCCCAAGGACATGAGCCCCCTCAAGTGGTCCCAGACTGCCATCAACTTCGACTCAAGGGATCAACTCAGGTGCTCCGCCATGGCCGGCAAGCTCCCCATGCTGTGCACCCCGGCCATCAGCAACGTCCTCGTCACCAAGACCCTCATCAAGAGTGGAGCCAGGCTCAACGTCCTCTCCATCGAGACCTTCGAGACACTTCAAGTACCGTACGACCAGCTCATGCCGACCAAGCCCTTCTCAGGAGTCACTGACGGCTCCACAGTGCCCATTGAACAAGTGCGTTTGCCTGTCACCTTTGGTAGGCGCAATAACTACCGCACTGAGACCATCGTCTTCTATGTCGCCCACATCTACCTCCCATACAATGCCATCCACGGATACCCGGCGCTCGCCAAGTTCATGGAAGTGACCCATCATAGCTACAATGTCCTCAAGATGCTGGGGAGCAGCGTCGTCATCACCATCACATGCGACGAGAAGGATATCGTTTGCTCACTCGACCGTGCTTACCGTGCAACAGCGACCGAGCACTCGGACGACTAAGAAGACGCCCTGCCGTGCGGAGATTAGCACAGGGAGAAGAAGTAACTCTCCCTCACGGAGCGCTAGGGGGCTGGCACTTCAAAGGACGGAGCCTCTCGCTCTGCCCTCAGGGATGGGGCCGCCCTCCTCTCGCATAGGAAGGTGCGCCCAGTGCCTCCCTTTGGTCAGGCTTGGGGGCTTCCCTCGGGGAGGCACCCGTCCTGGCCGGTCGAACAAAGGAGGTGCCCGGGCACGACCTCGAGACACGTCCTAACGCGCGACTGAGAGTCGGTTATCGAGGCGATCAAGGAACTTCAGGAGGCTTAGACCAGGCAAGGATGGGGACGCCCTACACCTCCAGTTGTGGTCCCCATCATTGGCCCGGTCGACCAGCCTTGCGTCTGCATCAATGCGCTCGCCATCAACAATGCGTTGCGCGGGAGCCGCTTCTGGTCGACCCGCACCGATCACGGGTGGGCCTACCCGAACAACTACGTCCACATGCCCTTCGGACTGGCGAACGTCGGAGTCACATTCTAGCGTCTTGCCTAGGACATGCTCGTGCCCTGCCAACTAAGGTGTGACGAGGAGCTGGAGGAGCTGCCCGGGACAAGCGTGGGTCTCGGGCCCAAGGAGACGACGGGCCAGTAAAGGCCATGCTCATGGGAGGCACAAGATCGCACTACAACGGCAGCTTCGGCTCTTCAGCGGCATGGCCGCCACGTGAATTTTTGTTGGTCTGTGCCAGGTAACTTTTTGGTTCGTTCCGTTTAAGGGGCATGCGCTGGGCCGCATCGTCCACAGGCAACCAAGGTGTACCCCTGCAGCTACCATGTTTACTCCTATTTCAGTAGTTTTTCATGCATGCAACTTGCTCCCTAACGTTTTCCCTTGTCGGCATGGCATTTTTCCGGTGTGGATGTTGTCACTCTCGAGCGGGCTCCCCTTTGGCCGCCTCACGAGAGGGCTGGCACGGCGACTATGCTCGGGTGCATCCCTGCAGCGTCAAAAAATCCAGTGGCTGAGCTCTGTTTGGACGGGCTAGTCCCATACACTTCATCTCCTGGGATCACTAGTGCCTGACCCTCCCATGGCCTTAGGGCATACGTTCGATGTAGGATGCGGTGAAGGCCCTAAGACCTAGACGAAGCTATCAACAAGACGATTCAGGCGCGACTCACCTCGAGGTAGGGACCTCACGAGGGCAAAGTGCCCTCGTGAGCTCCCAGATACACCTCCCAGTTCTACCGTGCCAGCCACATGTACGAACTCAATGGGCTGTACACGCCCAGAGCCCCCCGAGGACGCGGAGGGGTTCCTTCCCATGCAATGTGGTAGCCACAGCTCCATGCTGGCGGAGAAGTCAACACTGCCCACCAATGCCTATTTCCATGCAATGTGGAAGCCACAGCCCCGTGATGGCGGAGAAGTCAACACTGCCCACCAATGGCTATGCCCACACAATGTGGAGGCCCTACGCCCAGTGCTGCGGATAAACAACTGAGGGCACCCCAATGGTCGCATCCAACCTTAGGAATGCCCCTTGTGGCCCTACCTTGCTGTGTTCCCCGGGACGTACGTATGAGGGGCCGCACGGGGGCTATTACCGATGCTCTTCGGGAAGGTATGGGATCCTCTTGTACGTCAAGGGGGACTCTTGAGCATCGCGACTTAGGAGCCTCACTGTCTCTATGGCCCCTCCATGGGGTCATCCTTGGTGATCCGATCGCCCCCAGTGGCGGTTGAGGTATGCATAGTGCCGGGCCCTGCCGGCACAGAGCTCAGTGCGCTCAAGCTAAAAACATTAAGGAGGACGCTAAAGCCACTCGTATGTCAAGGGGGACTCCTGAGCACCGCGACTCCGGAGCCTCACTGGCTCCATAGCCCCTCGCTCCACGGGGTCGTCCTTGGTGATCCGGTCGGCCCCGGTGGCAGTTGAGGTATGCGTGGGGTCGGGCCCTGTCGATGCAGAGCACAAGTTGTTTAGAATCCCAAGTTAAGCCAATCTTCATCGTGTTCCCTTCATGAGGGCTGCTCATACGTCAAGGGGGACTCCTGAGCATCACGACTCAGGGGCCTCACTGGCTGTGTAGCCCCTTGCTCCACGGGGTCGTCCTTGGTGATCCGGTCGGCCCTGCCGGCGGTTGAGGTATGCATGGGGTTGGGCCTTGCTGACGCAGAGCGACACAACAAGCAAGAAGGAAACAAGACGAAGAGGGCAATCGTGCAGTTCTACATTTATTACAAGCATTTAAGTTTTGCAAACGCAACTAGTTTAATGCCTCCGAGAGGGATGTCAAATGATGCAGGAAAGAAACAAGAAGGGAGGATCAGGGGGAGCCCACGTCACCACTCTCTCCATCTGCAGAGAGTTCTTCGTCGACATCGCCGGCACCGTCCTACTCGCCACTAACTTCTGCAGTTTCAAGGGGTGGTTGAACGGTGACACGGGTAAACCTCTTCACCAGCTTCTCCACGGCGGCCTTCACTGCTTCCGCTGTGGTACTGCAGACCCCGAGGGCAACCGGGCGGATCACTGCGACGAAGTCGAACCCTGGCTCGTGGAGGTGAAGATGGATGAAGACACATGTCGTGGCCTCAGAAAATAGGTCGCAGCACTCGCTGTCCAAGACCCCCTCCACCTTGGGGATGGCGCCCTCAAGCGCCACTACAAACCTTGAAGCAAGCTCTGCGAAGACGGCCTCAGGAGTCACCAAGGGTACCTCAAACCCCTCCCGGCAGAGGGAGTGGAGTGCTCGGCACATCCTGTGATCGATTGAGGGAAGGGCACCGAGCTCTATGGCCTTCCTGCCCTCGGCCTCGGCCAAAGCCTTTTCTGTGGCTTCGAGTCGGACCCTTTCTAGGGCCACCTCCTTCTCCCGCGCCTCCAGGCGCCCTAGCACCGCAATGCCATCAGCTTTCACCCGGGATAACTTAGAGTCTCGGGTGGCAAGCTGAATCTTGTAGGATTCAATGGCCTCGCGTTGCCGTGCAGCTCTTCCTCGAGCGCGGACTTCTCCCACTGAAGGGCCACCTGGCAGGAGTCCACCTTGCTGAGGTGCCCCTCGGCAGACGCAGCCTTGGCCCGCCTTGGCTGCCGCGGCCTCCTCCTTGCTCCTCGCCACGGCGGCCTTGGCTTGGTCGTAGGATGCCACGATAGAAGCGTTGGCCCCGAGCCATAAGGAGAGGAACCGCAGAAGCCTGTCCACGAGACAATCGTTAGCACCCACGAGGGCACCCCGAATCTTGTCCATGACGTCAATGCCACGCGGCGGGGACACCAAGACCCCCTCCGGAGGAGTCGCCTGCATGACCACAGGCGATGCCTCCTGAGGACCCGTAGCGCAAGGAGTAGGAGGCTCCCGAGGCTGCTCGGCAACCAAGGGAAAGACAGGCGCAGATGAGTCCATGGGTTGCCGGCCCACGGGGGCTGGCCCTCCGGGTCGTGATACCGGCATGCCCTCAGGAACAGAGGCCACCGCATCGGTAGGCATCGAGGGCTCGGTGGGCTCCGCGGTGGTGGCCAGGAGGGTCGCCCCGTGAGCCTTCGCTCCCTCGCCCATGGGAACCTCGATAGGCGACGGCGGCACGACGGGGGCAGGCGGAGCATTGGGGAACGCCCTCGGCATGATGCCCGCCTTCTTCCTCACCTTCATCACAGGGACGACCCTAGTTGACAAGGAAGGGACGAACCATTAGCATCCAAGTTACCACAGGGTAGGTAGAGTCAAGTCGGGTCCTTACTCCTCAACATCGACTTACTTCCTCTTTCCCCCGGCTCCGCTGACGACGGTGCCCTCTCCGAAGGAGGTGCCTGGGGTGCTTGACAACAGCAACGCCACCGGAGGGACGACCACCATGCCTACTGGGGCATTCTTGGGGGACGACAAGCAGGCGGATCGCGTGGCCCGGGGAGCCGGAGTGGGCCCCCTCACGCCCATGGCGGGACATAGGGAACCCCGGGCCGAAACATCACCAGCATCATTGTCGTCTTCAAGGTCGCACAAAAGCACGCTTTGCGACGGGGGAGACACTCTGACCGAATCCCCGTCCAACGTCTTCTTTGAATCCTCCCCGCCTGAGGTGTCACCGAAGGACACCGTCACTAGGGAGCCAAGGCCCTCGACTAGGGAGATCCCCAGTTCATCGAAGGCGGGCATCCTAGCAATCAAAGCAGCCACATCGACGCGATGGTACAGCGAGGTGCAGTCCTCAGGAAGATCACCGAGGTCGCCATTGAGTAGGGTCGCCATAGCCCTGTTCAAATCCTCGGAGGTTATGCACGCGGATCAAAGCCTGAGGTTGTCCTTGCTGCCCCGATAGTCCCACAGGGGCCTAGAGTGGGACTGGAGGGGCGCCAGGCGCTCCGACAAGAACTCCTTCACCATGATCCCCCCAGTCAGCTTCCGGGCACGCATTTCATGGGGGATCTGCTCCAGGACGGGCTTAGCATGGGGGTCAAATAGCTTCGCGGAGCCCCATGCGGGAGTCTTCTCCGATAGCCCCTTCGGCAGCTCCAAGCAGGAGCTAGGGCTCATAGGGTGCATGAAGACCCAGCGGTGTCGGAAGTTCTCCACCTTCTTCCTGGCCTTTAAGAGCATGTTTCCACTCTCAACCGCAACGAAGGATGCGACTGTTGGGCGCCGTCGTGCATGCGCAAGCTGAAGAAATGCCGGAAGAGGGCCGCCAAAGGCTTCACACCCACGAAGGCCTCAAAGTAGAAGGCAAAGACGGACAAGAGCAGGATAGAGTTGGGATGGAGATGAAGCGCCTAGATCCCGTAGTGGTCAAGGATGGCGTGGAAGAACGCGTAAAAGGCGGGACGAGACTGGCAAAGATGCTATGGAGGAAGAAGGGGTATGCTGACCTGGACAAGGGTCGCCTCTCTGAAGAGCCGCCCCATATCAAGGTCCGCTCGTGCTCCTTGGTCTCGTCCTCCGTCGACGGGAGCATCGGGACTAGGTCTCCGTCCTTGGCGATGGTGGACACGGAGAGCGCCGACGAGATGGGAGCGGAGGCATGTGCCTCTGTCTTCGAATTGCCGGCGGGAGCCATTCGGAGGGAGAGTGGGCTGACGTCGGATCTGTAGGAGTCTTAGCTAAGGCCGGGATCTGGGAGCAAGAGCAAGTGCGTGGAAGAGGAAAGCAATAATGGATCAGCGCTAGAAGTCAGGCTTTTGTCGATTGGGGCGGTGGCCACGAAGACGCCCCATGTGAGGCGCATGACACGTGCTAGCCCTGACCCCACAGTCGTTGGGGGCCCGCAGCGCTTCGGGCTGTCCACAAAGCTTCGCTTCGAGGCCGGCTCGAGTGCGCCTTGGGTCCGGGGGCTATTGTCGGCGTTCTGGGAACAGGGGTACCCGGTCCTGCCTGCCTGCGGCCCAGGGCATGGCCCACTTCGTCAGCCAGGTACTGCCTAGCGTGGCATCTCTCAAGACAAGGCCCTCGCGAGGACCCTGGGCTCGCGAGGAGGAGCAGCATCAAGACCCTCGAGGAGGAACCTCCTCAGGCCCCCCTGAGGGGTGGAGATCTCTATGCAAGGTCCGGCCTCAGGAGTCAAGGATGACGCAGGGAAGGACATGCAAGTGCCAGCATGCCAGGCGGCACAGTTTCCTCTTTGGTGCAAAGGAAGCAAGGACGTATGCGGGTTCCCAAAGCGCCGCCCAAAGGTTTCCATTCTGGTGCAACAAGACCACGACCGCTAGCCCCGCAGGGCGGATGTCATTGCCGAGCCCACCACTGCATCACCATCAGCTACTTTGCAGGCGGAGACCGCCTTTGGACAGGGTGCGGATGTACTCCTGTCCCCCTTCAAAATTGGCCGTTGTTGGATTCCTTCCCACCATTGAGATAAGGGAAGAGGACCCGGGCCGCCGCTATATATAGATGCCCTAGAGGTAATAATAAAGTGGTTATTATTATACTTTCTCCGTCCCAAAATTATTGTCTTACATTTTTCTAAATATGGATGCATCTAGATACTAAAACATGACTATATACGTCCATATCTAGACAAATCCAAGACAATAATATTGGGACGGAGGGAGTATTTCTTTGTTCATGATAATCTTTTATTATGCATGCTAGAATTGTATTGATCGGAACCTCAAATGCATGTGTGGATTTATAGAAAAACATTGTTTCCCTAGTGAGCCTCTACTAGACTAGCTCGTTGATCAAAGATGGTCAAGGTTTCCTGAGACATGAGTTGTCATTTGATAACGAGATCACATCATTAGGATAATGATGTGATGGACAATACCCAACCCTAAGCATATCATCTAATTGTGTTAGTTTATTGCTACTCTTTATCCATGTCAAGTATCTGATCCTATGACCATGAGATCACAAAACTCCCTAACATCGGAGGAATGCCTTGTGTGTATCAAATGTCACAACGTATTTGGGTGACTATAAAGGTTCTCTACAGGTATCTCCGAGGGTGTCTATTGGTTTGGCATGGATCGAGACCGAGATTTGTCACTCCGTATGATGAAGAGGTATCTCTGGGCCCACTCGGTAATACAACATCACAAGAAACTTGCAAGGAATGTCACTAAGGAGTTAGTCATGGGATCTTGTATTATGTAACGAGTAAAGAGACTTGCCAGTAATGAGATTGAACTAAGTATGGAGGTACCGAAGATCAAATCTCAAGCAAGTAACATACCGATCGACAAAGCAATTGAATACGGGATTGTCTGAATCCTTGACATCGTGGTTCGACCGATAAAGATCTTCATGGAATATGTAGGAACCAATATGGACATCTAGGTGCCACTATTGGTTATTGGACGGAGAATGTCTCGGTCATGTCTACATCATTCTCAAACCTGCAGGGTCCGCACACTTAACGTCCTGTGACAATTTGGTCTTGTTGAGTTATATATGCTGGTGATCGAAGGTTGTTTGGAATCTCGGATGAGGTCCCATATGTCACGAGGAGTTCCGGAATGGTTCGGAGATAAATATTGATATATGGGAAGTTGGTATTCAAGTTCCGGAAAGATTCTAGGGATTACCGGTTTTGTGGCATGGATGCCGGAAGTGTTCCCAGGGTCCATCAAGTGGGTCCACCTGCAACGGAGGGCCCCATGGGATGTGAGAGGGGCACACCATCCCCTGGTAGGCTGGCCGCCCCTCCCGCCTAGGCTCGCGTAGCCAAGGGGCTGATGGGGCAACCCTAAGGGCGCTGGCCACCCAAACTTGGGGGCCAAGCCACCCCTTGGCCACCACCCCACCCCTAGGGGAAACCCTAGGGCACCGGCCTCTCCTCCCTTCCCCCTATATATATAAGAGGAGAGGGAGGTCATCCACACCCTAATACATGGCACAGCCCTCACTTTCTATATCGTTTATCCTCTAGTTCGTCGTGGTAGCGCTTGGCGAAGCCCTGTTGGGACAGCTACACCGCCGCCGCCGCCACGCCGTCGTGCTATCGGGGAACTCATCTACTACTTCGCCCTCGCTTGCTGGATCAAGGAAATGGAGACATCATCGATCTGCATGTGTATTGAATGCCAAGGTGCCTTCCATTCGGGGCTAGATCGGGACAGATCGCGATTGGATGCGGAACAGATCGTGATTGGTCGCGAAGACGTTCGACTACATCAACCACATTTCTTAGCACTTCCCGCTTAGTGATCTACAATGGTATGTTGATGCACTCTCCCTCTCGTAGATGGTCATCTCCCTAGATAGATGTTGGGTGTTCGTAGGAATTTTTTGTTTCCCATGCAACATTCCCCAACAGTGGTATCAGAGCCAGGTTTATGTGTAGATAACATGCACGAGTACAACACAAAAGAGTTTGTGGGAACTGATGTTCAAATTGCTTACCTTCTTAGTGTTATCTTGATTTGGTGGTATTGTGGGATGAAGCAGAATGGACCAAATTTACTAGTCCACGTACGAGAGACCGGTTCCATCGACTGACATGCAACTTGTTGCATAAAGATGTCTCGTGGGTGTCTGTCTCTCCCACTTTAGTTGAATCGGATTCGACAGAGGAGGTCCTTGTAGAAGGTTAAAAGGCAACTTGATTATCACCATTGTGGCTTTGCGTAGTTAAGAATGGTTCTTACTAGTTGCCCATAGCAGCCACATAAATCTTGCAATAACAAAGTAGAGGATTTCTAACTTGTTTTTGCAGGGCATGTTGTGATGTGATATGGCCAAGACGTGATTTGATATATGTTTGTGTATTAGATGATCATGTTTTGTAATAGTTATCATGACTTGCATGTCAATGAGTACGGAAACCGGCTGGAGCCGTAGGGTTGTCTTTAACTTATTCTATGACATGTGTGTCAACCACTAAATGCCATGTAATTGCTTTTACTTTATCACTATGCATTAGCAATAGTTGTAGAAGCAATAGTTAGTGTGACAACCACGTGACGATATGATGATGGAGATCATGGTGTCATGTCAGTGATAATGGGGATCATACCGGTGCTTTGGAGATGGATATCAAAAGCACAAGATGATGATGGCCATATCATGTCACTTATATGATTTGCATGTGAAGTTATTCTCTTTCATGCACCTTATTTTGCTTAGGATGGCAGTAGAATTATAAGATGATCCCTCACTAAAATTTCAAGATAAAATTGTGTTTTCCCCAAGTGTGCACCATTGCGAAGGATCATCGTTTTGAAGCACCACCTGATGATCGGGTGTGATAGACTCTACATTCGCATACAGCGGGTGTAAGCCAATTTTGCACATGCAGAACAATTGGGTTAAATTTGACGAGCCTAGCATGTACATAAAAGGCCTCGGAACACAGGAGACCGAAAGGTCGAACATGAGTCATATAGTAGATATGATCAACATGGAGATGTTCACCATTGAAACCACCTCATCTCACGTGATGATCGGACTTGGTTTGGTGGATTTGGATCGTGTCACACTTAGAAAACCTGAGGGATGTTGATTTTGAGTGGGAGTTCTTAAGTAATATGATTATTTTAACTCATTATCATGAACATAGTCTAAGTTGTCTTTGCAAATTATGTTGTAGATCAATGGCTCCCGTAGTAGCTCCCTTGAATTTTAATGTGTTTCTAGAGAAAGCTAAGCCGAAAGATGATGGAAGTAACTATCCAGACTGGGTCTGTAACCTGAGTGGTATCCTCACGGCTTCGCAAAAGGCTTATGTCCTTGATACGCTGCCCCATCCAGTGGCGTTTGCAGAAGTTGTGAACGTCTGGTAGACGCGTGCTGATGACTACTCGATAGTTCAGTGCGCCATGTTGTATGGCTTAGAATCAGGATTCGAAAAGCATTTTGAATGGTATGGAGCATATGAGATGTTCCAAGAGTTGGAGTTAGTATTCCAAGAAAATGCCCGGATCGAGAGATATGAGACCTTCGATAAGTTCCTCTCCTACCAGATGGAAGAGAATAGTTCTATCAGTGAGCACCAACTCAGAATGTCTGGGTACTACAACCGTTTGATTGATTTGGGAGTTCAGCTTCCGCCCGAAATGGTCATTGACAAAATTCTTGAGTCACTGCCACCTAGCTACAAAGTCTTTGTGATGAACTATAATATGCAAGGGATGAACAAGTCAATCTCTAAGCTTTTCACGATGTTGAAAGTCGCGGAAGTAGAAATCAAAAAGGAGCATCAAGTGTTGATGGTGAATAAAACCACTAGTTTCAAGAAAGGCAAGGGAAAGAAGGGAAACTTCAAGAAGGGTGGCAATCCAGTTGCCGCTCCCGTGAAGAAACCCAAGGCTGGACCCAAGCCTGAGACAGAGTGCTTCTATTTCAAGGGGACTGGCCACTGGAAGTGGAATTTCCCCAAGTACATGGCTGATAAGAAGGCTAACAACATCAACAAAGGTATATTTGATATACATCTTTGATGTGTACCTCACTAGATCTCGTAGTAGTGCATGGGTATTTGATACTGGTTCGGTTGCTCATATTCGTAACTCGAAATAGGAACTATGGAATAAACGAAGGCTGGTGAGGGATGAAGTGACGATGCACATCGGAAATGGTTCCAAGGTTGATGTGATCATTGTCATCACACTTGCTCTTTAATTACCATGGGGATTAGTAGTAAACCTAAATAATTGTTATTTGGTGCCTGCGTTGAGCATGAACATTATATCTGGATCTTGTTCATTGCGAGATGGTTATTCATTTAAATCATAGAATAATGGTTGTTATATTTATATGAGTAACATATTTTATGGTCATGCACCCAATGTGAATGGTTTATTCTTGTTGAATCTCGATAGTAGTGATAGACACATTTATAACATTGATGCCAAAAAGATGCAAAGTTAATAATGTGTCACACCCTATGTTTGTAGCACATTGTTATGTTTGGGTTTATAAAATTTGGAGCCAACTAAAACTTTTTTTACATAGTGCTTGTGCTTGTTTTCTATGTTGTTTGCTTGCTTGATGATTGTGTTATATGGCACTCCTAGATTCTATTCCACTTCATCTCATCTTTCTTGTCCCAAACCTCTTTCCTAATGATCACGCCATATGAATAGTGCCCAAAACTATTTTTTATCAAATTTTGTTTCAACCCAAAAATGATTTATTTAAATTAAGTTTCCAAAACCCCCTGAAATGAGGTTTGCACTGCAAATCCTCAAATTGGGCGGATTCGTCTTTTCCAAAAGCTTTATTTCAAACCCACTATATATAAGACTTCCCAAAACCACAAAATATTATTTTTAAGGATTATTCTCACATTTTATTTAAAGGCTTTTTTTAAGGCCAGAAATGGATTTTCTTAGGAAAAATTTATGTAAATGCTTTGAAAATATTTGAGAAAATTTAGAGAAACTCAGTGGACATATATTTTACATATATATGAGTTTCAACACAAGGGAACGATCAGATCATAGGCAAAACCCCTCAAAACCCTTTCTGTTCAAATCAAGCTTTTGGAATATTTCTATAAGAAATATTCTCAATAAATTCCAGGAAAATTCCAGCAAGTCAACACTATCTTGGGTTATGATCTTGAAATGTTTCATCTAAATCCAAGTTGGTTTGGTTCATCAAACCATCCCAAAACCATTCCTATCTAGAATCAAATTTGAGAAACTCTATATTGTGAAGTGTCTTCCCTTGGCCTCAAACTTTATGGGCATGCTCTAATGGCCAAATAGTGATGATACACTAAGTGGTGCATCAAGGGTAAAAGCCCAGCATCAATGGATCTACAGAAATCTAATTCTCCTAATTTCTAGGCTTCATCAAATTTCCATTGTCAACTTTCTCCCCTTGAGCTCAAACTTGGTGAATCCCCTCATTTCTACCTAACCTTTGACCCTGGTAAATATCTCAGTAAGGTGGAAACATCTTCTTGTCCAAAACTCCATCAAACACCTTCTGGTGATTTTGTAAAACCAGCTTTTTCACCCCTTTGTCATGTATCCTTGCCCTCAAAACTTTACCACACCTTCCAGCAATGCCCAAGCACCCCCTGTAAAAATCCCAAGTTATCAGACCACTGTAAGGTGGGGTAAAAACCCCATTCTTCACCCTGGCAGCATTTTTTTTGTCCTCTCCTGCCCATTTCTTTTCTCCCCTAGCTCTCCTTAGCCTCTAAGGCATCCAAAGAGCATGTCCAGGCCTTCCAGCAGCTCGTGGACAAGGTGGGGCACCCAGAGCGCGCAGGCAACGGCAATGCCAGCCATACGCATGCTCTGGAGCGCGCTATAGTGCGCTCACGCACTGTAGCCGTCGCCCAAGGGCCGGCCCCGACCACCTTGGGCCTCCCCCGCGTGTCCCCCGAGGCGCCCTTGGCGTCCGTGACACGCCAAGCTATTGGCCCCCTCTTCTCTCCTCCTCCTCCTTTCTTCTCCCACGTGTGCCAAACCCCGCCCGGCTCGGCCAACCCGTGACCTCGCACGCGCACCCTCCTCTCTCTCTCTCCCATTGCTCCCGCTCAGCGTGGACCAGCCCCAGGAACGCCCCCGAGCAGTCCCGCGAGCCTCCCTGCCCCTCTGGCCTCGGCCACATCCTCCCCGGCGCACGGCTCCTCGGTGGACTCGCGCCCCCGCTATAAAAAGGCCACCCGGATCCCTCTCTCCCCTCTGGTCCCCCTGTTCTATCCCCAGCAACCTCCCTGAGCCCCCCTAGGAGCCCCCGACGTCTCTGCACTCGAGATCGACCCGAGGGCCGCCGTGGCCATCTCTCCATCAATCTTCGGGTACGAAGCCTCTCCGGCCCCCATTTCTCTCCCGTTGGTCCTCCCTTTCCCTCCTGATGCGATCCCCCTCCTTCCCGTCTTCTTTGCAGGCTGAATTGGCCATGGCGACCACCTCCTGAAGCCACCTCCGCCATGGGTGCTCGCCACCGGTGACTCCGGCCACCTCCGGCCTCCGTTCCACCTCTAGGAGACCGGCGACTCTTCCCCTAGCCCATTCCCACCATCGCCCGCCATCGTCGTGCCTCGTGCCGCCGCCGGTGAGCTCTCCCCCTCCCTGTCCTGAGGTGGGAGAAGGACCCGACAGGTGGGGCCCACCTATCGGCCTCTCTTCCTCCCTCCCGCGTGCTATCTCTTCCCCCTCGTGTCACTGGCGACCGTGCCCCGTGCATCAGGTTTGAACCTCACCGCGTGTAAGGCCGGTTGGCTGGCCAGCTGGGCCAGCCCAGCCTCTAGCCGCCTCTGGCCCCGGTATAGTGGCCATTTCCTCTCCTTTTTCTTTTCCCTTTTCTGTGGGATTTTGCAAAAATCCCACAAGGCCCAAATTAAATCCAATTCCAAATATTTTTGCACCTAAATTCCTAGAATAATCCCTAGAATTTAATAGAGCCATTTGTAAAAATGTTTGAAAATATTTTTAGTACTATTTTATTTTAAAACCTATATTTAGGCACCTTTTTGCCTCTGTTATTTAATTTCTAAAAAAAACTCACAACAAAACTCTAGGAGAATATTTTTAGTATGACATTTAGTATTTATCAGAGTAGGTTAACATTTTTGGTAGTAGATTGAGTGCTCTGTTTTGTGTGATTGCTTATTTTTATCGCTTTATTTTTCACGACGATAGATTGCGCGGTTGACGAAGAAGTTGGACCTGAAGACTTCGCAGACCCCGGAGACTTTATTGAGCCAGGCAAGCAGCCCTTTAACCATGATGAGAAACCATTTTTGTTGCATGTCATATAACACTTTACTTTCATCATATTTGATCATGTGATGTGGTGTTCCCCTTTCGGTGGGATGCCTCCGGTACTTCTCCATTGACACTTGCATCGTGCATGACCCTACCCCTTATGAGTGTTATGCGGGTGGGTGTAGTTAGGATGCTAGTAGATGCTACGCAAGTGGGGATGGTACTTATGCATGGTGATGGAAAGAAAAGAAATGATTTCAAAGGCTCTTTCGGAAACCCCGTCGGGTGCCACTAATGCCCAAGGGAGATGATGATGAGAAGGGTGACCACTTGAGAAAGAAGTGGTGTGCCAGAGCAAGTTGAGTATGTGTTTTTAAATAGCCATGTGGGTAAAGTGTGCAACCTCTCCAGAGTGTAAAACTATGCGAATAGCCGTGTCCGCGGTCATGGACAGTTGGGGGTCCTTCTTAAACTACGTCTAGATGTTTTCATAAAACTTGGTGTGAGTTGGATAAGATGATGACAAAGAGGTCACATGAACTAAGTCCGATGACTTAGCATGAACACGAACTAAGTCCGATGACTTAGTATGATAACTGAATATGAGGTGCTCAACCTCTACTATGTTGATAACTGTATGTTGTTCGTATGGTTATATGCCTATTGTTGATGCATGCTTACATGATACTTGACCATGTCATTGCATTTAAAATTGGCTTTCCGCAAACTTACCTATTAGTGCTATATCATGCATCATTGTTACCTTGTTCCACAACTTGGGTTGCTTGCGAGTACATTCAAAGTACTCATTGGCTTGCCACTGGTTATTTAATTGGCTAGGCATGGAAGAATAGGAGTATGTTGAAGAGTTCGTTGGAGACGAACATGCGAACTAGGACTCTTCTCAGTCAGAATGCATGTAGGTTAAGGCAAATGGCATGGGTTCACGCTTTCAACCAAGATTTCTGCTGCTTGTTCTATTTTAAGTGTTTGGCCCATGTGGCCCTATCTATGTAAGACTAAGACCTTCGTGGTCATTATTTGTGTAAGACATTAAGTGTGGATGTAAGACTCTTGTTATTCAGCTTCTGAGTGTTCAGTGAGCATTGATCTCTGGGATCACTATACACGTGCATTTGGTGATCTCGACTTACGAGTCGGGGTCCACACAGAGCTAGTATCAAAGCCTTCCTGACTGTAGGAAGCCCTTAGTTAGCAAGGATGTTAGACAGGATAAAAGTCGTTTTCAAAACTACACCTAGCATTGGAACTTAGGAATTCTGTACTATTTACCTCTCCTATGCTTCACACAACACTTTGCTGACTGTCCTCCTTTCAAAACCTTGTAGATGGCCGTCGTACCCGAAGCCTTCCTGACATCCGACTTTCCCTTACTCCTTGGGGATAGCCTGGAGAAGTGCCAGTTTCACCAACCACCCATTTTCCTCTACCACGAGCACTGGGTCGATGCCGTCACAAAGGAGTACCACATAGATGTGGTCGTGAAGGTAAACGACTCCCTGACCAGTTGGTTCTTTGAAGGACCACGGATGGAGACCATGATGTCTGCCGTCAAGACAACTGCACGCAAGGCACTCCTGCACCTTCGAGACAACATTCCAGAGATGGCTGACGAGCTAGCTACTCGCTACCTTCCCTTCAAGAAGGATGACTTTGGCGAGAGTTGGATGCTGATTCCAACCAAGGAGGATGGCACACCACTCAGGTTCCAGACCTACTTCAGCCTCTCTGCCGATAGTCTGGTTCACAACTTGATGAAGGAGTCTGTGAAGCTCTGCAAGGAACTTCACCACACCCGAGAGCTACTTCGACAAGCCAAGACGAAGCCAGACAAGATCAACAAGGATGGAGCCCCTGATGGACGACCGATTGTCGCTTATCAAGGAGGAGTACCGCCAGCTAGTGATGCACCCACACGTCGTCATCGCATGAGTGCGAAGGAGTACTGTGAGCTCTTCACCAACCCGCCTGCAAAGCGTCGTCGGGATGGACCTCCTCGTTCCTTGATCCCTTCGACCAGGGATGATGTCCGTTTAGATGATGAACATGAGGAAGACCCAGAGGAGCATGACTACGAGACTGAGCACTCCACCACCTGAGTCCAAGAACCCCTAGGGTAGGATCGGTCATGTATCCCTCATGCGAAGTCGAGTCCGTCTAATGGTTCATATGAAACCATGTGTGCTTGTTGTTTGTTTTGTTGTTTGTGTTCCGATGCAACTCGCGCTTTTGCCTTAGGCAACATGTAAGCGACTCCATCGTCTATCTTAATATATGTTGTTGGTCTTTCAACCTTTGTTTCAACACACTTGCCCTTGACCGCCCCCCTTAGGCGCGCTTTTCCATTATTGCTTATCCTCTTGTCAATCCCAGTTGTTTGACTTGGCTGCTGCAAACAGGATGGTGGCTGCTACCCGCAACAGCTCCTTCACCAACCCTGAAGCCGGCAACTCGAGCCAGCAACAGGGAGCTGGTGGGGCTGCTCACTCTGGAGGACACCAGGAGCAGCTATAAGGCGACATTCCCCTGCCACCACCTCCACCGGAGAACATGACCATAGCTTAGTTTCTCCAAGTTCTTTGGGAGGAGTGCCAAGCCAACAATGCTGCTATCCAACAGATGGCTCAGGCCCTCGTGAACAACCAATAGCAAGGCAGGAATGGCAATGGCTGCTCCACGCTGTCTGAGTTCATGAGGAACTCTCCCCCAACCTTCACCGAAACTGCTGAACCATTGGATGCTGATGACTGGATCCGCACCATCGAGGACCTCCTTGCATTGGTCAACTGTAATGAGGATCGTGAGAAGGTGCTTTATGCCTCTCACTGCCTCGGAGGTACCGCCCGAGCTTGGTGGGATGGATTCAAGGTCATGCAAGGAGAACGTGTGATCACGTGGAATGACTTCAAGGAAGGATTCCGCACTGCCCATATTCCTTCTGGGATCATGGCTATCAAGAAGAGAGAATTCTGAGCGCTGAAGCAAGGAAGTGGCTCTGTCAAGGAGTACCTGCAGAAGTTCAACCTGCTGTCAAGGTATGCACCTGAAGACGTCGGCACAGAGCCTGCCAAGAAGGAACGCTTCATGGAAGGACTTCAACAGGTCCTGTAGTATCAGCTCATCGTGTGCGAAGGTCGAACCTTCTTCGACTTGGTGAACAAGGCCCTGATGCTGGAAGACAAGTGTCGTGCCATAGACGACACTCGCAAGCGTAAGATGATTAGCAAGGGTAGCCCCAACAACCAGAAGCCTTGCCCCTGGCAGCCAGCCCCAGCAAAGCCAACCTATCAGCCGTAGTAGGCTAGACCTCCTGCGCCTCGTCCGAGCTACCAGCCTCAGCAGTATGCCAATCCCAGGCCAACCTACAACAACAACCCGAATAACAACAATGGTGGCAGAAAATTCAACAACAACCCGGGGTAGGTCACTTGCTTTGGATGTGGTCAGTCTAGACACATCTCTAAGCTTTGCCCCAATGAGAAGCCAGATGCACTGCGCCCAAATGCGCCAAACCAAGGTCAAGCCCGTGGAGCACCACCAAGGAACCCAGCTCCCCGCAACTAGCCCAACAATGGCAAGGGTCATGTGAATCACGTCACCGCAGAGGAAGCCCAGGAAGACCTGGACGTCATACTGGGTACATTCCTCGTCAACTCAACCCCAACAATAGTATTGTTTAATTATGGAGCTTCGCATTCTTTTGTCACCCAAAAGTTTGCACTAGAGAGTGGCATGAAACCTACACCCCTGGGTAGTCGTATGTTGATACAAACCCCTAGTTCAGTTATGAAGTCTGGGATAGGGTGTAAGGGAGTGAAGATTGACATCAACGGGGTAGACTTCCTAGCAGACCTCATAGTTCTGGATTCACCCGTCTTGGACATAATCCTTGGCATGAATTGGTTGACCAAGCACCAAGGCATGCTAGACTGTGCCAAGAGGATTGTCACCATGACCAATAGCCAAGGAGTGGAAGTCAAGTATGTTCCCAACCCTGCCTCCACTCAAGCCCGTCAGGCCAACTGCCTATCGGGAGTTGAGTTGGATCAAGTGTCGGTGGTATATGAGTACCCGGATGTTTTTCCTGATGAGCTGCCCAAAATGCCTCCTGACCGCGACATTGAGTTCATCATTAAGCTTATCCTGGATCAAGGCCCATCTATAAGAAGGCCTATAGGATGGGATCCGAAGAGTTGGCTGAATTGAAGAAGCAACTGGCAGAGCAGCTCAGGAAAGGATTCATTCGCCCTAGTGCCTCTCCTTGGGGATCACCTGTTTTATTCGTGTCAAAGAGGGACCGAACTATCAGACTTTGTGTCGATTACCATTCTCTCAATGAAGTCCCAATAAAGAACAAGTACCCACTCCCCAAGATTGAAGACCTGTTTGATCAGTTGAATGGAGCCAAGGTGTTCTCCAAGATCGATCTCAGGTCTGGGTACTATCAGCTGAAGATCAGACCCTAAGACATTCCGAAGATGGCATTTGTAACCCGGTATGGCATGTATGAGTACACGTTCATGTCATTCGGGTTAACCAATGCCCCTGCCTACTTCATGTATCTCATGAATAAAGTCTTCATGGAGTACTTGGATAAGTTCGTTGTTGTCTTCTTTGATGACATACTCGTCTTCTCCAAGTCTGAAGAAGAACATGAGGAACACTTGAGATTGGTCCTAGAGAAGCTTCAAGAGCACCAACTTTATGCCAAGTTCAGCAAGTGTGAATTTTGGCTGCATAAAGTTGGATTCTTGGATCATGTGTTAATTGCAGAAGGATTGTCAGTGGATCCTGCCAAGATTGAAGCTGTGACTGAATGGCAAACCCCAACCACCGTGAAGGAAGTCAGGAGCTTCCTCGGACTCGCGGGTTATTACCGCAAGTTCGTGGAAGGGTTCTCAAGCATTGCCCGACCCATGACCCAGCTTTTTAAGAAGGACAGGAAGTTTGAATGGACAGCTAAGTGCGAGGAAAGCTTCCAGGAGCTCAATAAGAGATTGACCACAACCCCAGTTTTGGCCACCCCCGATATTCACAAGGAGTTTGTGATTTATTGTGATGCATCAAGAACCGGGCTTGGAGGTGTTCTATTGTAAGAAGGCCGAGTTGTAGCATATCTATCAAGACAGCTACGACCCCATGAAGAGAAATACGCCACTCATGATCCTGAGTTAGCCGCCGTGGTTCATGCCTTGAAGACATGGCAACATTACCTTCTGGGGAAGCGATGTGAGATATTCACAGACCACAAGAGTTTGAATTATATATTCACTCAAAGGGAGATGAACATGAGGCGGCAAAGATGGTTGGAATTGATCAAGGATTATGACCTCAGTGTTAAATACCACCCCGGAAAGGCCAACGTGGTAGTAGATGCCTTGAGCAGAAAGGCTTGTTCCTTGAATGCTATGATTAAGGAAAGGATACCCGCCCTGTATGAAGAACTTGAGAGCTTCGGCTTGGAACTGGTTGCACCATGATTCCTCGCCAACCTCGAAGCAAAACCTACCTTGATGGATGATATCAAGGGAGCCCAGAAGGGGCACGGGAGCATTGAAGGCATCAAGAGGAAGATCAAGGAAGGCAAGGCCCCAGGATTCTCGATGGACGAACAAGGAGTTGTATGGTTTGGGACTCGCATTTGCGTACCCAACAAGGAAGATCTCAAGAACCTGATCTTGCAAGAAGCTCATGACACTCCATACTCCATCCATCCTGGAGGGACCAAGACGTATCAAGACCTCAAGGCAAGATTCTGGTGGCATGGCATGAAACGGGAGATAGGCACGTTCGTTGCTAAGAGTGACATATGCTAGAGGGTCAAGGCTGAGCATCAACGACCAGCTGGGCTATTGCAACCTCTCAAAGTGCCTGAATGGAAGTGGGATAAAGTCAAGATGGATTTCATCACCAGTTTACCAATGTCGAGTAAAGGACATGATTCCATTTGGGTCATTGTCGACCACCTGACCAAGGTAGCCCATTTCATTCCTGTCAAGACCACCTATGACGGTAATAAGTTAGCCAGCCTCTACATTTAGCATATCGTGAGCCTCCACGGAGTTCCAAAGGAGATCGTGTCGGATCGAGGCACCCAGTTCACCTCAAGATTCTAGAATATGTTTCAGGAAGCCATGGGAACCAAGCTCTCCTTCAGCACTGCTTTTCACCCCCAGACTGGTGGGCAAATGGAATGAGTAAATCAGAAACTCGAAGATATGCTCCGCGCTTGTGTTTTGGCATATGGATCCAAGTGGGAAGATTGCCTACCGTTCACCGAGTTCTCCTACAACAATAGCTATCAGTCAAGTCTACAGATGGCACAATTTGAGGTGTTGTATGGACGCAAGTGCCGTACTCCCTTCAACTGGTCAGAGACCGGAGAAGGATTAACTTTTGGACCGGACATCCTCCGCGAAGCCGAAGAGCAAGTTCAACTTGTCTGAGAACGCCTTGAGACCACCAAGTCAAGATAGAAGAGCCACGCCGACTCTCACCGCCGAGAGCTGAACCTCAATGTTGGAGATTATGTCTACCTCCGTGTCACGCCTCTCAAGGGAACCAAGTGTTTCCATGTCAAAGGAAAGCTCGCACCCAGATACATCGGCCCCTTCAAGATCACCACAAGATGAGGAGAAGTTGCATATCAACTAGAGTTACCTTCCGAGCTATCAGATGTGCACAACGTATTTCATGTGTCACAACTCCGGAAGTGTCTGCAAGTTCCCAACCGCCCCGACTTCTACAAGGACATCGACCATCAAGCCATCAATCTTCAGCCAGACCTCACTTATCGTGAGAGGCCAGTTCGCATTTTGGATGAAGCCGAGCGCTGCACCCGAAGCCGCACCATCAAGTACTTCAAGGTCTAGTGGAGTAACCACACTAAAGCAAAACCAACCTGGGAGCGTGAAGATTATCTTAGATCAGCGTTCCCTTATCTTTTTAGCGCTTAGCCTAGGAATCTCGGGGGCAAGATTCTTGTAAGGGGGAAGGTCTGTCACCCCCTATGTTTGTAGCAGATTTTTATGTTTGGGTTTATAAAATTTGGAGCCAACTAATTTTTTTTACATAGTGGTTGTGCTTGTTTGCTATATTGTTTGCTTGCTTGATGATTGTGTTATATGGCACTCCTAGATTCTATTCCACTTCATCCTCATCTTTCTTTTCCCAAACCTCTTGCCTAATGATCATGCCATGTGAATAGTGCCCAAAACTATTTTTATCAAATTTTGTTTCAACCCAAAAATGATTTATTTAAATTAAGTTTCCAAAACCCCCTGAAATGAGGTTTGCACTGCAAATCCTCAAATTGGGTGGATTCTTCTTTTCCAAAAGCTTTATTTCAAACCCGCTATATATAAACTTCCCAAAACCACAAAATATTATTTTTAACGATTATTTTCACATTTTATTTAAAGGCTATTTCTTAAGGCCAGAAATGGATTTTCTTAGGGAAAATTTATGTAAATGCTTTGAAAATATTTGAGAAAAAATAGAGAAACTCAGTGGACATATATTTTACATATATATGAGTTTCAAAACAAGCGCATGATCAGATCGTAGGCAAAACCGCTCAAAACCCTTTCTGTTCAAATCAAGCTTTTGGAATATTTCTATAAGAAATATTCTCAATAAATTCCAAGAAAATTCCAGCAAGTCCACTATCTTGGGTGATGATATTGCAAAGTTTCATCTCAATCCAAGTTGGTTTGGTTCATCAAACCATCCCAAAACCATTCATGTCCAGAATCAAATTTAGAAACTCTACATTGTGAAGTGTCTCCCCTTGGCCTCAAACTTTTTGGGCATGCTCTAATGGCCAAATAGTGATGATACACTAAGTGGTGCATCAAGGGTAAAAGCCTAGCATTAATGGATCTACAGAAATCTGATTCTGCTAATTTCTAGGGTTCATCAAATTTCCATTGTCAACTTTTTCCTCTTGAGCTCAAACTTGGTGAATCCCCTCATTTATACCTAACCTTTGACCCTGGTAAATATATCAGTAAGGTAGAAACATCTTCTTGTCCAAAACTCCATCAAACACCTTCTGGTGATTTTGTAAAACCAGCTTTTCACCCCTTTATATTTTACCCGTGCCCTCAAAACTTTACCACACCTTCCAGCAATGCCCAAGCACCCCCTGTAAAAATTCCAAGTCATCAGACCACTCTAAGGTGGGGTAAAAACCCCATTCTTCACCCTGGCAGCATTTTTTTCTATCCTCCCCTGCCCATTTCTTTTCTCCCCTGGATCTCCTTAGCCTCTAAGGCATCCAAAGAGCATCTCCAGGCCTTCCAGCAGCTAGTGGACAAGGTGGGCACCCCAGAGCGCGCAGGCAACGACAATGCCAGCCATACGCATGCTCTGGAGCGCGCTATAGTGCACTCCCGCACCGTAGCTGCCGCCCAATGGCCGGCCCCGGCCACCTTGGGGCTCCCCTCCGTGTCCCCCGAGGCGCCCTCGGCATCCGTGACACGCCAAGCTGTTGGCCCCCTCCTCTCTCCTCCTCCTTTCTCCTCCCGTGCGTGCCGAGCGCCGCCCGGCTCGGCCAACCGGCGACCTCACATGCGCGCCCTTCTCTCTCTCCCATTGCTCCCGCTCGGCATGGACCAGCCCCAGGAACGCCCCCGAGCAGTCGCGTGAGCCTCCCTCTCCCTCTGGTCTTGGGCACGTCCTCCCCGACGCACGGCTCGTCGGTGGACTCGCTCCCACGCTATAAAAAGGCCTCCCGGACCCCTCTCTCCCCTCAGGTCCACCTCTTCTCTCCCCAGCAACCTCCCTGAGCCCCCCTAGGAGCCCTCGACATCTCTGCGCTCGGGATCAACACGAGGGCCGCCGCGGCCATCTCTTTGTCGATCTCTGGGTACGGAGCCTCTCCGGCCCCCATTTCTCTCCCATTGGTCCTCCCCTGCCCTCCTGATGCGATCCCCCCTCCTTCCTGTCCTCTTTACCGGCTATATCGGCCCCGACGACCACCTCCTGAAGCCACCTTCGTCGTGGGTGCTCGCCGCCGGTGACTCCGGCCACCTCTAGCCTCCGTTCCACCTCCAGGAGACCGGCGACTCTTCCCCGAGCTCGTTCCCACCATCGCCCGCCGTCGCCGTGCCCCGTGCTGCCACCGATAAGCTCTCCCCCTCCCTGTCCTGAGGTGGGAGAAGGACCCGACAGGTCGGGCCCACCTGTCGACCTCTCTTCCTCCCTCCCGTGCGCTCTCTCTTCCCCCTCGTGTCACTGGCGACCGGGCCCTGCACGTCAGGTTTGAACCTGACTGCGCGCGAGGTCGGCTGGCTGGCCAGCTAGGCCGGCCCAGCCTCTAGCCACCTCTGGCCACGGTCCAGTGGTCATTTCCTCTCCCTTTTCTTTTTCCTTTTCTGTGGGATTTTGCAAAAATCCCACATGGCCCAAATTAAATCTAATTCCAATTATTTTTGCGCCTAAATTACTTGAATAACCCCTAGAATTTAATAGTGTCATTTGTAAAAATGTTTGAAAATATTTGTAGTACTGTTTTATTTTAAAACCTATATTTAGGCACCTTTTTGCCTTTGTTATCTAATTTCTACAATGTTTTTCACAACAAAATTCTAGGAGAATATTTTTAGTATGACATTTATTATTTATCAGAGTAGGTTAATATTTTTGGTAGTAGACTGAGTGCTCTGTTTTGTGTGATTGCTTATTTTTATCGCTTTATTTCATGACGATAGATTGCGCGGTTGACGAAGAAGTTGGACCCGAAGACTTCGAAGACCCCGGAGACTTTGTTGAGCCAGGCAAGCAGCCCTTTGACCATGATGAGAAACCATTTTTGTTGCATGTCATATAGCACTTTACTTTCATCATATTTGATCATGTGATGTGGTGTTCCCCTTTTGGTGGGATGTCTCTGGTACTTCTTCATTGACACTTGCATCGTGCATACTCTACCCCTTATGAGGGTTATGCGGGTGCGTCGAGTTAAGATGCTAGTAGATGCTACGCAAGTGGGGATGGGACTTATGCATGGTGATGAAAAGAAAATAAATGATTTCAAAGACTCTTTTGAAAACCCCGTCGGGTGCCACTAATGCCCGAGGGAGATGATGATGAGAAGGGTGAACACTTGAGAAATAAGTGGTGTGCCGGAGCAAGTTGAGTATGTGTTTTCGAAAACGGATTAGATTTAAGGTCTGCTGACCGTCCCAACCCTACATGCGCAACCACGATACCCCTTATGGGACGGGGCTTTGTTTATTACTATGGTTGGTGCTAGAAAGGATCCCACATTACTAGTGGAAAGAGTGAAGTGGTCACTCTTGAGATGGGGTCGTCCCTGAGAGGAAGGTCATGCGTTGTCTTTACAGGCACCGGGCACACCGTTGCGTGCCCTCATGGATGATACGAGTGATGTATATCATGAGGGATCACACCAACGAGAGGACTCTTTGTTTAGTATCACCATGGGAAAGGCATTGTTCGGGTGCTTACCTCGGGTATGTTAAATACCGTGAGTTCTGGATTACACGGAAGTTCCCCGAGTCTTGTGGGTAAAGTGTGCAACCTCTACAGAGTGTAAAGCTATTCGAATAGCCGTGTCCGCGGTCATGGACAGTTGGAGGTCCTTCTTAAACTATGTCCGGATGTTTTCATAAAACTTGGTGTGAGTTGGATAAGATGGTGACAAATAGGTCACATGAACTAAGTCCGATGACTTAGCATGAACACTGAACTGAGTCCGATGACTTAGTATGATGACTGAATATGAGGTGCTCAACCTCTACTATGTTGATAATTGTATCTTGTTCGTATGGTTATTTGTCTATTTTTGATGCATGCTTAAAGGATACTTGACCATGTCATTGCATTTAAAATTAGCTTTTCGCAAACTTACCTATTAGTGCTATATCATGCATCATTGTTACCTTTTTCCACAACTTGGGTTGCTTGCGAGTACATTCAAAGTACTCATTGGCTTGCTAGTGGTTATTTAATATGCCAGACATGGAAGAGCAGGAGTATGTTGAAGAGTTCGTTGGAGACGAACATGCGAACTAGGACGCTTCCCAGTCAGAATGCCTGTAGGTTAAGGCAGATGGCATGGGTTCATGCTTTCAACCAAGATTTCCGCTACTTGTTCTATTTTAAGTGTTTGGCCCGTGTGGCCCTATCTATGTAAGACTAAGACCTTCGTGGTCATTATTTGTGTAAGACTTTAAGTGTGGATGTAAGACTCTTGTTATTAAGCTTTTGAGTGTTCAGTGAGCATTGATCTCTAGAATCACTGTACACGTGCATTCGGTGATCTCGACTTATGAGTCGGGGTCCCCACATAATGATAGTACCATTTTCTTGTGGCACTGCCGCTTAGGTCATATTGGTGTAAAACGCATGAAGAAGATCCATGCTAATGGACTTTTGGAATCACTCGCTTTTGAATCGCTCGATACACGCAAACCATGCCTCTTAGGCAAGATGACTAAAACCACGTTCTCCGGTACAATGGAGCGGGCAATTGACTTGTTGGAATTCATACATACTGATGTGTGCGGTTCAATGAGTGTTGAGGCGCGCGGTGGATATCGTTATTTTCTTACCTTCATTGATGATTTGAGTATATATGGGTATATTTACTTAATGAAACACAAGTCTGAAATGTTTGAAAAGTTCAAGCAATTTCAAAGTGCAGTACAGAATCATTGTAACAAGAAGATAAAGTTTTTGCAATCTGATCATGGTGGTGAATATCTGAGTTATGAGTTTGGCATACATTTGAGACAATGCGGAATTGTTTCATAGCTTGTGCCATCTGGAACACCATAGCATAATGGTATGTCCGAGCATTGTAATCATACTCTATTGGATATGGTGCGATCTATGATGTATCTCACTGATATGCCACTATTGTTTTGGGATTATGCATTAGAGACAACTGCATTCACTTTAAATAGGGCACCATCAAAGTCCATGGTGATGACACCGTATGAATTATGGTTTGGAAAGAAACCTAAGTTGTCATTTCTTAAAGTTTGGGGATGCGATGCTTATATGAAAAGGCTTCAACCTGATAAGCTCGAACCCAAAGTGGACAAGTGTGTCTTCATAGGATACCCTAAGGAAACAGTTGGCTATACCTTCTATCTGAGATCC
Source organism: Hordeum marinum (assembly GCA_022496015.1). Taxonomy (NCBI): domain Eukaryota; kingdom Viridiplantae; phylum Streptophyta; class Magnoliopsida; order Poales; family Poaceae; genus Hordeum; species Hordeum marinum. The sequence continues at coordinate 219,045,460 of CM039672.1, forward strand.
GAGGGCAAAGTATTTGTTGCTAAAAACAGGTCCTTCCTTTCTCTCAAAAGAATAGAGTGGGAGGAAAGTAGAACTTGATGACCTTGTTGAACCGTCACTTTAGTTGGATAGTAGCACAACGTAGAAAGATGTTCCTGCGGCGCCTACACCAAGTGAAGAGAAAGCAAATGATGATACTCATGATGCTTCAGATCAAGTTACTACCGAACCTCGTAGGTCGACAAGGATTTGTACCGCCCTTGAGTGGTATGACAATCTTGTCTTGGAGGTCATGTTGTTCGATAACAGTGAACCTACGAGCTATGAAGAAGCAATGGTGGGCCCAGATTCCAATGAATGGCTAGAGGCCATGGAATCCGAGATAGGATCCATGTATGAGAACAAAGTGTGGACTTCGGAGGACTTACCATATGATCATAAGGCCATAAAGAATAAAGGGATCTTTAAGAAAAAGACGTACGCGAACGGTAATGTCACCATCTATAAAGCTCGACTTGTTGCAAAAGGGTTTTCACAAGTTCAAGGAGTTGACTATGATGAGACTTTCTCTCACATAGTGATGCTTAAGTCCATCAGGATTATGTTAGCAATAACTACATTTTACGATTACGAGATGTGGCAGATGGATGCCAGAACAACGCTCCTTAATGGTTTCCTTAAGGAAGAGTAATATATGATGCAACCACAAGGTTTTGTCGATCCTGAAAATGCTAACAAGGTGTGCAAGCTCTAGCAATCCATTTATGGACTAGTGCAGGCATCTCGGAGTTGGAATATTTGCTTTGATGAGGTGAACCAAGCATTTGGGTTTATACAAGTTTATGGAGAAGCTTGTATTTACAAGAAAGTGAGTGGGAGCTCTATAGCATTTCTAATATTATATATGGATGACATATTGCTGATTGGAAACAATATAGAACTTTTATAAAGCATGAAGATATATTTGAATAAGAGTTTTTCAATGAAAGATCTCGGAGAAGCTACTTACATATTGGGTATCAAGATATATAGAGATAGATCAAGACGCTTAATAGGACTTTCACAAAGCACATATCTTGATAAGGTTTTGGAGAAGTTCAAAATGGATTAGTCAAAGAAGGGGTTCTTGCCTGTCTTACAAGGTGTGAAGTTGAGTAAGACTAAATGCTCGACTACTACAAAGGATAGAGAAAAGATCCACCTATCAGAACCACAGGAAAAATATTCGTATCCTTCATACGGTTGATCTCCCTATCTCAACTCCTTACTTCCATGTGCAATGTCTTTACTTTCCATTGCTATACTTGATGACTTGCATGTGTAGGGTGTACTAGACTTGCTATAATTGCTAAAATCTACCAACACTTAACTTTGGATATTGTGTAGATTTTAATTTGTGCTAGGAGTCTATTCACCCCCCTCTAGGCATACTCTTCTAGTGATCCCACATTTGGTATCAGAGCGAGGTCTCCATAACCTTGGTTTAATCATCTTTGGAGGAAGATGGATATGCCTAGTTTGGAGAGTTTGAGTTGTAAAGTGCCCATTCTTGATGGAGATTACTATAGTCAATCCCCATTGATGAATTGCATCCCACATACGAAGAGGAAATTGACATGATTGGTAACCTTAGAACTGTCAATCTTATCGTTAGAGGTTTACCAAGATCTGTGCTTACACAAGTGAAGAATTTTGCATGTGCTTATACTTTGTGGAATGATTTGGAGAAATAATATCCAAATTATGCATTAAGTAATCTTGATGAAATTCTTTCATAAAACTATTGCCTTTCATGGAATGAAGCCTAGTGATCCATATTGTGATAAATGCTTATTTGAGCTTCGTGATCTTCTGTGTGCTAAAGGAGATGTCACTACCATTAGCAACATTTTTATAGAAGCCATTCACATACATAAGCTTGAACATTGTCTCAGTCAAAATTCTAACGAGTCTCTTGGTTTTCATGATGAGGAGATTCTACATAATGATGACAATGAAGAACATGGCTACTATGATGCGGATGTGTTGTTTGACATCGAGCAAGAGAAGATCATGAAGAATCTAAGTCTCATGGAAAAATTCAAGGATTACATGTCTGGTGGAAAAGAGTGGATTCTCGATAGTGGATGCACCGATCCTATGACTGGTGATAAAGACATGTTCCAAGAGATCACACCTAATCAAGGTCCTCGGAATTACGTGACTTTTGGAGACAACTCCAAGGGTAAGGTACTTGGCCTTGGTAAGGTGGCCATATCTCGTGATAGCTCTATTCAAAATGGCATGCTTGTTGAATCCCTTGGCTACAATCTTCTTTTCGTATCTTGACTACCGAACTTCGGTTTCAATGTACTATTTACTAAAGTATATTGCCAAGTGTTTCGTCATGATAATCATAAAACTGTATTTACCGGTATTCATAGAGGTGTTCTATACATTGTCGATTTCACTAAAAAGGCCCAACCTCGTACTTGTCTCAATGCAAAATCATCTAAAGGTTGGATATGGCATAGAAAGCTAGGACATGTAGGCATGCACAATCTAGATAAGCTTATCAAGGGCGATCACATTCTTGGTGTTAAAGATGTTATATTTGACAAAGATAGGCTTTGTAGCAGTTGTCAAGAAGGAAAGCAAGTAGATGGAAGTCATCCGGTCAAGAACATCATGACCACTAGGAGACCACTCGAGTTACTTCATATGGATCTTTTTGGTCCCAATGCCTACAAGAGTCTTGGTGGAAACTCTTATGGTCTAGTTATAGTTGATGATTTTTCCAGATTTACGTGGGTATTATTTCTTGATGATAAGTATCAAGCACAAAAGATCTTCAAGAACTTTGCTCGCAAAGTGCAAAATCAATTTGAAGTGAAGATCAAGAAGGTTCGAATCGATAATGGATCGGAGTTCAAGAACAACCATGTGGATACCTTTCTTGACGAAGAGGGTATTTCACATCAGTTCTCGGCTACGTACACGCCTCAACAAAATGGAGTTGTTGAGAGGAAGAACTGAACCCTCATTGAGATGGCAAGAATGATGCTTGAAGAATACAAGACGCCGAGACACTTTTGGGCAGAGGCCATGGAAACAGCATGTCATGCCACAAACCGACTCTACTTGCACAAGCTTCTCGATAGAACGTCATATGAGCTTCCCACCGGTAACAAAACCCAAGTTGGATACTTTCCGGTATTCGGCTCTAAATTCTACATTCTTGATAAGCATCGTCGTGCTAAACTTGCTCCCAAATCTCATGAAGGTTTCCTACGTGGTTACGGATCGAACTCTCACACATGTCGTGTCTACAACAACTTCACTTGAAAAGTTGAAGAGATGGTAGATGTGAAGTTTGATGGATCTAATGGTTCAAGAGTCGAACAATTGCCAAATGATGTAGGAGATGAGGATCCTTCAGAAGCTATCCAAGATTTGCCCATCGGTAAGATTCGTCCCTAGGAGGTGAAGGAAAGTACTTCATCAACCCAAGTGGAAGCTCCTACTTCGGATCAAGGCTACCGACAAAACAACATGGAAGCATCCACAAGTGGTACACGACAAGATGAAGAGTAGGAGGAAGTACATCATCAAGATCCACCACAACCTCCTGCACCACCACCTTAAGGAGATGACAACTTTGATAACAACGAAGATGAAAGAGATGATGAAGAAGAAACTCCACCATCCAACAAGGCAAAGCTACCCCGAGTTCAAGCACAAGTGACCAAGAACCATCCCCGAAACCAAATCTTTGGTGATATACAAACACGGAGGATCACTCGCTCTAAAACTTGCTTAGCTAACTTTTGTGAGCATTATACTTTCATATCTAGCATTGTACCCTTGAAGGTTGAACAAGCTCTTGAAGACACGGATTGGGTGAATTATATGCATGAAGATCTTCACAACTTCGAGAGGAACAAAGTGTGGACACTCGTGGAGAAACCAAAGGACTAGCAAAACATCATTGGCACGAAATGGGAGTTTAGGAACAAGAAAGATGAAGATGGTCAAGTTGTACGCAACAAGGCGCGTCTCATAGCCCAAGGATATACGCAAGTCGAAGGTATGGACTACGGTGAGACCTATGCCCATGTTGCTAGACTTGAAGCCATTCAAATTCTTCTTGCTTATGCCAATCACCATGACATCACTCTTTACCAAATGGATATCAAAAGTGCCTTTTTAAATGAATAAATAGAGGAGGAAGTCTATGTTAAATAACCTCCTAGATTTGTAAATCCTAAGAAACCTGACCACGTTTACAAACTTTGCAAATCTTTATATGGTCTGAAACAAGCTCCTCGTGCTTGGTATAAATGCCTAACGAAGTTTCTTATTGAAAAAGTTTTTAAATTGGTAAAATTGACGCAACCTTATTCACAAAGAGAGATAATAGTGAATTATTTTTGTGCCAAATTTATGTGGATGTTATTATCTATGGATCTACTAATCCACAATTTAGTGAGAAATTTGGAAGGTTGATGTCAAAGAAGTATGAGATGTCTATGATGTGTGAGTTGAAATTCTTTCTTGGTCTACAAATCAAGCAAACGAGAGAAGGTACATTCATCTCTCAAACTAAGTACACCAAGGACTTGATCAAGAAGTTCAACATGCAAGAGTGCAAAGGTATGAAAACTCCCATGCCCACTAGTGGACACGATAATCTCACTAAGGAGGGTGAACTGGTTGATCAATAGGTTTATCGATCAATGATTGGTTCATTGCTATATCTATGTGCCTCCCATCCCGATATAATGCTTAGTGTGTGCATGTGTGCCCGATATCAAGCTGCACCTAAATAATGTCATCTTAAGGCTTTCAAACGCATTGTGAGATACTTGATACATACACCAAACTTTGGAATTTGGTATCCCAAGGGATCTTCTTAATCTTGTTGGCTACTCCGACTCGGACTATGCCGGTGACAAGGATGACAGGAAATCCACCTCGGGTAGATGTCAATATCTTGGTAGCTCTCTTGTGTCTTGGTCCTCCAAGAAACAAAACTCAGTATATCTATCTACCGTTGAATTTGAATATATTATTGCCTGATCATGTTGTGCACAATTGCTATGGATGACACAAACGATTAAGGATTATGGAACCCATGTGAAAAATGTTCCATTACTTTGTGACAATGAAAGTGCTATTAAGATTCGTCATAATCCCGTGCAACATTCTCGAACCAAGCATATTCAAGTTCAACATCATTCCATTCGTGATCATGTTGCCAAAGGACACATTAATCTTAAGCATGTTCGTACCAACAAGCAATTGGCTGATATCTTTACTAATCCACTTGATGAAAAAGTGTTTTCTCACTTGAGGAGAGAGTTGAACATCATTGATGCTTCAAACTTGAGCTAAGCTCACTCGGATGCATGCAAGGGGATGAGCTTTATTAAACATTCCATGTTGCTATTATCATGAATATCATGTACTTGGAATTCTATGCTCCCTTGTCTTGCATCTAACCCTTTTGTAGGTACTTGGGAGAACAACACTCCACAAGATTACCAACCACTCATATTGATACGGGGCAAGCCATGTGTCGATCTTTCACGAATTGGAGGGGGATTCCATGAAGAACGCGAAGAACACAAAGGGGAAATCACAAGAGGAAACACTCAAGAACAAGTCCAATCACACATCCACTAGACTCACCACACACAAGATCCACAAGGTACATGAACAACAAAGGGAAAGAATGATACATGGTAGAGTTCATCCCAAATCCCATGGGGAGATGGGGCCTTGATATCCCGGAGGATCTTCCCTACAAGAGGGGTCTTGACATCCACTTGGATCTTCTCACATAGAGATGGTCATCTCCATGGGAGGAGGAAGTGGAAGGATCAAGGCTCACTATCTATGAGCTAAACCAATGCTAACCCTAGAATGGAGGTGGGAGATGAGTATATATAGACTAAGGAGAAGTGGGGTGAGAAAGGGGTACATGGGCCTTGGGCCCGAATGGATGCACACACACAGGCCGGAAGTTTCGGGCTGGGCCGGAAGTTCCGAGGAAGGTACGGGCAGGTTTCGGGGTATCCAAAGAGTTGGCACGCCTAGGGTGCGTTGAGGCCGGAAGTTCTAGGCAGGACGGAAGGTTCGGGGTCTGGAGATTCCGGGCAGGCCGGAAGGTCCGGGTCTTCCAGAGACTTGTCCTCCTTCTTCTTCCTTCTCTTCCAAGATTCCCTTGCGGATTGTGTAGTCACACGTAGGTGCTGGCACTCCTCCTCGTCATCCGTGAAGCTCCGACAATACCTGTGCACGCACACGAGAGGATGTCAAGTAGTATACCATCCTCGAAGGGGTCAAGTGAGCACGTGTAAAGGAGAAGATTCACCTTTATATATGTGGAGTAGTTGCGGCACATGTCACTTGCCAAACGGACTCTTCTCATGGTGATGTCCATAGGATGCTCCGCATCATCCCCTCCCCCTTGGTAAAGATCCATCCTCAGATCAAGATCCAAATCACCATGGAAAGGAGATGGCGTCGCCGTGTACAAATGGACGATCACCAAGTACTCATCATCATCAAGCTCTAATGGGGCACTCTCCAATGTCACACTGTCTTGTAATTCCTTCAAAAGGAGCAAGGACAACAAACACTTGGAAAAACAAATGTGGTTAGCGTTAGTGCAAAACCAAGCATTTAAGTTGTGAATCACCGCACAAGTGTTGTCATCATGCATAACATATGGCGTGACAAGGGATTGTGTCATGGCATGTAAGCATACAAATGGATCACAAGCAATGCAATCATGGAATCAAGTATTCAAAGGTGAGGTAGGGATGCAAATATGGGTGACAATATAACAAGCATCTACCTCATGGTCATAGCATGCATGCACAAAACAATCACCAAAGGGTCTGTGGTAGGCATAGGAATCATAAACAACACCAAGTAAAGTGAAGTGTCTAAACACATGGGGCAATCCAAAGTGTAAGGCAATCCAAGCATGATGTGCACATGGTGTAGTGAAGATAGTGAGGCAGTCGACACAATAGAAAAAGCAATTGGTCATCATGTGTGAGGCAATCAAGTCAAGAAGCTAGCAAGTAATTGGGCATGGCAAATGTGAAGAATGGACATTGATGCAACCAAGCATATGATAAGAGCAAACAATGCACAAGGTGGATGCAACACACAAGGTATATATGTCTAGAGGCATGGCAATGTGGCAATGGTAAATAAAAGCAATGTCACTAGTATGTGTGCAAGTAAGTGGTCCAATATGACTAATATGTATCATGATACAAGCAACACAAGTAGGATGAGCCACAATATCCATTCTCAAGAAGGATGTCACCTCAAAAGCTTGACCTTGTGCGTCCATCACAATGCCGATGCGCAAGCAAGTGCGATGTAGGAACGCATCGGTATAGCATGGCTCGCTCGCAAGAGCTCGAATTGTCAACTCACGTGAAGTGGAAGTTGACATGTAGTCAAAGTATCCTACACATACACACAACAAAGCAAAGAATGTATGTGTATGGTAGATAAACACATCATCCATCATGATGGTTCTCCTCTCTTGCACATTACCATTAGGACCAAAAGTGCATGAACAATATGATGCAATAATGGTTATATTCATGGCACTAGGAATATGGTGCAAAGAAGGAAGACAAGCATGCTTCACATGAAATATGTCAAAAGCTCCAATAATATCTGAGAAAGCTATGGGGGCAATCTCATTAGCAAGATTATAAGCATTGTTGCATTCAATACATGGCAAATCATATAGCAAGAAAGAGGCAACACATGGAGACATATGACAAGAATCCTCATCAAGTTCACCTACAAGCTACGTCATCAACATCACTCAAAGGTATGTACTCATATCCTTGATATAACTTTATTCCAAGTCATGAGATAAAGCAACTCAAGAGATATGAAGACATTAAAATGCTTAATCGAAAAATGGTAACCTCATTTTGAGATTAACGATGAGTATGACCTACGATCAAGTATTCTTGCTTGACTCCTTAATTAAATATACTCTAACATAGGTGACCTAGTCACCGCCCATCATCTAGTCATAAGGATTGAATGGAGAACCCATCTTGTATTTCTCTTTGACATTTCCATTCAACTCTAGCCTAGATGAAAATTCATTGCAAATCATTCTGAAAATTCATTGCAAATGTTTATGAAAATTCATTGCAAATCCTTTCGAAAATTCATTACAAATCTTTCTGGAAATTCATTGCAAATATTTATGGAAATTCATTGCAAATCCTTCTGAAAATTCATTACAAATCTTTGAGACACATTTGAGACATTCTGAAAAATTCCATTTGACAAAGTTCCAAGTTTCTGTTTTCAAACTCGGAGCCTCTGACCAAATTTTCTCGGTCTTACTAATACTGCAGTCCTACTACAGAAATACATATCGGTACCACCGAATCTTTTGCCTTGGAGCCACCGACCTCCATGCACTTTGTCTGTTTTACTTTATGATCAGCTCAATGATTCCAATGATAGAGGGGGAGAAACTTCAAGAGATATAATCTCAAATAATCAAGGATCCCTACATCAAAGGAGGAGATATTCTTAAAAGTTTTTCAGATCTTAAGGGGGAGAAAACATGTTTTCAAGGAACCCTTGTCTGAATACTCTCAGTGACCTTATATCTCTAGGATCCCTTCGAATTCTATGATTCCTTTTATCTGACCCTTTGTGTGACCCTTTTTTGGGAAATTAATGCCAAAGGGGGAGAAATATCAAAGTTGTTGGAAATATGCCCTAGAGGCAATAATAAAATGGTTATTATTATATTTTATTGTTCATGATAAATGTTTATTATCCATGCTATAATTGTATTGATTGGAAACACATTGCATGTGTGGATAAAGACAACACTTTGTCCTTAGTGTGCCTCTAGTCGACTAGCTCGTTGATCAAACATGGTCAAGGTTTCCTAGCCATTGACATGAGATGTCATTTGATAACGGGATCACATCATTAGGAGAATGATTTGATGGACAAGATCCAAACTATAAACGTAGCATTTGATTGTGTCAGTCTATTGCTACAGTTTTCTGCATGTCAAGTATCTGTTCCTATGACCATGAGATCATGCAACTCACTGACACTAGAGGAGTGCCTTGTGTGTATCAAATGTTTCAACGTAACTGGGTGACTATAAAGGTGCTCTACAGGTATCTCCGAGAGTGTCTGTTGAGTTGGCATGGATCAATACTCAGATTTGATACTCCGTGTGATGGAGAGGTATCTCAGGGCTCACTCGGTAATACAACATCACAACAAGCCTTGCAAGCAATGTGACTAAAGTGTTAGTTGCGGGATCTTGTATTATGAAACGAGTAAAGAGACTTTCCGGTAACAAGATTGAACTAGGTATAGATACCGACGACCGAATCTCGGGCAGGTAACATACCGAAGAACAAAGGGAACGGCATACGGGATTAACTGAATCCTTGACATAGAGGTTCGACTGATAAAGATCTTCGTCGAATATGTAGGAATCAATATGGGCATCCAGGTCCCGCTATTGGTTATTGACTGTAGAGGTGTCTCGGTCATGTCTACATAGTTCTCGAACCCGCAGGGTATGCACACTTAAGGTTCGGTGACGTTTCAATAGTATAGAGTTATCTATGGTGGTGACCGAATGTTGTTCGGAGTCCCGGATGAGATCCCAGATGTCATGAGGATCTCCAGAATGGTCCGGAGGTAAAGATTGATATATATGAAGTCTTGTTTTGGTTGCCAAAAAAGTTTCGGGCTCATCGGTAGTGTACCAGGAGTGTCGGGAGGGTAACGGGGGACCATCGGGAGGGGTATTTCGACCCAAGAGGATACATGGGCTGTGGGAGGAGGTTTACCAGCCCTTAGTGGGCTGGCCAAAGCCCCATAGGAAGCCCATGCTACTGAGGTGAAGAAACCCAAGGGTGGAAGGAAGGCAAAGTGGGAGAGAAGGAGTCCTAGTCCTAATAGGATTGGAGGAGGACTCCTCCTCCCAACCTTAGGCCAAAGCAAAGGGCTGGCCCCTTGGGGGCCAAGCCTCCTCCTCCCCTCCTCCTATATATACTAGAGGTTTGAGGGTTTTTTGAGATAGAAAAACAGCCACGTGCTACCACTCCTCTAGATCGTAGTTTCTCCTCTAGATCGGTTTCACCGGTGCTTAGGCGAAGCCCTGCTGGAATAGCTCCACCACCATCCCCGCAACACCGTCGCACTACCGCAAAACTCGTCTACCTCTCCGCTCCCTCTTCCTGGATCAAGAAGGTGGAGATCGTCATCAAGCTGTACGTGTGTTGAACGTGGAGGTGCCGTCCGTTCGGCACTAGATTGGGATGGATCATGATTGGATCGCGGGACGCTCGACGATTTCGATCGCGAAAACGTTTGACTCCATCAACCGTGTTTCTTAAATGCTTCCCGCTTAACGATCTATAAGGGTATGTAGATCCACTCTCCATCTCATAGATGCTCATCACCATGGATAGGTCTTGCGTGTGCGTAGGAAAATTTTTGTTTCCCATGCAACGTTCCCCAACAGTGGCGAGCTAGGTCTATGTGTAGATGAGATCTCGAGTAGAACACAAAGGAGTTTGTGGGCGTTGATGCTTAGATTGCTTCTTCCCTTGGTCGTGTTTTGGTTCAGTGATATTGTGGGATGAAGCGGCCCGGACCAACCTTACTCGTACGCTTACGAGACACCGGTTCCATCGACTGATGTGTAACTTTGTTGCACAAAGATGGCTGGCGGGTGTCTGTTTCTCCTACTTTAGTTGGATCGGATTCGACAAAGGCGGTCCTTGAGAAGGTTGAAAAGCAACTTATGTATCACCGTTGTGGTTTTTGCGTAGGTGAGAATTGTTCTTGCTAGATACCCGTAGTAGCCACGTAAATCTTGCAACAACAATTAGAGGACATCTAACTTGTTTTTGTAGGGTATGTTGTGACATGATATGGCCAAATACATGATGAGATATATGTGATGTATGATATGATCATGTGTTGTATAGAATATCACGACTTGCATATCGATGAATACGGCAAGCTAAGTTGAAAGATGATGGAAGTAACTTTGTGGACTGGGCTCGTAATCTGAGGATTATCCTCATGGCTTCCCAGAAGGCATATGTCCTTGATGCACCGCTTGGTAACCAACCCGAAGAAATGTCATCTGAAGACGTTAAGAACACTTGGGAGGCACGTTCTGGAGATTACTCAATAGTTCAGTGTGCAATATTGTATGGCTTAGAACCGGGACTTCCAAGATGTTTTGAACATCATGGAGCATATGAGATGTTCTAGGAGTTGGAGTTTATCTTTAAGAAGAATGCCCGGATTGAGAGGTATGAGACCTCCAATAAGTTCTATGCTTGCAAAATGGAGGAGAACGGGTCTATCAGTGAACATATACTCAGAATGTCTGGGTATTCGACCCATCTGGTGGAGTTAGGGATGCCCCTTCCGCCAGAGGCGATCACTGACAGAGTTCTTCAATCATTGCCACCAAGCTACCTGAACTATAATATGCACGGGATGAACAAGTCAATCGACGAGCTGTTTGCGATGCTGAAAGTCATTGAGTCTAAAATCCAGAAAGAACATCAAGTGTTGATGGTCAATAAAACCACTAGTTTCAAGAAGAATGGCAAGGGCAAGAAGGGTAACTCCAAGAAGGGTGGCAAAACAGTTGCTCCTCCCGTGAAGAAACCCAAGGCTGGACCCAAGCCAAAAACTGAGTGCTTTCATTCCAAGGGAACTAGTCACTGGAAGTGGAACTGCCCCAAGTATCTGGCTAACAAGAAGGCGGCCAAAAACAAACAAGGTATATATGATATACATGTTATTGATGTGTACCATACTAGCTCTCGTTGTAGTGCATGGGTATTTGATTTCGGTTCGGTTGCTCACATTTGCAACTCAAAGCAGGACCTACAGAATACACGGAGACTGGCTAAGGACGAAGTGACGATGCGCGTGGTAAATGGTTCCAAGGTTGATGTGATCGCCGTCGGCACGCTCGTTCTTCGACAACCATCGGGATTAGTGATAAACGTGAATAAGTGTTATTTACTGCCTGCATTAAGCATGAACATTATATCTGGATCTTGTTTATTACAAGATGGTTACTCATTTAAATCTTAGAATAATGGTTGTTCTATTTATATGAGTAATATATTTTATGGTCATGCACCCAATGTGAGGGGTTTATTCATATTGAATCTTGATAGTGATGATACACATATTCATAACATTGATGCCAAAAGATGTAGAGTTGATAATGATAGTACCACTTTCTTATGGCACTGCCGTTTGGGTTATATTGGTGTTAAATGCATGAAGAAGCTCCATGCTGATGGACTTTTGGAGTCACTTGATTTCGAATCACTTGACACATGTGAACCATGCCTCATGGGAGAGATGACTAAAATGCCATTCTCTAGAACAATGGAACGGGCGAGTGACTTGTTGGGAATCATACATACTGATGTGTGTGGTCCAATGAACGTTGCGGCGCACGGTGGATATCATTATTTTCTCACCTTCACTGATGACTTAAGTAGATATGGGTATATTTACTTAAGGAAACACAAGTCTGAAACGTTTGAAAATTTCAAACAATTTTAGAGCGAAGTTGAGAATCATCATAACAAGAAGATTAAATTCCTGCGATCTGATCGAGGAGGTGAATATCTGAGTTATGAGTTTGGCAGTCACTTAAGACAGTGTGGAATTGTTTCACAATTGACACCGCCTCGAACACCATAGCGTAATGGTGTGTCCGAACTTCGTAATCGAACCTTATTAGATATGGTGCGTTCTATGATGTCCCTAGCCGATTTGCAACTATCGTTTTGGGGTTATGCATTAGAGACAGTTGCATTCACTTTAAATATGGCACCATCGAAATCCGTTGAGACGACGCCATATGAACTGTGGTTTGGCAAGAAGCCAAATTTTTTGTTTCTTAAAGTTTAGGTATGTGATGCTTATGTCAAAAAGCTTTAGCCTAAAAAGCTGGAACCTAAAGCAGAGAAATGCTTCTTCATAGGATACCCAAAAGAGACAGTTGGGTATACCTTCTATCTCAAATCCAAAGGAAAAGTGCTTGTCTCTAAAAACAGAACATTTCTTGAGAAAGAGTTTCTCTCGAAAGAATTGAGTGGGAGGAAAATAGAACTTGATGAGGTTATTGAACCTTTACTTCAACCAGAGAGTAGAATAGCGCAGAAATATGTTTCTGTGGAGCCAACGACAATTAAAGAGGAAGTTAATGATGATGATCATGAAATTTCGAATCAAATTACTATTAAACCTCGTAGGTCGACAAGGGCGCATACTGCTCCTGAGTGGTATGGCAACCCTGTCTTGGAGGTCATGTTGTTGGAGAACGATGAACCTACGAGCTATGGAGGAGCAATGATGGGCCCAGATTCCGAGAAATGGTTAGAGGCCATGAAATCCGAGATGGGATCCATGTATGAAAACAAAGTATGGACTTTGGAAGTATTACCTGAAGGGCGAAAGGCCATTCAGAACAAATGGATCTTTAAGAAGAAGACGAATGCGGACAGTAATATCACCGTCTATAAAGCTCGACTTGTGGCAAAGGGTTTTTCACAAGTTCAAGGAGTTGACAACGATGAGACCTTCTCACCCGTAGCGATGCTTAAGTCCGTCAGAATCATGTTAGCAATAGCTGCATATTTCGACTATGAATTTTGGCAGATGGATGTCAAAACAGCGTTCCTTAACGGTTTCCTTAAGGAAGAGTTGTATATGATACAACCGAAAGGTTTTGTCGATCCAGGGAATGCTGACAAAGTTTGCAAACTCCAGCGATCCATTTATGGACTGGTGCAAGCATCTCGGAGTTGGAATATGCGCTTTGATGAGGTGATCAAAGCGTTCGAGTTTATACAAGTTTATGGAGAAGCTTGTATTTACAAGAAAGTGAGTGGGAGATCTATAGTGTTTCTAATATTATATGTGGATGACATATTGCTGATTGGAAACAATATAGAAATTCTGGAAAGCATGAAGGAATATTTGAACAAGATTTTTTCAATGAAGGACCTAGGAGAAGCTGCTTTGATATTAGGCATTAAGATCTATAGAGATAGATCAAGACGCTTAATGGGACTTTCACGAAGCACATACCTTGATAAAGTTTTGAAGAAGTTCAAAATGGATCAGTCCAAGAAGGGGTTCTTTCTTGTGTTACAAGGTGTGAAGTTGAGTAAGACTCAATGCTCAGTGACCGCAGAAGATAGAGAGAAGATGAGTGTCATCCCCTATGCTTCAGCTATAGGCTCTATCATGTATGCAATGCTGTGCACAAGACCCGATGTCAGCCTTGCCATAACTATGGCCGGAAGGTTTCAAAGTGATCCTGGAATCGAGCACTGGACGGTGGTCAATAATATCCTTAAGTACGTGAAAAGGACTAAGGAAATGTTTCTCGTTTATGGAGGTGATCAAGATCTCGTCATAAAGGGTTACGTCGATGCAAGCTTTGACACTGATCCGGATGACTCTAAGTCGCAAACCGGATACGTATTTATTCTCAATGGGGGCGGTAAGCTGGTGCAGTTCCAAGCAGAGCATGGTAGCCGATTCTACATGCGAAGCGGAGTACATCGCAGCCTCGGAGGCAGCGAAGGAAGGTTTCTGCATGAAGGAGTTCATGACAGATCTTGGAGTAGTGCCTAGTGCACTAAATCCAGTGGATCTGTCCTGTGATAACACTGGTGCCATTGCCTTGGCCAAGGAACCAAGGTTTCACAAGAGGACCACACACATAAAGCGACGCTTCAATTCCATCTGCGAGACATCAAGGAGGATGACATAAATATTTGCAAAGTGCACACGGATCTTAATGTTGCAGACCCATTGACTAAACCTCTTCCAAGCGCTAAACATGATCAACTCCAGAACTGTATGGGTGTTCGTTTCATTACAATGTAAATCACATAGCGATGTGACCTAGATTATTGACTCTGGTGCAAGTGGGAGACTATTGGAAATATGACCTAGAGGCAATAATAAAATGGTTATTATTATATTTCCTTGTTCATGATAATTGTTTATGATCCATGCTATAATTGTATTGATTGGAAACATACTTTGTCCCTAGTGTGCCTCTAGTAGACTAGCTCGTTGATCAAAGAAGGTCAAGGTTACCTAGCCAATTACATGAGATGTCATTTGATAATGAGATCACATCATTAGGAGAATGATATGATGGACAAGACCCAAACCATAAATGTAGCATTTGATCATGTTAGTTTATTGCTACAATTTTCTGCATGTCAAGTATCTGTTCTTATGACCATGAGATCATGCAACTCACTGACACTAGAGGAGTGCCTTGTGTGTATCAAACGTCGCAACGTAGCTGGGTGACTATAAAGGTGCTCTACAGGTATCTCCGAGAGTGTCTGTTGAGTTGGCATGGATCAATACTGGGATTTGTTACTCTATGTGACGGAGAGGTATCTTAGGGCCCACTCGGTAATAAACATCACAACAAGCCTTGAAAGCAATGTGACTAAAGTGTTAGTTGCAAGATCTTGTATTACGGAACGAGTAAAGAGACTTGCCGTAACGAGATTGAACTAGGTATACGGATACCGACGATCGAATCTCGGGCAAGTAACATACCGAAGAACAAAGGGAACGCCATACGGGATTAACTCAGTCCTTCACATAGAGGTTCGACCGATAAAGATCTTCGTAGAATATGTAGGAATCAATATGGGAATCCAGGTTCCGCTATTGGTTATTGATTGTAGAGGTGTCTCAGTCATGTCTACATAGTTCTCGAACCCGCAGGGTCTGCACACTTAAGGTTCGTGGCGTTTCGGTAGTATGGAGTTATGCATGGTGGTGACGAAGGTTGTTCGGAGTCCCGGATGAGATCCCGGACTTCACAAGGAGCTCCGGAATGGTCCGGAGGTAAAGATTGATATATAGGAAGTCCTGTTTTCGTCGCTAAAAAAGTTTCGGGCTCATCGGTAGTGTATCGGGAGTGTCGGGAGGGTACCAGGGGACCATCGGGAGGGGTATTTCGACCCAAGAGGCTACATGGTCTGTGGGAGGAGGTTTACTAGACCTTAGTGGGCTGGCCAAAGCCCCACAGGAAGCCCTTGCGGCTGAGGTGAAGAAATCCAAGGGTGGAAGGAAGGCAAAGTGGGAGAGAAGGACTCCTAGTCCTAATAGGATTGGAGGAGGACTCCTCCCCACCTTCGTCCGAAGCAAAGGGCTGGGCCCTTGGGGTCCAAGCCTCCTCCTCCCCTCCTCCTATATATACTAGAGGTTTGAGGGTTTTTTGAGACAGAAAAACAGCCACGTGCTACCTCTCCTCTAGATCGTAGTTTCTCCTCTAGATCGGTTTCAGTGGTGCTTAGGCAAAGCCCTGCTGGAATAGCTCCACCACCATCGCCGCAACATCGTCGTGCTTCCAGAGAACTCATCTACCTCTTCGCTCCCTCTTGATGTACCAAGAAGGTGGAGATCGTCATCAAGTTGTACGTGTGCTGAACGCAGAGGTGTCGTCCGTTCGGCGCTAGATCGGGACGGATCATGATTGGATCGCGGGACGCTCGGGGATTTGGATCGCGAAGACGCTCGACTACATCAACTACGTTTATTAAATGCTTCTTGCTTAACGATCTACAAGGGTATGTAGATCCACTCTCCATCTCGTAGATGCTCATCACCATGGATAGATCTTGCGTGTGCGTAGGAAATTTTATGTTTCCCATGCAACGTTCCCCAACAAAAGCTTCAAAGCTTTTATTCATATCAAAGGGAAGAACATCTAAGCATTCATGCTTCAGGGGGAGATATGATCATGAAAATAAGAAGTGTAACCTTATCATATAAAGGGGGAGAAATATCAAGGATCCCTTATCACATAAACACTTCTTAAGGAGGAGAGAGGAGAATGAATTTCAATTCTCATATGTTTTAGACTTTTTCTCAGCCCTACCTACTCTCCATATCTATATATTATGATTTTGGGAGAGAGGAAAACTTTCTAAATTGGTGTCACAATTGGTGTCTAGGAGAGAAAACTCTAAACTTATCTAGAGACATATTATTCTCAAGAAGTCATTTCTTATATGTTCTCCATATCACGGTACTCTTGGTTCCATTTGCATATGCAATATCAAATACACTTGTGTTTCCTAACATTGTTTTCTCAAGTGTGTTCCTACTGTTAAATGCTCAAGGACCTCAAGGTAAGTATATGCATCATGTTCTTGTTCAAGATGATCTCTTGCTTCTTGCTCATATTGTTTGCAAGAGTGAGTCTTGAACATGAAATCATCTCATTCACATATATATTTGATGCATATTGCCAAGATATACATGACTTCTCATGTCCTTCCTACCATGTGTTTGTTCATACATTCAAAAGCAACTTTCCTTAAATGGATTGGACACATTTAGGGGGAGCTTGTATCAGTCATGTATCCTTCAAAGTCTTCATATATCCTTGCATATCTTAAATTGAACCTTTGATTGTATGTTGTCATCAATTACCAAAAAGGGAATAAACAACATTGATATGCCTCTCTCCCACCCTCTCCCACCCTCCTCCTCTCTCCCCCTCCACCACGTCGTGGCTGCCCCCCACGGCACCCACTAGATTTCTAGGATGGATTCTATCATTGATTGCAATTTATCCCATGGTCAGAAGGTGGCTGCCCAGGTGCATCGGCGTTTCAAGTCGGTGGTCCACTTTGATGGATCTTCCTCTTCTTCGGAGTTCTTTTTTGGGGTGGTCTTCCATTCTTCCTCCTTCTTTTTGGATGAGGATTCGGTTGCTATGGCTCTTTGCTCCTGCTTGGGGGGCAACATCAAGGGGTTCAACGTTTGCCTTCTATCAGATTGTCGTTTCCATTTTTCGGTAGCTTCTAATCGAGTTGGACATTTCATCCACTCCTTTGGAGGGTTTTCGAGTTTGGCTTTCTCTTGTTCTTTCAAGTTATTCCATGGTTTGTGGACTCCTCGGGATCGAGGTGATCTTAATTTGGAGGAGGGTTGGATCTCTGGATCCAGAAGGAAACATGTCAAGCAGCGTTACCTCCACAATATTCCTTCTGGTTTTAATCAGGGTGATCAATCTGCTCCACGTAAACCCATGGCTATTAAGTCTCGGCTAGGTTTTGGACCTTCGGTGAACCTAACTGCTTCTACTTGGATTCAGAGTTCATTGCTACGGGAGTTCATGCTGGTTACAACCTACTATTTTGATCCCTTCAGATGGACTGTCATCTTCTATTCTCATGAGTTCAAATTCGGATGCATCAATCTTAGCTTTACCATTCAAAATTGGTGATCTGTATTTTAGCCTGAGTGCATGGTATTCACCGTTGGATCCCCCAACTTTTTGGCCTAGAACATTTGGCCCGAAAATTATGCAATCAGATTTGAATTTTCAGCAGGCTTTCATGTGGGATCTCCTTTCGGATTTATCTGCAGCTGGTTATTCATCATCGGAAGTGATCAGGTGTATTGGAAAGTTTTACAACGCATGTTCGAGTTATTTATCTTTTCGGCATACGGCCTCTCATTGTCACGTTGGACTCAGGTGTCTCTCTTGCTTTTCGGTTGGCCATTCTCAAAATTCGTGTCAGTTAGATGGTCGGGAGATCAGGGCGCTGGAGATCAACAAGCTTAATCTTGCTCCTCATATTTTGCCATGCTCGGTTATGTTGTATGAGGCTAACTGCACCAGGGACCCCAGGCTTCTCTTTTGTGTCAAGTGTGTGGTTGTGGGCTATTTTTCATCGGACTACCATGGGTCCACCAGGTGCCAATTCTGTTGGGCTTATGGTCACGCGGTGGTAGGTTGCAAGCGGCAGAGAACATCAGGGGTGTCGGTTTGGATTCCAAAGGTGACCTTTAATAAACTCATCCCAGCTCCTGACGGCTCATATCCCGCCTCCCGTGTCCTCTGGTCTCTCTAGCCCGCACGCAATGGCAAACTTCCCAGTTAACCCCTTTGCATTCCTTCCCCATGGCCTGACTTTGGATCATGGGTCGGCTGATCGGAAGAATCATGCAGATTTAGCACTCAGTGGGCATCCGCCTCTCAATCACGATTGCTTTCTCATTGCGGAAACCAGCATGGCCATCCTGATTCATCTGAGAGCTGAAGCTAGATCTGAAGTGGCTGGTATGCTTAACCATCATGGTTTTTCTGTTTGTTTCTCTGAAGATTATCCTCTGGGTTTAGGTTTACTCTACATTCGCACTCCCTTCTTTGTGATGCTCTGATTGGTAAAACTTATATGATATATGAGGAGGTGGAGGTTACGTTTGTCAAGCATGATGAGGCAATCAACATGCGGATGCCAGTTCTTGGAAGGAATACTTGGGTCTTAATGCTTGATTTTCCGCAAGATTATCAGACTGAATTCTAGATTGACAAGGCAATATCACAATTTGGCAAGCTCTTATCTTGGTACAGTCCCAGAGAGCCATTGTCCGGTGTTCTGGTCCATGCTTGGATCATGAGCCCTTCACTGGTGCCAAAGGATTTTGTTATGAGGTGGATGGGTGGTCAGCGCTGATCATGGACCGTCCTTGTTGTGCTGTTGCGGTCAGATAATGCCAACATATTTCTAGAGGATGTCTGTTGGGGATATAACCCCATGGTGAGACCCCCCCTGAGGGCTCCGGGTCACACCAGGCGGCTCGTACGCCAGCTCAAGAGTGAGCCATGAAGACTTAAGGCCCAAGACGCTTGGCGGCTTGACAGGATGGGCCGAAACGTGGCCCAAACGGAGCAAACCCGGGCGTGTAAGCTGCCCAGAGACAACTTAGTTAGGGAATGCAAGAGAAGGTAGAGGTAGACTCGGACGTGTAATGAGAGTCCGTTACAACTTGTATGACCCATGGTCTTGACCTCCTATATAAAGGCAAGACCTGGGGTGACTTAGAGATCAGGCTATCGAGAACTAGGTCAAGCAATAGCTCCCTTGGAATCGATACATCAAGCAATACAAGCACAAGAAGGACGTAGGTTGTTACCTCATCTTGAGGGGCCGAACCTGGGTAAACTCATGTCCTTCGTCCCAACCAACCCCTTTGAGTCCATCACGTTAGCAATGGCCTCGAATCCAAGTCCGTTCACCCGGACATCTGCCGTGATAAAACCACGACAGTTGGCGCCCACCGTGGGGCTTGCGCTC
Organism: Hordeum marinum; assembly: GCA_022496015.1. Taxonomy (NCBI): domain Eukaryota; kingdom Viridiplantae; phylum Streptophyta; class Magnoliopsida; order Poales; family Poaceae; genus Hordeum; species Hordeum marinum. The sequence goes on from CM039672.1 coordinate 219,065,646, forward strand.
GGTGGTGTTGAGTTCTCAAAGGGCTCTCTCCCAGGGCTCGAGGGATACGTGGTCGGAAGGATGAACAAGAGTCGTCGCGGCCGGCTCTACATCGACGATGCCAGCTGGGGGCTCGATGTCGGCTCTGTGGAATATGGATTCCGGGTTCCTTTCGGTGGGATCCACGTCTTCATTGGCAGGATCGACGGATCTACGCCCGGGCAGGACGTCTGCACCGACATCGTTGAGCCGGCTCGGCGTGCGCAATCCGCCCGTGATGTGCAGCCCGCCCGTGTTAACCCGGGCCGGAAGCACGTCTTCGTGGGGTTTACTCAAGGTATGGATCTTGAAGCTTCAGCATCCCAGGAGACTCTTGTCTGTTCAGAGGACGAGTCTTCGAGCGGAGAAATGGAGTCGATCTACCAGCTTCACAACGGTGGCCTCGGGGGTTATGACGAGCTTTACCCTGAGTCGGAGCACTCTGAGCCGGATGTTTTTGGGCCGCCGGTTCATGCGGCCGTATTCATGGCGGGTTTGGCCCCAGGTATGAGCAGCACCGCCGCTGGAGCGGCAACCTCAGGGGCTGAGCCGCCGCCGCCAGCTCAAGTTCTTCTAGATCTGATGAATGAACTCGCAGCCCTGATGGCCACTGAGGTCATGCCAAAAAATCAAGCCGCTCGGAACTTAGAGATTGTAAGACTCAAAGACCGGATGGCGGAGGAGCAATAGAGGATAGTTGAGCTAAAAAACCAGATGGAGGAAGAGGCAGAACGTATTAAGACGGATGCCTTCCGCCTTGGGCTGGAACAGCAATCGGCGGCTGCGGTGCACCGGGTGAGACACCAATCCTGCTTACCAGAATGTTATGAGGCTAGGAATCTCTTCAGCATGCCAGGAACGGGACAGACAGTAGATGCACGTGGAAGCTGGCCGACGGCTCGACCGATGCCACCCCCGGCCCGACGAAACCAGGCCTCACCAGTGGTCTTTCCAACGCCAGCGGGTCATTATTCCAACCCGACAGAGAACATGGTGGCGGCGGCCACCCGGCTTGAAACAATCCATTTCCCGGACGAAGCGCCTTTTGCGGAGGATGTGCGGAACTCCATTGGATATCTTCAGACGGCGATGGCCCAGCAGGAAAAGTATGCTTATAGCCGGAGCCGCGTTCATTCAACGCCTCTCCCCAGCCGCAGCTTTAGCCGGCGCTATGAGTCGCCGGCAGTTTCCAACAACAATCTTCACAGAGGGCCTCAAGGGGACGATCAGGCGGCTCTAGATGCGCAAGCACTCATGAACCAGGCAAGAAATTAGCCAGAGGCGGCAACGATGGCCACGACGGCTCACCAGGAGCCCGCACCCTCTGTATCAGTAGGAGTGGGAGTGACCACCAGGGCCATGGGAGTACCATGCTTATCACTGGCTCTGCGGAGTGAGAGGTTGTCAAAGGATTTCAATGGGCCTCGCAAGGTCCCGAATTACACTGATGATCTACCTCCGGAGGCCTGGATTGAAAGTTATGAGCTTGCAATGGAGATGTTGGATGTCAGTGAGGTGGTGTGTGCAAAGTACTTCATCATGATGCTCGAAGGTCCGGCTCGCATGTGGTTGAAGGGCTTGCCACCCAATACCATCAATTCATGGGTTGAGTTGAGGGCAAAGTTCATCAAAAACATTCAAGGGACTTGCAAACAGCCTATGACCATTGTGGATCTCGATCAATGTGTTCAGCAGGAGAATGAGTCAGCTCACCATTGGGTCCGGCGGGTGTCGACCATCATCCACTCCTCTGATCATATCACGGCAGCTCAAGCGGTGCTGATCTTACAAAAGAACTGTCACTTCATCCCGCTAAAGCAGATGCTTGGCCGGCTCAAGCGTACGTGTCAGGATATGGGAGAGCTCATGACGGATCTCACAAAATACGCCGACTCTGATAACACGAAGGATCCAGGCTCTGATGAGGAGAAGGCCAGCCAAGGTAAGAGGAACAATCAGGGCAAGGGTGTGGCAAACAATGGTAACCAGAGTAAGCAGAACAACACCAAAGGCGGGTCAGAGCTGGTAGCCAATGCAAGCACTGGACAGAATCATCCTAAGGGCAATGGGAAGTTCAAGCAGCCTTTTAACAAAAATAGGGCCCCTTCAATTTGGAGGATGCGCTTAAGAAGCCCTGTCCGGAGCACAGCTGGCCCGATAAACCTTCAGCTCACACATGGGGTGATTGTCATATCATGCAGAAGTTCAGGAACTACGACATGCAATAGCACAACAACCATGGTGGTGGCCCACCCGGCGGCTCAGGACTAGGCGGCTCAGGAACTGGATTTGGATCCGGTGGCTCAGGGTCCGGTCACCACGGTCAGGGCAATCAAGGAGGACATCCTCAACACCCGGTAATAACAATCAGCAGCAACATAACCAGTCTGGATATGAGAGTAATCCAAAGCAGCTCAATTCAGGCCAGTATCATGTTTTCACAACCAGCCTTAACAAGCGGGATCAGAAGTTACGCAAGCGAGCGGTTAATGCAGTTGCACCGGCTCTGCTGCAGTACTTGAGGTGGTCTGAATATGACATAACGTGGAGCCGGGAGGATCACCCACCGCGTGTTGATGACCCGGGGCGGCTTGTGACAGCCCGAGACTGACGTTCTGGAAGATTCCAAAAGATTCCCCTGTGTTTCCGTTCTCGTCATGTGTTCGTCTGGTTGTTGCATTCATCATCGCATCATTCGCATCATCTGCATTGCATCGTCCCGTTTTCAAACTTGCATCCGTTCATAGTTGCCGGTTCTCTCCATTTCGCCGTTGCCCGTTTCGAGACCAGCCACACACGCACGCGCCCGCGGCACCGTTAAAAATAAAAACCATTTTTAAGTGCGCGCAAAATATTCTCGGTTCGAGTTGAAACTTGCCGTGCGGTCTTGTTTTAGTCTAGGTAGACCGCCCGTCGATTTTCGTCGCGTTCTGAGTCCGTTAAGTACCCCGTCGGTAATCCGTAGGAGTGCGGTCATCTGTTATCGTCGGACGTTTCACGCTGTTTTCAATCATCATGCCGCGCCGCACCGCTTCCCTCTCATCCCCTCCTAGCCCGTCTACACAGCCACGTAACCCCCTCTCCACTTCCGGACGTCGAGTCGACACCCGACAGTCCGAAAACGGGCAGTGTCGTAAACCCTAGCCTCACTTTCCTATTTAAGCCCCCCTAGCTCCCCTCGTTCCACGTGCTAACCCTAACCACCAGCCCCTCCTTCTCCCTCCTCTAGCCAGGCCCGCCCGAGCCCATCTGGGCCCGTTCGAGCCGTTCTGGGCCCGAATCGGCCGTCCCGGAGCTCCCCAAGCTTCTCCCGAGCTCCCATGGAGGTCCTCCCGCAGTCATGGCCGAGCCATCACCGGAATCCCCCTGGCCGGAGCCGCCGCCGGCGGCCCTCGCCCAGACCGCCGCCGGACCCCTCTCCTTCCTTTCCTCCTCTTCCTCCTCCCTCTCTCATCTCTCCCTTCTCCTTCTGCTGCAGGAGCCCGAGCCGCCATGGATGTGTAGCTCCCCACTCCGCCGCCGGCCGCCGCCCTCGCCGTCGGGGACCGGTCGCCCCCGGCCCGTACCAGCCTTCCCTCGCCGGATCTGGCGCCGGCAGGCCTCGCCGCCCCTCGCCGATGGTCGCAGCCGCCGTTGTCCTGCTCGGGGTCGAGCTCGGGGACAAGGCCGCTCCGCCCGTTGACCCGCAGCGCCCCGCGTGGGCTGGATCTTCGCCGGCCCACCTCGCCTCCTAGCCGGCCCAATGGCCCAATGTGAGCAGCCCCTGCGCGTTTTGTTATTTTTTCTTTTAGGCCCATTAGTTTTTCTTCTCTATTTCAGAGTATTGTCTAAATTCATATTGCTAATAGATAATTATCCATGCACCGTTTTGAAATATTTCGAACATGAAAAATGCTTAGAATATTATGTAGATTAATAAAATGTTATTTTAATCCATGCCTAAGTTGTCTAACATGTCATTTCCTGCATTATTGCATATATGCCATATTTTGCATTTTTGCATATTTAATAAACGTGCACCGGAATTAATTAAATCTCATAATAAAAATGTTCATATCATCGGCATTGCATTTTCATGCATGATAAAAATTTTGGCATGTTGATTGCAATTATTTTGCATTAATGGATTGCTCTAACATGATTAGGCCTAATACCCCGCATATTTAATTGTGATTAATTTTCTACATAAACCTAATCATATTATATATGTTTTCGGGGTAGAAAAATCCATTGGTTTTATCGGCGCATTTAGTTTTGCCATTTGAGCATGTTGTGTGCATGTCATTTATGCCGTGATGCCCTTTTGTCATTTTCTTAGGATTTAATCCGGGCATGATATGAATTGAGTTTCAACATGTAAGTTGCTCTTGGATATGTGTCCTAGCCCATGGACATTTTGTTTCGCATAGAAATGCATGTATAGGTGTTGTTTTGATGTTGTCAACTTGCTATAAGAATCTGCCATTTTGAGGGTCCTAAATATTTCGAAGTATGGAATCTGTTATATTTTGTTGCTGTCTTGCCATGTGATTTGCTAGTGATCTAGAACTCTTTTGTGGTAGGTGTAATGGAGTCAGTTGTTGTTGATATTGCCCTCTAGCATGCTGTTATGTTTCATGCCATAATACCACTTGCATCATATAGTTTTACTGCTGTCAATATGCCTTCATGATAAAACTGCACTGTCTAAAACTGTTATTTTCACTAAGACTGAAACTGTTTTCAAGTAGCTACTTTGAGAGCTTCCTACCTAGTGATCCATGCATGTTTTGAATATGATTTGTGAAGATGAAATGAAGTGGATGTTGTATGCTATTGCCCCATGCTTAGTTTGTGCATTTTAGATTATTGTAACTTGTTGTTTTCATATGTTCAAAATGCTATGTTGCTGTTTTTGGCAGATTTTAACTAAAACTTGTTTTGATGATTGTGGTTGAACCGTAGCTCCGTTTTGGTCATTCCATATATGAAACTTGCTTAGAATCTCATGTAGTTTCATAGTAACTTGTTGCATTCATGATTTGAGATGGTTGTGATTGTTCTCCCATGCATTTACATTCATGTCATGTGCATCTTGTGTTGCTCATATCTTTTGAACTGTAGCTCCGTTTGAGATGTTCTATATATGTAAATCGATTAGAATGACGTGTAGAATAACATGGTAGGCTTTATTCTGTGGTTTAAATAATATAAAATGTGTTTAGTTCAGATCTGGACCAATTTCTAAATTAACATATGAGGTCATTTCGGAAATGCTATAAGTTGTTTCCGGCCCCATTTAACATGCCTCGATAGATAGTTTACTTATGCTTCACCTCTTGCCATGTTTAACAATATTTAATATTGTCGTGTACCTAACGGGAGTGAACTAAATAATTCAAGCGTGGAGTTTCGTCAATATGCAACTCGTTGCATATTGAGCTTCACTTAATGTGTAGAATTTGATTGTTGTGAATTGTCATGCCTTGCATATTAAACCGGACATGCATCATATTTGTTTGTTCATCGTGTCTTGCATATGTTGTGGTGTATCTTGTGTTGATTGTTGTTTAGGATGGCTTCTTCTCGATAGAGTTCCGAAAGCGTTCGGAGTGTGAGGAATTGTTCGACTACGTTGGTTCGTCTTCTTCATGGACTCGTTCTTCTTCCGAGCGGGATCTCAGGCAAGATGACACATTTCCCTGGATACCATTACTATCATTGCCATGCTAGTTCTCTCGTCTTTTATCGTTATGTCTCGCTACCTACCACTTGTTTGATAAGCCTCCCAACACTACCATGATAAGCCTCTAACCCCTCCACATCCCAGCAAAACTTTGTTTGGCTATGTTACCGCTTGCTCAGACCTTCTTATAGCATTGCTAGCTGCAGGTGCAATTGCTTCCATGTGTTAACATGGACCTTCTTTTGTTATATCACAATATTGTTGCTATTTAATTTAATGCACATATACACTTGGTAAAGGGTGGAAGGCTTGGCCTTTTGCTCGGTGTTTTGTTCCACTCTTGCCGCCCTTAGTTACTTGTGAACCGGTGTTATGTTCCAGAAATGAGCGCTCCTAACATGCTCGGGATTGTTATGGGGACCCCCTTGATTTTCGGGTTAGATTAAAACTTGTCTGGCAAGGCCCAACTTTGTTACTACATTTGCCCATCATAATAAAACTGATCACCTTATTAAAGCATAGAGGGCTTCCCCCTCGTGGATTAATTTAACATAATACAGGGGGGCCAGTGCTGCTGGTGTTGGTCCAAACTAGAGCACCGTGCGGGCTACCTAGGGTAACCCGGGACTTCAGTTATTGTACGCGTAGCTCATCCGCCGTGTCCTGAGAACGAGATACGCGGCTCCTATCGGGATTGTTGACACGTCGGGAGGCCTTGCTAGACTTGTTTTACCTTTCTCGAACGTCTTGAGTGAGGAACTCTGATTTTCTTCGGGGTAACTCGAGGTGTTGGATTTCCTTTGGAATTGCCTAGGAAGATCACGAGATCCATGGTTGAGGTTATTCCCGCTGAGTGTGGTTAATTTATGATGGACGAGTTGGAGCACCCCCTGCAGGGTTAAATCTTTTCGAGAAGCCGTGCCCTCGGTTATGTGGCAAACTTGGATATTTTGTTTAACACCCGGTCATAGCAAACTTGAAGTAAACTCTAATAAAATACACCAACTGTGTGCGTAACCGTGATTGTCTCTTCTCGGGAGTCTTATCCGGAAGAGGACACAGTGGGGTTATGATTGATGTAAGTAGGTGTTCAGGATTAGTTAGTGATCATTACTAGTTCACGTCCGTTATGCGTAGACCACCATACTTTTCTTTCTGTGCTCATAATTTAGCCACTCAAATATGTGCTTAGTCGCTTGCTGCAGCCTCACCACTTAACCATGCCTTACCTATTAAGCTTTAATAGTCTTCATACCCTTGGAAATGAGATTGTTGAGTCCCTGTGGCTCACAGATTACTACAACACCAGTTGCAGGTACAGGTAATGTGATGATTTGACGTGAGCGTGTTGCTTGATTTGACTTGGAGTTCTTCTTCTTCTTCTTCCTCAATCTTGGATGGGTTCCAGGTGGCAGCCTGGGATAGCAAGGGTGGATGTCATTTTATCGTTTGATTTCGTTCGTAGTCGGACCCTACTCTTCAGCATGATGTTTGAGTATGTATTGTATTGATGTGACTCTGATGTAGCTGTGGCGAGTGTAAGCCAATTCCATATACTCATCTCTTCTGTACATGTACTTGTAATGATATCCATTCTTGCGAACACATCGAGATGTGCTTCTATCCCTGTCGAGGCCCTCGTGCCCAAATAAGGATAGGACCGCATCTTGGGTGTGACAAATTGGTATCAGAGCCTGTATCGACCTAGGAGCCCCCTTGATTCATCAAACTTGGCCGAGTCGAGTCTAGTGAAAAAAACTATTTTGAGTCTAGTTATATCGGAGAGTAGGTTTCTTTTTACTCCTCTTCTATGCTCTGGTGAGGTATTCGACTTAGGAATTTTGATTCTACTCCTCTTCTCGCTCAAAATTTTTTTAGGATCACGCAGGTATTTTGGAAACTATATGATGCCGATGTGACGGAGTTCTGTCTTGGTGCCTCCTGTCTGACTTGATTTCTTCTGGGGAGTTGAGCTCTGAGGGATTCTTGACACATCGTTATCATTCAGTTTTCTTAGTATCTCAGGACGGAGGATGTTCGAAATTGCTTCAATACTTATCGTGGTGAGATAAGGTCGGAGTCACCCAGTACTGGGGAGGTGTTCGGGGTACCACCATGGTTTAGTATCGTTGTGAGTTCGAGGATTCGAGATTAGACGAGTTTGCGAAATTTCTTGAATTATGGTGTGGAAGGTTGCGGATGCAGTTGCAGCTGATTACCTAGGGCAGGTTCCTGATTCCACAACCCGAATCGCATAAACAAGAAAGCTTTCGGAAGTTCTTAGGTGGGAATTCAAGTAGTTACCTAGAATTATCTTTCCAACAAGTGCATAGTGGATATGTATTTGTTTCTGGCTTGCTTCATAAGCCTCATCCTTTGTTTAGTTTTGAATATGGTAAATCAAGTTGCTTCGATGTCAAGTGATGATTTCATATCTTGCTAAGTACTGTTCTCATATTTCTATGGGAATGCTAATTCTTTTGCCCAATCAAGTTGTCATATCAATTCTTTTCCTACCGGTGTGCTTCTCTTCAAGATATTCTATCCTCTTCAATATTGCAAGATCAATTCTCATTTCTTTCCGGAGTTCGTTCCATCTATTCCAAGTTTCCCTTCTTTTTCCCGCCCTCCCGCCCTTTTCTTCAATGATTAAATTCTCATCCAAGTGTCTTTTCTATTCATGTATCGCTTCCTCTATCTTTTCTTCTATCTTGTTTCCGGTGATTTCTTGTGGAGATTCTCAAGAGTTTCATTTCAAGATCTATCCTCATATTCTTTGTTCTTGTTGTTATGCTTCTCCGGTGATTCTTATGAAGATGCTCCGTGCTCAAGTTATCATTTATTGGTATTCATCTTTGGTTTCTTTTTCGGTGGATTCAATTCAAGTTCGTGGTGTTCATCATATCCTTTTCATTCATTAATGGTTTCCATGTCGGAATTCTTTTCCAAGTATCTCTTGTTTAGTCATCTCTCTTTTCTGTCCGGAGCGTTGAAGATATCTCAGAAGACATTCATTTTCATTCTTATCCTTTCAAATTGTTCCAATATCATCAAGTTCTTAATTGTACCGGTGCAATCTCTCTTTTAATCAATTGCTTCAACGGTGGTTTCTATTCAGTGGGCCCATAACCCACAGGTCTTTTCCCAGGATCATACCTGACTCTTCTAATCTTTCTGGAGATGTTCTCAAGTTCTTTTCAATATGATGTAAGAATGATTTTCATCAGTCATATTCCCTTCCATGATCGCTTCTAATCATTTTCATGTTGGCTCAACCTTTCCTTATTCATTATTCCGGAGTATCTCAGTAATTCATGGTGTGGTTTCTCGTCATCATTCTCTGCATTGAAGACCGAAGGAGAGTTTCTCTTAAATCATTGTTCGTTCCTCCAAGATTCATGGTTTCAGCTTGTTGCTATCATCTCAAATTGTTTTTGGTCATGAGTAATTTCTCCCATATCTATCCGGAGCATTCAGTGTTCTTCTTGTTTCTGATCCTCCGAAGGCCATCATTTCAGAAGATTTCTTCGTTCTCAGCTTTCAGCTTTCGTTCTCAAATTCTTCTCAATTGTTGTTCCTTCGTTCGTATCTTAATTATTCCGGTGCCTTTTTTCAGTTTCTGTTAGGCAAATCTTGATCTCTTCATTCTCATGTGTCCTCTTTGGTTTCTAATTCTTTCCGGTGCCTTGTGAAGTTTTCATTTGGTGGATCATGCTCTCTTCGTTCTCATGTTATTTCATCCATTTGCTTATCCTCGTTCATTTTGAATTCTAACCGAGTGTTCTCGTGCAAGTCTTCTTCAAGTTTGTGATCTATCTCTCTCTCTCTTCATTCTTTTGCAACAAGAATAAGTGATGTGTGAAATGCGTTGCTTGTCATCAATTTAACTTGATGAAGGATATTCGTATCATAATTCTTATTCTTGTTCATTCAAGTATCTCAATCTTTCTTCCAGAGTGTTCATGATATCAATTCCTTATCCCAAGTGGTCATCTTTCTTTTCCGGAGTTCCTAGTCTTTTCTCAAGTATCTTGTCCCGAAGCATCATCTTAATCATTGGAAGGCCTCAATCTTGTTCTTTTTGCATCCTTCAATTCTTCTATCATCCTTTCATTTCAGAGTTAGGTTCTTCATGGTGGTTCATCAAGATTTCTTTCATTTTCAAGTGTTCATCAAGATTCTTGTTGGAGGTGCTCAAGTGTTCTGTATCTTGAAATTCTAAGTTCAATTCCTTCTCCTTGTCTTTTGAGATGGTGTTATTAAACTCTTGATTATGAGGAGTTTCGAAGGAAGTTGTCAAGAATGAGATAAGTAAACCCATCTTGTTTTCTCGGAGTTATCTTGGGTTGGATTTCACCTAAAGCCTTTCCTAAGGATTGTTGCCATCATGGTGTTATAAGTCATTCAAGTTTTCTCCTCCTCTCCTTGGTGAAAGAAGTTTTGCATATCTTGGTGCTCTCATTCAGTCAGTTGTTTTTGTTCTGGCAGGTTGCACCTCATAATTTTGAGATGTTTTTCATAAGCCCACAATAAGCCTTGTTCCTTTCGTTGTGGTGTGCCAACAACTCCTTTCTTCCATGCTTCTCAAATCCATTTGTGCTGGAAGTTGTCATTTTTCTTCTCAGTTCTCGTCTTCCCAAGGATCTAGCTTCTATTCTTTTGTTCCGGAGGCCTTGTGTTGTTGCTCTATTCAATCCATCATTTTGTTTGATCAAGATCATGTTCTGTCTTGCTTATTCATTTAATCGGAGTGCTGTCAAATCTTTTCTTGATCCTTCCATCTTATGAAGTTGATTCTATTCCAACCGAAGTTTGGTGCCTCTCCTTCAATTTGTTTCCATCATATCTAATTTTGCATCTCTTTCCTACCGAAGTACTGCCGAAATTTCCTGTGAATTTTGTTTGTTCTTCATTCTTCATCTCTTGCGTCCTTCAAGATTCATTGGTTTCTCTCGTTTGTCAAGAAGCAACTAAGTTTTACCTTTTGCTCTTTCTCTTCCCCCTTTTTCGTTCAAGATCTCGGGACGAGATCCACATGTAGTGGAGGAGAGTTGTGACAACCCGAGACTGACGTTCCAGAAGATTCCCCTATGTTTCCATTCTCGTCATGTGTTCGTCTGGTTGTTGCATTCATCATCGCATCATCCGCATCATCTACATTGCATCGTCCCATTTTCAAACTTGCATCCGTTCGTAGTTGCCGGTTCTCTCCGTTTCGTCGTTGCCCGTTTCGAGACCAGCCACACACGCACGCGCCTGCGGCACCATTAAAAATAAAAACCGTTTTTAAGCGCGCGCAAAATATTCTCGGTTCGATTTGAAACTTGTCATGCGGTCTTTTTTTAGTCTAGGTAGACCGCCCGTCGATTTTCGTCGCGTTCTGAGTCCGTTAGATACCCCGTCGGTAATCCGTAGGAGTGCGGTCATCGGTTATCGTCGGACGTTTCGCGCTGTTTTAAATTGTCGTGCCGCGCCGCACCGCTTCCCTCTCATCCCCTCCTAGCCCCTCTACACAGCCACGTAACCCCCTCTCCACTTCCGGACGTCGAGTCGACACCCGACAGTCCGAAAACAGACAGTGCCGTAAACCCTAGCCTCCCTTTCCTATTTAAGCCCCCCCCTAGCTCCCCCTCGTTCCGCGTGCTAACCCTAACCACCAGCCCCTCCTTCCCCCTCCTCCAGCCAGGCCCACCAGAGCCCATCTAGGCCCGTTCGAGCCGTTCCGGGCCCGAATCGGCCGTCCCGGAGCTCCCCGAGCTTCTCCCGAGCTCCCATGGAGGTCCTCCCGCAGCCATGGCCGAGCCCTCGCCGGAATCCCCCTGGCTGGAGCTGCCCCCGGCCGGAGCCGCCGCCGCTGGCCCTCGCCCGGACCACCGCCGGCCCCCTCTCCTTCCTTTCCTCCTTGTAGCGACCCGACCTGAAAGGTCAAGTCTCCGGTGTTTCCGTACCATCCCAAGATCATGCTGGTACACACACGGTACATCAATGTATATATCAAAGGGAAATCACACAGCAAATATATTAATCGAAATCTCATTTCGAGTCCTTTATTACAATAAAAATTACAATAAAGTGGCTAAAAGCCAACTCATGAGAATATCTAAATCTTGCGGAAGCGTCGAAGGTAGACTAGTCCATCTGACTCCAAGGGCATCTCACTGAGCATAGAACGTGTCCTCACTCCTGGTCGGAAAAGTACTCTGCAACATGATACGTTGCAGCCATGTAGGTCAGCATATGGAATATGCCGGCAAAGTCACAAGAGAGGGGTGAAAAGATAATCATCTAGTCAATATGCATATATGGCAGGTGGGGTGGTAAGTTTTGCGTAAAGCCAATTTTTCCTACATCAAGAAAGGGGCTAAGCAAAATATTACTAAGTTGGTTGATTAATGAGATGGTTCCACAAAACAATTCTCATTCCCAAATTATTAATACCCACATCCTCATTATTAATTGTGTTGAGAGTTCCGGAAGTTTCAATTCCTTTGGCTCAAGTCGTCCATGACCGTGGACACGGCTAATCGATTAGGTTTTAAAATACTCTGCAGAGTTTTGCACACGTTCCCCACAAGATTTGGTCGCCTCCGTTTGATTTCTCGCACTTCAGGGTGTTTGAGAAACGGATGACCAAAACATGGTCTTCCAAAGGGTTTCCCTGCGACTCTGTCGGTGCCCATCCTTTCCTACCGTTCTTCTACCTCTCGTAGCACCGCCTGTCCAGGGTCACCACGATATCCAACCAAGCCAGAGCCCATAATGACTTGTGGCTGTGCAGGTAAGCCTTGGGTTTTAAAGCATCCATCCATCTCTTTGTGCCTGGGTGGACCTTTCCGCGTGAATACTGGCCATCTCCAGCATCACCTAGGCAAATCCACTAGTTTCTCCAGGGTGCCGTTCAACCATCATCCACCCAGAGGTATGTTGAAAACTCGGAGTCTTAAATCTTGATCATTATGTAGGTCTTGAAATTATAAACTCTCTCAACTCTCATGAATCACACAACCAACCCCGTCTACTAATAGCATAGCAAAAAGTAAAACAACGTTTCCCGGGGCCAATGTGTCAAAGAGTCTGAGGGGGTACCTACCACATGATACTACTACAATGTAACCAAGTTTCCAACTAACCTATCTTGCATGCAATTTGGGGAGATGGTGGAACTAATGCATATAAAACATGGGTAAACATGATCAAAGTGACTTGCCTGGTTGATGATCTTCGTACTCGTGGGACTCTAAGTAACAGGCTTCGCACTCCGGATAATCTAATGAAGCAAACAAGCACTCAATAAGCATACAACAGAATATTGTAACCCACAAACATCAATCAAGAACTAGTAAATAATCAAGACAAAACAATGCACAAATCACAAGTAAGAAAAACACTCAAGGTTTTGTTTACTAGGAGGTGATTGATAAAACACTACTATCATAATAAAACTATTTTGTAATAACAAAACAATTGTTGACAGCAAGGAACAATAAAATATTTTTGTTAATAAACAGAAGAAAATCAATTTAAGTTTGTTGGGAAAGCTTTTGTAAAGTTTGTAAATTTTTTGATAAACACTAAATGGAACAAATATAGTTTTACTAACAAGAGAGCAAAACCAAACTTATTATTTATTAGTAAAACATGTTCTTAACAGAAAAGAATTTACAAATAAACTTGTTTTAGAAAACAAAATTAAATTATATAAAACTTTGTTTGAAAGCAAAACTATTACTAACTAGCTGTTTTAATCAAAATAAACCTATTTGAAAAGAAGTTGTGATTCCTACATTAACAAAGTAATAAACTAAACAATTTTTATATTTTTATTAACAATAAGTAAAACACTAAATGTATAAACAACAGAACCTACTAGACAAATTAAAACTAAATCTAAATTGAACTAACTAAAACTAAGTAAATAAAACTATATTGTAATACTAGGCAGATTATATTTATAGCTAAAACACTAATCAAAATCATCCTAGAAATCCTCAAACTAAACATGAAGGTAGTCCTAATTAATACCAAACAGTAGCAAAAAGATTCATATCAAAATCTATTTTCAAACTCTAGTTATTCAGATTTGAAAATTTTGGGCAAATTTGATTAAATTCAAATTTTATAGTTCAAATTTGAAATTTAAAAGTACAGGGTGAAACTACATGAAAAATGTGAGCTATTGCAAAAAGAATCAACTCAAAATATTAAACAGGTTAAAAGATATAAGCAAAACAAAATTTGAAATCATTCTGTTAATTAAAACAAAAAACAGAAAAGGAAAAATGATTTGCAACGGCCAGGGGGGCTACGTGGCGCTGTCCGATTGGTGGCTAGGGTGTGCGCGCGAGTGCTTTCGGGCGGGCGACTGGTCGGTAGAGGATACCGGTTCGGATTTATTTCCGATCTAATCTCAGGCGTTGATTCTGGATCCGAGGGTCGAGGGAGCTTACGGGGGAAAGGTGGCCGGCGTCGGAGGTCTCCGGCGAGTCCGGAAGCGGCGAAGACGACGGCGAGGTGCTCCGGTGGTCGGGGAAGGCAGCGAAGTGGTCCGGGCGACGGCGACGGGTCTCCGGAGTCGACTGGTGACACGTGTGGGTGGAACGATGGTCGGAATCGACGGCTACGGTCGACGGGAGCTTCGGTGGGGTGGCTACTCCGGCGAGCAATTGGGCAGCGCCTCGGCGAGGGAGAGAGGGGGTTTGGGGGGGAAATGGAAGGCGGGGAGTGGGGCTCTTATATAGGTGCTCATGGGGTGCGGGGGTGGAGAGAGGAGAGAGATCCGGGAGGGGGAAAGAAACGGCCGGCGATGGTCCGGCGCGCGCGGGGGAGAGGGAGATGACCGTTCGGGTGAAACGGTCGGTCGGGGGTGGGACCCGGTTGCAGTGAGAGAGAGGGAAATGAAAGCGCGTCGGTCGACCGGCTTTTAATCAATACGCGAGTAACTGCCCGTGGGCCGGCCCGTTTAATACAGTAACCATTACCGGTTTCTGTTTAATGTTTTTCCAAAGACATTCAAAAGCTTTTAAAGCATTCAAACCATTTATAAATATAGGGGTATTATATATCAAAATTAACAGAATAATAAATTCCATTTATTGAACATTTCTATTCTGTCATTTGAACACTTTGAAAAAAATAATATTTTCAGAAATTGCCTATTTGTTTTTATATCCTTTTTGCAAATATTTTCAAAATAACCCCTGGTTATTTTTGTTCAAATAAATCACCAAGTTGACCCTGGTGTGGAGTGTCATGTTACTCCCCTCTTATTTTGAACATTTAACCAAAATTTCCAATAGGTGAAAGCAAGTTAGGGAAAAAATAGAAAGGGCTTTCAAAATTTTTAGAAAGAACATTTCAACAAACACATACATTCAAACAATGATGATGATGGATGCATAGCTATATTTCATAACATTCCAAAATGAAATTTTGGGATGTTACACTCCTCTTCCTCCTCCCTCTCTCATCTCTCCCTTCTCCTTCTGTTGCAGGAGCCCGAGCCGCCATGGATGTGTAACTCCTCGCTCCGCCGCTGGTCGCCGCCCTCGCCGCCGGGGACCGGTCACCCCCAGACCGTCCCAGCCTTCCCTCGCCGGATCTGGCGCCGGCAGGCCTCGCCGCCCCTCGCCGATGGCCGCAGCCGCCGTTGTCCTGCTCAGGGACGAGGCCGCTCCGCCCGTTGACCCGCAGCGCCCCGCGTGGGCTGGATCTTCGCCGGCCCACCTCGCCTCCTAGCCGGCCCAATGGCCCAATGTGAGCAGCCCCTGCGCGTTTTGTTATTTTTTTCTTTTAGGCCCATTAGTTTTTCTTCTCTATTTCAGAGTATTGTCTAAATTCATATTGCTAATAGATAATTATCCATGCACCGTTTCGAAATATTTCGAACATGAAAAATGCTTAGAATATTATGTAGATTAATAAAATGTTATTTTCATCCATGCCTAAGTTGTCTAACATGTCATTTCCTGCATTATTGCATATATGCCATATTTTGCATTTTTGCATATTTAATAAACGTGCACCGGAATTAATTAAATCTCATAATAAAAATGTTCATATCATCGGCATTGCATTTTCATGCATGATAAAAATGTTGGCATGTTGATTGCAATTATTTTGCATTAATGGATTGCTCTAACATGATTAGGCCTAATACCCGCATATTTAATTGTGATTAATTTTCTACATAAACCTAATCATATTATATATGTTTTCGGGGTAGAAAAATCCATTGGTTTTATCGGCGCATTTAGTTTTGCCATTTGAGCATGTTGTGTGCATGTCATTTATGCCGTGATGCCCTTTTGTCATTTTCGTAGGATTTAATCCGGGTATGATATGAATTGAGTTTCAACATGTAAGTTGCTCTTGGATATGTGTCCTAGCCCATGGACATTTTGTTTGTCATAGAAATGCATGTATAGGTGTTGTTTTGATGTTGTCAACTTGCTATAAAAATCTGCCATTTTGAGGGTCCTAAATATTTCGAAGTATGGAATCTGTTATATTTTGTTGTTGTCTTGCCATGTGATTTGCTAGTGATCTAGAACTCTTTTGTGGTAGGTGTAATGGAGTCAGTTGTTGTTGATATTGCCCTCTAGCATGCTGTTAAGTTTCATGCAATAATATGACTTGTACCATATAGTTTTACTGCTGTCAATATGCCTTCGTGATAAAACTGCACTGTCTAAAACTGTTATTTTCACTAAGTCTAAAACTATTTTCAAGTAGCTACTTTGAGAGCTTCCTACCTAGTGATCCATGCATGTTTTGAATATGATTTGTGAAGATGAAATGAAGTGGATGTCGTATGCTATTTCCCCATGCTTAGTTTGTGCATTTTAGATTATTGTAACTTGTTGTTTTCATATGTTCAAAATGCTATGTTGCTGTTTTTGGCAGATTTTAACTAAAACTTGTTTTGATGATTGTGGTTGAACCGTAGCTCCGTTTTGGTCATTCCATATATGAAACTTGCTTAGAATCTCATGTAGTTTCATAGTAACTTGTTGCATTCATGATTTGAGATGGTTGTGATTGTTCTCCCATGCATTTACATTCATGTCATGTGCATCTTGTGTTGCTCATATCTTTTGAACCGTAGCTCCGTTTGAGATGTTCTATATATGTAAATCGATTATATGACGTGTAGAATAACATGGTAGGCTTTATTCTGTGGTTTAACTAATATAAAATGTGTTTAGTTCATATCTGGACCAATTTCTAAATTAACATATGAGGTCATTTCATGCGTTGTTTGGGCGGCCGGCTTATGCTAAGTTTATGGCTAGGCCCTGTTATGTTTATTTGCAGCTCAAGATGCCCGGATTGAACGGAATGATCACTGTTCATAGCGATCGGAAAACGGCTATTGAGTGCGAGGAAGGAGATGCGGCTTATGCGGAATCCAGTTGTGCTGAGGCAAAGCTCAAGTTCTATAAGGAGAACGCTGACCCAGAGGAGATGACCCCGCTGAAAAAAACCACGATGGAGGTTGAGCCGCCCCTCAAATTCTCGGCGGATGATACCAAGGCAATAGATTTCACTCCGAGCGACTCATCCAAACAGTTCATCATCGGGGCGAACATGGATCCCAAATAGGAAAGCACACTCATCGAATTCATCCGTGAGAATCGGGACATCTTTGTATGGAAACCTTCTGACATGCCGGGTGTACCGAGAGAATTCGTTGAGCACAACCTTAATGTGGATCCTAAGTTTAAACCTGTCAAGCAGTTTCTATGGCGGTTCAATGAGGATAGACGCAAGGCCATTGGATAAGAAGTTGCCCGATGCTTAGCGGCGGGTTTCATTGTCGAGGTCTTTCACCCGGAGTGGCTTGCTAACCCAGTGCTGGTGCTCAAGAAGAATGGAACATGGCATATGTGCGTGGACTATACGGATCTTAACAAAGCTTGTCCGGCTGATCCATTTGCTCTCCCTCATATTGATCAGATCATTGATGCTACGGCGGGTTGTGAAAGCCTATGCTTCTTGGATGCTTATTCAGGATATCATCAGATCAAGATGGCAGTTAAGGACCAAGAGAAGACGGCTTTAATTACGCCTTTTGGAGCCTTTTGTTATGTGTCTATGCCTTTTGGGCTCAAGAGTGCCCAGGCGACTTATCAGCATTGTGTGCAGAATGGCCTTCACAGTCAGATCGGGCGCAATGTTCACACGTACGTGGATGATATTGTGATCAAATCAAGGAAGAAGGAGACCCTTTTGGACAACTTAAGGGAAACTTTTAACAATCTCTGGATCTATAAGATGATGCCTAACCCGGCAAAGTGTGTCTTTGGTGTTCCGGCTGGCAAGCTCTTGGGATTTCTGGTTTCTGAGCATGGCATTGAAGCTAACCCAGATAAGATCAAAGCTATCACCTCCCTGGCAGAGACGGCTTGTATTAATGATGTCCAACGCCTGGTAGGAAGTATCGCCGCGTTGAGCTGGTTCATAAGCCGCCTTGGTGAGAAAGCTATCCCTTTATATCAGATGATGAAAAGGACAAATAATTTTGTCTGGGGTACGGCGGCGGGTGAAGCATTTGAAGCGCTAAAGAAGCAGCTCACTGAGCCGCCGGTATTAGATGCTCCGACTGAGAAAGAACCTTTGCTCTTGTACGTACTGGCTAACAACTGGGCTGTGAGCACTGCAATTGTGGTTGAGCGCAAGGAAGCAGGGAAGGAATATCCGATTCAGAGGCCGGTTTATTATATCAGTGAGGTCCTGACAGAGTCTAAGTAGAGATATCCACATTGGTAGAAGCTAGTGTATGGGGTATTCATGGCCAATCGCAAGTTCAAACACTACTTCTTAGGGCACCAGATCGCAGTGGTCAGCTCTGCTCCGTTGGGGGACATAATTCAAAACAGAGAAGCCACTGGTAGGATTGCTAAGTGGGCACTAGAGTTGGGACCTCTCAATCTGAAATACGTGCCTCGTACAGCTGTCAAGTCCCAAGCCCTTGTGGATTTTATAAACGATTGGACAGAGTGTCAAGCTCCCGAGGAAAAGCCGGATAACACATACTGGACTATACACTTTGATGGATCCAAGCAGCTGGAAGGATCAAGGGCAAGAGTTGTTTTGACATCTCCCAAGGGTGATAAGTTATGTTATGTGCTCCGGCTGACGTTCCCTTGCACCAATAATGCGGCTGAATATGAAGCCCTGCTTCATGGTCTCACGATAGCCAAGGAGATGAATTTAAGCTGGGTAAGGTGTTTGGGCGACTCAGATCTTGTGGCTCAGCAAGTTTCAGGCACTTGGGATTCCAAGGACCCGTGGATGGCGGCTTATCATCAAGCGGTGGATGTCACTGCTGGTCACTTCAAAGGTTATCAGGTAGATCACATTGATTGGCACAGGAACGAGGCGGCTGATGCCTTGTCAAGGTTAGGCTCTCAGCAAAAGCCGGTACCGCCCAATATCTTTCTGGACGTCTTACATCACCCGACTATCAAATTACCTTCAGAGGAAGATTTGGCTGTTCCCGACCCGGAGGGGCAATTGGTGGTGGCTCTACATGCTATTCCGGATTGGACTGTGCCTTACCTGACATATTTGACTCGGGGCGAGTTACCTGATGATGAAAATCTGGCTAGACAGATCACCCGGCGATCTAAATCCATGACAATAGTTAATGGTGAGTTGCACAAGTGCAGCGTTACCGGGGTGTTTCAACGATGTGTCTCACTAGAGGAGGGTAAGGAAATCTTGAATGAAATTCACGCTGGAGATTGTGGACATCACGCCGGTTCAAAATCTCTAGTGGCTAAGGCTTTCTGGCACGGTTTCTTTTGGTTGACGGCTCACAAAGATGTAGAGGATCTGGTCCGCAAGTGCGACGGCTATCAGAAATTCGGCTGGCCTGCTCATGTTTCGGCTCAAGAATTGCGCATGATACTGATTACTTGGCCGTTTGCAGTCTAGGGGCTTCATATGGTCGGGCCTTTCAAGATATCTAAGGATAAGAAAATGCACCTCTTGGTGGCGGTTGACAAGTTCACTAAGTGGGTAGAGGCTGAGCCAGTCAGCAAGTGTGATGCAGCTACGGTAGTTCAGTTTATTAAAAAGTTGATCTACTGGTTTGGTTACCCTCACAGCATCATCACGGACAATGGCACAAACTTGTCCAAGGGGGCTATGAAAAAATTCTGCGACCTGGAGCACATCCGGCTTGATGTTTCAGCGGTTGCTCATCCACAGTCCAACGGTCAGGTAGAGCGGAATAATCAAGAAATCTTGAGAGGTATCAAGCCTCGGCTTATGGTTCCTTTACAGCGTACGTCGGGTTGTTGAGTGGAAGAGTTGTCGTCCGTCTTATGGAGCATCAGAACTACCCCCAACAGATCCACAGGGTATACACCTTTCTTCATGGTTTACGGTGCAGACGCCATGTTACCAAGTGACATCTGGCATGACTCGCCACGAGTGGCGTCTTACGTTGAGATGGACAATGAGACGGTGCGTCAATACGCATTGGATGCTTTGGAGGAGGAACGAGAGCTGGCGGCTGCTCGTTCGGCGATCTATCAGCAAGACCTGCGCCGCTATCATAGCCGCAGGGTCAAGACCCGGACGTTTCAAGAGGGCGACTTAGTGATGTGGCTGATTCAAGACCAGACAAATATGCATAAGTTATCTCCTCCGTGGTCAGCAGAAATCTCAACAACGGGTCATATTATCTCATTGACATCCGGGATGACTCAGATACTTTGGGTCAGGAGACCCGCCGGCCGTGGAACATAGCGTATCTACGGCCTTTTTACACTTGAGTTGTTGAGACTCGCCACTATACACTATCATTGTGCATATCATATTTATATATGAATAAAGTAGCATACCTGCAATTTGGGACCTCTGCCGTTTCGCATATCTTCATCGATGCAAGGGAAAAACCAAAACATTGACTGTCGAAGGGGGCTTCCTACCTTCAGGTATAGCTTATCTAACCCTAACAGCCGGCTCTTATGCCAAAAAAGTTGACAAGTAAACTTTGGTTGCCGAAGGGGGCTTCCCACCTTCAGGTGTAGCTTATTTATCCCTAACAACCAGCTTTTATGCCAAAAATGTTGACAAGTCAACATTGGCTGTCGAAGGGGGCTTCCTACCTTCGGGTATAGCTTATCTAACCCTAACAGCCGGCTCTTATGCCAAAAAAGTTGACAAGTCAACTTTGGTTGTCTAAGGGGGCTTCCCACCTCCGGGTGTAGCTTATCTATCCCTAACAACTGGCTTTTATGCCAAAAATGTTGACAATTCAACATTGGCTATCGAAGGGGGCTTCCTACCTTCGGGTATAGCTTATCTAACCCTAACAGCCGGCTCTTATGCCAAAAAAGTTGACAAGTCAACTTTGGTTGTCGAAGGGGGCTTCCCACCTCTGGGTGTAGCTTATCTATCCCTAACAACCTGCTTTCATGCGAAAAATGTTGACAAGTCAACATTGGTTGTCGAAGGGGGCTTCCTACCTTCGGGTATAGCTTATCTAACCCTAACAACCGGCTCTTATGCCAAAAAAAGTTGACAAGTCAACTTTGGTTGTCGAAGTGGGCTTCCCACCTCCGGGTGTAGCTTATCTATCCCTAACAACCGGCTTTCATGCCAAAAATGTTGACAAGTCAACATAGCCATGCAGGGGGGCTTCTGCCCTACGGGTGTAGCTTATCATACACTATCAACCGGCTCTTAAGCCAAGCAATTGACTCCGTCAATACATCAGGAACACACAGCATCTTCGGGTTATGCTTTTAAGTCGCCCTCCTAATGATGTAGAAATACATCCATTTCATACAAGGAATTAAGCTACAAAGAGCTGGTAAGGCATGCAATGAGAAGAACAAGGAAGATGGCATATATATAAGCCAGACTTTCATATGTGCGTGATGGCACAATTCAAGAAAGGCAAAGGTTGCTACTAGTCTATTACAGACGCTCTCTGTGGAGCCCAAAATATCATCAAGTTCTTTACACCGCTCATGGCAGGTCATAAAGAGCCGGCTATCAATAGGTATCTACAGCGAGATCAGCTGGCTGGCGAGTCACCCTGCTCCGAGTCTTCGGTTGCCTCGATCTGGAGATTTTCCAAGTCCCAGTTGCAGTTGGTTAAAGCCGCAAAGGTTCCTTCTCAAAGAAGGGGGACGGGTCAAGTTCAGAGGCGAAAATATTCTTACTGCGGGCGGGTGTCAGATCTTTGCTTTCAAAGAGAGGGCCACGGATCCTTTTTTGATCCGCGCTATAAGCCGTCTGGTAAGTCGCCAGATTAACTTCTTCTGCTAAGACGGAGGCCGGGACTTTGGAACTCTTCATGCACCGGGCATAGTCAGCCTCTGAAAATTTGGAGCCATCGTCCTTCTTGGAGGGAAACCCGTCCATCATTTCAGTCGGAGTTAACTCGGGGGGAAAAGCCAGAGCCCGGCTTATAACTGCGATCGCCCCCTGACGGGCGGCTGATTTCTTCAACTCTATGATTTGATTTGGCATCATGGACAGAAGCTCTAAGATCCCTTTGAGAGTTGAAGGGATGGCATCCTTGAATTGTACGGCTTTGATGGTACCCATAGCGCCATAGTAGAGTTGCTCTGTCAAGGTATATATGGCCTTCAGGGCAGCAAGCTGTCAGAGGCAAGTTGGTGGCTCCTAGAACCTGCATAATATGGGGATCTCGTTGTAAGTCGCCAGCACAAGTATAATACACCGATTGAGTTAAATTCGTCAAAAAACTTACCAAAAAGGGCAGTTGTCATCTTCGTGATGTGGCGTTTCAAGGATTGCAGTTCATCAGATACAATCATGAGCCGTTGATCAGCATCATCCGCCTGTTTAGTCAAGGCGGCTTCTTCAGCTTTAGCAGATTCCTTGAGGGTGGTGAAGTCGGACTTGATTTTGTTCAGCTCTTTAGAAAGGAGTCGGCATTTCTCGTCAGCTTCACTCCGGGCGGCTTGCTGAGCGGCTAGATTGCTTTTTAAGCCGGCCACTTCTGACCCGGCTTCGATTAAAGCTTCCTGCAACATATCAAAACATGGAATAAACTGACAGGGGGAGAAAATTTCAAAGATATAGCAAATCTCAAACAGATTGCAAGCAATATGCATGACACTTGGGGGCTAATGTCTACTTTCAAGACAGTACCGACTCAACTTCGACAAGATTGACCCAGAACTTGGGGGCTACATACTGGTTTTTTCAGGAGGTTCAGCATGAAAGTCCCAACTCAACTTTGACAAAGATTGAGCCGGAACTTGGGGGCTAGATTTGGCTCTGTTACTCATTCTCAATAAAGTCCCGACTCAACTTTGTAAAAGATTGAGCCGGCCCTTGGGAGCTATGAATGGATATGTTACCTATCTTCTAGGAAGCTCCGGTTCAAAATTATCAATTATTGAGCCGGCCCTTGGGGGCTAAAGACAATGGTTTGAGATCACATCTAAGTAAGTTGAGGCCTACATGTTGGATGTTTCTACTTCTATTAAGATGGAAGAGCCGGATTATTATCAGTCAATATTAACCCGACCCTTGGGGGATACATAGGGTATAAGGAGGAAAAAGGAATACCTCATATTTTCTCTTCATTAAGTTAACCAGTTTGAGCTCCAGATCCCGGCTTGTAGACAGTCGGTTCATGTAGCCAGCATGAAGTTCGTCAGCCGTCATTTTCTCTAAGGCGGGGAGCTCAAACTCCAACTTCCTGGAAGCTTCAGCCGTTTCATTATGCTTGGTCAGCACGTGAGGTGAAGGAGAGTGCAAGCTGGCACCGGTAATCACGACGTCCGGGGCAGCGGTATCATCAGCAGCCTTGGTAGGGCTCGGCGGCTTGGAAAGGTCCCTTTGCGGGCTCTCTGGAATAATGTCGTCAGCATTCGGCTCTGTAGAAGTTGCTGGAGGGTCTGTAGCTGGTATAGGCACGTCCGGCTTGGCAAGCTCCGGTTCTCGAGCAGTAGGGCCGGGGAGGGCTTGTTGGTTTTCCTTCGCTTGGCTTGAGCCCTAGAAAAGCATGAAAGTCAGAGTCCAAGGGTTACAACCGCCAAAGAGCCGGATGTAAGGTTGGAAAAACACGTATATCGGATTAATCTTTGAAGGCGGTAGAGCAGTGGCCTTAGAGTCGTCGGACGAAGGTGATCCCTAAGAGACAGTTCAGATAATATAAGGCAGTGTTAAAATTACAAAGGAAAAGCTAGTAAAATCAAACAGAGAAGAAATACATACCTCTGCGGGGCGCTTCTTGTGAGCCGGGGAGTTAGGCAACCCAGACATGAGATCAATAGAGCCGGCGCTCCGGGTTTGGCGTCGGTTAGCTTGCTGTTGCTTTTTCAAAAGAAATTGGGGATCCAAATAAGCAAGAGGATGATAAAGGGGAACTTTACGAATGACCCATCGTATCTTCTGGGGTACAAAACATTCTGAGTCAGATGAAACATAAGTTACCTCAGGGCCGTTGGCGTGGCTCGTCTCTACCTCATCCTGTGAATAAGTTGTTACCAGTAAGGTGATAACGAGGTAACAAAAAGTAGTCAAATTATACCTCTGAGCCGGACAATTCTGGCGGTTCAAACCATTCCTCTTGAGGGGTGGTCTTCTTCGTCCTCTTGGTCGGGGCCTTCTTCTTGTTTTTCTTCAGAGGAGGAACATACTTCTTCTTCCACAAGTCGGAGTCGGGCTAAAAAGGTAAGCCGGGTAATAGCGATGAATTGCCAAGACATAACTAAAACAAAGAGAAGAGACTATGAAGAGTCGCCTTACGTCTGGGCCGGATTAATGACACAGAAAGGCGCCAGCCCAATGGCGCTGCAAGCTCCTGACGTCTCATGGACAAGACTCTAGATGACAGTGGTAATATCATCTTTGGTTAATGTCGTCCGGCTGAAGCATAGGGAATCATCATACCGGCCCGGGTATTCGCACCTGAGGCGGCTTCTCTGGCTCAAAGGCATAATCCTCCAAGAGATCCAACAGCGAATCAAGTCCAATCCCATCAATCCATTGGCCATGAGGGCCCTAATATTGGCGTGAGTGTTGGAAATATGCCCTAGAGGCAATAATAAATTAGTTATTATCATATTTCCTTGTTCATGATAATCGTTTATTATCCATGCTATAATTGTATTGATCGGAGACTTAAATGCATGTGTGGATACATAGACAAAACCATGTCCCTAGTATGCCTCTAATGGACTAGCTCGTTGATCAAAGGATGGTTAAGGTTTCCTAGCCATGGACATGAGATGTCATTTGATGATGGGATCACATCATTAGGAGAATGATGTGATGGATAAGACCCAAACTACAAACATAGCATATGATCGTGTCAGTTTATTGCTACTGTTTTCTGCATGTCAAGTATATGTTCCTATGACCATGAGATCATGCAACTCACGGATATCGGAGGAGTGCCTTGTGTGTATCAAACGTCACAACGTAACTGGGTGACTATAAAGGTGCTCTACAGGTATCTCCGATGGTGTCTGTTGAGTTGGCATGGATCAAGACTGGGATTTGTTACTCCGTGTGACGGAGAGGTATCTCAGGGCCCACTCGGTAATACAACATCACAACAAGCCTTGCAAGCAATGTGGCTAAGGGTTAGTCATGGGATCTTGTGTTACGGAACGAGTAAAGAGACTTGCCAGTAACGAGGTTGAACTAGGTATGGAGATACCGACGATCGAATCTCGGGCAAGTAACATACCGAAGAACAAAGGGAACGTTATACGGGATTAACTGAATCCTTGACATAGAGGTTCGACCGATAAAGATCTTAGTAGAATATGTAGGAACCAATGTGGACGTCCAGGTCCCGCCATTGGTTATTGACTGTAGAGGTGTCTCGGTCATGTCTACATAGCTCTCGAACCCGCAGGGTCTGCACACTTAAGGTTCGGTGACGTTTCGGTAGTGTAGAGTTATGTATGGTGGTGACCGAAGGTTTTTCGGAGTCCCGTATGAGATCCTGGACGTCACGAGGAGCTCTGGAATGGTCCGGAGGTAAAGATTCATATATAGGAAGTCCCAGTTTGGTTTCCGGAAAAGTTTCGGGCTCATCGGTAGTGTACCGGGAGTATCGGTAGTGTACCGGGAGTGTCGGTAGTGTACCGGGGGACCTCCGGGAGGGGTATTTCGACCCCAAGAGGTCCATGGGATGTGGGATAATAATAACCAGCCCTTAGTGGGCTGGGAAAACAGCCACAAAGGCCCATGGCGCAGGAGAGAAAGTCCTAAAGCAAAAAGTGGAAAATCAGCCAATAGGAGGCAATCCTACTCCAACTAGGATTGGAGGTGAAGTAGGATTGCTCCCACCTCCTATTTCGGCCGACCCAAAGGCCTTGGCTGCCTCTCCTCTCCTCTCCTCCTATATATACTAGTGGATTGGGTGGTTTTTGGACAGAATTTCCGGCCACGTGCTACCCGTTTCACCGGTGCACAGTTTCTCCTCTAGATCAGTTTTCTGCAGCGCTTAGGCGAAGCCCTGCCGGAATCACTCCACCACCATCACCGGAGCGCCGTCACGCTGCCGGTGAACTCTCTCTCCTCTCCACCTCCTCTTTCTGGATCAAGACGGTGGAGATCGTCATCAAGCTGCACGTGTGCTGAACGCGGAGATGCCGTCCGTTCGGTGCTAGATCGGAAGGACCGTGATCGAGATCGCGAGACGGTTCGTGATGAGATCGCGGAACGGATCGTGATGAGTTCGCGGGACAGATCGTGATCAAGATCGTGAGATGGATCGTGATGAGATCACGCGACGGATCGTGATGGGATCGCGGGACGGATCGTGATGAGATCGCGGGACGCTCGGCGATTTGGATCGCGAAGATGTTCGACTACACCAACCGCGTTTCTTAACGCTTCCCGCTTAGCGATCTACAAGGGTATGTAGATCCACTCTCCCTCTCGTAGATGCTCATCACCATGGATAGGTTTGCGTGTGCGTAGGAAAATTTTGTTTCCCATGCGACGTTCCCCAACAGTGGCATCATGAGCTAGGTTGATGGTTCGATGAGATCTCGAGTAGAACACAAAAGGTTTGTGGGCGTTGATGCTTAGATTGCTTCCTCCCTTGGTCGGATTTTGGTTCAGCGGGATTGTGAGATGAAGCGGCCCGGACCAACATTACTCGTACGCTTACGAGAGACCGGTTCCCTCGATGCAACTTGTTGCTTAGATGGCTTGCGGGTGACAGTTTCTCTCACTTTAGTTGGATCGGATCCGACAAAGGCGGTCCTTGAGAAGGTTGAAAAGCAATCTATGTATCACCATTGTGGTTTATGCGTAGGTGAGAATCGTTCTTGCTAGATACCCGTAGCAGCCACGTAAAACTTGCAACAACAATTAGAGGACGTCTAACTTGTTTTTGCAGGGTATGTGATGTATGAGATGATCATGTGATGTATAGATTATCACGACTTGCATGTCGATGAGTACGGCAACCGGCAGGAGCCATAGGGTTGTCTTTAATTATTGTATGACCTGCGTGTCAATCATTAAGCGCTATGTAATGCTTTACTTTATCGCTACGGTAGCAATAGTAGTAGAAGCATGCAGGGCGTGACAACCCCGATGGCGACACGTTGATGGAGATCATGGTGTCATGCCGGTGACGATGGAGATCATGCCGGTGCTTTCTAGATGGAGATCAAAAGCACAAGTTCATGGCCATATCATGTCACTTATGATTTGCATGTGATGTTAATCCTTTTTATGCACCTTGTTTTGCTTAGGACGACGGTAGCATTATAAGGTGATCCCTCACTTAATTTCAAGATAAATTGTGTTCTCCCCGAGTGTGCACCGTTGCGAAAGTTCGTCGTGTTGAGACACCACGTGATGATCGGGTGTGATAGACTCTACGTTCACATACAACGGGTGCAAGCCAGATTTGCACGCGCAGAACACTCGGGTTAAACTTGAAGAGCCTAGCATGTACAGACATGGCCTCGGAACACAAGAGACCGAAAGGTCGAGCATGAGTCATATAGTGGATATGATCAACATAATGATGTTCACCTTTGAAGCCACCTTAACTCACGTGATGATCGGACTTGAGTTGGTGAATTGGATCATGTATCACTCGAATGACCCGAGGGATGTCAATTTGAGTGGGAGTTCTTAAGTAATATGATTAATTGAACTCATTATCATGAACATAGTCAAAGTGTCTTTGCAAATTATGTTGTAGATCACTAGCTCGCGCTGTAGCTCCCTTGTATTTTTATATGTTCCTAGAGAAATAGAGTTGAAAGATGTTGGTAGCAATATTGCGGACTGGGTCCGTGATCTGAGGATTGTCCTCGTTGCTGCACAGAAGGCTTATGTCCTTAATGCACCGCTCGGTGCGCCACCCCCTCTAGTGTCGTCTATTGATGTTGTGAACATCTAACAGGCACGTTTCGATGACTACTTGATAGTTTAGTGCGTCATGCATTACAGCTTAGAAATTGAGGCTCTGAAACGTTTTGAACGTCACGGAACATATGAGATGTTCTAGGAGCAGAGATTGTGATCTCAGGCTCGTGCCTGTGTTGCGAGATATGAGATCTCCAACAAGATTCTTTGCCTGTAAGATGAAGGAGAATAGCTCAATCGTTGAGCATGTACTTAGATTGTCTGGGTACTTCAATCGCTTGAATCAAGTGGGAGTTGATCTTCCAGATAAGATAGTGATTGATATAGTTCTCCAAGTCACTATCACTAAAGCTACTAGAACTTAGTGATGAACTATAATACACCAGGGATAGAAGTATTGATCCCTGAGCTGTTCGCGATGTTTGACACCGCGAAGGTAGAAATCAAGAAGGAGCGTCAAGTGTTGATGGTTAATCAAACCACTAGTTTTGAAAAGGGCAAGAGCAAGGAGGGAAACTTCATGGATAGCAAGTCAATTGCTGCTCCAGTGAAGCAACCCAAAGTTGAACTCAAACCCGAGACTAAGTGCTTCTATTATGAGGTGAGAGGTCGCTGAAGCGGAACAACCCTAGATACTTGGTAGATAAGAAGGCTGGCAACATCGACAGAAGTATATTTGATATACGAGTTATTGATGTGTACCTTGCTAGTACTCTTAGTAGCACCTGGGTATTGGATACCGGTTCGGTTGCTAAATGTTAGTAACTCGAAATAAAAGCTACGGAATAAACGGAGAACTAGCTAAGGGTGAGGTGACGATATGTGTTGGAAGTGTTTCCAAGGTTGATATGATCAACATCGCACGCTCTCTCTACCTTCAGGATTAGTGACGAACCTAAATAAATGTTATTTGGTGTTTTGCGTTGAGCATGAACATGATTAGATCATGTTTATTGCAATACGGTTATTCATTTAAGTTAGAGAATAATGGTTATTCTGTTTACATGAATAATACCTTCAATGGTCATGCACCCAGTGAGAATGGTTTGTTGAAATCTTGATCGTAGTAATACACATGTTCATAACATTGATGTCAAAAGATACAAAGTTAATAATGATAGTACCACATACTTGTGGCACTGCCGCTAAATGTCATATTGGTATAAAGCGCATGAAGAAACTCCATGCTGATGGATATTTGGACTCATTCGATTTTGAATCGGTTGAGACGTGCGAACCATGCCTCTTGGGCAAGATGACTAAAGGACCCCGTTGGATGGAGCGGGCAAGTGATTCATTGGAAATGATACATGTTGATGTATGCATACTAGTGAGTCTTGTAGCGTGCAGTGGATATCGTTATTTTCTTACCTTCACTGATGATTTGAGTAGATATAGTGTATATTTACTTAATGAAACACAAGTCTGAATCGTTTGAAAGGTTCAAGCAAATTCAAGAGTGAAGTTTAAAGATCATCGTGACAAGAAGATAAAAGTGACCGCGATATGATCGTGGAGGTGAATATTTGAGTTACGAGCTTGGCATACAACTTAAGACAATGTGAAATTTGTTTCACAACTAACGCCACCTGGAACACCATAGTGTGATGGTGTGTCCGAACATCATAGTCATGCTCTATTGATATAGTGCATACTATGATGTCTCTTATCGTTTTACTACTATAATTTTGGGGTTATGCATTAGAGACAACTACATTCACTTTAAATAGGGCACCATCTAAATCCGTTGAGATGACACCATGTGAATTATGGTTTGATAGAAACCTAAGCTGTCATTTCTTAATATTTTGGGATGTGACACTTGTGTGGAAAATGTTTTCACCTAATGAGGTCGAACCCAAGGCGGACAAATTGCATCTTCATAGAATAACCTAAGATCAGTTGGGTGAACCTTCAATCTCAGATCCTAGTGCAAAATGTTTGTTGCTTAAACGGATCCTTTCTCGAGGAAATGTTTCTCTCGAAAGAATTGAGTGGGAGGAAGATAGAACTTGATGAGGTTGTTAAACCTTTGTTCAACCAGAGAGTAGCGCAGCGCAGAAAGATGTTTCTGTGAAGCCTACGTTAGTTGAAGAGGAAGTTAATGATGATAATCATGAAACTTCAGGATCAAGTTACTATCGAACTTCGTAGGTCAACAAGGATGTGTACTACTCCTAAGCGGTACGACAACTCTGTCTTGGAGGTCATGTTGTTGGACAACGATGAACCTATGAGCTATGGAGAAGCGATGATGGGCCCGGATTCCGAAAAATGGTTGGAGGCCATGAAATCCGAGATAGGATCCATGTATGAAAACCAAGTATAGACTTTGGTAGACTTGCTCGTTGGACAGCAGGTCGTTGAGTACAAATGGATCTTTAAAATGAAGACAGACACTGATGGTAATTGTAACCATTTGTAAAGCTCGACTTGTTGCAAAGATGTTTGTGACAAGTTCAAGGGGTTGAATGCGATGAGACTTTCTCACTCGTAGCGATGCTAGAGTCTATTGGAATTATGATAGCAGTTGCTGCGTTTTCAGTTATGAAATCTGGCAGATGGATGTCAAAACATCGTTTCCTTAACGGTTTACTTGAGGAAAGGTTGTATGTGATACAACCAGAAGGTTTTGTCAGTACTAAGGATGCTAAAAGGTGTGCAAGCTTCGGTGATCCTTCCATGGACTGAAGCAAGCATCTCGGAGTTGGAATATACGCTTTGATGAGTTGATCAAAGTTTTTGAGTTTATACAAAGTTTACGAGAAACTTGTATTTGCAATAAAGTGAGTGGGAGCACTGTAGAGTTTCTGATAAGTATATGTGGTTGACATATTGTTGATCGGAAATAATGTAGAATTTCTGGAAGGCATAAAAGGTTGTTTGAAAAGTGTTTTTAAAAGGAAGACCTGGATAAAGCTACCTAATTGTTGAGCATCAAAATCTATAGAGATAGATCAAGATGCTTGATGAGACTTTCAATGAGTCCATACCTTGACAAGATTTTGAAAGAGTTCAAAATGGATCAGCCAGAGAAATAGTTCTCGTCTGATTTGTAAGGTGTGAAGTTGAGTGAGACTCAAAGCTCGACAACGGCAGAAGAAAGAGAAAGGACGAATGTCGTCCCCTATGCCTTAGCCATAGGCTCTATATTATGCCATGCTGTGTACCGCACCTGTGTGTGCCTTGCCATGAGTCTGTCAAGGGGTACAAGTGTGGTCCAGGAGTGGATCACTGGACAGCGATCGGAATTATCCTTAGTAACCAGAGGACTAAGGAAATGTTTCTGGATTATGGAGGTGATAAAGAGTTCGTCGTAAAGAGTTACGTCGATGCAAGCTTTAACACCAATCCGGATGACTCGTAGTAGCAATCTGGATACGTATAGTGGAGCAGCCATTTGGAATAGTACCAAGTGGAGTGTGGTAGCAGTGTTTTCGGTTTGACATAGACATTTGCAAAGTACACACGGATCTGAATATCGCAGACCCGTTGACTATAAGACCTCTCTCACATGCAAAGCATGATCGAGCCCCAAAACTCATTGGGTGTTAGATTCATAACAATGCGAATCACATGGTGATGTGAACTAGATTATTGACTCTAGTGCAAGTGGGAGACTGTTGGAAATATGCCCTAGAGGCAATAATAAATTAGTTATTATCATATTTCCTTATTCATGATAATCGTTTATTATCCATGCTATAATTGTATTGATCGGAGACTTAAATGCATGTGTGGATACATAGACAAAACCATGTCCCTAGTATGCCTCTAATGGAATAGCTCGTTGATCAAAGGATGGTTAAGGTTTCCTAGCCATGGACATGAGATGTCATTTGATGACGGGATCACATCATTAGGAGAATGATGTGATGGATAAGACCCAAACTACAAACATAGCATATGATCGTGTCAGTTTATTGCTACTGTTTTCTGCATGTCAAGTATATGTTCCTATGACCATGAGATCATGCAACTCACGGATATCGGAGGAGTGCCTTGTGTGTATCAAACGTCACAACGTAACTGGGTGACTATAAAGTTGCTCTACAGGTATCTCCGATGGTGTCTGTTGAGTTGGCATGGATCAAGACTGGGATTTGTTACTCCGTGTGACGGAGAGGTATATCAGGGCCCACTCGATAATACAACATCACAACAAGCCTTGCAAGCAATGTGGCTAAGGGTTAGTCATGGGATCTTGTGTTACGGAACGAGTAAAGAGACTTGCCAGTAACGAGGTTGAACTAGGTATGGAGATACCGACGATCGAATCTCGGGCAAGTAACATACCGAAGAACAAAGGGAACGTTATACGGGATTAACTGAATCCTTGACATAGAGGTTCGACCGATAAAGATCTTAGTAGAATATGTAGGAACCAATGTGGACGTCCAGGTCCCGCCATTGGTTATTGACAGCCACAAAGGCCCATGGCGCAGGAGAGAAAGTCCTAAAGCAAAAAGTGGAAAATCAGCCAATAGGAGGCAATCCTACTCCAACTAGGATTGGAGGTGAAGTAGGATTGCTCCCACCTCCTATTTCGGCCGACCCAAAGGCCTTGGCTGCCTCTCCTCTCCTCTCCTCCTATATATACTAGTGGATTGGGTGGTTTTTGGACAGAATTTCCGGCCACGTGCTACCCGTTTCACCGGTGCACAGTTTCTCCTCTAGATTGGTTTTCTGCAGCGCTTAGGCGAAGCCCTGCTGGAATCACTCCACCACCATCACCGGAGCACCGTCACGCTGCCGGTGAACTCTCTCTCCTCTCCACCTCCTCTTGCTGGATCAAGACGGTGGAGATCGTCATCAAGCTGCACGTGTGCTGAATGCGGAGGTGCCGTCCGTTCGGTGCTAGATCGGAAGGACCGTGATCGAGATCGCGAGACGGTTCGTGATGAGATCGCAGAACGGATCGTGATGAGTTCGCGGGACAGATTGTGATCAAGATCGTGAGATGGATCGTGATGAGATCGCGAGACGGATCGTGATGGGATCGCGGGACGGATCGTGATGAGATCGCGGGACGCTCGGCGATTTGGATCGCGAAGATGTTCGACTACACCAACCGCGTTTCTTAACGCTTCCCGCTTAGCGATCTACAAGGGTATGTAGATCCACTCTCCCTCTCGTAGATGCTCATCACCATGGATAGGTTTGCGTGTGCGTAGGAAAATTTTGTTTCCCATGCGACGTTCCCCAACGGTGAGCTGGCTCGTGCCTTGCACGTTCAGAAGTTGACAGCCGGCCGGGAAGCTCGGAGGTTGTCTTGAGCCGGGAGGGGCGGTAACCCAACAGCGGATGCTCACCCTCTGGGGAGGTATCTTTAAAATAAAACCAAGTCTTATTCCAATCTTTTGGATGACTCGGCATCTGCACAGCCGGAAAGGTTATATCCCGGCGCCTCTGAATGGAAATCCCACCGAGTTCTAAGCTTGGGCTTGCCTTCACTTCAGTCTGCCGATTAGCGTAAAAGAATTCCCGGAAGACACCCACAGATGGCTTAGTTTGCAGATAGACCTCGCTGAGCACTTGGAAGTTGCATATGTTTGAGACGGAATTGGGGCAAGGTCTTGAGGATGCAGCTTGTAAAAATGAAGGACGTCCCAAAAGAATTTTGAGCCAGGGGGGTATGAACCCACGTTCAATGTGATCCGAAAAAACAACTACCTCGCCCTCCTGAGGAACGGGCTTCAGTTCATTACCCAGAACCCGCCAATGGATGACCTCTTTGGCAGGGAGGGTGCCCGCGTATACAAAGTCCATCAGGAACTCTTCGGTGATGCAAGAGCCGACCCAATTGCAGGAGTTTGATGCGCGAGACATGGTGGCGGTTTAAAACTATGCAAAGTAACCATATACGGCGAGTCAAGAAATGGTAGATATCTATGGGCGGCTTAAAAGCTTAAGACCTTAAGGATGAGACGACAAGATCCGGCTGGTGAGAGCCGAAACTGCACGGCGGGTCAAGGTTACGAGAAGACAAAGTGAAATTTGGCTAAGTGCTGAAAACAGGTTTTGCTAAGTATCGCTAAGATTGCGGATCTACAAAAACAAAGGAAATGTTTCTATTTTCAGACCTAGAGACGAACTAGCAAAAAGGAAGAAAGTTTAAAACGACGGGCGGAGCCGTGGTGAATCTGAGTAGCATTACTATCGGTCTCCTACATAGCAGCGCAATGGGGACAAGATATCGTCAAAGGTTCAGGGGCTAAATATGGCTGGCATTGATGGAAGCCCGAGTTCTGAGCGGCGGCGGCGGAGCTCCATGAAACCCTACCGGAACGGTTATGGATCTAGGGGAAGAAGGACTCACCGAAGACGGCACGATGAACGCGGAGGGAGCTCTGGAACGAGTCAGGTTGATGCAGCGGCCTTGTCGATGACGATGAGGAGACGACGCCAGAGCGGAATGCGCTGGAGTGGAGGCGTCACAAGGAAAGAGATGAAGAGCGAGCAGGAGAAGGCAAATGTTGCCCCTTGCAGTCCTATTTAATAGAAAAAAGGGTGGAAACATGCGCAAAAATCCAGGCGTCGGATGTCATTTGACCGAGGCAGACGCCTCGATTCTTGGACTATCCATTTAATAAGGGAAGATTCGTTGCATGCGTCAGATGGTCTTTTTTGACAGATTTGATGTAACGTCATGGCGGGTCATTATTTTCTGAGCGACTTGCCAACGAGTAAGAAGAAGGCTGAAGTTCAAATCAACCTGGGGCCTAATGTTGGGGATATAACCCCACGGTGAGACCCGCCCTGAGGGCTCCGAGTCACACCAGGCGGCTCGTACGCCAGCTCAAGAGTGAGCCATGAAGACTTAAGGCCCAAGACGCTTGGCGGCTTGACAGGATGGGCCGGAACGTGGCCCGGACGGAGCAGACCCGGGCGTGTAGCCGCCAGGAGACAACTTGGTTAGGGAAGGCAAGAGAAGGTAGAGGTAGACTCAAACGTGTAATGAGAGTCGGTTACAACTTGTATGACCCGTGGTCTTGACCTCCTATATAAAGGCAAGACCCGGGGCGACTTAGAGATCAGGCTATCGAGAACTAGGTCAAGCAATAGCTCCCTTGTAATCGATACATCAAGCAATACAAGCACAAGCAGGACGTAGGCTATTACCTCATCTTGAGGGGACGAACCTGGGTAAACTCGTGTCCTTTGTCCCAACCAACCCCTTTGAGTCCATCACGTTAGCAATGGCCTCGAATCCAAGTCTGTTCACCCGGACATCTGCCGTGATAAAACCACGACAATGTCCCTCTTGAAGGTGAAGATTCTCCTCCTCCTGGTGGGGATGCTCATCCCCTGTTCGGCCCCCATGTCACTATTGAACAAGCTTTCCAAGTTCGTCTCCAAGCCTGGCTTGCTTGCAATGCTGTATTTCCCCAAGGCAATGGTGCAAATGGTGGTGCTGGTGCAGCTGGCGCCAACAATGCTCTCCCTATGACTCAGGGACCTCCATCTCCACAGTTCTTTCCTTCCAATGGACAGATCACTTTCCAGAGTTTGCTTCGGGAACAAGGAGTTTGTTTCTTTGATGGATTGGTCCCTGCAAACAACATCATGGACATCCCCCTTTCTTCTTACCATGACTCTTTATATGAGAATTCTAGTTCCTTTGATAGCTCTGCAATGGAAGTTTAGGTTCAGGATGGGATGCAAGTTAACTGCTGCCAGATTAGCATTTCTGAGGTCCCTAAAGAAGCTCCTGCAATGTTCAGGCTTGCTCTGTCAGTTCTTATGAATGCTTCGAGACCTTGCCTGCTCAGAGCCATTGGATCCTTGCAACTGCCTCCCCTGCCTTTTAATCTGGTCAGGTTCTTGGGGGTTCAGTCAATGCTAGCTACCCCTTCTCATGGGGGGCATGCACGATCTGTTGCTAGGAAGCTTTGCTTTGAGGACTCCCCTGGTTTGTGCGTCACTGACCCCCCAGCTTGATGACAAGACTACTTCTGTTGGTTGGGACGCGCAGCAGCAGCCCTCTTCAGTCGTTACTTCTCCGGCTATGGCTACAAAGAAGAAGAGCAGGCGCTCGATGACTCCCATTGTCACCTCGGAAGTTAGGACGAGCAGCCGTAAGAATATGTATCGTGGGTTCAAAGTGCCACAGCCTTCCGATTCCCGCAAGTGCAAGTCTCTGATCATCCCTGCTACTGTCACATCAATACCTGATCCTGCCCCTCAGGTTGAAGAACCCCTTTCGATTGCTAAGTTGCAGTAGTTGGGCACTGAAGATTGTGGCATCCTAGCTTCAGAGATGGTTGTGTAGAAGCTACTTGCTCCAAGGGCCTCAGAGCTTGCCTAGGAGTAATTGTTACAGCTCAGTATTGTGCCTGCAGTTTCTTCATCTGCTGTTATCTTTCAAATTTTTATTTTGTGTTACCTGAACTTGTTAGCTTGGTCAATGTGGTGGCACTTTGTTATGCCACTCAGAAGAAATAGTTTGCTATTGATTCTCATTGTTAACTCTTCCACTTTCTCATTGAGATGACTCGTTCGTTTAGGTCGTGGAACGTTATCTGTTGGAATATCCGCGGCATTGCAGTGGCAAAAAGACATTCGTCGTTACGATCGCACATTGATAATTCAGGCTACACAATTATTTGCATTCAATAAACCAAGCATGGACACTTCGATCATTCATATATTCATAAGTTTTGTCCGAGACGTTTCGATCAATTTGCTTTCATCCCATCTATAGGAAATTCAGGTGATATTCTTGTGGTTTGGAATAGTGCAGTTTTTAGTGGAACGGTCCTTCAGTCTATGCAATGGGCATTGATCATATCTTTCCAATCCACGCAATCTCTGGATTCCTGGATGCTAGCCAACATCTATGGCCCTTGCGTGGGTGAGGACAGATCCAACTTCATCTCCTGGTTCTATGACTTGAGTATTGATTCAAATGAGGACTGGGTTCTCATGGGGGATTTCAACTTCATGCAGTTTTCAGATAATAGAAATAAGCCAGGAGGTGATGTGTCTGATATGATTACTTTCAATGATGGCATTCGTTCTCTTAATCTAGTGGAAATTCCAATCAAGGGAGCTTCCTTTACATGGAGCAATATGCAGGTTGATCCAACTCTTGAACAACTAGATTGGTTTCTTACTTCAAACCATTGGACAACATCCTACCCGAACACCTCCGTCAATGCTATGGCAAAGCCTATCTCGGATCATGTCCCATGCCTCTTTTCTGTCAAGGCTAATATACCGTGTTCTAGGCTTTTCAGGTTTGAAAAATTTTGGGTCTCCCACCCAGGATTCAAAGAAGTGATCAGCCAGGCTTGGAATATTCAGGTAAATGGCTTGAATCCTGCTCAAAGAGTGGACGCTAAACTTAAGCACGTTCGTCAAGCGCTGACTTAATGGAGTAGACAACTTTCACGTTTATCTTTGTTGATGAAGAATTTCGAAAACGTTTTGATAATGATTGATGGCATTGAGGAAAGGAGACAGTTGTTAATTCAAGAGTTGAACTTTAGGGCCATTCTGAAAAAACATATTGTTCGTTTGTATGCCTATAAACAGCAGTATTGGCGTGCTCGTTGCACTATTCGATACATTAAATATGGAGATGATCCCACCAATTTTTTTCATAGAATGGCTACTCACATGCACAAATCAAACTCAATTGCTACCTTAACCCTACCTAATGGTATCATTCTGGATGATCATGAAAGTAAGGTTGTTGCTCTCCATGATGCTTTCAAAGAGAGGCTGGGAACCTCTATCCCCATTGATATGAAGTTTAACCTGGATCTACTTATTAATGCTAACCATGATTTGGGTGGTTTATCTAATCCCTTCACTCGTGCTAAGATTGATGAGGCTGTGTCAAAAATCCCTACAGATAAAGCTCCGGGACCGGATGGATTTAATGTTTACTTTCTTAAATCCTGTTGGGACATTATAAAAGAGGATTTCTACATTCTCTGCATGAAGTTTTGGGAAGGTGATCTCTCATTGGACTGCTTAGATGCTTCGCTTATCACACTTATCCCCAAAAAGGTGAACCCTTCCTCTGTGAATGATTATCGCCCGATCTCACTGTTAAACTGCTGCCTCAAGCTCCTGACTAAGTTGTTAGCAGATCGACTGCAAAAGGTAATCCTCCAAATCATCCATGAAAATCAGTATGGCTTCATTAAGGGGCGTTCTATTCAAGATTGTCTTGCTTGGGCCTTCAAATTTATTTTCCAATGCCAGCAATCTGGTCGGGGTATAGTGCTACTTAAGCCAAACTTTGAAAAAGCATTTGATCTGGTGGAACACGAGCTGATAATTATGATGATGCGGAAATTGAGTTTTGATGAGCGATGGATTAATTGGATTGCATCTTTTCTCTCTTCGGGTACCTCTGTAGTGCTACTCAACTCAATTCTGGGGAGAAGTTTTCATTGCAAAATGGGTGTGAGGCAAGGTGACCCAGCATCTCCTCTCTTATTTGTGCTTGCAGCTGAATTGTTGCAATATGTGATCAATCATGAGTTCCAAATAGGTAATATGCAGCTACTAATCCCGAGAGCTGGCAAATTCCCAATTATTCAGTATGCGGACGACACAATTTTATTGATCCCGGCTTGTGCTGATCAGTTGGCTCATCTGAAAACAGTGTTGCGAGACTTTGCCCTCTCCTCTAGCCTTAGAATCAACTTTTAGAAATCTATCATGGTACCCATTAATGTGGATGATTCGGCTGTCATTTCAAACCTTGCAAACGTGTTCGGATGTGTTATTGGTAAGATGCCATTTACCTACCTTGGTTTGCCCATGGGAACTACTAAACCCTCAATGACTGATTTAATGCCTTTGGTTGATCGTGTGGAATGAAAGCTATCAAGCACATGCTCTCTACTTTTTCATGCTTCACGTATAACCCTTGTTAACACGATTGCAACTTCCATGTTGAGCTATGCAATGTGTACTCTACATCTCAATCCCGAGTTCCTCAAGTATTTTTACAGGGTCGGAAGAAGTTTCATCTGGACAAAGAAATCATATCAGGGTACCACATGCAACTCGATGGTGGCTTGGAACAGAGTATGCTGCCCTAGGAAGTCTGGAGGGTTAGGTGTCATAAACATTCAGCTTCAAAATAAGGCCATGTTGTTGAAGTTCTTGGATAAGTTTTACAATAGAGCAAATCTCCCATGGGTTCGGTTAATTTGGGACACCTACTACAATGACACTATCCCTCATGCTTCAGCTAGTTGTGGATCCTTCTGGTGGAAGAAAATTTGCAAGCTTATGCCAGAATTCGGAGGGGTGGCTTCTGGAGTTATTGGCAATGGTCAGCATATCTCCATGTGGCATGATGTCTGGAATGCACAAGCGCTCTCTTCTGGTTTTCCCAGTTTATTTTCCTATGTCAGAGATGAAGACATCTCGGTAGCTACTTTTTTCTCCTCAAATAACCTTGCAGAGGTTTTTCATCTCCCACTATCCCCAGAGGCATTTAATGAATTGCAGCAACTGAATGCCCTGAGACCTGCCAATTTGGATCAGAGTGGAACA
Organism: Hordeum marinum; assembly: GCA_022496015.1. Classification (NCBI taxonomy): domain Eukaryota; kingdom Viridiplantae; phylum Streptophyta; class Magnoliopsida; order Poales; family Poaceae; genus Hordeum; species Hordeum marinum. Next base: position 219,105,199 of record CM039672.1, read on the forward strand.
TTGGATTCATGGGTTTTCAAATGGGGTTCATCTTTCTCTTCTAAGAAATTTTACACTCATTTTCATAAAGATATCATTGCTCCACCCCCCTTCAGTTGGATCTGGAGCTCTAAATTACAAATGAAACTGAAGGTTTTCATGTGGTTTCTTATGGCTGATAGGCTGGATACCAGGAATATGTTGAGAAGGAGGCACTTTCACATTGATGATGGGTTCAACTGTGTCCTTTTTGATTCAAGTACTGAAGAAACGATTGATCACCTATTCTTCATATGCCCTTTTAGTTTATCATGTTGGTCAAAATTGGGCATTCACTGGGATAATTCTCATTCTAGGCTTCAGGCCATCCAGTCTGTCAACCAAACCTATTATGGTAAGTTGTTCTTGGAGATATTGGGGATTGCTACATGGAACATTTGGAAAGAACGCAACAACTGTATCTTCAGGAATACTCAACCCACTTTGGCAGCCTAGAGGGAAAGGACCAAAGGAGATTTGCTTAGGTTAAAACACAGAGTGCACAAAGAGTTTTGGGATTATCTCACCTTATTAGCTCTCTCTGTTTAGATATCACTTCAACTTTGAGTTTGTAACCTTATTTGATCAACTCTTAGATCACCCTCCTCCATTTATTTAGGCCAGAGTCTTGCCTTTCACTCCCCCCCCATTGGGGCTAGCTAGTTTGTTCTGGCTTGCAATTTGTAATGTAACCCCTGTTTTCATTAATATAACACGGTAGGAGCCTCTCCTGCTGCTTCCAGATCAAAAAAATACCAAAAAGGGGGAGATTGAAAGCACAATATGCTCCCTTGGTGGTTTTGATAATCCATGACAACATACATTGTCTCTTAGACTAATATTTTGACCTACTATATTTCAGGTGAACGTCCATAGAAAGAGAGATGGGTTGGCTAAGGAGTGTGGAGAGTATCCCCAGGAAAAAGAAGGAGAAGGAATAGCATTGGCAAAAGCTTCAAGCAAAGAGGACTCTACATTTTACTTTGTGAGAAATCACTTTGAGTCCATAGGAAAAGCCAATACTATTAAAAGGGGGTAAAGTATTGTTGGTGAACAATATGCTCAAACGTGCACAAGTGATAGTCACCAAAAACACCCACAAACTCTCCCACATATTCTGTCTAAGCCTTTTATGCAAATCGGTGAAACCAACACTTTCCACTCGGTACCACTGATTCCCAGAACCCTGCAAAACCCTAGCACATCAGTGCAACCGATCCCACATCGGTGCCACTGAGGCCAGCTTGCCAACTTTCTGTTACCTCAATTCACAAAATTGGAAGCTCCGAGTTTTTGGATCGGCATCACCGAGATTTGGATTCTGGCCATTGGACACCTGATCGGTATCGCCGCGATTTCTATATTGATCTCACTGAGATTCAAAAGTTGCTACCTTTGGAGCAACTTGGTATCACCGAGATTCACACATCGGTGTCATCGACTTGGTCACTTGAGGTTGGATTTTTGGAGATTCCTATATATAGCCCTCCACCACCACTCACTTGCAAGAGAAGCACTCAGAACAGATCCTCACTTATCCCATCAGATTTTCCGAGAGAGAGCCACCTACTCATGTGTAGAGATCATGCCATTCCATTCCAACCATATGAATCTTGATCTCTAGCATCCCCAAGTTGCTTTCCACCCAATCAATCTCTTCCACCAAAGCCAAATCTATGAGAGAGTGATTGAGTGTTGAGGAGTCTATCATCTTTAAGCATAAGAGCAAGGAGTTCATCGACATTATCGAGCCTATTACCTTTTGGAGGGTGGTGCCTCCTAGATTGGTTAGGTGTCGCTTGGGAACCTCCTACTTCGTGTTGTGGAGTGAACCAAGAAGTTTGTAAGGGCAAGGAGATCGCCTACTTCGTGAAGATCTACCCCGAGTTAGGCTAGTCCTTCGTGTACAGAGGCCATCATGGTATAGTCAAGGTTGCTTCTTTGTGGAACCCTCTATGGGTAGAGCCCTCTGTGGACTCTCGCGACCGTTACCCTCCATCGGTTGAAGACTCCATAAACGTGGATGTACGATAGCATCACCTATAGGAACCACGGGGAAAATCTTCATGTCCTTCATGCGTTTGATCTCCCTGTCTCAACTCCTTACTTCCATGTGCAATGTCTTTACTTTCCGTTGTTATACTTGATGACTTGCATGTGTAGGGTGTACTAGACTTTCTATAACTGCTAAAATCTGCCAACACTTAACTTTGGATATTGTGTAGATTTTAATTTGTGCTATTAGTATATTCACCCCCTCCCCCTCTAAACATACTCTTCTAGTGATCCCACATGTAGTGGGCTCAGTCTGACGGGTTTCTATATCATAGTCACACAAGAGGAAAAGATACATCTTTGTATTGTTGCCACCAAGGATAAAACGAGGGGGTTAGTTCATATTAATTGAATTCTATTTGTCTACATCATGTCATTGTTCTCCAAGCATTACTCTGTTTTACTTAATACTCTAGATGCATCTTGGATAGCGGTTGATGGGTGGAGTAATAGTAATAGGTGCAGGCAGGAGTCGGGCTATGTTCTTATGGACGTGATGCCTATATACACATGATCATTGTTGTGCATATCACATAACTATGCGCTTTTATATCAATTACCCAACAATAATTTGTTTACCCACCGTATGCTTACTTTCATGAGAGATGCCACTAGGGAAAACTATGGCCCCGGGTCTATTCACTTATAAGTTTACAAACGCTAAAATACCTTGGTGCAATTATTTGCTTTTAATTTTATTTTGCAATTCACAATTATAAATCACCAACCACACTACTTACAAGCTTGCAAATAACGAGTCCAAGGGGATTGACAACCCTCTTACCCACACTGGGTGCAAGTGTTTGCTCCTTTGTCTGTAGCCGCTGAAGAAGGGGGTTGGTTGTTACTCCTATTGGTTCGATAGACCTTGGTTCTCTACTGAGGGAACTACTTACCTATATTGTGTTGCATCACCCATTCCTCTTCACGGAAAACGCAACGCAGATCACAAGTATCAGGATGGATTTCTGGCGCCGTTGTCGGGGAGTATCACCAACCTACTATCAAGTAACTTCACACAAATTATCATTCACTTTTTCTAATTTATATATGATGTTAAATTTTGCTTGCTTCATTAAAATCAAAATAAAAAAATAATTTTATTTGCTTGCTTGCCTAGTTATGTTATCTTTCTCTTTGTCTTACAAAAACAGAAAGTAAATGCAAAAATTTAAGATAAATGGATTCTCATCCACTTACTAATCTTTTCAAAAGACCCAATTATTTTGAAACCATTGCTAGTGAGAGTTCACTATGTTATCTTTACGAGGTCTTGCTTGAAAATCCTGAATCTAAAAATTGTGATGAAGTATTAAAAGAAACTTATAATGTGATTCATGATAGTTCCTTCAATGAAAAGCATGATTGCAATTCTGTTAGTATAAATTCTATGGATTTCAATTGTGCTAATAATCATGATTAGGTGATAATCATGATATTTCTTCTAATCTTGATAACTCTAAGCTTCATGATTAATCTATTATTGATAATGATATTTGCAATGCTACTAAAAGTGGGTTTGGAGAGGTCATTACTTTAGTTGATGTTAATCCCACTATCTTGGAAGATTATAAAACTTTTATGGATGTGGATCATGAAGATAATATTTTATATGATAGTTATATTGTTGAATTTTATTATGATACTACATGTAAATATTATGAGAAAGATAAATATGGTTATGGGAATTTGCATGTTAATCAATTACCTCCCTTTGTGTTGAAATTATTAATGTTTCACTCTTCCTATTTGCATATGCTAGATACTTCTTGTATTAATAATTTTTTTCTTACAAAATTCCTATGAATGGGAAGTATGTTATACTTAAATGTGTTTGTCACATATTTCATGATGCTCTCGTTGTGCTTAAATTCTTGTCTTTTATGTGAGCGTCATTATTATCCCAACCTATCTTAATGGCTATAAAGAAAGAGCTTGTTCGGAGAAAACCCAATAATTTATGTTTGTTTTCCATAATATTGATATTTCTACTGTAATTGTTGTGTTTTTTATTTAAATTAATGTTTTTTCCAAGTAAATCCTTTGGGATGACTTGTGTGATGAGTAGAATTGATACGGCGCAAAAACAGAAACTTTAGTGCCCAGTGCAGAATTTCTGTGATTTTACTGGAACGTGATTTTAATCTGAAATTTTTACACATTATTTATACAAAAATTAATCAGGTTTAATAATTTTTCAGAATTTGTAGAGTTCCATAAGTATGGTTTCTTTACAGATCATTACAGATTGTTCTGTTTTAGAAAGATTCTGTTTTTGCTTGCATAGTTTGCTTGTTTTGATGATGATATGGATTATATAGGGTGGTATAAGTCATGGAGAAGTTAGAATACAATAACTTATGAAATAATTAAATAATAATCAATTTATAACATTACCTAAAGTATTTGATATGTTTGCTATACTAACGGATCTCGTGAAGGTTTTGTTGAGTTTTATGTGCTGGAGTTTTCAAGTTTTGAGTTCTATCGCGATGGACGAAGGAATATCGAGCAGCAAGAGCCTAATATTGGGGATGACCAAGTCATCCCAAGGTAATATTCTAACCTATACTCAAGTGTCTAATCTTGGGGATGCCCCGGAAGGCATCCCCTCTTTCGTCTCAATCCATCGGTATGTCACTTGGAGCTATATTTTGTTTCATCACATGATATGTCTTTTGCTTGGAGCGTCATTTGCTTTATTTTTATTTTTGTTTTTAGTTTCTCACAATCATTGTTTGCTAGACACACCTATTTTAGAGAGACACTATCACCATGATTTTTTAGAATACTCTATGTGTTTCGCTTATATATTTTGAGCTTAGCAGTTGCTCTAGTACTTCACTTATATCTTTTAGAGCACGGTGGCGTATAGATTTTATAAAAATAGTTGCACTATCGGTCTTCACTTATATTTGTATGAGAGTTAATAAATAGGGATGGTAATTTGCATGGGTTATAAGACTAGTCCAAAAGTAATAGGTATTCGATGAGTGCATAATCAAAACCACATGTAGCACATAAAATAGAAAACATGGTTAATGATATTGATATGGTAATTTGAAAGAGCATGAGTGCATGACCATTGGTTAATAAGAGTATCGTGAATTAGCGTTGTTAACTTGTTGTTCATCCAAATATTTTTATGGCATGGTGATGATGTGTGAGCATACTTATTCCTCATTGAAATCCTAGTGTTGTTAAAGTCGGGGGCGTGCGAGGGTTAACTCCTGCCAACCTCCTCCCTAAGGGGCATGCGCGTAGTGCTTTTCTTAGAGAGAGATAATAAAATCTTGCAATAAGTATGTGAGTTCTTTATGACTAATCTGAATCTATGGATATACGCACTCTCACCTCCACATATTTGCTAGCCTCTTTAGTACCATGCATTGCCCATTCTCACCTCGAGGATCGGTGCAACTTTTTCCTGTGCATCCAAACCCCATGACATGATATGCTCTTTTGCACATAAGACTTATTATATCTTCCTCAAAACAGCCACCATACCTACCTATGATGGCATTTCCATAGCCATTCCGAGATATATTGCCATGCAACTTCCACCGTCACATCATATGACTTAGACTTCCATTGTCATATTGCTTTGCATGATCGTAAGATAGCTAGGATGATATTTACATAGATTTTCCCTTTTTTATATCTTTTGCTATGCTAGATCATTGCACATCTTGGTACACTGCCAGAGGCATTCATATAGAGTCATATCATCCTATCAGTTTTTCATATCAAGTTGTAAGTAAATAAAAGTGTGATGATCATCATTATTTAGGGCACTGTCTTAGTGAGGAAAGGATGACGGAGATAATGATTCCCCCACAAGTAGGGAAGAGACTCCAGACGAAAAAGAAAAAAAGAAAAAAGAAAGAAAAAATAAAGGAAAAGATAAAAAATGATAGAAAAGAGAGAAGGGACACTACTACTACCTCTTATTCCACACTTGTGCCACAAAGTGGCACCGTGTTCTTCATATAGAGAGTCTCTTGTTTTGTCACTTACATATGCTAGTGGGAATTTTCCATTATAGAACTTGGCTTGTATATTCCATTGACAGGCTTCCTCAAATGCTTGAGGTCTTCATGAGCAAGAAAGTTAGATGCACACCCACTTAGCTTCAGTTGAGCTTTCATACACTTTTAGCTGTAGTGCATCCGTTGCATGGCAATCCCTGCTCCTCGCATTGATATCTATTAATGGGCATCTCCGTAGCCCGTTGATATGCCTAGTTGATGCGAGACTTTCTTCTCCACTTTCACCCCTTTGAAACCTCCCACCATATTCTATTCCACCTTTACGTTATATCCATGGTTCACGCTCATATATTGTGAAGTAATAAAAAGCTAAAGTGCGTTAAAAAGTATGATACAATTGCCTGACTTGACACCGTGGTGCTTAACATTTGTATTTATGTGGTGAGGACGGAGCCATGCTATATTTATATGATAAAATAAATAGGGGTGAACATTATTTATCGATCGTATGCTTAGAAACTTGATGATTATGTTGCTTATGTTTATAAGTATTATTATGTTGATGTTTATTGATTCATCATTTCTCAATGATCAAACCTGCAATATATTACATGTTGGCTAGCATGTCAGATCAAAAATTCTGTTTTTATCATTTACGTGCTCGAGGACGAGCAGGAATTAAGATTGGGGATGTTGATACATCTCCAACGTATCTATAATTTTTTATTGTTCCATGCTATTATATTATCATTCTAGGATGGTTTTGGGTGTTTATTTACCAATTAATAATTGAAAGTGTGTTATATCGACTAGAGGGGGTGAATAGGCGATTTTTTACAAATTCATCGTTGAGGAATTTCAACTTGGGCAATTTGAAATGTGATGAGCTACTAGCAGCAGAATAAGTACTCAAGTCCATGAGAAACATAGAAATAGCATAGTCATCATGATGAAATAAAGCATGCACGGATTACAGGTAGCATGATACAGGATAAGAAGGTGAAGAACAAGGTGACTGAAGAATTTGAGGTGAGGAAATTGAGAAAGTCTTCAGTCAAATTCTTCAAACAGTAATGATCAATTTCATCAACAGTTATACGAGGAAATAGAAGGTTTGAGGAAATAGAACTAGGTAGCTCGATGAAGACAATGATTTGATGACCCAGTTCCAACTGCTATGGCAGTCGTACGTGTGGTATGAAGCGGCCTGGTATTTAAACCGGAGGACACGCTGTCCCAGGACACACAGTCCTTACCGTATTCTCCTTGAGCTAAAGTCACAGATTCCTCACCCAACACTCGTGGTAAGTCTTCAGGGTAGACTTCCAAAACCCTCACAAACTGGTCACCCGGCGATCCACAATTTACTGCTAGATGCTCTAGACCATGACGCGCTTACCGTTTGGAAAATACACGTATTGGAAATATGCCCTAGAGGCAATAATAAATTACTTATTATCATATTTCCTTGTTCATGATAATCGTTTATTATCCATGCTAGAATTGTATTGATCGGAAACTCAGATACATGTGTGGATACATAGACAACACCATGTCCCTAGTGTGCCTCTAATAGACTAGCTCGTTGATCAAAGATGGTTAAGGTTTCCTAGCCATGGACATGAGATGTCATTTGATAACAGGTTCACATCATTAGGAGAATGATGTGATGGACAAGACCCAAACTATAAATGTAGCATATGATCGTGTCAGTTTATTGCTACTATTTTTTGCATGTCAAGTATTTGTTCCTATGACCATGAGATCATGCAACTCACCGACACCGGAGGAGTGTCTTGTGTGTATCAAACGTCGCAATGTAACTAGTGACTATAAAGGTGCTCTGCAAGTATCTCCGAGGGTGTCTGTTGGGTTGGCATGGATCAAGACTGGGATTTGTTACTCCGTGTGACGGAGAGGTATCTTAGGGCCCACTTGGTAATACAACATCATAATAAGCCTTGCAAGCAATGTGACTAAGTGTTAGCCACGGGATCTTGTATTACGGGATGAGTAAAGAGACTTGCCGGTAACGAGGTTGAACTAGGTATGGAGAAGCCGACGATCGAATCTCTGGCAAGTAACATACCGAAGAACAAAGGGAATAGCATACGGGATTAACTGAATCCTTGACATAGCGGTTCGACCGATAAAGATCTTCGTAGAATATGTAGGAACCAATATGGGCATCCAGGTCCCGCTATTGGTTATTGACCGTAGAGGTGTCTCGATCATGTCTACATAGTTCTCGAACCCGCAGGGTCTGCACACTTAAGGTTCGATGACGTTTCGATAGTGTAGAGTTATGTATGGTGGTCACCGAAGGTTGTTCGGGGTCTCGGATGAGATCCCGGACATCACGAGGAGCTTCGGAATGGTCCGAAGGTAAAGATTAATATATAGGAAGTCCTGTTTTGGTCATCGGAAAAGTTTCGGGCTCATCGGTAGTGTACCGGGAGTGTCGGGAGGGTACCGGGGGACCATCGGGAGGGGTGTCACGCCCCAAGGGGCCTCATGGGCTGTGGGAGGAGACAAACCAGCCCCTATTGGGCTGGCCCAAGCCTCCACTAAATCCCATGAGGTTTGAGAAGGAAAAAAATTCAAAGGTGGAGAGGTGGAAAGAGTTTCCAAGTGGAAAGGAGGAATCCTACTCCTAATAGGATTGGAGTAGGACTCCTCCACCTCCAATTTCGTCCAACCTTTGAGGGTTTGAGGCTGACTCTTACCCTCCCTCCCTCCTATATATACTAGAGTATTTAGAGGGAAGAGCTAACCCTAATTGCCACGTGCTGCCCTCTTCTTCCTCTAGATCTGTTTTTCCTCTAGATTAGTTCTGCGGTGCTTAGGCGAAGCCCTGCAGGATTAGTTCACCACCACCGCCACCACGCCGTTGTGCTGCCGGAGAACTCATATACCTCTCTGCTCCCTCTTGATGGATCAACAAGGCGGAGATCGTCATCTAGCTGTACGTGTGTTGAACGCGGAGGTGCCGTCCGTTGGGTGCTAGATCAGAAGGACCGTGATCAAGATAGCGAGATGATTCGTGATTTGATCGCGGGATGGGTCGTGATGGGATCGCGGGACGGATCGTGATTGGATCGCGAGATGGATCGTGATGGGATCACGGGACGCTCGGCGATTTGGATCGTGAAGATGTTCGACTACATCAACCGCGTGTCTTAACGCTTCCCGCTTAGCGATCTACAAGGCTATGTAGATCCACTCTCCCTCTCGTAGATGCTCATCATCATGGATATATCTTACGTGCGCGTAGGAAATTTTTTGTTTCCCATGCAATGTTCCCCAACAACACGGTCTTCAAAGGTAAAAAATGTTGGTTCCACACAGGAACAATATCTTCAGTGATGTTCAATCACTTTGGGTTTGGTGGTTTGGTTTGGGGTTTTTTCCTCACTGATGATTTTCTCTCAAAGTCCTCGGAGGATGGGTTGCTCTCAGATGACAAGTGCCAGTTCTCTCTCGAAGCAGCCAACCAACTAGTGGTTGTGGGGGTGGCTATTTATAGTCACGGTGCAACCTGACATGATAAGACATAAAATGTCCCCCAATGATATGATCGTTATGTGGATAGGATGATTGGGGACAGCTGGCGCTAAGCACAACAACGGTTGGAATTTCGAACTATGAAAGTCCTCAGGGCTTATCATATTCCTCACTATATGCAATTTGCACTAGCTAAATCCTAACTCCTTAGTCACACCAATTTCCTCAGAGACCAGAAGAACATCTTCTCTGTCACTGAGGAACTTGACTGAACCGTAAGAGATTTCCAAAGGCTTCATTCGAAGGATTGGATAGGTTGAGGCTTTTGAGTTGAGCATCAGTTGGAAATTTTCCTTAGTATTACCTCGGGCCCCTTTAACAGTACAGTGTTTCCTATGACTCGAAAAAAGGAGATGAAACTACGAAAATAAAAGTCTTCACGCTTCATAGTCCTTTTTCATATCTTCAAGGTCACACCGAATTCTTCAGCTTCAAAGTCTTCGGGGAATACCAAAGTCTTCACCAAAGTCTTCAGCTAAAGACATTCATTTTTAGGGGTTGATATTCTCCAAATATATCAAATTTCTCATCGACTTATAGAACTTGTGTATACTCACAAACACATTAGTTCCTTAACCTATAAGTCTTCAATACACCAAAATCACTAAGGGGCACTAGATGCACTAACAATAATATTTTTTAGCACTAACTTATAAACCCAGTGCCTAGTGCTAGTTGATGTTTTTTTGCATGTTTTTGGCTTTTCAAGTTTATAGTACCAAACAAAGTCAAATTGCCATGAAACTTTAATATTATTTTTGGACCAAAAGAAGACCTGGTAGCTTCGGAGGGAGACCAAAGTCCTCACGAGGGAAGCACGAGGCAACTACGCATGACTAGGGGGTAGGTCGCGCCCTGTTGGCTCGTGCTCCCCTCAGTTGCCTCCCGATGCCCCTCTCTGGCCTATAAATTCACATATATTCCAAAAAACCTGGAGAGCCTCTCGAAAGAGTTTTTCGCCGCCGCAAGTCTTTGTTCCGGCGTGTACCCATCTAGAGCCATGTTCCGATGCCCTGTCGAGAGGGGGGTCGATCAAAGAGGGCCTCTACATCAACCTTGATGCTCCCATGGTGATGTGTGAGTAGTTCCCCACAGACCTACGGGTTCGTAGTTAGTACCTAGATGGATTCTCTCTCTCTCCCTCTCTTTATCTTCAATACAATGATCATCGCATCTTTGATTTGATCTATCTGGTGTAATCCTTTTGTGCGGTGCGTTTGTTGGGATCCCATGAATTATGGGTTTATGTTCAGATTATTCATGAAATATATTTGAGTCTTCTCTGAAATCTATTATGATTCTTATGTTCATGATCCCAAGGGTCGTGACGGTGCAACCTTGCCAAAATGATGAGGAAGACGGGGGGTTTATAGGGTCCTAGGAGCGTGCATGCACGGGGGCATGGTGAACGTGGGGTGTGGGCACTATCATGCGCTCGGTCGTGGGCACACAGAAGGCACACGAAGGTTCACAACGAGCTGTCGTGGGGGTCCCACTTGGCGGTGGATAGAGAGAGAGCTCGGGCGCGAGGCTCCAACGTTTGCGTACCGCTTCACTAAGTGTTTGGGTTGCGCGTTGTGGTGGGTTGGCTAGGCTAGTTGGGTCGTGCTCGCTGAGTTGCACTGGCTAGCCTTTTTATTTTTATTTTATTTTTTGTTTCCTTTCTATTTGTTTTCTTTCTGAATTCAAATCCGTTTTGAATTTGATTTTCTTCAAAAGGTAACCTTGTCCTAAATTCCTTTGGATATTTGTAAAGTGATATATATTTATTTTGGGCTTTTTTGGTTATTATTTTTTGTCCTTTTCCCAATGCCTTGTTTTGAATATTCCTTTGAATATGTTTTTATTTCCCAAATGAGTTTTATTTCTATTTTTTGAATTCCACTTTTTTTTCCTGACCAATTTGAGCACTTGGTTTGTTATCCTATTTTGGGATTGTTTCATTTCCATAGTTGCCCTTTTAAGGTCATTTCTTTAAATCGAGGTGGCTTTAGGGTTTTCTTTCTAGATCTAGGGTTTAACTATCTAGGGTTTTTGGAAATTGGTTTCTAATCTACTACTAGGCGCACTAACATGTAGCTTATAAATGATCCCTAAATGATAGTTTAGGTTTCCTGAATAATTCCCATGGTTTAGTTGGCCACATTTCCAACAATTCAAGCTACTCCTATCCTAATTCTAGCTAAAGGCAAGCGAACTCAAGTACTTCTAGAAAAAAATTCCTGTGAAATTTTAAACATTTCGGATTTTAGAAAAATCTAGGATGTGACATTCATGCATATCAAAGCTAATCGTGCATACATATGTACTAACAAACATGAGCGTGCGTTGTAACGGGAAACAAAATAATTATGCGTTAGTCAAATAAGTATGACTCAATACCCCAACATACGAGTATCCTCTATTTTAACACGGTAGCTCACCATGTTTCTACGTATCTTTCTTTTCATCCTCGTTGATTATGGTTGTGATGTCCACGTGATCACAATGCATTCGACGTGGTAAATCCCAAGGCTATGGGTTTGCCATTACACGCCACACTTGTCATTATGTTACGCAACGGAATGTTTAAAACTTTAAAAACAAATCTCATCAACCACACACTACTCGCATTGCCTAGACATATAAAGACTTCCTAATAATTTATCAAATCCTAGACATAAAAGACTTTTGAATGGGCCAACAATTTTTTCATTCGACGGAGTTTTTTTTTCTTAAATGGATAATTTTAAAAAAAATCACGAACATTTGTTTTGTTTACGAGCATTTTTTGAAATTCATCAACACATATTGACTCATCAAACATTTTTTGAATCGATGGCTTTTTTAAAATTGGGAATCCAATTTTAAAATTCATGTTTTTTACATTTTGTGAACATATTCAAAAATTTCATGGACATTTCCACGAATATGTTTTGAATACATTATCAATTTTAAAAAGTCATGAACACGATTTTATTTCGCGGCTATTTTTTCCAAAGTGTGAACTTTTTATAATTTGCGAACAGTTTTGTAAGATAACCAACATTTTTTTAATCCTCATATTTTTATGATTTCCCAAATACTTTTTGAATTCAAAAAAAATTATGATTTCTCGAACAATTTTTTGAAAAACTCATAACTTTTAAAATTTGAAAATCCTGAATTGATTTGAAGAAGGAAAAAACAAAAATAGAATGAGAAAAGAAAAGACAAAAAAATGAAAAAGAAAACAAGGGCGGCAAACTCGAGACATGGGCAGCCCATGAAGGCATATTTGTGTTGGACGTAGGGGTGAAAGCTGGGGATCATCTCTTTGAAGTAACTAGCATGTGCGACTTTGAAAATTAAATCAAATTATTTTCTTCACTTATTGGTAGCATAGTGTGTAATTTATAGCAACTTTAGGGTTATTATTTTCTTAATGAACGGACAAAAGCACTAATCCCCTTATTATTAGGTAGAGATATCAAAGAAATCAACCTCTTCATTCAAAATATGAATATAATGGTTTCCTGATTTTCTATCTATTATCTCTTCAGCGTAATCGTTTCCTGATTTTCTATCTATTCTCTTCCTGATTTTCTATCTATTCTCTCTTCAGGGTCCATTGGTGTTACTTCCTCCATCCCATAATATAGCGTCAAAAACAAACATCTTACATTATGGGACAGAAGAATATTTGCTAGTAGTTGAGATAATGTGCTTGCTGCTGTCTATCGGTTAAGAAAGAGACAGAGAGAGAGAGAGAACAGACAGAACATCTCAAACACCATTCTTCGGACAGGTATACATTCTTCAGTGGTTTGAGGCCACTATCCCTGGCTAAACCTCATTTCCCCAAAATATGTTTACAGTTTAATCTTCTCTTACAATAAGCACCAAATCTGTTTACTAAACACCACTTTAACAAATGGACAGGAAGCACCTAACTGAAGCTCAACAAGAAAAAGGTTTATTTCCTAACCAGGCTAGAGAACAAACATTAACCGACGATTACAGTATCTGTGGAGACAACAAAAGGAGAGAGGGCTTGAGCTTAGCCTTCCAGACACTTGCATCTTGAGAAACATTCTATCTTCACGTGGATAGTAGGGCTGAGAATTTTCTATTCCTGGAGCAACAATACTGAATCGCGTATTCGAGGGAGCAGCAGATGAGCCTTCGCTTCTTCTGGCTCCTGAGCTGCAGATGCTGACGGTGCCAAAGAAACTCGGACCAAATGATTACGTCGAGTCTTGTGAACCTCCTTCTGGTAGCCACAATTTCTTTCTGATTATGAGTATCATTTCGTTCTCCTCGGATTCCGGACTGGACTCACCATCCACAACAGTTACTGCCTCCCAGTGAAGTGCATTGAGGTACTTCTTGATGAATACAATGATAGGGGCCTTGTCTCTCACGATGATAAAACCAGTTGGCCTGAGTATACGATCCATTTCAAGGAGCAGATCTTCAGCACTGCAACCTCTTTTCTCAAGGTCGGTGAAGACTGTCCACGCATGTAGAAGATCATACGTTCGAGGATAAGTAGAGAATGCCTCGCACCTGCAAACAAATTATTGTATTTGAATACGACTGTCTAACAAACCAGCCAGCAACGGTACAAACTGCATATAACTAACTGCAGGGAGAAAACTGCAGCGATTGAAATAAACATTTGCAAAGAAATCATGGACGCTTCACTCTGATCCAGAAAAATGGATTTTGTAATTCAAGAATACATTCTCCATTTCCATGGTATCTTGGAAAGTGATGCTATTTCTTGAAAACCTAGAGAAGGGCTTCCGGCTTCGAGCTCTACGGTTTCATTATAATTTCACTGTAAGCGCACAAGAATACAAACGAATGAAACTGCTGAACTGCGACATACAAGGTGTACTCGTGCAGCTTAAAAAACTTTTAAGACGATAAGGAAAAAGACAGAGGGTTAAACTACCATCGCAGCAACCTAACCGATTTGTTTTGATAGCAACAACATATTCTGAGATGGAAGCTTGGCAAGTACTACCTCTGTTCATCAATATAAGACGTTTTAGAGACTTGTATCAAGTCTCTAGAACGTCTTGTATTGATGAACAGAGGGAGTAGCATAATAGACCTACTGACCTCACAGTGTTTACTTTCCTCGAACTTACTGAGGTGACATAATACAATACCAGGGGTAATTCTAGCAAGGAATATTTCCTGACAAAGCAATGGAGGGTTTTATCCTTAATATTCTAATGGCACATGAGAAGCTCGGCCAATGAGGAAGAAGGTTAGCAGCAGTACTGTTTCCATCATACAACAACAACAACAAAGCCTTTAGTCCCAAACAATACTGTTTCCATCATAAAACCTTATTAATGCTTTGCAGATACAAGGATCAAAATTTACTTGTATGTACTAAAATCTAACAAGACCATAGCCCTAAGATATAGTATCATACATCTCAAATGCAAATATCTTATGTGAATTGACACATACCAGTCATGTGTAGAGCCTATGAGCCCTCTGTCATAGATTATCTTAAGAGTGTTTGGTCCATCATGGGACACAGCGTTCATCACCCATACATCCTTTTCCTTGAGAGCAGCAGCAAATGATCCAAAGTTTGCTTTCATGTCCATGATGTTTCTAATACTCTCTGGTTTTACCTTTGAGCGCAATAAATTCCAGTAATTATCTACTCTTTGCTGCCACATTTCCTGCACGGAGAGATTTCATCTAAGATCCTTGAAGGATTATTAGGACATAATTGAAGTTCTGAAGACATAATATGAGCAACTTACCGTATCTTTTTCAAATGTGTCAGCTGTAACATACAAATCTGCAAGACGAGGAGGTGGGGTTGTTAATCGGGCAGGCCAAGGAGCCAATCCACTTCCCCCATCCCGGTGCATTTCTGCAAACATTAAATCAATTGTCACTTCACTTAGATGCAAATTAGCGGCAAAATGTCATGAGAAAAAGGGAAGAAAAGAAATGGTATATATCTCCATGTTTCTACTGCTGACAGAGTACAGGGATGACAATTATTAGGGAGTGGAAATCAGAAGGATTCAATCATTTCCACACTAATAACCATAAATCATCCTACCTGTTAGCATAACCAAGCCTCCATGAAACCACAAATTAACACAAATGCTCTTTGGTTATTACTTTAATTCCCAAATTCCAACACTCCTGGAAAGCATGGTGAGAGGGACAAAGAGGAAACAAGCCAAACTGAAGATCCTTTGTTTACCAATATTGACAAGTGAGTGAGTGTGTGTGCTTATGTGTGTGCACGCACTTTTTTAAAATAAAACAAAACAGAAAGATGCATCCTTGCAGCATGCAGTGACTATAAATCATAGCTGATGTTCCTGTCACTCAGTAAATCTTTTCCATTAATCTAACGTGCAGCAAACAACACCCATGGAACAATTCACAGGCCGACAATTCACAAGCCAACCAGTTTGGAGTACCACAAGCACTAGAGAAGGAAGATGACACTATATCAAGTATCCAGCCAGTAGATAAGCAATAAAAGGTAAAAAAACTACAATTGGAATGGGACAAATACTCACGTTCTGGATATGGAGTAATGCAAGCTTCCATTGTCACTCCCCATACTGAATCTGGATCATCACCGCTTTTGCATAGAGGCGGATTTGTACCACGCGGCCGGCTCCTGTAGCAATCATTGTTCAGAGGCTTGACCCAAATAACTGTCTGGTTTTTTTTCTCTGCAATTTTCCAGCACATCCTTTCTGCGAGGGAACTCATTTCTTTCCAGATTCTACGATCCTCCTCATCCTGTGCGTATGCCTCAGGAGATGAATAAGCAAAATAACCTCCAGGCCTGAGTAATCTGTCCAGTTCAAGCATAAGAATTCCATCTCTTTGAAGCCAATCAATCCTGCAACGAGAACAGTGGGCTAATTCAAACGATCTACTGGGGTATGGAAGTCTTTTTGTTCCCAAAACACCAAGATATGCAGGGATCCCCCTTTCAAGAGCAAATTGGATCTGATTCTGATGTACATCGTTTGGTGCCAAAGACATTGCTATGACATTAGATGAAAGAAGATATCCTCCAAAACTAGCCACTCCACAGCCCACATCAAGTACTGTACGGAGCATTCCCTCATTGTTTATAATGTTATCTTTGAAGTTTAGCATCTGTCAGATAGTAGAAGAAATGAATCACAAAGTGAAGCCTACAGTCAAAAAAAGTGAAGCTTCACAGGGCATGGTGCTCAAATATGTGCAGCGTATCTTTAGCAGAGCATTATTGTGAAGAAGCTAGAACATACTTACATTTGCAATGCTTGATATATATTTGTCAGCTCCATGATGAAAATGTGTTCCGCCACCTGGAAACTTAATTTTTTCGCCTGCATCAATCATCCAGTTCTGGTCTGACTTCTCTTTTGCAAGGTGAGTGTGAGGAATATTTGCTTTCCACACTATATCACGGCTTTTTGGCCATTTTATGGGAACCTGCAAAACTAAGTTTCATGAGTTTAATGTGGCTTAGCACGAACCACATTAAACAGGACCATCTGAACATAAGTATAAATTTGATAGGTCAGGAGAAGATAACAAGAATGTCCAGCTCCAGAACAGAGCAGGCAAAATTCGAACCAATTTCCTATGGCCAGATCAAACCTAAATCTACATGCAGAAGACATCTTGACCACATAATGTATAATCACTAAAATAAGTGGTTCAGCTTGAAGATATATGTTGAGATGGTGGATGTCGGAACCCAACTCCAGCAACTTTGTAGCTCAGAGACATAATCAAAATAAGGCAAGGGGATGGCAAGAAAAACAAAAGAAAGGATAATCTGGTGACCTTATAGCCATGTGGCGGTGGGATGAGGCAATTAAAGCGCCTCTCAGGAGGAGGACAATGCCGCTCATAATGCTCCATCAGGTTTAAATCCAGCTTCAACCTCATCTGATATATCAAATTCCTATCCAAGCAGGGGATCAGCTCAGAATGCCGATCATCACATACCTTCAGAGTAAACCAAAAGAAAAAACCTTTAGAATTATCATCATACATAGAGAGAGAGTGTTAACAAACAACTGATTGCTGGTTCTGAACTCACAGGGAAGCTCTTGAGCTTAACATCGTTCGCATCGCCAGTCCCAAAAATTGACTCCTCCGAGCCATCGTCGCCATCTCCGTCGCTGCCCCACCCAAGCGACCGAGAAAACTTGGTGCCATACTCTAGCGCTGCGCTCCCAGCCTGGCCATTGGGGCCCGAGAAATAGAGGAAGAGGAGGCAGAGGCACACGACCATAACGCAGAAGAGCACGACGGGCCTCTTGCTCTGCCCCCCGTCATTTCTCCCCCTCATTTCGGAGGATCCCAAATCCTAGTAGTAGTAGTAGTAGTACCCTACTGCTCCCCTAGTATAGACTGTCCTCAAGATTCATGAAGGACCACAGAAAATTCTAGTTCTGCTGGGACGCACGGATCTGCAGAAAGCAAAAATAAGCTATTAGACCAATAATAAGATGTTATGGCTAAGTAGCAGCAAGCCGCTGTACAGTTGAAGCAACCGAACCAAATTGAGATATGCACTGGAGGGGGGGGGGGGGGGCGGAAGCCTGCCAAGAAGAGAAACCCTTGGGACAAATTAAATGCTCACACCGAACCCCGCATAAGTATGCAAACGGGCAGCAGTGGTAAAGAGTGAAGTGGGGGTGGGGGGCAGATCACAAAGAGGGGAGATGAGCACTAGTGGTACTTTAAACAAAGCTCCCCTTTTCCGAGGTGTTTTACTGGCAGATTGCTTCCGATCTGCGGCTTGGTCTCCAATTCCACGGAGCGGACCTGGCTGGAATTCGGTCCGCCAGCACGGAAGCTCTTTGCTCAGTTTGGATTAGGCAGCCGAGCATACGGCGGAAGGGAAAAGGGAGCTTCAGTTTGACCCAGCGGAGACAGCAGAGACAGCGACGGGCACTGCGACCTGAGTGCGTCCGGCGCGCGGCCAGCAGCGGGTTGAAAAAATCCCCAGGGTTTGGAACGACTACTGCTAAGAATCGCAGCCGAAGACGAACCAACCAAATCCTAACAGACGGAACGATAAATAAAAACGAACCCACGCAAAAACCCAGCACGCACAGCGTGCGAATCCCACCAGACGCGAGAAACCCACGCCGCGCGCGCGCGCGCGTTCGTGGCCGCCTGGGCTCCACGCTCTCTTTCCGCGGGAAGACGCGTCAGGCATCGCAACCAGATCGCACCGCCGGGCGGCGGCGACGGACGGCTGGACCGAGGGGAGAGGGGGGGGGGGGGGCAGCAGAATGCGAGGGATGAGAGGCGACGCACCGTCGCGGATCCCGGGCGGGCGGGCGGGCGGGCGGGAGAGTGCCGCCGCGGGCCGGGCGCTCGTCGCCTCCGTTGGCTGGCTGGCTGGGATGGGGTGGGGTGGTGGCGGGGCGGGGGTGAGGGCCAGCGGAAGGCCTCGATTTGCGGGGCGAAGCGTGAGAGGGGAGAGAGGAGGGGGGGGAGGGAACGCGGAGAGAGAGGGGGCAGGTCTGCACTCTTGGTGGCGCGTGTTAATGAAACCAGCAGCAACAGCCGTGAGATGATTAGCGAGCAGGGTTGCAGATTAAACTAACACGCCGCGGTACACGGGACGCTGTTAAGCGGAGGGAATGTCCCGTGGCCCTGGCCGTGCCGAGATGCGCAAGAGCCACACGGATAATAATAATTGTTATATTCCAATTTTTTAGAATATTTTTTTTGAGAATCAGTTTTCTTTTAGAATAGTTGTTGCTCGTACTACTGGAGTATTCTAGTACTACTACTGGCAGTAGTAGATTAGTGCTGGGGTCTTTTTTAGATGATTAGCGTTGGGGATTTAGAGGGGACATCTCTGTCGGCGCCGGCCCAATGCCAATGGGAGGGAGGGGAAGGGGACTAGTACTAGCGTTGTTGTTATCTAAAAAAAAGTACTAGTATTGTTCTCTTCCTTAGCTGTCGTGCTGCTGGTGCTGCAGTGCGGATGCGCGTATGACCAATCAGCTTTGTCACGTGAGCCTTTCCTTTTGGTTTCCTTTCGTTTCCGTTTGTGCTTTCCTACGGAGTTTGCTCCTGCCAGTTCCTCCAGATGCGCTTTCATTCTGTGCGGATAATCGGTAGGGCAAGACCTTTGGTGCACAAGACAATGCCATTTCAGAACGAGCCGGAGGAAACCCACGGCCGAACCGGAGGGAGGGAATACTTCACGTTCTAAAACGAAACCCGGCTGCCGACTACGACGGTGTACCGCTTTCTGGGTGAACTGGCACGTGAATCCACACTACACGCACCGAATGTTATTAGACCAGAGATCTACCCGTCCATCCAGTCACCGACACGGGCATGCAGCCACCGACAGGCTCCACGGAAGTTCATGGGACCCACACAGCAAATGGCCACCAAAATCCACGAGTGCCAGCGCCACCGACTGGCGCAGCGACACAATGGTCCTCTGCGCCAGTTTCGGCGTGATCATGTCCAAGGGAGTTATGGCGCGCCCATAAAGACCACCCAAATTTGGTGCGTAAGGTTACAGATCTTTTAGCCACGACCACGACACTGCTGATCATTTCGCTCGTGAGTTCCTGGCAGAAAACAAACAAACAAACAAAAAACTCGCAGGAATCCTAGGGCTCAGACGCTCAAAGTGAGCCCCAGCCGGTTACAGCGATACCATGTGATTGTTCAGATGCTCTGGAAGAAGACATTTTACACGAAACAGCTCGGTTCCCACAGGATTCCAGGAAAAAATAAATGGAGCATTGCAAAAGCATGCCCCGGTGTTTCGCGTTTCTTGACGTACACAAGTTAGGCACCACACGGTGCCGAATCGCTTCTTCTAAGCTGCATCTCCCATACATGTGGGAGAAGAGAGCTGTTCCATTCGAGCAGTCGCAACAAAACAACCACCTTCTCTGTTTAAAAAAAATGTCCACCTTTTCTGTAGGATTACATCGAGCCCCAACTAAATTTACACGACGACGATCTCATCATGCCAGGGCATCCGATTCTCCACCGCCAAATGCAGCCATAGACACAGATCCTGGAACACGTCCGACATGTTCCCGTCATTTCTGTTTCAACTATCCCTTCAACACACAACGGCAAATGCGATTTCAACCTCTTAACGCCGGAATTCCTGCTCATGGCTCCACCAGAGTATGCACGCATGGACTCTGCCACAACGGTGAAAAATCTTTTGGGGATCGACCAGACATCAATGCTATTCATGTCACCCCCATCTACTTTATCTGCATGAAGCCCGAGACCTCGCCTAAGAAGGTACGGAGATTTTTCCGGAATTTCTGCCTGTTTGGCCGGTCAAGCGTGCTTGAGAGATTGTTTGAACTTGTCAGGTTATGGAAAGCAAGTGCCAGCCTTGATTTCACGGTCGGATTCTGCTCTTTCTCAAGCAACTCATGGACCAGTCTCTGTAGAGGGAGTCGTGATGAGAACACGTAGCAAAATAACAAAAATTAAGCCTTGGTATTGTACTTGCTGATCAACTGTTAGACTATTAGAAAAGTGGTGAGGAAGGACCTGATATAACTCCTGTTCACAAAAAAGCAAAGGAAGCAAAGCATCTGCAGCAGAACCTGCTAGTTCCATCCTGCAACAGTCACATATATCAGATATGTACAACAATAAATAAGGTAAACGGAACAATATTAAAAAATTAAGTTACAAGATCCTAAATCTACTGAATGTCGACGTGCGGAGCTCACCTAAAATCTTCAAACAGAAGTAGTTGCAGGAGAAGCCTCAAGAAGTGACTTGATATGCTTTCCTGAAGTTTGCCGTTCGATCCTTCAGATTCCATGACCTGCAACCCAAGTCCTCCTCTGCCTCCAAGTCTTTCTTTGAAATGGTACGAGGCAAGGGCATTTACTGCTGTGAGACACCTCTCAACAACATCACCATCCTGCAACATGGAAAACACAAACCTAGCTATATCAGCTGAAGAATATAGACTGTATTTCAACATACAGAATGCACAGAAATCGCAATTGTTTCACATATTATATAGATCAAACAATATTTGTAGACATCACAAGTGGCAAGCAAAAATACATCTGATTATTCATTGTAATTTGCCAGTTATATCGCATTTCAGAAAACAGAAGTTCTGTCCAGTCATCTTATAGCATACACCACATTTTCCATGATTTCAATACACTGAAGGCTTACTCTGACCACCTTATATCAGTCCAAGAATGATTGCACACTTAGGTGCTCACGGTAGCAAATTAGAAAGATATAGGAAGTTGGGCATGGGTTCATACAGAATCCAGATGCAAGAGTCATTGGTAGCAGAGGGTATTGTAGGTACGCCATACAACCAAGCAAGGTCCAGTTGCTACCAACTCAGTAGCTCTGCAGTTAGTACTGCTGCTATTTGAAAATTTGAGCAAAAGTAGGGCAAGCAGTAAATGCAGTTACGTGAAAATCCTCTTGCCTGATTACGCAGGCCAAATTCAAGACTACCAGTAATTCTTCCAAAAGCATCCCTGTTTAAGTGAGCAACCTTCTCAGGGTACACTTCCAACAAGTGCGACATAAGTACAAAATACTGCAAAGAAACCAAATTACTTAGTATCATCTGATTACCATTATATTATACTAGAAGAAAATGGAAAAAAAAGGGGAAAAAGGAAAAGCCTTACATCACGACTGAGTTTAGGGTACTTGAGAAGATCCAAAGATATCAAGGGAGTCACAATATCAAGACCAACATAGATGACCTGCGAAAGTAACATTTGGGTTAATTTCAAACTAACTAGTAAATACAGTTAACTCTTGATGTGGACAACAGACAATGCCCCTAGTTAAATGGTTAAAGACATGACAAATGTCCTTTAACCAGAACGCTTTTAGTATTTTTTTTCTACAGAAACTTTCCTTCAATAACAACCTCAATGACATGACAGATGTATGGCAACCATGTATCTAATTGGGGACTAAGCCACAAATACATAGCCTTGAATTTAACAAGGATTTCTTCAAGGTCATATTTCTGGTTCAAGTCCAGGATGTCCCAGCTGTGTCATTTCTTGCTGGTCAAATGCAAGCCCATAGATAGGTGCAGCACTTAAAACTTTGCAATGCTCCAATTGCATAACTGTAAGGAAAGGTTAATTGGCATATTGGTTACCTATCTGACCAAATTTTCCTGTGGTTTTGTGATCATGAGACAAGTAAATAGAGTTGGCTACAGATGGCAGAGGTGGAAAATTTTGTTTATGGAATTTCCTAAAGGTGACCAGTAACCACAAGTGTTAACGGTAAACAATCTATACTCAACAATATGTACGTTAATTTTCTTAGAAGCAGCAAATACTGGAAAAACATCAAACGACGTACCTCTGCAATATCTGGGGAGCCTTCAATGTTGCTATCAGATAAGAAACCCACCTGCATTTGCCAACAGTGTTACTTAGTCATCCGGGGGATCTTCGCACAGACAATACACAACAGGATGTAAGGGTGAAGGTTACCAAATCCTTTGAGCACATATTTGTTAAAAGCCGAAGTAAAGCACGCAGATCCTTGTACTTTTCGGATTGTGATTCACTTCGCAGAGTTGAAGAAAGCGAGAGCATTACCTAGGCAAAAGAGACAATAAGTAAGTCTTATAGAACATTCTCTGTAACATTAATGGCAACTACACTGTTGGGAAGTTACTCCCTAACATTGATATATCACAAAAGTTAAAAAAAATCATTTGATTTGGTCCATATTACATTTGCCATAAAAAGTTTATTTTGTCAGTTTGCAGTAACATAAATTTGATGAGCGTATGCAAATATTTACTGTCCTGACACATTATCTTCTATAGCACAATGATTGTTGACATGTTGTTCCCTTCAAATACATCTGGAAACAGAACAAACACGGCGCTCCTGCCCCCGCGTCGCCTTCCTAGGGCGTCACAGGTGGCGAACCGCCGCCGCCTCCTGGCCTCAATTAGCGCCCCCTCCCCGAGGCTCTGTTTCCTTCCCTCTCTTCCCCCGTGTGGATCCTGTCCTCGTCAAGTTTGGCTGTCCGGTGTAGCACGAAGCCTCCTCCAGCACCGCACAGTGCCTCCTTTGGCGCCTCTTCCCCAGATCGGGTAGTCAGAGGCCCACATGCGGCTCACCCGGGTGAGGAGCTCGCCGCCTCGACACCCTCAGGTCTCCCTCCCTGTCAGGGCGGCCTTGTGGCACCTCCGGCGCTTGGCTCCCTTCGCCACGGGTGGGTGCTGTCCCTGGAGGTCAGGGTCGTGGCCTAGAGGGCTGCAATATCTCGTTCTCTCGCGCTCTATGGCCGTGGGCAGGCTCCGGCTCCGGTTGCGGCAGCGCCCCTGCTTGGATGGGTGTTGGGTCCGGGGGCATGAAGATGTAGGAGAGGATTTGGGTGTGGTGACTGCGGCCAGGCGGGCTGCGATCACCGTCCATCCACTCGTGTGCCGCCGTCTAGCCGTTTTAGCCCAGATTCAGGCGCTGAAGAGGTGTTGCAGGTCCGGTAGGTGGGATGATCTAGGGTTGGATGGACACCCTTGTTGTCCCTCGGGTGGGAGTCGTCTGGATGTCAGGCTGTTGGTGGGGTGATGTGGATCCTTGGATGCCAGAGCGGCGGCCCCGGAAGGTGAGGCTGCATGGATGGCTCTACGGCAAGCAAGCGAGGGGAGTGGCGGCGGGTGATCATGGTGTTGTCATGGCCTCGGCGGTGGCGACCTCCGGCCTTGATCTGGAGGCCTTGAGCTGGCGGCGGCAGTTCTCCCCTAGGGTTGGGTGGTGACCTTGGTACCTCTTGTGTCATGGGTGAGGCTTAGAGCAAAAGCTCCGCGCTTCGTCACCGACGATGCCTACGAGTATCATGTCCCTCTTGGGGGCATCGTTGTGGGTCCCCTCTCCATGGCAGGGCTTCGGGCAAAAACCCTTGTAGGCTCAGCAACGGCGGTGCGTTGTGTCATCATCCTCTTGCAGGCGTCTTCCTAGAAGCTCAGGTACCTACCGGCCACAGCTCGTCGGCGTCTTCAGGCATGCTTTGATCCTGGTGTGAAGCTTCTTCGACTCTGGCGTGGGGTCCGGGGTGGCCAACCTTTTACACGTGGCTTCGTTGTCACCATTCTCGGTCCTCGCTGTCCGCTGGCGGGATCTGTGCTCTGCGGCCCGGAGCGAGAGGGCAGGCAGACCTCTCCGGCCATAGCTTGGCGTGTACGCTGCAGTGAGGCGCGGTTTCAACCCTGGTCGGTAGTCTCAGTTGCTTAGTGTTGGGTCTGGCTACCCCTGTTCTCTTGCTCGGCTTTGGGCTGGTAGCATTCTCGCTACTTTCCCGGATGTCATTTTTTATTTTGACCTGCTTTGCAAGAGGATTTCCTCATCACCTTGTATGATTCAGCCGTTTGTGATTTATATATAAAGTGGGGAGAAAGCCTGTTTCGAGAGAAAACTACATATGAAAAGCCCAAAGCAAATCCCCTCTTCCAAACCTTCCCTAATGGCATGTTTGGATAGATAGGAATTAGAGCCAATCTTTTGCATAGGCTAGCTCTAATGGAGCTCTATCTAGAAGCAAAAGACCTGTGGCGCATATAAACCCAACACAACAATGGCACATGCCGCATGTGCCATGCAAACATGGCAAAAATGTATGGAGCAGGCATGTAAACACAGACCACCTTGTTAAACATGCACGAGTGTGTATTTGAGAAAAAGGAATGTTAGCAGCATCAGTGTGGAGAAAAATGTCTTGCACAGAATAACACAATAATAAGAATTCCTGTTCTTACCTTTCCAATATTATGCGAGGAGTATATCTGGAGCAGACGTAAGCAAAAGCTCATCAAAACTGATGTCTCCTTACCATCCAGGAATACAGCTTGACCATCAATGAAGTCAACCACGAACTTGAGTATCATGTATATGACTTCAGACTAAAAAATAAGGAACATTATTTTAGGATCTTCAAGGTTCACATTCACATGTCTAAGCGTGATATGATTTTTATCTAAAAATAATTGATACGATGAATCAACAGATGAGCTACAATACCTGATTTTTGTACACCTCCAGAAGAGTCAAGAGTGAGTTCATCACAGTATGACCCATCTCAAACAGAACCTTTTGAGTGCGAGGCTGAGTAGCTCTAGCAGCTCCTCTTAGCCGTTCCAATAGGCAACATACCTACAGTTATTTCCCATTATACTAGCCTCAAAGAGCTTAAAGCAAATAACATGCATACTCACCATGTAGATAACATCCGGTTGATGTGCAACAGATTTAAGATCACTCCTACTAGCATTTTCTACTAGGCATCCTGCTACTGGTCCCATGAGGTCTCTCAAATACCTTTGTTGAAACCAACACAGGCTCTGTTAAATCTCACATATTTGTTCATTATAAGATAACACACAGCAGCTCAAAATGGGCTTACTGCACAGATGCTTCGGGATCTTTGATGCAGGAAGCTGCACATGCAAGTGTTTCTGCTAGAGATCTCTGTGAAGGTGTGTCACGTGGTAACAAAAGCATAAGGTCTTCACAAATGAAAGCAGAACTTAAAACAGCATGGTGAGTGCATACAACACTTACCTGTAAACGTCCACTCAATGAAAATAAAGAACGCCCACTTGCAAAAGCCCTTGTAAGGTCACGCCATGAATCCTAACAAGGTGTATAGTGTCATGAAACATGAAGTAAGAGAAAACAGGGGGGGGGGGGGGGTGATGGTGAAAGGAAAATCATATTTGTTCCATTGCAATAATATCTGATAATGTTTGCTAAACTGTTAATAGTATCATAGGGTTCATACATTATTTATTTTGGCAAGTTTTGCCAGTCTTCTAGAGCCATGACAGATTCAGCAAAACCAATGACAACAAAGGTAGCTTGAGATGCATCCACTTATACAAGCGTAAAACTCACTCTCGCTGTTACTATTCAATGGTATGCTGAGGAGGAAAACAATCTACAACCTGCACCAAGGGACGTTTGGCTAAAACAAGCACGCTGTAGCAATGGTGACAGCAATGGTACAAACATTTTTACCATGTGCAAAGTAAAATGTGCAACATAGTACTACAGAGCATGCAAATATTAGTATGATAACATAGGTTGTAGCTGTGGACTTGGATTTTGGACTTACCAACTGAACAACATAAGCACATGTGTGTTTCCGTCGAACAACTGAGGCAAGTAGTTTTTGGCATGTAAGTGTCTGATAACATGAAACAAAGCAACAAATTAGGGATATCCTTCACGGCAGAAAGATGATTTTTACATGTGAGCCGTCAATAACAAATACTCCCTTTACTCACAAATTCTTGTCACTGTCGGAGGTATGTTCAAAATTAAACCTCTTGACATTTGGAAATATTTATAAACATTTGGTATTTAGCATTGAAAGCATGAAAAATGAACAGACTACTATACTTATGTAGTATTAAAGTTGTGTTTCTTCATAGACTAACATCTCGGAGACCATGAAAAGTCAAGAACATCATACACTTCTAGATTTTGCACAGGCTTGTCACCGGTGATTATTTATTAACACGACAAAATACATAGGCATGCAAATGTACACGCACGGGTAGACACAAAATTATGCAGTCTTGCAGGTTGATCAGTAAAGGTGAAGGTTACCTGCAGCTCAATTTCGCCCTGATATGTAGTAAGTGCCACCATTGACATGAGAACAACAAAATCAAGAACAAGCTCCCCTTGGTTATTGTCCCACGCAAAACTGTTTAGCAGTTTTCTAGAATGCTGGGATCCATGTTTACCCACACTGTCAAGTTCTCTACTCACATCAAGAGGTACTAAATAGGTCACAACCCATCTGGCCAGGAACCAAATCACCGCCTACCAACAACCACAAACAAGTTAGGGGAAGTTTGTTGTTAAAAGAACGACAAGCCCAAAAATGTATAGAACAGCTATCTAAAGCATACAAAGTTGATGGGCAAGATGAGATATATTA
This sequence comes from Hordeum marinum, assembly GCA_022496015.1. Lineage (NCBI taxonomy): Eukaryota > Viridiplantae > Streptophyta > Magnoliopsida > Poales > Poaceae > Hordeum > Hordeum marinum. The sequence goes on from CM039672.1 coordinate 219,132,774, forward strand.
GTACTTGTAGTACAATAAGTAAACTAGATAATATCCCTTAAAGACAATAAAAACACTTACGACATTTGGGAATGGAAATAACAGGTCTAACGAACTGTGCATAGCAAAATAATAGTATAACTGTCTCCAAAGCAAAAAAAGAAATAGAATAAGATGAAGGTGACAGGTAACAATACAAAAAAGTACCTCCATAAGACGGGGACTGAAGTACCTCCCTCTAATTCCTGGGTCTAGACATTGCCTTGAAAAATTTATTATAGACCTACATAGACAAAGAGAGTCAACAGATCATGTTGTACGCAATCCCAGTAGCTTAAATCTTGGACAGATAGGCCTAAATTTACCTTACCAATTAAGTGGATAAAACTTCCGGTTATAAAACACAGATATCTAATGTGAGGTCTTGATAAATAAGTTTATGAATATCATAGAAGCCTTGTGTTACCTTGGTCATGCGGATGTTTTAACTTATTTCTAAAATTTAATTAAATGATATATATAGTTGCATAATAAGGAAAGCATTTGGCTTTATGACTCATGAAAACAGGAAATATAATTTTTAGGACCGCGACTCAGTGTCAAATATTTCTATACTATATGACAGAGCTAGCATTTTTCATAAATCAAAACTGGTTCTGAAATTCCTACGCTGATGACATATACATTAAGAGGTATAAGATCAGCAGTTTAACGTTTTCTACCAAACAGATAGCTCTGTCCAGTGACCAATAGGCAAAGATTATTACCATGACAACGTAACTACAGGATGTTGAGCTACTTCAACTACATTGGTGAATCCAGCCTGCAAAGCTTCAGGAATCTGTAAAAAAAAATGGCTAATAGTGAAAACTTTGAGAGTTATGATATTTATCTTAGCCGATAGGAATAAACACAATAATAATATGTAAGAGCGCAGTGCATACAGTGCAGCATTTTATGTTTATACAATATACGAAATGATAAATCAAACACCATATGTTATAAGAATTGAAGCCTCTAACACAAGTTGAATTTGACGATTGCAGGAACTATGAGAAGAAGATGAAACTGCAAATAGTTTATAAAAGTTTAAAACACAAATAAAAAAGAAGGAAGCATTGAATTATTTACAAGCAGTGTTTCTCCTTCGCCTGAGTCAGTAAGGACATGACTGGTAATTAGCAACAGCCAATACAGCTCCTCCAATGTTCGAGTGGGATCATTTTCGACATCTCTCTGCTAAGAAAAGTGTTACCCGTATCATGGAAGGAAGGTTATTATGGCAGGGACGCATAGGTAATTTTGAACCAAGACAAGGCACAAGATGAAGCTAACAAGGAGACCTGACTTAGCCGTGCAAATCGCTCAGAAAATAGTTGCTCAAGAAAGGGTATGGTGGTGTCAGCAGCTGCTCGTGCAATCAGAGCATACAAGGCCAACTGCTCATCACGCTCTGGACCAAACAGTACTTCATTAGTATAAAGGATTCCCAAAGAGGAGGGTGTTCGGAATAGGTGGTATTTATTAAGAAATTCAACATACTTGAAACAGAAACATGAAAGTATTCAGCATCGTCACTATCCTCAAATGCAGAATCAGCAGCAGCTACGTAAAAGAAAAGAAGTGCAGTCAGTATGCAGCACGAGATGAGAACAGTAGATGAAGTACTCTGTATGCATAAGTATCAATGTCTTCGATCGTAACTTCAAATCAAAAGGTCTGTACCCTTCAAATGTGACTCCACAATTATCTTAAACAAATTTGAAGCTGCAAGTGCTCCATCAGCTGACATAGGACTTTTATCAGCACAAGCTTCCTGTGTATAAACAGGATTGAAATGAATCCTATGCAGTAATTAATGGATATAATTAATAAAATGGCAGAATGACTTATATTAACCAACCGAAGTATCAATCTTGTTACATATATTGGACAGCGAGCAATAAAAATCATGTGATAGTTCATTTCGTTTTCCATGTACCAAATAAGGTAAGCCTTTTTTATCAGTAAGCAAATCTGAACCCAAGCACTTCCATGCCCCATGCTGCCAAGGAAATTGTCAATAACAATCAAGCAGCTTTTATTTCCCTATCGGAAGGGAATATGCGGCTATGACATTGCTGACGGGGAGTTTGTATCTTATACATAATCAGGTACGTGCTCTACGACGTCAAGTAAATTGTGAAGCACATAGAATTGCCAACTTTTTAAGGGAAGAGATGCTACTGTTTCCATGTAAGTACATATGTAATCAGCATGTTAACATGCGCATAACAAACATGCATATACCAAAGCATTAAGCTATGCTAAAGAGTAATATAATTATCACTCTAACCTCTTTCCCGCGAAAAAAATAACTCCTCAATGCTGCTAAGTGATGAACACGTGATAACCAATCACAGTGGTCAAATTCTCTGCTCTAACGTGCACCTTGATCAAAAAGGATTTACGTCATAATTTAACATGCATAACTTGCGTTTGATCAGGGAAGGACTTGAAGCCAAATGATGCCCGATAAACATTAAAAATATCTTGTGTAGACCTAGAAGACGGAGCCATAAACTTCACTGGGAATAATATATGCGACTAACAAGAAGTAGAGAAAGAAACATCATCACTAGACGACAACCATATCACAAAGAAATATTGGACAGAGATTAGGAATGAACACTGGATTAAGGAAGTTGCATAAAAAGGTATACACATAATGTGAAGCACAGATCAATGACAATACCCCCAGAATAACATTCCACGTTTCTAACAATATATCTAGAGCATCTGAACCCCAGGTTTCTTCTTCATTCTGGTTATCCAGAACAGACTTGACAGCTTCGGATGTCAAAGCAGAAAGCAGGTTAATTGTGCCATATTGCCTGCATGCAAGTCCATATTACAAGAAATTAGTAAGTCAAACCATATCTGGTAAACAAATGGTATGAACAGAACCCTGAAGCTTGAAGGTACTAACAGAAGTGACTTTTCAATCTATTATGTGTTTATTGATACAAAAGATAATCGTTGAACTTACGATGTACTGCCTTATAAAAAAGAACAAGAAAAAAAAAGAGCAATAACTAACCTTATCGATTTCAGGAGGTTGTCAAAAAGTGAGCTACTAGTCAAAGATGCCACTGAAAGCAGGACATGGCAACCATCTATGAACTCGCTGCACAAATATCAAATCATAATTCCCATCAATATTTCTTAACGTTTGCTCGGATTCAAGGAAGATCATGATCATAGTTCTTGCACAACCTTTCACTTCCTCCATTTCGAATTGATTCCGCAATGGCATTCGGAGGTTCAATCCACAAGATAACAGCGGATAGTATATGCATGAAGTGTTCAATTTGTGCATCTCCATTATCTGAAAACAGAGGACAAAGAAGTTATTGAGATGATCGCTAACGTATTTTGCTCATTTTCTGGTTGGGATAACATTAAGCAGTTTTTCATGAATATCAACTTTGTACAACATGAGAACATATACAAACAATGGGTGTTTGAAATGAGCAAATACCATTAGGAAAAACAGCGCCTGACAAGGAGCATAACTGCACTATGAGCTGTCTGCAAGAGACAGCAATAGGAGAATCACCCCATAGTGTATCATACGAGTACTTCTGACGCAGGGTAGCATAGAAGTTCAAAACCCATGTAGTATGTGCACTTGATATAAGAATATCAGTCCACGAAGACCCTGGCTACAATAGAAAATGCAACCATTTATCAGGTGAACTGAGCACAGATGTAAATAGCTCAAAGACTGTACCTTCACCAATGAACGTTCGAATTTCCTCAGATTTATGGCATCGCTCCTCAAACCAGATTTTATTTTCGCATCTAAATTCTCATGTTCCAAAGCTGGCTTGAAGCTCCAGCTTAAAATTTGAAGCATGAGGCGCAATGCCGCCGAACATGCTTTCTCCTCGGGTATAGTTACACTTGAATTCAAGACTTTATCTGCGGTATTGAATACAGCAGCTTGTGCCCAGCAATAGAAGTCCTTGCATCAGGAAATGGCACGTCAGAACAATGATAAAAGCAGTTTAGATGACATGGCATAGCCGACATTATTCTCATGTGGAAAAAATATATATGGTTCCACCTTCAGAAACTTCACTTCAAGTGACAATTGGCATTGGTCATGGAACTCCTTAGGCAGGCACATAGAAGAAGCAGTTGAAGGGGAAAACTCCGAAACCTAGCTCAAACATGAAATTTGATTCTGACTCGGTTGGAATGGACAAGAAATTCAGAGAAGCAAGCACGTCAGCCTACATGAACAGCATACCAAAGTTTCTAAGAAGTTGATCCCAGCAAACTGTCGATTAGGCCCGTGCATGCCCCGGATGGACTGTTCAACCTGAAAATGGTATCAAACAGTAGTTCAGCAAACAAAACGAATGGGAAATTTAAGTGATTAAAATTGTAAGACAAACAATTAATACAGAACACGGTTATGAAAATAAAACATAGATTCGGCAACCAATAAATACTAATGGGATTGAAAGCTCTATGTTTGCTTATGAGGGTGAAATTAAACACTGTCTCAATCATCCATCGAACCGTCCCACTTACAAGCTATACCAATTTCGATTTCTTCCTGTACATATAGTTCAGTCCAGCATTGCCAATTTATGGGAAAATGAAATTTGGATGTCCCTAGTGTAGAGAGATCCATGATTGCTAAAAGCCAAAAAGCTTAGGCTATGCATCATTGTCTATTTAGCTGGCCCAAAAATATGCACAGTAGGATACTCTACTGTTTTCTTTCAAAATATAATTTTGCTGGCCCAAGTATGAGTTATATCAAATTACCTATTTTGATTTCTTGTTGTATATGTATTTCAGTCCAGAATTGCCAATTTATAAAAAGATGAAATTGGATGTCTCCCATTTGGAAAAACCCATGACCCTAGAAAGCCAAAAAACTTAGGCCCTACATCATTGATGAAGCTGTAGCTGTCTAACTGTTGAGCAAAAATTGTACCTCAAAGAAGATAGCACCTTTTTCTTGGTCCGGAAACTCAAGCCTGCAAAGCATGTATTCCATATCAAAACAACTAAATTTTGAGTGTCAAATCTTCCAAATGTCAATTACCTTGGAAGCACACTATAGAGCAGAAATTTCATTTGAAATAAAATAATTATCTATATATGCATCCTCTTGAATAGCCACCTTTTTTGCATCTAATCATCATGGATGATATCGTACAACCCAACCACCCAAATACCATAACTCTTGATGCAGACATAAGTTAAATAGCTAACTTTTTTTACTACCAGGAATATATAAGTATTCAGTCCCTTATTGCACTAATTCATCTTTACGAAGGCTGCATCACTCTAAAAAGAATCATAACAAACCCGGCAACCCAATGAACAAAAATATGCACAAATGGATATTTATGCAGCAAATAAACAGACAAATAGAAACTGCGGCTACGAAGATGCTAATACAAAGAGGCATAGTACCATAAGCAAAACATACATTGGCGACTAAACTGGCATAGTAGTAAGCAGAAAAGTAAAAAACTAACCAGCCTCTTTTTAGTAACCTAGCTGCCACAGCAGAAACTTTTGACTGCACGTAACCATCAGGGGAACCTGCATGCTCCATAACGTAGTTCAAACAATATCTACAACATTAGGTGAACTATATTAAACACTGGTTTCTTTTGTTGCAATCATCGCACATTAAATACAAGCTTAAAAAACTCCCAAAAACTCACAGTATTAGGCTCCTTTTGTTGTCATCTGTTAAAATTCCCCACTCCCTTATTGCAGCATCACCAATTGCTCCAGCAGCTTGGAATCTCGCATTTGGCATTAGAGATGTCTCTGGGAGAATCGTAGAGGAAAATTGTTGATTTCAGCTCACCGCAGTTTTAAATGGCATAATAGAAATATATGTCGCTATGTACCCCTGTAATTCTATAAACTTCTTTAGATTTGGACGAAATATGAATAGATGGGTTAGTTTGATCATTGAAACAACAATATGCATAGGAAAACATTCATTGGTGATTGTCAATTTTACATTCAAATATAATGAGACCCCAGCTTGTTCATTTTAGTTTCACACTATTGTTGATTTGATGTGACACTTCAAGCCAACTAGCACCCACTTGACTTGAGTCTTTCTTAGCAAGCGATATGTCAAATAGTAAGTTAGCATAGCTTCCAGAGACCAAAAGATCTTTCAGAAATTACACGCCAAGTGCATTTCTAGGAAACTACAGGGTACACACAAAAAAAGGGACAGACCCGGTGCTAGAAGCTCCCACACCAAGTGGGGTCTAGGGAAGGAACGAGGCAAGCCTTATCCCTGCACAGTGCAATGCAGAGAGGCCGCGTTGAACTCAGGACCTCTTGGCACAAGTGGGGAGTACTTTACCACTGCGCCAGGCCTGTCCTTCTAAACTACAGAGTACACAAAGCCAGCAAAAATTTACATAAAGCTTAAACATAGCATTTTATATAACAAAAATGATAATAGACATATTCTCAAAATGGCCTTGGGCAACTCAAGAAACATAGACACCTAGAGGTTCACAACTTCAGAAACTTGGATTGCCACTACGTAACAAAACAATCTCTATTTCCACTAGATCAATTCACTTTAATGGTCATTAGATTTACTCGAATAATAAAGTGCAAGTACAGCTGGCATAAGCTAATCACAGGAAAAACAACTAACAGGTGAATTTATGAGTTGGTCTACAAAGCACATTTGAAGATGAGATGAGGGGAATTTGCAACATTGGTTTCATTTGATTCTTGTTTTAAATCATAAGAAAGAAAAACTGTACAGGACAAAGGTTACATAGTCGAACAATCCTGCTAATATGAGAAGTCCTAGATCCTACTAAGCAATCCACATCTAAATTAAGGATATCTTAAGCCTTATTGACAATTGATTCTAGTTCTTTGTTGTGTACAGCTAAACAACAGCATACCAAGAATAAATCTGCATGCTTGATAAGGCATCAGAGATGAATGGAGTGAACTTAGAACTTTTTCTGCTTCAGACGGATTCATGTGCACCTGTAAAATCATGCAGACGTCAAAAGATTATCTCCTGAGTGAAGTTCATGGCAAATGGATGAAACTCTATAGCAAGGAAAATGGTCATGTTCATTCATTGCCCCCTGGCATAGAAATCAAATCACATGCTCAAAATCTATAATAGCAACAAAAAATGTGGCAATTCTATAAAAAGGGATCCCCTCGCAAGATCAACTTGAAAACACCTATTAGCAGCCCCGATACCAATTTTAAGAACTCTCACTAAAGACCGGTATAACCTTCGGTCCCAACTGAACTATGCCTTTGCTTTACTCGATGAGGCATCAGAATATCTCACCTGACTGAATAGTTCAGAGGCGCTGAATCCCCTAAATTAAGCAACTAACTCTAAAGCACCTAATCATCGTCGACAATGCAGTAAAAAAAAAGATCCCCGCACCAAATCCGCACGAGAACACTGATCAGCAGCGCGCCGCAAGCACTGATCAATGGTTTAGGGAAGGGAAAGACAAAATGCCATGGCATCTGCGCGAACCAAGCACTTCCTCCATCAAATGACGTCAAAGCACAACAAAGTCGAGCAGAAGCCCACTGCCCACATGCGGACCAAATCTACGCCTATACACCGACGAAATACAGAGCGCTAGTCGCGGGAAGGGACAGAGGCACTGAATTTAGCAGGGCGATAACGTCGTGAGCGTCCGCAGCAGCGCGCTGGAGAGGGGCCCGACCTGGATGAGGGAGCAGGCCTGCTCGATGGCGAGCATGGTGGCCTGGAGCTGCTGCGGATCGGGGACGCCGCCAGGGAAGCCCTGCATGGCGGCGGCTACTGCTGCTTCCGATCGCAGCGTCTGTATGCTTGCTCTTGGGTCCCGGCGGTGGCCTAGGGCTTCAGGCCGCCAGGCGTGGAGGAATTTGGGGTGGGAGCGGCGGAGGCCGAAGTGGAGAGCCGAGAGAGAGAGCGGCTGATGGTTTTCCTTGGGTTTGGGGGCGGAACGGAGGCGACGAGTATAATTAATCAGTTTAACTGGAATCGAAATGTTTACAGCTTTTTAGGGCTTCTGTTTGGTCAAAGTGATTTTACAGGATTATATATATATATATATATCTTTATATATAGGATCCTACTACAAAGTGCAGGTGCATTATTCCTATGAGTCAGGCCCTCACTCATCTTTCGTCGATCTTCTGCGGCGCCATCCATGCCTAGTTCTTTTTCATGGTCTTTTTGTGAGAGTGGAGTTGTGCTGTGTGGTCGTCGGTGGTTGGGTTTGGCGTGGACCTTCATGCATCTCCACACGGCCTTTTTCAGTGTGGGTTGAGTTGACGATCGCCTACGGCGAAGTCGGAATCATTCGCTCAGGGTTTAGGGATGGCGATGACACCTCTAGGGGAAGAGTGATGACGATGACGCATGTGCTATCTCGGCAAGACCCTCTTTGGAGTGGTGTGTGAGAGGTTTCATATGTGTGTCGTCCAACGCTTGTGATAGTTTTCGTCTGGTTCTCCATATTGAACTGGGCAACCTGGTTTTCGCTCTATTTTTCTCAATTAACTGAGCAGTTCTTTTCTTCTTAATGAATGCAAGATAACTGTCATTTCGAAGAAAAAATCTAAACACATGGGTCGTGTCGGTCCATTAGCACGCATGCTCGTCACGTCATGGGCTTGGACCGGACCGGCTTGTGATAATCTCCAGTTATGTGCTCGAACGAATGATGGTCGTGCGCATGTTCTCAGGTGCGCGCTCATGATAGAAAAGCAGAAAATGGACAAGGAGAGGGGAGCGTGGCTACAAAAAGAATGAAGAAGGGTTGTGGTTAGGGTTTGCGCATGTGGCGTAACTTTAAGAGGGTCGAGGGAAGTGTCAGGGACACAACCGGTGTGATCCCTAGACGGCGTGGTGTCAGCCACGGGGAAGGGGGGCGCGTCACGTCAATGTTGAAGAAAGGAAGCCGACAGCGAAGGATTGGTGGGTTGGGATACCCGGTTACAGAAAAAATGAAGTAAACCCAATTAAAATACACCAACTGTGTGCGTAACCGTGACAGTCCCTTCTTGTGAGGTGTTTGACTCGTAAGTAGGTGTTCAGAATCACTTTTTAATCATTACTAGTTCACATTCGTCATGCGTAGATCATTCTTCTTATTCTTGTACTTGTAAGTTAGCCGGATAAAATGCTTTAGTGTTGCTGCAACCTCACCCATTAAGATTTGCTAGTCTTGAAACCCTTGGTATGAGATTGATGAATCCCTGTGACTCACGGATTACTACAACAACAGGTGCAGGTAGAGGTAATGTGATGCTTTGACTTGAGAGCGATGCTTGATTCTATTTGGAGTTCTTTGTCGTCGTCGTCGATCATAGGATGTGATACGGGGCAAGACCCGTATGTGTCGATCTTTCACGAATTGGAGGGGGATACCTCAAGAACACGAAGAACACGTGGATGAACGGGGAGAAATCACAAGAGGAAACACTCAAGTACAAGTCCAATCACACATCCACTAGACTCAAAACCACACAAGATCCACAGGTACAAGAACAACAAAGGGAAAGTAAGATACATGGTAAAGTTCATCCCAAATCCCATGGGGAGATGGGGCCTTGAATCCACTAGGGATCTTCCCTCATAAGGGGCATTGACATCCACTAGGTGATCTTCTCTGATAGAGGCATCTACTCCATGGGAGAGGTAATGGAAGGAGCTAGGCTCAACTAACTAAGAGCTAAACCATTGGTAACCCTAGATGAACGAGGGAGGGGAATATATATAGGTCCAAGGCATGAAGGGATAAGGAGGGGCAAAATGAGCATACAAGGGCCGAGCCAACAGTTACTCACAGGCAGCCCCGTGTGCACGGGGTAAGTGGAGCCCGTGCGCACGGGGTATCCAGGGAGGCGTCCACTTAGCCCGTGTGCACGGGCATGTACCGTGGGCACAGGGTGTCCAGAGAGCTTCGGGTACCCTCGTGTGCATGGGGTCTTCTAGGCCGTGTGCATGAGGTCACCTGGGACTTGGTTGTTTACCTTTTCTTTCAGCTTCTGGACTCCGTCTTCTTCTGTATCCACTTCCAAGCTTCCCTCGCGGATGGTGTAGCTGTACATAGGTGTCAACACTCCTCCTCGGTATTTGTTAAGCTCCGACAATACCTATGCATGCACATGAGAGGAGTGTCAAGCAGTATACCATCCTTGAAGGGGTCAAGTGAACACATGTAAAGGAGATGATTCACCTTTATGTATGTGAAGTAGTTGCTGCACGTGTCACTTGCCCAACGGACTCTTGTCATGGTGATGTTCGTAGGATGCTCCACATCATACCCTCCCTCTTGGGAAAGATCCGACCTCCGATCAAAATCCAAATCACCATGGGAAGGAGATGGCGTCGCCGTGTAGAAGTGGACGATCACCAAGCCCTCTTCATCATCAAGATCTAAAGGGGCACTCTCCAATGTCTCACCGTCTAGGAATTCCTTCAAAAGGAACAAATACGAAAAACACTTGGAAAAACAAATGTGGTTAGCATTAGTGCAAAACCAAGCATTCAAGCGGTGATTCACCGAACAAGTGTCGTCATCATGCATAACATATGGTGTGACAAGGGATTGTGTCATGACATGTAAGCATACAAATTGAGCACAAGCAATGTAATCATGGGAGCAAGTATGCCAAGGTGAGGTAGGGATGCAAATATGTGTGACAATATAACAAGCATCTACCTCATGGTCATAGCAATCATGCACAAAGCAATCGACAAAAGTTCTATGGTAGGCATATGAATCATTCACAACACCAAGTAGAATGAAGTGTTTAAACACGTGGTGCAATCCAAAGTGCAATACAATCCAAGCATAATGTGCACATGGTGTAGTGAGGATAGTGAGGTACTCAACACAAAAGAAAGAGCAATTGGTCATCATGTGTGAGGCAATCAAGTCAAGCATATAGCAAGCAATGTGGCATGGCAAATGTGAAGAATGGACATTGTTGCAACGAAGCATATGATAAGAGCAAACAATCCACAATTTGGATGCAACACACAAGGTATATATGTCATGAGGCATGGCAAGACGGCAATCAAGAATGGAGGCAATATCTCTAACATGTGTGCAAGTAAGTGATCCAAGATTGTTGGGGAACGTTGCATGGGAAACAAAAAAATTCCTACGCACACGCAGATCTATCCATGGTGATGAGCATCTACGAGAGGGAGAGTGGATCTACGTACCCTTGTAGATCGCTAAGCGGGAAGCGTTAAGAAACGCGGTTGGTGTAGTCGAACATCTTCGCGATCCAAATCGCCGAGTGTCCCGCATCTCATCACGATCCGTCCCGCGATCCAATCACGATCCGTCCCGCGAACTCATCACGATCCGTCTCGCGAACACATCGCGATCCGTCCCGCGAACTCATCACGATCCGTCTCGCGAACTCATCACGATCCGTCCCGCGATCTCATCACGATCCGTCTCGCGATCTTGATCACGATCCTTCCGATCTAGCGCCGAACGGACGGCACCTCCGCGTTCAGCACACGTAAAACTCGATGACGATCCCCGCCTTCTTGATCCAGCAAGAGGGAGAGGAGAGGTAGAAGAGTTCTCCGGTAGCGTGACGGCGCTCTGGAGATGGTGGTGGAGCTATTCCGGCAGGGCTTCGCCTAAGCACCGCAGAAATCCGATCTAGAGGAGAAACTATACACTAGAGGAACGGGCAGCACACGGCTGAAAATTCTATGCAAAAACCCTAAAACCTCCAGTATATATAAGAGGAAGAGAGGAGGAGGCTTTGCACAAGGGCCAATCCTCCAAGGAGTCGGCCGAACCAGGTGGAGGAGGTGGACTCCACCTTCAATCCTAGTAGGACTAGGATTCACCCTATTTTTGCCTTTTTCCACTTCTTCTCTTTGGGCTTTTCTTCCCAGACGCATGGGCCTTGTGTGGGACTTCCAACAGCCCACAAAGGGATGGTATTTACTCTCCCACAGCCCATGTAGCCTCTTGGGTCGAAATACGCCTCCCGATGGTCTCCCGGTACACTACCGGCACTCCCGGTACACTATCGATGAGCCCGAAACTTTTCTGGCGACCAAAATAGGACTTCCTATATATGAATCTTTACCTCTGGACCATTCCGGAGCTCATCGTGACGTTCAAGATCTCATCCGGTACTCTGAACAACCTTCGGTCACCACCATACATAACTCTATACTACCAAAACGTCACCAAACCTTAAGTGTGTAGACCCTACGGGTTCGAGAACTATGTAGACATGACCGAGACACCTCTAAGGTCAATAACCAATAGCGGGATCTGGATGCCCATATTGGTTCCTACATATTCTACGAAGATCTTTATCGGTCGAACCTCTGTGTCAAGGATTCAGTTAATCCCGTATGATGTTCCCTTTGTTCTTCGGTATGTTACTTGCCCGAGATTCAATCGTCGGCATCTCCATACCTAGTTCAAGCTCGTTACCGGTAAGTCTCTTTACTGGTTCCATAATACAAGATCCCGTGACTAACACTTAGTCACATTGCTTGCAAGGCTTATTGTGATGTTGTATTACCGAGTGGGCCCTGAGATACCTCTCCGTCACACGGAGTAACAAATCTCAGTCTTGATCCATGCCAACTCAACAAACACCATCAGAGATACCTGTAGAGCACCTTTATAGTCACCCAGTTACGTTGCGACATTTGATACACACAAGGCACTCCTCTGGTATTTGTGAGTTGCATGATCTCATGGTCATAGGAACATATACTTGACATGCAGAAAACAGTAGCAATAAACTGACACGATCATATGCTACGTTTGTAGTTTGGGTCTTGTCCATCACACCATTCTCCTAATGATGTGATCCCGTTTATCAAATGACATCTCATGTCCATGGCTAGGAAACCTTAACCATCTTTGATCAACGAGCTAGTCTATTAGAGGCATACTAGGGACATGGTTTTGTCTATGTATCCACACATGCATCTAAGTCTCCGATCAATACAATTATAGCATGGATAATAAACGATTATCATGAACAAGGAAATATGATAATAACTAATTTATTATTGCCTCTAGGGCATATTTCCAACAAAGATGACCTATATATGGCGTGGTACAAGCAACACAAGTAGGATGAGCCACAATAACCATGTGCAATAAGGATGTCACCTCAAAAGCGTGACCTTGTGCGTCCGTCACAATGCCGATGCGAAAGCAAGTGCTATGTAGAAACGCATCGGTGTAGCATGGCTCGTTCTCAAGAGCTCGAATAGTCAACTCACATGAAGTGAAGGTTGACATGTAGTCGAAGTATACTACACATACACACAACAAAGCAAAAAATGTATATGCATGGTAGATAGACACATCATCCATCATGATGGTTCTCTTCTCTTGCACACAACCGTTAGGATCACGAGTGCATGAATAATATGATGCAACAATGGCAATATTCATGGCACTATGCATATGGTGCAAAGAAGGAAGACAAGAATGCTTCATAAGAAATATGTCAAAAGCTCCAATAATATGTGAGAAAGCTATGGGGGCAATCTCATTAGCCAAATTAATAGCATCGTTGCACTCAATACATGGCAAATCATCTAGCATGAGCGAGGCAACGCATGAAGACACATGATAACAAGCAATATCAATCATGTGCAAAGCATAGCAATGGTTGTCATCAACCGCATAAAAGGAGCACATCGGTGATGCAACATAAGCAAGCACAATGATCATGTCGTGCAAACTAGTAGTGCGAAGATGCAACGTACTAGAGGAAATCATGGCAATCATGTCATGCGAGCAATTAATAGGCATAGGTAGTGCGCATGACATATCACGAGCACAAAGCATGATCAAAGTATCATCGTATGCATGGAAGCTAGTAGTGCGAAGATGCAACATACTAGATGTAGTCATGGCGAGCATGTCATGCGTGCAAATAGTGGGCATATGTAATGCACATCACATATCACAAGCATGAAAACAACATATGAGCAAAGTATCGTCATTGCATTGGTAAGAAGTCCTATGTGCATAGCAATGGATCATCATGACTCTCCCAACACAAAAAGGAACAATAGCATAGTGCTCAAGGTAAAACATGGCAATAACAAGTAATGTCTCCACCAATCTTGCAAATACACATAAAAATCATATAGTCAAGTGTCACGTGATATGCAAAGCATGGGTCACAAGTGCATGGCAAAGGCATAGCAATGAGCATATTATGCAAAGTGAACATGGCAATATGGGCCTAATAAGTAAGAAGCCATAGCCATGTGAGAGCCATGTAGAAGAAATGTGTATAGTCCTTGCGCGAGGGGAATGGTTGGAGACACATTCCGGCGAATCCCAAAGCATCAATGCTCCCAAGAGCTCTCTTCGTCAACCCATGGGATTTTGAGGTTGACGAGTGTTCATGAGTACCTACACACAACAAAGACAAAGGAAAGATGGTGTGCGCGTGGTATATTTACACACCATCCATCATGACGTGTATGTGCACATGAGAGTTAGTGCAAGGTGTCCAATGCTCAGATAAGTGAGACACGTGATATAGGAACATGCCATCCATCATGAAATGTTTGTTATTATATATGGCATAATGGAGACTAGGAGTATGTAGCGCATCACTTGAATTGAGAGCATTGTTGTTCATGGTATGCGGATGGTGCACACAATTATTAGGATCATGCAATGGATGGGATGGAACGAAATCTCCTAACATGTATGAGGAAACTATGGGGGTCTCCTCATGTGCAAGAGCGGAAGCGTAATTTGGAGAATATGGACAACATCCAAAACAAGGCATATTCAAAGCTAGGTGGTCATGGCATGGCATACATGAATAATTGCGCAAATGATGCAAAGGAGGCATGGCAATATCATCGCAAGAAAAACAAATGCCAATAACCATGGGCTTGTCGTCTATGCCATATGAGCAAATTAGATTAATTTGTATGGGATATGCATAGTCGCTACAATGAGATTCCAAAGATGCAACATGGGAAATTTCACGCATAGCATATGACAAGTGTAGCGGATTGTCAAACATGATGTGACCAATAGAATTTTCACATGATATCCTATGGAGTATAGCATCACTACTAGGTAATTTGACATGCTCATCATCATATTCATCAAAAATTGGTGGCACATCTAAGCATGAAGAAAACGTAGCATGTGAAGTATCCATAAGGTGATCAACATCATGCAAGCAATAAATGGCGAGATAGTCCACTAGTGTGACAAGAACATCACCTTCACCTATGTTACCTTTCTCATTCCACTCATGTGGTGTAGGTGACTGATGTATACTATGCAACCTTCTTATTGTAGACTCGTGTTGGGCCTCCAAGCGCAGAGTTTTGTAGGACAGTAGCAATTTTCCCTCAAGTGGATGACCTAAGGTTTATCAATCCATGGGAGGCATAGGATGAACATGGTCTCTCTCGAACAACCCTGCAACTAAATAACAAAGAGTCTCTTGTGTCCCCAACACACCCAATACAATGGTAAATTGTATAGGTGCACTAGTTCGGCGGAGAGATAGTGATACAAGTGCAATATGGATGGTAGATATAGGTTTTTGTAATCTGAAAATATAAAAACAGCAAGGTAGCAAGTAACAAAAGTGAGCAAAAACGGTATTGCAATGCTTAGAAACAAGGCCTAGGGTTCATACTTTCGCCGGTGCAATTTCTCTCCACAATACTAACATAGTTGAATCATATGTAAATACCTCTCGTGCGACAAAGAGTTCACTCGAAAGTCACAAATAGAGGAGAACTAACGAAGAAATTATTGCAGGGTACGAAACCACCTCAAAGTTATCTTTTTCGATCAATCTTATGAATTATCCTTACAAGTGTCACGAACAGCCCTGGAGTTCGTACTAAAATAACACCTTAAGATACACATCAACCAAAACCCTAATGTCACCTAGATACTCCAATGTCACCACAGGTATCCATGGGCTTGATTATACGATATGCATCACACAATTTCAGATTCATCATGTTCAATCCAACACAAAGAACTTCAAAGAGTGCCCCAAAGTTTCTACCGGAGATTCAAGACGAAAACATGTGCCAACCCCTATGCATAGATTCCCAAGGTCACGGAACCAGCAAGTTGATCACCAAAACATACATCAAGTGGATCAATAGAACATCCCATTGTCATCACGGATATCCCATCGCAAGACATACATCAAGTGTTCTCAAATCCTTAAAGACTCAATCTGATAAGAAAACTTCAAAGGGAAAACTCAATTCATCACAAGAAGATAGAGAGGGGAAAACTCCATATGATTCATCTATATTAATAAAGCTCGCGGTACATCAAGATCGTGCCATCTCAAGAACACGAGAGAGAGAGAGAAAGAGACCCAACACATAGCTACTGGTACATACCCTCAGCCCAGAGGGTGAACTACTCCCTCCTCATCATGGAGACTACCGGGATGATGAATATGGCCTCCGGTGATGGTTTCCCCCTCCGACAGGGCGCCGGAACAGGCTCCTGATTGATTTTTCGTGGCTCTAGAGGCTTGCGGCAACGGAACTCCCCATCTAGGTTTCTTTCTGGGTTTTTTGGTATTTATAGGAATTTTTGGCGTCGGTCTCACGTCAAGGGGGTCCACAAGGCGACGACAAGCCACCCAGGCGTGCCTAGGGGGTGGTCGCGCCCTCCTGTCTTGTGGACTCCTCGTGGCTCTTCTGGCCTAACTCCAATGCTTTGGGGGTCTCTTTTCGTCCATAAAAAATCATACTAAATTTTCTGCTCGTTCGGAGAACTTTTATTTCTGCACAAAAACAACACCATGGTAGTTCTGCTGAAAACAACGTCAGTCCGGGTTAGTTCTAATAAAATCAAACCAAAATCATATAGAATTATTGTAAACATGGCATGAATACTTCATAAATTATAGATACGTTGGAGAAGTATTAGCATCCCCAAGTTTAATTCATGCTCGTCCTCGGCTAGGTAAATGATAAAAGAAATAATTTATGAAGTGCTAATGCTACCTAACATATTTATTAATGCAATCTTCTTTATTGTGGCAAGAATTTTTAGATCCATAAGACTCAAAACAAAAGCTTAATGTTGACATACAAACAACAATATTTCAAGCATGCTAACAAAGCAATTGTTGTCTCTTCAAAATAACATGGCAAAAGAAAGCTATCCCTACAAAATCATATGGTCTCGCTATGCTCCACCTTCCCCACACAAAGTATTTATATCATGCACAACCCCGATGACAAGTCAAGCAATTGTTTCACACCTTTTATGTTCTCAAATATTTTCAACTCTCACGCAATACATCAGCGTGAGCCATGGATATAACACTATAGGTGGAATCGAATATGGTGGTTGTGGAGAAGACAAAAAGAAGGAGATAGTCTCACACCAACTAGGCGTATTAACGGGATGTAGAAATGCCCATCAATAGATATCAATGTGAGTGAGTAGGGATTGCCATGCAATGGATGCACTAGAGCTATAAGTGTATGAAAGCTCAAAAAGAAACTAAGTGGGTGTGCATCCAACTTGCTTGCTCACGAAGACCTAGGGCAATTTGAGGAAGCCCATCATTGGAATATACAAGCCAAGTTCTATAATAAAAAATTCCCACTAGTATATGAAAGTGACAATATAGGAGACTCTCTATATGAAAAACATGGTGCTACTCTGAATCACAAGTGTGGTAAAGGATAGTAGCATTGCCCTTCTCTCTTTTCTCTCACTTTTTTATATTTTTTCATTTATTTTTCTTTTTTTGGTGGGCATCTTTGGCCTCTTTTTTTATTTGGGCATCTCTGGCCTCTTTTATTTTTTTGTAAAGTCCAGAGACTCATCCCAACTTGTGAGGGAATCATAGCTTCCATCATCCTTTCCTCACATGGGACAATGCTCTAATAATGATGATCATCACACTTTTATTTACTTACAACTCAAGAAATTACAACTTGATACTTACTCTATATGAATGCCTCCGATGGTGTACTGGGATGTGCAATGAGTCAAGAGTGACATTTATAAAGAATATGAATGGTGGTTTTGCCACAAATACAATGTCAACTACATGATCAGACAAAGCAATATGACAATGATGATGTGTATCATAAACGGAATGGTGGAAGTTGCATGGAAATATATCTCGGAATGACTATGGAAATGCCATAATAGGTAGGTATGGTGGTTGTTTTGAGGCAGGGTATATGGTGGGTTTAATGCACCGGCGAAAGTTGAGCGGTACTAGAGAGGCTAGCAAAGGTGGAAGGGTGAGAGTGCGTGTAATCTATGGACTCACATTAGTCATAAAGAACTCACATTCTTATTGCAAAAGTCTATTAGTTATCTAAGCAAAGTATTAGACGCATGCTCCTAGGGGAGAGGTTGGTAGGAGTTAACCATCGCGTGCTCCTGACCCTCACACAAAGGATGACAATCGATAAACAAATCATGCTCCGACTTCGTCACATAACGGTTCACCATACGTGGATGCTAACGAAATAAAAAAACCTTTAACACAAGTATTTATACCAATTCACAATTACTCACTATCATGACTCTAATATCACCATCTTTATATCTCTAAACTTTATGCAAGGAATCAAACTTCTCATAGTAATCACTGCACTTTATATGAAAGTTTTTATTATATCCCTCTTGGATGCCCATTATATTAGGACTATTCATAACCTAAGAAAATTACCATGCTATTTAGGGACTCTCAAAATAATATAAGTGAATCATGAGAGTTCATCAATTTCTATAAAAATGAAACCATCGCCGTGCTCTACAAAGATATAAGTGAAGCACTAGAGCAAATCGACAAACTACTCCAAATAGATATAAGTGAAGATCAATGAGTAGGTAAACAATCAAGTAGCCATGTGAGGACTCTCTCTCTCTCTCTCAATAAATATTTTCAGATCTGCG
This sequence comes from Hordeum marinum, assembly GCA_022496015.1. Lineage (NCBI taxonomy): Eukaryota > Viridiplantae > Streptophyta > Magnoliopsida > Poales > Poaceae > Hordeum > Hordeum marinum. The sequence goes on from CM039672.1 coordinate 219,151,745, forward strand.
TATTTTATTCAAACATCAAACTAAACAAAAATAGAACTTCAAGAATAGCATGCATCATGTGAACAAATAAAAATTTAGGCTCAACATAGGCTAACCGATAATTGTTGATGAAGAGAGATGGGATGCGTAGCATCCCCAAGCTCAGATGCTTGAGAATTCTTGAAATATTTACTTGGGTTGCCTTGGGAATCCCCAAGCTCGAGCTTTTGTATCTTGTTCAATCCTCTCATATCATGGTTTCACCTATTCTCAAAAACTTCATCCACACAAAACTCAAAAAGAACTCGTGAGATAGGTTAGTACACATAAGAACAAATAAACACTTCATGTACTTCCAAGACAAGTTGCACAATAATTTCAAACATTAGGTACTGTATACTATCATTTCCACAATTTATATCTACCAATATAGGCTATGGAAACTATAGGATAAGTAGATAACAAAACTATGACAGCAATCTGTCTAAACAGAAAAGTTTGTAGCAATTTATTAAAACAGTGTACTTATGTAACTCAAAGAACTATGAACTTTAGGACAAGCTATAAAATTTATATTAAAAACACTGTGTAAAAATTTCAGGAACTTTCCACGTTCCAGTAAAATATGAAAATTCAAACACTACATCATAAGTTTCCGTTTTTACCCAGCACATATCAAAACATGCAATGCAAGCATCCTAAGGCAATTCTTGAAATTTTTATTGAAAAACAAGATTATTAATAACACCTAACAGATAAAAAATTACTCTCCAAGAAAAACTCATATTAGGTGACGAATAAAAATATATCTCCAAGTAAGACATACCGATAGTGTTGAAGACGAAAGAGGGGATGCCTTCCGGGGTATCCCCAAGCATAGGCGCTTGAATATTCCTTGGATATTACCTTGGGGTGCCTTGGGAATACCCAATCTTAGGTTATTTCCACTTCTTATTCTCCTCATATCGGTGTCTCACCCAAAACTTGAAAACTTCAATCACACAAAACTTAACGGAACAGTGTGAGAAGGGTTAGTGTAATAAAGATAGATCATCCACTTAGGTACTGTCAAGACAAGATTCATAATTATTCCCACATGATACCTAATGTATTAAATAATTCCCATAATTTATATTACTCAATATAAGCTATAGGAAAACTTGAAACAAGCAAACTATGCATGCAAAATAGAATCTGTCAAAAATAGAACAATCTGTAAAGATCTGAATGATCACCATACTTCCCTGACTCTAAAAATTCTGAAAAATTAGGAAAACTCAAGGAACTTTCATATGAATGTTGTGTACAAATTTCAGATTTTTTTGACTCTCCAGTAAATCATATAATTCATATACTGGACGCAAAACTTTCTGTTTTTGCACAAAATCAAACAAGCAAGTATCCACACTATCCCAAAGGCTTTACTTGGCACTTTATTGAAATAAAAGACACAAAACATGATTACTACAATATCTTAATCACGTGAGAACATAAAAACAGAAGTTAAAAGTTTTGGGTTGTCTTCCAACAAGCGATTTTGTTTAATGCCTTTTAGCTAGGCACGATAATTTCAGTGATGCTCGTATAGGAATAATAATTGAAACATGCAAAAGAGCATCATGAATCTCATGAAAATCAAATTTAAGTCTAACCCGCTTACTATTCATAGGGATTTTGTGAGCAAAACATTTATAGGAACAAGAATTATCTAGCATAGGAAGGCAAAACAAGCATAACTTCAAAATCTTGAACACATGGAGAGGAAACTTGATATTATGGCAATTCCTACAAGCATATGTTCCTCCCTCATAATAATTTTCAGTAGCATCATGAAGAAATTCAACAATATAACTATCACATACATCATTCTCTTCATGATCTACAAGCATAGAAAATTTATCACTCTCCACATAAGCAAACTTCTTCTCATTCATAATAGTGGGAGAAAACTCAATGAAATAACTATCATGATGTACTCGATTGGCATAACCACTTTGAATATTAAAATCAAGATGACAAGTTTCATGGTTGTAATCACTCTTTATAGCATACATGTCATCATCATAATCATCATATATAGGAGGCATGCCATCATCATAATAGTTTTCTCATCAAAACTTGGGGGACTAAAAATATCATCTTCATCAAACATAGCATCCCCAAGCTTGTGGCTTTGCATATCATTAACATCATGGATATTCAGAGGATTCATACTAACAACATTGCAATCATGCTCATCACTCAAAGATTTAGTGCCAAACATTTTAATAACTTCTCCTTCTAACACTTGAGCACAATTTTCCTTTCCACCATTTTCACAAAAGACATTAAAAAGATGAAGCATATGAGGCAACCTCAATTCCATTTTTTGTAGTTTTATTTTATAAAACCAAACTAGTGAAAAAAAGAAACTAAAAGATTCAATCGCAAGATCTAAAGATATACCTTCAAGCACTCACCTCCCTGATAACGGTGCCACAAAAGAGCTTGATGTCTACTATGCAACCTTCTTCTTGTAGACTCATGTTGGGCCTCCAAGCACAGAGTTTTGTAGGACAGTAACAATTTTCCCTCAAGTGGATGAACTAAGGTTTATCAATCCATGGGAGGCGTAGGATGAAGATGGTCTCTCTCGAACAACCCTGGAACCAAATAACAAAGAGTCTCTTGTGTTCCCAACACACCCAATACAATGGTAAATTGTATAGGTGCACTAGTTCGGCGAAGAGATGGTGATACAAGTGCAATGTGGATGGTAGATATAGGTTTTTGTAATCTGAAAATATAAAAACAGCAATGTAGCAAGTAACAAAAGTGAGCAAAAACGACATTGCAATGCTTAGAAACAAGGCCTAGGGTTCATACTTTCACTAGTGCAAATTCTCTCAACAATACTAACATAGTTGAATCATATGTAAATACCTCTCGTGTGACAAAGAGTTCACTCCAAAGTCACAAATAGCGGAGAACTAACAAAGAAATTATTGTAGGGTACGAAACCACCTCAAAGTTATCTTTTCTGATCAATCTTATGAGCTATCCCTATAAGTGTCACGAACAACCCTAGAGTTCGTACTAAAATAACACCTTAAGATACACATCAACCAAAACCCTAATGTCACCTAGATACTCCAATGTCACCACAGGTATCCATGGGCTTGATTATACGATATGCATCACACAATTTCAGATTCATCATGTTCAATCCAACACAAAGAACTTCAAAGACTCAATCCGATAAGAAAACTTCAAAGGGAAAACTGAATTCATCACAAGAAGATAGAGAGGGGCAAACTCTATATAATTCATCTATATCAATAAAGTTCGCGGTACATCAAGATCATGCCATCTCAAGAACATGAGAGATAGAGAGGAGAGAGAGATCTGACACATAACTACTGGTACATACCCTCAGCCCCGAGGGTGAACTACTCCCTTCTCGTCATGGAGTCCGTCGGGATGATGAAGATGGCCTCCGGTGATGGTTTCCCCCTCTGGCAGGGTGCCAGAACGGGCTCCCGATTGGTTTTTCGTGGCTATGGAGGCTTACAGCGGTGGAACTCCCCATCTAGGTTTGTTTCTAGGGGGTTTGGCATTTATAGGAATTTTTGGTGTCGGTCTCACGTCAAGGGAGGCCACAAGGCGATGACAAGCCACCGAGACACGACCAGGGGTGGCCATGCCCTCCTGGATTGTGGCCTCCTCGTATCTCTTCTGGCCCAACTCCATTGCTTTGGGGGTCTCTTTTGGCCCATAAAAAATCACACTAAATTTTTAGCCCATTTCGAGAACTTTTATTTCTGCACAAAAAACGACACCATGGTAGTTCTGCTGAAAACAACGTCAATCCGGGTTAGTTCTAATAAAATCATACCAAAGTCATATAGAATTATTGTAAACATGGCATTAATACTTCATAAATTATAGATACATTGGAGGCGTATCAGGGAGGTGGGAGAAATGAACTCGTGGTCATCTTCATCATGATGGAACCATGTGGGGATGCATCATATTCCACCATGGCCATCGTCTTGTCCAAAGGAAGGACGAACTCATCGAGGATCGACGCATCATCACATATCGGACCTTTCACCAAATGAGAAGACACAATAGAGGTAGAGGTTAAGTTTTTAGAAATCGAAATGGCCTCACATGCCCTATCAACTACCTCACTCACTCTATGTGGTGCTGGCTCACTCCCTCCCTCTAGGTTGATGCTCTCATACTGACATATGGTGGAGTCACTGATCTCACTCAAGTGGTGGGGTTGTGGCTCTCCTCACATGGGAATTGGGGCAACTCATCATATATGGGGCTAGTGGTGAAGGCACTCTCGCTCTCAATATGGTGGTATAAGTCCCTCAACTCATCACCAAACGTCGACGTGGTCGAAGGGAAAATCCATGCTCAACCAACTCATCGCCGTCGCCGTGGATGAAGGCGGAAGATGTCACATCATCACTCTCGCCTCCAAAGATGGAGACATCATCCATGCTCGCGATCTTGTAGCTTGCCCCCAAAGCTTGTTCCTTGAGTGGCTCCGTAGTCATAGTCGTCGTCGCGCCGTCCTCAAAAAAAGTTATGGTAGACTCGGCATGATCAATGCCACGAAGAGGGATGGCGGTGAAGTCGAACTTGGGAGCGTCGTCTTGGAGCTCATCGGGCTTGGACACTTTGGTGGTACCATCCTCATGCTCGTCATCTTGGAGCTTTGTCGTCACGAAGTGTGCTCGGGGTCGAGTAGCCTTGGCCTTGAGTTCTTGTTCCGCCATGAGAGCACCAACGTAGAAGTCGTCCAGAGACTCATAGTTGTTGTGGAAGATAGTCTTGGCGATGTCGTTGTTCAATTCCATCATGAAGTGGAACTTCATCCTTTTGGGGTAGTCCATGTCGGCTTGACGCAAGGCTTTCTTCATCTTCATGAAGTACTTGTTGATGGACTTGGATCCTTGTATGGTGTTCTCCAAGTGGCATTGAAGATGTAATGTGTAGGTGAAAGGCACAAAATCTTACCACATCGCTTTCTTCGTCTTGGACCAACTCATGTCTAAGCTCTTCGAAGGTGTGTGAAGCCACCATGTTGACGCGTAGCCATGGAAGTTTCTTGTGGCGCACTTCACTTGATCTTCGGAAGGTACTTGAAGTAGCTTGAGGTAGGTGTCCATCTTGCGCTCCCACTCGAGGTACTCTTCGGGGTCACGAGTCCCATAGAATGGAAAGTCGAAGTCGTAGTAGCTCACGGAAGTCACGATCTTGAGCTTGGGGAACTTATCTTGAGGTGCTTGTCGGTGAAGATGCTGCATATCCAAAGACAGAGATGCCTTGAAGTTGCTTGGCAAAGATGCCAAGGTAGGTGGTGAAGTCATAGAGCGGTGGTTGGTGTCGAGCTCGTGACCTTCACACTTGTTCTTTGTTGGATGCCTTGATGTTGGCGTTGTTATTTCTTCATGTCGTTGATGGCGTCGATGCCGAGATGATCTTGCCGGAGATGGTAGCTCGGAAGCATGTGCACTTGAGCGTCTTATCGAAGATGATGAATACCTCTTGCCGATGTTGATGAGGACCTTGAGATCCTCCATTTGAGCATCCATCTTGGTGTCTATGGTTTTCTTCATGGCATCGAACTTGTCGTTGTTGTAGTAGACCGAAGGAGATAATGTGCTTTGCCTATCCATCACAAGACTCGAGCAATGGTGAGTAGGAAATGAGATAAACAATACCAATATAGCATTCCCAAAGTTGAGTATGTATCCCCTTTCACTCAATGTAAATTGAGAGAATACTGGAATTGGTACCGGACTTGTTCACTCACACCTACAACATAAAGCTTATCGAGGGGCTCGGTTAGGACAAGTGGCACAAAATTCAAGAAAAATGAAGTCCAAGATATAAATCCAAAGGACTCAAAATGCAAAGGAATACATCACAAATATGGAGGGGGGGGGCAATAGACAAACACAGATAATGGGGCTTGTGCAACTATAGGGATGAGTAATACAAAATTACCTAACGGAGACTAAGCTCGCGTTGCACAAACACAAGGAGAGACGCTAGCTTGATTGCACGTTTGGCATGATTCACTACTTGGCACCAATCCTATTCATGCAAGCATATGTTTCCTATTCCAAGTATCCTCATGCGCAAGTATCTCTTTTCATGCGCAACTCTTTTTGCTTATAAACTTATGATCTTTCTTTCTTGCTTAAAAGCTTTTTTTCTCGTTTTCTCCTCATCTTCATTTCCACTATTATTCTTGAGCCTCAACCAACTATATGAGATAAATATTGCAAGATATGCACGGGAGCAAGCAATTGCACTATATGATATTTTCGATGATGCAACAATATGATATTGTATCACTAAGGTGCACAAGTTTTCGTGAGGCCCGACAATACTCAGATAGCTAGTCTCAATAGGTATGAAGGTAATCGCAAAGACGGTGGGGATAACAAGATGTAATGGCAAGGAAGGAAAAGTGTATGTCGAAATATATACCTTCGTCACACTTAACCTTTCACGTAGTCGAGGTAAACCGACCTTGCTTCCGGTTGAAGATGATCTCAAAGGATGGATGGTCGATGTAGATGATGGGCCGATACAAGTCACCGGTGGTTCATGAATAATTAACCGTCCCTGAGTATCCGAAACACCTTAGGAGACTCAAATTACAACTCAAACAACCACAAATGCAAATGGAACCGAAAGGGGTTAGGTTGCGGAAGTTTTGGGTGGTGGTGCGGAAGTTATGATGGAAGGCCTATGCAAAGGTGCCAAAATGTGAAGAATTGAAGTAGTAAAATGATGGTAAAACCTAGATGAGCAGCTCGGGCACGTTGATAGCTTCAAAATGAGCCAAAGAACACTCAAATCGGAGTTCGGGAGTGAAAGTTATGGGCAAAAACGGGAGGTGGCTGATGTTGTTCTGGGAGAGTCGTGCGCACGGGGTATTAGGGCCGTGGGCACAGTGTCCCTTGCGCACGGGACATGGCTGTGGGCACAGGGTGTCCAGGAACTTCGCGGGGGGGCGTGTGCATGGGGTGTGGACTCCGTGGGCACGGGGTAGGCGGAAATTTTGCGATTTCAGAGGTCAAAATCGAAGGGGAAAAGAAAAATTGGGCTAAGGGGACGCAAAGGGAGTTGGATCTACTTGCTAAACACCAGATCCATGGATTGAAATCAACAAAAACGCACTAGGAACAACAAATCACAAAAAATGGCATGGCTCTTTTCGGTGGGGATTTTCGAATTAGGACGAAATCAAACAAAATTAGGCTAGAAAACAAAGGGGAGGTCTCCAAATTCGTGATCAACGTGGCTCATGATACCATAATGATACGTGGCAAGATCCCTGTGTGTCGATCTTTCACGGATTGGAGGGTTAAACCTCAAGAACACGAAGAACATGGGGATGAATGGGGAGAAATTACAACAGGAAAGACTCAAGAACAAGTCCAATCACACATCCACTAGACTCAAAACCACACAAGATCCACAAGGTACAAGAACAACAAAGGGAAAGTAAGATACATGGTAGAGTTCATCCTAAATCCCATGGGGAGATGGGGATTTGAATCCTCTAGGGATCTTCCCTCGCAAGGGGCCTTGACATCCACTAGGTGATCTTCTCTCATAGAGGCATCTACTTCATGGGAGAGGTAGTGGAAGGAGCTAGACTCAACTAACTAAGAGCTAAACCATTGCTAACCCTAGATGAAGGAGGGAGGAGAGTATACATAGGTCTAAGGCATGAAGGGCTAAGGAGGGGCGAAATGGGCATACAAGGGCTGAGCCAAATAGCTGCTCACAGGCAGCCCCGTGTGCACGGGGTAAGTGGAGCCCGTGCGCACGGGGTATCCAGGGAGGCGTCCACTTAGCCCGTGCGTACGGGCATGTACCGTGGGCACGAGGTCTTCTGGGCCCGTGCGCACGGGGAGTCCAGGGAGCTTCGGGTACCCTCATGTACACGAGGTCTTCTAGGCATGTGTGCACGGGGTCGCCTGGGACTTGGCTGTTTGGCCTTTCTCCAGCTTTTGGAATCCATCTTCTTCCGTCTCCGCTTCCAAGCTTCCCTCACGGATGGTGTAGTTGTACCTAGGTGCCATCACTCCTCCTCGTCATCCGTGAAGCTCCGACAATACCTATGCATGCACACGAGAGGAGTGTCAAGTAGTATACCATCCTCAAAGGGGTCAAGCGAACACGTGTAAAGGAGATGATTCACCTTTATGTATGTGAAGTAGTTGCGACACGTGTCACTTGCCAAACGGACTCTTGTCATGGTGATGTCCGTAGGATGCTTCGCATCAGGATGGATTCTAGGTCAATAACCTGGGATTAGCAGGGGGGACGTCTTCTTCTTTTTTGTTTAATTTCATCCCTAGTCGGATCCTGCTCTTCTGTATGGTGATTGTGATGTATTGATGTATTGAGATATTTATGTTGTAGCATGTTGCGAGTGTAAGCCAACTTCATATACTCATCTCTGCTTCACATGTATTGTGACCATTTCCATTCTTGCGAGGCGGCCTGAAGTGCGCTCCTATCCTTATCAAAGCTCTCGAGCCGTCACAAGGATAGTACCGCATTTTGGGCATGACACTACCAGAGGCTCAAGTTGTCCGTGATTGGGGATACTGCTAATTGATTAGTTTTACATTCTATAGAGATTTGCGTACTTTTATCACAAGACTCGATCCCTCCTTTGACATCCTTGCACTGCCTGATGTTTGAGAACAGGATGACCGAGATATGGCCTTTCAAAGAATTTCCCTTGTCCCTGGTAGTGCCCATCCAATTCTACCTAAAACTACATCTCATAGCACTGCGCCGGTAAGAGTCACAACAAAGATCGACCAAGCCAGAGCCCGTATTGACTTGTGGTTTGATGATCCACAAGTATAGGGGATCTATCGTAGTCCTTTCGTTAAGTAAGAGTGTCGAACCCAACGAGGAGCAGAAGGAAATGACAAGCGGTTCTCAGTAAGGCATTCTCTGCAAGCACTGAAATTATCGGTAACAGATAGTTTTGTGATAAGATAATTCGTAGCGAGTAGCAAGTAACAAGTGTAACAAAGGGCAGCAATGTGGCCTAATCCTTTTTATAGCAAACGACAAGCCTGGACAAACTCTTATATAAAGCAAAGCGCTCCCAAGGACACATGGGAATATCTGTCGAGCTAGTTTTCATCATGCTCACATGATTCACGTTCGTTACTTTGATAATTTGATATGTGGGTGGACCAGGCTTGGGTGCTGCCCTTACTAGGACAAACCTCCCACTTATGATTAACCCCTCTCGCAAGCATCCGCAACTATGAAAGAAGAATTAAGATAAATCTAACCATAGCATGAAACATGTGGATCCAAATCAGCCCCTTACGAAGCAACGCATAAACTAGGATTTAAGCTTCTATCACTCTAGCAACCCATCATCTACTTATTACTTCCCAATGCCTTCCTCTAGTCCCAAACAATGGTGAAGTTTCATGTAGTCGACGTTCACATAACACCACTAGAGGAGAGACAACATACATCTCATCAAAATATTGAACGAATATCAAATTCACATGATTACTTATAACAAGACTTATCCCATGTCCTCAGGAACAAACGTAACTACTCACAAAGCATATTCATGTTCATAATCAGAGGAGTATTAACAATGATCAAGGATCTTAACATATGATCCTCAACCAAATAAACCAACTAGCATCATCTACGAGGAGTAATCAACACTACTAGCAACCCACGGGTACCAATCAGAGGTTTTGATACAAAGATCGGATACAAGAGATGAACTAGGGTTTGGAGAGGAGATGGTGTTGGTGAAGATGTTGATGGAGATTGACCCCCTCTCGATGAGAGGATCATTGGTGATAACGATGGCTTTGATTTCCCCCTCCCGGAGGGAAGTTTCCCCGGCAGAACAGCTCCGCCGGAGCCCTAGATTGGTTCTGTCCAAGTCCCGCCTCGAGACGGCGGCGCTTCGCCCAAAAGCTCTATTATGATTTTTTTCCAGGTCAAAACCCTCCATATAGCATAAGATGGGCACCGGAGGGCTACAAGGTGGGCCACAAGCCACAGGGGCACGCCTAGGGGGGTAGGGCGCACCCCCTAGCTTGTGGCTGCCTGATGGGCCCCCTGATGTATTTCTTTCGCCCATATATTTTTTATATATACCAAAATAATTCTCCGTAGATTTTCAGGACTTTTGTAGTTGTGCACAATAGGTATCTCATATTTTCTCCTTTTCCAGTCCAAAATTCCAGCTGCCGGCATTCTCCCTCTTCATGTAAACCTTGTAAAATAAGAGAGAAAAAGCATAAGTATTGTACCAAAATGTGTAATAACAGCCCATAATGCAATAAATATCAATATAAAAGCATGATGCAAAATGGACGTATCAACTCCCCCAAGCTTAGACCTCGCTTGTCCTCAAGCGAACGCCAAAACTGATAAATATGCCCTCATGTTTAGAGATAGAGGTGTCGATAAAATAAATTGCGGACATGAAGGCATCATGATCATCTTTAGAACAACAACATAAATTGGCATATAATTTCTTATGCTAAAGTAACAATTCGTTCACAAGGCAAAGTATGAATCAAGAAATCTATTGGGAACCAACAAACTATGATCTCAGTCATTGAAACAATTCTAGTTTATCATAACGTAGGAAAGATTCAATATAAGAGCTTGTAAAGCAAACCCACATACTCAATCATCTTTTAGTCTTTCACAATTTCTAACACTCATGAGGTACCTATGAGTTCAAAGCTTCAAACGAACACAGAGAATGATGGGGGCTTATAGTGTTGCCTCCCAACTATTTACCTCAAGGGTAATGTCAACAGTAATAACTCGTTCTCACCCACTTCCGAGTGGATATATGTGTCTAGATCATTCCCCAACACATGATGCTTGCCAAGAGATAAAGGCGAAGTAAGGAAAGTGATGGAGATCACCACGAATCTTGCATATAGGTAAGTACTAGAAATAAAAGTAACAGATAGGCCCTTCGCAGAGGGAAGCAGAGGTTGTCATGCGCTTTTATAGTTTGATGCATAATCCCTTAATGCAAAAGAACGTCACTTTGTATTGCCCCTTGTGATAGACAACTTTATTATGTAGTTCGTCGCTTTTATTTCTTCCCTATCACAAGTTCGTATAAAGTTTATTTTCCTCACACTAATAGATCACACATATTTAGAGAGCATTGTTTTATTGCTTGCACCGATGACAACTTACTTGAAGTATCTTACTCAATCCATAGGTGGGTATGGTGGACTCTCATGGCACAACTGGGTTGAGGGTGTTTGGATGCACAAGCAGTATCTCTACTTGGTGCGGACGTTTTGGCTGATATGAGTGTTGGAAATATGCCTTAGAGGCAATAATAAATTGGTTATTATCATATTTCCTTGCTCATGATAATTGGTTATTATCCATACTATAATTGTATTGATCGGAAACTCAGATACATGTGTGGATACATAGACAACATAATGTCCCTAGTATGCCTCTAATATACTAGCTCGTTGATCAAAGATGGCTATGGTTTCCTAGTCATGGACATGAGATGTAATTTGATAACCGGATAACATCATTAGGAGGAGGATGTGATGGACAAGACCCAAACTATGAACGTAGCATATGATCATGTCAGTTTATTGCTACAGTTTTCTGCATGTCAAGTATCTGTTCCTATGACCATGAGATCATGCAACTCACTGACACCGGAGGAGTACCTTGTGTGTATCAAACATCGCAACGTAACTAGGTGACTATAAAGGTGCTCTACAGGTATCTCCGAGGGTGTCTGTTGGGTTGGCATGGATCAAGACTGGGATTTGTTACTCCGTGTGACGGAGAGGTATCTCAGGGCCCACTCGGTAATACAACATCACAATAAGCCTTGCAAGCAATGTGACTAAGTGTTAGACACGGGATCTTGTATTACAAAACGAGTAAAGAGACTTGTCGGTAATGAGGTTGAACTAGGTATGGAGATACCGACGATCGAATCTCGGGCAAGTAACATACTGAAGAACAAAGGGAACATCATACGGGATTAACTGAATTCTTGACACAGAGGTTCGACCGATAAAGATCTTCATAGAATATGTAGGAACCAACATGGGCATCCAGGTCCCGCTATTGGTTATTGAACGTAGAGGTGTCTCAGTCATGTCTACATAGTTTTTGAACCCGCAGGGTCTGCACACTTAAGGTTCAGTGACGTTTCGGTAGTATGGAGTTATGTATGGTGGTGACCAAAGGTTGTTAGGAGTCCCAAATGAGATCCCGAACATCATGAGGAGCTATGGAATGGTCCAGAGGTAAATATTGATATATAGGAAGTCTTGTTTTGGTCGCCGGAAAAGTTTCGGGCTCATCGGTAGTGTATAGGGAGTGCCGGTAGTGTACTGGGGGACCATCGGGGGAGGTATTTGGACCCAAGAGGCTACATGGGCTGTGGGAGGACTAATACCAGCCCTTAGTGGGCTGACCAAAGTCTCACACAAGGCCCATGCGGCTGGGAAGAGATTCCTAAGTGGAAAAGGTGGAAAAAGGCAAAAAGGGTGGAAATAAGGAAGGAGTCCTAATCCTACTAGGAGTGGAGGAGGAGGACTCCTCCTCTCTACTTTGGCCGAAGCCTAGAGGGGATGGCCCTTGCGCCAAGCCTCCTCCTCCTCTCCTCCTATATATACTAGAGGGTTTTTGGGTTTTGGCATAAGATTTTGAGCCACGTGCAACCCTACCTCTAGTCCGTAGTTTCTCCTCTAGATCGGTTTCAGCTGTGCTTAGGAGAAGCCCTGCCGAGATTACTCCACCACCATCGCCGCAGAGCCGTCACGCTGCCGGAGAACTCGTCTACATCTCCACTCCCTCTTGCTAGATCAAGAAGGCGGATATCGTCGTCAAGGTGTACATGTGCTGAACGTGGAGGTGCCGTCCATTCGACGCTAGATCGGAAGGACCGTGATCAAGATCGCGAGATGGATCGTGATGAGATCGCGGGACGGATCGTGATGAGTTTGCAGGACGGATCGTGATTGGATTGCGGGACGGATCGTGATGTGATCGCGGGACGCTCGGCGATTTGGATCGCGAAGATGTTCGACTACACCAACCGCGTTTCTTAACGCTTCCCGCTTAACGATCTACAAGGGTATGTAGATCCACTCTCCCTCTCGTAGATGTTCATCACCATGGATAGATCTTTTGTGTGCATAGGAAATTTTTTGTTTCCCATGGAACGTTTCCCAATAGTGGTATCAAAGCTAGGTCTATGTGTAGATGAGATCTCGAGTAGAACACAAAAAGTTTGTGGGTGTTGACGCTTAGATTGCTTCCTCCCTTGGTTGTATTTTGGTTCAGCAATATCGTGGGATGAAGCGGCCCGGACCAACCTTACTCGTACGCTTACGAGAGACCGTTTCCATCGACTGACGTGTAACTTCGTTGCACAAAGATGGCTGACGGGTGTCTGTTTCTCCTACTTTAGTTGGATCGGATTCGATAAAGGCGGTCCTTGAGAAGGTTGAAAAGCAACTTATGTATCACCGTTGTGGTTTTGCGTAGGTGAGAATTGTTCTTGCTAGATACCCGTAGCAGCCACGTAAAACTTGCAACAACAATTAGAGGACGTCTAACTTGTTTTTGCAGGGTATGTTGTGATGTTATATGGCCAATTACATGATGAGATATATGTGATGTATGAGATGATCATGTGTTGTATAGAATATCACGACTTGCATGTCGATGAGTACGGCAACCGGCAGGAGCCATAGGGTTGTCTTTAACTATTGTATGACCTGCGTGTCAATCATTAAGCGTTGTGTAATCCTTTACTTTATCGCTAAACGGTAGCAATAGTAGTAGAAGCATGGTGGGCACGACAACCCCGATGGTGACACATTGATGGAGATCAAGATGATGGAGATCATGGTGTCATGCTGGTGACGATGGAGATCATGCCAGTGCTTTCAAGATGGAGATCAAAAGCACAAGTTCATGGCCATATCATGTCACTTATGATTTGCATGTGATGTTAATCCTTTTATGCACCTTGTTTTGCTTAGGACGATGGTAGCATTATAAGGTGATCCCTCACTTAATTTCAAGATAAATTGTGTTCTCCCCGAGTGTGCACTGTTGCCAAAGTTCGCCGTGTTGAGACACCACGTGATGATCGGGTGTGATAGACTCTACGTTCACATACAACGAGTGCAAGCCAGTGTTGCACATGCGAACACTCGGGTTAAACTTGACGAGCCTAGCATGTACAAACATGGCCTCGAAACACAAGAGACCGAAAGGTCGAACATGAGTCATATAGACGATATGATCAACATGATGATGTTCACCATTGAAATCACCTCAACTCACGTGATGATTGGACTTGAGTTGGTGGATTTGGATCATGTATCACTCGAATGATTGGAGGGATGTCAATTTGAGTGGGAGTTCTTAAGTAATATGATTAATTGAACTCGTTATCATGAACATAGTCAGTAGTGTCTTTGCAAATTATGTTGTAGATTACTAGCTCATGTTGTAGCTCCCTTGAATTTTTTATGTTCCTAGAGAAATAAAGTTGAAAGATGATGGTAGCAATATTGCGGACTGGGTCCGTGATCTGAGGATTGTCCTCATTGCTGCACAGAAGGCTTATGTCCTTAATGCACCACTCGGTGCACCACCCCCTCTAGCGTCGTCTGTAGATGTTGTGAACATCTGACAGGCATGTTCCAATGACTACTTGATAGTTTAGTGCGTCATGCATTACGGCTTAGAATTGAGGCTCCGAAACGTTTTGAACGTCACGGAACATATGATATGTTCTAAGAGATGAAATTGGGATCTCAGGCTCATGCCCGTGTTGTGAGATATGAGATCTCCAACAAGTTTCTTTGCCTGCAAGATGAAGGAGAATAGCTCAATCGTTGAGCATGTGCTCAGATTGTCTGGGTGCTACAATCGCTTGAATCGAGTGGGAGTTGATCTTCCAGATAAGATAGTGATTGATATAGTTCTCCAAGTCACTGTCACTAAGCTACTAGAACTTGGTGATGAACTATAAAATGCCAGGGATAGAAATAATGATCCCTGAGCTGTTTGCGATGTTTGACACCGCGAAGGTAGAAATCAAGAAGGAGCATCAAGTGTTGATGGTTAGTAGAACCACTAGTTTCGAGAAGGGCAAGGGCAAGGAGGGAAACTTCATGGATGGCAAGTCAGTTGCTGCTCCAGTGAAGCAACCCAAAGTTGAACCCAAACCCGAGACTAAGTGCTTCTATTATGAGGTGAGCGGTCACTGAAGCGGAACAACCCTAGATACTTGGTAGATAAGAAGGCTGGCAACGTCGACACAAGTATATTTGATATACGTGTTATTGATATGTACCTTGCTAGTACTCCTAATAGCACCTGGGTATTGGATAACGGTTCGGTTGCTAAATGTTAGTAACTCGAAGTAAAAGGTACGGAATAAATGGAGACTAACTAAGGGTGAGGTGACGATGTGTGTTGGAAATGTTTCCAAGGTTGATGTGATCAACATCGTACGCTCTCTCTACCTTCGGGATTAGTGACGAATCTAAATAAATGCTATTTAGTGTTTGCATTGAGCATGAACGTGATTAGATCATGTTTATTGCAATATGGTTATTCATTTAAGTCAGAGAATAATGGTTATTCTGTTTACATGAATAATACCTTCAATGGTCATGCACCCAGTGAGAATGGTTTGTTGAATCTTGATCGTAGTAATACACATGTTCATAACATTGATGCCAAAAGATACAAAGTTAATAACGATAGTACCACATACTTGTGGCATTGCCGCTAAATGACATATTGGTATAAAACGCATGAAGAAACTCCATTCTGATGGATCTTTGGACTCATTCGATTTCGAATCGGTTGATACATGCGAACCATGCCTCTTGGGCAAGATGACTAAGGACCCCGTTTTCCGGTTCGATGGAGAGGGCAATTGACATATTGGAAATGATACATGTTGATGTATGCAATCCAACAAGTGTTGTAGCATGCGGTGGATATCGTTATTTTCTTACCTTCACTAATGATTTGAGTAGATATAGTGTATATTTACTTAATGAAACACAAGTCTGAAGCGTTTGAAAAGTTCAAGCAGAATCAGAGTGAAGTTTGAGATCATCGTGACGAGAAGATAAAATGTCTACGATGTGATCGTGGAGGTGAATATCTGAGTTACAAGTTTGGTATACAACTTAAGACAATGTGAAAGTTGTTTCACAACTCACGCTACCTGGAACACCATAGTATGATGGTGTGTCCGTACGTCGCAGTCGTGCTCTATTGGATATGGTACGAATTATGATGTCTCTTATCGTTTTTCCACTATCATTTTGGGTTTATGCATTAAAGACAACCACATTCACTTTAAATAGGGCACCATCTAAATCCATTGAGATAACACCATATGGTTTGGCAGAACCATAAGCTGTCATTTCTTAGAGTTTGGGAATGCGACACTTATGTCTGATAAGCTCGAACCCAAAGCGGAAAATGCGTCTTCATATAATACCCTAAGAACAGTTGGCTATACCTTCTATCTCATATTTGAGCACAAAGTGTTTGTTTCTAAAACTGGGTCCTTTCTCGAGAAAGAGTTTCTCTCGAAAGAATTGAGTGGGGGAAAGATAGAACTTGATGAGGTTGTTGAACCTTTGTTCAACCAGAGAGTAGCGCAGAGCAGAAAGATGTTTCTGTGGAGCCTACGTCAGTTGAAGAGGAAGTTAATGATGATGATCATGAAGCTTCGTATCAAATTAATATCGAACCTCGTAGGCTGACAAGGACACGTACTACTCCTGAGTGGTACGACAACCCTGTCTTGGAGGTCATGTTGTTGGACAACGATGAACCCGCGAGCTATGGAGAAGCGATGATGGGCCCGGATTCCGACAAATGGTTAGAGGCCATGAAATCTAAGAAAGGATCCATGTATGAAAACCAGGTATAGACTTTGGTAGACTTGCTTGTTGGACGGCAGATCGTTGTCGAGTACAAATGGACCTTTAAAATGAAGATAGACGCTGATGGTAAATGTCACCATTTATAAAGCTCGACTTGTCACAAATAAGTTTCCGACAAAGTTGACTGCGATGAGACTTTCTCACTCGTAGAAATGCTAAAGTCTGTTGGAATTATGTTAGCAGTTGTTGCATTTTTCAATTATGAAATCTGGCAGATGGATATCAAAACATCATTTCCTTAACGGTTTACTTGAGGAAAGGTTGTATGTGATACAACCAGAAGGTTTTGTCAATCCTAAAGGATGCTAAAAGTGTTGCGAGCTCCAGCAATCCTTCTATGGGCTGGAGCAAGCATCTTGGAGTTGGAATATATGCTTTGATGAGGTGATCAATGTTTTTGAGTCTATACAAAGTTTATGAGAAACTTGTATTTACAATAAAGTGAGTGGGAGCACTACAGAGTTTCTGATAAGCATATGTGGATGACATATTGTTGATCGGAAATGATGTAGAATTTCTGGAAAGCATAAACGGTTGTTTGAAAAGAGTTTTTCAAAGGAAGACCTAGATAAAGCTACCTAATTTTTGAGCATCAAGATCTATAGAGATAGATCATGATGCTTGATGAGACTTTCAATGAGTACATACCTTGACAGGATTTTGAAAGAGTTCAAAATGGATTAGTCAGAGAAAGAGTTATTGCCTGATTTGTAAGGTGTGATGTTGAGTAAGACTCAAAGCTCGACCACGGCAGAAGAAAGAGAAAGTACGAAGGTTGTCCCCTATGCTTTAGCCATAGGCTCTATATAGTATTCCATGCTATGTACCGCACCTGTGTGTGCCTTGCCATGAGTCCGTCAAGGGGTACAAGAGTGATCCAGGAGTGGATCACTCGACAACGGTCAATATTATGCTTAGTGACTAAAAGACTAAGGAAATGTTTCTCGGTTATGGAGGTGATAAAGGGTTCGTCGTAAAGAGTTATGTCGATGCAAGCTTTAACACTAATCCGGATGACTCTTAGTAGCAATCCGGATACGTATACTGGAGCAGCCATTTGGAATAGACCCAAGTGGAGTGTGGTAGCAGTGTCTAAAGTATGACATAGAGATTTGCAAAGTACACACGGATCTGAATGTCGCAGACCCGTTGACTAAAAGACCTCTCTCACATGCAAAGCATGATCGAGCCCCAGAACTCACTGGGTATTAGATTCATAACAATGCGAATCACATGGTGATGTGAACTAGATTATTGACTCTAGTGCAAGTGGGAGACTGTTGGAAATATGCCCTAGAGGCAATAATAAATTGGTTATTATCATATTTCCTTGCTCATGATAATCGTTTATTATCCATGCTATAATTGTATTGATCGGAAACTCAGATACATGTGTGGATACATAGGCAACACCATGTCCCTAGTATGCCTCTAATAGGCTAGCTCGTTGATCAAAGATGGCTATCGTTTCCTAGTCATGGACATGAGATGTCATTTGATAACCGGATCACATCATTAGGATAATGATGTGATGGACAAGACCCAAACTATGAACGTAGCATATGATCGTGTCAGTTTATTGCTATAGTTTTATGCATGTCAAGTATTTGTTCCTATGACCATGAGATCATGCAACTCACTGACATTGGAGGAGTACCTTGTGTGTATCAAACATCGCAACGTAATTGGGTGACTATAAAGGTGCTCTACAGGTATCTCAAAGGGTGTCTGTTGGGTTGCCATGGATCAATATTGGGATTTGTTACTCCGTGTGACGGAGAGGCATCTCAGGGCCCACTCTGTAATACAACATCACAATAAGCCTTGCAAGCAATGTGACTAAGTGTTAGCCACGTGATCTTGTATTACGGAACGAGTAAAGATACTTTCCAGTAATGAGGTTGAACTAGGTATGGAGATACCGACGATCGAATCTCAGGCAAGTAACATACCAAAGAACAAAGGGAACATCATACGGGATTAACTGAATCCTTGACATAGAGGTTCGACCGATAAAGATCTTCGTAGAATATGTAGGAACCAATATGGGCATCCAGGTCCTGCTATTGATTATTGACCATAGAGGTGTCTCGGTCATGTCTACATAGTTCGCGAACCCGTAGGGTCTGCATACTTAAGGTTCGGTGACGTTTTGGTAGTATAGAGTTATGTATGGTGGTGACCGAATGTTGTTCGGAGTCCCAGATGAGATCCCGGACGTCACGAGGAGCTTCGGAATGGTCCGGAGGTAAAGGTTGATATATAGGAAGTCCTATTTTGGTCGCCGGAAAAGTTTCGGGCTCATCGGTAGTGTACCTGGAGTGCCGATAGTGTGTCGAGGACCATCGGGAGAGGTATTTCGACCCAAGAGGCTACATGGGCTGTGGGAGGACTAATACCAGCCCTTAGTGGGCTGACCAAAGTCCCACACAAGGCCCAGGCGGCTGGGAAGAGATTCCTAAGTGGAAAAGGTGGAAAAAGGCAAAAAGGGTGGAAATAAGGAAGGAGTCCTAATCCTACTAGGAGTGGAGGAGGAGGACTCCTCCTTTCCACTTAGGCCAAAGCCTAGAGGGGCTAGCCCTTGCACCAAGCCTCCTCCTCCTCTCCTCCTATATATACTAGAGGGTTTTAGGGTTTTGGCACAAGATTTTCAGCCACGTGCAACCCTACCCTCTAGTCCGTAGTTTCTCCTCTAGATCGGTTTCAGCTATGCTTAGGTGAAGCCCTGCCGAGATTACTCCACCACCATTGCCGCAGCGCTGTCACGCTGCCGGAAAACTCGTCTACCTCTTCACTCCCTCTTGCTGGATCAAGAAGGCAGAGATCGTCATCAAGCTGTACGTGTGCTGAACGTGGAGGTGCTGTCCGTTCGGCGCTAGATCGGAAGGACCGTGATCAAGATCGTGAGACGGATCATGATGATCGCAGGATGGATCGTGGTGAGTTCGTGGGACTGATCATGATTGGATCACGGGACGGATCGTGATGAGATCGTGGGATGCTCGGCGATTTGGATTGCGAAGACGTTCGACTACACCAACCGCGTTTCTTAACGCTTCTCGCTTAGCAATCTACAAGGGTATGTAGATCCACTCTCCCTCTCGTAGATGCTCATCACCATGGATAGATCTTGCATGTGTGTAGGAATTTTTTTGTTTCCCATGCAACATTTCCTAACAATGAGGTGGAAGCAAGCGACACATGTTGAAGGATCTATAACCATATAACTTCTATTCGGAAGTAAGCAAACATAACCCATTATGTTGTCTTCCTTGTCCAACATCAACTTCTTAACATATAATATTTTAATGAGTGCTCACAATCATAAAAGATGTCCAAGATAATATATTTATATGTGAACCTCTTTTTCTTTATTACTTCCTTTTAATTGCCACAATGACCAATAGCTATGTTTGTCAACCCACAACAAGTTTCAATCGAGATACTTATTATATGTGAAGTTATCACTCCCCATAAGATCATCCCCATAAGATCATCATATATACTCTTTGCTTTTATTCTATACTTCTTTCTATTTCTTTTTCTCAAGATCAAGATCATAGCGAACAAGCTAAGCCCTCAGCTCAAAACTACTCTTTATTATATAACACTCAGACTTGCTTACATAGGGGGAACATAAAACAAAAACTCAAAACTAGATCACACGAAAACTTCATTCTACTCTATCAAGATATAACCAAAAGGATCTAACTAAGAAAAACGATAAAAGTACGGGATGTGATGGCAATACGATACCGGGGCACCTCCCCCAAGATTGGCACAAGCCAAGGGGAGTGCCCATACCCATGCGTTTAGTTGTCTTGCTTCGGAGGTGGTGATGTTGGAGTTGTTGATGAGGTTAGAGGCTTGTCCTCCGTCTTCCAAGGCATAGGATCACCATCATAAAAAGATGAACGAGTCTCCGGGATCCTCAAATCTGCAGCCAAACTCATTCTCTTAAATCTGTATTCATACTCACATTTTTGGTTTTGTAGGTCATAGATCTAGGCTAGGAGATGCTCGATTTTCTCATAAAGCTTGAAGATGTGTTCCCGGATGTCCTTGGCGTCCAGCTTGTGCTTTTGGGTAAACTCTGCGATCATCATGTGATTGGAGTTGAGTCCTCGTTCCACCATCCCTTGGCACTTGAAGACTTGTTGTTCCATTGCTTCGAGCCTTGTTTGTACACTTCCGGTCTTCTTTGGACCCTCCACATCATAGATGTGCAGCACCCCCTCACGCATCTCAATGGTTTGAGGGTGTTGCAGCACCTCCGTGAGGTAGGGGTTGATGATCTTCTCGAAGAACTTGTCCTTCGAAGCACTTGGGGACATCATGTTGATCTAAATCTGTTGCAGAAACAACTCAAAAAGAAAACAGGAAGTATCGCCGTGATACGAGAGTCAAAACCTTCAGGAGATTATATAATGAATTTTTACTGACTCGAAGGAGTATACCACAAGAAAACGGAGTCCGGATGGTACACGAGGTAGCCACAAGCCACAGGGGCTTGCCCCCCTGGCTTGTCGCCTCCTCGTGCACTATTCAGACTACTTTAAATTTTCCTAATTTTTTAAATATTCCAAAACGGATAAAATTTGCCATTGAAAAATTTTTGGAGTCTGTTTACTTACCGTACCACATACCTATTCCTTTTCGAAGTCTGTAACATTCCGGTAGGTCTCCCTAATGTACTCTCGCGGAGTTATGGTATTAATAACATTGGTCTCATCATTTATGGGAGTACCTGAGATGTAATGTTTGATTCTTTGCCCGTTTACCACCTTTGGGTTTGTGCCTTCGGCGTTGTTGATCTTGATGGCACCGGAACGACATACTTCCTCGATTATGTAAGGCCCTTCCCATTTAGAGAGAAGTTTTCCTGCAAAAAAATCTTAAAAGAGAATTGTATAGCAAGACATGATCACCTACAGTAAATTCACGCTTTTGTATCCTTCTCTTATGCCATCTCTTAACCTTTTCTTTAAACAACTTGGCATTCTCATAGGCCTGGATTCTCCATTCATCAAGTGAGATAATGTCGAATAACCTCTTCTCACCAGCAAGTTTGAAATCATAATTGAGCTCTTTAATTGCCCAATAAGCTTTATGTTCTAGCTCAAGAGGTAAGTGACAGGATTTACCATACACCATTTTATACGGAGACATACCCATAGGGTTCTTGTAAGTAGTTCTATAAGCCCACAGTGCATCATCAAGTTTCTTAGACCAATTCTTTCTAGATATATTAACAATCTTCTGCAAAATCAATTTAATTTCCCTATTGCTTAATTCTACTTGACCATTGGACTGAGGATGATAAGGAGATTCAATTCTATGATTAACATCATACTTAGCAAGCAATTTACGGAAAGCACCATGAATAAAGTGTGAACCACCATCAGTCATTAAATATCTATGCATTTTAATAGAAGTGTTATGATCAGCGCTACTAGTTGGAATAGCTTCTACCCACTTACTAACATAATCAACATCAACTAGAATATGAGTATACCCGTTAGATTGTGGAAAAGGTCTCATGTAATCAAAACCCCAAACATCAAATGGTTCAATAAAAAGAGAGTAATTCATAGGCATTTCCTGACATCTACTAATATTACCAGTTCTTTGACATTCATCACAAGACAAGACAAACTTACGATCATCCTTGAAGAGAGTTGGCCAATAAAAAACCAAATTGTATATCTTGTGTGCAGTTCTATCTCCGGTGTGGTGTCCTCCATAGGCCTTGGAGTGACATTTGCGTAGGATCTGTTCCTGTTCATGCTCAGGTACACAACGTCTAATAATACCATCTACTCCTTCTTTATAAAGGTGTGGATCATCCCAAAAGTAATGTCTTAAATCATAGGAGAACTTTTTCTTTTGTTGGTATGTGAAACTAGGCGGTACAAATTTAGCAACAATCTAATTAGCATAGTGAGCATACCATGGAGCATTACGTGAAGCCTTTATGACAGCTAATTGTTCATTAGGAAAGCTATCATCAATAGGTAGTGGGTCATCAAGAACATTTTCTAACCTAGATAAGTTATCTGCTATGGGGTTACCAACACCCTTTCTATCAATAATATGCAAATCAAATTCTTGTAGTAGAAGAACCCATCTAATAAGTCTAGGTTTAGCATCTTTCTTTTCCATGAGGTACTTAATAGCAGCATGATCAGTGTGAACAATTACTTTGGAATCAACAATATAAGGTATAAACTTATCACAAGCAAACATGACTGCTAAAAATTCCTTTTCAGTAGTAGCATAGTTTCTTTGAGAACTGTCTAGAGTTTTACTAGCATAATGGATAACACTTAATTTCTTATCAACTCTTTTTCCTAGAACAGCACCAACAACATCATCACTAACATCACACATAATTTCAAAGGGTAGGTTCCAATCAGGTGGTTGAACAATAGGTGTGGATATCAAAGCATTCTTTAGGATTTCAAATGCTTCTACACAATCATCATCAAAAACGAATGGAACATCTTTTTGTAAAATATTAGTGAGTGGCCAAGAAATCTTAGAGAAATCTTTAATAAACCTCCTATAGAAACCAGCATGACCAAGGAAACTCCTTATACCTCTGATATCCGTAGGACATGACATTTTGTCAATAGCATCAACTTTAGCTTTATCAACTTCAATACCTCTTTCGGAGACTTTGTGCCCCAAGACAATGCCTTCATTAACCATAAAGTGGCACTTCTCTCAATTCAAGACAATATTAGTTTCTTCGCATCTCTGCAAAACTCGAGCAAGGTTGCTCAAGAAATCATCAAAGCAAGTTCCGTAAATGGAAAAATCATCCATGAAAACCTCAAGAATCTTTTCATAAAAGTCAGAGAATATAGCCATCATACATCTTTGAAAGGTAGCAGGTGCATTGCATAAACCAAAAGGCATACGTCTATAATCAAAGGTACCGAAAGGGCAAGTAAAAGTGGTTTTTTCTTGATCCACTTTTGACACTGGTATTTGAGAGAAACCAGAGTAACCATCTAGAAAGCAAAAAGTGAGTATGTTTGGATAATATTTCTAGCATTTGATCAATAAAAGGTAGAGGGTAATGATCATTCTTAGTAGCTTTATTTAATTTCCTAAAATCAATTACCATTCTATAACCTGTAACAATTCTTTGCGGGATCAATTCATTTTTTTCATTAGGAACAATGGTGATACCTCCTTTCGTAGGGACACAATGAACATGACTAACCCATCTACTATTAGCAACAGGATAAATTATACCTGCCTCCAGAAGCTTTAGTATTTATTTTCTTACCACCTCTTTCATCTTAGGATTCAACCGTCGTTGGTGATCAACAACTGGTTTGGCATCAGGCTCCATATTAATTTTATGCTGACATAAAGTGGGACTAATGCCCGAAGATCATCAAGAGTATATCCAATAGCAGCACAATGCTTCCTCAGAGTTTTCAATAATCTCTTTTCTTCATGCTATGAAAGGTTAGCACTAATAATAACAGTATATAACTCCTTTTCATCAAGATAAGCATATTTCAAATATTGGGTAATTGTTTAAGCTCAAACAAGGGATCACCCTTGGGTGGAGGAGGATCCCCAAGTATTTCAACCGGTAGATTGTGTTTCAAAATAGGCTGCTGATCAAAGAAATTTTTATCTATTGGATTCCTCTCATTCATGTGCATGTCATTTTCATCGTCTAGCAAATATTGTTCTAAAGGATCAGTGGGAGGCACAACAATAGAAGCAAGACCAACAATTTCATCTCTACTAGGCAATTCTTTGTCAATGGGTTGTCTACAAAATTTAGATAAACTGAACTCATGAGACACATCCCCAAAACTCACAGTAATTATTTCTTTCTCAAATCAATCCTAGCATTAACAGTATTCAAGAAGGGTCTGCCAAATATAATGGGACAAAAATCATCTTGTGGGGAACCAAGAACAAGAAAATCAGTAGGATACTTTATTTTCCCACACAAGACTTCAACATCTCTAACAATCCCAACTGGTGCAATAGTATCTCTATTGGCAAGCTTAATAGTAACGTCAATTTCCTCTAGTTCAACTGGTGCTATATCATGCATAATTTCTTTGTATAAGGAAAAGGGAATTGCACTCGCGCTAGCGCCCATATCACACTAACCATGATAACAATGATCTCCTATTTTAACAGAAACGACAGGCACGCCAACAACTGGTCTATGTTTACTCTTAGTATGAGGCCTAGCAATTCTAGCAGCTTTATCATAGAAATGAATAACATGCCCATCAATATTATCAACCAAGAGATCTTTAACCATAACAATACTAGGTTAAACATTAATTTGTTCAGGGGGTGTAGGTGTTCTAGTACAACTCTTACGAACCACAATTTAAGCTTTAGCATGTTCCTTTATCCTAATAGGGAAGGGTGGTTTCTCAATATAAGCAGTAGGAATAACAGGATCAACATTATAAGTAATATTTTTCTCTTCAACTTTAATAGGTTCAACTACTTTCACTTCAATGGTAGGATGATATTTAAACAACTTCCCCTTAGGGAGATCAACATGAGTAGCAAAAGATTCACGGAAAGAAGCTACTATCTCAGAATCAAGTCCATATTTAGTGTTAAATTCACGAAAAGCATCGGTGTCTACGAAGGATCTAACACAATCAAACTTGAGGTTCATACCTGACTCCTTACCTTCGTCGAGTTCCCAATCTTTAGAGTTGCATTTAATTATTTCCAATAAATCCTATTTGAAGTCAATATCCTTCTTCATATATGAACCAGCACAAGAAGTATCAAGCATGGATTGATCATTACGAGAAAGCCGAGCATAAAATTTTTGAATAATAATTTCACTCGAGAGCTCATGATTGGGGCATGAATATAACATTGACTTAAGCCCCCCCAAGCTTGAGCGATTCTTTCTCCTTCACGAGGCCTAAAAATATAAATATAATTCCGATCATGATGAACTAGATGCATAGGATAGAACTTCTGATGAAATTGCATTTTCAATCGGTTGTAGATCCATGATCCAATATCATCACATAGCCTATACCATGTCAATGCCTTATCCTTCAAAGATAAAGGAAAGACCTTCTTCTTGACGTGATCCTTGGGCAGACCTGCAAGCTTAAGTAATCCACAAACTTCATCCACATAGATTAGATGCAAATCGGGATGTAGTGTTCCATTTCCTGCATAAGGATTAGCCAGCAGTTTCTCCATCATACCCGAAGGAATTTCATAATAAATATTTTCAGTAGGTTCAGTAGGTTGAGGGACAACTCTTTGTGTTTCCAGTTGAGGTGAAGATACCCCGAACAAGCCCCTTAAAGGATTACTTTCCATAGTAACAAGTGATAGTAAATTTCAGCACACTATATAAATTTTTCCTTACGAGATTCCACTTACCAAAGGCGCTTCACTCCCCGGCAACGGTGCCAGAAAAGAATCTTGATGACCCACAAGTATAGGGGATCTATCATAGTCCTTTCGATAAGTAAGAGTGTCGAACCCAACGAGGAGCAGAAGGAAATGACAAGTGGTTCTCAGTAAGGTATTCTCTGCAAGCACTGAAATTATCGGTAACAAATAGTTTTGTGATAAGATAATTCGTAGCGAGTAGCAAGTAACAAGTGTAACAAAGGTGCAGCAAGATGGCCCAATCCTTTTTATAGCAAAGGACAAGCCTGGACAAACTCTTATATAAAGAAAAGCACTCCCGAGGACACATGGGAATTTCTGTCGAGCTTGTTTTCATCATGCTCATATGATTCACGTTCGTTACTTTGATAATTTGATATGTGGGTGGACCGGTGCTTGGGTGCTGCCCTTACTTGGACAAACCTCCCACTTATGATTAATCCCTCTCGCAAGCATCCGGAACTACAAAAAAAGAATTAAGATACATCTAACCATAGCAAGAAACATGTGGATCCAATCAGCCCCTTACGAAGCAACACATAAACTAGGGTTTAAGCTTCTGTCACTCTAGCAACCCATCATCTACTTATTACTTCCCAATGCCTTCCTCTAGGCCCAAACAATGGTGAAGTTTCATGTAGTCTACGTTCACATAACACCACTAGAGGAGAGACAACATACATCTCATCAAAATCTCGAACGAATACCAAATTCACATGATTACTTATAACAAGACTTATCCCATGTCCTCAGGAACAAACGTAACTACTCACAAAGTATATTCATGTTCATAATCATAGGAGTATTAATGTTGATCAAGGATATGAACATATGATCTTCCACCAAGTAAACCAACTAGCATCAACTACAAGGAGTAATCAACACTACTAGCAACCCACAGGTACCAATCTGAGGTTTTGAGACAAAGATCGGATACAAGAGATGACCTAGGGTTTGGAGAGGAGATGGTGATAATGAAGATGTTGATGGAGATTGACCCCCTCTCGGTGAGAGGATCGTTGGTGATGATGATGGCTTTCATTTGCCCCTCCCGGAGGGAAGTTTCCCTGGCAGAACAGCTCCGCCGGAGCCCTAGATTGGTTCTGCTCAAGTTCCGCCTCGAGATGGCGGCGCTTCGCCCCGAAAGCTCTATTATGATTTTTTCCAAGTCAAAACCCTCCATATAGCAGAAGATGGGCACTGGAGGGCTGCCAGGTGGGCCACAAGCCATAGGCGCGTGCCTAGGGGTAGGACGCGCCCCCTGGCTTGTGGCTGCCTGGTGGGGACCCTGATGTATTTATTTCGCCCAATATTTTTTATATATTCAAAAATAATTCTCTGTAGATTTTCACGACTTTTAGAGTTGTGCACAATAGGTATCTCAGATTTGCTCTTTTTATAGTCCAGAATTCCAGCTGCCGACATTCTCCCTCTTCATGTAAACCTTGTAAAATAAGAGAGAAAAGGCATAAGTATTGTACCAAAGTATGTAATAACAGCCCATAATGCAATAAATATCAATATAAAAGCATGATGCAAAATGAACGTATCATGGTTGCACAAGTAAGCTTCCAGTCTTGAAGTGTTCATTTGTCTCTTTGAGCCTGGGTGGAATTCCATAGGGTGATCTCCGGGTACTTCGGGATACCCTGGGCAAGTCCTGGTTTCTCCACGTGCCCAGGAAAGTCCACCGGTTTCTTCAGGGTGCCCCAACCATTCCACCTAGAGGTGTGGTGATATTGTTTCCACCTTAAGGTTAACCAAAAATTATTATTGGTCTCACAACTTTCATGAAGTTCACTCCCACCAATCTCGTCTACTAAAGCATAGCCATATAAGCCATATAGTAATTCAATGATTCTCGGGGCTTGGTAATGAGGGTATTGGGTTCCTACCTCATGATACTACAAAGGGGAAAAATCTCCATTTACCTACTTGATGAAAGTGAAAGGGTGTATCTAATGCAATAAAACATAGGTCGTAAAAGTGATCAAAGTGACTTTCCTGGTACCGCTGATGAAATTCTTCGCTCTCACAAATCCTGATAATTCCACTCATCACACTTTGGGAAATCAAATGTAAGCAAGCATTGGCATACATAAGCAATCACACCATCATAAAAGAAATCATAAAGAAACTAAACGAAATTATGAAGAAAAACTCATGAAAAACTTATGAAAGTTTATGAAGAATCAAAATAAAACCAAATAAAGTTTCTGATCATCATAAATTTTCAATAAAAATTAATTTATAAACTATTTAATTTTTAACAGAAATTATTTTGTTAGAACTTTAATTAGCAAAAAGAATCAAGTTAAAAGCTTTTCTGAAACCAAAGTTATGGCCAAATCAATTTGCAAAAATTGAACTGAAAGAATTTCAACTCTTTATTAAATTCTATTCCCGTTGACTAAGAGAAACGTAGTTCAATCATATTGAAGTGGCAAAAGGAATTACTTAAAAGTAAAAGAAAATACTTTTATTTTAATTAAAACAAGCCTGATTGCTTAAGATTTGAAATCTGATCCAAACAGATCTAAAATAGTTTCTAAACATTATTTCTATTTTTCCTCTCGATAAACAAAACATATAGAAAATAGTAGCAAAAAGAATCAACTTAAAATATATTTTCAAGTAAAAGATTTAAGCAAATTGTTGTTTGAATCAAATATGTTCAAATTCAAAATTCAAAAGTAAAAAAAAAACTTGGGTCCACTTGATAGAGGAGATCAATACGAACTAGTAGAAAAAGAATCAGTGAAATTGGATGTGATACGTCTCAAACATATCTACTTTTGCAAACACTTTTGTTCTTATTTTGGACTCTAATTTGCATGATTTGAATCAAAATAACCCATAGTGACGTTGTTTTCAACAGGATTACCGTGGTGTTATTTTTGTGCAGAAATAAAGTTCTCGGAATCGGACGAAACTTTCCGTGGATTTTTCTAGAATATATGAAGAATTATGGAGAGAAGACTTGCTGGAGGGGGCCTACCTATGGGCCACAAGCCAACAGGGCACGCCCTGTTAGCTTGTGGGGCCCACATGGCTCCCCAACCCTTATTCCAGACCTATAAATTCACAATTATAGAGAAAAAAATATAAAAGAATATTTCATCGTGTTTCATGAGATGGAGCTGCCACCACCTCATGTTCTTCCTCGGGAGGGCTGATCCGGAGTCCATTTGGGGCTCCGGATATTGGAGATCATCGCCGTCATCATCACCAACCCTTCTCCATCAACAATTCCATGATGCTCACCATCGGGAGTGAGTAATTCCTTTGTAGGCTTGCTGGACGGTGATGGGTGTGGATGAGATTAATCATGTAATTGAGTTATTTTGATAGGGCTTGATCCCTAGTATCCACTATGTTCTGAGATTGATGTTGCTATGACTTTGCTATGCTTAATGCTTGTCACCTGGGCCCGAGTGCCATGATTTTCAGATATGAACCTATTGTGTTTTCATAAATGAGAGTGTTTTAGATCCTATTTTGAAAGTTTTATGCACCTATTACGTGTCATGATCCTCATACCCCAAGGTGACAACAATTGGGATTCTTTCCCATGATTGTCGTAATTTGAGTAGTTCATGTATTCACTAAGTGGTAATGCTTTGTTCCGGTTCTCTATTAAAAGGAGGCCTTAATATCCCTTAGAATTCCTTATGGACCCCGATGCCATGGGAGGGTGGGACTAAAGATGTCATGCAAGTTGTTATTGCAAGCACGCATGACTATATACGAAATACATGCCTACATTATATTGATGAATTGGAGCTGGTTTTGTGTCGCTCTAGTGTGTAATTGTTACATGATGAATGTGACCCATATCTATAAATCACCAATCCATGTCCTACACTTTTCATATACTAATCTTGCTAAGTTACTATTGATGCTACTACTATTACAATCACTACAAAACTGTTGTTGTTACTGTTACTACTGCTATTCTACCTTGCTATTAAACTTTTGCTACAGAAGGATACTCCATGTGTGGTTTAGTTGACAACTCAAATGCTAAGCCCTTAAATATTCTTTGGCTCCCCTTGTGTCGAATCAACAAAATAGGGTAAAATACTTCGCTCGAAGTCTGTTATGATCCCCTATACTTGTGGTTTATCAAGACTGTTTTTCGGCGCCGTTGTCGGGGAGCATAACTCTCTTTATTGTGTTCACTAAGGTTACCCTATTGTCACTATGAAGAATCTGAAAGATGCTAAAACCAATATCATTCCCTCTCGTACGAGAGGAATCTCATCCTAAAGCCGGCTTATTTAAACAACCTCCCAGTCCTTTGAACTTGCTTTACCAGGCTGCCCCTTCATCTTCGGATGATTCGACGGCTATGCAACTTCCTGATTTTACTATCAACCATGGGTAAGTCTCTGAACTTTATAATTATCTCCTTATTTTAACATCAAACTTTGAGCTGTGCCTTCCTTAGCATAATACTTAAACTTTACCATCGTAGGGCAAAGGCCACTTCGTCCAAGAAGGTTGGCAGGTCATCTTCTGGCACCATGGACTACAACACGTCAGTATTTTTGCCAAGAACTGACCTTTCTATAGAGGATGGTACGAATAGGACTGCTGTGTAACATCCCAAAATTTGGAATGTTATATTTGTTAGGAGACGTAGTAGTAAATCAAAATTTTCCTACGCGTTCACCAAGATCCATCTATGGAGAAACCAGCAACGAGCAAGGGGAGAGTGGATCTTCATACCTTTGAAGATCGCTAAGCGGAAGCGTTACAAGAACGCGGTTGATGGAGTCGTACTCGCAGCGATTCAGATCGCGGTAGATCCGATCAAGTGCCGAACGGACGGCACCTCCGCGTTCAACACACGTGCAGCCCGGTGACGTCTCCAACACCTTGATCCAGCAAGGAGGAAGGAGAGGTTGGGGAAGGGCTCCAACAGCAGCACGACGGCGTGGTGGTGGTGGAGTAGCAAGGTATTCCGACAGGGCTTCGCCTAAGCGCTGCGGAGGAGGAAGAAGAGAGGTAGGGCTTCGCCGTGAGAGAGAGAGATCAAATCTTCTCTCAAAACATCCAAAACCTCAAGTATATATAGGAGGAGGGACGTGGAGGGCTGGCTTGGCCTCTACTCCAAAGAGGAGATGGCCGGCCGAATTAAAGGGAGAGTCCACCTCCCACAAGGGAGGTGGATCTCCTCCTTTTAAATCCTTTTTGCCTTATCTCCTTATCTCCAGCCACATGGGCCTTTAGCAAAAGTATTTACCAGCCCAATAAGGGCTGACACACTTTATCTAACAGCCCATGAAGTCCTCTGGTCGTCACACCCCTCCCGGGGGTCCTCCGGCACCCTCCCGGCACTCCCGGTACACTACCGATGAGCCCGAAAACTTTCCGATGACCGAAACTGGACTTCCTATATATCAATCTTTACCTCCGGACCATTCCGGAGCTCCTCGTGACGTCCGGGATCTCATCCGGGACTCCGAACAACCTTCGGTAATCACGTATACCTTTTCCCTATAACCCTAGCGTCATCGAACCTTAAGTGTGTAGACCCTACGGGTTCGGGAGACACGTAGACATGACCGAGACACCTCTCCGGTCAATAACCAACAGCGGGATCTGGATACCCATGTTGGCTCCCACGTACTCCACGATGATCTCATCGGATGAACCACGATGTCAAGGATTCAATCAATCCCGTATACAATTCCCTTTGTCTATCGGTATGATACTTGCCCGAGATTCGATCGTCGGTATCCCCATACCTTGTTCAATCTCGTTACCGGCAAGTCTCTTTACTCGTTCCGTAATACATCATCCTGTGACTAACTCCTTAGTCACATTGAGCTCATAATGATGATGTCTTACCGAGTGGGCCCAGAGATACCTCTCCGTCACACGGAGTGACAAATCCCAGTCTCGATTCGTGTCAACCCAACAGACACTTTCGGAGATACCCGTAGCGTACCTTTATAGCCACCTAGTTACGTTGTGACGTTTGGCACACCCAAAGCATTCCTACGGTATCCGGGAGTTACACAATCTCATGGTCTAAGGAAATGACACTTGACATTGAAAAGCTTTAGCAAACGAACTACACGATCTTGTGCTATGCTTAGGATTGGGTCTTGTCCATCACATCATTCTCCTAATGATGTGATCCCGTTATCAACGACATCCAATGTCCATGGTCATGAAACCGAGACCATCTATTGATCAACGAGCTAGCCAACTAGAGGCTCACTAGGGACACGTTGTGGTCTATGTATTCACACATGTATTACGGTTTCCGGTTAACACAATTATAGCATGAACAATAGACAATTATCATGAACCAGGAAATACAACAATAACCATTTTATTATTGCCTCTAGGGCATATTTCCAACAGTCTCCCACTTGCACTAGAGTCAATAATCTAGTTCACATCACCATGTGATTAACACTTACATCACCATGTGATCATATCATCATGTGATTAACACCCAATAAGTTTGGGGTTTGTTCATGTTCTGCTCGTGAAAGAGGTTTTTAGTCAGCGGGTCTGCGACATTCAGATCCGTGTGTACCTTGCAAAATTTCCATGTCATATTTGTAGATACTACTCCCATGCTCCACTTGGAGCTATTCCAAATGGCTGCTCCACTATACGTAGCTGGATTTCTACTAAGAGTCATCCGGATTGGTTTTAAAGCTTGCATCATCGTAACACTTTACGATGAACTCTTTATCACCTCCATAATCGAGAAATATTTCCTTAGTTCTCAAGTTACTAAGGCTAACTTTGACCGCTGTCTAGTGATCCACTCTTGGATTACTCTTGTACCCCTTGACAGACTCATGGCAAGGCACACACAGGTGCGGTACACAGCATGGCATACTATATAGAGCCTATGGCTAAAGCATAGGAGATGACACTCATCTCTTCTTTATCTTCTGCCGTGGTCGGGTATTGAGTCTTACTCAATTTCACACCTTACAATACAGTCAAGAACTCCTTCTTTGACCCATCTATTTTGAACTCCTTCAAAAACTTGTCAAGGTATGTCTTCGTCGAAAAAACTTATCAAGCGAATAGATCTATCCCTATAGATCTTGATGCTCAATAAAATAGTAGCTTTATCTGGGTCTTCCTTTGAAAAACAAAACTTTTCAAACAACCCTTCATGCTCTTCCAGAAATTCTACATCATTTCCGATCAATAATATGTCAACTACATATTCTTATAAGAAATTCCATAGTGCTCCCACTCACTTTCTTGCAAATACAAGTTTCTCATAAACTTTGTATAAACTTAAACACTTTGATCACCTCATCAAAGCATATATTCCAACTCCGAGATTCTTGCTCCAGTCCATAGAAGGATCGCTGGAGTTTGCATATTATTAGCATCCTTAGGATTGACAAAACCTTCTGGTTGTATCACATACAACTCTTCCTCACAGAAACCATTATGGAAACCTTGTTTTGTCATCCATCTGCCAGATTTCATAATCAAAAAATGCAGCAACTGCTAACAAAATTTTAATAGACTTTTAGCATCGCTACAGATGAGACAATCTCATCGCAGTCAACTCCTTGAACTTGGCGGAAACTTCTTTGCGACAAGTCGAGCTTTATAAATGGTGACATTTCACCATTAGCGTCTATGTTTATCTCAAAGGTCCATTTGTACTCAATGACCCGCCATTCAACAGGCAAGTCTACCAAAGTCCATACTTGGTTTTCATACATGGATCCTTTCTCGGATTTCATGGCTCCTAGCCATTTGTTGGAATCCGGGCCCACCATCGCTTCTTCATAGTTCGTAGGTTCATCGTTGTCCAACAACATGATTTCCAAGACAGGGTTGTCGTACTACTCAGGAGCAGTACGCGTCCTTGTCGACCTACGAGGTTCGATAGTGACTTGATCCGAAGCTTCATGATCATCATCATTAACTTCCTTTTCAACTGAGTAGGCTCTACAGAAACATCTTTCTGTGTTGCGCTATTCTCTGGATGAAACAAAGGTTCAACAACCTTATCAAGTTCTATCTTCCTCCCACTCAATTCTTTCGAGAGAAACTCTTTCTCAAGAAAGGACCCGTTCTTAGCTACAAATACCTTTTGCGCTTGGATCTGAGATAGAAGGTATACCCAATGTCTCATTAGGGTATTCTATGAAGATGCATTTGTCTACTTTGGGTTCGAGCTCGCTAGGTGAAAAACCCATTTTCACATAAGCGTCGCAGCCCCAAACATTAAGAAATGACAGCTTAGGCTTCTATCAAACCATAATTCTCACGGTGTCATCTCAACAGACTTAGATGGTGCCCTGTTAAAGTGAATGGATTTGTCTTTAATGCATAACCCCATAACGATAGTGGTAAAACGATAAGAGACATCATAGTACTCACTATATCCAATAGAGCACGACTACGACGTTCGAACACACCATCACACTATGGTGTTCCAGGAGGCGTGAGCTGTGAAACAATTTCCACATTGTCTAAAATTGCATACCAAACTCGTAACTTAGATATTCACCTCCATGATCATATCATAGACATTTATCTTCTTGTCACGATGATCTTTAACTTCACTCTGAAACTCCTTGAACCTTTCAAACATTTCAGATTCGTGTTTCATTAAGTAAATATCCCCATATTTACTCAAATCATCAGTGAAGGTAAAGAAAAACAACGATATCCACTGTGTGTTTCAACACTCATTGGACCACATACATCAACATGTATTAATTCCAATAAGCCACTTGCCCGCTCCATCATATTGGATGACGGGGTCTCAGTCATCTTGCCCAAGAGGCATGGCTCGCATGTCTCAACCGATTCGAAATCGAGTGAGTCAAAAAACATCCATCATCATGGAGTTTCTTCATGCGATTTATACCAATATGACATTACGTGGCAGTGCCACAAGCATGTGGTACTATCATTATTAACTTTGTATCTTTTGGTACCAATGTTATGAATATGTGTACTACTACGATCATGATTCGATAAACCATTTCGAGTGGGTGCATGACCATTGAAGGCATTATCCATGTAAACAGAATAACCATTATTCTCTAACTTATATGAATAACCGTATCGCACTAATCATGATCTAATCACGTTTATGCTCAACGCAAACACCAAATAACATTTATTTAGGTTTATCACAAATCCTGAAGGTAGAGAGAGCGTGCGATGGTGATCACATCAATCTTGGAAATACTTCCAACACACATCGTCACCTTTCACCTAGCTAGTCTCCATTTACTCCGTAGCTTTTATTTCGAGTTGCTAACACTTAGCAACCGAACCGGTATCTAATACCCAGGTGCTACTAGGAGTACCAGCAAGGCACACATCACTAACACGTATATCAAATATACTTCCATTGACATTACCAGCCTTCTTATCTACCAATCATCTAGGGTTTTTCTGCTTCAGCGAACATTCTCCTCATAACAGAAGCACTTAGTCTCGGGTTCGTGCTCAACCTTGGGTTTCTTCACTAGAGCAACAACTGGCTTGCCATTCCTGAAGTTTTTCCCTTCTTGCCCTTGCCCCTTTTGAAACTAGTGGTTTTCACTTAACCATCAACACTTGATGCTCCTTATTGATTTCTACCTTCGTGGTGTCAAACATCACGAACAACTCAGGGATTATCTTATCCATCCCTGGCATGTTATAGTTCATCATGAAGCTCTAGTAGCTTGGTGGCAGTGACTTGGAGAACTGCATTAATCACTATCTCATCTGGAAGATTAACTCCCACTTGATTCAAGTGATTGTAGCACCCAGACAATCTGAGAACACGCTCACCGATTAAGCTATTCTCCTTTATCTTGCAGGCAAAGAATCTTGTTGGAGGTCTCATACCTCTCAACATAGGCACGAGCTTGAGATCACAATCTCAGCTCCTAGAACATCTCATATGTTCTGTGACGTTCAAAACATTTTGAAGCCTCAATTCTAAGCCGTAATGCATGACGCACTGAACTATCACGTAGTCATCAAAAAGTGCCTGTCATATGTTCACAACATCTACAGACAACGCTTGAGGGAGTGATGCAGTTAGCGGTACATCAAAAACATAAGCTTCCTGTGCAGCAATGAGGACAATCCTCAGATCACGGACCCAGTCCGCATTATTGCTACCATCAACTTTCAACTTACTTTTCTCTAGGATTGTATCAATAAAACTGGGGAGCTACAGCGCGAGCTATCTACGACATAATTTGCAAGGACATTTTTAGACTAAGTTCATGATAATTAAGTTCATTTAATCAAATTATTAATGAACTCCCACTTAGATAGACATCTCTCTAGTCTTCCAAGTGATACATGATCCATGTCAACTAGCCCGTGTCCGATCATCACGTGAGACGGACTAGTCATCCATGGTGAACATCTCCATGTTGATCGTATCTTCTATACGACTCATGTTCGACCTTTCGGTCTTCCGTGTTCCGAGGCCATGTCTGTACATGCTAGGCTCGTCAAGTCAACCTAAGTGTTTCGCGTGTGTAAATCTGGCTTACACCCGTTGTATGCGAACGTTAGAACCTATCACACCCGATCATCACGTGGTGCTTCGGAACAACGATCCTTAGCAACGGTGCACAGTTAGGGTGAACACTTCTCTTGAAATTTTATTGAGAGATCATCTTATTTACTACCGTCGTTCTAAGCAAATAAGATGTAAACATGATAAACATCACATGCAATCAATATAGTGACATGATATGGCCAACATCATCTTGCTCCTATGATCTCCATCTTCGGGGCACGATGATCATCATTGTCACCGGCACGACACCATGATCTCCATCATCATGATCTCCATCATTGTGTCTTCATGAAGTTGTCTCGCCAACTATTACTTCTACTACTATGGCTAACGCTTAGCAATAAAGTAAAGTAATTACATGGCGTTTATGATTGACACGCAGGTCATACAATAATGTAAGACAACTCCTATGGCTCCTGCCGGTTGTCATAGTCATCGACATGCAAGTCGTGAACCCTATTACAAAGAACATGATCAATCTCATACATCACAATGCATCACATCACATCCTTCTGGCCATATCACATCACAAGGCATATGCTGCAAAAACAAGTTAGACGTCCTCTAATTTGTAGTTGCAAGTTTTTACGTGGTTGCTATAGGTTTCTAGCAAGAACGTTTCTTACCTACGCCAAAACCACAACGTGATATGCCAATTGCTATTTACCCTTCATAAGGACCCTTTTCATCGAATCCAATCCGACTAAGGTGGGAGAGACAGACACCCGCTAGCCACCTTATGCAACTGGTGCATGTCAGGCGGTGGAACCGGTCTCACGTAAGCGTACGTGTAAGGTTGGTCCGGGCCGCTTCATCCCACAATACCGTCGAATCAAGATAAGACTAGTAACGGCAAGCATATTAACAAAATCGACGCCCACAACTGCTTTGTGTTCTACTCGTGCATAGATTCTACGCATAGACCTAGCTCTGATACCACTGTTAGGAGACGTAGTAGTAAATCAAAATTTTCCTACGCGTTCACCAAGATCCATCTATGGAGAAACCAGCAACGAGCAAGGGGAGAGTGGATCTTCATACCTTTGAAGATCGCTAAGCGGAAGCGTTACAAGAACGCGGTTGATGGAGTCGTACTCGCAGCGATTCAGATCGCGGTAGATCCGATCAAGTGGCGAACGGACGGCACCTCCGCGTTCAACACACGTGCAGCCCGGTGACGTCTCCAACACCTTGATCCAGCAAGGAGGAAGGAGAGGTTGGGGAAGGGCTCCAACAGCAGCACGACGGCGTGGTGGTGGTGGAGTAGCAAGGTATTCCGACAGGGCTTCGCCTAAGCGCTGCGGAGGAGGAAGAAGAGAGGTAGGGCTTCGCCGTGAGAGAGAGAGATCAAATCTTCTCTCAAAACATCCAAAACCTCAAGTATATATAGGAGGAGGGACGTGGAGGGCTGGCTTGGCCTCTACTCCAAAGAGGAGATGGCCGGCCGAATTAAAGGGAGAGTCCACCTCCCACAAGGGAGGTGGATCTCCTCCTTTTAAATCCTTTTTGCCTTATCTCCTTATCTCCAGCCACATGGGCCTTTAGCAAAAGTATTTCCCAGCCCAATAAGGGCTGACACACTTTATCTAACAGCCCATGAAGTCCTCTGGTCGTCACACCCCTCCCGGGGGTCCTCCGGCACCCTCCCGGCACTCCCGGTACACTACCGATGAGCCCGAAAACTTTCCGGTGACCGAATTTGGACTTCCTATATATCAATCTTTACCTCCGGACCATTCCGGAGCTCCTCGTGACGTCCGGGATCTCATCCGGGACTCCGAACAACCTTCGGTAATCACGTATACCTTTTCCCTATAACCCTAGCGTCATCGAACCTTAAGTGTGTAGACCCTACGGGTTCGGGAGACACGTAGACATGACCGAGACACCTCTCCGGTCAATAACCAACAGCGGGATCTGGATACCCATGTTGGCTCCCACGTACTCCACGATGATCTCATCGGATGAACCACGATGTCAAGGATTCAATCAATCCCGTATACAATTCCCTTTGTCTATCGGTATGATACTTGCCCGAGATTCGATCGTCGGTATCCCCATACCTTGTTCAATCTCGTTACCGGCAAGTCTCTTTACTCGTTCCGTAATACATCATCCTGTGACTAACTCCTTAGTCACATTGAGCTCATAATGATGATGTCTTACCGAGTGGGCCCAGAGATACCTCTCCGTCACACGGAGTGACAAATCCCAGTCTCGATTCGTGTCAACCCAACAGACACTTTCGGAGATACCCGTAGCGTACCTTTATGGCCACCCAGTTACGTTGTGACGTTTGGCACACCCAAAGCATTCCTACGGTATCCGGGAGTTACACAATCTCATGGTCTAAGGAAATGACACTTGACATTGAAAAGCTTTAGCAAACGAACTACACGATCTTGTGCTATGCTTAGGATTGGGTCTTGTCCATCACATCATTCTCCTAATGATGTGATCCCGTTATCAACGACATCCAATGTCCATGGTCATGAAACCGAGACCATCTATTGATCAACGAGCTAGCCAACTAGAGGCTCACTAGGGACACGTTGTGGTCTATGTATTCACACATGTATTACGGTTTCCGGTTAACACAATTATAGCATGAACAATAGACAATTATCATGAACCAGGAAATACAACAACAACCATTTTATTATTGCCTCTAGGGCATATTTCCAACAATATTATTCACTAGAATGATTAATTGTTTGATGGAGTGATTGAAATTGAGTGAAAT
The DNA here is from genome assembly GCA_022496015.1 of Hordeum marinum. NCBI lineage: Eukaryota > Viridiplantae > Streptophyta > Magnoliopsida > Poales > Poaceae > Hordeum > Hordeum marinum. Next base: position 219,191,463 of record CM039672.1, read on the forward strand.
TTGAAACTTTTGAATGAGAGGGAATAAAATGACTTTCCCCTTTTGTTTTTGAATTCAAATTCATCCAATTCAAATCAATGAGAGAAGATGACATGACTTCTTCAAATGATGGATTTGAATTTTTGGATTTGCAAAAACTATTGAAAATTTTCTAGTTGGAATCCATTTCATATTAGGCTCCATTTTAAGGCTTGAATGAATTCAAATTCACTTGCCCAAATTAAAAAAAATTGAGAGGAGGAACATGACCCTCCAAACCAGGGTATTTTTGTGAAATATTTGAACCCTAAAACCCAGGGGTTTATTTGCAAATTATTTGCAAAATAAATAAAATCAATTTAGGCATTCTCTGAAAGGTATTTATTTCGGCCGTGGGAAAATGTCCATCTTATTGCTTCTATTTGTCTGATATTTTTATTATATTAAACTTCCATGTTTCGACTTGATTTGATATTCCAAATCATGTTTTTATTTCCTTATTTTAATAAAAAGGAAAATACTCTCAATAATAGGAAAATATCTTTTATTAGGAAACGAGAGGAGGCCCAGTTAGGAAGGTTTCGGCCGAGATCACCTCCATGACAGATTTAAATCTCTTCGGATCGGTCACCGCCCACCCTTGCCTTCTCTCTCGCTCGCTGATGCTCTAGGCCCACTGGTCGTCCCTTCCTTTCGAGCACCCTTCTCCTTCCTTCCCTCTCCCTTTCCTTCCCGACGTTGGAGCTCGCCGGATCCGAGACGTATCTCCCCCTTCCCTTCCCCGAGCTCCCTGACCCCTCCTATAAAAGCCACATCACCCCCACACCCCGTTCCCCCTCCAAACCGCCCTAGTCCATCACCAGAACGTCACCCCGACCACCTCGCTAGAGCTCTGCTCGAGGCCGAAGCTCCTCGAGCTCGAGGCGCTCGCCTCCGTCGCCGTCGACCCCTATGACGCCATAAATCGATGCCAAAGCCTTGCCACCATCGCCTGGTCGCCTTCACCGTCGTCCCCGACCACCGGACCGCCGTCCCCAAGCACGACCGCTCCTCTACCTCGTCGTCGCCAATGACGGAGCTCCCCTCTCCCCTGTGTAAGTCACGATGATGCCCTCCTCCGTAAGATCTGATTTGAACGGTTAGGATTAGAACCCATTTTTTATTATAAATGTCAAAACTTTTCTCATTAGAAATCGGTTGTTCGCTTGTTTATTTCGCACACGCACAGGCCTCGGCCAATCATAGCTTACCACGTAGCCTTGTCCGTTAGATAAGATTTTGTTTTTCTTTTAGTTTCTGTTTTTAGACAGAAACAGTTTCTGTTTTAGAAATTGAATAACTTTTAGGATTTTATTGTTTTTGAGTGATTATTTTTGCATTGTGTCCCAAATTTATTCTAGTTTCCGTAGATATCAAGTTTGACCATGTTCAGAAATTTTAAATTTGAATTCAAACATATTTGATTCAAACACCAAAATTCGAATAACATGAGTTTAAAAACATATTTTTTGGGTGATTCTTTTTGCCACTTGTTTGTATTGGTTATATTAATCACCCTGTTCATTTTGAGAATTTTTAGAATATTTTAAGTTAAGGGTTTAAGCAAAATAGAATCTGTTTAGTTCTTTTTTAGGTTTATTTCTATTTGTTTTGTTTTAAATTGTTTTATTTTATTTTATTTTATTTGACAAGTTTTATTGTGTTTTCTGTTAGTTAGCGGTAGTATTTCAACCAAGTTTATTTTTATGTCATTTATTATTTTTATAGCATAAAATCACTTCTAGTTTCATAATAACTTGCAAATTGATTTCATTACTAGTTTGATTTCCTATTTGAAAATATTTTTTATAAATTGTTTTATAAGTTTTAATTTCTGCTAACTTAGTTGTTTCATATTTTGTTTTCTCTTATTTTACTATTTTATTGTTTTTTTCCTTGTTGTTAAGTTTATTAGGCAAAAACTTATGTGTTTAGTGTATTGTTTTCATAGTTCTTAGTTGTTCTTCAAAAGTAATTCTTTTTGCTAGTTAAATATTTGCTAAAATACTTTTGTTAGATTTTACTTTGTTGTTGCCTTGTTGCTATTGAAAATAGGATTATTTGTAGAGAAAAATACTTTGCTTGTTTTGATGAAGTTTTGTTGTTTTAACTTTTGTCTTAAGTATTTCCTTCATCACAACCCTACCGTGTTTAATTTTTGTGTTGCTTCTTGTTTGTTAGTAATGATTGCTAGCTGTTTGCTTATGAGTGCAATGTTTGGTTATATAGATTTCATCGATGAGTGATGAATAGTTTTATCAAGTTATTTTCTAAGAGCAATTCTATCTTCATCAACCTTACCAGGCAAGTTCACTTTGATCATCTTACATTACCTATGTTTTATTTGCATTAGAATAAATCTCTCCAATCATACATCCAGTAGTATATTGAGCTTGAACTTATGGTAGTATCATGAGGTAGGAGAAACCCAACACCCTATTAACATTGCTCGGGAAGGGACGTTACTTCACAATTGCTACGCTTTAGTAGACGGGGTTTGGTTGTGAGATTCAGGAGTGTTGTGAGGTTAATGAATTATTTCAAGACCTACATGATGATCAAGACTTCAAGACTTCATGGACTCAATATACCTCTGGGTGGATTCGACATGCATTTTGGCAGCCCGATATCTATCATGGTTATGCCGAGAATCCTGGTATCTATGTGTGATCATCCCAACGGAATGCCACCCGGGTTCAAAGAGATGGATGGATACTTCAAGGCTGGAAAGCTTACGTATGCAACCACAAGTCAATATGGGCTCTGACTTGGTTGACCTTAGCGGTGACTCTGGTAGGTCAGATTGCTACGAGATGTAGAAGAATGGTAGGATTGGATGGGCACTGACTTTCTATTAGAGGATCACTTTGGAAGACCATGTTTCGATCGTCTCGTTCTCAAATATCAGGCAGTGCGAGGACACAATGAGAGGGATCGAATCTTGTGGGTAAAGTGTACAAACCTCTGTAGAGTGTATAACCTAATCGATTAGTCGTGTCCTCGCTTACAGACAACATGAGCATCGGAGATGATACTATCAACCAGTCTCAACACAATTAATAAATTTTATGACGAGTGGGTCTATTAATAATTTTGGGACAAGAGAATTGGTTGGTGGAACCATCTCATTAACAACAAACTTTTGTAGTGATATTCCTTTTGACTCCTTTGTTGTAGGGAAAATAAAACCAGCTTTTTCTACAAAAACTCAGACACAAAGTCATAAAGCCTTTTGCATATAGAATAGACTTTATCATTTTATTCTATGGTGATCTTGCCGGTACATTCAATGTAGTGACCTACACGGCTGCAACGTCTCATGTTGCAGGAATATTTCTATGACAAGTAAGTGTACGATTTAGGGTTACGGTCTACACTCAACCTGTCGTTGGTGTTTAATGGGACTCCACTCCCGTTGACTGTTTTTGTTGAAATTTAAGAGTTATATATCAGTTTTATGTTATTTACATGTGATTGTACTTTGATATATACATCGATGTACTGTGTGTGTCAGCATACTGATTCAGGGATGGCACTAACACATAGAGGCTTGACTCGTTTTGAATCGGGACGCTACAAAAATGGTATTAGAGCACATGTTGACTGTATGATGTGACCCTAGAAACTGGAAAGCCCATATGGCAGGATATCTCTCAAAATTATTCAAAAAATCTTTTACTTCTTATCCCTTCTGAGTTTTATCAAATAGTTAGATAATACCCTTGTCCCTTTGACCACTCGGAGGAATCAACTAATGTCACTTCAACCAGGACAAGATATCGGACAGCTGATGACCAACTCAGACAAAGATGGATTTCTCTATGGAAAGAGATACGATTTTTTGAAGATTATAAAGACCCGAAGAAATTGAAGACCCTGAAGAAATCCAAGATTTTATGCGCCCTAGAATCCCAAACCCCTGTTGTATACTCACGTTAGATACGATGATTTGTGAGCTGTCATTTGTGTGCATTTCTTCTTACAACCACAAATAAAACATATTTTCAAACTATTGTTTGTATTGTGTATATCTCCCTCCTTTCTCTTACCCATCTCATCCCCCAAACCTTGGACCCAATAGATGGCGTATGAAGCTGGACTTGTATTCTCTGGACCTTTGACCCAGCCAGAGGCTGAAATATGGTTTCACAACATGGAGAACCACTTCGGGAGCAATTTGATTACAAGGAAGTATGAGGTTGCACACGCTCTTGAGTACCTTTCCCAAAGTGCTGCTATCTGGTGGAAAATGCATCAAGCCATATAAGGATATAATGGAGCAAAAAACTGGAGGAGTTCAAGAAGACTCTGTCAAGATCCCGTCTCATCCGGAAGCACTATGATAGGCGTATAAAGAAGCTTTGTGCTTGCGAGATCTATGGAGAAATAGGACAGACACAGGAAGAACACAAGGATGGATGTCATCATTGTGAAGAAAATCACCCAGCTGAGGAATGCCTAACTAGTCTGGTGACTTGTTTATTGTGTGAAGGAACCACCCACTACCCGACTTAGTGCCACATTTACCCCAAGGTACAACAAGTTGTCAGGAAGCGGAAAGAAGCAATGAAGGAAACCTTCAAGAAGATTTTGAAGAACATGTAGTGAAGGAAGATGTTGAAGACCCTGATGGACAGAGCTTTGCCAGATTTTTCTCCAATGCCTGCTACTCGTGTGGAGAAGAAGGACATTTTTCACAAGATTGCACGAAGGAAAGTCAAGAGAATCCGTGAGACTCTCTTATAGAAAAAGTGGAGATTGATCCACATGAAATAGAAGAATTGATCAAAATGAAGAAGACCAAGAAGAGAAAGAGCATGCATTCCCAGAACAACCAAAACCTAACAAAGGATAAGAGTCATATTACTTGTTTTGAGTGTAAGAACACATTTCACTACGCTAGTAAATGCCCAGAAAGGAAGCCCCGAGACATGTCAGAAGTCATTTGTTTGCGCTCCAAGGAAGTAGGACATTTTTCCAGGGAATGTTCACACGAAAAAAGCTCGTAGCGAGTAATTGAGATCTTGGATATTGTAATAAGGATATAATCTGTGTAGTGGGAAGCATACTTATTTTTCATATGGAGTTGGACTATGTAATGGAAGACTCAAAGATTGTAATAGTTCATGAAAGTTGACATGAACTATGCTAAAAGGCTCGATGAGGTTTTTGTGTTGTTAACAATTATTTTGAACTGCTTATGTGTGTAAACATGGATGAAAATGAGTTGTTGATGCATAAACTAGGATTTTGCTAAATTACAAGGATACAATAGAATATGGTCAATGGATAACCCATTACATTTTGTTTTAAGGATGAAAACACCCTGTAAGATCTTGGGAGGTGAAATTGAAGCTTGGTTTGGATGATATGGATGTTTTCCAAGAAGAATACATACTCTAAGTACCCTTTTTCTGACATCTACAGATGATGACCCTTTACGAGTCTTTCCTCAAGGGCCCGGAGACGATCATGACCCTGACTAGTGATCGGGATTACCCAAGGATCCTGAAGGATATGATGAAGCACATCCATATTGAAGGAGATGCAGTCTACAAAGGCTACCCCTTCATGGAAAATGGAGCGAAACTCTGGTATGTGGAGGTACACCTCCACCGTGTGAAAGGAGTTTTCCCAAAGACTATGGGGCAATACTTTTTCATCTCTTGTGTACCACGGGCAACTTTCTTCGATGCTGTTTGGGAAGCTGCCATGCAAGCCATATGTCACATTGGAGAAATACTTGAAGCAAGACTCCGTCATACTTAGGAATACCTGAGAGAAGTGCATACAAAGATGATGGAGATGAAGCTCATGTCCTCCCTGATAAAGCAAAAGATGGATGATTTCAAGGAGCACATCGCAAAGTCCCAGTGGTACTAAAATATGCTTAAGGGGAGACAAATGAATAAAGTTGGAAGTGATGCTTGACCATACCAAACTATTTGGATGGCAGCATTTGTAATAATGTACTTCTAAATTTGGATTTTTGAGAAGTGATTGAGGATGTAATAAAGGATTTAATATGAGAAGAATATGATTTTTTGATGAACCAACACCTGTATTGGTAAGCAAACCAATGGAAACGAAAATGAATTCCACAAGTGGAGTATGTATCAAGAATAAGTCTCAGAATTTTTGAACATTACCCCAAGATCATAAAGGAAGAGGTTGTGATTTTGATCAACAGGTGTTTCTTAGGAGTATACAAGAACCTAAGAGTTGTGAAGAAATAATAGATGTTTTGTTCAATGTGCAGAATTGTTGGATTTATACTAACTTCGTCCGTGGAGAACATAAATTTTGCAACACTTGTGTGGAAGCCCAAGTGTTAGAATACGAGATTCACTAAACCTTCTACAAGGTAATGATTTCAGTGGGACATGGCTTGGCCACCATGATGACTTACTCTTACCATTCTCTTGCTATTTGGAATGGTAAATCTGAGTGACTTACCCATAGTAAAGAGACGACATTCTTTGAAGCTTTTCTTTAAGCCTTAGAAAGGTAGGATGAAGACTCCTTGTACATGACAATTGTTGTCAAACATAGGAATTTTATGGTGAGGAAGGAAGCCAAGACCCATTTCACTGCAGTATAACCACAAATGGTAGACCTCCATGAGATCATCGATAAGTTATTTAGAATGATCACAAGACTTGTCACTTGGGAAGACCCCGTAACGGAAGAAATTTGTATTGATCAAGGAAACACTGGATTTTGAAAGAAACATTATGGATATAAGGGAAGCACATCAACAAAGGAGTTACTATGGAGAATGTGAAGAGACACATATTGCCAAGGACCCTAGAGGATTGTCATGATATTGAGGGACGAGTAACTCTCACTTTAAGTGCGGTAGCCCCACACTTTCAGGTCAATGGATTTGCCAGAAGACCCCCAAACCCTGACCTATTCTTTCTAGCCCCTTCAAATCTCGAGGACGAGATTCATTTTAAGTGTGGTAGGTTTGTAACATCCCAAAATTTGGAATGTTATATTATTCACTAGAATGATTAATTGTTTGATTGAGTGATTGAAATTGAGTGAAATTTGAAACCTTTTGAAACTTTTTAATGAGAGGGAATAAAATGACTTTCCCCTTTTGTTTTTTGAATTCAAATTCATACAATTCAAAACAATGAGAGAATATGACATGACTTCTTCAAATGATGGATTTGAATTTTTGGATTTGCAAAAACTATTGAAAATTTTCTGGTTGGAATCCATTTCATATTAGGCTCCATTTTAAGGTTTGAATGAATTCAAATTCACTTGCCCAAATTCAAAAATTTTGAGAGGAGGAACATGACCCTCCAAACCAGGGTAATTTTGTGAAATATTTGAACCCTAAAACCCACGGGTTTATTTGAAAATTATTTGCAAAAGAAATAAAATCAATTTAGGCATTTTCTGAAAAATATGTTTTAAAAATATTTATTTAGGCCATGGAAAAATGTCCATCATATTGCTTTTATTTGTCTGATATTTTTAGTATATAAAACTTCCATGTTTCGGCTTGATTTGATATTCCAAATCATGTTTTTATTTCCTGTTTTTAATAAAAAGGAGAATACTCTCAATAATAGGAAAATCTCTTTTATTAGGAAACCAGAGCAGGCCCGGTTAGGAAGGTTTCGGCCTAGATCGCCTCCATGACAGGTCCGAATCTCTTCGGATCGTTTACCGCCCGCCCTTGGCTTCTCTCCCTCGCCGACGCTCCGGGCCCACTGGTCGACCCTTCCTTGCGAGAGCCATTCTCCTTCCTTCCCTCTCCCTTTCCTCCCCGACGCCGGAGCTCGCCGGATCTCCCTCCCCTTTCCTTCCCCAAGCTCCCTAATCCCTCCTATAAAAGCTGGAGCACCCCCGCACCCTGTTCCCCTGTTGGGTTCTACCGTAAGTGCATCACATGCGAATTAAAATTTTCCTACGCGCAGAACATCCAAGAACATGCTATGGAGATGGATCACAGATTGTTACCACTAGACACGCAGTGTCGTGCAGCGGAAGTAGAGTTGGGGCAGCTTGTTCGTGTGGCCCGTCTCCTCCTCGTCCGATCTCCCTCGAACAGTCGTTCCGATCTCCCTCGAACAGGTGGTCGCTGGATCCCACATACAGGTTCACCCGAGCGGCACAAGTGCACCGCCTCTAACATATCCGCGCGTGCAGAAGGAACACTCGTGCGACGAACTGCTAGGTCCGATCACACGGTCGGCGACGGTGAGTGGAGGTGGCTAGTTGCAACTCATGCAAAGCCCTAATGACGGCACTGAAGCGATCAACCGGATGGGTATGACGCACCTCCACTATATATAGGCATCCGGCGCGGGCTCAACTCTTGGGCCTTGCACGGATCCTAAAGCCCACGTGTACCTTCCCTTAAGCGTGCGACCCCTTAGGTTCTCGTTCACTTGGTCGCGAGTCACATCACATCTGACTCGGCCAGTCGGTAGAGGACTCTAGCAAAACATGCCGACTCCAAGTGTTCGATGAAGCTAGTTAGGCAAACCTGTACTTCACTCTTCTGTTCCCTTTGCCACACGATACATGTTGTCGGTCACAAGGTGATATGGCCATCCTTGTTGCTGCATGACCTCTTTCTCGTTCTGGTGAATCCGACCAACACTTCGGATTATCTCATAATCCTCATCGCATGACCATGCTTATCCAGGTCGGATCACCCGAGGGGCCCCAGAGTATATCTCTCCTGGTAGGAGGGGCAAATCCCATCTTGCTCGACCATGTCTCGCAGCATGGGTCTGGACAAGCCCGAAACCTACCTTTGTAACTACCCAGTCATGGAGTAGCGTTTGATCGGCCCAAAGCAAGTCTGTCACCATCCCGAGTACATGCGCCAGCTCAGGTCTTAGGACATAGAACGTATGTTGTACTAGAGACTTACAAATGACCTATCGCCACGTCTCATAGCTGGGTCTGTCCAACTCAGACTTTATCTCGACTCGGATCCGACTATGTCGAATCTGACCAGACCTTTCTGAGTCCATATTATCCGGCTAGCATCCAATGCTACATGGTTAGTGAGACCGGACCATCCACCGTGTCATATGCTAGTCTAACTGGCTGCGTGTCCACACAACCCTTTCAACTAGGGACCATTTAGGACAGTCATCATACAATGCATACAAGTCATATACTTGTTAATACACATCAATGATAATGTCCAAGGACTATCTTTATTCATAAACACATAGGAAATATCATCATACATGATTGCCTCTAGGTCATATTTCCAACATCCCCCTCCAAACCGCCCAGTCCATCGCCACAACGTCACCCCGACCACCTCGTCAGAGCTTTGCTTGAGGCAGAAGCTCCCTGAGCTCGAGGCGCTCGCCTCCATCGCCCTCGACCCCTTCCGACGCCACAAATCGATGCCGAAGTCTCATCACCGTCGCCTGGTCGCCTTCACCGTTATCCCCGACCACCGGAGCGCCGTCCCCAAGCACCGCCGCCATCGCCGGAGCTCCCCTCTTCCCTCTGTAAGTCACGGCGATGCCCTCCTTCGTCCGGTCTGATTTGAACGATTAGGATTAGAACCCAGTTTTTATTATCAATGCCAAAACGCTTTCCGTTAGAAATCGGTCGCCGCTTGTTTATTTCACACACGCACAGGCCTCGGCCAATCACAGCCTGCCACGTAGCCTTGTCCGTTAGATAGGATTTTGTTTTACTTTTAGTTTCTGTTTTTAGACGGAAAAAGTTTCTGTTTTAGAAATTGAATAACTTTTAATATCTTTAATATTTTTGAGTGATTCTTTTTTGTATTGTGTCACAAACTTATTCTAGTTTCCATAGATATCAAGTTTGACTATGTTTGGCAATTTTCAATTTGAATTCAAACAGATTTGATTCAAACACCAAAATTTGAATACATGAGTTTAAAAATATATTTTTGGGTGATTCTTTTTGCTACTGGTTTGTATTGGTTATATTTATCACCCTGTTCAATTTGAGAATTTTTAGAATTTTTAGAATATTTAAGTTAAGGTTATAAGCAAAACATAATCTGTTTAGTTCCTTTTAGGTTTATTTCTATTTCTTTTGTTTCAAATTGTTTTAATTTAAATTATTTTATTTGACAAGTTTTACCGTATTTTCTGTTAGTTAGCAGTAGTATTTCAACCAAGTTTATTTTTATGTCATTTATTATTTTTATTACATGGAATCAATTCTAGTTTCATAATAAATTGTAAATTGATTTCATAACTAGTTTGATTTCCTATTTGAAAATATTTTTTATAAATTGTTTTATAGGTTTTACTTTCTGCTAACATAGTTGTTTTATATTTTGTTTTCTCTTATTTTACTATTTTATTGTTTTTCTCTTGTTGTTAAGTTTATTAGGCAAAAACTTATGTGTTTAGGCACGTATGACTATATATGGAATACATGCCTACATTACGTTGATGAATTGGAGCTAGTTCTGTGTCACCCTATGTTATAACTGTTGCATGATGAATGACATGCGACATAATTATCCATCACTAATCCATTGCCTACGAGCTTTCCATATATTGATCTTCGCTCAGTTACTTTTCCATTGCTACTGTTACAATCACTACAAAACTGCTACTATCACTTTGCCACCGTTACCGTTACTACCATATTACTTTGATACTGGATACTTTGCTGCAGATATTAAGTCTTTTAGGTGGGGTTGAATTGACAACTCAGCTGCTAATACTCGAGAATATTCTTTGGCTCCCCTTGTGTCGAATCAATAAATTTGGGTTGAATACTCTACCCTCAAAAACTGTTGCGATCCCCTATACTTGTGCGTTATCAAGACCTTTTTCTGGTGTCGTTGCCGGGGAGCATAGCTTTATTCTCTGAGTCACTTGGGATATATATCTGTTGATCACTATGAAGAATCTGAAAGATCCAAAAACCAAGATCTATCCCTCTACTACGTGGGGAGGTAAGGAACTGCCATCTAACTCTACACTTGATTCACCTTCTGTTATGAGTAAGTTTGCAACACCACCACCTACTAGTAATTCTGATATGTCGCAAGTAATTGATTATGCTACTTCTGTTATGCATGATGCTTATGATAATACTTTTTTTGATGATACTGTGCCACTCGGTGAATTTCTTTATGAACAAATTGCTAGAGCTAATGCTGAAACTCATAATATTTCTGAATCTGATGAAATTATTGAAACTGAACACTATGATTCACCTGCTAGACCTAGCTCTCCTAGATATGAATTGCCTGATATACCTGAAGGATATGTTATGGAAGGAGAGGTAGCTAGGGACTTTCTTGCTTGTAAGGATAGAGATGATCTTAAGAAATTGCTTCGCAAGTGGAAGGAAAAATCTTTGAATGCTAGAATGCAATATGATCCTAAGTTTGCTACTTCACCCATCTTTGTTACTGATAAGGATTATGAATTCTCTATCGATCCTGAGTTAATTACTTTGGTTGAATCTGATCCTTTCCATGGTTATGAATCTGAAACTGTTGTGGCACATCTTACCAAATTGAATGATATAGCCACCCTATTTACTCATGAGGAAAAAAATTCGCTATTACTATATTCTTGAGTCGTTTCCTTTCTCATTAAAGGGTTATGCTAAGAAATGGTTTAAATTCTCTTGCTCCTAGTTGTGTGCATAGTCTCGAGGACATGGTTTATTACTTCTCTAGAAACTATTTTCTTGCCCATAAGAAACAAGCTCCCTTGCAGGAAATATTTAACTTTGTGCAAACTGAAGAAGAGGGTCTCCTGAAAGCTTGGGGGAGGCTTCTCCAATTACTTAATGCTTTGCGTAATCATCCTCTCAAGAAAAATGAAATACTTGATATCTTTTATAATGGACTAACTGATGCTTCTAGGGACTACCTAGATAGTTGTGCTGGTTGTGTTTTCAGGGAACGAACTGTTGAACAAGCTGAATTACTATTGAATAATATATTGAGCAATGATAATGATTAGACTATTCCCGAACCACCTCCAAAGCCAACTCCGAAGAAAAGAGGTATTCTATTCCTCAGTCCTAAAGATATGCAAGAGGCAAAGAAAATTATGAAAGAAAAGGGTATAAAAGCTAAAGATGTTAAGAATCTACCACCTATTTAAGAGATACATGGTCTTGATAACCCGACACGGGTAGTAGAGGTAAATTCTATCAGAAGATTTGATGAAAGCGATATCCCTTATAATAAGCCTGCTAGCCAATGCTTGGATGAATTTGATAATTTTAATATGAAGCAAGAAAATTTCAATGCCTATGTTAGTAGACAATTGAGACATAATGCTTATATGCTTGATCGCTTGGGTGATTATTTGAGTAGAACTGTCAATGATCTTAAGCTTATTAGTAAACATGCTTCCATGGTAACCACTCAAGTAGAACAAGTACTTAAGGCTCAAAATGATTTGCTTAATGAGATGAATAGTAAAGACAATGACCATTCTGTTAAAGTTGTGACTAGAGGTGGTAGAATGACTCGGGAACCTTTGTTTCCTGAGGGCCATCCTAGGAGAATTGAGCAAGATTCTTAGAGAGTTAATAGTGATGCACCTATTCCTTCCAATAAGAGTAGGAAAAATAATGATGATAATACTTTGCATGCTGCTAGTGAACCTGTTATAGATACATCTGAGAATCCAAATGGTATTTCTATTTCTGATGCTGAGACAGAATCTGGTGATGAACATGAGCCTAGTTATAACATTAATAGTGATGTTCATGTTGATGCTCAACCTAGTAATGATAATGATGTGGAGATTGAACCTGCTGATGATCTTGATAACCCACAACCTAAGAATAAAAGATATGATAAAAGAGACTTCATTGCTAGGAAACATGGTAGAGAAAGAGAACCATGGGTTCAGAAACCCATGCCCTTTCCTCCTAAACCATCCAAGAAAAAGGATGACGAGGACTTTGAGCGCTTTGCTGAAATGATTAGACCTGTCTTTTTACGTATGCACTTGACTGATATTTTGAAAATGTCTCCTTATGCTAAGTATATGAAAGATATTGTGACAAATAAAAGAAAGATAAAGATTTCCACCATGCTTGCTAATTATACTTTTAAAGGCGGAATACCTAAGAAACTAGGAGATCCGGGAGTACCTACTGTACCATGCTCTATTAAAGGAAATTATGTTAAAACTGCTTTATGTGATCTGGGAGATGGTGTTAGTGTTATGCCTTTCTCTTTATACCATAGACTTGATTTGAATAAGTTGACACCTACTGAAATCTCTTTGCAAATGGCTGATAAATCAACTGCTCTACCTATCGGTATTTGTGAGGATGTACCTGTCGTAGTTGCAAACGCTACTATTTTGACGGACTTTGTTATTCTTGATATTCCCGAGGACGACAGTATGTCGATCATCCTTGGTAGACCCTTCTTGAATATTGCAGGGGCTGTTATTGATTGCAACAAGGGCAATGTCACTTTTCATATTAATGGTAATGAGCATACGGTACACTTCCGGAAGAAACAACCTCAAGTTCATAGTATCAACTCTATTGAAAAAATTCCAACAATTATTATTGGAGACTTTGAGTTCCCCCTTCCTACCGTCGAGAAGAAATATGATATACTGATTGTTGGGGAAATGCATATCTCCATTGAGGTAACTTAGTGTTATTCAAAAATTCTTCGGTTTCATGTCATTCGAAAGAAGTTCGTTAATAGGACTTCATCAACCTTATTGATGGATTCGTTTTGAGGAGCATGAGATGGATGAATTTAGAAAGCACAACTTCCTGCACCTAACTTTACTTTTTGTTACCTAGATGAAATTAAGTAAAAATGCTATTGTTTTTCTGTTTTCCGAGTTTTCCGTGCAATAGAAAAATGACCTGAAAATAAAAGTTCCCAGAATCCCCTAAAAATTTAGTATGATTTTTTCTGGAATATTTAAGAATTTTTGGCACTGAGAATGCATCAGGGGGCTGCACCAGTGGGCCACAAGCCTGCAGGGCGCGACCACCCCCCTGGTCGCGCCTAGCAAGCTTGTGGGTCCCACGTGCCCCCCTCCACTTATTCTAGCACCCATTCACTTCATATTCCTCCAGAAAAAATCCCACCATTGCTCAAACCCGTGTTCTAGCTCATCTTGCTGCCATTTTCGATCTCCTTGCTTAAAGCTCCATTTGCAAAACTGTTTTAGGGGATTGCTTATCAGTATGTGACTCCTCCAATTGTCCAATTAGTTTTTGTTCTAGTGCTTTATATATTGCAAATTTTTGATGTTATGGTGACCTTGTTCTTGAGCTTGCATGTCAAATTTGTATGGCCCCAAGTAGTTTTGATGCATGATATAATCTCTAGGCACTTGAGGGAGTAGTTTCTATGAGTTTTGTTGAGTTTTGTTCACCTTCATTTCCGTTCACTAAAAATTTCAGAATTTTTCAGAAATGTTGAGAAGGTTACTTAGAGGATCTTCAAGCCGGGGTTCTAACAAAGATGAGAATGAAATGAAGGAGAAATCCAAATACAATCTTCCTCGTGTCGCGTAAATCCGACCATGTGAATGGCCGTGTGACACATTCTTGAAGGCGGCCGGAATTTATGAAGATTTCTATTATTTGGCTGAGAATGCAGGTAGTACCTCTTGCTCACTAATACCTTTGTGCAAAATTTTCACTTTCATCCTAGGGAAGACCCTCCTACAGTAGAATTTCACCTATATGATGTGCCTAAGAAAATGAATCTTTATGATTTCTACAAAGTTTGCAAGATACCCTATGAGGGCAACATCAGGGAACCACGTCCTCGAGACATGGAAGATTTTATGGCCTCAGTCACTGTAGGAGAAGAGAGAGGTGTGTCAAGGGCAAGAGCAGCTAGTTTACATTTTCCTGTGCTATGCTATTATTCATTATTTGCGGGAAGATGTTTAGTTGGTCGCTGGGAGAGTGGTAGCCTTAGTGCTCCTGACCTCGCTATTTTGTGCCATGATTTACTTGCTGATAGAAATTTTAGTCTGGGCGCTATGGTGGCCCAACGGTTGAACACCAACCGTTCGAAGGGGCCCATATTTGGAGGTATATATGCATCTCGTTTAGCTAAACATTTTGAGATACCCATTAGGCTTCACGAGAAAGATGAAAAGGTGATACCCGCTGAGTTTTAAGATTATGACCGTATGGTAGCCCATGATTTTATTAAGAATAATGATCATAAGAGGCTGCTTTACAACTTAATATTTAGTCAGGGTACTTGTGAGATTATTACTCTGCCTACTTCCTCTCTGTTCGATATTCATTCAGGCAGGTACATTGCTATGCCCGATGACATCTACCAATATTGGGGTTTGGAGCAAGCCCCAGCACCTGAGCCAGCGCCGGCTCTGGATCCATATCAGACCCCGGTTTTTCAGTGGGAGCCACAGGAGATCGCTAACCAGTGGAACCCTTAGTGTCCTCCGGAGTATCCCGGAGAAGGTTATTTCCAGCCATGCCCTAGACCAATTTAGGCCAAAATCCTAAGCTTGGGGGAGTACGTATTTCTCACCCACATTACATTCATGTTCACACACTTATTTTAGTTGTCGGTGTTCATACTTTTTCATTGTACTATCCATGGTAGTTTATTTTCTTCTTTATGCTTTATTCTCGTGTGTTTAAATTAACTTTGAGAAAAATACAAAAAAAATAGTTCTAGCTTTATTTCCTAGTTGCTTAGTTGTAGCATTAAAGAGAAAACCCCAAAAAAGATTTCTCGTTCTTCTTTTTGCTTGTTAGGAGCTTTCCCGTGTAAATAATTTTTCTTTCTTTTCTTTGGGTCGTAAGGAGAAGACCACGATGACGTGTTGAGTGGCTCTCATATGCACTATTGTTTATCTTACAAAGAGCCCATGTTGCCTTGTCTTCTCCTTTGGTTTATTGTTTACGTATTCCAGCTTAGTCCAATGCACATGCACTCTTATTATTATTCACATCGTTCGGTAGTGCAAGTGAAAGGCAATAATGATGATATTTGATGAAAAGATTGAGATGGATAAAAGATGGTATGAACTCAACCTATCTTGTTTTTGTAAATATGATTAGCTCATCATTCCGAATTCAGTACATTATGGGTTCACCATGTTTGCAATAAAAATTAGAGATTATAGTTATTCATGCCATGCTTAATTAGCTAAGAGTGGATAATGGTTTGTCTTGAGTGCCAACATGCGCATTAAAATGGTTGTGATGTAGTATGATAGAATGGTATCCCCCTCTGGATGATTCAAGTGGCTTGACTTGGCACATGTTCACGCATGTAGTTGAAATAAATCAACATAGCCTCCACGATATTTATGTTCACAGTGAATTATATCCTACTCATGCTTGCATTCAATGTTGGTTAATCTCAAGGCATGTTGATGACTGTGTCGTTCTCTAGTTGGTCGCTCCCTAGTCTTTTGCTAGCCTTCACTTGTACTAAGCAGGAATACTGCGTGTGCATCCATCTCAATAAACCCAAAGTTGTTCCATATGAGTCCACCATATCTACCTATATGCGGTATTTACCTGCCGTTCCAAGTAAATTTGCATGTGCTAAACTTTAAACCTTCAAATAAACCTTCTGTTTTGTATGCCCAAATCGCTCATGTGGCGATTGGGGCTGTCAGTATCTTCCATGCTAGGTGGGTTATTCTCACGATATATGTTGATTCACTATCATTCACGAGAAAGTGGCTGGTAATCGGAATGCCCAGTTCCATGCTCGAAATAAAAAGCAAAATATAATTAAACAGAACTCCCCCAAGAATGTGTTTGTATGAACGGTACCCGTGAATTCGGCCCGCCGTGGAGTGTGATTGATTGGTGGAGGGGGAGTAAAAACTTTACCATTCTGTTTGGGAACTGCCTATAATGTATCTAGCATGGAAGATGTTGAAAACATCTTGGTCGTTATGTGAGCAATGAAAGCATACCGCTCCAAAATCATTAACTATCTCTGTTTTAAAAGCTTGAGCTCTGGCACCTCTACAAACCAGTGCTTCCCTCTACGAAGGGCTTATCTATTTACTTTATTGTTGAGTCATCATCCTCTTATAAAAGGCACCAGTTAGAGAGCACCATTGTCATTTGTATGTCTTGATATTAATTGATGTTGAGTATGAGCATGACTGGATCTCTCTCACCGTGAATTACAATGTTTAGTCAGTCCTTGTTCTCTAGAGGTGTTCTGCATTTATGTTTTGCGGTCTCAGAAAGGGCTAGCGAGATACCATTATGTCATATTGTATCATGATTGTTTTAATAAATTGTTGTCATCCGAGACTTGTTATTATTGCTCGCTAGTTGGTTATGCCATTGACATGAGTAAATGTGAGACCTAAATGTTATTGTGAATGTGGTTAGTTTATAATCTTTGCTGAAATCTGAACATAAGTTAGACATATTTACAACAGCAAGGTCAAACAGAGTTTGTAAAAGTTTTTCTTTATCACTTTCAGTTTATCAACTGAATTGCTTGAGGACAAGCAAAGGTTTAAGCTTGGGGGAGTTGATACGTCTCCAACGTATCTACTTTTCCAAACTCCTTTGCCCTTGTTTTGGACTCTAATTTGCATGATTTGAATGGAACTAACCCGGAATGACGTTGTTTTTAGCAAAATTGCCTTGGTGTTATTTTTGTGCAGAAATAAAAGTTCTCGGATCGTCCTGAAAATTTATGAAGAATATTTTTGGAATTAATAAAAAATACTGGCGCGAGAATTAACCAGAGGGGGCCACCAACAGGCCACAAGCCTGCTAGCCGTGGCCACCCTCCTAGCCGCATGGGGCAGGCTTGTGGGCCCCTTGTGGCTCCTCCGGCCTCCTCTCCGGCTCCATATAACCCTATTTGTCGAGGAAAAAAATCAAAGAGAAGAGTTCATCATGTTTCACAATACAAAGCCGCCGCCATCGCCAGTTCTTCCTCGGGAGGCCAGATCTGCAGTCCGTTTTGGGCTCCGGAGAGGGGAAATCGACGCCTTTGTCATCACCAACCATCCTTCATCACCAATTCCATGATGCTCCCCACCGTTCGTGAGTAATCTCATCGTAGGCTTGCTGGATGATGATGGGTTGGATGAGATTTATCATGTAATCGAGTTAGTTTGGTTAGGGTTTGATCCCTAGTATCCACTATGTTCTGAGATTGATGTTGCTATGACTTTGCTATGCTTAATGCTTGTCACTAGGGCCCGAGTGCCATGATTTCAGATCTGAACCTATTATGTTTTCATGAATATATGTGTGTTCTTGATCCTATCTTGCAAGTTGTAGACACCTATTATGAGTTATGATCCGCATCCCCTAGGGTGACAATAACTGGGATTCTTTCCGGTGATTACCGTAGTTTGAGGAGTTCATGTATTCATTGAGTGCTAATGCTCTGGTCCGGTTCTGTATTAAAAGGAGGCCTTAATATTCCTTAGTTTCCAATAGGACCCCGCTGCCATGGGAGGGTAGGACAAAAGATTTCATGCAAGTTCATTTCCATAAGCACGTATGACTATATATGGAATACATGCCTACATTACGTTGATGAATTGGAGCTAGTTCTGTGTCACCCTATGTTATAACTGTTGCATGATGAATGACATGCGACATAATTATCCATCACTGATCCATTGCCTACGAGCTTTCCATATATTGATCTTCGCTCAGTTACTTTTCCGTTGCTACTGTTACAATCACTACAAAACTGCTACTATCACTTTGCCATCGTTAACGTTACTACCATATTACTTTGCTACTAGATACTTTGCTGCAGATATTAAGTCTTTCAGGTGTGGTTGAATTGACAACTCAGCTGCTAATACTCGAGAATATTATTTGGCTCCCCTTGTGTGAAATCAATAAATTTGGGTTGAATACTCTACCCTCGAAAACTGTTGCGATCCCCTATACTTGTGGGTTATCAAAGACCATGTTTCGATCATCTCGTTCTCAAGCATCAGGCAGTGCGAGGACACAACGAGAGGGATCGAATCTTGCGGGTAAAGTGTACAAACCTCTATAGAGTGTATAACCTAATCGATTAGCCATGTCCCCGGTTACGGACAACATGAGCACCAAAGATGATACTATCAGCCAGTCTCAACACAATTAATTTTTTTTATGACAAGTGGGTCTATTAATAATTTTGGATAATGAGATTTTGTTGGTGGAACCATCTCATTAACAAAAAACTTTTGTAGTGATATTCCTTTTGACTCCTTTGTTGTAGGGAAAATAAAACCAGCTTTTTGTACAAAAACTCAGTCACAGAGCCATAAAGTCTTTTGCATATAGAATAGTCTTTATCATTTTATTCTATGGTGATCTTGCCAGTACATTCAATGTACTGACCTACACCGCTGCAACGTCTCATGTTGCAGTAATATTTCTACGATGAGTAAGTGTATGATTTAGGGTTACGGTCTACACTCAACCTGCCGTTGGTGTTTAATGGGACTCCACTCCCGTTGACTGTTTTCATAGAAATTTAAGAGGTATATATAAGTTTTACGTTATTTACATGTGATTACACTTTGATATATACATCGATGTATTGTGTGTGTGCCAGCATACTGATCTAGGGTTGGCACTAACACACACATGCTTGACTCGTTTTGAGTCAGGACGCTACAACTAAAACTGTATATGATATTGTGATGCTTAGACCGGATGAGCCTGTTTTTATGGACATACAAATTGAAGCTCAGGATGCATCGGATGAGCCGTCTGCGAGACCACCCAGCCTAATTTTCACTTCTAATCCGGTAGCTCCTTTGAATAACCCCAAGAGTTCAGTAGGGACAGACCAACCGGATGTTATTATTATGGAGGAAATTCACCAAGTTCCAGTTGCATCCACCTCCTTGGCTAAAATCATAGCTAAGGAAGAACAAGCTAATTTAAACAAAGGGAAAGAGATTCTGGAGCTTCTTGAATTGTCCGTGCTTGGTACTGAATATTTACACCAACAATTCTTAACTCATCTATATGAGAGCCGGGAAATTAAATTGAGTATGATAAATACCATGAAGAATAAATATGAGGTATACTTCGGTGCTACTTATATATGGTCATTAGCCTCCAAGAACCAATTTACTTACGGTAAACTAGGTCATAATAACACTCTGGTTTGTACCTGTAGCCCCCAAGGGCCAGCTCATCTTCATGAAATGAGTCGGGTCTTGTGATATTTTGAAGATTTCAATCTGTAGCCCCCAAGGGCCAACTCATCTTCATGAGATGACTCGGGTCTTGTAATATTTTGAAGATTTCGACCTGTAGCCCCCAAGGGTCTGCTCATCTTCATGAGATGAGTCGGGTCTTTACCATATCAGGCTAGACAGGACTGATATGCATTCACCCCAAGTGTCAAGGATACTACTTGTAGTTTTCTTGGGACTTGATAAAAAAACATTCAATAGCAAACGACGAAAAAACTATTAAGATTTTTTGCTGATATCCCGCTTTCACATCTTCCAAGAATATGTTGAGTATGCTGAATCAGCTGCTGTAAGGCTACAAGGGCAGCACAAGCAAGAGATGAGACTAAAAACCGATGCTCAACTTGTGGCGGCTCAGTTTGAAAAGTTTGCTTGCCAAGCCAACGAGAGCTTGGAACAAGCCGTAAAACTCTTTAAAGCTGAGAAGGCCGCTCTTGCAAAACATGCAGATAAAGAAGAGAAGAAACTTGAGTCGTTGCAAGAAAAGCATGCCACTCTTGTGAAACAGATAAATGAGTTGCTGTCAGCAATCTTTGGTATGCCTTGTTCCTCTTTTTATAACATACCGACTTGTAACTAAATGATGACTCATCAACCTTTGCTCATTTTCTAGGACGAACAAAACATAACCTTGTATCGCCTCCCCTTGTGAAGTTGAAGGTCATCTTATCCCATGCAGAGAAGCTTTTTACTGGTTCTGTATATTCCATCATGGCGGTGAAGAATCTGAAGCATCCTCCAATAAATTTCAAGGATATGTTGAAACAGGTTTCCATTGTTCCCCAATGGGTGACAGAGACCCGGAAATCAGTCGCTCCAAAAGGTGCTAACATGGCTCTAGCTCGAGCAAAAGTTTATCTACCCGAACTGGATGTGGAGCAGCTACAAGTCGGCTTTCCTAAGTTTAAACTTGATGGCTCCGCATTCACTCAGGCAGACTATGTGAAGTGCATCACGTCATGTGGCGACTTTAATAGCCGACGGTATTGATCTGTCGAGATACCAGCCTGCATATACCAATGATAATGAACGTATCAACCTGCCCAAGGATGACCCGACAGAGTTAATTCCTCCAAGATACAAATGACCTATTGCCTCCGAAGCTTGTTCATCATATTCTACCGAGAGGAATTCAAATTTCTAGTCATTCAATTCAATTCGGTGGCAACCCAAGGACCAAAAATTTGACGAGGATGACAACCCGGTCAGTGCTGACCCCAAGGCTGTTGATAAGAGGTCATGAACGAGTCGCCACGTTGTAACACCCTGTTTTTCACTCCTGTTTTTTTTCCTTCGCGGGATTTGACTCCCGTCTTTTTTCGGTGTTATTGGATTTTCTTTCACTCTTGGGTATGTGATGATGGTCATCTAGCCTTGCCATCCCTATGCAACCAGAGATTCTCACCAGTCCAACCTTGCCACCCAAGATCTTTGCTCAGGGTTTTGCTGTCGAAACCCTACCTTCCGAGTTGCCGGAAGGGAAACACTAATCCTTCCAGTTACAAAGGAACCTCAATTTCTTTTGATCAGTCGCCTCCCAAAATTTTCCAAGGTATCATAACCCATCTATAAACCCTGGATATGCAAAGATATTGCCAAGTCATTTGCAATATTTTTCATTTATAATTAATTCCTTTTTCTGCAAGTGAGAGGAATTAAACCCAGGAAAATATTTATCCATCTCCAACGTTCATGGAAACTTGTGGATATATTCTTTGTTAGCATATTGAGCTCCCATAAAAATATTGTCCATAATTTAATAAGGAAAATGGCATTTTCCTATTTAATGCCAATATTGCATTTTGGGCATTTTGTAAAGGAACTACCATTTTGGTAGCCAGTAAAAACCCCAAATAATTTTTGGAGCTTCTCATATCCATATCTTACGCATTTCCATCAAGACCCCAAGTTCCATAGTTCAAATTTTGAGCACCACATCAATTTGCAAATTCTGTCCAGTGAGACCATTTGCAAAGGAAGTGCTCTATTAATTTATATTTTTGAGCTGAAACCTTTCATGCTGGTTAACATTGACAAATAACTTATGGATACCAAAAATCAGCTCAATCCATATATCCATTTCTCCCCAGCAATTTTCCTAAGTTTCTATCCATTTGAAAGTTCTGTGAAGGAAGTACCATTTTGGTAGACCTAAATGGTATGAAACTTTTACACTGGCCTCCTATTTTCAAATCATAACCCTAGAGAAAATTTAAGCCAAATCCATTTAGCCATTTTTGTCCAGCACCTTCATTTCCATTTCTACCAGTTTGCAAGTTTGCAAAGGAAGTGACAGCTAGGCTTGCCCAGTTGTGCTGAATCTTTATCAAGATAATCACCCAAGTGAGTGATTAACCCCTGCCCCAGATCTTGCCAAGAGAAGTACTGTGGTGGCCACAACACTTGTCAATCACTTTGCTGCCAGTTATTGTTTGACTTCGTGCAGTCACACCAGAGCTCTTTGTTCTTGCATGATGAGGTTTAGTCAACTCAGTGCAGGGTGTAGAACACCCTGGACATTGTTTTGCATCGAGTAAGGCGTGGCAATGTCATGGTTACGCGGTGACCACGGGCAGAGCGCGCCAAATGCATGCTCTGTGCATTGGGGCCCTCGGCCTCGTCCGTTTCCTCTTGTTATCGAGCCCTCTCCATGTCCAGTACCTAGCCGTGCTCGTGCGGTCATTTCCCCTCTGTTACTCTGCCTTATCTCGCCGTAGTTTCATTGCCATCGCCGTGCCCGCGATGAAAACTGCCTCTGCTCCTCCACGACCTTGTGTCCAGAGCGCTTCCGAGCCCTCCCGAAGCTTCTGCTGGCTTCTACTCCTCCCTGGAGCCCCTGCAGACATCGCCTCCTCCCTCCGCGTGTCGCTGGAGCTGCAGTGCCTGGCTAAGATCGCCACGGTGGCCGTCCCTATCCGCTCCGTCCAGCCGGCTATAAAAGCCGTAGCCCGAGCCTTCCCCAGGCATCCTCGAGCCCTTCAACCTCCTTATCTCTCTCCCAGGAGCCCAGACCCTTCTTCCTTGAGCTCCCCGAGATTCCCTCGCCGCCCATGACCACCTCGGTTCTCGCCGGGCAGCCGCCTAAATTGGCGCGACGCCGCGCCTCTCCCGCCTCCTCTCCACCTCCATCAGTCTCCACCCCCATCGTAGACCATTCCCCGTTGCTCTCCGCCTCCTCTCTATGGACGGAGTGCCATGCCCGACTCCGGCCGAGAGCCACCGTCCGTCGCGACCTATGCCCCGCCCGACGCCGAGTACCCCGGTGACCGCAACACCTTTGAACGGGGGCTGATCGTCGCCCTGAGTCCGCCGGTAGGCCGGGCGCCACCTGCGGTGGCCTGTGACGGCGACAAACCTCGTCGGGGTCGGCCCTGCCCACAGCCAGGTACGGGTGAGGCAGGAAGGAGACGCTGACCTGGCCAGGTGGGCCCCGCCATCCCCTGGCCCCAACCGTCAGCCGGGGAGACAAAGTCAACACAGGCCCGCGTGGGAGTAAGTGGAGGCGGCATTCTGTATGTACGTTTCCGTTTGGGAAAGCATACTCTCTGCGGCTACGGAACTAAATGCGCTGTCTCTGCGGGGAAGTGTATTCACCAGGAACTACGCTCTTCCATTTAACCCCGCCGGCTGAAACCTCTAATTTATGGACGTTCACCCGTTAGCAGCCAAAATGAACAGAATCCGTTCGTTTTCTGCCTAACGAACGAACGGTCATAATTCTTCAACCGTAACTCCAATTCTGGTGATTTCAACGCTCACATCTTTAGTTCGCCGAGCCCGATCTTTTTGTATCATTTCCACAAGGTGGTCACATAGTGAAAATGACCATTTTGCCCTTGCCCTTCTACCAGCCCTCTTCGAGAGAGAACAGTTTTCGACGATCCCTTTCGCGGACTCTCCACACTTTTTCCAGGAGTATACCTTCACCCCAGGCAAGCCAACCATCTGATATATGCCCTAAAGCATTGCTCTGTGTTATTCTTACGTGTTTAATTAATGATATGCTTGTGCTAGAAATAATTAAACTCCTACCATTTCGATATTGTCGTTTACATTACCTGCTACTCCTCATCTTATCATTGCACTTGTCATGATATTATATGGAGATAGGTGGTTATTTTTTATCATGCTTAGCTACTGCCATCTCAAGTTATTGTGATAAACAACCCTACTTGTTAAATACTTGCTAAGGATAAACCTAGTCGGTTGATCTAGAGTCACCTGTTCGGGCTTACCCGTGCAGCCACATTTGCTAGTATGGGATGACCTTGACTTGGTATGATCGCGCGCTCTTTCACCGGTACCTCTAGACAGGGAAGGTTATGCGCACACGCTACCCTGGCCCGGTAGGTGGCGATAACCTTGTGAGCCTAGTTGTTGTTGAGTTTTGTGTGTGGTCCCCATTTGGGATAGTTTAGTTTGGCCACGACGGTGGTAGGTGTCATGAGGACACATGTGTCATGTGGACACAGGGCCCCCCAAGGAAGGCCTCCAAGGGAGGATGAATGCCAGTGGTATGATGAGAGAGTCACAGGTCAGGCGGGTTTCATTGAAGCGATGCTGGTCCACCCAATTGGGATCACGCGGCCAGGTGCTTCATAGTGTGGGTAAAGTGCGCAACCTCTGTAGAATGTCGAATCTATTCGAATAGCTGCATCCATGGAATTGGACAACCCGTCCAGACCTCAGTAGATGGTGGTCAACCGTAACAATGGAAATAATGATGGAAAAACTCGTCTTATGATCGAAAGTACTCTATGGACCGTTAGTATTCTGCGGGTTGTGAGGCAACCCGGAAGAGAGTAAGCTTGTCAGACTTATATTGGCGATGCTTGGACATCAGGGGATGTCAGGAATATGATATGTTAGCCATGGGGTGGCCATGAGATGAGTGGTCGGATAACCACATGTTTTGGATTGGATTTGGATCGGATTCAGATTGGATCATGAGAATATTCGGAGTATAAATTATTTACTTAATATGCCTTACCTTATTGTATTTATTTTAGTAGTTATCTTGCTGGATAATCCTGTTACAACATGATAATTAATATTGCTAAATAGGCTGGCTATAGCACGATAATTAATATTGTGCTAATAACAGATGTATGCTTGAATGCCATGGATTGCTTTGCTTGGTGTATATGTTAGTTTGGTTTACTTGCGAGTACATTCAAAAGTACTCAGCGACCTCCAATGTGGCCAGGTTCACATAAGGATCCATTGTCCGTCGACGAGGAGCCGGAGTGTTCGCAGGCTAGAAGAGTAACCTAGTCAGATCCCTATGGATTGGAGCCGCACCAAGACCATGTTGCCTTAGATAGAGTCTTCCTGCTGCCATCACCCCTTGTATCATATCATGTAAGACTCATATTTCTATTAATAGAAATGTCTGTGTTCATGATACCTGTTGTATACGCGCATGCCAGTGTGATTTCCTGGGCTGGTATGCGTGGTGACCGTCTGGCTACAATGGTAATCAGGCGGGGCACCACAGAGCAGGCAGGCTGACTATAGGTTACCCTAGCCCGACTTCATTGTCTTGTGCTTAGTAGAAAGCCTAGATGGATTTCAGCCATCTTTGCCACTTGGTACAGCTACTATTGATCATAAGGCAACCCCATAGGTCTTTGGCTCCATCAGACCCCAACTCTCGTGGCCTTTTTCTGCGTTGTGAAATGCTCGCATTGGGCAACAACCCGTGAGCCCTGAAACCCCTAGGTAAACCAGATACCCTTCCCCTGCTTGATAGCCATGGAATTTCTCTTCTTACTCTAGTTTCATATGGGAAACACTTATAAATTCTATCTCTCCCCGATAACCCTAGGATCGTTGACCAAGCCACGTTGGCTATGGTGCTGTGTTGAGTGTGATGCTCCCTAAGGAAGTAGTAGGAGCTGGACCCCAATTGCTACCAGGAGCATTGTGTGGTTTTTCTTCTAAATCCTTAGAGGTACATCGAGTGCGCTATAATAGTTATACTAATGGATCCTTGTCCACATGTGTAAGATCCGCAACATTTGAGCTTTATTTGCTTTTCGATTTTTCGCGGTTCTTGTTTCTCTTGTCAATTCTGTTTCTCTTCGCTCCGACTAGATCCATCCGCAAGAGTTGTCTAAGAAGATTAGCATGCAACTGGGATAATACCCAATAATCCCAACAAAAGTCAAGCCATGCCAACTACCGGATATTCAAAACAGCAACCTCGGATCTGTCAAGAATGAAGAATGGTTTAGAAGCAGAATCCGTGTGCAACAGACAAGACCAGAATATACCTGAGAGAGTTTGCCTCAGAACAAATAACGCCTAAGGAACAGGCATAGGAGCTACCAAGAATAAACCCAGTAGGGACAAATGATTTCGTACATGATACAAGGATTGTTTCAATCAGTGGGGTGAACCTTGAATCTTTTCTCAATGGACCCAAGAATCATCTATCACCCATCGAGGACATATTTCAAGAATGTGAATGAGCCAAAAGCAACAACAAAACTCCGGTACGTTGGTACAAATTTCAAAGCATATTTTGAAGTTCACCGATGCAAATACAAAATTTTCTAGGCACTGTGAACAAGTTTTGCGAGAAATATGGATAAGTTTACGGTTGCCTAGAATCAATGAGAACTTCAAATGCTTGGAAGTTCAACTAAATCAAATGGAATTATTCGCTGACTGTGTACTACCGGCAACATATGGTATTCATTATGAACTGTGAACATGAGGTCTACATTAGTCATGCAACCTTTACAACAGCCAATACCAGACAAGCAGAAGGACAAGTGGGGTGCAGGACCAACAGAAAATCTTCAGTCAAGGTATGGCCTATACTAATTTTGGCTCTGCTATGGGTAAAATCCTGGATACTCTGAAGAAAGCCAAAATCAGCCATAGATTCGACTACGTGCACAGTAAAAGGATTCTGGTGTAAGGAACCCAGCCTTCCCCCGTAAGCTATCAAGAAGAGTTTATGATACCAGACTGCCAATCTTCCTCGATACGCCACTTGGTGAGAGACTCCTTTGGGGTACGATACTCCCGTCTTCCACAGCGTGCTGCCGCGGAAGACTTCTAGCATAAGGCACCCGACCTTCCTCAACAAGCCACGCATGAAGGAAAGCTTCTGAGGTACGAAACCCAACCTTCTTCAGCACACTACCCTGGCAGAAGCTTCGAGCATAAGGAATTCAACCTTCTTCAACACACCATCGTGCCACAACAAGCGTGTCAGAAGCAAGAACTAGTATGTACACACATTCGCCTTAGAACCCAGGGATTATGAAAGGATTTATCCTATACGTGCATATGTTGTGAGCATGCAGTCCAGTGGATCAGTTCATGCGAGCCACTCGTCGGGAATGACTGTGTTCAGAGAAACATTGGCCCTATACTTCAAAGAAGAATATGAGCACATCAATCCCTACGAGATATGCAAGAGTAAGTTGTGAGAACAAGCCTGCCAAATCGGGGAAAACAATCAAGAAGCCATGTTGGTAGGGCATTACAGGTCCATCAAAGGAATTCTCAAGAACATAGAAGTTATGGGCAAATCACCCCCGTGATGGTCAACAAGATATGGTTTCACAGATGAAGTGGTATTACCAATCCTTGTCAGACTCTTGCATATGCGACCACAACAATGCCTTACCTGTGGCTACAAGCGAGCTTGCCGCACTCAACACGAACATGGGCCAAGACAAGAGGCCATACTCCGAAATATACACCGGATGCTGGCAATACTATGTTCAACTCAGTGGTCATGGCACGGACTACAGAAGCTATACATGACAGAGCCACCTTCACTAGCGATAGAGTTTGAAACAATACATTCAGATAGAATGGCTCAAAGCATGCCAGCAACAACAACTCATAGACATCATGACATCATTGGAATAAGACGTTATTGACTATGATTACTTGGTGATTATGCCTGACATTTCAGTTGAGGATGTAGCAGCCATAGTTCAGTCATGTTGATTCCTTGAATTAAGGTTCACCTAAGGACAAGGTCGGAATGCCGAAGAAAGAAAGAAACATTAGAATGGAACCCACAACCAGACTGGGCATTCTGACACCGCCAAAAAGGAAAGCCACTCCCACTCACTCAAGACCATACGAGCATATACTTCCAGGCCCTGGAAATTGAGCTGTCTATTGGTATTACCGCTACCCCCACCCAGCAATACCACTACCAGGACTAAAGGTACACCCGACAGGAAAGAGAAGGATTCGAGGAAGTGGTGTGCAGAGACAACACATGATCCATCAGAAGAGGCAGTTAAAAGGTCAATGAACCAACAAAGACAAGACCGCTGATGGATCCAAGTCACACACAGGTAAGTCCCCCTTCCCCGGGAGGTAAGCCCGGAAATCTCAAGGAGATTTTCTTAAGGGGGTAGGTTTGTAACACCCTGGTTTTCGCTCCTGTTTTTTTTCCTTCGCGAGATTTGACTCCTGTCTTTTTTCGGTGTTACTGGATTTTCTTTCACTCTTGGGTATGTGAAGATGGTCATCTACCCTTGCCTTCCCTATAAAACCAGAGATTCTCTCCAGTCCAACCTTGCCACCCAAGATATTTGCTCAGGGTTTTGCCGTCGAAACCCTACCTTCAAGGGAAACCCTAATCCTTCCAGTTACACAGGAACCTCAATTTCCTTTGATCTATTGCCTCCCAAAATTTTCCAAGGGATCATATCCCATCTATAAACCCTGGATATGCAAAGATATTGCCAAGTCATTTGCAATATTTTTCATTTATAATTAATTCCTTTTTCTGCTAGTTAGAGGAATTAAACCCAGGAAAATATCTATCCATCTCCAAAGTTCATGAAAACTTGTGTAGATATTCATTGTTATCATATTGAGATCCCATAAAAATATTGGACATAATTTAATAAGGGAAATGGCATTTTCCTATTTAATGCCAATATTGCATTTTGGGCATTTTCTAAAGGAACTACCATTTGGGTAGCCAGGAAAAATCCCAAATAATTTGTGGATCTCCTAATATCCATATATTCCCCATTTCCATCAAGACCCCAAGTTCCATAGTTCAAATTTTGAGCACACACCAATTTGCAAATTCTGTCCAGTGGGACAATTTGCAAAGGAAGTGCTCTATTCCTTTATTTTTTTGAGCTGAAACTTTCCATGCTGGTTAAAATTGACAAATAACTTACGTATACCAAAAATCACCTCAATCCATATATCCATTTCTCCCCAGCAATTTTCCTAAGTTTCAGTCCATTCGAAAGATCTATGAAGGAAGTACCATTTTGGTATACCTAAATGGTATGAAACTTTTACAGTGGCTTCCTATGTTCAAATCACAACCCTATACCAAATTTAATACAAATCCATTTAGCCATTTTTTCCCAGCACCCCCATTTCCATTTCTGGCCAGTTTGCAAGTTTGCAAAGGAAGTGCCAGCTAGGGTTGCCCAATTGTGCTGAATCTTTTCTAAGATAATCACCTAGGTGAGTTATTAACTCCTGCCCCGGATCTTGCCAAGAGGAGTACTGTGGTGTCCACAACCCTTGTCAAACACTTTGCTGCCAGCTATTGTTTGACTTGGTGCAGTCACACCAGAGCTCACTGTTCTTGCATGAGGAGGTTTAGTCAACTCAGTGCAGGGTGTAGAACACCCTGGACATTGTTTGGCATCGATTAAGGCATGGCAATGTCGTGGCCACGCGGTGACCTCGAGAAGAGCGCGCCAAATGCATGCTCTGTGCATTGGGGCCCTCGGCCTCGTCCGTTTCCTCTTCTTCTCGAGCCCTCTTCATGTCCAGTAGCTAGCCCGTGCTCGTGCGGTCATTTCCCCTCTGCTTCCCCACCTTATCTTGCCGTGGTTACGTCGCCATCGCCGTGCCCGCGACGAAAGCTGCCTCTGCTCCTCCATGGCCTTGTGTCCAGAGCGCTTCCGAGCCCTCCCGAAGTTGCTGCTGGCTTCTCCTCCTCCCTGGAGCCCCTGCCGACATTGTGACCCCCCTCCGTGTTGCCGGAGCTGCAGTGCCTGGCTAAGATCGCCATGGTGGCCGTCCCTATCCGCTCCGGCCGGCCGGCTATAAAATCCGCAGCCCGAGCCTTCCCCAGGCATCCTCGATCCCCTCAACCTCCTTCTCTCTCTCCCAGGATCCCAGCCCCTTCTTCCTTGAGCTCCCCGAGCTTCCCTCGCCGCACATGGCCGCCACGATTCTCGCCGGCCGCCGCCTAAATTGGCGCGACGCCGCGCCTCTCCCGCCTCCTCTACACCTCCAGCAGCCTCCACACCCATCCTAGACCATTGCCCGTTGCTCTCCGCCTCCTCTCTGTGGCCGGAGTGCCATGCCCGACTCCAGCCGAGAGCCGCTGTCCGCCACGACCTATGCCTCGCCCGATGCCGAGTACCCCGGTGGCCGCAACACCTTGGAACGGGAGCGGATCGTTGCCCTGAGTCCGCCGGTAGGCCGGGCGCCACCTGTGGTGGCCTGTGACAGCGGCAAACCTCGTCGGGGTCGGCCCTGCCCACAGCCAGGTACGGGCGAGGGAGGAAGGAGACGCTGACCTGGCCAGGCGGCCCCCGCCATCCCCTGGCCCCAACCGTCAGCGGTAGAGACGAAGTCAACGCGGGCCCGCGCGGGAGTAAGTGATGCGTCATTCCGTATGTGCGCTTTCCCTGTCACAGCCGAAGCTTAGACTTTGTCTGTCATAGCCATCATGAAATCAAATGAAACCTGAAACGAGGATGGTCAAATTCTAGCTCAAATAAAATTTAAATAGGTTAAATTTACAAATAATTTCAATGAATCAAAAATGCCTTTAAAAATGTTCATTGTCTCTGATAAATATTGGTAACTCCATATCAAAGAAAAATAGATTTTCAAAGCAAGACTCATTTTAAAATGAGAATCTAGTGCTACTGAAATCGACTAATAAAGCATTATAAATATGATAGATGTCCAAAAATACCCAAACTTTTTGTGGAAGTTTGAAATAATAAAACTATATTTCATAAAATATATGGGCATTATTGTGCTAGGTATTTTGGCCTCAAAAAGGAAACAAATGTCAGAAAAAAAAGGGGCTTACCTGAGGCTTGACAGCCCAGTCGGCCCATCTGGCCTGTGCCAGTCGTCCCCTACCTCTGCCAGTAGGCAGAGGTGAAGGCAGGCACGATGCACACGGCCGGGGCGCCACGCCTCCTACTTGCTAGCCTCGCTGGAGGAGGGGATTAGGACCCCAGAGCCGTCCGGATCGGGACGACCCCTCTCCTCTCTTCCCCCCTCGCTCTGTCTCTTCCCCTGTGATGGCCGCCGTAGCAATGGCCAGACCACCGCAAAACCCGCAGCCACCGCCGCTCGCGTGCCTCGCTGCCGTGTATAGAGGCATCCGTCGGATGCGCCATGTGCCCTTCCCGATGTGCCCAAGCCATGGAGGCCAGAAGACGAAGCCCGCTGCCATCTTCTTCGTCTCCGGCCGCCGGATGCCGTCGCCGATTCACCGTCGCAGGAGCCTCCCCGAGCCGTCTGAGCATTCCTGCCCCAACGTGAGCCCCCGCTTCATTCCCCTCCCCTAGCTCTCCCGAACGCGAGCCCTAGCGCTGCAACCCACCGGACCCGAGGCCGCCGCGGACGCCGTCGTCGTCGTCGTTGCAGTGTACCGCAGCCGTTGCCTCTTGCCGCGCTGGATGTGCGCGAGCGTGCGTTTCGCTTAGAGCCCCTCCGCCATTCTTTTGGTCACCGGAGGGCTAATTCCGACGCCCACCGTCGTCTCGAGCCTCGCCGGCGTTGAGCCGCCGGCCGGATTGACCCCCTCCTGAGCAGGTTTGACTCCCTGGAGTCAATGACGTGTGGGGACAACCCCCTGACTAATTAGGTTAGTATTAGATTAGCACTAATTAACCTTGGTAATTAGTTGGATCACTGACAGTGGGCCCCAGGCCTGCTAATAGGTTTAGTTAGCATTAACTTAAAGCTCATTAACCCTGTTAACCAAATGGGTCACTGACCAGCGGGTCCCGCTGGTCAGGTTTGGCTTTGACCAACCCATTGACCTGCTGACCTCACAATGACGTCATGATGACGCAGTAAATGTTTCTGGAATTAAAACAAATCAGTAAATGATTTAATATTTTCAGAAAATATTTAAAACTTCTAAAAATCATAGAAAATAATCTATAAGTCAGATGAAAATAATTTATATATGAAAAAATGATCAGAAAAATCCAATGAATCCGTTTATGCCATGATCATGCATGTATGAACAAGTTAACATCACCAAGTAGACATTTCATGATTAGGATAATTTAATAAATAATGTTGGGGTTGGAATTTAGTATATATTTGAATTCCACTTCACTTAACATGACTACCTATAGCACTAGGTCAATTCAGTAACTTAACATGCCATTTCATGCATCATGATTGTTGCATCACATTGAATGTGTTCCTTTCTCTGTTTGCCGGTGTTGTTCCCTCTCGGTAGACGTTGTTCCGACGATGAAATCGATGTCACCGATGAAGACCTTTACCATCTTGAGAAGTGTCAGGCAAGCAAACCCCCTTGAGCATACTGATATGACTCTCTCGCTCCTGCTCTCTTTTACTGCATTAGGACAACAAGATTCAACTGTTACATGTTCTCGGTAGTTGAACCCATTCCTTTGCATGACCTGTCTTTGCCATAGTAAATAATTGAAACCACTTAGTATGAGTAGCAACTGTTTGAGCCTTGTTGTGCTTACTCATCCATGCTTGCTTACTTACTGTGCCTGCTATGCTTAGAGTCATGTCGTGTCGGGTTTGATCCATCTGGGCGATGAGTCGGAATGGCAGTGTTCATGTCCTTCTATGTGAGAGCTAAGTGTGTGAACACAATTTGGTAAAGGCAACGATGAGAGGCCATGTAGGAGTACATAGCGCTGGTGTTTGGTACATGAGCTAGTCTAGGAGTCGCAACTAGTTTCTGGTGTTTGTAGAAAAAGTGATGGCGGCCGTGCATAGCGCTGCCCGATGGGGTGGGTTGTGATGCGGTAGATGCACAGTGGCATGGTGTACCAAGTGGCACCCGAACGGTGGGCTTGGGAACCCTGCACACATCGTTTGAGGCCGTAACGAAAACTTCGGCCGGACTTCCGTGCGGGTTCAGTCTCAAATAGGCGATAAACCTAGACTAGGGTCTTGTGTGGTTGACGGTCATGGCCGACGCCCACGCTAGTGCTTCTGCTTGAAGGTTGCCGAGATGCATGACGTGCATATGGTGATAAGTGGCGAGAGCGTGTGTGAAGAAGTATACCCCTGCAGGGTGAAATAATCTGTTCGAATAGTCGCATCCTTGGATATGGACTACTTGGAGAACTTGTGTGGTTCATAGAAAACTTGAAGTGGATACTCTAAAATACGCAAGATAAGTGTGAATGCTATGGATGGCCTTCTCGCAGGGAGACGGGAGTGGATCCATAGTGGTGTATTGATTGGTGAATATGTGGACTCACGTGCGTTGTTCCACCTCAAAGAAAGCACTTGCAGTCGTAGTATAGGTTAGCCAAGAGTCAAAGCTGGCTTGCTGCAATAAACTCCACAACCCCCTTCATTGATACTGATGCATATGTAGATAGTTTTGATGTAAGTCTTGCTGGGTACCTTTGTACTCATGCTTTCTTAATTTATGTTTTGCAGAGGAGACGTCCGTCTCATTAGTGGTATTTATGACGTGAAGTTCAATGTTGACCGGATTAGCTTGAGAATCCCAGACAGAGGTCTGGTTCCTTTGGTAGGGTCGTTGTAGATTTTCAGGCTCCTCTAGCCACTTTTGTAGATGTCTGTACCCAGACATATTTAAACTTCCGCTTGTTTGATTGAATGCTCTGAATGTTGGGTCTTGTGACCCCTGCTTGTAACATCTTGTTGTGTTGGCTCTTCCGAGCCTTCTAAGTAAATGTTGTAATGTTGTATGGTTATGTTGTGATGCCATAGTTGTATCTATGCATATCGGGCATGTCGTGCATACGTGTGACGTGCAACGGTATGTATGGGATCCAACACCTAGTTGTGTGCCTTTAGTAGTACTCTTTACGGGGAAATGCCTCGCCTCTTTGTGCTTCCATCGAGCCTTGGTAGCTTGCTACTGATCCGGACACATTGATTGACCGACATGTATCCTTCTTGCTGCTGTGTCTGTCCCTTTGGGGAAATGTATCTTAGTGTAATGGAGTCCCTGTAGCCTGCTACGACTCGTCTACGTGCAGTGATGACATTTATGTCCCACGGCGTAATGAAGTCCTTGTAGCTTGCTATGACTCGTCTACACACGCTAGAGATCGACACATGCATTGCTGGGTTACGTATGCTTGTCCCTGTACGGATGTGCCACTTTGGTTCTACGACTAGTCATGTCGGCCCGGGTTCTTTGACATTTGAATTCTAGTGACACATTCACATACGTGAGTCAAAAGATGCAAACGGTCCCGGTCCAGGTAAGGTGGCAGCCGTGGAGATAACCGTGCATGAGACCGCAAGGTGATGTGATGTGTTACAGGCTGGATTCTTATGGCTTAGGATCGGGGTCCCGACATTTCCTTTGGGAAAGCGTACTCTGCTGCAGCTATGGAAGTAAACGCTTTGTCTGCATGGAAGCGTATTCTCCAGGAAGTAGAGTTTCCATTTAAATGGTTTCTGGCGATCCCTTCTGCGGAGTGTCCGCACTTTTTCCCGGAGTATCCCTTCACCCCCAGGCAAGCCGACCATCTCATATATGTCCTAAAGCATTGCTCTGTGTTATTATTACATGTTTAATTAATGATATTCTTGTGCTAGAAATAATTAAACTCCTGCCATTTCGATATTGTCATTTACATTAACTGCTACTGCTCATCTTATCATTGCACTTGTCATGATATTATATGGAGATAGGTGATTATGTTTTTATCATGCTTAGCTACTGCCATCTCAATTTATCATGATAAACAACCCTGCTTGTTAAATACTTGCTAAGGCTAAACCTAGTTGGTTGATCTAGAGTCACATGTCCGTGCTTATCGTGCAGCCACATTTGCCGGTATGGGACGACCTTGACTTGGTATGATCGCGTGCCCTTTCACCGGTACCTCCAGACAGGGAAGGTTATGCGCACACGCTACCCTGGCCCGGTAGGCGAAGATAACCTTATGAGCCCAGTTGTTGTTGAGTTTTGCATGCGGTCCCCATTTGGGACATTTTAGTTTGGCCACGACGGTGGCAGGTGTCATGAGGACACATGTGTCATGAGGACACAAGGCCCCCCAAGGCAGGCCTCCGGGGGAGGATGAATGCCGGTGGTACGATGAGAGAGTCACGGGTTAGGCGGGTTTCGTTGAAGCGATGCTGGTCCACCCAATTGGGATCACGAGGCCAGGTGCTTCATGGTGTGGGTAAAGTGCGCAACCTCTACAGAGTGTCAAATCTATTCGAATAGCCACATCCACGGAATTGGACAGCCCGTCCAGACCTGAGTAGATGGTCAACTGTAACAGTGGAAATAATGATGGAAGAACTCGTCTTATGACCAAAAGTACTCAATGGATCGTGAGTATTCTGCGGGTTGTGAGGTAACCCAGAAGAGTGTAAGCTTGTCAGACTTACATTGCCGATGATTGGACATCGGGGGATGTCAGGAATATGATATGTTATCCATGGGATGGGCATGGGATGAGTGGTCGGATGACCACATGTTTTGGATCGGATTTGGATCGAATTCAGATTGGATCATGAGAATATTCGGAGTATAAATTATTTACTTAATATGCCTTACCCTATCATATATATGTTAGTAGTTATCTTGCTGGATAATCCTGTTACAACATGATAATTAATATTGCTAAATAGGTTGGCCATAGCACGATAATTAATATTGCGCTAATAACAAATGCATGCTTGAATGCCATGTATTGCTTTGCTTGGTGTATATGTTAGTTTGGTTTGCTTGCGAGTACATTCAAAAGTACTCAGCGGCCTTCAATGTGGTCAGGTTCACATAAGGATCCGTCATCCGTTGACGAGGAGCTGGAGCATTCGCAGGCTAGAAGAGTAACCTAGTCAGATCCCTGTGGATTGGAGCTGCACCAAGACCATGCTGCCTTAGATAGAGCCTTCCCACTGCCATCACCCCTTGTATCATATCATGTAAGACTCATATTTCTATTAATAGAAATGCTTGTGTTCATGATACCTATTGTATACGCGCATGCCAGTGTGATTTCCTGGGCTGGTATGCATGGCGACCGTCTGGCTACAGTGGTAATCAGGCGGGGGCCACACGTGCCGAGTCAGCCCCCATGTTATGTGGAAAAAACTTTGGTATTTTGGAGCCCCTTTGTGGGCTTGTAATAGTGGTAACTTTGAAACCTTCTGTGAATTTGTGGTCATGCCATCACGCATGTATGTTTATCTGTTGGTGTTCAGTCCTTCATGTTGTTACTTGTTTTTTCCTTTTAAGCTTTAGTCCTTGTGCTTTAAACACGCATTGATCCAAGACGAAAAACTGGCAGTTCAGGTATGAACCAGACTGAAAGTGATTCTAAGCCTGAAATATCCAGCATAATAAAAACCATTGTATTAGTAGGCCGGCTCAATGAGACTCGGCAAAAAAAGAGACCGGCTTTCGAGGCTCAAGTCTTGCTTCGTTTAAGCGGGTACGATAACCCAAGGTTTATCCTAGCTCTCTGTATGCCGACTCTCTCATGACACAACCAATGTTTTAACCTTGGAAAGTTCAGGGTCCTAAGGAGGATTGACTTGCAATACCTCATCGGGTCATCTGATTGGAGTCGCATCAAGCATACAGGCAAGTCTAACCACTTATTATGGCATCTTTGCCGGGTCAAAAGGGTGAGCTTGTTGAGTCAGAAGCCCCTAGGTGACCAATGTTGCAAACAATAAAGACTCATGCTCATATTTAGGCTAAAACGACAGAGACCTCAAGATTCAGGGGTGCCGACTTTATTATATTTGAATGTAAGAGAAAATTTTACAGAATGGGTAAAAGGGAAAAAATTACATAAAGAGAGGAATAGAGCCGGTGGCCCTTCTAAGTATAATAAGGTCACAACTGAGCTATGTTCCAAGGGCGACTTGTTTCCTCCTCGAAAGTATGTTTTCCTTCTCGCAAGTCCACTAGGTAATATGACCCATTGTTAAGGTTCTTGCTGACGACAAAGGGACCTTCCCAAGGCGGTGAAAGCTTATGCATTTCCGTCTGATCTTGAATCAGACGCAATACCAAGTCACCTTCTTGGAAAGTCCGGCTTCAAACCCTACGACTATGATAGCGACGCAAGTCCTCTGGATAAAGGGTGGATCTAGATGCAACCAAGTCACGTTCTTCTTCCAGGGCGTCCAAAGAATCCTGTCGCGCTTGTTCATTATTCGCCTCAACATAAGCAGTGACTCGAGGCGAGTCATGACGAATATCACTTGGCAAAACCGCCTCGTCCCCATACACCAAAAAGAAAGGTGTATATCCAGTGGACCAATTTGGTGTGGTGCGGATACTCCAAAACACAGCAGGGAGTTCTTCAACCCAGCAACCTAGAGTACGCTTAAGTGGCACAATAAGCCGAGGTTTAATTCCTTTGGGGATCTCCTAATTGGCTCGTTTAGCTTGCCCGTTGGACTGGGGATGCGCCACCGCGGCCAAGTCAAGCCAGATATGTTTTCGCTGGCAAAATTGCTCCATAGCTCCCTTAGATAAATCGGTACCATTACCAGTGATAATGCTATGAGGGTAGCCAAAACAAAAAACAGATTCTTCAAAATCTTGACTGCGGTCTCTACGTCACAACTACTGGCTGGCTCCACATCAACCCACTTGGTAAATTTATCAACGACCACCAAAAGATGAGTCTTCTTGTCTGAGGATGTTTTGAATGGTCCAACCATATCAAGCCCCCACACAGCAAGCGGCCAAGTGATTGGAATCATGGGTAGCTCCTGAGCTGGCACATGAGCTTGTCGATCAAACTTCTGGTACCCGTCACACTTGCGCACAATTTCCTCTACGTCTGCATGGCCTTGAGCTAATAAAAACCATGCTGGAAAGCCTTGGCCACTAGTGATCTTGAGCCGACATGATGTATGCAATCACCGGCGTGGATCTCATTAAGAATTTCCTGGCCTTCCTCGGTCGAAACACAACGCTAGAAAACGTCGGTGGTGCTCCATCGATGTAACTCGCCATGGACAATGTCCATAGACTTAGAACGGCGGATTATCTGTCGTGACATGACTTCGTCATATGGAAGTTCGCCTCTGGTAAGATATGCCAGATAAGGTACTGTCCAGTCCGGGGTGACATGTAGAGCCGCCACTAGTTGTGCCTCCGGGTCTGGGATAGCGATATCTTCTTCCGTGGGCAGCTTAACAGAAGGATTATGAAGGACGTCTAAGAAGACGTTAGGAGGAACCGGCTTTCTTTGTGAGCTGAGTCGCGATAGAGCGTCTGCCGCCTCATTGAGCCGACGATCTATATGCTCGACTTGATAGCCTTGAATTACCCGTCACATCTGAGACCACTCGGTGGTAAGGCGCCATCAGAGGGTCCTTCGAGTCCCAAGTTCCAGAAACTTGCCAAGCCACCAAACCTGAGTTGCCAAAACACCTGACCCGGCTGTGATTCATGTCATTCGCTATCCTAAGCCCGTGAAGGAGAGCCTCGTACTCTGCTGCATTGTTGGTGCAAGGAAACATGAGTCGAAGTATGTAAAAAACTTGTCACCTCGAGGGGAAGACATTATGACTCCAGCCCCGAGCCCTCTAGCTGCCTAGATCGGTCAAAATGTATGGTCCAATAAGTGTTATCCAGCCCGTCCTTCGGAATCTGCAACTCCGTTGAGTCATTGATGAAATCCACTAATGCCCGAGACTTAATTGCAGTTCGAGGTGCGTATTTCAGGTGATGATCGCCTAGCCCAATAGCCCACTTAGCAATCCGTCCAGTGGCCCCCCGGTTCTGTATGATATTGCCAAGGGGTGCCGAACTAACCACTGTGATTGGATGCTCCTAATAATAATGTTTCAGCTTCTGACTTGCCATAAAGATCTCGTACAAAAGTTTTTGCCAGTGTGGATAGCGTTGTTTAGACAAAGTTAAAACCTCACTGACAAAATAAACCGAATGTTGAACTGGATACTCCTTGCCTTCTTCTTTCTGCTCCAAGACTACTGCCACACTCACCACCTTGGAATTAGCAGTGACGTATAGGAGCATTGGCTCTTTTTTGGTGGGTCCGGACAAAGTAGGCGGGTTAACCAACTGTTTATTCAACGCCTCAAAAGCTTCATTGATGACATTAGTCCACTTAAAGTCGCCCGTTTTCTTAAGAA
Source organism: Hordeum marinum (assembly GCA_022496015.1). Classification (NCBI taxonomy): domain Eukaryota; kingdom Viridiplantae; phylum Streptophyta; class Magnoliopsida; order Poales; family Poaceae; genus Hordeum; species Hordeum marinum. The sequence continues at coordinate 219,231,008 of CM039672.1, forward strand.
CCTGGTAAAAGGGTATAGCCTTCTCCCCCAGGCGGCTTATAAAACGACTCAATGCCGCTATGCGACCCGTCAGGCTTTAGACTTGGTTAATGTTTGCCGGAGGGGCCAGTGAAGTCACCGCTTCTATTTTGTCCAGGTTAGCCTCAATGCCATGCTCAGACACCAGAAAACCCAACAACTTTCCCGTGGGCACACCAAAAACGCACTTGGCCGGGTTGAGATTCATCCAGTACACATGAAGATTACCAAATGTTTCCTTGATATCATCCAAGTATTTCCTTCTTATGAGATTTTACCATGATGTCATCCACATAAGAATGAACATTCTGCCCAATTCAAGGTTTGAGACAGTTCTGAACACACCATTGATAAGTCACCCCAGCACTCTTAAGCCCGAAAGGTATGGAGACATAACAAAACACACCGAAAGGAGTAATAAAGGCGTCTTTTCCTTGTCCACGACGGCCATCTTGATCTAGTGATAGCCGGAGTAAGTGTTCAGGAAACACAACCGCTCACAACCCGCCATGGAATCAATTATTTGATCAATACACTGTCAGGGGAATCGACACCTATGGGATCGGAGGGACCCCTTTCCGGTTCGGCGGGGAGAACGCTCGCACAAAGAGCAGATCAGATGAACAGCGCGCGAGGATTTTACCCAGGTTCAGGAGTAGAGATGCGTAAAACCCTACTCCGGCTTGGTTGTATTGTGGGTGTTTTTAGGGTTCCAGCTACAGGAACACTATGAACCGCTGCTACGCGTATGAGCTAGAAGGTCCAAAAGCCCGAAAGTCCAAAAATCCAAAAGTCCTCTACCGCAACGCCCTGGGCCTCCTTTTATACTCTAGAAGGGGTTCCCAATAGTGGCGCAAAGTGTACACGGGGTGTACACAGCTACGGTGCTATCATACCTAACACTGACGGAGTAGGACAGCCGCATTTAATGCACCATCTGGCATCTCTGACTGTCTACGGGACGGGACAGGAGCCCGTCCCATCGACACCGCTTAGCCCCTCCATCGCCGGTGCCGCGACATGTGCCCAGGCGGGGCGACACCTGGCCTCTGCGCTGGTAGGGTCTTGCTGGGGTTCCGCCTTGCCAGGTCTTCGCCTTGACGGGTCCTGCCGGGGCTTTGCCTTGCCGGGGGTTTGAAGGCCATCCCGACAAGGTCTTGCCTTTGGTCTTGATTCTCCTGTATCTGTATCTAGCAGTTCCCTGCCGGGCCTCGTTGCCAGGGTGGCTACTACTTCCCGTGCACGAGTAAGGGGCACTGGATAACCCCAAAACTCTAGTGCACCGACAGGAGCCCCCGGGCCTGGGCCACGCACGGTGCGATGCATTGTTGGGCTAGGCCCAAACAGTGCACGGGCACGCGTGGCAGAGCCTTGAGGTTGTGATCATTGCGCTTAATGCGCCTCCCCACGATGCCCATTGAATGCGGGACGTGGGATACATGCGTGGCGCGACCGTCAATAATTGAATTACTACGTCACGTCATTTTCGCCACGCGCGCCGCATGCATAGCGGGAAGCCAGGAACGGGCGCCCGTGACTTAAAGTCCTGGGAGAGGCAGTAACTGCGGTGCCATGGATTGGAGCAACGGGACGTTTGCTGTTTGCCCCGTGATTGAGGGCACCGCTATTGGAGGAGGTGGGCGGCGACCCTTGGAGCGGGGGAGAGCCAGCCCCTGCGCTTCCCCCCTATAAATTTAGGGGTAGCGAGGGCGATGCTCATCCATCCTTCCTCCCTCCTCCGAGTGTGAACCTCCATAGCTTGCCCTTCCACTCCTTCCTAACCTTCGAGTGGCGCTCGCCCATAGCCATGAATAGGGGGCAAGGGCGGCCACCGTCCTCAGCTCTAAGGAGGAGTTCTCATCGGGATCATGCCATCGCTTAAGCCACATAGGCAGGGGGCGTCTTGAGTGTGCGTGGTTGAAGAGGAGCGAGGGGTCGTGGCCGTTGTGGAGGCCGAGGTCGGGGGAGGTGGAGCACTGCCCCACCTCCTCCTCCGATGCCGGGCCTCTTTCTTGAGGAGACCCACGCTGAGGGGAAGGTGCCAGAGTTCGTCCTCGAACTAGGTAGTCCCCTCCGGAGTCATCTGCGCCTCCCTCGCCCCTTCGCTAGGGCGATGGAGGTCGACGAGCCACCCGTCCCGTGGTTACGGGCGCATGGTTGAATGTAACGGCGTGACGCAGGTAGACGTCGAGTACCCAGCGAGTCGTGTCATGTTCCTCAGGCGCGGTTGGAAGACCTTCACCCCCGCCCACAACCTCCAGGTAGGGCATGTCCTTTGTTTCAAAATGACGGAGGCCAATCTGCTCTCCGTCAAGATTTATGGGCGCTCCGGCGTCCGTCTTGCCTGCTGCGAAGAGAGCTCGAGCGGCGCCAAAAGCTCCTCCTCGAGAGATAGTGACGAGGAGGACACCGACGAAGACAACGACGATGAGTCCGGTCTTCGGGCCGTCAAGTCAGAATTCAACAACCCAGACTCGGACTAATTGTCAGCCGCACCATCACCATCAGCCTCGCGCCTCTCCTCCTCCCGGCAAGACGATCTTGCTAGGGGTTCTTGTCCCGAGCACTGCCTCATCTTCCAGCTGGATCTCCCGACAGGCCCACGGACTTCGGCTTCTGGGGTCCTCCCTCCTTTTCGACCGTGCAGTGCTGGTCTTCTCCTCTGTGCAATGTTGTCCCTCTCCTTCACGCAATGCTGGTCCAGGAGGGGCCAGGCTCTCGTCAGAGGCCCCTTGCCATCTTTTTCTTCTTGTAGTCTAACTCCTCTTTCCATCTTTTTCTTCTTGTAATCTCCCCTAGGGGAGAAAGTCAAATAAAGATGTACTCAGGAAAAGGTGACATCTCATGTAAATTTCACCCTATTTTGAATAAATGTATATTATCTTCCTTGTTAGACTGTTTCTTTGCATGGAACTTTCCCTACGCCCTTTCGGAAGAACTTGCTGGCGTGTGTAGCCCTACCATGAGCGCTTTGAGGAACGGGTCCTTAGCAGCCTACTGGCGATGCCACTACCGACAAGATACCTTGACGTTCTTGGCACGGACGCTTAAGCTGTTGATCGTGCTCGAAACAAAATAAGGGCACGAGCGCAGCCCCTTGAGTCATTGAGCAGACTCGAAACAAAGCAAGAGTGAGGGCACAACCACTTAAGCCGTTGAGCGGACCCGAAACAAAGTGAGAGCGCGGCCAATCACGGCAAGGTTCTCGTGCATGCAGGTTTTCCATACAGAAGTCGAAATCGTCCAAGGAAAATAATTCCACAACAAGAATTCGGTTGGGGTTTTGCAACTTATCCTTTTGTTGCCGTAGTCCTTCCGGCAAGATTTTTTTGAACGCCGCCCGTAGGTATCCACACCACCATTCCCCTCGGCAAAGATGCATGCGAGGTAACCTTCTGTCCTTTGAGAAAAAGAAAGAAGAGAAAATATGGATGTGGAACCTTGGCGGTCTATTAGCTCTTGCCGGGAGTAAGCGTAATGTAATATCTTAGACAAACATACATACAAGTAAACATGAGAATCAACAAGATTTGCGAAACACTTAGATTTATTCAACAACACACAGGGTCTACGCCTGGCTTTGTACCAAGGATTACATGCTTCAGCAACAAGACTTGTACAAAAGGTGGTTGCCGGGAGGCCCGGTAACCACGCCTTATGGGTAGAACTTACGAAGTTGTTTGATATTCCCAGAGTTGCTCACCGGGATGCCATCTTCGGTCTCCAGGCGGATTGCGCCATGCCTGGTGACTCGTACTACCCGATAAGGGCCTTCCCACTTCAACATCAACTTGTTTGAATTCTTGGCGGACTGAACTTGTCGAAGAGCAATGTCCCCTTCCTCAACACTTCGGGCATGAACCTTGCGGCTATGATAGCGGCGCAAGGCTTGGTGGTAGCATGCAGCTTGCACAGCAGCCTGAAGATGATCTTCCTCAAGGAGCATTGCGTCATCTTGCCGCAACTGCTTTTTCTCAAGCTCGTCATAAGCGAGCACTTGAGGTGACCCGTATGTGAGTTCCGTGGGGAGAACTGCTTCCGCCCCATATACTAGGGAGAAGGGTGTCTGGCCCGTAGCTCGATTTGGTGTTGTTCTGATTGACCAAAGAACCACCGGAAACTCATCAATCTAGCGCCTTCCGCACTTGTGTAGCTTGTCGAAAGTTCTTGTTTTGAGGCCTCGCAACACTTCAGCATTAGCCCTTTCCGCCTGGCCATTGCTCCTTGGGTGGGCAACAGAGGCAAAACAGATTTTGCTACCAAGGTCTTGGACATACTGCATGAAGGTGCGGCTCTTGAACTGTGTGCCATTGTCAGTGATGATCCTCTTGGGAACACCAAAGCGGCAGACTAGTCCCTTAAAGAACTTGACGGCTGACTGTGCTATCACCTTTCTCACTGCTTCCACTTCTGGCCACTTTGTGAACTTGTTGATTGCAACGTACAAGTACTCAAAGCCCCCGATAGCACGGGGAAAGGTCCCCAAGATGTCGAGCCCCCAGACCAAAAATGGCCAGGACAAAGGGATTGTTTGAAGAGCTTGAGCTGGTTGATGCATTTTCTTTGAATGAAACTGGCATGCTTCACACTTGGTTACCAGCGTAGTTGCATCCTGGAGGGCAGTGGGCCAAAAGAAACCTTGCCAAAATGTCTTACCGGCAAGTGCTCTTGATCCTATGTGGGAGCCACATATGCCTCCATGTATCTCTGCCAACAACTCCAGTCCATCCTCCCAAGAAATGCACTTGAGTTTCACACCATTCGATCTCTTTCTGTATAGGACATTGTCCATGAACTGGTACATATTAGACCGACGGGCTACTTTCTCTGCTTCTTCTTGTTCCTCAGGGAGTTCTCCTGTTTGAAGGAAATGGACGATGTGGCATGCCCATGCTGGAGCCTGGGGCTCAACAACAAGGACTAAAGGCATATCCTCTCCCGGGGAAGCATCTGTCTCAATGGCAAAGGCTCGAGGCCCTGCTGGAGGCTGTTGCCCCCCGGCAAGCCTGGCGGGAGCATGTGCTTCCACGGCAAGAGCCTGAGGCTTTGCCGGAGCACAGCGCTCACCGGCAAGCTTGACGTTGTCCCTCGCAATTTCCTCGCCGACGGCTTCTGGGAGCTCTGCCGGGAAATACTTGCCGGAACTCAACTTTCTTCTTTTCTCTTGTCCATTTGATGGTGTCATGGATGGTTGAGTCAGTCGGAGCATGAAAGTTCCTGATTCCACATGCAACTTAAGGGCAGCACATTTTGATAGGCCATCAGCAACGTTGTTCTTTGCACATGAAACGTGCTCCATTTGGAGACTGTCAAAACGTTCTTTCAACTTCCGCACTTCACCTACATAAGCTTCCATCAATGGACTCTGATAATCCTTGTTCACCTACCTGACGACAAGCTGAGAATCACCCCTAACAATAAGTTTCTTGATCCCAAGGTCTGCCGCGATCCTGAGACCGACAAGCAGCCCTTCCTACTCAGCAGTATTGTTCGTTGACCTCTCCCAGGGAAAGTGCATCTGAATCACATATTTGAGGTGCTCTACGGTGAGTGTGACAAGCTGCACTCCGGCACTAGCGCCTTGCAGCGAGAAAGCCCTGTCAAAATACATGATCCACTCTTGATTTGTTTCCTTGCCGGGGAGGGTTTACTCTGGAACTTCTTCATCTGGCATAGGGGTCCATTCCGCAGTGAACTCCGCCAAGGCTCTGCTCTGGATAGTCTTTCAAACTTGCGACCAAAGCTTGACAGTTGCAAAGCCCACTCCACAATCCTATCGGTAGCTTCCGGGTTCCACAAAATCCGCTGCAGTGGGAAGCGAGTGACGACGGTGATCTCATGTGCTTGGAAGTAGTGGCGCAGCTTCCTCGAGGCCATAAGGAGGTCGAAGAGAAACTTTTGCACGCCAGAGTATCTTGACCTAGCCCCTGCAAAAGGGAGTTGACAAAATAGACTGGGCGCTGCACCACCTCCTTCTTCCGAATTGTCTCATTCAACTACGCAGATCCTTCCTTGTCGGTACCAGACCCTACCAGGGAATGTCCCGTCTTGTCGCTTGGCGGTCCTGCCGCTGTCGCTGCTTCTTCATCAACTTCTCTTTCAGCCACTAGTGCAACACTCACCACTTGATTTGTTGCCGCTAGATATAGCAGCAATGACTCTTGCGATTTTGGCGTGACTAGGACTGGCGGAGAGGAGAGGTACTTCTTCAAATCCTGCAGTGCTGCCTCTACTTCTGGAGTCCATTCCATCGGACCCGCCTTCTTCAAGATTTTGAAAAAGGGCAGGGTGCGCTCGACAAATTTTGAGATGAACCTACTCAGAGCAGCAACACGGCCGGCAAGACGACGCACATCCTTGACACGTCTTGGTGCTTCAATTTGCTCAATTACTTTGATCTTGTTGGGATTTGCTTCAATTCCACATTGAGATACAAAGAACCCGAGAAGTTTGCTAGATGGGATGCCGAACACACACTTCTCAGGGTTGAGCTTCATGTTGATCTTGCGCAGATTTGCAAATGTTTCTTCTAGGTCTGATATGAGCGTAGCCTTGTCCTTGGTTTTGACCACTATGTCATCCATATAAGCCTCCATATTTCTATGTAGCTGGGGCTCAAAACCAGTCTGGACCGCTCTTGCAAATGTAGAACTAGCACTTTTCAACCCGAAAGGCATACGCAAAAAGCAATACGTACCACACGGGATGATAAATGCGATCTTCTCGTCTTCCTTGGCCATGAAAATCTGATGATAGCCTGAATAGGCGTCAAGGAAAGACAACAAGTCGCAGCCGGTGGTGGAGTCCACAATCTGGTCGATGCGCGGCAAGGGAAAAGGATCTTTGGGGCATGCTTTATTCATGTCTGTGAACTCGATGCATAGCCTCCATTTCCCATTCGCCTTGCGCACTACAACTGGATTGGCCAACCACGTAGGATGAAGTACTCCTCTGATCAAGCTAGCCGCTTCTAATTTCTTGATCTCTTCGACAATGAATTGTTGCCGCTCCAAAGCCTGCTTCCGTACCTTTTTCTTGATGGGACACGCGTGTGGACGGACTGCAAGGTGGTGCTCAATCACCTTCTTGGGAACACCAGGGATATCAGATGGTTTCCATGCAAACATATCAAAATTCTCCCGCAGGAAGGCGACGAGCGCACTTTCCTATTTGTCGTCAAGGGTGGAAATTATGGTGAAAGTCCCTCCCGTGCCATCCTCCTTGGAGGGCACCTTCTTAGTCTCTGGTGGATTTGCCTTGGACTTCTTGCTCTTGCCGGTGGAGCTCTCTATCACATCGTCAACGAGAGCGCAACACCTCGAGGAGGCGCGCTTGCCGGAATGTGTGCCAGAGGCCTTGCTGGTCTCCTTCCTGTTGGAAATATGCCCAAGAGGCAATAATAAATTGGTTATTATTATATTTCCTTGCTCGTGATAATCATTTATTATCCATGTTAGAATTGTATTGATTGAAAACTCAGATACATGTGTGGATACATAGACAACACCATGTCCCCAGTATGCCTCTAATAGACTAGCTCGTTGATCAAAGATGGTTAAGGTTTCCTAGCCATGGACATGAGATGTCATTTGATAACGGTATCACATCATTAGGAGAATGATGTGATGGACAAGACCCAAACCATAAACGTAGCATATGATCGTGTCAGTTTTTTGCTACTGTTTTCTGCATGTCAAGTATATGTTCCTATGACCATGAGATCATGCAACTCACTGACACCGGAGGAGTGCCTTGTGTGTATCAAATGTCGCAACATAACTAGGTGACTATAAAGGTGCTCTACAGGTATCTCCGAGGGTGTCTGTTGAGTTGGCATGGATCAAGACTGGGATTTGTTACTCCGTGTGACAGAGAGGTATCTCAAGGCCCACTCGATAATACAACATCACAATAAGCCTTGCAAGCAATGTGACTAAGTGTTATCCATGGGATCTTGTATCACGGAACGAGTAAAGAGACTTTTCGGTAAAAAGGTTGAACTAGGTATGGAGATGCCGACGATCGAATCTCGGGCAAGTAACATACCGAAGAACAAAGGGAACGACATACGAGATTAACTGAATCCTTGACATAGAGGTTCAACCGATAAACATCTTCGTAGAATATGTAGGAACCAATATGGGCATCCAGGTCTCGCTATTGGTTATTGACCGTAGAGGTGTCTTGGTCATGTCTACATAGTTCTCGAACCTGCAGGGTCTGCACACTTAAGATTCGGTGACATTTCGATAGTATAGAGTTATGTATGGTGGTGACCGAAGGTTGTTCGGAGTCCCGGATGAGATCCCGAACGTCACGAGAAGCTCCACAATGGTCCGGAGGTAAAGATTGATATATAGGAAGTCCTATTTTGGTCGCCGGAAAAGTTTCGGGCTCATCGATAGTGTACCGGGAGGGTACCGGGGGACCATCGGGAGGGGTGTCTCGACCCAAGAGGCTACATGGGCTGTGGGAGGAGGTAAACAAGCCCCTGGTGGTCTGGCCGAAGCGTCCTCTAAAGGCCCATGCGGCTGGAGTGGTTTGGGAAGGAAAAAACACAAGGTGGAAAGAGTTTCCAAGTGGGGGGAGGAGTCCTAATCCTACTAGGATTGGAGGAGGACTCCTCCTCTCCTGCTTGCGCCAAGGACAAGGGTTGGTCCCTTGTGCACCAAGTCTCCTCCCTCCCTCCTCCTATATAGACTAGAGGTTTTGAGGGTTTTGAGACATAGAAATCAGCCACGTGCTACCCTCTCATCTAGATCATCGTTTCTCCTCTAGATCGTTTCATCGATGCTTAGGCGAAGCCCTGTTGGAATTATTCCACCACAATCGCCGCCACGCCGTCGCGCTGCCGGAGAATTCATCTACCTATCCGCTCCCTCTTGCTATATCAAGAAGGCGGAGATCATCATCAAGCTATACGTGTGCTGAACGCGGAGGTTCCGTCCGTTCGGCGCTAGATCGGAAGGACCGTGATCAAGATCACGAGACGATTCATGATTGGATCGCGGGACGGATCATGATGAGATTGCGGGACGGATCGTGATTGGATCACGGGATGGATCGTGATGGGATCGCGGGACGCTCGGCGATTTGGATCGTGAAGATGTTCGACTACATCAACCGCGTTTCTTAACGCTTCCCGCTTAGCGATCTACAAGGGTATGTTGATCCACTCTCCCTCTCGTAGATTCTCATCACCATGGATAGATCTTGCGTGTGCATAGGAATTTTTTTGTTTCCCATGCAACGTGGCCCAACAGTGGTATCAGAGATAGGTTTATGTGTAGATGAGATCTCAAGTAGAACACAAAGGAGTTTGTGGGCGTTGATGCTTCGATTGCTTCCTCCCTTGGCCGTGTTTTGGTTCAGTGGTATTGTGGGATGAAGCGGCCCAGACCAACCTTACTCGTACGCTTACGAGAGACCGGTTCCATTGACTGACGTGTAACTTTGTTGCACAAAGATGGCTGTTTCTCCTACTTTAGTTGGATCGGATTCGACAAAGGCGGTCCTTGAGAAGTTTGAAAAGCAACTTATGTATCACTGTTGTGGTTTTTGCGTAGGTAAGTATTGTTCTTGCTAGATACCCATAGCAGCCATGTAAAACTTGCAACAACAATTAGAGGACGTCTAACTTGTTTTTGCAGGGTATGTTGTGATGTGATATGGCCAATTACATGATGAGATATATGTTATGTATGAGATGATCATGTATTGTATAGAATATCACGACTTGCATGTCGATGAGTACGGCAATCGGCATGAGCCATAGGGTTGTCTTTAATTATTGTATGACTTGCGTGTCAATCATTAAGCGCTATGTAATGCTTTACTTATCGCTAAGCGGTAGCAATAGTAGTAGAAGCATGGTGGGTGCGACAACCCTGATGGCGACACGTGGATGGAGATCAAGATGATGGAGATCGTGGTGTCATGCCGGTGACGATGGAGATCATGCCGGTGCTTTCAAGATGGAGATCAAAAGCACAAGTTCATGGCCATATCATGTCACTTATGATTTGCATGTGATGTTAATCCTTGTATGCACCTTGTTTTATTTAGGATGACGGTAGCATTATAAGGTGATCCCTCACTTAAATTTCAAGATAAATTGTGTTCTCCCCGAGTGTGCACCGTTGCGAAAGTTTGTCATGTCGAGACGCCACGTGATGATCGGGTGTGATAGACTCTACGTTCACATACAACGGGTGCAAGCCAGTGTTGCCCATGCGGAACACTCGGGTTAAACTTGACGAGCCTAGCATGTACAGACATGGACACGAATTACAAGAGACCAAAAGGTCAAACATGAGTCATATAGTGGATATGATCAACATGATGATGTTCACCATTGAAACCACCTCAACTCATGTGATGATCGGACTTGAGTTAGTGAATTCGGATCATGTATCACTCGAATGACCGGAGGGATGTCAATTTGAGTGGGAGTTCTTAAATAATATGCTTAGTTGAACTCATTATCATGAACAGAGTCAGTGGTGTCTTTGCAAATTATGTTGTAGATTACTAGCTCACGCTGTAGCTTCCTTGAATTTTTATATGTTCCTAGAGAAATAGAGTTGAAAGATGATGGTAGCAATATGGCGGACTGGGTCCGTGATCTGAGGATTGTCCTCATTGTTGCACAGAAGGCTTATGTCCTTAATGCACCACTCGGTGCACCACCCCCTCTAGCGTCATCTGTAGATGTTGTGAACATCTGACAGGCACGTTCCAATGACTACTTGATAGTTTAGTGCGTCATGCATTAGGGCTTAGAATTGAGGCTCCAAAACGTTTTGAACGTCATGGAACATTTGAGATGTTCTAAGAGCTGAAATTGGGATCTCCGGCTCGTGCCCGTGTTGTGATATATGAGATATCCAACAAAGATTCTTTGCCAGCAAGATCAAGGAGAATAGCTCCATCGTTGAGCATGTGCTCAGATTGTCTGGGTACTACAATCGCTTGAATCGAATGGGAGTTGATCTTCCAGATAATATAGTGATTGATATAGTTCTCCAAGTCACTGTCACTAAGCTACTAGAACTTCGTGATGAACTATAATTATGCCAGGGATGGAAATGATGATCCCTGAGCCATTCGTGATGTTTGACACCATGAAGGTAGATATCAAGAAGGAACATCAAGTGTTGATGGTTAGTACAACCACTAGTTTCGAAAAGCAAAAGGGTAAGGAGGGAAACTTCATGGATGGCAAGTCAGTTGCTGCTCCAGTGAAGCAACCCAAAGTTGAACCCAAACCTGAGACTAAGTGCTTCTATTATGAGGAGAGCGGTCGCTGAAGCGGAACAACCCTCGATACTTGGTAGATAAGAAGGCTGGCAACGTCGATAGAAGTATATTTGATTTACATGTTATTGATGTGTACCTTGCTAGTACTCCTAGTCACACCTGGGTATTGGATACCGGTTCGGTTGCTAAATGTTAGTAACTAGAAATAAAAGCTACGGAATAAACGGAGACTAGCTAAGGTTGAGGTGATGATGTATGTTGGAAATGTCTCCAAGGTTGATGTGATCAACATCACACGCTCTCTCTACCTTAGAGATTAGTGAAGAACCCAAATAAATGTTATTTGGTGTTTGCGTTAAGCATGAACATGATTAGACCGTGTTTATTACAATACAATTATTCATTTAAGTGAGAGAATAATGGTTATTCTGTTTACATGAATAATACGTTCAATGGTCATGCACCCAATGAGAATGGTTTGTTGAATCTTGATCGTAGTAATACACATGATCATAACATAGATGCCAAAAGATACAAAGTTAATAATGATAGTACCACATACTTGTGGCACTATTGCTAAATGTCATATTGGTGTAAAGTGCATGAAGAACTCCATGCTGATGGATCTTTGGACTCATACGATTTCAAATCGATTGAGACATACGGACCATGCCTCATGGGCAAGATGACTAAAGACCCCATTTTTGGTATGATGGAGCGGGCTAGTAACTTATTGGAAATAATACATGTTGATGTATGCGATCCAATGAGTGTTGTAGCATGCCGTGGATATCGTTATTTTTTCTTACCTTCACTGATGATTTGAGTATATATGAGTATATTTACTTAATGAAACACAAGTCTGAAACATTTGAAAAGTTCAAACAAATTCAGAGTGAAGTTTAAGATCATCGTGACAAGAAGATAGAAATATCTACGACATGATCGTGGAGGTGAATATCCGAGTTACGAGTTTGGCATACAACTTTAGACAATGTGAAAGTTGTTTCACAACTCACGCCACTTGGAACACCATAGTGTGATGGTGTGTCTGAACGTCATAGTCATGCTCTATTAGATATGGTGCGTACTATAATGTCTCTTATCGTTTTGCCACTATCGTTTTGGGGTTATGCATTAGAGACAACTACATTCACTTTAAATAGGGCACCATCTAAATCCGTTGAGATGACACCATGTGAATTATGGTTTGATATAAACCTAAGCTGTCATTTCTTAATGTTTGGGGCTGTGATGCTTATGTGAAAAAGGTTTTCACCTAATGATCTCGAACCCAAAGCGAACAAATGCATCTTCATAGAATACCCTAAGAACAGTTGGGTAAACCTTCTATCTTAGATCCAAGCATAAAGTGTTTGTTGCTAAAACGGGTCCTTTCTCAAGAAAGAGTTTCTCCCGAAAGAATTAAGTGGGAGGAAGATAGAACTTGATGAGGTTGTTGAACCTTTGTTTCAACCAGAGAGTAGCGCAACGCAGGAAGATGTTTCTGTGGAGCCTACGTTAGTTGAAGAGTAAGTTTATGAGGATGATCATGAAGCTTAGGATCAAGTTAGTATTGAACCTCGTAGGTCGACAAGGACGCGTACTGCTCCTGAGTGGTACGACAACCCTGTCTTAGAGGTCATGTTGTTGGACAACGATGAACCTACGAGCTATGGAGAAGCGATGATGGGCCCGGATTCCGGCAAATGGCTAGAGGCCATGAAATCCGAGAAAGGATCCATGTATGAAAACCAAGTATAGACTTTGGTAGACTTGCCCATTGGACGGCAGGTCGCTGAGTACAAATGGACCTTTAAGATGAAGACGGACGCTGATGGTGAAAGTCACCATTTATAAAGCTCGACTTGTCGTAAAGAAGTTTCTGCCAAGTTCAAGTAGTTGACTACGATGAGACTCATTTGTAGCGATGCTAAAGTCTGTTGGAATTATGTTAGCAGTTGCTGCGTTTTTCAACTATGAAATCTGGCAGATGGATGTCAAAACATCGTTTCCTTCCTTGAGGAAAGGTTGTATGAGATACAACCAGAAGGTTTTGTCAGTCCTAAGGATGCTAAAAAGAGTGCAAGCTCTAGTGATCCTTCTATGGACTGAAGCAAGCATCTCGGAGTTGGAATATACCCTTTAATGAGGAGATCAAAGCTTTTGGGTTTATACAAAGTTTATGAGAAACTTGTATTTACAAGAAAGTGAGTGGGAGCACTATCGAATTTCTGATAAGCGTATGTGGTTGACATATTATTGATTGGAAATGATGTAGAATTTCTGGAAAACGTAAAGGGTTATTTGAAAAGAGTTTTTCAAAGGAAGACCTGGATAAAGCTACATAATTGTTGGGCATCGAGATGTATAGAGATAGATCAAGACGTCTGATAAGATTTTCAATGAGTACATACCTTCACAAAATTTTGAAAGAGTTCAAAATGGATCAGTCAAAGAAAGAGTTATGCCTGATTTGTAAGGTGTGAAGTTGAGTGAGACTCAAAGCTCGACCATGGTAGAAGAAAGAGAAACGACGAACGTCGTCCCCTATGCCTTAGCCATAGGCTTTATATAGTATGCCATGTTGTGTACCGCACCTGTGTGTGCCTTGCTATGAATCTGTCAAGGGGTACAAGAGTGATCTAGGAGTGGATCACTAGACAACGGTCAGGATTATCCTTAGTAACTAGAGGACTAAGGAAATATTTCTCGATTATGGAGGTGATAAAGAGTTCGTCGTAAAGAGTTACGTTGATGCAAGCTTTAACACCAATCCAGATGACTATGAGTAGCAATCCGGATACATATAGTGGAGCAGCCATTTGGAATAGCTCCAAGCGGAGTGTGGTAGCAGTGTCTACAGTGTGACATGGAGATTTGCAAATTACACACGGATCTGAGTGTCACAGACCCATTAACTAAAGACCTCTCTCACATGCAAAGCATGATCGAACCCCAGAACTCATTGGGTGTTAGATTCATAACAATGTAAATCACATATTGATGTGAACTAGATTATTGACTCTAGTGCAAGTGGGAGATTGCTGGAAATATGCCCTAGAGGCAATAATAAATTGGTTATTATTATATTTCCTTGTTCGTGATAATAATTTATTATCCATGCTAGAATTTTATTGATCGGAAACTCGGATACATGTGTGGATACATAGACAATACCATGTCCCTACTATGCCTCTAATAGACTAGCTCGTCGATCAAAGATGGTTAAGGTTTCCTAGTCATGGACATGATATGTCATTTGATAACGGGATCACATCATTAGGAGAATGATGTGATGGACAAGACCCAAACTATAAACATAGCATATGATCGTGTCAGTTTTGCTACTGTTTTCTGCATGTCAAGTATTTGTTCCTATGACCATGAGATCATGCAACTCACTGACACCGAAGGAGTGCCTTGCATGTATCAAACATCGCAATGTAACTGGGTGACTATAAAGGTGCTCTATAGGTATCTCCAAGGGTGTCTGTTGGGTTGGCATGGATCAAGACTGGGATTTGTTACTTCGTGTGACGGAGAGGTATCTCAAGGCCCACTCGGTAATACAACATCACAATAAGCCTTGCAAGCAATGTGACTAAGTGTTAGCCACGGGATCTTGTATTACGGAATGAGTAAAGAGACTTTCCGGTAACGAGATTGAACTAGGTATGGAGATGCCGACAATCGAATCTGGGGCAAGTAACATACCGAAGAACAAAGGGAACAACATACGGGATTAACTGAATCCTTGATATAGAGGTTCAATCGATAAAGATCTTCGTGGAATATGTAGGAACCAATATGGGCATCCAGGTTCCGCTATTGGTTATTGACCGTAGAGGTGTCTCGGTCATGTCTACATAGTTTCGAACCCACAGGGTTTGCACACTTAAGGTTTAGTGACGTTTCGGTAGTATATAGTTATTTATGGTGGTGACCGAAGTTTGTTCGGAGTCCTAGATGAGATCCCGGACATCATGAGGAGCTCCGGAATGGTCCGAAGGTAAAGATTGATATATAGGAAGTCCTGTTTTGGTCGCCAGAAAAGTTCCGGGATCATCGGTAGTGTACCGGGAGTACCGGGAGGGTACCGGGGACCATCAGGAGGGGTGTCTCGACCCAAGAGGCTACATGGGCTGTGGGAGGAGGTAAACCAGCGCCTGGTGGGCTGGCCGAAGCCTCGTCTAAAGGCCCATGCGGCTGGAGTGGTTTGGGAAGGAAAAACACAAGGTGGAAAGAGTTTTCAAGTGGGAAGGAGGAGTCCTAATCCTACTAGGATTGGAGGAGGACTCGTCCTCTCCTCCTTGCGCCAAGGACAAGGGCTGGTCCCTTATGCACCAAGGCTCCTCCCTCCCTCCTCCTATATATTCTAGAGGATTTGAGGGTTTTGAGACATAGAAGTCAGCCACGTGCTACCCTCTTCTCTAGATCGTAGTTTCTCCTCTAGATCATTTCAGTGGTGCTTAGGCAAAGCCCTGCTGGAATTATTCCACCACCATCGCCGCCACGCTGCCGGAGAACTCATCTACCTCTCTGCTCCCTCTTGTTGGATCAAGAAGGCGGAGATCGTCATCAAGCTGTACGTGTGCTGAACGCGGAGGTGCCGTCCGTTCGACGCTAGATCGGAAGGACCGTGATCGAGATCGCAAGACGATTCATGATTGGATCGCGGGACGGATCCTGATGAGATCGCGGGAGGGATTGTGATTGGATCGTGGGACGGATCATGATGGGATCGCGGGACGCTCGGCGATTTGGATCGTGAAGACGTTCGACTACATCACCCGCGTTTCTTAACGCTTCCCACTTAGCGATCTACAAGGGTATGTAGATCCACTCTCCCTCTCATAGATTCTCATCACCATGGATAGATCTTGCGTGCGCGTAGGAATTTTTTTGTTTCCTATGCAACGTTCCCAACACTTCCCCCCGAGAGCTTCAGCGGAAGGAGCAAGTGCCTTGGCGGCAGGTGTTGCAACTGCCTCCTAGTAGAGTTGGTCGGCGCAGATAAGTGCGCCTTTCTTGTCAGAGTTGATCGTGATGACGCTCATTGGCCCGGGCATCTTCAGCACATTGTAAGTGAAGTGGGTGGCCGCCATGAACTTCGCAGCGTTGGGTGACCAAGGATACCATTGTACGACAATGAGATCTTGGCGACGTCAAAAATGATCTTCTCTGTCCTGAAATTTATGTCGCTACCAAAGGTCACCGGCAGCGTGATTTTGCCCTTCGGCTGAGTCCTCCCTGAATTGACACCTTGGAAAGCGCCTGTGGGCTCGAGATCTTCATGAGGAATTTTCAGCCTCTAGATGACATCAGGCGAGATCATGTTCAGGCTAGCCCCATTGTCAACTAGCATCTTCGTCACCTTGAAGTTGCGAATCGTTGGCGAAACCAACAATGGCAGGCACCCGACCACAGTTGTGCGATCAGGGTGATCCTCGGCATCAAAAATGATAGGAGTGTTGGACCACTTCAGAGGTATCTGGGCACCTATAGATGGCTCCGGCGCGTTAACCTCATGCGCCCACTATTTAAGTTGGCGATGAGAGGAATGCGACGAGGCACCTCGCTCGATGCACATCATCGCTGTAGCCTTCAGGAGCTCATGCTCGCTGGACTCGTCGTCCTCTTCGATGTCATCATCATCACCTTTTGTCTTGTCGCGGCCACGAGTAGGCCGGTCTTTTTGTTGTTTGGGCTTGCCGCGATGACCTCCTCGGCCAACATGCTTCTTGGCGGGCCCCTCCGCACCATCCTGGCCCTTCTCCGTGTCTCTCCTCTCGTACTCGGCCTTTTGCTTCTCGTCAAGCTGCTCAACTTGCCGACAGTCTTGGAGATCGTGGCCCTTGGTGCGATGGATCTTGCAATACTGCTTGATGGATGACGGAGCCTTCCGGGTTATTGGTAGCCGCCAACGCCTAACAGGAGACGCACCCGGCAACATCCTTGCCGGGGTCATCTGCCTTGGACTTCTTGACGGTGTTGGGGTTGCTGGATCCCTCGACGACAAGCACGGCCTTGCCCTTGCGCTTCTTGTTATGCCGCCGACCCTTCTTTGCCGGGGCGACGATGTCATTATCCTTAGAGTCGACCCCTATGCCAATGTCTTCGCCGGGGAGCCTCCTCCCTTCTTTAGCTCGAGCACACTTACCTGCCAGAGCATAGAGCTCGGCAACATCCCTGACCTTGTTCATCGCCAGCTCTTCCCGCATCCTGCGGTTGCGCATGTTCTGTTGGAACACGCTGATAACAACAGCAGGATGAACGTCTGGTATGTTGTGGTGCACGCGGTTGAACCTTTGGATGTACTTGCGCAAAGTCTTGCCCTCCTTCTAAGGGATGATGTGCAAGTCGCTTTCTGGACCAGGAGCTTGGTGGCCTCCAATAAAGGCGCCAACAAACTCGTGGCACAGGTCTGCCGAGGAGGCGATGGAATTCACCGGCAGGTGCATCAACCATGACCTGATGTTGGCCTTAAGCACCAACGGGAAGTAGTTGGCAAGTATCTTGTCATCGCGAGCCCCGACAGCCTGCACTGCAAAGGTGTAGATGCTCAAGAACTCTGACGGGTGAGTCTTGCCGTCGTACTTCTCCGGGACCTCTGGCTTGAACATACGGGAACTGGGCCACTGGACTTGCCGCAGCTCACGGGTAAATGCTGGACAACCCACCTCGTAAGGTAGGCTGTCAGGATACCCTGGCGCGGGCTTGTTTATAGCGGGACCCCCCGCTTATCAGATTGATGGCGCGTGATACGTCTCCAACGTATCTATAATTTTTTATTGTTCCATGCTATTATATTATCTGTTTTGGATGATTTATATGCATTAATATGCTATTTTATATTATTTTTGGGACTAACCTATTAATCTAGAGCCTAGGCTAGTTTCTTTTTTTCCTTGTTTTTGAGATTTGCAGATAAGGAATATTAAACGGAGTCCAAACTGAATAAAACCTTCGGAAGGAATTTTTCTGGAACGAAAGGAAACTACGAGACTTGAGAACCAAGGCAGATGAGCCACTGTGGGGCCACAAGCCCTAGGGCCGTGCCAAGGGGGGTAGGGCACGCCGGGCAGGCTTGTGGGCCCACGATTGCTCCCCTAACCCTAATCTTCGGCCTATAAATTCCCAAATATTCCATCATTATCAGAACAAGCCACGAAAACACTTTTCCGCCGCCAGAAGCCTCCATTCCCGAGAGATCCAATCTTGGAGCCTTTTCCGGTAATTTGCCAAAGGGGGATTCGATCACGGAGGGCATCTACATCAACTCCATTGCCCCTCCGATGATGCGTGAGTAGTTCACCATAGACCTTCGCGTCCATAGCTAGTAGCTAGATGGCTTCTTCTCTCTCTTTGCTCTTCAAATAACATGTTCTTCATGATCTTCATGGAGATCTATCTGATGTAATACTCTTTTGTGGTGTGTTTGTCGAGATCCGATGAATTGTGGGTTTATGTTCAGATTATCCATGAATATTATTTGAGTCTTTTTTGAATTCTTATATGCATGATTTCATATATTTGCAAGTCTCTTCGAGTTATTGGTTTGGTTTGGCCAACTAGATTGGTAATTCTTGCAATGGGAGACGTGCTTAGTTTTGGGTTCAATCTTGCGGTGTCCTCACCCAGTGACAAAGTAGGTGTAGCGAGGCACGTATTGTATTGTTGCCATCAAGGATAACAAGATGGGGTTTTCATCATATTGCTTGAGTTTATCCCTCTACATCATGTCATCTTACCTAATGCGTTACTCTGTTCTTCATGAACTTAATACTCTAGATGCAGGCAGGAATCGGTCGATGTGTGGAGTAATAGTAGTAGATGCAGAATCGTTTTGGTCTACTTGATACGGACGTGATGCCTATATGCATAATCATTGCCTTGTATATCTTCATAATTATCCGCTTTGCTATCCATTGCTCGACAGTAATTTGTTCACCCACCGTAATACTTGCTATCATGAGAGAAGCCTCTAGTGAAACCTATGGCCCCCGGGTCTATTTTCCATATTATACTTTTAGATCTAAAACCAAAAATACCAAAAATACTTTGCTGCATTACTTTTACCTATTGTTTTACTTTCCATTTAAGCAATCTATCTCTATCAGATCTCATCCTTGCAAGTAACCTTAAAGGAATTAACAACCCCTTTATAGCGTTGGGTGCAAGAGTTTGACTCTTTGTGTAGGTACATCTATTGGGGACTTGCTTGTATCTCCTACTGGATTGATACCTTGGTTCTCAACAACTGAGGGAAATACTTATCTACTTTGCTGCATCAACTGTTCCTCTTCACGGAAACCAACGCATGCTCGAGAAGAAGCAAGAAGGATTTCTAGCGCCATTGCCGGGGAGATCTACATCAAGCCTACCAAGTACCCATCGCAAACTCATCTCTTGAATTTATATTATTTGCCATTTGCCTCTCGTTTTCCTCTCCCCCACTTCTGAAAAGATTTTCAGAAAATGCCAAAAAGATTTGCCTTTTTATTTGCCCTTCTTTTGCTTGTGTGTTTGCTTTGCCACCATTTCAGAATCTAGGGGGACTTTCAATGATAAAGATAGTAATAATCTTGAGGGGAATCTTGATGCCCTTGTTAATGACAACCCTCAAGAAGAACCCACTATCATTCATACAAAAAGGTTCCGTATAGGTAGTGGTAATATCATTGGAAAAGGTGTTATTCAAGATTTTTTCACTTGTGCGGGAATGCTTCCTACTTTAGGAGGTTCCATTCTCAATAAAACTAATAGTCTTGCGGACGCTATAACTTTGTTAATAATTGAACTTGATAGATAATTCTTACACATGCACCCTTGCATACAAATGATTTTCCTTGAGTTTTCTAATATTCAAGATTCTTCTTTTAAGTGTGTCGCCACTATATTCCTAGCTCACGAGTTTAGATTTATCATGAAAGAGGCTAGTGAAATATTTTCTCATTATAAAATTAATGGTGTATGTCCCCCTATTGAGGAGATCCTTTTTAATCAAAAAGAGATAATGAGACTACGATCTCAAGATCAAGTTGCTTATAATGAAAATTTGAGAAAGAAAGTCCCTACCGAGGTTTTGGTTGATAAGATTTCTGAACTCAATGATAATTTTGCTATACAAAATAACGGATTAGAGTTAATTTTTGATAAAAGGCTTATGGCCTTTAACCAAATTAAAGCTTATAATGATGAATTGATTATACACTATAAGGGACATAAGGAGGAACCTATCCCTCCCGCACTTGATCTTGATGATCCTCATCCTCTTAAATTCAGCCCTTTTGATTACTTTTGCTTGCCACAATGTAAATTAGCTTATTAAAGAAGGGATTATGATATGAGCATGATTGATCTCCCTTATTTTTATTATGACAATACCTAGATCTATTGCGTTTTGCCTAGCTAGGGGCGTTAAACAATAGCGCTTGTTGGGAGGCAACCCAATTTTATTTTGCTTTATGCTTTTTGCTTTAGATTTTGTGTGTTTTGCACATTATTAATTCTGTATTAATTGTGTTTTTGTGTTTTAATTAGTGTTTGAGCCAAGTAAAACCTTTGTGGTGATCTATGGTAGATGTTGATTTGATCTTGCTGAAAAACAAAAACTTTTGCGCTTAGTCCAGGAATTTTTTAACTTTTTCAGAGCGTTGAATTGATCTGAGTTTTTTACAAAAGATTTATATACAAATTTAACTGATTATCCTATTTTTTCAGAATTTTTAGAGTTCGGTAAGTATTCTAAGTTTACAGATTGCTACAGACTGTTCTGTTTTTAACAGATTCTGTTTTCTTTGTGTTGTTTGCTTATTTTGATGTATCTATGGGTCATATCGGGGGGTACGAGTCATGGAGAAGTTAGAATACAGTAGGTATTACCCAAATATAAATAAATAATGAGTTCACAATAGTACCTAAAGTGGTGATTTATTTTTATACTAACGGATCTCATGAGTTTTCTGTTGAGTTTCGTGTTGTGAAGTTTTCAAGTTTTGGGTGGAGATTTGATGGACTATGGAATAAAGAGTGGCAAGAGCCTAAGATTTGGGATGCCCAAATCACCCCAAGGAATATTCAAGGATACCAAAAAGCCTAAGCTTGGGGACGCCCCGGGAGGCATCCCCTCTTTCGTCTTCAATCCATCGGTAAATTTACTTGAGGCTATATTTTTATTCACCACATGATATGTGTTTTGCTTGGAGCGTCTTGTGTGATATGAGTCTTTGATTTTTATTTTGCCACAATCATCCTTGTTTCACACACCTTTTGAGAGATACATGCTAAATCGTGAATTTATTAGAATACTCTATGTGCTTCACTTATATCTTTTGAGCTAGGCAAAGTTGCTCTAGTGCTTTACTTATATCTTTATAGAGCATGGTGGTGTTATATTTTATAGAAATTATTGAACTATTGTTCCTCACTTATATTATTTTTAGAGTTTCTTAAAACAACATGGTAATTTGTTTAGGTTATGAATTTAGTCCTAATATAATGGGCATCTAAGAGGGATATAATAAAAACTTTCATATTAAGTGCATTAAAAACTATGAGAAGTTTGATTCCTTGCATATAGTTTTAAGATAATAGAGATGGTAATATGAGAGTCATGCTAGTGATTAGTTGTGAATTTTAGGAGATACATGTGTTAAAGCTTGTGCTTCCCTTAGCATGCACATATGGTGAACTGTTATGTAACAAAGTCGGAGCATGATTTGTTTAATGATTGTCGACCTTTGCGTGATGGTCGGGAGCGCGTGATGGTTAAGTCCTACCATCCTCTCCCCTAGGAGCATGTGTATAATGCTTTGTTTGATAAGTAATAGACTTTTGCAATAAGTATGTGAGTTCTTTATGATTAATGTTGAGTCCATGGATTATACGCACTCTCACCCTTCCATCTTTGCTAGCCTCTCTAGTACCGCACAACTTTCACTGGTACACCAAACCCTCATTCCTCAAAACAGCCACCATATATTCCTCAAAACAGACACCATACCTACCTATTATGGCATTTCCATATCCATTCCAAGATATATTGCCATGCAAATTCCACCATGTAGTTTTTTTATGACTTGCATCATCACTTCATATTGCATATAGAGTCACATCTTGTCATAGGAATCAAGTTGTAATTTATTTTTCTTTGAGTTATAAGTAAATAAAAGTGTGATGATTTTTCATTAATAGAGCATTGTCCCGTGAGAGAAAAGGATGATGGAGGCTATGACTCCCTCATGAGTTCGGATGAGTATCCGGACTTTACAGAAAAATAAAAGAGGCCAGCAAAGCCCAAACAAAAAAAATAAAAGAGGCCAAAGAGGCCCACCAAAATAAAAAAAGGAAAAAAAGGAAAAAAGAAAAAAGAGAAAAAAATGAGAGAAAGAGAGAAGGGACAATTGCTACTACTTTTTTCCACACTTGTGCTTCAAAGTAGCACCATGATCTTCATGATAAAGAGTCTCCTATTTTGTCACTTTCATATAACTAGTGGATATTCATTATGCATGACCACTTAGTTTTCTTTTTGAGCTTTCATACACTTATAGCTCTAAGTGCAGTTGTTGCATGGCAATCCCTACTCGCTCACATTGATATCTATTGATGGGCATCTCCATAGCTCGTTGATACGCCTAGTTGATGTGAGACTATCTTCTCCTTTTTCTCCTTGCACCTCCTCCATATTATATTCCACCTATAATACTATATCCATGGCTCAAGCTCATGTATTGCATGAGAGTTGAAAAGGTTTGAGAACACCAAAAGTGTGAAACAATTGCTTGACTTGTTCATCGAGGTTGTGCATGATTTAGATACTTTGTGTGGGGAAGATGGAGCATAGCCAGACCATATGATTTTGTAGGGATAACTTTCTAAGGCCATGTTATTTTGAAAGGACACGACTACCTTGTCGGTGTGCTTGAAGTATTACTGTTTTTATGTCAATATTAGACTATTGTTTTGAATCTTATGGATCTAAATATCCATGCCACAATAAAGAATATTACATGGATAAATATGTTAGGTAGCATTCCACATCAAAAAAATCTGTTTTTATCATTTACCTACTCGAGGACGAGCAGGAATTAAGCTTGGGGATGCTGATACGTCTCCAACGTATCTATAGTTTTTGATTGTTCCATGCCATTATATGATCTGTTTTGGATGTTTTATATGCATCAATATGCTATTTTATATTATTTTTGGGACTAACCCATTAATCTAGAGCCTAGTGCCAGTTTCTGTTTTCCCCTTGTTTTTGAGATTTGCAGATAAGGAATATTAAACAGAGCCCAAACAGAATAAATCCTTCGGAAGGAATTTTTCTGGAATGAAAGGAAACTACGAGACTTGAGAACCAAGGCACAGGAGCCACCATGGGGCCACAAGCCCTAGGGCCGCGCCCAGGGGGGTAGGGTGCGCCGGGCAGGCTTGCGGGCCCACGACAGCTCCCCTTACCCTAATCTTCATCCTATAAATTCTCAAAATTCCATCATTATCAGAACATGCCACAAAAACACTTTTTCGCCATAAGCCTCCGTTCCCGAGAGATCCAATCTTGGAGCCTTTTCCGGTAATCTGTCAGAGGGGGATTCGATCACGGAGGGCATCTACATCAACTCCATTGCCCCTCCAATGATGCGCGAGTAGTTCACCACAGACCTTCGGGTCCATATCTAGTAGCTAGATGGTTTCTTCTCTCTCTTTGTTCTTCAATACCATGTTCTTCATGATATTCATGGAGATCTATCCCATGTAATACTCTTTTGTGGTGTGTTTGTCGAGATCCGATGAATTGTGGGTTTATGTTCAGGTTATCCATGAATATTATTTGAGTCTTTTCTGAATTCTTATATGCATGATTTCACATCTTTGCAAGTCTCTTCGAGTTATTGGTTTGGTTTGGCCAACTAGATTGGTAATTCTTGCAATGGGAGAAGTGCTTAGTTTTGGGTTCAATCTTGCGGTGTCCTCACACAGTGACAAAGTAGGGGTAGCGAGGCACGTATTATATTGTTGCCATCAATGATAACAAGATGGGTTTTTCATCATATTGCTTGAGCTTATCCATCTACATCATGTCATCTTACCTAATGTGTTACTCTGTTCTTCATGAACTTAATACTCTAGATGCAGGCAGGAGTCGGTCGATGTGTGGAGTAATTGTAGTAGATGCAGAATCATTTCGGTCTACTTAACACGGACGTGATGCCTATATGCATAATCATTGCCTTGTATATCTTCATAATTATTCACTTTTCTATCAATTGCTCGATAGTAATTCGTTCACCCACCGTAATACTTGCTATCATGAGACAAGCCTCTAGTGAAACCTATGGCCCCCGGGTCTATTTTCCATATTATACTTTCAGATCTAAAACCAAAAATACCAAAAATACTTTCCTGCATTACTTTTACCTATTGTTTTACTTTCCGTTTAAGCAATCTATCTCTATCAGATCTCATCCTTGCAAGTAACCTTAAAGGGATTGACAACCCCTTTATAGCATTGGGTGCAAGAGTTTGATTCTTTGTGTAGGTACACCTATTGGGGACTTGCTTGTATCTCCTACTGGATTGATACCTTGGTGCTCAACAATTGAGGGAAATACTTATCTACTTTGCAGCATCAACCATTCCTCTTCACGGAAACCAACGCATGCTTGAGAAGTAGCAGCTTCCCGTCGTCGCTCGATTGTAGTTCGAGCATCTTACTTGCTTCGTTCCCGAAGGATATGGCGCTGGTCACGTTGAGTCCGTGGATCGGATGACGCTGTCGAGTAACCATCGTAAGCATCGGTCCGTCAAGTCGGTGACTGGCGTTGTTGCTGTGGAGGAAAGTGCACCGTGGTCGCACCGCCTCCGTCCTTCTCACCACTAGCGTGAGTCGGCTCGGTGGACTGAAACTTGTCGAAGAGGTTGAGGAGGCTCTGAATGGTTGCTCTCCATTCGTCAAGCTTCTCCGCAACCGGAGGGAAGTTCAGGAGTAGCTGTGCCCGCGCCATTGCTTCTCCCGACGTGGTCGGCAACGAATGGCGCGAGGAACACGAGGTGATCTGACTCCTAACTGTGTTAGAAGGAGCTCTATCGCGGCCTCGCGATTGCATGCCACTCCTAGTAGCATGCTGGTGTGCATGCTGGTCCCGCGCATCTTGGGAGCAATGCGCAGGAGCTTTTCCGTGGGGACATTGGGAACCACCGACACCGCGGCGCTGCTCTTCACGCGCGTCCTGGGAAGGTCGCGGCGTAGGCGCATTCGAAGGTGCTCTTCCATCCCCGGAGTTCACCGTATCGCTCGTAGGAGGTATAGCTCCGTCCAGAGACCCGGCGGCACGGGGATTTCTGCCGCCGCTGTGAGCGTCTCCGCGGCAAGCGTCGCCGCTTGCTTGGCCTTGGTCACTGTTGCGGAAGCTCTAAACCTATGCCTCCTCCTCCACCCATGTCTACGCCGTCACTTGTCTGTGTAGTCACGGGGACATAGGACGCGGATGGGCCAACCGCCGTCAGGGCCTTCTTCTTGGGGGCCATGGCGATGATTATTATGAAGGAACTGACGTGCTAATCACCAGATCAGGTTCACGTGACCTATCCCTCCTATCTGGCGTGCCAAAGATGTTGGGGGAATCGACACCTATGGGATTGAAGGGACCCCTTTTCGGTTCGGCAGGGAGAAGGCTCGCACAAAGAGCATATCAGATGAACAACGCGTAGGGATTTTACCCAGGTTCGGGCCGTAGAGATGCAAAAAACCCTACTCCTGCTTGATTCTTATGTGGGTGTTTTTAGGGTTCCAGCTACAGAAGCGTTATGAACCTCCACTACGCGTATGAGCTAGAAGGTCCAAAAGCCCCAAAGTCCAAAAATCCGAAAGTCCTCTACCGCAACGCCCTGGGCCTCCTTTTATACTCTAAAAGGGGATCCCAATAGTGGTGCACAGTGTGTACACGGGGTGTACAGAGCTATAGTGCTATCATACCTAACACTAATGAAGTAGGATATGCGCATTTAATGCACCGTCAGGCATCTCTGACTGTCTATAGGACGGGACAGGAGCCCGTCCCATCGGCACCGCTTAGCCCCTCCATCATCGGCACCGCGACACGTGCCCAGGCGAGGCGACACTTGGCCTCTGCGCTGTCGGGGTCTTGCCGGGGCTCCGCCTTGCCGGGTCTTCTCCTTGCCGGGTCCTGTCGGGGCTTTGCCTTGCTGGGGGTTTGAAGGCCATCCCGGGTAGGTCCTACCTTTGGTCTTGATTCTCCTGTATTTGTATCTAGCAGTTCCCTGCCGGGCCTCGTCGCCAGGGTGGCTACTACTGCCCGTGCACGAGTAAGGGGCACTGGAGAACCCAAAAACTCTAGTGCATCGACATACATAGGAGAGAAAAAGGATCCTTCGAGAAACCTTGTTCAAATCTGTATAGTCAACACACATACGCCAAGTGCCATTCTTCTTCAGAACCAGCACTGGGTTAGCTAGCCATTCAGGATGAAAAACTACAACGATAAACCCGGTAGCTAGGAGCCGGGCTACCTCTTCCCCAATGGCCTTGCGCCTCTCCTTGTTGAACCGACGGAGGTACTGGCGCACTGGTTCATTTTAGGATCCACATTAAGGTGGTGCTCAACGAGTTCTCTCGAGACTCCAGGCATGTCAGAAGGCTTCGATGCAAAGATGTCTCGATTCTCATAGATGAACTCGATGAGCGTGCTTTCCTATTTGGGATCTAAGCCGGGCCCTACAATGAACTGCTTAGTTGAGTTGCCTGGTGTGAAATCTAACGGCTTAGTATCTTCGGGCGGCTTGAACTTAAGTGGAGGCTCTGGCTCGATATTAGGCTTCTTGAGAGGGCTCATATCGGATGGATCCATGTTGGCGGTGTAGAACTTTAGCTCTTCGATCGCGCAAGCTGACTCTGTGTAAGCTGCGTCTCCTTCCTTGCATTCCTAAGCTATCAGGCGGCTTCCATCAATAGTGATAGTCCCCTTGTTTCCGAGTATTTTGAGCTTGAGGTAAATGTAACCCGGCCGAGACATGACGCTGGCGTATGCCGGCCGTCCAAAGAGGGCATGATACAGAGTCTTTATCTTGACTACCTCAAACATCAGAGGCTCGCACCTATAGTCATACTCATTACCAAAAGCAACATCGAGTCTGATTCGCCTGATTGGGTAGGTCGACTTACCAGGAATAATCCCATGAAAACCCGTGGTGGAGGGAAGCAACGAGCTTTTAGACAAGTTCATGCGGCAAAATTTTTCATAATACAGGATAATGATGCTCTTGCCCCCATCCACAAGGACCTTGGTCGGACTGTAGCCACTAACTTGAGGCGCCACCACTAAAGCTAAACCACCAGGGTTGTCCACCCGGGGAAGATGGTCCTCCCTGCTCTAAGTGATTGGATGTTCAAACCAATTGACGTACCTCGATATCACCGACTTTGCCATGTTGACTGCCCTGCTCCTTACCTTACTGTCATGCTTGCAGAAGTTGGTGGTGAAAACGTGATACCGGCCGTGACTCGACTGCTTTGGCTTGTTCAGGGGAGACTAGTTATGGTGCTGGCGCCGAGACTTAACCACCGAAGCTTCCTGCAATAGATTTGACCCTCCGCGCACTAGCGAGTCTCGAGCTACTTTGATCCCCGCTGCTGAGCCAGTAGCGGTAGGGGTGACTCTCAAGACTTACCGAGAACCTTGGCTTCATGGTTTGTACGAACTTGAGGAGGACCGGGTTGGCAGCGCCGAGCCGGCTCAACGAGGTTGGAGCAGGTGTCCGGCTCGGGAACCGTCGCACCTATCTGGCCGATGAAGACATGGATCTTGCCAAAGGGGACCCGGTACCTATACTCAATTGAGTCGGCCTTGGGGCCCCAGCCTGAGTCGTCGATGTGGATCTTGCTCCGGCAGCTCCTGGTCATACGACCCGTCATGTAGCTCCCGAAACCTGGAATAGCTCCCTTTGAGAACCTAACCCCATCAGGCAAAGGCCCCACGGAGGGCTCCAACTGTCGTGGTTTTGTCATGACAGATGTCCTCGTGCAAAGACTTAGGTGTGAGGCCATCGCTGATGGGTGGCGACTCAAAGAGATCGAACAAGAATGGGATGTGGGTTTACCCAGGTTCGGCCCCTCCAATGGAGGTAATAGCCTACGTCCTCCTTTGTGTCTAGATTAATGGAGGTCTCGATTACAAGGAAGCGAGATCGCTAACCTAGCTTTTCGAGGGTGACTAACTTAAACTTTTCTGCCCTAGAGACTCGCCTTTATATATATATATATATATATATATAGGTCAAGTCCTTGGGGTTTACAACAAAGTCCAAGACATCGTACAGCTCGTAACCTAACATGTCTCTATTACATCTTGTCTCCCAACTAAGGTGTTCACCAACACCTTATGCCTTGTGGGCTTCAAGCCGCCCATCCCCTTGTGCTTGGGCCACCGGATGGCGGCTTACCCGTCAACTTTGGTTGTCTTATCTTCATGGTGCGGTCCATCTACCCTTGACTTAAGAGCCGCCACCTTATCGACTCGGCCCAACAGGGCGGGTCATATCATGAGCTATATCCCCGACAATAAGCGTCAGGAAATGCCTATGAATTATTTGCTTGTTGTTGAACCATTTGATGTTTTGGGTTTTGATTATATGGGACCTTTTCCTTACTCCAATGGGTATACTGATATTTTGGTTGCTCTTAATTATGTCACTAAGTGGGTAGAATCTTTTCCAACTAGTATTGTTGATCATAACACTTCCATTAAAATGCTTAAAGAAGTTATTTTCCCAAGGTTTGGAGTCCCTAGATACCTAATGACTGATGGCGTTTCACACTTATCATGGTGCTTTGCATAAAATGCTTGCCAATATGATGTTAACCATAGAATTGCATCACCCTATCATCCTCAATCTAGTGGTCAAGTTGAACTTAGCAATAGAGAAATAAAATTGATATTACAATAGACTATCAATAGGTCTCGAAAGAATTGGTCTAAGAAATTAGATGATGCACTTTGGGACTATAGAACCGCTTATAAAAATCCTATGGGTATGTGTCCATACAAGATGGTATACAGGAAAGCTTGTCATTTGCCTCCAGAGTTAGAACTTAAAGCATTTTGGGAAATTAAAGAACTAAATTATGACTTCAAACTTGCCGGTGAAAAGAGGTTATTTGATATTAGCTCATTAGATGAATGGAGAACCCAAGCTTATGGAAATGCCAAGTTATTCAAAGAAAAAGTTAAAAGATGGCATGACAAAAGAATCCAAAAGTGAGGAGTTCAAAGTTGGAGAATGTTCTTTTGTACAATTCCCGTTTCAGATTTTTTGCAGGAAAACTTCTCTCCAAATGGGAAGGGTCCTATGTTATCAAAGAGGTTTATCGCTCTAGAGCTATTAAGATTAATAATGCTGAAGGTACCAACCCGAAGGTGGTTAGTGGACAAAGAATTAAACACTATATCTCAGGTACACCTATTAACGTTGAAAGCAATGTTATCCAAACCATGACACAAGAGGAACACATAAAAGAAACCTTCTGGAACACTCTAGAATCGTGAAAATTAAGAGGTATGTGATACGGTAAGTAAACAGACTCCAAAAAATCCACACAAATATTTTTTATCAGTTTTGGAATATTTAAGAATTTTAGGAAATAAAAAATAAACCGGAAGGCAACCGAGGAGACTACAGTCCACCAGGGCATGGTTGCCATCCCTGGCTTGCCCTGGTGGAGCGTGCCCACCTCGGGAACCTTCCCGACTCTGTTTTCCTTTCGTTTGATTTATTTCCAAGAATAAAAATTCTCTCTATGTACCCCCGATTGTTTTGACCACCGCGTCGCGAGATTTTCCTCTAGTCTTGTTACATGTTGTTTTCCTGACAGATCTGAAAATATGTCATCCCAAGATTTTGAGGGAGAGAGCTACGTGTCCAATTATGTTGTTGATCCAAAGATCTATGGGGATATCTACCCCTACTTGTGGACTTCGGAGGAAGAAGAAGACATCGATCTAGAGAAAATAGAAGACACTAGACCAAACGGTGTCTGAGATGAAGATGAACCTCCACTACCTCAACTTGGAGATATGCACGTGGAGTTCAAGAAGTCAAGCCTTTCTAATGGTAGGGGTAAACCCAATACTCCTTTCATCCCTTCTCCTTTTCTGTAGGAGAGCAAGGCATCTCTATGCAAGAGGATATTGAAACTTGAGCAATAGAATGATGATTTAAGGGAAGAAAAATTCATCCTCAAGCATAAATTGGAGAATAAGAATACCACCTCGCCACCACCACGTTCATCATCTTCACCACCAAATGAGACTTGAGTACACGGGTATGGGCACTCCCCTTGGCTCGAGCCAAGCTTGGGGGAGGTGCCCTGGTATTGTATCACCATCACTTTTACCTTTGCTTTTTTATTTCGATCCTTAGCCTTTTCTTGACTTACTTGAATAAAATTTCAGTGTGATCTATTTTCGATTGCTAGTTTCGTGATCCATCTATCTATCTAATCGAGTGAGGGTTATATAATAAAATTTAGTTTGAGCTTTTGCCCCTTTACTTTTGTGTTGCAATCATAATAAAAGAAAATAAATGAGAAAAGATCATATGCTAATCTTATGGTGACTAATGACACCATAATAAAGAGAGGTAAAATTTATTGGAGATTGGCAAACATAGTATTAGACAATGATGTAATTCATGAAAGAATGAAATATGGTAGAGAAGATTCACATGCAAATATATTATAATGGACATCTTTTATGATTGTGAGGCCCCATTAAATATTATACACCAAAATTGTTGATGTTGGACAAGGAAGACAACGTAATGATTTATGCATGTTCATACTCACAAAGAATTTATATTGTCATAGACCCTTCAACATGTGGTGCTTGCCCAATATCTTTTCTAGGCAAAAATTCTACATTAAGTAGAGATACTACTTGTGCATCCAAAAATCCAAAACCCAAACTCATGTTTGAGAGTCCACCATATCTACCTATGGATCGAATAAGATCCTTCATGTAAGTTCTCATTGGTGCATCAAGGCAATAAAAAAATTGCTTCTAAAAGTGTTGGATCAATTAGTGTAAGAGAAAATTGAGCGTTGCACGAACTTGTGATGGCAAAGTGATAAAAGCAATATACTGCATAATAAAGGTTGCTATCACACGGGGCAATGCAACATGACGTTCTTTTGCGCTAAGGGATTTGGCATACAAACTAAAAAGCGCATGAAAATCTCTGCTTCCCTCTGTGAAGGGCCTATCTTCTACTTTTAAGCATTTACTTTTATGCAAGGGTCAAAGTATTCTTCCCTATCACTTTTTATTTTTCTCCTTTGGCAAGTATCATGTGGTGAGGAAAGATCTAGGAACATATGTCCAGTTGGATGTGAGTGTCCATGAGTTATTATTGTTGACATCACCCTTGAGGTGAATACGTTGTGAGGCAAACTATAAGCCCCTATCTTTCTATGTGTCCGGTTGAAACTTTTTGCTCATGGGTATGCCGTGAGTGTTAGCAGTCATAGAAGACTAAATGATGGTTGAGTATGTGGACTTGCCCAAAGGCTCCTACATGAGACCCTTCCTAAAAATATGATGAATTGTAGTTGCAAAGTTGACTGAGAACATAGTCTGTTGGTTTCCAATAAGGTTTATGCTTTATACTTCCATGTTGTGATGAATTGTTACTTGCTCATAAGAAGTTATATGATGTCGCTATGAAATAAAAGTTATATAAGAAAGTTTATGTTATTTTTTGTTGCTGCTATAATAATAAGTATGATTCTACAATGTTCGTATTTTGTTTTTATCGACACCTCTCTCTCAAACCATGTGGACATGTTCTTCGATATTGGCTTTCGCTTGAGGACAAGCGAGGTTTAAGCTTGGGGGAGTTGACACATCCATTTTGCAACATGTTTTACTACTATTATTTATAATGTTTTTATGCATAATAATGCTTTGGGTAGTAATTCTAATGCCCTTTTCTCTCACAATTTGCAAGGTTTACACCAAGAGGGAGAATGCCGGCAACTGGAATTCAGTACCTGAAAAAAGCATGTCAGAGATACGTATTCTGCACACCCCAATGAAGCTAAAAATTTATAGAGATTTTTTATATAATAAATAAGAAATACCGGAGCTGAAAACTACTAGAGGGGCTCACCAGGTGGCCACCCTCAACCAGGCATGCCAGACCCCCTAACCGCGCCCTAGTGGAGCGTGTTCATCCTGGCCCACCTCCGGAGCCCATCTTCGGGACGAAGCGCCGCCGCCTCGAGGCAGAACTTGGGCAGGAGCGCTTTTGCCCTCTGGCAGAGTGATTCCGTCGGGGAACTTCCCTCCCGAAGGGGTAAATCGAAGCCATCGTCATCACCAACAACCCTCTCATCTTGGGGAGGCCATTATTTCTCAACATCTTCAACAACACAATCTCCTCTTAAACCCTAGTTCATCCCTTGTGTTCAATCTTTGTACCGAAACCTCAGATTAGTACCTGTGGGTGACTAGTAGTGTTGATTACCTTGTGTAGTTGATTGCTATATTGTTTATTTGGTGGAAGATTATATGTTCAGATCCATTATGCTATTCAATACACCTCTGATCTTGTACATGCATATTATCTGTGAGTGGTTACCTTTGTTCTTGAGGTCACGTGAGAAGTCATGTTGTAAGTAATCATGTGAATTTGGTATGTGTTTGATATTTTGATGATATGTATGCCGTGATTCCCTTAGTGGTGTCATGTGAACGTCAACTACATGACACTTCACCAGCCTTGGGCCTAAGGGAATGCATTATGGAGTAGTTATTAGATGATGGGTTGCTAGAGTGACAGAAGCTTAAACCCTAGTTTATGTGGTACTTTGTAAGGGGCTGATTTGGGTCCACATGTTTAATGCTATGGTTATACTTTGTCTTAATACTTTTCTTGTATTTGCGAATGCTTGCGAGAGGGTTAATCATAAGTAGGTTTTAGTTCAAGTAAGAACAAAACCTTAGCACCGGTCCACCCACATATCAAATTATCAAAGTAGCGAACACGAATCAAACCAACATGATGAAAGTGACTAGATGAAATTCCCATGTACCCTCAAGAGCACTTTGCTAATCATAAGAGATAGTTTTGGCCTGTCCTTTGCCACAAAAGGATTGGATTACCTTGGTGCAGCTTACCTATTGTTATCGTTACTTGATCGTTACTAATTACCTTGCTATTTGATAACCCACAAGTATAGGGGATTAGTTGTAGCCTCTTTCGATAAGTAGGAGTGTCAAACCCAATGAGGAGCTAAAGGTACAACAAATATTCCCTCAAGTTCTATCGACCACCGATACAACTCTATGCATGCTTTACGTTCGCTTTACCTAGAACAAGTATGCAACTAGAAGTATTTTGTAGGTGTGACGGGATAGGTTTGCAAGATAATAAAGAGCACGTAAATAAAATCTAGGGGCTGCTGAGATAAAGAATTAACTAAGTTAGTTTAACGAGTTTGGAAAAGTGGTGGTAGGAGTTGCGAAATTGTCCCTAGGCAATCGATAACTATACCAGTCATCGTTATTGCAATTTTATATGAGGGAGAGGCATAAGCTAACATACTTTATCTACTTGGATCGTATGCACTTATGATTGAAACCCTAGCAAGCATCCGCAACTACTAAAGATCATTAAGGTAAAACCCAACCATAGCATTAAGTATCAATTCCTCTTTACTCCCATATGCAAACGCCCACCCACTCGGGTTTATGCTTCTGTCACTCAAGCAACCCACCATAGACGAATCATGAACACATTGCAACACCATACAGCAAGGATCCCTCACGCTTGCACGACACAGAGAGCACCATAGGACAACACCAATAATAAAACATGCAACTCAAAAAAATCATGATCATCAATCAACCCATAGGACAACAAAAATCTACTCAGACATCATAGAATGGCAACACATCATTGGATAATAATATGAAGCATAAAGCACCATGTTCAAGTAGAGGGTATAGCGGGTTGCAGGAGAGTGGACTACTGCATATAAATGGAGGAAGGTGATGGAGGTGTTGGTGAAGATGACAAAGTTGTTGGAGTATATCGCCATCACGATGATGGCCCCGACGACATTCCGGCGCCACCAGGAGAGAGGGGGGATAGCCCCCTCCTTCTTATTCTTCCTTGACCTTCCCCCTAGATGGGAGAAGGGTTTCCCCTCTGGTACATGGCCTCCGTGGCGGCGGAGGGGCGAGAGCCCCTCCGAGATTGGATCTCTCTCTTTGTTTCCTTCTGTTTTTGCGCTCCCAGATTCTGGCCTTTCACCGTTTCTTAAATATCTGGAGATTTGTAACTCCGATCGGGCTGAAATTTTGAGGGAATTTTTATTATAAAAACATCTTCCTTGCGACCAAAGGATAGCTCCAACCTACCTAAGGAGTGGCCACAAGCTAGCCAGGCGTGGCCAGGGGGTTGGGCCGCGCCTAGCAGGCTTGTCACCTCCTCGGGCATCGTCTCGCGTTGATTCTTTTTACCAAAAATCACATATATTCCAAAAAAATCTCCATAAGTTTTATCGCATTTGGACTTCATTTGGTATGGATATTTTGCGAAACAAAAAACATGCAACAAATAGGAACTGGCACTGGGCACTGGATCAATATGTTAGTCCCAAAAATAGTATAAAAAGTTACCAAAAGTATATGAAAGTTGTAGAATATTGGCATGAAACAATCAAAAATTGTAGATACAACGGAGACGTATCAGCATCCCCAAGCTTAATTCCTGCCCGTCCTCGAGTAGGTAAATGATAAAAAATATAACTTTTGATGTGAATGCTACCTAGCATAATCTTGTTCATATAATCTAATCATGGCATGAATATTAAGACACGAGTGATTCAAAGCAATAGTCTAACATTTGACATTAAGACAATAATACTTCAAGCATACCAATAAAGAAATTGTATCTCTTCAAAATATAATGGCAAAAGAAAGTTATCCCTACAATATCATATAGTCTGGCTATGCTCCATCTTCCCCCCCACAAAGTATTTATATCATGCACAAACCCAGTGACAAGTCAAGCAATTGTTTCACACCTTTTATGTTCTCAAACTTTTTCAAATCTCACGCAATATATGAGCATAAGCCATGGATATAACACTATAGGTGGAATAGAATGTGGTGGAGGATATGAAGAAAAAGGAGAAGATAGTCTCACATCAACTAGGCGTATCAACGGGCTATGGAGATGCCCATTAATAGATATCAATGTGAGTGAGCAGGGATTGCCATGCAACGAATGCACTAGAGCTATAAGTGTATGAAAGCTCAAAAAGAAAATAAGTGGGCGTGCATCATGCCGAAAAATTCCACTAGTTATATGAAAGTGATAAAATAGGATACTCTTTATTATGAAGATCATGGTGCTACTTTGAAGCACACGTGTGGAAAAAGATAGTAGCAATCTCCCTTCTCTCTATTCTCTCATTTTTTCTTTTTCTTTTCTTTTTTTCCTTTTTGTTTGGTGGGCATCTAAGGACTCTTTAATTATTATTATTATTATTATTATTATTTTATTTGGGCTTTGTTGGCCTCTTTTATTTTTCATAAAGTCCGGAATCTCATCCCCACTTGTGAGGGAATCATAGCTTCCATAATCCTTTCCTCACATGGGACATGCTCTAATAATGATGTTCACCACACTTTTATTTACTTACAACTCAAAAGAAAATTACAACTCGATACCTAGAACAAAATATGACTCTATATGCAATATGAAAGTGATGGTGCATGTCATAACAAAAGGAAACGGTGGAAGTTGCATGGCAATATATCTCAGAATGGCTATGAAAATGCCATAATAGGTAGGTATGGTGGCTGTTATGAGGAAGGTATATGGTGGCTGTTTTGAGGAAGGTATATGGTGGCTGTTTTGAGAAAGGTAGGTTTATTGCACCGGCGAAAGTTGCGCGGTACTAGAGAGGCTAGTAAAGGTGGAACTATGAGAGTGCGTATAATCCATGGACTCAACATTAGTCATAAAGAACTCACATACTTATTACAAAAGTCTATTAGTCATCGAAGTAAAGTATTAGACGCATGCTCCTAGGGGAGAGGTTGGTAGGAGTTAACCATCACACGCTCCCGACCCTCACACAAAGGCCGACAATCAATAAACAAATCATGCTCCGACTTCCTTACATAACGATTCACCATACGTGCATGCTACGGGAATCACAAACCTTTACACAAGTATTTCTACTAATCCACAATTACTCACTAGCATGACTCTAATATCACCATCTTTATATCGCAAAACTATTGCAAGGAATCAAACACATCATATTCAGTGATCTACAAGTTTTATGTAGGATTTTATGACTAACCATGTGAATGACCAACTCCTGTTAACTCTCTAAATAGATATAAGTGAAGCATGAGAGTTTAATTCTTTTTACAAAATATATGCCCACGCTCTAACAAATATAAGTGAAGCGAAACAACATTCTACAAATTGTGGTTTTCTATGTATAGAGAAACACGCAATCCAAACTTCAAATGATATAAGTGAAGCACATGAAGCATTCTATAAAGCCGTACTCAAAAGATATAAGTGATGTGCAAAGAGCCTTCTATAAATAAGCCAAGTACTTTCTCATACCAGAATGGTGCATTATTAAAAGAAAAAGTAAAAATCACACGACGCTCCAAGATTTACGCATATCATGTGACGAATAAAGATATAGCTCCAAGTAAAATTACCGATGGTTGTTGGAAGAAAGAGGGGATGCCTTCCGGGGCATCCCCAAGCTTAGTTTCTTGGGAGTCCTTGAATATTACCTTGGGTTGCCTCGGGCATCTCCAAGCTTAGTCTCTTTCCGCTCCTTATTCCTTCGTCCATTGTGATCTCACCCAAAACTTGGAAACTTCAATCACACAAAACTTAACAAAACCCTCATGAGATCTGTTAGTATAATAAAGCAAATTACCACTTTAAGTAATGTTGCGAACCAATTCATATTTTGTTTTTGCATTGTAGCTACTGTAATATAACTTTTCCATGGCTTATACCACTTATACAATCGATAGTTTCATCAAAACAAGCAAAACAATGCATCAAAAATAGAATCTGTTAAAAACAGGACAGACTGTAGTAATCTGAACATTCAGCATACTTATGTAACTCAAACAATTCTGAACAATTAGGACGTGGTCAAACATTTGTAAAACAGTATTGTGTAAAATTTACAGAATTTTTTCATGCTCCAGTAAAATATAGAAATTCAAACGCTGCAGCAAAAGTTTCTGTTTTTACACAACACATATCAAACAAGCAATTTAAACATCCTAAAGGTAATTCTTGGCACATTATTTTTATAATACAATGGATTTATACAAGGGGATAATTATTTTTGTTGAAAAGTTTCTGTAATCAAGACTCACAAAGTTTCCATGGGCATGAACAATGTCGTCGTTTTCTCACAACAGATGCCATGGGTAGGCTTATCGTAGGTGGTTTGGGCCGGAGGACGCCGACGGGCTCCCGATGCGAGATTAGGTACAAGCGATGGTGACACACGATGTACCCAGGTTCAGAGCCCTCCGTGGGAGGTAACACCCCTAGTCCTGCTTGGTCTAGTTGGATGGATAGGTATGTTTACAACGTTGCTCCTAGAGCTGTGTCTAGCGAAGGAAGAAGGAGTAGCCGGCTCGTCTTCCTCCGTTGCTAAGGATGAAATGAAGGGCGTGCCCCGTGTGTGTATGAGTAGTCGTTCATCCGTCCCCATTGCATGGGGGGGGGCACGGTTTTTTTTATAGGCCAACCCCCCGACCCTACAATATATTCTAAGGTACATGGGCGAGGGACCCAGCTAGCAGCCTCTTCGGATGACCAGGGGTCCCTCCTCTCCAGCCGTCTTGTCACCGGTCAGTTCCACCGGCTGCACGGTCCCGTCGCCTACTGGGGCCCGCTAGCCGGCTCCATGATTGGCCCCCGCCCACCTACTACGGCACGGGTCGCCTGGGCAGCGTCATCTAGTGCCAGCCGGCCAAAGTCTCCGGTACGGCCGGCTGCACTGTAGCCACGCCGGGGCAGGTAATCGAGTGGGCGGGGGCGTGCCGGCACTATTCCCTCGCCCGGTCGCAGTCACCAAGGTCAGTGGCCCGAACGGCCAAACTGTAGCCACGCGCGCCCGAGCGTCAGCGGTCACTGTGGCTACATTGGCATCCATCGTGGCGGTCATGTCGTGTCGCTGTACCCGCGCGTAGAGGGACTGGACATTGCTTGTCTTCCCAAGGGTCAATGGGGGAGGCGACTCGCAGGTAGTCGGTCGCGTCTAGCCGACCGGGGGCCAAGTCGGATCCCTGACCAACCGTCCTTGAGCCAGCCGGCAACTGCTCCAGCCGGCCGTGCACCAGCCGGCCAGGAAGCAGCCGACCGTGTGCTTTTTCTTCGAAGCGGTGGGGAATAACCCCGTTGCCTTGGCCTACCCAGGGGTAATAACCCCGTTAGTAGTCCCCGAAGCCAGCGGGGGCTTGCGTCTGGCAGACGGAGGGGAGCCGACGGCTTCCCCCCAGTGGTGCCCGCCTCCGGCATGGAGTCAAAAGGTTAGTCGGGTCGGCAACCGAACCTGACTCCTCGGGTTCCGCTACGACGCCCCGGGACTCGGGTCGGCCTGGCGCGCGCCACGCGGTGGGTAATGATGTCGCGGTCCCCATGCATGTGGGCTGACGGGACGTCACCCTAGGCCTAGTCCGCTAGGCCTTGGGCGCAGCCCAGTAGGCCCCGGGGCGCAGACATGGATCTTCCACGCCCCAAAGCGGTGGTTAC
This sequence comes from Hordeum marinum, assembly GCA_022496015.1. NCBI lineage: Eukaryota > Viridiplantae > Streptophyta > Magnoliopsida > Poales > Poaceae > Hordeum > Hordeum marinum. The sequence goes on from CM039672.1 coordinate 219,270,134, forward strand.
GGCCCAGGCCGTCCGTTCGTGCGCGGGGATTCCGGGGGCATGGGCATAGTTAATCCCCATGTCCCCCGCTCATGGCCTCCCCATTTAAAAGGGGAGGAAGGGAAGGGGGCGGAGATACCCGCACCCCACTTGCCCCCTTGCTGCCTCGTCTCTTTGCCTCCGTTGCTCCCTTGCGCACCGCTGCTCCTCAAGCTCGCAACCGCGCTTGCATGCTGCCTCACTGTCGCTATGGCCGATGGGCATGGAGGAAGCTGGGCCGGGTCCATAGTCACCAAAAGCGCCATTGCGGAACTCCGCCGTGCGCGCATGTTTCCGCCGGCGGAGCGTGTGATCGCCCGCGCGCTGGGCGACGAGGTGGTGCCGACACTGCAGCCAGGAGAGTTTGTCGTCTTCCTCTGGCATTTCTCCCATGGCTTCGGACTCCCGCTGAGCCACTTCTGCCGGTTACTGATGGACATCTTTGACCTTCAGCCGTACCATCTCGGCCCCAATGACATTCTCTACCTCACCGGCTTCGTGATGCTGTGCGAGGGGTACTTAGGAATTCTCCCCTTCCTCGACTTCTTCAATTCCCTTTTCTACCTCAAGGCATTGAAGAACAGCGCCTGCGGGGGCACGGTGGTGTGCTGTCGCGGTACCACTCACTTTCCACCCTTCTCCCTCATCGATTCTATCAAGGGGTGGCATCAGACGTTCTTCTACGTGAAGAACGCCGACCCGCTTCTAGACTACATCCGGCTGCCGACGTTCGTCAACGCGCCGTCCTCCGGAGCGAACTAGCCAGGTGCCGCCCCGCACGGAGTGGCTCTAGCGGAGCTCGGCCGGCTCGCGCAGCTGAAGAGTAGCGAGGGGCTGGTTGCCTCCGACCTGGTGGTGGCCTTCATCTCCCGCCGAGTGCTGCCTCTCTAGTTGAGGTTGCATCGGATCTGCGATATGTCCGGACGCCACGACCCCTGCCGGCTGACGATCGTCGACCTGACGCCGGCTCAGGTGGCGGCGCGGGTGAACACCATCGCGACGTTCAAGCTGGTGCTAACGTCGTGGACCTTCGACATGGAGCCGTACGACCGCATCAACCATCCTTCACTGGTACATTTTGTCGAGGCGGCTCTTTTCATTTGATTCTTCCCAGCCAGCAGCCGGTACCGGGCCTCACTTCTCCACGCTGACTGCAGTTGCTCGTGCGACAAAACATGTCGGACGGCCCGCACCCCCAAATATTCAAGGCGGAGCATGCCCACTCCGACTCTGAAGACTACGAGTGGGGAGGACCGCCTGAAGAGGGGGTCGACTCCTCGGGAGGGGTCGAGGATCCGGTCGATCCACGAGCTGGCGGGCTCAGCGGAGCTAGAGGGTCCAGCACAGCCGAAGAGCCCAGCAGAGCCGGTGAGTTCCCTATCGGTCCCATGATCAGGGACTGGACTGACGATGACGATGGTGATGATGATGATGTGATGATCCTAAACGCGCCTCCCCCTCAGTTCAGCAGGGCCGGCGCGAGCGGAGCGAGGAGCGGCCGGCTCAGGCCCCGGCAGCCGGAGCCGGTAGCCGGTCAAAGAGGCCGGCGTAGGAGCAGCCAGCGGTCCCGCCGTCCGCCCCCAAGCGGGTGAAGGTGGCCGCCCGGAAGCCACCGACGCACGCCAAGCGGGCTCTGCCCGTCATTACCGGGTACGTGTTTTCTTTTTCCTTGGGTGTGTTTCTTCCCAAGCCGTGGGTCGGTGGGTGTTTGACCCTTATGCATCGTAGAGACCCCATCGAGCTCCATGAAGTGGAGTCAACGGTGGACCCGACAGACGCCGCTAGCTTGCTGGCCCGCGAGCACGCGGCCATGCAGCGAGAGGAGAAGAGGAGGCTCATAGAGCTGCAAGCCTCAAAGTCTGGAACGCGAGGCGAGGCCTCACATTCCGGGACTTCAAGCGGCAGGAGGCGGAGGAGGTCCGTGGACCCCGTGCGGGCATCCGCCTCGTTGGCGGAATCGCCCCGCCTGTCGAGGCCCCCGTCGAGCGAGCCACGAGGGGCAGCTATGGAGCCACCTGCGCCCCCATCCGCAGAGGAGGCGGCCCGAACATGGGCGGCGGCTACGGAGCCGGGCGCCGAGGCGACTCGTGCCGGAGGTGCCGGACGTGACGCCACCCACGGCCGAGTCGGCCCGAGTTGACATGCCGGAGGCTCCGAAGGTGGTGCCAGAGGCAGCGGCGGAGGCGCCGGCCATGAAGACGGAGGCGCCGTCCGTCGCGGTTGTTGCGTCAGAGCGGCGGGAGGATGAGGCGGTGCTGGCACCAAGCAGGGGGCCTGTGAGGACCGATTCCCGGGCCCTTGCCGTCATCAATCCACCCCCGACGGCTGGCACCATGGCGAGTGTCGGGGCGGGGGGCAACGGCGGTCGGGCCCGGAGGTCCATGCAGGACGTGCTCCGGGACTAGGAGGCGCTGGCGTGCGTCCCAACCCTTCCAGCTCTCCTGGCAGGTGGATCGGTCCCCTCGCTCACGGAGTTGGGGAGCGTCCTAGATCGGTGCCGCCAGGTACAAGCCTGGTTTGTGGGGGCGGCCGACACCACTCTGCGGCGCGCGAAGGTAAGCATTGTTGTCTTTATCGAATTTTTCAGTGGGGGGCGCAAGCGCACCCATTGGGTGTAGCCCCCAAGATGCGGGCCAGCTAACCGGCTGACGGGCCGGATCTCTTTGTGCGTCTTTTGACTTTGGCTTTATGTGGCAGGAGGGGAACTCCCAGTGGCAGAAGTTGTTTGAGGAGGCGGTTTCCATCTACGACCGCGGCAAGCACGGCTTCTACCGGTTGGAGGAGGAGCTGGCATGGGTGCAAGGTATGTCAAGTCTTGTGGGAGGGGGGCGTAGCCCCCAGGAACCGGCAGCCGGCTGCCTAGCAGCCGAGAAGTGGTCTTGAACGCCCGACTGACGCTGGTTTTTACTTCATGGGGGAGCTGGCCACCCTCTAGTTGGAGAAGGCCGTGGTGGTCTCCGAGCAGGACCAGCTGGCGGAGAGCGTCTAGGCGGTCACTCAGGAGAGGGACCAGCTCAACGCCCGACTGGTGGATGGGCAGGCGGCCCAAGACCGTGTGATGGCCGAGGTGGCGCGGGAGGTGGCGGCTAAGGGGAAAGACGTCAAGGAGGCGGCCGAAGCCGCCCAACGCACTGCCGCCCTCCAGAGCGAGGTGACCCACCTCGAGAGGACGCTCGAGGAGCGCCGGGAGGCTCTTGCCGAGGCGGAGGCGGCGCTGGCATCGGAGCGGGACTCCTCGCTCCATTTTGCCATAGAGATGGACGACTCCATCGAGCGTGAGTGTCCAATTTTCCTTTCTCAACCGGTTGCCTTCTTTCTTGCCGATTCTTGTTTTTGATTTGCCTTCCTTTCCTTCTTCTCTTTCTTCTTTAGGGTGCTTCCCGGAGACCCAATGCTGCGCTGAGCGTGCCGTTGAGGAGCACCGGGAGTATCTCCGGGCGCGCGGGCGATCCATCGAGGAGGATGCTGCGTGGAGTATGGCGGAGCTTGGGCTCGCCAAAGGAAAACTGGCTGACCCACCTCGAGCGGAGCGTGGAGCGGCTGAAGACGGCCGGCAAGGAGATCATTGCCGCCTTGTGGCCGAGCCGTGGAGGTGCCCTGGAGAACCACGTGGCCTTGTGGCTGGAGCACGCCGTGCCCCGGCTCGAGGTCTGGAAAGCGTTAGCGGCTCGAGCCGGCGCGCAGATGGCGCTCCGGTTCATCACCTTGTTGTATTGAGGTGTTGACCTGAACCGGCTGGCCACCATGCGGGACGAGCCGACCGAGGAGCAGAAGGCTTGCGAGCCGGCCCTTGTCCGCCGGGCCAACAAGCTTGCGTCATACGTTGACCCGGACGAGCTCCTGCCGACCCTTGGCGAGGACGGCGAGCCAGTGGCCGAGGACTCCTTCGGCAACTCCCAAGGCCCGGAGGATGAGGAGGTCGCCGATGAGAGTACCGACTCCAGCGCCGAGACGGATGAGTCCGCAGAGGTTGCCCTGAAGGCCAAGGAGGCCGACCCAAAGGCCGCGACCACCTCTAGGACAAGAGTCGAGCCGCCCAGCGACGCGCCGGCTGGAGACGTGCCGGCTAGCGACGCACCAGTGGCCTAAGCCCCCGGGCGTGTTTTTCTCTTCTTTTGTTATCTTTCCTACATGTTAGACTCGAGTCCACCCAATGGGGGTGTAATGTAATGAACCTTGATGGTCGTGGGCCTCTTTTATCTTAACTTTGTGCTTTGAGTACTTAATGTGTTTGTCTATCTTGCATGCCTGCTTGTTCTTACTCTTTTTTACCCCTTTGGTTCCGTTTGTTTGGCCCCTTGTCCCCTTCGGTTTTGGCCCCGCCACCCCGACAACCGGGAGCTGGTCTGTAGCTGGGTTGGGGCGTGTGCCTCGAGGGAGTTGGTTTTGGACTTAGGAACCGCGAGAGTTTTTTGAGTAAGTTGAGAGGCAGAGGCGAGGCGGTGGTCCGGCTGGACCTAGCCGACAACCCTTTGCGATCGATTTTTCGTGTGTGCCAAGTTTCGCCGCCCCGGGGCCCCGTCAGCCAGACAACCGGGAGCCGGTTTGTAGCTAGGAGGGGTGGGGGGGGGGGCTTGCTCGGCTCACACTACTTGGTCGTTATTTAGGAGGTGCGACCTAGGACCAGCCAAAGAGCCCCCGGGCCCAGGAGCCGGGTCGGGGAGCTGGTGAGTGAGAAAACCTTGGAGGGAAACGAAAAGGGCGTGCCCCAAGAGCCGACCTGGGGCACCCATTGCATTCATAAGCCCAAAAGGGGAGGGATACATACATACACTGGTTTTTTCAGCAGTAAAACGGGCGGAGGAGTGCCGCGTTCCACGGGCGCTCGGTCTCCTCGCCGGAGGCGTCTCTCTTGTGCTTCTGCGGCTTCTAGGCGTCTATTAAGTAGTACGCGTTGTTGTGCAGCGCCTTGCTGACGATGAACGGGCCCTCCCATGGGGAGGACAACTTGTGTTGTCCGGCTGTTCGCTAGATCCGCCTGAGCACCAGGTCCCTTCGCGGAAGGAGAGCGGCCGGATCCGCTTGCTGTGGTAGTGCCGGAGCTTCTGCTGGTAGATTGCCGTCCGGCTGAAGGCCAGCTCGTGGGCTTCTTTGAGTAAGTCAATGCCATCTTCTCTTGCCTCCTTCGCATCCTTCTCCGTGTATAGGGCAATCCGAGGCGAGTCGAACTCGATATCGGTGGGGATGATCGCCTCGGACCCATACACAAGGAAGAAGGGTGTGTAGCCGGTTGAACGGTTGGGGGTGGTCCTGAGGCTCCAAAGGACAGCGGGCAACTCGTCGACCCAGTAGCCGGGTGACCTTACCAGCGGCGTCATGAGCCGGGGCTTGATGCCAGATAGGATTAGGCCGTTTGCCCTCTCGACCTGGCCGTTTGACTGTGGATGAGCGATGGAGGCCAGGTCGAGATGGATGCCCTGCTTGGAGCAGAAACACACGAGCGCGCCCTTGGAGAAGTTTGTGCCGTTGTCGGTGATGATGCTGTGGGGAACGCCGTAGCAAACCGTGATGTCGTCGATGAACCGGACGACTGTGGGGCCTTCCAGCTTCTTGATTGGCCGGGCCTCAATCCACTTGGTAAATTTGTCGACGGCCACCAGCAAATGAGTCATGCCGCCTCGTGCGGTTTTGAAGGGACCCACCATGTCCAGCCCCCAGACGGCAAAGGGCCATGAGAGGGGGATGGTCTGGAGGGCCGAGGCCGGCAGGTGGCTTTGTGTGCTGAAATGCTAGCAGCCCTTGCATTCATCGTCCAACTTCTTGGCCGCCTCCAAGGCGGTCGGCCAGAAGAATCCGTGGCGAAAGGCCTTGGCCGCCAGGGTTTTGGAGGCGGTGTGGTGCCCGCACTTGCCCTGGTGGATGTCGAGGAGGATCTCCTAACGCTTTTCCGACTCGACACACCGTTGGAAGACGCCGGTGGTGCTTCGGTGGACGAGCTCGTGGTTGATGATGCTGTATGCTGAGGTTCGGCGTTGGATTTGTCTTGCCATGGCCTCGTCCGGGGGGAGCTCGCCATGCAGGAGGAACGCTATAATGGGCTGGGCCCATGAGGGAGCCAAGACGGCAGCCTATTCGGGAGCCCCCGGGGCTGCTTGATCAGTCCCCAGGACCGACTCGTCAGTACCAGGGGCCAACTCGTCAGCCCCCGGGTCGAGGGCAGATGGAGGGGCATCAACTTCCATCATGACAGCTACGTCACTGGAGCCGCCCGCCTCGGGTGCAGCCGGCTCATCCGGTGCCGGTAGGGCAGCCGGAGTCGATGGAGCCGATGGTGAGGTCACCGGGGGAGCAGCGAGAGTTGTGGCCGGGCCGGCCACGTCAGCTGGCACGAAGATGGACTCTGATTCCGGGGATGGCTTGATTGACGGCTTGAGCAGCCACTCGAGGGAGACGCCGGCTGGGATTGCTTGCCAGGTGGAGCCGATTTTTGCCAGCGTGTTGGCCGCCTCGTTGTCCGCTCATGGGATGTGATGGAACTCGCAGCCCTCGAAGGAGCCTATGAGTTGTTGCACGAGGAAGTGGTAGCTAGCCATGTTGGCGTCCCTGGCATCCCATTCGCCAGAGACCTGCTGCACCACAAGGTCGGAGTCGCCGAAGCATAGGATACGCCTGATGCAGATCTCCTTGGCAAGCCAGAGGCCGTGGACGATGGCCTCTACTCGGCTACGTTGTTGGAGGCGGTGAAGTGGATCTGGAGGGTGTATTTGAGCTGGTCACCTTTTGGAGGGGAGAGGACTATGTCGGCACCCAGGTCTGTCCTCGTTTTTGAGCCATCTAAATGCATCCGCCAATGCATGGAGTCTGGGGAAGGCGGCACGAACCCGGTCTCCGCCCAGTCGACGAGGAAGTCAGCCAACGCTTGTGCCTTAATGGCGGGTGGCTCGTACCGGATCTCGTGATCGGCAAGAGCGATGACCCACTTGGCGATCCGGCCGGTGGAGTCCCGGCCGCTCATGATCTCACCGAGCGGGGCTGTGCTTACCACGGTGATGTCGTGATCCTTGAAGTACCGCCTGACCTTCTTGGCGGCGAAGTATGTGCCATAGCACATCTTCTGGTAGTGGGGGTTGTTCTGCTTGGAGGCGGAAAGGACCTCGCTGAGGTAGTAGATAGGACGTTGGACCGACAGGGTTTTGCCCTACTCCGGCCGCTCGACCACCAAGACGACGCTGATGACGTGGGTTGTCTCTGCGATGTAGGCGAGCAAGGGCTCCTTCTCAGCTGGCGCGACGAAGATGGGCGCGTGGGTGAGAGCCCGCTTGAGGCCGCGGAAGGCATCGTCCGCCTCGTTAGGCCAGTCGAACATGCCCGGCTTCTTGGTGTGACCCGGCTCGACCAGAGCCATCTTGTGCAGGAGCCCGTAGAGGGGCAAGGCCTTCTCCCTCAACTGGCTGATGAACCAGCTGAGTGAGGTGAGGCAGCCGGTGAACTTCTGGACGTCGCGGAGACGGGTCGGCTTAGGCATGCGCTCGATAGCCCCGATTTTCTCTGGGTTAGCTTCGATGATGCGGGCGGACATGAAGAAACCCAGGAGCTGGCCGACTAGGACGCCGAAGACGCACTTTTCAGGGTTGAGCTTGATCTTGTACTCGCGTAGGTTTGCGAAGGTCTCCCGGAGATTGTCGAGGAGGCCGAAGTGCTTCTTGGTTTTGACGACGATGTCATTGACGTAGACGTGGACGCTCCTGCCTATCTGAGGCAGGAGGCACTTCTACATGCACCGCTGGAAGGTGGCGCCTACGTTCTTCAGGCTGAAGGACATGGTGATGTAACAGTAGGCCCCAAAGGGCGTGATGAAGGAGGTTGAGTCGGTCCTCCGGATCCAGCTTGATCTGGTGGTAGCCGGAGTAGGCATCCAAGAAGGACAACAAGTCACAGCCGGCCGTGGAATCGATGACTTGATTGATCTGCGGTAGGGCGAATGGGTCCTTGCGGCATGCCTTCTTTAGGTTGGTGTAGTCAATGCACATGTGCCAGGTCTTGTTCTTGTTTAGCACCAGGACTGGGTTGGCCAGCCAGTCCGGGTGGAATACTTCCATGATGAAGCCGCCTGCGAAGAGCCGAGCGATCTCTTCTCCAATAGTGCGCCGCTTCTCCTCAGAGAAACGGCATAGGGGTTGCTTGACAGGTTTGACGTCCGGCCGGACGTGTAGTTTGTGCTCGGCGAACTTCCTCGGAACACCCGGCATGTCCTTGGGGGACCATGCAAAGATGTGTCGATTATCACGGAGGAAGTCGACGAGCTCGCCTTCCTATTTGCTGTCGAGGCGGGAGCCAATGGTGGCGCACTAAGCAGGGTTGGCCGGGTCAAGTGTTATTTGTTTGGTGTCCTTAGACAGCTGGAAGGAGGCCTCGCTGATGGATTGTGAGGGAGGAGCCGGCACGACCGGCTGGCTGGCGGCAAGGGCCACGAGCTGGTCGAGCTCCTGCTTTTCCTCGGCTATCTCCAGGGCCTCGGCCAGCCGACTGCCGTCTCGAGCGCACTCGAGCGACATCTTGTAGTCACCCGTGATGGTGATGATTCCCTTGGGGCCCAACATCTTGAGCTTGAGGTAGGTGTAATGAGGGACCGCCATGAATTTGACGAGGGCCGGCCGGCCCAACAGCGCGTGGTAGGGACTCGTGAGGTCCATGACCTCGAACAACACTGACTTGCGGCGGAATTGGCCGGGTCCGCCGAAGAGGACATCGAGCGTGATCTTGCCGACAGGGGAGCATGACTTCCCAGGCACGATGCCATGGAAGACAGTCTGGCTCGCCTGTAGGTCTTATATCTTTAGCCCCAGCTTGCGCATCATGTTGAGGTACAGGATGTTGATGCTGCTGCCACCATCAATCAACACCCGCGAGAAGCAACAAGTACGTTTCTCAGTGGCGATGGTGGGGTCAAGGACCAGGGCGTAGCTGCCGGGACTCGGCATCACAGCTGGGTGATCTGCCCAGCTCCACGTGACCGGCTTCTCCAACCAGTGCATGAACTTTGGAGTCGCCGACATGGCGGCGTTCACCTCACGGTGGAGCCGGTGCTGAGCGTGCTTGCTTGTCTCTTCACTGGTGAAGATGACGTAGCAACTATCCTGGTTGGGGAACTGGTCGTGCAGGCGACCGTCGTTTTGGGCCGGAGCCGGAGCTGACGTTGGGGCGGCAGCTGGGGCCGGGGCCAGCCCGCGGGTAGGCAGCGTGGGAGGAGCCAAGAGGCCGTCCCCCCGGGCCAATCACTATGATAAGCTGCACTGCCGGAGCGTGTGCATGGACAGCTTGGCCCTAGAGTGGTTTTTGTAGGGGAGGTCGAGCATTTGCTCGAAGGTGAGCTTGGGCTGCCAGGCAGCCTGCCAGAGCACTGGCGCTGGCTGGAAGGCTGGGCGGCCAGCTCCCATAGCGGGAGTCGGGCTGGTCGTTCATGCGTTTGTTGTTCTGGGACTGCCGGTTGTCGGTAACCGGTCGGGATGCCGCCAGCATTGGAGCTGCCTTGGCGGGCGGGGTCGACTTGACCCGAATGGGGGAGTCGACCGTGGCGTACTTGTCTGCCTTGGTCATGAGCTCAACGAGAGTAGCCGGCTGGGAGCATAGAATCTTGTGCTTTAGGGGGGTTCCGTTGTGACAGCCTTCGATGAAGTATTGTACGTCTTGCACCTCGTGCACCCCCTCACAGGAGTTGCAAAGCTCGGTCCATCGGGTGAGGTAGTCGCGGAGGGACTCGTCCGGCCTCTGAACGCACATGGCTAGTTCATGGGGGCGGACGGGCCGCTTGTAGGTGCCGGTGAAGTTGCAGACGAAGGCCTCCTCAAAGTCCATCCAGGTGTTGATGCTGCCGGCTGCCAGGCTGTTGAGCCAGGTGGGGGCCGAGCCGATCAGCACGAGGGGAGCGTAGCGGACAGCTACGCGCTCGTTGCCCCTGGCGATGCCAACCATAGTGGTGTAGTCGATCAGCCAGTCCTCGGGCTTGGCAGCCCCATTGTACTTCAGGGTGTCTCGAGGAAGTGTGAAGCCGGTTGGGAACGGCTCGTTGCGGATCCGAGGTCCAAAACATGCCGGGCCGATCGAGCCCTCCTCCTCGAGAAGGGCCGACTGCGTGAGTTGGTTGATGCGGATACGGGCGTCGTTCTCGCTGCGGGGGATGCGTGGGCCGAGCCAGGCTGAGAGCTCGGGGCAGATGACTGGCAGGACGGATCGCTCGAGCTCGCGCCGCGGGGGCGGAGTGTGCCCGTGGCTGTGTCGGATGCCAGCAGCCGGCGCCTCGCGGTGATGGCTGTTGCGAGGCGGGTCGTTGGTGTGCCGGCTGTTTACAGCTGGCAGCTCGCTCCCCGACAGCTTAGAGCGCCAGGGGTTGCTTGCCTCGACTCGGCGGTTGGAGTCGTGAGGGGAGCATGAGTATTGAGCCAGCTGGCGGCCAGTAGTTCCCGTGCCCTCGCGCTCGAGCCGGGGCCCTAGAGAGGCGGCACCGCCCCTCACGAGCAGTTGCTGCTGCGTGTCGGCAGCGTCGATGAGGTCCTTGATGTGACGCTCGTAGGTGGCATGCTCTTCGCCCTCCAAGGTAGCCAAATCCTCGTAGGCTACCTTGGCGGCCCGCAGGCTGGCTACGGGGGTGTCGTAGACGGGCATCTTGCCGCCCAAGATTTTGGCGACCACGCGGCCGCGGTCGCGCACGACCACACGCCGGCTGGGCTCGACACCAGCCGGGGGGATACCATAGGCGGAGGCGTACTCCCGCTGAGCGGCTTCCATACGGCACCGCGTGGCCACGAGGGCTCTGGTATCCTCGAACAGGAGGCGGCGAGCCGCCTCCAGCTCGGCCGTGGTGGCGTCGGGGTTTCCGGCCGGGTCAATGGGAGTGCTCAAGCCCCGGTGGGCCACACTGAGCGGGTCGGAGGTGCCGCCGCGGGCCGCGGTAGTGTCAGCCTCGGCCCGCGCACGACCGATGGAGGTGGAGGAGATGTTAGCCATTGCTTCCACGCGATCGTGGGAGATGCCGGATTGGGCGGATCGGTGCAGACAAGTACCTGGCTAGGGTACCCGTTGGCAACCGCCGCTTTGGCCAGGCTTAGCCTGCTGAAGCGCTCGGTGAGCGCGTCGATGTCGAGTGTGAGGTCAACGGAGCTGCCCGCAGGGCCTGCCGAAGCAAGCCCCACGAGCCCGTGGTTTCGCCTAGACGTGGGGCGGCGACGGGGAATGGTAAGAGGTCCTGCTCGGAGCATGAATCCGGCCGGCGTCGTGTACGACCCCACGGTGGGTGCCAACAGTCGTCGTTTTCTCACGACAGATGCCATGGGTAGGCTTATCATAGGTGGTTGGGGCCGGAGGACGCCGACGGGCTCCGGGTGCGAGATAAGGTACAACCGGTGGTGACACACGATGTACCCAGGTTCAGGGCCCTCCGTGGTAGGTAACACCCCTAGTTCTGCTTGGTCTAGTTCGATGGATAGGTATGTTTACAAGGTTGCTCCTAGAGCTGTGTCTAGAGGAGGAAGAAGGAGCAGCCGGCTCGTCTTCCCCCGTTGCTAAGGATTAAATGAAGGGAGTGTCCCGTGTGTGTGTGTGTGTGAGCAGTCGTTCGTCCGCCCCCGTTGCATGGGGGGCGCGGGGTGTTTTATAGGCCAACCCCCTGGCCCTACAATATATTCTAAGGTTCATGGGCGAGGGACCCGGCTGGCAGCCTCTCCGGCTGACCAGGGGGTCCCTCCTCTCGAGCTGTCTTGTCACCGGTAGGGTCCACCGGCTGCACGGGGCCGTCGCCTGCTGGGGCCCGCCAGCCGGCTCTGCGATTGGCCCCCGCCCACCTGCTACGGCCCGGGTCGCCCGGGCGTCGTCGTCTAGTGCCAGCCGGCCGAAGTCTCCGGTATGGCCGGCTGCACTTTAGCCACGCCGAGGCAGGTAATCGAGTGGGCAGGGGCATGCCGGCATTGTTCCCCTGCCCGGTCGCATTCGCCGAGGTCAGCGGCCCGGACGGCCAGACTGTAGCCACGCGCGCCCGAGCGTCAGCGGTCAGTGTGGCTACATTGGCATCCGTTGTGGCGGTCATGTCTTGTCGCTGTACCCACGCACAGAGGGACGAGACATTGCTTGTCCGCCCAGGGGTCAATGGGGGGAGGCGGCTCGCAGACAGCCGGTCGCGTCCAGCCGGCCAGGGGTCGAGTCGGCTCCCTGATCAGCCGTCCTTGAGCCAGCCGGCAACTGCTCCAGTCGGCCGTGCACCAGCCGGCCAGGAGGCAGCCGGCCGTGTGCTTTTTTCCGAAGCGGTGGGGAATAACCCCGTTGCTTTGGCCTACCCAGGGGTAATAACCCTGTCAAACAAGTTTCAAGGCTAGCCCCCACTTCAACGATGCTCGTCTTTCTCACTTTCACTTATCTTTTTGAAAAAGTTTTATGTTCCCCAATTTATTTTGTTTTTGTTTTTCAACTATATAAAAGCACACAACAGAATAAAATGACTCTCTAAAACTTTTGGGTTGTCTCCCTGGCAACACTTTCTTTAAAGCCATTAAGCTAGGCATATAGTGATCAAGTAATGGATCCACCCGGATCCCAAGGTATATCAAAGATAATTTTAATTAATAATGATTTGTAATTTAGTAGTGAGCACAAAGTAATATATATCATGCAACAACAAAGTCTAACTCTCTTCCTATGCATTGGCATGTCATACAAGAACAATTCATTCACACAAGTAAAGGCCAATGCATAGCATACATAGTTTCTTGCAATTTTATTGTATCGGAAACATAGAGAGGTGAAGATGTAGTTACTCTCTCATAATAATTGCAGGTAGGAGCAGCAAGCACATGCATATTATATTCATTAAAATCATCATGTGCAATAGTAAAACGCAACCCATCAATATAATCCTTAATAAGTGAAAACTTCTTCGATATAGTGTAGTTTGGAGAATTCAAAAAGATAATAGGACTATCATGTGTGGGTGCAATAGCAACAATTTCATGCTTAACATAAGGAACTATAGCAAGTTCATCTCCATAAGCATTATTCATATTGGCATCATGGCCACAAGAATAGCAAGCATCAAGTTCATCAAAAACGGGATATTTCAAAAGAATCCAAGGGATCATAGCAATCAACATAGCATTCATCCTTCTGTAAGCATGAAGGGAAATGAAACAATGTATGAGTTGAAGAGTTACTCTCATTAGAAGGTTGGCACGGGTAGCTAATCCGCTCTTCCTCCTTTTGTTCTTCGTTCTCCTCCTCATCTTTTTCATCTAATGACCTTACGATTTCAGCAACTTCCTCTTCCATAGATTCCTGCAAAATATTAGTCTCTTCCAAGGCAGAGGTCATTCTTTTAATAAACTATTTAACATAAGCATTATCACCATAGTTTTCATAGCAATATTTAAGTATGGCAAAATTTTCAGATTCATAAAGAGTAGCATCATACTATTCAATGAAAGAAGCAACTTCACAGGCACCCTTGAAAGCAACAAATTCTTCAATTTGTTCAACATCATTATAGAAATAGGCCTTCTTGGCATAATAGGATAATATTTCATTATCATTAAACACACATTGGTAGGGAAAGTGTTTTTTAGCTTCTTTAGAACAACAAGTAAAATCATAAATTTCACATAGATTCCAAGCATAACAACGCAAAGTATTAATTTGATGCCACAAGACTTTCCCTTTCTGAGATATGCGGTGTCGCACATAACGAGCATGCTCATTTAATGATTTTCCCTCAACTAAGCTAGTTGGGTTTTCAGCACGAGCACAAGTGGATCGAAGATGACCCAAGTAATATTCTTTGGTGGTACGGAACACTAGTGGTTCCTCAACTTTTGGAGCAGCAAGTACAACTAATTTTGTTGGTATTTTGTGTTTCCTACCCATATCTAAAGATATAAACAAGTTAAAACAACAAATAAAATGTACTTAGTGATAAAGGAAACAAGCACACACGAGAATATTCACCCCACGCCATTGCTCCCCAGCAACGGCGCCAGAAAAAGGTCTTGATAACCCACAAGGGGATCAGTTGTAGCCTCTTTCGATAAGTAAGAGTGTTAGAACCCAACGAGGAGCTAAAGGTAGAGCAAATATCCCCTCAAGTTCTATCAACCACTGATACAACTCTACGCAGGCTTAACGTTCGCTTTACCTAGAACAAGTATGAAACTAGAAGTACTTTGTAGGTAAGACGAGATAGGTTTGCAAGATAATGAAGAGCATGTAAATAAAATATAGGGGCTGCTGAGATAAATAAAGAACTAAGTTAGTTTAACGAGTGTGGAAAAGTGGTGGCAGGAGTTGCGGAATTTTCCCTAGGCAATCGATAACTAGACCGATCATCAATATTGCAATTTTATATGAGGGAGAGGCATAAGCTAACATACTTACTCTACTTGGATCATATGCACTTATGATTGGGACTATAGCAAGCATCCACATATACCAAAGATCATCAAGGGCAAACCCAACCATAGCATTAAGTATCAAGTCCTCTTTACTCCCATATGCAACAACCCACCTACTCGGGTTTATGCTTTTGTCACTCAAGCAACCCACCATAGACAAATCATGAACACATTGCAACACCCTACAGTGAGGATACCTCACGCTTGCACGACACGGGGCGCACCATAGGACAACACCAATAATAAAACATGCAACTCAAACCAATCATGATCATCAGTCAACCCATAGGACAACAAAATCTACTCAAACATCATAGGATGGCAACACATCATTGGATAATAATATGAAGCATAAAGCACCATGTTCAAGTAGAGGGTACAGAGGGTTGCGGGAGAGTGGACCGCTATATATAGATGGGGTAAGTTGATGGAGGTGTTGGTAAAGATGACGGAGTTGTTGGAGTAGATCGCCGTCACGATGATGGCCCCGACGGCGTTCCGGCGCCACCGGGAGAGAGGGGGAGAGAGCCCCCTCCTTATTTTTATTCCTTGACCTTCCCCCTAGATGGGAGAAGGGTTTCCCCTCTGGTCCAAGGTCTCCATGGCGGCGGAGGGGCGAGAGCCCCTTCGAGATTGGATGTCTCTCTCTGTTTCCTTCTGTTTCTGTGCTCCCAAATTCTGGCCTTTCACCGTTTCTTAAATATCCGGAGATCCGAAACTCCGATCGGGCTGAAATTTTGAGGGGGTTTGTATTATAAAAATATCTTACTTGCAGCCAAAGGAAAGCGCAAACCGACCTAAGGGGTGGCCACAAGCCTGCTAGGCACGACCAGGGGGTGGGTCGCGCCTAGCAGGCTTGTCACCTCCTCGGGCATCGTCTCGCGTTGATTCTTTTTCCCCAAAATCACATATATTCCAAAAAAATCTCTATAAGTTTTTATCGCATTTGGACTTCGATTGGTATGGATATTTTGCGAAACAAAAAACATGCAACAAACACGAACTGACACTAGGCACTGGATCAATATGTAGTCTCAAAAATAGTATAAAAAGTTGCCAAAAATATATGAAAGTTGTAGAATATTGGCATGAAACAATCAAGAATTATAGATACGACAGAGACGTATCACTATCAAGCTACTTGCTACATACAATTTCAGTGCTTGCAGAAATTACCATGCTGAAAACCGCTTATCATTTCCTTTTGCTCCTCGTTGGGTTCAACACTCTTACTAATCGAAAGGACTAGGATTGATCCCCTATACTTGCGGGTCATCAACCAACCGTGTGCGTAACCGTGACTGTCTCTTCTTGTGAACATGAACCGAGAGAGAACACGGTGGGGCTATGTTTGACGTAAGTAGGTGTTCAGGATCACTTAGTGATCATTCTAGTTCACGGCCGTCATACGTTGGCCACCATATTTATTCTTGTTCTCGTAAGTTAGCCACTCAAATATATGCTTAGTGCTTGCTGTAGCCTCACCACCTAACCATTCCTTACCCAATGGCTTACATAATCTCGGTACCCGGGTTATGAGATTGCTGACTCATCGTGGATCACAGATTACTTCAACACTACAGGTACATGTACTGACGAGATCGTTCCCGTTGATGTGCCCCATCTCCAGTTGGAGTACGACGAAGAACGTGGGCGTATGTACATGACGTATACGAATGGGTAGGGGAGCTTCATGGTTGTGTTCCTAGGCTAGCAAGACAGTTTCATTGCTATCTTTTATTGTTTGATTTCGTCCGTAGTCGGACCCTGTCTTTTGGATGATTGTATGAATGATTATGTGGAATTGTAATCTAGATTGTGGTGATTGTAAACCAACTACTATACTCATCTCCTTTTTACATGTATTGCAATGATTTCTATACTTGCAAAACACCGAGATGCGCTTCTATCCCCATCGAGGTCCTCAAGCCTTAATTGGGATAATACCGCATCTTGGTCGTTATACACATGGACATGGGACCCACATCACACTCCAACGTGTTCATACGCACCAATCTTGAGGGAGACTTGAATGGTGTGGTCGACTTGGAGGGTGCCAGAGTGAAAGCACATTTGCTCCCTTGGTGGTTTTGGTAATTTATAACAACATATATGAGATTGAACTAATGTTTCCATCAAGTATGTTTCAGGAAAGTTCAATGATGGGTTGGCAAAAAGAGATAGTGGATTACCCCAAGATGCAAGGAAATAGGTTGGCAAAGCTTCAAGCAAGAGGACTCTACATTTTATATTTGTGAGAAATCACTTTGAGTCCATAGGAAAGCCAATACTATTACAAAGGGGTAAGGTTTTCTTGGTGAACAAAATGCTCATACGTGCACAAGTGATAGTCACGAAAGACACCCACAAACTCTCCACCAAAGTCTGTCCAAAGCCAAATACTCAAAATCGGTGCAACCAACATTCCACATTCGGTGCCACCGATTCCAAACCTTAGAAAAACTCAACCAAACCCTACCCACTTCGGTGCAACCGATTCCATACCGGTGCCACTGAGTTTAGGCTGCCAACTTTCTGTTACGCAAGTTCAGAGTTTCGGTCCCTCCGAGATTGTCCAATCAGCGTCACCGAGAGTGAGCATTTTGACCGTTGGTCACCTTATATGTGCAACCAACATTCCAATCGGTCTCACCGAGATTCAAAAGTTGCCACCTTTAGTCACTTCGGTACCACCTAGATTAACACATCGGTGTCACTGAGTCTGACTTATTCTGTGTAATGGTTGGATTTTTGGGGATGCCTATATATACCCCTCCACCACCACCTACTCGAGAGAGAAGCACTTAGAACCATTCCATACCTATCCTATCAGTTTTCCGAGAGAGAACCACCTACCCTTGTGTTGAGGTCAAGATCTTCCACTCCAACCATATGGATCTTGATTTCTAGTCTCCACAAGTTGCTTTCCACAAATCCCATCTCTTCTACCAAGCCATATCTGTGAGAGAGTGATTGTGTGTTGAGGAGTCTATCATCTTGAAGCACAAGATCAAGGAGTTCATCGACATTACCGAGCCTATTACCTTTTGGAGGGTGGTGCCTCCTAGATTGGTTAGGTGTCGCTTGGGAGCCTCCTACTTCGTGTTGTGGAGTGAACCAAGAAGTTTGTAAGGGCAAGGAGATCTCCTACTTCGTGAAGATCTACCCCGAGTAAGGCTAGTCCTCCGTGGACATAGGCCGCCATGGTATAGTCAAGGTTGCTTCTTGGTGGAACCCTCAGTGGGTAGAGCCCTCCATGGACTCTCGCGATCGTTACCCTCCGTGGGTTGAAGACTCCATGAACGTGGATGTACAATAGCGCCATCTACGGGAACCACGGGAAAAATCATCGTGTCACCAATTTCGTTTGCTCTTCCTACCCTCTCTTTACTTACATGTGCAATGTCTCTACTTTACGCTGCTATACTCTTAGACATGCATGTGTAGGGTGTACTTGACATACTATGAATGCTAAAATCTGCCAAGAATTAAAATTGGGAAAAAGTAGATTTTTATTTGGTCAAGTAGTCTAATCACCCCCCTCTAGACCTACTTTAGATCATACAAGTGGTATCAGAGCTTTGGTCTCCATTGCATTGGTCTCACAACCTAGGAGAAGTATGGCGTCCAGTGAGGGAAATTATCACCGTAGAGGTCCGTACTTTGATGGCACAAATTTTGCTATTTGGAAGCACAAAATAAAAATGCATTTGCATGGTCATAACCCCTCAGTTTGGGAGGGTGTTCATGTTGGCATGCAAGGTGAATTCTTTGCGGAAGGAAAGGAACCTGATCGTGAAGCAACCGCGGATGAGTTGAAGATGTTGCAACTCAATGCTCAAGCATGTGAAATTCTCTTCAACTGCCTATGCCCCAAAGAATTCAACAAGATCAACCATCTTGAGAATGCAAAAGAGATTTGGGATACTTTGATTGACATGCATGAGGGTACAGAATCTATGAGAGAATCCAAGTTGGATGTTCTTCAAATTTAACTTGACAAGTTCAAGATGAAGGATGGTGAAGGAGTCGCTGAGATGTACTCTAGCCTAGCTCTCATCACCAATGAGATTGCCGTCTTAGGAAGCGAAGAAATGACTGACAAATTCATCATCAAGAAGATACTTTGAGCTTTGTATGATCTCTATGGCACCGTTTGCACATTGATCCAAATGATGCCCAACTACAAAGATCTCAAGCCAACAGAAGTGATTGGTAGAATTGTTGCTCATGAGATGACACTCAGAGATAAGGAGGAGCTTCACCACAAGTCTAGAGGTCCTTACAAAGCCACAAGTGATGCTCCTGCTACCTCAAGCGACAACTTTGTCACAAATGAAGAGATAAGCCTCATGGCCAAGAAATTCAACAAGTTCTACAAGAATAGAAGCAAAGATCGAAGCTCCAACTCAAGATATGAAGAGAAGTGTTCGTCAAGTCGTGACCGAAACTACTACAATTGTGGAAAGCCCGGACACTACTCCAATGAGTGGACGGCTCCCTACAAACGAAGAGAAGAGTCACCAAGAAGACGAAGCTCAAGAGACGAGTCACCTCGAAGAGAGAGAAGGAGTAGAGATGATCGTTATGAACGAAGACCCTCAAGGAGAAGTAGGGACTCAGAGAAGAAGGACAAGTACACCAAGAGCTACTCAAGAAGGAAACATCAAGCTCATGTTGGTGAATGGGTTTCCGGCTCCGACTCCGACAACCACTCTGAGAGGAGCTATCACTCCAACTCCGACTATAGTCAAGATGAAGGTGTTGCCGGAATTGCACTAGTGACTACCAACTCCTATGATATATTTGATTGACCAAATGAAGGGAGTGGAAGTTGCTTCATGGCTAAAGTCCCCAATGTATCACACCCCGATTATCTTGATTTCAATAGTGATGAAGATGACTTGTTAATTGAAGATGACTTGCTATTTGACAAAACTAGTAATGTTAGTCAAAATGAACTTGTTAGTACCCACTCTAGTGTAGATAAGTCGTGTAATGATGATAAGTTGGAAATAGAATGACTAACTCAAGAACTAAAAACTCTTAAGTTAGCTCATGAATCAACTCTATAAGATCATAGAGAGATTGTAAGGACACATGAGAAGCTACGCTTCGAGAATCTCAACTTAGAGCAAGAGCATGAGTTCCTTAAAGCTATCAATGACGATCTTCGAAAGGAGACTTCCTCTTATCTAGCCAAATGACTTCTCTTATCTACATTCATGCCACAAGTTAAGTCTAAGAAAGCTAGTAACAAAGGAAGAAAGGTTCTTCAACTAGTAGCAATAAAAATGATAAATCCAATGATATTTCTTCTAGTAGCTCTCTTGATCCCACTAACTCTTCTCTTAGCCAAGTTACACCTGAGCAAGAAAATGAACTCTTGAAAGGGATTATAGAGAAAGGTATCTACAAGAGTCTTTAAGTATGCACACAATTTGAGGAGATTGTACGCAAGCATGGAGGATACCGGAAGAATCGTGGTGTTGGCTACTTCAACGCTAATGGAGTTGAATGGCAAGAAGGTCAATACCCCAATCCCAAGTTTGTTCCTCAAAAGGATAAGTATGAAAATACTCCTCCCAAGGGAACAAAAGCTCAAGATGACCTTCCAAGAGGACTTTGACTCATATGAAGATGAATCCCAAGCTTTGGTGAAGTGGGTTCCCAAGGCTACTACAAGCTCAACTTCAACAAGTGCTACTTCAACACCAAGGATCCCCATCAACTTGATGTGGGTCACCAAGAAGAAGAACTAGAGAGTTCTTGAGGGGTGACTCCGCAAATGAAATTCACTCATATTCATTATTGGCGAGAACTAGTTGCAAACAACATCAACATTATGCAATAGTTCAAGGAGTCACACATTCCCTCAAAGGTAAGCAATAGGCAAGGTAATCAACAAATCAATGGACATCATCACATATGCTTTTCACTCCATGTCCATAGATATCCTTGTATTTGTCTCTTGTGTGTTGGGACTAACCCATGTAGGTGAGAAGAGTAATGAAACAACAAGGATGCTCCCAACTCTTGGTGATCTTCATCAACTTTGAGTATCCATCACTACCTGACCAACATGAAGTCTTATTTGACAAAAGCCAAGGTTAGTTTATCCCTCCTATGGGGGTATGTCACATCTAGGGGGAGCTTTACTCTAAGACTTGAGTTAAAGCATCTCATAAGAATGTGACAACGTTAAATGCTTTATGTGAAAGTGGTAACCCCACTTGCGCTTAAACGATGAGTACGACCTATGATAAAGTATTCTTACTTGGATCCTAAGTCAATGTACTCATATATAGATGACTCTGTCATCACCAAAGTGCTTGTTAGATGCTATTGTGTTTGTGCATGTCTGCCATGATTTCATTTGACATCTTATTGTGTGAGCATGTTGGTCTGCATTTATTTACTCATTCGAGGATATCCAATTGTTGATATTTGGATTTTCATATTTATTTGCCAATTGGATATACAAGAATGCATAGGACCACTTCTTTAGCTATATGTGCTTTCTCATCTCATACTCTATTCGTGCTACATCACAAAATTTGAACATGTACTTTTTGATCTCTCTGTGTGAGGAGCACTCGGAGTTCCGTATCGATAGGGACTGACCATTAAAACCTCCCAAGTGCATCTCGGTGGAACCAACCCACAATCTCGGTCTCACCGAATGCCTAGGGTTGATCTGGATTTCTTGCCTTGGTACTACCGATTCCATATTATCGGTTACACCGAGTTTCCCTATTAGCTGACAGTAGAGAAACTCGGTGACACTGAAAATTTAGAATCGGTGTCACCGACAGCGTAGGGTATATATTCGGTGGTCCCGACGGTTCGAAAATTCATTTTTCAAACCGTCACGCCCCAAGCCCTAAGCTGTCACAGAAGGACCCTCTGGTCATAGCCCTTGTCTTCCTGCACTCCTCCACTGTCGGGAATCGCCACCGTCGACAAAATCTTCGCCCCCGTCGCCACCGTAGCGGATCCATCACCGAGCTAGGGTACGGATTCGCCCCTTGTTGCTCTCTAACCTCTGAATCTTGCGCATTAGGGTTTTACCATTATCTAGCCACCGTGTGAGATCATTCTATCCACTAGATAAACTCCATAGTCTAGCGAATCCAAATTTTTAGGTTTAGTTGCCCGTGAAATTGCATCTCGGTGATACTGAGTCAGAAAAATCGGTTCCACCGATTACCTTTTTGTGCTACTGAGGACAGAACTCGGTGAGACCGAGTGACAATTTTCGGTCTGATCAAAAGTGTTGCCAAGTTTCGATTAAGGGTTTTGTGAGTCTCGACAACACCGAAATGTTTGAATGGGTGACACCGAAATCCAATTTTGCAGTAAACTACATCTATAATTTTTTTGTTCAAACTTTCACAAACCAGTTGTATTTTGTGATGACTTATCCTATTCCACTCTTCTATACTCTATTCACGGGGTCAGCATGTCGGGGTCAGACAGTCAGAATTTACAAGAGCATGGTGTTGACATGAGTTCAGCCACTAGCCTTGAGCCTAGTTCTTTTTTAGATACATGCACCCCCAGCTCCCATGGGTTGCCCAAGGCTGCCACTAGGGCTAGGAAGAAGCTGAATTCAGATGAGGAAGATTCAGATTTTGTCCCATCAAAGGAGCTTCTTGTCAAGAAGCAAGAGAAAGCTCCCAAGAAGTCAACAAATGAGGCCACCTCTTCCAGGAGGGTGGTCAGCAAATCATATGCACCTCCTGAAGTTATGAGAGCACCTGAGAGTGCCAGAGCTACAATGACCATTGAACCCCCAACGAAGTCTATGCCAAAGAAGATAGGGGAGAAGAAGAAGGCCAGAAAGAGGATAATCCATGTTACTGGCATGCCTACATCTATGTATGAAGATCCAGAGGAGGCAGTTGTTGCTGAAGAGGAGGAAGAGTGAGCTGCAAAGGCTCCTTCCAAGAAGAAGGCCAAGAAACTTCTAGCTAATGCTATGACCAAGTCTAGCACATCCAAGAGCACAAAATTCTAGAAGGCTGCTGCTGAAAAGCCTAAGAGGACATCCAGGAAGATTCCAGCTTCTGAAAAGGACAAGGGAACTACCTCCAGAGTTGAGAATGATGATGACTTGACAACCTTGATGAAACTTAGACCACACCTTCCAGTACATAATGCTAGCTATCCACTTGCTGAAGATATGAAGAAGAGGAAGAACTCAGGTTTGAGGGCATGGAGAGCTATTGATCCATATGCCCAAAGGAAGAAGACAACTGTGGACTATAGATTCTATACCAAAGAGCAAGATGATTTCTATGAGACTATGATTTTTGACAAGAGTCCATCTATGAGTGACATGAGATATGTTGACTGGAAATTTATTAAGGAGAATGAGGACTATTTTCCAAGTGTCCAAGACAATTTTCACTGCATTGGTTTGGATGAGTTTGTTGGCAGAGAATTTATTGCATGGAATGATGAAATGATCTTGCAATTCTACTCCATTTCACATTTCTATGGAGATAGTAGGATTGTATGGATGACAGAAGGAGCAAGATATGAGTCCACAATTGATGAATGGGCTGCAATTCTAGGAGTCCCAGAGGTTCAAGATGTAGACTTGGATGTCTACATGGAATCCAAGGCGAGCCACAATGCCATGAAGGATATGTATAATCCTATCACTGTAGACAAAGTGCAATCTCACAAGCTTGGATCCCTCTACTTTCTTCAAGCCGGCCTCCGCACCATGAACACCATTCTGAGGCATACTTTGATGCCCAAGTCAGGAGATGACAGGATGATCCGTGGCTACTCCATCAACATGTTGATCCACCTTGACAGACACACCAGGATCAAAGTCATGGACTTGATTGTTGAGACAGTCAAGAGGATTGCTGCTGATCAGAAGCGCTCTTGCTGCTATGCACCCTATATACATATGCTCATCAATTCTCACCTTGAGAAGCACATATTTGCTCTTGACAGTCCCCATTTGCCCCTATAGCCAGATCTTGAGGATAAAGTTGTGGTGATGGACCCAGATCATCCCACATCTGCTACAGCTCAGGCAGAGGCAGAGGCAGCTCGAGCCACTAGTGCTCAAGTCCCTAGATCCATAAATGAGCAAATGGATCTATTGATATCATCAGTTTAGGGCATGCAAAAGGACATTAAGGGGATTCTGGACAACCAGAACAGTCTTGTGAGGATCTTTGAAACTAGGATCAAGACCCTTAATGATAAGGTGGACAAGCTAACTAAGACAGTCATAGAGCTCCAGAAGGAAGTTGACTCAGTGCCTCTTCCTCACACTACTTCATATGATGATGAGGAGAATGAATCACCTCTTAGGACAGGCACACGGTTTCCTACTCAGGCCAGATTAGCCAATGTGCCAGCTCCAAACTTGAGGCCCTCTTCATCAGCTCCTGCTGCTGTCACCTCAGCTCCTGCTCAATCAGCTCCAGTTCCTCCATCTGCCACTCCAACTCCATACACGACATCTGCAGAGATCTTCGCCGACGCTGTTCTCTCGACTCCTTCATCAACAACTAGAGGAGATCAACCCAAAAATGTTTGACATATGCCTTTGAACTTTTTGGTAACTGTTGCCAAAGCGGGAGAAGTGTATATAGATCTTCAGGCTTCGAGTGAGAGAGCGTTTTGGTGTTTATTGCTTTTCAAAAACAATTGTCTTTTGGTTGCTTGTGATACACTTTTTGTGTGATGCTACTACTTCCTATCATCTTAATGCTTTATGAGATGATCTTTCTACATTGCTTGATTGTGTTGTGCTATGATGTTCACTCTAATTATTCTCGCACACCACCAAGATGTATGTGACATGGAAGAAGCGCCCCATGTACCTAATCGATTGTGCATTTGCATTCAAACACAAATTCAAAATAATGCACAAATTTAGGGGGAGCTCTTGCTTATCACATACCTATCAAAGCAGTGATTACATTCATTAATTATATCATATGTCGAAGCTTTGATCTATATGTTGTCATCAATTACCAAAAAGACGGATATTGAAAGCACATTTGCTCCCTTGGTGGTTTTGGTAATTTATAACAACATATAAGTCATTGAACTAATGTTTCCATCAAGTATGTTTCAGGAAAAGCTCAATGATGGGTTGGCAAAATGAGATTGTGGAATACCCCAAGATGAAAGGAAATAGGTTGGCAAAGCTTCAAGCAAGAGGACTCTACATTTTATATTTGTGAGAAATCACTTTGAGTCCATAGGAACACCAATACTATTAAAAGCGGGTAAGGTTTTGTTGGTGAACAAAATGCTCATACGTGCACGAGTGATAGTCACCAAAGACACCCATAAACTCTCCACCAAAGTCTGTCCAAAGCCAAATATTCAAAATCGGTGCAACCAACATTCCACATTCGGTGCCACCGATTCCAAACCCTAGACAGACTCAACCAAACCCTAGCCACTTTGGTGCAACTGATTCCATATCGGTGCCATCGAGTTCAGGCTGCCAACTTTTTGTTATGCAAGTTCATAGTTTTGGTCCCTCTGAGATTGTCGAATCAACGTCACCGATTGAGCATTCTGACCGTTGGTCACCTTATCGGTGCAACCGAGATTCCTATATCGGTCTCACCGAGATTCAAAAGTTGCCACCTTTTAGTCACTTTGCTACCACTGAGATTAACACATCAGTGTCACCGAGTCTGAGTTATTGTGTGTAACGGTTGGATTTTTGGGGATGCCTATATATACCCCTCCACCACCACCTACTCGAGAGAGAAGCACTCAGAACCATTCCATACCTATCCTATCAGTTTTTCGAGAGAGAACCACCTACCCTTGTGTTGAGGTCAAGATCTTCCACTCCAACCATATGGATCTTGATTTCTAGCCTCCCCAAGTTGCTTTCACCAATCCCATCTCTTCTACTAATCCATATCTATGAGAGAGTGATTGTGTGTTGAGGAGTCTATCATCTTGAAGCACAAGAGCAAGGAGTTCATCGACATTACCGAGCCTATTACCTTTTGGAGGGTGGTGCCTCCTAGATTGGTTAGGTGTCACTTGGGAGCCTCCTACTTCATGCCGTGGAGTGAACCGAGAAGTTTGTAAGGGCAAGGATATCGCCTACTTCGTGAAGATCTACCCCAAGTAAGGCTAGTCCTCAAACCACGGGAAAAATCATCGTGTCACCAATTGCGTTGGCTCTTCCTACCCTATCTTTACTTACATGTGCAATGACTCTACTTTCCGCTGCTATACTCTTATACATGCATGTGTAGGGTGTACTTGACATACTATGAATGCTAAAATCTGCCAAGAATTAAAATTGGGAAAAATTAGATTTTTATTTGGTCAAGTAGTCTAATCACCCCCTGTAGACCTACTTTCGATCCTACATGGAGTCACTTAGCCATTGAACCTTGTAGGGGCGTGGATGCTTCTTTTTGACCAATTGTAGCTTCGAACAAAGGTCTTCACTTGCCGAACTGTGGCAACTTCCGCCGACGATGATGACCTTGATGGATCTCCCTTGAATGCCCGCTTTTGTGTGGAAGATGTGGCAACGTTGATCTTTGTCTTGCTTGTGTTGAAGTGTAAAAACCTTGGAAACAACAAGAGCGGGGATTAGATCATTGTCGCAAAAGATTTGTGCATCTTCATCTTCACTCACTTGGTGGTGCATGGCCACGTACTCTAGTGCATCCATCTCGTCTTTACTCATGGAATCATAAGTGTTGTGATCAAGAAGGATCATAGTGCATCTTGTTGGGCATTCGAAAGTCTTGTGGACGCGGCCCTTGCAAGTGAAACATTGAATCGAACTTGACTTGGCGTGTGCATCCGTTGGCAATGTAGAGGATGAAGCTCTTGGCTTGTAGTTGCTTGTAGGAGGGTGGCTTGACGAAGTCATCTTATCGTTGTGACTTGACTTGTCGTCGGTAGTTGTTGGAGTTCTTGTAGTAGAAGGCGTCAAAGTTGGAGAAGCTTGAGTACTTGAGTTGTATGTCTTGGAAGAAAACTTGGAATACTTGTAGTCATCTTGCACTTAGCGTTCCTCCTTGGATGCTTGATGCACTACCTCGAGAAGGTTGTAGTAGGGTTGGAAGTCCGCAATCTTATTTATTTGGTAGTTGATCCCATTAGAGAAGCGCTCCATTGTTTGCTCATCTTCTTCCTTGACATTGACTCGAATCATGGCCATTTCCATTTCTTGATAGTAGTCTTCAACCGATTTCGTGCCTTGCTTGAGGAATTGAAGTTTCTTGAAGAGATCACAATTGTAGTGAGTAGGCACTAAGAGAGCTCTCATGAGATCCTTCATTTGATTCCAAGTCGTGATAGGGTGTTAGCCTTTCTCTCTTCTCTGCTCAATCACTTGCCCCCATCAAATGAGAACATAATCTTGGAACTCAAGTGAATCCATGGCAATCTTCTTTTCTTCCTCATAGTTGTGGATATGGATAATCTTGTCAACCTTACCTGCCCATGAGAGCTAATCTTCGAGATCACTACTTCCGGAGAACTTAGGCATGGTGAACTTGAGCTTGCCGAAGCGTTGTTCATCGTCGTGGTGTGGGGGACAATGCCCTTATATTGGAGGTGGTGCATCATTGTCATTGTTGTGTTGACTATGCTCGTGCATTGGTGCTTCTTCTTCGTCGGGCATGCCATGATGAACTTGAGGGCGTTGACGAGGCACATGCACTTGGTTTCTCCGTTCTTGGCGCTCCTCTTGGCGTTTGGCTTCTTCTTGACATTCATATCGTAGTGCTTATTGTTCTTAGTGCGCTTGGCGGTTGTGCTCTTCCAAGGCGCGAGTTGTGTCACGGAGGGCATGTTGAGCTTGAGGCGCTTGTTCTTCATGATGATGTTTTCCTTGTTCTTGCTCTTGTTGACGATGTCGTTCATGCCCTCATAGTTGATCTTGTAACCCATCTCCATGGAAAGGATTGTACGAAGCTTGATGATGGAGGCCGTGATGTGAAGGTTAACCAGAGCGGTCATCTCGAAGATGAGAATGTGCTCGAGGAGGACTTGCGCCAGAAGATGAATCCGATGATTGGCAACTTGAGTGGCGCCGCCTTGATGATGTTGATGTTGAAGGCGTGCGGTTGACCATCAAAGTACTAATCTAATCCATTTGGTTTGATAGCTTGGTGTCCAGGTAGTCTCGAGCACACTCCTCCGACTAGCGCAAATCGGTGACGAGTTGCTTGATGCGGTCGTTTAAGACATCTTGCAATTGGCCCATGGATTTTTGTGCACCAAAGAAATGCATCTTGGTGACGTAGACGTTCGTTTCATCGTCGTGATCCTAAAATGTGGGTCAGGTATGCTTGACCTATCCATAGCACTCAAGGAGGATGTGAGTGGAAAATGAGAAGAACAATACCAAATTTACCGTCCCGTATGTTGAAAATGGATCAATAATCACGCAATATGGATATGGAGGTAGTAGAATTGGTCCCAGAACTTGTCACTCTCACACCTACACAAGTAAGGCTTGTAGAGTATCTTGGTTAGTATATTTGGCACAAAATTCAAGCAACTGAAAGTCAAGATATTGAAAATGTTGAGAAAGATTCACAAATTGCAAGTAAAACAAATAGATCAAAACCCAATAGTATCACTTGGAACACACACACACGAAAGATAGATGGGATTCGTGCAACCTAGGAATGATCACAAAATTTGCTACCACCAAGCTCGTGTTGTATGAATACAAGAGAGACGCTAGCACGATTGCTCTAGTGGGTGGATACATGATACGTATAATTTTTGCTTGTTCCATGATGTTATATTATCAATCTTGGATGTTTTGCAATCATTTTATAAAAAAATTATATCATTTTGGGACTAACCTCTTGACATAGTGCCAAAGGGCCATTTGTTGTTTTTGCTTGTTTTTTACTTCATAGAAAATCAATACCAATCGGAGCCCAAACATCCTAGAAATTTTTGGAGAATGTTTTTGGATGAGAAGACCCAAGATGGGCCAAACAACTACTAGAGAGGGGCCTAGGGTGCCCACCACCCACCAGGGCGCGCCAGAGGCCCCTAGTGCGACCTGGTGGGTGGTGGTCACCTCAGGAACCCCTCCGTAAACTATCGAGCCTATAAATTCTGAAATATTCATAAAACCCTAGGGGAATCGATGAAACACAATTCCAGCCACCGCAAGTTCCAGAACCTCGAGATCCAATCTAACACCATCACGGAGGGGTTCATCTTCATCATAGGTGCTTCTTCCATGATGCGTGAGTAGTCCACCATAGACCCATGGGTCCGTAGGCAGTAGCTAGATGGACTCCTCTCTCTCTCTCTATCTCTCTCTATGATTCTCAATACAATGGTCTCTTGGAGATCTATTTGAGGTAATGACGTGTGGTGTGTTTGTTGGGATCTGATGAATTTCGAGTTCATGATCAGTTTCTATCCATGAATATGATTTGAGTCTTCTTTGATCTCTTATTTGCATGCTTACTTATAGCCTCGTATTTCTTCTTCGAATCTTTGGTTTAGTTAGGCCAACTAGATCGATTTTTTCTTGCCATGGGAAGAGGTGCTTTGCGGTGGGTTCGATCTTGCGGTGTTCTTTCCCAATGACAGAAGGGGCATCAAGGCACACATGTATCGTTGACATTAAGGATAACAAGATGGGGTCTATTGCTACATGAATAGATCTTATCTACGTCATGTCACCGTTCTAATTGCATTACTCCGTTTCTCCATGAACTTAATACACTAGATGCATGCTGGATAGCGGTCGATGTATGGAGTAATAGAAGTAGATGCATAATCGTTTCGGTCTACTTTTCTTGGATGTGATGCCTATATAATGACCATTCCCTGGATATCATCATGATTATTTGATCTTCTATCTATTTCCCAAGAGTAATTTGTTCACCCACCGTGCGCTATACTCATGAGAGAAGCCACTAGTGAAACCTACGACTCCCGGGTGTACTTTTCCAACATATTGCTTTCCGGTCTACGGTTTTGCCTTTTTGTTTTCAGATCTACTAATCCAAAAAATGTAAAAATACCTTGCTGCACTTTTGTTAACTTATTTTATTTTGCGTTCTTGTGAGATCCATTTACCGAAATTATCATCACCTAATTTATATTTTTACCGTAGAGAGCTTGACAACCTCTCTTTCGCGTTGGGTTGCAAGTATTTGTTATTTGTGTGCATGTGCTTTATGTGGGTGCTTGATCTTCCTCTACAGATTGATACCTTGGTTTCATAACCGAGGGAAATACTTACCGTCATTGTGACGCATCGTCCCTTCCTCTTTGGGGGAAAACAGACGTAGTCTAAAGCCACATCAATGGAATTTCCAGCGCCGTTGTCGGGGGAGGAAGCGATCTCAACTACTAGGTTCCTAATAATTAATATCATGTCCTTAAAATTTACATTATTTGCCATTTGCCTCTCATTTTCCTCTCCCCCACTTCACAAATTTGTCATTTTATTCGCCCTCTATTTTTCGTTTGCCCTTTTTCTCGTCAGATCTCTTGTTTGTTATCTTTGCTTGTGTCTCCATGTGCCTTCTATTTGCTTGCATCTTCGCTTGCTAAAAATCTATTGATATGAATCCTCATCCACTTGCTAATATTTTCAAAATTCCAAATTATGATGAACCAATTTCTAGTGAGTTGAGTGCACTTGATTATCCCTATGAAGTTTTGTTTGAAAATCATGAATCTGAATTTTTTGATGGAGCTTTGAAAGAAGAAACTTATAATGTGATTTATGATAGCTCGTTGATTGAAAAGCATGATTGCAATGATGTTACTATAAAATAAATTAATTTCAATTATGTTAATGATATGCAAAACTACAAGCCTGGGGATGACAATTTTGTCATGTCCACTTCTTATTGCAATGATCATGATTGGGGTGATAATGCTTCTTATGATCTTGAAATTTTATTTAAGCCTCATGTTGAATATGTTATTGACAATAATGTTTGAAATAGTATAAAAAGTGGGTTTGGAAGAACGTCAACTTTAGGTTAAAATAATCCCACATATTTGGAGAGTGTTCAATCTTATGATTTTTTTGATAAAAGTGGGTTTGGAGAGGTCATAACTTTAGTTGATGATAATCCCACTATTTTGGAAGATGATAAAAAGTTTATGCATGTTGATCATAAATAGAGTATTATTTATGATAACTATATTTTTGAATTTGATTATGATCCTACATGTAACTATTATGAGAGAGGAAATTATGGTTGTAGAAATTTTCATGATACTAAATACCTCTTTTCATGTTGAGATTGCTATTGTCTCTTTCTTTTTTCCTTTGATATGCTAGTTTTTGCTTGCCTTTATAATTTGTTTGCTTATAAAATGCCTATAAATAGGAAGTATGTTAGAATTAAGTGTGGTTTCCATATGCTTCATGATGCTCTATTTGTGTTGCTATTATTATCTTTCATGGGGGCATCATTGAAATCTCAAGCCTATCTTAATGGCTATAAGGAAAGAGCTTGTTGGGAGGCAACCCAATGAATAAATTTATTTTTATCTTTTCCTTTCTGATTTTGAGTGTTTGCACATTTTTTTGTTATGATTGCGTTTTTATGTTTTATTTCGTGTTTGTGCCATGTAAAGCCTTTAGAACGATTCATAAGATGAGTAGAAACAATACTGAATCTGAAATAGAAATTTGTCTCCAGTGCATGAGTTTTAATTTTTACTGGAATATGATAATGATCTGAAATATTAACACAATGTTTATATGCCAATTCTTTATGTTTTTGTATTTTTTCAGAATTTTTAGAGTTACATAAGTATGGGTAGAGTACATATAACTAGAGACTGTTCTGTCTGAAACAGATTATGTTTTCGTTGCATTGTGTGCTTGTTTTGATGAATTTATGGCTTGTTCGGAGGGTACAAGTCATGGTAAAGTTAGAATACAGTGGGTATAATGCAATAATAAAATATGAATGGGTTTACAACAGTACTTTAAGTGATAATTTTCTTTATTATACTAACGGATCTCATGAGAATTTTGTCAAGTTTTGTGTGATTGAAGTTTTCAAGTTTTTCCCTGAGTGACATCCCCTCTTTCTTCTAACAACCATCAGTATTCTACTTGGAACTATATTTTTATTCGTCACATATCATGAGTTTTGCTTGGAGCATCTTGTATCTTTGATTTATTTGCTTTTATATCCTTGCTGCACACACCTATCTGAGAGAGACAAAATTATGCTATGATTTTCTAGAGTTGCTCGATATGCTTCACTTAAATCTATTGAGCAACGGAATTGCTCTAGTGTTTCACTTATATCTTTTTGAGCACGGCGTGCTTTTACATGTTTGAAGAAATGCTCTCATGACTCACTTATATTAATTTGAGAGTTAGTAGTTTTGAATAAATCCTCTCATGCTTCACTTATATTATTTTGAGAGATGAAACTTGTATGCTCATGTTCTTCACTTATATCCATGTGAGCTTGTCAAAAGAAATTGCAACATATGAAACTAGTCCCAAAGTGATAGATATGCAAGATGGATACAATAAAAACTTTCAGGAAGATCATTGGACAAATAAAACTTGATTCTTTGTAATAGTTTTGAGACATGATGATAGTAATGTTAGTGAGTAATTATGCATAGTAAGAATATTGATATTAAGGTTTGTGACTCCCCATGCAAGAACAAAAGTCAATAGTTATGCTACGAAATTACATCCTACTTATGGTGCATTATTCGGTGTTAGTTATGCTTAATGCTCGCTTATGTTATTTTTCGTTTCTTAGTTGGATGCTTCTCAATCTATCTGCTAGCCTTCACTTGTACTAAGTAGAAATACTAGTTGTGCATCCAAAAATCCTTAAACCTAGTTTTGCCATATGAGTCCACCATACCTACCTATATACGATATTTTCATGCCATTCCAAGCAAACTAGTATGTGCCATCTCTAAATTTTCAAAATAATTTTTCCTTTTTGTGTGCTCGTACCGCTCATGAAATGCTAGGGGGTGACCGATATTTTTCCATGCTAGATGTGTTATTCTCAAGATGAGCAATTATTTACTTGTCATTGCAAGAGAGTAAAGCGATAATAGGATGCCCAATTCTGAAGTGAAAGAAAGATTTTTTTACTTTATGTTATCAAATAATAAATTCCGTAGAAAGTGTTGGTATGGAAGGCAATCGTGGATTCGACTAGCCATGGAAAGTGAAAGTATGGTGGAAAAAGGAATAAGCTTTTTTTGTTTGACCGCTTATGACATATCTAGCATGGAAAGATATTGAAATCTCTCGGTCGTTTTCATTGACAGGAAAGACATGCCACCCAAAATATTTTTATCTATCAATTTAAACCTTGAGCTATGGCACCTCTACAAATCCCTACTTCCCTTTGCGAAGGGCCTATCTATTTAATTTACGTAATTTTTATTTTTCAATATGAGTCTCCATATTCTCTTATAAAGCACCAACTAGGGGCACTATGAACGTACTTGAACATTAGGTGTAGCTAATATTTGGGTGTGTATTGTGAATGGATCAATGATTGAGCATGATGGGCTAGGGATAACTTGCTTTAGTGTTGATATTTTGAAAGACATGGTTGCTTGTTGATATGCTTGAGTATTAAAATTTTCATGTCAAAACTAGACTAGTGCTTTGAACGATCTAAAAAGTCCAGATGTCCAAGCTACAAAGAAATATACGTAATGAACATGTTAGGCAAAATTCCACATCAAAAATTATGTGTTTATCATTTACCTACTCGAGGACGAGTAGGAATTAAGCTTGGGGATGCTGATACGTCTCCAATGTATCTATAATTTTTGCTTGTTCCATGCTGTTATATTATCAATCTTGGATGTTTTACAATCATTTTATAACAATTTTATATCCTTTTTTGGGACTAACCTATTGACATAGTGCCAAAGTGCGAGTTGTTGTTTTTGCTTGTTTTTTTACTTCGCACAAAATCAATACCAAACGGAGCCCAAATGTCCTGGAATTTTTTGGAGAATTTTTGTGGACCAGAAGACCCATGATGGGCAAACAACTACTAGTGAGGGGGCCACCACCCACCAGGGCGTGACAGAGCCCCTAGCGCGGCCTGGTGGGTGGTGACCACCTTGGGACCCCCTCCACCAACTATCAAGCCTATAAATTCAGAAATATTCGGAAACCCCTAGAGGAGTCGACGAAAGAAAATTCCAGCCGCCGCAAGTTCCAAAACCTCGAGACCCAATCTAACACCATCATAGAGGGCTTCATCTTCATGATAGATGCCTCTCCGATGATGTGCGAGTAGTACACCATAGACCTACGGGTCCGTAGGCAGTAGCTAGATGGCTTCCTCTCTCTCTATGGTTCTCAATACAGTGGTCTCTTGCAGAACTAATTGATGTAATGACTTTTGCGGTGTGTTTGTTGGGATTTGATGAATTTTGAGTTCATGGTCAGTTTCTATCCAGGAATATGATTTGAATCGTCCTTGATCTCTTATTTTCATGATTACTTATAGCCTCGTATTTCTTCTTCAAATCTTTGGTTTAGTTAGGCGAACTAGATTGATTTTTCTTGCCATGGGAGGAGGTGCTTTGTGATGGGTTCGATCCTACAATGTTCTTTCCCGGTGACAGAAGGGAAAGCTAGGCACTCATGTATCATTGCCATTAAGGATAACAAGGTGGGGTCTATTCCTAGATGAATAGATCTTGTTTGCATCATGTCACTTTGTTTATTGCGTTACTCCATTTCTCCATGAACTTAATACACTAGATGCATGCTGGATAACGGTCGATGTGTGGAGTAACAGAATTAGATGCAGAATCATTTTGGCTACTTATCTTGGAAGGGATGCCTATATAATGATCATTGCCTGGATATCATCCTGATTATTTGATCTTCTATAAATTGCCCACCCGTAATTTGTTCAACCACCATGCGCTATACTCATGAGAGAAACCACTAGTGAAACCTACGGCCTCGAGGTCTACTTTTCCAACATATTGTTTTCCGATCTACTATTTCACCTTTTTGTTTTCAGATCTACTATTCCAAAAATACCTTGCTGCACTTTTGTTTACTTATTTTATTTTGCGTTCTTGCAAGATCTTTTTGCCAAAACTATCATCACCTAATCTATCTTTTTCGCGTCGGGTTGCAAGTATTTTTTATCCCTGTGCATGTGTTGCTTAAGTGGGTGCGTGATCTTCCTCTACGTATTGATACCTTGGTAACTAAGGGAAATACTTACCGTTGTTGTGCTGCATCATCCTTTCCTCTTTGGGGAAATACCGACGCAGTCTCGAGCCACGTAAATACACACCTATACACTACCTATAAGAGACAAAATATGTCGTCTTTATATCCCAAGTATGTTATGTATGTATGTATGACCCAAGATGGAAATTGTATGCAATGTGGATCGATGCTATTTCTTAAAAGCTCTCTGTTTCTTGTTATTTTGCTTAAAAGATTGATCTCTCATTTTATTTGTATGATGTTTTTGCCAATTATGCGAAATGCTTTACCCAAAATAGCACAGTTATAAGCATGGGAGAAATGTGTGATACTATAGATGATATGATGATATGTGCATGCAATTGAAGCTATGCGGCATATGAATACTAAAGTGCACAAGTAATGTGGCCCGACAATTCTCAAATGGATAGTCTCGGTAGGCAATATACGCAAATGGATTGGATTTAACAATGCAATGGAAAAGAATGAACAATGATGTCAGCAAAATTACCGTCCTTTCTTACGATGGTGTCAAATGGGAAGTGGACGTTGTCGGTGTCGAGTCTGGGCAATGATGAGTAGTGGCGTTGTCGATGACAAACCGTCCATAAGTATCCGAAACACCTTAGGAAACGGAAACCACAACTCAAAATCACAAATGTAAAAGGGTCAAATGGTTAGAAGAGAAAATGCGAAGGTGCGGGCAAATCGGGGTGTTGCGTATGGCTAAATGGTGGTGGTAAACGGAGAAAAAACAAGACGAAAAGTCCGTGACCACGTTGTGCGCATCGGGTCTGTTGGGGACGTCTGCACAGGGTCTTCTAGGCCCGTGGGCATGGGGTTGCCCGACAATGCAAAACCAACACGATTTTTTGACAGGGAGATTTTTTTTGAGGCAAAATTGGGTGTCTAGGTTGATGAAGGTAGGGGTCAGATCCATTTGCCAACCAACAAATTCTTGGATGAAATCAACAAAATCTAACAAGATCTAACAAACTGCATTTTTTTGGTATGGAAATTTTTGTGGGGATTTTTGAATTGGGACAAAAGGCAACAAAATTTGGCTAGAAATTGGGGGGGATCGGACTCCAATATGTGAATCAACCTATGCTCCGATCCAAGAAGATGTAGGGTGGAACCCTAATTGGTGATATTCTTCACACTTGGAGGTTGGGGGAGAGAAATCTCAAGAACACAATGGGGAAAACTCTCAAGACAAGTTCCAGTCACACATCCACTAAATCCACAAACACATATGAGATCCAAGATCCAAAATACATCAAGAGTAAATAAAAAATAAAGGTAGATGGTTCTTCCCAATCTCAAGGAGAGAGGGGCCTTGGAATCCTTAGAGGATCTTCCCTATGATAGGGGCCTTGACATCCACTTCGATCTTCTCACATAAAGGTCATCTCCATGGAGGAGGTAAGTGGAAGGAGTTATGCTCAACAATCTCAAGTTCTAAACATAAACTAACCCTAACAAATAACCCATGGATGAAATATATAGGTAGCTGGAGGTGGGAGACAAAGTGAGGGTAACAGGGCATTCCTCGTCGAAGTTGGCTATGAGGCCCATGTGGACGGCCTAAGCCAGCCCCGTGCACATGGGGGGTCCCATGGACACTGTACACGCCATGTGTATGGGTTGACCGGTAGGACCAGCAAGGTCCCATGGGCATGGGGTCTTCTAGGCCTGTGTGCATGGGGTACTCAGAGAGTATCGGGGTACCTCATGTGCATGGGATTCTAGAAGGACATGTGCACGGGGTCACCTGGGACTTTCCTGTTTGGACTGCTGATGTGTCCCTTCTTCAGTGCTTCGTTCTCGCTCCTCTTCTTGGTCTTGGGGAGGCTTTCTAGACCCTTGATAGATGTCTTCATCGTACCGAATGATGCATAGGGTTCATTGTGAGGTAGCATCCAAGTTCCATTGATATTCATGTCTAGCTCGGAGAGGAGTGAGTTCACCTTATTTTCAATGGCACATGCATGAGCTCTTGTCATAGGGCCACTTGGAGGTTGATGTGTTCGTGTAGAATCCATGGGCTGATTATGGGATGCTACGTATCACTTGGGGATGCCCAAGGCTCCCCAAATTGTTATTAAAAGAAGTCTCAAGCATCTAAGCTTGGGGGTGCCACGTTAGGCATCCCACCTCTCTTCGTCAACAGTCCATTAGTATAGGTTGATCCTAAGTTCTTATCTGTTCACATGATATGTGCTATTCTTCGAGAGTCCTTATATTATTATTTTTCTTGCTTGATATAATCCCTAGATCTAGAACTTTTTTTTGAGAGAGTCTTTACATAGCTACCTATTTATATACTTAAGTACCCTTTGTTCTTCACTTATATTTTTTGGAGTAGTTTATCCTTCTCTTCTGCTTCACTTATATTCCAAGAGTAAATTATTGAATGAATTGAATATCATAAATCTGAAATTATGCATGTTCCATATGCTTAGTAGTAGTTTCACATTTGGTTTAGAAAGTAAAGTCTATTGAAATTTGACAATCACAATATTGGTCATACGAGAAAGTCATGAAAGATTAGTATAAGGAAGAGAACTTTCACACACGAATATATTATCTTGGACATCTTTTATGATTGTGAATACCCATTAATTATTTTCAAACTTGATCCAATTAGTTGAAGTTGGACAGGGAAGACAACATAATGAGTTATGATTGGGTACATTTGCATAGAAGTTATATCTTTTATGTATCCTCCAACATGTGGTGCTTGTTTATAATCTTTGTTAGCCAAAAAATTATGTACCAAGCGGGAATACTGCTTGTGTATCCGAAATCCTCAAGCCAAGTTTATTCCATGAGTGTCCACTATACCTATCTATAGATGGTGTTTCACTACCATTCCAAGTAAATTTGCATGTGCCATCTCTAAAACCTTCAAATGAACATATGTTTTGTGTACCCATACCAGTCATGGAGAGATGTGGTAGTCAATATATTCCATGCCAAGTGTGTTTTACTCACCGATGAGAGTTTATTCACTCGTCAAATTTGATGGAGGCTGGTAAAAAAGGATGCCCAACATTGAATTATTTATAAAAACACTCCCCCTGGAAAGTTGAAAGTTGGCAAGCACCCGTGGATTCGGCTAGCCATGGTTTGTGTAAGTATGGTGGGAGGGAAGTAAACTTTTTTGCATGGGAACTGCCATTAATGTGTTTATCATGGAAGGTATTGAAAAATTTGTCGTTAAACCATTGACATGAAAAGTACTTCTCTCAAATGAAATTATATCTCTTTTAAGCAATGAGCTCTCGCACATTAGCAAGTCCATGCTTCCCTCTACAAAGGGCCTATCTATTTACTTTTATGTTGAGTCAACTTATTATTCCAACCTTTTTATATTCTCCACTTGGCAAGCATCATGTGGTGGATACAAATCGAGGCACATATATCCAGACAATTATACTAGATCATGAATTATTATTGTTGACAACTACTTCTATGATAAGTTGGGAGGCAAAAAACTAAGACCATGTCTTCCTTTGTGTTTAGTGGATGTTGTTTGTTCAAAAAATATGCTTTGATTACTTGCAATTGTAGAAGACTATATGATGATTGAGTATGTGGAGCTCTTACGTAGACTTTTCCCAAAATAATATGATTTGTAACTGTTTGGTGATTAAGGAAGTTTCAAGAGGGTGCATTGTTTAAACCCAACAAAAAAATAGCACTCTATACAAAATAGTGTGGCTCAAAAAAAATGCTATTAGCATGCTATAGCGCGTTATAGTGTGCTATTAGCGAGACATTGTACATTGATCAATTTAGCGAGCCAATTCTCTACATGTTATAGCATGCTATTAACGATGCAATATCACGCTATTTTTTTAGTATTTAAACCACAACATATGAATTGATTGCTATGCTGAGTTTTATGAGAAAGAGTCATTGTTTATGATGCTATGAAAAGTGATTAAAATTATCATTGATTAAATATATGCACTATTCTACCATTCACACTTCATAAATTATTCATTTTATCATTTATCTACACGAGGACGAGCAGGAATTGCTTGGGCATCCTGATATGCCTCCAATGTATCTATAATTTATGAAGTATTCATGCTATATCCATATGAGTTTTATATGGTTTTGTGAATTTTATATTATCTTGGACTAACATATTAATCTAGTGCCCAGTGCCAGTTGTTGTTTTCTTCTTCTTTTTGGTTTTCCAGAAAATCCATAACAAACGAAATTCAAACGCGACAATTTTTTTTCACGATTTTGATACGTCTCCAATGTATCTACTTTTCC
The DNA here is from genome assembly GCA_022496015.1 of Hordeum marinum. Lineage (NCBI taxonomy): Eukaryota > Viridiplantae > Streptophyta > Magnoliopsida > Poales > Poaceae > Hordeum > Hordeum marinum. Next base: position 219,309,029 of record CM039672.1, read on the forward strand.
AAACACTTTTGCTCTTCTTTTGGACACTGATTTGCATTATTTGAATGAAACTAACTTGGACCGACGTTGTTTTCAGCACAACTACCTTGGTGTTATTTTTGTGTAGAAATAAAATTTCTCGGAATTGGACGAAAATTTTTGTGAATTTTTTCTGGGGATTATAATGAATTATGATGCAAAGATCCACCAGAGGGGGGGTCCTTGTGACCCATGAGGCAACATGGCACGACGACCCCCTAGGGCGCGCCTTGTTGTGTCGTGGGGCGCACGAGGCTCCCCCAACCCTATCTCCAGTCCTATAAATTCACATATTTGGAGGAAAAGAATCAGAGAGAAGTTTTCATCACGATCTACGAGATGGAGCCGCCACCATCTCCTATTATTCATCGGGAGGGCTAATCTGGAGTTCGTTTGGGGCTCCGGAGAGGGGCATTCATCGCCGTCATCATGAGAAACCCTTCTCCACCAACTATTCCATGATGCTCACCACCGGGAGTGGGTAATTCCTTTGTAGGCTTGCTGGTCGGTGAAAGATGTGGATGGAATTGATCGTGTTATTGCAGTGATGGGTGTGGATGGAATTGATCATGTAATCTAGTTAATTTGATAGGGCTTGATCGCTAGTATCCACTATGTTCTGAGACTGATGTTACTATGACTTTGCTATGATTAATGCTTGTCACTAGGGCCCGAGTGCCATGATTTCATATACTGAACCTATTATGTTTTCATGAATATAAGAGTAATTTGGATCCTATCTTGCAAGTTGTATGGACCTATTACGTGTCTTGATCCGCATACCCCAAGGTGACAATAATTGGGATTCTTTCCGGTAATTGTCGTAGTTTGAGGAGTTCATGTATTCACCATGCGTTAATGCTTTGTCCCAATTCTCTATTGAAAGGAGGCCTTAATATCCCTTAGTTTCCAGTAGGACCCCGCTGCCACGGGAGGGTAGCACAAATGACGTCATGCAAGTTCTTATCGCAAGAACATATAACTATATACAGAATACATGCCTACATTATATTGATGAATTGTAGCTAGTTCTATGTCGCTCTTGTGTGTAAATTTTACATGATTGATGCCATACATATCTTTCCATCGCTGCACCATGGCCTATGCTTTACATATACTAAATCTTGCTAAGTTACTATTGCTAACGTCACTGTCACTACTGTTGGAAAACTGTTGTTATCATTGTTAATGCTACTATTATTATTTGTTGTGCTACTAAACCTTTGTTGCAAAGAGATATCCCAGGTGTGGTTTAATTGACAACTCAACTGTCAAGGCCGATAAATATTCCTTAGCTCCCCTTGTGTCGAATCAATACATTAGGGTGTAATACTACCCGTGAAGACTATCGCGATCCCCTATACTTGTGGGTCATCGAGACCTTTTTCTGGCGCTGTTGCCGGGGAGCTTAGCTATATTTATCATGTTAACTTGAGGATATCCAATTGCTACTATGAATAATTTGAAATATGCTTGAACTAAGATCGTCCCCTCTCGTACGAGAGGAGGTAGGTGATACGTATCCAATGTATCTATCATTCTAGGATACTTTTTGGGTATTAATTTACCAATTTATAATATTTTTGAGCACTAACCTATTGACCCAGTTTCCAGTGCGAGTTCCTGTTTTTTGCGTGTTTTTGCCTTTTTAGAGTTACAGTACCAAATGGAGTCCAATTGCCACGAAAATTTTTGACGATTTTTTATGGACCAATACAAGACCTAGAAGCTTCGGAGGAAGGTTGGAAGAGGCTCCACGGCCCCACCACGTATCCACCTGCGCGAGCAGGAGGCGCGACCAGATATGTGGTAGCCCCCTGGAGCATCTCCCGACGTTGTTCTCTGGCCTATAAATTCTCATCTACCCTAAAACACCAGAAGCGCTCCCGAAACACTTTTTCCGCCGCCGCAGGTCTTTGTTCCGATGGGAGGCCATCTACACCTTCGTTTTGGCATCCTGGCAAAGGGGAGATCGATCACGGAGGGGCTCTTCATCAACCTTGCTGCCCTCACCATGATGTGTGAGTAGTTCACCACAGACCTACGGGTCCGTAGGTAGTACCTAGATGGCAATCTCTCTCCCTCTCTCTCTCGGTCTTCAATACAATGTTCATCGCATCTTTGCCTTGATCTATCCGACGTAATCCCTTTGTATGGTGTGTTTGTTGGGATCCTATGAATTGTGAGTTTATGTTTGGATTATTCATGAAAAGTATTTGAGTCAAATCTGATTACTATGGTTCTTATTTGCATGATCATCATAGCTTTGTAATGCTCTCCAGTCTATTGAGATAGTTTGGCCAACTAGATTGATATTTCTTTAGTGGGAGTGGTACATTGTAGTAGGTTCAAGCTGGTGAGTTTCTATATCCCAGTGATAGAAGGGGACAAGTTGTGTCCTTATGTTGTTGCTACTAAGGATAAAACAACAGGGATTATTCATATTGATTGAGTTTACTTTGTCTACATCATGTCATCATTCTCGAAGCATTACTCCGTTTGTCATGAACTTAATACGTAGAGAGGCAAGCATAGAAGCGATCTTGAAGTGGAGTAATAGTAATAGGTGCAGGCAGGAGTTTGCCTATTTGCTTATGGACGTGATGCCTGTATACACATGATCATTGCTGTGACAATCGCATAACTATTCACTTTTCTATCAATTGCCCAACAGTAATTTGTTTACCCACAGTATGCTTTGCTTATGAGAGATGCCACCAGAGAACTCTATGCCCCTGGGCCTATTCACTTATATATATTCACAAACGTTGATGAGCCCGCCCCAAGGCAAGAGCAAGACCAACATGATAACAATGCACCTCCGCGTCAAGATGCATGACCGCATGCAAATCCTGTTGACCATGTGGATGATCATGCTCCAAGGCATGGCCCACATCAACAAGACAACTATGCTCCTCCATGGCAAGGATATCGCAATAACAACAACAATGAAGAAAATCGCTTTAGCAAGCTCAAGTTCACCATGCCTAAGTTCTCCGGAAGCAACGATCCCGAAGACTACCTCTCTTGGGAACTCAAGGTCGACAAAATATTCCAGTTGCACAACTATGAAGAAGACAAGAAGATTGGCATGGCCTCCCTCGAGTTCCAAGATTATGTGCTCATTTGGTGGGATCAAGTGATTGCATGACAAAGAGAAAGAGGTGACCCTCCAATCACAACTTGGGAACAAATGAAAGATCTCATGAGAGCGTGATTCATCCAACACACTATAATTGCGGCCTCTTCAAGAAACTCTAACTACTCAAGCAAGGCACCAAGTCGGTGGAAGAGTACTATCAAGAGATGGAGATGGCGATGATAAGAGCACATGTGAAGGAGGACGATGAGCAAACTATGGAACGTTTATTGAATGGTCTCAATTACCAAGTCAAGAAAATTGTGGATTTCCAAAACTACTCCAACTTGCTCGAGCTAGTGAATCAAGCCTCCAAGGCAAAACGTCAAGTTCAAGAAGACTACAAGTAATCCAAGACCTCCTACAAGATATACGGTGCTAATACTCAAGCTACTCCAACTACGACTCCTTCTACAAGAACCTCCACGACAAAAGATGACAAGTCAAGCTACAAGGACAAGTCGTCTTTATCATCCCGCAACGCAACTACAAGCAAGACAAGAGCGTCATCCTCTACACGAACACTGGATGACGTCAAAACAACCTCCATCAAGTGTTTCATGTGCCAAGGCCAAGGCCACAAGATGCATGAGTGTCCCACAAGGCAAACCATGATACTCCAAGATGGCGGCTCCTACGATTCCATCAGTGAATATGAGATGGAAGCTTTGGAACGTGTGGCCATGCACCATCAATTCAATGACAATGAAGACTCTCGAGTCTTTTGTGACAATGATCCGAGCCTTGATCTCATTGTCTCAAAGGTTTTGACTCTTCAACAACACCAAGACGAGGACCAACGATGTCACATCTTCCACACCAAGGCCGGTATCCAAGGAAGATCCGTCAAGGTCATCATTAACGGACGAAGTTTCCATAATTTGGCAAGTGAAGAACTTTGCTCCAAGTTGCACTTGACCAAGATAAAGCATCCTCGCCCCTACAAGGTCCAATGGATAAGCGACTCCGGCACAATCCAAGTCGACCACACCATGCAAGTTTCCTTCAAGATCGGCGCTTACAAAGACACCTTGGAATGTGATGTGCTGCCCATGTCAGTTTGCCACCTCCTCCTTGGGCGACCTTGGCAATTTGACCGTGGCGCCATACACAACGGGCACACAAATCAATATATCTTGAAGATGAAGGGCACCGAATATGTGCTTTTCCCCATGTATCCTAGTCAAGTGATCGCTGACAAGCAAGCATCGTCCCATCATTGAGAGAAAAGTGAGAGAGTGATCCACCTCATAGCGAGTGAGCGCCACAAGCCAAACTTGAGTGACTCCACGAGGAGGAACATGAGTGACCTAGTACTATTTGCCACCAAAAGAGACTTGAGGGATGTGAGTGAGAGTCCATCGACCGTCCTTCACTACGTGATAGTGTGCAAGGATGACGTTACCCGGCCTAACCCTTCACAACATGTTCCTCTTGTGTTATCTCAATTGTTGCAAGAATTCCAAGATGTATCCCCCGATGAGCTACCTCCGGGACTAGCACCAAAACGAGGTATCGAACACCGCATCGACCTCATCCCCGGCGTGCCACTTCCCAACAAGGCTCCCTGGCGCGTAAACCCCAACGAAACAAAAGAGATGTAAAGGCAAGTCCAAAAACTCCTAGATAAAGGGCATGTTCGTGAGAGTTTGAGTCCTTGTGCGGTTCCCGTGATCCTAGTGCCTAAACATGATGGTAGTATGCACATGTGTTCCGATTGCCGCCCCATAAATTCTATTACCATTCTCTACCGTCACCCTATCCCAAGCTTAGATGACATGCTAGATGAACTTAGTGGTGCCACTATATTTTCCAAGATATATTTGAAAAGTGGTTACTACCAAATTCGCATACAAGAGGGTGATGAGTGGAAAACCGCTTTCAAAACCAAATTTGGTCTCTACGAATGGCTAGTGATGCCCATGGGCTTATCCAAAGGTCCGGGTATGTTCATGCGCATGATGCATCATGTGTTGCGCCCTTACATTGGGTATTGTGTTGTGGTCTACTTCAATGACATCCTTGTTTTTAGCAAATCTCTAGAACAACGGGCCACACATGTTAGAAACATTTTGCAAACTCTTCGGAAAGAAAAACTTTATGGTAACATGGACAAATGCATTTTTGGTGTGGACAAAGTTGTTTTCCTAGGATTTGTGGTTTCCTCAAAGGGTGTCCATGTTGATGAGTCTAAGATTGAGGCAATTAAAAATTGGGCTACACCCACTGATTCGCAACAAGTGCGTAGCTTCTTAGGTCTAGCCGCTTTTTACCGTCGCTTCGTGAAAGACTTTAATACTATTGCTACTCCTCTACATGCTTTGAGCAAGAAAAATGCACCGTTTATTTGGGGACCATCCCAAGACACCTCTTTCCATGAACTTAAGAATTTGCTTACTCATCCACCTTTGCTCGCCTTGCCCAATTGTGACAAAACTTTTGAAGTGCATTGTGATGCTAGTGGTAATGGCATAGGAGGTGTGCTTATGCAACAAAAGCGCCCAATAGCGTATTTTAGTGAGCAACTTTCCGCCGCTCAACTCAATTATCCTGTCTATGACAAGGAATTGTATGCTTTGGTGAGAGTCTTACAAGCTTGGGAACATTATTTGTGTCCGCATGAATTTGTCATTCATACCGATCATGAAACTCTAAAGTACCTCAAGGGTCAAACTAAGTTGAACAAACGTCATGCTAAATGGAGTGACTTTATTGAGTCTTTTCCTTATGTTATCAAATACATTAAGGATAAAGAAAATGTTGTGGTTAATGCTCTCTCCCGCAAATGCATGCTCGTTACTCAACTTGAATTGAATGTTGTTGGCTTTGAGCACATCAAAGACTTGTATGAGCATGATGATTCCTTTGATATTCCTTATGCCAATTGCAAAGTGAAATTTTTTCGGGAGAACTACTACATGAAAGATGGATATATTATGTGTGCTAACAAACTTTTCATTCCAAAGTCTTCTCTTCATTTGTTGCTTTTGCAAGAGGCACACGATGGAGGACTAATGGGTCACTTCAGACGCGACAAGACATATGCCACCGTCTTCGACAAGTTCTATTGGCCAAAGATGCTTCATGATGTTGCACGCTTCACCAACCGATTCTCTACATGCTGCAAAGCTAAGTCAAAAGCTCGATCCCATGGTCTTTACATGCATCTTCCTATTCTGTTCCAACCTTGGGAGGATATTAGCATGGATATTGTGCTTGGTTTGCCACGAACAAAAAATGGCCATGATTCCATCTTTGTTGTTGTGGATAGTTTTTCCAAAATGGATCATTTCATTCCTTGTGACAAGATCGACGATGCTTCACATATTGCCAATCTCTTTTGTAGGGAAATTTTACGCCTACACGGAGTGCCAAAGACCATTGTCTCGGATCGCGACCTCAAGTTCTTGAGCTACTTTTGGAAGACCCTTTGAGCCAAGCTTGGCATCAAGTTACTATTCTCTTCGGCCTACCATCCACAAACCGATGGCCAAACGGAGGTGACAAATCGAACACTTGGAACTCTCCTACGCGTGTTGATCAAGATGAACATCAAGGAATGGGAAGATTGCCTTCCCATCACCGAGTACGCCTACAACCGTGCAAGACACGTCACTGTTGGAAATATGCCCTAGAGGCAATAATAAATTAGTTATTATCATATTTCCTTGTTCATGATAATCGTTTATTATCCATGCTATAATTGTATTGATCGGAGACTTAGATGCATGTGTGGATACATAGACAAAACCATGTCCCTAGTATGCCTCTAATAGACTAGCTCGTTGATCAAAAGATGGTTAAGGTTTCCTAGCCATGGACATGAGATGTCATTTGATAACAGGGTCACATCATTAGGAGAATGATGTGATGGACAAGACCCAAACTAAAAACATAGCATATGATCGTGTCAGTTTATTGCTACTGTTTTCTGCATGTCAAGTATATGTTCCTATGACCATGAGATCATGCAACTCACGAATATCGGAGGAGTGCCTTGTGTGTATCAAACGTCGCAACGTAACTGGGTGACTATAAAGGTGCTCTACGGGTATCTCCGATGGTGTCTGTTGAGTTGGCATGGATCGAGACTGGGATTTGTTACTCCGTGTGACGGAGAGGTATCTCGGGGCCCACTCGGTAATGCAACATCACAATAAGCCTTGCAAGCAATGTGACTAATTGTTAGTTGCGGGATCTTGTATTACGGAACGAGTAAAGAGACTTGTCGGTAACGGGGTTGAACTAGGTATGGCGATACCGACGATCGAATCTCGGGCAAGTAACATACCGAAGAACAAAGGGAACGTTATACGGGATTAACTGAATCCTTGACATAGAGGTTCGACCGATAAAGATCTTCGTAGAATATGTAGGAACCAATGTGGACGTCCAGGTCCCGCCATTGGTTATTGACCGTAGAGGTGTCTCGGTCATGTCTACATAGTTCTCGAACCCGCAGGGTCTGCACACTTAAGGTTCGGTGACGTTTCGGTAGTGTAGAGTTATGTATGGTGGTGACCGAAGTTTGTTCGGAGTCCCGGATGAGATCCCGGACTTTACGAGGAACTCCAGAATGGTCCGGAGGTAAAGATTCATATATAGGAAGTCCCAGTTTGGTTTCCGGAAAAGTTTCGGGCTCATCGGTAGTGTAGCGGGAGTGCCGGTAGTGTACCGAGAGTGCCGGTAGTGTACCGGGAGGCCTCCGGGAGGGGTATTTCGACCCCAAGAGGTCCATGGGCTATGGGAGAATAATAACCAGCCCTTAGTGGGCTGGGAAAACAGCCACAAAGGCCCATGGCGCAGGAGATAACGTCCTAAAGCAAAAAAGTGGAAAATCAGCCAATAGGAGGCAATCCTACTCCAACTAGGATTGGAGGTGAAGTAGGATTGCTTCCCACCTCCTATTTCGGCCGACCCAAAGGCCTTGGCCACCTCTCCTCTCCTCTCCTCCTATATATACTAGTGGATTGGGTGGTTTTTGGACAGAATTTCCGGCCACGTGCTACCCGTTTCACCGGTGCACAGTTTCTCCTCTAGATCGGTTTTCCGCAGCAGTTAGGCGAAGCCCTGCCGGAATCACTCCACCACCATCACCGGAGCGCCGTCATGCTGCCGATGAACTCTCTCTCCTCTCCACCTCCTCTTGCTGGATCAAGACGGTGGAGATCGTCATCAAGCTGCACGTGTGCTGAACGCGGAGGTGCCGTCCGTTCGGCGCTAGATCGGAAGGACCGTGATCGAGATCGCGAGATGGTTCGTGATGAGATCGCGGAACGGATCGTGATGAGTTTGCGGGACAGATCATGATCAAGATCGTGAGACGGATCGTGATGAGTTCACGGGACGGATCGTGATTGGATCGCGAGACGGATCGTGATGAGATCGCGGGACGCTCGGCGATTTGGATCGCGAAGATGTTTGACTACACCAACCGCGTTTCTTAACGCTTCCCGCTTAGCGATCTACAAGGGTATGTAGATCCACTCTCCCTCTCGTAGATTCTCATCACCATGGATAGGTTTGCGTGTGCGTAGGAATTTTTTTGTTTCCCATGCGAGGTTCCCCAACAGCCACCAACAAGTCTCCCTTCGAGGTGGTCTATGGCTTCAACCCATTGTCCCCATTGGACATTCTTCCGCTTCCACTACAAGAACGCGTCCACATGGATGCAAGTGCTAGGGAGAACTACATCAAGAAAATGCGTCAAGATACAAGGAACACCATTGAGCACCAAGTGGAACACACCACCGCCAAGCGCAACACCAACAAACATCCCATGGTCTTCAAACCCCAAGACCTCGTGTGGCTACATCTCAGGAAGGAACACTTTCCCAATGAGCGCTAGTCCAAGCTGCTACCACGCGCCGATGGCCCACTCAAGGTGTTGGAGCGCTACAACAACAATGCCTACAAGATCAACATTCCACACGACAAGTACAACGTGAGCGACACCTTCAATGTCACATACCTCTCCCCTTTCCATGGTGATGAAGATCTTGATCCAAGGTCGGATCCCCTGGAAGGGGGGAGCTGATGCGGAGCATCCCATGAGCACCACCATGGAACCATCATCAACACCTCAAGATCCAAGTGTCCCATTAACGAGAGCCCGTGCATGTGCCATTACAAACAAGGTGACCTCACTCCTTTATGACTCTCCGTTTGATGCTCTTGGAACGGGGATGCTACCTCAAGCGAAGACACTTTGTGTGCTTAGGTATCAAGAAGGAGGAAGGGAGCAAGAGGAACACCAAGAGCAAGGAGAAGGACAAGGAGCTGCCAAGGAATTAGGGGTTCAACCGGTGCACCATCGGCCAACAACTGTCGCACCAGTTCAACCGGCCAACCACCGCCAACAACCGGTACCACCGGGGCCAGGAATCTATTATGGAGCGGTGCAAGACCGATGCTATGCTGGTTGTACCGGTTAATGCCTCATGACCGGTACAACCGGTCCAACCTCCGGTACAACCGGCCTGCCTTCACGCAGGAACGGGCCCGAGGCCCACGTATCTCCCTCTCTCTTACCCTTTCGAGACTAGAACTATATATACTCCATCCCCTCCTCGTTATTAGGGTTAGCTTAGGTTTGCTCTTAGATAGTTGAGCCTAGCTCCTTCCACTACCTCTCCCATGGAGATGCCTCTATAGGAGAAGATCCTCTATAGGGGAAGATCCTCTATAGGAGAAGATCCCTAGTGGATGTCAAGGCCCCTTATGAGGGAACATCCTTCGGGATGTCAAGGCCCCTCCTTTCGGAGTGGGAGATCATGTACCGCTACTTGTATTGTTGTTTAACTTGGGGATCTCGTTCCTCATGTGCTATCATGAATCTAGTGGATGTGTAATCATGTTTGCCTTTAGCATTCTTCGTGTTCTTGAGATTTCCCCCTCCAATTCGTGAAAGATCAACCCACACGGGCTTGCCCCGTATCACACTTAATTCACCTTGTGCTATGAGTAAATTTGCAACACCACCACCTACTATTGATTTCGATATGTCGCAAGTAATTGATGATGCCACTTCTGTTATGCATGATGCTTATGATGATACTTTGCTTAATAATACTGTGCCACTGGGTGAATTTCTTGATGAATAAATTGCTAGAGTTAATGCTGAAACTGATGATATTTATGAAACTGATGAAAGTATTGAAACTGAACACTATGAGACAACTGTTAGACCTATCTCTCCTAGATATGAATTGCCTAATATACCTAAGAGTTATGTTAGGGAGGGAGAGGTAGCTAGGGACTTTCTTGCTTGTAAGGATAGAGATGATCTTAAGAAATTGTTATGCAAGTGGAAGGAAAAATCTTTGAATGCTAGAATGCAATATGATCCTAAGTTTGCTACTTCACCTATCTTTGTTACTGATAAGGATTATGAATTCTTTGTCGATCCTGAGTTAATTTCTTTGGTTATGAATCTAAAACTGTTGTGGCACATCTTACTAAATTGAATGATATAGCCACCATATTCACTCATGAGGAAAAAAATGTTATTACTATATTCTTAAGTTGTTTCCTTTCTAATTAAAGGGTGATGCTAATATATGGTTTAATTATCTTGCTCCTGGTTATGTGCGTAGTCCCCAGGATATGATATATTACTTCTCTGAAAAATATTTTCCTGTCCATAAGAAACAAGCTGCCTTGCAGGAAATATTTAACTTTGTGCAAATTAAAGAAGAGAATCTCCCACAAGCTTGGGGGAGGCTTCTCCAATTACTAAATGCTTTGCCTCATCATCCTCTCAAGAAAAATGAAAAACGAAATACTTGATATCTTTTATAATGGACTAGCTGATGCTTCTAGGGACCACCTAGATAGTTGCGCTGGTTGTGTTTTCAGGGAACAAATTGTTAAACAAGCTGAACTACTTTTGAATAATATGTTGAGTAATGATAATGATTGGACTATTCCCCCCACTCCAAAGAAAAGAGGTATTCTATTTCTCAGTCCTGAAGATATGCACGAGGCAAAGAAATCTATAAAAGAAAAAGGTATTAAAGCTGAAGATGTTAAGAATCTACCACCTATCGAGGAAATACATGGTCTTGATAACCCGACACAGGTAGTAGAGGTAAATTCTCTCTGTAGATTTAATGAAGGTGATATTCCTTATAATAAGTCTACTAGCCAATGCTTTGATGAGTTTGATAACTTTGTTGTTAAGTAAGAAAATTGCAATGCTTATGTTAGTAGACAACTGAAACAAAATGCTTACATGCTTGATCTCTTAGGTGATTATATGAGTAGAACTATTAATGATCTTAAGCTTATTAGTAAACATGCTTCCATGGTAACTACTCAAGTAGAACAAGTACTTAAGGCACAAAATTATATGCGGTAGGATCAAAAGTAGTGCTAGAGGGGGTGATTAGACTACTTGAACAAATAAAAAACTACCTTTTCCCAATTATAATTCTTGTCAGATTTTAGCATTCATAGTATGTCAATACACCCTACACATGTATGTCTATGAGTATAGCAGCGGAAAGTAAAGTCAAGCATGTAAGTAAAGAGAGGGTAGGAATATCAAACGCAATTGGTGACACGATGATTTTTCCCCTGGTTCCGATAGGTGGTACTATCATACATCCACGTTTATGGAGTCTTCAACCCACGGAGGGTAACGGTCGCGAGAGTCCATGGAGGGCTCTACCCATGGAGGGTTCCACGAAGAAGCAACCTTGACTATACCATGATGGCCTACGTCCATGGAGGACTATCCTAACTCGGGGTAGATCTTCACGAAGTAGGCGATCTCCTTGCCCTTACAAACTTCTTTGTTCACTCCACAACACAAAGTAGGAGGCTCCCAAGCGACACCTAACCAATCTAGGAGGCACCACCCTCCAAAAGGTAATAGGATCGATAGTGTCGATGAACTCCTCGCTCTTGTGCTTCAAGATGATAGACTCCTCAACACACAATCACTCTCTCATAGATTTGGCTTGGTGGAAGAGATTGATTGGGTGGAAAGCAACTTGGGGAGGCTAGAGATGAAGATTCATATGGTAGGAATGGAATGGCATGATCTCAACACATGAGTAGGTGGATCTCCCTCAGAAATGAGTAGGTATGAGTGGGGAACAATTGTGAGTGCTTATCTTGCGAGTGAGTGGTGGTGGAGGGCTATATATAGGCATCTCCAAAAATCCAACCGTTACACACAAAATGACCAACTCGGTGACACCGATGTGTTAATCTCGGTGGTACCGAAGTGACCAAAAGGTGGCAACTTTTGAATCTCGATGTGACCGATATAGGAATCTCGGTTGCACCGATAAGGTGACCAACGGTTAGATTGCCCAATCTCGGTGATGCCGATCCAACAATCTCGGAGGGACCAAAATTGGGAACTTGTGTAACAAAAAGTTGGCAGCCTAACTCGGTGGCACCGAATGCAGAATCGGTTGCACCGAAAAGCTAGGGTTTGGCTGAGTCTATCTAGGTTCTGGAATCGGTGGCACCAAGTGAAAATGTGTTGGTTGCACCGATTTTGAGTATTTGGCTTTGGATAGACTTTTTTGGAAGTGCTTGTGGGTGTTTGTGGTGACTATCACTTGTGCACGTATGAGTATTTTGTTCACCAACAAAACCTTACCCCCTTTTAATAGTATTGGCTTTCCTATGGACTCAAAGTGATTTCTCACAAATATAAAATGTAGACTCCTTTGCTTGAAGCTTTGCCAATCTATTCCCTTGCATCTTGGGGTATTCCACAATCCTTTTTCCAACCCATCATTGAACTTTTCTTGAAACATACTTAGTGGAAACATTAGTTCAATGACATATATGTTGTTATTAATTACCAAAACCACCAAGGGGACAAATGTGCTTTCATTTGCTTAATGAGATGAATGGTAAGAACAATGATCATTCTGTTAGAGTTGTGACTAGAGGTGGTAAAATGACTCAAGAACCTTTGTATCCTGAGGGCCATCCTAAGAGAATTGAGCAAGATTCTCACGAGATTAATACCAATACACCTAGTCGTTCCATTAATAAAAAGAGAAAGAATGATGATAGGACTTTGAATGCGGCTAGTGAACCTTTTATAGATACACCTGAAAACCCAAATGATATTTCTATTTCTGATTCTAAGACACAATCTGATAATGAACATGAGCTTAGTGATAATATTAATGATGATGTTCATGTTGATGCTCAACCTAGTAATGATAATGATGTGGAGATTGAACCTGTTGTTGATCTTGATAACCCACAACCTAAGAATAAAAGATATGACAAAAGAGATTTTGTTGCTAAGAAGCATGGTAAAGAAAGAGAACCATGGGTTCGGAAACCCATGCCCTTTCCTCCTAAACCATCCAAGAAAAAGGATGATGAGGACTTTGAGCGCTTTGTTGATGTGCTTAGACCTGTCTTTTTGCGTATGTGCTTAACTGATATTCTGAAAATGTCTCCTTATGCTAAGTATATGAAAGATACTGTGACAAATAAAAGGAAGATATCGAAAGATGAGATTTCCACCATGCTTGCTAATTATACCTTTAAGGGTGGAATAGCAAAGAAATTAGGAGATCCCGGAGTACCTACTATACCATGCTCTATTAAAAGAAGTTATGTCAAAACTGCTTTATGTGACCTTGGACCTGGTGTTAGAGTTATGCCTTTCTCTTTGTATCGTAGACTTGATTTGAATAAGTTGACACCTACTAAAATCTCTCTACAAATGGCTGATAAATCAACTACTTTACCCATTGGTATTTGTGAGGATGTGCTTGTCGTAGATGCAAATGTTACTATCCTAACGGACTTTGTTATTATTGATATTCCTAAGGACGACAGTATGTCGATCATCCTTGGTAGACCCTTTTTGAATACTACAGGGGCTGTTATTGATTGCAACAAGGGTAATGTCACTTTTCATGTTAATCGTAATGAGCATACAGTACACTTTCCGAAGAAACAACCTCAAGTTCATTGTATCAACTCCATTGAAAAAATTTCAACGATTATTATTGGAGATTTTGAATTTCCTCTCCCTACTATCAAGAAGAAATACTAAACAATTATGGTAGGGGACATGCCTGTCCCCGTTGAGGTAACTTAGTGTTATTCGAAAATTCTCCGGTTTCATGTTACTCGAAAGAAGTTTGTTAATAAGACTTGATCAACCTTATTGATGGATTACTTTTGACGGGCATGATATGGATGAATTTAGAAGGCACAACCTTCTGTACCCAACTTTTACTTTCTGTTGTTTAGAATAAATAAAGTAAAAATGCTATTATTTTTCTGCTTTCTGATTTATCCATGCAATAAAAGATGACCTGAAAATAAAAGTTCCCCAAATGCGCTGAAAATGTAGTATGATTTTTTCTGGAATATTTAACAATTTCTGGCACTGAGAACATATCAGGGGGCTGCACCAGTGGGCCACAAGCCCACGGGGCGCGACCACCCCTAGGCGCGCCCAAGTGGCTTGTGGGTCCCACGTAGGCCCCCTCACTTATTCCAGCACCCATCCACTTTGTCTTCCTCCAAAAAAAATCCCACCATTGCTCAAACTCGTGTTCTAGCTCATTCTGCTCCCATTTTCGATCTCCTTGTGCAAAGCTCCAATTGCCAAACTGTTTTAGGGGATTGATCTTCGGTATGTGACTCCTCCAATGGTCCAATTAGTTTTTGTTTTAGAGCTTTATATATTGTATTTTTTGCTGCTGTGGTGACCTTGTTCTTGATCTTGCATGTCAAATTTGTGTGGTCCCAGGTAGTTTTGATGCATGATATAACCTCTAGGCACTTGTGGGAGTAGTTGCTATAAGTTTTGTGGAGTTTTGCTCACCTATATTTTGAGTCACTAAAAATTTCAGAAATTTTTCAGAGAAAGAAAAATGTTGAGGCGAATATACCAAGGGGGTTCCTCGAGCAAGAAGGCCCCGAGACTCGCGATACGTGAGCCCGACCTTGAACCACCGAGGGAAGCTCAAGTGCGGGCTTGTGAATGGCCATCAGATCAGTTCATGGTTGATGCTGGTTTCAAGGAAGAATTTTACGCGTACACACGAAATGCTGGCCTTGAGGATTTCGTTTCAGACCAATGCAAGCAATATTATCAACTCACTGATTCTTTCGTGCGGAGGTTTGAATTTTCATCCAGGCGTAATAAGCATTCTGTTTTATTAAATCTCTATGATGAATATTATAATGTGGACCTAGAAGATGTTAACCGTGCATGCAAACTTCCACAATGGGGCAGCCATAGTGATCCTCAAAAAACTATAATGATTTTCTTGCTAGCACCACTGTGGGAGAAACTAGAAATATTACACAGGCTACCTTGGAGAGCATTCACTTTCCTGCTATACATTATTTTGCTCTCTTCATAGGTAGATGTATTAATGGTAGAGATGAGCATAGCCACCTTTGTGTGCCTGATCTTAGTATTCTTAAGAGTGTGGTAATGGGTGATAGACGATATAACTTGGGGGCTATTATTGCTAGGAGGCTACATAAAAAAGCTAAGGATGGAGATTTCTTTGGCGGGATTTATGCCAATCGTGTAGCTAATTATCTTGGGGTACCCATAAGGAGGGGTTATATTGAGTTACCACTTGGTTTTCTTGATTATGAGGCTATGGCGCGCTACCAGTTTCTTGAGAGGAACAAACAGTCCCTCCTGTACTGACTAATTTTTGATAGACAGTGTGTTGTCCACATTACCCTTCCTGCTCTTGCCTTCTTTAACTTTCGGGAAAAACGGAGACACTTTATAACTAGAGAGGAGGCAAACGAGTATGAGAGAAAGGCGGAAGCCGCCCGCCTCCACGCTGTAGCCATTCAGGTGGTAGTCGCCACAGCCCAGTATAACCCCGACTATGACTTTAGAAATTATCCGAGCCAGCCATGGCGCTAGACCAACTTAGGCCAAAAGCCTAAGCTTGGGGGAGTACATATTTCTCACCGACATTAGATTCATGTTCACACACTCATCTTAGTAGTCGGTGCTCATACTTTTTCATTGTACCTTCCATGGTAGTTTATTTGTTCTTTCCGCTTTTTTATTGTGTGCTTAATTAACCTTGAGAAAATCCAAAAAAACTACCTTCTAGTCTGTTTAGTTGTAGCATTAAAAGAAAACCAAAAAATATTTCTCGTTCTTCTTTTGCTTGTTGGGAGCTTTCCCGTGTAAATAGTTTTTGTCGTTCTTGTTTTGAATTTTCTTTCTTTGGGTCGTAAGGAGAAGACCACAATGAAAATGATGAGTGGCTCTCATATGCATTATTGCTTATCTATCAGAGAGCCGATATTACCTTGCCTTCTCCCTTGATTTATTGTTTGCAGATTCCATCTTAGTCCAATGCACGTGCACTCTTATTATTATTCACACCCTTCGGTCGTGCAAGTGCAAAGGCAATAATGACGATATATGATGAAGTGATGGAGATGGAGAAAAGCCGGTACAAACTCGACCTATTTTGTTTTTGTAAATATGATTAGCTCATCATTCTGGATTCAGCTCATTATGGATGAAACATATTTGCAATGACAATTAGAGACTATAGTTACTCATGCCATGCTTAATTAGCTAAGAGTGGATAATGGTTTGTCTTGAGTGCCAACATGATTTTTAAAATGGTTGTGCTGCAGTATGATAGGATGGTATCCTCCTTTGAATGATTCAAGTGGCTTGACTTGGCACATGTTCACGCATGTAGTTCAAACAAAATCAACACAGCCTCCACGATATTTATGTTCATGGTGATTTATATCCTAATCATGCTTACATTCAATGTTGGTTAATCTCAATGCATGTTGATGAATGTTGTCGCTCTCTAGTTGGTTGCTTCCCAGTCTTTTGCTAGCCTTTAATTGTACTAAGCGGGAATACTGCTTGTGCATCCACTTCCTTAAACCCAAAGTTGTCCTATCTGAGTCCACCACACCTACATATATGTGGTATTTACCTGCCGTTCTAAGTAAATTTGCATGCCAAACTCTAAACCTTCAAATAATGTTCTGTTTTGTATGCCCAAATCGCTCATGTTACGACTGGAGGCGGTTAGTATCTTCCATGCTAGGTGGGTTATTCTCACGATATGTGTTGATTTACTATCATTCACGAGAAAGTGGCTGGTATTTGGGATGCCCAGTTCCATGCTCAAAACTCAAATAAAAATATAATGAAACAAAACTCCCCCAGGATTGTTGTTTGTATGGATGGTACCCGTGGATTCGGTCAGCCGTGGAGTGTGTTCTATTGGTGGAGGGGGGGTAAAAAAATTATCATTCTTTTTGGGAACCGCCTATAATGTATCTAGCATGGAAGATGGTCAAATCTCTTGGTTGTTATGTTGGCAATGAAAGCATTATACGTCTCATCGTATCTATAATTGTTGATTGTTTCATGCCAATATTCTACAACTTTCATATACTTTTGGCAACTTTTTATACAATTTTTAGGACTAACATATTGATACAGTGCCCAGTGCCAGTTCTTGTTTGTTGCATGTTTTTTGTTTCACAGAATATCCATACCAAACGAAGTCCAAACGCGATAAAAAATTATGGAGTTTTTTTGGAATATATGTGATTTTTGGGAAAAAGAATCAACAAGAGACGATGCCCGAGGAGGTGGCAAGCCTGCTAGGCGCGGTCCACCCTTGGCAGCGCCTAACAGGCTTGTGGACACCCCCTAGGTCGGTTGGAGCTGTCCTTTGGCTGCAAGAAAGCTATTTCTTGGATAAAGATCCCCTCAAAATTTCAGCCCGATCGGAGTTACAGATCTTCGGATATTTATGAAATGGTGAAAGGCCAGAATCTGGGAGCACAGAAACAGAAGGAAACAGAAAGAGAGATCCAATCTCGGAGGAGCTCTCGCCCCTCTACCGCCATGGAGTCCATGGATCAGAGGGGAAACCCTTCTCCCATCTAGGTGGAAGGTCAAGGAAGAATAAGAAGGATGGGGGCTCTCTCGCGGTGGTGCTGGAACGCCGTCGGGGCCATCATCATGATGGCGATCTACTCCAACAACTCTGTCATCTTCACCAACACCTCCATCACCTTCCTTCATATATCTACAATGGTCCACTCTCCCAGAACCCATTGTACCCTCTACTTGAACATGGTTCTTTATGCTTCATATTATTATCCAATGATGTGTTGCCATCCTATGATGTCTGAGTAGATCCGTTTTGTCCTATGGGTTGATTGATGATCATGATTGGTTTGAGTTGCATGTTTTATTATTGATGTTGTCCTATGGTGCTCTCCGTGTCACGCAAGCATGAGGTATCCTTGTTTTAGGGTGTATAAATTTGTTCATCATTTGCCTATGGTGGCTTGCTTGAGTGACCGAAGCATAAACCCGACTAGGTGGGTTGTTGCATATGGGAGTAAAGAGGACTTGATACCTTATAATACTATGGTTGGGTTTTACCTTAATGATCTTTAGTAGTTGCAGATTCTTGATAGAGCTCCAATCATAAGTGCATGTGATCCAAGTAGAGGAAGTATGTTAGCTTATGCCTCTCCCTCATATAAAATTGCAATAATGATGACCGGTCTAGTTATCGATTGCCTAGGGACAATTCTGCAACTCCTACCACCAGTTTCCACACTTGTTAAACTAACTTAATTGTTACATTATCTTAGAAGCCCCTAGTTGTTATTTACGTGCTCTTTATTATCTTGCAAACCTATCTGTCACACCTACAAAGTACTTCTAGTTTCATACTTGTTCTAGGTAAAGTGGACGTTAAGCGTGCGTAGAGTTGTATCGGTGGTCGATAGAAACTTGATGGAATATTTGTTCTACCTTTAGCTCCTCATTGGGTTTGACACTCTTACTTATCGAGAAAGTCTACAATTGATCCCCTATACTTGTGGGTTCTCAAGACCTTTTTCTGGCGCCGTTGCTGGGGAGCAATAGCATGGGGTGAATATTCTCATGTGTGATTGTTTGCTTTGTCACTAAATAGATTTTATTTGCTGTTCTAAGTTGTTCTCTATATTTAGTTATGGATATGGAACACGAAATACCAAAAAAATTAGGTGTACTTGCTACTCATGGAGATGGGGAACCTCCTAAAACCCTTGATGCTCGTTATGTGAAAGATATTATGCACTACTTTAATAATCCTGAGAAAACCCCATTCAATTATATAATGGGATACACATTGGGTCAACATGAATACTTTAGGGATTATCGCTTGACTCAAAAAGGGAAACTATTATGGGATCAAATTTATATGTTGAAATGGTATGCTTGGAATCTATGCTTGAGATATGATATTACTTCTTGCTCTAGGATAAAGGCTAAACACCTTCCCTTTTCATGTAAATTTAATTATAATGAAACCTTTGCTTCTTATGATAATGGTATATATGATTACTATGATGTGGAACAAATAGAAGAGTTTGCTGCTTTTAAGGGTGCTTATGAAATTGAAGCTTTGTTTGAAAAGTATGAAGATTATGATGATGTTGTTTACCAATCCCAAAATTTGGCTATGCCTCGTTATTGTTATGCCAATTATGAATATAATGCCCATATTGATCAATTTATTGAGAAAGTCTCTGCTATCCAAGAAGAGACTAATATTTTGCAGGAATCTGTCAAAGAAGAAATTGATGACACCGTGAGCTCATTGGATGAAAAAGATGAGGAGGAGAGCGAAGAACAAAAGGAGGAAGAGCGGACTAGCTACCCATGCCCACCTTATAATGAGAGTAACTCTTCAACTCATACATTGTTTAATTTCCCTTTGTTCTTACCAAAGGATGAATGCTATTATAATTACTATGATCCCTTGGATTCGTTTGAAATATCCCTTTTTGATGAACTTGATGCTTGCTATGCTTGTGGCCATGATGCCAATATGAATGATGCTTATGGATATGAACTTGCTATAGTTCCATATGTTAAATGTGAAATTGTTGCTATTGCACCCCCACATGATAGTCCTATTTTCTTTTTGAATTCTCCAAACTACACTATATCGGAGAAGTTTTCACTTATTAAGGAGTACATTGATGGGTTGCGTTTTCCTATTACACATGATAATTTTGATAAATATAATATGCATGTGCTTGCTGTTCCTACTTGCAATTATTATGAGATAGGAACTACATCTCTGCCTCTCTATGTTTCCAATACGATAAAATTGCAAGAAACTGTTTATACTATGCATTGGCCTTTACTTTGCGTGCACGAATTGTTCTTTTATGACATGCCGATGCATAGGAAGAGAGTTAGACTTCGTTGTCACATGATTTATATCACTTTGTACTCACTACTAAATTACAAATCATTGCTAATTAAAATTGGCTTTGATATACCTTGGGATCCAGCTGGATCCACTACTTGAGCACTTTATCCCTAGCTTAATGGCTTTAAAGAAAACGCTGCCAGGGAGACAACCCGGAAGTTTTAGCGAGTCATTTTATTCTGATGTGTGATTTTATATATTTCAAAAACAAAAATAAAATAAAGAGGGGAACCTAAAACTTTTTCAAAAAGAAAAGTGAAAGTGAGAAAGACGAGCAACGTTGAAGTGGGGGCTAGCCTTGAACTTTGTTCATGCCCATGGAAACTTTGTGAATCTTGATTACAAAAACTTTTGAACAAAATAATTATCCCCTTGTACAAATCCATTTTATTATAAAAATAATGTGCCAAGAATTACCTTTAGGATGTTTAAATTGCTTGTTTGATATGTGCTGTGTGAAAACAGAAACTTTTGTTGCGGTGTTTGAATTTCTATATTTTACTGGAGCGTGCAAAAATTCTGAAATTTTTAAAAAATACTGTTATACAAATTCTTGACGACTTCCTAATTTTTCACAATTTTTAGAGTTACAGAAGTATGGTAAATGTTCAGATTACTACAGACTGTCTTGTTTTTGACAGATTTTGGTTTTTCATGCATTGTTACCTCACTTATATCTTTTATGTATGGCTTTATAGAATTCTTCATGTTCTTCACTTATATCATTTGAAGTTTGGATTGCCTATTTCTCTACACAAAGAAAACCACCAATTGTAGGATGCTCTTTTGCTTCACTTATATTTGTTAGAGAGTGGGCATATCTTTTGTAGAAAGAATTAAACTCTCATGCTTCACTTATATCTATTTAGAGAGTTAACAGGAGTTGGTCATTCACATGGTTAGTCATAAAATCCTACATAAAACTTGTAGATTACTGAATATGATGTGTTCGATTCCTTGTAATAGTTTTGCGATATAAATATGGTGATATTAGAGTCATGCTAGTGAGTAATTGTGGATTGGTAGAAATACTTGTGTAAAGGTTTGTGATTCCTGTAGCATGCACGTATGCTGAATCGTTATGTAAGGAAGTCAAAGCATGATTTGTTTATTGATTGTCAACCTTTGTGTGAGGGTCAGGAGCATGCGATGGTTAACTCCTACCAACCTCTCCCCTAGGAGCATGCGTCTAATACTTTGGTTCGATAACTAATATACTTTTCCAATAAGTATGTGAGTTCTTTATGACTAATGTGAGTCCATGGATTATACGCACTCTCACCCTTCCACCTTTGCTAACCTTTCTTGTACCGTGCAACTTTCGCCGGTGCATTACACCCACCATATATCCTTCCTCAAAACAGCCACCATACCTACCTATTATGGCATTTCCATAGCCATTCCAAGATATATTGCCATTCAACTTCTACTATTCCATTTATTATGACACGCACTATAACATCCCAAATTTTGGAATGTTATAATAAATATTAGAATGAGTGTTTGTTTGCTTGAGTGATTGAATTGAGTGAAATTTGAAACTTTTAAAAACTTTTGAATGAGAGGGAATGACATGAATTTCCCATGTGCTTTTGAATTCAAATTATTACATTTCAAATCAGTGAGAGAAGATGACATGACTTCTTCAATATAAAAAGATTTGAAAAGTGAATTTGAAAACTATTTGAAAAAAACAAATTCTGATATGGAGTTCCTTTCTGAACTTCCAATTTGAAGTTTGAAAGAATTCCCCTTGACAAAATTTAAGAGGAGTAATATGACACTCCACACCAGGGGTTATTTTTTGAAGTATTTTAACCATAAAACCCAGGGGGTTATTTGAAAATTATTTGCAAAAAGAATTAAAATCAATTTAAGCATTTCCTAAAAGTAATTTTTTAAAGTATTCATTTTGGCCATAGAAAAATGTTCACTAATTTCATTTATTCCCCTGGTCAGTCTAATAAATAAATCTTAATTTTTTGGAAATTTCTTGATTGCCATAAAGTGGTTTCCATTCTCTGTAAATAAGAAAAAGGAAATGAATTAATGCATTTCCTGAAAATAAATTTTTTTAAAGTATTTATTTTGGACGTGGAAAAATGTTCATTAAATTGAATTTAATTCCCTGATCATTTTGGTATGTAAAACTTCATTTTTTGGAAGTGTTTTGAATGCCATAAATGAGTTTCCTTTCATTGGAAAATTAGAAAAGGAAGGGAATTAACGCGTATTAAAGAACCGGCCGGCCCACCTGCCTTAACTCCCCCCGAAATTACTCCAATCCCACTAATCCCGCGCTCGTCTCCCTCCCTTTCCTTTCTACAACCCTGAGCTACTCCTATAAATACCCGAGGCCTCTCGCACCCGTTCCACCCCTAAGCCTCATTCCTCGTGTCCTCTCGCCGCCACACCATTGCCATCGTGCCGCTCCACCCCGACCATCCCGAGCCCTCCCGAGCCCACCATCCACTTCCCCACGGCCGTGCGCACCTCCCCAACCACTCGCCCGAGCCCCGCACCCATCGTAGACGCCCCTCCGTCCAGACCCGATGCCGCCGTCCGCCATTACCGACGTCGTGCTCAAACCGGTCATCCTCGAGCGTCGTCGACGCCACCTACCTCATCGTCGTCCTCGCCTACATCGAACAGAGCAAACCCCGACGGCAGAGGACCACCGGAGCGTCTCGCCGCATCACCTCGCCACCTCGAACATCGCCGGAGCTTCGCCGGAGCCGTCAACCGCCGCGGTGAGCTCCTCCTCCTCTCCACCGTTAGATCTCAGATTGACGCGCGAGATTAGAAGTTTTAAATACGTCGAAGCATTTTCTATTAGGAGTCGGATGTCCACCCGAAACACTCTCTCATGCACACCCTTTGCCCAATAGAATAGCGCCACGTGTACCCCCTGTCCGCTTAGAAACGTTTTTTTCTGTTTTAATTTCAATTTCAGAAATAGTTCTGTTTTTGTTTTCTTTATATCTTTTATGTTTTTAATTATTTTAATTTTATTCCTTTTTCATCATATCAAAAAATTTATATAGTTTCTGTAGATATAAAGTATGACCATATTTGAATAACTTAAAATTGAATTCAAACAGATTTGATTAAAATCTTATTTTCTGAATATCTTGAGTTTAAAATTTTATTTTGAGTTGATTCTTTTTGCTACTTGTCACTAGTGCCCTTAGTTATCAGTAGATAGAACTTGGTAATTTTTAGAATAACTTAAATTAGTATTTTCAAGCAAAACAGATTCTGTTTAGTTCTTTTTTAGGTTTATTTATGTTTCTTTTGTTTTAAATTGTTTTAATTTATTTTCTTTTATATTAGTTGATAGATTTTATAAAGTTTTCTGTTAGATAACAGTAGGCCTTAAAACAAATATTATTTTATTAGTTGATTTCATGAAAATCAATTCTAGTTCAATTATAACTTGTAATTGATTCCCATTTGCTAGTTCGATTTGCTATTGGAAAATATCTTTAATAAAAATTGTTTTATAAAAATATACTTTCTGTTAACTTAGTTGTTATATATTTGTTTTCTATTATTTTAATATTCCACTTGTTCTCTTGTTGTTAAGTTTATTTGGCAAAAACCTATGTTGTTTATAGTACTACTGTCATAGTTCTTAGTTGATATTCAAAAGTAATTCTTTTTACTAAGTAAAATATTTACTAAAATACTTTTGTTATATTTGCTTTGTTTTTGTTTTGTTACCTTTGAAAAAGGATCATTTGTAGAGAAAACCAACTTTTGGTTGATTTGATGAAGTTTTGTTGATTTTAACTTTTGTCTTAAGTATTTCCTTCATCACAACCCATTTGTGTTTGGTTTTGTATTACTTTTTGATTGTTAGTATTGATTGCTAGTATGATTGCTTATATGAATGCAATGTTTGATTATATATAATTTCATCGGAGAGTAACGAATAGTCTATCAATTTATTTCCGAGAGCGATATTATTCTTCATCAACAATACATGCAAGTTCACTTTGACCATTTTGTTCATACCTATGTTTTATTGCATGTAGTGATATCATTCAACAAATCCCGCCAGTAGTGTTATTGAAATTCTTGTAGTTGAGTAGAATGCATGAGGTAGGAACCCACCACATCTTACTAAAGTCCTGGGAACGTTCGTTATTTTAATGCTATGCTAAAGTAGACGGGGTCTGGTATGAGTGTTCGTGAGTGGTGTGAGAAGGAGGACTCTACGTCAAGACGACAACTTCATGAAGGCATCTTCAAGTCCTGCATCTCCAAGACCTCAAGACTTCGAGACTCGAGAAACAAGTTTTTCAATACACACTACTGGGTGAAGGATGGTTGATTGGGCATCCCTGGAGTAACCAGTGGATGGCCGGGATGCATGGAGAAGCGCCATGACATCTTGCGGAAAGCTTCACCCAGACTCAAAGAGACTGATGAATACTTCATGCCCGAAATCTTACCTGTGTAGCCACAAGTCATATGGGCTCTGGCTTGGTTGGTCTTTGTTGTGACTCTGGCTGGGTAGTGCTACGAGATGTAGTCGACGTTAGGAATGGATGGGCACTGACAGTAGTCAGAGAAACACTCTGAAAGACCATGTTTCCTTCGTCCTGTTCTCAAACACCCGGCAGTGCGAGGACTTATCAGGAGGGAACGAATCTTGTGGGTAAAGTACACAACACTCTACAGAGTTAAACCTAATCGATTAGCCGTGTCCCCGGTTACGAACAATTTGAGCCTCTGGACTTGGATCTATCTCTAAACTCTCAACACTGGACTGCTAATTAATTGTGGGCAACTTATGATACTTGTGGGCATTAAGACATCGGTTGGCGGAACCATGTCTTGTTAGGTAACTCTATAGTGAAACTCTTGATATTCCTTTGTTGTAGGAAAAGAAAAGAAAATCAGCTTTTATGCAAAAACTCATACACAGAGCCACAAAACCTTGCTACATATAGAATAGTTTTTATCTTCTATTCTGCTATGGTGATCTTGCCGGTACATTCAATGTACTAACCTACACGGCTGCAACATCTCATGTTGTAGATACTCTTCTTCGACGAGTAAGAGTACGATTCAGGGTTACGGTCTACACTCAACCTGCTGTTGGTGTTATTGGGACTCCACTGCCGTTGACTGTTTCCGCTGAGATTTTTGAGGTATATATCAGTTTTACGTTAATTACATGTGATTGCACTTTGATATATACATTGATGTACTGTGTGTGCTAGCATACTGATCCAGGGATGGCACAGAACACACAGAGGCTTGACCTTTCCAGGTCGGGTCGCTACAGAGATGGTATCAGAGCACATGTTGATTGTAGGACATGAACCTAGACAACTGGAAACCCCCTAGGACAGGATATCTCTCAAAACAACTCTATTCTCAAAAGGAACTTTTACTTCTCATCCCTTCTGAGTTTTATCAACTAGTTAGATAATACCCTTGTCCCTTGACCATTATGGAAAGAGCTACAAAAAGATTGAAGATTACACAGACCTGAAGAAATTGAAGACCATGAAGAATTTCCAAGATATTATGCCCCTAGAAGACCAAACCCCTGTTATAATCATGTTAGACACGATGATTTGTGAGCTGTCATGTGTGTGCAATTTTTTCGACAGCCACAAACAAATCCCATTTCCAAAACTATATTGTTTGTATTGTGTATATCTCTCTCGATCCCTCTCTTGTATCTCATCCCAAACCCTTGGACCCAATAGATGCTGAATGAAGCTGGACTCGTGTATTCCGGATCGATGACTCGATTAGAGACAGAAGAATGGATTCAGAACATGGAGGATCATCTAAGGAGTAACCATGTTGCAAGGAACGAGATGGTCTAGTATGTTTTTTGGTACTTTGCAGAAGGTGCTGCACATTGGTGGAAGATGCATGAAGCTACCCATGGTACGCAAGCAACAATCACTTGGGAAGAATTCAAGATGACTCTGCAAAAATCTCATGTTGTCACCAACACCCAGAAGCCCCGTTGCAAAGAAGTGAAGAAGATTTGTGCATGCAAGATATGTGGAGAGATAGGACACACCCAGGAAGAACACAAGGAAGGATGCCCTCATTGTGAAGAAAATCACTGAGCTGAGGAATGCCCAACTGGGCAGGTGACATGTTTCTTGTGTGAAGGAACTACACATTACCCAGCTCAATGCCAAATGTACCCCAAGGTACAAGAAGTCATCAAGCAGAAGAAGGAAGCCATGAAGGAAGCCTTCAGAGAAAATTTAGGAGAACTTGTGATGAAGGAAGATGTTGAAGACCCTAATGGAGAAGGCCTAACCAGATTTTACTCCAATGCCTGCTATTCATGTGGAGAAGAAGGACATTTCTCATAGGACTGTACGAAGGAAAGAAAAGAGTATCTAGGAAACTTCCCGACAGAAGAAGTGGAGTTTGATCCATAGGAAATTGAAGGTTTGATCGGAACAAAGAAGCTCAGGAAGAGACAAGCCCCTGAACAGACGGACCTGAGTTATATCAGATGTTTCAAGTATAAGGATATGGGCCACTACGCCAATAAGTGCCCAAGAAAGGAACCAGAACTCCAAGGAGCAAACACCAACATCAAGAAGCCCCAAGACTTGTCAGAAATCATATGTTTTCTTTGCAAGGAAGCAGAACTTTATGCTAGTAAATGTCCAAAGGAGAAGAAAGCTAGAATGAGGTAGTTAATTTTTGAAGATGGAAATAAGTGTATCATGAAGCACTCTTGTTTTCATGACATTATTTTGTAAGGAAGTCTCTAAGATTGTAATAACTTTGTAAATCAATGAAATTTATTGTGTCAAGATTTTCTATGAGTTGTTACCCCATGAACAAAGATCTCCCACCATAATCGAGGATATCAGGAAATATGGTCTATGCACGCATGAGTGCATTTCATTTTAAGTGTGGTAGTGACCACAGGGATAAATGAATGAAGAAAATACCACTCATATTAAGGAGTTTGGATAAGTGAATACAGGTGAAAAGAATGTGGAACCACATCAAAACTATGTGAATGATAACCTTTGTGACAAAGTACTTTTGAAGTTGGAATATTGGGAAAAAAAGAATGATTGTGATACCCAAGGTTAAACAGACCGATGGAAAGGAAAATGAATTCCGCAGAGTGGGATCTAGACAAGAATAAGTCTGTGATTTGTTACCTCAAGGGTATGGTGTAGTGAACTGAAGGTAATGCTGGAATGTGAAAAGATAGTAACCCCAAGAGTGAGTTAAAGTTGTTCAAGTGAGCCCACAACTCACAGACCCGAAGATTGTTAAAGATCAAGTACTACCTTTATGAAGGAAGAAACTTGGGATAAGCTATTACTGTTCAGCAAACGTTTTTCCTAGGAGCATTATGAAAACCCGAGAGTTGTGAAGAAACAATAGATGTTTTTGTTTGGCTTGCAGAAATAAATGCATTTATCCGAACTTCGTTCGTTGACAAGAGAAATTTTCTGCAACGCTTGTGAGGAAGCCCAAGTGTCAGAATACAAGATTCACTAAACCTTATACAAGGTAATGATTTCAGTGCGACATGGCTTGGCCACCATGATGACTTACTCTTATCATTCTCTTGCTATCCGGATTGGTAAATCTGAGTGACTTACCCATAGTAAAGAGACGACGTTCCTTGAAGCTTTTGTTTAAGCCTTAGAATGGTATGATGAAAACCCCTTGTACATGGCAGTTACTGTCATACGTAGGAATTTTACGATGAGGAATGTAGCCAAGACCCATTTCACTGCAGGATAGACACTAATGGTAGACCACCATGAGATCTTCGATAGGTTATTTAGAATGATCACGGGACTTGTTAGCTAAGAAGACCCAGTATCGGAGGAAATACATTTTGTTATGAGAACACAAGATTTTGATATAACGGAAGAGCATCACTGAAGGAGCTATCGTAAAGAATGAGAAGAGACAGATGCACCCAGAGGACTGTCATGATTTTGAGGGACTAGTAACTCCGAGTTTGAGTGTGGTAGACCCCACACCCTTTGGTCAATGGATTTGCTAGAAGACCCCCAAACCCTAACCTTTGCTTTCTAGCCCTTTCGAATCTCGAGGACGAGATTCATTTTAAGTGTGGTAGGTTTGTAACATCCCAAATTTTGGAATGTTATAATAAATATTAGAATGAGTGTTTGTTTGCTTGAGTGATTGAATTGAGTGAAATTTGAAACTTTTAAAAACTTTTGAATGAGAGGGAATGACATGAGTTTCCCATGTGCTTTTGAATTCAAATTCTTACATTTCAAATCAGTGAGAGAAGATGACATGACTTCTTCAATATAAAAAGATTTGAAAAGTGAATTTGAAAACTATTTGAAAAAAACAAATTCTGATATGGAGTTCCTTTCTGAACTTCCAATTTGAAGTTTGAAAGAATTCCCCTTGACAAAATTTAAGAGGAGTAATATGACACTCCACACCAGGGGTTATTTTGTGAAGTATTTGAACCCTAAAACCCAGGGGGTTATTTGAAAATTATTTGCAAAAAGAATTAAAATCAATTTAAGCATTTCCTAAAAATATATTTTTTAAAGTATTTATTTTGGCCGTGGAAAATGTTCATTAAATTTCATTTATTCCCCTGGTCAATCTAATATATAAATATTCATTTTTCTGGAAATTTATTGATTGCCATAAAGTGGTTTCCATTCTGTGTAAATTAGAAAAAGGAAATGAATTAATGCATTTCCTGAAAATATTTTTTTTAAGTATTTATTTTGGCGGTGAAAAAATGTTCATTAAATTGAATTTAATTCACTGATCATTTGGTATATAAAACTTCATTTTTTGGAAGTGTTTTGATTCCCATAAATGAGTTTCCTTTCATTGCAAAATTAGAAAAGGAAAGGAATTAACGCGTATTAAAGAACCGGCCGGCCCACCTACCTTAAGTCCCCCCCGAAATTACTCCAATCCCACTAATCCCGCGCTCGTCTCCCTCCCTTTCCTTTCTACGACCCCGAGCCGCTCCTATAAATACCCAAGGCCTCCCGCACCCCGTTCCACCCCTAAGCCCCATTCCCCGTGCCCTCTTGCCGCCACGCCATTGCCATCGTGCCGCTCCACTCCGACCACCCCGAGCCCTCCCGAGCCCACCATCCACTTCCCCATGGCCGTGCGCACCTCCCCAACCAATCGCCCGAGCCCCGCACCCACCGAAGACGCCCCTCCGTCCAGACCCGACGCCGCCGTCCGCCATTACCGACGTCGTGCTCCAACCGGTCATCCACGAGCCTCGTCGACGCAACCTACCTCGTCGTCGTCCTCGCCTGCATCGAACAAAGCAAACCCCGACGCCAGAGGACCACAGGAGCGTCTCGCCGCATCACCTCGCCGCCTCAAACATCGCCGGAACTTCGCCGGAGCCGTCAACCGCCGCGGTGAGCTCCTCCTCCTCTCCACCGTTAGATCTCAGATTGACGCGCGAGATTAGAAGTTTTAAATACGTCGAAGCGTTTTCTATTAGGAGTCGGACGTCCACCCGAAACACTCTCTCATGCACACCCTTTGCCCAATAGAATAGCGCCACGTGTACCCCCTATCCGCTTAGAAACGTTTTTTTCTGTTTTAATTTCAATTTCAGAAATAGTTCTATTTTTGTTTTCTTTATATCTTTTATGTTTTTAATTATTTTAATTTGGTTCTTGTTGCATCATGTCAAAAAATTCATCTAGTTTCCATAGATATAAAGTTTGACCATATTTGAATAACTTAAAATTGAATTCAAGCAGATTTGATTCAAATCTTATTTTCTGAATATCTTGAGTTTAAAATTTTATTTTGAGTTGATTATTTTTGCTACTTGTCACTAGTGCCCTTAGTTATCAGTAGTTAGAACTTGGTAATTTTTAGAATAATTTAAATTAGTATTTTCAAGCAAAAAAGATTCTGTTTAGTTCTTTTTTAGGTTTATTTATGTTTCTTTTGTTTTAAATTGTTTTAATTTATTTTCTTTTATATTCGTTGATAGATTTTATAAAGTTTTCTGTTAGATAACAGTAGCCCTTCAAACAAATTTATTAGTTGATTTCATGAAAATCAATTCTAGTTCAATTATAACTTGTAATTGATTCTCATTTGCTAGTTTGATTTGCTATTGGAAAATATCTTTAATAAAAATTGTTTTATAAAAATATACTTTCTGTTAACTTAGTTGTTATATATTTGTTATATTTGATTTGTTTTTGTTTTTTTACCTTTGAAAATAGGATCATTTGTAGAGAAAACCAATTTTGGTTGATTTGATGAAGTTTTATTGATTTTAACTTTTGTCTTAAGTATTTCCTTCATCACAACCCATTTGTGTTTGGTTTTGTATTACTTGTTGATTGTTAGTATGGATTGCTAGTATGATTGTTTATATGAATGCAATGTTTGATTATATAGAATTTCATCGGAGAGTGACGAATAGTCTATCAAGTTATTTCCTAGAGCGATATTATTCTTCATCAATAGTACAGGCAAGTTCACTTTGACCATTTTGTTCATACCTATGTTTTATTGCATGTAGTGATATCATTCAACAAATCCCTCTAGTAGTGTTATTGAAATTCTTGTAGTTGAGTAGAATGCATGAGGTAGGAACCCACCACATGTTACTGAAGCCTCGGGAATGTTAGTTATTTTAATGCTATGCTAAAGTAGACGGGGTTTGGTATGAGTGTTCGTGAGTGGTGTGAGAAGGAGGACTCTATGTCAAGATGACAAATTCATGAAGGCATCTTCAAGTCCTGCATCTCCAAGACCTCAAGACTTCGAGACTCGAGAAACAAGTTTTTCAATACACACTACCGGGTGAAGGATGGTTGATTGGGCATCCCTGGAGTAACCAGTGGATGAACGGGATGCATGGAGAAGCGCCATGACATCTTGCGGAAAGCTTCACCCAGACTCAAAGAGACTGATGAATACTTCATGCCCGGAAGCTTACCTGTGTAGCCACAAGTCATTATGGTCTCTGGCTTGGTTGATCTTTGTTGTGACTCTGGCTGGGTAGTGCTACGAGATGTAGTCGACGTTAGGAATGGATGGACACTGACAGTAGTCAGGGAAACACTCTGAAAGACCATGTTTCGTTCGTCCTGTTCTCAAACACCCGGCAGTGAGACGACTTATCAGGAGGGAACGAATCTTGTGGGTAAAGTACACAACACTCTATAGAGTTAAACCTAATCGATTAGCCGTGTCCCCGGTTACGGACAATTTGAGCCTCTGGACTTGGATCTATCTCTGAACTCTCAACACTGGACTGCTAATTAATTGTGGGCAACTTATGATACTTGTGGGCATTAAGACATCGGTTGGCGGAACCATGTCTTGTTAGGTAACTCTATAGTGAAACTCTTGATATTCCTTTGTTGTAGGAAAAGAAAAGAAAATCAGCTTTTATGCAAAAACTCAGACACAGAGCCACAAAGCCTTACTGCATATAGAATAGTTGTTATCTTCTGTTCTGCTATGGTGATCTTGCCGGTACATTCAATGTACTGACCTACACAGCTGCAACATCTCATGTTGTAGATACTCTTCTTCGACGAGTAAGAGTACGATTTAGGGTTACGGTCTACACTCAACCTGCCGTTGGTGTTATTGGCACTCCACTCCCGTTGATTGTTTCCGTTGAGATTTTTGAGGTATATATCAGTTTTACGTTAATTACATGTGATTGCACTTTGATATATACATTGATGTATTGTGTGTACCAGCATACTGATCCAGGGATGGCATAGAACACACAGAGGCTTGACCTTTCCAGGTCGGGTCGCTACACGCACCATCATTGTCATATTGATTTGCATGATCGTAAGATAGCTAGCATGATGTTTTCATAGCATGTCCGTCCTTTGATGTCATTGCTATGCTAGATCATTGCACATCCTGGTACACTATTGGAGGCATTCATATAGATTCATATTTTTTCTAGTATCGAGTTGTAATTCTTGAGTTGCAAGTAAATAAAAGTGTGATGATCATCGTTATTATCGCACTGTACCATGTGAGGAAAGGGTGATGGAAGCTATGATTCCCTCACAAGTTGGGATGAGACTCCGGACTTTATGAAAAATAAAAGAGGCCAGCAAAGCCCAAATAAAAAAGAGAGGCCTTAGATGCCCACAAAAAATAAAAAAATAAAAAAAAATAAAAAAAGAGAGAAAAGAGAGAAGGGACAATGCTACTATCCCTTTTCCACACTTGTGCTTCAAAGTAGCACCATGATCTTCATGATAGAGAGTCTCCTATTTTGTCACTTTCATGTACTAATGGGAATTTTTCATTATATAACTTGGCTTGTATATTCCAATGATGGGCTTCCTCAAATTGCCCTAGGTCTTCATGAGCAAGCAAGTTGCATGCACACCCACTTAGTTTCTCATTAAGCTTTCATACACTTATAGCACTAGTGCATCCATTGCATGGCAATCCCTACTCACTCACATTAATATCTATTAATGGGCATCTCCATAGCCCGTTGATACGCCTAGTTGATGTGAGACTATCTTCTCCTTTTTCTTCACAACCTCCACCATATTCTATTCAACCTATAGTCCTATATCCATGGCTCACGCTCATGTATTGTGTGAGAGTTGAAAAAGGTTGAGAACATAAAAGGTGTGAAATAATTGCTTGACTTGTCATTGGGGTTGTGCATGATATAAATACTTTGTGTGGGGAAGATGGAGCATAGCCAAACTATATTATATTATAGGGATAACTTTCCTTTGCCATTATATTTTGAATGGATACAATTGCTTTATTAGTATGCTTGAAGTATTATTGTCTTAATGTTAAATGATAGACTATTGCTTTGAATCACTCGTGTCTTAATATTCATGCCATGATTAGATTATATGAACAAGATTATGCTAGGTAGCATTCCACATCAAAAATTATCTTTTTTATCATTTACCTACTCCAGGACGAGCAGGAATTAAGCTTGGGGTTGCTGATACGTCTCCGTCGTATCTATGATTTTTGATTGTTTCATGCCAATATTCTACAACTTTCATATACTTTCGGCAAAAAAAATTATACTATTTTTTGGACTAACATATTGATCCAGTGCCCAGTGCTAGTTCCTTTTTGTTGCATGTTTTTTGTTTCGCAGAATATCCATACCAACGAAGTCCAAACACGATAAAACCTTATGGAGTTTTTTTTTGAATATATGTGATTTTTGGAAAAAAGAATCAATGCGAGATGATGCCCGAGGAGGTGGCAAGCCTGCTAGGCGCGACCCACCCCTGGTCGTGCCTGGTAGGCTTGTGGACACCCCTTAGGTTGGTTGGAGCAATACTTTGGCGGAATGAAAGCTAATTTTTGGATAAATATCCCCTCAAAATTTCAGCCCAATCGGAGTTACGGATCTCTGGATATTTAAGAAATGGTGAAAGGCCAGAATCTGGGATCATAGAAACAGAAGGAAATAGAGAGATAGATCCAATTTAGGAGGGGCTCTCGCCCCTCTGACACCATGGAGGCCATGCACCAGAGGGGGAAACCCTTCTCCCATCTAGGGGGAAGATCAAGGAAGAAGAACAAGGAGGGGGTCTCTCTCCCCCTCTCTCTCGGTGGCGCCGGAATGCCGTCGGGGCCATCATCATGACGGCGATCTACTCCAACAACTCTGTCATCTTCACCAACACCTCCATCACCTTCCCCCATCTATCTACAGCGGTCCACTCTCCCACAACCCGATGTACCCTCTACTTGAACATGGTGCTTTATGATTCATATTATTATCCAATGATGTGTTGCCATCCTATGATGTCTGAGTAGATCCGTTTTGTCCTATGGGTTGATTGATGATCATGATTGATTTGAGTTGCATGTTTTATTATTGGTGTTGTCCTATGCTCTCCGTGTTGTGCAAGCATGAGGGATCCTCACTGTAGGGTGTAGCAGTGTGTTCATGATTTGCCTATGGTGGGTTGCTTGAGTGACAGAAGCATAAACCCGAGTAGGTGGGTTGTTGCATATGGGAAGTAAAGAGGACTTGATACCTTATAATGTTATGGTTGGGTTTGACCTTAACGTTATTTAGTAGTTGCAGATGCTTGCTAGAGTTCCAATCATAAGTGCATATGATCCAAGTAGAGGAAGTATGTTAGCTTATGCCTCGCCCTCAAATAAAATTGCAATAATGATGAACGGTCTAGTTATCGATTGCCTAGGGACAATTCGGCAACTCCTACCACCACTTTTCTACACTCGTTAAACTAACTTAATTGTTGCTTTATCTTAGAAGCCCCTAGTTTTTATTTACGTGCTCTTTATTATCTTGCAAACCTATCCTGTCACACCTACAAAGTACTTCTAGTTTCATACTTGTTGTAGGTAAAGCGAACGTTAAGCGTGCGTAGAGTTGTATCGGTGGTCGATAGAACTTGACGGTCGATAGAACTTGATGAAAGGCTACAATTGATCCCCTATACTTGTCGTTTATCAAAGCATACCGCTCAAAATTATTATTTATCCCTGTCTTAGAAAGCCCGAGCTCTGGCACCTCTGCAAATCAATGTTTCCCTCTGCGAAGGACCTATCTATATTACTTTACTGTTGAGTTATCCTCCTCTTATAAAAGGCATCAGTTAGAGAGCACCACTGTCATTTTTATTCTTTGCTATTATTGGATATTGAGCATGAGTATGACTGGATCTCTTTTACCATGAATTACAATGTCCAGTCAGTCCTTGTTCTTCAGGGATGCTCTGCATTTATGTTTTGTGGTCTTAGAAAGGGATAGCGAGATACCATTATATCATATTGTATCATGATTGTTTTGATAAAATTGTTGTCATCCGAGAGTTTTTATTATTGCTTGCTAGTTGACTATATATGCCATTGATATGAGTAAATGTGAGACCTAAATGTTATTGTGAACGTGGTTAGTCTATAATCTTTGCTGAAAATCTGAACATCAGTTAGACATATTTACAACAACAAGATCAAACAAAGTTTGCAAGAGTTTTTCTTTGTCACTTTCAGTTTGTTAACTGAATTTCTTGAGGACAAGCAATGGGTTAAGCTTGGGGGAGTTGATACGTCTCCATCGTATCTACTTTTCCAAACTCTTTTGCCCTTGTTTTGGACTCTAATTTGCATGATTTGAATGGAACTAACCTGGACTGATGTTGTTTTCAGCAGAATTGCCTTGGTGTTATTTTTTCCAGAAATAAAATTTCTCGGATTGACTTGAATATTTACGGAGAATATTTTTGGAATTAATAAAAAATACTGGTGAAAGAATCAACCAGAGGGGGCACCCATTGGCCACAAGCCAGGGGGCACGACCACCCCCCTGGCCGTGCCCAGGTGGTTTGTGGGCCCCCTACAGCTCCACCGACCTCAAATCCAACTCCATATAAACCTATTCGGAGAGAAAAATATATCAGAGAAGAGAGTTCATCGTGTTTCATGATACGGAGCCGCCGCCACCTCCTGTTCTTCCTCGGGGGGCCAGATCTGGAGTCCGTTTTGGGATCCGGAGAGGGGAAATCAACGTCGTTGTCATCACCAACCATCCTTCATCACCAATTCCATGATGCTCTCCGCCGTTTGTGAGTAATTCCATCATAGTCTTGCTAGACGGTGATGGGTTGGATGAGATTTACCATATAATTGAGTTAGTTTTGTTAGGGTTTGATCCCTAGTATCCACTATGTTCTGAGATTGATGTTGCTATGACTTTGCTATACTTAATGCTTGTAACTAGGTCCCGAGTGCCATGATTTCAGATCTGAACCTATTGTGTATTCATGAATATATATGTGTTCTTGATCCTATCTTGCGAGTTGTAGACACCTATTACGAGTTATGATCCGCATCCCCCAGGGTGACAATAACTGGGATTCTTTCCGATGATTACTGTAGCTTGAGGAGTTCATGTATTCACTATGTGCTAATGCTTTGGTCCGGTTATGTATTAAAAGGAGGCCTTAATATCCCTTAGTTTCCATTAGGACCCCGCTGCCACGGGAGGGTAGGACAAAAGATGCCATCCATGTTCTTTTCCATAAGCACATATGACTATATATGGAATACATGCCTACATTACATTGATGAACTGGAGCTAGTTCTGTGTCACCCTATGTTATAAACGTTGCATGATGAATGTCATCCGACATAATTATCTAGTACTGAACCATGCCTACAAGATTTTCACATATTGATCTTTGTCAAGTTACTTTTCCTTAGCTACTGTTACAATCACTACAAAACTGCTACTGTCACTTTTGTCATCGTTACTGTTACTTCCATACTACTTTGCTACTAAATACTTTTCTGTAGATATTAAGTCTTTCAGGTGTGGTTGAATTGACAACTTAGCTGCTAATACTCGAGGATATTGTTTGGCTCCCCTTTTGTCGAATCAATAAGTCTGGGTTGAATACCCTACCCTCGAAAACTGTTGTGATCCCCTATACTTGTGGGTTATCATTGAACCTCTATGTCAAGGATTCAGTTAATCCTGTATGCAGTTCCGTTTGTTCATCGATATGTTACTTGCCCGATATTCGATCGTCGGTATCTCCATACCTAGTTCAATCTCGTTATCAGCAAGTCTCTTTACTCGTTCCGTAATACAAGATCCTATGGCTAACTTTTTACTGACTTTGCTTGCAAGGCTTATTGTTATGTTGCATTACCGAGTGGACCCTAAGATACCTCTCCGTCACACGGAGCAACAAATCCAAGTCTTGATCCATGCCCACTCAACAGACACCCTCGAAGATACCTGTAGATCATCTTTATAGTCACCCAGTTACATTGCAACGTTTGATACACATAAGGTACTCCTACGATGTCAGTGAGTTGCATGATCTCATGGTCATAGGAACAGATACTTGACATGCAAAAAACTATAGCAATAAACTAACACGATCATATGCTACGTTCATACTTTGGGTCTTGTCCATCACATCATTCTCCTAATGATGTGATCTCTTTATCAAATGGCATCTCATGTCTATGGCTAGGAAACCTTGACCATATTTGATCAACGAGCTAGTCTATTAGAGGCATACTAGGGACACTGTGTTGTCTATGTACCCACACATGTATTCGAGTTTCCAATCAATACAATTATAGCATGGATAATAAATCACCATGAACAAGGAAATATAATAATAACCACTTTATTATTGCCTCTAGGGCATATTTCCAATAGTCACCCACTTGCATTAGAGTCAATAATCTAGTTCACATCACCATGTGATTTACATTGTAATGAATCTAACACCCATGCAGTTCTAGCACTGATCATATTTTGCTCGTGGAAGAGGTTGAGTCAACCGGTCTGCGACATTCAGATCTGTGTGTACTTTGCAAATCTGTATGTCATAATGTAGATACTGCTACATCGCTCCACTTGGAGCTATTCTAAATGACTGCTCCACTATACGTATCTGGATTGCTACTCAAAGTCATCCGATTGGTGTCAAATCTTGCATCGACGTAACCCTTTGCAGTGAACTCTTTATCACCTCCATAATCGAGAAACAATTCCCTAGTCCTCTAGTTACTTTGGATAATTTTGACCGTTGTCCAGTGATCCACTCCTGGACCACTCTTGTACCCCTTGACAGACTCATGGCAAGGCACACACCAGGTGCGGTACACAACATGGCATTCTATATAGAGCTTATGGCTAAGGCATAGAGGATGACCTTCGTCCATTCTCTTTGTTCTGCCATGGTCAAGCTTTGAGTCTCACTCTATCGGGGGAATCGACACCTATGGGATCAGAGGGATCCCTTTTCGGTTCGGTGGGGGAGAAGGCTCGCACAAAGCGCAGATCAGATGAACGGCGCGTGGTATTTTACCCAGGTTTGGGCCGCAAATATGTGTTAAACCCTACTCCTTCTTGGTTGTATTGTGGGTGTTTTTAGGGTTCCAGCTACAGGAGCGCTATGGACAGCTGCTACTCGTATGATCTAGAAGGTCGAAAAAATCCAAAATCCAAAAGTCCTCCACCGTAATGCACTGTGCCTCCTTTTATACTCTAGAAGGGGATCCCAATAGTGGCGTACAGTGTGTACACTAGGTGTACACAGCTATAGTCCTATCATACCTTACACTGACGGTGTAAGACAGGCGCATTTAATGCACCATCAGGCATCTCTGACTGTCTACGGGACGGGAGAGAAGCCCGTCCCACCAGCACCTCTTAGCCCCTCTATCGCCGGCGCCGCGACACGTGCCCAGGTGGGGCGACACCTGGCCTCTGGGCTGATGGGGTCTTGCCGGGGCTCCACCTTGTCGGGTCTTCGCCTTGTCGGGGCTTTGCCTTGCTGGAGGTTCGAAGGCCATCCCGCCAAGGTCTTGCCTTTGGTCTTGATTTTCCTGTACTTTTATATAGCGACTCCCTGCCAGGCCTCGTCGCCAGGATGGCTACTACTGCCCGTGCACAAGTAAGGGGCACTAGAGATCCCAAAACTCTAGTGCACCGACAGGATCCCCTAGGCCTGGGCCACACACGATGTGAAGCGTTGTTGGGCTAGGCCCAACCAGTGCATGGGCATGTGTGGCAGGGCCTTGCGGTTGTGATCATTGCGCTTACTGCGCCTCCCCATGATGCCCATTGAATGCGGGACGTGGGATACGTGCACGGCGCGGCCGTCAATTTTTCAATTACTGCGTCGGGTCGTTTCCGCCACACGCGCCGCATGCATAGCGGGAAGCGAGCAACGGGCACCCGTGACTTAAAGTCCTGGAAGAGGCAGTAACTACAGCACCATGGATTAGAGCAACGGGGCGGTTGCTGTTCGCCCCATGATCGAGGGCGTTGCTATTGGAGGAGGTGGGCGGCAACCCTTGGAGCGGGGGAGAGCCAACCCCGTGCTTCCCCTTATAAATTGAGGGGTAGCAAGGGCGGTGCTCATCCATCCTTCCTCCCTCCTCCAAGTGTGAACCTCCATAGCTTGCCCTTCCACGTCTTCCCAACCTTTGAGTGGCGCTCACCCTCAGCCATGAACAGGGGGCGAGCGCGGCCACCGTCCTGAGCTCCAAGGAGGAGCAATCGTCGGGATCATGCCACCGCTTCAGCCACAGAGGCAGAGGGTGCCTCGAGTGCGTGCGGTGGAAGAGGCGCAAGGGGTCGTGGCCGTCATGGAGGCCGAGGTCGGGGGAGGCGGAGTGCTGCTCCACCTCCTCTTTTGATGCTAGGCCTCTTCCTTGAGGAGACCCACGCCGAGGGGACAACACTTGATTTCGTCCTTGAGTTGGCCGATCTCCTCCGGAGTCATCTATGCCTCCCTCGCCTCTTTGCTAGGGCGATGGAGGTCAACGAGTCGCCCGTCTTGTGGTTATGGGCACATTGTTATTGTAACGGCATGACGCGGGTAGACGTTGAGTACCCAGCGAGCCGCGTCATGTTCCTCAGGCGCGGTTGGAAGACCTTCGCCCGTGCCCACAACCTCTAGGTAGGGCACATCCTTCGTTTCAAAATGACGGAGGCCAATCTGCTCTCCGTCAATATTTATGGGCACTCAGGCGTCCGTCTTAGCTGCTGTGAAGAGAGATTGAGCAGCGCCGAAAGCACCTCCTCGAGTGAGAGTGATGTGGAGGACAGCGGCGAAGACGACGACGATGAGTCCGGTCTTCGGGTCGTCAAGTCGGCGCCCGACGACCTAAGCTCGGACTGACCATTGGCCGCACCATCACCACCAGCCTCACGCCTCTCCCCCTCCCAGCAGGACGATCTTGCCGGGGGCCTTTGTCCCGGGCGCTGCCTCATCTTCCAGATGGACCTTCCGGCAGGCCCGCGGACTTTGGCTTTTGGAGTCCATCCTCCTTTTCCCCGTGCTGGCCCTCTCCTCCGTGCAATGCTGGTCCAGGAGGGGCCAGGCTCTCGCCTTCCCCTCTGGATGTCCTGCCCCTCTGCATAGTGCTGGTCCAGAGGGGTCAGGCTGGGCTTTTGTTGGAGGCCCATCGCCATCTTTTTCTTCTTGTAGTATGCCTCCTCTTTCCATCTTTTTCTTCTTGTAATGTACCCTAGAGGAGAAAGTCAAATAAAGATGTACTTATGAAAAGGCGACATCTCATGTAAATTTCACCCTATTTTGAATAATTGTATATTATCTTACTTGTTGGATTGTTTCTTTGCATGGAACTTTCCCTACACCCTTTCGAAATAACTTGCCAACATGTGTAGCCCTACTTCGAGCGCTTTGAGGAATGGGTCCTTAGCAGCCTGCTAGCGATGCCACTGCCGGCAAGATACCTTGGCGTTCTTGGCGCGGCCGATTAAGCTATTGATCATGCTCAAAACAGAATAAGGGCGCGAGCGCAACCCCTTGAGTCGTTGAGCGGACTCGGAACAAAGCAAGAGTGCTGGCGCAACCACTTAAGCCGTTGAGCGGACCCGAAACAGAGTGAGGGCGTGGCCAATCACGGCAAGGTTCCCGTGCGTGCAGGTTTTCCATGCAAGAGTTGAAATCGTCCACGGAAAATAACTTCACAGCAAGAATTCACTTGGGGTTTTACAACTTATCTTTTCATTACCATACTCCTTCCGGCAAGATTTTTTGAACGTCGCCCGTAAGTATCCATACCACCATTCCCCCCTCGGCAAAGCTACACGCGAGGTAACCTTCTGTCCTTTGAGAATAAGAAAGTAGAGAAAATATGGATGTGGAACCTTGGTGGTCCATTAGCACTTGCCGGGAGTAAGTGCAATGCAATATCTCAGACAAACATGCATATAAGTAAACATGAGAATCAATAAGATTTGTGAAACACTTAGCTTTATTCAACTACGCACAGGGTCTGCGCCTGGCTTTGTACCAAGGATTACATGCTTCAGCGGCAAGACTTGTACAAAAGGTGGTTGCCGGGAGGCTCGGCAACTGCGCCTCATGGGTAGAACTTACGAAGATCTTCGATATTCTAGGAGTTGCTCACTGGGATGCTATCTTCGGTCTCCAGGCGGACTGTGCCAAGCCTGGTGACTCGTACTACCCGATAAGGGCCTTCCCACTTTGGCGTCAACTTGTTTGAATTCTTGGCGGACTAAACGCGCCGAAGAACAAGGTCACCTTCCTCAAGACTTCGGGCATTAACTTTGCGGCTATGATAGTGGCGCAAAGTTTGCTGGTAGTGGGCAACTCTCACAGCAGCCTAAAGACGGTCTTCCTCAAGGAGCATCGCGTCATCTTACCGCGACTACTCCTGCTCAAGCTGATCATAAGCGAGCACTCGAGGTGACCCGTATATGGGTTCCGTGGCGAGAGCTGCTTCTGACCCATATACTAGGGAGAAGGGTGTCTGGCCGGTAGCTCGATTTGGTGTCGTCCTGATCGACCAAAGAACCACTGGCAACTCATCAATCCAGCACTTTTCGCACTTGTGCAGTTTGTCAAAAGTTCTTGTCTTGAGGCCTCGCAGCACTTCGGCATTAGCCCTTTCCGCCTGGCCGTTACTCCTTGGATGGGCAACAGAAGCAAAACAGATTTTGCTGCCAAGGTCTTGGACATACTGCATGAAGGTGCGACTCGTGAACTATGTGTCGTTGTCAGTGATGCTCCTGTTGGGAACACCAAAGTAGCAGACTAGTCCTTTGAAGAACTTGACGACTGACTGTGTTATCACCTTTCTCACTGCTTCCACTTCTAGCCACTTTGTGAACTTGTCGATTGCAACACACAAGTACTCAAAGCCCCCGGTAGCACAGGGAAAGGGACCCAAGATGTCGATCCCCCAGACAGAAAATGGCCAGGAGAGAGGGATTGTCTGAAGGGCTTGAGCTGGTTGATGCAATTTCTTCGAATGAAACTAGCATGCTTCACACTTGGTTACTAGCGCAGTTGCATCCTAGAGGATAGTGGGCCAAAAGAAACCTTGCCGGAATGCTTTATCGGCAAGTGCTCTTGATCCTATGTGGGAGCCACATGTGCCTCCATGTATCTCTGCCAACAGCTCCAGTCCAGCCTCCCGAGAAATGCACTTGAGTTTCACACCATTCGATCTCTTTCTGTACAGGACGTTGTCCACGAACTGGTACATGTTAGACCGGCGGGCTACTTTCTCTGCTTCTTCTTGTTCCTCAGGGAGCTCTCCTGTTTGAAGGAAATGGACAATGTGTTGTGCCCATGCTGGAGCCTGGGGCTTGACAACAAGGACTAAAGGCATATCCTCTACCAAGGAAGCATTTGTCTCAACGACAAGGGCTTGAGGCCCTGCCGGAGCCTATTGCCCCCCGGCAAGCTTGGCGGGAGCATGTGCTTCCACGGCAAGAGCCTGAGGCTCTGCCAAAGCATGGCGCTCACCGGCAAGCCTGATGTTGTCCTCGGCAAACTCCTCGACGACGGCTTCTGGGAGCTCTGCCGGGAAGTACTTGTCAGAACTCAACTTTCTTATTTTCTCTTGTCCAGTCGATGGTGTCACGGATGGTTGAGTCACTCGGAGCACGAAAGTTCCTAGTTCCACAGGCAACTTAAGGGCAGCACAATTTAACAGGCCATCAGCAACACTGTTCTCTGCACGCGTAACGTGCTCCATTTGCAGATCGTCAAAATGTTCTTCCAACTTTCTCACTTCATCTACATAGGCTTCCATCAATGGACTCTGATAATCCTTATTCACTTTTTTGACAACAAGCTGAGAATCACCCCTGACAATAAGCTTCTTGATCCCAAGGTCTGCCGCGATCCTGAGACTGGCAAGCAGCCCTTCGTACTCAGCAGTATTGTTCCTTGAACTCTCCTGGGGAAAGTGCATCTGAACCACATACTTGAGGTGCTCTCCTGTGGGTGTGACAAGTAGCACTCTGGGACCGGCGCCTTGTAGTGAGAAAGCCCCATCAAAGTACATGATCCACTCTTGATTTGTTTCCTTGTCGGGGAGGGTTGACTCTGGAACTTCTTCATGTGGCGTCGGGGTCCATTCTGCAATGAACTCTGCCAAGGCTTTGCCCTGGATAGTCAGAGTACTTTCAAACTTGAGACCAATGCCTCACTGTTCCAAAGCCCACTCCACAATTCTGCCGGTGGCTTCTGGGTTCCGCAAAATCTGTTGCAGCGGGAAGCGAGTGACGACAGTGATCTCATGTGCTTGGAAGTAATGACGCAGCTTTCTCGAGGCCATAAGGAGGCCGAAGAGCAACTTCTACATGCCAGAATATCTTGACCTAGCCCCCTACAAAAGGGAGATGACAAAATAGACTGGGCGCTGCACCACCTTCTTCTTCCGAATTGTCTCATCCAACTACGCAGATCCTTCCTGGTCGGCACCAGACCTTGCCAGGGAATGTCCTGGCATGTCGCTTGGTGGTCTTGCCATTGCTGCTGCTTCTTCATCAACTTCTCTTTCAGCCACTAGTGCAGCACTCACCACTTGATTTGTTGCCGGTAGATATAGCATCAATGGCTCTTGCGGTTTTGGCGCGACTAGGACTGGCAGAGAGGAGAGGTACTTCTTCAAATCCTATAGCGCTGCCTCTCCTTCCGGAGCCCATTACATCGGACCCGCCTTCTTCAAGATTTTGAAAAGGGGCGGGGGCTCTCAGCAGATTTTGAGATGAACCTACTCAAAGCAGCAACACAACCGGCAAGACGACGCACATCCTTGACACGTCTTGGTGCTTCAATTTGCTCAATTGCTTTGATCTTGTCAGGATTTGCTTCAATTCCATATTGAGATACAAAGAACCCGAGAAGTTTGCCGGATGGGACGCCGAACACACACTTCTAAGGGTTGAGCTGCATGTTGATCTTGCACAGATTTGTAAGTGTTTCTTCTAGGTCTGATATGAGCGTAGCCTTGTCCTTGGTTTTGACCACTATGCCATCCATATAAGCCTCCATATTTCTATGTAGCTGGGGCTCAAAACCAATCTGGACCGCTCTTGCAAATGTAGAACCAGCACTTTGCAACCCGAAAGGCATACACAAAAAGCAATACGTACCACATGGGGTGATAAATGCGGTCTTCTCTTCGTGCTCCTTGGCCATGAAGATCTGATGATAGCCTGAATAGGCGTCAAGGAAAGACAACAAGTCGCAGCCAGCAGTGGAGTCCACAATCTGGTCGATGCGCAACAAGGGAAAAGGATTTTTGGGGCAGGCTTTATTGATGTCTGTGAAGTCAATGCATAGCCTCCATTTCCCATTCGCCTTGCGCACTACAACTGGATTGGCTAATCACGTAGGATGAATTACCCCTCTGATCAAGCCAGCCGCTTCTAATTTCTTGATTTCTTCGGCAATGAACTGTTGCGGCTCCAAAGCTTGCTTTTGGACCTTTTGCTTGACAGGTCGTGCATGTGGACAGACGACAAGGGGGTGCTCAATCACCTTCCTAGGAACATCGGGGTATAAGATGGTTGCCATGCAAACACATCGACATTCGCACTGAGGAAGGCGACG
The DNA here is from genome assembly GCA_022496015.1 of Hordeum marinum. NCBI lineage: Eukaryota > Viridiplantae > Streptophyta > Magnoliopsida > Poales > Poaceae > Hordeum > Hordeum marinum. The sequence goes on from CM039672.1 coordinate 219,353,824, forward strand.
AGCGTGCTTTCCTATTTGTCATCAAGGGTGGAACTTATGGTGAAAGTCCCTCCCGTGCCATCCACCTTGGCGGGCACCTTCTTAGTCTCTGGTGGAGCTGCCTTGGATTTCTTGCTCTTGCCGATGGAGCTCTCTGGCACATCGTTAACGGGAGCGCAACACCCCGAGGAGGCACACTTGCCGGAATGTGCGCCAGAGGCCTTGTCGGTCCTCTTCCCCTCGGGAGCTTCAGCGGCAGGAGCACATGCCTTGGCGGCAGGTGCTACAACTGCCTCCCGATAGAGTTGGTCGGCGCAGATAAGTGTGCCTTTCTTGTCAGAGTTGATCGTGACGACGCTCATTGGCCCGGGCATCTTCAGCACATTGTAAGCAAAGTGGGTGGCCTCCATGAACTTGGCCAACACTGGGCGACCAAGGATACCGTTGTACGGCAATGAGATCTTGGCGACGTGAAAAATGATCTTCTCTGTCATGAAATTTATGTCGCTGCCAAACGTCACCGGCAGCATGATTTTGCCATTCGGCTGAGTCCTCCCTGAATTGACCCCTTGGAAGCGCCTATGGGCTCGAGATCTTCATCAGGAATTTGTAGCCTTTGGATGACATCAGGCGAGATCAGGTTCAAGCTGGCCCCACTGTCGACTAGCATCTTCGTCACCTTTAGGTTGTGTATCATTGGCGAAACCAACAATGGAACGCATTTGACCGCAGTTGTGCGATTAGGGTGATCCTCGGCGTTGAAAATGATAGGAGTGTTGGACCACTTTAGAGGTCTCTGGGCACCGATAGATGGCTCCGTCGCGTTAACCTCGCGTGCCCACTGTTTAAGTTGGCGGTGAGAGGAATGTGATGAGGCACCTCCCTCGATGCACATCATCTTTGTAGCCTTCTGGAACTCATGCTTGCTGGACTCGACGTCTTCTTCGACCTCATCATCATAACCCTCTTGCTTGTCGTGGCCACAAGCGGGCCGGTCTTTTTGTTGTTTGGGCTTGCCACAGCGACCTCCTCGGCCAACGTGCTTCTTGTCGGACCCCTCTGCACCATCCTGGCCCTTCTCCTTGTCTCGCCTCTCATACTCGGCTTTTAGTTTCTCGGCAAGTTGCTCAACTTGCCGGCAGTCTTGGAGATCATGGCCCTGGGTGCGATGGATCTTGCAATACTGCTTGATGGAGCCTTCTGGCTTGTTGGCAGCCACCATAGCCTGACAGGAGACGCACCCGGCAACATCCTTGCCGGGGTCATCTGCCTTGGCCTTCTTGACGGCGTCGGGGTTGTCGGATCCCTCGACGGCAAGCACGGCCTTGTCCTCACGCTTCTTGTTATGCCGCTGAACCTTCTTTGCTAGGATGGCGGTGTCTTCATCCTTAGAGTCGACCCCTGCACCAAGGTCTTTGCAGGGGAGCCTCCTCCATTCTTCAGCACGAGCACATTTATTTGCCCGAGCATAGAGCTCGGCAACATCCCTGACATTGTTCATCGCCAGCTCTTGTCGCATCCTGCGGTTGCGCATGTTCTGATGGAACGCGCTGATAACAGCGGCAGGATGAACGTCTGGTATGTTGTGGTGCACGCGGCTGAACATTTGGATGTACTTGCACAAAGTCGCGCCCTCCTTTCGAGGGATGATGTTTAGATCGCTTTCTTGACCAGGAGCTTGGTGGCCTCCGGTAAAGGCGCTAACAAACTCGTGGCACGGGTCTGCCTAGGAGGTGATGGAATTCTCTGGCAGGTGCATCAACCACGACCTGACGTTGGGCTTAAGCACCAACGGGAAGTAGTTGGCGAGTATCTTGTCGTCACGAGCCCCGGAAGCCTACACCGCAATGGTGTAGGTGCTCAAGAACTCTGACGGGTGAGTCTTGCCGTCGTATTTCTTCGGGACCTCTGGCTTGAATGTGCGGGAACTGGGCCACTGGACTTGCCGCAGCTCACGGGTAAACGCTGGACAGCCCACCACGTAAGGTAGGTCGGCAGGATACCCTGGCACGAGCTTGTCTACAGCGGGCCCGCGCGCTTATCAGATTGATGGCGCGCTTCCTGCTGCCGCTCGATTGTAGTTCGAGCGTATTCCTTGCTTCATTCCCGAAGAATTTGACGCTGGTCACGGCGAGTCCGTGGATCAGACGACGCCGTCGAGTAACCTCGTAAGCGTTGGTCCGTAGAGTCGATGACCGGCGTTGTTGCTGTGGAGGAGAGTGCACCGTGATTGCACCACCTCTGGCCTTATCACCACTAGCGTGAGCCGTCTCGGTGGACCGAAACTTGTCGGCGAGACTGAGGAGGTTCTGAATGGTTGCTCTCCATTCGTCGAGCTTCTCCGCAGCCGGAGGGAAGTTCAGGAGTAGCTACGCCCGTGCCATTGCTTCTTCTGACATGGTCGGCAGCGAACGGCGTGAGGAACGCGAGGTGCTCTGACTCCTAATCATGTTAGAAGGAGGTCTATCGCGGCCCCGCGATTGCATGCCACTCTCACTAGTATGCTGGCGAGCATGCTGGTCCCGTGCACCTTGGGACTGATGGACAGGAGCTTTTCCATGGGGACGTTGGGAACCACTGACACCGCGGCGTTGTTCTTTGCGTGCATCCTACGAAGGTCGCGACGTAGGCGTCGGTGTGGGCACATTGGAAGGTTCCCTTCCATTCCCAGAGTTCATCGTACCGCCCGCAGGAGGTATAGCTCCGTCCTAAGACCCAGTGGCGCGGGGATTCCTGCCGCCGCTGTGAGCGTCTCCGCTGCGAGCGTCGCCGCTTGCTTGGCCTTGGTCACCGGAACGTTGCGGAAGCTCTAAACCTCCGCCTCCTCCTCCACTCGCGTCTATGTCGTTTCCTGTCTGTGCAGCTACAGGGGCAGTGGACGCGGATGGGCCAATCGCCATCAGGCCCTTCTTCTTGGGGGCCATGGCGATGATGATTATGAAGGAACTAGCGTGCTGATCACCAGACCAAGTTAATGTGACCTATTGCCCCTACCTGGCGTGCCAAAGATATCGGAGGAATCGACACCTATGGGATCAGAGGGATCCCTTTTCGGTTTGGCGGGGGAGAAGGCTTGCACAAAGAGCAGATCAGATGAACGGTGCACGGTATTTTACCCAGGTTCGGGCCGCAAAGATGTGTAAAACCCTACTACTGCTTGGTTGTATTGTGGATGTTTTTATGGTTCCAGCTATAGGAGCGCTATGGACAACTGCTACCCATATGAGCTAGAAGGTCGAAAAGTCCAAAATCCAAAAGTCCTCCACTGTAACACCCTGGGCCTCCTTTTATACTCTCGAAGGGGATCCCAACAGTGGCGTACAATGTGTACACATGGTGTAGAGAGCTACAGTGCTATCATACCTGACACTGACAGTGTAAGATAGGCACATTTAATGCACCGTTAGGCATCTCTGACTGTCTACGGGACGGGACGGGAGCCTGTTCCACCGACACCGCTTAGCCCCTCTATCGCCGGCGCCACGACACGTGCCCAGGTGGGGCGACACCTGGCCTCTGCGCTGGCGGGGTCTTGTCGGGGCTCTGCCTTGTCGGGTCTTCGCCTTGCCGGGGCTTTGCCTTGCCGGAGGTTTGAAGGCCATCCCGGCAAGGTCTTGCCTTTGGTCTTGATTTTCCTGTACTTGTATCTAGCAGCTCCCTGCCAGGCCTCATCGTGAGGGTGGCTACTATTGCCCGTGCACGAGTAAGGGGCACTGGAGAGCCCAAAACTCTAGTGCACAGACACACTCAACTTCACACCTCAGAAATAAGGCTAGAACTCCTTCTTGGACTATTCCATTTTGAACACTTTCAAAATCTTGTCAAGGTATGTACTCATTGAAAAATCTTATCAGGCATCTTGATCTATCTCTATAGATCTTGATGCCCAATATTCAAGTAGCTTTATCCAGGTCTTCCTTTGAAAAACTCCTTTCAAACAACTTTTATGCTTTCCAGAAATTCTACATCATTTTCGATCAACAATATGTCATCCACGTATACTTATCAGAAATTCTATAGTGCTCCCACTCACTTTCTTGTAAATACAAGTTTCTCATAAACTTTGTATAAACCCAAAAACTTTGATCTTCTCATCAAAGCATATATTCCAACTCCGAGATGCTTGCTCCAGCCCATAGAAGGATTGCTGGAGCTTGCACACCTTTTAGCATCCTTAGGACTGACAAAACCTTATGGTTGCATCACATACAACCTTTCCTCAAGGAAACCATTAAGGAAATGATGTTTTGACATCCATCTGCTAGATTTCATAATCGAAAAATGCAGCAACTGCTAACATAATTCCAACAGACTTTAGCATTGTTATGGATGAGAAAGTCTCATCGTAGTCGACTCCTTGAACATGTCAGAAACTTTTTGCGACAAGTCGAGCTTTATAAATGGTGACATTCACCATCAGCGTATGTCTTGTTCTTAAAGGTCCATTTGTACTCAATGACCTGCCGTTCAACGGGCAAGTCTACCAAAGTCCATACTCGGTTTTCATACATGGATCCTTTCTCAGATTTCATGGCTCCTAGCCATTTGTTGGAATCCGGGCCCACCATCGCTTCTTCATAGCTCATAGGTTCACTGTTGTCTAACAACATGACCTCAAAGATAGGATTGACGTACCACTCAAAGGCGGTAAGAGTCCTTGTCGACCTACAAGGTTTGGTAGTTACTTGATCCGAAGCTTCATGATCATCATCATTTGCTTCCTCTTCACTTAGTGTAGGCGTCGTGGAAACATCTTTCTGCGTCGTGCTACTATCCAATTGAAGTGACGGTTCAACAAACTCATCAAGGTCTACTTTCCTCCCACTCAATTCTTTCGAGATAAACTCTTTCTCGAGAAAGGACCCATTTTTAGCAACAAACACTTTGCCCTCAGATCTGAGATAGAAGGTATACCCAACTATTTCCTTAGGGTATCCTATGAAGATGCACTTTTCCACTTTGCGTTTGAGCTTATCACACATAAGCGTCGCATTCCCAAACTCTAAGAAATGACAGCTTAGGTTTCTGCCAAACCATAATTCATACGGTGTCATCTCAACGGATTTATATGGTGCCCTATTTAAAGTGAATGTAGTTATCTCTAATGCATAACCCCAAAATGATAAAGGCAAAAAGATAAGATACATCACAGTATGCACCATATCCAATAGAGCACGATTACGACGTTCATACACACCATCACACTATGGTGTTCCAGGTGGCGTGAGTTGTGAAAAAACTTGCACATTGTCTTAAGTTGTATACCAAACTCATATGTAACATATTCACCTCCACGATCATATCGTAGACATTTTATCTCCTTGTCATGGTGATCTCAAACTTCACTCTGAATTTGCTTAAACTTTTCAAACGTTCCAGACTTGTGTTCCATAAAGTAAATATACCCATATCTACTCAAATCATCTCTGAAGGTAAGAAAATAACGATATCCACCGCACGCTACAACACTCATTGGACCGCATACATCAACATGTATCATTTCCAATGAGTCACTTGCCCGCTCCATCATACCAGGAAACGGGGTCTTAGTCATCTTGCCCATGAGGCATGGTCCGCATGTCTCAATCGATTCGAAATCGAGTGAGTCCAAAAATCCATCCGCAAGGAGTTTCTTCATGCGCTTTACATCAATATGACCTTTAGCGGCAGTGCCACAAGTCTGTGGTACTATCATTATTAATTTTGCATCTTTTGGCATCAATACTATGAACATGTGTATCACTACCATCGAGATTCAATAAACCATTCACATTTGGGTGCATGACCATTGAAGGTTTTATTCATGTAAACAGAATAACTATTATTCTCTGTCTTAAATGAACAACCATATTGCAATAAACACGATCTAATCATGTTCATGCTCAACGCAAACACCAAATAACATTTATTTAGGTTCAACACTAATCCCGAAGGTAGAGGGAGCGTGCGATGGTGACCACATCAACCTTGGAAACACTTCCAACACACATCGTCACCTCACTCTTAGCTAGTCTCTGTTTATTCTATAGCTTTTAGTTTGAGTTACTAACATTAGCAATCGAACCGGTATCTAATAGCCAGGTGCTACTAGGAGTACTAGTAAGGTACACATCAATAACACGTATAACAAATATACTCTTGTTGATGTTGCCAGCCTTCTTATCTACCAAGTATCTAGGGTTGTTCCACTTGAGTGACTGTTCTCCTCATAATAGAATCACTTAGTCTCGGGTTTGGGTTCAACCTTGGGTTTCTTCACTGGAGCAGCAACTGGCTTGCCATTCATGAAGTTTCCTTTCTTGCCCTTCTCGAAACTAGTGGTTTTACTAACCATGAACATTTGATCCTCCTTCTTGATTTCTACCTTCACGGTGTCAAACATCATGAATAGCTCACTGATAATCTTTTCCATCCTTGGCATGTTTATAGTTCATCACGAAGCTCTAGTAGCATGGTGGCACTAACTTGGATAACAATATCAATCACTATCTTATCTAGAGGATCAACTCCCACTCGATTCAAGCGATTGTAGCACCCAGACAATCTGAGCACATGCTCACCGGTTGAGCTATTCTGCTTCATATTGCAGGCAAAGAATCTTGTTGGAGGCCTCATACCTCTCAACACGGGCACGGGCCTGAAATCCAATTTTAGCTCTTGGAACATCACATATGCTCCGTGATGTTCAAAACGTATTTGGAGCCTGAATTCTAAGCTGTAATGCATGAAGCACCGAACTATCAAGTAGTCATCAAAACGTGCCTATTAGATGTTCACAACATCCACAGTCACCGCTTGAGGAGGTGGCGCACCGAGTGGTGCATTAAGTAGATAAGCCTTTTATGCAGCAACTAAGGACAATCCTCTGATCACGAACGTCGTCCGTATAATTGCTACCATCATCTTTCAACTCTATTTACTCTAGGAACGTATCAATAACACAAGGGAGCTACAACACAAGCTATTGATCTAGAACATAATTTTTCAAAGACAACTTAGACTATGTTCATGATAATGAGTTCAATTACTCATATTACTTAAAAAAAACTCACACTCAAATTGACATCCCTCCAGTCTTTCGAGTGATACATGATCCCAAATCACGAACCCAAGTCCGATCATCACGTGAGATGAGGTGGTTTCAATGGTGAACATCTCCATGTTGATCATATCTACTATATGACACATGTTCGACCTTTCGGTCTCTTGTGTTCTGAGGCCATGTCTATACATGCTAGGCTTGTCAAATTTAACCCGAGTGTTCTGCACATTCAACACTGGCTTGCACCCGTTCTATGTGAACGTACAGTCTATCACACCCGATCATCACGTGGTGCTTCGAAACGACGAACTTTCGCAATGGTGCACACTGAGGGAGAACACAAATTTATCTTCAAATTTTAGTGAGGGATCACCTTATAATGCTACCGTCATCCTAAGAAAAATAAGATGCATAAAAGGATTAACATCACATGCAAATCATAAGTGACATGATATGGCCATGAACTTGAGTTTTTGATCTCCATCTCCAAAGCATCGACATGATCTCCATCGTCACCGGCATAACACCATGATCTCCATCATTGTGTCGCCACCGGGTTGTAGCGCCCACCATGCTTCTACTACTATTGCTACCGCTTAGCGATAAAGTAAAGCATTAGATAGCGCTTAATGATTGACACGCAGGTCATACAATAATTAAAGACAACCCTATGGCTCCTGTCGGTTGCCGTACTCATCGACATGCAAGTCGTGATATTCTACACAAAACATGATCATCTCATACATCACATATATCTCATCATGTCATTTGCATATCATATCACATCATACCCTGCAAAAACAAGTTAGACGTCCTCTAATTGTTGTTGCATGTTTTACGTGGTTGCAATGGGTATCTAGCAAGAACGATTGTTACCTACAAAAAACCACAACGGTGATACACAGATTACTATTCAACCTTCTCAGGGACCGCCTTTGTCGAATCCGATCCAACTAAGGTGGGAGAGACAGACACCCGCTAGCCATCTTTATGGAACAAAGTCACATGTCAGTCGATGGAACCAGTCTCTCGTACGTGGATGAGTAAGGTTGGTCCGGACCGCTTCATCGCACAATACCGTTGAATCAATAAAAGACCAAGGGAGGAAGCAATCTGAGCATCAACACCCACAAACTCCTTTGTGTTCTACTCGTGATCTCATCTGCGCATAGACCTAGCTCATGATGCCACTGATGGGGAACGATGCATGGGAAACAAAAAAAAATCCACGCTTCACCAAGATCAATCTAGGAGATGAGCATCTACGAGAGGAGAGATCGGATCCACATACCCTTGTAGATCTCTAGCGGAAGTGTTAAGAAACACGGTTGATGTAGTTTAACGTCTTCATAATCCAAATCGCAAGTCGTCCTGCGATCCAATCACGATCTAGTGCCGAACGGACAGCACATCTGTGTTCGACACATGTACAGCTTGATGACGTCCTCGCCTTCTTGATCAAGCAATAGGGGCAAAGTAGTAGATGAGTTTCGACAGCACTACAACATGGTGACGGTGGTGGTGAAGAACAATCTCCATAGGGCTTCGCTAAGCACAACGGAAACTATGACGGAGGATAATCTAGAGGGGCGGGGTTGATGGCACATAGCTTGGGGAAATCTTGATGTGTTCTGGGTGCTAGCCCTGCTCCTCTATTTGTATGTTGAGCCTTGGGGTCAAAACTTGGAGAAAGAGCCTCCTCAAAGTTGGTTTGGCATGCAAGCCAAGTGGCCTCCTCAAACTCTAGGACCAGACGCCAGGGTCCTCGGCGTCTGGCCCCAGACGCCAGGGTCCCTGGCGTTTGGCCCCTTGCCTCCACATAACTCCTTTTTTGCACCTTCCTAAAGCCTCGTGGGTTTTACCCCTTGGCCCAAATAAAGTGTTCTTGTACATGAACATTTCAGGAAACATCTGAAACCCCTTCTAGTGAATTATGGAACCATTCCGGAGACTCCGAACAATGTTTACCTTCGGACTATTCTGGAGCTCCTTGTCATATTCAGGATCTCATCTGGGACTCCGAACAACTTTCGCCCACCAACATAATAACTCAACTATACTTATATTGTTACAAAACGTTAAGTGTGTAGACCATGCGGGTTCGAGAGCTATGCAAACATGACCGAGACACCTCTACGGTCAATAACCAATAGCAGGACCTAGATGCCCATATTGGTTCCTACATATTCTATGAATATATTTATTGGTTGAACCTCTATGTCCAGGATTCAGTTAATCCCGTATGCAGTTCCCTTTGTTCATCGGTATGTTACTTGCTAGAGATTCGATCGTCGGTATCTTCATACCTAGTTCAATCTCATTACCGGCAAGTCTCCTTACTTGTTATGTAATACAAGATCCCATGGCTAACTATTTATTCACTTTGCTTGCAAGGCTTATTGTGATGTTGCATTACCGAGTGGGCCTTGAGATACCTCTCCGTCACATGGAGCAACAAATCCCAATCTTGATCCATGCCCACTCAACATACACCCTCGGAGATACCTGTAGAGCATCTTTATAGTCACCCAGTTATGTTGCGACGTTTTATACACATAAGGCACTCCTCTGGTGTCAGTGAGTTGCATGATCTTATGGTCATAGGAACAAATACTTGACATGTAGAAAACTATAGCAATAAACTAACACGATCATATGCTACATTCATAGTTTGGGACTTTTCCATCACATCATTCTCCTAATGATGTGATCCCGTTATCAAATGACATCTCATGTCTATGGCTAAGAAACCTTGACCATCTTTGATCAACGAGCTAGTCTATTAGACGCATACTAGGGACACTGTGGTGTCTATGTACCCACACATATATTCGAGTTTCCAATCAATACAATTATAGCATGGATAATAAACGATTATCATGAACAAGGAAATATAATAATAACCACTTTATTATTGTCTCTAGGGAATATTTCCAACAACATATGCATATTCACCTTCTCATATTTGCTAGCCTCTTTGGTACCATGCATAGCCCATTCTCACCTCGAGGATCGGTGCAAATATTCGCCGGTGCATCCAAACCCCGTGACATGATACGCTCTTTTGCACATAAGCCTCATTATATCTTATTCAAAATAGCCACCATTCCTACCTATTATGGCATTTCCATAGCCATTCCGATATATATTGCCATGCAAATTCCATCGTCACTTCACATGACTAGTTCGTTCATCATCATAATGCTTTGCATGATCATATATAGTTGACATAGTATTTGTAGCAAACCCACCATTCTTCATATTTTTTATACATGTCATGCTAGATCATTGCGCATCCTAGTGCACTGCCAGATGCATTTATTCAGAGTCATATCTTCCTATCAATCCTTCATGTTGAGTTGTAAGTAAATAAAAGTGTGATGATCATCATTATTAGTGCATTGTCTCAATGAGGAAAGATGATGGAGACTATGATTCCCCCACAAGTCGTGATGAGACTCCGGACGAAAAATGAAATAAAAATGGGGGAGGACAAATGAGCCCACCATAAAAAAAGAGAAAATGGAGGAGGCAAAAAATAAGAAGAGAAAAGCCCACCATAGAAAAATAAAAATAAATAAATGAGAGAAAAGAGAGAAGGGACTTTGCTATTGTCCTTTACCACACTTGTGCCTCAAATTGGCACCATGTTCTTCATATAGAGAGTCTCCTATGTTGACACTTCCATATGCTAGTGGGAACTATCTTTTCATATAATAAACTTGGCTTGTATATTTTGATGATGGGCTTCCTCAAATGCCCGAGGTCTTCATGAGCAAGCAAGTTTGATGCACACCCCACTTAGCTTCAGTTGAGCTTTCATACACTTATAGCTCTAGTGCATCATTTGAATGGAAATCCCTACTCCTTGCATTGACATCTATCAATGAGCATCTCCATAGCTCATTGGTACGCCTAGTTGATGTGAGACTATCTTCACCACTTTTTACCCCTTTCATACGTACCAGCATATTCTATACCACCTATATGTTATGTCCAATGGTTCACGCTCATGTATTGCGTGAAAAATAAAAAGTTCATGCATACTGAAAAATTAAGATCCAATTGCCTAACTTGGACACCGTGGTGCTTAACATTTGTATCTATGTGGTGAATACGGAGTCATGCATTGCTAATATAATAAGATGAATAGGGGTAAACATTCTTTTAGGAGCCTATACTTTGAAAAATTAATGAGTTTGTTTCCTATACTTATAAATATTACTATGTTGTTGTTTGTTAATTCATCATTTCTCAATGAGCATACATACCAAAGATTACATAATGGGTAGCATGTCAAATCAAAAATTCTGTTTTTATCATTTACCTACTTGAGGACGAGCAGGAATTAAGCTTGGGGATGGTGATACGTCTCCAACATATCTATAATTTTTTATTATTCCATGCTAATATATTATCATTATAGGATACTTTTGGGGTATTTATTTACCAATTTATAATATTTTTGAGCACTAACCTATTGACCCAGTGCCCAGTGCTAGTTCCTATTTTCTGCGTGTTTTTGCCTTGGACTAAGGGGGGCAAAGGAGTCCAATTGCCACAAATCTTTTTGACGATTTTTTATGGACAAATACAAGACCTATAAGCTTTGGAGGAAGCCCAGAAGAGGTTCCAGGGACCCACCACATATCCACTCGCGCCACCAGGGGGCGGCCAGATATGTGGTGGCCCCCTGGAGCGTCTCTCGACGTCGTTCTCTGGCCTATAAATTCTCATCTACCCTAAAAATAGCAGAAGCGCTCCCAAAACACTTTTTCTGCCACCACAAGTATTTGTTCGATAGGAGGCCATCTACACCTCCATTTCGGCACCCTGTTAGAGGGGAGATCGATCACGAAGGGCCTCTTCATCAACCTTGCTGCCCTCACCATGATATGTGAATAGTTCACCACAAACCTATGGGTCCATAGGTGCTTATGGCAATCTCTCTCTCTCTCTCGATCTTCAATACAATGTTCATCGCATCTTTGCCTTGATCTATCTGTTGTAATCCCTTTGTATGGTGTGTTTGTTGGGATCCGATAAATTGTGACTTTATCTTCAGATTATTCATGAAAATTATTTGAGTCAAATCTGATTACTATGATACTTATTTGCATGACCATCATAGCTTTGTAATGCTCTATGATCTATTGAGATAGTTTGGCCACCTAGATTGATATTTCTTCAGTGGGAGTGGTGCATTGTAGTAGGTTCAACCTGGCGAGTTTCTATATCCCAGTGATAGAAGGGGACAAGTTACGCCTTTGTGTTGTTGCTAATAAGGATAAAACGATGGGGTTTATTCATATTGATTGAGTTTGATTTGTCTAAATCATGTCATCATTCTCCAAGGATTACTTTGTTTGTCATGAACTTAATACGTAGAGAGGCAAGCATAGAAGCACTCTTGAAGTGGAGTAATAGTAATAGGTGCAGGCATGAGTCATCCTATTTTCTTATGAACGTGATGTCTATATGCACATGATCATTGCCATGAAAATCGCTTAACTATTCGCGTTTTTATCAATTCCCCAACAGTAATTTGTTTACCCACCGTATGCTTTGCTTATGAGAGCTGCCACTAGAGAACTCTACGGCCCTCGGGTCTATTCACTTATATATTCACAAATACTATCATTACATTGCTATTATTTATTACCTTTTATTTATTTTGCACCTTACTATTATCTACAAAACGCACTTGCTTGTAAATAATGAGATCAACGGGATGGACAACCCTCTTGTCGGTGTTGGGTGCAAGTTGTTTGTTCTTTTGTGTGCAACCACTGAAGACGGTTGAGAATTGGTATTTCTATTGGTTCGATAAACCTTGGTTTCATAACTGAGGGAAATACTCACCCACTTTGTGCTGCGATTACCCGTTCCTCTTCACGTAAAACCCAACGCAGATCATGAGTATTAGTAGGGAACTGCCATCTAGCTCTGCTTTTGATTCACATACTATTTTGAATCATCTTATTACACCACCGCGTGTTGCTCATTCTAATATATCGCTTGAACTTGATGATGCTACTTTTGAAATTAATGGTGGTACTACTGCTACGCTTGATGAAACTGAAATTGTGGCACTAAATGAATTACTTGATGCTCATATTGCTAAAGCTAGAGTATTTGAAAATGGTGAAACCGATGAAGATTTGAATCACCTACTACACCTCGCTCTCCCGATAAATATGAATTGCCTTATGTACGTGAAGGTTATGTTATTGATGGGGAATCAGTTAGGGACTTTCTTGCTTCTGAAAATAGAGATGACTTGAAGAAACTACTATGCAAACTGAAAGAAAAATCTATGACGGAGAAAAAGAAATTTGATCCTAAATTTTCTACTTCTCCTATATTTGTTACTGATAAGAATTATGAATTCTCTGTAAACCCTGAGTTTATTCCTATAGTCTAATCTGATCCTTTCTATGGTTATGAAACTAAAACTATCGTCGGACATCTCACTAAATTGAATGATATTGATGATTTTATTTACTAATGAGGAAAATATATATTACTATTAGATCCTTAAGTTTTTTTCCTTTCTCGCTAAAACACGAGGCTAAAGAATGGTTCCTTTGTCTTGCTCCTGGTTGTGTGCGTAGTCCCCAGGACATGTTGTATTACTTCTCTGAAAAATATTTTCCTACTCATAAGAAACAAGTTGCCTTACATGAGATATTTAACTTTGTGCAAATTGAAGAAGAGAATCTCCCTGAAGCTTGGGGGAGGCTTATCCAGTTACTTAGAACTTTGCGTGATCATCCTCTTAAGAAAAATGAAATACTTGATATATTTTATAACAGACTAATCGATGCTTCTAGGGATTTCCTAAATAGTTGTGCTGGTTGTGTTTTCGGGGAAAGAATTGTTGGAAAACCTTAAGAACACTTAAATAACATATTGCAAAATGCCGATGATTGGACACTTCCTGGTATACCCACAATACCTTGCTCCATTAAACAAAACTATGTTAGAACTGCTTTATGTGATCTAGGAGGTGGTGTTAGTGTTATGCCTTTCTCTCTTTATAAGAGCCTTGAATTGAATAAGCTTACACCTTACATCTTTGCAAATGGCTGACAAATCCACTGCTATACCTATTGGAATTTGTGAATATGTTCCTGTTGTGGTTGCAATGTTACTATCTCGACAAACTTTTTTATTCTTGAAATGCCCGACGACAACAACATGTCGATCATCCTTGGCAGACCCTTTTTAGATACTGCAGGGGCTGTTATTGATTGCAACAAAAGCAAGGTCACTTTTCATGTCAATGGCAAACAAAATACCGTTCATTTTTCGAAGAGGCAAATCTTGGTTAATAATATTAATATCATTGAGCCTAGTGCTATGGTCATCATTGGAGAATTCAAAATTCCCCTACCTACTTCCGTGAAGAAATACCATAATCTTATTGTTGGGGAAATTCAAATCCCCATTGAGGTAACTTAGCGTCATACGAAAATTCTCTGTCTTCATGTCAATTGGAAATGGTTATTAATAGACTTGATCAACCTTATTAATGGATCCTTTTTGAAAGACATGTGGTTGATAAATTTAGTAGGCACAACTCCCTGTATTTTTAGTTTTCTCTCTGTTATTTTTAGTTGAATATAATTAAATGCCAAGATTATCTTGTTTTCTAAGTTTTTTGTGTAATAAAAAATGACCCAAAAATAAAAAGCCTCAGAGTGCCACAAATTTTTAACATGCATTTTCTGGAATATTTACGATTTTTGATGCTGAAAACACATCAGGAAGGGGCACCTGTGGTTCACAAGGCAACAAGGCGTGACCACCCCCTAGGGCGCGCCCTATTGTGTGGTGGGCTCATAGGGGGCCCTGGCCTTATCTCTTCAGCCCATGTCATCCCCTACCTCTAGTAAAAATTCCCTAGCTCTCTGTCTCTCTCTCTCTCGTGTTCTTCCTCTTGAAACTGAAATTTCAGATCTCATTGTTCGGAACACCGTTTCTGAAACTATTTTGAGGAATTGCTCCTTGGTATATGAATCTCCCATTCCTCCAATTACCTTTTTCATTAGTGGTTTATATTTTGCATATTTTGCTGCACTTGGTGCTACTGAAAATGATCTTGCATGTCCAATTCTTTAAGTTCCAAGTACTGGGAATGTTTGATATGTCCTCTAGGCATCCATATGAGTATGTACTATCAATCTTGAAAAGTTTTATTGACATAATTTTGTGGTCCAAAAATTTTAGAAATTTATTCATAGGAAGATGAACTTCCTTAGGAGAGGTTCCTCAAGCCGGAGCTCCAAAGGAGTTGCTGTGAGGACCCTAGACCAAGATATAAACATTCCTCACAACACGGAGGTTGGGCCATGTGAATGGCCACATACACCTTTCATGAGTGATGCGGGTTTTCATCAAGAGTTCATGCAATTCATTGCAAATGCCGAGTTGACCAACTTCCTCGCAGATGAGTGTGACCAATACTATCTCCTTACAAATTCCTTTGTGCATATTTTTTACTTCAACAATACGCCCGATGCTCCCATGGTTCATTTTGATTTATATGTTGAACATCATGAAATACCACTCTCCGAATTCTACGAATATGCATGATTCCTTCCGACGGGGGAACTCATGAGCCTAGAACCAAGGAGTTCGAGGAATTCCTCCTCACCTAGATCGTGGGAGAAACTAGGGGTGTGTCGAAGTCTAGGGCCACTAGTTTACATTTTCATCTGCACTACTTCGCTTTATTTATAGGGAAATGTTTAACTGCTATGACTCGGGGCGGTGGTCTCAGTGCTCCATCCCTCGCTATCTTACGTCACGCACTTTACGGCGACAATACTTATAGCATAGGAGCTATTGTAGCATGTCGCTTGCATATTAATCTAATTAAGGGAAAAATCCATGGTGGTATTTATGCCACCCACCTAGCAAAGCGTTTAAATGTTTCCATACGTCCAACTGATTACTTATCGCCTAATGTTTATCTTGATCATCAGTCTATGTTAGATCACCAATTCACTGAGGAACCTAAACCCCCGCATCACATTCATTACAACTTAGTATACAACGAGACTACTCTCGATGTTATTGTGTTGCATGCATCCTCTTTGTTTAACTTTCATGACAGGCACAGATATACCATCATGCCGGAGGATGTAATTGCTTACTAGAATGAGTTAGGTGTGGCAAAGGCCGACACCCAGGCATGTGACGCTCAGGTGCCTCAACAGCAATACTTCCCAGGACCTGACGGCTATTATCAATGGTGATCACCAAGCTAGGAAAACTCCCAAGCTTGGGGAGTATGTATTTCTCACCGACATTACATTCATGTTCACACACTTCATATAAACTATCGGTCTTCATCCTCTTTCATTGTATATCCATGTTAGTCTTATTTTTCCGCTTTCTTCTTGTGTGTTTTAAAAAAACTATAGAAAACCAAAGCTACTTATCAAAAAAAATTATTTTTTCTTTCCTGTTAATTAGTTGTAGTATTAAAAGAAAACCCAAAAATATTTCCTTTACTTGTTAGGAGCTTTCCTGTGTAAATAGTTTCTTCTAGTTTTTGTTTTCCCCTTTATTTTGCTTTCTTCGAGAAAAATCAAAAACTCCAAAAATATTTCAGTGTGTTTCTCTGAATTTCTGTTCTTTTCTTTGAGTCGTTGAAAGGAGAAGACCACGATGAAAATGCTGAGCGACTCTCATATGCATTAATGTTGATCTAACCAAGAGCCAATTTTACCATGACTTATCCTTTGCACAAATGCCTTGTAGATTCCAGCTTAGTCCATGTAACATCCCAAATATTGGAATGTTATAATAAATAGATCAATGATTGTTTGTCTGATTGAGTGATTGAATTTGAGGGAAAATCTGAAACTTTTTTAAACTCTTGGATGAGAGGGAATAAAATGACTTTCCCCTTTGCTTTTGAATTAAAATTCATCCAATTCCAAATTAGTGAGAGAAGATGGCATGACTTCTTCATAATAAAACATTTGAAAAGTGAATTTGAAAACTATTTGAAATCCTTTTGTTATGGAGTTCATTTCATATTTGGTCCCATTTTAAAGTTTAAAAGAATTCAAATTCCCTTGACAAAATATTGAGAGGAGCAACATGACACTCCAAACCAGGGGCAATTGGAATTATATTTGAATTCATAAAACTCAGTAGATTATTTGGAAATTATTTGAATTTCAAATTCCAAGCCATTCTTGAAGTGATTTTTCAACTTTACTTTTCTACATAAATAAAATATATGGAAAATAGGGTAAAATGATTCCCTTCAACATAAAAATGGAGATAAATGAATTTGGAGGCATTTTGGTATTTTCAAAATGTTTCCTTTGCATTTTATATGCATTAGTAGCACTGTTCAAATTTACTGATTTTGTAGGAATTTTGTTTGACAATGAAAATATGTTCATCTTTTCGATTTATTTTTTCTGGTCATTTTGATATATAATATGTCTATATAAAGGTATTTTAGTTTTTCCTTTTATTCAACTTCCTTTTCTATTTTTGTTTTATAAAAAGGAAAATCGATTTATTTAGGAAAGCCTGAGCCAGCCCAGCAGCAGATCTGGCCCAAATCCCCTCAGGAAGATTCCGAATCCCTACGGAATCGGCCACCGATTGCTGCACCGCCTTTTTCTCTCTCTGGCACGCTGGTCCCATCGCCCAACCGCAAATCCCGCTGGTCGCCTCTTTCCTTTCCCTGTCGCACCTTTCTTCGCTGGAGATTCGTCGGATCTCCCCGAATCCGAGCACAGACGTCGTCCCCTGCTCCAAGGCGAGGCCCCCTATAAAAGGAGGAGTCCCGCACCCCGTTCTGCAACTAAACCCCAATGCCCGTGCCCCCACACCCCCGCAATCCCTCGTTGGAGCAAAGCCCTGCCGCCACGCCATTGCTGAGATGTCGATCGCTTCCGACCACGCCGAGCTCTCCCACCACCACCAATAGCTCCGCCGAGCTCTCCTGCACCTCCCCCTGCAGTCGCCTGAGCTCCAAAGCCGCCATAGCAACCTCGCCGACGACCACCCAAACACCACCTCCGCCCCTGAGCTCACCGTTGTTGTCCCCGTCATCCCCAACCGACGCCAAGGCCACCTTCGTGCTCTCCATCCTCATCCGCGTTGCCTGGCACTGTCGCCCTCATCGGAGACTCATCGGAGAGCTCGCCAGCATCAAACCGCCGCCGCCATCGCCGAACCTCGCCGGAGTTGACCTCCAACTCGGTGAGCCTCTCCCTCCGTCCGATCTATTTAAACGGCTCCGATTAGATCCCGCGTACCGCTTCGGTCTTTTCAAAAGAACCGGTCGGTTTTCTGTTTAGTTATTATTAACCGAATCGTTTTTCTTTAAATTCTGGCCATCCGCTAGTTAGGCTAAACTGCGCACACCATCAACCAACTAGAAAGCGCCACGTAGCACCCCGTGTTTGTCAGTTTAGATTTCCTCTATTTGTTTTCTATTTTAAAAACAGAATAGACCCTCATTTTGTTTTTGCTATAACTATTAGGATTTTTAGTGTTTTTGAGTGATTCTTTTTGCATTGTGTCACAAATTTTGTCTAGTTTCCCTAGATATAAAGTTTGAAAATATTTGAAGTTTTTAAATTTGAATTCATTGAAATTTACTCAAACCACTAAATTTGAATAACTTGAGTTTAAAAATAGATTTTGAGTTGATTCTTTTCGCTACTTGTCATTAGTGACTTTATTTAACAATAGGTAGAATTTGAGAATTTTTAGAATATTTTAAATTAGGGTTTCAAGCAAAACAGATTATGTTTTAGTTCTTTTAGGTTTATTTCTATTTCTTTTGTTTTAAATTATTTTATTTTATTTTAGTCTACAAATTTTACTTTGTTTTCTGTTAGTTAGCATTAGTACTTCGACCAAATTTATTTTTATGTTATTTATTATTTTTGATAGCACGAAATCAATTCTAGTTTCATAATAACTTGTAAATTGATTTCATTGCTAGTTGGATTTCCTATTTGAAATTATTTTCTTAAATTGTTTTATAAGTTTTACTTTCTGTTAACTTAGTTATTATATATTTTTGTTTTCTCTCATTTTAGTATGTTCTTGTTTTTCTTGTTGTTAAGTTTATTAGGCAAAAACTTTTGTTGTTTAGAGTATTGTTTTCTTAGTTCTTAGTTGTTCTTCAAAAGTAATTCTTTTTGCTAGTAAAATATTTACTAAAATACTTTTGTTATATTTTACTTTGTTTTTGTTTTGTTACTTTTGAAAATAGGTTATTTGTAGGGAAAACTACACATGGTTGATTTGATGAAGTTTTGTTATTTGAACTTTTGTCTTAAGTATTTCCTTCATCACGACCCTTTTGTGTTTTGGTTTTGTGTTACTTTTGATTGTTAGCATTGATTGCTAGTATGATTGCTTATATGAATGCAATGATTGGCTATATAGATTTCCATCGGAGAGTGACGAATAGTTCTATCAAGTAAATTTCTGAGAGCGATTCTATCTTCATCAACCTTACCAGGCAAGTTCACATTGACCATGTTATTACCTATGTTTTCAATTTGCATTAGTTCAACCTTTCCACCCATTGCATGCAAAGTAGGTACTTGGAAACTTGGTTACTTAAGTAGTATCATGTGGTCGGCCACCCTATTACCCTTGTTACTTTGGCCAGGATGTTATTTTATTTTGCTATGCTTTTAGTAGACGGGGTTTTGGTTGAGTGACTACCATGTGAGTTGTGAGACTTAATTGATGATGAAGACCTCAAGACTCCAAGAATTATTTTTCAAGACCTCATGATGCAATACACCTCTGGTGGATGATGGTTGAACCGCGCCCTGGAGAAACCAGTGGTTAGCCTAGTTGTTGCTGGAGAAGTGCTAGTATTCACGCGGAAAGGTCCACCCAGGCACAAAGAGATGGATGGATACTTCAAGACCCAAGGCTTACCTGCACAGCCACAAGCCATTATGGGCTTTGGCTTGGTTGGACATTGTGGTGACTCTGGACAGCCGGTGCTACGAGATGTAGAAGAACGGTAGGAATGGATGGGCACCGGTAGAGTCTTAGAGGAACCCCTTTAAAGACCATGTTTTGGTCATCCATTTCTCAAACACCTTGAAGTGTGAGGAATCCAACGGAGGCGATCAAATCTTGTGGGGAACATGTGCAAAACTCTGCAGAGTACTCAAGCCTAATCGATTAGCCATGTCCACGGTCATGGACAATTTGAGCCAAAGGAACTGAAACTATCAGGAAGTCTTAACACAAATAATTATAATGATGAGGGTATTATTGTTAACTTTGGTATGAGAATTGGTTGGTGGAACCATCTCATTAAACAACCAACTTTATAGTAATAATTTTTGCTTTTGCCCCCTCTCTTGTTGTAGGAAAAAAAATTGCTTTACGCAAAACTTAAACTTATAGCCCCACCTGCCATATATGATTATAGTATAGATGGTATTTTCACCCCCCCCCCTCTCTCTTGTGACTTGCCGGCATATTCAAAATGCTGACCTACATGGCTGCAACGTCTCATGTTGCAGATACTCTTCTACGATGAGTAAGAGTACGATTCAGGGTTATGGTCTACACTCAACCTGCCATTGGTGTTTATTGGGACTCCACTCCCGTTGAGTGTTTCCGCTGAGATTTTAAGGTACGTATCAGTTTTACCTTAATTACATGTGATTGCACTTTGATATATACATTGATGTACTATGTGTGCCAGCATACTGATCCAGGGATGGCACAAAACACACAGAGGCTTGACCTTTTCCAGGTTGGGTCGCTACAGAGATGGTATCAGAGCACATGTTGACTGTAGGACGTGACCCTCGAATACGGAAAGCCCTAGGATAGGATTGTTGGGAGACGTAGTAGTAAATCAAAATTTTCCTACGTTCACCAAGATCTATCTATGGAGAAACCAGCAACGAGAGGGGAGAGATTGCATCTTCATACCTTTGAAGATCGCTAAGCGGAAGCGTTACAAGAACGCGGTTGATGGAGTCGTACTCGCAGCGATTCAGATCGCGGTAGATCCGATCAAGTGCCGAACGGACGGCACCTCCGCGTTCAACACACGTGCAGCCCGGTGACGTCTCCAACACCTTGATCCAGCAAGGAGGAAGGAGAGGTTGGGGAAGGGCTCCAACAGCAGCACGACGGCGTGGTGGTGGTGGAGTAGCAAGGTATTCCGACAGGGCTTCGCCTAAGCGCTGCGGAGGAGGAAGAAGAGAGGTAGGGCTTCGCCGTGAGAGAGAGAGATCAAATCTTATCTCAAAACATCCAAAACCTCAAGTATATATAGGAGGAGGGACGTGGAGGGCTGGCTTGGCCTCTACTCCAAAGAGGAGATGGCCGGCCGAATTAAAGGGAGAGTCCACCTCCCACAAGGGAGGTGGATCTCCTCCTTTTAAATCCTTTTTGCCTTATCTCCTTATCTCCAGCCACATGGGCCTTTAGCAAAAGTATTTCCCAGCCCAATAAGGGCTGACACACTTTATCTAACAGCCCATGAAGTCCTCTGGTCGTCACACCCCTCCCGGGGTCCTCCGGCACCCTCCCGGCACTCCCGGTACACTACCGATGAGCCCGAAAACTTTCCGGTGACCAAAACTGGACTTCCTATATATCAATCTTTACCTCCGGACCATTCCGGAGCTCCTCGTGACATCCGGGATCTCATCCGGGACTCCGAACAACCTTCGGTAATCACGTATACCATTTCCCTATAACCCTAGCGTCATCGAACCTTAAGTGTGTAGACCCTACGGGTTCGGGAGACACGTAGACATGACCGAGACACCTCTCCGGTCAATAACCAACAGCGGGATCTGGATACCCATGTTGGCTCCCACGTACTCCACGATGATCTCATCGGATGAACCACGATGTCAAGGATTCAATCAATCCCGTATACAATTCCCTTTGTCTATCGGTATGATACTTGCCCGAGATTCGATCGTCGGTATCCCCATACCTTGTTCAATCTCGTTACTGGCAAGTCTCTTTACTCGTTCCGTAATACATCATCCCGTGGCTAACTCCTTAGTCACATTGAGCTCATTATGATGATGTCTTACCGAGTGGGCCCAGAGATACCTCTCCGTCACACGGAGTGACAAATCCCAGTCTCGATTCGTGCCAACCCAACAGATACTTTCGGAGATACCCGTAGCGTACCTTTATAGCCACCCAGTTACGTTGTGACGTTTGGCACACCCAAAGTATTCCTACGGTATCCGGGAGTTACACAATCTCATGGTCTAAGGAAATGACACTTGACATTGAAAAGCTTTAGCAAACGAACTACACGATCTTTGTGCTATGCTTAGGATTGGGTCTTGTCCATCACATCATTCTCCTAATGATGTGATCCCGTTATCAACGACATCCAATGTCCATGGTCATGAAACCGTGACCATCTATTGATCAACGAGCTAGTCAACTAGAGGCTCACTAGGGACATGTTGTGGTCTATGTATTCACACATGTATTATGGTTTCCGGTTAACACAATTATAGCATGAACAATAGACAATTATCATGAACAAGGAAATACAATAATAACCATTTTATTATTGCCTCTAGGGCATATTTCCAACAGTCTCCCACTTGCACTAGAGTCAATAATCTAGTTCACATCACCATGTGATTAACACTTACATCACCATGTGATCATATCATCATGTGATTAACACCCAATAAGTTCTGGGGTTTGCTCATGTCCTGCTCGTGAAAGAGGTTTTAGTCAACGGGTCTGCGACATTCAGATCCGTGTGTACCTTACAAACTTTCCATGTCATATTTGTAGATACTGCTCCCACGCTCCACTTGGAGCTATTCCAAATGGCTGCTCCACTATACGTAGCTGGATTTCTACTAAGAGTCATCCGGATTGGTTTTAAAGCTTGCATCATCGTAACACTTTACGATGAACTCTTTATCACCTCCATAATCGAGAAATATTTCTTTAGTTCTCAAGTTACTAAGGCTAACTTTGACCGTTGTCTAGTGATCCACTCTTGGATTACTCTTGTACCCCTTGACAGACTCATGGCAAGGCACACACAGGTGCGGTACACAGCATGGCATACTATATAGAGCCTATGGCTAAAGCATAGGAGATGACACTCATCTCTTCTTTATCTTCTGCCGTGGTCGGGTATTGAGTCTTACTCAATTTCACACCTTACAATACAGTCAAGAACTCCTTCTTTGACCCATCTATTTTGAACTCCTTCAAAAACTTGTCAAGGTATGTCTTCGTCGAAAAAACTTATCAAGCGAATAGATCTATCCCTATAGATCTTGATGCTCAATAAAATAGTAGCTTTATCTGGGTCTTCCTTTGAAAAACAAAACTTTTCAAACAACCCTTCATGCTCTTCCAGAAATTCTACATCATTTCCGATCAATAATATGTCAACTACATATTCTTATAAGAAATTCCATAGTGCTCCCACTCACTTTCTTGCAAATACAAGTTTCTCATAAACTTTGTATAAACTTAAACACTTTGATCACCTCATCAAAGCATATATTCCAACTCCGAGATGCTTGCTCCAGTCCATAGAAGGATCGCTGGAGTTTGCATATTATTAGCATCCTTAGGATTGACAAAACCTTCTGGTTGTATCACATACAACTCTTCCTCACAGAAACCATTACGGAAACCTTGTTTTGTCATCCATCTGCCAGATTTCATAATCGAAAAATGCAGCAACTGCTAACAAAATTTTAATAGACTTTTAGCATCGCTACAGATGAGACAATCTCATTGCAGTCAACTCCTTGAACTTGGCGGAAACTTCTTTGCGACAAGTCGAGCTTTATAAACGGTGACATTTCACCATTAGCGTCTATGTTTATCTCAAAGGTCCATTTGTACTCAATGACCCGCCATTCAACAGGCAAGTCTACCAAAGTCCATACTTGGTTTTCATACATGGATCCTTTCTCGGATTTCATGGCTCCTAGCCATTTGTTGGAATCCGGGCCCACCATCGCTTCTCCATAGTTCGTAGGTTCATCGTTGTCCAACAACATGATTTCCAAGACAGGGTTGTCGTACTACTCAGGAGCAGTACGCGTCCTTGTCGACCTACGAGGTTCGATAGTGACTTGATCCGAAGCTTCATGATCATCATCATTAACTTCCTTTTCAACTAAGTAGGCTCTACAGAAACATCTTTCTGTGTTGCGCTATTCTCTGGTTGAAACAAAGGTTCAACAACCTTATCAAGTTCTATCTTCCTCCCACTCAATTCTTTCGAGAGAAACTCTTTCTCAAGAAAGGACCCGTTCTTAGCAACAAACACCTTTTGCGCTTGGATCTGAGATAGAAGGTATACCCAATGTCTCATTAGGGTATTCTATGAAGATGCATTTGTCTGCTTTGGGTTCGAGCTCGCTAGGTGAAAAACCCATTTTCACATAAGCGTCGCAGCCCCAAACATTAAGAAATGACAGCTTAGGCTTCTGTCAAACCATAATTCTCACGGTGTCATCTCAACAGACTTAGATGGTGCCCTGTTAAAGTGAATGGATTTGTCTTTAATGCATAACCCCATAACGATAGTGGTAAAACGATAAGAGACATCATAGTACTCACTATATCCAATAGAGCACGACTACGACGTTCGAACACACCATCACACTATGGTGTTCCAGGAGGCGTGAGCTGTGAAACAATTTCCACATTGTCTAAAATTGCATACCAAACTCGTAACTTAGATATTCACCTCCATGATCATATCATAGACATTTATCTTCTTGTCACGATGATCTTTAACTTCACTCTGAAACTCCTTGAACCTTTCAAACATTTCAGATTCGTGTTTCATTAAGTAAATATCCCCATATTTACTCAAATCATCAGTGAAGGTAAAGAAAAACAACGATATCCACTGTGTGTTTCAACACTCATTGGACCACATACATCAACATGTATTAATTCCAATAAGCCACTTGCCCGCTCCATCATATTGGATGACGGGGTCTCAGTCATCTTGCCCAAGAGGCATGGCTCGCATGTCTCAACCGATTCGAAATCGAGTGAGTCAAAAAACATCCATCATCATGGAGTTTCTTCATGCGATTTATACCAATATGACATTACGTGGCAGTGCCACAAGCATGTGGTACTATCATTATTAACTTTGTATCTTTTGGTACCAATGTTATGAATATGTGTACTACTACGATCATGATTCGATAAACCATTTCGAGTGGGTGCATGACCATTGAAGGCATTATCCATGTAAACAGAATAACCATTATTCTCTAACTTATATGAATAACCGTATCGCACTAATCATGATCTAATCACGTTTATGCTCAACGCAAACACCAAATAACATTTATTTAGGTTTATCACAAATCCTGAAGGTAGAGAGAGCGTGCGATGGTGATCACATCAATCTTGGAAATACTTCCAACACACATCGTCACCTTTCACCTAGCTAGTCTCCATTTACTCCGTAGCTTTTATTTCGAGTTGCTAACACTTAGCAACCGAACCGGTATCTAATACCCAGGTGCTACTAGGAGTACCAGCAAGGCACACATCACTAACACGTATATCAAATATACTTCCATTGACATTACCAGCCTTCTTATCTACCAATCATCTAGGGTTTTTCTGCTTCAGCGAACATTCTCCTCATAACAGAAGCACTTAGTCTCGGGTTCGTGCTCAACCTTGGGTTTCTTCACTAGAGCAACAACTGGCTTGCCATTCCTGAAGTTTTTCCCTTCTTGCCCTTGCCCCTTTTGAAACTAGTGGTTTTCACTTAACCATCAACACTTGATGCTCCTTATTGATTTCTACCTTCGTGGTGTCAAACATCACGAACAACTCAGGGATTATCTTATCCATCCCTGGCATGTTATAGTTCATCATGAAGCTCTAGTAGCTTGGTGGCAGTGACTTGGAGAACTGCATTAATCACTATCTCATCTGGAAGATTAACTCCCACTTGATTCAAGTGATTGTAGCACCCAGACAATCTGAGAACACGCTCACCGATTAAGCTATTCTCCTTTATCTTGCAGGCAAAGAATCTTGTTGGAGGTCTCATACCTCTCAACATAGGCACGAGCTTGAGATCACAATCTCAGCTCCTAGAACATCTCATATGTTCTGTGACGTTCAAAACATTTTGAAGCCTCAATTCTAAGCCGTAATGCATGACGCACTGAACTATCACGTAGTCATCAAAAAGTGCCTGTCATATGTTCACAACATCTACTAAGGTAGGAGAGACAGACACCCGCTAGCCACCTTATGCATCTAGTGCATGTCAGGCGGTGGAACCGGTCTCACGTAAGCGTACGTGTAAAGTTGGTCCGGGCCGCTTCATCCCACAATACCGCCGAATCAAGATAAGACTAGTAGCGGCAAGCAAATTAACAAACTCGACGCCCACAACTGCTTTGTGTTCTACTCGTGCATAGATTCTACGCATAGACCTAGCTCATGATGCCACTGTTGGGAGACGTAGTAGTAAATCAAAATTTTCCTACGTTCACCAAGATCTATCTATGGAGAAACCAGCAACGAGAGGGGAGAGATTGCATCTTCATACCTTTGAAGATCGCTAAGCGGAAGCGTTACAAGAACGCGGTTGATGGAGTCGTACTCGCAGCGATTCAGATCGCGGTAGATCCGATCAAGTGCCGAACGGACGGCACCTCCGCGTTCAACACACGTGCAGCCCGGTGACGTCCCCAACACCTTGATCCAGCAAGGAGGAAGGAGAGGTTGGGGAAGGGCTCCAACAGCAGCACGACGGCGTGGTGGTGGTGGAGTAGCAAGGTATTCCGACAGGGCTTCGCCTAAGCGCTGCGGAGGAGGAAGAAGAGAGGTAGGGCTTCGCCGTGAGAGAGAGAGATCAAATCTTATCTCAAAACATCCAAAACCTCAAGTATATATAGGAGGAGGGACGTGGAGGGCTGGCTTGGCCTCTACTCCAAAGAGGAGATGGCCGGCCGAATTAAAGGGAGAGTCCACCTCCCACAAGGGAGGTGGATCTCCTCCTTTTAAATCCTTTTTGCCTTATCTCCTTATCTCCAGCCACATGGGCCTTTAGCAAAAGTATTTCCCAGCCCAATAAGGGCTGACACACTTTATCTAACAGCCCATGAAGTCCTCTGGTCGTCACACCCCTCCCGGGGTCCTCCGGCACCCTCCCGGCACTCCCGGTACACTACCGATGAGCCCGAAAACTTTCCGGTGACCAAAACTGGACTTCCTATATATCAATCTTTACCTCCGGACCATTCCGGAGCTCCTCGTGACATCCGGGATCTCATCCGGGACTCCGAACAACCTTCGGTAATCACGTATACCATTTCCCTATAACCCTAGCGTCATCGAACCTTAAGTGTGTAGACCCTACGGGTTCGGGAGACACGTAGACATGACCGAGACACCTCTCCGGTCAATAACCAACAGCGGGATCTGGATACCCATGTTGGCTCCCACGTACTCCACGATGATCTCATCGGATGAACCACGATGTCAAGGATTCAATCAATCCCGTATACAATTCCCTTTGTCTATCGGTATGATACTTGCCCGAGATTCGATCGTCGGTATCCCCATACCTTGTTCAATCTCGTTACTGGCAAGTCTCTTTACTCGTTCCGTAATACATCATCCCGTGGCTAACTCCTTAGTCACATTGAGCTCATTATGATGATGTCTTACCGAGTGGGCCCAGAGATACCTCTCCGTCACACGGAGTGACAAATCCCAGTCTCGATTCGTGCCAACCCAACAGATACTTTCGGAGATACCCGTAGCGTACCTTTATAGCCACCCAGTTACGTTGTGACGTTTGGCACACCCAAAGTATTCCTACGGTATCCGGGAGTTACACAATCTCATGGTCTAAGGAAATGACACTTGACATTGAAAAGCTTTAGCAAACGAACTACACGATCTTTGTGCTATGCTTAGGATTGGGTCTTGTCCATCACATCATTCTCCTAATGATGTGATCCCGTTATCAACGACATCCAATGTCCATGGTCATGAAACCGTGACCATCTATTGATCAACGAGCTAGTCAACTAGAGGCTCACTAGGGACATGTTGTGGTCTATGTATTCACACATGTATTATGGTTTCCGGTTAACACAATTATAGCATGAACAATAGACAATTATCATGAACAAGGAAATACAATAATAACCATTTTATTATTGCCTCTAGGGCATATTTCCAACAAGGATATCTCTCAAAACTCTATTCTCCAAAGTATCTTTTACTTCTTATCCTTCTGAGTTTAATCAAATATCCCTCTTACCCCAAATAATTAGATAATACCCTTGTCTCTTTGACCACTCGGAGGAATCAACTAATTGTCACTTCAACGAGGACAAGATATCGGACAACTGATGACCAACTCAGACAAAGATGTATTTCACTATGGAAAGAGCTACAAGAAAATTGAAGACTATAAGGACGTGAAGAAATTGAAGACCATGAAGAGTTTCAAAGATTTTATGTCCCCAAGAAGACCAAACCCCTGTTGCATACTCACATTAGAGATGGTGATGTGTGAGTTGTCATTTGTGTGCATTTTTTGACGGCCACAAATAAATCATATTTTTGTAAACTATTGTTTTTATTGTGTGTGTCTCTCTACCTCTCTCTCGTATCTCATCCCAAAACCCTTGGACCCAATAGATGAAGAATGAAGGTGGACTTGTATTCTATGGACGGATGACTCAGCTGGAGGCAGAGCTATGGATTCAGAACATGGAGGATCACTTCGGGAAAAATTTGATTGCAAGGAAGTATGAGGTTCAATATGCTCTTCAGTACTTTACAACAATTGCTGCAACATGGTGGAAAATGCATCAAGCCATACAAGGAAATAATGGAGCAAAGACTTGGGAAGAATTCAAGGAGACCCTGTTAAGATCCCATCTTATCCGGAAGAACGATGATAAATCAATGAAGAAACCTTGTGCCTGCAAGATATGCGGAGAAATAGGGCACACCCAGGAAGAACACAAGGATGGATGCCCTTATTGTGAATACAATCACCTGGATGGAGAATGCCCAACTAGTCTGGTGACATGTTTCTTGTGTGAAGGAACTACTCATTACCCGACTCAATGCCAAATGTACCCCAAGGTACAAGAAGTCATCAAGCAGCAGAAGGAAGCCATGAAGGAAGCCTTCAGAGAAAATTTAGGAGAACCTATGATGAAGGAAGATGTTGAAGACCCTGATGGAGAAGGCCTAACCAGATTTTACTCCAATGCCTGCTATTCATGTGGAGAAGGACATTTCTCACAGGATTGTACAAAGGAAAGAAAAGAGTATCTGGGAAACTTCCCGACAGAAGAAATGGAGTTTGATCCACAGGAAATTGAAGGTTTGATCGGAACAAAGAAGCCTAGGAAGAGAAACCAAAGACATCCTCAGAACAACCCAATTTCTGCAAAGAAGGATTTGAGTCAAATCATGTGTTTCTGGTGCAAGAATTTAGGCCACTATGCCAATAAATGTCCCGAGAACAATCCCAACACCATGAAGCTTGCATAGTCACAAAGAAGACCCGAGACTGGTCGGAAGTCATTTATTTTGCTGCTAGGAAGCAGGACCTTTCGTCAATGACTGTCCCGCCCAAGGAGAAAGCTGGAGCTGAGTAACTGAAATTTTTAATATCAGTAATAAGTGTAGTACGAAACACTTTTTTTCATGAGTATGAGGAGTTGAATTATGTAATGGAAGTCTCGGAGAATGTAATGATTCAGGAATAAATAAAGTTAAAGTATCTGGAATCTCCTATGATGGAATGTTATGAGTTGTTTTCTTATAACCCGTATTTTGACCATTTTCAAGGAGATGAGACATATGGTCTATGGAGGGATTTATTTCTTACGATTTAAGGATGGTAATGCCCTGTGTGAACACAAACTAATGAAAATGAAAATGCATTCCACAAAGTTGAGTCTGGACAAAATAAGTTTGAGGTTTATTTTGGTACGTTGGTTATCTCAAGAGTATCAAGGAATGAAGAATTATTGGATTTAAAGGATGGTGTAATGTTGGAATATGGAATATTGGTAACACCATGGATGAGTTGAAGCTGTACTGGTGTTGAAGTGGGACCATACCCCAAAGGTCTAGGAGTTAATAAGGATCAAACACTACCTTGGTTGAAGGAAGAAAACTTGGACGAAGCTATGACTGATCAGCAAACGTTTTCCTTAGGAGTATCCGAAAGCCTGAGAGATGTGAAGAAACAATAGATGTTTTCACTTAGCTTGCAGAATCAATGTATTTATCCGAACTTTGTTTGTTGACAAGAGAAATTTCTGCAATGCTTGTGAGGAAGCCCAAGTGTTAGAATACGAGATTCACTAAACCTTATACAAGGTAATGATTTCAGTGCGGTAAATCTGAATGCCTTACCCATAGTAAAGAGACAACATTCTTTGAAGCTTTTGTTAAGCCTTAGAATGGTATGATGAAAACCCCTTGTACATGACAGTTGTTGTCACACATAGGAATTTTAAGGTGAGGAATGATGCCAAGACCCATTTCACTACAGGATAACCACTATTGGTAGACCACCATGAGATCTTCGATAAGTTATTTAGAATGATCATGAGACTTGTCAGTTAAGAAGATCTAGTAACGGGAGAACTTTGTATTGAGCAAGGAAACATTGGATTCTGATGGAAACATTATAAATATAATGGAAGAGCATCACCAAAGGAGTTACTGTGAAGAATGTGAGGAGGCTAATATTGCACAGGACCCAGAGGACCATCATGATTTTGAGGAACCAGTAATTCTCATTTTAAGTGTGGTAGCCCCACACTCTGGAGGTTAATGGATTTGTTAGAAGACCCCCAAACCCTAACCTTTTCTTTCTACCCTCTTCGAATCTCGAGGACGAGATTCATTTTAAGTGTGGTAGGTTTGTAACATCCCAAATATGGGAATGTTATAATAAATAGATCAATGATTGTTTGTCTGATTGAGTGATTGAATTTGAGTGAAAATCTTAAAAAATTTAAAACTCTTGGATGAGAGGGAATAAAATGACTTTCCCCTTTGCTTTTTAATTCAAATTCATCCAATTCCAAATTAGTGAGAGAACATGACATGACTTCTTCATAATAAAACATTTGAAAAGTGAATTTGAAAACTATTTGAAATCCTTTTGTTATGGAGTTCATTTCATATTTGGTTCCATTTTAAAGTTTGAAAGAATTCAAATTCCCTTGACAAAATATTGAGAGGAGCAACATGACACTCCAAACCAAGGGCAATTGGAATTATATTTGAATTCATAAAACTCAGAAAATTATTTGGAAATTATTTGAATTTCAAATTCCAAGCCATTCTTGAAGTGATTTTTCAAATTTACTTTTCTACATAAATAAAATATATGGGAAATAGGGTAAAATGATTCCCTTCAACATAAAAATGGAGATAAATGAATTTGGAGGCATTTTGGTATTTTCAAAATGTTTTCTTTGCATTTTATATGCATTAGTAGCACTGTTCGAATTTACTGATTTTGTAGGAATTTTGTTTGACAGTGAAAATATGTTCATCTTTTAGATTTATTTTTTCTGGTCATTTTGATATATAATATGTCTATATAAAGGTATTTTAGTTTTTCCTTTTATTCAACTTCCTTTTTGTTTTTGTTTTATAAAAAGGAAAATCGCTTTATTTAGGAGAGCCCGAGCCGGCTCAGCAGCAGATCTGGCCCAAATCCCCTCCGACAGATTCTGAATCCCTTCGGAATCGTCCACCGATCATTGCATCGCCTTTTGTCTCTCTCTGGCACGCTGGTCCCACCGCCTGACCGCAAATCCCATCGGTCGCCTCTTTCCTTTCCCCGCCGCACCTTCCTTCGCCGGAGATTTGCCAGATTTCCCCAAATCCGAGTGCAGACGCCGTCCCCTGCTCCAAGCCGAGGCCCCCCTATAAAAGGAGGATTCCCACACCCCATTCCGCCCCTAAACCCCAACGCTCGTGCCCCCCACGCCCCCACAATCCCTCGCCGAAGCAGAGCCCCGCCGCCATGCCATTGCTGAGCTGCCGCTCGCCTCCGACCACCCCGAGCTCTCCCACCGCCACCAACAGCTCCGCCAAGCTCTCCTGCACCTCCCCCTACACTCACCTGAGCTCCAGAGCCACCGTAGCAACCTCGCCGATGACCACCCGAACACCACCTCCGCCCGTGAGCTCATCGTCGTCGTCCCCAACCAACACCGAGGCCACCTTTGTGTCTCCGTCCTCGTCTACGTTGCCAGGTGGTGTCGTCGTCGTTGGAGACCCATCGGAGAGCTCGCCCGCATCAAACCGCCGTCGCCAGACCTGGCCGAAGTTGACCTCCACCTCGGTGAGCCTCTCCCCTCCATTTGATCTATTTGAACGGCTCCGATTAGATCCCACGTACCGCTTCGGTCTTTTCTAAAGACCCGGTCGGTTTATGTTTCGTTATTATTAACTAAATCATTTTTCTTTAAATTCTAGTTGTTCGCTAGTTAGGCTAAACCGCGCACAACATCAACCAACTAGAAAGCGCCACGTAGCACCCCATGTTCGTTAGTTTAGATTTCTTTTATCTGTTTTCTATTTTAAAAACAAAATAGACCCTGATTTTGTTTTTGCTATAACTATTAGTATTTTTAGTGTTTTTGAGTGATTCTTTTTGCATTGTGTCACAAATTTTGTCTAGTTTCTGTAGATATCAAGTTTGAACATATTTGAAGTTTTTAAATTTGAATTCATTGAAATTTACTCAAACCACTAGAAATTGAGTAACTTGAGTATAAAAATAGATTTTTGAGTTGATTCTTTTTACTACTTGTCATTAGTGACTTTATTTAACAGTAGGTAGCATTTGAGAATTTTTAGAATATTTTAAATTAGGGTTTCAAGCAAAACAGATTCGGTTTTAGTTCTTTTTAGGTTTATTTCTATTTATTTTGTTTTAAATTGTTTTGTTTTATTTTAGTTGACAAATTTTACTTTGTTTTCTGTTAGTTAGCATTAGTACTTCAACCAAATTTATTTTTATGTTATTTATTATTTTTGATAGCATGAAATCATTTCTAGTTTCATAATAACTTGCAAATTGATTTCATTGCTAGTTGGATTTCTTATTTGAAATTATTTTCTTAAATTGTTTTATAAGTTTTACTTTCTGTTAACTTAGTTATTATATATTTTTGTTTTCTCTTATTCAGTATGTTATTGTTTTTCTTGTTTTTAAGTTTATTAGGCAAAAACTTTTGTTGTTTAGAGTATTGTTTTCTTAGTTCTTAGTTGTTCTTCAAAAGTAATTCTTTTTGCTAGTAAAATATTTACTAAAATACTTTTGTCATATTTTACTTTGTTTTTGTTTTGTTACTTTTGAAAATAGGTTATTTGTATGGAAAACTATACATGGTTGATTTGATGAAGTTTCGTTATTTTAACTTTTGTCTTAAGTATTTCCTTCATCACAACCCTTTTGTGTTTTGGTTTTGTGTTACTTTTGATTGTTAGCATTGATTGCTAGTATGATTGCTTATATGAATGCAATGATTGGCTTTATAGATTTCCATCGGAGAGTGACGAATAGTTCTATCAAGTAAATTTCTGAGAGCGATTCTATCTTCATCAACCTTACCAGGCAAGTTCACATTGACCATGTTATTACCTATGTTTTCAATTTGCATTAGTTCAAACTTTCCACCCATTGCATGCAAAGTAGGTACTTGGAAACTTGGTTACTTAAGTAGTATCATGTGGTAGCCCACCCTATGCCCTTGTTACTTTGGCCGGGATGTTATTTTATTTTGCTATGCTTTTAGTAGACGGGGTTTTGGTTGAGTGTCTACCATGTGAGTTGTGAGACTTAATTCATGATGAAGACCTCAAGACTCCAAGAATTATTTTTCAAGACCTCATGATGCAATACACCTCTGGGTGGATGATGGTTGAACGGCGCCTTGGAGAAACCAGTGGATAGCCTAGGTGTTGTTGGAGAAGTGTCAGTATTCACGTGGAAAGGTCCACCAGGCACAAAGAGATGGATGGATACTTCAAGACCCGAGGCTTACCTGCACAGCCACAAGCCATTATGGGCTCTGGCTTGGTTGGACATTGTGGTGACTCTGGACAGTCGGTGCTACGAGATGTAGAAGAACGGTAGGAATGGATGGGCACCGATAGAGTCTTAGAGGAACCCCTTTAAAGACCATGTTTTGGTCATCTGTTTATAAAACACCTTGAAGTGTGAGGAATCCAACAGAGGTGATCAAATCTTGTGGGGAACGTGTGCAAAACTCTGCAGAGTACTCAAACCTAATCGATTAGTCGTGTCCACGGTCATGGACAATTTGAGCCAAAGGAACTGAAACTATCAGGAAGTCTCAACACAAATCATTATAGTGATGAGGGTATTATTGTTAACTTGGGTATGAGAATTGGTTGGTGGAACCATCTCATTAAACAACCAACTTTGTAGTAATATTTTTTGCTTTTGCCCCCTCTCTTGTTGTAGGAAAAAAATTGCTTTACGCAAAACTTAAACTTATAGCCCCACCTGCCATATATGCATATAATATAGATGATATTTTCACCCCCTCTCTTGTGACTTGCCGGCATATTCAAAATGTTGACCTACACGGCTGCAACGTCTCATGTTGCAGATACTCTTCTATGACGAGTAAGAGTACGATTCAGGGTTACGGTTTACACTCAACCTGCCGTTGGTGTTTATTGGGACTCCACTCCCGTTGAGTGTTTCTGCTAAGGTTTTAAGGTATATATCATTTTTACCTTAATTACATGTGATTGCACTTTGATATATACATTGATGTACTGTGTGTGCCAGCATACTGATCCAGGGATGGCACGAAACACATAGAGGCTTGACCTTTTCCAGGTCGGGTCGCTACAGCCCACGACACTCTTGCACTATTATTATTATTATCACATCGTTCGGTCGTGCAAGTGAAAAGCAACAGTGATGATATTTGATGAAGTGATCGTGGCAAAGGAAGCTGGTATTAACTCTTCTTGTTTTCCGTTTTTGTAAATATGTTTAGCTCGTTCGATCTTGATTCAGTATATCATGAATGAGCACGTTTATGATGACAATTGGAGATTATAGTTTCTCATGCCATGCTTAAATAGCTAGGAGTTGATAACGATTTGTCTTATATGTCAGCATGCATTAAAATGGTTATTATGTGGTATGGTATTTCCCTCTGAGTAATTCGAGCACTTGACTTGGCCCATGTGCAAACATGTAGTTGATTCAAAACCAATGCAACATTCATGATGTTTAAATTCAGAGTATTTATATCCTACTCATGCTAATGTCCAATATTAATTATTCACAATGCATGCTTATGACCGTTTTCGCTCTCTAGTTGGTCGCTTCGCAATCTATTGCTAGCCTTCACCTGTACTAAGCGGGAGTGCTGCTTGTGCATCCAAACTCTTAAAACCAAAGTTGTTCCAAATGAGTCCACCATGCCTACCTATTTGTGGTATTACCCTGTCGTTCCAAGTAAATTTGTATGTGCTATCTCTAATATTCAAACAAACATCTGTTTTGTGCACTTGGACTGCTCATGTAGCGATGAGGCTGTCGGTATCTTCCATGCTGAGTGAGTTATTCTCAGGACGGTCGTTTATTCACCGTCATTGCACGAGAGAGGCTGTTAAAAAGGATGTCCAGTCCTGCAAAATCAAAATTAATTAAACAACACTCCTTGGGACAGTTGATATGTTGGCAGGCACCCGTGGATTCGGTTAGCCATGGTTCGTGTATGGATTGTGGATAGGAGTAAACTTTATAATTCTATTTGGGAACCGCCAATAACGAGTTTAGCATGGAAGATACTGAAAACCTTTGTCGTAACGTTGACAGGAAAAGTGCACCACCCAAAATTCCAATTCCAATTATGTTTTAAAACTTGAGCTTTGGCACCTCTGCAAATCAATGCTTCCCTCTGCAAAGGGCGTTTCTACCTACTTTTATGTTGTTCCTGAGTCATCATCTTCTTACTAAAAGCACCAGACTAGAGAGTACTATTGTCATTTTTATGCATTGAGTCTAGTTAATGTTGGATGTGAGCATGACCGGATCTCTTCTACCCGAAATTATAATGTTTAGACGTTGCTTGAACCACATAGGTGCTCTGCATTTATGTTTTGAGGTCGCAGAAAGGGCTAGCAAAATACCATGTCATCATATTATATCATGATTGTTTTGAAAAATTGTTGGCATGTGAGATATCTTATTATTGCACGCTAGTTGGTTATGTATTACCATGAGTGAATATGATGTCTAATTGTGATCATGGATATGGTTACTTATGATTTATGCTGAAAACTTGAACACTAGCTAAGCATATATATGGCAACGAGACCAAAAGAGTTTGTAAAAGTTTTCTTTATCACCTTTAGTTTATCAACTAAATTGCTTGAGGACAAACAATGAGTTAAGATTGGGGGAGTTGATATGTAACCAACGTATCTAATTTTACAAACACTTTTGCTCTTGTTTTGGACTCTAATTTGCATGATTTGAATGAAACTAATCTGTACTGACGCTATTGTCAACACAACTACCTTGGTGTTATTTTTGTGCAGGAATAAAAGTTCTCGGAATTGGACGGAGATTTTTGTGAAATTTTTCTTGGAATTATAATGAATTATGATGCAAAGATCCACTAGAGGAGGGTCCCTATGGACCATGAGGCAACAAGGCTCGACAATTCCCCTAGGTCGCGCCCTGTTGTGTGGTGGGGCCCATGAGGCTCCCTCGACCCTATCTCCAGTCCTATAAATTCACATATTTCGAGAGAGAAAATTAAAGAGAAGCTTTCATTGTGATCTAAGGGACGGAGTCGCTGCCACCTCCTGTTCTTCCTCGGGAGGGCTAATCTGGAGTTCGTTTGGGGCTCCGGAGAGGGGTATTCGTCGCCGTCATCATGAGAAACCCTTCTCCATCAACTATTCCAGGATGCTCACCACTGGGAGTGGGTAATTCCTTTGTAGGCTTGCTGGTCGGTGATGAGTGTGGATGGAATTGATCATGTAATCGAGTTAATTTGATAGTGCTTGATCTCTAGTATCCACTATGTTCTAAGATTGATGTTGCTATGACTTTGCTATGCCTAATGCTTGTCATTGGGGCCTGAGTGCCATGATTTCAGATCTGAACCTATTATGTTTTCATGAATATAAGAGTGATTTGGATTGTATCTTGCAAGTTGTATGCACCTATGACGTGTCTTGATCTACATACCCCAAGGTGGCAATAATTGGGATTCTTTCCGGTGATTGTCGTAGTTTGAGGAGTTCATATATTCACCATGTGTTAATGCTTTGTTTCGGTTCTCTATTAAAAGGAGGCCTTAATATCCCTTAGTTTCCAATAGGACCCTATTGCCAAGGGAGGGTAGGACAAAAAATGCCATGCAAGTTCTTATCGCAAGCACGTATGACTATATACGGAATACATGCCTACATTATATTAATGAATTGGAGATAGTTCTGTATCGCTCTAGTGTGTAACTATTACATGATTGGTGTCATACATGTCTTTCCATCGCTGCACCACGTCCTACACTTTACATATACTGTATCTTGCTAAGTTACTATTGCTACTGTCACTGTCACTATTGTTACAAAATTGTTATTATCACTGCTGCTGCTGCTACTACCACTACTACTATTTAACGTGCTACTAAACCTTTGCTGTAGAGAGATATCCCATGTGCGATTGAATTGACAATTCAATTGTCAAGGTCGATAAATATTCTTTGGCTCCCCTTGTGTCAAATCAATAAATTAGGGTGAAATATTACCCGTTAAGACTGTCATGATCCCCTATACTTGTGGGTTATCAATTTTTTCTAGAGAAAGGATACCCACAGAGCTTCGAGGGGGTACGAGAAGACCCACAACCCCCCACAAGGTAGGGGGCATGCCTTGGAGGTCGGTGGAGCCCTAGTGCCTTGTGGGCCCTTGTGACCCGTTCTGGCGTGATTCCGACGTTGAATTTTTTATATATTGGGAAACCCCCGAAACTTCACCTAAAACATTTACTCTGTCGTCGCAAGCCTCTTTCTGAAGCGATCTCATGCGGAGCCCCTTTTCGGCGTCGTGTCAAAGAGGGTAAGCCATCATCGGAGGCCATCTTCATCACCCAGACAGTCTCCATGATTAGGAGGGAGTAGTTCACCCTCGCGGTTGAGGATATGTACCAGTATCTAGGTGTTTGA
The DNA here is from genome assembly GCA_022496015.1 of Hordeum marinum. NCBI lineage: Eukaryota > Viridiplantae > Streptophyta > Magnoliopsida > Poales > Poaceae > Hordeum > Hordeum marinum. The sequence continues at coordinate 219,392,125 of CM039672.1, forward strand.
TCTCACTCTCTCGTGGTCTTGGTAGGACACGATCTTGATGTACCATGAGATTTTTTTAATATATTTGGATCATATGATGTTCTTCCACTCTATCTCTTTTTGGTGAATTGAATCTTGCTCTTTGAGGTTTCTTTGCTATCACATTGAATATTTTGGATTCTAGATTACTTGATGCATGTCTCACTCGCGGATACTTGTGGTGACATCAGGGGTATCTAGGTGACATTAGAGTTGATTGATGCGTATCATATGGTGTTGTCAGTGTATGATCTCTTGAAATGTTCGTGACACTTTGGGGTGGTTCAATAGATTGAGTGGAAACACAACTTTGAGGTGGTTTACTACCTATGCGATTTCATCCTACTTTTTCCCAAAGGAGTAGATAATTTGGAGTGACTCTTTGCCGCACTTTGATGGATTGTTATATGATTCAGTTGTGTTAGTAATGTTGAGAGATTGCACTAGTGATAGTCTGACCCCCATGCCTTGTTTTCAAGCATTGTAATGTTGTTTGAGCTCACTTTTATCACTTTATACCTCGCTATTTTTATTTATTTATATTATGAAAACCTATATCTACTATCCATACCACACTTGTATCACCATATCTTCGCCGAACTAGTGCCCCTATACAATTTATCATTGTATTGGGTGTGTTGGGGACACAAGAGGCTCTTTGTATTTTAACTGCAGAGTTGTTTGAGAGAGACCATCTTCAGTCCAATTTGTTGTTGTCCTACAATACTCTAAGCATGGAGGCTCAACAGAGTTTACAAGAATAAATTTGAGTAGTAGACGTCACTCCTCACCACATCGCGCTCGATGTCGTCTTTCCGCGAATTCTGACATGCGTCGACATCTTTGCGCCGCTGCTCCGTTGATCTAATTTCGAAGACAAGGCCTTATATCACTGATTATTTATATTGCATAAATTAATTATGCAAATCAATTTATTATTGTTATTATTTTTCTTTCTGGCTCGCACTACTTCATGTGTGTAGATAATTAACTTCGATCGTGACACGCCGCCACCTCGGTAATGCAAGGTCGTCCTCCCTCATGGATAACCTGGTTAAATTGTCACCTCGGCGATTATCCCTATGCTGACATCACCACATTTAAGTTATATTTCTTCATTTATTTAATTTACATAAATTTATTGTGCAAATAATTTTTTACTTCGTTATGTGTGCAGGTAAATAAAATACGACTACACTATGCCACCACCTTGGCAGGCTAGCATCATCAAATAGGAAAACGCCCTCTGCGCACTCCCTCATATGAAGAGGGAAACTCTTGTTGGGAACCCATTAGAAGTACCAATAACCCCAAAGAAAGCGGTGGAGCACTTCATTAGTATTATCCCCGTCCAGAGGTAGGAGGAATGTGCATCATGCCAAACCTTAGAACCCAAGCATCAAGCTTTGGGCAAAGAGCCATCCAAATCTATGTGTAGCTGGTTCTATCTGAAATGTCAAAAACTCATACAAGACGTCAAACCTAGTCATGGCGGTAAACATGGATAAAGTCCTATTACTTTGGGTCGCATAACCCGTCGGATGCCACAAAGTGGAACCACATGTTGCACCTGTATCCCCAAATATCAAATGTCGTAGCGCTCCATGGAGGTGACAACTACTTCCTTGAACCATACACCATTATATGCATAAGTTTCGACTTGTGTTTTGGGCCAATAGCTAGGTTGCCTACTCCTATGTTTACCCCTTACATTTTCCGCTTGTTTTGCTAAGGCTGTAAGGGGAGCATCGATAGAGGCGAGGGTGTCCCATCTTTTGATGAGATAATAACTATCAATTTGGTGGAGAACAACTTTGAAAATTTGACTACAAACATGCATGACGTTGCGCCTTAGCAATCGCTAAACGAATCTCCTGAGGTTATTGACGATGTCGGAACACGATCAGCCTGACGACGAAAGTCTATTCCTGCAAGCAACCAAAGACAAGGAAGAATATTATAAAGAAATATGAATATTGCAAATATATATGAAGTATTTATAAAAGTGGGGATCTAGCGGTCTTGGCCTGGTTGTTGGACACAAACAAAGTAAACGAAGTTGCAATGGCTAACTTTTAACTAAACAAATCCCTCGAAAAAAGCTAGGGGATTTATCTACTTATATAGGACTAAGGGGTGGCGGACAAGAAGGTGGGAAGATGTCCCAGGGCATCCTAAACCTAACCCTAGGTTCTATAAGGCCCATCAATTCAAGTGGAGGTGACGCAACAACTTTTGACTTGTAGGTTTACTACAACATTGGACTATTTTGAGGATATATCGATGCTTTGGGTGAATGTGAAGTTGAATCCAATTGTGCTGGAAAGTTGACGAGATAAGATTTCCAACAAAAGAGGATTCACCCAATTTGGAATCCGGGTGCAAAAGTTGGAGGTGTTGCAAGTCAGGTGTGTCTATGTAGTCTGAATCTGAGTTTTAATCGTGGGGGACTTGGTTTGTGTCTTATCTTGAGCCAAAAGCGATGGGAAAGGACTTTCTAAACAATACCTAATCATCTCCTTTTACTTTATCTTCACACGTGGTTTGTACAAGTCTCCAACACACATGCAATTAGACATGGCATAAAAATTGGTGAAGTGTTTTTTTATCCTGGATAACATAAATAAATTAGTGCATACTTTGTATTAGAATCACCCCAAAAATATGCATGTATGCAATACTTTTGGTCGTATCCAAGGTATTTATGTCCTCGTCAAGCACCGTTGTGATTGTTACTTCTAGTTAAACCAATAAAATACCCCAGGTGGGAGAAGCCGAAAGCTAACTGTCACAACATGCGCAAACCTGATCGCACGTTGGAAGATAAAAACAGATAGCCAAACCATAAAGGTCATCTATGTGATAAAAGGTTTTTTCACAAGTCATCAATATTTCTTTCATGTAGGTGCTCGGTGCGGTCGACACCATGAGGAAACGGCTAGATCATGCCGACCACTAAAGATCGGTAAAAGGGAGGTCCCTGGACCATAATATCCCCACTCGGGGGCTAAAACGTCCACCCTATGAAGCTATCTGACAACTTATGTTTAGGTCCTACAAGTCCGATTGCCTGGTTTTCTGGTCGAAGCCGTCTTAGGGTGCTGACATCTCAGCTAAAGAGCTTAGCACCAAAAACACTCTAAGAAATTATCTTAGAAGTAGAAGTCGGCGTGTGGCTAACTAAGCACTTAACGTCATGATCGAGTCAATAAAAAACAAATTTCCGCGTCCACATATCGCAGGTCATTCGACGGGTCCCATAGAGCCGTCGTCGGGTCTGCTAAAGCAAAAATCATCGTGTCGGCATCTCGCTCGCTCGATGGGTCCCGCAAAGCCCACCTAGGCGTTGTTAAAGCAAAAAATTGCCACACCAACATCTCTCAGGTCAACCTATGGGTCCCGCATAGCCGATACGGGGTCTGTTAAAGCAAAACATCGTCACGTCAGCATTTCGCAGGTCGATCGACATGTCCTGCAGATCCGACATGGGGCATGTTAAAGCAAAATAGGCCATGCCAACATCTCGCAAGTTGAATGACAGACCCCGAAGACCGTCTTGGGGCTGTTAAAGCAAAATTTGCCACGCCAACATCTTGCCGGTAGACAGGCGGGTACCATAGAGCTGGCATGGAGGCTCTTAATGCCCATGCTGCCGACAGCTAAATTACTTCCACACCGACGTCTATGGAACCGGCCTAGGTTAACTGAGTTATAATTTTGTTCAGGAAAAATCATGACCGACCCGCAGTTCGACATCTTCCCTGTCGAACCGCACCTCGGTAACGACCAAACACACACGCCGGTATGCGCCCGGACAAGTTCCTGAGGAGATATGATCCTAGGGTCACCCATGTCTCCCGACCCAATGCTCGAGGGCTACTGGTTGATGGTTCAATGTAGAAAAATTAGAGTGCAATACAATTTTTGGCGAGATTATGATAGTTGGTCGCACCCGACCTGAGTATCAGGGGCTACTACACACCACACTTTTCTTGTGCTGCCAAGCAAGGATTTGATCCTAAGGCTGATTTTGTGAATCGACCCGAGTCTCACGGGCTACTAGGATCAATTGTTTTATTTAACTTTTCCGATGCATCTAAGACTTTAGGATGGCTCAACCCTTGAGGGCTACTCGCTATACATATCGATGGAGAATAGATTGCACCAATCAAAAAAATCCGCAAACAATCTACCCAAGACCGAGGTGAAGCAGTCCGACATGGAGGCCTACTGCAAGTGGTTGGCTGCATAGGAGAATTCTCCAGCGTGAAGATCGGCTAAACTCTTTCAACTTTTTCAAGACCGAGGTGGTCTATGTCACCTCAGATGTACTCCAACGTTGGAGCTCGGTTGCAATAAGACATCACTGCATGGAAAAAAATAACCTGATGTGTGTCGTGAAAATAAAAAGATGTCTGATAAGGCTATGGGAACCTAGAAGGGGCTCCTCGGATGCCCTACACTGAACTCTTGGGATACACGTTGGCAATCCTCGAGATCAAAGAGGGGAAGATTTGTTGAACCAGCTTTCAAGGCCGACAACCGAAGACAGAGAACAATTCGAAAGAACTGACGAGCATACCCAACTTGAAGACTGGTTTAGGGGCTACTAACGGAGTCCTGGACTAGGGGGTACTCACCGTGTCGTCCCCTGGTCAGGAGGGACGGACCGAGGACCCTTGTGCGGTTCATTAGTGGGCCACTTCGGACAACCCATGACACATATAAGGAAGACTGCACAAGACTTGGCATACAAGATTAGGAGTCCTCCCCACCGATGTAGCCTACTAGGAATCTTGTTATCCTAGGCCATCGTTAAATTATATAAACCAAGGCTAGGCTAGTTGATAGATAATTAGAATCTTACACAACAATCTCGTGGTAGACAATTATACTATGTAATGTACCCCAATACAATATAAACACACATGGCATAGGGTATTATATCTTCGAGAGAGGCCAAACCTGGGTAAAATTCTTGTGTCCTTTTTATCACCATTCCAAGACGCTTAGCTTAGAATCCCTACCTCCAGTCTGACTTCGACGCCCGTAGAGTCTACAAAACATCCACCCGCCGCGTTCATGAATTTTGTGATGTGAAGTTTTATGAGAATAATGACTTCTAATTGAAGTAGTATTCTTCAAGTGTTGTAGGTGATACTAACTCCTTAATGCATTAGGACGATGGGTGTTGCGGTAATCTTTCCCATCGAACAACTCATGTAGATGTAGTAAAGGAATCATGTTCGGCGGAGGTTGAACCACCCACCTCACCATAAGAACAATACATTGATTAAGATCAACTTCCTATCCTAGAACCACCACATGACCATCATGCGAACAACATTAAGAACAACGCTAAACACATGATCAAGCTCAAGCTTCAAATGAAGAATCTCGGGCGTCGAGAGACATAATGTAATAATCAATTCCTCAAAAGTGCCACTACACCACAACACTACATTCCTAACAGCCAAGTTGGTCGAAAATACAGGATCCGCCAACAGAAAGTCAGTTGGGAAAGACTATTGCTGACCGACACTATTTGTTAGGGTAAGTCTAGACGGGAAAGCCCTTTCCCGACCGACTGCTTGTCAGTTATGCAGTTCCTTTCCCGACCAACATTCTATTGGGCCTGCCATGGGCCTTTCCTGTCCATCAGTCTGTTGGGTTGTCATGGGCCTTTCCCGACGGACATTCAGACAGGACAATGTTTCCCGACCAACAATCCGTTGGGGACAGCCATGGGTTTTCCCAACAACTATCTGATAAGGTCTACTTTCCCAACCAACATTCGGTTGGGCCTAGTATTAGCTGTTCCCAAAAAACATGGCTTTCCCAACAACTATCTGATAAGGTCTACTTTCCCAACCAACATTCGGTTGGGCCTAGTATTAGCCGTCCCCAAAAAACAACCATTAGCCCTTCCGTAGCTGGGTTTCACGTTACCAACAAAATGGCAATCAGAGTTACATAATATATGACAATACTGTGCATCGTCCAACAATATTAAACCATAACCAAACAATAGTCATAAACATTCATTAATTTTCACATATAAATAGTTCATCTCTTATGCATTAATGACCAACAAAGTTTCCCATGAACTAATGTAACTAACTAAACAGAGGAAACATTAAAGTTCATTGTCTGAGAGCAAAAATTCCTCGCTTTTTTCTGCAATACATCATTTGCCTTGGCCCCTTGTAGTGGGCAACTACATACCCATCCTCACAGCCTTCCACCAAGATCGTTGCATCATTCTCATACTTGACACCAAAGCCTTTCATTCTTCATCTCATTGGAGAACATCATCCAGCTTGAACATCTACCAAGTCAAAATCCCCGGTTAGTATTCCACACCATAACTGGAGAACATGATATTTTCTTTAAGCTATATATGTTTTTTTCACATGTTTCAGATGCTCTGAATCATTCCCCAAAAAAGAAGACGTCATAAATCATAAAGGCCACTATAACATATTTAGCCACCCAGATTGTCATACATGCATGCACTGGTCTGCAAAATAAATCATTAGATGGTTAACCACTTACCAAATGTAATTAAATCGTCCCAGCTTAACATGCATACAATAGTGGAGGGAGCCCATCTGATTAGAGATCAGACTGGGTAGCACATAGTTTGGCCCCTGCAACATAGGGGGACAGCGCCTGAATCTGATTAGAGACGGACATGGAGGCACATGAGCATGTCTGCACAGGCGCAAGTCTAACAATTCCTGCAAGTAAAAGAATCAGCAGATGTCATCTAAACAAAGAAAAATAAATATTAGCAGCCGCCACGGTGTAAACTAACAACGAGACAAAAAAGCGACTGAACCAAAATAGTTTTCAATAAAAAACGTGAGAGTAATAAGTTCACTAAACCTTAACGTTGCACCTGAGGCCCTTTGCACCTGAACATAGAGAAAACCTGGTAAGTTTCTCACAGAATCACTTCATCTCTTTTACATCTGTCTGATCCCTTATGCTTCTCTTCACATCTGGAACTAAAACTCACTTCAGTAGTATATAAAAGAAAATAATGTATAATTCAAAAAAATACTTAAGTACTATATAGAAAACATTCATGTATACAAAGGCTAAAATGATAAGGGAAAATAGTATTATTCACCTATACAGCTCATGCAAAATTAGATAGAAAAAAATGTAATCTATAGCAACGTAATATATACACATATATGCAAAACTATACAACTGTAAAGTCTGTAGAAGCATGACTGTACATTAGAAACTGCTAACATACGTATCTAATCTTGTTTCTAGAAACTGAACTAAAGTTTTACAGAACTAATGTGCCAAAATTATAGATAAAAAGAGTTGTAAGTTTATACAAACCTAATAGTAAAACCACTTAACAACTGTACTATTCTGGAAGTTACAGAACTACCGAAGCAAATTTATAGAGAAAATACAACTATGAAATGTGCCAACAATATTGTCATGTGCTACTATTTTCTACGGTGTACTTCTTCTTTTGAGAAAAAATAAAAAATGATTGCTCTATGCATTCAACAGTAAACTGCTACTGTGGTACTATTGGCTGCTAGCTAGCCTCTACATGGACACTTCTATAGATACTTCTAGTCCGTACTGGCATGTACTACATGGCCAACTTACAATGTAAAGCTAGGTCCTCGTGTCGAAGTTCTGAACCAAATGTCACATCCGATGGCTCCTATGTCATATTACTCATACAATATATATTAGCATACAAAATTACAGAGAAAAAAAGTTGCAAGTTAATACAAGTCTAAGTGTAAAACCACTTAAGAACTGAACCAATCTGCAAGTTTTACAGAACTAACTTTGCAAACATAAAGAAATACAACATATATCTATACAACCATGAGTGATGCTATATCATCCTACCAAAAATCCTTCTTCTAGATTGGGGCATTGAGACTAACAATTTAACAAACACTTGCAGCCTACAGCAAGAAATAAGCAAGAGGCATAGGAACAAGGAAGGATTGCTTGCGGGGAGAGAAAAAGTAGACCATACCTTGTTGTTGGCAGGAAAGAGTAGCAAAGCTCCAGCCTCTAGGTCAATATCGTCCTCATATAAGTCATTGACGAAGAGGTCAATTTCCGACCGCTTGCAGGGCCTGTGTATGGTGTGCCTCAACTCTCACCTGGTTCAGAGCATGAAGATTGAATATACTCCTATGTTTGCAAGAATTCTACAATGCTTAACTACAAGTCTGGAACATTAGAACGATTATTTGGACTTTTTGTGGAAACTGAAGCTAGTTCTCAGGGTTGTTCCTCTTATCAAAGCGCAGATCCAGGGATACATTTATATATATAGAAAGTAATGAATTTTCACAGGATGGATACCCTTGTATTAACCTTCAAGCACACAAGGCATAACATGATAGTCTGGCAACAGCTCGAAGATCACAAATTCACAACTCACAAGCTCTAAAGTTCAATTCAATCACAACTAGTTCATATTATTTCAGCTAATTAAGGTCTCCTTGCAACACTGAAAGGAATACCTGTACTTCTCATCATCACCGTCTCTTAGACTGCATTTCCGGCCACCCCATTAGCAGATAGAGCCCCTGTTCTTGACGTTCTGCTAGAGTGCTGGATAGATATACTACCACAAGTCATGGTTGATCTTCTTATGAACAAAAAAGGGAAAAGTAAAATAATCAACTTGTGGATGGGTGGAGAGGGAGAGGAGAGGGAAAAGAACACTTGACTCCGGGGGGAGGGCAAACACCGGCAGTCAACGGCCAGATCCTCCTTCAAACGAAACGGGAGTGCAGATCGGAGGAGGCCCAAGGCGTGGCGCCGGCTGTGCGACGCATGGGTCACGAGCTAGGATGTGAGTGCTCTGTCTCCCAGGTGACCCACGTCTCTCTCATCGCTGGATCTGAGAGGAACGGCGACGTCCAGCATCGGGCCTTGGCGGATGAAGGTGACATGGCACAAGCTAGGGTGGCTAGCGGTGGGGGTGCAGGATGATGAATGGGACAGGGTCGCACCCTCGCTGTCGCAGTGACGGCGTACAGGCTGCTAGCGGCCGACGGCGGAGGGAACGAGTGAGAGGGTTAGGATTAGGGAACATGGGAGCGCCGGCGGCGGAGGGAGTGCGTGAGAGGATAAGGTTTGGGGAATTTCGATCTGCGAGAGCCAAATGAAAAAATACGAGGCAGGCTTGGCGCTAGTTTTCAACCCCGCGCGCGCCGAGACGGTCAGGCCCAATTGGTAACCATAAGTCGGTCGGCATTAATCGCCAACCCACCGTCTGATGGAGATAGAAGCTTTCCCGACCGACAACCCGACGTCAAATATCCAAGTATTTCCATCCAACTGTTTGTCATCGTACATAAATATTACCGATCAACAGTTTGATAAAAGATTTCCCGACCAACACTCTATTGACGAAAGTGATATTTCCCAACAAACAGCAGTAGGAAAATCTGGTGCGTGTGCATGGAAAAACGTTGGAAGCACAAGTGCAACTCAAAAGCACCATAACATGTCGGCGCTTGGGTTCCATACGCCCTCAATAATCAAAGCAATATTGACTCAGTTACCTCTAAACCAGCCCACTTTCTCGTTGTCGTGCGTAAGAACGCTGGGTCGGCACATCCGACACCCTGATATGACTCACGAGTGAGCCTCCTTCTCGCAAAACCCGAGAGCTCCTATATGACACTTTGTGGGTCTAAATGTTGGGATAATGCATAGAGCGCCATGATTGGACCGACCCATTTAACGATGTGCGTAGTGCTTTTGTTTTACTGGTTTTCATTTCATCTTGATTTTTCCAAATATGATTATTTATCTACTTTTAAAAAGTGAACATGTCTTGAAATTGAAGAACATTTTATGAAAAAATGAATAGTTTTGTTTAAAAGATAAATATATTTGAAATGTTTGTGATTTTTTATACAAATTGTATGAACATAATTTTAAAAACATTTATGAGTTATTTAAAATTAGTGAATAATCTTGAAATTACATGAACATTCTTAAAAAATGAATATTTCTTAATTTTATGAACTTTTATATCAAATATGAACAATTTCATTAAAAAATGGGAATTTTGGAAAAAAGTTGAAACAAAAAAAGGTAGGTAACGAAAAACAGAAACACAATAACAATAAAAAAGGTAAATGCAGATAGAACGAAAAGGGGAAGATAATGAAAAACCAGAATTCTAGAACATCCCTAAAACAAGAAAAAACGGATGCGAAACATTCACTAACCACCACGAGCTGATTGTTGGTGTAATTGCCTTTTTTAATTGCCTTTTTGTGCGTTTGGACGTTATTTTTAGGCAGCATGGTCAAATATGAAATTTCGAAAAGTCTTATGAGGAGACCCTTGAATACCTATTAGTCCGGATAGAAAGGTTTTGTCAATGAGCGTAATACGTTGATCGCAAAAGTGGTTGGGTTGATTGACCCATATACGGGATAATGGGATGATGATCTCATACGCTCGATTTTCTCACATGTGGATGCATCCAGAATCCTAAGAATTTCCTTAAGCCCGAATAGTTTTGACGATTTTGTTGCATCACATTACAATAGAAACGGGATGTTCTCGGTGAAATCGGCATAGCATGTAGAATGGAGACATCAATTTGGGAACTCATACCAAACTATGCCGTCATCATCAACATGATTAAACCCAATCTGCAAGAAAGTTTGGGCATTTTCAGATCCGAGTAAGGTTAAAAACTTTGTGTGGAAATTGTTACCTAGAACCATCCCCGTTAAGTCAATTAAGACGAATCGCCATATTGGGATGGACGATCGGTGTCCAATTTTACATGACCATCCGAAAGATTTGAAACACATACTCTTTGAATGCGCACCAGCAAAAACTATATGGAATCTACTAAAGCTTGAATAATTAATATCATATGCACGTGTTGTAGACACAACGGGCTCCACAATTTTGGAAGAACTCTTGGGCTCTTCAACGAGCTAGTATCCCGACCTACCTCAGGTAGGGATTGCAGATGTTGTGGCAGTTGCAACTACATCTGGTGGATCAGACGTACGGTAACACATAATGAAAGAACAACCCCAACAATGAATTGAAATTATCCGTCCTATCTTTATGCACAAACTTTACCAAATCATCACGGAGGTCTAACACAAGAGAAATAGTTAAAACGAAGGAAACCTGATGTGTGCCAAATGTTAACTTCCTTGCAGGTGCTTGTTTTTATGCTCCATTCTCGTAACCCCGGGCACAACCCGGGCCGGTCCTGGTTTCGGACCGAGCTTGAAAAAGCCCGAACGGGAAAATTCAGGTCCGAGCCCGTCCCGGCTGGCCCGGCCTGACCATCGGGCCTAACAAATTGGGCCCAAACCCGGCCCGAACTTGGAAAGCCCGATAAAGCCCGGCCGGCCCAGCCCGATTTAGGCTAAAAAATGTGTTTCGCAAGCCCGAGCCCGACATGGTCTGCTCGTCGGGCTGACTTTCCAGGCCCAAGCCCGTCCCGATGGCACGATTAGGCCTAGCCTAGCCTGTGATTTCTAGGCCGGGTTGCCCATGCCCAGGCGTACATTCTCATCATCGGCTTCGATGACGAAAGTGTTGGCTATGAAGAAAGGCCTTGAGCCGGTAACATCTTTGGGCTATCGCCATATTGTCACTGAGTCTGATTGCTTGGAGGAGATTGAAGCTTGCAAAAGAGGGAAAATATGGTGGAACGAAGAAGCACCAGTTTATGCAGATTTCATTGATCTTGTGAGAGAAATAGGTACAACTTAGTAATTTCACTGTATTCGGGAGGCCAATGGCGTTGCACATAAGATAGCAAAATATAGTTATGAGAACCATTTATCTTGTAATTGGATAGATGATCATCCTTGTTTCCTTACAAAATCTCTGGTGATTGATGTGAGTGTGCTTATTTGAGCAATAAAGTAAGTCATGATGGCATTCCATAAAAAAAGGAATTCCACAAAGTCCTGTTTGTCACCCACTGTGATAGATAGCAGGTAATTACACAGGGCATGCACGCGCATGGGTCGCCCATTTTGCAGCTTTTTTTTTTGCTTTATTATTTCTTTTCCGTTAAGGTTTTCTTCAAAAAAGTTTTCCGATTTTTTTATTTTTTTATTATCCTTTTAAATTTATAATTAACACGCATGCCCGTGCATTGCAACGGGAGAAAAAAATTTCAAATGTCTCTCAATAAGATATCCTCGTTTCACTATTATACCTAACGAATGAGCTACTGATAAAATTGTAAAATATTCTAAAAAAGTGTATAGCTACAAAGGAAGTGACCATAGTAGGAGGATGCATACATTATCTAGCCAACCATTTCAAAGATTAGTTGTATTATTACTGGCTCATATATCATTCTCTCTCATGGAAATAATACAACAAAAAGCTTCAGAACGCAAATGACCAAAATACTTTGAATCATTTCTCATACATAAACTCTATAGTATAAATTCAGACAATATAGTTTCAGCTTCTACAACAAAGAAATTGCAGCTAGGAATGTTGGGTTGGTCGGTTCGTCCATGAGAAAATGCAACAGAAGGCCTCCATCGTAAAAGACGAGACCACTACCGTCATCTTCTCGTGGTCGCCGTGTAACAGTAAGACTACTCACAATGGGAGTAACATAGGTAGTAACATAGATGTCACCTAAGCGAAAAATATGATGTGACACCTAATTAATGTGAAGAGAGAGAAATTGAGTAACATGCTATGTTACTATAACATAACATATTCTAAGACAAGATGAGTCTATAAGCTAATAAATGAAAAACTTAATGTTATTATCTCTATGTTACTACCCACTATGAAAATAGTAACTTAGACTAATAACATATGTATATTACTACTCTATGTTACTTCCCATTGTGACTAGTCTAAGGAATGCATGCTTAGTGACCACAAGTTGGTGGCTGCTACGTTATCTTCAGCAGATCGTTGGCTGAGGTCAAGAGCCTGGACTGTCTGAACATAGAACGAGCACGCATAGCATATGCAGACTCCTCAGCTAAAATGGAAAAAAAGCTCAAGTTTGTCATCTTGACGAAAGGTGCCAGGTTAGTTCAATACGTGCCACTTGCTGGTGTAAAAGCATGGAGCAATGAGGCATGTATGCTAAGGAAGCCATCTACTCCATCCGTTCCTAGATATTTATCTTTTTAAAGATTTCATATGTAGTTTATAGTTGAATCTTTACAAAGACAAATATTTTAGAAACGGAAGGAGTATAGCATTATAATGGGATTAAAATTACTTTCTTCGTTTGAAAATACTTATCCTCGAAATGAATAAAATGAATGTATATATAATTAAAATAAGTCTAGATACATTCATCTTTAGGATAAATATTTCCAGACGAAGAAAGTACATAGCTAGTATAGTATGTCTGCAATCTTGTCATCTTAATTATGCAAAAACAAAAATCTGAAGCTAGCTGAGCATAGATGGTCGGTGCCCCTTGTATTGTTTTCTTGTCCTAGCATAACATACGGTGCCCCTTGTATTGTTTTCTTGTCCTAGCATAACATAACGCTAGTAGGCAGAAGGCGCGGCGGCACGCCGCACCCTTGGATGAACCCCCACGTGTGTGTGTTTAAAGCGAGAGAAAGGTTGGTTATGATTTTCTTGTTGTGAAGAAGTCTTTTGGTTATAAAAATATTCATAACATATATTTTTTAAAGTAAACTTCGTAGACCATTGTTAAGAAAAATTGCTAGACCATGAAAACATAATTAGAATTTGGAATCAGTTGTTTATTATTTGACACTTCCAACTTCTGTCTAGTTACCAAAATCTGATGCGTCATTAACAGAAATTCAACGGATGGGCATATGTTGAATCGAGAAGTTGGATGATACATCTTTCATCTTTTTGATAGTGATATCGATTTTGATACATATAATGTTCCCTACGGATAATGCAAATCAAAGCTATTCGATGTCTGACTCAGGCCTATATGACCGATCGATCGAAATACTCCAAGACTCCACCTTTGTCATATACTCCATATATCACATTACATAGATATCATATTCATGGAATTTAGGACTCTGCAGGCCCAAAATAAGTTATACTAATTACTTCATTTGTTCAAATGAAGTAGAAAAGGCAAATATACTAACCAGGTAATATACATAGCTCCATCCAGAACAATGCTTTATTTTGATTCACATTCACTTTGTGTCAGCGAGCAACTTCAAAATGCTGAGCATCATAGAATCTGAAGATAAAGTAACATAGGCAAGGGCAATATTTAGGACAGACAACATTTAGATCCTGGTGTCAAGGTTCTGCTCCCTTTGCTTAGGTTTAGCTGACAGATGGCCTATTTGGCTAGCTCCATGACATCACTGACAAATGGTCATGTATGGATCCATGGACCTCAAGAGCATACAAAAGTAAGCCTCCATTCAAGCTCCAAGAAGTGTATGTCAGAGCCAAATTTTAGGTGCCTAGTACATAAATATATGAGTAGAAAACTTCACTGAAATCTTGTCCCAAAGCACAGATAGAGAAATCCGCTGAAATATCAAGTTGGGGACTTCAGATTCTTCCAATCATGAAAACATTGGACAATTATCTTAAAACATTCTTAATATCATCATTTTTGTATAGTGTAGCTCCAAGCCATTTTCAAAAGCCTCACATGCTTCTCGGCGATGCTGCAAGGATAGATATTGTTCGAAAAATATTGTAGCATCAGAATTGCATCGCTATGCATATGAAGAAAGTGGCAAATTATCTATCTAGCAAGCAGATCTACCAAGCGGCGTATTTGGAAGATACATAAAGAAACAAAATACTCCAATACAAATCAAGGTCATATGATATACAGATCGTCACTTGATTATTCATTCTAGTAGAATACTGTCAATGCTTGTGTGTACATATTTTCAACTTACCATACAAAATCTTAAAGGAAGAAAACCTTGCCAACCTGAGCAGTGTGCCTGTACATGTGATGCGTTGAGGTGAATATGGGGAGAGTGCCAACCTGAACAGCGTGCCTGTACATGTGATGCCTTGAGGTGAATACGGGAGATACATACAGCTGCATCTCCTCAATCGCAAGTTTAGAGCTATGCGGACTCCATCAGGATGCAGCGACCTTGATCATGATACTGCAAACCCAGATACACGCCTCTGTCAAGGGCGAAGGCAGCAGCAGCAGTGGAGTAAAAATACGGGGAGAAGTATGCACTGGGTAAAGGGAAGAGGAGCGATGGCATACCAACAGAGTGGGGGACAACCGATGCGGAAATGGGACAGTGTTGCTGTAAGATGACATGGCGAGGGCGTTAAATCGCTCCTCGGCGCGCCGGCAGACCTTGGCAGCCCTGAGGGAGCTGGTGGTGCCTGGTGCGGCTAGTGAACTGGAGGCCCTTGAGCGAGCGCTCGGCGCTGGCCCACAACCGGAGGCCCTCAAGCAGCAGCTTGATGCACCGCCGCTTGCGCGTTGCCATGGCCGCCTCCCATTGAGCGTCGCTCCTTCATCACCGTCCTCACTGCCTCATGGATGCTGATCGTGCCGTCCATGTCCTCCATGACCGTGGCGGTGGTGGATGGATTGACCGCAACTCAATATCCCGATCCTTCAGCCACCTCGTCCCCGTGATGCTGGTCTTTGTGATGAACTAAATAGACAATTTGTGGTGCTGGGTTGATTCATGATGGATTGATAGGATGAGTTTCGCAACAACTACCATCATGCATGAGCATGGGTAACATCTAAATTTTCCCGAAGCAGCCATGTTTTTATGTGTATTTCATTGGCTTATTTCCCTTGGAAAATCTATTAAACATCCACAAATCTGCTTTTGGAGCAAGACATTATAACTCATAAATAAGATTTTTTAAACTTAATTAGGCTTACCAGT
This sequence comes from Hordeum marinum, assembly GCA_022496015.1. Classification (NCBI taxonomy): domain Eukaryota; kingdom Viridiplantae; phylum Streptophyta; class Magnoliopsida; order Poales; family Poaceae; genus Hordeum; species Hordeum marinum. Next base: position 219,408,030 of record CM039672.1, read on the forward strand.
CTACATAACAAAATTTGATATATCCATTACCGACTAACTGTAGCAGCACAAAAAATCAAGTCACACACTCACACCTCAAATCTTGGGGCATACGCAGTCTGTTGAAGCCTCGAACATAGAACCATATCATGTGAATTTCCAAAGAAAATTAGGACTCCATTTGCCCATTTGATCCTTACCAGTTTATTACTCCCTCAGTACGAAAATACTTGTCCTAAAAACGGATGTATTTAGACTTATTTTAGTTATAGATACATTCATTTTATTCATTTTTAGGACAAATATTTCCGAACGGAGTGAGTACTTCTCAGCCTTCCTTTTTCCCTCGTCGGACACCAATCAACCCCAACATCATCAAGGGCAGTAGTGATGAGGAATTGAGGAGGCCCCGTGTGTATCAACAGTAGTGACATCGTCAAAAAGGCGGGCTCGGCTGCCGGCGAGGCGGAGGGTGATCATCCGTGGAAGTCTAGGGATCATGCATGTCTGCGGCTTGTACGACTTCACACTGACGTGAAGGTAGGCAGCTGCAACGCCTGCTTCCATGAGCACCCAAGGTGGACGCTCCAATCCTTGGTGCTTGGCGGCTCGAAGCGGTCAGCTGCACTCCGTTAAGGCCTCCACAGTGGTTTCGACTGGGAGTGGTGGAGCTGCTCGTGTCGTGCCCCCTTTTGAATCGCCAGATCCACCCGCCTCTGCTTCATTCCTGGTGCCAGCCCGCTGTGTCCGCGTTGATTGCGGGCAGCGCGCATGTCCGACGCATACGGCCCCGCCTTCCCTCCTACTCCTCCTCATGCCGGACAGCGTGTGGCCCGTGCCCTTCGTGTGCTTGCCGCCGTCATCATGCTTCCGAATGGATGGGGAGCATCGCCGCTGGATCTGCAGCCCAAAAAGAGTCTGAAACCTTTTTTTTCTTAACTCATCGAGGACTGCGGAGATGTCCGCCATCGATTCATATCCAAATCAGAGACGTCCGCCTTGAGGTGGAGGAGTTGGGGGGGGGGGGGGGGGGGGGACGTGAAGAAGAACACGACAATCGTGGCGTTGCTGGAGGGTAGCTAGAGAGGAAGACCTGTCGCTCGTGGCGTCGGGATTGACGGCGGCGGCGCCGTGCATGCCGTGCAGGGAGAGGACCCGTGCTTACGCATTGACGATAGAACAGGCCATCATTGTCTTTTTTAAGACGATATGCTAACTTTTTTCCCCTAAAGGCCGAGCTGAGGCCCATGCCCAATACGTGAAACGTTTTTCTCGTCTATTACCCACTTAAAACTGTAGCGCGGATTAAATATCTGAAACAACATGGATTATTTTATAAAATTGTCGCGGCGGTGAACCCGACATTTTAAAGACACGATGCATATATTTTCAAATATGTAACATTTTTTCACAAGCTTGATGAATTGTTTTCAAATAAAATTTTTCAATTGTTCGTACTCCCTTCATTTTTAAATATAAGTCTTTTTAGAGATTTTAATATGGTCAACATACGGAACAAAATGAATAAATTTACACTCTAAAATAAATCTATATACATCCGTATGCGGTTCATATTAAATCTCTAAAAAACTTATATTTATAAACGGAGGGAGTAGTTTTTAATTCCACTGTTGTTTGAACAGCAATATTTTCTGAATGTTTTCCAACGATTTTTTAAGCCAAAAGAAGATGTAAGGTTTCTGGGCCGTGCTGTGGGCGGCCCGTAAGGGAGCTGTCGGTGTTGGCCCGTCAAATAGGAGGACGACTCCCTTCCTTCCTTCCATCCCACCATCGGCGGCGTGCACCACTTCTCTCCTACTGCCGCTCGCACAGTCTCGCAGCTCCCCATACCTCACCGCTTTGCTCGCCACACGACGGTGAGACGAATCCGGCCGAGCCTCTGCCGCCGCCCAGCTCCTCCGCTCGGGAGCTCGCCTCGTCGAGGCGGAGTTCCTCGCGCCGTACGTTCTCCATTCCCGGCACCAGTTCAGGCTTCGCACTCCAGCTCTAGCTGCGGTGTTACCCTTACCACCGGTATAATACAATCTCGACTCTGTACTACTTACTTTTGCTGTACGCAGCTTGTTCTTGTGAAATGGTCTCTGGTGGCGGGGACCTCTGAGCAAGAACCCTAAACCCCGTCTGCCCGGCCATTTCGCCAATTCGCTGTCACCAAGACCTCTTCCGTTTTCGCTGATTCAAAATTTCCCCTACCCAATCTGTGCAGGGACGGTGGAGTGCGCAGGGGCAAATCGTATTGCCATGGCGGTTCGGTAGAATGGTGCATTCGGGGGGCGCAGGCTGCCACGGGTGTGGTTTGTGGCCAAGTGGATCCGCCCCAATTATCGCTGTCACCGTCTCGATGATGCGCCCTTCCCGTTTCAGAGCACACGCGGTGCATTTGGATTGTCCCCCTAGAACTGAGCAGAGAAATGTTGACGATCTGGTGGTGATGAGGCCTTACCAGCGGCCGCGGTCAGGGGACGATTTCGCCAAGCGGAAGAATGCGGGGAATGTGGTAGTGATGCGGCCAGAGCGAAGAACGCGGGATGGTTTGGTTGATCGTGCAGCCCCTGGAAATGGCAGAGTAGCCGGGGACGTCGAGAGGGATAAAACCATTTTGTCCCTGCAAGCTAAGCCGTGGAAACACTTGGGTCAGAACTCAAACGATGGGGTTGATTTGCCGAAAGATAAATGGATGTTTTACACTGGCAACCTTCGACGGTACTGCAACAATGGGAAGCTCATTCAAGCTTGCTGCGTTATTGATGAGATGGTGCTACATGGCCAAATTCCGGATGCTAAGTGCTGTATTAGATTAATCCGTGGCCTTGTTAAAACTGGCAAGGCAAATAAAGCCAGAGAAGTCCTTGAGGTTATGGTGCTCTCTGGTGGGATTCCAGATACTATCACCTGCAACATGCTGATTGCACAACTTTGCTGCACAGGGCAGCTGAATTTGGCGATGAATGTATTGGAGGACATGAGGTATGGCGGTATCTCTCCGAACGGCATCACTTTTAACACTTTGATTAGGTGCATGTGCAACCAGCGTATGTATGGCAGGGCAATCACCTTTTGGAAAGATCAATTAGGAATAGGTTGGCCACCATACGTCATGACGAGCACCTTGCTTGTTGATCTTGTATGCAAAAACTGTGGTCCTAAGCGTGCCATGGAAGTCTTGAATGAACTTGCTCTGGAGGGATGTCAACCAGATGTTGTCACCTACAATGCCCTTATCAGCGCATCATGTAAAGCAGGCAGGCTGAAGGACACAAAGACCATCTTAACTCGTCTTATTGCTGAAGGCCTTGAGCCAAATAGTACAACTTATTGCATCTTACTCCATTCTCTCTGCAATACAAGAAGGTGGGCTGAAGTTTATGATTTACTTGCACATATGCACCATGCAAATTGTGAGCCTGATGTTACTGCCTACAATATCTTTATCAACTACTTCTGTAAGTATGGACATCTAGATCAGGCTATTGGTGTGTTGGAGAAGATGGTTAGCGATAAATGTTTTCCTGATATAGTGACGTACAACACACTCCTAAATGCCATATGTAAAGAGGGTATGGTGGAAGAAGCTCTTTTGGTAGCCCGTTGCATCAGAGAGAATGGATGGCAGTTGGTTCGTATTACGTACAACACCCTGATAGATGCTTTAGCAAACAAGGGTGAGGTGAACAAAGCTATGGCTCTGTTTGATGAGATGGCTAGTGATGGGATCAGTCCCGATGACATTACTTATGGTTCACTTGTTATGTGCTTCTGTAGGAAAAACATGGCTGAAGAAGCCCTACAACTCTTGAATCGGACGCTTGCTCTTGGTTTTCAGGTTAAAATAACTACTTTTGTCATGGTGATCCAGGCATTATGCAGAGATGGCAAAGCAGAAGCTGCCGCTGGTATACTGCGAGTAATGGTATCAGAAACTAAAAACACCAGTAATTCATTTTATCTCTCTATAGTCAGAAGAGTTGCCAAATCAGGCAGGATTGAAGAAGCAGAAAGGCTGCTTAAGGAATTAGTTGACTGCAAGGTAGTTAAAGAAGATTCCCCTGTTGTGTTGAGCAGCTAGCTACTAGAGCGTGATGCAAGATACTTCCTAGTCTTGAAATATGAAACTCAACTAACTTAGCAGATAACTCCTGGAAGTTGTGCATAGTGTCTCAGCAAGCAAAGGTACAGTACAAGGCACTTTATGTTCACTCGATGGCTTTTTATTACAAATATTATGAATGAAGTTTGAAGCATGAATTGCTGCTATCTTTTTCAGTCCATTTCAGCTAAATATAGAAGTCACATTTGAAAAATATTGTCTAGACTCTAGATTATATATGCCCTAATGTTGTTTCAAAAGGAAAACTTCTATCCATTCCACGGGTTGGAGTACACATTCTTTTGTTGTGTTCTTTGTTGAGTGCGTGTTTCTTCAAAGTGCACGACCGCTTTGCTTTTTCAACTGCCTCATGTTTACTTGTTTCGATAAAGGGAATTTTATTGACTCAGTTGCTGCATCAACGCAAACAAGGCCTCTCTCTATTTACGGTACCCAAGTACACTCCCAAAGCATAGGCAGGAGTACCTAGCCAATCCGGCCATGGGTAGTTATGACCTTCCTTCTCTAACATAACCTTTTTTTATTATAATCTTGTTGTACTGATTTAAACTATCCCATGATCCACACCGCTATCCTGTTCTGCCCCGTGTGTGTGTGCTGCCATCCCTCTCCAATCATCTCCATCATGCCTTTGTTATGCGACAAACTCCACCAGCCTCCTCCTTGACTGCGCATTTGTGCCTGCTGCCACAGTTTTCAGTTCACTGGGTGGGTTACATCGATATCCTGCAGGTCTAAATTGACAGAGAACCTCACCCGATTTCTTCTCCACAAACCTCTAAATTGGCTGCGGTACGAGCCCGGCAGCCACGTGGCAAGGCTCTCCATTGTGACCTCCACGACGACTATGGGAAAGACTATAGTGCCCTGCCTATCCGCCATAGATCGTTTGACGTCATCTTCAGAAATATTTAGTAAATAGACCACATTTAATAACTAGATGGAAAGTTGATTTCACAATGAAATTAGTGTTAGGAAAGCAACTTATCTCTATTGAAGGCCCAAGGGGCATATATATATATATTACACAAGACTTGAGATGCAAGGAAAGTAAACATAGACTAATAAGGACTCCTAGACCAATACTAATACTTCCTAACACCCCCCCCCCCCCCTCAAATGCAAAGCGTATGCAATAGCATTGCATTTGAAGAAGTGTAATACAAAAAAAAATGATAATCCAAATCTGCGTCTTGAGAGTGTCGTTGTAGCATGAAGAGTCTTCAAAACCTGTCGAGTCGCCAAAGGGGATAACGAAGAAATAGCATATCAGAGGAAGACACCGCATCAATAGAAGATACAAAAAAAGTATCAAGAGAAGATGGGTTGTCAAAAGAAGATGCACATCAAGAGAATGAAGCATTGCTTAAAGAATCATGGCCCATGAAAACCGGCGGCGAAAGAAGCTCGACGGCAAGAGAATGGGCTTAAATCAACAATGCAAAGAGAGGCCACATAAATCCTATTGAAAGGACAATGACCAGAAAAAAAGGCCGACGGACAGAAATTTGATGGACTCGCATGACATGAGAAACACAAAATATCAACGGATTTGGCAGACACGGTGGAAAACAAATAAAACTAAAAAGCACACACTAGACGAAGATGCGATGGCAGCTAGCGGTGGAGGCAGCGGAAGAAACATGAAGATTTTATTTTTGTACGAGATCAAGAAGCGGACAACGACAGGTAGCTAAGTCAATCTGGTAGACGGACTGCGGAAACCAGATCCATGGTGTGATTAGCAGCAGGCAGCACCACCACCACGTGGCTGAAAGTAGCACTACCAGCAACCCATGGCAGGAAACACAGCGATCTGGATGGGAGACCTGCTATAGGGTTGTTGACTTCTAGCGGCCATAGTGGGCGAGCTGGGAGCAGGGTCGTCGAGGCAGCTTCGATGCGGGCGTTGCCCATGCCCATCCAGATCGATGGAGCATCAACCTTCGTGCGCAGCAGTGCTGGCCCGAGCGAAGAGCAGGGAGGCTGACGAGGCAGCCCGATGGAGCTGATTCGTGAAGCCGGGGACCAGAGGGGCATTGACCTGGCGGGAAGAGCACATGCGCGAGATATCCAGCACCGGAGGTGGGAGGTGGAGACAGCGGCCAGCGAGAGAAGGCAACGGCGGCGCAGTAGAAGATTAGATCGGGAGCGCGAGTTGCGGTGCCCGAAAAAAATAGCCTAAGCTCTAATACCATGTTAAGCTTCATCCAGTATCGATCAGAGTTAAAATAAAATCCACCGAACTGGAAAGGGACTATGACTTGTGTCAATGTACAATTTACACTTCTACCCCTTACATCAAGGTACTCCCTATCATTGGAAGTTTGCACTCCGTAATACTGACTATGAATTAATATCACCCGGTTGATTAGAAAAAAATAGACCCCCTTATTAATTTTTGGGTACTGTGTAAGAACTTGAAAACTGACAGACAAGAAGTATAACTGATAGTTCTACAAAAAGAAGGCAGCCTAAGACCATGTACAAGTACAATGCTAGGTGCTTGGACAAGTGCTTAGAAAAAGAAACCAATTTTTCCTTAAGCGCCAGTGCTTATTTCTGTAGCAGAGGTACCTAAATAAGCACCTGCACTCTGCAAATAAGCACTAGTGCTTAAAGAACAGTTTCTTTTCTTATGCCCTTCTATTAGCACTTAGCATTGTACACAAAGGTGCTGGAGGACCCATCCATAGACGAAACCACCATCCATGCGGGTTAACTGGCTGCTCGCTCCAGTTGGACCATCCATGCAGGTTAACTGGCTGCTCGCTCCAGTTGGGTGTGCATGCTACAATAAAAAACCTCCTGTGCTCCGGCTGCTGAATCCAAGGCTGCGTATGGAGCCAATGCGTAGGAGGAGAAATCTCTTTTTGTCAAAAATCACATCATTCATGCATATAGCTAAGAGCCCAACACACCCCACCAAGGATATTGGAACAAAACCCCTTATGTATTCTCGGGGCAGTTCATCTCGGGGCAGTTCATCTATTTATGCACGCTAGCACATATTATTACTAAGATTTGTTCAATCTGATTACAGTTATTATACACTCTATTCATAGGGTTTGATAATTCCTTCCTAGACTAAAGGTCCATTTCTGTATGTATTTGAGTTGCACTTATACTGATGGAAGTAGAAGTTGATGGCCTCTGCACCCCTTTAGCGCTTAAACAAATGGGTTTCAGTTGGCTCTACTGTGCTTCTTAAGCTACTGTGGAAAATAAGTAGAGTGTTACTCCGTTTTGTGATCTGGACTAAAAGTACAATACTCTGTTATCCAACCATTTCGTATGTTTTAGAAAACCATAATACATCTTTGCTGTTTGATCAAGAAAATAACTACTAGCCAAACCCTTGATAAAAGCAGCTCGATCAAGCAAGGTTATCGTAATCTAACATGATACCAGGTGGGACCTTAATCAATTCTCCCTCAAACTTTCACCTCAATATAGTTCTAGAGTAAACAATTTAGTTACTACTCCCTCCGGTCAAAAACCACGGGACTTATTATGGAACAGAGGGAGTAATGATCTACTCTCAAGTGTCAAAAAATGTCTTATATTATGTTTCGGAGGGAGTATATTATTTCTGGGAGTTTGTATTATTATTACTAAAGATTATCTTTATTTTTCTTCAGGTGCTCTTACGAGACTGAGAGGACCGATGGCTTTCATTGATGGTTCTCTGCAAAAGTCTCGGTCCGGTGCTATGCAATTCTGCTCCAGTTGTCCAGACGTCACGATGGTGTGCCTGTACCCTGCCCGCGTCACATCTTCAAGCAGCACCTATAGCCGTGGTTCGGTGCTGCGGCGATCTGCCTGGAGGTGATGAATCCTCACTCTTTCTACTTTCGGCCTCAGAAAGACGTTGTATTAAAATTTAACTTAAAAAGTATTTTGTCTAAAGTTTGGATGCATGTAGTTGTGGCAGCAGTAGCGTGCATCTTATTGTCTGTTTCTTGATGAAGTGGTGTTGTGGTGGTGACAGCGGCCAATGCTGCCATGCTGGTGCGTTTTTCTTTTTCTGTGAGGGAAAATTGCTTGCGTTATTTTATCCAAGGGCCGCACTAGGGAGCGGCACTTTCCTCGCAACAGCATTCAAAATTTCAAAAATATTTATCTCTTAAATCGTTGACCTGATTGACGTTCCACTTCAATCGTTGACTTCCTTGTGATGACCCCCCTGTCATCCTCCTCTCTACCGACGCGGGGGTACACTAGTCGCCGCCACTAGCGGTCACCTCTGGCACCCTTGCCTGCATTGGTAGTGGTGGGGCGGATCTGGTTCCTCGCCACCCCCCTCAATGGTTGCCTCGACGGGGTAGCGGGTGCGCCATGGCTATGCTGTGTGGCTGGATCTGCCCCCCTCCCCCTCGTCGGCCTCCCCCCTTGCACGGCTCGGGCTTGCCGTGCCTTCCCCTGTTGTCGAGCCCCATCTATGGCGGTCATGGGTGCCCTCACACCCACCCCCTCTAGCAGCTGCCTCTCCCCTATCGGTCCAATGGTTGATGCGTCGTGCCTTGGTCACGGCCATGGGCACCCATCCTTGCACTTCCCCCTCCCACCAACAGCCCGACCCGGTCTGTCGCTGGTGCTATTGCTGGGCGTGGGACTTGCGATGGGTTGCGGGATGCGCATGGCCTGCCTCGTGCAAGCGCCCCCCTCCCCTCCTCTGACGGCACTCCCTCCTCCTAAAGCCAAGGTGATGGCTCTAATGCGGCGGTGGCAAGGCTTCAATGGTAGTGGTAGGCACGGGGCACCCTGTGACCGGTCCTGCTGGCGCTGCTCCGGCCTCGGCGGTCTCGTACGCGCGTTGCCCCGTGTCCAAGGCTTGCTGGCGTTCTCTGTCGTGCGGCTACGACCTCGACGACCAACTGCTCCATCCCTTCCAGCTCGCTTGGCTCGTCGATGTCCCAAAGGTTACGACCATGGAAGCTCGGATCTGCATCTCTCTAGTCCGAGCTTGCTAACGTCATTGGTCGCTGTTGCCTCCCCTCACAACGATCTTTGCTTCGTCACCGAACCTACCTTGTATGCCTTAAAGCCTCCTCCTTTTGCCATCCGATGCTCATAGGCCCGGAGGCGGTGCCACCCTTCGGCGGCCGGTGCAGCCCCATCTAACTCCTTCCAATCTAGTGGTTTTGTTCAACGTTGGCTTCCTCATCCAAGATTCCATACCTGGTGGCTATGGGATTGCTCCGCTTCAGGCCGGGGAGAAATCTCTACTCTGCTTGTCGGTGCTGGTAGCGGTGGCGCCCGCGGGTTTCGTATTTCCTTCTTGAGGCGCTGCCATGGCATCGAGGTGCGCCCCTCTTTGAGATCGGGGAAAACCCTAGGTCCGATTGCTCCAGACCGGATGGCGAAGATGTCTCGGCGTCGTCTTCCTTCTTGAAGGCACTATCTTGCTCGCTTGCGGTGTCCCCGTTGTTGGCTTGGCGGTCGAGGCTTATTGCTGGTTTGACATTGTCGCTTTTGGTCCGGGTTGGGTTGGCTCTAGCTGCATTGTTTCTTTGTTTGAGCCGAGCATCCCTTGTCTTTGGGCACCATGTTCACGCCTCCCACTACAAGAAATATGTTAACTTGCGACCATCAATATTGATCGTTGAATGGTCATTGTTTTTCATTTTGACCTTTTTTGTGACAAAAAACAGTTGGTGAAAAGCTGACCGTCTTTAATGGAACTTAACGACCTTCTTTGTGATATGTAAAAGATCGTTGGTTCTACGACCAATTGTTTTGGTCATTGGCAGTTTGTCCGAGCCACGTCGGATCCAACGTGGCAAGCTGACGTGGCAAAATTACGACCAATTGAATTGGTCGTTGATAAGAATCAGCTCGGTCCAGTTAATGCGTTTATATGGGCCAAGCCCAACAGTTTGGCCCATTTAATTTTATTTTTCTTGTTAATTTTGGTCAGCGTCATGGGCCAAGCCCAATAATTCGGCCTTTTCAATTTTTGGGCCATGGCCTTTTTGAATCTACAAATTTAGTTTTTTCCCCAAAAGAAGGGTCAGCTAGTTTGATGGGTCCCGGTTGCCAGGTTATATTCAAGTTGGACACTTTTGACAGCGTCGTATTCTTCAGATTTCAATTTGACAGAAATAAATAACCATATTTAAATAAGAAAAAACAGAAAACACAAGTAATACTTCAAATAAGAACAACGAGAATCAATCTGTTACGGATACAATGATAACCAAAATTACAAGCTCCACAATACTGGGCTCCTTTTGTCATATGACACGGTTACAAGCTATATGTGAAATACTCCAGGATAGTAAAAAAATAGAACTAGCCTATCTAATACTTCACAACGACAAAACATGTAATGTTCTTAATAGAAAGGTTTCTTCTCCAAGTCCTGCTTCTTCCTTAGCAATGACAGGCCGATGCAAAACATCTGACCATTCAAAAGAGAAGAAAAGGTATGTCACTGTTAGAAGAAATATTACACAAGTACTTTTAAAATAAAAACTAAACTTACACCAGTACATTATCATTCTACCTTTTTTTTATCAAGATCATTCTACTTATCTAGAATATGCCTTTTCATCAAAATTGGTAATTAAATTGGCACATATGACAAACTTAGCAGTTGTATGTTAACATGGAACAGCAGAAGCAGGTATGCTAACAGTAGAAATCACAAGTGAAACAATTCTAAAACCTTTTAGACCACCGGATCTAGCTACCGGAGCGAGTGAAAATCGCTGATCGAGTGGCATACCATGTACTCGGTGGTGATGAAGGGGTCATTGACGGCGACGAGCTCGACATCGTCGCTCTGGAGTGTGACCCTGGCGACGAGCCTCCTGATCCTTCCGGAACCTGAGCAGAAACAACCACTCGACTCAAAACAGAGACACCCAAACACCGATCGATGTATCCCAGAGGAGCTTCGAAACATGAGCAAAAACGACCACTCGAGTCAAAACCGAGACACCCCAACACCGATCGGTGTATCCCAGAGGAGCGCACGCGAAGGAGAAATAAAAGGTGAGGCACTGGTTACAATACTATTGTACTAATTGCCCTCTTCAGGAAGAACATACCTGGAGTTCAACAAAGCTCTAGTGCAAGAAAAACAGGAGTAATAAAAACATGAGTAATAAAATAGGAATGACCAATAAGTAACAACCACAAACACCATAACCACAACACCAGCTCATTTGCAAAGTTATAATTGAAGGGGCACAGTTATCACTATGAGTCCAGCTGGCCCAAGACACAACTTAGAAACTATATACAACAATACAAACATGCCAATAGAACTAAAAACAGTACTACCGGTATAGGTCAAAAGATGGCATCAGCAGCTAACTGACAACAATAATAGTATATACTGTTGGACGGAAACTCCAACCAGAGTGCGTACGGGCAACAAAAGCATAGTGGTACAATAGATGGACATCTACAACAATGTTAACAAGCAGCACTAGCACTAGCACACAAATATAAACCAGTTCATAGACCTCCAGTAGCAGCGGTGCTATGTGTTGGACAAGAACTCCAACCAAGCTAGGATTTTTTTTCCTCAGATAGTCTAGAAGTGCTAGGACTATGGCGTCATAGGAGCATGAGTATAGCATCTGTTAATATCTCAGTGAGATTAGCCTCAGACCAGCAAGTGTATGTGCTGCAACAGGTCCAGTGTGCAGCTTGTAGCCCACATTTTCCATCAGGCATCCAAATATGGCTAATTAACCAGTAAATATGCACTGATGTACTCAAATTCTGGAAATTTCAAAACACATAACAAGAATATCTTCAGTTTACACTGATTTACTCTAGTTAAATTCAACAAAGCACATAACAAGAATTTTAAGCTACTGGAAATTCGAAAGCAGTAAAGTTCTATTTTAAGCTACTGCAATCTTTCTCTTAAAATTACTGAAAAGGTTTCATTCAGATTTAATTAATGCAACAGATTCATTTAGTTTTAACTAAATAATATTTATACTCCCCTTTCATTTAAATACTCCAAAAAGTAACAGCAAAAGATTCATTTAAGGACGTTCATTTAAATACACAGTACTGAAAAAATTCATTTAATTGTACTGGAGTAAGAAGGTTTAACAAATGTTCAGTAATTTCTTTGACAATAATTTAGTTTACACCGAGTTAGTGTTAACACAAATACTGGACATTTGGAGCAGCCATTTACTGAACAAATATCGAACATTTGGAGCAGCCATTTACTGAACACTGATTTATTGTTTACTCGCCTAACAAGATAGCAAAAGGATATGACTTACTCAGGAAAAGTTCAGTATAAATAATAGAGTTTGGAGCTGGCCACCATAATAGTGGAATTTAAAGAAAAACAAAAGGGAACACAATGATATGGATCATATACAAACAACAGCTAATAATAATAATAACTACAATGTGTAAATACAATATATATTGGAACCGATAGCATTGATGTTCTTTTCAATATAATAATAACTGGGTTATCGACATATTGTATATATGATTATTCTCATTGCAGTAAATTTTAGAATCATGCCGAGGTATATGATTATTCTGGCCGGCGGGGGGCACGGGAGGCCATGTTGGGCGGAAGGGTAGGCGCGAGACCATGGAGGTGATGGACAGGCGCGAGGCCATGGCGGTCGGAGGGGCAGGCGCGAGGCCATGGCGGGTGCAAGGGGAGGACGAGGGGAGGGCAGGGGAGGCGACGAGGTGGGTGGTGATGTGATGGGAGGACGAAGGGATGGATGGATCGGGGGTGAGGGGGCAGGGGGACAGGCTAGGGTTTTCGTGATTAGAACAGGGTAAGGGCAGATGTTGGATCCGGGAGCATCCAACGGTGTTTGATGCATGATCCACGTGAGATGGCTATGGCCCAATCAAAACGCAATGCGCGTGTACGGCGTTATGACCATCTAAAATTGCTCATAATCGACTAAAAATAAAGTGCAAAGTCATGTCAGCATTTTATTTTGTAAAGAACCTATCAAATATTTGTTGCAAAATTACATCTTCGATACGTGATGCTTGAAAAGAAAGATGAAGCCTTTTAAGGTTGAGCATAGCTCCTGGTCCAAATATCCTCCCTAGAGCATTAGTCGCAAACTGGAAGCTTGTTAACTTTGGGAACCCATCAATGATGTTTCCTTCTTGGGCTTGTTTTGATTTTCAGGGAGAGGGCATGAAGATTCTGCAATTTCCCAAGCATACCAATGATCTCTTGTGATAGCTTGTATACCTCGATGGATAAGGAGGAGAGGTTCTCAAGTGAGCAAATCCATCTTGGTAATGATAGGAATGAGCTGTGCGTTATCTCAAGCTTTTGGAGGCTTTGAGGGGCATGTTCAGCCTTCAACTCTTCAAAGATATGTAATTGGCCAAATTGTCGGGTGCCAAAAGCTTTCAATCCACCTCTCGGAAAAAACATAAATTTTCATCGATTCAGCTCAAAGCAGGTCAAATTTCAACTACAGTTGTCTTATATATTGCTTTTTATTTTTTACAAATCTCATTTCTAGGTTCATAAGTATCTATTTAATCAGAGAAACAACAAAAAGTTTTTCAAGATACAACCACTAGTTACGAATGGTCATGCCCGTCGTTTTGACCGCATTTTGAAATGCGCATGAAAAATAAAAAAATATTTGGAAAACCTTCGCATTGTGTCGTTATATGTGACCAAGTTACCAGGAAAAATAATAAAATTTTAATACGATAGTTATTTTAAAAAAGTGTTCTCAGAAATAAGCTATCATGTCTGACGATTCATGGCTTTCAAACCAAATAATCAATCTTATGGTCACATTCATGGCATAGTTGATTCAAATGACATAGTATTATGCACAAGGCTGCATCTTGGTATGACAAACAATGTTGCCTAAGGAAGTTTTCATTTTTTTTGGATGAAAATTTTATTTTATTCTTTGACTGCCGAAAATGAGTTTTTTTGTGAAGGACCTACCATATATTTGTTACAAAATTGGACCAAACCAAATTTATAAAATACTAGGACATATTTAATGTACAGTTGAGCAAATTGTTGAGTGCCAAAAGCTTTCTACGCCAAAAGCTTTCTACCCACCTCTCGTGAAAAGACAAATTTCTGTCAATTCAGTAGGAATTGAGTCAAATTTGAATTGCAGCTCCCTCGTAGTTTGCTCTTTATTTTTTCGAAAAATCAGTTCAAGGTACATAAGTATATATATAATAATAATAACACCCAAAAATCAATATTCAACCCCTATCTAGGAACGACCATGCCCACCGTTTTGACCGTATTTTGAAATGGGCATGAAAAAATAAAAAAATGGAAAACCTAAGCATTGTGTCATTATATGTGACCAAGTTACCAAGAAAATTAATAAACTTGTAATACGGCAGTTATTTTAAAAAAGTGTTCTCAAAAATAAGCTATCATGTGTGAAGATTCATGGTTTTCAAACCAAATGATCAATCTTATGGTCATATTCATGGCATAGTTTATTTAAATGATATAATGTGCACAAGGCTGCATATTGGAATGGCAAACAATGTTGCCTAAGGAAGTTTTCATTTTTTTGGACAAAAATTTCATTTTCCATTTTCGAGTGTCGAAAATGAGTTTTTTTGTGAAGGACCTACCATATATTTGTTGCAAATTTGGACCAAACCAATTTTATAAAATACTAGGACATATTTAATGTACAATTGATCAAATTGTTGGGTGCCAAAAGCTTTCGATCCATGTCTCGTGAAAAAGACAAATTTTCGTTATTTAGTAGGAATCAGGTCCAATTTGAACTACAGCTCCCTCATAGTTTGCTCTTTATTTTTTCGAAAAATCAGTTCTAGGTACATAAGTATATATTTAATAATATAAACACCAAAATTTCTTCAATATTCAACCCCTAGTTAGGAACGGTCATGCCCGCCGTTTTGACCGCATTTTGAAATGGACATGAAAAAATTAAAAAAAGTTGGGAAACCTAAGCATTGTGTCATTATATGTGACCAAGTTGCCAGAAAAAATAATAAACTTGCAATACAGTGTTTTTTTTAAAGTGTTCTCAGAAATAAGATATCACGTGTGAAGATTCATGACTTTCAAACCAAATGATCAATCTTATGGCCACATTCATGACATAGTTTATTCAAATGATATAATATTATGCACAAGGCTGCATATTGGAATGTCAAACAATGTTGCCTAAGGAAGTTTTCATTTTCCTTGGATGAAAATTTCATTTTCCATTTTTCGAGTGCCGAAAATGAGTATTTTTGTGAAGGACCTATCATATATTTGTTGTAAAACTGTACCAAACCAATTTTATAAAATACTAGGACATATTTAATGTACAATTGACCAAATTTTTGGGTGCCAAAATCTTTCCATCCACCTCCCGTGAAAAAGACAAATTTCTGTTGATTTAATAAGAATCGAGTCAAATTTGAACTGCAGCTCCCTCATACTTTGCTCTTTATTTTTTTGGAAAATCATTTTTTGGTACATAAGTATATATTTAATAATAGAAACACCAAAAGTTCTTCAATATTCAACCCGTAGCTAGGAACGGTCATGGGCATCGTTTTGACTGCATTTTGAAATGGACATGAAAAAAAAAATCAAAAATCAAAATTAAAAAAATTGGAAAACCTAAGCATTGTGTCATTATATGTGACCAAGTTGCCAGGAAAAATAATAAACTTGTAATATGACGGTTATTTTAAAAAAGTGATCTGAGAAATAAGCTATCATGTGTGAAGATTCATGGCTTTCAAACCAAATGATCAGTTATGGTCATATTCATGGCATAGTTTATTCAAATGATATAATATTATGCACAAGGCTGCATATTGGAATGGCAAACAATGTTGCCTAAGGAACTTTTCATTTTCTTTGGACGAAAATGAGTTTTTTTTTGTGAATGACATACCATATATTTGTTGCAAAATTGTACCAAACCAATTTTATAAAATACTAGGACATATTTAATGTACAATTGACCAAATATTTGGGTGCCAAAAGCTTTCGATCCACCTCTCGTGAATTTTTTTGTTGATTTAGTAGGAATCGGGTCAATTTGAACTGCAACTCCCTCATACTTTGCTCTTTATTTTTTTTGAAAAATCATTTCTTGGTACATAAGTATATATTTAATAATAGAAACATCAAAAGTTCTTCAATATTCAACCCCTAGCTAGGAACGGTCATGCTCGCCAATTTGACCGCATTTTGAAATGGGCATGATTTTTTTTTGGAAAACCTAAACATTGTGTCATTATATCTGACCAAGTTGCTAGGAAAAATAATAAACTTGTAATACGACGGTTATTTTGAAAAGGTGTTCTCAGAAATAAGCTGTCATGTGTGAAGATTCATGGCTTTCAAACCAAATGATCAATCTTATGGCCACATTCATGGCATAGTTTATCCAAATGATATAATATTGTGCACAAGTCTGGATATTGGAATGGAAAACAATGTTGCCTAAGGAAGTTTTCATTTTCTTTGGACGAAAATTTTGTTTTCCATTTTTTGAGTGCCGAAAATGAGTTTTTTTGTGAAGGACCTACCATATATTTGTTGCAAAATTGGAACAAACCAATTTATAATATTATTCCATATTTAATGTACAATTGACTAAATGGTTTGGTGTCAAAAGTATTGTGCCATCTCTCATGAAAAATACAAATTTTCCGCAGATTCAGCAGGAAGCGGGTCAAATTTGAACTACAGATGCCTTATAGTTTGCTCATGATTTTTTCCAAAAATAATTTCTAAGTACATCAGTATCTATTTAACCAGAGATACATGGTTTGGTGGCGAGGCATTGAGGTTTGGACGGTGGAAGATGACCCCAATTCTAGAGCGCGCAAACTGGCATGCCATCGCATGGTCACCACGTGACCTTGGCATTGCCACATGTTCTGGGAAGCCTTATCATGCGTGATGGTTTGGGAACTTCCCCGGTAGGTGTTAGGAATAAGAATACAACAGAAGAATCTCATGAGAAGACTGAACTAAGCTCAAACATGGATTAGTAGCCAAGTGTTTAATTAGCGGTGGGGGAAATAAACATGGCCAATGGGCCTGAGTTTTGACTGAGAATGATCATATACTAAGGAGACTGTCTTGGATTTTTTTAGCTCAAATGAAGGAGCCTAGGTGGCACTTGCTTTGGAAAGTACCACACTAGAAAAAAATATGAATGTTGAAGCTGGGCTCAAATGAATGAATGGATTGAGCTGTCATTTGGTGGAGGAAGGCACTGTAAAAATTTGATACCACTTTGACATGCCAAAGTGGTACTTCCTTCACAATGCTCTTCTATGGACAGAAAATGGAAATTGATGGTGGGCCCACATAGATGATTGGATTGAGCCGCAATTTGGAGGAGGATGATAATCTGGGCATATGATGGAACTGTACAAATTTCATACCATTGGGATAAATAAAAATGTTACTTCCTTCACAATGCTCTCCATTGAATAGAAAATTGGGAACAATATTGAGGAAAATTGGCTACAATAAAATCATATAAAATTTGGTGTAGGGAGGTTCTATGGTCAGGGTCATGTTCTAGTAAATTTTCAACAATTATAAAGCAATATAAAATATAGTTGCTTCACAAATTGAAAATATTACCAAAAACAAAGATTGGATGGTGAGCTCAAATGAATGAATGGATTGAGTTGTACTTGGTGGAGGATAGTCATTTGGGCATAGGAAGGCACTGTAAAAAATTTATACCATTTCGACTTGCCAAAGTGGTACTTCCTTCACAATGCTCTTCTCTAGATAAAAACTTGAGAAACTTATTGAGAGAAATTGGCTAAATTAAACGAGCTCAAATTTGGTGGAGGCAAGTTATATAGGTATAAACATGCCCTCGTAAAGTTTCAGAAATAATTAATCAATATAAAATATAGTTGGTTCACAAACTGAAAATATGACCTGAATAAAAGATTGGATGATGATCTCACATGGATTGCTTGATAAATCTCAAATTTTGTGTAGAGTGATTATTTGAGGATCTAAAACATTTGGAAAAATCTCAGGTCATTTAGATAACCCTAGACAGTACTTTCTTCACAAAGCTTCTCTCTGGGTAGAAACTTTGGAAATTTGCTGATGAAGATTTACTAGGCAAATGTATCAGAATATTGGCATGTGGCAATGATTTGAATATGGAAGAGAGCCCAAAAAGTTTGAGGGAAATAGGAGGGGTCTAGATAGCACTTGCTTTGCAATGTGGCAATGTGGAAAAAAATAGAAATTTATGTTGGGCTCACATGGATGATTGGATTGAGATGCAATTTGGATAAGGATGATAATTTGGGCATATGAAGGCACTCTAAAATTTTCATACCATTTGAATAAATAAAAAAGGCACTTCCTTCACAATGCTCTCCACTAAACAGAAAAGTAGGAAAAATATTGAGGGAAATTGGATAAATTAAATGAGCTAAAATTTGATGGAGGGAGGTTCTATGGGCAGGGTCATGTCCTGGTAAATTTTCAGCAATTATAAAGCAATATAAAATATAGTTGCTTCACAGACTGAAAATAGTACCAGGATCAAAGATTGGATTGTGAGCTCACATGAATTGTTTATATATGTTTAACATTTTTCAAATACACGATTAACATCTTTTCATATATTCTCAACAAAAAAACATCTTTTCATACATACGTTTCGATGTCTATATTTGGTTTTACACATTGTATATTTTTTTATAGATATAAAAAGCAGGTGGCCTTAAGTACCAATGCATCCACGTTCACAACCTCATGACTATTTATATTGGTCGTAATCTGGTAGAAATAAGGTCGTCGACCATTGTTGTCTACTTTATGACCATTTGGTGTAAGGAAATTTCAGGGTTTGAGCCCTTCCTAGCGAATGGATTTACGACCAATTCAGTTGGGGTCACTAAGAGAAGGTCACAAGTTGACATATTTCTTGTAGTGTCCATGTGTTCGTGTAATGTGTTGTACCCCCATTGTACACATTATACTCCTTCTACCAATGACATGATACGCAAGCTTTGCGCATTCGTGAAAAAAAATCTTCAAAACTATAATTCATGTCCACATGTTTCAACAACTTGTTTTACTTATACTTGCTACATTATTACTCCCTTTGTCCCATAATATAAGACCTCATTGCATCTAATTAGCTTCCCTGCGATGAGATATTTGAAACTATAATTCATGTCGATGTGTTTCGACAACTTGTTCTACTTATACTTGCTAGATTATTACTCCCTTCGTCCCACAATATAAGACTTTATTACATCCGGTTTGCAAACTAGTTGTAATAAGGTCTTATATTTACAGAGCAAGTTGTCGCCCTAATTTTCCGCCGCCACACGCCACCGATTCTTCGAGATCCAATCGGGAGGCCTTTTCCGATACTCTGTTGTAGGGTAAGTCTTCACTCTGGCCATCTCCATCAACTTGAGGGAACCATGAGGGCCATCTCCATCAGCTTCAAGTCCACCATGATCACACATGAGTAGTTTCCTTTGGACTATGGGTCCGTGGCAGTATCTAGTTGATTTTATCTCCCAGGTTTCTTAATAAAAGATCACATGAGCTTCCCTACATGACCGTGATCCATCTGATGTAATTCTTGTGGTATGTTTGCTTGGATATGATAGATTGTCACTCTATGATTAGATCTATCTATGAATTCTTTCAAGATCTATTTTCTTCCTTCTCTGCATATTTCTCTCTCTCATATATGCTCTCCGATCAATTCTTCTTTCTATGGTCAAATCAAGGGTTTGATATCCAAGAGAGAGAGAGATAGAGAGAGAGAGAGAGTTGTGGATGATAGTTGGCTTCAATCTTACAAGTAATCAGTTGCAATGACAAAAAGTGGAAAAGGCTTGCATTGTGTTGTTATGGCTAGGGATAAAAAGATGTTTGCATAGTTGTCCTTTCAAAGTAGGGTGAAGACAATATATAATGGGCTTCATGTCACTACTTAATGCAATACTCTATTTTACTTGATATTTTAAGATGCATGTTGTATAGAGGTCTTGGGGTGAAGTATTAATTACAGATATAGTTGGATGGCAGTCTATAGATATTGTGAAGTGATGCTCATATGCTAATTATGCCGTAGATAATCATACTCATAAATACTACAATATAATCGCCGCCCAATTGTAATTTGTTCACCACACTGTTGCTATCTTTTTGGTGAGAAACCACTAGTGAACCTATGGATCCCGGTCCATGTTCTTGTTACAATATTCTAATTGGAATTTATATTTTATTTTACTTCCGTGTTGTAACCAAATCTTACATACACTTGTGCTTTTTATTCCTTTATAACTAACAAGGCTAGTGGGATTGACAACCCTAATAATTAAGTTGGGGACAAAAGGACATTTTGTTTTTTGTGTGTGCATGTACCCATTACTAGTTGGATTCTTGTAGCTCTTTTGGATTCTATAAACCCCGAGGTTACTTGATGGAAACTGCTGCTTGCTGCAAACTCTTGCACTTGGGGGCCCAACACCTTCCTAATTGATAGGAAGCAAGCCTTTTTTGGCCCCGTTGTCGAGGAGCTCAAGATAACAAGTTATCATAAAAGGTCCCACAATCCTTGACTTTACTACCCTGTTATTTATCTTGCCCAATTACTTTTTGCTGCTTGTTAGTTTTCTTTTCTTCTTTCTAGAAACCTTAAAAAACACAAAAATATTGGAAGTTCAGGAAGTAGCTGATACTGATCCATCATATCTACTTTTCTAAACACATGTGCTCATGTTTTAGACTATAATATTCATGATTTGAATGAAATTAACCGAGACTAACATTGTTTTCAGCACAACTACCTTGGTGTTATTTTTGTGCAGAATAAAGTTCTCATAATTGGACGAAAATTGAAGGAGATTTTTTATGGAATAAATAAAAAATATTGGAGCAAAGATGTACCAGTGGAGGCCCACCTATGGCCCACAATCTAGGGGACGTGCCTACCCATAGGCACGCTATGGTGGTATGTGGGTCATGTGGACCTCCGCCTGACGTAATTCTAGCGCTATATATTCCGTCTTCCCGGAAAAAAAACAAGGAGAAAGTTTCATCGCGTTTTACAATATGAAGCCGCTGCCATCTCCCGTTCTTCACCGGGATCCCTAATCTAGAGTCCGTTTATGGCTCCGGAGAGAGGGATCCATCGCCGTTGTCATCACCAACCTCTCTCCATCAACAATTTCATGATGCTTATAACTATGTGTGAGTAATTACTTTGTAGGCATACTGGAGGTAGATGGAGATGGATGAGATTCCTTATATAATCGAGTCAATTTGTTAGGGCTTTATCCCTAGTATCCACTATGTTCTTAGATTGATGTTGCTATGACTTTGCTATGCTTTTCACTAGGGACCGAGTGCCATGATTTCAGATCCAAAGACTTATGTTTCTCATGATTATATTTGAGTTGTTGATATTACTTGCAAGTTGTATGCACATGTCATCCTTCTGAACCCTACACTCCAACGCGACCGTGAATTGGGATATCGATGTGGATGGCTTTGACTTGAGGAGTTCATGTATTCACTATGCATTAATTCTTTGTTTAGATTCTCCATTAAAAGGGACGCATTAATTACCCTTACTTCCCATTAGGACCTCGTTGCCACAGGAGGGTACGATAAAAGATGGTATGCAAGTTCTTATCGCAAGCACATATGACTATATACGAAATCGTGCCTACATGTAATCTATGAATTGGAGCTATTGTGTCGCTCTAGGTTGTGACTGTTGCATACCGAATCTCATCTAAATATTCATCACTACTCCATGCCTACACTTTAATACTATTACCTTTCTTCATGTTACTAGTGTGCTACTGTTGCTCTGTTTGCTACAAATCTCCTACTATCGCTATTACTACTACTATTACTTTGCTACCATTACCATCATATTAGTGTGCTACTAATAAATTGCTGTAAGGAAGTGATTCTCAAACGTGATTGAATTGACAACTCAACTGCTAAGCCTTGTAAATATTCTTTGGCTCCCCTTGTGTCAAATCAACAAATTTAGGTGAAATACTACCCTCAAAGACTGTTGTGATCGCCATACTTATGGGTCACCAAGACTATTTCTGGCTCCATTGCCAGAGAGCATATCTCTAGTTGTGACTGTTGCACCAACTAGCTGTACACCTGATTCACCATCTTTTTTGAGCCAACTTGTGACACCATCACCTGCTATTCAATTTGATATGGTGAAAGTAATAGACACTGCTTTTGATATTGATGATACTTATGATAATGCTTCTACTTTGCTTGATAAAATCGTGCCACTTGGTGAACTGCTAGATGCTCATTTTGCTAAAGCTAAAGCAACTTAATCTCTTGAAAACTATGAATCACCTACCACCTAGTACTCTCTAAGAACCCTTGGTATTCCTGATGGTCACACTTTTGATGAGGATATTACTAGTGATCTTATGAATTATGATACTCATAATGGCATAGAAGGTTTTATTGCTATACTTAAAGAAAAGGCCATGAACAAAATGATGAAACATGATCCTAAGTTTGCTACTTATCCTATTTTTGTTGATGATGAGGATTATGAATTTTCTATTGATTCCGAGCTTATTACTTTTGGTTGAATTTGATCATTGTCATGGTTATGAATTTGAAAAATGCACTGCTCACCTTAGTAAACTGAATGCTATTGCAACTCTATTGTTCAAGAGGAAAAGATTCGATACTATTATATTCTCAAGTTGTTTCCTTTCTCATTAAAGGGTGATGATGGAACTTGGTTTAATAAGCTTTCTCCTGGTTGCGTGTGTAGTCCCCAAAATATGATATATTATTTCTCTGAAAAATATTTGCATGCTCATGTGAAACAAGCTGCCTTACAGGAAATATATAATTTCAATCAACTTGAGGAAGAGTGTCTCCCTTAAGCTTGGGGGAAGCTTCTCCAATTATTAAATTCTTTGCCTGACCAACCTCTCAATAAACATAAATCCTTGTTATTTTCTACAATTAACTAACTGATGCATCTAGGGACTACCTAGATAGTTGTGTTGGTTGTGTTTTCATGGAAAGAACATTTGAACATGCTCAAGAATTATTGAATAACTTATTAAGGAATGACGATGATTGGACACTTTCCGAACTACCTCCTAATCCAACTCCGAAGAAGAGAGATATTCTATACCTCGGTCGAGAAGATATGCAAGAAGCTAAGAAATCTATGAGGGAACACGTATTAAATCTAAACATGTTAAGATTCTACCACCTATAGAAGAAATACATGGACTCGACAGTCTAAAACATGTAGTAGAGGTAACTTCTTTTTGTAAATTTGATGAGGGATAAGTAGTTAGTGCTTAGATGAATTTGATAATTTTGTCGTTAAGTAAAAAAAATTAATATGCAAATAAGTGATAAATTGAAAATAACAATATCACTATTGAACGTTTGAGTGAAGTTCTAGTTAGAATTTCCAATGATGTTAAAGGGTTAAGCAAGAATTATTATATGGTTCACACTCAGCTTGAACAAGATTCTAGATCACAATATGATTTGTTTAGGGACATGCATAATAAACTTGATAAGCATGATGTTGGAGTAATTACTAGAGGCAGCAAACTTACCCGGGAACCTTTGCATCCCGAGGGTCATTCTAAGAGAATTGAGCAAGATTCTCAAAGAATTAATGATAGTTCACCTAGTTCACCTAAGAAGAAAAGGAATAAAAGTGTCACTACTATGTGAATGCCTAGCAGTGGTGGGTGCAAAAAGGCTAATAGTGGCAGGCTAGGCTCCCAGGCATGCCCACCACCGAACTTCGCCACTGCTAGCATGCCATCAGTGGCAGGAGTCCACCCGCCAGTGGTAGCCCATGAACAGTGGAAGGCGTTGGTTCTTGCCTTCCATAGGAATTTCACGTTGTAATGACGGACATTTTGTACCACCCACCACAGAAGTTTTTTCCTGCCACTGCTATTCTTCCATGCCGAATTGATGGTATTTCAACATATTGCACCTGGATCATATCATCAGATTGCATTTGATACATAAATTCTGGTTTGAACACTGATCCATGTACACGCACCACATTGATCCACGTACATGCATCATATTACAATAATGTCATATTAATGAAAATTAGTAGTTATAAACAAAATATAAAAGCTACATTGCAATAATAAGCATATATATGTCTCTCATCACATAATTAATGGTTTGACGCGTTGTTTAGGAGTGAAATGAGTTTCAGCCGATGTTTAACACATAGAGCGCTTGTAGAAGCCGCATATACTACATGAATTAGTAGTTGATGGAATGAATGGGGACCAACGGGCCACATGCTCTATAATAGGATATTTGGCCTCTCGAAGAGCCCATTGAACTATCTGACCCGACGTGGGTATGGTGGTTGGATTCAGACCTGATTAGATCCTCAACATCGCATCCGAGGTCATCTCAAGAAGGATGCACACCGCGAGGTCACTGAACCGCCTATTTACTATATTCTTCATCATTGGGTGAGAACACTTGGCCATTGAACACTTCCAACCTAAGCTAACATTGCCTCCCTGAGTTGCTCTGCCTGATACTTTTCCTGCATCCATAAATAGTACTTCTCCATGTCCGTCGTGGAGACCCCTCCCACAATTCTTCCGGCGGTCCCATATGTTATTTTTAGCACACAATAACATTCAAAATATATACATGTAGAAAATATCACAAGGTAAATATATACATATAGAAAAGATCACCAGTTAAATATATAATCATATGACACACGTACATATAAACTAGAGATCACAAGGTAACAAGCATTGTGTCCTGACACAATTTAATGTTTTTGACATTTTTCTAGACTAGAAAGGAGCGTATATATATAAAAACTATTCTGATCATGGGATGAGAATAATATTCTGATAACTACATAACCTGACGCAGCAGTAGCACTTGAACGTCCCCGAGTGCGAGGTTGAACTTCCGCTAAAAAGTGTCCAAACGGGCTTGCGATATACCATTGGAAAGCTATGGACACCAGGATAACATCCTAGGTTGAATTTTTGGCAAAATGTACACGGTTTAAGAGCAGTTTTGAAAACTGTTTTTCTTCATACAAAAAACATGAATCATACTTTCGACCTTATTTCTAAATCATTTATCAGAACGAGGCAAGTGAGATGGCGTTAGATAGCTGCTGCAAATCCGCTCATTTCACATGTTGAAAGTTTTCCCAAATTCCCTACGGTTAAAGAGGAATCTGAAAAATGGCGGAATTTCTGAAACCAAACAGCCAGGTTGGAATTTCTGAAACCAAACAGTCGGCTTCTTATTTTTGGGTTAATTTGAAAATGTCTAGTCCGATTGATGCAAATGATATGGCGTTGGAAAGCTGATAAAAATGCGCTTGTTTTCCATAAAGAAAGTTGTTTCCAATTTTAAACTATTTAAACATAATTTTGAAAATGGTTGAATTCCCACCGAGTCAGTATTTTCGCGCTATTTCCTCAATGGCTTGTCGGAATGCAACAAATGATATGGCGTTGGAAAGCTTGAGAAATGCGAACTTTTATCTGTAGATTGTTTTTTCCAATTTTTACGATTTTAAGTCAATTTTGAAAATGGCTACAAACAATTATTTCGCCGTAATTCCTTCAAACTTTATCAGAATGGGACAAATAATAAACCGTTGAAAATGTACGGAAAATGCAAAACTTTTTCATATAGATGATTTTCTCTGATTCCTAGCCGCTTTCAAGTTATTTTTCAAACAACTAGATCACGCGTTCTACCTTTATCGCCAAACACAGTCTTCGAAAGTGCACCGCGTGAAGAACTTGAACTTCTTGCCATGTCTATCTGAAATACACTCTGTTTTCCACGTGTTGTTTTTTTGCTCATAACTATCAGTCCACTAACTCGAATTGAGTGAGTGATATACCGATGGAAAGTTGATGTAAACACACAACTTTTCCGTGTTGATCCTTTTTTCATACTTGCGATGGTTTAAAAGATTTTCATCTAAAATTCATTCAGTGAAGTAGTTGAACTTCCCTTTGTTCTCACGTTGAACTTCTATCACGTATTTTAATTTGTAATTTCTCACCCATTCGTTGGATTTACACAAATGATATTCCTTAACCTCTCTCACAATAATTTTCTAACTTTCTCTCACCGAGGATGTCAGGGGAAACGACACCTATGGGATCGCGTGGATCCCTTTGTGGTTTGGCAATGGGATGGTATGCACAAAGAGCGGACCTGATGAGCAGTGCGAGGGATTTTTCCCTAGGTTCAGGACACTGAGAAGCGTAAAACCCTACTCCTGTTGTTGGGGATATAACCCCATGGTGAGACCCGCCCTGGAAGGCTCCGGGTTAAACCGGACAGCTCGTAGCCAGCCCAAGGATGAGTCGTGAAGACCGAAAGGCCCAGCGAGCATAGCGGCTCACAGGATGTGCCGACAGGGTGGCCCGGATGAGAAGACCCGGGCGTGTAAGCCGCCCGGGGACAACTTGGTCAGGACAGGCAAGAGAAGATAGAGGCAGACTCGGATGTGTAATGAGAGTCGGCCACAACTTGTATGACCCGTGGTCTTGACCTCAGTATATAAAGGCAAGACCCGGGGCGACTTAGAGGTCAGGTGAGCGAGGGCTAGGTCAAGCTTTAGCTCCCTTGTAATCGACACAACAAGCAACACAAGCACAAGTAGGACGTAGGCTATTACCTCACCTTGAGGGGCCGAACCTGGGTAAACTCGTGTTCTTTGTCCCTGTTAACCCCTTTGAGTCCATCACGTTAGTGATGGCCTCGAATCCAAGTCCGTTAACCCGGACATCCGCCGTGATAAATCCACGACAGTTGGCGCCCACCGTGGGGCTGATGCTTGGTGGTGTTGAGTTCTCGAAGGGCTCTCTCCCGGGGCTCGAAGGATACGTGGTCGGAAGGATCAACAAGAGTCGCCGTGGCCGGTTCTACATCGACAATGCCGACTGGGGGCTTGATGCTGAGTCCGTGGAGTATGGATTCCGGGTTCCATTCAGCGGGATCCACGTCTTCATCGGAAGGGTTGATGGATCTACACCCGGGCCAGACGTCTGCACCGACATCATCGAGCCGGCTTGGCGTCTGCGACCTGCGTGTAACATGCATCCTGCCCATGCTAATCCGGGTCAGAAGCATGTCTTCGTAGGCTTCACTCAAGGTACAGATCTGGAAGCTTTTGGATCACAGGAAACTCTCGTCTAGTCGGAGGACGAATCTTCAAGTGGAGAAACGGAATTGGTGTACCAGCTCCGCAACGGCGGCCTGGGGTGCTACGACAACGTCTACCTTGAGTCAGATCGCTAAGAGTCGGATAATCTTGAGTTTTCGGTTCATGCTGCCGTGTTCATGGCGGGGTCAGCACCAGGCACGAGTAGTGCAGCCGCAGGAGCCGCCACCTCGGGTGACAACCCACCATTGCCGGCTCAAGTTCTTGTGGAGCTGATGGACGAGCTTGCGGCTTTAATGGCCACTGAGGTCACACCAGATAATCAAGCAACTCGGAATTTAGAGATCGCAAGGATCAAGGGCCGGATGACAGAGGAATGGCAAAGGATGGATGAGCTAAAGATCCAGATGGAGGAAGAGGCAGAACGTATCAAGCAAGACGCTTTCCGTCTAGGGCTGGAGCAGATATCAGCAGCAGCCGTATATCGAAGGAGGCATCAGTCCCGTCTACCAGAGCTCTATGAAGCAAGGAACCTCTTCAATACTCCTGGCGCGAGGCGAGTAACGGACGCGCCCGAAAGCCGTCCGACGAGGCGACCAACGACTCATCCGGCCCGGCGTAACCAAGCTTCACCCGGTGGCTTTCCGACGCCGGCGGGTCATTATTCTAACCCGGCCGAGAATATGGTGGCAGCAGCCACCCGGCTTGAGACAATTCCTATCCCAGATGAAGCACCCTTTGCAGAGGATGTGCGGAACGCCATCGGCTACCTGCAGACTACCGTGGCCCAGCAGGAGAAATATACTCACAGCCAGAGCCGTGTTCATTCAACCCCTCTTCCTAGCCGTAGCTTTAGCCGACGCTACGAGTCACCAGCAGGTTCTAGCAGCAACCGGCATAGAGAGATTCCGACGGGTCACCGGCCGGGTAGAGACACGTCAGCATTTGTAAACCACGCGGGAAGCCTGCAAGAGACGCCAGCTAGGCCGGCTCACCAGGAGCCTGTACCTTCCGTTTTGGTAGGGGCAGGAGTAAACTCCAGGACGGGAGGGCTGTCGTGTTTGTCGCCGGCTCTGCGGAGTGAACGACTGCCAAGAGACTTCAAAAGGCCCCGCAAGGTCCCAAATTATACCGCTGATCTACCCCCGGAGGCCTGGGTGGAGAGTTATGAACTGGCCATGGAGATGCTAGAGGTTAGTGAGGCAGTTTACGCCAAGTATTTCGTCATGATGCTTGAAGGCCCGGCTCACACGTGGCTAAAGGGGTTACCGCCTAATACCATCAATTCATGGGCGGAGCTCCGGGCCCGGTTCATTAAAAACTTTCAAGGGACGTGCAAGCAACCGATGACCATTGTGGATCTTGATCACTGTGTCCAACAGGAGAATGAGTCGGCCCATCATTGGGTACAGCGGGTCTCGACAATCATCCACTCCTCGAAGCAGATCATGGTGGCCCAGGCGGTATTGATCTTGGAGAAGAACTGCCATTTTATTCCTCTGAAGCAGAAACTCGGCCGGCTCAAACGTACGTGCCAGGACATGGGAGAGCTCATGACGGCTCTCATGAAATATGCCGACCCTGACAGTATGAAAGATCTGGATTCCGATGATGAGAAAGCTGGCCAAGGTAAGAAAGGCAATCAAGGCAAGGGCGCGACAAACAATGGTAGCCAGAGCAAACGTAAGAATCCAGAGGCCGGGTCAGAGCTGATGGCTAATACAAACACCCAGCAGAATTACCCCAAAGGCAATAGGAGGTTTAGACCGCCCTTTGGCAGGGATAGCTCTTCCCCGAACATGGAGGAGTTACTTAAGCGACCTTGTCCAAATCACAGTCTGCCTGATAAGCCGGCAAACCACACATGGGGGAATTGCAATTTCATGCAGAAGTACAAGTGGTATTTCGCACAACCTAACAATCGAGATGGTGGTCCGCTAGGCGGCTCAGGACATGACGGGTCAGGAGCTATTTTTGGTTTTGGCGGCTCAGGGTCCGGTCATCCGGGCCAGGATAATCAAGGGGGACACCAGCCGCATTCTGGTAACAATAATCAACAACAACAACGTAATCAGTCTGGTTTTCAGAGTAATCTGAAGCAGCTCAGCTCCGGGCAGTACCACGTTTTCACAACCGGTCTCAACAAACGGGACCAGAAGTTGCGAAAGCGGGCAGTTAATGTGATTACACCGGTCTTCCACAGTACTTAAAGTGGTCTGAATATGACATAACGTGGAGCCGAGAAGATCACCCGCCGCGTATCGATGACCCGGGACGGGTGGCTTTGGTTGTAGCCCCCCAGGTGGGCGGATATATGGTGAACAAGGTGCTTATGGATGGCGGCAGCAACATAAACATCCTTTACTATGACACTTTCCGGCGGATGAAGTTGCTTGACAAGGATTTATAACCTTCATCCATCGTCTTTCATGGTGTGGTTCCGGGTAAGTCGGCGCGTCCGGTGGGCAGGATTTCGTTGGAAGTGGCTTTTGGCGATGAGTACAATTACAGGGTGGAATCCTTGTGGTTCGAAGTGGTCAAGATCAAGAGTCCTTATCATGCGATATTTGGACGGCCGGCTTATGCTAAGTTCATGGCTAGGCCCTGCTATGTTTACTTGCAGCTCAAGATGCCCGGCTTAAACAGTATAATCGAAATACGGCTATTGAGTGTGAAGAAGGAGACGCGGCTTATGCGGAATCCAGTTGCGCCCAGGAGGAACTTAAGTTCTATAAGGAAAATGTTGATCTGGAGGATAGGACCCCGCTGAAAAAGCCCACCACGAAGGTTGAGCCGCCCCTCAAGTTTTCGACGGATGATACCAAGACAATAGATTTCATCCCGGGCAACTCATCTAAGTAGTTCATCATCGGATCTCACATGGATCCCAAATAGGAAAGCGCGCTCATCGAATTCATCCGTGAGAATCGGGACATCTTCGCATGGAAACCTTCTGACATGTCGGGTGTACCGAGAGAGTTTGCTGAGCACAACCTTAATGTGGATCCAAAGTTTAAGCCGATCAAACAGTTTTTGCGGCGGTTCAATGAGGAGAGGCGCAAGGCTATTGGGGAAGAAGTTGCCCGGCTCTTGGCAGCAGGTTTTATCATTGAAGTTTTTCATCCGGAATGGCTGGCTAACCCGGTGCTCGTGCTAAAAAAGAATGGCACATGGCGTATGTGTGTGGATTACACGGACCTTAACAAGGCTTGTCCGGCTGATCCATTTGCTCTCCCGCGTATTGATCAGATCATTGATGCTACGACGGGGTGTGAAAGTTTGTGCTTCCTAGATGCGTACTCAGGTTATCATCAAATCAAGATGGCGGTTAAAGACCAGGAGAAAACGGCTTTTATTACACCCTTTGGGGCATTTTGCTACGTCTCTATGCCTTTCGGGCTCAAAAGTGCACAGGCGACTTACCAGCGATGCGTGGAGAACTGCCTTCATAGTCAGATTGGCCGTAATGTTCATGCTTATGTAGATGACATCGTGATCAAATCCAGAAAGAAGGAGACTCTCTTGGAGGATTTAAAGGAAACTTTTGATAATCTCCAGATCTACAAGATGATGCTTAACCCAACCAAGTGTGTCTTTGGTGTTTCGGCGGGCAAGCTTTTGGGTTTCCTGGTCTCTGAGCGTGGTATCGAGGCTAACTCAGACAAAATCAAGGCTGTTACCTCTCTGGGAGAGCCGGCTTGCATTAATGATGTTCAGCGCTTGGCAGGGCGGATTGCTGCGTTGAGCCGGTTCATAAGCCGTCTTGGAGAGAAGGCTATTCCTTTATATCAAATGATGAAGAAGACAGAAAAATTTGTCTGGAGTAAAGCGGCGGGTGAAGCACTTGAGGCGCTTAAAAAACAGCTCACTGAGCCGCCAGTGCTGGCTGCTCTGGCTGAAAAAGAACTGTTACTCCTTTATGTGGCGGCTAATAACCGGGCAGTGAGTGCTGCAATCGTGGTCGAGCGCAAGGAGGCTGGAAAGGAGTATCTAGTGCAAATGCCGGTTTATTATATCAGTGAGGTCCTGACAGAGTCTAAGCAAAGGTATCCACATTGGCAGAAGCTGGTATATGGGGTCTTCATGGCCAACCGCAAGTCAAAACACTATTTCTTAGGGCACCAAATAACTGTGGTCAGTTCTGCTCTGCTGGGGGATATTATCCAGAACAAAGAAGCCACATGAAGGATTGCTAAGTGGGCATTGGAGCTGGGACCTCTCAATGTAAAATATGTGCCTCGCACAGCTATCAAGTCCCAAGCCCTTGTGGATTTCATAAATGATTGGACGGAGTGTCAAGCTCCCGAGGAAAAGCCGGGTAACACATAGTGGACTATACACTTCGATGGATCCAAGCAATTAGAGGGGTCAGGGTCAGGAGTTGTTCTGACATCCCCCAAGGGTGATAAATTTTGTTATGTGCTCCGGCTGATGTTCCCTTGCACTAACAATGCGGCTGAATATGAAGCTTTGCTTCATGGCCTTCCGTTAGCCAAGGAGATGAATTTGAGCCGAGTGAGGCGTTTGGGCGACTCAGATCTGGTGGCTTAGCAAGTTTCTGGCACTTGGGATTCCAAGGACCCGTGGATGGTGGCTTACCGTCAGGCGGTTGATGTTATTGCAGGGCACTTCAAAGGATATCAGGTAGATCACATTGATCGTCGCAGAAATGAGGCGGCTGATGCCTTATCACGATTAGGTTCTCAACGAAAGCCGGTGCCACCCAATGTCTTTTTGGACGTCTTACACCATCCGACTGTCAAGATACCTTCAGAAGAAGATTTGGTTGTTCCTGACCCGGAGGCAGAATTAGTGGCGGCTCTGCATGCTATCCCAGATTGGACTATTCCCTATTTGACCTATTTGACCCGAGGCGAGTTACCTGAGGATGAAGACCTAGCCAGAAAGATCACCCTGCATTCTAAGTCCATGACAATAGTCAATGGTGAGTTGCATAAATGCAGTGTGACGAGAGTCTTTCAACGTTGTGTTTCACCAGAGGAGGGCCGACAGATCTTGAATGAAATCCATACTGGTGATTGTGGACACCATGCTGGCTCAAAATCTTTGGTGGCCAAGGCTTTCCGGCACGGGTTTTTCTGGTTGACGCCTCATAAAGATGCGGAGGACCTAGTCCGTAAGTGCGACGGCTGTCAGAAGTTTGGCCGACGTGCTCATATCCCGGCTCAGGAGTTAAGGATGATACCAATTACTTGGCCATTTGCGGTCTGGGGACTTGACATGGTGGGACCTTTCAAGAGATCCAAGGATAAGAAAACACACCTCCTGGTGGCGATGGACAAGTTTACCAAGTGGGTAGAGGCAGAGCCGGTCAGCAAATGTGACGCGGCTACAGCGGTTTTATTTATCAAAAAGTTGATCTACCGTTTTGGTTACCCACACAGCATCATCACTGATAATGGTACAAATCTGTCCAAGGGGGCTATGAAAAAATTCTACGATGAAGAGCATATCCGGCTTGATGTTTCAGAAGTGGCGCATCCACAGTCCAACGGTCAGGCGGAGCGTGCCAATGAGGAAATTTTAAGAGGGATTAGACCGCGGCTTATCGTTCCTTTGCAGCGAACACCCGGGTGTTGGGTAGAAGAATTACCCTCCGTCTTATGGAGCATCAGGACCACCCCTAACAGATCTACGGGTTTCATGCCTTTCTTTATGGTGTACGGGGCCGAGGCAGTTTTGCCCAGTGACATCCGACATGACTCGCCAAGGGTGACGGCTTACGTTGAGGCGGACAATGAGATGACACGTCAAGACACATTGGATGCTCTGGAAGAGGCGCGAGAGTTAGTAGCGGCCCGGTCGGCGATTTATCAACAAGACTTGCATCGCTATCACAGCCGCAGGGTCAAGACCCGGACGTTCCAGGAGGGCGACTTAGTGCTTCGGTTGATTCAGGACCAGACAAATATGCATAAGATCTCTCCTCCATGGGAAGGACCTTTTGTAGTCAGCACAAATCTCAACAATGGGTCATATTACCTCATTGATACCCGAGATGACTCAGATACGGCGGGTCAGGAGACCCGCCGGCCGTGGAACATTACGCATCTCTGGCCTTATTACATGTCACAGTTATATCAAATAGTGTCATTGCCAAAGTAAAATCCCGGCTCAGGAAAATGAGTCGCGGCACTAGGTGTTATGCCACAAAATCCCGGCTCAGGAAAATGAGTCACGGCACCAGGCTTTATGCCACAAAATCCCGGCTCAGGAAAATGAGTCGCGGCACCAGGCGTTATGCCACAAAATCCCGGCTCAGGAAAATGAGCCACGGCACCAGGCTTTATGCCACAAAACAAAAAACCGGCTCAGGAAAATGAGTCGTGGCGAGGGCGGCTTCTTACCTTTGGGTATAGCTTCTAACGCCTATCCGCCGGCGGGTTACGCCGTATTGCTGAGGGGGGCTTCTTACCGACGGGTATCGCTTCTAACACCCTATCGGCTGGCTTTATGCGAAATTTCTGGCTAACACGTTTAGCGGCGGTTATGAGTGGTTTTTACCGACGGGTAGCTAACGTCTCATGACCCGCGAACGGCGGCTTCTTACCTTCGGGTATAGCTTATAATGCCTATTAGCCGGCTTTAAGCCACGTAAAATGGCTAAGGTAAATTAGCTGCAGCGAACGATGGCTTCTTACCTTCGGGTATAGCTTATAACGCTTATTAGCCAACCTTATGGCACAAAAATCCGGCTCAGGAAAATGAGTCACGGCGAGAGCATACAAAGACAATGTCCGCTAAAAAGCCGGATCATCTTATAAAGCATAATGACACAAGGTTCAGGAGAAGCAAAAGTAAACATCTAGTCTATTATATACACTCCCAGAGTAGTTCAGAATTTCATACAAGTCTTTTCAAATGCCACATGGGGGGTTAAGGAGAGTCGGTTGTTACAAGTTATTTCAAGAAGGGACTAACTAGTTGCCAGGTCATCCTACTCCGGTTCTTCGGTGGCCCTGATCTGGAGGTTGTCCAAATCCCAGTTACAGTTCATTAGAGCCGCAAAAGAACCTTCGTCAAAATAAGGAGACGGGTCAAGGTCAGGAGCGAAGAAGTCCTTACTGTGGGCAGGCGTCAAGTCTTTGCACTCGTAAAGTGGGCCACGGATTCTTTTTTGATCCGGGCCATAAGTCGCCTGGTAGGTCGTCAGATCAGCTTCTTCCGCTAAGACGGAAGCTAGTACTCGGGATTCCTTCACGCACCGGCTGTAGTCAGCATCAGTGAACTCTGAGCCATCGTCTTTCTTTGAAGGGAAGCCATCCATCATCTCGGCTGATGTTAGACCCGGAGAAAAGGCCAAAGCCCGGCTGATGCCCGCAATGGCCCCTTGGTGGGCGGCTGACTTCTTGAGTTCGGCAATCTGTTTAGGCATGGTGGAAAAGAGCTCCAAGACACCCTTGAGAGTCGCCAGAATCTTGTCTTTGTATTGCACGGCTTTAATAGTGCACACCGCGCCGTAGTACAGTTCCTCAGTCAAAGTGTAGATGGCCTTCAACGGCAGCAGACTATCAGAAGCCAGTTGCCAGCTCCTAGGGCCTACATAAGGTAGACATTTCAGGATGAGTTACCAGTACAAGTGTTATATAGCCATTGAAGCACAAGTTGTCAGAAGCTTACCAAAGAGGGCGGCTATCATCTTGGTAATGTGGCGCTTCAGGGCTTGGAGTTCATCAGATACAGCTAGCAGCTGTTGATCGGCGTCATCCGCCCGTTTGGTCAAAGAGATCTTCTCAGACTCAACTAACTCTTTAAAAGCAGCAAAGTCGGCCTTGATTGTGGCCAGCTCCTCAGAGAGGAGCCGACACTTTTCATCGGTGGCGCTTTGAGCCGTTTGTTGAGCCGCCAGGTTGGTCTTCAGATCCGTCAACTACGACTCGACCTCGTTTAAAGCTTCCTATGGCATATCAAAATGTAGAATAAGTCGCCAGGATGGAATTTTATCAGATGATGAAGATTAAGACAAAATTATGCAAGTTTCAAGCAGATTGCAAGCAATATGTTTGACACTTGGGGGCTAATGTATATTTGATCTCCAAAATTAAAGTGCAGTTCTGGCTCATCTTCATCAAGTTAATCCGGAACTTGGGGTCTACAATTGGCTCTTAAAACTATCCACATTGAAGCTCCGATTCAACTTTATCAAAATTGAGTCGGCCCTTGGGGGCTACAATTGGCTATTCAAAATATCTACAATGAAGCTCCGACTCAAATTTATCAAAGCTGAGCCGGCCCTTGGGGACTATGGATTTGGATTTTCTACAGAGGATCAGGAAAGACCCGGTTCAACTTTTAACTAGATTGAGCCGACCCTTGGGGGCTAAATAAGGCTATAGCAAGAAGTGGAGTACCTCATATTTTTTCTTCATCAAGCTGACCAGCAGAAGCTCCAGATCTCGGCTGGTGGAAAGCCGGTTCACATA
Organism: Hordeum marinum; assembly: GCA_022496015.1. Classification (NCBI taxonomy): domain Eukaryota; kingdom Viridiplantae; phylum Streptophyta; class Magnoliopsida; order Poales; family Poaceae; genus Hordeum; species Hordeum marinum. Next base: position 219,443,765 of record CM039672.1, read on the forward strand.
ACCAGCGTGAAGTTCTTCGGCCGTCAACTTCTCAAAGGAAGAAGAGTCAAAATCCAGTTTCTTTGAAGCCTCGGCCGACTCTTTATGCCTGATCAACACGTGAGCCGGGGGAGACTGAAAGGCAGACCCGGTGATCACGACGTCCGGGGTTGCAGTGGTCTTGGTCATCTGGGCAGGACTCGATGGTTTCGAAGGACCCCTTGGAGGGCTCTCTGGGATGTTATCTTCATTAGTTGGCCCAGTGGATGCGGCTGGCGGATCTACATCCGGTCGTGACTCTTCCGGTTGTTCACGCTCTGGCTCTTGGGCTGCAGGGCTAGGGGAGGACTTGTTCATCTTGCGACGCTTCGCTTGAGCATTGTAAATGTGAAGATCAGAATCCAAAGGATACTACTACCACATAGAGAGCCGGATGTTATAATGAGAAATAGTTACAGCGGGTTGATCTTGGGAGGCGGCAGAGCGGTCGCCGAAGAGTCGCCAGAAGAGGGTGATTTCTGAGAGACAATTTAAGAAAGATGAGACAGTGTCGAGGTCGCAAAGTGAAATTAATTAAAACAGAGATGCATACCTCTACGGGGCGTTTCTTCGGAGCTGGCGAGTTTGGTAAGCCGGACATAAGTTCAGTAGAACCAGCGCTCCGGGTCTGGCGATGCTCAACCTGTTGTTGCTTTTTCAAAAGAAAATTGGGAGCCAGATAAGCAAGAGGATGAGAAAGAGGAACTTTTCCAATAACCCGCCGCGGCCTCCGGGGGATAAAGTACTCTGAGCCGGAAGAAATATAGATTACCTCAGGGGCGTTGGCGCGGCTTGTTTCGACATCATCCTATGAGTAAAACAAGTGTAAGTAAAATAAGGTAATAAAATGGTAGAAAGCAGCCAAGGTTTACCTCTGAGTCGGACGATTGCGGTGGGTCAAACCATCCTTCTTGTGGGGAGGTCTTCTTGGGCTTCTTAGCCGGGATTTTCTTCTTGGGCTTCTTCAAAGGAGGGACATACTCCTTCTTCCAGAAATTAGAGTTGGCCTGGAAAGGTTAAAACGGTTAAACAATAATGCATCAGAAAGGCATAAGTGACAAGGAGAAAAGTGGTGAAGAGTCGCCTTACATTTGGAGCCAGATTTTTGGCGTTAAAAGGCGCCAGGCCAATGGCGCTGCATGATCTGGATGTTTCATGGACAAGGCTCTGGATGACGGTGGTGATGTCATCCTTCATCAGGGTTGATTGGCTGAAGCATAGTGAACTATCATACTTGCCTTTGTATTCACACATGAGCCAGCTTCTATGACTTAAGGGCATAATCCGCCAAGAAATCGAGTAGCAGATTAGATCCAGCCCGGTTAAACCATTGGCCATGAGGGCCTTGATCTTGGCGTGAGCCGGCTCGTACCTTGCACGTTCCGAAGCTGACAGCCGGCCCGGTAGCTCTGAAGTTGTCTTGAGCCGGGAGGGACGATAACCCGACAGTGGACGCTCATTCTCAAGAGAGGTATCCTTGCAGTAGAACCAAGTCTCGTTCCAGTCCTTTGGATGACTCGACATCTTCATGGCTAGAAAAGTGATATCCCTACGCCGTTGAATGGAGATTCCTCCAAGCTCTAGACTCGTACCGGCTTTCACCTCAATTTGCCGATTGGCGTAGAAAAACTCTCAAAATAACCCCACAGACGGCTTGGCTTGCAGATAGACTTCACAGAGCACTTGAATATTTCATATATTGGAGACGGAGTTGGGGGCCAAGTCTTGGGGGTGAAGCTTGTAAAAGTGAAGGACGTCACGAAAGAACTTCGAGCCGGGGGGCATGAATCCTCGCTCGATATGATCGGAGAAGACCACTACTTCGCCTTCTTGAGGGGTGGGCCGCGTTTCATCACCCGAGGCACGCCAATTAAGGACCTCCTTGTAAGGAAGGGTACCCGTGTGAACAAAATCCAATAAGTATTCCTCCGTGATGCAAGACCCGACCCAGTTGGATGAGTTGGAGGCGCGAGACATGCTGGCGGCTTAAGGACTGTGCAAATTAAAAAGTATGGTGAGTCAAGAGCAAAACAAATATCTACGACGGCTTACAATTTTAAGGGTTCTACAAATAATATGCCGGGTGATGAGAGCTGGAGGGGCTTGAGGAGTCAACAAAGAAAAGAGGAGGAGCGAAAAACGGTAAGTCCCAGGAAACAGATTTCGTGAAGTTCAGCTAAAATAACAGATCTACAAAAGCAGGAAAAATGCCTCCATTTTTGGACCTGAGGACGAACGGGCGAGGCGGACAAAAACCTAAAATGGCAGGCCGAGTAAGGACTGATCTATGTGTTATTACTCACTACCTATTATATAGCGGCGCCGCGAGGTCGGGCGACGGGCCGGAGTTCATACGCTAGGCTCGCCCGGTGGCAATGGAGTTCAAGTTCTAAGCAATAACGGCGGCGGAGCTTATAGAAACCCTACCGGAGACGGTTATGGATCTAAGGGAAGAAGACTTACCAGCGACAGGAGCGCGAGATGGGCTCTGGTTCGCAACAGGTTGATGCAGCGGCCAGTCGACGGCGAGACGGAGACAGCGCCGGAGCAAGAGCGGAGGTATCGGAGAAGAGGGAGATGACAACGCGAGCGGGACAAAGGAAATGCCGTCCACGGTAGTCCTATTTAAAAGGAAACGGGGCAGACATGAAAATCCAGGCGACACAAATCGTCCGACCGAGGCGGACACCTCAATTTTCGGGCTAACCATTTAATGGAAGGATTTGGCGGTGCGTCAGCGAATCTTGTTTGCAAAGTCCACGTGGCGTCACGGCGGGTCACTACCGGGCGACTCACCGAGGAACAGAAGATAAGGATGAAATGAGCAAGCTCAAATCAACCTGGGCCTAATGTTGGGGATATAACCCCACGGTGAGACCCGCCCTGGAAGGCTCCGGGTTAAACTGGACGGCTCGTAGCCAGCCCAAGGATGAGTCGTGAGGACCGGAAGGCCCAGCAAGCGTAGCGGCTCACAGGATGGGCCGACAAGGTGGCCCGGATGAGAAGACCCGGGCGTGTAAGCCGTCCGGGGACAACTTGGTCAGGATAGGCAAGAGAAGATAGAGGCAGATTCGGATGTGTAATGAGAGTCGGCCACAACTTGTATGACCCGTGGTCTTGACCTCAGTATATAAAGGCAAGACCCGGGGCGACTTAGAGGTCAGGTGATCGAGGGCTAGGTCAAGCTTTAGCTCCCTTGTAATCGATACAACAAGCAATACAAGCACAAGCAGGACGTAGGCTATTACCTCACCTTGAGGGGCCGAGCCTGGGTAAACTCGTGTCCTTCGTCCCTGTTAACCCCTTTGAGTCCATCACGTTAGCGATGGCCTCGAATCCAAGTCCATTAACCTGGACATCTGCCGTGATAAATCCACGACACCTGCTTTGGTGTATTATGGTTGTTTGAACTTTGGCTACAGGAGCGCTGTGTGATGAACAGTACACAGCCGCTACGCGTGCATCCGAGCTACGAGGATTCAAATCCGCCTCTAGTAACGCGTTGGGCCTCCTTTTAGTGACTAAGGGGTCACCAATAGTGGTGCACAACACACATACGATGTGAAAGGTGGCTACAGTGTTATCATACCTAACACTGACGTCAAAGGATAAGGGCATTAAATGCTCCGTTTAGCTGTCCCTAATCTTCTTGGGGACGAAAAAAGTAGCCGTCCCATCATCACCGCTTGAGCCCTTCATCGCCAACACCTTGACACGTGCTCAGGAGGCTAAGGTCCGTCCGACAGTTGTTTGTTGCGCTGGAGTGGTGTCACGCTGGTGATGTCTTGCTGGGTGCGAGTCTTCCTGGGGCTCCGTAAGCCATCCCGGCAAGGTCTTGCTGGGGTCCTAGCTTCTGGTCTTCTGCCTTCTGATTATTGGCTTGAACGCCTTCTTGATATCTTCGTTCTTGCGTTCAGTTGTCCTCCAGCAGGCCTTGCCACGGGTGTGGCTACAACTGCCCGTGCACAAGTAAAGGGGTACTAAATACCCAAACTTTAGTACACCGATAGGAGCCCCCGGGCCTAGGCCACACACAAGTGCGAGGCGTTGTTGGGCTAGGCCCAAACAGTGCACGGGCACGCGTGGAAGGAGTCTGCGGTCATGATTATGCGCCCCCCATGATGCACGCTGATTGCACGACATGGGGTACATGCGCGGAGCGGCCGTAACCGCAACGCGCTCGCAAAAGCGTTTCTCATTGATTAGTAAAGAGGCAGCCTTGCACCTTCCCCATAGGCAGGAAACCACAGAGCTACTTGCTCATTTACCTCTCGTCTTGTCCAATCTAGAAACCATCGTCGTCTTCTTCCTCGAGCCCAAAATAGAGCCTCTTGCACTCATCCGCCGCCTCCTTGCCCCCTCTGTCCTCAACCTCTGCTCTCATAGCCGCCATGTTGCCCAGGTCGACCAGGAGCAAGGAGGTGAAAACCGTCGCCGACACGGAGAGCGAGATGTCAAGGATGCAGAAGGAGCGCATCATCTTCACTTCGGTGCTTGATGCGAATGCCTTGATGGAGCGATATCAGTGCATGTGGGTGAGGGAGACGAAGGCTCATCCTGCTACTGGCATGAGTCCAGGTTCCTCCAAGGGCGTCCCAAATAAATTCTCCTTCTTTACCGATTACTTTTACTGCGGGCTCTGCCCCCATTTTTTGATTTCTTCAACGACATCATGTACACATACGGCTTCCGCCTCTTGGATTTTACTTCGAATGCTGTGACATGTATGTCAGTTTTTGCCCATCTTTGTGAAAATTTTGCCAGAATAACCCCCAACACAGCCCTCTTCCGCCACTACTTCAGTCCCTGCATCCAAAGGGGAGAGGCCCTTTCTGGTTCTATCACCTGGATCCCAAGGGGGTGGAACAAGGATATATATCCAGACGAGGCCTTCCATGATAAGTGGGAAGAATGGCGGGCCAAGTGGTGGTGGATTCAGGAGGAAGATCCTCGGCCCTTCTGTTTACCTCGACAAACAAAGATGGCGTGCGGGGACGACTGGAGCGCCTTCAATCCTCAAGATGAGAAGCTCACAGTTGCAATCACCAGGATCCACCGCCTCAAAGTTGTCGGGCTCACAATAGAGATGATTGGCGCTAATTTCCTTCGCTGGCGCATCACCCCTCTGCAGAACAAAGGGAGACCGGCATGGGAGTTCCGGAATGTGGCATATATCATGAGGCTACGCCCTGGCTTAAATAATAACTTGACAGTCATGCAACACGCAGCTCTTTGCCACAAACTGATTAGGCTTGATGCGAAGTTCGGGTTGCCGGCTGGCATAATCCCTCTGTGCAACAACTTTGCCTTGGCCTCAATCATCGCCATGATGCCGGTGTGCAATGCCCACGACCTTGACGGAACTTGGGAAGAGCCATCCGCAGAGCAGACACAAGAGTTCTTTGTCAACTTGTCTGAGAAAGCCATCCGGGAAGAATCGAACCTCATCCGCCCCACCACTGAAGAAGTGGCGTGCATCGCCAGCAGGATGAAAGAGGCGAAACTTTCCGCGGAGGCCGGCACTGCTGGCTTCACGGAAGGGGAAGCTAGTGAAGGAGAAGTGATGTCAGAGGGAAAACTTGCCGGGTAGGGCGAGGTTGCTGGAGAGCATAGTGGCAATGCTGCCGGGGGTCCTTCTAGCGAAGATATAGTTGAGGAACATCTGCACGAGGAGCCCCCAGCTCTTGAGAAGAAGAAGAAACACGTTCTTCGGAAAGCCTCCTCTAGTGCTCCAGTTCTCCAAACTTCCTCGAGTGGTGCGGCCCCCGACAAGGGAGCGACCGGCAAGGCTGCGCAATAGCAAGAAGCTCAACAACAACCCCCCGCTTCTACTGCAGCCAAGCAACCCAGGACCCCTCCTTCTCCTCCTCACATGGACACCATGGCGGAAGTCGACTTCGACCTTTCCGCCTTTAGCTCGGATGAAGAAGAGTAAGGATCCCGTCACATTTCTTATCTTTTGAAATTTTAAGTTTTCCTAACTTGTTTGCTTCGCTTTGGCCTATCCCCGCAGACACAGAGACGCTAGCGTAAAGGATGGCAAAGAAGGCAAGGACTTCAATGGGAGATGAGCTGCCACCAAGCACCACAGGTGCACTATAGCCGATCGACATCAGCCCGGAATCTAGCCCATGACGCAGTCCTCAGTGCAGTCCCCAGTGTGAGTCTGTTACTCATTTCCCACTGGCAAGCATTGGGACGTGCATCTTCGCTATTGACATCACCAGGCCTATAGGAGAAGAGCAACGCCAAGGAGAGCCATCGGAGGCCGCCCCTGATGCGCCGCTTCCGTCGACTACGCCACCCAGAGATGGATCTTCAGCAAGGGCTTCTGCTAACGAGCCTATTCTTGCTGAGGAGAGGTCAGCAAGTACGGGCACTGGCATTCCTACACCGGCAACCCACATCGCCAGGGAAGGAGAAACTTCCTCTCAACAACTTGGCACAGGTAAATCGCTTGCCGCAGAGTACTTGTCATTCTGTCTTCGCATATATTCTCTTTTTGTCTTCTTGAACTTCAGTTTTGACCTCACCTTGTTCCCCCTTCTTTGGCTTTCAGATCTCCCTTTGATGGAACAAATGGACAAATGGATGTCGATATCATCATCGAGGAGACTGCCAAAGATGCTGCCGCTGAGGGCGCCAGGGTTGCCGCCGCCGAGGCCGCCAAGGGCGAACAGGAAGAAACCGCCAAGGAGTCTACTGAGAGGACCAACAAGGAGCCCAGCGACCATACTAACGACATTCTTGCTGCAGGAGCGCCAGGCGCTATGCCGGTCATGGAGCCCCCAATTGTCGGTGAGGCGGCTGTTGAGGATCAGCCGTCAACATCTGAAGTCCCCTCTTCAAGCAGATACCTCAAGGTTGACGAGAACCTATTCGTCAACATACCAGGGACGACAAACATTAGGGTGCCAACTGAAGGGGAAATCTTCGATGGGGAAGTCACCATAGCTGTGGGACTTGAAGTTATCAATGAACCAAGCGCCAGCAACCAATCCAAGGAAGAGCAGCTCCTCCATACCATGAGCGACAACTTCCAAAAACTCCAGCCACTCTACCGCACTCAGAAAGAGAAACCGGACTCTAGAGCAGCAATTGTTGGAGCAGTGGAGGCGGACTTCCAGAAGGGCATTGAGGAAATGCAAGCCTGGTTCGGCGAAGCTTTCCAAGAGTTGAAAACTTGTCGGGAGAAGATGAGCTAAGAGTGGAACAAGCTCCTCTTGAAGCAATCTGACCTTGAGAGGGCACAAGAGGAGTCCTCACAGCAGGCTGCTGCAGATGAAGCTCGCTTAACAGAACGTCATGTCGGGCTTGATGCTTATGAAGAGGACCTTGCCGCTCACGAGAGGGCGCTTGCCGACAAGCTCCATCACAAGGATGAAGAGATGGAAAAGCTTGTTGCGCAGCGAACTAAGTAGTTGGAGCTGAAACACAAGGAAGCTCTCGAGGCTCTGGTCACAGTTCACACCGACAAGCTGAAGGAAGCCATAAATGCTACCAAAACTGCAGAGGCCGCCAGGATCAAGCTCGATGATACGGTGAAGAAGCTAGAGGCGGACCTTGAGGACCACGGGAAGGAGATCTCGATGCTCAAGACTGAAACGAAGAATACTCTCTATAGCCTGACGGAGATATAGGTTGCCATATCCGACAAGATCAAACAACTCTCCTCGGCCAACGACTCAATTGCTGATCTGGAACTGAAGCTGGTCACGCTGAATGAATCCCTTGAGAGCAGGATGTATCGTGAGAAGGTCTTGGTCAAAGAACTCCGAAATGAACATGAGCTGCCCAAGAGTGTCGCTGCCACTAATAACGATTATGGGAGAGGCATGCAGATCTGGACTGATCATCTTGTCGATGTGGCGGGAAAGCTTGATGCGCAGTTGTCCGCTATGGGCCTGCAGAACTTCAAACTTTTTTCCAACGATAGGGTATCTCTGAGTGCCAGGTTGACCATGTTCTTCAATGGTATAATTGACGCCCTGCAGCAGCTCCATTCTGATCGAGCAACCCACCTGGCCAACGAATCCCGCAAACTCTGCCGGGCCATCCTCCTCAAGGTGCTTGTCAAAGTGGCGCACAAGAACCCCGTCATCAACTTCACCAACGTCCTCGACCGCTTGCCGAAGGACATAGACGTCAAGGCACTTGAAGAACTTGTCGCGCCCATCGTCGACAAGGTGAACCAAGTCAAGAGGGTCGAAGGCCAGCGTAGTGATTAACTGCTTCACTTCTTCATGTCGCCACCGCTCGATGCCAAAGACAATTTTATCTTTAGTTAGAATCGCGACAACTTTTCATGTAATATAACTGGTTGTGTTTTGAACAAATGCATGTTATTCCCTTGTTTAATTTCTCTCTATATGGTATATGCCCTACACTTTATCGTAAAACTTGTCGGTGCACGCAGCCCTGCCGCGAGCGCTTTGAGGAACGGATCCTTAGCAGCCTGCTCGAGGTGCCACTGCGGCAAGATACCTTGACGTTTTTAGTGCAACCACTTAAACTATTGAGCAAACTCGAAACAGGATAAGGGCGCATCAGTGCAGCCACTTAAGCCATTGAGCGGACAAGAAATAGAGCAAGGGCGCAACCAATCATGACAAGGCTCCTTCGTGTGCAGGTTTCCTATACAAAGGTTGGAATCGTCCAAGGAAAATAGCTTCATAATAAAACTTTACTTAGAGTTTTGCAACTTAGCTTTTTGTCGCTGTACTCCCTTCTGCAAGATGTCAACTCCGAACATCACCTATTGGTGTCCATACCATCATCCCTCGGCAACTTGTACGCGAGGGAACCTTCTATCCTTTTAAAAAAGAAAGAAGAGAAAATAGAGATATGGAACCTTGGCAGTTCGTCAGTACTTGCTGGAAATAAGTGTAAAACAACATCTGAGATAAACATGCATATAAAGAAACATGGAAATCGACAAGAGTTGTATAACGCTTGATCTTATTCAACTATGCACAGGGTCTGCGCCTGGCTTTGTACAAAGGATTACATGCCATGCCGACAAGACTTGTACAAAAGATGGTTGCCGGGGGACCTGACAACCGCGCCTTATGGATAGAACTTACGAAGATGTTCGATATTCCAGGAGTTTCTCACTGGAAAGCCATCTTTGGTCTCCAGGCGGACTGTGCCAGGCTTGGTGACTCGTACTACCCGATAAGGGCCTTCCCACTTCAGCGTCAACTTGTTGGAATTCTTGACCGACTGAACGCGCTAAAGAACAAGGTCGCCTTCCTCAAGACTTCGGGCATGAACTTTGCGGCTATGGTAGTAGCGCAAAGCATGTTGGTAGCGTGCAGCTCGCACAACGGCCTGGAGACGATCTTCCTCAAGGAGCGTAGCATCATCTTGCCGCAACTGCTCTTGCTCAAGCTCATCATAAGCGAGCACTCGAGGTGACCCATATATGAGTTCCGCGGGGAGAACTGCTTTTGCCCCGTATACTAGGGAGAAGGGTCTCTGGCCGGTGGCTCGATTTGATGTCGTTCTGATTGACCAAAGAACCACCGGCAAGTCATCAATCCAGCGTCTTCCGCACTTGCGCAGCCTATCGAAAGTTCTCGTCTTAAGTCCTCGCAACACTTCAGCATTTGCCCTTTCTGCTTGACCGTTGCTTCTCGGATGAGCAACAGAAGGGAAATAGATCTTGCTGCCAAGGTCTTGGACATATTGCATGAAGGTGCGGCTTGTGAACTGTGTGCCGTTGTCTGTAATGATCCTGTTTGGTACACCAAACTGGCAAACTAGTCCTTTGAAGAACTTGACGGCTGATTGTGCTGTCACCTTCCTCACTGCTTCCACTTCCGGCCACTTTGAGAACTTGTCGATTGCAATGTACAAGTACTCAAAGCCCCTGGTAGCACGGGGAAAAGGTCCCAAGATATCGAGCCCCTAGACCGAAAATGGCCAGGAGAGAGGGATTGTCTGAAGAGCTTGAGCTGGTTGATGTAGCTTCTTTGAATGGAATTGGCATGCTTCACACTTGGTTACTAGTGAAGTTGCATCCTAGAGAGCAGTGGGCCAAAAGAAACCTTCCCGGAATGCTTTACCAGAAAAAGCTCTTGATCCTATGTGGGAGCCACATATGCATCCATGTATCTCTACCAACAACTCCAGTCCATCCTACCGAGGAATGCATTTCAATTTCACACCGTTTGGTCTCTTTCTATACAGGTCATGATCCACAATCTGATACATATTAGACCGATGGGCTACTTTTTTCGCTTCTTCCTGTTCCTCAGGGAGTTCTCCTGTCTGAAGGAAGTGAACAATGTGTTGTGCCCATGCTAGATCCTGGGGCTCGACAACAAGGACTAAAGGCGTGTCTTCTGTCGCGGGAGCATTTGTCTCGACGGTAAGGACTCGAGGTCCTGCCGGAGCCTGTTGCCCCCGGCAAGCTTGGTGTTGATCCCGACAACCTCCTTGTCGGCAGCTTCTAGGAGCTATGCGGGAAAGTACTGGCCGGAATTCAACTTCCTTCTCTTTTTTTGCCTTTCTAATGGTGCTACGTTGGCTGAGTCAATTGGAGCACAAAAGTCCCTGGTTCCATAGGTAACTTGAGGGCAGCACACTTTGATAGGTCATCGGCAATGTTGTTCTCTACATGAGGAACATGCTATGTTTACAAACCATCAAAGCTCTCCTCCAACTTCCTCACTTCATCTACCTAGGCTTCCATCAACGGGCTTTGATAATCTTTGTTGACTTGCTTGACGACAATCTGTGAATCACCTCTGACGATGAGCTTTCTAATCCCAAGGTCTGCCACAATCCTGAGACCGACAAGCAGCCCTTCATATTCTGTAGTGTTGTTTGTCGACTTATCCCAGGGAAAGTGCATCTGAATTACATATTTGAGGTGCTCTCTGGTGGGTGCGACAAGTAGCATGGTAGCACCCGCGCCTTGCAGGGAGAAGGCCCCATCAAAATACATAATCCATACTTGATTTGTTTCCTTGTCGGGGAAAGTTGTTTCTTGGATCCCTTCGTCTGGTGTTGGAGTCCATTCTGCAATGAACTTTGCCAAGTCTCTCTTCTGAATGGTTGAGGTACTTTCAAATCTGAGGCCAAAGCTTGACAGTTCCAATGCCCACTCCAAAATCTTGCCGGTCGCATCTGGGTTTCGTAAAATCCATTGCAATGGAAAGCGAGTGACGACGGTGATTTCATGTGCTTGGAAATAATGGCGCAACTTCCTTGAGGCCATAAGGAGGCCGAAGAGAAACTTTTGCACGCCAGAGTATCTTGATCTAGCCCACTGCAAGAGGGAGCTGACAAAATAAACTAGGCGCTGCACTATCTTCTTCCTCTGTGCTGCTTCATTTATCTGCGCAGATTTTGTCTTGTCGACACTAGACTCCGCCGAGGAAGATCCTGGCTTGTCGCTTGGCGGTCCTGCCTCTGCTGCTGCTTCTTCGTCGACTTCTCTTTGTGCCACCAACGCAGCACTAACCACTTAATTCGTTGCCGACAAATACAACAACAACTCTTGCGGTTTAGGTGCGACTAGTACTGGCGGAGAGGAGAGGTACCTCTTCAAATCCTGCAACACTTCCTCCACTTCTGGAGTCCACTTCATTGGACCTGCCTTTTTCAATATTTTGAAAAATGGCAGGGCACACTCAGCAAATTTTGAGATGAACCTACTTAGAGCAGCAACACAGCCGGCAAGACGACGCACATCTTTGACGCATTTTGGTGCTTCAATCTGCTCAATTGCTTTGATCTTGTCGGGATTCGCCTCGATTCCATGCAGTGACACAAAGAACCCGAGAAGCTTGCCAGACGGAACGCCAAACACACACTTCTCAGGATTGAGCTTCAAATTGTTCTTGCATAGATTTGCAAACGTCTCTTCTAGATCTTGTATGAGCGTTGCTTTGTCCTTGGTCTTGACCACTATGTCATCCATATAAGCTTCCATATTTCTATGTAGCTGGGACTCAAAACCGATCTGGACTGCTCTTGCAAACATTGAACCAACACTTTTCAACCCGAAAGGCATACGCACAAAGCAATATGTACCACATGGGCTGATAAAATGCGATATTCTCTTCATTTTCCTTACTCATGAAGATCTGATGATATCCTGAATAGGCGTCAAGAAACGACAGCAAATCACAGCCGACAGTGGGTTCCACAATTTGGTCAATGCACGACTAGGGAAAATGATCTTTTGGACAGGCTTTATTGATATCTGTATAGTCAATACACAGCCTCCATTTTCCATTTGCCTTGCTCACTACAACTAGATTGTCCAATCATGTTGGATGGAGCACTCCTCTGACCAAACCTGCCGCTTCCAGCTTCCTGATTTCCTCGGCAATAAACTCTTGCCGCTCCAAGGCTTGCTTCCTAACTTTTTGCTTGACGGGCCGCGCATGACGACAGACAGCAAGATGGTGCTCAGTTACCTCCCTGGGAACACCGGGGATATCAGATGGTTGCATGCAAACACATCGACATTCGCCCGCAGGAAGGCAATAAGCGCGCTTTCCTATTTGTCATTGGGGGCAGAACTTATAGTGAAAGTTCCTCTCTTATCGTCCTCCTTGGCGGGCACCCTCTTAGTTTCCGATGGAGCTGCCTTGGATTTCTTGCGCTTGCTGGTGGAGCTCTCTGGTGCATCCTCAACGGCCGCGCAACACTCCGAGGAGGTGCGCTTGCCGAGGTGCTTACCTGAGGTCTTGCCGGTCTTCTTCCCCAAAGATGTCGGGGGAAATGACACCTATGGGATCATGTGGATCCCTTTGTGGTTTGGCAAGGGGATGGTATGCACAAAGAGCGGATCTAACGAGCAGCGTGAGGGACTTTTACCCAGGTTCGGGCCGCTAAGAAGCATAAAACCCAACTCCTGCTTTAGTGTATTATGGTTATTTGAACTCTGGCTACATGAGCGTTGTGTGATGAACATTACACAACCACTATGCGTGCATCCGAGCTCCCAGGATTCGAATCCCCCTCTAGTAACGCCTTGGGCCTCCTTTTATATGACTAAGGGGTCACCAACAGTGGCACACAATACACATACGATGTGAAAGGTGGCTACAGCGTTATCATACCTAACACTAACGTCATAGGACAAGGGCATTAAATGCTTCGTTTAGCTATCCCTAATCTTCTTGGGGACGGAAAAAGTAGCCGTCCCATCGTCACCGCATTAGCCCTTCATCGCCAGCACCTTGACACATGCTCAGGAGGCTAAGGCCTGTCCGACAACTGTTCGTTGCGCTGGAGTGGTGACACGCTGGTGATGTCTTGCCGGGGCTCCGTAAGCCATCCCGACAAGGTCTTGCCGGGGTCCCAACTTCTGGTCTTCTGCCTTCTGATTATTGGCTTGAATGCCTTCTTGATATCTTCGTTCTTGCGTTGAGCTGTCCTCCGACAGGCCTTGCCGCGGGTGTGTCTACAACTGCCCGTGCACAAGTAAAGGGGTACTAAATACCCAAAGTTTAGTACACCGACAGAGGACTTGAACTTATGGCAACAAAAAAAAATCGGACCTTGCCTTTTTATTCATGTTTCTCACATTAAACACACACCATGTAGTACGTGAACTTTCTCCATTTTTATAATTTGAATTTTGAATTTTCTTTTTTTGAAATAGAATTGCTCCCAAATAATAACTAAACTTCTTTATGGATTGAGATAATTACTTTAAAAGAAAAAAACAATTTCTTTTTTGTGATCTTGAACATGGAAATACAAGGTGAACCTCTCTCTCAAGAATTTTTGAATTTTCTCGGGCAGAGCACGTGAACTTCTTGCAACAACCATTTTAGGATTTTAATTTTATATTCTTTTCTCTCTTCAGAAACGCATTTTGTGTAGTATTTAAACTTGTTGCTGTTTTCACTATGAACTTTTGTCACATTTTTTGTTTGTAATTCCTCACCTGCTCCTCGGAGTTGCACAAATGATATACCGTTAGAAAACCTGTTGAAAAGAAACAACTTTTTCTACTACAGTTAAAATTTTCTTTTCGAACAACATACACCTATTTTTCATGGCTTTAGAGAATTACTTAAGAACACCCAAACAACATTTTTTGTGGTTTTTGAACTTGTAAATACATAGTAAACCTCTCTCAAAAGAAGTTTTTGAACATTCCCGTGCTGAGCACCTAAATTTCTAGCAACAAAATTTTTATACTTTGCCTTTTTATTTTTTTGCTCATATGAAAACACACACAATGCAATATGTGAACTTCTGTTGTTTTCGTTTTGAAATGATCTCCATTTTGTTTGCACCTAAACTCCTAAAGAACTCATCGAATTTGAGTAAATGATACTCTTAGAACGCTATTGGAAAGCTTTTTTGTACAAAATAATGACGGTTTAAGAGCATTCTTTGAACTCGCTAAAATTTGTTTTGAATGTTGTACACAAAACATTCAAATTATATTATGGGAATATCGTGTATTTTTATATTGGGACCCCTGCCCCTCCCCCGACAAGAGATAATATGTGTTTAAATGGCATAAGCTTATTTGATTGTGACATGACATAAGCCTAACATACTTGATGATTGTTTCGACATTGCCTAATTGTTCATGAGCCTTGCGCTCCTCCTAGGATTTCTTGCTTGCGGTACTTGTTTTTCAACCACCTCTTCCTCTTCCTCTTTGTCTTATTCTTCTTCGATGATGATGCCTTATTCTTCTTCTTCTTCTTCTTCTTCTTCTGCTTTCTTCTTCATGGCCTAAACTTCCCAGCATAGTATATATCTAAAAGAAAAAAAATCAGATCATGCATCTATACATCTCTTTTGTAGTTGAACTGAGCATTCTTCATATTCTGAACTTGCCAGCATAGTATATATATAATAGAAAAAAATCGAGAATTGAATAAATTAAATACTTTTCTTTTGAATAGAATTAAATGCTTGTTTTCTCGAAATGAGAAGAATATGGTTTTTTTATATACATCAAGCTGCTCCGCTATTTTTAATTTGCATTTTTTGGTTTTATTTTTTAGTAAAATGGAAAATACAAGTTTTCTGAACTTCTTTGTTCTAAAATTTGAACTTCTTGGTTTTTATTCTTTTAATAACGAGAAAATTTTGGATTTTTTTGCACACATCGAACTTCAACATTTTTAAAATTTGAACTTCTTAGTTTTATTTGTTTGCAACTAGGAAAATTTGAACTTGAACATATAAATATCGAGCTTCACTAATTATTTAATTTGGACTTCTTGTTTTTCTTTAGTAACAGAAAAATCCTAGTTTTGTAATAAATATTGAACCGACCCGTTATTAAAATTTGAACTCCTAGAGTTTTTAATTTAGAAGCTATGGAAATCCCTTTTTATGAATTTTGAACTGCTCTATATTTAAAAACAGAACTTCTAGTTATTTCATTTTTGAACTTCTTTTTTTAATGGAAAATTGATTTTTATATACATTGTGAGCTATTCTATTCTCTAAATTTTGAACATCTTTGCTTTATTATTTATTAACAAGAAAATCTAAGTCTGTATAAACATTGAACTACTACTTTTTTAAATTTGGACTTCTTTGGCCATTTCCAATTATTATTTTTTACATGTTACCGCTCATATTTACTTATTTGAACTTTAATGAAAACAACAGAAGTTCAAGGACACAAGATGCTGGACCCAGGGAGGGGCGTGAATGTGTGTGACGGACGCGTGCGAGAATTTGTGAAGGATGCAAGAACACAAGAAGAATGAATACTCCATGATATTGATGCATTTTGGAGATAGTTTTGGAAGAATAAAAACCTATGAAGCTCAAACCAATGGAACAAAAACACCTTTTTTTTGCACCTGCGGATATAGCTAAACTTTAGTACATGCCCACCAACTGGTACTCTGCATGCACCACATGCCGCATAACTCCTGTTCAGATACTTTTTTGTTGCAAGGTTCTCCTGTTCTTTCTGTCCAAGTTTGTTATCTTTGAAGTTCAATTGTTTTTGTATCTGACCTATCACACGTTCTTTTTTATGGGAGCTCATCCGAATTCATTTTTTGGATCGTTGGCAGCGGGTGGGGTGTTTGTTTGTAATGTTTTGGTCGGGTGGGTTTCTCGGAATCTCAGGAACATCCCGTCGGGCCCTTATAGGGCTGATTATGATCAGAATACTATTCTAATCCCAAGATCAGAATAGTCCTAGCCTATATATATATTGCCTTTTTGATGTTTCATTCTCATCTGTCGGCCTTCTTGACTCTCTCCCCACAACAGATTATCCCCACCCTCATCAATGATGCCTGCATGTGTGGGCTGATCAACCATCCCATACTGCCGAGAAGTAACAAAGATTACCCAGTGATCCATTATGCCGACGACACGATCATTGTGAATGCCTGCCTGTCGAATCCCGGCTCTGAGTATGAAAACAATTCTGGAGGACTACGCGACATCGATGGGACTGAAACTAAACTTCCCAAAATCCACTCTAATTCCCATCAACACACCATTTGGAAAGTCTGATGAGCTTGCCGATTTGTTCGGATGCAAGGTTGCAAGAATGTCGTTTACTTACTTAGGACTGCCCCTACTACTAGACCGTTAGTTCAGGAACTAATGCCTCTAGTATGTAAAACTGGAAGAAGCATCACATCCATCTTGTCCACTATGTCATATGCTGGGAAGTTATCCTTGCTGAACTCAATTGTAACCTCTCTGGAAATATATGCAATGTGCTCCATCAAGATCAACCCAAAAATCCTAGAGCAGGTGGATAAGATTAGAAGGCGATGCTTGTGGAACAAAACACAGAGAATGGTGATAAATGCAACTCCTTGGCTGCATGGATCTAGTTTGCCGACCTAAGATGAACGGAGGTCTCGGGGTTCGAAACCCTTGAGTGTAGAATGAAGCCCTGCTGATGAAATTCTTGCATAAATTCTATAGTCGACTAGACATACCATGGGTGGCGCTCGTCTGGGAGACATACTACGAGGACTGCATACCGCATGCTACTGACTCGTGCAGATGACAATGGTGGAAGGATGTAATTTAGCTCAGCCCAGAGTACCGTGGGATAACAAAAAATAAGGTAGGCTTTGGACCGACAACAATATTTTGGAAAGATAAATGGTTGGAAGAGATTACCATCGAGAAATACCCAGAGCGTACTCGTATGCAATGAATGAAGACGTCTCGGTTCGTGATTTTCTTCTCTCAAACAATCTCGTTGATGCGTTTCATCTTTCGCTTTCGGTCCAAGAGCACGAGGAAGTAAGACAAATGCAGATAATGAAGTATACAATGACATGCCTGATAAGTGGATGTATGTCTGGGGTGCAACCGACTTCAAATCCAAAGACTTTTATGCCTTCTATTACTGAGAGGTGAGATCACATGATGCCTTCAGGTGGCTATGGAAGACGAGATGCATCCCAAGGATTAAGATTTTTGGATGGCTCTTACTGTCTGATAGGCTAAATACTAGGAACATGTTGAAGAGAAGACACTACAATATAGGGGATAATCTGGATTGCTTGCTATGTGGTGTGCATGTGGAAGAAATGGTTGAACATCTCTTCTTCCACAACTCGTTTGCTGCCCCTACTGGACATATGTGGGGATCGACTAGGGTACACACAAACATCGGCTTCACCTTCCGGAGCAAGCAAAAGATCGTTGGATAAGGCCCATGTTCATGGATATATTCTTGATAGCGGCCTGGAGCCTCTAGAACGAATGTAACAATAATAATTTTAGAGGTGTCGCCCCCTCATTTGAGACCTGGAGGAATAGATTTGTCCAAGATTTTTCAAACACGATTCATAGGACTACTGAGAAGAGGGGACAGTTTATTACTGCCTTCCTAAATACTCTCCCCCACCACAACACCACCCCTTTAGTTCACTTGAGTTTGCAAATCCATCTTCTGTGCACTGATCTCTGTCATGTAGTGAAGAGAGTATGACTGTATTATCGTAATGACCATGTAATTTGTACTCTCTTTGGTATAATAATACATATGCAGTAGGGACGTCCTCTACTGTTGCACCTTAAAAAATAGTTTACCCCCTCATCCCTCGCTACATGACGATTGATGATATTCATGACCTCGCTCTGAAGGTGCTCTTGCTCTGTCCAAATTGAGCTACATTAACTTCCTTCTCATTTTCTTTGGACCATTCCTGCAACATCGAATAACTTATTAATAGTGGCCCCACGCGCACATAGTCATCCATCAAGAACATGGCATAGTAGCCAAACATGTGCATGGTTGCGCCTTTTAGTTGTTTTCGGCAACACAAGCTAGTGTCAAATTTGTACTATGAATATGGCATGTTCTTACGGTCAAACTTATGACACATCAAAAGAGTAGCATTGCAAATTTTCTTCAGATTGGTCAAGAACTTCTTAGGATCTCTCTTAGAATCAAAGAAGTAAGCTCGGCCATCCTGGGGCATTAGTACGATGACGATTCTGGTGCATATGTGCAAGCATAAAGAAATGTACTTATGTTTCGAAGTAAGGCACGATAAAGTGTTGCTTCTACCAAGGAGAATGAAGAATGGCCTTCTGGAGGTAATACACGATAAGACGTTGGCCTTTATCAGAATCCACATTGGCACAATGCATGAAACACAGATCCAACTTCTGCATTTGGGTGTAATGGATTTGCAACATGCCAGAGCAACCAAAGCCTCATTAAAGATGGATTGATTATGTCTACGTAAAAAATATTGTTGTTGACTAGACTCTCAAAACCATGATATGTTTTATCAACAAGGTACTCGTCGACAAATCGAAGGCCCTCTATAACATTTGTGGTGTAATCCATCTCACCCTTTTTTGACCTAGCTACTACGTCTTTGTGTAGAATCTAAATTTCAACACTTAGTACACTTAGATGGTGTTGTGATAGCATCATTTAAACGGGATTTAACATTCACCATATGTGTGAACTAGCAAAAACATTCACCACATTTTCTCCGGGTGCCTTACTGGCGATAGGTTCATTGGTTGATTTCTTCTTTTGCTTTCTGCCCTTTTTACGAAGTTGAGTTGAGGGGCGCATAGAAGATGGTTCTCCAATATCCATTTGTTGAGTTTCCTAGAAATTAGTGTGGCAATTATTTCTTGAAGCATAAAAAAATGAAAGAAAAATTCAACATGACCTTTGATAAAAAGAGGACATAACGAGTGCCAAAAATTTGACAAAACAGAAATGAATTGACATTTCACCAAAATATTGGCACTCATGTCAATACCTATAAACATAAGCAAACAATACTACAATGGATCCTAGGAAAAAAGGAAAGAGAATAAAGTGCGACATGACCTTTGCTAAAAATAGGATATAACAAGTGCCAGAAATTCGGCGAAACGGAAATGAATCAACGTTTCTTCATAAAATTGGCACCCATGTCAATAGCTAAAAATATAAGCAAATGGTACTACAATGGATCCTAGGAAAAAATAAAAGAAAAAAATGCGACGTGGCCTTTGCTAAAAAACAGGACATAATGACTGCCAGAAATTTGGTGAAATGAAAATGAATCAATGTTTTGCCAAAACATTGGCAGTCATGTCAATACCTGCAAATACAAGCGAACGATACTACAATGGATCTTATAGAATATTCCTAATCTACTTGTAGTTACCCTAAGAATAAATAACACTAAGACACACTACTCAATTTAATCCATGCTAAATATCTATTTACCCTAAACACAAATCTGACCATACCAGAGAGGTGGCGTGCTTGGCGTTCGAAGGCGACATGAGGTGTCCGATGTTGGCGGAGGAGGGCACCATCGACAAAGGGGTAGAAATCAAGGAGGATCTCGGTGGTTGTGGCGGCAATGATATGCCTATGGAGATGGAGGAGGAGTCTATGACCGTGATAGTTAGGAGGGCCACGACGCGACATTGACGAAGGGTGTGGTGGTAGCAACGACGAGGGGATCAGCGACGAGGAGAGGCAATGCCGACAAGGAGAGGCGACAACGAGGGGTGCGGTGTCAGAGAGAGGAGCACGACAGCGAGTTGAGCAAGATTTGGGATGAGGCGGACGGGGTGGTGTGAGGAAATGGGAAATTTTTGAGGCGAATTGTTTTTTGGTGGTGGGGGAAACTAAATTGCCAACGCCTGATATGTCTTTAACGTATCTATATTTTTTTGTTCCATGCTATAATATTATCATTAAAGGATATTTTTTGGGCATTTATTTGCTGATTCATATTATTTTTGAGCACTGAACTATTAACCCAGTGCCAAGTGTCAGTTGCTATTTTCTCCATGCTTTTGGCTTTTTAGGTTTACAATACCAAACGAAGTCCAAATACCACGAAACATTTTGATGATTTTTTCTAGACCAAAAGAAGATGTGGAAGCTTCGGGAGAAGACCGAAGGCCGCACAGAGGCCCCACAAGCCAATAGGGCGCGCCCAAGGGGGGTGGTCGTGCCCTGTTAGCTTGTGCCCCCCTCCCAGCTCTCCTGACCTCATACTCTGGCTTATAAATTCTACCCTAAGGAGCCACCAAAAAACACCTTTTCTGCCGCCACAAGTCTCTGTTCCGCTGTGTGCCCATGTGGAGCCATGTTCCAATTCCCCGCCAAAGGGGGGATTGATCACCGAGGGTCTCTACATCAACCTTGCTGCTCCCATGGTGATGTCTGAGTAGTTCACCACAGACCTACAACTCTGTAGTTAGTACCTAGATGGCTATCTCTCTCTCTATGTTCTTCAATACACAGTTCAATGCATCTTCATGATGATCTATTCGATGTAATCACTTTGTGCGGTGTGTTTGTCGGGATCCGATGAATTGTGATTTTGTGGTGAGATTATTCATGAAATTATATTGAGTTACTTGCTGGTCCTTTCATATATATGCATGATTATATGATACTGATAGCTTCCTAATTCTCTCCAATCTATTGATGTAGTTTAGCCAACTAGATTGATTTATCTTCAACGGGAGAGGTGCATTGTAGTGGGTTCAATCTTGCGTTGCTCAATCCCAGTGACGGAAAGGGACATGCCATGTATTCGTATTGCTGCCACTAAGGACGAAACGATGGGATTTATTCCTATTAATAGGATTTTTTTGTCTACATCATGTCATTGTTCTCCAAGCATTACTCTGTTTTACTTAATACTCTAGATACATGCTGGATAGCGGTTGATGGGTGGAGTAACAATAGTATATGCATGTAGGAGTCAGTCTACTTGTTTACGAACGTGATGCCTATATGTACTGATCATTGCCATGAATAAGTATTGCATAACTATGCGCTTTTCTATCAATTTCCCAACAATAATTTGTTTACCCATCATATGCCTTCTACACGAGAGATGCCTCTAGGGAAAACTATGCCCCCAGGGTCTATTTACATATATATTTACAAAAGCTGTCAATACCTTTATGCCATTTATTATTTTATTTTTATTTTGCAATTTACAATTATCTATTAGCATCTACACTACTCATTTGCTTGCAAGTAACGAGTTCAAGGGGATTCACAACCCTCTTGCCCTTGTTGGGTGCAAGTATGTGCTCTTTTGTGTGTAGGTGTTGAAGACTGGAACTTGTGTGATCCTCCTATCAGCTCGATAACCATGGTTCTTATTGAGGGATATACTTATCTATAATGTGCTGCATCATCCCCTCCTCTTTGGGAAAAACCCAACGCATATCACAAGTATCAGGAAGGATTTCTGGTGCCATTGTCGGGGAGTATCATCAACTTGCTATCAAGTAACTTCGCACACTTTATCATTCAATTATTATAATTTTTATTTTATGTTATATTTTTCTTGCTATGAAAATCAAAAATACGAAAATATTTATCTTTGCTAGTTTACTAGTTTACTTGTTTGCTTGCTAGTTTATTTGCTTCACTTGTTACTTTGCTTGTTTGGCCATCATCTCTCAAGATACTGTAAAGTTGTGTGACTTCTCTATGTTGTGTGACTTCTTGAATAATAATAACAATGATTTTATGAGTACTCCTATACCGCTCGCCACTAGTGCGGAGTTTTGTGATATTAATGTGGCATTGCTCAATCTTGTGATGAAAGAACAATTTTCCGAAAGTCCTAATGAGGATCCGGCTGCGCATGTCAATACTTTTTGTTCAATTATGTGATATGCAAAATAAAAAGGAGATGGATAATGATGTGGTCAAATTAAAATTATTACCCTTTTCACTACGACATAAAGCTAAGGCTTGGTTTTCATGTTTACCACGTAATAGTATTGGAACATGGGATAAGTGTAAAGATGCTTTTATTGCCAAGTATTTTCCTCCTGCTAAGATTCTCCCTTAGAAATCAAATTATGAATTTTAATCAACATGACCAATAACATGTTGCACAAGATTGGGAGAGGATGAAATTGATGATTAAAAATTGCCCTACTCATGATTTGTACCAATGGACGATTATAAAAAAATTCTATGTTGGACTAAACTTTGTGCCTAGAAATCTTCTAGATTCTGCTGCAGGTGGTACCTTTATGGAGGAGACATTTGGAAAGGCCACCAAATTTATGGACAATCATGACAAACTACTCTCAATGGCATACCGAAAGAGGTCCAACCAGTAAGAAGGTAAATTATGTTAAAGAAATTGCTACTTTGAGTGAAAAAGTGGGTTCTCTTATGAATATGGTTGCTAGTAAACGTGCTCATGTTGATACCAATGATATGACCTTGTCTACCTTGATTGAGAAAAATAATGATGCTATCGATGCGAACTTTATCTCGCGAATCAAATTCAAGAAGAATGCTTATAGAGGAAACTTCAATGCTAGACCGTACCCCAGTAATTCCTCTAACAATTATGGTAATTATTATGGAAATTCTTCTACAAATAATAGGCAATCCTATGATCTTGAGAACACAATTAATTTTTTTATTAGTTCTCAAAAGATTTTTAATACTATGGTAGAATAAAAGTTGCATAAAGTTGATGACTTGGCTAAGAATATGGATAGGATTGCTCTTGATGTGGAGAATCTTAATTTTTTTCCCACCAAAGCATGATAGTCGTGAGACCATTAAATCTATTCAAATATCTATTAGTGAAAGTAAGGAGAGGACCACTAGGTTGAGAGCTAAGCGAGTATTCTTAGGAAAAGCTCTTCCACCCAGTTTTTACCGTAATCATGGTGAAGATCTTAAAAGGATTGGTACTTCTCCTATTGAATATATTTTTACTAATATGAAATTAGATTATAAAGGGACTGGATATGAGTAAACCTTATGTAGAAGGCACCCCGTTTGCTTGGAGGGTGATGATTCTAATGAGAAAACTAAAAAAATGGTTTTGGAGAGGTCAAAACTTTAAATAGTGATGTGCCCACTATCTTGGATTACAAGGACTTTAATTATGAGATTTGATATTTAGTAGAATTTATTTACTTGCTGCAATCCATTATTATCTCACCCAATTCTTATGAACAAAATAAGCTTTCACTAAACATATAGTAGAAGCAATGATAAAATCCTACGACGAGAAACGCAAGCTAGAAGTCTCTATTCCTATAAAGTTGCATGATGAGTGGGTACCTACTATTAAAACTAAACTCAAATAATATGAGTGCAATGCTTTGTGTGACCTTGGTTCTAGTGTTTCAATTATACCTAAATCTTGCGATGTGATTGGTCTCACTGATATACAAGATTGTTCCCTTAACTTGCATCTCGCGGATTCCACAATTAAGAAACCTTTGGGTAGAATTATTTATGTTCTTATTCTTCTAATGAAAATTACGTGACTGTAGATTTAATTGTTCTTGATATTGAATGCAATCCGTATTATCCAATAATACTTGGAAGACCTTTCTTATGAACTATAGGTCACATTATTGATATGAAGAGGGAAACATAAGGTTACAATTTCCATTAAAGAGAGGGATGTCATGATAACCCACAAGTATAGGGGATCGCAATAGTTTTCGAGGTTAGAGTATTCAACCCAAATTTATAGATTCAACACAAGGGGAGCCAAAGAATATTTGAGAGTATTAGCAGTTGAGTTGTCAATTTAACCACACCTGGAGATAAATATCTGCAACAAAGTGATCAGTAGCATAGTAATATGATAGCTTGATAGCAGTGGTAACAATAAAAGTAGAGGTAACAACAACAACAATAGTTTTGTAGCAAGTGCAATAGTAACAACAGTAGTAATAACTTAGCGACAACAATAAGTGGAAAGATCATAGGCACTGGATCGGTGTATTCATTGGATGATATTCATCATATAGCAGTCATAACCTAGGGCGACACAGAACTAGCTCTAGTTCGTCAATGTAATGTAGGCATGTATCCCTATATAGTCATACGTGCTTATGCAAAAGAACTCGCATGACATCTTTTGTCCTACCCTCCCGTGATAGCGGAGTCCATAAGGAAACTAAGGGATATTAAGGCCTCCTTTTAATAGAGAATTGGAACAAAGCATTAGCACTTAGGGAATACATGAACTCCTCAAACTATGGTCATCACCACGTAGTATCCCAAATATTGTCACTATGGGGTTGACGGATCATAACACGTAATAGGTGCATATGACTAGGCAAGATTGGATCAAGAACATAGATATAATCATGATAACATAAACAGTTCAGATCTGAAATCATGGCACTCGGGCCCTAGTGACAAGCATTAAGCATGGCAAAGTCATAGCAACATCAATCTTAGAACATAGTGGATACTAGTGATCAACCCCTAACAAAACTAACTCGATACATGATGAAGCTCATCCAACTCCTCATCGATCAATAAGCCTACAAAGGAATTAATCACTCCCGACAGGGAGCATCATGGAATTGGCGATGGAGAAGGGTTGATGATGATGAAGACCGAACATTCCCCTCTCCGGAGCACCAAATGGGCTCTAGATCTGACCACCCAATGAAGAACAGGAGGTGGCGGTGGCTCCGTATCGTGAAACGCGATAATTCTTTCTCCCTAATTTTTTTCCGGAGATTTGTGAATTTATAGCATTGGAATTAGGGTTGGGGGGATCACGAGGTGTCCACCCTCCACCAGGCCATGCTAGGGACGCCTGGCGCGCCCTCGTAGAGGGTGGGCACCCTCGGGCCCCTCTCAGGTGGCTTCTGGCTCCATAATTCCTCATATATTCCAAAAAAAATTGTTCCATTTCGAGAACTTTTATTTCTGCACAAAAAAGAACATCATGGTAGTTTTGCTGAAAACAACGTCAGTCCGGGTTAGTTTCATTTAAATCATGCAAATTAGAGTCCAAAACAAGAGCAAAAGTGTTAGGAAAAGTAGATACATTGGATACGTATCAACTCCCCCAAGCTTAAACCCTTGCTTGTCCTCAAGCAATTCAATTGACAAACTGAAAGTGAGAAAGGAAATGTTTTACAAACTATTCTGTTCTTGTTTACATACATATGCTTAAGTAGCACCCAGGTGTTCAACAAAGATTATGACTAACCATGTCAACAATAACTATTAAAGACTATATTAACTCATATCGATGACACAAGCAACCAGCGAGCAATAATAAGATATCTCAAGTGCAAATATTTATCAAAACAATAATGATATAATATGACAATAGTGGTATCTCACTACAGCCCTTTCTGAGACCGCAAAACATAAATGCAGAGCACCTCCAAAGTTCAAGCAACAACTAAACACTGTAATTCATGGTAGAAAAGATCCATTAATGATGCATCCAACATTCAATATACACAATGCATGAGGATGGCAATAGTGCTCTCAGATCTGGCGCTTATTTTAGAAGGGGATGACTCAACATTCAAATAAAATAGATAGTCCATTCACAGAGGGAAGCAGGGATTTGCAGAGGTGCCAGAGATCAAGGATTAAATAAGAGATAAGTATAATTTTGGGAGGTACACCCTTCCTGTCAACGTTACGACCAAGAGCTATCAATATCACCCATGCTAAACAAATTAGTGGTGGTTCCCAAGCGGTAAAAGTAAATGTTTACCCCCCCTCCACAAACAAACACACTCGATAGCGAGTCGAATCCACAGGTACCGTCCAAACCAACAACATTCCTAGGGGATTTTTGTTTAACTATTTGCATTTATTTTGATTTTGGGACTGGGAATCCCTATTACCACCCTTCTCGTGCAAGGACGAGTGAATAAACACTCATCATGAGAGTAACCCGCTTAACATAGAAGATACTGACCACCCCTGGCGCTCCATGAGTGGTCCAGGCACACAAAATAGATGTTCATTTGAATTTTTAGAGGTGGAACATGCAAGTTTACTTGGAACAGTAGGGTAATACCGCATATAGGTAGATATGGTGGACTCATCTAGAATAACTTTTCTTTAAGGGTTTTTGTTGCACAAGCAGAATTCCCACTTAGTACAGGTGAAGGCTAGCAAATAGGTTGAGAAGCGGCCATCTAGAGAGCGAATACATCCATAAACATGCATTACGAATAATAAACATTGAATGCTATCATGAGTAGGATATGGACACCATGAACATAAATATCATGAAGTCTATGTTGGTTTTGATTCAACTACATGCGTGAACATGTACCAAGTCAAGCTGCTTGAAACATTCGGAGGAGGATACCATATCATCATACTACATCACAACCATTTTAATGCATGTTGACATCCAAGATAAATCATTATCCACTCCTAGCTACTTGAGTATGGCATGAACCACTATAATCTCTAAATGTCATTGAAAACATGTTCAATCATAATGTATTGAATCATGGATACTAGGTTAACAAGTTGAGTTCATACCCGCTTTTCTCTGCCATAGTCAATTCATCAAATGTCGTAATTATTGCCTTTCCCTTGCACAATCGTATGATACGAAAACAAGCTGGAATCTACAAACATTTTATTCAAGAGGAGAAGACAAAGTAATATGGGCTCCTTGTTAGATCAACAATAATGCATATGAGAGCCACTCAACATTTCATCGTGGTCTTATCCTTGGTATAACTCGATAAAAGAAAGAGAATTTCAGAGAAACACACTGAAATATTTTTGGAGTTTTTAGTTTTTCTTTAAGAAAGAAAATAAGAGAAGGAATACAAAAACGAAAAAAACTATTTACACGAGAGAACTCCCAACAAGCAAAAGAAGAAATGAGAAATCTTTTGGGGTTTTATTTTAGTTCCACAACTAACTAAACTGAAAAGAAAAACCGAAAAGAAGCAAGAAGTATTTTTGGACTTTCTCAAAGTTTTTCCAACATACAAGAAGAAAATGAGAAAAATAAATCTAGCATGGATAATACAATGAAAGAGTGTGAACACCAACAGCTAAAATGAAATGTGTAAACATGAATGTAATGTCGGTGGGAATATGTACCCCCTAAGATCAAGGTTTTGTCCGAGCTTGGTAATCACCATCCATGGACTAGATAATGGCATGAGTGATAGCCTACCAAGACTCTTGGTGCAACCACCTCAGCCCTCCTAGCAGCTTCCACCTATGCATTGTACGTGCGGGCGTCGCTCTCAAGGACATAGTATCTTCCCTTGCTGTTAAAATCAAAGAGAGGAGGAGCAGGCAAAACAATAGGCTCAATGGGACCATTATCAAACCTCAAGTTGTACGTATAGTTAATAACTATGCGTGTAAGAAATCTATGGCATTTCATGGCATCAAAGTCTAAGTACCGTTTAGGTAAGATTGGATCGTTAGGCCAAGGGGACACTCCCAACCTCGTAGAGAGGCAAGAGGCATAAATCCCTCCATAGAAATTTCCATTAGAAGCATTGAGAGTCAATCTTCGTGCAACAATTGCTCCTAAGTTGTAGTCTTTAATTCCAGTTAAAGCAGTGTATATAAGAATCAAATCATGAGCACAAAGCGTGCTACAATCCTGCTTGCGTACAATGCATTTACCATTAAAAAGTGCAAGGTATTGAATAAACGAAAAATGGATGCTTTTTATTCTACCTTGTGTCACTCCTCTAATTTCACCACAACAAAGGTTTCTCAATAATGATTCATATTCAGGTTTGTTGGTTCGTCTAGCGAACCCCAATATGGAATTTTACACACGTCGCAAAATACGTCTAAAGGCATGGTGAAAGCATTATTATACAGACTAAATGAAAATCTTGACTCACGAGGAAAATATTTGAGTTTATTAGTAAATGTCTTTGTGAGGGTGAGGTGTTGAGTGCACTTATCTTTGATGAAGGGAACCAGATCGACATTGTGAACATACTGTTCAAATTCTTCCTTAATACCTGCATCTTCCATGAAGGTATTACATGACCAAAGGCATGATTTGGTTTCAGTGCCCCGTAACGATCTTGCACTAGGATCAACATAAGATTGTCGTATGGAACTTTCACTTGATGATGCCCCCAAGGATCTCCTCCTCGAAGAACTCCTGAAGGACTAAATTTTATTTGTGAACAATTTCTGAAAATTTTTGCGACATAAATTTTTGTTAACAAAACGAAATAAGATTGATAGCAATTACTCCTAGGGATGCATAGAGGCCATATCAAGCATTCAAACTACTTAGAACTCTAAGAATTCAACATGCAAGCTCATCTAAATCAGCACCAAGAGCAGCTAATTATTCTAAAAATAAACCACTAAATCAAAAACTATTTGGAGCAATGGGGGAGTTACTTACCAAGAAGACATCCCCTAAAATAGTTTCGGAAATACAACTTTGAGAAAAGAGATCGAAATCCATGGGTTCTTGAGCAAGAACACGAAGGAGAGAGAAATGGTGAATTTTTTAAGGAGGTAGGATATGACAATGGCTAAAGGGATAAGTGAGGGGACCCACCTATGGCCCACCCCCTACCAGGCCACACCAGGGGGGTCTGGCGTGCCCTGGTGGAGGGTGGCCACCAGGTGCACCCACTTTGGTATTATTTGTTCTAGAAATTCACAAATAATTAGAAAAAAAATCATGTTAAATTTTCAGGGCATTCTGAGAACTTTTATTTTTGGGTCATTTTTTATTGCACGAGAAAAACAGGAAACTAGATAAACATGGCATTTTATTTTATTTAACTAGGAAAGACAGAAAACTAAAAGTGGATACAGAGAGTTGTGTCTACTAAATTCATCAACCTCATACTTCTCAAAAATGATTCATTAATAAGGTTGATCAAGTCCTATCAACAACCACTTTCAATTAGCATGAAACCAAAGAACTTTCGTAAAACACTAGGTTAACTCAATGGGGATAGGCATATCCCCAACCATAATAATATCATATTTATTTTTGACAGTAGATAGAGGTAATTGAAAGCTTCCAATAACGAGTGTCGAGGAATTTTCAGTAACATTCACACCATTCACTTGGAATTGTTTCTTTGGAAAGTGCACCCTATTGTCATTATCATTAATATGAAAAGTGACCTTTATTTTATTGCAATCGATAACATCCCCTGTAGTATTCAAAAAGGGTCTACAAAGGATAATCGACATGTTGTCGTCATCGGGCATCTCAAGAATAACAAAGTCCGTTAAGATAGTAACATTTGCAACAACCACAGGCACATCATCATAAATACCGTTAGGCATGGTAGTTGATTTGTCAGCCATTTGCAATGATATTTCAGTAGGTGTGAGTTTATTCAAATCAAATCTTTTATATAAATAGAAATGCATAACACTAACACCATCTCCTAAATCACACAAAGCAGTTTTGACATAATTTCTTTTAATGGAGCAAGGTATAGTTGGTATTCAAGGATCTCCAAGTTCTTTAGGTACTCCATCCTTAAAATAATAATTAGCAAGCATGGTGGAGATTTCTACTTAAGTTATCTTTTGTTTATTAGTGATGATGTCTTTCATATACTTAGCATAAGGAGGCATCTTTAAGATATCTGTTAAACGGGTACGCAAAAAGACTGGCCTAATCATTTCAACAAAGCGTTCAAATTCTTCATCATCCTTTTTCTTAGATGGTTTCGTTGGAAAGGGCATGGGTTTTTGAACCCATGGTTCTCTTTCTTTACCATGTTTTCTAGCCATAAAGTCTTTTTTATCATATCGTTTATTTTTGGGTTGTGGGTTATCAAGATCAATAACAGGTTCTATTCCTACATCATTAGCTGGTTCTTTATCATTACTAGGTTGGGTACCCTCACGAACATCACTATTAGTATCATTATCACTAGGTATATGTTCATTACCAGATTGAGTTTCAACATCAGAAATAGAGATATCATTATTATCACCAGGAGGTTTTTCTTTCTCAGCTTCACTAGAAGCATGCAAAGTCCTATCATTTTTCTTTTTCTTTTTCTTCCTATAAGGACTAGGTGTATCAATATTAATTCCTTGAGAGTCTTGTTCACTTCTTTTAGGATGACCCTCGGGATAAAGAGGTTCTTGGGTCATTCTACCTCCTCCAGTTACTACTCTAATAGCATGATCATTCATATTATTATTCATTTCAGCAAGCAATTCTTTTTGAGATTTAGCAACTTTTTCTAATTGAGTTTGAACCATAGAGGCATGTTTTCCTACACCTCTAACATCATTACTAATTCTAAATAACAAGTCACTCAAACGAGCAATCATATCAGAATTATATTTCAAGTGTTTCAGTACATTTGCATTGAAGTGCTCTTGTTTCATAATATAGATATCAAAATCGTATAAGCATTGACTAGGAAGTTTATTGTAAGGGATATCACCTTCATCACACTTTAATATTGAATTTACCTCTACCACCTGAGGTGGTGGTGTGTTGAGCCCATGTACTTCTTCAATAGGTGGTAAGTTCTTAACATCCTCAGCTTTAGTATCTTTTTCCGTCATACATTTCTTCGCCTCTTGCATATCTTCTATACCGAGAAATAAGATACCCCTCTTCTCTAGAGTGGGTTCAATCGGTGGTTCAGGGCGAGTCCAATCATCATAGTTCTTCAATATATTATTCAATAGTTCCTCTGCTTGTTCAACAATTCGTTCCCTGAAAACACAACCAGCACACCTATCTAGGAAGTCCCTAGAAGTATCAGTTAGTCCATTACAGAAGGTATCGAGTATTTCATGTTTCTTAAGAGGATGATCAGGCAAAGCATTAAGCAATTGGAGAAGCCTCCCCCAAGCTTGTGGGAGACTCTCTTCTTCAATGTGCACAAATTTAAATATTTCCTGTAAGGCAGCTTGTTTCTTATGAGCAGGAAAATACTTTTCAGAGAAGTAGTAAATCATATCCTGGGGACTACGCACACAACCAGGAGTAAGAGTATTGTACCATATCTTAGCACGTCCTTCAATGAGAACGAAAATAATTTGAGAATATAATAGTAGCAAATCTTCTCATCATGACCAAATAGGGTGGCTATATCATTCAGCTTAGTAAGGTGTGCTACCACAGTTTCAGTTTCATAGCCATGAAAAGGATCAGATTCAACCAAAGTAATTAACTTTGGGTCGACAGAGAATTCATAATCCTTATCGGTAACAAAGATAGGTGATGTAGCAAACTTAGGATCACATTTCATTTTAGCATTCAAAGTCTTTTCTTTATACTTGCATAGTAGTTTCTTAACATCATTTCTACCGTTACAAGCAAGAATCTCTCTAGCTATTTCTCCATCTAAAGCATAACCTTTAGGTATCTTAGGCATTTCAAATCTAGGAGAGCTAGGCCTATTATGTGTTTCATAATCATCAGTTTCAAAGTTCTCATCAGTTTCAGCAGATTCATCAGTTTCAATAATTTCATTCTCTGTAGCTCTAGCAATTTGTTCATCAAGAAATTCACCTAATGGCACAGTATTATCAAGAATGGTACTAGCATCATCATAAGCATCATTCTTGGCAGAATTAGCATCATCAATATCAAGATTAATAGCATGTGGTGGTGTTGCAAGTTTACTCATAACAAAAGGTGAATCAAGTGCAGAGTGTGATGGCAGTTCCTTACCTCCCCTCGTCTTAGAGGAAAAAAATCTTGGTTTAGTTATCCTTCAGATTCTTCATAGTGATAAGTTGATATAAATCCCAAGTGACTCAACAAATATAGTCATGCTCCCCGGCAACGGCGCCATAAAAAGGTCTTGACAACCCACAAGTATAGGGAATCGCAATAGTTTTCGAGGGTAGAGTATTCAACCAAAATTTATAGAATCGACACAAGGGGAGCCACAGAATATTTGAGAGTATTAGCAGTTGAGTTGTCAATACAACCACACCTGGAGATAAATATATGCAGCAAAGTGATCAGTAGCACAATAATATGATAGTTTGATAGCAGTGGTAACAGTAACAGTAGTTGTAACGGTAGTAGCAATAGTTTTGTAGCAAGTGTAGTAGTAACAACAATAGTAGTAACTTAGCGAGAATAATGTGAAAAGATCGTAGGCAGACCTGGCCATGGGCAGCCGACCCGAAAAAGCCTGACCTGGCTCGGCCCGACCTTGCCCATGGGCTGGGCTCAGGCCTGGATTTTGAACTCGGTGCTCGGGCCAGGCCGAGCCCGGGCCTCCAAAAACCCAAGTTTATGCCTATGTCAGGCTGGGCCTACCGGGCCGGGCTGGGATTTCTTTGGGCTTGGGCCAGGCTTGGGCCCAAATATCAGGCCCGATGGCCGGGCCGGGCCGGGCTCGGGCCTTGCTTTTTAACGCCGGGATTTTTTAGGCCCGGTCCGGCCTGAGATTTGGCCACGTATAATTGTAGGCACTAGATCGGTGTATTTGTTGGATGATATTCATCATATAACAGTCATAACGTAGGGTGACACAAAACTAGCTCCAGTTCGTCAATGTAACGTATGCATGTATTCCATATATAGGCATACATGCTTATGGAAAAGAACTTGCATGACATGTTTTGTCCTACCCTCTCGTGGCAGCGGGGTCCATAAGGAAACTAAGGGATATTAAGGCCTCCTTTTAAAAGAGAACTGGAACAAAGCATTAGCACTTAGTGAATACATGAACTCCTCAAACTACGGTCATCACCGCGAAGTATCCCAAATATTGTCACTATGGGGTTGACGGATCATAACACATAATAGGTGCATATGACTAGGCAAGATCGGATCAAGAACATAGATTTAATGATGATAGCATAAAGGTTCATATCTAAAATCATGGCACTCGTGCCCTAGTGACAAGCATTAAGCATGGCAAAGTCATAGCAACATCAATCTTAGAACATAGTGGATACTAGGGATCAAGCCCTATCAAAACTAACTCGATTACATGATGAAGCTCATCCAACTTCTCATCGATCATCAAGCCTACAAAGGAATTAATCACTCCTGGCGGGGAGAAGGGTTGATGATGACGAAGACCGAACATTCCCCTCTCCGGAGCACCAAATGGGCTCTAGATCTGACCACCCAATGAAGAACAGGAGGTGGCGGCGGCTCCGTATCGTGAAACGTGATAATTCTTTCTCCCTAATTTTTTCCGGAGATTTGTTAATTTATAGCGTTGGAATTAGGGTTGGTGGCCCACGAGGTGTCTACCCTCCACCAGGCCGCGCCAGGGGGGCCTGGCGCGCCCTGGTAGAGGGTGGGCACCCTAGGTCTCCTCTCAGGTGGCTTCTAGCTCCATAATTCCTCATATATTCCAAAATAAAACTCCAAATCTTTTTGTTCTATTCCGAGAAATTTTATTTCTACACAAAGAACAATACCATGGTAGTTCTGTTGAAAACAACGTCAGTCCGGGTTAGTTTCATTTAAATCATGCAAATTAGAGTCCAAAACAAGAGCAAAAGTGTTAGGAAAAGTAGATACGTTGGAGATGTATCAGGATGGAACACTTCCATAGGAAGATAATTAAACCACCTTATGAATCTATCATGATAGCTACTTATGGGTGAAGTGTCAAAGATGACAACACTTGAAATTATGCATTATGCCTAGCTAGGGGCGTAAAACAATAGCACTTGTTGGGAGGCAACCCAATAGTTAACTTATTTTCCTTGTTCTATTTTATATTTGTGTGAGATAATATAATTATTTATACTGTAATTATTTTGTTTTTATGTTTAAATTAGTGCTTTTTCCAAGTAAAGCCTTTGGAACGACTTGAATGAAAAGTATAATTGATACAGTGCAAAAACAGAAAATTTTGCGTCCAGTACATAATTTCTCGGATTTTATGGAACACATTTTTGGTCTGAATTCTTTACAAAGTATTTCTATACAAATTACGCAAGTTCTCCTAAGTTTTCAGAATTGTTTGAGCTACATATGTATGGTGTATTTGCTGATCACTATAGACTGTTCTGTTTTAGACAGATTCTATTTTTGCTTGCATAGTTTGCTTGTTTTGATGATGCTATGGATTGTATGGGGGTTATGAGCCATGGAGAAGTTATAATACAGTACCTTATGCAATAATAAAATATGAATAAATTTATAACAATAACTAATGTTTATGGTTCGCCTTTCCTACTAATGGATCTTACGAGTTTTCTGTTGAGTTTTGTGTGGTGAAGTTTTC
Source organism: Hordeum marinum (assembly GCA_022496015.1). Taxonomy (NCBI): domain Eukaryota; kingdom Viridiplantae; phylum Streptophyta; class Magnoliopsida; order Poales; family Poaceae; genus Hordeum; species Hordeum marinum. Next base: position 219,478,184 of record CM039672.1, read on the forward strand.
AAGTTTTGGGTGGTATAACGATGGATCAAGGAATAAGGAGCAAACACAACCTAATCTTGGGGATACCCAAGGCACCCTAGGTCAAATTCTAGGATGAATCAAGCATCTAAGCTTGGGGATGCCCCAGGAGGCATCCCCTCTTTCATCTTAATCCATCGGTATGACACTTGGAGCTACATTTTTATTCATCGCATGATATGAGTTTTGCTTGGAGTGTCATTTGATTTAGTTTGCTTTTGTTTTAGTTTTCCAAAATTATTGTTTGCTGAGAGAGACACATGATCACTGTAATTTATTAGAATACTCTTTGTGCTTCACTTATATCTTTTGAGCTAAGCATTTGCTCTACTACTTCATTTATATATTTTAGAGCACGGTGGCGTATAGATTTTATAGAAATAATTACACTCTCGTTATTAAATTAAATTTGTTTGAGAGTTAATAAATAGTGGCGGTAATTTGCATGGGTTACAAGACTAGTCCAAAAATAATAGGTATTCAAGGAGTGCATAATCAAAACCTTCATGTAGCACATATAAGAGAAATTGTGAGTTAATGATATTGATGTGGTAATATGAAAGGGCATGAGTGCATGGTTGTTGGTTAGTAAAAGTATTGATAGTTAAAGGGTGTTGGTTTTTCATTCATCTAAATATTGGTCATGCCATGGTGATGATGTGTGAGCATTCTTATTCCCCGTTGGAATCCTAGTGCTGTTTAGGTCGGGGGCACACGGTGGTTAACTCCTACCAACCTACTCCCTAGGGGCATGCGATTAGTACTTGAGAGTGCTATTTATTGACTAGAGGGGGTGAATAGGCATTTTTTATGAAAATATTCAAAACATTAAATGTCTTCGAAGAAAGCAAAAACAATTTTAGGATCAGATAGGGATAACAGTCAAGGATCTACGCTTGGCATGAAGACATATAGATAAATTAAGCATGGTCATCATACAACAGAAATATATCAAAGAAAAATTAGAGTAGTGCAAAGGAAAATGCTAATTATATGAATGTCTTCAAACAAGAGCAATCAAGCAAATGCTTTAGAGTTCAGAAGAATAGGTAAATCAGTGGAAGATAGAACCAATGGCTTGACAAAGACTCAAGATTTGCTGGACCAGTTCTAGTTGTTGTGAAAACAACACGTCTGGTTGTGGAGGCTGAGATTTAACTGAGAAGACCTCGTCTTCACCTTTTTCCCTTGAGCCGAGGTCACTTAGACCACACCCAATAACTCAAGTAAGTATTCAGGGGAGACTTCCAAAACCCGTACAAACTTAGTCACCCAACAATCCACAATGACTCTTGGATGCTCTAGACCCAGACGCCTAACCGTTTGGAAGATCACAATGTTCAAGTGTAGTAATTCTTCAATTAGCTTAGAACAGAACGACTTTGATGATGCTCAAACACTCCAGCTCTAGATTTTTGGGTTTATCCTCACATCATAGTTCTCTCTCAATGTCTTCGTGGTGGGTTGCTCAAAAATGACAACGACCGTATCTCACTCTGAGCAGCCAACTTCTTATGGTGGAGGGGGTGCGCTATTTATAGCCAATAGGAAACCCAACAAGATATGACTGAAATGACCCTGGGTCAATGGCCAACTGACACGTGTTCCAAAAGTTGGATTTCAAAGACACAGGTGGCAACATTACTTGGGCTACAAGCAATGCTCACTCAACCAACTTTGGAAGAGATTTCCTCTCATTGTGTTCACTCAAAGACAGGTGTTTTGGGTTGAGCATCACGTCAGCGTCTAACTTCGATCACATCAACCCCAATTAACAGTATGGTGGTTCCTATGACTCAGGAAAGAAGAAACAAAACTACCAAAAGACTTCTTCTTCGTGTTTCATTATCTTCAAGCGATTATCTTCGCGCACCACCAATGGCTTCGGCCATCATCAATGTCTTCAGACATTTTTAGGGGTCATCTTCAATGGTTAAACTGAATCTCCAGGGACCTCTATCTGTGTTAACCTGTGAGCTCTCACAAACACATTGGTCCCTCAACCACGTTTGTCTTGAATACTCGAAAACCAACAAGGGGTGGCACTAGATGCACTTAGAATCTTCCCCTTTTTGGTGACTGATGACAAACTGGTTGAAGTTTTCAATGGGGATAAAATATATGTAGATAGAGACTTGGAGATTATGATTGCAAGATATAGAGAGCTCCCCCTTAAGATGTGTTTATGAAGATTTTGCTTTGAGTGGAAAAGCACATGGCAGGTTTTAATTTGTGGAGATCTTCCCCAATATCTTCGAATCCAATCACTATGCATTTTAGAGGTTTCATGAAGGTAATGAAATGCATAATGAAAAATGGGCGTCTGTTGAATGACTTCGGGCGCATATGATAAGATATAGAGTAGCGCCAAATGTAAGGTAAACATAAAGTGTGCAGCCATCCATGTGGACTTAAGTTTTATAACCCAAAGACAACAAATGTTCAGAATGAGAGTTGTAAACTTAACAAAAATAGAAGCACCCAACCCTATAGACCCGTTTGAAGATTATCATCCAATTCTTCTCCCCCTTTGTCATCGAATGATAAAAAACGATGAAGACGTTGGGCACTACACGTCCCCAGCATGAATTGAATATGATGCTGTAGGAAGGTCGGTGTTGGTTGGTGCTAATGATCCTGGTGCAGTACCGTGACGATTAGTTGGTGCTGGTAGAGAGGTGACGTCTATAGCTTCATCATTGGCAAGCCATACATTGACGAATGTTGCTCAAGAAGAATAGCCACTTTCTTCGAGGGATGGCGTCATGCGCCACTTCTACATGCAAGGAGGAGGAGTACAAATCTGAAGTATTTCTCAAAGCCATCCTCACGAAGATCATCCTCTAGAGCCAACATTACTAAAGTCTTCTAGGAGTGACAACAAGTTTCATGAGACACATAGGCATTCTTGGTGGTGAGGTTGCGAATACGATTGATATCTATCACAAATGAGTGCATTTGTCTTTGCGTCCACTCATGGTGGTGATCCTACTTCTGATGAAGAGAGACCAAGAGCTCTTGATCAGTCATTGAACGTCACCTTCTAGATGGATACTGTTGAGACAGAGTGATAGCGGTGGCTTCGGTGGTAGTGGCACTGAGTAGTGGATGTTGGATAGAGCCGATCAGTTTTACCTTGGCAGGATCAGATGGAATGTGAAGCCCTTCATCAGTAGTATTGCCACTTGTGCCTTCCACAATGGGGTTCTTGCCCTTGGATGGGTAAATGTCTTTATGTATGACCTCCACATCTGGAAGATATATTCCATGGTTGCGCGCATAGGGCAAATACCATGTATTTGTTCTCTCTTGATAAAGCGCATGATCTATGGTGCATAGATCTTCGGCTTGAAGAGGTTGATCCCATTTGCAACAAGGTTGCACATGAATAAGTATTGAAGATTGAACCTTATGACATAGACAATATTGTAGATCATTGTCTTCAGCACACCTTTCAGTTTGTGTGAAGACGAGTGCCCCTTGATTTGCCATATAGTATGACAAAGAATATGATAGATAGTCTTCGGCAGATAGTGAAGATCATCAATAAAGGACGTTGTGGGCAAGTTTGCATCTGGTGCCACGTATATATAATTTTGATTGTTCCATGCTGTTGTATTATCAATCTTGGACATTTTACAATCATTTTATAGCAACTTTATATCATTTTTTTGGACTAAGCTATTGACATAGTACCAAGTGTCAGTTGATGTTTTTTGATTGTTTTTTACTTCGCAGAATATTAGTACCAAACGAAGCCCAAACACCGTGAAACTTTTTGGAGATTTTTTGTGGCCAGAAGACACCTGGAGGACTGAAGAAGCACCAGAGAGGAGGGCCGAGGAGGCCACAAGACACCAGGGCGCGCCAGAGGCCCCTGGCGCGGCCAGGTGGATTGTGCCCTCCTCGGGACACCTCTCCACCACCTATCAGCTCTATAAATACCCAAATATTCCAAAAACCCTAGGGGAGTCGACAAAACACAATTCCAGCCGCTGGAAGTTCCAGAAGCATGAGATCCAATCTAACACTATCACGGAGGGGTGCATCTTCCCATGGCAACAAAGATCGAACCCATCACAAAGCACCTCTTCAAAAAATCTTCCCATTCAGCAATTTATCTACTGATTTATCACTACTCATGGGGTGACCGATAAGATTATTCCTAGTCTTCACCGTTTATCTTTTGGGCCGATCTATCACTTAGGGAAACGATTTACTAGGAGTCCATCGATAAATTAGGCCTATTCCTAGCACTATGTTTGCAAAAAACTATGTTTATTTGTGTTTTTGTCGACCTTGTTATGCAATATGTACTATTGTCCTATTTTTTGTCACTATACGAGGATTCAAGGTAACACTTCTATTCAATATCTTTTTGGTGTTAAATATAGCATATTTCAGTGTTGCGAACTTGGGATTTGCAAAAAATGGCCGATTAACAGTCAACCGATAAAATCAATTAATCGGCCGATTTTTGATTAATCTCTTCTCCCCATCTGACCGAGAAGATGACGATAAGCGATATCCTCAACATTGCTTTTTGCGATGTGTTTGTTGGGATCCGATGAATTTTGAGTTCATGATCAGTTTCTATCCATGAAAATTATTTGAGTCTTCTTTGATCTCTTATATGCATGATTACTTATGGCCTCGTATTTGTTCTTCGAATCTTTGGTTTAGTTAGTCCAACTAGATCTATTTTTCTTGCCGTGGGAACAGGTGCTTTGTGATGGGTTCGATCTTGCGGTGTCCTCTCCCAGTGACAGATGGGGTAGCAAGACACTCATGTATCATTGCTATTAAGGATAACAAGATGGGGGTCTATACCTACATGAATAAATCTTGTCTACATCATGTCATCGCTCTTATTGCATTACTCCATTTCTCCATGAACTTAATACACTAGATGCATGCTGGATAGCGGTTGATGTGTGGAGTAATAGTAGTAGATGCAGAATCATTTCAGTCTACATATCTTGGCCGTGATGCCTATATAATGATCATCGCCTTGGATATCGTCATGATTATTTGATCGTCTACCAATTGCCCAACAGTAATTTGTTTACCCAACGCGTGCTATACTCATGAGAGAAGCCACTAGTGAAACCTACGCCCCTCGGGTCTACTTTTCCAACATATTGCTTTCCGATCTATCTTTTTGCCGCTTTATGTTTTCAGATCTATTATTCCAAAAACCAAAAAAATACTTTGCTGCACTTTTTATTTGCCTCTTTTATTTTGTGTTCTTGTGAGATCTATTTATCCAATCCACTACACCTAATCCATCTTTTTACCATTGAGAGATTTACAACCTCTCTTACGTGCCGGGTTGCAAGTATTTGTTCATTGTGTGTAGGTACCGTTTACATAGTGTTTCATGGTCTTCCTCCTAGGTTTGATACCTTGGTTTTATAACTAAAAGAATTACTTACCATAGATGTGCTGCATTATCCTTTCGTATTTGGGGAAATACCGACACAGTCTCAAGCCACATCAATGGCTTCATAAAAGTCAACATTTCAGCTATATTGGGCTCAGGCATGTGGAAGATGCTTCTTGTAGCTACAACATATGCAGCAGATCAAGGGTCAAGATCTTCGTCTGATGCAGCAAGTGGAGTAGTGGCAAAGAATTCTAAAGCAGGAGATGTAATATGCTCACCACGGATCATGAAGTCCATAGCCCATGTCTTCAGATCTCTCCCAAAGCCAGAGATGTGGAGAGTTGCATAAAATTGATGAATGAGTTCTTCATTCCAGTCTTCGTGATCGATGGTGAAAATAGGGAAGGCCACTCATCGCTTCAAAGCTGAGATGCTTGTGAGGAAATACCCGGTTCTGCCCGTAGAGCACACATGTATAGTACTGGCGTTGAGGAGCACTCCAGAATCGATCAGACTGAATCTTCTTATGCTTGTAGGGATTCTGGTTAGAGTCAAGGAATGTGTTGTTGAGTCTGAAGCTCTTGACACTGAAGACAAGAGGACACGCTGGTCCTTGTTGTCGATGACAGGGAAGCCTTGGCATCGGATTCATAACCTTTGGGCGATGATGAATGTTGAATCCCTATCGAGGGCCCATTCTTGGTGGTGGAACTAGCTTGGACATCTGGTTGGCACCATTTCTCATTCCCTATTGCGAGCCATGACAATATTTTCAGTATTGTTGCTAGTTGATGGCATGGCAGGAACATGAGAACCATCTTGAGAACGAGCATTGTCTTCACCCTCAGTGTTTGCTATGAGTTGGAGTTCTTAAGGAGCAACAACAGTAGTGGCAGCTACATCTTCAGCTGCTTTGGCTTCATGCTTAGGAAGTACAGGAGCAGTATATTCAATCCTGGGAAGCTCATCGATTGGTGCAGTCGGGTCAGCATGCACTGCATCTTCAGGTATGCTCGACATAAAAGAGATAATTGGCCTTGGTCCTCTGCTAAGCCTTTTGAGTGATGACACACGATCAGAGGCTTCAACATCGAGGGCTTCGACTGGGGACTCTCGTGATTTTTCCACAGGAGTTGAAAGAGGAGTATGCGGAGTGCGAGGTCGGAGTGGGGACCCAATGTCCACATCTTCGCTGATGGAGGGCACTGGCGATGATACCATAGGTGCATCAATTTGATGCACATGATCAGGTACATCATTGTCTTCAGCAGAAGCAATGTCTTCACCAGCATTGGTTTCAATATGTTCAGCTGCGATGGTTTCAGCAGCTGGAATCTCTTCAGTTGTTTGAGCCTCTATAATAGCATAATCATGTAGAACAACACGACGTTCAACATTTTCAGATGCAGGGGCCATGGAGATAGGAGTCACGAGCAGGAGCTCCCCCTGGGTAGGTGGAGTTGCAGAAGGAACTGCAGGGGGCTTGGGCACTTGGGCCGAGCTCGAAGACTTTATCTTCTTTGTCTTTAATTTCTTGGTAGGTTGAGCTTTAGTAGCTGGCACATATTTGCGCTTTTTGGCTTATGCCTCAGCTTGGTTTGTCTTCTTGCTTGACATAGCAAAGGAAGGATGAGGTGTCCTTGAGCCTTTGAAGCCAGCTAGAAAGATGATGCTTGGTGTGGCTTGCCTTGGGTTTTCATACTGGCTTGAAGACATTGGAGCTTTCCTTGACCTCTCAATGTTTTTGGGGTCAAGGGATGGCTGGCCAAGTGCTTTTCGCTTCAACATCTCATTGTGAGCATGGACCATCTTTGCAGATTTCTTCTTGGGGTGCTCTAGGGCACCTTTGACAGCTTTACAATGCTTTTCATATTCCACTTTCAGATCTGCCATGAAGAGCTGATAGCCCTGTATTTGCTCGGCAGTAAGCTTATGTACATTGCTCTTGAAAAGAGCCTTTTCATGGCAAATATTCTCACGTTGTTGCACAGCCTTTTTTGCAACATTCAGTTCTTTGTTCACCAACCCATGGAAGGTGACACTTAGCCTAATGGGAAATTGGAGGGCATCAATGGTAAGAGAGGGGTCAACAAACCATTCATCAATGAACTTTTTGAGGATGTTTGCATCAAATAGAGGCAAGTCTTCAAGACGTTTGGCCTCTTCCTCCTTTTGCTGGATAAGCTTCATCATTGCATCATCATCAAACTCATTGTCTGAGAGCTCAATCATGTTTGCAGCATCCATCAAGGAGATGGATTGCTTTGTTCTTTGAGCAACAACATTGTTTCTCTTCAGCCTTCGATTGGTACGAGATTCATCCTCGGTTTCAGCATCATTAGCATGCCTTTGTTGCAAAGACCGAGGAGCTGTGGCAATATGATTTGAAGATTTGAAGCCTTTGGCGTTGAAGCCTTTGTAGTGTTTACATGCTTTAGATCAGTAATAGGAGACTGGTCAGTATCTTTTTCTTCTTCAAAACTTTCTACGGCGAATGGACATCCAAGAAGGCTGGTTGGATGTGGATACTTTGGCATTGGTGGCTTAAACATAGATGGGAAGAAACCAATTTTGGTGGATTTAGCCTTTGTCTTCGGAGGTAAATTTTTGTACACAATATCAGTCTAGGGAGCCTTTTCTATGTTCTTTTGTGCATATTCTTTAGTGACGAAGCAATAGCAGAACCATTCCTCTACCCAATATCTTCGGATCCATTGAATATGGCTCTTGTGTTGTGTGTAAGTCACTTCTCAGTCAGACTTGTATCTGTCATATAGAGCAGGAGGAAGATCTTTAAAAGTGTTCAGCCATATCTGCCTACCGCCCTTCTTTGGTGCTTCATCTCTAGCTATTGTCTTCGGCTTGGACAAAGGCTTCATAGGAGAATGCAGGTGAGAGTTGGCTCCAGGCGAGTCTAGGTGAATCTGTAGGTAGTCTACAAATGAATTCAGACTATGAGATCCAAGTGATTCTGCTGCGAACATGTACTTGTGAAAGAATTAGGGATGCGAAGGGAATAGAAGAGGTCATATGCATTCTCAGAAGAATTTGAAGTTAAACACATGGTCTGAAGATATTGACCTCAAGCACCGAAGACTTTCACTTTTGCTCAAGATAAGGTGGTTTTAGGGTTGTGCAAGTTCGAAAAATTACACAAATCAGAAATGAAATCATATTGTCAACATAAGTAAAATCATTGAGCAAATAGAGATGGATGTTTGAGTGTTGTCGAGAAGATAGTGGAAAAATAGTATTCGAATATATTTGGTAACTTTTCGTATCAAAGGAACGGTAAAAATCAAAGTTTTATTTACCGCAGTGAAGAACACGAAGAACGGCATGACGAGGTGAAGAAGCCAAGTGGTTCGATATGCCACACCCTAGATCGATGGTGGAAGACGTCTACGACGACGATGCAGTGAAGATGTTAGTGGTCGGCGTGAGTATGAAGATGAAGAAGGCACGACAACTAAGCATTTCTTCTCCGGCAATGATGGATTGTAGCAACGGTGCTAGGGTTTCGAGCTCAAGAGCGGGGGCAGGAAGCAAGAGTAATAATTGAGCCGGGAGATAAGTATTTATAAGGAGGGATGGAACTAGAACATCCGAAATTTTTGGAGGGATATGCCCTGACTCTTCGTCTTAGTGGGACGCATGGCATGCATGTACACGTCTGATGACACTACCTCCAATCTGCAGCGACGTGCGCGGGAATTGTTGTGATAAGGGCGATAAAAGATAAGAGTGAAATTTTAAACGTTTGGTTGGATTTGTCTTCGACGGATATGGACACCGTGAAGACAATCAGCATGTGTCAATTAGAACGCATATGACTGGAGTTGAACAGTTTACGGAGAGATGAGCATATATGAGGATTGCGGGTCCGATCACACTTGCCTATATAAAAATTCGAAGATATATCTATAGGCAAGATGCTATAGAGGACAAGGACTCCAAATTATCATATATGATATATTCAAATGACATGTGTTCATGTTTGAAGACAAACACATGCATCAAATATAAACTCTATTTCTTGAAGACATAGATAGAAATGCGAAGATAAAAGCAATGTCTTTAGGTGTTGCTGGCATTGCCCACCATATAAGAATGTTTGAACTAGACATGACACACAATTATCGTGGCACTCTGAAGTCATATTTTTTGTTAATATATTCACACTTAGAGTGTATATCTTCATGAGATGAAGACATACATTGCTACCTGTGTTGTGCATCAAAGTTGGCCTAAATAAACCAAATATTCGAAGAGTAAATACGAGGGTGTAAGTAATCATGCATATAAGAGATCAAAGAAGACTCAAATAATATTCATGGATAGACACTGATCATGAACTCAAAATTCATCGGATCCCAACAAACACACCGCAAAAAGTCATTACATCAAATAGATACCCAAGAGACCATTGTATTGAGAATCAAAAGAGAGAGAGGAAGACATATAGCTACTGCCTACGTACCTGTAGTTCTATGGTGGACTACTCACGCATCATCGGAGAGGCACCCATGAAGACGATGCACCCTCTGTGATGGGGTTAGATTGGATCTCGCGGTTTTGGAACTTGCGGCGACTGGAATTGTGTTTCGTCGACTCCCCTAGGGCTTTTGGAATATTTGGGTATTTATAGAGATGATAGACAGTGGAGAGGCGTCCTGAGGAGGGCAAGACCCACCTGGCCGTGCTAGGGGCCTCTGGCATGCCCTAGTGTCTTGTAGACTCCTCGGCCCTCCTCTCCGGTACTTCTTTGGTCCTCCAAATGTCTTCTGGCCCAAAAAAATCTCCAAAAAGTTTCACGATGTTTGGGCTTCGTTTGGTAGTGATATTCTGCGAGGTAAAAAACAAGCAAAAACAACAACTGGCACTTGGCACTATGTCAATAGGTTAGCCCCAAAAAATGATATAAAGTTGCTATAAAATGATTGTAAAACATCCAAGATTGATAATATAACATCATGGAACGATAAAAAATTATAGATATGTTGGAGACGTATCGACATCCCCAAGCTTAATTCCTGCTCGTCCTCGAGTAGGTAAATGATAAAAACAGAATTTTTTATGTGGAATGCTGTCTAGCATGTTCATCACATATTCTTTTCTTTTGTAGCATGGACATTTGGACTTTTACATGGTTCAAAGAAATAGTCTAGTTTTGACATGAAGGCTTTAATACTCAAGCATACCAACAAGCAACCATGTCTTTCAATATATCAACACTAAAGAAAGCAACCCCAGCCCATCATGCTCAATCATTGATCCATTCATGAAACACACTCAAATATTAGCTACACCCAATGCTCAAGTACGATCATAGTGCCCCCTAGTTGGTGCTTTATAAGAGATGATGGAGACTCAAATAAAAGTAAAAATTGCATAAAGTAAATAGATAGGACCTTCGCAGAGGGAAGTAGGTATTTGTAGAGGTGCTAGAGCTCAAGGTTTAAATTGATAGAGAAAAATATTTTGAGTGGCATGCCTTTCCTATCAACGAAAACGACCAAGAGCTTTCAATACCTTTCCATGCTAGATATATCATAAGCGGTTCCCAAACACAAAATAAAGTTTATTACTTTTCCCACCATTCTTTCACAATCCATGGTTAGCCGAATCCACGGTTGCCTTCCATACCAACACTTTCCATGGAATTTGTTATTTGACAACATAAAGTAAATTTCTTTTTCATTTCGAGACTGGATATCCCTATTACCGCCATACTCTCGTGCAATGACAAGTGAATAAACACTCATCTTGAGAATAACACATCTAGCATGGAAAAATATCGGTCACCCCTTCCACTTCATGAGCGGTACGAGCACATAAAAGGAGGTTTATTTTGAAAATTAGAGATGGCACATACAAATTTTCTTGGAACAGCATGGAAATACCCCATATAGGTAGGTATGGTGGAATCATATGGCAAAACTAGTTTTAAGGATTTTGGATGCACAAGTGGTATTTCTACTTAGTACAAGTGGAGGCTAGCAAATAGATTCAGAAGCAACCAACCAAGAAACAAAAATTCACATAAGCGAACTAACACCGAATAATGCACCATAAGTAGTATGTAATTTCATTGCACAACTATTGACTTTCGTGCTTGCATAGGGAATCACAAACCTTAACACCAATATTCTTACTAAGCATAATTACTCACCAACATAACTCACATATTGCTATCATCATGTCTCAAAACTATTACAAGGAATCAAGTTTAATTTTTCCAATGATCTTCTTGAATTTTTTTATTATATCCCTCTTGAATATCTATAACATTGGGACTAGTTTCATATATTGCCATTGCTTTTTGACAAGCTCACATAGATTTAGATCATGAGCATAAAAGTTTCATCTCTCAAAATAATATAAGTGAAGCATGTGTGAATTTCTTCATTAATAACTCTCAAATTAATCTAAGTGAAGCATGAGAGCATTTCTTCCAAAATGTAAAGCATACCGTGCTGAAAAATATATAAGTGAAGCACTAGAGCAATTCCATAGCTCAGAAAATTTAAGTGCAGCATATAGAGCAATTCTAACAGATCATAGCATAATTTTGGCTCTCTCAAATAGGTGTGTCCAGAAAGGATATTTGTGACAAAAAAAATCAAGCAAATACTCATATAATATAATGCGCTCCAAGCAAAACTCATGATATGTGACGAATAAAAATATAGGTCCAAGTAAAATTCTTATGGTTGTTAGAAGAAAGAGGGGATGCCATTCGGGGCATCCCCAAGCTTAGTTGTTTGTTCCTCTTTGTATATTATCTTGGGTTTATGTAGTATCCCCAAGCTTAGGATTTTTTCACTCCTTATTCCTTCATCCATCGTGATCTCACCAAAACTCAAAAACTTCAATCACACAAAACTCAAGAAAATCTTTGTGAGATGCGTTAGTATAATAAAGCAAATCACCACTCTAAGTACTATTGAAAAACCATCCATATTTTATTATTGCATTATATCTACTGTATTATAACTTTACCATTACTTATACCCCCCAATACAAGTCATAGATTCATCAAAATAAGCACACAATGCAACGAAAATAGAATCTGTCAAAAACTGAACAATTTGTAGAAATCTGTACTCTAACCATACTTTTGTAACTCAAAAAATTCTGAAAAATTAGGAAAACGTCAGCAATTTGTATATCTACCTTGTGTAAAAAATCAGAATTTTAGTCCCTTCTCTGACATTTAAGAATTCTTTTACTGGACGCAAAAGTTCTTGTTTTTTGAACAAGATCAAATCAACGATCACCCAACATGATCCTAAAGGCTTTACTTGGTACAAACACAAATTAAAACATAAAAAACACAATCGTAACAGCAGCATAATTTTCTAAACACTCAAGAACAGAAATAAAAATAAAAAATAAATTGTATTCATTGGGTTGCCTCCCAACAAGCACTTTCTTTATGGCCATTAAGATAGGTTTGAGATTTCAATGATGCCCTTAGGAAAGATAACAATAGCAATACAAAGAGAGCATCGAAGCATATGGAAAACACACTTAAGTCTAACATACTTCCTATGCATAAGCATTTTATAAGCAAACAAATTATCAAGGCAAGCAAAAACTAGCATATGGAAGGAAGGAGAAAGAGACAATAGCATTCTCAACATGAAAAGAGGTAATATAGTATCATGAAAATTTCCACAACCATAATTTCCTCTCTCATAATAATTACATGTAGGATCATAATAAAATTCAACAATATAGCCATCATAAACAATACTCGCTTTATGATCAACATGCATAAAGTTTTTATCATCTTTCAAAATAGTGGTATTATCATCAACTAAAGTTATGACCTCTCCAAACCCACTTTTATCATAAAATTCGTAAGACTGAACTCTCTCCAAATATGTGGGATTATTTTTACCTAAAGTTGACATTCTCCGAAACCGATATGAGGTGAATAAGGAGCAGCAAGCAATTAAGCTTGGGGATGACCAAGGAACCTCCAAGGCAATATCCAAGGAAGCCTCAAGCGTCTAAGCTTGGGGATGCCCCGGAAGGCATCCCCCCTTTCATCTCCAACATTATCGGTACATCTTACTTGGAGCTATATTTTTATTCGTCACATGATATGTGTTTTGCTTGGGGCGTCATTATAAATTGTTGTTCTTTATTAGATGTTATTTATAATCTTGTTTTTCAATAAAAATTTCAAAGAATTGCCTTAATATGCTTCCATTGCAAGTTTTAATGTGTGCTGTATAAAAACAGAAACTTTTTCAGAAGTGTTTGAATTTTAATATTTTACTAGAACTTGGAAAGTTTTTGAATTTTTTACAAAGTGTTGTAATATAAGTCCTTTAGCACTTCCTAAATTTTCATAATTCTTTGAGTTACAGAGGTACGCTGTTTTAATAAATTTCTACAGACTGTTCTCGTTTGGACAGATTACTGTCATAGTTTTGTTATCTACTTATCCTATAGTTTCCATAGCCTATATTGGTAGATATAAATTGTGGAAATGATAGTAAATAGTAGTTGATGTTTGAAATTATTATGCAGCTTGTCTTGGCAGTTGAGGTGCCTTGGGCATCCCCAAGCTTGAGCTTTTGTATCTCATTCAATCCTCTCATATCATGGTTCTCTCTCTTTTGATTCTCAATACAATGGTCTCTTGGAGATCTATTTGATGTAATGAATTTTTGCGGTGTGTTTGTTGGGATCCGATGAAGTTTGAGTTCCTGATCAGTTTCTATCCATGAATACTATTTGAGTCTTGTTTGATCTCTTATATGCATGATTATTTATAGCCTCGTATTTGTTTTTTGAATCTTTGGTTTAGTTAGGCTAAGTAAATCATTTTTTACTATAAATAGTAGGGTAAAACCCCACTTAAAATTTTATTAAATAAAAAGCAGCATCCCACAATTTGTCTGCTAGGCTTGAGATAAGCCCAAAATAAGAAGAAAAAACTAAAATAAATAAACTAAAAACAGAAATAAAAAAGAAAACAAAAACAAAAAGAAACAAAAAACTAATATAGTCCTAAGGTATCAATTGCAACAAGGTTTCCAAGCAAGCAAACAATTGATGTGCATGTTTTCTCTTCATCTTATATTCTAGTAGTTTGAGTTCCACCACGAAGATGAATTTCCAGCCCTGAAATGAAGGTGTTATATTCTCAAAGATCTTATTATTCCTTGATATCCATATAGCCCATGATCCTAGAATGATGATCTCCATAACAAAGGGGTAATTGAGCTTGTCTTTTAGATCTTGATATGCTTCTAACACTAACAAGTTATGTGTTCTTGTGGGACATATGAAATCGCAACATTGAATGGCAAAAGGACATCCCCAAAAAAGATGATGCCGTGTTTCTTCCTGCTGATAGTCCCTCACTGCACCATATGCATCAAGCTCAAAGCTTTTTCTTCTTAACAGATTCCTTGTGTTGACTCTATCATGTAACAACATCCAAAAAAACACTTTGTGCTTGGGTTGGCAAGAGCTTTTCCAGATCGAACTGAAATGTGGTGGTGTTTGTTTGTGCCCAATTAGCACATTGTAAGCTTTGATGGAATAGTAGAATTCATTTCCCCATATGTAGCTCCATGTGTCGACTGAATCCCAATATTCAGACTGTCTTAATGTGATATAGATATTTTCCAGTTCCACGAATTCCTCATAAGCTTGTGTAGTCAATGGTAGATAGAAGAGGTCTTGGAGATATTCAGTAGTGATTACTTGATGAACATTTAAGTTTGTATTCTTTGCAAAAGTGTGAAGGTGGTGGAATTTGTGTTTCAAAACAAATTGATTCCACATATCATCCCAGAACAAGGAACTTTTACCAGCCCCCACATTACATCTCGCAATGGCTTTGAAATGATCTATGAGTGTTAAATTTGGTTTCCACCAAAAAGAGCCCACCTTATGATCTCCTAGGAGTTACCCATTACTATAATAGGTTTCCCAAATTAAATTGACCCAGGGTATATCATGTCTGTTGAAGAACTTGTGGAGATTTTTCGTGAGCAAAGTCTTGTTTTGTGTGTGGATATCCATGATTCTCAAACCTCCTTGACTTTTAGGTCTACAAACTGTGTGCGATGCCACTAATGCTGGTCTATGATCTTCCAAATCAGGACTTCTATAGAGACAATGTCTCAAGTATTTAATGATATGCTTCTTGATGGTGATACGTATGTCCAAGCAACACATGGATAAAACCGATAATGATGCAAGCACTAATTTGACTAGGAGCAACCTACTTGCCTGAGTCATAAAGGTGGAAATACCAGCTAATCTCTTAGCAATTCTGTTGACTAGCGGCAAACCTTGTTCCATAGTTGGTTTATAGATTCCCAAAGGCAAGCCCGGGTAAGTAAAAGGAATTTGTCCTCTAGCACATTGTAGTGTGTTAGTCAAAATGTTTATTCTGTCTTCTGCAATGTTTATTGGCACCATGATGGATTTTCCATAATTGACTTTTAATCCAGTGGCTGAGGCAAATGTGTTTAATTAAGCTTTGAGACATATTAGTTGCCTTGCATTAGCTTGCATAAGAACCACGGTATCATCTGCATACTGCACTATTGGAAAATCAGGGCAGGAATTGACTTGAAGTGGTGGAGTAATTAGATTCAGTCTCATAGACTTATTAAGTATTGGTTGTAAAAGATTAGTAGACAAGACAAAAATTAGTGGAGACAGTGGATCACCATGTCTAACTCCTCTTCTATAGTAGATTTTTTTACAAGGGACTCCATTCAACATCACAACAGAGGAGGCGGATATGAAAAGTAGTTGCATCCAAGAAAGACACTATCGTGGGGAACGAACACCTATGGGACCGCGGGGGCCCCTTTCCGTTCGGCGAGGGGGCATGCTAGCACAAAGAACCAGTCTGGTGAGCTGCGCACGGGGTGTTTTTACCCAGGTTCGGGCCGCACGGATGCGTAAAACCCTACTCCTGCTTGGTTGTATTGATCCTGTTCTAGGGTTCGAGCTACAGGAGAGCCATTAACGGCTGCTACGTGAGCTTGGAAGCCTTCTCTCCCTGTCTAACCATCGGGATGTCCGGTTCTCCAACTGCCTAACTGTCCGAAAGCCCAAAAGCCAAAGAGTACAAAAGTCCTTTTTTGTAACGCTTTGGGCCTCCTATTATACTTAAGGGAATCCTAACAGTGGCGTACAGTGTGCACACGGGACACACAGTGCTGCTATAGTGCTATCATACCTAACCCTGACGGAGTAGGACAAGAGCATTAAATGCACCGTCAGGGGCCTCAGTCCATCAGTGGGATGGGATGGGGGCCATCCCATCGGTGCCGCTTATCTTCCTCCAACGTCGACGCCGCAACACGCGTCCAGGTGGATCGACATCTGTCCTATGCGCCGACGGTGCTTGCTGGGGCCTTGCCTTGCCGGGGGCCTGGAGGCTCTACGGCCCTCCCGGCAAGGTCTTGCCGGTGGTCTTGAGTCTTCTGTGCTGGTGCCTGGTAAGTCTTCGCTAGGTCCTGCCGCTGGGGAGGCTACCACTATCCGCGCACGAGTAAAGGGGCACTAGATGGCCCAAAAACTCTAGTGCACCAATAGGAGCCCCCGGGCCTGGGCCATACACGTCGCGAGGCGGTGTTGTGCTGGGCCCAAATAGTGCGTGGGCACGCGTGGTAGGGACCTTGCAGTTGTGATCACTAAGCTTGCTGCGCTTCCCCACGATGCCCATAGAATGCAGGTAGTGGGATACGTGCGCAGCGTGGCCGCCGAGTTTTTTAGTTATCGCGTCAGGTCTTTTCTGCCACGCGCACCGCATGCATGGCGAGGGGGCTATCAACGGGTGCCCGTGACTTAAAGTCCCTGAGAAAAGGGAGTAACTGCGGCGCCATGGATTGGGGCGACGGGGCGGTTGCCGTTCGCCCCGTGAACGAGGGCGCCGCTATTGGAGGAGGTGGGCGGCGTGCTCAGGATAGGGGGAGAGCCAGCCCCCGTGCTTCCTCCTATAAATTGGGGACGGCGGGGGCAGAGCTCATCCATCCTTCTTCCGCCCTTCGAGTGCGAGACTCCGTAGCCCACCTCCTCCCTCTTCTTCTCGATCTCCAGGCAGTGTTCGCCCTTCGCCATGACTAGGGGGAGAGGGCGACCTCCTTCCTCGGCTGCGAGGAGGAGCTCTCGTCAGGATCATGCCGCCACTTCAGCCGCGAAGGCGGCGGGAGGCTAGAGTTTGCATGGAGGAGGAGGTGCGAGGGGCCGCGGCCACCGCGCAGGTCGAGGTCGAGGGAGGCGGAGCGCTGTCCACCCCCTTCTCTGACGCCAAGCATCTCTGACAAGGAGGCCCACGCCAAGGGGACGGTGTTGTACTTCGTCCTTGAGCTGGGTGGTCCCCCCGGAGCCACCTGCGTCTCCCACGCCCCTTCGCCAGGGCGGTGCAGAACGACCGTCCATCCTTCTTGTGGTTGCGGGTGACAGGGTGCTGCAATGGTGCGACATGGTTGGATGTTGATTACCCAGCGCGCCGCATCATGTTCCTCAGGCGCGGTTGGAAGACCTTCACCCGTGCCCACAATATCCAGGTAGGGCACATTCTTCATTTTAAAATGACGGAGTCCGACACGCTCTCCATCAAGATTTATGGGAGCTCCGGCATCCGCCTCAGCTGCTGCGAAGAGAGCGCGAGCAGTGCCGAAAGCATGTCCTCTGGCGAGAGTGATGGGGAGGACGGCGGCGAAGACAGCGACGATGAGTCCGGTCCTCGGATGGTCAAGTCGGAGCCCGAAGATTAAAGCTCGGACTGACCGCTGGCCGCACTGTCATCGCTAGCCTCATGCCTCTCCCCCTCCCGGTAAGATGTCCTTGCCAGGTGCTTTGGTCCCGGGCGCTCCCTCATATTCCAGCTCCAACAGGCCCATGGACTTCGGTTTAAGGGGGCCATCCTCCTTTCCGCCCTTTCCAGTCTTCTCCTCCGTGCAATGCTGGTCCAGGAGGGACCAGATCTTGCCTTCCCATTTGGCAGCCCTGCTCGTCCGCGCAGTGTTGGTCCAGAGGGGTCAGGCCGGGCTTCTCCTGGGGGCCTTTCGCCATCTTTTTCTTCTTGTATCCCGCCTCTCCTTTTCCATCTTTTTCTTCTTGTAATCTCCTCGAAAGTCAAATAAAGATGTACTTAGAAAAAGTGGTATCTTATGTAAATTTCACCCTATTTTGAATGAATAAGCGCATATTATCTTCCTTGTTAAGCTGATTCTATGTATGGAATTTTCCCTACGCCCTTTTTGTAAAAATCCTACCGGTGTGTGTAGTCCTACCGCAAGTGCTTTGAGGAACGGGTCCTTAGCAGCCTGCTGGCGGCGCCACTGCCGGTAAGACACCTTGGCGTCCTTGAGTTGGCCATTCAGGGCATCGTCCTTACTAGAAATGGGGTAAGGGCACGAGTGTTGTCACTTGGATCGTTGAGCAGACTCGAAACGAAACAAGGAGCGCGGGCGAAGCCACTTAAGCCATTGAGCAGTCTCGAACGTAGTGAGGGCGTGTTCAATGGCGGCAAGGTTCCCGTGCATGCTGGTTTTCCATACAGAAGTCGAAACCACTGAAGGAAAATATATTTATGACAAAATTTCACATGGGGTTTTTGCAACTTATCTTTTTGTTGCCTTTCTCCTTTTGGCAAGTTTTTTTTGGGGAATGTCACAATCATAGGTATCCGTACCATCATTCCTCCCCCTGGCAAAGCTACACGCAAGGGATTCTTCTGCCCTTTGGACAAAGAAAGAAGAGAAAATAAGGATATGGAACCTTGGCGGTTCATTAGTCATTGCCGGAATTAAGCGTAATGCAATTCTCCAGATAAACATGTACATAAGTAAACATGAGATCTGAGCAGAATTGCAGAACACCTATCTTTATTTATCGACGCACAGGGTCTGAGCCTGGCTTTGTACCAAGGGTTACATGCTTTAGCGGCAAGACTTGTACAAAAGGTGGTTGCCGAGGCCGGCCCAGCAACCGCGCCTCATGGGTAGAACTTTTGAAGATGTTCGATATTCTAGGAGTAGCTTACTAGAATGCCATCCTCGGTCTCCAGGTGAACTACGCCGGGCCTAGTGACTCGTATTACCCGATAAGGGCCTTCCCACTTTGGCGTCAACTTGTTTGGATTCTTAGCGGACTGAACTCGCCGAAGAACAAGGTCGCCTTCCTCAAGACTTCTGGCATTAGCCTTGTGGCTATGGTAGCGGCGCAAGGCTTGCTGGTAGCGTGCAGCTCTCACAACAGCCTGAAGACGGTCTTCCTCAAGGAGCGTCGTGTTGTCTTGGCGCAACTGCTCTTGCTCGAGCTCATCATAAGCGAGCACTCGAGGTGACCTGTATATGAGTTCCGTGGGGAGTACTGCCTCTGCCCCATTGACAAGGGAGAAGGGTGTCTGGCCAGTAGCTTGATTTGGTGTCATCCTGATTGACCAAAGAACCACCGGCAACTCATCAATCCAGGTTCTTCCGTACTTGTGCAGCCCATCAAAAGTTCTTGTCTTAAGACCTCGCAGCACTTCTGCATTAGCCCTCTCTCCTTGGTCATTGCTCCTCGGGTGGGCAACGGAAGCAAAACAGATTTTTCTCCCAAGGTCTTGGACATATTGCATGAAGGTGCGGCTCGTGAACTGTGTGCCATTGTCGGTGATGATCCTGTTGGGAACACCAAAGCGGCAAACTAGTCCTTTAAAGAATTTGACGGCTGACTGTGCTGTTACCTTCCTCACTTCTTCCACTTCCGGCCACTTTGTGATCTTGTCGATTGCCACATACAAGTAATCAAAGCCCCTGGCAACGCAGGGAAAGGGGCCCAAGATGTCGAGCCCCCAGACCAAAAATGGCCAGGAGAGAGGGATTGTTTGAAGAGCTTGAGGTGGTTGATGTAGTTTCTTCGAATGAAACTGGCATGCTTCACACTTTGTTACTAATGTAGTTGCAACTTGGAAGGCAGTGGGACAAAAGTAACCATGCCAGAATGCCTTTCCAGCAAGTGCTCTTGATCCTATTTGGGAGCCACATATACCTCCGTGTATCTCTGCCAACAGTTCCAGTCCATCCTCCCGAGAAATGCACTTGAGTTTCATGCCGTTCGATCTCTTTCTGTACAGGATGTTGTCTATGAACTGGTACATATGAGACCGGCGGGCTACTTTCTCTACTTCCTCTTGTTCCTCGGGGAGTTCTCCTGTCTGAAGGAATTGGACAAGATGTTGTGCCCATGTTGGAGCCTGGGGCTCGACAACATGGACTAAAGGCATATCCTTTGCCGGGGGAGCATTTGCCTCGACAGAAAGGGCCTAAGGGCCCGCCGGAGTCTGCTGCACCCCGGCAAGCCTGGCGGGAGCATACGCTTCTATGGAAAGAGTTGACGGCCCTGTCGGAGCATAGTACTCCCCGGCAAGCCCACCGTTCTCTTGGGAAATTTTCTCGCCGGCGGCTTTAGGGAGCTCTGCTGGGAAATACTTGCCGGAACTTAACTTTCTCCTCTTCTCTTGCCCAGTTGATGGTGTCATGAAAGGTTGAGTTAGTTGGAGCACGAAAGTTCCTAGTTCCACATGCAACTTAAGGGCAGCACATTTTGACAGGCCATCGGCAACGTTGTACTCCGCACGTAGAACGTGCTCCATTTGCAGGCCATCAAAACGTTCTTCCAACTTCCTCACTTCACCTACATAGGCTTCCATCAACGGACTCTGGTTGTCTTTGTTTACTTTCCTGACGACAAGTTGAGAATCACCCCTGACAATAAGTTTCGTGATCCCAAGGTCCGCTGCGATCCTGAGACCGGCAAGCAGCCCTTTGTACTCAGCAGTGTTGTTCGTTGATCTCTCTCGCGGAAAGTGCATCTGGATCACATATCTAAGGTGCTCTCCGGTGGGTGTGACAAGCAGCACTCCGGCACCAGCGCCTTGCAGCGAGAAAGCTCCATCAAAATACATGATCCACTCTTGATCAGTCTCCTTGCCGGGGAGAGTTGACTCTGGAATCTCTTCATCGGGCGTCAGGGTCCATTTCGCAATGAACTCCACGAAGGCCCTGCTCTGAATAGTTGAAGTGCTTTCAAACTTAAGACCAAAGTTTGATAGTTCTAGAGCCCACTCCACAATCCTGTATGTAGCTTCTGGGTTCCTCAATATCCGCTGTAGCGGGAAGCGGGTGACAACGGTGATCTCATGTGCTTGAAAGTAATGGAGCAGCTTCCTCGAGGCCATAAGAAGGCCGAAGAGCAACTTTTGCATGCCAGAATACCTTGATCTAGCCCCCTACAACAAGGATCTAACAAAATAGACTGGTCGTTGCACCACTTTCTTCTTCTGAACTATCTGTTTCAACTACACAAATTCTTCCTTGCCGGCACCAGACCCCGCCAAAGGCTATCCTGGCTCATTGTTTGGCGCCTCTGCGCTGCTGCTGCTTCTTCGTCAACCTCTCTTTCAGCCACTAATACATCACTCACCACTTGATTCGTTGCCGCCAAGTATAGCAGCAACGACTCTTGTGGTTTTGGTGCGACTAGGACTGGCAGAGAGGAAAGGTACTTCTTCAAATCCTGCAGTGCTGCCTCCGCTTCTGGAGTCCATTTCATTGGACCTGCCTTCTTCAAGATTTTAAAAAAGGGCAGGG
Organism: Hordeum marinum; assembly: GCA_022496015.1. Taxonomy (NCBI): domain Eukaryota; kingdom Viridiplantae; phylum Streptophyta; class Magnoliopsida; order Poales; family Poaceae; genus Hordeum; species Hordeum marinum. The sequence goes on from CM039672.1 coordinate 219,500,219, forward strand.
TGCACTCAGCATACTTTGAGATGAACCTACTCAGAGCAACAACACATCCAGCAAGGCGTCGCACGTCCTTGACTCGTTTTGGTGCCTCAATTTGCTCAATTGCTTTGATCTTATCGGGATTCGCTTTGATTCCACGTTGAGACACAAAGAACCCGAGAAGCTTGCCGGATGGGACACCGAACACACATTTCTCGGGATTGAGCTTCATGTTGATCTTGCGTAGATTGGCGAACGTCTCTTCTAGGTTCGCTATGAGTGGGGCTTTTACCTTGGTTTTGAACACTATGTCATCCATATAAGCCTCCATATTTCTATGCAGCTGGGGCTCAAAACCTATCTGGACCGCTCTCGCAAAGGTGGAACCCATGTTTTCCAACCCGAAAGGCATACACAAAAAGCAGTACGTACCACATGGGGTGATAAACGAGGTTTTCTCTTCGTCTTCCTTAGCCACAAAGATCTGATGATAACCGAAATAGGCATCAAGGAAAGACAACAAGTCGCAGACGGCAGTGGAGTCCACAATCTGGTCGATGCGCGGCAATGGAAAAGGATCTTTGGGGCAGGCCTTGTTGATGTTTGTGAAATCAATGCCTAGCCTCCACTTCCCATTCACCTTGCGCACTACGACTGGATTGGCCGACCACATAGGGTGGAGTACTCTCTGATTAGACCAGCCGCCTCTAACTTATTGATCTCTTCGGTAATAAATTGTTGCCACTCCAAAGCTTGCTTCCGAACCTTTTGCTTGACGGGCCGCGCGTGCAGACAGACGGCAAGGTGGTGCTCAATCACCTTCCTAGGAACACCGGGGATATCAGATGGTTGCCATGCAAACACATCGACATTCGCCTGCAAGAAGGCGCCGAGCGCGCTTTCCTATTTGTCGTTAAGGGTGGAACTTATGGTAAAAGTTCCCCCCGTGCCATCCTCCTTGGCAGGCACCTTCTTGGTTTCTGGTGGAGCTGCCTTGGACCTCTTGCTCTTGCTGGTGGTGATCTTCGGCACATCGTCAACAACAGCGCAACACTCCGGAGAGGTGCGCTTGCCGGAATGTGTGCCAGAGGCCTTGCCAGTCTTCTTCTCCCCGAGAGCTTCAGCGGCAGGAGCAAGTGCCTTGGCAGCAGGTGCTGTGGCTACGCCCTGGTAGAGTTGGTCAGCGCAGATAAGCGCGCTCTTCTTGTCAGAGTTGATGGTAATGACGCTCATCGGTCCGGGCATCTTCAACACGCTGTAAGCGAAGTGAGTGGTCGCCATGAACTTGGCCAGTGTTGGCCATCCGAGAATGCCGTTGTATGGCAATGAGATCTCGGCAACGTCAAAAACGATCTTCTCGGTTCTGAAATTGAGATCGTTGGTAGAATGACCTTGCCTTTCGGCAGAGTCCTTCCCAAATTGACCCCTTGGAAAGCGCCTGTCGGCTCGAGATCTTCGTTGGGAATCTACAGCCTTCGAATGACATCGGGCGAGATTAGGTTCAGGCTGGCTCCGCTTTCGACTGACATCTTCGTCACCTTGAGGTTGCGGATTGTTGGCGAGACCAACAACGGTAGGCACCGGACAGGGGTTATGCGATCAGGGTGATCCTCGACTTCAAAGATGATAGGAGTGTTGGACCATTTCATAGGTTCCTGTGTGCCGATAGAGGGCTCTTCTGCATTAATCTCTCATGCCCACTGTTTAAGTTGGCGGTGAGAGGAATACAACAAGGCTCCTCCTTCTATGCACATCGCCTCCGTAGCTCTCTGGAACTCATGCTCACTGGACTCGTCGTCCTCTTCAACGTCATCATCATCTCCCTCTAGCTTGTCGCGACCGCGGGCGGGCCGATCCTTCTGTTGCCTGGGCTTGCCATGGCGATCTTCTTAGCCAACACGCTTCTTGTCGGACCCCTCAACACCATCCTGACCCTTCTCCTTGTCGCACCTTTCATATTTAGCCCTCTGCTTCTCGACAAGCTGCTCAACTTGCCGGCAGTCTTGGAGATCGTGGCCCTTGGTGCGATGGATCTTGTAGTACTGCTTGCCGGAGTCTTCTGGCTTGCTGGCAGCTGCCACAACATGGCAGGAGTCGCACTCGGCAACATCATTGCCGGGGTCGTCGATCTTGCCTTTCTTGGCGGCGCCGGGGTTGCCGGACCCTTCGACGGCTAGCACGGTCTTGCCTTTGTGCTTCTTGTTCCACTGTCGGCCCTTCTTTGCCGGGAAGCGGTGTTTTCATCCTCAGAGTCAATGTCCGTGCCAGCACCCTAGTCGGGGAGTCTTCTCCCTTCCTCAGCCCGAGCGCATTTGTCCGCCAAAGGATAAAGCTCGACAACGTCTCTGACTCAGTTCATCGCCAGCTCTTCCCACATCCTGCAATTCCGCATGTTCTGATGGAACACACTTATAACAGCAGCAGGGTGAACGTCTGGGATGTTGTGGTGCACGCGACTGAACCTCTGGATGTACTTGTGTAGAGTTTCGCCTTCCTTCTAGTGGATGATGTGCAAGTCGCTCTCCTAGCCAGGAGCTTAATGACCCCCAGTGAAGGCGTCAATGAATTCGTGACACAGGTCCGCCCAGGAGGCAATGTATCTCTCTGGCAAGTGCATCATCCATGATCTAACGTTGGGCTTAAGCACCAACGGGAAGTAGTTAGCCAATATCTTTTCGTCACGGCCCCCGGTAGCCTGCACCGCAATGGTGTAGACGCTCAGGAAATCTGATGGATGGGTCTTGCCATCATACTTCTCTGAGACTTCTGGTTTGAACGTGCGGGTGTTAGGCCACTAGACTTGCCACAGATTGGGGGTAAACACTGGGCAGCCCACCTCGTAAGGTAGGCTGACAGGGTGCCCCAGCACAGACTTGTCCACGGTGGGTCCCGCACGCCTATCCGACTCGAGGCGTGCTTCCCATTGCCGCTCGATCGCGGTTCGAGCATCCTCCTTGCCACATTCCCGAAGAACATGACGCTGATCACGGCGCACCCACGGGTCAGACGATGCCGTCAAGTAAACATCGTGGGCGTCGGTCTGTTGGGTCAGCAACTGACAATGCTGTCATGGAGGAGAGTGCGCCGAGATCATGCTGACCCCGGGCACCTCACCGCTGGCCTGAGGCGGCCCTGTGGGTCGAAGCTTGTCTACGAGGCTGAGGAGGCTTTGAATGGTAGCTCTCCATTCGTCGAGGTTCTCCACAATAGGAGGGAAGTTTAGGAGTAGCTACGCCTGTGCCATCGCTTCCTCCGCTGTGGACGGCATCGAGCGACACAAAGAATGTGAGGTGCTCTGACTCCTAACCGTGTTAGAAGGAGCACCTCTGCGGTCCCGCATCGGCATGCCACTCCCACCCACGTGCTGGTCCCACGCATCTTGGGAATGATGTGCATGAGCCTTTCCGTGGGGACGCTGCAAACTGCGGGCGCCGTGGCGCGGCTCTCTGTGCGCGTCCTGAGAAGGTCGCGGCGTAGGCGCCCTGGGAGATACTCTTCCGCCCCCGGAGTTCGCCGTACCACCCGCACGCGGTACCGCTCTATTATGAGACCCAGGTGCATGGGGGTTCCCACCATCGTCATGGGCGTCTCTGTGGCAAGCGTTGCCATTCGCTTGGCCTTGGTCACCGGAACTTCGCGGAAGTTCTGAACCTCCGCCTCCTCCTCCACCTGCGTCTACACCGCCTCCTGTCTGTGCAGATACAGGAATGGCGGACGCGGATGGACCAACTGCAGTCAGGCCCTTCTTCTTCAGGGCCATGGCGACGATGAAGCTGGGGTGCAGATCACCAGAACGGGTTCGTAGAACCTCTTACACGCCCCTACCTGGAGCACCAAAGATGTCGTGGGGAACTAACACCTATGGGATCGCGAGGGGGCCTTTCGGTTCGGTGAGGGGGCGTGCTGGCACAAAGACCCGGTTTGGTGAGCTGCGCACGGGGTCTTTTTACCCAGGTTCGGGCCGCAAGGATGCGTAAAACCCGACTCCTGCTTGGTTGTATTGATCCTATTCTAGGGTTCGAGCTACAGGAGCACCATGAACGGCTGCTACGTGAGCTTGGAAGCCTTCTCTCCCTCTCTAACCGTCGGGCTGTCCGGTTATCCAACCGCCTAACTGTTTGAAAGCCCAAAAGCCAAAGGCTCCAAAAGTCCTTTTCTGTAACGCCCTGTGCCTCCTTTTATACTTAAGGGAATCCCAACAGTGGCGTATAGTGCGCACACGGGACGCACAGTGCTGCTACAGTGCTATCATACCTAACCCTGATGGAGTAGGACAACAACATTAAATGCACCGTCAGGGGGCTTAGTCCGTCAGTGGGACGGGACGGGGGCCGTCGCATTGGTGCCGCTTAGCTTCCTCTAACGTCGACGACACGACACGCGTCCAGGTGGATCGACACCTGTCCTGTGCGCTGGCTGTGCTTGTTGGGGCTCGCCTTGCCGGGGGCCTTGCCTTTCCGGGGGCCTGGAGGCTATGCGACCCTCCCGGCAAGGTCTTGCCGGTGGTCTTGAGCCTTCTATGCTTGTGCCTAGTAAGTCTTCGCTAGGTCCTGTTGCTGGGGCGGCTACCACTGTCCGCGCACGAGTAAAGGGGCATTAGATGGCCCAAAAACTCTAGTCCACTGACATACACTTTTCTCCAAAACCCTTTGCTCTGAGTATACCAATAATAGCCTAGTGCTTAATAGTGTCAAAAGCTTTCTCAAAATCCAGTTTAATCACTAGTATCTCTTCTTTGGATTTGTGACATTGATGGATATATCCATATGCCCAACCAAGACAGTCCTAGGTCACTCTATCTTTGAGGAACCCATATTGGTTAATATGCACCATCTTAAGAATAACTCTTTGTAGTTTGTTGGCCAGCAGCTTAGTAATTATTTTAAGAACTTCATTGAGTAGGGAAGTTGGTCTGAAGTCATTAGGGGAAACTGGAACTTCATTTTTGGGGATCAAGGTAATGAAGGATGTATTGATGCTTTCAAAATTAACATTACCAGCATGAAAAGCCATGATAATCTCAATAATATCCACTTTAATGATGTCCCAACAACCTTTAATGAATTCATTATTAAATCCATCTGGACCTGGAGATTTGTGTCTGGGAAGGTTCTTTGCCATAGCATCAATTTCATCATGTGTAAAAGGCTTCTCAAGATCTTGGAAAACCTCAGGCTCTACTCTATGTTCATGTATATAATTCAAATCAAAGTGCATTGTGTGACCATTAGATTGTCCCAATCTTTTTCTAAAAGCCTCCCAAGGAATAGCTGCTTTGCCATCATGATCAGTAATTTCCACTTGGTCCTCATTCAGAATCATGGCAATTTTGTTGTGTCTGTGACTAATTGAGGCTTTAGTATGAAAGAATTTTGTATTCTCATCACCAAACTTAGCTCCTTTTATTGTACCTCTCTGTTTCCAGTAGAACTTCTGACTATTAAGCACTCTCAACAGGAATTCTTTTAACATGGATCTACAATTCCCCTCAAACAGTGAGATATCTCTATACTCCTCAATCAAATCTCAGAGGAAAATACAAGCATTTAAATCCTCAACCTTCTTTTTAAGGCATGAAAAACTCTTGGACCATAATTTCAAAGCTCTTCTCAAAATTTTAAACTTAGCATTGACTTTCTTGGCAGGGTCAGTGTAACCCATAGGAATATTCCAAGCTGTTTGGACCACATCTTTGAAAGAGTTGTGCTTTAACCAATATTTTTCAAAACTGGAAACCTTAGACTTGGGAATGTTTGTGCTAATTTTGATCACATATGGAAGGTGACTAGAGATTGGTTTTGCTAAAGAGAGAGAAGTGGTATCACTGTAAGTAGTCATCCAAGCCGCAAAAGTGAAGAACCAGTCTAACTTATCAAGAAGAGGACTTTCTTGCATGTTACTCCAACTAAATTGTATGCCTTTTAGAGGTAGTTCTACCAGACCTAAACTACTTATAGCTTCATTGAATAGTAGCATTTGATTAACATCCCCTCTAGGTTTGTTTCTGTCTTCAGGTGTCCTGATGAAATTAAAGTCTCCCATGATGTTCTAGTCCACTTCATTTGGCATTTGAATATTACTAAACAAGTCAATGAATTCAAACTTTTCTTCAGGGTTGCAAGGACCATAAATATTTGTAAGGATCCATGTTTTGGAAGTGGTGTTGCAAGTGAACTGTAATGAGATTGAGAATTTGTTGTGGAAAATCATTTCACCTGTAAAGAGAGATCCATTACAAGCAGTCAGAATACCTCCAGAAGCCCCAATGGAAGGCATAATTTCAAATTTATTGAATCTTTGTGGACAAAATTGATTGATGTAGGTTAGGTCAAAATTCTCTCTTTTAGTTTCCTGGATGCAGACAATACCAGCAGCACTTTCTTCAACTTTTTGTCTAATAGCCAACCGTTTTTCTGGTGCATTTAAACCTCTTACATTCTAATTCAAAATGTTCCATGACCTGTTGTTATTCATTAAAACCTAGACTTTGTTTTATTTGAAATACAAAGTATCATCCCTTGGTATAAGACCCTGAGTGTGAATTTTTGGAATAACCAATGCTTCCTGTGTTCAAACTTGTACTATAAGCTAACAACCCACAACAATCCATAATGCAAGGGCATTCCAGGGACATTTTTGTAAAATGAAACAGAGGTATTTCAAATTTAACCATAGAGGTGCAGTCACCCTCATACAAATACCGGATCCAGGTCTTTTTAACAGGGGGGGAAAGGACATCGTAGAAAAGGTGCCACACAGGCCCATAAGCAGACATTTTACATAATCTGAAGTTTTTAATCCCACCATACACACAACAAATATCTCCCAAACTAGGCAGTTGAAGCAATCTACTCATGTGTTGGATGTTATGAAGTAATCTCATCATTACACAATCTTGGGGTGGTTTTTAGCTCTAGTGGCTTTGGAAACCTTGGCCACATCAGCCTATCCTTTCTTCTTGGATCTTTTGGATAGCTTCTCCTGAAGTTCTTCCTCAGCCACCTTGTAGAAAGAGTTTGTGAGATTTTTAACCACTTTATTCTGAGTAATTGGTGGTATTGCATTACATGGTAAGCATGATTTAGTATCACATGATCTTCTCCTATAACCATTGTTATCTTTCTTAATTCTGTCACTTCTTCTTACCTCAATTTCAACCAGAGCCTCTTTATCCCTTCTCTTCTTTAAGACTGCTTCTCCCAATGGTAATATAATCACCTTGTTAGGGGACACTTGCTTTAAAGGACTTCCAACACCACTGGATGAATGAGCAGCTGCAATAATGCCCTCATTTTCCTTGCCATTTCCTTGCAGCAAGGTGCCTGTGTAGTAGAGCATCCATCAGGAATATGAAACAAGATAGTCTCTTCAAAAGAACAGTTTTTAGTTAGCATTTTCCACAACTCAAATTTCAAAAAATGCATGGTCCATCCAAAGTTATCAGGAGTCAATAATAGATGGACTATGGAGTTAAACCAACTTACTGGTACCTCAATCTTAAAAGCGTTTGTAGCACCCTGAGTAGCTGGAGCAAAGTGTTGTATCCAGAGATCCAATCCCTCTTCAGAAATTATGTGAGAGCCATCAATAATATCCAATTCATGAGATTCAACAATGATTTGAAAATCTAGTGAGCATGCACAACTAGAGAAAAAAGTGATTCTTCAGTACCTTTCTTGTTTACATCTGAAGAAGAGCGAGCCTGAAGATCTGGAACAATTGGGACATCCTCTTTCCCTTTGACAGCTGCCCTATCAGCTTCTACTTGAATAGTATATGTCTCCTCATTAGTAACCATTTCATTAGACTCTTTGGATATCGTCATGATTATTTGATCTTCTATCAATTGCCCAACAGTAATTTGTTTACCCACCGTGTGCTATTTTCTTGAGAGAAGCCACTAGTGAAATCTACGCCCCCTGGTCTATCCTTTTAATATATTGCTCTCTGGTCTATCTTTTTTTGCATTTTTTTAGATCTACTATTCCAAAAACCTAAAAATACCTTGCTGCATTTTTATTTGCATCTTTTATTTTGTGTTCTCATGTGATCTATTTATCCAATCTCATAACAAACTAATCTATCTTTTACCGAGGCGAGATTCACAACCTCTCTTACGCGTTAGATTCCAAGTATTTATTCTTTTTGTGCATACCACTTACATAGTGTTGCTTGGTTCTCCTACTAGTTCGATAACCTTGGTTTCATAACTGAGGGAAATACTTACTGTAGTTGTGCTACATCATCTCTTCTTCTTTGGAGAAATACCGACGCAGTCTCAAGCCACGTCAAAGGAATTTCTGGCACCATTGCTGGGGAGACATCATCAACATCTATCAAGTTCCTAATCACAAATCTCATCTCCTTGCAGTTTACATTATTTGCCATTTGCCTCTCATTTTCATCTCCCCCACATCATAAAAATTTGCCGTTTTATTCGCCCTCTTTTTCGTTTGCCTTTTTCTCGTTAGATCTCTTGTTTATCTACCTTTTTGCTATGACTAGTTCTTCCTATATTGCATGTACCCCTGAGAATGAGGTTCCTAACTTTAAACAAAGGGGAGGGGAGAATCTAAAAGATTCTTAGTATAGGATTTGCACTGCTCATAATAGATCTGTTCGTAAGCAATCTACCATTATTCTTGTTCGAAGTTTTTATGTGGGCATGACCACTTGCTATAGATTCATCCTTGACATGATTACCAGTGGGAATTTCTTGATGTGCCCTAGTTTGGATGCTTTTAATGCTATGGGTGGTTTAGTGGGTGCACCACCTATCACTACCAATGAAACGGTTTTAACTCTTGAGCACGTGATGCAACGGTTAGATCCTATTGAAAAGAAAAAGCTCACCGAAGAGAATATTGAAAAAATAGATAAAAGGACGCATAATTTTGCTAACAGAATTGGGTCAAAAGTGGAGGATGCTCTTAAGATTCTAAGGGGAAATGAGCCTGAAGTGAACAAGAGAATGGAAGAGAGCCCCTCTAGAATTGATAAGTTGGAAGAAATCTTTAGTAGCTTGAGCTCATATTTTTATACCATTAATACTATTGAAAAAACTCATTAGTATAGATTGCAAGTCTACATGCTTTCCTAAGAACGAGGGTGCCACTTCTAGTAGCAACAATGAAGATCTTAAAATGATTAGTATTCACCCCAATTTTGTTGAAATGGTAAATAACCCTACTTGCATGAATGAATTTTTCAATCTTATTGCTAGAAGTATTGTCACTGAAAGTATGCATGCTAAATCTTTTAAGAATTCAGGTTGTGTGATTGAGCAGTTGGAGACTAAAGATGATAATACTTGAATATATGCATTATGCCTAGCTAGGGGCATAAAACGATACCGCTTGTTGGGAGGCAACCCAATGAATACAATTTATTTTTATCTTTTTAATTTTTGTTCTTGAGTTTTTATAAAATTATGCTACTTTTATTATTGTATTTTTATGTTTTAATTAGTGTTTATGCCAAGTAAAGCCTTTGGGATCATGTTGGGTGATAGTTGATTTGATCTTGTTGAAAAACAGAAACTTTTGCGTCAGGTAGAAGAATTTTTAAAAATCACAGATGTGACGATTGTGAATTTTTAACCAAGATTGATATACAAATTTATGATGTTGTAATAAGTTTTCAGAATTTTTGAGTTACAGAAGTATGGCTAGAGTACAGATTACTACAGTCCGTTCTGTTTTTGACAGATTCTGTTTTTGTTGCATTGCGTGCCTGTTTTGATGAATCTATGGTTTGTATTGGAGGGTATAAACCATGGTAAAGTTAGAATACATTAAATATAATGCAATAATAAAATATGAATGGGTTTGCAACAGTACTTAGAGTGGTGATTTGCTTTATTATACTAATGAATCTCACGAAGGTTTTGTTAAGCTTTGTTTGATTGAAATTTTCATGTTTTGGGTGAAATCACGATGGATGAAGGAATAAGGAGTGAAAAGAGTCTAAGATTGGGGATGATATAGCACCCCAAGATAATATCCAAGGATAAACAAGCAACTAAGCTTGGGGATGCCCCGAGTGGCATCCGCTCTTTCTTCTAACGGTCATCGGTATTTTACTTGGAGCTATATTTTTATTCGTCACATACCATGAGTGTTGCTTGGAGCTTCTTGTATTATATGAGTATTTGTTTGATTTCCGTTTTAGTTTGTCACGAGTATCCTTGCTAGACACACCTATTTGAGAGATCCTAAATTATGCTATGATTTGTTAGAATTGCTCTACATGTTTCACTTAAATTTTTTGAGCTATGGAATTGCTCTAGTGCTTCACTTATATCTTTTTGAGCGTAGTGTGCTTAAATTTTTTTGAAGAAATACTCTCATGCTTCACTTAGATTAATTTTATAGTTAGTAAATTTTTAAGAAATTCTCTCATGCTTCACTTATATTATTTTGAGAGAAGTAATTTTTGTGCTCATGTTGTTCACTGAAATTTATTTGAGTTTGTCAAAAGCAATGGCAATATATGAAACTAGTCCCAAAGTGATAGTTATTCAAGAGGGATATAATAAAAACTTTCATGAAGATCATTGGACAAATTAAACTTGATTCCTTGTAATAGTTTTGAGACATGATAATAGTGATATGTGTGTCATGTTGGTGAGTAATTATGATTTAGTAAGAATATTGGTGTTAAGGTTTGTGATTCCCTATGCAAGCACGAAAGTCAACAGTTATCCAATGAAATTACATGCTACTTATGGTGCATTATTTGGTGTTAGTTATGCTTAAAAGTCACTTATGAGAATTTTCGTTTCTTAGTTGGTTGCTTCTCAATCTATTTGCTAGCCTCCACTGGTACTAAGTAGAATACTACTTGTGCATCCAAAATCCTTAACCCCAGTTTTGTCATATGAGTCCACCATACCTACCTATATGTGGTATTTCCATGCCGTTCCAAGAAAATTTGTATGTGCAATGTCTAATTTTAAAAATAAATTTCCTTTTTGTGTGCCCATACCGTTCATGAAGCAGAAGGGGGTTACCGATATTTTTCCATGCTAGATGTGATATTGTTAAGATGAGTGTTTATTGACTTGTCATTGCACGAAAGTATGGCGGTAATAGGGATGCCCACTCCCAAAATGAGAAAGAAGTTTACTTTATGTTGTGAAATAATAAATTCCTTGGAAAGTGTTGGTATGGATGGTACCAATGGATACAGCTAGCCATGGATTGTGAAAGAATGGTGGAAAAGGGAATAAACTTTATTTTCTGTTGGGGAACTACTTATGATATATCTAGAATGGAAAAGTATTAAAAATTCTCAATCATTTTCGTTGACAGGAAAGGCATACGACCCAAAATATTTCTCTCTCTCAAAGCTTTGAGCTCTGGCATGTCTACAAATCCCTACTTCCCTCTGCGAAGGGCTTATATATTTACTTTATGAAAATTTTACTTTTATTTGAGTCTCCATCTTCTCTTATAAAGCACCAAGGGGGAACTATGATCATACTTGTGCATTGGTTGTAGCTAATATTTGAGTGTGTTTCATGAATGAATCAATGATTGAGCATGATGGGCTAGGGATAACTTTCTTTAGTGTTGATATTTTGAAAGACATGGTTGCTTGTTGGTATGCTTGACAATTAAAGTCTTCAAAACTAGACTATTGATTTGAACCATCTAAAAGTCCAAATGTTCATGTAACGCCCAAGTTGCGGTCCTATCCTTATTTGGGCACGAGGGCCTCAACAAGGATAGAAGCGCATCTCGATGTGTTTGCAAGAATGGATATCATTACAAGTACATGTACAGAAGAGATGAGTATATGGGATTGGCTTACACTCGCCACAAGCTACATCAGAGTCACATCAATACATTAACATCTCAAACATCATGCATAAGAGCAGGGTCCGACTACGGACGAAATCAAACGATTAAATGACATCCACCCTTGCTATCCCGGGCTGCCGCCTGGAACCCATCCAAGATTGAAGAAGAAGAAGAAGAACAAGAACTCCAGGTCAAATCAAGCAACGCGCTCACGTCAAATCATCGCATTACATGTACCTGCAACTGTTGTTGTAGTAATCTGTGAGCCACAGGGACTCAGCAATCTCATTTCCAAGGGTATCAAGACTATTAAAGCTTAATAGGTAAGGTATGGTTAAGTGGTGAGGCTCCAACAAGCGACTAAGCATTATTTGAGTGTCTAACTTACGAGTACAGAAATTAAAGTATGGTGGTCTACGCATAATGAACGGGAACTAGCACTGATCACTAAATGATCCTGAACACCTACTTACGTCAAACATAACCCCACCGTGTTCTCTTTCGGATAAGAACTCACGAGAAGAGACAGTCACGGTTACGCACATAGTTGGTGTATTTTATTTAGAGTTTACTTCAAGTTTTATATGATCGGGTGTTAAATAAAGTATCCAAGTTTTCCACATAACCGTGGGCACGACTTCTTGAAAAGATTTAACCCTGCAGGGGTGCTCCAACTCATCCATCACAAATTAACCACACTCAGTGGGAATAACCTCAACCACGGAACTCGTGATCTTCCTAGGAAATTCCAAAGGAAATCTGACACCTCGAGATACCCCAAAGAATAATCAGAGTTCCTCACTCATGACGTTCGAGAAAGGTAAAACAAATCCAGCAAGGCCGCCCGACGTGCCGACAATCCCGATAGGAGCCGCGTATCTCGTTCTCAGGGCACAACCGGATGAGCGATGGTTACCACGCCAAACACCGAGTTGCCCCGCGTAGCGTTAATAAGTTGCTCTGGTTTGGACCAACACTCATGCGGAGCATTGGCCCGGGGGTTGATTAAATTATCCACGGGGTGATCATGCCCTATGCAAGTTCATTAGTTTTAGGCAAACGTAGTACCAATGTTGGGCCTTGCCAGACAAGTTTTATTCTAACCCAAAAATCAAGGGGGTCCCCATAACAACCCCGAGCATGTTAGGAGTGCTCATTTCTGGAACATAACACCGGTTCACAAGTAACTAGGGCGGCAAGAGTGGAACAAAACACCAAGCAAAAGGCCAAGCCTTTCACCTTTACCAAGTATATATGTGCATTAAATTAAATAGCAGCAATATTGTGATATGACAAAAGAACGTCCATGTTGACACATGGAAGCAATTGCACATGTAGCTAGAAACGCTATAAGAAGGGTTGAGCAAGCGATAACATAGCCAAACAATGGTTTGCTGGGATGTAGAGGGGTTAGAGGCTTCTCATGGCAATGTTGGGAGGCTTATCAAACCAGTGGTAGGTAGCAAGACATAACGATAAAAGACGAGACAACTAGCATGACAATGATAGTAATGGTATCCAGGGAAATGTGTCATCTTGCCTAAGATCCCGCTCGGAAGAAGACGGAGTCCATGAAGAAGACGAACCAACGTAGTCGAACGAATCCTCACACTCCGAACACTTTCGGAACTCTATCGAGAAGAAGCAATCCGATACAAACAATCAACACAAGATACACCACCACATATGCAAAACACGATGCACAAACAAATATGATGCATGTCCGGTTTAATATGCAAGACATGACAATTCACCACAATCAAATACTACACATTAAGTGAAGCTCAATATGCTACGAGTTGCATATTGACGAAACTCCACATTCGAATTATTGAGTTCACTCTCGTTAGGTACACATCAATATTAAATGTTGTTAACCATGGCAAGAGGTGAAGCATAAGTAAACTAACTATCTAGGTATCTTAAATGAGGCCGGAAACAACTTATAGTATTTCCGAAATGACCCCATATGTTAAATATGAAATTGGTACAGATCTGAACTAATCATATTTTATATTTTTAAACAGCAGAATAAAGCATACCATGTTATTCTACACGTTATTCTAGTCTATTTACATATATGGAACATCTCAAATGAAGCTACGGTCTAAAAGATATGAGCAACATAAGATGCACATGCCGTGAATGCAAATGCATGGGAAAAGCCATCACAAACATCTCAAATCATGAATGCAGCAAGATATTATGAAACTACATGAGATTCTAAGCAAGTTTCATATGTTGAATGCCCAAAACGGAGGTACGGTTCAACCACAATCAAGAAAACAAGTTTTTGTTGAAATCTGCCAAAACAGCAACTTAGCATTTTGATCACATGAAAATAACAGGTTACAATAATCTAAAATGCACAAACTAAGCATGGGGCAATATCATAAAACACCCACTTCATTTCATCTTCACAAATCATAAGCAAAACAAGCATAGATCACATGGTATGAAGCTCACAAGAAGGCTACTCAATAACAGTTTCAGACTTAGTGAAATAGCAGTTTTAGACAATGCAGTTTTTATCACGAAGGCATATTGACAGCAATAAAACTATATGCTAGAAGTCATGAAATGGCATAAAACTTAACAGCATGCTATAGGACAATATCAACAACAAATAACTCCACTACACCTACCACAAAAGAGTTCTAGATCACTAGCAAATCACATGGCAAGGCAGCAACAAAATATAACAGATTCCAGACTTAGAAATATTTAGGACCCTCAAAATGGCAGATTTTTATAGCAAGTTGACAACAGCAAAGCAACACCTAAACATTCATTTCTATGACAAGCAAAATGACCATGGGCTAGGACACATATCAAAGAGCTACTTTCATGTTGAAAATTAATTCATATCATGCCCGGATTAAATCCTACGAAAAAGACAAAAGGGCATCACGCATAATGACATTCACACAAACATGCTCAAATGACAAAACTAAATGCACCGATGAATCTCATGGATTTTTCTACCCTGAAAACATATATAACAAGCTTAGGTTAATGTGGAAAATTAGTCACAATTAAATATGCGGGATTAGGCCTATTCATGGTAAAGCAATCCATCAATGCAAATTATATGCAATCATCATGCCAACAATTTTAGCATGCATGAAAATGCGGTGCAAACGAGATGGACATTTTTATATGGGATTTTTTATTAATTTCGATACACGGTTAATAATTATGAAAATGCTATTAAATGCAAATATGCAAAATGACATGTTAAATAATTTTAGGCATGGGTGAAAATGGCATATTAATATTGTACACATTTTCCTAACCACTTTTCATGTTGAAGTTATTTACATCCGGTGCACGGTTAATTCTACATGAGCATTATTAAATATGCAATGGTTTAATAAAAGAAAAAAACACAAAGAAAAAAGGAGGGGCCTGCTCACATTGGGCCATTGGGCCGGCTAGCAGCTGGCTGCGCTGGGCCTGGGAGGCCGGCCCACGCGGAGCGCTCCTCGGTCAACGGGGTGGAGCGATCGCTCGTCCTCCCGATCCCGATCGGCATCGAGGACGGCAAGGCGGCGGCACAACAGCGGGCGGAGGGGGGGCAGGGCGCCGGCGGCTAGCAGGGCAAGGGAGCACGAAGGAGGTCGGGAAAGCCGGCTCGGCCGCGAGGACCCGTTCCCGCCGGCGAGAGGCGGCGGCCGGCGGCGGAGCTTCGCCGGCGGTGCCATGGCGGCTCGATCTGCGGGGAGGAGAAGGAAGAGGTGAGGAGAGGAGGAGAAAGGCAGGGGAAGGAGGAGAGGGAGGGGTCCGGTGGCAGCCAGGGGCACGGCGACCGGCGGAACTCCGGCCAGGGGCGGCTCCGGCGAGGGCTCAGCCATGGCTGCGGGAGGACCTCCATGGATGAGCTCGGGGAGCTTCGGGACGCCGATTCGGGCCCGGATGGGCTCGAACGGGCTCAGATGGGCTCGGGCGGGCTTGGAGGCTGGAGGAGGGAGAAGGTGGGGCGCTGGCTAGGGTTCGCACGCGAAACGAGGTGGGTCTAGGGGCTATATATAGGTTTAGGCTAGGGTTAGCTGCGTGGTCCGTTTTTGGACTGTCGGGTGACGGTCCGACGTCCGGAAGCGGAGGGACGGGGCTACGGCTTCTGTGCTGACGGGCAACGTGGGGAAGAGAGAGAGAGTGGCGACCCGTGGCATGGAGATTTAAAACACCGAGAACGTCCGACGTTAACCAATAACCTCATTGATACGACTGACTGACGGAGTATCTAACGAACTCAGATCGCGACGAAAATCGACGGGCGGTCTACCTACGATATAACAAGACCGCACGACAAGTTTCAACTCGATCCGAGAATATTTTTGCGCGCGCTTAAAAGCGGTTTTATTTAAAAGATGCCGTGGGCGCGTGCGTGTGTGGTTGGTCTCAACGGGCAACGGCAAGAACGAAAGAGAATCGACAACTGACAACGGATGCAAGTTTTCGAAAATGGGCGATGATGCAATGCAGATGATGCGATGACGAATGCGACAACCAAAACGGAACACAGACGAAAACGGAAAAAGAAAGGGGAATCTTCTGGAATCTTCTGGAGCGTCGGTCCCGGGATGTCATAGTTCATGCTATAAAAAAAGAATATGTGATGAACATGTTAGGCAGCATTCCACATCAAAATATTTGTTTTTATCATTTACCTACTCGAGGACGAGGAGGAATTAAGCTTGGGGATGTTGATATGTCTCCAACGTATCTATACTTTTTTATTGTTCCATGATGTTGGATGTTTTATAATCATTTTATAGAAACTTTATATCATTTTTGGGACTAATCTATTGACATAGTGCCCAGTGTCAGTTGCTATTTTTTGCTTGTTTTTTTAGTTCGCAGAATATCAGTACCAAACGAAGCCCAAATGCCACGAAACTTTTTGGAGATTTTTTTCGGACTAGAAGACAACTTGGGAGCCATGGAAGGACCTAGGGGAGGCCCGTGGGGCCCACAAGATACCAGGGCGCGCTAGAGGCCCTAGGCATGCCCTGGTGGGTTGTGGGACCGCGGGAGTCTCCTCCACTGCCTATCAGCTCTATAAATCCTCGGAAATTCCAGAAACCCTCGAGGAGTCAACGAAACACAATTCTAACTGCCGCAAGTTCCAAAACCATGAGATCTAATCTAACACCATCACGGAGGGGTTCATAATCCTCATTGGTGCCTCTTCGATGATGCGTGAGTAGTCCACCATAGACCTACGAGTCTGTAGGCAGTAGCTAGATGGATTTCTCTCTCTCTCTCTCTTTGATTCTCAAAATGGTCTCTTGGAGATCTATTTGATGTAATGACTTTTTTGCGGTGTGTTTGTTGGGATTCAATGAAGTTTGAGTTCATGATCAGTTTCTATACATGAATATTATCTGAGTCTTCTTTTGATCTCCTATATGCATGATTATTTATAGCCTCGTACTTCTTCTTTGAATCTTTAGTTTAGTTCGGCCAACTAGATTGATTTTTCTTGCCATGGTAAGAGGTGCTTTGTGATGGGTTCGGTCTTGCGTTGTCCTCTCCCAGCGACAGAAGGGGTAGCGAGGCACGCAAGTATCGTTGCTATTAAGGATAACAAGATGGGGTATATTCCTACATGAATAGATCTCATCTACATCATGTCATCATTCTTATTGCATTACTCTATTTCTCCATGAACTTAATACACTAGATGCATGCTGGATAGCGGTCTATGTGTGGAGTAATAGTAGTAGATGCAGAATCGTTTCGGAGTACTAATCTTGGACGTGATGCCTATATATTGATCATTGCCTTGGATATAGTCATGATTATTTGATCTTCTATCAATTACCCAACAGTAATTTGTTTACCCACCATGTACTATTTTCTTGAGAGAAGCCACTAGTGAAATCTACAGCCCCGGCGTCAGTGCCAAAACCGCCGAATCTCGAGTAGGGGGTCCCGAGCTATGAGACTTGGATCGATGGTAACATGGGATGAAGGAGATGATGTTTACTCTAGTTTGGGCCCTCCTATGGAGGTAAAACCCTATGTCCTGCTTGATTATATTGATGATATGAAGGTTACAGAGTTGATCTACCACGAGATAGAGTAGCTAAACCCTAGATGAGTTGTCCTTTGCTACAACCTAAAACCCTCCGGCTTATATAGACACCGAGGTGCACTAGGGTTTACATATGGTCGGATGCACATTAAAGGAAAAAAACACGCCTATCTATTGCCGAAAAGCTGGAGGACACGCCAGGACTTCTTGAAGCTTCCACCCTGGCGACGGGGCCTTTGATCATCCAACGCTCATCCAGCGACCCACATAGTCTGGCCCATGAGAAACAGGTCGGCTATCCGAGGACCCCTTAAACCAGGAATCCCTCACCTAGGTCTATCCTATTGATATATTGCTTGCCGATCTATCTTTTTCCGCATTTGTTTTCCTATCTATTGTTCCAAAACCCCAAAAATACCTTGTATTTTTATTTGAATCTTTCATTTTATGGTCTTGTGCGATCTATTTATCCAATCTCATACAAACTAATTTATCTTTTACCGAGGAGAGATTAACATCCTCTCTTACGCGTCGGGTTGCACGTATTTGTTCTTTGTATGCAGGTACCGTTTACATAGTGTTGCTTGGTTCTCCTACTGGTTCGATAACCTTGGTTTCATAACTAAGGGAAATACTTACCATAGCTGTGTTGCATCATCCCTTCCTCTTTGGGGAAATACTAACGCTGTCTCAAGCCATGTCATACCTTTTTCTGCATGCCATTACTAATTAAAAAATGCTGCAAAAAATCTGCCACGGCAGCACAATTTTGTATCAATATATACATAATGATTTTTTCATCCCACATTGATTCCGATAAGATATGACAACACGTATGTACACGTACAACATCAGATATGCATACCTTAACCATCATAACTACTAGTACGGAACTCTTCTCCTTTAGGAACAATCTTGTAGAATAGGAAAACTCCTGCATCTCCATGGTGGAGCACAGAGATCCATCGATCTCCAATCTTCAAGTTGCAAGCACTCAGTAGTTGCCTCCATTTATTTATTTTGATTGGTACATTTGGTGCAATCAAGTATGTACCTCTGAAATAGATCTTGTCGGCGGAAATAATTGTCATATCACCCTGGTGATCATCCATAACCGGAGGCACAACACATTTTGGGAGCTTCTGTCCTTGAACAAAATAGTAACATAGTAAGCAATGTAGTAACCCACACTTGACTTGTGTAAGAAGAATGTATATATGTGAAAGACATGCTATAGTCATAACTCTTACCATGTATTTTCTACAAATGTTGCCTTTGTTCAATGTATGGACTAGTGGCAGGTATCGTGCATCATTTGGGTCAGCTCCATAAAAGCCCTTAAGGGACTCAGTGTTAGCAACAAAGAACATGAGGTAACATTTTTCCTGCCAAGTAGGCATATTGCGACCAATGTAGTAGGTGTCGTCTACTACGTTCCATATGTTTCTTGGAGATAGAAAATAAGTTGTCAATTTTATATACAAAAGATAAGTTATGGTTGAATAACATCTATTTTGGAGTGTAATCTAAACCTTATTTAACAAGTCTATTTATGAAACTTACACGGAGGAAGAATGGGCATCAAGTCTAAATCCACCTGATAAGTCTCCAACGTATCTATAATTTTTTATTGTTCCATGCTGATATATTATCATTCTAGGGTACTTTTTGGGCATTTATTTACCAATTTATAATATTTATGAGCACTAACCTATTGACCCAGTGCCTAGTGACAGTTGTTGTTTCCTGCATGTTTTTGACTTTTCAGGTTTACAGTACCAAATGAAGTCCAATTGCCAAGAAACTTTTTGATGATTTTTTCTGGACCAAAAGAAGACCTAGAAGCTCCGGAAGGAGGCTGGGAGCCGCACGAGGGCCCCACAAGCCAACAGGGTGCGCCCCTAGGGGGCACCCTGATGGCTTGTGCCTCCCCAGGGCATCTCCCGATGCCCCTCTCTGGCCTATAAATTCTCATATATTCCAGAAATCCTAGGCGAGCTCCAGAAGCACTTTTTCTCCCATCACAAGTCTCTGTTCTGATGGGAGCCCATCTACACCTCCGGTCCAGCACCTTGCCGGAGGGGAGATAGATCACGAAGGGCCTCTTCATCAACCTTTCTACCCGCACCATGATGTGTGAGTAGTTCACCATAGACCTACGGGTCCGTACGTAGTATCTAGATGGCAATCTCCCTCCCTCTCTTGATCTTCAATACAATGTTTATCGCATCTTTGCCTTGATCTATCTGATGTAATCCCTTTGTATGGTGTGTTTGTTGGGATCCGATGAATTGTGAGTTTATGTTCAGATTATTCAGGAAAATTATTTGAGTCAAACCTGAATACTAATGTTCTTATTTGCATGATCATCAGATCTTCGTAATGCTCTCCAATCTATTGCCATAGTTTGGCCAAGTAGATTGATATTTCTTCGGTGGGAGTGGTGCATTGTGGTAGGTTCAACCTGACAATTTCTATATCCCTACAAACTAGAGGACAAGATATGTCTTTGTGTTACTACTACTAAGTATAAAATTATGGGGTTAATTCATATTGATTGAGTTTACTTTGTTTACATCATGTCATTGTTCTCCAAGCATTACTCTTTTTTACATAATACTCTAGATGCATGCTCGATAGCGGTTGATGAGTGGAGTAATAGTGATAGGTGTAGGCGGGAGTCTGCCTATTTTCTTATGGATGTGATGCCTATATACACATGATCATTTCCATGAAAATCACATATCTATTCGCTTTTCTATTAATTGCCCAACAGTAATTTGTCTACCCACTGTATGCTATTTCTATGAGAGACACCACTAGAGAACCCTATGGCCCTCGGGTATATTCATTTGTGTATTCACAAATGCTATCACTATCTTGCTGTTATTTATTTTCTTTAATTTTATTATGCAATTTACAATTATCTACAATTTTCTACACAACTCACTTGCTTGGAAACAACAAGATCAAGGGGATTGACAACCCTCTTGTCAGCGTTGGGTGCAAGTTGTTTGTTCTTGTGTGCAACCGCTAAAGACGAATGAGGATTGGTATTCCTATTGCTTCGATAAACCTTGTTTTCATAAATAAGGGAAATACTTACCCACATTGTGCTTCCATAACCCAGTCCTCTTCATGGAAAACCCAATGCAGATCACAAGTATCACCACCCATATGTGTTCTTCACTTAGAGAATAGGTGCCGATATGAACTGTTATTTTCATACCAGACTCAAATCCGTAAGCTTTGGTCAATCCTTTCAAATTAGCACAACCAAAATATGTGTGATCTACCTCATTATATATCGTACATTTCAAATTGAAACCATCTTTCGTCTTGAGGTAAGCAGTCATCTGAGTCACTGTAGGATCGAAAGTACGTCTAGAGGGGGGTGATTAGACTACTTGACAAGTTAAAAACCTAAAATTTTCCCAATTTTACTTCTAGGAAAGTTTTAGCAATTGTTGCAAATCAAGTACACCCTACACATGCATGTCTACGAGTATAGCAGCAGATAATAAGACAACACATGTAAATAGAGGATAGGGATAGGAAGATCAAACGCAAGGTTGACACGGAGATTTTTGGCATGGTTCTGATAGGTGGTGCTATCGTACGTCCATGTTGATGGAGACTTCAACCCACAGAGAGTAGTGGCCGCGAGAGTCCATGAAGGGCTCCACCCACAAAGGGTCCATGGAGAAGCAACCTTGTCTATGCCATCATGGCCTTCATCCACGGAGGACTAGCCTTACTCGGGGTAGATCTTCACTAAGAAGGCGATCTCCTTGCCCTTACAAACTTCTTGGTTCAACTCCACAACACAAAGTAGGGGGATCCCAAGCGACACCTAACCAATCTAGGAGGTACTACCCTCCAAAATGTAATAGATGTGGTAAGTATTATGAACTCCTTGCTCTTGTGCTTCAAAAGATAGTCTCCTCAACACTCAATCACTCTCTTGCATATTTGGCATGGGTAGAAGAGATTGATTGGATGGAAAGCAACTTGGGGAGGCTAGAAATCAAGATCCATATGGTTGGAGTGGATGATCTTGGTCTCAACACATGAGTAGGTGGCTCTCTCTCAGAAATATGGAAGTGTTTGTATGTTCTGAGTGCTTCCTCCGCGAGTGATAGGTGGTGGAGGGGTATATATAGGGATATTCAAAAATCCAACCATTACAAAATTATTGCCCCACTCGGTGAAACCAAAGTAAAAAACTCGGTTGCACTGACTAGTGCAAAATGTGGCAAAAACCTCAGTTGCACTGCCTTTTCGGTGAGACCGATATATGAATATCGGTGGTACCGATATGAGTGATCTAGGCAGTTACCAAGACTCAGTGTCATCAATTCCTAAAACTCAGAAATTCCGATTTTAAGAAATAGGACAACAAAAGGTTGGTCACTGGTTTCAGTTGCATCAAATGGAAACCTGGTGTCACCGAGATGCTAGGGTTTGGCATAGGTTTTGTCTAAGGCAAAACTAGGTGTGACCGAATGGGAATTGTTGGTGTCATGGATTTTGGACTTTAGGCTTTGGACAAAGAATATTTGTGGGAGAATGGGTGAGTATTTTTGGTGGCTAATTTCTAAGCACTTGAGCAACTAGATCATCATAATTCCTCATCCCCTTTTAATAGTATTGGCTTTCTTATAAACTCAAAAGTTATTTCTCAGAAAATATAAAATGTAGAGTCTTGTAGCTTGAAGCATGGCCAATCCTATTCCTTTCCTTTCCTTGCGGAGGT
The DNA here is from genome assembly GCA_022496015.1 of Hordeum marinum. NCBI lineage: Eukaryota > Viridiplantae > Streptophyta > Magnoliopsida > Poales > Poaceae > Hordeum > Hordeum marinum. The sequence goes on from CM039672.1 coordinate 219,522,795, forward strand.
TCTCCACACAATCCCTTAGCCATCCCATCATTGAAATCTTTCCTGAGATACATTTGGTGGAAACATTAGTCCAATGAAATATATGTTGTTATTAATTACCAAAACCACCCAGGGAGAGGTTGTGCTTTCAAGCTCCCCCTTTTTGGTAATTGATGACAACATATAGATCAAAACTTCGATAAGAGATATAATCAATGAATATCATCATCGCTTTGAGAGGTATGTGATAAGCAAGAGCTCCCCCTAAATTTGTGCACTATTTAAAATTTGTGTTTGAATGCAAATGCACAATCGATTAGGTTCATGGGTCACTCTTCCATGTCACATACAACTTTGTGGTGCGCATAAATGATATGAGTCATTTATAATGCACATTACACCAAACATACGTAAATGAGCATAACATAAGCAACACAAAGATATGACATAGTAGTATCAACCATCAAAGCGTATGATCAAACACAACAAAGTTTAAACCATAACACGTGAGAAAATGTTTTGAAACCAAAGAGAGCAACAAAAGGCAAAACACACACACTATCTCTCTCTCTCTCTTTCGAAGCCCTATGATCTATATTACTTCTCCCCTTTGGCAACAAGTTACCAAAAAATTCAAAAAATATAGCGCTAAACGTCGTTGTGGGCCTGATCTCCTCCGGTAGATGTTGAAGGATTTGAGAGAATGGTGCCCGCAAAAACTTCTGCAGATGTCCTCTGGGCTGGTGGTGTAGACACTAGAGGTGCTGAAGGAGCAGTCGGGGTAGTAGCTGATGCTAATGAAGATGGTCTCCACTCGGGAACTGGCATGGCAGATGATCTTGCATGAGTCTTGAACTGAGTGTTGGTCCAGAGAGGAGGACTATCATCATCTGAGGAGTGTGGACTAGGCACTGCATCAACCTCTTGCTTCAGCTCAGTGACAGTCTTGGTAAGCTCATCCACCTTGTTGTCCAAAGCATGAAACTTGGTTTCCAGGATCCGCACAATGCTCTTATGGCTCTTAAGAATCTCGGAAACATTCCTCTCAATATTTTGGACAGATTTCATGAGAAGTGCCATTTGATAACTCTTTGCCTTGGGCACTTGAGCACTAGTGGCTCTAGCTGCTTGTGCATCTGCTTCTGCAGTAGCTGAAGTGGGATGAGAGGGGTCCATCACCATAACATTCTCCTCTAGCTCTGGCTGAAGTGGCATATGAGGATGATCAAGTGCATATACGTTCTTCTCCAGCCTGAAGTTGATGAGCATCTGAATGTATGGTGCATATCCACATGATTGTTTCTAATCAGGAGTTGTCCTCTTGATTGTCTCTATAATCAAATCCCATCACCCGGAATTTGGTGTGGGTGTCTATATGATGCATCATGTTAATGGAGTATCGCCTGATCATCTTATCATCTCCTGACTTGGGCATCAACGTATATCGCATGATCGTGTTGGTGGTGGGTAGTCCTGCGCAAATGATAGACAGAGCCAAACTTATGTGTGTTCACATAAGCAGCAAGGATAGGAGTGTACATGTCATCCATGGAGTTATGACTCATCTTGGCTTCAGTGTAGACGTCAAGATCTCCTTCTTCTACCCATGGGACTCCTAAGATGGTAGCCCACTCATCCAAAGTAGACTGATATCTGACTCCCTCAATCATCCATATGATATGGCCATCTGGGTAGAAATAAGTTGGAGTAGGACTGCATAATCATCTCGTCATTCCAAGATGTGAACTCTCTCCCAACAAAGTTCTCAATGTCTATGTATCTGAAGTTGTCCTGCACATTAGGGAAGTAGTCCTCATTTTCCTTGATGTAGGCCTAGTCAACATATCTCATGGCACTATGTGTTGGGCTCTTGTCCAATAGGATAGTCTCGTAGAAATCCTATTGTTCCTTAGTATAGAACCTGTCATCAACAGCAGACTTCCTCCTGGAGGCATATGGGTCATTTTCTATCCATTTCCTCGGCCCTTGATTTCTCCTTTTCTTCATGTCCTCAGCAACATGATGAGCATCATTATGCTCTGGCATATGAGGTCTAAGCTTCCTCAACACTGTCAAATTTCCCTCCTCAGCATCTGCTATGGATGTGGAGCCCTTATTCTTTGCAGTTGTTGGAATGTCCCTAGTAGTTCTCTTGGGCTTGGGTGTTGCAGGCTTCTTTGGAGCTGCTTGCTTGCTCTTGGATGGAGCCTAGCTAGGCATTGCATTGGCAAGCAATTTTTTCTTCTTGGAAGGAGGTTTTTTGCAAATGGTTCTTCCTCTGCCTCTCCTTCCTGCTCTGATGGATCCTCATACATGCAGGTTGGCCTGCCAATAACATGCACAATCCTCTTTCTGGCTCTCTTCTTCTCTCGTGCCTTCTTGGGCATAGACTTTGGAGTCCTTGCGGACTCCTGAGTGACAGCCATCCTAGCCTTAGCACTCTCAGGTGTACTCATAGTCTCAGAACTGGCATATTCCTTCCCAACTGGTTTCTTGGAAGAAGTAGCCTCATTGGTAGATTTCCTTGCAGCTTTTTCCTTCTTGTCTTGCTGCTTCTTGGAGGTGACCTCTTCGTGAATAAAGTCCGCATCCTCTTCATATGAATTTAGTTTCCTCCTTGGCCTTGTAGCAGCTTTAGGCAACCCATGAGAACTGGGAGTGCATGGATCCTCTGAACATGAGGAACTAGCTTCTGGGCTAGTGCCACCATCCATGTCCACACTCTGATCTCTGAAATCATTGTTATTGTCTTCTGATCCTAACATACTAACCCTATGAATAGATATAGATTAGTAGAAGGGATGAGCGTCACAAAACACAAAGGGTTTTGCAAATTTAAACTCATATTCTTAACTTTTATTTTCATCTAAGTGTGTTTTGGTTCCACCGAGTCAAAAAATTCAGAGCCACCAAGACATACACTCACCTCAACACAAACTTGGCCACTCCTTTCGGTTGCACCGAAACAAGCAACTTGGTTTCACCGAGAGTGTTCTCAGTAAATCTAATCCACAAATCAGTGAGACCAATTCATCCTAACTCGGTGACGCCGAGACACACATGTCGCAAGATTAAACATAAAAAATCCGTTCCCCTAAACTCTAAGGGATTTCTTGTGGATAGTAGTTGAGAAATCTGTGGCATCATCAAGACAAACAAAACCTAATGCGCAAGATTTGGACAAAGAGTGTAAGAGAGGAAAGATCTTTACCCTAATTCAGAGAAGACCCCCTACGGTGGCGACGGCGATGAATATTCCCATCGACGGCGAAGGAACTCCTACAGGGAGGGCGCATAGGAGGCGAGGTGGAGGTCCGGAGACGAGAGTTGTGGCCGCAAAGGGGTGTGGGAGGCCGAAGAGTCAAAGTAATTTTCAACTTTGGGTCCACGAAGTATATATACCCTGTTGCTTTCGGTGACACCGATTCAGAAATTTTGGTGCCACCGCGTTTCATAATTGTCAGGTGAAAGTGAAACTCGGTAAGGCCCAGATTTAAGGATCGGTTGCACTAAGGTCATAAAACCAGATCAACCCAGTGTTTCGGTGGAACCGAGATTGCGATGTTGGATACACCGAGATGCACATGGGAGGTTTTGGAAGTCAGCTCTTTGTTGAAACGGAACTCCGAGTGCTCCACACATAGAGGGTTCAAAAAGTGCTTGCTCAAGTTTTGTGATGAAGCATGAATAGAATTTGAGACTAGAAAGCATAGATAGCTAGAGGGAGGTACTTAGGCATTCTTGTATATTGAATTGGCACAAGAAAATGAAAGCCAAATAACAACAATTGGATATCCTCGAATGAGGAAAGATATGCATACCAACATGCTCACACAATAAAATGCCAAATGAAATACGGAAAATGTCGAATTTCGGGCTTTGCAAAACACTCAAGGTTTGAACACATGGGCGTGTGCCAAGATCCCTTGCAGCTTCGCCCTACTTAGCTCGCTACTCGATGGTTACTATGGCAAACTTGCATGATGACGAGGAAGAAGATGAACACGGTGGTTTACCCAGGTTCGGGCCGCTGGGAAGCGTAATACCCTACTCCTGCTTTGGTGGATTTCCTCTCGCGGAGGTGAGGTGGATGAACTAGTATAGCTATTTAGAGCCTCGCGAGGGAGCTCTAGTGGTGTTCTTGGCTTTCTGCCTTGTCTTGTGCTTCGTCGAGTGGTTCGCCCCCGATGGTGTCGGCGTCTCGCCTCTATATATAGCCGTGGCCCGGGTCCTCTTCCCTTATTACAATGGCAGGAATGGATCCCACAATGGCCAAATTTGAAGGGGGATAGGAGTACATCCCTGCCCTATCCAAAAGTGGTGTTTGCCTGCAAAGTATCTGTCGATGATGCAGAGGTGGACTCGGCAATGACATCCGACCTGTGGGGATCGTGGTCATGGTCTTATTGCACTGGAATGGAAACCTTTGGGAGGCGTTTTGGGAACCCGCGTACGTCCCTGCTCCCTTTGCACCAAAGGGGAAACTGCACCGTCTGGCGCGCTGGCGCCCACCTATCCTTCCCTAAGTCATCTTTGGCTCCTGACGCCGAGTTCTGCATAGAGATCTCCGCTACTCTGGAGGGGTCTTGGGGAGGCCAATCCTTGCCGGTCTTGGTGTCATTATTCCTCGTGAGCCTGGGGTCCTCGTGAGGGCCTTGTCTTGAGTGGAACCGTGCCAAGCCATGTCTAGATGACGAGGTGGGCCATGTCCTGGGCCGCAGGGAGGCAGGTCTGGGTACCCCTGTTCCCAGAACGCCGATAGTAGCCCCCGGGCCCAAGGTGCGCCCGAGCTGGATTCCGGGAGAAGCCTTTGAGGATGGCCCAAAGCGCCGCGGGACCCAAACGCTTGCGGGCTAGGCTTTACATGCGTCGAACGCCTGGGCAGCGACGCCCCCGCTCCCCAAAGGCGCCAGGAACCGCCCCAAGTAAAACTGATGTGATGCCCGCATGTAGCGTCAACCATCATTGCCCTTCCTTGAATGTTGTTGTTGCCTCGTCCTTCTCTCCTTGGGCCGCGCGGATGTGACCCTTCAGAGGCTGCATGCCTCCCGGGATGCATGGGGGCGCTGGTTGGCCCCTGGTCGTACGTAAGCAGGTGAGGGCGAGAAAACCCTCGACACATCTTCGTCTTTCGCATCCCAAATTCCAAGCCACCGTTCTCCCAATCATGTCTTCAGTGAGGAAGCTCTCCACCGCCAAGAAGGGGAAGGCCTCCGAGGAGAACCCTGCCTCACCGCTGCCCGGGAGGGGCCACGATCGTCCCCGAAAGCACGTCGCGACGCCTGCGGTGGTTCCCCATGGGTGCGGTCATGCTCCAACGCAGCCCGGGGTTACCATCGGCGGTCGCGGTGGGGCTCCGTCCAGCGCGGGCGGCCGTAGTAGTCGAGGAGGTGGCGCCCGCGGTGGGAGGGTGGCGGTGGTGACCCCGCCGCCATGCCCGCGGCTTCGTATAGCCGACACGGCCCAAGAGTTCTTGGTGTGGGCGAAGAGGTCAGAGGCCTCCGGGTTTCAACTCCCGCGTCCCTTTGCGGGGGCGCTGCCGACCGGGGGCCCTAATGGCCTATGGCTGCAGGCCGACGGCTGCTGCAGCGCGGCATCGTGGGTGGAGGTTGAGTTCACCTTCGAGGGCTATGTGTACCTAAACCGCAAGTGGCAGACGTTCGCCCGCGCCCGTGGCCTGGTGGGGAGGCACACCCTTCACTTCAAGTATGGTGGGGTGGCGACGCTCTTCGTCAAGGTCTTCGGGGGAGAAGGTGGGTGCCTGGGGTGCTGCCCGGAAGATGTCGGCCGCGACGATCTTGGAGATGAGCTTGCCCTTTATGACGGGCGCCGCGCCACCAGCGGCAGCGACACCCCCTCCGAGGGGAGCCCGAGTGACAGCATCGACAGCAGTGACAACAGCTATGACGCGCCAGCGCGCCAGTCCGCCTAGACCTTGGGGGTAGCCAGCCGTCACGACGTCGCCCCTCTACTCCTGAACATCCGTACCGGTGTGCCTTCACGGGCCCGTGAAGGAGGAGGAGGACACTGACTCAACGCTGATGCGTGAACCTCGAGGCTGCCGAAGCGGCAGCCCCGTGTGTGGATTTCTTGCTTTTTCCTTCTTTTCCTATTTCTACAATCAAAGAACCAAGGCAGGCCCTGTGGGCGTGTAATGAATTTGGGCGCTTGCCTCTTTTTATCTGTGCTTCCACTACGTGTCCTGGCCCTTGCGTTTTCATTAATTAAGGCGTCCTTTCGGTTGAGATTAGGGTACTTAGCTTGGCATGCTCTCAGTAGGCTCCAGGGGAGGCGTGGCTATGGCACTTGGGGAGTCCGGACGTCCTGTGGACCTCTTCTTCTTACGGTTAGGCAGGTTGGGAGCCCTTTCGGCACTCTGTGTTTGAAGTCCCTGACCCCGCACATACGCGGTTAGGCCTCGACCCCCTTGGTGCCAACTGGATCACCTAGACAACATCAAGGGGCGAGTGGCTATATGACAGGTAAGGCTCCTGAGGTGTGCTGCTCAAGAGCCCTCTTTGACGCTCAAGTAGTTCTACGTCGGCAAGTCCCAGTCCCGCATATTTCCCTACCACCATATTGTATGACTGGATCACCAAGGACGCAACTATGAGGCGAGGCCTCAACACCCTTGATGCCGATCGGATAACCAAGGATAACATCAAGAGGCGACTGGCTATATGGCCGGTAAGGCTCCTGAGGCATGTTTCTCAGGAGCCCCCTTTGATGCTCAAGAAGCTCCCCAAAGAAAATTTTTGTTTCCTACCCCATGAGGGGTGGGCCTCCTGAGGCTTCGAGATGGCACGTCGGGCCGTGAATGGAGCCCCTAAACGAGTATAAAGCGCCACTTTCCTGCTAACTCATCCAGGAGTACCACGCGAGGATCTGGGCGCCAAGGCCTCGGCGAGGTGCGAGCATTGTGCCCCAAGCCCCCGCTCGTGGGGTGCGAGGGGGAGGGGAACAGGCCAATGCTCGACCTGAAGAGGGAAACCCGAAAATGGGAAATGGCGATGAAAACAAATCCCTGATCCGTTTCTTTTAAAACATGATTTGGAAAAAAAGCCCCGAATTTTGTTCTAGGAAAGTTGGGAAATCCAAATACGAGAAGAGCTAATAATAGCCGCGTCTGGCACCTAGACTAGTCTTCGTCTTCCACCAGCGTTGAGAGTAGGGCATCCATGTTGCAGGGCCATAGCCATTGATGGGCAGTGTTGACTTGTCTGCCAGCGCGGAGGTGTGGCTTCCACATTGCATGGGAAGGAACCCCTCCACGTCCTCGGGGGCTCCAGGCGTATACAGCCCACTCATTATTACATGAGAGTGTCATGGGTAGAACTTACCGAGGTGCTGGATGTTCTAGGCATTCTGGATGGGGACCCTGTCCTGAGTCTCCGAGTGCACGGCACCAGGCCTGGAGACATGAGCGACCTTGAACGGGCCCTGCCACATGGGCGAGAGATTGTGCAATCCCACCCTAGAGAGAACCCGCCTCAGGACGAGGTATCCGACTTCAAGGGTCCTGGAGCAGATATTACGACAGTGGTAGCGCCGTAGCGCTTGCTGATACCTCGCAGCTCGAAGTGAGGCTTGGCATCACACCTCCTCCCTTAGCACGAGGTCCGTTCCTCGTGCGGCATTCTAACGCTCCTCGTCGAATGCCAAGACCCGTGAGGAGCGGTGCTTGACCTCATGGGGGAGGATAGCTTCGGCTCTATAGACGAGGAATAATGGGGTCTTGCCGGTGGGCTTAGTCATGGTGGTGCGGATGGACCACAGTATGGACTGGAGCTCATCGACCCAACCCCTGCCGTAAGCCTCCAGTTTCTTCTTGAAGCTCCTTGTCTTGAGGCCTCATAGGACTTCCGCATTGGCGTGCTCCGCCTGGCCGTTGCTCTTGGGGTGGCCTACCGAGGCGTAGCATATCTATGTTCCAAGGTTAGCACAATAAATCTTGAAGAGGTTACCTGTGAACTGCATACCATTGTCAGTGATGATGCGGTTGGGGACGCCGAATCGGCTTACGATGCCCTTGATGAACTTGACGGCCAATCTAGCCTGGATGGTGTGCACTGGCTCCACCACCGCCCACTTGGTGAACTTGTCGATGGTGACGTAGAGGTAGTGGTACCCGCACGCTACCCGCAGGAAAGGCCCCAGTATGTCCATCCCCCAGACCACAAAGGGCTAGGAGAGCAGGATGGTCTGGAGGCCTTGGGAGGGCTGGTGAATTTGCTTGGCATGGAACTGGCAGGCTTCGCAAGACTAGACCAACTCGATGGCGTCGTTAATCGCCGATGGCCAGTAGAAGCCTGATCGAAACGCCTTCCCTCCAAGGGTGTGCGATGGGGATTGGTGCTCGCAGTCCCCTCTGTTGATGTCTGCTAGAAGCTCGCACCCCTATTCTTTGGAGATGCATCACAGTGCGACGTCGTTCGGGCGCCTACGGTACAAGTCGCCGTCCTGCAAGCAGTAGGCCATGGCCTGCTGTGCTACGTGCTCCACGTCTTCCTCCTTTTCTAATAGCATGTCATGAAGCAGGTATGCCTTGAACTCTTGCATCCAGTCGTTGGCTTGAGGCTCTAGTGCCAGGAGCAGTCAGGCTCCTAAGGCATGGCCACAGTCCGGAGCCCCCTAGGTTGGCATTGGGGGGAGCTCCTCACTTCGTGGCGCTAGGTCCTCAATGGACGGTGCGTAGAGGATTTGAAGAGCCACTCATCAAAGACGCTCGGCTCCTGGGGCTCACGTCATGACACCCTCTTGGCAATGTCATCGGCCTCCTTGTTCGCGTTGCGCGGGATGTGATGCAATTCCAAGCCCTGAAAATGTTTTTTGATCTTACGTACCTCTTCCAAGTACGCCTCCATATACTCGTCGTTGGGTGTATACTCTTTGTTAGAGAAGTTGACGAGGAGCTGGGAGTCGCCCATGACGGTGAGGCACCGAACCCCCAAGGCCGCCACAGCCTTGAGGCCTGCGATGAGGCCCTCGTACTCCACGATGTTGTTGAAGACCTTCTCTCCATGCTGGAAATAGAGCTGCACAGTGTACCGGAGCTTGTCTCCTGTCGGGGAAGTGAGCACAACACCAGCCCCTGATCCCATGCGCGTGAAGGCTCCGTCGAAATGCATGACCCAACCCTCTGGTGTCTCATCGCCGGGGGTGAGGGACTGGCTTCCGTCCATCCCCTGATCAGGGGCATCCGTCCACTCCGCCATGAAGTCCGCCAGGGCTACCCCTTTGATGACTCTGGTCGAGCTGAACTCTATGTTGAAGGCCTGCAGCTCAATGTTCCATTTGGCAACTCTTCCCGCTGTGTTGGGGTTGCGCAGGACCTTCTCCAGGGGGTATGTGGAGACGACCTTGATGGGATGCCCCTGGAAGTAGTGGCGTAGTTTCCTCGAAGCGACAAGGATTGCTAGGAGGAGCTTCTGCTGCATGGGGTAGCGTGAGCATGTGTCTCGTAGCACCATACTAACATAGTACATCGGGTGTTCGACGAGGGTGAGGTCTCCCGCGGTGTCCTGTCCTACGGCGGGCTCAAGAGGCTTGGGAACCTCGGGGGCCGTCGGAGCGGTCGGGGCCTCATGAGGGTTGATCTCTTCAGGGGCCGTTAGTATGGTTGTGGCCTCAGGAGCTCTGACTTGGGGAGAAACGGGTTTCTTGGGATCTTGCGAGTCCCTCTGTTCCATGCTTGGAGACCCGCCTATGCCCAGCGATGTGGCGCGGGTGTCGGCTTGCTCTTCCCTGACCGGCACCAATGGATCGCTAGCAGAGTGGGGGGTGGCAGCCAGGTATAGTAATAGTGGCTCCCGTGGGTGAGGCGCCACCATCACCGGTGGGCTCGTGAGGTACTGCTTCAGCTCCTCGAAGGTTGCGTCCGCCTCTGGGGTCCATTCGAAGGGCCCCTTTCTTTTCATGATCTTGAAGAACGGCAGGGCCTGTTCACCAAGTTTGGAGATGAAGCGCTCTAAGGAGGTCACGCAACCCACCAATTTCTGCATTTCCTTGAGGGTCCGGGGCATGCTCATATTGCTTATGGCCTTGATCTTCTCCGAGTTTGCCTCGATTCCCCGGAGCGACACCAGGAAACCGAGCAGCTTGCCCAAGGGGACCCCGAAGACGCACTTCTCGGGGTTGAGCTTCATGTTTACTTCCTTCAAGCTGGCAAACGTCTCCTCCAAGTCCTCCATCAGGTTCTTGTCCACTCTGGACTTGACCATGATGTTGTTGACATAAGCTTCTGCATTCCTCCCGAGCTACAGCCCCAGGGCGATGTGCATCAGCCTATGGAAGGTTGCCCCGGTGTTCCGCAGCCCGAAAGGCATGCACGTGTAGCAAAACACCCTGCATGAGGTGAGGAAGGCCGTTCTATCATCGTCCTTCACTGCCATTTTGATGTGATGGTAGCCCGAGAAAGCGTCCACTAAGCATAGGAGGTCGCACTCCGCGGTGGAGTCCACGATTTGGTCGATGCGCGGCAGAAGGAATGGGTCTTGGGGGGCAGACTTTGTTGAGGCTCGTGAAGTTGACGCACATACGCTCATTCCCGCACTTCTTCGGGATGACCACCGGGTTGTCAAGCCACTCCGAGTAGCGCACCTCCCAGATAACTCCGGCCTCCTTTAGCTTGTTGACCTCCTGGGCGATGAACGCGTGCTTCTCCTGAGCTTGCCTTCTCGCCTTTTGCTTGACTGTGCGCACGTTCGGTCACACCATGAGGTGGTGCTCGATCACGTCCCTCGGGACCCCCACTATCTCGGAGGCTCTCCATGTGAACGCATCCTTGTTTGCACGGAGGAAAGCCACCAACGCCTCCTCTTGTTCCTGGGGCAAGTCGGCGCCGATGATGAAAGTAGGGCCAGGGTTTCCTTATCCCATAGGCACCCGCTTTGTCTCCGCCCGACTCTGGGAGAACAGTTGCCTCTTCTTTACTGGTGCAACATCGAGGACACCTCCGAAGTCCTCCGTGACCCGTGTGGCGTCCCCGGCACTAGGGCATGCTGTGGCCACCGCTTTGTAGGTGAGCTTGAGCACGTGGGACACATCCTTGAAATTTCCCACAACGTTGAGGATGCCACCTCTCCCAGGCATCTTGACGACATTGTAGCCCAGGTGTATTGCCACCATGAACTGGGCGAGGGAGGGGTGCCTAGTATCTTGTTGTACGGGAGGTGGATGTGGGCGATGGCGAAGTCAACCTACTCGGTGCAAAAGTTGGAGCAGGTGCCGAAGGTGACATGGAGGCGCACCTGCCCCACGGGGATGATGGACCCCCCAACCACCCCAAAGAAGGGCCTTGAAGGCGTGAGTCGATCGCGGGGTAACTACAGTGCGTCGACGGCCTCCACGGAGATGACGTTGAGGCCGCACCACCGTCTATGAGGGTCCTGGAGATAGCCACGCCACTTATGGTGGGCGTGCCCAACATGGGGAGCGTTCCGACGGCTGTCGTCGTCTTGGGGTGGTCGGCGGGGCCGAAGGTGGTGTCAGTCTCCGACCACGCACGGGGCGGGGTGAGCTCGGGCCGCGGTCGAACTGCTCCTACGTGGCGGGGGAACTGCTTGACCTGGCGGTTGGAGGAGGGCGCCTGTGACCCGCCGAGGATGCAGGTGAACGCGAAGCCGGCCCCGCATGCCCCGGCGCCACTTCGTGCCAAGCGTCGGCTGGCGATGAGGATCTCGCCCGCCATGAGGTTCCCGAACCAGGGCTTGACTATCGCCGCGAGTTGGGATGCTTCAACACGCCCCCTACCTGGCACACCAAATGTCAGATTTCGGGCTCCGCAAAACCCTCAAGGTTCAAACACAGGGGCATGTGCGAAGATTTGTTGTAGCTTCGCCCTACTTAGCTCGCTACTCGATGGTTACTATGACGAACTCGCACGATGAAGAGGAAGAAGATGAACACGATGGTTTACCCATGTTCGGGATGCTGGGAAGCGTAATACCCTACTCCTGCTTTGGTGGATTGCCTCTCGAGGAGGTGAGGTGAATGAACTAGTACAGTGGTTTCGAGCCTCGTGAGGGAGCTCTACTGGTGTTCTTGGCTTTTTGCCTTATCTTGTGGTTTGTCGAGTGGTTCGCCCCCGATAATGTCGGTGTCTCGCCTCTATATATAGCCATGGCCCGGGTCCTCTTCCCTTATCTCAATGGCGGGAAGGGATCCCCCAATGACCAAGTTTGAAGGGGGACATGAGTACATCCCTGCCCTGTCCAAAGGTGGTCTTCGCCTGTAAAGTAGCTATCGATGATGCAGAGGTGGGCTCGGCGATGACATCTACCCTGCCGGGCTCGCCTCGCGGTCTTGTTGCACTAGGATGGAAACCTTTGGGAGTCTCTTTGGGAACCCACGTACGTCCCTGCTCCCTTTGCACCAAAGGGGAAACTGCACTGCCTGGTGCCCGCCTGTCCTTCCCTGCGTCATCTTTGACTCGTGAGGCCGGGTTCTGCATAGAGATCTCCGCTGCTCCGGAGGGGGCCTGAGGAGGCCCATCCTTGCTGGTCTTGGTGTTGTTCTTCCTCGCGATCCTAGGGTTCTCGTGAGGGCTTTTTCTTGAGCGGAGCCACGCCAATCCGTGTCTAGCTGACGAGGTGGGCCATGTCCTGGACCACAGGCAGGCAGGTCTGGGCACCCCTATTCTGAGAATGCCGACAACAAACATGCAAAAACACTCTAGTATCTACCAAGCACTTTGGCGATGACGGAGCCATCTATATATGAGTATATTGACTTAGGAGCCAAGTAAGAATACTTGATCATAGGTCATACTCATCGTTTAAGCACAAGTGGGGTTACCACTTTTACATAAAGCATTTAACGTGTTCACATCTTTAAGAGATTCTTTGACTTAAGTCTTAGAGTAAAGCTCCCCCTTGATGTGACATCCCCCCTAAGAGGGTTAAACTAACCTTGGGTTTTGTCGTAGAAGACTTCATGTAGGTGTTCTAGTAGTGGATGCTCATAGTTGATGAAGATCATCTTGAGTTGGGATCAATCCTTCTTGTTTCTTGCTCTTCTCACCTGCATGGGTTAGTCCCACACAAGAGACAAGTACAAGGATATCTATGGACATTGAGTGAGATGCATATATGATTATGTCCATTAATTCATTCATTACCTTGTCCCTTGCTTATCTATGAGGGAATGTGTGACTCATTGAACTTATTTCATAAGGTTGAAGTTTATTGAAAATAGTCATTGCCAAATATGAATATTGGTGAATTTTGTTAGCGGATTCACCCCTCAAAGAACTTTCTCTAGTTCTTCTTCTTTGGGACCCACATCAACTTGATGGGGATCCTTGGAGCTGAAGTAGCACTTGTTGTGGTAGAGCTTGTAGTAGCTTTGGGAACCCACTTGACCATGGCTTGGGACTCATCTTCATATGTGCCAATCTCTCCGTGAAGCTTGTCCTTGCCCTTGAGGTTCTGGTCTTGTGGTGGAAGGTCATCTTGAGCTTTTGTTCCCTTGGGGAGAGTATGTTAATACTTCTTCTTTTAGGGAACAAACCTCGGCTTTGGGGTATTGACCTTCTTCCGATTCAACTCCATTGGCGTTGAAGTAGCCAATGCCTTGGTTCTTCTGGTATCCCCCATGCTTGCGTACAATATCCTCGAATTGCTTACATCCGACAAGACTTTTGTAGACACCTTTTTGTATAATCCCTTTCAATAGATCATTTTCTTGCTCAAGTGTAACTTGGCTAATAGAATCATTAGTGGAATCAATAGAACTACTAGAAGCAACATCATTGGATTTATCATTTTTATCGTTGATGCTAGATGAAGAACCTTTCCTTCTTTTGTTACTAGTTTGCTTAGTTTTAACTTGTGGAAAGAATTTAGACAAGATTAGTCATTTGGCTGGATAAGATTAATCCTTCTTTCGAAGATCTTCATGGATAGTTTCAAGAAATTCATGTTCTTGCTCCAAATTGAGCTTCTCAAAGTGTAGCTTCTCATGAGTTCTTACAAGCTCTGTATGATCTTATAGAGTAGATTCATGGGCTAACTTAAGAGTGTTTAGTTCTTTAGTTAGTTGCTCTATTTCCTTCTTATCATAAGCACACGACTTATCTTCACTAGCATGATTATTATCAAGTTCATTTATACTAATATCACTAGTTTCGTCAAATAGCAAGTCATCATGTCCAAGTAAGTCATCCTCATAACTATTAAAGTCAATGTATTTGGGGTGTGATACCTTGGGGCCTTTAGCCATGAAGAAGTTTCCACTCCCTTCATTTGGTGAATCAAATATGTCATGGGAGTTGAAGGAAACGAGTGCAAGTCTGGTAACACCTTCATCTTGTCTATAGTCAAAGTTAGAGTGATAGCTTCTCCTGGAGTGATTGTCGGATTCAGATCCGGAAACCCATTCACCAACATGAGCTTGATGTCTTATTCTTGTGTATCTCTTGGTGTACTTGCCCTTCTTCTCTGAGTCTTTAATTCTCCGGGAGGGTCTTTGTTCATAACTATCATCTCTACTCCTTCTCTCTCTCCGAGGTGACTCGTCTCTCGAGTTCTTTCTTCTAGGTGACTCTTCTCTTCTATTGTGGGGGGGGATGTGCACTCATTGGAGTAGTGTCCATGCCTTCCACAATTGTAACAATTTTGGTCATGACTAGATGAACACTTATTTTCATATCTTGAGTTGGAGATCTCTCTTTGCCTCTACTTTTGTAGAACTTGTTAAATTTCTTGACCATGAGGCTTATCTCTTCATTGGTTACAAGGTTGTCACTTGATGTAGCGGGAGTGTCACTTGAAGCTTTGTAAGCATCGCTTGACTTGTTATGAAGCTCTTCCTTATCTTTGAGTGACATCTCATGAGCAACAATCCTTCCAATGACTTGTGTGGGCTTGAGATCTTTGTAGTTTGGCATCATTTGGATCAATGTGCACACGATGTTGCACTTCCCATCCAAGGCCCTAAGTATCTTATTGATGATGAATTTGTTGATCATCTCTTTGCTTCCTAAGCCGTAAATATCATTGGTGATGAGAGCAAGCCAAGAGCACATTTCCATGACTCCTTCATCTTGAACTTGTCAAATTAACTTTGTAGCACATCCAACTTAGATTCCCTGACGGAATCGGTACCTTCATGCATATCAACCAAAGTATCCCAAATTTCCTTTGCATTCTCAAGATGGCTAATCTTGTTGAATTCTTCGGGGCATAGGCAGTTGAATAGAATGTCACGTGCTTGAGCGTTGTATTGAAACATCTTCAATTCTTCCGCGGTCGCTTCACGATCTGGTTCCTTTCCATCACCAAAGAATTCACCTTCCAATCCAACACGAACAACAGCCCATACGGTTGTGTTATGACCAAGAATATGCATTTTCATCGTATGCTTCCAACTAGCAAAGTTTGTACCATCAAAATATGGACCTCTATGGTGATAATTTCCATCACTGGACGCCATACTCTCATAGGTTGTGAAACCAATGCAATGGAGACCAAAGCTCTGATACCACTTGTAGGATCGAAAGTAGGTCTAGAGGGGGTGTGATTAGACTACTTGACAAATTAAAAATCTAACCTTTTCCTAGTTTTAGTTCTATGCAAGTTTTATCAATTGTTGCAAATCAAGTACACCCTACACATGCACGTCTACGAGTATAGAAGTGGAAAATAAGACAAGCACATGCAAATAGAGGATAGTGATAGGAAGATCAAACACTAGCATGAACACATGGAATTCCTAACAATTGCCAATATCTACAAGAACATGTCATTGCTTGCATGTCAACTATGCATGCATGCTATCCTAAATTCACCTCATATCCATCTTTCCCATTCCATATTGTCTCAGACTTCTCACTTAGTTGTACCAACTTTTTCACCTTTTTGAGGATTTTTGGACAAATTGTTCCATTCCATTTAACATGCATAGCTCTGTTCACTGGAATCCTTACTGTCACCTTTGCTATAATTGCTTCAAACACGCTCATAATAGGAAGTCCTCTGTATTCTACTATCCAGTTATTAAATCTTTCACATATATTGTTGTCTACTAAATCACAACATGATCCTTCTCTGAACCATGCTCTACACCAATGCTCCGGCCCTGACTGCATCATATCTCTTGCTCCATGTGGTGTGAGCTAAGCAAGCTTTGCTATGTTTAAGTTGAATTGTACTTTGTTTGAGGATTTTTCACAAGCTCAGAATCTCTGCTGGTATGACTGATCCCTATGCTTTTTCTTCCAGTTAGCATAAATGTGCCTAGCACAATTTCTATGTTCAGCATTTGGTACAACCTTGGAGATAGCATTGATAAGACCTTTCTACTAATCTCATATGAACACCCATCCTTCACCTTCATTTGCAATCTCCAAGTCTTTGTTTAACAATGACATAAACCAAAACCAGGAGTCCTTATTTTCAACTTCAACGGCAGCCCAAGAAATGGGATACATTTGCCCATTTGCATCTCTTCCAAGAGAACACAATAGCTCTCCACTTTGACCCCCCTTAAAGAAACACCCATCCAATCCCACAACTTTCATGTACCCTTCTATGAAACCTCTCTTGCAGGCCTGAAAGCACGCATACAACCTCTGAAATACAGGGGCAGTTTCTTTTGGATTAAGCACTACTGCAACAGTGTTGCCAGGATTGCTCCTCATTATTTCTAACTAGTAATCAAACACCCTAGCATATTCTTCATGCATTTATTCTCTAACTCTGTTTCTGACTGTTGCTTTTGCTTTCTTTATCTTGGAAACATGCACATCTGCAAACATCTCCAAACTGACAGTGGCCTTAATAGATTTCACTTTCCAACATGGATTTGCCTTCATGATTCTCTCATACTTGTGTGCAATTCTAGGGGCAGTTACCAATCTGTTGTCTCTCCTCTATAGGCATATATGCTTGTATACAAGTGTAATGACATGAAACCATTCATTTGAGCTCCTCTTTGCAACATATATGAACCATGGACACTTTGGCCAAGAACATTTTGCCCTAATCCTACCAGCCTCATCTTTTACAAGGGAAACATGCCTCTTCATAACTAGACCATACTTCAAAACAGCCCTCTTGAACTGACCTCTTCCCTAAATGTCCTGCCTAGGCTGAAGATAGGAATTGCAGCCTTGCTATCAAATCTGGGAAATCTTGATTTCATCCTAACTGAATTTCCATGCTCATCCTCATCATAACTGTATTCCTCACTTGAATCCATGTATGGAGTGTCATTTCCTTCATCCATTTCATCTACAGGAATTATCTGTGTTGTACTTTCTTTCACTTCCTTCTCCTCATCAAGTGGCAACTTCATTCTGAGATTTCTGAGCACTTCCTTAGCATGCTTTCTGAGCTCCTCTACCTCAACATCTTCCCCTGAGTTGTCTTCATCTCTAGGGCACCAATATAGATCTTCACATTCATCACTGATTTCATCTTGTGCAACATCCATTAAAGGAACATCATTTTTTTCCTTCTCTTATCTAGTTTCATGCTCCAAATCCTCCTCAACAGAGCAATTTTCATGCTCATCCTCCCAATCATTGTCAGTGTTCTCTTGTGCCCTATCTTCTTCATTTGAAACATCATTTTGTTCCTTCTCTTCTCCACTTTCAGACCCACTGTCATGTCCATCTTCAGCACCATTATCTTCATAGTTCACATATACATCCACACCACCACCATCTGTAATGCACTTATACATGAAATGCACATTTGCATCAGTGTCCAACCTTCTCAGCCCATCTCTAACATTTTTCCCAGGAAACAACCAGTACAGCATGTGATTGTTAGTAAGGTGTTGAACATGGTAAGCCATCATTATGTCTGCAAGTTGATCCCTCACAGTTGCTATGGAAACACTATCCCTTGAATATGTGAGAGATGTATATGACCACCAACATATGACAAACACTTCCTTGACTTCTCAAATTGGCCATTGTAAAAGAAATGAATGCCTAAGAAATCTAGCTCATCCATTGCTTAACCTATAGAATTAACACAACAAGCAATCAAAAATTAGAACCTAAAGACAGGAGCTTTTTCTGCTTTCTACACCAACTAGAGCAGATAACAAACATACCAATAGATGTACGCTATGCTCCGAAGCGGGAAGGGGATGGGACTCACCTCAGTTCGTGTGCGCCGCCATGGAACCAATCTGACCCCTCCCTACAGCATCGGTCGTCGCCCCATCGACAGAGGCGTCGAACTAGGGTTAGAGGACGGGAGCAGGATAGCGGTCGTGGGACTAGCAACACCTCAGGGAAGATTCGCTGGATGCACCGCCAGCCGTAGCCGCCACCAGCACTCCAACCAACGTTGCTCGCCTCAGATCACTGCTGCCTCGATGGTGCCATCGGCGACGACAGAGAGTGGAGAAGAAAGGGGAATTTTGGTTCGCATCAAACCCGCAGCCGCATCTCTATCCAGCCCGACCTGACAAGGGGGACCACTGAGGTCAAAACCACCGTTGACTACTGCCACATCAGCCGCGGGTGTAGAAAAACCAGCCAGGGGGTGTTCTGTCCGGTATTGGTTTGTTTGGGGGGAGAAGAAGCTGAAAAATAGATCAGGGGGTAAAGTGAACCACCCACTTTATTCAGGGTAGTAAAATGGAATTTTTTCGTAGCATTCATACGCTCAATGTTTTCCTTAGTTAACTCATGCATCTTTAATATCAATTCAACACGTTCTTTAGCATCAAAATTAACCTTCTCCGAAGATGGAAGAGGCAACAAATCAATAGGTGCACGAGGTAAGAAACCAGACACAACTTCAAAAGGGTACATCTTAGTAGTAGAATGCATCGAACGATTATAAGGAAATTCAATATGAGGCAAGCATTCTTCCCACATTTTCAGGTTATTCTTTAAAATAGACCTAAGCCTAGTAGACAATGATCTATTGACTACTTTAGTTTGTCCATCAGTTTGGGGATGACATGTAGTACTATAAAGTAGTTTAGTCCCCAACTTAGCCCATAAACATCTCCAAAAGTGGCTAATAAATATAGCATCATGATCTGAAACAATTGTATTTGGCACACCATGCAAGCGAATAATTTCACGAAAGAACAAATCAGCAACATTAGTGTCATCATCACTCTTATGACATGGTATAAAGTGTGCCATTTTGAAAAATTTATCCACGACAACAAATATGCTATCCCTCCCCTTCTTTGTTCGAGGTAAACCTAAAACAAAGTCCACAGATATATCCTCCCAAGGAACACTAGGTACAGGCAAAGGCATATATAAACCATGAGGATTGAGTCATGACTTAGCTTTTTGACATGTTGTGCAGCAAGCAACCAAACGCTCAACATCCCGTCTCATCTTTGGCCAAAATAAATGTGTAGCAAGTACGTCCTCCATCTTCTTCATGCCAAAGTGTCCCATTTATCCTCCTCCATGCGCCTCATGTAACAACAAAAGACGAACGGAGCTAGCTGGAATGCATAGCTTGTTAGCACGGAAAAAAAATCCATCATTAATGACGAACTTGTTCCATGTTCTCCCTTCTTTACAATTCTGCAACACATCTCTAAATTCAGCATCATGCACATATTGATCTTTGATGGTGTCCAAACCAAATATTTTAATGTCAAGTTGTGAAAGCATAGTATAATGATGAGACAATGCATGAGCAATAATATTTTATTTACCCTTCTTGTGTTTAATGACATAAGGGAAAGTCTCAATGAATTCAACCCATCTAGCATGTCTACGGTTCAGTTTTGCTTGACTTCTAATATGTTTCAAAGATTCATGATCAGAATGTATAACAAATTCTTTGGTCCATAAATAATGTTGTCATGTTTCCAAAGTCCGAACAAGAGCATATAATTACTTATCATAAGTAGAATAATTCACATTAGGCCCACTCAATTTTTTAGAAAAGTACGCCAGAGGTTTACCATCTTGTAATAACACACCTCCTAATCCAATTCCACTAGCATCACATTCAAGATCGAAAGTCTTATTAAAATCAGGAAGTTAGAGTAAAGGAACATGTGTTAACTTATCTTTCAAGACCGTGAAGGATTCTTCCTGTGCGGTACCCCAAGCAAAAGGCACGTCCTTCTTTGTAAGCTCATTGAGAGGCGCAGCAATGGTGCTAAAATATCTCACAGATGCCTATAGAAACCAGCGAGGCCAGGAAAACTCCTCACTTGTGTGACCATTTTGGGCTGCGGCCAACTCTCAATAGCTTCAATCTTGGCTTTATCAACTTCAATTCCCTATAGAGTAAGAACGTAGCCAAGAATAGATACTCTGTTGGTGCAAAAGGTGCACTTCCCAAGGTTACCAAACAAACATGCATCACGTAGAGCAATAAAAACAGCAAGTAAATGTTCCAAATGTTTCTCCAAAAATCAACTATAAATCAGTATATCATCAAAATAGACTACCACAAATTCTCCAATGAAAGCACGTAAAACCTTGTTCATTATTCTCATGAATGTGCTAGGTGCATTAGTTAACCCAAAAGGCATCGCTAACCACTCATATAATCCAAACTTAGTTTTAAATATTGTTTTCCATTACAAGGTACCTTTGTCGAGCAGCTTCTGTATTTGACGCATAATCTCCTTTGTCTCCTCTAGATTGGTACGTTATGGCACAAGGTTGGGTAGCACTGCACCGGGAATTATGTCAATTTGATGCTCAATCCCTTGAATAGGTGGTAATCTCGGTGGCACGTCTGGTGGAAAGATGTCAGCAAACTCCTGCAAAATGTTAATGACAGCAGGAGGCAAAGAGGGATGCATTTCCTCGAATGAAAATAATACCTATTTGCATTCAAAAGCATAGCAAACATATGTAGTAACATCCAAATCATTAATATCA
Organism: Hordeum marinum; assembly: GCA_022496015.1. NCBI lineage: Eukaryota > Viridiplantae > Streptophyta > Magnoliopsida > Poales > Poaceae > Hordeum > Hordeum marinum. The sequence continues at coordinate 219,543,607 of CM039672.1, forward strand.
GATTTAGTAGCAAGTAAACATCCAATCTTCAATTTTATTTCGGATGCAACACTAGACGATGGTTTATTAGGCTTATGGTGTTGCTCAAATTCCTGTGCTACAATCTGATTTTCACTCTTATTTTGCTCTTGTTTGCTTTACTAGCTCTAGCAATATCATCTTTCATAATATGTTCAGGAGACATAGGAAGCAAAGTTATATTTTGATCCTTATGAACAAGAGTATACTAATTGGTCCTACGATGGTGTATAGAATTTTTATCAAATTTCCATGGTCTACCAAGTAAATTTCCATGGGTACCACATCACAATGTAGCAATGCTAAAATGCACACGAACAGTACGTGTTACCTTAACCTTTCCACTATTGTTGAACCATTGGATGTAATGAGGATGAGGATGTGGTCTGGTGGTTAGAGACAGCTTCTCCACCATCTACATGCTAGCCAAGTTGTTGCAACTCCCTCCATCGATGATGACGCAAAGAGAATGATCCTTCACAACTTCCTTTGTATGGAACAAGTTGTGCCTCTGATTTTTCTCAGCCTGTGTAACCTGGACACTCAGAACACATTGACCAACTAAACTTGCATACATGTCCGCGTAGACAGTAGCCATGTAATATGTCTCTTGTTCAGTATCCTCGGCACCCTGTTCTTCACTTGCAATAAGAGCCAAAGTTTCCTCATCATAATCACTAGCGGAGTCGTATCCACCATCCTCTATCACAATCATCACACGCTTGGAAGGGCATTCCCTCGCAGAGTGACCTCCACCCTTGCAACGATGACATATAACCTCATGTGTTTGCCATGTGGAAGCAATGGATGAAGAAGAGCTCTGTGCAGGCCCAGAAGGTGTTCTCTTCGCGGAGGGTGGGGTAGGGGCATGTTTCCTGGAATCTTGGTTGGTGTTGGAGGCTGAAGTAGGCGGTGCTGCAGCAGGATGTGTGGAAGTAGAGGAGGTACATGGCGTCCATGATGAAGTGTGACATGCAGAAAAATTGGTTCTCTCCATTGCGTGTCGATCCTGCACTTCATGTTCAGCTTTGCAAGCAAGAAGGAATAAATGAGTGATAGTCTTATACTCCTTATACTCTAGAATAGACTGAATCACTCTATTTAATCCACCCATAAAACGTGCAAGCATAGCTTCATTCTCCTCAACAATACCAGATCTAATCGTGCCAGTTTGTAATTCTTGATAATATTCCTCTACATAATTTTTTTCCTTGTCTTAAACACTGCAAATTTTGAATAAATTCACGTTGATAATATGGTGGAACCCAACGATTACACATAGCAGTTTTCAAAGCATCCCAAGTAGTAGGGATATTACCATGATGTATTCTACAATGTTCAGACCACCAAACACAAGCAAAACTAGTGAAAGAACAAACAGCAACAGCAACACGTCTATCCTCAGGAAATTGTAAACATGTAAAACGTTGTTCTGTTTCTAAATCCCAAGTGAGATATATATATCAGGAACATATCTACCCTCAAATGTATGAATATTCAATTTAAGTTTAGGGAGATGGTCATGATCCCGTACCTGAGGGGGGTGGAGCCCTACCGTTGCGAATGTAGCCATGTGGTCGACTTGGTGCATGTGGTGGCGGCTACCCCTTGGGCTGATGTGGTGCAACCTCTCCATCATCATCGTAATAATCATCAGAGTCCTTATCATAATCCACATTCTGCTCAATGACAATAGCAGCAACAGCACCCACCGGAGTTGCAGCAGTAGCAATGGCACCGGAATTTTTGCCTTGGCCGATAGGCACACATTGCGCTCATCCCGTGAAATTTGGGCATTGTTGGTGTTGTTATGTCGAGGTACGATAGGTATAGCTAGTGGAGGTGGACGTGCAAGCACCTCATTGAATTTAGCATCAAGCTTGGTGTCGACCATCTTCTCCAAACCGTCTAGCTTCTCCATAGCCTCTCCAAGGCTCGTCACCAAGTCGTTCACCTGTTGACCCATCATTTGCTGGTTTATCATGGAGCTCCTTGTTGGTCATAACCTCTCATTCGACCTCGTCAGCTTGTGATCCTGGCATGGTTAGCAGTAATAGGAACACACAAGAATATGAACCTACAGACTACTAGGAATTGGTGGTGGTGTGTGACAAATCCGTCAAGCAAATCTCAAATTCTTACCAGTTCTTACTCAGCAGCAGGTGGTGATCGGCAACCGTTGTAGTCAAAACTCTCAAAGCTTGGATAGAGTGATTGCCAAGTGGTGCGAAACACACGACGTAGAGATATGTGGATCGGGGATGGCTTGTAATATGGTAGAAAAAAGGGTCAACAATAATCAATTCAGACATGCAAAGTTGAATAAACGCTCAACGACGGTACTATGGTGGTCCTAGGCTAGACTGTGCTAGAGAAGCGAGCCTAGAACACCAACAAAATCACAGCGTTGCACGTAAACAAAGGCGGGGCACACTCTGGATTTTTTTTTCTTTTTTTGACTTTGTTTCCTCTCTTTTTTTACTCGGCAACATTTTTTCCGAAAAAGTCTTAGAATGGTCTCAAAACTGCCTAGCCAGAATTTTCCAGACTTAGGCTTTTTTAAACTAGAACTATTTTTCTTCTATGAGTAGCACTGAAGTTAGGGAGTCTGCCTTGCCCACGACACGTAGTATCGCGGGATATGGAAATCAACAACAAAGCAGCAAATACTGGACTCAGACTAGGATTGGTGGTGGATACGAATCTGTTGTAACTCGGACTAGTGGAGGACGTATGTAGGGGTGGTGGAACACGGACTAGCGATGAATATGTGATGGAGGTGGACTCGGATTGGTGTGATGGCAGATATGTGGTGGTCTATATGACTAGGATGGGTGGTAGATGTGCGGTTGTGGTAGATGGCAGCGGTGATGTATCTGGTGTGGTGGTGGTGGTATATGTCAGCGGTGATGTATATGGTGTGGTGGTCGTATATGGCAGCGATGAAGATGGTGTGGTGGCGGCATGACAACCTCTGAACAGAACTCGAAACTCTAAAAGACTAGACGCTAAGACCAGCAACTCGACACGACGATGCAACCGCAAATTCAAGAAAGCAAAACACTGAAAACATTATGCAAAGGCTCAGATTAGTTCAGATATGATGAACTAACCATAATTTTTTTGTGGCTTTTTGGTGGACTATAGGTATGAAGAACTGATGTGACCTAAACTACAAAAAACTGGTAAATCTCACCGAGCAACATGGAAATCTGATACCACTTGATAGAGGTGAAGTTGTCCCTGTCTTTCGATGAGATGGTGGCTATCGTTTTAGTGGAGTAGACTTTGATGATCCGACTACGAATGTGTGAGGAAGTCGCACCTTAACAATCGCTAAACCAACTCCAAGAGGTTGTTGACCACGCCGGAGCACGATCAACTTGACCACGAAGGTCTATATCATGCACACAAACAAGTAACAAGCAAAGAACTGAGATTGCAATCTGGATATTGCGAATATAAGAGGAAAGATTTATTGATAAAAGTGGGGTTTTGTGACACCTTTGTCTGGTCGTGGAACACAAATGAAGAACGCGAAGTTGCAACTATGGCTAACTTGTAATCTAAACAAAACCCAATCTGAAACGATGCCCTAAGGGCTGTATATATGGGGGAATACATGGGGATTTCATGGCCCCTTGGAGGAGGGGTCCAAAACTGACCCTAACTCAGTTTCGCCATACATACGGACTCTAAAAACAACCTATAATATGGAATTTCGAAATTACATGGGCCTGGCCCAAAAATAAGGCGGCACGGCACCTATAATAGCCTATGGACGAATTTCATAAAATGGCATCATGCATATTTTGTCCAAGGCTTCTTGCTCTCATTACGACGGCTTCAAAGTGTGAAAATCATCACTGGAAGCTCCATTGTTCTTTCCTGCGCACGCACCTTCTTATCCATGCTTGATCCCGCTCCAAAGGCCATCCTTCTTGTCCATACTAGGTCCTTCATTCATAAGTAAAACAAAAGTATCTAATTTAGGTAGCATCATATGTTCATGAACATGAGAAGGATTTCCAAGAAACGAAAGTACCTGGTGATTCAATTGATATGTGTGAGCTCTGGTAATTGGTTCAGTATGTATAGCAGCAGGGGCTATGGGCGTAACATTAGTAGGGATGTCCTCATCATCATCCCCTTCTTGAACCGAAGTCGTCCTCGATGGAAGCTCATCTTCCTCACCCAAATAAGGCTTCAAATCTGCAATGTTAAAAGTGGGACTAACCCCAAACTCTGTAGGTAGCTCAAGTTTATATGCATTATCATTTATATTCTATAACACCTTAAAAGGACCATCAGTGTGTGGCATTAGCTTTGACTTGCACAAATCAGGAAATCTATCCTTACTTAACTGTAGCCAAACAAGATCTCCGGGTGCAAAGATGACATATTTTCTACCCTTATCTCAAGCAAGTTTGTATTTAGCATTGAAAAGGTCCATTTTACTACCCTAAATAAAGTGGGTGGTTCACTTTACCCCATGAACTATTTTTCAGCTTCTTCTCCCCCCCCCCCCCAAACAAACCAAAACCAGGCAGAACACCCCCTAGCTGGTTTTTCTACACCCGCGGCTGATGTGGCAGTAGTCAACGGTGGTTTTGACCTCAGTGGGCCCCTCTTATCAGGTCGGGCTGGATAGAGATGTGGCTGCGGGTTCAATCCAAACCAAAATTCCCCTTTCTTCTCCACTCTCATAGCCCAAATCCCTAACCCTAGTTGTCATGGGTGGAGGCAGCATGAGCTCCACCACCATGTCGGAGGACGGCGTGAGAGCTGACGCGGTGGCCGCGCAACACCAGTCGTTGCCGCCCCACTGAGTCATAGCTTGTTGGATCGGTCTTTCCCACAGGAGGTATGGCAGCGAGGAGATCCGTCTAGCCGTCTCTCCGTCGGGAGAGGAGACATGTGTTGATCTTGCGCACTCCAGACATGGATGCGCTCGAGGTGCGCTACGGCCGCTATGTGCTTCTGGCGACGGCGGTCGGAGATGGCGAGGAGAAAGTAACGTCGGTAGCTCTCCTGGCAACCTTGGAGCATCTTTGCGGCGTGTTGTCGTCAGAGGTGGTCATTGAGGTCGCGTGCCCACCACACGACTTGTGGGTGACCTTCTCGATGAAGGAGAAGTGCACTGATGTGCTCTTCTCGTCGATGAAGATCAAGTGTTGTCGACGCTGGATGCAGTTTTCACGCTGGAGCGGGATGATTCGTGCCCAGCCAGCAGCTCCGGAGTACAAGAGCAAGGTCTTCTTTGAAGGCCTCCCAAACCAGGCCTGGATGACGGCTTCGATGCAAGATGTTCTGAAGGAACTTGGTGGCGAGCTGATCGAGATCTTGCCGCCGGCAAGCTGCCGCGAGCTCAAGGTAATGGCTTGGCTTCGTGACCCATTCTTTGTTAGCAAGGTGGTGATAGTTGAGATACCTGAGCCAAAGCTGATAAACAGGACACCCGAGTTCATGCATGAATATGAAGCAATGCAATTTGAATTGGGTGACTACGGACCATCATCGCCGAGGAAGAAGAAAACGCTACTGTATCCAGTTTTGTGTCATATGAAGGAGGTTGTCGATCATGGTCTTGTGCTCGCTGAAGACTTGCCGGCTGTTTGGCTACCAGCAGAAGGCAAGGACCTGACTCGCAAGCACATATTCAAGACTATGTTGGGGAAGATTGATGGTAGTGACGACGTTGGAGCAGTTTGAGTTAGTTTGTGTTAGCTATTTGGCACTTTGGCAGTTGTTTTGTGTGTGAAACAGTGAGCTACCTTATGTTAAGAAACTTTGAGCCAGTTTGTGTTGTACTTTAAGCTGATGTGTACTGGTTGTTGTGTGCCAAATTATTGCCAAATTAGTCTCAAATGTTGTGTAATGAGATGGTACCTAAGTACTATTTATGTGTGAAATGCTCATGCTACTTCTATCCAGCTCCTCTTCTGTGTAACTGTTGTTACCACTAGCCTTTTCAAAGCAATGTGACATTGCTAAAAGAACTGAGAATAGAAAATGTATAGTATCACCATAGCTTGCAAACACCTTCCAACTTAATTCACAGTGAGCAAGCGTACTGAACATTCCAACTTAATTAACAGGGAGCCAATTCCAGCATTTCACCCAAACGAAATGTGACAAACCAAACTTAGCACTACATGTTCATGCAACTAAGAAAGCATGTTTAACTCCAGGTCTACAAACAACAACGGTTATAGTGAGCAAGCATACTGAACATTCTAGGTCTGCAAACAACAACAACAATAGTTACATGTTTAACTCCTCAGTTCATCAGACATGCTAACATTCCTTGTAGGTCTCCTCCTTCTCTGACTAGTACTAGCTCCAGGTGTTCTGTTGGCTTGTTTCTTAGGCCTTCCCCTTGTAGGCTATTGTGTAGCATGGTTTTGTGAAGCTTCCTGTGAGGTTTGTGTTTGAGTTTCTTGCTGTGAAGATTGGGCCCTCCCCCCTGTAGCAGTTTCTTTTTCTTTTTCCACTCTTTTAGATGTCCTTGGAGGATTTTCCTACGAAACAAATAGAAAGGCATACTAATTGTTAGTTGTTTCACATAGCTGAAATTTCTCAAAGACAAAAGAAACTTGAAATCTCAAGAATCTTCAAGAAGAAACAACTATAAAAATCATTTACACACTTTTGTTTCCTTTTTCCTCTTCTTATTCTTGTACTTTCCTTTGTTGGGGTTTGTATTGCATTTCCTCATGTTATGCCCAGGTTGCCCACATAGACTACACTTGATCTTTGTCCCAATCTTAGATAGTTTGTGTGCATGTTTAGGAGGCTCATCACTTCCCCTCCTTCCCTTTGTCCTAGGCCTCCCAGGCATTTGCACATAGTCTGGAACTAAAGGCCTTGGTCTGTCAGCTATTGGTCAGCTGGGCATGCCCTCCATTGGCATCATGTAGTGTTCATAGGTCCTATTGTAGGCCTCAATGTTGTAGCAAGGTGCAATAAGTTATTCAATGTCATCAGGACCACATTGTGAAGCTACAAGAGCATGAACACATGGAATTCCTAACAATTGCCAATATCTACAAGAACATGTCATTGCTTGCATGTCAACAATGATGCATGTTGTCCTAACTTCACCTAATATCCATGTTTCCCATTCCATATTGTCTCACACTTTTCACTTAGTTGTATCAACTTGTTCACCTTTGTGAGGATTTTTGGACAAATTGTTCCATTCCATTTAACGGGCATAGCTCTGTTCACTTGAATCCTTACTGTCACCTTTGCTCTGATTGCTTCAAACATGCTGATAATAGGAAGTCCTCTGTATTCAACTAGTCAGTTGTTAAATCTCTCACATATATTGTTGTCTACTAAATCATAACATGATCCTTCTCTGAACCATGCTCGACACTAATGCTCTGGCCCTGACTGCATCATATCTCTTGCTCCATCTGGTGTGAGCTGAGCAAGCTTTGCTTTGTTTAAGTTGAATTGTACTTTGTTTGAGGATTTTGCACAAGCCCAAAATCTCTTCTAGTATGATTGATCCCTATTCTTTTTCTTCCAGTTAGCATAAATGTGCCTAGCACAATTTCTATGTTCAGCATTTGGTACAACCTTGGAGATAGCATTGATAAGACATTTCTGCTGATCTCATATGAACGCCCATCCTTCACCTTGATTTGCAATCTCCAAGTCTTTATTTAACAATGACATAAACCAAAACCGGGAGTCCTTATTTTCAACTTCAACGACAACCCAAGCAATGGGATACATTTTCCCATTTGCATCTCTTCGAAGAGCACACAATAGCTCTCCACTTTGAGCCCCCTTAAAGAAACACCCATCCAATCCCACAACTTCCATGCACCCTTCTATGAAACCTCTCTTGCAGGCCCGAAAGCACACATACAACCTTTGAAATACAGGGGCAGTTTCTTTTGGATTAAGCACTACTGCAACAGTGTTGCCAGGATTGCTCCACATTATTTCTAGCTGGTAATCAAACACCCTAGCATATTCTTCATGCATTGCTCCTCTAACTATGTTTCTGACTATTGCTTTTGCTTTATTTGTCTTGGAAACATACACATCTGCAAACATCTCCAACCTGACAGTGGCCTTAATAGATTTCACTTTCCAGCATGGATTTGCCTTCATGATTCTCTCATACTTGTCTGCAACTCTAGGGGCAGTTACCAATCTGTTGTCTCTCCTCTGTGGGCATATATGCTTGTCTACAAGTGTAATGACATGAAACCATTCATTTGAGATCCTCTTTGCAACATATATAAACCATGGACACTTTGGCCAAGAACATTTTGCCCTAATCCTACCAGCCTCATCTTTTACAAAGGAAACATGCCTCTTCATAACTAGACCATACTTCACAACAGCCCTCTTTAATTGACCTCTTCCCCTAAATGTCATGCCTAGGCTAAAGATAGGAATTGCAGCCGTGCTATCAAATCTGGGAAATCTTGATTTCATCATAACTGAATTTCCATGCTCATCCTCATCATAACAGTATTCCTCACTTGAATCCATGTATGTAGTGCCATTTCCTTCATCCATTTCATCTACAAGAATTATTTGTGTTGTACTTTATTTCACTTCCTTCTCCTCATCAAGTGGCAACTTCATTCTGAGATTTCTAAGCACTTCCTTAGCATGCTTTCTAAGCTCCTCTGCCTCAACATCTTCCCCTGAGATGTCTTCATCTCTAGGGCACCAATCTAGATCTTCACATTCATCACCGATTTCATCTTGTGCAACATCCATTAAAGGAAGATCATTTTGTTCCTTCTCTTCTCCACTTTCATGCTCCAGGTCCTCCTCAATAGAGAAATTTGCATGCTCATCCTCCCAAACACTGTTAATATTCTCTTTTGCCCTATCTTCTTCATCTGAAACATCATTTTGTTCCTTCTCTTCTGCACTTTCAGACCCACTGTCATGTCCATCTTCAGCACCATTATCTTCATAGCTCACATATACATCCACAACACCACCATCTGTAATGCACTTATCCATGAAATGCACATTTGCATCAGTGTCCAACCTTCTCAGTCCATCTCTAACATTTTTTCTAGGAAACAACTAGTACAACATGTGATTGTTAGTAAGGTGTTGAACATGGTAAGCCATCATTATGTCTGCAAGTTGATCCCTGACAGTTGCTACGGAAACACTATCCCTCTGAATATGTGAGAGATGTATATGACCACCAACATATGACAGATATTTCCTTGACTTCTCAAATTGTCCTTTGTAAAAAAACCAATGCCTAAGAAATATAGCTCATCCATTGCTTAACCTATAGAATTAACACAACAAGCAATAATAATTAGAACCTAAAGACAGGAACTTTTTCTGCTTTCTACACCAACTAGATCAGATAACAAACACACCAACAGATGTATGCTATGCTCCGCAACGGGAAGGGGATGGGACTTACCTCAGTTCGTGTGCGCCGCCACAGAACTAGTCTAACCCCTCCCTACAGCATCAGCCACAACCCCATCGACGGAGGCGTCAAACTAGGGTTTGTGGACGGGAGCAGGACAGCGGTCTTGGGATTAGCAACACCTCGGGGAAGATTCGCCGGATGCACCGCCGTTGTGCCGCCACCAACAAACCAACCAGCGTTGGTCGCCTCAGATCACCGCTACCTCAATGGTTCCATCGGCGACGACAGGGAGTGGAGAAGAAAGGGGAATTTTGGTTCTGATCGAACTCGCAGCCACATCTCTATCCAGCCCGACCTGACAAGGGGGGACCACTGAGGTCAAAACCACCATTGACTACTGCCACATCAGCCGTGGGTATAGAAAAACCATCCAGGGGGTGTTCTGTTCGGTTTTGGTTTGTTTGGGGGCGAGAAGAAGCTGAAAAATAGATCAGGGGGTAAAGTGAACCACCCACTTTATTCAGGGTAGCAAAATGGACTTTTTCGATAACATTCATATGCTCAATATTTTCCTTAGTTAACTCATGCATCTTTAATATCAATTCAACATGTTCTTTAGCATCAAAATTAACCTTCTCCGAAGGTGGAAGAGGCAACAAATCCATAGGTGCATGAGGTAAGAAACTAGACACAACTTCAAAAGGGCACATCTTAGTAGTATAATGCATCGAACGATTATAAGCAAATTCAATATGAGGTAAGCATTCTTCCCACATTTTCAGGTTCTTCTTCAAAACAGCCCTAGGCCTAGTAGACAATGATCTATTGACTACTTTAGTTTGTCCATCAGTTTGGGGATGACATGTAGTACTATAAAGCAGTTTAGTCCCCAACTTAGCCCACAAACATCTCCAAAAGTGGCTAAGAAATTTAGCATCATGATCTAAAACAATTGTATTTGGCACACCATGCAAGCGAATAATTTCATGAAAGAACGAATCAGCAACATTAGCATCATCATCACTCTTATGACATGGTATAAAGTGTGCCATTTTGAAAAATCTATCCATGACAACAAATATGCTATCCCTCCCCTTCTTTGTTCGAGGTAAACCTAAAACAAAGTCCGTAGATATATCCTCCCAAGGAACACTAGGTATAGGCAAAGGCATATATAAACCATGAGGATTGAGTCATGACTTAGCTTTTTGACATGTAGTGCAGCGAGCAACAAAACGCTCAACATCCCGTCTCATCTTTGGCCAATTGAAATGTGTAGCAAGTACGTCCTCCGTCTTCTTCATGCCAAAGTGACCCATTTATCCTCCTCCATGCGCCTCATGTAACAAGAAAAGACAAGCGGAGGTAGCTGGAATGCATAGCTTGTTAGCACGGAACACAAATCCAGCATAATGACGAACTTGGTCCATGTTCTCCCTTCTTTACAATTCTGCAACACATCTCTAAATTCAGCATCATGCACATACTGATATTTGATGGTGTCCAAACCAAATATTTTAAAGTCAAGTTGTGAAAGCAAAGTATAATGATGAGACAATGCATGACCAATAACATTTTATTTACCCTTCTTATGTTTAATGACATAAGGGAAAGTCTCAATGAATTCAACCCATCTAGCATGTCTACGGTTCAGTTTTGCTTGTCTTTTAATATGTTTCAAAGATTCATGATCAGAATTTATAACAAATTCTTTGGGCCATAAATAATGTTGCCACGTTTCCAAAGTTCGAATAAGAGCATATAATTCCTTATCATAAGTAGAATAATTTAGACTAGGCCCACTCTATTTTTTAGAAAAGTACGCAAGAGGTTTACCATCTTGTAATAACACACTGCCTAATCCAATTCCACTAGCATCACATTCAAGATCGAAAGTCTTATTAATATCAGGAAGTTGGAGTAAAGGAACATGTGTTAACTTATCTTTCAAGACCGTGAAGGCTTCTTCCTGTGCGGTACCCCAAGCAAAAGGCACGTCCTTCTTTTGTAAGCTCATTGAGAGGCGCGGCAATGGTGCTAAAATCTCTCACAAACGCCTATAGAAACCAGCGAGGCCAGGAAAACTCCTCACTTGTGCAACCGTTTTGGGCTGCGGCCAACTCTCAATAGCTTCAACTTTGCCTTTATCAACTTCAATTCCCTGTGGAGTAAGAACGTAGCCAAGAAAATATACTCGGTTGGTGCAAAAGGTGCACTTCCCAAGGTTACCAAACAAACATGCATCACGTAGAGCAATAAAAACAGCACGTAAATGTTCCAAATGTTCCTCCAAACATCAACTATAAATCAGTATATCATCAAAATAGACTACCACAAATCGTCAAATGAAAGCACGTAAAACCTCATTCATTATTCTCATGAAAGTGCTAGATGCATTAGTTAAACCAAAAGGCATCACTAACCACTCATATATTCTCATGAAAGAAGTCAGCAAACTCCTGCAAATTTTAGTGACAGCAGGAGGCAAAGAGGGATGCATGTCCTCGAATGAAAATAATACCTCTTTGCATTCAAAAGCATAGCAAACAGATGTAGTAACATCCAAATCATTAATATTATATTTAGTAGCAAGTAAACATCCACTCTTCAATTTTATTTCTGATGCAACACTAGATGATGGTTTATTAGGCTTATGGTGTTGCTCAAATCCCTGTCCTACAATGTGAGTTTCACTCTTGTTTTGCTTTACTAGCTCTAGCAATATCATCTTTCATAATATGTTCAGGAGACATAGGAAGCAAAGTTATATTTTGATCCTTATGAACAAGAGTATACTAATTGGTCCTAAGATGGTGTATAGATATTTATCAAATTTCCATGGTCTACCAAGTAAAACGGAACATGCTTGCATGGGTACCACATCACAATCAACATAATCAGAATATGTAGCAATGCTAAAATGCACACGAATAGTACGTGTTACCTTAACCTTGCCACTGTGTTGAACCATTGGATGTAATAAGGATGAGGATGTGGTCTGGTGGTTAGAGAAAGCTTCTCCACCATCTCCATGCTAGCCAAGTTGTTGCAACTCCCTCCATCAATGATGATGCGAAGAGAATGATCCTTCACAACTCCCTTTGTATGGAACAAGTTGTGCCTCTGATTTTGCTCAGCCTGTATAACCTGCACACTCAGAACACATTGAGTAACTAAACTTTCATACATGTCTGTGTAGTCAGCAGCCATGTAATGTGTCTCTTGTTCAGTATCCTCGGCACCCTGTTCTTCACTTGCAATAGGAGCCAAAGTTTCCTCATCATAATCACTAGTGAAGTCGTATCCACCATCCTCTGTCACAATCATCACACGCTTGGAAGGGCATTCCCTCGCATAGTAACCTCCACCCTTGCAACGACGACATATAACCTCATGTGTTTGCCCTATGGAAGCAATGGATTAAGAAGAGCTCTGTGTAGGACTGGAAGGTGTGCTCTTCGCGGAGGGTGGGGCAGGGGCCTGTTTCCCGGAATCTCGGTTGTAGTTGGAGGCTAAAGTAGGCGGTGTTGTAGCAGGACATGTGGAAGTAGAGGAGGTACATGGCATCCATGATGAAGTGCGACCTATAGAAAAATTGGTTCTCGCCATTGCATGTCGATCCTGCACTTCATGTTCAGCTTTGCAAGCAAGATGGAATAAACGAGTGATAGTGTTATACTCCTTATACTCTAGAATAGTCTGAATCTCTCTATTTAATCCTCCCATAAAACGTGCAAGCATAGCGTCATTCTCCTCAACAATACCACATCTAATTGTGCCAGTTTGTAATTCCTGATAATATTCCTCTACAGAATTTTTTCCTTGTCTTAAACACTGCAAATTTTGAATAAATCCACGTTGATAATATGGTAGAATCCAACGATTATGCATAGCAATTTTCAAAACAGCCCAAGTAGTAGGGATATTACCATGATGTATTCTACAATGTTCAGACCACCAAACACAAGCAAAACTAGTGAAAGCACAAACAGCAACAGCAACACATCTATCCTTGGGAAAGTGTAAACATATAAAACGTTGTTCTATTTCTAACTTCCAAGTGAGATATATATATCAGGAACATATCTACCCTCAAATGTCGGAATATTCAATTTAATTTTAGGGAGATAGTCATGATCCCGTACCTAAGGGGGGTGGAGCCCTACCATTGCGAATGTAGCCATGTGGCCGACCTGGTGCATGTGGTGGCGGTTGCCCCTTGGGCTGATATGGAGCAATCTCTCCCTCATCATCGTAATAACCATCATAATCCTCATTCTGCTCAACAACAGTAGCGGCAACAACAGCTACCGAAGCTGCTGCAGTAGCAATGGCACCAAAATTTTGGCCTTGGTGGATAGGCACACGTTGCGCTCGTCCCACGAAATTTGGGCGTTGTTGGTGTTGTTGTTGCCGAGGTAAGACAGGTACAGCTAGTGGGGGCAGACGTGCAAGCACCTCATTGAATTTAGCATCAAGCTTGGTTTCGACCATCTTCTCCAAACCGTCTAGCTTCTCCATAGCCTCTCCAAGGCTCGTCGCCAAGTTGTTCACCTGTTGACCAATCATTTTCTGGAATTTATCATGGAGATCCTTGTTTTTCATAACCTCCCATTCGTCCTCGTTGGCTTGTGATCCTCGCATGGTTAGCAGTAATAGGAACACACAAGAATATGAACCTACAGACTACTAGAAATTGGTAGTGGTCTATCACAAATCTGTCAAGCAAATCTCGAATTCTTACAAGTTCTTACCCAGCAGCAGGTGGTGATCGGCAATTGATGTAGTCAAAACTCTCAAAGCTTGGATAGAGCGATTGCCAGGTGGTGCCAAACACACGACGTAGAGATATATGGATCGAGGATGGCTTATAATATTGTAGAAAACAGGTCAACAATAATCAATTCAGAGATGCAAAGTTGAATAAACGCTTAACAATGGTATTGTGCTTGTCCTAGGCTAGACTGTGCTAGAGAAGCGAGCCTAGAACACCAAAAAAATCACGGCGCTGCACGTAAACAAAGGCGGAGCACACTTTGGATCTTTTTCTTTTTTGACTTTTTTTGACTTTTTTTCCTCTTTTGTTTTGCTCGGCAACAATTTTTTTCCGAAAAAGTCTTAGAATGGTCTAGCGAAGGACGTATGTAGGGTTGGTGGAACATGGACTAGCAACGAATTTGTGATGGAGGTGGACTCGGATTGGCATGATGGCGGATATGTGGTGGTCTATATGACTCGGATTGGTGGTAGATATGCGGTGGTGGTAGATGGCAGCGGTGATGTATCTGGTGTGGTGGTGGTATATGGCAGCGGTAATGTATATGGTGTAGTGGTCGTGTATGGCAGTGATGAAGATGGTGTGGCGGCGGCATGGCAACCTCTGAACAAAACTCGAAACTCTAAAATACTAGATGCTAAGACCAGCAACTCGACACGACGATGCAACTGCAAATTCAAGAAAGCAAAACACTAAAAAGATTATGCAAAGGCTCAGATTAGTTCGGATATGATGAACTAACCCTAATTTTTTTGTGGATTTTTCGTGGACTATAGGTATGAAGAACTGATGCGATCTAAACTACGAAAAACTGGTAAATCTCACCGACCAACGTGGAAATCTGATACCACTTCATAGAGGTGAAGTTGTCCCTATCTTTTAATGAGATGGTGGTTATCGTTTTGGTGGAGTAGACTTTGAAGATCTGACTACGAACGTGTGAGGACGTCACACCTTAGCAATCAATAACCAACTCCGAGAGGTTACTGACCATGCCGGAGCATGATCAACTTGACCACGAAGGTCTATATCCTGCACGCAAACAAAGAACAAGCAAGAAACTGAGATTGCAATCTGGATATTGCGAATATAAAAGGAAATATTTATTGATGAAAGTGGGGTTCTGTGACACCTTTGTCTGGTCGTGGAACACAAACGAAAAACGCGAAGTTGCAGCTATGGCTAACTTGTAATCTAAACAAAACCCAAATTTAAAACAATGCCCTAAGGACTATATATATGGGGGGTAGAGGGGGATTTCGTGGCCCCTTGGAGGAGGGGTCCGAAACCGACCCTAACTAAGTTTCGCCATACATATGGACTCTAAAAACAGCCTATAATATGGTATTTCCAAATTACATGGGCCTGGCCCAAAAATAAGGTGGCGCGGCACCTATAATGGCCTTTGGACGAATTTTATAAAGTGGCATCATGCATATTTTGTCGAAGGCTTCTTGCTCTCATTACTGTGGCTTCAAAGTGCAAAAATCATCACTGGAAGCTCCATTGCTCTTTCCTACGTGCACACATTCTTCTCCATGCTTGATTCCGCTCCAATGGCCATCCTTCTTATCCATGGTAGGTCCTTCATTCATAAGTAAAACAAAAGTATCTAATTTAGGCAGCATCATATGTTCATGAACATTAGAAGGATTTCCAAGAAACAAAAGTATTTGGTAATTCAATTGATATGCGCGAGCTCTAGTAATTGGTCCAGTATGTATAGCAGCAGGGGTTGTGGGCGTAACATTAGTAGGGATGTCCTCATCAGCACCACCCTCCAAAATGTAATGGATGTAGTAAGTATGATGAACTCCTTGCTCTCATGCTTAAAAAGATAGTATCCTCAACACTCAATCACTCTCTCACAGATTTGGCATGGGTAGAAGATATTGATTTGATGGAAAGCAACTTGGGGAGGCTAGAAATCAAGATGCATATGGTTGGAGTGGATGATCTTGATCTCAACACATGAGTAGGTGGCTCTCTCTAAGAAAAATGGATATGTGAAGTGTTTGTATGTTTTGAGTGCTTCCTCCGCGAGTAAGAGGTGGTGGAGGGGTATATATAGGCATCTCCAAAAATCCAACTATTAGAACATTATTGCCCCACTCGGTGAAACCGAAGTAAAAATTCGGTTGCATCGACTAGTGACAAATGTGGCAACTTTGGCCTTTTGGTGAGACCGATATATGAATATCAGTGGTACCGATATGGGTGACCTAGGTGGTTACCAAGACTCGGTGTCACCAATTCCTAAAACTAAGAAATTCCAATTTTAAGAAATAGGACAACAGAAGGTTGGTCACTGGTTTCGATTGCACCGAATGGAAACTTGGTGTCACTGAGATGCTAGGGTTTGGCATAGGTTATGTCTAAGGAAAAACTCGGTGGGACCGAATGTGAATTGTTGGTGTCATCGATTTTGGACTTTAGGCTTTGGACAGAGAATATTTGTGGGAGAATGGGTGAGTATTTTTTGTGTCTAAGCTCTAAGCACTTGAGCAACCAAATCATCATAATTCATCATCCCCTTGTAATAGTATTGCCTTTCCTATGGACTCAAAAGTGATTTCTCACAAAATATATAATGTAGAGTCTTGTAGCTTGAAGCATGGCCAATCCTATTCCTTTCCTTGGGGAGGTTCTCCACACAATCCTTTAGCCATCCCATCATTGAACTTTTTTCCTTAAGATACACTTGGTGGAAACATTAGTCCAATGAAATATATGTTGTTATTAATTACCAAAACCACCTAGCGAGGAGTTGTTTTTTCAAGAAAAGACCGACAGGCCATACTGCAAGATCCACCTCACCAAGGGTCACGACATCACTGAGTGCCGCCAAATCGAGAAGCTTGCTGAGAAGAAGAAGCAAGAGTACGAAATGTGTGACAAGGAGAAAGGCCTAGATGGTGCTGGTGGTTCCGAGAAGAAAGACTGTGGCGGTCGTGGTGGTCGTCGCGGCAAGGCCAAGCAGCAGAAGGAGAAGCCCGCGAGAGGCCGGGATAAGAAGTCTCATGACGAGGGCGATGATGATGAATATGAAGAAGGATCTGACGGCCGGGAATTCTAGAAGGCAATAGATGCCATGTGTGTTGACGTAGGTGCATCTTTGCACTCTTCTCATCGGCAGCTCAAGCAGTGGGCTCGCGAGGTCAACGCGGCAGAGCCAGTGGCAGAGGCAAGGAAACCCCTCAAGTGGTCCAATACTCCCATCATCTTTGGCACTAAGGACTACCTTGACCGCACAACTGTCGTCGGGTGTGTGCCATTGTTGGTCTCACCAATGATCGGCAACCTGAAAGTAATGAAGACATTGGTCGGGAGTGGGTCCGACTTGAACTTGATTTCTCCAGACGTGATCAAGCGGTTGTAGATCACCGACATGAATCTCAAGCCGATAGGGTCGTTCCAAGGAGTCAATCCAGGAAGATGCCAACCCAAGGGGAAAATTACTCTGTCGGTAACATTCGGCAGCGAGCTCAATTTCTGAACAGAGAAAATTGTTTCTGATGTCGGAAACATGTTGTTGCCGTACAAGGGAATCTTGGGCCGACCGGCACTAGCGAAGATTATGGTGGCATCTCCCCGTGCCTAAAACATGATAAAGATGTCAGGTCTGATGAGCATCATCACAGTCCATGCTGACAACCAAAGCTCAGTCCTCTGCATCGACAAACTCTACCGGGAGGCAGTGGCAGCATCCGCTGACAAGGTACCTGCTCTTGCCGGGAAAGCTCCCAACGGGAATAAAAACAAGAGTTTCAGCAAGACGTCTGGCAAGAACTCCGGGAAGCATGCTGTAGTGTCGCATGCCCGCCGAGGACTTGCCAAAGAGATCTACCGCCAAGAGTAAGAAGAGCAAAGTGACCATCCCCAAGATGAAGCAAGTGGATGCATGGGAGGACGATGAGGTCAGCGCTTTCACCATAAGTGCGACCCTTGACGACAAATAGGAAAGTGCGCTCATCTCCTTCCTGCAGGCGAATGTCGATGTGTTTTCCTGGCAGCTAGCTAACATCCCTGACGTTCCCAGTGAGGTGATTGAGCACAACCTTACCGTTTGTCCCCATGCAAGCCCCATCAAGAAGAAGGTCAGGAAGCAAGCTCTCGAGTGACAAGAGTTTATCGCCGAAGAAATCAAGAAGCTAGAGGCACAAGTTCTGATTAGATGTGTGATCCACCCCACGTGGCTAGCAAACCCGGTGGTGGTGCGGAAGGCAAGCGAAAGTGGAGGCTTTGTATTAAATTTACTGATATCAATAAAGCTTGTACGCAAGATCCCTTTCCCATGTCGTGCATCAATCAAATAGTGGATTCAACTGCCGACTGCGATCTGTTGTCATTCCTTGATGCCTACTCTCGTTATCTTCAGATCTTTATGGCCAAGTAAGACAAAGAAAATACCGCATTCATCACCCCATGTGGCAGATACTGCTTCAAACATATGTCTTTTGGGTTGAAGAGTGTCGGTTCGACATTTGCAAGAGTTGTCCATGTTGGTTTTGAGCCCCAGCTACATAGAAATATGGAAGCATATATGGATGATATAGTGGACAAAACCAAGGACAAGGCAACATTGATACTTTGATGGGGCCTTCTCGTTGCAAGGCGCTGGTGTTGGAGTGTTGCTTGTCGTACCCACCAAAGAGCACCACAAGTGTGTAATCCAGATGTATTTTCCCAGGAGGCATCGACAAACAACATAGATGAGTATGAAGGACTGCTTGTCGGCCTGCGAATAGCGGTAGACCTTGGCATCAGAAAGCTGATAGTCCGAGGGGATTCACAGCTTGTTGTGCGTCAAGTAAACAAGGGTTACCAGGGCCCTCTGATGGAAGCATATGTAGATGAAGTGAGGAAATTGGAAGAGCATCTTGACGGTCTACAAATGGAGCATATTCCTCGTGCAGAGAACAGCATTGCTGATGACCTATCGAAACAAGTTGCGCAAAAGTTACCTATGCAACCAGGCACGTTTATACCCAATCGACTCAACCAGTCACTGTTGGGGAACGTTGCATGGGAAACAAAAAAATTCCTACGCACACGCAGATCTATCCATGGTGATGAGCATCTACGAGAGGGAGAGTGGATCTACGTACCCTTGTAGATCGCTAAGCGGGAAGCGTTAAGAAACGTGGTTGGTGTAGTCGAATGTCTTCGCGATCCAAATCGCCGTGCGCCCCGCGATCCAATCACGATCCGTCCCGCGATCCAATCACGATCTGTACCGCGATCCAATCACGATCCATCCCGCAATCCAATCACGATCCGTCCCACGAACTTAATCACGATCCGTCCCACGAACTTTATCATGATCCTTCTGATCTAGCGCCGAACGGACGGCACCTCCGCGTTCAGCACACGTGCAGCTTGATGACGATCTCCACTGTCTTGATCCAGCAAGAGGAAGTGGAGAGGAGGAAGAGTTCACCGGCAGCGTGACGGCACTCCGGCGATGGTGGTGGAGCAATTCCGGCAGGGCTTCGCCTAAGCACTTTGGAAATCTAATCTAGAGGAGCACCAGTGGAACGGGTAGCACGTGGCCATAAAATCTAGTGCAAAACACCCAATACCACCAGTATATATAAGAGGGAGGGAGGAGGAGGGCTGGATCACCAAGGCTGCCCTTGCGCAAGGAGGAGAGGAGGAATCCTCCTCCAATCCTAGTAGGACTAGGATTCCTCCTTTCCTACTTGGAATCTCTTTCCACCTTGCGTTTTTTCTTTCTCTTTCAACTCCAGCCGCATGGGCCTCTTAGAGGACTTCCACCAGCCCACTAAGGTATGGTTTCCACCCACCCACCGCCCATGTAGCCTCTTGGGTCGAAATACCTCTCCCGATGGTCCCCCGGTACACTACTGGCACTCCCGGTACACTACCGATGAGCCCGAAACTTTTCCGACGACCAAAATAGGACTTCCTATATATGAATCTTTACCTCAGGACCATTCTGAAGCTCCTCGTGACGTCCGGGATCTCATCCAAGACTCCAAACAACCTTCGGTCACCACCATACATAACTCTATACTACCAAAACGTCACCAAACCTTAAGTGTGCAGACCTTGCGGGTTCGAGAACTATGTAGACATGACCGAGACACCTCTATGGCCAATAACCAATAGCAGGACCTGGATGACCATATTGGTTCCTACATATTCAACGAAGATCTTTATCGGTCGAACCTTTATGTCGGGGATTCAGTTAATCCCGTATAACGTTCCCTTTGTTCTTCGGTATGTTACTTGCCCGAGATTCGATGTCGGTATCTCCATACCTAGTTCAACCTCGTTACCAGCAAGTCTCTTTTCTCGTTCCGTAATACAAGATCTCGTGGCTAACACTTAGTCGCATTGCTTGCAAGGCTTGTTGTGATGTTGCATTACCGAGTGGGCCCTGAGATACCTCTCCGTCACACGAAGTAACAAATCCCAGTCTTGATCCATGCCAACTCAACAGACACCCTCGGAGATACCTGTAGAGCACCTTTATAGTCACCCAGTTACGTTGCGACGTTTGATACACACAAGGCACTCCTCCGGTATCCGTGAGTTGCATGATCTCATGGTCATAGGAACATATACTTGACATGCAGAAAACAGTAGCAATAAACTGACACGATCATATGCTACGTTTGTAGTTTGGGTCTTGTCCATCACATCATTCTCCTAATGATGTGATCCCGTTATCAAATGACATCACATGTCAATGGCTAGGAAACCTTGACCATCTTTGATCAACGAGCTAGTTCACTAGAGGCATACTAGGGACAACGTGTTGTCTATTTACCCACACATGTAATGTGTTTCCAATTAATACAATTATAGCATGGACAATAAACAATTATCATGAACAAGGAAATATAATAATAAACACTTTATTTATTGCCTCTAGGGCATATTTCCAACAGTCACACCATTAGTTCGGCAAGCAAAGAAAAGAAATATGAACACCGGTGACTACTTCCCGAGAGAGATACTAGTCGTTGAGAAGAAGCTTATCAGGAGTAACTAGGTGCTTGCCGGTGAGTAGCAAGCTTCGGCAAGATAAATGGTCATGGAAATAGAAGCTAGCACTCCCATGGCGGAAGAAATGCGTCTTGTCCTCGTCGTCAAACTACAGGCTCCAGCATTGGCACGACAGATTGTCCAATACCTCCAAACAGGAGATCTTCCCGAAGAGCAAGAGCAAGCTAAGAGAGTAGCCCGGTAGCCACGCATATACCAATTCATGGACAACACTCTACGCAAGAGAAGACCAAAGAGGGTGAAATTGAAGTGCATTTCCCGGGAATATGGACAAAACATGTTGGCTTAGATACACGAAGGGATATGTGATACGTCTCCAACGAATCTATAATTTTTGCTTGTTCCATGTTGTTATATTATCAATCTTGGATGTTTTACAATAATTTCATAGCAACTTTACATCATTTTTTGGGACTAACCTATTGACATAGTGCCAAAGTGTCAGTTGTTGTTTTTGCTTGTTTTTTACTTCGCAGAAAATCAGAACCAAACGAAGCCCAAACGCTATGGGAATTTTTAGAGATTTTTTATGGACCAGAAGAGATAGGATGTGTAACAGCCCGGGACCGACGCTCCAGAAGATTCCCCTTTTATTTTCGTTCTCGTTTGTGTTTCGTTCTGTTGTTGCATTCATCGTCGCATCATTCGCATCATCCTGCATAGTATCGTCACTCATATTCGAAAACTTACATCCGTTCGTATTCGCCGGTTCTCTCTATTCTTGTCATCAACCATTTTGAGACCAACCACACATGCACACGCCCGCGGCATCGTGAAAAAACCATTTTAAAGTGTGCAAAAAATATTCTTGGATTGGGTTGGAAGTTGGCGTGTGGTCTTGTTTTATTGTCGGTAGACCACCTGCCAAATTTCATCGCAATCAGAGTTCGTTTGATACCCGAACGGTCAACCGTAGTAGTGCAGTTGTCGGTTTATTGCCGAACATTTTTTTGGTGTTTGAAACCTCTGTCATGGGCCACCATCGCTCTCTCTCTCCTTAGTCCACATCCCTCTACATAGCCCACTAATCCCATCAAACCCACCTCTCCGATCGGACCGTTTGATCGCGATTGGAGGGTCGAAACGCCCCTAACCCTAAACCTGCCTATTTAAGGACCCCTCTAGTCAATTTTTGGACCTAACACTAGCCCCCACCTCAAATTTCATGTAGACAGCCCTTCCCACCTCGTAGCCGCCGCACCCTTGCTTCGTTTTCCGCGCTGGTGCATCCACTACCTCCACTTGGTGCCATCCGAATGGGCAGCCACCGCCGCGCCGCCGCTTGCAGCCTACCATAGCCTGTCACGTCGCTTCCTCCACCTCCCACATCACCACGGCCCACTCGAGCCCGCCTCCGGCCCGCTCCGGGATGAACCGGGCCCGAGCGCGCCCGGATCGCGTTGCTGCCGCTCTCCCGAATCCCGCAGCCCCACTGAAGATTGTCGCCGCCTCGCCCGTGGCCAGCCTATGCCCTGAGCCGCCGTCGTGTGTCGTCCACGCTCGCCGAAGCCGCGTCGCCGGCGACCAAGGACCCCCGCCATCGGTTGACCTCTCCCTTCCCTCTCATTCTTCCTCATCTCTCCATCTCCTCTAACCTCCCAGCTGGCCTTCTGTCTCCTGGCAGGTCGCTCGTCTGCCATGGATGCTGCAGGAGCTCGCCGCTGTGCCGTGGATCCCGCCATCGGCAAGATCCGACCGGACCCGGATCGGGGGAACCATCCCTGCCTCTGGTCGTCGTGCCACCTGCCGGAGTAGCCCAGCTCCTCCCCTGGTTCGCATCGCCATAGACGAGCGCATGCTTGATTCCACGCCCGCGTTGACCCGCTCGCCTTCGGTCGTGTGGGCCCCGCTGCAGCGCCACGGCCAAGCCCCACCTCGACTAGTTGCCCCAGCTAGCCTCCCCTGCCTCACCAAGTGGGCCAAGGCTCTGGAGGTGAGCCTAGCGCCCCCCGTGTGTTCATTGTTTTTTTCCTCTTTAGGCCCATGCGATTTTATTTTAATTTCAGAACGATTGCCCGTTTTAAAATTGCTATATCTAATGAAATGTGCGACAGAATAAAACATTTTATATATGTAAGATGCTCAAAAAACATGTATATTAATAATATGAAGTTTTCATCCATGTTTAAAATACCTAAGCTCGTTGTTTGCATCATTGTTGCCCAAATGCTATGTTTTTTATCACGCATAATTATTTAACATGCATCGGAATTTAATCCAACAATATGTTAAAATTGTTCGTATTATCGGCATCGCATTTTCATGCTTGACAAACTTGTCCATTATAACATTTGCATTTAACTTGTATTAATAATTGCTAAAAGGGGATTAGGCCATAACCTTGCATAATTAATTGTGAAATATTTTCCTACATGAACCTATCATATTATATATGTTTCGGGGTAGAAAAATCCATAGAATTTATCTGCGTATTTAGTTTTGTCGTTTGAGCTTTTTGTGTGCATGTCATTTTTGGTGTGATGCCCTTTTGTATATTTTGTGTGATTTAATCTATGCATGATATGAAATAATTTTGAACATGAGATATGCCCTTTGACATTTGCACTAGCCCCTGGTCATTTTGGTTGCCATGATAATTCATGTTTAGGTGTTGTTTCCTTGTTGCCAACATGCTATAAAAATATTGCTGTTTTGAGGGGTCTAAATATTTCTAAGTCTGGAATCTGTAACATTTTGTTGTTGTCTAGCCATGTGTTTTGCTAGTGATCTAGAACCCCTTTGGGGTTGGTGTAGTGGAGTTATTTGTAGCTTATAATGTATAATACCATGCTGCTAATTTTCATGCCATAATATGCCCTGTAGCATATATATTTTTACTGCTGTCAATATGC
Organism: Hordeum marinum; assembly: GCA_022496015.1. Lineage (NCBI taxonomy): Eukaryota > Viridiplantae > Streptophyta > Magnoliopsida > Poales > Poaceae > Hordeum > Hordeum marinum. The sequence continues at coordinate 219,567,668 of CM039672.1, forward strand.
CTTCGTGATAAAAAAACTACACTATCAAAACTGCTAAGTCTGAAACTGTTTTCAGTTAGCCATGTTGTGAACTTCCTACCATGTGATCCATGCCTATTTTGAGTATGATATGTAAAGATGAAATGAAGTGTGTGTTATATGGGACCGTCCCCGCTCGCTGGAGCCACGTCGCCGGCGACCAAGGACCCCTCCCTTCCCTCTCATTCTTCCTCCTCTCTCCCTCTCCTCTAACCTCCTAGTCGGCCTTCTGTCTCCTCGCAGGTCGCCCGTCCACAATGGATGCTGCAGGAGCTCGCCGCTACGCCATGGATCCCGCCGCCAGCCAGATCCGATCGGACCCGGATCGAGAGAACCATCCCCGCCGCCGACCATCATGCCGCCTGCCGGAGTCACCCAGCTCCTCCCCTGGTTCGCATCGCTATGGACGAGTACATGCTCGATTCCACGCCATCGTTGACCCGCTCGCCTTCGATCGCATGGGCCCCGCTACAACCCAGCCCGCCTTGCCTGGTTACCCTAGCCGGCCTCCCCTGCCTCACCAAGTGGGCCAAGGCCCATGAGGTGAGCCCAGCGCCCCCCGCGTGTTCTTTGGTTTTTTCCTGTTTAGGCCCATGCGGTTTTATTTTAATTTCAGAACGATTGCCCGTTTTAAAATTGCTATATCTCATGAACCATGCGGAGGAATAAATTGTTTTATGTATGTAAGATGCTCAGAAAAACATGTAGATTAATAATATGACGTTTTCATCCATGTTTAAAATACCTAAGATTGCTGTTTGCATCATTGTTGCACAAATGCCATGTTTTGCATCACGCATAATTATTTAACATGCATCGGAATTTAATCCAACAATATGTTAAAAATGTTCGTATTATCGGCATCGCATTTTCATGCATGACAAACTTGCCATTTTAACATTTGCATTTAACTTGTGTTAATAATTGCTAAAGGGGGATTAGGCCATTACCTTGCATAATTAATTGTGAAATATTTTCCTACATGAACCTATCATATTATATATGTTTTGGGGTAGAAAAATCCAAAGAATTTATCTACGTATTTAGTTTTGTCGTTTGAGCTTTTTGTGTGCATGTCATTTTTGCTGTGATGACCTTTTGTCTATTTCGTGTGATTTAATCCATGCATGATATGAAATAATTTTGAACATGAGATATGCCCTTTGACATTTGCAGTAGCCCCTGGTCATTTTGGTTGCCATGATAATCCATGTTTAGGTGTTGTTTTCTTGTTGCCACATGCTATAAAAATATTTCTGTTTGGAGGGGTCTAAATATTTCTAAGTTTGGAATCTGTAACATTTTGTTGTTGTCTAGCCATGTGTTTTGCTAGTGATCTAGAACCCCTTTGGGGTTGGTGTAGTGGAGTTATTTGTAGCTTATAATGTATACTACCATTCTGTTAATTTTCATGCCATAATATACCCTGTAGCATATAGTTTTACTGCTGTCAATATGCCTTCGTGATAAAAAAAACTGCACTGACAAAACTGCTATTTTCACTAAGTTTGAAACTGTTTTCAATTAGCCATGTTGTGAGCTTCCTAGCATGTGATCCATGCCTCTTTTGAGTATGATATGTGAAGATGAAATGAAGTGTGTGTTATATGCTACTTCCCCATGCTTAGTTTGTACATTTTAGGATCTTGTAGCTTGTTGTTTTCCTGTGTGCAAAATGCTATGGTTCTGTTTTAGGCATGTTGTGGTTGAACCGTAGCTCCGTTTTGGGCATGCCATATATGAAACATGCTTAGAATTTCATGTAGTATGATAATGTATTGCTTCATTCATGATTTAAAATGCTTGTGGTTGTCATTTTCATGCATTTTGCATTCACGACATATTATCTTGTGCGGGTCATAACTTTTAGACCGTAGCTCCATTTGAGATGTTCCATATATGTAAATCGACTAGGATGACATGTAGAATTGCATGGTATACTTTATTCTGTTGTTTAAAAATTATAAAATATGGATAGTTCAGATCTGTACCAATTTCGAAATTAACATATGGGGTCATTTCGGAAATGCTATAAGTTGTTTCCGACCTCATTTAAGATGCCTAGATAGATAGTTTACTTATGCTTCACCTCTTGCCATGTTTAACAACATCTAATATTGTTGTGTACCTAACGAGAGTGAACTAAATAATTCGAATGTGAAGTTCCGTCAATATGCAACTCGTTGCATATTGAGCTTCACTTAATGTGTAGAAGTTGATTGTTATGCTTGCCATGCCTTGCATAATTAAACCGGACATGCATCATATTTGTTTGCGCATCATGTCATGCATATGTTGTGGTGTACCGTTTGTTGATTGTTGTTTCGGATTGTTTCTTCTCGATAGAGTTCCGAAAGTGTTCGGAGTGTGAGGATTCGTTCGTCTACTTCATGGATCGTCTTCTTCATGGATTCGTTCTTCTTCCAAGCGGGATCTCAGGCAAGATGACACATTTACCTGGATACCACTACTATCATTGCTATGCTAGTTGTCCCGCTTTTATCGTTATGTCTCGCTACCTACCACTTGTTTGACAAGCCTCCCAACATTGCCATGATAAGCCTCTAACTCTCTACCTCCCAGCAAACCATTGTTTGGCTATGTTACCGCTTGCGCAGCCCTTCTTATAGCATTTCTAGCTGCAAGTGCAATTACTTCCATATGTCAACATGGACATTCATTTGTTATCGCAATATTATTGCTATTTAATTTAATGCACATATATACTTGGTAAAGGGTGGAAGGCTTGACCTTTTGCTCGGTGTTTTGTTCCACTCTTGCCGCCCTAGTTACTTGTGAACCGGTGTTATGTTCCATAATTGAGTGCTCCTAACATGCTCGGGGTTGTTATAGGGACCCCTTGATTTTTGTTTTAGGATAAAACTTGTCTGGCAAGGCCCAACATTGGTACTACATTTGTTCAACATAATAATACTGAACATCATTACTAAATCATAGAGCGTCATGAACCCGAGGAGTAATTTAACATAATACAGGGGGGCCAGTGCTGCTGGTGCTGGTCCAAAATAGAGCACTATGCAGGGCCACCTTGAGGAAACTCGAGGGATTTCTATCAGGCCTCCGTACGCGTAGCTTATCCGTTGTGGCCTGAGAACGATATATGCAGCTGCTATCAGGATTGTCGGCACGTCGGGCGGCCTTGGTGGACTTGTTTTACCTTTCCCAAATGTCTTGCGTGTGGGATTTTGACGACACTTCGGGCTATCTCGAAGTTGAGATTTTCCATCGGGATTCCGCAAATACTACGGGTGATTCCGCAGTTGAGGAATTCCAACGCGGCGTGTGGTTAATTTGTGATGGACTAATTGGAGCACCCCCTGCAGGGTCAAATCTTTCGGAAAGCCATGCCCGCGGTTATGTGGCAACTTGGAAACTTTGTTTAACACCCGGTAGTAGCAAACATGAAGTAAATTATAATAAAATATAGCAACTGTGTGAGTAACCGTGACATTCTCTTCTCGTGAGTCCTTATCCGAGAGAGAACACGATGGGGTTATGTTTGATGTAATTAGGTGTTCAGGATCACTTAGTGATCATTACTAGTTCACGTCCGTTATGCGTAGACCACCATACTTTACTTTTTGTATTCGTAAGTTAGCCACTCAAATACATGCTTAGTTATGCTTGTTGCAGCCTCACCACTTAACCATACCTCACCCATTAAGATTTGCTAGTCTTGATACCCTTGGAAATGAGATTGCTGAGTCCCTGTGGCTCACAGTTTACTACAATAACAGTTGCAGGTACAGGTAACGCGATGCTTTGACATGAGTGTGATGCTTGTTTTGATTTGGAGTTCTTCTTATTCATCATCAATCTAGGATGGGTTCCATGCGGCAGCCTGGGATAGCAAGGATGGATGTCATTTATTCATTTGTTTTCGTCTGTAGTCGGACCCTGCTCTTTTGTAGATGTTTGAATATGTTGTTGTATTGATGTGATCTTGATGTAGCTTGTGGAGAGTGTAAGCCAATTCCATATACTCATCTCTTCTGTCCATGTACTTGTAATGATATTCATTCTTGCGAAATGACGAGATGCGCTCCTATCTCTGTCAAGGCCCTCGTGCCAAAATAAGGATAGGATCGCATCTTGGGTGTTATAGGATGGTCCAAGGAGCAATAGGAGAGGGTGGCCAGGGGGGCCACCCTCCACCAGGGCGCGCTAGAGACCCCTCGCGCGGCCAGGTGGAGGGTACCCACCTCGGGAACCCCCCCCCCCAACCGACTATTCACCCTATAAATTCCCAAATATTTGGAAAACCCTAGAGGAGTCGACAAAACACAATTCCAGCCGCCGCAAGTTCCAGAACCTCAAGATCCAATCTAGCACCATCATGGAGGGGTTCATCTTGATCATAGGTGCCTCTTCGATGATGCGTGAGTAGTCAACCATAGACCTACGGGTCTGTAGGAAGTAGCTAGATGACTTCCTCTCTCTCTATATGATTCTCAATACAATGGTCTCTTGGAGATCTATTTGATGTAATGACTTTTACGATGTGTTCGTTGGGATATGATGAATTTTGAGTTCATGATCAGTTTCTATCCATGGATATGATTTGAGTCTTCTTGGATCTCTTATTTGCATGATTACTTCTAGACTCGTATTTATTCTTCGAATCTTTGGTTTAGTTAGGCCAACTAGATCGATTTTTCTTGCCATGGGAAGAGGCGCTTTGTGATTGGTTCGATCTTGCGGTGTTCTTTTCCAGTGACAGAAGGGGCAGCAACACACACATGTATCGTTGCCATTAAGGATAATAAGATGGGGTCTATTCCTACATGAATAGATCTTGACTACATCATGTCACCGTTCTTATTGCATTACTCCGTTCTCCCATGAACTTAATACATTAGATCCATGCTAGATAGCAGTCGATGTGTGGAGTAACAAAAGTCGACGCAAAATCTGTTCGGTCTACTTATATTGGACATGATGCCTATATAATGATCATTTCCTAGATATCATCATGATTATTTGATCTTCTATCAATTTCCTAATGTCTACTATGCAACCTTCTTCTTGTAGACTCGTTTAGGGCCTCCAAGCGCAGAGTTTTGTAGGACAGTAGCAAATTTCCCTCAAGTGGATGACCTAAGGTTTATCAATCCGTGGGAGGCATAGGATGAAGATGGTCTCTCTCGAACAACCCTGCAACCAAATAACAAAGGGTCTCTTGTGTCCCCCAACACACCCAATACAATGGTAAATGTATGGGTGCACTAGTTCAGCGAAGAGATGGTGATACAAGTGTAATAAGGATGGTAGATATAGGTGTTTGTAATCTGTAAATAAAAAAAGCAAGGTAACTAATGATAAAAGCGAGCACAAACGGTATTGCAATGCTTAGAAACAAGTCCTAGGGTTCATACTTTCACTAGTGCAAGTTCTCTCAACAATACTGACATAGTTGAATCATATGTAAATCCCTAACATGCGACAAAGAGTCCACTCCAAAGTCACAAATATAGGAGAACAAACAAAGAAATTATTGTAGGGTACGAAGCCACCTCAAAGTTATCTTCTCCAATCAATCGTATGAGCTATCCCTATAAGTGTCATGAACAGCCCTAGAGTTCGTACTAAAATAAAACCTTAAGATACACATCAACCAAAACCCGAATGTCACATAGATAATCCAATGTCACCATGAGTACCTATGGTCTTGATTATACAATACACATCACACAATTTCAGATTCATCATGTTAAATCCAACACAAAGAACTTCAAAGAGTGCCCCATAGTTTCTACCAGAGAGTCAAGACGAAAATATGTGTCAACCCCTATGCATAGATTCCCAAGGTCACGGAACCTATAAGTTTATCACCAAAACATACATCAAGTGTATCAATAGAACATCCCATTGTCACCACGGATATCCCATCGCAAGACATACATCAAGTGTTCTCAAATCTGTTAAAGACTCAATCTGAGAAGAAAACTTCAAAGGGAAAACTCAATTCATCATAAAAAGATAGAGAGGGGAAAACTCCGTATGATTCATCTATATTAATATAGCTCACGGTACATCAAGATCATGTCATCTCAAGAACACGAGATAGAGAGAGAGAGAGATCAAACACATCACTACTCGTACATGCCCTCAGCCCCGAGGGTGAACTACTCCCTCCTCATCATGGAGACCGCCGGGATGATGAAGATGGCCTCTGATGATGATGGCCCCCTCCGGCAGGGTGCCAGAACGGGCTCCCAATTGGTTTCTTGTGGCTACAAAGGCTTGCGGTGGCGGAACTCCCGATCTAGGTTTCTTTCTGGAGGTTTCTGGATTTATAGGAGTACTTGGCGTTGGAATCACGTCAAGGGGACTCTCGAGGGGCCCACAAGCCAGGGGGCGCACCCTAGTGGCTTGTGGCCTCCTCGGGACTCCTCTCCGGTGACTTTTTGCTCCGGTATTTTTTGTATTTTCCAAAAATATTCTCCATAAATTTTCAGCCCATTCTAAGAAATTTATTTCTGCACAAAAAAACGACCCCATGGTAGTTCTGCTGAAAACAACGTGAGTCCAGGTTAGTCCTAATAAAATCATACCAAAATCATATAGAATTATTGTAAACATCACATGAATACTTCATAAATTATAGATAGATTGTAGACGTATCATCGCCCAACAATAATTTGTTCACCCACGGTGTGTTATACTCATGAGAGATGCCACTAGTGAAACCAACGACCCCCGGGTCTACTTTTCCAACACATTGCTTTCCGATCTACTATTTTGCCTTTTTGTTTTCAGATCAATTAATCCAAAAAAACAAAAATAACTTGCTTCACTTTTTGTTTACTTATTTTATTTTGTGTTCTTGCGAGATCTATTTGCCAAAACTATCATGACCTAATATATATTATTACCGTAGAGAGCTTCACAACCTCTCTTTCGCGTCGGGTTGCAAGTATTTGTTATTTGTGTGCAGGTGATGTTTACGTGGGTGCGTGATCTTCCTCTATAGATTCATACCTTGGTTTCATAACTCAGGGAAATACTTATCGTCGTTGTGCTGCATCATCCCTTCCTCTTTGGGGATATACCCACGCGGTCTCAAGCCACGTAAAAGGAATTACTGGCGCCGTTGCCGGGGAGGAAGCAATCTCATCTACCATGATCCTAATCACAAATCTCGTTTCCTTGCAATTTACATTATTTTCCCTTTTCCTCACATTTTCCTCTCCCCCACTTCACAAATTTGTTGTTTTATTCGCCCTCTCTTTTTTGTGTGCCTTTTTCTCGTCAGATCTCTTGTTTGCTTGCAATCTTGTCTACGTAGTCATGATGCCTCAACTCAAATATTATGACGTTCCTTACCCCAATATTTTGCTTGAGATTGGAAAAATTACCAAGGAATATATGACCACACAATTTGAGCATAATAAGTATTTCACCGAGGAGCTTAAAGAACATTCTACCACACTAGAGGTCATAACAAAACAACTTGATGATATTAGTAGCAAAGTTGCTAATCTCCAAACTAAGTATGCTCATGCTAAAAATTTGCTAGGAAAAATATCTGATGCACAAGCCACTTTAGTGAATCAAATGCCCGCTAAACTAATTTCTCTAGAGGATAAAAATGATGAGGGTCTTAAAATGATTGGTGTTTGATATATTGATTCCTCGTTTAGTAATGTTAAAATTGATGATAAAGGGACTGAAGAAGAGTCATCTTTAGTTAGAGGGCGTCCCAATGATTTGGAGGGTGAAAATCTTGATGAAAATTTTGATAAAAGTGGGTTTGGAGAGGTCAAAACTTTAACTAGTGATGTACCCACTATCTTTGATTACAAAGACTTTAATTATGAGAGTTGATACTTGGTTGATTGTATTTCTTTGCTGCAATACATGATAAATTCACCCCATGCTTATGAACAAAATAAATCTTTTACTAAACATATCATTGATTCCATGATGAAATCCCTAGAAGAAAAGTTGGAATTAGAGATTTCGATTCCTAGAAAAATGCATGATGAGTGGGAACCTACCATTAAAGTCAATATTAAAAATTATGAATGCTTTTCTTTATGTGATTTGGTTGCTAGTGTTTCCACAATTCCGGAATCTCTATGTGATGTGCTTGGTCTTACCAATATTGAAGAATGTTCTCTTAATTTGGACTTGGCGAATTCTACTATTAAAAGGCATGTGGGAAGAATTAATGATGTTCTTATTCTTGCAATTAGGAATTATGTGCCCATTGATTTTTACTATACTTGATACTGATTGCAATCCGTCTTGTCCTATAATACTTGGTAGACCGTTTTTACGCACAATAGGTGTCGTGGTTGATATGAAAGAAGGCAATATTAAGTTTCAGTTTTCTCTTAGAAAGGGTATGGAACACTTCAGTAGAACAAGAATTAAGCCACCCTATGAATCAATCATGAGTGCCTTCTATGGAGTGAAAAACTAAGGATGACAATACTTGAATCTATGTAGTATACCTAGCTAGGGCGTAAAACGATAGCGCTTGTTGGGAGGCAACCCAATGAATAAATTATTTTTATATTTTCCTTTCTGTTTTTGAGTGTTTTGCAAAATTATGATTCCTGTTATGAATGTGTTTTTATGTTTTAACTAGTGTTTGTTCCAAGTGATGCCGTTAGGATGATCCATAAGATGAGTAGAAACAATGCTGAATCTAAAACAGAAACTTTGTTCCCAGTGCACGGATTTTCATTTTTTACTGGAATGTGAGATTGAGCTCAAATGTTAACATAGTATTGCTATACAAATTCTTTAAGTTGTCCTAATTGTTCAGAATTTTTAAATTTCCATAAGTATGGGTAGAGTACAAATTACAACAGACTGTTCTGTCTGAAACGGATTTAGTTTTCTGCATTGTGTGTTTGTTTTGATGAATCTATGGCTTTATTGGGGGGTATAAGTCATGGCAAAGTTAAAATACAGTAGGTATAATGCAATAACAAAATAAAAATGGGTTTACAACAGTATCTAGAGTGGTAGTTTGCTTTATTATACAAACGGATCTCACGAGAATTTAGTCAAGTTTTGTGTGATTGAAGTTTTCATGTTTTGGGTGAGATCATGATGGATGAAGGAATAAGGAGTAAGAAGATCATAAGATTGGGGATTCTACAGCACCCCAAGGCAATATCCAAAGAATAACAAGCAACTACGCTTGGGGATGCTCCGGGTGGCATCCCCTCTTTCTTCTAACAACCATCGGTATTTTACTTGGAACTATATTTTTATTCCTCACATATCATGAGTTTTGCCTTGAGTGTCTTGTCTCTTTGCTTTATTTGGTTTTTATACTTGCTGCACACAACTATTTGAGAGAGCCAAAATTATGATATGATTTGCTAGAATTGCTCTTTATGCTTCACTTAAATCTATTGAGCAAAGGAAGTGCTCGTATGCTTCATGTGTATATTTTTGAGCACGGCAAGCTTTTAGATGTTTGAAGAAATGCTCTCATGTTTAATTTATATTAATTTGAGAGTTAGTACTTTTGAAAGAATACTCTCATTCTTCACTTATATTATTTTTAGAGATGAAACTTGTATGCTCATGTTCTTCACTTATATCCATGTGAGCTTATCAAAAGCAATTGCAATATATGAAACTAGTAAAAAGGTGATAGATATTCAAGAGGGGTATAATAATAACTTTCATGAAGATCATTGGACAAATTAAACTTGATTCCTTGTAATAATTTTGAGACATGACAATATTGATATGTGAGTCATGTTGGTGAGTAAGTATGCTTGGTAAGAATATTGGTGTTAAGGTTTGTGATTCCTTATGCAAGCACGAAAGTTAATAGTTGTGCTATGAAATTACATCCTACTTATGGTGCATTATTTAGTGTTACTTATGCTTAATGCTTGCTTATGTGATTTTTCGTTTCTTGGTTGGATGCTTATCAATCTTTTGCTAGCCTTCACTAGTACTAAGTAGAAACTTGTGCATCCAAAATCCTTAAACCAGTTTTGCCAAATGAGTCCACCATACCTACCTATATACGGTATTTCCATGCCATTCCAAAAAAAATTGTATGTGCCACCTCTAAATTTCAAAATAAATTTTCCTTTTTGTGTGCTCTTACCTCTCATGAAATGGTAGGGGATGACCGATATTTTTCCATGCTAGATGTGCTATTCTCAAGATGAGTGTTTATTCACTTGTCATTGCACGAAAGTATGGAGGTAATAGGGATGCCAGGTCCCAACATGAAAAATAAAAAAATACTTTATGTTGTCACATAATAAATTCCTTGGAAAGTGTTGGTATGGAAGGCAATCGTGGATTCGACTAGCCATGGAAAGTGAAAGTATGGTGGAAAAAGGAATAAACTTTATTTTCTGTTTGGGAACCGCCTATGATGTATCTAGCATGGAAAGATATTGAAATCTCTCAGTCGTTCTCGTTAACAGGAAAAGCATGCCACTCAAAATATGGTTTCTCTATCAATTTAAACACTTGAGCTCTAGCACCTCTACAAATCCCTACTTCCCTCTACGAAGGGCCTATCTATTTACTTTATGCAATTTTTACTTTCAATTTTAGTCTCCATCTTCTCTTATAAAGCACCAACTAGGAGGCATTATGATGATACTTGAGCATTCGGTGTAGATAATATTTGAGTGTGTATTGTGAATGGATCAATGATTGAGCATGATGGGCTAGGGATAACTTGCTTTAGCGTTGGTATTTTGAAAGACATGGATGCTTGTTGATACGCTTGAGTATTAAAGATTTCATGTCAAAACTAGACTATTGCTTTGAACCATTTAAAATTCCAAATGTTCATGCTACAAAGAAAAGAATATATGATGAACATGTTAGGCATCATTTCACATCAATAATTCTGTTTTTATCACATGTAGGAATTAAGCTTGGGGATGCTGATACTTCTCCAACGTATCTATATTTTGTGCTTGTTCCATGATGTTATATTATCAATCTTGGATGTTTTACAATCATTTTATAGTAGCTTTATATCATTTTTTGGGACTAACATATTGACATAGTGCCAAAGTGTCAGTTGTTGTTTTCACTTGTTTTTTACTTCGCAGAAAATCATTATCAAATGGAGCCCAAATGCTACGGGAATTTTTTGGAGATTGTTTATGGACCAGAAGAGCCAAGATGGGCCAAGGAGGAATAGGAGAGGGGGCCCAGGATGACCATCCTCCACCAGGGCATGCTAGAGGTCCCTGGCGCAGCCTGGTGGAGGGTGCCCACCTCGGGAACCCCCTCAATCGACTATTCGCCCTATAAATTCCCAAATATTTGGAAAACCCTAGAGGAGTCGATGAAACACAATTCCAGCCGCCGCAATTTCCAGAACCTCGAGATCCAATCTAACACCATCATGGAGGGGTTCATCTTCATCATAGGTGCCTCTCCGATGATCCGTGAGTAGTCCAGCATAGACCTACGGGTCTGTAGGCAGTACCTAGATGGCTTCCTCTCTATCTATGATTCAGAATAGAGTGGTCTCTTGGAGATGTATTTAATGTAATGACTTTTGTTGTGTGTTTTTTGGGTTCCGGTGAATTTTAAGTTCATGATCAGTTTCTATCCATGAATATGAATTGAGTCTTCTTTGATCTCTTATTTGCATGATTACTTATAGCCTTGTATTTCTTCTTTGAATCTTTGGTTCAGTTAGGGCAACTAGATCGATTTTTCTTGCCCTGGGAAGAGGTTCTCTGTGATTGGTTCGATCTTGCGGTGTTCTTTCAAGTGACAGAAGGGGCAGCAAGACACACATGTATCGTTGCCATTAAGGATAACAAGATGGGGTCTATTCCTACATGAATAGATCTTGTCTACATCATGTCACTATTATTATTGCATTACTCCATTTTCCCATGAAATTAATACACTAGATGCATGTTGGATAGCGGTCGATGTGTGGAGTAATAGAAGTTGATGCAGAATCGTTTCGGTCTATTTATCTTGGACGTGATGCCTATATAATGATCATTGCCTAGATATCGTCATGATTATTTGATCGTCTATCAATTGCCCAATAGTAATTTGTTCACTGACCGTGTGCTATACTCATGAGAGAAGCCACTAGTGAAACCTACGGGCCCCGGGTCTACTTCTCCAATATATTGATTTCCGATCTACTATTTTGCCTTTTTATTTTTAGATCTATTGATCCAAAAAAACCAAAAATACCTTGCTGCACTTTTTGTTTACTTATTTTATTTTGTGTTCTTGCGAGATCTATTTGCCAAAACTATCATTACCTAATCTATCTTATTACCGTAGAGAGCTTGACAACCTCTCTTTTGCGTCAGGTTGCAAGTATTTGTTATTTGTGTGCAGGTCCTATTTACGTGGGTGCGTGATCTTACTCTATGGATTGATACCTATGTTTCATAACTGAGGGAAATACTTACCGTCGATGTGCTACATCATCCCTTCCTCTTTGGGGAAATACAGATGCGGTCTTAAGCCACGTCAAAGGAATTTCTGGCGTCGTTGCCGAGGAGGAAGCAATCTCATCTACCAGGTTCCTAATCACAAATCTCATCTCCTTGAAATTTACATTATTTGTCATTTTCCACTCGTATCCTCTCCCCCACTTCACAAATTTGTTGTTTTATTCGCCCTCACTTTTTTTGTTTGCCTTTTTCTCGTCAGATCTCTTGTTTGCTTGCAATCTTGTCTGCGTAGTCATGATGCCTCCACAAAGATATTATGATGTTCCTTACCCCCAATATTTTGCTTGAGATTGAAAAAACTACCAAGGAATATATGACCACACGATTTGATCATAATAAGAATTTCACCGAGGAGCTTAAAGAACATTCTACCGCACTAGAGGCCATAACAAAACAACTTGATGATATTAGTAGAGAAGTTGCTAATCTCCAACCACATTTATCTTGCATCCCTTACATTCGGTGCGATACAAAGACAAAAGGATATAACCTATCTAAGGAGCAATTCACCTTTGGAATTTGTCTAGGATGCCATGCGCGCCTAGTCAGAATCGTTGCCCTTGCTCTTGACGCTAGGAGAGCCATAGTCGTCGTCGCTCTTGCTGGAGGATTCGAAGGCGCTACCACTCAAGCTTTCTGTGTTGCACTCCAGACGGTTGCTAGAGGCCCCAAAGAACTTCACGGAGAGTGTACCAGATCCGTCGAACCTGAATTGGAGGAGATACCCCGGACCCAGGCCACGGGAGCGGGCGAATGACTTCCACCCTCGTGTCAAGAACGTGGGGCTACATGCGGAAGTCTCGGCCGCCACCCAAGCAGGTTCGTTGCAACAGACGTCCACCCGAAGCCATAGGCCCAAGGGCCTGCTGGCTTCCATGACCCTTGCGAAGGGGTCTGGAAGTCACAGCCAGCTATGAGCATGGCGGCACAGTGGCATGATGAACTTGTATGCCATCTCCTCGGCATAGCCATCCAACCGGGGAGGAAGGAGGGGCATCCCACCATGGCCACCCCGGCTCGAAGCACCTCACCTCTTGTCGGTGTCAAAACTAGTGGAGCTCGCTTAGGGGGTCCCGAGTTGTGAGACTAGGATCGATGGTAATAGGGGACGAAGGAGACGATGTTTACCCAGGTTCGGGCCCTCCTATGGAGGTAAAACCCTACGTCCTGCTTGATTGTATTGATGATGTGTAAGTTACAGAGTTGATCTACCTCGAGATCGAAATATCTAAACCCTAGATGAGTTGGCCTCTCTCTACAACCTAAAACCCTCCGGTTTATATAGACATCGTGGGTACCTAGGGTTTACACATAGTCGGTTACACATAGAAGGAAAAAACATGCATATTCACTATCCAATCTTGGAGGACACCCCATGATTCCTGAAGCTTCCTTCCTGGAGACAGGGCCTTCAATCAATCCAATGCTCTCTAAACGTCCCATATAGTCCGGCCCATGAGAAACAGGTCGGCCACCCGAGTACCCCTTAAACCAGGACTCCCTCAATAGCCCTCGAACTTGCCTCCAACACCAAGGGTCTTAGCTCCAGCTTCGCTTGATCAGATTGCTCGTCTCCTCAATCAGTGATCGGCCGAGTTTAGTTCGGCCTCCGATGACATGTAGTATTTCCCGATCTGTGGATTGCCCGAACACCATGAATAGCTTAGACCCAAAGACCAAGTGTAAAGGAGGAAACAAAGTTCCCTAACAACCTTTCTGACCAAAGGTCACGGCCCACCATGACTGCTGCACCAGTTACAAAAACTCAATTCGCGGTTTGACCGTTTTTCCACTAGCACGATCCATCAATGCATAGATCGTGCTCTGTTCCACACGGGATATGATTAATCATGCACGCATAACGACATGCATGCCTTGGGAAGCGGAGGGATTCGCGACACAGTAAAGGGAGGTTAACCAGCGACTAGCCTCATAAAAAGGGAAAGAAAACCCCAAAGCTTAATCGTGCTTCCCATTCGCATCCTCTAATTCCCTAATCTCTTGAGCCTCCAGAGCACAGATCTAGGTTTTCCACAACTCCCCCTCCGAGTTCGGCTATAGACGGTTCTGGTTCCAACGGCAAGTGGGAGGCCTCCACAGTCACTGACGAGCATATCTGGGACCTGAAGGACGCCAGCTACCTCCCCGCCAACATCTACCACCGCTCTCCAGAGTAGAACCAAGCGGTTCCCACTCCCAAGCCATGCGAGAGGGTGGTATTCATCCCTCACTTCATTCGGGGACTGGGCTTACCGCTCCACCCCTTCGTCAGGGGCCTGATGTTCTTCTAGGGACTCGACTTCCACGACCTCCTGCCAAACTCCTTCATGCACATATCGGTCTTCATCATCGTCTGTGAGGCCTTCTTGTGGGTCGAACCGCACTTCGGACTGTGGCTCAAGGTATTTAATATCAAGCCAAAGTGTGTCGCAGGCGAACACGCAGACTGTAGCGGGGCGGTCATCAGCAAGCTCCCCGCGTCGGATGGCCATCCGGCACCTTCATCGACACCATCAAAATTTGGCAAAAAGAGTGGTTTTATATCACCGAGCCAAGGGAGGAAGGTCGGTCTGCCCCGGCAGAAATCAGATCCGGTCCCCCCACCAGATTGACCTCATGGCTCTGAAAGGGCCTTAATTGGGGGTCGAATACGGAGGTGGACAACCTGCAGAAGCGCATCGCCTCAATGATCAGAGGCAAGATCAAGCTGGCCAACGTGGTCCAGATTATGCTTTGGCGGCGCATCCTCCCCTGTCAGCGCCGAGACTCACCCATGTGGGCTTATCGGCTTGATGATGAGCCCACTATTCGTCAGCTCTTTCGCACCACTCTAGAGAAGTTGTGGAAGGCGTTGTTCAAGGCTCAGGAGAGCTGGCCATCTAAGGAGGAGTAGCATGGCCTACATGTCGATAACCCTCCTTCCTAGGTATAACATAGTTTTAATAGATCGGCTCTGTTTTCCGAAAGAAAATCTAAGCACCTTTCTGAACACCTTTGTAGAAATGGTTGAGCAAAGCCATGGGCATCAACTGCCTGGCACCATAGCTTGAAGACCCCAGGTCCAAGATGTTGTCGGACATGCTTGTCGTGGCGCCTTATAAGGCACTAGAAAAGAAGGAGAAGAAGAAGAAGAAGACAGGCCGAGGAGGTCTTTGTATCAAGGACCAGCTGGACATTGTGTTCGAGGAAATCCATGCTTCCTCTAATCAAGGGGAGGAGAATGAGGACGAGGGGGAAGGTGATTCCCCCTCGCAAGAAAGAGGGCAGTGTCACAGGACGCCATAGAGGACATACCTCCTCCTGCCCTGAACAAGGCATGTCGGTCGCGGTTGATCCTGCTCAGCGATAGTTCGGACTTCGACTCCGAGTCCGAAGACTTCGAGGAGGTTCCTCAAAGGAACCTAAGGATCAAGCCCCCAACTCAAAGTAAGAATTCGAAGACTCCCTGAGCTATAATGCCAAGTTTTGAAGGTTATTAACAAGTGAGCGCCTATTGATCTGCAACCCACCACTCGTTCTCCCCACCGACCAAGTTTCAGACAGGGAGACCCCACCCGCAAAGCTAGCAGAGAGCGGGACCGCGTCACATCCCACCCCTCCGTGCACCGTGAAGGATACCGCGGAAGTGTCATCCCACCAGGCTCCCATGGAGCTAAGCACCAGCGGTGGGGGCAATGACGTCATGGTCGAGGTTAACGCCTAGGCCATCGAAGATCGAGGGGAGGAGCCCCTCCCGGATACTGAGGAAGTCGGACAAAGGGGTGTCCAATCTCCTCCAAGGTCATCTTTGGAGTGCACCACGCCTCCGGAGCCACCGGTTCAATCCCCGGTTGGAGATAGGGCTAACCGATCACCAGTAGCTCCACCGACCAATGGGTGGCCGGTCATGGGGGACGCTACATCAAGCGCCTCCATCTCAGAGGATCACCGCACCCTTATGGGTGCGGCTTATGGGTGCAGTTTTGCAGAACATTCAGTCCGTTGATAGCGGATTGAAGGAGGCCTTCAACGGTCTCCTAATGGGCTTCCAGGTGAGGCATGTAATGTTATATTTCTGGAATATTGATTTATTACATTTGTTCTATTGTTATTGTCACGCCCAAGATGCGACCCTATCCTTATTTTTGGCTCGGGCCTCGACAGGGATAGGAGCGCATCTCGTCGTTTTGCAAGAATGGATATCATTACAAGTACATGTATAGAAGAGATGAGTATATGGAATTGTCTTACACTCGCCACAAGCTACATCAAGATCACATCAATACAACAACATATTCAAACATCATACAGAAGAGCAGGGTCCGACTATAGACAAAAACAAACGAATAAATGACATCCATCCTTGCTATCCCAGGCTGACGCTTGGAACCCATCCTAGATCCATGAAGAAGAAGAATAAGAAGAACTCCAAATCAAACAAGTGTCGCACTCACGTCAAAGCATCGCATCACCTGTACCTGCAACTATTGTTGTAGTAATCTGTGAGCCACAGGGACTCGGCAATCTCATTTCCAAGGGTATCAAGACTATCAAAGCTTAATGAGTGAGGTATGGTTAAGTGGTGAGGCTATAGCAAGCAACTAAGCATTTATTTGAGTGGATAACTTACGAATACATAAAGTAAAGTATGGTGGTATACGCATAATGGACGTGAGCTAGTAATGATCACTAAGTGATCCTAAACACTTACTTACATCAAACATAACCCCACCGTGTTCTCTCTTGGATAAGAACTCATGAGAAGAGGCAGTCATGGTTACGCACACAGTTGGTGTATTTTATTTGTGTTTACTTCAAGTTTACTATAACCGGGTGTTAAACCAAAGTTTCCAAGTTGCCAAATAACCACGGGCACGGCTTTCCAAAAGATTTAACCCTGCAGGGGTGCTCCAACTCATCCATCACAAATTAACCACGCGTCGCGTTGGAATTCCTCAACCGCGCAATCACTCGTAGTATTTGCGGAATCCCGATGGAAAATCTCAACTTGGAGATAGCCCGAAGTGTTGTCGAAATCCCATGCACAAGACATTCAAGAAAGGTAAAACAAATCCAGCAAGGCCGCCTGACGTGCCGACAATCCTGATAGGAGCCGTGTATCTCCTTCTCGGGCCACAGCGGATAAGATACACGTATGGAGGCCTGATAGAAATCCCTTGAGTTGCCCCGAGGTGGCCCCGCACAGTGCTCTATTTTGGACCAGCACCAGCAACACTGGGGCCCCTGTATTATGTTAAATTACTCCTCGGGTTCATGATGCCCTATGCTTTAGAAAAGGTGCTCCGTATTATTATGTTGGGAAAATGTAGTACCAAAGTTGGGCCTTGCTAGACAAGTTTTATCCTAAAACAAAAATCAAGGGGATCCTCATAACAAACCCAAGCTTGTTAGGAGCGCTCAATTATGGAACATAACACCGGTTCACAAGTAACTATGAAGGCAAGAGTCGAACAAAAACCGAGCAAAAGGCCAAGCCTTTCACCATTTACCAATTATATATGTGCGTTAAATTAAATAGCAATAATATTGCGATAACAAAAGAATGTCCATATTGACACATAGAAGCAGTTGCATATGTAGCTAGAAATGCTATAAGAAGGGCTGAGCAAGCGGTAACATAGCCAAACAAAGGTTTGCTGGAAGGTGGAGGGGTTAGAGGCTTATCATGGCAATGTTGGGAGGCTTGACATACAAGTGATAGGTAACGAGACATAACGATGGAAGCAAGACAACTAGCATGGCAATTATAGTAGTGGTATCCAGGGAGATGTGTCATCTTGCCTAAGATCCCGCTTGCAAGAAGAGTGAGTCCATGAAGAAGACAAGCCAATGTAGTCGAACGAATCCTCACACTCCGAACGCTTTCGGAACTCTATCGAGAAAGAACAATTCGAAAACCACAATCAACACACGGTACACCACAATATATGCATGACATGATGCTCAAACAAATATGATGCATGTCCATTTAATTATGCAAGGCATGGCAAAAACACAACAATCAAATTCTACACGTTAAGTGAAGCTCAATATGTAATGAGTTGCATATTGACGAAACTCCATATTTGAATCATTTAGTTCACTCTCATTTAGATACTCATCAATACTAAATGTTGTTAAACATGGCAAGAGGTGAAGAATAATTAAACTATCTATTTAGGCATCTTAAATGAGGTCGGAAACAACATATAGTATTTCCGAAATGACCCCATATGCAAATTAAGATTTTGGTATTGTTCTGCCTATTACACAATTTAAGAGTTTTTAAATAGCAAAATAAATTCCACCATTTGATTCTACATGTTTTTCTAGTCAAGTTACATATGTGGAATATTTCAATCGAAGCTACGATTAAATAGTTATGAAATAAATCATTTTAGCATGGCATTCACGCAAATCAATGCAAATAGCAAGTTTAAACATTTTTATCATGCATGAAAGTTGGTTATTGTGAATTTACACAAAATTCTGAACATATTTCATATATTAAGTTTTTACATGCGATGCACGGTTTAAGAGTTATTAAATGCATGAATCTAGGGGGTTTTATGCAAATATGTAATTCCTAGAATAATAGAAAAATTTGCCAAACAAAAAACAAAACATATTCTGGGCCAAACTGTATAGTGCACTAGGCGATAGATAGCACACGATGCGTAGGGTGAGGGATTGGGCTCAGGGACGCTCACCATATAGCGGGCTAAAGGCCCAAGGCGGTGGAGCGATTGGCTGGGCCAGCTCCTAGGCGAAGCTGGGGCGGACTGGGCCGAGGCGGGGCCTCGTTGGGCCACCTGGCGCAAGGCAGGCCGGTAGCATGCCCACATGAGCGCCGACCATGCGTCGGTTGTGCAACGTCTCCATGGTCAAGCAGGGTCATGACGGCGTTGTAGGTCAGTGAGGGCGGCAGCCGGAGCTACCGCAGCTCGGCTGTGGCGAGCAGTCACTCTGAATGGAGATATGAGGGGCGAGGCAACCCATTCCCGGTGACGAGGGGTCTTGCCGAGGCACGGACAGGCGACCTCCATGGCGGCAGCAACGGGTTCTTGAGCTCCTGTCCAAGAACGAGAAGGGAGAGAGAATATGAGATCGAGGGAGAGAAGGGGATAGGGGAAGCAGGGCACGACGAGGAGATCCTACAGATGGTCGCTGGGGTTGGGGTTGGTCGGAGATCCTGCAGGGCGCGGCGGCCTTGGGCATGAGAGCTCGGGATCTTGGGGTGGCTGCCTCTCGATCCAAATCAGAATCGAGGCAGGGCTACGGCATGGAAGTGGGGGCGCACATGGGCCATTGGAACGCCAATCTGACGGTCTAGAGGAGCGGGTGCATGGATCTAGAGGGAGAAGTGGAGGATGCCGGTTGGGGTGAGGCTAAAAACTAGGAGGCTAGGCATGGCGGTGGCTGGATCCCGAGGTGGGACTAGGTTCTAGGGTTTGTCCAAAATAGGCACATGAGGTTGGCTATTTATAGTAAGGGGGCTAGGAGGTGGCATTTTGCACTGATTTGAGCCGTGCGATCGTAATCGGACGGCTCCGATTGCGGGGATGGTTTAGGATGGGCTGGGTTGTACTGGTTAGGCCGAGAAGAGAGGGAAGATGGCAGCCCGTGACACGAGTTTTAAAACAATGAAACGTCTAATAAATAAACCGATGACGGTGTCGCTACGGTCGACCGTTTGGGTATCAAATGGAATCTGATTGCGACGAAATTTGGCAGACGGTCTACCTACAATATAAAAATACTGCATGCCAACTTTCAACCAATCTAAGAAAGTTTTATACGCACTTTTAAAATATATTTTTTATCGATGTCGCAGGTGCGTGCATGTGTGGTTGGTCTTGAAACAGTTGACGACACAAATAGAGAGAACCGGCATCTATGAACGGATGCAAGTTTTTGAAAACGAGTGATGATGCTATGAAGATGATGTGAATGATGCGATAATGAATGCAACAACCAAACAAAACACCCGACAACAATGGAATAAAAGGGGAATCTTCTGGAGCGTCGGTCCCGGGATGTTAGAGTTATATATAGCAGCCCCTGAGCCCTAGGTGAGTTTGGAAAAACTCACCTAGGGATCAATCATAAACATTGTCCGGACAATGTACAATAGTATATTTATTCAGAATGTTCTAACAACCCTTAAGAGGACCGAACATAGGGTCATGTTTACGACAGTTCGGAGGTTTAAACCCATGTAATCTGATAGGTGTTTGATATTTGCAGGCTTCGTCATCGGCGGCGGCTGCTAATGTCGCTGAGCTAGACGAGATAAATTGGAAGCTCAAGAACTCTGAGGACGAGCTTGATGCTCTGAACAAGAGAATCGATGAGGCGCAAGGTAAGTCGGATTGTAGTGTCTGAATTTTTCATCACTAGTCATTTGTACTGTCGATGCAGTATGGTTACATCTTTAATACTTACACAGCCTCGGCGAAGGAAATTGAGAAGCTCAAGGCCGACCTTCAGAAGACAAAGCAACAGGCCGCGGACGAGAAGGTAGCGGCCGACCAGGTGGCGGTCGCGCTTTCCGCTTTAAGAAACACCAGTGCCAAGCATGAGGCTCGGGTGGAGGAAATCCAGCAGGAGCTCAAGGATGCTTGCTAGAAGTTCAAGGACCTTGAGCAGAAAGGCAAGGAGTAGGCCACGAGCTATCCACTCTAAAATCCGATCTTTAAAAGGAGCGGGTGGATAGGAGGTTCTTTGAAGAGCAAGTATGCCAAGTTAAGGCTATCACGGATGGTAAGCCGTATTTACTGTTGGGTGTCTTCGATGATAGAAGGTTCGCATTGCTCACCCAAGTGTGGTGTTCCTTAGGCGCCTGCTCGGACCTCCAGAAGAGCATAGCGGATGCGGACCACTTCTATGTTTCACGAGGAGAAGGAGATGAAGCTTGGCTGTTTTGGGCGTAGTTTGAAGTCTCTGAGCGCTCTCCTCTCCTTGTCGAGCAGCTGAAGCAGCTAATGGAGCTACACCACATGGAGGAGCCATCCATGAAGGATCTCTGCATCCAGCTATGGCCCAACGAGCCCTTGCTGAGCAGCTACTTCGGCCTGGTGCAGAAGCTAAGCAACGCCGCCCCGGATCGACGCACTAAGGCGTTCCTCCTGTATCGAGGGAGCTCGGATGGCATTTGCAAGGGCCAAGGTGCACTGGCCGGGTCTTGATCTGGTGAAGATAGCCACTACTCCTCCGCCCCCTGGAAAGGAGCATAGGTGCCCTGACCGATACTTCTCTGTAGTTATGGAGGGTGCTCAGGCGATACAAGCTCAGTGTTCGAAAGAAAACATTAATGAGTAAATGTGTTGTAATACGTCTGAAGACCTTTTAACGCTTTTATGTTTATGATGCATGGTTTATCATGTCTCTTATGTTTTGCATTCGTTCATAACTCATGTGCGTCCATTGAAACTGAAAGTTGCGAGTCGACGACTTCAGCCCCCATGTAGACACTAAGCGAGGTGTCTCTTCCTACGCATTGTGACCCTTAGCCAAGCTATCGGTACCCGAAGGCGGTAGTGTGAGGCGGACAAGGCAATTAAACCATAGTGCTTTGTTGCTTTCACTTAGCCGTAGGAGCATGAAAAGGAATGACGTGGGCTGATGACTTGCCCCTAGTGGTTTGTGATGTTCGGATAAACCGCGGCTAAAGCCGATATCACCTAGTTTGGACGAATACCAAACCCAACGTATGACACGAAATAACCTCTAACGAGGTTTTTAGTATGACACTTAAGCTCGGATTCGCAGACCGATTCTTGATACGTCTCCAATGTATCTATAATTTTTAATGATGACATGCTCTTATATTATCTATTTTGGATGTTTATATGCATTAATATGATATTTTATATTATTTTGGGGGCTAATCAGTTAATCTAGAGCCTAGTGCCAGTTTTTGTTTTTTCCTTGTTTTTGAGTTTTATAGATATGGAATATTAAACGGAGTCCCAACGGAATAAAAACTTCTGAAGGAATTTTTTTGGAAGGAAACAAATCGATCAAGCTTGGAGTGCACGGCAGGGGAGGTGCCAGGGAGCCAAAAGCCTACTAGGCGCCCCCTGGTCGCGCCACCTAGCAAGCTTGTCGCCTCCCAGCAGGTCTCCTAACTCTAATCTTTGGCCTATAAATTCCCAAATATTCCCCCCAACACCAAAAAGAGCCATGCAAATACTTTTCCGCCGCCAGAAGCCTCCGTTCCCAAGAGATCTAATCTTGGAGCCCTTTCCGATGATCTGCTGGAGGAGGTTTCGATCACGGAGGGCATAAACATCAACTCCATTGCCCCTTCGATGATGCATGATTAGTCCACCACAGACCTATGGGTCCATAGCTAGTAGCTAGATGGCTTCTTCTCTCTCTTTGATCTTCAATACCATGTTCTTCATGATCTTCATGGAGATCTATCCGATGTAATCCTGTTTTGTGGTGTGTTTGTCAAGATCCGATGAATTGTGAGTTTATGTTCAGATTATCCATGAATCTTATTTTAATCTCCTCTGAATTCTTATTTGCATGATTTCATATCCTTGGAGGTCTCTTTGAGTTATTGCTTTGGTTTGGCCGACTAGATTGGTAATTCTTGCAAAGGGAGAAGTGCTTGGTTTTGGGTTCAATCTTGCGGTGTCCTCACCCAGTGACATAGTAGGGGTAGCGAGGCACGTATTGTATTGTTGCCATCAAGGGTAACAACATGGGGTTTTCATCATATTGCTTGAGTTTATCCCTCTACGCCATGTCATATTTCTTAATACGCTACTCTGTTCATGAACTTAATACTCAAGATGCAGGAAGGAGTCGGTCGATGTGTGGAGTAATAGTAGTAGATGTAGAATCGTTTCGGTCTACTTGACATGGACGTGGTGCCTATATGCATGATCATTGCCTTGGATAACTACATGATTATTCGCTTTTCTATCAATTGCTTGACAGTAAATGTTGGAAATATGCCCTAGAGGCAATAATAAATTAGTTATTATCATATTTCCTTGTTCATGATAATCGTTTATTATCCATGCTATAATTGTATTGATCGGAGACTTAAATGCATGTGTGGATACATAGACAAAACCATGTCCCTAGTATGCCTCTAATGGACTAGCTCGTTGATCAAAGGATGGTTAAGGTTTCCTAGCCATGGACATGAGATGTCATTTGATAATGGGATCACATCATTAGGAGAATGATGTGATGGACAAGACCCAAACTACAAACATAGCATATGATCGTGTCAGTTTATTGCTACTGTTTTCTGCATGTCAAGTATATGTTCCTATGACCATGAGATCATGCAACTCACGGATATCAGAGGAGTGCCTTGTGTGTATCAAATGTCGCAACGTAACTGGGTAACTATAAAGGTGCTCTACAGGTATCTCCGATGGTGTCTGTTGAGTTGGCATGGATCGAGACTGGGATTTGTTACTCCGTGTGACAGAGAGGTATCTCAGGGCCCACTCGGTAATACAACATCACAACAAGCCTTGCAAGCAATGTGGCTAAGTGTTAGTCATGGTATCTTGTATTACGGAACGAGTAAAGAGACTTGCTGGTAACGGGGTTGAACTAGGTATGGCGATACCGACGATCGAATCTCGGGCAAGTAACATACCGAAGAACAAAGGGAACGTTATACGGGATTAACTGAATCCTTGACATAGAGGTTCGACCGAAAAAGATCTTCGTAGAATATCTAGGAACCAATGTGGACGTCCAGGTCCCGCCATTGATTATTGACCGTAGAGGTGTCTCGGTCATGTCTACATAGTTCTCGAACCCGCAGGGTCTGCACACTTAAGGTTCGGTGACGTTTCGGTAGTGTAGAGTTATGTATGGTGGTGACTGAAGTTTGTTCGGAGTCCCGAATGAGATCCCGGACGTCACGAGGAGCTCCGGAATGGTCCGGAGGTAAAGATTCATATATAGGAAGTCCTAGTTTGGTTTCCGGAAAAGTTTCGGGCTCATCGGTAGTGTGCCGGTAGTGCCGGGAGTGTACCGGGAGGCCTCCGGGAGGGGTATTTAGACCCCAAGAGGCCCATGGGCTGTGGGAGAATAATAACCAGCCCTTAGTGGGCTGGGAAAACAGCCACAAAGGCCCATGGCGCAGGAGAGAAAGTCCTAAAGCAAAAAGTGGAAAATCAGCCAATAGGAGGCAATCCTACTCCAACTAGGATTGGAGGTGAAGTAGGATTGCTTCCCACCTCCTATTTCGGCCGACCCAAAGGCCTTGGCTGCCTCTCCTCTCCTCTCTTCCTATATATACTAGTGGATTGGGTGGTTTTTGGACAGAATTTCCGGCCACGTGCTACCCGTTTCACCGGTGCACAGTTTCTCCTCTAGATCGGTTTTCCGCAGCGCTTAGGCGAAGCCCTGCCGGAATCACTCCACCACCATCACCGGAGCGCTGTCATGCTGCCGGTGAACTCTCTCTCCTATCCACCTCCTCTTGCTGGATCAAGAGGGTGGAGATCGTCATCAAGCTGCACGTGTGCTGAACGCGGAGGTGTCGTCTGTTCGGCGCTAGATCGGAAGGACCGTGATCGAGATCGCGAGACGGTTCGTGATGAGATCGCGGAACGGATCGTGATGAGTTCGCGGGATAGATCGTAATCAAGATCGTGAGACGGATCGTGATGAGATCGTGGGACGGATCATGATGAGTTCACGGGACGGATCGTGATTGGATCGCGAGACGGATCGTGATGAGATCACGGGACGCTCGGCGATTTGGATCGCGAAGATGTTCGACTACACCAACCGCGTTTCTTAACGCTTCCCGCTTAGCGATCTACAAGGGTATGTAGATCCACTCTCCCTCTCGTAGATGCTCATCACCATGGATAGGTTTGCGTGTGCGTAGGAAAAATTTTGTTTCCCATGCGACGTTCCCCAACAGTGGCATCATGAGCTAGGTTGATGGTTCGATGAGATCTCGAGTAGAACACAAAAGGTTTGTGGGCGTTGATGCTTAGATTGCTTCCTCCCTTGGTCGGATTTTGGTTCAGCGGGATTGTGAGATGAAGCAGCCCGGACCAACATTACTCGTACGCTTACGAGAGACCGGTTCCCTCGACGCAACTTGTTGCTTAGATGGCTTGCGGGTGACAGTTTCTCTCACTTTAGTTGGATCGGAGCCGACAAAGGCGGTCCTTGAGAAGGTTGAAAAGCAATCTATGTATCACCGTTGTGGTTTATGCGTAGGTGAGAATCGTTCTTGCTAGATACCCGTAGCAGCCACGTAAAACATGCAACAACAATTAGAGGACGTCTAACTTGTTTTTGCAGGGTATGTTGTGATGTGATATGGCCAATTACATGATGAGATATATGTGATGTATGAGATGATCATGTGATGTATAGAATTTCACGACTTGCATGTCGTTGAGTACGGCAACCGGCAGGAGCCATAGGGTTGTCTTTAATTATTGTATGACCTGCGTGTCAATCATTAAGCGCTATGTAATGCTCTACTTTATCGCTAAGCGGTAGCAATAGAAATAGAAGCAGGGTTGGCGCCACAACCCCAATGGCAACACATTGATGGAGATCAAGATGATGAAGATCATGGTGTTGTGCCGGTGACGATGGAGATCATGCCGGTGTTTCGAAGATGGAGATCTTAAACACAAGTTCATGGCCATATCATGTCACTTATGAATTGCATGAGATGTTAATCCTTTTATGCACCTTGTTTTGCTTAGTACGGCGGTAGCATTATAAGGTGATCCCTCACTTGAATTTCAAGATGAACTGTGTTCTCCCCGAGTGTGCACCGTTGCGAAAGTTCGTCGTGTTGAGACACCACGTGATGATCGGGTGTGATAGACTCTACGTTCACATACAACGGGTGCAAGCCAGATTTGCACGCGCAGAACACTCGGGTTAAACTTGACGAGCCTAGCATGTACAGACATGGCCTCGGAACACAAGAGACCGAAAGGTCGAGCATGAGTCATATAGTGGATATGATCAACATAATGATGTTCACCATTGAAGCCACCTTAACTCACATGATGATCGGACTTGAGTTGGTGAATTTGGATCATGTATCACTCGAATGACCCGAGGGATGTCAATTTGAGTGGGAGTTCTTAAGTAATATGATTAATTGAACTCATTATCATGAACATAGTCAAAGTGTCTTTGCAAATTATGTTGTAGATTACTAGCTCGCGCTGTAGCTCCCTTGTATTTTTATATGTTCCTAGAGAAATAGAATTGAAAGATGTTGGTAGCAAAATTGCGGACTGGGTCCGTGATCTGAGGATTGTCCTCATTGCTGCATAGAAGGCTTATGTCCTTAATGCATCGCTCGGTGCGCCACCCCATCTAGCGTCGTCTGTAGATGTTGTGAACATCTGACACGCACGTTTCGATGACTACTTGATAGTTTTGTGTGTCATGCATTACGGCTTAGAATTGAGGCTCCGAAACGTTTTGAACGTCACGGAACATATGAGATGTTCTAAGAGCTAAGATTGCGATCTCAGACTCGTGCCCGAGTTGCGAGATATAGGATCTCCAACGAGATTCTTTGCCTGCAAGATGAAAGAGAATAGCTCAATCGTTGAGCATGTGCTCAGACTGTCTGGGTACTACAATCGCTTGAATCGAGTGGGAGTTGATCTTCCAGATAAGATAGTGATTGATGTAGTTCTCCAAGTCACTGTCACTGAGCTACTAGAACTTGGTGATGAACTATAAAATGCCAGGGAAAGAAATGTTGATCCCTGAGCTGTTCGCGATGTTTGACACCGCGAAGGTAGAAATCAAGAAGGAGCGTCAAGTGTTGATGGTTAATCAAACCACTAGTTTCGAGAAGGGCAAGAGCAAGGAGGGAAACTTCATGGATAGCAAGTCAGTTGCTGCTCCAGTGAAGCAACCCAAAGTTGAACTCAAACCCGAGACTAAGTGCTTCTGTTATGAGGTGAGTGGTCGCTGAAGCGGAACAACCCTAGATACTTGATAGATAAGAAGGCTGGCAACATTGATAGAAGTATATTTGATATACGAGTTACTAATGTGTACCTTGCTAGTACTCTTAGTAGCACCTGGGTATTGGATACCGGTTCGGTTGCTAAATGTTAGTAACTCGAAATAAAAGCTACGGAATAAACGGAGAACTAGCTAAGGGTGAGGTGACGATATGTGTTGGAAGTGTTTCCAAGGTTGACGTGATCAACATCGCACGCTCTCTCTACCTTCAGGATTAGTGATGAACCTAAATAAATGTTATTTGGTGTTTTGCGTTGAGCATGAACATGATTAGATCATGTTTATTGCAATACGGTTATTCATTTAAGTTAGAGAATAATGGTTATTCTGTTTACATGAATAATACCTTCAATGGTCATGCACCCAGTGAGAATGGTTTGTTGAAATCTTGATCGTACTATTACACATGTTCATAACATTGATGTCAAAAGATACAAAGTTAATAATGATAGTACCACATACTTGTGGCACTGCCGCTAAATGTCATATTGGTATAAAGCGCATGTAGAAACTCCATGCTGATGGATATTTGGACTCATTCGATTTCGAATCGGTTGAGACATGCGAACCATGCCTCTTGGGCAAGATGACTAAAGGACCCCGTTGGATGGAGCGGGCAAGTGATTCATTGGAAATGATACATGTTGATGTATGCAATCTAGTGAGTCTTGTAGCATGCAGTGGATATCGTTATTTTCTTACCTTCACTGATGATTTGAGTAGATATAGTGTATATTTACTTAATGAAACACAAGTCTGAATTGTTTGAAAGGTTCAAGCAAATTCAGAGTAAAGTTTAAAGATCATCGTGACAAGAAGATAAAAATGACTGCGATATGATCGTGGAGGTGAATATCTAAGTCACGAGTTTGGCATACAACTTAAGACAATGTGAAAGTTGTTTCACAACTAAACGCCACCTGGAACACCATAGTGTGATGGTGTGTCCGAACATCATAGTTATGCTCTATTGGACATGGTGCGTGCTATGATGTCTCTTGTCGTTTTACTACTATAATTTTGGGGTTATGCATTAGAGACAACTACATTCACTTTAAACAGGGCACCATCTAAATCCGTTGAGATGACACCATGTGAATTGTGGTTTGATAGAAATCTAAGCTGTCATTTCTTAATGTTTGGGGCTACAATGCTTGTGTGGAACATGTTTTCACATAATAAGCTAGAACCCAAAGCGGACAAATGTATCCTCATAGAATACCCTAAGAACAGATGGGTATGCCTTCTATCTCAGATCCGAGTGCAAAGTGTTTGTTGCTAGAACTGGGTCCTTTCTTGAGAAAAAGTTTCTCTCGAAAGAATTGATTGGGAGGAACATAGAACTTGATGAGGTTGTTAAACCTTTCTTCAACCAGAGAATAGCGCAGCGCAGAAAGATGTTTCTGTGAAGCCTACGTTAGTTGAAGAGGAAGTTAATGATGATGATCATGAAGCTTCAGGATCAAGTTACTATCGAACTTCGTAGGTCGACAAGGATGTGTACTGCTCCTAAGTGGTACGACAACTCTGTCTTGGAGATCATGTTGTTGGACAACGATGAACCTACGAGCTATGGAGAAGCGATGATGGGCCCGGATTCCGACAAATGGTTAGAGGCCATGAAATCCGAGATAGGATCCATGTATGAAAACCAAGTGTAGACTTTGGTAGACTTGCTCGTTGGACGGCAGGTCGTTGAGTACAAATGGATCTTTAAAATGAAGACAGACACTGATGGTGAATGTCACTATTTGTAAAGCTCGACTTGTTGCAAAGATGTTTGTGACAAGTTCAAGGGGTTGACTGCGATGAGACTTTCTCACTCATAGCGATGCTAGAGTCTGTTGGAATTATGTTAGCAGTTGTTGCGTTTTCAATTATGAAATCTGGCAGATGGATGTCAAAACATCGTTTCCTTAACGGTTTACTTGAGGAAAGGTTGTATGTGATACAACCAGAAGGTTTTGTCGGTCCTAAGGATGCTAAAAGGTGTGCAAGCTTCGGTGATCCTTCCATGGACTGAAGCAAGCATCTCGGAGTTGGAATATACGCTTTGATGAGTTGATCAAAGTTTTTATGTTTATACAAATTTTACGAGAAACTTGTATTTGCAATTAAGTGAGTGGGAGCACTATAGAATTTCTGATAAGTATATGTGGATGACATATTGTTGATCAGAAATAATGTAGAGTTTCTGGAAAGCATAAAACGGTCATTTGGAAAGTGATTTTCAAAGGAAGACCTGGATGAAGCTACCTAATTGTTGAGCATCAAAATCTATGGAGATAGATCAAGATGCTCGATGAGACTTTCAATGAGTGCATACCTTGACAAGATTTTGAAAGATTTCGAAATGGATCAGTCAGAGAAAGAGTTCTCGCCTGATTTGTAAGGTGTGAAAGTTTAGTGAGACTCAAAGCTCGACAACGGCAGAAGAAAGAGAAAGGACGAACATCGTCCCCTATGCCTGAGCCATAGGCTCTATATTATGCCATGCTGTGTACCGCACCTGTGTGTGCCTTGCCATGAGTCCGCCAGGGGGTACAAGAGTGAACCAGGAGTGGATCACTGGACAGCGGTCAAGATTATCCTCAGTAACTAAGAGACTGAGGAGATGTTTCTCGATTATGGAGGTGATAAAGAGTTCGTCGTAAGGAGTTACGTCGATACAAGCTTTAACACTAATCCGGATGACTCGTAGTAGCAATCTGGATACGTATAGTGGAGCAGCCATTTGGAATAGTACCGAGCGGAGTGTGGTAGCAGTGTTTACAGTTTGACATAGGTATTTGCAAAGTGCACACGGATCTGAATGTTACAGACCCGTTGACTATAAGACCTCTCTCACATGCAAAGCATGATCGAGCCCCAGAACTCGTTGGGTGTTAGATTCATAACAATACGAATCACATGGTGATGTGAACTAGATTATTGACTCTAGTGCAAGTGGGAGACTGTTGGAAATATGCCCTAGAGGCAATAATAAATTAGTTATTATCATATTTCCTTGTTCATGATAATCGTTTATTATCCATGCTATAATTGTATTGATCGGAGACTTAGATGCATGTGTGGATACATAGACAAAACCATGTCCCTAGTATGCCTCTAATAGACTAGCTCGTTGATCAAAAGATGGTTAAGGTTTCCTAGCCATGGACATGAGATGTCATTTGATAACGGGGTCACATCATTAGGAGAACGATGTGATGGACAAGACCCAAACTACAAACATAGCATATGATCGTGTCAGTTTATTGCTACTGTTTTCTGCATGTCAAGTATATGTTCCTATGACCATGAGATCATGCAACTCACGAATATCGGAGGAGTGCCTTGTGTGTATCAAACGTCGCAACGTAACTGGGTGACTATAAAGGTGCTCTACGGGTATCTCCGATGGTGTCTGTTGAGTTGGCATGGATCGAGACTAGGATTTGTTACTCCGTGTGACGGAGAGGTATCTCGGGGCCCACTCGGTAATGCAACATCACAATAAGCCTTGCAAGCAATGTGACTAATTGTTAGTTGCGGGATCTTGTATTACGGAACGAGTAAAGAGACTTGCCGGTAACGGGGTTGAACTAGGTATGGCGATACCGACGATCGAATCTCGGGCAAGTAACATACCGAAGAACAAAGGGAACGTTATACGGGATTAACTGAATCCTTGACATAGAGGTTCGACCGATAAAGATCTTCGTAGAATATGTAGGAACCAATGTGGACGTCCAGGTCCCGCCATTGGTTATTGACCGTAGAGGTGTCTCGGTCATGTCTACATAGTTCTCGAACCCGCAGGGTCTGCACACTTAAGGTTCGGTGACGTTTCGGTAGTGTAGAGTTATGTATGGTGGTGACCGAAGGTTGTTTGGAGGGATTGACAACCCCTTTATAGCGTTGGGTGCAAGAGTTTGATTGTTTGTGTAGGTGGATCCATGGGTGACTTGCTTGTTCCTCCTACTGGATTGATACCTTGGTTCTCAACAATTGAGGGAAATACTTATTTACTTTGCTGCATCACCCTTTCCTCTTCAAAGGAAAAAAGCAACGCAAGCTCAAGAGGTAGCAAGAAGGATTTCTAGCATCGTTGTCGGGGAGATCTACATCAAGCCTACCAAGTACCCATCATAAACTCATCTCTTGAATTTACTTTATTTGACATTTTCCTCTCTTTTTCATCTCCCCCACTTCTAAATGATTTTCAGAAATACCAAAAAGATTCTCCTTTTTATTCGCCCTTCTTCCGTTCGTCTTCCCGTTTGCTATGTTTGCTTGTGATGCCATGTGCCTTCTATTTTCTTGCATATTCACTTGCTAAAAATCTATTGATATGGATCCTCATCCACTTGCTAATATTTTCAAAAGACCAAATTATGATGAACCAATTACTACTGAGTTGAGTGCACTTGATTATCTCTATGAAGTTTTGCTTGAAAATCATGAAATTTTTATGAAGTTTGAAAGAGGAAAATTATAAGGTGATTCATGATATCTCCTTGAATGAAAAGCATGATTTCCATGTTGTTACTATGAATTCTCTGAATATCCATGATGCTAATGATATGCAAAACCACAAGCTTGGGGATGCTATGCTTGATAAAGATGATATTTTTGTCCCCCGAGTTTTGGTGATGACACGTATGTTGTAATTGCTCATGAAAAGAATGCATTGTGTGATAGTTATATTGTGACATTCCTTCATGATGCTACTGAAAATTTTTATGAGGGAGGAACATATGCTTGCAGGAATTGCAATAATATCAAGTTTCCTCTCTATGTGTTCAAAGTTTTGAAGTTATGCTTGTTTGGCCTTCCTATGCTAGTTGATTCTTGTTCCCATAAATTGTTTGATCACAAAATAATTATGCATAGGAAGTTGGTTAGACTCAAATTTGCTTGTCATGAGATTCATCATGCTTTCTTTCATA
The DNA here is from genome assembly GCA_022496015.1 of Hordeum marinum. Classification (NCBI taxonomy): domain Eukaryota; kingdom Viridiplantae; phylum Streptophyta; class Magnoliopsida; order Poales; family Poaceae; genus Hordeum; species Hordeum marinum. Next base: position 219,600,075 of record CM039672.1, read on the forward strand.
TTTCAATTACTACTTTTTCTGTGAGCATCATTGAAATCATTATGCCTAGCTAGGGGCGTTAAACAATAGCGCTTGTTGGGAGGCAACCCAATTTTATTTTTGTGTTCTGTTTTTGCTTATGTTTTTGAGTGTTTCCCAAATTATTACTTCTGTATTAATTGTGTTTTGGTGTTTCAATTAGTGTTTGAGCCAAGTAAAACCTTTGGGGTGATTTATGGTAGTTGTTGATTTCATCTTGCTGAAAAACAGAAACTTTTGCGCTCAGTCCTGGAATTTTCTAATTTTTTCGGAGAGTATAATGGGTCTGAAATTTTTACACAAGATTTATATATAAATTTTCCAGGTTTTCCTAATTTGTGAGAAGTTTTTTCCTTACAGAACTATATGAAGTTTTCAGATTACTACAGGCTGTTTTGTTTCTGACAGATTCTGTTTTCTTTGAGTTGTTTGCCTATTTTGATGAATCTTTGGGTTATATTATGTGGTATGAGCCATGGAGAACTTATATTATAGTAGGTATAACACCAATATAAATAAATAATGAGTTCACAACAGTACCTAAAGTGGTTATTTATTTTCTTATACTAACGGATCTCATGAGTTTTGTGTTAAGTTTTGTGTTACGAAGTTTTCAAGTTTTGGGTAAAGATTTGATGGAGGAGTGGCAAGATCCTAAGATTGGGGATGACCAAGGGACCCCTATTAATATTCAAGGATTCCAAATAGACTAAGCTTGGGGATGCCCCGGAATGCATCCCCTCTTTTGTCTTCAATCCATCGGTAAATTTACTTGAGGCTATATTTTTATTCACCACATGATATGTGTTTTGCTTGGAGCATCTTGTATGGTAAGAGACTTTGCTTGTTAGTTTGCCACAATCATCCTTGCTGCACACATATTTTTATAGAGACACGCTTAATCGTGAATTTATTAGAATACTCTATGTGCTTCACTTATATCTTTTGAGTTAGGCAATTTTGCTCTATGTGCTTCACTTATATCTTTTAGAGCACGATGGTGTTTGCATTTTATAAAAATAATTGAACTCTCGTACCTCACTTATATTATTTTGAGAGTTTCTAAAACAGCATGGTAATTGGTCTAGGTTATGAATTTAGTCCTAATATGATAGGCATCCAAAAGGGATATAATAAAAACTTCCATATTAAGTGCATTGAGTATTTATGAGAAGTTTGATTCCTAGCATAAAGTTTTGAGATATAAAGATGGTAATGTTAAAGAGACATGTTAGGAAGTAATTGTGATTTGGTAAAAATACTGGTGTAAAGGTTTGTGATTCTCGTAGCATGCACGTATGGTGAACTGTTATGTAAGGAAGTCGGAGCATGACTTGTTTATAGATTGTCGACCTTTGTGTGAGGGTCGGGGGCGCGCGATGGTTAACTCCTACCAACCTCCCCCCTAGGAGCATGCGTTTAATACTTTGCTTCAATGACTAATAGACTTTTGCAATAAGTATGTGAATTCTTTATGACTAATGTTGATTCCATGGATTATACGCACTCTCACCCTTCCACCTTTGCTAGCCTCTCAAGTACCGCGCAACTTTCGCCCGTACAACAAACACCTTCCTCAAAACAGCCACCATATACCTTCCTCAAAATAGCCACCATATACCTTCCTCAAAAAAGCCACCATATATCTTTCCTAAAACATCCACCATACCTACCTATTATGGTATTTCCATAGCCATTCCGAGATATATTGCCATGCAACTTCCACCGTTTCCTTTTATGGCATGCACCATCACTTCCATATTGCATATAGAGTCATATTTTGTCATAGGTATCGAGTTGTAATTTTCTTTTGAGTTGTAAATAAATCAAAGTGTGATGATATTCATTAATATAGCATGTTCCATGTGAGGAAAGGATGATGGAAGCTATGATTCCCTCACAAGTGGGGATGAGATTCTTGACTTTATGAAAAAAAGAGGCCAGCGAAGCCCAAATAAAAAAGGAATAAAAGAGCCCTTAGATGCCCACAACAAAATAAAAAATGAGAGAAAAGAGAGAAGGGACATTGCTACTACCTTTTTCCACACTTGTGCTTCCAAGTAGCACCATGATCTTCATGATAGAGTGTCTCCTATTTTGTCACTTTCATATAGCTAGTGGAATTTTTCTTCACCATGCATGTCCACTTAGTTCCTTTTTGAGCTTTCATACACTTATAGCTCTATTGCACCCGTTGCATGGCAATCCCTACTCACTCACATTGATATCTATTAATGGGCATCTCCATAGCCCGTTGATACGCATAGTTGATGTGAGACTATCTTCTCCCTTTCCTTGACAACCTCCACCATATTCTATTCCACCTATAGTGCTATATCCACACCTCACGCTCATGTATTGCGTGAGAGTTGGAAAGGTTTGAGAAAATGAAGGTGGGAAAACAATTGCTTGACTTTTCATCGAGGTTGTGCATGATATAAATACTTTGTGTGGGGAAGATGGAGCATAGCCAGACCATATGATATTGTAGGGATAACTTTCTTTTGCCATTATATTTTGAAGAGATACAATTGCTTTGCTAGTATGCTTGAAATGTTATTGTTTTTATATCAACATTGAGATTTTGTTTTGAGTCTTACGGATCTGAATATTCATGCCACAATAAAGAATATTACATGGATAAATATGTTAGGTAACACTCCACATCAAAATTTTCTGTTTTTATCATTTACCTACTCGAGGACGAGCAGGAATTAAGCTTGGGGATGCTGATACATATCCAACGTATCTATAATTTTTGATGATGGAGCTATTATATTATCTGTTTTGGATGTTTATATGCATTAATATGCTATTCTATGTTATTTTAGGGACTAACCTATTAATCTGGAGCCTAGTGTCAGTTTCTGTTTTTTCCTTGTTTTTGAGTTTCGTAGATATGGAATATTAAACGCAGTTCAAACGTAATAAAACCTTCAGAAGGAATTTTTTGGAAGGAAACAAATTGATCAAGCTTGGAGTGCACGGCAGGGAAGGTGCCAGGGAGCCACAAGCCTACTAGGCGCCCCCTGGTCACGCCACCTAGCAGGCTTGTCGCCTCCCGGTAGGTCTCCTAACCCTAATCATCGGCCTATAAATTCCCAAATATTCCCCCAACACCAAAAAGAGCCACGCAAATACTTTTTCGCTGCTAGAAGCCACTGTTCCCAAGAGATCAAATCTTGGAGCCTTTTCCGGTGATCTATTGGAGGGGGTTTCGATCACGGAGGGCATCTATATCAACTCCATTGCCCCTTCGATGATGTGTGAGTAGTCCACCATAGACCTATGGGTCCATAGCTAGTAGATAGATGGCTTCTTATCTCTCTTTGATCTTCAATACCATGTTCTTCATGATCTTCATGGAGATATATCCGATGTAATCCTCTTTTGTGGTGTGTTTGTCATGATCCGATGAATTGTGAGTTTATGTTCAGATTATCCATGAATCTTATTTGAATCTCCTCCAAATTCTTATTTGCATGATTTCATATCCTTGCAAGTCTCTTCGAGTTATTGGTTTGGTTTGGCCAACTAGACTAGTAATTCTGGCAATGGGAGAAGTGCTTGGTTTTGGGTTCAATCTTGCGGTGTCCTCACTCAGTGACATAGTAGGGGTAGCGAGGTACGTATTGTATTGTTGCCATCAAGGCTAACAAGATGGGGTTTTCATCATATTGCTTGAGTTTATCCCTCTACATCATGTCATCTTTCTTAATGTGTTACTTTGTTATTCATGAACTTAATACTCTAGATGCAGGCAGAAGTCGGTCGATGTGTGGAGTAATAGTAGTAGATGTAGAATCGTTTCGGTCTACTTGAGACGGACGTGATGCCTATATGCATGATCATTTCCTTGGATAACTACATGATTATTTGCTTTTCTCTCAATTGCTTCACAGCAATTTGTTTACCCACCATGATATTTGCCTTCAAGAGAGAAGCCTCTATTGAAACCTATGGCCCTCGGGTCTACTTTCCATCATATACTTTCAGATCTATAAACCAAAAGTACTTTGCTGCACTTTATTTACCTTTTACTTTCCGTTCTCGTTTACATCTATCTCCATCGGTCTAATCCTTGCAAATAATCGTGAAGGGATTCACAACCCCTTTATAGCATTGGGTGCAAGAGTTTGATTGTTTGTGTAGGTGCATCCATTGGTGACTTGCTTGTTCCTCCTACTGGATTGATACCTTGGTTCTCAACAACTGAGTTAAATACTTATCTACTTCGCTGCATCACCCTTTCCTCTCCAAGGAAAAACCAACGCGGTCTCAAGAGGTAGCAGTTCTCGCATACTATGACAGTCAGTTTTCGGCTTTCTCCCCTGAGGTGCTTAACCAGGCTAGCTGGAAAACAATTGCAGTGGTTCTCCATTTGCCCTTTTAGCCAAAAGAGCGGAACATAAAGGGGCAAGCACAGGAGCCGGGCAAACCAACTATTGACCCAAGACATAGTTCAGAACCAATGCATATAAGTGAATTCCAAGACGCCGAGCGCATAATCAATTGTGCATAGGGCAAAAAAAATTAAACTCGAGCCCCAATCTATTAGCCGGTTGCATTGTAATGTGTATCAAATAGTTTCGCAAGAAGTGGGAGAAAATAGAGTATGTGCCAAAAAGGACAGTGAAACGACCATGTATAATGGTTTTGTATTTTGCTAAACCACTCTTATTATTCAAATTGCCAAAGCGATTGTTTAAAGGTATTCGAAAATGAAAAATTTATAGGAGGGGTTGTACCAGGGGTCTTCTATGGGTGACTTGACGTCCTCGATGTGCCCTGTCGCTTGCCTGCTCCTGTGCCTCCTAGGGAGTTGTATACCTCTATGGGTGTTGTTGTTCGGCGAGCAGACCTTGGAAACAAAATCTTGAGAAGCCGCTGAAGTGTGGATGGGCTTTATGCTTTTAGCAGGCCCTTGATGGTACCTGTAGTGTGTCCAAAAACATTTAATGGTAGTAGTCCGGTCGAGCCAAAAACGTACACTTTGATAGTTTTCCCTGTTGCCGCCCATGGAATCTTGAGCGCGAAGTTGTGCCTCCTCGGCACGTGCTTTGCTGGTCCTAGGGTTGTGCAGTGGGGGCGAGTCCCTATTTATGGGGAGAGGAGGGTTCTGGGAGTTCGGGATAAGACCGAGCTCATTTCCCAACCTTACGTGCCTTTACAGCGGATGTCGGTGTTTGTCGATCATCATTGTAATGGAATTCGGATGCCAGGGCCAACGCATGTCCTCAGTTCGGAGGGAGCGCTCTATATTGTTGTTGACGGTAATGACCCCCTTGGGGCCGGGCATCTTGAGCTTTACGTATGCGTAGTGTGGGATGGCGTTAAAGCGAGCGAACGTTGTACGGCCTAGCAGGGCGTGATAGCCGCTGTGGAAAAGTACAATGTCGAAGATCAAGTCTTTGCTCGAAAGTTATCGGGCGAACCGAACACTACTTCCGGGCTTACAGAGCCTGTGCACCGGGAATTCGATGTCTGGAATCACTCCTTTAAAGGTAGTGTTGTTGGGTTTGATCCTTGACAGATCTATACCCATCTTTTTCACCGTGTCTGAGTAAATAAGATTAAGGCTACTTCCTTCGTCCATTAGGACTTCCGTGAGGTGATACCCATCTATGATGGGGTCTAGGACGAGGGCGAACGAGCCCCCATGACGGATACTGGTCGGGTGGTCGCGTCGATCGAAGGTGATCGGGTACGCCGACCATGGGATATACTTTGGGGCTACAAGCTCTATGGCATAGACCTCTCGAAGGGCATGCTTCCTCTCCTTTTTGGGTATATGAATGGCGTATATAATATTTATGGTTTTTACCTTTGGAGGGAACTTCTTTTGTCCACCGCCGATCGGGTCACGAGGCTCATCCTCGGCCTCACTGTGTGGGCCCTTTCCTTGATCCTCGGTTGCGAGTTTGTCGGCCTATTTGAATAACCAACAGTTACGGTTGGCGTGGTTGGTGGGCTTCTCTTGAGTGCCATGGACCTGGCAAGGCCTCTCCATGATCTTGTCCAGCGGGGTGGGTCCGTCGCAATTTCCTTTAGGAGGCTTCTTCTGCTGCCTGGGTCAGGAGTTGCGGAAGCTGGCATTAACGATCGTGTCATTGGCATCGATGTTGGTGTGCATGTTCTTGTTCTTATTTTGTTTTTGTTTCCCGTTTCCATCACGAACTTCAGAGGTTCCGGGGTCTTCGGGGTTGTGGCTCCGTCTTGCTAGCCAGTTGTCCTCGCCCACACAAAAGTGAGTCATGAGTGATGTAAGGGCGGACATTGTCCAAGGTTTATCCTGGCCAAGCTGGCGAGCCAGCCATTCATCCCGAATATTATGCCTGAAGGAGGATATTGCCTTGGCGTCCGGGCAATCGGCGTTCTATTTTTTCTTGGTCAAGAACCGATTCCAGAACTGTCGCGCGGACTCTCCTCGCATCTGGACAACGTTACTTAGGTCGGAGGACTCCGGCGGCCGAACGTAGGTGCCCTGGAAGTTAGATCAAAATGCATTGATACATCTCCAACGTATCTATAATTTTCTAAGATGGCATGCTATTACATTATCTGTTTTGGATGTTTTATATGCATTAATATGCTATTTTATATTATTTTTGAGACTAACCTATTATTCGGACTAGTGTCAGTTTCTGTTTTTTCCTTGTTTTTCAGTTTTGCAAATATGGAATATTAAACAAAGTACAAACAGAATAAAATCTTCGGAATGATTTTTCTTGGAAGGAAACAAATCAACCAGGTCTGGAGTGCACGCTAAGGGATCTACCGGGAGTTCACAAGCCTGGTAGGCGTGGCCACCTCCCCTAGTCGCGCCTGGCAGGCTTGCCGTCTCCTGGCAGGTCTCCTAATCCTATTGTTCGTCCTATAAATACCCAAATATTCCCCCAACACCAAAGAGAGTCACGCAAATACTTTTCTGCCGCCAAAAGCCTCCGTTCCCAAGAGATCCAATCTTGGAGCTTTTTCCGGTAATCTGCCGGAGGGGGTTTCGATCACGGAGGGCATCTACATCAACTCCATTGCCCCTCCGATGATGCGTGAGTAGTCCACCACAGACCTACAGGTCCATAGCTAGTATCAAGATGGCTTCTTTTCTCTCTTTGATCGTCAATACCATGTTCTTCATGATCTTCATGGGGATCTATCCGATGTAATACTCTTTTGTGGTGTGTTTGTCAAGATCCGATGAATTGTGAGTTTATGTTCAGATTATCCATGAATCTTATTTGAATCTTCTCTGAATTCTTATATGCATGATTTCATATCCTTGTAAGTCTTCGCGTTATTGGTTTGGTTTGGCCAACTAGATTGGTAATTCTTGCAATGGGAGAAGTGCTTGGTTTTGGGTTCAATCTTGCGGTGTCCTCACCCAGTGACATAGTAGGGGTAGCAAGGCACGTATTGTATTGTTGCCATCAATGGTAACAAGATGGGGTTTTCATCATATTTCTTGAGTTTATCCCTCTACATCATGTCATATTTCTTAATGCGTTACTATGTTCTTCATGGACTTAATACTCTAGATGCATGCAGGAGTCAGTCGATGTGTGGAGTAATAGTAGTAGATGTAGAATCGTTTCGGTCTACTTGACACAGACGTGATGCCTATATGCATGATCATTGCCTTGGATAACTACATGATTATTCGCTTTTCTATCAATTGCTTGACAATAATTTGTTTACCCACCATGATATTTTCCTTCAAGATAGAAGCCTCTAGTGAAACCTATGGCCCTGGGGTCTACTTTCCATAATATATTTTCAGATCTATAAACCAAAAATACCAAAAATACTTTGCTGCAATTTATTTATCTTTTACTTTCTGTTCTCGTTTACATCTATCTTTATTGGGTCTAATCCTTGCAAATAATCGTGAAGGAATTGACAGCCCCTTTATAGCATTGGGTGCAAGAGTTTGATTATTTGTGTAGGTGCATCCATTGGTGACTTGCTTGTTCCTCCTACTCGATTGACACCTTGGTTCTCATCAATTGAGGGAAATACTTATCTACATCGATGCATCACCCTTTCCTCTTCAAGGGAAAACCAATGCAAGCTCAACAAGTAGCAAGAAGGATTTCTAGCGCAGCTGCCAGGGAGGATACATAGCAAGTCAAGACAAGATCTCTCCCGTCAACTTGCCAATTTTTGGCGCCGTTGCTGGGGAGGATACACATCAAGCCTACCAAGTACCCATCACAAACTCATCTCTTGCATTTACATTATTTGCCATTTGACTCTCGTTTTCCTCTCCCCCACTTCTAAAACGATTATTAGAAAATACCAAAAATATTTGCCTTTTTATTCGCCCTTCTTTTGTTTGCCTTCTTTCTTGCCAAATCTTCTGCTTGTTACTATGACTAGCATTACTACCTCCCCCTTGTCACCAGACTTTGAAGTTCTATAGTTGAAGCAAAAACAAGTGGAAATCTGAAAGATGGCTGGTATAGGTTGATGGGATCCCATATTATTTCCAATCTAAAAGGAGATACAAAAGTTCTGCTTAGAAATGTTTAAATTGGATTGGCTTTGCATCATAGAAAGCTTTTGGATTTTGCCTCACTTTTTATCGAACTTGATACAATATCGCTTATAAAGTGTTGGAAGGAATTTTGGGGGTTTCCCCACAAAAGAAGGGGCCTACCTTTTCACAAGAGGGAGCTCAAATTCTCTACGCATTAAGTGAGTTGCATAAACACTTAGTCGAGTTACAAAAATATCATGAACCCCTCAAACATATCAATAGGAATCTCAGTCGCTTAAACACTTTGATTTCCCTTTGCAATAATTGTTTGGATATTTTGGATCTTAAGATGGTTCCTTTGATCGAAAACCCGGGGAAGTGGAAAGATACCCCCGGATTTGAGAAGGCCCTCCCAAAGGTTGCTAATACCAAAGGTGACAATACCTAGATCTATTGTGTTTTGCCTAGCTAGGGGCGTTAAACAATAGCGCTTGTTAGGAGGCAACCCAATTTTATTTTTGTGTTCTGTTTTTGCTTCTGTTTTTGAGTGTTTACCACATTATTACTTCTGTAATAATTGTGTTTTGGTGTTTTAATTAGTGTTTTATCCAAGTAAAACCTTGGGGGTGATCTATGGTAGTTGTTGATTTGATCTTGCTGAAAAACGGAAAATTTTGCGCTCAATACAGGAATTGTTTACATTTTTCAGAGCATCGAATCAGTCTGAAACTTTTACACAATATTCATATATAAATTTCCCAGGATTTCCTAATTTTTCAGAATTGTTTGAGTTACATAATTATATGAAGTTTTTAGATTGCTACAGACTGTTCTGTTTTTGACAGATTCTGTTTCTTTGAGTTGTTTGCCTATTTTGATGAATCTATGGGTTATATCATAGGGTATGAACCATGGAGAAGTTAGAATACAGTAGGTATAACACAAATATAAAAAAATAATGAGTTAACAACAGTACCTAAAGTAGTGATTTATTTTCTTATACTAACGGATCTCACGAGTTTTCTGTTAAGTTTTGTGTTGTGATGTTTTCACGTTTTGGGTAAAGATTTGATGGACTATGGAATAATGAGTGGCAAGAGCCTAATCTTGGGGATACCCAAGGCACCCCAAGTCATATTCAAGGATGCCAAAGATCCTAAGCTTGGGGATTCCCCAGAAGGCATCCCCTCTTTCGTCTTCAATCCATCGATAAATTTACTTGAGGCTATATTTTATTCACCACATGATATGTGTTTTGCTTGGAGCGTCTTGTATGATATGAGTCTTTTCTTTTTACTTTGCCACAATCATCCTTGATGCACACATATTTTGAGAGAGACATGCTGAATCGTGTATTTATTAGAATACTCTATGTGCTTCACTTATATCTTTTGAGATAGGCAATTTTGCTCTATGTTCTTCACTTATATTTTTTAGAGCATGGTGGTGTTTGCATTTTATAGAAATAATTGAACTCTCGTACCTCACTTATATTATTTTGAGAGTATCTAAACAGCATGGTAATTGGTCTAGGTTATGAATTTAATCCTAATATGATAGGCATCCAAGAGGAATATAATAAAAACTTCCATATTAAGTGCATTGAATACTATGAGAAGTTTGATTCCTTGCATAAAGTTTTGAGATATAAAGATGGTAATGTTAAGAGTCATGTGAGGAAGTAATTGTGATTTGGTAAAAATACTTGTGTAAAGGTTTGTGATTCTCGTAGCATGCACATATGGTGAACCGTTATGTAAGGAAGTCGGAGCATGATTTAATTATAGATTGTCGACCTTTGTGTGAGGGTAGGGAGCGCGTGATGGTTAACTCCTGCCAACCTCTCCCCTAGGAGCATGCGTTTAATACTTAGCTTCAATGACTAATAGACTTTTTCAATAAGTATGTGAGTTCTTTATGACTAATGTTGAGTCCATGGATTATACGCACTTTCACCCTTCCACCTTTGCTAGCCTCTCTAGTACCGCGCAACTTTCGCCGGTACAACACCTTCCTCAAAACAGCCACCATATACCTTCCTCAAAACAGCCACCATATATATTTCCTCAAAACATCCACCATACCTACCTATTATGGCATTTCCATAGCCATTCTGAGATATATTTCCATGCAACTTCCATCGTTTCCTTTTATGACTTGCACCATCACTTCCATATTGCATATAGAGTCATGACTTGCACCATCACTTCCATATTGCATATAGAGTCATATTTTGTCATAGTATCAAGTTGTAAATTTATTTTGAGTTGTAAGTAAATAAAAGTGTGATGATTATCATTATTAGATCATGTCCCATGTGAGGAAAGGATGATGGAATCTATGATTCCCTCACAAGTGGGGATGAGATTCCGGACTTTATGAAAAATAAAAGAGGCCAGCGAAGCCCAAATAAAAAAGGGCCTTAGATGCCCTCCAAAAATAAGAGAAAAGAAACAAATGAGATAAAAGAGAGAAGGGACATTGCTACTATCTTTTCCCACACTTGTGCTTCAAAGTAGCATCATGATCTTCATGATAGAGAGTCTCCTATTTTATCACTTTCATATACTAGTGGGAATTTTTCTTTATATAACTTGGCTTATAATTCCAATGATGGGCTTCCTCAAATTTCCCTAGGTCTTCATGAGCAAGCAAGTTGGATGCACTCCCACTTAGTTTCCTCTTGAGCTTTCATACACTTATAGCTCTAGTGCATCCGTTGCATGCCAATCCCTACTCACTCACATTGATATCTATTAATGGGCATCTCCATAGCCCGTTGATAAGCCCAGTTAATGTGAGACTATCTTCTCCCTTTCCTTGACAACCTCCACCATATTCTATTCCACCTATAGTGCTATATTCATGGCTCATGCTCATGTATCGCGTGAGAGTTGAAAAAGTTTGAGAAAATAAAAGTGTGAAAACAATTGCATAGGGGTTGTGCATGATATAAATACTTTGTGTGGGGAAGATGGAGCATAGCCAGACCATAAGATATTGTAGGGATAACTTTCTTTTGCCATTATATTTTGAAGAGATACAATTGCTTTTCTAGTATGCTTGAAATGATATTGTTTTTATATAAATATTGAGCTTTCGTTTTGAGTCTCATGGATCTGAATATTCATGCCACAATAGAGAATATTACATGGATAAATACGTTAGGTAGCACTCCGCATCAAAAATTCTGTTTTTATCATTTACCTACTCGAGGACAAGCAGGAATTAAGCTTGGGGATGTTGATACGTCTCCAATGTATCTATAATTTTTTATGATGGCATGCTATTATATTATCTGTTTTGGATGTTTTATATGCATTAATATGCTATTTTATATTATTTTTGGGACAAACCTATTAATCTGGAGCCTAGTGCCAGTTTTTGTTTTTCCTTGTTTTTGAGTTTTGTAGATATGGAATATTAAACGCAGTCCAAACGGAATGATTTTTTATGGAAGGAAACAAATCAACCAAGCTTGGAGTGCATGCCACAGGATCTACCAGGAGATCACAAGCCTGGTAGGCGCGGCCACCCCCCTGGTCGCGCCTCGCGGGCTTGGCGTCTCCTGGCAGGTCTCCTAACCCTATTATTTGTCCTATAAATACCCAAATATTCCCCCAACACCAAAGATAGCCACGCAAATACTTTTCCGCTGCCAGAAGCCTGCGTTCCCGAGAGATTCAATCTTGGAGCCTTTTCCGGTAATCTGTCGGAGGGGGTTTCGATCACGGAGGGCATCTACATCAACTCCATTGCCCCTCCGATGATGCATGAGTAGTCCACCATAGACCTACGGGTTCATAGCTAGTAGCTAGATGGTTTATTCTCTCTCATTGATCTTCAATACCATGTTCTTCATGATCTTCATTGGGATCTATCCGATGTAATACTCTTTTGTGGTGTGTTTGTCAAGATCCGATGAATTGTGAGTTTATGTTTAGATTATCCATGAATCTTATTTGAATCTTCTCTGAATTCTTATATGCATGATTTCATATCCTTGTAAGTCTCTTCGAGTTATTGGTTTGGTTTGGCCAACTAGATTGGTAATTCTTGCAATGGGAGAAGTGCTTGGTTTTGGGTTCAATCTTGCGGTGTCCTCACCCAGTGACATAGTAGGGGTAGCGAGGCACGCATTGTATTGTTGCCGTCAAGGGTAACAAGATGGGGTTTTCATCATATTACTTGAGTTTATCCCTCTACATCATGTCATCTTTCTTAATGTGTTACTCTGTACTTCATGAACTTAATACTCTAGATGCAGGCAGGAGTCGGTTGATGTGTGGAGTAATAGTAGTAGATGCAGAATCGTTTCGGTCTACTTGAGACGGACGTGATGCCTATATGCATGATCATTGCCTTGGGTAACTACATGATTATTCGCTTTTCTATCAATTGCTTGACAGTAATTTTTTTACCCACCATGATATTTGCCTTCAAGAGAGAAGCCTCTTGTGAAACCTATGGCCCCCGGGTCTACTTTCCATAATATATTTTCAGAACTATAAACCAAAAATACCAAAAATACTTTGCTACAATTTATTTACCTTTTACTTTACATTCTCGTTTACATCTTTATTTATCGGATCTAATCCTTGCAAATAATCATGAAGGGGTTGACAACCCCTTTATAGCGTTGGGTGCAAGAGTTTGATTGTTTGTGTAGGTGCATCCATTGGTGACTTGCTTGTTCCTCCTACTGGATTGATACCTTGGTTCTCATCAACTGATGGAAATACTTATCTACTTTGCTGCATCACCCTTTCCTCTTCAAGGGAAAACAAGGCAAGCTCAAGAGGTAGCATGCATCCTCTAGATCCTCCCAGCACCCGATGGAATTTTCGGGGAGGCTGTTTAACTAGTGCCGAGCTGGCCCCTTAAGCTTTAGGGGTTGGTACTTGATGGCGTGGAGATCATATCCTTGCGCCATGTGGATGTGGAGGAGGAAATCCTCAATCCATATGGTTGGGTCAGTTTTCCCATCGTATTGCTCTATGTTCACGGGTTTAAACCCCTCCGAGAACTGGTGCTGCATCACCTCGTCTGTGAAGCACAGTGGGTGAGCAGCGCCTTTGACCCGAGCTATGTCACGCCGATATTCGGCGTCTTCTCTAGCTCGGTTTTGTTCCTGGCCTCTATTCTTATGGTTGAGCCAAGGCCGGTACCCGTCCTATCGATCGGGTGAGTACCCTCTCGATCTGTAGATGGATCTTGTGCGACCTTCCCTAAGGTCCAGGTCATGCCGCGGGTCGAACCTGTCATCGGGCTCTATTAGCTCTTTCCCCATCTTAGGGGTATCGTCGGCCTATAACCGGTGTCGTCAGCCATCATGTCTCGTCCTCGAGGGGGGCGGTCTGGCTTGTCGTATGGGGTATGTTTGGGAGACGGCATGTTAGTAAGCCCGTCATCGAATTGTGGCAGCAGCCTTCTGTGTGGATAGCTTTTAGGTTGGTTTAAAAGACCGGTACCGTATTCTTCCTCAGCTGAGAGGACTCTCGTCCATCGATCGTTGAGGTTGTCCTGTTCGACTTTAAGCTGCCATTCTTTTCCTTTCAGGTTGTGGGTCGTGGCTATAAGTTGTTGCATGAACAGTTCCTAATCTTCAAGGTTATCGGGGATGGCGAAGTTATCGGCTTCCAATATGTCCTCCTCCTCAACATAGGGGAGGTAATTATCGTCCTCGGAATCATTTAGGTCATCGGGGTTGAGCTGATCTTCTGGTCTATCCTGACCCTCTAGCGGTTGTTCGGGGATATCGGGATCGCCGAGGTCTTCCGGGGTATCTCCATCCCCGGTGCCGACAATAGTTTTTCTTCCTTTTTTTCCTTTTGATCTTTTATGCGGCTTCCGGCTCCTTGACGGCGCTTCACCTGATTTGTCGCCATCTTTTTTAGGTGTGTGCTCGCTGTTAGCGGCTGGAGTGTCCACCATGTAGACGTCATACATGGAGGTGGCAGCCCATATCCCTGTGTTTATGAGGGTAGGGGCGCAATCTTCCTCATCCATGTATTCTGCCTCCTTAGAGGCATAGTCCAACATGTCGGTTAAGTCCTCAGCAATGGCTATCAAGTGGGTGGTGGGTGGGATTAAAAATTCATCCTGGACCACCTTGAGACCAATCTAAGCATAGATCGGGGTTGAGTCATCGATAATTTTCATCGACGAGATCCGATATAGGGCCTCGTTGAGTGTCGAGAGCTTGATCGGGTTGACCTGCTCATAGCATTCAGAGTTGACCTCTGGTGTGTCCGGCAAGAACAGGTTTTCGGGCATCTGGCACTATGGTTGAATCTGTACTAAAGGTCAGGCCATCACCGGGGTGGATCCCGTGGGCGGGGCCGAAAGAGGGATCCGAGGTTAAAGCCTCGGAGTCTTCGGGCATGGCAGGCAAGACTACTAGCCCAGTTAGAGAGAGATCGCCCCGAGAGTCTATGCAGAACTCCAGGTTCCCGAATCTGACCTCTTGATCAGGGGCAAAACTTCCGACCCGGACTAGATGGCCGGTCGGTTTAGCGTGCAGCACAATGCTATCGAAAGCGAAGATGTGTATGGGGACAAAAGTGTCCATGTTGTGGACTTGTTCATTGATGACAATGCGAGCCATCGATTCCTTTGGTGATCACAGCAGAGCTCTCAATGAAATAACCAATGTCGGTGTCAAAACCAACGGATCTCGGGTAGGGGTCCCGAGCTTTGAGACTAGGATCGATGGTAACAGGGGACGAAGGAGACGATGTTTACCCAGGTTCGGGCCCTCCTATGGAGGTAAAACCCTACATCTTGCTTGATTGTATTGATGATGTGTAAGTTACAGAGTTGATCTACCTTGAGATCGAAATAGCTAAACCCTAGATGAGTTGGCCTCTCTCTACAACCTAAAACCCTCCGGTTTATATAGACGTCGTGGGTACCTAGGGTTTACACATGGTCGGTTACACATAGAAGGGAAAACATGCCTATTCACTATTCCAATCTTGGAGGACACCCCACGATTCCCGAAGCTTCCTTCCTGGACACAGGGCCTTCGATCAATCCAATGCTCGGTAAATGGCCCATATAGTCTGGCCCATGAGAAACAGGTCGGCCACCCGAGGACCCCTTAAATCAGGACTCCCTCACCTCCCGCGGTCGCGAAAAGTGCTCCTTCCATGGGAGCTAGAGCCGACCCTGGTTGCCGTAACCAGGATGCATGTTTTGCTCCAGGGAGAAGCCCTTGGGGTGACGGCAGATATCGGGCTTGGCCCCTACCTCTCGCCATTGTGATGGTGGATTTTTGGAAGAAATAGTGGGAGGAAGAAGAGGAAGAGGGGATACGACGGTGGCTAGCAGTTTAGAATGGGAAGAAATGAATAAGCAGCGCTCCCTGTGACCTCCTCTTTATAGAGAAGGTGTGGGGGCTGGCTCTTTGTTGATTTGGAATGACCGCATGTCCATCAAGCGTGCTAGTCCACTGGCCGCCCCTCTTCTCCAATGCCACGCTTTGCATGTACCACGCGTCATAAAGGGCGCAATAAAAGAGGCGACGGAACAGAGGAAGTCGAACCAAGATGAGTCGCACCCCTGTGGATTCCCTTTTTATTGAGGGTAGAATGCGTAGAGGCCACCTCTCCCCGTCTGACGTGGCTGTGCCTTTTAAGTACGCCCCTCTAGTGTCATTTTGCTCCACCTATCCCACGTGCCACATTTAATGTGTGTCATGTGGGAGTGGTAAAATCATCATAGCAACCACAATAAAGATCGGCCACGTATGCATGTGCATCGTTTTGAGACTAGCCCAACAAACGGCATGGACTCAAGTGTGTCCCAGACTCGGGGGCTCCTGTTGGTGTACTAAAGAATGGGTCCTTTAGTACCCTGACTTGTGCACAGACGGCAGCAGCCTCAGGCCTGGCAAGCCTTGTCGAGGAATCCTACGTTCAAGATAGTGGCCAGCGACAAGGCCGAGTCACCGACAAGCCTCCTTGTCAGTGCGAAAGACCCGGCAGTAATCACTCCCGGAAAAATCCTGTTATCGCACCACAGCTCCACCTCATCGGGGTGATTGTCGTCATCGATGAGGTGTCAAGCGGGTAGGTTGTTAGGTAGGCTTTTTTGGGGCACATGGCGGTTGGGGAGAATTCCTGCAGCTTTAACTACACATGTCCTAAGGCTATGGCGAGCTAATAATAGGTAGTTGGGCGAATGGCACAGAAGGAGAGGCAATACTTGCCGGAGAGCGATGTTGGCATGACACCTCACAGCACATTTAATGCGTGTGTCCTAATCCGTTAGGGTTAGGTATTTCCGACTATAGCTATTTTGACCACTGTTACACCTACATTTTTACCCTTATGTATTTACCTTTTTAGACACTATGGTAACCCCTTAGATACTATAAAAGGAGGTCGATGGCTACCTTTAGAAGGGTCAAAACCATGTCCATTTGCACGTGTAGAATCACTCTCAAGATCTCTTGTCGGGTCGTTGCGCTCCCTATGCTATGGCTACACTCATATACGAACAAACACACAGGACGCAGGGTATTACGCCTCTGGGCGGCCTGAACCTGTCTAAACCCTAGCACGCATTTCGGTTGGTGTTGCTCTTTGCGCATGCAAATCCCGACAGTTCAACCGCGAAAGGGGCCCTCTAGTCCCATAGATTGTCGTATGCCGACATGTACCGATCAACGATTGGTTCATTGCTATACATTTGTGCCTCTCGTCCCCACATCATGCTAAGTGTGTGCATGTGTGCCCTATATCAAGCGACACCGTACGAGCGTCATCTTAAGGCCGTGAAAATAATTGTGATATACTTGATACATATACCAAACTTTAGCATTTGGTATCCCAAGGGCTCTTCATTTGACCTTATGGGTTATTCCGACTCGGACTATGTCGGAGACAAGGTTGATAGAAAATCCACCTAGGCTAATTTTCAATTTCTTGGGAGATGTCTTGTGTCTTGGTCCTCCAAGAAACAAAACTCGGTATCTCTATCTACTATCGAAGCTAAATACATTGTCGTAGGATCTTGTTGTGCGCAATTGCTATGGATGACCCAAACTCTTAAAGATTATGGAATACATGTGAAACATGTTCCATTGTTTTGTGACAATGAGAGTGCAATCAAAATTGTACACAATCCGATGCAATATTCTCGAACTAATCATATAAAAATTTGTCATCATTTCTTTCATGATCATTTTGGCAAAGGACATATTAATCTCAAACATGTTCATACTGATAAGCAATTGGCGGATATCTTCACAAAACCACTTGATGAGAAAGTGTTTTCCCACTGAAGAGGTGAGTTGAACATCATAGATGCTTCAACCTTGTTTGAAAGGCTCACTTGGATGCATGCAAGGGCATGAGCTTACATGACTATTCCTTGATACTATTGACATGATAATATTTCATATCTTGGAGACATATGCTCCCTTGTGTTGCATCTAACCCTTTTGTAGGTACTTGGATGGATTACACTCCACAAGATTGCCATCAACTCAAAGTATAAGCAATCTTGTCATGACCAAGTATCAACAACCATTCTTTGTGATGAAGGAAGAAGACAATAGAAACTATATTCTTAACAAACATTTGATACAAAACTTCACACTTTTCATTTGGATATATTCATGTTATTCCTTGCATGACTAACCCATGAAGGAGCAACTACTTTAAAGAAAGAAGGATAGCTCCAAACTCCAACACTTGAGCATCCAGAACAAGCCACCTACATGCTTACATCATCAACACCACTCAAAAGTATGTAATCATATCCTTCAAGAAGCCTTACTTGAAGTCATGAGTCAATGAAATTCAATGTGATATGAGAACATCAAAATGCTTAAACAAAAAATGGTAACCCCATTTTGAGCTTAACGATGAGTATGACCTATGATCAAGTGTCCTCACTTGGCTCCTAAGTCAATGTACTCTAATATAGGTGACCTAGTCGTCGACCAACTTCTAGATGAAGGAAAATGAGTGGTTAATCTTTTGTTGCATGCTTTATTTCTACCATCCAATCCTCGTCTATTTGAAAATTCCTTGCAAATCTTATTGAAAAATCCTTGCAAATCTTATTGAAAATTCCTTGCAAATCTTACTGCAAATTCTTTGTAAATCTAGTCAAGTTTTCTGAAAAATTCGTTGACAAAATTAACCTAGAAGCTAGAACATATTTTCCAAGTTTCTCTTTGCAACTTGGAATCTCCGACCAAAAGGAATCGGCGTCACCGATGTAGCAGATAAACTGCTCAGAGTTTCTTTGGTGCAACCAATATGAAACGCTTCGGTGCCACCGATATATCCTAGTGCCCTAATACCCTTTTCGGTTCTACCGGTCACAACTGTCTCAGAGTCTCCGACTTTTCCTGCTACTTGTGTTCTTTGCCAAATCTTAACACTTTCAGACAAAAACTGCTCCATGAGCCTTTTTCTCTAGGATCCCTTACCCTTTGACCCTTCTTGGAAATTCATGCCAAGGGGGTAGAGATGTTAAAAACTTAAATTCAAAGCTTGAGGGGGGAGAATCATCAAAGCTCAAAGTTGGTCATTAAGGGGGAGAGATCAATATCATTAAAAGGAGAGAGAGAAAGACTAAGTGACTTGGTTTTACTTAATATCACGTGTTGATCTTATGTTTTTCATTCTAGACTTTTCTCACCCTACGTGCTCTCAGTATCTACATGATAAATATTTGTGGGGGGGGGACTATATTCAGGGGAGGAAGCTCTATAAATACTCTTTGAGACATGTCAATTCTAAAAGAATATTCTTTCCTACAGGTTATCCAAATCTTGGTACTTTTGAAATCTTTTGCATTGGTATGAAATAAACATTATTTTGGTATCTAACCTTGTTTTCTAAAGTGTGTTTATCTTGTTAATATGCTTCAGAATTTCAAGGTAAGTATATGCATCATACCCATGTTCAGGATGATCTCTTGTTTCTTGCACATATTGTTTGCAAGAGTAAGTCTTGAAAATGGAGTCACTTTCCTTACACATATTTGATGCATATATCCAAGGTACATATGATTTGTCATGTATTTTCTGTTGTGTGTATGCTCATGCATTCCAAAAGCAACCATTCCTTAAAGGGATTGCACACCTATAGGGGGAGCTTGCTTTAGTCATATGTTTCTCAAAGCTATCATATAATACATAATACTTTGAATTGAAGCTCTGATTGTGTGTTTTCCTCAATTACCAAAAAGGGGGAGACTGAAATCACAGATGCTCCCTTGGAGGTTTTGATAATTCATGACAACATACACTATCTCTTGGACTAAGAGTTCTACCTAGTTTATTTTAGATCAAGTCCAAAGATAGTAGAGGCTTGGAATTGTGAGAAGGACCCCATGAAGGAAAACGAATATTGTTGGTAGAAGCTTCAATCTCCAAGACTCTACATTTTAATTTATGCAAAAATCACAATTGAATCCATAGGAAAGCCAATACTATTAAAAGGGGATGAGGTATTTATAATGATCGCGTTGCTCAAGTGCTTAGAGATTTGCCACCAAAAGCCTCAGCCAATCTCTCACAAAAGATTATGTCCAAAACTCATATGATCAAATTTGGTGCTGCCAACATATTCCATTTCTACCCCATAGATTTTTCCTTAGAAAAAACCAAAGCCAAACCCTAGCAATTTGGTACAATCGAGTTTCGTTTCGGTACAGCCAAAAAGCAGTGATCACCTTCCTGGTATCTAATTGTCAAAAATCGGAATTTCAGAGTTTTGCATTTTGGTGCCACCGAGTCCCTACAACTGCCTAGGCCAACCAAATCAGACTCATCGAGTTGTTATGTATCGGTCTCACCAAAAATCCAAAAGTTGGGATATTTTGCACTAGTCGATGTAACAAAATTTTAAATTTTGTTCCACCGAGTTGGGCAATAATGTTCTAACGATCGGATTTTTGGATATGGCTATATATACACCTCCACCTCCCTCTCATTCGTAGAGAGAGCATTCAGAACAAGCAAACACTTCCACCATTCATTTTCTGAGAGAGAACCACCTACTCATGTGTTGAGATCAAGATCTTCAACTCCAACCATATGAGTCTTGATTTCTAGCCTCCCTAGGTTGATTTCCACCCAATCAATCCCTTCTACCAAGCCAAATTCTGTGAGAGAATGATTGAGCATTGAGGAGACTGACCTTTGAAGCATTAGATCAAGGATTTCATCATCCATACACCATCTATTACCTTTTGGAGAGTTGTGTCTCCTAGATTGGTTAGGTGTTGCTTGGGAGACTGTGAATCGTGTGGACTTGAACCAAGAAGTTTGTAAGGGGAAGGAGATGGCCTACTTCGTGAAGATCTACCACGAGTGAGGCTAGTCCTTTGTGGGTGTAAACCATGGTGGAATAGGAAAGGTTGCTTCTTAGTGGACCCTTCGTGGGTGGAGCCCTCCATGGACTCGCGCGACCATTACCTTTCATGGGTTGAAGCCTCCATCAACGTGGACGTACGATAGCACCACCTATTGGAACCACGGGAAAAAGCTTTGAGTCTTCATTGTGTTTGATCTTTGTACTCTACCATACTTTATGTTTATTTCCAAATGCGTGATGTCTATGTTTCGCTGCTTAAAATCTAGGTATGCATGTGTAGAAATCGTTGGATGCTACTTAACTTGTGCAAAATCTACCTAAACTTCAAGTGAACTAAAAATTGCTCATTTGTCTTGTTAAGTGTTTATTCACCATCACCACCACCACCCTCTATATGCCTCTTCTCGATCCCACACAAGCAGGCCTTTTCCTACCGGTAGCGGGGGGAGAAGATGGAGAAGACAGGGGAGACGGCGGCTAGGGTTCCGGACCAAGCCCTTCATTGCGTTTGATCTTTCTACTCTACCACCCTTTATGTTTCTTGCCAAATGCATGATGTCTATGTTCCACTGCTTAATCTCTAGATATGCATGTGTAGGAATCATTGGATGCAATTTAACTTGTGCAAAATCTGCCTAAACTTCAAGTGAACTAAAAATTGTGCATTTGTCTTGTTAAGTGTTTATTCACCCCACCCCCCCCCCCACCACCACCACCACCACCCTCTAGACGCCTCTTCTCCATCCCACACAAGCAGGCGTTGCCTGCTAGCAGCGAGGGAGTAGATGGAGAAGATATGGGCGACGGTGGCTAGGGTTTTGGCCCAAGCCCCCCCCCCCTGAGTGACACAGACGTCTATTTATTTTCTAGTGCCCTAAAACGCAACATAAGAGTTGAGTGAAATTGTGCTATCCACTTGGGCCTTTCAAACCAATCCCCTAAAAATAGCGGAGTAAACCCTTAGTGGAGTATTTTTACTCCACTAAGTTTTCGCTGGACCTATTGGATCCCTTGTATATAGTAGAGTAAAAAATCATTTTCATTTCATTTTCAACCACCAAAACACATTTATTTGCAAATTTCTTTCATTCAACGAAATTTTGATACATTTGGGGTACACAATTCACCAATTCTTTGCTACGAGAGAAAAATCAAAGAAAACAAGAACCAAAATTAGACACTTTAAGACATCCAACTTCCATAACTTCTCTCACTAGTTGGATTAATATATTCTCTATGTCTTCATTGTTGATTCTCTCTATTGGGTTCTCGAGCTTGCACACTTCTTTCTTCTTCGATTCCGAAGAATTTGACGTTGCTTCGCATCTAGTCTAATATCTAGCCTCTATTCTAGCAAGGAGTGCGCGATCATCTATCAAATTATGTGCTATCAATGTATTGATGTAATCCTCTTCCCAATACCAAAACTTGCATCCATCCTACACACAAATTTGAGCAAACAATGAGCTACTGAAATTGCGCCGAATCTGGTGAGCAACTGAATCAAAAGAAGCACATACTCCATCTCTTTTGCATTTGAAGAACACCCATCCCAGATGTTCCGATGTGGTAGAAACTTGGTGCACCGCCTATCGCGGGCAGCCGTCTCACTTTATGACCAACAATGCTGAGCCGACGAGTCGTTGGGACACCGTCGAGCCCGGGTGGGGGTCGTGTGTGTCTTTGCCGGTGAACCGCCGACGAGAGAGATACAAGCGGCTAGAGGCGGAGTCCATACCCACATGCAACTTAGAGGCCTTGTTAGGGTTGTGCGGTATGGTACCTGGCCAATCCATGGCAAGGCACGGTCGTTGGCAACTGGATGTGCCAAATCGGGTGGCGGCAGCAACAACACAGATCTTGGAAACGGGACAAGGGAGGCACAAATCCAAGTGGTCAAGGACCATGGTGGAGCCTACAGAGCGTCTGTGGTGGCAGGCGGTGGCCGGCGTGGGGTGAAAGGGGCGGCGTCGGCGGTGTGGCACGGGTGTGGGGTGGAGGAGGCAGAGGGGGAGACAAGATTTTTTACTCATCCGTCAAGTGATTGAGAAAATATAGGGAGGCACGCGGTTGAGGATAATTTATTCTCCACTAGCGTCGATTGGAGATCAGCTAGGTGCGTTTAGAGGAGTGAAACCAAATTTTACTTTTTACTCTTCTATCCGGTTATAGGGGATCGGTTAGAAATACCCATAGGTTTCAAGCCGTAAACAATTAAAGACCAGGACGTCGAATGCCACACATGCCTCTCATGGTTGGCTGCGGTTTCCCCTTAAGCATCCAAGCTAGATGGATCATGTACTGTAATACGATCAAGTTGGTGTGCTCTACCTTTCAAAACTCAATAAAGACCCTCTGTCTCACTTGAAGGTCGAGTAGAGGCTTGTGGGCTACTAATGGTGTCCTGCACCAAGGTAACATGAGCCACCAGAAGTAGGCCCGAGAAGGCCGACCATGGCTTGTGCCGCTACCTAGCCTAGTTTTGTCGTCCGGCCCGTAGACCTCCTACATAAATATGCCTCCTTACTTGTAATACAATATGTACACCTTACTTCGGTTTCAAGCCATGTAAACTAACTTGGACTCTTGTAACCCTACCCCCACCCCCCACCCCCCGGCCCACTTATGCAAGGAAAGGTAGGAGCCTTCCAAGTTAGTGCCTCATAACCATAGGATCCTAGAGGTTTCAATCCATACGAGAAATTCCAATATCAATAAAGATCGTACATCCAAGATGTAGGGCACACTACCTGACTTTGAAAAATCGTTCGTCTCGTATGCACCCAATCTGATCCGCTATGTGTGTTTGACCCGCTCTCTTTCTCGTCCGACATACCCGCCTGGTTGAGATACCCTATCAAGGGATCTACCAAAATCTCCACTGGAAAGGTGGTGTCATGGTTTGCCGATTATGCTAACTTCCTAATATGGTAATAGGCATACAAGTGGTCAAACCTTTGAAAGTAGTGGCTTGCCAAAAGTGACCCCATTGCGCCTGCCCACGCTCCTGTGGCGCACCACCCCGGCGGCCGCAGCCACCTCCGCCACCGCCCATATCCGCCCCCAGGTCAGGTCCCACCAATGTCACCCTTCCCTCCTAGCTTCTTCGCCCTGTGCACGACTGCAGGAGGCCCAGATCCCCTCTACCTGCCGCAATCGAGGGTAGGCTCGCCAGAGCCGGTTTCGCCATCACGCCCCCTGCCTCCTCCGACTCGTCCTTTGTCATCGACACCCAGGCGGAAGGTGTGGCGCTAGACGTCGTCGCGTCGCCATTGGGCCATCATTGCAGTCGTGTTGGACTCCACTCTGCCACCACCACCCCACTCATGGCGTGCACTGGCCATGCCTCAAGACGGCGCCTGCATTATCCTTCAAGACCCGTCGGCGTGCAGACTAGACATCCCATTGGTCGAGCCCAGCGCCAAGATCGAGCTATGTGCATCCCGCATCTTCCGGCAATGATAGCTCGGCGGGCGACTGGTGCGTCATTAAGGCGTCGTACTAGTGGAGGGTGCTCCCCAGCTACCAGCATTCAAGGCGTCGGAGTGTTGGAAATATGCCCTAGAGGCAATAAATAAAGTGTTTATTATTATATTTCATTGTTCATAATGATTGTTTATTATCCATGCTATAATTGTATTGATTGGAAACACATTGCATGTATGGATATATAGACAACACTTTGTCCCTAGTGTGCCTCTAGTATACTAGCTCGTTGATCAAAGAGGGTCAAGGTTTCCTAGCCATTGACATGAGATGTCATTTGATAACG
Organism: Hordeum marinum; assembly: GCA_022496015.1. Taxonomy (NCBI): domain Eukaryota; kingdom Viridiplantae; phylum Streptophyta; class Magnoliopsida; order Poales; family Poaceae; genus Hordeum; species Hordeum marinum. Next base: position 219,624,682 of record CM039672.1, read on the forward strand.
GGATATCATTAGGAGAATGATGGGATGGACAAGACCCAAACTATAAACATAGCATATGATCGTGTCAGTTTATTGCTACAGTTTTCTGCATGCCAAGTATATGTTCCTACGACCATGAGATCATGCAACTCAAGGACACCGGAGGAGTGCCTTGTGTCTATCAAACATCACAACATAACTGGGTGACTATAAAGGTGCTCTATAGGTATCTCTGAGGGTGTCTGTTGGGTTGGCATGGATCAACATTGGGATTTGTTACTCCGTGTGATGGAGAGGTATCTCAGGGCCCACTCGGTAATACAACATCACAACAAGCCTTGCAAGCAATGTGACTAAGTGTTAGTCGTGGGATCTTGTATTACGGAAACGAGTAAAGAGACTTGTCGGTAACGAGGTTGAACTAGGTATGGAAATACCGACGATCGAATCTCGAGCAAGTAACATACCGAAGAACAAAGGGAACATCATACGGGATTAACTAAATCCTTGACATAGAGGTTCGACCGATAAAGATCTTCATAGAATATGTAGGAATCAATATGGACATCCAGGTCCCGCTATTGGTTATTGACTGTAGAGGTGTGTCGGTCATGTCTACATAGTTCTCGAACCCGCAGGGTCTACACACTTAAGGTTTGGTGACGTTTCGGTAGTATAGAGTTATGCATGGTGGTGACCGAAGGTTGTTCAGAGTCCCGGATGAGATCCCGGACGTCACGAGGAGCTCCAAAATGGTCCGGAGGTAAAGAATGATATATAGGAAGTCCTGTTTTGGTCACCGGAAAAGTTCTGGGCTCATCGGTAGTGTACCGGGAGTGCCGGGAGGGTACCGGGGGACCATCGGGAGGGGTATTTCGACCCAAGAGGCTACATCGGAAGGATGAATACCAGCCCTTAGTGGGCTGGCCAAAGTCCCACATAGGGCCCATGTGGCTGGGAAGGAAATCCAAAGTGGAAAAGGTGGAAAAAAAGGCTAATATAAGGAAGGAGTCCTAAACCGACTAGGAGTGGAGGAGTAGGACTCCTCCCTCCACTTCGGCCAAAGCCAAGAGGGATTGCCCTTGCGGCCAAGCCTCCTCCTCTTCTCCTCCTATATATACTAGAGGTTTTAGGGGGTTTTTGCATCTAGATTTTCAGCCACGTGCTACCCTCTCCTCTAGTCCGTAGTTTCTCCTCTAGATTGATTTCAACAGTGCTTAGGTGAATCCCTATTGGAATTACTCCACCACCATCGCCGCAACGCCGTCGCGCTGTCAGAGAACTAGTCTACCTCTCCGCTCCCTCTTGCTGGATCAAGAAGGCGGAGATCGTCATCAAGCCGTACGTGTGCTGAACGCGGAGGTGTCGTCCGTTCGGCGCTATATCGAGACAGATCATGATTGGATCACGGGACGCTCGGCGATTTGGATCACGAAGATGTTCAACTACATCAACCGTGTTTCTTAACTCTTCCCGCTTAGCGATCTACAAGGGTACGTTGATCCACTCTCCCTCTCGTAGATGCTCATCACCATGGATAGATCTTGCGTGTGCATAGGAAAAAATTTGTTCCCATGCAACGTTCCCCAATAGTGGTATCAGAGCTAGGTCTATGTGTAGATGAGATCTTGAGTAGAACACAAAGAGTTTGTGGGCGTTGATGCTTAGATTCCTTCCTCTCTTGGTCGTGTTTTGGTTCAGCGGTATTGTGGGATGAAGCGGCCCAGACCAACCTTACTCGTACGCTTACGAGAGACCGGTTCCATCGACTGACGTGTAACTTTGTTGCACAAAGATGGCTGGCGGGTGTCTATTTCTCCTACTTTAGTTGGATCGGATTCGACAAAGGTGGTCCTTGAGAAGGTTGAAAAGCAACTTATGTATCACCATTGTGGTTTATGCATAGGTGAGAATTGTTCTTGCTAGATACACGTAGCAGCCACGTAAAACATGCAACAACAATTAGAGGACGTCTAACTTGTTTTTGTAGGGTATGTTGTGATGTGATATGGACAATTACATGATGAGATATATGTGATGTATGAGATGATCATGTGTTGTATAGAATATCACGACTTGCATGTCGATGAGTACGGCAACCGGCAGGAGCCATAGGGTTGTCTTTAATTATTGTATGACCTGCGTGTCAATCATTAAGCGCTATGTAATGCTTTACTTTATCGCTAAACGGCAGCAATAGTAGTAGAAGCATGGTGGGCGCGACAACCCCGATGGTGACACGTTGATGGAGATCAAGATGATGGAGATCATGGTGTCATGCCGGTGACGATGGAGATCATGTCGATGCTTTCAAGATGGAGATCAAAAGCACAAGTTCATGGACATATCATGTCACTTATGATTTGCATGTGATGCTAATCCTTTTATGCACCTTGTTTTGCTTAGGGCGATGGTAGCATTATAAGGTGATCCCTCACTTAAATTTCAAGATGAATTGTGTTCTCCCCGAGTGTGCACCGTTGCGAAAGTTCATCGTGTCGAGACACCACGTGATGATCGGGTGTGATAGACTCTACGTTCAAATACAACGGGTGCAAGCCAGTGTTGCACATGCAGAACACTCGGGTTAAACTTGACGAGCCTAGCATGTACAGACATGGCCTCGGAACACAAGAGACTGAAAGGTCAAACATGAGTCATATAGTAGATATGATCAACATGATGATGTTCACCATTGAAACCACCTCAACTCACGTGATGATCGGACTTGAGTTGGTGAATTTGGATCATGTGTCACTCAGATGACCTGAGGGATGTCGATTTGAGTGGGAGCTTTAGTAATTTGATTAACTAAACTCATTATCTTGAACAATAGTCTAAGTAACCTTTGCATATTTATGTTGTAGATCAACGGCTCGCGCAGTAGCACCCCTGAATTTTAATGCGTTCCTAGAGAAAGAAAGATGATGGAAGTAACTTTGTGGACTGGGCCCGTAATCTGAGGATTATCCTCATGGCTTCCCAGAAGTCATATGTCCTTGATGCACCACTTGGTAACCAACCCGAAGACATGTCATCCGAAGACGTTAAGAATGCTTGGGAGGCACGTTCTGGAGATTACTCAATAGTTCAATGTGCAATATTGTATGGCTTAGAACCGGGACTTCAAAGACGTTTTGAACATCATGGAGCATATGAGATGTTCGAGGAGTTGGAGTTTATCTTTAAGAAGAATGCCCGGATGGAGAGGTATGAGACCTCCGATAAGTTCTATGCTTGCAAAATGGAGGAGAACGGGTCTATCAGTGAACATATACTCAGAATGTCTGGGTATTCGACTCGTTTGGCGGAGTTAGGGATGCCCCTTCCGCTAGAGGCGATCACTGATAGAGTTCTTCAATCACTGTCACCTAGATACAAGAGATTTGTGATGAACTATAACATGCACGGGATGAACAAGTCAGTCGCCGAGCTGTTTGCGATGCTGAAAGTCGCTGAGTCTAAAATCCAGAAAGAATATCAAGTGTTGATGGTCAATAAAACCACTAGTTTCAAGAAAAATGGCAAGGGCAAGAAGGGTAAATCCAAGAAGGATGGCAAAGCAGTTGCTCCTCCCGTGAAGAAACCCAAGGCTGGACCCAAGTCAGAAACTGAGTGTTTTCATTGCAAGGGAACTGGTCACTGGAAGCGGAACTGCCCCAAGTACCTGGCTGACAAGAAGGTGGCCAACAACAAACAAGGTATATATGATATACATGTTATTGATGTGTACCTTACTAGCTCTCGTTGTAGTGCCTGGGTATTTGATACCGGTTCGGTTGCTCACATTTGCAACGCAAAACGGGAAGTACGGATAGACGGAGGCTGGCCAAGGACGAAGTGACGATGCGTGTGGGAAATGGTTCCAAGGTTGATGTGATCGCTGTCGGCACGCTCTCTCTTCGATTACCATCGGGATTAGTGATGAACCTGAATAATTGTTATTTAGTGCATGCGTTAAGCATGAACATTATATCTGGATCTTGTTTATTGTGAGATGGTTACTCATTTAAGTCGGAGAATAATAGTTGTTCTATTTATATGAGTGTTATCTTTTATGGTCATGCACCCAATGTGAGGGGTTTATTCATATTGAATCTTGATAGTGATGATACACATGTTCATAACATTGATGCCAAAAGATGTAGAGTTGATAATGATAGTACCACTTTCTTGTGGCACTACCGTTTGGGTCATATTGGTGTAAAACGCAAGAGAAAGTTCCATGCTGATGGACTTTTGGAGTCACTTAATTTTGAATCACTTGACACATGTGAACCACGCCTCATGGGCAAGATGACTAAAACGCCGTTCTCTGGAACAATGGAACAGGCAAGTGACTTGTTGGAAATCATACATACTGATGTGTGTGGTCCAATGAATGTTGTAGCGCGCGGTGCATATCGTTATTTTCTCACCTTCACTAATGACTTAAGTAGATATGGGTATATTTACTTAATGAAATACAAGTCTGAAACGTTTGAAAAGTTCAAGCAATTTCAGAGTGAAGTTGAGAATCATCACAACAAGAAGATTAAATTCCTATGATCTGATCGAGGAGGTGAATATCTAAGTTATGAATTTGGCAGTCACTTGAGACAGTGTGGAATTGTTTCACAGTTGACACCGCCTGGAACACCATAGCGTAATGGTGTGTCTGAATGTCGTAGTCGAACCTTATTAGATATGGTGCGTTCTATGATGTCTCTTGTCGATTTGCCACTATAGTTTTGGGGTTATGCATTAGAGACAGCTGCATTCACTTTAAATAGGGCACCATCGAAATCCATTGAGACGACGACATATGAACTGTGGTTTGGCAAGAGGCCAAAGTTGTTGTTTCTTAAAGTTTGGGGATGTGATGCTTATGCCAAAAAGCTTCAGCCTGAAAAGCTTGAACCCAAAGCGGAGAAATGCGTCTTCATAGGATACCCGAAAGAGACAGTTGGGTATACCTTCTATCTCAGATCCGAAGGCAAAGTGTTTGTCGCTAAAAACAGAACATTTCTTGAGAAAGAGTTTCTCTCGAAAGAATTGAGTGGTAGGAAAATAGAGCTTGATGAGGTTATTGAACCTTTACTTCAACCAGAGAGTAGAGCAGCGCAAAAAGATGTTTCTGTGGAGCCTACGACAGTTGAAGAGGAATTTAATGATGATGATCATGAAGCTTCGGATCAAGTTACTATTAAACCTTGTAGGTCGACAAGGGCGTGTACTGCTCCTGAGTGGTACGACAACCCTGTCTTAGAGGTCATGTTGTTGGACAACAATGAACCTATGAGCTATGGAGGAGCGATGATGGGCCCGGATTCCGAGAAATGGTTAGAGGCCATGAAATACGAGATGGGATCCATGTATGAAAACAAAGTATGGACTTTGGAAGTATTACCTGAAGGGCGAAAGGTCATTAAGAACAAATGGATCTTTAAGAAGAAGACGGACGCGGACGGTAATATCACCGTCTATAAAGCTCGACTTGTGGCAAAGGGTTTTCCACAAGTTCAATGAGTTGAATACGATGAGACCTTCTCACCCGTAGTGATGCTTAAGTCCGTAAGAATCATGTTCGCAATAGCTGCATACTTCGACTATGAAATTTGGCACATGGATGTCAAAACAGTGTTCCTCAACGGTTTCCTTGAGGAAGAGTTATATATGATGCAACTGGAAGGTTTTGTCGATCCAGAGAATGCTGACAAAGTTTGCAAACTCCAGCGATCCATTTATGGACTAGTGCAAGCATCTCGGAGTTGGAATAAGCGCTTTGATGAGGTGATCAAAGCGTTTGGGTTTATACAAGTTACAGAGAAGCTTGTATTTACAAGAAAGTGAGTGGGAGCTCTGTAGCGTTTCTAATATTATATGTGGATGACATATTGCTGATTGGAAACAATATAGATATGCTGGAAAGTGTGAAGGAATATTTGAACAAGAGTTTTTCAATGAAGGACCTAGGAGAAGCTGCTTTCATATTGGGCATTAAGATCTATAGAGATAGATCGAGACGCTTGATAACACTTTCACAAAGCACATACCTTGATAAAGTTTTGAAGAATTTCAAAATGGATCAGTCCAAGAAGGGGTTCTTGCCTGTGTTACAAGGCGTGAAGTTGAGTAAGACTCAATGCCCAGTGACTGCAAAAGATAGAGAGAAGATGAGTGTCATCCCCTATGCTTTAGCCATAGGCTCTATCATGTATGCAATGCTGTGCACAAGACCCGATGTCAGCCTTGCCATAAGTATGGCCGGAAGGTTTCAAAGTGATCCTGGAATGGAGCACTGGACGGTGGTCAAGAATATCCTTAAGTACCTGAAAAGGACTAAGGAAATGTTTCTCATTTATGGAGGTGATCAAGAGCTCGTCGTAAAGGGTTACGTCGATGCAAGCTTTGACACTGATCCGGATGACTCTAAGTCGCAAACCGGATACGTATTTATTCTCAACGGGGGAGCGGTAAGCTGGTGCCGTTCCAAGTAAAGTGTGGTAGCCGATTCTACATGCGAGGCAGAGTACATCGCAGCCTCAGAGGCAGCGAAGGAAGGTGTCTGGATGAAGCAGTTCATGACAGATCTTGGAGTAGTGCCCAGTGCACTGAATCCAATGACTCTGTTCTGTGACAACACTGGTGCCATTGCTCTGGCCAGGGAACCAAGGTTTCACAAGAGGACCAGACACATAAAGTGACGCTTCAATTCCATCCGCGATTACATCAAGGAGAAGGACATAAATATTTGCAAAGTGCACACGGATCTGAATGTTGCAGACCCGTTGACTAAACCTCTTCCAAGGGCTAAACATGATCAACACCAGAACTGCATGGGTGTTCGATTCATTACAATGTAAATCGCATAGTGATGTGAACTAGATTATTGACTCTAGTGCAAGTGGGAGACTGTTGAAAATATGCCCTAGAGGCAATAAATAAAGTGTTTATTATTATATTTCCTTGTTCATGATGATTGTTTATTATCCATGCTATAATTGTATTGATTGGAAACACATTGCATGTGTGGATATATAGACAACACTTTGTCCCTAGTGTGCCTCTAGTAGACTAGCTCGTTGATCAAAGATGGTCAAGGTTTCCTAGCCATTGACATGAGATGTCTTTTGATAACGGAATCACATCATTAGGAGAATGATGGGATGGACAAGACTCAAACTAGCATATGATCGTGTTAGTTTATTGCTACAGTTTTTTGCATGTCAAGTATATGTTCCTACGACCATGAGATCATGCAACTTACGGACACCGGAGGAGTGCCTTGTGTGTATCAAACGTCACAACATAACTGGGTGACTATAAAGGTGCTCTACAGGTATATCCGAGGGTGTCTATTGGTTTGGCATGGATCAACACGGGGATTTGTTACTCCGTGTGACGGGGAGGTAATACAATATCACAACAAGCCTTGCAAGCAATGTGACTAAGTGTTAGTCGCAGGATCTTGTATTACGGAAACGTGTAAAGAGACTTTCCGGTAATGAGGTTGAACTAGGTATGTAAATACTGACGATCGAATCTCGAGCAAGTAACATACCAAAAAACAAAGGGAACATCATACGGGATTAACTGAATCCTTGACATAGAGGTTCGACCGATAAAGATCTTCGTAGAATATGTAGGAATCAATATGGACATCCAGGTCCCGCTATTGGTTATTGACTGTAGAGGTGTCTCGGTCATGTCTACATAGTTCTCGAACCCGCAGGGTCTGCACACTTAAGGTTTGGTGATGTTTCGGTAGTATAGAGTTATGCATGGTGGTGACCAAAGGTTGTTTGGAGTCCCGGATGAGATCCTGGACATCACGAGGAGCTCCGGAATGGTTTGGAGGTAAAGAATGATATATAGGAAGTCCTGTTTTGGTCACGAGAAAAGTTCCGGGCTCATCGATAGTGTATCGGGAGTGCCGGGAGGGTACCGGGGGACCATCGGGAGGGGTATTTTGACCCAAGAGGCTACATGGGCTGTGAGAGGATGAATACCAGCCCTTAGTGGGCTGGCCAAAGTCCCACATAGGGCCCATGCGGCTGGGAAGGAAATCCAAAGTGGAAAAGATGGAAAAAAGGCTAATATAAGGAAGGAGTCCTAAACCGACTAGGAGTGGAGGAGTAGGACTCCTCCACTTCGGCCGAAGCCAAGAGGGCTTGCCCTTGCGGCCAAGCCTCCTCCTCTCCTCCTCCTATATATACTAGAGGTTTTAGGGTTTTTTCACATAGATTTTCAGCCACGTGCTACCCTCTCCTCGAGTTCGTAGTTTCTCTTCTCAGCAGTGCTTAGGCGAAGCCCTGCTGGAATTACTCCACCACCCTCGCCGCAATGCCGTCGCGCTGCCGTAGAACTAGTCTACCTCTCCGCTCCCTCTTGCTGGATCAAGAAGGCGGAGATCGTCATCAAGCCGTACGTGTGCTGAACGCGGAGGTGCCGTCCGTTTGGCGCTAGATCGGGACGGATCATGATTGGATCGTGGGACGCTCGGCGATTTGGATCGCAAAGACGTTTGACTACATCAACCGCGTTTCCTAACGCTTCCCCCTTTGCGATCTACAAGGGTACGTAGATCCACTCTCCCTCTCGTAGATGCTCATCACCATGGATAGATCTTGTGTGTGCGTAGGAAAATTTTTGTTTTCCATGCAACGTTCCCCAACACGGAGGGCCTCGGCTTCTTATTCCCATCCTGCATGTGGCTACTTCGTCAAGCACAAACAATGCTACTACCTCCGTTGCCTGGACAGAGGCCACTGCAAGGCCGCCTGCCGGAATCCGTTCAAGTGTCGCATGTGTCGGGGGTGCGACCACCGTGCCAGGGACGCACGGCCTCACCCCCCCCTTCCTCATCGCCCTCTTCGAGAAGCCCTTCGTCCTTCCCGTCTGCACCTCAAGCCCCCTCGTCATCCCTGTTGTACCATGTTCCGGAGATGACTCTTGTGGGTGACCCCGCCCTTCGCCCGGAGGAGGCGCATGTCGTCATCACCTCCACGTCAGCTATGGAGGACAATGCAGCCACCCTCGACAACTTGGGCGCGCTGGTGTGGCTTGGAGGCAGCCGGCCTCGCGTCAACGTGGCGGAAATCAAGACCGCCATCGCCACCAAGTTCGTCATCGATTGAAACTACATCAAGGTGGTGTTGCACTACCCTAAAGACTTCTTCGCCATCTTCACCTTCCAGCATCATCGTGACCTGCTCACGTCGTCCTCGGGGAGATTCAGCTACGACGGCCTCAACATCCATGGCGCCAGGGGGCGCACGCGGAATCGGTGGAGGCATACTATCATGTCCATCTATGCATCGAGAACCTCTCGCTCAACGTCTGATGTGACGAGATGGTTACGCGGGTCCTCGGCCATGACACCTTCCTTCACTACTTCAACATGGCCACCTTTGGGCGTGGTCGGCCAACCCCTCCGACATCCCCAAGGTCCTCAGCCTCACCATCCAAGGCAACCAACCGGGTGGCTACTCCAATGGACCATGTGCTACCGTGGGTAGGCGGGCCCTGAAGAGGAGGGTCCTGGTACATCTCCACTAGGTGGAGGATTCCACCCCCGACGCCAATGGCATCGTCCCCGACCGGTCGCGCTCTACTCACCCCCTCGCCTGGTGGAAAGCCATCATCGATGAGGAATCAAAGATGTGTGACGGCTCTGAGGTGGTGGGATGATGCGGAGACGACGACAACGACCACGACCATGATCGCGATCGCGCCGATGAGGTCCGTGATCGTGGGCGCAGGGGTTGGGAAGATCGACCCTCCCCTTGGCGGGAGCGCCTCTTCCGCAACAGGTCTCGCACCCCGGAGCAACGCGATGAAGACAACCCCCACTACTCCCGTGGTGGCCACTACGACGACAGAGATGACCGTTGTTGGGGTGGTCGTTACGGAAGACGCGGGGGCCTCGAGGTGGTTGCCCCTGATGCGCGCTCCATCGACCGTAGGGGTGTCCAACGCCTCCCAGACGACTCGGTCCTCCCCGCCTTTGGTCGACGCGGACATCGTCGCCCTACTGATCTCGAGACGTGGGTGGGGCGTCGTGGCGCTGCTACTAGCCCTGTCTCTGAAGAAAGCCGGGGTCGCTCACCCCCGCCTTTCCCGCACACCACCTCTTGTGACGTCATGCAAATCGACTCCTCCCCTACTGACGCTTCCTAGCTGCGATGGGTTGATCCCTTTTTTCGTGCCAAGGCGAGGCAAGCTTCAATCTGCCTCGCATCAACAGACCCTACCCCCCCCCCCTAGGCGTGTCCAATGCCTCCCAAACGACTCGGTCCTCCCCATCTTTGGTCGACACGAACGTTGTCGCCCTGCTGATCTCGAGACGTGGGTGGGGCGCCCTGGCGCTGCTACTAGCCCCGTCTCGAAAGAAAGTCGGATCCGCTCACCCCCGCCTTTCCGCCACACCACCTCTTATGACGTCGTGCAAATCGGCTCCTCCCCTACTGACGCTTCCTCGCTACGATGGGTTGTTCCATATTCTCATGCCAAGGCAAGGCAAGCTTCAGTCTGCTCCGCATCAACAGACCCTACCCCCCCCCCCCCTCGCACAACGAGGCGTGACGTCATCGAGGTGCTGGCATCCTCCTGCCTTGGCAGTTGGCAACCTCGCCGTGTTGTTCCTTCACTGGCAATGGAGCCCGAGCCGATAACCCCCATTCACATCGCGATGTCCAGCCCGGCTGGGAGCCCAGCCATGTCCCATGTGCGCTCCCCGTTGTTTGTGGCATGCCAGCCACCGTTGCTCCCTGCACCAAGCCCCACACCTCCAGGCCACCAAAGGCTTGAAGGAAGACGTTGGCGGGCGTTAGGTTTCAACCTGAGCGAGCGTAGCGCCCGCCTACAGGCCAAGAAGAGGGCAATGCCTATTGCGCAGAGGGCAAAGAGGTTGCTCTGCCAGCCATGGGCATCATTGACAAAGGCCAGCAGGTTACAGAAGAGGCCATCAGCAAGTTCGTCGCCACGTTCCATGGGAGGCTGCTCGATATCACAAGTTCGTCGCCATGTTCCACAGCAGGCTGCCCAACATCACGATTGCTGCACTCAAGGCCTTGTTCTACCTTCAGACAAGAATTATAATCAGAGAAGAAATTCTTTAGGGATTTGAAGCATTATGTTTGGAAAGATCCATTCCTTTAAAAGCATGGATCGAACGGCGTGATTAGTCAATGTGTCCCTGAAGCTAAGAAAGATACATCTTACATGCTTGCCAGCCTGGTTTCTATTGGCCAACTTTCTGAAGTGCATTGTCATTTCATTATGATTTTGGTGTTTATAATCATAGAATTAGAGAAACTAATGTCAGTTCTAAAGTATATTTGGTATCTCACGTTTGTCTATGGATCACCGAAATCCATAAGTGGAGGCCCCAATTGGTCAAATTGTTCATATCCATGGAACAGAACAAATATTATTGTATATAAATTGCAATTTCTTGCATTTCAAAAACAGATGCAGTTCCATGTGAAATGTAGTGTACAACATGTTCGCAAACATGACATAAATTTCATCACTGTAGCATAACCAGCACTGAACTAATAAGAATGCTTTGGACAACTGCAGAATTCCACAAGTTGAAAAGCAAAATACCAGATACCAGTATCACAGCATGCAAATAAAACATCCTATAAATTTATGCTACGACAAAAATCTGGATTGTCAATGGAAACTACTTTCCTGTTTAGATTTTATGCACCTGATGCACAGTTACTTGTTAATGTTACAAATGACCGACTCACATCCATGTTTTGAGACCCCTCCCCACCTACCAAAATATACCAAGAATCGCAACAAACGCCATACCAAACTTAACAGAAATGAGAACCAGAAAGTTACATATGGTGATCAAAGTTAATGATGGAATTGCTTGCTCGCACACCCACAGATTAACAAGGAAAATGGCAGCCAAACATCAACAGTTCAGCTCCAAAATTCGAGCACAGCAATTGAATAAACTGGCATCCCCCCTAAAGCAACAATCAGAACACAATGAGAAAAAGGTAGACCACGAAAGTTTCCGCACTTTAGCATCATTTGAGACTGTTGAGGTTGTTGCCTTGTCAATATGCAGGAGGCCCTCACATCAACTTCCATATTCTTCCTGGCAAGCAAAAATGTTTGCACAGCTGGACAACTGATAATATCAAATCAGACCTGCACAGTAAAACTCATAAGTAGTCTTTGGTGTTACTGAAACTTCTTTGAGCCTGTAATGACCTCCGCAGGCTAGCCAAAACCTTTACACTTCAATTTCCCAACCAATTAGGTGTGAGGCCTGTAAATGGGAAAGACAGTTCTGGAACAGTTCAGCAAAGGAAGTAGCTGTAAATATATCATGATTTGTTTATATTCAAATCAAATCATCATTCTATCATATGAACAGAGCCAAATTACCAGGTCACATGCATGTTAAAAATAGATGAAAAATAAAATAAACATGTGGTACATCAGAACATACTCTGAATTACAATATATAAGTAGGTTAGGACATGACACTTTTGACTTCATGAAAAATCTACTAATTTCAATTTGATATGACGGTAATTCTTTCTATATTGATGGTCAAACCTCAAAAGTTTGACTGCCACAAATTCTAGGACTATAACTAATATGAATGGCTGGAGTAACTGTTTGACTGGACAAAACTCACCAATCGTACTGGCTACTATATTTTATACAAGCTCTAACTTGATAAACATCGAAGGCGGCAAAGACGCGGTAAGCAAAAATACTCCGAAAAAACCATTGCATCTGCACCATTGACCAGCTTATACGAGAGATAAAACGGAACCATGTGTTGGCTCAAGGGGGTGGAGGGTTATGAAATTTGAGGGCATGCTGCTTGCACCAGATTCAAAATTCTCTGCATACGGAAAAAAATTGCAGTATACTTGACAGCAGTTTTTGCGTAAACCGCTCGAAGCACATTTCAGTTTATACTGCTGATCAACCCACACTGGCGATATTGAATTTCAGATATGGAACTTAAGAAATTGCCAGCAATTATCTCTTGGACAGTAGACAAGTCTAAGAGGGAATAATGCAATCATCATATTCTTGGAAGTAGTCTGGGAAAATAATGGACAACACTAAATGTTTTGAATAATGGAAACAGATTATTTCCTTAATAGGTTGGGAATTAAAAACATGTTTTCTTTTAGGAACTGGAAAATGGAGATGTGTGTCACTATGAAAGGCAAGTCTAAGAGGGAATAATGCAATCATCCTATTCTTGTAAGTAGTCTGATAAAATAATGATAAGTGCAAATATTAAGATGATCCAAATTTTCCAAACCATAGAATCAAATTTCTGAGATCTTAACAATGCTGGTCCTATGCTGTGGTTTCCATAATTCACTAGCCATCTGTATCGAATCTGTAAGTTTATCCAGAAAGCACTAGTAGCACTCACATGATTCAAAATGGAGCTTCAAGCGACTCATCCCACACATCACCACTTCCATTTGAAGCATCTTCACCATCCTCTTCCATTGACAGCCTGATATATTCCCTATGGGCGAACCGATCCCACTCAGTTAGAGTTGGATTTTCACGCTCCTGCAATTAAAAACCATCCAACCTTTTAACTAAGTAAATGCAGTGTTCAAACACTTCATTGCAAAACAGTGATTACCTGGCGAATGAGAAACGGGTCACGAGTTTCAAATGCCATAAATTTGTTGAGATTAAATAGGATATTGAATATATTTCCCGAGAGTTTACACTTTTTCAAGTCCCGCAATGTAAAATATGTCTCATTCTGCACAGAGGAAAAGCTTTATGAAATGCAGTTAAGGGCATGACTTAATGCATGAATTTTGAAGAGAACAATGCAATTCCTCCCCATTGCCTTTGGGTTCCACTGTTCCAACTTCCAAACAGGGGGTAAAATGAAGCACAGTTATATCCAGGATGATGATACCTCTGGTCCAATCATATCAATCATTTGGCATAGTATGTCCTCAAAAAGCACAGGTTCCTGTGCCATGCACTCCATACGATGCAACTGCTCCTCATAGAAAAACTGCATTTCGTTGGTAGTTAAAATACCATTGCCATCAAGATCAATGCACTTGAACCTGTAAAAAGTGTTAGGCGTTTCAATAGGTGAAGAAACATATTTTACCACAAACTGTATATAATATGAGTTGCAGACATGATAAACATATAAGTGTCCCATACCCATAACTTCATGTTGGAAATTTGTAGCAAAATTGTGTAGAAAAATCACATACTAAAATAACATTTTCATTAAAACCCAATTGTTGGGACTTCGTTCACTCATTTGTCGTCAATGCCTAGAGACCAAATAGCACAGCATGGGGACTAGACATTTAACCATACGCTTGAAGGATGGAATTGCTCTCAAGCAACCCTCAGATAATAAAACAGTTACAGGCAAAACAGAAGACATATCAAACCGGGAGAACTCAATTACCAGTACTCAAGGCTAGGCTCAGATGATTTATCTTCCTCTGACAAGATGAAGTAAACAAAATCCTCATAACCCATCTTTCCTTCAGTCATGCTTGTGAATTTCCTTGGGACCTTAGTTAGGAAAAAACAATGTAAGTGCACAGTAAGCAATATTAATGCAATCTAACATCTCAGCTCTCAAAGTTTCAATATAAACTAAAAATGGACTAACCTGCGAGAAGACTCGATCAACTATTCTATAGGTCAACGAATGATTTCCATATCTGATAAGGTTCTCTTTGTCAATCAAGAAATCATGATCTGTGTCCAGTTCCCAAAATTTGCAGTAGATTACATAAAAATGCTCATATGAGAAATATCTGCATCAGATACAACAAAGTCAGAAAATTATACGAAAACCATGTACAATATGCTTTACTTGCAACATATAGTAGGATCAACTGAAGCCATGAAATTCCTGAACCATCACAACCACATAATGAAGAAGCTCTTGAAAGAACGGAATTTGTAAGGAGTTAAAGCATAGTGGAATGGAAACCATATTCTACCGAGAGATCTTGGGAAATATACATGCACAGGAAGGTATCGAAGGAATTTCTACAATTCCATACATGAATTACCTCAGTATTTTGTTGATATCCTCTTCCTCATCCAGTTGCTGCATTGCAGCTACTAAATTCCCACGTTTTAGCTCTCTAAGGGTAAGATGACCATTTCCAGATCTATTTATGGAGTAGAAGATTCTGTATATTACAGTCTCAGCTGAAAAAAACACAGCACATCACCAGCATTAGTTTGGAATATCCATTCATATCATTTTCTTATGTTACTGAACAAGAGAAAATAACAGATTGTTTTTTAAGGAACAATATGATTCTTCAGATAGACAGAAGACAGCCCATATTTTAGATGTTAATACGAAGAGTTTCGTACCAACAGGTCTACTGTGGAAAAGACTAAAATACTTCAAAATTTATAGCAGAGGATGATGAGCCACTTACGAGTTCTTAAGATGACAGAAAGTTTTAAATGTTGATACGAAGAGTTCCCAATGCCAACAGGTTTATTGTAGAACACACTAGAATTTCTACAATCATACCTTCAGATAGCAAAACCATTCAGGTTTAACTTTCTAATACCAAAGTGGAGGAGTGTCAATCTACGATCGGTTCCAGGACTTCCTTACTACCATCTCAGACTCAGTTTAATTCTCAATCAGCTCTACACAAACAGAACTATGAAGGAAACGATGCCTTATTTTATTTCAGTGTTAGGCCCCGCTAAATAATTATATTCCGTCACTTTGGCATACGCGGCTAAAAAGGGTATCTGTCCCAAAAGATGCGGAGACCGTAACCGAAAAGGCTACATTGAAAAAACATAACAAGAATTCACAAATGGAATCACTTTGCTAGGGATCATTTCTTTTTCATCATATAAGCTACTATCGTCATTGATTTTCGAAAGAAGAGATGACTCAAAATGCACATATTATGCACAAATACACAAAGAATACTGGTGATAGAGCTAACTACAGTACTAGGCAACTTGAACAACACATAACAGCAATTACCGTATCTGTCCTGAAACTCGGGTGTGCCTTGTAAAAACTCTAAACCTGGGTGAGTTGCCAGGAGTTCTTTTAGAACAGGCTTAAAATCCTCCTGCACAAATTATAGAGAATTAGTATTCCCTTCAAGAGAACAAACAGTAATATAGAATCATCATGTTGTCCAGTTGGAGTCATATGTGCATGCCTACCAAGACCAAAAAGAGGAAAGAAATGCTGACCTGAGTGAGATAACTGTAACCTGGCTTTCTTAGTATTTCAAATATCTGGCTCGCTGTGTCCATTGTGATCTTATTGTCATTAAACCAGTAATCGATAAATGCATCCCTGAGTTTAAATAAGAGAGTATACATGTCAAAACTGAAAAATAAAATGCCAGTGTTAACTAAGAACTGAAATCGACATCAAAGCTGTGCAGTCAAAAAGTAACTACCAACTGAGAGCATGAAACACCACATATGTGTTTGATTAAATGTTACTATCGTAAGGAAATGTGATAAATGAAACCTGACATCCTAGTCCAGAAGAGATAAGCTTCTGTAAGTTCAAATTTACAAACACGAGCAAGAAAACAATCCAGAAGGATGCACACTGGATGAAGAAGAAAACAGTGCCCAAGTATTATTATAGCAAGGATAACGCATTGGTGGATAACCGTATATGAAGCAGGGTTACAAAAACAAGATGAGCAGTTTCTGCATGCTTCTGGTCTGCCTAATTATACTGGACAAGGTACCGTGCCTGTTCAACCTTGCAGACAGTAGTGTTTATTATTACCTATTTAAAAAAGCAGGAATAATAACTGGAGGGATTTGCCATTCACCAGCCAGGAAAAGTGGAAACCACCAGGAACACACAGATTTCCAACACAGGTTGTGCAATCAAATGCTAATTTTACTATAAAGTATGAATATCTCAAAGACAGCACTTGAAACAGGTTAAAATTCCATAATGAACCCGTGTACAACTAAATTTTGGCTACAGTTAGGAAGTCCATGTGGCAGCTGCATGAAGTATTTCTGAGTGCCCTCAAAATGTGATGGAACAACTAAGATTCATTATATCTAAATATACACTAACACTAGTGTAGCCGTGTTGAGGTATATTGAATAAATAGCACACCTTGTTACGGTCCCAGAGCAAGTAGCATCAATCTTCTTGAAAAGAACACCAGAGAGGTACGACGGCAACTTGCATATGTCTTTTATAACTGGTCTGAATTCTGATATGTGCAAATAAGACATTCAAAGTTAAGAAAGCATTTCAATGTGGACAAACAAATGAAATCCTCAAATAAGGTCACCTTGAATCTGGAGTCCCTCCCCTGCAAAAAAAAGGTGATCTAGTCTAGACAAACACTGCTCCCTCAAATCTTTTGGTGGAGGGCGCCCATGTTTGAAGTAAAACTGCAAACATAATGAATACAGAACTAAGTCTAACAAGGAAGATACTTAAATAGCTATAGTAGGAACAAAAATTACATGAATAATAACAAACACAGATGCCATTCTCAAAAAAAAAACAGATGGAAGCACCTGAGGTATAACTTCTCTCACAGGTTCACTGACTAATTTTAGAGGAGATCCCAAGGTTGATGGTCCAGCACTAGATCCTCGTCTCATAACACGGGGAGAGCCGGCAGTGCTCCTGGGAGAAAGTGGGGGGGCACTACCAGCAGGGAACATTGACGGCAAAGAACTACTTGAAGCGGCATTTGTGCTAGCAGAGCTCCCAGCAACATTCAGTGTGGCACCGGCTTTTGCATCTTCAATCAATGATTTCACCTAGTAGCGAAGAAACCAAATATTATAAGGAATGATACATCCAACAGAAGTATGTTATAGAAACAAATTTATTGCTTTTTTACACAACAATGTATGATGCTTCTAATTTACAAAAACAGTAGCATCCCACTCCACAGAATCAGTTATAGAAATGCTTATATGACGAAGAAATCAAAGTGTATAAAACATCAAGTTGTTACTTCAATAGATATCTAAGAATATCAAAAACAGAAGAGCAGTCAAGCAGCACTATTAAAGGCTTTATGATGATACACATATATATAGAACCTAAGCAGTAAGCATAGATAAATAATTTTCACCAAATTACAATGTATTAATAAATTTAACAACCAATTATTTGTATCTGTACATGAATCACATAGAAGGTAAACTAAGTGGTCATTGAGTCATAATTATAGGTGTGCCACCTTAAGAAGTTCGATATGTAAGATAACAGAGTAACCAGAGCCAAGAAAAGAGCACATAATGAAATTAAAAGTTCTAGTGCCTCGGAAGCCTATTGTCCAGTTCCAGTAAAGTTGCACCACCTGTCATTTTGAGAGCTCAGCCACTATGCTATATTAATTGGACTAGCCTATGTTTATTTATTTTTACAAAAACTTGGACTAATCTGTTCAATATAATCTACTTAATATTACACTTGCTGATACAAGCACGCAACTTCTTATTTGAAAGTTAGCAGGAGTACTGCTAGTATACCATATATGCAGACAGGCTAAAATTTGAAACATCAGATATGTTACTATATATATTGAGCAATGCCTGAAATACAAGATGTAAGAAGCCAGCGCATATAGTAGATCTATATTGTCCTGACTCCAGTCAAATAATCACACGTGAAAAATCAAACATATCCCAATACATATATAGCACTAGGTAATTATAACAGCAGCCTAGGGAGCAAGGAATCCAGTCAAATAATCACACATGAGAAATCAAACATATCCCAATACATGTATAGCACTACACAGTTATCACGGCGGCTTAGGGAGCAAGGATCCCCGCATCGGTGACACTAGACAATACCTTAGCTTAGCCTAATCATCACATATAGAACATATATAACAAGGCAAGAAATGGATAATACATGTCCCACTAGCCACTTGGTCCAAAGCATCACCTGAAGACAAAAAAACATCAAAGCATCCACTCCCTACTCCCATGCTCAATTACCAACAAGCAGACACCTTCTCTAGCAGAAGCATTGGGAACCAAGCAGCAAAGCAGCGGGCATCAGGCTAACAAGTGAGATGCACAACAAGCTGCAGAGAAAATCAGCGAGATGAAGGAGCTAAGAAAGCCCAACGTGATAGGTGTGTTCACAAAGCGATAGCGCTGAGCAGGGAGGTAACGATGCACGGTGCTTGCGAACTACAAAAGGCCAACAGCGAGGGGCGGTGGAGTCTCTCTGTCTCCTGGACTGCTGCCAGTCAAGGCAAGCAGTCATGTCAGCTGCTGACATGCTTGATAACATGTTGTCTCCCGCAGAAAAAGGTAACATGTCATTGACTACTATCCTATGTCCACCCCGTAACACTGCGTAACATTCAAGACAACATTCAACATAACAAAGCAGACAAAACAACGAAATGTTAGCATCATTTGGGAGAGCAAGAAAAACTAGAGTGGTAAAGCCTTGAGACCGTGATAACACTACAGGTAACACCATATATGACATGGTCAAAATGGGTTCTTTTTTCTCTAAGGTTTAATGTGTTTACTACGCAATATTGCATAGACAAGTTTGGCCGGCAAAGTAGGTATCCCATCAATAAAAGCATGTAGTCTATGTTGCATTTTATCTACTGTCCTGCACAGGTATGCATCAAATTAGCAGCCAAAAAGAGCTGAACAAACTATGCACACGGAGCAACAATTTGACCTTCTCACATGAAGCCATTGACTATCAGATATCACCGGAGCAATACTCAAACAGATTGCAACCAGGAAATAGCAACTTCAAATTCCATGAGTGCACTAAGGAGAAAGTTAGCACGTTTTACTATGAAGAATACTGATGCATACATGTATCATTGCATATAAATCTCAAAAGTACAAGCAAATGACAGCGCCTCCATTAAATGTTCACATAGTAATTGCTTGGCAAAAAGGAATATCATCGTCCAAACAAAACAATCTAAAGTAACCCAAAGAGACAAATGCAGAAAATTCAAGCCAGATCTCTAGCACAGTGTACCACTGCGAAAATGTCCTCAGAAGAGTGAACCATCATTTTAAGTAAGCAAAAGCCTGGGCTCAAAGTATAACACAAATTGCTGTAGCATAAAACAAATCTTTGACAGCACTAGATCTTTGTACAGCATCGGAGTCTCCTGACTTCCATCATTCCTCTAAACAGATGCAGCATTGACTATCATACCAACATTTATCTTTAATATAATGATAAAGCTGATGCATACGGTGAGGGCTCGTCTCAGAAACCACAAGTAAGCACATCAGTCCAAGAAACCAAAATCAGTACAGATGGTACATATTCATTCATGGCAACTGAGGAGCAGAAAGTAAGCGCCCCGAAGAAACAGGCCAAGTACATATTTCCGCAAAAATTACTACAATCACAATCTCCCACAGGACCTTAGCCTTTGATGTGCCAGACCCCATCGCTTTGTATCCTCGGCACTCGTAATACGAACATGGCAATCTAAACCCATACAGACGCACTGCAAGGCGGCCACCAAGGCAGAGCATTCTAACAATATTTTTCAAGAGTTCCAGCACGAGATCGCACTAACCACGCAAAATCAACAGACAATATAGGAGCAACTCCACAGGAGCAGGCGAGGGCAAGAGGACGCGTGAGATATTACCAGCTTGGACGACTCAGGCAGCACGAGCCACTGGAAGTAGAGTGCCTCGGCTATGCTTGAGTTCTCCCGGAGCGCGCCCGGCGCGAGCTCCGGCAGCTGCAGCAGCTCCGGGTCAAGCGCCGACGCATCCCTCCTCGCCGCTTCCACCTCCATGCCGTCAAGACCCTAGTGCCCTTCTCATGCACCAAGCAAGGCCCGAACCCTAGATCTGTCCCTCGGGAGCGCGTCCAGAGGCTGGGGGGGACGCGGTGGTGTGGCGTGGGGTGGGTGATGAATCGGAATTCGGCGGGGTCAGCGACGGGCGGCTTGGGAGGATCGGGGGTCGCCGGCGTCGAGATCTGAGGCGAGGGCCGGGGGCGGGTGGAGGCGAAACCCTAGGCCGGGACAAGCGAGCGACAGCAGGGAGGGAGCGGAAGATGGTGGTGCTAGGCTGCTAGCTAATGGTGGGCGTCGATATAACAGCGGAGGGCAAAATGAAATCGTCTTTCCGATGGCACTTTCGCTCCGTGTGGCTAAATGGAGCTGATGTGGCTGAGAATGCAGCCAAACCCGTGCATGGAAGCGGCTTTGCGTTTTTCAGTTCATTTTCTTTCCCGTAATGATAAGAAATGGATGATCTTCGATCCTCGCAAATGAAAGCGATATGAATATTGCACTGTTATCTTGTTATATTTTTGGGATCTGCTGAAAATATGTATGGTCTGTGTGTCAAAAAAATCACTTTGTAATAAATCTAATCATCTTTTATTTGCTATATGCTTTCTAGAATTGAAGCGCTCCCACTCAATCAAGAGCATTGATTTTTTGAGTGGGATCTGATTTTGAGTGGGATCTTCACGTTGAATCTGTGAATCGGAAAAAATGAAGGATTAGTCGTATGGTAGGGCCCCTTGGTAGCTAGAAGATGGTTGTGGTCGCGGTTCTTGACATAGAAACGGTTGGTCTTTTTTGATCCAATCTAGGTGACGTGGCGGTTGTGGGGATATGTGTAGATGTGCGGAGGTGTCGCTATAATAGAGGAAAGAAATGGGTTGTGAAGGGCGTTGGGGTGATCAACGCACAGACTACATGGGTGGTGTGCTAGTATGCCCCGTCGTCGTCCTCGCAGTTAGAAGAGATCAAGGATTACTAGCGTTATTGCTGTTAGAGGTTTTCATGTGCCGTTGTTGGAGGAGCTTTGCCGCCTCTTCTGTCTTTCTATTATTCGCTTTTTCGTATTGGCTTCTCTGACTATACTCTAAGGTATGATACTCTTTACTATGTAATTTAGTGTGTGTTCATGGACGTGGCGCTTGGATGGAATCGGTTGATTGGTCTTGTTGTTGCTTGCGCTCGTATCTTCTTGTAGTGTTGGCCAACGATTCAGTTGGTTCCTCCTTGATTTTATGGATATGCCTCTACAGGTGTTCGCCCTCACTCGGCCTTCATACCACAACCTCACTTATCGATATTATCTCCCTCAAGCAGCATGGCAGAGTATCTCATCCTTCTCGTGCATATTTTATTTTCCGTATGGGCATTGTCAACACAAGATCACTTGCTATTCAGTAAGTTAGCAGTCGTTATTATTGGTAATTTTTTACCCATTTTTTGTTCGTGGGGGCATATTACACAAGCATATGCCAAGACTATTGGTTGTACTTACTATGGTAGCTTTCATAAGCTCACACGGTGTGGTTGGCTGCAAGATGATAATGCATAAATGATTTATGTGATGTACCCGCTTTGACTTTAACTTTACACTTGCAACATATTCCTTGAAATAACATGTGACCCTATGTTTTTACACTATTTAATGAAATTGCCAAGAGAAATATCACCTTGCACACATCATGAATTGATAGATTATTAGTTTTTCTTTTTGTTGTAAGTTTTTTATGAATTAAACACACTAAGAGTCAGATCATCAACGATAATAGTAAATTCATTACGAAAGTAATCAATGGTGCACGTGGGATATTGTGATTATAGTAATTTCCGTAGAAAGTTTAATGGGAAACTTATTTTTCAATGAATTTACTATTATCTTGTTGATGATTTGTTTGTCCGATTCATGTAGTTGTTGATTCTCAATCTCCTTTTTGTTATCCCCTAGGGTGACAATAATCTTCCTCCTATCTATTCTGTATTGTGCTTTACAATGGCTCGAGTGAGATTTTATGTTTGTTGTGATTAACAACTTGACATATCGAGTTGACCATTGTGCGGAAGCAATGGTAAGCCCAGATTTCAAGACATGGTTGGAGGTCATGAGATTCGAGTTAAAGTCCATAGATGACAATCACTTGGTTGATCCGTCGGCTGGCGTAATAGCCATTGATTGTAAATGGAGCTCTAAGAAGAAAACCGATGTGGATGGAAATGTTCAGATCCATAAAGTTAGGCTTGTCATTAAAGTTTATAGACAAGTTCAAGGAATTGACTACGACGATACATACTCGTCAATAGCGATGTTTGAAAGCACATTTGCTCCCTTGATGGTTTTGCTAATTAATAACAACATATATGTCATTGAACTAATGTTTCCACTAAGCATGTTTCAGGAAAAGTTCAATGATGGGTTAGCAAAAGAATTGTGGAATACCCCAAGATGCAAGGAAATAGATTGGCAAAGCTTCAAGCAAGAGACTCTGCATTTTACTTTGTGAGAAATCACTTTGAGTCCATAGGAAAGCCAATACTATCAAAAGGGGGTAAGGTACTGTTGGTGAACAAAATGCTCATACGTGCACAAATGATAGTCACCACATAGACCCACAAGCTCTTCCATGAAAGTCTGTCCAAAACCAAATATCCAAAATCGGTGCAACCAACACTTCCCACTCGGTGCCACCGATTCTTAGCCTCAGATAGACTCAGCCAATCCCTAACCTTTCGGTGCAACCGATTCTGCTTCGATGCCACCGAGTTTGGGTTGCCAACATTCTGTTACGCAAATTCACAAAATCGGTCCCACCGAGTTTGTTGAATCGGCGTCACCGAGTCTAGCAATCTGACCGTTGGTCACCTTATCGGTGCAACCGAGTTTTATGTATCGGTCTCACCGAGATTCAAAAGTTGCTACCTTTTAGGCAACTCGGTACCACCGAGATTAACACATTAGTGTCACCGAGTTGAAATTATTAGGTGTAACAGTTGGATTTTTGGAGATGGCTATATATACCCCTCCACCACCACTCACTCGCAAGAGAAACACTCAGAACAGATCCCCACTCATATCAACTGATTTTCTGAGAGAGAGTCACCTACTCATGTGTTGAAATCATGCCATTCCATTCCAACCATATGAATATTGATATCTAGCCTCCCCAAGTTGCTTTCCACCCAATCAATCTCCTCCACCAAAGCTAAATCTATGAGAGAGTGATTGTGTGTTGAGGAGTCTATCATCTTGAAGCACAAGAGCAAGAAGTTCATCGACATTATCGAGCCTATTACCTTTTGAAGGGTGGTGCCTCCTAGATTGGTTAGGTGTCGCTTGGGAGCCTCCTACTTCGTGTTGTGGAGTGAACCAAGAAGTTTGTAAGGCCAAGGAGATTGTGTACTTCGTGAAGATCTACCCCGAGTTAGGCTAGTACTCCGTGGACGTAGGCCATCATGGTATAGTCAAGGTTGCTTCTTCATGGAACCCACTGTGGGTAGAGCCCTCCGTGGACTCTCGCGATCGTTACCCTCCGTGGGTTGAAGACTCCATAAACGTGGACGTACGATAGCACCACCTATCGGAACCATGGGAAAAATCATTGTGTCTCCAAATTGTGTTTCATCCTCCTACCCTTCCTTTACTTCTCATGCTTGTATTTACTTTCCGCTTCTATACTCATAGACATGCATGTGTAGGGTGTGCTTGACTTGCTATGAATGCTAAAATCTGCCAACACTTAAAATTGGGAAAAAGGTAGATTTTTATTTGGTCAAGTAGTCTAATCACCACCCCCACCCTCTAGACCTACTTTCGATCCTACAAGTGGTATCAGAGCATTGGTCTCCATTGCATTGGTTTCACAACCTAGGAGAGTATGGCGTCTAGTGAGGGAAATTATCACCGTAGAGGTCCGTACTTTGATGGCACTAATTTTGCTAGTTGGAAGCACAAAATGAAAATGCCTCTTCTTGGTCATAACCCCGCCGTTTGGGCTGTTGTTCGTGTTGGATTGCAAGGTGAATTCTTTGCGGATGGAAGGGAAACGGATCGCGAAGTGACTACGGATGAATTGAATATGTTGCAACTCAATGCTTAGGCATGTGACATTCTCTTCAACTGCCTATGCCTCGAAGAATTCAACAAAATCAGCCGTCTTGAGAATGCAAAAGAGATTTGGGATACTTTGGTTTTATATGCATGAAGGTACCGAGTTTGTGAGAGAATCCAAGTTGGATGTTCTTCAAAGTCAGCTTGACAAGTTCAAGATGAAGGATGGTGAAGGAGTCGCTGAGATGTACTCTAGGCTAGCTCTCATCACCAATGAGATTGCCAACTTAGGAAGCAAAGAAATGACCGAGAAATTCATCATCAAGAAGATACTTCGAGATTTGGATGATCGATATGACACCGTATGCACGTTGATCTAAATGATGTCCAACTACAAAGATCTCAAGCCAACGAAAGTGATTGGGAGGATTGTTGCTCATGAGATGACACTCAAGGACAAGGAAGAGCTTCACCACAAATCTAGCGGTGCTTACAAGGCCACAAGTGATGCTCCCACAACTTCAAGCGACATCCTTGTCACAAATGAAGATATAAGCCTCATGGTCAAGAAATTCAACAAGTTCTACAGGAATAGAGGCAAAGATCAAAGCTCCAACTCAAGATATGAAGAGAAGCGTCCGTCGAGTTGTGACCGAAACTGCTACAATTGTGGGAAGCCCGGACACTACTCAAATGAGTGCACGGCTCCTTACAAAAGGAAAGAAGAGTCACCAAGAAGACGAAGCTCAAGAGACGAGTCACCTCGAAGAGAGAGAGAAGTAGTAGGGATGATCGTTATGAACGAAGACCCTCAAGGAGAAGCAGGGACTCTGAGAAGAAGGACAAGTACACCAAGAGCTACTCAAGAAGAAGACATCAAGCTCATGTTGGTGAATGGGTTTCCGCCTTCGAATCCGACAACCACTTCGAGAGAAGCTACCACTCCAACTCCGACTATAGTCGAGATGAAGGTGCTGCCGGACTTGCACTAGTGACAACCGACTCCTACGACATATTTGATTCACCAAATGAAGGGAGTGGATGTTGCTTCATGGCTAAAGGACCCAAGGTATCACACCTCGAGTATCTTGATTTCAATAGTGATGAGGATGACTTGTTAATTGGAGTTGACTTAGTATTTGACAAATCTAGTAATGTTAGTCAAGATGAACTTGCTAGTAATCACTCTAGTCTAGATAAGTCGTGTAATGATGATAAGCTGGAAATAGAACGACTAACTCAAGAACTAAAAACTCTTAAGTTAGCTCATGAGTCTACTCTACAAGATCATAGAGAGCTTGAAAGGACACATGAGAAGCTCTGCTTCAAGAAGCTCAATTTAGAGCAGGAGCATGAGTTCCTTAAAGCTATCAATGATGATCTTCGAAAGAAGACTTCCTCTTATCTAGCCAAACGACTTATCTTGTCTACGTTCACGCCACAAGTTAAGACTAAGCAAACTAGTAATAGAGGCAAGAAAGGTTCTTCAACTAGTAGCAATAAAAATGATAAATCTAATGATATTGCTTCTACTGGTTCTATTCATCCCACTAACTCTTCTCTTAGCCAAGTTACACTTGAGCAATAAAATGGACTTTTGAAAGAGATTATAGAGAAAGGTGTCTACAAGAGTCTTGCTGGGTGCAAAAAATTTGAGGAGATTGTACGCAAGCACGGGGATACCGGAAGAACCGTGGCATTGGCTACTTCAACGCTAATGGAGTTGAATGGGAAGAAGGTCAATACCCCAATCCCAAGTTTGTTCCTCAAAAGGAGAAGTATGAAAATACTCTCCCCAAGGGAACAAAATCTCAAGATGACCTTCCACCACAAGACCCCAAGCTCAAGGGAAAGAACAAGCTTCAAGAGGACATTGACTCATACGAAGATGAATCCCAAGCTTTGATGAAGTGAGTTCCCAAGGCTACTACAAGTTCAACTTCTACAAGTGCTACTTCAACACCAAGGATCCCCATCAACTTGATGTGGGTCCCCAAGAAGAAGAACTAGAGAAGTTCTTGAGGGGTGACTTCGCCAATGAAATTCACTCATATTTCTTATTGGCAAGAACTAGTTGCAATCAACATCAACATCATGCAAAAGTTCAAGGAGTCACACATTCCCTCAAAGGTAAGCAAGGGTCAAGGTAACCAACAAATCAATGGACATCATCATGTATGCTTTGCACTCCATGTCCATAGATATCCTTATATTTGTCTCTTGTGTGTTGGGACCAACCCATGTAGGTGAGAAGAGTAATGAAACAACAAGGATGCTCCCAACTCATGGTGATCTTCATCAACTTTGAGCATCCACCACTAGTTCACCTACATGAAGTCTTCATCGACAAACCCATGGTTAGTTTATCCCTCATACGGGGGGATGTCACATCAAGAGGGAGCTTTACTCTTAAGACTTGAGTCAAAGCATCTCATAGTATGTGACAACATTAAATGCTTTATGTAAAAGGTAACCCCACTTGTGCTTAAACGACGAGTATGACCTGTGATCAAGTATTCTTACTTGGCTCCTAAGTCAATATACTCATATATAGATGACTCCGTCATCGCCAAAGTGCTTGTTAGATGCTAGTGTGTTTGTGCATGTTTGACATGTTTTCATTTGACATCTTATTGTGTGAGCATGTTGGTCTGCATTTACTTACTCATTCAAGGACATCCGATTGTTGCTATTTGGCTCTTGATTTTTCATTTGCCAACTGGATGTACAAGAATGCCTAGGACCACTCCTCTAGCTATCTATGCTTTCTCACCTCATATTCTATTCATGCTGCATCACAAAAATTGAACAAGTACTTTTCGATCTCTCTGTGTGAAAGCACTCGGAGTTCCGTATCGACAAAGGACTGACCATTAATACCTCCCAAGTGCATCTCAGTAGAACCAACTCAAAAATATCGGCCTCACCGAATGCCTAGGGTTGATCTGGTTTTCTATCTCGGTACTACCGATTCCATATTATTTGTTACACTGATTTTCCCTTTCAGCTGACAGTTGAGAAACTCGATGACATCGAAAAATTAGAATCGGTGTCACCAACAGTCGCAGGTATATAAGGAGGCGGACCCGACCTTTGAAAATATTCTTCAAACCGTCGCCCCCCTCAAAACCCTGCGATGTCGTTTCGAGGCCCATGGTCATCGTCGTTGTCTTCCCGAGCGCCTCCGCCGTTGGAAGTCCACACCATTGACGGAATCTTCACTCCCGCCGCCGCCGTAGCGAAGTCGTCACCGAGCCAGGGTATGATTTCACCCCCTCATGCACTCCAACCTCCGATTCTTGCGCATCAGGGTTTCTCCATCGTATAGCCACCATTTGAGACCGATCTATCCACAAAAGAATTCCCATAGTTAGTGAACATGAGATTTTCTAGGGTTTGTCGTCCACCCGATGAAACTCGGTGGAACCGAAGCAAACAAATCGGTCTCACCGATTTGCCCTTTATGGTGCTGAGAACGATCTCGGTGAAACCGAGTACTCTTTTTTGGTCTCACCAAAAAAGTGCCAAGTTTCTGTTAAAGAGATAGTCAGTCTCGATAGCACCGAAAATTTTGCTTCGAATGTACCGATTTTCATGTGACAGAATGCAAACCTTGAGAATATTTTGTTCAAATTTTCAAAAACCCAGCTGCATTTTGTGATGACTTATCATATTACACTCTTACATACTCTATTCACAGGGTCAGATATGTCAGATGCCGAGGACAGACAGAATTTGTAGGAGTAGAACGTTAACATGAGTTCAGGCACTAGCCCTGGGTCTAGTTCCTTCTTAGATCCCAGCACCCCTAGCTCTCATGGGTTGCCCAAGGCTGCTACAAGGACCAGGAGGAATTTGAATTCAGATGAGGATGATTCAGACTTTGTGCCAGAGGAAGTTCTTGCCAAGAAGCAAGACAAGGTTGCCAGGAAGTCAGCAAATGAAGCCACCTCTTCCGGGGGGTCAGCAAGACATATGCACCTCCAGAGACTACGAGAGCACCTGAGAGTGCTAGGGCTACCATGACCATTGAGCCACCAAGGAAGTCATTGCATAAGAAGGCATGAGATAAGAAAGCTAGGAAAAGGATTATCCGTGTTGTTGGCAGGCCTACCTCAATGTTTGAGGACCCTGAAGAGGCTGTTGGTGCTGTTGCTGAGGAGGAGGAGGAGGAAGAGCAAGTTGTCAAGGCCCCTCCCAAGAAGAAGCAGAAGAAGCTTTTGGCAGATGCTATGCCAAAGCAAGGTCCCTCCAAGAGCACCAAGTTTGCCCCCAAGAAGGATGTTGCTGAAAAGGCCAAGAGGACATCGAGAGACATCCCAGCTTCTGAGAAGAACAAGGGATCCACCTTTAGAGAAGCTGATGAGGATGCTATGTCTACATTGATAAAGCTCAGACCTCATCTTCTAGTGCACAATGCCAACCATCCTTTAGCTGAGGATATGAATAAGAAGAAGGATGCAGGTTTGAGAGAATGGATAGCCATTGATCCTTACTCTCAGAGGAAGAAGTCAGCTGTGGACTACATGTTCTACACCAAGGAGTAACAAGATTTCTACGAGACAGTGCTGCTTGACAAGAATCCAACTATAAGTGACATGAGATATGTCGGCTGGAAGTATATCAAGGCGAATGAAGACTATTTCCCCAATGTTCAAGATAACTTCCAGTGTGTTGGCATAGATCAGTTTGTTGGCAGAGAGTTAACTGCACAGAACGATGAGATAATCATGCAATTCTACTCCACTGCTCACTTCTATGGAGATGATAGGATCGTGTGGATGATAGAAGGAGCAAGATACGAGTCAACAGTTGATGAATGGGCTGCCATCTTAGGAGTCCCAAAGGCACATGATAGAGATATTTCTGTATGCTCAGAGTCCAAGGCAAGCCACAATGCCATGAAGGACATGTACAATGCCATTCATGCTGCATAGCTTTAGTTCCACAAGCTAGGATCTATCTATCACCTCCAGGCAGGTCTCCGCACCATGAACACCATTCCGAGGCATACTTTGATGCCCAAGTCAGGTGACGAGAAGATGATCCGAGGCTACTCCATCAACTTGCTGATTCATATTGACCAACATCAGAGATTCAGAGTGATAGATCTGATAGTGGAGACTGTGAAGAGGGTTGCTGCTGATCAGAAGCGCTCATGCTGCTATGCACCCTACATTCATATGCTCATTAACTCCAAGTTGGAGAAGCACATCTTTTCTCTGGACAGACCCCACTTTCCCTACAACCAAACTTCAAGGACAACGTTGTGGTGATGGACCCAGACCATCCCACATCAGTTGTAGCTCAAGCACAAGCAGAGGCAGAGGCAGCTAGAGCCACTAGTGCTCCCGTCCCTAAATCCAGGAACGAGTAGATGGATCTCTTGATATCTACAGTCATGGACATGAAGAAGGATATAAAAGGCATACTAGACAACCAGAACAGTCTTGTGAGGATCCTTGAGGATAGAGTGAAGACCCTCAGTGACAAGGTGGATGGGCTGACCAAGACCGTGAACAAGCTCAAAAGGAAGTAGATGAAGCTCCTGTCCGTCACACCTCTTCAGAGTTTGAGTCTGATGATGATGAGGATTGTGCACGTGTCAGGACGACTGCCCAGTTCAGGACCCAGGCCAGAACACCTACAGTGTCAGCTCCGGAGATGAGACCTTCATCGTGTGCACCAGCTACAGTTACTTTAGCTCCATCAGCTCCTCTAGTGCCACCAGTTGCTACTCCAACTCCGTCCAGGACATCTGCAGAGGTCTTCACCGACGCACTTCTCTCGACTCCGACATCGACCACTGGAGGAGATCAGCCCCAGAAGGACGATTAGCTATATCTCTTTGAACTTTTTGGTAACTTGTTGCCAAAGGAGGAGAAGCTGTATATAGATATTTAGGCTTCGAGTGAGAGAGCATTTGGTTTTATTGATGTTTTAAAAACATTCGACTTTTGGTTGCTTGTGTTATACTTTTGTTCGTGTTTGATCATACGCTTTAATGTGTGTTGCTACTATTTCCTATCCTTTTGATGGTTATGAGATGATCATTCAATTTGCTCGATGTGTTGTGCTATGATATTAACTCTTATTTACTCTCGCACACAACCAAGTTGTATGTGACATGGAAGAAGTGCCCCATGTACCTGATCGATTGTGCATTTGCACTCAAACACATTTTTTTAAATGCACAAATTTAGGGGGAGCTCTTGCTTATCACATACTTCTCAAAGCGACGATTATATTCATTGATTATATCATATGTCGAAGCTTTGATCTATATGTTGTAATCAATTACCAAAGAGGGGGAGATTTAAAGCACATTTCCTCCCTTGGTGGTTTTGGTAATTAATAACAACATATATGTCATTGAACTAATGTTTCCACCAAGCATGTTTCAAGAGAAGTTCAATGATGGGTTGGCAAAAGGATTGTGGAATACCCCAAGATGCAAGGAAATAGATTGGCAAAGCTTCAAGCAAGAGGACTCTACATTTTACTTTGCGAGAAATCACTTTGAGTCCATAGGAAAGCCAATACTATCAAAAGGGGGTAAGGTACTATTGGTGAACAAATGCTCATACGTGCAGAAGTGATAGTCACCACATACACCCACAAGCTCTTCCACAAAAGTCTGTCCAATGCCAAATATCCAAAATCGGTGCAACCAACACTTCCCACTCGGTGCCACCGATTCTCAGCCTCAGACAGACTCAGCCAAACCCTAACCTTTCGGTGCAAGCGATTCTGCTTTGGTGCCACCGAGTTTGGGTTGCCAACATTCTGTTACGCAAATTCACAAAATCATTCCCACCGAGTTTGTTGAATCGGCGTCACGGAGTCTGGCAATCTGACCGTTGGTCACCTTATCGGTGTAACCGAGTTTTATGTATCAGTCTCACTGAGATTCAAAAGTTGCTACCTTTTAGGCAACTCGGTACCACCGAGATTAACACATTGGTGTCACCGAGTTGAACTTATTAGGTGTAACGGTTGGATTTTTGGAGATGCCTATATATACCCCTCCACCACCACTCACTCGCAAGAGAAGCACTCAGAATAGATCCCCACTCATACCAACTGATTTTTTGAGAGAGAGTCACCTACTCATGTGTTGAGATCACGCCATTCCATTCCAACCATATGAACCTTGATCTCTTGCCTCCCCAAGTTGCTTTCCACCTAATCAATCTCTTCCACAAGCCAAATCCATGAGAGAGTGATTGTGTGTTGAGGATTCTATCATCTTGAAGCAAAAGAGCACGGAGTTCATTGACATTATCGAGCCTATTACCTTTTGGAGGGTGGTGCCTCCTAGATTGGTTAGGTGTCGCTTGGGAGCCTCCTACTCCGTGTTGTGGAGTGAACCAAGAAGTTTGTAAGGGCAAGGAGATTGCGTACTTCGTGAAGATCTACCCCGAGTTAGGCTAGTCCTCCGTAGACGTAGGCCATCATGGTATAGTCAAGGTTGCTTCTTCATGGAACCCTCCGTGGGTAGAGCCCTCTGTGGACTCTCGCGACCGTTACTCTCCGTGGGTTGAAGACTCCATAAACATGGACGTACAATAGCACCACCTATCGGAACCACTGGAAAAATTATCGTGTCTCCAAATTGCGTTTGATACTCCTAACCTTCCTTTACTTCTCATGCTTGTCTTTACTTTCTGCTGCTATACTCGTAGACATGCATGTGTAGGGTGTGCTTGTGCAACAACCCGGGACTGACGCTCCAGAAGATTCCCCTTTTATTCCATTGTGGTCTCGTGTTTCGTTTGGGTGTTGCATTCATCATAGCATCATTCGCATCATCTGCATAGCAGCGTCACTCGTTTTCAAAACTTGCATCCGTTCGTGTTGCCGGTTCTCTCCGTCGTATCGTCAATCGTTTCTTGTCCAACCACACATGCACGCGCCCACGGCATCAATAAAATATTGTTTTTTAAAAGTGCATTTAAAATATCCTCGGATTGAGTCAAAAGTTGGCGTGTGGTCTTATTATATTGTAGGTAGGCCTCGTGTCAAATTTCGTCGCATTCCGAGTTCATTTGATACCCGATGGTCGACCGTAGCAGTGCGGTCATCGGTTTATTAGCGGACGTTTCGGTGTTTCAAAAACTCCATCACGGGCCGCAAACCCCCCTCTCATCCCCACCAATACCAACTACGTAGCCCACTAGCCCAACCAAGCTTGCCCCTTCATTCGTGGTCATCGGATCGCGATCGGACGGACGAGGTTCAACCCACCCTAGTCCAGACCCTATATGTAACACCCCCATGGAGAGAGCCCCCTCACTCTCTAGGGTTTCCCCATGTAAAATTGCAGCCACCCCCCTCAAAAACCCCACCTTCTAGCCCCACATCCTTCCAATCTCGAAATCCATTCCTTCCCCATCATTTTAGCTCTTAGATTCGAAATTAGGGGTCCAATTCGTCCAAATCCCCACCTACCAGACATGTCTGTGGTCAAATCGGACACGTCCGGCGACCGCAGCCTCCCCACGCGGCGTCCATCGTCCGCAGCCCGTGCCCGCAGCCGCTCGAGGGGAGGAGCCCCTCGATTCAGCACCGTCGTCCACCGGAGTGCCACCGCTAGCGAACGCTAGGCCGACCCCGCCGGACCTCCTCTCCCTTCCC
This sequence comes from Hordeum marinum, assembly GCA_022496015.1. NCBI lineage: Eukaryota > Viridiplantae > Streptophyta > Magnoliopsida > Poales > Poaceae > Hordeum > Hordeum marinum. The sequence continues at coordinate 219,658,132 of CM039672.1, forward strand.
TCTCCTTCTTCCTTATCTCCCCCTTTCCCCAACCTCCCGCTGGCCCTCTATTCCCCGCAGGTTGACCCCGCCCGCCATGGTTGCCGAAGTACCTCCGTCCGCGCCGGGCCCTTGTCCGCTCGCCGCCACCCAGATCCGGCTAGGGATTGCCAGATCCGGCCGCCCCCAGCCCGTTCCCGACCTCGTCGTGCCTTCCCGCCACCGGTCGGCGTCGCTGCAGTCACCGCCGCCATTGTCTCGTGCTCCTGGAGAGCGCGGGAGGACAACGACCCGCTTCGCCCATCTCCAGCACTCGCCCGCGCGTGGGCTGCGCCGACCACCCAGGCCCAGCACCTCGGCCCAGCTCGCCTCTCCGTGCCTCCTCTCCAACTGGGCCCAAGGCCCATGGTCAGCTACCTCGAGCCCACCGCCTTGCATGTTGAGTTGCGCCCTGGGCGCTCGGTAGCTATCATGCGCCCATGTGTCACTGTTGGGCCAACAAATATTCGGCACATGTCTATTTTTTTAGTCTCCGGGAATTTAGCTAATTTCCAGCATTTACAGAATTGCAGAAAACCCCCAATCTTCATGCATTTAATATCTCACAAACCGTGCATCGTATGTAAAAACTTTATGTATGAAAAATGCTTAGAATTTCATGTAGATTCACAATATCCAACTTTCACACATGTTTAAAATGTTTAACTTGCTGTTTTCATGCAATTTGCGTAAATGCCATGTAAAATGAATTGTTTAATAACTTTTGACCCGTGACTCCGATGCAAATGTTTTATATGTGTAACTTGACTAGAAAAACGCGTAGAATCTCATGGCACACTCTATTTTGACATTTAATAATTATAAAATATGCTCATTTCAGATCTGGACCAAATTCATAGTATACTTGTGGGGACGTTTCGGCTATGCTATATGTTGCTTCCGGCCTCATTTCAAATGCATGGATGATATAGTTATGTATGCTTCACCGTTTGCCATGTTGAACAATATTTAATATTGATGAGTACCTAAACGAGAGTGAACTAAATAATTCGAACGTGGAGTTTCGTCAATATGCAACTCGTTGCATATTGAACGTCACTTAATGTGTAGTAGTTGTTTGTTGTTCTTGCCATGCCATGCCTTGCATAATTAAATGGACATGCATCATATTGGTTTGTGCATCATGTCATGCATATGTTGTGGTGTATCATGTGTTAATTGTTGTTTCTATATTGTTCCTTCTTGATAGAGTTCCGAAAGCATTCGGAGTGTGATGATTCGTTCAACTACGTTGGCTCGTCTTCTTCATGGATTCGTTCTGCTTCCAAGCGGAATCTCAGGCAAGATGACACATTTCCATGGATACCACTACTATCATTGCTATGCTAGGTGTCCTGCTTTTATCGTTATGTCTCGATACCTACCATTTGTTTGTCAAGCCTCCCAACATTGCCATGAAAAGCCTCTAAACCTCCACCTTCCCAGCAAACCTTTGTTGGGCTATGTTACCGCTTGCTCAGCCCGTCTTATAGCGTTTCTAGTTGCAGGTGCAATTGCTTCCATGTGTCAACATGGACATTCTTTGTTATCACAATATTATCGCTATCTAATTTAATGCATATATATACTTGGTAAAAGGTGGAAGGCTTGGCCTTTTGCTCGGTGTTTTGTTCCACTTTTGCCGCCCTAGTACTTGTGTATCGGTGTTATATTCCATATTTTGCGCACCTAACATGCTCGGGGTTGTTATGGGTACCCCCTCGATTTTCGTTTTGGGATAAAACTCTTCTGGCAAGGCCTGACTTTGGTTTTACCATTCTCCAACCTAATAAAACTTGCATAGGGACTTTCCGAACCCCGTGGATAATTAATATACAACCCAGGCTAGTGCTCCTCAAGAGTGTTGGTCCAAAATGGTAGTATCCGGGGCCACCAACAGGTGTGCCAGCCAGAAACTTAGCCAATCCGGTCATGTCCTGAGAACGAGATACGCGACTCTTATCGGGTTCGTCGACACGTCGGGCGGCCTTACTGGATTTGTTTTACCTTTCTCGAACATCTTGCGCGTGGGATTTTGATGACACTTCAGGCTATCTCAAAGTTTAGATTTTCTATCGGGATTCCACTAATACTACGGGTGATTCCGCGATTGAGGAATTCCAACGCGGCGTGTGGTTAATTTTTGATAAATAATTTAGAGCACCCCTGCAGGGTTAAATCTTTCGGAAAGCCGTGCCCGCGGTTATGTGGCAACTTGGAAACTTTGTTTAACACCCGGTCATAGTAAACTTGAAGTAAACTCAATAAAATACACCAACCGTGTGCGTAACCGTGATCGTCTCTTCTCATGAGTCCTTATCCGAGAGAGAACACAATGGGATTATGTTTGATGTAAGTAGGTGTTCAGGATCAGTTAGTGGTCATTACTAGTTCACGTCTGTTATGTGTAGACCACTATATTTTACCTTATGTATTCGTAAGTTAGCCACTCAAATAAATGCTTAGTTGCTTGTTGGAGCCTCACCACTCAATCTTACCTCACCCATTAAGCTTTAATAGTCTTGATACCCTTGGAAATGAGATTGATGAGTTCCTGTGGCTCACAGATTACTACAACAACAGTTGCAGGTATAGGTAATGCGATGCTTTGACGTGAGTGTGATGATTGTTTTCATTTGGAGTTCTTCTTCTTTGTCGATTTAGGATGGGTTCCAGGCAGCAGCCTGGGATAGCAAGGATGGATGTCATTTTATCGTTTGATTTCGTCCGTAGTCGGACCCTACTCTTCTGTATGATGTTTGAATATGTTGTTGTATTGACGTGACATTGATGTAGCTTGTGGTGAGTGTAAGCCAATACCATATACTCATCTCTTCTGTACATGTACTTGTAATGATATCCATTCTTGCAAAACGACAAGATGCGCTCCTATCCCTGTCGAGGCCCTCAAGCCAAAATAAGGATAGGGTCGCATCTTGGGCATGACAACTTGGTATCAGAGCGTGTACCGACCTAAGAGCCCCCTTGACTGATCGAACTTGTCCGAGTCGAGTCTAGTGAAAAACTATTTTGAGTCTAGTTATATCGGAGAGTAGGATTCTTTTTACTTCTCTTCTATACTCTGGTGAGGAATTACGACTTAGGAATTTTGATTCTACCCTCTTCTTACTCAATAAACTTTTAGGATCATGCGGATATTTTGGAATCCATATGATGCCGATGTGATGGTGTTCTGTACTTGGTGCCTCCTGTTACCGAGGAGTAGAGCTCCATGGGATTCTTGACACATCGTTATCGTTCAGGTTCCTTAGTATCTCAGGACGGAGGATGTTCGAAATTTCTTCAATACTTCTCGTGGCGATATAAGGTCGGAGTCACCCAGTACTGGGGAGGCGTCCGAGCTACTGCCATGTTTGGTATCATTGTGTTTTTGAGGGTCCGAGATAGATGGAGTTCCGAAGCCTCTAGTTATGTGTTGACGGATGGATACAGTTGGAGTGTAGGGCTTGTTAGTTGTGTGGGATATTTTGCCTCCCTGTATCCCTAACACCTGATTGCATAACCAAAGATTTCGGAAGTTCTTAGGTGGGGATTCAAGTAGGTACCCAGGATTATCTTTCCAACAAGTGCATAATGGGTATGTATTTGTTCTGGCTTGTTTCGTAAGCCTCATCCTTTGTTTTGTTTTTGAGTATGGTAATTCGAGTTGCTTCAATGTCAAGTGGTGATTTCATATCTTTCCTAAGAATTGTTCTCATATGCCTATGGGATTGCTAATTCTTGTGCTCAATCAAGTTATCATATCAATTCTTTTCAACCAGTGTGCTTCTCTTCAAGATAATTCTATCCTCTTCAATATTTGCAAGATCAATCCTCTTATTTTATTTCCGGAGTTCGTCTCATCTATCCCAAGTTTTCTTGTTTTTCCCCATCCTCCCGCCCTTTTTATTCAATGATTAAATCTCATCCAAGTGCCTTTCTCTTCATTGATGCTTCCGCTATGTTTTCTTTTGTATCGTATCCGGTGATTCATTGTGAAGATCCTCAGGTGATTCGAATTCATCATTTCCTTATTCTTGTTTTCCTTCCCGGCGCATTCAATTAAAGATCTCAGTGTTCTTCATATCCTTTTCAATCACTAATTGCTTCCCCATGTCTGAAATTCTGTCAAAGTATCTCTTGTTTTTCATCTCTCTCTATTCTATCCGGAGTGCTGAGGATATCTCAGAAGAATTTCATTCCCATTCATATCCTCTTAAATTATTTCGAGGTTCTCACCTCATCAAGTTCTTAATTTGTACCGGTGCAATCTCTCTTTTTAATCAATTGTTTCAACGGAGTTTTCGTTGAGTGGGCCTATAACCCATAGGTTTTTTCCCCAGGATCTTACCTGGCTCTTCTAATCTTTCCGGAGATGTTCTCAAGTTCTTCTCAATATGATGTAAGAATGATTTTCATCTTTCATATTCCTTCTCGAAGTTCGCTTCTAAATTATTTTCATCGTTGGCTCAACCTTTACATATTCATTATTCCGGAGTATCTTAGTAATTCATGATGTTGTTTCTCTTCATCATTCTTTGCATTGAAGACCGAATGAGTGGTTCTCTTAAATCTTGGTCCATTCTCTTGAAGATTTGTCATCCCATCTTGATGCTTTCCTCTCAAATTGTTTCCATTCATGAGAAATTTCTCCCATATCTATCCGGTGCATTTAGAGTTGTTTTCATTTCTCGATCCTCCCAAAGGCCATCATTACAGAAGATTTCTTCGTTCTCAGCTTTCAACTTTTGCTCTTGAATTCTCCTCAATTGTTGTCCCTTCATTCGTATCTCAATTATTCTGGTGCTTCGTTCAAGTTTTCTATTAGGTGGATAATGATATCTTCGTTCCCATGTATCTTTGTTCAATCGTAGTATCCTTGTTCATTTGTGAATTCTTACCGGTGTTCTCGTTCAAGACTTCTTCAAGTTTGTGATCTCTCTCTCTCTCTTCAATTCCTTGCAACAAGAATAAGTTGTGTGCGTAATCTGTTGCTTGTCATCAATTTAACTGGATGAAGGATAGGCATAACATAATTCTTATTCTTTTCTTCAAGATGATTTCAATACTTCTTCCAGAGTTATTCATGATATCAAATTCTTGAGTCTAAGTTGTTCAGCTTTTCTTTTTCGGAGTTCCAAGCTTTCTCAAGTATCCCTTCGTGAAGCTTCTTCTGAATCATGACAAGCCTTCCATCTTATTCTCCCAACCTTCATTCTTTGATCATCATTTGTTTCCGGAGTTCTTAAAGATGCTTCTTCATGGTGGTTTGTTAAGGATGTAATTCTTCTTGAATTGTTCTTCAAGATTCATGTTGGAGGTGCTCAAGTGTTCTTTATCTTGGATTTCTAAGTTCAATTCCTTCTCCATTGTCTTTTGAGATGGTTTTATTAAATTCTTGATTATGAGGAATCTCGAACGAAAATTGTCAAGAATGAGATAAGTAAACCCATCATGTCTTCTTGGAGTTATCTTGGGTTGGATTTCACCTAAAGCATTTCCTAAGGATTGTTGCTATCAGGGTGTCACAAATGATCCAAGTTTTCTCCTCCTCTTCTTCGTGAAAGAAGTTTTTCATCTCTTTTGCTCCAAAGCAACCCTTGTTTTGTCAGTGGCTGGTTATCACCTCATTGTTTTGAGATGTTGTCCATAAGCCCACAACAAGCTTATTCTTTTCGTTGTTGGTTTTTCAACAACTTCGTTCAACCTATGCTTCTCGAATTCAATTGTGGTAGTAATTGGCATTTTCTTCTCCGTTCGTTTCTTTCCAATGATCTAGCTTCCATTCCTTCGTTCCAGAGGCATTGTGTTGTTGCTCTCTTTGATCTGTCATCTCGTTTTGTTAGATTATGTTCTTTCCATGATTCCCAATTAGCCGGGGTGTTGTGTTATCTTTTCAAGTTCTCCCATCTTATCAAATTTTGCCCCTATATCCTACCGAAGTGCTGCCAAAATTTCTTTTGAAGTCTTCCTTGTTTCTCATATCATTCTTCATCTCTTCCAATCCTTCAAGTTCATGTGGGTTCACCCATTTTTCAAAGAAGCAACTAAGTTTTACCTCTGGCTCTTCTCTTCCCCTTCTCTTTCTAGATCTCAGGACAAGATCCTCTTGTAGTGTGGGAGAGTTGTAACAGCCCGGGACCGACGCTCTAGAAGATTCCCCTTTTATTCCATTGTCGCCTTGTGTTTCGTTTGGGTGTTGCATTCATCATTGCATCATTCGCATCATCTGCATAGCATCATCACTCATTTTTAAACTTGCATCCGTTCGAGTTGCCGGTTCTCTCCATCGTGTCGTCGATCGTTTCGAGTCCAACCACACATGCACGCGCCCGCGACATCAATAAAATATTATTATTTTTAAAGTGCGTTTAAAATATCCTCAGATTGAGTCAAAAGTTGGTGTGCGGTCTTATTATATTGTAGGTAGGCCGCCTGCCAAATTTCGTAGCATTCCGAGTTCATTTGATACCCGAACGGTCGACAATAGCAGTGCGGTCATCGGTTTATTAGCGGACATTCCGATGTTTCAAAAACTCTATCACGGGCCGCAAAACTCCCTCTCATCCCCACTTAGCCCAACTACATAGACCACTAGCCCAACCTAGCTTGCCCCTTCATTCGTGGTCATCGGATCGCGATCGGACGAACGAGGTTCAACCCACCTAGTCCATACCCTATATATAACACCCCCATGGAGAGAGCCCCCTCACTCTCTAGGGTTACCCCATGTAAAATTGCAGCCACCCCCCTCAAAAAACCCACCCCTTCTAGCCCCACATCATTCCAATCCCGAAATCCACTCCTTCCCCATCATTTTCAGCTCTTAGAATCGAAATTAGGGGTCCAATTCGTCCAAATCCCCACCTATCAGACATGTCCATGGTCAAATCAGACACGTCCGGCGACCTTAGCCTCCCCACGCGGCGTCCATCGTCCGCAGCCTGTGCCCGCAGCCACTCGAGGGGAGGAGCCCCTCGATCCAGCACCGCCGGCCACCGGAGCGCCGCCGCCAGTGAGCGCCAGGCCAACCCTGCCGGACCTCCTCTCCCTTCCCTCTCCTTCTTCCTCCTCTTCCCCTCTCCCTAACCTAACGCTGGCCCTCTCTTCCCCGCAGGTTGACCCCGCCCGCCATGGTTGCCGAAGGACCTCCGTCCGTGCCGGCCACTCATCCGCTCGCCGCCGCCCAGATCCGGTCGGGGATTGCTGGATCCGGCCGCCCCCAGCCCGTTCCTGGCCTCGCCGCGCCTCCTCGCCGCCGGTCGGCGTCGCTGCAGCCGCTGCCACCATGGTCTCGTGCTCCTGGAGAGCACAGGAGGACGACGACCCTCTTCGCCCGCCTCCAGCGCTCGCCTGCACGTGGGCTGTGCCAACCGCCCATGCCCAACGCCCCGACCCAGCCTGCCTCTCCGTGCCTCCTCTCCAACTGGGCCCAAGGCCCATGGTGAGCTACCCCGAGCCCACTGCCGTGCATGTTGAGTTGCGCCCTGGGTTCTAGGTAGCTATCATGCGCACATGTGTCACTATTGGGCCAGTCAGTATTCGGCCCATGTTTATTTTTTTAGTCTCCGCGAATTTAGCTAATTTTCCAGCATTTACATAATTGCAGAAAACCCCCCAATCTTCATGCATTTAATATCTCACAAACCATGCATCGTGTGTAAAAACTTTATATATGAAAAGTGCTTAGAATTTCGTGTAGATTCACAATATCCAACTTCACACATGTTTAAAAATTTTAACTTGCTGTTTTCATGCAATTTGCATAAATGCCATGTAAAATGAATTGTTTAATAACTTTTGATCCGTGACTCTGATGCAAATGTTATATATATGTAACTTGACTAGAAAAACGCGTAGAATCTCATGGCACACTCTATTTTGCTGTTTAATAATTATAAAATATGCTCATTTCAGATCTGGACCAAATTCATAGTATACTTGTGGGGACGTTTCAGATATGCTATATGTTGCTTTCGGCCTCATTTCAAATGCATAGATGACATAGTTATGTATGATTCACCGTTTGCCATGTTAAACAACATTTAATATTGATGAGTATCTAAACGAGAGTGAACTAAATAATTCGAACGTGGAGTTTCGTCAATATGCAACTCGTTGCATATTGAACTTCACTTAATGTGTAGTAGTTGTTTGTTGTTCTTGCCATGCCATGCCTTGCATAATTAAACGGACATGCATCATATTGGTTTGTGCATCATGTCATGCATATGTTGTGGTATATCATGTGTTGATTGTTGTTTTCGTATTGTTCCTTCTTGATAGAGTTCCAGAAGCGTTCGAAGTGTGAGGATTCGTTCGACTACGTTGGCTCGTCTTCTTCATGGATTTGTTCCGCTTCCAAGCGGGATCTCAGGCAAGATGACACATTTCCCTGGATACCACTACTATCATTGCTATGCTAGTTATCTCGCTTTTATCGTTATGTCTCGATACCTACCATTTGTTTGTCAAGCCTCCCAACATTGCCATGAAAAGCCTCTAACCCTCCACCTTCCTAGCAAACCTTTGTTGGGCTATGGTACCGCTTGCTCAGCCCGTCTTATAGCATTTCTAGATGCAAGTGCAATTGCTTCCATGTGACAACATGGACATTCTTTGTTATCACAATATTATCGCTATCTAATTTAATGCATATATATACTTGGTAAAGGTGGAAGGCTTGGCCTTTTTCTTGGTGTTTTGTTCCACTTTTGCCGCCCTAGTACTTGTGTACTGGTGTTATATCCATATTTTGCGCTCCTAACATGCTTGGGGTTGTTATGGGGACCCCCTTGATTTTCGTTTTGGGATAAAACTCTTCTGGCAAGGCCCAACTTTGGTTTTACCATTCTCCAACCTAATAAAACTTGCATAGGGACTTTCCGGACCCCGTGGATAATTAATCTACAATCTGGGCCAATGCTCCTCAAAAGTGTTGGTCCAAAATGGCAGTAGCCTGGGCCCCCAACGGGTGTGGCAGTCGGAAACTTAGCCAATCCAGTCGTGTCCTGAGAACGAGATACACGGCTCTTATCGGGTTCGTCGACACGTCGGGCGGCCTTGCTGGATTTGTTTTACCTTTATCAAACATCTTGCGCGTGGGATTTTGACGACACTTCGGGCTATCTCGAAGTTGAGATTTTCCATCGGGATTCCGCAAATACTACGGGTGATTCCGGATTGAGGAATTCCAACACGACATGTGGTTAATTTGTGATAGATAAGTTGAAGCACCCCTGGAGGGTTAAATCTTTTGGAAAGCCGTGCTCGCGGTTATGTGGCAACTTGGAAACTTTGTTTAACACTCGGTCATAGTAAACTTGAAATAAACTCAATAAAATACACCAACAGTGTGCGTAACCTTGACCGTCTCTTCTCGTGAGTCCTTATCGGGTTATGTTTGACGTAAGTAGGTGTTCAGGATCAGTTAGTGATCATTACGAGTTCACGTCTGTTATGCATAGACCATCATATTTTACCTTATGTATTCGTAATTTAGCCACTCAAATAAATGATTAGTTGCTTGTTACAGCCTCACCACTCAATCTTACCTCACCCATTAAGCTTTAATAGTCTTGATACCCTTGGAAATGAGATTGATGAGTCCCTATGGCTCACAAATTACTACTACAACAGTTGCAGGTACAGGTAATGCGATGCTTTGACGTGAGCGCGATGATTGTTTTGATTTGGAGTTCTTCTTCGTCGATCTAGGATGGGTTCCAGGTGGCAGCTTGGGGTAGCAAGGATGGATGTCATTTTATCGTTTGATTTCATCCGTAGTCGGACCCTGCTCTTCTGTATGATGTTTGAATATGTTGTTGTATTGACGTGACATTGATGTAGCTTTTGGCGAGTGTAATCCAATACCATACACTCATCTCTTCTGTACATGTACTTGTAATGATATCCATTCTTGCAAAACGACGAGATGCTCTCCTATCCCTGTCGAGGCCCTCAAGCCAAAATAAGGATAGGGTCACATCTTGGGCGTGACAGGTTGACTTGCTATGAATGCTAAAATATGCCAACACTTAAAATTAGGAAAAGTAGTTTTTTATTTGGTCAAGTAGTCTAATCACCCCCCTCTAGTCCTACTTTCGATCCTACAATGTTGAAATCGGTTAGGATCATACTAGCTATAGTTGCATACTTCAATTACGAGACATGGCAGATGGATGTCAGGACGGTTTTGCTTCATGAAAACTTAACCAATGATTTATACATGATGCAACCCGACGGTTTTGACGATCCGACTACTGCTAGTAAGGTATGCAAGCTAAAGACATCCATTTATGGATTGAGGCAAGCATCTAGATGTTGAAACATACGTTTTGATGAGGTCATTATTGATCTCGGCTTCGTCAAGAATGAAAGGGACGCTTGTTTGTACAAAAAGTCTAGTGGAAGCTCGGTAGTATTTTTGGTATTGCATGTTGATGACATACTTTTTGACCGGAAAATGATGTTTCGATGTTGAACTCAATAAAAGAATCATTGAACGCAAGTTTTTTATGAAGAACCTTGGTGAAGCAGTTTACATTTTAGGCATCAAGATCTATAGATATAGATCAAGGAGGTTGATCGGCTTGAGTCAGAGCATTTACATAGACAAAGTGTTGAAGCAGTTCAACATGAGTGAGGAAAAGAAATGGTTCTTGTCGGTCTCACGTGTTATAAGGCTAAGCAAGACTCGGAGTCCTTCGATATCTATCGAGTGAAGTCGGATGAGTATGATGTTGTATGCCTCGGCAATCAGATCCATCAGGTATGCCATGCCATGTACTCGGCCTGATGTTGCCTACGCAATAAGCTTAATGATACATCTCCAACATATCTATATTTTTTTATCATTTTCATGCCATTATCCTACTACTTCCACACATTTTTGGCAACAATTTATGTTATTCTATTTGACTAACATATTAATTTAGTGCCCAATGCTAGTTCGTCCTCGTTAGTCAGTTGGAGGTGTCCTTCAGGAGCGAGGAAGCTTATATCAGGAAAAAATCATGTAAAAATTACATCATGATCAGAGTTACGGATCTTCAGATATTTAAGAAATGGTGTTCGAACAGAAATTCGGTTCGCGAAACAGAGAAAAAACAGAGAGGAAGGTCCAATCTAGAGGGCTCCCACCCCTCGAGGGTCATGGTGGCCAAGGACTAGAGCATAAGGAGAAGGAGGAGGAGGAGGAGGAGGAGGAGGAGGAGAAGGAGGAGGAGAAGGAGAAGGAGGAGAAGGAGAAGGAGGAGAAGGAGAAGGAGGAGAAGGAGAAGGAGGAGGAGGAGAAGGAGAAAGAGAAAGAGGAGAAGGAGAAGGAGAAGGAGGAGAAGGAGAAGGAGAAGGAGAAGGAGAAAGAGCAGGAGCAGGAGCAGGAGAAGGAGAAGGAGAAGGAGAAGGAGAAGGAGAAGGATGGGGAAGGAGAAGGAGAAGGAGAAGGGGGAGGAGAAGGGGAAGGAGAAGGAGAAGGAGAAGAGGAAGAATCAGGGGACCTCTGCCCCTCTCCCCGTTGGCGCAGGGGTAATCATCACGACGGGCGACGGTGTTGTATGCCAAGGGTACCAGGGCTCCACGGAACTAGGTCGCCAGACCGGTCTAGGAGCCCGGTCGTAACCCATGCCCCTCACCCTGCTAGTGGGCCTTCTCCAAAAGGATATACCATTACTTATACCACATGATATGTACTCTAGTAGATAGCTTGGGTATCAAGCCATGTATACCGACTTGGGCCATGTAACCCTACCCCTCACCCATCTATATAAGGGGAGGTAAGGGCCTCCCAAGTTGGCGCCTAACATATCTTCCACCTCTCCATTAGACCTAAAACAGATCCAATCTCTACACGAGAGAAACACACTCAATACAATCAGACATGCACGGTGTTAGGTATTACTCCATAACAGAGGCCTGAACCTTGGTAAATCTATGTCCTATGTGTACCCAGTCTAATCATCTATGCATTCTGCCCTGTGAGGAACCCTATGCAGGGATCTGGCAGGATTTTTCTTCGTCAGTTGGCGTGCCAGGTAGGGACTGGTGTGCTTAGATACTATGTTCATATGGGATGCTTCATCAACATCAACTTCAAACTCAATAGGGATCATGAAGAATCATCCATGGAGGGCGAGGGCTCAACGTCAGCATAGCCTTCACGCAACCTGCACAATTTTCTGGACAACAGATTCATTTTCATGTCCCCTCCAGCATCAAGAATTGTTTTGACGATTCCTTTGCAGGGACTGTGCGTCATTGAGTGTAAAATAACCCTGCAAAATTTCAGTGCCATTCGATCTACAGTCTGGATGAGAATCCACGTGAGCTCAGAAAAACGAGTCCTACGGCTGACTCTGGCATCCTTTGGAAGATCCAACCGCCAATTCCATGTGAATTTGTGTTATCCATAACTCCTCAAATTTGCAGACCAATCTGACCACTCAAACTTTGGGACGATCCCGAACAACGCATCAAGGTACCCATCCGTTTTCGGCGAGAACATAGATCCTACCTGAGTTCATCTTTCTTCATGAACAGGCTATCGAACTTCATCGCGTAGAGACCTTCACTGCGGAGACCTCCATCCCACAAAGACCTTCTACCCCACAGACCTACACGGCGGGGACATCCTAACTATGAACCGACAAAAACTCCAACACCGAAAATGCAAAGATGATACAAATGACCATAATCTCCAAAACTCACATGGAGAAAAACCAAACACGAACCAAGAAAGATGATGATGCCAAGAATGCAATGGTTTGAGCTCTTTGCGAACGATACGATCAAGTTACTTTGATTATATGTATGTTGTTTCTTCGTTTAGTGGTGTCATGTGAACGTTGAGTACATGACACTTCACCATACTTGGGCCTAAGGGAAGGCATTATGGAGTAAGGGGTTGATTTGGATCCATATGTTTCATGTTATGGTTAGATTTATCTTAATTCTTCTTTCGTAGTTGCGGATGCTAGCGAGAGGGGATAATCATAAGTGGGTTGTTTGTTCTAGTAAGAACAATACCATAGCACCGGAGCACCCACATATTAAAATATCAAAGTAACAACCGCGAATCAACTAAACATGATGAACATGACTAGATGATAATTCCCATATGTCATCGAGAGAGCTTTACTTTATATAAGAGAACTTGCAGGCTTGTCCTTTGCTACAAAAAATTATTGGGCCACCTTGCTACGCCGTTTTTGCTATTGTTACTTGTTACTCGTTATGAACTATCTTGCTACAAAACTATCTATGATTGTTACTTACAACACTTGCAAAGAATACCTTGCTCAAAACCGCTTATCATTTCCTTTTTCTCCTTGTTGAGTTCACCACTATTACTCATCGAAAGGAATATGATCGATCCCCTATACTTGTGGGTCATCAAGACTCTTTTCTGGCGTCGTTGTCGGGATTTGGTAAGGAAACATTTTTGTTACGTGCTGAAATTTACTACTCCTTGTTACTATGGAGGATATCATTTGAGGGCCTTGTTCGGGGTATCTTCATCTCGTACGGAAGTGGCAAAGCCGCTCCTCACCTACTGAACCTACTGAAAATATTTACTATGAAATTCCTTCGGGTATGTTAGAGAATTTGCTTGCTAATCCTTATGTAGGAGATGGAACGGTACATCCCGATATGCACTTGATCTGTATAGATGAAATTTGTGGATTATTTAAGCTTGCAAGTTTATCCGAGGATGGTGTTAAGAAGAATATTTTCGCTTTGTCTTTGGAGGGAAAGGCATTGATTTGGTACAGTGAAAGGATTGATATGGTTAACTAGAGGGTGTGTGTGAATAGGCAACTATCAATTTTCAACTTTTCTTATCAAATTAGGTTTAGCAACAAATAGGTTGTCCATATATGAAACTAGGTTAGCAACCTATATGATGCTAACAGCAAAAATAACTCAAACAAGCACAAAGATCATGCAAGATTCCACTAAGGCCGCCGTATTCTCCTCACGCCCTCACACAATGCGAGGTGTCATGATTCCACTAGTGGTGCCCTTGAAGGCGGCGACCGAACCTTTACAAACAAGGTTGGGGAAATCTCTAAAACTTAATTGGAGGCTCCCAACACCGCCATGAAGCTTCACGACAATGGATTGTGGCTCCGAGGTGACCTCAATCGTCTAGGCTGCTCAAACACCCAAGAGTAAAAATATCCACAAGGGATTAGTGGGGGAATCAAATTTCTCTTGGTGGAAGTGTAGATCGGTGCCTTCTCAACCAAATCCTAGATAATTAACATGTTGTGATGTCTAGGGAGAGAGATCGGGTGAAAATTGAGCTTGGAGCAACAATGGAGCTTTGGGAAGGAAGAGGTGGTCTTCTTGGGGAAGAAGACCCCCTTTATATAGTGGGGGGGGGGGAATCCAACCGTTACCCCCTCTCAGACCGCACACAAGCGGTACTACCGGGCGACTAAGCCAGCCACACAGTGCAATGGAACTAGTCCACAAGTTGGTAGTGTCGCTAGAGCAGTACTACCGCTGGGGTTGCAATGCAGAGGCCCACAAACACAAAGAGGTAGCGGGGGCGAGGGCAGTTCCGCTTAAGCGGTACTACTGCCTACCAGGGCAGTACTTGAGGGAGTCCGGGACTAAAGGGGTCCTGACCACTGGTCTAGCTCTTATGGGCCAGACAGGTGGGCTGCTCTGTGACTATTACTTGAAGGTCGAGCTATAAGACGACTCTGTGTTCAGGAAGGAAACCTCTCATGCCTTGGCGTGTCCTCCAAGGCAAGATGGCATAATTGTCATGTTGATTCCTTGATGGCAACCGACCATGTGTAACCCTAGGTACCCCTGGTGTCTATATAAACTAGAGGGATTAGTTCATAGAGGAGGAGAACCATTATCCTACTCATCTAGGGTTTAGTTCATCTGATCCTGTGGTAGATCGATTCTGTAATCATCATACACATCAATATAATCAAGCAGGACGTAGGGGTTTACCTCTTCGAGAGGGCCCGAACTTGGGTAAATACTGTCCCTACGTCCCCTGTTCCCTATTGATCCAAAGATCCACAGCTCGGGACCCACTACCCGAGATCCGCCGGTTTTGACACCGACATTGGTGCTTTCATTGAGAGTTCCGTTGTAGGATTGCCAAAGGATTGATGGCTCGTGTAATCATGAGCAGTGATGCGTGCAACAGGAACATTTTCATCCCTGGACAAATATTCATGTTCGGTAGTGTTGTGTTGCACGCTGATCCGTCCGGACACCTTGGCCAGATCGGAAGTTTTGCCCCAATGAGGAGATCAGGTTCGAGAACCTAGAGTTTGTTGCCGACTCCCGGGGAGAACTTACTCTAACAAAGCTTTCAGCTCCCCTTGAGGAGCTCGCAAGTCTTGACGCCTTAACTTCGGGAGTGGTGAACCCTGCCACTGGGGCGGCCTCTACCCTAGGTCCGTCCCTAAAGCTCAATATAGTAGATATGCCTAGATCGGCTTTGGCCGAATACTGCCAAGGCATGACTTTAAACGCCCCTGGAGCAACGGTACCGTGGATCGAACCTATGTACTCCAGGAGCATGGACTCCACAAACATCTCATCATTAAACAGGCTACTCGGTCGCATCCAAGCCATGAGGATAACCGATGACCAACCATCGGTCTATGATCATATCGGGCTTAAACCTGATGATAGGGAAATTCACGTCCCATCTATCACACACTTGGTCGCTTCCATCGAGGACTCGGCTGAGGGTTCGCCCTCTCAACCACTGGAGCTAAGAACGGTTTCTGTTCGGGTTTCTGACCATCAGGATCGTGCCTCTAGTTTGGAATCACAACTTTGCCCTGGAAAAGTTCAGGACCGAACTTCGATTCAGCGCACGACCTGGAGTTTGTGTGGCGGTGTCCGGTTGATAATTCGGACCCCGAATCTGACTCGTCGGATTCCACAATGGTACGGGACACAACCGCCAAAGCTTCGGACTCACATCCTATTGGGATACAAAGTTTTTCCCCACCCACCCCACGCCGAGTACTCTCCAACTAATTCAGTGAAACCCGACATATGGGACCTATTGTATGTCAAACAATAGCCAGGGGAAACGGTCCATCACTTCTGGGCTAGATTCCTCCTTCTCAAAAACAGGATAGCGGACTACAACGGCCAGGAAATCATGGCAACCTTCCTGCATAACTGTCTCGACGAAGTAATCCTAAACGCCCTCGCCTATCGCCATGTTCGAAACTTCACTAAGCTATCAGATCTGGTACGTAAATACTACACCATGGAAAGCACCTGGCAGGCTCAACAAATGCGCATAGAGTCAATCCATGTCGGGGAGCCCAGAAGAGCTCGGAGGAAGCACATACCCCCACGACGTTCGACCGAACACGAGCCTGCCGAGAAAAAGAATAAATCCTTTGCAGGATCCACAACTGTCCTTGATGACTTATTGGATAAGCCATGACCCATACAATCTGTCCTGCTGAATACGAACCCGACTCACAACCTTCGAGCTTGCTGGGTCATTAGGCAAGTCGCAAAGAGCGGATAGGCCATCCTTGGGGTATCACCCTCAAGCAAACATTCAAAAATGCCATCGGATAACAACATGAGATCCTAACGATCTACGAGACGTTTCCCTCAAAAATTCCGAGAAGAGAGATCTTCGGGGACTCGACCAAATACACTAGGTGGCAGCGACAAATTCATGGACAAACACACCCATCACCTTCGGCCAGGTAGACCAGCCGAGAATCCGCTCTGACCGAACACTTGCCGCCCTAGTCCTCAATCCCATAGTAGACGACTTCATACTCCACAAGGTGCTAATGGATGGCATCAGCAGATTAAACCTCATTTATGAGGATACGCTGGACAAAATGCAATTCGACAGCTCTCGCGTCTAACAAAGCCACACCACCTTTCGATGGATCAGCCCCGGAAAAGAGGCACGTTGCACCGGACGGGTTACTCTCTGTTGGGTTTTATCGTAGGTGCATCGCATGCAAATTAAAATTTTCCTATGCGCAGAACATCCAAGAACATGATATGGAGATGGATCACAGATCGTTACCACTAGACGCGTAGTGTCGTGGAGTGGAAGTAGAGTTGGGGCAGCACGTTCGCATGGCCCGTCTCCTCCTCGTCCGATCTTCCTCGAACCGCCAATAATCGAATCCTCTCCCTCGAACTCTCGATCGTCGAATCCCACATACAGGTTCGTCGAAGCAGCGCAAGGGCACCACCTCTAATGATATCCGCACGTCCAGGAGGAACATCGTGTGACGAACAACTAGGTCTAGCCATACAGTCGGCGGCGAGTGGAGGTGGATAGTTGCAACACATGCAAAGCCCTAATGATGGTGTCGAAGCGATCAACCAGATAGGAGTACCGCACGTCCACTATATATAGGCATCCGTTGCGGTCTCAACTCTTGGGCCTCGCATGGATCCTAAAGCCCACATGTTCCTTCCCTTAAGCGCGTGACCCCTTAGGTTCTCGTTCACTTGGCCGCGAGTCAGATCACATCCAGCTCGACTAGTAGGTGGCGGCCTCTAGCAAGGCATGCCGACTCCAAGTGTCCGATGAGGCTGGTTAGGTGAACCTGTACTTCACATTCCCGTTCCCTTTGCCACGCAATATATGTTATCGTGCACAAGGCGACATGGTCATCCTTATCGCAGCACGAGCTCTTTCTCGTTCCGATGAATCTGACCAACATTCAGATTATCTAATAATCCGCATCGCATGGCCATGCTTATCCAGGTCGGATCACCCGAGGGGCCCAAAGTATATCTCTCTTGGTAGGAGGGGAAAATCCCATCTTGCTCGACCATGTCTTGCAGCATGGGTCTGACAAGCCCGAAACCTACCTTTGTAACTACCCCATCACGAAGTAGCGTTTTGTTGGCCCAAAGCAAGTTTGTCGCCATCCCGAGTACATGTGCCAGCTCAAGTCTTAGGACATAGAACATATGTTGTCCTAGAGACTCACAAATGACCTATCAATGTGTCTCATAGTTGGGTCTATCCACACTCAAACCTTATCTCGACTCAGATCCGACTATGTCGAATCCGACCAGATCTTTCTGAGTCCATATTATCCGGATATCATCCAATGCTACATGGTCAGTGAAACCGGACCATCCATCGTGTCATATGCTAGTCTAGCTGATGCGCGTCCACATAACCCCTTTCGACTAGGGGCCATTTAGGACAGTCATCATACAATGCATAGTCTCACAAACAAGTCACATACCAATACACATCATTGATAATGTCCAAGGACTATCTTTATTCATAAACACATAGGAAATATCATCATACATGATTTCCTTTAGGGCATATCTCCAACACTCTCGATGTGGTATTCGACACCCCTAAGAACTACATGTCCAAAGAACTTATCTTCCATATTGTGCCCTTTCATAGCGGTTATCACGCCCTATGGGGCATGATGCTTTTATATGATTTCAGGCTATACCACATTATGGGTATATGAAGCTCAAAATTCCTGGGCCCAACGGCGTGATCACAATTATAAGTGACCCGGATAGAGCTCTTTCGGCCGGAAAAAATAGCATCGTTGGCCCTCGAGGCACTGTGCGAGACTCTCGCGGCAGAGGAATTAACCACACTCCACTCAATGGTAGATAGGGATGATGTAATCCTTAGTAAGATGCCCAAATCCACATCCTTCATACCAGCAGATGAAATCATCAAATTTCAGGTGCATCCAATGGACCCCAACAAAACAGTGTCCATTGGAGCTCATCTAGACCCCGCGGTTGACAAAGCATTGCGCACATTCCTGCACGAAAACTGGGATATATTTGCCTAGCATCCCTTAGATATGCCAGGAATCCCACAAAGACTAGCGGAGCATAGCCTGAACATAATCACAGGCTTCAAGCCAGTCAAACAGGCGCTACACCGGTTTTCCGAACCCAAGCGTCAGGCTATGGGTGAAGAACTAGCAAAACTACTCGAAGTCGGATTCATTTGAGAAATAAAACACCCTGAGTGGTTGGCAAATCTGGTCATGGTGCCAAAGAAAGACAAATCATGGCAGCTGTGCGTCAATTTCAAAGGCTTGAATAAAGTCTGCCCTAAGGATCCCTTTCCCTTAACTCGCATTGACCATATCATCGACGCCATTGCTGGACACGACTCACCGTGCTTCCTCGATGCCTACTCCAGATACCATCAAATTAAAATGAAGGAGTCCGACTGTCGGTGTCAAATCCGACATATCTCATAGTAGGGGTCCTAAGCTAGGCTTCTTGGAGTGATGGTAACATGGATACAGGATTTTACCCAGGTTCGGGCTCTCTCAAGGAGATAATACCCTACGTCCCGCTTTTGATTGTATTGATATGGGGATAGTACATAGTACATATATCTACCATTAGATCATTGTAATGAATATGATATTGTCTATTGATTAGCCTGGCCTCGGTTTATATAATGTACCAGAGGCTTAGGGTTTAGAGGAGTCATTGTCTTGTCGTCAAGTCTTGTGGAATCTCCCTTGTATGCATCATGGATTGTCTGAAACTGGACCATTAGTGAACCAACATGGGGGTCCTCGGCCCGACCCACTGGTCGGGAGATGATATGGTGAGTACCCCCTAGTCTAGGACACCATCAGTAGCCCCCTAATTCGGTCTTCAAGCTGGGGACGCTCCTTGGTTCTACGCCTTCGGTTGTTAGTCTTGAAAACTGGTTGAACAAATCTTCCCATCTCCGATCTTCAGGATCGCCGAGGTGTATCCGAAGAGTTCAGACATCGTGCATCCGAGGAGCCCTTTAAATTTTTGGCCTTTATCGATGCCTTATTATTTTTCACGCCACACTCGGGTTTGAAGTGTTTCCCGTGCAGCGGTATCCTCTTGCTTCCGAGCTCCAATGCCAAACTGTATCTTGGATGTCTTTTTGTAGCCGAGCTCCAACGCTGGTCTGCATCCGAGGTGTCATAGATTACCTCGGCCTCTGAAAATTTGAAGGAGTTCATCCGAGCTTAAATGCTAGAATAGTCTTTTATGCAGCCATCCATTCACATCCAAGCTTTATGTCGGACTACTTCTGAGGTATCTTTTGCAGCCAAGCTCCAATGCAGGTCTGCATCCGAGGTGTCATATTTACCTCATACTTCAAAAAGTTGAAGGAGCTCAATCGAGCTTAATGCCAATCCCTTTGTGGATCCAACCACTTGTATCCGAGCTTTATGCCAGACTGCTTCCGAGGTCGTGCATCACCTTAGTCGTCGGATGATTTTTTGTGGACTTTTTTCGATTGGTGCAATTTATTCTTTGTCGATATATAAAGCCACTAGCCCTCAAGGTGTGTGTCGTCCTAAAATACGAGATGCACCTGAAGGTAAACATAAAGCCGCTGATCCTAGTAGCCCCTAAGACTCGGGCCAATTCGCGAAATCGGCGTGAGGATTGATTCCTTGCTCGGCATCATGCTTTTAGGAATTAAAACATGGTGTGTAGTAGCCCCGAAGACTCGGGTTGGGTGCGGTCGACCGACCTGAGGATCAAATCTCCTCGGAAACCGTATTGCACTTTGAATTTGATGCATTGAATAGGCAATGTAGTAGTACCGAGCCTTAATTTGGGCACATGTGGTCGAATTAAGGATATATATTTGTTTGACACAAACTTTGTTATGTTTGACACAATTTATGTGTAATGATTCTATGCATCCATGTACTTTACATCATTAATGCTTGGATCCGCATTATACAAGACTTTGTCGACCGACCATCGGCTTCAACCTCCTCAACCAGTAGCCGAGGAGTGTTTGTCCTACTTTATAAAGCCTTTATAAGGGCAAAGATTTACGACAAGCAAGGCAATCTGTCCATACGATTTTATAAACAAAGGTACGCGAAGAGATATGTTATATTAAACATCTTCTGGAAAAAATAGTTCATTTATAATTTCCTTTTCCCATGATATCATGTTGACCATGATCGTGAAACCTCAACTCCAATCAATGTGGGAGGAAAATATCGAGGATTTAGTTCAGGGAATGTTCCCGAACTCTATGGTCTTTAATGAACCCAAATTTTCACTTCCGTCATTGCCGACCAATTATATTCTTAAGATGGCTAGATTTCGGCTTCACCCAGTCTGAGGTACTAGCCCGGATGACCCGGAAGTGATAATCACAAAGGTGCTTCCTTTACCCCCTAGCCGAACAATCGGGAACGTTGGGGGTAAGCATAGGAGCCAGGCAACCCAGCTTGCCAAAATATTAACTCAAATTGATGCATATTTATGGCTTTATAACGATGATTACGGAAGATGGCACTCGCATATTAAATACAAATGATTTTATGCTATATGCTATTTTGACTCTTTTGTGATCGTTTATCATTTGAGAGTGGCCCATCGTTGGCTTCTACCCATTTGTAGATGCTCCGCGGGGTGTTTTCGCAGTAACAAGACAACACTTAGGCGAAGTATCGGTGCCCAGAGGCGATTGTGTTAGCGGAAACAAGGCAATCAAATATCTAGGCTTTAGAACTTTCACTTAGTCATAGGAGCTTAAAGTTTGGGAGGCCGGTTACTAGCCCCCGGCAAGTGTTCTGCGTCAGTCGAGGTCAAGCCATTAACACTCCGGCCAAATTTATGAAAGGCCCATGGGGTAACCTCTATCGGTCTATATTTTGACAGAGCCATGGAATCGCTAACAAGTTTGCGCTCATTGTGACAGTCAATTTTTGGCTTTCTCCACTGAGGTACTTGACCAGTTAAACCGGAAGTACAATCGCAATGGTTCTCCCATTGCACACCTAACCAAACAAAACGAAATGTAGGGGGAAATCATAGGAGTAGGGCAACCCAACTATTGACCCAAGGCACAATTCGAATCTGATGCAGATAAAGCAATATCCGAGAACATTTTGCCAAGGACTCCTTGGAGTGTTGGGGAACATTGCATGGGAAACAAAAAAAATCCTACGTACACGCAAGATCTATCCATGGTGATGACATCTACGAGAGAGAGAGAGTGGATCTACATACCCTTGTAGATCGCTAAGCGGGAAGCGTTAAGAAATGCAGTTGATGTAGTCGAACGTCTTCGCGATCCAAATCACCGAGCGTCCCGTGATACAGTCACGATCCATCCCGATCTAGCGCCGAACGGACGACACCTCCGCATTCAGAACACATACAACTCGATGACGATCTCCGCCTTCTTGATCCAGCAAGAGGTTGCGGATAGGTAGATGAGTTCTCCGACAGCACAACGGCGCGACGGCGATGATGGTGGAACTATTCCAGAAGGGCTTCACCTAAGCACCACCAAATCTAGATGGAGGAGGAACTAGGGAATAGAGAACTAGCACGTGGACTTGTGTCCTTGGGGGATCTATTCCTCTAGTATATATAGGAGGGACGGGAGGAGGCAACTCTCTAGGGGTTCACCTAGAGGTTTGGCCAAAGGAGGTGGAGGTGGAGCCTCCCACCAATCCTACTCCTAGCAGGACTCCTTCCTACTTGGAAACCTTCTCCACTTGATTTTTTCTTTCCCACCTTTCCTAGCCGCATGGGCCTTATGGGGCTGGTTTGCCCAACCCACTAAGGGATGGGGCAACACCCCTGAGTCCCATGTGGACACCCGGCATGGGTGGCCCCTCCCGATGGCCCTCCGACACTCCCGGTACACTATCGAAAATACGTGAAACTTTTCCGGTGGCCAAAACGGGACATCCTATATCAATATTTACCTCCGGAACATTACGGAGCTCCTCGTGACGTCCGAGATCTCATCCGGGACTCCAAAAAACCTTCGGTCACCACCATACATAACTCAATACTACCGAAATGTCACCTAACCTTAAGTGTGCAGACCGTGCAGGTTCGAGAACTATGTAGACATGACCGAGACACATGTACGGTCAATAACCAATAGCGGGACATGGATGCCCATATTGGTTCCTACATATTCTATGAAGATCTTTATCAGTTGAACCTCTATGTCAAGGATTCAGTTAATCTTGTATGTTGTTCCCTTTGTTCTTCGGTATGTTACTTGCCCGAGATTCGATCATCGGTATCTCTATACCTAGTTCAATCTCGTTACCGGCAAGTCTCTTTACTCGTTCCGTAATACAAGATCATGTGGCTAACATTTTAGTCACATTGCTTGCAAGGCTTGTTGTGATGTTGTATTACCGAGTGGGCCCTGAGATACCTCTCCGTCACATGGAGTAACAAATCCCAGTCTTGATCCATGCCCACTCAAGAGACACCCTTGGAGATACCCGTAGAGCATCTTTATAGTCACCCAGTTACGTAGCAATGTTTGATACACACAAGGAACTCCTCCGGTGTCAGTGAGTTGCATGATCTCATGGTCATAGGAACAGATACTTGACATGCAGCAAACTATAACAATAAACTGACATGATCAAATGCTATGTTTATAGTTTGGGTCTTGTCCATCACATCATTCTCCCAATGTTGTGACTGTAGGGAATGTTGCATGGGAAACAAAATTTTTCCTATGCACACACAAGATCTATCCATGGTGATGAGCATCTACGAGAGGGAGAGTGGATCTACATACCCTTGTAGATCGCTAAGCGGGAAGCGTTAAGAAATGCGGTTGGTGTAGTCGAACATCTTCGCGATCCAAATCGCCGAGCGTCCCGCGATCACATCACCATCCGTCCCGCGATCCAATCATGATCCGTCCCGCGAACTCATCACGATCCATCCCGCGATCTCATCACGATCCGTCCTGCGATCTCATCACGATCCGTCTCGTGAACTCATCACGAACCGTCTCGCGATCTTGTTCACGATCCTTCCGATCTAGCGCCGAACAGACGGCACCTCCGCGTTCAGCACACGTGCAGCTTGAAGACGATCTCCACGGTCTTGATCCAGCAAGAGGAAGTGTAGAGGGAGAAGAGTTCACCGGCAGCGTGACGGCGCCCCGGTGATGGTGGTGGAGCAATTCCGGCAGGGCTTCGCCTAAGCACTGCGGAAATCTGATCTAGAGGAGCACCGGTGGAGCGGGTAGCACGTGGCCGTAAATTCTATGCAAAACCCTTCTATTCCACCAGTATATATAGGAGGAGAGGAGGAGGAGGGCTGGCGCAGGGATGAGCCCCTCTTGGAGTCGGCCGAAGCCAAGGGGGAGGAGTCCTACTCCTCCTCCAGTCCTAGTAGGAGTAGGACTCTCCCTTTTTGCCCTTTTTCCACTCTTTTTTCCTTTGGGTCTCTTCTCTCAGCCGCATGGGCCTCTTGTGGCTATTACACCAGCCCACTAAGGGCTGGTTAATACTCTCCCACAGCCCATGAAGCCTCTTGGGTCGAAATACCCCTCCCGGAGGTCTCCCGGTACAGTACCGGCACTCCCGGTACACTACCGATGAGCCCGAAACTTTTCTGGTGACCAAACTGGGACTTCCTATATATGAATCTTTACCTCCGGACCATTCCGGAGCTCCTCGTGACGTCCGGGATCTCATCCGGGACTCCGACCAACCTTCGGTCACCACCATACATAACTCTATACTACCGAAACGTCACCAAACCTTAAGTGTGCAGACCCTGCGGGTTCGAGAACTATGTAGACATGACTGAGACACCTCTACGGTCAATAACCAATGGCGGGACCTGGATGTCCACATTGGTTCCTATATATTCTACGAAGATCTTCATCGGTCGAACCTCTATGTCAAGGATTCAGTTAATCCCGTATGATGTTCCCTTTGTTCTTCGGTATGTTACTTGCCCGAGATTCGATCGTCGGTATCTCCATACCTAGTTCAACCTCGTTACCGGCAAGTCTCTCTACTCGTTCTGTAATACAAGATCCCGTGACTAACACTTAGTCACATTGCTTGCAAGGCTTATTGTGATGTTGCATTATCGAGTGGGCCCTGAGATACCTCTCCGTCACACGGAGTAACAAATCTCAGTCTTGATCCATGCCAACTCAACAGACACCCTCGGAGATACCTGTAGAGCACCTTTATAGTCACCCAGTTACGTTGCGACGTTTGATACACACAAGGCACTCCTCCGATGTCCGTGAGTTGCATGATCTCATGGTCATAGGAACATATACTTGACATGCAGAAAACAGTAGCAATAAACTGACACGATCATATGCTACGTTTGTAGTTTGGATCTTGTCAATCACATAATTCTCCCAATGATGGGATCCCATTATCAAATGACATCTCATGTCCATGGCTAGGAAACCTTAACCATCTTTGATCAACGAGCTAGTCCATTAGAGGCATACTAGGGACATGGTTTTGTCTATGTATCCACACATGCATCTAAGTCTCCGATCAATAAAATTTATAGCATGGATAATAAACTATTATCATGAACAAGGAAATATGATAATAACTAATTTATTATTGCCTCTAGGGCATATTTCCAACAGTCTCCCACTTGCACTAGAGTCAATAATCTAGTTCACATTACCATGTGATTCACACTGTTATGAATCTAACACCCAATGAGTTCTGGGGCTCGATCATGCTTTGCATGTGAGAGAGGTGTTATAGTCAACGGGTCTGCGACATTCAGATCCGTGTGTACTTTGCAAATTTCTATGTCAAACCTTAAACACTGCTACCACACTCCACTTGGTACTATTCCAAATGGCTGCTCCACTATACGTATCCAGATTGCTACTTCGAGTCATCCGGATTGGTGTTAAAGCTTTCATCGACGCGACTCTTTACGACGAACTCTTTATCACCTCCATAATCGAGAAACATCTCCTTAGTCTTTTAGTTACTAAGGACAATCTTAACCGCTGTCCAGTGCTCCATTTCAGGATCACTTTGAAACCTTCTGGCCATACTTATGGCAAGGCTGACATCGGGTCTTGTGCACAACATTGCATACATGATAGAGCCTATGGCTGAAGCATAGGTGATGACACTGATCTTTTCTCTATCTTCTACAGTCACTGGGCATTGAGTCTTACTCAACTTTATACCTTACAAATCAGGCGAGAACTCTTTCTCTGACTTATCCATTTTGAACTCTTTCAAAATCTTGTCAAGGTATGTACTCATTGAAAGTCTCATCAAGTATCTTGATCTATCTCTATAGATCTTGATGCTCAAAATTTAGGTAGCTTTATCCATGTCTTCCTTTGAAAAACTCTTTTCAAACAACCGTTTATGCTCTCCAGAAATTCTACATCATTTCCGAATAGCAATATGTCATCCACATATACTTATCAGAAACTCTATAATGCTCCCACTCACTTTATTGTAAATACAAGTTTCTCATAAACTTTGTATAGACTCAAAAACCGTGATCACCTCATCAAAGTGTATATTCCAACTCCGAGATGCTTGCTTCATTTCATAGAAGAATCACTGAAGCTCGCACACCTTTTAGCATCCTTAGGACTGACAAAACCTTCTGGTTGTATCTCATACAACCTTTCCTTAAGGAAGGAAACGATGTTTTGGAATCCATCTGCCAGATTTCATAATTGAAAAATGCAGCAACTGCTAACATAATTCCAACAGACTTTAGCATCGCTACGAGTGAGAAAGTCTCATTGCAGTCAACTCTTTGAACTTGTCATAAACTACTTTGCAACAAGTCGAGCTATGCAAATGGTAACATTTAGCATCAGCGTCTGTCTTCATTTTAAAGATCCATTTGTACTTTAACGACCAGCCGTCCAACGAGCAAGTCCACCAAAGTCTATACTTGGTTTTCATACATGGATCCTTTCTCGGATTTCATGGCCTCTAACCATTTGTTGGTTTCCGGGCCCATCATCACTTCTCCATAGTTCGTAGGTTCATTGTTGTCTAACAACATGACCTCCAAGACAGGGTTGTCGTACCACTCAGGAGCAGTATACATCCTTGTCGCCCTACGAGGTTTGATAGTAACTTGATTCGAAGCTTCATGATCATCATCATTAACTTCCTCTTCAACTAACGTAGGCTTCACAGAAAACAACTTCCTGCGCTGCGCCACTCTCTGGTTGAAGTAAAGGTTCAATAACCTCATCAAGCCCTAATTTCCTTGTAGGTCGATAGTAACTTGATCCGAAGCTTTCATGATCATCATCATTAACTTCCTCTTCAACTGACATAGGCTTCACAGAAACATCTTTCTGTGCTGCGCTACTTTCTGGTTGAAGTAGAGGTTCAATAACCTCATCAAGTTGTATCCTCCTCCCACTCAATTCTTTCAAGAGAAACCTTTTCTTGAGAAAGGACCCTGTTTTAGAAATAAACATTTTATGCTTGGATCTGAGATAGAAGGTTCACCCAACTGTTCTTAGGGTATTCTATGAAGATGCATTTGTCTGCTTTGGGTTCGAGCTCATTAGGCGAAAACATTTTCCACACAAGCGTCGCAGCCCCAAACATTAAGAATTGACAGCTTAGGTTTCTATCAAACCATAGTTCACATGGTGTCATCTCAACGGATTTAGATGGTGCCCTATTTAAAGTGAATGTAGTTGTCTCCAATGCATAACCCCAAAATTACAATAACAAAACGATAAGAGACATCATAGCATGCACCATATCCAATAGAGTACGACTATGACGTTCGGACACACCATCACACTATGGTGTTCCAGGTGGCGTGAGTTGTGAAACAACTTTCACATTGTCTAAAGTTGTATGCCAAACTCGTAACTCAGATATTCACCTCCACGATCATATCGCAAACATATTTATCTTCTTGTCACGATGATCTTAAACTTCACTCTGAATTTGCTTGAACCTTTCAAGCGATTCAGACTTGTGTTCCATTAAGTAAATATACACTATATCTACTCAAATCATCAGTGAAGATAAGAAAATAATGATATCCACCTCACGCTACAAGACTCATTGGATTGCATACATCAACATGTATCATTTCCAATAAATCACTTGCCCGCTTCATCAAAACAGAAAACGGGGTCCTTAGTCATGTTTGACCAAGAGGCATGGTTTGCATGTCTCAACCGATTCGAAATCGAATGAGTCCAAAGATCCATCAGCATGGAGTTTCTTCATGCGTTTTATACCAATATGACATTTAGCGGCAGTGCCACAAGTATGTGGTACTATCATTATTAACTTTGTATCCTTTTGGCATCAATGTTATGAACATGTGTATTACTACGATCAAGTTTCAACAAACCATTCTTACTAGGTGCATGACCATTGAAGGTATTATTCATGTAAATAGAATAACCATTATTCTCTAACTTAAATGAATAACCGTGTTGCAATGAACATGATCTAATCACGTTCATGCTCAACGCAAAAAACACCAAATAACATTTATTTTAGGTTCGTCACTAATCTCGAAGGTAGAGAGAGCGTGCGATGTTGATCACATCAACCTCGGAAACATTTCCAACACACATCGTCACCTCACACTTAAGCTAGTTCTCTGTTTATTTCGTAGCTTTTATTTCGAGTTACTAACATTTGGCAACCGAACCGGTATCCAATACCCAGGTGCTAATAGGAGTACTAGCAAGGTACACATCAATAACACGTATATCAAATATACTTCTGTTAACGTTGCCAGCCTTCTTATCTACCAAGTATCTAGGGTTGTTCCGCTTCAGCGACCACTCTCCTCATAATCGAAGCACTTAGTCTCGGGTTTGAGTTCAACTTTGGGTTGCTTCACTGGAGCAGCAATTGACTTGCTATCCATGAAGTTTCCCTCCTTGCTCTTGTCGAAACTAGTGGTTTTAACTAACCATCAACACTTTGATGCTCCTTCTCGATTTCTACCTTTGCGGTGTCAAACATCGCGAATAGCTCAGGGATCATTATTTCTATCCCTAGCGTTTTATAGTTCATCACCAAGTTCTAGTAGCTTTAGTGACAGTGACTTGGAGAACTATATCAATCACTATCTTATCTGGAAGATCAACTCCCACTCGATTCAAGTGATTGTAGCACCCAGACAATCTGAGCACATGCTCAACGATTGAGCTATTCTCTTTCATCTTATAGGCAAAGAATCTTGTTGGAGATCTCATATCTCCCAACACGGGCACGAGCCTGAGATCCTAATTTCAGCTCTTAGAACATCTCATATGTTCCATGACATTCAAAACGTTTCGGAGCCTCAATTCTAAGCTGTAATGCATGACGCACTAAACTATCAAGTAGTTATCAAAACGTGCCTGTCAGATGTTCACAACATCTACAAACAACGCTAGAGGGGTTGGTGCACCGAGCGGTGCATTAAGGACATAAGCCTTCTGTGCAGCAATGAGGGCAATCCTCAGATCACGGAGCCAGTCCGCAATATTGCTACCATCATCTTTCAACTCCATTTCTCTAGGAACGTATAAAATTCAAGGGAGCTACAGCGTGAGCTAGTAATCTACAACATAATTTTGTAAAGACACTATTGACTATGTTCATGATAATGAGTTCAATTAATCATATTACTTAAGAACTCCCACTCAAATTGACATCCCTCCGGTCATTCGAGTGATACATGATCCAAATTCACCAACTCAAGTCCGATCATCACGTGAGTTGAGGTGGCTACAATGGTGAACATCATCATGTTGATCATATCTACTATATGACTCATGTTCGACTTTTCGGTCTCTTGTGTTCCGAGGCCATGTCTGTACATGCTAGGCTCGTCAAGTTTAACCCGAGTGTTCTGCATGTGCAACACTTGCTTGCACCCGTTGTATGTGAACGTAGAGTCTATCACACCCGATCATCACGTGGTGTCTCAACACGACAAACTTTTGCAACGGTGCACACTCGGGGAGAACACAATTTATCTTGAAATTAATTGAGGGATCACCTTATAATGCTACCGTCGTCCTAAGCAAAACAAGGTGCATAAAAAGGATTAACATCACATGCAAATCATAAGTGACATAATATGGCCATGAACTTGTGCTTTAGATCTCCATCTTGAAAGCACCGACATGATCTCCATCGTCACCGGCACGACACCATGATCTCCATCATCTTGATCTCCATCAACGTGTCGCCATCGGGGTTGTCACGCCCTGCATGCTTCTACTACTATTGCTACCGTTTAGCGATAAAGTAAAGCATTACATAGCGCTTAATGATTGACACGCAGGTCATACAATAATTAAAGACAACCCTATGGCTCCTGCTGGTTGCCGTACTCATCGACATGCAAGTCGTGAAATTCTATACATCACATGATCATCTCATACATCAGATATATCACATCATGTAATTGGCCATATCACATCACAACATACCCTGCAAAAACAAGTTAGATGTCCTCTAATTGTTGTTGCATGTTTCACGTGGCTGCTACGGGTTTCTAGCAAGAACGATTCTCACCTACGCATAAACCACAACGGTGATACATAATTTGCTTTTCAACCTTCTCAAGGACCGCCTTTGTCGAATCCGATCCAACTAAAGTGAGAGAAACTGCCACCCGCAAGCCATCTAGGCAACAGGTTGCGTCGAGGGAACCGGTCTCTCGTAAGCGTACGAGTAATGTTGGTCCGGGCCGCTTCATCTCACAATACCGCTGAACCAAAATCCGACCAAGGGAGGAAGCAATTTAAGCATCAACGCCCACAAACTCTTTGTGTTCTACTCGAGATCTCATCTACACATAGACCTAGCTCTGATACCACTGTAGGGAATGTTGCATGGGAGAACAAAAAATTTCCTATGCACACGCAAGATCTATCCATGGTGATGAGCATCTACGAGAGGGAGAGTGGATCTACATACCCTTGTAGATTGCTAAGCGGGAAGCGTTAAGAAACGCGGTTGGTGTAGTCGAACATCTTCGCGATCCAAATCGCCGAGCGTCCCGCGATCACATCACGATCCGTCCCGCGATTCAATCACGATCCGTCCCGCGAACTCATCACGATCCGTCCCGTGATCTCATCACGATCCGTCCCATGAACTCATCACGAACCGTCTCGCGCTCTTGTTCACGGTCCTTTCGATCTAGCGCCGAACAGACGACACCTCCGCGTTCAGCACACGTGCAACTTGATGATGATATCCACGGTCTTGATCTAGAAAGAGGAAGTGGAGAGGGAGAAGAGTTCACCGGCAGCGTGGCCGTAAATTCCGTGCAAAACCCTTCTATTCCACCAATATATAGGAGGAGAGGAAGAGGAGGGCTGGAGCAGGGCTGAGCCCCTCTTGGAGTCGGCCGAAGCCAAGGGGGAGGAGTCCTACTCCTCCACTCCTAGTAGGAGTAGGACTCTCCCTTTTTGCCTTTTTTCCACTCTTTTTCCTTTGGGTCTCTTCCCTCAGCCACATGGGCCTGTTGTGGCTATTCCACCAGCCCACTAAGGGATGGTTAATACTCTCCCACAGCCCATGAAGCCTCTTGGGTCGAAATACCCCTCCCGGAGGTCTCCCGGTACAGTACCGGCACTCCCGGTACACTACCGATGAGCCCGAAACTTTTCCGGCGACCAAACTGGGACTTCCTATATATGAATCTTTACCTCCGGACCATTCCGAAGCTCCTCGTGACGTCCGGGATCTCATCCGGGACTCCGAACAACCTTCGGTCACCATCATACATAACTCTATACTACCGAAACGTCACCAAACCTTAAGTGTGCAGACCCTGCGGGTTCGAGAACTATGTAGACATGACCGAGACACCTCTACGGTCAATAACCAATGGCGGGACCTGGATGTACACATTGGTTCCTACATATTCTA
This sequence comes from Hordeum marinum, assembly GCA_022496015.1. Lineage (NCBI taxonomy): Eukaryota > Viridiplantae > Streptophyta > Magnoliopsida > Poales > Poaceae > Hordeum > Hordeum marinum. The sequence continues at coordinate 219,689,823 of CM039672.1, forward strand.
CGAAGATCTTTATCGGTCGAACCTCTATGTCAAGGATTCAGTTAATCCCGTATGATGTTCCCTTTGTTCTTTGGTATGTTACTTGCCCGAGATTCGATCGTCGGTATCTCCATACCTAGTTCAACCTCGTTACCGGCAAGTCTCTCTAATCGTTCCGTAATACAAGATCCCGTGACTAACACTTAGTCACATTGCTTGCAAGGCTTATTGTGATGTTGCATTACCGAGTGGGCCCTGAGATACCTCTCCGTCACACGGAGTAACAAATCCCAGTCTTGATCCATGCCAACTCAACAGACACCCTCGGAGATACCTGTAGAGCACCTTTATAGTCACCTAGTTACGTTGCGACGTTTGATACACACAAGGCACTCCTCCGATGTCCGTGAGTTGCATGATCTCATGGTCATAGGAACATATACTTGACATGCTGAAAACAGTAGCAATAAACTAACACGATCATATGCTACGTTTGTAGTTTGGGTCTTGTCCATCACATCATTCTCCCAATGATGGGATCCCATTACCAAATGACATCTCATGTCCGTGGCTAGGAAACCTTAACCATCTTTGATCAACGAGCTAGTCCATTAGAGGCATACTAGGGACATGGTTTTGTCTATGTATCCACACATGCATCTAAGTCTCCGATCAATACAATTTATAGCATGGATAATAAACGATTATCATGAACAAGGAAATATGATAATAACTAATTTATTATTGCCTCTAGGGCATATTTCCAATAGTGATCCCGTTATCAAATGACATATCATGTCAATGGCTAGGAAACCTTAACCATCTTTGATCAACGAGCTAGTCTACTAGAGGCATACTAGGGACACAATGTTGTCTATGTATCTACACATGCAATGTGTTTCCAATCAATACAATTATAGCAAGGATAATAAACGAGTATCATGAACAAGGAAATATAATAATAACCATTTTATTATTGCCTCTAGGGCATATTTCCAACAGTCTCCCACTTGCACTAGAGTCAATAATCTAGCTCACATCACCATGTGATTTACATTGTAATGAATCTAACACCCATACAGGTCTAGTGTAGATCATGTTTATCCCTTGGAAGAGGTTTAGTCAATGGGGTAGCAACATTTAGATCTGTGTGCGTTTTGCAAATTTTTATGTCCTCCTCCTTGATGTATTCGCGGGTGGAATTGAAGCATCACTTTATGTGTCTGGTCCTCTTGTGAAACCTTGGTTCCTTGACCAGAGCAATGGCACCCGTGTTGTCACAAAACAAAGCCACTAGATTCAGTGAAGTGGGCACTACTCTAAGATCCGTCATGAACTCTTTCATCCAGACACCTTCCTTCTTTGCCTCCGAGGCTGCGATGTACTCCGCTTCGCATGTAGAATCGGCTACCACGCTCTGCTTGGAATTGCACCAACTTACCGCTCCTCCATTGAGAATAAATAAGTATCCAGTTTGTGACTTAGAGTCATCCGGATCAGTGTCAAAGCTTGCATCGACGTAACCCTTTACGACGAGCTCTTGATCATCCCCATAAACGAGAAAACATTTCCTTAGTCCTTTTCAGGTACTTAATGATATTCTTGATCACCGTCCAGTGCTCCATTCCTGGATCACTTTGAAACCTTCCGACCATACTTATGGTGAGGTTGGCATCGGGTCTTGTGCACAACATCGCATACATGATAGAGCCTATGGTTGAAGCTTAGGGGATGACATTCATATTTTCTCTATTTTCTGCAGTCGCTGGGCATTGAGTCTTACTCAACTTCACACCTTGCAACACAGGCAAGAACCCCTTCTTGGACTGATCCATTTTGAACTTCTTCAAAACTTTGTCAAGGTATGTGCTATGTGAAAATCCAATTAAGCGTCTTGATCTATCTCTAGAGATCTTAATGCCTAATATGAATGCAACTTCTCCTAGGGCCATCATTGAAAACTCTTGTTCAAATATTCCTTTAGCTTTCCAACATTTCTATATTGTTTCCAATCAGCAATATGTCATCCACATATAACATTAGAAACGCTATAGAGCTCCCACTCACTTTCTTGTAAATACAAGCTTTTCCGTAAACTTGTATAAACCCGAACGCTTTGATCACCTCATCAAAGCGCATATTCCAACTCCGAGATGCTTGCACCAGTCCATAAATGGATCGCTGGAGTTTGCAAACTTTGTTAGCATTCTCTGGATCGACAAAACCTTCTGGTTCTATCATATACAACTCTTCCTTAAGGAAACCGTTAAGGAACGTTGTTTTGACATCCATCTGCCAAATTTCATAATCGAAAAATGTAGCTATTGCTAACATGATTCCGACGGACTTAAGCATCGCTACAAGGTCGAAGCTATCATCATAGTCAAGTCCTTGAACTTGTGATTTTTTTGCCACAAATCGAGCTTTATAGATGGTGACATTACCGTCCGCGTCCGTCTTCCTCTTAAAGATCCATTTGTTCTGAATGGCCTTTCGCCTTGCAGGTAATACTTCCAAAGTGCATACTTTGTTTTCATATATGGATACCATCTTGGATTCCATGGCCTCTAACCATTTCTTAGAATCTGGGCCCATCATCTCTTCTCCATAGCTCGTAGGTTCATAGTTGTCCAACAACATGACCTCTAAGACAGGGTTGCCGTACCATTCAGGAGCAGTACGCGCCCTTGTCGACCTACGAGGTTTGATAGTAACTTGATTCGAAGCTTCATGATCATCATCATCAACTTCCTCTTCAACCGATGCAGGCTCCATAGAAACATCTTTTTGTGCCACGCTACTCTCTGGTTGAAGTAAAGGCTCAATAAGCTCATCAAGTTCTATTTTCCTCCCACTCAATTCTTTTGAGAGAAACTCTTTCTCAAGAAATGTTCCGTTTTTAGCGACAAACACTTTGCCTTCAGATCTGAGATAGAAGGTATACCCAATTGTCTCTTTTGGGTATCCTATGAAGACACATTTCTCTTTGGGTTCCAGCTTTTCAGGCTGAAGCTTTTTGACATAAGCATCACATACCCAAACTTTAAGAAACGACAACTTTGGCTTCGTGCTAAACCACAGTTCATATGGCGTCATCTCAACGGATTTCGATGGTGCCCTATTTAAAGTGAATGCAGCTGTCTCTAATGCATAACCCCAAAACGATAACGGAAAATCGGCAAGTGACATCATAGAACGTACCATATCTAACAAGGTTCGATTACGACGTTCGGACACACCATTATACTATGGCGTTCCAGGCGATGTCAATTGTGAAACAATTCCACACTGTCTTAAGTGACTGCCAAACTCATAACTCGGATATTCTCCTCTTCGATCAGATCGTAGGAATTTAATCTTCTTGTTATGATGATTCTCAACTTCACTCTGAAATTGCTTGAACTTTTCAAATGTTTCAGACTTGTGCTTCATTAAGTAAACATACCCATATCTACTTAAGTCATTAGTGAAGGTGAGAAAATAACGGTATCCATCGCACGCCTCAATGCTCATTGGACCGCACACATGAGTATGTATGATTTCCATCAAGTCATCTTGCCCATGAGGCATGGTTCACATGTGTCAAGTGATTCAAAATTAAGTGACTCCAAAAGTCCATCAACATGGAGCTTCTTCATGTGTTTTACACCAATATGACCTAAACAGCAGTGCCACAAGAAAGTGGTACTATCATTATCAACTCTACATCTTTTGGTATCAATGTTATGAACATGTGTATCATCACTATCGAGATTCAATATGAATAAACCCCTCACATTGGGTGCATGACCATAAAAGATATTACTCATATAAATAGAATAACCATTATTCTCTGATTTAAATGAGTAACCGTCTCGCAATAAACAAGATCCAGATACAATGTTCATGCTTAACACATGCACTAAATAAGAATTATTGAGGTTCATCACTAATCCCTATGGTAATCGAAGAGCGAGAGTGCCGACGATGATCACATCAACCTTGGAACCATTTCCCACGCGCATCTTCACTTCGTCCTTTGCCAACCTTCGTCTATTCCGTAGCTCCTGTTTTGAGTTGCAAATGTGAGCAACCAAACCGGTATCAAATACCCAGGCACTACAACTAGAGTTGGTAAGGTACACATCAATAACATATATATCATATATACATTGTTTGGTGTTGGTCGCCTTCTTGTTGGCCATATACTTGGGGCAGTTCCGCTTCCAATGACCAGTTCCCTTGCAATGAAAGCACTCAGTTTCTGGCTTGGGTCTAGCCTTGGGTTTCTTCACGGGAGGGGCAACTGCTTTGCCACTCTTCTTGGAGTTGCCCTTCTTGCCCTTGCCATTCTTCTTGAAACTATTGGTTTTATTGACCATCAACACTTGATGCTCTTTCTGGATTTCAAACTCAGCGATTTTCAGCATCGCAAACCGCTCGACGACTGACTTGTTCATCCCATGCTTTTTAGAGTTCATCACGAAGCTCTTGTAGCTAGGTGCCAATGATTGAAGAACTCTGACAATGATCGCCTCCGGCGGAAGGGGCATCCCTAACTCAGCTAGACGTTTCAAATACCCAGACATTCTAAGTATATGTTCACTGATAGACCCATTCTCCTCCATCTTACAAGCATAGAACTTATCAGAGGTCTCATACATTTCGATCCAGGCATTCTTTTCAAAGATAAATTTCAACTCCTGGAACATCTCATTTGCTCCATGACGTTCAAAACGTCTTTGAAGTCTCGGTTCTAAGCCATACAACATTGCACATTGAACTATTGAGTAATCTCCAGAACATTCCTCCCAAGCGTTCTTAACGTCTTCGGACGGCACGGGAGCGGGTGGATACCAAGCGGTGCATCAAGGACATAAACCTTTTGGGAAGCCATGAGGATAATCCTCAGATTACGGGCCCAGTCAACAAAGTTACTTCCATCATCTTTCAACTTGGATTTCTCTAGGAACACATTAAAATTCAGGGGAACTACTGCGCGAGCCATTGATCTACAACATAAATATGCAAAGGTTACTAAGACTATTGTTCAAGATAATGAGTTTAGTTTAATCAAATTACTAAAGCTCCCACTCAAATTGACATCCCTTTGGTCATCTGAGTGATACATGATCCAAATTCACCAACTCAAGTCCGATCATCACGTGAGTTGAGGTGGTTTCAATGGTGAACATCATCATGTTGATCATATCTACTATATGACTCATGTTCAACCTTTCGGTCTCTTGTGTTCTGAGGCCATGTCTGTACATGATAGGCTCGTCAAGTTTAACCCGAGTGTTCTGCACGTGCAACACTGGCTTGCACCTGTTGTATGTGAACGTAGAGTCTATCACACTCGATCATCACATGGTGTCTCGACACGATGAACTTTCACAATGGTGCACACTCGGGGAGAACACAATTTATCTTGAAATTTTAGTGAGGGATCACCTTATAATGATACCGTCATCCTAAGCAAAAAAAAAGGTGCATGAAAGGATTAACATCATATGCAAATAATAAGTGACATGATATGGCCATGAACTTGTGCTTTTGATCTCCATCTTCAAAGCACCGGCATGATCTCCATCGTCACCGGCATGACACCATGATCTCCATCAACCTATCTCCATGAGGTTGTCGCACCAATTGTTGCTTCCACAACTATTGCTAACTCATAGCGATAAAGTAAAGCAAAAACAACGAAAATAATTAAAGAGAACCCTATGGCTCCTGCGGGTTGTCGTACTCATCGACATGCAAGTCATGATATTCTATACAAAACATGATCATATCATACATCACATATATCTCGTCATGTAATTGGCAATATCACATCACAACATACCCTGGAAAAACAAGTTAGACGTCCTCTAATTGTTGTTGCATGTTTTATGTGGCTGTTACGGGTATCTAGCAAGAACAATTCTCACCTATGCAAAAACCACAATGGTGATACACAAATTGCTATTCAACCTTCTCAAGGACCGCCTTTGTCGAATCCGATCCAACTAGAGTAGGAGAGACAGACACCCGCTAGCTATCTTTATGCAATAGAGTCACATGTCAGTCAATGGAACTGGTCTCTCGTAAGCGTACGAGTAAGGTCGGTCCTTCCCACAATATCGCTGAATAAAAGACCGACCACAGGAGGAAGCAATCTGAGCATCAACACCCACAGACTCCTTTGTATTCTACTCATGATCTCATCTACACATAGACCTAGCTCATGATGCCACTGTTGGGGAACGCTGCATGGGAAACAAAAAAAATTCCTACGCACACACAAGATCTATCCATGGTGATGAGCATCTACGAGAGGGAGAGTGGATCTACATACCCTTGTAGATCGCTAAGCTGGAAGCATTAAGAAACATGGTTGATGTAGTCAAACGTGTTCGCAATCCAAATCACCGAGCGTCTCGCGATCCAATCACGATCCGTCCCGATCTAGCGCCGAATGGACAGCACCTCCGTGTTCAGCACACGTACAACTCGATGACGATCTCTACCCTCTTGATCCAACAAGAGGGAGCAGAGAGGTAGATGAGTTCTCCGACAGCGCGACAACGGTGGTGGTGGAACGATTCTGATAGGGCTTCTCCTAAGCACCATTGTCGTGGATTTGTCACGGCAGATGTCCGGATGAATGGACTTTAGGTTCGGGACAGAAACACAACTATGTGGCAGATTGAAGGGGTTGGTCGGAATCGAGAGACGCGAGTTTACCCAGGTTCGGCCCCTCCGATGGAGGTAAAGGCCTATGTCCTGCTTGTCTGGTATTGATGATGAAGAAAATTTCTTGGTTACAAGGGTGCTATTTTGCTACCTCTAATCACGAGAGCCTCTAATCTGTTTATCTCTAATCTCATGTGTTTGTCTAAACTTGTGGACCTGTGAACTTGTCTCTCTAAGGGCGCTCTACCCCTCCTTATATAAGTGGAGAGGGTAGGTTTACAAATAGAGTCCTATTCCCAGTAGGACTAGGACTAGTCTTTCACGAATCCTACTCCGGGTCTTGTTTCTCTTGTAAGGGAATCCTCTCCCCTTTGGGCCTTCTCTTGTGAGCTGCCTGGCGCCGGCTTACACGCCGGGTCTTGGGCCCGGTCGTCCTACGACCCGCCTGCCAGGTCATCAATAAAACGCCATGTCTTGACCGGGTCTCCTGTGAGTCGCCAGGCCGGGTCATACCGCGGGGTATATCCCCAACATTAGCCCCCAGGTTAGCTTGAATTTATTCATGGTAACCTCCTGAAATAGGAATAGTAAATATGTTAAGTGGCCGGCTTGCTCCTTTGGCCGGCTTATGAAGTGGCTCCTCAGAAATCCGTGTCTCTTCTTCATATGAAGGAGCCGTCTTGAAAAATCGTTTTGCTTGTCAGTGTTCTTTGAAAAATAATGGGAATATAATACCCATATGCCATTGAGTCGGCTTCCAATATTTTGGCTTAAAAAATAAGAAATCCTTAGGATGTAGATCCGGACTTCCATCGTTGCGAAACAGGGCGACTTATATAAACTCTGGCGGGTTATGATCTTTTGATAACGCCGGGTCATGAATGTTGGTGACGCCGAGTCTAACAACTGAACTCCATAATTAACATCTTGGAAATTCTCCTCAAAGTTTTTGATATGTCCATATTACCTGTAGCCCCCAATCTCCGAGATTATCCATGATAACTTGGTGCTTTGCAATAATATCCGTGATTGTGTAGCCCCCAAGTACCAGGTTGTCTTGCCTGCAGCAGCCTCGGACTTTGTAACTGTCTTATACTTTATAAAGCTTCATCGGGTGTAGCCCCCAAGGGCCGGCTCATCGGTATGTGATGGGCCGGGTCTTCAATTTGAACCTCATAATCTGTTTGAACAACTGGATACTATAGCCCCCAAGTGACGGGTCGCACGCCTGCGACGACTTGGGACTTTAGAAAATTTGATCTGAGTGGTGTAGCCCCCAAGTGACGGGCTAGTAGGAATTATTGGGCTAGGACTTAGAAAAATATAGAAAGGCCGGCTCATCTCCTTGAGGTAATAGGGTCTTGCTGACAATGTAATGATTTGAAAACCGGCTTGCATTAGCCCCCAAGTGTCGTGGTGCATGCTTGCAGCGACAAGGGACTTGCATACTTGATATAAACTGTATTTGAATGATGTAGCCCCCAAGTGCCGGGTCATCTGCCTGCGGCGACTCGGGACTATGTGAGAATAATATGAATCATCATAATTTGTTTGAATGAATCCTTGTTCGCGGTACTAAATTGGTATGAATATCCTGGAAGAATACCTTTATCCTTGACATGAAATCCCTGCTCGTGATTGCGGTGCAACCTGGCAAAGATATGTCCATAAGTGTTGTAGATTACTAAAGAACACAATTAAAGAAATATGAGAACCGGTCAATTAGATGACACGACATTATATCTGATAGGGCGGCTCTTGAAAAATAATGAATTCTTCGAGCTGGCTTGAAAACCTCAATCATTTAGTACTGGTTATGACAAACGATGATGAAGATCCAGCCAGGTTGGCTATTAAAGATCCATTTGCTCTTGCAGAAGTTTTTCATCATACTTAATGGCGGCTCATCTTAAGAGATAAAACCTGCAAAAATAAACAAGACAGAATATATTCTGCATTGTTGTAAGGGCTGCTTGAAAAAGCACAACCCGGAGATGTTTAGATCTTTCATAACATTGCCCCTTCTTTCATAATCTTGCTCTAACCCGGCTTGATAAACCGGCATGACATGTGAATATGATGCAATGTATGATGCAATGCATGATGTTCTTGCTTTTTTCAATAACTCATGTGCCGGTTCTTCTGGGCGGACTCACTACTTAAAACTCCTTATCAGTACAGGGTCTCTATCGAGATTGGCCATCAATTTCTTAGAACGGCTCAGGGTCTCTAAGTGAGATTAACTGACAGGAAGTGTAACGTCCCAGAAAGAGACACAATAGGGCATGAGTACCCTGGTAGCCCATAAACTGCCTCTCACGTGACATAAATCCGTCGTTTTAACCTTAAACAGTGAAGGGTCTTTAAAAGATTAACTGTCTAAGAGTACGAACGGGCCACATAGCGAAGAGTCGGCAGTAGATGAGAGAGTTTATCCTCGCTTTCTGTAAGCCGGCCCTCACGTGACAAGAACCGTCGGTTTAACCTTAACCAGTACAGTGTCTCTATCAAGATTGGCCATCAACCTCTTTGAACCGGCTCAAGGTCTCCAGGCGAGATTAACTGGTAAGAGTTCGTCTGGTCACCTAGCGGAGCAGCATCAACTTACAGGCAGGTTTAACCCGAGCTTGCGGTGGCTTAAGAGCCGATCAAGAGGGTATGTAAGCTAAACCCGATGGGTTGGAAGCCCCCAAATGACCTTGTTGACGGAGTCAACTTTGTGGCTTAAGAGCCGATCAATAGGGTCTGACAAGCTAAACCCGGAGGGTTGGAAGCCCCCTAGATGACCTTGTTGACGGAGTCAACTTTTTGGCTTAAGAGCCGATCAATAGGGTCTGATAAGCTAAACCCGGAGGGTTGGAAGCCCCCTAGATGACCTTGTTGACGAAGTCAACTTTGTGGCTTAAGAGTCGATCAATAGGGTTTGATAAGCTAAACCCGGAGGGTTGGAAGCCCCCAAGTGACCTTGTTGATGGAGTCAACTTTTTGCACCATCCTGTAAGTCGCCATCTTGTAAGCCGCCATCTTGTATGAAGAAATGACAGAAGCCTCCAAGTGACTTTATGATGATCCAATGAATCCGGGCATCCGTGTTTGAACGGTATATCTCGGCGGTTCGTCCTCTTGGGCAACTTTTAATCTTCCACCAAAAATGTAGTAGCCCCTAGGATCGGGTTCAACTTTGCAATGACCTGGGGTTCTCGTTGAAAATGACCAAATGTGTCTCGCCATGTCTGTAGCCCCCGAGTCTTAAGTTGACTCGAAGAGGCAGCTTGAGAATATCCACTAAAGGTTGAGGTTGATCGGGGCGGGTTATATATGATCCCCGTATGATTTGTTTCAATAATCCTGTCGATGGCTCGTCCCGGCTGGTTGTTGAAGTTAACCAAACTATAGTGGCGGCGACTTGTGCGCCTGTCCGTTGGGCGGCTCGTATCGACGAGCACCGCACCGATATGTTGATGTAGATCAAACTATGGGTGGCGTCTTGCGCGTTTCCGTTGGGCGGTTTGTACTAGTGTATGCAGCTACTAGCATGTTGATGTAAACATAGAAACCATCCGCGACATTGTAAGCCAGTGCTGTTGTGAAAGACGCCAGGATGTTGTAAGCCGGTGCAGATGGCGAGTTGCTCACGGCGTTTGAAACTAGCATGGACGGTAAGTTGCCGTAGTATTGTTAAGCCGGCGTGGTTGGTGAGTTGCCCATGGTATTCATAAGCTGACGCTGACGCACGGGTCATTTATGGCATGTTGATGTAGCCTGGACCGCGGGGCGGCGGCTCAGGAATGTCCATTGGGCGACTGGTGTAGGCGGCCACGACACTGGCTTGCTGAGTTGAATGTAAGAGTTGTCCGGTGACTTGACACGAACGCGAGAGTCGGCCGCAGCGTTGTAAGCCAGTTTGGTCGCACGGACGTGAGAGTTGGCCGCGGCATGTTAATGCTAGATTGGATCATAGGTGACTTCCGCGCGTCCGTTGGACAACTCGTAGAGGCGGGCGCTGTCGTGAGCTTTGTATCCGCGGTATGACTGTCACTTTGGCAGTCCTGCATAGAAGACATCGCAGACGAGAGTAATTGTTCTCGAAAGGATAAAAATGCATCAATAAAAATTAACTGGACGGACTTCACCTGACTTGTTCCGACGATAGATGATCGTAGCGTCCGTAAATTCCCTTGTCGTACTGTTATTCAATTCCCTTTGATTAGGTTCAGAGGCGGGGCGGGCGACGGAGACGGCGGCTTAGAGATGCGACAGAGGTCTGGATCAAGGAGGCTGACAGCGGCTCATGGCCTGCTCCAGCAAGGGCGGCTCGAGGCCGAGGTGGCTCGGAAGCGATCCGAAGGCGCGACGGCCACTGCGGTGGTGGAATCCGGACCGGCATGCGGGCGCGCAGCCAGACATGCAGGCCTGTGGTTGACGTGTCCGAAGGGGTAGAACCGGAGCCGCGACGGACGGCTCAGGCGCAAGGTGGGCCGTGGTTCAATGCGGAGGCAAGGCCATGGATGCCTGGCCACTGCAGCGGAAACTGGGCGAGACAACGGTCCGAGGTGAATCTGCGGCAGCGAAGCTGCGGAGGTATGGACAGCCATAATCTCATGGCAGTGGCTTGAGTGGCGCAAGGCATACACAGCCGGTGGCTCAAGGCGCGGGCAAAGCAAGGCCAGCGGGTTAGAGAGGCACGGCAATGGCGAGGCGGCTGGTGGCCCAATGCGGTGACAATGGTGTGCTTTAGTGGTGAAGCTGCATATTATGCATCCGTAGGTTAGGAGTTTGAATTCCCTATGATCCAAAATTTCCTTTTTTCCTTTAATTCCTTCATTCATCCATATATTTATGCCAATCTGCATACGTCTGTGGCGAGGCCGATGCAAGGCGGCCGCAGCACCGGAGGTCGGCGATAGCTTACCACAGCAGAGGCTGGTTGTGGCATCTTGAAGCGCGACGGCGGGCCGACAAAGTGGCGGAGGTAGCTGGCTTGTGGCACGGCGAAGGCGGATTGATTTGGCGCGACTGCAGAAACGACGGCTCGCAAAGGGCCACGGCGACAGCATACCGGCCATGACAGAAAAACCGCGACAGAGAGAGCAGCTAGGTGACTGGCAGATGCGGAATTGCGGAGGCGACTTGGAGGCGGTTTGACTCCTTCTCCGGGTCGTGATCGGTTGGACTAATCCACGTCCGCTTTTTTCCTCCGGGTCGTAGGCGCAGCGAGGGCGGCTTGCGAGGTTTGGCGAAGCCGATTCGGGCATGGCGGTAGCGTTGGGCAAGACACACACCCGTTGAAACACCAGCAGTTGGTCAAGCTAGGGACTTGATCCTATTTTCCCTTGAGATAACATGTATTTTCTTTAGATTCCTCCACATCACACCGATAAATCAAGCTCCTCCTCGGGACTTGAAACATCCCTATATCATGGCTGTTGTGAACTCCAGTCTATCCCTGTGACACGGGACACAGTCAGAAAATCAATCCATCCTTGAATTGGATTTCCATTCGGTCTCGTCAACTCGGCGAATTTTTGTTATCTTAATTAGAACTCGAGCTTTCTTGGTCCAGGCGTCTTGCGGCCTAGCACCGAAATCAATCTGGCTTGAATTTTTAATGTAGTCTGAGCAGCGTCTGTGTGTCCAATCAATGAAACATGCAGCTGCGGAAAATCAGGCGTCTTTGTAACTCCGAAAATTTGAAGACTTGACCGATTGCTATCGGCCTCGTCGGAACATAGGATGATTGTGGCCGATGCACATACACATATCAACTCGAACTCTTCGCCAGCTCTCAAGTTAATCATGATTTTGATCCAACAAAAAACGATGAAATTGTCGCACTGACACGGGTTGCCTGGTATCATCCACGATTGTTTCATGGCGGCTCTTTTTCATCCAAGCAAATGCGGGTCTCTTGATCCCTAGGGAAATCTCCCTCCAAGAACACAATACCATCGTACGGGCCCCATGGTGGGCGCCAACTGTCGTGGATTTGTCACGACTGATGTTCGGGTGAATGGACTTTAGGTTCGGGACAGAAACGCAACTATGTGGCGGCTTGAAGGGGTTGGTCGGAATCGAGAGACGCGAGTTTACCCAGGTTCGGCCCCTCCGATGGAGGTAAAAGCCTACAACATGCTTGTCTGGTATTGATGATGAAGGAGTTCTCTCGGTTAGAAGGGTGCTGTTTTGCTACCTCTAATCACGAGAGCCTCTAATCTGTCTATCTCTAATCTCTTGTGTCTGTCTAAACTTGTGGATTTGTGAACTTGTCTCTCTAAGGGCACTCTACCCCTCCTTATATAAGTGAAGAGGATAGGTTTACAAATAGAGTCCTATTCCAAGTAGGACTAGGACGGAATAGGACTAGGACTAGTCTTTCATGAATCCTACTCCGGGTCTTGTTTCTCTTGTAAGGGAATCCTCTCTCCTTTGGGCCTTCTCTTGTGAGCCGCCTGGCACCGGCTTACACGTTGGATCTTGGGCTCGGTCGTCCTACGACTCGCTTGTCTGGTCATCAATAAAACACCATGTCTTGACCGGGTCTCCTGTGAGTCGCCAGGCCGGGTCATACCACGGGGTATATCCCCGACAACCGCCGAATCTAGATGGAGGAGGAACTAGGGAATAGAGAACTAGCACGTGGACTTGTGTCCTAGGGGCTCTATTCCTCCAGTATATATAGGAGGGAGGGGAGGAGGCAGCTCTCTAGGATTTCCCCTTGAGGTTCGGCCGAAGGAGGTGAAGGTGGAGCCTCCCACCAATCCTACTCCTAGTAGGACTCCTTCCTACTTGGAAACCTTCTCCACTTGGTTTTTTTCTTTCCCACCTTTCCTAGCCACATGGGCCATGTGGGTCTGGTTTGCCCAGCCCACGAAGGGCTGGTGCAACACCCCTCAGGCCCATGTGGTTTCCCGGTGTGGGTGGCCCCTCCCGATGGCCCTTCGACACTCCCTGTACACTACCGGAAATACCGCAAACTTTTCCGGTGGCCAAAACGGGACTTCCTATATATCAATCTTTACCTCCGGACAATTTTGGAGCTCCTCGTGATGTTCAGGATCTCATCCAGGACTCTGAAAAACCTCCGGTCACCACCATACATAACTCAATACCACCGAAACGTCACCTAACCTTAAGTGTGCAGACCCTGCGGGTTCAAAAACTGTGTAGACATGACCGAGACACCTCTACAGTCAGTAACTAGTAGCAGGCCTGGATGCCCATATTGGTTCCTACATATTCTATGAAGATCTTTATCGGTTGAACCTCTATGTCAAGGATTCAGTTAATCCCGCATGTTGTTCCCTTTGTTTTTCGGTATGTTACTTGCCCGAGATTCGATCATCGGTATCTCTATACCTAGTTCAATATCGTTACCGGCAAGTCTCTTTACTCGTTACGTAATACATGATCATGTGGCTAACATTTTAGTCACATTGCTTGCAAGGCTTGTTGTGATGTTGTATTACCGAGTGGGCCCTGAGATACCTCTCCATCACACGGAGTAACAAATCCCAGTCTTGATCCATGCTCACTCAACAGACACCCTCGGAGATACCGTTAGAGAATCTTTATAGCCACCCAGTTACGTTGCGACATTTGATACACACAAGGCACTCCTCCGGTGTCAGTGAGTTGCATGATCTCATGGTCATAGGAACAAATACTTGACATGCAGAAAACTATAGCAATAAACTGACATGACCAAATGCTATGTTTATAGTTTGGGTTTTGTCCATCACATCATTCTCCCAATGATGTGATCCCGTTATCAAATGACATCTCATATCAATAACTAGGAAACCTTGACCATCTTTGATCAACAAACTAGTCTACTGGAGGCATACTAGGGACACAATGTTGTCTATGTATCCACACATGCAATGTGTTTCCAATCAATACAATTATAGCATGGATAATAAACGATTACCATGAACAAGGAAATATAATAATAATCATTTTATTATTGCCTCTAGGGCATATTTCCAACACAGAGTACCTTGGATTTTGGTGGGTTCGGCTCTAGTCGTCCCCTGTTGATATTGCTGATACTTTAAAGGCGTCCGACGTTGTACTACGAGAGTTATGCTGGAGACACACAATATCCCCTGAGACTCAGGCTGGGTGCGACCGACCAACTTGAGGGTCGAATCTCCTCTGGAACTAGCCCAGATGTCATGTGTGTTTCACCAATGCCGAGTTGTAAGTCGACAGGAAAGATACCGAGTTGTGGGTCGGAAAATATCTCCCGAGTTGAATTATTACGCACGACACCTCGGTCATGAGGGTGTCCTGCCTCCTAAAAGAAAAACATACAAATAGCTTAAAAGTGCCATAAGCTCGAAAAAACAAAAAACTTATGTAAAAACTTTGAGGTCCGAACTAAAACAAGTTTTTTGGTGCCAATCCAAAATTGGTCTTAAAATTAATATGTGATTCGGTTGTGCTTTAACATGATACATCCGATCTCCGGACTCCAAACGAGCCAGCCTTTGGCTTCAACCCCCATATCCCGAAGGTGGAGTGTTTCTCCGAGGCCTGTTTAGCGAACTAAACTCGAGCGGCTTTAAAAAGAAAACAGGCTATCCGACTATTGACCAGACACTAGTGTCGGAAAAAGAGTAGTAGAAAAAGACTTTGCAACGACCAAGAAGAAAACACATATTATATATCGGCTCATATAAATTTAAGAGCCCCGGTTAAATCGGGTAAAGAGATTTCTAACAAAAAAAGTTTTTAACAACCATTTTTTTGTTTGACAAAAAAAATATAATGTTTGGTTGAACCTAACAAAAAGTAAAATTTCAAAGAGGGCTGAGCATGGAAACGACTTAGTTAATTAATGTGCTCGATGTTGATGATGCGGTTCCAGCTGCGGCGGGACAAGGTCCTAGCCCCCAAGCCGGTCACGAGGTAGCTGAGGAAGAGCTTGGCTTGATGAAATGACAACACAACACTTCCGAAGGGTCGAGGCGAAACCCCCAATTCAGCCGAGGAGACAGAGTACTTCGGCAGCGTAATGACAAAGCCCCCACGTCAGTCGACTATGTCGACGACCCAGTTTGGTTGATGGAAGCGGGATGGCGGCGTCAACGCGCCGACGTGACTGCGTTCACAATCGAAGTAAATTACATGCGCTCGTAATATAGTGCAAGCCAAAAGTAATAACAGATAAAGGTAATAATATATTAAAAAACTTCTACTTATTTAATTTAAGTTAAGTAATTAAATAAACATGGCTTGGACACCGAGATCAGCTCGGTGGAGTGGCGGGACGGAGACGCGGCGCATGTCGACTGGCCGAGATGATGACATAATCACAACAAATTTTAGATGTTCGTCAGGCTTATAAAGAATCGATCGTCCAACGAGACGAAGTCCAGACTGATGCGGATGAAAAGCACCACGTATAAATGCCGGTAGAATATTTCTGTTCGGGGATGGTGATCGGACAGAAGCAAGTAAACTGGTTCATACTATACTAATAACGAGGATCAGATCACTTCAATCTTTAAACGAGGATTCACCAATATGTGAAGTACTAGTTCTAGCAATTGAATTTCTAAAATTCATTAACTAGGCCTCGGGTACCATTCTGAAACACCAGTACTAAACTGGGTTAGTAATACCTTTTAGTTTACGTATGCTTTTCTGGCAAAAAGTAATGAAGGACCAGCGCAAATACTGGATTAAAACTAAAGAAAAGGAAGAGAGACTCCCTGGTGCTTCATGTTTGACTTCAGCTACCATTACGTGGAGCTATAGTTGGCCTTTATTAGTAGAATTTTCCATCAAGACTTTGTCGATGAGAAGAACCATCCATATTGTTTTTATTACTGACCATACATCTCAGATCGCCTCGGAACGACGGCCATAAGCGAAAAAGCTGCACGCACAAAACAATGCCAACCAATAAAAAAATATCTGGGAGAAAATTCAAGTAGCATTTTGTAGAGCTGGTCAATGGAACAACCGCACCATATGGATTGCTTGGCAGTAGTAAAAGCAATGAAAGCAAAAACGATTTCCCATCATTACCAGTGCTTAACACCCACGTAAAGTCCAATCCAACCTGACCTTTGTACAAGTAACGCGGCTGGCCGAACTCCAGCCGAACTCTGGCTTTTACGCGGAGATGTGATGCTTGATCATGGATCGATCCCATCGGAGCTTGGGATGCCTGAGGCCATCCCTTGCATGCACCCTCGTGGAGCAGCGTCTGATCTCGTGCTTGCACCGTGCCTGGTCGATCTGCACGGATCGTGCGAGTTGATTGCCACATATGATGCGTCCGTCGCTGAAACGCTGACTAACATCGCCACAATTTGTCCGTGATCTCAATTACAGCTGTAAACGAAAATTCGCATGGGCCTGTAGCAACAAATCTAAAAGTGGTTAATTTAGAAGCTTGAATTTAATTGAAAATATAACACCAGATTTGGCGTCGATAGAAGATCCATTGCACCGACTGCGAGCAGGCTCCCAATAAAAACACCAATGTTAGCGTCAAATCCGACATATCTCGTAGTAGGGGTCCTAAGCTATGGGTCTTGAAGCGATGGTAACATGTACACAAGATTTTACCCAGGTTCGGGCTCTCTCAAGGAGATAATTCCCTACGTCCTGCTTTTGATTGTATTGATATGGTGACAGTACACAGTACATGTATCTACCATGAGATTGTTTTAACAAATATGAGATTGTCTATTGACTTGCCTGGCCTCGGTTTATATAATGTGCTAGAGGCTTAAGGGTTAGAGGAGTCATTGTCTTATGCGCGAAGTCTTATGGAATCTCCCTTGTATGCATCATGAATTTGTCCGAACTGGCCCATTAGTGAACCAACATGGGGTCCTCGGCACGACCGACTGGTCGGAAGACGACGTGGTGAGTACCCCCTAATACAGGACACCATCACCGACCAAGCAGCAACCGCCTTCATCACCCTGTATGGGCCATTCTGCTTCAACACAATGCCCTTCGGGTTAAAAAAAATGCATGCGACACATACCAACACATGACTCAGACATGCATACAAAATCAAATCGACAAAACGATCAAGGAATACATAGATGACATGGTCATCAAGACCAAACACGTCAGCCAGCTTGTGGACGACCTCTGGCAGACCTTTGATAATTTGCAGGCTTGTGATATACGTCTCAATCCAGATAAATGCGTCTTCGAAATTCCCACCGGTAAACTGCTCGAATTTATCATCTCCCGTAGAGGAATGGAGGCCAATATGGCTAAAATTTGAGCTCTATCTCATCTAGCAATCCCTACGGAGCTGAAGCATGTTCAAAAACTGGTGGGCTGCATGGCGGCTTTGATCTGTTTTATCTCGTGCCTTGGTGAAAAGGCACTGCTGTTCTATATACTGCTCAAATGGACCAAAAACTTCGAGTGGACGATGAAGCATCGACTGCATTAGAAGAAAATAAAGAGTTATTGGCTGACAATCCTATACTAACAGCGCCCGACATAGGTGAACCAATGTTGTTTACATCTCGGCCACAAATCAAGTGGCCAACGCGGTTCTCGTTGTCGAACGAGAGGCTGAGGGTCACAAGTTCCGGGTACAGAAGCCAGTCTACTACATATTAGAAGTGCTCACCCCGTGCAAATCCAGGTATCCGCATTACCGGAAGATAGCCTATACAATTTTCATGGCATCCCGAAAACTCTAACACTACTTTCAGGAATGTTCAGTCACGGTGGCATCTGAAGTACTATTGAATGATATAATTAACAAGAGGGACGCCACTGGCCGCATAGCCAAATGGGCTATTGATCTCCTCCCCTTCGAAATTGCGACAAACCATGTCGAGCTATTAAATCTCAGGTGTTGGCTGATTTTCTTGCTGAATGGACGGACGCCGAGCTCCCTGGGGTATACAGTACATACTCCCATTGGATGATGTACTTTGACGGATCCAAGACGCTTGCTAGACTGGGTGCTAGAGTTATAGTTACACCCCACTGGCGGTAACATCCGGTATGTCTTGCAGATCATGTACACCAAGTCCAATAATGCAGCCGAATACGAGGCTGTGTTGCATGGACTTCGGATGGCAACATCAATGGGTGTACAATGGCTCGAGGTATAGGGAGAGTCTAACCTCACCATATCTCAAATCAACAGCGAATTCGACACTTAAAACCCAAAGATGGTAGCATATATAAATGTCATCCTCAAGAAATCCGCACGGTTCAAAGGATTAGAATTCCACCATGTCTCTAGAGATAGCAATCAAGCTGCTCATGGTCTCGCACGCATGGACGCCAAGTGCGACCCCGTCCCTAAGAACACCTTTCTGGGACGTATTTTCAAGCCATGTGTGGTATGGTAGGACAAGGACAAGGACGCTGGAGCCAATGGCCCAGAACATATCATCCCTCGTGTCATCAAACCGGATGAACAAATCATCGGCAGTTCGACACTTGAAGAAACGCCTTCAGCTCACGAAGTCATGGCAGTAATCGTGCCATGGAACGAGCCCTTCCTCGCCTATCTTCTCCGCCAAGAACTCCCCGATGACCAGACTGGGGCCAGACACATAATTCAGCGATCAAAGGCCTACAAAGTCCATGAGGGTGAACTATACAAGAAAAGCACCACTGGAGTCCTCCAACGACGCATATCCGAAGAACAAGGAAATGAGCTCTTGGCCTAGATACACGCAAGCATGGGCGACCACTACGCAGAAACTTGGACCCTCGTAAATAAGGCCTTTCGAGCCGGATTCTTTTGGCCCACTGCTCACGCAGACACCCACATACTCGTCCAACATTGTGTTGGTTGTCAGCTCTTTGCAAATCAAAGCCACATGCCCCCAGCGACTCTTCGAACGATACCGATCACCTGGCCTTTCGCGGTATGGGGTCTGGACATGGTCGGACCACTCAAAGGGGGGACTGAGAAAAGGAAATATGTACTAGTCATGGTTGACAAATCCACCAAGTGTATTGAAGCAAAACCGATAACTTCAGCTAAGTCCGGATCGGTCATCGACTTTATATCAGGCGTGGTTCATCGTTACGGTGCCCCCCATGGTATAATAATGGACAATGGATCCAATTTCATAGCCTGGGAGGTAAAGGACTGGTGTGCTAACATGGGGCATTAAGCTTGATTATGTCTCGGTATATCACCCATAGACCAATGGACAAGTTGAACGGGTCAATGGTATTATTATGAGCGGTATCAAACCTCGACTAGTCCGTTCTGAAATAATTTGACTGGGTGGAGGAGCTTGACTCTGTATTAGTGGGCCTACGCACCACCCCGCATCGATCAACGGGATACACATCATTTTTTATGGTGTATGGGGTAGAAGCACTCCTCCGTGTGACCTCATCCATGACGCACCTAGGGTGCGCATGTACGAAGAAAAGGAGGCCGAGCTAGATTGGTAGGATGACCTAGACGCCCTGGAAGGAGAGCACGATATAGCTCGAGCCCGCTCTACCTTTTATCACCAGCAGGCCCGACGCTACCAGAGTAGGGAAGTTCAAGCGAAGGCGTATAATATGGGCAAACTTGTTTTATGCCTCCTCGAGAAGCAGAAGAATAAACTCTCGCCCAAATGGGAAGGTCCTTTCATAATTGATGACGTACTTGTAGGAGGAGCATATCGCCTCCGCAACCCACTGGACAATCGCCTCAAACTGAACCCATGGAACACAACTCGTCTTCGGCTAGACCGGTGTCGTCACCCTCACTAGTATTTTTTTATAGTTTTCCCCTTCCTTTTTTGCTTTTTCGGATTGGTTAGCATTTCCTAGGACGTATTCGGCTAAACCAAGCTACGTTAAGTTTTCCTCGGTATTCATCTTCCAATGTACTACCCGGTCACACCTGGAGGCTTCTTAATGAAGCCGATCAATATTTTTTGTGCATCTATTCGTCTCTATTGTGTGTGCATCCTTCCAGTATCGTTTTTAAGCCACTATATGCATCATTTTGACTTAAAATTTTGCCAAGTTGGGTTGCCTTGCTCCTATGCTTACCCTCTACATTCCTGATTGTTTGGCTAGGGGGTAAAGGGAGCTCCTCTGTGATTGTTACGACCGGATCACTTGGGTACGTACCTCAAACGGGTAAAGACGAAAGCTAGCGCTCTTAAGAAGACAATTGGCCAGTCACGAGGGAATTGAAAAGAATTTGTGATCATCACCGAAATCCGGGGTTATTTTTTCTGAAGTAACCATCACCGCATAGTGCGGGTATCCGGTTATGACGTCTATGGTTAACGTAGCACCCGAAGAAAGGAAACCATGGAGGAACTATTTTCTTCGGAAGATGTTTCTTATGTTAAATAGTAATATAACATAACTCCCTGTACGTGTTCTATCTGTTCTCACCAAATGGCCGGATTGCCTGGTTGTTCGAAGTGATTTCCTGTTACTTCAGGTCACATAGTACGAACACTCCCCGGCTAGTGGCGAGGGAGGTAGAAGCCGATGGCCGGTTGAGACAACGTTTACAACATGGATGGAGTATGTTTGATGTAAAGTACATAGTTACATAGAATCAAACTCCTGGTTGCTTGTCAAGATTATATATTATGGTATCCAGGGTGCGGTATTCTTGCGAGATACGAGCGGCTGGCATCACCTGGTCATACACCAAATGAAGTGGCACCTCTTGACCATCCGGCCCTGCCGGCCCAACTCAAGCCAAATGCTCTGGGTCTAGTTCGATAAAGAGGGTCTTCACCATTGCCCATGCCTCCCATGCTCCTTCTTGACAAGCCGATGTCTTCCATAGCTCGAAGCGACGCCAAGCTCCTTTAAATCGATTAGCCAACTCGACCATCCCTTCCGGAGGTGTCTCGGTCGGCCATAATGCCTAGCTTTCTGATCTCGCTCATGCATGATGGACAGTTACTTTAGCAGTTTCCCTCCAAACGAGTTCGCCTCTTCCTTGGGGCACCTGGTCAGGAGACCTAACAAGATATGTAGCTTGTCTCTTACATTGGAATAATACACATACTTTACAGAATTACAAGTTAAAATTAACCCACCAAACATGCCACCTTTCAATCTCTAGTTCTCCTCACGGGCTTGTGCCAGTTGAGTCTTTAACCCCTCAATTTCTTCGTCCTGTTGCTGGTTTTCCGCCTTGATCTCATTCTTTTCCTCATGACTCCGGGTCAGTACCCGCCGTCCGGCTTCGTGTTGCTATTCGGCACACCTTTGAGATTCTCTGGCCGCATCTAGGTCTTTCTATAGTTGACTTATGGAGTAGGCTGCTATAAGGAATTTTTTTATTAGAAAAGGTGTCCCAAGCAATTATGCATGTTAAACCTTTTTACTCACCGCATGCCTCCCTAGTGAACTTTTTAACATTCTCTAGTTTGGCCTTCGTAGCTGCCAGCTGTGTTTGGTTTAACTCAAGGTCCTCGAACAATTTCTCATTTTGTTCCCTCGAGGCCTACACCATGGTGCAACAATATTCAAACCCTTCACTCGGCCGTCCCGACCAACTTAAGGCTTAGGGGTTACTGGGTTAGGATTTGTGTTCGGTTGTCGAAACCAATCACTCAATTGCAGGTTGATGGACATAAGGTTGGTAGTTCCCTCAGGTCCTGCTCGGGTGGCTCTGAGATGTGTGTCCATTGAATTAAGAGCGTTAAACTCATATTCAGAAAACACAGGGTGACGTAGTGACTCCTTTTGCTGTCGGTGATTTATCACACTTTCGACTTCATCGAGACCTCATTGGAATCCTTTGGAAGCTGGTGTGCAACGGGGACCTTGACACTGACCCCGGCCTTGGCCGAAGACCTCAGTTCAGGACAACCACCTGGCTCTTCTTTAACGTCTTCGGATGAAGGTGGTTGTACTCGTCTCCTGCAGAGGTCGGCAAGGATTGTAAGTGCTCACAACGACTATAACAATGACCAAACTATGAGTTCAATATATTACCTCTTGGTCGGGCGGTCGAGGTAGTTCCCATGGCCGCCACATGCTTGGAAGATCTACCGTCGTTTGGTGCGGATACGGCTACCTCCGCTCTCACCGGTGTTTGACGCGTGGTGCGATGACGCTTGGGAGTATAAGTCAGCATACTTGGAACGACGGGAGGCTAGCACCCTTTTTGGGAAGAGGCCTTCTTGTTACTTACAACGAAGGAAGGAAGTATCCAAGGTGATCGTCCAAAAGGGACACCTTGGAGCCATCAAGACTCTCCTGGCAAAATACCCCGTCCTCAAAATCTAGCACGTCTCTAGCTTGTCGTGGAATCCTAGGTTGTCGTCGAGAGAATAACTCTCCGGTCAAGGAGGAGGGCAGTTGACTGTCTTGATCCAACGCCTCCAGTTCTGTTCGAAAAGTTAAAAGATTCGATCAACAAAAACGGATATAACATCCGGACTATGAAAATATAAGACGAACTTACCCATTCAATGGGATTATAACTCGAGTAGCCGTCCCTGGCCCTTAGGCGGGTAAACTCTTCCTATTCTCCTTTAAAGAGATCGGCTAGTATGGCTGCCATTGCTTCCTAGTTAGCATGCCCTTTCTGTTTGTAGCGGATCATGTTGTTTGTCTCATTGTAACGCCATAAGGGGTGTATCCTCTGTTGAAGACGTTGGGCACATTGATTAATGGCAGTGACCATCACATCAATGATAGTTAACTTACTCTGAGCTAACAACCTCACCTGAGTGGCCAGACGCTTTACTTCGGAGCTCTCCTCTTGGGAAGGGCTGTTTGGTTGCCATTTAAACTTCTTCTTTAAAGGAGTGTCTGAGTATTCGGGCATACCCCTCCGAGCTAGATTGAATAGTGGGGTGTCTTCAATAAAAAACCATTACGAGGTCCACTCTTCGGAATCCTTCTTTTGGGTCCCAATAGGGCACCCCGTCCCAGCTATGCGCCATACTTCGGCTCTGCCAACTTCAAAGATTGTCCCTCCTCGGGTGCGGGGGACGAGGCAGAAATATTTTCTCCATAATTTGAAATGGGCCTCGTAGCCCAAAAACATCTTGCAAAGGGCATGATACGTCTCCAATGTATCTAATTTTTTTATTGTTCCATGCTATTATATTATCTATTTTGGATGTTTTATATGCATTAATATGCTATTTTATATTATTTTTGGGACTAACCTATTATCCTAGAGCCTAGTGCCACTTTATGTTTTTCCTTGTTTTGGAGTATTGTAGGTATGGAATATTAAACAGAGTTAAAACAGAATAAAATCTTCACGATGATTTTTCTTGGACCAGAAGACATCTACTAGACTTGGAGAGGAAGGCAGGAGACCTGCCAGGAGGTCACAAGCCACCTTGGCATGGACAGGGGGGCGCCCCTGGCTTGTGGCCCCCCTGTAGATCTGCCAACCCTAATCTTTGGCCTGTAAATTCCCAAATATCCCCCCAATACCAAAAAGAGCCACAATAATAATTTTCCGCTGCCGGAAGCCTCCGTTCCCGAGAGATCCAATCTTGGAGCCTTTTTTGGTAATCTGCCGGAGGGGTATTAAATCATGGAGGGCATCTACATCAGCTCCATTGCCCCTCCGATGATGCGTGAGTAGTCCACCATAGACCTACGGGTCCATAGCTAGTAGCTAGATGGCTTCGTCTCTATCTTTGTGCTTCAATACCATGTTCTCCATGATCTTCATGGGGATCTATCTGATGTAATACTCTTTTGCGGTGTGGTTGTTGAGATCCGATGAATTGTGGGTTTATGATCAGCTTATCTATGAATATTATTTGGTTCTTCTCTGAATTCTTATATGCATGATTTCATATCTTTGCAAGTCCCTTCGAGTTATTGGTTTGGTTTGACCAACTAGATTGGTAATTCTTGCAATGGGAGAAGTGCTTAGTTTTGGGTTCAATCTTGCGGTGTCCTCACCCAATGACAAAGTAGGGGTAGCGAGGCACGGATTGTATTGTTGCCATCAAGGATAAAAAGATGGGGTTTTCATCATATTGCTTGAGTTTACCCCTCTACATCATATCATCTTACTTAATGTGTTACTCTGTTCTTCATGAACTTAATACTCTAGATGTAGGCAGGAGCCGATCGATGTGTGGAGTAATAGTAGTAGATGCAGAATCGTTTCGGTCTACTTGACACAGACATGATGCCTATATGCATAATCATTTCCTTGGATATTGTCATAACTGTGCGCTTTTCTATCAATTGCTCGACAGTAATTTGTTCACCCACCGTGTTATTTTCCTTCAAGAGAGAAGCCTCTAGTGAAACCTATGCCCCCCGGGACTATTTTCCATATTATATTTTCAGAGCTATATACCAAAAATACCAAAATTACCTTGCTGTAATTTATTTACCTTTACTTCTTACAATCTTTCCTATCTATCTCTATCAGATCAAATCCTTGCAAGTAATCGTGAAGGGATCGACAATCCCTTTATAGCGTTGGGTGCAAGTGTTTGATTGTTTGTGTAGGTGCATCTATTGGTGACTTGCTTGTTCCTCCTACTGGATTGATACCTTGGTTCTCAACAACTGAAGGAAATACTTATTTACTTCGTTGCATCACCCTTTTCTCTTTAAGGGAAAACCAATGCAAGCTCAAGAAGTAGTAGGGCGACGTAGCCCGAGATATGCAAAATGGATCCATGGGTAAGATGATGGAGCTGGATCCCATGAAACTCCACCAAACCCCTCGGGAAGGGGTGAATGGGGAAGCCCAAGCCTCATAAGAGGAAGGTCACGAATCATACCCTCTCTTCCTTGTGAGGAGTGGGGAAGTTCTTTGCAAAAGCCTCGCCATTCGCGGAAGTTAATCAAGGGCGGGTGGACGCTAGATCCGAAGAAGGACTATACCCTTGCACTTCAAGGTCGCTCAACCAAAGATGGGAGACTGAACAACTTGCCTAGTCGCCTAGGAGGGGTCCATGAGGGCGTGAAGAGGATCCAGGTACGCTTGCCATGTCTCTGAGCTCCCTGATGTTTGGTTTCTCAATGGTTGGGGAATAGGATGCGTCGCTTATGGCATGCCGGCCTATTTAATACGCGTTTTTCCTCTGACCCACGAAGGGCATTTCTGTAAAGGACCACTGGATCGTGGTATGTACCCAACTTATCTATATATTTTGATTGTTCCATGCTAACATATTATCATTCTAGGATACTTTTTGGGTATTTATTTACCAATTTATAATATTTTTGAGCACTAACCTATTGACCCAGTGCCCAGAGCCAATTCCTATTTTCTGCCTATTTTGCCTTTTCAGAGTTACCATACCAAATAGAGTCCAATTGCCACAAAACTTTTTGGTGATTTTTTCTGGACCAATACAAGACCAAGAAGCTTGAGAGGAGGTCCAGGAGGTGCACCAGAGTCCCACCACACATCCAGTCGCCGCCCAGGGGGCCCACGACCAGATATGTGGTGGCCCTTGGAGCGTCTAACGACGTCCTTCTCTGGCCTATACATTCACATATACCCTAGAAACACCAGAAGCGCTCCCAAAACACCTTTTCCTCTGCCTCAAGTCTCTGTTCTGATGGGAGGCCATCTACACCTCCATTCCGGCACCCTGCCTGAGGGGAGATCGATCACGAAGGCCTCTTCATCAACCTTGCTTCCCTCACCATGATGTGTGAGTAGTTCACCATAGACCTACGGGTCCATAGGTGTACCCAGATGGAAATCTCTCTCTCTCTCTCTCTCTCGATCTTCAATACAATGTTCATTGCATCTTTGCCTTCATCTATCCGATGTAATCCCTTTGTACGGTGTGTTTGTCGGGATCCGATGAATTGTGAGTTTATGTTCAGATTATTCATGAAAAGTATTTGAGTCAAACATGATTACTATGATTATTATTCACATTATTATTATAGCTTCGTAATGCTCTCCAATCTATTGAGATAGTTCGGCCAACTAGATTGATATTTCTTCGATGGGAGTGGTGCGTTGTAGTAGGTTCAACCTGACGAGTTTCTATATCCCAGTGACAGAAGGGGACAAGTTGCGATTTTGTTTTGTTGCTACTAGGATAAAATGATGGGGTTCATTCATATTAGTTGAGTTTACGTTGTCTACATCATATCATCGTTCTCCAAGCATTACTCTGGTTGTCATGAACTTAATACGTAGAGAGGCAAGCATAGAAGCGCTCTTGAAGTGGAGTAATAGTAGTAGGTGCAGGAAGGAGTCAACCTATTTGCTTATGGACGTGATGCCTATATACATATGATCTTTGCTGTGAACATCGCATAATTATTCGGTTTTCTGTCAATTGCCCAACAGTAATTTGTTTACCCAGCGTATGCTTTGCTTATGAGAGATGCCACTAGAGAACTCTATGTCCCCTGGTTCTATTCACTTATAAATTCAAAAATGCTATGATTACCTTGCTGTTATTTATTACCTTTTATTTTATTTTACACTTTACTATTATCTACAATTATGCACACAACTCACTTGCTTGCAAATAACAAGATCAAGGGGATTGACAATCCTCTTGCCATCGTTGGGTGAAAGTTGTTTGTTCTTTTGTGTGCAGTTACTAAAGATGGTTGGATTGGTATTCCTACTGGTTTGATAAACCTTGGTTTCATAACTGAGGGAAATATCTACCCACTTTGTGCTGCGATTACCCGTTCCTCTTCATGGAAAACCCAATGCAGATCATGAGTATTACGAAGGATTTATGATGCCGTTGTCGGGGAATACCATCACCAACTATCAAGTAACTTTGCACAAAATTTCACTCACTTGTTCTTGTTTTTATTTTCTGTTATGTTTAGTATGTCTCATAAAAATTAAAATTACAAAAATATTTCTATTTGCCTGCTTGCCTAGCTATGTTATCTTTATTTTTGTCTGACACAAACAGAAAGTAAATGCAAAAATTAAGATAAATGGATCCTCATACACTAGCCAATCTTTTCACAAGACCCAATTATGTTGAAACAATTAGTAGTGAGACTGCACTAGATTATCTTATTGAGGTCTTGCTTGAAGATCATGAATCTAAAAATTGTGAAATTTATAAAGTGATTCACGATGGTTCCGTGAATGAAAAGCACGATTGCCATGTTGTTAGTATAAATTCTACGAATACCAATTGTGCTAATGATAATGATTGGAGAATCATGATGTTTCTTGTGATCTTGATAATTCTATGCTTCATGATGAATCTATTATTGATTATCGTATTTGCAACACTACTAAAAGTGGGTTTGGAAGAGCGTCAACTTTAGGTGATAATGATCCCACTACCTTGGAAGATTATAATACTTGTATGCATATGGATCATAAATAGGATTTTTTTCATGATATATATATTGTTGAATTTGAATATGATCGTTCATGGAATTATTATGAGAGAGGCAAATATTTCTATAGAAATTTTCATGTCACTCACTTACCTCTCTTTGTGTTGAAATTATTAATGCTTCATTCTTCCTACGTGCATGTGCTAGATATTTCTTTTCATGATAATATGTTTTCCTATAAAATTCCTATGCATAGGAAGTATGTTAGACTTAAGTGAGTTTGACACATTCTATATGATGCTCTCTTTGAGATTCAATTCTTATCTTTTATGTGAGCATCATTAAAACTCCAAGCCTATCTTAATGGCTATAAAAAGAGCTTGTTGGGAGACAACCCAATACTTTATGTTTTTGTGTGATAACATAACCGTTGCCTCTATAATGATTGTGTTTTATGTTTTAGTTAGTGTTTGTGCAAGTAAAGCCTTTGGGATGACTCACAAGATAAGTAGAAACGATGTTGAATCTAAAACAGAAACTTTGACTCAAGTGCAAGAATTTTCATTTTTTACTAGAGAGTGATAATGATCTTAAATTTTGAAACATTATTTCTAAAAAAATTCGTTACATTTCCTATTTTTTCAGAATTTTCATAGTTAGATAAGTATGGGATATTTACAGATTTCCATAGACCGTTCTGTTTTAAACAGATTCTGTTTTGCTTGCATAGTTTGCTTGTTTTGATTATGCCATGGATTATATTGGGGGGTGTAATTCATGGAGAAGTTATAATACATTACTTATTATGAAAAAATGAATTTGAATCAATTTATCACAGTACCTCACGTATGCAATATGTTTCTTATACTAACGGATCTCACAAAGTTTTTTTGAGTTTTGTGTGATTGAAGTTTTCAAGTTTTGGGTGTGATCACGATGGACTACAGAATAAGGAGTAGAAAGAGCCCAAGATTGGGGATGCCCAAGGAACCCCAAGTATATTTCTAAGGAAACTCAAGCGTCTAAGCTTGGTGATGCCCCGGAAGGTATCCCCTCATTCGTCTCAATCCATCGGTATGCCACTTGGAGCTATATTTTTATTCATCACATGATATGTGTTTTGCTGGGAGAGTTGTTTGCTTTTGTTTGCTTTTACTTTAAGTTTGTCACAATCATCATTTTCTGGACACACCTATTTGAGAGACACACACATTCATGATAATTTGCTAGAATAATCTATGTGCTTCACTTATATCTTTTGAGCTAGGCAGTTGCTCTCGTACTTCACTTATATCTTTTTGAGCACGACGGCGTGTAGATTTAATAGAAATAATATGCTCTTGTTCTTCGCTTATATTTATTTGAGTGTTGAGTAATAGTGACAGTAATCTGCATGGGTCATAAGACTAGTCCAAGAATATTAAGTATTCAGTGAATGATAATCAAAGCCATCATGTAGCACATATAGAGAAGTTGTGGGTTAATGACATTGATGTGGTAATATGAAAAGGCGTGAGTCCAAAATTGTCGATTTGTATAAGTGTCGAGATTAAGAGGTGTTAACTTGTTATTCATCTAAAAATTAAAGAGGCATCATGACGATGTGTGAGCATTTATATTCCTCGTTGAAATCCTAGTGTTGTTTTGAATCGGGGGAGCGCGATGGTTAACTCCTACCAACCTCCTCCCTCGGGGCATGCGAGGAGTACTTTGATTTTTGATAAAAAATAAAACTTTGCAATAAGTATCTGAGTTCTTTATGACTAATGTGACACCATGGACATACACATCTTCAACTTCTCATACTTGCTAGCCTCATCAGTACCATGCATAGCCCATTCTCACCTCGAGGATCGGTGCAAGTATTCGCCGGTGCATCCAAACCCCGTGACATGATACGCTCTATTGCACATAAGCCTCATTATATCTTCCTCAAAACATACACCATACCTACCTATTATGGCATTTCCATATCCATTCCGAGATATATTGTCATGCAAATTACATCGTCACTTCATATGACTAGTTCCTTCATCATCATAATACTTTGCATGATCATATAGAGCTGGCATAGTATTGTGGCAAAGCCACCGTTCTTCATATTTTTTTAGACATGTCACGCTAGATCATTGCACATCCTGGTACACTGCTAGAGACATTCATACATAGTCATATATTCCTGTCAGTTCTTCATATTGAGTTGCAAGTAAATAAAAGTGTGATGATAATCATTTTTCGAGCATTGTCCTAGTGAGGAAAGGATGATGGAGACTATGATTCCCCCACAAGTCAGGAAGAGACTCCGGACGAAAAATGAAATAAAAATGGGGGAGGCCAAGTGATCCCACCCTAAAAAATAGAAATGGGGGACACAAAAATAAAATAAAAAACCACCATAAAAATAAAATAAAAATAAAATGAGAGGGACTTTGCTACTATCCGTTACCACACTTGTGCCTCAAAGTGGCACCATGTTCTTCATATAGAGAGTCTCCTATGTTGACACTTCATATGCTAGTGGGAATTACTTTTTCATATAATAAACTTGCCTTGTATATTCCCATGATGGGCTTCCTCAAATGCCCGAGGTCTTCATGAGCAAGCAAGTTTGATGCACACCCCACTTGACTTTAGTTGAGCTTTCACACACTTATAGCTCTAGTGCATCATTTGCATGGCAATCCCTACTCCTCGCATTGATATCTATCGACGAGCATCTCCATAACTCATTGGTACGCCTAGTTGATGCGAGACTATCTTCTCCACTTTTTACCTCTTTTATACCTAGCACCATATTTTACTCCACCTATATGCTATGTTCAATGGTTCACGCTCATGTATTGCGTGAAGAATAAAAAGTTGATGCATATTGAAAAACTACGATCCAATAGCCTGACTTGGACACCATGGTGCTTAACATTTCTATCTATGTGGTGAAGACGGAGTCATGCCTTGCTAATATAATAAGATGAAGAGGGGTAAAACATTCTTTTAGGATCGTATACTTTAAAAGATCAATGATTTTGTTTCTTATACTTATAAATATTATTATGTTGCTGTTTGTTAATTCATCATTTCTCAATGAGCATACATACCAAAGATTACATAATGGGTAGCATGTCAAATCAAAAATTTCTTTTTTATCATTTACCTACTCGAGGAGGTAGGAATTAAGCTTGGGGATGCTGCTACATTTCCA
Source organism: Hordeum marinum (assembly GCA_022496015.1). Taxonomy (NCBI): domain Eukaryota; kingdom Viridiplantae; phylum Streptophyta; class Magnoliopsida; order Poales; family Poaceae; genus Hordeum; species Hordeum marinum. The sequence goes on from CM039672.1 coordinate 219,720,877, forward strand.
ACGTATCTATAATTTTTGATTGTTCCATGCTGACATAATGTCATTCTAGGATACTTTTGGGGTATTTATTTACAAATTTATCATATTTTTTAGCACTAACATATTGACCAGGTGCCTAGTGCCAGTTCCTGTTTTCTACTTGTTTTTGCCTTTTGAGAGTTACCATAGCAAACGGAGTCCAATTGCCACGAAACTTTTTGGTGTTTTTTACGGACCAATACAAGACCTAGAAGCTTCGGAGGAGGGCCAGGAGGTGCACCAAGGGCCAACCACACATCCAGCCTCCGTCCCAGAGGGGGCCGTGGCCAGATATGTCGTGCCCCCCTAGAGCGTCTCCCGACATCGTTCTCTGGCCTATAAATTCACATATACCCTAGAAACACCAGAAGTGCTCTTGAAACACTTTTTCCACCGCCGCAAGTCTCTGTTTTGAGGGGAGGCCATCTGCACCTCCGTTCCAGCACCCTGCCGAAGGGGAGATCGATCACGGAGGGCCTCTTCATCAACCTTGTTGCTCTCACCATGATGTGTGAGTAGTTCACCACAGACCTACGGGTCCGTAGGTAGTACCTAGGTGGCAATATCTCTCTCTCGATCTTTAATACAATTTTCATTGCATCTTTGCCTCGATCTATCCAATGTAATCCCTTTGTATGATGTGTTCGTTGGGATCCGATGAATTGCGAGTTTATGTTGAAATTATTCATGAAAGGATTTGAGATAAACCTGATTACTATGATTCTTATTTGCATGATCATTATAGCTTCGTAATACTCTCTGATCCATTGAGATAGTTTGGCCAACTAGATTGATATTTCTTCAGTGGGAGTGGTGCATTGTAGTAGGTTCAACCTGACGAGTTTCCATATCTTAGTGACATAAGGAGACAAGTTGCGTATTTGTGTTGTTGCTACCAAGGATAAAACGATGGGGTTCATTCATATTAGTTGAGTTTACTTTGTCTACATCATGTCATCGTTCTCCAAGCATTACTCCGTTTGTCATGAACTTAATATGTAGAGAGGCAAACATAGAAGCGCTCTTGAAGTGGAGTAATAGTAGTAGGTTAGGCAGGAGTCAGCCTATTTGCTTATGGATGTGATGCCTATATACACATGATCATTGCCTTGAACATTGCATAATTATTCGCTTTTCTATCAATTGCCCAACAATAATTTGTTTACCCACCATATGCTTTGCTTATGAGAGATGCTACTAGAGAACTCTACGGCCCCCGGGTCTATTCACTTATAAATTCGCAAATTCTATCGTTACCTTGCTGTTATTTATTACCTTTTATTTTATTTTGCACGCTACTATTATCTACAATTATCTGCACAACTCACTTGCTTGCAAATAACGAGATCAAGGGGATTGACAACGCTCTTGCCGGCGTTGGGTGCAAGTTGTTTGTTCTTTTGTGTGCAGCCATTGAAGACAATTTATGATTGGTATTCCTATTGGTTTGATAAACCTTGGTTTCATAACTAAGGGAAACACTTACCCACCTTGTGCTGCGATTACCCGTTCCTCTTGATACATCTCCAACGTATCTATAATTTTTGTTTTTTCCATTCCGCTATATTATTAATCTTGGATGTTTTACAATCATTTTATAGAAACTTTATATCATTTTTGGGAGTAACCTATTGACATAGTGCTAAACTGCCAGTTGTTGTTTTTGCTTGTTTTTTACTTCGTAGAAAATCAGTACCAAACGGAGCCCAAACGCTACAGGAATTTTTGGAGAATTTTTATGGACCACAAGAGCCAAGATGGGACAAAGAGCACCAGGAGAGGGGGACCAGGGTGGCCACCCTCCACCAAGGCATGCTAGAGGCCCCTGGCGCGTCCTGGTAGAGGGTGCCCATCTCGGGACCCCCCTCAACTGACTATCAACCCTATAAATTCACATATTTTTGGAAAACCTTAGGGGAGTCCATGAAACATAATTCTAGCCACAGGAAGGAGTTGGCCTATTTGCTTATTGATGTGATGCCTATATACACATGATCATTGCTGTGAACATTGCATAATTATTGGCTTTTCTATCAATTGCCCAATAGTAATTTGTTTACCCACCGTATACTTTGCTTATGAGAGATGCCACTAGAGAACTCTATGGCCCCCGGGTCTATTCAGTTATAAATTCACAAATGCTATCGTTACCTTGATGTTATTTATTACCTTCTATTTTATTTTGCATGCTACTATTATCTACAATTATCTACACAACTCACTTGCTTGCAAGTAACGAGATCAAGGGGATTGACAACGCTCTTGCCGACATTGGGTGCAAGTTGTATGTTCTTTTGTGTGCAGATGCTGAAGACAATTTATGATTGGTATTCCTATTGGTTCGATAAACCTTGGTTTCATAACTAAGGGAAACACTTACCCACCTTTTGCTGCGATTACCCGTTCCTCTTGATACATCTCCAACGTATCTATAATTTTTGTTTGTTCCATGCTGTTATAATATCAAACTTGGATGTTTTACAATCATTTTATAGAAACTTTATATCATTTTTTGGGAGTAACCTATTGACATAGTGCTAAAGTGCCAGTATTTATTTTTGCTTTTTTTTACTTCTTAGAAAATTAGTACCAAACGGAGCCCAAACGCTATAGGAATTTTTGGAGAATTTTTATGGACCACAAGAGCCAAGATGGGCCAAATAGCACTAGGAGAGGGGGCCCATGGTGGCCACCCTCCACCAGGGCATGCTAGAGGCCCCTAGCGCGCCCTAGTGGAGGGTGCCCACCTCGGGACCCCCCTCAACTGACTATCAACCCTATAAATTCAAATATTTTTGGAAAACCTTAGGGGAGTCCATGAAACATAATTCCAACCACCGCAAGTTCCATAACCGCGAGATACAATCTAAGACCATCGCGGAGGGGTTTATCTTCATCATAGGTGCCTCTCCGATGATGCGTGAGTAGTCCACCATAGACCTACGGGTCCGTAGGCAGTAGCTAGATGGCTTCCTTTCTCTCTATGATTCTCAATACAATGGTCTCTTAGAGATCTATTTGATGTAATGACTTTTACGGTGTGTTTGTTGGGATCCGATGAATTTTGAGTTCATGATCAGTTTCTATCCATGAATATGATTTAAGTCTTCTTGATCTCTTATTTGCATGATTACTCATATCCTCGTATTTCTTCTTCGAATCTTTGGTTTAGTTAGGCCAACTAGATCCATTTTTCTTGCCATGGGAAGAGGTTCTTTGTGATGGGTTTGATCTTGCGGTGTTCTTTCCCACTGACAGAAGGGGCAGCAAGACACGCATGTACCGTTGCCATTAAGGATAACAAGATGGGGTATATTCCTACACGAATAGATCTTGTCTACATCATGTCATCGTTCTTATTGCATTACCCCGTTTTCCCATGAACTTAATACCCTAGATGCATGCTGGATAGCGGTCAATGTGTGGAGTAATAGAAGTAGATGCAGAATCGTTTCAGTCTACTTATCTTGGACGTGATGCCTATATAATGATCGTTACCTGGATATCATCATGATTATTTGATCTTCTATCAATTTCCCAACAGTAATTTGTTCACCCACCGTGTGCTATACTCATGAGAGAAGCCACTAGTGAAACCTATGCCCTCGGGTCTAGTTTTCTAACATATTGCTTTCTGATCTACTACTTTGCCTTTTTGTTTTCATATCCATTAATCCAAAAAATCCAAAAATACATTGCTGCACTTTTTGTTTACTTAATTAATTTCATGTTCTTGGGAGATCTATTTGCCAAAACTATCATTACCTAATCTATCTTATTACCGTAGAGAGCTTGACAACCTCTCCTTAGCGTCGGTTGCAAGTATTTGTTATTTGTGTGCAGGTGCTGCTTAGGTGGGTGCGTGATCTTCCTTTACGGATTGATACCTTGGTTTCATAACTGAGGGAAATACTTACCGTCACTGTGTTGCATCATCCCTTCCTCTTTGGGGAAATACCAACGCAGTCTCAAGCCACACCAAAGGAATTTGTGGCTCCATTGCCAGGGAGGAAGCAATCTCATCTACTAGGTTCCTAATCGCAAATCTCATCTCCTTGCAATTTAAATTATTTGCCATTTGCCTCTCATTTTCCTCTCCCCCACTTCACAAATTTGCCGTTTTATTTGCCTTCTTTTTCGTTTGCCTTTTTCTCATTAGATCTCTTGTTTGCTTGCAATCTTGCTTGCTAGCTTTGCTTGTGTTGCCATGTGCCTTCTTTTTTGCTTGTATCTCCACTTTCTAATCTTTTCAAAAGACCAAATTATGATGAACCAATTGCTAGTGGGTTGAGTGCACTTAATTATCTCTATGAAGTTTTGTTTGAAAACCATGAATCTAATTTTTTTTGATGAAGTGTTGAAATAAGAAATTTATAAGGTGAATCGTGATAGTTCCTTGAATAAAAAGCATGATTCCCATGTTGTTAGTATGAATTATCTCAATATCCATGATGCTAATGATATGCAAAACTACAAACTTGGGGATGCTATGCTTGATGAAGATGATATTTTTTGTTCCCCAAGTTTTGGTGATGACACATATGCTATAATTGGTAATGATAACCATGAAACTTGTCATCATTATTTTAATATACAATTTGGTTATGACAATCAAGTGTCATGTGATAGTTATTTTGTTGAGTTTGATCCCACTACCATCAATGAAAAAGAATTTGCTTATGTGGAGAGTAATGAAAATTCTATGCTTGTGCATCATGAAAAGAATGATTGATGTGATAGTTATATTTTTGAATTCCTTCATGATGCTACTAAAAATTATTATGAGGTAGGAACATATGCTTGTAGGAGTTGCAATAATATCAAGTTTCCACTCTATGTGTTCAAAGTTTTGAAGTTATGCTTGTTTTGCCTTCCTATGCTAGTTGATTCTTGCTCCCATAAATTGTTTGCTCAAAAATCCCTGTGCATAGGAAGTGGGTTAGACTTAAATTTTCTTGTCATGAGATTCATGATTCTCTCTTTCATATTTCAATTACTACTTTTGATGTGAGCATCACTGAAATCATTATGCCTAGCTAGGGGCATAAAACGATAGCGCTTGTTAGGAGGCAACACAATGAATACATTATTTTTATCATTTCCTTTATGTTTTTGAGTGTTTACAAAATTATGATTGTGTTTTTATGTTTTATTTAGTGTTTGTGCCAAGTAATGCCTTTAGGATGATCCATAAGATGAGTAGAAACAATGCTGAATCTGAAACAGAAACTTTTTTCCCATGGCACGAATTTGGCATTTTTTATTGGAATGTGATATTAAATTGAAATTTTAACACATTATTTCTATACAAATTCTTTATGTTTCCCTAATTTTTCAAAATGTTTAGAGGTCCAGAAGTATGGGTAGAGTACAGATTACTACATGCTGTTCTATCTGAAATAGATTCTGTTTTTGTTGTATTGTGTGCTTGTTTTGATGAATCTATGGCTTGTATTGGGGGGTATAAGTCATTGTAAAGTTAGAATACAGTAGGTATAATTCAATAATAAAATATGAATGGGTTTTATAATAGTACCTAAAGTGGTAATTTGGTTTACGAAACTAACGAATCTCAAGAGAATTTTGTCAAGTTTTGTGTGATTGAAGTTTTCAAGTTTTGGGTAAGATCACGATGGATCAAGGAATAAGGAGTCAGAAGAGCCTAAGATTGGGGATTATACAACACCCCAATATATCATTAAAATATTAATAAGCAACTAAGCTTGGGGATGCCCCGAGTGGCATCCCCTCTTTCTTCTAACAACCATCGGTATTTTACTTGGAACTATATTTTTATTCGTCACATATCATGGGTTTGGCTTGGAGCGTCTTGTATATTTGATTCATTTTCTCTTATCCTTTCTTCACATACCTATTTGATAGATCCAAAATTATGCTATGATTTGGTCTTTATGCTTCACTTAAATCTATTGTGCAAAGGACTTGCTCTTATGCTTCACTTATATCTTTTTTAGCATGGTGTGCTTTTACATGTTTGAAGAAATGCTCTCATGCTTAACTTAGATTATTTTGATAGTTAGTAATTTTGAAGAAATCCTCTCAAGCTTCATTTGTATTATTTTGAGAGATGAAACTTGTATGCTCATGTTCTTCACTTATATCCATGTGAGCTTGTCAAAAGCAATTGAAATATATGAAACTAGTCTTAAAGTGATAGATATTGAAGAGGGGTATAATAAAAACTTTCACGAAGATCATTGGACAAATTAAACTTGATTCTTTGTAATAGTTTTGAGACATGACAATAGTAATATGTGAGTTATGTTGGTGAGTAATTATGCTTAGTAAGAATATTGGTGTTAAGGTTTGTGATTCCCTATGCAAGCACGAAAGTCAATAGTTGTGCTACGAAATTACATCGTACTTATGGTGTATTATTCAGTGTTAGTTATGCTTAATGCTCGCTTATGTGATTGTTTGTTTCTTGGTTGGATGCTTCTCAATCTCTTGCTAGCCTTCACTTGTACTAAGTAGGAATACTACTTGTGCATCCCAAATCCTTAAACCAGTTTTGCCATATGAGTCCATGGTACCTGTTGGGAGACGTAGTAGTAAATCAAAATTTTCCTACGTTCACCAAGATCTATCTATGGAGAAACCAGCAACGAGAGGGGAGAGATTGCATCTTCATACCTTTGAAGATCGCTAAGCGGAAGCGTTACAAGAACGCGGTTGATGGAGTCGTACTCGCAGCGATTCAGATCGCGGTAGATCCGTTCAAGTGCCGAACGGACGGCACCTCCGCGTTCAACACACGTGCAGCCCGGTGACGTCTCCAACACCTTGATCCAGCAAGGAGGAAGGAGAGGTTGGGGAAGGGCTCCAACAGCAGCACGACGGCGTGGTGGTGGTGGAGTAGCAAGGTATTCCGACAGGGCTTCGCCTAAGCGCTGCGGAGGAGGAAGAAGAGAGGTAGGGCTTCGCCGTGAGAGAGAGAGATCAAATCCTGTCTCAAAACATCCAAAACCTCAAGTATATATAGGAGGAGGGACGTGGAGGGCTGGCTTGGCCTCTACTCCAAAGAGGAGATGGCCGGCTGAATTAAAGGGAGAGTCCACCTCCCACAAGGGAGGTGGATCTCCTCCTTTTAAATCCTTTTTGCCTTATCTCCTTATCTCCAGCCGCATGGGCCTTTAGCAAAAGTCTTGACCAGCCCAATAAGGGCTGGCACACTTTATCTAACAGCCCATGTGGTCCTTTGGTCGTCACACCCCTCCCGGGGGTCCTCCGGCACCCTCCCGGCACTCCCGGTACACTACCGATGAGCCCGAAAACTTTCCGGTGACCAAAACTGGACTTCCTATATATCAATCTTTACCTCCGGACCATTCCGGAGCTCCTCGTGACGTCCGGGATCTCATCCGGGACTCCGAACAACCTTCGGTAATCACGTATACCTTTTCCCTATAACCCTAGCGTCATCGAACCTTAAGTGTGTAGACCCTACGGGTTCGGGAGACACGTAGACATGACCGAGACACCTCTCCGGCCAATAACCAACAGCGGGATCTGGATACCCATGTTGGCTCCCACGTACTCCACGATGATCTCATCGGATGAACCACGATGTCAGGGATTCAATCAATCCCGTATACAATTCCCTTTGTCTATCGGTATGGTACTTGCCCGAGATTCGATCGTCGGTATCGCCATACCTTGTTCAATCTCGTTACCGGCAAGTCTCTTTACTCGTTCCGTAACACATCATCCCGTGGCTAACTCCTTAGTCACATTGAGCTCATTATGATGATGTCTTACCGAGTGGGCCCAGAGATACCTCTCCGTCACACGGAGTGACAAATCCCAGTCTTGATTCGTGTCAACCCAACAGACACTTTCGGAGATACCCGTAGCGTACCTTTATAGCCACCCAGTTACGTTGTGACATTTGGCACACCCAAAGCATTCCTACGGTATCCGGGAGTTACACAATCTCATGGTCTAAGGAAATGATACTTGACATTGAAAAGCTTTAGCATACGAACTACACGATCTTGTGCTATGCTTAGGATTGGGTCTTGTCCATCACATCATTCTCCTAATGATGTGATCCCGTTATCAACGACATCCAATGTCCATGGTCATGAAACCGTGACCATCTATTGATCAACGAGCTAGCCAACTAGAGGCTCACTAGGGACATGCGATGGTCTATGTATTCACACATGTATTACGGTTTCTGGTTAACACAATTGTAGCATGAATAATAGACAATTATCATGAACTAGGAAATACAATAATAACCATTTTATTATTGCCTCTAGGGCATATTTCCAATAGTCTCCCACTTGCACTAGAGTCAATAATCTAGTTACATTGTGATGAATCGAACACCCATAGCGTTCTGGTGTTGATCATGTTTTGCTCGTGAGAGAGGTTTAGTCAACGGATCTGCGACATTCAGATCCGTATGCACTTTACAAATATCTATGTCTCCCTCCTGAATGTAATCACGGATGGAGTTGAAACGGCGCTTGATGTGTCTTGTCTTCTTGTGAAACCTGGGCTCCTTCGCAAGGGCAATAGCTCCAGTGTTGTCACAGAGTAGAGTCATCGGGCCCGACGCATTTGGAATCACTCCTAGGTCGGTGATGAACTCCTTCATCCAGACTCCCTCCTTTGCTGCTTCCGAAGCAGCTATGTACTCCGCTTCACATGTAGATGCCGCCACGACGCTTTGCTTGCTGCTACTCCAGCTGACTGCCCCTCCATTCAAAATATACACGTATCCGGTTTGCGACTTAGAGTCGTCCGGATCTGTGTCGAAGCTAGCGTCGACGTAACCCTTTACGACGAGCTCTTCGGCACCTCCATATATGAGAAACATGTCCTTTGTCCTTTTCAGGTACTTCAGGATATTCTTGACCGCTGTCCAGTGTTCCGCTCCGGGATCACTTTGGTACCTCCCTACCAAACTTATGGCAAGGTTCACATCAGGTCTGGTACACAACATGGCATACATGATAGAGCCTATGGCTGAAGCATAGGGGATGACACTCATCTCTTCTCTATCCTTTGCCGTGGTCGGGCATTGAGTCGTACTCAATCTCACACCTTGCAACACAGGCAAGAACCCCTTCTTGGACTGATGCATATTGAACTTCTTCAATATCTTTTCAAGGTATGTGCTTTGTGAAAGACCAATGAGGCGTTTCGATCTATCTCTATAGATCTTAATACCTAATATGTAAGCAGCTTCTCCAAGGTCCTTCATTGAAAAACACTTATTCAAGTAGGCCTTGATACTTTCCAAGAGTTCTATATTATTTCCCATTATCAGCATGTCATCCACATACAGTATAAGAAATGCTATAGAGCTCCCACTCACTTTCTTGTAAATACAAGGTTCTCCATAAACCTGTACAAACCCAAACGCTTTAATCACCTCATTAAAGCGAATGTTCCAACTCCGAGATGCTTGCACCAGCCCATAGATGGAGCGCTGGAGCTTGCATACCTTGTTAGCATCTTTAGGATCGACAAAACCTTCCGGCTGCATCATATACAGTTCTTCCTTGAGGAAGCCATTAAGGAATGCCGTTTTGACGTCCATTTGCCAGATCTCATAATCATAAAATGCGGCAACTGCTAACATGATTCGGACTGACTTTAGCATCGCTACGGGTGAGAAAGTCTCATCGTAGTCAACTCCTTGAACTTGTCGATAACCCTTAGCGACAAGCCGAGCTTTATAGGCGGTGACATTACCGTCCGCGTCAGTCTTCTTCTTAAAGATCCATTTGTTTTCAATGGCTCGCTTATCATTAGGCAAGTCCACCAAAGTCCATACTTTGTTCTCATACATGGATCCTATCTCGGATTTCATGGCCTCAAGCCATTTGTTGGAATCCGGGCCCGCCATCGCTTCTTCATAGTTCGAAGGTTCACCGTTGTCCAACAACATGATCTCTAGGACAGGATTGCCGTACCACTCTGGTGCGGAACGTGTCCTGGTGGACCTTCGAATAGCAACTTGATCTGAAGTTTCATGATCATCATCATTAACTTCCTCTCTAGCCGGTGTAGGCTCCACAGAAACAACTTCCTGTGCTGCGCTACTCTCCGGTTCGAGTGGAGGTACAATTTCCTCATCAAGTTCTATTTTCCTCCCACTTACTTCTTTCGAGAGAAACTCTTTCTCGAGAAAGGATCCATTCTTGGCAACAAAGACTTTGCCTTCGGATCGTAGGTAGAAGGTATACCCAATAGTCTCCTTGGGATATCCTATGAAGACGCACTTTTCCGCTTTGGGTTCGAGCTTCTCAGGTTGAAGTTTCTTCACATAAGCATCGCATCCCCAAACTTTTAGAAACGACAGCTTAGGTTTCTTTCCAAACCACAATTCATACGGTGTCGTCTCAACGGATTTAGACGGTGCCCTATTTAAAGTGAATGCGGCAGTCTCTAATGCATATCCCCAAAATGATAGCGGTAAGTCGGTAAGAGACATCATAGATCGCACCATATCCAATAGAGTGCGATTACGACGTTCAGACACACCATTTCGCTGGGGTGTGCCGGGCGGCGTGAGTTGTGAAACAATTCCACATTTCCTAAGGTGCGTGCCAAACTCGTGACTTAAATATTCTCCGCCACGATCAGATCGTAGGCATTTTATTTTCCTGTCACGTTGATTCTCGACCTCACTCTGAAATTCCTTGAACCTTTCAAAAGTTTCAGACTTGTGTTTCATTAAGTAGACATAACCATATCTACTCAAGTCATCAGTGAGGGTGAGAACATAACGGTAGCCACCGCGAGCCTCGACGCTCATTGGACCGCATACATCGGTATGTATTATTTCCAACAAGTCAGTTGCTCGCTCCATTGTTCCGGAGAACGGAGTCTTGGTCATCTTGCCCATGAGGCATGGTTCGCATGTGTCAAATGATTCGAAATCAAGTGACTCCAAAATTCCATCAGCATGGAGCTTCTTCATGCGTTTGACACCAATATGGCCAAGACGGCAGTGCCACATGTAAGTGGGACTATCGTTATCAACTTTACACTTTTTGGTACTCACACTATGGACATGTGTAACATCACGTTCGAGATTCATCAAAAATAAACCATTGACCAGCGGGGCATGAGCATAAAACATTTCTCTCATATAAATAGAACAACCATTATTCTCGGATTTAAATGAGTAGCCATCTCGCATCAAGCGAGATCCAGATACAATGTTCATGCTCAAAGCTGGTACTAAATAACAATTATTAAGGTTTAAAACTAATCCCGAAGGTAGATGTAGAGGTAACGTGCCGACGGCGATCACATCGACCTTGGAACCATTCCCGACACGCATCGTCACCTCATCCTTGGCCAGCCTCCGCTTATTCCGCAGCTCCTTTAATGTTGCCGTCCTTCTTATCCGCTAAATACTTGGGGCAGTTCCGCTTCCAGTGACCGGTACCCTTGCAATAAAAGCACTCAGTCTCAGGCTTGGGTCCATTTTTCTTCTTCTTCCCGGCAACTTGCTTACCGGGCGCGGCAACAGCTTTGCCGTCCTTCTTGAAGTTCTTCTTACCCTTGCCTTTCTTGAAACTAGTGGTCTTATTCACCATCAACACTTGATGCTCCTTTTTGATCTCGACCTCCGCTGATTTCAGCATCGAGTACAACTCAGGAATGGACTTCTCCATACCTTGCATGTTGTAGTTCATCACAAAGCTCTTGAAGCTAGGTGGAAGCGACTGGAGGATTCTGTCAATGACCGAGTCATCTGGGATATTAACCCCCAGCTGAGTCAAGCGGCTGTGTAGCCCAGACATCTTGAGGATGTGCTCACTGACAGAACTATGCTCCTCCATCTTACAGCTGAAGAACTTGTCGGAGACATCATATCTCTCGACCCGGGCATGAGCTTGAAAAACCAGTTTCAGCTCCTGGAACATCTCATATGCTCCGTGTTGCTCAAAACGCTTTTGGAGCCCCGGTTCTAGACTGTAAAGCATGCCGCATTGAACAAGGGAGTAATCATCGCAGCGTGATTGCCAAGTGTTCATAACATCTTGTTCCGCTGGGAGAACGGGTGCGTCACCTAGCGGTGCATCTAGGACATACAATCTCTTGGAAGCTATGAGGATGATCCTCAAGCTACGGACCCAGTCCGCATAGTTGCTTCCATCATCTTTCAGCTTGGTTTTCTCTAGGAACGCGTTGAAATTGAGGGTGACATTCGCGTTGGCCATTGGATCTACATCATAGATTGTAAAGACAATTTTAGACTAAGTTCATGATAATTAAGTTCATTTAATGAACTCCCACTTAGACAGACATCTCTCTAGTCTTCCAAGTGATACATGATCCATGTCAACTAGCCCGTGTCCGATCATCACGTGAGACGGACTAGTCATCCATGGTGAACATCTTCATGTTGATCGTATCTTCTATACGACTCATGTTCGACCTTTCGGTCTTCCGTGTTCCGAGGCCATGTCTGTACATGCTAGGCTCGTCAAGTCAACCTAAGTGTTTTGCGTGTGTAAATCTGGCTTACACCCGTTGTATGCGAACGTTAGAACCTATCACACCCGATCATCACGTGGTGCTTCGGAACAACGATCCTTAGCAACGGTGCACAGTTAGGGTGAACACTTCTCTTGAAATTTTATTGAGAGATCATCTTATTTACTACCGTCGTTCTAAGCAAATAAGATGTAAACATGATAAACATCACATGCAATCAATATAGTGACATGATATGGCCAATATCATTTTGCTCCTATGATCTCCATCTTCGGGGCACCATGATCATCACTGTCACCGGCACGACACCATGATCTCCATCATCATGATCTCCATCATTGTGTCTTCATGAAGTTGTCTCGCCAACTATTACTTCTACTACTATGGCTAACGCTTAGCAATAAAGTAAAGTAATTACATGGCGTTTATGATTGACACGCAGGTCATACAATAAATAAGACAACTCCTATGGCTCCTGCCGGTTGTCATAATCATCGACATGCAAGTCGTGAATCCTATTACAAGAACATGATCAATTCATACATCACAATGCATCACATCACATCCTTTGGCCATATCACATCACAAGGCACATGCTGCAAAAACAAGTTAGACGTCCTCTAATTTGTAGTTGCAAGTTTTTACGTGGCTGCTATAGGTTACTAGCAAGAACGTTTCTTACCTACGTCAACACCACAACGTGATTTGCCAATTGCTATTTACCCTTCATAAGGACCCTTTTCATCGAATCCGATCCGACTAAGGTAGGAGAGACAGACACCCGCTAGCCACCTTATGCATCTAGTGCATGTCAGGCGGTGGAACCGGTCTCACGTAAGCGTACGTGTAAAGTTGGTCCGGGCCGCTTCATCCCACAATACCGCCGAATCAAGATAAGACTAGTAGCGGCAAGCAAATTAACAAACTCGACGCCCACAACTGCTTTGTGTTCTACTCATGCATAGATTCTACGCATAGACCTAGCTCATGATGCCACTGTTGGGAGACGTAGTAGTAAATCAAAATTTTCCTACGTTCACCAAGATCTATCTATGGAGAAACCAGCAACGAGAGGGGAGAGATTGCATCTTCATACCTTTGAAGATCGCTAAGCGGAAGCGTTACAAGAACGCGGTTGATGGAGTCGTACTCGCAGCGATTCAGATCGCGGTAGATCCGTTCAAGTGCCGAACGGACGGCACCTCCGCGTTCAACACACGTGCAGCCCGGTGACGTCTCCAACACCTTGATCCAGCAAGGAGGAAGGAGAGGTTGGGGAAGGGCTCCAACAGCAGCACGACGGCGTGGTGGTGGTGGAGTAGCAAGGTATTCCGACAGGGCTTCGCCTAAGCGCTGCGGAGGAGGAAGAAGAGAGGTAGGGCTTCGCCGTGAGAGAGAGAGATCAAATCCTGTCTCAAAACATCCAAAACCTCAAGTATATATAGGAGGAGGGACGTGGAGGGCTGGCTTGGCCTCTACTCCAAAGAGGAGATGGCCGGCTGAATTAAAGGGAGAGTCCACCTCCCACAAGGGAGGTGGATCTCCTCCTTTTAAATCCTTTTTGCCTTATCTCCTTATCTCCAGCCGCATGGGCCTTTAGCAAAAGTCTTGCCCAGCCCAATAAGGGCTGGCACACTTTATCTAACAGCCCATGTGGTCCTTTGGTCGTCACACCCCTCCCGGGGGTCCTCCGGCACCCTCCCGGCACTCCCGGTACACTACCGATGAGCCCGAAAACTTTCCGGTGACCAAAACTGGACTTCCTATATATCAATCTTTACCTCCGGACCATTCCGGAGCTCCTCGTGACGTCCGAGATCTCATCCGGGACTCCGAACAACCTTCGGTAATCACGTATACCTTTTCCCTATAACCCTAGCGTCATCGAACCTTAAGTGTGTAGACCCTACGGGTTCGGGAGACACGTAGACATGACCGAGACACCTCTCCGGCCAATAACCAACAGCGGGATCTGGATACCCATGTTGGCTCCCACGTACTCCACGATGATCTCATCGGATGAACCACGATGTCAGGGATTCAATCAATCCCGTATACAATTCCCTTTGTCTATCGGTATGGTACTTGCCCGAGATTCGATCGTCGGTATCGCCATACCTTGTTCAATCTCGTTACCGGCAAGTCTCTTTAATCGTTCCGTAACACATCATCCCGTGGCTAACTCCTTAGTCACATTGAGCTCATTATGATGATGTCTTACCAAGTGGGCCCAGAGATACCTCTCCGTCACACGGAGTGACAAATCCCAGTCTTGATTCGTGTCAACCCAACAGACACTTTCGGAGATACCCGTAGCGTACCTTTATAGCCACCCAGTTACGTTGTGACGTTTGGCACACCCAAAGCATTCCTACGGTATCCGGGAGTTACACAATCTCATGGTCTAAGGAAATGATACTTGACATTGAAAAGCTTTAGCATACGAACTACACGATCTTGTGCTATGCTTAGGATTGGGTCTTGTCCATCACATCATTCTCCTAATGATGTGATCCCGTTATCAACGACATCCAATGTCCATGGTCATGAAACCGTGACCATCTATTGATCAACGAGCTAGCCAACTAGAGGCTCACTAGGGACATGCGATGGTCTATGTATTCACACATGTATTACGGTTTCTGGTTAACACAATTGTAGCATGAATAATAGACAATTATCATGAACTAGGAAATACAATAATAACCATTTTATTATTTCCTCTAGGGCATATTTCCAATAGTACCTACCTACATACGGGATTTCCATGTCGTTCCAAGAAAATTTGTATGTTCCATCTCTAAATTTCAAAATAAATTTTCCTTTTTGTGTGCTCGTACCGCTCATGAAATGGTAGTTGGTGACCGGTATTTTTCCATGCTAGATGTGTTATTCTCAAGACGAGTGTTTATTCACTTGTCAATGCATGAGAGTAAGGCGGTAATAGGGATGCCCATTCCCAAAATAAAAATAAAAAAATACTTTATGTTGTCAAATAATAAATTCCTTGGAAAGTGTTGGTATGGAAGGAAATCGTGGATACAACTAGCCATGGAAAGTGAAAGTATGGGGGAAAAAGGAATGAACTTTATTTTCTGTTTGGGAACCACCTATGATGTATCTAGCATGGAAAGATATTGAAATCTCTCGGTCATTTTCGTTGACAGGAAAGGCATGCCACCCAAAATATTTTTCTCTATCAACTTAAACACCTGAGCTCTCTCACCTCTACAAATCCCTACTTCCCTCTATGAAGGGCCTATCTATTTACTTTATGCAATTTTTAATTTTCAATTTGAGTCTCCATCTTCTCTTATGAAGCACCAACTAGGAGGCACTATGATCATACTTGAGCATTAGGTGTAGCTAATATTTGAGTGTGTATTGTGAATGGATCAATGATTGAGCATGATGGGCTAGGGATAACTTTCTTTAGCGTTGATATTTTGAAAGACATGGTTGCTGTTGATATGCTTGAGTATTAAAGTTTTCATGTCATAACTAGACTATTGCTTTGAACCATTTAAAAGTCCAAATGTCCATGCTACTAAGAAAAGAATATATGATGAACATGTTAGGCAACATTCCACATCAAAAATTCTGTTTTTATCATTTACCTACTCGAGGACGAGTAGGAATTAAGGTTGGGGATGCTGGTACGTCTCCAACGTATCTATAATTTTTGCTTGTTCCATACTATTATATTATCAATCTTGGATGTTTTACAATCATTTATAGCAACTTTATATCATTTTTTGGGACTAACCTATTGAGATAGTGCCAAAGTGCCAGTTGTTGTTTTTGCTTCTTTTTTGCTTCGCAGAAAATCAGTACCAAATGGATCCCAAACACTACAGGAATTTTTGGAGAATTTTTGATTGACCAGAAGATCCAAAATTGGCCAAAGAGCACCGAGATAGGGGCCCCAGGGTGGCCACCCTCCATCAGGGCATGCTAGAGGCCCCCGGCGTGCCCTGGTGGAGGGTGCCCACCTTAGGACCCCCCCTCAACCGACTATCAAGCCTATAAATTCCCATATTTTTGGAAACCCTAGGGGAGTCGACGAAACACAATTCCAGCCGCCGCAAGTTAACCTCGAGATCCAATCTAACACCATCACGGAGGGGTTCATCTTCATCATAGCTGCCTCTTCGATGATGCGTGAGTAGTCCACCATAGACCTACCAGCCCGTAGGCAGTAGCTAGATGGCTTCCTCACTCTCCATGATTCTTAATACATTGGTCTCTTGGAGATCTATTTGATGTAATGACTTTTGCGGTGTGTTTGCTGGGATCCGATGAATTTTGAGTTCATGATCAGTTTCTATCCATGAATATGATTTGAGTCTTCTTTGATCTCTTATTTGCATGATTACTTAAAGCCTCGTATTTCTTATTTGAATCTTTGGTTTAGTTAGGCCAACTAGATCATTTTATCTTGTCATGGGAAGATGTGCTTTGTGATGGGTTTGATCTTGCAGTGTTCTTTCCCAGTGACAGAAGGGGCAGCAAGACACTCATGTATCGTTGCCATTAAGGATAACAAGATGGGTTCTATTCCTACATGAATTGATCTTGTCTACATCATGTCACCGTTCTTATTGCATTACTCCGTTTCCCCATGAACTTAATACTCTAGATGCATGATGGATAGCGGTCAATGTGTGGAGTAATAGAAGTAGATGCAGAATCGTTTCAGTCTACTTATCTTGGATGTCATGCCTATATAATGATCATTGCTTGGATATCGTCATGATTATTTGATCTTCTATCAATTGCCCAACAGTAATTTGTTCACCCACCGTGTGCTATACTCATGAGAGAAACCACTAGTGAAACCTACGACCCCGGGTCTACTTTTCCAACATATTGCTTTCCGATCGACTACTTTGCCTTTTTGTTTTCATATCTATTAATCGAAAAAACCAAAAATTCCTTGTTGCACATTTTTTTACTTATTTTATTTCGTGTTCTTGCAAGATCTATTTGCCAAAGCTATCATTACCTAATCTATCTTATTACAGTAGAGGGCTTGACAACCTCTCTTTTGCGTCGGGTTGCAAGTATTATTTATTTGTGTGCAGGTGCTGCTTACGTGGGTGCGTGATCTTCTTCTACGGATTGATACCTTGGTTTCATAACTGAGGGAAATACTAACCGTCGCTGTTCTGCATCATCCCTTCCTCTTTGGGGAAATACCGACGCTGTCTCAAGCCACGTCACCTCTTCACAGAAAACCCAACTCAGATCATGAGTATCAGACCGCTTACCTCCCATCGGCACACGGTAATCGAGGGATGTCATTAACCTTAACCAAAAAATTTAACACTATGGGCCTCACGACGGTATGACGACCGGGAAGTCATCAATGGACGCACTAGTATCAACCGAACATAGAAGGGGGGAAGAACTCGCCCCGCAAGCCAAAGACTTTGGGCGCGAGAGGCTACAAGGGATCATCGACCTTGGCATTGGAGGATAGTTCGGGGGCTACCGAGGGAGTCCTAGACTAAGGGGTCCTTGGGCCGCTAGTCTACCTCTTATGGGTCAGATAGGTGGGCCACTTTGTGACTATTACTTGAATGCCGAGCTATAAGGCAACTCCGTGTTTAGGAAGGAAACCTCCGATGCGTTGGTGTGTCCTCCAAGGCTACATGGCGTAATCGGCATGTTGATTCCCTGATGGCAACCGACCATGTGTAATCCCAGGTACCGCTGGTGTCTATATAAACCAGAGGGTTTAGTTTGCAGAGGAGGAGAACCATCATCCTACTCATCTAGGGGTTAGTGTTGGTGTCAAAACCGGCGGATCTCGGGTATGGCGCCCCGAACTGTGAGACTGGCATCGATGGTAATAGGAGACAAGGGAGACAAGCTTTACCCAGGTTCGGGCCCTCCTATGGAGGTAATACCCTATGTCCTGCTTGATTGTATTGATGATATGTGGTTTACAGAGTTGATCTACCTCGAGATCGAATAACTAAACCCTAGATGAGTTGTTCTATATCTACAACCTAAAACCCTCCGGCTTATATAGACGCCAGAGGGTATCTAGGGTTTACACATGGTTGGTTATACGCCAAAGAGATAAACATGCCTATTCACTACATTAAACGTGGAGGACAAGCCACGATTCCTAAAGCTTCCTTCCTGGAGATAGGGCCTTCGATCGATCCAATGTTCGGCAAGCGTCCCATACAGTCCGACCCATAAGAAACATGTCGGCTTCCCAAGGACCCCTTAATCCAGGACTCCCTCGGTAGCCCCCGAACTTACCTCCAATGCCAAGGGTCTTAGCTTCAATTGCTTCGTATAATCAGAGTCTTCGGCTTGCGAGGTAGTTCTTCCCCCGAGTTTAGTTCGGCCTCCGATGACATGTAGTTTTCCGAATAGAGGCGCGTCCGAACACCATGAATAGGTCAGCCCTTAAGGCCAAATGTCAAAGGGTAAAATAACGACCCCTAACGACCCTTCTGACGAAAGGTCACGACCCACCACAACTGCTGAGCCAGTTGCAAAAACATCATTCGCGGTTCAAGGCCATTTTCATCAACACATTCTATCAATGCACAGATCGTGTCTTGTTTTATACGGGATACGTTTAATCATGCGCGTGCAACGACACACACGTCTTGAGAAGCGGAGGGATTCACGGTGCAACAAGGGGAGGCCAAATAGCGGTAAGCCTCATAAAAGGGAAAAGAAAACCCCAAGGCTTAACCACGCTCCCCATTCGCACCCTCTGCATCCCCATCCTTCTGAGCTTCCACAATGCAGATCTAGGTCTTCCATCACACCTTCTCCGAGCTAACCCATGGCGGGATCCGGATTCAATGGCAAGTGGGAGGCCTCCATGGTCACAGACCAAGACATCCGGGACCTTAAGGCCACCGGCTACCTCCCTACCAACATCTTCCATCGTGCGCCGGAGAAGGACCAGGTGATCCCCACCCCCAAGTCAGGCGAAAGGGTGGTCTTTATTCCCCACTTCATCCAAGGATTGAGCTTCCCACTCCACCCCTTTGTTAGGGGCCTCATGTTCTTCTACGACCTCGACTTCCATGACCTCCCGCCAAACTCCTTCATGCACATATCGCCCTTCATCCTCGTCTGCGAGGCTTTTCCGCGGGTCGAACCACACTTCGGTCTTTGGCTCAAGGTGTTTAACATCAAGCCGAAGTGTGTCATAGGTGAACACGCAGACTGCGGCGGGGCTGTCATCGGCAATCTCACCCGCGTCGTATGGCCCTCTAGCACCTTCATTGACACCATCAAAGTATGGCAGAAGGAGTGGTTTTACATCATCGAGCCGAGGGAGGAAGGTCAAGCTGCCCCAGCTGGATTTAGATCCGGTCCCCCACCAGACTAACATCGTGGCTTCTAAAGGGCCTCAACTAGGGGTCGAGCAAGGAGGTGAGCGACCTGCAGAAGCACATCGGCTCCATGATCGAGAATAACATCGCGCTGACCAACGTGGTCCAGGTCATGCTCCGACGTCGCATCCTCCCCTGTCAACGCTGGGATACTCCCCTGTGGGCTCGTCAGATCAATGACGAGCCCATGATTTGGCACCTCTTCCGCACTACTCGAGAGAAGCTGTGGAAGGAGCTCTTCAAGTCGCAGAAGGATTGGCCAGCCAAAGAAGAGGATCGGTTTCTACACGCCGCTAAGCCTGCCTCCAAGGTATAGCATAGCTCTGTGTGATCGGCTCTACTTATTGTAAACAAGTTTGTAAAACCGACCATTCTTTGCAGAAATGGCTGAGCAAAGCCACGGGCATCGACTGCCCAGCGCCTCAGCCTGAAGACAACAGGTCCGGGCTGTTAGCGGAGATGCTCGTCGAGGCACCTACGAAGAAAGAGAAGAAGAAGAAACCAGGCCAAGAAGGCGTGCGCATCAGGGACTAGCTAGAGGCTGTGTCCGAAGAAACCCATGCCTCCTCGAATCAAGAGGAGCATGAGGACGAGGAGGAAGGCGAGGGGGAGGGCGATTCCCCCTCACAATAAAGAGAGCGGCATCGTCGGACGCTACAGAGGAGGTACCCCCTCCCGCCCCGAAGAAAGCGCGTTAGACACAGGTTATCCTGTCCCACAACAGTTCGGACTCGGGTACCGATTCCGATGACTTCGAGAGGGTTCAATGAAGGAGCCTAAGGTTCAAGCCCCCTGCTCGAAGGTGAGGATCCGAAGACTCCTTTAGTTGTCATTGATAAGTTTATAGTTTAATAATATGCGAGCATTTATTGACTTTGTAGACCACCACGCATGCTCCCCACCGACCAAGTTTCGGACGGGGAGACCCCGCCCGCTGAGCTAGCGGAGAGCGGGAATGCGTCGCATCCCACCCCTCCGGGTGTCGCGAAGGACACCGCGGAGGTGTCATCCCAGCATGCTCCTATGGAGCCAGGCACTACCAGCGGGGGAGACGACATCATGGCCGAGGCTAACACCTCGGTCATCGAAGACTAGGGCGATACCCCACCCGAATACTGAGGAGGCCGGACGAGCGACCGCTCAGTCCCCTCTGAGGGCATCTCCGGAGCGCACCACGCCTTCGGAGGTACTGGTTCAGTCCCCGGTTGGTGATCGGGTTGTCTGATCACCACCGGTACCACCGACCAATGGGTGGTCGGTTATGGGGGAGGCTCTATCAAGCGCCTCCATCTCTGAGGTGCACCACACCATATGGGTGCGGTATTGTAGAGCATTGAGTCCGTCGACAACAGACTGAAGGAGGCCTTCAAGGGTCTCCTGGCGGGCTTTCAGATAAGGCACGCGACACTCTTATTTGCAAAATGTTTATTTATTTTTATGATTATATACATGGCATCCCCCGAGCACTAGGTGAGTTTGAAAAACTTACATAGGGGTCAATCATGGATCATTATCGGAACTATATATGAAATTATATGGTCGGAATGTTATAACAACCCTTAAGAGGTCCGGACATAAGATCGGATTGACAATAATTCGGAAGTTTTGAACCCATATAACCTTACAAGGATTTGAGTGTTGCAGGCTTCGTCATCGGTGGCGGCTGTGAATGATGCCAAGCTGGACGAGCTGAATCGGAAGCTCAAAAGCTCCCAAGACGAGCTTGATGCTCTCAACAAGAGATTCCAAGAGGCGCAAGGTAAGCCTTACTCAATATACAAAAAATTATGGTTATCCTACTGTCGATGCATTATTCCTATTCTTGATGCTTACATAGCCTCAACGAAGGAAATGGAGAAGCTTAGGGCCAAGCTGCAAAATGCGAAGCAGGAGGCTCCGGTTGAGAGGGCGGCGGCCGCACAAGTGGCTTCCATGTTGTCACCCTAAGGGCCACCAGCGACAAGAACTAGGCTTGGGTGGAGGATATCCAACATGAGCTCAAGGAGGCCGGCCTCAAGTGTGAGGCCCTTGAGCTGAAAGGCAAGGAGCAGGCTACCAAACTATCCACCATGAAAACCGAACTCCAAAAGGAGCGGGTGGATAGGAGGTATTTCGAAGAACACATTTGCCAGATGAAGGCTATAACAGATGGTAAGCCATACTTATTGCAGTGTGTCTTCAGGTAGCAAGTTTGAGTTGCTTACCCGGGTGTGGCGTTCCTCAGGTGCCTGCTCTGACCTCCACAAGAGCGTAGTGGACGCGAATCAGCTATATGCTTTGCGGGAAGAAGGAGATGAAGCTCGCCTATTCTGGGCGTAGTTTGAAGCCCTCGAGCTCTCTCCTCTTCTTTTCGAGCAGATGAAGCAGCTAATGGAGCTGCACCGGATGGCGGAGCCGGCCATGAAGGACCTCTACATCTGGTTATGGTCCAATGAGCCACTGCTTGACAGCTACTCCGGCCTGATGCAAAAGCTGATCGATGCTGCACCCCGCCTCGATGCTATGAAGCACTCCTCCTGCATCGAGGGAGCTCGGATGGCCTTTTTGAAGGCCAAGGTGCATTGGCTAGTGATGGATCCGATGAAGATAGCAACCGCCCCGCCGCCTCCTGGGAAGGAACATAGGCGCCCCAAGCTGTACTTCACTGGAGTAATGGAGGGTGGTCAGGCGATAGAGTCACAGTGCTCGAAACAGAGCATGTATGATTAGGTTGTAATATGTCTGAATACATTTTAATGTTTTAATGTTATAATTTTATCATGCTTTCAATGTTTTTCATTCCTTTATAACTCTTGTGTGGCCGTTGAAACTGAAAGCTGCGAGTCGTCGGCTTCAGCCCCCATGTTGATACTACATGGGGTGTCTCTGCCAATGCACCATGTCTCTTAGCCGAGTTATCGGAACCCGAAGGCGGTAGAGTGTGATTGACCAGGCAATCAGACCATAGTGCTTTATTGCTTTCACTTAGCTGTAGGGGAGCAAAAAGGACTGCGGGGGGGGGGGGGGCTGATGACTAGCCCCCAGAGTGTTGTGATGTTCAGATGAACTGCGACTAAGGCCAGCATCACATGGTTTGCATGAAGAACAAACCCCTTGTATAATACAGAATATCCTCTGACGAGGATTTAAGTATAACACTTTAAGCTCGAATTCACAGACTGGCTCTCGCATACTATGCCAGTCAGTTTTCACCTTTCTGATGACCCACAAGTATAGGGGATCTATCATAGTCCTTTCGATAAGTAAGAGTGTCAAACCCAACGAAGAACAGAAGGAAATGACAAGCGGTTCTCAGTAAGGTATTCTCTGCAAGCCCTGAAATTATCGGTAACATATAGTTTTGTGATAAGATAATTTGTAATGGGTTGCAAGTAACAATTGTAACAATGGTGTAGCAAGGTGGCCCAATTCTTTTTATAGCAAAGGACAAGCCTGGACAAACTCTTATATAAAGCAAAGCGCTCCCGAGGACACATGAGAATTTATGTCAAGCTAGTTTTTATCATGCTCACTTGATCTGCATTCGCTACTTTGATAATTTGATATGTGGGTGGACTGGTGTTTGGGTGCTGCCCTTACTTGGACAAGCCTCCCACTTATGATTAACCCCTCCTACAAGCATCCGCAACTACGAAAGAAGAATTGAGATAAATCTAACCATAGCATGAAACGTGTGGATCCAAATCAGCCCCTTACGAAGCAACGCATAAACTAGGGTTTAAGCTTTAGTCACTCTAGCAACCCATCATCTACTTATTACTTCCCAAAGCCTTCCTCTAGGCCCAAAAAATGGTGAAGTGTTATGTAGTCGACGTTCACATAACACCACTAGAGGAGAGACAACATACATCTCATCAAAATATCAAACGAATACCAAATTCACATGATTACTTATAACAAGACTTATCCCATGTCCTCATGAACAAACGTAACTACTCACAAAACATGTTCATGTTCATAATCAGAGGAGTATTAATGATGATCAAGGATCTGAACATATAATCTTCCACCAAGTAAACCAACTAGCATCAACTACATGGAGTAATCAACACTACTAGCAACCCATAGGTACCAATCTGAGGTTTTGAGACAAAGATCGGATACAAGAGATGAACTAGGGTTTGGAGAGGAGATGGTGCTGGTTGAGATGTTGATGGAGATTGACCCCCTCTTGATGAGAGGATCGTTGGTGATGACGAGGACTTCGATTTCCCCCTCTCGGAGGGAAGTTTCACCGGCAGGATCGCCCTACCGGTGCTCTAGATTGGTTCTGCCCAAGTTCCGCCTCGAGACGGTGGCGCTTTGTCCTGAAAGGTCTCTTATGATTTTTTCCTTGACGGAACCCTACATATAGCAGAAGATGGGCATCGGAGGGCTTCCAGGTGGGCCACAAGCTCGCTAGCCGTGGCCAGGGGGGCAGCAGGCTTGTGGCTCCCTGGTGGGCCTCGTGATGTATTTCTTTTGCCCAATATTTTTTATATATTCCAAAATAATTCT
Source organism: Hordeum marinum (assembly GCA_022496015.1). Classification (NCBI taxonomy): domain Eukaryota; kingdom Viridiplantae; phylum Streptophyta; class Magnoliopsida; order Poales; family Poaceae; genus Hordeum; species Hordeum marinum. The sequence goes on from CM039672.1 coordinate 219,745,254, forward strand.
CCGTAGATTTTCAGGACTTTTGGAGTTGTGCAGAATAGGTATATCAGATTTGCTCCTTTTCCAGTCCAGAATTCCAGCTGCCGGCATTCTCCCTCTTCATGTAAACCTTGTAAAATAAGAGAGAAAAGCAATAAGTATTTTACCAAAATGTGTAATAACAACCCATAATGCAATAAATATCAATATAAAATCATGATGCAAAATGGACGTATCAACTCCCCCAAGCTTAGACCTCGCTTGTCCTCAAGCGGAAGTCAAAATCAATAAATATGTCCACATGTTTAGAGATAGAGGTGTCAATAAAATAAAATACGGACATGAAGGCATCATGATCATATTTAGAACAACAATATATTTTGACATATAATTTCTTATGCTAAAGTAACAATAAATTCACAATGGCAAAGTATGAATCAAGAACTCTATTGAGAACTGACAAACTATGATCTCAGTCATTGAAGCAATCCCAATTTATCATAACGTAGGAAAGAGTCAATATAAGAGCTTGTAAAGCAAATCCACATACTCAATCATCTTTTAGTCTTTCACAATTTCTAAGACTCACGCGGTACCTATGAGTTCAAAGTTTCAATCGGACAGAGAGAAAGATAGGGGCTTATAGTGTTGCCTCCCAACTATTTACCTCAAGGGTAACGCCAACAGTAATAACTCATGCTCACCCACTTCCGAGTGGATATATGTGCCTAGATCATTCCCCAACATGTGGCACTTGCCAGAAGATAAAGGCGAAAATAAGGAAGGTGATTGAGATCACCACAACTCTTGCATAAAGGTAAGTACTAGAAAATAAAAGTAACAGATAGGCCCTTCGCAAAGGGAAACAGAGGTTGCCATGCGCTTTTATAATTGTATGCACAATCTCTTAATGCAAAAGAACGTCACTTTATATTGCCCCTTGTGATAGAGAACTTTATTATGTAGTCCGTCGCTTTTATGTCTTCCCTATCACAAGTTCCTATGAATTTTATTTTCCTCACACTAATAGATCACACTCATTTTGTGAGCAATTTTATAGCTTGCACCGATGACAACTTACTTGAAGGATCTTATTCTATCCTTAGGTAGGCATGGTGGACTCTCATGCCAAAACTGGGTTAAGGGTGTTTGGATGCACAACTAGTATCTCTACTTGGTGCGGAAGTTTTGGCTGATATGAGGTGGAAGCAAGCGACACATGTTGAGGGATCTATAACAATATAACTTCTATTCGAAAATAAGCAAACATAAAACATTATGTTGTCTTTCTTGTCCAACATCAACTTCTTAGCATATAATATTTTAATGAGTGCTCACAATCATAAAAGATGTCCAAGATAATATATTTATATATGAACCTCTCTTTCTTTATCACTTCCTTTAATTTCCCCAATGACCAACAACTATGTTTGTCAACCCACAAGAGGTTTCAATCGACATACCTTTTATATGTGAAGTCATCACACCCCATAAGATTTTCATATGTACTCTTTGCTTTTATTCTACACTTCTTTCTACTTCATCTTTCTCAAGATTAAAATCATACCAAGCAAGGCCCTCAACTCAAAATCACTTTTCATTATATAATTCACATACTTGCTTACATAGGGGGAATCATAAAGCAAAGACTCAAAACTATATCACACGAAAACTTTATTCTACTAGATCAAGACATAACCAAAAGGATTAAACTAAGAAAATATGATAAAAATAAAAATAAAAACAAAAATGACAGATTTGGTGGTGATACGATACCGGGGCATCTCTCCCAAGCTTGGCACAAGCCAAGGGGAGTGCCCGTACCCATAGGTGATGACGTGGGAGTTGTTGATGGGGTTGGAAGCCTTTCTAGTTTCCTCCTAAGCATAAAATTCCATTCCCTCAAATCGTCTACTTCCTAATCGAGCTTCAATATCCTTTGACATAATTCTTCCTTGCTCTCCTGCAGGAAACGTGAAGGGATAAATAGAACCTTGGGTTTTCGCCTTGTGCTTGATTTCTTGAACTCCACGTGCATATCTCCTGGCTGAAGTAGGGAGGCCTCTTCTTCATCCGAGCTTTATTCCTCGTACTTGCCTTATTGTTCCTCCTTTGAGAACAATCCATAAGGGTCCAAGTCTCCATAGAGCTTGGGATTGGCAAGATAATGCGATATGAAGCCCTCCGCATCAGAATCTTGGGACGACATATTGCTCTAAATCTGCTGCAGAAACAACTCAAAAAGAAAACAGGAGCTATTGTCATGATACGAGAATCAAAACCTTCGGGAGATTATATAATGAATTTTTACCGACCTGAAGGAGTATACCACAAGAAAACAGAGTCCAGGTGGTGCACGAGGTGGCCACAAGCCCTAGGGGCGCAACCAGGGGGGTGGCCACGTCGAGCAGGCTTGTCACCTCCTCGTGCATGAAAGCACGTTTGCTCCCTTGGTGGTTTTGGCAATTAATAACAACATATAAGTCATTGAACTAATGTTCCAACTAAGTACATTTCAGGGAAAGTTCAATGATAGGGATGGCCAAAGGATTGCGGAATTACCCCAAGATTCAAGGAAATAGGTTGGCCAAGATTCAAGCAAAGAGGACTCTACATTTTAAATTTGTGAGAAATCACATTGAGTCCATAGGAAAGCCAATAATATTAAAAGGGGGTAAAGTTATGATGATGGACAATATGCTCAAACATGCACAAGTGACAGTCACCAAAACATCCACAAAATCTCCCACCAAAGTCTGTCCAAAGCCAAATATGCAAAATCGAGGCAACCAACATTCCTATCCCGATGCCACAGATTCTAAACCCTAGGTAGACTCAGCCAAATCCTAACACTTAGGTGCAGCCGACACTGCACTCGGTGCCATCGAGTTGGGTTACCAAGATTCTGTTACGCAAGTTCTCATTTTCGATCTGTCTAAGAATGGTGAATTGGCGTCACCGAGATTGGCAAATCTGACCATTGGTCACCTTGTCGGGGCAACCGAGAATTGTATATCGGTCCCTCCGAGATTCAAAAGTTGCCACTTTTGGTCCCTTCGGTACCACCGAGAATTACACATCGGTGTCACCGAGTTGGTCATTTTGTGTGTAACGGTTGGATTTTTTGGGATGCCTATATATACCCCTTCACCACCACCCACTCGAAAGAGAAGCACTCATAACTATTCCATACCTATCCTACTCAGTTTTTTGAGAGAGAACCACCTACCCTTGTGTTGAGGTCAAGATCTTCCACTCCAACCATATGGATCTTGATTTCTAGCATCCCCAAGTTGCTTTCCACCAATCCCATCTCTTCTACCAAGCCAAATCTGTCAGAGAGTGATTATGTGTTGAGGAGTCTATCATCTTGAAGCACAAGAGCAAGGAGTTCATCATCATTACCGAGCCTATTACCTTTTGGAGGGTGGTGCCTCCTAGATTGGTTAGGTGTCGCTTGGGAGCCTCCTACTTCGTGTTGTGAAGTGAACCAAGAAGTTTTTAAGGGCAAGGAGATCACCTACTTCGTGAAGATCTACCCATAGTGAGGTTAGTCCTTCGTGGATGGAAGCCACATGGAATAGTCAAGGTTGCTTCTTTGTGGAACCCTTCATGGACTCTCACGACCGTTACCCTCCGCGGGTTGAAGACTCCATGAACATGGACATACGATAGCACCACCTATCGGAACCACGGGAAAAATCATCGTGTCATCACTTGTGTTTGCTTTCCGAACCCTCTCTTTACTTACATGTGCAATGTCTTTACTTTCCGCTGCTACACTCTTATACATGCATTTGTAGGGTGTTACTTGATATGCTATGAATGCTAAAACTGCCAAGAGTTAAAATTGGGAAAAAGGAAAAACTTTTATTTGGTCAAGTAGTCTAATCACCCCCTCTAGACCTACTTTCGATCCTATAGTGCACTATTCGGACTATTTTAATTTTTCCTAATTTTAAATATTCCAAAATAGATGAAAATTGCCATAGAAAAAGTTCTGGAGTCTTTTTACTTATCGTACCACGTACCTATTCCTTTTCAGAGTCTGAAACATTCTGGTAAGTCTCCCTAATGTACTCCTCCAGAGTTATGGTATTGATGATATTGGTTTCAACATTATGGGAGTACCTAAGATATAATGTTTGATTCTTTGACCGTTCACCACCTTCGGGTTTGTACCTTCGATGTTGTTAATCTTTATGGCACCGAAACGGTATACATCTTCGATGACGTAAGGACCTTCCCATTTGGAGAGAAGTTTTCATGCAAAAAATCTTAAATGATAATTGTATAGCAAGACATGATCACCTACATTGAATTCACGCTTTTGTATCCTTCTATCATGCCATCTCTTAACCTTTTCTTTAAACAACTTAGCATTCTCGTAGGCTTGGGTTCTCCATTCATCAAGTGAGCTAATGTCAAATAACCTCTTTCACCGGCAAGTTTGAAATCATAATTGAGCTCTTTGATTGCCCAATAAGCCTTATGTTCTAGCTCTAGAGGTATGTGACATGCTAGTCAAGATAAGTCAATTGACTATGATAAGATGAAAATAGAAGAACTAACTAAAGAACTCAACACTCTTAAGTTAGCTCATGAATCTACTATTGAGGATCATAGAGACCTTGTAAGAACTCATGAGAAGCTACGCTTCGAGAAGCTCAATTTGGAGCAAGAACATGAATTTCTTACAGCTATCAATGACGATCTCCGAAAGAAGACTTCATCTTATCTTGCCAAATGAGTACTCTTGTCTACATTCATGCCACAAGTCAAATCTAAGAAAACTAGTAACAAAGGAAAGAAAGGCTCTTCATCTAGTAGCAACAATAAAAATGCTAAACCCCATGATGTTGCTCCTAGTAGTTCTATTGATTCCACTAATGATGATTCTCTTAGCCAAGTTACACTTGAGCATGAAAATGCTTTATTGAAAGGGATTATAGAGAAAGGTATCTACAAGAGTCTTGAAGTGTACAAACAATTTGATGAGATTGTACGCAAGCATGGAGGATACCGGAAGAATCACGGTGTTGGCTACTTTGACGCTAATGGAGTTGAATGGGAAGAAGTTCAATATCCTGAGCCCAAGTTTGTTCCTCAAAAGGAGAAGTATGAAAATACTCTTCCCAAAGGGACAAACACTCAAGATGACCTTCCACCACAAGACACCAAGCTCAAGGGCAAGAACAAGCTCCAAGAGGACTTTATCTCTTATGAAGATGAACCCCAAGCTTTGGTGAAGTGGGTTCCCAAGGCTACTACAAGATCAACTTCTACAAGTGCTACTTCAACACCAAGGATCCCCATCAACTTGATGTGGGTTCCCAAGAAGAAGAACTAGAGAGTTCTTGAGGGGTGACTCCACCAATGAAATTCACTCATATTCATTATTGGCAAGATCTATTTGCAATCAACATCAACCCTATGCAGTAGATCAAGGAGTCACACATTCGCTCAAAGGTAAGCAAGGGACAAGTTAATCAACAAATTAATTGACATCATTACACATGCTTTGCACTCCATGTCCATAGATATCCTTGTATTGGTCTCTTGTGTGTTGGGACTAACCCATGTAGGTGAGAAGAGTAAGGAAACAACAAGGATGCTCCCAACTCTTGGTGATCTTCATCAACCTTGAGCATCCACCACTACCTCACCAACATGAAGTCTTCATCGACAAAACCCAAGGTTAGTTTATCCCTCTTATGGGGGGATGTCACATCTGTTGGAAATATGCCCTAGAGGCAATAATAAATTAGTTATTATCATATTTCCTTGTTCATGATAATCGTTTATTATCCATGGTACAATTGTATTGATTGGAGACTTAGATGCATGTGTGGATACATAGACAAAACCATGTCCCTAGTATGTCTCTAATGGACTAGCTCGTTGATCAAAGATGGTTAAGGTTTCCTGGGCATGGACATGATATGTCATTTGATAAACGGGATCACATCATTAGGAGAATGGTGTGATGGACAAGACCCAAACTACAAACGTAGCATATGATCGTGTCAGTTTATTGCTACTGTTTTCTGCATGTCAAGTATATGTTCCTATGACCATGAGATCATGCAACTCACAGACATCGGAGGAGTGACTTGTGTGTATCAAACGTCGCAATGTAACTGGGTGACTATAAAGGTGCTCTACAGGTATCTCCGAGGGTGTCTGTTGAGTTGGCATGGATCAAGACTGGGATTTGTTACTCCATGTGACGGAGAGGTATCTCAGGGCCCACTCGGTAATACAACATCACAATAAGCCTTCCAAGCAATGTGACTAAGTGTTAGTCACGGGATCTTGTATTAAAGAACGAGTAAAGAGACTTGCCGGTAACGAGGTTGAACTAGGTATGGAGATATCGACGATCAAATCTCGGGCAAGTAACATACCGAAGAACAAAGGGAACGTTATACGGGATTGACTGAATCCTTGACATAGAGATTCGACCGATAAAGATCTTCGTAGAATATGTATGAACCAATATGGTCATCCAGGGCCCTCTATTGGTTATTGACTATAGAGGTGTCTCGGTCATGTCTACATAGTTCTCGAACCCGCAGGGTCTGCACACTTAAGGTTTGGCGACGTTTCGGTAGTATAGAGTTATCTATGGTGGTGACCGAAGGTTGTTCGGAGTCCCGGATGAGATCTAGGATGTCACGAGGAGCTCCGGAATGGTCCGGAGGTAAAGATTCATATATAGGAAGTCCTATTTTGGTCGCCGGAAAAGTTTCGGGCTCATCGGTAGTGTACCGGGAGTGCCGGTAGTGTACCGGGGGACCATGAGGAGAGGTATTTCGACCCAAGAGGCTACATGGGCTGTGGGAGGGTGGAAACCAGCCCTTAGTGTGCTGGTGGAAGTCCTCTAAGAGGCCCATGCGGCTGGACTTGAGGAAGAGAGAAAAAAGCCAAGGTGGAAATAAATTCAAAGTAGGAAAGGAGGAATCCTAATCCTACTAGGATTCCTCCAATCCTCCTTGCGCAAGGGCAGCCTTGGGGCTAGCCCTCCTCCTCCCTCCCTCTTATATATACTAGTGGTATTGGGTGTTTTGCACTAGATTTTACGGCCACGTGCTACCCGTTCCACCGGTGCTCCTCTAGATCGGATTTCCGCAATGCTTAGGTGAAGCCCTGCCGGAATTGCTCCACTACCATCGCCGGAGCGCTGTCATGCTGCCGGTGAACTCTTCTTCCTCTCCACTTCCTCTTGCTGGATCAAGACAGTGGAGATCGTCATCAAGCTGCACGTGTGCTGAACGCAGAGGTGCCATCCGTTCGATGCTAGATCGGAAGGACCATGATCAAGATCGCGAGACGGTTCGTGATGAGTTCGCGGGACGGATCGTGATGAGTTCACGGGACGGATCGTGATGAGTTCACAGGACAGATCGTGATGAGATTGCAGGAAGGATCATGATGAGTTCGCGGGACGGATCGTGATTGGATCGCGGGACGGATCATGATGTGATCGCGGAACGCTCGGCGATTTGGATCGCGAAGAAGTTTGACTACACCAACCGCGTTTCTTAACGCTTCCCGCTTAGCGATCTACAAGGGTATGTAGATCCACTCTCACTCTCGTAGATGCTCATCACAATGGATAGATCTGCGTGTGCGTAGGAAATTTTATGTTTCCCATGCGACGTTCCCCAACAGTGGCATCATGAGCTAGGTCTATGTGTAGATGAGATCTCGAGTAGAACACAAAAGGTTTGTGGGTGTTGATGCTTAGATTGCTTCCTCCCTTGGTCAGATTTTGGTTCAACGGTATTGTGAGATGAAGTGGCCCAGACCAACATTACTCGTACGCTTACGAGAGACCGGTTCCCTCGACCACAACTTGTTGCATAGATGGCTTGTGGGTGCCAGTTTCTCTCACTTTAGTTGGATCGGATTCGACAAAGGCGGTCCTCGAGAAGGTTGAAAAGCAACTAGTGTATCACCGTTGTGGTTTTTGCGTAGATGAGAATTGTTCTTGCTAGAAACCCGTAGCAGCCACGTAAAACATGCAACAACAATTAGAGGACGTCTAACTTGTTTTTGCAGGGTATGTTGTGATGTGATATGGCCAATTACATGATGTGATATATGTGATGTATGAGATGATCATGTGATGTATAGAATTTCACGACTTGCATGTCGATGAGTACGGAAACCGGCAGGAGGCATAGGGTTGTCTTTAATTATTGTATGACCTGCGTGTCAATCATTAAGCGCTATGTAATGCTTTACTTTATAGCTAAACGGTAGCAATAGTAGTAGAAGCATGGTGGGCGTGACAACCCCGATGGTGACACGTTGATGGAGATCAAGATGATGGAGATCATGGTGTCATGCCGGTGACGATGGAGATCATGCCGGTGCTTTCATGATGGAGATCAAAAGCACAAGTTCATGGCCATATCATGTCACTTATGAATTGCATGTGATGTTAATCCTTTTATGCACCTTGTTTTGCTTAGTACGACGGTAGCATTATAAGGTGATCCCTCACTTAAATTTCAAGATAAATTGTGTTCTTCCCGAGTGTGCACCGTTGCGAAAGTTCGTCGTGTTGAGACACCACGTGATGATCGGGTGTGATAGACTCTACGTTCACATACAACGGGTGCAAGCCAGTGTTGCACGCGCAGAACACTCAGGTTAAACTTGACGAGCCTAGCATGTACAGACATGGCCTCGGAACACAAGAGACCGAAAGGTCGAACATGAGTCATATTGTAGATATGATCAACATAATGATGTTCACCATTGAAGCCACCTCAACTCACGTGATGATCAGACTTGAGCTGGTGGATTTGGATCATGTGACACTCAGATGACCTGAGGGATGTCAATTTTAGTGAGAGCTTTAGTAGTTTGATTAACTAAACTCATTATCTTGAACAATAGTCTAAGTAAACTTTGCATAGTTATGTTGTAGATTACTAGCTCACGCTGTAGATTGCTTGAATTTTATATGTTCCTAGAGAAATAGAGTTGAAAGATGATGGTAGCAATATTGATATAGTTCTCCAAGTCACTATCACTAAGGTACTAGAACTTGGTGATGAACTATAAATTGCCAGGGATAGAAATAATGATTCCTGAGCTGTTCGCGATGTTTGACACCGCGAAGGTAGAAATCAAGAAGGAGCATCAAGTGTTGATGGTTAGTAAAACCACTAGTTTCGAGAAGGGCAAGGGCAAGGACGGAAACTTCATGGATAGCAAGTCAGTTGCTGCTCCGATGAAGCAACCCAAAGTTGAACCCAAACCCGAGACTAAGTGCTTCGATTATGAGGAGAAGCGGTCGCTGAAGCGGAACAACCCTTGATACTTGGTAAATAAGAAGGCTGGCAACATCGACAGAAGTATATTTGATATACGTGTTATTGATGTGTACTTTACTAGTTCTCCTAGTAGCACCTGGGTATTGGATACCGGTTCGGTTGCTAAATGTTAGTAACTCGAAATAAAAGCTACGGAATAAACGGAGAACTAGCTAAGGGTGAGGTGACGATATGTGTTGGAAACGTTTTCAAGGTTGATGTGATCAACATCGCACGCTCTCTCTACCTTTGGGATTAGTGACAAACCTAAATAAATGTTATTTGGTGTTTTGCGTTGAGCATGAACGTGATTGGATCGTGTTTATTGCAACACGGTTATTCATTTAAGTTGGAGAATAATGGTTATTCTGTTTACATGAATAATACCTTAAATGGTCAAGCACCCAGTGAGAATGGTTTGTTGAATCTTGATCGTAGTAATACACATGTTCATAACATTGATGGCAAAAGATACAAAGTTAATAATAATAGTACCACATACTTGTGGCACTGCCGCTAAATGTCATATTGGTATAAAACGCATGAAGAAACTCCATGCTGATGGATCTTTGGACTCATTCGATTTCGAATCAGTTGAGACATGCGAACCATGCCTCTTGGTCAAGATGACTAAGCACCCCATTTTCTGGTTTGATGGAGCGGGCAAGTGACTTATTGGAAATGATACATGATGATGTATGCAATCCAGTGAGTCTTATAGTGTCCGGTGGATATTGTTATTCTCTTACCTTCACTGATGATTGGAGTAGATATAGTGTATATTTGCTTAATGAAACACAAGTCTGAATCGTTTGAAAGGTTCAAGCAAATTCAGAGTGAAGTTTAAAGATCATCGTGACAAGAAGATAAAAAATGTCTATGATATGATCGTCGAGATGAATATCTGAGTTGCGAGTTTGGCATACAACTTTAGACAATGTGAAAATTGCTTCACAACTCACGCCACCTGGAACACCATAGTGTGATGGTGTGTCCGAACTTCATAGTCATGCTCTATTGGATATGGTGCATGCTATAATTGTTGGAAATATGCCCTAGAGGCAATAATAAATTAGTTATTATCATATTTCCTTGTTCATGATAATCGTTTATTAGCCATGCTATAATTGTATTGATCGGAGACTTAAATGCATGTGTGGATACATAGACAAAACCATGTCCCTAGTATGCCTCTAATGGACTAGCTCGTTGATGTAGTGACCCGACCTGAAAGGTCGAATCTCCGGTGTTTCCGTACCATCCCAAGATCATGCTGGTACACACACGGTACATCAATGTATATATCAAAGGGAAATCACACAGCATTATATTAATCGAAATCTCATATCGAGTCCTTTATTACAATAAAGATTACAATAAAGTGGCTGAAGGCCAACTCATGAGAATGTCTAAATCTTGCGGAAGCATCGAGGGTAGATGAGTCCATCTGACTCCAAGGGCATCTCACCGAGCGTAGAGCGTATCCTCACTCCTGGTCAGAAAAGTACTCTACAACATGATACGTTGCAGCCATATAGGTCAGCATATTGAATATGCCGGCAAAGTCACAAGAGAGGGGTGAAAAGATAATCCTCTAATCTATATGCAATTATGGCAGGTGGAGTAGTAAGTTTTGCGTAAAGCCAATTTTCCTACAACAAGAGAGGGCTAAGCAAAATTATTACTAAGTTGGTTGTTTAATGAGATGGTTCCACCAACCAATTCTCATACCCAAGTTATTAATACCCACATCATCAAATTAATTGTGTTAAGAGTTCCGAAAGTTTCAGTTCCTTTGGCTCAAGTCGTCCATGACCGTGGACACGGCTAATCGATTAGGTTGAGTACTCTGCAGAGCTTTGCACACGTTCCCCACAAGATTTGGTCGCCTCCGTTTGATTTCTTGCACTTCAGGGTGTTTGAGAAACGGATGACCAAAACATGGTCTTCCAAAGGGTTTCCCTGCAACTCTGTCGGTGCCCATCCTTTCCTACCGTTCTTCTACATCTCGTAGCACCGCCTGTCCAGGGTCACCACGATATCCAACCAAGCCAGAGCCCATAATGACTTGTGGCTGTGCAGGTAAGCCTTGGGTCTTGAAGCATTCATCCATCTCTTTGTGCCTGGGTGGATCTTTCCGCGTGAATACTGGCCATCTCCAGCAACACCTAGGCAAATCCACTGGTTTCTCCAGGGTGCCGTTCAACCATCATCCACCCAGAGGTATGTTGAAAACTCGGAGTCTTGAAGTCTTGATCATTATGTAGGTCTTGAAATTATTAACTCTCTCAACTCTCATGAATCACACAACCAACCCCGTCTACTAATAGCATAGCAAAATGTAAAACAATGTTTCCCGGGGCCAATGTGTCAAGTGTTGAGGGGGTACCTACCACATGGTACTACAACAATGTGACCAAGTTTCCAACTAACCTACTTTGCATGCAATTGGGGTGATGGAAGAACTAATGCAATAAAAACATGGGTAAAGATGATCAAAGTGACTTGCCTGATTGATGATCTTCGTACGTGAGTGACTCTAAGTAACAAGGCTCGCACTCCGGATAATCTAACGAAGCAAACAAGAGCACTCAATAAACATACAACAAAAATGATGTAACTCACAAACATCAACAATGAAATAGTAAACCATCAAGACAAACAATGCACAAATCACAAGCAAGAAAACACACAAAGTTTTGTTTTCAAAAAGGTGATGGATAAAACATTACTAACATAATGAAACCATTTGTATTAACCAAAACAATAGTTGACAGCAAGAAAACAATATTTTTTTATTAATAACAGAATTAAATAAATTTAAAGTTTGTTGAGAAAAACTTTAGTAAAGTTTATAAAAGTTTTGATAAACACTATATGAATCAACTATAGTTTTACTAACAAAAGAATGAAACTAAACTTATTATTTATTAACAAAACATGTTCTTAACAGAAAAGAATTTACAAATAAACTTGTCTTAGAAAACAGAATTAAATTATTTAAAACTTTGTTGAAAGAAAAACTATTACTAACTAGTTGTTTCAATCCAATTAAACCTATTTGAAAAGAAGTTGTGATTCCTATGTTAATAAAGAAACAAACTAAGAAAATTTACATTTTTTTATTAACAGTAAGTAAAACACTAAATGTTCAAGCAACAGCACCTACTAAACAAAATAAAACTAAATCTAATTGAAACTAACTAAAAATAAATAAATAAAACTATACTAACTAATAGGCAGAATCTGTTTATAGCTAAAACACTAAACAAATATATCCTAAAAATCCTCAAACTAAGCAATCTGATAGTACTAACTAATACCAAGCAGTAGCAAAAAGATTCATATCAAAATCTATTTTCAAACTCTAGTTATTCAGATTTGAATGTTTTGAGAAAATTTGATTAAATTCAAATTTTATAGGTCAAATTTAAAATTTAAAAGTACAGGGTGAAAGTACATGAAAAATGTGAGCTATTGCAAAAAGAATCAACTCAAAACATTAAACAGATTAAAAGTTATAACTAAAACAAATTTCTAAAACATTCTGTTTAACTAAAACTAAATAGAAAAAGGAAAAAAATTCTACCGGACGGCCAGGGTGACGTGGCAGGTTCCTATTGGCTGGCTAGCGTGTGCGTGTGGGCGTTTCGGGCGGTGCACCGGACCGAAGAGAAAAACGATTCGGGCTAAGGGGTTTCTAATCCTAGCCGTTCCCTATCGATCCTACGGTCTAGGGGAAAAACCGGCGACTTACCGGAGGGGAGGAAGATCTCTGGCGATGGTGGCGGCGGCCGGTGGTCGGAGGAGGTCGGAGAAGCGTCTCCAGTGGTTGAAGGAGGCAGCGGAGGAGCTCAGGCGACAGCGGCGGTCCTCCGGCGTCGAGTGGTGGCATCGGTGGGGCGAGGGGACGTCCGAGGCGACGGGCACGGCGGTGGGGACCTTCGGTTGGAGCAGCAACTCCGGCGAGCTCTCCTGCGACGGTCTAGTGACGGGAGAGAGGGGTTCGGGGGGAAATGGAGCGCGGGGGAGGGCCGCTACTTATAGGGTGCTCGGGGGGTGCGGGGAGGAGAGAGGAGGGAGATCCGGGGAGGGATTTCCCGGCGACGGTGGCGCGCGCGCGAGGTCAGTGATGACCGCGCGGGCGTTACGGGCGGTCGGGGTGGGACCCGGTGTCAGAGAGAGAGGGAGCGGTTTCTGCGCGTCGGTCGACCGGCTCGAAGTTAATTCGCGAATAAATGCCCATGGGCCGGCCCGTTTAAATACAAAACCGTTACTGTTTTTAATAGTCAGACCAGTAAGACCTCTTTAAAAGCATTCAAAACATTTCTAAATATAGGAGTATTATATATCAAAATTAACAGAATAATAAATGCCATTTATTGAAAATTTTTATTCTGTTATTTGAATAATTTCAAAAAAAATAATATTTTCAGAAATTGCCTAATTGTTTTAAAATCCTTTTTGCAAATATTTTCAAAACAACTCCTGGTTGTTTTTGTTCAAATAAAACACCAATTAGGTCCTGGTGTGGAGTGTCATGTTCCTCCTCTCTTATTTGAACTTTTTACCAAGAAATTCAAATAGGTGAAAGCAACACATTGAAAGTAGAAAGGGGTTTCAGAAATTCAGAGAAGGCATTTCAACTAATACATGTATTCAAGCAATGATGATGATGGATGCATAGCTATATTTCATAACATTCCAAAAATGAAATTTTGGGATGTTACAGTTGATCAAAGGATGGTTAAGGTTTCCTAGCCATGGACATGAGATGTCATTTGATAACGGGATCACATCATTAGGAGAATGATGTGATGGACAAGACCCAAACTACAAACATAGCATATGATCGTGTCAGTTTATTGCTACTGTTTTCTGCATGTCAAGTATGTGTTTCTATGACCATGAGATCATGCAACTCACGGACATCGGAGGAGTTCCTTGTGTGTATCAAACGTCGCAACGTAACTGGGTGACTATAAAGGTGCTCTACAGGTATCTCCGATGGTGTCTGTTGAGTTGGCATGGATCGACAGTGGGATTTGTTACTCCGTGTGACGGAGAGGTATCTCGGGGACCACTCAGTAATACAACATCACAATGAGCCTTGCAAGCAATGTGACTAATTGTTAGTTGTGGGATCTTGTATTACGGAACGAGTAAAGAGACTTGCCGGTAACGAGGTTGAACTAGGTATGGAGATACCGACGATCGAATCTCGGGCAAGTAACATACCGAAGAACAAAGGGAACATCATACGGAATTAACTGAATCCTTGACATAGAGGTTTGATCGATAAAGGTCTTTGTAGAATATGTTGGAAACAATGTGGACATCCAGGTCCCGCCATTGGTTATTGACCGTAGAGGTGTCTCGGTCATGTCTACATATTTCTCGAACCCGTAGGGTCTGCACACTTAAGGTTCGGTGACGTTTCGGTAGTGTAGAGTTATGTATGGTGGTGACCGAAGTTTGTTTTGAGTCCCGGATGAGATCCCGGACGTCACGAGGAGCTCCGGAATGGTCCGGAGGTAAAGATTCATATATAGGAAGTCCCAGTTTGGTTTCCGGAAAAGTTCCGGGCTCATCGGTAGTGTACCGGGAGTGCCGGTAGTGTACCGGGAGGCCTCCGGGAGGGGTATTTCGACCCCAATAGGTCCATGGGATGTGGGAGAATAATAACCAGCCCTTAGTGGGCTGGGAAAACAGCCACAAAGGCCCATGGCGCAGGAGAGAAAGTCCTAAAGCAAAAAGTGGAAAATCAGCCAATAGGAGGCAATCCTACTCCAACTAGGATTGGAGGTGAAGTAGGATTGCTTCCCACCTCCTATTTCGGCCAACCCAAAGGCCTTGGCTGCCTCTCCTCTCCTCTCCTCCTATATATACTAGTGGATTGGGTGGTTTTTGGACAGAATTTCCGGCCACGTGCTACCCGTTCCACCGGTGCATAGTTTCTCTAGATCGGTTTTCTGCAGCGCTTAGGCGAAGCCCTGCCGGAATTGCTCCACCACCATCATCGGAGCGCCGTCACGCTGACGGTGAACTCTCTCTCCTCTCCACCTCCTCTTGCTGGATTGATACGGTGGAGATCGTCATCAAGCTGCACGTATGCTGAACGCGGAGGTGCCGTCCGTTCAGCGCTAGATCGGAAGGACCGTGATCGAGATCGCGAGACGGTTCATGATGTGATCACGGAACGGATCATGATGAGTTCGCGGGATAGATCGTGATCAAGATCGTGAGATGGATCATGATGAGTTTGCGGGACGGATCATGATGTGTTCGCGGGATGGTTCGTGATTGGATCGCGGGACGCTCGGCGATTTGGATCGCGAAGAAGTTCGACTACACCAACCGCGTTTCTTAACGCTTCCCGCTTAGCGATCTACAAGGGTACGTAGATCCACTCTCCCTCTCGTAGATGCTCATCACCATGGATAGGTTTGCGTGTGCGTAGGAAATTTTTTGTTTCCCATGCGACGTTCCCCAACAATAATGTCTCTTATCATTTTGTTACTATAATTTTGGGGTTATGCATTAGAGACAACTACATTCACTTTAGATAGGCCACCATCTAAATCTGTTGAGATGACACCGTGTGAATTATGGTTTGATAGAAACCAAAACTGTCATTTCTTAATGTTTGGGGCTGCAACACTTATGTGAAAATGGTTTTCACCTAATGAGCTCGAACCCAAAGCGGACAAATTCATCTTCATAGAATACCCTAAAGACAGTTGGGTAAACCTTCTATCTCAGATCCAAGCATAAAGTGTTTGTTGCTAAAACTGGGTCCTTTCTCGAGAAAGAGTTTCTCTGGAAAGAATTGAGTGGGAGGAAGATAGAACTTGATGAGGTTGTTGAACCTTTGTTCAAACCAGAAAGTAGCGTAGCGCAGGAATTTGTTTCTGTGAAGCCTAAGTTACTTGAAGAGGAATTTAATGATGATGATCATGAAGCTTTAGATCAAGTTACTATCGAACCTCGTAGGTCGACAAGGATGTGTACTGCTCCCGAGCGATACGACAACCCTGTCTTGGAGGTCATGTTGTTGGACAATGATGAACCTACGAGCTATGGAGAAGTGATGATGGGCCCGGATTCCGACAAATGGTTAGAGGCCATGAAATTCGAGAAAGGATCCATGTATGAAAACCAAGTATAGACTTTGGTAGACTTGCTCGTTGGACGGCAGGTCGTTGAGTACAAATGGATGTTTAAAATGAAGACAGACACTCATGGTAAATGTCACCATTTGTAAAGCTCGACTTGTTGCAAAGAAGTTTACAACAAGTTCAAGGAGTTGACTGCGGTGAGACTTTCTCACTCGTAGCGATGCTAAAGTCTGTAGGAATTATGTTAGCAATTTCTGCATTTTTCAATTATGAAATCTGGCAGATGGATATCAAAACATCGTTTCCTTAACGATTTACTTAAGGAAAGGTTGTATGTGATACAACCAAAAGGTTTTGTCAGTCCTAAGGATGCTAAAAGGTGTGCAAGTTTCAGTGATTCTTCTATGAACTAAAGCAAGCATCTTGGAGTTGGAATATGCACTTTGATGAGGTGATGAAAGTTTTTGAGTCTATACAAAGTTTATGAGAAACTTGTATTTACAATAAAGTGAGTGGGAGCACTATAGAATTTCTGATAAATATATGTGGATGACATATTGTTGATCAAAAATGATGTAGAATTTTTGGAAAGCATAAACGGTTGTTTGAAAGGAGTTTTTCAAAGGAAGACCTGAATAAAGCTACCTAATTGTTGAGCATCAAGATCTATAGAGATAGATCAAGATGCTTGATGAGACTTTCAATAAATGCATACCTTGACAAGATTTTGAAAGAGTTCAAAATGGATTAAGTCAGAGAGAAGTGTTCTCGCCTGCTTTGTAAAGTGTGAAGTTGAGTGAGACTCAAAGCTCGACCACGGCAGAAGAAAGAGAAAGGACGAATGTCGTCCCCTATGCCTTAGCCAGAGGCTCTGTATAGTATGCCATGCTGTGTATCGCACCTGTGTGTGGCTTGCCATGAGTCCGTCATAGGGTACAAGAGTGATCCAGGAGTGGATCACTGGACAGCGGTCAAGATTATCCTTAGTAACTAAAAGACTAAAGAGATGTTTCTCGATTATGGAGGTGATAAAGAGTTCGTCGTAAAGAGTTACGTCGATACAAGCTTTAACACCAATCCGGATGACCCGTAGTAGCAATCTGGATACATATAGTGGAGCAGCCATTTGGAATAGTACCAAGTGGAGTGTGGTAGCAGTGTTTGCTGTTTGACATAGAGATTTGCAAAGTACACACGGATCTGAATGTCACAGACCCGTTGACTATAAGACCTCTCTCACATGCAAAGCATGATCGAGCCCCAGAACTCATTGGGTGTTAGATTCATAACAATGCGTATCACATGGTGATGTGAACTAGATTATTGACTCTAGTGCAAGTGGGAGACTTTTGGAAATATGCCCTAGAGGCAATAATAAATTAGTTATTATCATATTTCCTTGTTCATGATAATTGTTTATTATCCATGCTATAATTGTATTGATTGGAGACTTAGATGCATGTGTGGATACATAGACAAAACCATGTCCCTAGTATGCCTCTAATGGACTAGCTCGTTGATTAAAGATGGTTAAGGTTTCCTGGCCATGGACATGACATGTCATTTGATAAACGGGATCACATCATTAGGAGAATGGTGTGATGGACAAGACCCAAACTACAAACGTAGCATATGATCGTGTCAGTTTATTGCTACTGTTTTCTGCATGTCAAGTATATGTTCTTATGACCATGAGATCATGCAACTCACAGACATCGAAGGAGTGCCTTGTGTGTATCAAACGTCGCAACGTAACTGGGTGACTATAAAGGTGCTCTACAGGTATCTCCGAGGGTGTCTGTTGAGTTGGCATGGATCAAGACTGGGATTTGTTACTCCGTGTGACGGAGAGGTATCTCAAGGCCCACTCAGTAATACAACATCACAATATGCCTTGCAAGCAATGTGACTAAGTGTTAGTCACGGGATATTGTATTAAAGAACGAGTAAAGAGACTTGCCAGTAACGAGGTTGAACTAGGTATGAGATACCGACGATCGAATCTCGGGCAAGTAACATACTAAAGAACAAATGGAACGTTATACGGGATTGACTGAATCCTTGACATAGAGGTTCGACCGATAAAGATCTTCGTAGAATATGTAGGAACTAATATGGTCATCCAGGGCCCTCTATATGTTATTGACCGTAGAGGTGTCTCGGTCATGTCTACATAGTTCTCGAACCCGCAGGGTCTGCACACTTAAGGTTTGGTGACGTTTCGGTAGTATAGAGTTATGTATGGTGGTGACCGAAGGTTGTTCGGAGTCCCGGATGAGATCCCGTACGTCACGAGGAGCTCTGGAATGGTCCGGAGGTAAATATTCATATATAGGAAGTCCTATTTTGGTCGCCGGAAAAGTTTCGGGCTCATCGGTAGTGTACTGGGAGTGCAGGTAGTGTACCGGGGGACCATCGGGAGAGGTATTTCGACTCAAGAGGCTACATGGGTTGTGGGAGGGTGGAAACCAGCCCTTAGTGGGCTGGTGGAAGTCCTCTAAGAGGCCCATGCAGCTGGACTTCAGGAAGAGAGAAAAAAGCCAAGGTGGAAATAAATTCAAAGTAGGAAAGGAGGAATCCTAATCCTACTAGGATTGGAGGAGGATTCCTCCAATCCTCCTTGCGCAAGGGCAGCCTTGGTGCCAGCCCTCCTCCTCCCACCCTCTTATATATACTGGTGGTATTGGGTGTTTTGCACTAGATTTTACGGCCATGTGCTACCCGTTCCACCGGTGCTCCTCTAGATCGGATTTCCACAGTGCTTAGGCAAAGCCCTGCCAGAATTGCTCCACCACCATCGCCGGAGCGCTGTCACGCTGCCGGTGAACTCTTCTTCCTCTCCACTTCCTCTTGCTGGATCAAGATGGTGGAGATCATCATCAAGCTGCATGTGTGCTGAACGCGGAGGTGCCGTCCGTTCGGCGCTAGATCGGATGGACCGTGATCAAGGTCGCGAGATGGTTCGTGATGAGTTTGCAGGACGGATCGTGATGAGTTCACGGGACGGATCATGATGCGTTTACAGGACGGATCGTGATGAGATCGCGGGACGAATCGTGATGAGTTCGCGAGACGGATCGTGATTGGATCGCGGGACAGATCGTGATGTGATCGCGGGACGCTCGGCAATTTGGATCGCGAAGATGTTCGACTACACCAACCGCGTTTCTTAACGCTTCCCGCTTAGCGATCTACAAGGGTATGTAGATCCACTCTCCCTCTCATAGATGCTCATCACCATGGATAGATCTGCGTGTGCGTAGGAAATTTTATGTTTCCCATGCGACGTTCCCCAACAACATCAAGGGGGAGCTTTACTCTAAGACTTGAGTCAAGCATCTCTTAGTATGTGACAACATTAAATGCTTTATGTAAAAGTGGTAACCTCACTCGTGCTTAAACGATGAGTATGACCTATGATCGAGTACTCTTACTTGGATCCTAAGTCAAGTACTCATATATAGATGACTTTGTCGTCGCCCAAGTGCTTGATAGATGCTAGAGTGTTTGTGCATGTTTGCCTGATATCATTTAACATCTTATTGTGTGAGCATGTTGGTCTGCATTTATTTTCTCATTCGAGGATATCCAATTGTTGCTACTTGGCTTTTGATTTATCTTTTGCCAATTGGATATACAAGAATGCCTAGGACCACTTCTTTAGCTATCTATGCTTTCTCACCTCATACTCTATTCATGCTGCATCACAAATTTTGAACAAGTGCTTTTCGATCCCTCTGTGTGTGGAGCACTCGGAGTTCTGTGTCGACAAGGACTGACCATTAAAACCTCCCAAGTGCATCTCGATGGAACCAACCACAAAATCTCGGTCTCACCAAATGCCTAGTGTTGATCTTGTTTTCAATATTGGTACCCCCAATTCCATCTTCTCGGTTACACCGAGTTTCCCTGTCAACTGACAATTGAAGAACTCGGTGACACCGGAAAGTTAGAATCAGTGCCACCGATAGTGGTGAGTATATAATGTGTGGACCCCGACGCTTTGAAATTCAATCTCACACGTCGCGCCTCAGAACCCTAAGATGCCGCCTACGAGACCCCTGGTCGTCGCCCTTGTCTCCCTGTGCTCCTCCGCCGCTGGGAATCGCCGTCGTCGATGAAATCCTCTCCCTCGACACCGCCATAGAGGATCCGCGCCAACTTAGGGTACGAATTCAACCTATTTTGTGCTCCTCGTACGATTCTTGCGCGTTAGATTCAAGTTTATCTATAAGACACCCTTTGCACGTATTCCTATCCACTCCAAATCTCCATAATCTAGCGAATGGTGAACTTTTTAGGATTTTCCCTTCCGCCCGATAAATCTCGGTGGAACTGAAACAAACATATCGGTCTCACCGATGCCATCTTATGTGTTGCTGAGAACTGACTCGATGGAACCGAGTACCACTTTTCGGTCCGACCTAAAAGGGCGCCAAGGTTCGGTTAAGTGAGTTAGTCTGTCTCGGCACCACCGAAATATTTGTTTCGGATGTACCGATATTTATTTGACAGAATGCAAAAAGCTTGAAAATTTATTATTCAAAATTCAAAAACCAGCCTCATTTTGTGATGACTCATCTACATTTGCTCTCCTATACTCTATTCACAGGGTCAGTATGTCAGATACAGAGGACAGTCAAAATTTGGCAGAGCAGGGAGTTGATATGAGTTTAGGAACAAGCCCAGAGCCCAGTTCTTTTTTAGATCCAGGCACCCCCAGCTCCCATGGGTTGCCCAAGGCTGCCACCAGGAACAGGAAGAAGATAAATTCTCACGAAGAAGATTCATACTTTATTCCTGAGGAGATTCTTGCCAAGAAGCTAGAAAAGGCTGCTAAGAAGTCAACAACTGAAGCTACTTCTTCGAGAAAAGTAGTTAGCAAAGTATATGCACCTTCTGCAGCTATGAGAGCACCTGAGAGTGCTAGGGCCACAATGACTATAGATCCCCCAAGGAAGTCTTTGCCTAAGAAAGCAGGGGAGAAGAAGGCCAGAAAGAGGATTATCCATTTGATTGGCAGACCTACCTCCATGTATGAAGATCTAGAGGGGGCTGCTGGTGCTGCTGCTGAGGAAGAGGAGGAAGAACATGTTGAGAAAGCCCCTCCCAAGAAGAAAGCCAAGAAGCTTATGGCTGATGCTATGCCAATGACTGGCACTTCCAAGAGCACCAAGCCTACATCCAACAAAGCTGCAGCACAAAAGTCCAAGAGGACTACCAGAGACATTCCAGCTTCTGAGAAGAACAAAGGGACTGCCTCCAGACTTGAACATGATGATGACTTGACTACTCTGATGAAGCTCAGACCAAATCTTCGAGTACATGATGCCAGCCACTTAGTTGCTGAAGACATGAAGAAGAGTAAAGACTCAGGATTGAGAGCCTGGAGAGCCATAGATCCTTATGCCCAGAGGAAGAAAACTGCTGTTGACTATAGGTTTTACACCAGAGAGCAACAAGACTTGTATGAGACAATGTTGCTTGACAAGAGCCCAGCTTTTAGCGATATGAGGTATGTCGATTGGAAATTCATTAAGGATAATGTGGACTACTTTCCAAGTGTCCAAGATAATTTCCACTGCATTGGTCTGGATAAGTTCATTGGCAGAGAGCTTACTGCATGGATCGACGAGATGATCATGTAATTCTACTCCACTACACATTTCTACGGAGATGGTAGAATTGTATGGATGACTGAAGGACCAAGGTATGAATCTACAGTTGAGGAGTGGGCTGCACTTCTAGGAGTTCCAGATGTTTAGGATGGTGATCTGGATGTATATTCAGAATCCAAGGCAAGTCACAATGCCATGAAGGATATGTGTACTCCTATCCCCGCACACAAGGTGCAATCTCATAAGCTAGGATCCATCTACTATCTGCAAGCAGGTCTCCGTACAATGAACACTATTCTGAGGCATACCTTGATGCCCAAGTCAGGAGATGACAAGATGATCGGAGGCTACTCCATCAACATGTTGATCCACCTTGACAGGCACACTAGGATTAGAGTCATATATTTGATTGTTGAGACAATCAAGATAGTTGCTGCTGATTAAAAGCGCTCTTGCTGCTATGCACCTTACATCCAGTTGCTTATAAATTCTCAGTTGGAGAAGCACATTTTGTGCTCTAGATCGTCCACATCTGCCCCTACAGCTAGATCTCGAGGATAATGTTGTGGTGATTGACCAGATCATCCCACATCTGCTACAGCACACGCAGAGTCAGAAGTAGTTCGAGCCGCTAGTGCTCAAGCCCCCAGATCCAGAAACGAGCAAATGGATCTTCTGATCTCAGCGGTTCAGGGCATGCAGAAGGATATCAAGGGGATTCTAGACAACCAGAACAGTCTAGTGAGGATCTTTGAGACAAGGATCAATGTTCTTGGTGATAAGGTGGACAAGGTGTCTAAGATAGTTATAGAGCTTCAAAAGGAAGTTGACTTCATGCACATCCCTCGGGTCTCTTCTACTTCTTCAGATGATGATGATGATGATGATGATGATGATGACGAGGATGGATTACCTCTCAGGCCGGGCACCTAGTTCACTACTCAGGCTAGATCAGTCACAGTGCCTGCACCAGACTTGAGGCCCTCTTCATCAGCTCCTGCTACTGTAAGCACAACTCCTGCTCCATCAGCTCCAGTTCCTCCAGTGTCCACTCTAGCTCCATCCACGACATTTGTAGAGATCTTCGCTGACGCAGTGCTCTCGACTCCTTCATCGACAACCGGAGGAGATCAGCCCAAGAACGATTAGATATATGCCTTTGAACTTTTTGGTAACTTGTTGCCAAAGGGGGAGAAATGCATTTAGATCTCTAGGCTTCGAGAGAGAACGTTTGGTGTTTAGTTGCTTTTTCAAAAACAATTGCTTTTGGTTGACCCGACACACTTTTGCTTTGCTTTTGATACACGTTTGATGATGTTTGATCATATGCTTTGATGTGTGATGCTACTATTTCCTATCATCTTAATGCTTATGTGATGATCATTCATCTTTGGTTGATTGTGCTGTGCTATGATGTTCATTCCAATTACTCTCGCACACCACCAAGTGGTATGTGACGTGTAAGAAGTGACCCATGTACCTAATCGATTGTGCATTTGCATTCAAACACAAATTTAGAAAAATGCACAAATTTAGGGGGAGCTCTTGCTTATCACATAGTTCTCAAAGTGATGATTATATTCCATGATTATATATTTGTCGAACCTTTGACCTATATGCTGTCATCAATTACCAAAAAGGGGGAGATTGAAAGCACATTTGCTCCCTTGGTGGTTTTGGTAATTAATAACAACATATAAGTCATTGAACTAATGTTCCCACTAATTACATTTCAGGAAAAGTTCAGTGATAGGGATGGCCAAAGGATTGTGAATTACCCCCAAGATTCAAGGAAATTGGTTGGCCAAGCTTCAAGCAAAGAGGACTCTACATTTTACATTTGTGAGAAATCACTTTGATTCCATAGGAAAGCCAATACTATTAAAAGTGGGTAAAGTTTTCATAATGGACAATATGCTGAAATGTGCACAAGTGACAGTCACCAAAACATCCACAAACTCTCCTACCAAAGTCTGTCCAAAGCCAAATATGCAAAATCAGTGCAACCAACATTCCTATCCCGGTGCCACCGATTCTAAAACCTAGGCAGACTTAGCCAAACCCTAACACTTTGGTGCAGCCGACACTGCACTCGGTGCCACCGAGTTGGGTTGCCAAGATTCTGTTATGCAAGTTCTCATTTTCGGTCTGTCCGAGAATGGTGAATCGGCGTCATAGAGATTGGCAAATTTGACCGTTGGTCACTTTGTCGGTGCAACCGAGAATTATATATCGGTCCCTCTGAGATTCAAAAGTTGCCACTTTGTTCCCTTCGGTACCACCGAGAATTACACATCGGTGTCACCGAGTTGGTCATTTTGTGTGTAACGGTTGGATTTTTGGGGATGCCTATATATACCCTTCACCACCACCCACTCGAAAGAGAAGCACTCAGAACTATTCCATACCTATCCTACTCAGTTTTCTGAGAGAGAACCACCTACCCTTGTGTTGAGGTCAAGATCTTCCACTCCAACCATATGGATCTTGATTTCTAGCCTCCCCAAGTTGCTTTCCACCAATCCCATCTCTTCTACCAAGCCAAATCTGTGATAGAGTGATTGTGTGTTGAGGAGTCTATCATCTTGAAGCACAATAGAAAGGATTTCATCATCATTACCGAGCCTATTACCTTTTGGAGGGTGGTGCCTCCTAGATTGGTTAGGTGTCGCTTGGGAGCCTCCTACTTCATGTTGTGGAGTGAACCAAGAAGTTCGGAAGGGCAAGGTGACCGCCTACTTCATGAAGATCTACCCATAGTGAGGCCAGTCCTGCGTCGACAGAAGCCGCATGGAATAGTCAAGGTTGCTTCTTTGTGGAACCCTTCGTGGGTAGAGCCCTTCATGGACTCTCGCGACCGTTACCCTCCGTGGGTTGAAGACTCCATGAACATGGACGTACGATAGCACCACCGATCGGAACCACGAGAAAAATCATCGTGTCATCACTTGTGTTTGCTTTCATAACCCTCTCTTTACTTACATGTGCAATGTCTTTACTTTCCGCTTCTACACTCTTAGACATGCATGTGTAGGGTGTTACTTGATGTGCTATGAATGCTAAAACTGCCAAGAATTAATATTGGGAAAAAGGCAAAACTTTTATTTGGTCAAGTAGGCTAATCTCCCCCCTCTAGACCTACTTTCGATCCTATAGTACACTATTCGGACTATAAATTTTCCTAATTTTTTAAATATTCCAAAACAGATGAAAATTGCCATAGAAAAAGTTTTGGAGTCTTTTTACTTACCGTACCACGTACCTATTCCTTTTCGAAGTCTGAAATGTTCTAGTAAGTCTCCCTAATGTACTCATCCGGAGTTATGATATTGATGATATTGGTTTCAACATTTATGAGAGTACCTAAGATATAATGTTTGATTCTTTGACCGTTCACCACCTTCGGGTTTATGCCTTCGACGTTAGTAATCTTGATGGCACCGGAATGGTATACCTCTTCGATGACGTAAGGACCTTCCCATTTGGAGAGAAGTTTTCATGCAAAAAATCTTAAACGAGAATTGTATAGCAAGACATGGTCACCTACATTGAATTCACGCTTTTGTATCCTTCTATCATGCCATCTCTTAACCTTTTCTTTAAACAACTTAGCATTCTCGTGGGCTTGGGTTCTCCGTTCATCAAGTGAGCTAATGTTAAATAACCTCTTTCACCGGCAAGTTTGAAATCATAATTGAGCTCTTTGATTGCCCAATAAGCCTTATGTTCTAGCTCTAGAGGTAAGTGACATGCTTTACCATAAACCATCTTATATGGAGACAGTCCCATAGGATTTTTGTAAGCAGTTCTATAAGCCCACAATGCATCGTCAAGTTTCTTAGACCAATTCTTCCTAGATCTATTAACAGTCTTTTGCAAAATCAATTTAATCTCTCTATTTCTCAATTCTATTTGACCACTAGACTGAGGATGATAAGGAGATGCAACTCTATGGTTAACATCATATTTAGCGAGCAATTTATGGAAAGCACCATGAATATAATGTGAACCACCATGATTCATCAAATATATAGAAACTCCAAATGTAGGGAAAATAACTTCTTTAAGCATTTTAATAGAAGTGTTATTATCAGCGCTACTAGTTGGAATAGCTTCTACCAACTTAGTGATATAATTAACAGCAACTAGAATATGAGTATACCCGTTAGATTGTGGAAAAGGCCCCATATAATCAAAGCCCCAAACATCAAATGGTTCGATAACAAGAGAGTAATTCATAGGAATTTCTAGACGTCTACTAATATTACCAATTCTTTGACATTCATCACAGGATAAGACAAACTTACGAGCATCCTTGAAGAGAGTAGGCTAATAAAACCCAGATTGTAGTACCTTGTGTGCAGTTCTATCTCCGGCGTGATGTCCTCCGTAGGCTTAGGTGTGACACTTGCGTAAGATCTGTTCCTATTCATGCTCAGGTACACAACGTCTAATAAGACCATCTACTCCTTCTTTATAAAGATGTGGGTCATCCCAAAAGTAATGCCTTAAATCATAGAAGAACTTTTTCTTTTGTTGGTATGTGAAACTAGGAGGTATAAATTTAGCAACAATGTAATTGGCGTAATCAGCATACCAAGGAGCATTATGTGAAGTATTCACGACAGCTAATTGTTCATCAGGAAAGCTATCATCAATAGGTAGTGGGTCATCAAGAACATTTTCTAACCTAGACAAGTTATCTGCCACAGGGTTATCGGCACCCTTTCTATCAATGATATGCAAATCAAATTCTTATAGCAGAAGGACCCACCTAATAAGTCTAGGTTTAGCATCTTTCTTCTCCATAAGGTATTTAATAGCAGCATGATCAGTGTGAACAGTTACTTTGGAATCAACAATATAAGGTCTAAACTTATCACAAGCAAACACAACTGCTAGAAATTCCTTTTCAATAGTAGCATAGTTTCTTTGAGCACTGTCTAGAGTTTTACTAGCATAATGGATAACATTTAATTTCTTTGTCAACTCTTTGTCCTAGAATAGCACCAACAACATAATCACTAGCATCACACATAATTTCAAAAGGTAGGTTCCACTCGGATGGTTGAACAACAGGTGCGGTAATCAAGGCATTCTTAAGAATTTCAAATGCTTCTACGCAGTCATCATCAAAAACAAACGGAACTTCTTTTTGCAAAAGGTTTGTGAGAGGCCTAGTAATCTTAGAGAAATCTTTGATAAACCTCCTATAGAAACCAGCATGACCAAGGAAACTTCTTATACCTTTGATATCCGTAGGGCACGACATTTTTTCAATAGCATCAACTTTAGTTTTATCAACTTCAATACCTCTTTCGGAGATCTTGTGCCCCAAGACAATACCTTCATTAACCATAAAGTGGCACTTTTCCCAATTCAAGACAAGATTAGTTTCTTCACATCTCTGCAAAACTCAATCAAGGTTGCTCAGACAATCGTCAAATGAAGTTCCGTAAACGGAAAAATCATCCATGAAAACCTCAAGAATCTTTTCACAAAAGTCAGAGAATATAGCCACCATACATCTTTGAAAGGTAACAGGTGCATTACATAAACCAAAAGGCATACGCCTATAAGCAAAGGTACCAAAAGGGCAAGTGAAAGTGGTTTTTTCTTGATCCTGGCTTGATACAGGTATTTGAGAGAAACCAGAGTAACCATCTAGAAAGCAAAAATGAGTATGTTTGGATAATATTTCTAGCATTTGATCAATAAAAGGTAAAGGGTAATGATCTTTCTTAGTCGCTTTATTTAATTTCCTAAAATCAATTACCATTGTATAACCTGTAACAATTCTTTGCGGGATCAATTCATTTTTATCATTAGGAACAACGGTAATACCTCCCTTCTTAGGGACACAATGGACGGGACTAACCCATCTACTATCAGCAACAAGATAAATTATACCTGCCTGCAAAAGCTTTAGTACTTCTTTCCTTACCACTTCTTTCATCTTAGGGTTCAATCGTCGTTGGTGATCAATAACTGGTTTAACATCAGGCTCAATATTAATTTTATGCTGGCATAGAGTGGGACTATGCCCTTAAGATCATCAAGAGTATAACCAATAGCAGCATGGTGCTTCCTCAGAGTTTTCAATAATCTCTTTTCTTCATGCTTTGAAAGGTTATCACTAATAATAACAGGATATATCTCCTTTTCATCAAGATGAGCATATTTCAACGTATCGGGTAATTGCTTGAGCTCAAACACGGTATCACCCTTGGGTGGAGGAGGATCCCCAAGTATTTCAACAGGTAAGTTATGTTTCAAAATAGGCTGCTGCTCAAAGAAAATTTCATCTGTTTCATTCCTCTCATTCATATGCATATCATTTTAATCATCTAGCAAATATTGTTCTAAGGGATTAGTAGGAGGCACAACAATAGAAGCGAGACCAACAATTTCATCTTTGCTAGGCAATTCCTTGTCATGGGGTTGTCTATGAAATTTAGAGAAACTAAACTCATGAGACACATCCCCAAAGCTCACAGTAACTACTTCCTTCTCACAATCAATCTTAGCATTAACAATATTCAAGAAGGGTCTGCCAAATATAATGGGACAAAAATTATTTTGTGGGGAACCAAGAACAAGAAAATCAGTAGGATACTTTACTTCCCCACACAAGACATCAACATCTCTAACAATCCCCATTGGTGCAATAGTGTCTCTATTAGCAAGCTTAATAGTAACATCAATATCCTCTAGTTCAACTGGTGCGATATCATGCATGATTTCTTCGTATAAGGAATAGGGATTGCACTTATGCTAGCACCCATATCACATAAGCCATGATAACAATGATCTCCTATTTTAACAGAAACAATAGGCATGCCAACAACTGGTCTATGTTTATGCTTAGTATCAGGTCTAGCAATTCTAGCAGCTTCATCATAGAAATGAATAACATGCCGAAGCGACAGCTTACAAGTATGTGAAAAAAGAAGAAATTCTACAGGAGTGGCTGTATGAGGGGTCTTCAATTGGCGACCTTAAGTCCTTGGTGTGCCCCGCCGCTTGTGTACTCCCACGCCTTGGTGCACCTCAATGGGTGGTACTGTTCGGCGAACGGATCTTGCAAACAAGGTCTTGAGAAGTCGTTGAAGTGTGGATGAGCTTTACGCCTTGTGCAGGCCCTTTGATACTCCCTGCATTATGTCCAAAGACATCGTAATGGTAATAGTTTGTTCTAGCCGAACACTTACACTTTTTCCTCGCCACCAACCATGGAATTTTGAGTACGAAGTTGTGTGGCACATACTTTTCTGGTCCTAGGATTGCGCAAAGGGGGCAAATCCCTATTTAAGGGGAGGGGAAGGTTCTGAGACTTCGGACTGAAACTGTGCTCGCTTCTCCACCTTGCGTGCCATTACGACAGATGTCGGAGTTTGCTGATCATTGTTGTAATTAAATTCGTCCACCAGGGCCAGCACATGTTCCTCAGTTCGGTGAGAGCGCTCCATGTTGCCATTAATAGTAATGACCCCCTTGGGGCCGGGCATCTTGAGATGAGGTATGCATAATGCGAAACGGCGTTGAAGCGAGCGAACGCTGTCCAGCCGAGCAGGGCATGATAGCCGCTGTAGAAGGGTACAATGTCGAAGATCAAGTCTTTGTTTTGAAAGTTATCGGGCGAGCCGAACACTACTTCCAGGCTGATGGAGCACGTGCACCGGGCCTCGACACCTGGGATCACTCCTTTAAAGGTAGTGTTGCTAGGTTTGATCCTTGACGGATCTATTCCCATCTTTTTCACCATGTCTGAGTAAATCAGGTTAAGTCTACTTCCTCCATCCATTAGGACTTTTGTGAGGTGATACCCATCTATGATGGGGTCTAGGACGAGTGCGGCTGAACCCCCATGATGGATACTGGTCAGGTGATCACGTCAATCAAATGTGATCGGATATGCCAACCATGGGTTATACTTCGGGGCTACAGGGCCTACAGTGTAGACCTCTCAAAGGGTGCGCTTCCTCTCCTTCTTGGGTATATGAGTGGCATATATCATCTTTACTGTTTTGACCTCTGGAGGGAATTTCTTTTGTCCGCCACCAATCGGAACCCGAGGCTCATCCTCGTCCTTGCTGTGAGGGCTCTTGCCTTGATCCTTGGGCGGGAGCTTCCCGATCTATTTGAACACCCAGTAATTGCGGTGTGTATGATTGGCGGGCTTCTCTTGAGTCCCATTGATTTGGTAGGGCCTTTCCATGATCTTCTCCAGCGGGGTCTGTCTGTCTCGATTGCCTTTAAGGGGCTTCTTCCGCTGCCCAGGTCAGGAGTTGCGGAAGCCGGCATTAACGGCCGTGTCATCGGCATCACTAGTATTGTGCCGATGTTTGTTTTGTTGTGCTTTGGTTTCCCGTTGCTGTCCCAAACTTCAGAGGTTTCGGGGTCTTCAGAGTTGTGGCTGCGTCTAGCTAGCCAATTATCTTCACTCGTGCAAAAGCAGGTCATGAGGGATGTAAGTGTGGACATAGTCCGAGGTTTATCCTGGCCGAGCTAGCGAGCCAGCCATTCACCCCAAATATTATGCCGGAAGGAGGCTATTGCCTCAACGTCCGGGCAATCGACAATTTGGTTCTTCTTGGTCAAGAATCAATTCTAGAATTGCCGTGCAAACTCTGCGGGTTTCTGATTGATGTTACTTATGTCGGAGGAATCCGATGGTCAAACATAGGTACCCTGGAAGTTAGATCAGAATGTATCCTTTAAGTCTTCCCAGCATCTAATGGAGTTTTCGGGGAGGCTGTTTAACCAGTGCCAAGCTGGCCCCTTGAGTTTTAGGGGGAGATATTTGACGGCGTGGATATCATCTCCTCGAGCCATGTGGATGTGGAGGAGGAAGTCCTCAATCCATACAGTTGGGTCAGTTGTCCCATCCTACTGCTCAATGTTCATGGGTTTAAACCCATTTGGGAACTGATGCTGCATTACCTCATCCGTGAAGCACAGTGGGTGGGTGGCACCTCTAACCCGAGCTATGTCCGACGGTATTCGGCATCTGTTCTAGCCCGGTTGCACTCCCGGCCTCTATCATTGCAGTCGAGCCAGGGGCTGTGCCCGTCTCGTCTGTCGGGTGCGTATCCTCTTGATCATAGATGGATCTTGTATGACCTGCTCTATAGTCTAGGTCGTTTCATAGGTCAAGCATGCTGTTGGGCTCTAAAGGCTCCTTTCCCCGTCTTCGGGGCATTGCCGGCCTATAACCGGTGTCGTCAGCCATCCTATCTCGTCCTCGAGGAGGACAGTATGGCTTGTCGTATGGAGTGTGTTTAGGGGACATCATATCTGTGAGCTCGTCGTCAAATTGCGATAGCAGCCTTCGGCATGGGTAACTCTTTGGTTGGTCCGACAGACCAATACCATGTCCTTCCTCAGCTGCGAGGACGCTCGTCCATCGATCATTGAGGTTATCTTGTTTGGCTTTAAGATGCCACTCTTTTGCTTTCAGGCTGCGGGCTGTTGCTATAAGCTGTTGCCTGAACAGTTCCTGATCTTCCCTATTATCAGGGATGTCAAAGTCATCAGCTTCTAGGATGTCCTCCTCTACAGGGGGGAGGTAGTTGTCGTCCTTGGAATCATTGAGGTCATCGGGGTCACGCTGGTCTTCAGGCCTCTCCTGACCCTCTAGTCGGTTTTCAAGATTATCGGGATCACCGAGATATTCTGGGGTAGCTCTGTCCCCGGTACCTATAATAGCTTTCCTTCCCTTCTTGCCTTTAGACTGTTTATGCGGCTTCCGGTGCCTTGACGACGCGTCGCCCGACTTGTCGCCGTGTTTATTGGGCCTGTTCTCGCCATTAGCAGCGGGAGTGTCCACCATGTAGACATCGTATGTGGAGGTGGCATCCCATCGCCCGGTGTTAACGTGGGTGGGAGCGCAATTCTCTTCATCCATGTATTCTGCCTCCTCGGAGGCATAGTCCAATATGTCAGTTAAGTCTTCGACTGTGGCTACCAAGTGGGTGGTGGGTGGGTTGAAAAATTTGTCCTAAGCCACCTTGCGGCCAATCTGAGCAAAGATCGGGGTTGGATCGTCGGTAATTTTCATTGACGAGATCCAATCTAGGGCTTCGTTGAATGTCGAGAGCCCGATCGGGTCAAGCTGCGTGGAGCTTTCGGGGTTGATCTTCGATGTGTCCAGGCGAGTGGAGTGTTTGGCAAGAACAAGTATCTGGTCCTTTGGCACTATGACCAGATCCGGACTAAGAGTCGGTTCGTCGCCGGGGTTAACCTCGTGGGCGTGACCGAAAAGGGAACTCAAGGTCAAAGCCTTAGAGTCTTCGGGCATGGCAGGCGATACAGTGAGCCCGGTTAGTGACAAGTCACCCCTAGGATCTACAGAGAACTCTAGGTTCCCGAATCTGACCTCTTGACTAGGGGCAAAGCTTTCGACACGGCCTAGATGGCCAGTCTGGTCGGCTTGTAGCACGACGCTTCCAAAGGCAAAGATCTGACCGGGGACGAAAGTGTCCATGTTGCGGACCTCTTCGTTGATGACAAGGCGAGACATCGATTCCTTGGGTGATCACAACGGAACTCTCAATGAAAGCACCAATGTCGGTTTCAAAACCGGCGGATCTCGGGCAGGGGGGTCCCGAACTGTGAGACTGGGATCGATGGTAACAGGAGACAAGGGAGACTATGGAGGTAATACCCTACATCCTGCTTGATTGTATTGATGATATGTGGGTTACAGAGTTGACCTACCTCGAGATCGAACAACTAAACCCTAGATGAGTTGTTCTATATCTACAACCTAAAACCCTCTGGTTTATATAGACGTTGATGGTATCTAGGGTTTACACATGGTCGGTTACACACCGAAGAGATAAACATGCCTATTCGCTGCATGAAACGTGGAGGACAAGCCACGATTCCTGAAGCTTCCTTCCTGGAGACATGTCCTTTGATCGATCCAATGTTCGGCAAGCGACCCATATAGTCCGGCCCATAAGGAACAGGTCGGCTTCCCGAGGACCCCTTAATCTAGGACTCCCTCAGTTAGCATATGATCTCGGGGTAGATCGATTCTGTAATCGTCATACACATCAATATAATCAAGAAGGACGTAAGGTTTCACCTCTTCGAGAGGGCCCGAACTTGGGTAAATACTATCCCTATGTCCCCTCCCATTGATCCAAAGATCCATAGCTCGGGACCACCTACCCGAGATCCGACGGTTTTGATACTGATAGTACTATCGCTTATAAGAGGTAGTACCGCTTCCTACTACTGCTCTTGGTATGCTGAGCGTCAAGTCCCAGAACAAAGGGAAGAAGTGGCACGGTAGTAACAAGGAGTACTACCACACTGTACGACAAGAAACCGCTCATTTCGACACAAAAAAGTCACGAGTCCCAAGCCAGCGATATCGCACGCGACACTAGCAAATGGTACTATTGTCCATAAGTGGTACCGCTGCTACCGGGAGTGCTACTACCACTGCTGCCGGGAGTGTTACTACCACCTATAAGAGGTAGTACAATTGCCTTGCATGATACTTCTGCTTTGTTCCTTCCGGACTAGAACAAAGGCAACAACGGAACTCCAATGATGCGAGAAAGGAACATGAGTGCAGAAAGAAAGTGTATGTGTTTATTCCACCCAAACCTTTCCGATGCGTAGCCCTCTTAATAGTATGGTTCTCCTACAACTCAAATCCACCAAAAAGGAAATACAGGAATGAAACCATCTTCACTCTGATCCATCAAGGGGCAAGAATCGTCTTGTGCTATATGATGAAATATCTGAAAGGATTAATGCACATGATTAGTCTGCGAATGTATTGTCATCAATCACCAAAACCACTAGCATAGAAATATGCCTTTACAATCTCCCCCTTTTTGGTGGAGTGATGACAATACGAGATTTGCACACATAATATCAAGAGATAGAAAGCAAACCCCAACATCTACAAAATATAGACTAGCTCCCTCTAGATGTGTGCACTATATTTTATATGCTTTTGAAATGCACAATGCACACACTAGGATCAACACTCCCCCTATATTTTATAGATGGGCACTACTTGCATTATGAGAATAGGAGATAAATATAAATGCAAGGAGTGACAAGTGAGCATTAATATAGGGCACAAGAGAAGTATAACTCACATAGTAAGACATAAAACAGTAATGGAAGGGGTATCATATGTCTCACACCATATGACGTGGTCTTTAGGTCTCAAAAACATAAACCAAATCAAAGCAAATGATAAAAGTGTTCACGAGCGAATAAAAACAAGCAACTAACATGCACTCATGACTTGGCAAATTCCCTAAACTCTCTCCCCCTTTGGCAACTCCTCGGACCGTCTTCAATACTCTCTAGACTCGGAGCTAAAAGTTGAGGTGCCTGGTGGAACAGATGTTGAAAGCACACATGCTCCCTTGGTGGTTTTGATAATTCATGACAACATACATTGTCTCTTGAACTAACATTTCAACCTAGTCTATTTCAAGTTTAGTCCATAGAGAGTTTTGGCAAAAAGGGTGTGAGGAGATTGCCCAAGAAGCAAGGAATGGGTTGGCAAAGCTTGAAGCTAGAAGACTCTCATTTTTACTTTGTGAGAAATCACTTTGAGTCAATAGGAAAGCCAAAACTATTAAAATAGGGTAAGGTATTGTTGGTGAACAAGTTGCTCCATGTGCACAAGTGCTAGCCACCAAAAACACCCACACACTCTCCCACAAAATACTCTATCTAAACCCAACTTCACAAACTCGATGCCACCAAGTCTTCCCATTCGGCTCTGCCGTTTTTTCACCCAAGACAGAACCCTAGCCAAACCCTAGCATTTTGGTACAACCGAGACTGCATCGGTGAAACCGAGATTTGGTGACCACGATTCGGTTCATTGTTTCTGTAGAGTCAAAAATTCCAAGTTTATGCTTCGGTATCACCGAGTTTTGGAAACTTCCTCGGCCACTGGTTTCAGCACCATCGAGATTCCTATATCGGTACCACCGAGATTCTGAAAGTTGCCACATTTTGAACAGATCGGTACAACCGAGTTTGCATTGTATTCACCGAGTTGGTCGATAATGTTGTAACGGTTAGATTTTTGGATATGCCTATATATACCCCTCCACCACATCCCACTCGCAAGAGAAGCACTCAGAATAGTTCCCCACTTCCCATATCCAAATTTCAAAGAGAGAACCACATACCCAGGTGTTGAGATCAAGATCATCCACTCCAACCATATGGATCTTGATTTCTAGCCTCCCCAAGTTGCTTTTCACCCAATTAATCTCTTCTACCAAGCCAAATCTGTGAGTGAGTGATTGAGTGTTGAGGAGTCTATCATCTTGAAGCATAAGAGCAAGGAGTTCATCACCACTATCAAGCCTATTACCTTTTGGAGGGTGGTGCCTCCTAGATTGGTTAGGTGTTGCTTGGGAGCCTCCTATTTCGTGTTGTGGAGTTGAACCAAGAAGTATGTACGGGCAAGGAGATCGCCTAATTCGTGAAGATCTACCCATATTGAGGCTAGTCCTTCATGGACGAAAGCCGTTATGGAATAGTCAAGGTTGCTACTTCGTGGACGCTTATGGGTGGAGCCCTTCGTGGACTCTTGCGATCGTTACCTTCCATGGGTTGAAGACTCCATAAACGTGGATGTACGCTAGTGCCACCTATCGGAACCACGGGAGAAATCTTCATGTCTCCAACCGCGTTTGATCTTCCTTTCTCTACTCTCTTACATATGCTTGTCTTACTTTCCACCGCCATACTTGTTGACTAGCATGTGTAGGGTGCATTGGACTTGTTATAATTGCTAAAATCTGCCAACCAATTAACTTGGGAAAAGGTTAGGTTTTAATTCTTGTAAGTAGTCTATTCACCCCCTTCAGACGTCTCTTCTATCGGTCCCCTCAATTGGTATCAGAGCTTTGGTCTCCATAGCTTCGGTTTCATCACCGGGAGGAAGATGGATGTGTCTAGTTTAGGGAGTATTTGTTGTAGAGTGTCCGTTCTCGATGGGGGGGGGTACTATAGTTAATGGAAATATGAGATGCTTGAGCTATTCCATGAATTCTATTTGAGAAAGTATGTTGAGTGTAACATCCCAAAATTTCATTTTGGAATGTTATGAAATATA
Source organism: Hordeum marinum (assembly GCA_022496015.1). Taxonomy (NCBI): domain Eukaryota; kingdom Viridiplantae; phylum Streptophyta; class Magnoliopsida; order Poales; family Poaceae; genus Hordeum; species Hordeum marinum. Next base: position 219,781,411 of record CM039672.1, read on the forward strand.
GCTATGCATCATCATCACATTGTTTGAATGAACTGAATTGTTGAAGTTCTTCTTTTGAATTTCTAAAAGGCCACTTTCATTTTCTCCATATACTTGTTTCTACTATTTGAAAATCTCTGGAATTATTCAAAAAAAAGAGAGGAGTAACATGACACTCCACACCAGGGGCATCTTGGTGAATTATTTGAACAATAAAACCAGGGGTCTATTTGAAAGATTATCTCAAAAGAATTTAAAATCAATTAGGCATTTTCTGAAAAATAGTTTTTTAAAGTATTCATTTTGACAGAGGAAAAATGTTCCTTAAATAGCATTTATTCCCCTGATCATTTCGATATATATATTCCCTATGTTTGGAAATGATTTGAATGCATTAAAGAGTTTTAAACACTCTGGAAAATAGAAAAGGAAATGTATTTAAACGTTTTAATTAGAAAACCGGCCGGCCCACATCCTTTAAGTCCCGACATCCCTCCGGATCGGTCACCGACGCGCAAACCTCACCCTCTCTCTCACTGACCCGCGGGACCCATCGTCCGACAACTTCATCAACGCTCTCATCCCCTTCCCCTCACCCCCGACCTCGCCGGTGATCCCTCCCCCACGGATCTCTCTCCTCTCTCCCTCTCGCGAACCTGCACCTGGTCTATAAAAGCCCCTGCCCTCACCGCACTCCGTTCCACCCCCGAGCGCCCCTGCCCACGCCCACAAACACCACGCTCCACCTTGCCGGAGTTCGGTCAACGGCCGAAGCTCCCCGAGCACGAGGTCGTCGCCTCGGTCGTCCCCAGCCCCGTCGGATGCCACCATTCGACGCCGGATCTTCGTCGTCGTCGTCTGAGCTCTTCGGACACCGCCTCCGACCACCGCACGACCATCTCCGACCACCTCCGCCGTCCGGCCGCCGTCCACCTTGCCGGAAACATCGACACCCCCTTTGTAAGCCACCGCATCCCCCCTGGACCGTTCGATCCAGATCCGACGCGTTAGATTAGATCACTTAAACCCTGAACCAGTATCCCCTAATGTTCGGTCATTCGCCGCAAACACCCACACGGGCGCTCTTTCGACCAATAGGAAGCCGCCACGTAGCCTCTGTCCATTAGCTAATATTTTTTTCTTTTTCTGTTTCTGTTTTAGAAAACAAAATGTGTTCTGATTTTATTTTTGTTATATCTTTTAAACTAATTAGTTTTTTTAATTGATTCTTTTTGCATTAGGTCACAAATTTCATGTAGTTTCATCCTGTAGTCTTAGATCTCAAATTTCAACTTTAAATTTTGAATCTAACCAAATTTTCTTAAATTACTAAAATCTGTATAACTAGAGTTTAAAATTTTATTTTTGAGTGATTCTTTTTGCCACTGTTTTGTATTAGTTAGGTCTATCATCCAACACTGTTTGAGATTTTTTAAGATATTTTAAATTAGGGTTTTTAGTAAAAACAGATTCTGTTTTGTTTCTTCTTAGTGTTTATTTGAATTGTTTTATTTTAGTTTACTTTGAATTTGTTTTAGTTTAACTTTTTATTGTAGTTTCTTTAGTTCTGTTATTCAACATTAGGTGAATTATTTTCTGCTAATAAAAATATTTTATTTTGTTTTGTGCTCTAGTTTAAATAGGTAAATCTTGTTTTCACCTTTAGTATTGTTTAGAAAAATGTTTTGTAGTAACTCTTTTTTCACAAAACTTTTATAATGAAATACTTTCTGTTTTCTTATAAAATTTTGTATTTACTTTTCTGTTATCTAAATGGCTAGTTGTTAAAAACAAATTTTTGTCTTGTTATGTCTTAGTAGAGATTTGACACCAAAAATTTTAGAGTCTTATACTTTGAGTGATTCTTCCTTTTGATTGTGCTATTTGTTTGTTGAAGTATTTGTTTACCTTGCTGTTGTATGAATTGTATTGTGGTTATGCTTATTGTGTGTTTTGTTTGATTCGTTAGATCATCCGGAGTGCAAAGCTTGTTATCTAGAGTCACTTGAGTACGAGGATCGTCAGCAAGGCAAGTCACTTTGACCATGTATACCTATGTTTTATTGCATTAGTTCTACCATCTCCCCAATTGCATGCAAAGTAGGTAATTTGGAAACTTGGTTACTTGATGTAGTATCATGTGGTAGGATCCCCTCAACCCTTTGACACATTGGCCACGGGAAACATTGATTTAATTTTCCTATGCTATTAGTAGACGGGGTTGGTTGTGTGATTCATGAGAGTTGTGAGATAATAACTTCAAGACCTGCAAGATGATCAAGACTTCAAGACTCCGAGTTTTCAACATACCTCTGGGTGGATGATGGTTGAACGGTGCCCTGGAGAAACCAGTGGTTAGCCTAGGTGTTGCTGGAGAAGTGCCAGTATTCACGCAGAAAGGTCCACCCAGGCAAAAAGAGATGGATGGATGCTTCAAGGCCCAAGGCTTACCTGCACAGCCACAAGCCATTATGGGCTCTGGCTTGGTTGGATATCGTGGTGACCCTGCACAGGTGGTGCTACGAGATGTAGAAGAACGGTAGGAAATGATGGGCACCGATAGAGTCTCAGGGAAACCCTTTAGAAGACCATGTTTTGGTCATCCGTTTCTCAAACACCCTGAAGCGCGAGAAATCCAATGAAGGCGATCAAATCTTGTGGGGAACGTGTGCAAAACTCTGCAGAGTACCCAAACCTAATCGATTAGCCGTGTCCACGGTCAGGGACAGTTTGAGCCAAAGGAACTGAAACTATTTGGAATTCTCAACACAAATAATTATATTGATGTGGGTATTAATGACAACTTGGGTATGAGAATTGGTTGGTGGAACCATCTCATTAATCAACCAACATTGTAGTAGTAACTTTTGCCCTCTCTTGTTCTAGGAAAAATTGGCTTTATGCAAAACTTACTACCCCACCTGCCAAATATGCATATATAATAGATGATTATTTTACACCTCCTATTTTTGTGACATTGCCGGCATATTCAATATGCTGACCTACATGGCTGCAACGTATTATGTTGCAGAGTACTTTTCCGACCAGGAGTGAGGATACTCTCTACGCTCAGTGAGATGCCCTTGGAGTCAGATGGACTCAACTACCTTTGAAGCTTCCACAAGATTAGTTATTCTCATGAGTTGGCCTTCAACCACTTTATTGTAATTCTTATTGTAATAAAGAACTCGATATGAGATTTTCGATTAATAAAGCTGTGTGATTTCACTTTGATATATACATTGATGTACCGTGTGTGTACCTGCATGACCTTGGGATGGTACAGAAACACTGGAGATTCGACCTTTCAGGTCAGGTCACTACATTAAGAGCCCCTATGTACCTCCCATCGATCCCTTACATCCCCCACACAAAGAGGAAATTGACATGCTTTGCAATCATAGAACTATTAATCTTATTATCACAGGATTGCCTATATTTGTATTTGATCAAATGAAGAATTTTGAATGTGCTTATACTTTGTGGAATGATTTGGAGAAGCGATATCTAAGTTATTCATTAAGTAATCTTGATGAAATTCTTCATAAAGCTACTGCCTTTCACATTATGAATCCTAGTGATCCTATATTTTATAAATGCTTATTTGAGCTTCGAGACCTCATGCGTGCTAAAGGATATGTCACTACCATCAATAACATTATCTTTGAAGCCATTCACATTCATAAACTTGAACATTGTCATTTTCTCAATCCTAACGAACCTCTTGTCTGTTATGACGAGGATATCCCACTTGATGATGACAACGTGGAACATGGCTACTATGAGGAATATGAGTTATTCAACATAGAATGCGAGAAGTGTATGAAGAGTATAAGTCTCATGGCAAACTTCAAAGATTACATGGCCGGAGGAAAGGAATGGATTCTCAACAGTGGATGGACCGATCATATGACTGGAGATAGAGACATGTTTCAAGAAATCTCACCAAACCATGGACCACGAAGGTATGTAACTTTTGGAAACAACTCCAAGGGTAAGGTACTTGGTCTCCGTAAGGTGGCCATATATCATGATAGCTCTATTCAAAATGTCATGTTTGTCGAATCCCTTGGCTACAATCTTCTTTCTGTGTCTAGACTTGTCGACTTTGGTTTTAATGTGCTATTTACCAAAGTAGATTGCCGAGTGTTTTGTCAAGATAACAATAGCATGGTGTTTACCGGTTTTCATAGAGGTGATTTTTACATTGTTGATTTCACTAAGAGATCCAAACCTCGTACTTGTCTTATTGCAAAATATTCTAAAGAATGGCTTTGGCATAGAAGATTAGGTCATGTTGGTATGCGTAATATAGACAAGCTCATCAAAGGTGATCATATTCTTGGTGTTAAAGGTGCTATCTTTGACAAATATAGACTTTGTAGTGATTGTCATGCCGGAAAGCAAGTAGGTGGAAGTCATCCCGTAAAGAATATCATGACTACTAGGAGACCACTCGAGTTGGTTCTTATGGATCTTTTTGGTCCTAATGCTTACAAGAGGCCCGGTGGAAATTCCTTTTGTCTAGTTATAGTTGATGATTTTTTCAGGTTTACATGGGTATTCTTTCTTGATGATAAGTCGCCGGTGCAAAAGATCTTCAAGAACTTCACTCGCAAAGCTCAAAATCAATTTGAAGTGAAGACCAAGAAAGTTCGGAGCGACAATGGATCAGAGTTCAAGAACACAAATGTAGACACCTTTCTTGACGAAGAAGGGATTCTACATGAGTTCTAGGCTAAGTACAAGCCTCAAAAACATGGAGTTGTTGAAAGGAAGAACCAAACTCTTATTGAGATGGCAAGAATGATCCCTGACGAATACAAGACACCAAGACACTTTTGGGCGGAGGCCATGGAAACAACCTGTCATGCCATGAACCGACTCTACCTTCACAAGCTTCTAGATAAAACAACATATGGGCTACTCACCGGTAACAAACCCCAAGTTGGATACTTTCAGGTATCCGGCTCCAAGTGTTACATTCTTGATAAGCATCGACGTTCTAAATTTGCTCCTAAATCTCATGAGGGTTTTCTACTTGGTTATGGATCTAACTCACACACTTACCGTGTCTACAACAACTTCACTAAAAAAATTGAAGAGACGGTAGATGTGAAGTTTGATGAATCTAATGGTTCGCAAGTCGAACAATTGCCAAATGATGAAGGAGACAAAGAACCTTCAGAAGCTATCCAAGACTTGTCCATTGACAAGATTCATCCTATGGAGGTGAAGGAAAGTACTTCATCAACCCAAGTGGAAGCTCCTACTTTGCGGCAAGGCGAACCTCGACACGACATGGAAGCCTCCTCGAGTGGTACACGACAAGATGAAGAGGAGGAAGAAGTACATCATGATGATCCACCTCAACCTCCTTCACCGCCACCTCAAGGAGATGACACAGTCAACAACAACAATGAAGAAGAAGAAGATGACGAGGAAGCTCCACCATCCAACATGCAAAAGCTACCTCGAGTTCGTGCAAGAGTGAACAAGAATCATCCCCTAGAACAAATCTTCAGAGACATTCAAACCGGGAGAATCACTCGCTCTAAAACCATCTTAGCTAACTTTTTTGAGAACTACTCATTCATTTCTAGTATTGACCCTATGAATGTGTAAGAAGTGCTCGAATATCTGGATTGGGTGAATGCTATACATAAATAGCTTCACAACTTCGAGAGGAACAAAGTATTGACACCTGTGGAGAAGCCCAAGGACGCGCAAAATGTCATCGGAACCAAATGGGTGTTTCAGAACAAGCAAGACGAAGATGGTCAAGTCGTTCGCAACAAGGCACGTCTCGTAGCTCAAGGCTATACGCAAGTCGAAGGTATGGACTATGGTGAGACCTATGCCCCTGTTGCTAGGCTTGAAGCTATTCGTATATTGCTTGCTTATGCGAATCATCATGACATCACTCTTTACCAAATGGATATTAAAAGTGCATTTATAAATGGGGAGATTGAGGAAGAAGTCTATGTTAAGAAACCCATAGGTTTTGTGAATTCTAATAAACCCAACCATGCGTACAAGCTTCATAAAGCTCTTTCTGGACTTAAGCAAGCCCCTCGTGGTTGGTATAAGTGCCTAACAAAGTTTCTTCTTGAAAAAGGTTTTGAGATTGGTAAAATTGACGCAACCTTATTCACTAAGAGAGTTAATGGTGAATTATTTGTGTGCCAAATTTATGTGGATGACTTTATCTTTGGATCTTCCATCCCACAATTTAGTGAGAAATTTGGAAGGTTGATGTCCGAGAAGTATGATGTGTCCATGATGTGTGAGCTGAATTTTTTTCCTTGGTTTGCAAATCAAGCAAACGAGAGAAGGAACTTTCATCTCTCAAACCAAGTATACCAAGGACTTGATCAAGAATTTAAATATGCAAGAGTGTAAAAGTATGAAAACTCATATGCCTACTAGTGGACATGTTGATCTTACCAATGAGGACAAACCAATTGATCAAAAGGTTTATGGATAAATGATTGGTTCAATGCTATATCTATGTGCCTCACGTCCTGATGTCATTCTTAGTGTTTGCATGTGTGCTAGATATCAAGCTACTCCTAAAGAGTGTCATCTTAAGGCCGTGAAAAGAATTGTGAGATACTTGATACATATACCAAACTTTGGCATATGGTATCCCAAGGTATCTTCTTTTAACCTTGTTGGCTATTCTGACTTGGACTATGCTGAAGACAAGGTTGACAGAAAATCCACCTTGGGTACTTGTCAATTTCTTGGTAGATCTCTTGTGTCTTGGTCCTCCAAGAAACAAACTTAGTATCACTATCTACTACTGAAGCAGAATACATTGCCGCTGGTTCATGTTGTGCTCAATTTTTATGGATGACTCAAACTCTTAAGGATTATGGCATACATGTGAGATATGTACCATTGTTACGTGACAATAAGAGTGCGATCAAAATTTCTTATAATCCCATGCAACATTCGCGAACCAAGCATATTCAAGTTCGACATCATTTCATTTGTGATCATGTTGCCAAAGGAGATATCAATCTCAAACATGTTCGTATCGAGAAATAATTGGCCGATATCTTTACTAAGCCACTTGATGGGAAAGTGTTTTGTCACTTGAGGAGTGAGTTGAACATCCTTGATGCTTCAAACTTTAGCTAGACTCACTCGGTTGCTTGTAAGGGCATGAGCTTACATGATACTTCCATGATTCACTTCATATGAAATTATCATATACCTTGGAAATATTTTTTCCATTGTATTGCAACTAAATTTTTTTAGGTACTTGGAAGAACTTCACTCCACAAGATTGCCAACAACTCATATCTCAAGCAATATTGTCATGACCAAGTATCCACAACCCCTCTTGATGATGGAAGGAAGATGACAACTCAAACATATCCTTGACATGTAATTGATATGATCACAATTGCTAATTATCAGTTAGTATCAATTCATTCGGATATATCTTGTTCTTCCTTGCATGACTAACCCATGTAGGTGAAAATTGAACCAAAACGACCAAGGATTACTCCCAACTCAAGATGATCTTCATCAACATCGAGCATCCACAACAAGTTCTCCTACATGCTACATCGTCAACATCACTCAAAGGTATGTGCTCATATTCTTAAAAAGCTTTAATCCAAGTCATGAGATAAGGCAACTCAAGAGATATGAAAACATTAAAATGCTTAATCAATAAAATGGTAACCACATTTTCAGCTTAACGATGAGTATGACCTATGATCAACTATTCTTGCTTGGCTCCTAAGTCAATATACTCTAATATAGGTGACCTAGTCATCGACCATCACCTAGATGAAGCCTTTTGTGTGGTTCATTCAATATTTGAAAGATTTCTTGGAACCACTCAAATCTTCTCTAGTTGATACTTCTTTGTAAATTGTATTATACTTCCTTTGCAGATCCTTTCCATTTTATTGCAAGTTTTTGAAATATTGCCAAGTGTCTGTTTTGGCCTTGGAGTCTCCGCCTCAAACCTCTTGGTTTCATCGATTTAGCACATGAGTTGCATGACCTCAAATCGGTTTCACCACTCGTTTGTCTCGGAGTCACCGATTTTGATTTCTTCTTTGGTTTGTGTTCATGTTAGCAAATTCTTAGTTCTGAAGTGACCCCATTGTTATAATTAAAAATATATATTCAGGGATCCCTAAGTCAAGGAGGAGAATTCTTACAAGCTTTCAAATAAGTGAAAGGGGGGAGAAATTATACTCCATGATACCTAAGTCTTAAATGCTCTCTATGATATCTACATTCTATGACCCTTGTTCTCTAGGATCCCTTCTAACTCAATGATCATTGTGTCTAATCCTGTGTATGAAGCTTATTGGAAATTAATGCCGAAGGGGGAGAATACCAAAGCTTCAATGCTAAACGGGAGATACTTGCTTCAATGCAAAGGAGGAGATACACTTAAGGGGGAGAATATCAAAGATTATGCTTATATAGACAAGGGGAGAATACCAAAGTAAGGGGAGAAACTTCATTTCTACCCAAAGTGGAGAAACACTACTTAAGGGGGATAGAGCATGCCTAATCTTGTCCTACCATTTGAGAAGAAAGAAAATATGTTTATTATTTGACTACTCATGTTAGACTTGTATCACCCTATCCACTCCTAGTATCTACATGCTAAGATTCAGGGGGAGAGGATGACTTACAATTTTATATTTAGGGGAGAATGCTCTAAATGATCTTGGAGACATATCAATCTTAAGGAATGATATCTTCTATATGTTCTCCACATCTTGGCACTGTTGAATTCTATAGAATTTTTATTTGTAGAACACTCTTGTGTTTCCTAACATTGTTTTCTCAAGTGTGGTTCTGCTATTAGCCTACTACTTATATTGAAAAACCACATTTCCCTATTAGGATAAAGGAACATGCTAAGGTATCGACTGTGGTTTGCAAGAGTAATATTAGAGCACCTATGCCCTCTAAAATGATTAAAGTAGAACCTAGTGTTGCTATGGTTAAAGATCTCTTGGTAGAAAATATTGATGGGCATGTTATTTACTTCTGTGATGAAGCTGCTAGAATTGCTAAACCCGATGAAAAAGATAAACATAGACCCGTGGTTGGCTTGTGTGTTTCTCAGTTAAAATAGGAGATCATTGTTATCATGGCTTATGTGATTTGGGTGCTAGTGTGAGTGATATTCCTTTTACCATATATCAAGAAATTGTGAATGAAATAGCACCTCCTGAAATAGAAGATATTGATGTTACTATTAAACATGCTAATAGAGACACCATCACACCACTTGGGACTGTTAGAGATGTTGAAGTATTGTATGGCAAAATAAAATATCCTACTTGTTTTCTAGTTCTTGGTTCGACACAAGATGACTTTCGTCCCATTATCCTTGGTAGACCTTTCTTGAACACTATTAATGCTAAGATAGATTGTCAAAAGGAAACCGTTAGTGTTAAGTTTGGTGATGTGTGTCATGATTTTAATTTTTTCACGTTTAGTAGACAACCTTGTGATAAATAATTATCTAGTAAGGATGAAACAATTGGTCTCGCTTCTATTGTCATTCCTCCTACTGATCCACTAGAACAATATTTGCTAGACCATGAAAATGCTATGCACTTGCATGAAAAACAACCTCTACTAAAACAGAATTTGCCTATTGAAACTCTATGAGGTCCTTCTCCACCTAAAGGTGATCCTGTGTTCGAATTAAAACAATTGCCAAACACTTTGGAGTATGCTTATCTTGACGAGAAAAAGATATATCATGTTATTATAAGTGCTAACCTTTCAGAACATGAAGAAGAAAGATTATTGAAAATTCTGAGGAAGCACCGGGCTGCTATTGGATATACTCTTGATGATCTTAAGGGCATTAGTCGCACTCTATGTCAGCACAAGATCAATATGGAACCTGATGCTAAACCCGTTGTTGATCACCAACAACGTTTAAATCATAAGATGAAAGAAGTGGTCAGAAGTGAGATATTAAAGCTTCTAGAAGCAGGTATAATCTATCCCATAGCTGATAGTAGATGGGTAAGTCCCGTTCATTGTGTCCCTAACAAAGGAGGTATTACTGTTGTTCCTAATGATAAAAACGAACTTACCCCACAGAGAATTGTTACTGGCTATAGAATGGTAACTGATTTTAGAAAATTAAATAAAGCTAGTAGAAAAGATCATTACCCTCTACCTTTCACTGATCAAATGCTTGAAAGATTATCTAAGCACACACACTTTTGTTTCCTAGATGGATATTCTAGTTTCTCTCAAGTACCTGTGTCACAATCTGATCAAGATAAAATCACCTTTACTTGTACTTTTGTAACCTATGCTTATAGACGCATGCCTTTTGGTTTATGAAATGCACCTGCTACCTTTCAAAGATGTATGACTGCTATATTCTATGATTTTTGTGAATAGATTGTGGATGTTTTCATGGATGATTTTTCCGTCTACGAAACTACTTTTGATGATTGCTTAAGCAACCTTGATCGAGTTTTGCTGAGATGTCAACAAACTAACCTCGTCTTGAATTGGGAGAAGTTCCACTTTATGATTAATGAAGGCATTTTCTTGGGGCATAAAATTTCTGAACGAGGTATTGAGGTGGATCAAGCTAAAGTTGATGCAATTGAGAAAATGCCATGTCCTAAAGATATTCAAAGTTTCCTTGGTCACACTGGTTTCTATAGGAGGTTTATTAAATACTTCTCAAAGAAATTTAGGCCTCTTACTAATATTTTACAAAAAGGATATTCCCTTTTATTTTTTATGACGATTGTGTGGAAGCCTTTGAAACACTTAAGAAAGCCTTAACCACTGCACGTGTTGTTTAACCACCCGACTGGAACTTGCCTTTTGAAATTATGTGTGATGATTATGTTGGTGGTGCTGTTCTAGGACAAAGAGTTTATAACAAATTAAATGTTATCCATTATGCTAGCAAAACTCTAGACAATGCCCAAAGAAATTGTGCTACTACTGAAAAAGAATTTTTAGCAGTTGTGTTTGCTTGTGATAAATTTAGATCTCACGTTGTTGATTCCAAGGTTTTTGTTCACACTGATCATGCTGCTATCAAATAACTTATGGAAAAGAAAGATGCTAAACACAGAATCATTAGGTGGGTTCTCCTGCTTTAAGAATTTGATTTACATATCACCGATAGGAAAGGAGCTGAGAACCCTGTAGCTGATAACTTGTCTAGGTTAGAAAATATTCTTGATGACCCACTACCTATTAATGATAGTTTTCCTGATGAACAATTAGCTGAAATAAATGTCTCTCAAAACACTCCATGGTATGATGATTATGCTAATAACATTGTTGCTAAATATATTCAACCTAGCTTCACATACCAACAAAAGAAAAATTCTTCTTTGGTTTGAGACACTACTTTTGGGATGACCCACATCTTTATAAAGGAGTAGATGGTATTATTAGACGTTTTGTACCTGAGCATGATCAGGAACAAATCCTATGGAAATGTCATTCCAAAGATTATGGAGGACATCATGCAGGCGATATAACTGCTCATAAGGTATTACAATCTGGGTTTTATTGGCCTACTCTCTTCAAGGATGCCCATAAGTTTGTCTTGTCTTGTGATGAATGTCAACGAATTGGTAATATCGTTAAGCGTCAGGAAATGCCTATGAATTATTCACTTGTTGTTGAACCATTTGATGTTTGGGGTTTTCATTTTATGGGACCTTTTCCTTCCTCTAATGGCTATACTCATATTTTGGTTGCTGTTGATTATGTCACTAAGTGGGTAGGAGCTATTCCAACTAGTAGTGCTGACCATAACACTTCCATTAAAATGCTTAAAGAAGTCATTTTTCTGAGATTTGGAGTCCCTAGATATCTAATGATTGATGGTGGTGCACATTTTATCCATGGTGCTTTCCATAAAATGCTTGCTAAATATGATGTTAACCATAGAATTGCATCACCCTACCATCCTCAATCTAGTGGTCAAGTTGAACTTAGCAATAGAGAAATAAAATTGATATTACAAAAAACTTTCAATAGGTCTCGAAAGAATTGGTATAAGAAATTAGATGATGCACCTTGGGCCTATAGAACAACATATAAAAATCCTACTGGTATGTCTCCATACAAGATGGTATATGAGAAAGCTTGTCATTTGCCTCTAGAGTTAGAACATAAAGCATTTTGGGCAATTAAAGAACTCAGTTATGACTTCAAACTTGTTAGTGAAAATAGGTTATTTTATATTAGCTCATTAGATGAATGGAGAACCCAAGCTTATGAAAATGCCAAGTTATTTAAAGAAAATTCAAAAGATGGCATGACAAAAGAATCCAAAAGCGAGAATTCAAAGTTGGAGAATATGTTCTTTTGTACAATTATCGTTTCAGATTTTTTGCAGGAAAACTTCTCTCCAAATGAGAAGGACAACATGTTATCAAAGAAGTTTATCACTCTGGAGCTATCAAGATTAATAATGCCGAAGGTACTAACCCAAAGGTGGTCAATGTACAAGGAATTAAACACTATATCTCAAGTACACCTATCAATGTTGAAAGTAATGTTATCCAAATCATGACACCGGAGGAACACATAAGAGAAACCTTCTAGAATACTCCAGAATCGTGAAAATAAGAGGTGTGTGATATGGTAAGTAAATGGACTCCGAAAAATCCGCAAAAATATTTTTTATCAGTTTTGGAATATTTTAGAATTTTGGGAAATAAGAAATAAACCGGAAGGCAACCGAGGTGAGAACGATACACTAGGGCGTGGTTGCCCTCACTAACGCGCCCTGGTGAGTGGTGCCCACCTTAGGAACCTTCCTGACTCCGTATTCCTTCCGTTTGCTTGATTTCCAAGAATAAAAATTATATATATATACCTCTAATTGTTTTGACCACCGCATCGCGAGATTTTCCTCTGTTCTTGTTTCGTGCTTTTTTCTAGCAGATCTGTCAAGCCACGCATCATGTCTTCTTCCTCTCCCAATAACGTAGAAGAGGATGCTTCATTGATGAAGACGGAGTTGAAGAGAGAAGAGCCAAAAGAAGCCAATAATGAGGGCAAGGGCAAGGAAACTGTCGGCATTCTGGGACCGAGGGTACCCAGACTTGCCTGCCTACGTCCCAACACGTGGCCCACCACAACGGCCCGGTATGGCCCAACAACAAGTCTCTCAAGTCAAGGCCCTCGCGAGAGCCCCCCGCCTCGCGAGGAGGGCGGCGTCATGACATTCGGAGAGTGGCATCCCCCAGACTGTCTCCCGCGGAGCGGAGGTTCCTATGCAAGTGCCCTACCTCCCGAGGCCGGGATGACGTGGGTTCTGATGACAAAGCCAGGCGGGCGCCAACGGTAGCAAGAGGAGGATAGTTTCCTCTTTCATGCTATGGAGACAAGGACATATGCGGGTTCCCAAGGAATCTCCCAAAGGTTTCCTTCCTGGTGCAACGAGGCCTAGACCACGAGCTCGGCAGGACGGATGTCATCGACGAGCCCACCACCGCGTCACCCCCGAAGCTTTGCAGGCGAAGGCCACCTTTAGTCAAGATAAGATGTACTTCCTGTCCCCTTTCAAATTTGGCCGTTGTGGATCCCTTACCGCATGTGCAATGAGGGAAGAGGACCGTGGCCCCTATAAATAGCCACCAGATCCCATTGTAGAAGGAAGGTTGAGTAGAGCTAGTTCATCACCACCAAGGGCTCTCATGAGGCCACCACACCACTGTACTAGTTCATCCTTAGCCTCCTCGTTAGGCCAATCCACCACAAAGTAGGAGTGGAGTTTTACACCGCAAGGTGTCCGAACCTGGGTAAATCTCCGAGTCCACTTTCTTCCTTGCTTCCACTTGCTCGTCGTTGCTAGGCCGTAGGGTGACAAGCGTGAGACTTTGAGCCGGTTAAGATCCTTGCACATGCCCCATTATTCGAACCTTGTTGGGTTTTGCAGAGCCCCTATTCCGACAGAAGCTATGCATAATCAAGCTCAAGAAGGAGGGCAACCCATGGACACGGGGGAGGAGGAAGAAGAAGATATCCTTCGGGCTTACTACCATCATCTCACCCCTCTTGAAATTCAAGCTGTTAGGAAATTCGAAGCGGTTCGTGCTCAGAATAAATTCCTCACTCATGAGAATATTAGAGGAGCACATCACCACCCTCAGGAGCGTCATCCATAAGTTGAAGTATTTACTAGAGCTGATGTGTGACGTTTCATCACCACCACCTTCATCATCTTCACCACCAAAGGCGACTTGAGTACACGGGTATGTGCACTCCCCTTGGCTTGATCCAAGCTTGGGGGAGGTGCCCGGTGTCGTATCACCATCACTTCTTACCTTTGATTTTTATTTCTATCCTTAGCTTTCCATGATTTAGTTGAATAAAAGTTTAGCATGATCTATTTTCGAGTGCTAGTTTCGTGATTTATCTATCTATGTAATCGAGTGAGAGTTATATAATAAATTCTAGTTTGAGCTTTTGTCCCTTTACTTTCTTGTTGCAATCATGATGAAAGAGAATAAATGAAAAAGATCATATTCTAATATTATGGTGAGCAATAACATTACAATAAATAAAAGTATAAGTGGTAAAATTTATTGGAGATTGGCAAACATAGCATTAGTCAATGATGCAATTCATGAAATAATTAATTAGGGAAGAGAAGATTCACATGAAAAATACACTATCATGGACGTCTTTTATGATTGTGAGCTCCCATTAAATATTATATGCCAAAATTGTTGACGTTGGACAAGGAAGACAACACAATAACTTATGTTTGTTCATATTCACACAGAAGTTATATTGTCATAGATTCTTCAACATGTGGTGCTTGCTCAATATCTTTGCTAGCCAACAATTCCCCACTAAGTAGAAATACTACTTGTGCATCGAAAAACCCCAAACCCCAACTCATGTTTGAGAGTCCACCATACCTACCTATGGATTGAATAAGATCCTTCAAGTAAGTTGTCATCGGTGCATCAAGGCAATAGAAATTGCTTCTAAAAGTGTTGGATCAATTAGGGTAAGAGAAAATTGAGCGTTGCACGAACTTGTGATGGAAAAGTAATAAAAGCAACAGACTGCATAATAAAGGTTGCTGTCACAAGGGGCAATATGATGTGACTTTCTTTTGCTCTAAGGGATTTGGCATACAAATTAAAAAGCGCATGACAACCCCTGCTTCCCTCTGCGAAGGGCCTATCTTTTACCTTTATGTATTTAATTTTATGGAAGAATCAAAGTATTCTTCCCTATTCCTTTCTATTTTCTCCTTTTGCAAGCATCATGTGGTGAGGAAAGATCTAGGCACATATATCCAGTTGGATATGTGTGAGAATGAGTTATTATTGTTGACATCACCCGTGAGGTGAATACGCTGGGAGGCGAAACTATAAGCCCCTGTCTTTCTATGGGTCTGGTTGAAACGTTTTGCTGATGGGTATGCTATGAGTGTTAGCAATCATAGAAGACTAAATGATGGTTGAGTATGTGGACTTGCCAAAAGGCTCCTACAGGAGACCCTTCGTAAAAATACGATGAATTGTAGTTGCAAAGTTGACTAAGAACAGAGTTTGTTGGTTTTCAATAAGGTTTATGCTTTATACTTCCATGTTGTGATGCAGTGTTACTTGCTCATAAGAAGTTATATGATGTTGTTTTGAAATGAAAGTTGTATGAAAATTTATATATTAAAGTTTTCTGCTGTTATAATAATAAGCATGACGCTACTATGCTCATATTTTGTTTTTATCGACACCTCTCTCTCAAACCATGTGGACATGTTCTTCGATATCGGCTTTCGCTTGAGGACAAGCGAGGTCTAAGCTTGGGGGAGTTGATACATCCATTTTGCATCATGTTTTCCTACTGATAATCATAATGTTTTTATGCATAATAATGCTTTGGGGAGTAATTCTAATGGCTTTTCTCTCATAATTTGCAAGGTTTACAGAAAGAGGGAGAATACCGGTGGCTGGAATTCGGGACCTGAAAAAGGCATGTCAGAGATACCTATTATGCACATACCCAATGGAGCTGAAATTTTACGGAGAATTTTTGTGGAATAAATGAAAAATACTAGACCAGAAAACCACCAGAGGGGTCCACCTGGTGAGGAACACCCACCAGGGCGCGCCAGCACCCCCAGCCGTGGCTGGTGGGTGGTAATCACCTTGGTCCACCTCCGGAGCCCATCTTTTGGTTTAAACTGGAAAAATCTAAAAATATTAGGAAGCAAACTTTTGGTACGAGGTGCCACCATCTCGAGGTGGAACTTGGGCAGGAGCACTTTTGCCCTCCAACGGAGCGATTCCACCGGGGGAACTTCCCTCTCGGAAGGGGAAATCGAAGCCATCATCATCACCAACAACCCTCTCATCTTGGGGAGGCTATTCTTCATCAACATCTTCAACAACACCAACTCCTCTAAACCCTAGTTCATCTCTTTTGTTCAATCTTTGTACCAGAACCTCAAATTGGTACCTGTGGGTGACTAGTAGTGTTGATTACCTTGTGTAGTTGATTGCTATATGGTTTATTTGGTGGAAGATTATATGTTCAGATCCATTATGCTATTCAATACACCTATGATCTTGAGCATGAATATTATTTGTGAGTAGTTACCTTTCTTCTTGAGGTTACGGGAGAAGTCATGTTGCAAGTAATCATGTGAATTTGATAGGTGTTTGATATTTTGATGATATGTATGTTGTGATTCCCTTAGTGGTGTCATGTGAACGTCGACTACATGACACTTCACCATCCTTGGACCTAAGGGATTGCATTGTGGAGTAGTTATTAGATGATGGGTTGCTAGAGTGATAGAAGCTTAAACCCTAGTTTATGCGCTACTTCGAAAGGGGCTGATTTGGGTCCACATGTTTAATTCTATGGTTAGACTTTGTCTTAATATTTTTCTCGTAGTTGTGGATTCTTGCAAGGGGGTTAATCATAAGTAGGTTGTTAGTTCAAGTAAAAACAACACCTGAGCACCGGTCCACCCACATATCAAATTATCAAAGTAGCGAACACGAATCAAACCAACATGATGAAAGTGACTAGATGAAATTCTCGTGTACCCTCAAGAACACTTTGCTTATCATAAGAGATAGTTTTGGCCTGTCCTTTGCCACAAAAGGATTGGGCTACCTTGCTCCATCCTACTTATTGTAACCGTTACTTGCTCGTTACAAATTGCCTTGCTGTCAAACTACTTGCTCCTTACAATTTCAGTACTTACAGAAATTACCTTGTTGAAAACCACTTATTATTTCCTTTTGCTCCTCGTTCGGTTTGACACTCTTATCGAAGGGAGTATAATTGACCCCCTATACTTTTGGGTCATCGCCCTTGTGTTGAGATCAAGATCATCCACTCCAACCATATGGATCTTGATTTCTAGCCTCCCCAAGTTGCTTTCCTCCCAATCAATATCTTCTACCAAGCCAAATCTATGAGAGAGTGATTGAGTGTTGAGGAGTCTATCATGTTGAAGCACAAGAGCAAGGATTCCAACACCACTATCAAGCCTATTACCTTTTGGAGGGTGATGCCTCCTGTTGGAAATATGCCCTAGAGGCAATAAATAAAGTGTTTATTAATATATTTCCTTGTTCATGATAATTGTTTATAATCCATGCTATAATTGTATTGATTGGAAACACATTGCATGTGTGGATATATAGACAACACTTTGTCCCTAGTGTGCCTCTAGTGAACTAGGTCGTTGATCAAATATGGTCAAGATTTACTAGCCATTGACATGAGATGTCATTTGATAACAGGATCACCTCATTAGGGGAATGATGTGATGGACAAGACCCAAACTATAAATGTAGCATATGATCGTCTCAGTTTATTGCTACAGTTTTCTGCATGTCAAGTATATGTTCCTATGACCATGAGATCATGCAACTCACAGACACTCGAGGAGTGCCTTGTGTGTATCAAGCATCACAATGTAACTGGGTGACTATAAAGGTGCTCTACAGGTATCTCCGAGGGTGTCTGTTGGGTTGACATGGATCAACACTGGGATTTGTTACTCCGTGTGACAAAGAGGTATCTCAGGGCCCACTCGGTAATATAACATCACAACAAGCCTTGCAAGCAATGTGACTAAGTGTTAGTCACGGGATCTTGTATTACGGAAATGAGTAAAGAGACTTGCTAGTAACGAGGTTGAACTAGGTATGGAGATACCAACGATCGAATCTCGAGCAAGTAACATACCGTAGAACAAAGGGAACATCATACTGGATTAATTGAATCCTTGACATAGAGGTTCGACCGATAAAGATATTCATAGAATATGTAGGAATCAATATGGGCATCTAGGTCCTGCTATTGGTTATTGACTGTAGAGGTGTCTCGGTCATGTCTACATAGTTCTCGAACCCGTAGGGTCTCAACACTTAAGGTTCAGTGACGTTTCGGTAGTATAGAGTTATGTATTGTGGTGACTGAAGGTTGTTTGGAGTCCCGGATGAGATCTCAGACGTCACGAGGAGCTCCAGAATAGTTCATATGTAAAGATTGATATATAGGAAAGTGGTGTTTGAACTCCGGAAAAGTTTTGAGCATTTTCGGCAGTGTACCGGGAGTGACGAATGGGTTCCGGGGATCACCAAGTGGGGCCCACATACCCCAAGGGCCACATGGGCCTTAGAGGTGGCGCACCATCCCCTGGTGGGCTGGGCAAGTCATCCCAAAAGGCCCTATGCGCATAGGAAAGGAGGAAGAGTAGGGGCCAAGTAGGGAAAGGACTCCTACTAGGAGTCCACCTACCTTGTGAGAGGTGGACTCCTCCCCTCTTGCCTTCGGCCGAAGCCCTCCTTGTAGGAGGGGCAAGGATGCCTCCATTCCTCTACCTCCTATATATACTAGAGGATTTTGAGGGCAGCCCTAACCCTAATTGCCACGTGCTGCCCTCTTCTTCCTCTAGATCGTTTTCTCCTATAGATCGGTTTTCAGCGGTGCTTAGGCGAAGCCCTGCTGGAATTGCTCCACCACCATCGCCGCAACACCGTCGCGCTGCTGGAGAACTCGTCTACCTCTCCGCTCCCTCTTGATGGATCAAGAAGGTGGAGATCGTCATCAAGCCGTACGTGTGCTGAACGCGGAAGTGCCGTCCGTTCGGTACTGGATCGGGAGTTTGTGGGACGGCTTGCAATTTGGATCGCGGAGACGTACCACTACATCAACCGCGTTCCTTAACGCTCCCGCTTAGCAATCTACAAGGGTACATAGATCCAATCTCTCCTCTCATAGATGCTCATCTCCTAGATTGAGCTTGGTGAAGCCTAGGAATTTTTTTATTTTCCATGCAACATTCCCCAATAATGGCATCATGAGCTAGGTCTATGCGTAGATGAGATCTTGAGTAGAACACAAAGAGTTTGTGGGCATTGATATTCAGATTGCTTCCTTCCTTAGTCTTTTCTTGGTTCAACGGTATTGTGTGATGGAGCGGCTCGGACCGACTTTACTTGTACGCTTACGAGAGACCGTGTTCCATCGACCGACATGTGACTTCGTCGCATAAAGATGGTTGGCGGGTGTCTGTCTCTCCCACTTTAGTTGAACCAGGTTTGATTGAGGCGGTCCTTGTAGAAGGTTGAAAAACAATTTCATATCACTGTTGTGGTTTTGCGTAGGTAAGAATCGTTCTTGCTAGATACCCATAGCAGCCACGTAAAACATGCAACAACAATTAGAGGACATGTAACTTGTTTTTGCAGGGTATGTTGTGATGTGATATGACCAATTACATGATGAGATATATGTGATGTATGAGATGATCATGTGTTGTATAGAATATCACGACTGGCATTACGGCAACCGGCAGGAGCCATAGGGTTGTCTTTAATTATTGTATGACCTGCGTGTCAATCATTAAGCGCTATGTAATGCTTTACTTTATCGCTAAACGGTAGCAATAGTAGTAGAAGCATGATGGGCGCGACAACCCTGATAGCGACATGTTGATGGAGATCAAGATGATGGAGATCATGGTGTCATGCCGATGATGATGGAGATCATGCCGGTGCTTTCAAGATGGAGATGAAAAGCACAAGTTCATGGCCATATCATGTCACTTATGATTTGCATGTGATGTTAATCCTTTTCTACACCTTGTTTTGCTTAGGACGAAGGTATCATTATAAGGTGATCCCTCACTTAAATTTCAAGATGAATTGTGTTCTCCCCGAGTGTGCACCGTTGCGAAAGTTCGTCGTGTCGAGACAGCACGTGATGATCGGGTGTGATAGACTCTACGTTCACATACAACAGGTGCAAGCCTGTGTTGCACATGCAGACACTCGGGTTAAACTTGATGAGCCTAGCATGGACAAACATGGCCTCGGAAAACAAGAGACCGAAAGGTCGAACATGAGTCATATAGTAGTTATGATCAACATGATGATGTTCACCATTGAAACCACCTCAACTCACATGATGATCGGACTTGCGTTGGTGAATTTGGATCATGTGTCACTCAGATAACCTAAGGGATGTCAATTTGAGTGGGAGATTTAGTAATTTGATTAACTAAACTCATTATATTGAACAATAGTCTAATTAAACTTTGCATATTTATGTTGTAGATCAATGGCTTGCGCAGTAGCACCCCTGAATTTTAATGCGTTCCTAGAGAAAGCTAAGTTGAAAGATGATGGAAGTAACTTTGTGGACTGGACCCGTAATTTGAGGATTATCCTCACGGCTTCCCAGAAGTCATATGTCCTTGATGCACTGCTTGGTAACCAACCCAAATACATGTCATCCGAAGACGTTAAGAACACTTGGGAGGCATGTTCTAGAGATTACTCAATAGTTCAGTGTGCAATATTGTATGGCTTAGAATCGGGACTTCAAAGACATTTTGAACGTCATGGAGCATATGAGATGTTCCAGGAGTTGGAGTTTATCTTTAAGAAGAATGCTCGGATCGAGAGGTATGAGACCTCCGATAAGTTCTATGCTTGCAAAATGGAGGAGAACAAGTCTATCAGTGAACATATACTCAGAATGTCTGGGTATTCCACTCGTCTGGCGGAGTTGGGAATGCCCCTTCCACCAGAGGCGATCACTGACAGAGTTCTTCAATCACTGCCACCTAGCTACAAGAGCTTTGTGATGAATTATAACATGCATGGGATGAACAAGTCAGTCGACGAGCTATTTACGATGCTGAAAGTCATTGAGTCTGAAATCCAGAAAGAACATCAAGTGTTGATGGTCAATAAAACCACTAGTTTCAAGAAGAATGGCAATGGAAAGAATGGTAACTCCAAGAAGAGTGGTAATATAGTTTCCCCTCCCGTGAAGAAACCCAAGGCTGGACCCAAGCCAGAAACCGAGTGGTTTCATTGCAAGGGAACTGGTCATAGGAAGCGGAACTGCCCCAAGTATCTGCCTGACAAGAAGGCGGCCAACAACAACCAAGGTATATATGATATACATGTTATTGATGTGTACCTTACTAGCTCTCGTTGTAGTGCCTGGGTATTTGATACCGGTTCGGTTGCTCACATTTGGAACTCAAAACAGGAACTAGGGAATAGACGAAGGTTGGCGAAAGATGAAGTGACGACGTGCATGGGAAATGGTTCCAAGGTTGATGTTGTTGGGGAATGTTGCATGGGAAACAAATATTTTCCTACGCACACGCAAGATCTATCCATGGTGATGAGCATCTAGGAGAGGGAGAGTGGATCTATATACCCTTGTAGATCGCTAAGCGGGAAGCATTAAGAAACATGGTTCATGTAGTCGAACATCTTCGTGATCCAAATTGCCGAGCGTCCTGCGATCCCATCACGATCCATATTGCGATCCAATCACGATCCGTCCCGCAATCTCATCATGATCCGTCCCGCGATCCAATCACGAATCGTCTCGCGATCTTGATCACGGTCCTTCCGATCTAGCGCCGAACGGACGACACCTCCGCGTTCAACACACATACAACTTGATGAAGATCTCCGCCTTCTTGATCCAGCAAGAGGGAGCGGAGAGGTAGATGAGTTCTCCAGCAGCGCGACGGCGTTGCGGCTATGGTGGTGGAGCAATCCAGCAGGGTTTTGCCAAAGCACCGCTAAAACCGATCTAGAGGAGAAACTACGAACTAGATGAGAGGTAGCATGTGGCTTAGGGTTTCTTGATGTGTCCCAAGTGCTAGCCCTGCCCCTTTATTTATATGCTGAGCCCTGGGGTCGAAACTTGGAGAAAACTCCTCCTCCAGGTCGGTTTGCCCGCAAGGCAAGAGTCCTTCTCGGACTCCAGGACCGGACGCCAAGGTCGTCGGCGTCTCGCCCCAAACGCTAGGGTTCCTGGCGTCTGGCCCCTGGCCTCCGCAAAACACCTTTTGTACCTTCCTAAAGCCTCATGGCCTTTACCCCTTGGCCCAAATGAAGTGTCCTTGTACCCCGAACATTTAGGGAAACATCTGAAACTATTTCCGGTGAATTCCAGTACCCTTCCGGAGACCAAACACTATTATCCCATATATCAATCTTTACCTCCGGACCAATCCAGAGCTCCTCGTGACGTCCGGGATCTCATCCGAGACTCTGAACAACCTTCGGTCACCACCATACATAACTCTATACTACCGAAACGTCACCGAACCTTAAGTGTGCAGACCCTGCGGGTTCGAGAACTATGTAGACATGACCGAGACACCTCTACGATCAATAACCAATAGCGGGACTCTGATGCCCATATTGGTTCCTACATATTCTACGAAGATCTTTATCGCTTGAACCTCTATGTCAAGGATTCAATTAATCCCATATATTGTTCCCTTTGTTCTTTAGTATGTTACTTGCCCAAAATTTGATCGTCGACATCTCCATACCTAGTTCAATCTCATTACCGGCAAGTCTCTTTTACTCATTCCATAATACAAGATCCCGTGGATAACACTTTAGTCACATTGCTTGCAAGGCTTGTTGTGATGTTGTATTACCGAGTGGGCCCTGAGATACCTCTCCTTCACACCGAGTAACAAATCCTAGTCTTGATCCATTCCAACCCAATAGACACCCTCGGAGATACCTGTAGAGAACCTTTATAGTCACCCAGTTATGTTGCGATGTTTGATACACACAAGGTACTCCTCCAGTGTCAGTGAGTTGCATGATCTCATGGTCATAGGAACAGATACTTGACATGTAGAAAACTGTATTAATAAACTGACATGATCATATGCTATGTTTATAGTTTGGGTCTTGTCCATCATATCATTCTCCTAATGATGTGATCCCGTTATCAAATGACATCTCATGTCCATTGCTAGGAAACCTTAATCATCTTTGATTAACGAGCTAGTCTATTAGAGGCATACCAGGGACATGGTGTTGTCTATGTATTCACACATGTATCTGAGTTTCCGATCAATACAATTCTAGCATGGATAATAAATGATTATCATGAACAAGGAAATATGATAATAACTAATTTATTATTGCCTCTAGGGCATATTTCCAATAGTCTCCCACTTGCACTAGAGTCAATAATCTAGTTCACATCACCATGTGATTCGCACTATTATGAATCTAACACCCAATGAGTTCTGGGCCTCAATCATGATTTGCGTGTGAGAGAGGTCTTTTAGTCAACGGGTCCGCGATATTCAGATTCGTGTGTACTTTGCAAATCTCTATGACATACTGTAAATATTTCTACCACACTGCACTTGGAACTATTCCAAATGGCTACTCCACTATACGTATCCGGATTGCTACTAAGAGTCATACGAGTTGGTGTTAAAGCTTGCATCGAGGCAACACTTTACGACGAACTCTTTATCACCTCCATAATCAAGAAACATCTCCTTAGTCCTCTAGTTACTAAGGATAATTATGACCGCTGTCCAGTGATCCACTCCTGGATCACTCTTGTACCCCTTGAGGGACTCATGACAAGGCACACACAGGTGCGGTACACAACATTGCATAATATAGAGCCTATGGCTAAGGCATAGGGGCCGACCTTCATCCTTTCTCTTCCTTCTGCCGTGGTCGAGCTTTGAGTCTCACTCAACTTCACACCTTACAAATCAGGCAAGAACTCTTTCTTTGACTGATCCATTTTGAACTCTTTCAAAATCTTGTCAAGGTATGTACTCATTGAAAGTCTCATCAGGCGTCTTGATCTATCTCTATAGATCTTGATGCCCAAAAATTAAGTAGCTTTATCCAGGTCTTCCTTTGAAATACTCTTTTCAAACAATCCTTTATGCTTTCTAGAAATTCGACATCATTTTCGATCAACAATATGTCATCCACATATGCTTATCAGAAACTCTATAGTGCTCCCACTCACTTTATTGTAAATACAAGTTTCTCATAAACTTTCTATAGACTCAAAAACTTTGATCACCTCATCAAAGTGTATATTCCAACTCCGAGATGCTTGCTCCACTCCAAAGAAGGATCAATGGAGCTTGCACACCTTTTAGCATCCTTAGGAATAACAAAATCTTCTGGTTGTATCTCATACAACGTTTACTCAAGGAAGGAAATGATGTTCTGACATCCATCAGCCAGATTTCACCATTGAAAAACGCGACAACTGCTAACATGATTCCAACAGAATTTAGCATCGCTATGGGTGAGAAAGTCTCATCGTAGTCAACTCCTTGAACATGGCAGAAACTTCTTTCCGACAAGTCGAGCTTTATAAATGGTGACATTTTCCATAAGCGTCTGTCTTCATCTTGGAGGTCCATTTGTACTCAATGACCTGCCGTCCAACGGGAAAGTCTACCAAAATCTATACTTGGTTTTCATACATGGATCCTTTCTCGGATTTCATGGCCTTTAACAATTTTTCAGAATCCGGGCCCACCATCGCTTCTCGATCGCTCGTAGGTTCATCGTTGTCCAACAACATGACCTCTAAGACAGGGTTGTCGTGCCACTCAGGAGCAGTACGCGTCCTTGTCGACCTACGAGGTTCGATAGTAACTTGACACAAAGTTTCATGATCATCATCACTAACTTCCTCTTCAACTAATGTACGCTCCACAGAAACATCTTTCTGCGCTGTGCTACTTTCTGGTTGAAACAAAGGTTCAACAACCTCATCAAGTTCTATCTTCCTCCCACTCAATTCTTTCGAGAGAAACTCTTTCTCGATAAAGGAGCCGTTTTTAGCAACAAACACTTTGCATTTGGATATGAGATAGAAGGTATACCCAACTGTTCTTAGGGTATTCCATGAAGATGCATTTATCCGCTTTGGGTTCGAGCTTATTAGCTGAAAACCTTTTTTCACATAAGCGTCGCAGCCCCAAACATTAAGAAATGACAACTTAGGTTTCTATCAAACCATATGGTGTTATATCAACGGATTTAGATGGTTCCCTATTTAAAGTGAATGTAGTTGTCTCTAATGCATAACCCAAAACGATAGTGGTAAATCGATAAGAGACATCATAATTCGCACCATATCCAATAGAGCACGACTATGACGTTCGAACACACCATCACACTATGGTGTTCCAGGTGGCATGAGTTGTGAAACGACTTTCACATTGTCTAAAGTTGTATGCCAAACTCGTAACTTAGATATTCACCTCCACGATCATATCGCAGATAGTTTTATCTTCTTGTCACGATGATCTTAAACTTCACTCTGAATGTGCTTGAACTTTTCAAACGATTTAGACTTGTGTTTCATTAAGTAAATATACACTATTATCTACTCAAATCATCAGTGAGGGTAAGAAAATAACGATATCCACCGCATGCTACAAGACTCATTGGATTGCATACATCATAATGTATCATTTCCAATAAATCACTTGCCCGCTCCATCAAACCGGAAAACGGGGTCCTTAGTCATCTTGCCCAAGAGGCATGTTTCGCATGTCTCAACCGATTCGAAATCAAATGAGTCCAAAGATCCATCAGCATGGAGTTTCTTCATGTGATTTATACCAATATGACATTTACCGGTAGTGCCACAAGTTTGTGGTACTATCATTATTAACTTTGTATCTTTTGGCATTAATGTTATGAACATGTGTATTACTACGATCAAGATTCAACAAACCATTCTCACTGGGTGCATGACCATTGAAGGTATTATTCATGTAAACAGAATAACCATTATTCTCTAAGTTAAATGAATAACCGTGTTGCAATAAACATGATCTAATCATGTTCATGCTTAACGCAAACACCAAATAACATTTAGTTTTGTTACTAATCCCGAGTGTAGAGAGAGCATGCGATGTTGATCACATTAAACTTGGAGACATTTCCAACACACATCGTCACCTCACCCTTAGCGAGTCTCCGTTTATTCCGTAGCTTTTATTTCGAGTCACTAACATTTAGCAACCGAATCGGTATCCAATACTCAGGTGCTAATAGGAGTACTAGCAAGGTACACATCAATAACACATATATCAAATATACTTCTGTTGACGTTGCCAGGCTTCTTATCTACCAAGTATCTAGGGTTGTTCTGCTTCAGCGACCACTCTCCTCATAATAGAACCACTTAGTCTCGGGTTTGGGTTCAACTTTGGGTTGCTTCACTAGAGCAGCAACTGACTTGCCATCCATGAAGTTTCCCTCCTTGCCCTTGCCCTTCTCGAAACTAGTGGTTTTACTAACCATCAACACTTGATGCTCTTTCTCGATTTCTACCTTCGCGGTGTCAAACATCGCGAACAGCCCAGGGATCATTATTTCCATCCCTGGCATACTTATAGTTCGTCACGAAGTTCTACTAGCTTAGTGATAGTGACTCACAGAACTATATCAATCACTATCTTATTTGGAAGATCAACTCCCACTTGATTCAAGCGATTGTAGCACCCAGACAATCTGAGCACATGCTCAACAATTGAGCTATTCTCCTTCATCTTGCATGCAAAGAATCGTGTTGGAGATCTCATATCTCACAACACGGGCATGAGCCTGAGATCTCAATTTCAGCTCTTAGAACATCTCATATGTTCCATGACGTTCAAAACGTTTTGGAGCCTCAATTCTATGTTGTAATGCATGACACACTAAACTATCAAGTAGTAATCGGAACGTGCCTGTCAGATGTTCACAACATCTACAAACGACACTAGAGGGGGTGGCGCACCGAGCGATGCATTAAGGACATAAGCCTTCTGTGCAACAATGAGGACCATCCTCAGATCATGGACCCAATCTGCAATATTTCTACCATCATCTTTCAACTCTATTTCTCTAGGAACATGTAAAATTCAAGGGAGCTACAACGTGAGCTAGTAATCGACAACATAATTTGCAAAGACACTTTGATTATGTTCATGATAATGAGCTCAATTAATCATATTTTAAGAACTCCTACTCAAATTGACATCCCTCCGGTCATTCGAGTGATACATGATCCAAATTCACCAATTCAAGTCCGATCATCACGTGAGTTGAGGTGGTTTCAATGGTGAACATCATCATGTCGATCATATCTACTATATGACTCATGTTCGACCTTTCGGTCTCTTGTGTTCCGAGGCCATGTCTGTACATGCTAGGCTCGTCAAGTTTAACCCGAGTGTTCCGCATGTGCAACACTGGCTTGCACCCGTTGTATGTGAACGTAGAGTCTATCACACCCGATCATCACGTGGTGTCTTGACACGACGAACTTTCGCAACGGTGCACACTCGGGTAGAACACAATTTATCTTGAAATTAAGTGAGGGATCACCTTATAATGCTATTATTGTCCTAAGCAAAACAAGGTGCATAAAAGGATTACCATCACATGCAAATCATAAGTGACATGATATGGCCATGAACTTGTGCTTTTGATCTCCATCTTGAAAGCACCGGCATGATCTCCATCGTCACCGGCATGACACCATGATCTCCATCATCTTGATCTCCATCAACATGTCGCCATTGGGGTTGTCGTGCCCACCATGCTTCTACTACTATTGCTACCGTTTAGCAATAAAGTAAAGCATTACATAGCGCTTAATGATTGACACGTAGGTCATACAATAATTAAAGACAACCCTATGGCTCCTGCCGGTTGCCGTACTCATCGACATGCAAGTCGTGATATTCTATACAACACATGATCATCAAATACATCACATATATATCATCATGTAATTGGCCATATCACATCACAACATACCCTGCAAAAACAAGTTAGATGTCCTCTAATTGTTGTTGCAAGTTTTACGTGGCTGCTACGGGTATCTAGCAAGAACAATTCTCACCTACGCAAAACCACAATGGTGATGCATAAGTTGCTTTTCAACCTTGTCAAGGACCGCCTTTGTCGAATCCGATCCAACTAAAGTAGGAGAAACAGACACCCGCCAGCCATCTTTGTGCAAGGAAGTTACACGTGAGTCGATGGAATGGTCTCTTGTAAGCGTACGAGTAAGGTTGGTCCGGGTCGCTTCATCCCACAATAACACTGAACTAAAACATGACCAAGGAAGGAAGCAATCTAAGCATCAATGCCCACAAACTCTTTGTGTTCTACTCAAGATCTCATCTATACATAGACCTAGCTCAGATGCCAGTGTTGGGGAATGTTGCATTGGAAACAAAACTTTTCCTATGCACACGCAAGATCTATCCATGGTGATGAGCATCTACGAGAGGGAGAGTGGATCTACATACCCTTGTAGATCACTAAGAGGGAAGCGTTAAGAAACACGGTTGATGTAGTTGAACGTCTTCGCGATCCAAATTGCCGAGCGTCCCACGATCCCATCATGATCCATCTTGCGATCCAATCATGATCCGTCCCATGATCTAATCACGATCCGTCCCGCGATCCAATCACGAATCATCTCACGATTTTGACCACGGTCCTTCCGATCTAGCACCCAACGGACGGCACCTCCGCGTTCAGCACACGTACAACTTGATGACGATCTCCGCCTTCTTGATCCAGCAAGAGGGAGCAGAGAGGTAGACAAGTTCTTTGGCAACGCGACGGTGTTGCGGCAATGGTGGTGAAGCAATCCAGCAGGGCTTCGCCTAAGCACCGCTGAAACTGATCTAGAGGAGAAACTACGAACTAGAGGAGATGCATCACATGGCTTAGGGTTTATTGATGTGTCCCAAGTGCTAGCGCCGCCCCTTTATTTATATGCTGAGCCCTGGGTCGAAACATGGAGAAAAATCCTCCTCAAGGTCGGTTTTCCCAGAAGGCAAGAGTCCTCTTCGGACTCCAGGACTAGACGCCAAGGTCCTCGGCGTCTAGACCCAAACACCAAGGTCCCTCGCGTCCGGCCCCTGGCCTCCGCAAAACACCTTTTGCACATTCCTAAAGCCTCATGGGCTTTACCCCTTGGCCCAAATAAAGTGTCCTTGTACCCCGAACATTTCGGGAAACATCCAAAACTATTTCCGGTTAATTCCAGAACCCTTCCGGAGACCAAACACTATTATCCCATATATCAATCTTTACCTCTGGACCATTCTGGATCTCCTCGTGACGTCCGTGATCTCATCCGGGACTCCAAACAACCTTCGGTCACCACCATACATAACTCTATACTATCGAAACATCACCGAACCTTAAGTGTGCAGACCCTGCGGGTTCGAGAACTATGTAGACATGACCGAGACACCTCTACGGTCAATAACTAATAGCGGGACCTGGATGCCCATATTGGTTCCTACATATTCTACGAAGATCTTTATCGGTTGAACCTCTATGTCAAGGATTCAGTTAATCCTGTATGTTGTTCCCTTTGTTCTTCGATATGTTACTTTCCCGAGATTCGATCGTCGGCATCTCCATACCTAGTTCAATCTCGATACCGACAAGTCTCTTTTACTCATTCCGTAATACAAGATCCCATGTCTAACACTTTAGTCACATTGCATGCAAGGCTTGTTGTGATGTTGTATTACCGAGTGGGCCCTAAGATACCTCTTCGTCACACGGAGTAACAAATCCTAGTCTTGATCCATGCCAACCCAACAGACACCCTCGGAGATACTTGTAGAGAACCTTTATAGTCACCCAGTTGCGTTGCGACGTTTGATACACACAAGGTACTCCTCCGATGTCAGTGAGTTGCATGATATCATGGTCATAGGAACAGATACTTGACAAGCAGAAAACTGTAGCAATAAACTAACACGATCATATGCTACGTTTATTGTTTGGGTCTTGTCTATCACATCATTCTACTAATGATGTGATCCAGTTATCAAATGACATCTCATGTCCATGGCTAGGAAACCTTAACCATCTTTGATTAACGAGCTAGTCTGTTAGCGGCATACTAGGGACATGGTGTTGTCTATGTATTCGCACATGTATGTGAGTTTCCAATCAATACAATTCTAGCATGGATAATAAACGATTACCATGAGCAAGGAAATATGATAATAACTAATTTATTATTGCCTGTAGCGCATATTTCCAATAGATGTGATCGCCGTCGGCATGCTCTCTCTTCGATTACCATGGGATTAGTGATGAACCTGAATAATTGTTATTTAGTGCCTGCGTTAAGCATGAATATTACATCTGGATCTTGTTTATTGCGAGATGATTACTCATTTAAATCATAGAATAATGCTTGTTCTATTTATATGAGTGATATCTTTTACGGTCATGCACCCAATGTGAGGGGTTTATTCATATTGAATCTTGATAGTGATGATACACATGTTCATAACATTGATGCCAAAAGATGTAGAGTTAATAATGATAGTACCACTTTCTTGTGG
The DNA here is from genome assembly GCA_022496015.1 of Hordeum marinum. Lineage (NCBI taxonomy): Eukaryota > Viridiplantae > Streptophyta > Magnoliopsida > Poales > Poaceae > Hordeum > Hordeum marinum. The sequence goes on from CM039672.1 coordinate 219,812,096, forward strand.
CACTGCCGTTTGGGTCATATTGGTGTAAAACGCATGAGGAAGCTCCATGCTGATGGTCTTTTGGATTCACTTGTTTTTGAATCACTTGACACATGTGAACCATGCCTCATGGGCAAGATGACTAAAACACCATTCTCTAGAACAACGAAACGGGCAAGTGACTTGTTGGAAATCATACATATTGATGTGTGCGGTCCAATGAATGTTGCAGCGTGTGGTGGATATCGTTATTTTCGCACCTTCACTGATGACTTAAGTAGATATGGGTATATTTACTTAATGAAACACTAGTCTGAAATGTTTGAAAAGTTCAAGCAATTTAGGAGTGAAGTTGAGAATCATCGTAACAAGAAGATTAAATTCCTATGATCTGATCGAGGAGGTGAATATCTAAGTTATGAGTTTGGCAGTCACTTAAGATAGTGTGGAATTGTTTCACAGTTGGCACCGCCTGGAACACCATAGTGTAATGGTGTGTCCGAACGTCGTAATCGAACCTTATTAGATATGGTGCTTTCTATGATGCCTATTGCTTATTTGACACTATCATTTTGGGGTTATGCATTAGAGACAACTGCATTCACTTTAAGTAGGGCACCATCGAAATCCGTTGAGACGACACCATATGAACTGTGGTTTGGCAAGAGGCCAAAGTTATCGTTTCTTAAAGTTTGGGGATGTGATGCTTATGTCAAAAAGCTTCATCCTGAAAAGCTGGAACCCAAAGCGGAGAAATGCGTCTTCATAGGATACCTGAAAGAGACATTTGGGTATACCATCTATCTCAGATCCGAAGGCAAAGTATTTGTCGCTAAAAACGAAACATTTCTTGAGAAAGAGTTTCTCTCGAAAGAATTGAGTGGGAGGAAAATAGAGCTTGATGAGGTTATTGAACCTTTACTTCAACCAGAGAGTAGCGTAGTGCAGAAAGATGTTTCTATGGAGCCCACGACAGTTGAATAGGAAGTTAATGATGATGATCATGAATCTTTGGATCAAGTTACAATTTAACCTCGTAGGTCGACGAGGGCACGTACTGCTCCTGAGTGGTATGACAACCCTGTCTTGGAGGTCATGTTGTTGGACAACAATGAACCTACGAGCTATGAGGAGGGATGATGGGCCTGGATTCTGAGAAATGGTTAGAGGCCATGAAATCCGAGATGGGATCCATGTATGAAACCAAAGTATGGACTTTGGAAGTATTACATGAAGGGCGAAAGGCCATTAAGGACAAATGGATCTTTAAGAAGAAGATGGACGTAGATGGTAATATCACCATCTATAAAGCTCGACTTGTGGCAAAGGGTTTTTCACAAGTTCAAGGAGTTTACTACGTTGAGACCTTCTCACCCGTAGCGATGCTTAAGTCCGTCAAAATCATGTTAGCAATAGCTGCATATTTCGACTATGAAATTTGGCACATGGATGTCAAAACAGCATTCCTCAACTGTTTCCTTGAGGAAGAGTTGTATATGATACAACCAAAAGGTTTTCTTGATCCAGAGAATCCTAACAAGGTTTTCAAACTCCAGCGATCCATTTATGGACTGGTGCAAGCATCTCGGAGTTAGAATAAGCGCTTTGATGAGGTGATCAAAGCGTTCGGGTTTATACAAGTTACACATAAGCTTGTATTTACAAGAAAGTGAGTGTGAGCTCTGTAGCGTTTCTAGTATTATATGTGGATGACATATTACTGATTGGAAACAATATAGATATGTTGGAAAGTGTGAAGGAATATTTGAACAAGAGTTTTTCAATGAAGGACCTAGGAGAAGCTGCTTTCATATTGGGCATTAAGATCTATAGAGATAGATCGAGACGCTTGATAACACTTTCACAAAGCACATACCTTGATAAAGTTTTGAAGAATTTCAAAATGGATCAATCCAAGAAGGGGTTCTTGCCTGTGTTACAAGGTGTGAAGTTGAGTAAGACTCAATGCCCAGTGACTGCAAAAGATAGAGAGAAGATGAGTGTCATCCCCTATGCTTCAGCCATAGGCTCTATCATGTATGCAATGCTATGCACAAGACCCGATGTCATCCTTGCCATAAGTATGACCAGAAGGTTTCAAAGTGATCCTGGAATGGAGCACTGGACGGTGGTCAAGAATATCCTTAAGTACCTGAAAAGGACTAAGGAAATGTTTCTCATTTATGGAGTGATCAAGAGCTCGTCGTAAAGGGTTACGTCGATGCAAGCTTTGAAACTGATCCGGATGACTCTAAGTCGCAAACCGGATACATATTTATTCTCAACGGGGGAGCGACAAGCTAGTGCAGTTCCACGCAAAGCGTGGTAGCTGATTGTACATGTGAAGCGTAGTACATCGCAGCCTCGGAGGTAGCGAAGGAAGGTGTCTGGATGAAGCAGTTCATGACAAATCTTGGAGTAGTGCCCAGTGCACTAAATCCAATGACTCTGTTCTGTGACAACACTGGTGCCATTGCTCTAGCCAAGGAACCAAGGTTTGACAAGAGGACCAGACACACAAAGCGACGCTTCAATTCCATCCGCTATTACATCGAGGAGAAGGACATAAATATTTGCAAAGTGCACATGGATCTGAATGTTGCATACCCATTGATTAAGCCTCTTCCAAGGGCTAAACATGATCAACACAAGTACTGCATGGGTGTTCGATTCATTACAATGTAAATCACATAGTGATGTGAACTAGATTATTGACTCTAGTGCAAGTGAGATACTGTTGGAAATATGCCCTAGAGGCAATAAATGAAGTGTTTATTATTATATTTCCTTGTTCATGATAACTGTTTATTATCCATGCTATAATTGTATTGATTGGAAACACATTGCATGTGTGGATATATAGATAACACTTTGTCCCTAGTGTGCCTCTAGTGAACTAGCTCGTTGATCAAAGATGGTCAAGGTTTCCTAGCCATTGACATAAAATGTTATTTGATAATGGGATCACATCAGTAGGAGAATGATGTGATGGACAAGACCCAAACTATAAACGTAGCATATAATTGTGTCAGTTTATTGCTACAGTTTTCTGCATGTCAAGTATATGTTCCTATGACCATGAGATCATGCAAATCACGGACATCGGAGGAGTGTCTTGTGTGTATCAAGCGTCGCAATGTAACTGGGTGACTATAAAGTTGCTCTACAGGTATCTTCGAGGGTGTGTGTTGGGTTGGAATGGATCAACACTGGGATTTGTTACTCTATGTGATGGAGAGGTATCTCAGGGCCCACTCGGTAATATAACATCGCACCAAGCCTTGCAAGCAATGTGACTAAGTGTTAGTCATGGGATATTGTCTTACGGAAACGAGTAAAGAGACTTGTCGGTAACGAGGTTGAACTAGGTATGGAGATACAGACGATCAAATCTCGGGCAAGTAACATACCGAAGAACAAAGGGAACATCATACGGGATTAAATGAATCCTTGACATAGAGGTTCGACCGATAAAGATCTTCGTATAATATGTAGGAATCAATATGGGCATCCAGGTCCCGCTATTGGTTATTGATCGTAGAGGTGTCTTGGTCATGTCTACCTAGTTCTCGAACCCGCAGGATCTGCACACTTAAGGTTCAGTGACATTTCGGTAGTATAGAGTTATGTATGGTGGTGACCAAAGGTTGTTCGGAGTCTCGGATGAGATCCCGAACATCACGAGGAGCTCCAGAATAGTCCAGAGGTAAAGATTGATATATATGAAAGTGGTGTTTGAACTCCAGAAAAGTTTCGGGCATTTCCGAAAGTGTACCGGGATTGACGAATGGGTTCCGGGGACCGCCAAGTGGGGCCCACATACCCCAAGGGGCTACATGGGCCTTAGAGGTGGCGCACCAGCCCCTGGTGGGCTGGGCAAGCCATCCCAAAAGGCCCTATGTGCATAGGAAAGGACGAAGAGTAGGGGCCAAGTAGGGAAAGGAGTCCTACTAGGAGTCCACCTCGCTTGTGAGAGGTGGACTCCTCCCCTCTTGCCTTCGGCCGAAGCTCTCCTTGTAGGAGGGGCAAGGCTGCCTCCTCTCCCCTCCCTCCTATATATACTAGAGGATTTTGAGGGCATCCCTAACCCTAATTGCCACGTGCTGCCCTCTTCTGCCTCTAGATCGTTTTCTCCTCTAGATCGGTTTTCAGCGGTGCTTAGGTGAAGCCCTGCTAGAATTGCTCCACCACCATTGCTGCAACGCTGTCGCACTGCCGGAGAACTCTTCTACCTCTCCGCTCCCTCTTGCTGGATCAAGAAGGCGGAGATCATCATCAAGCCGTACGTGTGCTGAACGCAGAGGTGCCGTCCGTTCGGTACTTGATCGGGAGTTCATGGGACGGCTTGCAATTTGGATTGTGGAGACGTACCACTACATCAACCGCGTTCTTGAACACTTCCTCTTAGCAATCTACAAGGGTACGTAGATCCAATATCTCCTCTCATAGATGCTCATCTCCTAGATTGATCTTGGTGAAGCGTAGGAATTTTTTTGTTTCCCATGCAACGTTCCCCAACACCTCCTAGATTGGTTAGGTGTTGCTTGGGAGCCTGCTATTTTGTGTTGCGGAGTTTAACCAAGAAGTTTGTATGGTCAAGGAGATCGCCTACTTCGTGAAGATATACCCATAGTGAGGCTAGTCCTTCGTGGACGGAAGCCATTATGGAATAGTCAAGGTTGCTACTTCGTGGACCCTTATGGGTGGAGCCCTTCATGGACTCTCACGACCGTTACCGTCAGTGGGTTGATGACTCCATAAACGTGGATGTACGATAGCGCCACCTATCGGAACCACGGGAAAAATGTTTGTGTCTCCAACTGTGTTTGATCTTCCTTTCTCTACTCTCTTACATATGCTTGTCTTACTTTCCGCTGCCATACTTGTTGACTAGCATGTTTAGGGTGCCTTGGACTTGTTACAATTGCTAAAATCTGCCAATCAATTAACTTGGGAAAAGGTTAGATTTTAATTCTTGCAAGTACTCTATTCACCCCCTCTAGATGTCTCTGCTATCGACCCCCTCAGATGTGTCTGGGTGGTTATCATCATAATCCCACTTGCAGTTTTTGGACATCCAGACGGACCTACTCTATATCACTAGCCCCATGTACCTGCCCATCACCTTGTGACGACTCTTCACCTCCTTCGCTGCCACACGAGTGCGATACTAACCATGTGCCTGCATGCACACCAACTTCTTCATCTTCTCCTTGAGTTTCTTGACCCAAAATGGATCAGTAGAAGAGGGCACGAAACTGGGAGCAACGCCACCCTCGGTAACAAAGTTTTCATCATCCTCATCCTCAGGTAGATCCACCTCAGGAGCAACATGAGTTGCCCACTTGTATTTCTATCTCAGCTCAACAATCTTGTGGGGAACCAACTCAACACATTCAAACTGGGCACTGGGATAGGTGTTTGCCCATGTGGTCTCAATAAGATGCATCAAGCAAGGAGCATAAATGGGGCACTTGCGCTCAGAAACAGCAAAGAGGAGCTCTGACCACATAACATGTGAAGCATCCAACATTTCCACCTCATTTGACTTCCTCATATACTAACAATAGATGAGCATATCCACTAAGTAGGAGTGTACCTGATCCAAATTCCCAACATGGAGAAACAGAGTGTGCTTGAAGATGCGGTGCAAGATGTCAAGAAATGGCTCAACACATAGGTGGACTTGCCAGTGGTGCAGGAGATCTTCTTAGTGCACTAAGTCCAGAGATGGCTCTTGTGAGTGGATGTGGTATCCTTGCGGAGGCGAAATCCAGTAGGACTACAAATCCCCCTGATTCTCAAAGCCTAGCAGATCCATAACACCCCTTCCAAGTAGCAACCAACAAATTTCCTTTTTTTATCCAGGTCAAAGTTCTGTCCGGATCGGTTCCAAGATGAGCCATATCATAGAACAAAACTACTATTTCAGCATCAAAGTCCTTGTTGAACCGCATAAGGTCAATAATACCAAGCTTCTCACATAGGGTTAAAGCCTTACCAAAGTATTGGGCATTCTTCTCCTGATAAGCCATATCAATGGACTTGCCATGGGGTACATATAGGTTCTCCTTGGTCTTGACCACATCATGCTAGATAGATCCCTGTTGCCAGGTCTAGAAGGGATGACTGCGAAGGGTTGAATCTTGAGGTTTCACGTAAGGGTTGCACTTGCGGAGGATCCAAAACTCTTTGCTGGGAAATTGAGCCAAGGATTGAGACTTCTTGGGCTTGCTTGCATTCTGCTTGGGAGGTGCATTGGGACTGGGATCGTTGGAGCTATCCTCCTCTAAGGTGCGTAGCGCTTAGACCATCCATCACGACTAGGGGTTGATCCTACACTCTTGATGAGCAGAGCTGGCACCACCTGGAACCCAAAGATAGAGCGAGGGAACAACAGGTGTAAATGATATGCATAAGCCAAAAAGAAAAAGAAGAGGAAATGTGAAGTAGAATCAAAGAACATGTGTATTTTCCAGCACAAGCGGTAGTACCGCTTCGGGAGGAACAGTAGTATCGCTCGGGCGGAAGCCATGGGGGAAACCACTACCGCAGGTCAGATCTAGTACCACCGGTGATTCCAAATGCAAATATTCTCCAATAGAACTTCAAATCTACTCTCTAGCCACCTTCCATATCCTACCCATGCCTCGATTTGACTAAAAATCGCATAATGCATCTCCTATTTCCCAAAAGCCTATATTCGAAAAATAGAACCGTAGGAGAGAAGATCGAGGGCAATACCGGCATCCATGGCTAGATGAGAAGATGGGGATTGATAACCCACAAGTGTAGGGGATCAATTGTATCCTTTCTCGATAAGTAAGAGTGTCGAACCGAACAAGGAGCTAAAGGTAGAACAAATATTCCCTCAAGTTCTATCGACCATCGATACAACTCTACGCACGCTGAATGTTCGCTTTACCTAGAACATGTATGAAACTAGAAGTACTTTGTAGGTGTGATAGCATTCATCCTTTGGTAACAAAAAGGGAAATTAAACAGTGTATGAGTTGAAGAGTTACTCTCATTAGAAGGTGGGCATGGGTAGCTAATCTGCTCTTCCTCCTTTTGTTCTTCGCTCTCCTCCTCATCTTTTTCATCTAATGAGCTCATAATTTCAACAGTTTCTTCTTGCATAGATTCCTGCAAAATATTAGTCTCTTCCAAAGCAGCGGTCATTCTTTCAATAAAGTATTTGACACAAGCATTAGAAGCATAGTTTTCATAGCAATATTTAAGTATGGAAAAAATTTCAGATTCATAAAGAGTAGCACCATACTTTTTAATGAAATAAGCAATTTCATAGGCACCCTTAAAAGCAAGAAATTCTTCAATTTGTTGAACATCATTATAGCAATAGGCCTCCTTAGAATAAGAGGATAATATTTCATTATCATTAAACACACATTGGTAGGTAAGGTGTTTTTTAGCTTCTTTAGAACAACAAGTAAAATCATAAACTTCACATAGATTCCAAGCATAGCAACACAAAGTATTAATTTGATGCCACAAGACTTTCCCTTTTTGAGATATGTGGTGTCACACATAGTGAGCGTGCTCATTTAATGATTTTCCCTCAACTAAGCTAGTTGGGTTTTCAGCACGAGCACAAGTGGATCGAAGATGACCCAAGTAATATTCTTCGGTGGTACGGAACACTAGTGGTTCCTCAACTTTTGGAGCAGCAAGTACAACTATTTTTTTTGGTATTTTGCGTTTCCTACCCATATCTAAAGATAGAAAACAACTAAGAACAAAAAATAAAATCTACTTAGTGATAAAGCAAACAAGCACACACGAGAATATTCACCCCACGCTATTGCTCTCCGGCAATGGTGCCAGAAAAAGGTCTTGATAACCCACAAGTGTAGGGGATCAATTGTAGCCTTTCTCGATAAGTAAGAGTGTCGAACCCTATGAGGAGCTAAAGGTAGAAAAAATATTCCCTCAAGTTCTATCGACCACCGATACAACTCTACGCACGCTTAACGTTCGCTTTACCTAGAACACGTGTGAAACTAGAAGTACTTTGTAGGTGTGATATGATAGGCTAGCAAGATAATAAAGAGCATGTAAATAAAAACTAAGGGGCTGCTAAGTTAAAGAAACAACTAAGTTAGTTTAATGAGTGTGGAAAAGTGGTGGCAGGAGTTGAGGAATTGTACCTAGGCAATCGATAACTAGACCAGTAATCATTATTACAATTTTATAAGAGGGAGAGGCATAAGCTAACATACTTTCTCTACTTGGATCATATGCACTTATGATTGGAACTCTAGCAAGCATCCGAAATTACTAAAGATCATTAAGGTAAAACCCAACCATAGCATTATAAGGCATCAAGTCCTCTTTACTCCCATATGTAACAACCCACCTACTCGGGTTTATGCTTCTGTCACTCAAGCAACCCACCATAGGAAAATCATGCACACATTGCAACACCCTACAGCGAGGATCCCTCATGCTTGCGCGACACGGAGAGCACCATAGTACATCACCAATAATAAAACATGCAACTCAAAATCAATCATGATCATCAATCAACCAATAGGACAAAATAGATCTATTCAGCCATCATAGGATGGCAACACATCATTGGATAATAATATGAAGCATAAAGCACCATGTTCAACTAGAGGGTACAGCGGGTTGCGGGAGAGTGGACCGTTGTAGATAGATGGGGGAAGGTGATGGAGGTGTTGGTGAAGATGATAGAGTTGTTGGAGTAGATCACGGTCACGATGATGGCCCCGGTGGTGTTTCACTGCCACCGGGAGAGAGGGGGAGAGATCCCCCTCCTTCTTCTTCTTCCTTGACCTCCTCCCTAGATGGGAGGAGGGTTTCCCCTCTATTCCTTGGCCTCCATGACAGCGGAGGGGCGAGAGCCCCTCCAAGATTGGATCTCTCTCTCTCTCTCTCTCTCTCTCTCTGTTTCCTTCTGTTTCTGCGCTCCCAGATTCTGGCCTTTAATAGTTTCTTAAATATCCGGAGATCCTTAACTACGATCAGGCTGAAATTTTGTGGGGCTTTTCCTTATAAAAATATATTTCTTGCGGCCAAAGGACACCTCCAACCGACCTAAGGGGTGTCCACAAGCCCTCAGGGCGCTGCCAGGGGTGTGGGCCGCGCCTAGCAGGCTTGTGACCTCCTCGGGTATCGTCTCACATTGATTCTTTTTGCCAAAAATCACATATATTCCAAAAAAAATCTCCATAAGTTTTTATCGCGTTTGGACTTCACTTGATATGGATTTTCTGGGAAACAAACAACATGCAACAAACAAGAACTGGCACTGGGCACTGGATCAATATGTTAGTCCCAAAAATAGTATAAAAAGTTGCCAAAAGTATATGAAAGTTGTAGAATATTGGCATGAAACAATCAAAAATTATAGATACGATGGAGACGTATCAGGGATCGAGTCCACCGGTTGGAATAACGGAAGAGCGACTGGAAACAGAGGTCCGACGGCGGCCTCCGGTGCCCTTGGGTCACCCGGAGAGAGAGACACACACAAGGTGGAACAACATGAATGGGTATGTGGGAGTGTAAACTCCCCCTTCCTGACTCATAACCCCTAGTGCCCACATCCAAGCGGTAGTACCGCATGAATGAGCGGTAGTACCGCTCCTGTACTACAGTGCGGCAGGAGGCCAGGTAGTACTGCTCGAGCGGTAGGACCGTTGGTGGGGCGATAGTACCACCCTTGACCCCAGTAGTACCGCCTATGGCAACCACAAGGCCAAAGCTAGCTAAAAAGTGGCTTATGCATTATATGAGAGGATGAAGAGGAGAGAAGGCTTGTGTTGGAGACTCGAAAACCGGCAAATCGGAGGAAACACTGCAAGTATCAAAACTCAAAAAACATACTTGGAGTGATACAAAGTATGGACATGCTCTCAAAAAGCAAATACCTCATGAGGAGGTGGCCGTGGCCAAAGCCATCTATGTTTGAGTCAATTGATATGGCACCACGAAGATTTTAACCTTGGTCCCATGATTAAAACTCGTCTTTGAAGCACAAGTAACATAAAAATGGTTAATCTGAAAGAGTTGATCTATTTATCCCTTATAGGGGGAGGGAGAGTTCACTAAGACAACAACACTCCCCCTAAATACATGCCTACATCTAAACAACACACTATCATGAGTGTGGTGGGGTGTGCAATACTTCAATCCACATTGCTCTAGTAAATGATATTTCACTCATGCCTTAACTCGCGGAATCTTTCTTCATCGAATGGCTTCATGAAGTGGGGACGAATCTCAATATGATCCATCTTGCAATGTTGAACCGGGTTGTTGGAGATCTGAATCCCACTCTCGTTGTCACAGTAAAGAGGCACTTTGTCACACGTGACACCATAATTCTTTAAAGTTTGCCTCATCCAAAGCAACTGTGTGATACGTGTGATACGTCTCCAACGTATCTATAACTTCTGATTGTTCCATGCTATTATATTATCTATTTTGGATGTTTTATATGCATTAATATGCTATTTTATATTATTTTTGGGACTAACCTATTAACCTAGAGCCTAGTGCCAGTTTCTGTTTTTTCCTTGTTTTTGAGTATTGTAGATAAGGAATATTAAACGGAGTCCAAACAGAATAAAATCTTTGTGATGATTTTTCTTGGACCAGAAGATATCTACCAGACTTGGAGAGGAAGGCAGGAGACTTGCGAGGAGGTCACAAGCCACCCTGGCGCGGCTAGGGGGCGCCCCTGGCTCGTGGCCCCCCAGCAGGTCCTCCAACCCTAATATTCGGCCTATAAATTCCCAAATATCCCCCAATACAAAAAAGAGCCACGATAATACCTTTCTGCCTCTAGAAGCCTCCGTTCCCGAAAGATCCAATCTTGGAGCCTTTTCCGGTAATCTGCAGGAGGGGGATTCGATCACGGAGGGCATCCACATCAACTCCATTGCCCCTTCGATGATGCGTGAGTAGTCCACCACATACCTACGGGTCCATTGCTAGTAGGTAGATGACTTCTTCTCTCCCTTTGTGCTTCAATACCATGTTCTCCATGATCTTCATGGGGATCTTTCCGATGTAATACTCTTTTGCGGCGTGTTTGTCGAGATCCAATGAATTGCGGGTTTATGATCAGATTATCTATGAATATTATTTGGTTCTTCTCTGAATTCTTATATGCATGATTTCATATATTTGCAAGTCTCTTCGAGTTATTGGTTTGGTTTGGCCAACTAGATTGGTAATTCTTGCAATGGGAGAAGTGCTTAGTTTTGGGTTCAATCTTACAGTGTCCTCACCGAGTGACAAAGTAGGGGTAGCGAGGCACGTATTGTATTGTTGCCATCAAGGGTAAAAATATGGGGATTTTCATCATATTGCTTGAGTTTATCCCTCTACATCATGTCATCTTACTTAATGCATTACTCTGTTCTTCATGAACTTAATACTCTAGATGCAGGCAAGAGTCGGTCGATGTGTGGAGTAATATTAGTAGATGCAGAATCATTTCGGTCTACTTGACATAGACATGATGCTTATATGATAATCATTGCCTTGGATATCGTCATAACTATGTGCTTTTCTATCAATTGCTCGACAGTAATTTGTTCACCCACCGTGTTATTTTCCTTCAAGAGAGAAGCCTCTAGTGAAACCTATGGCCTCTGGGTCTATTTTCCATATTATATTTTCAGATATATATATACCAAAAATACCAAAAATACCTTGCTGCAATTTATTTACCTTTTTTACTTTCCGCAATCTTTTACATCTATCTCTATCAGATCTAATCCTTGCATGTAATCGTGAAGGGATTGACAACCCCTTTATAGCGTTGGGTGCATGTGTTTGATTGTTTGTGTAGGTGCATCTATTGGTGACTTTCTTGTTCCTCCTACTGGTTTGATACCTTGGTTCTCAACAACTAAGGGAATTACTTATCTACTTTGCTGCATCACCCTTTCCTCTTCAAGGGAAAACCAACGCAAGCTCAAGAAGTAGCAAGAAGGATTTCTGGCGTTGTTGCCGGGGAGGATACACATCAAGCCTACCAAGTACCCATCACAAACTCATCTCTTACATTTACATTATTTTCCATTTTCCTCTTGTTTTCCTCTCCCCCACTTCTAAAACAATTTTCAGAAAAAACCAAAAAGATTTGCCTTTTTATTCGCCCTTCTTCCGTTTGCCTTTTCATTTGCTTTTTGTTTGCTTGTGTGCTAGATTGGTTGCTTTGTCATGATGTCTGAGAATGCCAAATTGTGTGACTTCTCCAATACTAATAATAATTATTTTATTAGTACTCCGATTGCTCCTGCCACTAGTGCGGAATATTATGAAATTAATGCTGCTTTGCTCAATCTTGTTATGAAAGAACAATTTTCTGGCCTTCCTAGTGAGATCCGATGAATTGTGGGTTTATGTTCAGACTATTCATGATAAAATATTTGTCTTCTCTGAGATCTATTATTATTCTTATTTGCATGATTATTATAGCTTCATAAATCTCTCTAGTCTATTGAAATAGTTTGCCCAACTAGATTGATATTTCTTCGGTGGAGGTGTGTGTTGTAGTGGGTTCAATCTGGCGATGCTCTATATCCCATTGACACAAAGGGACAAGACATATCTTCATATTTTTTGCACTAAGGATACAAAAATGGGTTTAATTCATATTTATTGAGTTCTCTTTGTCTACATCATGTCATTGTTCTCCAAGCATTACTCTGTTTTACTTAATACTCTAGATGCATGCTAGATAGCGGTCGATGGGTGGAGTAATAGTATTAGGTGCATGCAAGAACTGGCCTATTTTCTTATGGATGTGATGCCTATGTACACATGATCATTATCATGAATAAATATTGCATAACTATGCGCTTTTCTATCCATTACCCAACTGTAATTTGTTTACCCACCATATGGCTACTTCATGAGAGATGCCACTAGGAAAAACTATGGCCCCCGGGTCTATCCAAATATATATTTACAAAAATATCATTTACCTTGCTGTTATTAGTTACTTTATATTTTATTTTGCAATTTATAATAATGTAATATCATCAACACTACTTATTAGCTTGCAAGTGACGAGTCCAATGTGATTGAAGACCCTCTTGCACGTGTTGGGTGCAAGTGTTTGCTTCTTTGTGTGCAGTCGCTGAAGACGAGGGTTGTGTGATACTCCTATTGGTTCGATAAACCTTTGTTCTCTACCGATGGAAATACTTTTCTATACCGTGTTGCATCACCCGCTCCTCTTTGCGGAAAACCCAACGCAGATCACAAGTACGAGGAAAGATTTCTGGCGTTGTTGCCGGGGAGTATCACCAACCTACTATCAAGTACCTTCACACAAATTATCATTCACTTTTTCTAATTTTTATTTGTTTTTATATTTTTCCTGCTTTATAAAAATTCAAAAATACATAAATATTTATCTTTGCTAATTTACTTGTTTGCTTACCCTTGCTTGAAAGTTGCTATCATGTTTTATTTTGAAACTAGTGATGCTTCAACCTCTAGTGCGGAAGCATTAGAACATTCAACTTCACCTCTCAATGATAGTGCTAAAAGGAACTTTGATGAAGTTGCTAAGGAAAAACTTGATAATCTTGCAGATGATGATCTTTCTAAAGAAGAACCTATTATGCAAACAAACAAATTCCGTATTGGTAGTGGTAACGTTATTGGAATAAGTGGGATCCAAGACTTTTTTTCACTTGTGTTGGTTCATTACCCTTGATACGAGGATTTATTCTTGCTAGAACTACTAGTGTTGGTTCATTACCCTTGCAGATGCCATATCTTTGCTCATAGTTGAATTGGAAAGACAACTCATTCATATGCATCCCTCCATACAATTGTTGTTTCGAGAATTCTATAATATTCAAGATGCTCCTACTAAACGATTAGCAACAATATTTCTTGTTAATGAATTTAATGTTATTATGCAGCAAGCAAGAGAAATATTTTCTCATTATAGGGTCAATGGTGACTGCCCACCAATATAGGGAATCATTTATGATATGGAAGAAATAAGGAGATTAAGATTAACGGACTATGTTGCTTACAATGAAAACCTTAGAAAGAAGGTTCCACTTAATGTCTTAATTGATAAAATTTCCAAATATAATGATCAAATTATTGTCCTGAATCTTAGATTGGATTATGAGCTTGATAGAAAATTCAGAAAGTATCTTTATCGGAACCTATACAATGAAGAATTTACTATTACTTATGAGAAGCCTCCTCCTCCTCGGGAGATAGATCTTACGGATCCTTGTGTTGTGAAGTTTAGTCCCTTCAATTATTTTTTCTTACCTATTAGAACACTTGCTGCCGAGAGAAGGGAATATGATTCTAGCATGATGAATTTCTCTCATGATTATTACAACACTTGAATCATATGCATTATGCCTAGCTACGGGCGTAAAACAATAGCGCTAGTTGGGAGGCAACCCAATAGTTATCTTATCTTTTTTTACTTTTTACTTTATTTTTATTTTAAATATGCTACTATAATTATTGTGTTTCTGTGTTTAAATTAGTGTTTGTGCCAAGTAAAGCCTTTGGGATGTCTTGCATGATGACTAGAATTGATACTGGTGAAAAAATAGAAACTTTAGCGTCCAGTGTAGAATTTCTCTGATTTTACTGGAATGTCTATTTGAACTGAAAGTTTTACACTGTATTTCTATACACATTCCCCAGGTTGTCCTATTTTTTCATAACATTTGGAGTTACATAAGTATGGTTTCTTTACAAATCATTACAAATTGTTCTGTTTTAGGCATATTCTGTTTTTGCTTGCATAGTTTCCCTGTTTTGATGAGGCATGGATTGTATCGGGGGAGCAATGCAGAAGTTAGAATACATTACCTTATGCAATAAATAAGTAAGAATCAATTAATAACAGTACCTAAAGTATTTTGTATGTTTATTATACTAACGGATCTCACAAAGGTCTCTATTGAGTTTTGTGTGGTGAAGTTTTCAAGTTTTGAGTGCTATCACTATGGATGAAGGAATAAGGAGCGGCAAGAGCCTAAACTTGGGGATGCCCAAGTCACCCAAGTCAAATTCTAGTAAGACTCAAGTGTCTAAGCTTGGGGATGCCCCGGAATGCATCCCCTCTTTCGTCTCAATCCATCGGTATGTCACATGGAGCTATATTATTATTCATCACATGATATGAGTTTTACTTGGAACGTCATTTGTTTTAGTTTGTTTTTGTTTTAGTTTTCCACAATCATTTTTTGCTGGATACACCCAATTGAGAGAGATACAAAATCACCTTGATTTATTAGAATACTCTTTGTGCTTCACTTATATCTTTTGAGCTAAGCAGTTGCTCAAGTACTTCACTTATATCTTTTAGAGCACGGCGGCTTGTAGATTTTAAAGAAATAATTGCACTATAATTATTCACTTATATTTGTTTGAGAGTTAATACAAAGTGATGATAATTTTAATGGTTATAAGACTAGTCCAAAAATAATAGATATTCAAAGAGTGCATAATCAAAACCTTCCTGTAGCACAAAAAGAGAAATGTTGAGTTAATGATATCAATGTGGTAATGTGAATGGGCATGAGTGCATGATTATTAATTAGTGAGAGTATCATGCATTCGAGGTTGTTAACTTGTTGTTCATATCGATATTTTATAGCACGGTGATGATGTGTGAGCATTCTTATTCCTCGTTGAAACCCTAGTGTTGATTGAGTTGGAGGCGCGCGATGGTTAACTCCTCCCAACCTCCTCCCTAGGAGCATGCGAGTGGTACTTTGCTTCGAGAGAGCTAAGAAAATCTTGCAATAAGTATGTGGGTTCTTCATGACTAATGTGAATCCATGGATATGCACACTCTCGCCACTTCATATTTTCTAACCTTCTCAGGTACCGTGTGTTGGGGATATAACCCCACGGTGAGACCCGCCCTTAAGGCTCCGGGTCACACCTGGTGGCTCGTACACTAGCCCAAGGATGGGCCGAGAATACTCAAGCCCAAGACGTTGGGCGGCTTGACAAGATGGGCCTGGACGTGGCCCAAATGGAGAAGGTATGAAGACCTGGACGGTGAACCGCCCGAAGACAACTTGCTTAGGAAGGCAAGATAAGGTAGAGACAGACTGAGACACATAGTGAGAGTTGGTTATGACTTGTAAGACCCGTGGTCTTGAACTCTTATATAAAGGCGAGACCCGGAGCGACTTAGAGAGATCAACTATCGAGAACTAGGTCAAGCAATCAGCTCCCTTGTAATCGATACACAAAGTAATACAAGCACAAGCAGGACGTAGGCTGTTACCTCTACTTGAGGGGCCGAACCTGGGTAAACCCATTCCTTCGTCCCAATCAACCCCTTTGAGTCCATCACTTTAGCGATGGCCTCGAATCCAAGTCTGTTCACCCGGACATCTGTCGTGACAAAACTACGACAGTTGGCCCCCACCGTGGGGCTTGTGCTCGGTGGTGTTGAGTTCTCAATGGGCTATCTCCTAGGGCTTGAGGGATATGTGGTCGGAAGGATGAACAAGAGTCGCCGCAACCACTTCTACATCGACGACGCCGGCTGGGGACCTGATGCCGACTCTGTCGAATTTGGATTCCGGGTTCCCTTCAGCGGGATCCACATCTTCATCGGCAAGGTCGACGAAGCTACACCCGGGCCGGACATCTGCACCAGCATCGTCGACCCGACTCGGCGCGCACAACCCGCCCAATATGTGCGACCCGCCCATGTTAACCTGGGCCGGAAGCACGTCTTCGTGGGCTTTACTCAGGGTATGGATCTTGAAACTTTTGCGTCGCAGGAGACTCTTGTCTATTTAGAGGATGGATCTTCGAGCGGAGAAGCAGAGTCGATCTACCAGCTTCACAATGGCGGGCTCAGGGGCTACGATGAGTCTTACCCTGAGTTGGAGCGTTCTGAGCTAGACGATCTTGGGCTGTCGGTTCATGTAGCCATGTTCATGGTGGGGTCAGCCCCAGGCACGAGCAGTACAACCGTTGGAGCAGCAAATACGGGAGCTGATCCGCCGTCGCCGAACCAAGTTCTTCTGGATCTGATGAACGAGCTTGCAACTCTGATGGCCATCGAAGTCACACCAGACAATTAGGCTGCACGGAACTTGGAGATCGAAAGACTCAAGGACCGGATGGCGGAGGAGCAACAGAGGGTAGCCGAATTAAAAGTTCAGATGGAGGCAGAGGCAGAACGTCTTAAGACGGATGCTTTCCGCCTTGAGCTAGAGCAGCAATCAGCGGCTGCGGTCCAGCATATGAGGCATAAATCCCGCTTACCAGAACATTATGAGGCTAGGAATCTCTTTAATACACTAGGAACGGGACGATCAGCGGATGCACCTAGAAGTCGGTCGGCGGCTCGACATCAGCTTAACCCGCCTTGACAAAACCAGGCCTCACCAGTGGTTTTTCCAACACCGACGGGCCATTATTCCAACCCGGCAGAGAACATGGTGGCCACGGCCACCTGGCTTGAAACAATCCCTATTCCAGATGAGGCACCTTTTGCAGAAGAGGTACGGAACGCCATTGGGTACCTTCAGACGGCAATGGCCCAACAGGAGAAATATGCTTACAACCGGAGCCGCGTTCATTCAACCCCCCTCCCCAACCGCAGCTTTAGCTGGCGGTATGAGCCGCCGGTGGTTTCTAGCAGCGATCGGCATAGGGGGCCTCCAGGGGATGATCAGGCGGCTCTAGATGCACAGGCGCTCATAAACCGGGCAAGAAACCAGCAAGAGGCGGCGACTTTGGCCACGACGGCTCACCAAGAGCCCGCGCCCTCCATTTCAGTAGGAGAGGGATGACCACCAGGGCTGTGGGAGTACCATACTTAGCACCGGCTAGACGGAAGGAGCGGTTGCCAAAGGATTTCAAAGGGCGTTGCAAGGTCCCGAATTACACTGCCGACTTACCTCCGGAGGCCTGGATCGAAAGCTATGAACTGGCTATGGAGATGTTGGATGTCAATGAGGCGATGTGTGCTAAATATTTCATCATGATGCTTGAAGGTCCGACTCGCACGTGGTTAAAGCGTCTGCCACCCAATACCATCAATTCATGGGCTGACTTGAGAGAAAGGTTCATCAAAAACTTTCAAGGGACTTGCAAACGTCCTATGACAATTGTGGATCTGGATCACTGTGTCCAGCAGGAGAATGAGTCGGCTCATCATTGGGTCCGGCAGGTGTCGACCGTCATCCACTCGTCTGAACTGATCATGACGGCTCAAGCGGTGTTGATCCTAGAGAAGAACTGTCACTTCATCCCTCTGAAGCAGAAGCTCGGCTGGCTCAAGCGTACGTGTCAAGACATGGGAGAACTCATGGTGGCTCTCACAAAGTATGCCGATTCTGTTAACACGAAGGATCCAGGTTCTGATGAGGAGAAGACCAGCCAAGATAAAAAGAACAATCAGGGCAAGGGTGCGACAGGTAACGGTAACCAGGGCAAGCGGAAGAACCCGGATGGTGGGTCAGAACTAGTGGCCATTGGCAGCACCAACCAGAATCATTCTAAGGACAATGGGAAGTTTAGACCGCCTTTTAACAAAAATAGGACTCCTTTCAATTTGGAGGAAATGCTCAATAAACCCTGTCCGGAGCATAGCCAGTCTGATAGAGTTGCAGGGCACACATGGGGTAAGTGCCACATCATGCAGAAGTTCAAGAACTACAACATGCAACAGTACAACAACAATGGTGGTGGCCCGCCCGGTGGCTCAGGCTCAGACGGGTCAGGAGCCGGGTTTGGATCCGGCGGCTCAGGGTCCGGTCATCATGGCCAGGGCAGCCAAGGAGGACATCCTCAGAACTCTGGTAACAACAATCCGCAGTAGCATAATCAGTCTAGGTATCAAAGTAATCCAAAGTAGCTCAGTTCGGGCCAGTATTATGGTTTTACGACTAGCCTTAACAAGCGGGATCAGAAGTTGCGCAAGCGGGCGGTTAACGCAATCGCATCAGCTCTGCCGCAATACTTGAAGTGGTCTGAGTATGACATAACGTGGAGCCGGGAGGATCACCCGCCGCGTGTTGATGACCCGGGGTGGTTAGCCCTGGTAGTTGCCCCCCAAGTGGGAGGATACATGGTGAATAAGGTACTTATGGATGGTGGCAGCAACATCAATATCCTATATTATGATACCTTCCAGCGTATGAAGATGCTTGATAAAGACCTTAAGCCCTCATCAACAGTTTTTCATGGTGTAGTATCGGGCAAGCCAGGTTAGCCGGTGGGCAGGATTGCTTTGGAAGTCGCCTTTGGTGACGAGTATAACTACAGGGTGGAGTCCTTGTAGTTTGAAGTAGTAAAGATCAAGATCCCTTATCACGCATTGTTTGGGCGGCCGACTTATGCCAAGTTCATGGATAGGCCCTGTTATGTCTATTTACAGCTCAAGATGCCCGGGTTAAAAGGCACGATTACTATTCATGGTGATCGGAATATGGCTATGAGTGCGAAGAAGGGGACGCGGCTTACGCGGAATCCAGTTGTGCTGAGGCAGAGCTCAAATTCTATAAGGAGAATGTTGACCTAGAGGATATGACCCCGCTAAAGAAGCCTACCACGGAGGTTGAGCCGCCCCTCAAGTTTTCGGCGGATGATACCAAGGCGGTAGATTTCACTCCAGGCGACTCATCCAAACAGTTCATTATTGGGGCCAACATGGATCCCACATAGGAAAGCGCGCTCATCGAATTCATCCGTGAGAATCAGGACATCTTTGCATGGAAACCTTCTGACACTCATCCAAACAGTTCATTATTAGGGCCAACATGGATCCCAAATAGGAAAGCGCACTCATCGAATTCATCCGTGAGAATTGGGACATCTTTGCATGGAAACCTTCTGACATGCCGGGTGTACCGAGAGAGTTCGCTGAGCATAACCTTAATGTGGATCCTAAGTTTAAACATGTCAAGCAATTTCTACGGCGGTTCAACAAGGAGATACGTAAGGCCATCGGGGAAGAGGTCACTCGGCTCTTAGCGGCGGGTTTCGTCGAGGTCTTTCACCCGGAGTGGCTTGCTAACCCAATGCTGGTGCTCAAGAAGAATGACACGTGGCGTATGTGTGTGGACTATACGGATCTTAACAAGGCCTGTCCGGCTGATCTTTTTGCTCTCCCTCGTATTGATCAAACTATTGATGCTATAGCGGGTTGCGAAAGTTTATGCTTCCTGGATGCTTATTCGGGATACCATCAGATCAAGATGGCGGTTAAGGACCAAGAGAAGACGGCTTTCATCACGCCTTTTGGAGCCCTCTGCTGTGTGTCCATGCCTTTTGGGCTCAAGAGTGCCCATGCGACTTATCAGCGCTGCGTGCATAATTGTCTTCACAATCAGATTGGATGCAACGTTCATGCTTATGTGGATGACATTGTGATCAAGTCAAGGAAGAAGGAGACCCTGCTTGACGACTTAAAGGAAACCTTTGACAATCTGCAAATCTATAAGATGATGCTTAACCCGGCAAAGTGTGTCTTTGGTGTTTCGGCTGGCAAGCTCTTGGGATTTCTGGTTTCTGAGCGTGGTATTGAAGCTAACCCGGATAAGATCAAGGCTATCACCTCCCTGGCTAAGCCGGCTTGTATCAATGATGTCCAACGCCTGGTAGGGCGGATCGTCGCGTTGAGCCGGTTTATAAGCCGCCTTCGTGAGAAAGCTATCCCTTTATATCAAATGATGAGGAAGACAGACAATTTTGTCTGGAGTATGGTGGCGGGTGAAGCATTTGAGGCACTCAAGAAGCAGCTCACTGAGCCACCGGTTTTATTCGCTCTGGCTGAGAAAGAATCCTTGCTCTTATACGTGGCGGCTAACAACAGGGCTGTCAGCGCTGCAATTGTGGTCGAGTGCAAGGAGGTAGGGAAAGAATATCCGGTTTAGAGGCCGGTTTGTTATATCAGTGAGGTCCTGATAGAGTCCAAGCAGAGATATCCACATTGGTAGAAGCTAGTGTATGGGGTGTTCATGGCCAACCGCAAATTAAAGCATTACTTCTGAGGGCACCAGATCACCATGGTCAGCTCTGCTCTGTTGGGGGACATAATTCAAAACAGAGAAGCCAGTAGGATTGCTAAGTGGGCATTGGAGCTGGGACCTCTCAATCTGAAATACGTACCCCGTACGGCTGTCAAGTCTCAAGCCCTTGTTGATTTTATAAATGACTGGACAGAGTGTCAGGCGCCAGTAGAAAAGCCGGATAACACATACTGGACAATACACTTTGATTGATCCAAGCAGCTGGAGCGATCGGGGGCAGGGATTGTTTTAACGTCTCCCAAAGGTGATAAGTTCTGTTATGTGCTCCGGCTGATGTTCCCTTGCACTAATAATGCGGCTGAATATGAAGCCCTGCTTCATGGCCTCAGGGTAGCTAAGGAGATGAATTTAAGCTTGGTAAGGTGCTTCGGCGACTCAGATCTTGTAGCTCAGCAAGTTTCAGGCACTTGGGACTCCAAGGATCCACGGATGGCGGCTTGTCGTCAGGCGGTATATGTCATTGCTGGTCATTTCAAGGGTTATCAGGGCGATCATATTGATCGTCGCTGAAACTAGGCGGTTGACACCCTGTCAAGGTTAGGCTCTCAACGAAAGCCGGTGCCGCCCAATATCTTTATTGATGTCTTGCATCACCCGACTGTCAAATTACCATCAGAGGAAGATTTGGCTGTTCCTGACCCGGAGGGACAGTTAGTGGCGGCTCTACATGCCATTCTGGATTGGATTGTGCCTTATTTGGCGTATTTGACTCGGGGCGAGTTGCCCGATGATGAAAATCTGGCCAGACAGATCACCCGACGGTCTAAGTCCATGACGATAGTCAATGGCGAGTTACACAAGTGCAACGTCACCGGAGTGTTTCAACGTTGTGTCTCACCAGATGAGGGTAAGGAAATCTTCAATGAAATTCATGCTGGTGATTGCGGACATCACGCCGGCTCAAAATCTCTGGTGGCCAAGGCTTTCCGGCATGGTTTCTTCTGGTTGACGGCTCACAAGGATTGAGAGGATTTTGTCCGCAAGTGCGACGGCTATCAAAAGTTTGGCCGGCGTGCTCATGTTCCGGCTCAAGATTGCGTATGATACCAATTACCTGGCCGTTTGCAGTCTGGGGGCTCGATATGGTCAGGCCTTTCTGTTGGAAATATGCCCTAGAGGCAATAATAAATTAGTTATTATCATATTTCCTTGTTCATGATAATCGTTTATTATCCATGCTATAATTGTATTGATCGGAGACTTAAATGCATGTGTGGATACATAGACAAAACCATGTCCCTAGTATGCCTCTAATGGACTAGCTCGTTGATCAAAGGATGGTTAAGGTTTCCTAGCCATGGACATGAGATGTCATTTGATAACGGGATCACATCATTAGGAGAATGATGTGATGGATAAGACCCAAACTACAAACATAGCATATGATCGTGTCAGTTTATTGCTACTGTTTTCTGCATGTCAAGTATATGTTCCTATGACCATGAGATCATGCAACTCACGGATATCGGAGGAGTGCCTTGTGTGTATCAAACGTCGCAACGTAACTGGGTGACTATAAAGGTGCTCTACAGGTATCTCCGATGGTGTTTGTTGAGTTGGCATGGATCGAGACTGGGATTTGTTACTCCGTGTGACGGAGAGGTATCTCAGGGCCCACTCGGTAATACAACATCACAACAAGCCTTGCAAGCAATGTGGCTAAGTGTTAGTCACGGTATCTTGTATTACGGAACGAGTAAAGAGACTTGCCAGTAACGAGGTTGAACTAGGTATGGAGATACCGACGATCGAATCTCGGGCAAGTAACATACCGAAGAACAAAGGGGACGTTATACGGGATTAACTAAATCCTTGACATAGAGGTTCGACCGATAAAGATCTTCGTAGAATATGTAGGAACCAATGTGGATGTCCAGGTCCCGCCATTGGTTATTGACCGTAGAGGTGTCTCGGTCATGTCTACATAGTTCTCGAACCCGCAGGGTCTGCACACTTAAGGTTCGGTGACGTTTCGGTAGTGTAGAGTTATGTATGGTGGTGACCGAAGTTTGTTCGGAGTCCCGGATGAGATCCCGGACATCACGAGGAGCTCCGGAATGGTCCGGAGGTAAAGATTCATATATAGGAAGTCCCAGTTTGGTTTCCGGAAAAGTTTCGGGCTCATCGGTAGTGTACCGGGAGTGCCGGTAGTGTACCGGGAGTGCCGGTAGTGTACCGGGAGGCCTCCGGGAGGGGTATTTCGACCCCAAGAGGTCCATGGGCTGTGGGAGAATAATAACCAGCCCTTAGTGGGCTGGGAAAACAGCCACAAAGGCCCATGGCGCAGGAGAGAAAGTCCTAAAGCAAAAAGTGGAAAATCAGCCAATAGGAGGCAATCCTACTCCAACTAGGATTGGAGGTGAAGTAGGATTTCTTCCCACCTCCTATTTCGGCCGACCCAAAGGCCTTGGCTGCCTCTCCTCTCCTCTCCTCCTATATATACTAGTGGATTGGGTGGTTTTTGGACAGAATTTCCGGCCACGTGCTACCCGTTTCACCGATGCACAGTTTCTCCTCTAGATCGGTTTTCCGCGGCACTTAGGCGAAGCCCTGCCGGAATCACTCCACCACCATCACCGGAGCGCCGTCACGCTGCCGGTGAACTCTCTCTCCTCTCCACCTCCTCTTGCTGGATCAAGATGGTGGAGATCGTCATCAAGCTGCACGTGTGCTGAACGCGGAGGTGCCGTCCGTTCGGCGCTAGATCGGAAGGACCGTGATCGAGATCGCGAGACGGTTCGTGATGAGATCGCGGAACGGATCGTGATGAGTTCGCGGGACAGATCGTGATCAACATCGTGGGACGGATCGTGATGAGTTCACGGGACGGATCGTGATTGGATCGCGGGACGGATCGTGATGAGATCGCGGGACGCTCGGCGATTTGGATCGCGAAGATGTTCGACTACACCAACCGCGTTTCTTAACGCTTCCCGCTTAGCGATCTACAAGGGTACGTAGATCCACTCTCCCTCTCGTAGATGCTCATCACCATGGATAGGTTTGCGTGTGCGTAGGAAAATTTTTGTTTCCCATGCGACGTTCCCCAACAGTGGCATCATGAGCTAGGTTGATGGTTCGATGAGATCTCGAGTAGAACACAAAAGGTTTGTGGGCGTTGATGCTTAGATTGCTTCCTCCCTTGGTCGTATTTTGGTTCAGCGGGATTGTGAGATGAAGCGGCCCGGACCAACATTACTCGTACGCTTACGAGAGACCGGTTCCCTCGACGCAACTTGTTGCTTAGATGGCTTGCGGGTGACAGTTTCTCTCACTTTAGTTGGATCGGATCCGACAAAGGCGGTCCTTGAGAAGGATGAAAAGCAATCTATGTATCACCGTTGTGGTTTATGTGTAGGTGAGAATCGTTCTTGCTAGATACCCGTAGCAGCCACGTAAAACATGCAACAACAATTAGAGGACGTCTAACTTGTTTTTGCAGGGTATGTTGTGATGTGATATGGCCAATTACATGATGAGATATATGTGATGTATGAGATGATCATGTGATGTATAGAATTTCACGACTTGCATGTCGTTGAGTACGGCAACCGGCAGGAGCCATAGGGTTGTCTTTAATTATTGTATGACCTGCGTGTCAATCATTAAGCGCTATGTAATGCTTTACTTTATCGCTAAGCAGTAGCAATAGAAGTAGAAGCAGGGCTGGCGCCACAACCCCAATGGCAACACATTGATGGAGATCAAGATGATGGAGATCATGGTGTTGTGCCGGTGATGATGGAGATCATGCCGGTGTTTCGAAGATGGAGATCTTAAACACAAGTTCATGGCCATATCATGTCACTTATGAATTGCATGAGATGTTAATCCTTTTTATGCACCTTATTTTGCTTAGGACGACGGTAGCATTATAAGGTGATCCCTCACTTAATTTCAAGCTAAATTGTGTTCTCCCCGAATGTGCACCGTTGCGAAAGTTCGTCGTGTTGAGACACCACGTGATGATCGGGTGTGATAGACTCTACGTTCACATACAACGGGTGCAAGCCAGTGTTGCACATGCAGAACACTCGGGTTAAACTTGACGAGCCTAGCATGTACAGACATGGCCTCGGAACACGAGAGACCGAAAGGTCGAACATGAGTCATATAGTAGATATGATCAACATAATGATGTTCACCATTGCAGCCACCTCAACTCACGTGATGATCGGACTTGAGTTGGTGAATTTGGATCATGTATCACTCGAATGATCGGAGGGATGTCAATTTGAGTGGGAGTTCTTAAATAATATGATTAATTGAACTCATTATCATGAACATAGTCAAAGTGTCTTTGCAAATTATGTTGTAGATTACTAGCTCGCGTTGTGGCTCCCTTGTATTTTTATATGTTCCTAGAGAAATAGAATTGAAAGATGTTGGTAGCAATATTGCAGACTGGGTCCGTGATCTGAGGATTGTCCTCATTGCTGCACAGAAGGCTTATGTCCTTAATGCACCGCTCGGTGCGCCACCCCCTCTAGCGTTGTCTATAGATGTTGTGAACATCTGACAGGCACGTTTCGATGACTACTTGATAGTTTTGTGCGTCATGCATTACGGCTTAGAATTGAGGCTCCGAAACGTTTTGAACGTCACAGAACATATGAGATGTTCTAGGGGCAGAGATTGTGATCTCAGGCTCGTGCCTGTGTTGCGAGATATGAGATCTCCAACAAGATTCTTTGCCTGTAAGATGAAGGAGAATAGCTCAATCGTTGAGCATGTACTCAGATTGTCTGGGTACTACAATCGCTTGAATCAAGTGGGAGTTGATCTTCCAGATAAGATAGTGATTGATATAGTTCTCCAAGTCACTGTCACTAAAGCTACTAGAACTTAAGTGATGAACTATAATACACCAGGGATAGAAGTATTGATCCCTGAGCTGTTCGCGATGTTTGACACCGCGAAGGTAGAAATCAAGAAGGAGCGTCAAGTGTTGATGGTTAATCAAACCACTAGTTTCGAAAAGGGCAAGATCAAGGAGGGAAACTTCATGGATAGCAAGTCAGTTGCTGCTCCAGTGAAGCAACCCAAAGTTGAACTCAAACCCGAGACTAAGTGCTTCTATTATGAGGTGAGAGGTCGCTGAAGCGGAACAACCCTAGATACTTGGTAGATAAGAAGGCTGGCAACATTGATAGAAGTATATTTGATATACGAGTTACTAATGTGTACCTTGCTAGTACTCTTAGTAGCACCTGGGTATTGGATACCGGTTCGGTTGCTAAATGTTAGTAACTCGAAATAAAAGCTACGGAATAAACGGAGAACTAGCTAAGGGTGAGGTGACGATATGTGTTGGAAGTGTTTCCAAGGTTGATGTGATCAACATCGCACGCTCTCTCTACCTTCAGGATTAGTGACGAACCTAAATAAATGTTATTTGGTGTTTTGCGTTGAGCATGAACATGATTAGATCATGTTTATTGCAATACGGTTATTCATTTAAGTTAGAGAATAATGGTTATTCTGTTTACATGAATAATACCTTCAATGGTCATGCACCCAGTGAGAATGGTTTGTTGAAATCTTGATCGTAGTATTACACATGTTCATAACATTGATGTCAAAAGATACAAAGTTAATAATGATAGTACCACATATTTGTGGCACTGCCGCTAAATGTCATATTGGTATAAAGCGCATGTAGAAACTCCATGCTGATGGATATTTGGACTCATTCGATTTCGAATCGGTTGAGACATGCGAACCATGCCTCTTGGGCAAGATGACTAAAGGACCCCGTTGGATGGAGCGGGCAAGTGATTCATTGGAAATGATACATGTTGATGTATGCAATCTAGTGAGTCTTGTAGTGTGCAGTGGATATCGTTATTTTCTTACCTTCACTGATGATTTGAGTAGATATAGTGTATATTTACTTAATGAAACACAAGTCTGAATCGTTTGAAAGGTTCAAGCAAATTCAGAGTGAAGTTTAAAGATCATCGTGACAAGAAGATAAAAATGACTGCGATATGATCGTGGAGGTGAATATCTGAGTCACGAGTTTGGCATACAACTTAAGACAATGTGAAAGTTGTTTCACAACTAAACGCCACCTGGAACACCATAGTGTGATGGTGTGTCCGAACATCATAGTTATGCTCTATTGGACATGGTGCGTACTATGATGTCTCTTGTCGTTTTACTACTATAATTTTGGGGTTATGCATTAGAGACAACTACATTCACTTTAAATAGGGCACCATCTAAATCCGTTGAGATGACACCATATGAATTATGGTTTGATAGAAACCTAAGCTGTCGTTTCTTAATACTTGGGGCTGCGGCACTTGTGTGAAAAATGTTTTCACCTAATGAGGTCGAACCCAAGGCGGACAAATGCATCTTCATAGAATACCCTAAGATCAGTTGGGTGAACCTTCTATCTCAGATCCGAGTGCAAAGTGGTTGTTACTAAAACGGATCCTTTCTCGAGGAAAGGTTTCTCTCGAAAGAATTGAGTGGGAGGAAGATAGAACTTGATGAGGTTGTTAAACCTTTGTTCAACCAGAGAGTAGCGCAGCGCAGAAAGATGTTTCTGTGAAGCCTACGTTAGTTGAAGAGGAAGTTAATGATGATGATCATGAAGCTTCAGGATCAAGTTACTATCGAACTTCGTGGGTCGACAAGGATGTGTACTGCTCCTAAGCGGTACGACAACCCTGTCTTCGAGGTCATGTTGTTGGACAGCGATGAACCTACGAGCTATGGAGAAGCGATGATGGGCCCGGATTCCGACAAATGGTTAGAGACCATGAAATCCGAGATAGGATCCATTTATGAAAACCAAGTATAGACTTTGGTAGACTTGCTCGTTAGACGGCAGGTCGTTGAGTACAAATGGACCTTTAGAATGAAGACAGACACTGATGGTGAATGTCACCATTTGTAAAGCTCGACTTGTTGCAAAGTTGTTTGTGACAAGTTCAAGGAGTTGAATGCGAGGAGGCTTTCTCACTCGTAGCGATGCTAAAAGTCTGTTGGAATTATGTTAGCAGTTGCTGCATTTTCAATTACGAAATCTGGCAGATGGATGTCAAAACGTCGTTTCCTTAACGGTTTACTTAAGGAAAGGTTGTATGTGATACAACCAGAAGGTTTTGTCAGTCCTAAGGATGCTAAAAAGATGAGAGAGCTTCAGTGATCCTTCTATGGACTGAAGCAAGCATCTCGGAGTTGGAATATACACTTTGATGAGGTGATCAAAGTTTTTGTAGTTTATACAAAGTTTACGAGAAACTTGTATTTGCAATAAAGTGAGTGGGAGCACTATAGAGTTTCTGATAAGTATATGTGGTTGACATATTGTTGATCGGAAATAATGTAGAATTTCTGGAAGGCATAAAAGGTTGTTTGAAAAGTGTTTTTCAAATGAAGACCTGGATAAAGCTACCTAATTGTTGAGCATCAAAATCTATAGAGATAGATCAAGATGCTTGATGAGACTTTCAATGAGTGCATACCTTGACAAGATTTTGAAAGAGTTCAAAATGGATCAGCCAGAGAAATAGTTCTCGTCTGATTTGTAAGGTGTGAAGTTGAGTGAGACTCAAAGCTCGACAACGGCAGAAGAAAGAGAAAGGATGAATGTCGTCCCCTATGCCTTAGCCATAGGCTCTATATTATGCCATGCTGTGTACCACACCTATGTGTGCCTTGCCACGAGTCTGTCAGGGGGTACAAGAGTGGTCCAGGAGTGGATCACTGGACAGCGGTCGGAATTATCCTTAGTAACCAGAGGACTAAGGAAATGTTTCTTGATTATGGAGGTGATAAAGAGTTCGTCGTAAAGAGTTACGTCGATGCAAGCTTTAACACCTATCCAGATGACTAGTAGTAGCAATCTGGATACGTATAGTGGAGCAGCCATTTGGAAATAGTACCAAGTGGAGTGTGGTAGCAGTGTTTACGGTTTGACATAGAGATTTGCAAAGTACACACGGATCTGAATATCGCAGACCCGTTGACTATAAGACCTCTCTCACATGCAAAGCATGATCGAGCCCCAAAACTCATTGGGTGTTAGATTCATAACAATGCGAATCACATGGTGATGTGAACTAGATTATTGACTCTAGTGCAAGTGGGAGACTGTTGGAAATATGCCCTAGAGGCAATAATAAATTAGTTATTATCATATTTCCTTGTTCATGATAATCGTTTATTATCCATGCTATAATTGTATTGATCGGAGACTTAAATGCATGTGTGGATACATAGACAAAACCATGTCCCTAGTATGCCTCTAATGGACTAGCTCGTTGATCAAAGGATGGTTAAGGTTTCCTAGCCATGGACATGAGATGTCATTTGATAACGGGATCACATCATTAGGAGAATGATGTGATGGATAAGACCCAAACTACAAACATAGCATATGATCGTGTCAGTTTATTGCTACTGTTTTCTGCATGTCAAGTATATGTTCCTATGACCATGAGATCATGCAACTCACGGATATCGGAGGAGTGCCTTGTGTGTATCAAACGTCGCAACGTAACTGGGTGACTATAAAGGTGCTCTACAGGTATCTCCGATGGTGTTTGTTGAGTTGGCATGGATCGAGACTGGGATTTGTTACTCCGTGTGACGGAGAGGTATCTCAGGGCCCACTCGGTAATACAACATCACAACAAGCCTTGCAAGCAATGTGGCTAAGTGTTAGTCACGGTATCTTGTATTACGGAACGAGTAAAGAGACTTGCCAGTAACGAGGTTGAACTAGGTATGGAGATACCGACGATCGAATCTCGGGCAAGTAACATACCGAAGAACAAAGGGGACGTTATACGGGATTAACTAAATCCTTGACATAGAGGTTCGACCGATAAAGATCTTCGTAGAATATGTAGGAACCAATGTGGATGTCCAGGTCCCGCCATTGGTTATTGACCGTAGAGGTGTCTCGGTCATGTCTACATAGTTCTCGAACCCGCAGGGTCTGCACACTTAAGGTTCGGTGACGTTTCGGTAGTGTAGAGTTATGTATGGTGGTGACCGAAGTTTGTTCGGAGTCCCGGATGAGATCCCGGACATCACGAGGAGCTCCGGAATGGTCCGGAGGTAAAGATTCATATATAGGAAGTCCCAGTTTGGTTTCCGGAAAAGTTTCGGGCTCATCGGTAGTGTACCGGGAGTGCCGGTAGTGTACCGGGAGTGCCGGTAGTGTACCGGGAGGCCTCCGGGAGGGGTATTTCGACCCCAAGAGGTCCATGGGCTGTGGGAGAATAATAACCAGCCCTTAGTGGGCTGGGAAAACAGCCACAAAGGCCCATGGCGCAGGAGAGAAAGTCCTAAAGCAAAAAGTGGAAAATCAGCCAATAGGAGGCAATCCTACTCCAACTAGGATTGGAGGTGAAGTAGGATTTCTTCCCACCTCCTATTTCGGCCGACCCAAAGGCCTTGGCTGCCTCTCCTCTCCTCTCCTCCTATATATACTAGTGGATTGGGTGGTTTTTGGACAGAATTTCCGGCCACGTGCTACCCGTTTCACCGATGCACAGTTTCTCCTCTAGATCGGTTTTCCGCGGCACTTAGGCGAAGCCCTGCCGGAATCACTCCACCACCATCACCGGAGCGCCGTCACGCTGCCGGTGAACTCTCTCTCCTCTCCACCTCCTCTTGCTGGATCAAGATGGTGGAGATCGTCATCAAGCTGCACGTGTGCTGAACGCGGAGGTGCCGTCCGTTCGGCGCTAGATCGGAAGGACCGTGATCGAGATCGCGAGACGGTTCGTGATGAGATCGCGGAACGGATCGTGATGAGTTCGCGGGACAGATCGTGATCAACATCGTGGGACGGATCGTGATGAGTTCACGGGACGGATCGTGATTGGATCGCGGGACGGATCGTGATGAGATCGTGGGACGCTCGGCGATTTGGATCGCGAAGATGTTCGACTACACCAACCGCGTTTCTTAACGCTTCCCGCTTAGCGATCTACAAGGGTACGTAGATCCACTCTCCCTCTCGTAGATGCTCATCACCATGGATAGGTTTGCGTGTGCGTAGGAAATTTTTTGTTTCCCATGCGACGTTCCCCAACACTTTCAAGAGATCCAAGGACAAGAAGATGCACCTCTTGGTGGCGGTCGATAAATTTACCAAGTGGATAGAGGCTGAGCCGGTCAGCAAGTGTGATGCGGCTACGACGGTTCAGTTTATCAAAAAGCTGATCTACCATTTTGGTTACCCTCACAGCATCATCACGGACAATGGCACGAACCTGTCCAAGGGGGCTATGAAAACGTTTTGCGACCTGGAACACATCCAGCTTGCTGTTTCTGCAGTTGCTCATCCACAGTCCAACGGTCAGGCAGAGTGTGCTAACCAAGAAATCCCGAGAGGTATCAAGCCCCGGCTTATGGTTCCTTTACAACGGACTCCGGGTTGTTGGGTGGAGGAATTACCGTCCGTCTTATGGAGCATCAGGACTACCCCCAACAGATCAACAAGTTATACACCTTTCTTCATGGTTTACGGTGCAGAGGCCGTGTTACCAAGTGACATCCGTCATGACTCGCCACGAGTGGCGGCTTAAGTTGAGACGAATAATGAGACCGCACGTCAAGACGCGTTGGATGCCTTGGAGGAGGAATGAGAACTGGCGGCTACTCGTTCGGCGATTTATCAGCAAGACCTGCGCCGCTATCATAGCCACAGAGTCAAGACCCGGACGTTTCAAGAAGGCGACTTAGTGCTACGGCTGATTCAAGACCAGACAAATATGCATAAGTTGTCTCCTCCATGGGAAGGACCGCTCGTGATCAGCAGAAATCTCAACAATGGTTCGTATTACCTCATTGACATCCGAGACGATTTAGATACCTCGGGTCAGGAGACCCGCCAGCCGTGGAACATAGCGCATCTGCGGCCTTACTACACTTAAGTCATTGAGCCTCGACATTGTACACTATCATTGTACATATCATATTTATATATGAATAAAATTGGCATCCCTGCCAGCCGGGGCCTCTGCCGTTTCGCATATCTTCGTCGATGCAAGAAAGATCTAGACATGGCCGTCCAGGGGGCTTCCCACCCTCCGGGTGTAGCTTATCAGGCCCTATCGGTCGGCTCTTAAGCCAAAAAGTTGACTCCGTCAACATGGTTGTCCAGGGGGCTTCCCACCCTCCAGGTGTAGGTTATCACACCCTATCAGCCGGCTCTTAAGCCAAAAAGTTGACTCCATCAACATGGTTGTCCAAGGGGCTTCCCACCCTCTGGGTGTAGCTTATCAGACCCTATCAGCCGGCTCTTAAGCCAAAAAGTTGACTCCATCAACATGGTTGTCCAGGGGGCTTCCCACCCTCCGGGTGTAGCTTATCAGACCCTATCAGCCAGCTCTTAAGCCAAAAAGTTGACTCCGTCAACATGGTCGTCCAGGGGGCTTCCCACCCTCCGGGTGTAGCTTATCAGACCCTATAGACCGACTCTTAAGCCAAAAAGTTGAATCCATCAACATGGTCGTCCAGGGGGCTTCCCACCCTCCGGGTGTAGCTTATCAGACCCTATCAGTCGGCTCTTAAGCCAAAAAGTTGACTTCGTCAACATGGTCATCCACGGGGCTTCCCGCCCTCTGCGTGTAGCTTATCAGACCCTATCGGCTGGCTCTTAAGCCAAAAAGTTGACTCCATCAACATGGTTGTCCAGGGGGCTTCCCACCCTCCGGGTGTAGCTTATCAGACCCTATCAACCGACTCTTCAGCCAAAAAGTTGACTTCGTAAACATGGTTGTCCAGGGGGCTTCTCACCCTCCGGGTGTAGCTTATCATACCCTATCAGACGGCTCTTAAGCCGAACAGTTGACTCCGTCAACACGTTAGGAAGATACAACATCTTTGGGTTATGCTTTTAAGCCGCCCTCCTAAAAATATGAAGATACATCTATTCTTGTAGGTTAGTTAAGCTACCAAGAGCCGGTAAAGCATCCAATGAGAAGTGCAAGGAAGATGACATATATATGTTAAGCCAGACTATTTAATATGTGCACGATGGCACAGTTCAAGCAAAGCAAAGTTACTACCGGTCTATTACATATGCTCTATGTAGAGCACAAAAATATCTTAAAGTATCTTACACCGCTCACGGCGGGTCACAAGAGCCGGCTTATCAGCAGCGTTCACAACTCCATTAGCTGGCCGGCGGGTCACCCTGCTCCGGCCTTCGACCTCCTGGATCTGAAGATTGTCCAAGTCCCTGCAGTGGGTTAAAGATGCAAAACTTCCTTCGTCAAAGAAGGGGGACGGGTCAAGTTCAGAAGCAAAAAGGGTCTTACTGCAGGCAGGCATCAGGTCCTTGGACTCAAAGAGGGGGCCACAGATTCTCTTCTGGTCGGCACTATAAGCCTCCTGATATATCTCCAAGTTGACTTCTTCTGCTAACATGGAGGCAAGGACTTTGGAAGCCTTCACACACCGTGCATACTCAGCCTCTATAACTCGGAGCCATCATCTTTCTTCGAGGGAAACCCGTCCATCATGTCGGCAGGAGTCAACTCTGAAGCAAAGGCCAATGCCCGACTAATGGCTGCGATAGCTCCCTGTCTGGCAGCTGATTTCTTCAGCTCTACAATCTATTTTGGCAGCGTAGAAAGAAGCTCTATGACCCCTTTGATAGTTGAGGGGGTGGTATCCTTGTAGAGCACAGCCTTGATAGTACAAATAGTTCCACAGTAAAGCTGTTTCATCAGTGTATAAATAGCCTTCAGAGACAACAAGTTGTTGGAAGTGAGTTGACGGCTCCTTGGACCTGGATAAGCGAGTTATAAGTCGCCAGAACAAGCACACATACAGAATTTGAGTTAATCTAGCAAATACTTACCAAAGATGGCGGCTGACATCCTTTTGATATGGCACTTCAAAGATTGTAGCTCATCTCACACAATCATCAGCCGCTGGTCAGCATCATCCGCCTGTTGAGTCAGAGCGGCTTGTTCAGTCTTAGCAGACTCTTTGAAAGAGACAAAGTCGGCTTTGATCTTGGTCAGTTCTTCGGAAAGGAAACAACATTTTTCATCAGCCTCACCTCGGGTGACTTGCTGCGCAGCTAGATTATTCTTTAAGTCGGCCACTTCTGACCCGGCTTCATTTAAACCTTCCTGTGACATATCAACATATGGAATAAATCGTCAGGAGGAAAATTTTCAGATAAGGAAAATTAAGCAAGTCTCAAACAGATTGCAAGCAATATGTATGACACTTGGGGGCTAATGTCTATTTGATCTTCAAGATTAATATGCAGTTCCGAATCATCTTTATCAACTTAACCCGGAACTTGGGGGCTACATGCTGGGTTTTCAAGCTGTTTAGAATGAAAGCTCCGACTCAACTTTAACAAGATTGAGCCGGCCCTTGGGGGCTACAATACAATTGACTCAAACAGCTACCTTCAATAAAGCTTCGACTCAATTTATCTAATTTTAGCCGGACCTTGGGGGCTACGAACGATGATTTGCGATTATTTCTAAATAAGTTGAGGCCTACCAGCTAAGCATTTCTACGTCTAGCAGGTTTTGAAGACCCGGATTATCATGAGCCAATGTTAACCCGGCTCTTGGGGGCTACGTAAGGATATAAGGAGAGTAAAGAATACCTCATATTTCTTCTTCATCAAATTAACAAGCTTGAGCTCCAGGTCCCGGCTTGTGGACAGGCGGCTCAAATAACGAGCATGAAGTTCATCAGTTGTCAGCTTCTCTAGTGCGGGGAGCTCAAACTCCAATTTCTTGGAGGTTTCAGTCGGCTCACTATGCTTTGTTAGCACATGAGGTGGAGGAGAGTGGAAGCCGGCGCCGGTAATTAAGACGTCCGGAGTAGTTGTTTCATCAGCAACCTTGGCAGGGCTTGGCGGCTTGGAATGGTCCTTCGGAGGACTCGCAGGAATCATGTCGTCAGCCGCCGGCTCTGCAGAAAGACAAGGCTCTTCAGTTGCCTCTTTCGAAGCCGCCGTGGGATCAACATCCGGCATGGGAGCATCCGGCTTGGCAGGCTCCGATTCTTGAGCATTAGGGCTAGGGGAGGACTTGTTGGTCTTCCTTCGCTTGGCTTGAGCCCTGAAAAGGATAAAGGTTAGAGCCCAAGGTTTACAACCACCAAAGACTCGGATGTAAAGCTTGAAAAACACATGCAACGGGTTAATCTTTGGAGGCGGCAGAGCAGTGGCCGTAGAGTCACCAGATGAAGGAGATGATCCCTGAAAAGCAGCTCAAGTAATGTAAGGCAATTTTGGAGTTACAAAGGAAGGATTAGTGAAATCAAGCAGAGAAGGAATATATACCTCCGCTGGACGCTTCTTCTAAGCCGGAGAGTTAGGTAACCCGAACATGAGCACAGTAGAGCCGGCGCTCCGGGTCTGGCGTTGGGCGGCTTGTTGTTGCTTTTTCAAAATAAATTGGGGGTCTAAGTAAGCAAGAGGATGAGAAAGGGGAACTTTTCGAACGACCCGCCGTATCTTCCGGGGAACAAAGTAGTCTGAGTCGGATGAAAAATAAGTTACCTCAAGGGCGATGGTGTGGCTGGTCTCTGTCTCGTCCTGTGAATAGTTGTTGTCAGTAAGGTGAATAAAGAGGTGGCAAAAATAGTCAAGTTATACCTCTAAACCGTTGGATTCCGGCTGTTCTTCTGGTTCTTCCTAAGGAGTGGTTTTCTTCTTCCTGACCATGGCCTTCTTCCTTGATATTTTCAGAGGAGGGACATATTTCTTCTTCCAGAAGTCGGAATTAGCCTGAAAATATAAGACGACAAAAGGTGAAGAGATTGCCAAGACATAGCTAATACAGAGAAGAGAGCATAAAGAGTCGCCCTACATCTGGGGCCGGGTTAGCAGCACAGAAAGGTGCCAGCCCAATGGTGCTGCAAGCTCCTAAAGATTCGTGGACAAGACTCCGGAGGACAGTTGTAATATCATCCTCTGATAACGTTCTCCGGCTGAAGCAGAGGGAATCATCATACTGGCCTGGATATTCGCACATAAGGCGACTGCGCCGACTCAAAGGCATGATCCTCCAAGAAATCCAGCAGCGGATCAAATCCAGTCCCGTCAGCCCATTGGCCATAAGGGCTTTAATTTTGGTGTGAGCCGGAGCGTGCTTCGCCCGTTCAGCAGTTGACAGCCGTCCAGGAAGCTCAGAGGTCGCCTTGAGCCGGGATGGGCGATAACCCAACAGGGGATGCTCTCCATAAGGGGAGGTATCTTTATAGTAAAACCAAGTCTTGTTACAATCTTTAGGATGACTCGGCATCTGAACAGCCGGAAAGGTTATGTCCCGGCGCCTCTGAATAGAAATCTCGCCAAGTTCTAAGCTTGGTCCGGCATTCACCTTTGTCTAGCGGTTTGCATAAAAGAACTCACGAAAGAGACCAACGGACGGATTTGTTTGCAAGTAGACTTCATTGAGAACTTGGAGGTTGCATATGTTGGAAACGGAATTGGGAGCAAGGTCTTGACGGCGCAGCTTGTAAAAGTGAAGAACATCCCGAAAGAATTTTGAGCCAGGGGGTACAAACCCATGTTTGACATGATCTGAAAATACAACTACTTCGCCCTCCTGAGGAACGGGCTTTAGTTCATTACCCGAAACCCGCCAATGGATGACATCCTTGGCAGGAATGGTGCCCGCGTGTACAAAATCCATCAGGAATTCTTCAGTGATGGCAGAGCCGACCCAATTGTATGAATTGGATGCACGATACATGGTGGCGGCTCAATACTGTGCAAAGTAAACAACGTGCGGCAGTTCAGAAGATGCCAAGCAGCTAAGGGCAGCTAAAAGCCTAAAATTTTATAAGATTAAACCGCTAGGAGCCGGTTAGTTAGAGTCGGAACTTCATGGTGGGTCAAGTTTATGAGAAGACAACGCGAAATTTGGCTAAGTGTGGAAAACAGGTTTCACAAAATATCTCTAAGATTACGGATCTACAAAACAGAGAAAAATGGTTTTATTTCAAACCTAGTGACGAACCTTCAAAACGGCGAAGGTTTGAAAATGGTAGGCCAAGCAAGTATAGATATGCGCAGTGCTACTATCAGTTTCTTATGATACATCGCAGTGGGGAAAAGCATAGCATCAAGCTTTATGGGCTAGGCATGGCTGGCATTGGAACAAAGCTCGTGTTCTAAGCGGCGGAGGAACTCCGTAGAAAGCCTACCGAAAGACTACAGATCTAGGGGAGGAAAAACTTACCGGGGATGGCACAGCGGACACGGGTAGAACTCTGGAACAAACAGGCTGATGCAGCGGCCTCGACGACGATGTTGTGAAGACGTCACCGGAGCGGGGTGCGCTGGAGCGGCAGCGTCGGAAGGAAGAAGACGAAGAGCGAGCGGGGAGGAAACAAATGCCACCCTTCGCGGTCCTATTTAATAGGCAAAGGTGGAAAACGAGTGTGAAAATCTAGGCGATAGATATTGATTGACCGAGGCGAATGCCTCGATTCTTTGGCCGTCCATTTAATAGAGGAAAGATTTGTTGCAGACGTCAGAGGATCCTTCTGACATATTTGAGATGACGTCACGGCGAGTCATTTTGTTTATTTTCAGGTGACGTAAGTGAGACTCGCTGATGATTAAGAAGGAGGCTGAAGTGAGCAAGCTCAAATCAACCTGGGGCCTAATGTTGGGGATATAACCCCACGGTGAGACCCGCCCTTAAGGCTTTGGGTCACACCTGGCGGCTCGTACACCAGCCCAAGGATGGGCCGAGAAGACTCAAGCCGAAGACATTGGTTGGCTTGACAAGATGGGCCGGGACGTGGCCCGAATGGAGAAGGTATGAAGACCCAGACGGTGAACCACCCGGAGACAACTTGATTAGGAAGGCAAGATAAGGTAGAGACAGACTCAGACACGTAGTGAGAGTCAGTTACGACTTGTAAGACCCATGGTCTTGACCTCTTATATAAAGGCGAGACCCGGGGCGACTTAGATAGATCAACTATCGAGAACTAGGTCAAGCAATCAGCTCCCTTGTAATAATACACTAAGTAATACAAGCACAAGCAGGACGTAGGCTGTTACCTCTACTTGAGGGGCCGAACCTGGGTAAACCCATGTGCTTCATTCCAATCAACCCCTTTAAGTCCACCGCCTTAGCGATGGCCTCGAATCCAAGTCTGTTCACCCGGACATCTGCCGTGACAAAACCACGACACCATGCATTGCCCATTCTCACCTTGAGCATTAGTGCAACCTTCACCGGTGCATCCAAAACCCATGCCATGATATGCTCTGTTGCACATAAGCCACTTTATATCTTCCTCAAAATAATCACCATACCTATGTATCTTGTCATTTCCATAGCCATTTCGATATATATTGCCACGCAACTTCCACCGTTACATCATATGACTTGTAATTCCATTGTCATGTTGCTTTGCATGATCATAAAAGCTGACATAGTATTTGTGGCGAAGCCACCATTCATCATCTTTGTTACATGTTATGCTTGATCATTGCACATCCTGGTACACCGCGAGAGCCATTCATATAGAGTCATATCATCTTATCAGTTTTTCATATTGAGTTGTAAGTAAATAAAAGTGTGATGGTCATCATTATTAGGGATCTGTCTTAGTGAGGAAAGGATGACGGAGACAATGCCTCCCCACAAATCTGGATGAGTCTCCAAACAAAAAAAAGAAAAAGAGAAAAATAAATAAAATAAATGAGAGAAAAAAGATACGGGATAGTGTTACCACCTCTTATTCCACACTTGTGTCTCAAAGTGGCACCATGTTCTTCATATAGAGAGTCTCTTGTTTTGTCACTTTCATATTCTAGTGGGAATTTTCCATTATAGAACTTGGCTTGTATATTCCAATGATGGGCTTCCTCAAATGCCCAAGGTCTTCATGAGCAAGCAAGTTGGATGCACACCCGCTTAGATTCAATTGAGCTTCATACCCTTATAGCTCTAGCGCATCTGTTGCATGGCAATCCCTACTCCTCGCATTGATATCTATTGATGGGCATCTCTATAGCCCATTGATACGCCTAGTTGGTGTGAGACTTTCTCCTCCACTTTTACCCCTTTGAAACCTACCACCATATTCTATTCTACCTTCATGTTATATCCTTGGTTCTTGCTCATTGACACATCTCCATCATATCTACTTCTCCTAACGCTTTTGCTCTTGTTTTGGAATCTAATTTACATGATTTGAATGAAAACTAACCCGGACTGACGATGTTTTCAACAAAACAACCATGGTGTTGTTTTTGTGCAGAAATAAAAGTTCATGAAATCGA
Source organism: Hordeum marinum (assembly GCA_022496015.1). Lineage (NCBI taxonomy): Eukaryota > Viridiplantae > Streptophyta > Magnoliopsida > Poales > Poaceae > Hordeum > Hordeum marinum. The sequence goes on from CM039672.1 coordinate 219,851,405, forward strand.
GCAAAAAAATTTGGAGATTTATTTCAGAAAAAATTAAAAATACTGGAGCCAAAAACCACCGGAGGAGGGGGCTTGGCTAGGCACGATACACCAGGGCACGCCCTGGTGGGTTGTGCCCACCTCGTGGCCCCATTGACCCTAATTCTAACACTATAAATTCCTATTTTTGGAGAAAAATCAGGTGGAAAGTTTTATCACGTTTCACGAGACGGAGCCGCCGCCACCTCCTGGTCTTCAGAGGCCAGATCTGGAGCCCGTTTGGGGCTCTAGAGAGGTGAATCTTCGGTCTTCGTCATCATCAACCCTCCGTCATCACCAATTCCATGATGCTCAACTAGGGGTGAGTAATTCCTTCGTAGGATTGCTGGTCGGTGAGGAGTTGGATGAGATTCATCATGTAATCGAGTTAGTTTTATTAGGGCTTGATCCCAAGTATCCACTATGTTCTAAGATTTATGTTGCTACGACCTTGCCATGATTAATGCTTGTCACTAGATCCCAAGTGCCATGATTTCAGATCTGAACCATTTATGTTAACACCATTATATCTATGTTCTTGATCCGATCTTGCCTAGTCATATGCACCTGCTATGTGTTATGACCTGTAAACCCTGGGGTGACAATAGTCGGGATACTTTCCGGTGATGACCGTAGTTTGAGGAGTTCATGTATTCACTATGTGTTAATGCTTTGTTTCGGTTCTCTATTAAAAGGAGGCCTTAATATGCCTTAGTTTTCTTATGGACCCCGCTGCCACGGGAGGGTAGTACAAGAGATGTCATGCAAGTTCTTTTCCATAAGCATGTATGACTATTTATGGAATACATGCCTACATTGTATTGTTGAACTAGAGCTAGTTCTATGTCGCCCTAGGATATGACTGTTATATGATGAATATTATCCTACGAATACACTGATCTAGTGCCTATGAGTTTTCCACATATTGTTCTTCTTAGTTACTACTGCTGCTGTCACTGTTGCACTTGCTACCAAACCATTATTGCTACTCTTACCGTTACTACTATTGTTACCACTACTATCAAACTATCATATTACTATGATATTGATTACTTTGCTGCAGATATTTAATCTCCAGGTGTGGTTGAATTGACAACTCAACTACTAATACTCTCAAATATTCTTTGGCTCCCCTTGTGTTGAATACTCTACCCTCAAAAACTATTGCGACCCCCTATACTTGTGGGTTATCACTCATATATGTGTGAGCAATAAAAAAATGAAGCGCGTAAAAAAGTACGATCCAATTTATTGACTTGACACGTGGGGAGCTTAACATTTGTATTTATGTGGTGAAGACGAAGCCATGCTATACTTATGTGATAAAATGAATAGTGGGTTAACATTCTTTAAGGATTGTATATTTTGAAACTTGATGATTATATTACTTATGTTTATGAATATTACTATGTTGATGCTTATTAATTCATCATTTATCAATGATCATACCTGCAATAGATTACATGTTGGATATCATTCACATCAAAAATTATGTTTTTATCATTTACCTACTCGAGGATGAGCATGAATTAACCATGGGGACGCTGATACGTCTCCAACATATCTATAATTTTAGATTGATCCATGCTATAATATTAACATTCTAGGATACTTTTTGGGTAATTATATGTCAGTTAATTTTATTTTTGAGCACTAACCTATTAACCCAGTGCCAAGTGCCAGTTGTTGTTTTCTGCGTGTTTTTAGCTTTTCAGGTTTACAGTACCAAACGAAGTCCAGTTGCCATGAAACTTTGTTATGATTTTTTCTGGACCAAAATAAGACTTGGAAGCTCCGTGAGAACACCAAAGGCCACACGAGGGCGCGACCACACATCAGCGCATGCCGAGGGGGGTGGTCACGCCTTGATATGTGGTGGGACCCTAGGGTGCCTCCCGACGCCCCTTTTTGGCATATTAATTCTAATAAATCCCCAAAACATTAGAGAGACTCTCGAAACACTTTTCCCCTCCGTAAGTCTTTGTTTTGCCGTGTGCCCATCTGGAGCCCTGTTCCGGTGCCATGTCGGATGGGGGATCGATCATGGAGGGCCTCTACATCAACCTTGTTTCTCCCATGGTGATGTGTGAGTAGTCTACCACAGACCCACGGGCCCATAGTTAGTACCTATATGGCTCTCTCTCTCTCTTGATCTTTAGTACAATGATCATCACATGTTCGCTTTGATCTATCTGACGTAATTCTTTTGTGTGGTGCGTTTGTTGGGATCTCATGAATTGTAGGTTTATGTTCAGATTATTCATGATAAAAGATTTTAGTCTTCTCTAAAATCTATTATGATTCTTATTTTCGCGATTATTATAGCTTTGTAAATCTCTTTGGTCTATTGAAATAGTTTGGCCAACTAGATTGATATTTCTTCGGTGGGAGGTGTGTGTTGTAGTGGGTTCAATCTGGCAATGCTCTATATACCAGTGACAGAAAGGGAAATGACACGTCTTTGTATTGTTGCCACTAAGGATAAAACGTTGGCGTTAATTCATATTGATTGAGTTCTGTTTGTCTACATCATGTCATTGTTCTCCAAGCATTACTCTGTTTTACTTAATACTCTAGAGTCTAGATGCATGTTGGATAGCGGTCAATGGGTAGAGTAATAGTAATAGGTGCAGGCCTGAGTGGGCCTATTTGCTTCTGGACATGATGCCTATACACACATGATCATTACCATGAATAAATATTGTATAACTATGCGTTTTTCTATCAATTGTCTAACATTAATTTGTTACCCACTATATGCCTACTTCATGAGAGATGCCACTAGGGAAAACTATGGGCCCCGGGTCTATCCAAATATATGTTTACAAAATTATCATTTACATTCCTGTTATTATTTACTTTCTATTTTGTTTTGCAATTTATAGTTATCTACTATCATCCACACTACTTATTAGCTTGCAAGTAACCAGTCCAAGGGGATTGACAACCCTCTCGCCCTTGTTGGGTGCAAGTGTTTGCTTCTTTGTGTGCAGTCGCTAAAGGCGGGGGTTGCGTGCTACTCCTATTGGTTCGATAAACCTTGGTTCTCTCTGAGGGAAATACTTATCTATACTATGCTGCACCACCCGCTCCTTTTCTTGGAAAACCCAACACATATCTCAAGTATCAAATTTTTACACACTTTTTTATGCAAATTGTTTATTGCATCCTAATGTTTTAGAATTTTTGTAGTTAAAATAGTGTATGTTTCATATGCATCTTCACAGACTGTTACTATAGTTTCTTTATTTGCTTATGTTTGAACTCTTGTTAAGCCCCATTGATGTGGGATCACTGGAATTCTGATAGCATATAGTATGTGATGTTTGATTATAATTATACAATATTGTTACATCAAGACATGGCCTGATTTGATGTTATATGTACTAACCCTCTGTGTTGTTTGCTTGTGAAAAGTTTAGACCTCACACTACCGATACTAAGGTCATATTCTATATAGATAGTCAAGCAATTAAGGAGGTTTTCCAAATTAAAGATATAAAACCTCATTGAATGAGGTGGTCTCTTCTTTTGAATGAATTTGATAGCGATATACTTGACCGCAAAGAGATAAATGAAACTTTATGAATGTTTACTTGCTAGAGGAAAAACATAAATTCTAAGGATCGAGGATATGTATCCCATATGACACTGTGGTGGCCTTAGGTAACGCAACCACCCGTACCATTGTGGATACATACCCTCCGCTTATTGGATTGGAAGAACCATTCGTGAAACTCGGGGTAAGGGAAGAAAGTGATTTATTTGATTGTACTAATCCTTTGCACCTCAGCGACATCGTCATCACTTCGTCCCCGATGAGAGAAGAAACTAGGTAAGAAGACATTCCTCAAAGACAAGGGATGGAAAAGGCGTGGGAACTCGCGCATGTTCTTCCAAATATCTAAAAGTTCTATACCTCTCACATAAACCGTGGCTAGGCTAGCCGATAGATCATTATAATCTCACACAACAATATCATGGTAGACACATGTAATTTTTACTATACCAGAATATAACAAACACAAGCATGACGTAATGTAGTATCTCTTCAAGTGAGCATGAACTTGGGTAAAATCCTATGTCCTTATTACCATCGTTCCAAGATTTGCCTAGCTTAAGATCCCTACTTAAGATTTCCCGGATTTGGCTCCATTAGTGGTGGCCCATGCAGGTCTTGCTTGGTGACCATTGTAGATCTATGGGACTATTCACCAACATCAAATTCAATCTCAACCAAGATCATGGAAAACTTTGTTCGTGAAGCTCGGAAAACTTTGCTCTCCCGCGACCGTGCATAATTGTATGGACAACAGAATCATTTTGGCCATCCCTTCCTCCTCGGGAATTGCTTTGAGGATTCCTTCGGTGGCATTGTGCACATTTGAGCCTACAACGACCCTATAAATTTGATCATGTTCCCACAGTGGAATATTTGGCAATCACCGATATACTGAGACCCAATTAGATCTGGATGGGAATACTCATGAGTTTAGGAGAGAGCATCGGCCAACCTAGGCCTCCTTTAGAAGATCCATCCGTTCATATGTTGTGGATTTGCCATGTCAGAAATCCCTCAAATTTCAAGACCGATTCGATTGCTCAAACTCCGAGAAACACCCAAAAAGCGCATCATTTTTTTGTAGGGTATTATGTTTTGTTCTCAAACACGTGCTTGCATATTTTGAGCTTTTTTCCGAGGTGCTATTAATTGTCACGCCAGTATCAAACTGGTCCGACCTTGTTGCCCCATGGATGTCTACATGCGCCAACAATTCAGTCACTTCATCGGACCAACATCAATCACATCGCATCATCACTTTGGTTAGCTAACCTAGAGTCCGACATCACAAACACTACAATGTAGCCCCATAGATTATGCGGGTCAGGCACGCCTGCATTGTCGTGTCAACACTTCATCAAGCCAACATCGACCTCGTCATAAATTCCTACTTGTGTGGGCATCACTGCGTTGCCGCTTCATCAAGCTAACGTCCACCACACTAACCTCCATCACGTCGACTGACATGGATGCTCCAACGTTACCTCATCAACTTGTCCCACCACCTCGCTTGGTGCAGGGCTTCTCCATCGCTTCATCAATGTGCTCTCGGGGCTCCACGTTAATGCACTGACATATGATACATGTCCAACTTATCTATAATTTTTGATTGTTCCATGCTATTATATTGTCAATCTAGGATACTTTATATGTTATTTTATATCATTTTTGGGAACTAACCTATTAACCAAGTGCCAAGTGCCAGTTGTTGTTTTCTCCATGTTTTTGGTGTTCCAGGAAATCTATACCAAACAAAGTCCAAAGACTATGAAACTTTTTGACGATTTTTTTCTGGACAAAAGGGACCCAAGAAGCTTTGGGAGGTGTCAGGAAGCCTCATGAGGAGGCCACAAGACACCTCGGCACGCCCTCCCGACCTTATTCCACTTGTGGGACCCTAACGCTGACCTGCCTTGTGGGCCCCTCATGGCTTCTCCTAGCACAATTCCACTTCTATAAATCCTCAAACATCGGAAAACCAACAGAGAGCAACCGAAAACACTTTTTCTGCCGCTGCAAGCCTTTGTTCCAACAGGAGGCCATTGATAACCCACAAGTATAGGGGATCCTTTGTAGCCTTTTTAGGTAAGTAAGAGTGTCAAACCCAACAAGGAGATAAAGGTAGAATTAATACTCTCTCAAGTTCTATCGACCACAAATACAACTCTACACACGCTAACACTTACTTTAACTAGAACAAGATGATACTACTTTGTGTGAAGAAACTAGAAGTACATAGTAGGTGTAATAGATACTTTTGCAAGATAGTAAAGAACAAGTAAATAAAAGTTAGGGGCTGTTTAGATAAAGATTAATAAGAAAGTTATTTAGTAGAAAGCTTTTTTTGTGTAACGCAAGAGAAAGATTGTCCATAGGCAATTGGATCTAACACGATATATACTTATCATATGCAATGAGGGAGAGGCATACACTAACACAGTTTCCGTACTTGGATGATATGCACTTATGATTGGACCTCTAGCAAGCATCTGCAACTACTAGAAATCATTAAGGTAAACCCAACCATAGCATTAAACATCAAGTCCTCTTTACTCCCATATGCAAACAAATCCCTTACTCGGGTGCAAGCTTTTGTCACTCTAGCCACACACTATAAGTGAATCATGAATGTATTGCAAACCCTCCAGCATGGATCCTTCACATGTGCGCCTCACGGAAGGCACCTTAGGACAATACCAGATCAACATACAACTCATATCGATAACATCATACCACAATTAACCCGTAGGATAAAAGAGATATACTCAAACATCACAGGATAGCCACACATCATTGGATAGTAATATATATCATTAAGCACCATGTTTAAGTAGATATTATAGCAGGGAAGAGAGGTTTTACGCCGTTGCATAGAGGGGGCGAGAGTTAGTGGTGACAGTGGCAAAGTTGTTGATGTAGATCACCGTCATGATGGTTGCCCTGGCGGCGCTCCGGCACCACCGGGAGAGAGGGGGAGAGATCCCCCCAACTTCTTATTCTTCCTTGGTCTCCCGCTAGATGGGAGGATAGTTTCGCCTCTGGTCCATGGCCGCCATGATCTCTCTCTCTATTTCTCTCCTGTTCTCGTGACTGTTTTCTAACCCCTTTACCGTTTCTTAAATATCAAAAATATCTTTCTTTTAGCAAACGTAGGGCCCCAACTGACTTAAGGGGGGAGCCACAATCCATGAGGGCACGGCCAACCACCCTGGTCATGCCCTGTTGGCTTGTGCCTCCCTCGGGCACTATGTTGCGTTGATTCTTCTTCCCAAAATTCTCATATATTTAAAAACAATGTCCATAAATATTTATTGCGTTTGGACTTTGTTTAATATGGAATTTCTACAAAACAAACACACACAAAAAACAGGAATTGGCACTGGGCACTGGATAAGTAAGTTAGTCCCAAAAATAATATAAAATGTTGCCAAAAGTATATGAAAGTTGTAGAATATTGGCATGAAACAATAAAAAATATAGATATGATGGAGATGTATCAGCATCCCCAAGCTTAATTCTCGCTCGTCCTCGAGTAGGTAAATGATAAAAAGATAATTTTTGATGTGGAATTCTACCTAACATAATTTTGAACAAATGTCTAATCATGGCATAAATATTAAGATACAAGTGATTCAAGGAAATAGTTTATCATTTGACAAAAAGATATCCATACCCAGGTTTACTAGAAAACAATTATGTCCTTTCAAAATAACAATGCTAAACAACGCTATCCCAACAAAATCATATAACCTGTCATGCTTAGTCTTCCTAGCATAAAGTATAAATCAGGAGCACCCCGGTGTCAAACCAAGCAATTGGATCGTCCTTTTTCACGTGCTTCAGCTTTTTAGTACTCACTCAATACATGATAGTGAACCATGGCCATAGCATATAGGTGGAGTAGAATATGGTGGTTGGTTTGAAAGAGGTGAAAGTTGAGAAGTAAGTCTCGCATCAACTAGACGTATTAACGAGCTATGTGTTGGGGAACGTTGCATGGGAAATAAAAAATTCCTACGCTTCACCAAGATCAATCTAGGAGATGAGCATCTATGAGAGGAGAGATTGGATCCACATACCCTTGTAGATCACTAAGCGTAAGCATTAAAGAACGCGGTTGATGTAGTCGTACGTCTCTGCGATCCAAATTGCAAGCCGTCCCACGAACTCCCGATCAAGTGCCGAACGGCCGACACCTCCACGTTCAACACACGTGAAACTCGATGAAGATCTCTGCCTTCTTGATCCAGCAAGAGGGAGCGGAGAGGTAGATGGGTTCTTTGGTAGCACGACAGCATGGCGGTGGTGGTGATGGAGCTGATCCGATAGAGCTTTGCTAAGCGTCACTGAATCAATCTAGAGGAGATGCTATCAGAGAGGGAGGAAAGGCTGCGTCGTGGCTTAGGGTGTGGCTGCCCTCCTCCCTCCCACATATATATAGGGGAGGGGTGGTGCGCCCAATCCCTAGGGTTTCCCCTTGGGGTGGCGGCCAAGGGTGGAGGCGCCCTAGGGTGGCTTGCCACCCAAGTAAGGTGGCGCCAACCCTAGGGTTTGCTCTCCACCAACCCCCAGCCGCATGGGCCCTTGTGGGAAGGGCGGCCAGCCCACCAGGGGCTGGTGTTCCCTCTCTGATAGCCCATGTAGCCCTTTGGGGCTAGTGGCCCCTTCTGGTGGACCCTCGGGTAACCAACACGGAACATCCTATATATGAATCTTTACTTCTGGACATTTTTGGAGCTCCTCGTCATGTACGGGATCTCATCCGGGACTCCGAACAACCTTCGGTCACCAACACACATAACTCATCTGTACCGACACGTCACCAGACCTTAAGTGTGCAGACCCTGCGGGTTCGAGAGCTATGTAGACATGACCGAGACACCTCTATAGTCAATAACCAATAGCGGGACCTGTATGCCCATATTGGTTCCTACATGTTCTATGAAGATCTTTATCGGTCGAACCTTTATGTCAAGGATTCAGAAAATCCCGTATGTCGTTCCCTTTGTTCTTCGGTATGTTACTTGCCCCAGATTCGATCGTCGGTATCTTCATACCTAGTTCCATCTCGTTACTGGCAAGTCTCTTTACTTGTTTAGTAATACAAGATCTCGTGACTGACACTTAGTCACATTGCTTGCAAGGCTTGTTGTGATGTTGTATTACTAAGTGGGCCTTGAGATACCTCTCCGTCACACGGAGTATCAAATCCCAGTATTGATCCATGCCAACTCAACAGACACCCTCGGAGATACCTGTAGAGCACCTTTATAGTCACGCAGTTACGTTGCGACATTTGATACACACAAGGCACTCCTCCGGTGTCACTGAGTTGCATGATCTCATGGTCATAGGAACAGATACTTTACATGTAGAAAACAGTAGCAATAAACTAACACAATCATATGCTACGTTCATAGTTTGGTTCTTGTCCATCACATCATTCTCCCGGTGATGTGATCCTGCTATCAAATGACATCTCATGTCCATGGCTAGGAAACCGTAACCATCTTTGATCAACGAGCTAGCCTGCTAGAGGCATACTAGGGACACAGTGTTTGTCTATATGCCCACTCATGTATTTAATTTCCAATCAACACAATTATAGCATGCACAATAAATGATTATCATGCACAAGGAAATATAATAATAAACACTTTATTTATTGCCTCTAGGGTATATTTCCAATAGTCACCCACTTGCACTAGAGTCAATAATCTAGTTCACATCACTATGTGATTTACATTGTAATGAATTGAACACCCATGCAGTTCTGGTGTTGATCATGTTTAGCCCTTGGAAGAGGTTTAGTCAACGGGTCTGCATCATTCAGATCCATGTGCACCTTGCAAATATTTATGTCCTCCTCCTTGACGTAATCACGGATGGAATTGAAGTGCCGCTTTATGTGTCTGGTCCTCTTGTGAAACCTTGGTTCCTTGGCTAGAGCAATGGCACCAGTGTTGTCATAGAACAAAGCCATTGGATTCAGTTCACTGGGCACTACTCCAAGATCTGTCATGAACTGCTTCATCCAGACACCTTCCTTCGCTGCCTCGGAGGCTGCGATGTACTCCGCTTCGCATGTAGAATCGGCTACCACGCTTTTGTTGGAACTACACCAGCTTACTGCTCCCCCATTGAGAATAAATACGTATCCGGTTTGCGACTTAGAGTCATCCGGATCAGTGTCAAAGCTTGCATCGACATAACCCTTTACGACGAGCTCTTGATCACGTCCATAAACGAGAAACATTTCCTTAGTACTTTTCAGGTACTTAACGATATTCTTGACCGCTGTCCAATGCTCCATTCCAGGATCACTTTGAAACCTTCTGGCCATACTTATGGCAAGGCTGACGTCAGGTCTTGTGCACATCATCGCATACATGATAGAGCCTATGGCTGAAGCATAGAGGATTACACTCATCCTTTCTCTTTCTTTTGAAGTCACTAGGCATTGAGTTTTACTCAACTTCACGCCTTGTAACACAGGCAAGAACCCCTTCTTGGACTGATCCATTTTGAAATTCTTCAAAACTTTATCAAGGTATGTGCTTTGTGAAAGTGCTATCAAGAGTCTCGATCTATCTCTATAGATCTTAATGCCCAATATGAAAGCCGCTTCTCCTAGGTCCTTCATTGGAAAACTCTTGTTCAAATATTCCTTCACACTTTCCAGCATTTCTATATTGTTTCCAATCAGCAATATGTCATCCACATATAATATTAGAAATGATACAGAGCTCCCACTCACTTTCTTGTAAATACAAGCTTCTCCATAAACTTGTAGAAACCGAAACGCTTTGATCACCTCATCAAAATGCTTATTCCAACTCCGAGATGCTTGCACCAGTCCATAAATGGATCATTGGAGTTTGCAAACTTTGTCAGCATTCTCTGGATCGACAAAATGTTCCGTTGCATCATATACAACTCTTCCTCAAGGAAACTGTTAAGGAACGCTATTTTGACATCCATCTGCCAAATTTCATAGTCGAAATATGCAGCTATTGCTAACATGATTCTAACGGACTTAAGCATCGCTACGGGTGAAAAGGTCTCATCATAGTCAACTCCTTGAACTTTTGAAAAACCCTGTGCCACAAGTCGAGCTTTATAGATGGTGACATTTTCGTCCGCGTCCGTCTTCTTCTGAAAGATCCATTTGTTCTAAATGGCCTTTCGCCCTTCAGGTAATACTTCCAAAGTCCATACTTTGTTTTCATACATGGATCCCATCTTGGATTTCATGGCCTCTAACCATTTCTCGGAATTTGATCCCATCATCACTCCTCCATAGCTCGTAGGTTCATCGTTGTCCAACAACATGACCTCTAAGACAGGGTTGTCGTACCACTCAGGAGCAGTACGCGCCCTTGTCGACCTACGAGGTTCAATAGTAACTTCATCTGAAGCTTCACGATAATCATCATTAACTTCCTCTTCAACCGTCATTGGCTCCACAGAAACATCTTTCTGTGCTGCGCTACTCTCTGGTTGAAGTAAAGGTTCAATAACCTCATCAAGTTCTATTTTCCTCCCACTCAGTTCTTTCGAGAGAAACTCTTTCTCAAGAAATGTTCCGTTCTTAGCGACAAACACTTTGCCTTCGGATCTTAGATAGAAGGTATACCCAAGTGTCTCTTTTGGGTGTCCTATGAAGACGCATTTCTCTGCTTTGGGTTCCATCTTTTTAGGCTGAAGCTTTTTGACATAAGCATCACATCCCCAAACTTTAAGAAATGACAACTTTGGCTTCTTGCCAAACCTCAATTCATATGTCGTCGTCTCAACGGATTTCAATGGTGCCCTGTTTAAAGTGAATGTAGCTATCTCTAACGCATAACCCCAAAACGATAGTGGAAAATCGGCAAGAGACATCATAGAACGCAACATATCTAATAAGGTTCGATTATGACGTTCTGACACACCATTATGCTTTGGTGTTCCAGGCGGTGTCAATTGTGAAACAATTCCACACTGTCTTAAGTGACTGCCAAAATCATAACTCAGATATTCTCCTCCTCAATCAGATCGTAGGAATTTAATCTTCTTGTTATGATGATTCTCAACTACACTCTAAAATTGCTTGAACTTTTCAAACGTTTCAGACTTGTGTTTCATTAAGTAAATATATCCATATCTATAAGTCATCAGTGAAGGTGAGAAAATAATGATATACACCGCGCGCCTCAATGTTCATCGGACCGCACACATCAGTATGTATGATTTCCAACAAATCACTCGCCCGTTCCATTGTTCCAGAGAATGGCATTTTAGTCATCTTGCCCATGAGGCATGGTTCACGCGTGTCAAGTGATTCAGAATCAAGTGACTCCAAAAGTCCATCAGCATGGACCTTCCTCATGCGTTTTACACCAATATGACCCAAACGGCAGTGCCACAAGAAAGTGGTACTATCATTATCAACTCTACATCATTTGGCATCAATGCTATGAACATGTGTATCATCACTATCGAGATTCAATAAGAATAAACTCCTCACATTGGGTGCATGACCATAAAAGTTATTACTCATATAAATAGAACAACCATTATTCTCTGATTTAAATCAGTTACTGTCTCGCAATAAAGAAGATCCAGATATAATGTTCATGCTTAACGCATGCATTAAATAACAATTATTCAGCTTCATCACTAATCCCGATCATAGTCGAAGAGCGAGCGTCCCGACGGCGATCACATCAACCTTGGAACCATTTCCCACGCGCATCGTCACTTCATCCTTAGCCAGCCTCTGTCCATTCCGTAGGTCCTGGTTTGAGTTGCAAATGTGAGCAACTGAACCGGTATCAAATACCCAGGCACTACAACGAGAGCTAGTAAGGTACACATCAATAACATGTATATCTTATATACCTTGTTTGGTGTTGGCTGCCTTTTTGTCGGCCAGGTACTTGGGCAATTCCGCTTCCAGTGACAAGTTCCCTTGTAATGAAAACACTCAGTTTCTGGCTTGGGTCCAGCCTTGGGTTTCTTCACGGGAGGGGCAAATGCTTTGCCTCCCTTCTTGGACCTACCCTTCTTGCCCTTGCCATTCTTCTTGAAACTAGTGGTTTTATTGACCATTAACACTTCATGTTCTTTCTGGATTTTAGACTCAGTGACTTTCAGCATCGCAAACCGTTGTGGTTTTGTCACGGCAGATGTCCGGGTTACCAGAATTGAGTTCAGAGCCATCGCCATGGTAGTGGACTCAAAGGGGTTGATTGAGACAAAGGACACGAGTTTACCCAGGTTCGGCCCCTCAAGCCTACGTCCTGCTTGTGTTGTTATTGCTTGTTGTATTGATTACAAGGGGCTAGACGCTTGACCTAGTTTTTTGATCACCTCTCCCTAAGCCGCCCCGACTCTGCCTTTATATAAGAGGTCAGAGCCGTCGGGTCTTACAATTGTACAACCGGATCACGCTTTACATCTTCAAATCCATCTCTATCTTACCAACCAAGTTATCCTTTGGAAGGTCTTGCGCATCCGGGTCTATGTCGTCCGGCCCACCTCAAGAGCCGCCAAAGTTCTTGGGCCTCCAGGTGATACATATCTTCGTGGGCCGGCTCATAACCAATGCTTATCAACCGGAACCTTCCAGCCGGGTCATATCACGGGGCTATATCCCCAACATTAGGCCCCAGGCTGAAGTGAGCCAGCTCATTTCATCCGTCTTTTGAAATTGCCTGAGAGTCGCCAGGAATGACCCGGCGTGACGTCACAGATACGCTGACGTATCACCAAATCTCTCACATTTAACCGTTTACCGAAAATCGAGGCGTCCGTTTCGGCAAGATCGGTGCTAACGCCTGGGAACCCACACTGTTTCCCTGTTAAATAGGACCCGCACGAGTCAAACCAATGCATTCCCGCTCGTGCGCCTCTTCTTCTTCTTCCTGTCGCCCGTCCGTCGCTTGAGCTCGTCCGCTCCGCTCTGGTGCCGCTGCTCGTCCGTCACCAACCCAGGCCGCTGCATCAACCTGTTTGCACCAGAATTTTGCCCGCCACCGTCTCCGCCTCCGGTAAGTACCTCTTCCCGCAGCTTTAGATCGGTAGTAAAATAGGGTTTCCGCCGGCGGACCCCGGTCGCGCATTTCATTCTCCGACACGGTCGCACGGCCAAGTCTCGGGGCCCGCTGCGCCTCCTTTTAGGCTGCATTGTCATTGCCGCCACCGTACATGGCCCGTCCGTGCGCAATGTGCGGTCGGTTAAGGCTGTAGGTCGATTTTTCACTTTCACTGTTCTTGGCTTAGGTTGACGTAGAACTTCCTTTTCCGCTTCGGTAGATCCAAAACTTTAGTATCGATTTGTGAAACTTGTTTGTCCGGGTCTTGATGACTTCTGGCTCATCCACCCATAGTGAGCCGCTAGACCCCCTTCGGCTCTTTGTTTGATTAGTCGCCATTTTCTTTTTGCACAGCACTTTTAAGCCGCCAAGATGACACGTGCCACTAATTCCTGCAATTGGGTCGGCTCCTGTGTGACCGAAGAGTATTTATCTGATTTAGTAGCCACTGGCACCCTTCCTCCAAAGGAAGTGATCAACTGGCGTGTTCCGACTGGTGAGACCCGCCCCGCCCCAAAGAAAGGGGAGGTTATAGTCTTTACAGATCATATCGAACGAGGATTCGTGCCACCCGGGTCAAAATTCTTTCACGACATTTTGCACCTGTACAAGCTGCATCCCCAAGATCTGGCGCCGAATTCTGTATCAAACATTTGCCACTTTCAAGTCCTCTACAAGGTATACCTTCAATCAAGGCCGTTAGTCGGATTCTTTAGAGAGTTCTTCTACGCCAACTGCCAGACTGAATATAAGAGCGGGCCAAGCTTGGAACTCGGAGGAATCACCATCCAGTGCCGGAGGGGTATCACCTTTTCGGCTGTTCAGATGCCCAGCCACCCAAAAGATTGGAACAAGACGTGGTTCTATTGCAGAGACACGTCTCCGGACTCGGAACATTGTCTGCCGGGTTATCGTCCTTCCCGGCTCTCAACCGACACTTCATTGCCCGACCGGCTCTCAGCTGCCGACCGTGCTAGATATGAGAAGCCCCACGCCAGAGTGAAGGCTCTCCTGGCCAACGGCCTTATTGGAACGGACCTTATCCGCTGCTGGGTACAATGGCGGATCATGCCTCTGAGCCGCCGTAACCGGCTCATGTATGAATATCCAGGATTTTACGACAGCGAACTGTGCTTCAGCGCCACCACTTTGACTGAGGATGACATCTGTATGACCGTCTGAAGTCTTGTGCACGAGACCTCCGGTTCATGCAGCACCATCGGCCTAGCGCCCTTCTGCGCGACCAACCCGGCGCCTCTTGTAAGTATTTTTACCTTTCTTCCGCCTGTTGTATGTTTATATATTCCTTTTCAAAGCTTGATATTCTTCCTCCGGCTCAATTTGCATAGGCTGACTCCGACTTCTGGAAGAAGGAATACATTCCTCTTCCGAAGACAACCAAGAAGAAAGTCGCCGCCAAGAAACAAAATAAGGCAGCTCCTCAAGATAACTGGTTCGAATACCCGGCTTCTTCAGAGTCGGAGGTAAGATCCTTGAACTTTACTTACTTGACTTTTTGTCTTGCCGGCTCTTTAATAATATCTTTCCATGTCTCACAGGACGAAGTAGACACCAGTCACGCCAACGCTCCTGAGGTAACTCGCATGTACTCCGACTCAAAATATTTCTTCCGAAAGCCGCGGCGGGTTGTTAGAAAATTTCCTCTATCTCACCCTCTCGCTCATCTGGCTCCTGATTTCCTTTCAAAAAAACAACAGCAAGCTGAACGACGTCAGACCCAGAGCGCCGGCTCTACAGAGCTTGCATCGAGACTACCAAATTCGCCAGCTCCTAAGAAGCGGCCTGCAGAGGTTAGTATCCGTACTTCCCTTTTTCGTTTCTCTTCATGTCCGAATGTCTTATCATTTCCGTGTCTTGATTTTTCAGAGAACACCCTCATCGGGCGACTCTTCAGCCTCAGTCATACCTCCACCAAAGATTAATCCTCTGTAAGTGTTAAAATATCCGGATGTCTTTGATGAGATACCAATCTCCTTTAAATGCTAACCCTTTACTTTGCAGTGCTCAGGCGAAACGCCGCAAGACCCATCAACCTTCCTCCAGCCCTGTCATTGACGATCAAGAGCCTGAACAGCCGGCCCCGGCTCAACCGGATATTGAACAGCCGGAGGAAACTCCAGCGGAAAAAGAAACTCCACCAGCGGCTTCTACTGAGCCGGCAGCAGATGACATCATAATGGAGAACTCCCCAGCTGCTCCTTCAAGGCCGGTTACACCCACCAGGACCCCGGCGACTCTGGATGTTATCATCACCGGGTATGCTCAAAAACCTCCTTCACCAGCGCATGCCTTAACACGGCATACAGAGCCGTCTGAAGCTTCACGGAAACTTGAGTTTGACTCGTCGTACAACAAAATGACAGCCGAAGAACTCCACTCCGGCTACCTGAACCGGGTCAACACCAACCGAGACTGGGAACTCCGGCTGGTCAACATGATGAAGGCAAAATATGAGGTATGTTACCTTTCTTCAGCCATAACCTTCCCTAGCCCCCAAGGGCCGGATTTAATCTAACATAGAGTTGAATTCGGGTCTTCTTTCAAAGGTTATGTAGAAAACACTTTGCGTTAAATACTGTCAACACTTGCATACTGCCAACTGTAGCCCCCAAGGGCTGGCTCAAATTTATTTGAACCGGAACTTTTGAGATTAGAAGAGAGCCAATGTGTAGCCCCCAAGTTCCGGGTCAATTTTCAGGAAGATGAGCCGGAACTGTAGTTGTGAACAGATCAAATATACATTAGCCCCCAAGTGTCAAATATATTGCTTGCAATCCGTTTGAGACTTGTAGAACTTGAACTGTGAACCTTTATGCATATGAATACTCTTGTTGCTGCAATAGCTTATACTTTGCCTTTGATATGCACAGGACGCTCTGAACACGGCCGGCTCTCAGCTGGCGGATCTCAAAACCAACTTGGCAGCTCAACAGGAAGCACGAAGCCTTGCTGATGAGAGATGTCGGCTCTTAGCCGAAGAAGTAGCCAAGATCACCTCCGAGCTAACAATATTGAAAGAAATAGCTGAGTCTGAAAAAGCCGCACTGATCAAACGGGCAGATGATGCCGATCAGCGGCTCATCACCGTCGCTGAGGAGCTCCAAGGGCTCAAACGGCACATCGCTAAGATATCTACCGCCTTATTTGGTAAGTCCATCATTCCTGTACTCCTTTACTTAATATCTTTTATGAAACAACTAACGACGAAACTGTCTCTTCCTGCTCATGTAGGACCTTTGAGCCGGCAGCTTGCAGACGACAGCATCCTGTCGCTAAAGGCCATATACACCTTTATAGAGCAGCTGTATTGCGGAACAATGTTCACCATCAAAAGCATACAGTATAAGGAGAAGATTCCCAAGGCCCTGAAAGGGGTGTTAGAACTATTCTCCACAGTGCCCAAGCAAATACAAGAGCTGAAGAAGTCGGCTTTCCGCTCTGGAGCCGTTGCGGGTTTGAGCCGGGCCATGGCCTTCGCGCCGGATCTCACACGAGATGAGATGATGGGTGTGTTGGGAGACGTAGTAGTAAATCAAAATTTTCCTACGTTCACCAAGATCTATCTATGGAGAAACCAGCAACGAGAGGGGAGAGATTGCATCTTCATACCTTTGAAGATCGCTAAGCGGAAGCGTTACAAGAACGCGGTTGATGGAGTCGTACTCGCAGCGATTCAGATCGCGGTAGATCCGATCAAGTGCCGAACGGACGGCACCTCCGCGTTCAACACACGTGCAGCCCGGTGACGTCTCCAACACCTTGATCCAGCAAGGAGGAAGGAGAGGTTGGGGAAGGGCTCCAACAGCAGCACGACGGCGTGGTGGTGGTGGAGTAGCAAGGTATTCCGACAGGGCTTCGCCTAAGCGCTGCGGAGGAGGAAGAAGAGAGGTAGGGCTTCGCCGTGAGAGAGAGAGATCAAATCCTGTCTCAAAACATCCAAAACCTCAAGTATATATAGGAGGAGGGACGTGGAGGGCTGGCTTGGCCTCTACTCCAAAGAGGAGATGGCCGGCTGAATTAAAGGGAGAGTCCACCTCCCACAAGGGAGGTGGATCTCCTCCTTTTAAATCCTTTTTGCCTTATCTCCTTATCTCCAGCCGCATGGGCCTTTAGCAAAAGTCTTGCCCAGCCCAATAAGGGCTGGCACACTTTATCTAACAGCCCATGTGGTCCTTTGGTCGTCACACCCCTCCCGGGGGTCCTCCGGCACCCTCCCGGCACTCCCGGTACACTACCGATGAGCCCGAAAACTTTCCGGTGACCAAAACTGGACTTCCTATATATCAATCTTTACCTCCGGACCATTCCGGAGCTCCTCGTGACGTCCGGGATCTCATCCGGGACTCCGAAAAACCTTCGGTAATCACGTATACCTTTTCCCTATAACCCTAGCGTCATCGAACCTTAAGTGTGTAGACCCTACGGGTTCGGGAGACACGTAGACATGACCGAGACACCTCTCCGGCCAATAACCAACAGCGGGATCTGGATACCCATGTTGGCTCCCACGTACTCCACGATGATCTCATCGGATGAACCACGATGTCAGGGATTCAATCAATCCCGTATACAATTCCCTTTGTCTATCGGTATGGTACTTGCCCGAGATTCGATCGTCGGTATCGCCATACCTTGTTCAATCTCGTTACCGGCAAGTCTCTTTACTCGTTCCGTAACACATCATCCCGTGGCTAACTCCTTAGTCACATTGAGCTCATTATGATGATGTCTTACCGAGTGGGCCCAGAGATACCTCTCCGTCACACGGAGTGACAAATCCCAGTCTTGATTCGTGTCAACCCAACAGACACTTTCGGAGATACCCGTAGCGTACATTTATAGCCACCCAGTTACGTTGTGACGTTTGGCACACCCAAAGCATTCCTACGGTATCCGGGAGTTACACAATCTCATGGTCTAAGGAAATGATACTTGACATTGAAAAGCTTTAGCATACGAACTACACGATCTTGTGCTATGCTTAGGATTGGGTCTTGTCCATCACATCATTCTCCTAATGATGTGATCCCGTTATCAACGACATCCAATGTCCATGGTCATGAAACCGTGACCATCTATTGATCAACGAGCTAGCCAACTAGAGGCTCACTAGGGACATGCGATGGTCTATGTATTCACACATGTATTACGGTTTCTGGTTAACACAATTGTAGCATGAATAATAGACAATTATCATGAACTAGGAAATACAATAATAACCATTTTATTATTGCCTCTAGGGCATATTTCCAACAGTCTCCCACTTGCACTAGAGTCAATAATCTAGTTACATTGTGATGAATCGAACACCCATAGCGTTCTGGTGTTGATCATGTTTTGCTCGTGAGAGAGGTTTAGTCAACGGATCTGCGACATTCAGATCCGTATGCACTTTACAAATATCTATGTCTCCCTCCTGAATGTAATCACGGATGGAGTTGAAGCGGCGCTTGATGTGTCTTGTCTTCTTGTGAAACCTGGGCTCCTTCGCAAGGGCAATAGCTCCAGTGTTGTCACAGAGTAGAGTCATCGGGCCCGACGCATTTGGAATCACTCCTAGGTCGGTGATGAACTCCTTCATCCAGACTCCCTCCTTTGCTGCTTCCGAAGCAGCTATGTACTCCGCTTCACATGTAGATGCCGCCACGACGCTTTGCTTGCTGCTACTCCAGCTGACTGCCCCTCCATTCAAAATATACACGTATCCGGTTTGCGACTTAGAGTCGTCCGGATCTGTGTCGAAGCTAGCGTCGACGTAACCCTTTACGACGAGCTCTTCGGCACCTCCATATATGAGAAACATGTCCTTTGTCCTTTTCAGGTACTTCAGGATATTCTTGACCGCTGTCCAGTGTTCCGCTCCGGGATCACTTTGGTACCTCCCTACCAAACTTATGGCAAGGTTCACATCAGGTCTGGTACACAGCATGGCATACATGATAGAGCCTATGGCTGAAGCATAGGGGATGACACTCATCTCTTCTCTATCCTTTGCCGTGGTCGGGCATTGAGTCGTACTCAATCTCACACCTTGCAACACAGGCAAGAACCCCTTCTTGGACTGATGCATATTGAACTTCTTCAATATCTTTTCAAGGTATGTGCTTTGTGAAAGACCAATGAGGCGTTTCGATCTATCTCTATAGATCTTAATACCTAATATGTAAGCAGCTTCTCCAAGGTCCTTCATTGAAAAACACTTATTCAAGTAGGCCTTGATACTTTCCAAGAGTTCTATATTATTTCCCATTATCAGCATGTCATCCACATACAGTATAAGAAATGCTATAGAGCTCCCACTCACTTTCTTGTAAATACAAGGTTCTCCATAAACCTGTACAAACCCAAACGCTTTAATCACCTCATTAAAGCGAATGTTCCAACTCCGAGATGCTTGCACCAGCCCATAGATGGAGCGCTGGAGCTTGCATACCTTGTTAGCATCTTTAGGATCGACAAAACCTTCCGGCTGCATCATATACAGTTCTTCCTTGAGGAAGCCATTAAGGAATGCCGTTTTGACGTCCATTTGCCAGATCTCATAATCATAAAATGCGGCAACTGCTAACATGATTCGGACTGACTTTAGCATCGCTACGGGTGAGAAAGTCTCATCGTAGTCAACTCCTTGAACTTGTCGATAACCCTTAGCGACAAGCCGAGCTTTATAGGCGGTGACATTACCGTCCGCGTCAGTCTTCTTCTTAAAGATCCATTTGTTTTCAATGGCTCGCTTATCATTAGGCAAGTCCACCAAAGTCCATACTTTGTTCTCATACATGGATCCTATCTCGGATTTCATGGCCTCAAGCCATTTGTTGGAATCCGGGCCCGCCATCGCTTCTTCATAGTTCGAAGGTTCACCGTTGTCCAACAACATGATCTCTAGGACAGGATTGCCGTACCACTCTGGTGCGGAACGTGTCCTGGTGGACCTTCGAATAGCAACTTGATCTGAAGTTTCATGATCATCATCATTAACTTCCTCTCTAGCCGGTGTAGGCTCCACAGAAACAACTTCCTGTGCTGCGCTACTCTCCGGTTCGAGTGGAGGTACAATTTCCTCATCAAGTTCTATTTTCCTCCCACTTACTTCTTTCGAGGGAAACTCTTTCTCGAGAAAGGATCCATTCTTGGCAACAAAGACTTTGCCTTCGGATCGTAGGTAGAAGGTATACCCAATAGTCTCCTTGGGATATCCTATGAAGACGCACTTTTTCGCTTTGGGTTCGAGCTTCTCAGGTTGAAGTTTCTTCACATAAGCATCGCATCCCCAAACTTTTAGAAACGACAGCTTAGGTTTCTTTCCAAACCACAATTCATACGGTGTCGTCTCAACGGATTTAGACGGTGCCCTATTTAAAGTGAATGCGGCAGTCTCTAATGCATATCCCCAAAATGATAGCGGTAAGTCGGTAAGAGACATCATAGATCGCACCATATCCAATAGAGTGCGATTACGACGTTCAGACACACCATTT
Organism: Hordeum marinum; assembly: GCA_022496015.1. Taxonomy (NCBI): domain Eukaryota; kingdom Viridiplantae; phylum Streptophyta; class Magnoliopsida; order Poales; family Poaceae; genus Hordeum; species Hordeum marinum. Next base: position 219,872,566 of record CM039672.1, read on the forward strand.
CGCTGGGGTGTGCCGGGCGGCGTGAGTTGTGAAACAATTCCACATTTCCTAAGGTGCGTGCCAAACTCATGACTTAAATATTCTCCGCCACGATCAGATCGTAGGCATTTTATTTTCCTGTCACGTTGATTCTCGACCTCACTCTAAAATTCCTTGAACCTTTCAAAAGTTTCAGACTTGTGTTTCATTAAGTAGACATAACCATATCTACTCAAGTCATCAGTGAGGGTGAGAACATAACGGTAGCCACCGCGAGCCTCGACGCTCATTGGACCGCATACATCGGTATGTATTATTTCCAACAAGTCAGTTGCTCGCTCCATTGTTCCGGAGAACGGAGTCTTGGTCATCTTGCCCATGAGGCATGGTTCGCATGTGTCAAATGATTCGAAATCAAGTGACTCCAAAATTCCATCAGCATGGAGCTTCTTCATGCGTTTGACACCAATATGGCCAAGACGGTAGTGCCACATGTAAGTGGGACTATCTTTATCAACTTTACACTTTTTGGTACTCACACTATGGACATGTGTAACATCACGTTCGAGATTCATCAAAAATAAACCATTGACCAGCGGGGCATGAGCATAAAACATTTCTCTCATATAAATAGAACAACCATTATTCTCGGATTTAAATGAGTAGCCATCTCGCATCAAGCGAGATCCAGATACAATGTTCATGCTCAAAGCTGGTACTAAATAACAATTATTAAGGTTTAAAACTAATCCCGAAGGTAGATGTAGAGGTAACGTGCCGACGGCGATCACATCGACCTTGGAACCATTCCCGACACGCATCGTCACCTCATCCTTGGCCAGCCTCCGCTTATTCCGCAGCTCCTGCTTGGAGTTACAAATGTGAGCAACTGCACCGGTATCAAATACCCAGGAGCTACTACGAGCGCTGGTCAAGTACACATCAATAACAAGTATATCACATATACCTTTAATGTTGCCGTCCTTCTTATCCGCTAAATACTTGGGGCAGTTCCGCTTCCAGTGACCGGTACCCTTGCAATAAAAGCACTCAGTCTCAGGCTTGGGTCCATTTTTCTTCTTCTTCCCGGCAACTTGCTTACCGGGCGCGGCAACAGCTTTGCCGTCCTTCTTGAAGTTCTTCTTACCCTTGCCTTTCTTGAAACTAGTGGTCTTATTCACCATCAACACTTGATGCTCCTTTTTGATCTCGACCTCCGCTGATTTCAGCATCGAGTACAACTCAGGAATGGACTTCTCCATACCTTGCATGTTGTAGTTCATCACAAAGCTCTTGAAGCTAGGTGGAAGCGACTGGAGGATTCTGTCAATGACCGAGTCATCCGGGATATTAACCCCCAGCTGAGTCAAGCGGCTGTGTAGCCCAGACATCTTGAGGATGTGCTCACTGACAGAACTATGCTCCTCCATCTTACAGCTGAAGAACTTGTCGGAGACATCATATCTCTCGACCCGGGCATGAGCTTGAAAAACTAGTTTCAGCTCCTGGAACATCTCATATGCTCCGTGTTGCTCAAAACGCTTTTGGAGCCCCGGTTCTAGACTGTAAAGCATGCCACATTGAACAAGGGAGTAATCATCGCAGCGTGATTGCCAAGTGTTCATAACATCTTGTTCCGCTGGGAGAACGGGTGCGTCACCTAGCGGTGCATCTAGGACATACAATCTCTTGGAAGCTATGAGGATGATCCTCAAGCTACGGACCCAGTCCGCATAGTTGCTTCCATCATCTTTCAGCTTGGTTTTCTCTAGGAACGCGTTGAAATTGAGGGTGACATTCGCGTTGGCCATTGGATCTACATCATAGATTGTAAAGACAATTTTAGACTAAGTTCATGATAATTAAGTTCATTTAATCAAATTAATGAACTCCCACTTAGACAGACATCTCTCTAGTCTTCCAAGTGATACATGATCCATGTCAACTAGCCCGTGTCCGATCATCACGTGAGACGGACTAGTCATCCATGGTGAACATCTTCATGTTGATCGTATCTTCTATACGACTCATGTTCGACCTTTCGGTCTTCCGTGTTCCGAGGCCATGTCTGTACATGCTAGGCTCGTCAAGTCAACCTAAGTGTTTCGCGTGTGTAAATCTGGCTTACACCCGTTGTATGCGAACGTTAGAACCTATCACACCCGATCATCACGTGGTGCTTCGGAACAACGATCCTTAGCAACGGTGCACAGTTAGGGTGAACACTTCTCTTGAAATTTTATTGAGAGATCATCTTATTTACTACCGTCGTTCTAAGCAAATAAGATGTAAACATGATAAACATCACATGCAATCAATATAGTGACATGATATGGCCAATATCATTTTGCTCCTATGATCTCCATCTTCGGGGCACCATGATCATCACTGTCACCGGCACGACACCATGATCTCCATCATCATGATCTCCATCATTGTGTCTTCATGAAGTTGTCTCGCCAACTATTACTTCTACTACTATGGCTAACGCTTAGCAATAAAGTAAAGTAATTACATGGCGTTTATGATTGACACGCAGGTCATACAATAAATAAGACAACTCCTATGGCTCCTGCCGGTTGTCATAATCATCGACATGCAAGTCGTGAATCCTATTACAAGAACATGATCAATTCATACATCACAATGCATCACATCACATCCTTTGGCCATATCACATCACAAGGCACATGCTGCAAAAACAAGTTAGACGTCCTCTAATTTGTAGTTGCAAGTTTTTACGTGGCTGCTATAGGTTACTAGCAAGAACGTTTCTTACCTACGTCAACACCACAACGTGATTTGCCAATTGCTATTTACCCTTCATAAGGACCCTTTTCATCGAATCCAATCCGACTAAGGTAGGAGAGACAGACACCCGCTAGCCACCTTATGCATCTAGTGCATGTCAGGCGGTGGAACCGGTCTCACGTAAGCGTACGTGTAAAGTTGGTCCGGGCCGCTTCATCCCACAATACCGCCGAATCAAGATAAGACTAGTAGCGGCAAGAAAATTAACAAACTCGACGCCCACAACTGCTTTGTGTTCTACTCGTGCATAGATTCTACGCATAGACCTAGCTCATGATGCCACTGTTGGGAGACGTAGTAGTAAATCAAAATTTTCCTACGTTCACCAAGATCTATCTATGGAGAAACCAGCAACGAGAGGGGAGAGATTGCATCTTCATACCTTTGAAGATCGCTAAGCGGAAGCGTTACAAGAACGCGGTTGATGGAGTCGTACTCGCAGCGATTCAGATCGCGGTAGATCCGATCAAGTGCCGAACGGACGGCACCTCCGCGTTCAACACACGTGCAGCCCGGTGACGTCTCCAACACCTTGATCCAGCAAGGAGGAAGGAGAGGTTGGGGAAGGGCTCCAACAGCAGCACGACGGCGTGGTGGTGGTGGAGTAGCAAGGTATTCCGACAGGGCTTCGCCTAAGCGCTGCGGAGGAGGAAGAAGAGAGGTAGGGCTTCGCCGTGAGAGAGAGAGATCAAATCCTGTCTCACAACATCCAAAACCTCAAGTATATATAGGAGGAGGGACGTGGAGGGCTGGCTTGGCCTCTACTCCAAAGAGGAGATGGCCGGCTGAATTAAAGGGAGAGTCCACCTCCCACAAGGGAGGTGGATCTCCTCCTTTTAAATCCTTTTTGCCTTATCTCCTTATCTCCAGCCGCATGGGCCTTTAGCAAAAGTCTTGCCCAGCCCAATAAGGGCTGGCACACTTTATCTAACAGCCCATGTGGTCCTTTGGTCGTCACACCCCTCCCGGGGGTCCTCCGGCACCCTCCCGGCACTCCCGGTACACTACCGATGAGCCCGAAAACTTTCCGGTGACCAAAACTGGACTTCCTATATATCAATCTTTACCTCCGGACCATTCCGGAGCTCCTCGTGACGTCCGGGATCTCATCCGGGACTCCGAAAAACCTTCGGTAATCACGTATACCTTTTCCCTATAACCCTAGCGTCATCGAACCTTAAGTGTGTAGACCCTACGGGTTCGGGAGACACGTAGACATGACCGAGACACCTCTCCGGCCAATAACCAACAGCGGGATCTGGATACCCATGTTGGCTCCCACGTACTCCACGATGATCTCATCGGATGAACCACGATGTCAGGGATTCAATCAATCCCGTATACAATTCCCTTTGTCTATCGGTATGGTACTTGCCCGAGATTCGATCGTCGGTATCGCCATACCTTGTTCAATCTCGTTACCGGCAAGTCTCTTTACTCGTTCCGTAACACATCATCCCGTGGCTAACTCCTTAGTCACATTGAGCTCATTATGATGATGTCTTACCGAGTGGGCCCAGAGATACCTCTCCGTCACACGGAGTGACAAATCCCAGTCTTGATTCGTGTCAACCCAACAGACACTTTCGGAGATACCCGTAGCGTACCTTTATAGCCACCCAGTTACGTTGTGACGTTTGGCACACCCAAAGCATTCCTACGGTATCCGGGAGTTACACAATCTCATGGTCTAAGGAAATGATACTTGACATTGAAAAGCTTTAGCATACGAACTACACGATCTTGTGCTATGCTTAGGATTGGGTCTTGTCCATCACATCATTCTCCTAATGATGTGATCCCGTTATCAACGACATCCAATGTCCATGGTCATGAAACCGTGACCATCTATTGATCAACGAGCTAGCCAACTAGAGGCTCACTAGGGACATGCGATGGTCTATGTATTCACACATGTATTACGGTTTCTGGTTAACACAATTGTAGCATGAATAATAGACAATTATCATGAACTAGGAAATACAATAATAACCATTTTATTATTGCCTCTAGGGCATATTTCCAACAGGGTGGATATCCTTCGAAGAAGGTGGACGGCTCAGAATTTTCTGACGAAAACTATTTCAAAGTCGTCAAGGACTCTCGCTATCTGGCGTCTGTAATGGCTGATGAGGCGGAGGGTGACTTGAAGAACTACCAAGCAGCATACGACCAGGAAGATAAACGGATCCACAGGCCTCTTTACGAGTGTAAAGACCTAACACCCGCCCGAAGCAAAGATCTCTTCCCTGGTGAGCTTAACATCGCGCCTTTCTTTGAAGGGTCATTTGCTGCCATCTCTAACTGCAACTGGGAACTCGGCAATCTTCAGATCCAAACCGCAGAAGATCTGGAGCAGGATGAGCCGGCCGAGTGACCGAACCTTGTAATAGTCAGAGCAAGTATTGGCTCTTGTAATCCTCCGCCCATGGTGTTTTGAAACTTTGTCAAAAACATCGTTTGTTCCCTCTGAGAACATCTTTTGTAACAGTCTTTTAACATCTGAATGCACTTGCCGGCGGTTTACTTTATAGTACTGTCAATCATCTTTCTCAGCTCTTTGCTTCCATCTTTGATAAATCTGCCAATGATTCATGAGAGGCACTTGGAAGTCTTCGAAACTCTTTTTAGAACCGGATAATACCTCTATTGGCGAATAGCCTCCATGAACAAACACGGCTGTTGATAAACCAATGCATAATTTTTCCGAGACGTCTGTCCTTCACCCGGAGTCATTAGACCCGGGAAATTTACTCCATCAACCTGAGCAGCATGACTTCCCTTTTGTTATAATGAGACGCCATGGAAGAGCCGGCTGCCATAAGATAAAGTAAGCTATACCTGACGGTAGGAAGCCTCTATGTGACAACGACGACTGTTCAGAACTTTAAAGCGGCCTATACCCGGCTGTGTGAAGGGTGATATTTAAGCTATACCTGCTGTTGGAAGGTGATGTAAGCTATACCCGAAGGCAAGAAGCCTCCTCCAATCAGCCAATGTTGAATAGGGCAGGCTACCGATGGTATTATGTAAGCTATACCTTATGGCAAGAAGCATCCATTCGACAGCCGCGACTAGTAATTGTACTAGCCGGCTGCGTGAAGGGCTTATGTAAGCTATACCCAAGGGCAAGAAGCCTCCTTCCGCAACTATTTTTGGCATAAAAGCCGGTTGTTAGGGTGAGATAAGCGAACCCGTCGGTAAGAAGCCCCCTTTGACAACCGCGGTTAATAAGTAACCGGAAGTGGCATAAAGCCGACCATTAGGGTGAGATAAGCGATACCCGTCGGTAAGAAGCCCCCTTCGATGGCCGCAGTTGATAAGCAACTGGAATTTGATGTACACGCTGTTGCCTTAGGGGAATTTTTTAAGCTATACCAAAGGTAGGAAGTCTCCATCAACAACAGCGCTTAATGTACTCAAACTAGGCATAAAGCCAATTGCACATCATACCAGTTCAGGGTCTCTAAAGTGAGATTGGCCATCAACTCTGTGAGCCGGCTCAGGGTCTCTAAGGCGAGATTGATTGATAAGAGCTTAACTTTTAACACACAACAGTTCAGGGTCTCTAAAGCGAGATTGGTCGTCCACTTTGTGAACCGGCTCAAGGTCTCTAAAGCGAGATTGACTGGTAAGAGTAACATCGGTTCAGGGTCTCTAAGGCGAGATTGGCCGTCAACTTTGTGAACCGGCTCAGGGTCTCTAAAGCGAGATTGAGTGAGAAGAACTTATTGTACTGACATCAGTTCAGGGTCTCTAAAGCGAGATTGGCCGTCAACTCTGTGAACCGGCTCAGGGTCTCTAAAGCGAGATTGACTGGAATACTTTTAACAGGTCACTTTAACTAGTTCAGGGTCTCCAAAGGAGATTAACCGGCAAGACCTTGGCGGGTCAAAGAACCACAGGAACCGCAAATTTGCTGGTATTGAAGAATTTCATCCTGAGATCATAAAGATACCCATAAGAGCCGGGGCTCCAATCTTTGGTAGTAGTACTACTCTATATAAATATGATATGTATAATGATAATGGATCTGCATCATCTCTTAAGTATAATATGGCCGCAAGTGTGCCACGTTCCATGGACGCAAAGTCTCCTGACCTGCCGTGTCCGACTCATCACGAATATCAATGAGATAGTATGACCCGTTGTTGAGGTTTCTGCTAACCACAAAGGGCCCTTCCCACGGCGGAGAGAGTTTATGCATCCCGGTTTGGTCTTGAATAAGCTGGAGCACCAGGTCACCTTCCTGGAACGTCTGGGTCTTCACCCTATGGCTATGATAGCGTCGCAGGTCTTACTGGTAAGTTGCTGATCTGGTCGCTGCTAACTCTCGTGCTTCGTCCAAGGCATCCAACGCATCTTGACGTGCCAGCTCATTGTCCGTCTCAACATAAGCCGCCACCCTTGGTGAATCATGCCGGATGTCACTGGGTAGAACCGCCTCAGCCCCGTAGACCATGAAAAAAGGTGTAAAACCTGTAGACCTATTAGGTGTAGTCCGGATGCTCCATAAGACGGAAGGCAACTCATCAACCCAACACCCGGCCGTCCGTTTCAGAGGGACCATGAGCCGGGGTTTAACCCCTCGCAGGATTTCCTGATTAGCCCGCTCAGCCTGGCCATTGGACTGTGGATGTGCCACGGCTGAAACATCAAGCCGGATATGCTCCTTCTCACAGAACATCTTCATAGCCCCCTTGGACAAATTTGTACCATTATCAGTGATAATACTGTGTGGATAGCCAAAACGATAGATCAATTTCCTAACAAACTCAACCGTTGTAGCTGCATCACACTTGCTTACTGGCTCAGCCTCAACCCACTTGGTAAACTTATCAACTGCCACCAAGAGGTGCGTTTTCTTATCTTTGGACCTCTTGAAGGGCCCTACCATATCAAGCCCCCAGACTGCAAATAGCCAAGTGATAGGTATCATCCTCAACTCTTGAGCCGGAACATGAGCACGTCGGCCAAATTTCTGACAAGCGTCACACTTACGAACCAGATCCTCTGCATCCTTGTGAGCCGTCAACCAGAAAAATCCATGCCGAAAAGCTTTGGACACTAAAGATCTTGACCCGGCATGATGTCCACAGTCGCCAGCATGAATTTCATTTAAGATCTACTGGCCCTCTTCTGGTGACACACAACATTGGAAAACACCTGTCACACTGCATTTGTGTAACTCACCGTTGATAATTGTCATGGACTTAGAACGGCGGACGATCTCCCGAGCCCGGCTCTCATCATTCGGCAACTCGCCGCGCGTCAAGTACGCTAAATAAGGAGTAGTCCAATCCGGAATAATATGTAGAGCCGCCACTAGAGCCGCCTCCGGGTCAGGAATTGCCAGATCCTCCTCAGAAGGCATCTTGACAGTCGGGTGATATAACACGTCAAGAAAAACATTAGGCGGCACCGGCTTACGCTGAGATCCGAGTCGTGATAATGCATCAGCCGCCTCGTTCCGCCGACGATCAATATGATCCACCTGATACCCTTTGAAATAACCTGCAACAACATCAACCGCTTGTCGATAAGCCGCCATCCGTGGGTCCTTAGAATCCCAAGTACCTGAAACTTGCTGAGCCACAAGGTCTGAGTCGCCCAGGCATCTAACCCGGCTTAAATTCTTCTCTTTAGAGACTCTCAAACCATGGAGCAAGGCTTCATACTCAACAGCATTATTAGTACAGGAGAACATCAACGAGAGCACATAACAAAACTTATCACCTTTCGGGGAGGTGAGAACCACACCAGCACCAGACCCCTCAAGCTGTTTAGACCCGTCAAAATATATAGTCCAGTATGTGTTGTCCGGCTTCTCTTCGGGCGCTTGGCACTCTGTCCAATCATTTATGAAATCCACCAAGGCCTGAGACTTAATTGCTATACGAGGGGTGTAACTGATGTTAAGAGGCCCCAACTCTAAAGCCCACTTGGCAATCCTTCCCGTAGCCTCTCTGTTCTGAATAATATTCCCCAACGGGGCAGAGCTTACTACAGTTATTGGATGGCCCAAAAAGTAGTGCTTCAGCTTATGATTAGCCATAAAGACCCCGTATACAAGCTTCTGCCAATGCGGATACCGCTGCTTGGACTCGGCCAAGACCTCACTGATGTAGTAAACAGGCCTCTAAACGGGGTACTCTTTCCCTGCTTCCTTACGTTCAACAACAATCGCCACACTGACCGCTCGACTGTTAGCTGCTACATATAGGAGTAGCGACTCTTTCTCAGCCGGAGCGGCTAATACTGGCGGCTCAGTCAATTGCTTCTTAAGAGCTTCCAGCGCCTCTGCGGCTGCCTTGCTCCACTTAAACTTGTCCGTCTTCTTCATCATCTGATACAAGGGGATGGCCTTCTCCCCAAGTCGGCTTATGAACCGGCTCAGCGGCGCAATCCGGCTTGCAATACGCTAAACATCATTGATGCATGTGGGCTCTCGCAAAGAGGTGATAGCCTTGATTTTATCCGGTTTAGCCTCGATGCCACGCTCAGAAACCAAGAACCCCAAAAGCTTTCCTGCAGGGACACCAAAGACACATTTTGCCAGGTTAAGCATCATTTTGTACACCCGGAGATTGTCAAAAGTTTCCTTCAGGTCCTCCAAGAGGGTTTCCTTCTTCCTAGACTTCACCACTATGTCATCCATATAAGCATGAACATTACGACCAATCTGGCTGTGGAGACAGTTCTGCACACACCGCTGGTAAGTCGCCTGGGCACTCTTGAGCCCAAAAGGCATGGAGACGTAGCAGAACGCCCCAAAAGGTGTGATAAACGATGTCTTCTCCTGGTCCTTGACATCCATTTTGATCTGATGATACCCTGAATAAGCATCCAAAAAACACAAATTCTCACAACCGTCTGTTGCATCAATGATCTGATCAATGCGAGGGAGTGCGAAGGGATCAGCCGGACAAGCCTTGTTAAGGTCCGTGTAATCTATGCACATACACCAAGTACCATTCTTTTTAAGCACCAATACTGGATTAGCCAACCATTCCGGGTGAAAAACATCAACTATGAACCCAGCGGCTAAGAGCCGGGCAACCTCTTCCCCAATAGCCTTGCGCCTCTCCTGATTGAACCGCCGCAGAAATTGCTTGATCGGCTTAAACTTCGGATTCACATTAAGATTGTGCTCAGCGAACTCTCTCGGTACACCCGGCATATCAGAAGGTTTCCATGCAAAGATGTCCCGATTCTCACAGATGAATTCGATGAGCGCGCTTTCCTATTTGGAATCCATGTGAGCCCCGATGATGAACTGCTTGGATGGGTCGCCCGTAGTAAAGTCCACTGTTTTAGTATCATCCGCTGAAAACTTTAGTGGTGGCTCTGCCTCTGTATTTGGTTTCTTCAACGGGGTCATGTCCTCCGGGTCAACGTTCTCCTTATAGAACTTCAGCTCCTCTTGTGCACAGCTAGCCTCAGCATAAGCCGCATCACCTTCCTCGCACTCAAGAGCCGTTTTTCGATTGCCATGAGCCGTAATCGTGCCATTTAAGCTGGGCATTTTAAGCTGCAAATAAACATAACAAGGTCTAGCCATGAACTTGGCGTAAGCCAGCCGCCCGGACAACGCATTATAAGGGCTCTTGATCTTGACCACCTCAAACCATAAGGTCTCCACCCTGTAATTATACTCATCGCCGAAAGCCACCTCCAAAGAGATTTTTCCTACTGGGTATGCCGACTTACCAGGTACCACGCCATGAAACACAGTAGAAGAAGTTTTGAGATCTTTGTCTAGCAACTTCATCCGCCGGAAGGTGTCATAATACAAGATGGTGCTACTGCTACCTCCGTCCATGAGCACTTTATTTACTCCATAACCATGTATATGAGGGGCCACCACCAGAGCAAGCCGGCTCGGGTCATCCACCCGTGGCAGGTGATCTTGCCTGCTCCACGTTATGTCATACTCTGACCACGACAGGTATCGTGGGAGAGCCGGCGCGATCGTATTAACCGCTCGCCTCCGTAGTTTATCATCTCGCTTGCTGTTACCAGTCGTAAACACATGATACTGCCCCGAACTGAGCTGCTTCAGGTTACTCTGGAATCCAGACTGATTGAGCTGCTGCTGCTGTTGCTGCTGGTCATTATGATTGTTGTTGCCAGGATGCTATTGATGCTGCTGACTATTGTGACCCGGATGACCTGCTCCTGAGCCGCCAGCACCAAAGCCGGCACCTGACCCGGAGTGGCCTGAACCGCCAAGCCCTGATCCGCCAGGCGGCCCACCGCCCTGATTATGAGGCGGTTGAAAGTGTTGATTCTTAAATCTATGCATGATAAAACAATCGCCCCACGCATGCGTTGCTAGTTTATCAGGTGTGTTGTGCTCTGGGCAGGGTTTCCTAAGCACCGCTTCCAAATTGAAAGGGGGCCTGTTATCCCGCTGGTACGGCTTGTAACGCCCGTTCCCCTTAGGAACATTCGGCCCTATGTTAGCATTTGCCACCAGCTCTGACCCGCCGCCAGTGTTCCTCTCTCTGCTTTGATTCCCATTGTTCCCAAAACTCTTGCCTTGGTTGTTCTTCTTTCCCTGATTCGACTTCTCCTCATCCGAACCCGGATCTTTGGTGTTGTCTGAGTCGGCGTACTTCGTTAGAGCCGTCATGAGCTCTCCCATGTCTTGACACGTACGTTTAAGCTGGCCAAGCTTCTGCTTTAGTGGAACGAAATGAAAATTCTTCTCCAAAATGAGCACCGCTTGAGCCGCCGTGATCTGTTCCGACGAGTGAATGACGGCCGACACCCGCCGAACCCAATGATGAGCCGACTCATTCTCCTGCTGAATGCAATGATCCAAATCCACAATGGTCATAGGCTCCTTGCAGGTCCCTTGGAAATTTTTGATGAACCTTGCCCTCAATTCGGCCCAAGAACTTATAGTGTTGGGTGGTAAACCCTTTAGCCATGTGCGAGCCGGACCCTCGAGCATCATGATAAAATATTTTGCAAAAACAGCCTCACTGACGTCTAGCATCTCCATAGCTAGCTCATAGCTCTCGACCCAAGCCTCGGGAGGGAGATCTGCCGTGTAATTTGGAACCTTCCGAGGCCCCTTGAAATCCTTAGGCAACCTCTCGCTCCGTAGAGCCGGAGTTAAGCATGGAACTTCCGCAGCTCTAGCGCTACCAACCGCTCCGGCCTCTGTCAACACTGAGGGCCCAAGACCCGGAGGAACTATTGTTGCCTCTTGTTCTTGCCTGTTTCTTGCCTGGTCCACCAGGGCCTGCGCGTCTAGCGCCACGCATCCCCCTTGCCCATGATGCGGGCCACTGCTTGACACCGCCGGTGACTCATAGCGCCGGCTGAAACTTCGACTATGGAGAGGGGTGGAGTGGATCCAGCTCCGGCTGTGAGTATATCTCTCTTGTTGAGCCATGGCCGTCTGTAAATATCCGATAGCGTTCCTCACCTCCTCCGCAAAGGGTGCCTCATCTGGGATAGGGATCGTTCCAAGCTGGGTAGCTGCTGTTACCATGTTCTCGACCGGGTTAGAATAATGACCTGCTGGTGTCGTAAACCCTCCGGGTGGGGCCATGTGAGCCGCTGCTCGCCCTTCCCCAGGGGCAGCCACCGCTCTCCCAGAGACGGGGGTGTTGAAGAGATTCCTCGCCTCATAGCGCTCCGACAGACGAGATTGATGCCTCCTGCGGTGCACAACCGCCGCTGAAAACTGTTCCAGCCCCAAATGGAAAGCGTTGGCCTTGAGCTGTGCTGCCTCTGCCTCCATCTGGGAGTTTAAATCAGTTATCCTCTGATGCTCCTCGGCCATCCGGCCCTTGATCCTTGCGATCTCTGTGTTACGGGCCACCTCATTATCTGGTGTGACCTCTGTAGCTAACAAAGCCTCAAGCTCATCCATCAACTCCACAAGGCCCTAAGCCGGCGGCTGGGGAGGGTTAGCTTCCGACCCGGCCGCCCCTGGCCCTGCCATGAATACCGCCGCATGAGATAGCCGCTCCGGCTCATCTGATTCACCGTGCTCTGACTCGGGGCGAGTGTCACCGTAGCCCCCAAGGCCACCATTGCTCAGTTGGTACATAGATTCAGTTTCCCCACTTGACGACTCATCATCGGAGTGCACGAGAGTCCCTTGAGATCGGGATGCTTCCAGATCCATACCTTGAGTGAAGCCCACGAAGACATGCCCCTGAACCGGGTTAACACGGGCAAGGCCTACCTTACATGCGGGCTGGAGACATCGAGCTGGCTCGACGACGTCGGTGCAGATGTCCGGCCCGGGTGTAGATCTGTCTATCTTTCCGATGAACACCTGGATCCCGCCGAACGGAACCCTGAAACCATACTCCACGGAAGCAGCATCAAGCCCCTAGCCAGCGTCGTCGATGTAGAGCCGGCCGTGGCGACTCTTGCTCATCCTCCCAACTACGTATCCTTCGAGCTCTGGAACGGAGCCCTTTGAGAACTCAACACCACCGAACGCGTGCCCCACGGTGGGCGCCAACTGTCGTGGTTTTGTCACGGCAGATATCCGGGTTACCAGACTTGAGTTCGGAGCCATCGCCATGGTAGTGGACTCAAAGGGGTTGATTGAGACAAAGGACACGAGTTTACCCAGGTTCGGCCCCTCAAGCCGAGGTAAAAGCCTACGTCCTGCTTGTGTTGTTATTGCTTGTTGTATCGATTACAAGGGGCTAGACGCTTGACCTAGTTTTTTGATCACCTCTCCCTAAGCCACCCCGGCTCTGCCTTTATATAAGAGGTCAGAGCCGTCGGGTCTTACAATTGTACAACCGGATCACTCTTTACATCTCCGAATCCATCTCTATCTTACCAACCAAGTTGTCCTTTGAAAGGTCTTGCGCATCCGGGTCTATGTCGTCTGGCCCACCTCAAGAGCCGCCAAAGTTCTTGGGCCTCCAGCTGATACATATCTTCGTGGGCCGGCTCATAACCAATGCTTATCAACCGGAACCTTCCAGCCGGGTCATATCACGGGGCTATATCCCCAACACAAACAGCTCGGCGACTGACTTGGTCATCCCGTGCGTGTTATAGTTCATCACGCAGCTCTTGTAGCTAGGTGGCAATGTTTGAAGAACTCTGTCAGTGATCGCCTCCGGTGGAAGGGGCATCCCTAACTCCGCCAGACGGGTCGAATACCCAGACATTCTGAGTATATGTTCACTGATAGACCCGTTCCCCTCCATCTTGCAAGCATAGAACTTATCGGAGGTCTCATACCTCTCGATCTGGGCATTCTTCCTAAAGATAAACTCAAACTCTTGGAACATCTCATATGCTTCATGACGTTCAAAATGTATTTGAAGTCCCGGTACTAAGCCATACAACATTGCACATAGAAGTATTGAGTGATCTCCAGAACATGCCTCCCAAGCATTCTTAACGTCTTCGGATGACACTGGAGTGGGTGTGTCACCTAGCGGTGCATCAAGGACATAAGCCTTCTAGGAAGCCATGAGGATAATCCTGAGATTATGGGCCTAGTCAACAAAGTTACTTCCATCATCTTTGAACTTAGCTTTCTCTAGGAACGCATTAAAATTCAGGGGTGCTACTGCACGAGCCATTGATCTACAACATAAATAAGCAAAGGTTACTAAGACTATTATTCAAGATAATGAGTTTAGTTAATCAAATTACTAAAGCTCCCACTCAAATCGACATCCCTTAGGTCATCTGAGTGATACATGATGCAGATTCACCTACTCAAGTCCGATCATCATGTGAGTTAAGGTGGTTTCAATGGTGAACATCATCATGTTGATCATATCTACTATATGACTCATGTTCGACCTTTTGATCTCTTGTGTTTCAAGGCCATGTCTGTACATGCTTGGCTCGTCAAGTTTAACCCGAGTGTTTCGCATGTGCAACACTGGCTTGCACCCGTTGTATGCGAACGTAGAGTCTATCACACCCGACCATCACGTGGTGTCTCGACACGATGAACTTTCGCAACAGTGCACACTCGGGGAGAACACATTTTATCTTGAAATTTAAGTGAGGGATCACCTTATAATGCTACCGTCATCCTAAGCAAAACAAGGTGCAAAAAAAGGATTAACATCACATGTAAATCATAAGTGACATGATATGGCCATGAACTCGTGCTTTTGATCTCCATCTCCAAAGCACCAGCATGATCTCCATCATCAGCGGCATAACACCATGATCCCCATCATTGTGTTGCCATCGGGGTTGTCGCGCCCACCATGCTCATACTACTATTGCTACCGCTTAGCGATAAAGTAAAGCATTACATAGCGTTTAATGATTGACATGTAGGTCATACAATAATCAAAGACAACCCTATGGCTCCTGTCGGTTGCCGTACTCATCGACATGCAAGTCGTGATATTCTATACAAAACATGATCATCTCATACATCACATATATGTCATCATATAATTGGCCATATAACAACACAACATACCCTACAAAAACAAGTTAGATGTCCTCTAATTTTTGTTGCATGTTTTACGTGGCTGCTATGGGTATTTAGCAAGAACGATTCTTACCTACACAAAACCACAATGGTGATATGAAGATTGCTTTTCAACCTTCGACAAGGACCGCCTTAATCAAATCAGATCCAACTAAAGTGGGAGAGACAAACACCCGCCAACCATCTTTATGCAACAAAGTCACATGTCAGTCGATGGAACACGGTCTCTCGTAAGCGTACGAGTAAAGTCGGTCCGAGCTGCTTCATCCCACAATACCGTTGAACCAAGAAAATACTAAGGAAGGAATCAATCTGAATATCAATGCCCACAAACTCCTTTGTGTTCTACTCAAGATCTCATCTATGCATAGACCTAGCTCATGATGCCACTGTTGGGGAACGTTGCATGGGAAACAAAAAAATTCCTATGCTTCACCAAGATCAATCTAGGAGATGAGAATATATGAGAGGAGAGATTGGATCCACATACCCTTGTACATCGCTAAGCGCAAGCGTTAAAGAACGCGGTTGATGTAGTCGTATGTCTCCGCAATCCAAATCGCAAGCCGTCCCACGAACTCCCGATCAAGTGTCGAACGGACGGCACCTCCGCGTTCAGCACACGTGCAGCTCGATGAAGATCTCCACCTTCTTGATCTAGAAAGAGGGAGCGGAGAGGTAGATGGGTTCACTGGCAACGCGATGGCATGGTGGCGGTGGAGGTGGAGCTGATCCGGCAGAGCTTCGCTAAGCGTCACCGAATCAATCTAGAGGAGAGGTTATCGGAGAGGAAGGAAGGGCTGCGTCGTGGCTTAGGGTGCGGCTGCCCTCCTCCCTCCCACATACATATAGGGGGAGGGGTGGTGCTCCCAATCCCTAGGGTTTCCCCCTTGGGGTGGCGGCCAAGGGTGGAGGCGCCCTAAGGTCGCTTGCCACCCAAGTAAGGTGGCGCCAACCCTAGGGTTGGCCCTCCCACCAACCCCAAGCCGGATGGTCCCTTGTGGGAGGGGCGGCCAGCCCACAAGGGGCTAGTGTGCCCTATCTCACAGCCCATGTAGCCCTTTGGGGCTGGTGGCCCCTTCCGATGGACCCCCAGGACCCTCCCGGCACCCCGGTACATTACCGGTGACGCCCGAACTTTTCTCGGTAACCAACACGGAAAATCCTATATATGAATCTTTTCCTCCGGACCATTCCGAAGCTCCTCGTCATGTTCGGGATCTCATCCGGGACTCCAAACAACCTTCGGTCACCAACACACATAACTCATCTATATCGAAACGTCACCGGACCTTAAGTGTGCAAACTCTGTGGGTTCAAGAGCTATGTAGACATGACTGAGGCACCTCTACAGTCAGTAACCAATAGTGGGACCTGGATGCCCATATTGGTTCCTACATGTTGTACGAAGATCGTTATCGGTCGAACCTCTATGTCAACGATTCAGACAATCCCGTATGTCATTCCCTTTGTTCTTCGGTATGTTACTTGCCCGAGATTCGATCGTCGGTATCTTCATACCTAGTTCCATCTCGTTACCAGCAAGTCTCTTTACTCGTTCAGTAATACAAGATCCCGTGAATAAAACTTAGTCACATTGCTTGCAAGGCTTGTTTTGATGTTGTATTACCGAGTGGGCCCTGAGATACCTCTTCGTCACACGGAGTAACAAATCCCAGTACTAATCCATGCCAACTCAATTGACACCCTCAGAGATACCTGTAGAGCACCTTTATAGTCACCCAGTTACGTTGCGGCGTTTGATACACACAAGGCACTCCTCCAGTGTCAGTTAGTTGCATGATCTCATGGTCATAGGAACAGATACTTGACGTGCAGAAAATAGTAGCAATAAACTGATACGATCATATGCTACGTTCATAGTTTGGGTCTTGTCCATCACATCATTCTCCCAATGATGTGATCCCGCTATCAAATGACATATCATTTCCATGGCTAGGAAACCTTAACCATGTTTGATCAATGAGCTAGCCTGCTAGAGGCATACTAGGAAAACAATGTTTGTCTATATGCCCACACATGTATTTAGTTTCCAATCAACAAAATTATAGCATGGACAATAAATGTTTATCATGAACAAGGAAATATAATAATAAACACTTTATTTATTGCCTCTAGGGCATATTTCCAACACTATGGAGATGCCTATTGATTGATATTAATGCGAGGAGTAGGGATTGACATGCAACGGATGCACTAGAGCTATAAATGTATGAAAGCTCAACTCAAGCTAAGTTGGTGTGCATTGATACATCTGCAACATATCTTTAATTTATGAGGTATTCATGCCATGATTACAATCATTATATTTGATTTTGGTATGATTTTATAAGAACTAACCCGGACTGACATTGTTTTTGGTAGAACTACCATGGTATCGTTTTTTGTGTAGAAATAAAAGTTCTCGGAATGGGCTGAAAATTTACGGAGAATATTTTTGGAATATAAAATACTAGAGCAAAAATATACTGGAGAGGAGTCCCGAGGAGGCCACGAGCCACTAGGGCACGCCCCCTGGTTGTGGGCCCCTCGGGAGTCCCCTTGACGTGATTCCAATGCCAAGTACTCCTATAAATCCAGAAACCTCCAGAAAGAAACCTAGATCAAAATTCTGCTGCCACAACTCTCTATATCCATGAAAAATCAATCGTGTCCCTCTCCAGCACCCTGCCGGAGGGGGCCACCATCACCGAAGACCATGGAGGAGGAAGACAGAGTGGCCATCATCACCATGGAGGCCAAGGACCGGAGGGAGAACCTCTCCCCACCTAGGGGGAGGCCATGGAGGAGGAAGCATAAGGGGGAGACCCTCTCCCTCTCTCTCTCGGTGGCGCCGGAGTGCCTTTCGGGAAACCATCGCCGCGGTGATCATCTTCATCAACATCACCTTCTTCATCACCGTCCTCATATCTTTTCAGCGATCCACTCTCCCGCATCCCGCTGTAATCCCCTACTTGAACATGGTGCTTTATGCCACATATTATGATTCAATGATGTGTTGCCATCCTATGATGTTTTGAGTAGATTTATTTTGTCTTATGGGTTGATTGATAATCTAGATTGGTTTGAGTTGTATGTTTATTTTGGTGCTGTCCTATGGTGCCTTCTGTGCAGCGCACACGTGAAGGATTCCTACTGTATGGTGTTGCAATACGTTCATGATTCTCGTATAGTGGGTTGCTAGAGTGACAGAATCATAAACCCGAGTAAGGGGTTGTTGCATATGGGATAAAGGGGACTTGATGATTTAATGCTATGGTTGGGTTTTAACTTAATGATCTTTAGTAGTTCCAGATGCTTGCTAGAGTCTCAATCATAAGTGCATATGATCCAAGTAGAGAAAGTATGTTAGCCTATGACTCTCCCTCATATAAAATTGCAATAATGATTTCCGATCTTGTTAACAATTGCCTAGGACAATTCCGCACACCGACCCATCATTATTCCACACTCGCTATTTGTAATATGTTGTATTATATTCTAAATTTATGATAACAGCACCTATTTTTATATTTTAGTTCTACGATTTCATGCAAAGCTATTCTCTTCATACCCACAACTTAGTTTTATTTCTCGTTTCTAGTTGGAAGCAAACATTCGGTGTATGTAGAGTCGTATCAGTGGCAGATAGGACTTGAGATAATATTGATCTTACCTTCAGCTCCTTGTGGGTTCGACACTCCGTACTTATCACTTCCACCTTTGGAAATTGCTATGATGATTCCTTGCACTTGGGGATTATCAAGCTCTTTTCTCGCGCCATTGTCGCGGAGCAATAGTGTGTGGTCAATATTTTCATGTATGCTTGTTTGATTCTATTACTAAGTAGATTTTGTTTTACTTTTTTTTCTGTTTTATTGTTTTATTTATTTAGTTGTGGGTTAAACAAACAAAAACATTTGAAAAACTAAAAACACAAAAAATATTTACTTGCCTTTTATAGGAGAAGTGATTGGAAAGTTATGCATTGGAGAAGTGAGGGTCGACCTTGAACACTTGTGTTCATGCTCATGGAAACAATGTAGATTTTTTCATGGAATTTTCTAAAAAATAATTATCCCCTTGTATATATCCATTGTATTATAAAAATATTGTAACAAGATTTGTCTTTAGGATGATTAGATTGCTTGTTTGCTATGTGTGGTACAAAAACAGAAACTTTGGCTGTAGTGTGTGAATTTACATTTTTTTTACTGGAACATCAAAAGTTTCTGAATTTTTTACATTGTAATTCTATATAAATTTGTTAATTTGTCCTAAATTTTCAGAATCCTTTGAGTTACAGAAGTGTACGAAGTTTCCTGATTGCTACACACTGTCCTGTTTTTGACAGATTCTGTTTTCTATGCATTGTTCTCTTATTTTGATGAATCTATGGGTTGTATCAGGGGTGATGAACCATGTTTAAGTTGGACTACAGTATATATAATGCTAATATGAATTTTGAATGAGTTCACAACAGTACTTAAAGTAGTATTTTTCTTTATTATACTAACGGATCTCACGAGGGTCTTGTTAAGTTTTGTGTGAATGAAGTGTTCGAAGATTGAGGAGGTATCGATATAAGAATAATATGGAGAGACAAGAGTTCAAGATTGGGTATGACCAAGGCACCCCAAGTAAATATTTCAAGGAGACTCAAGCATCTAAGCTTGGGGATGCCTCGGACGGCATCCCATCTTTATTCTTCAACAATTATCGGTATACCTCGGTTTTTGTTTTGTTCACATGATATGTGTATTTAGTGTTTTTATTCCTTTATGAACCCTTCTAGTACGATATAGTCCTTCATTGATTTGTAGAATGCTTCATGCGCTTCACTTAAATCTTTTGAGTATGGCTTCGTAGAATGCTCTTTGTGCTTCACTTAAATCTTTTGAGTATGGCTTTATAGAATGCTTCTTGTGCTTCACTTATATATTTTGAGCTTGGATATTGGTTAATACATACTAATTTTAGAATTCTACATTAACTTCACTTATATATTTTAGAGTTTGAATAAAATTATTATCGGAATTAGGCTTGGAAGAGTATCATTAAAATGTCATGCCTAGCTAAAAAGGCATCAGAGAAAAGCTCTTGTTGGGAGACAACCCAATATTTACCCCTACTATTTTTGTGTGTTATAATTATTATTCTACTGTATTAACTATTTTTTATGTTTTCTTTCAATAAAGTGCCAAGTAATGCCTTTGGGATGGTGTGGTTGATAGTTGACTTGATTCTGTGCAAAAATAGAAACTTTTGTGCCCAATCCCGAATTTTTATAAATTCACCAGAGATTAAAAAGATTCTGAATTTTTTAAAAATGATTATTATACAAATTTCCTAGGTTTTCCTAAGTTTTCAGAATTTTTGGGGCCGCATAAGTATGGTCATTGTTCAGCTTCTGTTTTTGACAGAATCTACCTTGTTTGCATAGTTTGCTTGTTTTAGCATTTCCATGGCTTATATTAAGTGATATAGATTTTGGAGATGATAAGTTACATTAGAAATTATGATAGAAAAATTATGAATCTTGTCTTGATAGTACCTAAGTGGATTATTTATCTTTATTACACTAACCCTTCTCACGAAGTTCCGTCAAGTTTTATGTGATTGAAGTTTTCAAGTTTTGGGTAAGACACCGATATGTGGAGAACAAGGAGTGAACAAAACCTAAGCTTGTGGATGCCCAAGGCACGCCCAAGGTAATATCCATGTAAGACTCAAGCGCCAAAGATTTGGGATGCCCCGGAAGGCATCCCCTCTTTCGTCTTTAACATTATCGGTATATCTTACTTAGAGCTATATTTTTATTCGTCAGATAATATGTGCTTTGCTTGGATCGTCATTATATTTTGTCATTTTCTGTTAGGTGTTATTCATAATCTTGTTTTTAAATAAAAATTTCCAAGAATTGTCTTAGGATGCTTGCATTGCATGTTTTGATGTGTGCTGTGTGAAAACAGAAACTTTTGCTGTAGTGTTTGAATTTTGTATTTTACTGGAACGTGGAACATTTCTGAACTTTTTACACAGTTTTGTCATACAAATTATTTAGAATTTCCTAAATTTTCATAATTTTTGAGTTACGAAAGTACATTGTTTTCATAAATTGCTGCAGACTATTCTGTTTGGATAGATTGCTGTCATAGTTTTGTTATCTGCTTATCCAATACTTTTCATAGCCTATATTGGTAGTTATAAATTGTGGAAACAATAGTAAAATAGTAGATGATGTTGAAAATTATTGTGCAACTTGTCTTGGCAGTATATTAAGAGTTGATTTATCATTATGTGTATTAACCTATCTCACGAGTTATTTTCGAGTTTTATGTGGATGAAGTTTTTTAGAATACGTGAAACCATGATATGAGAGGATTGAACAAGATACAAAAGCTCAAGCTTAGGGATGCCCAAGGCACCCCAAGTAAATATTTCAAGAAGTCTCAAGCATCTAAGCTTGGGGATGCTGCGCATCCCACCACTCTTCATCAACAATTATCGGTTAGTATCGGTTGAACCTAAGTTTTTGCTTCTTCACATGATATGTGCTATCCTTGGAATATCATTTTATTTTGTTTTGATGTTTGAATAAGAGCATTGGATCTGAAATTTTGAATAAGATAGAGAGTCCTCACATGGCTATTTAAACTAATTGAATACACATTGATCTTCACATATATCTTTTGGGAGTAGTTTGTCATTCACTCTCGTGCTTCAATTACACCCTATGAGTAAATGGTTGAATGAATTGAATATCATAAATATGAAATTAAATATGCTTCATATACTTATCCCATGGGGAGTGATGACTTCACACATAATAAGTATAGGTGGTAAAATTTATTGAAAGTTAGCAAACACCGCATTAGTCACTTGAACAATTCATGAAAGAATAATGAAGGAAGAGAGATTCCACATATAAATACACTATCTTGGACATCTTCTATGATTGTGAGCTCATTAATTAATTCCAAACTCGAGCAAATTAGTTGAAATTGGACAAGGAAGACAACTTAATGAGTTATGTTTGGATATATTTGTATAGAAGTTATATTGTTATGGATTCTCCAACATGTGGTGCCTGCTTCCACCTCATACTAGCCAAAACTCCTGCACCAAGTAGAAATACTACTTGTGCATCCAAACACCCTTAAACCAGTTTTGCTATGAGAGTCCACTACACCTACCTATGGATTGAGTAAGATCCTTCAAGTAAGTTGTCATCTGTGCAAAAATCAATAAAAATTGCTCCTAAATATGTATGATCTTTTATTGTAAGGGAAAATAAGCGTTGTACGAACTTGTGATGGTAAAGAAATAAAAGCGACAGACTGCATAATAAAGGTTGCTATCACAAAGGGCAATACAACGTGACGTTCCTTTGCGTTAAGGGTTTGCACATCCAAAAAGAAAAAGCTCATGACAACCTCTGCGTCCCTCTACGAAGGGCATATCTTTTACTTTCTAGTACTTACCTTTATGCAAGAGTCATGGTGATCTTCACCACTTCCTATATTTTGCCCTTTTATCTTGGCAAGTGTCATGTGTTGGGGAATGATATAGACATATATATATCCACACAAATATATTTGATCATGAATTATTACTGTTGACAATTATCTAGATGATAAATAAGTTGGGAGGCGAAACATTAAGCCCCTATCTTTCTCTATGTTCGATGGATGCTATTTCACTAGTAGAAAACAGACCTTTCGTCCCAAGCATTAGTCCCGGTCTATTTATGAGCCGGTACTAAAGACAGTAGTAGTCCTGGTTCGTGCCGGCTCCAACGGCTAGGAGCAGGGCAACCTTTAGTACCAGCTCGTGAGCGATCTTTAGTACCGGTTCATGTCACGAGCCGATACTAAAGGGGGCGTGGCAGGCTTTTGATCAGACTTGGGCCCCGCGTGCACCTTTAGTATCGACTGGTTACACCAACCGGTACTAAAGGGCAACCTTTAGTATTGGCTGGTGTCACTAGCCAGTACTAAAGACGTCCTACATATACGCTTTGTCCGTAGCCGATCGAAGGGGCTCTCATTTCTCTATTTTCTCCCCTGTTCTTGTTCTTGCTCGAAGCTCATCCTCCATTTTGCCAAGGATTTGTCAATATTTAAAGGCACCCCATCTATCCAAGTGTTCATAAAGGTTAGCAACTTTGCTCCTTCATCTCTCATTGCTAATTAGCTTGTGGTATGCTCAAAGATATGTGATTTGTGGGTTTTAGCTAGGTTTTGGAGGAGTGATATCATTATGTGGGAGTTTATTTGATATATATGCAATTTGAGCTCAAATTAACTTGTTAGGTTGCATATGTGTAGGTGTGGTTTATTTGGTGCCTTCCCATCCCCGGCCGTCCTAACCACCGTCGATCGTCCGCACCGTCTCGTCGCGACACCGACCACCTTGGTGAGCCTCTTGTTCTTCTTAAAACCTTAAAAAAAATTATTTGTATGATTTATAAAGCTGCGTGTACGATTTACTTACTTGTATTATTGTTAGTTATTCTATAGTGTCATGGTTATGGTATCCGCCCACATCGTCCCTCGTCTAGTCTATGATTCACATGTGGTATGTCGTTATCTTTTGTAACTATTTCACACATCATCTAATGTCTATGACAATTAATTATGTCACCAAATTGACGTAGATGTTTTTATCTATAGGAAGTAGTTGAACCAGAAATTCCAACCGACTATGCAATTATGCTTGAGAAATTAACACAAGCTGAAAAAGAAATTGATCGTTTGAAAGAAAAATTGAAATGAACTAAGATGAGAAGATGGGATTGGAGTTGCATGTTGCTGATATCGTCGATGATCACAAGAACAAGATGGCTGGAATGTGCTTGAAGCTTAGAAAGATTAGAAAATATGCCATTGAGAAAGAGGCTTGGTATCATTATGCTGTTGGCTCAATTGTTACTTTAGTTGCGATTATGATCGCATTTGTTGTTGCATTTACATGTTTTAGATAGTTGTATGTTGTTTTATGAGATGTATGTATGAAGTATAAGTATCTATTATTTGCAGTAATAACATTTGGTCACTGCTAGCTCTACTTTGGTTGTAATGTGATGATGAAGTTGTATTAATTTGGTCACTTCGTTGTTGTGTAGTGAACATGAGCCGACAATGGATGTATGATGACCGACTAAGTCCAGGGTTTCTTAATGGCCTGCATGATTTTATTCATGTGGCTGAGGCAAACAAGCAGAATGGTTCCATGTGTTGTCCATGTCGTGACTGTAAGAATGATAGGAATTACTCTACCTCAAAAACCCTTCACTACCACCTGCTGAAGTCTGGTTTCATGTCCGGCTATAGCTGTTGGACCAAGCACAGAGAAAGAGGGGTTATAATGGAAGACAATGAAGAAGAAGAGGATGATGACAACTATCCTTTCGCTGATACAACAATGGGGGAAGCTGAAGAAGAGGCATCAATGGGGGAAGCTGAAGAAGAGGCATCAGATGAGCCCACTAATGATTTGGGTCGGGTCATTGCTGATGCAAAGAGAAATTGTGAAAATGATAAGGAGAGGTTGAAGTTGAAATGCATGTTAGAGGATCACAAGAAATTATTGTATCCAAATTGTGAAGATGACTAGAAAAAGCTGGGTACCACGCTGGAATTGCTGCAATGGAAGGCGAAGAATGGTGTAACTGACAAGGGATTTCAAGAATTGCTGATAATGATAAAGAAGATGCTTCCAAAGGATAACGAATTTCCTGAAATTACGTACAAAGCAAAGAAGGTTGTCTACCCTCTAGGATTAGAGGTGCAGAAGATACATGCATGCCCTAATGACTGCATCCTCTACCGCGGTGAGGAGTACGAGAATTTGGATGCATGCCCGGTATGCGGTGCACTGCGCTATAAGATCCCCCGTGATGACCCTAGTGATGTGGAGGGCGAATGCCACAGGAAGAGGGTTCCTGCCAAGGTGATGTGGTATGCTCCTATAATACCACGGTTGAAATGTTTGTTGCAAAACAAAGAGCATGCCAAGTTGTTGCGATGGCACAAAGAAGAACGTAAGAAAGACGGGATGTTGAGAGAACCCGCTGATGGGTCGCAGTGGAGAAAAATTGAGAGGGAGTTCGAGGACTTTGCAGCTGACGCAACAAACTTATGGTTTGGTCTTAGTATAGATGGCATGAATCCTTTTGGGGAGCAGAGCTCCAGTCACAGCACCTGGCCCGTGACTCTATGTATCTATAACCTTCCTCCTTGGTTGTGCATGAAGCGGAAGTTCATTATGATGCCAGTGATCATCCAAGGCCCTATGCAACCCGACAACGACATTGATGTCTACCTAAGGCCACTAGTTGATGAACTTCTACAGTTGTGGAAAAAGCCAGGTGTACGTGTGTGGGATGCGCACACACAGAAGGAAATTGACCTATGAGTGTTGCTGTTTGTAACCATCAATGATTGGCCTGCTCTTAGTAACCTTTCAGGACATACAAACAAGGGATACAATGCATGCACGCACTGTTTAGATGATACTGAAAGTATATATTTGGATAAATGTAAGAAGAATGTGTACCTGGGATATCGTCGATTTCTACCGATCAAGCATATCTTAAGAAAGGCAGGCAACCATTTCAAAGGTGAGCCAGATAACCGGAAGAAGCCTGGCCTCCGTACTGGTGAATATATATATGATATGGTCAAGGATTTATAGGTAATCTTTGGAAATGGTCCTGGCGGACAATCTGTTCCGAATGACACCAACGGACACACACCCATGTGGAAGAAGAAATCTATATTTTGGGAACGTGAATATTGGAAAGCCCTAGAGGTCCGCAATGCAATCGACGTGATGCACGTGACATAGAATCTTTGTGTGAACCTTCTAGGCTTCTTGGGTGTGTATGGAAAGACAAAAGATACACTGGAGGCACGGGAGGACAAGCAAAGAATTAACAAAAAAGACGGCATGCCTCGAAAGCAGTATCAAGGTCCTGCGAGCTACGCTCTTACAAAAGAAGAGAAGGAAATCTTTTTTGAATGCCTGCTCAGTATCAAGGTCCCGTATGGCTTCTCGTCGAATATAAAGGGAATAATAAATATGGCAGAGAAAAATTTCAAAATCTAAAGTCTCATGACTGCCACGTGATTATGACGCAATTACTTCTGGTTGCACTTAGGGGGCTTCTACCGGAAAATGTTCGATTAGCCATTGTGAAGCTATGCACATTCCTCAATGCAATTTGTCAGAAGGTAATCAATCCAGAAATCCTACCAAGGTTACAGAATGACCTGGTCCAATGTCTTGTTAGTTTTGAGTTGGTGTTCTCTCCATCCTTCTTCAATATTATGACGCACGTTCTAGTTCACCTAGTCGAAGCGATTAACATTCCGGCTCCTATATTTCTACACAATATGTTCCCCTTCGAGAGTTTCATGGGAGTCTTAAAGAAATATGTTCATAACCGTGCTAGGCCAGAAGGAAGCATCGCCAAGGGATATGGAACAGAGGAGGTTATTGAGTTTTGTGTTGACTTTGTTCCTGACATTAAGCCGATTGGTCTTCCTGAATCGCGGCATGAGGGGAGACTAGGTGGAAAAGGCACATTAGGAAAGAAAGAAGCAATAAATATGGACGGGCATTCTTACTCAAGCACACTACACGGTTCTACAAAATTCCACCTTGGTGACTCCATATATGGAGGAACACAAGGATATTGTACGGTCCAAGAACCCGCAGCAGTCTGACCCCTAGATTGAACGTAAACATATGGAGACTTTTGCCGGTTGGTTGCAAACAAAGCTCATCAATGACAATGATGTTCCAGATGAACTGTACTGGTTGGCCAAGACATCAAGTTCGACTGTAACGACTTTCAAGGGTACGAGATAAATGGGAATACATTTTACACGATCGAGCAAGATAAAAAGAGCACCAACCAAAACAGTGGTGTCCGCTATGATGCAACTAACTTTCAAGACACATATTATGGTTACATAGAGGAGATATGGGAACTTGACTATGGACCTGATCTTAAGGTCCCTTTGTTTTGGTGCAAATGGGTCAAATATACTTGAGGCGGGGTACAGGTAGACGCGCAGTACGGAATGACAACAGTGGATCTCAACAATCTTGGATACACAGACGACTCATTCGTCCTAGCCAATGATGTGCCTCAGGTTTTCTATGTGAAGGACATGTCTAGCAAACCGAGGAGAAAAAAAGATAAGGAAGCGAATACATCATACGATGAGCCAAAGCGCAAAATAGTTCTTTCAGGGAAAAGAAACATTGTGGGAGTGGAGGACAAGACAGACATGTCAGAAGATTATGAAAAGTTTCATGAAATCCCTCCCTTCAGAGTGAAGATTGACCCAAGCATCCTGTTAAATGATGAAGATTCTCCATGGTTACGGTGCAATCATAAGCAAGTGACAAACACGCAGAAAAAGTCTTACACCGCGAGATCCCACTCTGGGATGTGACTGGCTTCACTGTCATCACTTTCTATGTGAAGGACATGCATCCATTTTCTAGCATGGTATCTTTGTAACAGTTTTTGCCGTAACCCTCTCAACTCTTTAGAAGTTGCTATGTGGTGAAATTATGATGCCATGCCAAGATACAACCTTTTCAGAGTTCATTTGTACTACTATTCAAATTCAGGGTCATTTACCTCAAAATAAATCATTAAATGCATGAAAAATATCAAATGAAGTCAGAAAGGGTTGAAAATTGATGATGTGCCTTTGAATGGAGCATATTGAACACACACAAAATATGGAGTTAAAATAAGTTATTAAAAATGAAATCCCTTTGTAATAGATGAGTTTTCATCCGAAACCCTCATACTTCGAAAGAGAATGTCCAATTTGTACACGAAGTGCATGCAGTTTTTGTCGTAACCCTCTCAACTCTTTAGAAGTTGCTATGTGGGTGAAATTATGATGGCATGCCAAGTTACAACCTTTTCAGAGTTCATTTGTACTCCTTTTCAAATTTAGGGTCATTTAGCTCAAAATAAATCATTAAATGCATGAAAAATATCAAATTAAGTCAGAAAGGGTTGAAAATTGATGATGTGCCTTTGAATGGTTCACATTGAACACACAAAAAGTATGGAGTTAAAACAAGTTATTAAAAATGAAATCCCTTTGTAATAGATGAGTTTTCGTCCGAAAGCCTCATATTTCAAAAGAGATTGTCCAATTTGTACACCAAGTGCATGCAGTTTTTGCCATAACCCTCTCAACTCTTTAGAAGTTGCTATGTTGGTGAAACTATGATGTCATGCAAAGTTACAACCTTTTTAGAGTTCATTTGTACTGCTTTTGAAATTTAGGGTCATTTACCTCAAAATAAATCATTAAATGCATGAAAAATATCAAATGAAGTCACAAAGGCTTGAAAAATGATGATGTGCCTTTGAATGGTGCATATTGAACAGACAAAAAGTATGGAGTTAAAATAAGTTATTAAAAATGAAATCCCTTTGTAATAGATGAGATTTCGTCCGAAACCCTCATACTTCGAAAGAGATGGTCCAATTTGTACACCAAGTGCATCCAGTTTTCGCCGTAACCCTCTCAACTCTTTAGAAGTTGCTATGTGGGTGAAATTATGATGTCATGCCAAGTTACATCCTTTTCAGAGTTCATTTGTACTGCTTTTCAAATTTAAGGTCATTTAGTTCAAAATAAATCATTAAATGCATGAAAAATATCAAATGAAGTCAGAAAGGGTTGACAATTGATGATGTGCCTTTGAATGGTGCATATTGAACACACAAAAAGTATGGAGTTAAAATACTTCGAAAGAGATTGTCCAATTTGTACAGTTTTTGCCGTAACCCTCTCAACTCTTTAGAAGTTTCTATGTGGGTGAAATTATGATGTTATGCCAAGTTACAACCTTTTCAGAGTTCATTTGTTCTACTTTTAAAATTTAGGGTCATTTAGCTCAAACTAAATCATTAAATGCATGAAAAACATCAAATGAAGTCAGAAAGGGTTGAAAATTGATGATGTGGCTTTGACTAGTGCATATTGAACACACAATAAGTATGGAGTTAAAATAAGTTATTAAAAATGAAATCCCATTGTAATAGATGAGTTTTTGTCCAAAACCCTCATACTTCAAAAGAGATTGTCTAATTTGTACACCAAGTGCATCCAGTTTTTGCCGTAACCCTCTCAACTCTGAAGAAGTTGCTATGTGGGGGAAATTATGATGTCATGCCAAGTTAGAACCTTTTCAGAGTTTATTTGTACCGCTTTTCAAATTTAGGGTCATTTAGCTCAAAATAAATCATTAAATGCATGAAAAATATCGAATGAAGTCAAAAAGGGTTGAAAATTGACGATGTGCGTTGGAATGGTGCATATTGATCGCACAAAATGTATGGAGTTAAAATAATTTATTAAAAATGAAATCACTTTGTAATAGATGAGTGTTCATCCAAAACCCTCATACTTCGACAGAGATTGTCCAATTTGTACAGTTTTTGCCGTAACCCTCTCAACTCTTTAGAAATTGCTGTGTGGGTGAAATTATTTTGTCATGCCAAATTACAACCTTTTCAGAGTTCATTTGTACTGCTTTTCAAATTTAGGGTCATTTAGCTCAAAATAAATCACTAAATGCATGAAAATATCAAATGAAGTGAGAAAGGGTTGCAAATTGATGATGTGCCTTTGAATAGTGCATATTGAACACACAAAAAGTATGGAGTTAAAATAAGTTATTAAACATGAAATCCCTTTGTAATAGATGAGGTTTTGTCTGAAACCCTCATACTTCGAAAGAGATTGTCCAATTTGTACACCAAGTGGATCCAGTTGTTGCCATAACCCTCTCAACTCTTTAGAAGTTCCTATGTGGGTGATATTATGATGTCATGCGAAGCTACAACCATTTCAGAGTTCATTTGTTCTGCTTTTCAAATTTAGGGTCATTTAGCTCAAAATAAATCATTAAATGCATGAAAAATATCAAATGAAGTCAGAAAGGGTTGAAAAATGATGGTGTGCCTTTGAATGGTGAATATTGAACACACAAAAAGTATGGAGTTAAAATAAGTTATTAAAAATGAAATCCCTTTGTAATAGATGAGTTTTTGTCCCAAACCCTCATACTTCGAAAGAGATTGTCCAATTTGTACACCAAGTGCATCAAGTTTTTGCCATAACCCTCTCAACTCTTTAGAAGTTGCTATGTGGGTGAAATTATGATGTCATGCCAAGTTACAACCTTTTCAGAGATCATTTGTTCTGCTTTTCAAATTTAGGGTCATTTAGCTCAAAATAAATCATTAAATGCATGAAAAATATCAAATGAAGAAAGAAAGGGTTGAAAATTGATGATGTGCCTTTGAATGGTGCATATTGAACACACAAAAATTATGGAGTTAAAATACTTCGAAAGAGATTGTCCAATTTGTATAGTTTTTGCCGTAACCCTTTCAACTCTTTAGAAGTTGCTATGTGGGTGAAATTATTATGTTATGCCAAGTTACAACCTTTTCAGAGTTCATTTGTACTGCTTTTCAAATTTAGGGTCATTTAGGTCAAAATAAATTATTAATGCATGAAAAATATCAAATGAAGTCAGGAAGGGTTGAAAAATGATGATGTGCCTTTGAATGGTGCATATTGAACACACAAAAAGTATGGAGTTAAAATAAGTTATTAAAAATGAAATCCCTTTGTAATAGATGAGTTTTCGTCCGAAACCCTCATACTTCAAAAGAGATTGTCCATTTTGTACACGAAGTGCATCCAGTTTTTGTCGTATCCCTCTCTACTCTTTAGAAGTTTCTATGTGGGTGAAATTATGATGTCATGCCAAGTTACAACCTTTTCAGAGTTCATTTGTACTACTTTTCAAATTTAGGGTCTTTTAGGTAAAAATAAATTATTAATGCATGAAAAATATCAAATGAAGTCAGCAAGGGTTGAAAAATAATGATGTGCCTTTGAATGGTGCATATTGAACACACAAAAAGTATGGAGTTAAAATAAGTTATTAAAAATGAAATCCCTTTGTAATAGATGAGTTTTCGTCCGAAACATTTATACTTCAAAAGAGATTGTCCAATTTGTACACGAAGTGCATCTAGTTTTTGCCGTAACCCTCTCAACTCTTTTGAAGTTTCTATGTGGGTGAAATTATGATGTCATGCCAAGTTACAACCTTTTCAAAGTTCATTTGTACTGCTTTTCAAATTTAGGGTCATTTAGCTCAAAATAAATCACTAAATGCATGAAAATATCAAATGAAGTCAGAAAGGGTTGCAAATTGATGATGTGCCTTTGAATAGTGCATATTGAACACACAAAAAGTATGGAGTTAAAATAAGTTATTAAACATGAAATCCGTTTGTAATAGATGAGGTTTTGTCTGAAACCCTCATACTTCGAAAGAGATTGTCCAATTTGTACACCAAGTGCATCCAGTTTTTTCCATAACCCTCTCAACTCTTTAGAAGTTCCTTTGTGGGTGAAACTATGATGTCATGCGAATTTACAACCTTTTCAGAGTACATTTGTTCTGCTTTCCAAATTTAGGGTCATTTAGGTCACAAGAAATCATTAAATGCATGAAAAATATCAAATGAAGTCAGAAAGGGTTGAAAATTGACGATGTGCCTTTGAATGGTGCGTATTGAACACACAAAAAGTATAGAGTTAAAATAATTTATTCAAAATGAAATCCCTTTGTAATAGATGAGTGTTCATCCGAAACCCTCATACTTCGAATGAAATTGTCCAATTTGTACAGTTTTTGCCATAACCCTCTCAACTCTTTAGAAGTTCCTATGTGGGTGAAATTATGATGTCATGCGAAGTTAGAACCTTTTCAGAGTTCATTTGTTCTGCTTTTCAAATTTAGGGTCATTTAGCTCAAAATAAATCATTAAATGCATGAAAAATATCAAATGAAGTCAGAAAGGGTTCAAAAATGATGGTGTGCCTTTGAATGGTGCATATTGAGCACACAAAAAGTATGGAGTTAAAATAAGTTATTAAAAATGAAATCCCTTTGTAATAGATGAGTTTTTCTCCCAAACCCTCATACTTCGAAAGAGATTGTAAAATTTGTACACCAAGTGCATCCAGTTTTTGCCATAACCCTCTCAACTCTTTAGAAGTTGCTATGTGTGTGAAATTATGATGTCATGCCAAGTTACAACCTTTTCAAAGTTCATTTGTTTTGCTTTTCAAATTTAGGCTCATTTAGCTCAAAATAAATCATTAAATGCGTGAAAAATATCAAATGGACTCAGAAAGGGTTGAAAATTGATGATGTGCCTTTGAATAGTGCATATTGAACACACAAAAAGTATGGAGTTAAAATAAGTTATTAAATATGAAATCTCTTTGTAATAGATGAGGTTTTGTGTGAAACACTCATAGTTCAAAAGATATTGTCCAATTTGTACACCAAGTGCATCCAGTTTTCGCCGTAACCCTCTCAACTCTTTAGAAGTTCCTATGTGGGTGAAATTATGATGTCATGCGAAGTTACAACCTTTTCAGAGTTCATTTGTTCTGGTTTTCAAATTTAGGGTCATTTAGCTCAAAATAAATCATTAAATGCATGAAAAATATCAAATGAAGTCAGAAAGGGTTGAAAAATGATGTTGTGCCTTTGAATGGTGCATATTGAACACACAAAAAGTATGGAGTTAAAATAAGTTATTAAAAATGAAATCCCTTTGTAATAGATGAGTTTTTGTCCCAAACCTTCATACTTCAAAAGAGATTGTCCAATTTGTACACCAAGTGCATCCAGTTTTTGCCGTAACCCTCTCAACTCTTTAGAAGTTGCTATGTGGGTGAAATTATGTTTTCATGCCAATTTACAACCTTTTCAGAGTTCATTTGTCCTGCTTTTCAAATTTAGGGTCATTTAGCTCAAAATAAATCATTAAATGCGTGAAAAATATCAAATGAACTCAGAATGGGTTGAAAATTGATGATGTGCCTTTGACTGGTGCATATTGAACACACAAAAAGTATGGAGTTAAAATAAGTTATTAAAAATGAAATCCCTTTGTAATAGATTAGTTTTGGTCCAAAACCCTCATACTTCGAAAGAGATTGTCCAATTTATACACCAAGTGCATCCAGTTTTTGCCGTAACCCTCTCAACTCTTTAGAAGTTGCTACGTGGGTGAAATTATGATGTCATGCCAGGTTACAACCTTTTCAGAGTTCATTTGTACTGCTTTTCAAATTTAGGGTCATTTAGTTCAACATAAATCATTAAATGCATCAAAAATATCAAATGAAGTGAGAAAGGGTTGACAATTGATGATGTGCCTTTGAATGGTGCATATTGAACACACAAAAATTATGGAGTTAAAATACTTCGAAAGAGATTGTCCAATCTGTATAGTTTTTGCCGTAACCCTCTCAACTCTTTAGAAGTTGCTATGTGGGTGAAATTATGATGTCATGCCAAGTTGCAACATTTTCAGAGTTCATTTGTTCTGCTTTTCAAATTTAGGGACATTTAGCTCAAAATAAATCATTAAATGCATGAAAATATCAAATGAAATCAGAAAGGGTTGAAAATTGACGATGTGTCTTTGAATGGTGCATATTGAACACACAAAAAGTATGGAGTTAAAATAAGTTATTAAAAATGAAATCCCTTTGTAATAGATGAGTGTTCATCCGAAACCCTCATACATCGAAAAAGATTGTCCAATTTGTATAGTTTTTGTCGTAACGCTCTCAACTCTTTAGAAATATATGTGGGTGAAATTATGATTTCATCCAAATTACAACCTTTTTAGAGTTCATTTGTACTGCTTTTCAAATTTAGGGTTATTTAGCTCAAAATAAATCATTAAATGCATGAAAAATATCAAATGAAGTCAGAAAGGGTTGAAAATTGATGATGTGCCTTTGAATGGCGCATATCGAACACACAAAAAGTATGGAGTTAAAATTAGTTATTAAAACTGAAATCCCTTTGTAATAGATTAGTTTTCGTCCGAAACCCTCATACTTCAAAAGAGATTGACCAATTTGTACACGAAGTGCATCCAGTTTTTGCCGTAACCCTCTGAACTCTTTACAAATTGCTACGTGGGTGAAATTATGATGTCATGCCAAGTTACAACCTTTTTAGAGTTCATTTGTACTGCTTTTCAAATTCAGGGTCATTTAGGTCAAAATAAATTATTAAATGCACGAAAATATCAAATGAAGTCAGAAAGGGTTGAAAATTGATGATATTCCTTTTAATGGTGCATATTGAACACACAAAAAGTATGGAGTTAAAATAAGTTATTAAAAATGAAATCCTTTGTAATAGATGAGTTTTTGTCCAAAACCCTCATACTTCGAAAGAGATTGTCCAATTTGTACCCCAAGTGCATCCAGTTTTTGCCGTAACCCTCTGAACTCTTAAGAAGTTGCTATGTGGGTGAAATTATGATGTCATGCCAAGTTACAACCTTTTCAAAATTCAT
Organism: Hordeum marinum; assembly: GCA_022496015.1. Taxonomy (NCBI): domain Eukaryota; kingdom Viridiplantae; phylum Streptophyta; class Magnoliopsida; order Poales; family Poaceae; genus Hordeum; species Hordeum marinum. Next base: position 219,907,281 of record CM039672.1, read on the forward strand.
TTGTACTGCTTTTCAAGTTTAGGGTCATTTAGCTCAAAATAAATCATTAAATGCATGAAAAATATCAAATGAAGTCAGAAAGGGTTGAAAATTGATGATGTGCGTTTTAGTGGTGCATATTGAACACACAAAAAGTATGGAGTTAAAATAAGTTATTAAAAATGAAATCCCTTTGTAATAGATGAGTGTTCATCCGAAACCCTCATACGTCGAAAGAGATTCTCCAATTTCTACAGTTTTTGCCGTAACCCTCTCAACTCTTTAGAAATTGCTATGTGGGTGAAATTATGATGTGATGCCAAATTACAACCTTTTTCGGAATTCATTTGTACTGCTTTTCAAATTTAGGGTCATTTAGCTCAAAATAAATCATGAAATGCATGAAAAATATCAAATGAAGCCAGAAAGGGTAGAAAATTGATGATGTCCCTTTCAAAGGTGCATATTGAACGCACAAAAACTATGGAGATAAAATAAGTTATCCAAAATGAAATCCCTTTGTAATAGATGAGTTTTTGTCCAAAACCCTCATACTTCGAAAGAGATTGTCCAATTTGTACACCAAGTGCATCCAGTTTTTGCCGTAACCCTCTTAACTCTTAAGAAGTTGCTATGTGGGTGAAATTATGACGTCATGCCAAGTTACAACCTTTTCAAAATTCATTTATACTGCTTTTCAAATTCAGGGTCATTTAGCTCAAAATAAATCATTAAATGAATGAAAAATATGAAATGATGTCAGAAAGGGTTGAAAATTGATGATGTGCCTTTGAATGGAGCATATTGAACACACAACAATTATGGAGCTAAAATAAGTTATTAAAAATGAAATCCCTTTGTAATAGATGAGTTTTCGTCCGAAGCCCTCATACTTCGAAAGAGATTGTCCAATTTGTACACGAAGTGCATGCAGTTTTTGTCGTAACCCTCTCAACTCTTTAAAAGTTGCTATGTGGGTGAAATTATGATGGCATGCCAAGTTACAACGTTTTCAGAGTTCGTTTGTACTGCTTTTCAAATTTAGGGTCATTTAGCTCAAAATAAATCATTAAATGCATGAAAAATATCAAATTAAGTCACAAAGAGTTGAAAATTGATGATGTGCCTTTGAATAGTGCATATTGAACACACAAAAAGTATGGAGTTAAAATAAGTTATTAAAAATGAAATCCCTTTTGTAATAGATGAGTTTTCGTCCAAAACCCTCATATTTGAAAAGAGATTGTCCAATTTGTACACCAAGTGCATGCAGTTTTTGCCATAACCCTCTCAACTCTTTAGAAGTTGGTATGTGGGTGAAACTATGATGTCATGCCAAGTTACAACCTTTTCAGAGTTCATCTGTACTGCTTTTGAAATTTAGGGTCATTTAGCTCAAAATAAATCATTAAATGCATGAAAAATATCAAATGAAGTCACAAAGGGTTGAAAATTGATGATGTGCCTTTGTATGGTGCATATTGAACACACAGAAAGTATGGAGTTAAAATAAGTTATTAAAAATGAAATCCCTTAGTAATAGATGTGTTTTCGTCCAAAACCCTCATATTTCAAAAGAGATTGTCCAATTTGTACACCAAGTGCATACAATTTTTGCCATAACCCTCGCAACTCTTTAGAAGTTGCTATGTGGGTAAAACTATGATGTCATGCCAAGTTACAACCTTTTCAGAGTTCATTTGTACTGCTTTTCAAATTTAGGGTCATTTAGCTCAAAATAAATCATTAAATGCATGAAAAATATCAAATGAAGTCAGAAAGGGTTGAAAATTGATGATGTGCCTTTCAATGGTGCATATTGAACACACAATAATTATGGAGTTAAATAAGTTATTAAAAATGTAATCCCTTTGTAATAGATGAGTTTTCGTCCGAAACCCTCATACTTCGAAAGAGATTGTCCAATTTTTACACCGAGTGCATCCAGGTTTTGCCGTACCCCTCTCAACTCTTAAGAAGTTGCTATGTGGGTGAAATTACGATGTCATGCCAAGTTACAACCTTTTCAGAGTTCATGTGTACTGCTTTTCAAATTCAGGGTCATTTAGCTCAAAATAAATCATTAAATGCATGAAAAATATCAAATGAAGTCAGAAAGGGTTGAAAAATGATGATGTGCCTTTGAATGGTGCATATTGAACCCACAAAAAGTATGGAGTTCAAATACTTCGAAAGAGATTGTCCAATTTGTACAGTTTTTGCCGTAACCCTCTCAACTCTTTAGAAGTTGCTACGTGGGTGAAATTATGATGTCATGCCAAGTTACAACCTTTTTAGAGTTCATTTGTACTGCTTTTTAAATTTAGGGTCATTTAGTTCAACATAAATCATTAAATGGATGAAAAATATCAAATGAAGTGAGAAAGGGTTGACAATTGATGATGTGCCTTTGAATGGTGCATATTGAACACATAAAAACTATGGAGTTAAAATACTTCGAAAGAGATTGTCCAATTTGTACAGTTTTTGCCGTAACCCTCTCAACTCTTTAGAAGTTGCTATGTGGGTGAAATTATGATGTCATGCCAAGTTACAACCTTTTCAGAGTTCATTTGTTCTACTTTTAAAATTTAGGGTCATTTAGATCAAAATAAATCCTTAAATGCATGAAAAATATCAAACGAAGTCAGAAAGGGTTGAAAATTGATGATGTGCCTTTGACTTGTGCATATTGAACACACAAAAAGTATGGAGTTAAAATAAGTTATTAAAAATGAAATCCCTTTGTAATAGATGAGTTTTTGTCCAAAACCCTCATACTTTGAAAGAGATTGTCCAATTTGTACACCAAGTGAATCCAGTTTTTGCCGTAACCCTCTTAACTCTTAAGAAGTTGCTATGTGGGTGAAATTATGACGTCATGCCAAGTTACAACCTTTTCAAAATTCATTTGTATTTCTTTTTAAATTCAAGGTCATTTAGCTCAAAATAAATCATTAAATGCATGAAAAATATGAAATGAAGTCAGAAAGGGTTGAAAATTGATGATGCGCCTTTGAATGGAGCATATTGAACACACAACAATTATGGAGTTAAAATAAGTTATTAAAAATGAAATCCCTTTGTAATAGATGAGTTTTCGTCCGAAACCCTCATACTTCAAAAGAGATTGTCCAATTTGTACACGAAGTGCATGCACTTTTTGTCGTAACCCTCTCAACTCTTTAAAAGTTGCTATGTGGGTGAAATTATAATGGAATGCCAAGAGACAACCTTTTCAGAGTTTGTTTGTAGTGCTTTTCAAATTTAGGGTCATTTAGCTCAAAATAAATCATTAAATGCATGAAAAATATCAAATTAAGTCACAAAGAGTTGAAAATTGATGATGTGCCTTTGAATGGTGCATATTGAACACACAAAAAGTATGGAGTTAAAATAAGTTATTAAAAGTGAAATCCCTTTTGTAAAAGATGAGTTTTCGTCCGAAACCCTCATATTTCATAAGAGATTGTCCAATTTGTACAACAAGTGCACGTAGTTTTTGCCATAACCCTCTCAACTCTTTAGAAGTTGCTATGTGGGTGAAACAATGATGTCATGCCAAGTTACAACCTTTTCAGAGTTCATTTGTACTGCTTTTCAAATTTAGGGTCATTTAGCTCAAAATAAATCATTAAATGCATGAAAAATATCAAATGAAGTCAGAAAGGTTGAAAATTGAGTATTAGCCTTTCAATGGTGCATATTGAACACACAAAAAGTATGGAGTTAAAATAAGTTATTAAAAATGAAATCCCTTTGTAATAGATGAGTTTTCGTCCGAAACCCTCATACTTCGAAAGAGATTGTCCAATTTGTACACCAAGTGCATCCAGTTTTTGCCGCAACACTCTCAACTCTTAAGAAGTTGCTATGTGGGTGAAATTATGATGTCATGCCAAGTTACAACCTTTTCAGAGTTCATTTGTACTGCTTTTCAAATTTAGGGTCATTTAGTTCAAAATAAATCATTAAATGCATGGAAAATATCAAATGAAGTCAGAAAGGGTTGACAATGGATGATGTGCCTTTGAATGCTGCATATTGAACACAAAAAAAGTATGGAGTTAAAATACTTCGAAAGAGATTGTCCAATTTGTAAAGTTTTTGCCGTAACCCTCTCAACTCTTTAGAAGTTCTTATGTGGGTGTAATTATGATGTTATGCCAAGTTACAACCTTTTCAGAGTTCATTTGTTCTACTTTTCAAATTTAGAGTCATTTAGCTCAAAATAAATCATTAAATGCATGAAAAATATCAAATGAAGTCACAAAGGGTTGAAAATTGATGATGTGCCTTTGACTGGTGCGTGTTGAACACACAAAAAGTATGGAGTTAAAATAAGTTCTTAAAAATGAAATCCCATTGTAATAGATGAGTTTTTGTCCAAAACCCTCATACTTCGAAACAAATTGTCCAATTTGTACACCAAGTGCATCCGGTTTTTGCCGTAACCCTCTCAACTCTTAAGAACTTGCTATGTGGGTGAAATTATGATGTCATGCCAGGTTACAACCTTTTCAGAGTTCATTTGTACTGCTTTTCAAATTTAGGGTCATTTAGCTCAAAATAAATCATTAAATGCATGAAAAATATCAAATGAAGTCAGAAAGGGTTGAAAATTGATGATGTGCGGTTGAATGGTGCATATTGAATACACAAAAAGTATGGAGTTAAAATAATTTATTAAAAATGAAATCCCTTTGGAATAGATGAGTGTTCATCCGAAACCCTCATAGTTCGAAAAAGATTGTCCAATTTGTACAGTTTTTTCCGTAAGCCTCTGAACTCTTTAGAAGTTGCTACGTGGGTGAAATTATGATGTCATGCCAAGTTACAACCTTTTTAGAGTTCATTTGTACTGCTTTTCAAATTTAGGGTCATTTAGTTCAACATAAATCATTAAATGCATGAAAAATATCAAATTATGTGACAAAGGGTTGAAAATTGATGATGTGCCTTTGACTGGTGCATATTGAACACAGAAAAAGTATGGAGTCAAAATAGTTCGAAAGAGAATGTCCAATTTGTACAAGTTTTGCCGTAACCCTCTCAACTCTTTAGAAGTTGCTATGTGGGTGAAATTATGATGTCATGCCAATTTACAACCTTTTCAGAGTTCATTTGTTCGACCTTTTCAAATTAAGGGTCATTTAGTTCAACATAAATCATTAAATGCATGAAAAATATCAAATGAAGTCAGAAAGGGTTGAAAATTGATGATGTGTCTTTGAATGGTGCATATTGAACACACAAAAAGTATGGAGTTAAATAAGTTACTAAAATCAAATCCCTTTGTAATAGATGAGTTTTTGTCCAAAACCCTCATACTTCGAAAGAGATTGTCCAATTTGTACACCAAGTGCATCCAGTTTTTGACGTAACCCTCTTAACTCTTAAGAAGTTGCTATGTGGGTGAAATTATGACGTCATGCCAAGTTACAACCTGTTCAAAATTCATTTGTATTGCTTTTCAAATTCAGGGTCATTTAGCTCAAAATAAATCATTAAATGCAAGAAAAATATGAAATGAAGTCAGAAAGGGTTGAAAATTGATCATGTGCCTTTGAATGGAGCATATCGAACACACAACAATTATGGAGTTAAAATAAGTTATTAAAAATGAAATCCCTTTGTAATAGATGAGTTTTCGTCCGAAACCCTCATACTTCGAAAGAGATTGTCCAATTTGTACACGAAGTGCATGCAGTTTTTGTCGTAACCCTCTCAACTCTTTAAAAGTTTCTATGTGGATGAAATTATAATGGAATGCCAAGTTACAACCTTTTCAGAGTTCGTTTGTACTGCTTTTCAAACTTAGGGTCATTTAGCTCAAAATAAATCATTAAATGCATGAAAAATATCAAATTAAGTCACAAAGAGTTGAAAATTGATGATGTGCCTTTGAATGGTGCATATTGAACACACAAAAAGTATGGAGTTAAAATAAGTTATTAAAAATGAAATCCCTTTTGTAATAGATGAGTTTTCATCCGAAACCCTCATATTTCAAAAGAGATTGTCCAATTTGTACACCAAGTGCATGCAGTTTTTGCCATAACCCTCTCAACTCTTTAGAAGTTGCTATGTGGGTGAAACTATGATGTCATGCCAAGTTACAACCTTTTCAGAGTTCATTTGTACTGCTTTTCAAATTTAGGGTCATTTAGTTCAAAATAAATCATTAAATGCATGAAAAATAACAAATGAAGTCAGAAAGGGTTGACAATGGATGATGTGCCTTTGAATGCTGCATATTGAACACAAAAAAAGTATGGAGTTAAAATACTTCGAAAGAGATTGTCCAATTTGTACAGTTTTTGCCGTAACCCTCTCAACTCTTTAGAAGTTCCTATGTGGGTGTAGTTATGATGTTATGCCAAGTTACAACCTTTTGAGAGTTCATTTGTTCCACTTTTCAAATTTAGAGTCATTTAGCTCAAAATAAATCATTAAATGCATGAAAAATATCAAATGAAGTCAGAAAGGGTTGAAAATTGATGATGTGCCTTTGACTAGTGCATATTGAACACACAAAAAGTATGGAGTTAAAATAAGTTCTTAAAAATGAAATCCCATTGTAATAGATGAGTTTTTGTCCAAAACCCTCATACTTCGAAACAGATTGTCCAATTTGTACAATTTTTGGCGTTAGCCTCTCAACTCTTTAGAAGTTGCTACGTGGGTGAAATTAGGATGTCATGCCAAGTTACAACCTTTTTAGAGTTCATTTGTACTGCTTTTCAAATTTAGGATCATTGAGTTCAACATAAATCATTAAATGCATGAAAAATATCAAATGATGTCAGAAAGGGTTGAAAATTGATGATGTGCCTTTGACTGGTGCATATTGAACACACAAAAAGTATGGAGTTAAAATACTTCGAAAGAGATTGTCCAATTTGTACACTTTTTGCCGTAACCCTCTCAACTCTTTAGAAGTTGCTATGTGGGTAAAATTATGATGTCATGCCAAGTTACAACCTTTTCTGAGTTAATTTGTTCGACCTTTTCAAATTTAGGGTCATTTAGTTCAACATAAATCATTAAATGCATGAAAAATATCAAATGAAGTGAGAAAGGGTTGACAATTGATGATGTACCTTTGAATGGTGCATATTGAACACACAAAAATTATGGAGTTAAAACCCTTCAAAAGAGATTGTCCAATTTGTACAGTTTTTGCCGTAACCCTCTCAACTTTTTAGAAGTTTCAATGTGGGTGAAACTATGATGTCATGCCAAGTTATAACCTTTTCAGAGTTCATTTGTTCTACTTTTCAAATTTAGGGTCGGTTAGCTCAACATAAATCATTAAATGCATGACAAATATCAAATGAAGTCAGAAAGGGTTGAAAATTGATGATGTGCCTTTGAATGGTGCATATTGAACACACAATAATTATGGAGTTAAATAAGTTATTAAAAATGTAATCCCTATGTAATAGATGACTTTTCGTCCGAAACCCTCATACTTCGAACGAGATTGTCCAATTTTTACACCGAGTGCATCCAGTTTTTGCCGTAGCCCTCTCAACTCTTAAGAACTTGCTATGCGGGTGAAATTACGATGTCATGCGAAGTTACAACCTTTTCAGAGTTCATGTGTACTGCTTTTCAAATTCAGGGTCACTTAGCACAAAATAAATCATTAAATGCATGAAAAATATAATATGAAGTCAGAAAGGGTTGAAAAATGATGGTGTGCCTTTGAATGGTGCATATTGGACCCACAAAAAGTATGGAGTTAAAATACTTCGAAAGAGATTGTCCAATCTGTACAGTTTTTGCCGTAACCCTCTCAACTCTTTAGAAGTTGCTACGTGGGTGAAATTATGATGTCATGCCAAGTTACAACCTTTTTAGAGTTCATTTGTACTGCTTTTCAAATTTAGGGTCATTTAGTTCAACATAAATCATTAAATGCATGAAAAATATCAAATGATGTCAGAAAGGGTTGAAAATTGATGATGTGCCTTTGACTGGTGCATATTGAACACACAATAAGTATGGAGTTAAAATATTTCGAAAGAGATTGTCCAATTTGTACAGTTTTTGCCGTAACCCTCTCAACTCTTAGAAGTTGCTATGTGGGTGAAATTATGATGTCATGCCAAGTTACAACCTTTTCAGAGTTCATTTGTTCTACTTTTTAAATTTAGGGTCATTTAGCTCAAAATAAATCATTAAATGCATGACAAATATCAAATGAAGTTAGAAAGGGTTGAAAATTGATGATGTGCCTTTGAATGGTGCATATTGAACATACAAAAAGTATAGAGTTAAATAAGTTATTAAAAATGAAATCCCTTTGTAATAGATGAGTTTCGTCCGAAACCCTCATACTTCGAAAGAGATTGTCCAATTTGTACACCAAGTGCATCCAGTTTTTGCCGCAACCCTCTCAACTCTTAAGAAGTTGCTATGTGGGTGAAATTATGATGTCATGCCAAGTTACAACCTTTTCAGAGTTCATTTGTACTGCTTTTCAAATTTAGGGTCATTTAGTTCAAAATAAATCATTAAATGCATGAAAAATATCAAATGAAGTCAGAAAGGGTTGAAAATTGATGATGTGCCTTTGACTAGTGCATATTGAACACACAAAAAGTATGGAGTTAAAATAAGTTCTTAAAAATGAAATCCCATTGTAATTGATGAGTTTTTGTCCAAAACCCTCATACTTCAAAAGAGATTGTCTAATTTGTACACCAAGTGCATCCAGTTTTTGCCGTAACCCTCTGAACTCTTAAGAAGTTGCTATGTGGGTGAAATTATGATGTCTTGCCAAGTTACAACCTTTTCAAAATTCATTTGTACTGCTTTTCAAGTTTAGGGTCATTTAGCTCAAAAGAAATCATTAAATGCATGAAAAATATCAAATGAAGTCAGAAAGGGTTGAAAATTGATGACGTGCGTTTTAGTGGTGCATATTGAACACACAAAAAGTATGGAGTTAAAATAAGTTATTAAAAATTAAATCCCTTTGTAATAGATGAGTGTTCATCCGAAACCCTCATACGTCGAAAGAGATTGTCCAATTTCTACAGTTTTTGCCTTAACCCTCTCAACTCCTTAGAAGTTGCTATGTGGGTGAAATTATGATGTGATGCCAAATTACAACCTTTTTTCGAGTTCATTTGTACTGCTTTTCAAATTTAGGGTCATTTAGCTCAAAATAAATCATGAAATGCTTGAAAAATATCAAATGAAGCCAGAAAGGGTAGAAAATTGATGATGTCCCTTTCAAAGGTGCATATTGAACGCACAAAAACTATGGAGATAAAATAAGTTATCGAAAATGAAATCCCTTTGTAATAGATGAGTTTTTGTCCAAAACCCTCATACTTCGAAAGAGATTGTCCAATTTGTACACCAAGTGCATCCAGTTTTTGCCGTAAACATCTTAACTCTTAAGAAGTTGCTATGTGGGTGAAATTATGACGTCATGCCAAGTTACAACCTTTTCAAAATTCATTTGTACTGCTTTTCAAATTCAGGATCATTGAGCTCAAAATAAATCATTAAATGCATGAAAAATATGAAATGAAGTCAGAAAGGGTTGAAAATTGATGATGTGCCTTTGAATGGAGCATATTGAACACACAACAATTATGGAGTTAAAATAAGTTATTAAAAATGAAATCCCTTTGTAATAGATGAGTTTTCATCCGAAGCCCTCATACTTCGAAAGAGATTATCCAATTTGTACACGAAGTGCATGCAGTTTTTGTCGTAACCCTCTCAACTCTTTAAAAGTTGCTATGTGGGTGAAATTATGATGGCATGCCAAGTTACAACCTTTTCAGAGTTTGTTTGTACTGCTTTTCAAATTTAGGGTCATTTAGCTCAAAATAAATCATTAAATGCATGAAAAAATTCAAATTAATTCACAAAGAGTTGAAAATTGATGATGTGCCTTTGAATGGTGCATATTGAACACACAAAAAGTATGGAGTTAAAATAAGTTATTAAAAATGAAATCCCTTTTGTAATAGATGAGTTTTCGTCCAAAACCCTCATATTTGAAAAGAGATTGTCCAATTTGTACACCAAGTGCATGCAGTTTTTGCCATAACCCTCTCAACTCTTTAGAAGTTGGTATGTGGGTGAAACTATGATGTCATGCCAAGTTACAACCTTTTCAAAGTTCATTTGTACTGCGTTTGAAATTTAGGGTCATTTAGCTCAAAATAAATCATTAAATGCATGAAAAATATCAAATGAAGTCACAAAGGGTTGAAAATTGATGATGTGGCTTTGTATGGTGCATATTGAACACACAAAAATTATGGAGTTAAAATAAGTTATTAAAAATGAAATCCCTTAGTAGTAGATGTGTTTTCGTCCGAAACCCTCATATTTCAAAAGAGATTGTCCAATTTGTACACCAAGTGCATACAATTTTTGCCATAACCCTCGCAACTCTTTAGAAGTTGCTATGTGGGCAAAATTATGATGTCATGCCAAGTTACAACCTTTTCAGAGTTCATTTGTACTTCTTTTCAAATTTAGGGTCATTTAGCTCAAAATAAATCATTAAATGCATGAAAAATATCAAATGAATTCAGAAAGGGTTGAAAATTGATGATGTGCCTTTGAATGGTGCATATTGAACACACAATAATTATGGAGTTAAATAAGTTATTAAAAATGTAATCCCTTTGTAATAGATGAGTTTTCGTCCGAAACCCTCATACTTCGAAAGAGATTGTCCAATTTTTACACCGAGTGCATCCAGTTTTTGCCGTAGCCCTCTCAACTCTTAAGAAGTTGCTATGTGGGTGAAATTACGATGTCATGCCAAGTTACAACCTTTTCAGAGTTCATGTGTACTGCTTTTCAAATTCAGGGTCATTTAGCTCAAAATAAATCATTAAATGCATGAAAAATATCAAATGAAGTCAGAAAGGGTTGAAAAATGACGATGTGCCTTTGAATGGTGCATATTGAACCCACAAAAAGTATGGAGTTAAAATAGTTCGAAAGAGATTGTCCAATTTGTACAGTTTTTGCCGTAACCCTCTCAACTCTTTAGAAGTTGCTACGTGGGTGAAATTATGATGTCATGCCAAGTTACAACCTTTTTAGAGTTCATTTGTACTGCTTTTTAAATTTAGGGTCATTTAGTTCAACATAAATGATTAAATGGATGAAAAATATCAAATGAAGTGAGAAAGGGTTGACAATTGATGATGTGCCTTTGAATGGTGCATATTGAACACACAAAAACTATGGAGTTAAAATACTTCGAAAGAGATTGTCCAATTTGTACTGTTTTTGCCGTAACCCTCTCAACTCTTTAGAAGTTGCTATGTGGGTGAAATTATGATGTCATGCCAAGTTACAACCTTTTCAGAGTTCATTTGTTCTGCTTTTAAAATTTAGGGTCATTTAGCTCAAAATAAATCCTTAAATGCATGAAAAATATCAAATGAAGTTAGAAAGGGTTGAAAATTGATGATGTGCCTTTGACTTGTGCATATTGAACACACAAAAAGTATGGAGTTAAAATAAGTTATTAAAAATGAAATCCCTTTGTAATAGATGAGTTTTTGTCCAAAACCCTCATACTTCGAAAGAGATTGTCCAATTTGTACACCAAGTGAATCTAGTTTTTGCCGCAACCCTCTTAACTCTTAAGAAGTTGCTATGTGGGTGAAATTATGACGTCATGCCAAGTTACAACCTTTTCAAAATTCATTTGTATTTCTTTTTAAATTCAAGGTCATTTAGCTCAAAATAAATCATTAAATGCATGAAAAATATGAAATGAAGTCAGAAAGGGTTGAAAATTGATGATGTGCCTTTGAATGGAGCATACTGAACACACAACAATTATGGAGTTAAAATAAGTTATTAAAAATGAAATCCCTTTGTAATAGATGAGTTTTCGTCCGAAACCCTCATACTTCAAAAGAGATTGTCCAATTTGTACACGAAGTGCATGCAGTTTTTGTCGTAACCCTCTCAACTCTTTAAAAGTTGCTATGTGGGTGAAACTATGATGTCATGCCAAGTTACAACCTTTTCAGAGTTCATTTGTACTGCTTCTCAAATTTAGGGTCATTTAGCTCAAAATAAATCATTAAATGCATGAAAAATATCAAATGAAGTCAGAAAGGTTGAAAATTGAGTATTGGCCTTTCAATGGTGCATATTGAACACACAAAAGTATGGAGTTAAAATAAGTTTTTAAAAATGAAATCCCTTTGTAATAGATGAGTTTTCGTCCGAAACCCTCATACTTCGAAAGAGATTGTCCAATTTGTACACCAAGTGCATCCAGTTTTTTCCGCAACACTCTCAACTCTTAAGAAGTTGCTATGTGGGTGAAATTATGATGTCATGCCAAGTTACAACCTTTTTAGAGTTCATTTGTACTGCTTTGCAAATTTAGGGTCATTTACTTCAAAATAAATCATTAAATGCATGAAAAATATCAAATGAAGTCAGAAAGGGTTGACAATGGATGATGTGCCTTTGAATGCTGCATATTGAACACAAAAAAAGTATGGAGTTAAAATACTTCGAAAGAGATTGTCCAATTTGTACAGTTTTTGTCGTAACCCTCTCAACTCTTTAGAAGTTCCTATGTGGGTGTAATTATGATGTTATGCCAAGTTACATCCTTTTCAGAGTTCATTTATTCTACTTTTCAAATTTAGAGTCATTTAGCTCAAAATAAATCATTAAATGCATGAAAAACATCAAATGAAGTCACAAAGGGTTGAAAATTGATGATGTGCCTTTGACTGGTGCATATTGAACACACAAAAATTATGGAGTTAAAATAAGTTCTTAAAAATGAAATCCCATTGTAATAGATGAGTTTTTGTCCAAAACCCTCATACTTCGAAACAAATTGTCCAATTTGTACACCAAGTGCATCCGGTTTTTGCCGTAACCCTCTCAACTCTTAAGAACTTGCTATGTGGGTGAAATTATGATGTCATGCCAAGTTACAAAATTTTCAGAGTTCATTTGTACTGCTTTTCAAATTTAGGGTCATTTAGCTCAAAATAAATCATTAAATGCATGAAAAATATCAAATGAAGCCAGAAAGGGTTGAAAATTGATGATGTGCGATTGAATGGTGCATATTGAATACACAAAAAGTATGGAGTTAAAATAATTTATTAAAAATGAAATCCCTTTGGAATAGATGAGTGTTCATCCGAAACCCTCATACTTCGAAAAAGATTGTCCAATTTGTACAGTTTTTTCCGTAAGCCTCTGGACTCTTTAGAAGTTGCTACGTGGGTGAAATTATGATGTCATGCCAAGTTACAACCTTTTTAGAGTTCATTTGTACTGCTTTTCAAATTTAGGGTCACTTAGTTCAACATAAATCATTAAATGCATGAAAAATATCAAATGATGTCAGAAAGGGTTGAAAATTGATGATGTGCCTTTGACTGGTGCATATTGAACGCAGAAAAAGTATGGAGTTAAAATACTTCGAAAGAGATTGTCCAATTTGTACAGTTTTTGCCGTAACCCTCTCAACTCTTTAGAAGTTGCTATGTGGGTGAAATTATGATGTCATGCCAAGTTACAACCTTTTCAGAGTTCATTTGTTCGACCTTTTCAAATTTAGGGTCATTGAGTTCAACATAAATCATTAAATGCATGAAAAATATCAAATGAAGTCAGAAAGGGTTGACAATTGATGATGTGCCTTTGAATGGTGCATATTGAACACACAAAAACTATGGAGTTAAAATACTTCGAAAGAGATTGTCCAATTTGTATAGTTTTTGCCGTAACTCTCTCAACTCTTTAGAAGTTGCTATGTGGGTGAAATTATGATGTCATGCCAAGTTACAACCTTTTCAGAGTTCATTGGTTCTACTTTTAAAATTTAGGGTCATTTATCTCAAAATAAATCCTTAAATGCCTTAAAAATATCAAATGAAGTCAGAAAGGGTTGAAAATTGATGATGTGCCTTTGACTGGTGCATATTGAACACACAAAAAGTATGGAGTTAAAATAAGTTACTAAAAATGAAATCCCTTTGTAATAGATGAGTTTTTGTCCAAAACCCTCATACTTCGAAAGAGATTGTCCAATTTGTACACCAAGTGCATCCAGTTTTTGCCGTAACCCTCTTAACTCTTAAGAAGTTGCTATGTGGGTGAAATTATGACGTCATGCCAAGTTACAACCTGTTCGAAATTCATTTGTATTGCTTTTCAACTTCAGGGTCATTTAGCTCAAAATAAATCATTAAATGCATGAAAAATATGAAATGAAGTCAGAAAGGGTTGAAAATTGATCATGTGCCTTTGAATGGAGCATATTGAACACACAACAATTATGGAGTTAAAATAAGTTATTAAAAATGAAATCCCTTTGTAATAGATGAGTTTTCGTCTGAAACCCTCATACTTCGAAAGAGATTGTCCAATTTGTACACGAACTGCATACAGTTTTTGTCGTAACCCTCTCAACTTTTTAAAAGTTTCTATGTGGATGAAATTATAATGGAATGCCAAGTTACAACCTTTTCAGAGTTCGTTTGTACTGCTTTTCAAATTTAGGGTCATTTAGCTCATAATAAATCATTAAATGCATGAAAAATAACAAATTAAGTCACAAAGAGTTGAAAATTGATGATGTGCCTTTGAATGGTGCATATTGAACACACAAAAAGTATGGAGTTAAAATAAGTTATTAAAAATGAAATCCCTTTTGTAATAGATGAGTTTTCGTCCGAAACCCTCATATTTCAAAAGATGTTGTCCAATTTGTACACCAAGTGCATGCAGTTTTTGCCATAACCCTCTCAACTCTTTAGAAGTTGCTATGTGGGTGAAACTATGATGTCATGCCAAGTTACAACCTTTTCAGAGTTCATTTGTACTGCTTTTGAAATTTAGGGTCATTTAGCTCAAAATAAATCATTAAATGCATGAAAAATATCAAATGAAGTCAGAAAGGGTTGAAAATTGATGATTGGCCTTTGAATGGTGCATACTGAACACACAAAAAGTATGGAGTTAAAAATAAGTTATTAAAAATGAAACCCTTTGTAATAGATTAGTTTTCGTCCGAAACCCTCATACTTCGAAAGAGATTGTCCAATTTGTACACCAAGTGCATCCAGTTTTTGCCGCAACCCTCTCAACTCTTAAGAAGTTGCTATGTGGGTGAAATTATGATGTCATGCCAAGTTACAACCTTTCCAGAGTTCATTTGTACTGCTTTTCAAATTTAGGGTCATTTAGTTCAAAATAAATCATTAAATGCATGAAAAATAACAAATGAAGTCAGAAAGGGTTGACAATGGATGATGTGCCTTTGAATGCTGCATATTGAATACAAAAAAAGTATGGAGTTAAAATACTTCGAAAGAGATTGTCCAATTTGTACAGTTTTTGCCGTAACCCTCTCAACTCTTTAGAAGTTTCTATATGGGTGAAATTATGATGTTATGCCAAGTTACAACCTTTTCAGAGTTCATTTGTTCTACTTTTAAAATTTAGGGTCATTTAGCTCAAACTAAATCATTAAATGCATGAAAAATATCAAATGAAGTCAGAAAGGGTTGAAAATTGATGATGTGGCTTTGACTAGTGCATATTGAACACACAATAAGTATGGAGTTAAAATAAGTTATTAAAAATGAAATCCCTTTGTAATAGATGACTTTTCATCCGAAACCCTCAGACTTCAAAAGAGATTGTCCAATTTGTACACGAAGTGCATCCAGTTTTTGCCGTAACGCTCTCAACCCTTTAGAAGTTGCTATGTGGGTGAAATTATGATGTCATGCCAAGTTACAACCTTTTCAGAGTTCATTTGTACTTCCTTTCAAATTTAGGGTCATTTAGGTCAAAATGAATCATTAAATGCATGAAAAATATCAAATAAAGTCAGGAAGGGTTGAAAAATGATGATCTGCCTTTGAATGGTGCATATTGAACACAAAAAAAGTATGGAGTTAAAATAAGTTATAAAAATGAAATCCCATTGTAATAGATGAGTTTTTGTCCAAAACCCTCATACTTCGAAACAGATTGTCCAATTTGTACACCAAGTGCATCCGGTTTTTGCCGTAACCCTCTCAACTCTTAAGAACTTGCTATGTGGGTGAAATTATGATGTCATGCCAAGTTACAACCTTTTCAGAGTTCATTTGTACTGCTTTTCAAATTTAGGGTCATTTAGCTCAAAATAAATCATTAAATGCACGAAAAATATCAAATGAAGTCAGAAAGGGTTGAAAATTGATGATGTGCGTTTGAATGGTGCATATGGAATACACAAAAAGTATGGAGTTAAAATAATTTATTAAAAATGAAATTCCTTTGGAATAGATGAGTGTTCATCCGAAACCCTCATACTTCGAAAAAGATTGTCCAATTTGTACAATTTGTGCCGTTAGCCTCTCACCTCTTTAGAAGTTGCTACGTGGGTGAAATTAGGATGTCATGCCAAGTTACAACCTTTTTAGAGTTCATTTGTACTGCTTTTCAAATTTAGGGTCATTGAGTTCAACATAAATCATTAAATGCATGAAAAATATCAAATGATGTCAGAAAGGGTTGAAAATTGATGATGTGCCTTTGACTGGTGCATATTGAACACACAAAAAGTATGGAGTTAAAATACTTCGAAAGAGATTGTCCAATTTGTACACTTTTTGCCGTAACCCTCTCAACTCTTTAGAAGTTGCTATGTGGGTGAAATTATGATGTCATGCCAAGTTACAACCTTTTCAGAGTTCATTTGTTCGACCTTTTCAAATTTAGGGTCATTTAGTTCAACATAAATCATTAAGTGCATGAAAAATATCAAATGAAGTGAGAAAGCGTTGACAATTGATGATGTACCTTTGAATGGTGCATATTGAACACAAAAATTATGGAGTTAAAACACTTCAAAAGAGATTGTCCAATTTGTATAGTTTTTGCCGTAACCCTCTCAACTTTTTAGAAGTTGCTATGTGGGTGAAATTATGATGTCATGCCAAGTTACAACCTTTTCAGAGTTCATTTGTTCTACTTTTCAAATTTAGGGCCATTTAGCTCAACATAAATCATTAAATGCATGACAAATATCAAATGAAGTCAGAAAGGGTTGAAAATTGATGATGTGCCTTTGAATGGTGCATATTGAACACACAATAATTATGGAGTTAAATAAGTTATTAAAAATGTAATCCCTTTGTAATAGATGACTTTTCGTCCGAAACCCTCATACTTCGAACGAGATTGTCCAATTTTTATACCGAGTGCATCCAGTTTTTGCCGTAGCCCTCTCAACACTTAAGAAGTTGCTATGTGGGTGAAATTACGATGTCATGCGAAGTTACAACCTTTTCAGAGTTCATGTGTACTGCTTTTCAAATTCAGGGTCACTTAGCTCAAAATAAATCATTAAATGCATGAAAAATATAAAATGAAGTCAGAAAGGGTTGAAAAATGATGGTGTGCCTTTGAATGGTGCATATTGAACCCACAAAAAGTATGGAGTTAAAATACTTCAAAAGAGATTGTCCAATCTGTACAGTTTTTGCCGTAACCCTCTCAACTCTTTAGAAGTTGCTACGTGGGCGAAATTATGATGTCATGCCAAGTTACAACCTTTTTAGAGTTCATTTTTACAGCTTTTCAACTTTAGGGTCATTTAGTTCAACATAAATCATTAAATGCATGAAAAATATCAAATGATGTCAGAAAGGGTTGAAAATTTATGATGTGCCTTTGACTGGTGCATATTGAACACACAAAAAGTATGGAGTTAAAATACTTCGAAAGAGATTGTCCAATTTGTACAGTTTTTGCCGTAACCCTCTCAACTCTTAGAAGTTGCTATGTGGGTGAAATTATGATGTCATGCACAGTTACTACCTTTTCAGAGTTCATTTGTTCTACTTTTTAAATTTAGGGTCATTTAGCTCAAAATAAATCATTAAATGCATGACAAATATCAAATGAAGTCAGAAAGGGTTGAAAATTGATGATGTGCCTTTGAATGGTGCATATTGAACACACAATATTATGGAGTTAAATAAGTTATTAAAAATGTAATCCCTTTGTAATAGATGAGTTTTCGTCCGAAACCATCATACTTCGAAAGAGATTGTCCAATTTTTACACCGAGTGCGTCTAGTTTTTGCCGTAGGCCTCTCAACACTTAATAAGTTGCTATGTGGGTGAAATTATGATGTCATGCGAAGTTACAACCTTTTCAGAGTTCATTTGTACTGCTTTTCAAATTTAGGGTCATTTAGCTCAAAATATATCATTAAATGCATGAAAAATATAAAATGAAGTCAGAAAGGGTTGAAAAATGATGGTGTGCCTTTGAATGGTGCATATTGAACCCACAAAAAGTATGGAGTTAAAATACTTCGAAAGAGATTGTCCAATCTGTACAGATTTTGCGGTAACCCTCTCAACTCTTTAGAAGTTGCTACGTGGGTGAAATTATGATGTCATGCCAAGTTACAACCTTTTTAGAGTTCATTTGTACTGCTTTTCAAATTTAGGGTCGTTTAGTTAAACATAAATCATTAAATGCATGAAATATATCAAATGAAGTCAGAAAGGGTTGAAAATTGATGATGTGCCTTTGAATGGTGCATATTGAACACACAAAAAGTATGGAGTTCAAATAAGTTATTAAAAATGAAATCCCTTTGTAATAGATGAGTTTTTGTCCGAAACCCTCATACTTCGAAAGAGATTGTCCAATTTGTACACCAAGTGCATCGAGTTTTTGCCGCAACCCTCTCAACTCTTAAGAAGTTGCTATGTGGGTGAAATTATGATGTCATGCCAAGTTACAACCTTTTGAGAGTTCATTTGTACTACTTTTCAAATTTAGGGTCATTTAGTTCAAAATAAATCATTAAATGCATTAAAAATGTCAAATGAAGTCAGAAAGGGTTGACAATGGATGATGTGCCTTTGGATGGTGCATATTGAACACAAAAAAAGTATGGAGTTAAAATACTTCAAAAGAGATTGTCCAATTTGTACAGATTTTGCCGTAGCCCTCTCAACTCTTTAGAAGTTCCTATGTGGGTGTAATTATGATGTTATGCCAAGTTACAACCTTTTCAGAGTTCATTTGTTCTACTTTTCAAATTTAGGGTCATTTAGCTCAAAATAAATCATTAAATGCATGAAAAATATCAAATGAAGTCAGACAGGGTTGAAAATTGATGATGTGCCTTTGACTGGTGCATATTGAACACACAAAAAGTATGGAGTTAAAATAAGTTATTAAAAATGAAATCCCTTTGTAATAGATGAGTTTTTGTCCGAAACCCTCATACTTCGAAAGAGATTGTCCAATTTGTACACCAAGTGCATCCAGTTTTTGCCGCAACCCTCTCAACTCTTAAGAAGTTGCTATGTGGGTGAAATTATGATGTCATGCCAAGTTACAACCTTTTGAGAGTTCATTTGTACTACTTTTCAAATTTAGGGTCATTTAGTTCAAAATAAATCATTAAATGCATTAAAAATGTCAAATGAAGTCAGAAAGGGTTGACAATGGATGATGTGCCTTTGAATGGTGCATATTGAACACAAAAAAGTATGGAGTTAAAATACTTCAAAAGAGATTGTCCAATTTGTACAGTTTTTGCCGTAGCCCTCTCAACTCTTTAGAAGTTCCTATGTGGGTGTAATTATGATGTCATGCCAAGTTACAACCTTTTCAGAGTTCATTTGTTCTACTTTTCAAATTTAGGGTCATTTAGCTCAAAATAAATCATTAAATGCATGAAAAATATCAAATGAAGTCAGACAGGGTTGAAAATTGATGATGTGCCTTTGACTGGTGCATACTGAACACACAAAAAGTATGGAGTTAAAATATGTTCTTAAAAATGAAATCCCATTGTAATAGATAAGTTTTCGTCCAAAACCCTCATACTTCGAAAGAGATTGTCCAATTTGTACACCAAGTGCATCCAGTTTTTGTCGTAACCCTCTCAACTCTTAAGAACTTGCTATGTGGGTGAAACTACGATGTCATGCCAAGTTACGACCTTTTCAGAGTTCATTTGTAGTGCTTTTCAAATTTATGGTCATTTAGCTCAAAATAAATCATTAAATGCATGAAAAATATAAAATGAAGTCAGAAAGGGTTGAAAAATGATGGTGTGCCTTTGAATGGTGCATATTGAACCCACAAAAAGTATGGAGTTAAAATACTTCGAAAGAGATTGTCCAATCTGTACAGATTTTGCCGTAACCCTCTCAACTCTTTAGAAGTTGCTACGTGGGTGAAATTATGATGTCATGCCAAGTTACAACCTTTTTAGAGTTCATTTGTACTGCTTTTCAAATTTAGGGTCATTTAGTTCAACATAAATCATTAAATGCATGAAAAATATCAAATGAAGTCAGAAAGGGTTGAAAATTGATGATGTGCCTTTGAATGGTGCATATTGAACACACAAAAAGTATGGAGTTAAAATAAGTTATTAAAAATGAAATCCCTTTGTAATAGATGAGTTTTTGTCCGAAACCCTCATACTTCGAAAGAGATTGTCCAATTTGTACACCAAGTGCATCGAGTTTTTGCCGCAACCCTCTCAACTCTTAAGAAGTTGCTATGTGGGTGAAATTATGATGTCATGCCAAGTTACAACCTTTTTAGAGTTCATTTGTACTACTTTTCAAATTTAGGGTCATTTAGTTCAAAATAAATCATTAAATGCATTAAAAATGTCAAATGAAGTCAGAAAGGGTTGACAATGGATGATGTGCCTTTGGATGGTGCATATTGAACACAAAAAAAGTATGGAGTTAAAATACTTCAAAAGAGATTGTCCAATTTGTACAGTTTTTGCCGTAGCCCTCTCAACTCTTTAGAAGTTCCTATGTGGGTGTAATTATGATGTTATGCCAAGTTACAACCTTTTCAGAGTTCATTTGTTCTACTTTTCAAATTTAGGGTCATTTAGCTCAAAATAAATCATTAAATGCATGAAAAATATCAAATGAAGTCAGACAGGGTTGAAAATTGATGATGTGCCTTTGACTGGTGCATATTGAACACACAAAAAGTATGGAGTAAAAATAAGTTATTAAAAATGAAATCCCTTTGTAATAGATGAGTTTTTGTCCGAAACCCTCATACTTCGAAAGAGATTGTCAAATTTGTACACCAAGTGCATCCAGTTTTTGCCGCAACCCTCTCAACTCTTAAGAAGTTGCTATGTGGGTGAAATTATGATGTCATGCCAAGTTACAACCTTTTGAGAGTTCATTTGTACTACTTTTCAAATTTATGGTCATTTAGTTCAAAATAAATCATTAAATGCATTAAAAATGTCAAATGAAGTCAGAAAGGGTTGACAATGGATGATGTGCCTTTGGATGGTGCATATTGAACACAAAAAAAGTATGGAGTTAAAATACTTCAAAAGAGATTGTCCAATTTGTACAGATTTTGCCGTAGCCCTCTCAACTCTTTAGAAGTTCCTATGTGGGTGTAATTATGATGTTATGCCAAGTTACAACCTTTTCAGAGTTCACTTGTTCTACTTTTCAAATTTAGGGTCATTTAGCTCAAAATAAATCATTAAATGCATGAAAAATATCAAATGAAGTCAGACAGGGTTGAAAATTGATGATGTGCCTTTGACTGGTGCATATTGAACACACAAAAAGTATGGAGTTAAAATAAGTTATTAAAAATGAAATCCCTTTGTAATAGATGAGTTTTTGTCCGAAACCCTCATACTTCGAAAGAGATTGTCCAATTTGTACACCAAGTGCATCCAGTTTTTGCCGCAACCCTCTCAACTCTTAAGAAGTTGCTATGTGGGTGAAATTATGATGTCATGCCAAGTTACAACCTTTTCAGAGTTCATTTGTACTACTTTTCAAATTTAGGGTCATTTAGTTCAAAATAAATCATTAAATGCATTAAAAATGTCAAATGAAGTCAGAAAGGGTTGACAATGGATGATGTGCCTTTGAATGGTGCATATTGAACACGAAAAAAGTATGGAGTTAAAATACTTCAAAAGAGATTGTCCAATTTGTACAGTTTTTACCGTAGCCCTCTCAACTCTTTAGAAGTTCCTATGTGGGTGTAATTATGATGTTATGCCAAGTTACAACCTTTTCAGAGTTCATTTGTTCTACTTTTCAAATTTAGGGTCATTTAGCTCAAAATAAATCATTAAATGCATGAAAAATATCAAATGAAGTCAGACAGGGTTGAAAATTGATGATGTGCCTTTGACTGGTGCATATTGAACGCACAAAAAGTATGGAGTTAAAATAAGTTATTAAAAATGAAATCCCTTTGTAATAGATGAGTTTTTGTCCGAAACCCTCATACTTCGAAAGAGATTGTCCAATTTGTACACCAAGTGCATCGAGTTTTTGCCGCAACCCTCTCAACTCTTAAGAAGTTGCTATGTGGGTGAAATTATGATGTCATGCCAAGTTACAACCTTTTGAGAGTTCATTTGTACTACTTTTCAAATTTAGGGTCATTTAGTTCCAAATAAATCATTAAATGCATTAAAAATGTCAAATGAAGTCAGAAAGGGTTGACAATGGATGATGTGCCTTTGAACGGTGCATATTGAAGACAAAAAAAGTATGGAGTTAAAATACTTCAAAAGAGATTGTCCAATTTGTACAGTTTTTGCCGTAGCCCTCTCAACTCTTTAGAAGTTCCTATGTGGGTGTAATTATGATGTTATGCCAAGTTACATCCTTTTCAGAGTTCATTTGTTCTACTTTTCAAATTTAGGGTCATTTAGCTCAAAATAAATCATTAAATGCATGAAAAATATCAAATGAAGTCAGACAGGGTTGAAAATTGATGATGTGCCTTTGACTCGTGCATATTGAACACACAAAAAGTATGGAGTTAAAATATGTTCTTAAAAATGAAATCCCATTGTAATAGATAAGTTTTTGTCCAAAACCCTCATACTTCCAAAGAGATTGTCCAATTTGTACACCAAGTGCATCCAGTTTTTGCCGTAACCCTCTCAACTCTTAAGAACTTGCTATGTGGGTGAAACTATGATGTCATGCCAAGTTACAACCTTTTCAGAGTTCATTTGTACTGCTTTTCAAATTTAGGGTCATTTAGCTCAAAATAAATCATTAAATGCATGAAAAATATCAAATGAAGTCAGACAGGGTTGAAAATTGATGATGTGCCTTTGACTGGTGCATATTGAACGCACAAAAAGTATGGAGTTAAAATAAGTTATTAAAAATGAAATCCCTTTGTAATAGATGAGTTTTTGTCCGAAACCCTCATACTTCGAAAGAGATTGTCCAATTTGTACACCAAGTGCATCGAGTTTTTGCCGCAACCCTCTCAACTCTTAAGAAGTTGCTATGTGGGTGAAATTATGATGTCATGCCAAGTTACAACCTTTTCAGAGTTCATTTGTACTACTTTTCAAATTTAGGGTCATTTAGTTCAAAATAAATCATTAAATGCATTAAAAATGTCAAATGAAGTCAGAAAGGGTTGACAATGGATGATGTGCCTTTGAATGGTGCATATTGAACACGAAAAAAGTATGGAATTAAAATACTTCAAAAGAGATTGTCCAATTTGTACAGTTTTTGCCGTAGCCCTCTCAACTCTTTAGAAGTTCCTATGTGGGTGTAATTATGATGTTCTGCCAAGTTACAACCTTTTCAGAGTTCATTTGTTCTACTTTTCAAATTTAGGGTCATTTAGCTCAAAATAAATCATTAAATGCATGAAAAATATCAAATGAAGTCAGACAGGGTTGAAAATTGATGATGTGCCTTTGACTGGTGCATATTGAACGCACAAAAAGTATGGAGTTAAAATAAGTTATTAAAAATGAAATCCCTTTGTAATAGATGAGTTTTTGTCCAAAACCCTCATACTTCCAAAGAGATTGTCCTATTTGTACACCAAGTGCATCCAGTTTTTGCCGTAACCCTCTCAACTCTTAAGAACTTGCTATGTGGGTGAAATTATGATGTCATGGCAAGTTACAACCTTTTCAGAGTTCATTTGTACTGCTTTTCAAATTTAGGGTCATTTAGCTCCAAATAAATCATTAAATGCATGAAAAATATCAAATGAAGTCAGAAAGGGTTGAAAATTGACGATGTGCGTTTGAATGGTGCATATTGAACACACAAAAAGTATGGAGTTAAGATAATTTATTAAAAATGAAATCCCTTTGGAATACATGAGTGTTCATCGAAACCCTCATACTTCGAAAAAGATTGTCCAATTTGTACAGTTTTTGCCGTAACCCTCTCAACTCTTTAGAAATTGCTATGTGGGTGAAATTATTATGTCATGCCACATTAGAACCTTTTCAGAGCTCATTTGTACTGCTTTGCAAATTTAGGGTCATTTAGCTCAAAATAAATCATTAAATGCATGAAAAATATCAAATGAAGTCGGAAAGGGTTGAAAATTGGTGATGTGCCTTTGAATGGTGCATATTGAACACACAAAAAGTATGGAGTTAAAATAAGTTATTAAAAATGAAATCCCTTTGTAATAGATGAGTTTTTGTCCGGAACCCTCATACTTCAAAAGAGATTGTCCAATTTGTACACGAAGTGCATCCAGTTTTTGCTGTAACCCTCTCAACTCTTTAGAAGTTGCTATGTGGGTGAAATTATGATGCCATGCCAAGTTACAACCTTTTTAGAGTTCATTTGTTTTGCTTTTCAAATTTAGGGTCATTTAGCTCAAAATAAATCATTAAAAGCATGAAAAATATCAAATGAAGTCAGAAAGGGTTGAAAATTGACCATGTGCCTTTGACTGGTGCATATTGAACACACAATAAAATTATGGAGTTAAAATAAGTTATTAAAAATTAAATTCCTTTGTAATAGATGAGTTTTTGTCCAAAACCCTCATACTACGAAAGAGATTGTCCAATTTGTACACCAAGTGCATCCAGTTTGTTCCGTGACCCTCTCAACTCTGAAGAAGTTGCTATGTGGGTGAAATTATGATGTCATGCCAACTTACAACCTGTTCAGAGTTCATTTGTACTCCTTTTCAAATTTAGGGTCATTTAGCTCAAAATAAATCATTAAATGCATGAAAAATATCAAATGAAGTCAGAAAGGGTTGAAAATTGACGATGTGCGTTTGAATGGTGCATAGTGAACACAGAAAAAAGTATGGAGTTAATATAATTTATTAAAAATGAAATCCCTTTGGAATAGATGAGTGTTCATCCAAAACACTCATACTTCGAAAAAGATTGTCCAATTTGTACAGTTTTTGCCGTAACCCTCTCAACTCTTTAGAAATTTCTATGTGGGTGAAATTATTATGTCATGCCAAATTACAACCTTTTCAGAGTTCATTTGTACTGCTTTTCAAATTTAGGGTCATTTAGCTCAAAATAAATCATTAAATGCATGAAAAATATCAAATGAAGTCGGAAAGGGTTCAAAATTGATGATGTGCCTTTGAATGGTGCATATTGAACACACAAAAAGTATGGATTTAAAATAAGTTATTAAAAATGAAATCCCATTGTAATAGATGAGTTTTTGTCCGGAACCCTCATACTTCAAAAGAGATTGTCCAATTTGTACACGAAGTGCATCCAGTTTTTCCGTAACCCTCTCAACTATTTAGAAGTTTCTATGTGGGTGAAATTATGATGTCAAGCCAAGTTACAACCTTTTCAGAGTTCATTTGTACTACTTTTCAAATTTAGGGTCATTTAGCTCAAAATAAATCACTAAATGCATGAAAAATATCAAATGAAGTCAGATAGGATTGCAAATTGATGATGTGCCTTTGAATAGTGCATACTGAACACACAAAAATTATGGAGTTAAAATAAGTTATTAAACATGAAATCCCTTTGTAATAGATGAGGTTTTGTCCAAAACCCTCATACTTCGAAAGAGATTGTCCAATTTGTACACCAAGTGCATCCAGTTTTTGTCGTAACCCTCTCAACTCTTTAGAAATTGCTGTGTGGGTGAAATTATGATGTCATGCCAATTTACAACCTTTTAAGAGTTCATTGTACTCCTTCTCAAATTTAGGGTCATTTAGCTGAAAATAAATCATTAAATACATGCAAAATATCAAATGAAGTCAGAAAGGGTTGCAAATTGATGATGTGCCTTTGAATAGTGCATATTGAACACACAAAAATTATGGAGTTAAAATAATTTATTAAACATGAAATCCCTTTGTCATAGATGAGGTTTTGTCCGAAACCCTCACACTTCGCAAGAAATTGTCCAATTTGTACATCAAGTGCATCCAGTTTTTGCCGTAACCATCTCAACTCTTTAGAAGTTCCTATGTGGGTGAAATTATGATGTCATGCGAAGTTACAACCTTTTCAGAGTTCATTTGTTCTGCTTTTCAAATTTAGGGTCATTTAGCTCAAAATAAATCATTAAATGCATGAAAAATATCAAATTAAGTCAGAAAGGGTTGAAAATTGATGATGTTCCTTCGACTGGTGCATATTGTACACACAAAAATTATGGAATTAAAATAAGTTATTAAAAACGAAATCCCTTTGTAATAGATGAGTTTTTGTCCAAAACCCTCATACTTCGAAAGAGATTGTCCAATTTGTACACCAAGTGCATCCAGTTTTTGTCGTAACCCTCTCAACACTTAAGAAGTTAATATGTGGGTGAAATTATGATGTCATGCCAAGTTACAACCTTTTCAAAATTCATTTGTACTTATTTTCAAATTTAGGGTCATTTAGCTCAAAATAAATCATTAAATGCATGAAAAATATGAAATGAAGTCAGAAAGGGTTGAAAAATGATGATGTGCCTTTGACTGGTGCATATTGAACACACAAAAAGTATGGAGTTAAAATAAGTTATTAAAAATGAAATCCCTGTGTAATAGATGAGTTTTCGTCCGGAAGCCTCATACTTCAAAAGAGATTGTCCAATTTGTACACCAAGTGCATCCAGTTTTTCCGTAACCCTCTCAACTCTTTAGAAGTTTCTACGTGGGTGAAATTATGATGTCATGCCAAGTTACAACCTTTTCAAAGTTCAGTTGTACTCCTTTTCAAATTTAGGGTCATTTAGCTCAAAATAAATCACTAAATGCATGAAAAATATCAAATGAAGTCGGAAAGGGTTGCAAATTGATGATGTGCCTTTGAATAGTGCATATTGAACACACAAAAATTATGGAGTTAAAATAAGTTATCAAACATGAAATCCCTTTGTAATAGATGAGGTTTTGTCCGAAACCCTCACACTTCGAAAGAGATTGTCCAATTTGTACACCAAGTGCACCTAGTTTTTGCCGTAACCATCTCAACTCTTTAGAAGTTCCTATGTGGGTGAAATTATGATGTCATGCGAAGTTACAACCTTTTCAGAGTTCATTTGTTCTGCTTTTCAAATTTAGGGTAATTTAGCTCAAAATAAATCATTAAATGCATGAAAAATATCAAATGAAGTCAGCAAGGGTTGAAAATTGATGATGTGCCTTTGACTGGTGCATATTGTACAGACAAAAATTATGGAGTTAAAATAAGTTATTAAAAACGAAATCCCTTTGTAATAGATGAGTTTTTGTCCAAAACCCTCATACTTCGAAAGAGATTGTCCAATTTGTACACCAAGTGCATCCAGTTTTTGTCGTAACCCTCTCAACTCTTAAGAAGTTAATATGTGGGTGTAATTATGATGTCATGCCAAGTTACAACCTTCTCAAAATTCATTTGTACTTCTTTTCAAATTCAGGGTCATTTAGCTCAAATCAAATCATTAAATGCATGAAAAATATGAAATGAAGTCAGGAAGGGTTGAAAATTGATGATGTGCCTTTGACTCATGCATATTGAACACACAAAAAGTATGGAGTTAAAATAAGTTATTAAAAATGAAATCCCTTTGTAATAGATGAGTTTTCGTCCGAAACCCTCATACTTGAAAAGAGATTGTCCAATTTGTACACGAAGTGCATCTAGTTTTTTCCGTAACCCTCTCAACTCTTTAGAAGTTGCTATGTGGGTGAAATTATGATGTCATGCCAAGTTACAACCTTTTCAGAGTTCATTTGTACTGCTTTTCAAATTTAGGGTCATTTAGCTAAAAATAAATCATTAAATTCATGAAAAATATCGAATGAAGTAAAAAAGGGTTGAAAATTGATGATGAGCCTTTGAATGGTCCATATTGAACACACAAAAAGTGTGGAGTTAAAATAAGTTATTAAAAATGAAATCTCTTTGTAATAGACGAGTTTTCGTCCGAAACCCTCATACTTCAAAAGAGATTGTCCAATTTGTACACGAAGTGCATCCAGATTTTTCCGTAACCCTCTCAACTCTTTAGAAGTTTCCATGTGGGTGAAATTATGATGTCATGCCAAGTTACAAACTTTTCAGAGTTCATTTGTACTGCTTTTCAAATTCAGGGTCATTTAGGTCAAAATAAATCATTAAATGCATGGAAAATATCAAATGAAGTCAGAAAGGGTTGAAAAATGATGATGTGCCTTTGAATGGTGCATATTGAACACACAAAAAGTATGGAGTTAAAATAAGTTATTAAAAATGAAATCCCTTTGTAATAGATGAGTTTTCGTCCGAAACCCTCATACTTCAAAAGAGATTGTCCAATTTGTACACGAAGTGCATCCAGTTTTTTCCGTAACCCTCTCAACTCTTTAGAAGTTTCCATGTGGGTGAAATTATGATGTCATGCCAAGTTACAAACTTTTCAGAGTTCATTTGTACTGCTTTTCAAATTCAGGGTCATTTAGGTCAAAATAAATCATTAAATGCATGGAAAATATCAAATGAAGTCTCAAAGAGTTGAAAAATGATGATGTGCCTTTGAATGGTGCATATTGAACACACAAAAAGTATGGAGTTAAAATAAGTTATTAAAAATGAAATTCCTTTGTAATAGATGAGTTTTTTTCCGAAACCCTCATACTTCGAATGAGATTTTCCAATTTGTACACCAAGTGCATCTAGTTTTTGCCGTAACCCTCTCAACACTTAAGAAGTTGCTATGTGGGTGAAATTATGATGTCATGCCAAGTTACAAACTTTTCAGAGTTCATTTGTACTGCTTTTCAAATTGAGGGCCATTTATTTCAAAATAAATCATTAAATGCATGAAAAATATCAAATGAAGTCAGAAAGGGTTGACAATTGATGATGTGCCTTTGAATGGTGCATATTGAACACACACAAAGTATGAAGTTAAAATACTTCGAAAGAGATTGTCCAATCTGTACAGTTTTTGTCGTAACCCTCTCAACAATTTCTAAGTTGCTATGTGGGTGAAATTATGATGTCATGCCAAGTTACAACCTTTTCAGAGTTCATTTGTTTTGCTTTTCAAATTTAGGGTCATTTAGCTCAAAATAAGTCATTAAATGCATGAAAAATATCAAATGAAGTCAGAAAGGGTTGAAAATCAATGATATGCCTTTGACTGGTGCATATTGAACAGACAAAAATTACGGAGTTAAAATAAGTTATTAAGAATAAAATCCCTTTGTAATAGATGAGTTTTTCTCCAAAACCCTCATACTTCGAAAGAGATTGTCCAATTTGTACACCAAGTGCATCCCGTTTTTGTCGTAACCCACTCAACTCTTAAGAAGTTGCTATGTGGGTGAAATTGTGATGTCATGCCAAGTTACAACCTTTTCAGAGTTCATTTGTACTGCTTTTCAAATTTAGGGTCATTTAGCTCAAAATAAATCATTAAATGCATGAAAAATATCAAATGAAGTCAGTAAGGGTTGAAAATTGATAATGTGCGCTTGAATGGTGCATATTGAACACACAAAAAGTATGGAGTTAAAATAAGTTATTAAAAATGAAATCCCTTTGGAATAAATGAGTGTTCATCCGAAACCCTCATACTTCGAAAGAGATTGTCCAATTTGTACAATTTTGGCCGTAACCCTCTCAACTCTTTAGAAATATATGTGGGTGAAATGATGATGTCATCCAAATTACAACCTTTTCAGAGTTCATTTGTACTGCTTTTCAAATTTAGGGTCATTTAGCTCAAAATAAATCTTTAAATGCATGAAAAATATCAAATGAAGTCAAAAAGTGTTGAAAATTGATGATGTGCCTTTGAATAGTGCATATTGAACACACAAAAAGTATGGAGTTAAAATAAGTTATTAAAAATGAAATCCCTTTGTAATAGATGAGTTTTCGTCCGAAACCCTCATACTTCAAAAGAGATTGTCCAATTTGTACACGAAGTGCATCCAGTTTTTTCCGTAACCCTCTCAACTCTTTACAAGTTTCCATGTGGGTGAAATTATGATGTCATGCCAAGTTACAAACTTTTCAGAGTTCATTCGTACTGCTTTTCAAATTCAGGGTCATTTAGGTCAAAATAAATCATTAAATGCATGGAAAATATCAAATGAAGTCAGAAAGGGTTGAAAAATGATGATGTGCCTTTGAATGGTGCATATTGAACACACAAAAAGTATGGAGTTAAAATAAGTTATTAAAAATGAAATTCCTTTGTAATAGATGAGTTTTTTTTCCGAAACCCTCATACTTCGAATGAGATTGTCCAATTTGTACACCAAGTGCATCTAGTTTTTGCCGTAACCCTCTCAACACTTAAGAAGTTGCTATGTGGGTGAAATTATGATGTCATGCCAAGTTACAAACTTTTCAGAGTTCATTTGTACTGCTTTTCAAATTTAGGGCCATTTATTTCAAAATAAATCATTAAATGCATGACAAATATCAAATGAAGTCAGAAAGGGTTGACAAGTGATGATGTGCCTTTGAATGGTGCATATTGAACACACACAAAGTATGAAGTTAAAATACTTCGAAAGAGATTGTCCAATTTGTACAGTTTTTGCCGTAACCCTCTCAACTCTTTAGAAGTTGCTATGTGGGTGACATTATGATGTCATGCCAAGTTACAACCTTTTCAGAGTTCATTTGTTTTGCTTTTCTAATTTAGGGTCATTTAGCTCAAAATAAATCATTAAATGCCTGAAAAATATCAAATGAAGTCACAAAGGGTTGAAAATTGATAATGTGCTTTGAATGGTGCATATTGAACACACAAAAAGTATGGAGTTAAAATAAGTTATTAAAAACGAAATCCCTTTGTAATAGATGAGTTTTGGTCCAAAACCCTCATACTTCGAAAGAGATTGTCCAATTTGTACACCAAGTGCATCCAGTTTCTGCCGTAACCCTCTCAACTCTTAAGAAGTTGCTATGTTGGAGAAATTATGATGTCATGCCAAGTTACAACCTTTTCAGAGTTCATTTGTACTGCTTTCCAAATTTAGGGTCATTTAGTTCAAAATAAATCATTAAATGCATGAAAAATATCAAATGAAGTCAGAAAGGGTTGACAATTGATCATGTGCCTTTGAGTGGTGCATATTGAACACATAAAAAGTATGGAGTTAAAATACTTCGAAAGAGATTGTCCAATTTGTACAGTTTTTGCCGTAACCCTCTCAACTCTTTAGAAGTTGCTATGTGGGTCAAATTATGATGTCATGCCAAGTTACAACCTTTTCAGAGTTCATTTGTTCTGCTTTTCAAATTTAGGGTCATTTAGCTCAAAATAAATCATTAAATGCATGAAAAATATCAAATGAAGTCAGAAAGGGTTGAAAATCTATGATGTACCTTTGACTGGTGCATATTGAACACACAAAAATTACGGAGTTAAAATAAGTTATTAAAAATAAAATCCCGTTGTAATAGATGAGTTTTTGTCCAAAACCCTCATACTTCGAAAGAGATTGTCCAATTTGGACACCAAGTGCATCCAGTTTTCGCCGTAACCCTCTCAACTCTTAAGGAGTTTCTATGTGGGTGAAATTATGATGTCATGCCAAGTTACAACCTTTTCAGAGTTCATTTGTACTGCTTTTCAAATTTAGGGTCATTTAGCTCAAAATAAATCATTAAATGCATGACAAATATCAAATGAAGTCAGTAAGGGTTGAAAATTGATGATGCGTGTTTGAATGGTGCACATTGAACACACAAAAAGTATGGAGTTAAAATAAGTTATTAAAAATGAAATCCCTTTGTAATAGATGAGTGTTCATCAAAAACCCTCATACTTTGAAAGAGATTGTCCAATTTGTACAGTTTTTGCCGTAACCCTCTCAACTCTTTAGAAATATATGTGGGTGAAATTATGATGTCATCCAAATTACAACCTTTTTAGAGTTCATTTGTACTGCTTTTCAAATTTAGGGTCATTTAGCTCAAAATAAATCATTAAATGCCTAAAAACTATCAAATGAAGTCAGAAAGGGTTGAAAATTGATGATGTGCCTTTTAATGGTGCATATTGAACACACAAAAAGTATGGAGTTAAAATAAGTTATTAAAAATGAAATCCCTTTGTAATAGATGAGTTTTCGTCGGAAACCCTCATACTTCAAAAGAGATTCTCCAATTTGTACACGTAGTGCATCCAGTTTTTGTCGTAACCCTCTCAACTCTTTAGAAATTGCTATGTGGGTGAAATTATGATGTCATGCCAATTTACAACATTTTAAGAGTTCATTGTACTCCTTTTGAAATTTAGGGTCATTTAGCTCATAATAAATTATTAAATACATGCAAAATATCAAATGAATTCAAAAAGGGTTGAAAATTGATGATGTGCCTTTGAATGGTGCATATTGAACACACAAAAAATATGGAGTTAAAATAAGTTATTAAAAATGATATCCCTTTGTTATAGATGAGTTTTCGTCCGAAACCCTGGTACTTCAAAAGAGATTGTCCAATTTGTACATAAAGTGCATCCAGTTTTTTCCGTAACCCTCTCAACTCTTTAGAAGTTTCTATGTGGGTGTAATTATGATGTCATGCCAAGTTAGAACCTTTTCAGAGTTCATTTGTACCGCTTTTCAAATTCAGGGTCATTTAGTTCAAAATAAATCATTAAATGCATGAATAATATCAAATGAAGTCAGAAAGGGTTGACAATTGATGATGTGCCTTTGAATGGTGCATATTGAAGACACAAAAAGTATGGAGTTAAAATAAGTTATTAAAAATGAAATCCCTTTGTAGTAGATGAGTTTTCGTCCGAAACCCTCATACTTCAAAAGAGATTGTCCAATTTGTACACGAAGTGCATCCGGTTTTTGCCGTAACCCTCTCAACTCTTTAGAAGTTGCTATGTGGGTGAAATTATGATGTCACGCCAAGTTACAACCTTTTCAGAGTTCATTTATTCTGCTTTTCAAATTTAGGGCCATTTATTTCAAAATAAATCATTAAATGCATGAAAAATATCAAATGAAGTCAGAAAGGGTTGACAAGTGATGATGTGTCTTTGACTGGTGCATATTGAACACACAAAAAGTATGGAGTTAAAATACTTCGAAAGAGATTGTCCAATTTGTACAGTTTTTGCCGTAACCGTCTAAACTCATTAGAAGTTGCTATGTGGGTGACATTATGATGTCATGCCAAGTTACAACCTTTTCAGAGTTCATTTGTTCTACTTTTCAAATTTAGGGTCATTTAGCTCAAAATAAATCATTAAATGCATGAAAAATATCAAATGAAGTTAGAAAGGGTTGAAGATTGATGATGTGCTTTTGACTTGTGCATATTGAACACGCAAAAAATATGGAGTTAAAATAAGTTATTAAAAACGAAATCCCTTTGTAATAGATGAGTTTTGGTCCAAAACCCTCATACTTCGAAAGAGATTGTCCAATTTGTACACCAAGTGCATCCAGTTTCTGCCGTAACCCTCTCAACTCTTAAGAAGTTGCTTTGTTGGAGAAATTATGATGTCATGCCAAGTTACAACCTTTTCAGAGTTCATTTGTACTGCTTTCCAAATTTAGGGTCATTTAGTTCAAAATAAATCATTAAATGCATGAAAAATATCAAATGAAGTCAGAAAGGGTTGACAATTGATCATGTGCCTTTGAGTGGTGCATATTGAACACATAAAAAGTATGGAGTTAAAATACCTCGAAAGAGATTGTCCAATTTGTACAGTTTTTGCCGTAACCCTCTCAACTCTTTAGAAGTTGCTATGTGGGTCAAATTATGATGTCATGCCAAGTTACAACCTTTTCAGAGTTCATTTGTTCTGCTTTTCAAATTTAGGGTCATTTAGCTCAAAATAAATCATTAAATGCATGAAAAATATCAAATGAAGTCAGAAAGGGTTGAAAATCTATGATGTACCTTTGACTGGTGCATATTGAACACACAAAAATTACGGAGTTAAAATAAGTTATTAAAAATAAAATCCCGTTGTAATAGATGAGTTTTTGTCCAAAACCCTCATACTTCGAAAGAGATTGTCCAATTTGGACACCAAGTGCATCCAGTTTTCGCCGTAACCCTCTCAACTCTTAAGGAGTTTCTATGTGGGTGAAATTATGATGTCATGCCAAGTTACAACCTTTTCAGAGTTCATTTGTACTGCTTTTCAAATTTAGGGTCATTTAGCTCAAAATAAATCATTAAATGCATGACAAATATCAAATGAAGTCAGTAAGGGTTGAAAATTGATGATTTGTGTTTGAATGGTGCACATTGAACACACAAAAAGTATGGAGTTAAAATAAGTTATTAAAAATGAAATCCCTTTGTAATAGATGAGTGTTCATCAAAAACCCTCATACTTTGAAAGAGATTGTCCAATTTGTACAGTTTTTGCCGTAACCCTCTCAACTCTTTACTAAATATATGTGGGTGAAATTATGATGTCATCCAAATTACAACCTTTTTAGAGTTCATTTGTACTGCTTTTCAAATTTAGGTTCATTTAGCTCAAAATAAATCATTAAATGCATAAAAACTATCAAATGAAGTCAGAAAGGGTTGAAAATTGATGATGTGCCTTTTAATGGTGCATATTGAACGCACAGAAAGTATGGAGTTAAAATAAGTTATTAAAAATGAAATCCCTTTGTAATAGATGAGTTTTCGTCGGAAACCCTCATACTTCAAAAGAGATTGTCCAAGTTGTACACGTAGTGCATCCAGTTTTTGCCGTAACCCTCTCAACTCTTTAGAAATTGCTATGTGGGTGAAATTATGATGTCATGCCAATTTACAACATTTTAAGAGTTCATTGTACTCCTTTTGAAATTTAGGGTCATTTAGCTCAAAATAAATTATTAAATATATGCAAAATATAAAATGAATTCAAAAAGGGTTGAAAATTGATGATGTGCCTTTGAATGGTGCATATTGAACACACAAAAAATATGGAGTTAAAATAAGTTATTAAAAATGATATCCCTTTGTTATAGATGAGTTTTCGTCCGAAACCCTGGTACTTCAAAAGAGATTGTCCAATTTGTACATAAAGTGCATCCAGTTTTTTCCGTAACCCTCTCAACTCTTTAGAAGTTTCTATGTGGGTGTAATTATGATGTCATGCTAAGTTACAACCTTTTCAGAGTTCATTTGTTTTGCTTTTCAAATTTAGGGTCATTTAGCTCAAAATAAATCATTAAATGCCTGAAAAATATCAAATGAAGTCACAAAGGGTTGAAAATTGATAATGTGCTTTGAATGGTGCATATTGAACACACAAAAAGTATGGAGTTAAAATAAGTTATTAAAAACGAAATCCCTTTGTAATAGATGAGTTTTGGTCCAAAACCCTCATACTTCGAAAGAGATTGTCCAATTTGTACACCAAGTGCATCCAGTTTCTGCCGTAACCCTCTCAACTCTTAAGAAGTTGCTATGTTGGAAAATTATGATGTCATGCCAAGTTACAACCTTTTCAGAGTTCATTTGTACTGCTTTCCAAATTTAGGGTCATTTAGTTCAAAATAAATCATTAAATGCATGAAAAATATCAAATGAAGTCAGAAAGGGTTGACAATTGATCATGTGCCTTTGAGTGGTGCATATTGAACACATAAAAAGTATGGAGTTAAAATACTTCGAAAGAGATTGTCCAATTTGTACAGTTTTTGCCGTAACCCTCTCAACTCTTTAGAAGTTGCTATGTGGGTCAAATTATGATGTCATGCCAAGTTACAACCTTTTCAGAGTTCATTTGTTCTGCTTTTCAAATTTAGGGTCATTTAGCTCAAAATAAATCATTAAATGCATGAAAAATATCAAATGAAGTCAGAAAGGGTTGAAAATCTATGATGTACCTTTGACTGGTGCATATTGAACACACAAAAATTACGGAGTTAAAATAAGTTATTAAAATAAAATCCCGTTGTAATAGATGAGTTTTTGTCCAAAACCCTCATACTTCGAAAGAGATTGTCCAATTTGGACACCAAGTGCATCCAGTTTTCGCCGTAACCCTCTCAACTCTTAAGGAGTTTCTATGTGGGTGAAATTATGATGTCATGCCAAGTTACAACCTTTTCAGAGTTCATTTGTACTGCTTTTCAAATTTAGGGTCATTTAGCTCAAAATAAATCATTAAATGCATGACAAATATCAAATGAAGTCAGTAAGGGTTGAAAATTGATGATTTGTGTTTGAATGGTGCACATTGAACACACAAAAAGTATGGAGTTAAAATAAGTTATTAAAAATGAAATCCCTTTGTAATAGATGAGTGTTCATCAAAAACCCTCATACTTTGAAAGAGATTGTCCAATTTGTACAGTTTTTGCCGTAACCCTCTCAACTCTTTACTAAATATATGTGGGTGAAATTATGATGTCATCCAAATTACAACCTTTTTAGAGTTCATTTGTACTGCTTTTCAAATTTAGGTTCATTTAGCTCAAAATAAATCATTAAATGCATAAAAACTATCAAATGAAGTCAGAAAGGGTTGAAAATTGATGATGTGCCTTTTAATGGTGCATATTGAACACACAAAAAGTATGGAGTTAAAATAAGTTATTAAAAATGAAATCCCTTTGTAATAGATGAGTTTTCGTCGGAAACCCTCATACTTCAAAAGAGATTGTCCAATTTGTACACGTAGTGCATCCAGTTTTTGTCGTAACCCTCTCAACTCTTTAGAAATTGCTATGTGGGTGAAATTATGATGTCATGCCAATTTACAACATTTTAAGAGTTCATTGTACTCCTTTTGAAATTTAGGGTCATTTAGCTCATAATAAATTATTAAATACATGCAAACTATCAAATGAATTCAAAAAGGGTTGAAAATTGATGATGTGCCTTTGAATGGTGCATATTGAACACACAAAAAATATGGAGTTAAAATAAGTTATTAAAAATGATATCCCTTTGTTATAGATGAGTTTTCGTCCGAAACCCTGGTACTTCAAAAGAGAGTGTCCAATTTGTACATAAAGTGCATCCAGTTTTTTCCGTAACCCTCTCAACTCTTTAGAAGTTTCTATGTGGGTGTAATTATGATGTCATGCCAAGTTACAACCTTTTCAGAGTTCATTTGTACCGCTTTTCAAATTCAGGGTCATTTAGTTCAAAATAAATCATTAAATGCATGAATAATATCAAATGAAGTCAGAAAGGGTTGACAATTGATGATGTGCCTTTGAATGGTGCATATTGAAGACACAAAAAGTATGGAGTTAAAATAAGTTATTAAAAATGAAATCCCTTTGTAGTAGATGAGTTTTCGTCCGAAACCCTCATACTTCAAAAGAGATTGTCCAATTTGTACATGAAGTGCATCCGGTTTTTGCCGTAACCCTCTCAACTCTTTAGAAGTTGCTATGTGGGTGAAATTATGATGTCACGCCAAGTTACAACCTTTTCAGAGTTCATTTATTCTGCTTTTCAAATTTAGGGCCATTTATTTCAAAATAAATCATTAAATGCATGAAAAATATCAAATGAAGTCAGAAAGGGTTGACAAGTGATGATGTGTCTTTGACTGGTGCATATTGAACACACAAAAAGTATGGAGTTAAAATACTTCGAAAGAGATTGTCCAATTTGTACAGTTTTTGCCGTAACCGTCTAAAGTCATTAGAAGTTGCTATGTGGGTGACATTATGATGTCATGCCAAGTTACAACCTTTTCAGAGTTCATTTGTTCTACTTTTCAAATTTAGGGTCATTTAGCTCAAAATAAATCATTAAATGCATGAAAAATATCAAATGAAGTCAGAAAGGGTTGAAGATTGATGATGTGCTTTTGACTTGTGCATATTGAACACGCAAAAAATATGGAGTTAAAATAAGTTATTAAAAACGAAATCCCTTTGTAATAGATGAGTTTTGGTCCAAAACCCTCATACTTCGAAAGAGATTGTCCAATTTGTACACCAAGTGCATCCAGTTTCTGCCGTAACCCTCTCAACTCTTAAGAAGTTGCTATGTTGGAGAAATTATGATGTCATGCCAAGTTACAACCTTTTCAGAGTTCATTTGTACTGCTTTCCAAATTTAGGGTCATTTAGTTCAAAATAAATCATTAAATGCATGAAAAATATCAAATGAAGTCAGAAAGGGTTGACAATTGATCATGTGCCTTTGAGTGGTGCATATTGAACACATAAAAAGTATGGAGTTAAAATACTTCGAAAGAGATTGTCCAATTTGTACAGTTTTTGCCGTAACCCTCTCAACTCTTTAGAAGTTGCTATGTGGGTCAAATTATGATGTCATGCCAAGTTACAACCTTTTCAGAGTTCATTTGTTCTGCTTTTCAAATTTAGGGTCATTTAGCTCAAAATAAATCATTAAATGCATGAAAAATATCAAATGAAGTCAGAAAGGGTTGAAAATCTATGATGTACCTTTGACTGGTGCATATTGAACACACAAAAATTACGGAGTTAAAATAAGTTATTAAAAATAAAATCCCGTTGTAATAGATGAGTTTTTGTCCAAAACCCTCATACTTCGAAAGAGATTGTCCAATTTGGACACCAAGTGCATCCAGTTTTCGCCGTAACCCTCTCAACTCTTAAGGAGTTTCTATGTGGGTGAAATTATGATGTCATGCCAAGTTACAACCTTTTCAGAGTTCATTTGTACTGCTTTTCAAATTTAGGGTCATTTAGCTCAACATAAATCATTAAATGCATGACAAATATCAAATGAAGTCAGTAAGGGTTGAAAATTGATGATGTGCGTTTGAATGGTGCACATTGAACACACAAAAAGTATGGAGTTAAAATAAGTTATTAAAAATGAAATCCCTTTGTAATAGATGAGTGTCCATCAAAAACCCTCATACTTTGAAAGAGATTGTCCAATTTGTACAGTTTTTGCCGTAACCCTCTCAACTCTTTAGAAATATATGTGGGTGAAATTATGATGTCATCCAAATTACAACCTTTTTAGAGTTCATTTGTACTGCTTTTCAAATTTAGGGTCATTTAGCTCAAAATAAATCATTAAATGCATAAAAACTATCAAATGAAGTCAGAAAGGGTTGAAAATTGATGATGTGCCTTTTAATGGTGCATATTGAACACACAGAAAGTATGGAGTTAAAATAAGTTATTAAAAATGAAATCCCTTTGTAATAGATGAGTTTTCGTCGGAAACCCTCATACTTCAAAAGAGATTGTCCAATTTGTACACGTAGTGCATCCAGTTTTTGCCGTAACCCTCTCAACTCTTTAGAAATTGCTATGTGGGTGAAATTATGATGTCATGCCAATTTACAACATTTTAAGAGTTCATTGTACTCCTTTTGAAATTTAGGGTCATTTAGCTCAAAATAAATTATTAAATACATGCAAAATATAAAATGAATTCAAAAAGGGTTGAAAATTGATGATGTGCCTTCGAATGGTGCATATTGAACACACAAAAAATATGGAGTTAAAATAAGTTATTAAAAATGATATCCCTTTGTTATAGATGAGTTTTCGTCCGAAACCCTGGTACCTCAAAAGAGATTGTCCAATTTGTACATAAAGTGCATCCAGTTTTTTCCGTAACCCTCTCAACTCTTTAGAAGTTTCTATGTGGGTGTAATTATGATGTCATGCTAAGTTACAACCTTTTCAGAGTTCATTTGTACCGCTTTTCAAATTCATGGTCATTTAGTTCAAAATAAATCAATAAATGCATGAATAATATCAAATGAAGTCAAAAAGGGTTGACAATTGATGATGTGCCTTTGAATGGTGCATATTGAACACACAAAAAGTATGGAGTTAAAATAAGTTATTAAAAATGAAATCCCTTTGTAGTAGATGAGTTTTCGTCCGAAACCCTCATACTTCAAAAGAGATTGTCCAATTTGTACACGAAGTGCATCCGGTTTTTGCCGTAACCCTCTCAACTCTTTAGAAGTTGCTATGTGGGTGAAATTATGATGTCACGCCAAGTTACAACCTTTTCAGAGTTCATTTATTCTGCTTTTCAAATTTAGGGTCATTTAGCTCAAAATAAATCATTAAATGCATGAAAAATATCAAATGAACTCAGAAAGAGTTGAAAATTTATGATGTGTCTTTGACTGGTGCATATTGAACACACAAAAAGTATGGAGTTAAAATACTTCGAAAGAGATTGTCCAATTTGTACAGTTTTTGCCATAACCGTCTAAACTCATTAGAAGTTGCTATGTGGGTGAAATTATGATGTCATGCCAACTTACAACCTTTTCAGAGTTCATTTGTTCTACTTTTCAAATTTAGGGTCATTTAGCTCAAAATAAATCATTAAATGCATGAAAAATATCAAATGAAGTCAGAAAGGGTTGAAGATTGATGATGTGCTTTTGACTTGTGCATATTGAACACGCAAAAAATATGGAGTTAAAATAAGTTATTAAAAATGAAATCCCTTTGTAATAGATGAGTTTTTGTCCAAAACCCTCATACTTCGAAAGAGATTGTCAAATTTGTACACCAAGTGCATTCAGTTTTTGCCGTAACCCCCTCAACTCTTAAGAAGTTTCTATGTGGGTGAAATTATGATGTGATGCCAAGTTACAACCTTTTCATAGTTCATTTCTACTGCTTTTCAAATTTAGCGTCATTTTGCTCAAAATAAATAATTAAATGCATGAAAAATATCAAATGAAGTCAGAAAGGGTTCAAAATTGATGATGTGTGTTTGAATGGTGCATATTGAACACACAAAAAGTATGGAGATAAAATAAGTTATTAAAAATGAAATCCCTTTGTAATAGATGAGTGTTCATCCAAAACCCTCATACTTCGAAAGAGATTGTCCAGTTGGTACAGTTTTTGCCGTAACCCTCTCAACTCTTTAGAAATTGATATGTGGGTGAAATGATGATGGCATGCCAAGTTACAACCTTTTCAGAGTTCATTTATTCTGCTTTTGAAATTTAGGGTCATTTAGCTCAACATAAATCATTAAATGCATGAAAAATATCAAATGAAGTCAGAAAGGGTTGAAAATTGATGATGTGCCTTTGAATGGTGCATATTGAACATACAAAAAGTATGGAGTTAAAACAAGTTATTAAAAATGAAATCCCTTTGTAATAGATGAGTTTTCGTCCGAAACCCTCATACTTCAAAAGAGATTGTCCAATTTGTACACGAAGTGCACCTAGTTTTTGCCGTAACCCTCTCAACTCTTTAGAAGTTTCTTTGTGGGTGAAATTATGATGTCATGCCAAGTTACAACCTTTTCAGAGTTCGTTTGTACTGCTTTTCAAATTCAGGGTCATCTAGGTCAAAATAAATCATTAAATGTATGAAAAATATCAAACGAAGTCAGAAAGGGTTGAAAATTGATGATGTGGCTTTTAATGGTGCATATTGAACACACAAAAAGTATGGAGTTAAAATAAGTTATTAAAAATGAAATTCGTTGGTAATAGATGAGTTTTCTTCCGAAACCCTCATACTTCGAAAGAGATTGTCCAATTTGTACACCAAGTGCATCCAGTTTTTGCATAACCCTCTCAACTCTTAAGAAGTTGCTATGTGGGTGAAATTATGATGTCATGCCAAGTTAAAACCTTTTCAGAGTTCATTTGTACTGCTTTTCAAATTTAGGGTCATTTAGTTCAAAATAAATCATTAAATGCATGAAAAATATCAGATGAAGTCAGAAAGGGTTGACAATTGATGATGTGCCTTTGAATGGTGCATATTGAACACACAAAAAGTATTGAGTTAAAATAGTTCGGAAGAGATTGTCTAATTTGTACAGTTTTTGCCGTAACCCTCTCAACTCTTTAGAAGTTGCTATGTGGGTGAAATTATGATGTCATGCCAAGTTACAACCTTTTAAGAGTTCATTTGTTCTGATTTTCAAATTTAGGGTCATTTAGCTCAAAATAAATCATTAAATGCATGAAAAATATCAAATGAAGTCAGAAAGGGTTGAAAATTGATGATGTGCCTTTGACTAGTCCATATTGAACACACAAAATGTATGGAGTTAAAATAAGTTATTAAAATGAAATCCCTTTGTAATAGATGAGTGTTCATCCGAAATCCTCATACTTCGAAAGATATTGTCCAATTTCTACAGTTTTTGCCGTAACCCTCTCTACTCTTTAGAAATTGCTATGTGGGTGAAATTATGATGTGATGCCAAATTACATCCTTTTTCAGAGTTCAATTGTACTTCTTTTCAAATTTAGGATCATTTAGCTGAAAATATATCATTGAATGCATGAAAAATATCGAATGAAGTCAGAAAGGGTTGAAAATTGATGATGTGCCTTTGAATGGTGCATATTGAACACACAAAAAGTATGGAGCCAAAATAAGTTACTAAAAATGAAATCCCTTTGTAATAGATGAGTTTTCGTCCGAAACCCTCATACTTCAAAAGAGATTGTCCAATTTGTACACCGAGTGCATCCAGTTTTTGCCGTAACCCTCTCAACCCTTAAGAAGTTGCTATGTGGGTGAAATTATGATGTCATGCCAAGTTTCAACCTTTTCAGAGTTCTTTTGTACTGCTTTTCAAATTAAGGGCAATTTGCCTCGAAATAAATCATTAAATGCATGAAATATATCAAATGAAGTCAGAAAGGGTTGAAAATTGATGATGTGGCTTTGAATGGTGCATATTGAACACACAAAAATTATGGAGTTAAAATAGGTTATTAAAAATGAAATCCCTTTGTAATAGATGAGTTTTCGTCCGAAACCCTCATACTTCAAAAGAGATTGTCCAATTTGTACACAAAGTGCATCCAGTTTTTGCCTTAACCCTCTCAACTCTTTAGAAGTTGCTATGTGGGTGAAATTATGATGTCATGCCAAGTTACAACCTTTTCAGAGTTCATTTGTACTTCTTTTCAAATTTAGGGTCATTTAGTTCAAAATAAATCATTAAATGCATGAAAAATATCACATGAAGTGAGAAAGGGTTGACAATTGATGATGTGCCTTTGAATGGTGCATATTGAACACACAAAAAGTATGGAGTTAAAATACTTCAATAGAGATTGTCCAATTTGTACAGTTTTTGCCGTAACCCTCTCAACTCTTTAGAAGTTGCTATGTGGGTGAAATTATGATGTCATGCCAAGTTACAACCTTTTCAGAGTTCATTTGTTCTACTTTTCAAATTTAGGGTCATTTAGCTCAAAATAAATCATTAAATGCATGAAAAATATCAAATGAAGTCAGAAAGGGTTGAAAATTTATGGTGTGCCTTTGACTAGTGCATATTGAACACACAAAAAGTCTGGAGTTAAAATATGTTATTAAAAATGAAATCCCTTTGTAATAGATGAGTTTTCGTCCGAAACCCTGATACTTCAAAAGAGATTGTCCAATTTGTACACCAAGTGCATCCAGTTTTTGCCGTAATCCTCTCACCTCTTAAGAAGTTGCTATGTGGGTGAAATTATGATGTCATGCCAAGTTACAACCTTTTCAGAGTTCATTTGTACTGCTTTTCAAATTCAGGGTCATTTAGCTCAAAATAAATGATTAAATGCATGAAAAATATGAAATGAAGTCAGAAAGGGTTGAAAATTGATGATGTGCGTTTGAATGGTGCATATTGAACACACAAAAACTATGGAGTTAAAATAATTTATTAAAAATGAAATCCCTTTGCAATAGATGTGTGTTCATGTGAAACCCTCATACTTCGAAAGAGATTGTCCAATTCGTAAGGCTTTTGCCGTAACCCTCTCAACTCTTTAGAAATTGCTATGTGGGTGAAATTATGATGTCATGCCAAATTACAACCTTTTCAGAGTTCATTTGTACTGCTTTTCAAATTTAGGATCATTTAGCTCAAAATAAATCATTAAATGCATGAAAAATATCAAATGATGTCAAAAAGGGTTGAAAATTGATGATGTGCCTTTGAATGGTGCATATTGAACACACAAAACGTATGGAGTTAAGATACGTTATTAAAAATGAAATCCCTTTGTAATAGATGAGTTTTCGTCCGAAACCCTCATACTTCAAAAGAGATTGTCCAATTTGTACACGAAGTGCATCCAGTTTTTGCCGTAACCCTCTCAACTCTTTACAAGTTGCTATGTGGGTGAAATTATGATGTCATGCCAAGTTACAACCTTTTCAGAGTTCATTTGTACTCCTTTTCAAATTCAGGGTCATTTAGGACAAAATAAATCATTAAATGCATGAAAAATCTCAAATGAAGTCAGGAAGGGTTTTAAAATTGATGATTTGCCTTTAATGGTACATATTGCACACACAAAAAGTATGGAGTTAAAAGAAGTTATTAAAAATGAAATCCCTTTGTAATAGATGAGTTTTCGTCCGAAACCCTCACACTTCAACAGAGATTGTCCAATTTGTACACGAAGTGCATCCAGTTTTTGCCGTAACCCTCTCAACTCTTTAGAAGTTGCTATGTGGGTGAAAGTATAATGTCATGCGAGGTTACAACCTCTTTAGAGTTCATTTGTACTTCTTTTCAAATTTCGGGTCATTTAGGTCAAAATAAATCATTAAATGCATGAAAAATATCAAATGAAGTTAGGAAGGGTTGAAAATGATTATGTGACTTTGAATGGTGCATATTGAACACACAAAAAGTATGGAGTTAAAATAAGTTAATAGAAATGAAATCCCTTTGTAATAGATGAGTTATCGTCCGAAACCCTCATACTTCAAAAGAGATTGTCCAATTTGTACACTAAGTGCATCCAGTTTTTGCCGTAACCCTCTCAACTC
Source organism: Hordeum marinum (assembly GCA_022496015.1). Lineage (NCBI taxonomy): Eukaryota > Viridiplantae > Streptophyta > Magnoliopsida > Poales > Poaceae > Hordeum > Hordeum marinum. Next base: position 219,952,243 of record CM039672.1, read on the forward strand.
TTTAGAAGTTTCTATGTGGGTGAAATTATGATGTCATGCCAAGTTACAACCTTTTCAGAGTTCATTTGTACTGCTTTTCAAATTTAGGGTCATTTAGCTCAAAATAAATCACTAAATGCATGAAAAATATCAAATGAAGTCAGAAAGGGTGGAAAATTGATGATGTGTGTTTGAATGGTGCATATTGAACACACAAAAACTATGGAGTTAAAATAAGTTATTAAAAATGAAATCCCTTTGTAATAGATGAGTGTTCATACGAAACCCTCATACTTCGAAAGAGATTGTCCAATTTGTACCGTTTTGCCGTAACCCTCTCAACTCTTTAGAAATTGATATGTGGGTGAAATTATGATGTCATGCCGAATTACGACCTTTTCAGAGTTCATTTGTACTGCTTTTCAAATTTAGGGTCATTAGGTCAAAATAATTCATTAAATGCATGAAAAATATCAAATAAAGTCAGAAAGGGTTCAAAACTTATGATGTGCCTTTGAATGGTGCATATTGAACACAAAAAAAGTATGGAGTTAAAATAAATTATTACAAATGAAATCCCTTTGTAATAGATGAGCTTTCGTCCGAAACCCTCATACTTCAAAAGAGATTGTCCAATTTGTACACGAAGTGCATCTAGTTTTTGCCGTAACCCTCTCAACTCTTAAGAAGTTGCTATGTGGGTGAAATTATGATGTCATGCCAAGTTAAAACCTTTTTAGAGTTCATTTGTACTGCTTTTCAAATTTAGGGTCATTTAGTTCAAAATAAATCATTAAATGCATGAAAAATATCAGATGAAGTCAGAAAGGGTTGACAATTGATGATGTCCCTTTGAATGGTGCATATTGAACACACAAAAAGTATTGAGTTAAAATAGTTCGGAAGAGATTGTCTAATTTGTACAGTTTTTGCCATAACCCTCTCAACTCTTTAGAAGTTGCTATGTGGGTGAAATTATGATGTCATGCCAAGTTACAACCTTTTTAGAGTTCATTTGTTCTGATTTTCAAATTTAGGGTCATTTAGCTCAAAATAAATCATTAAATGCATGAAAAATATCAAATGAAGTCAGAAAGGGTTGAAAGTTGATGATGTGCCTTTGACTAGTCCATATTGAACACACAAAATGTATGGAGTTAAAATAAGTTATTAAAAATGAAATGCCTTTTTAATAGATGAGTTTTTGTCCAAAACCCTCATACTTCGAAAGACATTGTCCAATTTGTACACCAAGTGCATACAGTTTTTGCCGTAACCCCCTCAACTCTTAAGAAGTTGCTATGTGGGTGAAATTATGATGTCATGCCAAGTTACAACCTTTTCAAAATTCATTTGTACTGCTTTTCAAATTTAGGGTCATTTAGCTCAAAATAAATGATTAAATGCATGAAAAATATCAAATGAAGTCAGAAACGGTTGAAAATTGATGATGTGCGTTTGAATGGTGCATATTGAAGACACAAAAATTATTGAGTTAAAATAAGTTATTAAAATGAAATCCCTTTGTAATAGATGAGTGTTCATCCGAAACCCTCATACTTCGAAAGATATTGTCCAATTTCTACAGTTTTTGCCGTAACCCTCTCAACTCTTTAGAAATTGCTATGTGGGTGAAATTATTATGTGATGCCAAATTACATCCTTTTTCAGAGTTCATTTGTACTGCTTTTCAAATTTAGGATCATTTAGCTGAAAATATATCATTGAATGCATGAAAAATATCGAATGAAGTCAGAAAGGGTTGAAAGTTGATGATGTGCCTTTGAATGGTGCATATTGAACACACAAAAAGTATGGAGCCAAAATAAGTTATTAAAAATGAAATCCCTTTGTAATAGATGAGTTTTCGTCCGAAACCCTCATACTTCAAAAGAGATTGTCCAATTTGTACACGAAGTGCATCCAGTTTTTGCCGTAACACTCTCAACTCTTTAGAAATTGCTATGTGGGTGAAATTATGATATCATGCCAAGTTACAACCTTTTCAGAGTTCATTTGTACTGCTTTTCAAATTTAGGGTCATTTAGCTCAAAATATATCATTAAATGCATGAAAAATATCAAATGAAGTCAGAAAGGGTTGAAAATTGATGATGTGCCTTTGAATGGTGCATATTGAACACACAAAAAGTATGGAGTCAAAATAAGTTATTAAAAATGAAATCCCTTTGTAATAGATGAGTTTTCGTCCGAAACCCTCCTACTTCAAAAGAGATTGTCCAATTTGTACACGAAGTGCATCCAATTTTTGTCGTAACACTCTCAACTCTTTAGAAGTTTCTATGTGGGTGAAATTATGATGTCATGCCAAGTTACAACCTTTTCAGAGTTCATTTGTACTGCTTTTCAAATTTAGGGTCATTTAGCTCAAAATAAATCATTAAATGCATGAAAAATATCAAATGAAGTCAGAAAGGGTTGAAAATTGATGATGTGCCTTTGAATGGTGCATATTGAAGACACAAAAATTATGGAATTAAAATAAGTTATAAAAAATGAAATCCCTCTGTAATAGATGAGTTTTCGTTCGAAATCCTCATACTTCAAAAGAGATTGTCCAATTTGTACACGAAGTGCATCCAGTTTTTGCCGTAACCCTCTCAACTCTTTAGAAGTTCCCATGTGGGTGAAATTATGATGTCATGCTAAGTTACAACCTTTTCAGAGTTCATTTGTACTGCTTTTCAAATTTAGGGCAATTTAGCTCAAAATAAATCATTAAATGCATGAAAAATATCAAATGAAGTCAGAAAGAATTGAAAATTGATTATGTGGCGTTGAATGGTGCATACTGAACACACAAAAAGTATGGAGTTAGATAAGTTATTAAAAAGGAAATCCCTTTGTAATAGATGAGTTTTTGTCCGAAACCCTCATACTTCGAAAGAGATTGTCCAATTTGTACACCGAGTGCATCAAGTTTTTGCCGTAACCCTCTCAACCCTTAAGAAGTTTCTATGTGGGTGAAATTATGATGTCATGCCAAGCTACAACCTTTTCAGAGTTCAGTTGTACTTCTTTTTAAATTTAGGGTCATTTAGGTCAAAATAAATCACTAAATGCATGAAAAATATCAAATGAAGTCAGGAAGGGTTGAAAAATGATGATGTGCCTTTGAATGGTGCATATTGAACACACAAAAAGTATGGAGTTAAAATAAGTTATTAAAACTGAAATCCCCTTGTAATAGATGAGTTTTCATCCGAAACCCTCATACTTCAAAACACATTGTCCAATTTGTACACGAAGTGCATCCAGTTTTTGCCGTAATGCTCTCAACTCTTTACAAGTTGCTATGTGGGTGAAATTATGATGTCATGCCAAGTTACAACCTTTTCAGAGTTCATTTGTACTTCTTTTCAAATTTAGGGTCATTTAGGTCAAAATAAATCATTAAATGCATGAAAAATATCAAATGAAGTCAGGAAGGGTCGAAAAATGAAGATGTGCCTTTGATTGGTGCATATTGAACACACAAAAAGTATGGAGTTAAAATAAGTTATTAAAAATGAAATCCCTTTGTAATAGATGAGTTTTCGTCCGAAACCCTCATACTTCAAAAGAGATTGTCCAATTTGTACATGAAGTGCATCCAGTTTTTGTCGTAACCCTCTCAACTCTTTAGAAGTTTCTATGTGGGTGAAATTATGATGTCATGCCAAGTTACAACCTTTTCAGAGTTCATTTGTACTGCTTTCCAAATTTAAGGTCATTTAGCTCAAAATAAATAATTAAATGCATGAAAAATATCAAATGAAGTCAGAAAGGGTTGAAAATTGATGATGTGCATTTGAATGATGCATATTGAACACACAAAAAGTATGGAGTTAAAATAAGTTATTAAAAGTTAAATCCCTTTCTAACAGATGAGTGTTCATCCGAAACCCTCATACTTCGAAAGAGATTGTCCAATTTGTACAGTTTTTGCCGTAACCCTCTCAACTCTTTAGAAATTGATATGTGGGTGAAATTATGATGTAATGCCAAATTACAACCTTTTCAGAGTTCATTTGTACTGCTTTTAAAATTTAGGGTCATTTAGCTCAAAATAAATCATTAAATGCATGTAAAATATCAAATGAAGTCAGAAAGGTTGAAAATTGATGACGTGCCTTTGAATGGTGCATATTGAACACAAAAAAGTATGGAGTTGAAATAATTTATTAAAAATGAAATCCCTTTGTAATAGATGAGTTTTCGTCCCAAACCCTCATACTTCAAAAGAGATTGTCCAATTTGTACACGAAGTGCATCCAGTTTTTGCCGTAACGCTCTCAACTCTTTATAAGTTTCTATATGGGTGAAATTATGATGTCGTTCCAAGTTACAACCTTTTCAGAGTTCATTTGTACTTCCTTTGAAATTTAGGGTCATTTAGGTCAAAATAAATCACTAAATGCATGGAAAATATCAAATGATGTCAGAAAGGGTTGAAAATTGATGACGTGCCTTTGAATTGTGCATATTGAACACACAAAAAGTATGGAGTTAAAATAAGTTATTAAAAATGAAATCCCTTTGTAATAGATGAGTTTTCATCCGAAACCCTCATACTTCAAAAGAGATTGTCCAATTTGTACACGAAGTGCATCCAGTTTTTGCCATAACGCTCTCAACTCTTTAGAAGTTTCCATGTGGGTGAAATTATGATGTCATGCCAAGTTACACCCTTTTCAGAGTTTATTTGTACTTCCTTTCAAATTTAGGGTCATTTAGGTCAAAATAAATCGTTAAATGCATGAAAAATATCAAATGAAGTCAGGAAGGGTTGAAAAATGATGATGTGCCTTTGAAAGGTGCATATTGAACACACAAAAAGTATGGAGTTAAAATAAGTTATTAAAAATGAAATCCCATAGTAATATATGAGTTTTCGTCCGAAACCCTCACACTTCAGAAGAGATTGTCCAATTTGTACACGAAGTGCATCCAGTTTTTGCCGTAACCCTCTCATCTCTTTAGAAGTTTCTATGTGGGTGAAATTATGATGTCATGCCAAGTTACAACCTTTTCAGAGTTCATTTGTACTGCTTTTCAAATTTATGGTCATTTAGCTCAAAATAAATCACTAAATGCATGAAAAATATCAAATGAAGTCAGAAAGGGTTGAAAATTGATGATGTGCCTTTGAATGGTGCATATTGGACACACAAAAAGTATGGAGTTAAAATAAGTTATTAAAAATGAAATCCCATTGTAATAGATGAGTTTTCGTCCGAAACCCTCATACTTCAAAAGAGATTGTCCAATTTGTACACGAAGTGCATCCAGTTTTCGCCGTAACGCTCTCAACTCTTTAGAAGTTGCTATGTGGGTGAAGTTATGATGTCATGCCAGGTTACAACCTTTTCAGAGTTCCTTTGTACTGCTTTTCAAATTTAGGGTCATTTAGCTCAAAATCAATCATTAAATGCATGAAAAATATAAAATGTAGTGAGAAAGGGTTGAAAATTGATTTTGTGCGTTTGAATGGTGCATATTGAACACACAAAAGTTATGGAGTTAAAATAATTTATTAAAAATGAAATCCCTTTGTAATAGATGAGTGTTCATCCCAAACCCTCATACTTCGAAAGAGATTGTCCAATATGTAAAGTTTTTGCCGGAACCCTCTCAACTCTTTAGAAATTGCTATGTGGGTGAAATTATGATGTCATCCAAAATTACAACCATTTCAGAGTTCATTTGTACTGCTTTTCAAATTTAGGGTCATTTAGCTCAAAATAAATGATTAAATGAATGAAAAATATCAAATGAAGTCAGAAAGGGTTGAAAATTGATGATGCGCCTTTGAATGGTGCATATTGAACACACAAAAAGTATGGAGTTAAAATAAGTTATTAAAAATGAAATCCCTTTGTAATAGATGAGTTTTCATCCGAAACCCTCATACTTCGAAAGAGATTGTGCAATTTGTACACGAAGTGCATCCAGTTTTTGCCGTAACCCTCTCAAGTCTTTAGAAGTTTCTATGTGGGTGAAATTATGATGTCATGCCAAGTTACAACCTTTTCAGAGTTCATTTGTACTGCTTTTCAAATTTAGGGTCATTTAGCTCAAAATAAATCACTAAATGCATGAAAAATATCAAATGAAGTCAGAAAGTGTTGAAAATTGATGATGTGCCTTTGAATGGTGCATATTGAACACACAAAAAGTATGGAGTTAAAATAAGTTATTAAAACCGAAATCCCTTTGTAATAGATGAGTTTTCATCCGAAACCCTCATACTTCAAAAGAGATTGTCCAATTTGTACACGAAGTGCATCCAGTTTTTGCCGTAACGCTCTCAACTCTTTACAAGTTGCTAGGTGGGTGAAATTATGATGTCATGCCAAGTTACAACCTTTTCAGAGTTCATTTGTACTTCTTTTCAAATTTAGGGTCATTTAGGTCAAAATAAATCATTAAATGCATGAAAAATATCAAATGAAGTCAGAAAGGGTCGAAAAATGATGATGTGCCTTTGATTGGTGCATATTGAACACACAAAAAGTATGGACTTAAAATAAGTTATTAAAAATGAAATCCCTTTGTAATAGATGAGTTTTCGTCCGAAACCCTCATACTTCAAAAGAGATTGTCCAATTTGTACATGAAGTGCATCCAGTTTTTGTCATAACCCTCTCAACTCTTTAGAAGTTTCTATGTGGGTGAAATTGTGATGTCATTCCAAGTTACAACCTTTTCAGAGTTCATTTGTACTGCTTTTCAAATTTAAGGTCATTTAGCTCAAAATAAATCATTAAATGCATGAAAAATATCAAATGAAGTCACAAAGGGTTGAAAATTGATGATGTGCGTTGGAATGGTGCATATTGAACACACAAAAAGTATGGAGTTAAAATAAGTTAAATCCCTTTGTAATAGATGAGTGTTCATTTGAAACCATCATACTTCGAAAGAGATTGTCCAATTTGTACAGTTTTTGCCGTAACCCTCTCAACTCTTTAGAAATTGATATGTGGGTGAAATTATGATGTCATGCCAAATTACAACCTTTTCAGAGTTCATTTGTACTGCTTTTCAAATTTAGGGTCATTTAGCTCAAAATAAATCATTAAGTGCATGAAAAATATCAAATGAAGTCAGAAAGGGTTGAAAATTGATCATGTGCCATTGAATGGTGCATATTAAACACAAAAAAGTATGGAGTTAAAATAAGTTATTAAAAATGAAATCCCTTTGTAATAGATGAGTTTTCGTCCGAAACCCTCATACTTCAAAAGAGATTGTCCAATTTGTACACGAAGTGCATCAAGTTTTTGCCGTAACCCTCTCAACTCTTTAGAAGTTGCTATGTGGGTGAAATTATGATGTCATGCCAAGTTACAACCTTTTGAGAGTTCATTTGTACTTCTTTTCAAATTAAGGGTCATTTAGGTCAAAATAAATCATTAAATGCATGAAAAATATCAAATGAAGTGAGAAAGGGTTGAAAATTGATGATGCGCCTTTGAATGGTGCGGACTGAACACACAAAAAGTATGGAGTTAAAATAAGTTATTTAAAATGAAATCCCTTTGTAATAGATGACTTTTCGTCCCAAACCCTCATACTTCAAAAGAGATTGTGCAATTTGTACACGAAGTGCATCCAGTTTTTGCCGTAACCCTCTCAAGTCTTTAGAAGTTTCTATGTGGGTGAACTTATGATGTCATGCCAAGTTATAACCTGTTCAGAGTCCATTTGTACTTCTTTTCAAATTTAGGGTCATTTAGGTCAAAATAAATCATTAGATGCATAAAAAATATCAAATTAAGTTAGGAAGGGTTGAAAAATGATGCTGTGCCTTGGAATGGTGCATATTGAACACACAAAAAGTATGGAGTTAAAATAAGTTATTAAAAATGAAATCCCATAGTAATAGATGAGTTTTCGTCCGAAACCATCACACTTCAAAAGAGATTGTCCAATTTGTACACGAAGTGCATCCAGTTTTTGCCGTAACCCTCTCATCTCTGTATAAGTTTCTATATGGGCGAAATTACGATGTCATGCTAGGTTACAACCTTTTCAGAGTTCATTTCTACTGCTTTTCAAATTTAGGGTCATTTAGCTCAAAATAAATCACTAAATGCATGAAAAATATCAAATGAAGTCAGAAAGGTTTGAAAATTGATGATGTGCCTTTGAATGGTGCATATTGAACACACAAAAAGTATGGAGTTAAAATAAGTTATTAAAAATGAAATCCCTTTGTAATAGATGAGTTTTCATCCAAAACACTCATACTTCAAAAGAGATTGTGCAATTGGTACACGAAGCGCATCTAATGTTTGCCGTAACCCTCTCAACTCTTTAGAAGTTTCTATGTGGGTGAAATTATGATGTCATGCCAAGTTACAACCTTTTTAGAGTTCATTTGTACTGCTTTTCAAATTTAAGGTCATTTAGCTCAAAATAAATCATTAAATCCACGAAAAATATCAAATGAAGTCAGAAAGGGTTGCAAATTGATGATGTGCGTTTGAATGGTGCATATTGAACACACAAAAAGTATGGAGTTAAAATAAGTTATTAAAAATGAAATCCCTTTGTAATAGATGAGTGTTCATCCGAAACCCTCATACTTCGAAAGAGATTGCCCAATTTGTACAGTTTTTGCCGTAACCCTCTCAACTCTTTAGAAATAGATATGTGGGTGAAATTATGATGTCATGCCAAATTACAACCTTTTCAGAGTTCATTCGTACTGCTTTTCAAATTTGGGGTCATTTAGCTCAAAATAAATCATTACATGCATTAAAAATATCAAATGAAGTCAGAAAGGGTTGTAAATTGATGATGTGCCTTTGAATGATGCATATTGAACACAAAAAAAGTATGAAGTGAAAATAAGTTATTAAAAATGAAATCCCTTTGTAATAGATGAGTTTTCGTCCGAAACCCTCATAGTTCAAAAGAGATTGTCCAATTTGTAGACGAAGTGCATCTAGTTTTTGCCGTAACCCTCTCAACTCTTTAGAAGTTGCTGTGTGGGTGAAATTATGATGTCATGCCAAGTTACAACCTTTTCAGAGTTCATTTGTACTACTTTTCAAATTCAAGGTCATTTAGCTCAAAATAAATGATTAAATGCATGAAAAATATCAAATGAAGTTAGAAAGGGTTGAAAATTGATGATGTGCATTTGAATGGTGCATATTGAACACACAAAAACTATGGAGTTAAAATAATTTATTAAGAATGAAATCCCTTTGTTATAGATGAGTTTTCGTCCGAAACCCTCATACTTCGAAAGAGATTGTCCAATTTGTAAAGTTTTTGCCGTAACCCTCTCAAATCTTTAGAAATTGCAATGTGGGCGAAATTATGATGTCATGCCAAATTACAACATTTTCAGAATTCATTTGTACTGCTTTTCAAATTTAGGGTCATTTAGCTCAAAATAGATCAATAAATGAATGAAAAATATCAAATGAAGTCAGAAAGGGTGGAAAATTGATGATGTGCTTTTGAATGGTGCATGTTGAACACACAAAAATTATGAAGTTAAAATAAGTTATTAAAAATGAAATCCCTTTGTAATAGATGAGTTTTCGTCCGAAACCCTCATACTTCAAAAGAGATTGTGCAATTTGTAGATGAAGTGCATCCAGTTTTTGCCGTAACTCTCTCAACTCTTTAGAAGTTTCTATGTGGGTGAAATTATGATGTCATGCCAAGTTACAACCTTTTCAGAGTTCATTTGTACTTCTTTTCAAATTTAGGGCCATTTAGGTCAAAATAAACCATTAAATGCATGAAAAATATCAAATGAAGTCAGGAAGGGTTGAAAAATGATGATGTGTGAATGGTGCATATTGAACACACAAAAAGGATGGAGTCAAAATAAGTTATTAAAAATGAAATCCCTTAGTAATAGATGAGTTTTCGTCCGAAACCCTCATACTTCAAAAGAGATTGTCCAATTTGTACACGAAGTGCATCCAGTTTTTGCCGTAAGCCTCTCAACTCTTTAGAAGTTGCTATGTGGGTGAAATTATGATGTCATACCAAGTTACAACCTTTTCAGAGTTCATTTGTATCGCTTTTCAGATTTAGGGTCATTTAGCTCAAAATAAATCATTAAATGCACGAAAAATATCAAATGAAGTCAGTAAGGGTTGAAAATTCATGATGTGCCTTTGAATGGTGCATATTGAACACACAAAAAGTATGGAGTTAAAATAAGTTATTAAAAATGAAATCCCTTTGTAATAGATGAGTTTTCGTCTGAAACCCTCATACTTCAAAAGAGATTGTCCAATTTGTACACGAAGTGCATCCAGTTTTTGCCGTAAGCCTCTCAACTGTTTAGAAGGATCTATGTGGGTGAAATTATGATGTCATACCAAGTTACAACCTTTTCAGAGTTCATTTGTACTGCTTTTCAGATTTAGGGTCATTGAGCTCAAAATAAATCATTAAATGCATGAAAAATATCAAATGAAGTCAGAAAGGGTTGAAAATTGATGATGTGCCTTTGACTGGTGCATATTGAACACACAAAAAGTATGGAGTTAAAATAAGTTATTAAAAATGAAATCCCTTTGTAATAGATGAGTTTTTTTCCAAACCCTCATACTTCGAAAGAGATTGTCCAATTAGTACACCAAGTGCATCCAGTTTTTGCCGTAACCCTCTGAACTCTTTAGAAGTTGCTATGTGGGTGAAATTATGATGTCATGCCATGTTACAACCTTTTTAGAGTTCATTTGTACTGCTTTTCAAATTTAGGGTCATTTAGCTCAAAATAAATCATTAAATGCATGAAAAATATCAAATGAAGTCAGCAAGGGTTGAAAAATGATGATGTGCCTTTGAATGGTGCATATTAAACACACAAAATGTATGGAGTTAAAATAAGTTATTAAAAATGAAATCGCTTTGTAATAGATGAGCGTTCATCCGAAACCCTCATACTTCGAAAGAGATTGTCCAATTTGTAAAGTTTTTGCCGTAACCCTCTCAAATCTTTAGAAATTGCTGTGTGGGTGAAATTATGATGTCATGCCAAATTACAACCTTTTCAGAGTTCATTTGTACCGCTTTTCAAATTTAGGGTCATTAGCTCAAAATGAATCAATAAATGAATGAAAAATATCAAATGAAGTCACAAAGGGTTGAAAATTGATGATGTGCTTTTGAATGGTGCATATTGAACACACAAAAAGTATGAAGTTAAAATAAGTTATTAAAAATGAAATCCCGTTGTAATAGATAAGTTTTCGTCCGACACCCTCATACTTCAAAAGAGATTGTGCAATTTGTACACAAAGTGCATCCAGTTTTTGCCGTAACCCTCTCAACTCTTTAGAAGTTCCTATGTGGGTGAAATTATGATGTCATGCCAAGCTACAACCTTTTCAGAGTTCAGTTGTACTTCTTTTTAAATTTAGGGTCATTTAGGTCAAAATAAATCACTAAATGCATGAAAAATATCAAATGAAGTCAGGAAGGGTTGAAAAATGATGATGTGCCTTTGAATGGTGCATATTGAACACACAAAAAGTATGGAGTTAAAATAAGTTATTAAAACTGAAATCCCCTTGTAATAGATGAGTTTTCATCCGAAACCCTCATACTTCAAAACACATTGTCCAATTTGTACACGAAGTGCATCCAGTTTTTGCCGTAACGCTCTCAACTCTTTACAAGTTGCTATGTGGGTGAAATTATGATGTCATGCCAAGTTACAACCTTTTCAGAGTTCATTTGTACTTCTTTTCAAATTTAGGGTCATTTAGGTCAAAATAAATCATTAAATGCATGAAAAATATCAAATGAAGTCAGGAAGGGTCAAAAAATGAAGATGTGCCTTTGATTGGTGCATATTGAACACACAAAAAGTATGGAGTTAAAATAAGTTATTAAAAATGAAATCCCTTTGTAATAGATGAGTTTTCGTCCGAAACCCTCATACTTCAAAAGAGATTGTCCAATTTGTACATGAAGTGCATCCAGTTTTTGTCGTAACCCTCTCAACTCTTTAGAAGTTTCTATGTGGGTGAAATTATGATGTCATGCCAAGTTACAACCTTTTCAGAGTTCATTTGTACTGCTTTCCAAATTTAAGGTCATTTAGCTCAAAATAAATAATTAAATGCATGAAAAATATCAAATGAAGTCAGAAAGGGTTGAAAATTGATGATGTGCATTTGAATGATGCATATTGAACACACAAAAAGTATGGAGTTAAAATAAGTTATTAAAAGTTAAATCCCTTTCTAACAGATGAGTGTTCATCCGAAACCCTCATACTTCGAAAGAGATTGTCCAATTTGTACAGTTTTTGCCGTAACCCTCTCAACTCTTTAGAATTGATATGTGGGTGAAATTATGATGTAATGCCAAATTACAACCTTTTCAGAGTTCATTTGTACTGCTTTTAAAATTTAGGGTCATTTAGCTCAAAATAAATCATTAAATGCATGTAAAATATCAAATGAAGTCAGAAAGGTTGAAAATTGATGACGTGCCTTTGAATGGTGCATATTGAACACAAAAAAGTATGGAGTTAAAATAATTTATTAAAAATGAAATCCCTTTGTAATAGATGAGTTTTTGTCCCAAACCCTCATACTTCAAAAGAGATTGTCCAATTTGTACACGAAGTGCATCCAGTTTTTGCCGTAACGCTCTCAACTCTTTAGAAGTTTCTATGTGGGTGAAATTATGATGTCGTTCCAAGTTACAACCTTTTCAGAGTTCATTTGTACTTCCTTTCAAATTTAGGGTCATTTAGGTCAAAATAAATCACTAAATGCATGAAAAATATCAAATGAAGTCAGGAAGGGTTGAAAAATGATGATGTGCCTTTGAATGGTGCATATTGAACACACAAAAAGTATGGAGTTAAAATAAGTAATTAAAAGTGAAATCCCTTAGTAATAGAAGAGTTTTCAACCCAAACCATCACACTTCAAAAGAGATTGTCCAATTTGTACACGAAGTGCATCCAGTTTTTGCCATAACCCTCTCATCTCTTAAGAAGTTTCTATGTGGGTGAAATTATGATGTCATGCTAGGTTACAACCTTTTCAGAGTTCATTTGTACTGCTTTTCAAATTTAGTGCCATTTAGCTCAAAATAAATCACTAAATGCATGAAAAATATCAAATGATGTCACAAAGGGTTGAAAATTGATGATGTGCCTTTGAATGGTGCATATTGAACACACAAAAAGTATGGAGTTAAAATAAGTTATTAAAAATGAAATCCCTTTGTAATAGATGAGTTTTCATCCGAAACCCTCATACTTCAAAAGAGATTGTCCAATTTGTACATGAAGTGCATCCAGTTTTTGCCATAACGCTCTCAACTCTTTAGAAGTTTCTATGTGGGTGAAATTATGATGTCATGCCAAGTTACACCCTTTTCAGAGTTTATTTGTACTTCCTTTCAAATTTAGGGTCATTTAGGTCAAAATAAATCGTTAAATACATGAAAAATATCAAATGAAGTCAGGAAGGGTTGAAAAATGATGATGTGCCTTTGAATGGTGCATATTGAACACACAAAAAGTATGGAGTTAAAATAAGTTATTAAAAATGAAATCCCTTAGTAATATATGAGTTTTCGTCCGAAACCCTCACACTTCATAAGAAATTGTCCAATTTGTACGCGAAGTGCATCCAGTTTTTGCCGTAACCCTCTCATCTCTTTAGAAGTTTCTATGTGGGTGAAATTATGATGTGATGCAAAATTACAACCATTTCAGAGTTCATTTGTACTGCTTTTCAAATTTAGGGTCATTTAGCTCAAAATAAATGATTAAATGAATGAAAAATATCAAATGAAGTCAGAAAGGGTTGAAAATTGATGATGCGCCTTTGAATGGTGCATATTGAACACACAAAAAGTATGGAGTTAAAATAAGTTATTAAAAATGAAATCCCTTTGTAATAGATGAGTTTTCGTCCGAAACCCTCATACTTCGAAAGAGATTGTGCAATTTGTACACGAAGTGCATCCAGTTTTTGCCGTAACCCTCTCAAGTCTTTAGAAGTTTCTATGTGGGTGAAATTATGATGTCATGCCAAGTTACAACCTTTTCAGAGTTCATTTGTACTTCTTTTCAAATTTAGGGTCATTTAGGTCAAAATAAATCATTAGATGCATGAAAAATATCAAATGAAGTCAGGAAGGGTTGAAAAATGATGATGTGCCTTTGAATGGTGCATATTGAACACACAAAAAGTATGGAGTTAAAATAAGTTATTAAAAATGAAATCCTTTTGTAATAGATGAGTTTTCGTCTGAAACCATCACACTTCAAAAGAGATTGTCCAATTTGTACACGAAGTGCATCCAGTTTTTGCCGTAACCCTCTCATCTCTTTATAAGTTTCTATATGGGTGAAATTATGATGTCATGCCAGGTTACAACCTTTTCAGAGTTCATTTGTACTGCTTCTCAAATTTAGGGTCATTTAGCACAAAATAAATCACTAAATGCATGAAAAATATCAAATGAAGTCAGAAAGGGTTGAAAATTGATGATGTGCCTTTGAATGGTGCATATTGAACACACAAAAAGTATGGAGTTAAAATAAGTTATTAAAAATTAAATCCCTTTGTAATAGATGACTTTTCATCCGAAACCCTCATACTTCAAAAGAGATTGTCCAATTTGTACACGAAGTGCATCCAGTTTTTGACGTAACGCTCTCAACTCTTTTGAAGTTGCTATGTGGGTGAAATTATGATGTCATGCCAAGTTACAACCTTTTCAGAGTTCATTTGTACTTCCTTTCAAATTTAGGGTCATTTAGGTCAAAATAAATCATTAAATGCATGAAAAATATCAAATGAAGTCAGGAAGGGTTGAAAAATGATGATGTGCCTTTGAATGGTGCATATTGAACACACAAAAAGTATGGAGTTAAAATAAGTTATTAAAAATAAAATCCCTTAGTAATATATGAGTTTCCGTCCGAAACCCTCACACTTCAGAAGAGATTGGCCAATTTGTACACGAAGTGCATCCAGTTTTTGCCGTAACCCAGTCATCTCTTTAGAAGTTTCTATGTGGGTGAAATTATGATGTCATGCCAAGTTACAACCTTTTCAGAGTTCATTTGTACTGCTTTTCAAATTTATGGTCATTTAGCTCAAAATAAATCACTAAATGCATGAAAAATATCAAATGAAGTCAGAAAGGGTTGAAAATTGATGATGTGCCTTTGAATGGTGCATATTGGACACACAAAAAGTATGGAGTTAAAATAAGTTATTAAAAATGAAATCCCATTGTAATAGATGAGTTTTCGTCCGAAACCCTCATACTTCAAAAGAGATTGTCCAATTTGTACACGAAGTGCATCCAGTTTTTGCCGTAACGCTCTCAACTCTTTAGAAGTTGCTATGTGGGTGAAGTTATGATGTCATGCCAGGTTACAACCTTTTCAGAGTTCCTTTGTACTGCTTTTCAAATATAGGATCATTTAGCTCAAAATCAATCATTAAATGCATGAAAAATATAAAATGTAGTCAGAAAGGGTTGAAAATTGATTTTGTGCATTTGAATGGTGCATATTGAACACACAAAAGTTATGGAGTTAAAATAATTTATTAAAAATGAAATCCCTTTGTAATAGATGAGTGTTCATCCCAAACCCTCATACTTCGAAAGAGATTGTCCAATATGTAAAGTTTTTGCCGGAACCCTCTCAACTCTTTAGAAATTGCTATGTGGGTGAAATTATGATGTCATGCAAAATTACAACCATTTCAGAGTTCATTTGTACTGCTTTTCAAATTTAGGGTCATTTAGCTCAAAATAAATGATTAAATGAATGAAAAATATCAAATGAAGTCAGAAAGGGTTG
This sequence comes from Hordeum marinum, assembly GCA_022496015.1. Classification (NCBI taxonomy): domain Eukaryota; kingdom Viridiplantae; phylum Streptophyta; class Magnoliopsida; order Poales; family Poaceae; genus Hordeum; species Hordeum marinum. The sequence goes on from CM039672.1 coordinate 219,968,056, forward strand.
AAAATTGATGATGTGCCTTTGAATGGTGCATATTGAACACACAAAAAGTATGGAGTTAAAATAAGTTATTAAAAATGGAATCCCTTTGTAATAGATGAGTTTTCGTCCGAAACCCTCATACTTCAAAAGAGATTGTGCAATTTGTACACGAAGTGCATCCAGTTTTTGCCCTAACCCTCTCAAGTATTTAGAAGTTTCTATGTGGGAGAAATTATGATGTCATGCCAAGTTACAACCTTTTCAGAGTTCATTTGTACTTCTTTTCAAATTTAGGGTCATTTAGGTCAAAATAAATCATTAGATGCATGAAAAATATCAAATCAAGTCAGGAAGGGTTGAAAAATGATGATGTGCCTTTGAATAGTGCATATTGAACACACAAAAAGTATGGAGTTAAAATAAGTTATTAAAAATGAAATCCCATTGTAATAGATGAGTTTTCGTCCGAAACCCTCATACTTCAAAAGAGATTGTCCAATTTGTACACGAAGTGCATCCAGTTTTTGCTATAACGCTCTCAACTCTTTAGAAGTTGCTATGTGGGTGAAGTTATGATGTCATGCCAAGTTACAACCTTTTCAAAGTTCCTTTGTACTGCTTTTCAAATTTAGGATCATTTAGCTCAAAATCAATCATTAAATGCATGAAAAATATAAAATGTAGTCAGAAAGGGTTGAAAATTGATTTTGTGCATTTGAATGGTGCATATTGAACACACAAAAGTTATGGAGTTAAAATAATTTATTAAAAATGAAATCCCTTTGTAATAGATGAGTGTTCATCCCAAACCCTCATACTTCGAAAGAGATTGTCCAATATGTAAAGTTTTTGCCGGAACCCTCTCAACTCTTTAGAAATTGCTATGTGGGTGAAATTATGATGTCATGCAAAATTACAACCATTTGAGAGTTCATTTGTACTGCTTTTCAAATTTAGGGTCATTTAGCTCAAAATAAATGATTAAATGAATGAAAAATATCAAATGAAGTCAGAAAGGGTTGAAAATTGATGATGTGCCTTTGAATGGTGCATATTGAACACACAAAAAGTATGGAGTTAAAATAAGTTATTAAAAATGGAATCCCTTTGTAATAGATGAGTTTTCGTCCGAAACCCTCATACTTCGAAAGAGATTGTGCAATTTGTACACGAAGTGCATCCATTTTTTGCCCTAACCCTCTCAAGTATTTAGAAGTTTCTATGTGGGAGAAATTATGATGTCATGCCAAGTTACAACCTTTTCAGAGTTCATTTGTACTTCTTTTCAAATTTAGGGTCATTTAGGTCAAAATAAATCATTAGATGCATGAAAAATATCAAATCAAGTCAGGAAGGGTTGAAAAATGATGATGTGCCTTTGAATAGTGCATATTGAACACACAAAAAGTATGGAGTTAAAATAAGTTATTAAAAATGAAATCCTTTTGTAATAGATGAGTTTTCGTCCGAAACCATCACACTTCAAAAGGGATTGTCCAATTTGTACACGAAGTGCATCCAGTTTTTGCCGTAACCCTCTCATATCTTTATAAGTTTCTATATGTGTGAAATTATGATGTCATGCCAGGTTACAACCTTTTCAGAGTTCATTTGTACTGCTTCTCAAATTTAGGGTCATTTAGCTCAAAATAAATCACTAAATGCATGAAAAATATCAAATGAAGTCAGAAAGGGTTGAAAAATGATGATGTGCCTTTGAATGGTGCATATTGAACACACAAAAAGTATGGAGTTAAAATAAGTTATTAAAAATAAAATCCCTTAGTAATATATGAGTTTCCGTCCGAAACCCTCACACTTCAAAAGAGATTGTCCAATTTGTACACGAAGTGCATCCAGTTTTTGCCATAACCCTCTCATCTCTTTAGAAGTTTCTATGTGGGTGAAATTATGATGTCATGCCAAGTTACAACCTTTTGAGAGTTCATTTGTACAGCTTTTCAAATTTATGGTCATTTAGCTCAAAATAAATCACTAAATGCATGAAAAATATCAAATGAAGTCAGAAAGGGTTGAAAATTGATGATGTGCCTTTGAATGGTGCATATTGAACACACAAAAAGTATGGAGTTAAAATAAGTTATTAAAAATGGAATCCCTTTGTAATAGATGAGTTTTCGTCCGAAACCCTCATACTTCGAAAGAGATTGTGCAATTTGTACACGAAGTGCGTCCAGTTTTTGCCGTAACCCTCTCAAGTATTTAGAAGTTTCTATGTGGGAGAAATTATGATGTCATGCCAAGTTACAACCTTTTCAGAGTTCATTTGTACTTCTTTTCAAATTTAGGGTCATTTAGGTCAAAATAAATCATTAGATGCATGAAAAATATCAAATGAAGTCAGGAAGGGTTGAAAAATGATGATGTGCCTTTGAATAGTGCATATTGAACACACAAAAAGTATGGAGTTGAAATAAGTTATTAAAAATGAAATCCTTTTGTAATAGATGAGTTTTCGTCCGAAACCATCACACTTCAAAAGAGATTGTCCAATTTGTACACGAAGTGCATCCAGTTTTTGCCGTAACCCTCTCATCTCTTTATAAGTTTCTATATGGGTGAAATTATGATGTCATGCCAGGTTACAACCTTTTCAGAGTTCATTTGTACTGCTTCTCAAATTTAGGGTCATTTAGCTCAAAATAAATCACTAAATGCATGAAAAATATCAAATGAAGTCAGAAAGGGTTGAAAATTGATGATGTGCCTTTGAATGGTGCATATTGAATACACAAAAAGTATGGAGTTAAAATAAGTTATTAAAAATGAAATCCCTTTGTAATAGATGACTTTTCATCCGAAACCCTCATACTTCAAAAGAGATTGTCCAATTTGTACATGAAGTGCATCCAGTTTTTGACGTAACGCTCTCAACTCTTTTGAAGTTGCTATGTGGGTGAAATTATGATGTCATGCCAAGTTACAACCTTTTCAGAGTTCATTTGTACTTCCTTTCAAATTTAGGGTTATTTAGGTCAAAATAAATCATTAAATGCATGAAAAATATCAAATGAAGTCAGGAAGGGTTGAAAAATGATGATGTGCCTTTGAATGGTGCATATTGAACACACAAAAAGTATGGAGTTAAAATAAGTTATTAAAAATAAAATCCCTTAGTAATATATGAGTTTCCGTCTGAAACCCTCACACTTCAGAAGAGATTGTCCAATTTGTACACGAAGTGCATCCAGTTTTTGCCGTAACCCTCTCATCTCTTTAGAAGTTTCTATGTGGGTGAAATTATGATGTCATGCCAAGTTACAACCTTTTCAGAGTTCATTTGTACAGCTTTTCAAATTTATGGTCATTTAGCTCAAAATAAATCACTAAATGCATGAAAAATATCAAATGAAGTCAGAAAGGGTTGAAAATTGATGATGTGCCTTTGAATGGTGCATATTGGACACACAAAAAGTATGGAGTTAAAATAAGTTATTAAAAATGAAATCCCATCGTAATAGATGAGTTTTCGTCCGAAACCCTCATACTTCAAAAGAGATTGTCCAATTTGTACACGAAGTGCATCCAGTTTTTGCCGTAACGCTCTCAACTCTTTAGAAGTTGCTATGTGGGTGAAGTTATGATGTCATGCCAAGTTACAACCTTTTCAGAGTTCATTTGTACTTCTTTTCAAATTTAGGGTCATTTAGGTCAAAATAAATCATTAAATGCATGACAAATATCAAATGAAGTCAGGAAGGGTCGAAAAATGATGATGTGCCTTTGAATGGTGCATATTGAACACACAAAAAGTATGGAGTTAAAATAAGTTATGAAAAATGAAATCCCTTTGTAATAGATGAGTTTTCGTCCGAAACCCTCATACTTCAAAAGAGATTGTCCAATTTGTACATTAAGTGCATCCAGATTTTGTCGTAACCCTCTCAACTCTTTCGAAGTTTCTATGTGGGTGAAATTATGATGTCATGCCAAGTTACAACCTTTTCAGAGTTCCTTTGTATTGCTTTTCAAATTTAGGGTCATTTAGCTCAAAATAAATCATTAAATGCATGAAAAATATAAAATGTAGTCAGAAAGGGTTGAAAATTGATTTTGTGCGTTTGAATGGTGCATATTGAACACACAAAAGTTATGGAGTTAAAATAATTTATTAAAAATGAAATCCCTTTGTAATAGATGAGTGTTCATCCCAAACCCTCACACTTCGAAAGAGATTGTCCAATATGTAAAGTTTTTGCCGGAACCCTCTCAACTTTTTAGAAATTGCTATGTGGGTGAAATTATGATGTCATGCCAAATTACAACTATTTCAGAGTTCATTTCTACTGCTTTTCAAATTTAGGGTCATTTAGCTCAAAATAAATCATTAAATGAATGAAAAAATATCAAATGAAGTCACAAAGGGTTGAAAATTGATGATGCGCCTTTGAGTGGTGCATATTGAACACACAAAAAGTATGGAGTTAAAATAAGTTATTAAAAATGAAATCCCTTTGTAATAGATGAGTTTTCGCCTGAAACCCTCATACTTCAAAAGAGATTGTGCAATTTGTACACGAAGTGCATCCAGTTTTTTCCGTAACCCTCTCAAGACTTTTGAAGTTTCTATCTGGGTGAAATTATGATGTCATGCCAAGTTACAACCTTTTCATAGTTCATTTGTACTTCTTTTCAAATTTAGGGTCATTTAGGTCAAAATAAATCATTAGATGCATGAAAAATATCAAATGAAGTCAGGAAGGGTTGAAAAATGATGATGTGCCTTTGAATGGTGCATATTGAACACACAAAAAGTATGGAGTTAAAATAAGTTATTAAAAATGAAATCCCTTTGTAATAGATGAGTTATCGTCCGAAACCATCACACTTCAAAAGAGATTGTCCAATTTGTACACGAAGTGCATCCAGTTTTTGCCGTAACACTCTCATATCTTTATAAGTTTCTATATGTGTGAAATTATGATGTCATGCCAGGTTACAACCTTTTCAGAGTTCATTTGTACTGCTTTTCAAATTTAGGGTCATTTAGCTCAAAATAAATCACTAAATGCATGAAAAATATCAAATGAAGTCACAACGGGTTGAAAATTGATGACGTGCCTTTGAATGGTGCATATTGAACACACAAAAAGTATGGAGTTAAAATAAGTTATTAAAAATGAAATCCCTTTGTAATAGATGACTTTTCATCCGAAACCCTCATACTTCAAAAGAGATTGTCCAATTTGTACACGAAGTGCATCCAGTTTTTGCCGTAACGCTCTCAACCCTTTAGAAGTTGCTATGTGGGTGAAATTATGATGTCATGCCAAGTTACAACCTTTTCAGAGTTCATTTGTACTTCCTTTCAAATTTAGGGTCATTTAGGTCAAAATAAATCATTAAATGCATGAAAAATATCAAATGAAGTCAGAAAGGGTTGAAAATTGATGATGTGCCTTTGAATGGTGCATATTGGACACACAAAAAGTATGGAGTTAAAATAAGTTATTAAAAATGAAATCCCATTGTAATAGATGAGTTTTCGTCCGAAACCCTCATACTTCAAAAGAGATTGTCCAATTTGTACACGAAGTGCATCCAGTTTTTGCCGTAACGCTCTCAACTCTTTAGAAGTTGCTATGTGGGTGAAGTTATGATGTCATGCCAAGTTACAACCTTTTCAGAGTTCATTTGTACTTCTTTTCAAATTTAGGGTCATTTAGGTCAAAATAAATCATTAAATGCATGACAAATCTCAAATGAAGTCAGGAAGGGTCGAAAAATGATGATGTGCCTTTGAATGGTGCATATTGAACACACAAAAAGTATGGAGTTAAAATAAGTTATTAAAAATGAAATCCCTTTGTAATAGATGAGTTTTCGTCCGAAACCCTCATACTTCAAAAGAGATTGTCCAATTTGTACATTAAGTGCATCCAGATTTTGTCGTAACCCTCTCAACTCTTTAGAAGTTTCTATGTGGGTGAAATTATGATGTCATGCCAAGTTACAACCTTTTCAGAGTTCCTTTGTACTGCTTTTCAAATTTAGGGTCATTTAGCTCAAAATAAATCATTAAATGCATGAAAAATATAAAATGTAGTCAGAAAGGGTTGAAAATTGATTTTGTGCGTTTGAATGGTGCATATTTAACACACAAAAGTTATGGAGTTAAAATAATTTATTAAAAATGAAATCCCTTTGAAATAGATGAGTGTTCATCCCAAACCCTCACACTTCGAAAGAGATTGTCCAATATGTAAAGTTTTTGCCGGAACCCTCTCAACTTTTTAGAAATTTCTATGTGGGTGAAATTATGATGTCATGCCAAATTACAACTATTTCAGAGTTCATTTGTACTGCTTTTCAAATTTAGGGTCATTTAGCTCAAAATAAATCATTAAATGAATGAAAAAATATCAAATGAAGTCAGAAAGGGTTGAAAATTGATGATGCGCCTTTGAATGGTGCATATTGAACACACAAAAAGTATGGAGTTAAAATAAGTTATTAAAAATGAAATCCCTTTGTAATAGATGAGTTTTCGTCTGAAACCCTCATACTTCAAAAGAGATTGTGCAATTTGTACACGAAGTGCATCCAGTTTTTGCCGTAACCCTCTCAAGACTTTAGAAGTTTCTATCTGGGTGAAATTATGATGTCATGCCAAGTTACAACCTTTTCATAGTTCATTTGTACTTCTTTTCAAATTTAGGGTCATTTAGGTCAAAATAAATCATTAGATGCATGAAAAATATCAAATAAAGTCAAGAAGGGTTGAAAAATGATGATGTGCCTTTGAATGGTGTATATTGAACACACAAAAAGTATGGAGTTAAAATAAGTTATTAAAAATGAAATCCCTTTGTAATAGATGAGTTGTCGTCCGAAACCATCACACTTCAAAAGAGATTGTCCAATTTGTACACGAAGTGCATCCAGTTTTTGCCGTAACACTCTCATATCTTTATAAGTTTCTATATGTGTGAAATTATGATGTCATGCCAGGTTACAACCTTTTCAGAGTTCATTTGTACTGCTTTTCAAATTTAGGGTCATTTAGCTCAAAATAAATCACTAAATGCATGAAAAATATCAAATGAAGTCACAAAGGGTGGAAAATTGATGACGTGCCTTTGAATGGTGCATATTGAACACACAAAAAGTATGGAGTTAAAATAAGTTATTAAAAATGAAATCCCTTTGTAATAGATGACTTTTCATCCGAAACCCTCATACTTCAAAAGAGATTGTCCAATTTGTACACGAAGTGCATCCAGTTTTTGCCGTAACGCTCTCAACCCTTTAGAAGTTGCTATGTGGGTAAAATTATGATGTCATGCCAAGTTACAACCTTTTCAGAGTTCATTTGTACTTCCTTTCAAATTTAGGGTCATTTAGGTCAAAATGAATCATTAAATGCATGAAAAATATCAAATGAAGTCAGGAAGGGTTGAAAAATGATGATCTGCCTTTGAATGGTGCATATTGAACACACAAAAAGTATGGAGTTAAAATAAGTTATTAAAAATGAAATCCCTTAGTAATATATGAGTTTTCGTCCGAAACCATCACACTTCAAAAGAGATTGTCCAATTTGTACACGAAGTGCATCCAGTTTTTGAGTTAACCCTCTCATCTCTTTAGAAGTTTCTATGTGGGTGAAATTATGATGTCATGCCAAGTTACAACCTTTTCAGAGTTCATTTGTACTGCTTTTCAAATTCAGGGTCATTTAGGTCAAAATAAATCATTAAATGCATGAAAAATATCAAATGAAGTGAGAAAGGGTTGAAAACTGATGATGTGACTTTGCATGGTGCATATTGATCACACAAAAAGTACGGAGTGAAAATAACTTATTAAAAATGAAATCCCTTTTTAATAGATGAGTTTTTGTCCGAAACCCTCATACTTAGAAAGAGATTGTCCAATTTGTACACCAAGTGCATCCAATTTTTGCAGTAACCCTCTCAACTCTTAAGAAGATGCTATGTGGGTGAAATTACAATGTCATGCCAAGTTACAACCTTTTTAAAATTCATTTGTACTGTTTTTTCAAATTTAGGGTCATTTAGCTCAAAATAAATCATTAGATGCATGAAAAATATCAAATGAAGTTAGAAAGGGTTGAAAATTGATGATGTGGGTTTGAATGGTGCATATTGAACACACAAAAAGTATGGAGTTAAAATAAGTTATTAAGAATGAAATCCCGTTGTAATAGATGAGTGTTCATCCGAAACCATCATACTTTGAAAGATATTGTCCAATTTCTACAGTTTTTGCGGTAAACCTCTCAACTCTTTAGAAATTGCTATCTGGGTGAAATTATGACGTGATGCCAAACTACAACCTTTTTCAGAGTTCATTTGTACTGCTTTTCAAATTTAGGGTCATTTAGCTCAAAATAAATCATTAAATGCATGAAAAATACCAAATGAAGTCAGAAAGGGTAGAAAATTGATGATGTGCCTTTGTAAGGTGCCTATTGAACACACAAAAAGTACGGAGTTAAAATAAGTTATTAAAAATGAAATACCTTTGTAATAGATGAGTTTTCGTCCGAAACCCTCATACTTCAAAAGAGATTGTCCAATTTGTACACGAAGTGCATCCGGTTTTTGCCGTAACTCTCTCAACTCTTTAGAAGTTGCTATGTGGGTGAAATTATGATGTCATGCCAAGTTACATCCTTTTCAGAGTTCATTTGTACTGCTTTTAAAATTTAGGGTCATTTAGTTCAAAATAAATCATTAAATGCATGAAAAATATCACATGAAGTCAGAAAGGGTTGAAAATTGATGATGTGCCTTTGAATAGTGCATACTGAACACACAAAAATTATGGAGTTAAAATAAGTTGTTAAAAATGAAATCCCTTTGTAATAGATGAGTTTTCGTCCGAAACCCTCATACTTCAAAACAGATTGTCCAATTTGTACACGAAGTGCATCCAGTTTTTGTCGTGACTCCCTGAACTCTTTACAAGTTTCTATGTGGGTGAAATTATGATTTCATGCCAAGTTACAACCTTTTCAGAGTTCATTTGTACTGCTTTTCAAATTTAGGGTCATTTAGCTCAAAATAAATCATTAAATGCATGCAAAATATAAAATGTAGTCAGAAAGGGTTGAAAATTGATTTGGTGCGTTTGAATGGTGCATATTGAACACACAAAAGTTATGAAGTTAAAATAAGTTATTAAAAATGAAATCCCTTTGTAATAGATGAGTTTTCGTCCGAAACCCTCATACGTCGAAAGAGATTGTCCAATTTGTACACCTAGTGCATCAAGTTTTTGCCGTAACCCTCTCAACTCTTAACAAGTTGATATGTGGGTGAAATTATGACGTCATGCCAAGTTACAACCCTTTCAGAGTTCATTTGCACTGCTTTTCAAATTCAGGGTCATTTAGCTCAAAATAAATCATTAAATGCATGAAAAATATCAAATGAAGTCAGAAAGGGTTGAAAAATGATGATGTGCCTTTGAAAGGTGCATATTAAACACACAAAAAGTACGGAGTTAAAATAAGTTATTAAACATGAAATCCCTTTGTAATAGATGAGTTTTCGTCCGAAACCCTCATACTTTAAAAGAGATTGTCCAATTTGTACACGAAGTGCATCCAGTTTTTGCTGTAACTCCCTCAACTATTTAGAAGTTTCTATGTGGGTAAAATTATGATTTCATGCCAAGTTACAACCTTTTCAGAGTTCATTTCTACTGCTTTTCAAATTTAGGTTCATTTAGCTCAAAATAAATCATTAAATGCATGAAAAATATATAATGTAGTCAGAAAGGGTTGAAAATTGATTTTGAGCGTTTGAATGGTGCATATTGAACACACAAAAAGTATGGAGTTAAAATAATTTCCTAAAAATGAAATCCCTTTGTAATAGATGAGTTTTCTTCCGAAACCCTCATACTTCAAAAGAGATTGTCCAATTTGTACACAAAGTGCATCCAGTTTTTGCCGTAACCCTCTCAACTCTTTAGAAGTTGCTATGTGGGTGAAATTATGATGTCATGCCAAGTTAAAACCTTTTCAGAGTTCAATTGTACTGCTTTTCAAATTTTGGGTTATTTACTCAAAATAAATCATTAAATGCATGAAAAATATCAAATGAAGTCAGAAAGGGTAGAAAATTGATGATGTGCCTTTGAATGGTGCATATTGAACACACAAAAAGTGTGGAGTTAAAATAAGTTATTAAAAATGAAATCCCTTTGTAAGAGATGAGTTTTTGTCTGAAACCCTCATACTTTGAAAGAGATTATCCAATTTGTACGCGAAGTGCATCCAGTTTTTGCCGTAACCCTCTCATCTATTTAGAAGTTCCGATGTGGGTGAAATTATGATGTCATGCCAAGTTACAAGCTTTTCAGAGTTCATTTGTACTGCTTTTCAAATTTAGGGTCATTTAGCTCAAAATAAATCATTAAATACATTAAAAACATCAAATGAAGTCAGAAAGGGTTGAAAATTGATGATGTGCCTTTGAATCGTGCATATTGAACACACAAAAATAATGGAGTTAAAATAAGTTATTAAAAATGAAATCCCTTTGTAATAGATGAGTTTTCGTCCAAAACCCTCATACGTCGAAAAAGATTGTCCAATTTGTACACCTAGTGCATCAAGCTTTTGCCGTAACCCTCTCAACTCTTAACAAGTTGATATGTGGGTGAAATTAAGATGTCATGCCAAGTTACAACCCTTTCAGAGTTCATTTGCACTGCTTTTCAAATTAAGGGTCATTTAGCTCAAAATTAATCATTAAATGCATGAAAAATATGAAATGAAGTCAGAAAGGGTTGAAAAATGATGATGTGCCTTTGAAAGGTGCATATTGAACACACAAAAAGTACGGAGTTAAAATAAGTTATTAAACATGAAATCCCTTTGTAATAGATGAGTTTTCCTCCGAAACCCTCATACTTCAAAAGAGATAATCCAATTTGTACACGAAGTGCATCCAGTTTTTCCCGTCACTCTCTCAACTCTTTAGAAGTTTCTATGTGGGTAAAATTATGATTTCATGCCAAGTTACAACCTTTTCAGAGTTCATTTGTACTGCTTTTCAAATTTAGGGTCATTTAGCTCAAAATAAATCATTAAATGCATGAAAAATATATAATGTAGTCAGAAAGGGTTGAAAATTGATTTTGAGCGTTTGAATGGTGCATATTGATACACAAAAAGTATGGAGTTAAAATAAGTTCCTAAAAATGAAATCCCTTTGTAATAGATGAGTTTTCGTCCGAAACCCTCATACTTCAAAAGAGTTTGTCCAATTTGTACACAAAGTGCATCCAGTTTTTGCCATAACCCTCTCAACTCTTTAGAAGTTTCTATGTGGGTGAAATTATGATGTCATGCCAAGTTAAAACCTTTTCAGAGTTCAATTGTACTGCTTTTCAAATTTAGGGTCATTTACTCAAAATAAATCATTAAATGCATGAAAAATATCAAATGAAGTCAGAAAGGGTTGAAAATTGATGATGTGCCTTTGAATGGTGCATATTGAACACACAAAAAGTATGGAGTTAAAGTAAGTTATTAAAAATGAAATCCCTTTGTAAGAGATGAGTTTTTGTCTGAAACCCTCATACTTTGAAAGAGATTGTCCAATTTGTACGCGAAGTGCATCCAGTTTTTGCCGTAACCCTCTCAACAATTTAGAAGTTCCGATGTGGGTGAAATTATGATGTCATGCCAAGTTACAAGCTTTTCAGAGTTCATTTGTACTGCTTTTCAAATTTAGGGTCATTTTGCTCAAAATAAATCATTAAATGCATTAAAAATATCAAATGAAGTCACAAAGGGTTGAAAATTGATGATGTGCCTTTGAATCGAGCATATTGAACACACAAAAAGTATGGAGTTAAAATAAGTTATTAAAAATGAAATCCCTTTGTAATAGATGAGTTTTTGTCCGAAACCCTCATACATCGAAAGATATTGTCCAATTTGTACACCTAGTGCATCATGTTTTTGCCGTAACCCTCTCAACTCTTAACAAGTTGATATGTGGGTGAAATTATGATGTCATGCCAAGTTACAACCCTTTCAGAGTTCATTTGCACTGCTTTTCAAATTCAGGGTCATTTAACTCAAAATAAATCATTAAATGCATGAAAAATATCAAATGAAGTCAAAAAGGGTTGAAAAATGATGATGTGCCTTTGAAAGGTGCATATTGAACACACAAAAAGTACAGAGTTAAAATAAGTTATTAAACATGAAATCCCTTTCTAATAGATTAGTTTTCGTCCGAAACCCTCATACTTCAAAAGAGATTGTCCAATTTGTACACGAAGTGCATCCAGTTTTTGCCGTAACTCTCTCAACTCTTTAGAAGTTTCTATGTGGGTAAAATTATGATTTCATGCCAAGTTACAACCTTTTCAGAGTTCATTTCTACTGCTTTTCAAATTTAGGTTCATTTAGCTAGAAATAAATCATTAAATGCATGAAAAATATATAATGTAGTCAGAAAGGGTTGAAAATTGATTTTGAGCGTTTGAATGGTGCATATTGAACACACAAAAAGTATGGAGTTAAAATAAGTTCCTAAAAATGAAATCCCTTTGTAATAGATGAGTTTTCGTCCGAAACCCTCATACTTCAAAAGAGTTTGTCCAATTTGTACACAAAGTGCATCCAGTTTTTGCCGTAACCCTCTCAACTCTTTAGAAGTTGCTATGTGGGTGAAATTATGATGTCATGCCAAGTTAAAACCTTTTCAGAGTTCAATTGTACTGCTTTTCAAATTTAGGGTCATTTACTCAAAATAAATCATTAAATGCATGAAAAATATCAAATGAAGTCAGAAAGGGTTGAAAATTGATGATGTGCCTTTGAATGGTGCATATTGAACACACAAAAAGTATGGAGTTAAAGTAAGTTATTAAAAATGAAATCCCTTTGTAAGAGATGAGTTTTTGTCTGAAACCCTTATACTTTGAAAGAGGTTGTCCAATTTGTACGCGAAGTGCATCCAGTTTTTGCCGTAACCCTCTCAACAATTTAGAAGTTCCGATGTGGGTGAAATTATGATGTCATGCCAAGTTACAAGCTTTTCAGAGTTCATTTGTACTGCTTTTCAAATTTAGGGTCATTTTGCGCAAAATAAATTATTAAATACATTAAAAACATCAAATGAAGTCAGAAAGGGTTGAAAATTGATGATGTGCCTTTGAATCGTGCATATTGAACACACAAAAATTATGGAGTTAAAATAAGTTATTAAAAATGAAATCCCTTTGTAATAGATGAGTTTTCGTCCAAAACCCTCATACGTCGAAAAAGATTGTCCAATTTGTACACCTAGTGCATCAAGCTTTTGCCGTAACCCTCTCAACTCTTAACAAGTTGATATGTGGGTGAAATTATGATGTCATGCCAAGTTACAACCCTTTCAGAGTTCATTTGCACTGCTTTTCAAATTCAGGGTCATTTAGCTCAAAATTAATCATTAAATGCATGAAAAATATGAAATGAAGTCAGAAAGGGTTGAAAAATGATGATGTGCCTTTGAAAGGTGCATATTGAACACACAAAAAGTACGGAGTTAAAATAAGTTATTAAACATGAAATCCCTTTGTAATAGATGAGTTTTCCTCCGAAACCCTCATACTTCAAAAGAGATAATCCAATTTGTACACGAAGTGCATCCAGTTTTTCCCGTCACTCTCTCAACTCTTTAGAAGTTTCTATGTGGGTAAAATTATGATTTCATGCCAAGTTACAACCTTTTCAGAGTTCATTTGTACTGCTTTTCAAATTTAGGGTCGTTTAGCTCAAAATAAATCATTAAATGCATGAAAAATATATAATGTAGTCAGAAAGGGTTGAAAATTGATTTTGAGCGTTTGAATGGTGCATATCGAACACACAAAAAGTATGGAGTTAAAATAATTTCCTAAAAATGAAATCCCTTTGTAATAGATGAGTTTTCGTCCGAAACCCTCATACTTCAAAAGAGTTTGTCCAATTTGTACACAAAGTGCATCCAGTTTTTGCCGTAACCCTCTCAACTCTTTAGAAGTTGCTATGTGGGTGAAATTATGATGTCATGCCAAGTTAAAACCTTTTCAGAGTTCAATTGTACTGCTTTTCAAATTTAGGGTCATTTACTCAAAATAAATCATTAAATGCATGAAAAATATCAAATGAAGTCAGAAAGGGTTGAAAATTGATGATGTGCCTTTGAATGGTGCATATTGAACACACAAAAAGTATGGAGTTAAAGTAAGTTATTAAAAATGAAATCCCTTTGTAAGAGCTGAGTTTTTGTCTGAAACCCTCATACTTTGAAGAGATTGTCCAATTTGTACGCGAAGTGCATCCAGTTTTTGCCGTAACCCTCTCAACAATTTAGAAGTTCCGATGTGGGTGAAACTATGATGTCATGCCAAGTTACAAGCTTTTCAGAGTTCATTTGTACTGCTTTTCAAATTTAGGGTCATGTTGCTCAAAATAAATCATTAAATGCATTAAAAATATCAAATGAAGTCAGAAAGGGTTGAAAATTGATGATGTGCCTTTGAATCGTGCATATTGAACACACAAAAAGTATGGAGTTAAAATAAGTTATTAAAAATGAAATCCCTTTGTAATAGATGAGTTTTTGTCCGAAACCCTCATACATCGAAAGATATTGTCCAATTTGTACACCTAGTGCATCATGTTTTTGCCGTAACCCTCTCAACTCTTAACAAGTTGATATGTGGGTGAAATTATGATGTCATGCCAAGTTACAACCCTTTCAGAGTTCATTTGCACTGCTTTTCAAATTCAGGGTCATTTAACTCAAAATAAATCATTAAATGCATGAAAAATATCAAATGAAGTCAAAAAGGGTTGAAAAATGATGATGTGCCTTTGAAAGGTGCATATTGAACACACAAAAAGTACGGAGCTAAAATAAGTTATTAAACATGAAATCCCTTTCTAATAGATTAGTTTTCGTCTGAAACCCTCATACTTCAAAAGAGATTGTCCAATTTGTACACGAAGTGCATCCAGTTTTTGCCGTAACTCTCTCAACTCTTTAGAAGTTTCTATGTGGGTAAAATTATGATTTCATGCCAAGTTACAACCTTTTCAGAGTTCATTTGTACTGCTTTTCAAATTTAGGGTCATTTAGCTCAAAATAAATCATTAAATGCATGAAAAATATATAATGTAGTCAGAAACGGTTGAAAATTGATTTTGAGCGTTTGAATGGTGCATATTGAACACACAAAAAGTATGGAGTTAAAATAACTTCCTAAAAATGAAATCCCTTTGTAATAGATGAGTTTTCGTCCGAAACCCTCATACTTCAAAAGAGTTTGTCCAATTTGTACACAAAGTGCATCCAGTTTTTGCCGTAACCCTCTCAACTCTTTAGAAGTTGCTATGTGGGTGAAATTATGATGTCATGCCAAGTTAAAACCTTTTCAGAGTTCAATTGTACTGCTTTTTATATTTAGGGTCATTTACTCAAAATAAATCATTAAATGCATGAAAAATATCAAATGAAGTCAGAAAGGGTTGAAAATTGATGATGTGCCTTTGAATGGTGCATGTTGAACACACAAAAAGTATGGAGTTAAAGTAAGTTATTAAAAATGAAATCCCTTTGTAAGAGATGAGTTTTTGTCTGAAACCCTCATACTTTGAAAGAGATTGTCCAATTTGTACACGAAGTGCATCCAGTTTTTGCCGTAACCATCTCAACTATTTAGAAGTTCCGATGTGGGTGAAATTATGATGTCATGCCAAGTTACAAGATTTTCAGAGTTCATTTGTACTGCTTTTCAAATTTAGGGTCATTTAGCTCAAAATAAATCATTAAATGCATGCAAAATATAAAATGTAGTCAGAAAGGGTTGAAAATTGATTTGGTGCGTTTGAATGGTGCATATTGAATACACAAAAGTTATGCAGTTAAAATAAGTTATTAAAAATGAAATCCCTTTGTAATAGATGAGTTTTCGTCCGAAACCCTCATACGTCGAAAGAGATTGTCCAATTTGTACACCTAGTGCATCAAGTTTTTGCCGTAACCCTCTCAACTCTTAACAAGTTGATATGTGGGTGAAATTATGATGTCATGGCAAGTTACAACCTTTTTAGAGTTCAATTGTACTGCTTTTCAAATTTAGGGTCATTTACTCGAAATAAATCATTAAATGCATGAAAAATATCAAATGAAGTCAGAAAGGGTTGAAAATTGATGATGTGCCTTTGAATGGTGCATATTGAACACACAAAAAGTATGGAGTTAAAGTAAGTTATTAAAAATGAAATCCCTTTGTAAGAGATGAGTTTTTGTCTGAAACCCTCATACTTTGAAAGAGGTTGTCCAATTTGTACGCGAAGTGCATCCAGTTTTTGCCGTAACCCTCTCAACAATTTAGAAGTTCCGATGTGGGTGAAATTATGATGTCATGCCAAGTTACAAGCTTTTCAGAGTTCATTTGTACTGCTTTTCAAATTTAGGGTCATTTTGCGCAAAATAAATCATTAAATACATTAAAAACATCAAATGAAGTCAGAAAGGGTTGAAAATTGATGATGTGCCTTTGAATCGTGCATATTGAACACACAAAAATTATGGAGTTAAAATAAGTTATTAAAAATGAAATCCCTTTGTAATAGATGAGTTTTCGTCCAAAACCCTCATACGTCGAAAAAGATTGTCCAATTTGTACACCTAGTGCATCAAGCTTTTGCCGTAACCCTCTCAACTCTTAACAAGTTGATATGTGGGTGAAATTATGATGTCATGCCAAGTTACAACCCTTTCAGAGTTCATTTGCACTGCTTTTCAAATTCAGGGTCATTTAGCTCAAAATTGATCATTAAATGCATGAAAAATATGAAATGAAGTAAGAAAGGGTTGAAAAATGATGATGTGCCTTTGAAAGGTGCATATTGAACACACAAAAAGTACGGAGTTAAAATAAGTTATTAAACATGAAATCCCTTTGTAATAGATGAGTTTTCCTCCGAAACCCTCATACTTCAAAAGAGATAATCCAATTTGTACACGAAGTGCATCCAGTTTTTCCCGTCACTCTCTCAACTCTTTAGAAGTTTCTACTTGGGTAAAATTATGATTTCATGCCAAGTTACAACCTTTTCAGAGTTCATTTGTACTGCTTTTCAAATTTAGGGTCGTTTAGCTCAAAATAAATCATTAAATGCATGAAAAATATATAATGTAGTCAGAAAGGGTTGAAAATTGATTTTGAGCGTTAGAATGGTGCATATCGAACACACAAAAAGTATGGAGTTAAAATAATTTCCTAAAAATGAAATCCCTTTGTAATAGATGAGTTTTCGTCCGAAACCCTCATACTTCAAAAGAGTTTGTCCAATTTGTACACAAAGTGCATCCAGTTTTTGCCGTAACCCTCTCAACTCTTTAGAAGTTGCTATGTGGGTGAAATTATGATGTCATGCCAAGTTAAAACCTTTTCAGAGTTCAATTGTACTGCTTTTCAAATTTAGGGTCATTTACTCAAAATAAATCATTAAATGCATGAAAAATATCAAATGAAGTCAGAAAGGGTTGAAAATTGATGATGTGCCTTTGAATGGTGCATATTGAACACACAAAAAGTATGGAGTTAAAGTAAGTTATTAAAAATGAAATCCCTTTGTAAGAGCTGAGTTTTTGTCTGAAACCCTCATACTTTGAAAGAGATTGTCCAATTTGTACGCGAAGTGCATCCAGTTTTTGCCGTAACCCTCTCAACAATTTAGAAGTTCCGATGTGGGTGAAACTATGATGTCATGCCAAGTTACAAGCTTTTCAGAGTTCATTTGTACTGCTTTTCAAATTTAGGGTCATGTTGCTCAAAATAAATCATTAAATGCATTAAAAATATCAAATGAAGTCAGAAAGGGTTGAAAATTGATGATGTGCCTTTGAATCGTGCATATTGAACACACAAAAAGTATGGAGTTAAAATAAGTTATTAAAAATGAAATCCCTTTGTAATAGATGAGTTTTTGTCCGAAACCCTCATACATCGAAAGATATTGTCCAATTTGTACACCTAGTGCATCATGTTTTTGCCGTAACCCTCTCAACTCTTAACAAGTTGATATGTGGGTGAAATTATGATGTCATGCCAAGTTACAACCCTTTCAG
Organism: Hordeum marinum; assembly: GCA_022496015.1. Classification (NCBI taxonomy): domain Eukaryota; kingdom Viridiplantae; phylum Streptophyta; class Magnoliopsida; order Poales; family Poaceae; genus Hordeum; species Hordeum marinum. Next base: position 219,986,157 of record CM039672.1, read on the forward strand.
AGTTCATTTGCACTGCTTTTCAAATTCAGGGTCATTTAACTCAAAATAAATCATTAAATGCATGAAAAATATCAAATGAAGTCAAAAAGGGTTGAAAAATGATGATGTGCCTTTGAAAGGTGCATATTGAACACACAAAAAGTACGGAGTTAAAATAAGTTATTAAACATGAAATCCCTTTCTAATAGATTAGTTTTCGTCCGAAACCCTCATACTTCAAAAGAGATTGTCCAATTTGTACACGAAGTGCATCCAGTTTTTGCCGTAACTCTCTCAACTCTTTAGAAGTTTCTATGTGGGTAAAATTATGATTTCATGCCAAGTTACAACCTTTTCAGAGTTCATTTGTACTGCTTTTCAAATTTAGGGTCATTTAGCTCAAAATAAATCATTAAATGCATGAAAAATATATAATGTAGTCAGAAACGGTTGAAAATTGATTTTGAGCGTTTGAATGGTGCATATTGAACACACAAAAAGTATGGAGTTAAAATAACTTCCTAAAAATGAAATCCCTTTGTAATAGATGAGTTTTCGTCCGAAACCCTCATACTTCAAAAGAGTTTGTCCAATTTGTACACAAAGTGCATCCAGTTTTTGCCGTAACCCTCTCAACTCTTTAGAAGTTGCTATGTGGGTGAAATTATGATGTCATGCCAAGTTACAACCTTTTCAGAGTTTAATTGTACTGCTTTTCATATTTAGGGTCATTTACTCAAAATAAATCATTAAATGCATGAAAAATATCAAATGAAGTCAGAAAGGGTTGAAAATTGATGATGTGCCTTTGAATGGTGCATGTTGAACACACAAAAAGTATGGAGTTAAAGTAAGTTATTAAAAATGAAATCCCTTTGTAAGAGATGAGTTTTTGTCTGAAACCCTCATACTTTGAAAGAGATTGTCCAATTTGTACACGAAGTGCATCCAGTTTTTGCCATACCAATCTCAACTATTTAGAAGTTCCGATGTGGGTGAAATTATGATGTCATGCCAAGTTACAAGATTTTCAGAGTTCATTTGTACTGCTTTTCAAATTTAGGGTCATTTAGCTCAAAATAAATCATTAAATGCATGCAAAATATAAAATGTAGTCAGAAAGGGTTGAAAATTGATTTGGTGCGTTTGAATGGTGCATATTGAACACACAAAAGTTATGCAGTTAAAATAAGTTATTAAAAATGAAATCCCTTTGTAATAGATGAGTTTTCGTCCGAAACCCTCATACGTCGAAAGAGATTGTCCAATTTGTACACCTAGTGCATCAAGTTTTTGCCGTAACCCTCTCAACTCTTAACAAGTTGATATGTGGGTGAAATTATGATGTCATGCCAAGTTACAACCTTTTTAGAGTTCAATTGTACTGCTTTTCAAATTTAGGGTCATTTACTCGAAATAAATCATTAAATGCATGAAAAATATCAAATGAAGTCAGAAAGGGTTCAAAATTTATGATTTGCCCTTGAATGGTGCATATTGAAGACACAAAAAGTATGGTGTTAAAATAAGTTGTTAAAAATGAAATCCCTTTGTAATAGATGAGTTTTCGTCCGAAACCCTCATACTTCAAAAGAGATTGTCCAATTTGTACACGAAGTGCATCAAGTTTTTGCCGTAACTCTCTCAACTCTTTACAATTTTCTATGTGGGTAAAATTATGATTTCATGCCAAGTTACAACCTTTTCAGAGTTCATTTGTACTGCTTTTCAAATTTAGGGTCATTTAGCTCAAAATAAATCATTAAATGCATGAAAAATATAAAATGTAGTTAGAAAGGGTTGAAAATTGATTTTGTGCGTTTGAATGGTGCATATTGAACACACAAAAGTTATGCAGTTAAAATAAGTTATTAAAATTGAAATCCCTTTGTAATAGATGAGTTTTCGTCCGAAACCCTCACACGTCGAAAGAGATTGTCCAATTTGTACACCTAGTGCATCAAGTTTTTGCCGTAACCCTCTCAACTCTTAACAAGTTCATATGTGGGTGAAATTATGATGTCATGCCAAGTTACAACCCTTTCAGAGTTCATTTGCACTGCTTTTCAAATTCAGGGTCATTTAGCTCAAAATAAATCATTAAATGCATGAAAAATATCAAATGAAGTCAGAAAGGGTTGAAAAATGATGATGTGCCTCTGAAAGGTGCATATTGAACACACAAAAAGTACGGAGTTAATATAAGTTATTAAAAATGAAATCCCTTTGTAATAGATGAGTTTTCGTCCAAAACCCTCATACTTCAAAAGAGATTGTTCAATTTGTACACGAAGGGCATCCAGTTTTTGCCGTAACTCTCTCAACTCTTTAGAAGTTTCTATGTGGGTAAAATTATGATTTCATGCCAAGTTACAACCTTTTCAGAGTTCATTTGTACTGCTTTTCAAATTTAGTGTCATTTAGCTCAAAATAAATCATTAAATGCATGAAAAATATATAATGTAGTCAGAAAGGGTTGAAAATTGATTTTGAGTGTTTGAATGGTGCATATTGAACACACGAAAAGTATGGAGTTAAAATAAGTTCCTAAAAATGAAATCCCTTTGTAATAGATGAGTTTTCGTCCGAAACCCTCATACTTCAAAAGAGATTATCCAATTTGTACACAAAGTGCACCAATTTTTGCCGTAACCCTCTGAACTCTTTAGAAGTTTCTATGTGGGTGAAATTATGATGTCATGCCAAGTTAAAACCTTTTCAGAGTTCAATTGTACTTCTTTTCAAATTTAGGGTCATTTACTCAAAATAAATCATTAAATGCATGAAAAATATCAAATGAAGTCAGAAAGGCTTGAAAATTGATGATGTGCCTTTGAATGGTGCATATTGAACACACAAAAAGTATGGAGTTAAAATAAGTTATTAAAAATGAAATCCCTTTGTAAGAGATGAGTTTTTGTCTGAAACCCTCATACTTCAAAAGAGATTGTCCAATTTGTACACGAAGTGCATCCAGTTTTTTCCGTAACCCTCTCAACTATTTAGAAGTTCCGATGTGGGTGAAATTATGATGTCATGCCAAGTTACAAGCTTTTTAGAGTTCATTTGTACTGCTTTTCAAATTTAGGGTCATTTAGCTCAAAATAAATCATTAAATGCATTAAAAATATCAAATGAAGTCAGAAAGGGTTGAAAATTTATGAAGTGCCTTTGAATCGTGCATATTGAACACGCAAAAAGTATGGAGTTAAAATAAGTTATTAAAAATGAAATCCCTTTGTAATAGATGAGTTTTCGTCCCAAACCCTTATACTTCGAAAGAGATTGTCCAATTTGTACACCAAGTGCATCCACTTTTTGCCGTAACCCTCTAAACTCTTAAGAAGTTGCTATGTGGGTGAAACTATGATATCTTGCCAAGTTACAATCTTTTCAGAGTTCATTTGTACTTTTTTTCAAATTCAGGGTCATTTAGCTCAAAATAAGTCATTAAATGCAGGAAAAAAATCAAATTAAGTCAGAAAGTGTTGAAAATTGGTGATGTTCCTTTGAATGGTGCATATTGAACACACAAAAAGTATGGAATTAAAATAACTTATTAAAAATGAAATCCCTTTTTAATAGATGAGTTTTTGTCCGAAATCCTCATACTTCGAAAAAGATTGTCCAATTTGTACACCAAGTGCATCTAGTTTTTGCGGTAACCCTCTCAACTCTTTAGAAGTTCCTATGTGGGTGAAATTATGATGCCATGCTAAGTTACGACCTTTTTAGAGTTACTTTGTACTGTTTTCAAATTTAGGGTCATTTAGCTCAAAATAAATCATTAAATGCATGAAAAATATCAAATGAAGTCAGAAAGGGTTGAAAATTGATGATGTGCCTTTGAATGGTGCATATTGAACACACAAAAAAGTATGGAGTTAAAATAATTTATTAAAAATGAAATCCCTCTGTAATAGATGAGGTTCTGTCCGAAACCCTCATACTTCGAAAAAGATTGTCCAATTTGTACACCAAGTGCATCAAGTTTTTTCCGTAACGCTGTCAACTCTTTATAAGTTCCTATGTGGGTGAAATTATGATGTCATGCAAAGTTACAACCTTTTCAGAGTTTATTTGTACTGCTTTTCAAATTTACGGTCATTTAGCTCAAAATAAATCATTAAATGCATTAAAAATATCAAAAGAAGTCAGAAAGGGTTGAAAATTGATGATGTGCTTTTGAATGGTGCTTATTGAACACAAAAAAAGTATGGAGTTAAAATAAGTTATTAAAAATGAAATCCCTTTGTAATAGATGAGTTTTTGTCTGAAACCCTCATACTTTGAAAGAGATTGTCCAATTTGTACACGAAGTGCATCAGTTTTTGCCGTAACCCTCTCAACTCTTTAGAAGTTGCTATGTGGGTGAAATTATGATGTCATGCCAAGTTACAACCTTTTCAGAGTTCATTTGTACTGATTTTCAAATTTAGGGTCATTAACTAAAAATAAATCATTAAATGCATGAAAAATATCAAATGAAGTCAGAAAGGGTTGAAAATTCATGATGTGACTTTCAATGGTGCATATTGAACACACAAAAAGTATGGAGTTAAAATAAGTTATTAAAAATGAAATCCCTTTGTAATAGATGAGTTTCATCCGAAACCCTCATACTTCGAAAGAGATTGTCCAATTTGTACACCGAGTGCATCCAGTTTTTTCCGTAACCCTCTCAACTCTTAAGAAGTTGCTATGTGGGTGAAATTATGATGTCATGCCAAGTTACAACCTTTTCAGAGTTGATTTGTACTGCTTTTCAAATTTAGGGTCATTTACTCAAAATAAATCATTAAATGCATGAAAAATATCAAATGAAGTCAGAAAGGGTTGAAAACTGATGATGTGCCTTTGAATGGTGCTTATTGAACACAAAAAAAGTATGGAGTTAAAATAAGTTATTAAAAATGAAATCCCTTTGTAATAGATGAGTTTTTGTCTGAAACCCTCATACTTTGAAAGAGATTGTCCAATTTGTACACGAAGTGCATCAGTTTTTGCCGTAACCCTCTCAACTCTTTAGAAGTTGCTATGTGGGTGAAATTATGATGTCATGCCAAGTTACAACCTTTTCAGAGTTCATTTGTACTGATTTTCAAATTTAGGGTCATTAACTAAAAATAAATCATTAAATGCATGAAAAATATCAAATGAAGTCAGAAAGGGTTGAAAATTGATGATGTGACTTTCAATGGTGCATATTGAACACACAAAAAGTATGGAGTTAAATAAGTTATTAAAAATGAAATCCCTTTGTAATAGATGAGTTTCGTCCGGAACCCTCATACTTCGAAAGAGATTGTCCAATTTGTACACCGAGCGCATCCAGTTTTTTCCTTAACCCTCTCAACTCTTAAGAAGTTCCTATGTGGGTGAAATTATGCTGTCATGAAAAGTTACAACCTTTTCAGAGTTAATTTGTATTGCTTTTCCAATTCAGGGTCATTTAGCAAAATAAATCATTAAATGCATGAAAAATATCAAATGAAGTCACAAAGGGTTGAAAATTGATGATGTTCCTTTGAATGGTGCATATTGAACACACAAAAAGTAGGGAGTTAAAATAAGTTATTAAAAATGAAATCTCTTTGTAATAGATGAGTTTTCGTCCCAAACCCTCATACTTCAAAAGAGATTGTCCAATTTGTACACCAAGTGCATCCAGTTTTTGCTGTAACCCTATCAACTCTTCAGAAGTTGCTATGTGGGTGAAATTATGATGTCATGCCAAGTTACAACCTTTTCAGAGTTCATTTGTACTGCTTTTCAAATTCAGGGTCATTTAGCTCAAAATAAATCATTAAATGCATGAAAAATATCAAATGAAGTCAGAAAGGGTTGAAAATTGATGATGTGACTTTGAATGGTGCATATTGAACACACAAAAAGTATGGAGTTAAATAAGTTATAAAAAATGAAATCCCTTTGTAATAGATGAGTTTCGTCGGAAACCCTCATACTTCGAAAGAGATTGTCCAATTTGTACACCGAGTGCATCCAGTTTTTTCCGTAACCCTCTCAACTCTTAAGAAGTTCCTATGTGGGTGAAATTATGATGTCATGACAAGATACAACCTATTCAGAGTTAATTTGTACTGCTTTTCAAATTCAGGGTCATTTAGCTCAAAATAAATCGCAAAATGCATGAAAAATATGAAATGAAGTCAGAAAGGGTTGAAAAATGATGATGTGCCTTTGAATGGTGCATATTGAACACACAAAAAGTATGGAGTTAAAATAAGTTATTAAAAATCAAATCCCTTTGTAATAGATGAGTTTTCGTCCGAAACCCTCATACTTTGAAAGAGATTGTCCAATTTGTACACAAAGTGCATCCAGTTTTTGCTGTAACCCTATCAACTCTTTAGAAGTTGCTATGTGGGTGAAATTATGTTGTCATGCCAAGTTAAAACCTTTTCAGAGTTCATTTGTACTGCTTTTCAAATTTAGGGTCATTAACTCAAAATAAATCATTAAATGCATGAATAATATCAAATGAAGTCAGAAAGGGTTGAAAATTGATGATGTTCCTTTGAATGGTGCGTATTGAACACACAAGAAGTATGAAGTTAAAATAAGTTATTTAAAATGAAATCCCTTTGTAAGAGATGAGTTTTCGTCCGAAACCCTCATACTTCAAAAGAGATTGTCCAATTTGTACACAAAGTGCATCCAGTTTTTGCTGTAACCCTATCAACTCTTTAGAAGTTGCTATGTGGGTGAAACTATGATGTCATGCCAAGTTACAACCTTTTCAGAGTTTATTTGTACTGCTTATAAAATTTAGGGTCATTTAGCTCAAAATAAATCATTAAATGCATGAAAAATATCAAATGAAGTCAGAAAGGGTTGAAAATTGATGATGTGCCTTTGTATGGTGCATATTGAACACACAAAAAGTAGGGAGTTAAAATAAGTTATTAAAAATGAAATCTCTTTGTAATAGATGAGTTTTCGTCCCAAACCCTCATACTTCGAAAGAGATTGTCCAACTTGTACACCAAGTGCATCCAGTTTTTGCCGTAACCCTCTATACTCTTCAGAAGTTGCTATGTGGGTGAAATTATGATGTCAAGCCAAGTTACAACCTTTTCAGAGTTCATTTGTACTGCTTTTCAAATTCAGGGTCATTTAGCTCAAAATAAATCATTAAATGCATGAAAAATATCAAATGAAGTCAGAAAGGGTTAAAAATTGATGATGTGACTTTGAATGGTGCATATTGAACACACAAAAAGTATGGAGTTAAATAAGTTATTAAAAATGAAATCCCCTTGTAATAGATGAGTTTCGTCCGAAACCCTCATACTTCGAAAGAGATTGTCCAATTTGTACACCGAGTGCATCTAGTTTTTTCCGTAACCCTCTCAACTCTTAAGAAGTTCCTATGTGGGTGAAATTATGATGTCATGACAAGTTACAACCTTTTCAGAGTTAATTTGTACTGCTTTTCAAATTCAGGGTCATTTAGCTCAAAATAAACCATTAAATGCATGAAAAATATCAAACGAAGTCACAAAAGGTTGAAAATTGATGATGTCCCTTTGAATGGTGCATATTGAACAGACAAAAAGTAGGGAGTTAAAATAAGTTATTAAAAATGAAATCTCTTTGTAATAGATGAGTTTTCGTCCCAAACCCTCATACTTCAAAAGAGATTGTCCAATTTGTACACCAAGTGCATCCAGTTTTTGCTGTAACCCTATCAACTCTTCAGAAGTTGCTATGTGGGTGAAATTATGATGCCATGCCAAGTTACAACCTTTTCAGAGTTCATTTGTACTGCTTTTCCAATTCAGGGTCATTTAGCTCAAAATAAATCATTAAATGCATGAAAAATATCAAATGAAGTCACAAAGGGTTGAAAATTGATGATGTGACTTTGAATGGTGCATATTGAACACACAAAAAGTATGGAGTTAAATAAGTTATTAAAAATCAAATCCCTTTGTAATAGATGAGTTTTCGTCCGAAACCCTCATACTTCAAAAGAGATTGTCCAATTTGTACACAAAGTGCATCCAGTTTTTGCTGTCACCCTATCAACTCTTTAGAAGTTGCTATGTGGGTGGAATTATGATGTCATGCCAATTTACAACCTTTTCAGAGTTAATTTGTATTGCTTTTCCAATTCAGGGTCATTTAGCAAAATAAATCATTAAATGCATGAAAAATATCAAATGAAGTCACAAAGGGTTGAAAATTGATGATGTGCCTTTGAATGGTGCATATTGAACACACAAAAAGTAGGGAGTTAAAATAAGTTATTAAAAATGAAATCTCTTTGTAATAGATGAGTTTTCGTCCCAAACCCTCATACTTCAAAAGAGATTGTCCAATTTGTACACCAAGTGCATCCAGTTTTTGCCGTAACCCTCTCAACTCTTTAGAAGTTGCTATGTGGGTGAAATTATGTTGTCATGCCAAGTTAAAACCTTTTCAGAGTTCATTTGTACTGCTTTTCAAATTTAGGGTCATTAACTCAAAATAAATCATGAAATGCATGAATAATATCAAATGAAGTCAGAAAGGGTTGAAAATTGATGATGTTCCTTTGAATGGTGCGTATTGAACACACAAGAAGTATGAAGTTAAAATAAGTTATTTAAAATGAAATCCCTTTGTAAGAGATGAGTTTTCGTCCGAAACCCTCATACTTCAAAAGAGATTGTCCAATTTGTCCACAAAGTGCATCCAGTTTTTGCTGTAACCCTATCAACCCTTTAGAAGTTTCTATGCGGTTGAAATTATGATGTCATGCCAAGTTACAACCTTTTGAGAGTTTATTTGTACTGCTTTTCAAATTTAGGGTCATTTAGCTAAAAATAAATCATTAAATGCATGAAAAATATCAAATGAAGTCAGAAAGGGTTGAAAATTGATGATGTGCCTTTGTATGGTGCATATTGAACACACAAAAAGTAGGGAGTTAAAATAAGTTATTAAAAATGAAATCTCTTTGTAATAGATGACTTTTCGTCCCAAACCCTCATACTTCGAAAGAGATTGTCCAACTTGTACACCAAGTGCATCCAGTTTTTGCCGTAACCCTCTATACTCTCCAGAAGTTGCTATGTGGGTGAAATTATGATGTCATGCCAAGTTACAACCTTTCCAGAGTTCATTTGTACTCCTTTTCAAATTCAGGGTCATTTAGCTCAAAATAAATCATTAAATGCATGAAAAATATCGAATGAAGTCAGATAGGGTTGAAAATTGATGATGTGACTTTGAATGGTGCATATTGAACACACAAAAAGTATGGAGTTAAATAAGTTATTAAAAATGAAATCCCTTTGTAATAGATGAGTTTCGTCCGAAACACTCATACTTCGAAAGAGATTGTCCAATTGGTACACCGAGTGCATCCAGTTTTTTCCGTAACCCTCTCAACTCTTAAGAAGTTCCTATGTGGGTGAAATTATGATGTCATGACAAGTTACAACCTATTCAGACTTAATTTGTACTGCTTTTCAAATTCAGGGTCATTTAGCTCAAAATAAATCGCAAAATGCATGAAAAATATCAAATGAAGTTAGAAAGGGTTGAAAAATGATGATGTGCCTTTGAATGGTGCATATTGAACACACAAAAAGTATGGAGTTAAAATAAGTTATTAAAAATCAAATCCCTTTGTAATAGATGAGTTTTCGTCCGAAACCCTCATACTTCAAAAGAGATTGTCCAATTTGTACACAAAGTGCATCCAGTTTTTGCTGTAACCCTATCAACTCTTTAGAAGTTGCTATGTGGGTGAAATTATGATGTCATGCCAAGTTACAACCTTTTCAGAGTTCATTTGTACTGCTTTTCAAATTTAGGGTCATTTACTCAAAATAAATCATTAAATGCATGAAAAATATCAAATGAAGTCAGAAAGGGTTGAAAATTGATGATGTGCCTTTGAATGGTTTTTATTGAACAAAAAAAAATTATGGAGTTAAAATAAGTTATTAAAAATGAAATCCCTTTGTAATAGATGAGTTTTTGTGTGAAACCCTCATACTTTGAAAGAGATTGTCCAATTTGTACACGAAGTGCATCCAGTTTTTGCCGTAACCCTCTCAACTCTTTAGAAGTTGCTATGTGGGTGAAATTATGTTGTCGTGCCAAGTTAAAACCTTTTCAGAGTTCATTTGTACTGCTTTTCAAATTTAGGGTCATTAACTCAAAATAAATCATTAAATGCATGAAAAATATCAAATGAAGTCAGAAAGGGTTGAAAATTGATGATGTTCCTTTGAATGGTGCATATTGAACACACAATAAGTATGAAGTTAAAATAAGTTATTAAAAACGAAATCCCTTTGTAAGAGATGAGTTTTTGTCTGAAACCCTCATACTTTGAAAGAGATTGTCCAATTTGTACACGAAGTGCATCCAGTTTTTGCCGTAATCCTCTCAACTATTTAGAAGTTCCTATGTGGGTGAAATTATGATGTCATGCCAAGTTACAAGCTTTTCAGAGTTCATCTGTACTGCTTTTCAAATTTACGGTCATTTAGCTCAAAATAAATTATTAAATGCATTAAAAATATCAAAAGAAGTCAGAAAGGGTTGAAAATTGATGATGTGCTTTTGAATGGTGCATATTGAACACACAAAAAGTAGGGAGTTCAAATAAGTTATTAAAAATGAAATCTCTTTGTAATAGATGAGTTTTCGTCCCAAACCCTCATACTTCGAAAGAGATTGCCCAACTTGGACACCAAGTGCATCCAGTTTTTGCCGTAACCCTCTATACTCTTAAGAAGTTGCTATGTGGGTGAAATTATGATGTCATGCCAAGTTACAACCTTTTCAGAGTTCATTTGTACTGCTTTTCAAATTCAGGGTCATTTAGCTCAAAATAAATCATTAAATGCATGAAAAATATCAAATGAAGTCAGAAAGGGTTGAAAATTGATGATGTGCCTTTGAATGGTTCATATTGAACACACAAAAAGTATGGAGTTAAATAAGTTATTAAAAATGAAATCCCTTTGTAATAGATGAGTTTCGTCCGAAACCCTCATACTTCGAAAGAGATTGTCCAAATTGTACACCGAGTGCATCCAGTTTTTCCGTAACCCTCTCAACTCTTAAGAAGTTCCTATGTGGGTGAAATTATGATGTCATGACAAGTTACAACCTATTCAGAGTTAATTTGTACTCCTTTTCAAATTCAGGGTCATTTAGCTCAAAATAAATCGCAAAATGCATGAAAAATATCAAATGAAGTCAGAAAGGGTTGAAAAATGATGATGTGCCTTTGAATGGTGCATATTGAACACACAAAAAGTATGGAGTTAAAATAAGTTATTAAAAATCAAATCCCTTTGTAATAGATGAGTTTTCGTCCGAAACCCTCATACTTCAAAAGAGATTGTCCAATTTGTACACAAAGTGCATCCAGTTTTTGCTGTAACCCTATCAACTCTTTAGAAGTTGCTATGTGGGTGAAATTATGATGTCATGCCAAGTTACAACCTTTTCAGAGTTCATTTGTACTGCTTTTCAAATTTAGGGTCATTTACTCAAAATAAATCATTAAATGCATGAAAAATATCAAATGAAGTCAGAAAGGGTTGAAAATTGATGATGTGCCTTTGAATGGTGCTTATTGAACAAAAAAAAAATTATGGAGTTAAAATAAGTTATTAAAAATGAAATCCCTTTGTAATAGATGAGTTTTTGTGTGAAACCCTCATACTTTGAAAGAGATTGTCCAATTTGTACACGAAGTGCATCCAGTTTTTGCCGTAACCCTCTCAACTCTTTAGAAGTTGCTATGTGGGTGAAATTATGTTGTCGTGCCAAGTTAAAACCTTTTCAGAGTTCATTTGTACTGCTTTCCAAATTTAGGGTCATTAACTCAAAATAAATCATTAAATGCATGAAAAATATCAAATGAAGTCAGAAAGGGTTGAAAATTGATGATGTTCCTTTGAATGGTGCATATTGAACACACAATAAGTATGTAGTTAAAATAAGTTATTAAAAACGAAATTCCTTTGGAAGAGATGAGTTTTTGTCTGAAACCCTCATACTTTGAAAGAGATTGTCCAATTTGTACACGAAGTGCATCCAGTTTTTGCCGTAATCCTCTCAACTATTTAGAAGTTCCTATGTGGGTGAAATTATGATGTCATGCCAAGTTACAAGCTTTTCAGAGTTCATCTGTACTGCTTTTCAAATTTACGGTCATTTAGCTCAAAATAAATTATTAAATGCATTAAAAATATCAAAAGAAGTCAGAAAGGGTTGAAAATTGATGATGTGCTTTTGAATGGTGCATATTGAACACACAAAAAGTAGGGAGTTAAAATAAGTTATTAAAAATGAAATCTCTTTGTAATAGATGAGTTTTCGTCCCAAACCCTCATACTTCGAAAGAGATTGCCCAACTTGGACACCAAGTGCATCCAGTTTTTGCCGTAACCCTCTATACTCTTAAGAAGTTGCTATGTGGGTGAAATTATGATGTCATGCCAAGTTACAACCTTTTCAGAGTTCATTTGTACTGCTTTTAAAATTCAGGGTCATTTAGCTCAAAATAAATCATTAAATGCATGAAAAATATCAAATGAAGTCAGAAAGGGTTGAAAATTGATGATGTGCCTTTGAATGGTTCATATTGAACACACAAAAAGTATGGAGTTAAATAAGTTATTAAAAATGAAATCCCTTTGTAATAGATGAGTTTCGTCCGAAACCCTCATACTTCGAAAGAGATTGTCCAAATTGTACACCGAGTGCATCCAGTTTTTCCGTAACCCTCTCAACTCTTAAGAAGTTCCTATGTGGGTGAAATTATGATGTCATGACAAGTTACAACCTATTCAGAGTTAATTTGTACTCCTTTTCAAATTCAGGGTCATTTAGCTCAAAATAAATCGCAAAATGCATGAAAAATATCAAATGAAGTCAGAAAGGGTTGAAAAATGATGATGTGCCTTTGAATGGTGCATATTGAACACACAAAAAGTATGGAGTTAAAATAAGTTATTAAAAATGAAATCCCTTTGTAATAGATGAGTTTTCGTCCGGAACCCTCATACTTCAAAAGAGGTAAGCCAATTTGTACACAAAGTGCATCCAGTTTTTGCTGTAACCCTCTGAACTCTTTAGAAGTTGCTATGTGGGTGAAATTAGGATGTCATGCCAAGTTACAACCTTTTCAGAGTTTATTTGTACTACTTTTCAAATTTAGGGTCATTTAGCTCAAAATAAATCATTAAATGCATGACAAATATCAAATGAAGTCAGAAAGGGTTGAAAATTGATGATGTGCCTTTGTATGGTGCATATTGAACACACAAAAAGTAGGGAGTTAAAATAAGTTATTAAAAATGAAATCTCTTTGTAATAGATGAGTTTTCGTCCCAAACCCTCATACTTCGAAAGAGATTGCCCAACTTGGACACCAAGTGCATCCAGTTTTTGCCGTAACCCTCTATACTCTTAAGAAGTTGCTATGTGGGTGAAATTATGATGTCATGCCAAGTTACAACCTTTTCAGAGTTCATTTGTACTGCTTTTCAAATTCAGGGTCATTTAGCTCAAAATAAATCATTAAATGCATGAAAAATATCAAATGAAGTCAGAAAGGGTTGAAAATTGATGATGTGCCTTTGAATGGTTCATATTGAACACACAAAAAGTATGGAGTTAAATAAGTTATTAAAAATGAAATCCCTTTGTAATAGATGAGTTTCGTCCGAAACCCTCATACTTCGAAAGAGATTGTCCAAATTGTACACCGAGTGCATCCAGTTTTTCCGTAACCCTCTCAACTCTTAAGAAGTTCCTATGTGGGTGAAATTATGATGTCATGACAAGTTACAACCTATTCAGAGTTAATTTGTACTCCTTTTCAAATTCAGGGTCATTTAGCTCAAAATAAATCGCAAAATGCATGAAAAATATCAAATGAAGTCAGAAAGGGTTGAAAAATGATGATGTGCCTTTGAATGGTGCATATTGAACACACAAAAAGTATGGAGTTAAAATAAGTTATTAAAAATGAAATCCCTTTGTAATAGATGAGTTTTCGTCCGGAACCCTCATACTTCAAAAGAGGTAAGCCAATTTGTACACAAAGTGCATCCAGTTTTTGCTGTAACCCTATCAACTCTTTAGAAGTTGCTATGTGGGTGAAATTATGATGTCATGCCAAGTTACAACCTTTTCAGAGTTACTTTGTACTGCTTTTCAAATTCAGGGTCATTTAGCTCAAAATAAATCATTAAATGAATGAAAAATATCAAATGAAGTCAGAAAGGGTTGAAAATTGATGATGTGCCTTTGAATGGTGCATATTGAACACACAAAAATTAGGGAGTTAAAATAAGTTACTAAAAATGAAATCTCTTTGTAATAGATGAGTTTTCGTCCCAAACCCACATACTTCGAAAGAGATTGTCCAACTTGTACACCAAGTGCATCCAGTTTTTGCCGTAACCCTCTATACTCTTCAGAAGTTGCTATGTGGGTGAAATTATGATGTCATGCCAAGTTACAACCTTTTCAGAGTTCATTTGTACTGCTTTTCAAATTCAGGGTCATTTAGCTCAAAATAAATCATTAAATGCATGAAAAATATCAAATGAAGTCAGAAAGGGTTGAAAATTGATGATGTTCCTTTGAATGGTGCGTATTGAACACACAAGTAGTATGAAGTTAAAATAAGTTTTTTAAAATGAAATCCCTGTGTAAGAGATGAGTTTTCGTCCCAAACCCTCATACTTCAAAAGAGATTGTCCAATTTGTACACAAAGTGCATCCAGTTTTTGCTGTAACCCTATCAACTCTTTAGAAGTTGCTATGTGGGTGAAATTAGGATGTCATGCCAAGTTACAACCTTTTCAGAGTTTATTTGTACTACTTTTCAAATTTAGGGTCATTTAGCTCAAAATAAATCATTAAATGCATGACAAATATCAAATGAAGTCAGAAAGGGTTTGAAAATTGATGATGTGCCTTTGTATGGTGCATATTGAACACACAAAAAGTAGGGAGTTAAAATAAGTTATTAAAAATGAAATCTCTTTGTAATAGATGAGTTTTCGTCCCAAACCCTCATACTTCGAAAGAGATTGTCCAACTTGTACACCAAGTGCATCCAGTTTTTGCCGTAACCCTCTATACTCTTCAGAAGTTGCTATGTGGGTGAAATTATGATGTCATGCCAAGTTACAACCTTTTCAGAGTTCATTTGTACTGCTTTTCAAATTCAGGGTCATTTAGCTCAAAATAAATCATTAAATGCATGAAAAATATCAAATGAAGTCAGAAAGGGTTGAAAATTGATGATGTGACTTTGAATGGTGCATATTGAACACACAAAAAGTATGGAGTTAAATAAGTTATTAAAAATGAAATCCCTTTGTAATAGATGAGTTTCGTCCGAAACCCTCATACTTCGAAAGAGATTGTCCAACTTGTACACCGAGTGCATCCAGTTTTTTCCGTAACCCTCTATACTCTTCAGAAGTTCCTATGTGGGTGAAATTATGATGTCATGACAAGTTACAACCTTTTCAGAGTTAATTTGTACTGCTTTTCAAATTCAGGGTCATTTAGCTCAAAATAAATCATTAAATGCATGAAAAATATCAAATGAAGTCACAAAGGGTTGAAAATTGATGATGTTCCTTTGAATGGTGCGTATTGAACACACAAGTAGTATGAAGTTAAAATAAGTTATTTAAAATGAAATCCCTGTGTAAGAGATGAGTTTTCGTCCCAAACCCTCATACTTCAAAAGAGATTGTCCAATTTGTACACAAAGTGCATCCAGTTTTTGCTGTAACCCTATCAACTCTTCAGAAGTTGCTATGTGGGTGAAATTATGATGTCATGCCAAGTTACAACCTTTTCAGAGTTTATTTGTACTACTTTTCAAATTTAGGGTCATTTAGCTCAAAATAAATCATTAAATGCATGACAAATATCAAATGAAGTCAGAAAGGGTTGAAAATTGATGATGTGCCTTTGTATGGTGCATATTGAACACACAAAAAGTAGGGAGTTAAAATAAGTTATTAAAAATGAAATCTCTTTGTAATAGATGAGTTTTCGTCCCAAACCCTCATACTTCGAAAGAGATTGTCCAACTTGTACACCAAGTGCATCCAGTTTTTGCCGTAACCCTCTATACTCTTCAGAAGTTGCTATGTGGGTGAAATTATGATGTCATGCCAAGTTACAACCTTTTCAGAGTTAATTTGTACTGCTTTTCAAATTCAGGGTCATTTAGCTCAAAATAAATCATTAAATGAATGAAAAATATCAAATGAAGTCAGAAAGGGTTGAATATTGATGATGTGCCTTTGAATGGTGCATATTGAACACACAAAAAGTATGGAGTTAAATAAGTTATTAAAAATGAAATCTCTTTGTAATAGATGAGTTTTCGTCCCAAACCCACATACTTCGAAAGAGATTGTCCAACTTGTACACCAAGTGCATCCAGTTTTTGCCGTAACCCTCTCAACTCTTAAGAAGTTCCTATGTGGGTGAAATTATGATGTCATGACAAGTTACAACCTTTTCAGAGTTCATTTGTACTGCTTTTCAAATTTAGGGTCATTTACTCAAAATAAATCATTAAATGCATGAAAAATATCAAATGAAGTCAGAAAGGGTTGAAAATTGATGATGTGCCTTTGAATGGTGCTTATTGAACAAAAAAAAATTATGGAGTTAAAATAAGTTATTAAAAATGAAATCCCTTTGTAATAGATGAGTTTTCGTCCGAAACCCTCATACTTCAAAAGAGATTGTTCAATTTGTACACGAAGTGCATCCAGTTTTTGCCGTAACCCTCTCAACTCTTTAGAAGTTGCTATGTGGGTGAAATTATGTTGTCGTGCCAAGTTAAAACCTTTTCAGAGTTCATTTGTACTGCTTTTCAAATTTAGTGTCATTTAGCTCAAAATAAATCATTAAATGCATGAAAAATATATAATGTAGTTAGAAAGGGTTGAAAATTGATGATGTTCCTTTGAATGGTGCGTATTGAACACACAAGAAGTATGAAGTTAAAATAAGTTATTAAAAACGAAATTCCTTTGTAAGAGATGAGTTTTTGTCTGAAACCCTCATACTTTGAAAGAGATTGTCCAATTTGTCCACAAAGTGCATCCAGTTTTTGCCGTAATCCTCTCAACTATTTAGAAGTTTCTATGCGGTTGAAATTATGATGTCATGCCAAGTTACAACCTTTTCAGAGTTCATCTGTACTGCTTTTCAAATTTAGGGTCATTTAGCTCAAAATAAATTATTAAATGCATTAAAAATATCAAAAGAAGTCAGAAAGGGTTGAAAATTGATGATGTGCTTTTGAATGGTGCATATTGAACACACAAAAAGTAGGGAGTTAAAATAAGTTATTAAAAATGAAATCTCTTTGTAATAGATGAGTTTTCGTCCCAAACCCTCATACTTCGAAAGAGATTGCCCAACTTGGACACCAAGTGCATCCAGTTTTTGCCGTAACCCTCTATACTCTTAAGAAGTTGCTATGTTGGTGAAATTATGATGTCATGCCAAGTTACAACCTTTTCAGAGTTCATTTGTACTGCTTTTCAAATTCAGGGTCATTTAGCTCAAAATAAATCATTAAATGCATGAAAAATATCAAATGAAGTCAGAAAGGGTTGAAAATTGATGATGTGCCTTTGAATGGTTCATATTGAACACACAAAAAGTATGGAGTTAAATAAGTTATTAAAAATGAAATCCCTTTGTAATAGATGAGTTTCGTCCGAAACCCTCATACTTCGAAAGAGATTGTCCAAATTGTACACCGAGTGCATCCAGTTTTTCCGTAACCCTCTCAACTCTTAAGAAGTTCCTATGTGGGTGAAATTATGATGTCATGACAAGTTACAACCTATTCAGAGTTAATTTGTACTCCTTTTCAAATTCAGGGTCATTTAGCTCAAAATAAATCGCAAAATGCATGAAAAATATCAAATGAAGTCAGAAAGGGTTGAAAAATGATGATGTGCCTTTGAATGGTGCATATTGAACACACAAAAAGTATGGAGTTAAAATAAGTTATTAAAAATGAAATCCCTTTGTAATAGATGAGTTTTCGTCCGGAACCCTCATACTTCAAAAGAGGTAAGCCAATTTGTACACAAAGTGCGTCCAGTTTTTGCTGTAACCCTATCAACTCTTTAGAAGTTGCTATGTGGGTGAAATTATGATGTCATGCCAAGTTACAACCTTTTCACAGTTACTTTGTACTGCTTTTCAAATTCAGGGTCATTTAGCTCAAAATAAATCATTAAATGAATGAAAAATATCAAATGAAGTCAGAAAGGGTTGAAAATTGATGATGTGCCTTTGAATGGTGCATATTGAACACACAAAAAGTAGGGAGTTAAAATAAGTTACTAAAAATGAAATCTCTTTGTAATAGATGAGTTTTCGTCCCAAACCCACATACTTCGAAAGAGATTGTCCAACTTGTACACCAAGTACATCCAGTTTTTGCCGTAACCCTTTATACTCTTCAGAAGTTGCTATGTGGGTGAAATTATGATGTCATGCCAAGTTACAACCTTTTCAGAGTTCATTTGTACTGCTTTTCAAATTCAGGGTCATCTAGCTCAAAATAAATCATTAAATGCATGAAAAATATCAAATGAAGTCAGAAAGGGTTGAAAATTGATGATGTTCCTTTGAATGGTGCGTATTGAACACACAAGTAGTATGAAGTTAAAATAAGTTATTTAAAATGAAATCCCTTTGTAAGAGATGAGTTTTCGTCCCAAACCCTCATACTTCAAAAGAGATTGTCCAATTTGTACACAAAGTGCATCCAGTTTTTGCTGTAACCCTATCAACTCTTTAGAAGTTGCTATGTGGGTCAAATTAGGATGTCATGCCAAGTTACAACCTTTTCAGAGTTTATTTGTACTGCTTTTCAAATTTAGGGTCATTTAGCCCAAATAAATCATTAAATGCATGAAAAATATCAAATGAAGTCAGAAAGGGTTGAAAATTGATGATGTGCCTTTGTATGGTGCATATTGAACACACAAAAAGTAGGGAGTTAAAATAAGTTATTAAAAATGAAATCTCTTTGTAATAGATGAGTTTTCGTCCCAAACCCTCATACTTCGAAAGAGATTGTCCAACTTGTACACCAAGTGCATCCAGTTTTTGCCGTAACCCTCTATACTCTTCAGAAGTTGCTATGTGGGTGAAATTATGATGTCATGCCAAGTTACAACCTTTTCAGAGTTCATTTGTACTGCTTTTCAAATTCAGGGTCATTTAGCTCAAAATAAATCATTAAATGCATGAAAAATATCAAATGAAGTCAGAAAGGGTTGAAAATTGATGATGTGACTTTGAATGGTGCATATTGAACACACAAAAAGTAGGGAGTAAAATAAGTTATTAAAAATGAAATCCCTTTGTAATAGATGAGTTTCGTCCGAAACCCTCATACTTCGAAAGAGATTGTCCAATTTGTACACCGAGTGCATCCAATTTTTTCCGTAACCCTCTCAACTCTTAAGAAGTTCCTATGTGGGTGAAATTATGATGTCATGACAAGTTACAACCTTTTCAGAGTTAATTTGTACTTCTTTTCAAATTCAGGGTCATTTAGCTCAAAATAAATCATTAAATGCATGAAAAATATCAAATGAAGTCACAAAGGGTTGAAAATTGATGATGTGCCTTTGAATGGTGCATATTGAACACACAAAAAGTAGCGAGTTAAAATAAGTTATTAAAAATGAAATCTCTTTGTAATAGATGAGTTTTCGTCCCAAACCCTCATACTTCAAAAGAGATTGTACAATTTGTACACCAAGTGCATCCAGGTTTTGCTGTAACCCTATCAACTCTTCAGAAGTTGCTATGTGGGTGAAATTAGGATGTCATGCCAAGTTACAACCTTTTCAGAGTTTATTTGTACTGCTTTTCAAATTTAGGGTCATTTAGCCCAAATAAATCATTAAATGCATGAAAAATATCAAATGAAGTCAGAAAGGGTTGAAAATTGATGATGTGCCTTTGTATGGTGCATATTGAACACACAAAAAGTAGGGAGTTAAAATAAGTTATTAAAAATGAAATCTCTTTGTAATAGATGAGTTTTCGTCCCAAACCCTCATACTTCGAAAGAGATTGTCCAACTTGTACACCAAGTGCATCCAGTTTTTGCCGTAACCCTCTATACTCTTCAGAAGTTGCTATGTGGGTGAAATTATGATGTCATGCCAAGTTACAACCTTTTCAGAGTTCATTTGTACTGCTTTTCAAATTCAGGGTCATTTAGCTCAAAATAAATCATTAAATGCATGAAAAATATCAAATGAAGTCAGAAAGGGTTGAAAATTGATGATGTGACTTTGAATGGTGCATATTGAACACACAAAAAGTAGGGAGTTAAATAAGTTATTAAAAATGAAATCCCTTTGTAATAGATGAGTTTCGTCCGAAACCCTCATACTTCGAAAGAGATTGTCCAATTTGTACACCGAGTGCATCCAGTTTTTTCCGTAACCCTCTCAACTCTTAAGAAGTTCCTATGTGGGTGAAATTATCATGTCATGACAAGTTACAACCTTTTCAGAGTTAATTTGTACTGCTTTTCAAATTCAGGGTCATTTAGCTCAAAATAAATCATTAAATGCATGAAAAATATCAAATGAAGTCACAAAGGGTTGAAAATTGATGATGTGCCTTTGAATGGTGCATATTGAACACACAAAAAGTAGCGAGTTAAAATAAGTTATTAAAAATGAAATCTCTTTGTAATAGATGAGTTTTCGTCCCAAACCCTCATACTTCAAAAGAGATTGTACAATTTGTACACCAAGTGCATCCAGGTTTTGCTGTAACCCTATCAACTCTTCAGAAGTTGCTATGTGGGTGAAATTATGATGCCATGCCAAGTTACAACCTTTTCAGAGTCCATTTGTACTGCTTTTCAAATTCAGGGTCATTTAGCTCAAAATAAATCATTAAATGCATGAAAAATATCAAATGAAGTCAGAAAGGGTTGAAAAATGATGATGTGCCTTTGAATGCTGCATATTGAACACACGAAAAGTATGGAGTTAAAATAAGTTATTAAAAATGAAATCCCTTTGTAATAGATGAGTTTTCGTCCGAAACCCTCATACTTCAAAAGAGGTTGTCCAATTTGTACACAAAGTGCGTCCAGTTTTTGCTGTAACCCTATCAACTCTTTAGAAGTTGCTATGTGGGTAAATTATGATGTCATGCCAAGTTACAACCTTTTCAGAGTTAATTTGTACTGCTTTTCAAATTCAGGGTCATTTAGCTCAAAATAAATCATTAAATGAATGAAAAATATCAAATGAAGTCAGAAAGGGTTGAAAATTGATGATGTGCCTTTGAATGGTGCATATTGAACACACAAAAAGTAGGGAGTTAAAATAAGTTACTAAAAATGAAATCTCTTTGTAATAGATGAGTTTTCGTCCCAAACCCACATACTTCAAAAGAGATTGTCCAACTTGTACACCAAGTGCATCCAGTTTTTGCCGTAACCCTCTATACTCTTCAGAAGTTGCTATGTGGGTGAAATTATGATGTCATGCCAAGTTACAACCTTTTCAGAGTTCATTTGTACTGCTTTTCAAATTCAGGGTCATTTAGCTCAAAATAAATCATTAAATGCATGAAAAATATCAAATGAAGTCAGAAAGGGTTGAAAATTGATGATGTTCCTTTGAATGGTGCGTATTGAACACACAAGAAGTATGAAGTTAAAATAAGTTATTTAAAATGAAATTCCTTTGTAAGAGATGAGTTTTCGTCCCAAACCCTCATACTTCAAAAGAGATTGTCCAATTTGTACACAAAGTGCATCCAGTTTTTGCTGTAACCCTATCAACTCTTTAGAAGTTGCTATGTGGGTGAAATTAGGATGTCATGCCAAGTTACAACCTTTTCAGAGTTTATTTGTACTGCTTTTCAAATTTAGGGTCATTTAGGTCAAAATAAATCATTAAATGCATGAAAAATATCAAATGAAGTCAGAAAGGGTTGAAAATTGATGATGTGCCTTTGTATGGTGCATATTGAACACACAAAAAGTAGGGAGTTAAAATAAGTTATTAAAAATGAAATCTCTTTGTAATAGATGAGTTTTCGTCCCAAACCCTCATACTTCGAAAGAGATTATCCAACTTGTACACCAAGTGCATCCAGTTTTTGCCGTAACCCTCTATACTCTTCAGAAGTTTCTATGTGGGTGAAATTATGATGTCATGCCAAGTTACAACCTTTTCAGAGTTCATTTGTACTGCTTTTCAAATTCAGGGTCATTTAGCTCAAAATAAATCATTAAATGCATGAAAAATATCAAATGAAGTCAGAAAGGGTTGAAAATTGATGATGTGACTTTGAATGGTGCATATTGAACACACAAAAAGTATGGAGTTAAATCAGTTATTAAAAATGAAATCCCTTTGTAATAGATGAGTTTCGTCCGAAACCCTCATACTTCGAAAGAGATTGTCCAATTTGTACACCGAGTGCATCCAGTTTTTTCCGTAACCCTCTCAACTCTTAAGAAGTTCCTATGTGGGTGAAATTATGATGTCATGACAAGTTACAACCTTTTCAGAGTTAATTTGTACTGTTTTTCAAATTCAGGGTCATTTAGCTCAAAATAAATCATTAAATGCATGAAAAATATCAAATGAAGTCACAAAGGGTTGAAAATTGATGATGTGCCTTTGAATGGTGCATATTGAACACACAAAAAGTAGGGAGTTAAAATAAGTTATTAAAATGAAATCTCTTTGTAATAGATGTGTTTTCGTCCCAAACCCTCATACTTCAAAAGAGATTGTCCAATTTGTACACCAAGTGCATCCAGGTTTTGCTGTAACCCTATCAACTCTTCAGAAGTTGCTATGTGGGTGAAATTATGATGTCATGCCAATTTACAACCTTTTCAGAGTTCATTTGTACTGCTTTTCAAATTTAGGCTCATTTACTCAAAATAAATCATTAAATGCATGAAAAATATCAAATGAAGTCAGAAAGGGTTGAAAATTGATGATGTGCCTTTGAATGGTGCTTATTGAACACAAAAAAAGTATGGAGTTAAAATAAGTTATTAAAAATGAAATCCCTTTGTAATAGATGTGTTTTTGTTTGAAACCCTCATACTTTGAAAGAGATTGTCCAATTTGTACACGAAGTGCATCCAGTTTTTGCCGTAACCCTCTCAACTCTTTAGAAGTTGCTATGTGGGTGAAATTATGTTGTCATGCCAAGTTAAAACCTTTTCAGAGTTCATTTGTACTGCTTTTCAAATTTAGGGTCATTAACTCAAAATAAATCATTAAATGCATGAATAATATCAAATGAAGTCAGAAAGGGTTGAAAATTGATGATGTTCCTTTGAATGGTGCGTATTGAACACACAAGAAGTATGAAGTTAAAATAAGTTATTTAAAATGAAATCCCTTTGTAAGGCATGAGTTTTCGTCCGAAACCCTCATACTTCAAAAGAGATTGTCCAATTTGTACACAAAGTGCATCTAGTTTTTGCTGTAACCCTATCAACTCTTTAGAAGTTGCTATGTGGGTGAAATTATGATGTCATGCCAAGTTACAACCTTTTCAGAGTTTATTTGTACTGCTTTTCAAATTTAGGGTCATTTAGCTAAAAATAAATCATTAAATGCATGAAAAATATCAAATGAAGTCAGAAAGGGTTGAAAATTGATGATGTGCCTTTGTATGGTGCATATTGAACACACAAAAAGTAGGGAGTTAAAATAAGTTATTAAAAATGAAATCTCTTTGTAATAGATGACTTTTCGTCCCAAACCCTCATACTTCGAAAGAGATTGTCCAACTTGTACACCAAGTGCATCCAGTTTTTGCCGTAACCCTCTATACTCTTCAGAAGTTGCTATGTGGGTGAAATTATGATGTCATGCCAAGTTACAACCTTTTCAGAGTTCATTTGTACTGCTTTTCAAATTCAGGGTCATTTAGCTCAAAATAAATCATTAAATGCATGAAAAATATCAAATGAAGTCAGAAAGGGTTGAAAATTGATGATGTGCCTTTGAATGGTGCATATTGAACACACAAAAAGTAGGGAGTTAAAATAAGTTACTAAAAATGAAATCTCTTTGTAATAGATGAGTTTTCGTCCCAAACCCACATACTTCAAAAGAGATTGTCCAACTTGTACACCAAGTGCATCCAGTTTTTGCCGTAACCCTCTATACTCTTCAGAAGTTGCTATGTGGGTGAAATTATGATGTCATGCCAAGTTACAACCTTTTCAGAGTTCATTTGTACTGTTTTTCAAATTTAGGGTCATTTAGCTCAAAATAAATCATTAAATGCATGAAAAATATCAAATGAAGTCAAAAAGGGTTGAAAATTGATGATGTGCCTTTGAATGGTGCTTATTGAACAAAAAAAAATTATGGAGTTAAAATAAGTTATTAAAAATGAAATCCCTTTGTAATAGATGAGTTTTCGTGTGAAACCCTCATACTTTGAAAGAGATTGTCCAATTTGTACACGAAGTGCATCCAGTTTTTGCCGTAACCCTCTCAACTCTTTAGAAGTTGCTATGTGGGTGAAATTATGTTGTCGAGCCAAGTTAAAACCTTTTCAGAGTTCATTTGTACTGCTTTTCAAATTTAGGGTCATTAACTCAAAATAAATCATTAAATGCATCAAAAATATCAAATGAAGTCAGAAAGGGTTGAAAATTGATGATGTTCCTTTGAATGGTGCATATTGAACACACAATAAGTATGAAGTTAAAATAAGTTATTAAAAATGAAATCCCTTTGTAAGAGATGAGTTTTTGTGTGAAACCCTCATACTTTGAAAGAGATTGTCCAATTTGTACACGAAGTGCATCCAGTTTTTGCCGTAATCCTCTCAACTATTTAGAAGTTCCTATGTGGGTGAAATTATGATGTCATGCCAAGTTACAACCTTTTCAGAGTTCATCTGTACTGCTTTTCAAATTTACGGTCATTTAGCTCAAAATAAATCATTAAATGCATTAAAAATATCAAAAGAAGTCAGAAAGGGTTGAAAATTGATGATGTGCTTTTGAATGGTGCATATTGAACACACAAAAAGTAGGGTGTTAAAATAAGTTATTAAAAATGAAATCTCTTTGTAATAGATGAGTTTTCGTCCCAAACCCTCATCCTTCGAAAGAGATTGCCCAACTTGTACACCAAGTGCATCCAGTTTTTGCCGTAACCCTCTATACTCTTAAGAAGTTGCTATGTGGGTGAAATTATGATGTCATGCCAAGTTACAACCTTTTCAGAGTTCATTTGTACTGCTTTTCAAATTCAGGATCATTTAGCTCAAAATAAATCATTAAATGCATGAAAAATATCAAACGAAGTCAGAAAGGGTTGAAAATTGATGATGTGCCTTTGAATGGTGCATATTGAACACAAAAAAAGTATGGAGTTAAATAAGTTATTAAAAATGAAATCCCTTTGTAATAGATGAGTTTCGTCCGAAACCCTCATACTTCGAAAGAGATTGTCCAAATTGTACACTGAGTGCATCCAGTTTTTTCCGTAACCCTCTCAACCCTTAAGAAGTTCCTATGTGGGTGAAATTATGATGTCATGACAAGTTACAACCTATTCAGAGTTAATTTGTACTGCTTTTCAAATTCAGGGTCATTTAGCTCAAAATAAATCGCAAAATGCATGAAAAATATCAAATGAAGTCAGAAAGGGTTGAAAAATGATGATGTGCCTTTGAATGGTTCATATTGAACACGCAAAAAGTATGGAGTAAAAATAAGTTATTAAAAATGAAATCCCTTTGTAATAGATGAGTTTTCGTCCGAAACCCTCATACTTCAAAAGAGATTGTCCAATTTGTACACAAAGTGCATCCAGTTTTTGCTGTAACCCTATCAACTCTTTACAAGTTGCTATGTGGGTGAAATTATGATGTCATGCCAAGTTACAACCTTTTCAGAGTTTATTTGTACTGCGTTTCAAATTAAGGGTCATTTAGCTCAAAATAAATCATTGAATGCATGAAAAATATCAAATGAAGTCAGAAAGGGTTGACAATTTATGATGTGCCTTTGAATGGTGCATATTGAACACACAAAAAGTAGGGAGTTAAAATAAGTTATTAAAAATGAAATCTCTTTGTAATAGATGAGTTTTCGTCCCAAACCCTCATACTTCGAAAGAGATTGTCCAACTTGTACACCAAGTGCATCCAGTTTTTGCCGTAACCGTCAATACTCTTAAGAAGTTGCTATGTGGGTGAAATTATGATGTCATGCCAAGTTACTACCTTTTCAGAGTTCGTTTGTACTGCTTTTCAAATTCAGGATCATTTAGCTCAAAATAAATCATTAAATGCATGAAAAATA
This sequence comes from Hordeum marinum, assembly GCA_022496015.1. Classification (NCBI taxonomy): domain Eukaryota; kingdom Viridiplantae; phylum Streptophyta; class Magnoliopsida; order Poales; family Poaceae; genus Hordeum; species Hordeum marinum. The sequence goes on from CM039672.1 coordinate 220,012,534, forward strand.
TCAAATGAAGTCAGAAAGGGTTGAAAATTGATGATGTGCCTTTGAATGGTGCATATTGAACACACAAAAAGTATGGAGTTAAATAAGTTATTAAAAATGAAATCCCTTTGTAATAGATGAGTTTCGTCCGAAACCCTCATACTTCAAAAGAGATTGTCCAAATTGTACATCGAGTGCATCCAGTTCTTTCCGTAACCCTCTCAACTCTTAAGAAGTTCCTATGTGGGGGAAATTATGATGTCATGACAAGTTACAACCTATTCAGAGTTAATTTGTACTGCTTTCCAAATTCAGGGTCATTTAGCTCAAAATAAATCGCAAAATGCATGAAAAATATCAAATGAAGTCGGAAAGGGTTGAAAAATGATGATGTGCCTTTGAATGGTGCATATTGAACACACAAAAAGTATGGAGTAAAATAAGTTATTAAAAATGAAATCCCTTTGTAATAGATGAGTTTTCGTCCGAAACCCTCATACTTCAAAAGAGATTGTCCAATTTGTACACAAAGTGCATCCAGTTTTTGCTGTAACCCTATCAACTCTTTAGAAGTTGCTATGTGGGTGAAATTATGATGTCATGCCAAGTTACAACCTTTTCAGAGTTTATTTGTACTGCGTTTCAAATTTAGGGTCATTTAGCTCAAAATAAATCATTAAATGCGTGAAAAATATCAAATGAAGTCAGAAAGGGTTGACAATTTATGATGTGCCTTTGAATGGTGCATATTGAATACACAAAAAGTAGGGAGTTAAAATAAGTCATTAAAAATGAAATCTCTTTGTAATAGATGAGTTTTCGTCCCAAACCCTCATACTTCGGAAGAGATTGTCCAACTTGTACACCAAGTGCATCCAGTTTTTGCCGTAACCCTCTATACTATTAAGAAGTTGCTATGTGGGTGAAATTATGATGTCATGCCAAGTTACAACCTTTTCAGAGTTCATTTGTACTGCTTTTCAAATTGAGGGTCATTTAGCTCAAAATAAATCATTAAATGCATGAAAAATATCAAATGAAGTCAGAAAGGGTTGAAAATTGATTTTGAGCGTTTGAATGGTGCATATTGAACACACAAAAAGTATGGAGTTAAAATAAGTTCCTAAAAATGAAATCCCTTTGTAATAGATGAGTTTTCGTCCGAAACCCTCATACTTCAAAAGAGATTGTCCAATTTGTACACAAAGTGCATCCAGTTTTCGCCGTAACCCTCTGAACTCTTTAGAAGTTTCTATGTGGGTGAAATTATGATGTCATGCCAAGTTAAAACCTTTTCAGAGTTCAATTGTACTTCTTTTCAAATTTAGGGTCATTTACTCAAAATAAATCATTAAATGCATGAATAATATCAAATGAAGTCAGAAAGGGTTGAAAATTGATGATGTGCCTTTGAATGGTGCATATTGAACACACAAAAAGTATGGAGTTAAAATAAGTTATTAAAAATGAAATCCCTTTGTAAGAGATGAGTTTTTGTCTGAAACCCTCATACTTCAAAAGAGATTGTCCAATTTGTACACGAAGTGCATCCAGTTTTTTCCGTAACCCTCTCAACTATTTAGAAGTTCCGATGTGGGTGAAATTATGATGTCATGCCAAGTTACAAGCTTTTCAGAGTTCATTTGTACTGCTTTTCAAATTTAGGGTCATTTAGCTCAAAATAAATCATTAAATGCATTAAAAATATCAAATGAAGTGAGAAAGGGTTGAAAATTGATGATGTGCCTTTGAATCGTGCATATTGAACACACAAAAAGTATGGAGTTAAAATAAGTTATTAAAAATGAAATCCCTTTGTAATAGATGAGTTTTCGTCCCAAACCCTTATACTTCGAAAGAGATTGTCCAATTTGTACACCAAGTGCATCCACTTTTTGCCGTAACCCTCTAAACTCTTAAGAAGTTGCTATGTGGGTGAAATTATGATGTCTTGCCAAGTTACAACCTTTTAAGAGTTCATTTGTACTTTTTTTCAAATTCAGGGTCATTTAGCTCAAAATAAGTCATTAAATGCATGAAAAATATCAAATTAAGTCAGAAAGGGTTGAAAATTGGTGATGTTCCTTTGAATGGTGCATATTGAACACACAAAAAGTATGGAATTAAAATAACTTATTCAAAATGAAATCCCTTTTTAATAGATGAGTTTTTGTGCGAAACCCTCATACTTCGAAAAAGATTGTCCAATTTGTACACCAAGTGCATCTAGTTTTTGCGGTAACCCTCTCAACTCTTTAGAAGTTCCTATGTGGGTGAAATTATGATGCCATGCTAAGTTACAACCTTTTTAGAGTTAATTTGTACTGTTTTCAAATTTAGGGTCATTTAGCTCAAAATAAATAATTAAATGCATGAAAAATATCAAATGAAGTCAGAAAGGGTTGAAAATTGATAATGTGCCTTTGAATGGTGCATATTGAACACACAAAAAAGTATGGAATTAAAATAAGTTATTAAAAATGAAATCCCTTTGTAATAGATGAGGTTTTGTCCGAAACCCTCATACTTCGAAAAAGATTGTCCAGTTTGTACACCAAGTGCATCAAATTTTTGCCGTAACGCTGTCAACTCTTTATAAGTTCCTATGTGGGTGAAATTATGATGTCATGCAAAGGTACAACCTTTTCAGAGTTTATTTGTACTGCTTTGCAAATTTAGGGTCATTTAGCTCAAAATAAATCATTAAATGCATGAGAAATATCAAATGAAGTCACAAAGGGTTGAAAATTGATGATGTGCCTTTGAATGGTGCATATTGAACACACAAAAAGTATGGAGTTAAACTAAGTTATTAAAAATGAAATCCCTTTGTAATAGATGAGTTTTCGTTCGAAACCCTCATACTTCAAAAGAGATTGTCCAATTTGTACACAAAGTGCATCCAGTTTTTGCTGTAACCCTATCAACTCTTTAGAAGTTGCTATGTGGGTGAAATTATGATGTCATGCAAAGTTACAACCTTTTCAGAGTTTATTTGTACTGCTTTGCAAATTTAGGGTCATTTAGCTCAAAATAAATCATTAAATGCATGAAAAATTTCAAATGAAGTCAGAAAGGGTTGAAAATTGATGATGTGCCTTTGAATGGTGCATATTGAACACACAAAAAGTATGGAGTTAAATAAGTTATTAAAAATGAAATCCCTTTGTAATAGATGAGTTTCGTCCGAAACCCTCATACTTCGAAAGAGATTGTCCAATTTGTACACCGAGTGCATCCAGTTTTTTCCGTAACCCTCTCAACGCTTAAGAAGTTGCTATGTGGGTGAAATTATGATGTCATGCCAAGTTACAACCTTTTCAGAGTTGATTTGCACTGCTTTTCAAATTTAGGGTCATTTACTCAAAATAAATCATTAAATGCATGAAAAATATCAAATGAAGTCAGAAAGGGTTGAAAACTGATGATGTGCCTTTGAATGGTGCTTATTGAACACAAAAAAAGCATGGAGTTAAAATAAGTTATTAAAAATGAAATCCCTTTGTAATAGATGAGTTTTTGTCTGAAACCCTCATACTTTGAAAGAGATTGTCCAATTTGTACACGAAGTGCATCAGTTTTTGCCATAACCCTCTCAACTCTTTAGAAGTTGCTATGTGGGTGAAATTATGATGTCATGCCAAGTTACAACCTTTTCAGAGTTCATTTGTACTGCTTTTCAAATTTAGGGTCATTAACTCAAAATAAATCATTAAATGCATGAAAAATATCAAATGAAGTCAGAAAGGGTTGAAAATTGATGATGTGACTTTCAATGGTGCATATTGAACACACAAAAAGTATGGAGTTAAATAAGTTATTAAAAATGAAATTCCTTTGTAATAGATGAGTTTCGTCCGAAACCCTCATACTTCGAAAGAGATTGTCCAATTTGTACACCGAGTGCATCCAGTTTTTTCCTTAACCCTCTCAACTCTTAAGAAGTTCCTATGTGGGTGAAATTATGATGTCATGACAAGTTCCAACCTTTTCAGAGTTAATTTGTACTGCTTTTCAAATTCAGGGTCATTTAGCAAAATAAATCATTAAATGCATGAAAAATATCAAATGAAGTCAGAAAGGGTTGAAAATTGATGATGTGCCTTTGAATGGTGCATATTGAACACACAAAAAGTAGGGAGTTAAAATAGGTTATTAAAAATGAAATCTCTTTGTAATAGATGAGTTTTCGTCCCAAACCCTCATACTTCAAAAGAGATTGTCCAATTTGTACACCAAGTGCATCCATTTTTTGCTGTAACCCTATCAACTCTTCAGAAGTTGCTATGTGGGTAAAATTATGATGTCATGCCTAGTTACAACCTTTTCAGAGTTCATTTGTACTGCTTTTCAAATTCAGGGTCATTTAGCTCAAAATAAATCATTAAATGCATGAAAAATATGAAATGAAGTCAGAAAGTGTTGAAAATTGATGATGTGACTTTGAATGGTGCATATTGAACACACAAAAAGTTGGGAGTTAAAATAAGTTATTAAAAATGAAATCCCTTTGTAATAGATGAGTTTCGTCCGAAACCCTCATACTTCGAAAGAGATTGTCCAATTTGTACACCGAGTGCATCCAGTTTTTTCCGTAACCCTCTCAACTCTTAAGAAGTTCCTATGTGGGTGAAATTATGATGTCATGACAAGTTACAACCTTTTCAGAGTTCATTTGTACTGCTTTTCAAATTCAGGGTCATTTAGCTCAAAATAAATCATTAAATGCATGAAAAATATCAAATGAAGTCAGAAAGGGTTGAAAAATGATGATGTGACTTTGAATGGTGCATATTGAACACACAAAAAGTATGGAGTTAAATAAGTTATTAAAAATGAAATCCCTTTGTAATAGATGAGTTTCGTTCGAAACCATCATACTTCGAAAGAGATTGTCCAATTTGTACACCGAGTGCATCCAGTTTTTTCCGTAACCCTCTCAACTCTTAAGAAGTTCCTATGTGGGTGAAATTATGATGCCATGACAAGATACAACCTATTCAGAGTTAATTTGTACTGCTTTTCAAATTCAGGGTCATTTAGCTCAAAATAAATCGCAAAATGCATGAAAAATATCAAATGAAGTCAGAAAGGGTTGAAAAATGATGATGTGCCTTTGAATGGTGCATATTGAACACAAAAAAAGTATGGAGTTAAAATAATTTATTAAAAATGAAATCCCTTTGTAATAGATGAGTTTTTGTCTGAAACCCTCATACTTTGAAAGAGATTGTCCAATTTGTACACGAAGTGCATCCAGTTTTTGCCGTAACCCTCTCAACTATTTAGAAGTTGTTATGTGGGTGAAATCATGTTGTCATGCCAAGTTAAAACCTTTTTAGAGTTCATTTGTACTGCTTTTCAAATTTAGGGTCATTAACTCAAAATAAATCATTAAATGCATGAATAATATCAAATGAAGTCAGAAAGTGTTGAAAATTGATGATGTTCCTTTGAATGGTGCGTATTGAACACACAAGAAGTATGAAGTTAAAATAAGTTATTTAAAATGAAATCCCTTTGTAAGAGATGAGTTTTCGTCCGAAACCCTCATACTTCAAAAGAGATTGTCCAATTTGTACACAAAGTGCATCCAGTTTTTGCTGTAACCCTATCAACTCTCTAGAAGTTGCTATGTGGGTGAAATTATGATGTCATGCCAAGTTACAACCTTTTCAGAGTTTATTTGTACTGCTTTTCAAATTTAGGGTCATTTAGCTCAAAATAAATCATTAAATGCATGAAAAATATCAAATGAAGTCAAAAAGGGTTGAAAATTGATGATGTGGCTTTGAATGGTGCATATTGAACACACAAAAAGTAGGGAGTTAAAATAAGTTATTAAAAATGAAATCTCTTTGTAATAGATGAGTTTTCGTCCCAAACCCTCATACTTCAAAAGAGATTGTCCAATTTGTACACCAAGTGCATCCAGTTTTTGCTGTAACCCTATCAACTCTTCAGAAGTTGCTATGTGGGTGAAATTATGGTGCCATGCCAAGTTACAACCTTTTCAGAGTTCATTTGTACTGCTCTTCAAATTCAGGGTCATTTAGCTCAAAATAAATCACTAAATGCATGAAAAATATCAAATGAAGTCAGAAAGGGTTGAAAATTGATGATGTGACTTTGAATGGTGCATATTGAACACACAAAAAGTATGGAGTTAAATAAGTTATTAAAATTCAAATCCCTTTGTAATAGATGAGTTTTCGTCTGAAACCCTCATACTTCAAAAGAGATTGTCCAATTTGTACACAAAGTGCATCCAGTTTTTGCTGTAACCCTATCAACTCTTTAGAAGTTGCTATGTGGGTGAACTTATGATGTCATGCCAATTTACAACCTTTTCAGAGTTCATTTGTACTGCTTTTCAAATTTAGGCTCATTTACTCAAAATAAATCATTAAATGCATGAAAAATATCAAATGAAGTCAGAAAGGGTTGAAAATTGATGATGTGCCTTTGAATGGTGATTATTGAACACAAAAAAGTATGGAGTTAAAATAAGTTATTAAAAATGAAATCCCTTTGTAATAGATGTGTTTTTGTCTGAAACCCTCATACTTTGAAAGAGATTGTCCAATTTGTACACGAAGTGCATCCAGTTTTTGCCATAACCCTCTCAACTCTTTAGAAGTTGCTATGTGGGTGAAATTATGTTGTCATGCCAAGTTAAAACCTTTTCAGAGTTCATTTGTACGGCTTTTCAAATTTAGGGTCATTAACTCAAAATAAATCATTAAATGCATGAATAATATCAAATGAAGTCAGAAAGGGTTGAAAATTGATGATGTTCCTTTGAATGGTGCGTATTGAACACACAAGAAGTATGAACTTAAAATAAGTTATTTAAAATGAAATCCCTTTGTAAGAGATGAGTTTTCGTCCGAAACCCTCATACTTCAAAAGAGATTGTCCAATTTGTACACAAAGTGCATCCAGTTTTTGCTGTAACCCTATCAACTCTTTAGAAGTTGCTATGTGGGTGAAATTATGATGTCATGCCAAGTTACAACCTTTTCAGAGTTAATTTGTACTGCTTTTCAAATTCAGGGTCATTTAGCGAAATAAATCATTAAATGCATGAAAAATATCAAATGAAGTCACAAAGGGTTGAAAGTTGATGATGTACCTTTGAATGGTGCATATTGAACACACAAAAAGTAGGGAGTTAAAATAAGTTATTAAAAATGAAATCTCTTTGTAATAGATGAGTTTTTGTCCCAAACCCTCATACTTCAAAAGAGATTGTCCAATTTGTACACCAAGTGCATCCAGTTTTTGCTGTAACCCTATCAACTCTTCAGAAGTTGCTATGTGGGTGAAATTATGATGTCATGCCAAGTTACAACCTTTTCAGAGTTCATTTGTACTGCTTTTCAAATTCAGGGTCATTTAGCTCAAAATAAATCATTAAATGCATGAAAAATATCAAATGAAGTCAGAAAGGGTTGAAAATTGATGATGTGACTTTGAATGGTGCATATTGAACACACAAAAAGTATGGAGTTAAATAAGTTATTAAAAATGAAATCCCTTTGTAATAGATGAGTTTCGTTCGAAACCATCATACTTCGAAAGAGATTGTCCAATTTGTACACCGAGTGCATCCAGCTTTTTCCGTAACCCTCTCAACTCTTAAGAACTTCCTATGTGGGTGAAATTATGATGCCATGACAAGATACAACCTATTCAGAGTTAATTTGTACTGCTTTTCAAATTCAGGGTCATTTAGCTCAAAATAAATCGCAAAATGCATGAAAAATATCAAATGAAGTCAGAAAGGGTTGAAAAATGATGATGTGCCTTTGAATGGTGCATATTGAACACACAAAAAGTATGGAGTTAAAATAAGTTATTAAAAATCAAATCCCTTTGTAATAGATGAGTTTTCGTCCGAAACCCTCATACTTCAAAAGAGATTGTCCAATCTGTACACAAAGTGCATCCAGTTTTTGCTGTAACCCTATCAACTCTTTAGAAGTTGCTATGTGGGTGAAATTATGATGTCATGCCAAGTTACAACCTTTTCAGAGTTCATTTGTACTGCTTTTCAAATTTAGGCTCATTTACTCAAAATAAATCATTAAATGCATGAAAAATATCAAATGAAGTCAGAAAGGGTTGAAAATTGATGATGTGCCTTTGAATGGTGCTTATTGAACACAAAAAAAGTATGGAGTTAAAATAAGTTATTAAAAATGAAATCCCTTTGTAATAGATGAGTTTTTGTCTGAAACCCTCATACTTTGAAAGAGATTGTCCAATTTGTACACGAAGTGCATCCAGTTTTTGCCGTAACCCTCTCAACTCTTTAGAAGTTGCTATGTGGGTGAAATTATGTTGTCATGCCAAGTTAAAACCTTTTCAGAGTTCATTTGTACTGCTTTTCAAATTTAGGGTCATTAACTCAAAATAAATCATTAAATGCACGAAAAATATCAAATGAAGTCAGAAAGGGTTGAAAATTGATGATGTGACTTTGAATGGTGCATATTGAACACACAAAAAGTATGGAGTTAAATAAGTTATTAAAAATCAAATCCCTTTGTAATAGATGAGTTTTCGTCCGAAACCCTCATACTTCAAAAGAGATTGTCCAATTTGTACACAAAGTGCATCCAGTTTTGCTGTAACCCTATCAACTCTTTAGAAGTTGCTATGTGGGTGAAATTATGATGTCATGCCAATTTACAACCTTTTCAGAGTTCATTTGTCCTTCTTTTCAAATTTAGGCTCATTTACTCAAAATAAATCATTAAATGCATGAAAAATATCAAATGAAGTCAGAAAGGGTTGAAAATTGATGATGTGCCTTTGAATGGTGCTTATTGAACACAAAAAAAGTATGGAGTTAAAATAAGTTATTAAAAATGAAATCCCTTTGTAATAGATGTGTTTTTGTCTGAAACCCTCATACTTTGAAAGAGATTGTCCAATTTGTACACGAAGTGCATCCAGTTTTTGCCGTAACCCTCTCAACTCTTTAGAAGTTGCTATGTGGGCGAAATTATGTGTTCATGCCAAGTTAAAACCTTTTCCGAGTTCATTTGTACTGCTTTTCAAATTTAGGGTCATTAACTCAAAATAAATCATTAAATGCATGAATAACATCAAATGAAGTCAAAAAGGGTTGAAAATTGATGATGTTCCTTTGAATGGTGCGTATTGAACACACAAGAAGTATGAAGTTAAAATAAGTTATTTAAAATGAAATCCCTTTGTAACAGATGAGTTTTCGTCCGAAACCCTCATACTTCAAAAGAGATTGTCCAATTTGTACACAAAGTGCATCCAGTTTTTGCTGTAACCCTATCAACTCTTTAGAAGTTGCTATGTGGGTGAAATTATGATGTCATGCCAAGTTACATCCTTTTCAGAGTTCATTTGTACTGCTTTTCAAATTTAGGCTCATTTACTCAAAATAAATCATTAAATGCATGAAAAATATCAAATGAAGTCAAAAAGGGTTGAAAATTGATGATGTGGCTTTGTATGGTGCATATTGAACACACAAAAAGTAGGGAGTTAAAATAAGTTATTAAAAATGAAATCTCTTTGTAATAGATGAGTTTTCGTCGCAAACCCTCATACTTCGAAAGAGATTGTCCAACTTGTACACCAAGTGCATCCAGTTTTTGCCATAACCCTCTCTACTCTTCAGAAGTTGCTATGTGGGTGAAATTATGATGTCATGCCAAGTTACAACCTTTTCAGAGTTCATTTGTACTGCTTTTCAAATTCAGGGTCATTTAGCTCAAAATAAATCAGTAAATGCATGAAAAATATCAAATGAAGTCAGAAAGGGTTGAAAATTGATGATGTGACTTCGAATGGTGCATATTGAACACACAAAAAGTATGGAGTTAAATAAGTTATTAAAAATGAAATCCCTTTGTAATAGATGAGTTTCGTCCGAAACACTCATACTTCGAAAGAGATTGTCCAATTTGTACACCGAGTGCATCCAGTTTTTTTCGTAACCCTCTCAACTCTTAAGAAGTTCCTATGTGGGTGAAATTATGATGTCATGACAAGTTACAACCTTTTCAGAGTTAATTTGTACTGCTTTTCAAATTCAGGGTCATTTAGCTCAAAATAAATCATTAAATGCATGAAAAATATCAAATGAAGTCACAAAGGGTTGAAAATTGATGATGTGCCTTTGAATGGTGCATATTGAACACACAAAAAGTAGGGAGTTAAAAAAAGTTATTAAATATGAAATCTCTTTGTAATAGATGAGTTTTCGTCCGAAACCCTCATACTTCAAAAGAGATTGTCCAATTTGTACACAAAGTGCATCCAGTTTTTGCTGTAACCCTATCAACTCTTTAGAAGTTGCTATGTGGCTGAAATTATGATGTCATGCCAAGTTACAACCTTTTCACAGTTCATTTGTACTGCTTTTCAAATTTAGGCTCATTTACTCAAAATAAATCATTAAATGCATGAAAAATATCAAATGAAGTCAAAAAGGGTTGAAAATTGATGATGTGGCTTTGGATGGTGCATATTGAACACACAAAAAGTAGGGAGTTAAAATAAGTTATTAAAAATGAAATCTCTTTGTAATAGATGAGTTTTCGTCGCAAACCCTCATACTTCGAAAGAGATTGTCCAACTTGTACACCAAGTGCATCCAGTTTTTGCCATAACCCTCTATACTCTTCAGAAGTTGCTATGTGGGTGAAATTATGATGTCATGACAAGTTACAACCTTTTCAGAGTTAATTTGTACTGCTTTTCAAATTCCGGGTCATTTAGCTCAAAATAAATCATTAAATGCATGAAAAATATCAAATGAAGTCACAAAGGGTTGAAAATTGATGATGTGCCTTTGAATGGTGCATATTGAACACACCAAAAGTATGGAGTTAAATAAGTTATTAAAAATCAAATCCCTTTGTAATAGATGTGTTTTTGTCTGAAACCCTCATACTTTGAAAGAGATTGTCCAATTTGTACACGAAGTGCATCCAGTTTTTGCCGTAACCCTCTCAACTCTTTAGAAGTTGCGATGTGGGTGAAATTATGATGTCATGCCAATTTACAACCTTTTCAGAGTTCATTTGTACTGCTTTTCAAATTTAGGGTCATTTACTCAAAATAAATCATTAAATGCATGAAAAATATCAAATGAAGTCAGAAAGGGTTGAAAATTGATGATGTGCCTTTGAATGGTGCTTATTGAACACAAAAAAAGTATGGAGTTAAAATAAGTTATTAAAAATGAAATCCCTTTGTAATAGATGTGTTTTTGTGTGAAACCCTCATACTTTGAAAGAGATTGTCCAATTTGTACACGAAGTGCATCCAATTTTTGCCGTAACCCTCTCAACTCTTTAGAAGTTGCGATGTGGGTGAAATTATGTTGTCATGCCAAGTTATAACCTTTTCAGAGTTCATTTGTACTGCTTTTCAAATTTAGGGTCATTAACTCAAAATAAATCATTAAATGCATGAATAATATCAAATGAAGTCAGAAAGGGTTGAAAATTGATGATGTTCCTTTGAATGGTGCGTATTGAACACACAAGAAGTATGAAGTTAAAATAAGTTATTTAAAATGAAATCCCTTTGTAAGAGAAGAGTTTTCGTCCGAAACCCTCATACTTCAAAAGAGAAATTGCAATTTGTACACAAAGTGCATCCAGTTTTTGCTGTAACCCTATCAACTCTTTAGAAGTTGCTATGTGGGTGAAATTATGATGTCATGCCAAGTTACAACCTTTTCATAGTTTATTTGTACTGCTTTTCAAATTTAGGGTCATTTAGCTCAAAATAAATCATTAAATGCATGAAAAATATCAAATGAAGACAGAAAGGGTTGAAAATTGATGATGTGCCTTTGTATGGTGCATATTGAACACACAAAAAGTAGGGAGTTAAAATAAGTTATTAAAAATGAAATCTCTTTGTAATAGAGGAGTTTTCGTCCCAAACCCTCATACTTCGAAAGAGATTGTCCAACTTGTACACCAAATTCATCCAGTTTTTGCCGTAACCCTCTATACTCTTCAGAAGTTGCTATGTGGGTGAAATTATGATGTCATGCCAAGTTACAACCTTTTCAGAGTTCATTTGTACTGCTTTTCAAATTCAGGGTCATTTAGCTCAAAATAAATCATTAAATGCATGAAAAATATTAAATGAACTCAGAAAGGGTTGAAAATTGATGATGTGACTTTGAATGGTGCATATTGAACAAACAAAAAGTATGGAGTTAAATAAGTTATTAAAAATGAAATCCCTTTGTAATAGATGAGTTTCGTCCGAAGCACTCATACTTCGAAAGAGATTGTCCAATTTGTACACCGAGTGCATCTAGTTTTTTCCGTAACCCTCTCAACTCTTAATAAGTTCCTATGTGGGTGAAATTATGATGTCATGACAAGTTACAACCTTTTCAGAGTTAATTTGTACTGCTTTGCAAATTTCGGGTCATTTAGCTCAAAATAAATCATTAAATGCGTGAACAATATCAAATGAAGTCACAAAGGGTTGAAAATTGATGATGTGCCTTTGAATGGTGCATATTGAACACACAAAAAGTATGGAGTTAAATAAGTTATTAAAAATGAAATCCCTTTGTAATAGATGAGTTTCGTCCGAAGCACTCATACTTCGAAAGAGATTGTCCAATTTGTACACCGAGTGCATCTAGTTTTTTCCGTAACCCTCTCAACTCTTAATAAGTTCCTATGTGGGTGAAATTGTGATGTCATGACAAGTTACAACCTTTTCAGAGTTAATTTGTACTGCTTTGCAAATTTAGGGTCATTTAGCTCAAAATAAATCATTAAATGCATGAACAATATCAAATGAAGTCACAAAGGGTTGAAAATTGATGATGTGCCTTTGAATGGTGCATATTGAACACACAAAAAGTAGGGAGTTAAAATAAGTTATTAAAAATGAAATCTCTTTGTAATAGATGAGTTTTCGTCCCAAACCCTCATACTTCAAAAGAGATTGTCCAATTTGTACACCAAGTGCATCCAGTTTTTGCTGTAACCCTATCAACTCTTCAGAAGTTGCTATGTGGGTGAAATTATGATGCCATGCCAAGTTACAACCTTTTCAGAGTTCATTTGTACTGCTTTTCAAATTCAGGGTCATTTAGCTCAAAATAAATCATTAAATGCATGAAAAACATCAAATGAAGTCAGAAAGGGTTGAAAATTGATGATGTGCCTTTGTATGGTGCATATTGAACACACAAAAAGTAGGGAGTTAAAATAAGTGATTAAAAATGAAATCTCTTTGTAATAGATGAGTTTTCGTCCCAAACCCTCATACTTCGAAAGAGATTGTCCAACTAGTACACCAAGTGCATCCAGTTTTTGCCGTAACCCTCTATACTCTTCAGAAGTTGCTATGTGGGTGAAATTATGATGTCATGCCAAGTTACAACCTTTTCAGAGTGAATTTGTACTGCTTTTCAAATTCAGGGTCATTTAGCTCAAAATAAATCGCAAAATGCATGAAAAATATCAAATGAAGTTAGAAAGGGTTGAAAAATGATGATGTGCCTTTGAATGGTGCATATTGAACACACAAAAAGTATGGAGTTAAAATAAGTTATTAAAAATCAAATCCCTTTGTAATAGATGAGTTTCCGTCCGAAACCCTCATACTTCAAAAGAGATTGTCCAATTTGTACACAAAGTGCATCCAGTTTTTGCTGTAACCCTATCAACTCTTTAGAAGTTGCTATGTGGGTGAAATTATGATGTCATGCCAAGTTGCAACCTTTTCAGAGTTCATTTGTACTGCTTTTCAAATTTAGGGTCATTTACTCAAAATAAATCATTAAATGCATGAAAAATATCAAATGAAGTCAGAAAGGGTTGGAAATTGATGATGTGCCTTTGAATGGTGCTTATTGAACAAAAAAAATTATGGAGATAAAATAAGTTATTAAAAATGAAATCCCTTTGTAATAGATTAGTTTTTGTGTGAAACCCTCATACTTTGAAAGAGATTGTCCAATTTGTACACGAAGTGCATCCAGTTTTTGCCGTAACCCTCTCAACTCTTTAGAAGTTGCTATGTGGGTGAAATTATGTTGTCGTGCCAAGTTAAAACCTTTTCAGAGTTCATTTGTACTGCTTTTCAAATTTAGGGTCATTAACTCAAAATAAATCATTAAATGCATGAAAAATATCAAATGAAGTCAGAAAGGGTTGAGAATTGATGATGTTCCTTTAAATTGTGCATATTGAACACACAACAAGTATGAAGTTAAAATAAGTTATTAAAAATGAAATCCCGTTGTAAGAGATGAGTTTTTGTCTGAAACCCTCATACTTCGAAAGAGATTGTCCAATTTGTACACGAAGTGCATCCAGTTTTTGCCGTAATCCTCTCAGCTATTTAGAAGTTCCTATGTGGGTGAAATTATGATGTCATGCCAAGTTACAAGCTTTTCAGAGTTCATCTGTACTGCTTTTCAAATTTACGGTCATTTAGCTCAAAATAAATCATTAAATGCATTAAAAATATCAAAAGAAGTCAGAAAGGGTTGAAAATTGAGGCTGTGCTTTTGAATGGTTCATATTGAGCACACAAAATGTAGGGAGTTAAAATAAGTTATTAAAAATGAAATCTCTTTGTAATAGATGAGTTTTCGTCCCAAACCCTCATACTTCGAAAGAGATTGCCCAACTTGTACACCAAGTGCATCCAGTTTTTGCCGTAACCCTTTATACTCTTAAGAAGTTGCTATGTGGGTGAAATTATGATGTCATGCCAAGTTACAACCTTTTCAGAGTTCATTTGTACTGCTTTTCAAATTCAGGGTCATTTAGCTCAAAATAAATCATTAAATGCATGAAAAATATCAAATGAAGTCAGAAAGGGTTGAAAATTGATGATGTGCCTTTGAATGGTGCATATTGAACACACAAAAAGTATGGAGTTAAATAAGTTATCAAAAATGAAATCCCTTTGTAATAGATGAGTTTCGTCCGAAACCCTCATACTTCGAAACAGATTGTCCAAATTGTACACCGAGTGCATCCAGTTTTTTCCGTAACCCTCTCAACTCTTAAGAAGTTCCTATGTGGGTGAAATTATGATGTCATGACAAGTTACAACCAATTCAGAGTTAATTTGTACTACTTTTCAAATTCAGGGTCATTTAGCTCAAAATAAATCGCAAAATGCATGAAAAATATCAAATGAAGTCAGAAAGGGTTGAAAAATGATGATGTGCCTTTGAATGGTGCATATTGAACACACAAAAAGTATGGAGTTAAAATAAGTTATTAAAAATGAAATCCCTTTGTAAAAGATGAGTTTTCGTCCGAAACCCTCATACTTCAAAAGAGGTTGTCCAATTTGTACACAAAATGCATCCAGTTTTTGCTGTAACCCTATCAACTCTTTAGAAGTTGCTATGTGGGTGAAATTATGATGTCATGCCAGGTTACAACCTTTTCAGAGTTAATTTGTACTGCTTTTCAAATTCAGGGTCATTTAGCTCAAAATAAATCATTAAATGAATGAAAAATATCAAATGAAGTCAGAAAGGGTTGAAAATTGATGATGTGCCTTTGAATGGTGCATATTGAACACACAAAAAGTAGGGAGTTAAAATAAGTTACTAAAAATGAAATCTCTTTGTAATAGATGAGTTTTCGTCCCAAACCCACATACTTCGAAAAAGATTGTCCAACTTGTACACCAAGTGCATCCAGTTTTTGCCGTAACCCTCTATACTCTTCAGAAGTTGCTATGTGGGTGAAATTATGATGTCATGCCAAGTTACAACCTTTTCAGAGTTCATTTGTACTGCTTTTCAAATTTAGGGTCATTTAGCTCAAAATAAATCTTTAAATGCATGAAAAATATCAAATGAAGTCAGAAGGGGTTGAAAATTGATGATGTGACTTTGAATGGTGCATATTGAACAAACAAAAAGTATGGAGTTAAATAAGTTATTAAAAATGAAATCCCTTTGTAATAGATGAGTTTCGTCCAAAACCCTCATACTTCGAAAGAGATTGTCCAATTTGTACACCGAGTGCATCCTGTTTTTTCCGTAACCCTCTCAACTCTTAAGAAGTTCCTATGTGGGTGAAGTTATGATGTCATGACAAGTTACAACCTATTCAGAGTTGATTTGTACTGCTTTTCAAATTCAGGGTCATTTAGCTCAAAATAAATCGCAAAATGCATGAAAAATATCAAATGAAGTTAGAAAGGGTTGAAAAATGATGATGTGCCTTTGAATGGTGCATAGTCAACACACAAAAAGTATGGAGTTAAAATAAGTTATTAAAAATGAAATCCCTTTGTAATAGATGAGTTTTCGTCCGAAACCCTCAAACTTCAAAAGAGATTGTCCAATTTGTACACAAAGTGCATCCAGTTTTTGCTGTAACCCTATCAACTCTTTAGAAGTTGCTATGTGGGTGAACTTATGATGTCATGCAAAGTTACAACCTTTTAAGAGTTTATTTGTACTGCTTTGCAAATTTAGGGTCATTTAGCTCAAAATAAATCATTAAATGCATGAAAAATTTCAAATGAAGTCAGAAAGGGTAGAAAATTGATGATGTGCCTTTGAATGGTGCATATTGAACACACAAAAAGTATGGAGTTAAATAAGTGATTAAAAATGAAATCCCTTTGTAATAGATGAGTTTCGTCCGAAACCCTCATACTTCGAAAGAGATTGTCCAATTTGTACACCGAGTGCATCCAGTTTTTTCCGTAACCCTCTCAACTCTTAAGAAGTTGCTATGTGGGTGAAATTATGATGTCATGCCAAGTTACAACCTTTTCAGAGTTGATTTGTACTGCTTTTCAAATTTAGGGTCATTTACTCAAAATAAATCATTAAATGCATGAAAAATATCAAATGAAGTCAGAAAGGGTTGAAAATTGACGATGTGCCTTTGAATGGTGCTTATTGAACACAAAAAAGTATCGAGTTAAAATAAGTTATTAAAAATGAAATCCCTTTGTAATAGATGAGTTTTTGTCTGAAACCCTCATACTTTGAAAGAGATTGTCCAATTTGTACACGAAGTGCATCCAGTTTTTGCCGTAACCCTCTCAACTCTTTAGAAGTTGCTATGTGCGTGAAATTATGATGTCATGCCAAGTTACAACCTTTTCAGAGTTCATTTGTACTGCTTTTCAAATTTAGGGTCATTAACTCAAAATAAATCATTAAATGCATGAAAAATATCAAATGAAGTCAGAAAGGGTTGAAAATTGATGATGTGACTTTGAATGGTGCATATTCAACACACAAAAAGTATGGAGTTAAATAAGGTATTAAAAATGAAATCCCTTTGTAATAGATGAGTTTTCGTCCGAAACCCTCATACTTCAAAAGAGATTGTCCAATTTGTACACAAAGTGCATCAGGTTTTTGCTGTAACCCTATCAATTCTTAAGAAGTTGCTATGTGGGTGAAATTATGTTGTCGTGCCAAGTTAAAACCTTTTCAGAGTTCATTTCTACTGCTTTTCAAATTTAGGGTCATTAACTCAAAATAAATCATTAAATGCATGAAAAATATCAAATGAAGTCAGAAAGGGTTGAAAAATGATGATGTGCCTTTGAATGGTGCATATTGAACACACAAAAAGTATGGAGTTAAAATAAGTTACTAAAAATGAAATCCCTTTGTAATAGATGAGTATTCGTCCGAAACCCTCATACTTCAAAAGAGATTGTCCAAATTGTACACCGAGTGCATCCAGTTTTTTCCGTAACCCTCTCAACTCTTAAGAAGTTCCTATGTGGGTGAAATTATGATGTCATGACAAGTTACAACCTATTCAGAGTTAATTTGTACTGCTTTTCAAATTCAGGGTCATTTAGCTCAAAATAAATCGCAAAATGCATGAAAAATATCAAATGAAGTCAGAAAGGGTTGAAAAATGATGATGTGCCTTTGAATGGTGCATATTGAACACACAAAAAGTATGGAGTTAAAATAAGTTATTAAAAATGAAATCCCTTTGTAATAGATGAGTTTTCGTCCGAAACCCTCATACTTCAAAAGAGGTTGTCCAATTTGTACACAAAGTGCATCCAGTTTTTGCTGTAACCCTATCAACTCTTTAGAAGTTGCTATGTGGGTGAAATTATGATGTCATGCCAAGTTACAACCTTTTTCAGATTTAATTTGTACTCCTTTTCAAATTCAGGGTCATTTAGCTCAAAATAAATCATTAAATGAATGAAAAATATCAAATGAATTCAGAAAGGGTTGAAAATTGATGATGTGCCTTTGAATGGTGCATATTGAACACAAAAAAGTAGGGAGTTAAAATAAGTTACTAAAAATGAAATCTCTTTGTAATAGATGAGTTTTCGTCCCAAACCCTCATACTTCGAAAGAGATTGTCCAACTTGTACACCAAGTGCATCCAGTTTTTGCCGTAACCCTCTATACTCTTCAGAAGTTGCTATGTGGGTGAAATTATGATGTCATGCCAAGTTACAACCTTTTCAGAGTTCATTTGTACTGCTTTTCAAATTCAGGGTCATTTAGCTCAAAATAAATCGTTAAATGCATGAAAAATATCAAATGAAGTCAGAAAGGGTTGAGAATTGATGATGTGACTTTGAATGGTGCATATTGAACACACAAATAGTATGGAGTTAAATAAGTTATTTAAAATGAAATCCCGTTGTAATAGATGAGTTTCGTCCGAAACCCTCATACTTCGAAAGAGATTGTCCAATTTGTACACCGAGTGCATCCAGTTTTTTTCGTAACCCTCTCAACTCTTAAGAAGTTCCTATGTGGGTGAAATTATGATGTCATGACAAGTTACAACCTATTCAGAGTTAATTTGTACTGCTTTTCAAATTCAGGGTCATTTAGCTCAAAAAAATCGCAAAATGCATGAAAAATATCAAATGAAGTCAGAAAGGGTTGAAAAATGATGATGTGCCTTTGAATGGTGCATATTGAACACACAAAAAGTATGGAGTTAAAATAAGTTATTAAAAATGAAATCCCTTTGTAATAGATGAGTTTTCGTCCGAAACCCTCATACTTCAAAAGAGATTGTCCAATTTGTACACAAAGTGCATCCAGTTTTTGCTGTAACCCTATCAATTCTTTAGAAGTTGCTATGTGGGTGAAATTATGATGTCATGCCAAGTTACAACCTTTTGAGAGTTCATTTGTACTGCTTTTCAAATTTAGGGTCATTTACTCAAAATAAATCATTAAATGCATGAAAAATATCAAATGAAGTCAGAAAGGGTTGAAAATTGATGATGTGCCTTTGAATGGTGCTTCTTGAACACAAAAAAAGTATGGAGTTAAAATAAGTTATTAAAAATGAAATCCCTTTGTAATAGATGAGTTTTTGTCTGAAACCCTCATACTTTGAAAGAGATTGTCCAATTTTTACACGAAGTGCATCCAGTTTTTGCCGTAACCCACTCAACTCTTTAGAAGTTGCTATGTGGGTGAAATCATGTTGCCATGCCAAAGTTAAAACCTTTTCAGAGTTTATTTGTACTGCCTTTCAAATTTAGGGTCATTAACTCAAAATAAATCATTAAATGCATGAAAAATATCAAATGAAGTTAGAAAGGGTTGAAAATTGATGATGTTCCTTTGAATGGTGCATATTGAACACAAAAGAAGTATGAAGTTAAAATAAGTTATTAAAAATGAAATCCCTTTGTAAGAGATGAGTTTTTGTCTGAAACCCTCATACTTTGAAAGAGATTGTCCAATTTGTACACGAAGTGCATCCAGTTTTTGCCGTAATCCTCTCAACTATTTAGAAGTTCCTATGTGGGTGAAATTATGATGTCATGCCAAGTTACAAGCTTTTTAGAGTTCATTTGTACTGCTTTTCAAATTTACGGTCATTTAGCTCAAAATAAATCATTAAATGCATTAAAAATATAAAAAGAAGTCGGAAAGGGTTGAAAATTGATGATGTGCTTTTGAATGGTGCATATTGAACACATAAAAAGTAGGGACTTAAAATAAGTTATTAAAAATGAAATCTCTTTGTAATAGATGAGTTTTCGTCCCAAACCCTCATACTTCGAAAGAGATTGCCCAACTTGTACACCAAGTGCATCCAGTTTTTGCCGTAACCCTCTATACTCTTAAGAAGTTGCTATGTGGGTGAAATTATGATGTCATGCCAAGTTACAACCTTTTCAGAGTTCATTTGTACTGGTTTTCAAATTCAGGATCATTTAGCTCAAAATAAATCATTAAATGCATGAAAAATATCAAATGAAGTCAGAAAGGTTGAAAATAGATGATGTGCCTTCGAATGGTGCATATTGAACACACAAAAAGTATGGAGTTAAATAAGTTACCAAAAATGAAATCCCTTTGTAATAGATGAGTTTCGTCCGAAACCCTCATACATCGAAAGAGATTGTCCAAATTGTACACCGAGTGCATCCAGTTTTTTCCGTAACCCTCTCAACTCTTAAGAAGTTCCTATGTGGGTGAAATTATGATGTCATGACAACTTACAACCTATTCACTGCTTTTCAAATTCAGGGTCATTTAGCGCAAAATAAATTGCAAAATGCATGAAAAATATCAAATGAAGTCAGAAAGGGTTGAAAAATGTTGATGTGCCTTTGAATGGTGCATATTGAACACCCAAAAAGTATGGAGTAAAAATAAGTTATTAAAAATGAAATCCCTTTGTAATAGATGAGTTTTCGTCCGAAACCCTCATACTTCAAAAGAGATTGTCCAATTTGTACACAAAGTGCATCCAGTTTTTGCTGTAACCCTATCAACTCTTTAGAAGTTGCTATGTGGGTGAAATTATGATGTCATGCCAAGTTACAACCTTTTCAGAGTTTATTTGTACTGCGTTTCAAATTTAGGGTCATTTAGCTCAAAATAAATCATTGAATGCATGAGAAAATATCAAATGAAGTCAGAAAGGGTTGACAATTTATGATGTGCCTTTGAATGGTGCATATTGAACACACAAAAAGTAGGGAGTTAAAATAAGTTATTAAAAATGAAATCTCTTTGTAATAGATGAGTTTTCGTCCCAAACCCTCATACTTCGAAAGAGATTGTCCAACTTGTACACCAAGTGCATCCAGTTTTTGCCGTAACCCTCTATACTCTTAAGAAGTTGCTATGTGGGTGAAATTATGATGTCATGCCAAGTTACAACCTTTTGAGAGTTCATTTGTACTGCTTTTCAAATTCAGGATCATTTAGCTCAATATAAATCATTAAATGCATGAAAAATATCAAATGAAGTCAGAAAGGGTTGAAAATTGATGATGTGCCTTTGAATGGTGCATATTGAACAAACAAAAAGTATGGAGTTAAATAACTTATTAAAAATGAAATCCCTTTGTAATAGATGAGTTTCGTCCGAAACCCTCATACTTCAAAAGAGATTGTCCAAATTGTACACCGAGTGCATCCAGTTTTTTCCGTAACCCTCTCAACTCTTAAGAAGTTCCTATGCGGGTGAAATTATGATGTCATGACAAGTTACAACCTATTCAGAGTTAATTTGTACTGCTTTTCAAATTCAGGGTCATTTAGCTCAAAATAAATTGCAAAATGCATGAAAAATATCAAATGAAGTCAGAAAGGGTTGAAAAATGATGATGTGCCTTTGAATGGTGCATATTGAACACACAAAAAGTATGGAGTAAAAATAAGTTATTAAAAATGAAATCCCTTTGTAATAGATGAGTTTTCGTCCGAAACCCTCATACTTCAAAAGAGATTGTCCAATTTGTACACAAAGTGCATCCAGTTTTTGCTGTAACCTTATCAACTCTTTAGAAGTTGCTATGTGGGTGAAATTATGATGTCAATCCAAGTTACAACCTTTTCAGAGTTTATTTTTACTGCGTTTCAAATTTAGGGTCATTTAGTTATAAATAAATCATTAAATGCATGAAAAATATCAAATGAAGTCAGAAAGGGTTGACAATTTATGATGTTCCTTTGAATGGTGCATATTGAACACACAAAAATTAGGGAGTTAAAATAAGTTATTAAAAATGAAATCTCTTTGTAGTGGATGAGTTTTCGTCCCAAACCCTCATACTTCGGAAGAGATTGTCCAACTTGTACACCAAGTGCATCCAGTTTTTGCCGTAACCCTCTATACTCTTAAGAAGTTGCTATGTGGGTGAAATTATGATGTCATGCCAAGTTACAACCTTTTTAGAGTTCATTTGTACTACTTTTCAAATTCAGGGTCATTTAGCTCAAAATAAATCATTAAATGCATGAAAAATATCAAATGAAGTCAGAAAGGGTTGAAAATTGATGATGTGACTTTGAAGGGTGCATATTGAACACACAAAAAGTATGGAGTTAAATTAGTTATTAAAAATGAAATCCCTTTATAATAGATGAGTTTCGTGCGAAACCCTCATACTTCGAAAGAGATTGTCCAATTTGTACACCGAGTGCATCCAGTTTTTTCCGTAACACTCTCAACTCTTAAAAAGTTCCTATGTTGGTGAAATTATGATGTCATGACAAGTTACAACCTATTCAGAGTTAATTTGTACTGCTTTTCAAATTCAGGGTCATTTAGCTCAAAATAAATCGCAAAATGCATGAAAAATATCAAATGAAGTCAGAAAAGGGTTGAAAAATGATGATGTGCCTTTGAATGGTGCATATTGAACACACAAAAAGTATGGAGTTAAAATAAGTTATTAAAAATGAAATCCCTTTGTAATAGATGAGTTTTCGTCCCAAACCCTAATACTTCGAAAGAGATTTTCCAATTTGTACACAAAGTGCATCCAGTTTTTGCTGTAACCCTATCAACTCTTTAGAAGTTGCTATGTGGGTGAAATTATGATGTCATGCCAAGTTACAACCTTTTCAGAGTTCATTTGTACTGCTTTTCAAATTTAGGGTCATTTACTCAAAATAAATCATTAAATGCATGAAAAATATCAAATGAAGTCAGAAAGGGTTGAAAATTGATGATGTGCCTTTGAATGGTGCTTATTGAACACAAAAAAAGTATGGAGTTAAAATAAGTTATTAAAAATGAAATCCCTTTGTAATAGATGAGTTTTTGTCTGAAACCCTCATACTTTGAAAGAGATTGTCCAATTTGTACACGAAGTGCATCCAGTTTTTGCCGTAACCCCCTCAACTCTTTAGAAGTCGCTATGTGGGTGAAATTATGTTGTCATGCCAAGTTAAAACCTTTTGAGAGTTCATTTGTACTGCTTTTCAAATTCAGGGTCATTTAGCTCAAAATAAATCATTAAATGCATGAAAAATATCAAATGAAGTCAGAAAGGGTTGAAAATTGATGATGTGCCTTTCAATGGTGCATATTGAACACACAAGAAGTGTGGAGTTAAATAAGTTATTAAAAATGAAATCCCTTTGTAATAGATGAGTTTTCGTCCGAAACCCTCATACTTCGAAAGAGATTGTCCAATTTGTACACCGAGTGCATCCAGTTTTTGCCGTAACCCTCTCAACTCTTAAGAAGTTGATATGTGCGTGAAATTATGATGTCATGCCAAGTTACAACCTTTTCAGAGTTTGTTTGCACTGCTTTTCAAATTCAGGGTCATTTAGCTCAAAATAAATCATTAAATGCATGAACAATATCAAATGAAATCAGAAAGGGTTGAAAAATGATGATGTTCCTTTGAATGGTGCATATTGAACACAGAAAAAGTATGGAGTTAAAATAAGTTCTTAAAAGTGAAATCCGTTTGTAATAGATGAGGTTTCGTCTGAAACCCTCATACTTCAGAAGAGATTGTCCAATTTGTACACCAAGTGCATCCAGTTTTTTCCGTAACCCTCTAAACTCTTAAGAAGTTGTTGTGTGGGTGAAATTATGATGTCATGCCAAGTTACAACCTTTTGAGAGTTCATTTGTACTGCTTTTCAAATTCAGGGTCATTTAGCTCAAAATAAATCATTAAATGCATGAAAAATATCAAATGAAGTCAGAAAGGGTTGAAAATTGA
The DNA here is from genome assembly GCA_022496015.1 of Hordeum marinum. Classification (NCBI taxonomy): domain Eukaryota; kingdom Viridiplantae; phylum Streptophyta; class Magnoliopsida; order Poales; family Poaceae; genus Hordeum; species Hordeum marinum. Next base: position 220,036,483 of record CM039672.1, read on the forward strand.
TGATGTGCCTTTCAATGGTGCATATTGAACAAACAAAAAGTATGGAGTTAAATAAGTTATTAAAAATGAAATCCCTTTGTAATAGATGAGTTTCGTGCGAAACCCTCATACTTCGAAAGAGATTGTCCAATTTGTACACCGAGTGCATCCAGTTTTTTCCGTAACCCTCTCAACTCTTAAGAAGTTCCTATGTTGGTGAAATTATGATGTCATGACAAGTTACAACCTATTCAGAGTTAATTTGTACTGCTTTTCAAATTCAGGGTCATTTAGCTCAAAATAAATCGCAAAATGCATGAAAAATATCAAATGAAGTCAGAAAAGGGTTGAAAAATGATGATGTGCCTTTGAATGGTGCATATTGAACACACAAAAATTATGGAGTTAAAATAAGTTATTAAAAATGAAATCCCTTTGTAATAGATGAGTTTTCGTCCGAAACCCTCATACTTCAAAAGAGATTGTCCAATTTGTACACAAAGTGGATCTAGTTTTTGCTGTAACCCTATCAACTCTTTAGAAGTTGCTATGTGGGTGAAATTATGATGTCATGCCAGGTTACAACCTTTTCAGAGTTCATTTGTACTGCTTTTCAAATTTAGGGTCATTTACTCAAAATAAATCATTAAATGCATGAAAAATATCAAATGAAGTCAGAAAGGGTTGAAAATTGATGATGTGCCTTTGAATGGTGCTTATTGAACACAAAAAAAGTATGGAGTTAAAATAAGTTATTAAAAATGAAATCCCTTTGTAATAGATGAGTTTTTGTCTGAAACCATCATACTTTGAAAGAGATTGTCCAATTTGTACACGAAGTGCATCCAGTTTTTTCCGTAACCCCCTCAACTCTTTAGAAGTTGCTATGTGGGTGAAATTATGTTGTCATGCCAAGTTAAAACCTTTTGAGAGTTCATTTGTACTTCTTTTCAAATTCAGGGTCATTTAGCTCAAAATAAATCATTAAATGCATGAAAAATATCAAATGAAGTCAGAAAGGGTTGAAAATTGATGATGTGCCTTTCAATGGTGCATATTGAACACACAAGAAGTGTGGAGTTCAATAAGTTATTAAAAATGAAATCCCTTTGTAATAGATGAGTTTTCGTCCGAAACCCTCATACTTCGAAAGAGATTGTCCAATTTGTACACCGAGTGCATCCAGTTTTTGCCGTAACCCTCCCAACTCTTAAGAAGTTGATATGTGGGTGAAATTATGATGTCATGCCAAGTTACAACCGTTTCAGAGTTCGTTTGCACTGCTTTTCAAATTCAGGGTCATTTAGCTAATAATAAATCATTAAATGCATGAACAATATCAAATGAAATCAGAAAGGGTTGAAAATTGATGATGTGCCTTTCAATGGTGCATATTGAACACACAAGAAGTGTGGAGTTAAATAAGTTATTAAAATTGAAATCCCTTTGTAATAGATGAGTTTTCGTCCGAAACCCTCATACTTCGAAAGAGATTGTCCAATTTGTACACCGAGTGCATCCAGTTTTTGCCGTAACCCTCTCAACTCTTAAGAAGTTGATATGTGCGTGAAATTATGATGTCATGCCAAGTTACAACCTTTTCAGAGTTTGTTTGCACTGCTTTTCAAATTCAGGGTCATTTAGCTCAAAATAAATCATTAAATGCATGAACAATATCAAATGAAATCAGAAAGGGTTGAAAAATGATGATGTTCCTTTGAATGGTGCATATTGAACACAGAAAAAGTATGGAGTTAAAATAAGTTCTTAAAAGTGAAATCCGTTTGTAATAGATGAGGTTTCGTCTGAAACCCTCATACTTCAGAAGAGATTGTCCAATTTGTACACCAAGTGCATCCAGTTTTTTCCGTAACCCTCTAAACTCTTAAGAAGTTGTTGTGTGGGTGAAATTATGATGTCATGCCAAGTTACAACCTTTTGAGAGTTCATTTGTACTGCTTTTCAAATTCAGGGTCATTTAGCTCAAAATAAATCATTAAATGCATGAAAAATATCAAATGAAGTCAGAAAGGGTTGAAAATTGATGATGTGCCTTTCAATGGTGCATATTGAACAAACAAAAAGTATGGAGTTAAATAAGTTATTAAAAATGAAATCCCTTTGTAATAGATGAGTTTCGTGCGAAACCCTCATACTTCGAAAGAGATTGTCCAATTTGTACACCGAGTGCATCCAGTTTTTTCCGTAACCCTCTCAACTCTTAAGAAGTTCCTATGTTGGTGAAATTATGATGTGATGACAAGTTACAACCTATTCAGAGTTAATTTGTACTGCTTTTCAAATTCAGGGTCATTTAGCTCAAAATAAATCGCAAAATGCATGAAAAATATCAAATGAAGTCAGAAAAGGGTTGAAAAATGATGATGTGCCTTTGAATGGTGCATATTGAACACACAAAAATTATGGAGTTAAAATAAGTTATTAAAAATGAAATCCCTTTGTAATAGATGAGTTTTCGTCCGAAACCCTCATACTTCAAAAGAGATTGTCCAATTTGTACACAAAGTGGATCTAGTTTTTGCTGTAACCCTATCAACTCTTTAGAAGTTGCTATGTGGGTGAAATTATGATGTCATGCCAGGTTACAACCTTTTCAGAGTTCATTTGTACTGCTTTTCAAATTTAGGGTCATTTACTCAAAATAAATCATTAAATGCATGAAAAATATCAAAGGAAGTCAGAAAGGGTTGAAAATTGATGATGTGCCTTTGAATGGTGCTTATTGAACACAAAAAAAGTATGGAGTTAAAATAAGTTATTAAAAATGAAATCCCTTTGTAATAGATGAGTTTTTGTCTGAAACCATCATACTTTGAAAGAGATTGTCCAATTTGTACACGAAGTGCATCCAGTTTTTGCCGTAACCCCCTCAACTCTTTAGAAGTTGCTATGTGGGTGAAATTATGTTGTCATGCCAAGTTAAAACCTTTTGAGAGTTCATTTGTACTGCTTTTCAAATTCAGGGTCATTTAGCTCAAAATAAATCATTAAATGCATGAAAAATATCAAATGAAGTTAGAAAGGGTTGAAAATTGATGATGTGCCTTTCAATGGTGCATATTGAACACACAAGAAGTGTGGAGTTCAATAAGTTATTAAAAATGAAATCCCTTTGTAATAGATGAGTTTTCGTCCGAAACCCTCATACTTCGAAAGAGATTGTCCAATTTGTACACCGAGTGCATCCAGTTTTTGCCGTAACCCTCCCAACTCTTAAGAAGTTGATATGTGGGTGAAATTATGATGTCATGCCAAGTTACAACCGTTTCAGAGTTCGTTTGCACTGCTTTTCAAATTCAGGGTCATTTAGCTCATAATAAATCATTAAATGCATGAACAATATCAAATGAAATCAGAAAGGGTTGAAAATTGATGATGTTCCTTTGAATGGTGCATATTGAACACAGAAAAAGTATGGAGTTAAAATAAGTTCTTAAAAGTGCAATCCGTTTGTAATAGATGAGGTTTCGTCTGAAACCCTCATACTTCAAAAGAGATTGTCCAATTTGTACACCAAGTGCATCCAGTTTTTCCCGTAACCCTCTAAACTCTTAAGAAGTTGTTGTGTGGGTGAAATTATGATGTCATGCCAAGTTACAACCTTTTGAGAGTTCATTTGTACTGCTTTTCAAATTCAGGGTCATTTAGCTCAAAATAAATCATTAAATGCATGAAAAATATCAAATGAAGTCAGAAAGGGTTGAAAATTGATGATGTGCCTTTCAATGGTGCATATTGAACACACAAGAAGTGTGGAGTTAAATAAGTTATTAAAAATGAAATCCCTTTGTAATAGATGAGTTTTCGTCCGAAACCCTCATACTTCGAAAGAGATTGTCCAATTTGTACACCGAGTGCATCCAGTTTTTGCCGTAACCCTCTCAACTCTTAAGAAGTAGATATGTGGGTGAAATTATGATGTCATGCCAAGTTACAACCTTTTCAGAGTTCGTTTGCACTGCTTTTGAAATTCAGGGTCATTTAGCTCAAAATAAATCATTAAATGCATGAACAATATCAAATGAAATCGAAAAGGGTTGAAAAATGATGATGTTCCTTTGAATGGTGCATATTGAACACAGAAAAAGTATGGAGTTAAAATAAGTTCTTAAAAGTGAAATCCGTTTGTAGTAGATGAGGTTTCGTCTGAAACCCTCATACTTCAAAAGAGATTGTCCAATTTGTACACCAAGTGCATCCAGTTTTTGCCGTAACCCTCTAAACTCTTAAGAAGTTGTTGTGTGGGTGAAATTATGATGTCATGCCAAGTTACAACCTTTTGAGAGTTCATTTGTACTACTTTTCAAATTCAGGGTCATTTAGCTCAAAATAAATCATTAAATGCATGAAAAATATCAAATGAAGTCACAAAGGGTTGAAAATTGATGGTGTGACTTTCAATGGTGCATATTGAACACACAATAAGTGTGGAGTTAAATAAGTTATTAAAAATGAAATCCCTTTGTAATAGATGAGTTTTTGTCCGAAACCCTCATACTTCGAAAGAGATTGTCCAATTTGTACACCGAGTGCATCCAGTTTTTGTCGTAACCCTCTCAACTCTTAAGAAGTTGATATGTGGGTGAAATTATGATGTCATGCCAAGTTACAACCTTTTCAGAGTTCGTTTGCACTGCTTTTTAAATTCAGGGTCATTGAGCTCAAAATAAATCATTAAATGCATGAACAATATGAACTGAAATCGGAAAGGGTTGAAAAATGATGATGTTCCTTTGAATGGTGCATATTGAACACAGAAAAAGTATGGAGTTAAAATTAGTTCTTAAAAGTGAAATCCGTTTGTAATAGATGAGGTTTCGTCTGAAACCCTCATACTTCAAAAGAGATTGTCCAATTTGTACACCAAGTGCATCCAGTTTTTGCCGTAACCCTCTAAACTCTTAAGAAGTTGTTGTGTGGGTGAAATTATGATGTCATGCCAAGTTACAACCTTTTGAGAGTTCATTTGTACTACTTTTCAAATTCAGGGTCATTTAGCTCAAAATAAATCATTAAATGCATGAAAAATATCAAATGAAGTCAGAAAGGGTTGAAAATTGATGATGTGCCTTTCGATGGTGCATATTGAACACACAAGAAGTGTGGAGTTAAATAAGTTATTGAAAATTTAATCCCTTTGTAATAGATGAGTTTTCGTCCGAAACCCTCATACTTCGAAAGAGATTGTCCAATTTGTACACCGAGTGCATCCAGTTTTCGCCGTAACCCTCTCAACTCTTAGGAAGTTGATATGTGGGTGAAATTATGATGTCATGCCAAGTTACAACCTTTTCAGAGTTCGTTTGCACTGCTTTTCAAATTCAGGGTCATTTAGCTCAAAATAAATCATTAAATGCATGAACAATATCAAATGAAATCGGAAAGGGTTGAAAAATGATGATGTACCTTTGAATGGTGCATACTGAACACAGAAAAAGTATGGAGTTAAAATAAGTTCTTAAAAGTGAAATCCGTTTGTAATAGATGAGTTTTCGTTTGAAACCCTCATACTTCAAAAGAGATTGTCCAATTTGTACACCAAGTGCATCCAGTTTTTGCCGTAACCCTCTAAACTCTTAAGAAGTTGCTATGTGGGTGAAATTATGATGTCATGCCAAGTTACAACCTTTTGAGAGTTTATTTGTATTGCTTTTCAAATTTAGGTTCATTTAGCTCAAAATAAATTATTAAATGCATGAAAAATATCAAATGAAGTCAGAAAGGGTTGAAAATTGATGATGTGCCTTTGAATGGTGCATATTGAACACACAAAAAGCATGGAGTTAAAATAAGTTATTAAAAATGAAATCCCTTTGTAATAGATTAGTTTTTGTCCGAAACCCTCATACTTCGAAAGAGATTGTCCAATTTGTACACCAAGTGCATCCAGTTTTTGCCGTAACCCTCTCAACTCTTAAGAAGTTGCTATGTGGGTGAAATTATGATGTCATGCCATGTTACAACCTTTTCAGAGTTCATTTGTACTGCTTTTCAAATTCAGGGTCATTTAGCTCAAACTAAATCATTAAATGCATGAAAAATATCAAATGGAGTCAGAAAGGGTTGAAAATTGATAATGTGCCTTTCAATGGCGCATATTAAACACACAAAAATTGTGGAGTTAGATAAGTTATTAAAAATGAAATCCCTTTGTAATAGATGAGTTTTCGTCCGAAACCCTCATACTTCGAAAGAGATTGTCCAATTTGTACACGAAGTGCATCCAGTTTTTTCAGTAACCCTCTAAACTATTTATAAGTTCCTATGTGGGTGAAATTATGATGTCATGCCAAGTTACAAGCTTTTCAGAGTTCATTTGTACTGCTTTTCAAATTTATGGTCATTTAGCTGAAAATAAATCATTAAATGCATTAAAAATATTAAATGAAGTCAGAAAGGGTTGAAAATTTATGATGTGACTTTGAATGGTGCATACTGAACACACAAAAAGTGGAGTTAAAATAAGTCCTTAAAAATGAAATCCCTTTGTAATAGATGAGTTTTCGTCCGAAACCTCATACTTGAAAAGAGATTGTCCAATTTGTACACCAAGTGCATTCAGTTTTTGCCGTAACCCTCTAAACTCTTAAGAAGTTGTTATGTGGGTGAAATTATGATGTCATGCCAAGTTACAACCTTTTGAGAGTTCATTTGTACTACTTTTCAAATTCAGGGTCATTTAGCTCAAAATAAATCATTAAATGCATGAAAAATATCAAATGAAGCCACAAAGGGTTGAAAATTGATAATGTGCCTTTCAATGGTGCATATTGAACACACAAGAAGTTTGGAGTAAAATAAGTTATTAAAAATTTAATCCCTTTGTAATAGATGAGTTTTCGTCCGAAACCCTCATACTTCGAAAGAGATTGTCCAATTTGTACACCGAGTGCATCCAGTTTTTGCCGTAACCCTCTCAACTCTTAAGAAGTTGATATGTGGGTGAAATTATGATGTCAAGCCAAGTTACAACCTTTCCAGAGTTCGTTTGCACAGCTTTTCAAATTCAGGGTCATTTAGCTCAAAATAAATCATTAAATGCATGAAAAATATCAAATGAAATCGGAAAGGGTTGAAAAATGATGGTGTGCCTTTGAATGGTGCATATTGAACACAGAAAAAGTATGGAGTTAAAATAAGTTCTTAAAAGTGAAATCCGTTTGTAATAGATGAGTTTTCGTCTGAAACCCTCATACTTCAAAAGAGATTGTCCAATTTGTACACCAAGTGCATCCAGTTTTTGCCGTAACCCTCAAAACTCTTAAGAAGTTGCTATGTGGGTGAAATTGTGATGTCATGCCAAGTTACAACCTTTTTAGAGTTTATTTGTATTGCTTTTAAAATTTAGGGTCATTTAGCTCAAAATAAATCATTAAATGCATGAAAAATATCAAATGCAGTCAGAAAGGGTTGAAAATTGATGATGTGCCTTTGAATGGTGCATATTGAACACACAAAAAGCATGGAGTTAAAATAAGTTATTAAAAATGAAATCCCTTTGTAATAGATGAGTTTTTGTCCGATACCCTCATTCTTCGAAAGAGATTGTCCAATTTGTACACCGAGTGCATCCAGGCCGTAACCCTCTCAACTCTTAAGAAGTAGCTATGTGGGCGAAATTATGATGTCATGCGAACTTAGAATCTATTCAGAGTTCATTTGTACTGCTTTTCTAATTCAGGGTCATTTAGCTCAAAATAAATCATTAAATGAATGAAAAATATCAAATGAAGTCACAAAGGGTTGAAAATTAATGACGTGCCTTTGAAAAGTGCATATTGAAGACACGAAAATTATGGAGTTAAAATAAGTTATTAAAAATGAAATCCCTTTGTAATAGATGAGGTTTTGTCCGAAACCCTCATACTTCGAAAAAGGTTGTCCAATTTGTACACCAAGTGCATCCAGTTTTTGCCGTAACCCTATCAACTCTTTATAAGTTCCTATGTGGGTGAAATTACGATGTCATGCTAAGTTTCAACCTTTTCAGAGTTTATTTGTATTGCTTTTTCAAATTAGGGTCATTTAGCTCAAAATAAATCATTAAATGCACGAAAAATATCAAATGAAGTCAGAAAGGGTTGAAAAATGATGATGTGCCTTTGAATGGTGCAAATTGAACACACAAAAAGTATTGAGTTAAAATAAGTTATTGAAAATGAAATCCCTTTGTAATAGATGACTTTTCGTCCAAAACCCTCATACTTCAAAAGAGATTGTCCAATTTGTACACAAAGTGGATCTAGTTTTTGCTATAACCCTCTCAACTCTTTAGAAGTTGCTATGTGGGTGAATTATGATGTCATGCCAAGTTACAACATTTTTAGAGTTCATTTGTACTGCTTTTCAAATTTAGGGTCATTTACTCAAAATAAATCATTAAATGCATGAAAAATATCAAATGAAGTGAGAAAGGGTTGAAAATTGATGATGTGCCTTTGAATGGTGCATATTGAACACACAAAAAGTATGGAGTTAAAATAAGTTATTAAAAATGAAATCCCTTTGTAATAGATGAGTTTTTGTCTGAAACCCTCATACTTTGAAAGAGATTGTCCAATTTTTACACGAAGTGCATCCAGTTTTTGCCGTAACCCTCTCAACTATTTAGAAGTTCCTATGTGGGTGAAATTATGATGTCATGCCAAGTTACAAGCTTTTCAGAGTTCATTTGTACTGCTTTTCAAATTTAGGGTCATATATCTCAAAATAAATCATTAAATGTATTAAAAATATGAAATGAAGTCAGGAAGGGTTGAAAATTGATGATGTGCCTTTGAATGGTGCATATTGAACACACAAAAAGTATGGAGTTAACATAAGTTATTAAAAATTAAATCCCTTTGTAATAGATGAGTTTTCATCCCAAACCCTCATACATCAAAAGAGATTGTCCAATTTGTACACAAAGTGCATCCAGTTTTTGCCGTAACCCTCTCAACTCTTCAGAAGTTGCTATGTGGGTGAAATTATGATGTCATGCCAAGTTACAACCTTTTCAGAGTTCATTTGTACTGCTTTTCAAATTTAGGGTCATTTAGTTCAAAATAAATCATTAAATGCATGCAAAATATCAAATGAAGTCAGAAAGGGTTGACAATTGATGATGTGCCTTTGAATGGTGCATATTGAACACACAAAAAGTATGGAGTTAAAATACTTCGAAAGAGATTGTCCAATTTTGTACAGTTTTTGCCATAACCCTCTCAACTCTTTAGAAGTTGTTATGTGGGTGAAATTATGATGTCATGCCAACTTACAACCTTTTGAGAGTTCATTTGTACTGCTTTTCAAATTCAGGGTCATTTAGGTCAAAATAAATCATTAAATGCATGAAAAATATGAAATAAAGTCAGAAAGGGTTGAAAATTGATGATGTGTCTTTGAATGGTGCATATTGAACACACAAAAATTATGGAGTTAAAATAAGTTATTAAAAATGAAATCCCTTTGAAATAGATGAGTTTTCGTCCGAAACCCTCATACTTCAAAAGAGATTGTCTAATACCGAGTGCATCCAGTTTTTGCCGTAACCCTCTCAACTCTTAAGAAGTTGATATGTGTGTGAAATTATGATGTCATGCCAAGTTACCACCTTTTCAGAGTTCATTTGCACTGCTTTTCAAATTTAGGGTCATATATCTCAAAATAAATCATTAAATGTATTAAAAATATGAAATGAAGTCAGGAAGGGTTGAAAATTGATGATGTGCCTTTGAATGGTGCATATTGAACACACAAAAAGTATGGAGTTAACATAAGTTATTAAAAATTAAATCCCTTTGTAATAGATGAGTTTTCATCCAAACCCTCATACATCAAAAGAGATTGTCCAATTTGTACACAAAGTGCATCCAGTTTTTGCCGTAACCCTCTCAACTCTTCAGAAGTTGCTATGTGGGTGAAATTATGATGTCATGCCAAGTTACAACCTTTTCAGAGTTCATTTGTACTGCTTTTCAAATTTAGGGTCATTTAGTTCAAAATAAATCATTAAATGCATGCAAAATATCAAATGAAGTCAGAAAGGGTTGACAATTGATGATGTGCCTTTGAATGGTGCATATTGAACACACAAAAAGTATGGAGTTAAAATACTTCGAAAGAGATTGTCCAATTTTGTACAGTTTTTGCCATAACCCTCTCAACTCTTTAGAAGTTGTTATGTGGGTGAAATTATGATGTCATGCCAACTTACAACCTTTTGAGAGTTCATTTGTACTGCTTTTCAAATTCAGGGTCATTTAGGTCAAAATAAATCATTAAATGCATGAAAAATATGAAATAAAGTCAGAAAGGGTTGAAAATTGATGATGTGTCTTTGAATGGTGCATATTGAACACACAAAAATTATGGAGTTAAAATAAGTTATTAAAAATGAAATCCCTTTGTAATAGATGAGTTTTCGTCCGAAACCCTCATACTTCAGAAGAGATTGTCTAATACCGAGTGCATCCAGTTTTTGCCGTAACCCTCTCAACTCTTAAGAAGTTGATATGTGTGTGAAATTATGATGTAATGCCAAGTTACAACCTTTTTAGAGTTCATTTGCACTGCTTTTCAAATTTAGGGTCATTTAGCTCAAAATAAATCATTAAATGCATTAAAAATATGAAATAAAGTCAGAAAGGGTTGAAAAATGATGATGTGCCTTTGAATGGTGCATATTGAACACACAGAAAGTATGGAGTTAAAATAAGTTCTTAAAAATGAAATCCCTTTGTAATAGATGAGTTTTCATCCGAAACCCTCATACTTCAATAGAGATTCTACAATTTTTACACCAAGTGCATCCTGTTTTTGCCTTAACCCTCTAAACTCTTAAGAAGTTGCTATGTGGGTGAAATTATGATGTCATACCATGTTACAACCTTTTCAGAGTTCATTTGTACTGCTTTTCAAATTCAGGGTCATTTAGCTCAAAATAAATCATTAAATGCATGAAAACTATCAAATGAAGTCAGAAAGGGTTGAAAATTGACGATGTGCCTTTGAATGGTGCATATTGAACACACAAAAAGTATGGAGTTAAAATAAGTTATTAAAAATGAAATCCCTTTGTAATAGACGAGTTGTTGTCCGAAACCCTCATACTTCGAAAAAGATTGTCCAATTTGTAAACCAAGTGCATCTAGTTTTTGCCGTAACCCCATCAACTCTTTATAAGTTCCTATGTGGGTGAAATTCCGATGTCATGCTAAGTTACAACCTTTTCAGAGTTCACTTGTACTGTTTTTCAAATTTAGGGTCATTTAGCTCAAAATAAATCATTAAATGCATGAAAAATATCAAATGAAGTCAGAAAGGGATGAAAATTGATGACGTGCCTTTGAAAAGTGCATATTGAACACACAAAAAGTATGGAGTTAAAATAAGTTATTAAAAATGAAACCCCTTTGTAATAGATGAGGTTTTGTCCGAAACCCTCATACTTCGAAAAAGATTGTCCAATTTGTACACCAAGTGCATCCAGTTTTTGCCGTAACCCTATCAACTCTTTATAAGTTCCTATGTGGGTGAAATTATGATGTCATGCTAAGTTTCAACCTTTTCAGAGTTTATTTGTATTGCTTTTTCAAATTTAGGGTCATTTAGCTCAAAATAAATCATTAAATGCATGAAAAATATCAAAGGAAGTCAGAGAGGGTTGAAAATTGATGATGTGCCTTTGAATGGTGCATATTGACCACACAAAAAGTATGGAGTTAAATAAGTTATTAAAAATGAAATCCCTTTGTAATAGATGAGTTTTCGTCCGAAACCCTCATACTTCGAAAGAGATTGTCCAATTTGTACACCGAGTGCATCCAGTTTTTGCCGTAACCCTCTCAACTCTTAAGAAGTTGCTATGTGGGTGAAATTATGATGTCATGCGAAGTTACAACCTATTCAGAGTTCATTTGTACTGCTTTTCAAATTCAGGGTCATTTAGCTCAAAATAAATCATTAAATGCATAAAAAATATCAAATGAAGACAGAAAGGGTTGAAAAATGATGATGTGCCTTTGAATGGTGCATATTGAACACACAAAAAGTATGGAGTTAAAATAAGTTATTAAAAATGAAATCCCTTTGTAATAGATGAGTTTTCGTCCGAAACCCTCATACTTCAAAAGAGATTGTCCAATTTGTACACAAAGTGCATCCAGATTTTGCTGTAACCCTCTCAACTCTTTAGAAGTTGCTATGTGGGTGAAATTATGATGTCATGCCAAGTTACAACCTTTTTAGAGTTCATTTGTACTGCTTTTCAAATTTAGGGTCATTCAATTCAAAATAAATCATATAATGCATGAAAAATATCAAATGAAGTCAGAAAGGGTTGATAATTGATGATGTGCCTTTGAATGGTGCATATTGAACACACAAAAACCATGGAGTTAAAATACTTCGAAAGAGATTGTCCAATTTGTACAGTTTTTGCCATAACCCTCTCAACTCTTTAGAAGTTGCTATGTGGGCGAAATTATGATGTCATGCCAAGTTACCACCTTTTCAGAGTTCATTTGTACCGCTTTTCAAATTCAGGGTCATTTAGGTCAAAATAAATCATTAAATGCATGAAAAATATCAAATGAAGTCAGAAAGGGTTGAAAATTGATGATGTGTCTTTGAATGGTGCATATTGAACACAAAAAATTATGGAGTTAAAATAAGTTATTAAAAATGAAATCCCTTTGTAATAGATGAGTTTTCGTCCGAAACTCTCATACTTCAAAAGAGATTGTCTAATACCGAGTGCATCCAGTTTTTGTTGTAACCGTCTCAACTCTTTAGAAGTTGCTATGTGGGTGAAATTATGATGTCATGCCAAGTTACAACCTTTCCAGAGTTCATTTGTTATGCTTTTCAAATTTAGGGTCATTTACTCAAAATAAATCATTAAATGCATGAAAAATTTCAAATGAAGTCAGAAAGGGCTGAAAATTGGTGATGTGTCTTTGAATGGTGCATACTGAACACACAAAAATTATGGAGTTAAAATAAGTTAATAAAAATGAAATCCCTTTGTAATAGCTGAGTTTTCGTCCGAAACCCTCATACTTAGAAAGAGATTGTCTAATACCGAGTGCATCCAGTTTTTGCTGTAACCCTCTCAACTCTTTAGAAGTTGCTATGTGGGTGAAATTATGATGTCATGCCAAGTTACAACCTTTTGAGAGTTTATTTGTATTGCTTTTCAAATTTAGGTTCATTTAGCTCAAAATAAATTATTAAATGCATGAAAAATATCAAATGAAGTCAGAAAGGGTTGAAAATTGATGATGTGCCTTTGAATGGTGCATATTGAACACACAAAAAGCATGGAGTTAAAATAAGTTATTTAAAATGAAATCCCTTTGTAATAGATTAGTTTTTGTCCGAAACCCTCATACTTCGAAAGAGATTGTCCAATTTGTACACCAAGTGCATCCAGTTTTTGCCGTAACTCTCTCAACTCTTAAGAAGTTGCTATGTGGGTGAAATTATGATGTCATGCCATGTTACAACCTTTTCAGAGTTCATTTGTACTGCTTTTCAAATTCAGGGTCACTTAGCTCAAAATAAATCATTAAATGCATGAAAAATATCAAATGGAGTCAGAAAGGGTTGAAAATTGATAATGTGCCTTTGAATGGCGCATATTAAACACACAAAAATTGTGGAGTTAAATAAGTTATTAAAAATCAAATCCCTTTGTAATAGATGAGTTTTCGTCTGAAACCCTCATACTTCGAAAGAGATTGTCCAATTTGTACACGAAGTGCATCCAGTTTTTTCAGTAACCCTCTAAACTATTTAGAAGTTCCTATGTGGGTGAAATTACGATGTCATGCCAAGTTACAAGCTTTTCAGAGTACATTTGTACTGCTTTTCAAATTTATGGTCATTTAGCTGAAAATAAATCATTAAATGCATTAAAAATATTAAATGAAGTCAGAAAGGGTTGAAAATTGATGATGTGACTTTGAATGGTGCATATTGAACACACAAAAAGTGGAGTTAAAATAAGTTCTTAAAAATGAAATCCCTTTGTAATAGATGAGTTTTCGTCCGAAACCTCATACTTGAAAAGAGATTGTCCAATTTGTACACCAAGTGCATTCAGTTTTTGCCGTAACCCTCTAAACTCTTAAGAAGTTGTTATGTGGGTGAAATTATGATGTCATGCCAAGGTACAACCTTTTGAGAGTTCATTTGTACTACTTTTCAAATTCAGGGTCATTTAGCTCAAAATAAATCATTAAATGCATGAAAAATATCAAATGAAGTCACAAAGGGTTGAAAATTGATAATGTGCCTTTCAATGGTGCATATTGAACACACAAGAAGTTTGGAGTTAAATAAGTTATTAAAAATTTAATCCCTTTGAAATAGATGAGTTTTCGTCCGAAACCCTCATACTTCGAAAGAGATTGTCCAATTTGTACACCGAGTGCATCCAGTTTTTGCCGTAACCCTCTCAACTCTTAAGAAGTTGATATGTGGGTGAAATTATGATGTCAAGCCAAGTTACAACATTTTCAGAGTTCGTTTGCACAACTTTTCAAATTCAGGGTCATTTAGCTCAAAATAAATCATTAAATGCATGAAAAATATCAAATGAAATCGGAAAGGGTTGAAAAATGATGGTGTGCCTTTGAATGGTGCATATTGAGCACAGAAAAAGTATGGAGTTAAAATAAGTTCTTAAAAGTGAAATCCGTTTGTAATAGATGAGTTTTCGTCTCAAACCCTCATACTTCAAAAGAGATTGTCCAATTTGTACACCAAGTGCATCCAGTTTTTGCCGTAACCCTCAAAACTCTTAAGAAGTTGCTATGTGGGTGAAATTGTGATGTCATGCCAAGTTACAACCTTTTTAGAGTTTATTTGTATTGCTTTTAAAATTTAGGGTCATTTAGCTCAAAATAAATCATTAAATGCATGAAAAATATCAAATGAAGTTAGAAAGGGTTGAAAATTGATGATGTGCCTTTGAATGGTGCATATTGAACACACAAAAAGCATGGAGTTAAAATAAGTTATTAAAAATGAAATCCCTTTGTAATAGATGAGTTTTTGTCCAATACCCTCCTTCTTCGAAAGAGATTGTCCAATTTGTACACCAAGTGCATCCACTTTTTCCCGTAACCCTCTCAACTCTTAAGAAGTAGCTACGTGGGCGAAATTACGATGTCATGCGAACTTAGAATCTATTCAGAGTTCATTTGTACTGCTTTTCAAATTCAGGGTCATTTAGCTAAAAATAAATCATTAAATGAATGAAAAAATATCAAATGAAGTCACAAAGGGTTGAAAATTGATGACGTGCCTTTGAAAAGTGCATATTGAACACACGAAAAGTATGGAGTTAAAATAAGTTATTAAAAATGAAATCCCTTTGTAATAGATGAGGTTTTGTCCGAAACCCTCATACTTCGAAAAAGGTTGTCCAATTTGTACACCAAGTGCATCCAGTTTTTGCCGTAACCCTATCAACTCTTTATAAGTTCCTATGTGGGTGAAATTACGATGTCATGCTAAGTTTCAACCTTTTCAGAGTTTATTTGTATTGCTTTTTCAAATTAGGGTCATTTAGCTGAAAATAAATCATTAAATGCACGAAAAATATCAAATGAAGTCAGAAAGGGTTGAAAAATGATGATGTGCCTTTGAATGGTGCAGATTGAACACACAAAAAGTACTGAGTTAAAATAAGTTATTAAAAATGAAATCCCTTTGTAATAGATGACTTTTCGTCCGAAACCCTCATACTTCAAAAGAGATTGTCCAATTTGTACACAAAGTGCATCTAGTTTTTGCTATAACCCTCTCAACTCTTTAGAAGTTGCTATGTGGGTGAATTATGATGTCATGCCAAGTTAAGACATTTTTAGAGTTCATTTGTACTGATTTTCAAATTTAGGGTCATTTACTCAAAATAAATCATTAAATGCATGAAAAATATCAAATGAAGTGAGAAAGGGTTGAAAATTGATGATGTGCCTTTGAATGGTGCATATTGAACACACAAAAAGTATGGAGTTAAAATAAGTTATTAAAAATGAAATCCCTTTGTAATGGATGAGTTTTTGTCTGAAACCCTCATACTTTGAAAGAGATTGTCCAATTTTTACACGAAGTGCATCCAGTTTTTGCTGTAACCCTCTCAACTATTTAGAAGTTCCTATGTGGGTGAAATTATGATGTCATGCCAAGTTACAAGCTTTTCAGAGCTCATTTGTACTGCTTTTCAAATTTAGGGTCATTTATCTCAAAATAAATCATTAAATGTATTAAAAATATCAAATGAAGTTAGGAAGGGTTGAAAATTGATGATGTGCCTTTGAATGGTGCATATTGAACACACAAAAAGTATGGAGTTAACATATGTTATAAAAAATGAAATCCCTTTGTAATAGATGAGTTTTCATCCCAAACCCTCATACTTCAAAAGAGATTATCCAATTTGTACACAAAGTGCATCCAGTTTTTGCCGTAACCCTCTCAATTCTTCAGAAGTTGCTATGTGGGTGAAATTATGATGTCATGCCAAGTTACAACCTTCTCAGAGTTCATTTGTACTGCTTTTCAAATTTAGGGTCATTTAGTTCAAAATAAATCATTAAATGCATGCAAAATATCAAATGAAGTCAGAAAGGGTTGACAATTGATGATGTGCCTTTGAATGGTGCATATTGAACACACAAAAAGTATGGAGGTAAATTACTTCGAAAGAGATTGTCCAATTTTGTACAGTTTTTGCCATAACCCTCTCAACTCTTTAGAAGTTGTTATGTGGGTGAAATTATGATGTCATGCCAACTTACAACCTTTTGAGAGTTCATTTGTACTGCTTTTCAAATTCAGGGTCATTTAGGTCAAAATAAATCATTAAATGCATGAAAAATATGAAATAAAGTCAGAAAGGGTTGAAAATTGATGATGTGTCTTTGAATGGTGCATATTGAACACACAAAAATTATGGAGTTAAAATGAGTTATTAAAAATGAAATCCCTTTGTAATAGATGAGTTTTCGTCCGAAACCCTCATACTTCAAAAGAGATTGTCTAATACCGAGTGCATCCAGTTTTTGCTGTAACCCTCTCAACTCTTAAGAAGTTGATATGTGTGTGAAATTATGATGTCATGCCAAGTTACAACCTTTTCAAAGTTCGTTTGCACTGCTTTTCAAATTTAGGGTCATTTAACTCAAAATAAATCATTAAATGCATTAAAAATATGAAATAAAGTCAGAAAGGGTTGAAAAATGATGATGTGCCTTTGAATGGTGCATATTGAACACACAAAAAGTATGGAGTTAAAATAATTCTTAAAAATGAAATCCCTTTGTAATAGATGAGTTTTCATCCGAAACCCTCATACTTCAATAGAGATTCTACAATTTTTACACCAAGTGCATCCTGTTTTTGCCTTAACCCTCTAAACTCTTAAGAAGTTGCTATGTGGGTGAAATTATGATGTCATGCCATGTTACAACCTTTTCAGAGTTCATTTGTACTGCTTTTCAAATTCAGGCTCATTTAGCTCAAAATAAATCATTAAATGCATGAAAACTGTCAAATGAAGTCAGAAAGGGTTGAAAATTGACGATGTGCCTTTGAATGGTGCATATTGAACACACAAAAAGTATGGAGTTAAAATAAGTTATTAAAAATGAAATCCCTTTGTAATAGATGAGTTGTTGTCCGAAACCCTCATACTTCGAAAAAGATTGTCCAATTTGTAAACCAAGTGCATCAAGTTTTTGCTGTAACCCCATCAACTCTTTATAAGTTCCTATGTGGGTGAAATTACGATGTCATGCTAAGTTACAACCTTTTCAGAGTTCACTTGTACTGTTTTCAAATTTAGGGTCGTTTAGCTCAAAATAAATCATTAAATGCATGAAAAATATCAAATGAAGTCAGAAAGGGATGAAAATTGATGACGTGCCTTTGAAAAGTGCATATTGAACACACAAAAAGTATGGATTTAAAATAAGTTATTAAAAATGAAATCACTTTGTAATAGATGAGGTTTTGTCCGAAACCCTCATACTTCGAAAAAGATTGTCCAATTTGTACACCAAGTGCATACAGTTTTTGCCGTAACCCTGTCAACTCTTTATAAGTTCCTATGTGGGTGAAATTACGATGTCATGCTAAGTTTCAACCTTTTCAGAGTTTATTTGTATTGCTTTTTCAAATTTAGGGTCATTTAGCTCAAAATAAATCATTAAATGCATGAAAAATATCAAATGAAGTCAGAGAGGGTTGAAAATTCATGATGTGCCTTTGAATGGTGCATATTGAACACACAAAAAGTATGGAGTTAAATAAGTTATTAAAAATGAAATCCCTTTGTAATAGATGAGTTTTCGTCCGAAACCCTCATACTTCGAAAGAGATTGTCCAATTTGTACACCGAGTGCATCCAGTTTTTGCCGTAACCCTCTCAACTCTTAAGAAGTTGCTATGTGGGTGAAATTATGATGTCATGCGAAGTTACAACCTATTCAGAGTTCATTGGTACTGCTTTTCAAATTCAGGGTCATTTAGCTCAAAATAAATCATTAAATGCATGAAAAATATCAAATGAAGACAGAAAGGGTTGAAAAATGATGATGTGCCTTTGAATGGTGCATATTGAACACACAAAAAGTATGGAGTTAAAATAAGTTATTAAAAATGAAATCCCTTTGTAATAGATGAGTTTTCGTCCGAAACCCTCATACTTCAAAAGAGATTGTCCAATTTGTACACAAAGTGCATCCAGTTTTTGCTGTAACCCTTTCAACTCTTTAGAAGTTGCTATGTGGGTGAAATTATGATGTCATGCCAAGTTACAACCTTTTTAGAGTTCATTCATCCAGCTTTTCAAATTTAGGGTCATTTAGTTCAAAATAAATCATATAATGCATGAAAAATATCGAATGAAGTCAGAAAGGGTTGATAATTGATGATGTGCCTTTGAATGGTGCATATTGAACACACAAAAACCATGGAGTTAAAATACTTCGAAAGAGATTGTCCAATTTGTACAGTTTTTACCATAACCCTCTCAACTCTTTAGAAGTTGCTATGTGGGTGAAATTATGATGTCATGCCAAGTTACCACCTTTTCAGAGTTCATTTGTACCGCTTTTCAAATTCAGGGTCATTTAGATCAAAATAAATCATTAAATGCATGAAAAATATCAAATGAAGTCAGAAAGGGTTGAAAATAGATGATGTGTCTTTGAATGGTGCATATTGAACACACAAAAATTATGGAGTTAAAATAAGTTATTAAAAATGAAATCCCTTTGTAATAGATGAGTTTTCGTCCGAAACCCTCATACTTCAAAAGAGATTGTCTAATACCGAGTGCATCCAGTTTTTGCTGTAACCCTCTCAACTCTTTAGAAGTTGCTATGTGGGTGAAATTATGATGTGATGCCAAGTTACAACCTTTCCAGAGTTCATTTGTTATGCTTTTCAAATTTAGGGTCATTTACTCAAAATAAATCATTAAATGCATGAAAAATATCAAATGAAGTCAGAAAGGGCTGAAAATTGGTGATGTGTCTTTGAATGGTGGATATTGAACACACAAAAATTATGGAGTTAAAATAAGTTATTAAAAATGAAATCCCTTTGTAATAGATGAGGTTTTGTCCGAAACCCTCATAGTTCGAAAAAGATTGTCCAATTTGTACACCAAGTGCATCCAGTTTTTGCCGTAACCCTATCAACTCTTTATAAGTTCCTATGTGGGTGAAATTACGATGTCATGCTAAGTTTCAACCTTTTCAGAGTTTATTTGTATTGCTTTTTCAAATTTAGGGTCATTTAGCTCAAAATAAATCATTAAATGCATGAAAAATATCAAATGAAGTCAGAGAGGGTTGAAAATTGATGATGTGCCTTTGAATGGTGCATATTGAACACACAAAAAGTATGGAGTTAAATAAGTTATTAAAAATGAAATCCCTTTGTAATAGATGAGTTTTCGTCCGAAACCCTTATACTTCGAAAGAGATTGTCCAATTTGTACAGCGAGTGCATCCAGTTTTTGCCGTAACCCTCTCAACTCTTAAGAAGTTGCTATGTGGGTGAAATTATGATGTCATGCGAAGTTACAACCTATTCAGAGTTCATTTGTACTGCTTTTCAAATTCAGGGTCATTTAGCTCAAAATAAATCATTAAATGCATGAAAAATATCAAATGAAGACAGAAAGGGTTGAAAAATGATGATGTGCCTTCGAATGGTGCATATTGAACACACAAAAAGTATGGAGTTAAAATAAGTTATTAAAAATGAAATCCCTTTGTAATAGATGAGTTTTTATCCGAAACCCTCATACTTCAAAAGAGATTGTCCAATTTGTACACAAAGTGCATCCAGTTTTTGTTGTAACCCTCTCAACTCTTTAGAATTTGCTATGTGGGTGAAATTATGATGTCATGCCAAGTTACAACCTTTTTAGAGTTCATTCATCCAGCTTTTCAAATTTAGGGTCATTTAGTTAAAAATAAATCATATAATGCATGAAAAATATCAAATGAAGTCAGAAAGGGTTGATAATTGATGATGTGCCTTTGAATGGTGCATATTGAACAGACAAAAACCATGGAGTTAAAATACTTCGAAAGAGATTGTCCAATTTGTACAGTTTTTACCATAACCCTCTCAACTCTTTAGAAGTTGCTATGTGGGTGAAATTATGATGTCATGCCAAGTTACCACCTTTTCAGAGTTCATTTGTACCGCTTTTCAAATTCAGGGTCATTTAGATCAAAATAAATCATTAAATGCATGAAAAATATCAAATGAAGTCAGAAAGGGTTGAAAATTGATGATGTGTCTTTGAATGGTGCATATTGAACACACAAAAATTATGGAGTTAAAATAAGTTATTAAAAACGAAATCCCTTTGTAATAGATGAGTTTTCGTCCGAAACCCTCATACTTCAAAAGAGATTGTCTAATACCCAGTGCATCCAGTTTTTGCTGTAACCCTCTCAACTCTTTAGAAGTTGCTATGTGGGTGAAATTATGATGTCATGCCAAGTTACAACCTTTCCAGAGTTCATTTGTTATGCTTTTCAAATTTAGGGTCATTTACTCAAAATAAATCATTAAATGCATGAAAAATATCAAATGAAGTCAGAAAGGGCTGAAAATTGGTGATGTGTCTTTCAATGGTGAATATTGAACACACAAAAATTATGGAGTTAAAATAAGTTATTAAAAATGAAATCCCTTTGTAATAGATGAGGTTTTGTCCGAAACCCTCATACTTCGAAAAAGATTGTCCAATTTGTACACCAAGTGCATCCAGTTTTTGCCGTAACCCTATCAACTCTTTATAAGTTCCTATGTGGGTGAAATTACGATGTCATGCTAAGTTTCAACCTTTTCAGAGTTTATTTGTATTGCCTTTTCAAATTTAGGGTCATTTAGCTCAAAATAAATCATTAAATGCATGAAAAATATCAAATGAAGTCAGAGAGGGTTGAAAATTGATGATGTGCCTTTGAATGGTGCATATTGAACACACAAAAAGTATGGAGTTAAATAAGTTATTAAAAATGAAATCCCTTTGTAATAGATGAGTTTTCGTCCGAAACCCTCATACTTCGAAAGAGATTGTCCAATTTGTACACCGAGTGCATCCAGTTTTTGCCGTAACCCTCTCAACTCTTAAGAAGTTGCTATGTGGGTGAAATTATGATGTCATGCGAAGTTACAACCTATTCAGAGTTCATTTGTACTGCTTTTCAAATTCAGGGTCATTTAGCTCAAAATAAATCTTTAAATGCATGAAAAATATCAAATGAAGACAGAAAGGGTTGAAAAATGATGATGTGCCTTCGAATGGTGCATATTGAACACACAAAAAGTATGGAGTTAAAATAAGTTATTAAAAATGAAATCCCTTTGTAATAGATGAGTTTTTATCCGAAACCCTCATACTTCAAAAGAGATTGTCCAATTTGTACACAAAGTGCATCCAGTTTTCGCTGTAACCCTCTCAACTCTTTAGAAGTTGCTATGTGGGTGAAATTATGATGTCATGCCAAGTTACAACCTTTTTAGAGTTCATTTGTATTGATTTTCAAATTTAGGGTCATTTAGTTCAAAATAAATCATATAATGCATGAAAAATATCAAATGAAGTCAGAAAGGGTTGATAATTGATGATGTGCCTTTGAATGGTGCATATTGAACACACAATAACCATGGAGTTAAAATACTTCGAAAGAGATTGTCCAATTTGTACAGTTTTTGCCATAACCCTCTCAACTCTTTAGAAGTTGCTATGTGGGTGAAATTATGATGTCATGCCAAGTTACCACCTTTTCAGAGTTCATTTGTACTACTTTTCAAATTCAGGGTCATTTAGGTCAAAATAAATCTTTAAATGCATGAAAAATATCAAATGAAGTCAGAAAGGGTTGAAAATTGATGATGTGTCTTTGAATGGTGCATATTGAACACACAAAAATTATGGAGTTAAAATAAGTTATTAAAAATGAAATCCATTTGTAATAGATGAGTTTTCGTCCGAAACCCTCATACTTCAAAAGAGATTGTCTAATACACGAAGTCCATCCAGTTTTTGCCGTAACCCTCTCAACTCTTCAGAAGTTGTTATGTAGGTGAAATTATGATGTCATGCGAAGTTACAACCTTTCCAGAGTTCATTTGTACTGCTTTTCAAATTTAGGGTCATTTAGCTCAAAATAAATCATTAAATGCATTAAAAATATGAAATAATGTCAGAAAGGGTTGAAAATTGATGAAGTGCCTTTGAATGGTGCATATTGGACACACAAAACGTATGGATTTAAAATAAGTTATTAAAAATGAAATCCCTTCGTAATAGATGAGTTTTCGTCCCAAACCCTCATACTTCGAAAGAGATTGTCCAATTTGTACACCAAGTGCATCCAGTTTTTGCCGTAACCCTCTAAACTCTTAAGAAGTTGCTATGTGGGTGAAATTATGATGTCATGCTAAGTTACAACCTTTTGAGAGTTCATTTGTACTGCTTTTCAAATTCAGGGTCATTTAGCTCAAAATAAATCATTAAATGCATGAAAAATATCAAATGAAGTTAGAAGGGTCGAAAATTGATAATCTTCCTTTGAATGGTGCATATTGAACACACAAAAAGAGTGGAGTTAAATAAGTTATTAAAAATGAAATCCCTTTGTAATAGATGAGTTTTCGTCCGAAACCCTCATACTTTGAAAGCGATTGTCCAATTTGTACACCGAGTGCATCTAGTTTTTGCCGTAACCCTCTCAACTCTTAAGAAGTTGATATGTGGGTGAAATTATGATGTCGTGCCAAGTTACAACCTTTTCAGAGTTCGTTTGCACTGCTTTTCAATTTCAGGGTCATTTAGCTCAAAATAAATCATTAAATGCATGAAAAATATCAAATGAAGTTAGAAAGGGTTCAAAAATGATGATGTGCCTTTGTATGGTGCATATTGAACACACAAAAAGTATGGAGTTAAAATAAGTTATTAAAAATGAAATCCCTTTGTAATAAATGAGTTTTCGTCCTAAATCCTCATACTTCAAAAGAGATTATCCAATTTGTACACAAAGTGCATCCAGTTTTTGCTGTAACCCTCTCAACTGTTTAGAAGTTGCTATGTGGGTGAAATTATGATGTCATGCCAACTTACAACCTTTTCAGAGTTCATTTGTACTGCTTTTCAAATTTAGGGTCATTTACTCAAAATAAATCATTAAATGCATGAAGAATATCAAATGAAGTCAGAAAGGGTTGAAAATTGATGATGTGCCTTTGAATGGTGCATATTGAACACACAAAAAGTATGGAGTTAAAATAAGTGATTAAAAATAAAATCCCTTTGTAATAGATGAGTTTTCGTCCCAAACCCTAATACTTCGAAAGAGATTTTCCAATTTGTACACAAAGTGCATCCAGTTTTTGCTGTAACCCTATCAACTCTTTAGAAGTTGCTATGTGGGTGAAATTAGGATGTCATGCCAAGTTACAACCTTTTCAGAGTTTATTTGTACTGCTTTTCAAATTTAGGGTCATTTAGCTCAAAATAAATCATTAAATGCATGAAAAATATCAAATGAAGTCAGAAAGGGTTGAAAATTGATGATGTGCCTTTGTATGGTGCATATTGAACACACAAAAAGTAGGGAGTTAAAATAAGTTATTAAAAATGAAATCTCTTTGTAATAGATCAGTTTTCGTCCCAAACCCTCATACTTCGAAAGAGATTGTCCAACTTGTACACCAAGTGCATCCAGTTTTTGCCGTAACCCTCTATACTCTTAAGAAGTTGCTATGTGGGTGAAATTATGATGTCATGCTATGTTACAACCTTTTGAGAGTTCATTTGTACTGCTTTTCAAATTCACGGTCATTTATCTCAAAATAAATCATTAAATGCATGAAAAATATCAAATGAAGTCAGAAAGGGTTGAAAATTGATGAGGTGTCTTTGAATGGTGCATATTGAACACACAAAAATTATGGAGTTAAAATAAGTTATTAAAAATGAAATCCCTTTGTAATAGATGAGTTTTCGTCCGAAACCCTCATACTTCAAAAGAGATTGTCCAATTTGTACACCGAGTGCATCCAGTTTTTGCCGTAACCCTCTCAACTCTTAAGAAGTTGATATGTGGGTGAAATTATGATGTCATGCCAAGTTACAACCTTTTTAGAGTTCGTTTGTACTGCTTTTCAAATTTATGGTCATTTAGTTCAAAATAAATCATATAATGCATGAAAAATATCAAATGAAGTCAGAAAGGGTTGATAATTGATGATGTGCCTTTGAATGGTGCATATTGAACACACAAAAACTATGGAGTTAAAATACTTCGAAAGAGATTGTCCAATTTGTACAGTTTTGGCCATAACCCTCTCAACTCTTTAGAAGTTGCTATGTGGGTGAAATTATGATGTCATGCCAAGTTACAACCTTTTCAGAGTTCATTTGTACTGCTTTTCAAATTTAGGGTCATTTAGGTCAACAAAAATAATTAAATGCATGAAAAATATCAAATGAAGTCAGAAAGGGTTGAAAATTGGTGATGTGTCTGTGAATGGTGCATATTGAACACACAAAAATTATGGAGTTAAAATAAGTTATTAAAAATGAAATCCCTTTGTAATAGATGAGTTTTCGTCCGAAACCCTCATACTTCAAAAGAGATTGTCTCATACACGAAGTCCATCTAGTTTCTGCCGTAACCCTCTCAACTCTTCAGAAGTTGTTATGTGGGTGAAATTATGATGTCGTGCGAAGTTACAACCTTTCCAGAGTTCATTTGAACTGCTTTTCAAATTTAGGGTCATGTAGCTCAAAATAAATGATTAAATGCATTGAAAATATGAAATAAAGTCAGAAAGGGTTGAAAATTGATGATAAGCCTTTGACTTGTGCATATTGAACACACAAAAATTATGGAGTTAAAATAAGTTATTAAAAATGAATCCCATTGTAATAGATGAGTTTTCGTCCGAAACCCTCATACTTCAAAAGGGATTGTCCAATTTGTACACAAAGTGCATCCAGTTTTTGCCGTAACCCTCTAAACTCTTCAGAAGTTGCTATGTGGGTGAAATTATGATGTCATGCCAAGTTACAACCTTTTCAGAGTTCGTTTGTACTGCTTTTCAAATTCAGGGTCATTTAGCTCAAAATAAATCATTAAATGCATGAAAAATATCAAATGAAGTCAGAAAGGGTTGAAAATTGATAATCTGCCTTTGAATTGTGCATATTGAACACACAAAAAGAGTGGAGTTAAATAAGTTATTAAAAATGATATCCCTTTGTAATAGATGAGTTTTCGTCCGAAACCCTCATACTCCGAAAGCGTTTGTCCAATTTGTTCCACGAGTGCATCCAGTTTTTGCCGTAACCCTCTCAACTCTTAAGAAGTTGATATGTGGGTGAAATTATGATGTCATGCCAAGTTACAACCTTTTCAGAGTTCGTTTGCACTGCTTTTCAAATTCACGGTCATTTAGCTCAAAATAAATCATTAAATGCATGAAAAATATCAAATGAAGTCAGAAAGGGTTCAAAAATGATGATGTGCCTTTGAATGGTGCATATTGAACACACAAAAAGTATGGAGTTAAAATAAGTTATTAAAATTGAAATCCCTTTGTAATAGATGAGTTTTCGTCCGAAACCCTCATACTTCGAAAGCGATTGTCCAATTTGTACACCGAGTGCATCCAGTTTTTGCCGTAACCCTCTCAACTCTTAAGAAGTTGATATGTGGGTGAAATTATGATGTCATGCCAAGTTACAACCTTTTCAGAGTTCGTTTGCACTGCTTTGCAATTTCAGGGTCATTTAGTTCAAAATAAATCATTAAATGCATGAAAAATATCAAATGAAGTCAGAAAGTGTTCAAAAATGATGATGTGCCTTTGAATGGTGCATATTGAACACATACAAAGTATGGAGTTAAAATAAGTTATTAAAAATGAAATCCCTTTGTAATAGGTGAGTTTTCGTCCTAAACCCTCATACTTCAAAAGGGATTGTCCAATTTGTACACAAAGTGCATCCAGTTTTTGCCGTAACCCTCTAAACTCTTCAGAAGTTGCTATGTGGGTGAAATTATGATGTCATGCCAAGTTACAACCTTTTCAAAGTTCGTTTGCACTGCTTCTCAATTTCAGGGTCATTTAGCTCAAAATAAATCATTAAATGCGTGAAAAATATCAAATGAAGTCAGAAAGGGTTGAAAATTGATAATCTGCCTTTGAATGGTGCATATTGAACACACAAAAAGAGTGGAGTTAAATAAGTTATTAAAAATGATATCCCTTTGTAATAGATGAGTTTTCGTCCGAAACCCTCATACTCCGAAAGCGTTTGTCCAATTTGTTCCACGAGTGCATCCAGTTTTTGCCGTAACCCTCTCAACTCTTAAGAAGTTGATATGTGGGTGAAATTATGATGTCATGCCAAGTTACAACCTTTTCAGAGTTCGTTTGCACTGCTTTTCAAATTCACGGTCATTTAGCTCAAAATAAATCATTAAATGCATGAAAAATATCAAATGAAGTCAGAAAGGGTTCAATAATGATGATGTGCCTTTGAATGGTGCATATTGAACACACAAAAAGTATGGAGTTAAAATAAGTTATTAAAATTGAAATCCCTTTGTAATAGATGAGTTTTCGTCCGAAACCCTCATACTTCGAAAGCGATTGTCCAATTTGTACACCGAGTGCATCCAGTTTTTGCCGTAACCCTCTCAACTCTTAAGAAGTTGATATGTGGGTGAAATTATGATGTCATGCCAAGTTACAACCTTTTCAGAGTTCGTTTGCACAGCTTTGCAATTTTAGGGTCATTTAGTTCAAAATAAATCATTAAATGCATGAAAAATATCAAATGAAGTCAGAAAGGGTTCAAAAATGATGATGTGCCTTTGAATGGTGCATATTGAACACATACAAAGTATGGAGTTAAAATAAGTTATTAAAAATGAAATCCCTGTGTAATAGGTGAGTTTTCGTCCTAAACCCTCATACTTCAAAAGAGATTGTCCAATTTGTACACAAAGTGCATCTAGTTTTTGCTGTAACCCTCTCAACTCTTTAGAAGTTGCTATATGGGTGAAATTATGATGTCATGCCAAGTTACAACCTTTTCAGAGTTCATTTGTACTGCTTTTCAAATTTAGGGTCATTCACCCAAAATAAATCATTAAATGCATGAAAAATATCAAATGAAGTCACAAAGGGTTGAAAATTGATGATGTGCCTTTGAATGGTGCATATTGAACACACAAAAAGTATGGAGTTAAAATAAGTTATTAAAAATGAAATCCCTTTGTAATAGATGAGTTTTCGTCCCAAACCCTCATACTTCGAAAGAGATTGTCCAATTTGTACACCAAGTGCATCCAGTTTTTGCCGTAACCCTCTATACTCTTAAGAAGTTGTTATGTGGGTGAAATTATGATGTCATGCTATGTTACAACCTTTTGAGAGTTCATTTGTACTGCTTTTCAAATTCAGGGTCATTTATCTCAAAATAAATCATTAAATGCATGAAAAATATCAAATGAAGTCAGAAAGGGTTGAAAATTGATAATCTGCCTTTGAATGGTGCATATTGAACAGACAAAAAGAGTGGAGTTGAATAAGTTATTAAAAATGAAATCCCTTTGTAATAGATGAGTTTTCGTCCGAAACCCTCATACTTTGAAAGAGATTGTCCAATTTGTACACCGAGTAAATCCAGTTTTTGCCGTAACCCTCTCAACTCTTAAGAAGTTGATATGTGGGTGAAATTATGATGTCATGCCAAGTTACAACCTTTTCAGAGTTCGTTTGCACTGCTTTTCAAATTTAGGGTCATTTAGCTCAAAATAAATCATTAAATGCATTAAAAGTATGAAATAAAGTCAGAAAGGGTTGAAAAATGATGATGTGCCTTTGAATGGTGCATATTGAACACACAGAAAGTATGGAGTTAAAATAAGTTCTTAAAAATGAAATCCCTTTGTAATAGATGTGTTTTCATCCGAAACCCTCATACTTCAATAGAGATTCTCCAATTTTTACACCAAGTGCATCCAGTTTTTGCCTTAAACCTCTAAACTCTTAAGAAGTTGCTATGTGGGTGAAATTATGATGTCATGCCATGTTACAACCTTTTCAGAGTTCATTTGTACTGCTTTTCAAATTCAGGGTCATTTAGCTCAAAATAAATCATTAAATGCATGAAAAATATCAAATGAAGTCAGAAAGGGTTGAAAATTGACGATCTACCTTTGAATGGTGCATATTGAACACACAAAAAGTATGGAGTTAAAATAAGTTATTAAAAATGAAATCCCTTTGTAATAGATGAGTTGTTGTCCGAAACCCTCATACTTCGAAAAAGATTGTCCAATTTGTAAACCAAGTGCATCCAGTTTTTGCCGTAACCCCATCAACTCTTTATAAGTTCCTATGTGGGTGAAATTACGATGTCATGCTAAGTTACAACCTTTCCAGAGTTCATTTGTACTGCTTTTCAAATTTAGGGTCATTTAGCTCAAAATAAATCATTAAATGCATTAAAAATATGAAATAAAGTCAGAAAGGGTTGAAAATTGATGAAGTGCCTTTGAATGGTGCATATTGGACACACAAAATGTATGGAGTTAAAATAAGTTATTAAAAATGAAATCCCGTTGTAATAGATGAGTTTTCGTCCCAAACCCTCATACTTCGAAAGAGATTGTCCAATTTGTACACCGAGTGCATCCAGTTTTTGCCGTAACCCTCTCAACTCTTAAGTAGTTGATATGTGGGTGAAATTATGATTTCATGCCAAGTTACAACCTTTTCAGAGTTCGTTTGCACTGCTTTTCAAATTAAGGGTCATTTAGCTCAAAATAAATCATTAAATGCATGAAAAATATCAAATGAAGTCAGAAAGGGTTCAAAAATTATGATGTGCCTTTCAATGGAGCATATTGAACACACAAAAAGTATGGAGTTAAAATAATTTATTAAAATTGAAATCCCTTTGTAATAGACGAGTTTTCGTCCGAAACCCTCATACTTCGAAAGCGATTGTCCAATTTGTATACCGAGTGCATCCAGTTTTTGCCGTAACCCTCTCAACTCTTAAGAAGTTGATATGTGGGTGAAATTATGATGTCATGCCAAGTTACAACCTTTTCAGAGTTCGTTTGCACTGCTTTTCAATTTCAGGGTCATTTCGCTCAAAATAAATCATTAAATGCATGAAAAATATCAAATGAAGTCAGAAAGGGTTCAAAAATGATGATGTGCCTTTGAATGGTGCATATTGAACACACAAAAAGCATGGAGTTAAAATAAGTTATTAAAAATGAAATCCCATTGTAATAGATGAGTTTTCGTCCGAAACCCTCATACTTCAAAAGAGATTGTCCAATTTGTACACAAAGTGCATCTAGTTTTTGCTGTAACCCTGTCAACTCTTTAGAAGTTGCTATGTGGGTGAAATTATGATGTCATGCCAAGTTACAACCTTATCAGAGTTCATTTGTTATGCTTTTCAAATTTTGGGTCATTTACTCAAAATAAATCATTAAATGCATGAAAAATATCAAATGAAGTCAGAAAGGGTTGAAAATTGATGATGTGCCTTTGAATGGTGCATATTGAACACACAAAAAGTATGGAGTTAAAATAAGTTATTAAAAATGAAATCCCTTTGTAATAGATGAGTTTTCGTCCCAAACCCTCATACTTCGAAAGAGATTGTCCAATTTGTACACCAAGTGCATCCAGTTTTTGCCGTAACCCTCTATACTCTTAAGAAGTTGTTATGTGGGTGAAATTATGATGTCATGCTATGTTACAACCTTTTGAGAGTTCATTTGTACTGCTTTTCAAATTCAGGGTCATTTATCTCAAAATAAATCATTAAATGCATGAAAAATATCAAATGAAGTCAGAAAGGGTTGAAAATTGATAATCTGCCTTTGAATGGTGCATATTGAACAGACAAAAAGAGTGGAGTTGAATAAGTTATTAAAAATGAAATCCCTTTGTAATAGATGAGTTTTCGTCCGAAACCCTCATACTTTGAAAGAGATTGTCCAATTTGTACACCGAGTAAATCCAGTTTTTGCCGTAACCCTCTCAACTCTTAAGAAGTTGATATGTGGGTGAAATTATGATGTCATGCCAAGTTACAACCTTTTCAAAGTTCGTTTGCACTGCTTTTCAAATTTAGGGTCATTTAGCTCAAAATAAATCATTAAATGCATTAAAAGTATGAAATAAAGTCAGAAAGGGTTGAAAAATGATGATGTGCCTTTGAATGGTGCATATTGAACACACAGAAAGTATGGAGTTAAAATAAGTTCTTAAAAATGAAATCCCTTTGTAATAGATGTGTTTTCATCCGAAACCCTCATACTTCAATAGAGATTCTCCAATTTTTACACCAAGTGCATCCAGTTTTTGCCTTAAACCTCTAAACTCTTAAGAAGTTGCTATGTGGGTGAAATTATGATGTCATGCCATGTTACAACCTTTTCAGAGTTCATTTGTACTGCTTTTCAAATTCAGGGTCATTTAGCTCAAAATAAATCATTAAATGCATGAAAAATATCAAATGAAGTCAGAAAGGGTTGAAAATTGACGATCTACCTTTGAATGGTGCATATTGAACACACAAAAAGTATGGAGTTAAAATAAGTTATTAAAAATGAAATCCCTTTGTAATAGATGAGTTGTTGTCCGAAACCCTCATACTTCGAAAAAGATTGTCCAATTTGTAAACCAAGTGCATCCAGTTTTTGCCGTAACCCCATCAACTCTTTATAAGTTCCTATGTGGGTGAAATTACGATGTCATGCTAAGTTACAACCTTTCCAGAGTTCATTTGTACTGCTTTTCAAATTTAGGGTCATTTAGCTCAAAATAAATCATTAAATGCATTAAAAATATGAAATAAAGTCAGAAAGGGTTGAAAATTGATGAAGTGCCTTTGAATGGTGCATATTGGACACACAAAATGTATGGAGTTAAAATAAGTTATTAAAAATGAAATCCCGTTGTAATAGATGAGTTTTCGTCCCAAACCCTCATACTTCGAAAGAGATTGTCCAATTTGTACACCGAGTGCATCCAGTTTTTGCCGTAACCCTCTCAACTCTTAAGTAGTTGATATGTGGGTGAAATTATGATTTCATGCCAAGTTACAACCTTTTCAGAGTTCGTTTGCACTGCTTTTCAAATTAAGGGTCATTTAGCTCAAAATAAATCATTAAATGCATGAAAAATATCAAATGAAGTCAGAAAGGGTTCAAAAATTATGATGTGCCTTTCAATGGAGCATATTGAACACACAAAAAGTATGGAGTTAAAATAATTTATTAAAATTGAAATCCCTTTGTAATAGACGAGTTTTCGTCCGGAACCCTCATACTTCGAAAGCGATTGTCCAATTTGTATACCGAGTGCATCCAGTTTTTGCCGTAACCCTCTCAACTCTTAAGAAGTTGATATGTGGGTGGAAATTATGATGTCATGCCAAGTTACAACCTTTTCAGAGTTCGTTTGCACTGCTTTTCAATTTCAGGGTCATTTCGCTCAAAATAAATCATTAAATGCATGAAAAATATCAAATGAAGTCAGAAAGGGTTCAAAAATGATGATGTGCCTTTGAATGGTGCATATTGAACACACAAAAAGCATGGAGTTAAAATAAGTTATTAAAAATGAAATC
The DNA here is from genome assembly GCA_022496015.1 of Hordeum marinum. Classification (NCBI taxonomy): domain Eukaryota; kingdom Viridiplantae; phylum Streptophyta; class Magnoliopsida; order Poales; family Poaceae; genus Hordeum; species Hordeum marinum. The sequence continues at coordinate 220,068,692 of CM039672.1, forward strand.
CCATTGTAATAGATGAGTTTTCGTCCGAAACCCTCATACTTCAAAAGAGATTGTCCAATTTGTACACAAAGTGCATCTAGTTTTTGCTGTAACCCTGTCAACTCTTTAGAAGTTGCTATGTGGGTGAAATTATGATGTCATGCCAAGTTACAACCTTATCAGAGTTCATTTGTTATGCTTTTCAAATTTTGGGTCATTTACTCAAAATAAATCATTAAATGCATGAAAAATATCAAATGAAGTCAGAAAGGGTTGAAAATTGATGATGTGCCTTTGAATGGTGCATATTGAACACACAAAAAGTATGGAGTTAAAATAAGTTATTAAAAATGAAATCCCTTTGTAATAGATGAGTTTTCGTCCCAAACCCTCATACTTCGAAAGAGATTGTCCAATTTGTACACCAAGTGCATCCAGTTTTTGCCGTAACCCTCTATACTCTTAAGAAGTTGTTATGTGGGTGAAATTATGATGTCATGCTATGTTACAACCTTTTGAGAGTTCATTTGTACTGCTTTTCAAATTCAGGGTCATTTATCTCAAAATAAATCATTAAATGCATGAAAAATATCAAATGAAGTCAGAAAGGGTTGAAAATTGATAATCTGCCTTTGAATGGTGCATATTGAACAGACAAAAAGAGTGGAGTTGAATAAGTTATTAAAAATGAAATCCCTTTGTAATAGATGAGTTTTCGTCCGAAACCCTCATACTTTGAAAGAGATTGTCCAATTTGTACACCGAGTAAATCCAGTTTTTGCCGTAACCCTCTCAACTCTTAAGAAGTTGATATGTGGGTGAAATTATGATGTCATGCCAAGTTACAACCTTTTCAGAGTTCGTTTGCACTGCTTTTCAAATTTAGGGTCATTTAGCTCAAAATAAATCATTAAATGCATTAAAAGTATGAAATAAAGTCAGAAAGGGTTGAAAAATGATGATGTGCCTTTGAATGGTGCATATTGAACACACAGAAAGTATGGAGTTAAAATAAGTTCTTAAAAATGAAATCCCTTTGTAATAGATGTGTTTTCATCCGAAACCCTCATACTTCAATAGAGATTCTCCAATTTTTACACCAAGTGCATCCAGTTTTTGCCTTAAACCTCTAAACTCTTAAGAAGTTGCTATGTGGGTGAAATTATGATGTCATGCCATGTTACAACCTTTTCAGAGTTCATTTGTACTGCTTTTCAAATTCAGGGTCATTTAGCTCAAAATAAATCATTAAATGCATGAAAAATATCAAATGAAGTCAGAAAGGGTTGAAAATTGACGATCTACCTTTGAATGGTGCATATTGAACACACAAAAAGTATGGAGTTAAAATAAGTTATTAAAAATGAAATCCCTTTGTAATAGATGAGTTGTTGTCCGAAACCCTCATACTTCGAAAAAGATTGTCCAATTTGTAAACCAAGTGCATCCAGTTTTTGCCGTAACCCCATCAACTCTTTATAAGTTCCTATGTGGGTGAAATTACGATGTCATGCTAAGTTACAACCTTTCCAGAGTTCATTTGTACTGCTTTTCAAATTTAGGGTCATTTAGCTCAAAATAAATCATTAAATGCATTAAAAATATGAAATAAAGTCAGAAAGGGTTGAAAATTGATGAAGTGCCTTTGAATGGTGCATATTGGACACACAAAATGTATGGAGTTAAAATAAGTTATTAAAAATGAAATCCCGTTGTAATAGATGAGTTTTCGTCCCAAACCCTCATACTTCGAAAGAGATTGTCCAATTTGTACACCGAGTGCATCCAGTTTTTGCCGTAACCCTCTCAACTCTTAAGTAGTTGATATGTGGGTGAAATTATGATTTCATGCCAAGTTACAACCTTTTCAGAGTTCGTTTGCACTGCTTTTCAAATTAAGGGTCATTTAGCTCAAAATAAATCATTAAATGCATGAAAAATATCAAATGAAGTCAGAAAGGGTTCAAAAATTATGATGTGCCTTTCAATGGAGCATATTGAACACACAAAAAGTATGGAGTTAAAATAATTTATTAAAATTGAAATCCCTTTGTAATAGACGAGTTTTCGTCCGAAACCCTCATACTTCGAAAGCGATTGTCCAATTTGTATACCGAGTGCATCCAGTTTTTGCCGTAACCCTCTCAACTCTTAAGAAGTTGATATGTGGGTGAAATTATGATGTCATGCCAAGTTACAACCTTTTCAGAGTTCGTTTGCACTGCTTTTCAATTTCAGGGTCATTTCGCTCAAAATAAATCATTAAATGCATGAAAAATATCAAATGAAGTCAGAAAGGGTTCAAAAATGATGATGTGCCTTTGAATGGTGCATATTGAACACACAAAAAGCATGGAGTTAAAATAAGTTATTAAAAATGAAATCCCATTGTAATAGATGAGTTTTCGTCCGAAACCCTCATACTTCAAAAGAGATTGTCCAATTTGTACACAAAGTGCATCTAGTTTTTGCTGTAACCCTGTCAACTCTTTAGAAGTTGCTATGTGGGTGAAATTATGATGTCATGCCAAGTTACAACCTTATCAGAGTTCATTTGTTATGCTTTTCAAATTTTGGGTCATTTACTCAAAATAAATCATTAAATGCATGAAAAATATCAAATGAAGTCAGAAAGGGTTGAAAATTGATGATGTGCCTTTGAATGGTGCATATTGAACACACAAAAAGTATGGAGTTAAAATAAGTTATTAAAAATGAAATCCCTTTGTAATAGATGAGTTTTCGTCCCAAACCCTCATACTTCGAAAGAGATTGTCCAATTTGTACACCAAGTGCATCCAGTTTTTGCCGTAACCCTCTATACTCTTAAGAAGTTGTTATGTGGGTGAAATTATGATGTCATGCTATGTTACAACCTTTTGAGAGTTCATTTGTACTGCTTTTCAAATTCAGGGTCATTTATCTCAAAATAAATCATTAAATGCATGAAAAATATCAAATGAAGTCAGAAAGGGTTGAAAATTGATAATCTGCCTTTGAATGGTGCATATTGAACAGACAAAAAGAGTGGAGTTGAATAAGTTATTAAAAATGAAATCCCTTTGTAATAGATGAGTTTTCGTCCGAAACCCTCATACTTTGAAAGAGATTGTCCAATTTGTACACCGAGTAAATCCAGTTTTTGCCGTAACCCTCTCAACTCTTAAGAAGTTGATATGTGGGTGAAATTATGATGTCATGCCAAGTTACAACCTTTTCAGAGTTCGTTTGCACTGCTTTTCAAATTTAGGGTCATTTAGCTCAAAATAAATCATTAAATGCATTAAAAGTATGAAATAAAGTCAGAAAGGGTTGAAAAATGATGATGTGCCTTTGAATGGTGCATATTGAACACACAGAAAGTATGGAGTTAAAATAAGTTCTTAAAAATGAAATCCCTTTGTAATAGATGTGTTTTCATCCGAAACCCTCATACTTCAATAGAGATTCTCCAATTTTTACACCAAGTGCATCCAGTTTTTGCCTTAAACCTCTAAACTCTTAAGAAGTTGCTATGTGGGTGAAATTATGATGTCATGCCATGTTACAACCTTTTCAGAGTTCATTTGTACTGCTTTTCAAATTCAGGGTCATTTAGCTCAAAATAAATCATTAAATGCATGAAAAATATCAAATGAAGTCAGAAAGGGTTGAAAATTGACGATCTACCTTTGAATGGTGCATATTGAACACACAAAAAGTATGGAGTTAAAATAAGTTATTAAAAATGAAATCCCTTTGTAATAGATGAGTTGTTGTCCGAAACCCTCATACTTCGAAAAAGATTGTCCAATTTGTAAACCAAGTGCATCCAGTTTTTGCCGTAACCCCATCAACTCTTTATAAGTTCCTATGTGGGTGAAATTACGATGTCATGCTAAGTTACAACCTTTCCAGAGTTCATTTGTACTGCTTTTCAAATTTAGGGTCATTTAGCTCAAAATAAATCATTAAATGCATTAAAAATATGAAATAAAGTCAGAAAGGGTTGAAAATTGATGAAGTGCCTTTGAATGGTGCATATTGGACACACAAAATGTATGGAGTTAAAATAAGTTATTAAAAATGAAATCCCGTTGTAATAGATGAGTTTTCGTCCCAAACCCTCATACTTCGAAAGAGATTGTCCAATTTGTACACCGAGTGCATCCAGTTTTTGCCGTAACCCTCTCAACTCTTAAGTAGTTGATATGTGGGTGAAATTATGATTTCATGCCAAGTTACAACCTTTTCAGAGTTCGTTTGCACTGCTTTTCAAATTAAGGGTCATTTAGCTCAAAATAAATCATTAAATGCATGAAAAATATCAAATGAAGTCAGAAAGGGTTCAAAAATTATGATGTGCCTTTCAATGGAGCATATTGAACACACAAAAAGTATGGAGTTAAAATAATTTATTAAAATTGAAATCCCTTTGTAATAGACGAGTTTTCGTCCGAAACCCTCATACTTCGAAAGCGATTGTCCAATTTGTATACCGAGTGCATCCAGTTTTTGCCGTAACCCTCTCAACTCTTAAGAAGTTGATATGTGGGTGAAATTATGATGTCATGCCAAGTTACAACCTTTTCAGAGTTCGTTTGCACTGCTTTTCAATTTCAGGGTCATTTCGCTCAAAATAAATCATTAAATGCATGAAAAATATCAAATGAAGTCAGAAAGGGTTCAAAAATGATGATGTGCCTTTGAATGGTGCATATTGAACACACAAAAAGCATGGAGTTAAAATAAGTTATTAAAAATGAAATCCCATTGTAATAGATGAGTTTTCGTCCGAAACCCTCATACTTCAAAAGAGATTGTCCAATTTGTACACAAAGTGCATCTAGTTTTTGCTGTAACCCTGTCAACTCTTTAGAAGTTGCTATGTGGGTGAAATTATGATGTCATGCCAAGTTACAACCTTATCAGAGTTCATTTGTTATGCTTTTCAAATTTTGGGTCATTTACTCAAAATAAATCATTAAATGCATGAAAAATATCAAATGAAGTCAGAAAGGGTTGAAAATTGATGATGTGCCTTTGAATGGTGCATATTGAACACACAAAAAGTATGGAGTTAAAATAAGTTATTAAAAATGAAATCCCTTTGTAATAGATGAGTTTTCGTCCCAAACCCTCATACTTCGAAAGAGATTGTCCAATTTGTACACCAAGTGCATCCAGTTTTTGCCGTAACCCTCTATACTCTTAAGAAGTTGTTATGTGGGTGAAATTATGATGTCATGCTATGTTACAACCTTTTGAGAGTTCATTTGTACTGCTTTTCAAATTCAGGGTCATTTATCTCAAAATAAATCATTAAATGCATGAAAAATATCAAATGAAGTCAGAAAGGGTTGAAAATTGATAATCTGCCTTTGAATGGTGCATATTGAACAGACAAAAAGAGTGGAGTTGAATAAGTTATTAAAAATGAAATCCCTTTGTAATAGATGAGTTTTCGTCCGAAACCCTCATACTTTGAAAGAGATTGTCCAATTTGTACACCGAGTAAATCCAGTTTTTGCCGTAACCCTCTCAACTCTTAAGAAGTTGATATGTGGGTGAAATTATGATGTCATGCCAAGTTACAACCTTTTCAGAGTTCGTTTGCACTGCTTTTCAAATTTAGGGTCATTTAGCTCAAAATAAATCATTAAATGCATTAAAAGTATGAAATAAAGTCAGAAAGGGTTGAAAAATGATGATGTGCCTTTGAATGGTGCATATTGAACACACAGAAAGTATGGAGTTAAAATAAGTTCTTAAAAATGAAATCCCTTTGTAATAGATGTGTTTTCATCCGAAACCCTCATACTTCAATAGAGATTCTCCAATTTTTACACCAAGTGCATCCAGTTTTTGCCTTAAACCTCTAAACTCTTAAGAAGTTGCTATGTGGGTGAAATTATGATGTCATGCCATGTTACAACCTTTTCACAGTTCATTTGTACTGCTTTTCAAATTCAGGGTCATTTAGCTCAAAATAAATCATTAAATGCATGAAAAATATCAAATGAAGTCAGAAAGGGTTGAAAATTGACGATCTACCTTTGAATGGTGCATATTGAACACACAAAAAGTATGGAGTTAAAATAAGTTATTAAAAATGAAATCCCTTTGTAATAGATGAGTTGTTGTCCGAAACCCTCATACTTCAAAAAAGATTGTCCAATTTGTAAACCAAGTGCATCCAGTTTTTGCCGTAACCCCATCAACTCTTTATAAGTTCCTATGTGGGTGAAATTACGATGTCATGCTAAGTTACAACCTTTCCAGAGTTCATTTGTACTGCTTTTCAAATTTAGGGTCATTTAGCTCAAAATAAATCATTAAATGCATTAAAAATATGAAATAAAGTCAGAAAGGGTTGAAAATTGATGAAGTGCCTTTGAATGGTGCATATTGGACACACAAAATGTATGGAGTTAAAATAAGTTATTAAAAATGAAATCCCGTTGTAATAGATGAGTTTTCGTCCCAAACCCTCATACTTCGAAAGAGATTGTCCAATTTGTACACCGAGTGCATCCAGTTTTTGCCGTAACCCTCTCAACTCTTAAGTAGTTGATATGTGGGTGAAATTATGATTTCATGCCAAGTTACAACCTTTTCAGAGTTCGTTTGCACTGCTTTTCAAATTAAGGGTCATTTAGCTCAAAATAAATCATTAAATGCATGAAAAATATCAAATGAAGTCAGAAAGGGTTCAAAAATTATGATGTGCCTTTCAATGGAGCATATTGAACACACAAAAAGTATGGAGTTAAAATAATTTATTAAAATTGAAATCCCTTTGTAATAGACGAGTTTTCGTCCGAAACCCTCATACTTCGAAAGCGATTGTCCAATTTGTATACCGAGTGCATCCAGTTTTTGCCGTAACCCTCTCAACTCTTAAGAAGTTGATATGTGGGTGAAATTATGATGTCATGCCAAGTTACAACCTTTTCAGAGTTCGTTTGCACTGCTTTTCAATTTCAGGGTCATTTCGCTCAAAATAAATCATTAAATGCATGAAAAATATCAAATGAAGTCAGAAAGGGTTCAAAAATGATGATGTGCCTTTGAATGGTGCATATTGAACACACAAAAAGCATGGAGTTAAAATAAGTTATTAAAAATGAAATCCCATTGTAATAGATGAGTTTTCGTCCGAAACCCTCATACTTCAAAAGAGATTGTCCAATTTGTACACAAAGTGCATCTAGTTTTTGCTGTAACCCTGTCAACTCTTTAGAAGTTGCTATGTGGGTGAAATTATGATGTCATGCCAAGTTACAACCTTATCAGAGTTCATTTGTTATGCTTTTCAAATTTTGGGTCATTTACTCAAAATAAATCATTAAATGCATGAAAAATATCAAATGAAGTCAGAAAGGGTTGAAAATTGATGATGTGCCTTTGAATGGTGCATATTGAACACACAAAAAATATGGAGTTAAAATAAGTTATTAAAAATGAAATCCCTTTGTAATAGATGAGTTTTCGTCCGAAACCCTCATACTTCGAAAGAGATTGTCCAATTTGTACACCGAGAGCATCCAGTTTTTGCTGTAACCCTCTCAACTCTTATAAAGTTGCGATGTCAGTGAAATTGTGATGTCATGCCAAGTTACAACCTTTTTAGAGTTCATTTGTACTGCTTTTCAAATTTAGGGCCATTTAGCTGAAAATAAATCCTTAAATCCATGAAAAATATCAAATGAAGTCAGAAAGGGTTCAAAAATGATGATGTGCCTTTGAATGGTGCATATTGAACACACAAAAAGTATGGAGTTAAAATAAGTTATTAAAAATGAAATCCCTTTATAATAGATGAGTTTTCGTCCTAAATCCTCATACTTCAAAAGAGATTGTCCAATTTGTACACAAAGTGCATCCAGTTTTTGCTGTAACCCTCTCAACTCTTTAGAAGTTGCTATGTGGGTGAAATTATGATGTCATGCCAAGTTACAACCTTTTCAGAGTTCATTTGTACTGCTTTTCAAATTTAGGGTCATTTACTCAAAATAAATCATTAAATGCATGAAAAATATCAAATGAAGTCAGAAAGGGTTGAAAATTGATGATGTGCCTTTGAATGGTGCATATTGAACACACAAAAAGTATGGAGTTAAAATAAGTTATTAAAAATGAAATCCCTTTGTAATAGATGAGTTTTCGTCCGAAACCCTCATACTTCGAAAGAGATTGTCCAATTTGTACACCGAGTGCATCCAGTTTTTGCTGTAACCCTCTCAACTCTTAAAAAGTTCCGATGTTAGTGAAATTATGATGTCATGCCAAGTTACAACCTTTCCAGAGTTCATTTGTACTGCTTTTCAACTTTAGGGTCATATAGGTCAAAGTAAATCATTAAATGCATGAAAAATATGAAATAAAGTGCAAAGGGCTGAAAATTTATGAAGTGCCTTTGAATGGTGCATATTGAACACACAAAAAGCATGGAGTTAAAATAAGTTATTAAAAATGAAATCCCTTTGTAATAGATGAGTTTTTGTTCGAAACCCTCATACTTCGAAAGAGATTGTCCAATTTGTACACCGAGTGCATCCAGTTTTTGCTGTAACCCTCTCAACTCTTAAAAAGTTGCGATGTTAGTGCAATTATGATGTCATGCCAAGTTACAACCTTTCCAGAGTTCATTTGTACTGGTTTTCAACTTTAGGGTCATATAGCTCAAAGTAAATCATTAAATGCATGAAAAATATGAAATAAAGTCACAAAGGGCTGAAAATTTATGAAGTGCCTTTGAATGGTGCATATTGAACACACAAAAAGCATGGAGTTAAAATAAGTTATTAAAAATGAAATCCCTTTGTAATAGATGAGTTTTCGTTCGAAACCCTCATACTTCGAAAGCGATTGTCCAATTTGTACACCAAATGCATCCAGTTTTTGTCGTAACCCTCTCAACTATTTAGAAGTTCCTATGTGGGTGAAATTATGATGTCATGCCAAGTTACAAGCTTTTCAGAGTTCATTTGTACTGCTTTTCAAATTTAGGGTCATTTAGCTCAAAATAAATCATTAAATGCATTAAAAATATCAAATGAAGTCAGAAACGGTTGAAAATTGATGATGTGCCTTTGAATGGTGCATATTGAACACACAAAAAGTATGGAGTTCAAATAAGTTATTAAAAATGATATCCCTTTGTACTAGATGCGTTTTCGTCCGAAACGCTCATACTTCGAAAGAGATTGTCCAATTTGTACACCGAGTGCATCCAGTTTTTGCCGTAACCCTCTCAACTCTTAGGAAGTTGCTATGTGGGTGAAATTATGGTGTCATGCGAAGTTACAACCTATTCAGAGTTCATTTGTACTGCTTTTCAAATTCAGGGTCATTTAGCTCACAATAAATCATTAAATGCATGAAAAATATCAAATGAAGTCAGAAAGGGTTGAAAAATGATGATGTGCCTTTGAATGGTGCATATTGAACACACAAAAAGTATGGAGTTAAAATAAGTTATTAAAAATGAAAACCCTTTGTAATAGATGATTTTTCGTCCGAAACCCTCATACTTCAAAAGAGATTGTCCAATTTGTACACAAAGTGCGTCCAATTTTTGCTATAACCCTCTCAACTCTTTAGAAGTTGCTATGTGGGTGAAATTATGATGTCATGCCAAGTTACAACCTTTTTAGAGTTCATTTGTACTGCTTTTCAAATGTAGGGTCATTTAGTTCAAAATAAATCATATAATGCATGAAAAATATCAAATGAAGTCAGAACAGGTTGATAATTGATGATGTGCCTTCGAATGGTGCATATTGAACACACAAAAACTATGGAGTTAAAATACTTCGAAAGAGATTGTCCAATTTGTACAGTTTTTGCCATAACCCTCTCAACTCTTTAGAAGTTGCTATGTGGGTGAAATTATGATGTCATGCCAAGTTACAACCTTTTCAGAGTTCATTTGTACTGCTTTTCAAATTCAGGGTCATTTAGGTCAAAATAAATCATTCAATGCATGAAAAATATCAAATGAAGTCAGAAAGGGTTGAAAATTGATGATGTGTCTTTGAAAGGTGCATATTGAACACACAAAAATTATGGAGTTAAAATAAGTTATTAAAAATGAAATCCCTTTGTAATAGATGAGTTTTCGTCCGAAACCCTCATACTTCAAAAGAGATTGTCTAATACACGAAGTCCATCCAGTTTTTGCCGTAACCCTCTCAACTCTTCAGAAGTTGTTCTGTGGGTGAAATTATGATGTCATGCGAAGTTACAACCTTTCCAGAGTTCATTTGTACTGCTTTTCAAATTTAGGATCATTTAGCTCAAAATAAATCATTAAATGCATTAAAAATATGAAATAAAGTCAGAAAGGGTTGAAAATTGATGAAGTGCCTTTTAATGGTGCATATTGGACACACAAAATGTATGGAGTTAAAATAAGTTATTAAAAATGAAATCCCATTGTAATAGATGAGTTTTCGTCCCAAACCCTCATACTTCGAAAGAGATTGTCCAATTTGTACACCAAGTGCATCCAGTTTTTGCCGAAACCCTCTAAACTCTTAAGAAGTTGCTATGTGGGTGAAATTATGATGTCATGCTAAGTTACAACCTTTTGAGAGTTCATTTGTACTGCTTTTCAAATTCAGGGTCATTTAGCTAATAATAAATCATTAAATGCATGAAAAATATCAAATGAAGTCAGAAAGGGTTGAAAATTGATAATCTGCCTTCGAATGGTGCATATTGAACACACAAAAAGAGTGGAGTTAAATAATGTATTAAAAATGAAATCCCTTTGTAATAGATGAGTTTTCTTCTGAAATCCTCATGCTTCGAAAGCGATTGTCCAATTTGTACACCGAGTGCATCCAGTTTTTGCCGTAACCATCTCAACTCTTAAGTAGTTGATATGTGGGTGAAATTATGATGTCATGCCAAGTTACAACCTTTTCAGAGTTCGTTTGCATTGCTTTTCAAATACAGGGTCATTTAGCTCAAACTAAATCATTAAATGCATGAAAAATATCAAATGAAGTCAGAAAGGATTCAAAAATGATGATGTGCCTTTCAATGGTGCATATTGAACACACAAAAAGTATGGAGTTAAAATAAGTTATGAAAATTGAAATCCCTTTGTAATAGATGAGTTTTCGTTCGAAACCCTCATACTTCGAAAGCGATTGTCCAATTTGTACACCGAGTGCATCCAGTTTTTGCCGTAACCCTCTCAACTCTTTAGAAGTTGCTATGTGGGTGAAATTATGATGTCATGCCAAGTTACAACCTTTCCAGAGTTCATTTGTTATGCTTTTCAAATTTAGGGTCATTTACTCAAAATAAATCATTAAATGCATGAAAAATATCAAATGAAGTCAGAAAGGGTTGAAAATTGATGATGTGCCTTTGAATGGTGCATATTGAACACACAAAAAGTATGGAGTTAAAATAAGTTATTAAAAATGAAATCCCTTTGTAATAGATGAGTTTTCGTCTGAAACCCTCATACTTCGAAAGTGATTGTCCAATTTGTACACCGAGTGCATCCAGTTTTTGCTGTAACCCTCTCAACTCTTAAAAAGTTGCGATGTCAGTGAAATTGTGATGTCATGCCAAGTTACAACCTTTTTAGAGTTCATTTGTACTGCTTTTCAAATTTAGGGCCATTTAGCTCAAAATAAATCCTTAAATCCATGAAAAATATCATAAAAAGTCAGAAAGGGTTCAAAAATGATGATGTGCCTTTGAATGGTGCATATTGAACACACAAAAAGTATGGAGTTAAAATAAGTTATTAAAAATGAAATCCCTTTGTAATAGATGAGTTTTCGTCCGAAACCCTCATACTTCAAAAGAGATTGTCCAATTTGTACACAAAGTGCATCCAGTTTTTGTTGTAACCCTCTCAACTCTTTAGAAGTTGCTATGTGGGTGAAATTATGATGTCATGCCAAGTTACAACCTTTTCAGAGTTCATTTGTACTGCTTTTCAAATTTAGGGTCATTTACTCAAAATAAATCATTAAATGCATGAAAAATATCAAATGAAGTCACAAAGGGTTGAAAATTGATGATGTGCCTTTGAATGGTGCATATTGAACAAACAAAAAGTATGGAGTTAAAATAAGTTATTAAAAATGAAATCCCTTTGTAATAGATGAGTTTTCGTCCGAAACCCTCATACTTCGAAAGAGATTGTCCAATTTGTACACCGAGTGCATCCAGTTTTTGCTGTAACCCTCTCAACTCTTAAAAAGTTCCGATGTTAGTGAAATTATGATGTCATGCCAAGTTACAACCTTTCCAGAGTTCATTTGTACTGCTTTTCAACTTTAGGGTCATATAGCTCAAAGTAAATCATTAAATGCATGAAAAATATGAAATAAAGTGCAAAGGGCTGAAAATTTATGAAGTGCCTTTGAATGGTGCATATTGAACACACAAAAAGCATGGAGTTAAAATAAGTTATTAAAAATAAAATCCCTTTGTAATAGATGAGTTTTTGTTCGAAACCCTCATACTTTGAAAGAGATTGTCCAATTTGTACACCAAGTGCATCCAGTTTTTGTCGTAACCCTCTAAACTCTTAAGAAGTTGCTATGTGGGTGAAATTATGATGTCATGCTAAGTTACAACCTTTTGAGAGTTCATTTGTACTGCTTTTGAAATTCAGGGTCATTTAGCTAATAATAAATCATTAAATGCATGAAAAATATCAAATGAAGTCAGAAAGGGTTGAAAATTGATTATCTGCCTTCGAATGGTGCATATTGAACACACAAAAAGAGTGGAGTTAAATAAGTTATTAAAAATGAAATCCCTTTGTAATAGATGAGTTTTCTACCGAAACCCTCATACTTCGAAAGCGATTGTCCAATTTGTACACCGAGTGCATCCAGTTTTTGCCGTAACCCTCTCAACTCTTAAGTAGTTGATATGTGGGTGAAATTATGATGTCATGCCAAGTTACAACCTTTTCAGAGTTCGTTTGCACTGCTTTTCAAATTCAGGGTCATTTAGCTCAAAATAAATCATTAAATGCATGAAAAATATCAAATGAAGTCAGAAAGGGTTCAAAAATGATGATGTGCCTTTCAATGGTGCATATTGAACACACAAAAAGTATGGAGTTAAAATAAGTTATTAAAAATGAAATCCCTTTGTAATAGATGAGTTTTCGTCCTAAACCCTCATACTTCAAAAGAGATTGTCCAATTTGTACACAAAGTGGATCCAGTTTTTCCTGTAACCCTCGCAACTCTTTAGAAGTTGCTATGTGGGTGAAATTACGATGTCATGCCAAGTTACAACCTTTTCAGAGTTCATTTGTTATGCTTTTCAAATTTAGGGTCATTTACTCAAAATAAATCATTAAATGCATGAAAAATATCAAATGAAGTCAGAAAGGGTTGAAAATTGATGATGTGCCTTTGAATGGTGCATATTGAACACACAAAAAGTATGGAGTTAAAATAAGTTATTAAAAATGAAATCCCTTTGTAATAGATGAGTTTTCGTCCGAAACCCTCAGACTTCGAAAGAGATTGTCCAATTTTTACACCGAGTGCATCCAGTTTTTGCTGTAACCCTCTCAACTCTTAAAAAGTTGTGATGTCAGTGAAATTGTGATGTCATGCCAAGTTACAACCTTTTTAGAGTTCATTTGTACTGCTTTTCAAATTTAGGGCCATTTAGCTCAAAATAAATCCTTAAATCCATGAAAAATATCAAATGAAGTCAGAAAGGGTTCAAAAATGATGATGTGCCTTTGAATGGTGCATATTGAACACACAAAAAGTATGGAGTTAAAATAAGTTATTAAAAATGAAATCCCTTTGTAATAGATGAGTTTTCGTCCGAAACCCTCATACTTCAAAAGAGATTGTCCAATTTGTACACAAAGTGCATCCAGTTTTTGCTGTAACCCTCTCAACACTTTAGAAGTTGCTATGTGGGTGAAATTATGATGTCATGCCAAGTTACAACCTTTTCAGAGTTCATTTGTACTGCTTTTCAAATTCAGGGTCATTTAGCTCAAAATAAATCATCAAATGCATGAAAAATATCAAATGAAGTCAGAAAGGGTTCAAAAATGATGATGTGCCTTTGAATGGTGCATATTGAACACACAAAAAGCATGGAGTTAAAATAAGTTATTAAAAATGAAATCCCTTTGTAATAGATGAGTTTTCGTCCTAAACCCTCATACTTCAAAAGAGATTGTCCAATTTGTACACAAAGTGGATCCAGTTTTTCCTGTAACCCTCTCAACTCTTTAGAAGTTGCTATGTGGGTGAAATTATGATGTCATGCCAAGTTAAAACCTTTTTAGAGTTCATTTGTTATGCTTTTCAAATTTAGGGTCATTTACTCAAAATAAATCATTAAATGCATGAAAAATATCAAATGAAGTCAGAAAGGGTTGAAAATTGATGATGTGCCTTTGAATGGTGCATATTGAACACACAAAAAGTATGGAGTTAAAATAAGTTATTAAAAATGAAATCCCTTTGTAATAGATGAGTTTTCGTCCGAAACCCTCATACTTCGAAAGAGATTGTCCAATTTGTACACCGAGTGCATCCAGTTTTTGCTGTAACCCTCTCAACTCTTAAAAAGTTGCGATGTCAGTGAAATTGTGATGTCATGCCAAGTTACAACCTTTTTAGAGTTCATTTGTACTGCTTTTCAAATTTAGGGCCATTTAGCTCAAAATAAATCCTTAAATCCATGAAAAATATCAAATGAAGTTAGAAAGGGTTCAAAAATGATGATGTGCCTTTGAATGGTGCATATTGAACACACAAAAAGTATGGAGTTAAAATAAGTTATTAAAAATGAAATCCCTTTGTAATAGATGAGTTTTCGTCCGAAACCCTCATACTTCAAAAGAGATTGTCTAATACACGAAGTCCATCCAGTTTTTGCCGTAACCCTCTCAACTCTTCAGAAGTTGTTATGTGGGTGAAACTATGATGTCATGCGAAGTTACAACCTTTCCAGAGTTCATTTGTACTGCTTTTCAAATTTAGGGTCATTTAGCTCAAAATAAATCATTAAATGCATTAAAAATATGAAATAAAGTCAGAAAGGGTTGAAAATTGATGAAGTGCCTTTTAATGGTGCATATTGGACACACAAAATGTATGGAGTTAAAATAAGTTATTAAAAATGAAATCCCATTGTAATAGATGAGTTTTCGTCCCAAACCCTCATACTTCGAAAGAGATTGTCCAATTTGTACACCAAGTGCATCCAGTTTTTGCCGTAACCCTCTAAACTCTTAAGAAGTTGCTATGTGGGTGAAATTATGATGTCATGCTAAGTTACAACCTTTTGAGAGTTCATTTGTACTGCTTTTCAAATTCAGGGTCATTTAGCTAATAATAAATCATTAAATGCATGAAAAATATCAAATGAAGTCAGAAAGGGTTGAAAATTGATAATCTGCCTTCGAATGGTGCATATTGAACACACAAAAAGAGTGGAGTTAAATAAGGTATTAAAAATGCAATCCCTTTGTAATAGATGAGTTTTCTTCTCAAACCCTCATGGTTCGAAAGCGATTGTCCAATTTGTACACCGAGTGCATCCAGTTTTTGCCGTAACCCTCTCAACTCTTAAGTAGTTGATATGTGGGTGAAATTATGATGTCATGCCAAGTTACAACCTTTTCAGAGTTCGTTTGCACTGCTTTTCAAATTCAGGGTCATTTAGCTCAAAATAAATCATTAAATGCATGAAAAATATCAAATGAAGTCAGAAAGGGTTCAAAAATGATGATGTGCCTTTCAATGGTGCATATTGAACACACAAAAAGTATGGAATTAAAATAAGTTATTAAAATTGAAATCCCTTTGTAATAGATGAGTTTTCGTCCGAAACCCTCATACTTCGAAAGCGATTGTCCAATTTGTACACCGAGTGCATCCAGTTTTTGCCGTAACCCTCTCAACTCTTAAGAAGTTGATATGTGGGTGAAATTATGATGTCATGCCAAGTTACAACCTTTTGAGAGTTCATTTGTACTGCTTTTCGAATTCAGGGTCATTTAGCTCAAAATAAATCATTAAATGCATGAAAAATATCAAATGAAGTCAGAAAGGGTTCAAAAATGATGATGTGCCTTTGAATGGTGCATATTGAACACACAAAAAGCATGGAGTTAAAATAAGTTATTAAAAATGAAATCCCATTGTAATAGATGAGTTTTCGTCCTAAACCCTCATACTTCAAAAGAGATTGTCCAATTTGTACACAAAGTGCATCCAGTTTTTGCTGTAACCCTCTGAACTCTTTAAAGTTTCTATGTGGGTGAAATTATGATGTCATGCCAAGTTACAACCTTTTCAGAGTTCATTTGTTATGCTTTTCAAATTTAGGGTCATTTACTCAAAATAAATCATTAAATGCATGAAAAATATCAAATGAAGTCAGAAAGGGTTGAAAATTGATGATGTGCCTTTGAATGGTGCATATTGAACACACAAAAAGTATGGAGTTAAAATAAGTTATTAAAAATGAAATCCCTTTGTAATAGATGAGTTTTCGTCTGAAACCCTCATACTTCGAAAGTGATTGTCCAATTTGGACACCGAGTGTATCCAGTTTTTGCTGTAACCCTCTCAACTCTTAAAAAGCTGCGATGTTAGTGAAATTGTGATGTCATGCCAAGTTATAACCTTTTTTGAGTTCATTTGTACTGCTTTTCAAATTTAGGGCCATTTAGCTCAAAATAAATCCTTAAATCCATGAAAAATATCAAGTAAAGTCAGAAAGGGTTCAAAAATGATGATGTTCCTTTGAATGGTGCATATTGAACACACAAAAAGTATGGAGTTAAAATAAGTTATTAAAAATGAAATCCCTTTGTAATAGATGAGTTTTCGTCCGAAACCCTCATACTTCAAAAGAGATTGTCCAATTTGTACACAAAGTGCATCCAGTTTTTGCTGTAACCCTCTCAACTCTTTAGAAGTTGCTATGTGGGTGTTATTATGATGTCATGCCAAGTTACAACCTTTTCAGAGTTCATTTGTACTGATTTTCAAATTTATGGTCATTTACTCAAAATAAATCATTAAATGCATGAAAAATATCAAATGAAGTCACAAAGGGTTGAAAATTGATGATGTGCCTTTGAATGGTGCATATTGAACACACAAAAAGTATGGAGTTAAAATAAGTTATTAAAAATGAAATCACTTTGTAATAGATGAGTTTTCGTCCGAAACCCTCATACTTCGAAAGAGATTGTCCAATTTGTACACCGAGTGCATCCAGTTTTTGCTGTAACCCTCTCAACTCTTAAAAAGTTCCGATGTTAGTGAAATTATGATGTCATGCCAAGTTACAACCTTTCCAGAGTTCATTTGTACTGCTTTTCAACTTTAGGGTCATATAGCTTAAAGTAAATCATTAAATGCATGAAAAATATGAAATAAGGTGCAAAGGGCTGAAAATTTATGAAGTGCCTTTGAATGGTGCATATTGAACACACAAAAAGCATGGAGTTAAAATAAGTTATTAAAAATAAAATCCCTTTGTAATAGATGAGTTTTTGTTCTTAACCCTCATACTTCGAAAGAGATTGTCCAATTTGTACACCAAGTGCATCCAGTTTTTGTCGTAACCCTCTAAACTCTTAAGAAGTTGCTATGTGGGTGAAATTATGATGTCATGCTAAGTTACAACCTTTTGAGAGTTCATTTGTACTGCTTTTGAAATTCAGGGTCATTTAGCTAATAATAAATCGTTAAATGCATGAAAAACATCAAATGAAGTCAGAAAGGGTTGAAAATTGATTATCTGCCTTCGAATGGTGCATATTGAACACACAAAAAGAGTGGAGTTAAATAAGTTATTAAAAATGAAATCCCTTTGTAATAGATGAGTTTTCTACCGAAACCCTCATACTTCGAAAGCGATTGTCCAATTTGTACACCGAGTGCATCCAGTTTTTGCCGTAACCCTCTCAACTCTTGAGTAGTTGATATGTGGGTGAAATTATGATGTCATGCCAAGTTACAACCTTTTCAGAGTTCGTTTGCACTGCTTTTCAAATTCAGGGTCATTTAGCTCAAAATAAATCATTAAATGCATGAAAAATATCAAATGAAGTCAGAAAGGGTTCAAAAATGATGATGTGCCTTTCAATGGTGCATATTGAACACACAAAAAGTATGGAGTTAAAATAAGTTATTAAAATTGAAATCCCTTTGTAATAGATGAGTTTTCGTCCGAAACCCTGATACTTCGAAAGCGACTGTCCAATTTGTACACCGAGTGCATCCAGTTTTTGCCGTAACCCTCTCAACTCTTAAGAAGTTGTTATGTGGGTGAATTATGATGTCATGCCAAGTTACAACCTTTTCAGAGTTCATTTGTACTGCTTTTCAAATTCAGGGTCATTTAGCTCAAAATAAATCATTAAATGCATGAAAAATATCAAATGAAGTCAGAAAGGGTTCAAAAATGATGATGTGCCTTTGAATGGTGCATATTGAACACACAAAAAGCATGGAGTTAAAATAAGTTATTAAAAATGAAATCCCTTTGTAATAGATGAGTTTTCGTCCTAAACCCTCATACTTCAAAAGAGATTGTCCAATTTGTACACAAAGTGCATCCAGTTTTTGCTGTAACCCTCTCAACTCTTTAGAAGTTGCTATGTGGGTGAAATTATGATGTCATGCCAAGTTACAACCTTTTCAGAGTTCATTTGTTATGCTTTTCAAATTTAGGGTCATTTACTCAAAATAAATCATTAAATGCATGAAAAATATCAAATGAAGTCAGAAAGGGTTGAAAATTGATGATGTGCCTTTGAATGGTGCATATTGAACACACAAAAAGTATGGAGTTAAAATAAGTTATTAAAAATGAAATCCCTTTGTAATAGATGAGTTTTCGTCCGAAACCCTCATACTTCGAAAGAGATTGTACAATTTGTACACCGAGTGCATCCAGTTTTTGCTGTAACCCTCTCAACTCTTAAAAAGTTGCGATGTCAGTGAAATTGTGATGTCATGCCAAGTTACAACCTTTTTAGAGTTCATTTGTACTGCTTTTCAAATTTAGGGCCATTTAGCTCAAAATAAATCATTAAATCCATGAAAAATATCAAATGATGTCAGAAAGGGTTCAAAAATGATGATGTGCCTTTGAATGGTGCATATTGAACACACAAAAAGTATGGAGTTAAAATAAGTTATTAAAAATGAAATCCCTTTGTAATAGATGAGTTTTCGTCCGAAACCCTCATACTTCAAAAGAGATTGTCCAATTTGTACACAAAGTGCATCCAGTTTTTGCTGTAACCCTCTCAACTCTTTAGAAGTTGCTATGTGGGTGAAATTATGATGTCATACCAAGTTACAACCTTTTCAGAGTTCATTTGTACTGCTTTTCAAATTTAGGGTCATTTACTCAAAATAAATCATTAAATGCATGAAAAATATCAAATGAAGTCAGAAAGGGTTGAAAATTGATGATGTGCCTTTGAATGGTGCATATTGAACACACAAAAAGTATGGAGTTAAAAGAAGGTATTAAAAATGAAATCCCTTTGTAATAGATGAGTTTTCGTCCCAAACCTTCATACTTCGAAAGAGATTGTCCAATTTGTACACCAAGTGCATCCAGTTTTTGCCGTAACCCTCTAAACTCTTAAGAAGTTGCTATATGGGTGAAATTATGATGTCATGCCGAGTTACAACCTTTTGAGAGTTCATTTGTGTTGCTTTTCAAATTCAGGGTCATTTAGCTCAAAATAAATCATTAAATGCATGAAAAATATCAAATGAAGTCAGAAAGGGTTGAAAATTGATAATGTGCCTTTGAATGGTGCATATTGAACACACAAAAAGTGTGCAGCTAAATAAGTTATTAAAAATGAAATCCCTTTGTAATAGTTGAGTTTTCGTCCGAAACACTCATACTTCGAAAGAGATTGTCCAATTTGTACACCGAGTGCATCCAGTTTTTGTCGTAACCCTCTCAACTCTTAAGAAGTTGATATGTGGGTGAAATTATGATGTCATGCCAAGTTACAACCTTTTCAGATTTCGCTTGCACTGCTTTTCAATTTCAGGGTCATTTAGCTCAAAATAAATCATTAAATGCATGAAAAATATCAAATGAAGTCAGAAAGGGTTCAAAAATGATGATGTGCCTTTGAATGGTGCATATTGAACACACAAAAAGCATGGAGTTAAAATAAGTTATTAAAAATGAAATCTCTTTGTAATAGGTGAGTTTTCGTCCTAAACCCTCATACTTCAAAAGAGATTGTCCAATTTGTACACGATGTGCATCCAGTTTTTGCTGTAACCCTCTCAACTCTTTAGAAGTTGCTATGTGGGTGAAATTATGACGTCATGCCAAGTTACAACCTTTTCAGAGTTCATTTGTACTGCTTTTCAAATTTATGGTCATTACTCAAAATAAATCATTAAATGCATGAAAAATATCAAATGAAGTCAGAAAGGGTTCAAAAATGATGATGTGCCTTTGAATGGTGCATATTGAACACACAAAAAGTATGGAGTTAAAATATGTTATTAAAAATGAAATCCCTTTGTAATAGATGAGTTTTCGTCCCAAACCCTCATACTTCGAAAGAGATTGTCCTATTTGTACACTGAGTGCATCCAGTTTTTGCTGTAACACTCTCAACTCTTAAAAACTTGCGATGTAAGTGAAATTGTGATGTCATGCCAAGTTACAACCTTTTTAGAGTTCATTTGTACTGCTTTTCAAATTTAGGGCCACTTAGCTCAAAATAAATCCTTAAATCCATGAAAAATATCAAATGAAGTGAGAAAGGGTTCTAAAATGAAGATGTGCCTTTGAATGGTGCATATTGAACACACAAAAAGTATGGAGTTAAAATAAGTTATTAAAAATGAAATCCCTTTGTAATAGATGAGTTTTCGTCCTAAATCCTCATACTTCAAAAGAGATTGTCCAATTTGTACACAAAGTGCATCCAGTTTTTGCTGTAACCCTCTCAACTCTTTAGAAGTTGCTATGTGGGTGAAATTATGATGTCATGCCAAGTTACAACCTTTTCAGAGTTCATTTTTACTGCTTTTCAAATTTAGGGTCATTTACTCAAAATAAATCATTAAATGCATGAAAAATATCAAATGAAGTCAGAAATGGTTGAAAATTGATGAGGTGCCTTTGAATGGTGCATATTGAACACACAAAAAGTATGGAGTTAAAATAAGTTATTAAAAATGAAATCCCTTTGTGATAGATGAGTTTTCGTCCGAAACCCTCATACTTCGAAAGAGATGGTCCAATTTGTACACCGAGTGCATCCAGTTTTTGCTGTAACCCTCTCAACTCTTAAAAAGTTGCGATCTTAGTGAAATTATGATGTCATGCCAAGTTACAACCTTTCCAGAGTTCATTTGTACTGCTTTTCAACTTTAGGGTCATATAGCTCAAAGTAAATCATTAAATGCATGAAAAATATGAAATAAAGTCGCAAAGGGCTGAAAATTTATGAAGTGCCTTTGAATGGTGCATATTGAACACACAAAAAGCATGGAGTTAAAATAAGTTATTAAAAATGAAATCCCTTTGTAATAGATGAGTTTTCGTTCGAAACCCTCATACTTCGAAAGCAATTGTCCAATTTGTACACCAAGTGCATCCAGTTTTTGTCGTAACCCTCTCAACTATTTAGAAGTTCCTATGTGGGTGAAATTATGATGTCATGCCAAGTTACAAGCTTTTCAGAGTTCATTTGTACTGCTTTTCAAATTTAGGGTCATTTAGCTCAAAATAAATCATTAAATGCATTAAAAATATCAAATGAAGTCAGAAAGGGTTGAAAATTCATGATGTGCCTTTGAATGGTGCATATTGAACACACAAAAAGTATGGAGTTAAAATAAGTTATTAAAAATGATATCGCTTTGTAATAGATGCGTTTTCGTCCGAAACGCTCATACTTCGAAAGAGATTGTCCAATTTGTACACCAAGTGCTTCGAGTTTTTGCCGAAACCCTCTCAACTCTTTAGAAGTTGCTATGTGGGTGAAATTATGATGTCATGCGAAGTTACAACCTTTCCAGAGTTCATTTGTACTGCATTTCAAATTCAGGGTCATTTAGCTGAAAATAAATCATTAAATGCATTAAAAATATCAAATGAAGTCAGAAAGGGTTGAAAATTGATGATGTGATTTTGAATGGTGCATATAGAACACAAAAAATGTATGGAGTTAAAATAAGTTATTAAAAATGAAATCCCTTTGTAATAGATGAGTTTTCGTCCCAAACCCTCATACTTCGAAAGAGATTGTCCAATTTGTACACCAAGTGCATCCAGTTTTTGCCGTAACCCTCTAAACTCTTAAGAAGTTGCTATATGGGTGAACTTATGATGTCATGCCGAGTTACAACCTTTTGAGAGTTCATTTGTGTTGCTTTTCAAATTCAGGATCATTTAGCTCAAAATAAATCATTAAATGCATGAAAAATATCAAATGAAGTCAGAAAGTGTAGAAAATTGATAATGCGCCTTTGAATGGTGCATATTGAACACACAAAAAGTGTGCAGTTAAATAAGTTATTAAAAATGAAATCCCTTTGTAATAGTTGAGTTTTCGTCCGAAACACTGAAACTTCGAAACAGATTGTCCAATTTGTACACCGAGTGCATCCAGTTTTTGTCGTAACCCTCTCAACTCTTAAGAAGTTGATATGTGGGTGAAATTATGATGTCATGCCAAGTTACAACCTTTTCAGAGTTCGTTTGCACTGGTTCTCAATTTCAGGGTCATTTAGCTCAAAATAAATCATTAAATGCATGAAAAATATCAAATGAAGTCAGAAAGGGTTCAAAAATGATGATGTGCCTTTGAATGGTGCATATTGAACACACAAAAAGTATGGAGTTAAAATAAGTTATTAAAAATGAAATCCCTTTGTAATAGATGAGTTTTCGTCCTAAACCCTCATACTTCAAAAGAGATTGTCCAATTTGTACACAAAGTGCATCCAGTTTTTGCTGTAACCCTCTCAACTCTTTAGAAGTTGCTATGTGGGTGAA
This sequence comes from Hordeum marinum, assembly GCA_022496015.1. Classification (NCBI taxonomy): domain Eukaryota; kingdom Viridiplantae; phylum Streptophyta; class Magnoliopsida; order Poales; family Poaceae; genus Hordeum; species Hordeum marinum. The sequence goes on from CM039672.1 coordinate 220,091,696, forward strand.
ATTATGATGTCATGCCAAGTTACAACCTTTTCAGAGTTCATTTGTACTGCTTTTCAAATTTAGGGTCATTTACTCAAAATAAATCATTAAATGCATGAAAAATATCAAATGAAGTCACAAAGGGTTGAAAATTGATGATGTGCCTTTGAATGGTGCATATTGAACACACAAAAAGTATGGAGTTAAAATAAGTTATTAAAAATGAAATCCCTTTGTAATAGATGAGTTTTCGTCCGAAACCCTCATACTTCGAAAGAGATTGTCCTATTTGTACACCGAGTGCATCCAGTTTTTGCTGTAACCCTCTCAACTCTTAAAAAGTTGCGATGTCAGTGAAATTATGATGTCATGCCAAGTTACAACCTTTTTAGAGTTCATTTGTACTGCTTTTCAAATTTGGGGCCATTTAGCTCAAAATAAATCCTTAAATGCATGAAAAATATCAAATGTAGTCAGAAAGGGTTCAAAAATGATGATGTGCCTTTGAATGGTGCATATTGAACACACAAAAAGTATGGAGTTAAAATAAGTTATTAAAAATGAAATCCCTTTGTAATAGATGAGTTTTCGTCCTAAACCCTCATACCTCAAAAGAGATTGTCCAATTTGTACACAAAGTGCATCCAGTTTTTGCTGTAACCCTCTCAACTCTTTAAAAGTTGCTATGTGGGTGAAATTATGATGTCATGCCAAGTTACAACCTTTTCAGAGTTCATTTGTACTGCTTTTCAAATTTAGGGTCATTTACTCAAAATAAATCATTAAATGCATGAAAAATATCAAATGAAGTCAGAAAGGGTTGAAAATTGATGATGTGCCTTTGAATGGTGCATATTGAACACACAAAAAGTATGGAGTTAAAATAAGTTATTAAAAATGAAATCCCTTTGTAATAGATGAGTTTTCGTCCGAAACCCTCATACTTCGAAAGAGATTGTCCAATTTGTACACCGAGTGCATCCAGTTTTTGCTGTAACCCTCTCAACTCTTAAAAAGTTGCGATGTTAGTGAAATTATGATGTCATGCCAAGTTACAACCTTTCCAGAGTTCATTTGTACTGCTTTTCAACTTTAGGGTCATATAGCTCAAAGTAAATCATTAAATGCATGAAAAATATGAAATAAAGTCGCAAAGGGCTGAAAATTTATGAAGTGCCTTTGAATGGTGCATATTGAACACACAAAAAGCATGGAGTTAAAATAAGTTATTAAAAATGAAATCCCTTTGTAATAGATGAGTTTTCGTTCGAAACCCTCATACTTCGAAAGCAATTGTCCAATTTGTACACCAAGTGCATCCAGTTTTTGTCGTAACCCTCTCAACTATTTAGAAGTTCCTATGTGGGTGAAATTATGATGTCATGCCAAGTTACAAGCTTTTCAGAGTTCATTTGTACTGCTTTTCAAATTTAGGGTCATTTAGCTCAAAATAAATCATTAAATGCATTAAAAATATCAAATGAAGTCAGAAAGGGTTGAAAATTCATGATGTGCCTTTGAATGGTGCATATTGAACACACAAAAAGTATGGAGTTAAAAAAAGTTATTAAAAATGATATCGCTTTGTAATAGATGCGTTTTCGTCCGAAACGCTCATACTTCGAAAGAGATTGTCCAATTTGTACACCAAGTGCGTCGAGTTTTTGCCGTAACCCTCTCAACTCTTTAGAAGTTGCTATGTGGGTGAAATTATGATGTCATGCGAAGTTACAACCTTTCCAGAGTTCATTTGTACTGCTTTTCAAATTCAGGGTCATTTAGCTCAAAATAAATCATTAAATGCATTAAAAATATCAAATGAAGTCAAAAAGGGTTGAAAATTGATGATGTGATTTTGAATGGTGCATATAGAACACAAAAAATGTATGGAGTTAAAATAAGTTATTAAAACTGAAATCCCTTTGTAATAGATGAGTTTTCGTCCCAAACCCTCATACTTCGAAAGAGATTGTCCAATTTGTACACCAAGTGCATCCAGTTTTTGCCGTAACCCTCTAAACTCTTAAGAAGTTGCTATATGGGTGAAATTATGATGTCATGCCGGGTTACAACCTTTTGAGAGTTCATTTGTGTTGCTTTTCAAATTCAGGGTCATTTAGCTCAAAATAAATCATTAAATGCATGAAAAATATCAAATGAAGTCAGAAAGGGTAGAAAATTGATAATGCGCCTTTGAATGGTGCATATTAAACACACAAAAAGTGTGCAGTTAAATAAGTTATTAAAAATGAAATCCCTTTGTAATAGTTGAGTTTTCGTCCGAAACACTGAAACTTCGAAACAGATTGTCCAATTTGTACACCGAGTGCTTCCAGTTTTTGTCGTAACCCTCTCAACTCTTAAGAAGTTGGTATGTGGGTGAAATTATGATGTCATGCCAAGTTACAAACTTTTCAGAGTTCGTTTGCACTGCTTCTCAATTTCAGGGTCATTTAGCTCAAAATAAATCATTAAATGCATGAAAAATATCAAATGAAGTCAGAAAGGGTTCAAAAATGATGATGTGCCTTTGAATGGTGCATATTGAACACACAAAAAGTATGGAGTTAAAATAAGTTATTAAAAGTGAAATCCCTTTGTAATAGATGAGTTTTCGTCCTAAACCCTCATACTTCAAAAGAGATTGTCCAATTTGTACACAAAGTGCATCCAGTTTTTGCTGTAACCCTCTCAACTCTTTAGAAGTTGCTATGTGGGTGAAATTACGATGTCATGCCAAGTTACAACCTTTTCAGAGTTCATTTGTACTACTTTTCAAATTTAGGGTCATTTACTCAAAATAAATCATTAAATGCATGAAAAATATCAAATGAAGTCAGAAAGGGTTGAAAATTGATGATGTGCCTTTGAATGGTGCATATTGAACACACAAAAAGTATGGAGTTAAAATAAGTTATAAAAAATGAAATCCCATTGTAATAGATGAGTTTTCGTCCGAAACCCTCATACTTCGAAAGAGATTGTCCAATTTGTACACCGAGTGCATCCAGTTTTTGCTGTAACCCTCTCAACTCTTAAAAAGTTGCGATGTCAGTGAAATTATGATGTCATGCCAAGTTACAACCTTTTTAGAATTCATTTGTACTGCTTTTCAAATTTAGGGCCATTTAGCTCAAAATAAATCCTTAAATGCATGAAAAATATCAAAGGAAGTCAGAAAGGGGTCAAAAATGATGATGTGCCTTTGAATGGTGCATATTGAACACACAAAAAGTATGGAGTTAAAATAAGTTACTAAAAATGAAATCCCTTTGTAATAGATTAGTTTTCATCCTAAACCCTCATACTTCAAAAGAGATTGTCCAATTTGTACACAAAGTGCATCCAATTTTTGCTGTAACCCTCTCAACTCTTTAAAAGTTGCTATGTGGGTGAAATTATGATGTCATGCCAAGTTACAACCTTTTCAGAGTTCATTTGTACTGCTTTTCAAATTTATGGTCATTTACTCAAAATAAATCATTAAATGCATGAAAAATATCAAATGAAGTCAGAAAGGGTTGAAAATTGATGATGTGCCTTTGAATGGTGCATATTGAACACACAAAAAGTATGGAGTTAAAATAAGTTATTAAAAATGAAATCCCTTTGTAATAGATGTGTTTTCCTCCGAAACCCTCATACTTCGAAAGAGATTGTCCAATTTGTACACCGAGTGCATCCAGTTTTTGCTGTAACCCTCTCAACTCTTAAAAAGTTGCGATGTTAGTGAAATTATGATGTCATGCCAAGTTACAACCTTTCCAGAGTTCATTTGTACTGCTTTTCAACTTTAGGGTCATATAGCTCAAAGTAAATCATTAAATGCATGAAAAATATGAAATAAAGTCGCAAAGGGCTGAAAATTTATGAAGTGCCTTTGAATGGTGCATCTTGAACACACAAAAAGCATGGAGTTAAAATAATTTATTAAAAATGAAATCCCTTTGTAATAGATGAGTTCTTGTTCGAAACCCTCATACTTCGAAAGAGATTGTCCAATTTGTACACGAAGTGCATCTAGTTTTTGCCGTAACGCTCTCAACTATTTAGAAGTTCCTATGTGGGTGAAATTATGATGTCATGCCAAGTTACAAGCTTTCCAGAGTTCATTTGTACTGCTTTTCAAATTTAGGGTCATTTACTCAAAATAAATCATTAAATGCATTAAAAATATCAAATGAAGTCAGAAAGGGTTGAAAATTGATGATGTGATTTTGAATGGTGCATATAGAACACAAAAAATGTATGGAGTTAAAATAAGTTATTAAAAATGAAATCCCTTTGTAATAGATGAGTTTTCGTCCCAAACCCTCATACTTCGAAAGAGATTGTCCAATTTGTACACCAAGTGCATCCAGTTTTTGCCGTAACCCTCTAAACTCTTAAGAAGTTGCTATATGGGTGAAATTATGATGTCATGCCGAGTTACAACCTTTTGAGAGTTCATTTGTGTTGCTTTTCAAATTGAGGGTCATTTAGCTCAAAACAAATCATTAAATGCATGAAAAATATCAAATGAAGTCAGAAAGGGTTGAAAATTGATAATGTGCCTTTGAATGGTGCATATTGAACACACAAAAAGTGTGCAGTTAAATAAGTTATTAAAAATGAAATCCCTTTGTAATAGTTGAGTTTTCGTCCGAAACCCTCATACTTCGAAAGAGATTGTTCAATTTGTACACCGAGTGAATCCAGTTTTTGTCGTAACCCTCTCAACTCTTAAGAAGTTGATATGTTGGTGAAATTATGATGTCATGCCAAGTTACAACCTTTTCAGAGTTCGTTTGGACTGCTTTTCAAATTCAGGGTCATTTAGCTCAAAATAAATCATTAAATGCATGAAAAATATCAAATGAAGTCAGAAAGGGTTGAAAATTGATGACGTGCCTTTGAAAGTGCATATTGAATACACAAAAAGTATGGAGTTAAAATAAGTTATAAAAATGAAATCCCTTTGTAATAGATGAGTTTTTGTTCGAAACCCTCATACTTCGAAAGAGATTGTCCAATTTGTACACCAAGTGCATCCAGTTTTTGTCGTAACCCTCTCAACTATTTAGAAGTTCCTATGTGGGTGAAATTATGATGTCATGCCAAGTTACAAGCTTTTCAGAGTTCATTTGTACTGCTTTTCAAATTTAGGGTCATTTAGCTCAAAATAAATCATTAAATGCATTAAAAATATCAAATGAAGTCAGAAAGGGTTGAAAATTCATGATGTGCCTTTGAATGGTGCAAATTGAACACACAAAAAGTATGGAGTTAAAATAAGTAATTAAAAATGATATCCCTTTGTAATAGATGCGTTTTCGTCCGAAACGCTCATACTTCGAAACAGATTGTCCAATTTGTACACAAAGTGCTTCTAGTTTTTTCCGTAACCCTCTCAACTCTTTAGAAGTTGCTATGTGGGTGAAATTATGATGTCATGCGAAGTTACAACCTTTCCAGAGTTCATTTGTACTGCTTTTCAAATTCAGCGTCATTTAGCTCAAAATAAATCATTAAATGCATTAAAAATATCAAATGAAGTCAGAAAGGGTTGAAAATTGATGATGTGATTTTGAATGGTGCATATAGAACACAAAAAATGTATAGAGTTAAAATAAGTTATTAAAAATGAAATCCCTTTGTAATAGATGAGTTTTCATCCCAAACCCTCGTACTTCGAAAGAGATTGTCCAATTTGTACACCAAGTGCATCCAGTTTTTGCCGTAACCCTCTAAACTCTTAAGAAGTTGCTATATGGGTGAAATTATGATGTCATGCCAAGTTAAAACCTTTTGAGAGTTCATTTGTGTTGCTTTTCAAATTCAAGGTCATTTAGCTCAAAATAAATCATTAAATGCATGAAAAATATCAAATGAAGTCAGAAAGGGTTGAAAATTGATAATGTGCCTTTGAATGGTGCATATTGAACACACAAAAAGTGTGTAGTTAAATAAGTTCTTAAAAACGAAATCTCTTTGTAATAGATGAGTTTTCGTCCGAAACCCTCATACTTCGAAAGAGATTCTCCAATTTGTACACCAAGTGCATCTAGTTTTTGCCGTAACCCGCTCAACTCTTAAGAAGTTGATATGTGGGTGAAATTATTATGTCATGCCAAGTTACAACCTTTTCAGAGTTCGTTTGCACTGCTTTTCAATTTCAGGGTCATTTAGCTCAAAATAAATCATTAAATGCATGTAAAATATCAAATGAAGTCAGAAAGGGTTGAAAATTGATGACGTGCCTTTGAAAGTGCATATTGAATACACAAAAAGTATGGAGTTAAAATAAGTTATAAAAATGAAATCCCTTTGTAATAGATGAGTTTTTGTTCGAAACCCTCATACTTCGAAAGAGATTGTCCAATTTGTACACCAAGTGCATCCAGTTTTTGTCGTAACCCTCTCAACTATTTAGAAGTTCCTATGTGGGTGAAATTATGATGTCATGCCAAGTTACAAGCTTTTCAGAGTTCATTTGTACTGCTTTTCAAATTTAGGGTCATTTAGCTCAAAATAAATCATTAAATGCATTAAAAATATCAAATGAAGTCAGAAAGGGTTGAAAATTCATGATGTGCCTTTGAATGGTGCAAATTGAACACACAAAAAGTATGGAGTTAAAATAAGTAATTAAAAATGATATCCCTTTGTAATAGATGCGTTTTCGTCCGAAACGCTCATACTTCGAAACAGATTGTCCAATTTGTACACAAAGTGCTTCTAGTTTTTTCCGTAACCCTCTCAACTCTTTAGAAGTTGCTATGTGGGTGAAATTATGATGTCATGCGAAGTTACAACCTTTCCAGAGTTCATTTGTACTGCTTTTCAAATTCAGCGTCATTTAGCTCAAAATAAATCATTAAATGCATTAAAAATATCAAATGAAGTCAGAAAGGGTTGAAAATTGATGATGTGATTTTGAATGGTGCATATAGAACACAAAAAATGTATAGAGTTAAAATAAGTTATTAAAAATGAAATCCCTTTGTAATAGATGAGTTTTCATCCCAAACCCTCGTACTTCGAAAGAGATTGTCCAATTTGTACACCAAGTGCATCCAGTTTTTGCCGTAACCCTCTAAACTCTTAAGAAGTTGCTATATGGGTGAAATTATGATGTCATGCCAAGTTAAAACCTTTTGAGAGTTCATTTGTGTTGCTTTTCAAATTCAAGGTCATTTAGCTCAAAATAAATCATTAAATGCATGAAAAATATCAAATGAAGTCAGAAAGGGTTGAAAATTGATAATGTGCCTTTGAATGGTGCATATTGAACACACAAAAAGTGTGTAGTTAAATAAGTTCTTAAAAACGAAATCTCTTTGTAATAGATGAGTTTTCGTCCGAAACCCTCATACTTCGAAAGAGATTCTCCAATTTGTACACCAAGTGCATCTAGTTTTTGCCGTAACCCGCTCAACTCTTAAGAAGTTGATATGTGGGTGAAATTATTATGTCATGCCAAGTTACAACCTTTTCAGAGTTCGTTTGCACTGCTTTTCAATTTCAGGGTCATTTAGCTCAAAATAAATCATTAAATGCATGTAAAATATCAAATGAAGTCAGAAAGGGTTCAAAAATGATGATGTGCCTTTGAATGGTGCATATTGAACACACAAAAAGTATGGAGTTAAAATAAGTTATTAAAAATGAAATCCCTTCGTAATAGATGAGTTTTCGTCGTAAACCCTCATACCTCAAAAGAGATTGTCCAATTTGTACACAAAGTGCATCCAGTTTTTGCTGTAACCCTCTCAACTCTTTAGAAGTTGCTATGTGGGTGAAATTACGATGTCATGCTAAGTTTCAATCTTTTCAGAGTTTATTTGTATTGCTTTTTCAAATTTAGGGTCATTTAGCTCAAAATAAATCATTAAATGCATGAAAAATATCAAATGAAGTCAGAGAGGGTTGAAAATTGATGATGTGCCTTTGAATGGTGCATATTGAACACACAAAAAGTATGGAGTTAAGTAAGTTATTAAAAATGAAATCCCTTTGTAATAGATGAGTTTTCGTCCGAAACCCTCATACTTCGAAAGAGATTGTCCAATTTGTACACCGAGTGCATCCAGTTTTTGCCGTAACCCTCTCAACTCTTAAGAAGTTGCTATGTGGGTGAAATTATTATATCATGCTAAGTTACAATGTTTTCAGAGTTCATTTGTACTGCGTTTCAAATTTAGGGTCATTTAGCTTGAAATAAATTATTAAATGCATGGAAAATATCAAATGAAGTCAGAAAGGGTTGAAAATTGATTATGTGCCTTTGAATGATGCATATTGAACACACAAAAAGTATGGAGTTAAAATAAGTTATTAAAAATGAAATCCCTTTGTAATAGATGAGTTTTTGTCCGAAACCCCCATACTTCGAAAGAGATTGTCCAATTTGTACACGAAGTGCATCTAGTTTTTGCCGTAACCCTCTCAACTATTTAGAAGTTCCTATGTGGGTGAAATTATGATGTCATGCCAAGTTACAACCTTTTCAGACTTCATTTGTACCGCTTTTCAAATTTAGGGTCACTTAGATCAAAATAAATCATTAAATGCATTAAAAGTATCAAATGTAGTCACAAAGGGTTGAAAATTGATGATTTGCCTTTGAATGGTGCATATTGAACACACAAAAAGTATGGAGTTAAATAAGTTATTAAAAATGAAATCCCTTTGTAATAGATGAGTTTTCGTCCGAAACCCTCATACTTCAGAAGAGATTATCCAATTTGTACCGCTTTTCAAATTTAGGGTAATTTAGCTTAAAATAAATCAGTAAATGCATGAAAAATATCAAATGAAGTCAGAAAGGGATGAAAATTGATGATGTACCTTTGAATGGTTCATATTGAACACACAAAAAGCATGGAGTTAAAATAAGTTATTAAAAATGAAATCCCTTTGTAATAGATGAGTTTTCGTCCGAAACCCTCGTACTTCAAAAGAGATTGTCCAATTTGTACGCGAAGTGCATCCAGTTTTTGCCGTAACCCTCTCAACTCTTTAGAAGGTGCTACGTGTGTGAAATTATGATGCCATGCCAAGTTACAACCTTTTCAGAGTTCATTTGTACTGCTTTTCAAATTTATTGTCATTTAGCTCAAAATAAATCATTAAATGCTTGAAAAATATCAAATGATGTCAGAAAGGGTTGGAAATTGATGATGTGCCTTTGAATGATGCATATTGAACACACAGAAATTACGGAGTTAAAATAAATTATTAAAAATGAAATCCCTTCGTAATAGATGAGTTTTTTTTCCGAAAGCCTCATACTTCAAAAGAGATTGTCCAATTTGTACACTATCTGCATCCAGGTTTTGCCGTAACCCTCTTGACTCCTTAGAAGTTCCTATGTGGGTGAAATTATGATTTCATGCCAAGTTACCACCTTTTCAGAGTTCATATGTACTGCTTTTCAAATTCAGGGTCATTTAGGTCAAAATAAATCATTAAATGCATGGAAAATATCAAATGAAGTCAGAAAGGGTTGAAAATTGTTGATGTGCCTTTGAATGGTGCATATTGATCAGACAAAAAGTATGGAGTTAAAATAAGTTATTAAAAATGAAATCCCTTTGTAATAGATGAGTGTTCATCCGAAACCCTCATAATTCAAAAGAGATTGTCCAAATTGTACACGAAGTGCATCCAATTTTTGCCATAACCCTCTCAACTCTTTAGAAGTTGCTATGTGCGTGAAATTATGATGTCATGCTAACTTACAACCATTTCAGAGTTCATTTGTACTGCTTTTCAAATTTATTGTCATTTAGCTCAAAATAAATAATTAAATGCATGAAAAATATCCAATGAAGTCAGAAAGGGTTGAAAATTGATGATGCACATTTGAATGGTGCATACTGAACACACAAAAATTCTGGAGTTAAAATAAGTTATTAAAAATGAAATCCCTTTGTAATAGATGATTTTTCATCCGAAACCCTCATACTTCGAAAGAGATTGTCCAATTTGTACACCAAGTGCATCCAGTTTTTGCCGTAACCTTCTCAACTCTTATGAAGTTGCTATGTGGGTGAAATTATGATGTCATGCCAAGTTACAACCTTTTCAGAGTTCATTTGTATTGCTTTTCAAATTCAGGGTCATTTAGCTCAAAATAAATCATTAAATGCATGAAAATATCAAATGCAGTGAGAAAGGGTTGAAAATTGATGATGTGCCTTTCAATGGTGCATATTGAACACACAAAAAATATGGAGTTAAAATAAGTTATTAAAAATGAAATCCCTTTGTAATAGATGAGTTTTCATCCGAAACCCTCATACTCCAAAACAGATTGTCCAATTTGTACACGAAGTGCATCCAGTTTTTGCCATAACCCTCTAAACTCTTTAGAAGTTGCTATGTGGGTGAAATTATGATGTCATGCTAAGTTCCAACCTTTTCAGAGTTCATTTGTACTGCTTTTCAAATTTTGGGTCATTTAGCTCAAAATAAATCATTAAATGCATCAAAAATATCAAATGAAGTCATAAAGGGTTGAAAATTGCTGATGTGCCTTTGAATAGTGCATATCTAAGACACAAAAAGTATGGAGTTAAAATAAGTTATTAAAAATGAAATCCCTTTGCAATAGATGAGTTTTTGTCTGAAACCCTCATACTTGGAAAGAGATTGTCCAATTTGTACACGAAGTGCATCTAATTTTTGCCGTAACCCTCTCAACTATTTAGAAGTTCCTATGTGGGTGAAATTATGATGTCATGCCAAGTTACAACCTTTTCAGAGTTCATTTGCACTACTTTTCAAATTTAGGGTAATTTAGCTCAAAATAAACCATTAAATGCATTAAAAATATCAAATAAAGTCAGAAAGGGTTGAAAATTGATGATGTGACTTTGAATGGTGCATATTGAACACACAAAAAGTCTGGAGTTAAAATAAGTTATTCAAAATGAAATCCCTTTGTAATAGATGAGTTTTCGTCCGAAACCCTCATACTTCGAAAGAGATTGTCCAATTTGTACGCCAAGTGCATCCAGTTTTGGCCGTAACCCTCTACACTCTTTAGAAGTTGCTATGTGGGTGAAATTATGATGTCATGCCAAGTTACAACCTTTTCAGAGTTCATTTGTACTGGTTTTCAAATTTATTGTCATTTAGCTCAAAATAAATCATTAAAAATGCATGAAAAATATCAAATGGTGTCAGAAAGGGTTGAAAATTGATGATGTGCCTTTGAATGGTGCATATTGATCACACAAAAAGTATGGATTTAAAATAAGTTATTAAAAATGAAATCCCTTCGTAATAGATGAGTTTTTTTCCGAAACCCTCATACTTCAAAAGAGATGGTCCAATTTGTACACGAAGTGCATCCAGTTTTTGTCGTAACCCTCTCGCCTCCTCAGAAGTTGCTATGTGGGTAAAATTATGATGTCATGCCAAGTTACCACCTTTTCAGAGTTCATTTGTACTGCTTTTCAAATTCAGGGTCATTTAGCTCAAAATAAATCATTAAATGCATGAAAAATATCAAATGAAGTCAGAAAGGGTTGAAAATTGATGATGTGCCTTTGAATGGTGCATATTGATCACACAAAAAGTATGGAGTTAAAATAAGTTATTAAAAATGAAATCCCTTTGTAATAGATGAGTTTTCATCCGATACCCTCATACTTCAAAAGAGTTTGTCCAATTTGTACACGAAGTGCATCCAATTTTTGTCATAACCCTGTCAACTCTTTAGAAGTTGCTATGTGCGTGAAATTATGATGACATGTCAAGTTACAACCTTTTGAGAGTTCACTTGTACTGCTTTTCAAATTTATTGTCATTTAGCTCAAAATAAATCATTAAATGCATGAAACATATCAAATAAAGTCAAAAAGGGTTGAAAATTGATGATGTACCTTCGAATGGTGCATATTGGACACACAAAAAGTATGGAGTTAAAATAAGTTATTGAAAATGAAATCCGTTTGTAATAGATGAGTTTTCGTCCGAAACCCTCATACTTCGAAAGAGATTATCGAATTTGTACACCAGGTGCATCCAGTTTTTGCCGTACCCCTTTCAACTCTTTAGAAGTAGCTATGCGAGTGAAATTATGATGTCATGCCAAGTTATAACCTTTTCAGAGTTCATTTGTACTGCTTTTCAAATTCAGGGTTATTTAGCTCAAAATAAATCATTAAATGCATGAAAAATATCAAATGAAGTCAGAAAGGGTTGAAAATTGATAATGTGCCTTTGAATGGTGCATATTGAACACACAAAAAGTATGGAGTTAAAATAAGTTATTAAAAATGAAATCCCTTTGTAATAGACGAGTTTTCGTCCGAAACCCTCATACATCGAAAGAAATTATCCAATTCGTACACCAAGTGCATCCAGTTTTTGCCGTAACCCTCTCAAGTCTTAAGAAGTTGCTATGCAGGTGAAATTATGATGACATGTCAAGTTACAACCTTTTCAGAGTTCATTTGTACTGCTTTTCAAATTTAGTGTCATTTAGCTCAAAATAAATCATTAAATTCATGAAAAATATCAAATGAAGTCAGAAAGGGTTGAAAATTGATGATGTGCCTTTGAATGGTGCATATTGCACACACAAAAAGTATGGAGTGAAAATAAGTTATTAAAAATGAAATCCCTTTATAATAGATGAGTTTTCGTCCGAAACCCTCATACTTCGAAAGAGATTGTCCAATTTGTACACCAAGTGCATCCAGTTTTTGCCGTAACCCTCTCAACTCTTAAGAAGTTGCTATGTAGGTGGAATTATGATGTCATGCCAAGTTATAACCTTTTCAAAGTTCATTTGTACTGCTTTTCAAATTTTGGGTCATTTAGCTCAAAATAAATCATTAAATGCATGAAAAATATCAAATGAAGTTAGAAAGGGTTGAAAATTGATGATGTGTCTTTGAATGGTGCACATTGAGCAGACAAAAATTATGGAGTTAAAATAAGATATTCAAAATGAAATCCCTTTGTGATAGATGAGTTTTCGTCTGAAACCCTCATACTTCGAAAGAGGTTGTCTAACTTGTACACGAAGTGCAGCCAGTTTCAGCCATAACCCTCTCAACTCTTCAGAAGTAGCTATGCGAGTGAAATTATGATGTCATGCCAAGTTACAACCTTTTCAGAGTTCATTTGTACTGCTTTTCAAATTCAGGGTTATTTAGCTCAAAATAAATCATTAAATGCATGAAAAATATCAAATGAAGTCAAAAAGGGTTGAAAATTTATGATGTGCCTTTGAATGGTGCATATTGAACACACAAAAAGTATGGAGTTAAAATAAGTTATTAAAAATAAAATCCCTTTGTAATAGATGAGTTTTCGTCCGAAACACTCATACTTCGAAAGAGATTATCCAATTTGTAGACCAAGTACATCCAGTTTTTGCCGTAACCCTCTCAACTCTTAAGAAGTTGCTATGCGTGTGAAATTATGATGACATGGTAAGTTACAACCTTTTGAGAGTTCATTTGTACTGCTTTTCAAATTTAGCGTCATTGAGCTCGAAATAAATCATTAAATGCATGAAAAATATCAAATGAAGTCAGAAAGGGTTGACAATTGATGACGTGCCTTTGAATGGTGCATGTGAACACACAAAAAGTATGGAGTTAAAATAAGTTATTAAAAATGAAATCCCTTTGTAATAGATGAGTGTTCATCCGAAATCCTCATACTTCGAAAGAGATTGTCCAATTTGTATATTTGTAGCCGTAACCCTCTCAACTCTTTAGAAGTTGCTATGTGGGTGAAATTATGATGGCATGCCAAGTTACAACCTTTTCAAAGTTCATTTGTACTGCTTTTCAAATTTAGGGTCATTTAGCTCAAAATAAATCATTAAATGCATGAAAAATATCAAATGAAGTTATAAAGGGTTTAAAATTGATGATGTGCCTTTGAATGGTCCATATTGAACACAAAAAAAAGTATGGAGTTAAAATCAGTTCTTTAAAATGAAATCCCTTTGCAATAGATGAGTTTTCGTTCGAAACCCTCATACTTCAAAAGAGATTGTCCAATTTCTACACGATGTGCATCTAGTTTTTGCCATAACCCTCTCAACTCTTAAGAAGTTGCTATGTGGGTGAAATTATGATGCCATGCCAAGTTACAACCTTTTCAGAGTTCATTTGTACTGCTTTTCAAATTTAGGGTCATTTAGCTCAAAATAAATCATTAAATGCATGAAAAATATCAAATGAAGTCAGAAAGAGTTGAAAATTGATGATGTGCTATTGAATGGTGCATATTGAACACACAAAAAATATGGAGTTAAAATAAGTTATTAAAAATGAAATCCCTTTGTAATAGATGCATTTTCGTTTGAAACCCTCATACTTCGAAAGGGATTGTCCAATTTGTACACCAAGTGCATCCAGTTTTTGCCGTAACCCTCTCAACTCTTAAGAAGTTGCTATGTGGGTGAAATTATGATGTCATGCCAAGTTACAACCTTTTCAGAGTTCATTTGTACTGCTTTTCAAATTCAGGGTCATTTAGCTCAAAATATATCGTTAAATGCATTAAAAATATCAAATGAAGTCAGAAAGGCTTGAAAAATTATGATGTGCCTTTGAATGGTGCATATTGAACACACAAAAAGTATGGAGTTAAAATAAGTTATTAAAAATGAAATCCCTTTGTAATACATGAGTTTTCGTCCGAAACCCTCATACTTCGAAAGAGATTATCCAATTTGTACACCAAGTGCATCCAATTTTTGCCGTAACCCTCTCAACTCTTAAGAAGTTGCTATGCGGGTGAAATTATGATGACATGTCAAGTTACAACCTTTTCAGAGTTCATTTGTACTGCTTTTCAAATTTAGGGTCATTGAGCTCAAAATAAATCATTAAATGCATGAAAAATATCAAATGAAGTCAGAAAGGGTTGACAATTGATTATGTGCCTTTGAATGGTGCATGTGAACACACAAAAAGTATGGAGTTAAAATAAGTTATTAAAAATGAAATCCCTTTGTAATAGATGAGTGTTCATCCGAAACCCTCATACTTCGAAATAGATTGTCCAATTTGTATAGTTGTAGCCATAACCCTCTCAACTCTTTATCAGTTGCTATGTGGGTGAAATTATGATGGCATGCCAAGTTACAACCTTTTCAAAGTTCATTTGTACTGCTTTTCAAATTTAGGGTCATTTAGCTCAAAATAAATCATTAAATGCATGAACAATATCAAATGAAGTTATAAAGGGTTGAAAATTGATGATGTGCCTTTGAATGGTGCATATTGAACACAAAAAAAGTATGGAGTTAAAATAAGTTCTTTAAAATGAAATCCCTTTGCAATAGATGAGTTTTTGTTCGAAACCCTCATACTTCAAAAGAGATTGTCCAATTTCTACACGATGTGCATCTAGTTTTTGCCGTAACCCCCTCAACTCTTAAGAATTTGCTATGTGGGTGAAATTATGATGTCATGCCAAGTTACAACCTTTTCAGAGTTCATTTGTACTGCTTTTAAAATTTAGGGTCATTTAGCTGAAAATAAATCATTAAATGCATGAAAGATATCAAATGAAGTCAGAAAGGGGCTAAAATTGATGATGTGCCTTTGAATGGTTCATGTTGAACACACAAAAAGCATGGAGTTAACATAAGTTACTAAAAAGGAAATCCCTTTGTAATAGATGAGTTTTCGTCTAAAACCCTCATACTTCAAAAGACATTGTCCAATTTGTACGCGAAGTGCATCTAGTTTTTGCCATAACCCTCTAAACTCTTTAGAAGTTGCTATGTAGGTGAAATTATGGTGTCATGCCGAGTTACAACCTTTTCAGAGTTCATTTGTACTGCTTTTCAAATTTAGGGTCATTTAGCTCAAAATAAATCATTAAATGCATTAAAAATATCAAATGAAGTCAGAAAGAGTTGAAAAATAATGATGTGCCTTTGAATGGTACATATTGAACACACAAAAAGTCTGGAGTTAAAATAAGTTATTAAAAATGAAATCCCTTTGTAATAGATGAGTTTTCGTCCGAAACCCTCATACTTTGAAAGAGATTGTCCAATTTGTACACCAAGTGCATCCAGTTTTTGCCGTAACCCTCACAACTCTTAAGAAGTTGCTATGTGGGTGAAATTATGATGTCATGCCAAGTTACAACCTTTTTAGAGTTCATTTGTACTGCTTTTCAAAATCAGGGTCATTTAGCTCAAAATATATCATTAAATGCATGAAAAATATCAAATGAAGTCAGAATGGGTTGAAAATTGATGATGTGCGTTTTAATGGTGCATATTGAACACACAAAAGGGATGGAGTTAAAATAAGTTATTAAAAATGAAATCCCTTTGTAATAGATGAGTTTTCATCCGAAACCCTCATACTTCAAAAGAGATTGTCCAATTTGTATATGAAGTGCATCAAGTTTTTGCCATAACCCTCTCAACTCTTTAGAAGTTGCTATGTGGGTGAAATTATGATGTCATGCTAAGTTACATCCTTTTCAGAGTTCATTCATACTAATTTGCAAATTTTGGGTCATTTAGCTCAAAATAAATCATTAAATGCATGAAAAATACCAAATGAAGTCAGAAAGGGTTGAAAATTGATGATGTGCCTTTGAATGGTGCACATTGAACAGACAAAAAATATGGAGTTAAAATAAGTTATTCAGAATGAAATGCCTGTGTGATAGATGAGTTTTCGTCGGAAACCCTCACACTTCGAAAGAGATTGTCTAATTTGTACACGAAGTGCATCCAGTTTTAGCCGTAACCCTCTCAACTCTTTAGAAGTTGCTATGTGGGTGAAATTATGATGTCATGCCAAGTTACAACCTTTTCACAGTTCATTTGTACTGCTTTTCAAATTCAGGATCATTTAGCGTAAAATAAATCATTAAATGCATGAAAAATATCAAATGAAGTCAGAAAGGGTTGAGAATTGATGATGTGCCTTTGAATGGTGCATATTGAACACACAAAAAATATGGAGTTAAACTAAGTTATTTAAAATGAAATACCTTTGTAATAGATGAATTTTCGTCCGAAACCCTCATACTTCGAAAGAGATTGTCCAATTTGTACACGAAGTGCATCCAGTATTTTCCGTAACCCACTCAACTCTTTAGAAGTTGCTATGTGGTTGAAATTATGATGTCATGCCAAGTTACAACCTTTTCAGAGTTCATTTGTACTGCTTTTCAAATTCAGTGTCATTTAGCTCAAAATATATCATTAAATGCATGAAAAATATCAAATGAAGTCAGAAAGGGTTGAAAATTGATGATGTGCCTTTGAATGGTGCATATTGAACACACAAAAAGGATGGAGTTAAAATAAGTTATTAAAAATGAAATCCCTTTGTAGTAGATGAGTTTTCATCCGAAACGCTCATACTTCAAAAGAGATTGTCCAATTTGTATATGAAGTGCATCAAGTTTTTGCCATAACCCTCTCAACTCTTTAGAAGTTGCTATGTGGGTGAAATTATGATGTCATGCTAAGTTACATCCTTTTCAGAGTTCATTCATACTACTTTGCAAATTTTGGGTCATTTAGCTCAAAATAAATCATTAAATGCATGAAAAATACCAAATGAAGTCAGAAAGGGTTGAAAATTGATGATGTGCCTTTGAATGGTGCACATTGAACAGACAAAAAATATGGAGTTAAAATAAGTTATTCAGAATGAAAT
The DNA here is from genome assembly GCA_022496015.1 of Hordeum marinum. Taxonomy (NCBI): domain Eukaryota; kingdom Viridiplantae; phylum Streptophyta; class Magnoliopsida; order Poales; family Poaceae; genus Hordeum; species Hordeum marinum. The sequence goes on from CM039672.1 coordinate 220,109,332, forward strand.
GCCTGTGTGATAGATGAGTTTTCGTCGGAAACCCTCACACTTCGAAAGAGATTGTCTAATTTGTACACGAAGTGCATCCAGTTTTAGCCATAACCCTCTCAACTCTTTAGAAGTTGCTATGTGGGTGAAATTATGATGTCATGCCAAGTTACAACCTTTTCACAGTTCATTTGTACTGCTTTTCAAATTCAGGATCATTTAGCGTAAAATAAATCATTAAATGCATGAAAAATATCAAATGAAGTCAGAAAGGGTTGAGAATTGATGATGTGCCTTTGAATGGTGCATATTGAACACACAAAAAATATGGAGTTAAACTAAGTTATTTAAAATGAAATACCTTTGTAATAGATGAATTTTCGTCCGAAACCCTCATACTTCGAAAGAGATTGTCCAATTTGTACAGGAAGTGCATCCAGTATTTTCCGTAACCCACTCAACTCTTTAGAAGTTGCTATGTGGTTGAAATTATGATGTCATGCCAAGTTACAACCTTTTCAGAGTTCATTTGTATTGCTTTTCAAATTCAGTGTCATTTAGCTCAAAATATATCATTAAATGCATGAAAAATATCAAATGAAGTCAGAAAGGGTTGAAAATTGATGATGTGCCTTTGAATGGTGCATATTGAACACACAAAAAGGATGGAGTTAAAATAAGTTATTAAAAATGAAATCCCTTTGTAGTAGATGAGTTTTCATCCGAAACGCTCATACTTCAAAAGAGATCGTCCAATTTGTACATGAAGTGCATCCAGTTTTTGCCATAACCCTCTGAACTCTTCAGAAGTTGCTACGTGGGTAAAATTATGATGTCATGCTAAGCTACAACCTTTTCAGAGTTCATTTGTACTCCTTTTCAAATTTTGGGTCATTTAGCTCAAAATAAATCATTAAATTCATGAAAAATATCAAATGAAGTCAGAAAGGGTTGAAAATTGATGATGTGCCTTTGAATGGTGCACATTGAACAGACAAAAATTATGGAGTTAAAATAAGTTATTCAAAATGAAATCCCTTTGTGGTAGATGAGTTTTCGTCCGAAACCCTCATACTTCGAAAGAGATTGTCTAATTTGTACACGAAGTGCATCCAGTTTTAGCCGTAACCCTCTCAACTCTTTAGAAGTAGCTATGTGGGTGAATATATGATGTCATGCCAAATTACAACCTTTTGAGAGTTCATTTGTACTGCTTTTGAAATTCAGGATCATTTAGCTCAAAATAAATCATTAAATGCATGAAAATATCAAATGAAGTCAGAAAGGGTTGAAAATTGATGATGTGCCATTGAATGGTGCATATTGAACACACAAAAAGTATGGAGCTAAAATAAGTTATTAAAAATGAAATCCCTTTGTAATAGATGAGTTTTCTTCCGAAACCCTCATACTTCGAAAGAGATTGTCCAATTTGTACACCAAGTGCATCCAGTTTTTGCCGTAACCCTCTCAACTCTTAAGAAGTTGCTATGTGGGTGAAATTATGATGTCATGCCAAGTTACAACCTTTTCAAAGTTCATTTGTACTGCTTTTCAAATTCAGGGTCATTTAGCTGAAAATATATTATTAAATGCATTAAAAATATCAAATGAAGTTAGAAAGGGTTGAAAATTGATGATGTGCCTTTGAATGGTGCATATTAAACAAACAAAAAATATGGAGTTAAAATAAGTTATTAAAAATGAAATCCCTTTGTAATAGATGACTTTTCGTTCGAAACCCTCATACTTCGAAAGAGATTGTCCAATTTGTGCACGAAGTGCATCCAGTATTTTCTGTAACCCACTCACCTCTTTAGAAGTTGCTATGTGTGTGAAATTATGATGACATGCCAAGTTACAACCTTTTCAGAGTTCATTTGTACTACTTTAAAAATTCAGGGTCAATTAACTCAAAATAAATCATTAAATGCATGAAAATATCAAATGAAGTCAGAAAGGGTTGAAAATTGATGATGTTCCATTGAATGGTGCATGTTGAACACACAAAAAGTATGGAGTTAAAATAAGTTATTAAAAATGAAATCCCTTTGTAATAGATGCGTTTTCGTTCGAAACCCTCATACTTCGAAAGAGATTGTCCAATTTGTACACCAAGTGCATCCAGATTTTGCCCTTAACCCTCTCAACTCTTAAGAAGTTGCTATGTGGGTGAAATTATGATGTCATGCCAAGTTACAACCTTTTCAGAGTTCATTTGTACTGCTTTTCAAATTCAGGGTCATTTAGCTCAAAATATATCATTAAATGCATTAAAAATATCAAATGAAGTCAGAAAGGGTTGAAAATTGATGATGTGCCTTTGAATGGTGCACATTGAACAGACAAAAATTATGGAGATAAAATAAGTTATTCAAAATGAAATCCCTTTGTGGTAGATGAGTTTTCGTCCGAAACCCTCATACTTCGAAAGAGATTGTCTAATTTGTACACGAAGTGCATCCAGTTTTAGCCGTAACCCTCTCAACTCTTTAGAAGTAGCTATGTGGGTGAATATATGATGTCATGCCAAATTACAACCTTTTGAGAGTTCATTTGTACTGCTTTTGAAATTCAGGATCATTTAGCTCAAAATAAATCATTAAATGCATGAAAATATCAAATGAAGTCAGAAAGGGTTGAAAATTGATGATGTGCCATTGAATGGTGCATATTGAACACACAAAAAGTATGGAGTTAAAATAAGTTATTAAAAATGAAATCCCTTTGTAATAGATGAGTTTTCGTCCGAAACCCTCATACTTCGAAAGAGATTGTCCAATTTGTACACCAAGTGCATCCAGTTTTTGCCGTAACCCTCTCAACTCTTAAGAAGTTGCTATGTGGGTGAAATTATGATGTCATGCCAAGTTACAACCTTTTCAAAGTTCATTTGTACTGCTTTTCAAATTCAGGGTCATTTAGCTAAAAATATATTATTAAATGCATTAAAAATATCAAATGAAGTTAGAAAGGGTTGAAAATTGATGATGTGCCTTTGAATGGTGCATATTAAACAAACAAAAAGTATGGAGTTAAAATAAATTATTAAAAATGAAATCCCTTTGTAATGGTTGAGTTTTCGTCCACAACCCTGATACTTCAAAAGAGATTGTCCAATTTGTACATGAAGTGCATCCAGTTTTTGCCGTAACCCTCTCAACTCTTTAGAAGTTGCTATGTGGGTGAAATTTGATGTCATGCCATGTTACAACCTTTTCGGAGTTCATTTGTACTGCTTTTCAAATTTAGGGTCATTTAGCTCAAAATAAATCATTAAATGCATGAAAAATATCACATGAAGTCAGAAAGGGTTGACAATTGATGATGTGCCTTTGAATGTGCATATTAAACACACAAAAAGTATGGAGTTAAAATAAGTTATTAAAAATGAAATCCCTTTGTAATTGATGAGTGTTCATCGGAAACCCTCATACTTCGAAAGAGATTATCCAATTTGTACAGTTTTAGCCGTAACCCTCTCAACTCTTTATAAGTTGCTATGTGGGTGAAATTATGATGGCGTTCCAAGTTACAACCTTTTCAAAGTTCATTTGTACTGCTTTTCAAATTTAGGGTCATTTAGTTCAAAATAAATAATTAAATGCATCAAAAGAATTAAATGAAGTCAGAAAGGGTTGAAAATTGATGATGTGCCTTTGAATGGTGTATATTGAACACACAAAAACTCTGGAGTTAAAATAAGTTATGAAAAATGAAATCCCTTTGTAATAGATGAGTTTTCGTCCGGAACCCTCATACTTCAAAAGAGATTGTCCAATTTGTACACGAAGTGCATCCAGTTGTTGCCGTAACACTCTCAACTCTTTAGGTGTTGCTATCATGGTGAAATTATGATGTCATGCCAAGTTACAACCTTTTTAGAGGTCATTTGTACTGCTTTTCAAAATTAGGGTCATTTAGCTCAAAATAAATCATTGAATGCATGAAAAATATCAAATGAAGTCAGAAAGTGTTGAAAATTGATGATTTGCCTTTGAATGGTCCATATTGAACACAAAAAAAGTATGGAGTTAAAATAAGTTATTAAAAATGAAATCCCTTTGTAATAGGTGAGTGTTTGTCCCAAACCATCATACTTCGAAAGAGAATGTCCAATTTGTACACGAAGTGCATCTAGTTTTTGCCGGAACCCTCTCAACTATTTAGAAGTTGCTATGTGGGTGAAATTATGATGCCATGCCAAGTTAGAACCTTTTCAGAGTTCATTTGTACTACTTTTTAAATTTAGGGTCATTTAGCTCAAAATAAATCATTAAATTTATTAAAAATATAAAATGAAGTCAGAAAGGTTTGAAAATGGATGATGTGCCTTTGAATGGTGCATATTGAACACACGAAAAGTATGGAGTTAAAATGAGTTATTGAAAATGAAATCCCTTGTTAATAGATGCGTTTTCGTCTGAAACCCTCATACTTCGAAAGAGATTGTCCAATTAGCACACGAAGTGCATCCAGTTTTTGTCGTAACGCTCTCAACTCTTTAGAAGTTGCTATGTGGGTGAAATTATGATGTTATGCCAAGTTACAACCTTTTAAGTGTTCATTTGTACTGCTTTTCAAATTCAGGGTCATTTAGCTCAAAATAAATCATTAAATGCATGAAAAATATCAAATCAATTAAGAAAGGGTTGAAAAATTTATGATGTGCCTTTCAATGGTGCATATTGAACACACAAAAAGTATGGAGTTAAGATAAGTTATTAAAAATAAAATCCCTTTGTAATAGATGAGTTTTCGTCTGAAACCCTCATACTTCCAAAGAGATTGTCCAATTTGTACACCAAGCGCATCCAGTTTTTGCTGTAACCCTCTCAACTCTTAAGAAGTTTCTATATGAGTGAAATTATGATGTCATGCCAAGTTACAACCTTTTCAGACTTTATTTGTACTGCTCTTCAAATTCAGGGTCATTTAGCTCAAAATAAATCATTAAATGCATGAAAAATATCATATGAAGTCAGAAAGGGTTGAAAATTGATGATGTGCCTTTGAATGGTGCATATTGAACGCACAAAAATTATGGAGTTAAAATAAATTATTAAAAATAAAATCCTTTGTAATAGATGAGTTTTCGTCCGAAACCCTCATACTTCGAAAAAGATTGTCCAATTTGTACACGAAGTGCATCCAGTTTTTGCCGTAACACTCTCAACTATTTAGATGTTGCTATCAAGGTGAATTTATGATGTCATGCCAAGTTACAACCTTTTTGGAGGTCATTTGTACTGCTTTTCAAAATTAGGGTCATTTAGCTCAAAATAAATCATTGAATGCATGAAAAATATCAAATGATGTTAGAAAGTGTGGAAAATTGATGATGTGCCTTTGAATGGTGCATATTGAACACAAAAAAGTATGGAGTTAAAATAAGTTATTAAAAATGAAATCCCTTTGTAATAGGTGAGTGTTTGTCCCAAACCCTCATACTTCGAAGGAGAATGTCCAATTTGTACACGAAGTGCATCTAGTTTTTGAATGGTGCATATTGAACACACGAAAAGTATGGAGTTAAAATGAGTTATTGAAAATGAAATCCCTTGGTAATAGATGCGTTTTCGTCTGAAACCCTCATACTTCGAAAGAGATTGTCCAATTAGCACACGAAGTGCATCTAGTTTTTGTCGTAACCCTCTCTACTCTTTAGAAGTTGCTATGTGGGTGAAATTATGATGTCATGCCAAGTTACAACCTTTTAAGAGTTCATTTGTACTGCTTTTCCAATTCAGGGTCATTTAGCTCAAAATAAATCATTAAATGCATGAAAAATATCAAATGAATTCAGAAAGGGTTGAAAATTCATGATGTGCCGTTCAATGGTGCATATTGAACACACAAAAAGTATGGAGTTAATATAAGTTATTAAAAATAAAATCTCTTTGTAATAGATGAGTTTTCGTCCGAAACCCTCATACTTCCAAAGAGATTGTCCAATTTGTACACAAAGTGCATCTAGTTTTTGCCGTAACCCTCTCTACTCTTAAGAAGTTGCTATCTGGGTGAAATTATGATGTCATGCCAAGTTACAACCTTTTCAGAGTTCATTTGTACTGCTTTTCAAATTCAGGGTCATTTAGCTCAAAATAAATCATTAAATGAATGAAAAATATCAAATGAAGTTAGAAAGGGTTGAAAATTGATGATGTGGCTTTGAATGGTGCATATTGAACAAACAAAAATTATGGAGTTAAAATAAGTTATTAAAAATTAAATCCCTTTGTAATAGGTGAGTTTTTGTCCCAAACCCTCATACTTCAAAAGAGATTGTCCAATTTGTACACGAAGTGCATCTAGTTTTTGCCGTAACCCTCTCAACTATTTAGAAGTTGCTATGTGGGTGAAATTGTGATGTCATGCCAAGTTACAACCTTTTCAGAGTTTATTTGTACTGCGTTTCAAATTTAGGGTCATTTAGCTCAAAATAAATCATTGAATGCATGAGAAAATATCAAATGAAGTCAGAAAGGGTTGACAATTTATGATGTGCCTTTGAATGGTGCATATTGAACACACAAAAAGTAGGGAGTTAAAATAAGTTATTAAAAATCAAATCCCTTTGTAATAGATTAGTTTTCTTCCGAAATGCTCATACTTCGAAAGAGATTGTCCAATTTGCACACGAAGTGCATCCAGTTTTTGCCGTAACCCTCTCAACTCTTTATAAGTTTCTATATGGGTGAAATTATGATGTCATTTCAAGTTACAACCTTTTCAGAGTTCATTTCTACTGATTTTCCAATTCAGGGTCATTTAGCTCAAAATAAATCATTAAATGCATGAAAAATATCAAATGAAGTGAGAAAGGGTTGAAAATTGATGATGTGCCTTTGAATGGTGCATATTGAACACACAAAAATTATGGAGTTAAAATAAGTTATTAAAAAGTTAATCCCTTTGTAATAGATGAGTTTTCGTCCGAAACCCTCATACTTCGAAAAAGATTGTCCAATTTGTACACGAAGTGCATGCAGTTTCTGCCGTAACCCTCTCAACTCTTTAGAAGTAGCTATGTGGGTGAAATTCAGATGTCAGGCCAATTTACAAACTTTTCAGAGTTCATTTGTACTGGGTTTTCAAATTTAGGGTCATTTAGCTCAAAATAAATCATTAAATGCATGAAAAATATCAAATGAAGCCAGAAAGGGTTGACAATTGATGATGTGCCTTTGAATGGTGCATATTGAACACAAAAAAAGTATGGAGTTAAAATAAGTTATTAAAAATGAAATCCCGTTGTAATAGGTGAGTGTTTGTCCCAAACCCTCATACTTCGAAAGAGAATGTCCAATTTGTACACGAAGTGCATTTAGTTTTTGCCGTAACCCTCTCAACTATTTAGAAGTTGCTATGTGGGCGAAATTATGATGCCATGCCAAGTTACAACCTTTTCAGAGTTCATTTGTACTACTTTTTAAATTTAGGGACATTTAGCTCAAAATAAATCATTAAATTTATTAAAAATAGAAAATGAAGTCAGAAAGGTTTGAAAATGGATGATGTGCCTTTGAATGGTGCATATTGAACACACGAAAAGTATGGAGTTAAAATGAGTTATTAAAAATGAAATCCCTTGGTAATAGATGCGTTTTCGTTCGAAATCCTCATACTTCGAAAGGAATTTGTCCAATTTGTACACGAAGTGCATCCATTTTTTGTCGTAACCCTCTCAACTCTTTAGAAGCTCCTATGTGGGTGAAATTATGATGTCATGGCAAGTTACAACCTTTTTAGAGTTCATTTATACTGCTTTTCAAATTTAGGGTCATTTAGCTCAAAATAAATCATTAAATGCATGAAAAATATCAAATGAAGTCAGAAAGGGTTGAAAATTGATGATGTGCCTTCGAATGGTGCATATTGAACGCACAAAAATTATGGAGTTAAAATAAATTATTAAAAATAAAATCCTTTGTAATAGATGAGTTTTGTCCGAAACCCTCATACTTCCGAAGAGATTGTCCAATTTGTACACCAAGTGCATCCAGTTTTTGCCGTAACCCTCTCTACTCTTAAGAAGCTGCTATCTGGGTGAAATTATGATGACATGCCAAGTTACAACCTTTTCAGAGTTCATTTGTACTGCTTTTGAAATTCAGGGTCATTTAGCTCAAAATAAATCATTAAATGAATGAAAAATATCAAATGAAGTTAGAAAGGGTTGAAAATTGATGATGTGGCTTTGAATGGTGCATATTGAACAAACAAAAAGTATGGAGTTAAAATAAGTTATTAAAAATTAAATCCCTTTGTAATAGGTGAGTTTTTGTCCCAAACCCTCATACTTCAAAAGAGATTGTCCAATTTGTACACGAAGTGCATCTAGTTTTTGCCGTAACCCTCTCAACTATTTAGAAGTTGCTATGTGGGTGAAATTCTGATGTCATGCCAAGTTACAACCTTTTCAGAGTTTATTTGTACTGCGTTTCAAATTTAGGGTCATTTAGCTCAAAATAAATCATTGAATGCATGAGAAAATATCAAATGAAGTTAGAAAGGGTTGACAATTTATGATGTGCCTTTGAATGGTGCATATTGAACACACAAAAAGTAGGGAGTTAAAATAAGTTATTAAAAATCAAATCCCTTTGTAATAGATTAGTTTTCTTCCGAAATGCTCATACTTCGAAAGAGATTGTCCAATTTGCACACGAAGTGCATCCAGTTTTTGCCGTAACCCTCTCAACTCTTTATAAGTTTCTATATGGGTGAAATTATGATGTCATTCCAAGTTACAACCTTTTCAGAGTTCATTTCTACTGCTTTTCCAATTCAGGGTCATTTAGCTCAAAATAAATCATTAAATGCATGAAAAATATCAAATGAAGTGAGAAAGGGTTGAAAATTGATGATGTGCCTTTGAATGGTGCATATTGAACACACAAAAATTATGGAGTTAAAATAAGTTATTAAAAAGTTAATCCCTTTGTAATAGATGAGTTTTCGTCCGAAACCCTCATACTTCGAAAAAGATTGTCCAATTTGTACACGAAGTGCATGCAGTTTCTGCCGTAACCCTCTCAACTCTTTAGAAGTAGCTATGTGGGTGAAATTCAGATGTCAGGCCAATTTACAAACTTTTCAGAGTTCATTTGTACTGGGTTTTCAAATTTAGGGTCATTTAGCTCAAAATAAATCATTAAATGCATGAAAAATATCAAATGAAGCCAGAAAGGGTTGACAATTGATGATGTGCCTTTGAATGGTGCATATTGAACACAAAAAAAGTATGGAGTTAAAATAAGTTATTAAAAATGAAATCCCGTTGTAATAGGTGAGTGTTTGTCCCAAACCCTCATACTTCGAAAGAGAATGTCCAATTTGTACACGAAGTGCATTTAGTTTTTGCCGTAACCCTCTCAACTATTTAGAAGTTGCTATGTGGGCGAAATTATGATGCCATGCCAAGTTACAACCTTTTCAGAGTTCATTTGTACTACTTTTTAAATTTAGGGACATTTAGCTCAAAATAAATCATTAAATTTATTAAAAATAGAAAATGAAGTCAGAAAGGTTTGAAAATGGATGATGTGCCTTTGAATGGTGCATATTGAACACCCGAAAAGTATGGAGTTAAAATGAGTTATTAAAAATGAAATCCCTTGGTAATAGATGCGTTTTCGTCCGAAATCCTCATACTTCGAAAGGAATTTGTCCAATTTGTACACGAAGTGCATCCATTTTTTGTCGTAACCCTCTCAACTCTTTAGAAGCTCCTATGTGGGTGAAATTATGATGTCATGGCAAGTTACAACCTTTTTAGAGTTCATTTATACTGCTTTTCAAATTTAGGGTCATTTAGCTCAAAATAAATCATTAAATGCATGAAAAATATCAAATGAAGTCAGAAAGGGTTGAAAATTGATGATGTGCCTTTGAATGGTGCATATTGAACGCACAAAAATTATGGAGTTAAAATAAATTATTAAAAATAAAATCCTTTGTAATAGATGAGTTTTGTCCGAAACCCTCATACTTCCGAAGAGATTGTCCAATTTGTACACCAAGTGCATCCAGTTTTTGCCATAACCCTCTCTACTCTTAAGAAGTTGCTATCTGGGTGAAATTATGATGTCATGCCAAGTTACAACCTTTTCAGAGTTCATTTGTACTGCTTTTGAAATTCAGGGTCATTTAGCTCAAAATAAATCATTAAATATATGAAAAATATCAAATGAAGTTAGAAAGGGTTGAAAATTGATGATGTGGCTTTGAATGGTGCATATTGAACAAACAAAAAGTATGGAGTTAAAATAAGTTATTAAAAATTAAATCCCTTTGTAATAGGTGAGTTTTTGTCCCAAACCCTCATACTTCAAAAGAGATTGTCCAATTTGTACACGAAGTGCATCTAGTTTTTGCCGTAACCCTCTCAACTATTTAGAAGTTGCTATGTGGGTGAAATTCTGATGTCATGCCAAGTTACAACCTTTTCAGAGTTTATTTGTACTGCGTTTGAAATTTAGGGTCATTTAGCTCAAAATAAATCATTGAATGCATGAGAAAATATCAAATGAAGTTAGAAAGGGTTGACAATTTATGATGTGCCTTTGAATGGTGCATATTGAACACACAAAAAGTAGGGAGTTAAAATAAGTTATTAAAAATCAAATCCCTTTGTAATAGATTAGTTTTCTTCCGAAATGCTCATACTTCGAAAGAGGTTGTCCAATTTGCACACGAAGTGCATCCAGTTTTTGCCGTAACCCTCTCAACCCTTTATAAGTTTCTATATGGGTGAAATTATGATGTCATTCCAAGTTACAACCTTTTCAGAGTTCATTTCTACTGCTTTTCCAATTCAGGGTCATTTAGCTCAAAATAAATCATTAAATGCATGAAAAATATCAAATGAAGTGAGAAAGGGTTGAAAATTGATGATGTGCCTTTGAATGGTGCATATTGAACACACAAAAATTATGGAGTTAAAATAAGTTATTAAAAAGTTAATCCATTTGTAATAGATGAGTTTTCGTCCGAAACCCTCATACTTCGAAAAAGATTGTCCAATTTGTACACGAAGTGCATGCAGTTTCTGCCGTAACCCTCTCAACTCTTTAGAAGTAGCTATGTGGGTGAAATTCAGATGTCAGGCCAATTTACAAACTTTTCAGAGTTCATTTGTACTGGGTTTTCAAATTTAGGGTCATTTAGCTCAAAATAAATCATTAAATGCATGAAAAATATCAAATGAAGCCAGAAAGGGTTGACAATTGATGATGTGCCTTTGAATGGTGCATATTGAACACAAAAAAAGTATGGAGTTAAAATAAGTTATTAAAAATGAAATCCCGTTGTAATAGGTGAGTGTTTGTCCCAAACCCTCATACTTCGAAAGAGAATGTCCAATTTGTACACGAAGTGCATTTAGTTTTTGCCGTAACCCTCTCAACTATTTAGAAGTTGCTATGTGGGCGAAATTATGATGCCATGCCAAGTTACAACCTTTTCAGAGTTCATTTGTACTACTTTTTAAATTTAGGGACATTTAGCTCAAAATAAATCATTAAATTTATTTAAAATATAAAATGAAGTCAGAAAGGTTTGAAAATGGATGATGTGCCTTTGAATGGTGCATATTGAACACACGAAAAGTATGGAGTTAAAATGAGTTATTAAAAATGAAATCCCTTGGTAATAGATGCGTTTTCGTCCGAAATCCTCATACTTCGAAAGGAATTGGTCCAATTTGTACACGAAGTGCATCCAGTTTTTGTCGTAACCCTCTCAACTCTTTAGAAGCTGCTATGTGGGTGAAATTATGATGTCATGGCAAGTTACAACCTTTTCAGAGTTCATTTATACTGCTTTTCAAATTTAGGGTCATTTAGCTCAAAATAAATCATTAAATGCATGAAAAATATCAAATAAAGTCAGAAAGGGTTGAAAATTGATGGTGTGCCTTTGAATGGTGCATATTGAACGCACAAAAATTATGAAGTTAAAATAAATTATTAAAAATAAAATCCTTTGTAATATATGAGTTTTGTCCGAAACCCTCATACTTCTGAAGAGATTGTCCAATTTGTACACCAAGTGCATCCAGTTTTTGCCGTAACCCTCTCAACTCTTAAGAAGTTGCTATCTGGGTGAAATTATGATGTCATGCCAAGTTACAACCTTTTAAGAGTTCATTTGTACTGCTTTTCAAATTCAGGGTCATTTAGCTCAAAATAAATCATTAAATGAATGAAAAATATCAAATGAAGTTAGAAAGGGTTGAAAATTGATGATGTGCCTTTGAATGGTGCATATTGAACAAACAAAAAGTATGGAGTTAAAATAAGTTATTAAAAATGAAATCCCTTTGTAATAGGTGAGTTTTTGTCCGAAACCCTCATACTTCAAAAGAGATTGTCCAATTTGTACACGAAGTGCATCTAGTTTTTGCCGTAACCCTCTCAACTATTTAGAAGTTGCTATGTGGGTGAAATTCTGATGTCATGCCAAGTTACAACCTTTTAAGAGTTCATTTGTACTGCCTTTTAAATTTAGGGTCATTTAGCTCAAAATAAATCATTAAATGCATTAAAAATATCAAATGAAGTCACAAAGGGTTGAAAATTGATGGTGTGCCTTTGAATGGTGCATATTGAACACACAAAAAGTATGGAGTTAAAATAGGTTATTAAAAATGAAATCCCTTTGTGATAGATGCGTTTTCGTCCGAAACCCTCATACTTCGAAAGAGATTGTCCAATTTGTACACCAAGTGCATCCAGTTTTTGTCGTAACCCTCTCAACTTTTAAGAAGTTAATATGTGGGCGAAATTATGATGTCATGCCAAGTTACAACCTTTTCAGAGTTCATTTTCACTCCTTTTCAAATTCAGGGTCTTTTAGCTCAAAATAAATCATTAAATGCATGAAAAATATCAAATGAAGTCAAAAAGGGTTAAAAATTCATGATGTGCCTGTGAATGGTGCATGTTGAACACAAAAAAAGTATGGAGTTAAAATAAGTTATTAAAAATGAAATCCCTTTTTAATAGGTGAGTTTTCGTCCGAAACCATCATACTTCAAAAGAGATTGTCCAATTTATACACGACGTGCGTCCAGTTATTGCCGTAACCCTCTGAACTCTTTAGAAGTTTCTATGTGGGTGAAATTATGATGTCATGCCAAGTTAAAACCTTTTCAGAGTTCATTTGTACTGCATTTGAAATTTAGGGTCATTTAGCTCAAAATTAATCATCAAATGCATGAAAAATATCAAATGAAGTCAGAAAGGGTTGACAATTGACGATGTGCCTTTGAATGGTGCATATTGAACACACAAAAAGTATGGAGTTAAAATCGGTTATTAAAAATCAAATCCCTTTGTGATAGATGCGTTTTCGTCCGAAACCCTCATACTTCGAAAGAGATTATCCAATTTGTACACCAAGTGCATCCAGTTTTTGCCGTAGCCCTCTCAACTCTTAAGAAATTGATATGTGGGTGAAATTATGATGTCATGCCAAGTTACAACCTTTTCAGAGTTCATTTGCACTGCTTTTCAAATTAAGGGTATTTTAGCTCAAAATAAATCATTAAATGCATGAAAAATATCAAATGAAGTCAAAAAGGGTTAAAAATTCATGATGTGCCTGTGAATGGTGCATGTTGAACACACAAAAATTATGGAGTTAAAATAAGTTATTAAAAATGAAATCTCTTTGTAATAGGTGAGTTTTTGTCCCAAACCCTCATACTTCGAAAGACATTGTCCAATTTGTACACGAAGTGCCTCTAGTTTTTGCCGTAACCCTCTCAACTATTTAGAAGTTGCTATGTGGGCGAAATTATGATGCCATGCCAAGTTACAACCTTTTCAGAGTTCATTTGTACTACTTTTTAAATTTAGGGACATTTAGCTCAAAATAAATCATTAAATTTATTAAAAATAGAAAATGAAGTCAGAAAGGTTTGAAAATGGATGATGTGCCTTTGAATGGTGCATATTGAACACACGAAAAGTATGGAGTTAAAATGAGTTATTAAAAATGAAATCCCTTGGTAATAGATGCGTTTTCGTCCGAAATCCTCATACTTCGAAAGGAATTTGTCCAATTTGTACACGAAGTGCATCCATTTTTTGTCGTAACCCTCTCAACTCTTTAGAAGCTCCTATGTGGGTGAAATTATGATGTCATGGCAAGTTACAACCTTTTTAGAGTTCATTTATACTGCTTTTCAAATTTAGGGTCATTTAGCTCAAAATAAATCATTAAATGCATGAAAAATATCAAATGAAGTCAGAAAGGGTTGAAAATTGATGATGTGCCTTTGAATGGTGCATATTGAACGCACAAAAATTATGGAGTTAAAATAAATTATTAAAAATAAAATCCTTTGTAATAGATGAGTTTTGTCCGAAACCCTCATACTTCCGAAGAGATTGTCCAATTTGTACACCAAGTGCATCCAGTTTTTGCCGTAACCCTCTCTACTCTTAAGAAGTTGCTATCTGGGTGAAATTATGATGTCATGCCAAGTTACAACCTTTTCAGAGTTCATTTGTACTGCTTTTCAAATTCAGGGTCATTTAGCTCAAAATAAATCATTAAATGAATGAAAAATATCAAATGAAGTTAGAAAGGGTTGAAAATTGATGATGTGGCTTTGAATGGTGCATATTGAACAAACAAAAAGTATGGAGTTAAAATAAGTTATTAAAAATTAAATCCCTTTGTAATAGGTGAGTTTTTGTCCCAAACCCTCATACTTCAAAAGAGATTGTCCAATTTGTACACGAAGTGCATCTAGTTTTTGCCGTAACCCTCTCAACTATTTAGAAGTTGCTATGTGGGTGAAATTCTGATGTCATGCCAAGTTACAACCTTTTCAGAGTTTATTTGTACTACGTTTCAAATTTAGGGTCATTTAGCTCAAAATAAATCATTGAATGCATGAGAAAATATCAAATGAAGTCAGAAAGGGTTGACAATTTATGATGTGCCTTTGAATGGTGCATATTGAACACACAAAAAGTAGGGAGTTAAAATAAGTTATTAAAAATCAAATCCCTTTGTAATAGATTAGTTTTCTTCCGAAATGCTCATACTTCGAAAGAGATTGTCCAATTTGCACACGAAGTGCATCCAGTTTTTGCCGTAACCCTCTCAACTCCTTATAAGTTTCTATATGGGTGAAATTATGAGGTCATTGTTGGAAATATGCCCTAGAGGCAATAATAAAATGGTTATTATTGTATTTCCTTGTTCATGATAATTGTCTATTGTTCATGCTATAATTGTGTTAACCGGAAACCATAATACATGTGTGAATACATAGACCACAACATGTCCCTAGTGAGCCTCTAGTTGACTAGCTCGTTGATCAATAGATGGTCACGGTTTCATGGCCATGGACATTGGATGTCATTGATAACGGGATCACATCATTAGGAGAATGATGTGATGGACAAGACCCAATTCTAAGCATAGCACAAGATCGTGTAGTTCGTTTGCTAAAGCTTTTCAATGTCAAGTATCGTTTCCTTAGACCATGAGATTGTGCAACTCCCGGATACCGTAGGAATGCTTTGGGTGTGCCAAACGTCACAACGTAACTGGGTGGCTATAAAGGTACGCTACGGGTATCTCCGAAAGTATCTGTTGGGTTGGCACGAATCGAGACTAGGATTTGTCACTCCGTGTGACGGAGAGGTATCTCTGGGCCCACTCGGTAAGACATCATCATTATGAGCTCAATGTGACTAAGGAGTTAGTCACGGGATGATGTATTACGGAACGAGTAAAGAGACTTGCCGGTAACGAGATTGAACAAGGTATGGGGATACCGACGATCGAATCTCGGGCAAGTATCATACCGATAGACAAAGGGAATTGTATACGGGATTGATTGAATCCTTGACATCGTGGTTCATCCGATGAGATCATCGTGGAGTACGTGGGAGCCAACATGGGTATCCAGATCCCGCTGTTGGTTATTGACCGGAGAGGTGTCTCGGTCATGTCTACGTGTCTCCCGAACCCGTAGGGTCTACACACTTAAGGTTCGATGACGCTAGGGTTATAGGGAAAAGGTATACGTGATTACCGAAGGTTGTTCGGAGTCCCGGATGAGATCCCGGACGTCACGAGGTGCTCCGGAATGGTCCGGAGGTAAAGATTGATATATAGGAAGTCCAGTTTCGGTCACCGGAAAGTTTTCGGGCTCATCGGTATTGTACCGGGAGTGCCGGGAGGGTGCCGGAGGACCCCCGGGAGGGGTGTGACGACCAGAGGACTTCATGGGCTGTTAGATAAAGTGTGTCAGCCCTTATTGGGCTGGGAAATACTTTAGCTAAAGGCCCATGTGGCTGGAGATAAGGAGATAAGGCAAAAAGGATTTAAAAGGAGGAGATCCACCTCCCTTGTGGGAGGTGGACTCTCCCTTTAATTCGGCCGGCCATCTCCTCTTTGGAGTAGAGGCCAAGCCAGCCCTCCACGTCCCTCCTCCTATATATACTTGAGGTTTTGGATGTTTTCAGACAAGATTTGATCTCTCTCTCTCACGGCGAAGCCCTACCTCTCTTCTTCCTCCTCCGCAGCGCTTAGGCGAAGCCCTGTCGGAATACCTTGCTACTCCACCACCACCACGCCGTCGTGCTGCTGTTGGAGCCCTTCCCCAACCTCTCCTTCCTCCTTGCTGGATCAAGGTGTTGGAGACGTCACCGGGCTGCACGTGTGTTGAACGCGGAGGTGCCGTCCGTTCGGCACTTGATCGGATCTACCGCGATCTGAATCGCTGCGAGTACGACTCCATCAACCGCGTTCTTGTAACGCTTCCGCTTAGCGATCTTCAAAGGTATGAAGATCCACTCTCCCCTTGCTCATTGCTGGTTTCTCCATAGATAGATCTTGGTGACACATAGGAAAATTTTGATTTACTACTACGTCTCCCAACAGTGGCATCATGAGCTAGGTCTATGCGTAGAATCTATGCACGAGTAGAACACAAAGCAGTTGTGGGCGTCGAGTTTGTTAATTTGCTTGCCGCTACTAGTCTTATCTTGATTCGGCGGTATTGTGGGATGAAGCGGCCCGGACCAACTTTACACGTACGCTTACGTGAGACCGGTTCCACCGCCTGACATGCACTAGATGCATAAGGTGGCTAGCGGGTGTCTGTCTCTCCTACCTTAGTCGGATCGGATTCGATGAAAAGGGTCCTTATGAAGGGTAAATAGCAATTGGCAAATCATGTTGTGGTGTTGACGTAGGTAAGAAACGTTCTTGCTAGTAACCTATAGCAGCCACGTAAAAACTTGCAACTACAAATTAGAGGACGTCTAACTTGTTTTTGCAGCATGTGCCTTGTGATGTGATATGGCCAAAGGATGTGATGTGATGCATTGTGATGTATGAATTGATCATGTTCTTGTAATAGGATTCACGACTTGCATGTCGATGATTATGACAACCGGCAGGAGCCATAGGAGTTGTCTTATTTATTGTATGACCTGCGTGTCAATCATAAACGCCATGTAATTACTTTACTTTATTGCTAAGCGTTAGCCATAGTAGTAGAAGTAATAGTTGGCGAGACAACTTCATGAAGACACAATGATGGAGATCATGATGATGGAGATCATGGTGTCGTGCCGGTGACAGTGATGATCATGGTGCCCCGAAGATGGAGATCATAGGAGCAAAATGATATTGGCCATATCATGTCACTATATTGATTGCATGTGATGTTTATCATGTTTACATCTTTTTTGCATAGAACGACGGTAGTAAATAAGATGATCTCTCAATAAAATTTCAAGAAAGGTGTTCACCCTAACTGTGCACCGTTGCTAAGGATCGTCGTTCCGAAGCACCACGTGATGATCGGGTGTGATAGGTTCTAACGTTCGCATACAACGGGTGTAAGCCAGATTTACACATGCGAAACACTTAGGTTGACTTGACGAGCCTAGCATGTATAGACATGGCCTCGGAACACGGAAGACCAAAAGGTCGAACATGAGCCGTATAGAAGATACGATCAACATAGAGATGTTCACCATGGATGACTAGTCCGTCTCACGTGATGATCGGACACGGGCTAGTTGACATGGATCATGTATCACTTGGAAGACTAGAGAGATGTCTATCTAAGTGGGAGTTCATTAATAATTTGATTAAATGAACTTAATTATCATGAACTTAGTCTAAAAATGTCCTTGCAAATTATGTCGTAGATAGCTCGCGCTGTAGCTCCCCAGTTTTATTGATACAATCCTAGAGAAAAGTAAGTTGAAAGTTGATGGTAGCAATAATGCGGACTGGGTCCGTGATCTGAGGATTGTCCTCATTGCTGCACAGAAAGCTTATGTTTTTGATGTACCGCTAACTGCATCACTCCCTCAAGCGTTGTCTGTAGATGTTGTGAACATATGACAGGCACTTTTTGATGACTACGTGATAGTTCAGTGCGTCATGCATTACGGCTTAGAATTGAGGCTTCAAAATGTTTTGAACGTCACAGAACATATGAGATGTTCTAGGAGCTGAGATTGTGATCTCAAGCTCGTGCCTATGTTGAGAGGTATGAGACCTCCAACAAGATTCTTTGCCTGCAAGATAAAGGAGAATAGCTTAATCGGTGAGCGTGTTCTCAGATTGTCTGGGTGCTACAATCACTTGAATCAAGTGGGAGTTAATCTTCCAGATGAGATAGTGATTAATGCAGTTCTCCAAGTCACTGCCACCAAGCTACTAGAGCTTCGTGATGAACTATAACATGCCAGGGATGGATAAGATGATCCTTGAGTTGTTCGTGATGTTTGACACCACGAAGGTAGAAATCAATAAGGAGCATCAAGTGTTGATGGTTAAGTGAAAACCACTAGTTTCAAAAGGGGCAAGGGCAAGAAGGGAAAAACTTCAGGAATGGCAAGCCAGTTGTTGCTCTAGTGAAGAAACCCAAGGTTGAGCCCGAACCCGAGACTAAGTGCTTCTGTTATGAGGAGAATGTTCGCTGAAGCGGAAAAACCCTAGATGATTGGTAGATAAGAAGGCTGGTAATGTCAATGGAAGTATATTTGATATACGTGTTAGTGATGTGTACCTTGCTGGTACTCCTAGTAGCACCTGGGTATTAGATACCGGTTCGGTTGCTAAGTGTTAGCAACTCGAAATAAAAGCTACGGAGTAAATGGAGACTAGCTAGGTGAAAGGTGACGATGTGTGTTGGAAGTATTTCCAAGATTGATGTGATCACCATCGCACGCTCTCTCTACCTTCAGGATTTGTGATAAACCTAAATAAATGTTATTTGGTGTTTGCGTTGAGCATAAACGTGATTAGATCATGATTAGTGCGATACGGTTATTCATATAAGTTAGAGAATAATGGTTATTCTGTTTACATGGATAATGCCTTCAATGGTCATGCACCCACTCGAAATGGTTTATCGAATCATGATCGTAGTAGTACACATATTCATAACATTGGTACCAAAAGATACAAAGTTAATAATGATAGTACCACATGCTTGTGGCACTGCCACGTAATGTCATATTGGTATAAATCGCATGAAGAAACTCCATGATGATGGATGTTTTTTGACTCACTCGATTTCGAATCGGTTGAGACATGCGAGCCATGCCTCTTGGGCAAGATGACTAAGACCCCGTCATCCAATATGATGGAGCGGGCAAGTGGCTTATTGGAATTAATACATGTTGATGTATGTGGTCCAATGAGTGTTGAAACACACAGTGGATATCGTTGTTTTCTTTACCTTCACTGATGATTTGAGTAAATATGGGGATATTTACTTAATGAAACACGAATCTGAAATGTTTGAAAGGTTCAAGGAGTTTCAGAGTGAAGTTAAAGATCATCGTGACAAGAAGATAAATGTCTATGATATGATCATGGAGGTGAATATCTAAGTTACGAGTTTGGTATGCAATTTTAGACAATGTGGAAATTGTTTCACAGCTCACGCCTCCTGGAACACCATAGTGTGATGGTGTGTTCGAACGTCGTAGTCGTGCTCTATTGGATATAGTGAGTACTATGATGTCTCTTATCGTTTTACCACTATCGTTATGGGGTTATGCATTAAAGACAAATCCATTCACTTTAACAGGGCACCATCTAAGTCTGTTGAGATGACACCGTGAGAATTATGGTTTGACAGAAGCCTAAGCTGTCATTTCTTAATGTTTGGGGCTGCGACGCTTATGTGAAAATGGGTTTTTCACCTAGCGAGCTCGAACTCAAAGCAGACAAATGCATCTTCATAGAATACCCTAATGAGACATTGGGTATACCTTCTATCTCAGATCCAAGCGCAAAAGGTGTTTGTTGATAAGAACGGGTCCTTTTTGAGAAAGAGTTTCTCTCGAAAGAATTGAGTGGGAGGAAGATAGAACTTGATAAGGTTGTTGAACCTTTGTTTCAACCAAAGAATAGCGCAACACAGAAAGATGTTTCTGTAGAGCCTACTTAGTTGAAAAGGAAGTTAATGATGATGATCATGAAGCTTCGGATCAAGTCACTATCGAACCTCGTAGGTCGACAAGGACGCGTACTGCTCCTGAGTAGTACGACAACCCTGTCTTGGAAATCATGTTGTTGGACAACGATGAACCTACGAACTATGGAGAAGCGATGGTGGGCCCGGATTCCAACAAATGGCTAGGAGCCATGAAATCCGAGAAAGGATCCATGTATGAAAACCAAGTATGGACTTTGGTAGACTTGCCTGTTGAATGGCGGGTCATTGAGTACAAATGGACCTTTGAGATAAACATAGACGCTAATGGTGAAATGTCACCGTTTATAAAGCTCGACTTGTCGCAAAGAAGTTTCCGCCAAGTTCAAGGAGTTGACTGCAATGAGATTGTCTCATCTGTAGCGATGCTAAAAGTCTATTAAAATTTTGTTAGCAGTTGCTGCATTTTTCGATTATGAAATCTGGCAGATGGATGACAAAACAAGGTTTCCGTAATGGTTTCTGTGAGGAAGAGTTGTATGTGATACAACCAGAAGGTTTTGTCAATCCTAAGGATGCTAATAATATGCAAACTCCAGCGATCCTTCTATGGACTGGAGCAAGCATCTCGGAGTTGGAATATATGCTTTGATGAGGTGATCAAAGTGTTTAAGTTTATACAAAGTTTATGAGAAACTTGTATTTGCAAGAAAGTGAGTGGGAGCACTATGGAATTTCTTATAAGAATATGTAGTTGACATATTATTGATCGGAAATGATGTAGAATTTCTGGAAGAGCATGAAGGGTTGTTTGAAAAGTTTTGTTTTTCAAAGGAAGACCCAGATAAAGCTACTATTTTATTGAGCATCAAGATCTATAGGGATAGATCTATTCGCTTGATAAGTTTTTTCGACGAAGACATACCTTGACAAGTTTTTGAAGGAGTTCAAAATAGATGGGTCAAAGAAGGAGTTCTTGACTGTATTGTAAGGTGTGAAATTGAGTAAGACTCAATACCCGACCACGGCAGAAGATAAAGAAGAGATGAGTGTCATCTCCTATGCTTTAGCCATAGGCTCTATATAGTATGCCATGCTGTGTACCGCACCTGTGTGTGCCTTGCCATGAGTCTGTCAAGGGGTACAAGAGTAATCCAAGAGTGGATCACTAGACAGCGGTCAAAGTTAGCCTTAGTAACTTGAGAACTAAGGAAATATTTCTCGATTATGGAGGTGATAAAGAGTTCATCGTAAAGTGTTACGATGATGCAAGCTTTAAAACCAATCCGGATGACTCTTAGTAGAAATCCAGCTACGTATAGTGGAGCAGCCATTTGGAATAGCTCCAAGTGGAGCATGGGAGTAGTATCTACAAATATGACATGGAAAGTTTGTAAGGTACACACGGATCTGAATGTCGCAGACCCGTTGACTAAAACCTCTTTCACGAGCAGGACATGAACAAACCCCAGAACTTATTGGGTGTTAATCACATGATGATATGATCACATGGTGATGTAAGTGTTAATCACATGGTGATGTGAACTAGATTATTGACTCTAGTGCAAGTGGGAGACTGTTGGAAATATGCCCTAGAGGCAATAATAAAATGGTTATTATTGTATTTCCTTGTTCATGATAATTGTCTATTGTTCATGCTATAATTGTGTTAACCGGAAACCATAATACATGTGTGAATACATAGACCACAACATGTCCCTAGTGAGCCTCTAGTTAACTAGCTCGTTGATCAATAGATGGTCACGGTTTCATGGCCATGGACATTGGATGTCATTGATAACGGGATCACATCATTAGGAGAATGATGTGATGGACAAGACCCAATTCTAAGCATAGCACAAGATCGTGTAGTTCGTTTGCTAAAGCTTTTCAATGTCAAGTATCGTTTCCTTAGACCATGAGATTGTGCAACTCCCGGATACCGTAGGAATGCTTTGGGTGTGCCAAACGTCACAACGTAACTGGGTGGCTATAAAGGTACGCTACGGGTATCTCCGAAAGTATCTGTTGGGTTGGCACGAATCGAGACTGGGATTTGTCACTCCGTGTGACGGAGAGGTATCTCTGGGCCCACTCGGTAAGACATCATCATTATGAGCTCAATGTGACTAAGGAGTTAGTCACGGGATGATGTATTACGGAACGAGTAAAGAGACTTGACGGTAACGAGATTGAACAAGGTATGGGGATACCGACGATCGAATCTCGGGCAAGTATCATACCGATAGACAAAGGGAATTGTATACGGGATTGATTGAATCCTTGACATCGTGGTTCATCCGATGAGATCATCGTGGAGTACGTGGGAGCCAACATGGGTATCCAGATCCCGCTGTTGGTTATTGACCGGAGAGGTGTCTCGGTCATGTCTACGTGTCTCCCGAACCCGTAGGGTCTACACACTTAAGGTTCGATGACGCTAGGGTTATAGGGAAAAGGTATACGTGATTACCGAAGGTTGTTCGGAGTCCCGGATGAGATCCCGGACGTCATGAGGAGCTCCGGAATGGTCCGGAGGTAAAGATTGATATATAGGAAGTCCAATTTCGGTCACCGGAAAGTTTTCGGGCTCATCGGTATTGTACCGGGAGTGCCGGGAGGGTGCCGGAGGACCCCCGGGAGGGGTGTGACGACCAGAGGACTTCATGGGCTGTTAGATAAAGTGTGTCAGCCCTTATTGGGCTGGGAAATACTTTTGCTAAAGGCCCATGTGGCTGGAGATAAGGAGATAAGGCAAAAAGGATTTAAAAGGAGGAGATCCACCTCCCTTGTGGGAGGTGGACTCTCCCTTTAATTCGGCCGGCCATCTCCTCTTTGGAGTAGAGGCCAAGCCAGCCCTCCACGTCCCTCCTCCTATATATACTTGAGGTTTTGGATGTTTTGAGACAAGATTTGATCTCTCTCTCTCACGGCGAAGCCCTACCTCTCTTCTTCCTCCTCCGCAGCGCTTAGGCGAAGCCCTGTCGGAATACCTTGCTACTCCACCACCACCACGCCGTCGTGCTGCTGTTGGAGCCCTTCCCCAACCTCTCCTTCCTCCTTGCTGGATCAAGGTGTTGGAGACGTCACCGGGCTGCACGTGTGTTGAACGCGGAGGTGCCGTCCGTTCGGCACTTGATCGGATCTACCGCGATCTGAATCGCTGCGAGTACGACTCCATCAACCGCGTTCTTGTAACGCTTCCGCTTAGCGATCTTCAAAGATATGAAGATCCACTCTCCCCTTGCTCATTGCTGGTTTCTCCATAGATAGATCTTGGTGACACGTAGGAAAATTTTGATTTACTACTACGTCTCCCAACAGTCATTCCAAGTTACAACCTTTTCAGAGTTCATTTCTACTGCTTTTCCAATTCAGGGTCATTTAGCTCAAAATAAATCATTAAATGCATGAAAAATATCAAATGAAGTGAGAAAGGGTTGAAAATTGATGATGTGCCTTTGAATGGTGCATATTGAACACACAAAAATTATGGAGTTAAAATAAGTTATTAAAAAGTTAATCCCTTTGTAATAGATGAGTTTTCGTCCGAAACCCTCAATACTTCGAAAAAGATTGTCCAATTTGTACACGAAGTGCATGCAGTTTCTGCCGTAACCCTCTCAACTCTTTAGAAGTAGCTATGTGGGTGAAATTCAGATGTCAGGCCAATTTACAAACTTTTCAGAGTTCATTTGTACTGGGTTTTCAAATTTAGGGTCATTTAGCTCAAAATAAATAATTAAATGCATGAAAAATATCAAATGAAGCCAGAAAGGGTTGACAATTGATGATGTGCCTTTGAATGGTGCATATTGAACACAAAAAAAGTATGGAGTTAAAATAAGTTATTAAAAATGAAATCCCGTTGTAATAGGTGAGTGTTTGTCCCAAACCCTCATACTTCGAAAGAGAATGTCCAATTTGTACACGAAGTGCATTTAGTTTTTGCCGTATCCCTCTCAACTATTTAGAAGTTTCTATGTGGGTGAAATTATATTGCCATGCAAAGTTACAACCTTTTCAGAGTTCATTTGTACTACTTTTTAAATTTAGGGTCATTTAGCTCAAAATAAATCATTAAATTTATTTAAAATATAGAATGAAGTCGAAAAGGTTTGAAAATGGATGATGTGCCTTTGAATGGTGCATATTGAACACACGAAAAGTATGGAGTTAAAATGAGTTATTAAAAATGAAATCCCTTGGTAATAGATGCGTTTTCGTCCGAAATCCTCATACTTCGAAAGGAATTGGTCCAATTTGTACACGAAGTGCATCCAGTTTTTGTCGTAACCCTCTCAACTCTTTAGAAGCTGCTATGTGGGTGAAATTATGATGTCATGGCAAGTTACAACCTTTTCAGAGTTCATTTATACTGCTTTTCAAATTTAGGGTCATTTAGCTCAAAATAAATCATTAAATGCATGAAAAATATCAAATGAAGTCAGAAAGGGTTGAAAATTGATGGTGTGCCTTTGAATGGTGCATATTGAACGCACAAAAATTATGAAGTTAAAATAAATTATTAAAAATAAAATCCTTTGTAATATATGAGTTTTGTCCGAAACCCTCATACTTCCGAAGAGATTGTCCAATTTGTACACCAAGTGCATCCAGTTTTTGCCGTAACCCTCTCAACTCTTAAGAAGTTGCTATCTGGGTGAAATTATGATGTCATGCCAAGTTACAACCTTTTAAGAGTTCATTTGTACTGCTTTTCAAATTCAGGGTCATTTAGCTCAAAATAAATCATTAAATGAATGAAAAATATCAAATGAAGTTAGAAAGGGTTGAAAATTGATGATGTGCCTTTGAATGGTGCATATTGAACAAACAAAAAGTATGGAGTTAAAATAAGTTATTAAAAATGAAATCCCTTTGTAATAGGTGAGTTTTTGTCCGAAACCCTCATACTTCAAAAGAGATTGTCCAATTTGTACACGAAGTGCATCTAGTTTTTGCCGTAACCCTCTCAACTATTTAGAAGTTGCTATGTGGGTGAAATTCTGATGTCATGCCAAGTTACAACCTTTTAAGAGTTCATTTGTACTGCCTTTTAAATTTAGGGTCATTTAGCTCAAAATAAATCATTAAATGCATTCAAAATATCAAATGAAGTCACAAAGGGTTGAAAATTGATGGTGTGCCTTTGAATGGTGCATATTGAACACACAAAAAGTATGGAGTTAAAATAGGTTATTAAAAATGAAATCCCTTTGTGATAGATGCGTTTTCGTCCGAAACCCTCATACTTCGAAAGAGATTGTCCAATTTGTACACCAAGTGCATCCAGTTTTTGTCGTAACCCTCTCAACTCTTAAGAAGTTAATATGTGGGCGAAATTATGATGTCATGCCAAGTTACAACCTTTTCAGAGTTCATTTTCACTGCTTTTCAAATTCAGGGTCTTTTAGCTCAAAATAAATCATTAAATGCATGAAAAATATCAAATGAAGTCAAAAAGGGTTAAAAATTCATGATGTGCCTGTGAATGGTGCATGTTGAACACAAAAAAAGTATGGAGTTAAAATAAGTTATTAAAAATGAAATCCCTTTTTAATAGGTGAGTTTTTGTGCCAAACCCTCATACTTCGAAAGAGATTGTCCAATTTGTACACGAAGTGCCTCTAGTTTTTGCCGTAACCCTATCAACTATTTAGAAGTTGCTATGCGGGTGAAATTATGATGTCATGCCAAGTTACAACCTTTTTAGAGTTCATTTGTACTGTTTTTTAAATTTAGGGTCATTTAGCTCAAAATAAATCAACTAATGCATCAAAAATATCAAATGAATTCAGAAAGAGTTGAAAATTGATGATGTGCCTTTGAATGGTGCATGTTGAACACACAAAAATTATGGAGTTAAAATAAGTTATTAAAAATGAAATCCCTTTGTAATAGATGCGTTTTCGTCCGAAACCCTCATACTTCGAAAGAGATTGTCCAATTTGTCCACCAAGTGCTTCCAGTTTTTGCCGTAAACCTCTCAACTCTTAAGAAGTTCTATGTGGGTGAAATTACTATGTCCTGCCAAGTTACAACCTTTTCAGAGTTCATTTGTACTGCTTTTCAAATTCTGGACCATTTAGCTCAAAATAAATCATTAAATGCATGAAAAATATCAAATGAAGTCAGAAAGGGTTGAAAATTGATGATGTGCCTTTGAATGGTGCATATTGAACACACAAAATGTATGGAGTTAAAGTAAGTTATTAAAAAATCAAATCCCTTTGTAATAGATGAGTTTTCGTCCGAAACCATCATACTTCAAAAGAGATTGTCCAATTTATACACGACGTGCGTCCAGTTATTGCCGTAACCCTCTGAACTATTTAGAAGTTTCTATGTGGGTGAAATTATGATGTCATGCCAAGTTAAAACCTTTTCAGAGTTCATTTGTACTGCATTTGAAATTTAGGGTCATTTAGCTCAAAATTAATCATCAAATGCATGAAAAATATCAAATGAAGTCAGAAAGGGTTGACAATTGACGATGTGCCTTTGAATGGTGCATATTGAACACACAAAAAGTATGGAGTTAAAATCGGTTATTAAAAATCAAATCCCTTTGTGATAGATGCGTTTTCGTCCGAAACCCTCATACTTCGAAAGAGATTATCCAATTTGTACACCAAGTGCATCCAGTTTTTGCCGTAGCCCTCTCAACTCTTAAGAAATTGATATGTGGGTGAAATTATGATGTCATGCCAAGTTACAACCTTTTCAGAGTTCATTTGCACTGCTTTTCAAATTAAGGGTCTTTTAGCTCAAAATAAATCATTAAATGCATGAAAAATATCAAATGAAGTCAAAAAGGGTTAAAAATTCATGATGTGCCTGTGAATGGTGCATGTTGAACACACAAAAATTATGGAGTTAAAATAAGTTATTAAAAATGAAATCTCTTTGTAATAGGTGAGTTTTTGTCCCAAACCCTCATACTTCGAAAGACATTGTCCAATTTGTACACGAAGTGCCTCTAGTTTTTGCCGTAAACCTCTCAACTATTTAGAAGTTGCTATGTGGGCGAAATTATGATGCCATGCCAAGTTACAACCTTTTCAGAGTTCATTTGTACTACTTTTTAAATTTAGGGACATTTAGCTCAAAATAAATCATTAAATTTATTAAAAATAGAAAATGAAGTCAGAAAGGTTTGAAAATGGATGATGTGCCTTTGAATGGTGCATATTGAACACACGAAAAGTATGGAGTTAAAATGAGTTATTAAAAATGAAATCCCTTGGTAATAGATGCGTTTTCGTCCGAAATCCTCATACTTCGAAAGGAATTTGTCCAATTTGTACACGAAGAGCATCCATTTTTTGTCGTAACCCTCTCAACTCTTTAGAAGCTCCTATGTGGGTGAAATTATGATGTCATGGCAAGTTACAACCTTTTTAGAGTTCATTTATACTGCTTTTCAAATTTAGGGTCATTTAGCTCAAAATAAATCATTAAATGCATGAAAAATATCAAATGAAGTCAGAAAGGGTTGAAAATTGATGATGTGCCTTTGAATGGTGCATATTGAACGCACAAAAATTATGGAGTTAAAATAAATTATTAAAAATAAAATCCTTTGTAATAGATGAGTTTTGTCCGAAACCCTCATACTTCCGAAGAGATTGTCCAATTTGTACACCAAGTGCATCCAGTTTTTGCCGTAACCCTCTCTACTCTTAAGAAGTTGCTATCTGGGTGAAATTATGATGTCATGCCAAGTTACAACCTTTTCAGAGTTCATTTGTGCTGCTTTTCAAATTCAGGGTCATTTAGCTCAAAATAAATCATTAAATGAATGAAAAATATCAAATGAAGTTAGAAAGGGTTGAAAATTGATGATGTGGCTTTGAATGGTGCATATTGAACAAACAAAAAGTATGGAGTTAAAATAAGTTATTAAAAATTAAATCCCTTTGTAATAGGTGAGTTTTTGTCCGAAACCCTCATACTTCAAAAGAGATTGTCCAATTTGTACACGAAGTGCATCTAGTTTTTGCCGTAACCCTCTCAACTATTTAGAAGTTGCGATGTGGGTGAAATTCTGAAATCATGCCAAGTTACAACTTTTTAAGAGTTCATTTGTACTGCCTTTTAAATTTAGGGTCATTTAGCTCAAAATAAATCATTAAATGCATTAAAAATATCAAATGAAGTCACAAAGGGTTGAAAATTGATGATGTGCCTTTGAATGGTGCATATTGAACACACAAAAAGTATGGAGTTAAAATAGGTTATTAAAAATGAAATCCCTTTGTGATAGATGCGTTTTCGTCCGAAACCCTCAGATTCGAAAGAGATTGTCCAATTTGTACACCAAGTGCGTCCAGTTTTTGCCGTAACCCTCTCAACTCTTAAGAAGTTAATATGTGGGTGAAATTATGATGTCATGCCAAGTTACAACCTTTTCAGAGTTCATTTTCACTGCTTTTCAAATTCAGGGTCTTTTAGCTCAAAATAAATCATTAAATGCATGAAAAATATCAAATGAAGTCACAAAGGGTTGAAAATTGATGGTGTGCCTTTGAATGGTGCATATTGAACACACAAAAAGTATGGAGTTAAAATAGGTTATTAAAAATGAAATCCCTTTGTGATAGATGCGTTTTCGTCCGAAACCCTCATACTTCGAAAGAGATTGTCCAATTTGTACACCAAGTGCATCCAGTTTTTGTCGTAACCCTCTCAACTCTTAAGAAGTTAATATGTGGGTGAAATTATGATGTCATGCCAAGTTACAACCTTTTCAGAGTTCATTTTCACTGCTTTTCAAATTCAGGGTCTTTTAGCTCAAAATAAATCATTGAATGCATGAAAAATATCAAATGAAGTCAAAAAGGGTTAAAAATTCATGATGTGCCTGTGAATGGTGCATGTTGAACACAAAAAAAGTATGGAGTTAAAATAAGTTATTAAAAATGAAATCCCTTTTTAATAGGTGAGTTTTTGTCCCAAACCCTCATACTTCGAAAGAGATTGTCCAATTTGTACACGAAGTGCCTCTAGTTTTTGCCGTAACCCTATCAACTATTTAGAAGTTGCTATGTGGGTGAAATTATGATGTCATGCCAAGTTACAACCTTTTTAGAGTTCATTTGTACTGTTTTTTAAATTTAGGGTCATTTAGCTCAAAATAAATCAACTAATGCATCAAAAATATCAAATGAACTCAGAAAGGGTTGAAAATTGATGATGTGCCTTTGAATGGTGCATGTTGAACACACAAAAATTATGGAGTTAAAATAAGTTATTAAAAATGAAATCCCTTTGTAATAGATGCGTTTTCGTCCAAAACCCTCATACTTCGAAAGAGATTGTCCAATTTGTCCACCAAGTGCTTCCAGTTTTTGCCGTAAACCTCTCAACTCTTAAGAAGTTCTATGTGGGTGAAATTACTATGTCCTGCCAAGTTACAACCTTTTCAGAGTTCATTTGTACTGCTTTTCAAATTCTGGACCATTTAGCTCAAAATAAATCATTAAATGCATGAAAAATATCAAATGAAGTCACAAAGGGTTGAAAATTGATGATGTGCCTTTGAATGGTGCATATTGAACACACAAAATGTATGGAGTTAAAGTAAGTTATTAAAAAATCAAATCCCTTTGTAATAGATGAGTTTTCGTCCGAAACCATCATACTTCAAAAGAGATTGTCCAATTTATACACGACGTGCGTCCAGTTATTGCCGTAACCCTCTGAACTCTTTAGAAGTTTCTATGTGGGTGAAATTATGATGTCATGCCAAGTTAAAACCTTTTCAGAGTTCATTTGTACTGCATTTGAAATTTAGGGGCATTTAGCTCAAAATTAATCATCAAATGCATGAAAAATATCAAATGAAGTCAGAAAGGGTTGACAATTGATGATGTGCCTTTGAATGGTGCATATTGAACACACAAAAAGTATGGAGTTAAAATCGGTTATTAAAAATCAAATCCCTTTGTAATAGATGCGTTTTCGTCCGAAACCCTCATACTTCGAAAGAGATTATCCAATTTGTACACCAAGTGCATCCAATTTTTGCCGTAGCCCTCTCAACTCTTAAGAAATTGATATGTGGGTGAAATTATGATGTCATGCCAAGTTACAACCTTTTCAGAGTTCATTTGCACTGCTTTTCAAATTAAGGGTCTTTTAGCTCAAAATAAATCATTAAATGCATGAAAAATATCAAATGAAGTCAAAAAGGGTTAAAAATTCATGATGTGCCTGTGAATGGTGCATGTTGAACACACAAAAATTATGGAGTTAGAATAAGTTATTAAAAATGAAATCTCTTTGTAATAGGTGAGTTTTTGTCCCAAACCCTCATACTTCGAAAGACATTGTCCAATTTGTACACGAAGTGCCTCTAGTTTTTGCCGTAACCCTCTCAACTATTTAGAAGTTGCTATGTGGGCGAAATTACGATGCCATGCCAAGTTACAACCTTTTCAGAGTTCATTTGTACTACTTTTTAAATTTAGGGACATTTAGCTCAAAATAAATCATTAAATTTATTAAAAATAGAAAATGAAGTCAGAAAGGTTTGAAAATGGATGATGTGCCTTTGAATGGTGCATATTGAACACACGAAAAGTATGGAGTTAAAATGAGTTATTAAAAATGAAATCCCTTGGTAATAGATGCGTTTTCGTCCGAAATCCTCATACTTCGAAAGGAATTTGTCCAATTTGTACACGAAGTGCATCCATTTTTTGTCGTAACCCTCTCAACTCTTTAGAAGCTCCTATGTGGGTGAAATTATGATGTCATGGCAAGTTACAACCTTTTTAGAGTTCATTTATACTGCTTTTCAAATTTAGGGTCATTTAGCTCAAAATAAATCATTAAATGCATGAAAAATATCAAATGAAGTCAGAAAGGGTTGAAAATTGATGATGTGCCTTTGAATGGTGCATATTCAACGCACAAAAATTATGGAGTTAAAATAAATTATTAAAAATAAAATCCTTTGTAATAGATGAGTTTTGTCCGAAACCCTCATACTTCCGAAGATATTGTCCAATTTGTACACCAAGTGCATCCAGTTTTTGCCGTAACCCTCTCTACTATTAAGAAGTTGCTATCTGGGTGAAATTATGATGTCATGCCAAGTTACAACCTTTTCAGAGTTCATTTGTACTGCTTTTCAAATTCAGGGTCATTTAGCTCAAAATAAATCATTAAATGAATGAAAAATATCAAATGAAGTTAGAAAGGGTTGAAAATTGATGATGTGGCTTTGAATGGTGCATATTGAACAAACAAAAAGTATGGAGTTAAAATAAGTTATTAAAAATTTAATCCCTTTGTAATAGGTGAGTTTTTGTCCCAAACCCTCATACTTCAAAAGAGATTGTCCAATTTGTACACGAAGTGCATCTAGTTTTTGCCGTAACCCTCTCAACTATTTAGAAGTTGCTATGTGGGTGAAATTCTGATGTCATGCCAAGTTACAACCTTTTAAGAGTTCATTTGTACTGCCTTTTAAATTTAGGGTCATTTAGCTCAAAATAAATCATTAAATGCATTAAAAATATCAAATGAAGTCACAAAGGGTTGAAAATTGATGATGTTCCTTTGAATGGTGCATATTGAACACACAAAAAGTATGGAGTTAAAATAGGTTATTAAAAATGAAATCCCTTTGTGATAGATGCGTTTTCGTCCGAAACCCTCAGATTCGAAAGAGATTGTCCAATTTGTACACCAAGTGCGTCCAGTTTTTGCCGTAACCCTCTCAACTCTTAAGAAGTTAATATGTGGGTTAAATTATGATGTCATGCCAAGTTACAACCTTTTCAGAGTTCATTTTCACTGCTTTTCAAATTCAGGGTCTTTTAGCTCAAAATAAATCATTAAATGCATGAAAAATATCAAATGAAGTCACAAAGGGTTGAAAATTGATGGTGTGCCTTTGAATGGTGCATATTGAACACACAAAAAGTATGGAGTTAAAATAGGTTATTAAAAATGAAATCCCTTTGTGATAGATGCGTTTTCGTCCGAAACCCTCAGATTCGAAAGAGATTGTCCAATTTGTACACCAAGTGCGTCCAGTTTTTGCCGTAACCCTCTCAACTCTTAAGAAGTTAATATGTGGGTGAAATTATGATGTCATGCCAAGTTACAACCTTTTCAGAGTTCATTTTCACTGCTTTTCAAATTCAGGGTCTTTTAGCTCAAAATAAATCATTAAATGCATGAAAAATATCAAATGAAGTCACAAAGGGTTGAAAATTGATGGTGTGCCTTTGAATGGTGCATATTGAACACACAAAAAGTATGGAGTTAAAATAGGTTATTAAAAATGAAATCCCTTTGTGATAGATGCGTTTTCGTCCGAAACCCACATACTTCGAAAGAGATTGTCCAATTTGTACACCAAGTGCATCCAGTTTTTGTCGTAACCCTCTCAACTCTTAAGAAGTTAATATGTGGGTGAAATTATGATGTCATGCCAAGTTACAACCTTTTCAGAGTTCATTTTCACTGCTTTTCAAATTCAGGGTCTTTTAGCTCAAAATAAATCATTGAATGCATGAAAAATATCAAATGAAGTCAAAAAGGGTTAAAAATTCATGATGTGCCTGTGAATGGTGCATGTTGAACACAAAAAAAGTATGGAGTTAAAATAAGTTATTAAAAATGAAATCCCTTTTTAATAGGTGAGTTTTTGTCCCAAACCCTCATACTTCGAAAGAGATTGTCCAATTTGTACACGAAGTGCCTCTAGTTTTTGCCGTAACCCTATCAACTATTTAGAAGTTGCTATGTGGGTGAAATTATGACGTCATGCCAAGTTACAACCTTTTTAGAGTTCATTTGTACTGTTTTTTAAATTTAGGGTCATTTAGCTCAAAATAAATCAACTAATGCATCAAAAATATCAAATGAACTCAGAAAGGGTTGAAAATTGATGATGTGCCTTTGAATGGTGCATGTTGAACACACAAAAATTATGGAGTTAAAATAAGTTATTAAAAATGAAATCCCTTTGTAATAGATGCGTTTTCGTCCGAAACCCTCATACTTCGAAAGAGATTGTCCAATTTGTCCACCAAGTGCTTCCAGTTTTTGCCGTAAACCTCTCAACTCTTAAGAAGTTCTATGTGGGTGAAATTACTATGTCCTGCCAAGTTACAACCTTTTCAGAGTTCATTTGTACTGCTTTTCAAATTCTGGACCATTTAGCTCAAAATAAATCATTAAATGCATGAAAAATATCAAATGAAGTCAGAAAGGGTTGAAAATTGATGATGTGCCTTTGAATGGTGCATATTGAACACACAAAATGTATGGAGTTAAAGTAAGTTATTAAAAAATCAAATCCCTTTGTAATAGATGAGTTTTCGTCCGAAACCATCATACTTCAAAAGAGATTGTCCAATTTATACACGACGTGCGTCCAGTTATTGCCGTAACCCTCTGAACTCTTTAGAAGTTTCTATGTGGGTGAAATTATGATGTCATGCCAAGTTAAAACCTTTTCAGAGTTCATTTGTACTGCATTTGAAATTTAGGGTCATTTAGCTCAAAATTAATCATCAAATGCATGAAAAATATCAAATGAAGTCAGAAAGGGTTGACAATTGATGATGTGCCTCTGAATGGTGCATATTGAACACACAAAAAGTATGGAGTTAAAATCGGTTATTAAAAATCAAATCCCTTTGTGATAGATGCGTTTTCGTCCGAAACCCTCATACTTCGAAAGAGATTATCCAATTTGTACACCAAGTGCATCCAGTTTTTGCCGTAGCCCTCTCAACTCTTAAGAAATTGATATGTGGGTGAAATTATGATGTCATGCCAAGTTACAACCTTTTCAGAGTTCATTTGCACTGCTTTTCAAATTAAGGGTCTTTTAGCTCAAAATAAATCATTAAATGCATGAAAAATATCAAATGAAGTCAAAAAGGGTTAAAAATTCATGATGTGCCTGTGAATGGTGCATGTTGAACACACAAAAATTATGGAGTTAAAATAAGTTATTAAAAATGAAATCTCTTTGTAATAGGTGAGTTTTTGTCCCAAACCCTCATACTTCGAAAGACATTGTCCAATTTGTACACGAAGTGCCTCTAGTTTTTGCCGTAACCCTCTCAACTATTTAGAAGTTGCTATGTGGGCGAAATTATGATGCCATGCCAAGTTACAACCTTTTCAGAGTTCATTTGTACTACTTTTTAAATTTAGGGACATTTAGCTCAAAATAAATCATTAAATTTATTAAAAATAGAAAATGAAGTCAGAAAGGTTTGAAAATGGATGATGTGCCTTTGAATGGTGCATATTGAACACACGAAAAGTATGGAGTTAAAATGAGTTATTAAAAATGAAATCCCTTGGTAATAGATGCGTTTTCTTCCGAAATCCTCATACTTCGAAAGGAATTTGTCCAATTTGTACACGAAGTGCATCCATTTTTTGTCGTAACCCTCTCAACTCTTTAGAAGCTCCTATGTGGGTGAAATTATGATGTCATGGCAAGTTACAACCTTTTTAGAGTTCATTTATACTGCTTTTCAAATTTAGCGTCATTTAGCTCAAAATAAATCATTAAATGCATGAAAAATATCAAATGAAGTCAGAAAGGGTTGAAAATTGATGATGTGCCTTTGAATGGTGCATATTGAACGCACAAAAATTATGGAGTTAAAATAAATTATTAAAAATAAAATCCTTTGTAATAGATGAGTTTTGTCCGAAACCCTCATACTTCCGAAGAGATTGTCCAATTTGTACACCAAGTGCATCCAGTTTTTGCCGTAACCCTCTCTACTCTTAAGAAGTTGCTATCTGGGTGAAATTATGATGTCATGCCAAGTTACAACCTTTTCAGAGTTCATTTGTACTGCTTTTCAAATTCAGGGTCATTTAGCTCAAAATAAATCATTAAATGAATGAAAAATATCAAATGAAGTTAGAAAGGGTTGAAAATTGATGATGTGGCTTTGAATGGTGCATATTGAACAAACAAAAAGTATGGAGTTAAAATAAGTTATTAAAAATTAAATCCCTTTGTAATAGGTGAGTTTTTGTCCCAAACCCTCATACTTCAAAAGAGATTGTCCAATTTGTACACGAAATGCATCTAGTTTTTGCCGTAACCCTCTCAACTATTTAGAAGTTGCTATGTGGGTGAAATTCTGATGTCATGCCAAGTTACAACCTTTTAAGAGTTCATTTGTACTGCCTTTTAAATTTAGGGTCATTTAGCTCAAAAT
This sequence comes from Hordeum marinum, assembly GCA_022496015.1. Taxonomy (NCBI): domain Eukaryota; kingdom Viridiplantae; phylum Streptophyta; class Magnoliopsida; order Poales; family Poaceae; genus Hordeum; species Hordeum marinum. Next base: position 220,144,972 of record CM039672.1, read on the forward strand.
AAATCATTAAATGCATGAAAAATATCAAATGAAGTCAAAAAGGGTTAAAAATTCATGATGTGCCTGTGAATGGTGCATGTTGAACACACAAAAAGTATGGAGTTAAAATAAGTTATTAAAAATGAAATCCCTTTTTAATAGGTGAGTTTTTGTCGCAAACCCTCATACTTCGAAAGAGATTGTCCAATTTGTACACGAAGTGCCTCTAGTTTTTGCCGTAACCCTATCAACTATTTAGAAGTTGCTATGTGGGTGAAATTATGATGTCATGCCAAGTTACAACCTTTTCAGAGTTCATTTGTACTGTTTTTTAAATTTAGGGTCATTTAGCTCAAAATAAATCATTAAATGCATCAAAAATATCAAATGAAGTCAGAAAGGGTTGAAAATTGATGATGTGCCTTTGAATGGTGCATATTGAACACAGAAAAATTATGGAGTTAAAATAAGTTATTAAAAATGAAATCCCTTTGTAATAGATGCGTTTTCGTCCGAAACCCTCATACTTCGAAAGAGCTTGTCCAATTTGTCCACCAAGTGCTTCCAGTTTTTGCCGTAAACCTCTCAACTCTTAAGAAGTTCTATGTGGGTGAAATTACTATGTCCTGCCAAGTTACAACCTTTTCAGAGTTCATTTGTACTGCTTTTCAAATTCTGGACCATTTAGCTCAAAATAAATCATTAAATGCATGAAAAATATCAAATGAAGTCAGAAAGGGTTAAAATTTGATGATGTGCCTTTGAATGGTGCATATTGAACACACAAAAAGTATGGAGTTAAAGTAAGTTATTAAAAATCAAATCCCTTTGTAATAGATGAGTTTTCGTCTGAAACGATCATACTTCAAAAGAGATTGTCGAGTTTATACACCAAGTGCATCCAGTTTTTGCCGTAACACTCTCAACTCTTAAGAAGTTGCTATGCGGGTGAAATTATGCTGTCATGCCAAGTTACAACCTTTTCAGAGTTCATTTGTTCTGCATTTGAAATTTAGGGTCATTTAGCTCAAAATTAATCATTAAATGCATGAAAAATATCAAATGAAGTCAGAAAGGGTTGAAAATTGATGATGTGCCTTTGAATGGTTCATATTGAACACACAAAAACTATGGAGTTAAAATAAGTTATTAAAAATGAAATCCCTTTGTAATAGATGAGTTTTCGTCCGAAACCCTCATACTTCAAAAGAGATTGTCCAATTTGTACACGAAGTGCATCCGTTTTTTGCCGTAAGCCTCACAAAACTTTAGATGTTGCTATCTGGGTGAAATTATGATGTCATGCCAAGTTACAACCTTTTCAGAGTTCATTTGTACTACTTTACAAATTTAGGGTCATTTAGGTCAAAATAAATCATCAAATGCATGAAAAAATTCAAATGAACTCAGAAAGGGTTGATAATTGATGATGTGCCTTTGAATGGTGCATATTGAACACACAAAAATTATGGAGTTAAAATAAGTTATTAAAATGAAATCCCTTTGTAATAGATGCGTTTTCGTTCGAAACCCTCATACTTCGAAAGAGATTGTCCAATTTGTACACGAAGTGCATCCAGTTTTTGCTGTAACCCTCTCAACTATTTAGAATTTGCTATGTGGGTGAAATTATGATGTCATGCCAAGTTACAACCTTTTGAGAGTTCATTTGTACTACTTTTTAAATTTAGGGTCATTTAGCTCAAAATAAATCATTAAATGCATGAAAAATATCAAATGAAGTCAGAAAGGGTTGAAAAATTATGATGTGCCTTTGAATGGTGCATATTGAACACACAAAAAGTATGGAGTTAAAATAAGTTATTAAAAATCAAATCCCTTTGTAATAGATGAGTTTTCGTCAGAAACCATCATACTTCAAAAGAGATTGTCCAATTTGTACACAAAGTGCATCCAGTTTTTGCCGTAACCCTCTCAACTCTTTAGAAGTTGCTATGTGGGTGAAATTATGATGTCATGCCAACTTACAACCTTTTCAGAGTTCATTGTACTGCTTTTCAAATTTTAAGGTCATTTAGCTCAAAATAAATCATTAAATGCATGAAAAATATCAAATGAAGTCAGAAAAGGTTCAAAATTGATGATGTTCCTTTGAATGGTGCATATTGAAAACACAAAAAGTATGGATTTAAAATAAGTTATTAAATATAAAATCCCTTTGTAATAGGTGAGTTTTCGTCTGAAACGCTCATACTTCCAAAGAGATTGTCCAATTTGTACACCAAGTGCATCCAATTTTTGCCATAACCCCCTCAACTCTTAAGAAGTTGCTATGTGGGTGAAATTATGATGTCATGCCAAGTTACAACCTTTTCAGAAATCATTCGTACTGCTTTTCAAATTTAGGGTCGTTTAGCTCAAAATAAATCATTAAATGCATGAAAAATATCAAATGAAGTCAGAAAGGGTTGAAAATTGATGATGTGCCTTTGAATGGTGCATATTGAACACACAAAAAGTATGGAGTTAAAATAATTTATGTAATATTAAATCCCTTTGTAATAGATGAGTTTTCGTCCGAAACCCTCATACTTCCAAAGAGATTGTCCAATTTGTACACCAAGTGCATCAAGTTTTTGCCGTACCCCTCTCAACTCTTAAGAAGTTGCGATGTGGGTGAAATTCTGATGTCATGCCAAGTTTCAACCTTTTCAGAGTGCATTTGTACTGCTAGGGTCAGTTAGCTCAAAATAAATCATTAAATGCATGAAAAATATCAAATGAAGTCAGAAAGGGTTGAAAATTAATGATGTGCCTTTGAAAGGTGCATATTGAACACACAAAAAGTATGGAGTTAAAGTAAGTTATTAAAAATCAAATCCCTTTGTAATAGATGAGTTTTCGTCTGAAACGATCATACTTCAAAAGAGATTGTCGAGTTTATACACCAAATGCATCCAGTTTTTGCCGTAACCCTCTCAACTCTTAAGAAGTTGCTATGCGGGTGAAATTATGCTGTCATGCCAAGTTACAACCTTTTCAGAGTTCATTTGTACTGCATTTGAAATTTAGGGTCATTTAGCTCAAAATTAATCATTAAATGCATGAAAAATATCAAATGAAGTTAGAAAGGGTTGAAAATTGATGATGTGTCTTTGAATGGTTCATATTGAACACACAAAAACTATGGAGTTAAAATAAGTTATTAAAAATGAAATCCCTTTGTAATAGATGAGTTTTCGTTCGAAACCCTCATACTTCAAAAGAGATTGTCCAATTTGTATACGAAGTGCATCCGTTTTTTGCCGTAAGCCTCACAAAACTTTAGATGTTGCTATCTGGGTGAAATTATGATGTCATGCCAAGTTACAACCTTTTCAGAGTTCATTTGTACTACTTTTCAAATTTAGGGTCATTTAGGTCAAAATAAATCATCAAATGCATGAAAAAATTCAAATGAACTCAGAAAGGGTTGATAATTGATGATGTGCCTTTGAATGGTGCATATTGAACACACAAAAATTATGGAGTTAAAATAAGTTATTAAAATGAAATCCATTTGTAATAGATGCGTTTTCGTTCGAAACCCTCATACTTCGAAAGAGATTGTCCAATTTGTACACGAAGTGCATCCAGTTTTTGCTGTAACCCTCTCAACTATTTAGAATTTGCTATGTGGGTGAAATTATGATGTCATGCCAAGTTACAACCTTTTCAGAGTTCATTTGTACTACTTTTTAAATTTAGGGTCATTTAGCTCAAAATAAATCATTAAATGCATGAAAAATATCAAATGAAGTCAGAAAGGGTTGAAAAATTATGATGTGCCTTTGAATGGTGCATATTGAACACACAAAAAGTATGGAGTTAAAATAAGTTATTAAAAATCAAATCCCTTTGTAATAGATGAGTTTTCCTCAGAAACCATCATACTTCAAAAGAGATTGTCCAATTTGTACACAAAGTGCATCCAGTTTTAGCCGTAACCCTCTCAACTCTTTAGAAGTTGCTATGTGGGTGAAATTATGATGTCATGCCAAGTTACAACCTTTTCAGAGTTCATTGTACTGCTTTTCAAATTTTAAGGTCATTTAGCTCAAAATAAATCATTAAATGCATGAAAAATATCAAATGAAGTCAGAAAGGGTTCAAAATTGATGATGTTCCTTTGAATGGTGCATATTGAAAACACAAAAAGTATGGATTTAAAATAAGTTATTAAATATAAAATCCCTTTGTAATAGGTGAGTTTTCGTCCGAAACGCTCATACTTCAAAAGAGATTGTCCAATTTGTACACCAAGTGCATCCAATTTTTGCCGTAACCCCCTCAACTCTTAAGAAGTTGCTATGTGGGTGAAATTATGATGTCATGCCAAGTTACAACCTTTTCACAAATCATTCGTACTGCTTTTCAAATTTAGGGTCGTTTAGCTCAAAATAAATCATTAAATGCGTGAAAAATATCAAATGAAGTCAGAAAGGGTTGAAAATTGATGATGTGCCTTTGAATGGTGCATATTGAACACACAAAACGTATGGAGTTAAAATAATTTATGAAATATTAAATCCCTTTGTAATAGATGAGTTCTCGTCCGAAACCCTCATACTTCCAAAGAGATTGTCCAATTTGTACACCAAGTGCATCAAGTTTTTGCCGTACCCCTCTCAACTCTTAAGAAGTTGCGATGTGGGTGAAATTCTAATGTCATGCCAAGTTACAACCTTTTCATAGTTCATTTGTACTGCTTTTTAAATCTAGGGTCAGTTAGCTCAAAATAAATCATTAAATGCATGAAAAATATCAAATACAGTCAGAAAGGGTTGAAAATTTATGATGTGCCTTTGAATATTGCAAATTGAACACACAAAAAGTATGCAGTTAAAATAAGTTATTAAAAATGAAATCCCTTTGTAATAGATGAGTTTTCGTCCGAAACCCTCATACTCCGAAAGAGATTGTCGAGTTTATACACCAAGTGCATCCAGTTTTTACCGTAACCCTCTCAACTCTTAAGAAGTTGCTATGCGGGTGAAATTATGCTGTCATGCCAAGTTACAACCTTTTCAGAGTTCATTTGTACTGCTTTTCAAATTAGGGGTCATTTAGCTCAAAATAAATCATTAAATGCATGAAAAATATCAAACGAAGTCAGAAAGGGCTGAAAATTGATGATGTGCCTTTGAATGGTGCATTTTGAACACACAAAAAGTATGGATTTAAAATAAGTTATTAAAAATGAAATCCCTTAGTAATAGGTGAGTTTTTTCCCAAACCCTCATATTTCGAAAGAGATTGTCCAATTTGTACACGAAGTGCCTCTAGTTTTTGCCGTAACCCTCTCAACTATTTAGAAGTTGCTATGTGGGTGAAATTATGATTTCATGCCAAGTTACAACCTTTTCAGAGTTCATTTGTACTGCTTTTCAAATTTTAAGGTCATTTAGCTCAAAATAAATCTTTAAATGCATGAAAAATATCAAATGAAGTCAGAAAGGGTTCAAATAGATGATGTGCCTTTGAATGGTGCATATTGAAAACACAAAAAGTATGGATTTAAAATAAGTTATTAAATATAAAATCCCTTTTTAGTAGATGCGTTTTCGTCCAAAACGCTCATACTTCCAAAGAGATTGTCCAATTTGTACAGCAAGTACATCCAGTTTTTGCCGTAACCCTCTCAACTCTTAAGAAGTTGCTATGTGGGTGAAATTATGATGTCATGCCAAGTTACAACCTTTTCAGAAATCATTTGTACTGCTTTTCAAATTCAGGGTCATTTAGCTAAAAATAAATCATTAAATGCATAAAAAATAACAAATGAATTCAAAAAGGGTTGAAATATGATGATGTGCCTTTGAATGGTGCATGTTGAACACACAAAAAGTATGGAGTTAAAATAAGTTATTAAAAATGAAATCCCTTTGTAATAGACGAGTTTTCGTCCGAAACCCTCATACTTCGAAAGAGATTGTCGAGTTTATACACCAAGTGCATCCAGTTTTTGCCGTAACCCTCTCAACTCTTAAGAAGTTGCTATGCGGGTGAAATTATGATGTCATGCCAAGTTACAACCTTTTTAGAGTTCATTTGTACTCCTTTTCAAATTTAGGGTCATTTAGCTCAAAATAAATCATTAAATGCATGAAAAATATCAAATGAAGTCAGAAAGGGTTGAAAATTGATGATGTGACTTAGAATTGTGCATATTTAACACACGAAAAGTGTGAAGTTAAAATAAGTTATTAAAAATAAAATCCGTTCGCAATAGATGAGTTTTCGTCCGAAACCCTCATACTTCCAAAGAGATTGTCCAATTTGTACACCAAGTGCATCCAGTTTTTGCCGTAACCCTGTCAACTCGTAAGAAGTTGCTATGTGGGTGAAATTATGATGTCAATGCAAGTTGCAACCTTTTTCAGAGTTCATTTGTACTGGATTTCAAATTCAGGGTCATTTAGCTCAAAATAAATCTTTAAATGCATGAAAAATATCAAATGAAGTCATAAAGGGTTCAAAATTGATGATGTGCCTTTGAATGGTGCATATTGAAAACACAAAAAGTATGGATTTAAAATAAGTTATTAAATATAAAATCCCTTTGTAATAGATGTGTTTTTGTTTGAAACCCTCATACTTCGAAAGAGATTGTCCAATTTGTACACCAAGTTAATCCAGTTTTTTTCGCAACCCTCTCAAGTCTTAAGAAGTTTCTATGTGGGTGAACTTATTATATCATGCCAAGTTACAACCTTTTCAGAGTTCATTTGTACCGCTTTTCAAATTTAGGGTCATTTAGCTCAAAATAAATCATTAAATGCATGAAAATATCAAATGAAGTCAAAAAGGGTTGACAATTGATGATGTGCCTTTGAATGGTGCATATTGAACACACAAAAGGTATGGAGTTAAAATAAGTTATTAAAAATGAAATCCCTTTGTAATAGACGAGTGTTCATCCGAAACCCTCATACTTCAAAAGAGATTGTCCAATTTGTACACGAAGTGCATCCAGTTTTTGTCGTAACCCTCTCAACTCTTTAGATGTTGCTATTTAGGTGAAATATGATGTCATGCAAAGTTACCACCTTTTCAGAGTTCATTTGTACCGCTTTTCAAATTTAGGGTCATTTAGCTCAAAATAAATCATTAAATGCATGAAAATATCAAATGAAGTCAGAAAGGGTTGACAATTGATGATGTGCCTTTGAATGGTGCATATTGAACACACAAAAGGTATGGAGTTAAAATAAGTTATTAAAAATGAAATCCCTTTGTAATAGACGAGTGTTCATCCGAAACCCTCATACTTCGAAAGAGATTGTCCAATTTGTACAGTTTTAGCCGTAACCCTCTCAACTCTTTATAAGTTTCTATGTTGGTGAAATTATGATGTCATGCCTAGTTACAACCTTTTCAAAGTTCGTTTGTACTGCTTTTCAAATTTAGGGTCATTTAGCTCAAAATAAATCATTAAATGCATGAAAAATATTAACTGATGTCAGAAAGGGTTGAAAATTGATGTTGTGCCTTTGAATGGTGCATATTGAACACACAAAAACTATGGAGTTAAAATAAGTTATTAAAAATGAAATCCCTTTGTAATAGATGAGTTTTCGTCCAAAACCCTCGTACTTCAAAAGAGATTGTCCAATTTGTACACGAAGTGCATCCAGTTTTTGTCGTAACCCTCTCAACTCTTTAGATGTTGCTATCTGGGTGAAATATGATGTCATGCAGAGTTACAACCTTTTCAGAGTTCATTTATACTGCTTTTCAAATTTTGGGTCATTTAGGTCAAAATAAATCATTAAATGCATGAAAAATATCAAATGAAGACAGAAAGGGTTGAAAATTGATGATGTGACTTTGAATGGTGCATATTGAACACACAAAAAGTATGGAGTTAAAATAAGTTATTAAAAATGAAATCCCTTTGTAATAGGTGAGTTTTTGTCCCAAACCCTCATACTTCGAAAGAGATTGTCCAATTTGTACACGAAGTGCATCTAGTTTTAGCCGTAACCCTCTCAACTATTTAGAAGTTGCTATGTGGGTGAAATTATGATGTCATGCAGAGTTACAACCTTTTCAGAGTTCATTTGTATTGCTTTTTAAATTTAGGGTCATTTAGCTCAAAATAAATCATGAAATGCATGAAAAATATCAAATGAAGTCAGAAAGGGTTGAAAATTGATGATGTGCCTTTGAATGGTGCATATTGAACACACAAAAATTACGGAGTTAAAATAAGTTATTAAAAATGAAATCCCTTTGTAATAGATGCGTTTTCGTCCGAAACGCTCATACTTCGAAAGATATTGTCCAATTTGTACACCAAGTGCTTCGAGTTTTTGCCATAACCCTCTCAACACTTAAGAAGTTCTATGTGGGTGAAATTATGATGTCATTCCAAGTTACAACTTTTCAGAGTTCATTTGTACTGCTTTTCAAATTCATGGTCATTTAGCTCAAAATAAATCATGAAATGCATGAAAAATATCAAATGAAGTCAGAAAGGGTTGAAAATTGATGATGTGCCTTTCAATGGTGCATATTGAACACACAAAAAGTATGGAGTTAAAATAAGTTATTAAAAACCAAATCCCTTTGTAATAGATGAGTTTTCGTCCAAAACCATCATACTTCAAAAGAGATTGTCCAATTTGTACACAAAGTGCATCCACTTTTTGCCGTCACCCTCTCAACTCTTTAGAAGTTGCTATGTGTGTAAAATTATGATGTCATGCCAAGTTACAACCTTTTCAGAGTTAATTTGTACTGCTTTCAAATTTAGGGTCATTTAGCTCAAAATAAATCTTTAAATGCATGAAAAATATCAAATAAAGTCAGAAAAGGTTGAAAATTGATGATGTGCCTTTGAATGGTGCATATTGAACACACAAAAAGTATGGAGTTAAAATAAGTTATTAAAACTAAAATCTCTTTGTAATAGATGTGTTTTCGTCCGGAACGCTCATACTTCGAAAGAGATTGTCCAATTTGTACACAAAGTGCATCCAGTTTTTGCCGTAACCCTCTCTACTCTTAAGAAGTTGCTATGTGGGTGAAATTATGATGTCATGCCAAGTTACAACCTTTTCAGAGTTCATTCGTACTGCTTTTTAAATTCAGGGTCATTTAGCTCAAAATAAATCATTAAATGCATGAAAAATATCAAATGAAGTGAGAAAGAGTTGAGAAATTGATGATGTGCCTTTGAATGGTGCATATTGAACACACAAAAAGTACGGAGTTAAAATAAGTTATTAAAAATGAAATCCCTTTGTAATAGATGCGTTTTCGTCCGAAACCCTCATACTTCGAAAGATATTGTCCAATTTGTACACCAAGTGCTTCGAGTTTTTGCCATAACCCTCTCAACACTTAAGAAGTTCTATGTGGGTGAAATTATGATGTCATTCCAAGTTACAACTTTTCAGAGTTCATTTGTACTGCTTTTCAAATTCATGGTCATTTAGCTCAAAATAAATCATGAAATGCATGAAAAATATCAAATGAAGTCAGAAAGGGTTGAAAATTGATGATGTGCCTTTCAATGGTGCATATTGAACACACAAAAAGTATGGAGTTAAAATAAGTTATTAAAAACCAAATCCCTTTGTAATAGATGAGTTTTCGTCCAAAACCATCATACTTCAAAAGAGATTGTCCAATTTGTACACAAAGTGCATCCACTTTTTGCCGTCACCCTCTCAACTCTTTAGAAGTTGCTATGTGTGTAAAATTATGATGTCATGCCAAGTTACAACCTTTTCAGAGTTAATTTGTACTGCTTTCAAATTTAGGGTCATTTAGCTCAAAATAAATCTTTAAATGCATGAAAAATATCAAATAAAGTCAGAAAAGGTTGAAAATTGATGATGTGCCTTTGAATGGTGCATATTGAACACACAAAAAGTATGGAGTTAAAATAAGTTATTAAAACTAAAATCTCTTTGTAATAGATGTGTTTTCGTCCGGAACGCTCATACTTCGAAAGAGATTGTCCAATTTGTACACAAAGTGCATCCAGTTTTTGCCGTAACCCTCTCTACTCTTAAGAAGTTGCTATGTGGGTGAAATTATGATGTCATGCCAAGTTACAACCTTTTCAGAGTTCATTCGTACTGCTTTTTAAATTCAGGGTCATTTAGCTCAAAATAAATCATTAAATGCATGAAAAATATCAAATGAAGTGAGAAAGAGTTGAGAAATTGATGATGTGCCTTTGAATGGTGCATATTGAACACACAAAACGTATGGAGTTAAAATAATTTATTAAAAATGAAAACCCTTTGTAATAGATGAGTTTTCGTGCGAAACCCTCATCCTTCCAAAGAGATTGTCCAATTTGTACACGAAGTGCATGCAAATTTTGCCATAACCCTCTCAACTCTTAAGAATCTGCTATGTGGTTGAAATTATGATGTCATGCCAAGTTACAACCTTTTCAGAGTTCATTTGTATTGATTTTCAAATTTAGGGTCATTTAGCTCAAAATAAATCATTAAATGCATCAAAAATATCAAATGAAGTCAGAAAGGGTTGAAAATTTATGATGTGCCTTTGAATGGTGCATATTGAACACACAAATAGTATGCAGTTAAAATAAGTTATTAAAAATGAAATCCCTTTGTAATAGATGAGTTTTCGTCCGAAACCCTCATACTTCGAAAGAGATTGTCGAGTTTATACACCAAGTGCATCCAGTTTTTGCTGTAACCCTCTCAACTCTTAAGAAGTTGCTATGCGGGTGAAATTATGATGTCATGCCAAGTTACAACCTTTTCAGAGTTCATTTCTACTTCTTTTGAAATTAGGGGTCATTAAGCTCAAAATAAACCATTAAATGCATGAAAAATATCAAGTGAAGTCAGAAAGGGTTGACAATTGATGATGTGCCTTTGAATGGTGCATATTGAATACACAAAAAGTATGGAGTTAAAATAAGTTATTAAAAATGAAATCCCTTTGTAATAGATGAGTTTTCGTCCGAAACCCTCATACTTCCAAAGAGATTGTCCAATTTGTACACGAAGTGCATGCAGTTTTTGCCATAACCCTCTCAACTCTTAAGAAGTTGCTATGTGGGTAAAATTATGATGTCATGCCAAGTTACAACCTTTTCAGAGTTAATTTGTACTGCTTTCAAATTTAGGGTCATTTAGCTCAAAATAAATCTTTAAATGCATGAAATATATCAAATAAAGTCAGAAAGGGTTGAAAATTGATGATGTGCCTTTGAATGGTGCATATTGAACACACAAAAAGTATGGAGTTAAAATAAGTTATTAAAACTGAAATCTCTTTGTAATAGATGTGTTTTCGTCCGAAACGCTCATACTTCGAAAGAGATTGTCCAATTTGTACACAAAGTGCATCCAGTTTTTGCCGTAACCCTCTCAACTCTTAAGAAGTTGCTATGTGGGTCAAATTATAATGTCATGCCAAGTTACAACCTTTTTAGAGTTCATTCGTACTGCTTTTTAAATTCAGGGTCATTTAGCTCAAAATAAATCATTAAATGCATGAAAAATATCAAATGAAGTGAGAAAGAGTTGAGAAATTGATGATGTGCCTTTTAATGGTGCATATTGAACACACAAAACGTATGGAGTTAAAATAATTTATTAAAAATGAAAGCCCTTTGTAATAGATGAGTTTTCGTCCGAAACCCTCATACTTCCAAAGAGATTGTCCAATTTGTACACGAAGTGCATGCAAATTTTGCCATAACCCTCTCAACTCTTAAGAAGTTGCTATGTGGTTGAAATTATGATGTCATGCCAAGTTACAACCTTTTCAGAGTTCATTTGTATTGATTTTCAAATTTAGGGTCATTTAGCTAAAAATAAATCATTAAATGCATCAAAAATATCAAATGAAGTCAGAAAGGGTTGAAAATTTATGATGTGCCTTTGAATGGTGCATATTGAACACACAAATAGTATGCAGTTAAAATAAGTTATTAAAAATGGAATCCCTTTGTAATAGATAAGTTTTCGTCCGAACCCCTCATACTTCGAAAGAGATTGTCGAGTTTATACACCAAGTGCATCCAGTTTTTGCTGTAACCCTCTCAACTCTTAAGAAGTTGCTATGCGGGTGAAATTATGATGTCATGCCAAGTTACAACCTTTTCAGAGTTCATTTCTACTTCTTTTCAAATTAGGGGTCATTAAGCTCAAAATAAACCATTAAATGCATGAAAAATATCAAATGAAGTCAGAAAGGGTTGACAATTGATGATGTGCCTTTGAATGGTGCATATTGAATACACAAAAAGTATGGAGTTAAAATAAGTTATTAAAAATGAAATCCCTTTGTAATAGATGAATTTCGTCTGAAACCCTCATACTTCCAAAGAGATTTTCCAATTTGTACACGAAGTGCATGCAGTTTTTGCCATAACCCTCTCGACTCTTAAGAAGTTGCTATGTGGGTGAAATTATGATGTCATGCCAAGTTACAACCTTTTCTGAGTTAATTTGTACTGCTTTTCAAATTTAGGGTCATTAAGCTCAAAATAAACCATTAAATGCATGAAAAATATCAAATGAAGTCATAAAGGGTTGACAATTGATGATGTGCCTTTGACTGGTGCATATTGAACACACAAAAATTATGGAGTTAAAATATGTTCTTAAAAATGAAATCCCATTGTAATAGATGAGTTTTCGTCCGAAACCATCATACTTCCAAAGAGATTGTCCAATTTGTACACCAAGTGCATCCAGTTTTTGCCGTAACCCTCTCAACTCTTAAGAAGTTGTCATGCGGGTGAAATTATGATGTCAAGCCAAATTACAACCTTTTCAGAGTTCATTTGTACTGCTTTTCAAATTTAGGGTCATTTAGCTCAAAATAAATCATTAAATGCATGAAAATAATCAAATGAAGTCAGAAAGGGTTGAAAATTTGTGATGTGCCTTTGAAACGTGCATATTGAACACACAAAAAGTATGCAGTTAAAATAAGTTATTAAAAATGAAATCCCTTTGTAATAGATGACTTTTCGTCCGAAACCCTCATACTACGAAAGAGATTGTCCAGTTTGTACACCAAGTGCATCCAGTTTTTGCCGTAACCCTCTCAACTCTTAAGAAGTTGGTATGTGGGTGAAATTATGATGTCATGCCAACTTAGAACCTTTTCAGAGTTCATTTGTACTGCTTTTTAAATTCAGGGTCATTTAGCTCAAAATAAATCATTAAATGCACGAGAAATATCAAATGAAGTCAGAAAGGGTTGAGAAATTGATGATGTGCCCTTGAATGGTGCATATTGAACACACAAAAAGTATGGAGTTAAAATAAGTTATTAAAAATGAAATCCCTTTGTAATAGATGAGTTTTCGTCCGAAACCCTCATACTTCCAAAGAGATTGTCCAATTTGTACACGAAGTGCATGCAGTTTTTGCCATAACCCTCTCAACTCTTAAGAAGTTGCTATGTGGGTGAAATTATGACGCCATGCCAAGTTACAACCTTAATAGAGTTCATTTGTACTGATTTTCAACTTTAGGGTCATTTAGCTCCAAATAAATCATTAAATGCATCAAAAATATCAAATGAAGTCTGAAAGGGTTGAAAAATTATGATGTGCCTTTGAATGGTGCAAATGTAACACACAAAAAGTATGCAGTTAAAATAAGTTATTAAAAATGAAATCTCTTTGTGATAGATGAGTTTTCGTCCGAAACCCTCATACTCCGAAAGAGATTGTCGAGTTTATACACCAAGTGCATCCAGTTTTTGCCGTAACCCTCTCAACTCTTAAGAAGTCGCTATGCGGGTGAAATTATGATGTCATGCCAAGTTACAACCTTTTCAGAGTTCATTTGTACTGCTTTTCAAATTAGGGGTCATTTAGCTCAAAATAAATCATTAAATGCATGAAAAATATCAAACGAAGTCAGAAAGGGTTGAAAATTGACGATGTGCATTTGAATGGTGCATATTGAACAAACAAAAAGTATGGATTTAAAATAAGTTATTAAAAATGAAATCCCTTTGTAATAGATGAGTGTTCATCCGAAACCCTCATACTTCGAAAGAGATTGTCCAATTTGTACAGTTTTTGCCGTAACCCTCTCAACTCCTTAGAAGTTTCTATGTCGGTGAAATTATGATGTCATGCCAAGTTACAACCTTTTCATAGTTCATTTGTACTGCTTTTCAAATTTAGGGTCATTTAGCTCAAAATAAATCATTAAATGCATGAAAAATATCAAAGGAAGTTAGAAAGGGTTGAAAATTGAAGATGTGCCTTTGAATGGTGCATATTGAACACACAAAAAGTATGGAGTTAAAATAAGTTATTAAAAATGAAATCCCTTTGTAATAGATGAGTTTTCGTCCGAAACCCTCATTCTACGAAAGAAATTGTCCGGTTTGTACACCATGTGCATCCAGTTTTTGCCGTAACCCTCTCAACTCTTAAGAAGTTGCTATGTGGGAGAAATTATGATGTCATGCCAAGTTACAATCTTTTCAGAGTTCATTTGTACTGCTTTTTAAATTCAGGGTCATTTAGCTCAAAATAAATCATTAAATGCATGAAAAATATCAAATGAAGTCAGAAAGGGTTGAGAAATTGATGATGTGCCTTTGAATGGTAGATATTGAACACACAAAAAGTATGGAGTTAAAATAAGTTATTAAATATGAAATCCCGTTGTAATAGATTAGTTTTCGTCCGAAACCCTCATACTTCCAAAGAGATTGTCCAATTTGTACACGAAGTGCATGCAGTTTTTGCCATAACCCTCTCAACTCTTAAGAAGTTGCTATGTGGGTGAAATTATGATGTCATGCCATGTTACAACCTTTTCAGAGTTAATTTGTAATGCTTTTCAAATTTAGGGTCATTAAGCTCAAAATAAACCATTAAATGCATGAAAAATATCAAATGAAGTCAGAAAGGGTTGAAAATTGATGATGTGCCTTTCAATGGTTTTTATTAAACACAAAAAAAGTATGGAGTTAAAACAAGTTATTAAAAATAAAATCCCTTTGTAATAGATGAGTTTTCGTCCGAAACCATCATACTTCCAAAGAGGTTGTCCAATTTGTACACCAAGTGCATCCAGTTTTTGCCGTAACCCTCTCAACTCTTAAGAAGTTGTCATGCGGGTGAAATTATGATGTCAAGCCAAATTACAACCTTTCAAGAGTTCATTTGTACTGCTTTTTAAATTCAGGGTCATTTAGCTCAAAATAAATCATTAAATGCATGAAAAATATCAAATGATGTCAGAAAGGGTTGAGAAATTGATGATGTGCCTTTGAATGGTGCATATTGAACACACAAAAAGTATGGAGTTCAAATAAGTTATTCAATATGAAATCCCTTTGTAATAGATGAGTTTTCGTCCAAAACCCTCATACTTCCAAAGAGATAGTCCAATTTGTACACGAAGTGCATCCAGTTTTTGCCGTAACCCTCTCAACTCTTAAGAAGTTGCTATGTGGGTGAAATTATGATGCCATGCCAAGTTACAACCTTTTCATAGTTCATTTATACTAATTTTCAAATTTAGGGTCATTTAGCTCAAAATAAATCATTAAATGCATCAAAAATAACAAATGAAGTCAGAAAGGGTTGAAAATTTATGATGTGCCTTTGAATGGTGCATATTGAACACACAAAAAGTATGCAGTTAAAATAAGTTATTAAAAAAGAAATCCCTTTGTAATAGATGAGTTTTCGTCCGAAACCCTCATACTTCGAAAGAGATTGTCGAGTTTATACACCAAGTGCATCCAGTTTTTGCCGTAACCCTCTCAACTCTTAAGAAGTTGCTATGCGGGTGAAATTATGATGTCATGCCAAGTTACAACCTTTTCAGAGTTCATTTGTACTGCTTTTCAAATTAGGGGTCATTTAGCTCAAAATAAATCATTAAATGCATGAAAAATATCAAACGAAGTCAGAAAGGGTTGAAAATTGACGATGTGCCTTTGAATGGTGCATATTGAACACACAAAAAGTATGGATTTAAAATAAGTTATTAAAAATGAAATCCCTTTGTAATAGATGAGTGTTCATCCGAAACCCTCATACTTCGAAAGAGATTGTCCAATTTCTAAAGTTTTTGCCGTAACCCTCTCAACTCTTAAGAAGTTTCTACGTCGGTGAAATTATGATATCATGCCAAGTTACAACCTTTTCAGAGTTCATTTGTACTGCTTTTCAAATTTAGGGTCATTTAGCTCAAAATAAATCATTAAACGCATGAAAAATATCAAATGAAGTCACAAAGGGTTGAAAATGGATGATCTGCCTTTGAATGGTGCATATTGAAC
This sequence comes from Hordeum marinum, assembly GCA_022496015.1. NCBI lineage: Eukaryota > Viridiplantae > Streptophyta > Magnoliopsida > Poales > Poaceae > Hordeum > Hordeum marinum. The sequence goes on from CM039672.1 coordinate 220,161,223, forward strand.
ACACAAAAAGTATGGAGTTAAAATAAGTTATTAAAAATGAAATCCCTTAGTAATAGATGAGTTTTCGTGCGAAACCCTCATACTTCAAAAGAGATTGTCCAATTTGTACACGAAGTGCATCCAGTTTTTGCCGTAACCCTCTCAACTCTTTAGAAGGTGCTATGTGGTTGAAATTATGATGTCATGCCAAGTTACAACCTTTTCAGAGTTCATTTGTACTGCTTTTCAAATTTAGGGTCATTTAGCTCAAAATAAATCATTAAATGCATGAAAAATATCAAATGAAGTCAGAACGGTTGAAAAATTGATGATCTGCCTTTGAATGGTGCATATTAAACACACAAAAAGTTATTAAAAATGAAATCCCTTTGTAATAGATGAGTTTTCGTCCAAGACCCTCATACTTCGAAAGAGATCGTCCAATTTGTAGACGAAGTGCATGCAGTTTTTGCCATAACCCTCTCTACTCTTAAGAAGTTGCCATGCGGGTGAAATTATGATGTCATGCCAAATTACAACCTTTTCAGAGTTGATTTGTACTACTTTTCAAATTTAGGGTCATTTAGCTCAAAATAAATCATTAAATGCATCAAAATAATCAAATGAAGTCAGAAAGGGTTGAAAATTTGTGATGTGCCTTTGAAAGGTGCATATTGAACACACAAAAAGTATGCAGTTAAAATAAGTTATTAAAAATGAAATCCCTTTGTAATAGATGAGTTTTCGTTCGAAACCCTCATACTACGAAAGAGATTGTCCAGTTTGTACACCAAGTGCATCCAGTTTTTGCCGTAACCCTCTCAACTCTTAAGAAGTTGGTATGTGGGTGAAATTATGATGTCATGCCAACTTAGAACCTTTTCAGAGTTCATTTGTACTGCTTTTTAAATTCAGGGTCATTTAGCTCAAAATAAATCATTAAATGCACGAGAAATATCAAATGAAGTCAGAAAGGGTTGAGAAATTGATGATGTGCCTTTGAATGGTGCATATTGAACACACAAAAAGTATGGAGTTAAAATAAGTTATTAAAAATGAAATCCCTTTGTAATAGATGAGTTTTCGTCCGAAACCCTCATACTTCCAAAGAGATTGTCCAATTTGTACACGAAGTGCATGCAGTTTTTGCCATAACCCTCTCAACTCTTAAGAAGTTGCTATGTGGGTGAAATTATGACGCCATGCCAAGTTACAACCTTAATAGAGTTCATTTGTACTGATTTTCAACTTTAGGGTCATTTAGCTCCAAATAAATCATTAAATGCATCAAAAATATCAAATGAAGTCTGAAAGGGTTGAAAAATTATGATGTGCCTTTGAATGGTGCAAATTGAACACACAAAAAGTATGCCGTTAAAATAAGTTATTAAAAATGAAATCTCTTTGTAATAGATGAGTTTTCGTCCGAAACCCTCATACTCCGAAAGAGATTGTCGAGTTTATACACCAAGTGCATCCAGTTTTTGCCGTAACCCTCTCAACTCTTAAGAAGTCGCTATGCGGGTGAAATTATGATGTCATGCCAAGTTACAACCTTTTTAGAGTTCATTTGTACTGCTTTTCAAATTAGGGGTCATTTAGCTCAAAATAAATCATTAAATGCATGAAAAATATCAAACGAAGTCAGAAAGGGTTGAAAATTGACGATGTGCATTTGAATGGTGCATATTGAACAAACAAAAAGTATGGATTTAAAGTAAGTTATTAAAAATGAAATCCCTTTGTAATAGATGAGTGTTCATCCGAAACCCTCATACTTCGAAAGAGATTGTCCAATTTGTACAGTTTTTGCCGTAACCCTCTCAACTCCTTAGAAGTTTCTATGTCGGTGAAATTATGATGTCATGCCAAGTTACAACCTTTTCATAGTTCATTTGTACTGCTTTTCAAATTTAGGGTCATTTAGCTCAAAATAAATCATTAAATGCATGAAAAATATCAAAGGAAGTTAGAAAGGGTTGAAAATTGAAGATGTGCCTTTGAATGGTGCATATTGAACACACAAAAAGTATGGAGTTAAAATAAGTTATTAAAAATGAAATCCCTTTGTAATAGATGAGTTTTCGTCCGAAACCCTCATACTACGAAAGAAATTGTCCAGTTTGTACACCATGTGCATCCAGTTTTTGCCGTAACCCTCTCAACTCTTAAGAAGTTGCTATGTGGGAGAAATTATGATGTCATGCCAAGTTACAATCTTTTCAGAGTTCATTTGTACTGCTTTTTAAATTCAGGGTCATTTAGCTCAAAATAAATCATTAAATGCATGAAAAATATCAAATGAAGTCAGAAAGGGTTGAGAAATTGATGATGTGCCTTTGAATGGTAGATATTGAACACACAAAAAGTATGGAGTTAAAATAAGTTATTAAATATGAAATCCCTTTGTAATAGATTAGTTTTCGTCCGAAACCCTCATACTTCCAAAGAGATTGTCCAATTTGTACACGAAGTGCATGCAGTTTTTGCCATAACCCTCTCAAGTCTTAAGAAGTTTCTATGTGGGTGAAATTATGATGTCATGCCATGTTACAACCTTTTCAGAGTTAATTTGTACTGCTTTTCAAATTTAGGGTCATTAAGCTCAAAATAAACCATTAAATGCATGAAAAATATCAAATGAAGTCAGAAAGGGTTGAAAATTGATGATGTGCCTTTCAATGGTTTTTATTAAACACAAAAAAAGTATGGAGTTAAAATAAGTTATTAAAAATAAAATCCCTTTGTAATAGATGAGTTTTCGTCCGAAACCATCATACTTCCAAAGAGATTGTCCAATTTGTACACCAAGTGCATCCAGTTTTTGCCGTAACCCTCTCAACTCTTAAGAAGTTGTCATGCGGGTGAAATTATGATGTCAAGCCAAATTACAACTTCAGAGTTCATTTGTACTGCTTTTTAAATTCAGGTTCATTTAGCTCAAAATAAATCATTAAATGCATGAAAAATATCAAATGATGTCAGAAAGGGTTGAGAAATTGATGATGTGCCTTTGAATGGTGCATATTGAACACACAAAAAGTATGGAGTTCAAATAAGTTATTCAATATGAAATCCCTTTGTAATAGATGAGTTTTCGTCCGAAACCCTCATACTTCCAAAGAGATTGTCCAATTTGTACACGAAGTGCATCCAGTTTTTGCCGTAACCCTCTCAACTCTTAAGAAGTTGCTATGTGGGTGAATTTATGATGCCATGCCAAGTTACAACCTTTTCATAGTTCATTTATACTAATTTTCATATTTAGGGTCATTTAGCTCAAAATAAATCATTAAATGCATCAAAAATAACAAATGAAGACAGAAAGGGTTGAAAATTTATGATGTGCCTTTGAATGGTGCATATTGAACACACAAAAAGTATGCAGTTAAAATAAGTTATTAAAAAAGAAATCCCTTTGTAATAGATGAGTTTTCGTCCGAAACCCTCATACTTCGAAAGAGATTGTCGAGTTTATACACCAAGTACATCCAGTTTTTGCCGTAACCCTCTCAACTCTTAAGAAGTTGCTATGCGGGTGAAATTATGATGTCATGCCAAGTTACAACCTTTTCAGAGTTCATTTGTACTGCTTTTCAAATTAGGGGTCATTTAGCTCAAAATAAATCATTAAATGCATGAAAAATATCAAACGAAGTCAGAAAGGGTTGAAAATTGACGATGTGCCTTTGAATGGTGCATATTGAACACACAAAAAGTATGGATTTAAAATAAGTTATTAAAAATGAAATCCCTTTGTAATAGATGAGTGTTCTTCCGAAACCCTCATACTTCGAAAGAGATTGTCCAATTTGTATAGTTTTTGCCGTAACCCTCTCAACTCTTAAGAAGTTTCTATGTCGGTGAAATTATGATATCATGCCAAGTTACAACCTTTTCAGAGTTCATTTGTACTGCTTTTCAAATTTAGGGTCATTTAGCTCAAAATAAATCATTAAACGCATGAAAAATATCAAATGAAGTCACAAAGGGTTGAAAATGGATGATCTGCCTTTGAATGGTGCATATTGAACACACAAAAAGTATGGAGTTAAAATAAGTTATTAAAAATGAAATCCCTTAGTAATAGATGAGTTTTCGTGCGAAACCCTCATACTTCAAAAGAGATTGTCCAATTTGTACACGAAGTGCATCCAGTTTTTGCCGTAACCCTCTCAACTCTTTAGAAGGTGCTATGTGGTTGAAATTATGATGTCATGCCAAGTTACAACCTTTTCAGAGTTCATTTGTACTGCTTTTCAAATTTAGGGTCATTTAGCTCAAAATAAATCATTAAATGCATGAAAAATATCAAATGAAGTCAGAACGGTTGAAAAATTCATGATCTGCCTTTGAATGGTGCATATTGAACACACAAAAAGTTTGGAATTAAAATAAGTTATTAAAAATGAAATCCCTTTGTAATAGATGAGTTTTCGTCCAAAACCCTCATACTTCGAAAGAGATCGTCCAATTTGTAGACGAAGTGCATGCAGTTTTTGCCATAACCCTCTCTACTCTTAAGAAGTTGCCATGTGGGTGAAATTATGATGTCATGCCAAATTACAACCTTTTCAGAGTTGATTTGTACTACTTTTCAAATTTAGGGTCATTTAGCTCAAAATAAATCATTAAATGCATCAAAATAATCAAATGAAGTCAGAAAGGGTTGAAAATTTATGATGTGCCTTTGAATGGTGCATATTGAACTCACAAAAAGTATGGAGTTAAAATAATTTATGAAATATAAAATCCCTTTGTAATAGATGAGTTTTCGTCCGAAACCCTCATACTTCCAAAGAGATTGTCCAATTTGTACACCAAGTGCATCAAGTTTTTGTCATAACCCTCTCAACTCTTAAGAAGTTGCTATGCGGGTGAAATTATGATGTCATGCCAAGTTACAGCCTTTTCAGAGTTCATTTGTACTGCTTTTCAAATTTAGGGTCATTTAGCTCAAAATAAATCATTAAATGCATCAAAATAATCAAATGAAGTCACAAAGGGTTGAAAATTTATGATGTGCCTTTGAATGGTGCATATTGAACACAGAAAAAGTATGGAGTTAAAATAAGTTATTAAAAATGAATTCCCTTTGTAATAGATGAGCTTTCGTCCGAAACCCTCATACTTCGAAAGAAATTGTCGAGTTTGTACACCAAGTGCATCCAGTTTTTGTCATAACCCTCTCAACTCTTAAGAAGTTGCTATGCAGGTGAAATTATGATGTCATGCCAAGTTACAGCCTTTTCAGAGTTCATTTGTACTGCTTTTCAAATTAGGGGCCATTTAGCTCAAAATAAATCATTAAATGCATGAAAAATATCAAACGAAGTCAGAAAGGGTTTAAAATTGACGATGTGCCTTTGAATGGTGCATATTGAGCACACAAAAAGTATGGATTTAAAATAAGTTATTAAAAATGAAATCCCTTTGTAATAGATGAGTTTTCATCCGAAACCCTCATACTTCCAAAGAGATTGTCCAATTTGTACAAATTTAGCCGTAACACTCTCAACTCTTCAGAAGTTGCTATGTGGGTGAAATTATGATGTCATGCCAAGTTACAACCTTTTCAAAGTTCATTTGTACTGCTTTTCAAATTTAGGGTCATTTAGCTCAAAATAAATCATTAAATGCATGAAAAATATCAAATGAAGTTATAAAGGGTTGAAAATTGATGATGTGCATTTGAATGGTGCATATTGAACACACAAAGAGTATGGAGTTAAAATAAGTTATTGAAAATAAAATCCCTTTGTAATAGATGAGTTTTTGTCCGAAACCCTCATACTTCAAAAGAGATTGTCCAATTCGTACACGAAGTGCATCCAGTTTTTGCCGTGACCCTCTCAACTCTTTAGAAGTTGCTACGTGGTTGAAATTATGATGTCATGCGAAGTTACAACCTTTCTAGAGTTCATTTGTACTGCTTTTCAAATTTAGGGTCATTTAGCTCAAAATAAACCAATAAATGCATGAAAAAATTCAAATGATGTCAAAAAGGGTTGAAAATTGATGACGTGCCTTTGAACGGTGCACATTGAACACACAAAATCTATGGAGTTAAAATAAGTTATTAAAAACGAAATCCCTTTCTAATTAGATGAGTTTTTGTCCGAAACCCTCATACTTCGAAAGAGTTTGTCCAATTTGTACACGAAGTGCATCCAGTTTTTGCCGTAACCCTCTCAACTCTTTAGAAGTTGCTATCTGGGTGAAATTATGATGTCATGCCAAGTTACAACCTTTTCAGAGTTCATTTGTACAACTTTTCAAATTTAGAGACATTTAGCTCAAAATAAATCATTAAATGCATGAAAAATATCAAATGAAGTCAGAAAGGGTTGAAAATTGATTATGTGCCTTTGAATGGTGCATATTGAACACACAAAAAGCATGGAGTTAAAATAAGTTATTAAAAATGAAATCCCTTTGTAATAGATTAGTTTTCATCCGAAACCCTAATATTTCGAAAGAGATTGTCCAATTTGTACACCAAGTGCATCCAGTTTTTGCCGTAACCCTCTCAACTATTTTGCAGTTGCTATGTGGGTGAAATTATGATGCCATGCCAAGTTACAACCTTTTCAGAGTTCATTTGTACTGCTTTTCAAATTTAGGGTTATTTAGCTCAAAACAAATCATTAAATGCATCAAAAATATCAAATGAAGTCAGAAAGGGTTGAAAATTGATGATGTGCCTTTGAATGGTGCATATGAACACACAAAAAATATGGAGTTAAAATAAGTTATTAAAAATGAAATCCCTTTGTAATAGATGAGTGTTCATCCGAAACCCTCATACTTCGAAAGAGATTGTCCAATTTGTAAAGTCTTAGCCCTAACCCTCTCAACTCTTTAGAAGTTGCTATGTGGGTGAAATTCTGATGTCATGCCAAGTTACAACCTTTGACTAGTTAATTTGTACTCCTTTTCAAATTTAGGGTCATTTAGCTCAAAATAAACCAATAAATGCATGAAAAATATCAAATAAATTCAGAAAGGGTTTAAAATTGATGATGTGCCTTTGAATGGTGCATATTGATCACACAAAAAGTATGGAGTTAAAATAAGTTATTAAAAATGAAATCCCTTTGTAATAGATGAGTTTTCGTCCGAAACCCTCATACTACGAAAGAAAATTGTCCAGTTTGTACACCATCTGCATCCAGTTTTTGCCGTAACCCTCTCAACTCCTAAGAAGTTGCTATGTGGGAGAAATTATGATGTCATGCCAAGTTACAATCTTTTCAGAGTTCATTTGTACTGCTTTTTAAATTCAGGGTCATTTAGCTCAAAATAAATCATTAAATGCATGAAAAATATCAAATGAAGTCAGAAAGGGTTGAGAAATTGATGATGTGCCTTTGAATGGTAGATATTGAACACACAAAAAGTATGGAGTTAAAATAAGTTATTAAATATGAAATCCCTTTGTAATAGATTAGTTTTCGTCCGAAACCCTCATACTTCCAAAGAGATTGTCCAATTTGTACACGAAGTGCATGCAGTTTTTGCCATAACCCTCTCAACTCTTAAGAAGTTGCTATGTGGGTGAAATTATGATGTCATGCCATGTTACAACCTTTTCAGAGTTAATTTGTACTGCTTTTCAAATTTAGGGTCATTAAGCTCAAAATAAACCATTAAATTCATGAAAAATATCAAATGAAGTCAGAAAGGGTTGAAAATTGATGATGTGCCTTTCAATGGTTTTTATTAAACACAAAAAAAGTATGGAGTTAAAATAAGTTATTAAAAATAAAATCCCTTTGTAATAGATGAGTTTTCGTCCGAAACCATCATACTTCCAAAGAGATTGTCCAATTTGTACACCAAGTGCATCCAGTTTTTGCTGTAACCCTCTCAACTCTTAAGAAGTTGTCATGCGGGTGAAATTATGATGTCAAGCCAAATTACAACCTTTTCAGAGTTCATTTGTACTGCTTTTCAAATTCAGGGTCATTTAGCTCAAAATAAATCATTAAATGCATGAAAAATATCAAATGTTGTCAGAAAGGGTTGAGAAATTGATGATGTGCCTTTGAATGGTGCATATTGAACACACAAAAAGTATGGAGTTCAAATAAGTTATTCAATATGAAATCCCTTTGTAATAGATGAGTTTTCGTCCGAAACCCTCATACTTCCAAAGAGATTGTCCAATTTGTACACGAAGTGCATCCAGTTTTTGCCGTAACCCTCTCAACTCTTAAGAAGTTGCTATGTGGGTGAAATTATGATGCCATGCCAAGTTACAACATTTTCATAGTTCATTTATACTAATTTTCAAATTTAGGGTCATTTAGCTCAAAATAAATCATTAAATGCATCAAAAATAACAAATGAAGTCAGAAAGGGTTGAAAATTTATGATGTGCCTTTGAATGGTGCATATTGAACACACAAAAAGTATGCAGTTAAAATAAGTTATTAAAAAAGAAATCCCTTTGTAATAGATGAGTTTTCGTCCGAAACCCTCATACTTCGAAAGAGATTGTCGAGTTTATACACCAAGTGCATCCAGTTTTTGCCGTAACCCTCTCAACTCTTAAGAAGTTGCTATGCGGGTGAAATTATGATGTCATGCCAAGTTACAACCTTTTCAGAGTTCATTTGTACTGCTTTTCAAATTAGGGGTCATTTAGCTAAAAATAAATCATTAATTGCATGAAAAATATCAAACGAAGTCAGAAAGGGTTGAAAATTGACGATGTGCCTTTGAATGGTGCATATTGAACACACAAAAAGTATGGATTTAAAATAAGTTATTAAAAATGAAATCCCTTTGTAATAGATGAGTGTTCATCCGAAACCCTCATACTTCGAAAGAGATTGTCCAATTTGTAAAGTTTTTCCCGTAACCCTCTCAACTCTTAAGAAGTTTCTACGTCGGTGAAATTATGATATCATGCCAAGTTACAACCTTTTCAGAGTTCATTTGTACTGCTTTTCAAATTTAGGGTCATTTAGCCTAAAATAAATCATTAAACGCATGAAAAATATCAAATGAAGTCACAAAGGGTTGGAAATGGATGATCTGCCTTTGATTGGTGCATATTGAACACACAAAAAGTATGGAGTTAAAATAAGTTATTAAAAATGAAATCCCTTAGTAATAGATGAGTTTTCGTGCGAAACCCTCATACTTCAAAAGAGATTGTCCAATTTGTACACGAAGTGCATCCAGTTTTTGCCGTAACCCTCTCAACTCTTTAGAAGGTGCTATGTGGTTGAAATTATGATGTCATGCCAAGTTACAACCTTTTCAGAGTTCATTTGTACTGCTTTTCAAATTTAGGGTCATTTAGCTCAAAATAAATCATTAAATGCATGAAAAATATCAAATGAAGTCAGAACGGTTGAAAAATTGATGATCTGCCTTTGAATGGTGCATATTGAACACACAAAAAGCTTGGAATTAAAATAAGTTATTAAAAATGAAATCCCTTTGTAATAGATGAGTTTTCGTCCAAAACCCTCATACTTCGAAAGAGATCGTCCAATTTGTAGACGAAGTGCATGCAGTTTTTGCCATAACCCTCTCTAGTCTTAAGAAGTTGCCATGTGGGTGAAATTATGATGTCATGCCAAATTACAACCTTTTCAGAGTTGATTTGTACTACTTTTCAAATTTAGGGTCATTTAGCTCAAAATAAATCATTAAATGCATCAAAATAATCAAATGAAGTCAGAAAGGGTTGAAAATTTATGATGTGCCTTTGAATGGTGCATATTGAACTCACAAAAAGTATGGAGTTAAAATAATTTATGAAATATAAAATCCCTTTGTAATAGATGAGTTTTCGTCCGAAACCCTCATACTTCCAAAGAGATTGTCCAATTTGTACACCAAGTGCATCAAGTTTTTGTCATAACCCTCTCAACTCTTAAGAAGTTGCTATGCGGGTGAAATTATGATGTCATGCCAAGTTACAGCCTTTTCAGAGTTCATTTGTACTGCTTTTCAAATTTAGGGTCATTTAGCTCAAAATAAATCATTAAATGCATCAAAATAATCAAATGAAGTCACAAAGGGTTGAAAATTTATGATGTGCCTTTGAATGGTGCATATTGAACACAGAAAAAGTATGGAGTTAAAATAAGTTATTAAAAATGAATTCCCTTTGTAATAGATGAGCTTTCGTCCGAAACCCTCATACTTCGAAAGAGATTGTCGAGTTTGTACACCAAGTGCATCCAGTTTTTGTCATAACCCTCTCAACTCTTAAGAAGTTGCTATGCAGGTGAAATTATGATGTCATGCCAAGTTACAGCCTTTTCAGAGTTCATTTGTACTGCTTTTCAAATTAGGGGCCATTTAGCTCAAAATAAATCATTAAATGCATGAAAAATATCAAACGAAGTCAGAAAGGGTTTAAAATTGACGATGTGCCTTTGAATGGTGCATATTGAGCACACAAAAAGTATGGATTTAAAATAAGTTATTAAAAATGAAATCCCTTTGTAATAGATGAGTTTTCATCCGAAACCCTCATACTTCCAAAGAGATTGTCCAATTTGTACAAATTTAGCCGTAACACTCTCAACTCTTCAGAAGTTGCTATGTGGGTGAAATTATGATGTCATGCCAAGTTACAACCTTTTCAAAGTTCATTTATACTGCTTTTCAAATTTAGGGTCATTTAGCTCAAAATAAATCATTAAATGCATGAGAAATATCAAATGAAGTTATAAAGGGTTGAAAATTGATGATGTGCATTTGAATGGTGCATATTGAACAAACAAAAAGTATGGAGTTAAAATAAGTTATTGAAAATAAAATCCCTTTGTAATAGATGAGTTTTTGTCCGAAACCCTCATACTTCAAAAGAGATTGTCCAATTCGTACACGAAGTGCATCCAGTTTTTGCAGTAACCCTCTCAACTCTTTAGAAGTTGCTATCTGGGTGAAATTATGATGTCATGCCAAGTTACAACCTTTTCAGAGTTCATTTGTACAACTTTTCAAATTTAGAGACATTTAGCTCAAAATAAATCATTAAATGCATGAAAAATATCAAATGAAGTCAGAAAGGGTTGAAAATTGATTATGTGCCTTTGAATGGTGCATATTGAACACACAAAAAGTATGGAGTTAAAATAAGTTATTAAAAATGAAATCCCTTTGTAATAGATTAGTTTTCATCCGAAACCCTAATATTTCGAAAGAGATTGTCCAATTTGTACACCAAGTGCATCCAGTTTTTGCCGTAACCCTCTCAACTATTTTGCAGTTTCTATGTGGGTGAAATTATGATGCCATGCCAAGTTACAACCTTTTCAGAGTTCATTTGTACTGCTTTTCAAATTTAGGGTTATTTAGCTCAAAACAAATCATTAAATGCATCAAAAATATCAAATGAAGTCAGAAAGGGTTGAAAATTGATGATGTGCCTTTGAATGGTGCATATGAACACACAAAAAATATGGAGTTAAAATAAGTTATTAAAAATGAAATCCCTTTGTAATAGATGAGTGTTCATCCGAAACCCTCATACTTCGAAAGAGATTGTCCAATTTGTAAAGTCTTAGCCGTAACCCTCTCAACTCTTTAGAAGTTGCTATATGGGTGAAATTCTGATGTCATGCCAAGTTACAACCTTTTACTAGTTCATTTGTACTCCTTTTTCAAATTTAGGGTCATTTAGATCAAAATAAACCAATAAATGCATGAAAAATATCAAATGAATTCAGAAAGGGTTTAAAATTGATGATGTGCCTTTGAATGGTGCATATTGATCACACAAAAAGTATGGAGTTAAAATAAGTTATTAAAAATGAAATCCCTTTGTAATAGATTAGTTTTCATCCGAAACCCTCATACTTCGAAAGAGATTGTCCAATTTGTACACCAGGTGCATCCAGTTCTTGCCGTAACCCTCTCAACTATTTTGAAGTTGCTATGTGGGTGAAATTATGATGCCATGCCAAGTTACAACCTTTTCAGAGTTCATTTGTACTGCTTTTCAAATTTAGGGTTATTTAGCTCCTAACAAATCATTAAATGCATCAAAAATATCAAATGAAGTCAGAAAGGGTTGAAAATTGATGATGTGACTTTGAATGGTGCATATTGAACACACAAAAAGAATTCAGTTAAAATAAGTTATTAAAAATGAAATCCCTTGGTAATAGATGAGTTTTCGTCCGAAACCCTCATACTTCGAAAGAGATTGTCCAGTTTGTACACCAAGTGGATCCATTTTTTGCCGTAACCCTCTCAACTATTAAGAATTGCTATGTGGGTGAAATTATGATGTCATGCCAAGTTACAACCTTTTCAGAGTTCATTTGTACTGCTTTTCAAATTCAAGGTCATTTAGCAGAAAATAAATCATTAAATGCGTGTAAAATATCAAATCAAGTCAGAAAGGTTGAAAATTGATGATGTGCCTTTGAATGGTGCTTATTTAACAAACAAAAAGTATGGAGTTAAAATAAGTTATTAAAAATGAAATCCCTTTGTAATAAATGAGTTTTCATCTGAAACCCTCATACTTCGAAAGAGATTGTCCAATTTGTACACCAAGTGCATCCAGTTTTTGCCGTAACCCTCTCAACTCTTAAGAAGTTGCTATGTGGGTGAATATATGATTTCATGCCAAGTTACAACCTTTTCAGAGTTCATTTGTACTACTTTTCAAATTTAGGGTCATTTAGCTCAAAATAAACCAATAAATGCATGAAAAATTTCAAATGAAGTCAAAAAGGGTTGAAAATTGATGATGTGCCTTTGAACGGTGCATATTGAACACACAAAAACTATGGAGTTAATATAAGTTATTAAAAATGAAATCCCTTTGTAATAAATGAGTTTTCGTCTGAAACCCTCATACTTCGAAAGAGATTATCTAATTAGTACACCAAGTGCATCTAGTTTTTGCCGTAACCCTCTCAACTCTTTAGAAGTTGCTATCTGGGTGAAATTATGATGTCATGGCAAGTTACAACCTTTTCAGAGTTCATTTGTACAACTTTTCAAATTTAGGGATATTTATCTCAAAATAAATCATTAAATGCATGAAAAATATCAAATGAAGTCAGAAAGGGTTGAAAATTGACGATGTGCCTTTGAATGGTGCACATTGAGCACACAAAAAGTATGGAGTTAAAATAAGTTATTAAAAATGAAATCCCTTTGTAGTAGATGAGTTTTCATCCGATACCTTCATACTTCAAAAGAGATTGTCCAATTTGTACACCAAGTGCATCCAGTTGTTGTCATAACCCTCTCAACTATTTTGAAGTTCCTATGTGGGTGAAATAATGATGCCATGCCAAGTTACAACCTTTTCAGAGTTCATTTGTACTGCTTTTCAAATTTAGAGTTATTTAGCTCAAAAAAAATATTAAATGCATCAAAAATATCAAATGAAGTCAGAAAGGGTTGAAAATTGATGATGTGCCTTTGAATGGTGCATATTTAACACACAAAAAGTATGGAGTTAAAATAAGTTATTAAAAATGAAATCCCTTTGTGATAGATGAGTTTTCGTCCGAAACCCTCATACTTCGAAAGAGATTGTCCAATTTGTACACCAAGTGCTTCCAATTTTTGCTCTAAACCTCTCGACTCTTAAGAAGTTGCTATGCGGGTGAAATTATGATGGCATGCCAAGTTACAACCTTTTGAGAGTTCATTTGTACTGCTTTTCTAATTCAGGGTCATTTAGCTCAAAATTAATCATTAAATGCATGAAAAATATCAAATGAAGTCAGAAAGGGTTGAAAATTGATGATGTGCCTTGGAATGGTGCATATTGAACACACAAAAATTATGGAGTTAAAATAACTTATTAAAAATGAAATCCCTTTGTAATAGATGAGTTTTCGTCCGAAATCGTCATACTTCAAAAGAGATTGTCCAATTTTTACACCAAGTGCATGCAGTTTTTGCCATAACCCTCTCAACTCTTTATAAGTCGCTATGTGGGTGAAATTATGATGTCATGCCAAGTTACAACCTTTTCAGAGTTCATTTGAACTGCTTTTCAAATTTAGGGTCATTTAGTTCAAAATAAATCATTAAATGCATGAAGAATATCAAATGAAGTCAGAAAGGGTTAAAAATTGATGATGTGCCTTTGAATGGTGCATATTGAACACACAAAAAGTATGGAGTTAATATAACTTATTTAAAATGAAATCCCTTTGTAATAGATGAGTTTTCATCCGAAACCCTCATACTTCCAAAGAGATTGTCCAATTTGTACACCAAGTGCATGCAGTTTTTCCCATAACCCTCTCAACTCTTTATAAGTCGCTATGTGGGTGCATATATGATGTCATGCCAAGTTACAACCTTTTTAGAGTTCATTTGTACTGCTTTTCAAATTTAGGGTCATTTAGCTCAAAATAAATCATTAAATGCAAGAAAAATATAAAATGTAGCCAAAAAGTATTGAAAATTGATGATGTGCCTTTGAATGGTGCATATTGAACACACAAAAAGTATGGAGTTAAAACAAGTTATTAAAAATGAAATCCCTTTGTAATAGATGTGTTTTCGTCCGAAACCCTCACACTTCGACAGAGACTGTCCAATTTGTACACCAAGTGCTTCCAGTTTTTGCCGTAACCCTCTCAACTCTTTAGAAGTTGCTATGTGGGTGAAATTATGATGTCATGCCAAGTTACAACCTTTTCAGAGTTCATTTCTACTGCTTTTCAAATTTAGGGTCATTTAGCTCAAAATAAATCATTAAATGCAGGAAAAATACCAAATGAAATCAGAAAGGGTTGAAAATTGATGATGTGCCTTTGAATGGTGCATATTGAACACACAAAAATTATGGAGTTAAAATAAGTTATTAAAAATGAAATCCCTTTGTAATAGATGAGTTTTCGTCCGAAACCCTCATACTTCGAAAGAGATTGTCCAATTTGTACATGAAGTGCTTCCAGTTTTTGCCGTAACCCTCTCAACTCTTTAGAAGTTCCTATGTGGGTGAAATTATGATGTCATGAAGAGTTAGAACCTTTTCAGAGTTCATTTCTACTGCTTTTCAAATTCAGGGTCATTTAGCTCAAAATAAATCACTAAATTCATGAAAAATATCAAATGAAGTCAGAAAGGGTTGAAAATTGATGATGTGCCTTTGAATGGTGCATATTGAACACCCAAAAAGTATGGAGATAAAATAAGTTATTAAGAATGAAATCCCTTTGTAATTGATGAGTTTTCGTCCGAAACCGTCGTACTTCGAAAGAGATTGTCCAATTTCTACACCAAGTGCATGCAGTTTTTGCCATAACGCTCTCAACTCTTTATAAGTCGCTATGTCGGTGAATATATGATGTCATGCCAACTTACAACCTTTTTAGAGTTCATTTGTACTGCTTTTGAAATTCAGGGTCATTTAGCTGAAAATAAATTATTAAATGCATGAAAAATACCAAATGAAGTCAGAAAGGTTTGAAAATTGATGATGTGCCTTTGAATGGTGCATATTGAATACACAAAAATTATGGAGTTAAAAGAAGTTATTAAAAATGAAATCCCTTTGTAATAGATGAGTTTTCGTCCGAAACCCTCAAACTTAGAAAGAGATTGTCCAATTTGTAGACCAAGTTCATCCAGTTTTTTTCGTAACCCTCTCACCTCAATAGAAGTAGCTATGTGGGTGAAATTATGATGTCATGCCAGGTTACAACCTTTTCAGAGTTCATTTGTACTGCTTTTCAAATTTAGGGTCATTTAGCTCAAAATAAATAATTAAATGCATGAAAAATATCAAATGAAATCAGAAAGGGTTGAAAATTGATGATGTGCCTTTGAATGGTGCATATTGAACACACAAAAAGTATAGAGTTAAAATAAGTTATTAAAAATGAAATCCCTTTGTAATAGATGAGTTTTTGTCCGAAACCCTCATACTTCGAAAGAGATTGTCCAATTTGTACACGAAGTGCATCCAATTTTTGCCGGAACCCTCTCAACTATTTAGAAGTTGCTATGTGGGTGAAATTATGATGTCATGCAAAGTTACAAGCTTTTCAGAGTTCATTTCTATTTCTTTTCAAATTCAGGGTCATTTAGCTCAAAATAAATCATTAAATGCATTAAAAATATCAAATGAAGTGAGAAAGGGTTGAAAATAGATGATTTGCCTTTGAATTGCATATTGAACACACCAAAAGTATGGAGTTAAAATAAGTTATTTAATATGAAATCCCTTTGTAATAGATGAGTTTTCGTCCGAAACCGTCATACTTCGAAAGAGATTGTCTAATTTGTACACCAAGTGCACGCAGTTTTTGCCATAACCCTCTCAACTCTTTACAAGTCGCTATGTGTGTGAAATTATGATGTCATGCCAAGTTACAACCTTTTCAGTGTTCATTTGTACTGCTTTTCAAATTTAGGGTTATTTAGCTCAAAATAAATCATTAAATGCATGAAAAATATCAAATGAAATCAGAAAGGGTTGAAAATTGTAGATGTGCCTTTGAATGGTGCATATTGAACACACAAAAAGTATGTAGATAAAATAACTTATTAAAAATCAAATCCCTTTGTAATAGATGAGGTTTCGTCCGAAACCCTCATACTTCGAAAGAGATTGTCCAATTTTTACACGAAGTGCATCCAGTTTTTGCCGTAACCCTCTCAACTCTTTAGAAGTTCCTATGTGGGTGAAATTATGATGTCATGCCAAGTTACAACCTTTTCAGAGTTCATTTCTACTGCTTTTGAAATTCAGGGTCATTTAGCTCAAAATAAATCATTAAATGCATGAAAATATCAAATGAAGTCAGAAAGGGTTCAAAATTTATGATGTGCCTTTGAATGGTGCATATTGAACACACAAAAAGTATGGAGTTAAAATAAGTTATTAAAAATGAAATCCCTTTGTAATAGATGAGTTTTCGTCCGAAACCCACACACTTCGAAAGAGACTGTCCAATTTGTACACCAAGTGCTTCCAGTTTTTGCCGTAACCCTCTCAACTCTTAAGAAGTTGCTACGTGGGTGAAATTATGATGTCATGCCAAGTTACAACCTTTTCAGAGCTCATTTGTACTGCTTTTCAAATTTAGGGTCATTTCGCTCAAAATAAATCATTAAATGCATGAAAAATATCAAATTAAATCAGAAAGGGTTGAAAATTGATGATGTGCCTTTGAATGGTGCATATTGAACACACAAAAAGTATGGAGATAAAATAAGTTATTAAAAATGAAATTCCTTTGTAATAGATGAGTTTTCGTCCGAAACCCTCGTACTTCGAAAGAGATTGTCCAATTTGTACACGAAGCGCATCCAGTTTTTGCCGTAACCCTCTCAACTCTTTAGGAGTTCCTATGTGGGTGAAATTATGATTTCATGCGAAGTTACAACCTTTTCAGAGTTCATTTCTACTGCTATTCAAATTCAGGGTCATTTAGCTCAAAATAAATCATTAAATGCATGAAAAATATCAAATGAAGTCAGAAAGGGTTTCAAATTGATGATGTGCCTTTGAATGGTGCATATTGAATACACAAAAACTATGGAGTTAAAATAAGTTATTAAAAATGAAATCCCTTTGTAATAGATGAGTTTTTGACCGAAACCCTCACACTTCGAAAGAGACTGTCCAATTTGTACACCAAGTGCTTCCAGTTTTTGCCGTAACCCTCTCAACTCTTAAGAAGTCGCTATGTGTGTGAAATTATGATGTCATGCCAAGTTACAACCTTTTCAGAGTTCGTTTGTACTGCTTTTCAACTTTAGGGTCATTTAGCTCAAAATAAATCATTGAATGCATGAAAAATATCAAATGAAATCAGAAAGGGTTGAAAATTGTAGATGTGCCTTTGAATGGTGCATATTGAACACACAAAAAGTATGTAGATAAAATAAGTTATTAAAAATCAAATCCCTTTGTAATAGATGAGGTTTCGTCCGAAACCATCGTACTTCGAAAGAGATTGTCCAATTTTTACACGAAGTGCATCCAGTTTTTGCCGTAACCCTCTCAACTCTTTAGAAGTTCCTATGTGGGTGAAATTATGATGTCATGCCAAGTTACAACCTTTTCAGAGTTCATTTCAACTGCTTTTGAAATTCAGGGTCATCTAGCTCAAAATAAATCATTAAATGCATGAAAATATCAAATGAAGACAGAAAGGGTTGAAAATTGATTATGTGCCTTTGAATGGTGCATATTGAAAACACGAAAAGTATGGAGTTAAAATAAGTTATTAAAAATGAAATCCCTTTGTAATAGATGAGTTTTCGTCCGAAACCCTCACACTTCGAAAGAGACTGTCCAATTTGTACACCAAGTGCTTCCAGTTTTTGCCGTAACCCTCTCAACTCTTAAGAAGTTGCTACGTGGGTGAAATTATGATGTCATGCCAAGTTACAACCTTTTCAGAGTTCATTTGTACTGCTTTTCAAATTTAGGGTCATTTCGCTCAAAATAAATCATTAAATGCATGAAAAATATCAAATTAAATCAGAAAGGGTTGAAAATTGATGATGTGCCTTTGAATGGTGCATATTGAACACACAAAAAGTATGGAGATAAAATAAGTTATTAAAAATGAAATTCCTTTGTAATAGATGAGTTTTCGTCCGAAACCCTCGTACTTCGAAAGAGATTGTCCAATTTGTACACGAAGCGCATCCAGTTTTTGCCGTAACCCTCTCAACTCTTTAGGAGTTCCTATGTGGGTGAAATTATGATTTCATGCGAAGTTACAAGCTTTTCAGAGTTCATTTGTACTCCTATTCAAATTCAGGGTCATTTAGCTCAAAATAAATCATTAAATGCATGAAAAATATCAAATGAAGTTAGAAAGGGTTTAAAATTGATGATGTGCCTTTGAATGGTGCATATTGAATACACAAAAACTATGGAGTTAAAATAAGTTATTAAAAATGAAATCCCTTTGTAATAGATGAGTTTTTGTCCGAAACCCTCACACTTCGAAAGAGACTGTCCAATTTGTACACCAAGTGCTTCCAGTTTTTGCCGTAACCCTCTCAACTCTTAAGAAGTTGCTATGTGGGTGAAATTATGATGTCATGCCAAGTTACAACCTTTTCAGAGTTCGTTTGTACTGCTTTTCAACTTTAGGGTCATTTAGCTCAAAATAAATCATTGAATGCATGAAAAATATCAAATGAAATCAGAAAGGGTTGAAAATTGATGATGTGCCTTTCAATGGTGCATATTGGACACACAAAAAGTATGGAGATAAAATAAGTTATTAAAAATGAAATCCGTTTGTAATAGATGAGTTTTCGTCCGAAACCCTCGTACTTCGAAAGAGATTGTCCAATTTCTACACGAAGTGCATCTAGTTTTTGCCGTAACCCTCTCAACTCTTTAGAAGTTCCTATGTGGGTGAAATTATGATGTCATGCCAAGTTACAACCTTTTCAGAGTTCATTTCTACTGCTTTTCAAATTCAGGGTCATCTAGCTCAAAATAAATCATTAAATGCATGAAAAATATCAAATGAAGTCACGAAGGGTTGAGAATTGATTATGTGCCTTTGAATGGTGCATATTGAACACACAAAAAGTATGGTGTTAAAATAAGTAATTACAAATGAAATCCCTTTGTAATTGATGTGTTTTCATCCGAAACCCTCACACTACGAAAGAGATTCTCCAATTTGTACACCAAGTGCTTCTAGTTTTTCCGTAACCCTCTCAACTCTGAAGAAGTTGCTATGTGGGTGAAATTATGATGTCATGCCAAGTTACAACCTTTTCAGAGTTCATTTGTACTGCTTTTCAAATTTTGGGTAATTTACCTCAAAATAAATCATTAAATGCATGGAAAATATCAAATGAAGTCAGAAAGGGTTGAAAATTGATGATGTGCCTTTGAATGGTGCAGATTGAACACACAAAAAGCATGGAGTTAAAATAAGTTATTAAAAATGAAATCCCTTTGTACTAGATGAGTTTTTGTCCGAAACCCTCATACTTCGAAAGAGATTGCCCATTTTGTACACGAAGTGCATCTAGTTTTTGCCGTAACCCTCTCAACTATTTAGAAGTTGCTATGTGGGTGAAATTATGATGTCATGCAAAGTTACAAGCTTTTCAGAGTTCATTTGTACTGCTTTTTAAATTTAGGGTCATTTAGCTCAAAATAAATCATTAAATTCATGAAAAATATCAAATGAAGTCAGAAAGGGTTGAAAATTGATGATGTGCCTTTGAATGGTGCATATTGAACACACAAAAAGTATGGAGTTAATATAAGTTATTAAAAACGAAATCCCTTTGTAATAGATGAGTTTTCGTCCGGAACCCTCATACTTCGAAAGAGATTGTCCAATTTGTACACCAAGTGCATCCAGTTTTTGTTGTAACCCTCTCAACTCTTTATAAGTCGCTATCTGGGTGAAATTATGATGTCATGCCAAGTTACAACCTTTTCAGAGTTCATTTGTACTGCTTTTCAAATTTAGGGTCACTTAGCTCAAAATAAATCATTAAATGCATGAAAAATATCAAATGAAGTCAGAAAGGGTTGAAAATTGATGATGTGACTTTGAATGGTGCATATTGAAGACACAAAAATTATGGAGTTAAAATAAGTTATTAAAAATTAAATCCCTTAGTAATAGATGAGTTTTCGTCCGAAACCCTCATACTTCAAAAGAGATTGTCCAATTTGCACACGAAGTGCATGTAGTTTTTACCGTAACCCTCTCAATTCTTTAGAAGTCGCTATCTGGGTGAAATTATGATGTCATGCCAAGTTACAACCTTTTCAGAGTTCATTTGTACATGTTTTCAAATTTAGGGTCATTTAGCTCAAAATAAATCATTAAATGCATGAAAAATATTAAATGAAGTTAGAAAGGGTTGAAAATTGATGATGTGCCTTTCAATGGTGCATATTGGACACACAAAAAGTATGGAGTTAAAATAAGTTATTAAAAACGAAATCCCTTTGTAATAGATGAGTTTTTGTTCGAAACCCTCATACTTCGAAAGAGATTGTCCAATTTGTAAACGAAGTGCATCCAGTTTTTGCCGTAACCCTCTCAACTATTTAGAAGTTGCTATGTGGGTGAAATTATGATGACATGCCAAGTTACAACCTTTTCAGAGTTCATTTGTACTGCTTTTCAAATTTAGGGTCATTTAGCTCGAAATAAATCATTAAATGCATGAAAAATATCAAATGAAGTCAGAAAGGGTTGAAAATTGATGATGTGCCTTTGAATGGTTCATATTGAACACACAAAAAGTATGGAGTTGAAATAATTTATTAAAAATGAAATCCCTTTGTAATCGATGACTTTTCGTCCGAAACCCTCATACTTCGAAAGAGATTGACCAATTTGTGCACGAAGTGCATCTAGTTTTTCCGTAACCCTCTCAACTCTTTAGAAGTTGCTATGTGGGTGAAATTATGATGTCATGCCAAGTTACAACCTTTTCAGAGTTCATTTGTACTGCTTTTCAAACTCGAGATATGACATTTCAAATGCCATTTAATCAAATTGTCTTATACAGCAGTTTAAGTTGTTCAAACATGCATGGAAATGCCTTAAACAGATTCTTCATATTTTTCTGATATTTTTTCATATATTATTTATTTCCATTGGAGTCATAGTTTTTTCTATGATTTTTTAAAGTTTACGGTTTTTTCTGAAAATAATAACTAATAATGAATTAAAAAAACCTTTAGTACCGGTGCGAGCCACACAGCAGTACTAAAGGTCCACCGCCCCGTGCATTTTTTGGGAGGACCTTTAGTACCGGTGCGTGGCTCGCACGGGTACTAAAGACCCTTTAGTACCGGTGCGAGCCACGCACCGGTACTAAAGGTCCTGCAGTATAAATAGTATCTCTCTCATCCCGGTGCGAGCCACACAACGGGAGAAGGTCATTCGCGTGCCGCCAGGCTGCCGGAAATTGCCGTCGCCGCCGCCCGCCGCCCCGACGCCGCCCGCAGCACCGCCGGGACACCGCGTGCCGCCCCGACACCGCCCGCAGCCCCGCTGGCCGCCCCTGCCCTGCCGCCGGCCGCCTCCGCCCCTGCCACCGCCGCCGTGAGTCTGCCTTCTTTTTTGTTTAGTTTAAGTTTGAGTTTAGGTTTAGTTTAGGTTTAGTTTAGGTTTAATTTAGTTTAGATTTTGTTTAGTTTAGGTTTAGTTTGGGTTTAGTATAGTTTAGGTTTTGTTTAGTTTAGGTTTAGTTTAGGTTTAGTTTAGGTTTAATTTAGTTTAGATTTAGATTTTGTTTAGTTTAGGTTTAATTTAGTTTAGATTTTGTTTAGTTTAGGTTTAGTTTAGGTTTAATTTAGTTTAGGTTTAATTTAGTTTAGGTTTAGTTTAGTTTTAGGTTAAGTTTAGGTTTAGTTTAGGCCCCCCGACCCCAACACGACACCCCCTGACACCTTGACCCCGACACGACACCCCGACACCCCGACATGGCACCCCCGACCACGACACAACACCCCGACCCCGACACGACACCCCCGACACCCCGACCCCAACACATCACCCCTATTTAGTTAGTTAGTTAGTTAGGTTATCAGGTTAGTTTAGTTAGTTTAGTTAGTTAGGTTAGTTTAGTTAGTTAGGTAGGTAGGTACTTAGGTTATTAGGGTATGTGTTAATTTTGTTAGATGCTAAGTGTTATTTAATTTTTTAGATGCTAAGTGTTAATTTTGCTAAGTTTTATTTAATTTGTTTTCATAATTAAGTGTTTCTTCTCGACGTCGAAGATGCCGATCCCGCATCCTCATCATCGAGTCGCCGGAGGAGGTCACTTGCTTGAGCCGAGGGGCCCTGTCAGGGATTGGGCTCCTCCGGGCTGGTACTGGGAGGTGCTGCCTTTCGGGCGGCGCAGCTTGGTGAGGAGCCAGTTCGTCGTCGACCCAGAGGTTCTGTGATGGCGGACGCATGGGCCACGGAGTTTTCGGAGGCTAGAGTCTCCTGCAGAGGTGGTACAGTACCATGTCAGCAAGGAGAACGAGCACATCCGTCGCTACATGGCAGCTTTGGAGGCCAGGTCCGACAATACCTGGCAGATTCTTCAGGGATCTCACTGCAGCTATGTTCCTATGATGGTTCCTTCTCTTTGGGTGTCCACTGCCCACCCCGATATCCCCCGGGCGCTAGGGTTCTAGCTAGATCGACATATTAGCTACTATATATGTATTATTATGATGTATTAGCTAGATCGATGGATTAGCCGATGTATTAACAATTATCCGAGATTATGAGATGAGATCTTTTCTAAGAACTACTATATATGTATTCGATGATGCATTATTAATTAACTATCAATTATTTTGCTTCTTAAATGCGTGATAATTTGAATACTAATTTGTTTTATCTATATTATTATGGATAAGTTATTAAGCTATGGACAATACCGGTAGAGCTCATGAAGAGGACATGTTCGACATGATACGCTCCTCTGAAAACCCAGCGGACCTTCTGGGTGAATCACATGATGATGACGGCTCACAATATCTGAACGATTATGGTGATTGATGTGAGGCCGAGGAAGAACAATTTATGTTCCAAAATCCGGAACAACTAACAATGTCCGGTGAGGTATATACACATATTAGCCTCTGGTGATCATTACATGTGTATTAATTGATTAGTATATATATATATATATTAACAAATCTTTTTTCTTTTAATTATCAGCCCTCCGGATCGAGCCAATCTAGTAGAAAGGTACAAGGCAGTGCCAAAATATTGGATGGCAACGCAAAGCTCAATCTTGATGCTTTCAAACATGATGGCGCACCGACTCACCCTGAAGCCAATGCCAAGACATTTGTGCGTCAATGCGGAGTGGTTGTAGGGATGGAGTCCCAATCACAATGCAAGAATGGATTCAACCAAACAACCCAAAACCAGGAGTGAATTATGTCGATACAAGAATTAAAGATACCCTTTGGCGAGATCTCATGGAGCATTTCATCCTACCAGCTTCTCTCTCGGAGCACCAAAGGGACAAAGTCAAGGAGTTTGCTCTCCATAAGATGGCTGGCGCATTCCAGACTTGGAAGAAAATATTATGGACCGAGTACAATGCTAGAGGCCAGAAGGCACCCGAATTCATAGGAATATACGAGAAGGTAAGGAATCACTGGGACGCATTTATCGAGTACAAGACATCGGAAGCTGCTATGGATAAGTCGGCAAAGAATAAGATAAATGCGGAGAAAAAAGTATCACCATAAACTAGGGACAGGTGGATACAAGTCAGCCATTCCTAAGTGGGATGCATTAGAGAATAAGATGCATGCTGAAGGGATCACTCCAGTAACCTTCCATTGGCCCTGGAGGTGCAGGAATTGGTTTTTTGCGCATGGCGAAAAGTTGGACCCAGCAACAGGGAAGATTATTGCACTGGTTAGTCTGAAGCGTGCATCAGATGAGTTGATTGATGCAATAAAATCTGCCAAAGAAGGATGGTTTTAGCCCGATAGAGAGAACGACGAGCTTACACGCGCCCTCAGGAATCCCGAACACGGAGGACGAACACGAGGCATGGGCGTTGTTCCGTGGTATGAGGGGTTTGCGGGATGGAAAGACAGTTACAAAAGCCGTTCGTGAAAAAAGAAGGTGGAAGAAGACTGACTTTTAAAGTTGAAATAGAAGTATGAGCAACAGCAGCTGCAGATACAGATACTGATCCAGCAAAGGGAAACTCCGCAGTAGGAGGCAGGGGAACCCGTCCCATCTACGCTGCCGAAAAGCAGCGTGGGTTCCATGGGGGCACCACTGGGTCACACCCCCATGGATGATATCACCGAGAAGACATCTTATGAGCTATTCCAGAAAATGAAGAGCATACCCGTGCAGGTCGCGACGGGCTATGCTTGACCAAATACACCTGATGTTCTCTGGCATTGCAATCCGGTTCCAGCTGGTATGCTTGTGTCGCGGTGGACGCTATAGAGCCAGGATATGATGAACTATTGCTTGACATCCCTGGAGGTGAGGGGGAGTCCACATTGGCAGAAGCCGGCCGTGGTCTCATTCTATGGAGTAAGGACTGCATCGTCTTTCCACAGTCGGCGCTAAGGCCATCAGCTCCTCCGAGTATTGATGTCCAGCGTGAGGGATCCTAGCCAGAGGCATCGCAGCGCTAGCAATCCTCCCCACCTCGCCAGCAGTCCTCCCCACCTCGCCAGCAGTCCTCCCTACCTCCCCAGTAGTCCTCCCCACCTCGAGAGGTGTCCCACCTCGCCAGCAGTCCTCCCCACCTTGCCAGCAGTCCTCCTAACCTCGGGACGGAGCACGACACGAGTCCATATCGTCGATATCGATCTCCGCCGCGTGAGCCGACTCCACCCTGGCAGCGGTCCCGCTAGCAGTGCTCCCAAAAGAGGAAGGCCAGCAGCACTCCTCTTCGGAATAAAGCAAAGAAGAAACCCGAGCCTCCGTCCAAAAGGAAGCTGCCTTACGATATGACACCAAAGGAAAACAAAATTGAAAGCGATCGCCAAGTGAAAGCCTTTTTTGCAAAGAAGACCATGCCGCCAAAGGAGGTAATACCCAAGGAAGTCCAAGAGCACTTTATGGAACACTTTATTGATCGACCCCCGGCATATGTCGAACGTATGCCGACAGACTATGAGCGACAGTTTCAGAAGGCAAGTGAGCAGAGAAGTCGGCCCAGCCCAAGGAAGAAGTCATGAAGTACGACATCACCGACAGGTGGTACTACTAGCGGGAAAACAGTTCCCCAGCTCGGAGAACAATCCAAGCAATCGATCTCTCTGCTCAAGGTGAGTACCAATCGAAGCACAAAACCAATCCAACCAGTCGACGTGCAAGGCAACCCAATCGACCTCGAAGAAGTAGAGGCTGTAGGTCTCACTCTTGGCCAAATCCTTGGCACTGAGGAAATCCGCGGGTACGGTGCAACTGAGTACGCAATGCAATATGTCGTCGGAAAACCACTTGTCACACCTGAGTAGTACAAGGAACTACCAACTGTGATGCGACGGTTGCATGACTGGTACCTACATGAAGCAAAGCGAGGGACGACGGCGGTCATGGTCAAAGTAAGAAAAGAGCATTACGTCAATGCATGTGACATATGTCTTGAATTCTCTGAACTTTTCCAGTTATACCACATGGACTCTATCGACAAAACTCTCGTCAGTTGTTATTGTCTGTAAGTGATTTATATCTTTAATAATTTAAGTCTCTAGCTAAGATATCGTTCATTGGCTTATCCTCACTATATATGTTCTTTTTTACGCTATTATGCAGATTGAAGATGTGGGAAATGAAACAAGAGGGAATCGATGACACCGGGTTCATCGACCCAAGTATCGTTAATGGTCATGTGGTAAAACATTATGCCAAGGACACAGAAGATCTCTTGGAAATTTTTCTAGAGGCAATAATGAATACCAAATCTACAATAATATTTCCTTATAACATGGGGTGAGTGTTTACGCTCTTGTATACTACTCATTCTATTTTTGATTACTAGCTCGCTGTCAAGTGTAGTTGATGAGTTATATGCATGCCTGCTTAATTATATAAACTTCTGCGTAGACACCACTATATGCTCCTAAATATTATCCTCGCGGATGGACTTGTTCAAGTATATGACTCACTAGATACACTAGAAAAATCATACGTGGACTTGTATTTTATGATAGAACAGTAATTTCAATCTTTATCGACCTCGCTTTGTTTCATTATTTCCTGATATCAAAAGTAATTATAATAACTCTTTCGTTCTTTTTCTTTGCCGCGTAGTGTTTGGAAAAAGATGATAGAAAAAACCCATCACGATCGTCAATGGAAACCGAAGCTGAAGTGGAAAAGATATAGGTAATTAAGTAGTACTACTAGGTCCGCACATCTCTTTAATTCTAGTTTCAATACCATTATCATGCTTGATTATTAATTACCTTATTGAATTCTATTCTTTTGCAAAGTTCGCGAAGCATCCATAGGGGACAAATTTATGTGGATACTTCCTCTGCGAGAACATTCGCATCCAGACCGAAGGCCGTATACGTCACAAAGGAGCACGTGAAAGACAGCTCCAGGTTTGGCAGATGATTTCGAAGCTCTCACCCGAGAAACGCTTTGTAGCACTTCAAGAGGAATTTGCGGCATTTCTTCTTCAACATGTCATTGATGTAAATGGAGAGCACTATTACTTACCGCCGCCTCAATAATGCCAGCAAATCAGTAGTAGAAAACTGAGATTTCATCTAGTCCCGGCCGGGTTTTGGGCCTTAAGTTATAAGTCCAGAATATATATATGGATGTGTAATTCCATTTGTATATATACTGTGTATGAGATATTATATATTATATTACACATATATATATATGTATATATATGTATATATTATATATACATATATATATGCATCAACTTGTGTAATTAATGTTTACGGTATGTAGCACCGTAAAATAAATTTGAAATGAATGGAAAAACACAATAAATAGAGAGGAAAACTAAAACCTAATTAAAAGCAAAAAATAAAAAATAGAACACTTAGTACCGGTTGGTAACCGGTACTAAAGGTCCTCCACCACCAGCCCACGTCGGCAGCCACATGGTGGGCCTTTAGTACCGGTCCGTGGTCCAACCGGTACTAAAGGTCTAGACCTTTAGTCCCGACCCTTTAGTACCGGTTGGGGAACCGGTACTAAAGGCACATCCCGACCAGGACTACTGATCGACATTCTACTAGTGTTTATTCTAAAAATATGCTTTGAGTGTCAATAATCATGGAAGACTATATGATAGTTGAGTATGTGGAATTCGCTAAATCAAAGCTCTTA
The DNA here is from genome assembly GCA_022496015.1 of Hordeum marinum. NCBI lineage: Eukaryota > Viridiplantae > Streptophyta > Magnoliopsida > Poales > Poaceae > Hordeum > Hordeum marinum. The sequence goes on from CM039672.1 coordinate 220,188,963, forward strand.
CATGGACCCCTCCTGAAAATAAGATGAATTGCAATTGTTCGATGACTAGGAATATGGTTTGTTAGTTTTCAAGAAACTTTATGGTCTATACTTTAACATGTGAATACCTTGCTACTTGATCATGAGAAGTTTTATGAGATGAGCTACTGTTTATGATATATAATGATGCTAGAAAAAGTGTTTGGAACTAGCATTGATCAAATTTATGCACTATGCTAGCATTCACAATTCATAAATTATTTCTTTTATCATTTACCTACTCGAGGACGAGCAGGAATTAAGCTTGGGGATGCTGATACGTCTCCAACGTATCTATAATTTATGAAGTATTCATGCCATGTTTACAATAATTTTATATGATTTTATAATAAATAATGCGGACTAACGCTATTTTCAGCAGAACTACCATGGTGTTATTTTTTGTGCAGAAATAAAAGTTCTTGCAATGGGATGAAAATTTACGGAGAATATTTTTGGAAAATATAAAAAATACTGGAGCAAAAAGATACCGGAGAGGAGTCCCAAGGAGGCCACAAGCCACGAGGGCACGCCCCTGGCTTGTGGGCCCCTCGGGAGCCCCTTGACATGATTCCAACGCCAAGTACTCCTATAGATCCAGAAATCTCCAGAAAGAAACCTAGATCAGAAGTTCCATCACCGCAAGTCTCTGTAGCCACAAAAAATCAATCTTGGGACCTCTCCAGCACCCTGCCGGAGGGGGTCACCATCACCGGAGACCATGGAGGAGGAAGACGGAGGGGCCATCATCACCATGGAGGATAAGGATCGGAGGGAGAACCTCTCCCCACCTAGGGGGAGGCCATGGATGAGGAAGCACAAGGGGGAGACCCTCTCCCTCTCTCTCTCGGTGGCGTCGGAGTGCCTTTCCGGGAACCATTGCCGCGGTGATCATCTTCATCAACATCACCTTCTTCATCACCGTCCTCATATGTTTTCAGCGGTCCACTCTCCCGCATCCCGCTGTAATCCCCTACTTGAAGATAGTGCTTTATGCCATATATTATGATCCAATGATGTGTTTCCATCCTATGATGTTTTGAGTAGATTTATTTTGTCTTATGGGTTGATTGATGATCTAGATTGGTTTGAGTTGTATGTTTATTTTGGTGCTGTCCTATGGTGCCTTCCGTGTAGCGCACACGTGAAGGATTCCCACTGTAGGGTGTTGCAATACGTTCATGATTCTCGTATAGTGGGTTGCTAGAGTGACAGAATCTTAAACCCGAGTAAGGGGTTGTTGCCGTACGGGATACAGGGGACTTGATGCTTTCATGCTATGGTTGGGTTTTACCTTAATGATCTTTAGTAGTTGCGGATGCTTGCTAGAGTTCCAATCAAAAGTGCATATGATCCAAGTAGAGAAAGTATGTTAGCTTATGCCTCTCCCTCATATAAAATTGCAATGATGATTTCTGATCTTGTTAATAATTGCCTAGGACAATTCCGCACACCGACCCATCATTATCCACACTCGCTATTTGTAATATATTGTAATATATTCCAACTTTATGATAACAACACCTATTTTTATATTTTAGTTCTCTGATTTTATGCAAAGCTATTCTCTTCATACCCACAACGTAGTTTTATTTCTCGTTTCTAGTTGGAAGCAAACGTTCAGTGTACATAGAGTCGTATCAGTGGTAGATAGGACTTGAGACAATATTGATCTTACCTTTAGCTCCTTGTGGGATCGACATTCCATACTTATCTCTTCCACCTTTGTAAATTGCTACAATGATTCCTTGCACTTGGGGATTATCATGCATCTAACTGGCTTGCTCATGAAGACCTTGTGCATTTGAGGAAGCCCATTAACAGAATATACAATCCAAGTTCTATAATGAGAAATTCCCACTAGCATATGGAAGTGAAAAAACAAGAGACTCTGTATATGAAGAACATGGTGCCACTTTGAGGCACAAGTGTGGAATAAGAGGTAGTATCTATGTCCCTTGTCTCTTTTCTCTCATTTTTTTCTTGTGTTATTTTTTAATATATTTTTTGAATCTCTTTTTTTCTTCATCCGGAGTCTCTTCCCGACTTGGGGGGGATCATTCACTCCATCATGCTTTCCTCACCAAGATAGTGCCCTAAATAATGATGATCATCATAGTTTTATTTACTTACAACTCGATATGAAAAACTGATAGGATGATATGACTCTAGATGAATGCCTCTGGTAGTGTACCAAGATGTGCAATGATCTAGCATAGGAAAACATATCAAAAATGGCAAGCCATGTAAATATCATGCTAGCTATCTTACGATCATGCAAAGCAATATGACAATGGAAGTACAAGTCATATATATGATGATGATGGAAGTTGCATGGCAATATATATCTCGGAATGGCTATGGAAATGCCATAATTGGTAGGTATGATGGTTGTTTCAAGGAAGATATAAGGTGGCTTATGTGTGATAGAGCATATCATATCACGGGGTTTGGATGCACCAGCAAAGGCTGCACCAATCGTCGAAGTGAGAATGAGCAATGCACAGTACCGAAGAGGCTAGCAAATATGAGGTGGTGAGAGTGCGTACATCCATGGGTTCACATTAGTCATAAAGAACTCGCATACTTAATGCAAGGTTTTATTAGCTCTCTCAAAGCAAAGTACTACTTGCATGCTCCTAGGGAGGAGGTTGGTCAGAGATAACCTTCGCGCTCCCCCGATTATAACAACACAACAGATTTTAACCAAGGATAATTTATGCTCCAATCTTCATCGCATAACTAGAGACTATATGTGCATGCTTAGGGAATCACCTTATTCTTGTTGACTCTCTAAATAGGTTTTATGTGGGATTTATGTAGGATTTTATGACTAACCATGTAAATGACCAATTCTTGTTGACTCTCTAAATAGGTATAAGTGAAGCATGATAGTTTGATTCTTTCTAAAAAATACATGTACATGCTCTAATAAATATAAGTGAAGCAAAAGAACATTCTACAAATAATGATTTTGTATATGTAGAGAAAGAGGCATCCAACTTCAAATGATATAAGTGAAGCACATGAAGCATTCTATAAAGCCATACTCAAAAGATATAATTGCAGTGCAAATAGCATTGTATAATTCAACTATGGAATTTCCCAAACTAGCATGTTGCATTGCTAAAAGTAATGTAAAAGGCACACGATGCTCCAAGAGTTTACGCATATCATGTGAACAAAACAAAAACCAAAACATATCGATAGTTGTTGAAGAAGAAAGATGGGATGCCTTCCGGGGCATACCCAAGCTTAGACTATTGAGTCTCCTTGAATATTTACTGAGGGTTCCTTGGTAATCCCCAATCTTGAGCTCTTGCCTCTCCCTATTCTTCTCATATCAATATCTCCTCGATCTTCGAACACTTCATCCACGCAAAACTTAACAGAACTTTCATTAGAAAGGTTAGTACATATAACACCAAATCTCATCATGTCTTGCATAACATTATTGTAAAACTATAATTCAACATTTCGTATTGTATGCTATCACAATTCTATGACTCTCAAGTCAATGGGGCTCAACAAGAACTCAAAGATAATCACACAAAGCAACTATAACAACAATATGTGAAAAACAGGACAGTCTATAAGGATGCAGATGAATACCATATCTATGTAACAAAAACAATTCTGAAATATTAGGATGTAAAAACATTGTATAAAAGTACTGTGTAAAAATTTCAGAAGCTTTTGACATTCCAGTAAAATATGAAATATCAAACACTACGGCCAAAGTTTCAGTTTTTGCACAACACATATCAAACAAGCAATTTAAACATCCTAAAGGTAAATCTTGGTACATTATTTTTATAATACAATGGATTTATACAAGGGGGTAATTATTTTTGTTAAAAAGTTGTTGTAATCAAGATTCACAAAGTTTCCATGGGCATGAACAAAAGTTCAAGGACGCCCCCACTTCATTGGTGCTGATCTTTCTCACTGTCACCTTTCTTTTTGAAAATTGTTTTAAGTTACCTACTTTATTTTTGTCTTTGTTTATTTTAAAAGCACACAATATAAATAAATGACTCTCTAAAACTTTCGGGTTGTCCCCCTCGCAGCGCTTTCTTCAAAGCCATTAAGCCAGACATATAGTGCTCAAGTAATTGATCCACCCGAATCCCAATGTATATCAAAGCCAGTTTTAATTACCAATTATTTGTAATTAAGTAGTGAGCACAAAGAAACATATACCATGTATCAAAAAAGTCTAACTCCCTTCCTATGCATTGTCATGTCATAAAAGAACAATTCATGCACACAAAGTAAAGACCAAAACATAGCAGAAGTGGTTTCTTGCAATTTTATCATATTGGAAACATGGAGAGGTGAAGATTTGGTTCCTCTCTCATAATATTTGCAGGTAGTATAAGCAAGCACATGCATATTATATTCATCAAAATCATCATGTGTGATAGTGAAATGCATCCCGTCAATATTATCCTTAATAAGTGCAAACTTCTCCGATATAGTGTAGTTGGGAGAATTCAAAAAGATAATAGGACTATCGTGTGTGGGTTCAATAGAAACATTTCGTGCTTAACATAAGGAACTATATCAAGTTCATCTCCATAAGAATAATTCATATTGGCATCGTGGCCACAAGCATAGCAAGCACCAAGTTCATCAAAAAGGGATATTCCAAACGAATCCAAATGATCATAGCATTCATCCTTTGGTAAGCACGAAGGGAAATTAAACAATATACGAGTTGAAGAGTTACTCTCATTAGAAGGTAGGCACAGGTGATCAATACACTCTTCCTCCTTTTCTTCGCCGCTCTCCTCCTCATCTTTTTCATCTAATGAGCTCACAGTCTTAGCAATTACTTGTTCCATAGATTCCTGCAAAATATTAGTCTCTTCCAAGGCAGCAAGCATTCTCTCAATAAATTCATTAATAGAGGCATTTTATTCATAATTATCATAGCAATATTTAAGTATGGAAAAATTTCCATCTCTGTAAATAGCATCATAGTTATAATACTTTTCAAAGAACGATTCAATTTCATAAGCACCCTTAAAAGCAACAAATTCTTCTATTTGTTCCACATCATAGTAATCATATATACCATTAGCATAAGAAGCCAAGTTGTATTATCATTAATTTCACATTGAAAGGGAAGGTTTAGACCCTTACTATCAGAGAAACAAGTATAATCACATCTCACACATAAATCCCAAGTATACCAACGCAACATTTTAATTTGATCCCATAAGTGTTTCCCTTTTTGAGACAAGCGATAATCCCCAAACTACTCATGTTGATCCAACGTGTCTCCCATTGTCAAGTTGAATGGGGATTTCTCGGGATTATCAAAGTAGTATTTAATGTTTTAAACATAACTAGCATCGAGGGTTTTAAGAGGTTTGCCATCTCCATGAGTAGCAAGTACAACTATTTTTTTGGTGTTTCGTGTTCCATATCCATAACTAAATATATAAAACAACTTATAACAAAAAATAAAATTACTTAGTGTTAAAGCAAACAAGCCCACACAAGAATATCAACCACTACGCTATTGCTCCTCGGTAATGTCGCCAGAAAAAGGTCTTGATAACCCACAAGTGTAGGGGATCGTTTGTAGCCTTTTTCGACAAGTAGCAGTGTCGAAACTAACGAGGAGATAAAGGTAGAAGTAATATTCTATCAAGTTCTATCAACCACTAATAGAATTCTACACACACTAACACTTACTTTATTTAGAACAAGTATGAAACTACTTTGCGGGCAAGAAACTAGAAGCCCTTACTAGGTGTAATAGATAGTTTTGCAAGATAAGAAAGAACAAGTAAATAAAATTTAGGGGCTCTTTACATAAAGTTAATAAGTAAGTTATTTAGTAGAAATATTTTTTGTGTAACCCAGGAGAAAGGTTGTACATAAGCAATTGAATATAACACGATAGATACTTATCACATGCAATGATGGAGAGTCATACGCTAACACACTTTTCATACTTGATTCATATGCACTTATGATTGGATCTCTAGCAAGCATCCGCAACTACTAGAAATCATAAAGGTAAACCCAACCATAGCATTAAACATCAAGTCCTCTTTACTCCCATACACAAAGAACTCCCATACTCGGGTGTAAGCTTGTGTCACTGTAGCTGAGGGAGTCCTGGACTATGGGGTCCTCGGGCCAGTGACGTGTCTGATGGGCCGGATAATGGGTCGAACTATGACCGCGATCGAAGAATCGAAGATTATGGCGACGCCGTGTTTAGGATGGAAACTTCTCAAGCCGTCACCAGCGATAGCATCAACGATCATATCATTGGGTTTGCCCCAGGTTAGGGAATCAAGTTCGGCAGCCTAGATCAAGTTGCCGATGCCCAAGGTGATCTGGTCCTCTCTGGGTTCTCAGTTCCATCTGATGAGCCCGGAAAACCCGAAGCCTTGACTTCGGGTCCTCACATCGACCATGTGTCCGGGATGATACCCACTCCGGATCCGGCCTCGAGCACGGATTCATGTAGTGCATGTGGGGATCAGGGGTTAGCCCTGGTCAGGCACACTCTTCATGCCGATGCGTTGAAAACAACTCGAAGTTCCCGAATACTAGTTCGACCGGTCGCTCGTTGTTATGCAACATTGGCACAGATTAAGGCTTTGGAAATCACAGACGACATGACCTTGATCCATGCTTAGATTGACCTCGAGGTCGGTCATAGGGAATTTTGTTTCCCACCCACCACCCACTTGGTAGCCACCATCAAGGACTTAACTGATGTACTGGACTTCTCATCGGATGAAGTCAAAGATACATACGCGGATCTCGACCTAGCTCCTTCTCCCCGAACTAGACAGTGGACAATCACCTCCACATATGATGTGTACATGGTGGTCACTCCTAAAGATGACACCATGGGGAAGAGTGATGAGGACACGCCGATAAAAAACAACGGAAAGAGCGATCCACCCAAATACCAACATCAGCACAAAAAATCTAAGGCACTAAAGAAACCGCTACCCCGGACGACCCCAAGAGCCTCATCAACCCAGCTGCTCCCGAACACAATCTCGATGAGGCGGAGGGGTGTATGGATCCGGAGGGACCTGAGGACCACGATGATTCGGAAGACAGTAACTATCTCCCTTATTCTGAGGATGAGGACATTCTCCAAGATGAAGATTCATTGTCCTTGAAGATCCGTTAGATCAAGAATGGTTCAAACGGCAGCTTATTGCCACCGCTCGAAGCCTCAAGATAAAACAACAACAAATCAAGGCCGAGCAAGACGACATTAATGACCAATGGACGCAAGTACTGGTCGCTAAAGAAGGGTACGCCCAGGAACGGCGGGGACAAGATAAAAGTTACGCACGCCATTGGTTACTACCTGAGTTCGAATATGAGGCCTATGAGCTCGCATCGCCTAGACGGACTAAGGACGACTAGCCTGATCGCCCCTCTCAAGGACGGGTCAGGTCGGCAGGAAAAACCGACTATAGACCGGAATATCCCCTAGAAGAGGGAAGCAGCCAGCACAACAGGAAGACCAGTTCGACCTATGATACAACCTGAATGCTCAGACGGGTCAACCAAGATCCATCTATGGGTCCAGAGGGCGAACCCCCACTTGACGGGATGGTTAGCAAACTCGGCTCGACCAGAACAATAGAGTTCGGAGACAACACTAGGACATGCTTCCACCTGACCTCCAAAGCAAGGTAGCTAGGGTCAAAGGCACTGCTTACCCAATCGGTTTTACAGCTGAGGGATGCAGCATCAGTTCCCCAAAGGATTTAAACCCGTAAACCTAGAACAGTATGACGGGACAACAGACCCGACCGTGTGGATTGAAGACTTCCTTCTCCATATCCATATGGCTCGAGGAGATGACCTCCATGCCATAAAATAGTTACCATTGAAGCTTAAGGAACCAGTGAGGCATTGGCTGAACAACCTCACCAAAAACTCCATTGCGAGCTGGGAAGATCTCGAGGATGTTTTCCAGGCTAATTTTCAAGGCACCTATGTTCGACCCCCAGATGCCGATGACTTGAGTGACATCGTCCAGAAAGCCGGTGAGTCATCCCGACAATTGTGGAATCGATTCGTGACCAAGAAAATCAAATTGTCGATTGCTCGGACGCTGAGTCACTAGCCTCCTTCAGGAATAATATCCGGGACGAATGGCTAGCCCGTCAACTCAGGCAGGATAGGCCCAGAACAATGGCAGCCCTGACCTCACTTATGACCCTCTTTTGCGTGGGCGAGGACAGCTGGCTAGACCGTCGTAATAACCCTCCTAGAAACCCCAACACAGCTGAAGTGCGGGATGGTAACGACAAGCCACGACGCAATAAGAACAAGCGTTGACACAACGGTGGTGAGTCCAAAGGCACTATAGTCACCGCAGGATTCACCAATTCCAAATTATCACAACGAAAGAAACCCTCTAAAGGGAATAGGGATGGACCTACTAAGTTGGAGAGAATCATGGATAGGCCTTGCCAGATTCATAGCACCCAAGACAAACATGCGAACCACACCAAACGTAACTGTCTGGTGTTTAAGAAGGCAGGCAAGCTCATAGCCGAAGACCAAGGCAAGGGCCCCCGCGGCAAGGATGATGAAGAGCCTCACATGCCGAATAATGGAGGCCAGAAGCAATTCCCTCCTGGAATCAAAACTGTGAACATGATTTATGTCACACACACATACCAAAGAGAGAGTGGAAATGCACACTCAGGGACGTCTACGCCATAGAGCCTGTATCCCCGAAGTACAACCTGTGGTCAACATATCCGGTCACTTTTGACCGCACTGACCACCCCACTAGTATGAGACATGGTGGATCACCGACTTTGGTACTTGACCCTATAATAGATGGGTACCACCTCACAAGAGTCCTAATGGATGGAGGCAGTAGCATCAATCTCATCTACCTAGATACTATGCGGAAAATGGGCATCGATCCGTCAAGGATCCAACCCAGTAATACCACCTTTAAAGGAATAATCCATGGCATTGAGGATCATTGTTCAGGCACCACAACCCTGGAGGTAGTGTTCGAATCACTTGACAACTTCTGCAATGAGGACTTGACCTTCGACATTGTCCCTTTTCGCAATGGCTATCACGCACTTCTTGGCCGGACAATGTTTGCCCACTTTAATGTTGTTCCCCACTATTCCTACATGAAGCTCAAGATGCCTGGACCTAAGGGGGTCATCACCGTCAGCGGCAACACATAGTGTTTGCTCCGAACATAGGAACACACCGCACCTGTAGCAGTCGAGGTTCAGCTCGGCAATGATACGTGGCACCCCAATCCACTGCCAATGCACGAAAGGTAAGTAAGCGAGCCCAAGCTCTGTTCCAGTTCCTGGATTCTCAATCTCCAAATAAATAGGAATACTCTCCCCACAATATGGCTCAGCCTCCCATAAGGTATGTGCCTTGGAGGCACAATTTCGTGCTTAAAATACCATGGGTAGCTATGGGGAGCCTTCATCCAAAGGCCTAGTGTTCGGCCTGACCAAACTATGGGCACACATGTCCTCGGACGATATTAGATCCCATCAAGGATGCACATAGGAGCATCAAGCTATTATGATTCGACTACTTATCAAGAACTTCTCTTTCAAAGGCCCTATCACAGGCCATAACACCCTTCAAAGGAAAATTCTCTGGAGGACAAAGGCGCAGACGTGCAACTTGATACAGTAAAGAACAAGCCATAGTAAAAAGTCCCGTGTAAACCTTTTTTCTGTAAAATTTATTTTTACATATCTGTAATAGTTGCTTGGATAGATTGGAGTGTACGAATGAAAAGTTTATCATAAATAGAGGCCAATTTTGTGGTCCAACGACAATCATTATGTTTTGTGCAAGCTTGTTCCCCTCTTTTCTTCATCATCCTCCGGCATCAAAAGCGAGCCAGTTCGATATATATTTTAGATGCGTCAGGCTACTCGATTGGGGGCTTGGCCATTAGAGCTCGTCCCAAGCATCATTCTGACAACATATTTTTTGTTTGCGTGTTTGGAGTCTTGGATATTGCGTTATATGCGTTGGTTCCAAATTATGTCTTGGGTCAAAAGTTGAGTTGCCTGGCTCCTTTGTTTAGACCTTTACGCTCTGCTTGTTTGGCTAAAAGGGTAATGGGAGAACCTCTGCAATTGTACTTCTAGTTCGTGTGGTTAAGTACCTCACTGGAGAAAGCCGAAAACTGACACGCATAATAAGCGTGAACCGGTCTGTGATTCGATGACAAGTTTTAAACTACAAACTGATAGGAGTTCACCGTGTCATACGAAGGGTTTGAAGTTAACCAAACCATGTGATAATAGTCTCTTTAACTATCTGAATATCACAAAATACAAGGGGCCAGTTGTTAGTGCATCTAGTGCCCCTTAGTGATTTTGGTGTATTGAAGACTTATAGGTTAAGGCACTAATGTGTTTGTGAGTGTACACAGGCTCTATAAGTCGATGAGGAGTTTGGTATAATCGGAGATTATCTACCCCTAAAAATGAATGTCTTCAAGTGAAGACTTTGTTGAAGACTTTTTGAAGACTTTGGTGAAGACTTTGTGAAGACTTTGAAACTGAAGAAGTTGGTGTGACCTTGAAGATATGAATGAGGAATATGAAGCGTGAAGACTTTATTTTCGCTGTTTCATTTCATTTATTTGTGTCATAGGAAACACCTACTGTTAAAGGGGTCGAGGTAATACTAAGGAAAATTTCCAAGTGATGCTCAACTCCAAAATCCACAACCCATACAATCCTTCGAGTAAAGCCTTTGGAAATCTCTTACAGTTCAGACAAGTTTTTCAGTGACAGAGACGAAGTTCTTTTGGTCTCTGAGGAAATTGTTCTGACTGAGGAGTTAGTATTTCGCCAGTGCGAACTGCCTACAAGTGAGGATTATGATAAGTTGAGGACTTTCATAGTTCGAAATTCCGACCGTTGATGTGCTTAGCGCCAGCAGTCCCCAATCGTTCTTATCCACATAACGGTCATATCATTGGGGGCATTTATGACTTATCATGTCAGGTTGCACCCTGGCTATAAATAGCCAACCCCCACAACCACTAGCTGGTTGGCTGCTCCGAGAAAGAACTGACACTTGTCATTTGAGAGCAACCCATCCTCTAAGGACTTTGAGAGAAAATCATCAGTGAGGAAAAACCCACAACCAAACCATAAAACCCATAGTGATTGAGCATCACTGAAGAAATTCCTGTGTGGAACCGACGCTTGTTACCTTTGAGGACTGTGTATCCTCCAGACAGTTAGGCGTCATGGTCTAGTGCTCCTGCAGTCAATTGGGGACCACGAAGTGACCTTGGTCTAGATCATCTAGCAGTAAATTGTGGATCGCCGGGTGACCAGTTTGTGAGGGTTTTGGAAGTCTACCCTGAAGACTTACCACGAGTGTTGGGCGAGGACTGTGTGACCTTAGCTCAAGGAGAATATGGTAAGGACTGTGTGTCCTGGGACTGTGTGTCCTCTGGTTTAAATACCAGGCCGCTCCAAACCAGACGTACGACTGTCACAGCAGTTGGAACTGGGTCATCAAATCATTGTCTTCAACAAGCCATCTAGTTCTATTTCCTCAACCCTTCTATTCCTCATATATCTGTTGATGAAATTGATTGTTACAGTTGGAAGAATTTTACCTAAGACTTTCACAAATTCCTCACCTCAAATTTCTCAAGTTACCTTGTTCATCACTGCTTATCCTGTATCACGCTACTCTCTATTTGTGCATGTTTAATTTAATCATGAAGACTATGATGTCACTATGTTCCTCATGCACTTGAGTATTTATTCTGCTGCTAGTTATTCATCACATTTCAAATTCCTCAAAGTTGAAATTCCTCAAATGATGAATTTGTAAAAATCGCCTATTCACCCCCCTCTAGCCGATATAACGCACTTTCAATTGGTATCAGAGCAGGTACTCCCTCGCTCTATGTGATTTTGGTTTAACCACCTGGAATTTTAGTTATGTCAACTGTAGGTATGATCAAGGTTTCCGCGGGCTGTCCTACCTTCGATGGGATAGACTACCCCTACTGGAAGAACAAGATGCGTATGCACCTTGAAGCTATTGACAACGATCTCTGGTACGTTGTGGAAAATGGTGTGCCCTCTGTCGCTCCCACTGTTACAGCTACTGATGTGAAGAGATTCAAGCAACTCGATTCTCAAGCGAAGAATATCATGTGTGGTCATCTGAGCAAAGGACAGTATGGTAGAGTGAGTGCTTTGGAATCTGCTAAGCTTATCTGGGATAGGCTGTCCAAAGTCAACGAAGGTATTTCCACTCAACGTGACTCTCGCGTTGATGTTCTTCGCAATCTCTTCAACCGCTTCAAGAGGCTTGACAATGAAAATGTTCAACAAACATTTGATTGCCTCACTAATATATCAAATGAACTTCAAGCACTGGGTGCCACTGATATCACTGACCATGAAGTGGTGAACAAACTGCTTCGATCTCTCGATTCCTCATTTGATACTCTTGTGTTGATGATACAAGAACATGGAGACTACAAAGCTCTTGATCCTGCTGATATTGTTGAGAGACTCAATACTCATGAATTCCAACAAGCTGAGAAAAGAGACCTCTACGGGCCAAGCTATGGAAGATCTCGTGCTCTGAAGGCAAAAGCAATTTCCTCATCTGAAGAAGAAGATTCTGACAGCAGCCTTGGTGATCCTCAAGAATTAAGTCAGGAACTAGCGATGCTTGTGAGGAAATTCCAGAAGTTTTCAAGACGAGGTGGATTTGGAAAGTCATCAAAAAGTGGCTTGAGGAAATTAGATTCCTCAGAAGATTACAAAAAGAGAACATGTCATCGTTGCAAGAAGCCTGGCCACTTTATCTCTGTTTGTCCTCTCTGGGAGAAAGACTCAAAGAAGAAGAAGAAATACAAGGATGATAGTTCTGATGACTCGAAGAAAAAGAAGAAATCTTCAAAGTCCTCATCTGCAAAGTCCTCATCTTCAAAGTCCTCAAAGCACAAGAAGAATGGTTCCAGAAAGGCTCGAGCATTCATCGGCAAGGAAATGGATTCTGAGGAAGAATCTGAAGAATATGAAGAAGAGAAAGAATCTGAGGAGGAATCAGAATCTGGTGTCGCTAGCCTTGCTCTCGCTACTGCGTTCGTCAGCAAGTCCATCTTCAATGAAGAATATGACCACTCCAATGACTTTGACGTCAGCAATGATGATTATGCTCCCACTTATTGCTTCATGGCAAAAGGCTCAAAGGTACACAAACATCATTCCTCATCTAAATCAAGTGAAGGTGAATCTGATGAATATGTGAAACCTAGCTATGCTAAAATTGTTAAAATTGCCACTAAGCAACAAAGTGCACTTGAAAAGCTTCAGAAAATGCTAGACAAAAGCGATGATTTGTTAAACCATGAAGTGGATCAGACTCAAACTCTATCTGTTGATCTTAAAAGTCTTCAAGCAAAGTATGATAACCTTCAGAGTCATCATAACGACCGTTTAGCCGATCATGAGAAGCTTTCATATGAATTTCTTCAAAGAAAGCAAGATCTTGAAAAGCTGAGGGTGTCAAATGAGGATCTCCAAAGGGAAAACGATTCCTTACTGGCTCAACAGATCAGTACCGCTTAGGAAGAATTTGTTCCACCTTGTTTGAAATGCATCGAACATGAAACTGCTAATTCTTCACCTGAATGTTCAAATGCTTCTACTGCTGCAATTTCTTCAACTATTCTCGTGGTCTTAAATTCCTCATCTAAGGATACCACTAGTATCACTGATGACAATGCAGGGTTCAAGGAATTGTATGTGACAAGCATATACAAAAGTCTCAAAGGGCATCAAACCCTTTGTGATGTCCTCAAAAATCAGATTCTGAATAGGAACCCTAGGAAAGAGGGTACTGCCTTTGTGAGGAAACTCAATGCTACTGGACACCTGAGCAGTACCCCAAAACCTCATGGATTGCTGCAAAAGGATCTCCTGTGGATCCATCCACTTTATCTGGCTTTTCTTGTGAAACTTCATATTCCTCTGAAGAGTCACTTGACTCCAATTATAGATTCTTCAAAAATAAGTCAAGTGAGGTATTTGCTAGATATGTTGGAAGTAACTGCAGGAACGGTTCTCCTATGAAGAAAATCTGGGTTCCCAAGAGCTACCTACAAAATCTTCAAGTGAATGTCCTCACGACACCACTCATGAAGAATCGGAACCCCAAACCAAATTCCTCAAATGGTCAAAATCATCATTCTCATGCTAATGCCTCTGTTTCGCAGGGAAAACCTAAGAGTTATGAATATGTGCATTATTCTTCAAACCATTATGTTCATAAGTCCTCGAAGAATTTCTCTCCTTATTCATTTGAATACTCTAAACCTCGCCCTGTGAAACGAAGCGCCCTTGCTTCAATGCCTCCCTTCTCACATGGTGCTCGTAGAATGATGAATTCTTTGCCACCCCTCCAAATGTGGGTGGTGAAGAAAACAAACTGACATGTTATGCAGGGTCAGTTCTCCAGATGAATTTGAACATCTGATGAATTTGCTGGAGACCTGAGGAAATGCTTGAAAGGACGCAAGTTAACCATGATGAAATGAATTCTTCATTTCTCACGTCCTCACTCTACTTGCTTACTATCTTGTGTGATGAAATTCTGTCTGATGAAATTGATATCATATTGTTCACTTTGAAGCATATGAGTTCGTAAGATGTACTAATTCATCTGCAGGATGATAATTTAAAAGCTACTGAATGGGTTCTCGATAGTGGATGCACAAACCACATGACGGGTGACAAGAATCTACTAATGAATTTTCCACTCACTCCATCCCCTCTGAAGCATATCACCTATGCAGACAAAGGAAAAAGCAAGGTATTGGGACTTGGTAAGGTTGCTATCTCAAAGGACCGAACCATGGACAAGGTGATGCTTGTTGAATCCCTCGGGTTCAACCTTATGTCTATCTCAATGCTTTGTGATCTTGATATGGTTGTCATATTTGGAAAATATCGTTGTGTTGTCATCATGGAATCTGAAAATTCCAAAGTCCTCGAAGGCTTTAGGAGAGGAGACCTGTATATTGTTGATTTCTCTACACGTCCTCAACCCGCCACTTGCTTACTTGCAAAGTCTTCAGAAGGCTGGCTATGGCATCGACGACTTGGACATGCTGGTATGAGGAATCTGCACACGCTCGTGAAGAAAAAGCACGTCATTGGCATCAAGGGTGTCAAATTCCTCAAGGACCACCTTTGTGGTGCATGTGAATCTAGGAAGATGACCAGATCCAAACATCCCTCGAAGACAATCATGACCACTACACGACCTTTTGAATTGCTTCATATGGATCTCTTTGGTCCCACTCATTACTATGTACTAACAAATTCTTCAAGTTTGTATGGATTTGTCATTGTTGATGATTACTCTCGTTATACATGGGTGCATATCATTCTGTACAAAAATGAAGTACAAGATGTCTTCAGACGATTTGCTTCAAGGGCCTCCACCAACTTTGGCGTCAAGATCAAGCATATCAGGAGTGATAATGGGACTGAATTCAAGAACACTAACCTTGATGAATATCTTGATGAACTTGGTACTACTCATGAGTTATCTGCTACTTACACTCCTTAGCAAAATGGCATCGTGGAGCGCAAGAACAGGACTCTTGTTGAGATGGCTCGAACCATGCTTGACGAATACAAAACCCCTCGTCGCTTCTGGCCTGAAGCAATTGATATTGCATGCCACATCATCAACAGGGTATATCTTCACAAATTCCTCAAGAAGACTTCATATGAGCTCATGACAGGCAAGAAACCCAATGTAAGTTATCTCAAAGTCTTTGGTGCAAAATGCTGGGTCAGGGATCCTCATCACAGTTCTAAGTTTGCACCGAAAGCACATGAAGGTTTTATGCTTGGTTACGGAAAGGACTCGCACACCTACAAAGTCTTCAACACCTACCATCACAAGGTTGTTGAAACTGTAGATGTGTGGTTTGATGAAACTAATGGCACGCAAAGAGAGCACCTGCCTTCTGTGTTAGATGATAAATCTCCTGAGGAATCCATCAAGCTAAAGGCAACTGAAGATGTCATACCCACTGAGGAAATCATTTCAACAAATGAAGACTCTCATGCTGATATGCCTGAAGAAAATGGTGCTGACGAAATACCTCAGCCTCGTCAACCTGCTCATCCAAGAGTAGCAAATGAAGTGCAGATTGACAAAATCATCGATGACATCAATGCACCAGGTCCTCTCACATGCTCAAACGCTTCACATCTAACTAACTTTTGTGGGCACTTTGCCTTTGTCTCTATCTTAGAGCCCACCAAAGTTGATGAAGCATTCAAGGAGCTCGAATGGATTCAATCCATGCAAGAGGAATTGCATCAATTCAAGCTCAACAACGTGTGGGAACTTGTCAAGCAGCCAAATCCTCGCAAGCATAACATCATAGGTACCAAGTGGATCTACCGCAACAAGCAAGATGAAAATGGTCTTGTGGTGAGGAATAAGGCTCGACTTGTAGATCAAGGCTATACACAGGTTGAGGGAATTGACTTTGATGAAACTTTTGCACCTGTTGCTAGACTTGAAGCTATTCGCATATTACTGGCTTATGCAAACCATCATAATATCATCTTATATCAAATGGATGTGAAAAGTGCATTCCTCAATGGTAAGCTTGAGGAAGAAGTATATGTTGCTCAACCTCCAGGTTTTGAAGATCCTAAGCATCCTGACAAAGTCTTCAGATTAAACAAGGCACTCTATGGCCTCAAGCAGGCCCCTCAGGCGTGGTACGACACTCTGAAGGAATTCCTCATGAAGAAAGGCTTCAAACCCGGTTCACTCAACCCTACTCTTTTCACAAAATCCTATGACAATGAACTATTCATATGCCAAATATATGTTGAGGATATTATCTTTGGATGTACTAACAAACGTTATAGTGATGAATTTGCCTATATGATGAGTGAAGAATATCAAATGTCTATGATGGGAGAGTTGAAATTCTTCTTAGGTCTTCAAATTCGTCAGCAAGACAATGACATCTTCATCTCACAAGAGAAATACCTCAAAGATGTTTTGAGGAAATTCTACATGCAAGATTGCAAAGGCGTCAAAACTCCAATGCCTTCAAAAGGCCATCTCTGCACTGATGAAAATGGTAAAGATTTCGATCAGAAGGTATACCGCTCCATGATTGGCTCCTTATTGTACCTATGTGCATCTAGGCCTGATATAATGCTAAGTGTATGTCTGTGTGCTTGATTCCAAGCAACTCCAAAGGAATCACACCATAAGGCTGTGAAACACATTCTTCGATACTTAGCTCACACACCAACACTTGGATTGTGGTATCCCAAGGGCTCAAATCTACATCTCGTCGGATACTCTGATGCTGACTATGCTGGAGATCGCGTGGATCGCAAGTCAACCTCAGGCACATGTCATTTCCTCAGACGATCCTTAGTCCGTTGGTCCTCGAAGAAACAGAACTGCGTTTCACTCTCTACTGCAGAAGCTGAGTACATTGTTGCTGGCTCGTGTTGTGCCCAGTTACTATGGATGAAGCAAACCCTCAAGGACTATGGAATCAAGCTGAAGAATGTGCCTCTTTTCTACGACAACGAGAGTGCCATCAAGATTGCATACAACCCTGTTCAGCACTCCAAGACCAAGCACATCCAGATTCGTCATCACTTTCTTCGAGATCATGTACTCAAGGGCGACATCTCCATCAATCACATTCCTACTGAAGAACAACTGGCAGATATCTTCACAAAGCCCTTGGATGAAAAGAGATTTGCAAGTTGCGGTGTGAGCTAAATATCTTAGAATCTTCGAATGTACTTTGATGAAGAACACACATCCTAACACGTATGCAAAATTGATGACTTAGATGTGCAACACACGAAGTAAAGTTTTTCTTCAATCAATGAAGAATAACTCTCTAAGTGTGAAGAAATTAACGAAGAATTTGATTCTCAGAACTCTACGACAATTGTAAGCGGTGTCTGAAATCATCATTCTTATACGGTGGGTTAAGCCAGCAACCAAAAGTTGATGTTCTTCAAAATTGAGTACTGTTGCAAATTCCTCAAATTTTCAAATTCCTCAAGTTTTTCAAATTCATCAACTTTTCAAATTCTTCAAAAAAAATGTTTTTTTACTCATATATACTTTTGAGTTTTCAATGTCCTCAACAACATTCACTTATTGCTAATTCTTCAAGTTGATTTTCATCTAAGTGAATGTGATGGGACCCTTTTCCCGTCTATGCTAAACTCAACCCAGTCTGTTCACAAATTCCTCATATGCGTTCTACTTTGAAACTTGTTCAAAGTCTTCACTGTGTCCTTAACAGCTGAAGAATTTGCGAATGAAAACTTTGAAATCCTCAATACCAAAATTTTCGGCGGTTCTCGCTCAAACTGTTCCGATTCCCGTGCCTGGATAACCCACGATCCTCCACAATCTACACTACCCAGATCGTGGGTGACACCTGTCGCGTGGAGAGCAAGGGTCAGGGGCAATCCTGTCCAAAATCTTCAGGAGGATCCGTTTTTACTTCCTCTATAAATACCCCCTTCCCAACTACTGTGCTCGGTTACTCTGCATCTCATCTCTCTCCCGAGCTCCATCCAAGCGCCACCGCTAAAAGTCATCGTCGCCGGTGAGGAAGAGCTTCGCTACCTCAACCTCGTCGTCGCCGTACTCGCATCGGCCGCAGAAATCTTCATCCCGTCGCCGCTGTAGCTGTCTCCTTCTGCCAAGCTAGGGCGTGGGAGATCTGAACGGACGAACCTCCTCAGTTCATCTCTGTGTTCATCGTGTTCTTCACCAGGGTAATTAAAATTTATTTTTACTACCCATGTTTGACCCTCAACTACAACTACTATTCCTCAAATATGTGTTTAAACGTTATAAAGAAAATACACAAGAACCTTCATCTCCTCATACTTGATACTTGATGTTTTTTTCTAAGTAATGACTTTCTTCAAGATTCCTCAATTGTGCGAATCCTCAAATTTGCACAACTCTGGAACCTGAGGCTAAGAACACTTAGTAAAAATCCTCAAGACATCCATGGTCAAATTCCTCACACCTATCTCTCTTAAAATTTCTGAGAATGCATATGACCTCTTCAAATTCTTCGCACCTATACTCTATTCACAGGTACAACATGTCCGCTGATGAATCACTAGGTTCTCATCAACTTAACTCATTTGCAGTGCTACTTGAAGAAAAACTGTGTACCTCCTCAGAATCTTCAAGAGTTCATATTCCTCAAGTGAAGAAAATGTCTGATGGAAAGAAACCTCAGAAAGGAGGGAAAAAGCCAGATGTGCACACTGCATTTGAGATCCCTGAGGATCTATATGATGAATATTGCACACCTGATGAAGAAACTCATGGAAAAGAGACGACCAAGCAGAGGAAGATTCGTCTGCAAAAGATTGAGAGGAGATGGGCCAAAGAATGGAGAGAATATCGTTATGTAAATCCAAAATACATGATGAAATTCGCTGTGAAACCACCCTGCAGCAGGCCTCCTCTAGCTCCAACCAAATTGCTGATCCTTCTAGCATCAAAACTGGTGAGGACTTTCCTGCCATGTGGGAAAAGCAACAAGCCAAATTGGCAAGGAAAGCCAAAGAGGCTGTGAAGAAATTCGACGAGGATTCTGCTGCTGCTACCTCTGCTGGAGCTTCTGCTAGTGCACCGAAGAAAATGTTAAAGAAATCTGCTCTGAAAATTGACTCTTCAAAATCTTCAGTGCAAATTCCTCAAGGTCAAAGGCCTCAGCCCAGAAAACCTTCAGCTCCTGGAACTGTTGATGCTCACTCATCTGCAACTGTCAAAAAGTCCTCAACTCCAGTGCATCTGGCAACATGCAAAAGGATTGATGGTTTCGCATTAGTGTCGAAGCTCGCTGCAAGCCCCTCCACTACTACAAAGTCTTCAATCAGTCCCTCTACACTTAAACTGAAGAAGATGGCTGGACGTCAAAAACCAAGCTCTCACACCAGCAAGGCTCTGGTTACAATTCCCTCAGATTCTTCTTCTGATGATGATGATGATGATGATGGGGAATTGGTAGAAATCATCAGACAGAGTCAGCACAGGGCAGTTAAAGCAAAGGGGAGCTCTATTCCTCTCATGTTGGATCCCAAGTTGATCCTCAACTTCATTGATATATGCCATGAGGACCCCAATACTCCACTTTCCTCACTAAATCTGCCACCTGAAGTGGATCATGTCCTCACCCATTTTATCTCTGAAGAACAATGGAAAAAAGAGCAAGCTCAGAGGGCTAAGAGGAACAAGACTCGCAAAGAAAAGTTTCTGCGCAAAAATGTGAGGAACTTGACCCCGAATCAACTGGTCACAGTTCAGTCCGAGATTCGCACTCTATCCTTGGATCAACAAAGATATGATGCTGAATGGCAGGGCACCAAGGTTAGACTCGTCAAGGCTGCTAATGCGGCTGTAAAGGATCACAACACCAGGGTTGTAGCTCAATCGCAACCATAAAAGACTCAGTCTGAAGAAAATGCTCAGACTGAATATGAAATTCCTCAGGTTGCTGATGAAAATGCTCAGCCTGAAGAAACTGCTGAAGAAAGAGCTTTTGCATCAAAAGCATCTGCTAGTGCTGCTGAGGAAACTCAGACCACCGATGAACTTGCCAGGAAAACCCCCAATGTTGTGCCTGAAGAATCTGATATGTGAGCTGTAGAATCCACTATGCCTCAAGAAACTGAACCACCCAGGGCGGCTGCATCAGTCGTTCTTGAAGAAACTGCTCATCCTGAGGAAAATCCCCTCAAAATAAAAGCATCAACTTCTGGAGCCCCAGTGTTGAAGAAGTTGAAAACCTTGACAAGTTCCTCAGCTACACCTCTTGATGCAAATCCAATTTCCTCGGCACCAGCCTATGCTATTGTGCCAACTGGAGAAGCATATGACATTCCTCACGAAGAAAAGAATCATTCGGCTGCTTCCTCAGAGACTCTTGATGAGGAAATTGTCATTGATGACACTGCATCAACTCCCAAGGTATCATCGCCACAGCTTCTGCTAACTGTTGGCGCTGAAGAAATTGATGAAGAAGTTGACATTGGTGACACTACCCCTGTCATCAATGATGAATATTGGGAATCTGCACACCCCAACTCACCTATGGCAACTCCTCTGATGCTGCTTCCTTAGTCACCAGCACATACTGAGGAAATACCTGAAGATTCTAAACACCTGTATCTTCCAGACCCTGAGGAAATTGATGCTCCGACCACTACTGAGGAACCTGTTCTACAAATCACTCAGTCTGTAGTTCCTCCCATGCCAACTGAGATCAAAGGGCATAGTCGACCAAATCTTCAACCTAAGCAATGAATGCCATTCAAAGGTTCGGTCCGCCCCAAATTCCTCAGGACAAATTTCTTCAATGAACACATGTTCTTCACAGGGTCAAATCCATATGATTCTGCTCGAACTGGTCGCACAAGGTTCTGGACTCCTACTCAAAAGAACTACTATGCCACTATTCTATGTGACAAGAAGAAAATCTTCGAGCACCACAACATTCCTCATGTGGACATGGAGTCAATTCCATCATTCACGCTGGTGCTCCAAGTTCTTCATGATGCTGGGCTTCTTCCCTTCTGCATAGATGTCTGTGACTAGAACAAGGAGTTGATTCTTCAATTCTATGCCACTCTATACATTAGTGGAAATTCTTCAGACATCAACTCCTGGGTCTTGGACTAGATGACCGGACCAACTCATTTCACTACAAGCTCTTTCGAATTGCTTCAGTCTGTCCCAGTTCCAATTCCTTCAGATGAAGCCCGCTACCTGTTCAATGATCCACCACTGCCAAATCAGATGATGAATGTGATGATGAAGAAATTAGCACCTGGAAAGCCTCAAAGGACAACCTTTCTTGTGAAGGATTTGTTGTATGTACCTAGAATAGTCTATCGCATCCTCACTCACACCCTATGCCCTCAGAAGGGGCACAACTCTAAAGAAGAAGAAGTTGAAGGAATCATGAAGAACATGCTTTTCAATATCATTCATGGGATTCCCATCAATTTTCATGATTTCTTCATGAGGACTCTGGCCGATGCTGCTATGTCACCATTTGAGTTGAAGCCCTTTGCTCCCTGGATTATGCATTTCCTCAGAACAAAGTCTTCAAAGCACTTTGAGGCTAACTTCCAAAATCATTTCAGTTTTCTGCCCCCGGTTGAAGTCCTCAAAAGCACAATTGATAAAGGAAAAGGCAAGGATGTCATTGATCAAGGCACTCGTCCATTGGATGGTCTGTTTCGTCAAGCAGCATCTTACTCCGCCAATGATGACTCTGCAACACAGGACTCCTCTACCAAAACCTCTGCACAAAAGCCTCATGCAACTGCTCCTCGTGTGATGACTGATCGTGAGCTTCTCTTAAGTCTTCATCAGAAAGTCGATCGAAATCACAAGTGGGTCAAGCATCAACTTGGGTATATTGTGCAGAATATGACTGTGACACAGAACACTGTCAAGAGGAACCACTACTATGCTCATGAAAACCTCAAGCGCTCTTGGGCTGTGCTAAATCACATCATGTCCTCAGAAGAATTGGATGAGCTGAACTTTGAAGAATATCCAGACTTTGCTTGCTGTCCTCAGAAGAAGTTCAAGAAAGTCCAAGTTCCTCTGATGGTCACCAGTTCCTATTCTTCATATCGCAAGCGTGAGGAATATGAAGACATTGATGATACTGCTGCTGGACCTGCATCAACAATCGACCCCGACAACGTTGGCGCTCCATCTTCACCAACAAAATGAAATTCATCATGGGACGTTAGTCATCATTTTTTCTTCCCTTTTGGTCCTCAATGACAAAGGGGGAGAAAATTTGAGTTAGTCTTCAAGCGGGTCTACATATATGGGCTATTTTTGTTTAAGTTGCAACTCTCGCTCTTCTGAAGTTTTTGGTTATTGAGTTGTAAACTTAAGTCCGATGGTGGTCTGACACTTTTGAACTATGTCCTCGCATGTTTATTTCCTCAAATACCTTAATGCATGCATGCTGAATTTCGTCAGACACCATTTTCCTCACGCATTTTAAATTCTTTATTTGATATATTCAAATGCCTGTATGAATTACAAGATATAGGGGGAGTTCTCCATGTTTTGAACCTGCCATGTGCATTTGCAACCCAAAGCAAATTCCTCAAATATGCACATCTTCAGGGGGAGTTCTTCTATATCTTGCAATCAAATTCCTCAAAATCTGTACTTTCACTTCATATGTTTATCCCCGTTGAAAACTTAACCTATTTGTCATCAATCACCAAAAAGGGGGAGATTGTTAGTGCATCTAGTGCCCCTTAGTGATTTTGGTGTATTGAAGACTTATAGGTTAAGGCACTAATGTGTTTGTGAGTGTACACAGGCTCTATAAGTCGATGAGGAGTTTGGTATAATCGGAGATTATCGACCCCTAAAAATGAATGTATTCAAGTGAAGACTTTGCTGAAGACTTTTTGAAGACTTTGGTGAAGACTTTATGAAGACTTTGAAAGTGAAGAAGTTGGTGTGACCTTGAAGATATGAATGAGGAATATGAAGCGTGAAGACTTTGTTTTCGCTATTTCATTTAATTTATTTGTGTCATAGGAAACACCGTACTGCTAATGGGGTCGAGGTAATACTAAGGAAAATTTCCAACTGATGCTCAACTCCAAAATCCACAACCCATACAATCCTTCGAGTAAAGCTTTTGGAAATCTCTTACAGTTCAGACAAGTTTTTCAGTGACAGAGACGAAGTTCTTCTGGTCTCTGAGGAAATTGTTCTTACTGAGGAGTTAGGATTTCACCAGTGCGAATTGCCTACAAGTGAGGATTACGATAAGCTAAGGACTTTCATAGTTCGAAATTCCGACCGTTGCTGTGCTTAGCGCCAGCTGTCCCCAATCGTTCTTATCCACATAACGGTCATATCATTGGGGGCATTTATGACTTATCATGTCAGGTTGCACCCTGGCTATAAATAGCCAACCCCCACAACCACTAGCTGGTTGGCGGCTCCGAGAAAGAACTGACACTTGTCATTTGAGAGCAACCCATCCTCTAAGGACTTTGAGAGAAAATCATCAGCGATGAAAAACCCACAACCAAACCATAAAACCCATAGTGATTGAGCATCACTGAAGAAATTCCTGTGTGGAACCGACGCTTGTTACCTTTGAGGACTGTGTATCCTCCAGACGGTTAGGTGTCATGGTCTAGTGCTCCTGCAGTCAATTGGGGACCGTGAAGTTACCTTGGTCTAGAGCATCCAGTAGTAAATTGTGGATCGCCGGGTGACCAGTTTTTGAGGATTTTGGAAGTCTACCCTGAAGACTTACCACAAGTGTTGGGCGAGGACTGTGTGACCTTAGCTCAAGGAGAATACGGTAAGGACTATGTGTCCTGGGACTGTGTGTCCTCTAGTTTAAATACCAGGCCGCTCCAAACCAGACGTACGACTGTCATAGCAGTTGGAACTGGGTTATCAAATCATTGTCTTCAACAAGCCATCTGGTTCTATTTCCTCAACCTTTCTATTCCTCATATATCTGTTGATGAAATTGATTGTTACAGTTGGAAGAATTTGACTAAAGACTTTCACAAATTCCTCACCTCAAATTCCTCAAGTTACCTTGTTCATCACTGCTTATCCTATATCACGCTACTCTCTATTTGTGCATGTTTAATTTAATCATGAAGACTATGATGTCACTATGTTCCTCATGCACTTGAGTACTTATTCCGCTGCTAGTTATTCATCACATTTCAAATTCCTCAAAGTTGAAATTCCTCAAATGATGAATTTGTAAAAATCGCCTATTCACCCTCCCCTCTAGCCGATATAACGCACTTTCACTAGTACTTAGTTCCCACATTATAGCTCCTACGTCTAAGTGAAAGCATTAAAACCGCATAGTCGGGTTGCCTTGTTGTCTTTCATAGTACCACCTCCGGGCACCAAGGCATTGCCTAAGGGTAACAATGCGGATATTGAAAACACCACTTCTAATATCTATAAGGGGTCGGAAGCTGATGACTGGTATCTTTCACTTTTAAAACAGCCACACATGAGTCGCAATTAAAACAAAAGAAGGCATGTATATACCATGCAAAGCAACATACACCAGAAGTTTCACTATCATAACAAGATAATATTGCTTCTCAAACATTACATCCTTCGTACACAAGGCTTCTATTGCCCGAGCACCATCCATAACGGCAGGGAAGTACAACTCAGGGCACATGTACTCCTTCCCAAGTGGCGGAGGAGTGGTGGCCATCTCGGGTGGCTTTAGCTTCGGCCAGTGCACCATGTTCTTCAAGAACGCCATCCAAGCTCCCTCTATGCATGCAAATCGCATCAGGGCATTAAGTCAGGGCGAGGCAACAACCAGCCTTTGCACGAAGCCAGAGTTACTGCCAAGTAGTGGCTCTGTAGGCCACAACCTGACGGAGAGGTCCTTCATGGTTGGATCCGTCAACCGATGCATCTCCATCGGCTGTTCTAGCCGATCAAAGACAAGGAGAAGTTGCTCCGGGGACTAAAATTGTTTCGAGAACAACCTCAGCTCGGCGTTGATACGTCTCCATCGTATCCTCTTTTCCAAACTCTTTTGCCCTCGTTTTGGACTCTAATTTGCATGATTCAAATGGAACTAACCCAGACTGACGCTGTTTTCAGCAGAATTACCTTGATTTTATTTTTGTGCGGAAATAAAAGTTCTCGGATTGACCTGAAAATTTACGGATATTATTTCGGAAATAATAAAAAATACTGGCAAAAGAATCAACCGTAGGGGAGCCACCCATTGGCCACAAGCTAGGGGCGCAACCACCCCCTAGTCGCGCCTAGCAGGCTTGTGGGCCCCCTCGAGCTCCGCCGACCTCAAGTCCAACTCCATATATTCACATCCACATGGAAAAAATGAGAGAGAGGAGTTAATCGTGTTTCACTGTACGGAGCCGCCGCCACCTCCTGTTGTTCCTCGGGAGGCCAGATCTAGAGTCCGTTTTGGGCTCCAGAGAGGGGAAATCGACGACATCGTCATCACCAATTCCATGATGCTCTCTGCCATTCGTGAGTAATACTATCATAGGCTTGCTAGATGGTGATGGGTTGGATGAGATATACCATGTAATCGAGTTAGTTTTATTAGGGTTTGATCCCTAGTATCCACTATGTTCTGAGATTGATGTTGCTATGACTTTGCTATGCTTAATGCTTGTCACTAGGGCCCGACTGCCATGATTTCAGATCTGAACCTATTATGTTTTCATGAATATATATGTGTTCTTGATCCTATCTTGCAAGCTATAGACACCTAATACGAGTTATGGTCTGCACCCCCTAGGGTGACAATAACTTGGATTCTTTCCGGTTATTACCGTAGTTTGAACCGTTCATGTATTCACTAAGTGCTAATGCTTTGGTTCGGTTCTCTATTAAAAGGAGGCCTTAATATACCTTAGTTTACATTAGGACCCCGCTGCCATGGGAGGGTAGGACAAAAGATTTCATGCAAGTTCTTTTATAAGTACGTATGACTATATATGAAATGCATGCCTACATTACATTGATGAATTGGAGCTAGTTCTGTGTCACCCTATGTTATAACTGTTGCATGAAGAATGCCATCCGACATAATTATCCATCCCTGATCCATTGCCTATGAGATTTTCACATATTGATCCTTGCTAAGTTACTTTTCCGTTGCTACTATTACAATCATTACAAAACTTCTAGTGTCACTTTTGCCATCGTTACCGCTACTTCCATACTACTTTGCTAATAAATACTTTGCTGCAGATATTAAGTCTTTCAGGTGTGGTTGAATTGACAACTCAGCTGCTAATACTCAAGAATATTCTTTGGATCCCCTTGTGTCGAATCAATAAATTTGGGTTGAATACTCTACCCTCGAAAACTGTTGTGATCTCCTATACTTGTGGGTTATCAAGAACTTTTTCTGGCGCCGTTGCCAGGGAGCATAGCTCTATTCTTTGAGTCACTTGGGATTTATATTTGTTGATCACTATGAAGAATCTAAAAGACCCAAAGCCAAGATTCATCCCTCTACTACGAGGGGAGGTAAGGAACTGCCATCTAGATCTGCACTTGATTCACCTTCTCTTATGAGTAAATATGCGACACCACCACCTGCTATTGATTCTAATATGTCGCAAGTAATTGATGATGCCACTTCTGCTATGCGTGATGCTTATGATAATAATTTTCTTCATAATACTGTGCCACTAGGTGAATTTCTTGATGAACAAATTGCTAGATTCAACGCTGAAACTGATGATACTTCTGAAACTGATGAAATTATTGAAACTCAATGCTATGAGACACTTGCTAGACCTAGCTCTCCTATATATGAATTACCTAATATACCTAATGGTTATGTTATGGAAGGAGAGGTAGCAAGGGATTTTCTTGCTTGTAAGGATAAAGTTGATCTTAAGAAATTGCTATTTAAGTGGAAGGAAAAATCTTTGAATGCTAGAATGCAATTGATCCTAAGTTTGCTACTTCAACTATCTTGGTTACCCATAAGGATTATGAATTCTCTGTCGATCCTGAGTTAATTAATTTGGTTGAATCTGATCCTTTCCATGGGTATGAATTTGGAAGTGTTGTGGCACATCTTACTAAATTGAATGATATAGCCACCCTATTTACTCATGAGGAAAACAATTCGTTATTACTATATTCTTAAGTTGTTTGCTTTCTCATTAAAGGGTGATGCTAAGATATGGTTTAATTCTCTTGCTCCTGGTTGTGTGCGTAGTCCCCAGGATATGATATATTACTTCTCTGAAAAATATTTTCCTGCCCATAAGAAACAAGCTGCCTTGCAGGAAATATGTAACTTTGTGCAAATTAAAGAAGATAATCTCCCACAAGCTTGGGGGAGGCTTCTCCAATTACTTAATGCTTTGCTAGGGACTAACCGATGCCCTTTCCTCCCACAAGCTTGTTCAACTTGATTGGGGGAGGCTTCTCCAATCATCCTCTCAAGAAAAAAGAAATACTTTATATCTTTTATAATGGACTAACTGATGCTTCTAGGGACCACCTAGATAGTTGTGCTGGTTGTGTTTTCAGGAAACGAATTGTTGAACAAGCTAAACTACTATTGAATAATATTGAGCAATGATAATTATTGGACTATTCCCGAACCACCTCCAAAGCCCACTCCAAAGAAAAGAGGTATTATATTTCTCAGTCCCGAAGATATGCGAGATGCAAAGAAATCTATGAAAGAAAAAGGTATTAAAGCTGAAGATGTTAAGAATCTACCACCTATTGAGGAAATACATGGCCTTGATAACCCAACACATGTAGTAGAGGTAAATTCTCTCCTTACATTTTATGAAGGTGATATTCCTTATAATAAATCTGCTAGCCAATGCTTGGATGAGTTTGATAACTTTGTTGATAAGCAAGAAAATTTCAAAGCTTATGTTAGTAGACAATTGAAACATAATGCTTACATGCTTGATCACTTGGGTGATTATATGAGTAGAACTGTTAATGATCTTAAGCTTATTAGTAAACATGCTTCCATGGTAACTACTCAAGTAGAACAAGTAATTAAGGCACAAAATGATTTGCTTAATGAGATGAATGGTAAGAACAATGATCATTCTGTTAGAGTTGTCGCTAGAGGTGGTAAAATGACTCAGGAACCTTTGTATCCTAATAGAATTGAGCAAGATTCCCAGGGAATTAATACCGATGTACCTAGTTGTCCCATTAATAAAATGAAAAAGAATGATGATAGGACCTGGCATGTTGCTAGTGAACCTGTTATAGATACACCTGAAAACCCAAATGATATTTCTACTTCTGATGCTGAGACACAATCTGGTAATGAACACGAGCCTAGTGATAATATTAATGATGATTTTCATGTTGATGCTCAAACTAGTAATGATAATGATGTGGAGATTGAACCTGCTGTTGATCTTGATAACACACAACCTAAGAATAAAAGATATGACAAAAGAGAATTTGTTGCTAGGAAGCATGGTAAAGAAAGAGAACCATGGGTTCAGAAACCCATGCCCTTTCCTCCTAAACCATCCAAGAAAAAGGATGATGAGGACTTTGAGCATTTTGTTGAAATGCTTAGACCCGTCTTTTTGCGTATGCGCTTGACTGATATTCTAAAAATGTCTCCTTGTGCTAAGTATATGAAAGATATTGTGACTAATAAAAGAAAGATATCGGATGCTGAAATTTCCACCATGCTTTCTAATTATACTTGTAAGGGTGGAGTACCAAAGAAATTAGGAGATCCTGGAATACCAACTATACCATGCTCCATTGAGAGAAACTATGTTAAAACTACTTTATGTGATCTTGGAGCTCGTGTTAGTGTTATGCCTTTCTATTTATATCGTAGAATTTATTTGAATAAGTTGACACCTACCGAAATCTCTTTGCAAATGGCTGATAAATCAACTGCTTTACCCATCGGTATTTGTGAGGATGTGCCTGTCGTAGTTCCAAATGTTACTATCCTAACGAACTTTGTTATTCTTGATATTGCCGAGGACGACAGTATGTCGATCATCCTTGGTAGACCTTTTTGAATACTGTTGGGGCTATTATTGATTGCAACAAGGGCAATGTCACTTTTCATGTTAATGGTAATGAGCATACGGTACACTTTCCTAAGAAACAACCTCAAGTTCATAGTATCAACTCCATTGAAATTTTTTGAACTATTATTATTGAAGATTTTGAATTCCCTCTCCCTACTATCAAGAAGAAATATGATATATTTATTGTTGGGGATATGCATATCCCCATTGTGGTAACTCAGTGTTATTCGAAAATTCTCCGGTTTCATGATTACTCGAAAGAACTTTGTTAATAAGACTTGATCAACCTTGTTAATGAATTCCTTTTGATGAGCATGAGATGGATGAATTTAGAAGGCATAACCTTCTGTACCCAACTTTTACTTTCTGTTGTTTAGATTAGACAAAGTAAAAATGCTATTATTCTTCTGTTTTCTGAATTATCCGTGCAATAAAAAATGACTTGAAAATAAAAGTTCTCCAAATGCCCTGAAAATGTAGTATGATTTTTCTGGAATATTTAAGAATTTCTGGCACCGAGCACACAGCAGGGGGCTACACTAGTGGGACACAAGCTCACAAGGTGTGGCCACCCCACTGGTCGTGCTGAGGTGGCTTGTGGATCCCACGTAGGCCCCCTCACTTATTCCAGCAACCATCCACTTTGTCTTCCTCCAGAAAAAAATCCCACCATTGCTCAAACCCGTGTTCTAGCTCATTTGGTTGCCATTTTCGATCTCCTTGTGCAAAGCTCCAATTGCAAAACAGTTTTGGGGGATTGATCTTCGGTATGTGACTCCTCCAATGGTCTAATTAGTTTTTGTTATAGTGCTTTATTTATTGCAAAAAAATCTGCTATGGTGACCTTGTTCTTGAGCTTGGATGTCAAATTTGTATGCTCCCAAGTGGTTTTGATGCATGATATAGCCTCTAGGCACTTGTGGGAGTAGTTGTTATAAGTTTTTGTTGAGTTTTGTTCATCTTTATTTTGAGTCACTAAAAAGTTCAGAAATTTTCCATAGCATGAAAAATGTTGAGGCGAATATACCAAGGGGTTCCTCGAGCAAGAAGGCCCCGAGACTCGCGATACGTGAGACCGACCTTGAACCACCGAGGGAAGCACAAGTGCGGCCTTGAGAATGGCCATCGAATCAATTCCTGGTTGATGCCGGTTTCAAGGAAGAATTTTACGCGTACACACAATATATTGGGCTTGAAGAATTCGTTTCATACCAATGCAAGCAATATTATCAACTCACTGATTCTTTCACGTAGAGGTTTGAATTTTCATCCAGGCGTAATAAGCATTCTATTTTATTAAATCTTGATGATGAATCTTACACTATGGACCTAGAAGATTTTAACCGTGCATGCAAAATTCCACAATGGGGCAGCCATAGCGATCCTCACAAAACTGAATGTAATGATTTTCTTGCTAGCATCACTATGGGAGAAACTAGATATTACATGGGCTACCTAGGGGAGCATTCACTTTCCTGCTATACATTATTTTGCTCTCTTCATAGGTAGATGTATTAGCGGTAAAACTGATCATAGCCACCTTTGTGTACCTGATCTTAGTATTCTTAAGAGTGCAGTAATGGGTGATAGACGATATAACTTGGGGGCTATTATTGCTAGGAGGCTGCATAATAATGCTAAGGATGGAGATTTCTTTGGCGATATTTATGCCACTCGTGTAGCTAATTATCTTGGGGTACCCATAAGGGGGAATGATATTGAATTGTCACCTGCTTTTCTTGATTATGAGGCTATGGTGCGCTACTACTTTCTTGAGAGGAACGAACAGTCCCTCCTATACCGACTAATTTTTGATAGACAACATGTTGTCCATATTACCCTTCCTGCTCCTGCCTTCTTTAACTTTCAGTAAAAATGAACACATTTTATAACTAGAGAGAAGGCAAATGAGTACGGGAGAAAGGCAGAGGCCGCTCGTTCAGGCGGTAGCCACCATAGCCCAGTACAACCCCAACTATGACTTTGGATACTATCCGGGCCATCCATGGCCCTAGACCAACTTAGGCCAAAAGCCTAAGCTTGGGGAGTACGTATTTCTCACCGACATTACATTCATGTTCACACACTCATCTTAGTAGTTGGTGTTCATACTTTTTCATTGTACCTTCCACGGTCGTTTATTTCTTCTTTCCGCTTTCTTCTTGTTTGCTTAATTAACCTTGAGAAAAAAAAATTAGTTATAGCTTTACCATCTAGTTTGTTTAGTTGTAGTATTAAAAGAAAACCCAAAAAGATTTCACATTCTTCTTTTGCTTGTTGGGAGCTTTCCCATGTAAATAGTTTTTCTTGTTCTTGTTCGAAATTTCTTTCTTTGGGTCGTAAGGAGAAGATCACAATGAAAATGTTGAGTGGCTCTCATATGCATTATTGTTTATCTATCAGAGAGCCCATATTACCTTGCCTTCTCCTTTGAGTTATTGTTTGAAGATTCTAGCTTAGTCCAATGCATGTGCACTCTTATTATTATTCACACCATTCGGTCGTGCAAGTGAAAGGCAATAATGATGATATATGATGAAAAGATTGAGATGGAGAAAAGCTGGTACGAACTCGACCTATTTTACTTTTGTAAATATGATGAGCTCATCATTCTGAATTCAGCTCATTATGGGTGAAACATATTTGCAATGATAATTAGAGATTATAGTTACTCATGCCATGCTTAATTAGCTAAGAGTGGATAATGGTTTGTCTTGAATGCCCACATACATATTAAAATGGTTGTGATGTAGTATGATAGGATGGTATCCTCCTTTGAATGATTCAAGTGGCTTGACTTGGCACATGTTCATGCATGTAGTTGAAATAAAAGGAACATAGCCTCCATGATATTTATGTTCCATGGTGATTTATTTCCTACTCATGCTTGCATTCAATGTTAGTTAATCTCAAAGCATGTTGATGACTGTTGTCGCTCTCTAGGTGGTCGCTCCC
The DNA here is from genome assembly GCA_022496015.1 of Hordeum marinum. Taxonomy (NCBI): domain Eukaryota; kingdom Viridiplantae; phylum Streptophyta; class Magnoliopsida; order Poales; family Poaceae; genus Hordeum; species Hordeum marinum. Next base: position 220,221,632 of record CM039672.1, read on the forward strand.
CAATCTTTTGCTAGCCTTCACTAGTACTAAGCAGGAATACTGCTTGTGCATCCACTTCCTTAAACCCAAAGTTGTTCCATCTGAGTCCACCATACCTACCTATATGCGGTATTCAAGTGTCGTTCCAAGTAAATTTGCATGTGCCAAACTCTAAACCTTCAAATAATATTCTGTTTTACATGCCCGAATAGCTCATGTAGCGACTGGGGGCAGTCAGTATGTGTTGGAAATATGCCCTAGAGGCAATAAATAAAGTGTTTATTATTATATTTCCTTGTTCATGATAATTGTTTATATTCCATGCTATATTTGTATTGATTGGAAACACATTACATGTGTGGATAAATAGACACCACTTTGTCCCTAGTATGCCTCTAGTGAACTAGCTCGTTGATCAAAGATGGTCAAGGTTTCCTACCCATTGACATGTGATGTCATTTGATAACAGGATCAAATCATTAGTAGAATGATGGGATGGACAAGACCCAAACTATAAACGTAGCATTTGATCGTGTCAGTTTATTGCTACAGTTTTCTGCATGTCAAGTATATATTCTTGCGACCATGAGATCATGCAACTCACGGACACTGGAGGAATGCCTTGTGTGTATCAAACGTCACAACGTAACTGGGTGACTATAAAGGTACTCTACAGGTATCTCCGAGGGTGTCTGTTGAGTTGGCATGGAGCAAGACTGGGATTTGTTACTCCGTGTGACGGAGAGGTATCTCAGGGCCCACTCGGTAATACAACATCACAACAAGCCTTGCAAGCAATGTGACTAAGTGTTAGTCACGGGATCTTGTATTATGGAACGAGTAAAGAGCCTTGCCGATAATGAGGTTGAACTAGGTATGGAGATACCGACGATCGAATCTCGGGCAAGTAACATACCAAAGAACAAAGGGAACATCATACGGGATTAACTGAATCGTTGACATAGAGGTTCGACCGATAAAGATCTTTGTAGAATATATAGGAACCAATATGGGCATCCAGGTCCCGCTATTGTTTATTGACCGTAGAGGTGTCTCGGTCATGTCTACATAGTTCTCGAACCCGCAGGGTCTGCACACTTAAGGTTCGGTGACGTTTTGGTAGTATAGAGTTATGCATGGTGGTGACCGAAGGTTGTTCAGAGTTTCGGATGAGATCTTGGACATCACGAGGAGCTCTGGAATGGTCCAGAGGTAAAGATTGATATATAGGAAGTCCTATTTTGGTCACCGGAGAAGTTTCGGGCTCATCGGTAGTGTACCAGGAGTGTCGGTAGTGTACCGGGGGACCATCGGGAGGGGTATTTCAACCCAAGAGGTTAAATGGGCTGTGGGAGGGTGACTACCAGCCCTTAGTGGGCTTGTGGAAGTCACACACAAGGCACATGCGGCTGGGAAGAAAATCCCAAAGAGAAAAAGGTGGAAAAAGGCAAAAAGACCAAATAAGGAAGGAGTCCTAGTCCTACTAGGATTGCAGGAGGATTCCTCCTCTCCTCCCTTCGGCCGAAGCCTAGAGGGCTTGGCCCTTGTGCCAAGTCTCCTCCTCCTCTCCTCCTATATATACTACAGGGTTTTAGGGTTTTGGCACAAGATTTTCAGCCACGTGCAACCCTACCCTCTAGCTCGTAGTTTCTCCTCTAGATCGGTTTCAGCTATGCTTAGGCGAAGCCCTTCTGAGATTACTCAACCACCATCGCCGCAGCATCGTCACGCTGCCGGAGAACTCGTCTACCTCTCGGCTCCCTCTTTCTGGATCAAGAAGGCGGAGATCGTCATCAAGTTGTACGTGTGTTGAACGCGGAGGTGTCGTCCGTTCGATACTTGATCGGGACGGATTGTGATTGGAGCGCGGGACACTCGGCAATTTGGATCACGAAGACGTTCGACTACATCAACTGCGTTTCTTAACGCTTCCCACTTAGCGATCTACAAGGGTACATAGATCCACTCTCCCTCTCGTAGATGCTCATGACCATGGATAGATCTTGCGTGTGCGTAGGAAATTTTTTGTTTCCCATGCAACGTTCCCCAACAGTGGCATCATGAGCTAGGTCTATGTGTAGATGAGATCTCAAGTAGAACACAAAGAGTTTGTGGGCGTTGATGCTTAGATTGCTTCCTCCCTTGGTCGTGTTTTGGTTCAGCGGTATTGTGGGATGAAGCGGCCCGGACCAACCTTACTTGTACGCCTACGAGAGATCGGTTCCATCGACTGAGGTGTAACCTCGTTGCACAAAGATGGCCGGCGGGTGTCTGTTTCTCCTACTTTAGTTCGATCGGATTCGACTAAGGCGATCCTTGAGAATGTTGAAAAGTAACTTATGTATCACCGTTGTGGTTTATGCGTAGGTGAGAATTGTTCTTGCTAGATACCCGTAGCAGCCACGTAAAACATGCAACAACAATTAGAGAACGTCTAACTTGTTTTTGCAGGGTATGTTGTGATGTGATATGGACAATTACATGATGAGATATATGTGATGTATGAGATGATCATGTGTTGTATAGAATATCACGACTTGCATGTCGATGAGTACGGCAACTGGCAGGAGCCATAGGGTTGTCTTTAATTATTGTATGACATGCGTGTCAACCATTAAGTGCTATGTAATGCTTTACTTTATCGCCAAATGGTAGCAATAGTAGTAGAAGCATGGTGGGTGCGACAACCCCGATGGCAACACGTTGATGGAGATCAAGATGATGGAGATCATGGTGTCATGCCGGTGACGATGGAGGTCATGCCGGTGCTTTCAAGATAGAGATCAAAAGCACAAGTTCATGGCCATATCATGTCACTTACGATTTGCATGTGATGTTAATCCTTTTATGCACCTTGTTTTTCTTAGGACGATGGTAGCATTATAAGGTGATCCCTCACTTAAATTTAAAGATGAATTGTGTTCTCCCCGAGTGTGCACCATTGTGAAAGTCCGTCGTGTCGAGACACCATGTGATGATCGGGTGTGATAGACTCTACGTTCACATATAACGATTGCAAGCCAGTGTTGCACATGCAGAACACTCGGGTTGAACTTGATGACCCTAGCATGTACAGACATGGCCTCGGAACACAAGAGACCGAAAGGTCGAACATGAGTCATATAGCAGATATGATCAACATGATGATGTTCAGCATTGCAACCACCTCAACTCATGTGATGATCGGACTTGAGTTGGTGAATTTGCATCATGTGACACTCAGATGACCTGAGGGATGTCAATTTGAGTGGGATCTTTAGTAATTTTATTCACTAAACTCATTATCTTGAACAATAGTCTAAGTAACCTTTGCATATTTATGTTGTAGATCAATGGCTCGCGCAGTAGCACCCCTGAATTTTAATGCGTTCCTAGAGAAAGCTAAGTTGAAAGATGATGGAAGTAACTTTGTTGACTGGGCCCGTAATCTGAGGATTATCCTCACGGTTTCCCAGAAATCATATGTCCTTGATGCACCGCTTGGTGACCAACCAGAATACATGTCATCCAAAGACGTTAACAATGCTTGGGAGGCACGTTCTGGAGATTACTCAGTAGTTCAGTGTGCAATATTGTATGGCTTAGAATCGGGACTTCAAAGACGTTTTTAACGTCATGGAGCATATGAGATGTTCCAGGAGTTGAAGTTTATCTCTCAAAAGAATGCCTGGATCGAGAGGTATGAGACTTTCGATAAGTTCTATGCTGGCAAAATGGAGGAGAACGGGTCTATCAGTGAACATATACTCAAAATGTCTGGGTATTTGACTCGCCTGGCGGAGTTGGGAATTGCACTTCCGCCAGAAGCGATCATTGATAGAGTTCTTCAATCACTGCCACCTACTTACAAGAGCTTTCTGATGAACTATAACATGCACGGGATGAACAAGTCAGTCCCCGAGCTATTTGCGATGCTAAAAGTCGCTGAGTCTGAAATCTAGAAAGAACATCAAGTGTTGATGGTCAATAAAACCACTAGTTTCAAGAAGAATGGCAAGGGAAAGGGCAAGAAGGGTAAAACCAAGAAGGATGGCAAAGCATTTGCTACTCCTGTAAAGAAGCCCAAGGTTGGACTCAAGCCAGAAACAGAGTGCTTTCATTGCAAGGGAACTGGTCACTAGAAGCGGAACTGCCCCAAGTACCTGGCTGACAAGAAGGCGGCCAACGACAAACAAGGTATATATGATATAAATGTTATTGACGTGTACCTTACTAGCTCTCGTTGTAGTGCCTGGGTATTTGCTACCGGTTCGGTTGCTCACATTTGCAACTCAAAACATGAACTATGGAATAGACGAAGGCTAGCAAAGGACGAAGTGATGATGCACGTGGGAAATGGTTACAAGGTTGATGTGATTGGCGTCGGCACGCTCTCTCTTCGATTACCATCGGGATTAGTGATGAACCTGAATAATTGTTATTTAGTGCCTGCGTTAAGCATGAACATTATATCTGGATCTTGTTTACTGTGAGACGGATACTCATTTAAATCAGAGAATAATGGTTGTTCTATTTATATGAGTAATATCTTTTATGGTCTTGCCCCAATATGAGGGGTTTATTCATATTTAATCTTGATAGTGATGATACAAATGTTCATAACATTGATGCCAAAAGATGTAGAGTTGATAATGATAGTACCACTTTCTTGTGGCACTGCCGTTTAGGTCATATTGGTGTAAAACGCATGAGGAAGCTCCATGCTAATGGACTTTTGGAGTCACTTGATTTTGAATCACTTGACACATGTGAACCATGCCTCATGGGTAAGATGACTAAAACGCCGTTCTCTGGAACAATGGAACGGGCAAGTGACTTATTGGAAATCATACATACTGATGTGTGCGGTCCAATGAATGTTACAGCGTGCGGTGGATATCGTCATTTTCTCACCTTCACTGATGACTTAAGTAGATATTGGTATATTTACTTAATGAAACACAAGTCTGAAACGTCTGAAAAGTTCAAGCAATTTTCAGAGTGAAGTTGAGAATCATCGTACCAAGAAGAATAAATTCCTGTGATCTGATCGAGGAGGTGAATATCTGAGTTATGTGTTTGGCAGTCAATTAAGATAGTGTGGAATTGTTTCACAGTTGACACCGCTTGGAACACCATAGTGTAATGGTGTGTCCGAACATCTTAGTCGAACCTTATTAGATATGGTGTGTTCTATGATGTCTCTTGTTGATTTGCCACTATCATTTTGATGTTATGCATTAGAGACAGCTGCATTCACTTGAAATAGGGCACCGTCAAAATCCGTTGAGACGAAGCCATATGAACTATGGTTTGGCAAGAGGCCAAAGTTGTCGTTTCTTAAAGTTTGGGGATGTGATGCTTATGTCAAAAAGCTTCAGCCCGAAAAGCTGGAACCCAAAGCGGAGAAATGTGTCTTCATAGGATACCCGAAAGAGACAGTCGGGTATACCTTCTATCTCAGATCCGAAGGCAAAGTGTTTGTCGCTAAGAACGAAACATTTCTTGAGAAAGAGTTTCTCTTGAAAGAATTGAGTGGGAGGAAAATAGAGCTTGATGAGGTTATTGAACCTTTACTTCAACCAGAGAGTAGCGCAGCACAGAAAGATGTTTCTGTGGAGCCTACGACAGTTGAAGAGGAAGTTAATGATAATGATCATGAAGCTTCGGGTCAAGTTCCTATTGAACCTCGTAGGTCGACAAGGGCGCGTACTGCTCCTGAGTGGTACGGCAACCCTGTCTTGGAGGTCATGTTGTTGGACAACAATGAACCTACGAGCTATGGAGGAGCGATGATGGTCCCAGATTCTGAGAAATGGTTAGAGGCCATAAAATCCGAGATGGGATCCATGTATGAAAACAAAGTATGGACTTTGGAAGTATTACCTGAAGGGCGAAAGGCCATTCAGAACAAATGGATCTTTAAGAAGAAGATGGACACAGACAGTAATGTCACCGTCTATAAATCTCGATTTGTGGCAAAGGGTTTTTCACAAGTTCAAGGAGTTGGCTACGATGAGACCTTCTCACCCGTAGTGATGCTTAAGTCTGTTAGAATCATGTTGGCAATAGCTGCTTATTTCGACTATGAAATTTGGCAGATGGATGTCAAAATAGAGTTCCTCAACGGTTTCCTTGAGGAAGAGTTGTATATGATGCAACCAGAAGGTTTTGTCAATCCAGAGAATGCTAACAAAGTTTGCAAACTCCAGCGATCCATTTATGGGCTGTTGCAAGCATCTCGGAGTTGGAATAAGCGCTTTGATGAGGTGATCAAAGCGTTTGGGTTTATGCAAGTTTATGGAGAAGCTTGTATTTACAAGAAAGTGAGTGGGAACTCTATAGAGTTTCTAATATTATATGTGGATGACATATTGTTGATTGGAAACAATATAGAAATGCTAGAAAGCGAGAAGGAATATTTGAACAAGATTTTTTCAATGAAGGACCTAGGAGAAGCTGTTTTCATATTAGACATTAACATCTATAGAGATAGATCGAGACGCTTAATAGCACTTTCATAGAGCACATACCTTGATAAATTTTTGAAGAAGTTCAAAATGGATCAGTACAAGAAGGGGTTCTTGCCTGTGTTACTAGGTGTGAAGTTGAGTAAGACTGAATGCCTAGTGACTGCAGAAGATAGAGAAAAGATGAGTGTCATCCCCTATGCTTCAGCCATAGGATCTATCATGTATGCGATGCTATGCACAAGACCCGATGTCAGCCTCGCCATAAGTATGGCCAAAAGGTTTCAAAGTGATCCTGGAATGGAGCACTGGGTGGCGGCCAAGAATATCCTTAAGTACCTGAAAAGGACTAAGTAAATGTTTCTCGTTTATGGAGGTGATGAAGAGCTCGCCGTAAAGGGTTACGTCGATGCAAGCTTTGAAACTAATCCGGATGACTCTAAGTCATAAACTGGATACGTATTTATTCTCAACGGGGGAGCGGTAAGCTGATGCAGTTCCAAGCAAAACGTGGTAGCTAATTCTACATGCGAAGCGGAGTACATCGAAGCCTCAGACGCGGCAAAGGAAGGTGTCTAGATGAAGCAGTTCATGACAGATCTTGGAGTAGTGCCCAGTGCACTGAATCCAATGACTCTGTTCTGTGACAACACTAGTGCCATTGCTCTGGCCAAGGAACCAAGGTTTCACAAGAGGACAAGACACATAAAACGACGCTTCAATTCCATCCACGATTACATCGAGGAGAAGGACATAAATATTTGCAAAGTGCACACGGATCTGAATGTCACAGACTCGTTGACTAAACCTCTTCCAAGGGCTAAACATGATCAACACTAGAACTGCATGGGTGTTTGATTCATTACAATGTAAATCACATAGTGATGTGAACTAGATTATTGATTCTAGTGCAAGTGGGAGACTGTTGGAAATATGCCCTAGAGGCAATAAATAAATTGTTTATTATTATATTTCCTTGATCATGATAATTGTTTATTATCCATGCTATAATTGTATTGATTGGAAACACATTACATGTGTGGATAAATAGACAACACTTTGTCCCTAGTATGCCTCTAGTGAACTAGCTCGTTGATCAAAGATGGTCAAGGTTTCCTAGCCATTAACATGTGATGTCATTTGATAACGGGATCACATCATTAGGAGAATGATCGGATGGATAAGACCCAAACTATAAACGTAGCATTTGATCGTGTCAGTTTATTGCTACAGTTTTCTATATGTCAAGTATATGTTCCTACGACCATGAGATCATGCAACTCGTGGACACTTGAGGAATGCATTGTGTGTATCAAACGTCACAACGTAACTGGGTGACTATAAAGCTACTCTACAGGTATCTCCGAGGGTGTCTGTTGAGTTGGCATGGAGCAAGACTGGGATTTGTTACTCCGTGTGACGGAGAGGTATCTCAGGGCCCACTCGGTAATACAACATCACAACAAGCCTTGCAAGCAATGTGACTAAGTGTTAGTCACGGGATCTTGTATTATGGAACGAGTAAAGAGACTTGCCGGTAATGAGGTTGAACTAGGTATGGAGATACCGATGATCGAATCTCGGGCAAGTAACATACCGAAGAACAAAGGGAACATCATACGGGATTAACTGAATCCTTGACACAGAGGTTCGACCGATAAAGATCTTCATAAAATATGTAGGAACCAATATGGGCATCTAGGTCCTGCTATTGGTTATTGACCATAGAGGTGTCTCGGTTATGTCTACATAGTTCTCGAACCCGTGGGGTCTGCACAGTTAAGGTTCGGTGACGTTTCGGTAGTATAGAGTTATGCATGGTGGTGACCGAAGGTTGTTCGGAGTTTCGTATGAGATCCCAAACGTCACAAGGAGCTCCGAAATGGTCCGGAGGCAAATATTGATATATAGGAAGTCCTATTTTGGTCGCCGGAAAAATTTCGGGCTCATCGGTAGTGTATCGGGAGTGTCGATAGTTTACCGGGGGACCATCGGGAGGGCTATTTCGACCCAAGAGGCTACATGGGCTTTGGGAGGGTGAATACCAGCCCTTAGTGGTCTGGTGGAAGTCCCACACAAGGCCCATGCGTCTGGGAAGAAAAGCCCAAAGAGAAAAAGGTGAAATTTCTTTGGGCTTTTCTTCGTCGTCTTGGAAAAGAGAAAAAGGTGAAATCTCTTGGTCGTTTGGGAAGAAAAGCCCAAATAGAAAAAAAATACACTCTAGTTCGTAGTTTCTCCTCTAGATCGGTTTCAGCTGTGCTTAGGCGAAGCCCTGCTGAGATTACTCCACCACCATCGCCGCAGCCCCATCAAGCTACCGGAGAACTCATCTACCTCTCCGCTCCCTCTTGCTGGATCAAGAAGGCGGAGATCGTCATTAAGCTGTACATGTGCTGAATGCGGAGGTGTCGTCCGTTCGGTACTTGATCGGGACAGATCGTGATTGGATCACAGGATGCTCGGCGATTTGGATTGCGAAGACGTTCGACTACATCAACTACATTTCTTAACGCTTACCGCTTAGCGATCTACAAGGGTACGTAGATCCACTCTCCCTCTCATAGATGCTCATCACCATGGATAGATCTTGCGTGTGCGTAGGAAAACAATTGTTTCCCATGCAACGTTCGCCAACAATATGTTCCATGCTAGGTGGGTTATTCTCACGGTATGTGTTAATTCACTATCATTCATGAGAAAGTGGCTAGTATTCGGGATGCCCAGTTCCACGCTCAAAATCAAATCAAAATATAACAAAACAAAACTGCCCCGGGACTGTGTTTGTATGGACGGTACCCATGGATTCGGCTAGCCGTGGAGTGTGTTTGATTGGTGGAGGGGAAGTAAAAACTTTATCATTCTATTTGGGAACAACCTATAACGTATCTAGCATGGAAGATGGTGAAATCTCTTGGTCATTATGATGACAACGAAAGCATACCGCTCAAAATTGTTATTCATCCATGTTTTAAAAAGCTCGAGCTCTGGCACCTCTACAAATCAATGCTTCCCTCTGCGAAGGGCCTACCTATTTTACTATGCTGTTGAGTCATCCTCCTCTTATAAAAAGCACCGGTTAGAGAGCACCACCGTCATTTGTATGCCTTGCTATTAATTGATATTGAGTATGAGTGTGACTAGATCTCTTTTACCATGAATTCCAATGTCTAGTCAGTCCTTGTTCTTTAGGGGTGCTATGCATTTATGTTTTGCGGTCTCAGAATGGGCTAGCAAGATACCATTATATCATATTGTATCATGATTGTCTTGATAAAAGTGTTTTTATCCTAGATTTATTATTATTGCTTGCTAGTTGATTATGCCATTTATATGAGTAAATGTGAGACCTAAATGTTATTATGAATGTGGTTAATCTATAATCTTTGCTGAAAATCTAAACATTAGTTAGACATATTTACAACAACAAGATCAAACAGAGTTGCAGAAGTTTTTCTTTATCACTTCCAGTTTATCAACTGAATTGCTTTAGGACAAGCAATGGGTTAAGCTTGGGGGAGTTTATACATCTCCATCGTATCCACTTTTCCAAACTCTTTTGCCCTTGTTTTGGACTCTAATTTGCATGATTTGAATGCAACTAACCCGGACTGACGTTGTTTTCAGTAGAATTGCCTTGGTGTTATTTTTTGTGCAGAAATAAAAGTTCTCAGATTGACCTGAAAATTTATGGAAATTATTTTTGGAATTAATAAAAATACTGGCAAAAGAATCAACCAGAGGGGGCCACCCATTGGCCACAAGCCAGGGGCGTGACCCCCCTGGCCGCGCCTAGCAGGCTTGTGGGCCCCCTAGAGCTCCACCGACCTCAATTACAACTCCATATATTCACATCTGCGGAGAAAAAAATCTAAGGGAAGAGTTAATCGCGTTTCACGATATGGAGCCGCCGCCACCTCATGTTCTTCATCGGGAGGCCAGATCTGGAGTCCGTTTTGGGCTCTAGAGAGGGGAAATCGACGCCATCGTCATCACCAATTCCATGATGCTCTTTTCCGTTTGTGAGTAATTCCATTGTAGGCTTGCTGGACGGTGATGGTTTGGATGATATTTACCATGTAATCGAGTTAGTTTTGTTAGGGTTTGATCCCTAGTATCCACTATGTTCTGAGATTGATGTTGCTATGACTTTGCTATGCTTAATGCTTGTCACTAGGGCCCGACGGCCATGATTTAAGATATGAACCTATTGTGTTTTCATGAATATATACGTGTTCTTGATCCTATCTTGCAAGTTCTAGACACCTAATACGAGTTATGATCCTCACCCCCCAGGGTGACAATAACTAGGATTCTTCTCGGTGATTACCGTAGTTTGAGGAGTTCATGTATTCACTAAGTGCTAATGCTTTGGTACGGTTATCTATTAAAAGGAGGCCTTAATATCCCTTAGTTTCCATTGGGACCCCGCTGCCATGGGAGGGTAGGACAAAATATGTCATGCAAGTTCTTTTCCATAAGCTCATATGACTATATATGGAATACATGCCTACATTACATTGAATGAATTGGAGCTAGTTCTGTGTCACCCACTCACCCTTTGTTATAACTGTTGCATGATGAATGACACCCGACATAATTATCCATCATTGATCCATTGCCTGTGAGCTTTTCACATATTGATCCTTGCTAAGTTACTTTTCCGTTGCTACTGTTACAATCATTACAAAACTGTTATTGTCACTTTTGCCATTGTTGCTGCTACTTCCATACTACTTTGCTACTCAATAGTTTGCTACAGATATTAAGTCTTTCAGGTGTGGTTGAATTGACAACTCAGCTGCTAATACTCGAGAATATTCTTTGGCTCCCCTTGTGTTGAATCAATAAATTTGGGTTGAATACTCTACCCTCGAAAATTATTGCGACCCCTATACTTATGGGTTATCAGGCGTCTCCTTCCTAGGACGCATAGTACCGTGCCGCATCTGATGCACTCTTCGGGAGGTCCGCAAACGCGCCCAGTGAATGCCAAATCCGGGTAAGCAACAACAACCTTCTCCCATCAAAGGGGCATTGCAACAAATATCGCTTACCCTCTGCAATACGGGTGATCTGGTGGAGCTCCTGATGGAGGCGTTGAGTTTCCTACCTCGCCTCCTGGATAGACGAGGTGGAGGAGGATAGTTCGGAAGATAGATCATTGTTTTTATTCTCAAGGACCTCAAATTTAGTGATGGCATCCTTGAGTTCTTGTTGCACTTCCACCACTCTGGAGTCATGCTGGTCTTTGGCAAACTTGGCCAACAATAGTTCGGCCGCTACTTGTTCGGCTGCCACTTTCTGATTGATAGCCTCCTTCCTCGCCTCGCCTTGCTCGGCCTTGAGCTTCTCGACATCCGTGGTGATAACTACAGTTGTCATAACAACAAATACGCACATAAGGACATAATACCTTGCCTAAACAAGGGAAATATAGATAAACAGTCTAATTTAGACTTACCTTGTGCGTCGTCAAACTGTTTGTTGAGACGATTGAGCTCATCCTCGAAGCTCTTCAGATTCCGATATATCACCACCCACTCCATGTTGCTGTGGGCTGCGGTCAATGACAAGGCCTTCATAGACAGTTTATATGCATTAGACTCCCAAGTAATCGGATCTTCAAACCTTTGCCAGGGTTTTCCCTTCATCCTGTCGGAGCTTGGGGGCTGCGGCTCATTTTTCAAAATGATGTTCCAAGTGTTTTTTCTTTTCTTGCACAAACTGACCCCCACATGAGTTTTTCAAGATCACATGGGGCTCAAGGGCTACTAGATATGGGGATTACATATAAAACCATAAATTAAAATTACTTTGCAAAAAGGAGTATCTTGTAAATTACCTTAAAGCCTGTCAGCAAGCCGTTCAAGGCTTCCTTCAATCCGCTATCAATGGATCAAACGCCAAGGGTCATTTAAGCCCTCCTCCATCCACCCGATTTGTCGTGTGTGGCTCTGGGTGCATCATTACAGCTTCTCCCGCTGGAGAAGTCAGAGTAGATGACTCTGGAGGCTTGAAGGCCTCCTGAACTGCCCATGAAGAGAGCTCGGGTTGACCGAGCACTCCCTCTTTGCTTGCCAGGAGGGATGCACCCTCCTAGTCTTCGGGAGCCGAGGTGTTAACCTTGGCCATGATTTCGTTCCCGCCCCTCGTGTCCAGATCGAGGAGGTTCTTTTCGGCCACCACCTCCTTGATGTCTTGAGGAAGAGAGTTGTAGGAGGCGGTCCTGCTCTATGCCAGTTCGCCTGGCGGAGATTCCCCTTCCGAGGCCTGGTTGGTGGGAAAGTCACGTGGTGGGCTACAATGGAAAAAGATATATGGTTTGTAATGAAACCTTCAAAGTGAAAAGACGATATAATCTCCGGATTCGTACCTTTGCACCCGGGGTTTGACTCTGAGGGTCCTTCGGCGAACCATTTCAAAGTCCTCAGACTCCTCGTCGGAGTTCGGAATATCATCAAATAGGGCCACTTTGGCCTTTTTGGGGCGGTGGGAGCTAGATCTCCCTCGTCGTCTTCGGAAGCCGCTCTCTTCTTGGTGTGGGAGGAGTTACTCTCCTCCTTGTCCTCTTCCTGCTCTCCTTCAAGAGTAGAAGGAGCATCTGTGTCTTCGTACCCAATGTCCAAAGGGACTTTCAAATGAAGGCCTCTGGTACCTTTGTCATCTTCTTTCCTCTCATATTTCTTCATCAGCGGCGCGCATGGCTTTTCTAACAAGCATGACCGTTAATAAGGTCGTCCTGGGGCCTTCGGCTAGTGGCGCGGGGTAGTTGATCTGTTGGGATTTCTGTAACCAGATCTGCAAATACGGAAGAAAGAGGTGTAAGAATCTTATGGGAAGAAAAAGTATGAACACAAGTAATCAAATCTCACCGGTCCATGAGGGCATCGATGCCCAGGTCTTCCTCCTTGGCTGGATAAGACTTCTGTGGCTTGAACAACATCTTCCAAATCTTGTCGTGTTCAGTGCGGAAGAAGTACTCCATAATGACCGGGTCATCCAAACTACAGTCCCACATAGGAGTAGCCTGATCTTGGCAGGGGAGGAGGCGGGGGCGTAGCATGACCTACACTACATTGGTCGTCTCGATGTTCTTCGTGAGTAGGATGGAGATGCACTTTTGGAGTGCCTTCACTTTCGCAAATTCAGCCCAATCGAGACCCTTCTTTTATCTAGGACGTCAGTCTGGTGGGGGGTCCGGATTTGAATCCGGGGGAGCTGTCCACCCTGTGCCGCATGGTTCGGTTATGTAGAACCACTCCTTCTGCCAGGCCTTGACGGTATCTATGAAAGAACCGTTCGGTCATTGAACCAGGGGAAGCTTGCTAATCACCACTCCCCCACAGTTCACCTGCTCGCCGCTAACTACCTTCGGCTTAACACCGAACACTTTCAACCACAGACCGAAGTGGGGGCAGACCCGTAGAAAGGCCTCACTAATGGTGATGAAAGCAGAGATGGGCATAAAAGAATTTGGGGGAAGGTTGTGGAAGTACAAACCATAATAAAAACTTAAACCCCTCACAAAGGGGTGGTGGGAAAGCCAAGGACCTGGAGGAAATGGGGGGAGAACACCACCCTCTCGCCTTCTTGGGGCGTGGCGATGACCTGGTCCTTCTCTCAGGCACGGTGAACAATGTTCACCGATAACTAACGCGCTTAAGCTCCATAATGTCCTTGTTGGTGATGCTAGATACCTCCCACTTGCCCTTAGAGCCCACTCCGGCCATGGCCGAAGGAGGGGAGTGGAAGATATTGGGAGGGAAGAACAAGCTAGGAGGCCTGGAGCTCAGGAAGTTGGGGAAGGCGACGACGATATGGGATCTGAGTGCGTATGAGAGCTATGGTGTCAGTTTCCTTTTTATGAGGTGCTGAAATACCAAGAGTCCCGTTGTTCCGCCATGGACCTCGCCACTTCCCGATAAAATGTGCAGTTATGCCCGTATGGGATAACCAAAAATCATAAATCGTAGCCCTTAATGGGCAGGGCACGATCTCTATATTAATGGGGCATGCTGAAACTGCCTCAAACCATGGATTGAGCTTTCTGTAGACCAATAAGAGGTTATGACCGGTCACGACCTTTCGTTAAAAAGTTGTCAGGGAAAGACACTATTCACGCTCGAATGGTTAGCCTTTGAGGTTAAGTTATATATGTGGACCGGTGATACATATCCAACGTATCTATAATTTATTAAGTATTCATGCCATGTTTACAATAATTCTATATGATTTTGGTATTATTTTATTAGAACTAACCCGGGCTCACGCTGTTTTCAGCAGAACTACTATGGTGTCGTTTTTTGTGCAGAAATACAATTTCTCAGAATGGGCTGAAAATTTAGTATGATTTTTTGTGGACCAAAAGAGAGCCCCAAAGCATTGGAGTTGGGCCAGAAGAGCCACGAGGAGGCGTCAAGCCTGCCAGGCGCTACCACCCCCTCTAGCCACGCCTAGCAGGCTTGCCACCGCCTCGTGGCACCCCTTGACGTGAGATCGAAGCCAAAAAATCCTATAAATATAGAAACCTCCAAAAAGAAACCTAGATCGGGAGTCTCGTTGACGCAAGCCTCTAGAGCCACAAAAAACCAATCGGGAGCCCGTTCCGGCACCCTGCCAGAGGGGAAACCATCACAGGAGGACATCTTTAGTACCCCGTCGGTCTCCATGACGAGGAGGGAGTAGTTCACCCTCGGGGCTCAGGGTATGTACTAGTAACTATGTGTTTGATCTCTCTCTCTCTCTCATGTTCTTGAGATGGCACAATCGTGATGTACCACGAGCTTTATTGATATAGATGAATCATATGGAGTTTTCCCCTCTCTATCTTGTTGTGATGAATTGAGTTTTTCCTTTGAAGTTTTCTTATCGGATTGAGTCTTTAAGGATTTGAGAACACTTGATGTATGTCTTGTGATGGGATATCCGTGGTGACAATGGGATCTTCTATTGATCCACTTGATGTATGTTTTGGTGATCAACTTGCGGGTTCTGTGACCTTGGGAATCTATGCATAGGGGTAGGCACACGTTTTTGTCTTGACTTTCCGGTAGAAACTTTGGGGCACTCTTTGAAGTTCTTTGTGTTGGATTGAACATGACGAATCTGAAATTTTGTGATGCATATCGTATAATCAAGCCCATGGGTACTTGTGGTGACATTGGAGTATCTAGGTGACATTAGGGTTTTGGTTGATGTGTATCTTAAGATGTTATTTTAGTACGAACTCTAGGGCTGTTCGTGACACTTATAGGGACAGCTCATAAGATTGATCAGAAAAGATAAATTTGAGGTGGTTTCATACCCTACAATAATTTGTTTGTTTGTTCTCCGCTATTTATGACTTTGGAGTGAACTCTTTGTCGCATGAGAGGTATTTACATATGATTCAACTATGTCAGTATTGGTGAGAGAACTCGCACTAGTGAAAGTATGGACCCTAGGCCTTGTTTTCAAGCATTGCAATACCATTTTTGCTCACTTCTGTTACTAGTTACCTTGCTGTTTTTATATTTTCAGATTACAAAAAACGATATCTACCATCTATATTGCACTTGTATCACCATCTCTTCGCCGAACTAGTGCACCTATACAATTTGCCATTGTATTGGGTGTGTTGGGGACACAAGAGATTTCTTGTATTTGATTGCGGGGTTGTTTGAGATAGACCATCTTCATTATACACCTCCCATGGATTGATAAACCTTATGTCATCCACTTGAGGGTAAATTGATATTGTCCTACAAAACCCTGTGCTTCGAGGCCCCACACGAGTCTACAAGAAGAAGGTTGCGTAGTAGACATCAAGCTCTTTTCTGGCGCCATTGCCCGGGAGGTGAGTGCTTGAAGGTATATCTTTTGATCTTGCAATAATATCTTTTAGTTTCTTGTGTTTCACTAGTTTGGTTTTACAAAATAAAACTAAAAAATGGAATTGAGGTTGCCTCATATGCTTCATCTTTTTAATGTCTTTTCTTGAAAATGATGGAAAGGAAAATTGTGCTCAAGTGCTAGAGAAGAAGTTATTAAAATGTTTGGCACTAAATCTTTGAGTTATGAGAATGATTGCAATATTGTTAGTATGAATTCTCTGAATATTCATGATGCTAATGATATGCAAAGCCACAAGCTTGGGGATGCTATGTTTTATGAAGATGATATTTTTTGTCCCCCATGTTTTGATGAGAAAAACTATTATCATGATAGCATGCCTCCTATATATGATGATTATTGTGATGACAACCATGAAACTTGTCGTCATGATTTTAGTATTGAATGTGGTTATGTCAATCAATTATCTCATCATAGTTATGTTGTTGAGTTTGCTCCCACTATTATGAATGCGAAGAAAATTGCTTATGTGGAGAGTAGTAGAATTTCTATGCTTGTAGACCATGAAAATAATTCTTTATGTGCTAGTTATATTGTGGAATTCCTTCATGATGCTACTAAAAATTATTATGAGGGAGGAACATATGCTTGTAGGAATTGCAATAATATCAAGTTTCCTCTCTATGTGTTCAAGGTTTTGAAGTTATGCATGTTTTCCCTTCCTATGCAAGTTGATTCTTGCTCCCATAAATTGTTTGATCACAAAATACCTATGCATAGGAAGTGGGTTAGACTTAAACGTGATTGTCATGAGATTCATGATTCTCTTTTGCATGTTTCAACTATTATTCCTTTACAAGCATCATTGAAATCATCATGCCTAGCTAAAAGGCATTAAAGAAAAGCGCTTGTTGGGAGACAACCCAACACTTTTACCTTCTATATTGATGTGTTCACATGATTAAGCTACTGTATTAAACATATTTTGTGTCTTTTATTTCAATAAAGTGCCAAGTAAAGCCTTTGGGATAGTGTGGATACTTGCTTGTTGGATTCTATGCAAAAACAGAAAGTTTTGCGTCCAGTATATGAATTATCTGATTTTACTGGAGCGTCAAAAAATTCCAAATTTTTTACACAACATTTATATGCAAATTCCTTGAGATATCCTAATGTTTCAGAATTGTTAGAGTGAGGAAAGTATGGTGATCATTCACATCTTTATAGACTATTCTGTTTTTTATAGATTCTGTTTTGCATACATAGTTTGCTTGTTTCAAGTGTTCCTATAGCTTATATTGAGTAATATAAATTGTGGGAATGATGTAATACAATAGGTATCATGTGGAAATAATTATTAATCTTGTCTTGACCGGACCTAAGTGAATGATTTATCTTTACTACACTAACCCTTCTCACGAAGTTCCGTTAAGTTTTGTGTGATTGAAGTTTTCACGTTTTGGGTGAAACACCGATATGAGGAGAACAAGGAGACAAGAACCTAATATTGGGGATTCCCAAGGCACACCAATGTAATATCCAAGGAAGACTCAAGCGTATAAGCTTGGGGATGCCCCGGAAGGCATCCCCTCTTTCGTCTTCAACACTATCGGTATATCTTAATTGGAGCTATATTTTTATTCGTCACATAATATGAGTTTTGCTTGGAGCGTCATTTTATTTTGTTGTTCTCTGTTAGGTGTTATTTATAATCTTGTTTTTCAATAAAAAAGTTCCTACAATTGCCTTTAGGATGCTTGCATTGCATGTTTTGATATGTGCTGGGTAAAAACAGAAACTTCTGCTGTAGTGTTTGAATTTTCATATGTTACTGGAACATGAAAAGTTTCTGAAATTTTCACACAGTATTTTTATATATATTTAATAGAATTTCCTAATTTTTCATAATTCTTTGAGTTACATAAGTACACTGTTTTTATAAATTGCTACAGATTGTTCTGTTTGGACAGATTGTTGTCATAGTTTTGTTATCTACTTATCCTATAGTTTCCAAGCCTATATTCGTAAATATAAATTGTGGAAATGATAGTATACAGTACCTAATGTTTGAAAATTATTGTGAAACTTGTCTTGGCAGTACATAAAGAGTTGATTTATTATTATGTGTACTAACCTATCTCACGAGTTCTTTTCGAGTTTTGTGAGGATGAAATTTTTGAGAATAGGTGAAACCATGATATGAGAGGATTGAACGAGATACAAAAGCTCAAGATTGGTGATTCCCAAGGCACCCCAATTAAATATTCAAGAAGTCTCAAGCATCTAAGCTTGGGGATGCTACACATCCCATCTCTCTTCATCAACAATTATCGGTTAGCCTATGTGTCGGTGCACTGGAGTTTTTGGGCCATCTAGTGCCCCTTTACTCGTGCGCGGGCAGTAGTAGCCGCCCCGGCGGCAGGACTTAGCAAAGACTTACCAAGCATTAGCACAGAAGACTCAGGACTACCGGCAAGACCTTGTTGGGAGGGCTATAGAGCCTCCAGGCCCCCGGCAAGGCAAGGTCTCGGCAAGGCGAGGCCCCAGCAAGCACCGCCAGCGCACATGACAGGTGTCAATCCACCTGGACGTGTGTCGCGTTGTCGATGTTGGAGGAAGCTAAATGGCACTGATGGGACGACCCTCGTCCCATCCCACTGACGGACTGAGGCCCCTGACGGTGCATTTAATGCTCTTGTCCTACTTCGTCGGGGTTAGGTATGATAGCACTATAGCAGCACTGTGCGTCCCGCGGGCGCACTGTACGCCACTGTTGGGATTCCCTTGAGTATAAAAGGAGGCCCAGGGCATTACAGAAGAGGACTTTTGGATTTTTAGACTTTTGGAAGGTTAGACAATCGGGGACCAGGCAGTTAGACAGTTAGACAACTGGAGGTTCCCAAGCTCACATAGCAGCCGTTCATGGTGTTCTTGTAGCTCGAACCCTAGAACAGGATCAATACAACCAAGAAGAAGTAGGGTTTTACGCATCCGAGCGGCCCGAACCTGGGTAAAAATACCCCGTGTGCATCTCACCAGACCGGCTCTTTGTGCCAGCATGCCCCCCTCGCCGAACCCAAAGGGCCCCCCGCGGTCCCATAGGTGTTCGTTCCCCACGACATCTTTGGCGCGCCAAGTAGGGGGCGCGTAAGAGGTTCTGCGAACTCGTTCTGCTGATCCACACCCCGGCTTCATCGTCACCATGGCCCCCAAGAAGAAGGGCCTTACTGTAGTTGGTCCGTCTGCGTCTATCATTCCTGCATCTACATAGACAGGAGACGGCATGGACGCGAGTGGAAGAGGAGGAGGCAGAGGTTCAGAACTTCCGCGACGCTCCGGTGACCAAGGCCAAGCAAGCAGTGACGCTCACTGCAGAGACACCCATGGCGATGGTGGGAACCCCCACGCGCCCGGGTCTCAGGATAGAGCGGTACCGCCTACAGGTGGTACGGCGAACTCCGGAGGCAAAAGAGTATCTCCCAGGGTGCCCACGCCGGCGCCTACGCCGTGACCTTCTCAGGACGCGCGCGGAGAGACGCGCCGCAGTGCCCACAGTTCTCAGCGTCTCCACGGAAAGGCTCCTGCACATCATTCCCCAGATGCATGGGACCAGCACGCGGGCGGGGGTGGCATGACGACGCGGGACCACGAAGGTGCTCCTTCTAACACGATTAGGAGTCAGAGCACCTCGCGTTCCTCGTGCCGCTCGATGCCGTCCACAGCGGCGGAAGCGATGGCATGGGCGCAGCTACTCCTGAACTTCCCTCCTGCTGCGAAGAAGCTCGACGAATGGAGAGCCACCATTCAGAGCCTCCTCAGCCTCGTAGACAAGCTTCAGCCCATAGGGCCGCCTCAGGCCAGCGGTGAGGTGCCTGGGCTCGAAGCGACCTCGGCGCACTCTCCCCCGCGACAAGGTCGTCGGTCGTCAACCTGACAGACCGATGCCCATGATGGCTACTTGACAGCGGCGTCTGACCCACAGACGCATCATGATCAGCGTCATGATCTTCGGGAAAGTGGCAAGGAGGACTCTCGAACCGCGATCGAGCGGCGACGGGAAGCATGCCTCCAATCGGACAAGCGCGCGGGACCCATTGTGGACAAGTCTGTGCCGGGGTACCCTGTCAGCCTACCTTACGAGGTGGGCTGCCCAGCGTTTACCCCCGAGCTGTGGCAAGTCCAGTGGCCCAACACCCGCACGTTCAATCCAGAAGTCCCGGAGAAGTATGACGGCAAGACCCATCCGTCAGAGTTCCTGAGCGTCTACGGCATTGCGGTGCAGGCTGCCGAAGGCCGCGACGACAAGATATTGGCTAACTACTTCCCATTGGTGCTTAAGCCCAACATCAAGTCATGGCTGATGCATTTGCCAGAGAGATCCATCGCCTCCTAGGTGCACCTGTGTCACGAATTCGTTGGCGCCTTCACTGGGGGTCATCAAGCTCCTGGCCAGGAGAGCGACCTACACATCATCCCCTAGAAGGAAGGTGAAACTCTATGCAAGTACATCCAGAGGTTCAGCCGCATGCACCACAACATCCCACATGTTCACCCTACCGCTGTTATCAGCGTGTTCCATCAGAACGTGTGCAACCGCAGGATGCGGGAAGAGCTGGCGATGAACAGAGACAGGGATGTCACCGAGCTTTATACTTTGGCAGACAAATGTGCTCGCGCTAAAGAAGGGAGAAGGCTCCCCGGCGAGAATGTTGGTGTGGAGGCCAACTCTGACGACGAAGACATCGCTCCCCGACAAAGAAGGGCCGACGGTGGAACAAGAAGTGCAAGGGAAAGATTGTGCTAGCCAACAAAGGGTCCGGCAACCCCGGCGCCGCCAAGAAAGGCAAGGTCGATGACCCCGCCAACGATGTTGCCCAGTGCACCTCCTGCCATGCTCTGGCGGCTGCCGGTAAGCTGGGAGACTCCAGCAAGCAGTATTGCAAGATCCATCGCACAAAGGGCCACGACCTCCAAGACTGCTGGCAAGTTGAGCAGCTTGCCGAGAAGCAGAAGGCTGAATATGAAAGACACAACAAAGAGAAGGGTCGGGATGGTGCTGAGGGGTCCGGCAAGAAGCGTGTTGGGCGAGGAAATCACTGTGGAAAGCCTAAGCAACAGAAGGATTGGCCCGCCCATGGCCGCGACAAGCAAGAGGGAGACGATGATGACGTCGAAGAGGATGACAAGTCCAGTGAGCATGAGTTCCAGAGAGCTATGGAGGTGATGTGCATAGAAGGAGGAGCCTCGTTGCATTCCTCTCACCGTCAACTTAAATAGTGGGTGCGAGAGGTTAATGCGGCAGAGCCCTCTATCGGCACACAGAAACCTCTGAAATGGTCCAACACTCCTATCATCTTCGACGCCAAGGATCACCCTGATCGCATAACCGCGGTCGGTTGCCTGCCGTTGTTGGTATCCCCAACAATCCGCAACCTCGAGGTGATGAAGATGTTAGTCGATAGCAGATCCAGCCTGAACTTGATCTCACCCGATGTCATTCAAAGGCTGCAGATTCCCGACGAAGATCTCGAGCCGACAGGCGCTTTCCAAGGGGTCAATTCGGGAAGGACTCGGCCGAAAGGCAAGGTCATGCTACCAGTGATGTTTGGTAGCGATATCAATTTCAGAATAGAGAAGATCGTCTTTGACGTTGCCGAGATCTCATTGTCGTACAACGGCATTCTCGGGCGTCGGGCATTGGCCAAATTCATGGCGGCCACTCACTTCGCTTACAACGTGTTGAAGATGCTCGGAACAATGAGCGTCATTACCATCAACTCCGACAAGAAGAGCGCACTTATCTGCACTGACCAACTCTACCGAGGCACAGCCGCAGCACCTGCCACGAAGGCACTTGCTCCTGCCGTTGAAGCCCCTGGGGGGAAGAAGACCGGCAAGGCCTCTGGCGCATATTCCGGCAAGCACACCTCTATGGAGTGTTGCGCTACTATTGACGATGTGCTAGAGAGATCCATCGACAAGAGCAAGAATTCCAAGGCAGCTCCGCCAGAAACCAAGAAGGTGCCTGCCAAGGAGGATGGCACGGGCGGAACTTTCACTATAAGTTCCACCCTTGACGACAAATAGGAAAGCATGCTCGTCGCCTTCCTGCGGGCGAATGTCGATGTGTTTGCATGGCAACCATATGATATCCCCGGTGTTCCCAGGAAGGTGATTGAGCACCACCTTGTTGTCTGTCCACATGCGCGGCCCATCAAATAGAAGGTTCGGAAGCAAGCTTTGGAGTGGCAACAATTTATTGTCAAAGAGATCAAGAAGTTAGAGGCAGCTGGTCTGGTCAAAGGAGTACTCCACCCTACATGGTTGGCCAATCCAGTCGTGGTGTGCAAGGCGAATGGGAAGTGGAGGCTATGCATTGATTTCACGGACATCAACAAGGCCTACCCTAAAGATCATTTTCCCTTGCCGCACATCGACCAGATTGTGGACTCCACCGCTGGCTGCGAGAGGTTGTCTTTCCTTGATGCCTATTCCGGTTATCATCAGATCTTTATGGTCAAGGAAGACAAAGAGAAAACCACGTTTATCACCCCATGTGGTACGTACTGCTTTTTGTGTATGCCTTTCGGGTTGAAAAGCTCTGGTTCCACCTTCACGAGAGCGGTCCAGATAGGCTTTGAGCCCCAGCTGCATATAAATATGGAAGCTTATATGGATGACATAGTGGTCAAAACCAAGGACAAGGCCACACTCATAGCGGACCTAGAAGGGACGTTCGCCAATCTGCACAAGATCAACATGAATCTCAATCCCAAGAAATGTGTGTTCGGTGTCCCATCCAGCAAGCTTCTCAGGTTCTTTGTGTCTCAACGTGGAATCAAAGCAAATCCTGGCAAGATCAAGGCAATCGAGCAGATTGAGGCACCAAAATGAGTCAAGGACGTGCGACGCCTTGCCGGCTGCGTTGCTGCTCTGAGTAGGTTCATCTCAAAGTCTGCTGAGCGTGCCCTCCCCTTTTTCAAAATGTTGAAGAAGGCAGGTCCAATGAAATGGCCTCCGGAAGTGGAGGCAGCATTGCAGGATTTGAAGAAGTACCTTTCCTCTGTGTCAGTCCTAGTCGCGCCAAAACCATAGGAGTTGTTGCTGCTATACTTGGTGGCAACGAATCAAGTGGTGAGTGATACATTAGTGGATGAAAGAGAGGTTGACGAAGAAGCAGCGGCAGCGGCAGAGGCACCAAACAATGAGGCAGGATAGACTTTGGCGGGGTCTGGTGCCGGCAAGGAAGGATCTACACAGTTGAAAGAGATAGTTCAGAAGAAGAAAGTGGTGCAGCGACCAGTCTATTTTGTCGGCTCCTTTTTGCAGGGGGCTAGGTCAAGGTATTCTGGAATGCAAAAGTTGCTCTTCAGCCTTCTTATGGCCTCGAGGAAGCTGCGCCATTACTTCCAAGCACATGAGATCACCATTGTCACCCGCTTCCCGCTACAGCGGATATTGAGGAATCCAGAAGCTACCGGCAGGATTGTGGTGTGGGCTCTAGAACTATCAAGCTTTGGTCTTAAGTTTGAATGCACTTCGACTATTCAGAGCGGGGCCTTGGTGGAGTTCATTGCGGAATGGACCCCGACGCCCGATGAAGAGATTCCAGAGTTAATTCTCCCCAGCAAGGAGACCAATCGAGAGTGGATCATGTATTTTGATCGAGCTTTCTCGCTGTAAGGCGCTGGTGCCGGAGTACTGCTTTTCGCACCCACTGGAGAGCACCTCAGATATGTGATCCATATGCACTTTCCTTGGGAGAGATCAACGAACAACACTGCTGAGTATGAAGGGCTGCTTGCCGGTCTCGGGATCGCGATGGAACTTGGGATCAAGAAACTTATTGTCAGGGGTGACTCTCAACTTGTCGTCAGACAAGTAAACAAAGACTACCAGAGTCTGTTGATGGAAGTTTATGTAGATGAAGTGAGGAAGTTGGAAGAACGTTTCGATAGCCTGCAGATGGAGCATGTTCCACGTGCAGAGAACAACGTTGCCGATGGCCTTTCAAAATGTGCTGCCCTTAAGTTACCTGTGGAACCAGGAACTTTCGTGCTCCAACTAACTCAACCCTCTGTAACACCATCAACTGGGCAAGAGAAGAGAAGGAAGTTAAGTTCCGGCAAATATCTCCCGACAGGGCTCCTTGAGGCCGCCAGTGAGAAGATTGCCAAAGAGAACGGCAGGCTTGCCAGTGAGTGATGTGCTCCGGCAGGGCCATCAGCTCTTGCCGTAGAAGCATGCTCTCCCGCCAGGCTTGCCGGGGGGCAGCAGACTCTGGTAGGCCCTCAGGACCTTGTCGTTGAGGCAATTGCTCCCCCGACAGAGGATACGCCTTTGGTCCTTGTTGTCGATCCCCTGGCTCCAGCACGGGCACAACATCTTGTCCAATTCCTTCAGACAGGAGAGCTCCCCGAGGAACAAGAGGAAGCAGAGAAAGTAGCCTGCCGGTCTCATATGTACCAGTTCGTAGGCAACGTCTTGTCCAGAAAGAGACCGAACGGCGTGAAACTCAAGTGCATTTCTCGGGAGGATGGACTAGAACTGTTGGCAGAGATACACGGAGGTATATGTGGCTCCCACATAGGATCAAGAGCACTTGCCGGAAAGGCATTCCGGTAAGGTTTCTTTTGGCCCACTACCCGCATTCAATGGGGCATCATGGGGAAGCGCAGCAAGCTCAATGATCACAACTGCAGGGCCCCTGCCACGTGTGCCCGTGCACTGTTTGGGCCTAGCCAAACAGCGCCTCACGACGTGTATGGCCCAGGCCTGGGGGCTCCTGTCGGTGCACTAGAGTTTTTGGGCCATCTAGTGCCCCTTTACTCGTGCGCGGGCAGTAGTAGCCGCCCTGGCGGCAGGACTTAGCAGACTTACCAAGCATCAGCATAGAAGACTCAGGACTATTGGCAAGACCTTGCTGGGAGGGCTATAGAGCCTCCAGGCCCCTAGCAAGGCAAGGTCCCGGCAAGGCGAGGCCCCGGCAAGCACCGCCAGCGCACAGGACAGGTATCGATCCACCTCGACGCGTGTCGTGGTGTCAATGTTGGAGGAAGCTAAGCGGCGCCGATGGGACAGCCCCCGTCCCGTCCCACTGACAGATGGAGGCCCTTGATAGTGCATTTAATGATCATGTCCTACTTGGTTAGGGTTACGTATGATAGCACTGTAGCAGCACTGTGCATCCCACACGTGCACTGTACGCCATTGTTGGGATTCCCTTGAGTATAAAAGGAGGCCCAGGGCATTACAGAAGAGGACTTTTGGATTTTTAGACTTTTGGAAGGTTAGACAATCGGGGACCAGGCAGTTGGACAGTTAGACAACTGGAGGTTCCCAAGCTCACGTAGAAGCCGTTCATGGCATTCCTGTAGCTCAAACCCTAGAACAGGATTAATACAACCAAGCAAGAGTAGGGTTTTACGCATCCGAGTGGCCTGAACCAGGGTAAAAATACCCCGTGTGCAGCTCACCAGACCGGCTCTTTGTGCCAGCATGCCCCCTCGCCGAACCGAAAGGGCCCCCGCAGTCCCATAGGTGTCCGTTCCCCATGACACTATGTTGAACCTAAATTTTAATTCGTTCACATGATGCATGCTATTCTTGGAGTGCTATTTTTATTTCGCTTGTTGTTTAAATAAAATACTTAGATATGAAAATATTTATTGAGAAAAAGAGATAAAGTCCTCACATAGCTACTTAATTGTTTAACTACTCATTGATCTTCACTTACATGTTTTGGAGTAGTTTTCTCATTTACTCTCGTGCTTCACTTATATCCTATGAGTAAATGGTTGAATGAATTGAATATCATAAATCTGAAATTATATATGTTTTATATGATTATCCCATGGGGAGTAATGACTTCACATATAAGAAGTATAGGTGGTAAAACTTATTGAAAGTTAGCAAACACCGTATTGGTCACTTGAACCATTCATGAAAGAATATTGAACGAAGAGAGATTTCACATATAAATATAATATCTTGGACATCTTCTATGATTGTGAATACCCATTAATTACTTTCAAACTTGAGAAAATTAGTTGAAGTTGGACAAGGAAGACAACGTAATGAGTTATGCTTGGGTATATTTGTATAGAAGTTATATTGTTATGGATCCTCCAACATGTGGTGCTTGCTTCCACCTCATATTAGCCAAAAACTTCCGCACCAAGTAGAAATACTACTTGTGCATCCAAATACCCTTAAACCAATTTTGCCATGAGAGTCCACCATATCTATCTATACGTGGTATTTACCTGTTGTTTCAAGTAACTTTGCATGTGCCAAACTCAAAACCTTCAAATAATATTTTGTTTTGTATGCCCGAATCGCTCATATAATGACTAGGGTCTGTTAGTATCTTCCATGCTAGGTTGGTTATTTTCACGATATGTGTTGATTCACTATCATTCACGAGAAAGTGGCTTGTAATAGGGATCCCCAGTCCCAAAATCAAAGAAAAAATGCAAATAATTAAATAAAACTCCCCTAGGAATGTTGTTGGTATGGACGATACCCGTGGATTTGGCTCGCCGTGGAGTGTGATTGATTGGTGGAGGGGAAGTAAAAAACTTTACCATTCTGTTTGGGAACCACCTATAATGTATCTAGCATGGAAGATATTGTGAACTCTCGGTTGTTATGGTGAAAATGAAAGCAAACCGCTCAAAATTATTATTCATCTTTGTTTTAAAAGCTCGAGCTCTGTCACCTCTGCAAATCAATGCTTCCCTCTGCGAAGGGCCTATCTTTTACTTGCTAGTACTTACCTTTATGGAACAGTCATGGTGATCTTCACCACTTCCTATATTTTGCTTTTTTCTCTTGGCAAGCATCATGTGGTGGGGACAGATCCAAGCATATATGGCCATTCAAATATATTTGATCATGAATCATTATTGTTGACAATTATCTATATGATAAATAAGCTGGGAGGCGAAACTCTAAGCCCCTATCTTTCTGTGTGTTCGACGGATGTTATTTGCTCTAAGACTATGCTTTGAGAGTTAGCAATCATGGAAGACTATATGATAGTTGAGTATGTGGAATTTTCTAAATCAAAGCTCTTACATAGACCCTTCGTGAAAATTGGATGAATTGCAATTGTTTGGTGATTAAAAGCTTAGTTTGTTAGTTTCCAAGAAACTTTATGGTCTATACTTTAACATGTGAATAGCTTGCTACTTGATCATGAGAAGTTTTATGAGATGAGCTACTGTTTATGATATATAATGATGCTAGACAAAGTGTTTGGAACTATCATTGATCAAATTTATGCACTATGCTAGCATTCACACTTCATAAATTATTTCTTTTATCATTTACCTACTCGAGGACGAGAAGGAATTTAGCTTGGGGATGGTGATACGTCTCTAACGTA
Organism: Hordeum marinum; assembly: GCA_022496015.1. Taxonomy (NCBI): domain Eukaryota; kingdom Viridiplantae; phylum Streptophyta; class Magnoliopsida; order Poales; family Poaceae; genus Hordeum; species Hordeum marinum. The sequence goes on from CM039672.1 coordinate 220,249,280, forward strand.
TCTATAATTTATGAAGTATTCATGCCATGTTTACAATAATTCTATATGATTTTGGTATGATTTTATTAGAACTAACCCAGACTTACGCTTTTTTCAGCGGAACTATCGTGGTGTCGTTTTTTGTGTAGAAATAGAAGTTCTCGTAATGGGCTAAAAGTTTAGTATGATTTTTTGTGGACCAAAAGAGACCCCAGAAGCATTGGAGCTGGGCCATAAGAGACACGAGGAGGCGGCAAGCCTGCCAGGCATGGCCACTCCCCCGGCCGCGCCTAGCAGGCTTGCCATCGCCTCGTGGCACCCCTTGACGTGAGATCGACGCCAAAAATTCCTATAAATATAGAAACCTCTGAAAAGAAACCTAGATCGGGAGTTCCCCCGCCGCAAGACTCCAAATCCACGAAAAACCAATCAGGAGCCTGTTCCAGCACCCTACCGGAGGGGGAAACCATCACCGGAGGCCATCTTCATCACCCCGGCAGTCTCCATGACGAGGAGGGAGTAGTTCACCCTCGGGGCTAAGGGTATGTACCAGTAGCTATGTGTTTGATCTCTCTCTCTCTTGTGTTCTTGAGATGGCACAATCTTGATGTACCGCGAACTTTATTGATATAGATGAATCATATGGAGTTTTCCCCACTCTATCTTGTTGTGATGAATTGAGTTTTCCCTTTGAAGTTTTCTTATCGGATTCAGTCTTTAAGAATTTGAGAACACTTGATGTATGTCTTGCGAGGGGATACCCGTGGTGACAATGGGATGTTCTATTGATCCACTTGATGTATGTTTTAGTGATCAACTTGCGGGTTCCGTGACCTTGGGAATCTATGCATAGGGTTTGGCACACGTTTTTGTCTTGACTTTCTGGTAGAAACTTTGGGGCACTCTTTGAAGTTCTTTGTGTCAGATTGAACATGACGAATCTGAAATTGTGTGATGCATATCGTATAATCAAGCCCATGGGCACTTGTGGTGACATTGGAGTATCTACGTGACATTAGGGTTTTGGTTGTCGTGTATCTTAAGGTGTTATTTTAGTACGAACTCTAGGGCTGTTCGTGACACTTATAAGGACAAGTCATAAGATTGATCAGGAAACATAACTTTGAGGTGGTTTCGTACCCTACAATAATTTCTTCGTTAGTTCTCCACTATTTGTGACTTTGGAGTGAACTCTTTGTCGCACGAGAGGTATTTACATATGATTCAACTATGTCAGTATTCGTGAGAGAACTTGCACTAGTGAAAGTATGAACCCTAGGCCTTGTTTTCAAGCATTGCAATACCATTTTTGCTCACTTTTGTTACTAGTTACCTTGCTGTTTTTATATTTTCAGATTACAAAAACCGATATCTACCATCTATATTGCACTTGTATCACCATCTCCTCGCCGAACTAGTGCACCTATACAATTTGCCATTGTATTGGATGTATTGGGGACACAAGAGATTTCTTGTATTTGATTGCAGGGTTGTTTGAGAGAGACCATCTTCATTCTACACCTCCCACGGATTGATAAACCTTAGGTCATCCACTTGAGGGTAAATTTGTACTGTCCTACAAAACTCCGCGCTTGGAGGCCCAACACGAGTCTACAAGAAGAAGGTTGCATAGTAGACATCAACCGGAAACAGAAAAGCCTTTGGTGCCAGACTGTTATCGGCTAGTTATGAACAAGGAGATGAACTCGCCCCGCAAGCTAAAGACAACAGATGTTTGGAATAGTTGAGATCGAGACTACAACGTTGGAGGCCATTTTGGGGGATACTGAGGGAGTCCTGGACTAAGGGGCCCTCGGCAGCTGACCTGTCTAATGGGTCGGACAATGGGCCGAACTATGACCGTCATCAAAGAACCGAAGATTCTGGTGATGCCATGTTCAGGATGGAAACTTATCTAGCCATGATGTGTACTCCAAGGACAAGATGATAGATTCGGCATGTTCCTTCCTATATGTAACTGACATTATGTAACCCTAGACACCCCTAACATCTATATAAGCTAGAGGGTTTTAGTCTGTAGGGCAGACACACAATCATAACTCTTAGCGTTTAGACCATCACTTATGATCTCGAGGTAGATCAGCTCTGTACTTGACACACCATCATCAATACAAACAAAGCAGGACATAGGTATTACCTCCATAGAAGGGGCCCAAACCTGGGTAAACATTATCTCCCTTGCCTTTTGCAACCCATCGATCCAAGATCCACATTTCAAGACCCCCTACCCGAGATCTGTCGGTTTTAGTATTGAGACTAGCCACCCATGATACGTCTCAAACATATCTATAATTTTCAATTGTTCCATGCTGATATATTATCATTCTAGGATACTTTTTGGGCATTTGTTTACCAATTTAGAATATTTTTGAGCACTAACATATTGACCCAGTGCCCAGTGCCAGTTCCTCTTTTTATCATGTTTTTTACTTTTCTGGTTTACAGTACCAAACGGAGTCCAATTGCCACAAAAAAATTTGATGATTTTTTTGAACCAAAACAAGAGCTGGAAGCTTCAAGAGGAGGCCAGAAGGCACACAAGGGCCCCACCACACATCAGGGCATGCCCCGGGGGGCGCCATGATATGTGGTGACCCCCTCGTGGCTCTCCCAATTTCCCTCATTGGCCTATAAATTCTCTAATAATTCAAAAATCCTATAGGAGGTCCCAAAACACTTTTTACGCCACCGCAAGTCTATGTTCCGACGGGAGCCCATATAGAGCTCCGTTCTTGCAACCTATCGGAGGGGGAGTCAATCAGGGAAGGCCCTTCATCAACCTTGTTGCCCTGATGATGATGTGTGAGTATTTCACCACAAACCTACGGGTCTATATGTAGTACATATATGGTAGTGTCTCTCTCTTGACCTTCAATACAATTTTCATCATATCTTTGCATATATGGTAGTCTATCCGACATAATCCCTTTGTATGGTGCGTTTGTTGGGATCCGATGAATTGTGAGTTTATCATCAGATTATTCATGAAAAGTATTCGAGTCAAATCAGATTACTGTGATTCTTATTTGGATGATCATTAGAGCTTCGTAATGCTCGTCGATCTGTTGAGATAGTTTGGTCAACTAGATTGATATTTCATTGGTGGGAGTGGTGCGTTGTGGTAGGTTCAACCTGACGAGTTTCTATATCCTAGTGACAAAGTAGGGGACAAGATACATCTTTGTATTGTTGCTACTAAGGATAAACAGATGGGGTTAATTCATATTGATTGAGTTTACTTTGTCTAAATCATTTCATCATTCTCCTAGCATTACTCTGTTTTACTCAATACTCTAGATGCATGCTGGATAGTGATCGATGAGTGGAGTAATAGTAATTGGTGCAGTCAAGATTCGGCCTATTTAATTATGGACGTGATGCCTATATACACATGATCATTTCCATGAAAATCGCATAACTATTCCCTTTTCTATCAATTTCCCAACTGTAATTTGTTTACCCACCATATGCTATTTCCATGAGAGATGCCACTAGAAAACACTACGCCCCCAGGGTCTGTTCACTTACATATTTACAAATGCTACTATTACCTTGCTGCCATTTATTTGCTTTTATTTTATTTTCCAATTTACAATTATCAACACAACTCACTTGCTTGCCAATAATGAGACCAAGGGGATTGACAACCCTCTTGCCACTGTTCGGTGCAAGTTGTTTACTCTTTTGTGTGTAGCCATTGAAGACGGTTGAGGATTGATATTCCTATTGGTTCGATAAACCTTGGTTTCATAACTAAGGGAAATACTTACCCACACTTTTCTGCGGTAACCGTTCCTCTTCACGGAAAACCCAATGCAGATCACAAGTATCAGGAAGGATTTCGGGAATCGTTGCCGGGGAATATGATCACCAACTATCAAGTAACTTCGCACAAATTTTAATTCACTTGTTCTTCTCTTTATTTTTTATTGTATGTAATTTGTTTCATAAAACTCAAAAATCAAAAAATATTTATCTTTGCTTGTTACTAGCTTTCTTGTTTAGAGTCATGGCTAGTTCTTCCTTTGTTCGCATTACTCACAATAATGATGTTGTCAATTTCAAACAAAGGGGAGGATAAAGTTTGAAAGATGCATGTTATAGGATTTGACATGCTCAAAATATCCTTTGGTACTTTGCTTCATAATTTTTACGTTGGTGTGACAACTCCGTATAGGTTTGTCCTAGACACCATTACTTGTGCGAACTTCTTACTGTGTCACACCTTTGATGCTTATAATGCAATTGAAAATCTTGTTGGAACGCCACCCATTATGGTTAATGAAACCAATTTAGCCTTGTTGTAAAGGCTTGATACTATTGAAAATTAAATGATCACTAGTGAACCAATTTAGGAGTTAGATGAAAAACTGCATAATTATATCACTCAACTTGGGTCACGGTAGGAATTACTTTGAAAAATTTAAAGGAAACACACACTATTATTGATAAGAGGGTAGAACAAGGTTTGAGTAGAATTGATAAAATGGAGGAGGTTATTGACAAAGTAGGTTCCGCTTTCACACCATCTAAAACTAATTCTAGCACCTCACAAGACAAAAGTTGCAAGTTCATATACATTCCTAATTAAGAGCGCTAGCACACCTCCCTTCAAAAGAAACAAATATATAAAAATGATTAATGTTCATCCCAATTTTGTAAACTTGATAAAAAAAAGTCCTATTTTCAAGCCTCCCATTATTCCTATTAATCATAGTTGTGTTATTAAAGAGTTTGATGTCAAATATGACAACACTTGAAACTATGCATTATGTCTAGCTAGGGGCATAAAACAATAGCGCTTGTTGGGAGGCAACCCAATAGTTATCTATGTTTTTGCCCTTTATATTTTGTTATTTTGTGATAACATGATTATCCTATGTAATGATTATGCTTTTATTTTTTTTAATTGGTGTCTGTGCCAAGTAAAGCCTTAGGGATAACTCACAAGATGAGTAGAAACGATGCTGAAACAAAACAAAAACTTTTGACTCCAGTACAAGAATTTTAGTTTTTTAATGGAGCATGATAATGATCTAAAAAATTTACACAATATTTATATACGAATTCTCCATGTTGTCTTGATGTTTCAGAATTTTAAGAGTTACAGAAGTATGGGATCTTTACATATTGCTACGAAATGTTCTGTTTTAAACAGATTCTGTTTTGCTTACATATTTTGCTTGTTTTGGTTATGCTATTGATTGTATCGGGGGGTATAAGCTATGGAGAAGTTAGAATAAAGTACCTATTATTAAAAAATTAAATTATAATCAATTTATAACAGTACCTAAAGGATTCAATATGTTGCTTATACTAACGGATCTCGCGAAGTTTTGTTGAGTTTTGTGTGATTGAAGTTTTCAAGTTTTGGTGTTATCAGGATGGACCACGGAATAAGGAATAGAAAGAGCCTAAGCTTGGGGATTACTAAGTCACTCCAAGGTAATATTCTAAGAAATGCTCAAGCGGCTAAGCTTGGGGATGCCCCGGAAGGCATCCCCTCTTTCGTCTCAATCCATCGGTATGTCACTTGGAGCTACATTTTATTCATCACATGATATGTGTTTTGCTTGGAGGGTCATTTGCTTTTGTTTGATTTTACTTTGAGTTTGTCACAATCATAGTTTTTTGGACACGCCTTTTTGAGAGAGACACTCCTTCGTCATAATTTGTTACAATACTCTATGTGCTTCACTTATATTTTTTTGAGCTTGTCAGTTGCTCTAGTACTTCACTTATATCTTTTTGAGCACGGTGGCATGTAGATTTTATAGAAATAATATGCTCTCGTTCTTCACTTATATTTATTTGAGAGTTAATGAATAGTGATGGTAATTTTCATGGGTCATAAGATTAGTCCAAAAATAACAGGTATTCGATGAGTGATAATCAAAACCATCATGTAGCACATATAGATAAATTTAGGGTTAATGACATTAATGTGGTAATATGAAAAGGTGTGAGTTCACAATTATTGATTCGTAGAAGTGTCGATATTAAGAGGTGTTAAATTGTTATTCATTTAAAAATTAAAGTGGCATGGTGATGGTGTGTGAACATTTCTATTCCTCGTTGAAATCATAGTGTTGTTTCGAGTCAGGGGCGCGCGATGGTTAACTCCTCCCAACCTCCTTCCTCGGGGCATGCGAGGAGTACTTTGATTTATCATGAAAATTCCATTGTCATGCAAATTCCATTGTCACTTCACATGACTAGTTTGTTCATCATCATATTGCTTTGCATGATCATATAGAGCTGACATAGTATTAGTGGCAAAGACACCGTTCATCATATTTTTGATACATGTCACGCTAGATCTTGCACATCCTAGTACACTGCCAGAGGCAATCATATAGAGTCATATCGTCCTATCAGCTTTTCATATTGAGTTGTATGTAAACAAAAGTGTGATGATCATCCTTATTAGAGCATTGTCCCTGTGAGGAAAGGATGATGGATACTATGATTCCCCCACAAGTCAGAATGAGACTCCGGATGAAAAATGAAAAATGGGGGAGGCCAAATGAGCCCACCATATAAGATTTTTTTATATATAAATGGGGGAGGCAAAAAAAGAGAAAAGACCACAATGAAAAAAAGAGAAAAATAGAGAAGGGACTTTGCTACTATCCTTTACCACACTTGTGCATCAAAGTGGCACCATGTTCTTCATATAGAGAGTCTCCTGTTTTGTCACTTCCATATGATAGTGGAGATTGCCTTTTCATTATAAACTTATCTTGTATATTCTGATGACGGGCTTCCTCAAATGCCCGAGGTCTTCATGAGCAAGCAAGTTGGATGCACACCCACTTAACTTCAGTTAACTTCACTTGAACTTTCATACACTTATAGCTCTAGTGCATCATTTGCATGGCAATCCCTACTCCTTGAATTGCCATCTATCGATGAGCATCTCCATAGCTTGTTGGTACTCCTAGTTGAAGTAAGACTATATTTTCCACTTTTTATCCCTTTGATATCTACCATCATATTATGCTCCACCTACATGCTATGTCCAATGGTTCACGCTCATGTATTGTGTGAAGAATAAAAAAATGATGGATACTGAAAAAGTACAATCCAATTGCCTGACTTGAACACTGTGGTGCTTAACATTTGTATTGATGTTGTGAATACAGAGTCATCCCTTGCTAATATAATAAAAGGAATGGGGGTTAAAATTATTTTATGATCGTATACTTTAAATAATCAATGATTTTGTTTCTTATACTTATAAATATTGCTATGTTGATGTTTGTTAATTCATCGATTCTCAATCAGCATACATACAAAAGATTACATAATGGGTAGCATATCAAATCAAAAATTCTGTTTTTATCATTTACCTACCTGAGGACGAGCAGGAATTAAGCTTGGGGATGCTGATACATATCCAATGTATCTATAATTTTCGATTGTTCCATGCTGATATATTATCATTCTAGGATACTTTTGGGGCGGGGGCGCCCTGATATGTGGTCGCCCCCACGTGGCTCTCCCAACGTCCCTGTCTGGCCTATAAATTCTCTAATAATCCAAAAACACTAAAGGAGGCCCTGAAACACTTCTTATGCCACCGAAAGTCTTTGTTCCAACGGGAGCCCATCTAGAGCTCCGTTTTGGCACCGCGCCGGAGGGGCATCGATCACGGAGGGGCCCTTCATCAACCTTGCTTCCCTCATGATGATGTGTGAGTAGTTCACCACAGACCTAAGGGTCCATAGGTAGTACCTAGATGGAAATCTCTCTCTCTCTTGATCTTCAATACAATGTTCATCGCATCGTTGCCTTGATCTATCCGATGTAACCTCTTTGTATGGTGTGTTTTTTGGGATCCAATGAATTGTGAGTATATGTTCAGATTATTGATGAAAAGTATTTGAGTCAAACCTGATTACTAGGATTCTTATTTGCATGATCGTTATAGCTTTGTAATGCTCTCCGATCTATTGAGATAATTGGGCCAACTAGATTGATATTTCATCGGTGGGAGTGGTGTGTTGTGGTAGGTTCAACCTGACGAGTTTCTATATCCTAGTGACAAAGTAGGGGACTGTAACATCCCCAAATTTTGGAATGTTATAATAAATAGATCAATGATTTTTGGTCTGATTGAATGAATGAATTTGAGTGAAAATTTGAAACTTTTACAAACCTTTGAATGAGTGTGAATAACATGGCTTTCCCCTTTTGTTTTTGAATTCAATTTCATCCAATCCAAACCATTGAGAGAAGATGACATGACTTCTTCAAAATAAAGGATTTGAAAAGTGGAATTGAAAACTATTGAAAATCTTCTATTTAATACTTGGTCCATTTTAAGTTTCGAATGAATTCAAATTTCACTTGCCCGAATTCAAAGATTCTGAGAGGAGGAACATGACCTTCCAAACCAGGGGTAATTTTGTGAAATATTTGAACCATAAAACCCAAGGGTTTATTTGAAAAATATTTGCAAAAGGAAATAAAACCAATTTAGGCATTTCCAAAAAAAATTAAAAATATATATTTAGTTGGACCGTGGAAAAATGTTCATTTTATTGCATTTATGTTTCTTATATTTTTAGTATACAAAACTTCCATGTTTAGGTTTGATTTGATTTTCCAAATCAAGTTTTGTTTTCCTGTTTCTAATAAAAAGGAAAATATTTTATTTTATTAGGAAAATGTCGTGGCCCATTTGGAATAGTTTCGGCCCAGGGATCCCCTCCCGATCCTGATTTCCTTTCGAATCGGTGATCAATCCCTCCTTCCTTTCCTTTCTTCTCTCTAACCGTGGGCCCTGTCTGATTCCCGCATCCGCTCAGCCATCTTCTCCTTCCTTCGCTCGTCTCTTTCCTTAGCTGACAAACTTGATCAGATCCGATCGGATCTCTCCGATACCTTGTCGATTGGAGCACCCCGAGCCCTCTATAAGAAACCCCACATCCCCCACACCCTGTTTTCCCCCAAACCCCCGCCAGCCCCTCACCCAAACCACCACACGCAAGCCTGTCGGAGCTCCGGCCACCATAGAACTCCACGAGCTCGAGGAGCTTGACATCATCACCCCCAAGCCCCTTCGAGGCCGCCAACGTCCCCCCCAGACGCTAGACTCCCAGACGCTGCCTACGAGCACCGGAGCCACCTCCCCGACCCCCTCCTCGCTTCGACCGTTGGCGACCTCGCCGGAGTATCCATCACCTCCCTGTGAGCTTCCCTCCCCCTCTCCTAACCATTGGATCTGGATCTAACAATCTAGATTAGAACAGCTAAACCGCTTGAACCATTTTTTGTTAATTAGTGAGCATTCACTCTGTTGCCCCGCACGCGCACACCCGCACCCACCCACAGTTTGACACGTGGCCCTATTCGTTAGTTAGTTTTTTTCTGTTTTTATTTTTCTAAAACAGATTTGTTTCTGTTTTTGCAAATAGGATATGTCCTAGGTTATTTAGAGTTTTTAATTGATTCTTTTAGCATTCTGTCAAAAAGTTTATGTAGTTTCTCTAGACGACAAGTTTGACCATATTTGAAAATTTCAAATTTGAATTCATTGAAATTTGCACAAATCACTAGAATTTGAATAACTTGAGTTTAAACATATATTTTTGAGTGATTATTTTTGCTACCGGTTTGTATTTGTTCTATTTATCACTATGTTCAATTTGGGAATTTTTAGAATAATATAAATTAGGGTTTCAACCAAAACAGATTTTGTTTTAGTTCTTTTTAGGTTTATTTCTATTTGTTTTGTTTCAGTTGTTTTTAATTTATTTTCTTTTATATTAGTTGACAAGTTTTATTTTGATTTATGTTAGCTAGCAGTAGTATCTCAACCAATTTATTTTTATGACTATTCTTATTTTGATAGCATGAAATCAATTCTAGTTCTATAATAACTTGCAAGTTGATTTTATTGCTAGTTTGATTTCCTATTTCAAAATATTTATATAAATTGTTTTATAAGTTTTACCTTCTATTAACTTAGTTGTTTTATTATTTTGTTTTCTCTTATTTTAGTTTTTTTAATGTTTTCCTTATTGTTAAGTTTATTAGGCAAAACCTTATGTTGTTTAGTGTATTCTTTTCATAAATCTTAGATGTTCTTCAAAAGTAATTCTTTTGCTAGTAAAATATTTGATAAAATATTTTTGTTAGAATTTAATTTGGTTTGTCTTGTTTCTATTGAAAATAGGATTATTGGTAATGAAAACTACTTTGGTTGTTTTGATGAAGTTTTGTTGTTTTAACTTTTGGCTTAAGTATTTCCTTCATCACAACCTTGTTGCTTTTAGTTTTGTGTTTATTATTGTTTGATAGTATTTTTGGCCAGAGTGAATGCTTATGTGAATGCAATGCTTGGCTATGTAGATTTCATCGGAGAGTGACGAATAGTTCTATCAAGTTATATTCTGAGAGCAATACTATCTTCATCAACCTTACCAGGCAAGTTCACTTTGACCATTTTTTTCATACCTATGTTTTCTTGCATGTAGTGACATCATTCAACAAATCCCTCCAGTGGTGTTATTGAAATTCTTGTAGTTGAGTAGAATGCATGAGGTAGGAACCCACCACTTGTTAACAAAGCACTGGGAACGCTAGTTATTTTAATGCAATGTTAAAGTAGACAGGGTCTGGTATGAGTGTCCGTGAGTGGTGTGAGAAGGAGGACTCCACGTCAAAATGACAACTTCATGAAGGCATCTTCAAGTCCTGCATCTTCAAGACCTCAAGACTTCGAGACTCAAGAAACAAGTTTCCAATACACACTACTGGGTGAAGGACGGATTTGATGGGCACCCTGGAGTAACCAGTGGATGGCCGGGGTGCATGGAGAAGCACCATGACATCTTGCGGAAAGCTTCACCCAGACTCAAAGAGACGGATGAATACTTCATACTCGGAAGCTTACCTGTGTAGCCACAAGTCATTATGGGCTCTGGCTTGGTTGATCTTTGTTGTGACTTTGGTTGGGCAGTGCTACGAGATATAGTCAACATTAGGACTGGATGGGCACTGACAGTAGTCAGGGAAACACTCTCAAAGACCATGTTTCGTTCGTCCTCTTATTGAACACCCGGAAGTGCGAGGACTTACAAGGAGGGAACGAATCTTGTGGGTAAAGTACACAACACTCTGCAGAGTTAAACCTAATCGATTAGCCGTGTCCCCAGTTACGGACAATTTAAGCCTCTAGACTTGGATCTATCTCTGAACTCTCAACACTGGACTGGTAATTAATTGTGGGCAACTTATGATACTTGTGGGCATTAAGACATCAGTTGGCGGAACCATTTCATGATAGATAACTCTGTAGTGAAAACTCCTGATATTCCTTTGTTGTAGGAAAAGAAAATAAAATCAGCTTTTATGCAAAAACTCAAACACAGAGCCACAAAGCCTTACTGCATATAGAATAGTCTTTATCTTCTGTTCTGCTATGGTGATCTTGCCGGTACATTCAATGTACTGACCTACATGGATGCAACGTCTTATGTTGCAGATAAGTTCTACGACGAGTAAGAGTACGATTCATGGTTATGGTCTGCACTCAACCTGTCGTTGGTGTTATTGGGACTCCACTCCCGTTGACTGTTTCCGCTGAGAATTCGAGGTATATATCAGTTTTACATTATTTACATGTGATTGCACTTTGATATATACATTGATGTAATATGTGTGTCAACATACTGATCAAGGGATGGCACAGAACACATAGAGGCATGACTCGTTCTGAGTCAGGTCGCTACAGAAATGGTATCAGAGCTCATGTTGACTGTAGGACATGACCCTAGGAAATAGATTATAAATAGGAAGACCTTGAATAGGAACAACTATTGTTTTCATTACTCTCGTATCCTCTTGATTTTCTTCTACCGAACCCTCCTTAATTCAAACTATAGATGGAGAGCTACATTCTGAACGAAAGAGAGCACTACGAGCTGGTCCAGATGATGAAGCTGTTGATACTTGAGATTAAGGTGACTAAGAGGAAGCCTGGATTCTGGGGCATCAGAACTAAAGTTTTTGGACGTACATAATACCCCAAGACTGAAGACATCAACTATGGCACATTGAGCCATGAATGTGAGATGGGCATGAACACTATCGTCCATGATGCTATCGCACGTTTGAGCTATCTTCATCATGCTAAGTTATGCAACCACTACTTTGGAAGGCTTGGATGGCAGAAGCCTGATGGAGCACACATCATCCTGATAGATGAACAAAAGATGAAGTTTTCACCCGTACTTGTGTACAATCAAGAACTAGAGCACTACATCAAGAACCTTCAAATGGACCTTCTCTCAGAGTTATTTGAGAATGAAACACCTCGTGAGAACCTCAAGGCTGAGAAGATGAAGGTAGCCAATCTGAAGAAACACCATCCCAAGATTCAGAAGCTTCGTCAAGACTTGAAGAACAGTCAGGCCATGGCACATGCTGGAGATGTTGAAATTTAGAAGCTCAAGAACCAACTCCTGGAACTACAGGGACGACATCGGAAACTCTGCGTCAACAGGGATAATCTGGCCGAAGAACTTGAGAAGATCAAGCATGACCAAAAGAAGCCCACTAAATACAAAGACATGATATAGACTAGCTTAGTAGTAGCCCCACCATGAGAGAATAAAAGATAAATGCCTTTACGATTTGAGTGATCGACCATACCAACCTTATGTGGGTGGCGATACTATAGATTGATTGGACTTTATAAATGTGTGGATTTGAGTTTGATGTTTTGTGTCTTTGAGTTTTTTGTATCCCTTCTCTCTCTATGTCTCCCTCTCTCTCTCTCTCTCTCTTACGCATCTCATCCCAAAAACCTTGAACCCAATAGAGGATGAATGAAGCTGGACTCATGTATTCTGGATCGATGACTCGGTTGGAGACAGAAGAATGGATTCAGAACATGGAGGATCACCTAAGGAGTAACCGTGTTGCAAGGAATGAGATGGTCCAGTATGCTCTTTGGTACTTTGCAGAAGGTGTTGCACATTGGTGGAAGATGCATGAAGCTATCCATGATAGGCAAGCATCAATCACTCGGGAAGAATTCAAGATGACTCTGCAAAAATCTCATGTTGTTACCAACACCCAAAAACCCCGTTACAAAGATGTGAGGAAGATTTGTGCATGCAAGATATGTGGAGAGATTGGACACACCCAAGAAGAACACAAGGATGGATGCCCTCATTGTGAAGAAAATCACAGAGTTGAGGAATGCCCAACTGGGCAGGTGACATATTTCTTGTGTGAAGGAACCACTCACTATCCGGCACAATGTCAACTCTACCCCAAGGTACAAGAAGTCATGAAGCAGCAGAAGGAAGCAATGAAATAAGCCCTCAGGAAAAGTTAGAAGAACCCATGATGACGGGAGATATACCAGACCCAAACATAGATACCAAGTCATGTTATTCATGTGGAGAAGAAGGACATATCTCTCAGGATTTTCCGAACGAGTATCTAGAAGAGTTATCGACAGAAGAAGTGCAATATGATCCTCAAGAGATAGAAGGAATGATCATCCTGGACAAGAAGAAAGGCCAAGTAAGAGGAGGCATCAGATGTTTGCATTGTAGCTTGGAGAGGCCACACTGTTTTTGCAAGAGGTATGAGCCAAGCATCAGGAAAGGAACCCAACCCAAGAAGAAGAAGAGGACTCCGTGGTTTTCTACATGGAAGGATCCAAGCCACATCACTTGTCATCGGTGCAACAAGACAGGACACTAGTCCTATATCTGCCCAGAGAAAAAGGCTAAACATGATTAGTTTGAGTTTTTGGATTTTTGGAAGTAATAAATGTAATAGGTAGCACTCTTATCATTTTAAAGTTATGTAATGGAAGTCTCAGAGTTTGTAATAAATTCATGAGTCAATGGAATTTATGGTGTCATGATTCTCCTATGTTGAATTATATGAGATGTTACTCTATGAACAAAGATCACTGGCCCTTTTTGAGGATATGAGAAAATATGGTCTATGTTGGCATGTGTACATTTCATTTTAAGTGTGATAGTAACCATAGCGACCAATGAATAAAGAAAGCACCATTCCTGTTAAGGAGTTTGGATAAGTGAATACAGGTGAAGAGAATGTGGAACCATATCAAACTATGTGGATGACAACACGTGAAATAATATACCTTGGATTTTGAATATGATGAACCCAAAACTTTTATTGGTAAACAGACCAATGGAAAGGAAAACATATTCAAGGAATAGAACCTGTATCAAGGATGGATCTCATGGTTTCATGAAGGTTTCCCAAAGATCATGAAGCAAGAAGTTGTGATTGGATCAGCAAACGTTTTCTTAGGAGTATACGATAACCTGAGAGTTGTGAAGGAATGCTAGATCTTTTTTTTAGCTTGCAAAATCAATGGATTTAACCGAACTTTGTTTGTTGACAAGAGAAATTTCTGCAATGCTTGTTAGGAAGCCCAAGTGTTAGAATACGAGATTCACTAAACCTTATACAAGGTAATGATTTCAGTGCGACATGGCTTGGCCACCATGACGAATTACTCTTATCATTCTCTTGCTATTCAGAATGGTAAATCTGAGTGACTTACCCATAGTAAAGAAACGATGTTCTTTAAAGATTTTGTTTAACCCTTAGAATGGTATGATGAAAACCCCTTGTACATGACAGTAGCTATCACACGTAGGAATTTTATGGTGAGGAATGATGCCAAGACCCATTTCACTACAAGATAACCACTAATGGTAGACAACCATGAGATCATCAATAAGTTACTTAGAATGAACGTGAGACTTATCATCTAAGAACACCGGGTATCGGAGGAAATACATTCTGTTATGAGAACACGAGATTTTGATTTAAAAGGAAGAGCATCACCGAAGGAGCTATCGTAAATAATATGAAGAGATAGATGCACCCAGAGGACTGCCATGATTTTGAGGGACCATTAACTCTCATTTTAAGTGTGGTAGACCCCACACATTCTTGGTCAATGGGTTTTCTAGAAGACCAACAAACCCTAACCTTTTCTTTCTAGCCCTTTTCGAATCTTGAGGACGAGATTTATTTTAAGTGTGGTAGGTTTGTAACATCCCCAAATTTTGGAATGTTATAATAAATAGATCAATGATTGTTTGTCTCATTGAGTGATTGAATTTGAGCAAAAATTTGAAACTTTTAAAAACCTTTGAATGAGTGGGAATAACATGACTTTCCCCTTTTGTTTTTGAATTCAATTTCATCCAATCCAAACCATTGAGAGAAGATGACATGACTTCTTCAAAATAAAGGATTTGAAAAGTGGAATTGAGAACTTTTGAAAATCTTCTATTTAATACTTGGTTAATTTTAAGTTTTGAATGAATTCAAATTTCACTCGCCCGAATTCAAAGATTTTGAGAGGAGGAACATGACCTTCCAAACCAGGGGTAATTTTGTGAAATATTTGAACCATAAAACCCAAGGGTTTATTTGAAAAATATTTGCAAAAGGAAATAAAAGCAATTTAGGCATTTTCAAAAAAAAATATTTAGTTGGACCGTGGAAAAATGTTCATTTTATTGCATTTATGTTTCTTATATTTTTAGTATACAAAACTTCCATGTTTAGGTTTGATTTGATTTTCCAAATCAAGTTCTGATTTCCTGTTTCTAATAAAAAGGAAAATATTTTATTTTATTAGGAAAATGTCGTGGCCCATTTGGAATAGTTTCGGCCCAAGGATCCCCTCCCGATCTCCATTTCCTTTTGAATTGGTGATCAATCCCTCATTCCTTTCCTTTCTTCTCTTTGATCGTGGGCCCTGCCCGATTCCCACATCCACTCGGCATTCTTCTCCTTCCTTCCTTCGTCTCTTTCCTTCGCCGGCGAACTCGATCGGATCTCTCTAATACCTTGTCGATTGGAGCACCCCGAGCCCTCTATAAGAAACCCCACATCCCCCACACCCCATTTTTCCCCAAACCCCCTCCAGTCCCTCACCCGAACCACCGCACGCAAGCCCGCTGGAGCTCCGACCACCACCGAACTCAACGAGCTCGAGGAGCTCGACATCATCACCCCCGAGCCCCTCTGAGGCTGCCAAATGTCACCGGAGTGCCGCCGCGATCTGCTAGACCCCCAGACGCTGCCTACAAGCACCGGAGCCACCTCCCCGACCCCATCCTCACTTCGATCGGCGGCGACCTCGCGCGGAGTATCCACCACCTCCCTGTGAGCTTCCCTCCCCCTCTCCTAACCGTTGGATCTGGATCTAACGATCCAGATAAGAACAGCTAAACCGCCTAGACTGTTTTTTGTTAATTAGTGAGCGTTTGCTCTGTTGCCCCGCACGCGCACACCCGCACCCACCCACAGATCGACACGTGGCCCTATTCGTTAGTTAGGTTTTTTTCTTCTGTTTATTTTTTTTTCTAAAACAGATTTGTTTCTATTTTCGCAAATAGGATATCTCCTAGGTTATTTAGAGTTTTTGATTTATTCTTTTTGCATGCTGTCAAAAAGTTTATGTAGTTTCTATAGATGACAACTTTGACCATATTTGAAACTTTCAAATTTGAATTCATTTAAATTTGCTCAAATCACTAGAATTTGAATAACTTGAGGTTAAAAATATATTTTTGAGTGATTCTTTTTGCTACTGGTTTCTATTTGTTCCATTTATCACTATGTTCAATTTGGAAAATTTTATAATTATATAAATTAGGGTTTCAAGTAAAACCGATTCCGTTTTAGTTCTTTTAGGTTTATTTCTATTTCTTTTGTTTTAATTGTTTTTAATTTATTTTCTTTTATATTGGTTGACAAGTTTTATTTTGTTTTATGTTAGCTAGCAGTAGTATCTCAACCAATTTATTTTTATGACTATTATTATTTTGATAGAATGAAATCAATTATAGTTCTATAATAACTTGCAAGTTGATTTTATTGCTAGTTTGATTTCCTATTTGAAAATATTTTTATAAATTGTTTTATAAGTTTTACCTTCTGTTAACATAGTTGTTTTATATTTTGTTTTATCTTATTTTAGTTTTGTTTAATGTTTTTCTTGTTGTTAAGTTTATTAGGCAAAAACTTAGGTTGTTTAGTGTATTGTTTTCATAAATATTAGATGTTCTTCAAAAGTAATTCTTTTGCTAGTAAAATATTTGATAAAATATTTTTGTTAGAATTTAATTTGGTTTGTCTTGTTTCTATTGAAAATAGGATTATTGGTAATGAAAACTACTTTGGTTGTTTTGATGAAGTTTTGTTGTTTTAACTTTTGTCTTAAGTATTTCCTTCATCACAACCTTGTTGCTTTTAGTTTTGTGTTTCTTATTGTTTGATAGTATTGTTTGCTAGAGTGAATGCTTATGTGAACACAATGCTTGGCTATATAGATTTCATCGGGGAGTGACGAATAGTTCTATCAAATAATATTCTGAGAGCGATACTATCTTTATCAACCTTACCAGGCAAGTTCACTTTGACCATTTATTTCATACCTATGTTTTCTTGCATGTAGTGACATCATTCAACAAATCCCTCTGGTAGTATTATTGAAATTCTTGTAGTTGAGTAGAATGCATGAGGTAGGAACCCACCACTTGTTATTAAAGCCCCGGGAACACTGGTTATTTTAATGCTATGCTAAAGTAGACGGGGTCTGGTATGAGTGTTCATGAGTGGTGTGAGAAGGAGGACTCCACGTCAAAACGACAACTTCATGAAGGCATCTTCAAGTCCTACATCTTCAAGACCTCAAGACTTCGAGACTCAAGAAACAAGTTTTCAATACACACTACTGGGTGAAGGATGGATTTGATGGGCACCCTAGAGTAACTAGTGGATGGCCGGGATGCATGGAGAAGTGCCATGACATCTTGCAGAAAGCTTCACTAGACTCAAAGAGACAGATGAATACTTCATGCCCGGAAGCTTACCTGTGTAGCCACAAGTCATTATGGGCTCTGGCTTGGTTGATCTTTGTTCTGAGCTGGGCAGTGCTACGAGATGTAGTCGACGTCAGGATTGGATGGGCACTGACAGTAGTTAGGGAAACACTCTGAAAGAGCATGTTTCGTTCGTCCTGTTCTCAAACACCCGGCAGTGCGAGGACTTACAAGGAGGGAGCAAAACTTGTGGGTAAAGTACACAACACTCTGTAGAGTTAAACCTAATCGATTAGCTGTGTCCCTGGTTACGGACAATTTGAGCCTCTGGACTTGGATCTATCTCTGAACTAGCACTCGACTGATAATTAATTGTGGGCAACTTATGATACTTGTGGGCATTAAGACATCGGTTGGCGGAACCATGTCATGATAGATAACTCTATAGTGAAAACTCCTGATATTCCTTTGTTGTAGGAAAAGAAAATAAAATCATCTTTTATGCAAAAACTCGGACACGGAGCCACAAAGCCTTACTGTATGTAGAATAGTATTTATCTTCTGTTCTGCCATGGTGATCTTGCCAATACATTCAATGTACTTACCTACATGGCTGCAATGTCTTATGTTGCAGATAAGTTCTACGATGAGTAAGAGTACGATTCAGGGTTACGGTCTGCACTCAACCTGCCATTGGTGTTATTGGGACTCCACTCCCAGTGATTGTTTCCACTGAGAATTCGAGGTGTATATCAGTTTTACGTTATTTACATGTGATTGCACTTTGATATATACATTAATGTAATGTGTGTGAGAGCATACTGATCCAGGGATGGCACAGAACACACAGAGGCTTGACTCCTTTTGAG
Organism: Hordeum marinum; assembly: GCA_022496015.1. NCBI lineage: Eukaryota > Viridiplantae > Streptophyta > Magnoliopsida > Poales > Poaceae > Hordeum > Hordeum marinum. The sequence continues at coordinate 220,268,001 of CM039672.1, forward strand.
TCGGGTCGCTATAGGGACAAGATATATCATTGGGTTGCTTATACAAAGGATAAAACAATGGGGTTAATTCATGTTAATTGAGTTTAATTTGTCTACATCATTTCATCGTTCTCCAAGCATTACTCTGTTTTACTTAATACTCTAGAAGCATGTTGGCTAGCGGTTGATGAGTGGAGTAATAGTAATAGGTGCATGCAGGAGTAGGCCTATTTGCTTATGGACTTGATGCATATATACACATGATCATTGCCATGAAAATTGCATAACTATTCACTTTTCTAACAATTGCCCAACAGTAATTTGTTTACCCACCATATGTTATTTCCATGAGAGATGCCACTAGAGAACACTACGGCCTCTGGGTCTATTCACTTATATATTTACACACGCTACTGTTACCTTTCTGCCATTTATTTGCTTTTATTTTATTTTGCAATTTACAATTATCTACACGACTCACTTGCTTGCAAATAACGAGACCAAGGGGATTGACAACCCTCTTGCCAGCGTTGGGTGCAAGTTCTTTGCTCTTTTGTGTGTAGCCGCTGAAGATCGTTGAGGATTGGTATTCCTATTGGTTCGATAAACCTTGGTTTCATAACTGAGGGAAATACTTACTTAGATTATGCTACGATAACCCGTTCCTCTTCACGGAAAACCCAACGCAGATCACAAGTATCAACCCACTATAAGCGAATCATGAACATATTGCAAACCCACCAGCGTGGATCCTTCACGTGTGCGCCTCACAGAAGGCACCTTAGGACAACACCATATCAACACACAACTCATATCAATAACATCATACCACAAATATCCCGTAGGACAAAAGAGATCTACTCAAACATCATAGGATAGCCACACATCACTGGATAATAATATATAGCATTAAGCACCATGTTTAATTTGAGATTATAGCGGGGAAGAGAGGTTTTACACCACTTCATAAAGGGGGAGAGAGCGGTGGTGACGGCGGCGATGTTTTTAGTGTGGATTGTCTTCACGATGGTTGCCCCGGCGGCGCTCCGGCACGACCAGGAGAGAGGGGGAGAGAGCCCCCTCCTTATTCTTGTCCCTTGGTCCTCCCCTAGATGGGAGGATAGTTTCCCCTCTAGTCCATGGACTCCATGGAACCCGGAGGGCTGGAGGCCCTCCGAGATTGGATCTCTCTCTGTTTATCTCCTGTTTTTACGACTGTTTTCTAACCCCTTCATCGTTTCTTAAATATTCGGAGATCCGTAACTCTGACCGGGCTGAAATTTTGAGGGGATTTTTATCGCAAAAATATATTTCTTGTGGAGAAAGTAGGGGTCCAATTTACTTAAAGGGGGCCACAAGCCATTAGGGCGTGACCAACACCCCTGGTCACGCCCTGTTGGTTTGTGCCTCCCTCGGGCATCGTATTACATTGATTTTTCTTCCCAAAATCCACATATATTCCAAAAATATTCTCCATAATTTTTCATCGTGTTTGGGCTTCGTTTGATATGGAATTTGTACAAAACGAAACACACACAAAAAAAGGAACTGGCACTGGGCACTGGATAAGTAAGTTAGTCCCAAAAAATAATATAAAATGTTACCAAAAGTATATGAAAGTTGTAGAATATTGACATGAAAAAATCAAAAAATATATACACGATGGAGACATATCATCCATCCGAAGACCTTTTTCGGTGATCTTCCAGAGGGGTAATCGATCGTGAAGGCCATGTACATCAACCTTGCTGCCTCCATGATGATGCGTGAGTAGTCCACCACAGACCTACGGGTCCATAGCTAGTAACTAGATGACTTCTTATCTCTCTTTTGATCTTCAATACAAAGTTCATCACATCTTCGCGGTGATTTATTCGATGTAATCTTCTTTTGCGAGGTATTTGTCGGGATCCGATGAATTGTGGGTTTAAGCTCAGAGTATTCATGAAAACTTATTGAGTATCATCTAAAAATTTCAATATGCCTGATCTTATAGCTTCGCATTTCTCTGGGATCTATCGATTTGGTTTTGCCAACTAGATTGGTTTATCTTTAGTGGGAGTGGTGTGTTGTAGTGGGTTTAATCTTGCAGTGCTCTGTCCTCGTGACAGAAGGGGTCAAGACATGTATTTGTATTGTTGCCATTAAGAATAAAATGATAGGGTCTGAACATATTGATTTTCTTACTTTGCCTACATTATGTCATCTTGCTCCAAGCATTACTTCGTTTGTTATGAACTTAATACCATAGATGCATGCTGGATAGCGGTCAATTGGTGAAGTAATAGTAGTAGATGCAGAATCATTTTGGCCTACTTGTTTTATGGACATGATGCCTATATACATGATCATTGCGTGAATAACATGTCATAGTTATGCAATATTCTATCAATTTCCCAACAATAATTTCTCTACCCACCGTATGCTACTTTCCAGAGAGAAGCCTCTACCGAACACTGTGCCCCTCAGGTCTACTTAAACATAAAAACTAAAAATCCTTATTTACCTTGTTGTATTTTATTTACTTATATTTTATTCTTCATTTACAATATCTATTCTACCAAGCTTTAATCATCGCATGTGACGAGTTCAGGGGGCTTAACAACCCTCTTGCCCGCGTTGGGTGCAAGTTTTTGGTTTTGTGTGTGTAGGTGTCGTTGAAGGGAATTTGCATTGGTCGTCCTATTGGTTCGATAATTAACCTTAGTTCTTGCTGAGGGAAATACTTATCTCTACTATACTGCATCTCCTCTCCTCTTCAGGAAAAATCCCAACACAACTCACAAGTAGCAACCTGCTCTATCACCTTGGTTGGACCGGTGGTTTCGCATTGTCACATAGGCCGTGTTGTGTCGCTAGTTCGTCGAGCCGATCTCTTCTCTCTACCACATCAGAACTGGCTTGGGGGCTGCAACCAGGGGAAGATCAAGAATTACGCACCATGTCAGATCTATCAGAGATTGAAGGGGGGCTTCGTACCACCGCAAGCCCGGGCCATGTCATTAGTGCCTCGTGAGGGAGTCCTGGATTAGGGGGTCCTCAGATAGCCAACCTGTTGTTTATGGGCTGGACTATATGGGATACTTGCCGACCACTAGATGATTTGAAGGCCTAGTTTCTAGGATGGAAGCTTCGAGGAGCACAGCTTGCGCTTCACGTTTGATGTAGTAAATAGGCATGTTTATCTCTTCGACATGTAACCGACCATGTGTAAACCCTAGGCCTCCTCGGCATCTATATAAGCCAGGGGGTTTTAGGGCATAGGGATAGAACAACTCATCTAGGGTTAGACATACGATCTCGAGGTAGATCAACTCTGTAACCCCTTCACCATCAATACAATCAAGCAGGACGTAGGTTATTACCTCCATTGGAGGCCCCGAACCTGGGTAAACTCGTGTTCCCTTCATCTCCTGTTACCATCGATCCTAGTCTCATAGTTTGGGACCCCCTATCTGAGATCCGCCGGTTTTGACACCAACATTGGTGCTTTCATTGAGAGTTCCTCTGTGAGTGAGATGGAATCGATGCCTCACCTTGTCATCAACGAAGAGGTCCGCAACATGGACGTTTTCATCCCCGAGCAAATCCTCGGCTTCGGCAGCATTGTGTTGCATGTTGATTCCGCCGGCCATCTAGGCCGCATGGAGAACTTCGCCTCTAATCAAGAGGTCAGATTTGGAAACTTGGAGTTTTCCGTCCACTCTCAGGGCGACTTGTCACTAATCGGACTCAGGGCTTCGCCCGTAGCCCACGAGGACTCTGAGGCTTTAACCTTGAGCCCCTTCTTCGGACAGGCCAATGGGGTCACCCGTGGCGATAGTCCGATCTCTCATCCCAGTCTGGCTATCAAGCCATATGATCGGACATACGTTCCTTCCAAACACTCCCCATGGGTGGACTTCATGGGGGTGAAACCCATGAGTTCCGAACAGCTGGATCCGATCGGGCCCTCAGCAGTCGACGAGGCCTTGGAGGAATTCTCGTTGATGAGGATTACTGACAATCTAGCCCCGATCTACGCCCGACCTGGTTACAGTTCGGGTAGGGACGGATTTTTCGACCCACCCACCACCCACTTGACAGCCATCGTTGAAGACTTAACCGACGTGCTAGATTGTGCCTTCGAGGAGGCAGAATACATGGATGAAGAGGACCGTGCTCCCACCCCCGTTAACACCGGGAGTTGGGTCGCCACTTCTACATACGACGTCTACATGGTGGATACTCCCTCCACCAACGGCACCAATACGCCTCACAACAACGGCGACAAATCGGGCGATGCACCATCAAGGCGCCGGAAATCACATAAACGGTCCAAAAGCAAAAAGGGAAGAAGAGCTATTATCAGCAACAGGGACAGTAATGCCCCCGCCGATCATGACAATCTCGATATCCCCGAGCACCCGTTTGAGGGTTTGGAACAGCCGGAGGACCAAAACAACCCCAATACCATTAATGACCCCGAAGGCGACGATTACCTGCCCCCCCCCCCCCGTCGAGGATAAAGATATACCGGAAGCCGATGACTTGTACATCCCTGATAACCTCGAGGATCGGGAAGAAATCAGGCAGCGGCTCATAGCAATGGCTCGCAGCCTAAAGGCCAAAGAGCGACAACTCAAAGCTGAATAGGCCGACCTCACTGATCGATGGATGAAAGTCCTCTCGGACGAGGAAATATATGGCACTGTTCTGTCAAACCAGACCAAAAGATACCCTCAGAGAAGGCTGCTGCCACAATTCGACGATGAGCTCACTAACACTCCGTCTCCGCATCGTACCCCATATGACAAGCTGGACCGCCCTCCTCGTGGGTGTGACAGAGTGGCCAATGACACCGTTTATGTACCGATGATGCCCCAAAGGTGGGGTTAGGAGCCATCCGAACCAAATGACAGGTTCAACCTGCGCGATGACCTAGATCACAGAGCAGGTCGTACAAGATCCATCTACGGATCCAGAGATTACTCACCGGATAGACGGGGAGGGTATAGACCATGGTTCGACCACAACCATAGAGTCCGGGAACGCAACCGGCCCCATACAGATGCCGAATATAGGTGGGACATATCTCAGGTCAGAGGCACCGCTCACCCACTATGCTTCACCGATGAGGTAATGCGACATCAGTTCCCCGAAGGGTTTAAACCCGTGAATATAGAATAGTATGACGGGACCACTGACCCAACTGTATGGATCGAGGACTTCCTCCTCCATATCCACATGGCACGAGGAGATGATATCCATGCCATAAAATACCTACCTCTTAAGCTTAAGGGTCCAGCTCGGCACTGGCTAAACAGCCTCCCCGAAAGCTCCATAGGATGTTGGGAAGACCTGGAGGACGCGTTCCGCTCTAACTTCCAGGGGACCTATGTACGCCCACCGGACACTTCTGATCTCAGCAACATAGTTCAGAAGCCCAACGAATCCGCCCGACAGTTCTGGAATTGGTTCGTGACTAAGAAGAACCAAATCATTGACTGTCCGGATGCTAACGCCATAGCCTCCTTTCGACACAATATTCGGGACGAATGGCTGGCCCACCAGCTAGGCCAGGACAAACCTCGAACTATGTCCGCCCTTACCTCCCTCATGACCCACTTTTGCGCAGGTGAGGATAACTGGTTAGCTAGACGTAGCCACAATTCTGAAGATCCTGTGGCATCGGAAGCCCAGGATGGCAACTCCAAGCCAAAGTGCAATAAGAATAAATGGCGACACAATGGTAATGATGCCGACGACACGGCGGTTAATGCCGGATTCCGCAATTCTGACCTGGGCAGCGGAAGAAGCCCCCTAAAGTTACTCGTGACGGACCCACTCAGCTGGAAAAGATTATGGAAAGGCCTTGCCAGATCCATGGGACTCCAGAAAAGCCCGCCAATCACACACACCGCAATTGCTGGGTGTTCAGGCCGGCAAAATACCGCCCCAAGACCAAGAAAGAGCTCTTGTAGCAAGGATGAGGATGAACCTCGGGGTCCAATTGGTGGCAGACAAAAGAAATTCCCTCCCAAAGTCAAAACGGTGAATATGATATACGCCACCCACATACCTAAGAAGGAGAGGAAACGGGCCCTATGGGAGGTCTATGCCGTGGAGCCCATAGCTTCAAAGTATAACCCATGGTCAGCAAACCCGATCACCTTTGACCGACACGACCACCCGACCAGTATCCGTCATGGGGGCTCAGCCGCCATCGTCCTAGATCCCATCATAGATGGGTATCACCTCACCAAAGTCCTAATGCACGGAGGAAGTAGCCTCAATCTGATTTACCCAGAACTGGTGAAAAAGATGGGTATTGATCCGTCAAGGATCAAACCCAACAACACTACCTTCAAGGGAGTGATCCCAAGCATTGAGGCCCGATGTACGGGTTCTGTAACCCTGGAGGTTGTGTTCGGCTCGCCAGATAACTTCCGCAGTGAAGACTTGATCTTCGACATTGTGCCCTTCTGCAGTGGCTATCATACGCTGCTTGGCCGGACGGTGTTCGCTCATTTCAACGCAGTCCTGCATTACGCATACCTCAAGCTCAAGATGCCGGTCCCCAAGGGGGTCATCACTGTTAATGGCAATACAGAGTGTCCCCTTAGAACTGAGGAACACACACTTGCACTCGCGGCCGAATTCAGCTACAAAGATGACTGGGAAGGTTCGGCATTTGTCGTCAAGGCACGAAAGGCTGGGAAGCGAGTTCATATTCAGACCAAAAACTCAGATCCTTCCTTTTCCCCTCTATAGGGATTCACCCCCCACCGCACAATTTCAGGACCAGCAAAGTACGTGCCGAGGAGGCACAACTTCGCACTTAAGATTCCATGGGAAGCGGTGGGGAAATAAGGTGGGTGTTTGGCTGCCCCAACCCACTACCACCAATATGTCTTCGGACAACATGCAGGCGCTCCTAAAAGAGCCTGCCTACGGCGTAAAGCTCACCTATAATGTTGCGGCCCCTCAAGATTTTGGTTAGCAAAATCCGCCCACACTACCACCCATCAAGGTGCATCCAAAAGCAGGAGTCAACTAGCAAGGGGGCATATCAAGGACGTCAGGTCACCAATTGAAGACCCCTGGTACAACAACTCCTATAGGACTTTATTTCATATTTTCTTCCGCATACCTATAATCAGTTGCTTCAGCAATCCGAGTTATAATAGTTGTTGAGGAAATGCAAAATTGCATGGCGCAAGTACACCTCATTTGTCCTGTTTTTGGCGCATACCTTTTTCTTCTCTCCCTCTTCTCGTGAACCTATTCGGTATGACTTGAGGTAACCGGCTAATAGACCGGGGGCTCAATTTCAAACACAAATCGCCTTAACTATTGTTTGTTCGGCGTCTTGGCATTCGCTTTATATGCATCGGTTCCGAACTGTGTCTTTGGTCATTAAGTTGGATTGTCCGGCTTCTGTGCTTGCCCCTTTATGTTCCGCTCGTTCGGCTAAAAGGGCAAAGGGAGCACCCCTGCGATTGTGCTTCCATATAGTCCGGTCAAGCACCTCAGGGCAGAAAGCCAAAAACGGACTGTCATAGTATGTGTGATCCGATCTGTGAACCCCAAGCTAGAAGTATTATACTTCAACCCTCGTAAGCGGTTATTCCGTGTTATACGAGGAACTTCCCCTTTGTGCAAACATTATGATGTTGGCTTTGGCCTCGGTTCGTCCGAACATCGCAAATACTCTGGTGGCTAATCATATGCTTCCCGCAGTCCTTTCTGTGCCCCTTCGGTTAGTGAAAGAAATAAAGCACAATAGTTTGATTGCCTAGTCTGCCGCACCAAACCACCTTCGGGTTCCGATAATACGGCTAAGGGACACAGTGCATTGTCATAGACACCCCATGTAGTATCTACGTGGGGACGGAAGCGGACGACTCGCATCTTTCAGTATTAAAACCTTACATGAGTTATAAAGGAATGCAAAACCATATAAGAGCGGATACTAATATAATTAAAAGTTATCTCGAGTCTTCGGACACATTAAAAGCTCATTCAAACAATTTTTCACCCAAACATTGTGATGCTATCACTTGCACACTCTCCATCACTCCATCGAAGTAAAGCTCGGGGCGTCGGTGCTCCTTTCCGGGTGGCGGCGGGTCGGTGCTGACCTTCATCGGATTGAGCCCCAGCCAGTGCACTTTGTCCTTGGCAAGGGCCATCCAGACTCCTTCGATGCAGGAGGAGCGCTTGAACGCATCGAGGTGGGCGTGGCAGCAATCAGTAGCTGCACCAGGCCGAAGTAACCGCCTGGGAGTGGCTCATCGGGACATAAGAGGATGCAGAGGTCCTTGATGGCCGGCTCCGCCATCTGGTGCAGCTTCATCAGCTGTTTTAGCTGCTCCACCAGAAGAGGAGGATGCTTGGGGGCTCTAAACTGTGCCCAGAACGTCCGAGCTTCATCTTCCTCTCCCTGCGAGGCGAGCAGCTGATTGGCGTCTGCCACGCTCTTCTGGAGATCGGCGGATGCGCCTGAGGATCGCCACACCCGGGTCAGCAATTCGAATCTGCTACATACTTTAGGGAAGACGGCTTACGATCAGTTATCTCCTTGGCTTGGCGAACTTGTTCCTCGAAGAACCGCCTGTCCACCCGCTCCTTCTGGAGATCGGATTTCATGGTGGACAGTTCGGCCGAGATCACCTTATTCTTTTGCTCCAAGGCCTCGAACTTGGTGCTAGCGTCCTTGAGCTCATCCTGTATCTCCGCCACACGAGCTTGGTGTTTATCACTGGTGGCTCTTAGGGCGGAGAGTGTGGTGGCTGCTTCTTTGGCCGCCGCCTTCTCCACGACCGTTTCATCTTTGGCACTTTGAAGCTCGGCATTGAGATTTTTGATCTCTTTCGACGAAGCTACAACATGATAAAACCTTATATAAAAGGAATCACCATTGGCAGTATTCGGGGAAAAGTATTTAGATTTTTGAACTTGCCCTGTGCCTCGTCGAACCTCTTGTTGAGGGCTTCCACCTCATCCTCGGAGCGCTTGAGCTTTGGACGTAGCTCGTCCATCTCGGCGCCGTTTTTGGTCGCCGCGGATGACGAAGCCTACATTACACATGCAATACATACATCACATCGACACTCACTTCCCGAACTATAGATATGACCCCTAGGCCAGTTTGTTCACCTCACCTAGGGCTCGGGGGCTGCCATGTATACAATACAACTAAATAAAAATCTTAGCAAAAATATCAGTTGACTTACTTGAAAGCTCGCAAGGAGACCTTTAAAGGCCTCCTTCAGTCCGTTGTCAACGGACTGGACGCTTTGTAGTACCGTACCCATAAGGGTGCGGTGATCCTCGAGGTTGGAGGCGCTTGTTAGAGCCTCCTCCATGGTCGACCATCTGTTGGTCGGTGATGCCCGGGATGATTGGATTTCCTTATCACCCACCGGGGATTGGACCGGTGTCTCCGAAGGCATAGTGCGCTTCGGAGATGTCCTCGGAGGGGACTGATTGACCGTCCGGCGGGCCTCCTCGGTTTCCGGGCTAGGCATTGTCCCCTGGTCTTTGGTGGCCGAAGTGTTAGCCTCGGCCATGGTGCTTTCTCCCTCACCCCCTGTGTCCGCCTCAATTAGAGTAGGCTAGGACGACACCTCCACGACGTCCTTCATGGTGCCTGGAGCTGGCCAGCCTAGAAGCCGTGGAGGGCATTCTCCCGCATTCATTGATTTGAAGAATGCCTTCCACAGCTTCTCCCGCATAGTGCGAAAGAGGGTCCGGACTATGGGCTCGGCTTCGAGGTTTCGAGCCCACAGGGGAGTGTCCCGGCACTAGCAGGGGAGGATGCATCTTCGGAGCATCACCTCGACCACATCGGGCAGCTTGGTGTCGTCCTCGACTAAGGAATGGATGTGCTTCTACAGATCGGTCACCTCCTTGCTCGATCCCCAGACAAGGCCCTTTTCGAGCCATGAAGCCAGCCTGGTCGGGGGACCGTATGTGAATGCGGCGCCACGGTGTTGGCCTTCTTCTCATGGTTCGGTGACATAGAACCACTCCTTTTGCCACCCCTTGATAGTGTCGATGAGGGTGCCCGATGGCCACCCGATGCGGGTGAGTTTGCCGATGATGGCCCCGCCGCAGTCGGCATGCTTGTCATCGACGCACTTCAGCTTGATGTTGAAAACCTGCAGCCAGAGCCCGAAGTGCAGCTCGACATGCAGGAAGGTCTCGCAGACGAGGATGAAGGCTGAGAGGTGCATGATGGAATTTGGTGGGAGGTCATGGAAGTCAAGGCCGTAGAAGAACATTAATCCCCTAATGAAGGGCTAGAGTGGGTAGCTCAACCCCCTGATGAAGTGGGGGATGAACACCACCCTCTCGTCTAGCCTGAGGGTGGGAATCACTTGGCCCTCCTCCGCCACGCGGTGAGGAATGTTGGCGGGCAGATAACCGGCCTTCTTGAAGTCGAGGATGTCCTTGTTGGTGACCGTGGAAGCTTCCCACTGGCCATTGGATATCGCCATTGCTGAGCTCGGGAGCGGGGCTGGAGAAACCTAGATCTGTGCTCTGGAGGCGCAAGGGAATATGAGGCAGAGAAGTCGAATGGAGAGCGTGAAAGGCCTTTGGGGTTTTCTTTCTCCTTTTCTGAGGTCTGTCGATTCGGCCTCCCCTTGCTGCGTCGTGAATCCCTCCACTTCTCGAGACGCGCGAGCCGTTGCATGTGCGTGATTAAATATATCCCGTATAAAACGGGACACGATCGACATGTTGATAGATCGTGTGGATGGAACGGCCTCGAACCATGCATCGAGTGCCTGTAACTGGCCTATCGGTCGTGGTAGGCTATGACCTTTCATCAGAGAGGTCGTCAGGAAACATTACCTTTTCCCCCTGATGTTTGGCCTTTAGAGCCAACTTATCTCACAGAATTCGGACGTGCCACAATGCGGAAAACTACTTATCATCGGAGGCCGAACTATGGTTCAGCGGGAAGGAACTCACCTCGCAAGCCGAAGACTCTATTCGCGAAGCAATTGGAGCTGAAGACCCTTGGAATTGGAAGCAAGTTCGAGGGATACCAAGGGAGTCCTGGATTAGGGGGTCCTCGGATAGCTGACCTATTGTTTATGGGCCGGACTATATGGGATACTTGCAGAACACTGGATGATTTGAAGGCCTAGTTTCCAGGATGGAAGCTTTGAGGAGCACGGCTTGCGCTCCATGTTTGATGTAGTAAATAGGCATGTTTATCTCTTCAGCATGTAACCGACCATGTGTAAACCCTAGGCCTCCTCGGCATCTATATAAGCCAGACGGTTTTAGGGCATAGGGATAGAACAACTCATCTAGGGTTAAACATATGATCTCGAGGTAGATCAACTCTATAACCCCTTCACCACCAATACAATAAAGCAGGACATAGGGTATTACCTCCATTGGAGGGCCCGAACCTGGGTAAACTCATGTCCCCTTCGTCTCATGTTACCGTCGATCCTAGTCTCAGAGTTTGGGACCCCCTACCAAAGATCCACCGGTTTTGACACCGACACCTGGAACATAAAACCAGCTAAGTCGCTTTCATGCTCAATCTTTTTCTAGTCTTCAATTTCTGTCTAGCTCGATCCGGCATTTTATTTATGTAGAATAAAAATGTTGTTCTAAAACACTTTCTTTACCCAAGTTACATGGTGGACTCTTAAACTAACATGTGTTGTTTTATAATAAGTGTTTTCATCCTAATTCATTGTAAAGTAATTTTCTACTACTTTGCTAGCCAAATTCCCAGCACACATGTTTGGGCCTGCCATTAACTCTCATAGCGCTAACTAAAGGAGATATGCAACCTATGATGCATGATATTGGTATGATATGGTCCACTTGGAGAACTTCGATGGTGTTCATGACATGAAGGCTATCCGTGATTAAATCTGTGTTGAGTGCAACCACGACCTACCACCAACCCTCCCTTGAGTTTCCTCCTTGGTTGTTCAAGACAATAACAAGCTCTACCACAGCTTCTTCTGGAGGGTGGCTAAGGAGGACAAAGGTGGGCATTGTCTGGTTGCTTGGGAGCACACATACAAAGCAATGGAACTAGGTCTCCTTGGTATACACTAATATGTCTCCAACGTATTTAATTTTTTTATTGTTCCGTGCCATTATATTACCAATCTAGGATACTTTATATGCAATGATATGCTATTTTGCATCATTTTCTGGAAAATAACCTATTAACCTAGTGCCTAGTACCAATTGGTTTTTCTCCTATTTTTAGTTTTCCAGGAAATCTATACCAAACGAAGTCTAAATGCTGCGGGAATTTTTACAAATTTTTTCTAGACAAAATAGACCCAAAAAGATTCATGAGGAGTCAAGAAGCGAGACGAGGAGACGACAAGGCAACATGGCATGCCCATGGGGATTAGGCGCGCCCTGATACCTTGTGGGCCTCTCGTGGCTTCGTTTGACCTAATTCCACCTCCATGAATTCTGTAAAATCGGGAAACCAATAGAGAGCCACCCAAAAAAACTTTTTCCACCGTCGCAAGCCTTTGTTCCGACGGGAGGGCATGTGGAGGCACTTTTTGATACTTTGTCGGAGAGGGAATCGACTATGGAGGTCATCTACATCAACCTTCGTGCTTCCATGATGATGCATGAGTAGTCCGTCACAGACCTACGTGTCCATATCTAATACCTAGATGGCCTATTCTCTCTCTTTGATCTTCAATACCATGTTCATCGCGATTCCCATGGTGATCTATCCGATGTAATCTTCTTTTGCAGCATGTTTGTTGTGATCCGATGAATTGTGGGTTTATGATCAGATTATTCATTGAAAGTAATTGGGTATTTTCTGAATTCTACTATGCATGATTATTATAGCTTCGTATTTCTCTCTGATATATCGGTTTGGTTTGGCCAACTAGATTGATTTATCTTCAACGAGAGTGGTGTGTTGTAATGGGTTCAATCTTGCGGTGCTTTATATCCTAGTGATAGAAGGGGACAAGACACATATTTTTATTGTTGCCATCAAGGATAAAATGACAGGATCTGAACATATTATTTGTTATTTTGTCTACATCATGTCACCTTGCTCCTAGCATTACTCTATTTGTCATGAACTTAATACCATAGATGCACGTGGGAGTCGGTCGATTGGTGGAGTAATAGTAGTAGATGCAGAATCATTTTGGTCTACTTGTTTACGGAGGTGATGCCTATGTATATATATGATCATTGTCGTGAAGAACATGTCATAACTATGCACGATTCCGTCAATTGCTCAACAATAATTTGTCTACCCACCGTATGCTATTTTCAAGAGAGAAGCCTTTAGCGAACATTATGGCCTCGGGGTCTACTTAAACATAAATGCAATAACTCCTAAAGTACTTTTATGCAATTTATTTACTTCTATTTTATTTTTGCATTTACATTATCTATCTCTATCAAGATTAATCCTTGCAAGTAACAAGTTCAAGGGACTTGACAACCCTCTTGCCCGTGTCGGGTCCAAGTGTTTGGTTTTGTGTGTAGGTGATATTGAAGGGAATTTGCATTGGTCTTCTATTTGTTCGATAACCTTGGTTCTCACTAGGGGAAATACTTATCTCTACTATAATGCATCTCCTCTCCTTTTCGGGGAAAATCCCAACACAGCTCACAAATAGCATACATCATTTGGATTATCTCAATCAAGCATTGCAGATTCAATGGCTATGGATGTAGAGATTGGACCGATCAGAGCATGGTATGGGCTTTTCCCTTATTTCTCTTAGGAGTCCACTCAACTTTTTACGGCGGTAACCCAATACATTGTGGGTAGAGGTGAAGCGGTTTCCTTCTGGCAAGTCTGGGGTATCGATGGGAGGAATGCCATGGACATTGCACCCAATTTGTTCCCATACATGAGGGTGCGTGGCGGGAAACGACGTTCGGTGGTGGATACTCTATCCGATGGTAACTTGACAACTGGCATGAGAGGAACCCTCACCTTAGATGCCATTGTTGAATTCATGGAGCTCTGGTTGATCATCCACAATGCGTCGCCGCTCAATACAAACGAAGATTGCTTTAGGTGGAGGCTCTCAACATCGAGCATATACATGACAAGCTCGACCTATAGAGCTCACTTCTTTGGCCCCGAGCAAGCAGATTATGCTTCCATGCTCAGCAAGAATGTGGCGCCCTCGAAAGAGCGTTATTTTACTTGGCTCACAATGAGAGACCGATGTTGGACGTCAGACTGTTTAGCGCGTAGATGTATGCAACGTCCCACATACCACATGCTTTGTGACCAGACACAGATACCATCAACCATCTAATGGTGCAATGCCCCTTTGCTTGGCAACTCTGGTTCCCGCTCCATCGAAATTTCAGGACGCCAAGCTTAATCACAAGCAGTAGTGACACCACGAGGCGAGGATGGTGGTGTGAGCTGTGCACTAGATTCCCGAAGACCGAGGCCAAGGAGATTGCTTCGATTCTTTTTTTTGATAGGTTAAAACAGAAGGAGAGGCTCCTACTGTTGTTATATTAGAACAGAACCAATACAGGTGGTTTTACATAGCCATGTGTAGTATGCCAACTAGAGTGTCTTAAGATGAACTAGGCTAAGCTAGGGAGAAATACACACGGGCAAGTCTTTTTACAATTGTATAGTTGGTATAAATCTATCCAGGAAAGTAGAGTCCACATCTCTAAGTATGAAACGCAGGATTTACAAGTCTGTCTTCAGCATCCGGAACCAGTCCTGTTGTGTTGCCATCTCATCATCAAAGATCTTTCGGTTTCGTTGCTTCCATATATTCCATGCAGCCAAAATGCATATTTCCTTAAATAGGGGTTTAGCCCATCATCGTTCCATTGCATCCAACCGTGTTTGTGTGTCTATAGATGTATCCCAAGTGATGCCAAGTTTCCCCCAACAGGCAGTTGCAAAGGGGCATTGGTAGAACAAGTGGTCGTCAGTTTCCCTCAGCTCTCCATCACACAGCATACAAGAGTGATACTCACCTATATTGAAATGTCTTCTTACCAACAGGTCTCATGTGTTTAATCTGTCCATTCTCTGGAGCCAGGAAAATACTTTGTGTCTGAGAATGCATTTTATTTTCCATATGCTTGTTATGTATGATGGGGCGTGTTCATGTCTAAATAGATATTTGTAGAATCGTTTTGGCTTGAAGTGTACCTCTCCCCAACAGTATATCCATTCATCAGCCTTCAAGGGGTCTAGTGTCATCATGTTGATTGTGATCATCATATCTTCCAATTCCATCCGAGCTTCCTGTGATAATGGTAAGTGGAAGTGGGAGGCCAGGTCTGCATCCATCATAAACTGGGCCAGAGACACATCCTCATTGGTTGCATAAGAGAGTAGGTGTTGATGTGAATTTGCTAAGATATCATCATTGTGCCATTGATACTTCTAGAGTAACATTGTATCACATGAATTGGGGATGCAGGTTGTGATTCCTCTAAAGATGTCAGAAAGGGATAGGACATCTCTCCACCAGAACGATCCACAAGCCGGCATTGCGTGTGGTGATGTTGCATCATAGTATGCCTTCCAGATCAACATTACCCATGGAGTGTCCATCTTGTGGTAAAATTTGTGAAGAAATTTTAGCAACAGAACCTTGTTCTATAATTTTAGGTTGATGATACCAAGTCCACCTTTGTCTTTGGGTTTGCACACTAAATTCCATGCTGCCAGGGAGTGAGTTTTGGCGTCTTTGTCCACCACTTTCCTCCATAGACAATGCATGCGTGCTCTATCAAATACATCAATGATTTTCATGGGTAATCTCAACACACACATAGCAAACGATAGGAGCGATGATAAGGCTGAGTTGATGAATAGCACCCTTTCTCCGTATGAAAGCCAGATAGTCGTGCTCGTTAATCTACGTTCAATTCTGTCAACAAGCGGCATTAAATCTCGTACCGACGGTCTTGAGGTGCCCATCGGAACTCCAAGGTAGGTGAAAGGCATCGACCCTACCTGGCAACCAAGTATTGAGGCTAATTCAAGTGCTGCATCTTGGTTAATGTTTATAGCCATTAGTTGTAATTTGGTAGTTTATCTTAAGTCCCGTGATATTAGCATAGGCATCGAGCAGTTGCTTAATAACCCTTATTTCTGAGCTCTTCGCCGGGAGGATGAGCAGTGTAGCGTCAGCATATTGGATCACCGGATATAACTCTGAGGCAGGTTGTTCAATTGGCAATGAAAGGTGCCCCTCCGTCCAAGCTGCATTGACCATTGATTGTAGAAGATCCACTGCCACGACAAACAGCAGAGGGGAGAATGGATCACCCTGTAGAACTCCTCTTTTGCACTGAAATTCCTTACTCGGAACTCCATTCAGTAGAATCGACGATGTTCCTGAATTTAGAATCATTTCCACCCAAGAACACCACTTATCGTCAAAGCCCTTGCATCTTAGCATTTTGAGTATGAAGGAGTGGTCCATTGTATCAAAAGCTTTAGCAAAATCCAACTTGAGGATCACAATTTCCTTGCTTGACTGTTTGCATTGATGCAAAAATTCATAAGCCCATGCCAGACAATCTTGGATAGTTCTGGACCTGATGAAGCCATATTGGTTGCGATGTACAATCTTAAGGATGCAGCCTTGCAATCTTTCGGCCAATATTTTTGTGAGAACTTCAAGAACACAGTTTAGTAAGGATATCGGTCAAAAATCATTTACCATTTCTGGTGAACTGGTTTTTGGAATGAGGCTAATCAAGGAGGTGTTTAAGCATTTGAGATCAACTTTCCCCTCCCAGAAATCATGGCAAAGTTGATAAAAAATCCTCTTTAATAACATCCCAACAAACTTTTAGGAATAAACCATTGAAACCATCTGGTCCAGGTGCTCTATCAGAAGGGATATTTTTAATCACCTTGTCAATTTCGTCCTGAGTGAAAGGGGATGATAGTCCTACCAATCCATCCACACATTGTACCAGTTCCTATAGCTCAAACTCTGCAGAAGTTTTTGTGACAATTCCCATTCTATTTTTAAAGCACTGATAGAAAGTTGTTGCTTTTTCATCATGGTTTTCAATAGTCATACCATTCGGCAGTGGTAGAGAAGATATAGTATTCCTCCTATATCTTTCTGTTGCCCTTGCCTGAAAGTACTTAGTGTTTTCCTCCCCCTTGACCACCCATCTGTAAGTACATCTTTTTTTCCAATACGCGCTTTGATACTTAAGTAGTTTTATCAGCTGATTTTTCAAAATGTACCTGAAATTAGATTCAGGTAAAGATAGAGTACGGAGGCCTTCCAAACTATCTAGATGGAGCAGTTGTTTGTTGCAGTTTTCAATCAACAGTTTTAACTTGGACAACTGCTTACTCCATTGCTTTAGGGCGTATCTTAATATTTTCAATTTAGCTGAGATGCAAGTGGCAGAAGATGTTGCTTTGATGGGTTTGTTCCAAGAATTCTTCACCATCTCCATAAAGCCCGGGCATTGTGGCCAGTAATTTTCAAATCTAAAGAGTGTACATCGTGGAATAGATGTTTGAATCTGCATGACACATGGAATATGATCAGGGACTGGTTTAGCGAGAGGTTTGACCATGGTATTTGGGAATTGCGAAGTCCACTCAGGGGATGTAAAGAACCAGTCGAGTTGCTCTAGTAATGGATTTTCCTGCATATTGCTCCAAGTGTACTTTCTTCCTTTGATTGGAATCTCTATCAGGGCCAGGGAGCTGAGAATTTCATTAAACTTAATAATATCATCGATGTTTCCCCCAGGTAAGTTGCGATTCTGTAATGAGCGAATAAAATTGAAATCTCCCATGAAAACCCATAAATCATCAATTTCGACGTTGAGATTCTCAAACCATTGAGTGAAAACCTCTCTCTCTGGGCCACTGCAAGGGCCATAGACATTGGTGAGTAGCCACTGTTGATTTGAATGGACCGATGTAAATTTAATTGTGATTGCAAAAGCATGCTTATGCAATGTCACCCCAGTGAACAGACTACTACACCAAATAATTATAAGGCCACCAGATTCTCCCTCAGACATGTAAAATTCATATTTATCAAACCTTCTCGGGCAGCATTTACGAATGAAAGAGTGATCAAACTCCTCTTTCTTAGTTTCCTATAGACAGATGATCAAACAGTTGGATTCATCAATTTTCTTACGTAGAGCCAAACTTTTAGACTCATGGTTCATACCACGCATGTTCCAACATAAAATATTCCAAGCAGCAATTGACATGAAAATAAAGGCGGGAAAGAATCAAATTCAAATATTTTAAAATTAGGCATCAGTCCACTAGGGAGCAATGTCCATATCTTCCCGGGCCTCTGGCTGGGCCTTCTCCTGTTGGCGCATCAAGATCTCCACCGATAGCTCCTCCCGAGGAATACCACATTGAACCACTCCAATGTGTTGAATTGTAGGAATTGGGGTTTCTGGTGGTATAGCCCTTGGTTCTGCAGCTATCTCCATATCTTCAGAGATGTCTTTGTCATTGAATACAGGAGAGCATCTGGGCTTGACATGAGACACTTTCTGCTTGGAATCAGCCATGGATGATGCTTTAAAGCCTTGAAACCTAGTGGATCTTGCACTTCTATGAACCATAGATACATCCAGAGGAGCCCCTGGCCTCTTCCTGCGCAAGCAAGTAGCACTAGCCATCTGAATCTCATCCCTGTAGCTTAAGTGTTGGTGTGACTCCTGAGTCTGAGTGACACAGATTGCATCAGGCTGAAGTGCATGTACAACAGACAATATTTGATGGTGCCTTTGTGTCATATGATCCATACACACTGTCCAAACTTCCTTGGAGCAAAAGACTGTGGTGGAATCCCTTGAAAAGGAGTGCAGGGGAATATCGAAAGGTATGCATACTCCATGAGCTTGAGAAACAAGAGATGTATCCCCTCAGCTACCTGTATCCAATCCAAATGTGGCGATAGTCCAATTCTCCTTGTGTAGAACCCTGCAAAGAACTCCAGCAGAGTAGCAAGCATATGGATATCAAGGACCAGCTGATGAGAATTGAGTTGAATGAATGCCATGTGTCCAGACTGTCTCCCTAAGATAACATTGTCTCCAGCCTCTTCTAATAACTGAACATGTTCATTCTAGAGTCTCAGGCCATCATCATATCCAGAATCATCAATCTGTACCCCATCCATCATTGAAGGTCCCTCGTACCCTATTAACTATCGATAGCTGATACCTTGATAGGTAGCAGGGACAAGAAGTATTTCTAGCCAAACTCCCCATCCCTCTTGTGGAGCAGCAGGTGCAGGAGCAGCCTCCCACGCATTGTTAGCATTTTCCATTTGCCAAACTTGGGCATCATGCTGGGCTTGTTGCATAGCATTAAGAAAAGGTGGTTGGTCTGGGTGTGGTGATGCACCCATGGGAGGCACCTCATCTTCATTGCTTAACAGTCCCTGAGTAGCATCTCTTCCATTTAGAACATACACCGGCACTGTCCAAGATTGGCCCATACCACTCATATCATTAAACCGCTTGATAACTAAGTTGTATGGCACCAAAGTTAATTCATTGATGAGTACTCTGACCAGCACACGGGACTTCTTATAACCTGGCCTATGCCAAAACAAGCACCTACCAAAACAGGAAACAACCTTGATGATGTAGTACTCAGTCTCATAGTTCAAAGGGAAACCCAGAAGCATCACCCAAGCTTCCCTTTCCGCAACCGGACGTCACATGTTGGGCCCTTCATCATGCCGCAAAAGGAAAAAAGTAGACAGGTCATCCAAAGCCTGTTCTCCCAAATCAACCATCGCATCCCTAACTAGTCTGTCCGCAAAACGGACCGAGCCAACACAAAAGGGGTAAATCTCCCCTTCCAAAGTTTTAGCATTATGATCCTCGGCGAAGACTCTTCTAACTTCAGCAAGAACAGTCTCACACTATAAATCAGGAGGGAGGGGACGACAAATACCAGTGCATGTTGTGCGTGGTCAAGTGGCGGCTCATCAACGACAACCATGTTCCTCTGGAGGTGGCCATGAGGACTCTGTTGGATGTTCATGGCTCCAGGAACAAACTGATATGGCATGACGGGGATGGTCACCATTGCAAGGTGGTTGTAGTCGTTGGTGGCAGAAGATGGAGGAGCCTGGGCAGAAAGAAGAAAACCCTCGTTGCGTTCAGAAGGAGTAGCAAAAGGGGAAAACCGTGGTCTCCGATGGGAAAGGGCTCTGACTGCTTGTCAACAATTAGACATTTGGGAGGCGAAACGGCCGAAGAGGTATCGGGAACCCGCACAAGCGGTGGGATATCCTTCCGCAGTAAAGCCTTAGCTACCCAAGTTTGTTGTTGATGCCGCTCCGTTGCAATACTCTGTTTTGGTTGCCACGTTTTCTGCTTTGAGTTGAAATTTTGTTTGCGTCTCCAAACCATGGCCTGAGAGGCGGCCCACTTCTTACATTCCCATCTGTAATGGCCCAGACACCTGCAGCGACGACAACGAAGCCCAATAGTGCATGTTGTTCTAGTGTGGCCGATGGCAAGGCATCTTGAGCACGATATCTTGGCATCCCACGTATGGGAAGTAGAACTCAAATCTTTGTGAAGATTGCACGTGTAGCCCAGATTAATACAATTGATGCAAGAAATTCCTGGACAATTAATCGCAATATGGCCTTTTCTAAAGCATGTTTCGCATCTATGTAGCTTAGAATAAATAAATTCTTTGGAAGGAACAGATTTAATGTTTAAACGATTTTGCACCTGAGCATTTGAGTAACCTGCATGCCATAGATCAAGAATTTCCTCCATGAGTTGGAAAGAAATGGATTCCCAATAGTTTTGTTGAAACCTTGGCCCTTCAAAAAACTGCTTGTGATCGATGAAACCCTCCATAGCCAGTGCATTGCTAAAACTACCAAACCTCAAATGAGTGGAAGATTGAGAATGATTCATCAAAGGAGAAGCCCTGACTGCCTTACTATTGATCTCTCCGTCCTCAAGATCAGACAAATAGCCTTTATCGGATTGAGCACTCAAACGAAGAAAGTTCAAAGATGATTTGATAGCCAGAGGTGACCTAGCCACCACTTCCGGGATCTCGTTATCCAGATGCTAATAATTGTTGTCCATTGAATAATCCACATAATTCTTGAATAAGCGAAAATGACAAACGAGGTTTGGACAAATTCTGTCCTTCAAACCATATATAAAATGACCAACTTGATTGGATGCCACCGAGAATTTATAACTCCAAGAACCCAATTGAAGAACATTGAAACCACGGGCCAAACCACCGATGCAACATTGTAACACAATCCCCACCGCCTCTTCCGTAAGAGGAAAAGAGGCAGATGAGAAGGAAACAACCAAGAAAAATTCCTTGCAGCCTTGTGTTTTGTCATAGTGGACCAAAGATCCAAATCTAGAACGAACCTGGTTTTCCACCTTGAGGCCAAGGGCGAAATCCCAGTGGATGAGACTTGCCATACCGTTAGAGAGGATGAAGAACGCCTAGAGATCGTCCTCAGAGCCCGATCTACACACGTCATTGGAGGAGAAGGTGGAGGCGGACGTGGAGGTGGGAGAGGAGGTGGAGGCGGTCATGGTGAGGTTTGCAATTCCCCCTCGATTGCTTCGATTCTAATCATGAAGTTCCGTAAATATGGCTGGAGAGGAATTTACGGGTGTTTGATAGCAAGGCTTCGACGGTCCAGCATGCTTAGAGCATCTCGAGCCGCCCGCCCAAGAGCCCCCCAGGGGCATTTTTATCGCCGGCGGGCGAAAATCGGCCCAGTCTCGCCAGCAGGAGCCCATTTTTTGCCGGTTCGGGCCGAATTTTGCGCCGACGTACCTAGCCCGAACCCGGCACGCTGGGGGTGCCTGGGTGTGCCGGATGAAACATTTTTGGCGTGAAAAGGAGTGGGTCCACCGAGTCAGGACCGTGCGGCATCATCGTCCTCATCGCCTCGGTTTCCCGCGGGAATCAATGCAAGGCTGCAAGGCTGTCGCCAGTCAGCCTTCCATTGATGCGGCGGATTTACAAGGCGGCGTTCACGAGCGGCGCCATCAGTACGGGGCAACGCACACCCACACCGCGCCTCTCCACGCGCCCTATAAAATCCGACCCCTCGTCGGTGCCATGCCACACCTTCACCTGCTCCAAAACGTCGTCGACGCCCTTCTCTCCCCGCGGCGATCTACTCTCCCCTTTCTCCTCCCCACCCCTGATGGCGGAGCGCTACCTAGGCGACGGCGCGGCCCGCAACGGTTTCGGCCGCCGGCACCTCCACGAGGACGAGGCATGCCTCTTGTACAAGGCGGAGTACCCGACGTCGCCCAACATACGGGCGCCGGGCTCCTAGAGGCTCAGCACCGGCGGCGTCCCCGTGCCGCCGGTGCCCGCCGAGCGGCGCGCCGAGATCACTCGGATCCGGTCTTCCCACTCCGAGGAAGTGCACCGGCAGTCGACGTATGCCCCGGACAGCGCGAATCTCTGGACAACATACTTTGAGCGCCGCCGCGAGGAGCAGCTCGCCTCCACCAACGGTGGCCCTACATGCGGCCCTTCAACAGCGAGGGCCACCGCCTTTGGTGGGGCGCCCCGGGCGCACGCTCGAGGCCGTCCTCGAGCACATCGGGGGCGGCAATGTGCCGCGCCTCGAGTACCCGACAGAGCCGACCTCCATATCCCGCCGGCGCGGCTCGTCGTGGATCCCACGACGCATGGAGACGTCATCCTCCTTGTCGTCCCACTCCTCCCACTCCTCCGGCGCAACGCACAAGCCTCCCGTCGCCGTGAAGGCCGAGCCCGGCTCGACCCCACTCCGGCGTAGTGGTCGCAAAGCCGGGGGCATCACCATCAACTAGGGCCGCCGCCGCGAGCCCTCACCTCCCCGCAGCCACCTTCACCTTGTCAGACCGAAGACAGAGCCTGACACGGCGGTGGTGAAGCAGGAGCACCTCGACATGGCCGTCGCCGACGAGACAGCCATGAAATGGGCGTGCGACGACTACGTCCGCGAGGAGATGGAGCGGCGGCGCCGGGCCCTCAAGGAGATCAAGGCTCGCCACCGTGCCCGTCGCGAGGAGGAGCTCGCCGGCCTAATCATCCTCGACGATGACAGCGATGGCGAGGCTCCAGGGGCCTCCAACCCCGACCTGCACCGTTTCGGCGACGCATGGCAGGGCTGCAGCAGGGATGGCGGCCGCGGCGCGCAGGACGGCAACTACAGCGACGGCGACGGTGACTACACCAATTTATACAAGCTCCTCGGCATGTAAAAGACGGCGGCGGACGACGGGACGGCGGCGGCGGACGACGACGTAGTTGACGTGGTTTTTTTCCTTAGTTTTGTAATATATTTTTAAATGAAAATCAAACTTTGGACCGGTTTTATGATCTTAAATAGGCCGAAAGTAACGGTTGGAGGACGCCCTTGAGACAGTGACTGAGAAACCGAGCTCCAGGCCGATTTTAACGCCGGCTTCGTTTCGCTAAAATCAACGGCTAAAGATGCTCTAGCGGTCGACGAGCACAAGCAATGGTTTACTTCTAGTTAAATAACAATGTTTTGGGGCGCTTCAAAGTTATCGACGGACTACCGTTCGCCTTTTGTCGTATACCGTATTGGAGAGTAGGGCAAATCCTGTCTTTCATTTTTGGCTATATAAATAAATAATAATAATAAAAGCATGTAAAGCCCGGACGCCCTTCTGGACTTCTGGTATTTTCAGTATTAAACCACCTAATAACCGCCTCTGCCATAGAACAAGAACCCAAGAAAGCCGCGCACCGCAGCCATGGAGATGGCCCGCGCCTCCTTCCACACCCCGCAGCGGCAGCACCACCTCGCCGAGCTCCGCATTGAGGGTGACCAGTCGCCGGTCGCCTTCTCCGATCCCTGCGCCGCCGGCCGCAAGCGCCGCTGCCTCTTCCCCGCCTTCTCCCCGCGCAAGAAGATGCTGGTCGACCTGCACCCCTTCTCCTCCGCGCCCGCGCCTTCGCCTTCCCCGCCACCCAGCGCCGGCCGCGCCGTCAGCGTCTTCTCGTCGGCGCTGTCGCCTTCCAGCGGAAGCAACGGAAGCTTCGCGTTCTACGCTTTGCCGGAGCAGCCGGCGCCCAAGGGCTCCTACCGCAGCGGCGCCTTCGCGTTCTTGACTTCGCCGGAGCGATCGCTGACACCCATGGGCTCCACCGCCAGCAGCGGTTTTGGGGTCTTTTCTTCTCGGCCGTCGTCATCTCCCGGCCACGGGGGCTCCAACGGAACCGGCGCCATCGCGCCCTTGGCCCCCCCGACGCCGACGCGCACGGGATCCATCGGCAACGACGGCGGGGAATCGGCGCTCCTGGCTTCTCCGAACCCGGGGCTCGGGCGGAAGGATTCCTCAGCGTCTGCGGCAGACAAGGTGTTGTCTCCCGCGGGTCCTAGGATTAGCGGCGGTGGCGATCTCGTCTTCTCGCCGCCACTCGTCCTCCCGGCCTCCCGGACGTCGGCATCTCCGGAGCGGAAGGCCGAGGGGAGCACCCTCTGGTCACGGCGCCGCGGGAACAAGCGGCAGTTGGAAGAACAGTTGCAGGTCACGGTGCCGCTGAAGAAGGTCGCCAAGACGGATGCGTTGGCCATCGGCGACCCTACCCGTCGCGCCGCCCTGTCCCCGTCGTCGACCAGGCCGTGCTGCGCGTTCGTCAATTCGCCGGCGAAGGCGATCAATCAGGTATCGCGACGCTTCCACCTCCCTGCTCGATCTTCTGCCTCGGCGGCTGAGTTTTGGAATTCTTCGCCTGTTACTGGTAATTGCCATTCGCGTCTCTGATTTCGATGGCTTCGGTCTCTGATTTCGCCGCAGGAAGCCAACAAGGACATACTCGCCGCCAGCGGCGCATCCTGCTCGTCATCGCCGTACCAGTCACCGGCCGGAACGATCTGCACGTTGGACACATCGCCAACAAGGCCGCTGGAGAAGGCGAGCAGGCGGGTAAGCCATCTCCACTTCACTAGTTGTCCATCTTCTCTCTGTCAACCCGATCACCTGAATCATTCGAAGTTCGCATGATCTGCATATCACCATGATCGTTTTGTTCAGCTATTTAGAAAAATGAGCATTTCCATTTTGTTCAGCGATAAGAAATCACTCGAGAATGCAACAAATCGCGATCATTTTGTTCAGTTCCACCGATGTTTAGCTGTTAATGTCGCTCGTTTCCGCGGCCTCTTTCTGTCATGTTGGTAGCGTGCCTTAACGAAATCTACACTATACTCGTACAGGAGAGCGACGCGCAAGTATCCGGCGAGCGCGGAGGTGGCCACGGAGAGGCGGCGTGCCAAGGCGCCGAGGTGGTGGTGTGCGTGACCTGCTCGTGCGGTGCCCGGCAGGAGTTCAGCTTCGACCACCGCCACTGACGAGCTCAGCTCGTTCCCCACCGGCAATTACTTCGTCAATGGGTTGCTTCATCGGTCTGACCCGAATTCAGGACACCGATAACTGCATTGGCTCGGAACTGTGTGTGCGCTATGAAAGCTGTAGCAACTGGATGGTTCTCTCTGTAGTTTCCCTGCTGTTTTCTTCTTGATTTGAACTGGGAATTGCTAAAGAATCGAAGACGCTTGTGTTCCTGGAAAACGTATGCCGTTCCTTTGAGTTGATGGTGATCTACACCATTTTCTTTCTTGTTTCTTTTTTCACATTGCACCCCTGAACTAGCCGAGGTTGAAAAATAAACTGAACTAATCACTTGACTCATGAACCGAATGCTTAATTCAAGGCGTGCATTTTCGATTAATCCAATCCACGAGAAGATGATAAACATGACATTAACGGTATGCTGCATATTGATACGTAAACATCCCCTCCAAACAGGCTTTCGTTATGCTTTATATATAAAGGAGGTAAATATATGAGTGGTGCATAAACTTGTCATGGATGTGCACTTTAGTGCTTGAACTTGCAAAATACATTGAATTGATTTCATAACTTGGCATGGACGTGCATATACGGTTCAAATGGCGTTTGTATACATCCGCGAAGCTGAGGAGGCGCGCAAGCATGTCATGGGGCCCGCTGTCAGTGACAAGGGTGTGTGGCCTTGTTTTTTTGCAGAAAACCCCCAAAATTATTTTCTAACAGTAAGGCCCTCATGAAGAAACTGACAAATTATAAAATAAAATTAGGAGGGTAACTATAAGATAAAAACTAAAATCGGTGTCCTAGATCGAACTAGGGACGTACCAGACGAATGCATGCAATTGAACCAGGGACGTACCAGTCGAGTGCATGCAGCTAGCCACTCGACAACTTCACATTTGCTGATATTTAATGATCATAACATTTATAAACATTTGGCCGAACAGAATAAATAAAGAGAATTTAATAATCCAACAAAAACAGTACAAGTACTCTTTATGACTGTATAACAAATATAATTTTAAAAGAATGCAAAAAATATTCATGTCATTTTAAAAATAATTCATGTCTTATTTTAAAACATATTCATAAAATTGAAAATATTTATGAATAATTAAAATGTTTATATAATTCAAGTACTATTCATGTGAGGATCCGTACTCTAATGACACACTAGGCTTGTATTTATTTTTCTAGAAAACACACAAACTTATATACTATGTAAACTTTTTAAAACAACACATTATTTTGTAAAAGCATGAACGCATTGATATACTACATAAATAGTTTACAAATGTACAAATTTTAATATTTTATATGAGAATTTATTTAAATATACGAACATTTCTAAAATTACCTTAATGTTTTAATAAAATGTGAATATCTTTCAAATTATAAAAATATTATTAATTCATAGTTTTATTATATGTATTATTGTTCAATTATTGCATAAGTATTTTATGAATTTTTTAACATAATTTTTTAATATATGTATATTGTTTGTAACGCGATGATAATTTACATATTAAAACATGAAATGAAAAACAACAAACACGTTGAAAACTGAGCCATGCTATGGTCCGTTTTAGCCACACAAGTTCGTTATGTTATAAACCTATAAATTTATCATTACCATTTGTCGTCAGTTGGAGTGATGTGTGCAGCCGCTCTATAGCTCCTGGTTGCATTTCAAATCAATGGCACTATATTGCTGAAATAAAAAAAATTAATTTATGTTGTTCAACTTTTTTTTGAGGAAAATGCCATCATGACGGATTATGAAGTATATGAATCCTTTCTTGATACTAAATTTGAACGAGTCGACTAGCTAGCCACGCATACCTATGCGTGTGGTTCGAACCCTAGACCAGTTTTAATTATTAATATGTTAATCTTTTTTTAGTTTAATAGTTTCTCTTTGAGGCCCTTTTTGTAAGAATTTTTTTATTCTAGGGGGATTTCGCAAAAAACAGGTCACAGGCCTTGTCCCTCACATCCTGGTGTGTGTCGTCAGCGTCATGGACATATAAAAACAAGATTTGAACCGTCTATGCACGTCCATGCCAAGTTATGAAACCAGTTCAATGTATTTTACAAGTTCAGGCACCAAAGTGCACATTCCTGACAAGTTCAAGCACCAGTCATGTATTTGCCTCTATATAAAGCAACAATTGAACTAAATACATGCTCGAACGATTCAAGTTGATGAGGTGACTCTCTTACAAAGCCAATCCAAGATACACGGATTGCAAGCGGCTACACTATCGAAACAAAACAAAGCAAAGGAATATCTGAGAGCACCATCACACTACGCCCTACTAGACCTAAGCTCCACGACAACGCCCTCAAATGGGAGAACGGCGCAAAGTGTCGCCACTGCTGAGTCCACAACGGATAAAGGTCTTCCCCAGGAGCTCAGACACGGAAAGGAGCACCATGACGATGTCTTCAAGAAGAGAATGACGCCCCCAAGGGTCACCGTCGACGACGCCAAAGTGCAGGGCTTTCGTCCGGTAACTCCCATGAGTCTCCACGAGGCCTCCAGGAATAACACGACGAGTCCCGAACACCAGATCCGGATCAAGGCGCCGCCATTGCCAAAGACAAAGAGCGCACCCAAGCCACCCGCTTCTAGGACTCCCACCGCCCACACGATCAAGGGAAGTAGACACCACCTCCGCCATGGTGCCCGCCGGAGAGCCAACCATGCGGACTTCCTTCCAGGACCGCCACCCCGGCATCCAAGCCATGAGACATCACCGACCGTCCACATTCCAGTGCACAGACCACGACAAGAATAACACGGCATCAGCCCCCAGGCGCGGGTCAACACCACCACCGTAGGGGTGCAGGCACCTACATGACCTCCAATTCCGGTGGACCGAGGGGAGTACGACCCAGAGGCTGCCGACGACCATCATCGAGCCACCGCTCAAACGACACCAAATCCACGACCTATAGCACTGATCCGATAGTCGCGGGAGCCGGCCCGCGATGCCCTGACCATCACAGTCCCAGACCGTCACCGATGCCATAACGTGCAGAGGACCACCAAACGACCCACAAGCTCCCGCATTGCCCTGATCGGAGTTAGCCCAGAGCTGTGTAGTAGCTCTAGGGCAACCGAGCGTCGATACTCATGCGAGAGGAAACTAACCCTGCGCCGGAGGACCATGTCAAACTCCGTAGCGGCGGCCAGTCCGCGACACCAGCCAACTGCCAGCCATCACACCCGGGGATGATGGATACCGCCCCATCAGATTTGTACAACACAGATCTAGATGGGGCCCGCTCATGGCAGCCGACAAATCCGGCCACAAAGTAGTCGCACCCGAGCTAGCCCCTCACCCCCATCGCCTCCTCATAGGACGCCCCGCCTCCTCCGACTGAAGCAAAGCACTCCCTACGTCCACCATCCCACCCTCATACGCCCGCGGGAAGGCTCGTCGGCCACCGCAGCCAATAGCTACGGTTGACCCCCATCGAGAGCACAACCGAGCCCCCAGCAGCACCCTGTGCCGGCAACCAGCCTCCAGGCGCTAGATCCGTTCGGATCTGGCCAGACGCCCGCCCGCACGCCGCTACCATGTCCGTACCACCGCAGCCGCCGCACCACACCTAGGCCTCAGGTCATTGCCGCGCTGCCACCAGCCGACTACAACGCCGCCTCACAGGCCCGTCGTCGTGCTGCTAGGCCTCGTAGCAGCCCAGCACCGCCACCCAAAGGCGTCGTCTCGCGCCGGCCCCGACGGACGATGGAGAAGGAGATGCCCCCCCTGCCGCCGCACCGACCGTGCTTTGACCGACTGCGCCTACCGGCGACGGCACGGTAGGGAGGGAGGTGGGGAGAAGAGGGGTTGGTGGGTAGGTCTATGAACTGAAACATGTACTACAAGCACATGAACAAACAAGTAGGATGTGAACAAATCATACCCTCCGGTAGGCCAGGCTAGGGCCGCAACGAATGCAACAACTTTGGCATTTTCCCCTGCCTTGTTCTTGGTGGCATCGTCGTTGCCCATGGAGTCGATGCAGGGTAAGTATTCGAAGTAGAGCAGGACGGAGACAAGGACGGATCGGGAGAGTCGCACCGAGACACTCCCCAAAAACCTTATCGCCCTTCTTCCGGGCAGGATCTCGAAGGACGGGATTTCGGAAGCACCTGCTATCTCGACCAACCGTGCATGTGGCTGTCGGGATGGGATCACCAAAGGCAACATGGTGAGAGAAACTTTGGATGATGACTAGGGTTGTGCAAGGAGGGAGTGGGAGTGTTGGCTGCACTGGCTAACACTTCCTTATATAGGCCATCAGATAGGGGAGCATGGGCTTAGGCCCACGACCAAGTCTCGAATAGCCCACAATCCAACGTCTTGGATAATAGCACTTCTATTAGCAACTCGTTTATTAATTAACCATTCCTGACCGGTAAAAATAAGTGCATAGGTGTGAACTCGGCTCAACTCATTCCCACAACCCCCGACGCGCAAGTCGTGCCCTGGCGAGGCATGGCGAGACGAATGACGGAGGAGAAGGAGTGCGTGTGTACCACTCCTCTCCCCAAGCTCTCAATTACATGTGGTAGAGCAACCCTTATAAAGGAGTCTTAACCCTTCTTAATTAGTTGTTAAATTATAGCTGGTCTTTGACCCATATGAGATACTAATTTTTGATTAATCTCTAAGGCCTAGGTATGTGTATAGCAAGTGATGGGAATTTTAGTACCACATTCCTAGAATTTGTTGCGGTAGCATGAAACCTGACATCAACAAGTTTCAAATCCACTCATCGTCACGGCTCTGCACGACATCATGTGGCCATCGCAGAAACTACCAACCAAAACACACAAACCTCTCGACAAAACCCACAAAAATGTCATACAAAACGCAAAGTAGAGATCATCATGAGAATCGTCTATTGGGGAATGTTGCATGGGAAACAAATTTTTTCCTACGCACACGCAAGATCTATCCATGGTGATGAGCATCTACGAGAGGGAGAGTGGATCTATGTACCCTTGTAGATCGCTAGGAGGGATGCGTTAAGAAACGCGGTTGATGTATCGAACGTCTTCGCGATCCAAATTGCTAGCCGTCCCGCGATCCAATCACGATCCACCCCGATCTAGCACCGAACGGATGGCACCTCGGTGTTCAGCACACGCACATCTCGATGACGATCTGCGCCTTCTTGATCCATCAAGAGGGAGCGGAGAGGTAGATAAGTTCTCCGGCAGCACGACAGTGCGGCGGCGGCGGTGGTGGAACTATTCCGGCAGGGCTTCGCCTAAGCACCGTCGGAATATATTTTGTGGAGGAACCAGGGAGTAGAGAACTAGCATATGGACTTGTGTGTTTTGGGGATCTATTCCTCTAGTATATATAGGAGGGAGGGATGAGGAGGCAGCCATACGGTTTCCCTAGGTGCTTTGGCCGAAGGAGGAGGTGGAGGAGTCCACCTCCAATCCTACTCCAAGTAGGATTCCAATCCTACTAGGAATCCTTCACCCACTTGGTTTTTTTCCTTATTGTTGGAGATATGCCCTAGAGGCAATCATGTATGATGATATTTCCTATGTGTTTATGAATAAAGATAGTCCTTGGACATTATCATTGATGTGTATTAACAAGTAGGTGACTTGTTTGTGAGACTATGCATTGTATAATAACTTTCCTAAATGGTCCCTAGTCCAAAGGGTTGTGTGGACGCACAACTAATCAGACTAGCATATGACACGGTGGATGGTTCGGTCTCACTAACCATGTAGCACTGGATGCTAGCCGGATAATATGGACTCAGAAAGGTCTGGTCGGATTCGACATAGTCATATCCGAGTCGAGATAAGGTCTGAGTTGGACAGACCCAACTATGAGACGCAGTGATAGGTCATCTGTGAGTCTCTAGTACAACATACGTTCTATGTCCTAAGACCTGAGCTGGCGCATGTACTCGGCATGGTGATAGACTTGCTTTGGGCCGACCAAACGCTACTCTATGACTGGGTAGTTACAAAGATAGGTTTCGGACTTGTCCAGGCCCATGCTGCGAGACATGGTCGAGCAAGATGGGATTTGCCCCTCCTACTAGGAGAGATATACTCTGGGGCCCTCAGGTGATCCGACCTGGATAAGCATGGCCATGCGATGAGGATTATGAGATAATCCGAATGTTGGTCGGATTCACCGGAACGAGAAAGAGGTCGTGTTGCAACAAGGATGACCATGTCTCCTTGTGCACAACAACATATATCGTGTGGCAAAGGGAATAGAAATGTGAAGTATAGGTTCGCCTAACCAGCTTCATCGGACACTTGGAGTCAGCACGTCTTGCTAGAGGCCGCTACCGACTGGTCAAGTCGGATGTCATATGACTAGCGACCAAGTGGAAGAGAACCTAAAGGGTCGCGCGCTTAAGGGAAGGAACACGTGGGCTTTAGGATCCGTGCGAGGCCCAAGAGTTGAGCCGTGCCGGATGCCTATATATAGTGGAGGTGCGGAACACCCATCTGGTTGATCGCTTTGGCGTCGTCATTAGGGCTTTGCATGAGTTGCAACTATCCACCTTCACTCGTCGCCGCCGACCATGTGATCGGACCTAGCAGTCCGCCGCACGGGTGTTCCTCCTGCACGTGCGGATACTGTTAGAGGCGATGCACTTGCGCCGCTCCGGCGAACCTATACGTGGGATC
Source organism: Hordeum marinum (assembly GCA_022496015.1). NCBI lineage: Eukaryota > Viridiplantae > Streptophyta > Magnoliopsida > Poales > Poaceae > Hordeum > Hordeum marinum. The sequence goes on from CM039672.1 coordinate 220,300,036, forward strand.
CGGCGACCGGCAGTTCGAGGGAGATCGGAACGGCTGTTCGAGGGAGATCGGACGAGGAGGAGACAGACCACACGAACGCGCTGCCCCAACTCTACTTCTATTGCACGTCTAGTGGTAACAATCTGTGATCCATCTCCGTGGCATGTTCTTGGATGTTCTGCGCGTAGGAAAATTTTAATTCGCATGCGATGCACCTACGGTAGAACCCAACAGTGGTGTCAGAGCCTTTGTTATAGGATTTGGATTCAGATCAGATGCATATGTGATATGCGGCGGCGGCGGATGAGATCTGTCGTCGTTCATAAGATCGGCTGTGTGCACGGTTGATAAGATCAACTACACATCGGGATAGATTGAGGCTATGTTTTCTGTCAATCGGAATCGATGAGGTCGTGACACAACCTACCCCTACCGATCGGTATCCGCCATATGGATTAACCGTGAAACGTAAATCCGAATTGGGTTCGCAATGATCGATGAGATCGGTCAGATCAGAAAATTCGGCATAATCGAAGTGCAGATGCGATCTGTAATTTCCGAAAATGTCGGGCGCCGACCGCACCCGTGAGGGCCGCTGCCCCTTCGAACCCCGCCTGCTAACCGGCTAGCGGGACCACCGTGTGCATAGCGCCTTGTATTTCGTACATGATCACACAAAATTGTAGAATGCGATTCTATGCATAAGTTTGTTTTGCAAGTTTGATGTGAATAGTATGGCTCATATGTATGTGATGCATGTATGTAATTTAACATGACCTGCGTGTCATGATTGTCAGCCGGCAGGAGCCAAAGTGTTGTCATTATATTGTATGACGACCTGCGTGTCGACTTGTGATTCTCTGTAAATTCATTACTAGTTATAGTAGTTGGAGGACAGAGATCAGTTCGAGGCTTTGGCGTCCTGGCGAGACGGACAAGATGGAGTTCCGCCTTGGTCATCGGAGTTGGAGCCGACCTGGAAGGATGTCCATGAAGGAGCCATACTATTTCACATATTTATGTTTATATGTAATTGATATTGCTTCTTGTTTCTATGCATGTTAGTATGGTAGAAAGATCCCTCATTAATACCAAGCACATTGCCATTCTGGATGTTGCACCTTCGCATGTCAAGTACGTCTAGTGGTGGGCTCATAAAATTGAGGTGCTACTAGGTGTCCTTGAACTTGAGGGTTCATGTCGGACATGGGCATGCACTGCATCAGGTTAACTTGACAAGGCTATCAAAATGGTTTTGGGCCTTGTGGCAGAGAAGGTTGGGAGCCGGGGTATGAGATACCTACCCAACCGACAAGAGTCGTATAGAGATACGATTAGCAAGGAGTTCCTTACCAAATAGGAAAGTTGGCTAGCAGTGATGCTAAAGCTCACTAGTCGCTCGCGCTAGACGGGTCCTAAATCACTGAGAGTTTGCGGAGGGATGCTGACTTCAGTGGGAGTAGTTATGTTTAAGGCTTGAATTACTCTACATAAACACATTGCTTAATGATTGTATATATTTTTTTGTAGATCAATGGCACCATCTGCTCAACCCAACTTTGCATTGAAATCAATTCTGGAAAAGGATAAACTGAATGGAACAACCTTTACCACCTGGTATAGAAATCTGAGAATTGTTCTCAAGCACGATAGAAAGGAACATGTTCTAGAGGATCCACTTCCAGAGGAACCTGCCGAGAATGCTAACGCCACAACCAAGAATGCCCACCAAAAACTCGTTGATGAATCAAACGAGATCGGTTGCTTCATGCTGGCTTGTATGGAGCCCGATTTGCAACAGCATTTCAAAAACATTCAGGCTTTCGATATGATCGAGAGTTTGAAGAGCATGTTTCAGGTGCAGGCTAGGACCAAAAGGTTCAACGTCTGGCAGTCCTTGACGGATTGTAAGCTGGAGGAGGGTGATCCACTGAGCCTGCATGTGATCAAGATGATCGGGTACATGCAAGCTTTGGATCGGTTAGGCCTCCCACTTGGGGACGAGCGGTCCACGGATGCAATTTTGGGTTCTCTTCCACCTAGCTATGGGGCGTTCGTCTCAAACTATCATATGCAGGGCATGGATAAGAAGCTCACTAAATTACATGGGGTGCTCAAGGTGGCAGCGCAAGATATTAAGAAAGGCACGCATCAAGTGTTGATGGTGCAGAACTCGGCTAAATTCAAGAAGAGTTGGTCCAAGAAAAAGGGTAAGGCAAAGGGCACGGAGAAGACTGTCTCCGCCGCCGAGCCAAAGTCCGGACCGAACTCAAAGACCATTTGCTTTCACTTCAAGGAAGCTGGTCACTGGAAGAGGAACTGTAGCAAGTGGCTTGCTGAGCACGGCAAGAAGTCCGGAGATGCTTCTTCAGGCAAAGGTACACTTGTTACATATGTTATAGACATTTACCTTGCTGACATACCTAGTCGCTCTTGGGTATTTGATACATTTACCTTGCTGACATACCTAGTAGCTCTTGGGTATTTGATACCGGATCGGTTGTTCATATTTGCAACTCGATGCAGGGGCTGGTAAGAACTAGGCGTGCGGCACAAGGGGAGATTGACATCAGGGTCGGCAACAAAGCAAGAGTTGTTGCGTTCGAGGTCGGCACGATGCAGCTCAAGCTTCCTTCTGGATTTATTTTGGAATTGAATAATTGTTATTACATTCCCGCACTTAGTCGGAACATTATTTCTGCCTCATGTTTGATGAGTCAAGGTTATGAATTCAATATAAAGGATAATGGTCGTTCATTTTTTTGAATGGAATGTTCCATGGCTATGCACCCATAGTAGATGGGTTATTTATTTTAAATCTAGAAATAGAACCAATCTATAACGTGAATGTCAAGAGGCATAAGCCTAATGAGATAAATCCAACATACTTCTGGCATTGCCGGCTTGGACACATTAGTCTGAAATGCATGAAGAAGCTCCATGATGATGGACTCCTAACCTCGTCCGACTTCGGGTCGTTCGAGACATGCGAATCATGCTTGCTAGGCAAGATGACTAAGTCTCCTTTTGCAAAGAGTTGCTAGAGGGCGTCCGAGCTGTTGGAGCTTATACACAATGATGTGTGTGGTCCAATGAGCACAACAGCCAGAGGTGGCTATCAGTACTTCGTGACTTTTACTAATGACTTGAGTAGATATGGATATATCTATTTGATGAGGCACAAGTCGGAAACTTTTGAAAAGTTCAAAGAGTTTCAGAACGAGGTTGAAAATCAGCTCGGCAAGACGATAAAACTTCTACGATCAGATCGTGGAGGTGAGTACATGAGCCAGGAGTTTGATAATCATCTGAAAAGCCGAGGTATAGTACCTCAGGTCACACCTCTGGGTACGCCGCAGAGAAACGGTGTGTTAGAACGGAGAAATCGAACCTTGTTGGACATGGTCTAGTCGATGATGAGCAAATCGGATTTACCCTTGTCATTCTGGGGATACGCTCTAGAAACTGTAGCTTTCACACTTAATAGGGTACCATCAAAATCCGTAGACAAGACACCACATGAGATGTGGACTGGGAAGAGTCCTAGTTTGTCTTTTCTAAAGAGTTGGGGTTGTGAAGCATTTGTCAAGCGACTCATGTCAGACAAGCTTACGCCCAAGTCGGATAAATGCATATTGTGGGATATCCGAGGGAAACCTTGGGATATAACTTCTACAACCGAGAAGGGAACAAAGTGTTTGTTGCTCGGAACGGGGTTTTCCTATAGAAAGAGTTTCTCAATCGGGAGGCCAGTGGGAGAACGGTGCGACTCGAAGAAACTCGAGAGCCACTCGGGGACGACTCGGCTAGTGATGAGATCATACCGGAGTTGATCAAGGAACCCGTAGTGGAGTCGGCACCGGAGCCACGAAGGTCGGAAAGATTGCGTAGACTGCGCGATGTATTGTTGCTGGAAAGCGATGAGCCGGCCACGTATGCAGAAGCGATGGTGAGCCTAGATTCCAAGGCATGGCTAGAGGCCATGAGATCCGAGTTAAAGTCCATGGATGAGAATCATGTCTAGGACTTGGTTGATCCGCCACCTAGCGTAGTTGCCATTGGTTGCAAATGGGTCTTTAAGTAGAAAACCGATGTGGATGGAAATATTCAGATCCACAAAGCTTGGCTTGTCGCTAAAGGTTATGGACAAGTTCAAGGAATTGACTATGACGAGACCTACTCGCCGGTAGCGATGCTAAAGTCAGTGAGGATCATACTAGCTATAGCTGCATATTTCGATTATGAGATATGGCAGATGGATGTCAAAACGGCTTTCCTTCATGGAAAACTAAAAGAGGATGTATACATGATACAACCCAAAGGTTTTGTCGATCCAACTAACGTTGGTAAAATATGCAAGCTCAAGAGATCCATTTATGGATTGAGGTAAGCAGCTCGGAGTTGGAACATTCGTTTTGATGAAGTCATCGTTGACATTGGTTTCATCAAGAACGAAGAGTACTATTGTTTATACAAGAAGTCTAGTGGGAGCTCGGTAGTATTTTTGATCTTGTATGTGGATGACATATTGCTGATCAGAAATGACGTTTCGATGCTGAACTCGGTCAAGGAATCATTGAATCGAAAGTTTTCAATGAAAGACCTTGGAGAGGTAGTGTACATTTTAGGCATCAAGAACTATAGAAATAGATCGAGGAGGCTGCTCGGCTTGAGCCAGAGCACGCACATAGACAAAGTGTTGAAGAGGTTCAATATGAGTGAGGCCAAGAAAGGGTTCTTGCCCATCTCACATGGTGTAAGGCTAAGCAAGACTCGGAGTCCTACGACTTCTGATGAGCGAAACCAGATGAGTAGGATTCCATATGCCTCGGCAATTGGATCCATCATGTATGCCATGCTATGTACACAGCCTGATGTTGCCTATGCAATAAGCTTAACAAGTAGATACCAGGCCGACTCAGGTGAGAGTCACTGGGAAGTGGTGAAAACTATCTTGAAGTACCTGAAAAGGACTAAAGAGATGTTCCTAGTTTATGGAGGTGAGGAGGATCTCTGCGTAAAGGGTTACGCTAATGCTAGTTTCCAAACTAATAGGGATGATTGTCGATCGCAAACTGGATTCGTGTATGTCATGAATGGAGGAGCAGTGAGTTGGACGAGTTCCAAGCAAGATACGATGGCCGACTCCACAACAGAGGCCGAATACATTGCGGCTTGTGAAGCCGCAAAGGAAGGTGTTTGGATTCGGAAGTTCCTAGAAGATGTTGGTGTGTTCTTGGGCTGGTCAAAACCGTTGGACCTTTATTGCGATAATTCAGGTGCCATCGCACAGGCCAAGGAGCCGAGACAACACCACAAGACCAGGCACATAGACCAAAAATATCACTTGATACGAAAGCTCGTAGAGAAAGGTGATACCAATTTGTGCAAGATTCATATGAATGCAAATGTTGCAGATCCGTTGACTAAGCTGCTTCCACAGCCCAAGTATGAGGGGCACGTTAGAGATATGGGCATTCAATGTCTATTTGATTGACTCTAGTGCAAGTGGGAGACTGTTGGAGATATGCCCTAGAGGCAATCATGTATGATGATATTTCCTATGTGTTTATGAATAAAGATAGTCCTTGGACATTATCATTGATGTGTATTAACAAGTACGTGACTTGTTTGTGAGACTATGCATTGTATAATAATTGTCCTAAATGGTCCCTAGTCCAAAGGGTTGTGTGGACGCACAACTAATCAGACTAGCATATGACACGATGGATGGTCTGGTCTCACTGACCATGTAGCATTAGATGCTAGCCGGATAATATGGACTCAGAAAGGTCTGGTCAGATTCGACATAGTCATATCCGAGTCGAGATAAGGTCTGAGTTGGACAGACCCAACTATGAGACGCAGCGATAGGTCATCTGTGAGTCTCTAGTACAACATACGTTCTATGTCCTAAGACCTGAGTTGGTGCATGTACTCGGGATGGTGACAGACTTGCTTTGGGTCGACCAAGCGCTACTCGATGACTGCGTAGTTACAAAGGTAGGTTTCGGGCTTGTCCAGACCCATGCCGTGAGACATGGTCGAGAAAGATGGGATTTGCCCCTCCTACCAGGAGAGATATACTCTAGGCCCCTAGGGTGATCCGACCTGGATAAGCATGGCCATGCGATGAGGATTATGAGATAATCCGAATATTGGTCGGATTCACTGGAACGAGAAAGAGGTCGTGCTGCAACAAGGATGACCATGTCCCCTTGTGCACTACAACATATATCGTGTCGCAAAGGGAATAGAAGTGTGAAGTACAGGTTCGCCTAACCAGCTTCATTGGACACTTGGAGTCGGCACGTCTTGCTAGAGGCCGCTACCGACCGGTCGAGTTGGATGTCATCTGACTCGCGACCAAGTGGAAGAGTGTTGGGGAACGTTGCATGGGAAACAAAAAATTTCCTACGCACACGCAAACCTATCCATGGTGATGAGCATCTACGAGAGGGGAAGTTGATCTACGTACCCTTGTAGATCACTAAGCGGGAAGCGTTAAGAAACGCGGTTGGTGTAGTCGAACGTCTTCGCGATTCAAATTGCCGAGTGTCCCGCGATCCAATCATGATCCGTCCCGCGATCTCGTCACGATCCGTCCCACGATCACGTCATGAACCGTCCCGCGATCCAATCACGAACCGTCCCGTGGCCTTGATCACGGTCCTTCCGATCTAGTACCGAACGGACGACACCTCCGTGTTCAGCACACGTGCAGCTTGATGACGATCTCCACCGTCTTGATCCAGCAAGAAGAAGTGGAGAGGAGGAAGAGTTCACTGGCAGCATGACGGCGCTCTGGCGATGGTGGTGGAGCAATTCCGGTAGGGCTTCGCCTAAGCACTGCGGAAATACGATCTAGAGAAGAAAATATGCACCGATGGAACGGGTAGCACGTGGCTGGAAAAACTAGTGCAAACAGCCCCAAATCCACCAGTATATAAAGGAGGGAGGGAGGAGGGCTGGCTTGGCGCAAGGGCCAAGCCAATTCGGCCGCAAAAGGGAGGGAGAGAAGGACTCTCCTTCTCCAATCCTAGTTGGACTAGGATTGCTCCCTATTGGCCCTTTTTTCCACCTTTTCTTTAGGCCTTTTTCCTCCTGGCGCCATGGGCCTTTTGTGTCTGTTCCACCAGCCCACTAAGGGCTTGTTATTAATCTCCCACAGCCCATGGACCCTCTAGGGTCGAAATACCCCTCCCGGAGGTCTCCCGGTACACTACCGATGAGCCCGAAACTTTTCCGGCGACCAAACTGGGACTTCCTATATATGAATCTTTACCTCCGGACCATTACGGAGCTCCTCATGACATACAGGATCTCATCCGGGACTCCGAACAAACTTCGGTCACCACCATACATAACTCTATACTACCGAAACGTCACCAAACCTTAAGTGTGCAGACCCTACGGGTTCGAGAACTATGTAGACATGATCGAGACACCTCTACGGTCAATAACCAATGGCGGGACCTGGATGTCCACATTGGTTCCTACATATTCTACGAAGATCTTTATCGGTCGAACCTCTATGTCAAGGATTCAGTCAATCCCGTATGATGTTTGCTTTGTTCTTTGGTATGTTACTTGCCCGAGATTCGATCGTCGGTATCTCCATACCTAGTTCAATCTCGTTACCGGCAAGTCTCTTTACTCATTCCATAATACAAGATCCCACAACTAACAATTAGTCACATTGCTTGCAAGTCTCATTGTGATGTTGTATTACCGAGTGGGCCCTGAGATACCTCTCCGTCACACGGAGTAACAAATCCCAGTCTCGATCCATGCCAACTCAACAGACACCCTCGGAGACACCTGTAGAGCACCTTTATAGTCACCCAGTTATGTTGTGACGTTTGATACACACAAGGTACTCCTCCGATATCTGTGAGTTGCATGATCTCATGGTCATAGGAACATATGCTTGACATGCAGAAAATAGTAGCAATAAACTGACACGATCATAAGCTACGTTTGTAGTTTGGGTCTTGTCCATCACATCATTCTCCTAATGATGTGATCCCGTTATCAAATGAAATCTCATGTCCATGGCTAGGAAACCTTAACCATCTTTCAATCAACGAGCTAGTTCACTAGAGGCATACTAGGGACATAGTGTTTGTCTATGTATCCACACATGTATCCATGTTTCCAATTATACAATTATAGCATGGATAATAAACGATTATCATGAACAAGGAAATACAATAATAAACACTTTATTTATTGCCTCTAGGGCATCTTTCCAACAAAGAGAACCTAAAGGCTCGCGTGCTTAAGGGAAGGAACACGTGGGCTTTAGGATCCGTGCGAGGCCCAAGAGTTGAGTCCACGCCGGATGCCTATATATAGTGGAGGTGCGGCACACCCATCCAGTTGATCACTTCGGCGCCATCATTAGGGCTTTGCATGAGTTGCAACTAGTCACCTCTACTCGCCCTCGTTGACCGTGTGATCGGACCTAGCAGTCCACCGCACGGGTGTTCCTCCTGCACGCGCGGATACCGTTAGAGGCGGTGCACTTGCGCCGCTCCGACGAACCTGTACGTGGGATCCGACGACCGGCTGTTCGAGGGAGATCGGAACGGCTATTCGAGGGAGATCGGACGAGGAGGAGACGGACCACACGAACGTGCTGCCCCAACTCTACTTCCGCTGCACGACACTACGCGTCTAGTGGTAACAATCTGTGATCCATCTCCGTAGCATGTTCTTGGATGTTCTGCGCGTAGGAAATTTTTAATTCGCATGTGATGCACCTACGATAGAACCCAACACTTCTCCCACATATCCGTAACACTTCTCCCACATCCTAGCCGCATGGGACTCTTGGGGCTGGCTTGCCCAACCCACACAGGGCTGGTGCACCACCCCTTAGGCCCATGTGGCCTCCTGGCATGGGTGTCCCCTCCCGATGGCCATCTGGCACTCCCGGTACACTACCGGAAATACCCGAAACTTTTCCGATGGACAAAATGGGACTTCCTATATATCAATCTCTACCTCTGGACCATTCCAGAGCTCCTTGCGACGTCTGGGATCTCATCCGAGACTCTAAACAACCTTCGGTCACCACCATACATAACTCAATACTACCGAAATGTCACCGAACGTTAGGTGTGTAGACATGATCGAGACACCTCTACGGTCAATAACCAATAGCGGGACCTGGATGCCCATATTAGTTCCTACATATTATATGAAGATCTTTATCGGTTGAACCTCTATGTCAAGGATTCAGTTAATCCCGTATGATGTTCCCTTTGTTCTTCAGTATGTTACTTGCCCGAAATTTGATCGTTGGTATCTCTTTACCTAGTTCAATCTCGTTAGCGGAAAGTCTCTTTACTTGTTCCCTAATACAAGATCCCATGGCTAACACTTTAGTCACTTTGCTTGCAAGGCTTGTTGTGATGTTGTATTACCGAGTGGGCCCTGAGATACATCTCTGTCACACGGAGTAACAAATCCCAGTATTGATCCATGCCAACTCAACACACACCTTCGAAGATACCTGTAGAGCATCTTTATAGTCACCCAGTTATGATACGACATTTGATACACACAAGGTATTCCTCCGGTGTCAGTTAGTTACATGATCTCATGGTCATAGGAAGAGATACTTGACATATAAAAAACAATAGCAATAAACTGACACGATCATATGCTACGTTCATAGTTTGGGTCTTGTCCATCACATCATTCTCCCAATGATGTGATCCCATATCAAATGACATCTCATGTCCATGGACAGGAAATCTTGACCATCTTTGATCAACGAGCTAGTCTACTAGAGGCATACTAGGGACATAATGTTGTCTATGTACCCACACATGCATTTGAGTTTCCAATCAATACAATTATAGCATGGATAATAAACAATTATCATGAAAAAGGAAATAAAATAATAACCATTTTATTATTTCCTCTAGGGCATATTTCCAACAGTCTCCCACTTGCACTAGAGACAATAATCTAGCTCACATCACTATGTGATATACATTGTAATGAATCTAACACCCATACAGTTCTGGTGTTGATCATGTTTAGCCCTTGGCAGAGGTTTAGTTAACGGGTCTGCGACATTCAGATCCGTGTGCACTTTACAAATATTTATGTCCTCCTCTTTGATGTAATCGCGGATGGAATTAATGCGTCGCTTTATGTATCTACTCCTCTTTTGAAACCTTGGTTCCTTGGCTAGAACAATGGCGCCAATGTTGTCATAGAATAGAGCCATTGTATTCAGTGCACTGAGAACTACTCCAAGATCTGTCATGAACTCCTTCATCCAGACACCTTCCTTCGCCGCCTCCAAGGCTGCGATGTACTCCGCTTCGCATGTAGAATCGGCTACCACGCTTTGCTTGGAACTCGCCAGATTACCACTCCCCCATTGAGAGTAAATACGTATCCGGTTTGAGACTTACAGTCATCCGGATCAGTGTCAAAGCTTGCATCGACGTAACCCTTTACGACGAGCTCTTGATCACCTCCATAAACGAGAAACATTTCCTTAGTCCTTCTCAGGTACTTAAGGATATTCTTGACCATCATCCAGTGCTCCATTCCTGGATCACTTTGAAACCTTCCGGCCATACTTATGGCAAGGATGACACCGGGTCTTGTTCACAGCATTGCATAAATGATAGAGCCTATGGCTGAAGCATAGGGGATGACACTCATCTTTTCTCTATCTTCTGTAGTCACCGGGCATTGAGTCTTACTCAACTTCACACATTGCAACACAGGCAAGAACCCCTTCTTGGAATGATCCATTTTGAACTTCTTCAAAACTTTGTCAAGGTATGTGCTATGTGAAAGTCCTATTAAGCGTCTTGATCTATCTCTATAGATCTTGATGCCTAATATGAAAGCAGCTTCTCCTAGGACCTTCATTGAAAAACTCTTGTTCAAATAACCCTTCACGCTTTCAAACATTTCTATATTGTTTCCAATCAAAAATATGTTATCCACATATAATATTAGAAACACTATAGAGATCCCACTCATTTTCTTGTAAATAAAAGCTTCTCCATAAACTTGTATAAACCCGAGCGCTTTGATCACCTCATCAAAGCGAAGATTCCAACTCCGAGATGCTTGCATCAGTCCATAAATGGATCGCTGGAGTTTGCAAACTTTGTTAGAATTCTCTGATTGACAAAACCTTCTAGTTGTATCATATACAACTCTTCCTTAAGGAAACCATTAAGGAACATTGTTTTGACATCCATCTGCCAAATTTCATAATCAAAAAAGGTAGCTATTACTAACATGATTCTGACGGACTTAAGCCTCGCTACGGTGAGAAGGTCTCATCGTAGTCAAATCCTTGAACTTGAGAAAAACCCTTTGCCACAAGTCGAGCTTTATAGACGTGGACATTACCATCTGCATCCGTCTTCCTCTTAAAGATCCATTTGTTCTGAATGGCCTTTCGCCCTTCAGGTAATACTTCCAAAGTCCATACTTTGTTTTCATACATGGATCCCATCTCGGATTTCATGGCCTCTAACCATTTATCGGAATCCTGGCTCATCATAGCTTCTCCATAGCTCATAGGTTCATCGTTGTCCAACAACATGACCTCTAAGACAGGGTTGCCATACCACTCAGGAGCAGTACACGTCCTTCTCGACCTACGAGGTTTGATAGTAAGTTGATCTGAAGCTTCATGATCATCATCATTAATTTCCTCTTCAACTGATGCAGGCTCTAAAGAAACATCTTTCTGTGTTGCGCTACTCTCTGGTTGAAGTAAAGGTTCAATAACCTCATCAAGTTCTATTTTCCTCCCACTCAATTCTTTCAAGAGAAACTCTTTCTCGAGAAATGTTTCGTTTTTAGAGACAAACACTTTGACTTCGGATCTGAGATAGAAGGTATACCCAATTGTCTCTTTTGGGTATCCTATGAAGATGCATTTCTCTGCTTTGGGTTCCAGCTTTTTAGGATGAAGCTTTTTGACATAAGCATTAAATCCCCAAACTTTAAGAAATGACAACTTTGGCTTCTTGCCAAACCACACATCATATGGCATCGTCTCAAAGGATTTAGATGGTGCCCTATTTAAAGTGAATGCAGTTGTCTCTAATGCATAACCCCAAAACAATAGTGGCAAATCGGCAAGAGACATCATAGAACGTACCATACTAATAAGGTCCGATTACGATGTTCGTACACACCATTATGCTGTGGTGTTCCAGGCGGTGTCAATCGTGAGACAATTCCATACTATCTTAAGTGACTGCCAAACGTATAACTTGAATATTCTCCTCCTCGATCAGATTGTAGGAATTTAATATTCTTGTTACGATGATTCTCAACTTCACTCTGAAATTGCTTGAACTTTTCAAACGTTTAAGACTTGTGTTTCATTAAGTAAATATACCCATATCTACTTAAGTCATCAGTGAAGGTGATAAAATAATGATATCCACTGCGTGCCTCAATGCTCATCGGACTGCACACATCAGTATGTATGATTTCCAACAAGAAACTTGCCCATTCCATTGTTCCAGAGAACAGGGTTTTAGTCATCTTGCCCATGAGGCATGGTTCACATGTGTCAAGTGATTCAAAATCAAGTGACTCCAAAATTCCATCAACATGGAGCTTCTTCATGTGTTTTACATCAATATGACCTAAGCGCCAGTGCCACAAGAAAGTGGTACTATCATTATCAACTTTACATCTTTTGGCATCAATGTTATGAACATGTGTATCGTCACTATCAAGATTCAATAAGAACAAACCCCTCACATTGGGTGCATGACCATAAAAGATATTACTCATATAAATAGAACAACCATTATTTTCTGATTTAAATGAGTATCCGTATCACAATAAACAAGATCCAGATATAATGTTCATGCTTAACGCAAGCACTAAATAACAATTATTCGGGTTCATCACTAATCCCGATGGTAATTGAAGAGTGAGCGTGTCGATGGCGATCACATGAACCTTGGAACCATTTCCCACGTGCATCATCACTTCGTCCTTAGCTAGCCTTCATCTATTCCATAGCTTCTGTTTTGAGTTGCAAATGTGAGCAACAGAACCGGCATCAAATAGCCAGGCACTACAACGAGAGTTGGTAAGGTGCACATCAATAACATGTATATCATATATAACTTGTTTGGTGTTGGCAGCCTTCTTGTCGGCCAGATACATGGGGCAGTTCCGCTTCCAGGGACCAGTTCCCTTGCAATGAAAGCACTCAATTTCTGGTTTGGGTCTAGCTTTGGGTTTCTTCACCGGAGGGTCAACTACTTTGCCACTCTTCTTGGAGTTACCCTTCTTGCCCTTGCCATTCTTCTTAGAACTAGTGGTTTTATTGACCATCAACATTGATGCTCTTTCTGGATTTCAGACTTAATGATTTTTAGCATCGCAAACAACTCGGTGATTGACTTGTTCATCCCGTGCATGTTATAGTTCATCACGAATCTCTTGTACCTAGGTGGCAATGATTGAAGAACTATGTCAGAGATCGCCTCCGGCGGAGGGGGCATCCCTAACTCAGCCAGATGGTTCGAATACCCATACATTCTGAGTATATGTTCACTGAAAGACTCGTTCTCCTCCATCTTGCAAGCATAGAACTTATCAGAGGTCTCATACCTCTTGATCTGGGCATTCTTCTCAAAGATAAACCAAAACTCCTAGAACATCTCATATGCTCCGTGACGTTCAAAATGTCTTTGAAGTCCCAGTTCTAATCCATACAACATTGCACATTGAACTATTGAGTAATCTCTAGAACATGCCTGCCAAGCGTTCTTAACGTCTTCGGACGACACGGGAGCGGGTGGATCACCAAGCGGTGCATTAAGGACATAAGCCTTCTAGGAATCCATGAGGATAATCCTCAGATTACGGGACCAGTCTACAAAGTTACTTCCATCATCTTTTAACTTGGCTTTCTCCAGGAATGCATTAAAATTTAGGGGAACTATTGCGTGAGCCATTGATCTACAACATAAATTTGCAAAGGTTACTAAGACTATTGTTCAAGATAATGAGTTTAGTTAATCAAACTACTAAAAAATCCCACTCAAATTGAAATCCCTCTGGTCATCTAAGTGATACATGATCCAAATTCACCAACCCAAGTCCGATCATCACGTGAGATGAGGTGGTTTCAATGGTGAACATCATCATGTTGATCATATCTACTATATGACTCATGTTTGACCTTTCGGCCTCTTATGCTCCGAGGCCATGTCTGTACATGCTAGGCTCGTCAAGTTTAACCCGAGTGTTCTGCACGTGCAACACTGACTTGCACTCATTGTATGTGAACGTAGAGTCTATCACACCCGATCATTGATACGTCTCCAACGTATCTATAATTTTTGATTGTTCCATGATATTATATTATCTGTTTTGGATGTTGTATATGCATTAATATGTTATTTTATATTATTTTGGGGACTAACCTATTAATCTAGAGCCTAGTGCCAGTTTTGTTTTTTCCTTGTTTTTGAGTTTCGCAGAGAAGGAATATTAAACAGAGTCCAAATGGAATAAAACCTCTGGAATGATTTTCTCTGGAATAAAAGGAAGCCACGAGACTTGAGAACCAAGGCAGAGGAGCTTCCACAAGGCCACAAGCCCTAGGCCCGCAGCCAGGGGGCCACCCGCGTCGGGCAGGCTTGTGGGCCCATGGCTGCCCCTCTAACCCTAATCTTCGGCCTATAAATACCCAAATATTCCACCATTATCAGAACGAGCCACGAAAACACTTTTCCGCCGCCAGAAGCCTCTGTTCTCGAGAGATCCAATCTTGGAGCCTTTTCCGGTAATCTGCAGGAGGGGGATTCGATCATGGAGGGCATCTACATCAACTCCATTGCCCCTCCGATGATGCGTGAGTAGTTCACCATAGACCTATGGGTCCATATCTAGTAGATAGATGGCTTCTTCTCTCTCTTTGCTTCTCAATACCATGTTCTTCATGATCTTCATGGAGATCTATTCGATGTAACACTCTTTTGGGGTGTGTTTGTCGAGATCCGATGAATTGTGGGTTTATGATTCATATTATCCATGAATATTATTTGAGTCTCATATGATTTCTTATATGCATGATTTCATATCTTTACAAGTCTCTTCGAGTTATTGGTTTGGTTTGGTCAACTAGATTGGTAATTCTTGCAATGGGAGAAGTGCTTAGTTTTGGGTTCAATCTTGCGGTTTCCTCACCCAGTGACAAAGTAGGGGCAGCGAGGCACATATGGTATTGTTGCATAAAGGGTACAAAGAAGGGGTTTTCATCATATTGCTTGATTTTATCCCTCTACATCATGTCATCTTACTTAATGTGTTACTCTGTTCTTCATGAACTTAATACTCTAGATGCAGGCAGGAGTCGGTCGATGTGTGGAGTAATAGTAGTAGATGCATAATCGTTTCGGTCTACTTGACATGGACATGATGCCTGTATGCATAATCATTGCCTTGGATATTCTCATAATTATTCACTTTTCTATCAATTGCTCGACAATAATTTGTTCACCCACCGTAATACTTGCCATCATGAGAGAAGCCATCTAGTGAAACCTATGGCCCCCGGGTCTATTTTCCATATTATATTTTCAGATCTAAAACCAAAACTCCCCAAAATACTTGCTGCCATCTTTTTACTTTTAGTTTTACTTTCCGTTAAAGCATCCTATTATATCTATCTCTACTAGATCTCATCCTTGCAAATAACCGTGAAGGGATTGACAACCCCTTTATAGCGTTGGGTGCAAGAGTTTGGTTCTTTGTGCAGGTACATCTATTGGTGACTCGATTGTATCTCCAACTGGATTAATACCTTGGTTCTCAAAAACTAAGGGAAATACTTATCTACTTTGCTGCATCAAATCGTTCCTGTTCACAGGAAACCAACGCATGCTCGAGAAATAGCAAGAAGAATTTCTGGCACCGTTGCCGGGGAGATACATAGCAAGTCAGGATAAGAACTCTCTCTTCAACTTGCCAATTTCTGGTTTGGTTGCCGGGGAGATCTACATCAAGCCTACCAAGTACCCATCACAAACTCATCTCTTGCATTTACTTTATTTGTCGTTCGCCTCTCGTTTTCCTCTCCCCCACTTCACCAACTTGCCGTTTTATTCGCCCTCTTTGTTGTTTGGCTTTTTCTCGCTGGATCTCTTTAGTTTGCTTGTGTTGCCATGTGCTTCCTATTTGCTTGCATCTTTGCTTGCTAAAAATCTATTGTTATGGATCCCCATCCACTTGCTAATCTTTTCAAAATACCAAATTATGATGAACCAATTGCTAGTGAGTTGAGTGTACTTGATTATCTCTATGAAGTTTTGCTTGATATTCATGAATCTGAAAATTGTGATGAGTGATTCACGATGTTTCCTTGAATGAAATGCATGATTGCAATGACATTGTTATAAATTTTATTAATGTCAATTATGTTAATGATATGCAAAACTACAAGCTTAGGGATGCTATATTTGATGAGTTTTCCATGACCACTACTTATTGCAATGATCATGATTGGGGTGATAATGCTTCTTATGATCTTGATAATTTATTTAATACTCATGATGAATATGATATTGAAAGTGGGTTTGGAAGAGTGTCAAATTTAGGCATTATTGATCCCACTATTTTCGAGAGTGTTCAATCTTATGAAATTTTTGATAAAACTGGGTTTGGATAGGTCATGACTTTAGTTAATGATAATCCCACTATTTTGGAAGAGTATCAACTTTGCATGCATGTGGATCATGAAGAGAAAATTTTATATGATAGTTATATTCTTGAATTACTTCATGATTCTACTTAAATTTATTATGAGGGAGGAACATATGCTTGTAGGAATTGCAATAATATTAAGTTTCCTCTCTATGTGTTCAAAGTTTTGAAGTTATGCTTGCTTTGCCTTCCTATGCTAGTTAATTCTTGTTCCCATAAATTGTTTGCTCACAAAATACCTATGCATCAGAAGTAGGTTATAAGTAAATGCATTTTAATTCTATTCATGATGCTCTTTAGCATATCTCAACTACTACTTTTTATGTGAGCATCATTGAAATCGTTTTGCCTAGCTAGGGCGTTAAACAATAGCGCTTGTTGGGAGGCAACCCAATTTTATTTTGCTTTCTGCTTTTTGCTTCTGTTTTGGTGTGTTTGGCACATTATTTATTCTGTAATAATTGTGTTTTTGTGTTTAAATTAGTGTTTGAGCCAAGTAAAACCTTTGGGGTGATCTATGGTAGTTGTTGATTTGATCTTGCTGGAAAACAGAAACTTTTGCGCTCGGTCCAGTAATTTTCTGAATTTTTAAGAGCGTCAAATTGATATTACATTTTTACACAAATTTCTCTGTTGTGCTAATTTTTCAGAATTTTTAGAGTTCCATAAGTATTCGAAGTTTACAGATTGCTACAGATTGTTCTGTTTTTGACATATTCTATTTTTTTGTGTTGTTTGCTTATTTTGATGTATCTATGGGTCGTATCGGGGGGTATGAGTCATGTAAAAGTTAGAATACTGTAGGTATTACACAAATACAACTAAATAATAAGTTCAAAACAGTACCTAAAGTGGTGATTTATCTTTTTATACTAACGGATCTCATGAGTTTTCTGTTGAGTTTTGTGTTGTGAAGTTTTCAAGTTTTGGGTGAAGATTCGATGGACTATGGAATAAAGAGTGGTAAGAGACTAATCTTGGGGATGCTCAAGGCACCCCAAGACATATTCAAGGATACCAAAAAGCCTAAGCTTGGGGATGCCCCGGGAAGGCATCCCCTCTTTCGTCTTCAATCCATCGGTAAATTTACTTGAGGCTATATTTTTATTCACCACATGATATGTGTTTTTCTTGGAGCGTCTTGTATGATATGAGTATTTTGCTTGTTAGTTTGCCACAATAATCCTTTGCACACATCTTTAGAGAGGGACACACTGAATCATGAATTTATTAGAATACTATATGTGCTTCACTTATATCTTTTGAGATAGGCAATGTTGCTCTAGTGCTTCACTTATATCTTTTTAGAGCATGGTGGTGTTATATTTTATAGAAATTATTGAACTCTCGTTCCTCACTTATATTATTTTGAGAGTTCCTTAAACATCATGGTAATTTGTTTAGGTTATGAATTTAGTCCTAATATAATGGGCATCCAAGAGGGATATAATAAAAACTTTCATATTAAGTGCATTGAGTACTATGAGAAGTTTGGTTCCTTGCATATAGTTTTGAGATAATAGAGATAGTAATATGAGAGTCATGCTAGTGAGTAGTTGTGAATTGGAATAGATACTTGTGTTAAAGCTTGTGATTCCTGTAGCATGCACGTATGGTGAACCGTTATGTAACGAAGTCGGAGCATGATTTGTTTAATGATTGTCGACCTTTGTGTGAGGGTCGGGAGTGCGCGATGGTTAACTCCTACCAACCTCTCCCCTAGGAGCATGCATCTAATGCTTTGTTTGATAACTAATAGACTTTTGCAATAAGTATGTGAGTTCTTTATGACTAATGTGAGTCCATGGATTATATGCACTCTCACCCTTCCACCTTTGCTAGCCTCTCTAGTGCCATGCAACTTTCGCCGGTACACCACACCTCCCTTCCTCAAAACAGCCACCATATATCTTCCTCAAAATAGCCACCATATATTCCTCAAAACAGCCACCATACCTACCTATCATGGCATTTCCATAGCCATTCCGAGATATATTGCCATGCAACTTCCACCATATAGTTTTTATGACATGCACCATCACTTTCATAGTGCATATAGAGTCATATTTTGTCATAGGAATCGAGTTGTAATTTCTCTTTTTCTTTGAGTTATAAGTAAATAAAAGTGTGACGATTTTTCATTAATAGAGCATTGTCCCATGAGAGAAAAGGATGATGGAAGCCATGACTACCTCACAAGTTGGGACGAGTAATCGGACTTTAAAAAAATAAAAGAGGCCAGCGAAGCCCAATCAAAAAAGAAATAAAAGAGGCCAAAGAAGCCCACCAAAATAAAAAGAGAGAGAAAGATAGAAGGGACAATTGATACTACCTTTTTCCACACTTGTGCTTCAAAGTAGCACCATGATCTTCATGATAGAGAGTCTCCTATTTTGTGACGTTCACATAACTAGTGAATATTCATCTTGCACGACCACTTAGTTTACTTTTTGAGCTTTCATACACTTATAGCTCTAAGTGCATTTGTTGCATGGCAATCCCTACTAACTCACATTGATATCTATTGATGGGCATATCCATAGCCCGTTGATATGCGTAGTTGATGTGAGACTATCTTCTCATTTTTCCCTTCGCACCGCCTCCATATTCTATTCCACCTATAATGCTATATCCATGGCTCACGCTCATGTATTGCGTGAGAGTTGAAAAGGTTTGAGAACACCAAAAGTGTGAAACAATTGCTTGACTTGTTCATCGGGGTTGTGCATGATTTAGATACTTTGTGTGGTGAAGATGGAGCATAGCCAGACCATATGATTTTGTAGGGATAACTTTCTAAGACCATGTTATTTCGAAAAGACATGACTACCTTGTCGGTGTGCTTGAAGTATTACTATTTTTATGTCAAAATTAGACTATTGTTTTGAATCTAACGGATCTGAATATTCATGTCACAATAAAGAATATTACATGGATAAATATGTTAGGTAGCATTCCACATCAAAAATTCTGTTTTTATCATTTACCTACTCGAGGACGAGCAGGAATTAAGCTTGGGGATGCTGATACGTCTCCAACATATCTATGATTTTTTATTGTTCCATGCTATTACATTATATATTTTGGATGTTTTATATGCATTAATACGCTATTTTATATTATTTTTGGGACAAAACTATTAATCTAGAGCCTAGTGCCAGTTTTTGTTTTTTCCTTGTTTTTGAGTTTCGCAGATAAGGAATATTAAACGGAGTCCAAACGGAATAAAACCTCCGGAATGATTTTTTCTGGAATAAAAGGAAGCCACGAGACTTGAGAACCAAGGCAGAGGAGCTGCCACGGGGCCACAAGTCCTAGGCCCGCGGCAGGCTTGTGGGCCCATGGTTGCCCCTCTAACCCTAATCTTCAGTCTATAAATACCCAAATATTCCATCATTATCAGAATGAGCCACTAAAACACTTTCCCGCCGCCAGAAGCCTCTGTTCCCGAGAGATCCAATCTTGGAGCCTTTTTCGGTAATCTGTCGGAGGGGGATTCGATCACGGAGGGCATCTACATCAACTCCATTGCCCCTCCGATGATGCGTGAGTAGTTCACCATAGACCTATGGGTCCATAGCTAGTAGCTAGATGGCTTCTTCTCTCTATTTGCTTCTCAATACCATGTTCTTCATGATCTTTATGGAGATCTATTCAATGTAATACTCTTTTGCGGTGTGTTTATCGAGATCCGATGAATTGTGGGTTTATGATTCATATTATCCATGAATATTATTTGAGTCTCTTCCAGTTTCTTATATGCATGATTTCATATCTTTGCAAGTCTCTTCGAGTTATTGGTTTGGTTTGGCCAACTAGATTGGTAATTCTTGCAATGGGAGAAGTGCTTAGTTTTGGGTTCAATCTTGCGGTGTCCTCACCCAGTGACAAAGTAGGGGTAGCGAGGCATGTATGGTATTGTTGCCATCAAGGGTAAAAAGATGGGGGTTTCATCATATTGCTTGAGTTTATCCCTCTACATCATGTCATCTTACTTAATGCATTACTCTGTTCTTCATGAACTTAATACTCTAGATGCAGGCAGGAGTCGGTCGATGTGTGGAGTAATAGTAGTAGATGTAGAATTGTTTCGGTCTACTTGACACGGACGTGATGCCTATATGCATAATCATTGCCTTGGATATTCTCATAATTATTCGCTTTTCTATCAATTGCTCGACAGTAATTTGTTCACCCATCGTAATACTTGCCATCATGAGAGAAGCCATCTAGTGGAACCTATGGCCCCGGGTCTATTTTTCATATAATATTTTTTGATCTAAAACAAAAATCCCAAAAATAATTGCTGCCATCTTTTTACTTTTAGTTTTACTTTCCGTTCAAGCATCCTATTATATCTATCTCTACTAGATCTCATCCTTGCAAATAACCGTGAAGGGATTGACAACCCCTTTATAGCGTTGGGTGCAAGAGTTTGATTCTTTGTGCAAGTACATCTATTGGTGACTCGCTTGTATCTCCTACTGGATTGATACCTTGGTTCTCAAAAACGGAGGGAAATACTTATCTACTTTTGTTGCATCAAACGTTCGTCTTCACGGGAAACCAACGCATGCTCGAGAAGTAGCAATCATCACATGGTGTCTCGACACGACGAACTTCCGCGACGGTGCACACTCGGGGAGAACACAATTTTATCTTGAAATTTTAGTGAGGGATCACCTTATAATGCTACGTCGTCCTAAGCAAAATAAGATGCATAAAAGGATTAACATCACATGCAAATCATAAGTGACATGATATGGCCGTGAACGTGTGCTTTCGATCTGCATCTTCAAAGCACCGACATGATCTTCATCCTCACCGGCATGACACCATGATCTCCATCAACGTGTCGCCATGAGGTTGTCGCGCGAACTGTTGCTTCTATGACTATTGCTAACTCATAGCAATAAAGTAAAGCAAAACGGCGAAAATAATTAAAGACAACCCTATGTCTCTTGCCGGTTGCGGTACTCATCGACAAGCAAGTCGTGATATTCTATACAAAACATGATCATCTCATACATCACATATATCTCATCATGTAATTGGCCATATCACGTCACAACATACCCTGCAAAAACAAGTTAGACGTCCTCTAATTGTTGTTGCATGTTTTACGTGGTTGCTACGGGTATCTAGCCAGAACATTTCTTACCTACGCAAAAACCACAATCGTGATACACAAATTGCTATTCAACCTTCTCAAGGACCGCCTTTGTCGAATCCGATCCAACTAGAGTAGGAGAGACAGACACCCGCCAGCCATCTTTATACAACATAGTCACTGTTGGAAATATGCCCTAGAGGCAATAAATAAAGTGTTTATTATTGTATTCCTTCTTCATGATAATCGTTTATTATCCATGCTATAATTGTATTAATTGGAAACATGGATACATAGACAAACACAATGTCCCTAGTATGCCTCTAGTGAACTAGCTCATTGATCGAAAGATGGTTAAGGTTTCCTAGCCATGGACATGAGATGTCATTTGATAACGGGATCACATCATTAGGAGAATGATGTGATGGACAAGACCCAAACTACAAACGTAGCTTATGACCGTGTCAGTTTATTGCTACTGTTTTCTACATGTCAAGTATATGTTCCTATGACCATGAGATCATGCAACTCATAGATATCGGAGGAGTGCCTTGTGTGTATCAAACGTCGCAAGTAAGTGGGTGACTATAAAGGTGCTCTACAGGTGTCTCCGAGGGTATCTGTTGAGTTGGCATGGATCAAGACTGAGATTTGTTACTCCGTGTGACGGAGAGGTATCTCAGGGCCCACTCGATAATACAACATCACAATAAGCCTTGCAAGCAATGTGACTAAGTGTTAGTTGCGAGATCTTGTATTACGGAACAAGAAAGAGACTTGCCAGTAACGAGGTTGAACTAGGTATGGAGATACCGACGATCGAATCTCGGGCAAGTAACATACCGAAGAACAAAGGGAACATCATACGGGATTAACTGAATCCTTGACATAGAGGTTCGACCGATAAAGATCTTCGTAGAATATGTAGGAAACAATGTGGACATCCAGGTCCCGCCATTGGTTATTGACCGTAGAGGTGTCTCGGTCATGTCTACATAGTTCTCGAACCCGCAGGGTCTGCACACTTAAGGTTTGGTGACGTTTCGGTAGTATAGAGTTATGTATGGTGGTGACCGAAGTTTGTTCGGAGTCCTGGATGAGATCTCGGACGTCACGAGGAGCTCCGGAATGGTCCGGAGGTAAATATTCATATATAGGAAGTCCTGTTTTGGTCACCGGAAAAGTTTCGGGCTCATCGGTAGTGTACCCGGAGTGCCGGTAGTATACCGGGAGACCTCCGGGAGGGGTATTTCGACCCAAGAGGCTACATGGGCTATGGGAGAGTGGAAACCATCCCTTAGTGGGCTGGTGGAACAACCAAAAGAGGCCCATGCGGCTGGAAGAAAAAAGCCCAAGAGAAAAGGTGGAAAAAAGGCAAAATAGGTGAATCCTAGTCCTACTAGGATTGGAGGTGGACTCCACCTCCTCCGCCTCCTTTCGGCTGAAGCCCTTGGCTTGGGAAGCCAAGGCTGCCTCCTATCCTCTCTTCCTCCTATATATACTGGTGGTATAGAGGGTTTTTGCACGAGAATTTCAGCCACATGCTACCCGTTCCTCCAGTGCATAGTTTCTCCTTTAGATCGGATTTCTGCCGTGCTTAGGCGAAGCCCTGCCAGAATTGCTCCACCACCATCGCCGGAGCGTCGTTAGGCTGCCGGAGAACTCTTCTTCCTCTCCACTCCTTCCATCTGGATCAAGACGGTGGAGATCGTCATCAAGTTGTACGTGTGCTGAACGTGGAGGTGCCGTCCGTTCGGTGCTAGATCGGAAGGATCGTCATCAAGTTCGTGGGACGGATCGTGATCAAGTTCGGGGGACGGATCATGATCGGATCACGGGATGGATCGTGATTGGATCGCGGGACGGATCGTGATTGGATCGCGGGACGCACGGCGATTTGGATCGCGAAGACGTTCGACTACACCAACCGCGTTTCTTAACGCTTCTCGCTTAGTGATCTACAAGGGTATGTAGATTCACTCTCCCTCTCGTAGATGCTCATCACCATGGATAGATCTGCATGTGCGTATAATTTTTTTTGTTTCCCATGCAACGTTCCCCAACAGTGGCATCAGAGCTAGGTCTATGTGTAGATGAGATCTCGAGTAGAACGCAAAAGGTTTGTGGGCGTTGATGCTTAGATTGCTTCCTCGCTTGGTCAGATTTTGGTTCAGCGGTATTGTGAGATGAAGCGGCCCGGACAAACATTACTCATACACTTACGAGAGACCGGTTCCCTCGACGCAACTTGTTGCCTAGATGGCTTGCGGGTGGCAGTTTCTCTCACTTTAGTTGGATCGGATTCGACAAAGGCGGTCGTCTAGAAGGTTGAAAAGCAAATTATGTATCACCGTTGTGGTTTATGCGTAGGTGAGAATCGTTCTTTCTAGAAACCCGTAGCAGCCACGTAAAACATGCAACAACAATTAGAGGACGTCTAACTTGTTTTTGCAGGGTATGTTGTGATGCGACATGGCCAATTACATGATGTGATATATGTGATGTATGAGATGATCATGTGATGTATAGAATTTCACGACTTGCATGTCGATGAGTACGGCAACCGGCAGGAGCCATAGGGTAGTCTTTAATTATTGTATGACCTGCGTGTCAATCATTAAGCGCTATGTAATGCTTTACTTTATCGCTAAACGGTAGCAATAGTAGTAGAAGCATGTTGGGCGCGACAACCCCGATGGCGACACGTTGATGGAGATCAAGATGATGGAGATCATGGTGTCTTGCCGATGACGATGGAGATCATGCTGGTGCTTTCAAGATGGAGATCTAAAGCACAGGTTCATGGCCATACCATGTCACTTATGAATTGCATGTGATGTTAACACCTTGTTTTGCTTAGTACGACGGTAGCATTATAAGGTGATCCCTCGCTTAAATTTCAAGATAAATTGTGTTCTCCCCGAGTGTGCACTGTTGCGAAAGTTCGTCGTGTTGAGACACCACGTGATGATCGGGTGTGATAGACTCTACGTTCACATACAACAGGTGCAAGCCAGTGTTGCACGTGCAGAACACTCGGGTTAAACTTGACGAGCCTAGCATGTACAAACATGGCCTCGGAACACAAGAGACCGAAAGGTTGAACATGAGTCATATAGTAGATATGATCAACATAATGATGTTCACCATTGAAGCCACCTCAACTCACATGATGATCAGACTTGAGTTGGTGGATTTGGATCATGTGACACTCAGATGACCTGAGGGATGTCAATTTGAGTGGGAGCTTTAGTAATTTGATTAACTAAACTCATTATCTTGAACAATAGTCTAAGTGAACTTTGCATATTTATGTTGTAGATCAATGGCTCGCGCAGTAGCACCCCTGAATTTTAATGCGTTCCTAGAGAAAGCTAAGTTGAAAGATGATGGAGGTAACTTTGTTGACTGGGCCCGTAATCTGAGGATTATCCTCACGGCTTCCCAGAAATCATATGTCCTTGATGCACCGCTTGGTGACCAACCAGAAGACATGACCTCCGAAGACGTTAAGAATGTTTGGGAGGCACGTACTGGAGATTACTCAATAGTTCAGTGTGCAATATTGTATGGCTTAGAACCGGGACTTCAAAGACGTTTTGAACGTCATGGAGCATATGAGATGTTCCAGGAGTTGAAGTTTATCTTTCAGAAGAACGCCCAAATCGAGAGGTATGAAACATCCGATAAGTTCTATGCTTGCAAGATGGAGGAGAATGGGTCTATTAGTGAACATATACTCAGAATGTCTGGGTATTCAACTCGTCTAGCGGAGTTGGGAATTGCCCTTCCGCTAAAGGCGATCACTGACATAGTTCTTCAATCACTGCCACCTAGTTACAAGAGCTTTGTGATGAACTATAACATGCACGGGATGAACAAGTCAGTCGCCGAGCTGTTTGCGATGCTAAAAGTCGCTGAGTCTGAAATCCAGAAAGAACATCAAGTGTTGATGGTAAATAAAACCACTAGTTTCAAGAAAAATGGCAAGGTCAAGGGCAAGGGCAAGAAGGGTAAAACCAAGAAGGATGGCAAAGCAGTTGCTACTCCTGTAAAGAAGCCCAAGCATGGACCCAAGCCAAAAACTGAGTGCTTTCATTGCAAGGGAACTGGTCACTGGAAGCGGAACTGCCCCAAGTACCTAGCTGACAAGAAGGCAGCCAACGACAAACAAGGTATATATGATATACATGTTATTGATGTGTACCTTACTAGCTCTCGTAGTAGTGCCTGGGTATTTGATACCGGTTCGGTTGCTCACATTTGCAACTCAAAGCAGGAACTACGGAATAAACGAAGGCTAGCAAAGGACGAAGTGACGATGCTCTTGGGAAATGGTTCCAAGGTTGATGTGATCGCCGTCGGCACGCTCTCTCTTCGATTACCATCGGAATTAGTGATGAACCTGAATAATTGTTATTTAGTGCTTGCGTTAAGCATGAAACATTATATCTGGATCTTGTTTATTGCGAGACGATTACTCATTTAAATCAGAGAATAAAGGTTGTTCTATTTATATGAGTAATATCTTTTATGGTCATGCACCCAATGTTAGGGGTTTATTCATATTGAATCTTGATAGTGATGACACACATGTTCATAACATTGATGCCAAAAGATGTAGAGTTGATAATGATAGTACCACTTTCTTGTGGCACTGCCGTTTAGGTCATATTGGTGTAAAACACATGAGGAAGCTCCATACTGATGGACTTTTGGAGTCACTTGATTTTGAATCACTTGACACATGTGAACCATGCCTCATGGGCAAGATGACTAAAACGCCGTTCTCTGGTACAATGGAACGGGCGAGTGACTTATTGCAAATCATACATACTGATGTGTGCGGTCCAATGAATGTTACAGCGCGTGGTGGATATCGTTATTTTCTCACCTTCACTAATCACTTAAGTAAATATGGGTATACTTACTTAATGAAACACAAGTCTGAAACATTTGAAAAGTTCAAGCAATTTTAGAGTGAAGTTGAGAATCATCATAACAAGAAGATTAAGTTCCTGTGATCTGATCGAGGAGGTGAATATCTGAGTTATGAGTTTGGCAGTCACTTAAGACAGTGTGGAATTGTTTCACAGTTGACACCGCCCGGAACACCACACCGTAATGGTGTGTCCGAACGTCGTAATCGAACCTTATTAGATATGGTGCGTTCTATGATGTCTCTTGCTAATTTGCCACTATCGTTTTGGGGTTATGCATTAGAGACAGCTGCATTCACTTTAAATAGGCCACCATCAAAATCCATTGAGACGACGCCATATGAAGTGTGGTTTGGCAAGAAGCCAAAGTTGTCGTTTCTTAAAGTTTGGGGATGTGATGCTTATGTCAAAAAGCTTCAGCCTGAAAAGCTGGAACCCAAAGCGGAGAAATGCGTCTTCATAGGATACCCGAAAGAGACAGTCGGGTATACCTTCTATCTCAGATCCGAAGGCAAAGTGTTTGTCGCTAAGAACGGAACATTTCTTGAGAAAGAGTTTCTCTCGAAAGAATTGAGTGGGAGGAAAATAGAGCTTGATGAGGTTATTGAACCTTTACTTCAACCAGAAAGTAGCACAACACAGATAGATGTTTCTGTGGAACCTACGACGGTAGAAGAGGAAGTTAATGATGATGATCATGAAGCTTCGGATCAAGTTGCTATTGAACCTCGTAGGTCGACAAGGCCGCGTACTACCCCTGAGTGGTACGGCAACCCTGTCTTGGAGGTCATGTTGTTGGACAACAATGAACCTACGAGCTATGGAGGAGCAGTGATGGGCCCGGATTCCGAGAAATGGTTAGAGGCCATGAAATCCGAGATGGGATCCATGTATGAAAACAAAGTATGTACTTTGGAAGTATTACCTGAAGAGCGAAAGGCCATTCAGAACAAATGGATCTTTAAGAACAAGACAGACGCGGACGGTAATGTCACCGTCTATAAAGCTCGACTTGTGGCAAAGGGTTTTCCACAAGTTCAAGGAGTTGACTACGATGAGACTTTCTCACCTGTAGCGATGCTTAAGTCTGTCAGAATCATGTTAGCAATAGCTGCTTATTTCGACTATGAAATTTGGCAGATGGATGTCAAAACAGCGTTCCTCAACGGTTTCCTTAAGGAAGAGTAGTATATGATGCAACCCGAAGGTTTTGTCGATCCAGAGAATGCTGACAAAGTTTGCAAACTCCAGCGATCCATTTATGGACTGGTGCAAGCATCTTGGAGTTGGAATAAGCGCTTTGATGAGGTGATCAAAGCGTTTGAGTTTATACAAGTTTACGGAGAAGCTTGTATTTACAAGAAAGTGAGTGGGAGCTCTATAGCGTTTCTAGTATTATATGTGGATGACATATTGCTGATTGGAAACAATATAGAAATGCTGGAAAGCGTGAAGGAATATTTGAACAAGAGTTTTTCAATGAAGGACCTAGGAGAAGCTGCTTTCATATTAGGCATTAAGATCTATAGAGATAGATCGAGACGCTTAATAGCACTTTCACAGAGCAGATACCTTGATAAAGTTTTGAAGAAGTTCAAATGGAACAGTCCAAGAAGGGGTTCTTGCCTGTGTTACAAGGTGTGAAGTTGAGTAAGACTCAATGCCCAGTAACTGCAGAAGATAGAGAAAAGATGAGTGTCATCCCCTATGCTTCAGCCATAGGCTCTATCATGTATGCAATGTTGTGCACAAGACCCGATGTCAGCCTTGCCATAAGTATGGCCGGAAGGTTTCAAAGTGATCCTGGAATGGAGCACTGGCAAGCGGTCAAGAATATCCTTAAGTACCTGAAAAGGACTAAGGAAATGTTTCTCGTTTATGGAGGTGACGAAGAGCTCGTCGTAAAGGGTTACGTCGATGCAAGCTTTGACAATGATCCGGACGACTCTAAGTCGCAAACCGGATACGTATTTATTCTTAATGGGGGAGCGGTAAGCTGGTGCAGTTCCAAGTAAAGCGTGGTAGCTGATTCTACGTGCGAAGCGGAATACATCGCAGCCTCGGAGGCGGCAAAGGAAGGTGTCTGGATGAAGCAGTTCATGACAGATCTTGGAGTAGTGCCTAGTGCACTGAATCCAATGAACTTGTTCTGTGACAACACTGGTGCCATTGCTCTGTCCAAGGAACCAAGGTTTCACAAGAGGACCAGACACATAAAGCGACGCTTCAACTCCATCCGTGATTACATCCTTGAGAAAGACATAAATATTTGCAAAGTGCAAACGGATCTGAATGTTGCAGACCCGTTGACTAAACCTCTTCCAAGGGCTAAACATGATCAACACCAGAACTGCATGGGTGTTTGATTCATTACAATGTAAATCACATAGTGATGTGAACTAGATTATTGACTCTAGTGCAAGTGGGAGACTGTTGGAAATATGCCCTAGAGGCAATAAATAAAGTGTTTATTATTGTATTTCCTTGTTCATGATAATCGTTTATTATCCATGCTATAATTGTATTAATTGGAAACATGGATACATGTGTGGATACATAGACAAACACAATGTCCCTAGTATGCCTCTAGTGAACTAGCTTGTTGATCAAAATATGGTTAAGGTTTCCTAGCCATGGACATGAGATGTCATTTGATAACGGGATCACATCATTAGGAGAATGATGTGATGGACAAGACCCAAACTACAAACGTAGCTTATGATCGTGTCAGTTTATTGCTACTGTTTTCTGCATGTCAAGTATATGTTCCTATGACCATGAGATCATGCAACTCACAGATATCGGAGGAGTGCCCTATGTGTATCAAACG
Source organism: Hordeum marinum (assembly GCA_022496015.1). Classification (NCBI taxonomy): domain Eukaryota; kingdom Viridiplantae; phylum Streptophyta; class Magnoliopsida; order Poales; family Poaceae; genus Hordeum; species Hordeum marinum. The sequence continues at coordinate 220,329,629 of CM039672.1, forward strand.
TCGCAATGTAACTGGGTGACTATAAAGGTGCTCTACAGGTGTCTCCGAGGGTATCTGTTGAGTTGGCATGGATCAAGACTGAGATTTGTTACTCCGTGTGACGGAGAGGTATCTCAGGGCCCACTCGGTAATACAACATCACAATAAGCCTTGAAAGCAATGTGACTAAGTGTTAGTTGCGAGATCTTGTATTACGGAACGAGTAAAGAGACTTGCCAGTAATGAGGTTGAACTAGGTATGGAGATATCGACAATCGAATCTCGGGCAAGTAACATACCGAAGAACAAAGGGAACATCATACGGGATTAACTGAATCCTTGACATAGAGGTTCGACCGATAAAGATCTTCGTAGAATATGTAGGAACCAATGTGGACATCCAGGTCCCTCCATTGGTTATTGACCGTAGAGGTGTCTCGGTCATGTCTACATAGTTCTCGAACCCGCAGGGTCTGCACACTTAAGGTTTGGTGACGTTTCGGTAGTATAGAGTTATGTATGGTGGTGACCGAAGTTTGTTCGGAGTCCCATATGAGATCCCGAACGTCATGAGGAGCTCCGGAATGGTCCCAAGGTAAAGATTCATATATAGGAAGTCCTGTTTTGGTCACCGGAAAAGTTTCGGGCTCATCGGTAGTGTACCCGGAGTGCCGGTTGTATACCGGGAGACCTCCGGGAGGGGTATTTCGACCCAAGAGGCTACATGGTCTGTGGGAGAGTGGAAACCAGCCCTTAGTGGGCTGGTGGAACAGCCACAAGACGCCCATGCGGCTGGAAGAAAAAAAGCCCAAGAGAAAAGGTGGAAAAAAGGCAAAATAGGTGAATCCTAGTCCTACTAGGATTGGAGGTGGACTCCACCTCCTCCACCTCCTTTCGGCCGAAGCCCTTGGCTTGGGAAGCCAAGGCTGCCTCCTCTCCTCTCTTCCTCCTATATATATTGGTGGTATAGAGGGTTTTTGCACGAGAATTTCAGCCACGTGCTACCCGTTCCTCCAGTGCATAGTTTCTCCTCTAGATCGGATTTCTGCAGTGCTTAGGCGAAGCCCTGCCAGAATTGCTCCACCACCATCGCCGGAGCACCGTCAGGCTGCCGGAGAACTCTTATTCCTCTCCACTCCTTCTTGCTAGATCAAGACGGTGGGGAGATCGTCATCAAGTTGTACGTGTGCTGAACGCGGAGGTGTCGTCCGTTCGGTGCTAGATCGGAAGGATCGTGATCAAGTTCGTGGGACGGATCGTGATCAAGTTTGTGGGACGGATTGTGATCGGATCGCGGGACGGATCGTGATCGGATCGCGGGACGGATCGTGATCGGATCGCGGGACGCATGGCGATTTGGATTGCAAAGACGTTACCAACCGCGTTTCTTAACGCTTCCCGCTTAGCGATCTACAAGGGTATGTAGATTCACTCTCCCTCTCGCAGATGCTCATCACCATGGATAGATCTGCGTGTGCGTAGGAATTTTTTTGTTTCCCATGCAACGTTCCCCAACAGTCACATGTCAGTTGATGGAACCGGTCTCTCGTAAGCGTACGGCTAAGGTTGGTCCGGGCCGCTTCATCCCACAATACCGTTGAATCAAGAAAAGACCAAGGGAGGAAGCAATTTGAGCATCAACGCCCACAAACTCCTTTGTCTTCTACTCGCGATCTCATCTACACATAGACCTAGCTCATGATGCCACTGTTGAAGAACGTTGCATGGAAAACAAAAAAATTTCCTACGCACACGCAAGATCTATCCATGGTGATGAGCATCCACGAGAGGGAGAGTGGATCTACGTACCCTTATAGACCGCTAAGCGGGAAGCGTAAAGAAATGCGGTTGATGTAGTTGAACGTCTTCGCGATCCAAATCGCTAGCCGTCTCACAATCCAATCACGATCCATCCCAATCTAGCGCCAAACGGAAGGCACCTCTGTGTTCAGCACACGTATAGCTCGATGACGATCTCCGCTGTGGAGAGGTAGAGAAGTTCTCCGGTAGTGCGACGGCGCGGCGACGGCGATGGTGGAACTATTTCGGCAGGGCTTCGCCTAAGCACTGCCGGAATCTATTTGGTGGAGGAACTAGGGAATAGAGAACTAGCACGTGGACTTGTGTGTTTTGGGGGCTCTATTCCTCTAGTATATATAGGACGGAGGGAAGAGGAGGAGGCAGCCCTAGGGTTTCCTCCTAGGTGCTTCGTCCGAAGGAGGAGGTGGAGGAGTCCACCTCCAATCCTACTCCAAGTAGGATTCCAATCCTACTTGGAATCCTTCCCCCACTTGGGGTTTTTTCCTTTTCCCACATCCTAGCCGCATGGGCCTCTTGGGGCTGGCTTGCCTAACCCACTAAGGGCTGGTGCACCACCCCTTAGGCCCATGTGGCCTCCCTGCATGGGTGGCCCCTCCCGATGGCCCTCCGGCACTCCCGGTATACTACCGGAAATAACCAAAACTTTTCCGGTGTCCGGGACTTCCTATATATCAATCCTTACCTCCGGACCATTTCAAAGCTCCTCATGACGTCTGGGATCTCATTCGGGACTCCAAACAACCTTCGGTCACCATCATACATAACTCAATACTACCAAAACTTCACCAAACGTTAAGTGTGCAGACTCTGCGGGTTCAAGAACTATATAGACATGACCGAGACACCTCTACGGTCAATAACCAATAGCGGGACCTGGATGCCCATATTGGTTCCTACATATTCTATGAAGATCTTTATCGGTTGAACCTCTATCTCAAGGATTCAGTTAACCCCGTATGATGTTCCCTTTGTTCTTCGATATGTTACTTGTCCGAGATTCGATCGTCGGTATCTCTATACCTAGTTCAATCTCGTTACCGGCAAGTCTGTTTACTCGTTTCGTAATACAAGATCCCGTGGCTAACAATTTAGTCACTTTGCTTGCAAGGCTTGTTGTGATGTTGTATTACCGAGTGGGCCTTGAGATACCTCTCCGTCACACGGAGTAACAAATCCCAGTCTTGATCCATGCCCACTCAACAGACACCTTCGGAGATACCTTTAGAGCATCTTTATAGTCACCCAGTTACGTTGCGGCGTTTGATACACACAAGGTATTCCTCCGGTGTCAGTGAGTTACATGATCTCATGGTCATAGGAACAGATACTTGCCATACAGAAAACAATAGCAATAAACTAACACGATCATATGCTACGTTCATAGTTTGGGTCTTGTCCATCACATCATTCTTCCAATGATGTGATCCCATTATCAAATGACATCTCATGTCCATGGCTAGGAAACCTTGATCATCTTTGATCAACGAGCTAGTCTACTAGAGGCATACTAAGGACACAGTGTTGTCTATGTATCCACACATGCATTTGAGTTTCCAATCAATACAATTATACCATGGATAATAAACATTATCATGAAGAAGGAAATATAATAATAACTATTTTATTATTGCCTCTAGGGCATATTTCCAACACCGTCTGTCCCGAAGAGCGAGAGGGGAAGAGGCAAGTGGCGGAGTTGACGAGTGGGAAGAGGAATAACCTAGTTAAGGGGCCCATTCGCACGATTGCCGACCATGACGTGGCAATGTTCACGCGCCAAGATTTGTGCAAATCAATGAATGGCACATGGAGCATTCGCTTGGATTCATATGAAATATGATGTCATTTTATGGGTGTGAACTGGGCGTAGGTTTCGTGTGGTGGAATCAACCCATCATGATTTAAGTCTTAGACTTGACATGGATGGTCATAATTTTTGGATTTATTTTAGGCCTTTCGACAATATGCATTTAGTGGGAGGAGATATTTCTATCGACTACAAAAATGACTCACGATTTCGTCAATCTCAAAATGTCATGCCGACTCACTATCTCGGAGCTGCTCATTTATAGGGTTGAATGTGATATGAGATCTTCATGGAGGATCTGCTCGATGATGAGAATCAACGCCACCTGAAGGGTACAAAGTAAACATTCGATCTCAGCCAACAACATTGTTAGGTAATGGATAGCTAGTGCAACATGACGAGACCGAATCAAGCTACTACATATGCAACAACCAACGACAAGTATTCACCAAACCACACTCTTAGTTTTCAATCCACGCAACTACGCGCGAAGTTGGAAGCATGAATTGGTCCCTGCCTCAACAGTTGCTGTTGTAAAATCACAAAGTGAGTTTACCCTCTCACAAGGCATGATTACAAGAGCTAAGGAGGAAGTGATCTCTCAAACAAGATTCTGGTTGCATTTATCTAACCTATGTTGAACTCCAATTGCCAAAGAGTTGTGGTTGAAGTGGGGGAAGAGCTATTTATACAAGGAACAACCCTCTCAGTTTAGGTGTGAAACGAGTCCAAAAGAGGGGCTCAAATTCGTGGTAACCAGCTGGGCAAGGGAGCAAACACATGGAAACACGCACAACCATTAATATTGTGGACAACTTACATCGGAACTTACATATCCTTTCACTCAGAACTTCAAATAACACAACATTTGATTTTTCTAAAAGTAGACTTCATATCAGTCCATTTTGTACAACCACACTTGCTGGACACTCATATATTTGTATGGCATGATGCATCAAGTTCCGAGACAAATTTTGGAACTGTGCATGCAACAATTTATTGTTGAGATGGCTTCATATTCTTCCTTGAGGTATAACTAGTTGGCCTTGTCATCAAAACATGCTCTGCATCAGGGCTCAAACTTGTTGTATGGATTGCAGAACGTGTTTCATCATGAGCTAAACTTGTTTCTTCATGAGCTAAACTTGTTTCTTCATGAGCTAAAAGTTGTTGGTTGTCTACAATAATGCACATGAGTAAAATTAGCATGCAAGATTTAGACAGTATAAAAAATTCATGAATATTTGAATTATAACCAGCTAGGAGCGCATTCACCTCTCGTCCTATTTGTTTGGCATGGTTCCTTGTCATGGGACCTATTTAGCTCTTCTTCGTAGAAATGTTACTTGATAGCTGCGATGTATTCTGAAGAGGAGATGATAAACGAGGTGAACCTAGAATGTCTAGAAAATGTATGCACGTGTATGCAAGCATCTACGAATATTTTGTATTAAAAAATGAGAAATACACTTCGGTTCCTGGTTTTATATGCACCCTATATAAAGAATTTTTTTAATGATTAATTAAAAGTCAAAATAGTTTCAAAGTATTTTTAGATTAAACTTAGTTAGTTTTGCACTAGTATATAAATTTTCACGAAAAAAGTCAACATTGACTTCTGGGCAAAAAAGACAAAATTTATTTGCTATCACTATTCACACTATTTTGATCGGAAATTTGTCTTTTTTGAAAAGAAGTCGAAATGTAATTTTCTTTTTGTGGTATTTTTCTTACAAATACAATGAAAGATCAAGTTTATTTTAAAAATATTTTCAGTATTTTTTAATTTCTCGTTGAATTGCTAAATTTTTTTTACATATAAGGTGTATATACATCCAGATTCCAAAAATTCCCGTCCATTAAAAAATACTTAAAACTAAGGTTTCAAAGCGGCGACAACAATGGACTGGATATAGTAGTAGCGTTTATATGGGTGCTGTATGGAGTGGACAAAATCGGGGTCAGTCCGTCAGTCGTGGTATCCCTTCCGCGCAACCACCCGGAAGAACCCAAACAAACAAACAATCCATCCCCCCACGTACGCGTTAGCCGGCCTTCTTCTCCCACGCCCCACCGCCCCCGCCCCACCTCGATTCCTCCCGGCGGCGAGCGCACCGAGGAAGCGATGAATCCCTTCGCGAAGAAGCCAACGCCGCGAGGTACGGCTCAACCCGCCCCCTTCCTCGCCCTTCAGAATTTCGACCGAATTCGGCCTCGGCTCACGCGATCCTTTCCCAATTTGCGCTTCGCGCGCCGGCGCTGTGTAGCTCGGGCTCTGATCGATCGGACTGCTTTCGGGGAGGATCCTAGGGTTTCGTAGGCCTGTATGTCTAGCTCAATCGTTGCGCCCTGAGCTCCGAACCCCTGATTCCGGTTTCTGCTGTGCAGAGGCGATCAGGAACAGCAAGCGGGAGCTGACGAACGCGACAAGAGGTGAGTAGTTTGTACTCTGCCACACCTGGCGCTCAAGTTGATTGCCGTTTTTAAATGCTAATTATTAGGTCAGAGCATACCAAGTTACATGCGCTAGCTGTAGTTTGAACCTAATGCATATGGAAGTTGAATCGAAGGCTGGTTTATTGCATTCGATTGTTTCTGATCAACAGTTCGAGGTGTGTTCGCAAAATAAAATAAAATCAACAGTTAGAGGTAATTGTACTTTCCGTCTAGGTTATCCTCTGATTTAAGGTTCAGTCCCTGTTATTTGGTGTAAATTGAACGGTACTAGTTTTATGGCCACAGCCCACAGCTACACAAATGCTCGAAATTTGATTGAAATTTACTTAAAGCCTTTGGCTGTAGAGCTCAAAAAAGCCCTTGGCGTTGTATAACACGGTTTGAAATACCATCTGTGATTCCGTTCATTATATCGTAATACACATACGATCCAAGCTTTTGCATTTCTTTGAATAGAAGTTGAAACTTAGGAAGTTGAGGTTTGACTGAATTATGAAACATGGAGGGAAATACTATTCTGCATCCTGTCTTAGAAACCACATGTTGAGAATTTCTGTTAATGTCAACTATAACCTTTTATAGAAAACCATGTTAGCCATGCTTTCTCCCAATAGTTTGACTATGCAGGTTCGGAGATTATCTAATTCCTGAAAGTGTGTCATCTGTAGGTATTGAGAGGGACATTGGGACTTTACAGCAAGAGGTCTGTATGTTTAATCACATGCCCTGTCTTGTGTGGTTAATGAGAAAAAAAATGCTCAGGCCAATGGAAATGACTTTATACATTCAGTCATCTGACAAGTTATTAAAGCCTGCTCAATGTAGTTCTTCACGTATTTCACACTCCATATGACGCACACATATTTTCTTGCTGTGTTCCCCTATTTTATTTGTGCCAGTTGAATAAGCAGTAACCATAGCCTCACCTTGTTTTTTGTTCCAATTATCAGGAAAAGAGACTAGTTGCTGAAATCAAAAGGACTGCAAAAACTGGCAATGAGGTTTTATTTCTTATATTTCAGTTTCACGCACTAATTTTGTTCTAAATCATGCAGTATGGTTCTCCTGATTCCCTTCTATTTGTCAGGCCGCAACTAAAATTCTGGCCCGTCAACTGATCAGGTTAAGACAGAAAATATCTACTTTACAAGGTAGCCGAGCTCAGATTCGTGGCATCGCGACACACACACAGGTGAATATTTTTCTGGTTTTTCTTTCTTCCACACATGGTGGTGAGTTAATTTCCTTTTTTTGTTGTTGTATTCTGTCCTTAGGCGATGCAGGCCAACACTTCAGTGTCTGCTGGCATGCAAAGTGCGAGTAAAGCGATGGGAGCTATGAACAAGGTAATAGGCTACCTAACTTATTGGAATGATACATTCCAAGTGTTAAAATTTACTCCCTCCATAAAGAAATGTGCGTTTAAATCACTTTAGTGATCTAAATGCTTTTATATTTCTTTACAGAGGGAGTAGACACCAAGTGTATACTAACACAGTATCCTTGAACTTAAATATCTTACAGTGGCTGCAGAATAAAATTTTGTAAGAATTGGAACACATGTTCTACACTAAATTTTATTTTATTTTTGTTGCAGCAAATGGATCCCGCCAAGCAAATGAAGGTAATGCAAGAGTTCCAAAAGCAATCAGCACAAATGGATATGACGGTACGCAACTTATGGCCAGTACTTCCTACTTTCATAGAATGATTGCTTCCAATTTGACAAGATTTTACATTGTTTTTCTGGCAAACTCACAAGCATATGATGGGTTCCTGTGTTAGATTTTGACACTGTATGCACCTGTATGTACTGACTATCCTTATTATTTGTGCAGAACGAGATGATGTCTGACTCAATCGACAATGTCTTAGACGATGACCAGGCTGAGGACGAAACTGAAGAGCTTGCTAACCAGGTTATTTCCCGTCCAACCTCACTCCAAATTGGTAGCATCTCTTTGAAATACTTTTCCTAGCATGTTTCTTTCATTATTCATTCTTTTCAATGTCTCTTTTAGGTGCTCGACGAGATTGGTGTTGATGTTGCCTCACAGGTAATTGAAGCTGCCAATGAACCCCGTGTTCATTACTATGGTTCTAACTCTTGTTCTAACTTTCTCTTGTGCTGATACTGTTTTGCAGTTGTCCTCGGCTCCCAAAGGAAGAATTGCTGGAAAGAAGGTTGAGGCTGATGAGAGGTATGCAGGATCCTGGATCTGTATCCGTTTATTTTCTTCATTTTTATTATATTCCCCCTTGACCCGTCCTACCTTGTTAAGGAATCCAGGCTACTGTAATTTTTGAACTTCAAACTGGAATGGACCAAGACTACTGTTGTTCTTATGCAACACATCAGAATAGTCAATAAATCCCACTCCCTCCATCCCAAAATAAGTGTCTCAAGTTTAGTACAACTTTGTACTACTTATTTTGGGACGGAGGAGTATTTAAAAAGAGTAAACTCTCGAGTCATAGCCATATGTTTTTGTGTACCAAAAAAAAATGATAAAGTAGTTTAGAAGTAGAACTCTTCCTTTGATTTTGTATTCGTGCTATTTTGTCTATGTTTCTTTAAAAGAAGTAAATAGGATCTAGTGTAGGATTTTATTAGTTATTACTTCGACCTTTGCGGATACACACTTATCTCCATGAGCTATTTATGTACAATTACTCCCCTTGCTTCCATGAATTTACACCTATACCTAATATAAGCTGCCATGTTAATGACACTGGTTACCTTGTTTACAGCTCGGAATTGGAAGAGCTCGAGAAGAGGCTGGCTGCTCTGAAAAGTCAGTAAAGTGACTCCTCTTTGCAACCCTCTCTCCACGCAGAGTGCCTAGGCTTCAAATTCTTGTTGGGGACCTGAAAGACATTTTGCATTTGTGAATATTGGATGGAGGATGGTTTACTAGAAGGTGAGAACGCCAGAGTTCTCTCTCAAAAGGAGTCCTGTAAAAAACATGATTGCTTGGCTATTACTGTAGTCTGCAGTTATCCTAGCAGGCTGAAGTTGATGAGTTTATGCTTCAATGGAGTGATTCGTTCGGCTAGTTACAGTGGTTAAAAGTCGAGATATTTCATATAGTATCTCTTTGCTCGTAAGTTTAATGTGCTTCTTTTACGAGTAGGTTGATTTGGACCTCTGCCTCCATGGAGGCTGAATTTTTGAAAAATTCAAAATTCAAAACTTTTGGTTTCAAAGAAATCTGATTTTTTTTATACAAGTAAACAATGATGTGAGGTGTACGTGTGTAAAATTTGAGGATACAATACGTTGAAATGCGACCTATACAAAAAGGACAAATTCATGGTTTAGGAGGATGAATAACATCATGTTTTTGCATAACTCTCAATTCAACTATTTTGTTCTGAAAATTTACACACTTGTGCATTATGCCTTCATGTATATCTGTATTATTTTTAGATTTTTTTTGAGAATATAAAAGAATGAATTTTCACGAATATTGAATTTTGCATTTTTAAGGCCTTCATGAAGCTCGGCCTTCAAAAGCAATTTCTCTTCTTTTACAGGCTAATTTCCTTGTCTTCATTGAGATTGTTACACACTAAAATCCGTTTCTGGACCAAAAGTAAGACACGTGGGCAGAGCCCAGTTTAGGACCAGAATTACACCTTAATGGTGGCGTTTTTCTTTTGCGGGAACATTAATGGTGGCGTTACGGCAATGGTGAGACACACTGGCGGGCAGATGCCATTTTTTAAAGAAAATCACTTTATTAATTCAAAACAACGGTTATAATTTCGTTCATAGATTCTTCAAACCAATCATTCATAATAGAAAGATCTTAAGTGAAGATCCGTGTAAAATTTTCTTTAAAATTTTTTCTTTCCTTTTTCTAATATATGCTCTGTCACTTGACTGAGACTTTGTTACTGAGATCTATCCACGTCATTTTTAATTACAATGCTCAATCTAGTGGTCGGAATTTCGCAAGCGATATAATAACAATCATCAAAAACTGTTGCCTTTGTTCTTGTAGATCGTCCTCTTCACTCTTCATAGTCTCAATTACTTTCATATTATCAGAGTTAATAATAAGGCGATCAGCCGTGCCCTTTACACCAGTGAAATGCCGAATCTTAATGCTAATGCTTCAGTTGTCAGTGCGTCATCACGTCAATCAATTTTCTAGTTACCCTAACAATGAATTTTTCGCTAGTGTCTGAGAATTGCACCAACTGAACCCCTAAATAAGTCCTGATAAAAAGATGCATCAATATTAAGCTTAACAAAGCAGGAAGGTGGCCGAGTCCAACCCCCTTTTTTCTGGTAGCATTAGGGGAAAGAGCAATAACATAGTTTGCCACCAAATCACGAATCCCCATAACTATCTGGCTAATATATTGAGCTCATAGACTAGTTTACGTCTTTCCCACCACTCGTATCAAGTGGTAATGGTAACCAGCTGACGGACAACGTGAACACGCAAAATAGACGAATCCTACTCCGGCATATGAAATAAAAACTCAAGGACAACCTCACCAACACGGTCAATTTCACAAGCTTTTTTAACCGCAATTTCGAGTCCCAACATTCTCCAGATTTCTTTAGATTTTTCACATTGGAATAAAATATGCTTTGTGTCCTCTGGTCCATTCAAACATGAGGAACATAGAGGTGACACCTTCAAATGTCTATTGGTCAGTGTAACACAACAGGGAACAGTGTGATGCAACATACATCAATATTTTTTTAACCTTGGTCGGACAAGATATTTCCAAATCTAACACCAACTATATTTCCATGTCATTAATTCATCTGAGTTTAATCCCGTGTTATTGATATCATTCCAAAATTTAAGATGAGAACGGTGAAAATAGCATTCCTTGTGAAACTCCATGCTATAAAGTCCGACATATGTTATGAAAGGGGAGAGGAATCGCGAGGACACGTTGTGCATCAATTGGCCACAAAGTTTGTCTAACCAAATCCTCATCCCAACCATTAGTAACATGATCACTAAGACCACACACCTTTGACACAAGATGTCCCCATTCAGGAGTGATAACTTTTCTACCAGGATAATTTGGGATATACGCATCTTCCCAAATATTAATATTTTGGCCATTGCCCACTCTTCATATATAGCGATGCTTCAGATATTGACTCTCGCCATAATACTTTGTCAGGGGCACATGCCATTCTATGGGCCATCCAGTGATGTAGTTCAAGTTAGAGGGGTTCAATATAGAGAGCCCCCGTCCCACCCATCCAAACTCTCTGTGTCGATTGGTTGATTTTGACCTATTTGTCACATATTTTATTCCAATCAGAAGTGTTACTCATATGTTTTCCGTCTCGTAGCTGAAACAAAGACATCATGTTTGTATCAATTCTTTAATCGATTTAAAAAACAGTGCGGTTTGAAAATAAAAAGTAGAAGTATGAACAAGGCCGGATCTAGCTATGGAACATATGTGACACAAGTGTTTATGAGTTCGGCCCCCTCTCGATGGAGGTAAAGACCTTACGTCTTGAGCTTCGAGATGTTTACTTTATTGTGTCTAGAGATTAGAAAGGATAGTGAACCCCTTTCTTTAAATTGGAGGGTGGCTTATATAGAGTGTGTAGAACCCCTAACCCTTGCTATTACAGACAAGATGAAGGGATGCATCGATGATAAACACTATTGGTAGTAACCGACGTGATGCATGATGATAATGTACGAGACTGTGCAGCTCTTGACCTTTCAAATTTTCCTATGACTGTTTGCCTTCTCTCGTCCAATCTTTTATGCACATGCCAAGTGGTCTTGAGTCGTCCGGGTCAATGAGGTCCTTACTATCGTCCGAGTGATGGAGGTCTTCAATGTCGTCCGATTAGATCAGATGATCTAGGATTCCTTATCGACAAGAATTGTGGGCTCTCACTGCCTGAATAATAGGGTCTTCATGGGCCGACCTATTATGGGTGTCCCAACACTGGCGCTCGTGGTTTGTGGTGAGCTTGCTAGCGAGTGGCGGTCTCCAGGGTATCCTACTAGAGTCGCACCTGCCTTTTTAACGCGAAGATCTGCTGGGTTTCCCTTGATCAGGACGTCGGATCGTTGCCTTGTACAGGTGTGGTGAGGCGTCAGAGGGCTCTGCTTGTTGTTACTGGTGTCCTTGTTGCAACACCTACTAGAATGGATGCGACAACTGCTACTTGAGATGCGTTAGGATTCTTCTCGAAGAGTGATGACCCACAACTATAGGGGATCAATCGTAGTCCTTTCGATAAGTAAGAGTGTCGAGCCCAACGAGGAGCAGAAGGAAATGATAAGCGGTTTTCAGCAAGGTAATTTCTACAGGCACTAAAATTGTAAATAGCGAGTAGTTTGATAGCAAGGCAATTTGTAATGAGCAAGTAACGATAACAATAGGTAAGGTGCAGCAAGGTAGCTCAATCCTTTTGTGGCAAAGGACATGCCAAAACTATCTCTTATGGGGAGCAAAGTGTTCTTGAGGGTACACGGGAATTTCATCTAGTCACTTTCATCATGTTGGTTTGATTCGTGTTCGCTACTTTGATAATTTGATATGTGGGTGGACCGGTGCAAAGGTGTTGTTCTTACTTGAACTAACAACCTACTTATGATTAATCCCCTCGCAAGCGTCCGCAACAAGGAGGAAATTATTAAGACAAACTCTAACCATAACATGAAACACGTGGACCTAAATCAGCCCCTTACGAAGTAGCGCATAAACTAGGGATTAAGCTTCTATCACTCTAGCAATCCATCATCTAATAACTACTCCACAATGCATTCCCTTAGGCCCAAGGATGGTGAAGTGTCATGTAGTCTACGTTCACATGACACCACTAAGGGAATCACAACACACATATCATCAAAATATCGAACACAAATCAAATTCACATGATTACTTGCAACATGACTTCTCCCGTGACCTCAAGAACAAAGGTAACTACTCACAAATAATATTCATGCTCAAGATCAGAGGGGTATTAAATAGCATAATAGATCTGGACATATGATCTTCCACCAAATAAACCATATAGCAATCAACTACACAAGGTAATCAACACTACTAGTCACCCATAGGTACCAATCTGAGGTTTTCGTACAAAGATTGAACACAAGAGATGAACTAGGGTTTGAGAGGAGATGGTGCTGTTGAAGATGTTGATGAATAATGGCCTCCCCAAGATGAGAGGGTTGTTGGTGATGACGATGGCTCTGATTTCCCCTTCCGGGAGGGAAGTTCCCCCGGTGAAATCGCTTCGTCAGAGGGCAAAAGTGCTCCTGCCCAAGTTCCGCCTCGAGGCGGCGGCACCTCGTCCCGAAAGTCCTCCTCTAATTTTTAAGGTTTTTTGGGGATTTTATACCAGAAGATAGGATCCAGAGGTGGGCCTGGGTGCCCACCCTCCACCAGGGTGCAGTTAGGGGGGCTAGCACGCCCTGGTGAGGGTGGCCACCTGGTGGCCCCGCTCCGGTAGTTTTCAGCCCAGTATTTTTTATTTAATGCATAAAAAATCTTCATAAATTTCTAGCTTCATTGGAGTTGTGCAGAGTAGGTATCTCCGACATGCTTTTTAAGGGTGCTGAAATCCAGTTGCCGGCATTCTCCCTCTTGATGTAAACCTTGCAAATTGTGAGAGAAAAGGCATTAGAATTACTCCCGAAGCATTATTATGCATAAAACATTATAAATAACAGTAGTAAAACATGACGCAAAATGGACGTATCAACTCCCCCAAGCTTACACCTCGCTTGTCCTCAAGTGAAAGCCGATATCGAAGAACATGTCCACATGGTTTGAGAGAGATGTGTTGATAAAAACAAAACACGGACATAGTAGCATCATGCTTATTATTATAACAACAAAAAAACTAATATATAAATTTCTCATAAAACTTTTATTTAGCAGCATCATATAACTTCTTATGAGCAAGTAACAATTCATCACAACATGGAAGTATAAAGCATAAACCTTATTAGAAACCAATAAACTATGTTCTCAGTCAACTTTGCAACTACAATTCATCATATTTTCAAGAAGGGTCTCATGTAGGAGCCTTTTGGCAAGTCCACATACTCAACCATCATTTAGTCTTCTATGATTGCTAACGCTCACAGCATACCCATGGGCAAAAAGTTTCAACCAGACACATAGAAAGATAGGGGCTTCTAGTTTGCCTCCCAACATATTCACCTCAAGGGTGATGTCAACAATAATAACTCATGCTCACTCATATCCAACTGGTCATACGTGCCTAGATATTTCCTCACCACATAATGCTTGCCAAAGGAGAAAAATAAAAAAGGAATAGGGAAGGATACTTTGATTCTTGCATAAAACTAAGTACTTAAAAGTAAAAGATAGGCCCTTCGCAGAGGAAAGCAGAGGTTGTCATGCGCTTTTTAGTTTGTATGCCAAATCCCTTAATGTAAAAGAATGTCACGTTGCATTGCCTCTTGTGATAGCAGCCTTTATTATGCTGTTTGTCGCTTTTATTACTTTTCCATCACAAGTTTGTGCAACGCTCAATTTTCTCTTACACTAATTGATCCAACACTTTTTAGACGCAATTTTTATTGCCTTGATGCACCGATGACAACTTTCTTGAAGGATCTTGTTCAATCCATAGGTAGGCATGGTGGACTCTCAAACATGAGTTTGGGTTTTGGGTTTTGGATGCACAAGTAGTATCTCTACTTAGTGCGGAATTTTTAGCTAGCAAAGATATTGTGTAAGCACCACATGTTACAGGATCTATGACAATATAACTTCTATGTGAATATGAACAAGCATAAATCATTACGTTGTCTTCCTTGTCCAACGTCAACAATTTTGGCATATAATATTTAATGGGGGCTCACAATCATAAAAGATGTCCATGATAGTTTATTTGCATGTGAATATTCTCTTCCCTAATTTATTCTTTCATGAATTGCATCATTGACTAATGCTATGTTTGCCAATATCCAATGAATTTTATCACTTATACTTTTCTTTATTGCGATGTCATTACTCACCATAAGATTAGCATATGATATTTTCTCATTTATTCTCTTTTATCATGATTGCAACTAGAAAGTAAAGGGGCAAAGGCTCAAACTAAAATTTATTATATAACTCTCACTCGATTACATAGATAGATAGATCATGAAACTAGCACTCGAAAATAGATCACACTAAACTTTTATTCAACTAAATCATGGAAATGATAAGGATCGAAATAAAAAGCAAAGATAAAAGTGATGGTGATACGATTTCGGGGCACCTCCCCCAAGCTTGGCTCAAGCCAAGGGGAGTTCCCATACCCGTGTACTCAGGTCTCCTTTGGTGGTGAAGATGATGAAGGTGGTGGTGATGAAGCATTATCTTTCAGCTCCAATAAATACTTTAATTTGTTGATGAAGCTCCTGAGGTCAATGATATGCTCCTCTAGCAAAATATTTTCACAAGTGAGGAATTTATTCTGAACACGAACCGCCTCGAAAGCCCTGAAAGCTTCAATTTCAAGAGCGGTGAGATGAGGATAGTAAGGCTGAAGAATATCTTCTTCTTCCTCTTCCACCATGCCCATGGGTTTCCCTTCTTCTTGAGCATGATCCTGCATAGCTTCATTGCCCTTATCCTCCTTATTAGCTTCTTTTGGCTCTTCTCTTTTCAGCTACATCTTCATCAACCAAGCATCTTCTTCTATGTTATTAGGAGAGGGAGAAGACATGATGCTTGGTTTGACAGATTTGCAAGGAAAACAACACGAAATAAGAACATAGGAAAATCTCGCGATGCGGAGATCAAAACAGTCGAAGGTATATATAGAGAATTTTTATTCTTGAAACCAAGCAAACGAGAGGAAAACGGAGTCGGGAAGGTTCCCAAGGTGGACACGCTCCACCAGGGCACGCCAGGGATGGCAACCGCACCCTGGTGGGCCATGCCCTCCTTGGTTACCTTCCGGTTTATTTTTTATTTCCTAAAATTCATAAATATTCCAAAACCGATAAAAATATTTTTGTGGATTTTTCGGAGACTGATTACTTACCGTATCACGTACCTCTTTATTTTCACAATTCTGGAGCATTCCTGAAGGTTTCTTTTATGTGCTCCTCCAGTGTCATGGTTTGGATAACATTGCTTTCAACATTAATAGGCGCGCCTGAGATATAGTGTTTAATTCTTTGCCCATTGAACACCTTTGGGTTGGTACCTTAGGCATTATTGATCTTAATAGCTCCAGAGCGATAAACCTCTTCAATAACATAGGATCCTTCCCATTTGGAGAGAAGCTTTCCTTCAAAAAATCTGAAACAAGAATTGTACAGAAGAACATATTCTCCAACTTTGAATTCTTGCTTTTGGATTCTTTTGTCATGCCATCTTTTAACTTTTTATTTAAATAACTTGGCATTTTCATAAGCTTGGGTTCTCCATTCATCTAATGAGCTAATATCAAATAACCTCTTTTCACCAGCAAGTTCGAAGTCATACTTTAGTTCTTTGATTGTCCAAAATGATTTATGTTCTAATTCTAGAGGCAAATGACAAGCTTTTCCATAGACCATCTTATACGAAGACATACCCATATGATTTTTATATGTTGTTCTATAGGACCAAAGTGCAGCATCTAGTTTCTTAGACCAATTCTTTCGGGACCTATTAACAGTTTTTTGTAATATCAATTTTATTTCTCTATTGCTAAGTTCAAATTGACCACTAGGTTGAGGATGACAGGGTGATGCAATTCTATGGTTAACATCATATTTAGCAAGCATTTTACAGAAAGCACCATAAATAAAGTGTGAACCACCATGAGTCATTAGATATCTAGGGACTCCAAACCTTGGGAAAATAACTTCTTTAAGCATTTTAATGGAAGTATGATGATTAGCACTACTAGTTGGAATAGCTTCTACCCACTCAGTGACATAATCAACAACAACCAAAATATGAGTGTACCCATTAGAGGAAGGAAAAGGTCCCATATAATCAAAATCCAAGACATCAAATGGTTCAACAACAAGTGAAGAGTTCATAGGCATTTCCTGATGGTTATTGATATTATCAATTCTTTGGCATTCATCACAAGACAAGACAAACTTACAGGCATCCTTGAAGAGAGTAGGCCAATAAAAACCAGATTATAATAACTTATGAGTAGTTCTATCTCCCTCATGATGTCCTCCATAAGCTTTGGAATGACATTTTCGTAAGATTTGTTCCTGTTCATGCTTAGGTACACAACGACTAATAATACCATACACTCCTTCTTTATAAAGATGTGAGTCATCCCAAAAGTAATGTCTTAAGTCATAGAAGATTTTTTTTATTTTGTTGGTATGTGAAACTAGCTGGAATATATTTAGCAACAATGTAATTAGCATGGTCAGCATACCATGGAGTGTTTTGAGAGACATTTATTGTAGCTAGTTGTTCATCAGGAAAACTATCATCAATAGGTAGTGGGTCATCAAGAATATTTTCTAACCTAGACAAGTTATCAGCTACGGGGTTCTCAGCTCCCTTCCTATCAACGATATATAAATCAAATTCCTGAAGCAAGAGAACCCACCTAATGAGTCTAGATTTAGCATCTTTCTTTTCCATAAGATATTTTATAGCAGCATGATCAGTGTGAACAATAACTTTGGAATCAACAATGTAAGTTCTGAATTTATCACAAGCAAACACGACTGCTAAAAATTCTTTTTCAGTAGTGGCATGATTTCTTTGGGCACTGTCTAGAGTTTTGCTAGCATAATGAATAACATTTAATTTCTTATCAACTCTTTGTCCTAAAACAGCACCAACAACATAATCACTAGCATCACACATAATTTCAAAAGGCAAGTTCCAATCAGATGGTTGAACAATAGGTGCATTGGTTAAGGCTTTCTTTAGTGTTTCAAAGGCTTCTATGCAATCATCATAAAAAAGGGAATATCCTTTAGCAAAAGATTAGTAAGAGGCCTAGAAATCTTTGAGAAGCCTTTAATAAACCTCATATAGAAACCAGAGTGACCAAGAAAACTTTGAATACCTTTGATATCTTTAGGACATGGCATTTTCTCAATTGCATCAACTTTAGCTTGATCCACCTCAATACCTCGTCTGGAAATCTTATGACCCAAGCCAATACCTTCATTAACCATAAAGTGGCACTTCTCCCAATTCAAGACGACATTAGTTTGTTCACATCACTACAACACTCGATCAAGGTTTCTTAAGCAATCATCAAAAGAAGTTTCGTAAACGGAAAAATCATCCATGAAAACCTCCACAATCTTTTCACAAAAATTAGAGAATATAGCAGTCATACATCTTTGAAAGGTAGTAGGTGCATTGCATAAACCAAAAGGCATACATCTATAAGCATAGGTTCCAAAAGGACAAGTAAAGGTGGTTTTCTCTTGATCAGATTGTGACACATATATTTGAAAGAAACCAGAATGTCCATCTAGGAAACAAAAGTGTGTGTTCTTAGATAATCTTTCAAGCATTCGATCAATAAAAGGCTAGGGGTAATGATCTTTTCTAGTAGATTTATTTAATTTTCTAAAATCAATTACCATCCTATAGCCAGTAACAATTCTTTGTGGAATAAGCTCATTTTTATCATTGGGAACAACAGTAGTACCTCCTTTCTTCGGGACACAATGAACGGGACTCACCCATCTACTATTAGCTATGGGATAGATTATACCTGCTTCTAGAAGTTTTAATATTTCAGTTCTTACCACTTCTTTCACCTTGGGATTCAGTCATCATTGGTGATCAACAGCGGTTTTAGCATCAGGTTCCATATTAATCTTGTGCTGACATAGAGTGGGAATAATGCTCTTAATATCATCAAGAGTATATCCAATAGCAGCCCGGTGCTTCCTTAGAATTTTCAATAATCTTTCTTTTTCATGTTCTGAAAGGTTAACACTAATAATAACATGATATATCTTTATCTCATCAAGGTAAGCATATTTTAGAGTGTCGGGTAATTGTTTTAGTTCAAACACAGGATCACCTTTAGGTGGAGGAGGGCCTCCAAGAGTTTCAATAGGCAAATTTTGTTTTAGTAGAGGTTGTTGTTCAAACACAATTTTATCTATTTCATTTCTTTCACGAAAGTGCAAATCATTTTCATGGTCTAGCAAATATTGTTCTAGTGGATCAGTAGGAGGAACAACAATAGAAGCAAGACCAATTATTTCATCCTTACTAGGTAATTATCTATCACGAGGTTGTCTACTAAAGTTGGAAAAATTAAACTCATGAGACACATCACCAAACTTAACACTGACGGTTTCCTTTTGACAATCTATCTTAGCATTAACAGTGTTCAAGAAAGCTCTACCAAAGATAACGGGACAAAAATCATCTTGTGGGGAACCAAGAACTAGAAAATCCATAGGATATTTTATTTTCCCACACAATACTTCAACATCTATAACAATTCCAAGTGGTGTGATGGTGTTATTCCTCTGCTTCTCTATTTCAGCAGGTACTATGTCATTCATAATTTCTTGATATAAGGTAAAAGGAATAACACTCACACTAGCACCCAAATCACATAAGCCATGATAACAATGATCTCCTATTTTGACTGAGACAACAGGCAAGCCAACTACAGGTCTATGTTTGTCTTTTTCATCGGGTTTAGCAATTCTAGCAGCTTCATCACAGAAGTAAATGAAATGCCCATCCATATTTTCTACCAAGAGGGCTTAGGTGCTCTAATATTACTTTTGCGAAGCACAGTTGATACCTTAGCATGTTCATTTATCATAACAGGGAAAGGTGGTTTCTCAATATAAGCAGTAGGTACAACTGGATCAACATTGTGATATGCATATTAACAAGTTGATCTAGTTGAAATTTACACTACGTGCTGAAATTTACTATCACTCCCCGACAAGTTGATCCAGTTGAAATTTATACTACGTGCTGAAATCATTAGTAAATTTCAGCACGTAGTATAAGTTTTTCCTTACCAATTACCACTTACCAACAGTGCTTCACTCCCCGACAACGGCGCCAGAATAGAGTCTTGATGACCCACAAGTATAGGGGATCAATCGTAGTCCTTTCTATAAGTAAGAGTGTCGAACCCAACGAGGAGCAGAAGGAAATGATCAACAGTTTTCAGCAAGGTAATTTCTGTAGGCACTGAAATTGTAAATAGCAAGTAGTTTAATAGCAAGGCAATTTGTAATAAGCAAGTAACTGTAACAATATGTAAGGTGCAGAATGGTAGACCAATCCTTTTGTGGCAAAGGACAGGCCAAAACTATCTCTTATGGGGAGCAAAGTGTTCTTGAGGGTACACGGGAATTTCATCTAGTCATTTTCATCATGTTGGTTTGATTCGTGCTCGCTACTTTGATAATTTAATATGTGGGTGGACCGGTGCTAAGGTGCTGTTCTTACTTGAACTAATAACCTACTTATGATTAACCCCCCCCCCCCCCGCAAGCATCCAGAACTACGTCAAAAGTATTAAGACAAAGTCTAACCATAGCATTAAACATGTGGACCCAAATCAGCCCCTTACGAAGTAGCGCATAAACTAGGGATTAAGCTTCTGTCACTCTAGCAACCCATCATCTAATAACTACTCCACAATGCATTCCCTTAGGCCCAAGGAAGGTGAAGTGTCATGTACTCGACATTAACATGACACCACTAAGGGAATCACAACATACATATCATCAAAATATCGAACACATATCAAATTCACATGATTACTTGCAACATGACTTCTCCCGCGACCTTAAGAATAAAGTTAACTACTCAAAAATAATATTCATGCTCAAAATCAGAGGGGTATTAAATAGCATAATGGATCTGGACATATGATCTTCCACCAAATAAACCATATAGCAATCAACTACACAAGGTAATCAACACTACTAGTCACCCACAGGTACCAATCTGAGGTTCCATGACAAAGATTGAACACAATAGATGAAATAGGGTTTGAGAGCAGATGGTGATGTTGAAGATTTTGATGAAGAATGGACAAACCAAGATGAGAGGGTTGTTGGTGATGATGATGGCTTTGATTTCCCCTTCCGGGAGGGAAGTTCCCCCGGGGGAATCACTCCATCGAAGGGCAAAAGTGCTCCTACCCAAGTTCTGCCTCGAGGCGGCAGAGCTTCGCCCCGAAAGTTCTCATCTGATTTTTTAGGTTTTTTAGGATTTTATACAAGAAGAGGGGCTCTGGAGGTGGGCCTGGGTGCCCACCCTCCACCAGGGCGCGGTAAGGGGGCCTGGCGTGCCCTGGTGTAGGGTGGCCACTTGGTGGCCCCCCTCCGGTAGTTTTCAGCTCCAGTATTTTTATTTAATGCATAAAAAATCTTCGTAAATTTCCAGCTTCATTGGAGTTGTGCAGAATAGGTATCTCCGACGTGCTTTTTCAGGGTGCTGAATTCCAGTTGTCGCCATCCTCCCTCTTGATGTAAACCTTGCAAATTGTGAGAGAAAAGGCATTAGAATTACTCCTCGAATCATTATTATGCATAAAAACATTATAAATAACAGTAGTAAAACATGATGCAAAATGGACGTATCAAAGAGGAAGGGTGATGTAGTAAAGTAGCGAAAAGTATTTCCCTTAGTTAAGAACCAAGGTTTATCGAATCAGTAGGGGTACAATCGAGCAAATACTTGCACCCAACACAAGGAAGAGGGTTGTCAATCCCCTTGTACTTTTTGAATATCAAGGATTAAATCTTACAATGGTATATACATAATTCCAAAATAAAATAAAAATAATAAAATTGCAGCAAGGTATTTTTGTTTTTTAAAATATGATAAAGGTAGACCCGGGGGACATAGTTTTCACTAGAGACTTCTCTTTTTTAGCATGACATAATGTGGTAAACAAATTAATGTTGGGCAATTGATAGAAAAATGAATAATTATGATGATATTCATGGCATGACCATATATATATAGGCATCACGTTAGTGACAAGTAGACCGACTCCTACCTGCATCTACTACTATTACTCCGCCAATCGACCGCTATCCAACTTGCATCTATGGCATTAAGTTCATCACAAACAAAGTAACACTTTAAGCAAGACGACATAATATAGACAAATAAAGACATGCAATATGTCTAGACCCCGTCATCTTATCCTTAATGGGAACAATACAAACAATCACGAGGTGAGGACACCGCAAGATTGAACCCACTACTAATGCACCATTTCCACTGAAGATCGATAGATCAACTTGCCAAAGGAAACCCATAGATCGGAAAACATTACATAGCTATAGAAATCACCCATAATTGATTAAATATTTGCCTCAATTACTTTTAGTGAATAATATGATCATAAACTCGTAATTTATCGGATCCCAACAAACACACCGCACAAAAAACATGGTAGTTAAGATCAAAGAGAAAGAAGAAGTCATCAAGCTAATCACTATGGACCCGTAGGTCTGTGGTAGACTACTCACACATCATCAGAGAGGCGGAAAAGTTGATGTAGAATCCCTCGTGACCGGTTCCCCTCTAACAAGGTGTCAACAAAGGCCTCCAGATGGGATCACGGAAGAACAAAGACTTGCAGCAGCGGAAACATTGTTTCGGTCGCTCTCTATTTTTGGAACATGTGGGAATTTATAGATGTGTAATTAGGTCAGACGTAGCCACAAGGGGCCCACAAGGCATCAGGGCGCGCCCTACCCCAAGCTTAATTCCAGCTCGCAGTCAAGTAGGTAAATGATAAAAACATTTTTTTAATGTTGAATGCTATCTAGCATATTTATCATGTAAATTCTTGTACTGAATGAAATATTGGAAAACGATGAAGTAATCAATATCAACATAATAATATCCATGAATATATGAACATAATAATTACTATTTCAAAATATATGATGTTTAACGAATGTTATCCCTACTCAATGAATTACGTAAGCAATGGCCTTACTCCATCTTCCTAACACAAGCACAAATCATGATCATCCCTATGTTAAGCTATGCATTTAGCTCATACTTTTTCACGCGCTTTAGCATTTCGAAATTACACTCAATACATGAGTGGGAGACATGGACATAGCACTACGGGTAGAATAGAATATGGTGATAGAGATCAAATAGGGAAGACAAAAGTGGAGAAAGTATCGCATCAACTAGGCAGATCAATAGGCAATGGAGAGGCCCATCAATCTATATCAATGCGAGGAGTAGGAATTGCCATGCAACATATGCATTAGAGTTATAAGTATATGAAATCTCAAACTGAAACTAAGTGGGTGTGCATCTAACTTGCTTGCTCATGAAGACTTGGGGCACTTGAGGAAGCCCATTATCGGAATATATAAACCAAGTTCTATAATGAAAATAATTTCCACTAGTATATGAAAGTGACAAATCAGGAGACTCTCTATATATGAGGTGCTACTTTGAAGCACACATGTGGTAAAATGATAGTAGCATTACCCCTTCTCTCTTTTTATATCTCTTTTTTATCTCTCGTAGTCCGGAATCTCATCCTCATTCTTTGGAGGAATCATTAGTCTCCATCATCTATTATTTTTCCTCACTGGGTCAATGCTCTAATAATGATGATCATCACACTTTTATTTACTTACAACTTGATAAACCTATTACAAGATATGACTTTATATGAATGCCTTTGGCGGTTGCTACCTCTTGAGCATGCGTTGGTTTTCCCTTGAAGACGAAAGGGTGATGCAGCAAAGTAGGTAAGTATTTCCCTCAGTTGTTGAGAACCAAGGTATCAATCCAGTAGGAGGAACAAGGAAGTCACCAATGGATGCACATACACAAATAATCAAACTCCTACACCCAACGCTATAAAGGGGTTGTCAATCCCTTCACGGTTATTTGCAAGGATTAGATCCATTAGAGATAGATGTAACAAGTGCGGAAAGTAAAAGGTAAACAAATTGCAGCAAGTATAGATCTGAAAATATATGATGGAAAATAGACCCGGGGCCATAGGTTTCACTAGAGGCTTCTCTCTTGAAGGCAAATATCATGGTGGGTAAACAAATTACTGTCAAGCAATTGATACAAAAGCAAATAATCATGTCGTTATCCAAGGCAATGATCATGCATATAGGCATCACGTCTGTATAAAGTAGACCGAAACAATTCTTCATCTACTACTATTACTCCACACATCGACCGACTCCTGCCTACATCTAGAGTATTAAGTTCATGAAGAACAGAGTAATGCATTAATAAAGATGACATGATGTAGAAGGGTAAACTCAAGAAATATGATGAAAACCCCATCTTGTTACCCTTGATGGAAACAATACAATACGTGCCTCGCTACCTCTACTTTGTCACTGGGTGAGGACACCGCAAGATTGAACCCAAAACCAAGCACTTCTCCCATTGCAAGAATTACAAATCTAGTTGGCCAAACCAAACTAATAACTCGAAGAGACTTGCAAGGATATTAAATCATGCATATAAGAAATCAAAGGAGATTCAAATAAGATTCATGGATAAACTGAACATAAACTCACAATTCATCGGATCTTGACAAACAGACCACAAAATAGCATCACATCGGATAGATCTCCATGAAGATCATGAAGAACATGGTATTGAAGATCAAAGAGAGAGAAGAAGCCATCTAGCTACTAGCTATGGACCCGTAGGTCTGTGGTGGACTACTCACGCATGATCGCAGGGGCAATGGAGTTGATGTAGATGCCCTCCTTGATCGAAACCCCCTCCGGCAGATTACTGGAAAATGCTCCAAGATTGGATCTCTCGGGAACGAAGGCTTCCGGCAGCAGAAAAGTATTTGTGTGGCTCTTTTTGATGTTGGGGGAATATTTGGGTATTTATAGGCCAAGAATTAGGGTTAGGAGACCTGCCAAGAGGCGACAAGCCTGCTAGGCGTGGCCAGGGGGCGCCTAGCAGGCTTGTGGCGCCTTGGCACCTCCCCCGACGTGCACTCCAAGCTTGGATGACTTGTTTCCTTCGAGAAAAATTCCTTCCGAAGGTTTTATTCCGTTTGGACTCCGTTTAATATTCCATATCTGCAAAACTCAAAAACAAGGAAAAAACAGAAACTGGCACTTGGCTCTAGATTAATAGGTTAGTCCCAAAAATAATATAAAATAGCATATTAATGCATATAAAACATCCAAAACAGATAATATAATAGCATGCCATCATAAAAAATCATAGATATGCTGGAGACGTATTAGTGATGTACCAGGATGTGCAATGATCTAGCATAACATGTATTACAATGATTAACGATGACTTCGCCACAAATATCATGTCATCTCTATATGAGCATGCAAAGCAATGTAACGATGAATGCACATGTCATGAAATGGAACAATGGAAGTTTCATGGCAATATATCTCGGAATGGCTATGGAAATGCCATGATATGTAGGTATGGTGCCTATTTTGAGGAAGATATAAGGAGGCTTATGTGTGATAGAGCGTATCATACCATGGGGTTGGGATGCATCGGCAAAGTTTGCACCAACTCTTGAGGTGAGAAAGGGCAATCACGGTACCGAAGAGGCTAGCAAATTGTGGAAAGATGGGAGTGTGTATTGTCCATGAACTCATATCAGTCATAAAGAAGTCACATACCTATTTTAAACGTTTTATTATCTCTCTCAAAGCAAAGTACTACCAGTGCACCACTAGGGAGGAGGTTGGGAGGGCTTAACCATCGCGTTCCCCCGAATCAAACAACACAAGGATTTCAACGAGGAATAAAAGTGCTCCAACATTCTGGTCATGCCACGGGCCCACGGGTGATACTTAAATGAGTATTTAACAACAAGCTTTAACATCAATATCTTTACTAACCAATTATCATGAATCTATACTCTTTCATATTACTATATCAATATAAACAATTCATGCAAGCCATATTTAGTGATCTATATGTAAGTTTTTTTATACCCCCCTTAAATACCTATCATTTTTCAAACTAGTCATTATAACCAATGCATATTACCACTTCCATTTATGACTCTCAAAAAGATTTAAGTGACGCATGAGAGTGCAATAATTTCTAAAAAATATAACCACCGCAGTGATCTAAAGATATAACTGAAGCACATGAGCAACTGCAAGCTCAAAAGATATAAGTAACACACATAGAGTATTCTAACAAATTATGATGAATGTGTGTTTCTCCAAAAAGGTGTGTCCAGAAAACAATGACTGTGATAAACTAACAAGCAAACAAAATAAAACTATAATACATGACTCTCCAAGCAAAACTCATATCATGTGACGAATAAAAATGTAGCTCTAGTAACATATCGATGAATTGTGCACGGAAAGAGGGGATGCCTTACACGGCATCCCCAAGTTTAGATGCTTGGGTCTTCCTTTATTTTTACCTTGGGGTTCCTTGTGCATCCCCAATCTTAGAGTCCTGCCACTCCTTATTCTTTTATCCATCGTGATCTCACCCAAAACTTGAAAACTCCAACACACAAAACTCAACAAAAACCTCATGAGATCCGTTAGTATAATAGGTAAATCATAAACTTTAGGTACTGCATAAACAAATTCATATTTTTTCTTGCATAATACCTATTGTATTCTAACTCTCCCATAATTTATACACCCCAATACAACTCATAGAATCATCAAAATAAGTGCACTATGCAATAAAAATACAATCTGTCTAAAACAGAAAAGTCTGTACTCTCTAATGATCTGAACGAAAAATATACTTCTGTAACTCTGGAAATTCTAAAAATTAGGAAAACTTTGAAAATTTGTAGGGCCATACTGTGTAAAAAACTTCAGCAAATTATCACGTTCCAGCAAAAACCAAAATTTAAATGTCGGGCGTAAAAGTTTCTATTTTTGCACCACATCAATTCTACTAACATCCAAATCATCCCAAAGACTTTACTTGGCACAAACACTACCTAAAATATAAAAACACAATCATTATAGAAGCAACAATCATGTCTTCACACAAAATCAGAAATAAAAAATAAAAAATAAGATAAATATTTGGTTGCCTCCCAACAAGTATTGTTTTATGCCCCTAGCTAGGCATAATTCATAGTTTCAAGTATTATCGTCCAATTACTCAATCAAGCAATAAGACCTTCTAGGAGTTTTAACAAGCATATTCTCAACCATGACACCCTAGGCACAAAGTTGAGGAATTGGTTAACGAGGATAGGTTCCTTTATCTTATCAACATAGTGGGGGTGAACACTAATCATTTTTAAACCCTCATTTTCTTTACTAGATGAGCCACCATTATTTGGCTTAGGAACCTTATATACATAAACAAAGTTTTCCTTATTGCTTGGGGGTTTCTCAATAGGTATAAGGTGAAAAGGCGGAACCCAAAGCATTAATAACCTTTTCTATCTTATCAATTCTAGCAGGACTTTGTTCTACTCTGTCGGTGATGGGTTCTTTTTCTTTCAAAGCCTTTAATGCATTCCCCATTGTAGATCCTAGTTTAGTTAATTGGTTATGGACCTTTTAATCCAAATTTTCAAATTGTTCCAAAGTTGGCATTTTGTTTTTAATAGTTTCAACCTTTGCATAACATGCTCTAGAGTCAATGTCGTTTCATTAATAGTAATAGGTGGAGATCCCAAGAAACTTTCCATGGCACTGGAAACATCTAAAGGGTGACCACTTAGAAAGTTCCATCCGGTAATAGCATCAAGGACAAATCTATACCAAGTATTAATACCCACATAAAAGTTGCAGAGAAGGACAATGGTGGGTTGCTTATGAGTTGATCTATTTTGAACATCGCTAATCCAATACCAAGTAACAAGCACAGAACTAGCCATAGTAGCAAACAGGTAATAAAGCAAACAAGTAAGATAAATATATTTTTATTTTATTTTATGTAACTGAAAATAAAAGCTAAGAAAAGTAGAACAAGTAATTGATAATATGTGTGATGATACCTTTGCGATTGTTTGGTGATACTCCCCGGCGACAACGCCAAAAATTCTTCTGCTACTTGAGATGCGTTAGGATTTTTCCTGAAGAGGAAGGCTGATGTACTAAAGTAGCAAAAAATATTTCCCTCAGTTAAGAATCATGGTTTATCAAACCAGTAGGAGTACAACCGAACAAGCAATTAGTGCTACCTACACACAAAAGAGCAAATGCTTGCACCCAACGCAGGCAAGAGGGTTGTCAATCCCCTTGTACTTGTTGAATAGCAAGGATTAAATCTCATAATTTTAGATAAATAATTGCAAAATAAAATAAAGATAAATAAATTGCATCAAGGTATTTTGTTTTTTATAATATGATAAAGGTAGACTCGGGGGCCATAGTTTTGACTATAGGCTTCTCTCTTTTAGCATGGCATACGTTGGGTAAAGAAATTATTGTTGGGCAATTGAGAAAATAGAATAATTATATCGACATTCATGCCATGATTGTATATATATTAAGGCATTACGCCCGTGACAAGTAGACCGACTCCTGCCTGCATCTACTACTGTTACTCCGCCAATCGACCGCTATCCAGTATGCATCTATGATATTAAGTTCATGACAAACAGAGTAACGCTTTAAGCAAGATGACATAATGTAGACAAAGAAAGACATGCAATATGATCACACCCCGTCGTTTTATCCTTAATGGAAACAATACAAATATGTGTCTGGCTACCCCTTCTGTCATGGAATTAGAACATCGCAAGATTGAACCCACTACTAATACACCACTTCCAATG
Organism: Hordeum marinum; assembly: GCA_022496015.1. Classification (NCBI taxonomy): domain Eukaryota; kingdom Viridiplantae; phylum Streptophyta; class Magnoliopsida; order Poales; family Poaceae; genus Hordeum; species Hordeum marinum. The sequence continues at coordinate 220,358,380 of CM039672.1, forward strand.
AAGAACGATAGATCAACTTGGCCAAACAAAACCCATAGATCAGAAAGCATTACATAGCTATATAAATCACCAATAATAGAATTCAGATTTGACTTAATTACTTTTAATGAATAATTTGTTCATAAACTCACAATTCATTGGATCCCAACAAACACACCGCACAAAATGATTATACTGAATAGATCTCCGAAGAGAACATGTTATTTAAGATCAAAGAGAGATAAGAACGGGTGTGAATCATTCATCGCTGACGAAAGATGTGTCTTTTTCGTTAGCGGAGACTCTGGGATGTTGTGCCAGACTGGTGGCAAGCACACATGGAGGTCGATGTGGTTGTTGATGATGAAGGCCACAACGCCTACGTAGAACGGGCGTGCAAGGTGGGTTGATGTTGACCTGGCCCGTCCCATTGGCGGTAAATGTGAGGGAGCCAAAAGTTAAACTCTCCCCCAGCGAGAGGCCACCGGAGGGTAGAGTAGATCCGATCTGAGATTAATCTCCAGCTGATGCCGCCCATGCCTAGCGTGCCAACTGACCGTGCAAAATATTGTTAGATACCTCGGTAGGGGTCCAAGCGTAGATAGAAGTCACAAATTGTAGGCCACACAAGTGTTTTACCCAGGTTCAAGCCTCTGTAGAGTAATACCCTACATCCTGCTTATGTTTGTTATTCATGGTAGAGGGATACCTCGTGCGAGGGGTTTACATTTGTGTACGATGTTGTTAACGAGAATTTCTATCTGAGAATAGATGCCTATGAGATCCCCCTAGCCTTCCCTTACATACACGATGGATGCTAGGGTTTACATGCGTGTAGATGCGATCTTGGCTGCCGCCGTCCTTGGCTTGGAGGGCAAGAAGGTCTCTAGTGCCTTCTTTAGGGCACCCTTCGACCCCGAGCCTCGTGGGCCCCTGGGCAGGCCCCATGGGGAGCCACCTCCGGTGTATAACACTGTCACTTGTTACTTTAACAATGCCCCGTGATCAGAAAAACGGGATCATCCTGCAACACATGAGCTAGTCTTAGAGGCGAGACTAGGAACCTACTTTGTGTTTATGTCTCCACACATGCATATGAGTTTTTATCCGAATCTCATATTCAAGAACCATAACAATTCTAGCACAAAAATATAAACATTAATTACAAGCATGGAAATGGACAATGACATTTATTATTGCTTCTAGGGATATTTCCAATAGGGGGTGACCTTGAATATCGGCTTTGCTTGGCCCATATGATAAACTATAGGTTGGTATCTATCCATATGCAAATACGGACATGCCTTTATCCAATGGGGTTTGAATATCGCTGGTTCGTCATGGGATAGCTGCTACATAGGGTAGAGCCTTGGCAGGACAAGTTCTTGGAATCGACAAGCAGCCTTGTCCTTAATACTTCAATCTGTCTAGCATTCCCATGTGCATCCTAGGATTTTATTTATTGCAATATGGGGTCCATTAGAAGTTGGATAAAGTGGATAAATTCTAGTCGTAGTTCTTTGGGAGAATGAAAAGGACATGTGGTCATCTGCTCCCCCAACGAAGTTGTAGGTGTGGGGGTTATTAACACGAAATTTTCATGAATTGATGTCTAATGGTCAAGTGGGTGTGGAAAATCCTCATTGGCCAGGAGGTCTTTGGTTGCAAATATCTAGGAATAATTATCTGCTCAAAGAATGGGTGGAGGTTAGCACGACCACCAAAATATCTCAATTTGCCAAGGCAATTTGCAAGATCAAGCCGATGCTTCAACTTCGGTACGTTTCTAGGTGTGTGTTGGGCAGTTTGCTCTCTTCTGGCTTGATCAATAGGTTGGCGAGGATAAACTGAGTGATAGGTTCCCGAGGTTGTTTGCCATCTTGGTTGACCCCGAAGCTAAAGTTGTCGTTGTTTAGGATGGGATGAGGTGGGGCCCTGATGTCAGACGTGCACTTGGGCCCAATAAAACCGAGAAAATGGCTCATTTTGGCTAGAGATCTCACATCTGTCAGACTAGCTGAAGGGCGGGATGAGGTGTCTTGGAGACTGGAGCCTCCGGGCAAATTTTCCACTAGCTCCCTCTACAAAGAAATCTTCAAATCCACGAGGTGGTATGAAAGTTATGTTGATTTGGAAGGCGGGGATTTTGGCCAAAATCAAAATCAACTTATGAAAGGTGGCCAGGAATAGGGTCCCAAGCGGGGACTAGGTTCTCAAATCACATGGCCCATGTATCTCGTGTGGGATGGACCAAAGTTTCTATGGAGTGTGATTCGGAAATTAACGGGCTGTTCTTGGAGCTTTACTGGGTTTGCTAACTTCCATCAACTCGCCCATGAAACACGTGGCAAAGATAGGATATTAGCCTGGATGGAATTTGGGGCCCTCACATGGGCTTTTTGAAATGCATGTAACAAAACCGAGAAAATGGCTCATTTTGGCTAGAGATCTCACATCTGTCAGACTAGCTGAAGGGCGGGATGAGGTGTCTTGGAGACTGGAGCCTCCGGGCAAATTTTCCACTAGCTCCCTCTACAAAGAAATCTTCAAATCCACGAGGTGGTATGAAAGTTATGTTGATTTGGAAGGCGGGGATTTTGGCCAAAATCAAAATCAACTTATGAAAGGTGGCCAGGAATAGGGTCCCAAGCGGGGACTAGGTTCTCAAATCACATGGCCCATGTATCTCGTGTGGGATGGACCAAAGTTTCTATGGAGTGTGATTCGGAAATTAACGGGCTGTTCTTGGAGCTTTACTGGGTTTGCTAACTTCCATCAACTCGCCCATGAAACACGTGGCAAAGATAGGATATTAGCCTGGATGGAATTTGGGGCCCTCACATGGGCTTTTTGAAATGCATGTAACAAAACCGAGAAAATGGCTCATTTTGGCTAGAGATCTCACATCTGTCAGACTAGCTGAAGGGCGGGATGAGGTGTCTTGGAGACTGGAGCCTCCGGGCAAATTTTCCACTAGCTCCCTCTACAAAGAAATCTTCAAATCCACGAGGTGGTATGAAAGTTATGTTGATTTGGAAGGCGGGGATTTTGGCCAAAATCAAAATCAACTTATGAAAGGTGGCCAGGAATAGGGTCCCAAGCGGGGACTAGGTTCTCAAATCACATGGCCCATGTATCTCGTGTGGGATGGACCAAAGTTTCTATGGAGTGTGATTCGGAAATTAACGGGCTGTTCTTGGAGCTTTACTGGGTTTGCTAACTTCCATCAACTCGCCCATGAAACACGTGGCAAAGATAGGATATTAGCCTGGATGGAATTTGGGGCCCTCACATGGGCTTTTTGAAATGCATGTAACAAAGCCTTAATGAAAGGGATTGGATTTAAGGATTCAACAGATTTTGTGTATAAAGTTGTCATTTTCTTGTAGCTATGGAAGCCTTTGAGGAGACAACAAGACCGACCGACAGCTTGACCGGCTCATGCTCTTGGTGGTGCTGAGGGGCAGTGATGGTCATCTAGGTTGCTCTATGTAGTAGGAGTTTTTCTTATGTTCAAGCGCTATGTTGCTTTGATCTTGTGACCCAGTATCGAACATTTTTTTTTACTTTTGTGCTATATTCTCTAGTGTAAGACCAAAAGGGCCTCGGTTTCGGGTGAACAGAAAAATCCAAAAGATGAATTTATTTTTGCAACAAACATTGAGAAAAATTTCACATGCGTGCAAGTTTTCTTGATGGAATCACATATGCGATGGCAAAAAACAAAATCAATGTAAAGTATTTCTCAATGTTTATTGCAAAAAGAAATTCAGAATTTTATATATTTTCTTTTTCGAATTTTACTGTTCATCCAAGCTCGTTTGAGCTCGAGCTCAGATAGTCTACATCCCAAGCAAGGTCTATTATATTATATTATCTAAAAAGAATAGTATCCTCCAAACAACTACAGTATATGTTCATCCATTCTTCCAAAGACTCCTAGGTAGCTTTTGCAATCTTTTTTGCATGTGCATCAAGTATCAACCCCTTCAGCTAATCCGGTTTGAAATAACACTACGAGCTAGATCGACACACAACGACATATATAGATCAATCCAAGGGAATATCACCGGCTTGATTACATAGTGTAAAGGTCCAGAGTATACACACAAAGGAAAAGAAGCGACGCCGTCGTTAATCCGTCGGTAAGGCGAGGCTGGGCTTGTCGGCGGAGGGGGACGGCAAGCTGAGGCTCCTCGTCAGCTCGGGCTCCGTCTTCCGGGTCCGGACGCTGCCTTCGCCGTCGTCGTCGTCTTCGCCCGCCGCTTGCTGCTGCTCCTCTCCTTCAGGCTCATCTACGTAGCAATAGCAGCATAAGTTCGTTTTGTCAAGAGAAACGTATCAAATTCATTCGAGCACGACAACGGCGCGCACCGAAGAGGGATTTGACGCTTGGTCTCTTTGCCTTCTCCTTCTTCTTCAGACCAGCTGTGTGCGCGCGCAGTGGGTTAAACAAGTCAACACAACGTTAGTGAGCAAGAAAATGGTAACGGTATAGGTATAGCATGGCATTGCTTATGTCTGTTCATAGATTTCCTCAGATTTTCCTGAAACTCTGAAGATTCAGAATCACTCTATTTAAAATTTAAATAGCAAGGTCAAGTGTTGAAGACAACAGTTGGTGATTCAAAATAGACATGTTTCTACGTCAACAAGAACATGTAACAAACTCATGAATTTTGAAAATTGACACCAGATGAATAGCATCAACATGACACAGACATGGTTATTTAAAGAAGGTCGGAAGTACACAGTACCCATTTCAAGAACTTCATCATCATTCACAAGTTCAAAGTTCTTGTAAGTATAACCCACGAAATTCAAGTCCTTTGATGAAAGCATCTGCAAGGCCAAATGACAGAATAGATGGGAATATATATTTAAAACGCGGTCCAAATTGTTGCGTATATAGGTTGAAATTTGTAATGTTAACGGAGAGTTTATATATAAAGACAAATTACCTTCCTCCAAGGGCCTGTCTTTGATGAAGCTTGACAGTGATCCGAAGACTGCGAATACAACATAGATATTTAACAAATTTGTACCGACTTCTGGAGATGAAGAAGAACAGAATTTAGAAGAAAACCAACTGCCCACCTCTTCAAATTTCTCAAAATTCTGTGTGTCCAACTCATCCGTTACTTGAGGTAAATATGCAGCTTCTGTTTCATATAATTTCTCCCAGTCTACGTCATTAAACCAGATGTGCTCCTAATATTAAACATGCAAAGTACCATAAATAAAAAATCGGTAGTAGTACCTTTTCTAATTTTCTTTTTAAAGGACTCAGCTATTTGACTGGAGGCATGTTTCAAGGCATTATTAAAGGACACATAACAACCTTAATTTCCTCTGCACCTTTTGTACCGAGTCGTTGATCAACGCTGCATAAGAGTCTACTTATTAGATCTTTTGCATCCAGTGTTAGCCGTGCTTCTTCAGGAAATTTAAGGTGAGTTCTCCAGTTCACAATCTACGCGCAACGAGAAGAAAATGGCATAATATTGAAGTAGAGAACAATAGAACTTGGAAATCACCTAGATGTAGAGACTGAAAAACATTACTACCTTTCTGCAAGTCGTCATAGGTTCATCCGAATAGAATGGAGGATACCCCACTAGCATTTCATACATGATAGCACCAAGTGACCACCTAAACAAAGTGGGAAACCATTTGTCTTTGAATGAAATGGAACAGATGCAATGGCATGTGATATAAATTCTTACCAATCGCACTCCATCCCATAACCTTTCTTCAGAAGAACTTCTGGAGCAATGTAGTCTGGTGTACCAACAGTGGAGTAAGCCTGCAATCATTTAACGGCATGTCAGAAACATGGAAACAGTTCAAAAGCGGCCGAACGAACAACAACACCCGCACTCTCATAGTTTATTTATGGATAAGCTACTGATGAGTAATGATCAGTTCAATAAGGTGTAGGTAATACTGACCAAAGTTCTTCTGTTCTTTTGCCAGTGCTCCAGCTGTTCTTGCTGTGTGCGTTTCGGTGTAGTTTGCTGTCTTCCATCACCATGAGCCGATGATGTTCTATTAGGGGTGACATCCTTCTCATTCAAGTCAGGGAAGGCTGCATAGTCAAGCGGTTTGCATAGCCCAAAATCGGATAGTCTCAAGTGGCCATATCTATCTAGGAGCAGATTATCAGGCTTGATATCTCTGGAAGATCAAGTACCAAGTTCAGAAGGAAATCTCTGAAATACCAAGTATAATTTATAGGTTCCTGAAAAAAATAGCATTTATAGGAGCGGAACACATACCTGTGGATGTAGTTGTGCCTGTGGATTGCTTCTATTGCAAGAACCGTTTCGCCGACATAGAACCTAGCCTCGTCCTCGGTCAATGTGTCTTTTCTCATCAGCAATGTCATCATGTCGCCTCCGGGAAGGTACTCCATTATGAGATACAGAAATTCATTATCTTGGAATGAACAATACAGCTTCACAATGCAATGGTGGTCCACTTCGGCAAGGAGGTTCCTTTCGGCTCTGACATGCTCAACCTGTGTGAAATCCAATGTATGATCAGAGATGGAGCGAACAATTCGACGTAAGCGCACACTCATAATTCTTATCACAAGATAGTCATACCTGACCTCGGCGAAGCATTTCTGACTTCTTCAGTTTCTTCATTGCGTAGACATTCCCTGTGGTCTTCTCTCTGCAGACCCTAACCTAGAAGGGAAATTTTGCAGCAATTGGGAAGAAAGAACAGATGGAAAGAGGACGCGGAGTGAGCCTGTATTTGCATGGAAGTTTTACCTCACCAAATGCTCCTTTCCCTATCATTGTCAGCAGGTCAAAATCATCGGCACTCATTTTGTGCCTCTGCAAACGCATGTACTCTGTCTCCTTCTTCTCAAATTGCTTCAGGATGTTGTTCTGCTCTTCCTCGGACACATTGGCATCTGCTAGCTTCCTTTCAAAACTATACCGTCTATATTGTGAAACAAAAAAAATCACTAGTTAAAGCATTATTTCTTGAAATTAAACATGGCCAGCAACGTAAAATCCTATCGCGAGCAAAATCATGTTATGAGCATATAAGGTTTAATGGTTCATAGGATTACATTAATCCACAACTTATACATATACAATTACCACACAAAATATTCCTGAATCCAATCATTTCTTTTATCAGAGATCACAAGGTTGTACGGAAACAATACGCGAAAGGTCTCACAATTATCATTTTGCGTACGGGCAAACATATTACATCATGAGCCGGTAAAATACTAGACCTTATTGACAGTTAAAACTTATGACAATCGGCGAAGATGCGGCACGGATCCTCATTACATACCTCTCTTTCCTGTCTTGTAGATGTTTCATCTGCTCCTTGTAGTGCTTCTCGATGTACTGCTTTGCCGCGGCAACCCTTTGCTTGGTCGCGCCGGAAGGCGCTTCATCAGTCCCTTCCTTGCCACTTGGAGGCATATCTTTCTTCTTGCCAATGGATTTCTCCCTCGTTTGGAGCTTGTTGAACCAGCTCCTCGCGGAATCCATTGCAAACGGGATAACAAGAGCAAGAAACAATCAAATGCATAAGCCTATGAGGCACCCTTGTCTAGGAAGAAACTGCATCCAATACTTGTCTTGACTGAGGCAAAATTTGTTTGGGGTAAAAATCCATCTACATGTGAATGACCTGCCCCCGAAGTTAGGATCACAATTTTGTTTGCATGGCTCCAAAATGGTGGGGAATTTTGGCCTGAATTTTAGGCCCTGGCGCGTCGAAATATAGCCGCCAAATGTTTTAGCTGGTGACACAGAAGCCAGCCTGTAGGCTAGAAACAGGGAATGCTAAAAATACACAGTTGAATGAGTGGCTTTCGTTGGGTGTATTTCCCGAGGAAAAAAATGTACAACAATCCATTGACAGTCTAAAACTATTGAAGCTGTGATACCGCTTTTACAACCTACTGGTTTTGTTGCTTTGCTTTCCTTCTCTGCATTTGATATGGGCAAAATCATGCTGGAGTCTACTTTAAAAAAATAAAAATAAAAGGTGACGGCGTCAATGTATTGCAAAATGCTTATATATCGCTTGCTTTGTTTTGTTCTGCTAATGGTATTTTTTTCTTTTTTAGTTTCATTTTCTCAAGGTATACACTTCATAATCATAAGCATTCTTGGTTGCGGGGCTGTTCAATGTTGCTATTCTGGATGTTTGTATGATAGTTGTTACAATTAAACCATTATGAGGTCAGTGCAGAGAACAGACATAACTCTAGTTCTCAAACGAATCTTCACAAATGATTGAATAAAGCAAGCTTTTCGCATAAACAGTACTCTTGAATCTTTCAGGGCAGAAATACAAGTGGAGGTCAGTATGATTCTTGTATCAGTATATGAGATCCGGCAAACACAAATTCAACAAACAAGGAAACCCACACTTATATTCAGGAAAATATTCAGACTTTCCGAGCTCCCTGAATCCATGCGGGTTGATGCCTTGATAGATAACATCACCTCCACAAATGTTTATTTTTCGAGTACCAAGTGGATGCAGATCATCATTTTTCACCATGTGATTTCATAGGGTACAGGCTCCAGTGAGTAGAAATTTTGTGTACTTTTTCAGTCACACAGTTTTCCTTGCCCTTTTTACGTGATACAGCAGATGGCCTTCCATTGTCAAAATGCTGCCCATCCGGCACCGGTGCTTTTTGTTTGTCCCAGCTCAGTCGATGAGGGTAGGCTTCGCTGCGTACCACAGATAATGGAAGTACGAGAAGAGAAGAGATGTATCAGCCATCAAGACAGGACAAAGCAAAGGAGAAGCTGGGCAGGTATCACTTACAATCATATATTGCAAGAAACGTAGAGATTGTAGTGAAAGTACAAAATTTAACTCTCACCTCTAAAGCAGAAATATCTGAAAAGGGGTCAATGTTTTTCTTTGTAGGTTCTTTTGAGCTCCTGGTTCCAGCATTGTGTCCAGAATTCATTCTTGCAGATGCAGAGTCGTTAGGTGGAGGTGGGAGCGGAGACCGAAGCTTCCCGGTTGCACCTGGCGGCGGTGCAAGGAGCATGCTTGCTTTAGGTTTTTCAGTGGCCCCACCAGATAAACCAGCAGAGGAAAGCATGCCACTTCCAGTCGATGGCTTGTTTTTCACGTTTATCCTAATGGTTTCACCTTCCTACACAGCAGGGACACCATCATCAAAAGGTCAGCAACAGATGTACAACCATAGGGTTCATGCATCAGGCAAAAGCATTAGTCCCATTACCATGATGGCTAAACCTCTTACAAAGACAAACTATTAGAAAACATGCATACATCTTACAAGGATACTGGAAAAAGATGTGTTTCAGCTTCAAATTTTTGGATCCGTATAAGAAATACTAGCCCAAAAATGTGGTGTATCATGTCCAAAAATATCAAGCTCGTGACAATAACCAAGAAATCTAACTCTAGCAAAGCTTCATCCGTCTAGGACTACTAGATGAGCAGAAGTTGCATACACATGGAGAAAAATGAGAATGGACATGGGACAAATAATCCATGTGTAGACTCTAATCCAGTAGAACCTAGATCGCTACATACAATTGTCAGACACCTTTTTTGGCCTGCTGAGTCAGTAACAGAGTAATTCTCAGTTTCTCACCTATATGTCCAATCAAAAAACACTTCCTAAATTTTGCGGTGATTTGGTTCGATGTTTTCTCATCTTCATGGCATGCCTGTTATGTTAAAAACCAAATTCATTGCATCTATAGCTACCTTCACTTCAGCTTTATCACAAAATGTCGTACAAAGCAATTAGCAGCATATCTGTTCCTGTTCGTTTGGTCATTATGTAACTTTCTAGTGGCCCTTATTCTTTTGGACGAAGACGTCAGCATTTTGTAGCAGAATATTAGATACTTCACCTACTTGGATAAACAGTCTCTATAAGAACACATTTTCAGTTCATTTGTTAAATTCTGAACATATTTGGCAGTAGAAATGCAATCTTTGATCAATCAGATTACACTATAGCTGAGCAATACCAAAGAGAGAAACTGGGCATTTTTCTGTTACCTTGAGCCGGCGATTCACCGCCGGGTGGATATCAATCTGGCTGTCATCTGCCTCCTCGCCGCCGGTCTCCTTATCTTGCTCCCTCTTGACATACTTCACGTGATCCGACAGGGCGACGTTGAAGTCGAAGGCCTCATTGCGCTCGCCGAAGCCCAGGCCGACGAAGGCATGCTTCCCCGTGCCGTCCTCGATGCGGAGCACGAAGTAGCGCGACGAGTCGAGCACGGTCTCGACGGCGCTGTCCCTCTGGCCGGGCAGCACGAAGCAGGCGGCGAAGAGATCCCCGGAGCCCGGGTCCTCGAGCCGGATCTCGCAGCGGTCGCCGCACGACACCACGCGGAGGCGGCCCGTCCAGATCTTGTCCGTCTGCAGCCACTCGCCGCACTTGTAGCCGCCGCTGGTGGTGCGCGGCGGGATCTTGAACACCGACACCTCGCGCACCACCAGCAGCGTGTGCTCGAAGGCCTCCTCCTCCTCCGGCAACGACGCCATGGCCCCTCCTCGCCGCTCGCCGCTCAACTTCACTGCAGCAATCGAGTAGACAATGGGCACGGGGTCAGATTAGGAGCGGGCGCTGGCATACGACCAAAGATCCGGATCGTCTGTCTCACCTCGGCGGGTAGTGGCGGATTCTGGGCTTGATCTGACCCGAAATGAAACCTCTCGGGGAATTTCTTGGGATTCGTTCAAAGTTGGGGTTTGGATTGGGTTCTTTGATGGAAAGAAAGGTAGAGAAGGAGAAGACGTGGTATCGAAGGGTGGAAGGTGCGAGCAGCAGCAGCAGCAGCAGAAAATCAGAATGTTACGCTTAACGATTTGGCCCTCTGATCGGGATACTTTTCTGTTCCAGGGTCTCCTTTGCAAACGTCCAGTCGAGCATGCCTGCACGGTCAGATTTGAGATAAACTGCCCTAGTTTTATTTTTCAAAACAAAAACTACCTAATTTTATATCTCGCATGGAGTACTATCCAAGCTACACGTCCGCCAGATGTGATAATCCTAAAAGATCGACCGCCGGTGTTCGAACCATGGTTTTGATGAAGTCACGGACAACAATGTTTATTTTTTATGAATCGGCCTTTATAACGAGGTTAGTGTTGCGCTCAGCATTTTACAACCCGATCCTTGTTGTAGTCCTTTCAGGATGATTTTTTCCTCGACAAGCATGTTAAACCGTCAGATTTGACATCAATGACCCTAATTTTACATCTTTCTTAAACCTCACACATTCATTTTGAGCAATTACTAATTCACCATGATGACACAGATCAAGTTAAACGGAGCTCACAACTTTTGAGGGAAGCAAGAACTGAGCTTCCATTGTCACAGATAAGAGAGAAAAGAGAGAGGCTCTCGAAAAAGAGAGATAGAGAGAAAAAGATCAACGTTTGTCGTGCATTTGCTAATCTTAAAATTTGTGAGATCTGCCTCTCAAAGGCATCTATAGAGATAGAATGTATGTATATACGTCAGGTGGGTGGGTGGGTGTGCATGTATGCAAGGCTATGCACATGTTATGTGTTTGTCATAAAAAAAAACAATGATACCACAAATAGATGAACCAAAAACTTGCTAATACTTAAGATCTTGCTTGCCAGTTGTTGTTCAATCTTATGCCCACAATTTTTGCAATAATCTCTTAATACATTTTAGGTGGCAGGTCAAAATTAAGGTCTGCAGTTGGCAAACGACCTATATCAATCTTAGTTTGGCGTTACAAGAGTCTCCATAAAGTTTTTTAGTTCTTGATGCACGATATGTCAACCACTATTATGTTGAAAAAAAATGAATATCACACCTTTTATCATTGATTTATACTTCTAATATATATATAATTATTTATATATTGATTCATACAACACACTGGTGTGGAGTTAGCACCATAGCGTCGAGGTGACTTAACCCAAGAAAATTAGGTAAAACTGGTTATAAATACGGTTTATCAAATAGTAATTATTAGAAGGATTGGACGCGCTTTGCTGTGATGTTAGATTAAAAAAATCTAATCACTCTCGTTCAAAACATAGTGTGTATTATTTTTTAAAAATGTCAAACCTTCTAAATTGATTAAATTTGTAGATAAATATATCAAAATCCATAATATCAAATTGTTGTGATTAGATTCATCGCTAAATGAATTTTCATATTTTTTATTTAATATTGTGGATGTCGATATTTTTGCTCTCAACTTGGTCAAAGTTAAAAAATTTGACTTTCCAAAAAACTAACACCCCTTGTATTTTGATACTAATGGAATATTTCGTTTGATGTGGGGGGAGATGACATAGTGTGTTTTATTTTTATTTATAACTCGGTAATTTGATGGGCCTTTCATGGTGTCAATCTATATTATATGCTAAGCAACCTTATATATGTAAAAAAATCTACATCGACGGCTACATGGACGTGATTGATATGTTTTTATAGGTCGGTTGATGTTGATTCGTAAAACTATTGGTTTGCTCAAAATTGTAAACCAAAACCATTAGGAAGCATAGTGTATTTGTCTAAAGAATTGAATGAGTGAGTTTTGAGAAATTGTTGACCCGGTCAAAATCGGATGACCCAATGTTAGTTGGAGTCTTGAAGACCTCAATTGAATGTTGACTCTTTAAAACTAAGGAGTATAGTATTATAGAGGTATAAATAAAATAATTAAATGATAGAGCTTTAAGAAATTGTTGACAATGTCAAAATCGGGTGTCACAATGTCAATTGAAGACCTCAATTGAATGTGGGCTCTTCAATTCTAGAAAGATTACTGATATGGTATATTGTTCAATTATGATTCGCCCCATGTGGTCATAAGTATTATTGTGCTTTTCAATCACTTAGAAAGACTATTGAACTTAGAAAAAAACATAGAAATACTATTCATCTCGATATGGACTTCCTGGCCTCGAGTTCAAATGACTTGAATAAAAAAACATTATTTGCTTGTAGTGAATATATGCATGTGTTGTAAGGGCATCTTCAATGTAGACCCTCAAATCTCCCACAAGTGTCCGTATCAAGTTGTTCGGACACCGCAAGCCATCCAATAGTGTCACATATTTGTCTGCGGGCCAGTTCGAGTTTCCGTTTCCCACTAGAAGCAAACCAAGGGACTTTAGAAGAGTTCGGACACCCGCCACGTAGGACTCGAACTCCTCCAGCCCACCCAAAACTTAGGCGGAGCCCGCACATTTGGAATCGGCCGCACCGTTTCCGCGGCAAAACCCCTTTTCTCCACCCTCTTTGCCGCTCATGATGAGTGCTGTTTTTACACTCCTATAACTGAGTTTAAACCAAATATATTTCATTAAAACTGAGATATTCACTCCGATATTGCTATTAATGACTATTGAATGCATTTTTTCAAATATCCGATCTTTATTTTGTTTCCATAAGAAATGGGCTATTTATGAACGAAATCAAGCCAATACATGGAAATGGGTAAAGTGAAGATAGACAAGATCAAGTGGGAGGAACATCAAAGGAATTAGCAGGAAAGACGACGCTCCATACAACCATCCCCACTCGTGTGGATGGTCTTATGACGTGCCAACTAAGGAGTCTGATCCACCCGAACAACCTTTATAAAAAGCCCAACGTCAAATGAGCAACAAAACAAGCCGCCAAATCACCATCTTCACGGCATTCATCTTCATCAACCCTAGTCGCCGCCATTTCTCATCTCATTGCCATAGACACCACCTTCATCACCATCATAGTTCTCAACCATCTAGTCGTACTTGTAATTGTGTGTCACATCCAACATCCATTGTAATACATATTATCCATTAATCAATCCTCATGATGTGTTCTTCAATGAATTCTTTGTGTCATCTAATCTCCATATGTGAGTAGTTCGGCAAGGTCATGGGTTCAAGAAAGGCCTTGCAATCCAATATATTTGTTGGAGGGATTGACAGAAGTACTTTGAATTAACGTCACGTGTGTGTAGCATAAAGTTGCTTCTTAGTTGTCTCTTGTCTCTTTGCATTCTGCGTCCTATAGGTACCCGGGATCATGGAAAGCGAGCCACGGAGAGGCTTAGAGCAGGAAGACTGTGATGTGTTGTTCTGAACGCTAGTGACAGAAAAGTTTAGTACAATAACACAGATCTTATCTCTGGGATTGAAGAGGTGTAGTCATTAAAGATCCAATGCTTTTGTATGATTATTGGTATCTTAATTACCGAGCAACCCCACACGACAGATAGGGCCTTTGGTTGGACAACTGACCTTTGATGCATGATGTGTGTCAGTCAAGACGTAATTTGGAAAATCCCTTGATACATAGCAATCACATCTTCATGGATGACTTCCAGGGCACAAATTAAGATCATGATGATTCCTACACAAATATATGGTTGTAAGCATAAGTCCCCATACCCCATGCCTATTTTTATTATAAATATATGGTTGTAAGCATAAGTCCCCATACCCCATGCCTATTGTTATTATAAGTGTTTTCAGTGTCAGCTTGATTCCGATCTGGTCAAAAACTGTAGTTTAATTATCTTGCAAAAGCTTGTTAGAAACCTTGCTTAAAGGGCACTGTTCTCTCGTGAGTTCGATAACTTAGGTTCACCTCTGAGGAAAAAGGCAAGGATCATTTCTGCTCCTTTACCGGATCACTAAATGGACTAATCAAACCTTTTTCTAGCGCCGGTGTCGGGAAGGATTTGTGTGCCTAGTCTTTGTGTTTAGAGTTTTTGTTAGAGTTTTGTTTTACTTTTTAATTCCCTTTTTTTGCAAGTCTTGTCACTAGAAAACCCCAAAAGATTACCATGTCTCCTAATCTTGGAAGCCTGCTACTCCTAGAAATAGTTTTATGCGTGAACCGATTGCACGACCTAGTGTTACTGCCGCTATGTATGAGATAAAATCGAACCTAATCTCAATAGTTCAACATGGCCAATTTGGAGGTTGTGCTTATGAGGATGCCGATATGTATTTTCATAAGTTTTCTCAATTGTGTCACATGCATTAAAGATTATGATCCTCATGCTTTGAAGTTGCATATATTTCTTTTCTCTTTGAGAGGAAAAGCAAAATAATTGATTTTAGATTTGCCTAGAGGTAATATAACTTCATGAACTGATTGATGCGGTAAGTTTTTATCTAAGTTTTGCCCACCTGAAAAAATTATGCAACTTCGTTCGCAGATAACAAGTTTTAAGCAGGAAGATCATGAGCCACTAGCGCTTGTGTGGGGTCGCATATAGGATGCTATAAGGAATTGTCCTAATCATGGAATGGGAAAATCATTAATTCTTCATATGTTTTATAATGCGATAAATCCTATGTCGAAAACTATGCTTGATACTGTAGGAGGAACTATCATGGGTAAGCCCATCATTGATGTTAAAAAAGTTTCTTAATGAAATGCAAGAAAACCATGCCCAATGGCATGTTGAGAGGACTACCACCAAGAGATTTAATGTGATTGAAGAGAAGAATACAAAGTTGATTCGTAGATTGATGAACTAATCTCCGTAATGAATGATAAAGAAGAGGTGAATGTGAATGCTATTAATGAAGAAGTTAATGATGTGACATTCATTGCTCGTAATAGATATAATCCCAACCGGAAAATAATGAATATGCTCCTAGATTACCTTATGCTAATAATAGTGAAACACCTAATAATTTTAATGGGGTGAACAATGGCAATAGAAATACTCTAGAGGAAACTCTGTTTTTCATTGCCAGTCAAAGTGAGAAAAATAAAACCTTTAAAAATATTTTGGAGAATCATCATAAATTACTTGGTCAAATGACCGGTAAGATTGCCTGACTTACTAACGATGAGCACACTCTAGATGGAGAACTAAGAGCATGGAAACACAAGTGGCTAAAATTACAGAGAGAGAAACTACACAGTTTCAGACGTGTTTTGCTATCCAACACGACCCTGTATTGGTCCGCCGAGTGGTCCAGATGCACTTTTCCCCGCGAATCCGAGACAAACTAGGGGGCTTTGTGGGAGTCCGGAGAGTAGCCACCCCGTGGGCCACCCAAAAACGCAACAAAATCAGTCCGAGACATCGCACCTCTATCCTCCCATTATCTCTCCTTTCGTGTTTCTCTCTTGTCTTTGCCGTCGGTCCATCACTCCTTCGTCACATCCCTGACAGAACTCGATGAGTCTGTCACCTCCAACTGTATACTCGGTTAGGTTTGCAGTTGTTGTGGTCGAGGTGTTTGGACCTTAGTACTTGAGAGAACCAACTGTAGCAGACGCCAAGCGGATCTTGGCAATCTCTGAAGCAGGAGGGTGGCCAGGTTTACTCGGATCTCTTGATTGCATGCATGGAAGAACTGCCCAAAAGCTTTACAAGGTCAATATCAAGGCCACGTTAAGAAGCCAATCGTCGTTCTTAAAGCAGTTGCATGACATGATCCTTGGATTTGACACGCTTTCTTTGGTATGATAGGGTCTCACAACGACATCAATGTGCTGCAGCTATCATCATTGTTTGGTACGCTGACTGAAGGAAAAAAGCTCCTCCTTGCCACTATACTATCAATGGCCATGAGTAGAACATGAGCTGCTATCTGATTGACGGTATCTAATCTCAACGGGCTTAGTCTGTCAATACCATCTCTAACCCAATTGGACAGAAAAAATCTCACTTTGTCCAAAAACAAGAAGCAAATAGAAAGGATGTTGAGAGGGCAGTTGGAGTTCTGCATGCACGTTTTGCAGTTGTTCGTGGACCTGCTAAATAATGAGATCCGAAAACCCTGTGGGAGATGATGACGTGTTGTGTGACACGCACAACATAATCGTGGATGATGAGAGTGAGGATACTAATGCAGCTCTTGAATTAGAGAAAATTGGGGTCAGTGTTGGAGATGCCCTAAACATGGAAGAAATCCATAAATGTGTTGATATAAGGTAAAATTCACCGAACTTTTTTGAATAATGTCCACATTCCAGCAAAAGATGACCACCTTTTCTGTTTTGTATTGCCTAAAAAGGCTTTCTCCCCGCTTTATATATAAAGTAACGATCAACAACATTCAGGTAAAAACGCACACCAACGTGACACACGCACACACACCCAAGGCAGGATACATAGGCGCTGATCGCAGCGACACCACCCTTAGCACTACCAAAGCAACCGAGGACACGCCACCGTGAAGAAATGAAGCCGTATGCGACGAACCGTGGGTTCCAAGACAATGCCTTCAGGAAGGATACGGCACTGGAGCCTCGCCACCGCCCAATACGAGGATCAGAGTTTCCCCTGGAACAACACAACAGGCGGTGAGAGCCACGATGACGCCTTCAAGAAGGGAATGAGCTTCGCCGACGCCGGTCCGTCCGAAGATAGAACAAGTTTTCACCCCGGCTAACGCTCACCGCCACCGATCGCCACACCCCGGCTACCACACCGCCCACACGACCATGGCCACCGGGCAGCACCAAGCCACGGGGTTTGTCCATGAGCACCGCGCAACCACCTCTAGGGTCGCCGTCCTGGCATCCAAGACCTTGACACCACCTCACCCGAGATCCGCCGCTATCCCAACCAAAGAGACGAGCAGAAAGGTCTTGCCTTTCCCACCCCTGGCAGCCCCAGCACCGAGATCGTCCTACACACCATGCGCGAGATGAGGTCGGTCCTGCCGCACCGGGCACGAGACGAGCGATGGACCGCAGCTAGGAGAGGACCAACCCTTTGACATAATTAGAGCTCGAACAATGAGGAGATGAAACGAAGGTCGACACGGTCCGACCGCAGACGAGCCGACGCTGAAGGAGAAGCCGGCCATCGTCGCGGGCAGAACCGCCGAGCCACCGAGTATCGCCGCTCCACCTGGAGGCCACCGCTCATGCACCGGACCTCCCCGCACCGCCACCCATGGCCGGAGCAACTGTCACGCCAGGACGCTGCCCAACCTGCTTCGCCCATCCTGATCCAGACACCAGATCCAAGACGAGCACGCCACCACCCACCTCCACCTGCCATAGCCCACCTCCGACCCCAACGGAGCAACTAGAGGGGAGGTAGGCCGAGATCCACAATGCTATGCCGCCACCTCCCATAACAGACCCTTGCCCGCAGCCCGCACCCACCGCAACTGGATCTAGCCACCAGCCTTCACCATGTCGGTCGTGCACCACCAAGGCGTGGCCCGTTGCTCCACCACCGCACCCACATGCCACCACCAGCGTCGGTGCGACACCGTGCGGAGGAGCCCCACGGAAGCGCCACCACCAAGTCCGAGGCTGTCGACCCGCGCCGGTCTCCCCGCACGAAGGGACGAAAGGAGCCCCTCCGGCGGCGGCAGCAACTATGCTTTGCCCGGCCCCACCCTCTGGCAGCGGCGAGGGAGGAGGCGGCGGGAGAAGGGGGGCGGTGGCCTGCGGGAGCAACGCGGGAGGGATACACTACCGGAATCAGACATTTTGCCGTCTGCCAGCGCTTTGCCGTCCACTAGCAGACGACAAAGAGTCTGTTTGCCGTCTATCTTCCCAAAGCAAACGACACAGAACCAGCTGATGGCAAAGACCCTCTTTGTCGTCTGCAATTCTTTGCCGTCAGCCAGCGGACGGCAAAGACCAGAGTGGGCCCCACGTGGCACGTCACTGGCTAGGTCAACCTCCTCACTTCTTTGCCGTCCGCTAGTGGACGGCGAAGAAATTCTTCGCCGTCCGCTAGCGGACGGCAAAGAAGTGAGGAGGGCCCACAAACGTCACGGCGTGGGCGGGCTAACTGCAAGGGCCTACCCCACCTCTTTGCCGTCTGCTAGCGGATGGCAAAGAAACTTTGCCATCCGCTGGCAGACGGCAAAGAGAATAACTCCTATAACGGGCCGTTAACCCCCTTCCTCTATCTCTCTTCTCTCTCTCCCTCTCTCTCTCCCGCCGCCGCCGCTCCCCTCCGCTCCCCCGCCCCTCCCCCTCCGCCGCCCCGCGCCGCCCCCTCCAATGTCCCGCACCGCCCCCCGGCGCCCGCCCCGTCACGGGCCGCCCTGCATCGCCCCCCGCCCCCCGGAGCCTGCCCCGTCAACCGCCCCTACCCCACGTGGTCCCGGCCCGCCTCCCGCCGCGTGCCGCCACCGATGCCCCCCGACCACGAGCCGCCCAGTGGCCCAGCGGCCCGCCACCCCCGCCGCCCAGCCACCCCGACGCCCTCGCTGCCCCGCCGCCCCGGTGCCCCGCCGCCCCACTCCGGTGAGCTCTCCCGGCCCCTGTTTTTTCTTTTTTTGCTGTTAGTTAGGTTAGTTACTACTGTTAGTTAGGTTAGTTAGGTTAGTTCTAGGTTTTTTAGGTTAGTTCTAGGTTAGGTAGGTTAGTTTCTACGTTATTTAGGTTAGTTCTTGAAAAAAATTGTTAGGAGAAGAAAAGAAGAAGAATAAGAAGAATAAGATGAAGAAGAGGAGGAGGAGGAGAAGAAGAAAAGGGGAAGGAGAAGAAAAGAAGAAGGAGAAGAAGAAGAAGAAGAAGAAGAGGAGGAGGAGGAGGAGGAGGAGAAGAAAAGGGGGAGGAGAAGAGAAGAAGAAGAAAAAGAAGAGGAGGAGGAGGATCGAGGGGTCGAGGGTCGCCGAGGGGTTGAGGATCGAGGGGTCGAGGGTTATCGAGGGGTCGAGGGTCGTCGAGGGGTCGAGGATCGAGGGGTCGAGGGTCGTCAAGAGGTCGAGGATCGAGGGGTCGAGGGTCGAGGGTCGAGGGGTCGAGGCTAGAAGAAGAAGAAGAAGACCCCCGACCCCCGACCCCCGACCCAGACACGACACCCCCGACACCCCGACACCTCGACCCCGACACGACACCCCGACCCCGACATGACAAAGCAGACACCACGACACCCAGACACGACACCCCCAACACCCCGACACCCCGACACCCCGACCCCGACACCTCGACCCCGACCCCGACCCCGACCCCGACCCCGACACCCCGACATGACACCCCGACACCCCGACACGGCACACCGACCCTGACACAGCACCCCGACCCCGACACCCTGACACGGCACCCCCGACCCCGACACGACACCCCCAACACGCCGACCCCGACACGACACCCGACACCCTGACATGGCACCCCGACGCCACTAACCCCCAACCTCCGACGCCACCGATCCTCAACCCCTGACGTCGCCGACCCCAACCCCCGACACGACACCCGACACCCTGACATGGCACCCCGACGCCACTAACCCCCAACCTCCGACGCCACCGATCCTCAACCCCTGACGTCGCCGACCCCAACCCCCGACACGACACCCCGACACCCCGACACCATGACACCCCGACACGACACCCTGACACGGCACCCCGACCCCGATACGACACCCCCCACCCCTGACCCCGACACGACCCCCCCCCCACACACCCTGACCACAACACGACACCCCCCACACCCCGACACGACACCCCCCACACCCCGACATGACACCCCCGACACCCCAACCCCAACACGACACCCCCGACGTCGATGGAACCCTAAATAGCAAGTATCGTTGGTGCGAGATACATGTGGCCGTCGGTGTCGAACACTGCATCCATATCCCACAAGTTACGCTAGCGTCCGTCGTCCTGCAGCAACAGTTCTCGGGGTCGATGGCGGTTGAACACCTATGCGAATTTGTCTTGCAGCCTCTGCGATGACGATTAAAAGCCAAGTGTTGAAACTTGAAACACCCTAACTGACTCAAGTCGGCTTGGTTGTTTGAAGTTTCAAAACTTGGCTTTGATCCTCATCGCATAGGCTGCCAGACAAATTCGCATAGGTGTTCGACCATCATCGGCCCCCAGAACTATTGCTGCGCGCGGGACACCGGGCGCCGGCGTCACTTGTGGGATGTGGATCTAGTGTTCAACGCCGAGCGCCACATGTATCTCGCACCGATGATACTTGCTATTTAGGGTTTCATCGACATCGAGGAACCCCCTAACTCGACACCACGACACGACACCCCTGACCCCCGACCCCGACATGACATCTCGACCCCAACACGACAACCCTGACACCATGACACGACACCCCCGACCCCCGACACCTCTTCGGCCTCCTGTTGACCGAAAGGGTGCTCTTTGGCCTTCCAGAGGCCGAGGGGGTCATATATGTGTGAATTATGAGTTAGGCCATATAATTTCCAATTTTGTTATGAAAAACATCATATATATATATATGTGTTCATCGGGTGGATTTAAATGTGCAGTTGTTTCGTCGCTGCGAGGGTTTGGTGTTCGATGACCTCCCCGTACGTTCGACGAGCTCCGCCCCTGCGTTCGTGGGTGAGCACAAATGACATCTCCTCCTCCCCCTTCATTTGCTCTGTTCCGGTCTTCGTGCCGATGAAACTTGCTAGCTGTAGGTAGATTGAATCATCAGTATGCGTGAACACTATGCGTTTCCCGTTCGAAAGGGTTACATCTATAAATATGCATACATTTGCATATTTATAACCGTGATTCTTTTGAATTGTCCAACGTTATCCATGGACAGCCCGAGTATGTGTAGATTGGGTTCGTTTTCCCCTATGCTCTGCTCCGGATCCGATGCAGAATTTCATCAGTGCCTCCCTGTTGTTCTCCGGGTACACATCCTCTCTGCTTATTGCCGAGACGTGTATCAGGAGAACAACAGGGAGGTGCTGCCAAAATTTTGCATCGGATCCGGAGCAGAGCATGGGAAAACGAACCCAATCTACACATACTCGGGTGGGATTAGGACCTATCTTTACCTACTAGCGTCTAGGTTGCTCGACGTAATGAAACTGACAATCTCTATTAAATGTATATATTTTGTGTGTGTCCAGTAGCTAGGAAGGATGAGTGATCGTGGGTGGATGTACACCAGTCACACTAGTCAGAAAGACATGACCCGTGAATGGTTAACAAAAACCAAGGAGTTTGTGAGAGTCGCATTTGCAAATGGACAGAAAACAACCTGGTGCCCTTGTGTCGATTGCGACAACTATAAGAAGTCAGAGTTTGAAATGATCAAACACCTACAGAAGTGGGGTTTTACGCCTAATTATACGATCTAGACATCTCATGGTGAGTCTGCCCAACGTGCCAGAGCTGAGGTGCTTCGTCGTCGCACCGACGAGCATGGTACCGGGATCGAAGACATGGTGCAAGACTTTGATGATGCTCGGGATTCGGACAATGAGATGGAGGAATCTGCAAAGGCCTTTTATGAAATGTTGGAGTCTTCAAAACATCCTCTCCACGAGCACACTGAGCTTTGTCATCTGGATGCCATCGTGCAAGTAATGGCTCTAAAGGCTCAGTTCAACCTAGGCAGAGAATGCTACGACGCGATTATAACGATATTTGGACGCTTTCTACCCAAAGGCCATGTATTGCCACCAAACCTGTACTAGTCGGACAAAATCCTGCGTGCGCTTAAGATGCCCTATGAGAAGATAGATGCCTGTGAGAATGGATGTGCCTTATTTAGGCTTCAGTATGCGGGCTTGAACTATTACCCCATTTGCAATGCTTCCAGATATGTTCTGGTAGACATCGGTATGGGTGAGAAGAGTCAGACCAAAATCTCCATTAATGTTCTTCGGTATCTGCCAATCATACCAAGACTTCAACGGCTTTTCATGGTCGAAGAGACGGCTAGACAGATGACGTGGCATAAATTGGGCAAAAGAACAGAACTGGATGCAGATGGGAATCTGATGTTGGGACACACTTCGGACGCTTTTGCGTGGAAGCACTTCGATGCATTACATAAGGATAAAGCGGCAGAACCAAGGCATCCTCGAGTTGCCATCAGCACAGATGGGTTCAATGTGTATGGTATGACGGCAGGACAATATAGTTGTTGGCCTGTATTTGTCATTCCACTCAATCTCCCCCCGGAGAGATTATGAAAAGAAAGAACATTTTCCTGACCCTTATAATTCCAGGGCCCAAATATCCGGGGAAGAATATGAATGTGTACATGCAACCGCTTAAGGATGAATTACAAGAAGCCTGGGATAATGGGATCAAGACATACGACACCGCTACAAAAAAGAACTTCAAAATGCATGTGTGGTGCATGTACTCTATGCATGACTTGCCAGCGTATGCGCTATTCGTTGGCTGGTGTGTGCATGGAAGGTTTCCATGCCCCACATGCAAGGCAGCTCTTCAGTTCCGTTGGCTGGAGGCGGGTCGCAAGTTTTCTTGCTTCGACATGCATAGACAGTTCCTGGATCCTGACCATAAGTTTAGAAAAGACAAGAAGAATTTCATCAAAGGTAGAGTTGTCAAAAACATTGCACCACTTGTGTTGATAGGCCAACAGATCCTGGATCAGATAAACGCTCTCAAGCCGGATCCAAATCGTCTAGGGTATTTCAAAGGGTATAATACGGAACACGCCTGGACTCACAAGATATGTTTGTGGGATCTGCCTTACTTCAAAGACCTCCTTTGCCCACACAGCATCGACGTGATGCACACTGAAAAGAATGTCGCGGATGCCCTTTTTGGTACATTGTTCGGCATAGAGGGGAAGTCGAAGGATAATCCTAAGGCTAGAGTCGACCAGGAGGCTCTATGTGATAGACCGTTACAAAACATTTGACAACCGAAAGGAAAGAAGAAGTGGAGGAAGCCAAAGGCATGGTTCAATCTTGGAAGGCCAGCTATGAGGGAAATGATCTTGTGGGTGCAAATGCAGTTGATGTTCCCCGATGGGTATGCGGCGAATCTAAAGATGGGAGCGAGTCTTGAAAAATTGAAAATATTTGGTCTCAAGAGTCATGATTGGCACATATGGCTTCAGCGGGTAATGCCGGTGTTGTTGCGTGGCTTTATCCCTGAGGATGAATGGCTAGTACTGGCAGAGCTGAGCTATTTCTTCCGTGCTCTTTGTGCGAAAGAACTATCGCCTGACGTGCTAGACGAACTGGAAGAGTTGGCGCCGGAGTCTATCTGCAAGTTAGAAAAGATCTTTCCACCGGGCTTCTTTAATCAAATGCAGCATTTGATTTTGCATCTCCCGACCGAGGCAAGATTGGGGGGCCCATGCAAAATCATTGGTGCTTCTCAACTGAGAGGATGCAGAAGACGCTTCAAGCAAAATGTAAAAATAAATGTAGAGTTGAAGCATCGATGGTCGAGGCATTCATTACTGAGGAGGCGACAAACTTTGTGACAACACACTACACAACCCAGAATCGTCATTTGCATAATCCGAAGCCTCGGTACAATGATGGCGACTGTGAAAAAGGTCGATGCAACCTCAGCCTATTCAAAGGGAAGCTCGCACCAGCCGGTGCTTCGAAATCATTAGGGTTGGATGTCGAAGAATGGCGGACCATTTCGTTGTATATCCTCAACAACCTAACAGAAGTGCGGCCGTACATCGAGTAAGTTCTCAGTACATTGTTTCGCAACTTCCAATTCCTTTGAAATGCTCTTATTCCTGGATATGTGATACAGTCGATACATCGCCAAATTCTCGGCTAGAGCGGTGATCCAAAAGGATTCCATCGAAGAGTATGAGCTTCTGGCAAAGCATGGAGGTGGCTATCCCGGTTTCATCTCTTGGTTCAAGCAAACGGTAATTTCCATTAATTAGACGATTTCATTTCTTCGCCTAGTTTGCGGCTAATGCAACAATCCTTTGGTATTAAACTTGTAGGCTAATGCAGAGTCTATGGACTCCGAATTGAGACAAGTCGCTAATGGTTTTGACTTTAAGGTCCGTTCATTTGACAAATACGACATCAATGGGTATCGCTTTCGTACTTTTGGCAAAGAGCTATCTATGGCCGACCGAAAGACTACAAATTGTTGTGTCTCCACTGTCGGCGAAGGAGGGGTCGAGTATTATGGAAGAGTTGAAGCAATTTATGAACTTACATTCTTTGGTGAAAACCCACCAAACGTCGTAGTCTTCAAATGTTATTGGTTCCAGCCGAAGGAGACTAGAAGGACTCATGAACATATAGGGCTAGTCGAAATCAAACAAAGCACCCATTTGGATGTTCCCGATGTCTATATTACGACTCAACAGGCGACCCAAGTTTTTTATCTGCCATGGGCCTGCCAAACGGATCCAAATTTGAAAGGTTGGGATGTCCTTTATGATGTGCCGCCACATTTAGACCACCTCCCCTCAATTAAGATGATTATGAACCTCACATTAACCCAGACACATATGAAGGAGAATTCTTCCAAGAAACACGTGTTTCCAAAAAACGCTTCAAGAACCGCTCTACTTCACCCCAGAACATTGAGGTCGACGGCGACAGTGAACCTGACTTCACCCCTGAGCAGGAACAAGAAGAGACGGAAGAAGAAGAGGTTATTGCTGCGGATGACCTGACAATGCTTGACCGATTACATAGAGGCCTTCCACATGTTGATGCATTTATTGATGATGTTGATGAGCACGTCATTACTGATAGTGATGATTATTATGCATTTATTGATCCCGGAGCATATATAGATGATGAAGATTAATATTAGTAATGTGAGGTATTCAATTATTATTATGTACATATATATTATTAATTAGCTAGTTCATGTTATTAGGTATTTAATTTTTTTATGTTGAACTAATTTCGTTCACTCTTTGTCATTGCAGGTGTTGACAAATGGTGGGCGGGGGTCGAGAGCGCTCTGAGCCTCCTTCCTCAGTGCGTGCTGGGAGGGGTGCTATTATTCCACCCCAGCAACTCCGGAGAGCGCTGGTACACAGCATGCAAACACCGGCGGGCACTTCTTCGACCGGGAGAGGTCGGGGGAAGACGAAGAGAGGTGCTAGAGGTAGGAAGGCTACTGCGCCTTCCTCGCCGCCACCCCAGCTGATTCTCTTGACCACAGGAGTGCTCCGTCTCGGGTGGACCTGTCTGAGTTGGACCCGTCTCGGACTCTGATCCACGAGCCTCGGGTCGACGAGCCTCGGGTCACCGAGCCTTCGTCCCAGGAGACTCGGGTCCCAGAGTCTTCGTCCCAGGAGACTCGGGTCCTAGAGTCTTCGTCCCACGTGACTCCGGAGGCTAGTGGCCATGCTGATGGTGGCGAGGACAATTACTTGTCTAAGGACACCTATAGCGAGAGCGAGCTGGTTGAGGAGGGCAAAAAGGTCTACCAGCGTGGTTGTACAAAGCTGCCTCCCGTGCCGACGACCCGCGAGCAGAGGTGGTTGATTGCGCCTAATGCGGAGAAGTAAGTGCATTTACTCTTTTTTAACCTTTTGCCTTCATGTTTCTTCAAATTAATATATAATGTGTTGGCCTTGTCCTACTGTAGGGTTTGGAAATACGAGCGTGGTGGTGTCCGCAGGCCCAACCAGGTCCTTGGTGTGCTTCTCCGGCACCACTTCCCGGGGAAGGTCCAGTTGCCCGGTGAGGGTGAGTCTCCATAGGTAGCACTGACCTGGGAGCTGTACAAGGCTGCCCCGGCCCC
This sequence comes from Hordeum marinum, assembly GCA_022496015.1. NCBI lineage: Eukaryota > Viridiplantae > Streptophyta > Magnoliopsida > Poales > Poaceae > Hordeum > Hordeum marinum. Next base: position 220,384,774 of record CM039672.1, read on the forward strand.
GCCGGAGGAGACGGTGGCTGACATTGTGATCCGTCGCTTTTGGGTAATTTCTCCTTTACAGAATTAAAAATCAACAATACCTAGTAATTGTACTAATCAGTGTCTAATGTGTTGTCTTGTTTGATTGTAGACCTTCTAGGTGTCTTGAGGAAGACGAGGCAAGAGCGGCTGTTGTTCTCGAAGCCGAGTGCAAGCGCCTACTTCAGAACTTACGGCACGAGGCTCGGGTGCAGGCTATTCAAGACTACTACGCCTCGAGTAACATTAAGAGGGCCAAGAAGAAGTGCCGCAGAAATTATCTGAGTAAGGAGAAGTTTATGAAGGTAATTATCTATTCTTAAGGCCTTGTACTTAGTTTCTTTGATTTGATTCATAGGCGTAGCGCTGAAATTTCTCTTGTCTAACTTAGGTGCCCTCGAGATGGTGTGCGGATAGGATGGACTGTTGGGAGGCATTGGTGGATGAGTGGTCCTCTCTCGAATGGCTAGCCGAACACAACAAGGCCAAGGAGAAGCGTGCCCAAATGAGAGGTGTGCCACACCATCAAGGGAGCTCCAACCTGTTTGAGTATGGGGATAACTGGGTATGTGGTTTGCTTCATGATTCATGCAATTTCATTCTTCATGCTAGCTTGAGCCCTTAACTAATATTTTGTTCACCTCTTTTAGGCGCGAGAAAACAAGAAGGAGGTGCCACCTCTGTTCGACCTCTATGCCATGGCCCATACCGCCTCGTACAAGAAGGCCAAGGCATTCTCTGAGGATGACCTCGATCATCCAGAGAGCTTCAGCAACATCTCCTCCCACAACAAGCTCGTGAGGTACAGAGATGAGGGGAAGGCGAGGAAAGCGGAGGACTTCAACCCGAGCCAGAGTCCTTTTGATCCAGAGCTCGTGATGATATCTGGTGGTGGGAGGCCCCATGGCTCGATAGCCATTGGGGATGGACTGTTACGTTGTCCTAGAACTCTCCCAGAGATCAAGAAGCACCAGACAAGCTCTGATACTGAGATAAGGCCTCGTCCATGGCCAATGGAGCTCGCCATTGAGGCTAGGGCCCAGGAGCTTCTGGCGGAGGCAAATAGGCAGGCGGCGCAGAGGGAGAGGGAGATGGAGGAGAGGACGACTAGGCTGTTGGAGGAGGAGAGGAACCGGAACGACGCGTATCACCGGACCCTATACGAGCTCCTCGTGGTAAGTTTCTCCTGCATATTAGCCAAATCATGCACGTAATGTTCGTTTTATCACTAACTAATATAAATGACTCGTAAAAACAAAATGTGCAGACCGTGTGCCAGAACAATGGTCAGACCCCTCCGTCGATGCCCCATATTGCTATAGCACCCACGGTGAGTTTCATTTAAATGGTCATTAGTGACTAGTATTCACATTTGAGTTGCATCATGCTAAGGAGACATTGCAAATGATCTTTGGTGCAGCGTGCCTCCCGACAAGCATCGATCGATCCTTCTGCGTCTGCCGCAACCCCGACCGATCCTTCTACGTCTCACCCTGGCCCAAACCCTACCGGTCCTTCACCTCCATGTTGATGGTAAGTTTTCCCAAGTGTTTTCATTAACAAATGCATACTTAGCTTAAGAAATGAACTACTTAGCTCGAAAATGACCTATACTTAGCTTATTTTCATCAAAAATGACTTGATATGCTTAGTTAGCTAGAAAATGGTATATTCTACCTAGGATAGCTATAAAATGACGTATACTTAGCATTTTTCCTCCAAAATGACTTGATATGCTTAGTTAGCTAGAAAATGACATTAGTAGCTAGTATAGCTCAATAATGATCTATAGCTAGTTCATTTATGACATAATTAGCTCACTTAGGTACAAAATGGCATAACTACCTAGGATAGCTTAATAATGATCTATAATTAGCTTAGTTAGTTCATTTATGACATAATATGTTCACTTAGGTAAAAAATGGCATAATAACCTTGGTTTACCTCCAAAATGACCCATACTTAGCTTATTTTCCTCAAAAATATATAATAACCTTACTTACCTCCAAAATGATATATTCTACTTAGGATAGCTATAAAATGACCTATACTTAGCTTATTTTCATCAAAAATGACTTGATATGCTTAGTTAGCTAGAAAATGGTATATTCACCTAGGATAGCTATAAAATGACCTATACTTAGCATTTTTTCCTCCAAAATGACTTGATATGCTTAGTTAGCTAGAAAATGGCATTACTAGCTAGTATAGCTCAATAATGATCTATAGCTAGTTCATTTATGACATAATTAGCTCACTTAGGTATAAAATTACATAACTACCTAGGATAGCTCAATATTGATCTATAATTAGCTTAGCTAATTCATTTATGACATAATATGCTCATTTAGGTAAAAAATGGCATAATAACCTTGGTTTACCTCCAAAATGACCTATACTTAGCTTATTTTCCTCAAAAATACATAATAATCTTACTTACCTCCAAAATGATATATTCTACTTAGGATAGCTATAAAATGACCTATACTTAACATTTTTTCCTCCAAAATTACTTGATATGATTAGTTAACTACAAAATGGCATTACCACCTTGGAGAAGAGGAGAGGAGAGGAGAAAAAGAAATATAAGATAAATTCTTCTTCTTTTTTTTCTCTTCATTTTCTTCTTCTTCTTCTAGCTAGTCTTCTTCTTCTTCTAACTATATCTTTCCTACTTTGCAGATTTGCTATAGATGAGGTGCATTGATGGACCGTACTCTTCTACTTCTGCTACCTTTATGTTTATGGAAAACTTGTTTTGGATACATATGTATGGATATGTTGTTGGAAACCATATTGTGTATTGTTGGAAACTTGTATATATGTTGGACTTGTATGTTGAAACTTAATTATTGGTATATGCTTGTTTCAACTTATTTGGTATGCTTGTTGAAACTTGTTGAATGATATGTATGTTTTGAATATGTATGTTGGATATGTATATGTTGGCTATATATGAATATTCTGTTAAATTGGATGATTTTAAGAAAAAAAAAACAGGGGCTATATAGCCGCTTTGCCGTCTGCTGGCAGACGGCAAAGCGCTTTGAAACCTAAGGTCTTTGCCGTCTGCCAGCGGACGGCAAAGAACCAACCTAGGCCAGCCCCAGCTATCAAAAAAAAGGTGCTTTGTCGTCCGCTGGCTGACGGCAAAGACCTTAGGTTCTTTGCCGTCCGTGGGCAGACGGCAAAGAACCTAAGGTCTTTGCCGTCTGCGAGCGGACGGCAAAGCACGTCGTTAAGCCCCCTAACAGAGCTAAGTGTCCACGTTTGCTGTCCAGGCTCTTTGCCGTCCGCCAGGGGACGACAAAGAACCTAAGATTTTTGTCGTCCGCCAGCGGACGGCAAAGCGGACTTTACCGTGGATTATTCAGTCGGATGGTTTGCCGTCCGCTGGCGGACGGCAAAGCCTTTGCCGTCCGTGTTTCATGCCTTTGCCGTTCGGGATGACGGACGGCAAAGTACCTGTTTCCTGTAGTGATAAGGTCTCAACTCCTTGGCGTCTATTGATTTGTCTATTCCCTTTGTTTTGTATTTCATTCAATGGAATAATATAACTGCAATAACACATTATATTCACAGGTAAAAACAAACCAACAGCACGATAAAACCAACATACTATGTATTCCTGAAACGCATTAAGGCATAAAGGAAAAATAATAATATATTGAAGAAAACAAAATGTAGGAAAGCAGAAAAAGGAAAAGGAAAATGTAAGAATATAAAACGGGGGAAATAAATGAAGGGAAAAGAAAAGCATAAAAAGCCATAGTGTTTTACTAGTTCCGTTCATGCATAGCATATGGAAGTACTCCTACTTCAAAACATCACATGTTCTACTAAATAGAACATACTCCCTCGGTACATCATAATTAGATGCTGGTGAAGGTACACATGTGCTTCACGTATAAGTTCTACTAAAACCTACTACATGCAGCTAGCTACATGTATCAAGCAGTATCCACGCATATGGATAGAGGTACGTACCTCGAAACTTCCCAATACCCTAGATATATCTATCAGTTCCTCAATTCCCAGTGCTATGTTCATCATTACTGCCATCAGAATGCATCGCAAGCTCCTAGTATTGCTACCATAGTAGCATCGCCTATGTGCAAGCTCATATGTGCAATACTTATCTACTCCATCAGAATGCATCGCGAACTCCGAGTACTGCTATTGGAGTAGATAAGTATTGCACATAGGTGATAGCCTGATACTATACAGCGGGATCTAGATGCAAAGGACATTGTCAATTCATCTGGCCATCAGCTAAGATCTCGCCACCATTGGATGAACCGATGATAGTGATCTCCGCCTTGACAAGGCAACACGACCGTACAAGGTAGCCACTGGATGGATCCCTGAATATGCTGAGTGGAATGAAGTTGGACCATCCCCAGGGACATTGGCCCGCAAACACCACCAGAGCTGCAACCATAACAAGGTAAGATCATCTGCAAATTGGACATATCAGTCACTTCACATCGGTAGCACCTAAGGTAAGAGCCGAACCTGGAGATTTTCTGGTGTAATGTTCCCCATGCTTTTGGTCCAAGATGGATAAACTCAGCTCAAACAGCTTTCCAGATTCAGGAGGGAGCTTGTCCGAAGCATCCATGCATAAGTACAAGGAGAGGTAACTAGTGCTGTACTGGTCACCACGTGGATAGATGCCAAGGTGCCTGACAATAAACAGGTTAAATCCATCAAGTTCTACACATGAGGGGGAAAACATTCCAGGTTTACTAGAAAAGGTGAATATATTGACAATTCAAAAAAAGGTGAATATATTGACAAGCCTGTCCAGTGGTGACAAAATATAATTGAGTTCCCAGAAACCATATGTCAGGAATTTGATAGGTTTAACGCACTGGAATGTGCAGCTGTGTATATGCAATATAGTACAACTAAGTTGTTTGGTTTAATGCTAAGACAAACCATGAAATTAGTGATGTAACTTGGTATACCATTTATGTCCGTCAATTTCAAACATGGCAGAGCGGACAAAGTGTTGCAGATTCAATTCCAGAAAATTGGTCAGGGTCAAGGTGCAGTTCCTTGTGACGAATCCGTTCTTCTAGATGAAGAGGTTCTGAACCGTGGGAGCCTTCTTCTGAACCACAACAGCCTCCTTTTCATGAGGGAAGACATCAACTTTTAATATCTCCACACCAAAGACACAGCAATCTTCAGCCAGAAAATCTGGTGATTTTAGTAGTTCTTTAAGAGGAATCAAGCATTCTAACGTTGAGTTTGTATTGTTGATATGTAACATGTAGCTAGCTGCATGTAGGTAAATATTGTGAAGATTAGAGAAAATAATAATTAAAGCTGCAGATATCACAATTACAGTCTGCAAACTTAATTGCCAAAACGATGAAAGAAGAATTAAATGGAATATATCTATCATGTCCAATGCAAATCAAAATTTATGGACTTATATCTCAGGTGTAATAGGATGGATGTATGTGTGTGAAAAATCAATATATAGCACCTACCTTCAGATCCATAATACAACCCATTTGAATGATTATATATTGCTAACACGAACACTGCCTCTACAGTGTAATCTGGCTCCAAGTCCAAACTTCCTATGCTCAGGCCAAGAGAAAGAGCAACATATGGAGCTACAGCAAAGGATTTTGTATGCGATGGAGCAACTCGCAGAAACCTGGTAAATGAATTGAGGAGTAAAAACCATTTCAGTCAAGAAGTCATAACTTGAGTAAGAAAAATATACTATTCCACTTCATGCATCCTATGAAGCTTCAGCTTCCGACAGTTCAATAATGAGGTTGTGGTTGCTAATTTGACTCCATTAACATTGAGAAAAATTGACTTAGTTGAATCAGTTTATTTTATTGACTAATCCATTTCCTAAATAACTGTACACGGCTAACAAATTATCCACCCAAAAGAAACAAATACTCCCTCTGTTCCATAATACTTGTGACGGTTTTAGTTCAATTTTTTTAGGAAAACAAATAACTGCTTCCTATGCATTACATAAATCAAACGTATGGCACTTTAATAATGCATACCACTTATGCCCAGAGAAGTGAAAAGGAGCGGAGTTAATTGGCATAGCTCCCCTCTCAAGTAGAACCGAGAAGTGATGAATCTTCCATTTGAAGCATGGATCATGTGTCTTTCCTAGCGGTGCAGGAGCTGAAATTTGCACAAGAGCAATAAATAAATCATAGGACAGGACAGAAGAAAGAAAGAAGCTTGTGCCATGAGCAACAACAACAACAACAACAACAAAGCCTTTAGTCCCAAACAAGTTGGGGTAGGCTAGAGGTGAAACCCATAAAATCTCGCGACCAACTCATGGTTCTGTCACATGGATAGCAAGCTTCCACGCACCCCTGTCCATGGCTAGTTCTTTGGTGATGTTCCAGCCCTTCAGATCTCTCTTTACGGACTCTTCCCATGTCAAGTTCAGTCTACCCGGCCTCTTTTGACATTATCAGCATGCTTAAGCCGTCCGCTGTGCACTGGGGCTTCTGGAGGCCTGCGCTGAATATGCCCAAACCATCTCAGACGATGTTGGACAAGCTTCTCTTCAATTGGCGCTACCCCAACTCTATCTCGTATATCATCATTCCGGATGCGGTCCTTTCTTGTGTGGCCACACATCCATCTCAACATGTGCATCTCCGCCACACCTAATTGTTGCACATGTCGCCTTTTAGTCGGCCAACACTCAGCGACATACAACATTGCGGGTCGAACTGCCGTCCTATAGAACTTGCCTTGTAGCTTTTGTGGCACCCTCTTGTCACAAAGAATGCCAGAAGCTTGGCGCCACTTCATCCATCTGGCTTTAATTCGATGGTTCACATCTTCATCGATATCCCTATCCTTCTGCAACATTGACCCCAAATATCGAAAGGTGTCCTTCTGAGGCACCACTTGCCCATCAAGGCTAACATCCTCCTCCTCCTCGTTCCTAGTAGTATTGAAAGCGCACCTCATGTACTCGGTTTTAGTCCTACTAAGTCTAAAACCTTTCGATTCCAAGGTTTGCCTTCATAACTCCAACTTCCTATTGACCCCCGTACGGCTCTCATCGACTAGCACCACATCGTCCGCAAAGAGCATACACCATGGGATATCTCCTTGTATATCCCTTGTGACCTCATCTATCACCAAGGCAAAAAGATAAGGGCTCAAAGCTAACCCTTGATGTAGTCCTATCTTAATTGGGAAGTCTTCAGTGTCGACATCACTTGTTCGAACACTTGTCACAACATTATCGTACACGTCCTTGATGAGGGTAATGTACTTTGTTGGGACTTTGTGTTTCTCCAAGGCCCACCACATAACATTCCGCGGAATCTTATCATAGGCTTTCTCCAAGTCAATGAACACCATATGCAGGTCCTTCTTTTGCTCCCTATATCTCTCCATAAGTTGTCGTACCAAGAAAATGGCTTCCATGGTCGATCTCCCAGGCATGAAACCAAACTGATTTTTGGTCACGCTTGTCATTCTTCTTACACGGTGCTCAATGACTCTCTCCCATAGCTTCATTGTATGGCTCATCAGCTTAATTCCACGGTAATTAGTACAACTCTGAACATTCCCCTTGTTCTTGAAGATTGGTACTAATATACTCCGTCTCCATTCTTCTGGCATCTTGTTTGCCCGAAAAATAAGGTTGAAAAGTTTGGTTAGCCATACTATCGCTATGTCCCCGAGGCCTCTCCACACCTCAATGGGGATACAATCGGGGCCCATCGCCTTGCCTCCTTTCATCCTCTTTAAAGCCTCCTTGACCTCCGACTCCTGGATTCGCTTCACAAAACGCCTGCTAGTTGTTGGGGAACGTTGCATGGGAAACAAAAAATTTCCTACGCACACGCAAGATCTATCCATGGTGATGAGCATCTACGAGAGGGAGAGTGGATCTACATACCCTTGTAGATCGCTAAGCGGGAAGCGTTAAGAAACACGGTTGGTGTAGTCGAACGTCTTCACGATCCAAATCGCCGAGCGTCCCGCGATCTCATCACGATCCGTCCCGTGAACTCATCACGATCCGTCCCGCGAACTCATCACGATCCGTTTAGTTATCTTGATCACGATCCGTCCCGCGAACTCATCACGATCCGTCCCACGAACTCGTCACGAACCGTCTCGTGATCTTGATCACGGTCCTTCCGATCTAGCGCCGAATGGACGGCACCTCCGCGTTCAACACACGTGCAACTTGATGACGATCTCCACCGTCTTGATCCAGCAAGAGGAAGTGGAGAGGAAGAAGAGTTCACCGGCAGCGTGAAGGCACTCCGGCGATGGTGGTGGAGCAATTCCGGCAGGGCTTCGCCTAAGCACTGCAGAAAACCGATCTAGAGGAGAAACTATGTACTAGAGGAACGGGTAGCATGTGGCTGAAAATTCTGTGCCAAAACCCTAAAATCCTCTAGTATATATAGGAGGAGAGGAGGAGGAGTCTTGTCTGCCAAAAAGCCAGCCCTTGGATCGACCAAAGTGAGGAGGAGAGGAGGACTCCTCCTCCAATCCTAGTAGGACTAGGATTCCTCCCTTTTTTGGCCTTTTTCCACCTTTTTCCCTTTGGGCTTTTTCTCCCAGCCGCATGTGCTTTGTGTGGGACTTCCACCAGCCCACAAAAGGCTGGTATTTACTCTCCCACAGCCCATGAAGCCTCTTGGGTCGAAATACCCCTCCCGGTGGTCTCCCGATACACTACCGGCACTCCCGGTACATTACCGATTAGCCCGAAACTTTTCCGGCGACCAAAACGGGACTTCCTATATATGAATCTCTACCTTCGGACCATTCCGGAGATCCTCGTGACGTCCGGGATCTCATCCGGGACTCCGAACAACCTTCGATCACCACCATACATAACTCTATACTACCAAAACGTCACCAAACCTTAAGTGTGCAGACCCTGCGGGTTCGAGAACTATGTAGACATGACCGAGACACCTCTACGGTCAATAACCAATGGTGGGACCTGGATGTCCACATTGGTTCCTACATATTCTATGAAGATCTTTATCGGTCGAACCTCTATGTCAAGGATTCAGTTAATCCCGTATGATGTTCCCTTTGTTCTTCGGTATGTTACTTGCCCGAGATTCGATCGTCGGTATCTCCATACCTAGTTCAAGCTCGTTACCGGCAAGTTTCTTTACTCGTTCCGTAATACAAGATCCCGTGACTAACACTTAGTCACATTGCTTGCAAGGCTTATTGTGATGTTGCATTACCGAGTGGGCCCTAAGATACCTCTCCGTCACACGGAGTAACAAATCCCAATCTTGATCCATGCCAACTCAACAGACACCCTCGGAGATACCTGTAGAGCACCTTTATAGTCACCCAGTTACATTGCCACGTTTGATACACACAAGGCACTCCTCCGATGTCCGTGAGTTGCATGATCTCATGGTCATAGGAACATATACTTGACATGCAGAAAACGGTAGCAATAAACTGACACGATCATATGCTACGTTTGTAGTTTGGGTCTTGTCCATCACATCATTCTCCTAATGATGTGATCCCGTTATCAAATGACATCTCATGTCCATGACTAGGAAACCTTAACCAGTTTTGATCAACGAGCTAGTCCATTAGAGGCATACTAGGGATATGGTTTTGTCTATGTATCCACACATGCATCTAAGTCTCCGATCAATACAATTTATAGCATGGATAATAAACGATTATCATGAACAAGGAAATATGATAATAACTAATTTATTATTGCCTCTAGGGCATATTTCCAACAGTCTCCCACTTGCACTAGAGTCAATAATCTAGTTCACATCACCATGTGATTCGCATTGTTATGAATCTAACACCCAATGAGTTCTGGGGCTCGATCATGCTTTGCATGTGAGAGAGGTCTTATAGTCAATGGGTCTGCGACATTCAGATCCCTGTGTACTTTGCAAATTACTATGTCAAACCGTAAACACTGCTACCACACTCCACTTGATACTATTCCAAATGGCTTCCCCACTATACGTATCCAGATTGCTACTACGAGTCATCCGGATTGGTGTTAAAGCTTGCATCGACGTAACTCTTTACGACGAACTCTTTATCACCTCCATAATCGAGAAACATATCCTTAGTCTTTTAGTTACTAAGGATAATCTTGACCGCTGTCCAGTGCTCCATTCCAGGATCACTTTGAAACCTTCTGGCCATACTTATGGCAAGGCTGACATCGGGTCTTGTGCACGGCATTGCATACATGATAGATCCTATGGCTGAAGCATAGGGGATGACACTCATCTTTTCTCTATCTTCTGTAGTCACTGGGCATTGAGTCTTACTCAACTTTATACCTTACAAATCAGGCGAGAACTCTTTCTTTGACTGATCCATTTTGAACTCTTTCAAAATCTTGTCAAGGTATGTACTCATTGAAAGTCTTATCAAACATCTTGATCTATCTTTATAGATTTTGATGCTCAACAATTAGGTAGCTTTATCTAGGTCTTCCTTTGAAAAACACTTCTCAAACAACCTTTTATGCTTTCCAGAAATTCTACATCATTTCCGACCAACAATATGTCAACCACATATGCTTACTAGAAACTCTATAGTGCTCCCACTCACTTTATTGTAAATACAAGTTTCTCATAAACTTTGTATAGACTCAAAAACTTTGATCACCTCATCAAAGTGTATATTCCAACTCCGAGATGCTTGCTTCATTCCATAGAAGAATCACTGAAGCTCGCACGCCTCTTAGCATCCTTAGGACTGACAAAACCTTCTTGTTGTATCTCATCCAACCTTTCCTTAAGGAAGGAAACGAAGTTTTGGCATCCATCTACCAGATTTCATAATTGAAAAATGCAGCAACTGCTAACATAATTCCAATAGACTTTAGCAACGCTACGAGTGAGAAAGTCTCATCGCAGTCAACTCTTTGAACTTGTCATAAACTACTTTGCAACAAGTCAAGCTATACAAATGGTAACATTTACCATCAGCGTCTGTCTTCATTTTAAAGATCCATTTGTACTTTAACGACCAGCCGTCCAACGAGCAAGTCCACCAAAGTCTATACTTGGTTTTCATACATGTATCCTTTCTCGGATTTCATGGCCTCTAACCATTTGTTGGTTTCCGGGCCCATCATTGCTTCTCCATAGTTCATAGGTTCATCGTTGTCCAACAACATGACCTCCAAGATAGGGTTGTCGTACCGCTCAGGAGAAGTATACATCCTTGTCACCATATGAGGTTTGTTAGTAACTTGATTCAAAGCTTCACGATCATCATCATTAACTTCCTCTTCAACTAACGTAGGCTTCACAGAAACAACTTCCTGCGCTGCGTTACTCTCTGGTTGAAGTAAAGGTTCAATAACCTCATCAAGCCCTAATTTCCTCGTAGGTCGATAGTAACTTGATCCGAAGCTTTCATGATCATCATCATTAACTTCCTCTTCAACTGATGTAGGCTTCACAGAAACATCTTTCTGTGCTGCGCTACTTTCTGGTTGAAGTAGAGGTTCAATAACCTCATCAAGTTCTATCCTCCTCCCACTCAATTCTTTCAAGAGAAACCTTTTCTCGAGAAAGGACCCTGTTTCAGCAATAAACATTTTATGCTTGGATCTGAGATAGAAGGTTCACCCAACTGTTCTTAGGGTATTCTATGAAGATGCATTTGTCCGCTTTGGGTTCGAGCTCATTAGGCGAAAACATTTTCCACACAAGCGTCGCAGCCCCAAACATTAAGAAATGACAGCTTAGGTTTCTATCAAACCATAGTTCACACGGTATCATCTCAACGAATTTAGATGGTGCCCTATTTAAAGTGAATGTAGTTGTCTCCAATGCATAACCCCAAAATTACAGTAACAAAACGATAAGAGACATCATAGCATGCACCATATCCAATAGAGTACGACTATGACGTTCGGACACACCATCACACTATGGTGTTCCAGGTGGCGTGAGTTGTGAAACAACTTTCACATTGTCTAAAGTTGTATGCCAAACTCGTAACTCAGATATTCACCTCCACGATCATATCGCAAACATTTTTATCTTCTTGTCACGATGATCTTAAACTTCACTCTGAATTTGCTTGAACCTTTCAAGCAATTCAGACTTGTGTTTCATTAAGTAAATATACACTATATCTACTCAAATCATCAGTGAAGATAAGAAAAATAATGATATCCACCGCACGCTACAAGACTCATTGGATTGCATACATCAACATGTATCATTTCCAATAAATCACTTGCCCGCTTCATCAAAACAGAAAACGGGATCCTTAGTCATCTTGACCAAGAGATATGGTTCGCATGTCTCAACCGATTCGAAATCGAATGAGTCCAAAGATCCATCAGCATGGAGTTTCTTCATGCGTTTTGTACCAATATGACATTTAGCGGCAGTGCCACAAGTATGTGGTACTATCATTATTAACTTTGCATCCTTTTTGGCATCAATGTTATGAACATGTGTATTACTACGATCAAGTTTCTACAAACCATTCTTACTGGGTGCATGACCATTGAAGGTATTATTCATGTAAACATAATAACCATTATTCTCTAACTTAAATGAATAACCGTGTTGCAATGAACATGATCTAATCACGTTCATGCTCAACGCAAAAAACACCAAATAACATTTATTTAGGTTCGTCACTAATCTCGAAGGTAGAGAGAGCGTGCGATGTTGATCACATCAACCTTGGAAACATTTCCAACACACATCGTCACCACACACTTAGCTAGTTCTCCGTTTATTCTGTAGATTTTATTTCGAGTTACTAATATTTAGCAATCGAACCGGTATCCAATACCCAGGTGCTACTAGGAGTACAAGCAAGGTACACATCAATAACACGTATATCAAATATACTTCTGTCGATGTTGCCAGCCTTCTTATCTACCAAGTATCTAGGGTTGTTCGGCTTCAGCGACCTCTCTCCTCATAATTGAAGCACTTAGTCTCGGGTTTGGGTTCAACTTTGGGTTGCCATCCATGAAGTTTCCCTCCTTGCCCTTGCCCTTCTCGAAACTAGTGGTTATACTAACCATCAACACTTGATGCACCTTCTTGATTTCTACCTTCGTGGTGTCAAACATCGCGAACAGCTCAGGGATCATTAATTCTATCCCTGGCATTTTATAGTTCATCACCAAGTTCTAGTAGCTTAGTGAAAATGACTTGGAGAACTATATCAATCACTATCTTATCTGGAAGATGAACTCCCACTCGATTCAAGAGATCGTAGCACCCAGACAATCTGAGCACATGCTCAACGATTGAGCTATTCTCGTTCATCTTGCAGGCAAAGAATCTTGTTGGAGATCTCATATCTTGCAACACGGGCACGAGCCTGAGATCCTAATTTCAGCTCTTAGAACATCTCATATGTTCCGTGACGTTCAAAACGTTTCGAAGCCTCAATTCTAAGCCGTAATGCATGACGCACTAAACTATCAAGTAGTCATCAATACGTACCTATCAGATGTTCACAACATCTACAGACGACGCTAGAGGGGTTGGCGCACCGAGCGGTGCATTAAGGACATAAGCCTTGTGTGCAGCAACGAGGACAATCCTCAGATCACGGATCCAATCCGCAATATTGCTACCATCATATTTCAACTCTATTTCTCTAGGAACATAAAAAATTCAAGGGAGCTACATCGCGAGCAAGTAATCTACAACATAATTTGCAAAGACACTACTGACTATGTTCATGATAATGAGTTCAATTAATCATATTACTTAAGAACTCCCACTCAAATTGACATCCCTCCGGTCATCCGAGTGATACATGATCCAAATTCACTAACTCAAGTCCGATCATCACGTGAGTTGAGGTGGTTACAATGGTGAACATCATCATGTTGATCATATCTACTATATGACTCATGTTCGACCTTTCGGTCTCTTGTGTTCCGAGGCCATGTCTGTACATGCTAGGCTCGTGAAGTTTAACCCGAGTGTTCTGTGCGTGCAACACTGGCTTGCACCCGTTGTATGTGAACATAGAGTCTATCACACCTAATCATCACGTGGTGTCTCAACACGACAAACTTTCGCAACGGTGCACACTCGGGGAGAACACAATTTATCTTGAAATTTAAGTGAGGGATCACCTTATAATGCTACCGTCGTACTAAGAAAAACAAGGTGCATAAAAGGATTAACATCACATGCAATTTATAAGTGACATGATATGGCCATGAACTTGTGCTTTAGATCTCCATCTTGAAAGCACCGACATGATCTCCATCGTCACCAGCACGACACCATGATCTCCATCATCTTGATCTCCATCAACGTGTCGCCATCGCGGTTATCACACCCTGCATGCTTCTACTACTATTGCTACCGTTTGGCGATAAAGTAAAGCATTACATAGCGCTTAATGATTGACACGCAGGTCATACAATAATTAAAGACGACCCTATGGCTCCTGCCGGTTGCCGTACTCATCGACATGCAAGTCGTTAAATTCTATACATCACATGATCATCTCATACATCACATATATCACATCATGTAATTGGCCATATCACATCACAACATACCCTGCAAAAACAAGTTAGACGTCCTCTAATTGTTGTTGCATGTTTTACGTGGCTGCTATGGGTATCTAGCAAGAACGATTCTCACCTACACATAAACCACAACGGTGATACATAATTTGCTTTTCAACCTTCTCAAGGACCGCCTTGGTCGAATCCGATCCAACTAAAGTGAGAGAAACTGCCACACGCAAGCCATCTAGGCAACAAGTTGCATCGAGGGAACCGGTCTCTCGTAAGCGTACGAGTAATGTTGGTCCGGGCCGCTTCATCTCACAATACCGCTGAACCAAAATCTGACCAAGGGAGGAAGCAATCTAAGCATCAACGCCCACAAACCTTTTGTGTTCTACTCGAGATCTCATCTACACATAGACCTAGCTCATGATGCCACTGTTGGGGAACGTTGCATGGGAAACAAAAATTTTCCTACGCACACGCAAGATCTATCCATGGTGATGAGAATCTATGAGAGGGAGAGTGGATCTACATACCCTTGTAGATCGCTAAGCGGGAAGCATTAAGAAACGCAGTTGGTGTAGTCGAACGTCTTCGCGATCCAAATCGCCGAGCGTCCCGCGATCTCATCATGATCCGTCCCGTGAACTCATCACGATCCGTCCCGCGAACTTATCACGATCCGTTTAGTTATCTTGATCACGATCCGTCCCGCGAACTCATCACGATCCGTCCCACGAACTCGTCACGAACCGTCTCGCGATCTTGATCACGGTCCTTCCGATCTAGCGCCGAACGGACGACATCTCCGCGTTCAGCACACGTGCAGCTTGATGACGATCTCCACCATCTTGATCCAGCAAGAGGAAGTGGAGAGGAAGAAGAGTTCACCGGCAGCGTGACGGCACTCCGGCGATGGTGGTGGAGCAATTCCGGCAGGGCTTCGCCTAAGCACTGCAGAAAACCGATTGAGAGGAGAAACTATGCACTAGAGGAACGGGTAGCACGTGGCTGAAAATTCTGTGCCAAAACCCTAAAATCCTCTAGTATATATAGGAGGAGAGGAGGAGGAGTCTCCATACCTAGTTCGGTATGTTACTTGCCCGAGATTCGATCGTCGGTATCTCCATACCTAGTTCAACCTCGTTACCGGCAAGTCTCTTTACTCGTTCCGTAATACAAGATCCTGTGACTAACACTTAGTCACATTGCTTGCAAGGCTTATTGTGATGTTGCATTACCGAGTGGGCCCTGAGATACCTCTCCGTCACACGGAGTAACAAATCCCAGTCTTGATCCATGCCAACTCAACAGACACCCTCGGAGATACCTGTAGAGCACCTTTATAGTCACCCAGTTACGTTGCCACGTTTGATACACACAAGGCACTCCTCCGATGTCTGTGAGTTGCATGATCTCATGGTCATAGGAACATATACTTGACATGCATAAAACAGTAGCAATAAACTGACACGATCATATGCTACGTTTGTAGTTTGGGTCTTGTCCATCACATCATTCTCCTAATGATGTGATCCCGTTATCAAATGACATCTCATGTCCATGGCTAGGAAACCTTAACCATCTTTGATCAATGAGCTATTCCATTAGAGGCATACTAGGGACATGGTTTTGTCTATGTATCCACACATGCATCTAAGTCTCCGATCAATACAATTTATAGCATGGATAATAAACGATTATCATGAAAAAGGAAATATGATAATAACTAATTTATTATTGCCTCTAGGGCATATTTCCAACACTAGTATCATCAAAGGAGTCATCCAGATCAATGGTAGAGCTCTCACTCTCCCCATTGAACAACTTGTCAAAGTACTCCCGCCATCTATGCTTAATCTCCTCGTTCTT
Organism: Hordeum marinum; assembly: GCA_022496015.1. Taxonomy (NCBI): domain Eukaryota; kingdom Viridiplantae; phylum Streptophyta; class Magnoliopsida; order Poales; family Poaceae; genus Hordeum; species Hordeum marinum. Next base: position 220,401,185 of record CM039672.1, read on the forward strand.
CACCAGGAGTTGATCTGCTCCGTCCTTGATGCACTTGATTTGGTCAACATCGCTCGTCTTCCTCTCTCGGCTCTTGGCCATCTTATAGATATCCCTTTCGCCTTCCTTCGTGTCTAACCTTTGGTAGAGGTCCTCATATGCCCGACCCCTTGCTTCACTCACAGCTCGCTTTGCAGCCTTCTTTGCCATCTGGTACTTCTCTATGTTGTCTGCACTCCTATCCAGATATAGGCGTATAAAACAATCTTTCTTCTCTTTGATTGCCTTCTGGACAACATCATTCCACCACCAGGTATCTTAAGCTTCTCTTCTACTTCCCCTGGACACTCCAAATTCCTCTGAGGCCACTTACGAATGCAAGTCGCCATCTTCATCCACATGTTATCTGCATCACCTCCTTCCTCCCAATTGCCCTCCTTAATGACCCTCTCCTTGAACACCTGAGCTACCTCCCCCTTGAGCTTCCACCACTTCGTTCTAGCGACTTTGGCACACTTGTCCCGCTGGACACGAATCCGAAAGCGGAGGTCAGCAACCACAAGCTTATGCTGAGGGACAACACTGTCTCCAGGTATCACCTTACAGTCTAGGCATGCACGCTTGTCTTCTCTTCTCAAGAGGATGAAATCAATCTGGCTAGAGTGCTGCCCACTACTGTAAGTCACTAGATGTGATTCTCTCTTCTTAAAGAGGGTGTTAGCTACGATCATGTCGTAGGCTAACGCAAAGTTTAAGACATCTTCTCCTAAGCTTGTGCCATGAGCAAATTACTAAAATATCACCCCAGAGAAAACTTTAAGAAGCAGAAAGGTTCTCTATGTACATGGACAAATTGCACTATGTTTTGTAATCATCTGAGTAAAAATCAGCATACTGTGTGTAGTGCTGGTTTTGGCGGTAATTACATATCGCTCCCTAATAAAGTCCTTTCCATGACAAATTTGACAAAATGTGACACTTCTGTCTGGATTATCTTCGTTGAATCCCTCCCCTTTGGGTACCTATATTGTGTCCTCTCCTCCTCGAGATGAATGGTCAGCTCTTGCCCTTTGTTGAGATGAATAAAAGAGCCCCCATCTTTCTTTTCACTTTTCAGAAAAAATGTTCTTTAACAAAATTATTTATGACAAGTAACTTTTAATTTATCCAGTTGCTTGTTTTTTCAGAAAAAAATAGTTCAGTATTCATAACACGACTGGTATTTCACTAGCTCCACAATTAGGGAACATCATTCTCACTCTGCCTCAGGCCTAGAATTTTAAGACTGCAATAATTCTGCTGAACAACAAATCGCCTTTTCTTTGCAGTTTTGCGTATAGAAGGCATAATCTTCATTATAACTACAAATTGACAAGAACTTCTAGGAATTGGATGTACATACACATACATGCTGAGCTTGTAGTGAAGAAGTTGCCCATGACTGCCTTTCCTTTTCACTTTTACTCTGCAAGTATTACAACTACTAAGCATTGTAACATAGTGGAGAGCAGGGAACATAAATAATCTTGAAAGGCAGTGCTAATCTTGTTCAGATTATCAATGCAAAGTGAATATCACAGAAAAACAACATAGTTGCATGACATTGGAAATATTAAATGTCTCGTGAACAAATACCACAGAAATCTCCTGATCAAATTTCTTGACTATGGCAAAGACATGGGGAGAAGCGGGGAGAGGGGCTCGCGTCGTCACTGCTTCTTTCGTTCGATATCTAGAGTAAAGAACTTGGATATTATCTGGAGAACAAATGCCATCGTCTGATCAAGAAACAGTAATCAGACTTGAGCAAATAGGTGCCTCGAAGACTAGGGCATGACACAACACCACCATATTTAAAATGCCCTAAACCTATCGTTGTCAACAACTACTATGAAGAACCTTCCCGTGTGTGTGTAGGGGGGAGCAGAACCCTAGGGTTAACATGGGGAGAAGCGGGGAGAGGGGCTCATGTCGTCACTGCTTCTTTTCTTCGATACCTAGAGTAAAGAACTTGGATATTATCTGGACAACCAATGCCATCGTCTGATCGAGAAACAGTAATCAAACTTAAGCAAATAGGTGCCTCGAAGACTAGGGTAACACACAATGCCAGCATATTTGTTAAAATGCCCTAAACCTATCATTGTTAACAACTACTAGGAAGAACCTGCCTATTTGTTCCTCAATACATGCATTGATGTTCTCCCACAACAATTGCTATCCCGAAACAAAGTACAAGTATGAAAAAGGAGTTCCTTTCATCATGGCTGATTTAAGCAATTTTGACTAATCAAAGTGACAAATATCAAGCCCGAGCCTGCTATCCCCATTGGCCATTGGACACCAGGTACTTTGCCTAGGAGGTGTGTTGTATCACTTCAATATCACAGATGATCCATGGTTCACAATAATGTTGTGTACCTTGGCATGGATCAGCTGGCTGGCGTCGCGTCCGCCATATTTTAATCACTACAAGTAAGGATTAGTGTGCTACCATAAACCATATATCGCAGTTCAGCTCGCATGTAGAATCAAAAGTTTCCATGGAATGAGTATTTGTATGTTTATTTTGAAGCTACAACGCACGTAATCAAGATCCATGTAAACGTCAAACAATAGAGGCGGGTAGTCCTTCCTCTTTGCTAGCATGCTCTATACTCGCTTCTCCTAATACGACGAAACAAGCAAAACTTGTAATATACCAGTACATACGCCGTAAATATTTTGTTGCGGCCCGTGCTGAAGAATTGATCAAAAACCACCTCTATACCAGATCTAGGGTTCACCAAAATAACGCAACCAACAAAATTTCCAGCACTTGGCCATGGCACTAAAGAATCTGCAGGCAAGGGAGGGGGCGAGGGATGAGGACACTACCTTCTGACGGGCGACAATAGGGTGGGAAGAGGCGGAGACAGAGACGGTAGGGCAGCAAGTGGCCTAAGGGAGAGACCGCCAGGGGTGGGGTGGGATCTCGGATCCTACGCGTTCACGTATGTGGCGATCGGGTGGAAACAGTCAAACCAAGCCTTATTTGTTTGGACGGGACCCCCCAGGGCCAGGATCCATGCCACAATCCCTAGGTGCAGGATCCACGGGCCGGATCAACCCCTCTTAGCCCACCGATGCCTTGCTTGAGAGCAAACTAGTTAACGAGCGCTCGTTGTGCGAGAAACGAAGGAACGTTTCGATGACGCTCCGCGTGTGACAAGTGTCATGCGCAGAATGAACCATCGAGGAATCCTGGTTTTTCCTTTCTGGATTCTGGTTTCGTACATTTTTCACCTAACCCCTCAAACTATCCTGGTTTTCTGTTTTTCCTTTCCGCGGCGCGAATCGTTCTGTTTCCCTTTTCGTTTTTCCCCATTAAATTTCTGGGAAATTGAGATTTCAGGGGAAGTTACGGGTGAGGGCTTACAACACAATCAAAGTCAACTTTCAACTCGATGTTGCCAGGCACGGTTCATGAATCTTCCAAACCACGCTTCAACAATCTACACAAGCACATGCAGTACTCGTCCGTATGGGATTCACGGTTAATGTTTAGAGGCACGTTTCAACAATTCATAGAAGCACAGTTCAGCGATCTACAAAGGCATGTTTCAGGTATCTTTCTAGCATTCATATAAACCTTGAAGGGGGGGTCATAGGTCGTAGCGCATGTTTCGTCGTACGGTGTGTTTCGTCGTGCCGCGTGTTTTGTTGTGTCGCATGTAAACGACACCTCCAACGGCGCAGCCTCGGCTCGCCTTTGGCTCGGTTAGCATTCATATAAACCTTGAAGGGAGGGGGGTCATAGGTCGTAGCACGTGTTTTGTCGTAGCGCATGTTTCACCGTGCCACGTGTTTCATCGTGTCATGTGCAAACGGCACCTCCGGCGGCGCAGCCCTGGCTTGCCTTCAGCTCGGTTAGCATAACCTTGAAGGGGGGTCATCGGTCGTAGTGCGTGTTTCATCGTGTTGTCTGCAAACGGCGTGTCCGGCGGCGCAGCCCTAGCTCGCCTTCAGCTCGGTTAGCATTCATATAAACCTTGAAGGGGGGTCATAGGTCATAGCGCGTGTTTTGTCGTGCTGCATGTTTCGTCGTGCCACGTACAAACGGTGCCTCCGGCGGCGCAGCCCCGGCTCGCCTTCGGCTCGGTTAGCATTCATATAAACCTTAAAGGGGGGGTAATAGATCGTAGCGCGTGTTTCGTCGTGCCGCGTGCAAACGGCGCCTCCGGCGGCGCAGCCCCGGCTCGCCTCCGGCTTGGTTAGCATTCATATAAAGCTTGAGGGGGGGTCATAACACGTGTTTCTTCGTGCAACAAAATGTCTAGCCCACGATTCTTGTGCCTACACACCCGTACTTTACGCTGTGGCTATTCTGAATGTCTATTCCGTGACTTCTACACTACCGTGATTCTTGCCACTACACACCTGTGCTTTATGATGTGGCTATTCTAAATGTCTATTCTGTGACTCCTACACTACCGTGATTCTTGGCACTACACACCCGTGCTTTACGCTATGCCTATTCTAAATGTCTGTTTCGTGACTCTTCTGCCTACACTACCGTGATTCTTGTGCCTACTCACCCGTGCTTTGTGCTGTGGCTATTCTAAATGTCTATTCTGTGACTCTTGTGCCTACACTAGTGTGATTCTTGTGCCTACACTAGCGTGATTCTTGTGCCTACACACCCGTGCTTTACGTTGTGGCTATTCTAAATGTCTATTTCGTGACTCCTACACTCCCGTGATTCTTGCAACTACACACCTGTGCTTTATGCTGTGGCTATTCTAAATGTCTATTCCGTGACTCCTACACTACTATGATTCTTGCCACTACACACCCATGCTTTACGCTGTGGCTATTCTAAATGTCTGTTCCGTGACTCTTGTGCCTACACTACCATGATTCTTGTGCCTATATACCCATGCTTTGCGTTGTGGCTGTTCTAAATGTCTATTCCGTGACTCTTTTGCCTACACACCCGGGCTCTTCACCAATCTTGATGCAAGATTTAGGACGGTTGAGAGTAAAGGAAAAAACAACCCGGCTCTTCACCAATCTTGATGCAAGGTTCAACAATAAAATCAAAAAAAAACCCGGCTCTTCACCAATCTTGATGCAAGATTCCGGGCGGTTTTGTCAGTTCCCTCGCTCTCTCTACTACTGCGTTCCTTCTTCCTCCAATCGAAAATCTCAAACACTTCCCCTCGCGCATGCTCTGCTCTTCTCGTTCTCAAGGACGCGGAATTCGAAACCGCCGCTAGCCTCGCCGGTAACCGCTGCCACGGTTCTCCAACCGCCCTGCACTCCGACACAAGCACTCAAAAGGTGCCTGCCACAAGATCCCCTCCCGCTGGTGGCGACAGTCGACGAAGAACTACGCTCGCAAAACCGGCGGCGGAGATAACTACAAAGAGCAACGACAGAACGAGTGGATGGATTCGGGGAGTCCCGCACGCGTAATCAAAGGTAAACATTTCTGCATTCCATCCCGTTGCACCAGGTCACTCATAGTATCTATTTCCCCCGCCTTGGATGAACAAAAACCCTAGCAACCGCACCAAATCTGCTTTCGAATACTTTCTCTCAACTTATCTAACAAGTAGAAATAGGATAGGAAAAAAGTTACCGACGATTGTTTACGTATCTACATTATATGGGTTTCAAATTACGTGACCTTGTTTTTCAAAATCCGTGCTCCATGTTTAGATAATACGTTCTTTAAGCATCAAACAAACCGTGACCTAATTTTTTGTCAAATCCAAGTAGGTCCCTCACAGCACGTCGTTTTACATGCAGAAATTGCTGGTGCGAAGGACTTCATGGAAATTGAGCAAGAGAAAATAGGTAATACTGTTGATTCAACAGTTATACATCCACAACATGCAGTCAATCAAGGTAACTGTTATCGTCCAACTGTGCTTCTAAGGAACAACTCTTTTCTGCTGATCGTGATCCCAATGACAAAGAGATGCTGCATTCCTATGACAACTTTTTTAGAATTCTTGCATAGTACCTTATTATCACCAAGAGGTAGTATATGTCTTGTATAACCCATTAGTATGATTTAGAACTATGTATTAATGTTTATAGTAAATATTGCGTCACAAACCTTATGTCATAACTCGTTATTAAACAGGGCATGTACATTTTATGGATTTCAAATTACGTGACCTTGTTTTTCAAATTCCGTGCTCCATGTTTAGATAATACGTGCTTTAAGCATTAAACAAACCATGACCTAATTTTTTGTCAAATCCAAGGAGGTCCCTCACAGCACGTCGTTTTACATGCAGAAATCGCTGGTGCGAATGACTTCATGGAAATTGAGCAAGAGAAAATAGGTAATACTGTTGATTCAACAGTTATACATCCACATCATGTAGTCAATCAAGGTAACAGTTATCGTCCAACTGTGCTTCTAATTAACAACTCTTTTCTGATGTACCGTGATCCCAGTGACAAAGAGATGCTGCATTCCTGTGAAAACTTTTTTAGAATGCTTGCATAGCACCTTATTATCACCTAGAGGCAGTATATGTCCTGTATAACCCATTAGTATGATTTAGAACTATGTCTTACTGTTTATAGTAAATATTGCGTCACAAACCTTATATCCTAACTCGTTATTAAACAAGGCATGTAGACACTGATATTCAGACAATCATTTCTGAAATTAATATAGAATATCTAGATAGACCCAACATCTCTCCTCGCCAACCAGGAACAAGGACAGGACCAAGCAAGCACAAAAAGGCACCTGCCGTCGTATCATTGCCAAAGAAAACCATTGTAACTTACAACAGGGAAAAAGCAAAGGTACAACCAGAAAGAACAGATGGTGTTAATATTGTGGAAAAGACACATAAGAGAAATAAAAGCACTGATCCCTTAGTCAGTAGTGATACCTTGAAGCAACAGCCGAAGCCTCTAATGGTAATCCCACCAGCTCATCATCAAGCAAAACCATCTGCAATGAATAAACACATTGACATGAATGACAGAAAAAAATGACAGCGAGATGAAGAAGGAGAGGATTCGAAAAACAGAGTTTCGGAAGAATCCGGTGGTGCCAATGCCAGCACAAAAAGAGACAATGATTTCAATCCTGCACATTACAGCGAAGCCGGAGAGGACGACAACGATCATGTAAGAGATGATTTCTCTAAAAGTATTTGTTGCTACTGAAAATAGAACGATGCTTACTAACAAAACACCTGTTTCTATTTTTTCTGAATCAGGGAAATACAAGCCAAAAGAAGAGAAAGAGGAAAAGGGCGAGCGGAAAACAATCGCTATCGATGATAGTCAACGAAGCATATAAGACAGATACTGACGAAAAATGTCAAATGAAGGCTGGAGCTACATTTTATCAGGTGAAACAAGCATGGGGAATTCTCAAAGAACGTCACCGAGAAGATGTTAAGACGGCTGGCTTTGGCGGTACATCACAGCATACATGTACAAAAATATGGACACAAATAACTTGACGGTAAGCTTCAGTGACGGCGATGGGGACAAGGAAATAAGGATTACCAAGGAAGGGACCCATAAAGTTTTGGATACCCACACGGCAAAAAAAAGACAGCACCAAGGCCAATGATTTGCAACAAAGCAATGAAGGAGCTCCAGTCAGACCCTTGGCTTCACAAAAATTGAGTTCTCACATTCAGATTTGATTACGAAATTAAAGGAGTTTGTAGAAATAGATCGAGAAGAAGAAAACAAGAAGGATGTCAAAATATTTTTCCTCATATTTTTCAACAAGGTTGTCTGTGGGACAACCTTCCCTCGGTATAGCAAACAAGCAATAATGGTCAGGAATATGAATTATAAATAAATGGCGGAGATGGATTTCTGCCAGGTCATTGTCGAAACATTCCAGGCTGGAGCCATTGATTGGCAAGAAATGAAAAAGGGTGTAAAAGGAAACCAAGACCACCTCTACGGCTTGGCACAGGCACCAGTAATCATGTACCTTGACTCCCTGGTGTTACCAAACACAAGAGAAGTGAACAGATTATCTAAGAGTATGAACAATACTTCAACGCCCAGAGCGAACTACCTTGAGGAGAACGTTCTAAACAAGATAGCTAAAGAAGACATGAAGAAGGATGGAAAAGGACATCCGGATGACTATGAATTTGGCAGGATAAAGGTATCTCTGTTGTCTATGAATTCCTCATACCGTTTAAAAACACTTCTTATTCTAACAAACTTCGTCTTATAAAAACAATGTAGACATGGAAAGGGACGGCAGATAGGATATTCTACACGGATCACGGAAACACAGGGTCACCTTCAACTTCAATGCAATTGGTACCATCACCGAGTAATAGACATGACCAACAAACGTCAAAACTGCTATTAAATCCACCCAAGCTTAGGCATGAAGCAACGGGCAACACCAAAACGAGAAGCGAACATCCGAGAAGCATGAGCAAAGGATCTGAAGAAGGCTTCAGCAAGATCAACAAATTGTTGGAAAAAGTGCTTAATGAAGCAAGACAGTTACCCGTGATAAGGCAGAATAATGTGGCAGGATGCACTGAAGATGAGGCAAGTTATGACCAATCAGCCAAATAAAGTCTGATAAACCAAACGGTGACACTGATTGGTAATTTCGATCGACACAATGTCTATCAGCGCATGATTCACAACAGGAACCTGACAGCTATAGTGAAGACAGTAGAAGAACCACCAAGAAGATCGAAAAGAAAAACCAATGAAGTAGAAGAGAAAGAACAGAGAACAAAAAGAACCAGAACACAAAAGACGATAGATGCAAACCAGGCCAGAACAGAGAAGAAGCAGATAAAAGATGGCAACAACAGTGAGCACAAGCATCCAAAGAAGAAATCACCTGTCATCTCTGAAGATACGAGAGAACTAAGAATGAAAGGCTCGTCCTCGGGCATCGTAACCAGCCAAAAAGTGAGTATAAACAACCTTTTTTTCCTTGTAAGCTAGATACGTACGTGTTTTACAAGCTAACAGACTTGGAACAAAATGTAGACTTGGCTTGACAAGAAACAACAAACAAGTCCAACAGAGATAGGCTCAAGCAGCGATAGATCACAAGATGAACAAGAACAACAAGAAAATAGTAATGAGGTGACCTTCCATAACCAACTTATCCAGGAACAACAGGTCTTCTAAACAAAATGGGCCACAAAACTTACCATGTTTCATACCTAGGTATTACAAGAAGAGGAAATAGTAGAGGATGATGTGCAAAGGCACACTCATGATGAAGTTGCTGCTGATACAGAGATAGAAGCCTCAGAGATGGCAGTTGATGACTAGGTTGAAACCATTTTTTCTCAAAAAGAAATGGTACTGGATGTAGAGACAAACCCCACAAGTACCGAAGGACGGGTAAAATCAAACGACAAGAAAAAAACTATCTCAGAGATTTATCCTGTGATACAGTTTATTACACTAACATTTTTTTATCTGAATGGTCATAGTAAACGAACGAGAACAGTGCTGCGAAAGAATGACAAGTAACATACGAGGAGGAAACCAAAATTTTAGGGTAGCTTGTCAGTACAACAGAATGAATTGCTGTAACAGGAGAACAGACTTCACTTGACATAGAAAATCTAGGAGAGATCTCACAAGCACCAATGACTGAAGAGGTAAAGTTGGACAAGAGTTATAAGACATCACACAATCCAAATTTAGGTCTGTTGTTTTATGATGATGGCACATTCCAAACGAGATCCCACATGCACCAATTGCTGTTCTATGCTGATTGTTTCATTTATTTCTTTTCCTGTTTATGTTTTGAAGAAGCACTAGATGATACAATCCCTAATAATTTATGAGAAACAAAGGAGAGTACCGATATTGTAGACATACCGTAGTCTCATCATTACCAAAGAAAAAATGAACCGCTAAACTCACCATCTTTGACCTACAGGTACTACAAGAACACAGAATAGAATGGGCAACGCAGGTCGAATCCGAATCTCATGATAAATCTAAGTCACATCAATGCTACACTCAAGATGAAGTTTGTCCTGAGAAGGAGATACAAGCCTTAGAGATGGCAGTTGTTGAGAAGATCCTGGAACCTCTTTTACCTCCAAAAGAATTAGGGGTGTAGGCACATACAAACACGACAAGGGCCGGCGGACTGGTAAAATAAAATGACAAGAAAAAACTTATCTCGGAGTTTTGTACTAGGGTTCTGGTTAATTACAGTAACATTTTTTTTATCCGAATGGACACAGGAAACAAACAACACCACTGCTGCAAAAGGGCAACTAGAAAGTGTAGACGAGAAAACCCTACAGGAGGACACCACTGCTGCAAAGGAACAACTACAAAGCCTACAGGAGCAAACCCTACAGGAGGACACAAACATTGAACAGGTGAACACCAACGAACCAACAATTCATGTTTCTGTATCATTTAAAAAAAATTGGTAGTCAAGGAAGAAATGCAATCCCTAATAATTACTTTTCACCTGAAGAGCCATGAGAAGGAAAGGAGAGTACCGATGTTGTACATATACTGTAGTCTCATCACTTCAAAATAAAAATGAAGCGCTAAACTCACCATCTTTCATCTACAGGTAGTACAAGAACGTGAAATACAACAGGCAACACAGGTCGAACTTGGTCCCATGACGAATTTAATTCACATCAAAGCTACACTCAAGATGAAGTTCGTCCTGACACGAAGATACAATCCTTAGAGATGGTAGTTGATGAAACCAAAAAATTAGGGGAGCTTGTCAATATAACAAAACTAAGTGTTCTAACCGAAGGCAATCTTCAGTTGACACACAAAAACTAGGAGAGATCGCACAGGAACGAATGACTGAAGAGGTAAAGTTGGATAAGAACTAGAAGAGATTGCATATTTCAAATGAAGTTCCACCGTTATTTATATTTTTGGTTCATCAAACAGGAAAAAGAAACAAATGAAAGCATCAAGATGGAACAACAAGACAGTGCTATCACCGGAGTAGAAGACTTGCGAAAAACAGAGCCAAGAACTTCAGTATACGAGGAAGAAGAAGCGAGAGTGCAAGGCACAACTCAGTTGAGAAACACCGACGAGGTCAACACCACCAACCAATAATTACTGTTTCTACAACATTTAAAAAGTAATTGGTGAAGAAATACAGACTCTAATAATTTCTTTTTAGTTTGAAAAGCCGCAAGAAACAAAGGAGAGTACCGATGTTGACACATGAGCAAGCAACCAGAAGAGGTCAACAAACATATTGTCGCAATGACATACAACGCTGAAACTGGAGGTACAAAACATTCAGTCGGCGACAAGGAAATGTCAAGGACTACAACGTCAACAACTTCTGAAGAGGTAAATTTATATAAGCTTCTTCTCTAAAATGAAAAAATAGCTCCTCAGGCACAAACGAAATCACATTTTAAGTTACCTCTTTCTTTGAGCAGCCGCAAGAGAAACGAGAGGACACTGGCAGTGAGGAACGAACAACAGGATCCCAGGACACGGCACCGGCGAAAACATTCGAAGAGGTGGTATTCCACAAGATGATTTCATGAAAATAAATATTTTAATTTTATTTTGATTTAAGTACAAATATCTGTCGTGGTTCAGAAAACCCAAGAAGATGAGCTCACACATATACAAATTGAAGCAAATCTTTAGAGTGTTGTGGACAAAAACAAGGACATAACAGAAACCAAGGCTGCTCATGGCACATCAAGGCAGGAATCCCAAGAAGATGAGCTCACACATATACAAGTTGAAGCAAATCTTCAGAGTGTTCTAGAAAAAAACAACGACACAATAGGAACCCTGGCACCTCATGGCACACCAAGGCAGGAAAGTGATGACAAAGGACAAGGTACAACTCGTTGCAGCGAATCAGGTAATTAAAAAATATTATTTCAACCCCTCTAATTACATGAACACAAAGTACCAAGTAGTATAATGCCTTCAGGTACAAAAGGCAGCAAAGACACTGAGCCCACAATAGAAACGATTGAAAAAATCTACAACGCTGTATGCTGTAGGGAATGGACAGTCGAAGAAAGGTAAGTGCATGTTACTTCCACTGAAAAAATTATTTCAACGTTTTTTTCGTGAACAAATATTGCAGAAATTATGATTTCATAATAGTGGGGGGTTTTATTACCAAGATTGGAGACGCTGCCAGAAGCTTCGCAGATGGTAATGCGGTTAACAGTGTAATCATTGAGCCCTTGTTATTGCTCCTACAAAATGAATTCAAGGGCACACGAAGGAAGATTCTAACAGTAAACAACACTATAAGTAAAAATCTCGACGCAATATCATATTTTAAGTAAATGAATATCAGGCTGTGTACATGTGGACTTACAAATTCTTTATATGTACGTTTCACAAAACATGCAACATGTAATATATCGAGCCAATAGTAACGATCCATTGGAGTTTAGGGACTATGATGACGAAAAGATAAAAAGAAAAATGCCGCCAAAGCGTCTTGAGAGGTTTTTTGGTATCGAAGAAGGAGAACATCTTAAAGATTATGACATGGTAAACAAAACAAACTACCATATCTAAGAATAATTACAGATGTTTAAATTTATGCTACCAATGTTTATGTTGCATTGTTGTCCTTTTGTAGTTCCTTCTACCAACTGCCATAGGGGGGTTCATCAGAGAGAAAACTATCGGTCACTATGTGACCATAGCACTCAACATGAAAAACAATGCTTTGAGCTGCTTGACTCTATAAAGGATAAGAATGAGCCAAGAGAATTCTTCAACGTTGTAACAAGAAATTTAAAGAGGATCTGGAAACAAGTAAGCTCAAAGGTTCAACTTTCACCAAGTAACATTGACCATTTCAAGAAGGTCATCATGGACGTACCACTTCAGGGACTAGACACATAAACACTACTAACATCCTTGTTCTTTATCTTGTTGAGACAGTTTAACATGAAAAACGTAGAAAGTATTTTCATACCAAGGGGCCAGCATCATTAATGAATCATTCTCTCAACTTGCAGACTGGACTATGCGTTCTACATGTACATGAACCTCAAGCATTACTCTGAAGAAGGAAGAACCATCTCACTGACGGAAGAACAAGTCCTTGACTTGAGGAAGAGGATTCTATATCATTTAATGAGCGAGCACATGGGCAATACAAACCTAGCATTGCTAAACTGTACGACAGGTTCGTCTTTCAAAAAACAAAAAACTAATTCTCTGTTGAGAGGTTGTTTTCACAAGCAAAAGCCTCACAATTTTTATCTGTTTGTTTGATCGGTATAGATATGCTGAAACATAAAGTTGTAATCGAAGACAGAGAAATGAAACAAGTCGATCGCGGCATAACCGAAGAAGTAATTCCTCAATCTCCTGAGCAAATTGATGTATGCACTGGAGAGATAGAAGTTATTGAAGTGCCGGACAATGAAGAGGAAGAAGGTAAACAAGACAACAATTCGTGGAGTCAAGACAAAGAACTTAACCAAGAGGGTCAAGAGCAACATGTGCAACAAGACAACAATTCGTGGAGTCAAGAGAAAGAACTTAACCAAGATGGTGAAGATCAACATGTGCAACAAGATGCTGATTTGGAGAGGGAGCATGAACGCAAGGATCCTCCAATAGAACCAGATCGACCCCCCAGCCCAAACGAGGAGAAGACTGAAAAAGAAAACGACAAAGAGAAGAGAAAGATATCTGAACAGCGGTTTATTGAACAGCGGAAACGTGATGCTACCATGTCTGTTCGTAAAGAAGAAAAGAAAGTTGTCAAGAGAAAATTAGGAAAAAGCTCAGCAGTAAGCAACACATCAAGCACATTACCAGACGTGCCTTTGGACTTCTTGCTCCCAAAAATGCTATCCTGTGAAGAAGATCTGGCAGACTTACTAAAGGGCCTTACAACTGTTCAACTAGAAAGTTACGATGAACTTGTAGTTCGTGGAGGTACGAATTATGAAGAATTCAAAGCAGCGTTAACTATGGCTAATGAGGAGGAATTTAACAAGAAACAAGCGGAGGTGCTGGCAAGGTTGGAATCGGATTCCTTGGGTACCTCAATATGCCAGTCATCTAAGATCATGCCGACAAACATAATATCTATAAAGAGGGCGATCAAACGGTCAACCAGGCTCTACAGCGTAACTAACATTCCAACATTTGAGTATCAACACTTCATTCACACGGACAAGGCCAAGGCCCTTCATCAACATCTAATGAGAAACGAAGGGCAGGAGGATTGCGAAGAGTAAGTAGCCTTTCTGCCCTGAAAAAAGAAAGACAATTGAAGCTACCTAACCAGTGACTCTAATTTTTGTGTAAACCCTTTTGCTTTGCAGAGTACTCCTGTATAAAAGCGCAAATCTTGAAGATTATATGACTGGAAAAATGTTGCAGCAGCAGCTCCAGAAAGGATGTCAGGGACAAATGGAGGCCAACATGTGTAACGCACTGTTTGAAGAATTGACAGAACAAAAACAATACAACACAAGCGATAAAGTTATTCTCACAACAGAATCCGCAAATGTATGCGGAACCCTCTTCCACGAAAGCACTTGCATCAGACAATTGATCGGAAAATGTTTTGCTAAACATGCACTCCTTGTTTGTTGCAGCTTGTACTCGGCCTCGACTTTAAAACTCGAGGACTAAAAGAGTTCAATGAGGATGAATCACTAAAACAGTTCGGAACGCTCGTGAAAGGAAAAAACCTTCTAGATAAGAAGCTGGTAAGTTCAGTTCACATCAGTTATTCTCCTTCTTAAGCCCACATGTTCACATGACATTTGACTCTCTATGTCATCCAATACAGATCATGATTCCTCATAACACCACTTCACACCACACGTTGTATGTCCTGAACAAGTACGAGGAGACTATTGACATTCTGGACTCGCTAGAGTACAAGCATTGTGGTAAGTTGACATGGAGAGAACATCATAGAAGCCATGAAGAACTGGTATGTGGGTCTGAATTCTGTTTTGTCTCTCTGCTGATAACACTTTATGATTACTTTTCTTGACAACAAAACAAAATTGAAATCACCAGATTGAAAGGATGTATCGGCTGATGAGGAGGCATTACAGGGAAGCGGCACTAAAAGCCCATGACGAACCAAATTGGGGAAAATTAGCAGCCAGGCCTAACAGAGTTTCCATGCCAAAACAAAAGGATATGCAATGCGGACAATTCATGGTCAAATTTGCAAAATACGGGAACGGCTAATCACCGGTGAAGGATCATGATGAACTACAAGTAAGTTAACAATATAACAATTTTATTTATTTTGAGCATCATAGTTTCCTTGAAAATAATAAGTATTCGAATATTGTGACTGTAGCATAGTAAGGTTGATGACGAATGGAAACAAGAGTTCCTATTCACAGTTATATTTGGTAAAAGCAGCAGCTTAAAGTGGGACCAGCTGCCTGCATGAATACAACAATTCAAACCAACAAATTTAAAGTTTTTTTGAACCAAGGAAGGTAAGATAACTTTTCTGGAATGAGACACGCGGACAAGCTATGACTAGACGTTTTGACATATGTTTTCTAGCATAGAAACAATGACAATCAATTTTTACCTGCTTTGACAGAGACAAATAGCAAACAAAAGGGCAGGCAACGAAGCCATGTGACATATCCAAAACTTGAAGCACCACACTTTGACCACACGGACGACATAGTCAAGCTGCTGCAAGTAATCATGAACAGCAGCTGGCAGAAGGAATTCAAAAAGTGACTTGTTTACTCATGCATGCAGAGAAATCCTCAAGTTACTTTTTATAGACCGCCCCACAACAATAATTTTTTTTGTCTAACAACAAAAATCTATATAAGCGGAGGCATGGAAACTCCATAGAATCAATTTTTACTGGAGCGCAACTGAAGGCGGCATTTGGACCAACACCAGGTCTGAACAAAGCTCGCATTGAAAAGAGGGTGGTCAATGAAATAGCGCATATCTAGGAAAGCATAAAACCTTCACAAGAAAGTTATGAAGACAGGTTAATATTAGGCCCTTACTTTGCAGAGGTAAATTTTAAAATACCACGCACATCCTTGTAAATTTGCACGTTTCATGTCGATAACAGTTTATTTCTTTTTGGTTCAGCATATACTAAAAATAAAGAATAACACTCTAGGCATTGACAAGTTTAAAGTTGAATTGGATAAAGAGAAGAAACAATTGATTCCCAATAACTCAATGAACATCAGTAGAAGAAGCTCTTAACAACAAACATGGTAAAAGCCCTCGCTCCAAAACATAATCAAAATACGTGTTTCATCATATTACTTCATATGACATTAAATGTCAAAAAAACTTGCGTGTTTGCAAATATTCTTAATAATGGAGAAGGAAAGCCATTACGCTCTAGATATGATGGACAAATACACGAACAAAGTCCACATCATTGATCCTTGTGAAGTACCTCGCAAGGAAATTGAGGAAGAAATTGATCCAAGCATGTGCGGTTTGAGCATTGAGGATGCAAATAAGCTGTTTGATTTATTTGAGGTGAGAAAGGAGAAAATGAGTACAGACTATGATGCCTACCACAAACACAAATTGAAAGTTGTAAGTGTCCTAAATTTAAAAAAAAATCCACTTGCTGATTTCTCCAACCCCCCTCTCACAGAAAAATATGTACTTACAAGCACCTAGGTTTAAAGTTATTTGAGATGTGGTACATCCCAAGTATACGGAAACCAAGCAGAAGGGTAATTCGCAAATAAATTTCATAGAAGACGTTCCAATGGTTGAGAAGGGTGAATCAGCATATGCTACTCTGAAGCTTGCATTCTTGTACAATGGCAAGAAATTCGTTGAAGACATAGATCATTTCGACGTAAGTTTTCCCTCAAATTGTAGACTGTACTAGGAGCATATAAAAAACTAGAATATTTTTTACTTCTTCTTTTTACTTAGTGAAGAATTTTTTTTGGTGAATTTAATTTTTGTTGGTGAATTTTTCTAGGATGAACTAGAAATCTGGAAGGCGGAAGCACTATACATGCTACTACTCAGTGAAGAAAACGAAGTCAAAGGTGATGCGATGGGTCAATAGATTCGAAGGATCTTAAACAAGGATGAAGACTAATACTTGTCAAATGGCACAGTTAAACTATCACGATAGTTGTTTTCTCAACGTAAACATGTAAGCATGTTAATGAAGTCAATCTCCATGTGTATGTGCATGTAAACGAAGACTCTTGAATCGTTTGTGTAGGACATTCATACACATGCCTTTTGTTGACGGCTTGATGCCAAGCCTCTGCAAGAATCACCCCTGTTACTCTACAACAGGTAAACCGTGAATCACACACATGCTTCTAGATACTGATGAATCATGTGTCCAAAAATTAGACACCTGCCTCTGTCAACTCATACAACGTACCTCTAGATGATTGCACGCTGCACAACAAAACATGCTAAGACCAATACAGGTGTGCTACACCAGGCACGGGAGTGAAGCCTCGACAGGCACGGGACTTGTGTGTAGCCTCTATAGGCACGATTGTGTAACCGTTATAGGCATGTCTGTGTCGTCGCTAAAGGCACAATATTGTAGCCTTTATAGGCACGAGAGTCAAGCTGCTAGAGGCACGCGAGTGAAGGCTCTACGGGCACGAGAGTGAAGGCTCTACTGGCACGGGAATGAAGCCTCTACGCGCATGCGAGTGAAGCTTCTACATGCACGTGGCTGAAGGACGCATATGCATGGGAGTGTAGCCTCTATAGGCATGATTGTGTAACTGTTACAGGCATGTCTGTGTTGCTGTTAAAGGCACGGTATTGTAGCCTTTACAAGCACGGGAGTCAAGTCGCTAGAGGAACACGAGTGAAGGCTCTACGGGCACGGGAGTGAAGGCTCTACAAACACGGGAATGAAGCCTCTATGCGCACGCGAGTGAAGCTTCTACAGGCACGTGATTGAAGCACGCATATGCACGAGAGTGAAGCCTCCACGGGCACGTTACTGAAGCACATATATGCATGGGAGTGAAAGCCTCTACAGGCACGTGACTTAAGCCTGCACTACAGGCACGTGGTTGAAGCCTACAAAGGGATAGTAGTGAAGCCGCTACAGGCATGGGAATCAAGCAACTATTGGCACGTGTGTATAGGCTTTAGTCACGGGACAGGCACGTGAGTGCAGCCTCTAAAGGCATGGAACTGACGCATGTACAATCACGTGACTGAAGCATGCACATGCATGTGAGTGCAACCTGTAAAGGCACGTGACTGAAGCATGTACAATTACGTGACTGAAGGATGCACAAGCACCGTACTGAAGCATGTACATGTACGAGACTGAAGCATCTACAGGCACATGTTAGAAGCATCCGCACGCACGGTAGTAAAGCATCTACAGGCACGTTTGTGAAGCCCCCTACAGGCACATACGTGGGATTCTTGAGGCACTGGTTGGCACGGGAGTGAAGCTTGTACAGGCACTTGTGTGAAGCCATAAAAGCACTTATGTGTAGCATGTATAGGCACGAATGTGTAGCCGCTACTGACACGTCTATGTCGCCACAACAGGCACGTCCTTGTCGCCGATAATTGCATAGAATTGTAGCCATTACAGGCACAAGAGTGAAGCCCCTACATGCAGGCGAGTGTAGCCTTTACAGGAAAGTGACTGGAGACTCTACAGGCACGGGAGAGTGAAGCCTCTATATGCACGTGACTGAAGCACTCAAGGGCACTCTACAGGCATGGCAGTGAAGCCGCTACAGGCACGGGACTCAAGCAACTGTTGGCACGTGTGTATAGGCTTCAGTCACGGGACTTGCACGTGACTGAAGACTCTACAGGAACGGAATGGAAGCATGTACAATCACGCGACAAAGGCATGCACATGCACGTGAGTGTAGTCTCTAAGTGCACGTGACTGAAGCATGTACAATCATGTGACTGAAGCATGCACAGGCACGTGACTGCAGCCTGTAAAGGCACGTGTCTGAAGCATGTACAATTACGTGACTAAAGCATGCATAGACACGTGACGGAAGCCTCTACAGGCATGGTACTGAAGCATCTACAGGCACATGTTAGAAGCCTCCGCACGCACGGTAGTGAAGCATCTACAGGCACGTTCGTGAAGCCCCCTACAGGCACAGGCATGGGATTCTTGAGGCACTGGTTGGCACGGGAGTGAAGCCTGTACAAGCACATGTGTGAAGCCATAAAAGCACTTATGTGTAGCCTGTATAGGCACGAATGTGTAGCCACTACTAGCACGTCTATGTCACCGCAACAGGCACATCCTTGTCACCGATAATTGCATGGAATTGTAGCCATTACAGGCATGGGAGTGAAGCCCCTATAGGCAGGCGAGTGAAGCCTTTACAGGCAAGTGAGCCTCTACAGACACGAGAGTGAAGCCTCTATATGCACGTGACTGAAGCATGCACCGGCACTCTACAGGCACGATAGTGAAGCCGCTACACGCATGGGACTCAAGCAACTGTTGGCACATGTGTATAGACTTCAGTCACGGGACTTGCACGTGATTGAAGACTCTACAGGCACGGAACTGAAGCATGTACAATCACGCGACAAAGGCATGCACAGGTATGTGAGTGCAGCCTCTAAAGGCACATGACTGAAGCATGTACAATCATGTTACTGAAGCATGCACAGGCATGTGACTGCAGCCTGTAAAGGCACGTGTCTGAAGCATGTACAATTACGTGACTGAAGCATGCACAGTCACGTGACGGAAGCCTCTACAGGCACGGGACTGAACCATCTACAGGCACATGTTAGAAGCCTCCGCACGCACGGTAGTAAAGCATCTACAGGCACGTTTGTGAAGCCCCCTACAGGCACATACGTGGGATTCTTGAGGCACTGGTTGGCACGGGAGTGAAGCCTGTACAGGCACTTGTGTGAAGCCATAAAAGCACTTATGTGTAGCATGTATAGGCACGAATGTGTAGCCGCTACTGACACGTCTATGTCGCCACAACAGGCACGTCCTTGTCGCCGATAATTGCATAGAATTGTAGCCATTACAGGCACAAGAGTGAAGCCCCTACATGCAGGCGAGTGTAGCCTTTACAGGAAAGTGACTGGAGACTCTACAGGCACGGGAGAGTGAAGCCTCTATATGCACGTGACTGAAGCACGCAAGGGCACTCTGCAGGCATGGCAGTGAAGCCGCTACAGGCACGAGACTCAAGCAACTGTTGGCACGTGTGTATAGGCTTCAGTCACGGGACTTGCACGTGACTGAAGACTCTACAGGAACGGAACGGAAGCATGTACAATCACGCGACAAAGGTATGCACATGCATGTGAGTGTAGTCTCTAAGGGCACGTGACTGAAGCATGTACAATCATGTGACTGAAGCATGCACAGGCACGTGACTGCAGCCTGTAAAGGCACGTGTCTGAAGCATGTACAATTACGTGACTGAAGCATGCACATGCACGTGACGGAAGCCTCTACAGGCACGGGACTGAACCATCTACATGCACATGTTAGAAGCCTCCGCACGCACGATAGTGAAGCATCTACATGCACGTTTGTGAAGCCTCCTACATGCACAGACATGGGATTCTTGAGGCACTGGTTGGCATGGGAGTTAAGCCTGTACATGCATGTGTGTGAAGCCATAAAAGCACATGACTGAAGCATGCACAGGCACGTGACTGAAGCGTCTATAGTTACGGGACTGAAGCATTTACAGGCATTCCATTGAAGCCTCTACAGGCACGGGACGACAACATCTACAGGCACGTGAATGAAGCCTCCGCACGCACGGTACTCAAGCATCTACAAGCACGTTTGCGAAGCCCCTACAGGCACAAACGTGGGGTTTTCGAGGCACTAGTAGCAGTGTCGTGCGTCCGAATACTCAGTTAGAGAGTATAGCCACGGGCATGTTGCACTACAGGATTGGGCATAGCCAGTATGTAAAGCACGGGTGTGTCGGCACAAGAGACACGGGAGAGTGAAGCCTGTTCCTGCAGGGATGTGGTGCAGAGTTACGGGAGGGAAGCCTCTATGGGCAGGCGAGCGAAGCATCTACAGGCACGCGAGTGAAGCCTCTACAAGCACGTTACTGAAGCATCTACAGGACGTGGTTGTAGCCTATAAGGGCATGTTTGTGTAGCCGCTAAAGGCAACGGATTGAAGCCCTTATAGGCACGGTAGTGAAGCCCTTATAACCATGGGTGTGTTGCACTATAGGCGCCCAAGGTGAAGAAGTCAAGGCACGGGTCTGTAGGCACAAGAGACACGGGAGAGTGAAGTTTGTAGCTGCAGGGACGTGGTGCAGAGGCACCTGACTGAAGCCTATTCATGCACGGAAGTGAAGCCTTTACACGCACGGTGGTTAAGCCTCTACAAGCACGCTAGTGAAAAATCTACAGCACGCGTTTGCAGCCCTAAGAGGCACGTATGGGCAGCCCCTATAGGCACAATGGTGAAGCCTACATAGGCATGGAGGCAAAGCGTGCACAAGCATGGACGTGGGTTCTCGCGGCATCAACATGCTCTGGATACATCTAAAAATAAGCTTATTTCTTGCTGTTGACGGGCTTCACCTACCCATCAAGCTATTGTGTCGAAACTAGTCTCACGAACTCTTTACAGATCTACGATACACAGAGTTTCAGCGGAGGCACCGTGAACACCGCATCCGACATGGAATCTGGTGCCTCCAGCAGGAAGAAGACGAGGTTCGCGCCACCATGGAGGTCGGTTGTACATCCGGCAACGAGGAAGATAGAGTGTCCTTCCACTAGCTGCAAGGACAGGAGGGGAGAGTGTATGCTCCCTAGGAGCATGCATATGTTGGTTGAGTGCACAGGTGGATCTGAGCAACAAGAGGGTGGATCTTCTAAGGACCGCATCAGCGACCTCCCAGACGGCATCCTTGGCGAAATCATCTACCGTCTGCCGCTCAAGGATGGCATCCGCACCCAAGCCCTGGCCTCTCGATGGCGAAATCTATGGCGCACTACTTCACTGAATCTCGCCTGCCGTGAGATCTCGGTCACTCGAGTCTTTAACAGTCTGGAAACAATTAGGTGCGAAATCATCTGCATTCTGCCCACCAAGGAGGTAGCCCAGAGCACTCACGTCGGAACTCAATTCAAACCTCTCGGCATCGACTACCATTTTGAATCTGCCGCTGATGATATTATACTTCCTAGAGCCATTCTCTCCGCCCACGAGGGGTCCATTCATTGTCTCTACATCCTGACGAGCTACCGCCAGTCCCAATCCAGTGTCATCGATGAGTTGCTTCAATCCGCAAAACTAGACAAAATCCAAGTGATCGAGTTCTACCATCCGTTCCCAAAATTCCTCCATTAGGCCGTCAGCCAACCACACCGATGTCCTTCATATATGCCCTCAGCAGCAATGTCCATCTTGAGGTTCTACTCCTCCCTCCACACGGTCACATTCACCCTCTGCAAACTAGCAGACAATGTAGTAGAAATGATTCGCCTCCCACTACTGAAGAGACTTTCACTGGTGGAAGTTTACATATCGGAGGTCTCGCTACACAACATGATCCACTCATGTTGTCCTGTCGTACAATACCTGCTACTTGTTTTCAACAAGGAATTCTACTGCGTGCGAATAAACTCACGTAATCTTATCAGCATCGCCATTCATTGTGATAGAGGGAAACTCAACATCGAGGATGCCAATTCACTTCAAAGATTACTCCACGATTCTTTAGATACACGATTTGAAATAACTATTGTTTCTGCACCTAAACTGCACACCTTGGGAAAAATTTCGGATTTATCTGATGAATTGAAGATCGTCTTTGGTTCTACAGTCATTCACGTACTGTTATTCCACAATACATATTGTGCTACATTATGTTTCATAGACATAAATTAATAACATAATCTTCTATGATCAAATGAAGGGCCTGTCCGTACACAACATACCAGGAGTGATGGATTCCGTCAAGACCTTATATATCTCGCAGATATTTTTTAAACTCGATGAGGTTGTTGGATTGTTGCGGTGCTTCAGATGCCTGTAGAACCTATTTATCGAGGGGATCATCTAACACACAATGAGAACCTGTACATAGTGTTCTATGGGCTTTTGCATATATGTTATTCCATGTAGTAACACAATATATGGGCTTCCCCATACATAGCAGTAACACAATAACTGTTTTGTTGCTCTTTATATATATTTTATATTGTGTATGTACAGTAAATAAACATTCTTGATAGTATTTTAGATGTTTTCCAGAAATTAACTGTTTTTCAGTCTTCATGTGTATGTAGGCAACAAGGTGGGATCAAAGAGGTTTAACAAATGAATGGCGCCTAAAGCACCAGGTGTTTCTCAAGAGTCATGGGATTTACTTGAAGACAATAACGCTTGAAGAATATGAAGACACAAGGGCAAACATTGAGTTTTTGAGGTTCTTTATTCAGAATGCAAGCATACTACAAACCATCAAGCTCAAGTTCAGCTTGCACAAAGATTTCACGGTTAAATTTTACAAAGAGCAATAAAAGGTGCTTCAGATGCACAAAAGGGCTTCTAAGTGTGCTCGTCTTGTACTAACAACAAGTTGCGAGCACATGCACCTGGATTTAGCAAACACACGCGATGAGTGTTTGGAATTGTGAAATCCATTCATTTGCGATTGCTGAAATCAGGGTCTGTGTTGTCATGTCCTAATTACTGTGTAAAGCATAGAGGTATTTTGCAAGACTTGTCAGAATAATAGCTTGTGTTTTGTAGCAGCAATAATTATGACATCGATACTGTGCTTTCTCTTACTATGTTCACTACGTGTTTGTACAACCATGAATGGTTTAACAAAAAAAGGGGGGTTGAGCATGCTAAAAAACAAACATATTTTCTTCTTCTCCAATTTCAATTTCGACGCACTACCGCATGTTGGGGAATATGATGTTGTCCATGCCTCCACAACTCTCATAACTACAGGGCCTATGACACTCAAGCTAGAGTGGACGGATAGAGTGATCCGATGCACAATACCATGCATCTGTAGTGCATGCCTCCTCTCATTGAAGTTGCCGTTAGAGAAAAACATCTCATTCAAAGGCGCATGAACGTGCTTTACCCAGAGTCAGATCCGTGCCCGTCTCTCTCTCGCTGAATCGGTCATCACGAGAAATATTGAGGTAACAAACGGAATAGCGTGACTCTGCTTCTTGTAGTCTCGTGCCTGAACTAGAGCGTCAACGGACCCTCTAGTTGTAAGACCGTGACTGCACCGGTTTATTAAAATATTTGCAACTCATTCGCACTGACGTGCCTTCTTCAATTGTAAGACCGTGACTATTTAAGTGAACGTTCAACCAGAATATTTGGAATAACAAAGGCACGACTGTGATTCCTGAGGCGACTGAAGCTTTCTACGTGCAAACCTAAAACCTCAGCATTCGCTTTGGTGGCCCCACAAGTAGAACCCTCTTGTTTATAGTAAAAACAATATCTGACTAACCCACTATACAACACTTTCTATTCCTCTCTCGCCCTCTCTTCTCTCTCGGTCCGCAAAGTCACTCTACGATTCGTACGTTACCTCTCCATTTCTGCATCAAATTTTTTGTATGATCTGTTCCATCCCTAAAGATTTTTGTTTCTTCGTGCTGTAAATCGATAGATCTATAGTATTACGATAAATTTTTTGCGTTGATCTCATATAGATCCGCTAAATGCTAGGACAAAGCTGTCCATGCCGTCAATATCCGACATCAACGACCTCGTCGGAGCAGGAAAGCTGTACAACGGACATCGAGGTAAGACGTCCCAGTCGTAGGAGACAAATTTAGTCCACCAGTGTAGGTGGGAACGTTAGAGAAAATGCAGTGGCACTGTGGCTAAAAACGGAGTGGGCGGGTGTTAAAGGGGAAATTGGAGGAGGTGTTGCGCGGTATCCCTTACCGACGACGGTGTTGCGAGACCGGCCCTGGTTGCGTGGATGACTCTGCTAGACCATCAGTTCAAAAAATTTCTGGAATTAGAAAGGAGATCCGAGCGTCTGGACGCAAAACTGATGTATTATTAGATACAGATGCGTGTAATACAATGCAAGTGCCTAATACCAGTGTACATACGTAATTACTTAAAAAAGTGTTGAGGAGAAATATATTTTGCAATGGTACTTCCATAACTAGTTTGGCATACATCTTTAAATTGGTAACAAAATAAACACTTGTTTCCTTTTATAACTGCTGCATGAACTGAGCTGTCACAAATCAAGCAGTTGCACATGTCTTTTCAGGGTTTGCATGTAAACAACTCTTTACTCGAATATACTTGTGTTGATAATTTCGTACATATCAAAATTCACATTTAATTTGTATACATTTGCTATATATTTTGCAGGAATTATGAGTTGCAAAACCTATAGGAATGTCAACTGCCCTGGATTAGAAACAAGCGTTCTCTACGCTGCAATAGCACTTCACCTGCCGCTGTGTTATGAAACATGCAGTGTAAGGAGAAAATTTTGGAACAACATGCACATAAATTACTACCATGTTATGTTTCTCCCGGGATGAACTAAAAGTTTCTCTAATCCCATTTCAAGCAGATCTGTACAATCAACAAAATGATTGCATTTTTCAAAGCACATCTTTTACCAAATGCTAGACTACTACCTGAAGCATTTTTTTGGAACCAGGAAAACCATACATTTTAAGTGATTGAAGAATTCCTTCTTACTGATTGATGCGTTTTAACTTCATTTGCAGTACATACCATGCTATTGCAGGGAGCACGTGGTTTCTCTAGTGAACCAATGGAAGCAACGAGCCCTGGAAGAAGAAGGCAAAATTAAGAACCCCACGCTTCCGACAAATGAAAATCTGTGATATGAAGTATACATCACTGAGGAAACCGCCAGGTCTAAAATTCATGGACCTGGCTGGACAAAGTTAATGAGTGATTATGACCTTCGCCACCAAGATATCCTCATCATAAACTTAGATGACGAAGGTCTCTCTATTCAAATTGATCTCAGGCTCAGTGAATCTCGAGGAGGTCACAGAGCAGAAGCGAAACCTTCAGTTGGTATGGTTTTCATCTATACCTACAACAACTTCTGATTCGCGCTATCATTTTTGTTTTGGCAATGTACTATGTTTCAGCTACCTCTTTGTTTAAATATTTTGTAGACAAAACTATTCAGGACAACTATTCAAAGCTACTTGTGATTTTAAATACTCCCTTTGTTCCTAAATACTTGCTGTTAGGAAGAGCTATACTAGTTCTCCCCAACAACAATTATTTAGGAACAGAGGGAGTAAAACATTACCAATTATATCGCCTATGCCTTTAACTACACTAACTAAATCCAAATATTCTCTCTAGGTATAAGTCCATGTACTTTTCCACGCTATTATTACTTCAAGTAAATTGGCATAACAAGTTTTTATTTATTCAGCTCTACATGAACTTGATGTTTCGGAGAAAGAGTACATCAACAAGATTCTCCATGCTCCAGGATTAGAACTGTCATACAGACAAATGGGAGACCTTATTTACTTTGTCTTCAATGCCCATGACTTGCCAACAATACCATTTGTTCACCGTCTGAACGTCACAGATATCATGACTGGCAGACTAGTAAGTAATTTTTGTTTTGTTTTCACCTACTTCTAATTTTCACTAGTAATTAAGTTGTTTTGTCTGCGTGCTAAAAAATTCTTGTTTATCCGTAATAATAATCTACAGAGAATCCCAACAGCTGTTGTAAAAACATTGAAGGCCAATCTTGGTTACCTTCCACAAAGAGGTGTCGTAAGCCTTGTACAGATGTACGATGAAATCGAAGTTAAGACAACTTACTCAATACAAGCTCACGAGAGGATGGAAGTAAAAGGGCTTTCCGATTTTGCAGAAGAATATCAGCTAAGAGTTGGCTCAATACTCCTTATCACGATTGATAAGCACTGGCCAAGAATGCGAGATATGAGCTTACTGTGCCTTATAATCAATGATCTCTCCTGAATAGTGTTTTGGTAGTGTCCTACCCAACAGACTGCATGATGCGTTTTACTATATAATTGTGGCAGGAGGTGGTCGTATACACTAAATATATAGTTATGTTCAGCTAGACGGTGATGTAAAATGGGATTCAAAAACGGTCTAATGTTTACCTTCATCACTTTAGTATATATATAACTTTGGTGAATTACAAATGTTCATTTCGGTTGTTTTTTGCACATTTGAGGTCTGAAGATTCATGCCGCCATCGAATTTCGCCGACGGAAGACGTGCACCATGGGAGAGGCATGAATGCCGCCTCTCAACTAAGATAAGAGGGTAAAACCTGTTACTGTGCAAAACCGTGCACGCAGAGGCTACAAGACCGTGACAGTCGCGTTAAAAATGCAGTACATGACAGTGACTTTGCGACACAAGGGGCCGTGCCTGTACGTCCTTGCGCACGGAATGCTTGCAAAACCGTGCACTCAGAGGCTACAAGACTGTGACAGTCACTGTTAAAAATGCAGTACATGACAGTGACTTTGCGACACAAGGGCCCATGCCTGTACATCCTTGCGCACGGAATGCTTGCAAAACCATGCACGTAGAGGCTACAAACCCCACATGTCAGTCAAACTGACAATAACATCATATATATACAGAGGAAAGCGAAAACCTAACCCTAACCCACTCCACTCGTAGTCCCAACCGCCTCCAGCCTCCTCCTCTGTTCCTCCCGAGTCCCAATCGAGCCGCCTCCACTCTCCAGCGTCCTGCTGTGTTATTCTCGATCCAGTCAACCATCAGTCCACCACCGGCCACCACCGGTCGTCGGCTCGCTCTCCTGTGGATCGCAGCCGCCTCCAATCACCTCTTCCCCCATCGATCCATCCATCCATTCCGTCTCCCCATCCCGCACAGAGCGGTTCTCATAGGCGGCGGGAACCAAGCAATCGAGACGGAGATGGAGTTCCAGACCGGTTCCTCAAGGACCAAGATGGTGAGACTTGCGCCACCGTCGACGCGCTCCTCTAGGGGTTTGGCGCTAGCGGCTGGAAGCGGCGCGGGTACTCTTGGTGGAACCCAGGATCAGGAATAGGAGTGTGGTCCGGACATCATCAGCAGCCTGCCGGACGCCGTCCTAGGTGAGATCGTCTCCCGTCTCCCCACCAAGGATGCCGTCCACACGCAAGTTCTCGCATCACAGTGGCGACCCCTATGGAGCACCGCTCCTCTGAATCTCAACTGCCATGAGATCCCTCTCGCTCGAGTTTTTAACCCCCTCAAAAAGTAGATTTCGAGTTTATTTCCGCTCGCTCCATCGCATCGGGGAGCTCATACGCATAACGTACACTGGAACTTTTTTTAGTGGGGAAGCTGTTGATGATGTTGATTCGAACATTCCAGAGGCCATGTTCTCTGGCCATGAGGGCACAGTTCACAACCTATGCATACCAGCGTTCTACCTCCAGTGCAGACGCTCGACTGTCAACTCCTGGCTCGAATCCCCCAGATTGGACAATCTCCAGGTGCTTGAGTTTTACTACACGTTCCCACGATTTATGAGACAAGGTGACATACTACCATTCTCATGCCCTTCACTTGTGCCATCACCACCGGCATTCAACCCTTGGATTTCCTCTTCTCTCCACACCATCACCTTTTCTCTTTGCAAGTTACCAGAAAATTATGTACGTGCGCTTAAACTACCATTGCTCAGAAGACTCTCACTTATGCATGTTGATATATCTAAAGTCTCGTTACAAAACATAATCCATCGTAGCAGTTTCCCGGCACTCAAATTCTTGATGCTTCTTTGGACAATCAAGAGCCATTGCATCAGAATAAACTCACCTAACCTTATAAGTATTAGCATTTGTGGTCACCATGGCAAAGTTGTTATAGAGGATGCCTCCTCACTTCAAAGGTTGATTTTCGATGATGATCATAGTGAGAACTTGCACATAGTTATCATCTCTACACCTAAACTGGAGGTCTTCGGCAAATTATCTGATATTTTTGATGAATCGAGCAACCCACCACAACGTACAGAAATTCAGGTATTGACTTCCCAGAATATTTTCAGTTGCATTCGTTCAAACAAGCAAGTTCCATGTAATCCAGTCTTTATTCTATATTAATATTATGTTTTATTCTTCATGAAGTTTTTGCCGACAGTCAGCACATCCACAACGGTTCAATCTGTCAAGATGTTGCATATCAATATGGATTATAATGTGAGCGCAGTCATTGCCTTGGTGCAATGCTTCAGAAGCTTGGAAACCTTGTATATCGAGGTGATCATTCTCACACACAATGAAAACGCATACCATGCATTGTGGACTACTTCGTTCATCTAAAAAGGCTAGTCTTAGATTCATCTAAAAAGGCTTGTCTTAGAATTGTATGTGATGGACAAATATGTACTCCCTCCATTCCTAAATATAAGAACTTTTAGATATTTCACTATGGACTACGTACGAAGCAAAATGAGTGAATCTACACTCTCAAATATGTCTATATACATCTGTATGTTGTCTAGTGAAATCTCTAAAAGGTCTTGTATTTTGAAACGGAAGGAGTATGTATTAGACACATCTGTGTCTAGACAAAAAGTAAAAAAAACTTTAATAAGAAAATAGGTAATTAGGATTAACCATTCACTTGTTGTTTCAACAAAATCTTTCTTTATTTACCTTCAGCATTTTAAATAATTGTGCCTATTTAGGAAGGAGTTTCTAATGAGGAAAGTCTTACAATCTGTTCTTGTGAGCACCATCACGACGTTCGTTTGAAGTCTGTAATGCTTTTAGGGTATAAACAGTGCGAGAAAAGCATTGAATTTGCAACAGTCTTTATTCTCAATGCAAGATAGCTGGAGACTATCAGGCTTAAGTTTCTTTCTCATGAAGACTTCATGGAAGGATTTTACAAAAAGCAACAAGAGGTGCTTCAGTGGGACAAAAAGGCTTCTAAATATGCTCGCCTCAGATTGTCGCCAAGTTGCGACCACAAGCAGTTGGACTTAAGATACGCACGCATTGAGCACCTGGATTTAATGGATCCATTTACTTGTAGGTGCTGAAAATAGCGTAGGGTTATATGTTGCTGCCATATATCTGTCTAGTTTTTACGGAGGGGTCGTGAAACATTGCCTGTCTGGTTGCTGAATCTGTAATTCTGTTAACAACATTGTTATTGTGCTGAAACAATTCCTGTACCTTTTCTTGAATCTATAACCTTGCTAGCAGCATTGTTATTGTGCTGTGCACCCACAAAGGAGCTTGCAACTGCCAAAACCAAACTACTTAGTTTCCTTTTGTCTTGGCACAACAACATTTTATACTCTCCAGCTATGTGCCGTAAGCAAAAACATTTTTCCTCTCTACCGAGTGATCTCGCACAGGATAGCAACCAACAAATTTCATGGTTGTCTCAATAATGAGCACACATCCTTTTCTGCAAGGAATGCATAAAGTTCAATGTTACATGTGATTGTCAAAGGGTTCGAACAACAACCACTCTAGAGCAGGGCAGCAGTTGGTTGCACGGTTTCTTAAACGGACGGTACAGAAGCAGGGAGCAGGGTTTTAGACGGAAATGGGAAGAGAGGAGGCAGGAATATATCCATCAATTTGTGGAAAGTTCACAGTGAATAAATACGCATCGTTTAGAAAAATCAAGGACAGCAGGTTCACGATGTTTCATTCAGAAGACGCACGAGTTTACATACAGAAAATCCATGGTTTCGTAGTCCCACCCTGTAGTTGGTTCCACGGTTTCTTAAACGCATGGAACAAAAGTAGGGAGTAGGGTTTTAGACGGAAATAGGAAGAGAGGAGGTAGGAATATATCCATCAATTTGTGGAAAGTTCACAGTGAATAAATACGCATCGTTTAGAAAAACAAGGACAACAGGTGCACGACGTTGCATTCAGAAGACGCATGGGTTTACATACACAAAATCCATGGTTTCCTAGTCCCACCTGCAGTTGATTCCATGGTTTCTTAAACGCACGGAATAGAAGCAGGGGGCAAGGTTTTATACGGAAATAGGAAGAGAGGAGGCAGGAATATATCCATCAATTTGTGGAAAGTTCACAATGAATAAATACACATCCTTCACAAAAATCAAGGCCAGCAGGTGCACGACGTTGCATTCAGAAGATGCACGGGTTTACATACAGAAAATCCATGGTTTCCTAGTCCCACCTGCAGTTGATTCCATGGTTTCTTAAACGCACGGAACAGAAGCAGGGAGCAGGGTTTTATACGGAAATAGGAAGAGAGGAGGCAGGAATATATCCATCAATTTGCGGAAAGTTCACACTGAATAGATACGCATCCTTCACAAAAATCTAGGCCAGCAGGTGCACGACATTGCATTCAGAAGACGCACGGGTTTACATACAAAAAATCCACGGTTTCATAGTCCCACCTGCAGTTGATTCCACGGTTCCTTAAACGCACGAAACAGAAGCAAGGGGCAGGGTTTTAGATGGAAATAGGAAGAGAGGGGCAGAAATATATCCATCAATTTGTGGAAAGTTCACAGTGCATAAATACGCATCCTTCACAAAAATCAAGGCCAGCAGGTGCACGACGTTGCATTCAAAAGACGTAGGGTATACATACAGAAAATCCATGATTTCTTAGTCCCACCCCGTAGTTGGTTCCAAGGTTTCTTAAACGCACGGAACAGAAGTAGGGAGCAGGGTTTTAGACGGAAATAGGAAGAGAGGAGGCAGGAATATATCCATCAATTTGTGGAAAGTTCACAATGAATAAATACGCATCTTTCACAAAAATCAAGGCCAGCAGGTGCACAACGTTGAATTCAGAAGACGTGCGGGTTCACATACAGAAAATCCATGGTTTCCTAGTCCCACCCTGTAGTTGGTTCCACGGTTTCTCAAACGCATGGAACAGAAGCAGGGAGCAGGGTTTTAGATGGAAATAGGAAGAGAGGAGGCAGGAATATATCCATCAATTTGTGGAAAGTTCATAGTGAATAAATACACATCATTCACAAAAATCAAGGCTAGCAGGTGCACGACGTTGCATTCAGAAGACACACGGGTTTACATATAGAAAATCCACGGTTTCCTAGTCCAACCCTGCAGTTGGTTCCACAGTTTCTTAAACGCACGGAACAGAAGCAGGGAGCAGGGTTTTATACGGAAATAGGAAGAG
Organism: Hordeum marinum; assembly: GCA_022496015.1. Taxonomy (NCBI): domain Eukaryota; kingdom Viridiplantae; phylum Streptophyta; class Magnoliopsida; order Poales; family Poaceae; genus Hordeum; species Hordeum marinum. The sequence continues at coordinate 220,433,295 of CM039672.1, forward strand.
AGGGGGCGGGAATATATCCATCAATTTGTGGAAAGTTCACAGTGAATAAATACGCATCCTACACAAAAATCAAGGACAATAGGGGCACGACGTTGCATTTAGAAGACACACGGGTTTACATACAGAAAATCCACGGTTTCCTAGTCCCACCCAGTTGGTTCCACGTTTTCTTAAACGCACCGAATAGAAGCAGGGAGCAGGGTTTTAGACGGAAATAGGAAGAGAGGGGGTAGGAATATATCCATCAATTTGTGGAAAGTTCATAGTGAATAAATATGCACCGTTCACAAAAATCAAGGCCAGTAGGTGCAAAACTTGAACGGTTGTTTGTTCAACCGATCCCTGCTGCAAGCGCCACACTTCAGACATTTTTCTTGCAGAGATCAGCAATTACAAGTGAGAGCAACTCCTTATCGGCCATGGCTCTCCTGAGGATTGTGAAGAGCACAACCGAGTCTATTGTCAACCTAGCTGCATTTGTCAAAGCCGATAACCCAGATATTGCCAACCTTCCATCTTTATGCAAGCAGTACGTGCCAGGAAAATCGACGGAACTAGAAAGTTCAACAAGTCTGATGCTGTCCTTTATAGGAAAATATCCAAGCTTCATCCTAAGGGCATCAGTAACAACAGTAGGTATTTTTTGTACAGAAACCAATCATTGTAAGTTGTGCCATTGCATCAAGGGGAGTGACATGTGGAGATTGGCTTGTAGAAACAAAAAATGACTAACCGAACGGCCTTTCTCAGCGTTGGTAAAATTTAGACAGTGCACGAAGGCAATAACAGTGATGTACTTAGCACTTAAAACAAGGTTGGTGACGCAAACCATTTCAGTATATGAAAGTTTTATGCCTCGGGTGTAGACAGTCTTGTCTATGTAGTTTCTCTGGGGCACACTGAGATCTTCAAGATCTGAACAATAAAATCATCTATAAGTCAACATGTGTGAAGCAAAAGATGGTGGCTGCATGGTAAATCAATTTGTCAGAATGAATTGAAAAGTTAAATACAGTATACTTAGAAATATTGATTACAGGGTCACTATAAAGGATAAATCTCACACTACATGGTAAAAAGAAAATATTTAGTCCGACGATCTTCGTCGAGATTCAGATCACATTGTTTCTTGATAGGCGAGTTTAACATACCGACGGAAGGTTTGGGAACGGCTTTGTGACTCCCTCGAGATTCATTCAACTGCATATCAATGTGAAAGAAGAAATCTTCACCTTGCAAATCAAGTTTAATAATATTACCGTAACACAGATCATAGTCGTGTATCATCTTTTCCCACCCAGGACCATGAAACTTGGACTTGTTAGCGCAATCAGTAAACTTAATATTGTATGACAACTCCTCGTAAGTGCCGAACACAAGGTTCAAATCATCTTCTTCAAATGCATCATCTAAACCTTCCTCTTTCCATTAAGAAATCAAAGAGAGGACTTGCTTCCGGTAATAGCAAGGGACATACTGCCAAATAAGAAAAAAAAAGTATGGTTCATAGATCAAAACGACCATGCCAAAATATGTACTAACAAGAATGATTACGTGTAATTATTTATATATCTTATATTTCTTGATTAATATTATTACTTATGTAAGAACGGTAGAAGCAAAGGCACAAAACAAATGTTCTTGTTACCGATACCCAAATTTAACAGGTATGACTCACAACAACGAGGCAAAGGGACAATCAAGAAAGAGCGGTCAACAGCGGATTCACCATCATGACAACCGAGGTTCCAGCAAACATCATAGTTCATTGCTGTCTGCGAATATAAAATAGTATATAAGACTGAGATGCATCAGATCTGGATAAAGACTATATAGATCTACGACAACATGTGTAACCATTTATGCCAGGAGACAATTAAAAGACTATGGAATAGTGTTATATAGTAAATCTAATGACATAAGACAAAGTTATATAAAGAAAAATTCACAGATCTACCATGAGTGGCAGAGACTGGCGGAAAACAACCAACTCCATTCCCTCAAGATTGTTCACACTTAAAAAGGGGTAACATGTGGAGGAATCCGACACACGCTAACTGAAAAACACTGTAAAAAGTGTGGAAATCTGAGTTAGATAGACGAACCATAGACAGAAAGAGGGGAATGAGCTATAGTGAAAGAACCAGATGTGAGGAGAAAGCAGAAGAGCAAGTAACCCTGTTTAAGAGATACAGACAACCTCGTATTTATGGAGAAATTATTGGAGAAATGGATGTCTTGATGAAACTAGAAACTATGTGTAATAAGAGAGGGGGAGAGGTAGAGAGGGAGATAGAGAGACGCGAGAGATAGAAGTAACGTCTGCGAGTTCACCGCAATACTTCCCTCTGTAAATGCTGCTTCCTCACGCCAAGTACTTATCCCGGCGCAAGAAAAATACCGGAAAGAAAAAAAAGTGGTAAGTAGGTGGAATCTTTCGTCACTCAGGCAGACGTTTGGTGGAGTGGGACAATGTGAAAACTCCCTGTGAGGGTTGGGCCACTGACATGTGGCTCAGGTTCGGCACTACGCGATACGTTCTTCGTGGACCTAGCGCATCCTTAGCTCTCTTTCCCCCTCTCTCGAAACCACCCCAACCCCCTTGTATATTCACTAAATACAACGAGTAAGACAGTGGCGCTTCTGCCATAGCCGCTATACCATGTCGACATCTAAGATCAGCAAAGAGATGAAGAATGAAGAGATGTTCTTCCATGACATGGATTTCGATTTCTATGTAAGAGATTCCTCTTACATGAGCAGTTCTGATTTTGGTGTTTTGTTTTGGGGATATTTGATTTGACCTCAAAGGGTGCTTGTGTTCTTGTAGGAGAACCCTAATACAATCGTAGATCAAGATTTTCATGGTGAAGAAGAGGTTCTCCTTCTGTACTGCGTGCTCCATGACACCAAGCCTGTGAGGTGTGTGGCCTTCGAAGGAATTGAGACAGGAAGGAGGTTCTATGGCGGTGCTGTCAAAGTTAGCCACTTTCAAAATCCCAGTTACATCAAGTTGGTTGCAGATAGTTACAAACAAAAACTTTTTGGTTGGAACCATTATATCCAGCTTTCTGTCTCACTCGTGGTGCGAGCCTCGATCTCTTCGCATTATAAGAGGCATTTACAAACAAAATTTTTAAGGTCACTGTTTATTGTATCTATCGTACTACTTTGAAAAGTCATTCCTATTATATCTAGCTTTCTATTAGGCTATCATTTAACGTTCGCTAGTTGCTCGAGGAAAACATGTTACTTGTCCTAAGATAATTTTGAACTTAATGCATACTTTCTAAATAAGATAGTTTTACTTGTGTTTGTTGTTCCCATTTGTTTCTTCACCAGGCACAATTAATTGACGCTCATTAGAAGAAAGTTAGTGCATCTTTAAATCTCACGTAGTACGTTAATAATCTCTGTTCACATTTGTTTCTTCCCTTTTTGTTTCCCTTGTAGAGAGGTGTGAACTGCGGAGTCATGAAATGGGTTGATCAGCCTTGGCCTCTTATAATGCAGAGGTGCCTGCTCAAGCTTTGGCAGATGTTGCACAAGGGTAATGGCGAACGCCAGGAACAGAAAGAAGAGATACGCAAGCTTAAAAAAGGATGTCAAACAATTAAACCTTAAGCTCAGGAACCTTGAAAGGCAGAAGAAGCAACTCAACATCAATCATAAAGAGCTCAAGTCCATTCACGCGTGTCTCATGGGTGCTGTTCGGAATATCGAGGAGGAGAGGGATGAGACCAAGCTGGACAGAGATTTTCTAGAGCATGAGTTGAATATTCTGAAGGGGAATAAGAAGAAGATGGAAATTGTTGTATCTGATCTTGTTGCGAAAGGCTCTGTGGATAGGTATGAGCTTCTGAGGATCAAGGAAATTCTTGAAGAATGATTGTTAGGTATCCTGTTGGTTGGACATCATTGGGAAAACTACTAGTATGGTATAAATCTAATGAGTGGACATGGCACCGGGTGTTGATATTATTTTTTGCAACCTTGCATAGAGGCCCTGTAGTTGTAGTGTTCTAGATATGAATCTTGTATTGAAATATTAATGCAGATCCAAAGGACCCATGACATGCTTTTTATCTCATATATGTTTAGGTTGCAAACGTCGTTGGTTCATTCCAAGTTGCATAAGGCAGTTTGACTCTTGTTTTGCCTGATAAATATCTCTATTCAAAGTAAAATATGAAGCATGGATATACGTTAGATGCACGGGCATATGCTAGGAAGACGCATGGTATACTCTAGGCCGACGCACGGACATACGCTAGGCAGACGCACGGGTGAGTACGCTGTATGTCCACGGATTTGTGTGTGCGTGTGCTATAGGGAAACACCAAAGTTTTTTTTGCCACGGATATATGCTAGGTAGACGCACGGGTGAGTACGTGGTAGGTCCATGGGTGTGCGTGTGCTGGAGGGAAACACGAAGGTTTGGGTTTCTTGCAAGAAACTTCGGTAATGTAAAACGGAAACCACGGATATACGCCAGGAAGACGCACGGGTGAGTATGCGGTAGGTCCACGGGTGAGTACGCGTTAGGTCCATGGGTGAGTACGCGGTAGGTCACGGGTATGTACATGTGCTGGAGGAAAAGACGAAGATTTGGTTTTTTTGCAAGGAACTTCGGTGATGAATAACGAAAACCACGGATATACGCTAGCCAGACGCACGGGTGAGTTCACGTTAGGTCCACAGGTGAGTAGCAGGTAGGTCCATGGTTATGCGTGTGCTAGAGGGAAATAGGAAGGCTTGAGTTTTTAGCAAGGAACTTCGGTGATGTGAAACAGAAACCACGGATATATGCTAGGCCGATGCACGTGTGAGTGCGCTATAGGTCCACGGGTTTTGGTGTGCGTGTGCTATAGGGAAGCAGGAAAGTTTGGATTTTTTTGCCACGGATATACTCTAGATAGACGCACGGGTGAGTACGCCGTAGGTCCACGGGTATGTTACATGTGCTAGAGGAAAACACGAAGGCTTGGGTTTTTAGCAAGGAACTTTGGTCACGTAGAACGGAAACCACGGATATATGCTAGGAGTAATAGGAAGCACAGTAGTAATAGGAATAATGGATTTGTACTAGCGAGATGCACGGGTATGTACGTAGTAGGTCCACTGCGCGAAAGGTACGGATACTACGGAATTATGAAGCATGGTATTAAACGGAAAATAGGAATAGGAAGCAGCGTATTATGTAGGAGTCCGTCCGTAATGTAAAATAAAATCACGGATTTATGTTAAGGATATGCACGATAATGAAAGCAACACAACGATTGATTCATTTGACAAAAAGGGCCATCCATCGTCTGACACACCTTCCATACATAGAATGGCGGGATGGATACCACTCAGAAGAAAAGAAAAAGGTGGGATGGATACGAGGGGTCAGGGCCACGCCGTCCGTCAGCACTTTCACTTTCAGAATACAAACGGACGCCTCTTCAGTCACCGCCGTGTGAACGCCGCGTGTCACCCCTATGGCTCGACGCCTGACACCAAGTCCCTCCATTTAAGGCTTCCGGCATTCGAAAGACCTATCACACCCACCTCTTTCCTCTCCGTGATGCCACCTGAGCCCTTCCGTTTCCTCTATACACCGATCTCGCAGGCTCTTCGGCGTCGTCGTGGTCCGCCGTAAGATCACCACCTACTCTATGCGCACTCCTGATCGCCGGATGCAGATCGAGGCGGAGATCCAAGGTAGGCGCGCCGCCCGCATCGTTGCCGGCCTTCCTCCGGACTCGCTGGAGCAGGAGGAGGATGACAAGAAGCAGACGGGTGACAAGGAAGGAGGGCAGCTGCCAGAGCTTATGGAGGTGGAGGTTCAGGAGGAGGATGAAGCGGAGGAGCCTGCTCTGGTGCTCGACATGGAAGAGTCAGACACAAACTCTTCCATCGAGTCAGACACAGACTCTTCCGTCGACCTAGTCGAGATGATGGTGGAGCAACAGGCCATCATGGAGTCAATCCAGCATGAGGCCAAGGTGGAGGCCAACCGACAACTTATCCGCAAGTAGCAGGCGGAGGTGGACGCTCTCTTCGACGAACTTGACGCGGAGATGGCGGCAGAGGAGGCCGAAGCGGAGCAGGAGGTGCCGGAGTGGGCCGAGATGCAACTGCCACGTATGTAACCGTTGGAGGTTGCGGAGATAGTTCACATCTCCGATGAGGAGTAGCTACATAGTACATACTTTTTTTTATTTTGCATGCTTTTGTATGGATGTACTAAGAATCTAAGCATGGGATGAACTGGTGCTAATTTGGGCTCACTCCTCACGGGCGTCTTCAAGTTAGTAGGGATGCTTTTTTACCACATATATACTCTATGTAGATGCACGCGTGAGTACGCGGTAGGTCCACGGGTGAGTATGCAGTAGGTCCACTGGTGAGTACACCGTAGGTTCACGGGTGTTCGTGTGCTAGAGGAAAACGTGAAGATTTGTTTTTTTGCAAGGAACTTCGGTGATGTAAAACACAAACCATGGATATACCCTAGGAAGACGCACGGGTGTGTAAGCTCTAGGTCCACTGGTGCATACGCTGTTGGTCCACAGGTGTGCGTACGCCGGAGGAAAACACGAAGGTTTAGTTTTTTTGCAAGGAAGTTCGATGATGTAAAACGGAAACCACGGATGAGTTCGCTGTAGGTCCATGGTTTTGGGTGTGCGTGTGCTATAGGGAAACAGGGAAGTTTTGATTTTTCTTCCACGGATATACGCGAGGTAGACGCATGGGTAAGTTTGCGTTAGGTCCACGGGTGAGTACCAGGTAGGTCCATGGTTATGCGTTTGCTGGAGGGAAACAGGAAGGCTTGGGTTTTTAGCAAGGAACTTCGGGGATGTAAAACGAAAAGCACGGATATACAATAAGCAGACGCACTGGTGAGTACGCTATAGGTCCACGGGTTCTGGTGTGCTTGTGCTGTAGGGAAACACGGAAGTTTGGTTTTCTTGCCATGGATACAACCTAGGTAGATGCATGGGTGAGTATGCGGTAGGTCCAACGCTGAGTACACCGTAGGTCCATGGGTATGTTACATGTGCTGGAGGAAACCACGAAGGCTTGGGTTTTTAGACAGGAACTTTGGTGATGTAAAATGGAAACCGCGGATATACGCTAGGATTAATAGGAAGCACAGTAGTAATAGGAATACTGGATTTGTACTAGCGAGATACACGGGTATGTACATAGCAGGTCCACTGCGGAAAAGGCACGGCTACTACGGAATTATGAAGCACGGTATTAAACGAAAAATAGGAATAGGAAGCAGCATATTATGTAGGAACGTCCGTCCATAATGTAAAATAGAAGCACGGATTTATGTTAAGGATATGCACGATAACGAAGGCAACATAATGATTGATTCATTTGACAAAATGGGCCATCCACCGTCTGACACACCTGCCATACATTCAAAGGCGGGATGGATATCACTCAAAAAAGGCGGGATGGATACGAGGGGCCAGGGCAGTACGTGCGTGGGACGGTAATAATTATTTTCATGGCCGCATTAGGCCATTTCCGCCACGCGCGCCGCATGCATAGCGGATAGCCAGCAACGGGTGCCCATGAATTAAAGTCCTGGCTGCATCAGAAACTTGACCGTCGTGGATTAGAGCAACGGGCGGTTGCTATTCGCCCCGTCATCATGGGTGACATTGCTGGAGGAGGTGGGCGGCGACCTTTGGAGCGGGGGAGAGCCAGCCTCCAGCACCCCCCTATAAATTGAGGGCTTGCGAGGGTGATGCTCATCCATTCTTCCTTCCTCATCGAGTGAAATCTCTAGAGCTCGCCCTTCCGCCTTTTTCCAAAGCCCTTGAGTGGCGCCCACACTTAGCCATGACTAGGGGGCGAGGGCGGCCACCGTCCTCTGTACCAAGGAGGAGTTCACGTCTGGATCATGCCACCGCTTCCGCCGCAGAGGCGGAGGGTGATCCGGGTGTTCTCGGCGGGAGAGGCATGAGGGGCCATGGTCGTCGTGGAGGCCGAGGCCGGGGGAGGCGGAGTGCTGCTCCATCTCTCCCTCCGACGCCGGACCCCTTGCTCGAAGAAACCCACGCTGAGGGCACGGTGTTGGAGTTCATCCTCGAATTGCATGGTCCCCTTTGAGGCCATCTGCGCCTTCATGACCCTTTCGCCAGGGCCATGGAGGCTAACGGACTGTCGGTGTTGTGGTTGCAGGCGCATGGCTGCTGCAACGGCACCACGCGGGTGGACGTCGATTATCCGGAGAGGCGCGTCATGTTCTTCAGGCGCGGATCGAAATCGTTCACCTGCGCCCACAACCTCCAGGATGGGCACTCCTTCGTTTCAAAATAACGGAGGCCAATCTGCTCTCCGTCAAGATTTATGGGCGCTTAGGCGTCCGTCTCAGCTGCTGCGAAGAGAGCTCAAGTGGCTTCGAAAGCTCATCCTCGAGCGGCAGCGACGAGGAGGACAGTGTCGGTGAAAGCTGTAGCAAACTGTAGCAATAAACTGACACAATCATATGCTACGTTTATGGTTTTGGGTCTTGTCCATCACATCATTCTCCTAATTATGTGATCCTGTTATCAAATGATATCTCATGTCCATGGCTAGGAAACCTCGACCATATTGGATCAACGAGCTAGTCTATTAGAGGCATACTAGGGACATGGTGTTGTCTATGTATCCACACATGTATTTGAGTTTCCGATCAATACAATTATAGCATGGATAATAAATGATTATCATGAACAAGGAAATATGATAATAACTAATTTATTATTGCCTCTAGGGAATATTTCCAACAGTCTCGCACTTGCACTAGAGTCAATAATCTAGTCCTCATCACTATGTGATTCGCATTGTTATGAATCTAACACGCAACGAGTTCTGGGGCTTGATCATGCTTTGCATGTGAGAGAGGTCTTTTAGTCAACGGTCTGCGATATTCAGATTCCTGTGTAGTTTGCAAATATCTATGTCATACTATAGACACTGCTACCACACTCCACTTGGAGCTATTTCAAATGGCTGCTCCACTATATGTATCTAGATTGCTACTGAGAGTCATCCGGATTGGTGTTAAAGCTTGCATCGACAAAACTCTTTACGACGAACTCTGTGTCACCTCCATAATCGAGAAATATCTCCTTAGTCTTCTAGCTACTAAGGATAATCTTCAACGCTGTCCAGTGATCCACTCCTGGATCACTCTTGTACCCCTTGACAAACTCATGGCAAGGCATACACAGGTGTGGTACGCAGCATGGCATACTATATAGAACCCATGGATTAAGCATAGGTGACGACCTTCGTCCTTTATCTTTCTTTTGCCGTGGTCGAGCTTTGAGTCTCACTCAACTCCACACCTTACAAATCAGGCTAGAACTCCTTTGACTGACCCATTTTGAACTCTTTGAAAATCTTGTCAAGGTATGTACTCATTGAAAAATCTCATCAGGTGTCTTGATCTATCTTTATAGATCTCGATGCTCAATGTTCATGTAGCTTTATCCAGGTCTTCCTTTGAAAATCACTTTTCAAACAACCGTTTATGCTTTCTAGAAATTCTACATTATTTCCGATCAAAAATATGTCATCCACATATACTCATCAGAAATTCTATAGTGCTCCCACTCACTTTATTGTAAATACAAGTTTCTCGTAAACTTTGTATAAACTCAAAAACTTTGATCACCTCATCAAAGCGTATATTCCAACTCCGAGATGCTTGCTCCAGTCCATAGAAGGATCACTGGAGCTTGCACACCTTTTAGCATCCTTAGGACTGACAAAACCATCTAGTTATATCTCATACAACCTTTCCTTAAGGAAACGGTGTTTTGACATCCATCTGCCAGATTTCATAATTGAAGAAACACAGGAACTGCTAACATAATACCAATAGACTTCAGCATCGCTACGAGTGAGAAAGTCTCATCATAGTCAACTCCTTGAACTTGTCAGAAACTTCTTTGCGACAAGTCGAGCTTTATAAATGGTGACATTTACCATCAGCGTCTGTCTTCATCTTAAAGGTCCATTTGTACTCAACAACCTGCCTTCCAACAGGCAAGTCTACCAAAGTCTATACTTGGTTTTCATACATGGATCCTTTCTCGGATTTCATGGCCTCTAACCATTTGTCGAAATCCGGGCCCATCAGCCCTTCTCCATAGCTCGTAGGTTCATCGTTGTCCAACAACATGACCTCTAAGGCAGGGTTGTCGTACCACTCAGGAGCAGTACATGTCCTTGTCGACCTACGAGGTTTGATACTAGCTTGTTCCGAAGTTTCATGATCATCATCATTAACTTCCTCTTTAAGTAACGTAGGCTCCACAGAAACATCTTTCTGCATTGCGCTACTCTCTGGTTGAAACAGAGGTTCAACAACTTCATCAAGTTCTATCTTCCTCCCACTCAATTCTTTCGAGAGAAACTCTTTATCGAGAAAGAACCCATTTTAGCAACAGACTCTTTGCACTCGGTTCTGAGATAGAAGGTATACCCAACTGTTCTTAGGGTATTCTATGAAGATGCATTTGTCCGCTTTGGGTTCGAGCTCATTAGGTGAAAACCTTTTTCACCTAAGCGTCGCAGCCCCAAACATTAAGAAATGACAACTTAGGTTTCCTACAGATCAAAATTCATACAGTGTCATCTCAACGGACTTTAGATGGTACCCCTTTTAAAGTGAATGTAGTTGTCTCTAATGCATAACCCCAAAACGATAGTGGCAAATTGATAAGAGACATCATAGTTCACACCATTTCCAATAGAGCACGACTACGACGTTTGGACACACCATCACACTATGGTGTTCCAGGTGGCGTGAGTTATGAAACAACTTTCACATCGTCTAAAGTTGTATGCCAATGTAGTAACTTAGATATTCACCTCCACGATCATATCAGACATTTTTATCTTCTTGTCACGATGATCTTAAACTTCACTTTGAATTTGTTTGAACTTTTCAAACGCTTCAGACTTGTGTTTCATTAAGTAAATATACTCATATATACTCAAATCATCAGTGAAGGTAAGAAAATAGCGATATCCACTGCACGCTACAACACTCGTTGAACCGCATACATCAACATGTATCATTTCCAATAAGTTACTAGCCTGCTCCATCATACCGAAAACGGGGTCTTTAGTCATCTTGCCCATGAGGCATAGTCCGCATGTCTCAACCGATTCGAAATCGAATGAGTCCAAAGATTCATCATCATGGAGTTTCTTCATGCAATTTATACCAATATCAAATTTAGCGGCAGTGCCACAAGTACGTGGTACTATCATTATTAACTTTGTATCTTTTGGCATCAACGTTATGAACATGTGTATTACTACGATCAAGATTCAACAAACCGTTCTCATTGGGTGCATGACCATTGAAGGTATTATTCATGTAAACAGAATAACCGTTATTATCTCACTTAAATGAATAACCATATTGCAATAAACACGATCTAATCATGTTCATGCTTAATGCAAACACCAAATAACATTTATTTAGGTTTGTCACTAATCCCGAAGGTAGAGAGAGCGTGCGATGTTGATCACATCAACCTTGGAAACATTTCCAACACACATTGTCACCTCACCCTTAGCTAGTCTCCATTTATTCCATAGCTTTTTATTTCGAGTTACTAACATTTAGCAACTAAATCGGTATATAATACCCAGGTGCTACTAGGAGTACTAGCAAGGTACACATCAATAACACGTATATCAAATATACTTCTGTCAATGTTGCCAGCGTTCTTATCTACCAAGTATCTAGGGTTATTCCGCTTCAGCAACCGCTCTCCTCATAATAGAAGCACTTAGTCTCGGGTTTGGGTTCAACTTTGGGTTGCTTCACTAGAGCAACAACTGACTTGCCATCCATGAAGTTTCCCTCCTTACCCTTTCCCTTTTCGAAACTAGTGGTTTTACTAACCATCAACACTTGATGCTCCTTCTTGATTTATGGTGTCAAATATCACGAACAGCTCAGGGATCATTATTTCCATCCCTCGCATTTTATAGTTCATCACGAAGCTCCAGTATCTTAGTGACAGTGACTTGGAAAACTATATCAATCAGTTTATTACCTGGAAGATCAACTCCCACTCGATTCAAGCGATTGTAGCATCCAGAAAATCTGAGCACATGCTCAATAATTGAGCTATTCTCCTTCATCTTCTAGGCAAAGAATCTTGTTGGATATCTCATATCTCACAACACGGGTATGAGCCTAAGATCCCAATTTCACTTCTTAGAACATATCATATGTTCCGTGACGTTCAAAACATTTTTGGAGCCTCAATTCTAAGCCGTAAAGCATGATGCACTAAACTATCAAGTAGTCATCGGAACATGCCTGTCAGATGTTCACAACATCTACAGACAACACTAGAGGGGGTGGCTCACCGAGCGGTGCATTAAGGACATAATCCTTCTGTGCAGCAATGAGGACAATCCACAGATCACGGACCCAGTCCGCAATATTGCTACCATCAGCTTTCAACTCTATTTTTCTAGGAACATATAAAAATTCAAGGGAGCTACAGCGTGAGCTAGTAATCTACAACATAATATGCAAACACACTACTGACTATGTTCATGATAATCAGTTCAATTAATCATATTACTTAAGAACTCCCACTCAAATTGGCATCCCTCCGATCATTCGAGTGATAAATGATCCAAATTCACCAACTCAAGTCCGATCATCACGTGAGTTGAGGTGGTTTCAATGGTGAACATCATCATGTTGATCATATCCTTCCGATATAGCACTGAACGGACGACACCTCCGCGTTCAGCACACGTACAGCTCAATGACGATCTCCGTCTTCTTGATCCAACAAGAGGGAGCAGAGAAGTAGATGAGTTCTCCGGCAGGGCAACGATGTTGCAGCGATGGTGATGGAGCTATTCTAGCAGGGCTTCACCTAAGCACCGCTAAAACCGATCTAGAGGAGAAACTACGATCTCGAGGAGAGGTAGAACGTGGCTGTTTTTCTATGTCTCAAAACCCTCAAAACCTCTAGTATATATAGGAGGAGGGAGGGAGTATTCTTGGCGCACAAGGAGCCAGCCCTTGGCCTTGGCGCAAGGAGGAGAGGAGGATTCCTCCTCCAATCCTAGTAGGAATAGGACTCCTACTTCCCACTTGGAAACTTATTCCACCTTGTGTTTTTTCCTTCTCAATCCACTCCAGCCACATGGGCCCTTAGGGGAGGCTTCGGCCAGCCCACCAGGGGATGGTTTACCTCCTCCCACAGCCCATGTAGCCTCTTGGATGGAGACACCCCTCCCGGTGGTCCCCCGGTACCTTCCCGGCACTCCTGATACATTACTAATGAGCCCGAAACTTTTTTGGCGACCAAAACAGGACTTCCTATATGTCAATATTTACCTCCGGACCATTCTGGACCTCCTCGTGATGTTTGGGATCTCATACAGAATTACGAACAACCTTCGGTCACCACCATACATAGCTCTATACTACAAAAACGTTATCGAACCTTAAGTGTGCAGACCCTGCGGGTTCGAGAACTATGTATACATGACCGAGACACCTCTACGGTCAATAACCAATAGCAGGACCTAGATGGCCATATTGGTTCCTACATATTCTATGAAGATCATTATCGGTTGAACCTCTATGTCAAGGATTCACTTAATCCCGTATGCTGTTCCCTTTGGTCTTCGGTATGTTACTTGCCCGAGATTCGATCGTCGGTATCTCCATACCTAGTTCAATCTCATTACAAGCAAGTCTCTTTTACTCGTTCTGTAATACAAGATCCCATCGCTAACACTTAGTCACATTTCTTGTAATGCTTATTCTGATGTTGTATTACCATGTGGGCCCTAAGATACCTCTCCGTCATATGGAGTCACAAATCCTAGTCTTGATCCATGCCAACCCAACAGACACCCTCGGAGATACCTGTAGAGCAGCTTTATAGTCACCTAGTTACGTTGCGATGTTTGATACACACAAGGTACTCCTCCGGTGTCAGTGAGTTGCATGGTCTCATGGTCATAGGAACAAATACTTGACATGTAGAAAACTGTAGCAATAAACTGACACGATCATATGCTATGTTTATAGTTTTGGGTCTTGTCCATCACATCATACTCCTAATGGTGTGATCCCATTATCAAATGACATCTCATGTCCATGGCTAGGAAACCTCGACCATCTTTGATCAACGAGCTAGTCTATTAGAGGCATACTAGGGACATGGTGTTGTCTATGTATCCACACATGTATCTGAGTTTCCGGTCAATAAAATTATAGCATGGATAATAAACGATTATCATGAACAAGGAAATATGATTACAACTAATTTATTATTGCCTCTAGGGCATATTTCCAACAGTTTTCCCTATAGATCACAATTTTATGTATGTGTAACATACTATAGCTAATTTAGGCAAGATTAACGGCTTAACGCCCACTACTACTTACTAATATTCTGTTCATATTAATCCTTTGGTGAGACCTTTGTAGGATAATGGTTAATATAATCCCAAAACAATATACATGCGTTTTGTTATATTTACTTTTACAACAATTGAAGGACAAAAGAAGTTTAGGAATGTCGCCCTTGAATGTATATGCAGTTTGATTCACTGTTAAAGAAACAAATTAACTAATTTCCTTCGCATAATACATTAATTTGGTGGGTTCATTGACATGCATGTAGTAGGCTTCCGTATAGTTTTTGTCCTTTTGCTTCTCAGCACCGTAGTACTATAATTGAACTCTCTATGAATGAAACGTAGAAGATACATTGAAAACAATGTTTGTATTTATTTGATATGAAATAGATTAACCTTTTCCCAAGAAATATGGTGCATGTGCGATATTGAAATTGTCTACACGTCAAAGTCATTTATAGAATCCTGATAAGTCTCACATGTCTTTAGTACTTCTAATTAGCTTTTTTTACATCAGTACTTCTAATTAGTTTATGGTAACACGGAACTATTGGGTTCTAATTTTCTTCTTAAAACATGCATGTTGGTTCTAATTTTCTATGTAGATTTTGTGGTGCAATGTAAATAACTTGGCATGTATATTTTTGGAATGATAGTTGTCACTTTGGTCGATGACATGGTCTATAAAATGCCTCTTTAAACTTATGTATCTAAATAGTTTAGAAGATACTGGCTATCATTGAACAACACAGAGGATATCATTGTTTAAGTTTTGAAATATAAAATAATAATAATAAATTGTAATATAAATGAAAAGAACTATTTTTGAAGCACCGTCTTAAAATAGATTATCGTACCTAAGAGAAACTGAAAGTTAAACATGATATTTATTCCATCATGGCCAATTAATAATAGACCAAGGTAGCAACAACCTTTCTTACCGCTTACCTGCTAAACTTATGTTGTTAGACATACGAGTTGTGTTTTAATAACAAAAATTGTCCGTATGGAGAACTGAAATCAACTTATACAGGGCACATAACTAGGAGCTTATACATGCACCATCACCAAGTGAGTTAGGAACAAGTGGACAGAGAGGGAGGGATAGAGAGAAAGAGACGAAATTAATCATTTGTTTGATTAACTATAGCTAGTAGCAACGCACGGATGTTCTACTAGGTAATAAAGGGATTGCAGAATGTTTATGTTTAGTGTGCTGGCCAAATACTGCATAGGACGGGCATGTACCACCCGATCTTTTTTCAGTGGTGCGCCTCACGACCCCTCCATGCTTCATATAGATAGGTCCATGTTTTTTCTTTACGCAATCTTATCCTCTTAATTGTTCATCTTCTTCCCTTCCTTCTTCCTCGCAGCAATGTGAAGCCCAGCTTGCCTGGAACCAGTGTGAACGTATCGATAGAGTGCGACCAAAGTGAACACCGTTGACAAAATGACCACCCGTTAGGTACAAGCGCCAGCAGACGACCAGCGCTCGTTTTTGCTGCAACCTGACCACGTGAGACGCTCCCCATGACTGCATTCAAATGGCAGGGGCGGATGCTGCAACATCGATGGATGGTGCCAGAGACTTTGCAGAACCACTGCACACTCTCATGATGCAACCGCTTACAAAAAAACTTCAAACCCCTAGATTGAAAAGTGTCAACTCGATCTAGAGAAAGCTACAAGCGGTCAGTGTCATCATAGGAAAGCTACAACCGTCGACATAAAATTCTACAACCTTTGTTAAAAAAAACCTTCAATCGAAATGATAAAGCCTTGACCAACGCTGCTAAAAAAGAAATAGGTGCAACCATTTGTTTGAGAAGCTTCAACCGAAGATGAAAAAGCACCAACCATTGAGAGAGAAAGCTACAACCAGACACTATGCAATTAGAAAAGTTGCAATCGTGACATGGAATGCTTCAATTGTATGTGTGAAAAGCTTCAACCAGCGAAGGGGACGCTACGACTAGTGCCAACGATGAACTCATTTTAGTTGCAACCATCGTCATTGTTTTCTACCATCGAAGATATTTTTGCTACATCCATTCTTCACAAGGCGGTGACGACGACGCCATGACGACATTTTTTGCTGCAACCGCGTCAGTTTTTTGCTACTTCCGTTGAATGTTTTTGCTACATCCATTCTTTTTCATCATAGTGAGATGCCGATGGTGGGTTGTTGTGGATCCCAACGACAAGATCCAGCATGGGGCCATGGGCGGATGCTACAACTGGTCACCGACGAGCTGCAATGGGCTTGCGAAGAGGTGCAACCTCGATCGACAAGGCGTGGCGACAACTACCCGATGCCACAACATAATGTTGGGGGTGGCATAGCCACGGGTATATTTTTGGCAGGAACCGGTGATCGCGCCTGTGACGGTCACCATGACGAGCGAGGCAAGCGGGGTGGTAGCGCCGGTGCCGAGAGGGCGCGGGCAAGGTCACTACTAGGGAGGGAGGGATGTGGGGGGATTTTTTACCTGGATGGGAGGAAGAAGAAGGTGTAGATCGTGCGGCCTGCTACTTGTGAGTTGTGCTGGGTTTCTCCCCGAAGAAGACGGGTGAAGTAATGTAGTAGATGATAAGTATTTCCCTAAGTGAGAACCAGGGTTATCGAACCATTCAAATTCTCGACTTCAACAACTACAATCACAAAAGCAAACATTTACACCCAATGCGGGCAAGATGGTTGCCAATCCCCTTGAACTCATTACTTGCAAGGATTAATTATGATAGTGATTGATTGATAGGATGAAAATTAAAAACAAAGTCATAAAATTGCAGGAAAGTAAAGTTGTTTTTAAGCAAAAGGATCAAGTATACCAGGGGGCCATACTTTTCACTAGAGACTTCTCTCTCGAACACATTGTTGGGGAACATTGCATGGGAAACAAAAAAAATCCTACGCACACGCAAGATCTAACCATGAAGATGCATAGCTATGAGAGGGGAAGTGTATCTACATACCCTTGTAGATCACTAAGAAGAAGCCTATATAACGCGGTTGATGTAGTCATACTCTTCATGATCCAATCGCGATCTGATTCGACCTAGCGCCGAACGGACAGCACCTCTGCGTTCAGCACATTAGGGAGGAGCAGTAGATGGGATATCAACTGTCACCACGGCATGGTGGAGATCGTGGTGGAGCAATCCCGACAGGGCTTCGCCAAGCACTACCGTAGATGCGATCTAAGGAGAAAACGGAGTAACAAGAGAGGGAGGGCTGCCACCAGGGCATAGGAATTGGTGTGTGAAGCCCTCCGCTCCCCTCCACTATATATAGGAGGCAAGGGGGAGAGGGGAGGCACAGTCTTGACCCCTCCTCCAAGGGAGTGGCCGGCCGCCAAGGAAGAGTCCTCCCTTTAGAAGGAAGGGAGGAGTCCCCCCCTCCAAGGCACGTCCGTGGTGCCTTGTCCCTCTCTTGCCCCCAAGCCTAATTCGCTTCTAGGGGCTGATGCACCTGGCCCATGATGGCTAGGGAGCACCCCATATGGACCATGTGGGCCCAAGGGGCAGGTGGACGCCCCGGTGGACCCCAGAACCCTTATATAAATATTTACCTCTGAACCATTTCAGAACTCCTCGTGATGTCCAGGGTCCTATCTGGGACTCCGAACAACATTCGGTCACCAACGTACATACCCCAATACTACTCCAGCATAACCGAATGTTAAGCGTGCGGACCTTGCGGGTTCGAGAATCGTGAAGAAATGACTGAGCCACCTCTCTGGCCAATAACCATAGCGGGACCTAGATACCCATAGTGGTTCCTACATATTCCACAAAGATCTTCATCAGTCGAACCATGATGTTCAGGATTCAGTCAATCTCGTATGCAGGTTACTTGCCCGAGATTCGATCGTCGGTAATCTCCATACCCAGTTCAATCTCATTACGGACAAGTCTCTTTACTCATTCCATAATACAAGATCATGTGACCTACTCCTTAGTAACATTGATTGCAAGCTTCTTGTGATGTTGTATTACCGAGAGGGCCACAGATACCTCTCCATCATACGGAGTGACAAATACCAGTCTCTATCCATGCAAACCCAATAGACACCCTCGAAGATACTTGTAGAGCATATTTATGATCACCTAGTTATGTCGTGACGTTTTATACACACAAGGCATTCCTCTGGTGTCAGGGAGTTGCATGATCTCATGGTCATAGGAACAGATACTTGACATGAAAAAAGCAGTACGAATAAACTAACATGATCAAATGCTATGCTTACCATTAGGTCTTGTCCATCACATCATTCTCATAATGATGTGACCCCGTTATCAAGTGACAACTCATGTCTATTGTTAGGAAACCTAACCATCTTTGATCAACGAGCTAGTCTAGTAGAGGTTTCCTAGGGACAGATGTTGTATATGTATCCACACATGTATCTTCCGATCGATACAATTCTAGCATGGATAATAAACGATTATCATGAATAAGGAAATATGATAATAACAACTTTATTATTGCATATAGGGCATATTTCCAACACACATAGCATATGGTGGGTACACAAATTACTATTGGACAATTGATAGAAAACTGCATAGTTGCGACATTATTCACGACAATGATCATGTATATAGAAATCATGCCCGAAACGATTCTGCATCTACTACTATTACTCCACTTCGAGAGTGCTTCTATTCTTGCCTCTCCAGGTATTAACTTCATGAAAAATAGGGTACTGCTTGAAGAAAGATGACATGATGCACACAAAGTAAACCCAATCAATATGAATAAACCCCGTTGTTTTATCCTTAATGGCAACACAACAAATATGTGTCTTGTCCCCTAGTTTGTCACCAAGATATATTTAGCTGTGCAAGATTGAACCCATTGCAAAGCACCTCCCCCACTAAAGATAAATCAATCTAGTTTTTGAAGAAGAGAAGTACAAAGCTATAACAATCATGCATAATAAAGTTCACATTTGACTCAATCAATGTTGAGGATATCGCTTATCGTTAGCATCTCGGTCATCTCGGGATAAGAGATTAATTGGAAATCGACTGATTAATCAATTTTATCAGTCGACTCTTGGTAGACTGTTAATCGACCATTTTTTGCAAATCCTAGGTTTCCAAGACAGAAATATGCTATATTCAACACCAAAAATATATTTGATAGAAGTGTTACCTTGATTCTTAGCCTTTGAATCCTCGTATAATGA
Organism: Hordeum marinum; assembly: GCA_022496015.1. Classification (NCBI taxonomy): domain Eukaryota; kingdom Viridiplantae; phylum Streptophyta; class Magnoliopsida; order Poales; family Poaceae; genus Hordeum; species Hordeum marinum. Next base: position 220,452,911 of record CM039672.1, read on the forward strand.
CAAAAATAGGACAATAGTACATATTGCATAACAAGGTCGGCAAGAACACAAATAAACATATTTTTTGCAAACATAGTGCTAGGAATGGCCTAATTTATTGGCAAATTCCCGATAAATCACTTGTTAGAGTGATAAATCGGCCCAAAAGATAAACGGTGAAGATAAGGCATAATCTTATCGGTCATCCCATGAGTAATGATAAATCGGACGATAAATCTCTAAATCGGAAGATTTTGTGAACAGTGGACTCAATTACTTTCAACGAATAATTTGATCATAAACCCACAATTCATCGGATCCCAACAAACGAACTACAAAAGAAGATTACATCAGATAGAACTCCAAGAAGATCGAGGAGGACATGGTATTGAAGATCAAAGAGAGAGAAAAATCCAACTACTTGCTATCGACCTGTAGGTCTGTGATGAACTACTCACACATCATCATGGAGGCATTAAGGTTGATGTAGATGGCCTCCATGATTGATTCCCCCTTTGATAGAACACCGAAAAAGGTCTCCAGATTGGACCGCGAAAGAATAGAGTGTCGGTGTCAAAACCGGCGGAGACACAACGCTTACCCAGGTTCAGACCCTCTCGAGGAGGTAAAACCATACGTCCTGCTTGATTGTATTTATTGGGTGTATGCCTATTACAGAGTCGATCTACCACGAGACTAGATGAGCTAAACCCTAGATGATGGTTCTGTCGATGTGTCTACGGACCTAAACCCTCTAGTTTATATAGACACTAGGGGTAACTAGGGTGACATAGGGTTTGTTACATTGATGAATAAACATGCCGATCCGGCTGCCTTGTCTTGGAGGACACACAGGGTCACCGGAGCTTTCCTCCTTGAATACAAAGTCATTGGATAGTTAGGCCTCCACGTAGTAACCTTAAAGCGGCTCATCAGTCTGGACTATCGGAGATAGCCAACAGCCCATGGACCCCTTAGTCTAGGACTCCCTCAGTATCCCCTGAACTAGCCTCCAATGTCGAGTCTTCACGATCCCACACTGCTCCTTGCTTCTATGGTCTCGAGCTTGCAGGGCGAGTTCTTCTCTTGTTTGACGAACTATAGTTCGGACACTGGCAACTTCATGATTACCGAACTATGGACATAATTCAGCCCCAAAAGCCAATAGCCCGAGTGTGAATAGTATCTTTGTGTGACAACCTTTTGGCAAAGAGTTGTGATACTCGTCATCTGCGTTGGGTTTTCTGTGAAGAGGAACGAGTTATCGCAACACAAAGTGGGTAAGTATTTCCCTTAGTTAGGAAACCAAGGTTTATCGTACCAATAGGAATATAAATCCTCAACTGTCTTCAGCGGCTACACACAAAAGAACAAACAACATGCACCCAACACCGACAAGAGAGTTGTCAATCCCCTTGATCTCGTTATCTGCAAGCAAGTGAGCTGTGTAGATAATTGTAAATTGCAAAATAAAATAAAAGAAAATAAATAATAACAAGGTAATGAAAGCGTTTGTGAATATATAAGTGAATAGAGCCGGGGGACCATAGAGTTCTCTAGTGACATCTCTCATAGAAATAGCATACAATGGGTAAACAAATTACTGTTGGGCAATTGATAGAAAAGCAAATAGTTATGTGATTTTCACGACAATGATCATGTGTATATAGGCATCACATCCATAAACAAATAGGCCGACTCCTACCTGCACCTACTACTATTACTCCACTCATTGACCGCTATCCAACATGCATCTAGCGTATTACGTAAAACAGAGTAATGCTTGAAGAATGATGACATGATGTAGACAAAGTAAACTCAATCAATATGGATATACCCCATCTCTTTATCCTTAGTATCAGCAACCCAAAGACACAACTTGACCCCTTCTACCACTGGGATATAGAAACTCGCAAGGTTGAACCTACTACAATGCACCACTCCCATTGAAGAAATATCAATCATGTTGGCCAAACTATCTCAAAAGATCGGAGATCATTATGAAGCTATGATGATCATTCAAATAAGAATCTTAGTATTAAGGTTTGACTAAAATTATTTTCATGAATAATCTGAACATAAACTCATAATTCATCGGGTCCCAACAAACACACCATACAAAGGGATTACATCGGATATATCAAGGCAAAGATGCGATGAACATTGTATTGAAGATCGAGAGAGAGAGATAGAGAGAGATATTGCCATCTAGGTACTACCTACGGACCCGTAGGTCTGGGTTGAACTACTCACACATCATGCTGAGGGCAGCAAGGTTGATGAAGAGGCCTGCGTGATCGATCTCCCCTCCGACAGGGTGCCGAAATGAAGGTATAGATGGCCTACCGTCGGAACAGAGACTTGTAGTGGCGGAAAACATGTTTCGGGAGCGATTCTATGGTTTTCGGAATATATGTGAATTTATAGGCCAGAGAGGGGCATAGGGAAGCGCGCGGGGGAGGCACAAGCCATGAGGGTGCCCGCCTGGTGGCGTGCCCTATTGGCTTGTGGGCCCCTCGTGGCTCTCGCGGCCTCCTCTCGAAGCTTGCAGGTCTTATTTTGGTCTAGAAAAAATCATTAAAATGTTTTGTGGCAATTGGACTTCGTTTGGTACTGTAAACCTAAAAAGTCAAAACATGCAGAAAACAACAACTGGCACTAGGCACTGGGTCAATAGGTTAGTGCTAAAAATATTATAAATTGGTAAACAAATGCCCAAAAGTATCCTAAAATGGTAAAATATTTACATTAAACAATAAAAAATTATAGATACGTTAGAGACGTATCAAGTCGCGGTCGGTCAAGACCATTAACCAGTTATGGAAAGTCGATTCGCGGTTCGAGGAAGTTTTTCATTGACACATCCCATCAATATGGAGATCGTGCCCCATTGTTTAAGGGATACGGTTTATGATTTTGGCTATCCCAGAAGCGCACAACTGCATGATTTTATTAGGAAGTGGTGAGGTCTGCCTCGCAAAGGAGGGACTCTTGGTATTTCAAGGGCTTATAAGAGGGGAATAGATACCAAAGCTTCCTCACGCTTTCATATCTTCCATTGTCATCGCCTTCCCGACCCTAAGAGCTCAAGCACTCAGATCCACTTCTCCCTTGCTCTCCCCAGAATTACCCAAAGCTGGGTCATAGCCAGCTCAAGCTCTAAGGGAAAGTGGGAGGTCTCCTACGTCACCAACAAAGATATCCTGGAGTTGAAGCACGTCGGCTACCTGTTGGCCAATATTGTTCATCACGCCCCCGAGAAAGGCCATGTCATCCCCACGCCAACGATGCGCGAGAGAGTGGTATTTGTCCCCCATTTCATTCGAGAGCTCAGCATCCCTCTTCATCCCTTCGCTAGGGAGCTAATGTTCTTCTACGGGTTGGATTTCCATGATCTCCCCCAAACTCTTTTCTGCACAGCGCGACTTTCATAGTTGTATTCGAGGCCTTCCTGCGAGTCGAGCCACACTTCAGTCACTGGCTCAAGGTCTTCAACATCAAGCCAAAGATAGTCAACAGCCAACATGCAGATTGCGAGGGTACAATGATCAACAAGCTCCCCTAGGTTGAGTGGCCGGATGGTACCTTCATTGATACCGTCAAAATCTGGCAGAAGGAGTAGTTGTATATTACAGAGCCACGCGATGCAGACTGGGCGACCCTCCCCAAATTTGGATCCAGACCCCCATGAGGTTGGCATCGTGGATTAAGAAGGGGCTTGATTGGGGGTCAGTGGCAAAGGTGAAGCTGCTTCACAGGCGCATCTCCCAGATGTTGGAGCAGAATGTCGCGTTGACCAACGTGATTCAGGTCATGCTCCGTTGCTACCCACTGCCTTGTCAACATCGGGCCTCCCCCATCTGGGCTTACAAGGCCCATGACCTTGACACTGTCCTTTAGTTCTACCACACCACCCACAAGAAACTGTGGAAGGTGTTGTTCAAGCTCCATAAGGACTGACCGGACAAGGAGGAAGACACCTGTCTCGATGCTGATACCCCGAAAAACAAGGTACAATAGAGGTTTTTTGCTTTTACATCCCAGCTTTCCCTTTAACAAGGTACTCAATCCTTTCTCCTTTGCCTTCACAGAACTGGCTAGCGAAGGCCATGCAGATTAACAGCCCGGACCCGTGGCCTAAGGGCCCATGTTAGCCTTGGTAGAGGCAATGCTGGTCAAGACACCGTATACGGCGCTAGAGAAGAAAGAAAAGAAGAAAGGAGAGAAGAAGGAGGATCGAGAGGGCCTCTGATCAGTAGGACCCCCGGACACCAAATCCGGGGAGACCCATGCCTCATCTGCTCAGGCGGAGGAGCATGAGGAGGAGGATGGGGAGGAGAGCGAGTCTTCCCAATCAAAGAGGAAGGCAGCGTCCGACGGTGCCTAGAGGATCTGCCTCCTCCTGCCCTGAAGAGGCCCTGTAGGGCCAATGTGGTGCTGCCCGATGATAGCCTTGACTACTCAGAAGGTACCAAGGTCTTTGAGATGGCTCCTCGAAAGAATCCAGGGTAAAGCCCCACGCTGCAAAAGGTATTAATCCGAAGACTTTTTCATATTTCCGTACCGAGGTTTATTATTAATCGAATAGTTGTCTTTCATGTTGCACACTGCAATGTGAGATTCCCAACAACCGAGCTAACTAAGAATCTCCACCAGCCGAGCTAACGGAGAATGAGACCATGTCATGCACCACCCCTCCTCCGACTGCCGATGAGGCTGCGGAGATACTTTCCTAACGAACTCACCCCATGTCAAACTCGGGGTCCGAAGGTGACGACATCATGGCCGAGGTTAATACCTCGATCGAAAAAGGTGGGGAGCTCGGTCGATCTGAGCTTTCCCCCAAACCCGCTACGAAGGCTATTCTAGAGATTGCCCCGGAGTTATTCACTCCGGACTCCACCCAAGGGGGAGCCATGGTGCCACCATGAGCGCAACCTGCAACGAAACATGCGAGAGATGGGTGCCGGTCGTGATGGAGGAGGCATTTAATGGTTCTTCCATTACTGAAGAACACCGCGCTCTTCTAGGTGAAGTGTTACAAACTATTCAGTCCTTCGAAAATGGACTGAAGGAAGCTTTCAGAGGCCTCTTGATGGGCTACAAGGTAAACAATGTACTATCTTTGTCCAAAGAGACTTTACTCTATGGATTTAGGTAACACTTATATATAGCCCCCTACCCCCAGGGCACGCCATGCAAGCTCGTAGCTCTCTCATGGCCCTTCCTGTCTCCTCCTGAAGCTTCTAGGGTCTCTTTATGTCAAAAAATAACCCTGTAAAGTTTGATCGTGTTTGGACTCTGTTTGCTATTGATTTTCTGAAAAGGTCAAAACACGAAAACAGGGGAACTAGCACTAGGCACTAGGTTAATAGGTTACTACGAATTAATGATATAAAGTAACATATAATTGCATGTAAAGTATCCAAGATTGATAATATAATAGCATGGAACAATAGAAAACTATAGATACATTGGAGATGTATCACAACTCATCTTGTTCAAATCGGACTGTGGCTACCTGACCGATCAAACTTCCGGGCAGTGCATCCACGCCTAGCGGTTGCCGGAATGAGCGCATCTGTATTGCTGGGCGGGGCGCCTGACTTCACAATATAATATCCATCACCACTACTATTAAACAAGCAATTTGAGGCATAAACATTAAATCTACTCCTAAAAGGAGAGTTGGTAGGCTCGCCTCAACTCCCACAGAGTTGTCAGCAAATCTTATAATACGCGCACGAGCGTCATATAAGCGACCTTTCGCTAAAGCATAGCCAAGTTGGGCCGGCCTATTTGATGCATGTATTAACTCAATCAAATTGGCAATTTCCTAAAACGACATCATGCATTAATTCATTCAAAACAAATCTTAACAAAACCACAACTAAAACCAAACTGTATTTCACATCCAGTATGCATACCCAAATTGAATCAAATCTTACCAAAACATCAACTATAAGCAAAGTTGGCTAGGTTATTTGACATGTCTGCGTATTTTTATTAATCATTTTTTCTAACTTCCGTTTTTTGGTTTCCTTTTTTTCGAATTCATTTTTCTGTGACAAACCGATTATTTTGAGCTTGGCATAGTATCAGGATCGACACATACTTTTACTCCATGGTGAGTTGGTACCGTCACCTCCATTCCAGGTAAACCTCTCCATTGAATTTTTCTGTCCCGCCAATTTAATTTAACCGGTTTTGAGCCCTTTGATATACTTAAGTAGGTGTTTACCTGCCAAATCTACACAACGCAGTTCGACCTTTGTTATATTTAATAATGTCGTTATGGAAAAGAATCAATCATGGTGATCTCTAATCAATCTTTAAAGACCATATATGTGGAAATGAATCAATATTTGATAATAGAGGACAACATTTATAAAAAGGAGTCAATCAAATGTCTACAATCTCTTTTTTTATTAAAGGGAAATCTCAACTCCTAAAGGGGGAGTTGGTAGTATCGCCTTACCTCCCACTAAGCCATCGACAAATCTTATATTACACCCGCAATCGTCAAACATGCGACCTTTCGCTGAAGCGTAGCCAAGTTGGACTGACCCATGTGATGCATGAATTAACTCAATCAAATCGGGACTTCCCAAAAACAATGACATTGACTCATTCAAATAGAATACTATTAATAAAATCCGAACTAAAATCATTCATTTCTTGAATTTCGCCACTCACATCACTACTCCTCAATGGTAAGTTGGTAGTCTCGCCTCACCTCCCACCAAGTCGTCGGCAAATCATATATTACGCCTACAAGCATCATACAAGCGACCTTTCACTAAAGTGTAGCCAAGTTGGGCCGACCCATTTCGCAAGCGCATTAAATCAATCAGATCATCACTTTCCCAAGAAGACGTCATGCAATAACTCTTCCAAATCAAATCTTGACAAAATCACAACTAACACCAAACTTTCTTTGCCTTACACTACTCATATCCAAATTAAATGAAATCTTACCAAAACATCAAATATAAACAAAGTGGCCGGCTCACTTGAAGAGTGTGCCCGTTTTTTCTTCTAAGTTTCGTTTTTTGGTTTCCTTTTTTCTGATTCATTTTTTCTATGACCAACCTATTATTTCTGCTCGGCATACTATCAGAATCGACATAGACTTGTATGCCATGGTGGGGTGGTAGCGTTGCCTCCATTTCGATGAAACCTCTCCATTGAATTTTCTGTCCCACAAACTTATTTAAATTTTTTGAGCCCACTAGTCTTCTTAATCTGGTTTTTATCTGCGAAATCCACACAAATCATGCAGTTCGACAATTGGTATATTTGGTAATGCCGTTATGGAAAGGAATCAATCATGGTGATCTTTAATCAATATTTAAAGAGCATATTCGTGGAAAGGAACCAATGCTTGATAATATTCGTGGAAAGGACTTAATCACATATCAAGAATATCTCTCTTGGATATTAAAGGGAGAATGACTTGGGAGACCCGACCGTTTCCTCTGCGAATTTCTGCTCGATCGAATCCGCTCACCGGAGTCTGAGTACTGTATGCTCCACTCCGAGGCCCACTCTTCGTCCCAGCTATAAACTGCAACCCAGCTGTCCGGCTGGCAGTGGCAAAGGCCAAAGAGAGGAGGAGACATGAAAATGACCTAGGGGGGCTCAGACGAAACCGAGTCGACATTCCCCTTGCATAAAACTTGCACTTCTAAAACCAGATATTTCATATATCTGCGCTGACTAACTTTGTGTTTTCATGATCATTTCCATGGGGAACCGCCCTCATCGCCTAGAGGCTACACCCAGTGGGCGTGTCTGTGCGCCCCGTTGGGAAAACACCACGCCGACTGTACGCTCGCGGCCGACGGCCACTGAGATCTTCGACGCCACCATCTTCTACAACAACAATAACAAAGACCCTCCACCCGACTCTTCGAGTCATCCAGAGGCTCGGAGACAACACCTAGTGGGTGCGCTGGCGCGCCCCCACTTAAAGAAAGCCGCGTTGGCTGCGGCCTGCAATCATCCACCATCGGCAACCTCTACTACAATAACAACAAAGACCTTCGACCCGACTCTTCGAGTCGTCCGGAGGCTACTGTCAGGCGGATGACCCCTGGATAGTCCCAAGATGGCGAGTCGGTCAGGCTGCCCCAACTCGCGCATGTGGTCGGCTGCTTCAACTAGTAGGTTGCCCAAAGTTAACTACAACGTCACGTCGGACATGAGCGGACAAGACGGCTGTACCCTGGCCACTATTGATGAATAGGCATGGATATGCATGCATCACGCGTTGTCATCCACAATGCAAGTTAGGCGCCATGGACCCTCTTGTGTTCCTGTGGGTTGTTTATAAAGTGCCCTAGGGGGCTCCTTGCCTCAGTAGGCTCAAGGACCACTAGTGCCGAAAAGCCTAGTTATGGTGTGGAAAAAATGATCTTGCTAGCATGGACACCCGACGCCACCAATATGGTACCACGGTTAAAAAATAGTAGTGGCGTTGGAGCCGTCACGCCATCAGTATTTTACATACTTGTGGCATGGCACTATTCACTCATGCCACCACTATTTAAAATAGCAATGGCGATCACATTTATACACATCAGTACTATTAACTACTAGTAGTGACGTGAGCAAAACTAACCAATGCCACCACTATGTATTTATGGATTTAAAAAAATAGTTATACAATATATTCATGCAAATAAATATGTATACATTCATCCATATATTCATATATATATATAATTCATACATTCATGCATATGGTGTACACACACTGTCGAAGAATGAAGGAAGGAAGATGATTTTATTTTGATGTGGTGTACACACATCTACACCTACATGAACATCAACATGACAATGAGAAGATCTACATGGTGTATATACACACACTATAGGAAAATGAAGGAAGGAGACGAACTCACCATGGCAATTTTCTAGCAGATGTCGTGCATAGCCACTGTCGGAGAGGAGACACCAGGGACACCGAAGCCATGCCGACGACAAAGGCGACACCGTGCCTGGAGTCCTAGCTGAATGGAGGATTTTGGCACGAGCACTAGAGGCCGTATGTGGTGGATCTGACCGTAGGAAAGGACAACTTGACGCTGACGAGGTTCGTGCCAAGTTGTGTGCCGGACATAGCCGTGGAGGCTCGTCGGAATTGACCAACCTTGGTGGCCATAGCGAGGTGTTGCAGAAGAGATAGAGAATGCTCATAAGGATATGGTTGGTGAGGTTCTTGGTGTAGATGGCTTAGGCGGCTTGTGGTGCGGTAGGGGAGGATAGAGGGTTGGTCAATGACGAGTTGGGAGAGGAATCCGATGGGGATAGAGATCGAGGTGATGATTGTGATTTTGGGAGTTGGTGATAGAGAGTTCAATCGAGACAAAGAGATGAGAGCGAATGAGAGAGAGAGAGAGGGAGAGAGAGAAAGAGATTATAATTTTCTTGGTGGGGTGGACATAAATTGCATGATTTTATTATTAATGGGGTTGTACAATTCAACCACGCCACCAGTAACTGGTTATGCAAATTCAAAATTTAAGTAAACCGGTCTGATTACTAATGGTGTGGCACTATTCACACACGCCACCACTACTTATAGTATCAATGGCGTCTCAAATCTTCACACACCACCAATAACTTGCGATGGGTCAGACTGTTGGATCGTAAATACTGGTGGCATTGACTTTAGGTGGCATGCCACCACTAATCTATTACTGGCGACGTACCGAATATGACAACACCACCACTACTTAAAAAATAGTGGTGGCGTGGATAGAAAATGAGAAACCACTAATTAAAGTTGTGGCTATCCATTTCTCTACTAGTGGACGTTCGTTCCCGCCTCACTTAGGTTGACCTATAAAAGTCCCCAGCAGCCCTCCTAGCTCGGTAGGTTCCAAGGGGTCTTGATCACTCCCTACACTAAATACACACACACCACATACGAGGTAGGAAGGCAAGGCCAACGCACCTTCTTCCTCCTCTCAAACAACTCAAGGAGCAACTTGTAGTTCTTGTGATCAACTTAAACATTCCGACAGGACTAGGGGTGTTACCTCCCCAGAGGGCCCCCAACCTAGGTACATCTTGTGTATCGCACTGGTTGTCCCCAGTCTCGCATACGGAACCCGCCTACGTCCATCGGCTCCAACCACACTCGATAAGCCCCCCCATGGCATCTACCGTGAGAACACCACGATAGGGTACTTGGTCTCTTGCCGCGTCCATTCGTGTGAAACTGTCAACTACTATTTTGACATGGTGTAGCTTGATGCCGGGGAATTTGCCTTCTAGTTTATGGAGAACCCTTATTGTGGTCATGTCCATGAAAAAATCCTTAATTACTGTAGTGATAATTAGAGTGGGGAAACTATGTTAGCGGCGTGCATGATACAAAAACTACCTCGAGTAGTACGTACATTGTACCCAGCTCTGCCCATTTACAAACATCAATAGTGGCTCAAGTATAAAATATACAACTATCCAATCACATATGTTAAATTGAACACATACCAATGTGAATTACAGACTCCTCGAGAATGTTTCAATCTTCTTGGTGGTCCCATCACTTTCTTACTTTGCATTGTTCTCTTATTTCTTTTGCATGATTTAGTTTTACACGTACTTCACTCATAATATGACAACCTTCCACTTTCATATTTGTTTGTAATTACATCTAACTTGCAAGAAATTTTCCATAAGTCTGTATAGAGGAGAAATTCTAATTCATGTGCTCCCTGTGGGATTGATACTCTTTCTCTGAAAATGCTAGACCAAAACCCTATGCACTTGTAGGCAATCAAAAGGTTTGTGACCGTCTGGACCTCCGCCACATACGCGTCCGAAACCCTTGATCCACTCAAATTCCCTTCGGGACAACTTTTCCTCAACTCCACCCATGCACCCCCTTGCTTTGAACCTGCACCCTTCGAGGGAGTCCGGGACAAAGGGATCCTCGGTCCGCCGGTCTATTTCTTATGGGCTGGATAGGTGGGCCCCTCTGTGACTATTATTGGAAGTCCGAGCTATAGGACGACTCCATGTTCAGAAAGGAAGTGTCTGATGCCTTGGCGTGTGCTCCAAGACAAGATGGTAGATTTGGCATGTTTATTCCCTAATGGCAATCGACCATTTGTGCCCCTAGGTACCCCTGGTGTCTATATAAACCATGGCGTCTTAGAGGGAGAGGCGACCCGACTCATCTAGGGTTTAGTTCATCCGATCTTGTGGTAGATCGACTCTGTAATCGTCGTACACACATCAATACAATCAAGAAGGACGTAAGGTTTTACCTCTTCGAGATGGCCCGAACTTGGGTAAATATTGTCCCTCTATTTTCCTGTTCCCCATTGATCCAAATCCACAGCTCGGTACCCCCTACCCAAGATCCGCTGGTTTTGACACCGAAATTGGTGCTTTCATCGAGAGTTGCGCTGTGGGGTTGCCGATCGACGGCTCACCTAATCATCTGCACTCATGTCTGCAATGGGGACATTTTCGTCCCTAGACATGCCTTGGCGCTCGGCAACATCGTGCTTCGTGCTGATCTGACTGGCCACCTTGGCTAGGTCGGAAGTTTCGCCCCTGATCAGGAGATCTAGATTGGGAACTTAGAGTTCGTCGCCGACTATCAGGGAGATCTGGTCCTTATTGGGCTCACAACCTCACCTGATGAGCCTCCTACTCGAACCCGACATGGGGTCGATCCTTAACTTGGATCCGGCTTTGAGGTCGGATCCTTGGCCGAGCATGCTCCCCATGCCGGCGCACCGGAAGTCAACTCCGAAAGATTCTGGAAGACTAATCCGGATGACCACTCGCTATTTAACAAGACATCGGCCCAGATCCATACAATGAACAATGTGGGTAACCCGTCCTCGATCTTGATAAACCACAAGTGTAGGTGGTCATTTGTAGCCTTTTTGTTGCGGGTAAAGCAACGAGGAGCTAAAGGTAGAATTAATACTCTCTCAAGTTCTATCGACCACAGATACAACTCCATGCATGCTAACACTTACTTTGTCTATAACAAGTATAAAACTACTTAGCGGGAATAAAACGAGAAGTACTTTCTAGGTGTAAAGATAGTTTTGCAAGATAATAAAGAACGTGGAAATAAAATTTAGGTGTTGTTTTAATAAAAGAACAATACAAGTAAATATTTTAGTACAAAGCTTTTTGTGTAATGCAAGAGAAAGATTGTCAATAGGCAATTGAATATAACATGATAGATACTTGTCATATGCAATGAGGGAGAGGCATACACTAGCACACTTTCTCTACTTGGATCACATGCACTTATGATTGGACCTCTAGCAAGCATCCGCAAGTACTAAAGATCATTAAGGTAAAACGCAACCATACCATTAAACATAAAGTCCCCTTTACTGCCATACGTAAACAATCCCCTTACTTGGGTTTGTATGTGACAGCCCAAGTGTTGTCCCTACCTTTTGGCAAGACCCATTGTATGGACCTTGTGTCATGAGCTATGATATGTTTTGCAACTTGCCATCCATGTGTTGTTTGCATTCATGCATCATTTCATCCATCATAGAATTCTTCATGCCTTACTTGTGTTCATGTGTTGTGGTATGATGTGGTGGTTGTGAGTGTGCCTTGTATGATGTTGGTGTTTGAGAGTGTGGGTGGAGTTAAGTGAGCAAAACTCCTTATCTTCCCCTCTCTTGTGTTTCTACTAAAACCCCACCATAATGCCTTTTTCCCATATTATTTCTTAACAGACTTAACTTGCATTTTAAAATGTTTAAAAATGTTCATCAGGTAGCCCTGTTCATATTAATAATTTAGAGTGTTGTTGTTCTGTTATTTGGGGTTGTTTGATTTTGTGATTTAAGTATAACAGGAGCTGCCATTTTATAAATATTAATAATTACTTGTTCAATAAATCAAATTGTTAATTTTGTCTAATAGTGCACCTAATTCCCTTTCATCAAATATTTTTATTATTCACAAAAACCTTTTCTTTTATTCTGGGAATCATTTTTGGTGTGGCAGAGTTTCTTTTAGATAAAACTTCCTGTTTGTTTGTTTTTGAGAGAGTGTGTGCATGTGGGTTGTGCTCTCCCGGCCCACTCGGCCCAGCAGGTAGCCGACGGCTACCTGCTCCCGTTCTCCTTCGTCAGAGCACTGTGTGAGAGAGTAGAGTGCAGAGAGAGAGAGAGAGCCGACATCTCGCCGTTAGGGGCTCACGAACATCGAGGCCGACCCGCCTATTTAAGCGCGCGTATCCCTAGGGTTCCTTCTCCCTCGCTGCCGCTGCTCTTCCCCTTCCTCCTTCTCCTTCCTCTCCCTCTTTCTTTTTCTTTCTCTCGGGTTCAGAGAGGTAAGTGGGTCCAGAGAGAGCAGAGATCGACGGGCTCGTCGCCGACGTCGCCTCCGGTGGTGTCCATCGTCGTCAAGATGGCGTGTGCCTTCCCGGTGCCGTCCGCGTTCCATCCCGAGCGCTAAGGGGGGTGAGGAGCACCTCCCCACAGCATCGCCTCGTCGTCTCCACGTCTGCAAGGGAGCAAGGCGTCGCCAGCTTCTTCTTCCCCTTCGTCTTGCCGCCGCCCATGTCCCCACACCGCCAAGCATCCCGTCGGTGAGCAGCCGGTCCCTGCTGCCCCCTCTCCTCGCCGTAGCTCGTAGCATCATCGCCGTGGTGCTCGTCGCCACAGGCCGGAAAGGAGAAGCCTTGGGCTTGCCCCGTCCTCCTCGTTGCATGATGAGTAGGGTAATGGAAACCCCGTAGTTCCTCGCACTGATTCCGCCCGTTCGAGCTGCTGGAGAGCCCTTGTAGTGGCCAGAATCGTTGCCGCCGTTTCCTGACGCCGGTGCACTGTTTCCGTCGTCAGTTTCGTCAGACATGGTGTGTGTGCGTGTATATGTGGGTTAGTCGCCCCTCTTTCTCGAGTGCCGTGATCGTAGCATAGTGGTTGGGCTCGGGGAAGGAGACCAGGAGGTCTCGGGTTCGAATCCGAACCCCTACCCATTTTTGTTTTTTGTTTTCTTTTGTTTTCTTTGTTTTTGTTTCTTGTTACTCCATTGCAAATTCATGTATGTGTAGATATATCAGCATGTGTAGGGGTTTTTATTCTGTTGTTTGTGGTGTGTGTGTGTGCCTTTGCACACATACTTGAGTGTATGTGTATATGCCTAAGGCATAAGTGTAGTGTGTGAGTGTATGTGCATGTGTAGTGGCTTGCATATATGTATTTATGCACGTATGTCTTGGGTGTGCTTGAGTGTGAGTGTGTAGGTGCAATGAGTGTGTGTGTGTGTTATTCTGAAGATGAGTGTTTATTCACTTGTAATTGCACGAGAGTATGGCGGTAATAGGGATGCCCAGTCCTAAAATGAAAAAATATATTTATTTTATGTTGTCAAATAATAAATTCCTTGGAAAGTGTTGGTATGGAAGGCAACCGTGGATTCCGCTAGCCATGGAAAGTGAAAGTATGGTGGAAAAAGGAATACACTTTATTTTCTATTTGGGGACCGCCTATTGTGCATCTAGTGTGGAAAGATATTGAAATCTCTTAGTCGTTTTTGTTGACAGGAAAGGCATGCCACTCAAAATATTTTTGTCTATCAATTTAAAGACTTGATCTCTGGCACCTCTACAAATCCCTACTTCCCTCTGAGAAGGGCCTATCTATTTACTTTATGCAATTTTTATTTTTCAATTTGAGTCTCCATCCTCTCTTATAAAGCACCAACTTGGGGGCACTATGATCGTACTTGAGAATTAGGTGTAGCTAATATTTGAGTGTGAATTGCGAATGGATCAATGATTGAGCATGATAGGCTAGGGATAACTTGTTTTAGCGTTGATATTTTGAAAGACATGGTTGCTTGTTGATATGCTTGAGTATTAAAGTTTTCATGTCAATACTAGAATATTGCTTTAAACCATATGAAAAGTCCAAATGTCCATTCTATAAAGAAAAGAATATGTGATGAACATGATAGGCAACATTCCACATCAAAAATTCAGTTTTTATCATTTACCTACTCGAGGACTTGTAGGAATTAAGCTTGGGGATGCTGATATGTCTCCAATGTATCTATAATTTTTGCTTGTTCCATGCTGTTATATTATCAATCTTGGATGTTTTACAATCATTTTATAGCAACTTTATACCAATTTTTGGGACTAACCTATTAACATAGTTCCAAAGTGCCTGCTGTTTTTGCTTGTTTTTTACTTCATAGAAAATCAGTAACAAATGGAGCCCAAACACTACAAGAATTTTTGTGGATTTTTTTGGACCAGAAGAAGGAAGATGGGCCAAACAACACTAGAAGAGGGGCCCAGGGTGCCCACCCTCCACCAAGGCGTGCCAGAGGCACCTGGTGCGGCCTGGTGCAGGGTGGCAACCTCAAGCACCCCCTTAATCGACTATCAAGCCTATAAATAGCCTGAAAATCCAAAAACCCTAAGGGAGTTGACGAAACACAATTCCAGCCGCCGCAAGTTCCATAATCTCGAGATCCAATCTAACACCATCACGGAGGGGTTCATCTTCTTCATAGGTGCCTATTCGATGATGCGTGAGTAGTCCACCATAGACCTATGGGTCCATAGGCAGTGCCTAGATGGCTTCCTCTCTCTTTATGATTCTCAATACAATGGTCTCTTGGAGATCTATTTGATGTAATGACTTTTGCAGTGTGTTTGTTGGGATCCGATAAATTTTGAGTTCATGATCAGTTTCTATCGATGAATATGATTTGAGTCTTCTTTGATATCTTATTTGCATGATTACTTATAGCCTTGTATTTGTTCTTCGAATATTTGGTTTAGTTAATCCAACTAGATCGACTTTTCTTGCCATGGGAAGAGGTGCTTTCTAATGGATTTGATCTTGTGGTGTTCTTTCCCAGTGACAGAAGGGGCAGCAAGACACGCATGTATCGTTGCCATTAAGGATAACAAGATGGGGTGTATTCCTACTTGAATAGATCTTTTCTACATCATGTCACCATTCTTCTTGCATTACTCCATTTCTCCATGAACTTAATATACTAGATGCATGCTGGATAGCGGTCGATGTGTGGAGTAAAAGAAGTAAATGTAGAATCATTTTGATTTACTTATCTTGGATGTGATGCCTATATAATGATCATTCCCTGGATATCTTCATGATTATTTCAACTTCTATCAATTGCCCAACAGTAATTTGTTCACTCAGCATGTGATATACTCATGAGATAAGCCACTAGTGAAACTTACGACCCCCAGGTCTACTTTTCCAACATATTGCTTTCCGATCTACTATTTGCAACTTTTGTTTCCAGATCTATTAACAAACAAACCCAAAAATACCTTGCTACATTTTTTGTTTGTTTGTTTTAATTTGTGTTCTTGCGAGATCTATTTGCCAAAACCCTCATAACCTAATCTATCTTATTACTGTTGAGAGCGTGAAAACCTCTCTTCCGCGTCGGGTTGCAAGTATTTGTTGTTTGTGTGAAGGTGTTGCTTATGTGGGTGTGTGATGTTCCTCTATGGATTGATACCTTGGTTTCATAACTGAGGGAAATATTTACCGTCACTGTGTTGCATCATCCCTTCCTCTTTGGGGAACTACAGTCGCGGTCTCAAACCATGTCAGTCCTCGAGTAGGTAAATGATGAAAACAGAATTTTCGATGTGACATGATACCCAATATGTAATATTTTGTATGTATGATCACTGAGAAATGATGAATTAACAAAATTGACATAGTAATACTTATAAGAACAAGCAACAAAATCATCAATCTTCCAGAGTATACGATCCTCAAAGAATGTTTACCCCGATTCATCTTATTATATTAGCAAGGCATGGATCCATATTCACAACATTAATACAAATTTCAAGCACCACGGTGCCTATGTCAGGCAATTGGATTGTACTTTTTCAACATGCATCAACTTTTTATTCTTCACGCAATACATGAGCGTGAACGATGGACATAGCATATAGGTGGAATAGAATGTGGTGGTAGGTTTCAAATGGGTAAAGATGGAGAAGAAAGTATCGCATCAACTCAGCGTATCAACAGGCTATGGAGATGCCCATCAATAGATATCAATGCAGGGAGTAGGGATTGCCATGCAATGGATGGCTAGAGCTATAAGTGTATGAAAGCTCGACTAGAGCTAAGTGGGTGTGCATCCAACTTGCTTGCTCATGAAGACCTCGGGCATTTGAGGACGCCCATCATCGGAATATACAAGCCAAGTTTTATAATGAAAAATTCCCACTAGCATATGGAAGTGACAAAACAAGAGACTCTCTATATGAAGAACATGGTACCACTTTGAGGCACAAGTGTGGTAAAGGACGGCAGCAAAGTCCCTTCTCTCTTTTTCTCTCATTTATTTGTTTTTTTTCATGGCAGTCTTTTTTCTGTTTTCATTCTTTTTTGGCCTCCCCATTTATTTATTTTTATTGTGGGCTCATTTGGCCTCCCCATTTTTTCATTTTTCGTCCGAAGCCTCATCCCGACTTGTGGGGGAATCATAGTCTCCATCATCCTTTCCTCACTAGGACAATGTTCTAATAATGATGATCATCACACTTTTATTTACTTACAACTTGATATGAAAAACTGATAGGATGATATAGACTCTATATGAATGACCGGATGTGCAACGATCTAGCGTAGAAAAAGATATCAAAAAACGGACAAGCCATGTAAATATCATGCTAGCTATCTTACGATCATGCAGAACAATATGCCAATGGAAATAAAAGTCATATGAATTGATGGTGGAAGTTGCATGGCAATATATCTTGTAATTTCTATGGAAATGCCATGATAGGTAGGTATGGTGGATGTTTTGAGGAAGATATAATGAGGCTTATGTGCAACAAAGTGTATCATATCATGGGGTTTGGATGCACCAGCGAAAGTTGCACCGATCCTCGAGGTGAGAATTGGCAAGGCACGGTACCGAATAGGCTAGCGAAATATGAATAAGTGTGATTGCGTATGTCCATGGCTTCACATTAGTCATAAATAAATCATATACTTATTGGAAAGTTTTATTAATTTCATCACAAATCAAAGTACTACTCGCATGCCTAGAGGGAGGAGGTTGGGAGGAGTTAACCATCGTCCGCCTCTGACCCGAAACAACACTAGTATTTTAACGAGGAATAGAAATGCTCACACATCCTCCCCATGCCTTTGGTGGCAACCACTACGCAATAGACTACAACAAGTTTGCATCCATCAGACTAGACATGCACAGTAGGATTAGAAGCAGACGATCCGTCCGATTAGCCAGGAGGACCCGTGTGGGAGGTGTTAATGAGCTCTAATTAAGTGCTTTCCTTGGGCGCACTTTGTAGTTCCTGAACGAACGCCCTGGATGTACGCTTTCCTCCCGTCGGGCCTCCTTGTTACTCCCTCGCCTCCCTCTACTCATTTTCTGGCGCGAATGCTTCCATCGAGTGTCTGCAAAAATGGCGCATCTAAGACGAGAGATTGAATATCGAGGGATTCCAGATGCAATCTGGCGACATGGATCATGCAGTAGCATGGGTTCAGAATCCCTACGAGCTGCTGCAGCTGCGAGTAATCAGGCTTATCAGAATCCACCGGTGGTGAACAATGGAGATGGAGAGGTAAATTGATCAATTTGATACATATGCAGTTTATTTCCTAGATTTTTTCGGATGGAAGGGGTCGCTGTGATGGATGGTTGCTTCTGTATGTAAGTTTTTGATGGTTTTGAACACAACATCAAGGATGCTCTAAGAAATTCGCTGGGAAAATATGCTGATTGGTATGTAGAAGCACGGTTTGTTGCAGTTAGATGCAAGGAATTGGGTGCTGGAAGCTTGTATGGTTTCTTTCATGTTTTTTAAGAATTGTGCTTGTTTAGTATCATCGTGGTTGATGCAATGCTGCTATGTAGGTGTGCATCCTATGTTTAATTCCACTGTAAATTGTTGGATGTTAGATCAGATGGGTGCAACGCCGATGCTAAAACAATTTTCCATTGTAGGATGAGATCATGGAGGATAATGATGGGGACACATATATGCCTTTTGTTGATGATGCAACAACTCCTCGACCAGCTGCACCATATGTTGGACTGGTGTTTGACACCCTCGAGGAAGCATAGAAGGTGTATAATACCTATGCAAAGAAGCTTGGATTTGGCACTAGGATTTGTTACACAAAGAGGACACAGAAGAAGGGTTGTGACCACATAATTAGGAGAGAGTTTGAGCGTGTTCATGCAAGAGGGGGGATACTCAGTTTGGAGGAAAACAAGGTGGATGTGATCCTGAATGGCATGAAGCAACAGAGCAAGATTTGACTGCATCGAGGAAGGAACCAGATTTTGGTAATAAAAAGGTTGCAGCACGGCGGGATAGAAACAAGGTGAATAGGCATGAATGCAGAGCACGGCTGGCAGTGGTGTTGAGGGATGGAAAATGGGAAGTCACTATTTTTGAGGATGAACATACGCACCCAATGATGAGTAGGGAAGAATGGACAAGGTTTTACAGATCTCATAGGAACGTACCTTATGAGGACTACATGTTTCCGAAGACACTGCATAATTGGAACATACCAACAAGATTGATCATGGCAACGCTTGGAGACTTGCATGGGGAACTTGGGAACCTACCATACACTGATAGAGATGTTGCAAACATTCGAACGAAGATGAGAAATGAGGTGTCTTTTAATTATATGGCCAAAACGATGGAGTATTTTGAGAAGCTGCACGTAGAGAGTCTGTGTTTCTTTTATGCGAAGCTGGAAGATGAGAATAAGGCGGTGAGGGCACTTTTCTGGGTTGATGGAAGGACACGGGAGGTGTGCAAGAAATTCAATGACTGTGTGTTCTTTGACACGACGTTTTGTACAAACAGGTATGATATGCCGTTTGCACCAATCGTGGGGATCAACAACCACATGCAGACCATAATGTTAGGATGTACGTTGCTTCCATATGAAAAATTCGAGACGTTCAAGTGCGTTTTTGAGAAGTGGATGGATGCAATGGGGCATGACCCTCTAGGGTGTATTATGACTGATCAAGACCAAGCGATGGCATCAGCAATTGGTTTGGTGTTCCCTGGTATAGTACACAGATGTTGCAAGTGGCACGCGTTAAAGATCGCGAAGGATAAACTTGGTATGTTGTTTAGGACAAGATATGGTTTCGAGGAAGAATTCTATTATTGTGTGAATGGGACAGACAGTGTAGAAGAATTTGAGGAAGCATGGCAGCAGATGGTGTTGAAGCACGAGCTTGTGGAGCACACACATTTGATTAACATGTGGGAATGCAGACACACTTGGGCACCGACTTACTTCAAAAAGAACTTCTTTCCATTCACAGGCATGACTGGGAGGTCGGAAGGATTGAACTCATTCTTCAAGAAGCTTGTGCACCTTCATGACTCGGTGTGGCAATTTGTGAAGCGGTACGAGTACATCCAGGAAACTATGTTTGACGGGAGGACAATGCAGGTTCCCTTAGCGAGGCAACAGCTGCGCCGCTCTGGTCAAGGTATGGATCGTGCTTGTATTGTAGTTCAAAAATGGCATTGTTTTATATTGTGCACCATCAGATATATATGATTGCTTCTTAATTGTAGTTTTTATGCTTCTGTGGTCAGTTGATAACTTTACTATTTATTTGCACTAGGTACAAGATAGAGGAGCAAGCATCAAAGTTTTATACTAGGACTGCCTTTGGAAAGTTCAAGGAAATGATGGCGGAGACAACAACATTGATGATAAATCAGGTTGAAGTTAATCGGTTTAAGTTTGAGCTACAACGTTGCGAGCCTACATCTTGTAAAATCCGTGTGGTTATTATCGACCCAGTTGAAAGGTCGTATGACTAATCATGCAACCGATTCCACATGAATGGGATCCTGTGCCATCACATTCTGAAGGTAATGGTGCATACTAATGTCCATGAAATACCGAAGAAATACTTGGTGTACCGATGGTCTAAGGAAGCAACAATGAGACCTGCAAGGAGCAGAATTGGGTGTTCAGATGTACCGGAAACAAATACGTTGAGGTACAATGACCTGTGCATGTAGATGTGTACCCTTGTTTCGGATGCATGTTATGGTCCAGAAACTTACAAAATTGTTACTGGTGGAGTGGATGAGTTAAGCAAGCTGGTATGGAAGTGGAGGTTGTCCGGTGGTTTGCCAGACTCAGTAGCACATGATGAGGAAGTAGTAGGAAGCAGCGATGTGAGAAATCCTCCAAAATCTGTAAGTAAGGGTAGACCAAAAGATAAAGAGAAAAGGAGGAAACCCCTGGTGGAGCTTAGGCAGGAGAAGGCGCAGCAAAAAGTAAAGAAGAAAGGCATGTGTTCGTACTATAAGGAGGATTGGCATGACAAGAAGAATTGCCTGTATCTGGCACTGGAGAGACAGAAGCAGAAGGTTGAAGCTGAAAAGCTAAGGCGACAGACGTACCTGACACTTTGAATCCTTCTTTGCAAAGCTTTGTATTGTGATGTTTCCACGAACTATGATGTGGTGTAATAAGTTCCTTAGTTTGCATAAAAATTTGAGACCTTGATGGTTTGTAAGTGATATGAATTTGATTGAGTTGCTGCCTAATTTTAGGTTGCAATTAACTGTGATGAATGGGACTAAAAGTTGGGTGCTTGCTACATGAATTGTTTGTGTGTCGATTTGTACAATGGATCCAAATAATTTTGCAAATAGGTAGTGGTATGGCAGAACTTTTGTGTAATATCATGCAGAATTTTTCTAAGTATTAACAAACATGTAGAGATGCCAGATAATTGTTTGGAAGTTAGTTATGGAATTTGAATTATTTTAAGCAGCTCCCCTGGAAGCATCATGTTTGTGTGAAGGAAACATAAGCATATATAGCGGAGAAATGTGTATGCTATAGCAGGCAGTAATATTTCTAGGTGATTTAAGTTTGCAAGAAGCAAACACACGTTGTAGTGGAAACAAATCTAGTATGAATTCGGAGCATGTGGATTTTGTATAGTACATAGTAGTGTGAAGCACAAAAATAAATGGTATGAAACGGCGAGGTTTGAATAGCCATGGCTGAGTACAAACAATAGCAGATGGGGCAGAGATGCCAGCACTAGTTTGGTATATAAAAGAGTATTATATAGTCGAACAGCAAGCTTAAAAGCTAATAAACTTAGAAGCACATTGTTTGTACAAGCGCGATCACCATCATTTAATCTATTCTACGCTCATAGTAATGCTTTGGTAGGGGGGCTATTTATTGGCTTCATTGCAACGCTGAAGGCTTGTCATTTCTTCTTCAGTACCTAGCTTGGATCTTGGTTGTTGAGTTGCGAAGTGAGGATAAGTTCGGCGATAACCGCATGATGGTCATATCTATCCTGCGATATAAGTCAGGTAAGTGAGCTGGATGCAGGGATAGGCATCATACAGTGCGCATGAAAAAGTCATAGTTTTTCGGTGAGGTGTGTTTGGGTGGAAACACAAACAGGTTTGTGTATGAAGATAAACAAGTACATGTAAATTTTTTGTTTGAAAAGTGATGCTAGATGCTTGAGGATTGACACGTGAGTTGTAGGTTGGTTTGGGTGGTAGTACCTTGCAAAAGTCTGTCATTTTCTTCCCGTCCCATTGCTTCATGAAGAGCATCGTGAATATTCTGCAATCAAAGCTGGCAAGACATGGGACAAAAGGTCAATCTTAATGTAAAGGTTCTTCATACTGGACTTGGAGGGAGCATGTATGAAACTTACTGTGTTTTTTGTTGAGGGCATTCAGGGGGGTTGAAACACGTGAACTTCATGAAATCTAATTTTGTGAATGCTTTTGCATGTGATGCAAGTCTCGTGAAATTGGTAACCTATTAGACATGGTGCAAAAATGTTAAGGAAGCACCATTGTAGTTCATGCCGCATGAATAAAGGAAGTGAAAGGTGCAGAGAATGCTAAGCAGATTGTGGGACAACTCATACGCTTCGTCATTATTCAGCTTCTTGTCTGAATTGAATATGTTGATCTATTTGTAAACAAGGTTGATGCAGCATAGGATCCAATGTTGTTTGTGGGGAATGGCGAAGTATAGCGGCGAAAGAATAGGTATAAGTGGATGAATTTCATGTAATATGCTCGTAGATTGTAAAACTAAGGTTGTCATTTGCGTGTGTAGGTGAAGCATTGCAAATTAAAATTTCTAACATCTGTATAGAGTGAAGAGCATGAACATAAATGAATGAAATTGTACCAAATCCTTCGACTTGAGCGAGCCCTCTAGGTAGGCAGTGTTGAATTCACGAAGGCACTTGGATGCAATGAATTTGTGCTCGGGCACAAGGAGTTTGGTGTGATTAAATGTAGGAAAAGAAAACTGTAAGAATATCAAATTGTGTGAAGATAGAAGCATGAGAGACGGGGTTGAAACGTTTTTACCGTCAAGGATTGTGAGAATGCAAATTTGGTTGGAAGGGCAGAGCCGCATGCTTCCATTGTTTGTTGAAGGTTGAATTGTCTAATGTAGAACTCCATTGTATGGGTATCAATGAATCCATGTGGCTTGAGTGCTTCACGGAAGTGTTCATATGATATATGGTACCCACCATAATCGACAAAGGGTGGCCTGGAAGAAGGAAGATTGCGAATGAAAGAAATTAGTGGAAGCAAAGTTTTAAAGGTTAGGGAGCATTAATAGGCAACCACAGAGTCATGAGGTGCTTGCATATGTAACAAAAGCATAATTGAAAGGTGTGAGGCAATGGATGTGATAGAATGAATTGCTGTAGAATGTGATCTTTTTTCATGTTTTGTTGGAGGTCTCACGCATCGGGCAGTAATGTACATGTTGTACAGTTCAATCGAAGTACTTGTAAACTTGATTTTCTCCAGCCTTGTGTCCTCTTTCTTCTGAAGACAAGCTCTCTTCTTCCTATTCTTCTTTTCCTGGGTTTGTGTGCCAATGTTGTCAGGGTCATCCCTTGGGGTGGGTTGATGTACCTACATGGATAAAAAGTCTGTAGAATTCATTTGTTGTTAATGGTGTATATTGAATTTTGTATTTGGAGGGAGAGTGAGTTAGAAATTGATGGCACCATACCTCATTTGATAGTATGTCTGCTATTTGGTCCTTCGGATGTATCATCCTGAAAATAGACGCACGTAAACAAATGTGTCGGTAGCATGGGAGCAGGAAATGGAAGCTGCGAATGTGGTTAGGGGATGCACTGTAGATATATGAAAGGTGCACTGGGTGAGCTGAGCTGGGTAGGTAGGTGTTGGCACATGTAATGGGGATGTTTCAAGACTTAAGTGTGCCATGTTTGCATCCACCGTTGATATGGTTGTATGATCTGCATGACTTGAGATATATTCAATTGTTGGTAGTTGAAAAAAAGTAGTACATAAGGAAGATTGTAATCTGCTATGTGATGCACTTACCTAGACTTGATGTTTGACCTACAGCTATAGAAGCGGCTGCAGTAGGTTCTTGATGTGATGGCGGAGGTGGTTCGGCAAAGTCTTGGGTCCAAGTGTTACCGGGGGGTAGAAGACTGAAACCTGGATCTTCGTAAGAATCAAGGATCCCCCCTTGTTTCTTCGTCACTGGTGGATAGGTTAGCAAGAGGACAGGATGTAGAAGCAACATCCTTGCTATTGTGTGCTTTTTTTCCGACACTTTGCTCCACCTCTTCGGCACATGCGGTTGCTTCCCGCCAAAACCTGGTTTCGGGAGTTTCTTTTGGAGCAGCTGTGTGTGCTTTTTCAGTAGATGGATCCTGGATTACCCTAGGAGGCGATGAAAATTTTGGTGGAACAGGAGCATGATATTTTGTGGCAGCTATGACATCTTGTGCAAGCTCGTGCATGCGCTTGCCATGCAGTTTAGTAAGACGCGACGTAGCTTTCGAGATATCTTGAGCCCACTTTGCACTGTGCCTTGGGAAAATAGGAAAATGAACGCCAGTTGTTCCTGAAGGAAAGAATGGAAGCATATCAAAATGTTGAAATATTTAGAAAAGAATATTATGCATCTGAATTTGCATGGAAGCATGCATATTAAACTGTGCAAACATTTTGAATTACGGTAGAAGCATGGGTTGATGAATGTAATATCTGTGTGTACATGTTTGTCAGTAGGTGGAAGCATGAAAACTACACAATGACAACATTCGGATAGGATGGTGGAAGCATGGTATTGATGAATATAAATTTTGTGTGGACATGTATGTCAATGTATGTGGAAGCATGAAAAGTACACAATGACAACATTTAGATAAGATGGTAGAAGCAATGTTTGATGAATATAGTTTTTGTGTGTAAATGTATGTCAAGTTAGATGGAATCATGAAAGAATACACAATGGCAACATTCAGAGGAGGTGCTGGAAGCACGCGAGGATGTATAGAATTAGTAGGTTCTCAGAAACTAATTTGCGTTTGGTAATGTTTGTACCTCCACATGCTTGATAGGCAATGTAGGTGCCTGGTGATGCATGTCATGTTCTTCTGCATTCTACACAAAGAAATAGGATATCCAATGAGTAAAAGGTATGGTAACATTTCAGGTATAAATAATTAACATCCAGGGTGCGTACCAGCGGTGGGTGGTTCGTAGAATTATTTCCTATTTGTTGGATATATGCCTATGTAGGAGATTGGTCACTGTAATTTGGGGCTTGGATGGCATATGTTGTGGTTTCGGGTGCACAGAACTGCAAAAATTGGACTAGAAGGTTAACATCTATCCTAATAAAGGAGTAACGAATTGTACTAGAAGGCAACAAAATTGGTTATGTCTTACCGGTCGCGCACCATAAACATGTGAGTTGAGGGTCAATCTACTTTTATCATGAATCATGACAAATTTGAAGTCCTCATCAGTTACATGGGATGCTCTAGGAACTGAGTAATTTATGCGATGCATAGAAATAGATGATTCAAGGAAGTCCAGATGGTCCATGTATATAATCTGAAATAAAAAGATATGATCAAAACATGTGAATAAAAATAGATGATAAGTATGTCAGGATTGAGATATAAAAGGTTCGTAGGTTAGTGTGTATACCGTGACCAAGGGTAGGCAGCTGCCAACCCAGATTTTTTTGAAGACTCCATCTAATAGTGCTTTCTTCTTCTTCTTTTGGAACGTATCGATCTCAGTCATGACTTCTTTCAGAATTTGATCTCCCCATGCATACTCGCAAACCTCGGAAGCAACTTCAAGGCTGCCTAAATACTCCAATGGCACCATGTTTCCAGTTCCTGGTGTCAAATGAGTAGCCAATGCTACTAGGAAGAAGGTCCTAAAGAAGGTTTCGTCATCTAGTTTAGCTTCCTTTTCTAGAATGGTTGCATCATGGTGAATGGGCGCCCGTCTCCCATGTTCAAAATTTGTCTTGTAGAATTCTCAGTGATGGGACTCTTCATGCTTGCTTATGATAACAATAGGCTCGTCACCATGCGGAAGTCCGAGGAACGTTTCAACCATTTCTGGAGTGAATAGAATGTTGGTATTGTTTCGTGGGTAAATTCACCAAGCTTCGGGTCAATCCTGTTAATGATCCATTCTAGGAGTCCCTCAGGAGCTAAGTATTTGCTTACATCCAGGAGATTGCCCTAGTTTTTGCTACGAATCAAGTATTTCCGTGCCGGGGGGAGACCTAAGGCAAGATTGTGTAAACGGGCAGCCGCATATCGACTTTGCAGCATGAACGACTCTTTCTCTTTTTTAGTCATTGTTGATTGTCACATGAGAAAACATGGGATGTGATGTGTTATCAATTCTGTGATCCAGAAATGGGGATGGAAGCATACAATACAAATATCAAAATACATTTGTTAATGTCAGGAGCACAAAATTTGACCGCATTATAATATGGTGCATGACACCAGAATTTAGTAAGCTTGCAGACATTATGGGGATGCATCTCCTCGTGGTATTGACATGGTAGAATTTTTCTAAAAAGACCGAAACAGAGTGTTGACAACTTAGAAGCATATGTGTGTGTTGCAAATTTTGATGTAGCAGGGTTCAATTACGCTCTTCAGTGGAAGCATGGATTTTTGAAATTGGAGTACATATCAAATTTTCCGTCAACGTATGCATACATATGCTAGCGTGCTCTGTGTACAGGAAGCATTGTAGGATGTGTTTGTAAACGTAAAATCGCACAGATTTGAAGCACGGCTACCATATCTGACTATTGGAAAGAATGCTAGGCCGGGGACGAATGTAGGAACCAATAAATTAGTCTGCGGAATGAATTATACAGCTAATTCCCGTTGCAAAATATGAGAACATCCCGAATTTGGGACAAGGCACAATGTTCACATACCTTTGATTTGGAGGGAAGCGAGCTCCAAATACTGGCGGCCAATACACACCTACTGCAGCGGAATCAATCGACAACGTGGGGGGCTTTTCGCTGGTGCGGATCGACTCTTGGTGAGTGAGATGCGGGACCTCGCTGCCGGCGGGGTGGTAGATGCGAGGGGGACGAGCTGGTGTTGCATGGCGGGGCGAGCACAGGGGGGCCTGGATGCGCGAGTCCACTCCGGTGGACGATGAGGTTGAGTCGGTGGCCGGTGAGGGGCACGACATTGGCTGGTGGCGATGATGATGGATGGCGGCGGAGCATGGATCTGAGGATGGACGCTGTCGGCAAGCTATGCGATGGGAGCAAAGGAGATCGGGCTCAGTCAGGGGAGGGGCGATGGAATCGTCATTTAATGCATGATTAATGGGAGAGGATTTCGCGCGGTGTTTACGCTACGTGGGTCGGCTCGGTTTATTTTTTTTCACCAATGAAATCTGGAGCATCCGGAGTCTTCGGAATCGACGTGCGTCGAGTGGTCTAGCGAGTGTTTTCCATCAGACTATAGATACTAAGCATTTGCCTTCTAATATTTAGACAAACAAGAAGTTAACACCTCTTAATATCGACAATTCAATGAATCAACAATGATGCACTTACACCCTTTCACATTAACCCACAATTTCTCTTTAATGTGCTACATGAAGGTTTTGATTATCACTCATTGAATACTTATTATGTTTGGACTAGTTTTATGACACATGCAAATTACCGTCATTATTTATTAACTTTCAAACGAATATAAGTGAAGAACGAGAGTTTAATTTCTTTCTATAAAAGACCACACTCTAATAAATATAAGTGAAGCAAAAGAACATTCTACAAATAACAGTTTTCTATATGTAGAGAAACAACCATCCAACTTCAAATGATATAAGTGAAGCACATGAAGCATTCTATAAGGCCATACTCAAAAGATATAAGTGAAGTGCAAATAGCATTCTATAAATCAACCATGGACTTTCCCAAACAAGCATGGTTCCTTGCTTAAAGAAAAATAGAAGGCACATGACGCTCAAATAATTCATGCATATCATGTGAAGAAAACAAAAACCGAAACATATCAATAGTTGTTGACGAAGAAAGATGGGATGCATTCCGGGGTATCCCCAAGCTTAGACATTTGAGTCTCCTTGAATATTTACTTAGGGTGCCTTGGGCATCCCCAAGCTTGATCTCTTTCCCCTCCTTATTCTTCTCATATCAATACCTCCTAGATCTTTGAACCCTTCATCCACATAAAACTGAACAAAACTTTCATTGGAAAGGTTAGTACACATAACATCAAATTCCATCATGTCTTGCCATCACATTATTTTATAATTATAATCTAACATTACCCATTGTATGCTATCACAATTCTATGGCTTCCATGTCAATGGGGCTTAACAAGAATTCAAACATAAGCATGCAAAGAAACTATAACAACAATCTGTGAAAAATAGGACAATATATAAATATTAAGATGAATACTTATGTAACTAAAATAATTCTGCAAAATTAGGACAATGTATACATTTTTATATAAGTACTGTGTAAAAATTTCAGAAGCTTTTGTCATTCCACTAAAATATGAAAAATCAAAGACTACAGCCAAAGTTTCTGTTTTTGCACAACACATATCAAACAAGCAATTTAAACACCCTAAAGGTAATTATTGGCACATTATTTTTGTAATACAATGGATTTACACATGGGTATAATTATTATTTTTTAAAAGTTTCTGTAATCAAGATTCACAAAGTTTCATTGCCACAAACAAAGTTTAAGGCTAGCCCCCACTTCAACGGTGCTCATCTTTCTCACTTGCACCTTTCTTTTTGAAAGAATTTTAGGTTCCCCACTTTATATTTTGTTTTTAATTATTTTAAATGTACACAACAGAAATAAATAACTCTCTAAAACTTCTGGGTTGTCTCCTCGGCAGCGCTTTCTTTAAAGCCATTAACCTAGGCATATAGTGCTCAAGTAATTGATCCACCCAGATCCCAAGGTATATCGAAGCCAATTTTAATTAACAATGATTTGTAATTAAGTAGTGAGCACAAATTGATATCTATCATGTGACAACGAAGTCTAACTCTCTTCCTATGCATTGTCATGTCATAAAAGAACAATTCATGCACACAAAGTTAAGGCCAATACATAGCATAAGTAGTTTCTTGCAATTTTATCGTATTGGAAACATAGAGAGGTGAAGATTTGGCTCATCTCTCATAATAATTGCAATTAGTAACATGAAGCACATGCATATTATATTCATCAAAATCATCATGTGTGAGTAAGACGCAACCCATCAATATAATCCTTAATAAGTGCAAATTTCTCCGATATAGTGTAGCTGGGAGAATTCAAATAGAGAATAGGAATATCATTTGTGGGTGCAATAGGAACATTTTCATGCTTAACATAAGGAACTATAGCAAGTTCATCTCCATAAGCATAATGCATATTGGCATCATACCACAAGCATAGGAAGCATCAAGTTCATCAAAAAGGGACATTTCAAATGAATCCAAGGGATCATAGCAATCATCGTAGCATTCATCCTTCGGTATGTGCGAAGGGAAATTAAACAATGTATGAGTTGAAGAGTTACTCTCATTATAAGGTGGGCATGGGTAGTTAATACACTCTTCCTCCTTTTGTTCTTCACTCTCCTCATCTTTTTCATCTTATGAGCTCATAGTTTCAGCAATTTCTTCTTCCATAGATTCCTGCAAAATATTAGTCTCTTCCAAGGCCGCAGGCATTCTCTCAATAAATTCATTAATATAAACATTGTATTCATAATTTTCATAGCAATATTTAAGTATGACAAAATTTTCAATTTTGTAAGGAACATCATCATACTTTTCAATCAAAGAAGCAATTGCATAAGCACCTTTAAAATCAACAAATTCTACTATTTGTTCCACATCATAGTAATCATAAATACCTTTAGCATAAGAAGCCAAGGTTTTATTATCATTATATTCGCATTTAGAAGGAAGGTGAAGACACTTAATCTTAGAGCAACAAGTATAATCACATCTCAAACATACATCCCAAGCATACGAACGCAACATTTTAATTTGATCCCATAAGTGTTTTACTTTTTGAGACAAGAAATAATCCCTAAAGTACTCACATTAATCCAAAGTGTCTCCCATTCTCAAGTTCAATGAGGATTTCTCGGGATTATCAAAGGAGTAGTTAATGCATTTCACATAACTAGCATTGAGGGTTTTAGGAGGTTCCCCATCTCCATGAGTAGAAAGTACCACTAAATTTTTTGGTGTTTCTTGTTCCATATCCATAACTAAAGATATAAAACAGCTAATAAAAGAAAATAAAACAGCTAATAGAAAATAATAAAAATTACTTAGTCATAAAGCAAAACAAAACACACGAGAATATCAACCACTACGCTATTGCTCCCCGGCAACGACGCCAGAAAAAGGTCTTGATAACCCACAAGTGTAGGGGATCATTTGTAGTATTTTTCGATAAGTAAGAGTGTCGAACCCAACGAGGATATAAAGGTAGAATTAATACTCTCTCAAGTTCTATCGCGACCACCGATACAACTCTGCGCACGCTAACGCTTACTTTACCTAGAACTAGTATGAAACTACTTTGCGGGAATGAAACTAGAAGTATTTTGTAGGTGTAAAGATAGTTTTGCAAGATAATAAAGAACGTGGAAATAAATGTTAGGTGCTGTTTTAATAAAATAATAATAGAAGTAAATAGTTTAGTAGAAAGCTTTTTGTGTAACGCAAGAGAAAGATTGTCCACATGCAATTGAATATAACATGATAGATACTTGTCATATGCAATGTGGGAGAGGCATACACTAACACACTTTCTCTAGTTGGATCATTTGCACTTATGATTGGACCTCTAGAAACCATCAGCAACTACCAATGTTCATTAAGGTAAAACCAACCATATCATTAAAAATAAAGTCCCCTTTACTCCCATACATAGACAATCCCCTTACTCGGGCTTGTGTTTTCGTCATTCACCAACCCACTATAAGCTAATCATGAACATATTGCAAACTCTCCAGCAGGATTCCTTCACGTATGTGCCTCACGGAAGGCACCTTAGGACAACACCATATCAACCTACAACTCATGTCAATGACATCATACCACAATTAACCAGTAGGACTAAAGAAATCTACTCAAACATCATAGGATAGCCACACATCATTGGATAATAATATATAGCATTAAGCACCATGTTCAAGTAGACATTACAACAGGGAAGAGAGGTTTTAAACCTCTGCATAGAGGGGGAGAAAGTTGGTGGTGATGGCGGCAAAGTTGTTGGTGTAGATCGTCGTCATGATGGATGCCCCGACGACGCTCCCACGCGACCGACAGAGATGGGAGAGAGCACCCCTTCTTCTTCTTCTTCTTCTTCTTCTTCTTCTTATTCCTTGGCCTCCTCCCTAGGTGGGAGGAGGGTTTCCCCTCTGGTCCATGGCCGCCATGGCTCCCAGAGGGAAAGATCCCCTCCGAGATTGGGTCTCTCTCTATTTCTCTTTTGTTTTCGCGACTAGTTTCTAACCCGTTCACCACTTCTTAAATATCCGTAGATATGTAGCTCTGACCGGGCTGAAATTTTGAGTGCATTTTTATCGCAAAAATATATTTCTTGCGGCAGAAGGAGAACCACAATCGACTTAAGGGCAGGCCACAAGCCATCAGGGCATCCCCCCAGTCTGTGCCCTGTTTGCTTGTGGGCCCCTTGGGCATCGTGTTGTGTTGATTTCGACTCCCAAAATTCACATATGTTCCTAAAAAATCTCTGTAAATTTTTATCACGTTTGGACTTTGGTTGATATGGAATTTCTGCAAAACATAAAACACATTAAAAACAGGAACTATCACTAGGCACTGGGTCAACAGGTTAGTGGTAAAAATAATATAAATTGGTAAATAATTACTCAAAATCTACCCTAGAATGATAATATAATAACATGGAATAATAAAAAATTGTAGATACGTTGGAGAAGTATCATACCTATGCTCGGATCGGTCTCGAGGCAGGCCACGGGGAATTTTACGCCCCACCCACCATCCACTTGGTAGTCACTACTGAAGAATTAACCGGTATGCTAGACTACGCCTCTATGGAGGCCAAAGACATGGATGAAGATGTCGACGCCATTGCCTCTCGCACCACTGGACGTTTGACAACTACCTCCACCTATGATGTCTACATGGTGGACACCCCTGGCAATAAGGGTGACGACTCCCCTAGAGAGAATGGTGACAAACCCGGCGAAGAGTTGCCCAGGCGCCGACATCAGTGAAAATGATCCAAAGGGCGCAAGGGTAGGGAAAGCAACACGGGCACAAGAGAAAACAATACCCCAGATAATACAGAAGATCTTGGCGACCCCGTTCCCCCAAATGACAACCCAATCACCCAGACAGGAATGACAGTTAGTATAACCCCAAGGACCTCAATGACTCTGAGGACAACAACTAACTTCCTCACTTTCAAGAGGAGGTTAGACTCAGAGCCAAGGATTTCATCGTCCCTGAGAACCCGTTGGATCAAGAACGGTTTAAGCGGCAACTTATAGCCACCGCCCGAAGCTGATGTGGCTTGAGATTGCGTCGGTAGTTCCCTAAAGAGGAAGGGGTAATGCAGCATAGCGATGATAAGTATTACCCTCAGTTATGAAACCAAGGTATCAGCCCATAGAGGAAGACCACACACCCACGTAAACAACACATGCACACAAATAACAAATACTTGCAACCAAACGTGAAAGAGAGGTTGTCAAGCTCTCTATGGTAATAAGATAGATTAGGTAATGATAGTTTTGGCAAATAGATCTCGCAAGAACACAAAATAAAGTAAGTAAACAAAATGTGCAGCAAGGTTTTTTTGTTTTTTTGGATTAATAGATCTGAAAATAAAAGATGCAAATAGTAAATCGGAAAGCATTATGTTGGAAAAGTAGACCCGGGGGCCATAGGTTTCACTAGTGGCTTCTCTCTTGAGTATAGCACACGGTAGGTGAACAAATTACTTTTGAGAAATTGATAGAAGATCAAATAATCATGATGATATCCAGAAAATGATCATTAGATAGGCATCACGTCCAAGATAAGTAGACCGAAACAATTCTACGTCTACTTCTATTACTCCACACATCGACCGCTATCGAGCATGCATCTAGTGTATTAAGTTCACGAGAAAATGGAGTAATGCAATAAGAATGGTGACATGATGTAGACAAGATCTATTCATGTAGGAATATACCCCATCTTGTTATCCTTAATGGCAACGATACATGTGTGTCAGGCGGCTCTTTCTGACACTGTGAAAGAACACCGCAAGATCGAACCCATCACAAAGCACCTCTTCCCATGGCAAGAAAAATCGATCTAGTTGGCCTAACTAAACCCAAGATTCTAAGAAGAAATACCAGGCTATAAGTAATCATGCAAATAAGAGGTCAAAGAAGACTCAAATCATATTCATGGATAGAAACTGATCATGAACTCAAAATTCATCGGATCCCAACAAACACACCGCAAAAATCATTACATCAAATAGATCTCCAAGAGACCATTGTACTGATAATCATAGAGAGAGAGGAAGCCATCTAGATACTGCCTACAGACCCGTAGTTCTATGGTGGACTACTCATCCATCATCGGAGAGGCACCTATGAAGAAGATGAACCCCTCTGTCGTGGTGTTAGATTGGATGTCAAGGTTCTGGAACTTGCGGTGGCTGGAATTGTGTTTTATCAACTCGTCGTGATGTCCAGGGTCCCATCTGGGACTCTGAACAACATTCGGTCACCAACGTACATATCCCAATACTACTCCAGCGTCACCGAACGTTAAGCAGCAGACCCTTTGGGTTCGAGAATCATGTAGACGTGACCGAGCCACCTCTCTGGCCAATAACCAATAGTGAGACCTGGATGCCCATAGTGGTTCCTACATATTCCACTAAGATCTTCATCGGTCGAACCACGATGTCAAGGATTCAGTCAATCCCGTATGCAGTTTCCTTTATCCAACGGTATGTTACTTGCCCGAGATTCGATCGTCGGTATCTCCATACCTAGTTCAATCTCGTTACGGACAAGTCTCTTTACTCGTTCCATAATACAAGATCACGTGACCTACTAATTAGTCACATTGCTTGCAAGCTTCTTGTGATGTTGTATTACCGAGAGGGCCCAGAGATACCTCTTCGTCATACGCAGTGACAAATACCAGTCTCTATCCATGCCAACCCAACAGAAACCCTCAAAGATACCTGTAGAGCATCTTTATGGTCACCCAGTTATGTCGTGACATTTTATACACACAAGGCACTTCTCTAGCGTCAGGGAGTTGCATGATCTCATGGTCATAGGAACAGATAGTTGACATGAAAAAAGCAGTAGCAATAAACTAACACGATCAAATGATATGCTTACGGTTGAGTCTTGTCCATCACATCATTCTTTGATTGATGTGACCCCGTTATCAAGTGACAACTCATGTCTATGGTTAGGAAACCTTAACCATCTTTGATCAACGAGCTAGTCTAGTAGAGGCTTACTACGGACATATGTTGTCTATGTATCCACCACATGTATCTGAGTTTCCGATCGATACAATTCTAGCATGGATAATAAACGATTATCATGAAGAAGTAAATATGATAATAACAAGTTTATTACTGCATCTAGGGAATATTTCCAACACACATAGCATATGGTGGGTAGACAAATTGCTGTTGGACAATTGATAGAAAAGCGCATAGTTGTGATATTATTCATGACAATGATCATGTATATAGGAATCATGCCCGAAACAATTCTGCATCTACTACTATTACTCCACTTCGAGATTGCTTCTATGCTTGTCTCTCGAGGTATTACGTTCATGAAAAACAGACTAAACCCAATAATTATGAATAAACCCCATCGTTTCAACCTTAACGGCAACACATCAAATACTTGTCTTGTCCCCCTGTTTGTCACTGAGATATGGAGCATTGCAAGATTGAACGCATTGCAAAGCACCTCCCTCATTAGACATGCATCAATCTAGTTGGTGAAGAAGAGAAATACAAAGCTATAATAATCATGCATAATAAAGTTCACATCTGACTCAATCAATGTTGAGGATATCGTTTATCGTAAGCGTCTCGGTCAGCTGGGGATTAGAGATTAATCGGAAATCGACCGATTAATCGATTTGATTGGTCGAATGTTAATCGGACATTTTTTGCAAATCCGAGGTTCCCAACACTGAAATATGCTATATTCAACACCAAAAAATATTTGATAGAAGTGTTACCTTGATTCTTAGCCCGTGAATCCTCGTATAATGAAAAAAATAGGGCAATAGTACATATTGCATAACAAGGTCGACAAAAACTCAAATAAACATAGTTTTTGCAAACATAGTGATAGGGATAGGCCTAATTTATTGTTAAATTCCCGATAAATCGCTTGTTAGAGTGATAAATCGGCCCAAAAGATAAACGGTGAAGATAAGGCATAATCTTATCGATCATCCCATGAGTAGTGATAAATCGGACAATAAATCGCCGAATCGGAAGATGTTTTGGACAATGGACTCAATTACTTTCAATGAATAATTTGATCATAAACCCACAATTCATCAGATCCCAACAAACGGACTACAAAAGAAGATTATATCGGATAGAACTCCAAGAAGATCGAGGAGAACATGGTATTGAAGATCAAAGAGAGAGAAAAAGCCATCTATCTACTAGCTATCGACCTGTAGGTCTGTGATGAACTACTCACACATCATCATGGAGGCATCAAGGTTGATGTAGATGGCCTCCATGATTGATTCCCCCTTCGATAGAACACCGAAAAGGCCTCCAGATTGGACTGCGAAAGAACAGAGTGTCGGTGTCAAAACCGGCGGATCTCGGGTAGGGGGTTTCGAGCTGTGGATCTTGGATCAATAGGGAACAAGGAACGTAGACACGGTGCTTACCGAGGTTCGGGCCCTCTCGAGGAGGTAAAACCCTACGTCTTGCTTGATTGTATTGATTAGGTCTATGGCGATTACATAGTCAATCTACCACAAGATCAGATGTGCTAAACCCTAGATGATGGTTCTCTCGATGTGTCTACGGACCTAAACCCTCTGGTTTATATAGACACCAGGGGTAACTAGGGTGACATAGGGTTCGTTACATTGAGGAATAAACATGTCGATCCGGCTACCTTGTCTTGGAGGACACACAAAGTCAATGGAGGTTTCCTCCTTGAATACGAAGTCATTGGATAGTTAGGCCTCCATGTAGTAACAATAAAGCGGCCCATCAGTCCGGCCTATGGGAGATAGGTCGACAGCCCGTAGACCCCTTAGTCTAGGACTCCCTCAGTATCCCCCGAACTACCCTCCAATGCCGAGTCTTCATGATCCCCAGCTGCTCCTTGCTTCTATGGTCTCCAGCTTGCGGGGCGAATTCTTCTCTTGTTTGACAAACTATAGTATGGACACTGACGACTTCATCATTTCGGACTATGCACATAATTTAGCCTCAAAGTCCAATAGCCCAAGTGTGAAAAATATCTTTGTGTGACAACCTTTTAGCAAAGAGTCGTGATACGCGTGATCTGCGTTGGGTTTTCTGTGAAGAGGAACGAGTTATCGCAGCACAAAGTGGGTAAGTATTTCCCTCAGTTATGAAACCAAGGTTCATATAACCAATAGGAATACCAATCATCAACTGTCTTCAGCGGCTGAACACAAAAGAACAAACAACTTGCACCCAACGCTGGCAACAGGGTTGTCAATCCCCTTGATCTCGTTATTTGCAAACAAGTGAGTTGTGTAGATAATTGTAAATTGCAAAATAAAATAAAAGCTAATAAATAAAAGCAAGGTAATTAAAGCGTTTGTGAATATATAAGTGAATAGACCCAGGGGCCATAGAGTTCTCTAGTGACATCTCTCATAGAAATAGCATACGGTGGGTAAACAAATTACTGTTGGGCAATTGATAGAAAAGCAAATAGTTATGCAATTTTCATGGCAATGATCATGTATATTTAGGCATGACTCCCAATAGAAAATAGGCCAACTCCTGCTTGCACCTACTACTATTACTCCACTCATCGACCGCTATCCAACATGCATCTAGCGTATTGAGTAAAACAGAGTAATTCTTGAAGAACGATGACATGATGTAGACAAAGTAAACTCAATCAATATGGATATAACCCATCGCTTTATCCTTAGTAGCAGCAACCCAAAGACATAACTTGACCCCTTCTGCCACTGGGATATAGAAACTCGCAAGGTTGAACCTACTACAGTGCACCACTCCCACCGAAGAAATATCAATCATGTTGGCCAAACTATCTCAAAAGATCGGAGATCATTATGAAGCTATGATGATCATTCAAATAAGAATCTTAGTATTGAGGTTTGACTAAAATATTTTTCATGAATAATCTGAACATAAACTCATAATTCATCGGATCCCAACAAAAACACCATACAATGGGATTACATCAGATAGATCTGGGCAAATATGCAACGAACATTGTGTTCAAGATCAAGAGAGAGAGAGAGAGATTTCCATCTAGGTACTACCTACGGACCTGTAGGTCTGTGGTGAACTACTCACACATCATGGTGAGGGTAGCAAGGTTGATGAAGAGGCCCTGCGTGATCGATCTCCCCTCTGACAGGGTGCCAGAATGGTGGTGTAGATGGCCTCCCGTCAGAACAGAGACTTGCAGTGGCGGAAAACATGTTTCGGGAGCAATTCTATGGGTTTTTGAATATATGTGAATTTATAGGCCAGAGAGGGGTGTAGGGAAGCGCGTGGGGGAGGCACAAGCCATGAGGGCGCCCACCTGGTGGCGTGCCCTGTTTGCTTGTGGGCCCCTCGTGGATCTCACAGCCTCCTCTCGAAGCTTCCAGGTCTTCTTTTGGTCCAGAAAAAATCATCAAAATGTTTCATGGCAATTGGACTTTGTTTGGTTCTGTAAACCTGAAAAGTCAAAAACATGGAGAAAACAGCAACTGGCACTAGGCACTGGGTCAATATGTTAGTGCTCAAAAATATTATAAATTGGTAAACAAATGCCCAAAAAGTATGCTAGAATGGTAAAATATTTGCATAAGACAATAAAAAATTATAGATTCGTTGGAGAGTATCAAGTCGTGGACGATCAAGACCACTGACAAGTTATGGATAGTCGATTTGCGGTTCAAGGTAGTTTTTCACTCACACATCCCATCAATATGGAGATCATGCCACGTTGTTTAAGGGATACGGTTTATGATTTGGGCTATCCCACAAGCGCACAATTGCACTATTTTATCGGGAAGCAGTGAGGTCCGCGTCGCAATGGAGGGTCTCTTGGTATTTCAGTGGCTTATAAGAGGGGAATAGATACCAAAGCTTCCTCACGCTTTTAGATCTTCCATTGTCATCGCCTTCCTGACCCTAAGAGCTCAAGCACTGAGATCCACTACTCCCTTGCTCTCCCTAGAATTACCCAAAGCTAGCTCATGGCCAGCTCAGGCTCTAAGGGCAAGTGAGAGGTCTCCTCCGTCACCAACAAAGATATCCTGGAGTTGAAGCATGTCGGCTACCTGTTAGCCGACATCGTTCATCACGCCCCCGAGAAAGGCCAAGTCATCCCCACGCTAAGGAGGGGAGAGATGGTGGTATTCA
The DNA here is from genome assembly GCA_022496015.1 of Hordeum marinum. Classification (NCBI taxonomy): domain Eukaryota; kingdom Viridiplantae; phylum Streptophyta; class Magnoliopsida; order Poales; family Poaceae; genus Hordeum; species Hordeum marinum. The sequence continues at coordinate 220,491,937 of CM039672.1, forward strand.
TCACCCATTTCATTCGAGGGCTCGGCTTCCCTCTTCATCCCTTCGTCAGGGGCTAATGTTCTTCTACGGGTTGGATTTCCATGATCTCCCCCGAACTCCTTTCTACCCAGCGCGACTTTCATAATCAAATTCGAGGCCTTCCTACGAGTTGAGATACACTTCGTCCAGTGGCTCAAGGTCTTCAACATCAAGCCAAAGATAGTCAACAACCAACATGTAGATTGCGAGGGGACAATGATCAGCCAGCTCCCTAGGTTGAGTGGTCGGATGGTACCTTCATTGATACAATCAAAATCTGACAGACGGAGTAGTTGTATATTACATATCCGCACGATGCAGACTGGGCGACCATCTTCATATCCAGACCCCCCCATGAGGTTGGTATCATGGATCAAGAAGGGGCTCGATTGCGGGTCAGTGGCAAAGGTGAAGCTGCTTCAGAGGCACATCTCCCATATGCTGGAGGAGAATGTCACACTGACCAATGTGATTAAGGTCATGGTCCTCCGCCGCCTCCTGCCTTGTCAACATCGGGCCTGCCCATGTGGGCTTACAAGGCCAATGACCTTGTCACCGTCCTTCACTTCTATCACACCACCGATGAGAAACTGTGGAAGGTGTTGTTCAAGCTCCAGAAGGACTGGTCGGACAAGGAGGAAGACATCGGTGTCGATGCCGATACCCCGGCAAAGAAGGTACAATAGAGTTTTTTTGCTTTTACATCCAAGCTTTCCTTTTAACACGGTACTCAATCCTTTCTCCTTTGCCTTCACAAAACTGGCTAGCGAAGGCCTTGCAGATTAACATCCCTGACCCGCTACCTAAGGGGGAGGCGATGCTGGTTAAGGTGCCGTATATGACACTAGAGAAGAAAGAAAAGAAGAAAGGAGAGAAGAAGGAGGATCGAGAGGGACTCCATTCAAGAGGACCCCCATACACCAAATCCGGGGAGACCCATGCCTCATCTGCTCAAGAGGAGGAGCAGGAGGAGGAGGATGGAGAGGAAGGCGGCGTCCGACGGTGCCTAGGAGGATCTGCATCCTCCTCCCCCGAAGAGGCCCTGTAGGGGCAAGGTGGTTCTGCCCGATGACAGCCCTGACTCCTCAGAAGGTACATAGGCCTTTGAGATGGCTCCTCGAAGGAACCCCAGGGTCAAGCCCCACACTGCAAAAGGTATTAATCCGAAGACTTTTTCATATTTCCGTATCGAGGTTCATTATTAATCGAAGAATTGCCTTTCGTGTTGGAGACCGCAACGTGAGCTTCCCACCGAGCAAACCTCGGAGGAAGAATCTCCGCTAGCCAAGCTAACAAAGAATGGGACCAAGTCATGCACCACCCCTACTCCGGCTGCCAATGAGGCCATGGAGATACTGTCCTGACGAAATCGCCCCATGTCAAACACGGGGGCCGAAGGTGATGACATCATGGCCGAGGTTAACACCGCGGTCACCGAAGACCAGAAGGGAGATTCCCTTCTGGCTGAAAAAGGTAGGGAGATTTCCCCAAAAACCACTCTGAGGGCTATTCCTCTACTAGTGGATGTTCGTTCCCACCTCACTTAGGTTGACCTATAAAATTCCCCAGCAGCCCTTCTAGCTCAGTAGGTTCCAAAGGGTCTTGATCACTCCCTACGCTGAATACACACACACTCAAGGACCAACTTGTAGTTCTTGTGATCAACTTAAACATTCCGGCAGAACTAGGGGTGTTACCTCCCTCGGAGGGCCCCGAACCTAGGAACATCTTATGTATCATACCGCTTGTCCCCAGTCTCGCATACGGAACCCACCTACATCCATCGTCTCCTACCACACTCGATAAGCCACCCCATGGAATCTACCGTGAGAACACCACGGTAGGTTACTCGGTCTCTTGCCACATCCATTCCTGCGAAACTGTCAACTGCTATGTTGACATGGTGTAGCTCGATGCCGCCGAATTTGCCTTCTTGTTTATGGAGAACCCTTAGTATGGTCATGTCCATGAAAAAAGTCCTTAATTACTATAGTATTAATCGGAGTGGGGAAACTATGTGAGCGGCGTGCATGATACAAAAACTCCCTCGAGGTGTACGCACATTGTACACAGCTCTGCCCAATTACAAACATTAGCAGTGGCTCAGGTATCCAACTTAGAACTATCCAATCACATATGTTACATTGAACTCATACCAATGTGAATTATAGACTCCTTGAGAACGCCTCAATCTTCTTGGTGGTCCCATCACTTTCTTACTTTGCATTGTTCTCTTATTTCTTTTGCACGATTTAGTTTTACACGTACTTCACTCAAAATATGAATACCTTCTGCTTTCATATTTGTTTGTAATTACATCTAACTTACAAGAAATTTTTCATAAGTCTCTATAAAGAAGAAATTCCAATTCATGTGCTCCCTATGGGATTGATACTCTTTCTCTGAAAATGCTAGACCAAAACCCTATGCACTTGTAGGACCTCATAAGGTTTTTGACCGTCCGGACCTCCGCCACATACGCGTCCGACACCCCTGACCCCCTCAAATTCCCTCCGGGACAACTTTTCTTCAACTCCACCCATGCACCCCCTTGCTTTGCATCTACACCATCTGAGGGAGTCCGGGACTGAGGGGTCCTCGGTTTGCCGGTCTATTTCTTATGGTCCAGATAGGTTGGCCCCTAAAAGCACATTTTCCCCCTTTGTGGTTTTGGTAATTAATAACAACATATAAGTCACTGAACTAATGTTTCCACCAAGTATATTTTAGGACAAGTTCAATGATAGGGACGGCCAAAGGATTGTGGAGTTACCCCAAGATCCAAGGAAATAGGTTAGCCAAGCTTCAAGCAAGAGGACTCTACATTTTACGTTTGTGAGAAATCACTTTGAGTCCATAGGAAAGCCAATACTATTAAAAGGGGGTAAAGTTTTGATGATGGACAATATGCTCAAACGTTGTCGGGACCCCGATCCTAAGTCATAAGAATCCAGCATGTAACACATCACATCACTTTGCGGCCTCACACACGATAACTCCACGGCTGCATCCTTACCTTAGCCGGGACCGTTTGCGCCTTTTGGCTCACGTATGTGAATATGTTGCTAGCATTCAAACGATAGAGAACCTAGGCCGACATGACTAGTCATAGAACCCAAGTGGCACATCCATACGGAAACAGGCATACATAACCCAGCAATGCAGGTGTCAACCTCAAGCGTGTGTAGATGAGTCATAGCAAGATACAAGGACTCCATTACACCGTGGGACATAAATGTCGTCACTGCACGTAGACCAGTCGTAGTAGGCTACATGGACTCCATTACACCGCAAGACATTTCCCCGAAGGGACAGACACAACAGCAAACAAGGATACATGTCGGTCAATCAATGTGTCCGGAGCAGTAGCAAGCTACCAAGGCTCGGTGGAAGCACAAAGAGGCAGTTTCTTGTAAATAGTACTACTAAAGGCACATGACTAAGTGGCGGATCCCATACCTACTGTTGCACGTCACACGTACGCACGACATGCCCGATATGCATAGATACCTCTATGGCATCACAACATAACCATATAACAACATTACTTTTATTTAAGAGGCTCTGAGAAGCCTTGCATAATATGTTCTTACAGGTAGGGGCCACATGACCTGACACTCAAGTCATACAAGCAAGCTCATACAAACCAAGCGGAAGCATAAAGCTGTCTGAGTACAAACAGTTGAAAGGGTAAAAAGGCACATGGCCTGACTATCTACAGTCGTCTAAGTCTCATCTACAACATTTATTAAGCAAACATGAGTACAAACGTACTCAGCAAGTCTTTAAAGCAGACCTAGTCTATTCATGCTCATGTATCTACAAGGGGAGTGGTGGAGTTTATACAACAATGCCAGCTTTGACTCATGGCTAACCTATACTACACATTTTAACTCTTTGTTCAAATTTTAGATATCACGCACGAGTCCACTAACTCCAAATCAATACACCACCATGGATTCACTTCCATCATCAGACCTAACACAACTCTAAGCATAGCAGGCAAAGTAGGTAAAGCACATCATGGCTCAAGCATCTACCAGGTATGCTAGGTTGCAAGGTTTAGCTATTTACTGTGATAATGATAGGTCATGCAAAGGAATGGGTTCATCTTCCGCATATGATAGGTGATTGAACATTTGTCCTAATGCAATAAACAAGAGTCGAAGCGAGAGAATGGGATGTTATCAGAAGGATCAATGGGGTTGCTTGCCTTGCTGGGAAGCGGGAAGGTATTCTCCTTTGTTGAAATACTCGGGGGTATCCTTAGAAGCAGGGCCTACCACAATGCAGATAAGTAACAATCAATACACATCAAGTGCAGCAACATGATGCATGATCATGACATGGCAACATGGATGGATGAACTAATGCAACTATTAACCAAGTTAAATGAAGTAGTTTTGAATATAGGTTCAAAATCGTTCTCCATTTCATATTCCATATATTGACCTATTACTTAATATCAATGTTCATCTACATAGTTTGCTCTAACATGCATGATAACAACACCATTGGATTCATTGAATTTTTCTGAAAATTTTCATATATAAATTATTTCAATCCGAGTTATAGATTAATTTCTATGAATTTTCTAAGTTTTAACTATTTTTTGGAATTAATTTAAATCAGAAATTCCTTTACTACATCAACATGACATCAGCATGACGTCAGCTGGTCAATAGCCCGTTGATAGGTCAAACCTGACCAGTGGGGTCCACTGGTCAGTGACCCAGCCACTAACAGAAACTAATTAACCACTAAACACTAATTAATTATAAAGGGGGCCCACTATCAATGGGTAATTAGCTTAATTAATTTAATTAATTAACTATTTTTAATCTAATCCTAATTAACAGGTCGGGCCCACTAGCCAGTTGACCCTGGGGTCAAACCCCGATGGTCAAACTAGTTGACTCGCCGGCGTTGAGCCGCCGGCAACGTCAGGGACGACGGAGGGGATCAAAAACCCTCCTCCGGCAACCAAATGGACGGCGAAGGGCACCATTCGGCCCTGCATGCTCGAGTGCGTCGAACCTGACACCTCCCAGGGGCTAGGATGGTCAGAGTTGGCGCCAGCGATGAGCGCGGCGGATGCCGGAGGTCGCCCGAGCACATGCTCCTCGAGCCAGAGCTCTAACGGGCCAGCGGAAGGCACCTACGACTACCTGGGACCCTTTGAGCATGCCTACGTGCTCAGGTGTGAGCTTAGTCCGCTATAGCGACAGCCTCGTCGTCGCCGGCGGCGAGGATCTCTCGGGCCCAAGGTGGATCGGCGCTAGAGCGTGCTAGAGATGGGGAAAATACGGGGAGACGGACCAGGGGCTCACAGCGGTTGTGACGGCGTCGAGGGCGGGCTCGGGGAAGCTTTGCTTGCAGCGAATGGACGGTGGCGGTCGCCGATGACCGAGGACGAAGAGGGCGACGGGGTCATCGCTGGGGGGCCTCCGGGCTCGATTCCTTCGGCGGAGAGGACCAGCGAATCGAGGCACAGCTAATGGGGGGCTCAGGGGTGAGGGGGAGCGGCTGGAGCGGAAGCTACGGCGGCGAGAAGGCGGCGACCATGGCGGGCAAAGGGGGGAGAGAGCTGCGGGCAAGAGAGAGGGAGGCAGAGCGATGGGGACGGCTCTCTAAGCTTATCCCCATCGCGCTAGAGAGGGGAGGCAGGCAGGCAACTGCCGGCATGGTGGCATGGCCGTGCGCGCACGGCGGCCACACGCCCGCCCACCTGGCCTCCAGGAGGACGACGACCTCCCTGGGCCAGGTGGGCTAGCTTGGCCTGGGCCTGAGGCAGGTTACCTTTTCCTATTTTTTTATTTCTTTCTGTTTTCCATTTTCTGACATTTGTTTTATTTTTTTAGGCACAAATGCTAGGCCCAAAATACTCAGATATTTTATAGAGTTTAGTTTGAATATTTTAAACCACTACAAAAACTTTTGGAATATTTTGAATATCTAAAATAATTATAATGCTTTATTTGTCATTTTTAGCATCTTTATTATTTATTGATGAAATGCTATATTAATTCAAATATTTAGAATGACCCCTGATACATAGATGTCCACATTTATCAGACATAGGGGACATTTTTGATAGGCATTTTGGATTTGTTGAATTTTCACAACTATTGAATTGGTTTGATTCAGGTCAAGTGTTAGGGTTTCTATTAATCCCCATTTCAAGTTGATGCAAAAAGTGAAAACATGATGCACACACATGCTGACCTAAGTAAGCTAACTAGGGATGTGACAAGTCACCCCCACTCAAAAGAATCTCGTCCCGAGATTTGGAAGTCGTCGGGAAGAGCGTGTGGTACTATAGTCAGAGACGTTCCTCTCTTTCCCATGTGGCTTCCTTCTCGGAATGGTGTGACCACTGAACCTCGAGAAACTTGATGTTCTGACGCCGAGTGGTACACTCAGCTTGATCAAGAATATGAACGGGGTATTCCCGATATTTAAGGTTATCTTGGAGATCAAGTGATTTGTGGTCCACTTCGCGGACTGGGTCCGAGAAGCAACACCTGAGTTGCGAGACGTGGAAGACATCATGAACCTTGGAAAGACGTGACAGAAGTTCCAATTGGTAGGAAACCTCTCCTCGTTTAGCAAGAATGCGAAAAGGTCCAATGTAACGAGGAGCCAACTTGCCCTTGATACCGAATCGATGGGTACCCTTCAAAGGTGTAACCCGAAGATAAGCCTTCTCATCAACTTCATACGTCATAGCCTTACGATGGCGATCATATTGGCTCTTTTGACGAGATTGGGCTGTTTTCAACTTTTCACGAATAATGCGAACTTGCTCCTCTGCATCCTGAATCATATTCGGGCCAAAGAGTCGCCTCTCTCCGGTTTTTGACGAGTTAAGAGGTGTTCGACACATTCGTCCATAGAGAACTTCAAAAGGGGCTTTGCCCAAGCTTGACTGATAACTATTGTTATAAGCAAATTCGGCAAATGGAAGACATTTCTCCCAATTCATACCGAAGGATATAACACAAGCTCGGAGCATGTCTTCAAGAATTTGATTGACTCGCTCAACTTGACCACTTGACTGCGGATGGAAAGCAGTGCTAAAGGATAGATGAGTTCCCATAGCAGTTTGGAATCTTTCCCAGAATCGGGAAGTAAAGATACTTCCACAGTCTGAGTTAATCTCCAAAGGAACACCATGAAGAGAAACTATTCGAGAAACGTATAACTCCGCTAGCTGGCTAGCAGTTATACTCTCTCGAACAGGAAGAAAATGAGCCACTTTGGAAAGACGGTCTATGACCACAAAAATAGCATTATTCCCTCTCTTAGTCCTGGGAAATCCGGTGATGAAATCCATACTGACCTTATCCCATTTCCATTCAGGAATAGCTAAGGGTTGAAGGGTGCCAGCAGGCCTTTGATGCTTTGCCTTAACACGACGACATACGTCGTAGTTGGAAACAAACTGAGCAATTTCTCTCTTCATCCTAGTCCACTAGAGTTCTAGCGTAGGTCCTGATCCATCTTGGTACTACCAGGGTGAATCGTGAGAGGAGATTATGAGCCTCCTTAAGGATCAACTGCCGCAGATGTTGCTTGTTCAAGATCACCAAGCGGTTCTCAAAGAAGACAACACTCCGATCATCTTCCGAAAAGCATCTAACATTACCCTTCCTAATGTTTTTCTTGATCCGAGATATCCTGGCATCATGCTTCTGGGCTTCTATGATTTGATCCGAAAGAGTAGGTTTCGCCACCAAGTTTGAAAGGAATCCTTGAGGAACAATGTCAAGATTAAACTTCGAAAATTCCTCATGGAGAAGTGGTTTACTTTGTTGTAACATCAGGTTGTTACAATAATACTTACGACTTAGTGCATCAGCCATGACATTGGCTTTCCCCGGGGTGTAAGTTATCCCTAAGTCATAATATGTAATCAACTCAACCCACCGTCTTTGCCTGAGATGCAAATCCGGCTGGGTGAAAATATATTTCAGACTTTGGTGATTAGTGTAAATTTCACAATGATTACCCAGAAGGTAATGTCGCCAGGTTTTCAGCGCATGGACTATAGCTGCAAGATCAAGATCATGTGTTGGATAATTATCCTCATGTAGACGCAACTATCGAGATGCGTGTGCAATCACATGACGATCTTGCATGAGAATGCAACCTAATCCTTGTCGCGAGACATCGCAATACATAACAAAGTCCTTAGAGAAGTCTTGTGGCACCAGAACGGGAGCAGAGGTCAGGCGTCTTTTCAGTTCCTAAAAACTGTGCTCGCATTGTGGGGTCCACTTGAACTTTTTATCTTTCTTGAGGAGTTCAGTCAGAGGTTTCTCAACCTTGGAGAAGTTCTCGACAAAGCGGCGACAATAGCTCGCTAAGCCAAGGAAACTCCAAACTTCCATAACCGATTCAGGTTGAGTCCAATCAAGGACGGCCTGGACTATCTTGGGATTGACAACAGTACCTTTACCAGAGATCATGTGGCCTAGATAGGTCACTTCTAGTAACCAAAGTTCACACTTGGAGAATTTGGCATCCAGACGATGCTCTCGAAGTTTCATCAATACTAGCCTTAGATGCTCGGCATGTTCCTTTTCGTTCTTCGAGTAGATGAGTATATCATTGAGGTAAACCATGAAGAATTTATCCATATACTCCATGAAGATCGAATTCATCAAGCGAGAGAAGGTGGCTGGGCATTGGTTAAACCGAAGGACATGACGGTGTACTCATATTGGCCATAACGAGTGACAAAAGCCGTTTTGGAATGTCCCCGTTTCTAATTCTGATTTGATGGTATCCAAACCTCAAATCCATCTTGGAAAAGACAGAGGATCCAGCGAGTTGATCATACAAATCGTTGATCCTGGGGAGTGGATACTTGTGTTTTATGGTGATCAGATTCACTGGCCGATAATCCACAACCATACGATCCGATCCATCCTTCTTCTTAATGAAGAGGACGGAGCAAGCCCAAGGAGAAGAACTAGGACGGATGAAACCTTTCTTCAAAGCCTCATCGAGTTGTTTCTTAAGTTCGGCTAGTTCTAAGGGTGCCATCTTATAGGGTCTTATGGAAATTGGGATAGTCCCTGGAATGAGCTCTATCACAAACTCTACATCTCTGACAGGTGGAATTCCTAGCAGTTCTTCTGGAAAGACATCCAGAAAGTCACGGACCACTGGAATATCTTCTAATTCTGGAAGAGGGCTAGGATTGAGGGAATAGAGTTGGCACTTGGCGGCTCGAGTGGAGACATTAACTATCTCACCCGATGGATCTGTAAGTTGAACATTCCTAGTATGAGTATCAATCTTAGCATAGTGGGCTTTCATCCAGTCCATGCCTAAGATGATATTGATGTCCGAAGACTTGAGGGCTATCAAAGATGCTAGGAAGACTAGCCTATCCACAAGAATCTCATTGTCATGGCTTACCCTAGAGGTTTTCCATTTTGATCCAGGAGTCTGAACTACTAAAGGAGTAGGCATATCACAAAAAGACATGTTATGCAACTGTGCATAACTTTCTAAGATGAATGAATGAGATGCTCCAGTATCAAACAGAACAGATGCTAGATGACTATCGACAAGGAGTGTACCTAGGATAACATCAGGATCCTCAAGGTCTTCTTCAGCAGAAACATAATTCACTCGCCCACGAGCAGGAGCTGGCTTCAGATAGAAGGCTTTTACCGGCTTCCCACGTCCAGCCGGCTCGGCATTGTTCTGGGGACACTCATGGGAGTAGTGTCCTGGTTCTCCACATTTGTAGTAGACAATGGTAGCACGGGGAGCCTTGTTGACGAGGGCCTGGAAGGTAGTGCACTCATGTAGACATAGATCTCGAAGGATCTAAGGATTAAGTCCCATGCGGAACCTAGCCTGTTTCTTGGCATCGGTCGACACTTCCTTTGGATCATAACAAGCAAGATTTCCGAACTCGCAGCTATAGGCATCCACTGTCAATCTGTCCTGGGTAAAAGCACAAAATTCCTCTCTCTTACGATCCATTAGCCCTTCCGGGATGTGATGGGTATGGAATGCCTCACTGAAATCTGCCCAAGTTGCTGCGGGGCCTCCGAGACGCATGGCTTCATAATTTTCCCACCACAGATTGGCGGGTCCTTGTTAGCCTTAGATACGTTGGCAGCTCAGATTTTGCGGGACATGCTAGTCAGCCAGTCATCAGCGTCGAGCAGGTCGACCAAATGATGAAACTTAGGTGGGCACAACTTGATGAGGTCATTGAGGGACACACCATCATTACGCTCATTGCGGGAAGGACGCGTTGTGTTCTGCTCAATACGTTCCAATAGCGTGTTGGTCTCCCTTTTATTTCGCTCAGCATCGAGCATCACTTCTACCAAGGAGGGCGCCTGCGGCGGGTTCTCTTGTCTTGGATGGCTTCCCTCGCCCTGCTCGAAGGCAGGCACAGGGTTATTCCTAGTTGGCACCATCCTGGGAAAACAAACCCACAGCTTAGACAAGGAAGACAACAGCTCTAAGACATGAGATGAGGAATGTACTGGACAACATGGCACACAAGGGTAAACACTCGATCAACATGGTAATAATAAACTGCCATATGAACACCATGATTCATACACAGCATGACATAGTTTAGTACAAACCCGAGCTGAATTACAAACTACGGAAAGATGATACCACTCATCAGAGGCATTACAAGCTTACTATACATAATCTATCTACACCTCCAGAACTTAACTCTCAACCTTAGTCATATCCCACAAGACACGCAGGAATGAGGCAATACAACTACTACAATACTAGTACTAACATCCACGTACTCAAGCTTCGCCATTGAGTGCCTCATATAGGTTACCCCCATGGCCCGGGAGTTGAACCTGAGGATCTGGAAACACCCTGGCCTGCGATCCCTGGAAACTATAAAGACACGGATGTGGCCTCGGTCCCCTCATTGGTGGCAACAATGGTCCTCGAAGAGGGTTGATTCCTCCAACATCGGGCTAGTCTACGCAAGCTGGCAGATGAGTCTGCAATGGGCTCAGCTTCTCCAAATCTCCATAGCCTGTCTGCACGACAGGTGCTAGCTGCGCCAGGGCTGTCCAAAGACGTGCACGGGTATCATAGAGCTCCATGCGCAGGGCACGTGCATCACGATCCCTGTTCTCCAACATCTAAGCGGTCACCTGCAGCCTAGGGTCCTCATGAGAATGATCATAATAGGTTGCACTAATATAACTATCCTCTCCTCCTTGAGAAGCAAAAACATAACAGAACTCTGTGTTCTGAAGCAGACCATGGTGAAACCTCATGATAGTCAGCATGGTATAGGCGGCCTCCTCAACTGCCATGTCTATGGTGATAGATAACGCATATGTCCAATGAAGCGGCTCTACAGCTCCAGGATATCATGGATATATCTTAACAGTACACAGATACTGGCTCTGGTTGAAATCTCGATACTGGTCCTCCATTGTATACTTTGGGTACCAACGGTAACCAGCCTCCATCATAACTCTAACCAACATGGTCGTATGACCCGGTATATTGATGCACCTAGTCGGACGAACCACTTGACGAGAAGGACGAGGGGGGCATCTGAAACAGAGAATGATGCAAAGACATTAGAGATCCTAGCAGAAATTGGACAACATAACGGCTGTAATTGCTCAAAAAATATTTTGAGACAACTGCAAAGATTGGATAGCATAACCACTCAGCTTTCTAGACTCAAGTTCTGTAATCCAACTGATTGTCACACCATATAATAATCTAGTATCAGAGTTCACTTGCGAACAAGCTAGCTAATAGTCCATGGTTAGTAACTCGTCATCCTAAGAAATAGATGAGAAGCCTAGATCTTAACCCCGTAGAAAAGATGAGGGTGACTCAGAATAGAATAACTTGGGAAGAGGAGTAAAAAGAGCCTTACGTTCCCTTCCACAATCAATTCCCTTACATTTCTATAGTGTTTCTAGACTCAACTTAGACCGGTTTGGCTTGGTAGTCCTACAGTCAGTCAGGCTCTGATACGAACGCTGTCGGGACCCCAATCATAAGTCATAAGAATCCATCCTATAACACATCACATCACTTTGCGTCCTCACGCACGGTAACTCGACGGCTGCAGCCTTACCTTAGCCGGGACCGTTTGCGCCTTTTCGCTCATGTATGTTAATATGTCGCTAGCATTTAAACGACAGAGAACCCGGGCCGACATGACTAGTCATAGAACCCAAGTGGCACATCCGTACGAAAATAGGCATACATAACCCAGCAATGCAGGTGTCGGCCTCAAGCGTGTGTAGACGATTCATAGCCAGCTACAAGGACTCCATTACGCCATGGGACATAAATGTCATCACTACACATAGATGAGTCGTAGCAGGCTATAGGGACTCCATTACACTGCGAGACATTTCCCTAAAGGGACAGACACATCAGCAAAGAAGGACACATGCTGGTCAATCAATGTGTCCGGAGTAGTAGCAAGCTACCAAGGCTCGGTGGAAGCACAAAGAGGCAGTTTCCCGTAAAGAGTACTACTAAAGGCACATGACTAGGTGTCGGATCCCATACATACCGTTGCACGTTACACGTACGCACGACATGCCCGATATGCATAGATACAACTATGGCAGCACAACATAACCATACAACAACATAACTTTTATTTAAGAGGCTCTGAGAAGCCTTGCATAATATGTTCTTATACGTAGGGGTCACATCACCCTACACTCAAGTCATACAAGCAAGTTCATACAAACCAAGCGGAAGCAGAAAGTTGTCTGAGTACAGATAGTTGAAACGGTAAAAAGGCACATGGCCTGACTATCTACAGCCCGCCAGAGGGCATAAGATCATAGCTGGGACACCAGCTATTCGGCGTCGTCGACATCTAGGTAGAACCCACCTGATGGGTCCTGAGTCTCATCTACAACATTTATTAAGCAAACATGAGTACAAACGTACTCAGCACATCTTTAAAGCAGACCTAGTCTATTCATGCTCATGTATCAACAAGGGGAGTGGTGGAGTTTATGCAGCAATGCCAGCTTTGACTATTGGCTAACCTATACTACACATTTTAACTCTTTGTTCAAATTTTAGATATCACACACGAGTCCACTTACTCCACATCAATACACCACCATGGATTCACTTTCGTCATCTACAAGAGTGCCATCCACGGTACTCACACTTGTCTTGAGATTTTTATGAGTATCCATTAAATTCTCTATGAACAACATAAGTTCTCCAAGTAGTCCATATCCGAGGACGCGGCTATTCGAACAGATTCATACCCTGTAGGGGTGTACTTCTTCACACACGCTCTCGCCACTTATCACTGTGTGCTCATAAAACCATGCACCTCGGCAACCTTCAAGCAAAAGCCCTGCGAGGGAGTCTGCTACGACCGTCAATCACACAAGACCTCTAGTCTAGGCTATCACCTATTTGAGACTAAACCCGCACGAAAGTCCGGCCGAAGTTTCCGCTATGACCCCAAACGATGTGCGTAGGGTTCCCAAGCCCACCATTTGGGTGACCCTTGGTACACTGTGCCACTGCCTACCGCGTCGTAACCCACTGCCTACCGCATCTAAAATAATTATAATGCTTTATTTGGTGTTCTTAGTAGCCTTATTATTTATTTATGAAATGCTATATTAATTCAAATATTTAGAATGACCCCTGATACATAGATGTCCACATTTATCAGACATAGGGGACATTTTTTATGGGCATTTTGGATTTCTTGAACTTTCACAACTATTGAATTGGTTTGATTCAGGTGAGGTGTTAGGGTTTCTGTTAATCCGCATTTCAAGTTGATGCAAAAAGTGAAACATGATGCACACACACGCTGACCTATGTAAGCTAACTAGGGATGTGACAAACGTACACAAGTGATAGTCACCAAAACATCCACAAACTCTCCCACCAAAGTTTGTACAAAGACAAATATGCAAAATCGGTGCAACCAACATTCCTATCCCGGTACCACCAATTCCAAACCCTATACAGACTCAGGCAAACCCTAACACTTCGATGCAGCCGACACTGCTCGGTGCCACCGAGTTGGGTTGCCAAGTTTCTGTTACGCAAGTTCACATTTTCGGTCCGTCCAAAAATGGTGAGTCGGTGTCACCAAGTTTGGCAAATCTAACCATCGGTCACCTTGTCAGTGCAACCGAGAAATGTATATCGGTCCCTCCGAGATTCAAAAGTTGCCACTTTTGGTCACTTTGGTACCACCGAGATTTACACATCGGTGTCACCGAGTTGGTCATTTTGTGTGTAACAGTTGGATTTTTGGGGATGCCTATACATACCCCTTCACCACCACCCACTCGAAAGTGAAGCACTCAGAACTATTCCATACCTATCATACTCAGTTTTCTGAGAGAGAACCACCTACCCTTGTGTTGAGGTCAAGATCTTCCACTCCAACTATATGGATATTGATTTCTAGCCTCCCCAAGTTGCTTTCCACCAATCCCATCTCTTCTACCAAGCCAAATCTGTGAGAGAGTGATTGTGTGTTGACGAGTCTATCATCTTGAAGCACAAGCACAAGGAGTTCATCGTCACTACCGCACCTATTTCCTTTTAGAGGGTGGTGCCTCCTAGATTGGTTAGGTGTCGCTTGGGAGCCTCCTACTTCATGTTGTGGAGTGAACCAAGAAGTTTGTAAGGGCAAGGAGATCGCCTACTTTGTGAAGATCTACCCATAGTGAGGCTAGTCCTTCGTGGACAGAAGCCCCATCGAATAGTCAAGGTTGCTTCTTTATGGAACCCTCCGTGAGTAGAGCCCTCCGTGGACTCTCGCGACCGTTACCCTACGTGGGTTGAAGACTCCATGAACGTGGACGTACGATAGCACCACCTATCAGAACCACGGGAAAAATCATTGTGTCATCACTTGTCTTTGCTTTCCTAACCCTCTATTTTCTTACATGTGCAATGTCTTTACTTTCTGCTGCTACACTCTTAGACATGCATGTGTAGGGTGTTACTTGATTTGCTATGAATGCTAAAACTTGCCAAGAACTAAAACTGGGAAAAGGCAAAACTTTTATTTGGTCAAGTAGTCTAATCACCCCCCTCTAGCCCTACTTTCGATCCTACAAGTGGTATCAGAGCTTTGGTCTCCATTGCATTGGTTTCACAACCTAGGAGAAGTATGACATATAGTGAGGGAAATTATCACCGTAGAGGTCCATACTTTGATGGCACTAATTTTGCTAGTTGGAAGCATAAAATGAAAATGCATTTCCTTGGACATAATCCTGCCGTTTGGGCTATTGTTCATGTTGGCTTGCAAGGTGAATTCTTTGCAGATGGAAAGGATCCGGATCGTGAAGCGTGTGCGGATGAATTGAAAATGTTGCAACTCAATGCTCAAGCATGTGACATGCTCTTCAACTGCCTATGTCCTGAAGAAATCAACAAAATCAGCCGTCTTGAACACACAAAAGAGATTTGTGATACTTTGGTTGATATGCACGAAGGAACTGAGTCCATGAGAGTATCCAAGTTAGATGTTCTTCAAGGTCAACTTGACAAGTTCAAGATGAAGGATGGTGAAGGAGTCGTTGAAATGTACTCTAGGCTAGCTTTCATCACAAATGAGATTGTCGGCTTAGGAAGCGAAGAAATGACTGCCAAGTTCATCATCAAGAAGATACTTTGAGCTTTGGATGAGAGATATGACACCATGTGCACATTGATCCAAATGATGCCCAATTACAAAGATCTCAAACCAACGGAGGTGATTAGTAGAATTCTTGCTCATGAGATGACACTCAAAGACAAGGAAGTGCTTCATCACAAGTCTAGCGGTTCTTACAAAACCACAAGTGATGCTCCCACTACCTCAAGCGACAACCTTGTCACAAATGAAGAGATAAGCCTCATGGTCAAGAAATTCAACAAGCTCTACAAGAATAGAAGCAAAGATCGCAGCTCCAACTCAAGACATGAAGAGAAGCATTCGTCAAGTCGTGACCGAAACTGCTACAACTGTGGGAAGCCCTGACACTACTCCAATGAGTGCTCAGCTCCCTACAAACAAAGAGAAGAGTCAGCAAGAAGACGAAGCTCAAGAGGTGAATCACCTCGAAGAGAGAGAAGGAGTAGAGATGATCGTTCTTAACGAAGACCCTCAAGGAGAAGTAGGGACTCAAAGAAGAAGGACACACACACCAAGATGTACTCAAGAAGAAAGCATCATGCTCATGTTGGTGAATGGGTTTCCAGCTCCGACTCCGACAACCACTCCGAGAGAAGCTATCACTCCAACTCCGACTATAGTCAAGATGATGGTATTGCCGAAATTGGACTAGTGACAACCAACTCCTATGATCTATTTGATTCAAAAAATGAAGAAGGTGGAAGTTGCTTCATGGCTAAAGGCCCAAAGGTATCACACCCCGAATATCTTGATTTCGATAGTGATGAATATGATTTGCTTTACGATGATGACTTGCTATATCATAAAACTAGTGATGTTAATCATAATGAACTTGATATTTCTCATGCTAGTCAAGATAAGTCAATTGACGATGATAAGATGAAAATAGGAGAACTAACTAAGGAACTCAACACTCTTAAGTTAGCTCATGAATCTTCTCTTGAAGATCATAGAGAGCTTGTAAGAACTCATGAGAAGCTACGCTTCGATAAGCTCAATTTGGAGCAAGAACATGAATTTCTTAAAGCTATCAATGACGATCTCCAAAAGTACACTTCATCTTATATTGCCAAACGACTAGTATTGTCTACATTCATGCCACAGGTGATATCTAAGAAAACTAGTAACAAAGGAAAGAAAGGTTCTTCATCTAGTAGCAACAATAAAAATGCTAAATCCCATCATGTTGCTCCTAGTAGTTCTATTGATTCCACTAATGATGATTCTCTTAGCCAAGATACAATTGAGCAAGAAAATGCTTTATTGAAAGGGATTATAGAGAAAGGTATCTACAAGAGTCTTGAAGGTTACAAACAAGCATGGAGGATACCGGAAGAATCGCGCTGTTGGATACTTCAACGCTAATGGAGTTGAATGGGAACAAGGTCAATATCCCGAGCCCAAGTTTGTTCCTCATAAGGAGAAGTATGAAAATACTTTTCCCAAGGGGACAAACACTCAAGATGACCTTCCACCACAAGACACCAAGCTCAAGGGCAAGAATAAGCTCCAAGACGACTTCGACTCTTATGAAGATGAATCCCAAGCTTTGGTGAAGTGGGTTGCCAAGGCTGCTACAAGTGCTACTTCAACACCAAGGATCCCCATCAACTTGGTGTGGGTTCCCAAGAAGAAGAACTAGAGAGTTCTTGAGGGGTGACAACGTCAATGAAATTCACTCATATTCATTATTGGCAAGATCTATTTGGAATCAACATCAACCCTATGCAATAGATCAAGGAGTCACACATTCCCTCAAAGGTAAGCAAGGGACAAGGTATTCAAAAAATCAATGGACATCATTACACATGCTTTGCACTCCATGTCCATAGATATCCTTGTATTTGTCTCTTGTGTGTTGGGACTAACCCATGTAGGTGAGAAGAGTAAGGAAACAACAAGGATGCTCCCAACTCTTGGTGATCTTCATCAACCTTGAGCATCCACCACTACCTCACCAACATGAAGTCTTCATCGACAAAACCCAAGGTTAGTTTATCCCTATTATGGGGGGATGTCACATCAAGGGGGAGCTTTACTCTAAGACTTGAGTCAAAGCATCTCTTAGTATGTGACAACATTAAATGCTTTATGTAAAAGTGGTAACCCCACTTGTGCTTAAATGATGAGTATGACCTATGATCATGTACTCTTACTTGGCTCCTAAGTAAAATACTCATATATAGATGACTTCGTCATTGCCCAAGTGCTTGTTAGATGCTAGAGTGTGTGTGCATGTTTGCCATGATTTCATTTGACATCTTATTGTGTCAGCATGTTGGTCTACATTTATTTTCTCATTCGAGGATATCCAATTGTTGCTATTTGGCTTTTGATTTATCTTTTGCCAATTGGATACACAAGAATGCCTAGGACCACTTCTTTAGCTATCTATGCTTTCCCACCTCATACTCTATTCATGCTGCATCACAAAATTTGAACAAGTGCTTTTCGATCCCTCTGTGTGTGGAGCACTCAGAGTTCCGTATCGACAAGGACTGACCATTAAAACCTCCCAAGTGCATCTCGGTGGAACCAAACACAAAATCTCGGTCTCACCAAATGCCTAGGGTTGATCTTGTTTTCAATCTCGGTACCACCGATTCCATTTTCTCGGTTACACTGAGTTTCCTTGTCAACTGATAGTTGAGGAACTCGGTGAGACCGAAAAGTTAGAATCGGTGCCACCGACAGTGGTGGGTATATAACCTGTTCTCCCCGATGCTTCGAAATTCAATCTCAATCGTCGCGCCTCAAAACCCTAAGCTGCCGCCTACGAGACCCCTGGTCATTGCCCTTGTCTCCCTGCGCTCCTCCGCCGCTGGGAATCGCCGTCGTCGACAAAATCCTCTCCCTCGTCGCCACCGTAGAGGATCCGCACCAAGTTAAGGTACAGATTCGATCTCTTTGGTGCTCCTCGTCCGATTCTTGCACATTAGATTCAAGTTTATCAACAAGACACTCCTTGCACGTTTTCCTATCCACACGAAACCCCCATAGTCTAGCGAATAGTGAATTTTCTAGGGTTTTGCCATCTGCCCGATAAATCTCGGTGGAACAGAAACAATCATATCGATCTCACCGATGTGAACTTCTATGTTGCTGAGAACTGACTCGATGGAACTGAGAACCTCTTTTTGGTCTAACCGAAAAGGGTGCCAAGGTTCGTTAAGCGAGTCAATCTGTCTCGGCACCACCAAAAATTTGTTTCGGCTGTACCGATATTTATTTGATAGAATGCAAAACCTTGAAAATTTATTGTTCAAATTTCAAAAACCAGCCTCATTTTGTGATGACTCATCCACTTCTGCTCTCCTATACTCTATTAATAGGGTCAGTATGTCAGATGCAGAGGACATTCAAAATTTGGTAGAGCAGGGAGTTGATACGAGTTCAGGCATAAGCCCAGAGCCTAGTTCTTTTTCAGATCCAGGCACCCCTAGCTCTCATGGGTTTCCCAAGGCTGCCAGCAGGACCAGGAAGAAGCTAAATTCTGATGAAGAAGATTCAGACTTTATTCCTGAGGAGATTCTTGCCAAGAAGCAAGAAAAGGCTGCTAAGAAGTCAGCAACTGAAGCTACTTCTTCCAGAAGAGTTGTTAGCAAGGTCTATGCCAGCTCGGAGACTATCAAAGCACATGAGAGTGCTAGAGCCACAATATTGGTTGATCCACCAAGGAAGTCTATGCCTAAGAAGGCAGGGGAGAAGAAATCCAGAAAGAGGATTATCCATGTGATTGGCAGGCCTACCTCCATGTATGAAGATCCAGAGGAGGCTGCTAGTGCTGCTGCTGAGGAAGAGGAGGAAGAACATGTTGAGAAATCCCCTCCCAAGAAGAAAGCCAAGAAGCTTATGGCTAATGCTATGCCAAAGACTGGCACTTCCAAGAGCACCAAGCCTACATCCAAGAAAGCCGATGCACAAAAGTCCAAGAGGACTACGAGAGACATTCCAGCTTCTAAGAAAAACAAGGGGACTGCCTCCAGACTTGAAGATGATGATGACTTGATTACTTTGATGAAGCTTAGAACAGATCTTCCATTGCATGATGCCATCCACTTAGTTGTTGAAGACATGAAGAAAAGGAAAGACTCAGGATTGAGAGCCTGGACAGCCATAGATCCTTATGCCTAGATTAAGAAAACTGTTGTTGACTATAGGTTCTACACCAGAGAGCAACATGACTTTTCTAAGACAGTGTTGCTTGACAAGAGCCCAACTATTAGCGATATGAGATATGTCGATTGGAAATTCAATAAGGAGAATGTGGACTACTTTCCAAGTGTCCAAGATAATTTCCACTGCATTGGTTTGGATGAGTTCATTGGCAGAGAGCTTACTGCATGTAACGACGAGATGATCATGCAATTCTACTCCACTGCACATTTCTACAGAGATGGTAGAATTATATGGATGACTGAAGGAGTAAGGTATGAATCTACTGTTGAGGAGTGGGATGCACCTCTAGGAGTTCCAGATGCTCAGGAAGGTGATCTGGATGTATACTCAGAATCCAAGGCAAGTCACAATGCCATGAAGGATATGTATACTCCTATCCCCTCGGACAATGTGCAATTTCACAAGCTAGGATCCATCTACTATCTACAAGCAGGTCTCTGTACCATGAACACTATTCTGAGGCATACCTTAGTGCCCAAGTCAAGAGATGATAAGATAATCCGAGGCTACTCCATCAACATGTTGATCCACCTTGATAGGAACACCAGGATTAGAGTCATGGATTGATTGTTGAGACAATCAAGAGGGTTGCTGCTGATCAAAAGCGTTGTTGCTGCTATGCACCCTACATCTAGATGCTTATCAACTCTCAGTTGGAGAAGTACATTTTTGCTCTAGATCGTCCACATCTACCCCTACAGCCAAATCTCGAGGATAATGTTGTGGTGATGGACCCAGATCATCCCACATCTGCTTCAACATAAGCAGAGGCAGAAGCAGTTCGAGTCGCTAGAGCTCAAGCCCCTAGATCCAGAAACGAGCAAATGGATCTTCTGATCTCAGTCGTTCAATGCATGTAGAAGGATATCAAGGGGATTCTGGAAAACCAGGATAGTCTTCTGAGGATCTTTGATAGACTCTTGGCGACAAGGTGGACAAGGTATCAAAGGCAGTTATAGAGCTTCAGAAGGAAGTTGACTTCATGCGCATCCCTCGGGTCTCTTCTACTTCTTCAGATGATGATGATGATGATGATGATGATGAGGATGGATCACCTCTTAGGCCGGGCACCCAGTTCACTACTCAGGCTAGATCATTCATAGTGCCTGCACCAGACTTGAGGCCCTCTTCCTCGGCTCCTGCTACTGTCAGCACAATTCTTGCTCCATCAGCTCAAGTTCCTCCAGTGACCACTCCAGCTCCATCCACGACATCTGCAGAGATCTTCGCCGACATTGTTCTCTCGACTCCTTCATCCACAACCGGAGGAGATCAGCCCAATAACGCTTAGATATATGCCTTTGAACTTTTTGGTAACTTGTTGCCAAAGGGGGAGAAGTGTATATAGATCATTAGGCTTCGAGTGAGAGAGCATTTGGTGTTTGTTGCTTTTTCAAAAACAATTGCTTTTGGTTACTATGATACTCTTTCGTTTTGCTTGTGATACACGCTTGATGATGTTTGATCATACGCTTTGATGTGTGATGCTACTATTTTCTATCATCTTAATGCTTATGTGATGATCATTCATCTTTGGTTGATTGTGTTGTGCTATGATGTTCATTCCTATTACTCTCGCACACCATCTCGCACACCACCAAGTGGTATGTGACATGTAAGAAGTAACATGTGTACCTAATCGATTGTGCATTTGCGTTCAAACGCAAATTTAAAAATAATGCACAAATTTAGGGGGAGCTCTTGCTTATCACATACTTCTCAAATCGAAGATTATATTCCATGATTACATCTTTGTCGAAGCTTTGATCTATATGTTGTCATCAATTACCAAAAAGGGGGAGATTGAAAGCACATTTGCTCCCTTGGAGGTTTTGGTAATTAATAACAACAAATATGTCATTGAACTAATGTTTCCACCAACTATATTTTAGGACAAGTTCAAAGATAGGGATGGCCAAAGGATTGTGGAATTACCCCAAGATGCAAGGAAATAGGTTGGCCAAGCTTCAAGCAAGAGAACTCTACATTTTACATCTGTGATAAATCACTTTGAGTCCATAGGAAAGCCAATAATATTAAAAGGGGGTAAAGTTTTGATGATGGACAATATTCTCAAACGTGCACAAGTGATAGTCACCAAAACATCCACAAACTCTCCCACCAAAGTCTGTCCAAAGCCAAATATGCAAAATCGGTGCAACCAACATTCCTATCCCGGTGCCACCGATGCCAAACCCTAGACAGACTCAGCCAAACCCTAACACTTTGGTGCAGCCGACACTGCTCTCGGTTCCACCGAGTTGGGTTGCCAAGTTTCTTTTACGCAAGTTCACATTTTCGGTTCGTCCGAAAATGGTGAATCGGTGTCACCGAGTTTGGCAAATCGGACCGTTGGTCACCTTTTCGGTGCAACCGAGAATTGTATATCGGTTCCTCCGAGATTCAAAAGTTGCCACTTTTGTTCACTTCAGTACCACCGAGATTTACACATCGGTGTCACCAAGTTGGTCATTTTGTGTGTAACTGTTGGATTTTTGGTGATGCCTATATACACCCCTTCACCACCACCCACTCGAAAGTGAAGCACTCAAAACTATTCCATACCTCTCCTACTCATCTTTCTGAGAGAGAACCACTTACCCTTGTGTTGAGGTCAAGATCTTACACTCCAACCATATGGATCTTGATTTCTAGCCTCCCCAAGTTGCTTTCTGCCAATTACATCTCTTTTGCCAAGCCAAATCTATGAGAGAGTGATTGTGTGTTGAGGAGTCTATCATCTTCAAGCACAAGAGCAAGGAGTTCATCGTCACTATCGAGCCTATTTCCTTTTGGAGGGTGGTTCCTCCTAGATTGGTTAGGTGTCACTTGGGAGCCTCCTACTTCGTGTTGTGGAGTGAACCAAGAAGTTTGTAAGGGCAATGAGATCGCCTACTTCGTGAAGATCTACCCATAGTGAGGCTAGTCCTTCGTGGACGGACCCGCATGGAATAGTCAGGTTTGCTTCTTCGTGGAACCCTCCGTGGGTAGAGCCCTCCATGGACTCTCGCGACCGTTACACTCCGTGGGTTGAAGACTCCATGAACATGGACATACGATAGCACCACCTATCAGAACCATGGAAAAAATCTTCGTGTCCTCACTTGTGTTTGATTTCCTATCCCTCTCTTTTCTTACATGTGCAATGTCTTTACTTTCTGCTGCTACACTCTTAGACATGCATGTGTAGGTTGTTACTTGATTATGAATGGTAAAACTTGCCAAGAACTAAAATTAGGAAAAAGGAAAAAAAATTATTTGGTCAAGTAGTCTAATCACCGCCCTCTAAACCTACTTTCGATCCTACAATTGGTATCAGAGATTTGGTCTCCATTGCAGTGGTTTAACAACCTAGGAAAAGTATGGCATGTAGTGAGGGAAATTATCACCGTAGAGGTCCATGCTTTTATGGCACTAATTTTGCTAGTTGGAAGCATAAAATGGAAATGCATTTGCGTGGTCATAATCCTGTCGTTTGGGCTATTGTTTGTGTTGGCTTGCAAGGTGAATTCTTTGCGGTTGAAAGGAACCGGATCATGAAGCGTCTGCGGATGAATTTAAGATGTTGAAACTCAATGCTCAAGCATGTGATATTCTCTTCAACTGCCTATGTCCTGAAGAATTCAATAAAATCAGCCGTCTTGAACAAGCAGAAGAGATTCGAGATACTTTGGTTGATATGCATGAAGGAACTGAGTGCATGAGAGAATCCAAGTTAGATGTTCTTCAAGGTCAACTTGACAAGTTCAAGATAAAGGATGGTGAATGAGTCGCTGAAATGTACTCTAGGCTAGCTCTCATCACAAATAAGATTGCCGTCTTAGTAAGCGAAGAAATGACTGACAAGTTCATCATCAAGAAGATACTTCGAGCTTTGGATGAGAGATATGATACCGTGTGCACATTGATCCAAATGATTCCCAATTACAAAGTTCTCAAACCAATGGAAGTGATTGGTATAATTGTTGGTCATGAGATGACACTCGAAGACAAGGAAGAGCTTCATCACAAGTCTAGCAATGCTTACTAAGCCACAAGTGATGCTCACGCTACCTCAAGCGACAACCTTGTCACAAATGAAGAAATAAGCCTCCTGGTCAAGAAATTCAACAAGTTCTACAAGAATAGAAGCAAAGATCGCAGCTCCAACTCAAGGCATGAAGGGAAGCATTTGTCAAGTCGTGACCGAAACTGCTACAATCGTGGGAAGCCCAAACACTACTCCAATGAGTGTTAGGCTCCCTACAAACGAAGAGAAGAGTCACCAAGGCGAAGCTCAAGAGATGAATCACCTCGAAGAGAGAGAAGGAGTAGAGATGATCATTATGAACGAAGACCCTCAAGGAGAAGTAGGGACTCAGAGAAGGACGACAAGCACACCAAAATCTACTCAAGAAGAAAGCATCAAGCTCATGTTGGTGAATGTGTTTCCGGCTCTGAACACAGATACAACTCTATGCACGCTAACGCTTACTTTATCTAGAACAATTATAAAACTACTTTGCGGGAATAAAAGTAGAAGTACGTTTTAGGTGTAATGATAGGTTTGCAAGATAATAAAGAACAAGGAAATAAAATTTAGATGTAGTTTAATAAAAGAACAATACAAGTCAATATTTTAGTAGAAAGCTTTTTGTGTAATGCAAGAGAAAGATTGTCAATAAGCAATTGAATATAACATGATATATACTTGTCATATGCAATGAGGGAGAGGCATACAGTAGCACACTTTCTCTACTTAGATCATGTGCACTTATGATTGGACCTCTAGCAAGCATCTGCAACTACTAAAGATAATTAAGGTAAAACCAAACCGTAGCATTAAACATAAAGTCCCCTTTACTCCCATACGTAAACAATCCCCTTACTCTGGTTTGTATTTCCATCACTCACCAACCCAATATAAGCGAATCATGAACATATTCCAAACTCTCCACTGGGATTCCTTAACGTGTGCGCCTCATGGAAGGCACCTTAGGACGGCATATCAACATACAACTCATATCAATAACATCATACCATAGTTAACCCGTAGGATAAAATAAATCTGCTCAAACATCATAGGATAGCCACACATCATTGGATAATAGTATATATCATTAAGCACCATGTTCAAGTAGAGATTACAACAGGGAAGAGAGGTTTTACACCGCTGCATAGAGGGGGAGACTTGGTGGTGACGGCAGGGAAGTTGTTGGTGTAGATCGCCGTCATGATGGATGCCCCGGTGGCGGTCCGACGCCACGCGAAGAGAGGGGAAAGAGCACCCCTCCTTATTCTTCTTCCTTGGCCTCCTCCCTAGGTGGGAGGAGGGTTTCCCCTCTGGTCCATGGCCTCCATGGATCCTGGAGGGCAAGATCCCCTCGGAGTTTGGATCTTTCTCTGTTTCTCTTCTGTTGTCAGGATTGGTTTCTGACCCCTTCACCGTTTCTTAAATATCTAAAGATCTGTAACTCTGATTGGGCTGAAATCTTGAGGGGATTTTTATCGTGAAAATATATTTCTTGCGGCGTAAGGAGATCCTCAACCGACTTATGGGCTGGCAACGAGCTATCAGGGCGCCCCCCAGGACGCACCCTGTTGGCTTGTGGGGACCTTGGGCATCGTCTTATGTTGATTTCGACTTCCAAATTTCACATATATTCCAAAAAAATCTCCATAAATTTTTATCGCGCTTGGACTTCGTTTGATATGGATTTCTGTGAAACAAACAAGACACAAACACATGAACTGGCACTGGGCACTGAGTCAATAGGTTAGTGCTCAAAAATAATATAAATTGGTAAATAATTACTCAAAAAGTATCCTAGAATGACAATACAATAGCATGGAACAATAAAAAAATATAGATACGTTGGATACGTATCAAGCATCCCCAAGCTTAATTCCTGCTCGTCCTTGATACGTCTCGAATGTATCTGTAATTTTTGCTTGTTCCATGTTGTTATATTATCAATCTTGGATGTTTTCAATTATTTTATAGCAACTTTATATCATTTTTCGGGACTAACTTATTGTGTGAGCATGTTGGTCTGCATTTATTTACTCATTCGGGGATATCCAATTGTTGCTATTTGGCTTTTGAATTTTCACTTGCCAATTGGATATGCAAGAATGCCTAGGACCACTCCTCTAGCTATCTAAGCTTTCTCACCTCATATTCTATTCTTGCTGCACCACAAAATTTGAACAAGTACTTTTCGATCTCTCTGTGTGAGGAGCACTCGGAGTTCCGTATCGACAAAGGACTGACCATTAAAACCTCCCAAGTGCATCTCGATGGAACCAACTCCAAAACTCGGTCTCACCGAAAGCCTAGGTTTGATCTGGTTTCAATCTCAGTGTTGTCGATTCCATATTCTCGGTTACACTGATTTTCCCTATCAATAGACAATTGAGAAACTCGGTGACACTGAAAATTTAGAATCGGTGTCACCGACAGTGGAGGGTATATAATTTGTGCACCCCGACGCTTTGAAATTCAATCTCAAACTGTCGCGCCCCAGAACCCTAAGTTGCCGCAAATGACCCCCCTGGCCAACGCCCTTGTCTCGCCGCGCTCCTCCACCACTGGGATCTTCGCCGTCGACGAGCATCTTCACCGCCGTCCTCGCCGTAGCGGAGCCGTCACCAAGCTAGGGTATGGATCCGATTCTTCTTGGGCTCCCTGTCTGATTCTTGAGCAATGAATATATTTATCTATAAGCCACTGACTGTACATCTATCTATCTACAAGAAAACTCAATAGAATAGCGAATGATGGTTTTTTTAGGTTTTGTCGTCTGCCTCATGTATCTCGGTAGAACCGATGCAAAATAATTGGCATCACCGATTTAGTTTTCTGGCACACTGAGAACACCTCAGTGGAACCGAGTGCCTATTTTCGGTGTAACTGAGAATGGTGCCAAGTTTCTGGAAAGTAGGTTGTTAGTCTCGATGTGACCGAAAAATTTGTGTCGGCTGTACCGACATACATTTGGTAGAATGCAAAATTTGCGAAATATTTTGTTTAAACTTTCAAAAACTCTGCATTTTTTGATGATTTATCCTATTCCACTCTTCTCAACCCTATTCATTGGGTTAGATATGTCAGGTTTAGAGGATAGCCAGAACTTGCAGGAGCATAATGTTGACATAAGTCCAGGCACTAGCCCTGAGTCCAGTACTTTCTCAGATCCAGGCACCCCTAGCTCTCATGGGCAGCCTAAAGTTGCTACAAGGACCATGAAGAGACTGAATTTTGATGAAGAGGATTCAGATTTTGTGCCAGAGGAGGCACTTGCTAAGAAGCAAGAGAAGAAGTCAGCCAATAAGGCCACCTTATCGAGGAGGGTGGTCAGCAAAACTTATGCACCTCTAGAGACAATGAGAGCACCTGAGTGTGGTAGGGCTACCATGACTATTTAGCCCCCAAGGAAGTCTTTGCCAAAGAAGGTAGGAGAGAAGAAGGCCTAGAAGAGGATCATTCATGTGACTGGCAGGCCTACCTCAATGTATGAGGATCCAGAGGAGGCTACTGGTGCTGCTGCTGAGGAGGAGGAGGAGGAAGAGCATGTTGTCAAGGCCCCTCGCAAGACGAAACAGAAGAAGCTGTTGGTAGATGCTATGCCAAAGCTAGGTCCCTCCAAGAGCATCCAAGAAGGTTGCTGCAAGGAAGTCCAAGAGGACTACCAAAGATATCCCATGTGCTGAGAAGAACAAAGGATCTACTTTTAGAGAAGCTGATGATGATGATGCTATGACAACTTTGATGAAGCTTAGACCTCACCTTCCTAAAGACAATACCAGCCATCCAATTGCTAAGGATATGAAGAAGAGCAAGGATTCTGGTTTGAGGGCATGGAGAGCTATTGATCCATATGCCTAGAGGAGAAAACTGTTGTGGACTATAGGTTTACACCAAGGAACAACAAGATTTCCATGAGACAATCTTGCTTGACAAGAGTCCAGCTGTTAGTGATATGAGATACATTGACTGGAAGTACATCAAGGCCAATGATAACTATTTCCCATGTGTTCAAGACAACTTTCACTGTATTGGCCTAGATGAGTTTGTTGGCAAAGAGTTTACTACTTGGAACGACGAGATGATAATCCAATTCTACTTCACTACTCACTTCTATGGAGATGGCAGGATAGTGTGGATGATTGAAGGAGCATGATACGAGTCTTCAGTTGAATAATGGGTACCATCTTAGGAGTCCTAGAAGTGCAAGATGGTGACTTGGATGTCTACTCTGAATCCAAGGAGAGCCATAATGCTATGAAGGATATGTAGAATGCTATCCCTGCTCTTAACTTGCAATCACACAAGTTAGGATCTATTTACTTCCTCAAGATTGGCCTCTGTACCATGAACACCATCTTGAGGCATACACTGATGCCCAAGTCTGGAGATGAGAAGATGATTCAAGGATACTCCATCTACATGTTGATCCATCTTTACAGTCATACCAGGCTTCAAGTGATGGACTTTATTGTAGAAACTATGAAGAGGTTATTGTTGATCAGAAGCGCTCATGCTGCTATGCACCCTACGTTCAGATGCTCATCAACTCCAAACTTGAGAAGCACATATTTGCTTCGGATAGACCCCACTTGCCACAGAAGCCAGATTTCGAGGACAATATTGTGGTGATGGACCCAGACCATCCCACATTAGCTGC
Organism: Hordeum marinum; assembly: GCA_022496015.1. Taxonomy (NCBI): domain Eukaryota; kingdom Viridiplantae; phylum Streptophyta; class Magnoliopsida; order Poales; family Poaceae; genus Hordeum; species Hordeum marinum. The sequence continues at coordinate 220,520,476 of CM039672.1, forward strand.
AGCTCAAGCTCAGGCAGAAGCAGAGGCAGAGGCAGCTAGAGCCACTAGTGCTCAGGTCCCTAGATGTAGGAACGAGCAAATGGATCTCTTGATCTCTACTATCATGGATGTGAAGAAGGACATCAAAAGCATTCCGGATAGTCGGGAGAGCCTTGTGTACATATTTGACGATAGAGTGAAAACTCTTAATCCCAAGGTGGATGGGCTGACCAAGACCATCAACAAGCTCAAGAAGGAAGTAGATAAAGCTCCTATCCGTCGCACCTCTTCAGAGTCTGATTCTTCTGATGATGATGAGGATAGTGCACCTGTCAGGACGACTGCCCAGTTCAGGACATAGGCCAGGACACCTACAGTGCCAGCTCCGGAGACAAGACCTTCATCATCTGCTCCAGCTACAGTGACTTCAACTCCATCAGTTCCTCTAGTGCCTCCCGTTGCTACTCCAACTCCGTCCAGGACATCAGCAGAGGTCTTCACCGACGCAGTTCTCTTGACTCCGCCATCGACCACTGGAGAAGATCAGCCATAGAAGGATGATTAGCTATATCTCTTTGAACTTTTTGGTAACTTGTTGCCAAAGGGGGACAAGTTGTATATAGATCTATAGGCTTCGAGCGAGAGAGTGTCTTGTTTTCAAAAAAATTGATATTTTGGTTTGGATGTGATATACTTTTGGTTGTGTTTGATCATACGCTTTAATGTGTGTTGCTACTATTTCCTATCCTTTTGATGTTTAACTGATTATCATTCACTTTGCTTGATGTGTTGTGCTATGTTGTTAACTCTCATTACTCTCACACACCACCAAGATGTATGTGACATGGAAGAAGTGCCCCATGTACCTAATAGATTGTTCATTTGCATTCAAATGCAAATTTAAAAATAATTCACAAATTTAGGGGGAGCTCTTGCTTATCACATACTTCTCAAAGTGATGATTACATTTATTGATTATATGATATGTCGAAGCTTTGATCTATATGTTGTCATCAGTTACCAAAAAGGGGGAGACTGAAAGCACATTTGCTCCCTTGGTGGTTTTGGTAATTAATAACAACATATATGTCATTGAACTAATGTTTCCACTAAGCATGTTTCAGGAAAAGTTCAATGATTGCAAAAGGATTGTGTAATACCCCGAGATGCTAGGAAATAGATTGGCAAAGCTTCAAGAAAAGAGGACTCTACATTTTACATTTTACATTTGTTGAATTGGCGTCACCAAGTTTCGCAATCTGACCGTTGGTCATCTGATCGGTGCACCCGAGTTTTATGTATCGGTCTCACCGAGATTCAAAAGTTGCTACCTTTGAAGCAACTCGGTACCACCGAGATTAACACATTGGTGTAACCGAGTCTGAATTATTAGGTGTAGTTGGATTTTTGGAGATACCTATATATACCCCTCCACCACCACTCACTCGCAAGAGAAGCCCTCAGAACAGTTCCCCACTCATACGTACTGATTTTCTGAGAGAGAGCCACCTACTCATGTGTTGAGATTATGCCATTCCATTCCTACCATATAAATCTTGATCTCTAGCCTCCCCAAGTTGCTTTCCACCCAATCAATCTATTCCACAATAGCCAAATCTGTGAGAGAGTGATTGTGTTTTAAGGAGTCTATCGTCTTGAAGCACAAGAGCAAGGTGTTCTTCGACATTATCGAGCCTATTACCTTTTGAAGGTTGGTGCCTCCTAGATTGGTTAGGTGTCGCTTGGGATCCTCCTACTTCGTGTTGTGGAGTGAACCAAGAAGTTTGTAAGGGCAAGGAGATCGCCTACTTCGTGAAGATCTACCCATAGTGAGGCTAGTCCTTTGTGGATGGAAGCCGTTATGGAATAATCAAGGTTGCTTCTTCGTGGAACCCTCTGTGGGTAGAGCCCTCCATGGACTCTCGCGACCGTTACCCTCCGTGGGTTGAAGACTCCATAAATGTGGATGTACGATAGCACCACCTATCGAAACCATGGGAAAAAACATCGTGTCTTCAAATTGCGTTTGATCTTCCTACCCTTTCTCTACTTACATGCTTGTCTTTACTTTCCTCTGCAATACTCGTAGACATGCATGTGTAGGGTGTACTTGACTTGCTATGAATGCTAAAATATGCCAAGACTTAAAATTGGGAAAAAGTAGTCTAATCACGCCCCCTCTAGCACTACTTTCGATCCTAAAATGGTAAAGTTAAAATACAGTAGGTATAATGCAATAATAAAATATGAATGGGTTTACAACAGTACCTAAAAGTAGCAGTTTTGTTTATTATACTAATAGATCTCACGAGAATTTTGTCAAGTTTTGTGTGATTGAAGTTTTCAAGTTTTGGGTGAGATCACGATGGATGAAGGAATAAGGAGTTAGAAGAGTCAAAGCTTGGGGATGCTATAGCACCCCAAGGTAATATCCAAAGAGTAACAAGCAACTAAGCTTAGGGATGCCCTGTGTGGTATCCCGTCTTTCTTCTAACAACCATCGATATACTACTTGGAACTATATGTTTATTCGTCACATATCATGAGTTTTGCTTGGAGTGTCTTGTATCTTTGCTTTGTTTGCATTTATCCTTGCTGCACACACCTATTTTAGAGATCCAAAATTATGTTATGATTTGTTAGAATTTCTCTTTATTCTTCACTTAAAACTATTGAGCAAAGGAATAGCTCTAGTGCTTCACTTATATTTTTTTAAGCACGACGTGCTTTTACATGTGTGAAGAAATGCTCTCATGCTTCACTTATATTAATTTGAGAGTTAGTAATTTTTGAAAAAATCCTATCATGCTTCACTTATATTATGTTGAGAGATGAAACTTATATTCTCATGTTCTTCACTTATATCCATGTGAGCTTATTAAAAGCAATTGCAACTTATGAAACTAGTCCCAAAGTGATAGATATTCAAGAGGGATATAATAAAAAGTTTCATGAAGATCATTGGACAAATTAAACTTGATTATTTGTAATGGTTTTGAGAGATGAAAATAGTGATATGTGAGTTATGTTGATGAATAATTATGCTTAGTAAGAATATTGGTGTTAAGATTTGTGATTCCCTATGCAAGCATGAAAGTTAGTAGTTGTGCTATGAAATTACATCCTACTTATGGTGCATTATTCGGTGTGATTTCTGCTTAATGCTCGCTTATGTGATTTTTCATTTCTTCGTTGGATGCTTCTCAATCTCTTGCTAGCCATCACTTGTACTAAGTAGAAATACTACTTGTGCATCCAAAATCCTTAAACCAAGTTTTGCCATATGAGTCCACTATACCTACCTACGTACGATATTTCCATGTCATTCCAACCAAATTTGTATGTGCCATCTCTAAACTTTCAAAATAAAATTTCCTTTTGTGTGCTCGTACTACTCATGAAACGGTAGGGGGTGACCGATATTTTTTCATGCTAGATGTGTTATTCTCAAGACGAGTGTTTATTCACTTGTCATTGCATGAGAGTATGGCGGTAATAGGGATGCCTAGTCCCAAAATGAAAAAAATATATTTACTTTACTTTGTTAAATAATAATTTTCTTGGAAAGTGTTGGTATGTAAGGCAACCCTGGATTTGGCTGGCCATGGAAAGTGGAAGTATGGTGGAAAAGGGAATAAACTTTATTTTCTGTTTGGGAACTGCCTATGATGCATCTAGTGTGGAAAGATATTGAAATCTCTCGGTCGTTTTCATTGACAGGAAAGGCATGCCAGTCAAAATATTTTTCTCTATCAATTTAATCACTTGAACTCTAGCACCTCTACAAATCCCTACTTCCCTTTGTGAAGGGCCTATCTATTTACTTTATGAAATTTTTATTTTTCAATTTGAGTCTCCATCTTTTCTTATAAAGCACCAACTAGGGGAACTATGACCGTACTTGAGCATTAAGTGTAGAAAATATTTGAGTGTGTTTTGTGAATGGATCAATGATTGGGCTTGATGGGCTTGGGATAACTTGCTTTAATGTTGATATTTTGAAAGACGTGGGTACTTGTTGATATGCTTGAGTATTAAAGTTTTTATGTCAATACTAGACTATTGCTTTGAACCATATGAAAAGTCCAAATGTCCATGCTGTAAAGAAAAGAATATGTGATGAACATGATAGGCATCATTCCACATCAAAAATTCTGTTTTTAAAATTTACCTAGTCGAGGACTTGTAGGAATTAAGCTTGGGGATGTTGATGCGTCTCCAACGTATCTATAAATTTTGCTTGTTCCATGTTGTTATATTATCAGTCTTGGATGTTTTACAGTCATTTTATAGAAACTTTATATCATTTTTTGTTACTAAGCTATTGACATAGTGCCATAGTGCCGGTTGCTGATTTTGCTTGTTTTTTACTTCGCAGAAAATGAGTAACAAACGAAGCCCAAACACTGCAGGGATTTTTGTGGTTTTTTTGGACCATAAGAAGGAAGATGGGCCAAACAACACTAGAAGAGGGAGCCCATGGTGGCCACCCACCACCAGGGCGTGCTAGAGGCCCCTGACGCGACCTGGTGGAGGGTGGACACCTCGGGCACCCCCTCAACCGACTAGAGAGCCTATAAATACCCTGAAAATCCAAACCCCTAGGGGAGGGGATGAAACACAATTCCAGTTGCCGCAAGTTCCAGAATCTCGAGATCCAATCTAACACCATCACAAAGGGGTTCATCTTCTTCATAGGTCCCTCTCCGATGATGTGTGAGTAGTTCACCATATACCTACGGGTCCGTAGGCAGTGGCTAGGTGCCTTCCTCTCTCTCTCTATGATTCTCAATACAATGGTCTCTGGGAGATTTATTTGATGTATGACTTTTGCGATGTGTTTGTTGGGATCCGATGAATTTTGAGTTCATGATCTGTTTCTATCAATGAATATGATTTGATTCTTATTTGATCTCTTATTTGCATGATCACTTATGGCCTCATATTTCTTCTTCGAATCTTTGGTTTAGTTAGGCTAACTAGATCAATTTTTCTTGCCATGGGAAGAGGTGCTTTGTGATGGGTTTGATCTTGCGGTGTTCTTTCCTAGTGACAGATGGGGCAGCAAGACACTCATGTATCATTGCTATTAAGGATAAAAAGATGGGGTCTATTCCTACATGAATATATCTTGTCTACATCATGTCACCGTTCTTATTGCATTACTCCGTTTCTCCATGAACTTAATACACTAGATGCATGTTGGATAGCGGCCGATGTGTGGAGTAGTAGAGGTAGATGCAGAATCGTTTCGTTCTACTTGTCTTGCACATGATGCCTTTATAATGATCATTGCCTGGATATCGTAGTTATTATTTGATCTTCTATCAATTGCCCAACAGTAATTTGTTGACCCACCGTGTGCTATATTAATGAGAGAAGCCAGTAGTGAAACTTACGGCCCTCGGGTCTACTTTTCCAACATATTTTTCCGATCTACTATTTGCAAGCTTTGTTTTCACATCTATTAATAAAAAACTTGCTGCACTTTTTGCTTATTTGTTTTACTTTGTGTTCTTGCGAGATCTGTTTGCCAAAACCCTCATTACCTAATCTATCTTATTACCGTAGAGAGCGTGACAACCTCTCTTTTGCGTCGGGTTGCAAGTATTTGTTGTTTGTGTGAAGGTGCTGCTTACGTGGGTGTGTGATCTTCCTCTACGGATTGATACCTTGGTTTCATAACTGAGGGAAATACTTACCTTTGCTGTGCTACATCATCCCTTCCTCTTTCGGGAACTATAGACGCAGTCTCAAGCCACGACAACCCTCGAGTAGGTAAATGATAAAAATAGAATTTTCGATGTGACATGCTACCCAATATGTAATCTTTTGTATGTATGCTCATTGAGAAACAACTAATTAATAAACATTGACATAGTAATAATTATAAGAACAAGCAACAAAATCATCAATCTTTCAGAGTATACAATCCTCATCGAATGTTTACCCCCATTCATCTTATTATATTAATCAGGATGGCTCCGTCTTCACCACATTAATACAAATGTCAAGCACCACGGTGCCCAAGTCAGGCAATTGGATCATACTTTTTGAACATGCATCAACTTTTTATTCTTCACGCAATACATGAGCGTGAACAATGGACCTAGCATATAGGTGGAGAGAATGTGGTGGTAGGTTTCAAATGGGTAAAGGTGGAGAAGAAAGTCTCTCATCAAGTCGGCGTGTCAAAGGGCTATGGGGATGCCCATTGTCGGTGTCAAAACCGGCGGATCTCGGGTAGGGGGTCCCGAGCTGTGAGACTAGAATCAATGGTACCAGGAGACGAAGGAGACAATGTTTACCCAGGTTCGGGCCCTCCTATGGAGGTAATACCCTACGTCCTGCTTGATTCTATTGCTGATATGTAGGTTGCAGAGTTGATCTACCTCGATATCGAATAGCTAAACCCTAGATGAGTTGTCCTCTCTACAACCTAAAACCCTTTGTCTTATATAGTCGCCGAGGCCCAGGGTTTACACATGGTCGATTACACGTTGAAGGAATAAACATGCCTATTCACTACTCCAAACATGGAGAATACATCACGATTCCCGAAGCTTCCTTCCTGGAGACGGGGCATTCCCTAAATCCAATGTTCGATAATCGGCCCATATAGTCTGGCCCATAAGAAACAGGTCGGCTCCCAAGGACCCCTGAAACCAGGACTCCCTCTGTAGCCCCCGAACTAGCCTCCAACACCAAGGGTCTTAGCTCCATCTTTGCTTGATCAGAGTCTTTGGCTTGTGAGGCGAGTTCTTCTCCTCAATCAGTGATCCACCGGCTTTAGTTCGGCCTCCGATGACATGTAGTTTTTCTTGATTTGTGAATCGCCCAAACACCATGAATAGCTTAGTCCCGAAGGCCAAGCGTCAAGGAGCAAAAAGAATTCCCTGAAAACCTTTCTAACGAAAGGTCGCGACCAACCACGACCGTTGGACAACTTGCAAAAAGTCGAACCGCGGTTCGAGGCCGTTTTCATCAGCGTGATCCTTCAATGCACAGATCATGCACCGTTCCACGCGGGATATGTTTAATCCCGCGTGCATAATGACACGCACATCTTGGGAACTAGAGCGATACGTGGCGCATCACATGGAGGTTAACCAACGACCAGCCCCATAAGAAGGGAAAAACCCAAGGCACAGCCATGCCTTCCATTCGCATTCTCTGCTTCCCTAATCTCCTAAGCTTCCAGAGCCCAAATCTAGTTTTCCACTCCTTCCTCCTCCAAGCTTGACCATGGCAGGTTCTAGTTCCAATAGCAAGTGGGAGGCCTCCACTGACACCGACCGGGACATCCGGGACCTCAAGGACGCCAGCTGCCTCCCCGCCAACGTCTTCCACCGCGCGCCGGATAAGGGCTAGGTGATTCCTACTCCCAAGCCGGGCGAGAGGGTGGTCTTCATCCCTCACTTCATCCGGGGACTGAGCTTCTTGCTCCACCCCTTCGTGAGGGGACTCATGTTCTTCTACAGCCTCAACTTCCATGACCTCCCGCCGAACTCCTTCCTGCACATATCGGCCTTCATCATCGTCTGCGAGGCCTTCCTGCGGGTCAAGCCACACTTCGGACTGTGGCTCAAGATATTCAATATCAAACCGAAGTGTGTCGTAGGCAAACACGCAGACTGCGACAGGGCAGTCATCAGCAACCTCTCCCGCGTCGGATGGCTGTCCGACACCTTCATCGATACCATTAAGACATGGAAAAAAGAGTGGTTTTATATCACCGAGCCAAGAGATTAAGGAAGATCTACTTCGGCCGAGTTTAGATGTGCCCCCCACCAGATTGACCTCATGTCTTTGAAAGGGCCTCGACTAGGGTGGGACACAGAGGTGGACAACCTGCAGAGGTGCATCACCTCCATGATCAGAAACGATATTGAGGTGGCCAATGTGGTCCAGATTATGCTCCGGCGGTGCATCCTCCCCTACCAGCGCCGGGACTCTCCCATGTGGGCTTGTTGGCTTGATGATGAGCCTACTATTTGTAAGCTCTTTCGTACAACTCGGGAGAAGTTGTGGAAGGCGCTGTTCAAGGCTCAGGAGAATTGGCCATCCAAGGAGGAGGATCGGGGTCTATATGCCGATAAGCCTCCTACCTAGGTATAGCATAGTTTTGTTTGATTGGCTCTGTTTTTCCAAAAGAAAATCTAAGCACCTTTTGACCACTTCTGCAGAAATGGCTGAGCAAGGCCACATGCATCAACTTCCCGATGCCTCATCCCGAGGACATCAGGTCCAGGCTGTTGTCGGAGATGCTCGTCATGGCGCCTTACAAGGCGCTAGAAAAGAAAGAGAAGAAGAAGAAGAAGAAGAAGCAAGGAGGTGTTCGCATCAGGGACTGGCCAGACGTTGTGTCCAAGGAAACCCATGCCTCCTTGAATCAATAGGAGGAGCATGAAGATGAGGGGGAAGACAATCCCCCCTTGCAAGAAAGAGGGCAGCGTCATCGGACTCCATGGAGGATGTACCTCCTCCTGCCCCAAAGAAAGCACGTCAGACATAGGTGATTCTGTCTGACGATAGTTCGGACTTGGATAGCGAGTCCGATGACTTCGAGAGGGTTCCACGAAGGAAACTAAGGGTCAATCCCCCAGCTCGAAGGTAAGGATCTAAAGACTTCCTGAGTTGTTCATGCTAAGTCTTTGAATGTTAAAATCATGTGATCGCTCATTGATTTGTAGCCCACCACGCATCCTCCCCTCCGACCAAGTTTTGGATGGGGAGACCCCGCCCGCCGAGCTAGCAGAGAGCGGGACTGCATGTCACCCCACTCCTCCGGGCCCCGTGAAGGATGCCGTGGAGGTATCATCCTAGCAGGCTCCTATGGAGCCAAACACCTATGGTGGGGGAGACGACGTCATGGTCGACGGCCACCAAAGACCGGGGGCGAGACCCCCGCCCGGATACTGAGGAGACCGGACGAGGGGATGTTCAGTCCCCTCCAAGGATATCTTTGGAGTGCACCATGCCTTTGGAGGCACCGGTTTAGTCCCCGGTTGGAGATTGGGTTAACCGATCACCATTGGCACCACCGACTAATGGGTGGCCGGTTATGGGGAAGGCTCTGTCGAGCGCCTCCATCTTCGAGCAGCACCGCACCATTATAGGTGCGGTATTGCAGAGCATTCAGTCCATCGACAACGGACTGAAGCAGGCCTTCAACGGTCTCCTGACGGGCTTTTAGGTGATCCACGTAAAGCTCTATTTGTGAATGTCAATTTTTTTTGTGTTATCATTATATACATGGCATTCCCCAAGCCCTAGATGAGTTTGGAAAAAAACTCACCTGGGGGTCAGTCATAGATCATTATCCGAACTATGTACGAGATCATATTTATGACAGTTCGGAAGTTTTGAATCCATGTAACCTGAAAGGGATTTGTTTTTTTGCAGGCGTCGGCAGTGTCGGTGCACTAGAGTTTTTGGGCCATCTAGTGCCCCTTTACTCGTGCACAGGCAGTAGTAGCTACCCCAGCGGCAAGGCCCAGCAAAGACTTGTCAAGCACCACCACAGAAGACCCAAGACTATCGGCAAGACCTTGCCAGGAGGGCTGTAGAGCCTCTAGGAGAAGTAAGGCCCCCGGCAAGGCAAGGTCTCGGCAAGCACCGCCAGCACACAGGCCAGGTGTCGATTCACCTAGACGCGTGTCGCGGCGTCGACGTTGGAGGGAGCTAAGCAGTGCCGATGGGACGGGCCCCCCGTCCCGTCCCGCTGACGGACTGAGGCGCCTGACGGAGCACTAAATGCTCTTGTCCTACTCCGTCGGAGTTAAGTATGATAGCACTGTAGCACTATGCATCCCGTGTCCACACTGTATGCCACTATTGGGATCCCCTTAGGTATAAAAGGAGGCCGAGGGCATTACAGAAGGAGGCTTTGCTTTTTGGACAGTTAGACAGCTGGAGGTTACCAAGGTCACGTAGCAGCCGTTCATGGCGCTCCTGTAGTTGGAACCCTAGAACACGATCAATATAACCAAGCAGGAGTAGGGTTTTACACACCCCTGCGGCCCGAACCTGGGTAAAAACTTTTGGGGAACATTGCATGGGAAACAAAAAAATTCCTTCGCACACGCAAGATCTATCTATGGTGATGAGCATCTACGAGAGGGAGAGTGGATCTACATACCCTTGTAGATCGCTAAGCGGGAAGCATTAAGAAACGCGGTTGATGTAGTCTAACGTCTTCGCGATCCAAATCGCCGAGCGTCCCGCGATCCAATCACGATCTGTCCCGATCAAGAACCGAACGGATGGCACCTCCGCGTTCAGCACACGTACAGCTTGATGACGATCTCCACCTTCTTGATCTAGCAAGAGGGAGTGGAGAGGTAGACGAGTTCTCTAGCAGCGTGACGGCGTTGCGGCGATGGTGGTGGAGTAATCTCAGCAAGGCTTCGCCTAAGCACAGCTGAAACCGATCTAGAGGAGAAACTACGAACTATAGGGTACGGTTGCATGTGGCTTGTGTCAAAACCCTAAAACCCTCTAGTATATATAGCAGGAGAGGACGAGGAGGCTTGGTGCAAGGGCCATCCCCTCTAGGCTTCGGCCGAAGTGGATAGGAGGTGTCCTCCTCCTCCACTCCTAGTAGGATTAGGACTCCTTCCTTATTTCCACCTTTTTGCCTTTTTCCACATTTTCTCCTTTGGTATTAGTACTCCCACAGCCCATGTAGCCTCTTGGGTCGAAATACCTCTCCTGATGGTCCCCCGGTACACTACCGGCACTCCCGGTACACTACCGATGAGCCCGAAACTTTTCCGGCGACAAAAACAGGACTTCCTATATATCAATCTTTACCTCCGGACCATTTCGGAGCTCCTCGTGACGTCCGGGATCTCATACGGGACTCCGAACAACCTTCAGTCACCACCATGCATAAATCTATACTACCGAAATGCCATCGAACCTTAAGTGTGCAGACCCTGCGGGTTTGAGAACTATGTAGACATGACCGCAACACCTCTATGGTCAATAAGCAATAGCAGGACCTGGATGCCCATATTGGTTCCTATATATTCTACGACGATCTTTATCGGTCGAACCTCTATGTCAACGATTCAGTTAATCTCGTATGATGTTCCCTTTGTTCTTCGGTATGTTACTTGCCCGAGATTCGGTCGTCGGTATCTCCATACCTACTTCAATCTCGTTACCGGCAAGTCTATTTACTCGTTCCGTAATACAAGATCCCGTGACTAACACTTAGTCACATTGCTTGCAAGGCTTGTTGTGATGTTGTATTACTAAGTGGGCCCTGAGATACCTCTCTGTCACACGGATTAACAAATCCCAGTCTTGATCCATGCCAATTCAACAGACACCCTCAGAGATACCTGTAGAGTACCTTTATAGTCATCCAGTTACGTTGTGACGTTTGATACACACAAGGCATTCCTCCGGTGTCTGTGAGTTGCATGATCTCATGGTCGTAGGAACTTATACTTGACATGCATAAAACTGTAGTAATGAACTGACACGATCATATGCTACGTTTATAGTTTGGGTCTTGTCCATCCCATAATTCTCCTAATGATGTGATCTCATTATCAAATGACATCTTATGTCAATGGCTAGGAAACTTTGACCATCTTTGATCAACGAGCTAGTCTACTAGAGGCACACTAGGGACAAAGTGTTGTCTATCTATCCACACATGTAATGTGTTTCCAATCAATACAATTATAGCATGGATAATAAACAATTATCATGAACAAGGAAATATAACATTAAACACCTTATTTATTGCCTCTAGGGAATATTTCCAACAAAAACTCCCCGCGCGCTGCTTACCAGACTGGCTCTTTGCGCGAGCCCGCCCCTTGCCGAACCGAAAGGGGTCCCCATGATCCCATAGGTTTTCGTTCCCACGACATCTTTGGTGCACCAGGTAGGGGGGTGCGCGTGAGTGGCGTGAACCCATTCTGCTAATCCGCACCCCAACTTCATCATCGCCATGGCCCACAAGAAGAAGGGCTTGGCAGCAGTTGGCCCATCCACATCCTCCGTCCCCGTATCTGCGCGGACAGGAGACGGCGTAGACGCGGGTGGAGGAGGAGGAGGAGGAGGTGGAGGTTTAGAACTTCCGCGACGCTCCGGTGACCAAGGCCAAGCAAGTGGCAACGCTCGCCGCGAAGACGCCCATGGCGATGGTGGGAACCCCCACGCCCCTAGGTCTCAGGACGGAGCGGTACTGCCTGCTGGTGGTATGGCGAACTCCGGGTGCAGAAGAGTATCTTCCAGGGAACCCACGTCGGCGCCTACGCCGCGACTTTCTCAGGACGCGCGTGGAGAGACGCACCACGGCGCGCGCAGTTCTCAACGTCCCCACGGAAAAGCTCCTACGCATCATTCCCAAGGTGCACGGGACCAGCATGCTCACCAGCATGCAAGCGGGAGTGGCATGCCGACGCGGGACCGCGGCAGTTCTCCTTCTAACACGGTTAGGAGTTAGAGCACCTCGCGTTCCTCCTACCATTCGCTGCCGACCACGTCAGAGGAAGCGATGGCGCGGGCGCAACTACTCCTAAACTTCCCTCCTGCTGTGGAGAAGCTCGACGAATGGAGAGACACCATTCAGAGCCTCCTCAGCCTCGTAGATAAGCTTCGGCCCACGTGACCGCCTCAAACCAGTGGTGATGCGCCCGGAGGCGGTGCGACCTCGGCGCATTCTCCTCCGTGACAGCAACGCCGGTCGCTGACCCGATGGACCAACGCCTACGACGGTTACTTAATGGCATCGTTTGACCCACGGATGCACCACGATTAGCATCATGTTCTTCGGGAACGTGGCTAGGAAGACGCCCGAACCGCAATCGAGCGACGACAGGAAGCACGCCTCCAATCGGACAAGCGTGCGGGGCCCACTATAGACAAGTCCGCACCGGGGTACCTTGTCAACCTACCTTACGAGGTGGGTTGTCCAGTGTTTACCCATGAGCTATGGCAAGTCCAATGGCCCAACTCCCACACGTTCAAACCAGAAGTCTCGGAGAAGTATGACGGCAAGACCCATCCGTCAGAGTTCCTGAGCGTCTATACCATTGCAGTGCAGGCTGCCGGGGGCCGCAACGACAAGATATTGGGCAACTACTTCCCGTTGGTGCTTAAACCCAACGTTAGGTCATGGTTGACGCACTTGCCGGAGGGGTCCATTGCTTCCTGGGTGGACCTGTGTCACGAGTTCGTTGGCTCCTTCACCAGAGGTCATCAAGCTTCTGGCTAGGAGAGCGATCTGCACATCATTCCCTAGATGGAAGGCGAAACTCTGTGCAAGTACATCTAGAGGATCAACCGCGTTCACCACAACATCCCAGACATTCAGCCTGCCGCTGTTATCAGCGTGTTCCATCAAAACGAGCGCAACTGTAGGATGAGGGAAGAGCTAGCGATGAACAAAGTCTAGGACGTCGCCGAGCTTTATGCTTCGGCAGACAAGTGCACTCGGGCTGAAGAAGGGAGAAGACTCCCCGACGAAGATGCCAGTGCAAAGGTCGACTCTGAAGATGAGGATACTACTGTCCCGGCAAACAAGGGACGACGATGGAACAAGAAGAGTAAGGGCAAGACCGTGCTTGCCGTCGAGGCATCCGGCAACCCCGCCGCCGCCAAGAAAGGCAAGGTTGTTGACCCCAGCAACGATGTTGCCGGGTGCGCCTCCTGCCACGCCCTGGCGCTGCCGGCAAGCCAGAAGACTCTGGCAAAGAGTATTGCAAGATCCATCACACCAAAGGCCACAACCTCCAAGACTGCCGGCAAGTTGAGCAGCTTGCCGAGAAGCAGAGGGCTGAACGTGAGAGGTGAGACAAGGAGAAGGATCAGGATGGTGCTGAGGGGGCCAGCAAGAAGCGTGTTGGCCGAGGAGGTCGCCGCGGCAAGCCCAAGCAACAGAAGGACCAGATCGCCCATGGCCGTGACAAGAAAGAAGAGGATGATGATGCTGAAGATAACGGCAAATCCAGTGGGAATGAGTTTCAGAAGGCTACAGAGATGATGTGCATAGAGGGAGGCGCCTCATCACATTCCACTCGCCGCCAACTCAAACAGTGGGCGCGCGAGGTTAACACGGAAGAGCCCTCTATCGGTGCATAGAGACCTCTGAAATGGTCCAACACGCCTATCATCTTCGACGCGGAGGATCACCCTGATCGCGTAACAGTGGTCGGTTGCTTGCCATTGTTGGTTTCTTCAACAATCCGCAACCTCAAGGTGACGAAGATGTTAGTCGACAGTGGGGCCAGCCTGAACCTGATCTCACCTGATGTCATTCAAAGGCTGCAAATTCCCAGTGAAGATCTTGAGACGACAGGCGCTTTCCAAGGGGTCAACTCAGGAAGAACTCAGCCGAGGGGAAAGATCACGCTGCCGGTGACATTAGGCAGCGATATCAACTTCAGCACAGAGAAGATCGTCTTTGACGTTGCTGAGATCTCGTTGCCAGACAATGGCATTCTTGCCGTCCGGCATCGGCAAACTTCATGGCAGCCACCCACTTCGCTTACAACGTGGTAAAGATGCCCGGACCAATGAGTGTCATTACCATCAAGTCTGACAAGAAAAGAGCGCTTATCTGCGCCGACCAACTCTACCGGGGCGCAGTCGTAGAACCTGCCACCAAGGCACTTGCTCCTGCCGCTGAAGCTCCCAGGGGGAAGAAGACCGGCAAGGCCTCTGGTGCATAGTCCGGCAAGCGCACCTCTTCGAGGTGTTGTGCTACTGTTGATGATGTGCCAGAGAGCTCCACCGGCAAGAGCAAAAAGTCCAAGGTTGCCCCGCCAGGGACCAAGATGGTGCCCGCCAGGGAGGATGGCACGGGGGGAAATTTCACCATAAGTTCCACCCTTGACGGAAAATAGGAAAGCATGCTCGTCGCCTTCCTGCGGGCGAATGTCGATGTGTTTGCATGGCAACTATCTAATATCCATGATGTTCCTAGGAAGGTGATTGAGCACCACCTTGCCGTCTTCCCACACGCGCGGCCCGTCAAGCAGAAGGTCTGGAAGCAAGCTTTGGAGCGGCACCAATTTATTGCCGAGGAGATCAAGAAACTAGAGGCAGCTAGCTTGATTAGAGGAGTACTCTATCCGACATGGTTGGCTAACCCGGTTGTAGTGTGCAACACAAACGGTAAATGTAGGTTGTGCATTGATTTTACAGACATCAACAAACCCTGCCCCAAGGATCCTTTTCCCTTGCCGTGCATCGACTAGATTGTGGACTCCACCGCCGGTTGTGATGTGTTGTCTTTCCTTGACGCATATTCCGGTTATCATCCGATTTTTATGGCCGAGGAAGACAAAGAGAAGACCGCGTTTATCACCCCATGTGGTACGTACTGCTTTTTGTGTATGCCTTTCGAGTTGAAAAGAGCTAGTTCTACTTTTGCAAGAGCAGTCCAGATTGGTTTTGAGCCCCAGCTAAATAGAAATATGGAGGCTTATATGGACGACATAGTGGTCAAAACCAAGGATAAGGCCGCGCGCATATTAGACCTAGAAGAAACATTTGCAAATCTATGCAAGATCAACATGAAGCTCAACCGCGAGAAATGTGTGTTCGGCGTCCCATCCGCCAAGCTTCTCGGGTTCTTTGTGTCTCATTGAGGAATCGAAGCAAATCCCGACAAGATCAAACCAATTGAGCAAATTGAGGCACCAAGATGACTAAAGGATGTGCGACGCCTTGCCGGCTGTGTTGCTGGTCTGAGTAGGTTCATCTCAAAATCTGTTGAGCGCGCCATGCCCTTTTTCAAAATCATGAAAAAGGAAGGTCCAATGAAATGGACTCCGGAAGTGGAGGTAGCGCTGCAGGATTTGAAGGAGTACCTTTCCCCTCTGCCAGTCCTAGTCGCACCAAAACCACAAGAGCCATTGTTGTTGTATCTGGCGGCAACAGATCAAGTGGTGAGTGCTGCACTGGTGACTGAAAGAGAAGTTGATGAAGAATCAGGAACAACAGTAGGATCGCCGTGCGACGAACCGGGACAGTCTCCGGCAGGGTCTAGTGCCGGAAAAGAAGGATTTCTGCAGTTAAAAGAGATGGTCCAAAAGAAGAAAGTGGTGCAGCGACCAGTCTATTTTGTCAGCTCCTTGTTGCAGGGGGCTAGATCAAGGTATTCTGGCGTGCAAAAATTGCTCTTCGGCCTCCTTATGGCCTCGAGGAAGCTGCTCCATTACTTCCAAGCATATGAGGTCACCGTCGTCACCCGCTTCCCGCTGCAGCGGATATTGAGAAACCCAGAAGCTACCGGTAAGATTGTGGAGTGGGCCCTGGAACTATCAAGCTTTGGTATTAAGTTTGAAAGCACTTTGACAATTCAGAGCAGGGCCTTGGCGGAGTTCATTGCAGAATGGACCCCAACGCCCGATGAAGAGATTCCAGAGTCAACTCTCCCCGGCAAGGAGACTGATCAAGAATGGATCATGTATTTTGATGGAGCTTTCCCGCTGCAAGGCACTAGTGGCGGAGTGCTGCTTGTCGTGCCCACCGGGGAGCACCTCAGATAAGTGGTCCAGATGCACTTTCCCCAGGAGAGATCAACGAACAACACTCCTGAGTATGAAGGGCTGTTTGCCGGTCTCAGGATCGTGGCGGACCTTGAGATCAACAAACTTATTGTTAGGGGTGATCCTCAACTTGTCGTCAGGCAAGTGAACAAAGATTACCAGAGCCCATTGATGGAAGCCTAGGTAGATGAAGTGAGGAAGTTGGAAAAACATTTTGACGGCCTACAAATGGAGCACGTTCCACGTGTAGAGAACAGCGTTGCCGATGGCTTGTCAAAGTGTGTTGTCCTTAAGTTACCTGTGGAACCAGGAACTTTTGTGCTCCAACTAACTCAACCCTCCATGACACCATCAACTAGACAAGAGAAGAGAGGAAAGTTACGTTCCGGCAAGTATTTCCCGGCAGAGCTCCCCGAAGCCGCCGGCAAGAAGGTTGCCAGAGGGAACGACAGGCTTGTCGGTGAGTACTATGCTCCGGTAGGGCCCCTAACTCTTTTCGTAGAAGCATATGCTCCCGCCAGGCTTGCCAGGGTGCACCAGACTCTGGCAGGCCCTCATGCCCTTGCCGTCGAGGCAAATGCTACCCCGGCAGAGGATATGCCTTTGGTCCTCGTTGTCAAGCCCCATGCTCTAGCATGGGCACATCAAATTGTCCAATTCCTTCAAACAGGAGAACTCCCCGAGGAACAAGTAGAAGCGGAGAAAGTAGCCCGCCGGTCTCATATGTACCAGTTCATAGACAACGTCTTGTATAGAAAGAGACCGAATGGCGTGAAACTCAAGTTCATTTATCAGAACGATGGACTAGAGCTGTTGGCAGAGATACACGGAGGCATATGTGGCTCCCACATATGATGAACAACACTTGCCAGAAAGTCATTCCGGCAAGGTTTCTTTTGGCCCACTGCTCTCCAAGATGCAACTGCATTAGTAACCAAGTGTGAAGCATGCCAGTTTCATTCAAAGAAACTACATCAACCAGCTCAAGACCTTCAAACAATCCCTCTCTCCTGGCCATTTTTCGGTCTGGGGGCTCGACATCTTCGGCCCCTTTCCCCATGCTGTCGGGGGCTTTGAGTACTTGTACCTCGCGATCGACAAGTTCACAAAGTGGCCAGAAGTGGAAGCAGTGAGAAAGGTTATAGCACAATCAGCCATCAAGGTCTTCAAAGGACTAGTCTGTCGCGTTGGTGTGCCCAACAGGGTCATCACTGATAATGGCACACATTTCACGAGCCGCACCTTCATGCAATATGTCCAAGACCTTGACAACAAAATCTGTTTTCCTTCCGTCGCCCACCCAAGGAGCAACGACCAAGCGGAAAGGGATAATGTTGAAGTGTTGCGAGGCCTCAAGATGAGAACTTTCGACAGGCTGCACAATTGTGGAAGGCACTGGATTGATAAATTGTCGGTGGTTCTTTGGTCAATCAGGACGACACCAAATCGAGCTACTGGTCAGACACCCTTCTCCCTTGTCTATGGGGCAAAGGTGTTCTCCCCATGGAACTCATATATGGGTCTACTTGAGTGCTCGCTTATAATGAGCTGGAGCAAGAGCAGTTGTGGCAAGACGACGCGACGCTCCTTACGGAAGACCGTCTTCAGGCTACTGTGAGAGCTGCGCGCTACCAGCAAGCTTTGCACCGCTACCATAGCCACAAGTACAATGCCAAAAGTCTTGAGGAAGGCGACCTTGTTCTTCGGCGAGTTCAGCCCGCCAACAATCCAAACAAGTTGATGCCAAAGTGGGAAGTCCCTTATCGGGTAGTTCGAGTCACTAGGCCTGGCGCAGTCCGCCTGGATACCGAGGATGGTATTCCGGTGAGCAACTCCTAGAATATCGAACATCTTCGAAAGTTCTACCCATAAGGCACGATTGCTGGGCCAGCCCTGGCAACCACCTTTTGTACAAGTCTTGCCGCCGAAGCATGTAATCCTTGGTACAAAGCCAGGCTCAGGCCCTGTGCGTAGTTAAATAAATATAAGTATTTCGCAACCATGGCTGATTCTCATGTTTATTTACGTACATGTTTATTTGAAGCATTGTACTATACTTAATCCCGGCAAGGGCTGACGGACCGCCAAGGTTCCATACCCATATCTTCTCTTCTTTCTTATTGTAAAGGACGGAAGGACACCTCGCGTGCAGCTTTGCCAGGGGGGATGGGAGTACGGATACCTATGAAGGACGTCCCAAAAAAACTTGTCGGATGGAGAAAGCAACAAAAAGATAAGTTGTGAAAACCCCATGTGAATCCTTGCGTAAAGTTATTTTCCTTGAGCGATTCCGATTTTTGTATGGAAAACCTGCATGCACGGGAACCTTGACGTGATTGGATGCGCCCTCACTGCGTTCGGGACCGCTCAGCGGCTTAAGTGGCTTCCCCCGTGTTCCTTGTTTTGTTTCGAATCCGCTCAACGATCCAAGTGACAGCGCTCGCACCCTTATCCTGTTTTTGAGTAAGGCCGACGCCTTGAACGGCCGCGCCAAGGACGCCAAGGTATCTTGCCGGCAGTGGCACCGCCAGCGGGCTGCTAAGGACCCATTCCTCAAAGCGCTCGTGGTAGGGCTGCACACGCTGGCAAGATTCTTCCGAAAGGGCATACGGAAAATTCCATACACAGAAACAGTTCAACAAGGAAGATAACAAACGGTTTTTCAGATAGGGTGAAATTTACATAAGATATTGCTTTTCCTCTAAGAACATATTTATTTGACTTTCTCCCCTAGGGGGAGATTACAAGAAGAAAAAGATGGAGAGGAGGGCCATATTACAAGAAGAAAAAGATGGCGAGAGGCCCCAGATAGAAGCCCGGCCTGACCCTGTGGACCAGCACTGCACGGACGAGCAGGGCTGCCAGATGGGCAGGCAAGAACCTATACCCTCCTGGACCAGCATTGCATCGAGGAGAGGGCCAGTAGGGAGATGAGCCTGGGAAGCCGAAGTCCACAGGCCCGCCGGAGAGCCTAGCTGGAAGAGGAGGCGGCGCCCAGGACAAGGACACTTGGCAAGACCGTCTTGCCGGGAGGGGGAGAGGCGTGAGGCTATCATGAGGCGGGCATTGATGGTGAGGCTGGCATTGATGAGGCTGGCATTGAATCTTTGGGCTCCTACTTGACCACCCGAAGACCGGGATCATCGCCGTTGTCCTCCCCGTCACTCTCGCCGGAGGATAGGCTCTCACCGCTGCTCATGCTCTCGTCACAACAGCTGAGGGAGATGCCGGAGCTCCCATAAATTTTGATGGAGAGCATATTGGCCTCCGTCATTTTAAAGCAAAGAACATGCCCCACCTGGAGATTGTGGGAACGGGCGAAGGTCTTCCAACTACGCAAGAGGAACATGATGCGGTGCGCTGGGTACTCAACGCCCACCTGCATCGCGCCATTACAACACCCTATCACCCACAGCCACAGGAAGGGAGGCTCGTCGTCTTCCGTCGCCCTGGTGAAGAGGCATGGGAGGCATAGATGGCTCTGGAGGGGACCGCCCAACTCGAGGACGAAGTCCAGTGCCATCCCCTTGGCTTGGGCCTCTTCGATGAAGACGCCTGGCGTCGGAGCAGGGGGTGGAGCAGCGCTTCACCTCTCCCGACCTCAGCCTCCGTGGTGGCCACGGCCCCTCGCGCCTCCTCCACCACGTGAACTTGAGCCTCCCTCCGCCTCCATGGCTAAAGCGGTGGCATGATCCCGACGTGAGCTCCCCCTCACAGACAAGGAAGGTGGTCGCCCCCGCCCCTCGTACATGGCGAAGGGCGGTGCTGCCTGAAGATTGAGAAGACGAGGGGGAGGCGGATTGCGGAGTTTTGCACTCGAAGGGCGGAAGAAGGATGGACAAGCTCCGCCCCCGCTATCCCCAATTTATAGGAGGAAGCGCGGGGGCTGGCTCTCCCCCACTCCAAAGGATGCCGCCCACCACCTCCAATAGCGGCGCCCCCATCACGGGGCGAACAGCAACCGCCCCATCGCCCCAATCCATGGCACCGCAGTTACTGCCTTTTCTCAGGGACTTTAAATCACGGGCTCCCATTGCTAGATCCCCGCTATGCATGCAGCATGCGTGGCGGAAAATACCTGACACGGTAATTGAAAACTTCGCGACCGCTCCACGCGTGTATTCCACTACCCGCATTTAATGGGCATCGTGGGGAAGCGCAGTGGGCGCAATGATCACCACTGCAAGGCCTTGCCACGCGTGCCCGTCCATTGGTTGGGACTAGCCCAACAACGCCTCACGACGTATATGGCCTAGGCCCGAGGGCTCCTGTTGGTGCACTAGAGTTTTTGGGCCATCTAGTGCTCCTTTACTCATGCACGGGAAGTAGTAGCCGCCCCAGCGGAAAGGCCCAACAATGAATTGTCAAGCAGCAGCACAGAAGACCCAAGACTACTAGCAAGACCTTGTCTGGAGGGCTGTAGAGCCTCCAGGGAAAGAAAGGCCCCCGGCAAGGCAAGGTTCCTTGCAAGGCAAGGCCCCGGCAAGCACCTCCAGCACACAGACCAGGTGTTGATTCACCTGGACGCGTGTCGCGGAGTTGACGTTGGAGAGAACTAAGCGGCATTGATGGGACGGCCCCCTGTCCCGTCCCACTGACGACCTAAGGCACCTGATGGAGCATTAAATGCTCTTGTCCTAATCCGCCAGAGTTAGGTACGATAGCACTATAGCACTGTGCATCCCGTGTGCACACTGTACGCCACTGTTGGATCCCCTTAGGTATAAAAGGAGGGCCAGGGCATTACAGAAGGAGACTTTGCTTTTTGGACAGTTAAACAACTGGAGTTTACCAAGCTCACGTAGCAACCGTTCATGGCGCTCCTGTAGCTAGAACCCTAGAACACGATCAATATAACCAAGCAGGAGTAGGGTTTTACGCACCCGTGAGGACGTAACCTGGGTAAAAACTCCCCGTGCACTTTGCGCGATCCCGCCCCCTGGCAAACCGAAAGGGGTCCCCATGACCTCATAGTTATTCGTTCCCATGACAGGCGGCAAATATGAATGCCGCCGAGCTAGACGATCTGAATCAATAGCTCAAGAGCTCCGACGACGAGCTTGATGCTGTGAACAAGAGATTCGATGAGGCACAAGGTAAGCCTGATTCAATATCCGAGAACTTTCATTATCATAGTGTCGATGCAGTATTCATATTTTTGATGCTTACATAGCCTCGGTGAAGGGAATTGAGAAGCTCAAGGCTGAGCTGCAGTCAAGAGGGTGGCGGTCGAACAAGCTGCTACCGTGCTTTCCACCTTAAGAGCCACCAGCGACAAGCATGAGGCTCGGGTGGAGGAAATCCAAGAGGAGCTCAAAGACTCCAGCCAAAAGTGCGAGAACCTCTAGCAGAAAGGCAAGGAGCAGGCCTCCGAACTATCCACCCTGAAAAACAATCTCCAAGCAAAGTCCGCCAAGCGAAGGTTATCATGGATGGTAAGCCGTATTTATTGCAGTGTGTCTTCGGGTATAGAAAGTTTGAGTTGCTTACCTAGGTGTGGCATTCCTCAGGCGCCTGCTCCGACCTCCAGAAGAGCACAACGAATGCGAATCAATGCTGTTCTTCGCGGGGAGAGGGAGATGAAGCACAACTGTTTTGGGCGCAATTCGAAGCCTCCCATCTCTCTCTTCTCGTCGAGCATCTGAAGCAGCTGATGGAGCTACATAGGATGGTGGAGCCATCCATAAAGGATCTCTATATCCGGCAATGGCCCAACAAGCCATTGTCGGGCAGCTACTTTGCTTTGTGCAGAAGCTGAGTGACGCCTCGCCCCGGATCGACGCAAGAAGGCATTCCTCCTGTATCAAGGGAGCTCAGATGGCCTTCGCAAAGGACCAGATGCACAGGCTGGAGCTTGATCCAATGAAGATAGCCACCGCCCCTCCGCCTCCTGGGAAGGAGCATAGGTGCCATGAGCTATACTTCTCCGGAGTAATGGAGGGTGCTCGGGCAATTTAGTCGTAGTGTTCGAAAGAGAACATTTATGATTAAATGTGTTGTAATATGTCCGAAGACCTTTGAACGTTGGTATATTTATTATGCATGGATTATCATGTTTTTAATGTTTTGCATTCCTTATAACTCCTGTGTGGTCGTTGAAACTGAAAGCTGTGAGTCATCAGCTTCAGCCCCCATGTAGATGCTATGCGGGGTGTCTCTACTTACGCACTATAACCCTTAGCCGAGCTGTTGGTACCTGACTGTGGTAGTGTCCAGTGGACCAGGAAATCAAACCGTAATACTTTATTTCTTTCACTTAGCCTTAGGGGCGAGAAAAAGAAATGCGGAGGGCTAATGACTAGCCCCTAGTGTTTTGTGATATTCGGATGAACCGTGGCTAAAGCCGATATCACATGGTTTGTACGAAGACCAAACCCATCGTATGACACAGAATATCCTCTGACGAGAACTTTAGTGTAACACTTAAGATCGGATTCACAGACCGGTTCTCGCATACTATGACAATCAGTTTTTAGCTTTCTCCCCTAAGGTGCTTGACCAGGCTAGCTGGAAACACAATCGCAGAGGTTCTCCCTTTGCCCTTTTAGCCGAACGAGCGGAACGTAAAGGGGCAAGCATAGGAGCCGGGCAACCCAACTATTTACCCAAGACATAGTTCGGAACCAATGCATATAAAGCGAATTCCAAGATGCCGAACGCATAATCAATTGTGCATAAGGCGATTTTTTACTCGAGCCCCCGATCTATTAGCCGGTTGCATTGTAATGTACCGATCAATTTCGCTAGAAGATGGAGAAAATAGAATATGTGCCAAGAAGGGCAACGAGACAACCATGTATAATGATTTTGTATTTTTCTCAACAACTCTTATAGCTCGAATTGCCAATGCAACTATTTATAGGTATTTGGAAAAACAAATTTTACAGGAGTGGTTGTACTAGGGGTCTTCGATTGGTGACCTGACGTCCTCGATGTGCCCTGTCGCTTGTCTACTCCTGCACCTCCTAGGGAGTGGTGCACCTCAATGGGTGGTACTGTTCGGCGAACGGATCTTGCAAATAAGGTCTTGAGAATTCATCGAAGTGTGGATGAGCTTTACGCCTTTAGCAGGCCCTTGATGGTACCTGAAGTGTGTCCTAAGACATTGGATGGTAGTAGTTTAGTCCAACTAAACACTTACTCTTTTTTCCCCACCGTCACCCATGGAATTTTGAGCGCGAAGTTGTGCCTTCTTGGCATGTACTTCGTTGGTCCTAGGGTTGTGCAATGGGGGGTGAGTCCCTATTTACGGGGAGAGGAGGGTTCTGAGAGTTTGGGCTGAAGTCGAGGTTGCTTCCCAACCTTGCGTGCCATTACGGAAGGTGCCGGCATTTGCCAATCGTCATTGTACTGGAATTCGGCCGCTAGGGCCAACGCACATTCCTTAGTTTGGAGGGATCACTCTGCCTTACCGTTGACAGTAATGACCCCCTTGGGGCCGGGCATCTTGAGCTTGAGGTATGCGTAGTGTGGGACGATGTTAAAGCGAGCGAATGCTATACGGCCTAGCAGGGCATGATACCCGCTGTCGAAAGGTGCGATGTCGAAGATCAAGTCTTCGCTTTGAAAGTTATCGGGCAAATCAAACACCACTTCCAGGCTTACATAGCCTGTGCACCGGGCTTAAATGCCTGGAATCACTCCTTTGAAGGTAGTGTTGCTGGGTTTGATCCTTGACGGATCTATACCCATCTTTTTCACCGTATCTGAGTAGATCAGATTTAGGCTACTTCCTCCATCCATTAGGACTTTCGTGAGGTGATACCCGTCTATAATGGGGTCTAGGATGAGGGCGGCCGGACCTCCATGATGGATATTGGTCGGGTGGTCACGTCGATCAAAGGTGATTGGGTATGCTGACCATGGGTTATACTTTGGGGCTACATGCTCTACGACATAGACCTCTCGAAACGAATGGAGGGAACTGATGCTTCCTCTCCTTCTTGGGTCTATGGGTGGTATATATCATGTTTACTGTTTGGACCTATGGAGGGAACTTCTTTTGCCCCCACCAATCGTACCCTGAGGCTCATCATCGTCCTTGTTGCATGATCTTTTTCCCTTATCCTTGGATGTGAGTTTGCCGTCCTATTTGAATACCCACCGGTTACAGTTGGTGTGGTTGGCGGGCTTCTCTTGAGTGCCATGGATTTGGCAAGGCCTTTGAATGATCTTTTCCAGTGGGGTGGGTCCATCGCAATTGCCTTTAGGGCGCTTCTTCTGCTGCCCTGGTCGGGACTTGCAGAAGCCGGCGTTAACGGCCGTATCATCGACATAACTATTGTTGTGCCTGTGCTTATTCTTGTTGCACTTTGGTTCCACGTTATCGTCCTGAACTTCAGAGATTCCGGGGTCTTCAGTGTTGTGGCTCCGTCTTGCAAGCCAGTTATCCTCGCTCATGCAAAAGCAGGTCATGAGTGATGTAAGGGCGGAGAGGCCGAGCTAGCGGGCCAACCATTCATCCCGAATATTGTGTCAGAAGGAGGTTATTTCCTCGACGGTCGGGCAGTCAACAATCTAGTTTTTCTTGGTCAAGAACCAATTCCAAAATTGTCGCAAGGACTCTCGTGGCTTCTGGACGACGTTGCTCAAATTGGAGGAGTCTGGCGGTTGAACATAGGTCCCCTGGAAGTTAGATCGGAATGCGTCCTCTAGATCTTCGCAGCATCCTATGGAGTTTTCGGGGGGGGGGGGTTGTTCAACCAGTGCCGAGCTGGTCCCTTAAGTTTTAGGGGTAGATATTTGATGGCATGGAGATCATCTCCTCGCGCCATGTGGATGTGGAGGAAGAAATCCTCAATCTATACGGTTGGGTCAGTTATCCCATCGTACTACTCTATGTTTATGGTTTTACACCCTTCCGGGAACTGATGCTGCATCACCTCATCCGTGAAGCACAGTGGGTGGGCAGCGCCTCTGACCCAAGCTATGTCGCGCCGGTAGTCGCCGTCTGTTCTAGGTCGGTTTCGTTCCCGGCCTCTATTGTTACGGTCGAGCCAGGGCCGATACCGATTTCGTTGATCGGGTAAGTACCCACTGGATCCATAGATGGATCTTATGTGACCTGCCCTATGGTCCAGGTCGTTCCATAGGTCGAACCTGTCATCGGGCTCTATTGGCTCTTTTACCCGTCTTCGGGGTATCGCTGGCCTATAACTAGTGTAGTTAGCCGTCCTGTCTCGTCCTCTAGGAGGGCGGTCGGGCTTGTCGTATGGGGTATGTTTGGGAGATGACGTATCAGTGAGGTCGCCATCAAATTGTGGCAACAGCCTTCTGTGTGGATAGCTCTTAGGTTGGTTCAATAGACCGGTACTGTATCCCTCCTCACTAGAGAGGACTCTCGTCCATCGACCGTTGAGGTTGTCTTGTTCGGCCATAATCTTCCGTTCATTTTCTTTTAGGCTGCGGACCATGGCTATGAGATGTTTCCTTAACAGTTCTTGATATTCAAGATTATCGGGGATGTCAAAGTTATCGGCTTCTGGGATGTCCTCCTCCTCGACAGGGGGAGGTAATTTTTGTCCTTGAAATCATTGAGGTCATCGGGGTTGCGCTGGTCATCAGGCATGTCCTAACCCTCTCGCAGGTGTTCAATGATATAGAGATCGCCGAGATCTTTCGGGGTATCTCCGTCCCTGGTGCCGATGATAGCTTTCCTTCTCTTTTTGCCTTTTGACCGTTTTTGCGGCTTCCGGCGCCTTGACGGCGCTTCGCCCGATTGGTCGCCATCATTTTTAGGTGTGTACTCGCCATTAGCGGCAGGAGTGACCACCATGTAGACGTCATATGTGGAGGTTGCATCCCAGCGCCCGATGTTAACAGGGTTGGGAGCACAGTCTTCCTCATCCATGTATTCTGCCTCCTCAGAGGCATAGTCCAGCATATCGGTTAAATCTTCAACTGTGGTTATCAAGTGGGTGGTGTGTGGCTGGAAAATTCATCCTGACCCGCCCTAAGACCGATCTGAGCATGGATCGGGGTTGGGTCGTTGGTAATCTTCATCGCTGAGATCCGATCTAGGGCCTCGTTGAGTATCGAGAGCTCAATCGGGTTAGCCTGCTCGGAGCTTTCGGAGTTGACCTCCGTCTCGTTCGTGCTAGGGGAGTGTTTGGCAAGAACGGGTATTCGGTCCTCTAGCACTATGGACGGATCCATACTAAGAGTCAGGTCATCGATGGGGTAAATCCCGTGGACGTGATCGAAAGAGGGATCCAAGGTTAAAGCCTTGGAATCTTCGGGCGTGGCAGGCGAGACTGCGAGCCCGGTTAGCGAAAGATCGCACCAAGAGTCTACAGAGAACTCTAGTTTCTCGAATATGACCTCTTGATTAGGGGCAAAGCTCCCGACACGGCCTAGCTGTCCGGTCGGATTAGCATGCAACACAATGCTGCCAAAAGCGAAGATCTTTCCGGGGACAAATGTGTCCATGTTGCGAACCTCTTCCTTTATGAAGATGCGAGCCATTGATTCCTTTGGTGATCACTGTGGAACTCTCAATGAAAGCACCAATGTTTGTGTCAAAACCAGCAGATCTCGGGTAGGGGGTCCCGAGCTATGAGACTAGAATCGATGGTAATAGGAGACGATATTTACCCATGTACGGGCCCTCCTATGGACGTAATACCCTATGTCCTGTTTGATTGTATTGATGATATGTAGGTTACACAGTTGATCTACCTTGAGATCGAATAGCTAAACCCTAGATGAGTTGTCCTCTCTACAACCTAAAATCCTCCGGCTTATATAGTCACCGAGGATACCTAGTGTTTACACATGGTCACGTACACGTCGAGGGTATAAACATGCCTATTCACTACTCCAAGCGTGGAGAATACGTCATGATTCCCGAAGCTTCCTTCCTGGAGACGGGGCCTTTGCTCAATCCAATGTTCGATAATCGGCTCATATAGTCCGGCCCATAAGAAACAGGTCGGCTCCCCGAGGACCCCTGAAACCAGGACTCCCTCAACCATCAATAGATATCAATGAGGGGAGTAGGGATTGTCATGCAATGGATGCACTAGAGCTATAAGTGCATGAAAGCTCAACGAAAGCTAAGTGGGTGTGCATCCGACTTGTTTGCTCATGAAAACCTCGGGCATTTGAGGGAACCTGTCATCGAAATATACAAGTCAAGTTTTATAATGAAAAGTTGCCACTAGAATATGGAAGTGACAAAACAAGAGACTCTCTATACGAAGAACATGGTGCCACTTTGAGGCACAAGTGTGGTAAAGGATAGTAGCAAATTCCCTTCTCTCTTTTTCTCTCATTTATTTGTTTTTTTCATGGTAGTCCTTTTTCTTTTTTCATTCTTTTTTGCCTCCCCATTTATTTATTTTTATGGTGGGCTCATTTGGCCTCCCCCATTTTTCATTTTTCGTCTGGAGTCTAATCCCGAATTGTGGGGGAATCATAGTCTCCATCATCCTTTCCTCACTAGGACAATGCTCTAATAATGAAGATCATCACACTTTTATTTACTTACAACTCAATATGAAAAACTGAGAGGATGATATAGACCCTATATGAATGTATCTAGTAGTGTACCAGGATGTGCAACGATGTAGTGTAACAAAAGATATAAATAAGGACAAGCCATGTAAATATCATGCTACCTATCTTACGATCCTGCAAAGAAATATGCCAATGGAAATACAAGTCATATGAAGTGACGGTGGAAGTTGCATGGTAATATATCTCGGAATGGCTATGGAAATGCCATGATACGTAGGTATGGTGGATGTGTCGAGGAAGATATAATGAGGCTTATGGGCAACAAAGTGTATCATGTCACGGGGTTTGGATGCACCGGTGAAAGTTGCACCAATCCTCGAGGTGAGAATGGGCAAGGCAAGGTACCGAAGAGGCTAGCAAAATATGAATATGTGAGGTTGCGTATGCCCATGGTTTAAGTGTAGTCATAAAGAACTCATATACTTATTCCAAAGTTTTATTAGTTTTATCACAAATGAAAGTACTACTGACATGCCCCGAGGGAGGAGGTTGGGAGGAGTTAACCATCGCGCGCCTCTGACCCGAAACAACATTAGTATTTTAATGAGGAATATAAATGCTCACACATCCTCACCTTGCCTTTTTAATATATAGACAAACAAGGATTTAACACCTCTTAATATAGACACTTCTACGAATCAACAATGATGCACTTACACCCTTTTGTATTACCAAATCAATGTCATGAACCCACAATTTCTCTTTAATGCGCTACATGAAGGTTTTGACTATCACTCATAAAATACCTATTATGTTTGGACTAGTTTTATGACCCATGCAAATTACTGTCATTATTTATTAACTCTCAAATGAATATAAGTGAAGAACGAGAGTTTAATTTCTTTCTACAAAAGACCACACTCTAATAAATATAAGTGAAGCAAGAGAGCATTCTACAAATAACTGTTTTTTATATCTAGAGAAACAACCATCCAACCTCAAATTATATAAGTGAAGCACATGAAGCATTCTATAAGTCCATACTCAAAACATATAAGTGAAGTGCAAAGAGCATTCTATAAATCAACCATGCACTTTCCCAAACAAGCATGGTGCATTGCTTAAAGAAAAATAGAAGGCACACGACGCTCAAAGAAGTTACGCATATCATAGAAATAAATGACTCTCTAAAATTCTAGGTTATCTCCCTAGCAGCGCTTTCTTTACAACCATTACACTAGGCATATAGTGCTCAAGTAATTGGTCCATACGAATCCCAAGGTATATCAAAGCCAGTTTTAATTAACAATGATTTGTAATTAATTAGTGAGCACAACGTGATATATATATCATGGTACAACGAAGTCTAACTCTCTTCCTATGCATTGTGATGTCATAAAAGAACAATTCATGCACACAAAGTTAAGGCCGATACATAGCATAAGTAGTATCTTACAATTTTATCGTATTGGAAACATAGAGAGGTGAAGATTTGGCTCATCTCTCATAATAATTGCAAGTAGGAGCAGGAAGCACATGCATATTATATTCATCAAAATCATCATGTGTGATAGTAAGACGCAACCCATCAATATAATCCTTAATAAGTGCAAACTTCTCCGATATAGTGTAGTTGGGAGAATTCAAAAAGATAATAGGAATATCATCTGTGGGTGCAATAGCAATAATATCATGCTTAACATAAGTAACTATAGAAAGTTCATCTCCATAAGCATAATTCATATTGACATCATGGCCACAAGCATAGCAAGCCTCAAGTTCATCAAAAAGGGATATTTCAAATGAATCCACGGGATCATAGCAATCATCATAGCATTCATCCTTCGGCATGTACGAAGGGAAATTAAACAATGTATGAGTTGAAGAGTTACTCTCATTAGAAGTTGGGCACGGTTAGCTAATCCGATCTTCCTCCTTTTGTTCTTCGCTCTCCTCCTCATCTTTTTCATCTGATGAGCTCATAGTTTCAGCAATTTCTTCTTCCATAGATTCCTGCAAAAATATTAGTCCCTTCCAAGGCAGCGGACATTCTCTCAATAAATTCATTAATATCAGCATTGTATTCATAATTCTTATAGAAACATTTAAGTATGTCATAATTTCGGATTTGTAAGGAACATCATCATACTTTTCAAAAAGAAGCACTTTCATAAGCACCTTTAAAAGCAACAAATTCTACTATTTGTTCCACATCATAGTAATCATAAATACCTTTAGCATAAGAAGCCAAGGTTTTATTATCATTAAATTCACATTGAAAGGGAAGGTGAAGACCCTTAATCTTAGAGCAACAAGTATAATCACATCTCAAACATACATCCCAAGCATACCAACGCAATATTTTAATTTCATCCCATAAGTGTTTCCCTTTTTTAGACAAACAATAATCCATAAAGTACTGATACGTCTCCAACATATCTATAATTTATAAAGTATTCATGCCATGTTTGCAATAATTCTATATGATTTTGGTATGAATTTGTTAGAACTAACTCGGACTGACATTGTTTTCAGCACAACTACCATGGTGTCGTTTTTGTGCAAAAATAAAAGTTCTCGGAATGGGCTGAAAATTTATGGAGAATATTTTTGGAAAATATAAAAAATACTGGATCAAAATGATATCGGAGAGGTGTCCTGAGGAGGCCACAAGCCACCAGGGCGTGCCTAATCCCCCTGTCCGTGCCTAGCTGGCTTGTGTGCCCTCAGGAGTCCCCTTGACATGATTCCAACGCCAAGTGCTCCTATAAATCCTAACCCCCCCAGAAAGAAACCTAGATCGGGAGTTCCACCGCCGCAAGCCTCCAGAGCCACGAGAAACCAATCGGGAGCCCATTCCGGGACCTATGGGAGGGAAAACCATCACCATAGTCCATCTTCATCGTCCCGACGGTCTTCATGATGAGGAGGGAGTAGTTCACCCTTGGGCCTGAGGGTATGTACCAGTAGCTATGTGTTTGATCGATCTCTCTCATGTTCTTGAGATGGCACGATCTAGATGTACCGCGAGCTTTATTAATATAGATGAATCATATGGAGTTTTCCCCTCTCTATCTTCTTGAGATGAATTGAGTTTTCCCTCTGAAGTTTTCTTATCAGATTGAGTCGAGAACACTTGATGTATGTCTTGTGATGGGATATCCGTGGTGACAATGGGATGTTCTATTGATCCACTTGATGTATGTCTTGGTGATCACCTTGCGGGTTCCGTGACCTTGGGAATCTATGCATAGGGGTTGGCACATGTTTTCGTCTTGAATCTCGTGTAGAAACTTTGGGGCACTCTTTGAAGTTATTTGTATTTGATTGAACATGATTAATCTGAAATTGTGTGATGCATATCTGAAAGTGCGTTATATGGACTAGAGGGGGCGTGAATACGCAATTTTTACAAATTCATCACTTGAGGAATTTCAACTTGAGGAATTTGAAATGTGATGAATAACTAGCAGCAACATGATGAAATGAAAAATGCACAGATTACAAGTAGCGCCATACAAGATAAGCAGGTGATGAACAAGGTAACTTGAAGAATTTGAGGTGAGGAAATTGTGAAAGTCTTCAATTAAATTCTTCAATCAGTAAAGATCAATTTCATCAACAAGTATATGAGGAATAGAGGGGTTGAGGAAATAGAACCAGGTAGCTCGATGAACATAATGGTTTGATGACCCAGTTCCAGCTGCTGCGATAGTCGTACGTCTGGTTTGGAGCGGCCTGGTATTTGAACCAGAGGACACACAGTACCAGGACACACAGTCCTTCCCGTATTCATCTTGAGCTAAGGTCACAAAGTACTCGCCCAACACTCGTGGTTAGTCTTTAGGGTAGACTTCCAAAACCCTCACAAACTGGTCACCCAGCGATCCACAATTGACTACTAGATGCTCTAGACCAAGGTCACTCCGTGATCCCCAATTTATTGTAGGATGCACTAGACCATGACGCCTAACCGTCTGGAGGATAGATAGTCCTCAAAGGTAACAAGCATCGGTTCCACACTTGAATTTCTTCAGTGATGCTCAATCACTTTGGGTTTTGTGGTTTGAATTTGGGTTTTTCCTCACTGATGATTTTCTCTCAAAGTCCTCGGAGGATGGGTTGCTCTCAAATGACAAGTGTCAGTTCTCTCTCGGAGCAGTCAACCAACTAGTGGTTCTGGGGGTGGCTATTTATAGCCAGGGTGCAACCTAACATGATAAGACATAAATGCCCCCAATGATATGACCGTTATGTGGATAAGATGATTGGGGACAACTGGCGCTAAGCACAGCAACGGTCGGAATTTCGAACTATGAAAGTCCTCAGGCTTATCATGTTCCTCACTTGTAGGCAATTCGCACTGGCGAAATCCTAACTCCTAATTCAGATCAATTTCATCAGAGACCAGAAGAACTTCGTCTCTGTCACTAAAGAACTTGACTGAACTGCAAGAGATTTCCAAAGGCTTCACTCAAAGGATTGGATAGGATGAGGGTTTTGGAGTTGAGCATCAGCTGGAAATTTTCCTTAGTATTACCTCGGCCCCCTTTAACAGTACGGTGTTTCCTATGACTCAAAGAAAGGAAAGGAAACTACGAAAACAAAAGTCTTCACGCTTCATACTCCTCGTTCATATCTTCAAGTTCACACCAACTTCTTCTTTTTCAAAGTCTTCAGGGAATGCCAAAGTCTTCACCAAAGTCTTCAGTTGAAGATATACATTTTTAGGGGTCGGTAATCTCTGAATATATCAAACTCCTCATCGAGTTATAGAGCCTGTGTACACTCACAAACACATTAGTTCTTTAACCTAAAAGTCTTCAATACACCAAAATCACTAAGGGGCACTAGATGCACTAACAATCTCCCCCCTTTTGGTGATTGATGACAAATAGGTTAAGTTTTCAACGGGGATAATACTATGAAGTGTAAATACTGAGTTTGAGGAATCTGATTGCAAGATATAGAAGAACTCCTCCTGAATATGTGCATATTTGAGGAATTTGCTTTGGACTGCAAATGCACATGGTGGGTTAAAAACATGGAGAACTCCCCCTATATCTTGTAATTCATACACGCATTTGAACATATGATATGAAGAATTTGAAATGCATGATGAAAATGGTGTCTGACGAAATTCAGCATGCATGCATTAAGGTGCTTGAGGAAATAAGCATGCGGAAAGTAGTTCAAAAGAGTCAGACAACCATCGGACTTAAGTTTACAACTCAACCAACAAAAGCTTTAGAAGAGCGAGATTTGTAACTTAAACAAAAAAACACAGCCCATATATAGAGACCCACTTGAAGACTAACTAAAATTTTCTCCCCCTTTGTCATCGAAGACCAAAAGGGACAAAAACTGAGGACTAACACCCCTTGAAGAATTTCATGTTGTTGGTGAGGAAGGACCGCCAATGGTGTCGGGGTTGTTTGTCAATGCAGGGCCTGCCGCGGTGTTGTCAATGTCCTTAGCTTCATCGGTCTCGTGCGATGAATAATATGAACTTGTTACCAGCTAAGGAACTTGAACTTTCTTGAATTTGTTGTGTGGTGGACGAGCTAGTCAAGATTTTCCTCAAGATCCAGCTCCTTCAGTTCTTTAGGAGTCTTGAGGTGAGACAGAATGGCCCAAGTGCAGTTGAAGACTTCATGCGCATAGTAGTGATTTTTCTTCACATAGTTCTGCGTCAGAGTCATGTTTTGGACAATGGAAGCTAACTGATGCATAGTAGTCATGTTTTGTGATTGCGATCAACTTTCTGTGTCATCATTGGTGGAGAAAGATGTAGCTTTCCAAAACTATCCATCCAATGGACGAGTGCCTTCATCAATGACAGCTTTGCCTTTTCCTTCAACTAAGGCAATTGTGCTCTTGAGGACTTCAATCGGGGGCAAGAAGCCGAAATGATTCTGGAAGTCTGCCTTGAAGGGAACTGAAGACCTTGATCTGATGAACTTCATGATCCAGGGAGCATAAGGCTTCAGTTCAAATGGGGCTAGTGCTGCATTCGCCAATGTCCCCATGAAGAAATCATGGAAGTTGATGGGAATCCCATGAATAATGTTGAATAGCATGTTCTTCATGACTCCCTCCACTTATTATTCTTCAGAGTAGTGGCCCTTCTGAGGACATAGGGTGTTGGTGAGAATGCGGTAGACCATCCTAGGCAACGAGCTTCTTCTGAAGGAATTGGGATTGGGACTGACCGAAGCAATTCAGATTCTGGAGCAGTGAGGTGAGTAGATCCAGTCATCCAGTCCAAGCGCCAGGAGTTGATGTCAAAGGCACCACCTATGATGTGCAGAGTAGCATAGAATTGAAGAATTAGCTCTTCATTCCAATCACAGATGTCCACATAGAAGGGAAGAAGTCCTGCATCATGAAGAACTGTGAGCACCGGTGTGAAGGATGGAATTGTTTCCATATCAGCATGAGGAATTTGATGGTGCTCGAAGACTTTCTTCTTGTCAGACAGAACTGATGCATAGTAATTCATCTAAGTTGGAGTCCAGAATCTGGTGCGACCAGCCCTTGCTGAGGCATATGGATTAGGGCCAGTGACTAAAATGTGCTCATCGAATAAATTGGACTTGAGGAATTTGGGGCGCTTTGAGCCTTTGAATGGCATCCTCGGCTTCGGCTGAAGCTTTGGCTTGAAGCGGCCCTTAATCTCCTTAGGCATAGGAGGAATTTCTTTAGATTGAGGAATTTGCGGAGCAGTTTCCTCAGTGGAAGTTGGACCAGCAAAGTCATCAGCTGATGCAGCTGGAATTTCTTCAGTGGCTGGAGCGGCCATGTCATTAGATTCTTCGTGAATTTCTTTAGTCTAGGCTGGGGACCGAGGAATCTGTGATAGAGGAGTAGTCATTGGGAAATTTGGGTGAGCAGCTTCCCAATATTCATCATTGATGACAGGTGTTGTGTTGCCAATGTGCACGTCCTCATCAATTTCTTCAATGCCGGATAATTCAGCAGTAAATTGAGGCTAGGGCGATGATACCTGTGGAGTTGAACTTTTGCTTCCACTTCAATTTCTTCATCAATCCGCTCTGAGTTAGTAGCTGATTGATCCATCTCTTCTTGATCATCATTCAGGATGACGTAGTCAACACCGAATGACACTATTTCATAGGCTGGTGCTGAGGAAATTGGGGAAGCATCAACTCGTTCTTTTGAAGAACTTGACAGTGTCTTCAATTTCTTTGCAGTTGAGGAATCTGAAGTTGATGCTTTCATTTTCAGTGCCTTGTTCTCAGCAGCCTTGGTCTTCTTCGCTTCTGACACAAAAGGAAGGTTGATTGTCTTCACCCTTGAAGATTTTGGGATTTTAGAGGAGGGTGAAGAGGCGGCAGTTTCCTCAAGTACGACTGATGCAGTCATCCTTGTGGGTTCGGTTTCATCAGGCGCAACAGTGGAGGTTTCCCTGGCAGGTTCTTCAGCAGTCTGACTTTCTTCAAATGCACTGGCAGTTTCCTTAGAAGGCTGAGTAGTTTCTTCAGCCTGAGAAATTTGTGGTTGCAATCGAGCTGCAACCCTGGTGTTATGGTCCTTAACAGCAGCTTGGGCTACACTGATGAATATCACCTTGGTGCCCTTCCATTCAGCATCGTATTTTTCTTGTTCCTCAGTGAGGCATCAAATTGCAGACTGAACTGTGATGAGTTGATTTGGAGTCAAATTCATCACGTTATTCCTCAGAAAATTTACTTTTCGAGCCCTGTTCCTCTTAGCTCTCTGAGCTTGATCTCTTTTCCAGTTTTCTTCAGCAATGAAGTGGGCGAGGACATGGTCCAGACCAAGAGGCAGGTTCAGTGAGGAAAGTGGGGTGCTTGGATCCTCATGACATATGACAATGAAGTTGAGGATCATCTTGGGATCCAACATGAGAGGAACAAGCTACCCTTGGCTATTGCAGCCTTTTGCTGACTTTCTCTAATGATTTCTTCCAATTCTTCATCATCAACTTCATCATCATCCTCAGATCCTGAGGGTACTGTCACAATAGCTTTGCTGGTGTGAGAACTTGGTCGTTAACCTCGTCCAACAGTTTTCTTCAGTTTCAACATAGTAGGACTTGTTGAATATTGTGGTTGAGCAGAGGGACTCACTGACGCCTTTGAAGAAATTAGGAAGCCCTCTGTCCTCTAACATGATGCAAGGTGTACAGGAGTTGAGGACTTAGCAACAACAGTAGAAGACTGAGCAGCTACAGAACTAGCGGCTGAGGCCTTTGAAGGCTTTGCTTGATGAATCTGTTGTGATGATTGTGAAGTTGAAAACTTTGAATTCACAGCAGATTTGTTCATCAGAGTTTTCTTCAGAGCACTAGGAGAGGCTCCGACAGAGGCAGTAGTAGTACAGTCTTTGTTGAATTTCTTCACAGCCTCTTTTGCTCTCTTCGCCAGCTAGGCTTGCTGCTTTTCCCATTGATGAGGAAAGTCATTGCCAGTCTTGAGACTAGTGGGATCAGAAATTTGATTAGGAGCCAAGGGTGGCCTGCTGCAAGGTGGCTTTACTACGAATTTCATCATATATTTAGGAGTGACATAGCGCTATTCTTTCCACTCCTTTGCCCATCTCCTCTCAATTTTCTGCAAGCGGATTTTTTCTCTGCTTAGTTGTCTCTTTGCCGTGAATTTCTTCATCTGGCGTGTAGTATTCCTCATATAAGTCATTAGGTATCTCAAAAGCAGTCTGCATATCAGGATTCTTTCCACCTTTCTGTGGCTTCTTCCCATCAGCCATTTTCTTCGGCTGAGGATTCTGAATTCTTGAACATTCTGAAGAAGTGCACAGTTTTTCCTCAAGAAACACTGCAAACAAGTTAAGTTGATGAGAACCTGGTGATTCATCAGCGGATATGTTTGTACCTGTGAACAGAGTATAGGTGCGAGGAATTTGAAGAGGTCATATGGATTCTCAGAAGTTTTTCAAAAACATCAAGTGTGAGGAATTTGACCGTGGGTGTCTTGAAGATTTTCACTAATTGTTCTTTGTCTTAGGTTGCAGAATGGTGCAAATTTTGAGGATTCACACAATTGAGGAATCTTGAAGAAAATCATAACTTAGAGAAAAACATCAAGTGTATGAACATGTAAGGTGCTTTAGAATGAGAATCTTGAAGAATAAACACCTTTGAGAAAATTGAGGAAAACTTGAATATCAAACAAGGCCAGTAAAAATAGATTTTATTTACCCTGATGAAGAACACAACGAACTATGAGATGAGATTGAGGAAGTTCGTCAGTCCAGATCTCCCACGCCCTAGCTTGGCAGAGGGAGACAGCTACAACGGCAGCAAGATGAAGACTTCCGCGGCCGACACGAGTACGGCGACGACGAGGTCGAGGCAGTGAAGCTCTTCCACACCGGCGGCGATGATTTTAGCGGCAGCGCTAGGTTTGAGCTTGGGAGAGAGTAGGAGTGAGGAGTAACCGAGCATAGTGAAATGGAAGGGGTATTTATAGCGGAGGTGAAAACCAATTTGTCCGAAGATTCTGGACTAGATTGCCCCTGACCCTTGCTCTCCATGCGACATGTGTCACCCACGTACTGAGAAGTGGCGATAGTGGAGGATCATGGGTTATCCAGTCGTGGGAATCGGAACCGTTTGAGCGGGAAACGCCAAAATTTTTGAGAGTGAAAATTTTAAAGTTTCCGTTCGCAAATTCTTGAGCTGTCAAGGACACAACAAAGACTTTGAATGAGTTTCAAAGTAGAACACATATGAAGAATTTGTGAGTAGATTGGGTTGAGTTTAGCATAGAGGGGGAAAGGGTCTGATCACATTCACTTAGCTGAAAAAGAATTAGCAATAAGTGAATGTTGTTGAGGACATTGAAAAACTCAAATATATATGTATATAGTCCATGAAGAACATGAGTTTCATAGTTTGAAGAATTTGAAGAGTTGATGAATTTGAAAAGTTGATGAATTTGCAAACTTGAGGAATTTGGAAATTTGAAGAAAATGCAAAATGACGAAAAACTCAACTTTGAAGAATTTCAACTATGGTTGGTGGCATGACCCACCGTATAAGAATGATGACTTAGAGGGTTCTGAGAATCAAATTCTTCATTAATTTCTTCACACTTAGAGGGTTATCTTCATTGATTGAAGAAAAACATTACTTCGTGTGTTGCACATCTAAGTCATCAATTTTGCATAAGTGTTAGGATGTGTGTCCATTTTCAAAGAACATTCGAAGATTCTATGATATTTATCTCACACCGCAACTTGCAAAATCTCTTTTCATCCAAGGGCTTTGTGAAGATATCGGCCAGTTGTTCTTCAGTGGGGATGTGGTCGATGGAAATGTCACCCTTGAGTACATGATGTCGAAGAAAGTGATGACGAATCTGGATGTGCTTGGTCTTGGAATGAACTAGGTTGTAAGCAATCTTGATGGCACTCTTGTTGTCGCAGTAGAGAGGCACATTCTCCAACTTGATGCCATAGTCCTTGAGGGTTTGCTTCATCCACAGCGACTGAGCGCAACATGAACCAGGAGCAATGTACTCATCTTCAATAGTAAATAGTGACACACAATTCTGCTTCTTCGAGGACCAACAGACTAAGGATCGTCCGATGAAATGACATGTGGCTAAGTTGACTTGCGATCCACATAATCTCCAGCATAGTCAGCATCAGAGTATCCGACAAGGTGAAGATTTTAGCCCTTGGGATACCATAATCCAAGCATTGGTGTGTGAGCTAAGTATCGAAGAATATGTTTCACAGCCTTATGGTGTGATTCCTTCGGTGTTGCTTGGAATCGGGCACACATGCAAACACTCAGCATAATATCAGGCCTAGATGCACATAGATACAATAATGAGCCAATCATGGAGTGATATGCCTTCTGATCAAAATCTTTACCATTTTCATCAGTGCAGAGGTGGCCTTTTGAAGGCATTGGAGTTTTGAAGCCTTTGCAATCTTGCATTTCGAATTTCCTCAGAACATCATATAGGCCATACCTTGTGGTGAAGGCTGTTTTGGGTATATCCTGTTCATGAATTTTCAATTGGTGATACCCTGATCGAAGATCGATCTTGGAGAATACTTTGGCTCCCACTAGTTGATCGAACAAGTCATTAATCATCGGCAGAGGGTACTTGTTCTTGATAGTCACCTCGTTCAATGCACGATAATCGACTACCATCCTCAAGGTTTTATCCTTCTTCTACACCAAAAGAACTGGGTCTTCCCAAGGTGAAGAACTTGGGCAAATATACCCTTTGTCCAATAACTCCTTAATCTGCTTCTTGATTTCCTCCAAATCATTTGCGGGCATCCGATATGGTCTCTTGGAAATTGGGGTTGTTCCTGGTAGTAACTCTATCAGAAATTCAATCTCTCTATCTGGTGGCATGCCTGGTAATTCCTCCGGGAATACATCTAGAAAGTCTTGTACCACCGACGCTCCTGAACCACTCCTGTGAGGGAATTTAACCAAGCACTCATCTGTGTGCGTCGGGATACATACTTAATCATCTTGTTCTCTAGGGTGGTGAGCAAAATAGACTTGCTAGGGCAATCAAGGTTTCCTTCATACTTGGTCATCCAATCCTTCCTAGGATTACATCCAATCCCTGGGATTCTGAGGCGATGAGGTCGTTGGGAAAAACATGGTTTCCTATATGGAGTTTAAATGCGTGGCACCCTATCCATGCCATCATCCTACCTCCTGGGGAATTGACCTTAATGGGCTGACTAAGGGTTATGGTGGGTAAACCATACTTTTCCACAACTACCCTTGATATGAATGAATGAGTTGCACCAGAATCAAAAAGTACCATAACTGGACGTGAATGCAATAAAAACTTACCAACCACAGTCTCGGGCTTATCATAGACTTCTTCCACATCAATGTGGTTCACCTGAGCACGGGGAAAAGGATTTGGCTTCTTAGCTGATGAGTTGTTGTTGTTGTTGTTGCCGTTTCCATTTCCTTGCTTGTTCTGGGGACATTCAGTGGCATAGTGCCGTGTCTTCTGGCACTTGAAGCAGGTGATATGGTTCAGATCCTTCTGAGCTGGAGCGGAACGGTGCTGGTTGCCATTCCCACTTCCATTGCCGTTCTTGAAGTTGCCATTGTTGGGACGATTATTCCCATTTCCTCCATGGTTGTGGCCTCCATGGTTGTGCACGTGATGAGTGTGTCCTCCATACTTACCGTCCCTGATCCGGTATTCCCTGAGTGCGGGGAGTAGCGGGGCTTCTGTGGAGATCCAGAGTTAGAGTTCCTTTGTCCATGCTTCCTCTTGCGGTTTTCAATTTGCTGCTGCTTCCCTTCCAAGATGAGGGCTTGTCTACCAGCTCCTGGTAGTTGTTGAAAGTAGCCACCATCAGCTGCATGCTCAACTTATCGTTGAGTCCTTCCAAGAACTTCTCCTGTTTGGCTGCATCATCGGCCACATCTCCTGGTGCATAATGAGCCAACATGCTGAATTCATCCACATACTGGGCCACGGAGCGGTTCCCCTGGCATAAGTTGCGAAACTCACGCTTCTTCAGACTCATGGCTCCAGCTGAGACATGAGCGGTGCGGAAAGCTAGCTTGAACTGCTCCCAAATCACACCAGCAATGGGGTATGTGGTGGTGTAGTTCTCCCACCATGAAGCTGCTG
The DNA here is from genome assembly GCA_022496015.1 of Hordeum marinum. Lineage (NCBI taxonomy): Eukaryota > Viridiplantae > Streptophyta > Magnoliopsida > Poales > Poaceae > Hordeum > Hordeum marinum. The sequence continues at coordinate 220,561,070 of CM039672.1, forward strand.
GTCCCTCCAGTTGATGGACGGCAAAGCGCACCTTTTCAACCTTAGTGCATCAAGCGGTGATGAGTTCCCTCTCCATCTTGCGGAACCAATCATCTGCCACAACAGGCTCAGTGCTGCTGGAGAAAGTTGGTGGATTCAACCTCAGAAAACGGGTGAGGTTGTCGTCCTGCGTGGAGGGTGGTTGTTGTGGGTGTTGGTCTGGTTCTGGATCAATAGCTACATCAGGGCATTCTGCTGCTGGAGAAGTTGTGTGAGTTCCGGAGGGAAGGTGGAATCGGGCTCACGTCACGGAGGCATCTTGCTGTTTTCAGAGGGGTGAGAATTAGAATAGAACAAGGTCCTAAGGAAAATTTTCACTACCCATATGCAATGCAACATACATATCACACCAAACACTCATTCATTTATTTGACTCAAGTTTTAAACATCGAGATACAAGTCTCCAAATAAACTAGGCATCGACCTACGTTTTAACGACGAAATTTAAAGATACATGGGGGAATGACTAAAGTTCTCCTCAAAATTCCATGGTAATGTGGCCTTCTCCGGTGGCGCTCTCCTCATAGTCATCATCGTTGCTGATCAAGGGAGCCATGTCTCCTTCTGGGTGAAGATTTTCTCCCATGTCCAGCTGTTCCTCCAAAGTTGCAATGTGAGTGTTCAGCTTCTCGATCCTCTCCAAGAAATCCTTCACTTCATGCTCATGCTCGTACTTGGCTTCCCGTAGGTCAGCCTCGAGGTCAAGCTCGCGGTTCATCAGCCTCTTGATCGTCTTCATGTCTGCGCGTACCCGAAGCTCCAAGGTCCTGATGTGAGTCTCCAAAGTCTGGATATAGGAAATGGTGGAGTCTTCAGTGGGAGTGTTTATGATATTTCCATTGGCATCCCTGCGACAAACCATGCCGAGTCCTGGCGAAATGGGACCACTCCTGTATTCCTCCTGAATACGTCCGAGGGCACGGTGAATCGCCATGTCCCTCCCAAGAATCCAGCTGGGTGCCACAAACTTGAAGTCGATGGGTTCTTTACGATTTCCAAAGGTCTTTCCGGGGATGTGCACCTCGACCCTGTAGCGACCGTCTTGTGGAAAAGACATGATAGGAGTCCCGGTGATGCTTGGCAAAGCAATCCTTATGTCCCTGACGATCTTCACCATCTCTTTGCCAAAGGGCATCGTCGCGTCAGGCTGGCAAAACTCCATGAACAAAACTGGGGTGAAGGTGGCCATCTAGAAAGGTTGAAATAATTGGAGGGAAGTCAGAAATGAACAGATGAGAAAATAAGAATTTTAAATACAAAATAGCAAAAAAAATCCTAAGGCTTTTCCAATCCTAGAGGTTACGTCCTACGGTTAGCGTGTGCTCTGATACCATTTCTGTAGCGACCCGACCTGAAAGGTCGAATCGCCGGTGTTTCCGAACCATCCCAAGATCATGCTGGTACACACACGGTACATCAATGTATATATCAAAGTGAAATCACACAGCTTTATTAATCAAAAATATATCGAGTTCTTTATTACAATAAAAATTACAATAAAGTGGCTGAAGGCCAACTCATGAGATAAAATAAACCAAAGACTTGTAGAAGCTTCAAAGGTAGTTGAGTCCATCTGACTCCAACGTTGCAGTCGTGTAGGTTAGCATATTGAATATGCTGGCAATGTCACAAAAGGGGGTAAAAGTAATCATCTAGTCTATATGCATATTTGGCAGGTGGGGTAGTAAGTTTTGCATAAAGCTAATTTTCTATAACAAGAGAGGGCAAAGCAAAATTTATTACTACATTGTTGGTTGATTAATGAGATGGTTCCACCAACCAATTCTCATACCCAAGTTGTCATTAATACCCACATCATTATAATACTTTGTGTTGAGAATTCCAGATAGTTTCAGTTCCTTTGGCTCAAATTGTCCATGACCGTGGACATGGCTAATCGATTAGGTTTGGGTACTCTACAGAGTTTTGCACATGTTCCCCACAAGATTTGATCACCTTAATTCATTGCAGATCCCAGTACTCCGCCGAAGGCATTCATATAGAGTCATATTTTGTTCTAAGTATTGAGTTGTAATTCTTGAGTTGTAAGTAAATAAAAGTGTGATGACCATCATTATTAGAGCATTGTCCCATGTGATAAAAGGATGTGGGAAGCTATGATTCCCTCACAAGTTGGGATGAGACTCCGTACTATATAAAAAAAGAGGCCAAAGATGCCCACAAATATATATATATATATATAAATGAGAGAAAAGAGAGAAGGGACAATGCTACTATCTTTTTTTCCACACTTGTGCTTCAAAGTAGCACCATGATCTTCATGATAGAGAGTCTCCTATTTTGTCACTTTCATATACTAGTGGGAATTTTTCATTATATAACTTGACTTGTATATTCAATGATGGGGTTCCTCAAAATGCCCTAGGTCTTCATGAGAAAGAGGGTTGGATGCACACCCACTTAGTTTCTTTTTGAGCTTTCGTACACTTATAACTCTGGTGGATCCGTTGCATGGAAATCCCTACTCACTCATATTAATATCTATTAATGGGCATCTCCATAGCCCGTTGATACGCCTAGTTGATGTGAGACTATCTTCTCCTTTTCTTCACAACCTCCACTATATTCTATTCCACCTATAGTGCTATATCCATGGCTCACACTCATGTATTCCTGAGAGTTGAAAAGGTTTGAGAACATAAAAGGTGTGAAACAATTGCTTGTCTTGTCATCGGGGTTGTGCATGATATAAATACTTTGTGTGGGGAAGATGGAGCATAGCTAGACCATATGAATTTGTAGGGATAACTTTCTTTTTCCATGTTATTTCAAGAGACACAATTGCTTTGTTAGTATGCTTGAAATATTACTATATATGTCAACATTAAGATTTTGTTTTGATTCTTATGGATCTAAGCATTCTTGCCACAATAAAGAAGATTGCATTGATAAATATGTTAGGTAGCATTCACACTTCATAAATTATTTCCTTTATCATTTACCTACTCGAGGACGAGTAGGAATTAAGCTTGGGGTGCTGATATGTCTCCAACGTATCTATAATTTATGAAGTATTCATGCCATGTTTACAATAAATCTATAATATTTTGGTATGATTTTATTAGAACTAACCCGCACTGATGCTGTTTTCAACAGGACTACCATGGTGCATTTTTGTGTAGAAATAAAAGTTCTCGGAATGGGCTAAAAATTTATGGAGAATATTTTTTGGAAAATATAAAAAATACTAGAGCAAAAAGATACCGGAGAGGAGTACAAAGGAGGCCACAAGCCACTAGGGGCACGGCCACCCTGCTGGCCGCGCCTAGCAAGCTTGTGGGCCCCTCGGGAGTCCTCTTGACGTGATTCCAATGCCAAGTGCTCCTATAAATCCTAAAAACCCCAGAAAGAAACCTAGATCGGGAGTTCCACCGCCACAAGCCTCCAGAGCCACGAAAAACCAATCGGGAGCCCGTTCTGACACCTTGCCGGAGGGGGAAACCATCATTGGAGGCCATGTTCATCATCCCGGCGGTCTCCATGACAAGGAGGGAGTAGTTCACCCTCGGGGCTGAGGGTATGTCTTAGTAGCTATGTGTTCGATCTCTCTCTCTCTCTCTCTCTCTCGTGTTCTTGAGATGGCACGATCTTGATGTACCGCGACCTCTATTAATATAGATGAATCGTATGGAGTTTTCTACTCTCTATTTTCTTGTGATGAATTGAGTTTTCCTTTGAAATTTTCTTATCGGATTGAGTCTTTAAGGATTTCAGAACACTTGATGTATGTCTTGCGATGGTATATCCATGGTGACAATGGGATGTTCTATTGATCCACTTGATGTATGTTTTGGAGATCAACTTGCGGGTTCCGTGACCTTTGAAATCTATGCATAGGGGTAGGCACATGTTTTCATCTTGAATCTCCGGTAGAAACTTTGGAGCACTCTTTGAAGTTATTTGTATTGTATTGAACATGATGAATCTGAAATTGTGTGATGCATATGATATAATCAAGCCCATGGGTACTCGTGGTGACATTGGGGTATCTAGGTAACATTAGGGTTTTGGTTGATGTGTATCTTATGGTGTTATTTTGTCACGAATTCTAGGGCTGTTTGTGACACTTATAGGGATATCTCATAAGATTGATCGGAAAAGATAATTTTGAGGTGGTTTCGTACCCTAAAATAATTTCTTCGTTTGTTCTCCACTATTTGTGACTTTGGAGTGAACTCTTTGTCGCGCGAGAGGGACTTATATATGATTCAACTCTGTTAGTATTGTTGAGAGATTGCACTAGTGAAAGTATGAACCCTAGGCCTTGTTTCTAATCATTGCAATACGGTTTGTTCTCTTTTATCATTAGTTACCTTTCTGTTTTTATATTTTCAGATTACAAAAACCTATATCTACCATCCATATTGCACTTGTATCACCATCTCTTCGCCGAACTAGTGCACCTATATAATTTACCATTGTACTGGGTGTGTTGGGGACACAAGAGACTCTTTGTTATTTGGTTCTAGGGTTATTTGAGAGAGACCATCTTCATCCTATGCCTCCCATGGATTGATAAACCTTAGGTCACCCACTTGAGAGAAATTTGCTACCGTCCTACAAAACTCTATGCTTGGAGGCCCAACACGAGTCTACAAGAAGAAGGTTGCATACTAGACATCAAGTACTCATGTTAATCCAACGTGTATCCCATTATCAAGTTCAATGAGGATTTTTCAAGATTATCAAAGGAGTAGTTAATGCATTTCACAGAACAAGCATTGCGGGTTTTAGGAGGTTCCCCATCTCCATGAGTACAAAGTACCACTAAATGTTTTGGTGTTTCGTGTTCCATATCCATAACTAAAGATATAAAATAACTACTAACAAAAAATCAAACAGATAATAGAAAAATAAAAATTACTTAGTGATAAAGCAAACAAGCACACACGAGATTAGCAACCACTACGCTATTGCTCCCCGCCAACGACACTAGAAAAAGATCTTGATAACCCACAAGTGTAGGGGGTCGCTTGTAGCCTTTTTCGATAAGTAAGAGTGTCGAACCCAACGAGGAGCTAAAGGTAGAATTAATACTCTCTCAAGTTCTATCGACCACCGATACAACTCTACGCACACTAACGCTTACTTTACCTAGAACTAGTATGAAACTACTTTGCGGGAATAAAACTAGAAGTGTTTTGTAGCTGTAAAGATAGTTTTGAAAGATAATAAAGAACATTGAAATAAAATTTAGGTGTTGTTTTAATAAAAGAACAATAGAAGTAAATAGTTTAGTAGAAAGCTTTTTGTGTAATGCAAGAGAAAGATTGTCCATAGGCAATTGAATATAACATGATAGATACTTGTCATATGAATTGAGGGAGAGGCATACACTAACACACTTTCTCTACTTGGATAATTTGCACTTACAATTGGACCTCTAGCAAGCATCTGCAACTACCAAAGATCATTCAGGTAAAACCCAACCATAGAATTAAACATAAAGTTCCCTTTACTCCCATACACAAACCATCCCCTTACTCAGATTTGTGTTTCCGTCACTCACCAACCCACTATAAGCGAATCATGAACATATTGCAAACCCTCCAGCGGGATTCCTTCATGTATGCATCTCACGAAAGGCACCTTAGGACAGCACCATATCAACATACAACTCATATCAATATCATACCAAAATTAACTCGTAGGACTAAAGAAATCTACTCAAACATCATAGGATAGCCACACATCATTGGATAATAATATATAGCATTAAGCACCATGTTCAAGTAGACATTACAATGGGGAAGAGAGGTTTTACACCGCTGCATAAAGGGGTGAGAGTTGGTGGTGACGGTGGCAAAGTTGTTGGTGTAGATCACTGTCACGATGGATGCCCCGGTGACGCTCTGACGCGACTGGGAGAGAGGGGAGCGAGCACCCATTCTTCTTCTTCTTCTTCTTCCTTGTCCTCCTACCTAGGTGGGAGGAGGTTTTCCCCTCTGGTCCATGGATGCCATGGCTCCTAGAGGGCAAGAGCCCCTCCGAGATTGGATCTCTCTATGTTTCTCTTCTATTTCCGCGACTGGTTTCTAATCCCCTCACCAGTTCCTAAATATCCGTAGATATGTAACTCCAACCGGGCCCAAATTTTGAGGGGATTTTTATCGCGAAAATATATTTCTTGCTGCAGAAGGGGAGCCTCAACCGACTTAAGGGCTGGCCACAAGCCATCAGGGCATCCCCCGAGGCCGCGCCCTCTTGGCTTGTGGGGCCCTCATTCATGGTCTTGCGTTGATTCTGACTCCCAAAATTCACATATATTCCAAAAATTCTCCGTAATTTTTATCGCATTTGGACTTCAGTTGATATGGAATTTCTGCGAAACATAAAACACATAAAAACAGGAAATGGAACTAGGCACTGCGTCAGCAGGTTAGTGCTAAAAATAATGTAAATTGGTAAATAATTACTCAAAAACTATCCTAGAATGATAACATAATAGCATGGAACAATCAGAAATTGTAGATATGTTGGAGACGTATCAGACCTATGCTCGGATCGGTCTGGAGGCAGGCCAAGGGGAATTTTACGCCCCACCCACCACCCACTTGGTATCCACTATCGAAGAATTAACCGATATGCTAGACTACGCCTCTGAGGAGGCCGAAGACATGGATGAAGATGTCGACGCCACTGCCCCTCCCACCACTAGACGATGGACAACGACCCCCACCTATGATGTCTAAATGGTGGACACCCCCGACGATAAGGGTGACAACTCCCCTAGAGAGAATGGTGACAAGCCTAGGGACCCTAACAAAAGCCACCCAGGCGTCGATGTCAGCGAAAACGATCGAAAGGGCGCAAGAGTAGGGAAAGAAACACGAGCACAGGAGAAAACGATACCCTGGATAATATAGAAGATCTCGGGGACCCTGTTTCCCCCCAAACAACAACCCAATCACCTGGACAGGAACGAGGATCCGTATAACCCCAAGGATCTCAATGACTCTGAGGATAGCAACTACCTTCCTCCCTTTCAAGAGGAGGTTAGCCTCAGAGCCGAGGATTTCATCGTCCCTGAGAACCCGCTGTATCAAGAACAGTTTAAACGGCAACTTATATCCACCACCCGAAGCTGACGTGGCTTGAGACTGCATCAGTAGTTCCCCAAAGTGGAAGGGATGATGCAGCACAACAACGATAAGCATTTCCCTCAGTTAAGAGACCAAGGTATCTATCCATAGAGGAAGATCACACACCCACGTAAACAACACATGCACACAAATAATAAATACTTGCAACCCGACGCGAAAGAGAGGTTGTCAAGCTCTCTACGGTAATAAGATAGATTAGGTAATGATAGTTTTGGAAAATAGATCTCGCAAGAATACAAAATAAAATAAGTAAACAAAATGTGCAGCAAGGTATTTTTTGGATTAATAGATCTGAAAAGAAAAGATGCAAATAGTAAATTGAAAAGCAATATGTTGGAAAAGTAGACCCGGGGGTCATAGGTTTCACTAGTGGCTTCTCTTATGAGTACAACACACGGTGGGTGAACAAATTATTGTTGGGAAATTGATAGAAGATCAAATAGTCATGACGATATCCAGGAAATGATCATTATATAGGCATCACGTCCAAGATAAGTAGACTGAAACGATTCTGCATCTACTTCTATTACTCCACACATCGACCACTATCCAGCATGCATCTAGTGTATTAAGTTCATGGTAAAACGGAGTAATGCAATAAGAATGGTGACATGATGTAGACAAGATCTATTCATGTAGGAATAGACTCCATCTTGTTATCCTTAATGGAAACGATACATGCGTGTCTTGCTGCCCCTTCTATCACTGGGAAAGAACACCGCAAGACGAAACCCATCACAAAGCATCTCTTCCAATGGCAAGAAAAATCAATCTAGTTGGCCTAACTAAACCAAATATTCGAAGAAGAAATACGAGGCTATATGTAATCATGAAAATAAGAGATCAAACAAGATTGGAATCATATTCACGGATAGAAACTGACCATCAACTCAAAATTCATCGGATCCCAACAAACACACTTCAAAAGTCATTACATCAAATAGATCTCCAAGAGACCATTCTATTGATAATCATAGAGAGAGAGGAACCATTTAGATACTGCTTACAGACTGTAGGTCTATGGTGGACTACTCAAGCATCATCAGAGAGGCACCTATGAAGAAGATGAACCCCTCCGTGATGGTGTTAGATTGGATCTTGAGGTTCTGGAACTTGCAGTGACTGGAATTGTGTTTCGTCGATTCCCCTAGGGTTTTTTAAATATTTGGGAATTTATAGGCTCAATAGTCGGTTGGGGGTAGTCCAAGGTGCCCACCGTCTACCAGGCCGAGCTAGGGGCCTCTGGCGCGCCCTGGTGGAGGGTGGGCACCTTGCGCCCCCTCTTCTAGTGATCTTTGGCCCATCTTCTTCCTTCTGGTCCATAAAAATTCCACACAAATCCCCACAGCGTTTGGGCTCCATTTGGTACTGATTTTCTGCGAAGTAAAAAAACAAACAAAAAACAACAATTGGCACTTTGGCACTATCTTAATAGGTTAGTCCCAAAAAATGATATAAAGTTGCTATAAAATGATTGTAAAACATCCAAGATTGATAATATAACAACATGGAACAAGAAAAAAAAATATAGATACATTGCAGACATATCAAAAGTCTAAAGAAAAATAGAAGCAGCTAAAAGCCGAACAAGATACCCTAAATGAGAGATGGACGAAAGTCCTAGAAGCCAAAGAAGGGTACGACAATGAATGGCCAGATCAAAGCAAAAGCTACCCACACTGACATTTGCCATTGCAATTCGATGACGAGGCTATTGTGCCCGCACCCCCTAGATGCACTCAGGGCAACCAGCCAGACCACGCCCCTCGAGGACGGGATAGGATGACTGGAGAGGCTAATGATCCACTAGCACTCCCCTGTAGGAGAGGAAAGCAGACAACACAACCTGAAGACTCATATGACCTACGCCATGACCTGGATGCTAGAGTAGGTCATACAAGATCCATCTATGGATCTAGAGGGTACACTCCTACTAGACGGGACAGATGCCAAGATTGGCTTGACTAAAATGATAGAGAACGAGAACAACACAGGGTCCGGATAAGAGACGATCTCCGGCATGATGTAGCCCGGGTCAGTGGTGCTGCTCCCAATATGCTTTATAGACGAGGTGATGCAGCATCAGTTCCCCGAAGGGTTTAAACCCGTAAACATTGAACAATAGAACGAGACAATAAACCCGACCGTGTTGACTGAGCATTCATATGCCCCGAGCAGATGATCTCCACGCCATAAAATACTTGCCATTAAAGCTTAAAGGTTTAGCATGACACTGGTTAAACAGCCTCCCTGAAAACTCCATTGGGAGTTGGGAAGAGCTTGAGGACGCTTTCCAAGCTAACTTTCAAGGCACCTATATCCGCCACGCCGGACGCCGATCACTTAAGTCATGTTGTTCAATAGCCCGCAGAGTCAGCCATGCAATTTTGAAATCATTTCTTGACTAAAAAGAACCAGATCATCGACTATACGGATGCCAAGGCAATAGCTTCTTTCAGACACGCCATCCGAGACGAATGGCTAGCCTTTCATCTCGACCAAGACTAGCCGAGAACATTGTTGGCCCTTACCTCACTTATGACCCGCTTTTCCTCAGGAGAGGATAGTTGGCTAGCTCGTCGAAGCAACAACCCCGAAGACCCCGACACCTTCGAAGCTCGGTATGGAAACGGAAAACCACAGTGCAACAAGAATAAGCATCAACATACCAACGGCGATGCCGAGGATACAACCGTAAATGCTAGATTCAACAATTCAAAATTAGGATAATGGAAGAAGCCCTCTAAAAGGAATCGGGATGGACCCATCGCGTTGGACAAAATCTTGGATAGGCCCTACCAGATCCACGGCTCCTCACACAAGACCGCCAATCACACTGACCATAACTGTTGGATAATCAAACATGCCAGCAAAGTCATAGCCTAAGAACAAGGCAAGGGCCCCCATGGTGAAGCCGATGACGAGCATCGCGGCCCAAACAATGGAGGCCAGAAGCAATCCCCCCCCCGAGGTAATAACTATGAACATGATCTATGTCACGCACATACCAAAGAAAGGGTGGAAGTCTGCGCTTCGGGAAGTCTATGCCATTGAACCTGTATCTCGAAAATTCAACCTATGGTTGGCATGCCCGATCACCTTTGACTGTCGGGATCACCTGACCAGTATCTGTCATGGAGGATCGATGGCCCTGGTACTTGACCCCATTATCGATGGATACCACCTAACAAGAATCCTGATGGATGGAGGCAGCAACCTACATCTGATTTACTCAGACATAGTGAGAAAAATGGGAATTGATCCATCAAGGCTCAAACCCAGCAACACCACATTTAAAGGAGTAATCCCAGGCGTCGAAGCCCACTGCTCAGGCACCGTGAATTTGGACGTAGTGTTCGGCTCACCCGGTAACTTTGGCAGCGAAAAACTTGATCTTCAACATCGCCCCTTTCCGCAGCGTCTATCATGCACTACTCGGCCATACAACATTTGCTCGCTTCAACGCCGTCCCCATTACGCATATTTGAAGCTTAAGGTGCCCGGACACAAGGGGGTTATCACTGTCAATGGTAATATAGAGTGCCCACTCCAAATTGAGGAGTAGACAACGGTTCTGGCAGCCGAAGTCTAGGTCGGCAACGAGGCGCCGAAGTCCCAGTCCTCCGTCAAGGCACGATATGTGAGCAAATGAGCCTGAGCACTATCGTAGATTCCTGAGTCTTCCCACTCTCAAGATAAATAGGAAACCGCTCCCCACAATATGGCCCCACTAGACGTAAGGTACGTGCCTCGAAGGCACAATTTCGCACCCAAAATATGACAGGAAGTTGCGGTGACCTTCTACCACGAACCAACTGTTCGGCTTGACCGAGCTATGGTCAAGCCCATCTTTGGGCAACGTAGTTACCATCTAGGATCTACCCAACATCAAGCTAACATATTACGACAGACTCTCAAGACCCTCTTTCATAGGTTTATCCGTCGGTCGCTATCTCCTCCAAAGGAGCACACCCCTCGAGAGCAAATGCACATACGTGTAGCAGGGCATAGTAGGGATGTTAAACCACTCATAAAAGGCCCTGTGTAAACATTTCCTCCGCAAATCTTGTTTTTAAATTATCTGTAACAGTTGCTTCGGCAGTTTGGATTGTACGGCTAGACGTCACGAGTCCATCAGAAATAAAGGCCATTGTTCAAGGAAACTAGTTTGGTACATATTTTCCTTAGATGCGGTTGTAGGGGAACGTAGTAGTAAATAAAAAAAAATCCTATGTGTCACCAAGATCAATCTATGGAGAAACCAGCAATAAGCAAAGGGGGAGTGAATCTTCATACCTTTTAAGATCGCAAAGCGGAAGCGTTACAAGAACACAGTTGGTGGAGTCGTACTCGCAGTGATTCAGATCGCGGTGGATTCCGATGTAAGCGCCGAACAACGGCGCCTCCGCGTTCAACACACGTGCAGCCCGGTGACGTCTCCTATGCCTTGATCTAGTAAGTTGGAAGGAGAGGTTGAGGGAGAGGTCCGGCAGCGCGACAACATGGTGACGGTGGAGCTGTGTGGTACTCCGGCAGGGCTTCGCCAAGCTCTACGGAGGACGAGGAGGAGCAGGGGTAGGGCTGCGCCGAGAGAGAGAGACTTATGTTCTCGGCAACCCCAAAACCCCCACTATTTATAGGAGAAGAGGAGGAGGGGGTGCAGCCCCTAGGGTTCCCACCCTAGGGCTGCGGCCGGCCCTAGATGGCCCTTGGGGCGGCGGCCAAGAGAGGGCAGGAGGGGCGGCGCCCTAGGGTGGGCCTAGGGCCCTCCACGCCTAGGTTTGCCCCCCTTCACCTTTGTCGTGCCTTGGGCTGGGGTGGGAGGTGCACCAGCCCACCTAGGGGCTGGTTCGCTCCCACTCTTGGCCCATGTAGCCTTACGGGGCCCATGGTCCCTCCCGGTGGACCCTCAGAACCCTTTCGGTGGTCCCGGTACATTACCGGTGATGCTCGAAACACTTCCGATGACCAAAACCTCACTTCCTATATATAAATATTTACCTCCGAACCATTCCGTAACTCCTCATGATGTTCGGGATCTCATCCGGGACTCCAAACAACCTTCGGTAACCACATACACAATTTCCCTATAACCCTAGCGTCATCAAACCTTAAGTGCGTAGACCCGACGGGTTCGAGAGACATGTAGACATGATGGAGACACCTCTCCGGCCAATAACCAACATCGGGATCTGGATACCCATATTGGCTCCCACATGCTCCACGCTGATCTCATCGGATGAACCATGATGTCGGGGATTCAATCAATCCCGTATACAATTCCCTTTGTCTACCGGTATGACACTTGCCCGAGATTCGATCGTCGGTATCCCTATACCCTGTTCAATCTCATTACCGGCAAGTCTCTTTACTCATTCTATAACACATCATCCCGTGGATAACTCCTTAGTCACATTGAGCTCATTATGATGACGTCTTACCGAGTGGGCCCAGAGATACCTCTCCGTCACACGGAGTGACAAATCCCAGTCTCGATTTGTGCCAACCCAACAGATACTTCGGGGATACCCGTAGTGTACCTTTATAGCCACCTAGTTACGTTGTGACGTTTGGCACTCCCAAAGTATTCCTATGGTATCCGGGAGTTGCACAATCTCATGGTCTAAGGAAATGATACTTGACATTAGAAAAGCTTTAGCAAACGAACTACACGATCTTGTGCTATGCTTAGGATTGGGTCTAGTCCATCACATCATTCTCCTAATGATGTGATCCCGTTATCAACGACATCCAATGTCCATGGGCATGAAACTATGACCATCTATTGAACAACGAGCTGGCCAACTAAAGGCTCACTAGGGACATATTGTGGTCTATGTATTCACACATGTATTACGGTTTAATTATAGCATGAACAATAGACAATTACCATGAACAAGGTAATATAATAATCACTTTATTATTGCCTCTAGGGAATATTTCCAACAGTCTCCCACTTCCACTAGAGCCAATAATCTAGTTACACTGTGATGTATTGAACACCCATAGAGTTCTGATGTTGATCATGTTTTGCTCATGAGAGAGGTTTAGTCAACGGCTCTATGACATTCAAATCCGTATGTACTTTACAACTGTCTATATCTCAATCCTGGACATATATACGAATGGAGTTGAAGCGGCGCTTGATGTGTCTTGTCTTCTTGTGAAACCTGGGCTCCTTGGCAAGGGCAATAGCTCCAGTGTTGTCACACAGTAGAGTCATCAGGCCCGACGCATTGGGAATCACTCCTAGGTCGGTGATGAACTCCTTCATCTAGACTCCTTCCTGTGCTGCTTCTGAAGCAGCTATGTACTCCGCTTCACATGTAGATGTCGCCACGACTCTTTGCTTGCTACTGCACCAGCTGACTACCCTTCCGTTGAAAATATACACGTATCCTTTTTGTGACTTGGAGTCATCCGGATCTGTGTCGAAGCTAGCATCGACGTAACCCTTTACGACGAGCTGTTCGGCACCTCCATATAAGAGAAACATGTACTTGGTCCTTTTCAGGTACTTCACGATATTCTTGACCGCTGTCCAGTGTTCCGCTCCGCGATCACTTTGGTACCTCCCTACCAAACTTATGGCAAGGTTTATATCAGGACTGGTACACAACATGGCATACATAATACAGGCTATGGCTGAAGCATAGGGGATGACACTCATCTTTTCTCTATCCTCTGCCGTGGTTGGGCATTGAATTGTACTCAATCTCACACCCTATAACACAAGCAAGAACCCCTTCTTGGACTGATCCATATTGAAATTCTTCAATATCTTGTCAAGGTATGTGCTTTGTGAAAGACCTACGAGGCGTCTCGAACTATCTCTATAGATCTTGATGCCTAATATGTAAGCAGCTTCTCCAAGGTCCTTCATTGAAAAACACTTATTCAAGTAGGCCTTTATCATTTCCCATGAACAATATGTCATGCACATATAATATGAGAAATGCTACAGAGCTCCCACTCACTTTCTTGTAAATACAGGGTTCTCCATAATCCTGTATAAATCCAAACACTTTAATCACCTCATTACAGCGAATGCTCCAACTCCGAGATACTTGCACCAGCCCATAGATGGAGCCCTGAAGCTTGCATACTTTGTTAGCATCTTTAGGATCGACAAAACCTTCCGGTTGCATCATATATAGTTCTTCCTTAAGGAAACCATTAAGGAATTCCATTTTGACGTCCATTTGCCAGATCTCATAATCATAAAATGCGACAATTGCTAACATTATTCGGATGAACTTCAGCATCCCTACGGGTGAGAAAGTCTCATCGTAGTCAACTCCTTGAACTTGTCGATAACCCTTGGCGACAAGCCGAGCCTTATAGATGGTCACGTTACCATCTGCGTCAGTCTTCTTCTTAAAGATCCATTTATTTTCTATGTCTCTCTTATCATCGGCAAGTCCACCAAAGTCCATACTTTGTTCTCATACATGGATCCTATCTCGGATTTCATGGCTTCAAGCCATTTGTTGGATTCCAATTCCACCATAGCTTCTTCATAGTTCGAAGGTTCACCGTTGTCCAACAACATGATCTCCAGGACAGGGTTGTCGTACCACTCTAGTGCGGAACGTGCCCTTGTGTACCTTCGATGTTCAATAGCAACTTGATCTGAAGTTTCATGATCATCATCATTAATATCCTCTCCAGCCGGTGCAGGCTCGACAGAAGCAACTTCCTGTGTTGCGCTACTCTCCGGTTCGAGTGGAGGTACAATTACCTCATCAAGTTCTATTTTCCTCCCACTTACTTCTTTCGAGAGAAACTCTTTCTCTAGAAAGGATCCATTCTTGGCAATAAAGACTTTGCCTTCGGATCTGAGGTAGAAGGTATACCCAACAGTTTCTTTGGGGTATCCTATGAAGATGCACTTTTCTGCTTTGGGTTCAAGCTTCTCAGGTTGAAGTTTCTTCACATAAGCATCGCATCCCCAAACTTTCAGAAACAACATATTAGGTTTCTTTCCAAACCACAATTCATACGGTGTCGTCTCAACGGACTTAGACGGTGCCCTATTAAAGTGAATGCGGTAGTCTCTAATGCATATCCCCAAAATGATAGCGGTAAGTCGGTAAGAGACACCATAGATCGCACCATATCTAATAGAGTGCAATTATGACATTCAGATGCACCATTTCGCTGAGGTGTGCCAGGCGGCGTGAGTTGTGAAACAGTTCCACATTTCCTTAGGTGGGAGCGACTAGAGGATTCTGTCAATAACCGAGTCATCCGGAAGATTAACTCCGAGCTGAGACAAGTGGTTGTGCAATCCAGACATTTTGAGTATCTGCACGCTGACAGAACTATTTTCCTCCATGTTACAACTAGAGAACTTGTCGAAGACGGCATATCTCTCGACCCGGGCATGAGCTTGGAAAACCATTCTTAGCTCTTGGAACATATCATATGCTCCGTGTTCCTCAAAACACTTTTGGAGCCCCGGATCTAAGCTGTAAAGCATGTCACACTAAACCAGGGAGTAATCATCATAGCGCAACTTCTAGGCGTTCATAACGTCTTGAGTTACTAGGAAAATGGGTGCGTCACCTAGCGGTGCATGAAGGACATATAATTTCTTGGAAGCTATGAGGATGATCCTCAAGCTATGGACCCAGTAGGTACAATTGCTTCCATCATCTTTCAGCTTTCATTTCTCTAGGAACGCGTTGAAGTTTAGGGCAACATTAGCATGGGCCATTGGATCTACAAGATAGATTGTAAAGACATTATAGACTAAGTTCGTGCTAATTAAGTTCACATAATCAGAATAATTAATGAACTTCCACTTAGATAGACATCTCTCTAGTCGTCCAAGTGACACATGATCCATGTCAACTAGCCTGTGTCCGATCATCACGTGATCCGGACTAGTCATCAATGGTGAACATCTCCATGTTGATCATATCTTCTATATGACTCATGTTCGACCTTTCGGTCTCTCGTGTTCCGAGGCCATGTTTGTACATGCTAGGCTCGTCAAGTCAACCTAAGTGTATTGCGTGTGTAAATCTAGCTTACACCCATTGTATGCGAATGTTAGAACCTATCACACCCGATCATCACGTGGTGCTTCGGAACAATGGACCTTAGCAATGGTGCATAGTTAGGGAGAACACATTTCTTGAAATTTTAGTGAGAGGTCGTCTTATTTAAGCTACCGTAGTTCTAAGAAAATAATATGTAAAACATGATAAACATCACATGCAATCATATAGTGACATGATATGGCCAATATCATCTTGCTCCTTTGATCTCCATCTTCAGGGCACCATGATCATCATTGTCACCGGCACGACACCATGATCTCCATCATCGTGTCTTCATGAAGTTGTCTCGCCAACTATTACTTCTACTACTAAGGCTAACGGTTAGCAATAAAGTAAAGTAATTACATGGCGTTGTTGATTGACACGCAGGTCATACAATAAATTAAGACAACTTCTATGGCTCCTGCCGGTTGTCATACTCATCAACATGCAAGTCGTTAATCCTATTACAAGAACATGATCAATCGCATACATCACATATATCACATCACACCCTTTCGCCATATCACATCACACAGCATGCAGCAAAAAAAAGTTAGACGTCCTCTAATTGTTGTTGCAAGTTTTTACGTGGCTGCTATAGGTTTCTAGCAAGAACATTTCTTACCTACACAAAAACCACAACGTGATATTCCAATTGCTATTTACCCTTCATAAGGACCCTCTTCATCGAATCTGATCCGACTAAAGTGGGAGAGACAGACACCTGCTATCCACCTTATGCAACAAGTGCATGTCAGGCGGTGGAACCAGTGTCACGTAAGCATACGTGTAAAGTCGGTCCGGGCCGCTTCATCCCACAATGAAGCTGAATCAATATAAGACTAGTAACGGCAAGAAAATTAACAAAATCGACGCCCACAACAACTTGTGTTCTACTCGTGCATAGATTATACGCATAGACCTAGCTCATGATGCCACTGTAGGGGAACGTAGTAGTAAATCAAAAAAATTCCTACGTGTCACCAAGATCAATCTATGGAGAAACCAGCAACGAGCAAAGGGGTAGTGCATCTTCATACCTTTGAAGATCGCAAAGCGTAAGCGTTACAAGAATGCGGTTGGTGGAGTCGTACTCGCAGTGATTCAGATCACGATGGATTCTGATCTAAGCGCCAAACAACGGTGCATCCGCGTTCAATACACGTGCAGCCTGGTGACGTCTCCTACGCCTTGATCCAGCAAGGAGGAAGGAGAAGTTGAGGGAGAGCTCTAGAAGCACGACGGCGTGGTGACGGTGGAGCTGCGTGGTACTCCGGCAGGGCTTCGCCAAGCTCTACGGAGGACGAGGACGAGGAGGGGAGGGCTGCGTCGAGAGAGAGAGACTTGTGTTCTCAGCAGCCCCAAAAACCCCACTATTTATAGGAGGAGGGGAGGAGGGAGCACATCCCCTAGGGTTCCCACTCTAGGGCTGCGGTCGTCGAAGACGCGGAATAATAGTGAATAGAGAGAAAGATTCTTCTGATTTTCTTGTTCCTGAAAATATTCTATCTATCTACTAGATGCCGTAGAGAATTTAGAATATTCATGTCTTTCAATTCTCATACTCGTAATTGGAAAGTTATGGCCCTAGATGGCCCTTGTGGCGGCGGCGGCCAAGAGAGGGGAGGAGGGGCGGCGCCCTAGGGTGGGCCTAGGGCCCTCCACGCCTATGGTTCCCCCTCCACCCTTGTTGCGCCTTGGGCTGGGGTGGGAGGCGCACCAGCCCACCTATGGTCTGGTTCCCTCCCACTCTTGATCCATATAGCCTTCCGGGGCCCGGGGCCCCTCCCGGTGGACTCCGGAACCCTTTCGGTGGTCCCGGTACATTACTGGTGATGCCCGAAACACTTTCGATGACCAAAACCTCACTTCCTATATATTAATCTTTACCTCTGTACTATTCCGGAACTCCTAGTGACGTCCGGGATCTCATCCGAGACTCCGAACAACCTTCAGTAACCACGTACACAATTTCCCTATAACCCTAGCATGATCAAACCTTAAGTGTGTAGACCCTACGGGTTCGGGAGGCATGTAGACATGACCGAGACACCTCTCCGGTCAATAACCAACATCGGGATCTGGATACCCATGTTGGCTCCCACATGCTCCACGATGATCTCATCGGATGAACCATGATGTCAGGGATTCAATCAATCCCGTATATAATTTCCTTTGTCTACTGGTATGACACTTGCCCGAGATTCGATCATCGGTATCCCTATACCCTATTCAATCTCGTTACCGGCAAGTCTCTTTACTCGTTCTATAACACATCATCTCGTGGCTAACTCCTTAGTCACATTGAGATCATTATGACGATGTCTTACCGAGTGGGCCCAACGATACCTCTCCGTCACACGGAGTGACAAATCCCAGTCTCGATTCATGCCAACCCAACAAATACTTTCGGGGATACCCGTAGTGTACCTTTTTAGCCATCTAGTTATGTTGTGATGTTTGGCATACCCAAAGTATTCCTATGGTATCTGGGAGTTGCACAATCTCATGGTCTAAGGAAATGATACTTGACATTAGAAAAGCTTTAGCAGACGAACTACACGATCTTGTGCTATGCTTAGGATTGGGTCTAGTCCATTACATCATTCTCATAATGATCTGATCCTGTTATCAACGACATCCAATGTCCATGGTTATGAAACCGTGACCATCTATTGATCAACGAGCTAGCCAACTAGAGGCTCACTAGGGACATGTTGTGGTCTATGTATTCACACATGTATTATGGTTTCTGGTTAATACAATTATAGCATGAACAATAGACAATTACCATGAACAAGGAAATATAAGAATCACTTTATTATTTCCTCTAGGGCATATTTCCAATAGTGTGCGGCTAATAAACCGGGGCTCGACTATAAAACTTGCCCCAAGCATCATGCCAACACTATGTTTCATCTTATGTGCTCTCCATCTCGGATATTGCATTATATGAATCGGTCCCGAATTATGTCTTGGGTCAATAGTTGGGTTGCCCGGCTCCTATGTTTACCCTCTTACATTTTGCATGTTTGGCTAGGAGGGTAAAGGGAGAACCACTAGGATTGTACTTCTAGCTAGCCTGGTTAAGTACCTGATTGGAGAAAGCCGAAAACTGACTGTCATAATAAGCGCGAATTAGTCGGTGATGACGCACAATTATAGGGGGTCAATAGTAGTCCTTTCGATAAGTAAGAGTGTAGAACCCAAAGAGGAGCAGAAGGAAATGACCAGCGGTTTTCAGCAAGGTAATTTCTACCAGCACTGAAATTGTAGGTAACACGTAGTTCGATATCAAATTCACATGATCACTTGCAACATGACTTCTCCCATGACCTCAAAGACAAAGGTAAATACTCACAAATAATATTCATGCTCAAGATCAGAGGGGTATTGAATAGCATGAGGGATCTGAACATATAATCTTCCACCAAATAAACCATATAGTAATCAACCACATAATGTAATCAACACTACTAGTCACCCACATGTACCAATCTAAGGTTCCGGTACAAAGATTGACCACAAGAGATGAACTAGGGTTTGAGAGGAGATGGTGCTATTGAAGATGTTGATGAAGATTGGTCTTCGAAAGATTAGAGGGTTGTTGGTGATGGTGATGGCTCCGATTTCCCCCTCTGGGAGGGAAATTCCCCCGGCGGAATCGCTCCGCCGGAGGGCAAAAGTGCTCCTGTCCAAGTTCTTCCTCGCGACGGCGGTGTTTCATCCCGAAAGACCCCTCCTAATTTTTTCTAGGTCAAAAGACCTTAAGTTCCCGAAGTTGGGCATCAGAGGTGGGTCGGGCTGAGCACAACCCACCAGGGCGTGCCTGGGGGGCTAACGCGCCATCGTGTCTTGTGCTCACCAGGTGCCCCCGGTAGTTATTTGCTCCGATATTTTGATATATTCCAAAATAATTTTTTGTAAAGTTTCAACTCATTTGATGATGTGCAGAAAAGTTATCTCTGATATGCTTTTTTAGGTCCAGAATTCTGGCTACCAGCATTCTTCCTCTTTGTGCAAACCTTGCATATTATGAGAGAAAAGGCATTAGAATTACTCCATAAAGCATTATTATGCATAAAAAAATTTAAATAATAGTAGCAAATCATGATGCAAAATGGACATATCAATCCTCCAAGCTTAGACCTCGCTTGCCGTCAAGCAAAAGCCGATATCGAAAAACATGTCCACATGGTTTGAGAGAGAAGTGTCGATAAAAACAAAATATGGACATAGTAGCAACATGCTTATTGTCATAGCAAGAAACGTTATCATAGGACTCTTTAATATAACTTTTATTCTATAACATCATCATCTAACTTCTCATCAAAAAGTAACAATTCATCACAATATATAAGTATAAAGGATAAACCTTATTGGAAACTAACAAACTATGTTCTCAGTCAACTTTGCAACTACAATTCATCATATTTTCAGGAAGGGTGTCATGTCCGAGCCTTTTGGAAAGTTCACATACTCAACCATCATTTAATATTCTATGATTTCTAACACTCACAACATACTCATGAGGAAAATGTTTCAACTGGATAGAAATATAGGAACTTATAGCTTCGCCTCCCAACGTATTCCCCTCAAGGGTGATGTCAACAATAATAACTCATGCTCCCTCATATCCAAGTAGATATGTGTGCCTAGGTCTTTTCTCACCACATGATGCTTGCAAAAATAGAATAAAATAAAAAGTAATAGGGGAGAATACTTTGACTCTTTCATAAAAGTAAAATATAGGCCCTTCGCAGAGGGGAGCAAAGGTTGTCATGTGCTTTTTAGTTTGTATGCCAAATCCCTTAGTACAAAAGAACGTTGATACATCCATTTTGCATCATGATTTAGTACTGTTATTTATAATATTTTTATGCATAATAATGCTTTGGGGAGTAATTCTAATGCCTTTTCTCTCACAATTTGCAAGGTTTACATCAAGAGGAAGAATGCCGGCAACTGGAATTCAGCACCCCAAAAAAGCACATCAGAGATACCTATTCTGCACAACTGCAATGAAGCTAAAAATTCAAGGGGAATATTTTTATATTAAATAAGAATTTTTTGAGCAAAGAACTACTGGAGGGGGGCCACCAGGTGGCCACCCTCCACCAGGGGGAAGGCGCGCCCTGGTTGAGGGTGGGCACCCAGGCCCACCTCTAGAGCCCATCTTCTAGTATTTAGTGCCAAAAAACCTAGAAACAACAAGGAGAGGACTTTCGGGATGAAGCGCTTCTGCCACGAGGCGGAACCTGGGCAAGAGCACTTTTGCCCTCCAGCGGAGCGTTTCCGACGGGGGAACTTCCCACCCGGAGAGGGAAATCGAAGCCATCGTCATTACCAACAAACCTCTCATCTTGGGGAGGCCATTCTTCATTAACATCTTCAATAGAACCATATCCTCTCAAACCCTAGTTCATCTCTCATGTTCAATCTTTGTACCGGAACCTCAGATTTGTACTTGTGGGTGACTAGTAGTGTTTATTACCTTGTGTAGTTGATTTTTATATGGTTTATTTGGTGGAATATTATATGTTCAGATCAATTATGATATTCAATACACCTCTGATCTTGAGCATGCATATTATTTTTGAGTAGTTACTTTTGTTCTTGAGGTCACGGGAGAAGTCATGTTGCAAGTACTCATGTAACTTTGATATTTATTCGATACTTTGATGATATGTATGTTGTGATTCCCTTAGTGGCGTCATGTGAATGTTGACTACATGACAATTCACCATCCATGGGCCTAAGGGAATGCATTGTGGAGTAGTTATTAGATGACGGGTTGCGAGAGTGACAAAAACTTAAATCCTAGATTATGTGCTACTTCGTAAGGGGCTGATTTGGGTCCACATGTTTAATACTATGGTTAGACTTTGTCTTAATACTTTTCTTGTAGTTGTAGATGCTTGCGAGGGGGTTAATCATAAGTAGGTTGTTCGTTCAAGTAAGAAATCGCCTTAGCACCGGTCCACCCACATATCAAATTATCAAAGTAGCGAACACAAATCAAACCAACATGACGAAAGTGGCTAGACGAAATTCCCGTGTACCCTCAAGAACACTTTGCTTATCATAAGAGATACTTTTGGCATGTCCTTTGCCACAAAAGGATTGGGATACCTTTCTGCACCTTACCTATTGTTACCGTCAATTGCTCGTTACAAATTACCTTGCTATCAAAACACTTTCTACTTATAATTTCAGTGCTTGCAGAAATTACCTTGATGAAAACCGCTTATCATATCCTTCTTCTCCTCGTTGGGTTAGACACTCTTATGTATCAAAAGGACTATGATTTATTCCCTATACTTGTGGGTTATCAAGAATCTTTTCTGGTGCTGTTGTCGGGGAGTGAAGCGCTCTTGGTAAGTGGAAATCAGTAAGGAAAAACTTATACTACATGCTGAAATTTACCGTCACTTGTTACTATGGAAATTAATCCTTTAAGGGGGGTTTTCGAGGTATCTTCACCTTGTACGGAACCACAATTAGTTGCCTTTGAACCTACAACACCTACTGAAAATATTAGTTATGAAATTCCTTTGGGTATGTTAGAACAACTGCTAGCTAGTCCTTATGCAGGAGATGGAACTGAACATCCTGATATGCACCTAATCCATGTGGAAGAAATTTGTGGACTATTTCAGCTTGCAGGATTATCTGGGGATGAAGTTAAGAAGAAGGTTTTCCCTTTATCTTTGAAGGAAAATCATTGACATGGTATAGGATATGTGATGATATTGGATCATGGAACTGGAATCGTTGGAAATTGGGATTCCACAAAAAGTTTTATCCTATGCATCTAGTTCAGCGTGATCGAAATTATATATATAATTTATGGCCACCTGAAGGATAAAGTATCCCTCTATCTTTGGGGAGGCTTAAGTCAATGTTATATTCATGCGCCAATCATGATATCCCGAGAGAAGTTATCATTCAGAATTTTTATGCTCGGCTTTCTCATAATGATCAAACCATGCATGATACTTCTTGTACTTGTTCTTTTATGAAGAAGACTGTTGACTTCAAGTGGGATTTCTTGAAAAGAATTAAATGCAACTTTGAAGATTGGGAACTTGAGAAGGTAATGAGTTAGGTATAAAGCTTGAATTTGATTGTGTTAAATATTTTATGAATACCGATGCTTTTCATAGGTTTAGCACTAAATACAGACTTGACTCTGAGATTGTAGCCTCTTTTTGTGAATCATTTGCTACTCATGTTGATCTCCCTAAAGAGAAGTAGTTTAAATATCACCCCCTATTAAATAATAAATTAAGGAGCCGGTCATAGCTAAAGAAGAAACTATCATTTACAATGTTGATCCACTTGTGCCTACTGCTTATATTGAAGAACCACCTTTCCCTGTTAGGATAAAGGAACATGCTAAGGTATCAAATGTTGTTCGCAAAAGTAATATTAGAACACCTAAGCCGTATGAACAAATTAAAGTAGAACCTAGTGTTGATATGGTTAAAGATCTCTTGGTAGAAAATATTGATGGGCGTGTCATTTACTTCTGTGATGAAGCTGCTAGAATTGCTAAACCCGATGAAAAAGACAAACATAGACCCGTAGTTGGCTTGCCTATTGTCTCAGTCAAACTTGGAGATCATTGTTAACATGGCATATGTGATTTGGGTGCTAGTGTGAGTGCTATCCCTTTTTACCTTATATCAACATATTGTGAATGACATAGCACCTGCTGAAATAGAAGATATGGATGTCACTATTAAACTTGCTAATAGATATACCATCAGACCACTTGGCATTCTTAGAGATGTTGAAGTCTTGTGTGGGAAAGTAAAATATCCTATGAATTTTCTAGTTCTTGGCCCCCCACAAGATGACTTTTGTCCCATTACTCTGGTAGACCTTTCTGGAACAGTGTTAGTGCTAAGATAGATTGTAAAAAAGAAACTGTCAGTGTTGAGTTTGGTGATGTGTCTCAAGAGTTTAATTTTTCCAAGTTTAGTAGATAACCTCATGATAGAGAATTAACTAGTAAGGATGAAATAATTGGTCCTTCTTGTATTGTCGTTCCTCCTATCGATCCACTGGAACAATATTTGCTAGACCATGAAAATGAATTGCACTTTCGTGAAAGAAATGAATCAAATAAAATTTCCATTGAATAACAACCTCTTCTGAAACACAATTTGCCTATTGAAACTCTTGGAGGTCCTCCTCCACCTAAAGGTGATCCCGTGTCTGAACTAAAACAATTGCCTCACACTCTGAAATATGCTTACCTTGATGAGAAAAAGATATATCCAATTATTGTTAGAGTTAACCTTTCACAGCATGAAGAAGAAAGATTATTGAAAATTCCGAGGAAGCACCGGGCTGCTATTGGATATACTCTTGATGATGTAAAGGAAATTAGCGCCACTCTATGTCATCACAATATTAATATGGAACCTGATGGTAAACTCGTAGTTGATCATCAACAACGACTGAATCCCAAGAGCAAAGAAGTGGTAAGAACTGAAGTATTAAAGCTTCTGGAAGTAGGTATAATCTATCCCCTAACTGATAGTAGATGGGTGAGTCCCATTCATTATGTCCCTAAAAAAGGAGGTATCACTATTGTTCCTAATGATAAAAATGAGCTTATTCCACATATAATTGTTACTAGTAATAGGATGGTAATTGATTTTAGAAAATTAAACTAAGCTACTAGAAAAGATCATTACCACTTGCCTTTTATTGATCAAATGCTTGAAAGATTATCTAAGCACACACACTTTTGTTTCTAGATGGATATTCTGGTTTCTCTCAAATACCCCTGACACAATATGATCAAGAGAAAACCATCTTTACTTGTCCTTTTGGAACCTATGCTTATAGACGTATAGCTTTTGGTTTATGGAATGCACCTGCTACCTTTCAAAGATGTATGACTGCTATATTCTCTGGTTTTTGTGAAAAGATTGTGGAGGTTTTCATGGATGATTTTTTTGTTTACGGATCTTCTTTTGATGATTGCTTAAGAAACTTTGATCGAGTTTTGCAAAGATCTGAAAAAAACTAATCTCGTCTTGAATTGGGAGAAGTGACACTTTATGGTTAATGAAGGTATTTTCTTGGGGCATAGGATCTCCGAACGAGGTATTGAGGTGGATTATGCTAAAGTTGATGCAATTGAGAAAATGACATGTCCTAAAGATATGAAAGGTATTCGAAGTTTCCTTGGTCATGCTGGTTTCTACAGGAGGTTTATTAAATACTTGTAGAAGATTTCTAGGCCTCTTACTAACCTTCTACAAAAGGATATTCCCTTTGTTTTTGATGATGATTGCATGGAAGCCTTTGAAACACTAAAGAAAGCCTTAACCACTGCACCAGTTGTTCAACCACCTGATTGGAACTTGCCTTTGGAAATTATGTGTGATGCTAGTGATTATGTTGTTGGTGTTGTTCTAGGAAAAAGATTTGATAAGAAATTAAATGTTATCCATTATGCTAGCAAAACTCTAGAGAGTGACCAAAGAAATTATGCCACTACTGAAAAAGAATTTTTTAGCAATAGTGTTTCCTTGTGATAAATTCAGACCTTACATTGTTGATTCCAAAGTTATTGTTCAAACTAATCATGATGCTATAAATATCTTATGGAAAAGACATATGCGAAACCTAGACTCATTAGGTGGGTTGTCTTGCTTCAGGAATTTGATTTACATATCCTTGATAGGAAGGGAGCTAAGAACCCCATAGCTGATAACCTGTCTATGTTAGAAAATATTCTTGATGACCCACTAACTATAGATGATAGCATTCCTGATGAACAACTAGCTGCAATAAATGTCTCTGAAAACACTCCATGGTATGTTGGTATGCTAATTAAATTGTTGCTAAACATATTCCACCTAGTTTCACATACCAACAAAAGGAAAAAAATCTACTATGACTTAAGACACTACTTTTGGGATGACCCACATCTTTATAAAGGAGTAGATGGTATTACTAGATGTGCTGTACCCGAGCATGAACAGGAACAAATCTTACGGAAATGTCATTCCGAAGCTTATCGAGGACATCATGCTAGAGATAGAACTGCTCATAAGGTATTACAATCTGGTTTTTATTGGCCTACTCTCTTCAAGGATGCTGATAAGGTTGTCTCGTCTTGTGATGAATGTCAGAGAATTGGTAATATTGGTAAGCATCAAGAAATGCCTATGAACTATTCACTTGTTGTTGAACCATTTGATGTTTGGGGCTTTTATTATATGGGACCTTTTCCTTCCTCTAATGGTCATACTCATATTTTGGTTGTTGTTGATTATGTCACTAAGTGGGTAGAAGCTATTCCAACTAGTAGTGTTGATCATCATACTTCCATTAAAATGCTTAAAGAAGTTATTTTCCCAAGGTTTAGAGTCCCTAGATATCCAATAACTGGTGGTGGTTCACACTTCTTTTCATGGTGCTTTCCATAAAATGCTTGCTAAATATGATGTTAACCATAGAATTGCATCACCCTATCATCGTCAATTTAGTGGTCAAGTTGAACTTAGCAATAGAGAAATAAAATTCATATTACAAAAAACTGTTAATAGGTCTCGAAAGAATTGGTCTAAGAAATTAGATGATGCACTTTAGGCTTATAGAACAGCATATAAAAATCCTATGGGTATGTCTCCATACAAGATGGTCTATGGGAAAGCTTGTCATTTGCCTCTAGAATTAGAACATAAATCAGTTTGGGCAATCAAAGAACTAAACTATGACTTCAAACTTGCTGGTGAAAAGAGGTTATTTGATATTACCTCATTAGATGAATGGAGAACTCCAAGCTTATGAAAATGCAAAAGAAAAGGTTAAAACATGACATGACAAAAGAATCCAAAAGCGAGGATTCAAAGTTGGAGAATATGTTCTTTTGTACAATTCTCGCTTCAGATTTTTTGCAGGAAAACTTCTCTCCAAATGGGACGGACCCTATGTTATCGAATAAGTTTATCGCTATGGAGCTATTAAGATTAGTAATGCCAAGGTACCCGAAGGTGATATATGGACAAAGAATTAAACACTATATCTCATGTACGCCTATTAATGTTGAAAGCAATGTTATCCAAACCATGACACCGGAGAAGCACATAAAAGAAACCTTCCAGAACACTCCAGAATCGTGAAAATAAAGAGGTACATTATACGGTAAGTAAACAGTCTCTGAAAAATCCACAAGAATATTTTCTATCGGTTTTGAATATTTATGAATTTTAGGAAATAAAAAATAAACTGGAAGGTAACCGAGGAGGGCACGGAGTACCAGGGTGCGGTTGCCATCCCTGTCGTGCCCTGGTGGAGCGTTCCCACCTCGGGAACCTTCCCGAGTCCGTTTTCCTTTTGTTTGCTTGGTTTCCAAGAAAAAATTTCTCTATATATAACCCCTACTATTTCGACCATCGCATCGCGAGATTTTCTTCTGTGCTAGTTTCGTGCTGTTTTCCTGGCAGATCTAAAAATATGTCGTCCCAAGATTCTGAGGGATAGAGCCATGTGTCCAATTATGTCACTAATCCAACTATCTTTGGGGACATTTAACCCTACTTGCACCAATCTGGAGGAAATAGAAGACACTCAACCAGATGGTGGCTCAGATGAAGATGAAACTCCACTACCTCAACTTGGAGATATCCACGTGGAGTTCAAGAAGTCAAGCTTCCTAATGGTAGGAGTATACCCAATACTCCTTTTATCCCTTCTTGTTTTCTGCAGGAGAGCAAGGCAGCTCTATGCAAAAGGATATTGAAACTTGAAAAGAAAGAGAATGGTGATTTGAGGGAATAATACTTCATCCTCAAGCGTAAATTAGCAAAGAAGTGTGACGCCTCACCACCACCTTCATCATCACCACCACCAAAGGAGATCTAAGTACACGGGTATGGGCACTCCCCTTGGCTTGAGCTAAGCTTGGGGGAGGTGGCCCGGTATCGTATCACCATCACTTTTTATCTTTTGCTTCTTACTTTCGATCTCTAGGCTTTTCATGTTTTAGTTGAATAAAAGTTTAGTATGATCTATCTTCGAGTGCTAGATTCGTGGTGTATCCTTCTATTGAATCGAGTGAGAGTTATATAATAAAAGTTTAGTGTGAGCCTTTGCCCCTTTACTTTGTTGTTGCAACCTTGATGAAGGAAAATAAATGAAAAAAGGTCATATGATAATCTTATGGTGAGTAATAACATCACACTAAAAAAGGTATAAATGGTAAAATTTATTGTAGATTGGCAAACATAGCATTAGTCAATGATGCAATTCACGGAAGAATTAATTACGGAAGAGAAGATTCACATGCAAATATACTATCATGAACATCTTTTATGATTGTGAGCCCCCATTAAATATTATATGCCAAAATTGTTGACGTTCGACAAGGAAAACAACATAATGATTTATGCTAGTTCATATTCACGTAGTAGTTATATTGTCATAGATCCTTTAACATGTGGTGCTTTCCCAATATCTTTGCTAGCCAAAAACTCCACACTAAGTAGAGATACTACTTGTGCATCCAAAAACCCAAAATCCAAACTCATGTTTGAGAGTCCACCATACCTACCTATGGATTCAATAAGATCCTTCAAGTAAGTTGTCATCGATGCATAAATGCAATAAAAAGTGCTTCTGAAAAGTTTTGGATCAATTAGTGTAAGATAAAACTGAGGATTTGCAGGAATTTGTGATGGCAAAGTATAAAAGCGACGGAATGCATAATAAAGGTTGCTATCGCAAGAGTCAATGCAACGTGACCTTCTTTTGCGCTAAGGGATTTGGCATACAAACTAAAAAGCGCACGACAACGTCTGCTTACCACTACGAAGGGCCTATATTTTACTTTTATGTACTTACTTTTATGCAAGAGTGAACGCATTCTTCTCTATTCCTTTTTTTACTCCTTTGGCAAGCATCATGCGGTGAGGAAAGATCTAGGCACATATCACCTATTGGATATGAGTGAGCATGAGTTATTATTATTGACATCACCCTTGAGGTGAATAGGTTGGGAGGCAAACTATGAGCCCCTATCTTTCTATGTGTCTGGTTGAAACATTTTGTCCATGGGTATGTTGTTAGCGTTAGCATTCATAGAAGACTAAATGATGGTTGTGTATGTGTTCTTTCCAAAAGGCTCCTACATGATACACTTCTTGAAAATATGATGAATTGTAGTTTCAAAGTTGACTGAGAACATAGTTTGTTGGCTTCCAACAAAGTTTATGCTTTATACTTCCATGTTGTGATAAATTGTTACTTGCCCATCACAAGTTATATGCTGCTGCTATGAAATAAAATTTTTATGAGAAAGTTTTATGTTAGTTTTTTTGTTGCTATAAAAATAAGCATGATGCTTCTATGTCTGTATTTTGTTTTTATCGACACCTCTCTCTCAAACCATGTGGGCATGTTCTTCGATATCGGCTTTCACTTGAGAAAAAGCCAGGTCTAAGCTTGTGGGAGTTGATATGTCCATTTTGCATCATATTTTACTATTGTTATTTATAATGTTTTTATGGATAAATAATGCTTTGGGGGAGTAACTCTAATGCCTTTTCTCTCAAAATTTGCAAGGTTTACATCAAGACGGAGAATGCCGGCAACTGAAATTCGGCACGCCCAAAAAGCACATCAGAGATACCTATTCTACACACCTCCAATGAAGCTAAAAATTCACGGGGAATTTTTTATGTTAACTAGGAATTTTTTGGAGCAAAAACCTACCAGAGGGGGGCCACCAGGTGGCCATCCTGCCCCAGGGCGCGCCTGCCCCCCTGCCTGCGCCCTGCTCTAGGGTGGGCACCCAGGCCCAACGGAGTGATTCCACCGGGGGAACTTCCCTCCTGGAGGGGGAAATCAAACCTATCGTCATCACCAACAACCCTCTCATCTTGGGGAGGCCATTCTTCATCAACATCTTCAACGGCACCATCTCCTCTCAAACCCTAGTTCATCTCTCGTATTCATTCTTTGTACCAGAACCTCAGATTGGTACATGTGGGTGACTAGTAGTGTTGATTAGCTTGTGTACTTGATTTCTATATGGTTTATTTGGTGGAAGATTATATGTTTAGATCCATTATGATATTCAATACACCTATGATCTTGATCATGCATATTATTTGTGATTAGTTACTTTTGTTCTTGAGGTCATGGGAGAAGTCATGTTGCAAGTACTCATGTGCATTTTATATGTGTTCGATATTTTGATGTTATGTATGTTGTGATTCCGTTAGTGATGTCATATGAACGTTGACTACATGAAACTTCACCATCCTTTGTCCTAAGCGAATGCATTGTGGAGTAGTTATTAGATGATGGGTTGTGAGAATGACAGAAACTTAAACCCTAGTTTATGCGCTACTTCGTAAGGGGCTGATTTGGTTCCACATGTTTAATGATATGGTTAGACTTTGTCGTAATACTTGCGAGGGGGTTAATCATAAGTAGGTTGTTAGTTCAAGTAAGAACATCGCCTTAGCACCGGTTCACCCACATATCAAATTATTAAAGTTGCGAACACAAATCAAACCAACATGACGAAAGTGGCTAGATGAAATTCCCGTGTGCCCTCAAAACATTGTGCTCATCATAAGAGATACTTTTGGCATGTCCTTCGCCACAAAAGGATTGGGCTACCTTGTTGCACCTTACTGATTGTTAGCGTTACTTGCTCAGTACAAATTACCTAGATATCAAAACACTTGCTACTTACAATTTCAGTGCTTGTAGAAATTACCTTCACTTCTACAGAATGGTCCAAAAACAACACATCAATCAGACACCCTTCGACAAAACTGTGTGCGATCCACCAATCGCAAACGGTATAGTTCAAGCTCCGTCGCTAATGACACGAAGTGTGTGCGATGGTGGATCCATCAAACACGATTCAGAAAAGATTTGCATGTGCGATCCTTTGCACATGGTTTTTACAGATGATGTGTGTGTGATGTACTATATCATTGCACACGGTTATTATAGTGCAACCCTATGTGATGCCATGCACACAATTTTTGCAAAAAGTGTGTGTGTGTGATGTAGCATATCATTTCATATGGTGTTAAAAACGCAAATGTGTGTGATGCCTTGCACACGTTTTTTTGCAAACATTGTGTGTGTGATGTAGTCTCTCATCGCACATACTTACACAAATGGAACCATGTGTGATGCCTGCAATTAGTATTTTTTTTGAAAGAATACTGGTTTGCGTGATATTTTCAAAGACGAACTAACATTTTCCATCATCGTTTGACTTGGATTTGTTTCTACACTTAACATGCACCTTAGAATCCTCCCTATTCAAATTTGACACTTTTCCAAGCTCATTTGCTATATTTGAGTCATTATCTGCATTTCCAGTCATTTAATGGATAATTCAAATTTGAACTATGAATGCATGAAACAGTATGATAAAATGAGTTGGAAAAACATATTTAGGTTATTGAGTATTATTGTATGTCTCATACAAGAAATGAATATAAATTTATTAGACATATGTGGCAAGAATCAACCTCGAACATGGACTTTATTGGTATTGAAATGATGAAAAATTGTAAATGAAATGTGAAAAATATGAAACTTGTCATAGTGTCATGATATGGCCTCACCATGATGTGATGAAAATTTGAGAAGGTTTCACATTTTTTTATGTACATCCATTGGAAATCTGACAACCTCTGAGGATAGATCGTGGTTTCGAGAGTGAATGTACCAAATTGGTGGCGAACTTATGTTTTACTTTATCATTCGACCTTGAATTCTTTTCTACAGTTAAGATACACCATAGAATCCTCCACATTAAAATCTGGCACTTTTCGGAGATCATTTGCTATATTTGAGTCCTTAACTACATTTCTAGTCATTTAAAGAATGCATTCAAATTTGTACTACGAGTACAGAAAAAGTGTACGAACATGATTTTGAAAAATCATATTTAGGGCAGTGAGTATATGTGTATGCCTCATAAAATAAATAAATATAAAATTCAAATATCTATGTGGCAAGAATTAACTAGGAACATGAATTTTATTGGTATTTTCATTCTAGAAAATGTAAATAATGTCTAATAAGTACGAAATTTGGCATGGTGCCAATATAAGACCTCACTATATTGTAGTAAAAATTTAAGAACGAATCATAATTATTTTGATGGTGTAAGGGGCAAAAATGAATTGGTAAGAAAGCACACATATGTGTCCTAAATGCTTATTGGTGAAGATATTGAAGCCTTGCATCGATGACATGGCATGAATCCAGCCGTCCACACTCCACAACCATGAAATATATCTAGCCTTATCTCCTCACCACGTAGTCTACCACATCAACATATATATCTAACTAGCACCAATCCAACCTCTTGTAGAACCATGGACATAACAGACACTTATTTAATGCCATGGCCGGCGGGGCATACGACGCCTTCTCAAAGCTTCGACTAGGAGCAAGACATGGCGCCGCCACTCGGCGTCGGGCGGACGTGCGTGAGGCGGGTGCCATGGACGCCATGAGGCTCATCATCGGCCGAGCACGAGCACGAGCAGCCATACAGTTCTGGGATCTCATCCGGTCGCACAACTACTTCAACAAGTTCTGCATCCTGAGAGGCAGCGTCATGAAGGTGCAGCTCATGGCCATGTAAGCTAGCTTCTCGTGCATCTCTTTCCAAGAATCCATCCACCAGGCTGGCTGCTAGCTAGCTTGCTAGATGGTACTAAACTAATCTTGTTTTTTTGTATGTCTAAGTATGATGTCTCTGGCCATCTAATCAATTCTTAATTCTTCTCATCCATGAAGATTTCCCAATACATCAAACTAATCACAAAATATCTCTTATGAAGTCCCAAACTTTCTCTTCTAATACTTTTTGAAAAAAATATTATGCACAACTAGTGTAACAACTAATTTCAAGTAGGACACTTGAGTATGTGAAGCAAAAAAATCATTAAAAATAGAAATAAAATTGGAAAAAACCCAATTTTTTGCGTGGTAGAAAATTTATTGAGTCAGGTACGCTCCAAATTTCAACTCATTTGGACATATGAGTCGCTGTTAGCGAAAACAACAAATTGGGTCGTAACAATACATGACCAGTTAACTTTTTACACATCCAAATTTTTTCTTTTTTGTTGAGGGACACTCAGAAGTCCGAATGATCTTAAATTTGGTGAAACCTCATGCACCAAATTATCTACCGTGCAAAAAATTAAATTTTTCTATTAATTTTTTTGAATTTTCTACGATCAAAGGTGCAGATGAGCCTGGGCACTGAATCACTGCTCTTTGTAAGGATTTACTTTTTTTGACCTTGCCACCCTTTTCTCTTCTTTTTTCTGGATGAGATACAATAAGAAATCGGGGAAGGTTTGAGAGTTGATGTCATTGATGAACAAGAGACTGATGAAGCTTTACGAGGTAATTAGATGTGATTGCTAGTTGTATGTGTTGGTTGTCTTGTGACGTGAAATAGTAAGTTTGTACTTTTGTATGTTTTATGGCAAAGCTTGAAAAGAAATCATATAGTGGATTTTGACGGTGCATTTTTGCATTTTGTTTGATTGTCAAAATATGATCATAGTAAATTGATTACGTCTATCTGATTTCAGGACCAATTAACATGTTGTTGTGATCACACATTGCACACAGTTTTTTCGATCCAATTATGTGTGATGACATTTACATCACACACAGTTTTTTATTTTTAATTGTGTGCAATGAATCGCACATTACATAGGATTTTCATGAAATAACCGTGTGTGCTGTTAATCTGAATTGCAAATAGTTTTTGTGTTGAACTGTGTGGGATATGTAGCGTGTGCAATGGACCCCCCCCCCCCAATCACCCACACTAGCAAGGTGACCATTTGCATCGCACGTTGCTACACCAGTGCTTGCTGAAAATCGCTTATCATATCTGTCTGCTCCCCGTTGGGTTCGACACTCTTACTTATCGAAAGGACTACGATTGATCCCCTATACTTGTGGGTCATCAAACGTCACGTTGTATTTCCCCCTGTGATAGCAACCTTTATTATGTAGTCTGTCGCTTTTATTACTTTGCCATCACAAGTTTGTACAACACTCAAGTTTCGCTTACACTGACTGATCTAACACATTTAGAAGCAATTTTTTTATTGCCTTTGTGCACCAATGACAACTTACTTGAAGGATCTTATTGAATCCATAGGTAGGTGTGGTGGACTCTCAAAGTATGAGTTTGGGTTTAAGG
The DNA here is from genome assembly GCA_022496015.1 of Hordeum marinum. NCBI lineage: Eukaryota > Viridiplantae > Streptophyta > Magnoliopsida > Poales > Poaceae > Hordeum > Hordeum marinum. Next base: position 220,595,524 of record CM039672.1, read on the forward strand.
TTTTTGGATGTACAAGTAGTATCTCTACTTAGTGCGGAATTTTTGGCTAGCAAATATATTGAGCAAGCACCACATGTTGAAAGATCTATGACAATATAACTTCTATGTAAATATGAAAAAACATAAATCATTACATTGTCTTCCTTGTCCAACGCCAAATTTTTTGGCATATAGTATTCAATGAGGGCTCACAATCATAAAAATGTCCAAGATGGTGTATTTGCATGTGAATCTTCTCTTACCTAATTAATTCTTTCATGAATTGCATCATTGACCAATGCTATGTTTGTCAATCTCCCATAATTTTTACAACTTATACTTTTCCTTATGTCATGTCATTACTCACCATAAGATTAGAATATGATACTTTTCATTTATTTTCTTTTTATTATGATTACAACAGGAGGTCGTAGGTAGATCACTCTAAACTTTATTATATAACTCTCACTCGATTACATAGGTAGGTAGATCACGAAACTAGCACTCGAAGATAGACCATACTAAATGCTTATTCAACTAAATTACAAAATAGCTAAGGATCAAAATAAAATAAGTAAAGGTAAAAGGTGATGGTTATACGATACTGGGTCATCTCCCCCAAGCTTGGCTCAAGCCAAGGGGAGTGCCCATAACCGTGTACTCAAGTCTCCTTTGGTGGTGGTGATGATGAAGGTGGTGGTGATGAAGTAGCCTTCTTCTTCACATTATACTTGAGCATACAATTTTCCTCCCTTAGATCTTCATTCTCTAACTCAAGGTTTAATATCTTTTTGCATAATGTTGCCTGCTCTTGTGCAAAAAACGAGATGGAATAAATTGAACCTCAGGTTTGTATCCCTTAGGGAGGCTTGACTTCTTGAATTCCACATGCATGTCTCCACGCTGAGGTAGTGGGTCATCCTCTTCATTAGAGATATCATCCTTTGTTTCCTTCATGTTGGCGTCTTCCTCCTGGTCCATCCATAATGATCCACCTCTCCATAGACCTTAGGTTTTGCAATATAGTCAGCAACATAGCTCCTCCTCTGAATCTTGAGACAACATACTTTCAGATCTGTCAGGAAAACAACACGAAACAAGAAGAGGGGATTTTTCCACGATGTGGTGGTCAAAACAATCGGGGGTATATAGAGAGATTTTTTATCTTGGGAAACAAGAATATGGAAGGAAAATGAAGTCACGAAGGTGCCCAAGGAGGGCACAACCCACCAGGGCGCGCCAGGGAGGGCATGCGCGCTCTGGTGTATCATGCTCACCCGAGTTGCTTTCCTGTTTATTTCTTATTTTCCTAATTTTTGTAATATTCCAGAACCGAGAGAAAATATTTTTTGCGGATTTTTGGAGTTCGTGTACATACCATATCATGTACCTCTTCTTTTTCACGATTCTGGATTGCTTTGGAAGGTTTATTTTATCTGTTCCTCTGATGTGATGGTTTGGATAATTATTCTTTTAACATTAATAGGCATACTTGAGATATAATGTTTAATTCTTTTACCATTTACCACCTTCGGGTTTGTACCTTCGACATTATTAATCTTGATAGCTCCACAGCGATAAACCTCTTCAATAACATATGGTCCTTCCCATTTCGAAAAAGTTTTCTTGCAACAAAAATCTAAAACGAGAGTTTTACAAAAGAACATATTCACCCACTTTGAATTCCCGCTTTTGGATTCTTTTGTCATGCCATCTTTTAACTTTTTATTTGAATAGTTTGGCATTTTCATGAGCTTATCAAATAACCTATTTTCACGGGCAAGTTTCAAGTCATAGTTGAGTTATTTAATTGCCCAAAATGCTTTATGTTCTAACTCTAGAGGCAAATGACAAGCTTTCCCATATACCATTTTGTATGGAGACATGCCCATATGATTTTATAAGTTGTTCTATATGCCCAAAGTGCATTATCTAGTTTCTTAGACCAATTTTTTCGGGACCTATTGATAGTTTTTTGTAATATTAATTTTATTTCTGCATTTCTAAGTTCAACTTGACCACTAGATTGAGGATGATAGGTGATGCAATTATATGGTTAACATCATATTTTGCAAGCATTTTACGGGAGGCACCATGAATAAAGTGTGAACCACCATCAATCAATAAATATCTAGGGAACTTCTTTAAGCATTCTAATGGAGGTGTTATGATCAGCACTACTAGTTGGAATAGATTCTACCCACTTAGTTACATAATCGACAACTACGAAAATATGAGTATACCCATTAGAGGAAGGAAAAGCTCCCATATAGTCAAAACCCCAAACATCAAATGGTTCAATGATACGTCTTCGTCAGAAATATAATTTTTTATTGCTTCATGCTAATATTATACAAATTTCATATACTTTTGGCATCTTTTTATACTATTTTTGGGACTACCATATTGATCCAGTGCCAAGGGTCAGTTCCTATATGTTGCCTGTTTTTTGTTTCGCAGAAAATCCATATCAAAGGAAGTCCAAACGTGATAGAAACTTACGGATATTTTTTTGTAATATATGTGATATTTGGGAAAAATAATCAACGCGAGACGATGCCCGAGGGGCCCACAAGCTCACAGGGTGTGACTTACGCCCCTGGTCACGCCAGGGTGTCTTGTGGTCACCCCTTAAGGATATTGTTTCCCTGCTTTCGGCGCAAGAAAGATAATATCTAGATAAAAATCATGTTCAGATTTCAACCCAATCGGAGTTATGGATCTCCGGGAATTTAAGAAACAGTGAAAGGCCAGAATCTGGGAACGCATAAACGGAAGGAAATAGAGAGACAGAGAGACAGAGAGATCCAATCACGAAGGGGCTCTCGCCTCTCCGCTGCCATGGAGGCCAAGGACCAGAGGGGAAACCCTCCTCCCATATAGGGGGGAGGTCAAGGAAGAAGAAGAAGGAGGGGGCTCTCTCCCCCTCTCTCTCGGTGGCACCAGAACGCCACCAGGGCCATCATCATGACGGTAATCTACACCAACAACTTCGCCGCCGTCATCACCAACTCTCTCCCCCTCTATGAAGTGGAGTAACACCCCTTCTCCCCACTGTAATATCTACTTAAACATGGTGCTCAACGCTATATATTATTTCCCAATGATGTATAGCTATCCTATGATGTTTGAGTAGATCTGTTTTGTCCTATGGATTGATTGATGATCATGATTGGTTTGATTTGCATGTTTTATTATTAGTGCAGTCCTATGGTGCTCTGCGTGTCGCGCAAGCATGAGGGATCCTTGTTCTAGGGTGTTGCAATGTGTTGATGATTTGCCTATGGTGGGTTGCTTGAGTGATAGAAGCATAAACCCGAGTAGGTGGGTTGTTGCATATGGGAGTAAAGAAGACTTGATACCTTATAATGCTATGGTTAGGTTTTACATTAATGATCTTTAGTAGTTGCGGACACTTGCTAGAGTTCCAATCATAAGTGCATATGATCCAAGTAGAGAAAGTATGTTAGCTTATGCCTCTCCCTCATATAAAATTGCAATGATGATTATCGGTCTAGTTATCGATTGCCTAGGGACAAATAAATTTCTTCTGACAAAAATCTCTCTACTAATACTAACTTAGTTTTTTATTTATCTAAATAGCCCCTAGATTTTATTTACGTGCTCTTTATTATCTTGCAAACCTATCCTATCACACCTACAAAGTACTTCTAGTTTCATACTTGTTCTAGGTAAAGCGAATGCTAAGCATGCGTAGAGTTGTATCGGTGGTCGATAGAACTTGAGGGAATATTTGTTCTACCTTTAGCTTAGCTTGATCCACCTCAATACCTCAATTAGAGATTTTATGCCCCAAGAGAATGCCTTCATTAACCATAAAGTGGTACTTCTCCCAATTCAAGACGAGATTAGTTTGTTCACATCTCTGCGAAAACTCGATCAAGGTTTCTTAAGCAATCATCAAAAGAAGTTCCGTAAACGGAAAAATCATCCATGAGAACCTCCACAATCTTTTCACAAAAATCAGAGAATATAGCAGTCATACATCTTTGAAAGGTAGTAGGTGCATTGCATAAACAAGGCATATGTCTATAAGCATAGGTTCCAAAGGACAAGTAAAGGTGGTTTTCTCTTGATCAGATTGTGACACAAGTATTTGAGAGAAACCAGAATATCCATCCAGGAAAGAAAAGTGTGTGTTCTTAGATAATCTTTCTAACATTTGATCAATGAAAGGCACAAGGTAATGATCTTTTCTAGTAGCTTTATTTAGTTTTATAAAAACCAATTACCATTATATAGTCAGTGGAAATTCTCTATGGGATAAGTTCATTTTTATCATTTGGAACAATAGTAATACCTCCCTTCTTAGGGACACAATGAACGAGACTTACCCATCTACTATCAACTATAGGACAGATTATACCTGCTTCCAGAAGCTTTAATATTTTAGTTCTTACCACTTCTTTCATCTTAGGATTCAATCGTCGTTGGTGATCAATAACGGGTTTAGCATCATGCTTCATATTAATCTTGTGCTGACATAAGGTGGGACTAATGCCCTTAAGATCATCAAGAGTATATCCAATAGCACCCTGGTGCTTCCTCAGAATTTTCAATAATCTTTATTCTTCATGTTCTGAAAGGTTATCACTAATAATAACAATATATATCTTGTTCTCATCAATATAAGCATACTTCAAAGTATCAGGCAATTGTTTTAATTTAAACATAGGATCACCTTTAGGTGGAGGAGGACCTCGTAGAGTTTCAATAGGCAAATTGTGTTTCAGGAGAGGTTGTTGTTCAAACAAAATTGTATCTATTTCATTTGTTTCACACAAGTGCAAATCATTTTCATGGTCTAGCAAATATTGTTCTAGTGGATCATTAGGAGGAGCGACAATAAAAGCAAGACCAATTATTTCATCCTTACTAGATAATTCTTACGGGGTTGTCTACTAAACTTGGAAGAGTTAAACTCATGAGACACATCACCAAAATTAACACTGACAGATTCTCTCTTGCAATCTATCTTAGCATTAACAGTGTTCAAGAATTGTATACCAAAGATAATGGGACAAAAGTCATCTTGTGGGGAACATAGAAATAAAAAATCAGTAGAATATTTTATTTTCCCAAACAAGACTTCCACATCTCTAACAATCCTAAGTGGTGTGATGGTGTCTCTATGAGCAAGTTCAATAGTAACATCAATGTCTTCTATTTCAGCAGGTGTTATGTCATTCATAATTTCTTGGTATAAAGCAAAAGGAATAGAACTCACACTAGCACCCATGTCACATGAACCATGATAGCAATGATATCCTATTTTAACTGAGACAACGGGCATGCCAACTACGGGTCTATGTTTATCTTTTTCATCGGGTTTGGCAATTCTAGCAGCTTCATCACAGATCTAAATAACATGCCCATGAATATTTTCTACCAAGAGATCTTTAACCATAGCAACACTGGGTTCTACTTTAATTTGTTCAGAGGGCTTAGGTGCTTTAATATTACTTTTGCGAACCATATTTGATACCTTAGCATGTTTCTTTATCCTAACAGGGAAAGGTGGGTTTTTGATATAAGTAGTAGGCACAACTGGATCAACATTGTAAATGAAAGTTTATTCTTTAGCTATGACCGGTTCTTTGATTTCTTTTTTATTAGGGGTGATATTGAAACCACTTCTCCTTAGGGCGATCAACATGATTAGCAAATGATTCACAAAAAGAGGCTACTATCTTAGAGTCAAGTCCATATTTTGTCCTAAACATGTGAAAAGCATTGGTATTCATAAAGATCTAACACAATCAAAATCAAGCTTAATACATGACTCATTACCTTCATTGAGTTCCCAATTTTCAGAGTTGCATTTAATTCTTTCTAAGACATCGCACTTGAATTCAATAGTCTTCTTCATAAAAGAACCACTACAAGAAGTATCAAGCATGGATCGATGATTATCAGAAATTCGTGCAGAAAAGTTTTGAATAATAATTTCTCTCGAGCGATCATGATTGGGGCATGACTATAACATTGACTTAAGCCTCCCCCAAGCTAGAGCGATGCTTTCTCCTTCACGTGGCCAAAAATTATATATAAATGTTCCGATCACGATGAACTAGATGCATCGGCTTAAACTTTTCATGGAATTCCAATTTCAATCGATTCCAGTTCCATGATCCAATATGATCACATGCCTATACCATGTCAATGCTTTTACCTTCAAAGATAATGGTTAAGCCATCTTATTAACTTCATTTGCGGATAAACCTAGAAGCTTAAATAATCCACAAATTTCATCCACATGTATTAGATGCATATAAAGATTTTCAGCTCTATCTCCTGCATAAGGATTAGCTAGCAATTGTTCTATCATACCTAAAGGAGTTTCATAACCAATATTTTCATTAGGTGCAGCAGGTTGAGGGGCAACTAATTGTGGTTCTGGTCGAGGTGAAGATACCCCGAACAAACCCCCCAAAGGATTGTTTTCCATAGTAGCCAATGACAATAAATTTCAACACGTAGTATAAATTTTTCGTTACCGATTTACACTTACCAAGAGCACTTCCCTCCCAGGTAGCGGTGCCAGAAAAGAGTCTTGATGGCCCACAAGTATAGGGATTCAATCGTAGTCCTTTCGATAAGTAAGAGTGTCAAACCCAGCGAGGAGCAGAAGGAAATGACAAGCAGTTTTCAGCAAGGTAATTTGTACACGCACTGAAATTGTAGGTAACAAGTCGTTTGATAGCAAGATAACTAGTAACGACCAAATAATGGTAACAGTAACTAAAGGGAAGCAAGATAGCCCAATCCTTTTGTGGCAAAGGATAGGACAAAACGGTCTCTTATAATAAGCAAAGTCTTCTTGAGGGTACAGGAGAATTTCATCTAGTCACTTTCATCATGTTGGTTTGATTCGTGTTCACTACTTTGATAATTTTATATGTGGGTGGACCGGTGCTTGGATGTTGTTGTTACTTGAAAAAACCTCCCACTTATGATTAACCCTCTCGCAAGCATCCGCAATTGTGAGAAAAGTATTAAGATAAAATCTAACCATAACATTAAACATGTGGATCCAAATCAGCCCCTTATGAAGTAGCGCATAAACTAGGGTTTAAGCTTCTGTCACTCTAGCAACACATCATCTAATAACTACTCCACAATGCATTCCCTTAGGCTCAAGGATTGTGAAGTGACATGTAGTCGACATTCACATAACACCACTCAGGGAATCGCAACATACATATCATCAAAATATCAAACACATATCAAATTCACATGATTACTTGCAACATGACTTCTCCCGTGACCTCAAGAACAAAGGTAACTACTTACAAATTATATTCATGCTCAATATCTAAGGGGTATTAAATAGCATAAGGGATCTGAACATATAATCTTCCACCAAATAAACCATATAGAAATCAACTATGTAATCAACACTACTAGTCACCCACACGTACCAATCTGAGGTTCCTGTACAAAGATTGAACACAAGAGATGAACTAGGGTTTGAGAGGTGATGGTGATGTTGAAGATGTTGATGAATATTGGCCTCCCAAAGATGAGAGGGTTGTTGGTGATGACGATGGCCTTGTTTTCCCCCTCCGAGAGGGAAGTTCCCCCGGCGGAATCGCTCTGCTAGAGGGCGAAAGTGCTCCTCCCCAAGTTTCGCCTCAAGATGGTGGCATTCCGTCCCGAAAGTCACCTCCTGATTTTTTCTAGGTCGAAAGACCTTAAGTACCATAAGATGGGCACCGGAGGTGGGCCGGGCTGAGCACAACCCACCAGGGCGCGTCTAGGGGGCTAGCACGCACTAGTGTCTTGTGCTCACCAGGTGGCCCCCCTCTGGTAGTTATTTGCTCCAGTATTTTCTATAAATTCCAAAATATGTCGTCGTAAAGTTTTAGCTAATTTGAAGATGTGCAGAATAGGTGTCTCTGATATGCTTTTTCAGGTCTAGAGTTCCGTCTGCCGGCATTTTCCGTCTTTTTGCAAACCTTGCATATTATGAGAGAAAAGTCATTAGAATTACTACATAAAGCATTATTATTCATAAAAACATTATAAATAATTGTAGTAAATCATGATGCAAAATGGACGTATCATCACAAGATACTGGTTAGGTCGTGTTATCCAAAGGGTCTGTATTCACACAAACCAAGTGATAATGGTTTCAACCTTGACATACCCAAACATCACAAGATACTAGGTGCTAGTCCCTAGCCCCCACAGTCAAGCTTGTATGCCTAAGTTAAAGCACTAAATCCACATAGTCCAATTGCCTCGTTTCCCTTACACACTACCGCCATCATGCATCGAGACGTCGACTAAGGGTCATAGTGCGGAGGTTGAAACACCCCTGGTAGCATCTACAAGGGGGCTGAAGCCGATGACTGCAATTTTCAGATTGGAATGGTCACACTGGAGTCAAAATAAATAAAACAAAGCATGACATACCATGCAAAGCAATGGCATTAAAAAGCACAAGAGTTTAACTGTCATCTGATACATGATAGTACCACTGGTGCAACAATGTGCTATATAAACGATTTTTAACACCTTTCCGCAACGTAGTTCCAAACTGTAACCTTGCATTTGTGGGCGATAGGGGGGTCCATCCCACACGACACTGCAAACCTATCGGCGATGGTGGCCAACGAACGCAAACGATCTGCAAATAAAATCATGTGCGGTGCAGGAACAAAGTGCACACATAATCTTTTGGGCGTATGTGTGGGATTTGGGATCAATCACACACGTCCAAGACGAGTGAAACATGTATAATTTCTGATGGAAAACAAACGGAGTTTGACCTTTGACCATTTGCAAAACGTTACCTAGAAAATGTAAATGTATAACATCATCAGACACGTTTCTCGAAAAATATACGTGTGGGATGGTCTTTGCATCGGGCACAGTTTCCTGTTGGCTAACGTGTGAGATATGGTGCTATGCAAACGATTGAGTAGGTCGTACACACACGTACAAGTGTTGCAAACCGTTCGTGATTTCTTATGTATCACCAATGTTTTAGATTATATCACGTGTCCTTACCCTGTGTATCACAGGCGATTGAGCTACGAGTGGGGTGTGCTTTCCGTTCTGGACCGCACACGCTTAGTTGATTGAATCGTGTGCGCTAAAATTTCTAGGTTATTGTAAAATATCACATTTAATTCACCGTGCAAATAGCAAATTTGCCACAATATGCAATCGATGAATAGTGTCCACATGAAGAACGCTCATCATAATTCGCTACAATATGCAATTGAACAAATAGTGTCCAGAAGCAAAGGATTCATCATAATTCACGACAATATGCAATTGAGAAAATGCTAGCTAAATTACACAGCTATTGAACCGACATATCCAGTATATAATCATAGTGTACGAAATACGAAGACATGATCACATGGAAAATGATGCATCCATGTGTATATGTTTAGTTAATAACACTATATGAATGCGTACTTATTTTTAGGAGATTTGAATCCGTAAACCTTTGACGTCTTTAGAGGGTTTGATATGGTGTTTCACAAACAAGGTGTTGATAAAGTTCCTAACAGACAACAATTCATCGGTGGCGAGCGGTTCAGAAGTCATCGGTCCGAAGATCAACTGCATGACTTTTAGATCAGAATGTGACATACGTGTGGAGTAGAACATAGTAATTAAGAAGCAGACTTACTGGTTTTATCCTGTCAGCATTGACACCACATTCAGCGTTCTGCATAGGTTCATCATGTGTGCACAAACATAGTATCCACATAGGCTGGTACCTTATTGTTGTTCAGGCCCCTGAATTTTTTTGTATAGTATTAGTCATGTATTTGCCCTGTTAGGAACAACCTAACCGGTGGAAGTTGTTTTTTCTATGAAGAGAAATAGAAAGAGGTTTACTTATAAATTTAAGCATCCGACTAGCATTTTCTAAAAATAACAGATATCGTTGTCTTACCAGTGAAACGATCACGTGTTGCAGATGTTGTTGGTGGTCGAACCTATTCCCCCTACAGTTATGTTCTTTGACAATATACTACAAATGAAGATGAATTTTCACACACTCAATTCCGGAACCACATATGAACACGACGCATTAACATCAGAATTCAATAAATATCCATGAAATCATGAAGATGATTCAGATCCTGAGGTGCATCTGACTCTCTGAGTGAATCAATGTAGTAAGTTGTGTTGCGTTTGGGAACAATGACCACCAAGATCTAGTGATCTCTACAGCTTAACAAAACCATTAACGTATGAACTATGTCTAAAACTAAAACACGATCAATGTATGCGTGTTTGTATACTTAACTTACTCTTCATAATATGGCCACATGAAGAATTCTCCTATGTGTAAGTCGAACAAGATCTTGGTGACATAATCAATGGAAGTCGTGCGTGAGTCATTATTTTTTAACAAAACTCCATTTGCTAAATTAGGATCTATGAAATATGCATGCACCCTTGATGTGCTCTGCATCGTCAATCCCCTGAGGAGAATACAATACAATTAGCTTTTTTGTCCTTTACAACCTTGTATGGAGAAGTTGATCAGAGTTTGTGAAATACATGCAACATCAAGCATTTGACAAGAGTGGTAACAAACTCATCGAAGTTGAAGAAGAGATGAAAGTCCTCAAATTCCACACTGGTGGTACCGGGAACATGACAGAAATGATGACAGTCGTACTGCAATTCCACAATGTTATGATCTTTTCTTTTTGACATTATGTCCATGCAATATTTATGTAACTTGCGACAACTGGAACTGCACTCATCAAAGTATTCGCCAACAAGAAATGGCTGGACATGCTTGTACTTGCTTGCTTCAAATGGGTCTTCATCAGAACCGTAATTACATCGGTCTTCATCGGCAATTCTATGGTTCTACTCGAAGAGTCTTCGTAGTAGGATCCTCTGGTACTCGTCCCTCCTCAGTTTTTGTAATGGGTAATCACAGATTGCCAATTTTACCAGGGTGCTTATGATAAATGTAATGGTCTTTGTAGTACATGATGCACATCGGCAATGTTTGAATGAAAACAAATTAATAGTGACATCTATGTACATTCTGTTGTCAAACATTCCAATCCATTAAAAACTACTATCTTGCACCATGTTTTTTTCACTAAGTCTGAGAATCTATTTATTTCAAATTGCCATGTTGTGTTGATGCTAGCCATGTTTCTGTGCATAATTAGACCTTGCTCGTGCTGAATGAAATGAAGTGCTTCATGTGTACTACCTTTCAGTAAATTTTCATGCAATGATAAGTCATGTCGCATATAGTTTTCTTGCTGTCAATATGCCTTCAGGTTAAAACTATCACATCCAAAACCAAATAGCACACGAGAAGTATGAATCACAAATAATATAACAAATAATTTCAAACAATGACATTTAGGCTTACCTTCTTCCCACGTCGCAGAAACTTCCTCCCACTATACCCAGATTCAAAAGCTTGTAACTTCACGGATTGAAATTGATGTTTACCATGAACATCCAGGTCTTCAGCTACCCATCTCCATCCATTGGAGTGATTGTCCTAGGGAGTTACAAGAGAAAGAAATGGTGCAAAGGGACCTTCCGCTTTAAAATCCCCAATTCCAAAAAAAAACCTAAGCCTAGTTGAGCCAGAAAGAAGAGATGCGAATACCTGGCTGGTGAGAGATGTCTGCGTCAGTTGGATGCTAGAGGGAGAGATGTGGGCGGTGGCGGGGGGTGGTGGTGGGGGTGGAGGGGTTGCAGGGGAAATGTGGGCCTTTTGGCGGGGGGAGGTAGATATTTTGGCGGTCAGCGAAAGTTTTCGCTCGTTGTAGGGAATCTTGGCGCGCAAAGATTCATCAGACACTGTCTTTCATCTTTTATCGTGTGCGATGATACAGAACATACAAAAATTCGCCCTCCTCATGTGTTCCTTGATTATAGTGCACATCCATGTTATTGCATAATGTAACACCAACTGCTAACTTGGGTATAGAAAATAGCGGCCCCACATAGCTCACGGTTACTAAACCGAGAAAGTTCACTAAATAATCAAGCTGCTTGAACTAGACATAGATCTTACAAAAGAATGGCTCTCTGAACAAAGGCTATTAGTAATACGCATAATTTTAACAAAGACGCCGACGAGCAGCCACCCTGTGCCTCGCTGTTGTTGGATGAGATGTCTATGACTTGTCCAGGTGACATTCCGCCGGTGCTGGACTCCACGTCCCTGAGGCTGACTTCGACCGCGGCGACGTGCTCATCCTTGGCGTTGTTCTCACCATTGGTGCCGCCCTCATCTTCGTAGTACTCATAGTAGTGGCGCCGCCATAGTTCGCGTTGGTACCCCACCGTCGATTCCTCGATGGACATGCCCTTCTCGACCTCCTCCTGACCCACGCACAACTCCTCCCATCACTTGGTGCTCTCGGACGGCTTCTGCATCTCCAACTCTCACTCGGAGATCTCGTGCGGAAGGGGCTCCATGGCTTCTGCCGACACATCATCGGCATTCATCTCGGCATCCGCAGCAGCCGACTCTTCTAACGTGTGGTGCATGTTGGATTCTAGCGACGCTTGGAGTATCTTGGAGTTGGCGATCTCGATGACATAGACCTGGATGGCCTCGAGCCGGCCCAGGGCGAACTCCACGGCATGGCACATTGCTCGAGCTCTCTTGGTGTTTGCAGCCGCTATCATAGCAGTTGCAGCTGCCGTCTCCGCGTCTATAGACGCCCTTTCGGTCGTCACAAAAGCCCCCTTGGTCGTCGTAGAGGCCCTTTCGGTGGATGCGGTCGTGCTTAAGGCGGATGCGGCTGCGCTCTCTGTCGGATTTCGGGCTCCGCAAAACCCTTAAGATTCGAACACAGGGGCGTGTATGAACATCCCCTGCAGCCTCGCTCGACCTACCTCGCTACTTGATGAACACAATAAAGAATTCGCACGATGACGAGGAAGAAGATGAACACGATAGTTACCCAGGTTCGGAGCCCACTCACAGCCCTCGGGCTCGTCGCGGCGAAGTGTGGTCTGCCCTGGGCGAGCCCTCAAACGTAGGGGAAGCCCCCTGCGCTCTCTGGCCAGAGAGCCCGCCCCAACAGAAGGTCCTAATTTTGCCGGTCGTTGCCCGAGTGCCTTGCCGGGGCCCTCGAGGTTCCCATGTTGGTACTCTGGGCCTGGGGACATGGGCGAGTACATGTTTGCCCGCCGGCGACCGAGCAAAACCCATCCTGGTGACATGAGTGTCGCGCGCCCCGGAGACAACGGCATATGTTCCACCCTTGGCCTCCAAGTTGGGATCGTCTGGCCCAGGAACATGGGCGTGTGTTCCACCCTCCGTCGCCAAGCTGGGGCCTCTCAGTCCGGATACGAGGGCGCGTGTTCCACCCTTCGTTCCCAAGCAAGTGACCCCCCGGTCCCCAGACCCAGATGTCTGCCCGAAGCAGCTCCTTGCTAGCGGGCATGCCTCGCGAGTATGTACACGTCGGGCATCCTCGCGAGGCCAGCCCGCGAGCCGCCCCCGCGAGGTTGCACATACTTGTCTACGTAGGGGATCCTCATCAGGTCGCATGTGTGTCTCCTGCTGCCATGGTAGCCAGTGCTACTCTCTCCGTTACACGGGCACGCGACAACAAGGTCGTTGTCGAGTTGCGATCCCCGAGCGCAGGCGTAGTCGGGCCTTTGGTCCTCCTCTCTGGTTCCTGAAAGCGCGCCGGGAAGCGCGAAGCCACACCCCCCTCGCGCGACTAGGGCCCGCGCCCCCGGTGGCTCGAGCCAAGTCCCCAGAAAGGACGGGCCAACGTAGATGTCTTGAATGCGCCCGCGTGGTCCGGGCGCCATGGCCTCTGGTTGTGCGGGTCCACGGACGTGGGCTCCGCGGAGGTGTACCTCGGTTTTGTTGGTGGTAGTGTCGCACACAAGAGCATGCTTGGGCCTGACGGTGCGGTGGTGGCGGGTGGCACGTTGGCGCCGAAGCTCGTGCGCCACAAGGAGCACGACATGTCTGTGCGTCGGGTCTTGGCAAATTTGGAAGGGCGGTGGCGCAGCCATAACGCGAGGAAGGGCCGGGGCGACGGGGGCATGCCATTCAGATGGAGAAGGCGACCGCCCTTAGCACCTGTTGGGAACCCGACTGGTGTTCACACCTGCTGAAGGTGTGGCAGAGCACCGCTGGGCATTCCGGCCCGCCCGCGCCGGCCGCACCACGTGGGCGGCTTGCCGCTCTGCGCGGACTCATCGTCCTCCTGCGATGAGTGCAACGAGCGTCGGCTGGTCGAGACTTGAGGGAGATTTCGACACGCCCCCTACCTGGAACGCCAAATGTCGGATTTCGGGCTCCACAAAACCCTTAAGATTCGAACACAGTGGCATGTACGAAGATCCCCTGCAGCCTCGCTCGACCTAGCTCGCTACTCGACGAACACAATAAAGAACTCACACGATGATGAGGACGAAGATGATCACAATAGTTTACCCAAGTTCGGGCCGCTACGAAGCATAATACCCTACTCCTGCTTTGGTGGATAGGTGAGGTGGGTGAACAAGTACAGTGTTTCAGGGCCTCCTGAGGGCTCTATTGTGGTTGAGCGGTGGTGTTGGCTCAGGTTTGGTTCCCCCCTCTCTGAAGCAGCCTACCCTCTATATATAACGGTAGCCCAGGTCCTCTTCCCTTATCGCAATGGCGGGAAGGGATCCCACAATGGCCAATTTTGAAGGGGACAGGGGTTCATGCTCGCCCTACCCAAAGGCGGTCTTCACCTGCAAAGTAGTTGTCGACGACGCAGGGACGGGCTCAGCGATGACGTCCATCCTATAGAGCTGGTGGCTGCGGTCTTGTCGCATCGGAATGGAAACCTTTGGGGGGTTCTTTGGGAACCCGCGTATGTCCATGCTCCCTTTACATCAAAGAGGAAACTGCACCGCCTGGCGCATAGACGCACGCCTGACCTTCCTTGCGTCATCCTTGACTCCTGAAGTCGGGCCTTGCATAGAAATATCCACCGCTTCGGAGAGGTCTTGAGGAGGCCCATCCTTCACGGGTCTTGTCACTGTTTTTCCTCACAAGGCTAGGGCCCTCACGAGGGCCTTGTCTCGAGTGGGGGCTGCACCTGGTCTTATTTGGTTTGATGAAGTGGACCATGCCCCGGGCCGCAGGCAAGTAGGTCTGCGTACCCCCGTTCCTAGAAAGCCGACACTCTCGGCCGAGGCAGACGCATTCTCGACAAAAGCAGGAGTGCTTGGGGACGAGGGGGCGGTCATATGCACCCTTACGAAGTGTTCCCATGACGTCATTCTTTGCACAGAGGGTTTGTTGGGGAATGGGGGTCGAGGGTGAACGCAATCCAAACTAGATGAAGCCGACAAAGCTTCCCTCGTAAGACATAAATAGATCCGTGAATTTTATCGCAAATGGTTTCCTTATGGAACCATGTGTACGCAGTTACCTTTTTGTATTGAATTGTAAAACTATTTTTGGGTACAGCGGTAATGGATATTGTTTTATTTGTAAGAAAAAGATCCCAACCATTAAAATCCACTAACGGCATCCTAAAATTAGGAAATATTCGGGGTACAATTTTCATTTTTATACATTAGTAACACACGGTTCCATATTTATGTATAGATTTTACGGCCATAATTCCAATTTGTAACACACGAACATGCAAGATGAAGCAAAAACTGCTGGAAAAATCATATTTATGTACTACTTGCTTCCCTATATGTCGCTTGCAATAAATTTTAAGGAGTTCCAAACATCTTGGGTAACGGTTTGGAAACACGTGCACACATTGGAGATCTAGGTTTTAAAATTCTATAAATCAAAAAAATGCTCTGAAGTACATGATAATAATCTGCATGTTTCCCGACATGGGGCCAAGATGTCATCATCAAAGTAACGGCTTGTTCGAGATTAGCTTTGACACATGTCAAAGATGGCAATGCATGGTTAACTGTTACCTGCGTCTCGATGGGTAATTATTCTATTATTGCACATGTGCAAGCTTGAATGCCCATCTAGAAGTTGGTGGGGCAAATTTTCGGCATTCCGGGACTGGGGGTACCTAGACCTGCCTGCTTGCGGCCTAGCGCATGGCCCACCAAAATGGTGCGCTATGGCCCAACGACAAATCCCCCAAGGCAAGACCCTCGTGAGAGCACCCCGCCTCGTGAGGAGGACAACGTCAAAACCTCCGGAGAGTGGCATCCCCTAGACCACCTCCCGAGGAGCGGAGATTTCGATGCAAGTACCCATGCTCCCGAGGATGGGATGATGTGGTTTCTGGCGACGAACCTAGGCGAGTGCTAGCGGGCACAGGAGGAGGAAAGTTTCCTCTTTCGTGCTAAGGAGACAAGGACATGCGCGAGTTCCCAAGGAATCACCCAAAGGTTTCCTTCCCGGTGCAATAAGGCTGAGACCATGAGCTCGGCAAGACGGATGTCATCGTCGAGCCCACCACTGCATCACCCCCTGAAGCTATGCAGGCAAAGACCACCTTTAGTCAGGATAAGATGTACCTCTTGTCCCCTTTCAAATTTGTCCGTTGTGGATCCCTTCCTGCCTGTGCAATAAGGGAAGAGGACTGTGGCCCCTATAAATAGCCACCAGCTCCCATCGTAGGAGGCAAGTTGGGGAGAGCTAGTTCATCACCACCAAGGGTCCTCGTGAGGCCACCCCACAACTGTGGTAGTTCATCCTTAGCCTCCTCGTGAGGCCAATCCACCACAAAGCAGGAGTATGATTTTACACTGCAAGGTGGCCCGAACCTGGGTAAATCACCTAGTCCACCTTCTTCCTCGCTTGCACTTGGTCGTCGTAGCTAGGCCGTAGGGTGAAAAGCTTGACACCTTGACCCGGTTAAGTTCCTTGCACACGCCCCACTGTTCGAACCTTGTTGGGTTTTGCGGAGCCCCGATTCCAACATTTGGCACGACAGGTAGGGGCATGTCAAAATCTTCTTCGGTTCAACCCTGTCATCGCACTGTCGCTCCGTGGCTGATGCCCGCCGAGTTTGTGACGAGCGTTGGGCCACTTGTGTCACCCTAGTGGCGCCTGCGGGCCACGGTGTCCAGCTCCACTTTGTCTCTCCGATGGCCAACACGGCTACCAGTCAGGCTGCTCGAAAGTAGCAGAACCCATCACCTCCACTCGTTGTACAACACGGTGGCCGCTCCGCTTCCCTGACCCCCGCTTCCGCCGTGGCATCAACCCCCCGCACTCGCTCCAGAATAGCAAGCACGCAGGCCGCGCTACTCCGAGCGCGTAAAAGGCCTTGTGGTCATCTCGTCGCATGTCTCGCGACCCCCAGGGCATGCGCAGTTGCTTGCATCCTCGACGGATCGCAGGTGCCCGCGTCTAGTCGGCACGTCAAGCATCTCCTTTTCCAGACGGGCGTAGTGCAGCTACAGCTTGGGGCCCCACGGGGTGAAGCAGGGCAACGACTGGCATCACCTTAGACTCCGGGGACCATCCCAGGACTATGGTCGACACAGGTGCAGTCCCCATGCTGTGCACCCCTACCATTAGCAATCTTGCGGTTACCAAGACACTCATCGACGGTGGCACCAGCCTCAACGTCCTCTCCGTGGAGACCTTCGACGCACTCCAAGTGCCCAATGACCGGATTGCGCCTACCAAGCCCTTCTCGGGGGTTTCTCAAGGCTCAACCGTCCCTTTGTAGCAAGTGGGGGTCCCGGTCACCTTCAGCAATTGGTACAACTACCGGAGCGAGATGACCGACTTCAATATGGGCCACATCGGCCTCCTGTACAAAACTATCTTGGGATACCAGGCCGGCGCCAAGTTCATGGCGGCAACGCACCCCGACTAAAATGTCATCAAGATGTCGGGGAGAAGAGTCATCATCTCAGTGGCCGGGGACACCAAGGACGCGGTTCGAGCCCTCGGGCTCACCTACAAGGCAGTGGTAGCTACACGCCCCAGCACACAGAGCACCGCCCAGGCCCCGGCAGCGGCGGTGGCCCCACCCCTTGATGACGAGGGCGACACTTCTGCTCTCGAGGGTGAAGCGGCCTTGAGCCCTAGCCCTGAGGGAGTGGTGCAGGCTCTGAAGGGCGCGCCCACAAAGAAAAAGAAGCTATTCTCTGAGCACCAAGCTGAGATGAAGCCGGTGTTTGTCAACGGCGGGAGCTCAGGCCTCACCTTCATCATCTTCATAGGCTATCCCCGGAGCAAGAGAGGGCGCTGGTTGACTTCCGTCGCCGATCTGGTGGGCGTCTCGAGGAGCGTAATCAAACACCACCTGATGGTGTGCCCTCACGCGCGCCCGATGAAGCAAAAGGCAAGACGGCAGGTGCAAGAAAAGCAAGCTTTCATCGTCAAGAAGATCTGGAAGTTGTAGGAGGCAGACATCATTCAAGAGATGTGGTGCCCTGATTGGCTGGACAACCTTGTGATTATCCCCAAGAAGGGAGGGAAGGAGTGCATGTGCGTCGGCTTCACGAGTCTCAACGGGGCCTTCCCGTGGGGTCCCTTCCCGCTCCCGTGCACGGACCAGATCATGGACTCCACTTCTGAATGTGATATGTGCTTCTTAGATGCCTTCTCGGGTTACCACAAAATCAAGATGGCAGTGGAAGACGTCGAGAAGACGACATCCTATCCCCGTGCAGCATGTATTGCTACACATGCATGTCCTTCGGGTAGCGGAACGCTGACGCGACCATCCAACGGTTGATGCACATCGCCTTGGTACCGCAATTTGGGAGGAATGCCGAGGCTTATGTCGATGATGTCATGGTCGAGTCATGGGAGGAGAGAACCTTGATCTAGGACCTAAAGGAGACTTTCGCCAACTTGCGTAGGGTGAACCTGAGGCTCAACCCCGAGAAGTGCGTTTTCGGGGTCCCCTCCGGCAAACTACTCAGCTTCTTGGTATCGCACCGGGGGATTGAGGCAAACCCCGAGAAGGTCAAGGCAATTGAAAATATGTGCCCACCTCAGACCCTTAAGGAAATGCACAAGCTAGCGGGTTGTGTCACCGCCCTAGGACATTTCATCTCCAGGCCCGACGAGCGCGCCCTCCCCTTCTTCAAGCTCATGAAGGGGAAGGGCCCTTTCAAGTGGACCCCAGAGGCAGAGGCAGCTTTCCAAGAACTCAAGCAGTACCTCACAAACCCTCCCATCATGGTAGCGCCCCGCGCTCATGAGCCCTTGGTGCTCTACTTGGCGGCGACCCCACATTCGGCCAGCGCAGCGCTCATGGCGATCCGTGAGGAGTGCGCTAGCGCAGACGCAAGGGGAAGTGGCTCGCATGGAGCCGCACAACACTTGCCACCTCGGTATGACGCTCCTGAGGGCCTCGCCACCTCACTCACACCTGAGGAACCCGAGTCCTTCGTGCCCCCTGAGGAGCAGGGTGGCGCTGACACACCATGCCTCGTCGAGCATCCGGTGTACTATGTTAGCATCATGCTGCGAGACGCACGCGTGCTACCCCATGTAGCAGAAGCTCCTACTCATGCTCTTCGTCACCTGAAGGAAGTTGCGCCACTACTTCAAAGGCCATCTCATCAAGGTCGTCTCTATGCACCCTCTAGAGTAGGTGCTACGCAACCCCAACGTTGTAGGATGGGTTGCGGACTGGAACATCAACCTGTAGTCTTTCCACCTGGAGTTCAGCACAACCAGGGTCATCAAGGGCCTAACACTTGCTGACTTCATGGCAGAATGGACGGATGACCCCGACCAGGAGCTGGATGAGGGCCAATCCCTCTCGCCCGGCAAAGAAGCGCCCGAAGGCTGGGTCATGCACTTTGATGGCGCCTTTGCACGACAGGGCGTGGGGGATGGAGTCTTGTTCATCTCACCGACATAGGACAAGCTCTACTGTGCCATGCATCTCTGCTTCCAGCACGACGAGAAGGTCTCCAACAACATCGCGGAGTATGAGGGCTTGATTGCGGGCCTCCGGGCCGTTGTGGCCCCGGGGATCAAGCTCCTCACCGTCAAGGGCGACTCCCAACTCCTCGTAAACTTCTCCAACAATGAGTACAAGTCGAAGGATGAGCACATGGAGGCGCACCTGGAGGAGGTGCGTAAGATGGAAAAGCGCTTCCAGGGCCTGGAATTGCAGCACAGCCTACATGGTGCGAACAAGAAGGCAAACAACATCACCAAAAGAGCGTCGCGCCGCAAGCCTCAGGAGCCTCACGTCTTCGAGGAGAGGCTCTTCAAGCCATCGGTGGCGCCCCCGACCACTGACCCGATGTCATCTTGAGAGGAGCTACCGCCAGCCCCGCCCATAGAGGCCTCGACCTACGAACTGGCCTCAGGAGCACGCTTGCTCCTGGCGCTGGAACCTCAGGCCAATGATTGGACTAAGCAGTTCAAGGTGTATCTAATCAGCGGTACCTTGCTAGAGAAGGAAGAGGGCAGCGAACGTGTGGCCCATTAGGCCACCACCTACTGCCTGAAGAACGGCAAGCTATACCATAGGCGCCCGAACGACATGTCGCTGTGGTGCATATCTGAGGAACAGGGGCGCGAGTTGCTAGCTGATATCCATGAAGGCGACAGTGGACTCCTCTCCTCATCTCGCAACCCCATGGGAAAGGCGTTCCGCAATGGTTTCTACTGGCCCATGGCGCTAAATGACACAGCCGAGCTAGTCCGGTCCTATGAGGCCTGTCAGTTCCATGCCAAGCACATTCATCAACCAGTACAAGGCCTCCAGACCATCCCGCTCTCCTGGCCTTTCGCGGTCTGGGGGCTAGACTTACCGGGCCACTTTCCTCGGGCAGCCGGAGGCTACCGCTACCTCTACGTCGCCATCGACAGTTCATCAAGTGGGCGAAAGTGGAGCCCCTATGCACCATCCCTGCCATTTCAGCAGTCGAGTTCAACCGAGGCCTCGTTATCTGCTTCGGGGTCCCCAACCGTATCATCACTGACAATGGCTCACAATTCACGAGCAACCTCTTTATAGAATATTGTGCTAACCTTGGGACGCATATATGTTATGCTTCAGTGGCACACTCGTGGAGCAACGACAGGCCGAGCGTGCCAACGCAGAGGTCCTGAGGGGCCTCAAGGGGAGAAGCTTTTCAGAAGAAACTCGAGGCCCATGGAGAGGTTTGGCTCGGTGAGCTTCATTCTGTGATGTGGTCCATCTGCACCATCGTGAGTAAGCCCACGGGCGAAACCCCATTCTTCCTCGTCTACGGACCTGACGTGGGCCTCCCGCATGAGGTCAAGCATCTCTCCCCGTGGGTCTTGGCATTCAACAAGGAGCGTCAGGATGCTGAGCGGGGGGCATATCTCGTGCTCGCGAAGGAGGGCCATCGCCAGCCGTCACTCCGCGCCGCGAGGTACTAGCAGGCGCTGCGGCAATGCCATTTCTGAGGCGTGTGCTACAGGACCCTTGAAGTCGAATACCTCATCCTGAGGCGGGTCCTCTCTAGGGAGGGCTTGCACAACCTCTCACCCATGTGGGAGGGCCCGTTCAGGGTCGCTCGTGTCTCTAGGCCTGGTGTTGTGCTCCTGGAGACTCTGGATGGGGTCCCCATCCAGAACGCCTGGAACATCCAACACCTCCCAAGTTCTACCCATGACACTCTCACGTAATAATGAGTAGGTTTTATACACCCGGAGCCCCCTGAGGACACAGAGGGGTTCCCACCCACGCCCAAGTGGAAGCCCCATGCTCCGCGGTGGCGGATAACACTGTCATTCAGCGACTATGCCCACGCCCAGTGGATGACCTATGCGATGTGCTGGGGGAAGACTAGTCTAGGAGCCGGACGAGGCTTTTATTTGCCCTATTTTATAACCAAAATTTCCACCTTTCGGAATGAAGTTTGGAGTTTTCGTGTCTTATTCGAAAATTGGGGTGGGAATCTTCTACTTGCAATGTTTCCTCATTTTGAATTTCTTCTCATGGGTTTTGGCACCGCCAGCTCTCCCTCGCGCACCCCCCGACCGGGGCTGGGCACGGTACGTTATGCAGGCTCCAAGCCGCGCACATACCTCGCCAAAACTTTTGCATCCAAATCCTTGCGCGACGCTCTTGAGGCAAGCTAGCACACAATATCACCCCGACCTCAGGAGCGCCCCATTTCCTGGCCTCGTCGGGCATCATGAACCGACACTCTGGTGGTGACCGACTCTCGCAAAGGGGATCTTGGGCTCTACGGCTATGGAAAGAAGCTTCGGAGGAACGCGCCCCTAGGCTAAGAGCCTACCACGGGCGTGTCAAGCTAAGTTATCCTAATCACGAGTTACCGAATCACGATGAGCAGGAACATTTCAGTTTGCAGCAACGAAAAAACTGGGACGTGAAAAGAAAAATGCTAACATAAAAGGCGCAAGCACCACAGTTCATTACACGCCCCCGTGGGGCCCTTTATGATATTGGGTGTAGGACACAAAGCAAAAGATGGCTTCCCGAGGACCGCCGCTCTAGGGGCTTGGAACCCACCCGTGCTCAGTCAGAGTCCTCCTCCTCCTTGACGTAGCTGCGGTGATGCGGTGGCTTGACGTCCTCCTAGGCGGGAGCGCGACGCCACGGCGGCTCGTCACCCTCCCAGGTTAGGGAGCGGTGGCGTGGCGGCTCGTCATAGTCGTCATCGCTTGATCTTCCATGAAGGAGGTGTCATCGCTGGTGGATGAGCTGCAATCATCACTAAGGGCAAGTTCACCGCCGAGGGCACCGCCGTTGCAACGACCGTCGTCGGCGGGTAGACGGTCGATGTCGCCGTAATCACCCTCCACGCAGCATATCAGGCACTTGTCGTCTTCTCCGGAGATCTTGACAAAAACTGCCGCCACCTCCTCGTGCTTGAAGTGTAGGGTGCACCTCCCCTTCAGGCCACGGGCACGGGCAAACGCCTGCCATCCGAGGGTGAAGAAAACGTAGCCCACAGGGGTAACCTCGACCTCTACCCACGAAGCCGTGTTGCAACAACCATCGGCCTGCAAACATAGCATTCACCGCGTCATTGACCGCCATGACCAGCTCCTCGACATCCGCATGATATGTGGTTGGGCTTATGTAGGGATGCTCGGCGATAGGGGTGGGGATATGGAGGCGTGAGGGTGATTTGCATACTCCATCTGAGCTATCGGGCCAGGGCGGAGATGGAGATCGGAGGTTACCTAACTAGATCAACGAGCGAGGCTGGTGAAAAACGTAGATTTGGTTGCAAAGGCAGTGGTGGTTTGTGCTGCAGTTAGAGCCGGGGGGAGGGAGGTGGTGGGGATAGGGTGGAAATGTTATGGGTTGATATGGGGTGGGAGGGATAACTATTGAAATCGCACGCCTATTGAAAATTTGGTGGCGAAACTCGAACCTTATGGGAGGAACACGCAACCCAGACGTAGCGCATCAAATACCCGTGTGCGATAAAAGAGAAAATTGGTGATCCCGCATTGGAAAATTCAAGTCTTCTCTCTCTCTCATGCCATCAGACACTTTGCAAATGGTTTGTTGTAAGAAAACGTTTACCATTAAAGATGTATCAAAAACATAAAAGGCCTAGAAAATACACAAAAAAGGACTAAATACGATAAATGAGCCTGAAAATTCTGAAATTTGGACACCGTGCATTCTAGTGGGTATGTTGATCGTAGAAAATAAATCAAGTTGAAAGGACCAAGAAAATATGGGTTCCCCTTGAAAACATGGCGACTTTCGCTCCCGGAACCATGAGACTCCATAGATGATGGTCTGGTTTAAGAAGAGTGTCTATCACGACATTATCCGTACCTGCTCAATTTTTTACCGAATCATATTGAAGTCATGCCCGAGCACCACACGAGATAACATGTTCTTAAAACTTGTTTTCCATTTTTCTAGAGATACAAAATAAAGAATCGACACATCTCTAGTTGCCTCTTCCCACACATATCCTTTTAAATTGTATTAGTTTCCTATAAATACATCAAAACTTATCCAACGACACAATTACGAATTTTCGAGTCCTTTTGAACGCAGTTTCATGTACAGAACATTCTAACCTGAATTACAAGCACAAAGGACCTAGAAAGTTCACAAAAGGGACCAAATACAATGAACGAGCAACAATATTGTGAAATTTGGACATGGTGCATTCTAGTGGGCATGTTGATCGTATAACATAAATCTAGTTGAAAGGATCAAGGAAAAAATATGGGTTCCCCTTGAAAACATGGAGATTTTCGCTTCCGAACCATGAAACTCCATAGGTGATGGTCCCGTTTATGAAGAGTTTATATCATGACATTATCCATACCACCTCAAAATTTTACCGAATCATATTGAGGCCATGCCCGGGCACCACACGTGATAAAATGTTCTTCAAGCATGTTTCCCATTTTTCTAGAGTTACAAAATAAATAAACGACACATCTATGGTTGCATCTTCCCACACATATATATCCTTTAAAACTGTATTAGTTTCCTATTAAATACATGTAAACTTATTCAACGGCACAATTACAAATTTTCTAGACCTTTTTAGCGCCTTTTCATGTGCAAAACATTCTAACCTGAATTATAAGCACAAAGGACCTAGAAAGTACACAAAAGGGACCAAATATGATATACGAGCATGAACATAGTGAAATTAGGACATGGTGCATTCTAGTGGCATGTTGATCATATAAAATAAATCTAGTTGAAAGGACCAAGGAAAAATATGGGTTCCCCTTGAAAACATGGTGATTTCTGCTCCTGAAACTCCATAGGTGATGGTCCGGTTTATGAAGAGTGTCTATCATGACATTATCCATCCCTCCTCACTTTTTTACCTAATCATATTGAGGTCATGCCCGGGCACCACACGAGATAACATGTTCTTTAGGCATGTTTTCCCTTTTTCTAGAGTTACAAAATAAATAAACAACACATCTCTCATTGCTTCTTCCCACACATATCATTTTAAATTGTATTAGTTTCCTATAAAATACATTAAACTTATTTAATGACACAACTATGAATTTTTGAGTCCTTTTTGAATGCCTTTTCATGTACAGAACGTTCTAACCTGAATTATAAGCACACGTGACCTACAAAGTACATAAAATGGGACCAAATACGATAAACGGACTTGAAAATTGTACATGATGCATTCTAGTGCATATTTTGATCATATAAAATAAATCTAGTTGAAAGGACCAAGGAAAAAAGTATGGGTTACCCTTGAAAACATGGCGATTTTCGCTCCCCGAACCTTTAAACTCCATAGGTGATGGTCCGGTTTATGAAGAGTGTCTATTACGACATTATCCATACCTCCTCAAATTTGTACCAAATCATATTGAGGTCATGCCCGGGCACCACAGAAGATAACATGTGCTTCAGGAATGTATTCCATTTTTTCTATAGTTCCAAATCAAATAAACGACACATCTCTTGTTGCCTCTCCCCACACATATCCGCTAATATTGTATTAGTTTCCTATAAAATATATGAAAACTTATCCAACGACAAAATTATGAATTATCGAGTCATGTTTGAATGCTGTTTCATATACAGAACATTCTAACCTGAATTATAAACACAAATACCTAAAGAGTACACAAAAGGGACCAAATACGATAAATGCTCATGGAAATTGTAATATCTGGACATGGGGCATTCTAGTGGGTATGTTGATCGTATAATATAAATCTAGTTTAAAGTACCAAGGACATATGGGTTCCCCTTGAAAACATGGTGATTTCACTCCCTGGACCATGTAACTCCATAGGTGATCATCCGGTTTATGAAGAGTCTATCATGACATTATCTATACCTCCTCAATTTTCTACTGAATCATATTGAGGTCATGCCTGGGCACCACACGAGATAACACATTTTGAACACCTTTTCATGTATAAAACTTTCAAACTTGAATTATAAGCGGTAAATGCATAGAAAAGTACACAAAAAGACTAAATATAGTAAACAAGCCTAAAAGAATGTGAATTTTGGACACGTTGAATTATAGTGGGTATGTTGATAGTAGAAAAATAATAATGGAGAAACGACCAAGGAAATATGGGTTTCCCTTGAAACTTTGTGATTTTTTTAGGAAAACAGTTACTTTGCGAATGTCGTGTGCGTTCACCCCATTCTGCGGTGTGTTCTGATTGGCCAGAACAGCAGCCACACGGATCGCGCATATAAAGAGACTTCTGCGATCTGAGTTAATCTCCAAAGGGACACCATGAAGAGAAACTTTTCGAGAAATATATAATTCTACTAGCTGGCTAGCAGTTATACTCTCCCGAACAGGAAGAAAATGAGCCACTTTGGAAAGGCGGTCAATGACCACAAAGATAGCATTATTCCCTCTTTTGGTCCTCGGAAAACCGGTAATGAAATCCATAGCGACCTTATCCCATTTCCATTCAGGAATAGCTAAAGGTTGGAGGGTGCCAGCAGTCCTTTGATGTTCTGCTTTCACGCGACGACAAATGTCGCAATTAGCAATGAACTGGGCAATTTCTCTCTTCATCCTAGTCCACCATAACCTCTGGCGTAGGTCCTGATACATCTTGGTACTACCCGGATGAATTGTGAGAGGAGAATCATGAGCCTCCTTAAGGATCAATTGTCGTAGATGTTGCTTTTTCGGGATCACCAAGCGGTTCCCAAAGAAGACAACACATCGATCATCTTCTGAGAAGCATCTAACATTACACTTCTTAATGTTTTTCTTGATCCAAGATATCCCCACATCATGCTTCTGGGCTTCTATAATTTGATCCGTAAGAGTAGGTTTCGCCACCAGGTTGGATAGGAATCCTTGAGGAACAATGTGGAGATTTCACTTCCGAAATTCCTCACGGAGAAATGGTTGACCTTGTTGTAATATAAGGTTGTTACAATAAGACTTACGACTTAGTGCATCACCCATGACATTGGCTTTCCCCGGGGTGTAAGTTATCCCTAAGTCGTCATTTGAAATAAACTCAACCCACCGTCTTTGCCTGAGATTCAAATTCGGCTGGGTGAAAATATATTTCAGACTTTGGTGATCAGTGTAAATCTTGCAACGATTACCCAGAAGGCAATGTCACTAGGTTTTCAGAGCATGGACTACAGCTCCAAGCTCAAGATCATGTGTTGTATAATTATCCTCATGTGGACGCAACTGTCGAGATGTGTATGCAATCACATGACGATCTTGCATGAGAATGCAACCTAATCCTTGTCACGAGGCGTCGCAATAGATAACAAAGTCCTTAGAGAAATCTGGTGGCACCAGAACGGGAGCAGAGGTCAGTCGTCTTTTCAACTCCTAAAAACTGTCCTCGCATTGTGGTGTCCACTCAAACTTTTTATCTTTCTTGAGGAATTCAGTCAGAGGTGTGGCAACCTTGGAGAAATTCTCGACAAAGCGGCAACAATAGCTCGCTAAGCCAAGGAAACTCCAAACTTGCTTAACCGATTCAGGTTGAGTCCCATCGAGGATGGCCTGAACTCTCTCGGGATTGACAGCAATACCTTTACTAGATATCACATGGCCCAGATAGGTCACTTCTGGCAACCAAAATTCACATTTAGAGAATTTGGCGTATAGACGGTGCTCTCGAAGTTTCATCAATACCAGCCTTAGATGCTCGTCATGTTCTTGTTCGTTCTTCGAGTAGATGAGTATATCATCGAGGTAAACCACGACGAATTTATCTAAATACTCCATGAAAATCGAATTCATCAAGCAAGAGAAGGTGGCTGGAGCATTGGTTAAACCGAAGGACATACCGGTGTACTCATATTGGCCATAACGAGTAACAAAAGCCGTTTTTGGAATGTCCCCGTTCCTAGTTCTGATTTGGTGGTATCCCAACCTCAAATCCATTTTGGAAAAGACAGAGGATCCAACAAGTTGATCATACAAATCGTTGATTCTGGGGAGCGGATACTTATTCTTTATGGTGACCAGATTCACTAGCCGATAATCCACAACCATCCGATCTGATCCATCCTTCTTCTTGACAAAGAGGACGGGACAAGCCCAAGGAGAAGAACTAGGACGGATGAAACCTTTCTTCAAAGCCTCATCAAGTTGGATCTTAAGCTCGGCTCTTTCTAAGGATGCCATCTTATAGGGTCTTCTGGCTATTGGGACAGTCCTTGGAATGAGCTCTATCACAAATTCAACATCTCTACAGGAGGAATTCCTGGCAGTTCTTCTGGGAAGACATCCGGAAAGTCTTGGACTACCGGGATAACTTCTAACTCTGGAAGAGGGCTAGCATTGAGGGAATAGAGTTGGTGCTTGGCTGCTCGAGTGGAGACATTAACTATCTCACTTGATGGATGTGTAAGTTGAACATTCCTAGTATGAGTATCAATCTTAGCATAGTGGGCTTTCATCCAATCCATGCCTAGAATGATATTGATGTCCGAAGACTTGAGGGCTATCAAAGATGCTAGGAAGACTAGCCTATCCACCAGAATTTCATTATCATGGCTCACTCTAGAAGTTTGCCACTTTGAACCAGGAGTCTGGACTACTAAAGGAGTAGGCATATCACAAAAATACACGTTATGCAACTATGCATAACTTTCTGAGATGAAAGAATGGGATGCTCCAGTATCAAATAGAACAGAAGCTGGATGACTATTGACAAGGAGTGTACCTAGGATAACATCAGGATCCTCAATAGCTTCCTCAGCAGAGACATAATTCACTCGTCCACGAGCAGGAGTTGGCTTCACATAGAAGGCTTTTCCCGGCTTCCCACGTCCAGCTGGCTTAGCATTAGCCTAAGGATAATCACGAGAGTAGTGTCCTGGTTCTCCACATTTGTAGCAGACCAGGGTGGCACGGGGAGCAACATTGGCAGGCAGTCCTCCAAATGGCCTAGCTGGAGGGTTGGACTGACCTGGGCGAGGCGCCTGGAAGGATGGCCTCGCGGTGTATCTTGGCGGCAGGGCTGCGTTGGGCACCCAGACCTGGCGTTTGTTGGGGCCTGAACCAGATGCGGGGCTGAAGTCACGATTGTGCCTTCTCGTGGCCTCATAGCTAGTCTGTCCAAACTTGGCATTGATAGCCTTGTTGATGATAGCCTGGAAGGTCGTGCATTCATGCAGGCGTAGATCTCGACGAAGATCAAGATTTAGTCCCTTGCAGAACCTAGCCTTCTTCTTGGCATCGGTTGAAAATTCCTCCGGAGCATAGCGAGCAAGATTTCCGAACTCACGTCTATAGGCATCCATTGTCAGTCTGCCTTGGGCGAAGGCACAAAATTCCTCATTCTTACGATCCATCAGCCCTTCCGGGATGTGATGGGTATGAAATGCTGCACTGAATTCTACCCAAGTTGGTGCGGGGCCTTCGGGACGCATGGCTTCATAATTTTCCCACCACAGATTGGCAGCTCCTTCCAGAAAGTAAGTTGCAAAGGTCACCTTGTTGGCCTCGGACACATTGGCAGCCTGGATCTTGCGGTACATGCTAGTCAGCCAGTCATCCGCGTCGAGTGGGTCGACCGAATGATGATACTTGGGTGGGCACAGCCTGACTAAATCACCGAGTGACACGCCATCATTGAGATCATTGCGGGGAGCACGTGCTGTGTTCTGCTCAATTCTTTCCAACAGCCTGTTGGTCTCTCTCTTGTTCCTTTCAGCTTCAAGCATCACTTCTGCCAAAGAAGGCGCATGTGGCAGATCCTCTTGCCTTGGCTGGCTTCCCTCGCCCTGATCGGGGGTAGGCATAGGGTTATTCCTATTTGCCACCATCCTGGGAAAACAACCCACAGCTTAAACATAGAGGACATCAACTCTAAGACATGAGATAAGGAATGTACTGGACAGCATGGCATGTAGGGTAAACACCCAAACAACATGGTAATAACAACTGCCATATGAACACCATGATTCATACACGCCATGACATAGTTCAGTACAAGCCCAAGCTGAAATACAAACTACGGAGAGATGACACCACTCATAGGAGGCATTACAAGCTTCCTATACATTATCTATCTACACCTCCGGAACTCAAATCTCAACCTCAATCATATCCCAGAAGACACGCAGGACTGTGGCGATACGATTGCTAACATACTAGTACTAACATCCACGTGCTCAAGCATCACCGTAGAATGCCTCATACAGGTTACCCCCATGACCCAGGAGCTAAACCTGAGGATCTGGAAACACTCTAGCCTGTGATCCCTGGAAACCGTAAGGACATGGATGTGGCCTTGGTCCCCTCGTTGGTGGCAACAGCGGTCCTCGAAGAGGGGTGATGCCTCCAACATCGGGCCAGTCTACGTGTGCTGGCAGATGAGTCCACGATGGGGTCAGCATCTCCAAACCTCCATAGCCTGTCTGCATGATAGGTGCCAACTGCGTCAGGGCTGTACAAAGACGTGCACGGGTGGCATAAAGATCCATGCGAAGGGCGCGTGCATCACGATCCCTGTTCTCCAACATCTGAGCGGTCACCTGCAGCCTAGGATCCTCCTGGGAATGATCGTAGTAGGTTGCACTAAGATAACCATCCTCTCCTCCCATAGAAGCAGGAACACAATAGAACTCTATGTTCTGAAGCAAACCATGGTGAAACCTCATGATAGTCAGCATGGTGTAGGCGGCCTCCTGAACTATCATAACTATGGTGACACCCAATCCATAAGTCTAGTGAAGTGGCTCTACAGCTCCAGGATATGAAGGATATATCTTGACAGTACACAGATACTGCCTCTGGTTGAAATCTCGATACTGTTCCTTCACTATGTACTCTGGATACCAACGGTATCCAGCCTCCATCATAACTCTAACCAACATAGCCGTGTGACCCGGTACATCGATGCACCTGGTCAGACGGACCACGTGACGGGAAGGACGAGGGAGCATCTGAAACGGAGAATGATGCAAAGACATTAGAGATTCTAGCAGAAATTGGACAGCATAACGACTGTAATTGCTCAAAAAGGATATTGAGACAACTGCAAAAGATTGGAAAAGCATAACCACTCGACTTCCTAGACTCAAATCTCTTCTCCATCCATTTGTCACACCAACAATACTTGAGTACCTACATTCTCTTGCAAACAAGATAGCTAGTGGTCCATGGTTAGTAACTCGGCATCCTAAGCAATAGGTGAGAAGCCTTGTTCTTATCCCTGTAGAAAAGATGAGAATGACCCATAATAGAATAATTTGGGAAAAGGAGTAAAAAGAGCCTTACGTTCCCTTCCACAATCAATTCCCCTACTTTTCTATAGTGTTTCTAGACTCAACTTCGACCGGTTTGGCTTGGTAGTCCTACAATCAGTCAGGCTCTGATACCAACGCTGTCGGGACCCCGATCCTAAGTCATATGAATCCAGACTTTATCATATCACATCACTTTGCGGCCACGCACGGTAAGCTCCATGGCTGCAGCCTTACCTTAGCCGGGACCGTTTGCATCTTTTGGCTCACGTATGTGAACATGTCGCTGGCAATCAAACGACAGAGAACCCGGGCCGACATAACTAATCATAGAACCCAAGTGGCACATCCATATGGAAACAAGCATACGTAACCCAGCAATGCAAGTGTCGGCCTCAAGCGTGTATAGACGAGTCATAGCAAGCTACAAGGACTCCATTACGTCGTGGGACATAAATGTCATCACTACAGGTGGACGAGTCGTAGCAGGCTACAGGGACTCCATTACACTGTGCGACATTTCCCCGAAGGGACAGACACAGCAGCAAAGAAGGATACATGTCGGTCAATCAATGTGTCCGGAGCAGTAGCAAGCTACCATGGCTCGGTGGAAGCACAAGGAGGCAGTTTCCCGTAAAGAGTACTACTAAAGGCACACAACTAGGTGTCGGATCCCATACATACCGTTGCACGTCACACATACGCACGACATGCCCGATATGCATAGATACAACTATGGCATCACAACATAACAATATAACAACACAACTTTTATTTAAGAGGCTAAGATGAGCCTTGCATAATATGTTCTTACAGATAGGGGTCACATGACCCGACACTCAAGTCATATAAACAAGTTCGTACAAACCAAGCGGAAGCATAAGCTGTCTGAGTACAGACAGATGAAAGGGTAAAAAGGCACATGGCCTGACTATCTACAACCAGCCATAGGGCATAAGGTCGTAGCTGGGACACCAGCTATTCGGCATCGTCGACATCTAGAAAGTACCCACCCGATGGGTCCTGGGTCTCATCTGCAACATTTATTAAGCAAACATGAGTACAAGCGTACTCAACAAGTCTTTAAAGCAGACCTAGTCTATTCATGCTCATGTACCAACAAAGGGGGCGGTGGTGGAGTTTATGCAGCAATGCCAGCTTCGACTCATGGCTAACCTACACTACACAATTTTAACTCTTTGTTTCCATTTTAGATACCGCACACGAGTCCACTAACTCCATGACAATACACCACCATGGATTCACTTCCCTCTCCTAGGAGAGTGCCATCCACAGTACTCACACTTGTCTTGATATTTTATGAGTATACATTTGATTATCTATGAACATCATAAGTTTTCCAAGTAGTCCGTATCCGAGGACGCGACTATTCGAATAGTTTCATACCCTGCAGGGGTGTACTTCTTCACACACGCTCCCGCCACTTATCGCTGTGTGCTCATAAAACCATGCATCTCGGCAACCTTCAAGCGGAAGCCTAGAGAGGGAGTCGACCATGACCATCAATCACATAAGACCTCTAGTCCAGGCTATCGCCTATTTAGACTGAACCCGCACGAAAGTCCGGCCGAAGTTTCCGCTACGGCCCCAAACGATGTGCGCGGGGCTCCCAAGCCCACCATTCGGGTGACCCTTGGTACACCGTGCCACTGCCTACCGCGTCATAACCCACCCCTAGGGTCAGTGCTACGCATGGCCTCCAGCATGCTATAAACACCAGAAACTACTTGCAACTCCTAGACTAAGGACTAAGCCACTGATAAGTCAAGAGGGGTCGAGTTACCGGAACCCAATGTGTGGTAGTAACTAGTCTTGGATCAAAAACATGGAACTCAGTTCCTAAGAACGTTCCCAATGAGACAACCCGCTATGTACTCCTACATAGCCTCTCATCGCTACCTTAACCAAATCGGGTTCATCATAAGCTTATCACATCAGAACAATAATGTTTCACTCCAGTTCATCACCCAGATGAATCAGACCAGACACAACTCTAAGCATAGAAAGAATAGTAGGCAAGGTAGGCTAAACACATCATGGCACAAACATCTACCAGGTATGCTAGGTTGCAAGGTTTACCTATTTACTGTGACAATGACAGGTTATGCAAAAGAATAGGTTCTTCTACCATGTAAGATATACATATGAGCGTTTGTCCTAATGCAATAAACAAGAGCAGGAGCGAGAGAGTGGGATGTTATCGGAATGATCAAGGGGGTTGCTTGCCTTGCTGGGTAGCGGGAAGGTTCTCTCCTTCGTTGGAATACTCGGGGGTATCCTCAGAAGCAGGGCCTACCGCAGTGCAGATAAGAAGCAATCGATACACGCAAGTGCAACAATATGATGCATGATCATTGTATGGTAGCATGTATGGATGAGCTAATTCCACTAATGTTCAAGTTAATTTGAAATTAGTTTGAATATAGGTTCAATATTGTTCTTCATTTCAAATTCCCTATTTTAGCCTATTAGAAAATGTCAATGTTGTTCCACATAGGTTTCTATAACATGCATGATAATAGCACCATTGGATTTATTGGATTTTTCTAATAAATTTTCATATATAAATTATTATCATCTGATTTACATATTAATATATATGAATTTTTGAAGTTTTAAACATTTTTTGGAATTATTTTAAAACTAGAGAAGATTAAATATAACGTCAGCGTGACGTCACTATGACGTCAGCTGGTCAGCTGACCAGGCCAGGTCAAACCTGACGTGCGGGGCTGCACGTCAGTGACAGGGCTCTAACCTCCATGCGGACCAGGGGTTTGACCCACCCTCGGACCCACTGGTTAGTGGCAGGAGGCTAACTAATCAGGGGGGATTAGCCCCTGATGATGGCCACGTCGGCGCCCACCAGAGTGGGGCCGGCGGCGACCATCCGCATGGCGGTGACCCGACGGAGTTGCGCCTCTGGCGACCATTTGGCACGCGGAGGGAACCTGGGGGTAGCCCGTGCACGCGCGCATCCAGCGCTGCGGCAGAGGGGGCTCGGGGGCCACCGGAGCTACGGCCGGCGACGAGCAGAGCGGCGGCGAGCTTTGGCAGCAAGGGGAACGACACCTACGATGAGGGCAGGCCGCAAGAGAAGGGGGAAACGAAGCAGGAGCTCACGATTGGGTTGCTGGGGACGATAGCAAGCTCGGAGATGCGTGGACGACCTCGAATCACCGAAGGAAAGCTTCGGCGACCGGCAGGGAAGAAACGGCGACAACGCACCATGGAGGGCTCCCGGTGTCTTCTAGCGTCACGGGGGGGACGAGGGGGTCACTGTGGGGCTGCTGCGGGGCCCAGATGGGCGCAGGGGTGGCTAGAAAGGCGGCTACGCGGTGGTGACACGCTCGGCCATGGCGGAGCAGAGGAGGGAGGAGAGCGAGAGAGAGAGGGAGCGCGCGAGGAAGAAAGGGAGAGGAGAAGGAGGCCACGGCGAGGAGGCCTCGCGCTGGCGCTCTCCCAGCCCTCCAGGCCAGCAGCCAGGCAGGAAGGAGGTGGCTAGCGTGTGCCCGCGCGCGGTGAGCGCGTGCCCCTGTCCTCCTGGCGAGAGGACAGGGATGACTGGCCATGGGCCAGATGGGCCGGTTCCCCCTGGGCCTCTTCTTTCTTTCTTCATTTTATTTTCTGTTCTTCCTATTTCTGGCATTTGTGTTATTTTCTTTTTAGGTACAAATGCTAATTTAAAATATCCCAAATATTTTTTATGTCGAAGTTTTTATTTTTCAAACTTATCTGAAAAGTTTCAGGATATTTTGCAAACTAAAATAAGGATAATGCTTTATTTGATATTTTCAGAAGCTTTATCATTTATTTTAAAATTGCTTCAGTTGTTCAAATATTTTGGATGATCCTTGTATAATCATGTCCATAATTATCAGACATAGAGGACATTTTAGATGGGCATTTTGGATTTGTTGAATTTTCACCAACTTTGAATTGGTTTAATTCAAATATGAGTTTGGGGTTTCTTTTAGTGCCATTTCATGTTGATGCAAAATTGAAACATGATGCAACACCCATGCTGTCCTACGACATCTAACTAGGGATGTGACACCGGATGAAACTTAACCCGGACAAGTGTGTTTTTGGAGTGCCCGTAGGCAAGCTATTGGGTTTTCTGGTGTCTGAGCGTGGCATCGAGGCTAACCCGGACAAAATCGAAGCAATAACCTCATTGGCCCCGCCAGCAAACATCAACCAGGTCCAACGCCTAGCGGGTCACATTGCTGCCCTGAGTCATTTTATAAGCCGCCTGGGGGATAAAGCTATTCCTTTTTATCAGGTTCTAAAGAAAACGGGCAACTTCAAGTGGAACGATGCTCCAATGAAGCTTTTGAGGCGCTCAAGAAATAATTGGTTAACCCGCCTATTGTGGCCGCTCCCACCAAGAAAGAGCCAATGCTCCTATACGTAGCCGCTAATTCCAAGGTGGTGGGTGTGGCAATAGTCATGTAGTGAAATATGAAGGCAAGGAGTATCCAGTTCAACATCCAGTTTATTTGTTTAGCGAGGTTTTAACCTTGTCTAAACAGCATTACCCACATTTACAAAAACTTGTGTACGAGATCTTTATGGCAAGCCGGAAGTTAAAACATTATTATCAGGAGCATCCAATCACAGTGGTTAGTTCTGCACCCCTTGGCGATATCATACAGAACCGAGAGGCCATTGGACGAATTGCTAAGTGGGCGATTGGTCTAGGCAATCATCACCTGAACATTTTGATGGATCTAGGAACCTAGAGGGCTCTGGGGATGCAGTTATACTATCTTCCCCTCGAGGTGACAAGTTTTGCTATGTACTGCGACTCATGTTCCATTGTACCAACAATCCAGATGAGTACGAGGCCCTCCTTCATGGTCTTAAGATAGCAAAGGAAATGAACTTGATTTGGGTCAGGTGTTTTCGCAACTCGGATTTGGTGGCTCAACAAGTTTCGGGGGCTTGGGACTCTAAGGACCCTCTAATGGCGGCTTATCGTCAAGCAGTTTCGGATGTGGCGGGTCATTTTCAAGGATATCAAGTCGAACATATAGGTCACCGGCTCAATGAGGCGGTAGACGCGTTATCACTACTTGGCTCACAAAGGAAACCGGTTCCCCTAATGTGTTTTTGGACGTCCTTCACAATCCTTCTGTTAATCTGCCTTCGGAGTAAGATATTGCTATTCTAGACTCAGAGTCACAATTGGTGGTGTCTCTCTACGCCACCCCGGATTGGACTGTTCTTTATCCATCATATCTTAGCCGAGGTGAGCTTCCAGCTGATGAAACCATGGCTCGACAGATAATTTGCCGGTCTAAGTCTATGACTATTGTCAACGGCGAGTTACACCAGCGAAGCAGCATGGGCGTTTTCCAACATTGTGTTTCCCCTAAGGAAGGTTAGAAGATTCTTAATGAGATCCACGCTGGTGACTTTGGACATCATGCTGGCTCAAGATCTCTAGATGCAAAAGCTTTCCGGCATGGGTTTTATTGGCTAACGGCTCATGCACACACAGAGGAAATTGTGCGTAAGTGTGATAGATGCCAGAAATTCGGCCGACGGGCTCACGTGCCGGCTCAAGAATTGCATAAGATCCTGATCACTTGGCCATTCATAGTTTGGAGGCTTGATATGGTTGGGACGTTCAAGCCGTCCTCTGACAAGAAGATCCACCTCTTAGTGGCGGTTGATAAATTTACCAAGTGGGTTGAGGCGGATCTAGTCAGTAGTTGCGACACGGAAACCGCAGTCAAGTTCTTAAATAGGTTGATTTTCCGCTTTGGCTACCCTCATAGAATTATCACTGACAATGGTACTAATTTATCTAAGGGAGCTATGGAGCAGTTTTTCCAGAAGGAACATATAGGACTTGACTTGGCAACAGTGGCGCATCCACAGTCCAACGAACAAGCTGAACGAGCCAACTAGGAGATCCTCAACAGAATTAAACCCTGTCTCTTGGTACCACTTAAGCGTACTTTGGGTTGTTGGGTTGAAGAACTAACTGATGTACTCTGGAGTATTCGCACCACGCCAAACAGGTCTACTGGATACACACCTATCGTTTTGGTATACGGTGTCGAGGCAGTTTTGCCAAGCGATATTTGTCATGACTCGCCTCGAGTTACTGCTTATGTTGAGACGGACAATGAACAAGCGCGTCATGACTCCTTGTATGCCTTGGAAGAAGAATGTGATTTGGCAGCATCCAGATCTGCCATTTATCAACAGGACCTATGTCGCTATCATAGCCATAGAGTCCGAACCTGAACTTTTCAAGAAGGCGATTTGGTGCTACACATGATTCTAGATTAGACGGGAATGCATAATCTTTCACCACCTTGGGAGGGTCCTTTCGTTGTCAGCAAGAACCTTAACAACGGGTCATATTTCTTTATGATCAAATATAATAAAGCCGGCACACCCAAAACTCGTGGTCTCTGTTGTTTCAGCCTAAGTATGAGCATGAGTCTTTATTGTTTGCAACATAGGTCACCTGGGGGTTTCCAACTCAACGAGTTTCTCTTTCTCACCCTTTTGACTTGGCAAAGACGCCATGATAAGTTGTTAGACCTTCTTGTATGCTTGATGCAACTCCGGTAAGATGAGCCCATGAACTCTTGCAAGTCAATCCTCTTTGGGACCCTAAACTTTTCAAGGCTAAAACTTTGGTTGTGTCATGAGAGAGCCGGCATATGGAAATCTAGGATAACCCATGGGTTATAATATCCGCGTCATTGAAGAAAGACTTGAGCCTCAAAAGCTAGTCTCTTTTTCACCGAGTCTCATTGAGCCGGCCAACTAATACATTTTGTATGGTTTATATTATGCTGGAAGTTTCGGGCATGGCGCTACCTTCAGTTTGGTTCATACCTAAATTGTCGGCTTATGCATGGATCAATGCTTATTTAAAGCACAAAGATTAAAACATAAAAGGGGAAGAGTAATGTCTTGCCTCAACAACAAAGCTCGAGGGCCTGAACACCAACAAATGGGCATGCATGCATGATGGCATGACCATAGATTCAAAGAAGTTTTCAAAGATGCCACTAATACAAGCCCGCAAAGGATCTCCAAAATACCGAAGTTCTTTCCAAATTACATGGGGGTTGACTTGGTATGGCGACTTGTTCATCCTTCATACCCTCTTATCAGCCGCCTTTGGGTCAGCACCCACCGGGTCTTCATCCTCGTCAAACTGTTGATCCTTGTGTTGCCATCAAATTGAGTTAAACGACTGGAAAATTGAGGTCTTCTTAGTAAAAGACGATGAACCAGCTTCGGAGGTAACAGATCCTTTGTATCTTGGAGGAATTAATTCTCCCGGGTCATCTTTGGGCGGGTTGGTACGTTCATTATCACTGGTATACGTAGCATCATATTTCCTCAGATCAATCCCGTCAGCTATTAAAGTCTCCAAATGATGTGTATCTATGATGCACTTCACATACTCTACTTGAGTGAATGCAGAGCCATCAAGTTTAAACTCACGAAAGCCGCCTAGTAGCAGCTCCACATCCAATTCAGGCAAGTAGGCTTTTGCTTGAGCTAGAGCCATGTTATCACCTCCTCGAGCAGCTGATTTCTGGGTCTCGGTCACCCATTGGGGAATAGTGGAAAGCTGTTTCAACATATCCTTGAAATTTATTGGAGGATGCTTCAGATTTTTCACCGCCCTGATGGAGTATACAGAGCCGGTGAAAAACAATTCTATGTGGGAGAAAATGGCCTTCAACTTCACGAGAGGAGGCGATACAAGGTTATGGTTCGTTCGTCCTGGAAAACGAGCAGAGGTTGATAAGCTGTCGTTCAATCACAAGCCGATATAAAAGGAAGAACAACACATACCAAAGATAGTTGTCAACAGTTCGTTAATCTGCGTCACGAGAGTGGCATATTTTTCCTGCAACGGGTCAAACTTCTTTTCTGCTTTGTCCGCATGTTTCGCAAGAGCTGCCTTGTCATCTTCAACCAACTTTACGGCTTGCTCCAAACGCTCATTGGCTTGGCATGCAGGCTCTTCAAAATGAGCCACCATGAGATGAGCATTGGCTTTTAGCTTCATCTCTTTTTTGGGCCGCTGTTGCAGCTTCACAGCAACCGATTCAGCATCCTCAACATATTCCTAGAAGATGTGAGAATAAAATATGAGCAAGACATCATTACTAACAGATTTAAGCCGTGTTCCAATGAATACTTTTTTATCAAGTCCCAAGCAAACTACAAGCAATATCCTTGACACTTGGGGGGCCAATGCATATCAGTTTTATCAAGCCTGATATGGCAAAGACCCGACTCATCTCATAAAGATGAGCCGGCCCTTGGGGGCTACAGGTCGATTTCTTCAAAATATTACTTACAAAAGACTCGACTCACCTCATGGAGATTATCCAACCCTTGGGGGCTACAGGTAGATTTCCTCCAAAGTATTCAAGCAAAGACCCAACTCACCTCAGGAAGATGAGCCGGCCCTTGGGGGCTATAGGTTGATTTCTTCCAAATATTACTAGACCCGACTCATTTCATGGAGATGCGCCGGCCATTTGGGGGCTATAGTTGTAGATGAGAGTGTTTTGTGATCCAGTTTATCATATTAAATTGGCTCTTGGAGGCTAATGATAGTATATAGGTAGCGGCAAAACAAGGAAGTATACCGCATTTTTCTTCTTCATGGCATTTATTATATTCACTTCAATTGACAGGCTCTCAGATAGTCGAGTTAAGAACTGGTGGTGTGAGTCTTCAAAGCCAAGCAGTAACATTCAGGAAGCTCTAGAGTTGTTTTCCCTTTGTTCAAATCAACTTGTTCTTCCTTAGCCACGACTTTTGCTAAGGAGGTAGACGCGAATGGAACTTGACAATTCTTCTTCACAACCATAACATCTGGATTGTCTGTCCCTATTGAACTCTTGGGGTCATCCAAATGAGCCACCGGACGAGGAGAGAAAATCGGGCTGAGTGGACTGATAGACGTCTCATCTAATGCGTCTTGTGCCTCAGTTTGCAGGTCCATGAAAATAGGCTCATCCCATCTTGGCATTTCAATGTCATCTACCGCCTCAGCAGTCTTATCCAGACCTTTCTCTACAAAAAGGTCAGTTCTCATTAGTGAAAAGGTTGGCATATTGCAGTTTATGGTACTAGAAGATGACCCGCCAATCTTCTTTGACAAGGTGGCCTTCGCCCTACGGTGTCAAAGGTTAAATATTATATTAAGGAAAGCACACCTAAAGGTTTGAGATTAAAATAAGTAGACAAATGTAAGTTCAGAGACGTACCCATGGTTGATAGTAAAAGCAGAAAGTTGTGTGGCCGTCGACTCATCTGAAGATGAAGGGGCAGCCTAGTAAAGAGAGTTCGAAGGACTAAGAGGTTGTTTAAATATGCTAGCTTTAGGATGAGATTTGGTTGGACTATGAGGCACCTCGAAGCACGGCTTATGAGCCGGAGGCACGTCAGACAAGAGGTGTTCTGAATCGTCTGAATCAACCTGGAGTTTATGTTTGGACGAGCTAGTCAATTGTGTTCTCTTCAAAAGGAAATTGGAAGCCAAAAACATTTGGCTGAGTCAATTTAACCTTCCAAATGGATCATTCTGGTTTTCTAGGAATAGATGTTTCTGAATTGGAGGATATAAGAGTTACCTCAGTTTCGCTGGCTAGGTTGGATTTCGAGTCACCGTGGGAACAAGGCACATCAGGAAGCTCAAACAATAGGCGGACAAGAGAGTCGGTCTCTAACTCAAATTCTTCTTCAGAAGACGACACAAGGGACGGGTCATCTTATTAACCCGATGAATGAGCACGGACTTGAGGGGTGACTTTCTAGAAAAGAGATTTCTCTTGCAAAAACACGCGGTGAGATAGGGCAGGTCAGAGTAAAACAATGAAGCACAACATAAAAGGTGAAGATACCAGCGGAGGCGTGTTGAGCAGATAAAATGGGCCCAAGGCGGTGACACTGCAATGCTCTTTGGGTTCAGATAAGAATCTCTTTGTTTCTCTGTTAAGGGCATCATCAGTTAGGTCCTTACGAGAAAAACATTGAGGGTCTGACGAGTCGCCTTAATAGTCACACATCAAGCCGCCCCTCACACTAATAGACTGGGTCTGCCATTTTAACCAACATCGGATCAAATCAATTCAGTTAAATCATGTGCGGTCAGGGCTCTCAACTTTGTGTCGAGAGGAGCTGATAGAGACATTTCCTCATCAGTTGGCCAACCCTAAAATTTTACTATGTTGCTAAGCTTGTCCGGTCTCAAACCTGGCAGGGGATTTTCACCCTTTGGTGCGGTGTTCCTATAGTAGAACCAGGTTTTGTTCCACCCTTTGGAATGACTCGCTAGTTTCGATTCTGGGAAGCCTCCATTCTTCCTCTTCTGAATATAAACCCCGCCAAGTTCGTAGGCAGAGCCATTCTTTACTTTAGTCTTGCGGTTGATATAGAAAAGTTCCCTGAAGAAGGTCATAGATGGCTCAATTTGAAGGTACACCTCACATAACACTTGAAATTGGCATATATTGGTCATGGATTTGGGTTTGATGTCCTGGGTCCTGATCTCGAAGAAATACAGAAGGTCTCTAAAAACCTTTGAGCCAGGGGCGAAATCCTCTGTGTAGATGATCAGTAAAATCAACGACTTCCCCCTGTTGTGGCTATGGAAATGTCTCTTCTTCAGGAGCTCGCCATTTATTGACTTTCTGAGTCAGCAAAAAGCCTTGATCCACCAGATTGTCCAAAGTACATCTGGATTCTCTGGACTTGGCCCTAATGCAAGCTTTGGAATTCTTGGGTGCCATGGCGAGTTAGGAAGCAGCTACAAAGGCAATGAAGAAAATGATCCGGCATGGGAGTATAGTCGCCTAAGCTAGTTTTTTATTTAAGCTGGCAAAGTCAGGAAAGGAGGAAGCATATCTCAGCAAATACTTAACTAAATGTAATGTTTCATAAACAGCTTCATATGAAAGTTCTGTTTTGAATGGATCCAGTGAATGAAGAAAAAAAACAAAGTAATATGTTTCCTTGTGGAGAAAAGGTTTGAGACTACGGTGTTCAAAGGACATTCTGGGCGGCCCGTTCCTAGATCTATTTTGGGGACAAATAAGGCGGAAAATAAACTAGAAGCTATGCGGCATTGAGAAACATGTTGGATGCACAGATCTATAGGATACACATTTGATGAACATGATGAACTCGTTATGAATGACTGATGAATCAAACCATAATGGGGAGAAGTTGGTACCCAATTCTGTTGCAGCAGAAATGGAGAAGGTTGCGCCTGTTTCGACGATTGTGAAGAAATTTGGGAAATTTGGAGACAGAACGAAGGACTTCGGTGATACTCACGGTGCTCCAGCAAGGCTCGAATGAGGAAGAACTGGAAGGAGGAAGACGATAGAAAATTACTGCGGAGGCACAGTGAACTTATTTATGAGAGAGCAAGGCGTCGCGGTGAAACTACGAAACAACATCAGTAATTTTGTGGCTAGAAGTGTGCCACGATTTTTGCATCGGCCTAGATTTGGCGCGGTTTTCAAAATATTGGCCATGACGAGTGAAGAAACAACGGTCGGCAAAAAGTGACATCACTACAACATAATCATTGGAAAAATGACAAGCGAGGAAGCGTTGCTAGCCAGCATTTTAAAACCGTAAGGAATATAGGTATTAAGCCGCCAAAGGAGAACAAGGGAACTTCACATGAACGCATTCAAATCAATTTGGGGACAAATGTCAGGGATGCAGCTCCATGGTGTGACCCGCCCTGTTGAGATGGGTCGACAAAGGCGGCGGCTCTAGAGTCAAGGTTAAGACGCACCGCACCATGAAGAGAAGACAACATGGATTGTTGTGTAAGTCGCTGGGCGGCCCAAGCACAAGGGGGTCGGCGGCCTTAATCCCACGAGGCATAAGGCGTTGATGGACTCCTTACTTCGAAGACAAGATGTAGTAGAGAGATGTTAGGTTACAATCCGTTTCATGGCTTGGACTCTGTTGTAAGCCCTGGGGTCCCGACCTGTATATAATAAAGGTGAGTCTCTAGGGCAGGAAGACTTAAGTTAGACACCCTCGAAAGCTAGGTAAGAGATTTTGCACCCTTGTAATCGAGATCTCCATTAATATAGACACAAAGCATGACATAGGCTATTGCCTCCATTGGAGGGGCCAAACCTGGGTAAACCCGGCTCCTGTTCTCATTCGATCTCTTTGATTTGCTACACGTCGGCGATGGCCTCACACCTAAGTCCTTGCATGAGGACATCTGTCGTGACAAAACCATGACAGAGATGTTATTCAAAGCCTCCTCCATCACGGCCAACCACTTGGCTTTAGCCCGCTTTGTTACGAGCAATACTGGTGGTGGGACCCCAGGCCCCTCCCCTTCGGTGGAGGCCGGAATGGACAACTCCTGGGGTCTATGTCCTTCAGGGGCCGTCCTCGGAGGTAGCTCAGACTTACCGTGATCCCCATCTTCGTTTGCCAGGAGGGATCCCGCCTCCTGGTCTTCGGCGATCGGGGTATCACCCCCGCCCCCATGTTCAGCCCAGGAGGGGTCTTCTGGGACAACACCTCCTTGGTCTCCTAGACAACCGGAGGACGTGTAGTGTGCGATGCGGTCCCGCTCTCCGTTAGCTCGGCTGGCAAAGAGTCCCCCTTTAAGACTCGATTGGGTCGAAGGTCACGTGGTGGGCTACGATATGAATGGCACTCATTTAGTTAGTAACGAACCTCAATATGGATGTAATAGACAGTATTTGGATTCATACCTTTGGGCCGAGGGCTTGGCCCTGGGGTCCCTTTGGGGGACCTCCTCGAAAGCCTCACACTCCTCGACGGAGTCCGGGCTGTTATCAGATAGGGCCAGCTTGGCCTTACATTGCCTTTTCATGGCAAGAGGCGGCAGATCCTCCTCGACGTCATCGGGCGCCGCCCTCTTCCTTGTTCGGGATGAGTCGCTCTCCTCCCCGTCCTCTCCCTACTCGCACACCTGAGCGGAAGGGGCTTCTGTTTCCTCAAACTTAGTGTCCGAGGGACCTCTTGGGTGGAAGCCTTCTCGGGCCTCCCTCTCCTGGCCCTTCTTCTTCTTCTCTTTCTTCTCTGGTGCCTGGTACGGCATCGCGGCCAGCATTTCCTTCATCAAGGCCATCCTGGGGCCCTCGGGCAGCAAGGCTGGGCCGTAAATCCGCATAGCTTTCTCTAGCCAACGCTATGAATACAGGAAAGAAAGGGTAAAGTTCCTCGTTAAAAGGCACTATCCGAACATGAAAGTAAAACTTTATCGCACCTCCTTGGCAGGATTTCTGACATCAATGCCGATGTATTCTTCCTTGGCGACTGGTCCTTTTGGGTCTTAAA
Organism: Hordeum marinum; assembly: GCA_022496015.1. Classification (NCBI taxonomy): domain Eukaryota; kingdom Viridiplantae; phylum Streptophyta; class Magnoliopsida; order Poales; family Poaceae; genus Hordeum; species Hordeum marinum. The sequence goes on from CM039672.1 coordinate 220,639,941, forward strand.
CAACACCTTCCATAGCTTGTCCTGGGTGGTGTGGTAAACATTGAGCACGATGGAAGGGTGATACGTCTCCAATGTATATATAATTCTTGATTGTTCCATGCTGATATACTATCATTCTAGGATGCTTTTTGGGCATTTTTTTACCAATTTATAATATTTTTTTGCACTAACCTATTGACCCACTGCTCAGTGCCAGTTGTTGTCTTCTGCATGTTTTTTAATTCTCATGTTTACAGTACCAAACGAAGTCCAATTGCCACAAAACTTTTTGATGATTTTTTCTAGACTAAAAGAAGAACTGGAAGCTTCGGGAGAAGGTCGAGAGGCACATGAGGGCCCCACCACACATCAGGGCGCGCCCTCGAAGGCACCCTGATATGTGCTGGCCCTCTCGTGGCTCTCCCAACGTCCCTCCCTGACCTATAAATTCTCTAATAACCCTAAAACCCTAGAGGAGACCCCGAAACACTTTTTACGCTGCCTCAAGTCTTTGTTCCGACAGGAGCCCATCTAGAACTCCATTCTGGCACCCTGTCGGAGGGGGGTCGATCACAGAGGGCCTCTTCATCAAGCTTGTTGACCTCATGATGATATGTGAGTATTTCACCATAGACCAACAGGTCCATAGGCAATACCTAGATGACAATCTCTCTCTCTGGATCTTCAATACAATTTTCATCGCATCTTTGCCTTGATCTATCCGATGTAATCCCTTTGTCTGGTGCATTTGTTGGGATCTGATGAATTGTGAGTTTATGTTCAGATTATTCATGAAAAGTATTTGAGTCAAACCTGATTACTACGATTCTTATTTGCACGATCATTATAGCTTCGTAATGTTCTCCGATCTATTGAGATAGTTTGGCCAACTAGATTGATATTTCTTCGGTGGGAGTGGTGCTTTGTAGTAGGTTCAACCTGACGAGTTTCTATATCCCAGTGACAAAATAGGGGACAAGATACGTCTTTGTGTTGCTGCTACTAAGGATAAAACGATGGCGTTAATTCATATTGATTGAGTTTACTTTGTTTACATCATGTCACCGTTCTCCTAGCATTACTCTGTTTTCCTTAATACTCTAGATGCATGCTGGATAGGGGTCGATGAGTGGAGTAATAGTAATAGGTGTAGGAAGAAGTCGGCCTATTTGCTTATGGATGTGTTGCCTATATACACATGATCATTGCCGCGAAAATCGCATCACTATTCGCTTTTCTATCAATTGCCCAACAGTAATTGGTTTACCCACCATATGTTATTTATGTGTGAGATGTCACTAGAGAACACTATGGACCATGGGTCTATTCACTTATATATATTTACAAATGCTATTATTACCTTGCTACCATTTACTTTATTTTATTGTATTTTGCAATCTACAATTATCTACACAACTCACTTGTTTGCAAATAACGAGACCAAGGGGATTGACAACCCTCTTGCCAGAGTTGGCTGCAAGTTGTTTGTTCTTTTGTGTGTAGCCGCTGAAGACGATTGAGGATTGGTATTCCTATTCATTCGATAAACCTTGGTTTCATAACTGAGGGAAATACTTATCCCCATTGTGCTGCGATAACCTGTTCCTCTTCATGGAAAACCCAACGTAGGTCACAAGTATCAGGATGGATTTCTGGCGCGGTTGTCGGGGGAGGCGCTCACCAACTATCAAGTAACTTTGCACAAATTATCATTCACTTGCTCTTCTTTTTATTTTCTGTTATATTTAGTTTGTCTCATAAAAATCAAAAATACAAAAATATTTATCATTGCTTGTTACTAGTTTACTTGCCTAGATATGCTATCTTTATCTTTGTCACACACATAGAAGGTAAAGAGTAAAAATAAAGACTTATGAATCCACATAAAGTTTTCTACTTGGTTCATCTTCGATCCATTTATGCTCGTGTAGAAAACCAAACTATCTTAGTTGATGGGAAATCATTAGATGAGCATGCTTACTTTGTGTGTCACGGTTGTCTCAAAAGGGGAGGCTCTTATGGCATCAAATAAATAGTTTGTTGTGCTATGCTTGGAATCTATGTGAAATATATGATTTTACTTGTTCCTCCGAGAACCCTAAAAACACCTTCCCTACTTATGTGAGCTTAATGATAATGAAATCTTATCTTCTTATGCCAAGGGTGTCTATAGTTACTATGATATCGAAAATTTTGAAGAAGTTGTTGCTTTTAAGGGTTCTTATGAAGTTCCTTCTTTTATTGAAAAGTATGATGCTAATCTCTACAAATCAGGAAAATTTGCCATACATAAATATTGCTATGAAAACTATGCTTGTAATACCTATGTTATAGAATTTATTGAGAGAACAACTTCTGTGTTGGAAGAAAAATATGATTCCATTTATTCGACTGAAATATCCACTCCCGATCAATGTGATGCTTGTTATCCTTGTGGTCATGATGCCAATATTAATGATGCTTATGGAGACGAACTTTCTGTAGATCCTCATGTTGAAAATGAAATTCTTGCTATTGAACCCAAAAAAGCATGATTGCAATGATGTTACTATAAATTCTATTAATGCCAATTGTGCTAGCAATATGCAAAGCTACATACTAGGGCGTGATAATTTTGTTATGCCCAATACCTATTGTCATGATCATGATTGGGGTGAGGATGTTTCTTTTGATCTTGAAAATTTATTTAAGCCTCATGATGAATATGTTATGGATAATAACGTTTGCAATAATATTGAAAGTGGGTTTGGAGAGGTCATGACTTTCGTTAATGTCTATCCCACTACTTTGGAAGATTGTAAAACTTGTTTGCATGTGGATCATGGAGAAAATATCTTATATGATAGCTATATTGTTGAACTTGAATATGATCCTACATGTAATTATGATGAGAGAGGAAAATATGGTTATAGGAATTTGCATATTACTCAATCATCTCTCTTTGTGTTGAAATTATTAATGCTTTCCTATTTGCATGTGCTAGATATTTCTTGTCTTGATATTTTTTTCCTATAAAATTCCTATCCATAGGTAGTATACCAGACTTAAATTAGGTTTCCACATACTATATGATGCTCTCTTTGTGCTTCAATTCTTCTCTTTTATGTGAGCATCATTAAAATTTACAGCCTGTCTTAATGGCTACAAAGAAAGAGCTTGTTGGGAGACAACCCAATACCTTCTATTATTTTGTGATAACATGATTATTGAATCTATAGTGATTATGTTTTTTGTTTTAAGTAGTGTTTGTGCAAAGTAAAGCCATTTGGATGACTCACAAGATGAGTAGAAACGATGTTGAAACAAAACAGAAACTTTTGACTCCAGTACAGGAATTTTCATTACTTGCGCGTGATAATGGTATGCAAATTTTATGTAGTATTTCTATACAAATTCTCCACGTTTTACTAAATTTCCAGAATTTTAAGAGTTACATAAGTCTGGGCTCTTTACAGATTTCTATGGACCGTTCTGTTTTAAACAAATTCTGTTTTGCTTGCATAGTTTGCTTGTTTTGATTATGTGGTGGATTATATAGGGGGGTATAAGCCATGGATAAGTTAGAATACATTACCTATTATGAAAAATGAAATAAGAATCAATTGATAACAGTACCTACAATATTCAACATGTTGCTTATACTAACGGATCTCACAAGTTTTGTTGAGTATTCTGTGATTGAAGTTTTCAAGTTTTGAGTGTATCACGATGGACCACGGAATAAGGAGTAGCAAGATCCTAAGTTTGGGGATGCCCAAGGCACCACAAGCTAATATTATAAGGGACACTCAAGCGCGTAAACTTGGTGATGCCCCCGAAGGCATCCTGTCTTTCGTCTCAATCCATCAGTATGTCACTTGGAGCTACATTTTTATTCATCACATGATATGTGTTTTGCTTGGAGTGTTGTTTGCTTTTACTTTGAGTTTTTCACAATCATCGTTTTCTAGACACACCTATTTGAGAGAGACATACCTTCATCATATTTTTTAGAATACTCTATGTTCTTCACTTATATTCTTTGAGCTTGGTAGTTGCTCTAGCATTTCACTTATATCTTTTTGAGCATGGTGGCATGTTGATTTTATAGAAATACTATGATGTCGTACTTCACTTATATTTGTTTCAGAGTTAATGAATGGTGATGGTAATTTGCATGGATCATAAGAGTAGTCTAAAAATAATAGGTATTCCATGAGTGATAATCAAAACCATCATGTAGCACATATAGAGAAATTTCGGGTTAATGACATTAATGTGGTAATATGAAAAAGGTGTGAGTTCACAAATATTGATTCATAGAAGTGTTGATATTAATAGGTGTTAACTTGTTATTCATCTAACATTAAGTAGGCATGGTGATGATTTGTGAGCATTTTTATTCCTCAATGAAATCCTAGTGTTGTTTCGCGCGATTGTTAACTCCTCCCAACCTCCTCCCTCCAGGGCATGCGAGTAGTACTTTGATTTATGATAAAACTAATAAAACTTTGCAATAACTATATGAGTTCTTTATGAATAATGTGACACGATGGACATACGCATCTTCACCTTCTCATATTTGGTAGCCACTTCGGTACCGTGTATAGCCCATTGTCACCTCGAGGATCGATGCAACTTTTGCCAGTGCATCCAAACCCCGTGACATGATACAATCTATTGCACATAAGCCTCATTATATCTTCCTCAAAACATACACCATACCTATCTATCATTGCATTTACATAGCCATTCCAAGATATATTGCCATGCAAATTCCATCGTCACTTCATATGACTAGTTCGTTCATCATCATATTGCTTTGCATGATCATATAGAGCTGACATAGTATTTCTGGCAAAGCCACCATTCATGATATTTTTTTATACATGTCACGATAGATCTTCCACATCCTAGTACACTGCCAGAGGCATTCATATAGAATCATATCATCCTATCAGTTTTTCATATTGAGTTGTTAGTAAATAAAAGTATGATGATCATCCTTATTAGAGAATTGTCCCAGTTAGGAAAGGGTGATGGAGACTAGATTCCCGTACAAGTTGGGATGGGTCTCCAGATGAAAAATAAAATAAAATAATGGGGGAGGCCAAATGAGCCCACCATATACAAAAATATAAGTGGGGGGCAAAAATAAAAAAAGAAGAGAAAAGCCCACCATGAAAAGAAATAAAAAGAGAAAATAAATCATAGAAAAAGAGAGAAGGGACTTTGCTACTATCCTTTACCACACTTGTGCCTCAAAGTGGCACCATGTTCTTCGTCTAGAGAGTCTGATGTTTTGTCACTTCCATATGCTAGTGGGAATTACCATTTCATTTTAAACTTGGCTTGTATATTCCGATAATAGGCTTACTCGAATGCCCGAGGTCTTCATGAGCAAGCAAGTTGGATGCACACCCACTTAGCTTCGGTTGAGCTTTCATACACTTATATCTCTAGTGCATCATCTGCATGGAAATCCCTACTCCGTGCATTGACATCTATCAATGAGCATCTCCATAACTCAGTTGTACGTGACCTGGCTTGAGACTGTGTCAGGAGTTCCCCAAAGAGGTAGGGATGATGCAGCATAGACACGGTAAGTATTTCCCCCAATAATGAAACCAAGGTATCAATCTGTAGAGGGAGATCATGCACCCACGTAAACAACACCTCCACATAAACAACAAATACTTGCAACCCAACGCGAAAGAGAGGTTGTCACGCTCTCTACGGTAATAAGATAGATTAGGTAATGATAGTTTTGGCAAATAGATCTCACAAGAACACAAAATAAAATGAGTAAACAAAAATTGCAGCATGGTATTTTTGGGTTTTTATGTTTCATAGATCTGAAAACAAAAGATGCAAATACTAGATCGAAAAGCAATGTGTTGGAAAGGTAGACCCGGGGGCGTAGGTTTCACTAGTGGCTTCTCTCATGAGTATAGCGCATGGTGGGTGAACAAATTACTGTTGGGTAATTGATAGAAAATCAAATAATCAAGACCATATCCAGGCAATGATCATTATATATGCATCACTTCCAAGACAAATAGACCGAAATGATTCTTCATCTACTTCTATTACTCCACACATCGACCGCTATCCAACATGCATCTAGTGTATTAAGTTCATGGGAAAATGGAGTAATCCAATAAGAATGGTGACATGATGTAGACAAGATCTATTCATGTAGGAATAAATCCCATCTTTTTATCCTTAATGGCAAGGATACATGTGTGTCTTGCTGCCCCTTCTTTCACTGAGAAAGAACACCGCAAGATCGAACCCATCACAAAGCACCTCTTCCCAATGCACAAAAAATCAATCTAGTTGGCCTAACTAAACCAAAGATTTGAAGAATAAATACGAGGTTGTAAATAGTCATGCAAATAAGAGATCACAAAAGACTCAAATCATATCCATGGATAGAAACTGATCATGAACGCAAAATTCATCGGATCTCGACAAAAACACCGCAAAAGTCAATACATCAAATAGATCTCCAAGAGACCATTATATTGAGAAACATAGAGAGCGGGGAGCCATCTAGCTACTGCCTACAGAATCGTAGGACTATGGTGGACTACTCATCATCGGAGAGGCACCTATGATGAAGATGAACCCCTCTGTGATGGTGTTAGATTGGATCTCGAGATTCTTGAACTTGCGACGGCTGGAATTCTATTTCATCGACTCTCCTAGGGTTTTCTAAATATTTGGGAATTTATAGGCTCGATAATCGGTTGAGGGTGTGCCCGAGGTGCCCACCCTCTACCAGGCCGAGCCAGGGGCCTCTGGTGCACCCTGGTGGAGGGTGGCCACCCTGGGCCCCCTCTTCTAGTGATCTTTGGCCCATCTGCTTCCTTCTAGTCCATAAAAACTCCACAAAAATCCCCGCAATGTTTGGGCTCCGTTTGTAACAGATTTTCTGCGAAGTAAAAAAAAGCAAAAACAGCAACTGGCACTTTGGCACTATGTCAATAGGTTAGTCCCAAAAATGATATAAAGTTTCTATAAAATGATTGTAAAATATCCAAGATTGATAATATAATAGAATGGAACAAGCAAAAATTATAGATACGTTGGAGACGTATCAGCATCCCCAAGCTTAATTCCTACTCGTCCTTGAGTAGGTAAATGGTAAAAACAGACTGTTTGATGTGGAATGTTGCGTAACATGTTCATCACAAATTCTTTTCTTTATAGCATGGACATTTGGACTTTTCATATGTTTCAAAGCAATAGTCTAGTTTTGACATGAAAACTTTAATACTCAAGCATATCAACAAGCAAACATGTCTTTCAAAATATCAATGCTAAAGCAAGTTATCCCTAGCCCATCATGCACAATCATTGATCCATTCACAATATACACTCAAATATTAGCTACACCTAATAATCAAGTACAATCATACTGCCTCCTAGTTGGTGCTTTATAAGATAAGATGGAGACTCAAATTGAAAAATAAAATTGCAGAGGGAAGTAGGGATTTGTAGAGGTGTCAGAGCTCAAGTGTTTAAATTAATAGAGAAAAATATTTTGAGTGGCATGCCTTTCATGTCAACGAAAACGACCAAGATATTTCAATATCTTTCCACTCTAGATGCATCAAAGGTGGTTCCCAAATAGAAAATGAAGTTTATTCCTTTTTCCACCCTACTTTCAATTTCCATGGCTAGCTGAATCCACAGTTGCCTTCCATACCAACACTTCCCAAGGTATTTATTATTTGACAACATAAAGTAAATTTCTTTTCTTTTTCAATTTGGGACTGGGCATCCCTATTATCACCATACTCTCGTGCAATGACAAGTAAATAAACACTCATCTTGAGAATAGCACATCTAGCATCGAAAAATATAGGTCACCCCCTACCGTTTCATGAGTGGTACGAGCACACAAAAGGGAAAATTTATTTTGAAACTTTAGAGATGGCACATACAATTTTCTTGGAATGGCATGGAAATACCGTATATAGGTAGGTATAGTGGACTCATATGGCAAAACTTGGTTTAAGGATTTCGGATGCACAAGTAGTATTTCTACTTAGTACAAGTGAAGGCTAGCAAGGGATTTGTAAGCATCCAACCAAGAAACGAAAAATCACATAAGCAAGCGTTAAGCATAACTAACACTAAATAATGCACCATAAGTAGGATGTAATTTCGTAGCACAACTATTGACTTTCGTGCTTGCATAGGGAATCACAAACCTTAACACCAATATTCTTACTAAGCATAATTACTCATCAACATAACTCACATATCAATATTGTCATGTCTCAAAACTATTACAGAGAATCAAGTTTAATTTGTCCAATGATCTTCATGAAAGCTTTTATTATATCCTTCTTGAACACATATCACTTTCGGACTAGTTTCATATATTGCAATTGCTTTTGACAAGCTCACATGGATATAAGTGAAGAAGATGAGCATACAAGTTTCATCTCTCAAAATAGTATGAGTGAGTCATGAGAGGATTTATTAAAAATTAATATAGGTGAAGCATTAGAGAATTCTTCAAACATGTGAAAGCACGCCATGCTCTAAACATATAAGTGAAGCACTAGAGTAAGTCCTTTGCTCAATAGATTTAAGTGAAGCATAAAGAGAAATTCTAAGAAATCATAACATATTTTGGATCTCTCAAATAGGTGTGTCCAGCAAGGATACTAATGAAAATGCAAAAGAAGTAACAAGCAAAGATACAAGGCGCTCCAAGCAAAACTCATGATATGTGACGAATAAAAATATAGTTACAAGTAGTATATCGATGGTTGTTAGAAGAAAGAGGGGATGACACTCAGGGCATCCCCAAGCTTAGTTACTTGTTACTCTTTGGATACTAACTTGGGGTTCTGTAGCATCCCCAAGCTTTGTCTCTTGTAACACCTTATTCCTTCATCCATCGTGATCTCACCCAAAACATTAAAACTTCAATCACACAAAACTTGACAAAATTCTCGTGAGATCCGTTAGTATATTAAAGCAAATTACCACTTTAGGTACTATTGTAAACCCATTCATATTTTATTATTTCACTATAACTACTGTATTCTAACTTTACCATGACTTATACCCCCCAATACAAGCCATAGATTAATCAAAACAAGCACACAATGCAACGAAAATAGAATCTGTTTCGGACAGAACAGTGTTTTATAATCTATAATATACCCATACTTCTGGAACTCTAAAAATTCTGAAACATTAGGAAAACATAAAGAATTTGTAGCAGGAACAAAGTTTCAGATTCAGATTCAACATTGCTTCTACTCAACTTATGGATCATCCTAAAGGCATTACTTGCCACAAACACTAAATAAAACATAAAAACACAATGATAAAATAGTAATAATTGTGCAAAACACTCAAAAACAGAAACCAAAAGATAAAAATAATTTATTCATTGGGTTGCCTCCCAACAAGCGCTATTGTTTTATGCCCCTAGCTAGCCATAACGCATAGATTCAAGTATTATCATCCTTCTTCATTTTCTTCATAGATGAATTTTCATCAAAGGGTTTTGTGAATACAACTTGGAACACATTATCCATATAAATTTTGGGATTATCAAGTTGTCCATCTATATATCCCCTTTGATTACCGATTACGATCCAAGAGTACTGTTGATTAACATCATTAGAAGTCTATTGGATCACATCTAAAACGCGAACTTCCTTACTAAGATTCTCGTCAAAAATTTGATTATTCCCAAGCAAATGTCTCAATATATAATTTCTTTCATAAAGGATTTCATCTATTACCGGTTTTTCATGACTCTTACCAAAATGATCAAAAATTTCCCTTCCTTCTCGTACGATGTGATCAAATTAATTCAACCACGGTACCTAATTTTTTAGCTTTAGGATCTTTTAAAATAGGTAGCTTAGAAAACAATCTTTGTAAGGTAGGATCTGTGCGGATAAACCTATTTTCAAGTTTCAAAACTAATGCTGAGATAGCTTCCGCAGAAGTTTTAGTTCTTTTAATATAGGAGTATCATCAAGAGTCAAACTTCCAAAGTAATTGAAAAATTCTTGGATAGTTCCTTTTCCTATAACGTTCCCTTGGCCAAAAACAAAAGGTTTAGAATCCACATTTCTAGAACGTCAAATTTTAGGAGTCATGTCATCATCTATTTCCGCCATACCAAAATCACTCATGATGACAAGCCAACAAGAGATCTGACGAGAAAAAGGCAAATGAAAAAGAGAGGGCGAATAAAACGGCAAATTTGTGAATGGGGGAGAAGGAAACGAGAGGCAAATGGAAAATAATGTAAATTGAAAGGATATGAGATTTGTGAATAGGAACCTGGTAGATGACATTGCTTCCTCCCCGGCAACGACACGAGAAATTCCTTTGACGTGGCTTGAGACAATGTCGGTAGTTCCCCAAAGAGGAAGGGGTGATGCAGCACAACGAGGGTAAGTACTTCCCTCAGTTATAAAACCAAGGTATCAATCCGTAGGTCAAGATCACGCACCCACGTAATCAATACATTCACACAAACAACAAATACTTGCAACCCAACGCGAAAGAGAGGTTGTCACGCTCTCTACAGTAATAAGATAGATTAGGTAATGATAGTTCTAGCAAATAGATCTCACAAGAACAAAAAATAAAATGAGTAAACAAAAAGTGCAGCAACGTATTTTTGGGTTTTTTCATTGAATAGACTGGAAACAAAAGATGCAAATAGTAGATTGGAAAGCAATATGTTGGAAAAGTAGACCCGGGGGGCGTAGGTTTCACTAGTGGTGTGACGCCCCCAATTTTGACCGTACGCTAAACATACACGCAATGTATACAACCAAGATTAGGGATTCACTAATAAATATCACAACACAACTCTAGACACAAATTAAAGTCATGCAGCTTCATATTACAAGCTAGGGGCCTCGAAGGCTCGAATATAAAGCTCAACAAGCACAAGTAAGCGGGAGCAAATAATATCTGAGTAGAGACATAAGTTAAAAAGTTTTGCCTTAAGAAGGCTAGCACAAACATAACACAGATCGAAAGAGGTGAGGCCTCCTGCCTGGGAACCTCCTATCCTACTATTGGTCGGGGGTCACCTCCACGTAATAGTAGGCTCCTGTAGTGGTGTAGTAGTCATCTCTTGTGTACTCCTTCTCCTGGGCTCCATCGTCTGAACGCATATCGTATCGAGGTGGAAAGAGAAAGCAAAGCAGCGATGAGTACTCATCCAAAGTACTTGCAAGACTAACATCAGAACTATGCTAAGTATGCATCATTATCAAGGAGTGGCGTTATATCTGGGCTGACTGTAGAAAGCAATAATAGGGGGAAGGCCTAGTCTTGTCCAAGACTAGCATCTTCAGCATCTCATAACATTAGAAGGGAATAGACTGGTAACTCATATATAGCAATATTATTGTAGCAATTTATTAAGCAACCATGCCCAGAGATTCTTCCTCAACTCCCTGTGAGGAAGCAATCCCGGACCCAACATTCATTTCAATTTAAAGTCACAATTTTAGTTGTAGTAGGTCAAGGTACAACTCCAAGTTGCCTTTTACCATGGACACGGCTATTCGAATAGAGGAATTCATCCCTAAAGGGGTGAACCGCATTTCCAACACGCTTGATCACCTCCGACCGGACATACTTTCCAAGGGAATGCCCGGCCTCGGGATCCAAAACATCGTCGCCCCACCTAGACTCAACGAAGAGGCCAGCCTGCCGGTCTAAATCCTAAGCGCATAGGGGTCATGGGCCCACTCACCCTTTGCACTCCTGCATGATGCGAGGGCGGCCAAGGTCATTCCTAGCACCCCTTATAACAAGCGTGATGCTATTGTAGAACACTCGGGCACGCGCCACTCCATTGTTGATGTCCGAAGAGCTTCGGCTGATACAACAACGTTGAGTACCCATAACTTCTCCCATGTAAAAGTTTGGTGCGTAAAAGGTCAAACGACCAACCCAGATCAAATACCCAACCCATTAGCATTTTATTAATGCGGGGCAAGTGCAACCCATAAGGCTCCCGTCGCCCCGTCTTGAGGATATGTGGCAAGGGCCTCTCCTGCCCGTCCACACCTTAGCAACATCAAACCGTGGGTACCCCTCAGGGCCGACCCATCACCAACATGTTCCTGTAACCAGGTCATAGTAACCGTGTGTATAAAACATCAAGGCGAAAACTGAGGAATCACCCTCAAGGGCCCCCGCTCGATGTAATTGTCAAGGTGGACTTAGAGGAATCATCCTCGACGGTCCCACACTTGAGGGGTTGCATGACAGAGACATCGTCAAGAATGGTGAAGGAGGAATCACCATCGATAACCACGACCAACTAACTGCACTACAGGGCTAGCATCATGAGTACTTGATGAGGTGTCCCCCTCGGTACTCGATAGTAGCACTATAGAGTCGTACAACTAAGGGGAGTGCGGTGATGTGACGGGCCTGGCTTGTCGGTCGGTTGACCGAGTCTTCGAGTCGTCGAGTCGTCAGGTCATTGATGAAGAAGCAGGGGCAACTGGGACTAAGGGGGTCGCTGGGGATTCATTTACCAACCTATACTAAGCAGTTGGTATAGCAACAGGTATAGTAGCAGTTTATCAAAAATAGGCTATGCATCAGAATAGGAGCTCACTAATATAGTAGCAAAAATCTAATGCAAGAGTAAGAGGGAAGAATGGGCGATATCGTAATGCTCAAGGGGGGTTGCTTCCCTTGCTTCTCTGCGGCGAAGGCCTGATCGTCAACGGTGTAGTCGTACCCGGCAGCACCGTCAGTCTCGAGGTCTATCCGAGAGAAGAGGGGGAGAAACAATAAATACAAAGCATAGATACAACACGATGCATGACATGGCAATATGCAGGGTTAGGCATGCACTAACACGGTATTACACGTCGCAGACGGATCGGAAGAATATCTGACGATATTTCCTGGGTCTCTTGCTATTGCCGGACAAATGAAATCGATGGAAAAGTTCCATGTTTTCTATGCTAGGAGCACGTGACACACTAATGGACTGCATATTCGGATTCGTGTGATTTTTCTGAACAACTTTCATGTATAAAGTATTTTCATCCGAGTTACGGATTATTTTATATGATTTTTCACAGTTTTACTGAATTTCAGGTATTAATTTAATTATTAAATTCGAATTATCCGAAAGAGTGTAGGCTGACATCATGATGATGTCAGCATGACATCAGCGGTCAACAGGACCAGCGGGTCCCACATGTCGTTCCCATAGAGTTATTAAGTTTAATTGAATTAAATCAAATTAATTAAGGGGGTGGGACCCACCTATCATTCTCTAATTAGATTAATTAATTTACATAATTAATTAAACACTTCTAATTAATATTAGGTCAGGTTAATTAGCATAATTAACCTTATTTAAACTGATTAATTAATTAATTAATTAACAATTTTATTAATATATTTATTTACATTTTTTAAATCAGTTTAGGGGGCGTGGACCCCCGGTCTGTCTCTGTGGAGGGGGGTTAGAGGGGTTAATCCCCCCTAACCAAATCGGGCAGGGGCAGCGGGCGAGCGTCGACGGTGGTGGCGACGGCGATGCAGGCGGCAAGGGGGGGGCAGGCGCAGTGGGAAGCGGCAGAGGCAGCCAGCACGTGCAGCGGCATTAGCAGCGACAGGGCATGGAAGCATGAAGCGGGATGGAGTGCACGAGCAGACGATGGCCACGAGCGGGGGCGCGTGCGCGCGCGAGGCCAAGGTCACGGCCGGAGAGCGGTCGCGGGCCTCGGCACGTGCAGGGTGAGCGGCGGGTATGCGAGCGTCACGAGGAGAGGAGGGAGGCTAGGGTGCGGCTGTGGGCTAGTGAGCGTGGTGCGCGGGGTGCGAGCGGTCGCGAGCGAGGGTGCGTTGACGTGCGACGCAGGCGACGCTGCAGCGGTGAGCGGGACCGGACAGAGGGGGGAATGAGGGGGAGAGTGAGGAGCCCGATGGGCTCACCGGCGTTGCGGGGTGGCGGGGTCGGCGAGGCTCAAGGAAGCCGTTCGGGGAGGAGATGGGGAGGATGCGGCGGCCGACGGCGGTGCGGTAGCAACGAGGGGCACCGGTGAGGAGGGTCTGCGGCGGCGAGGCGGTCCCCTATCCGATCTGGATCGAGGAGGGGAGAGAGCAAGCGGGGTGGGGGAGAGAGCGATGTGGGGGCTAGGGTTTGAGGGGGTGGGGTGTTATGGCCCCAGGGTGGGCCGGTGGAGGGCAGGCTGGGCCACGGTCCGGTTGGGCCAGCCCAGTGGGGGCTTTCTTCTTCTTTTTCTATTTTGTTTTTTCTTATTTCTGTTTTAGATTTTGTATTATTTAATTCTCTCCTTTGGTTTTATTTTAATTTAGTTAATTTAAATACTTTGTAAGAGTGTGGTTTCAACATGACGAATATCTAGAGAATATTTGCCACACCTTGAACATTTTTGTTTTCTCGTCTCACAAAATTCAATTTTGACTTTAAATTTAAATTTGAATTTGATTAGGATTTGGATTATCGCGAGATTAAAAACAACAACAAGGGTGACTTGGCATCATTAGCATAGGGTTACTGTAGCTTAATTATAGATATTACTGTAGCACAAAACCAGGGCGTCACAATTCTCCCCTACTAAAAAGAATTCTCGTCTCGAGAATCAAGAAGTAGAAGGAAAGAGCCTGGGGTATTCTGCACGAAGATGATCTTCGAGTTCCCAAGTGGCCTCATCTTCAAAATGATTTGCCTAATGCACTTTGAAGAACTTGGTAACCTTCTGACGAGTCCGACGTTCAGTTTCATCAAGAATGCGGACCGGTTGCTCCTTGTAAGAAAGGTCTTGTTGCAGTTCAAGCAAATCATGGTCCACTGCTCGGATAGGATCCTTGATGCAGTGATGAAGCTGTAACACATGGAACACATCATGAACCTGAGAAAGGTTTGGCGGTAGTTCCAGTTGATATGCCACTTTACCACGCCTTTCGAGAACAGTGAAAGGACCAATGTATCGAGGACCCAGCTTGCCCTTGATCCCGAAATGGTGTGCACCTCTCATTGGCGTGACTTGAAGATAAGCCTTTTCGCCAGGTTGATAGAACATATCCTTGTGATGATGGTCATACTGACTCTACTGACGAGACTGAGCAGCCTTCAGATTTGCATGAATAATGAGGACTTGACCTTCGGCATGTTGGATAATATCCAGACCGATAAGTGTACGTTCCCAAGTTTCTGACAAATTCAGAGGAGTTCGACACTTACGTCCATATAACACTTCAAAGGGAGCCATCTTCAAACTAGCTTGATAGCTATTGTTGTAGGAGAACTCAGCATACGGGAGAGATTCCTCCCATTTCTTGCCGAAAGAAATGACACAAGCTCGAAGCATGTCTTCATGAATCTGATTGACTCTTTCAACTTGTCCCTGGGATTGAGTGTGAAAAGCAGTGCTTAATGAAAAATGAGTTCCCATAGCTTCATGGAAACTTGCCAAGAACCTTGAAGTGAATAAACTGCCATGATCTGAACTAATCACCTATGGAATACCATGGAGGGAAACAACTCTGGACATTTAAAGATCTGCTAGCTAACTAGCAGTAATAGTTTCCTTGACAGCCAGAAAATGTGCAACTTTGGACAGAGTCCATTTCAACATGATCCCATTTCCATTCAGGAATAGTAATAGGTTGTAGAGTTCCAGCAGTCTCCCTTGATCCAACGGCAAATGTCACATTGTGAAACATAGCGTGCAATGTCTTGTTTCATATTTGGCCACCAGAAACTTTGACGGATGTCTCGGTACATCTTGGTACTACCAGGACAAATATACAATGGAGTATCATGTGCTTCCTTCATGACCTCCCGAGTCATATCCAGATTTTCCCTTTTTGTTGGAACGAATAAGCAACCCTTGAAATATACAGCACCACCATCAGCAACGGTGAAACATGAGGGTTTACCTTCTGAAAGATAGTTTTTAATCTTATCGACTTCATTGTCATAGCCCTGCATTCTTTTGATACAGCCCACGAGATCTGGTTCAACCACCAAGTTACTCAAAGAACCCTGGTTAACAACACGAAGGTTCATCTTGCGGTTCTCTTCCGGAGGGGGAACGAGATAACCCTGAGGAACAATATGGAGATTCAGCTTGCGTAATTCTTCTTGAAGACGGGGTAAACCTTATGGACCTGCAGGTGATTGCAGTATGACTTGCGACTCAAAGCATCAGTCATTACATTAGCCAGGTGTATAAGAAATTCCCATGTTGTAATCTGTTATGCGCTCCATCCATATCTGTTGACGGAGATTCAAATCTAGGTAAGTAAATAAGTACTTCAGACTTTGGTGATAGGTCTAGATCTCGCATCGATTACCAACAAGGTACTGCTACCACTCTTTCAGTGCATGTATTACTGCAGCCAGTTCAAGGTCATGAACTGGGTAGTTCTCTTCAAGAGGACGCAATTAACAAGATGCATAAGCAACCATTCTGGCCTCTTGCATTAGGACACAACCTATTCCCTAACACGAAGCGTCATAATAAATGACAAAGTCCTTACGAGTATCCGGAGGAGCAAGCACTGGACCAGACGTCAATTTGTCTTTAAGTGCGTGAAAGCTCTCCTGACATTTTTCCTATCCACTCATATTTAACACCTTTGTGAAGCAGATTGGTTAAGGGCTTTGAAATCTTGGAGAAGTTCTAGACGAATCGACGACAATAGCTGGTAAGTCCGAGAAAACTTCTCACTTGCTTGACATTCTTCGGGAGAGTCCAGTCAAGAATAGGCTGAACTCGTTCAGGGTTGACTGCAATACCATCCTTGGAGATCACATGACCAAGGTAGGTTACTTCGTCCATCCAAAACTCACACTTGGAATACTTGGCATATAGCTGGTGTTCCCGAAGTCTTTCTAGTACAAGACGAAGATGTTTAGCATGCTCTTCTTTATTCTTGGAAAATGCCAGAATATCATCCAGATAAACCACGATGAATTTGTCGAGGTAGTCCATGAAGATATACATTAAACGAGAGAAGATTGCTAGAGCATTGGTTAGACCGAAGGACATGACTTTGTACACGTATGAACCATAGCGAGTAATAAATGCAGTCTTCGGAATATCCTCTTCACGAACACAGATCTGATGGTATCCCAACCTCAAGTCGAGCTTAGAAAATTGAGGCACCAACAAGTTGATCATACAAATCATTGACCAGAGGAAGTGGATATTTGTTCTGAATTGTAGCTTGGTTGATTGGTCGATAATCCTGGACCAGACGGTTTGTCCCATCCTTCTTCTTAACAAAGAGAGAAGGTGCTGCCCAAGCAAAGGAAATTGGACGAATGAAACCTAGCCTAAGAGAATTGACAATTCCTTGATTAACTTCAAGGAGTTCGTGTGGTGGCATCTTATATGAACGCTTGGCTATAGGAGTGGTACCAGGTACCAAGTCGATGACAAACTCGACAGATCTAGCAGGGGGAATCCCTGGAAGTTCTTCCGGAAAAACATCCTAGAAATCCCGTACAACTGGAATGTTTTCAATCCACTCAAGAGGTGACTCATTTAATGCATTCATGGCATATAGCCGGGCTTCAGCATCTCGAACAAGATGAGCATGGTAGCTGACTATCTCATTCGAAGGATGTAGGAGGTGGACAGTTTTGCTGGCACAAATGACCAAAGCAGTATGTGCTTTCAACGAATCCATTCCAAGAATGAGATCGATATTGGAAGACTTCAATATTATGGGGGAAGCATGGAATTCCAGTCCTTCTATTTCAATGGGGACATCGTGACAAACCATGGAGGTTCGACATTGGCCCGCGGGGGTGTTTACCACTATTGGAATGTTCATCTCCTCGTACTTAATGCATGCATGTATGCAAAATCTTCAGACATAAAAGAATGTGATGCTCCTGTATCAAACAATATAGAAGATGGTATTAAGTTGATGATAAGAGTAGCCATCACAGTAGCAGGTTGGTCTTGAGCTTCATTCGGTTCAACATTGTTAGCTTCAGCACGACCCTAAGCAAGCATGACGTTTTTGTTGCGTGGCTGGTTGGAAGGCGGTGCAAGTTGATTCTAATTCTGCCTACAGTCTCCGGCACGGTGTCCTGGACGACCACACTTGAAGCACAACCCATCCCCAGGACGAGAAGGTGGAACAGGAGCTCGTGGTAGCGGAGTTGGGAGCCTCGGCTGCCTAGGTGGGGTGAAGGCAGACGAGGTGCAACATAGGACGGCCTCGAAGTAGGAGGAGGTGCATTGTACATGTTGTGGGGGATCCAGATCTTGCGCTTCTGAGCAGATGAGCCCGAAGATTAGCCCATATCATGGTTGCGCTTGCTGCTCTCCTTGTAGTCCTGCAGACCTGTTTCCACTATAATGGACTTGTTCACCAAGGTGGCAAAGTTGTCAAAGTCCTAAACAAGGAGTGCTAGTTTGATATGAGGGTGGAGGCCTTCACGGAACTTCTCCTACCTACGAGCATCAGTTGCAATGTCTTCTTCAGCATAGGGAGATAATCCAGAAATTCCCGCTGATAAGCATCCACGTTCTTGTTGCCCTAGACGAGATTGAGGAACTCACGCTTCTTCTTGTCCATCAGTCCTGGAGGAATGTGACAAGCACGAAATGCAGCTTGGAATTCCGTCCAAGTGATGATTGTTCCAATAGGTTGTGAGCATCTGTGACTGTCCCACCATTGAGCAGTGGGACCCTTCAGAAAGTACTAGGCAAAGGTGACATAGCTAGCCACTAGAGTGCCTGAAGATTTCAGTTCATAAGTGATGTCACAGAGCCAGTCATCCGCATCAAGTGGCTGAGGTGAGCTGTGGTAGATCACAGGGTTGAGGCGCATGAAGTCTTGCAGAGTCATTGGGGCTGGCTGTTGATTCATGTTCGGCCTTGGGAACTGGTCCATAAGCCCTTGCATAAACTGGCGATTCAGTTAAAACTGTTGCATCATACCAGCCATGTATTCAGGTGGCGGTGGGTGGTCATCCGCACCACGACCACGACCAGCTGGCCTAACCATTCTATCGAAACAAGTAATAGTGGTATTTTAGCGTCGGGTATTGCAAAGACAAAGAATCATCCATAAGTAAATTGCACAAGGAAAGGGGTACAATAGATACGACATAGTAGTTCAAATTCAACATACAGATCCATACATAGGTCTATTACAAACCATAAGTCCGTTACGAAATAGATGATAGGTCCAGCATGAAATTAACCTAGACAACTAGGCGGCACGCAGGTACGCGGTAGAGGGATACAACAACGGACATAGCAAAAAGCTACGTCAATGTCGGGGACAACGAAAGTAGACACGGAACTGTAGATGACCCTGAATGTGGAACCTGGTGGCAGGGTTCTGCATCCTGTGCACACTCTGATGTAGAAACTGGTGTCCAAGAGGGAGCGCAGCTCCACATGCCAGAGCACGACCTCCAACCGCATGCCACTCAAGACCTGGAGGAAACTCAGTCCGAGGCGGGTAAAGAATGTATTCCAGATGTATCCCTGCAGTGACTGTTGGCAACAAATGCTCCATAGCCCGATAAAGACAAGCACGAGTGGCATACAGCTCAACGTTAAGAGCCCTAACAGTGCGATCCAATGCCTCGGTGTCCTGGACCAGCACATGTGGGTCGTAACGACGACTCACGTAGGGGGTGCAGACAGTAGTGTAGGACCAGTCATTGCGCTGCCGCACGAAAGGGGTCAAGACCTCTGCGTCAGCTGGCATATCAACTCCAGCAAGAACATACGGGATGTATATGTATGCCGTCTCCTCCAAACAAGGGTTCCCTGCATGAAGACAAACAATAGCAGCATAAGCAGCATCCTGTACTGCCATCTCAATAGTCACTCCAATGCCATGGAAGGTGTGAAGCTCGGTGATGGATAGGTCCTGTCGATCCCATATAACCATCTCAGCCTCATACTATTCCTGGTTGAACTCATGGTAGTCCTCGTAAACAGTCTACTCGGGGTTCCAGCGATATCCCAGCTTCTTCAAGAGGTCGACCAGAATGGCCTGGAACCAAGTTGTATCGTGCACGAAGGTCAAACAAATGATCTGCCTAGCGGGACGCATCTGTAACAAGGAGATTCAAGATGTCAAATGACAGTGCATGTACCATAATTTCAAAGAAGACAATTTTTGACGAAAACAATTCTCCAATGGATGTGATCACGAGAACCTAATGTCAGAGTTAGGAAAATCTTTAACCCGAAAGAGAAGAGAGATCAGACCGTAGAGTATAGACGAGGAATAAAAGATCCTAATACTGCCCGATTGAGATGTGGGCCCATAAGCCACACAACAATGTTAGTAAAAGTTTTTCAAGTACTAGAATCAACTTCGGCCAAGGAGTTGGAAAGGGAGCTACCTACAGGCAGTCGGCTCTGATACCAACTTGTGACGCCCCCAATTTTTACCGTACGCTAAACATACACGCAATGCGTATGACCAAGATTAGGGACTCGCTAAACAATATCAAAACACAACTCTAGACACAAATTAAAGTCATATAGCTTCATATTACAAGCCAGGGGCCTCGAAGGCTCGAATACAAAGCTCGACAAGCACGACTCAACGGGAGAAAATAATATCTGACTACAGACATAAGTTAAACAAGTTTTTCCTTAAGAAGGCTAGCACAAACATAACACGGATCGAAAGAGGCGAGGCCTCCTGCCTGGGAACCTCCTATCCTATTACTGGTTGGGAGCTGCCTCCACATAGTAGTAGGCTCCTGCGGTGGTCTAGTAGTCTACTCTGGCGTACTACATCTCCTGGGCTCCATCTTCTGAACGCAGGATCGTATCAAGGTGGAAAGAGAAAGCAAAGCATCAATGAGTACTCATCCAAAGTACTAGCAAGACTGACATCAAAACTATGCTAAGTATGCATCATTATCAAGGGGTGGGGTTATATCTGGGCTTACTACAGAAAGCAAGAATAGGGGGAAGACCTAGTCCTATCAAAGACAAGCATCTTCAGCATCTTGCAGCATTAGAAGAGAGTAGACTGGTAACTCAGATATAGCAATATTATTGTAGCAATTTATTAAGTAACCATGCCTAGAGATTCTTCCTCGACTCCTTGCGAGGAAGCAATCCCGGAGCCAACATTCATTCAATTTAAAGTCACAATTTTAGTTGTAGTAGATCAAGGTACAACTCCAAGTCGTCCTGTTACCATGGACACGGCTATTCGAATAGATGAATTCATCCCTATAGGGGTGCACCGCATTTCCAACACACTTGATCACCTCCGGTCGGACACACTTTCCAAGGTAATGCCCTACCTCGGGATCCAAAACGTCGTCGCCCCACCTAGACTCAACGAAGAGGCCAGCCTACCGGTCTAAATCCTAAGCGCGCAGGGGTTATGCCCACTCACCCTTTGCACTCCTACACGATGTGAGGGCGGCCGAGGTCAGTCCTAGCACCCCTTATAACAAGCGCAATGCCATTGCAGACCAGTCGGGCGCACGCCACTCCATTGCTGACTTCCGAAGAGCTTCGGCTGATACAACGACACTGAGTAACCATAACTTCTCCCATGTGAAGGTTTGGTGCGTAAAAGGTCAAACGACCAACTCAGATCAAATACCCAACCCATTAGCATTTTATTAATGCGGGGCAAGCGCGACCCATAAGGCGCGGTCCCATCGCCCCGTCTCGTGGATGTGTGGCAAGGGCCTCTACTGCCTGTCCACACCTCAACAACATCAAACCGTGGGTACCCCTCAGGTCCGACCCATCACCAACATGTTGATGTAACCAGGTCATAGTAACCGTGTGTATAAAACATCAAGGCAGAAACTGAGGAATCACCCTCAAGGGCCCCCGCTCGATGTAATTGCCAAGGTGGACTTAGAGGAATCACCCTCGAGGGTGCCACACTTGAGGGGCTGCACGACAGAGACATCATCGGGAATGGTGAAGGAGGAATCACCATCGATAACCACGACCGACTAACTCCACTACATGGCTAGCATCATGAGTACTTCACGAGGTGTCACCATCGGTACTTGATAATAGCACTATAGAGTCGTACAACTAAGGGGAGTGCGGAGATGTGAGGGGCCTGGCCTATCGGTCGGTTGACCGAGTCTTTGAGTCGTCGAGTCGTTGATGAAAAAGCAGGGGCAGCTGGGACTAAGGGGGTCACTGGGGATTCATTGACCAACCTATACTAAGCAGTTTATATAACAACAGGTGTAGTAGCAGTTTATCAAAAATAGGCTATGCATCAGAATAGGAGCTAACTAATACAGTAGCAAAAATCTAATGCAAGAATAAAAGGGAAGAATGGGAGATATCGGAATGCTCAAGGGAGGGTTGCTTGCCTTGCTGCTCTATGGCAAAGGCCTGATCGTCAACGGCGTAGTCGTACCCAACAACACCGTCAGTCTCGGGGTCTACCGGAGAAAAGAGGGGGAAGAAAAAAATATATAAAGCACACATGCATGGCGGCGTGAGCAGCGATGGGGCTCGGAAGCGCGAAGCGGGACAGCATGCGCGCGCTGACGATGGCCGCGAGTGGGGCGCGTGCGCGCGCGAGGCCAGGTGCATGTCCGGAGAGCGGGCGTGGTCCTGGGTGCGTGCGGGGTGAGTGCTGGGTACCCGAGCGCCACGGGGAGAGGAGGGAGGCCGGGGTGCGGCTACGGGCTGGTGATCTCTGCGCGCGGGGTGCGAGCGGCCACGGGCCACGGCTGGTGTGGGCGCGACGACATGCGGCGCAGGCGACGCTGGCAGCGGCGAGCGGGACCAGATGAACGGGGGAAAGGACAGGGAGAGGGAGGAACCCGACGGGCTCACCGGCGTTGTGGGGTGGCGGGGTCGACGAGGCTCGAGGAACCCATTCGAGGAGGAGATGGGCAGGATGCAGCGGCTGACAGCAGTGCGGTGGCGACGACGGGCACCAGCGAGGAGGGTTGGCGGCGGCGGGTCATCCCCCGATCCGATCTAGATCGGGGAGGGGAGAGAGCGAGCAGGGTGAGGGGAGTGAGCGACGTGGGGGCTAGGGTTTCGGGGGGTGGGGGTGGTATGGCCCCGGGGTGGGCCGGTTTGGCCGGTGGGGGTGCAGGCTGGGCCACGGTCCGATTGGGCCGGCCCAGTGGGGGGTTTCTACTTGTTTTTATTTTGTATTTTTTCTTGTTTCTGTTTTAGATTTTGTATTATTTAATTCTCTCCTTTGGTTTTATTTTAATTTAGATAATTTAAATACTCTGTAACAGTGTGGTTTCAACATGACAAATATCTAGAGAATATTTGTCACACATTGAACTTTTTTGTTTTCTCGTTTGACAAAATTGAATTTTGAATTTAAATTTGAATTTGAATTTGATTGGGATTTGGATTATCGCGAGATTAGCAACATACACAATGGTGACTTGGCATCATTAGCATAGGGTTACTGTAGCTTAATTACATAGATTACTGTAGCACAAAACTAGGGCGTCACAAGTGGCTTCTCTCATGATTATAGCGCATGGTGGGTGAACAAATTACTATTGGGAAATTGATAGAAGATCAAATAATCATGATGATATCCAAGCAATAATCATTATATAGGCATCATGTCCAAGACAAGTAGACTGAAACGATTCCGCATCTACTTTTTTTACTCCACACATCGACCGCTATCCAACATGCATCTAGTGTATTAAGTTGATGGGAAAATAGAGTAATGCAATAAGAATGGTGACATGATGTAGACAAGATCTATTCATGCAGGAATAGACCCCATCTTGTTATCCTTAATGGAAACGATTCATGCATGTCTTGCTGCCCCTTCTCTCACTCGGAAAGAACACCGCAATATCGAACCCATCACAAAGCACATCTTCCCATGGCAAGAAAAATTGATCTAGTTGGTCTAACTAAACCAAAGTTTCGAAAAAGAAATACGAGGCTATAAGTAATCATGCAAATAAGAGATCAAAGAACACTCAAATCATATTCATGGACAGAAACTGATCACGAACTCAAAATTCATCGGATCCCAACAAACACACCGCAAAGGTCATTACATCAAATAGATATCCAAGAGACCATTGTATTGAGAAACATAGAGAGAGAGGAATCCATCTTGCTACTGCCTACGGACCCGTAGGTCTATGGTGGACTACTCATGCATCAACGGAGAGGCACCTATGATGAAGATGAATCCCTCTGTGATGGTATTAGATTGGATCTCGAGGTTCTGGAACTTGGACCGACTGGAATTGTGTTTCGCCGACTCCCCTAGATTTTTCTAAATATTTGGGAATTTATTGACTTGATAGTTGGCTGAGGGGGTGCCCTCGAGGTGCCCACCCTCTACCAGGCCGCGCCAGGGGCCTCTAGCGCGCCCTGGTGGAGGGTGGCCACCCTGGGCCCCTCTTCTGGTGATATTTGTCACATCTTATTCCTTATGGTCCATAAAAATTCCACAAAAATCCCCGTAGCGTTTGGGCTCTCCTTGGTGCTGATTTTCTGCGAAGTAAAAAACAAGCAAAAACAGCAATTGGAACTTTGGCACTATGTCAGTAGGTTAGTCCCAAAAAATGATATAAAGTTGCTATAAAATGATTGTAAAACATCCAAGATTGATAATATAACAGCATGGAACAAGCAAAAATTATAGATACATTGGAGACGTATCGGTACGCCTAGTTGATGCGAGACTATCTTCTCCACTTTTTGCCCCTTTGATATATACCATCATATTCTATTCCACCTACATGTTATGTCCAATGGTTCACGCTCATGTATTGCATGAAGAATAAAAAGTTGACGCATAATGAAAAGGTACGACCCAATTGCCTAACTTGGACACCGTGGTGCTTAAAATTTGTATTGATGTGGTGAAGACGGAGTCATGCCTTGCTAATATAATAGGATGAATGGGGGTAAACATTCTTTTAGAATCGTATGCTTTGAAAATCAATGATTTTATTTCGTATACTCATAAATGTTACTATGCTAATGTTTGTTAATTCATCGTTTCTCAATTACAATACACAAAAAAGATTACATAATGGGTAGCACGTCAAATCAATAATTCTGTTTTTATCATTTACCTACTCGAGGACGAGCAGGAATTAAGCTTGGGGATGTTGATACATCTCCAACGTATCTATAATTTTTGATTGTTCCATGTTGACATATTATCGTTCTAGGATACTTTTTGGGTAGTTCTTTACCAATTTATAATATTTTTGAGCAATAACCTATTGACCTAGGGCCCGGTGCTAATTCCTATCTGTTGCATGTTTTTGCCTTCTTAGAGTTACAGTACCAAACGAAGTCCAATTGCCATGAAACTTTGGGTGATTTTTTCTGGAGCAATACAAGACCTAGAGGGGGCCAACACATATCCAGCTGCCACCCCTAGGGGGCGCAAGTCTCTCTTCCAATGGGAGGCCATCTACACCTTAACTCTGGCACCCTGTCGGAAGGGAGATCGATCACGGAGGGCCTCTTCATCAACGTTGCCGCCCTCACCATGATGTGTGAGTAGTTCACCACAGACCTATGGGGCCGTAGGTAGTACCTAGATGGTGTCGTGGGAACAAGCCTGATAGTAGAAGATAGGGGTACGTAAGGAGAGGGCAGAGTCCTAGCTACGGCGAGAGTGTACACATGGATGGATGAGTTTAGGCCCCTCTCGTGGAGGTAACAGCCCTACGTCTTAGTGCTCGGGGGCTTTCTGTCATGTGGAATGTATGTGTTACAGGGGTGCAAACCCTTGTGCCAGAGGAGAGGGGCGGCTTATATAGACTACACTGCCCCTCATGAATGCCAGGCAACCAAGGGTTCGATCGTGGTAATAAAGTATATGTTAACGTTAACGTACGTAGTAAATGCTACTAATGGCGAGTGGTCGAACGCCTGCTCGTTGGCCTCCCTGGGTGCCTTCTGGTCTTCTATTGTCGACTGGCCATTAGCTTCTTCTGAGTGAAAG
This sequence comes from Hordeum marinum, assembly GCA_022496015.1. Taxonomy (NCBI): domain Eukaryota; kingdom Viridiplantae; phylum Streptophyta; class Magnoliopsida; order Poales; family Poaceae; genus Hordeum; species Hordeum marinum. The sequence continues at coordinate 220,665,867 of CM039672.1, forward strand.
GAGATTGTCGAGTGGAGGAAAGAACCTCCAAGTGGATTAATTGTCGAGTGTCTTATACTCCATGATGACTTCAGTCGGCAACTCTCTTGCAACCTTTAAGTCCTCCAATATAGTGTCCTTAGGTAGGTTATATAGGTCAGGACTAGGACCCTACCCAAGGTAGATATCCTCGTCATTAGCCCTCGAATGGATTGGGTTTCGAGTGAAAAAGGGATTGATGCCGGTTCTGCTAAGGCACCGAAATTCCGAATGCACTTCGAGGCTTCAAGGAAATCTGCGTCGACTGGAATCTTTATCATCCGCCCTGATCGATTTAGCCTTGATAAGCATCCGAGTGAATTTGAGTGCAAATTCAAATCTGAGTGAGTCAAGAGGATATTTGGGCGTGACGGGTCGCTCCGTCATACTCGGATTTCACGAGATTTGAAAATTTAGGAAGCGCATGTCGCGCGAAGATGATGCCATGACTAGGGCAAGTGGGAGCACAACGCCTCAATTTCCATGCCACCCATTACACCACGTATCACGCGACGTCTGGGGTCGAGATGCGCGGGGATCTGGTGGGCCCACAGGTCAACGACTCACTCGGGCAGATATAAGATCAATTTGCGTTGCGAACATCACATTGTTTCTCCCCACAAATCCTCTCTTTTCCTCCGCCTCCCCTGCTCAACGCGCACCGCTTGGCTCTGCCTCGACGACCGCCGCCGCGAAGATGAAAGGCAAGATGGCGAAGCTCGAGCGCGCCAAGAAGGGAGTGGCCAAGGCGACGAAGTTGTCGAGCACCCGATTCACGATGCCGGCTGGGTGGATCCAGGGAGATTTCCTACCACCGGCGGTCACGGCGAGGGACGTCGAGAACCTCGTCATCGACGGGATGATAGTCAATGGCTCGTAGAGCCTGTCGGAGGGGGAGATCGAGCCGGAGCCGTGCGAAGGGGAGCGGGTACTCCTTCTAACTCACGTCGAGCGAGGTTTATCCATGCCTCTCCATCCTTTCATTCGTGGGTTTCTGGACTGTCTTGGAGCTCAGCTTCACCACTTACATCCGAATGCTATTTCATACCTTGTCGCGTTCATCACCTTGTGCAAGTGCTTCTTGGGTTTTCATCCCCATTGGGGTTTGTTTAAGCACATCTTTACTATGCGATCCCAGTCGGTCAAAAAGGCCAATTCAGAGAACGATAAGACCCACGTCATTCAATTGTGTGGTGGATTAGGGATACAAAAGAGAGCTAAAATCTCCTTTCCGTCGATGACTTTTCCTGAATCTGTTCGGGGCTAGCAGTCAACTTGGTTCTATTACAAGGATGTTGCATCTCCCAACATGTCAACTGGCTTTTCCCCCTTCACCCAGATCTACCCACTACCCTCAAATCACTGTCAGTGCTAGATGGGGAGAAAGTCCAAGTGGGAATCTTAGTGAATGTTGTAGTGAATCTAGTTCGTGGCGGAGTGACTGGCATGGATCTGCTATAGACATTTCTCAGTCGACAAATCCATCCCCTTCAAGCGAGGGATCACGACATGTGGCACTACTCAAGCCCTGAGGACACCACTCGAATGCACCCAAAGGAAGTCTCAGAGGACACTGTTGCACAATGGCTTTGGAGCATCACCGGAGCCTGCCACAATCCCCTGGGAGCCAAGCGGACTTGCCTTTCTATGCTAAGAACCCACTGCCGAATCTGGTAAGTTGTAGTTTTATCGAATGCTTTGATGTTCCGTCGAGTGATTAGGGCATCAGTCGGCTGAATTTACTATTTGGATTTTGCAGGAGCTGACGAACATGCACTCGCCCATGCCAAATGGAAATCAGCCCAAAGATGGAGGGGAGAGCAAGGAAGGTAGCATTGATGTTGAAGATGTAGAGGATAGCAAAGACTATTACGAGAAATCGGGTGAGACCGAAGAAGAGGCTGAGTCTCCTTCATGCACTGAGCACCGTTCTAAGCAGTGCCAAGACCCGGTGGCTGCCCCAAGCAAGACCTTAACATCGAGTAGCAGGAACCCGAAGCGTGACCGAGCTTCTACAGTTGAGTCGACTGAGCGGGCCTCAAAATAGGCCAAATCTGATGCGCCAAAACCTTGGAAAGCCCTGCCTCGCATGAAGATTGTTGTGCCTTTTGTCTCAACGTGAGTGTCCATTTTCTTTTTCCCTTTGCTATTGTAGAACTTCATATCTCTGCTGACCGAGTGGAATTGGTTTGTCAGAGTTGCTACTTCGGTGACGTCGCCTCCCAGGGATGAAGAGGAGCGCATGGACATGGATACTGCTGAAGCGGCCACCTCTCAGCGAGGTATCACAAACTCCCACTCTGCTATTTTTGTTCTTGAATATCTCGTCGATTGACTAAGCTGACATTGTCAATTGGTAGTTGCAGACGTCATCCAGTTGGAGGATGATGACAAGGCACAGTAGGGTGGTGGCATGACCTTGGATACCTCGCGCGTACGCACTCGACGAACATCATCAGGGTAGACACTTCGTTAGTCGACTGGAGCATCGTCTCCAGGACTTGGCGACTCGTCTTGAGAAGGAATTGAACATGCAGCCCCACTGTCGAGTGCCCCGCTAGATACTTCAACTGTTGTGGCCTCAACACCAATAGGACAACCTTTGGTAACTCGCATTACTGCAGCTACAGCACCAACTCACCCGACACCTCCTTTCCCTTTGTACCGCGTTCCAGAAGACCAGACTGGAGCTGCTAAAGAGGCTATGATCTAGACTGAGCAGTTGATGTCGCGTACAAAGGAAGCATACGAGGCTAGCAAGGCAGCTTATGATGTTAGCTCGGCGCTTTGCATCAATGTCCGAGTAAGTGTGATTGTAAGTTCATTTGTGATTGAGTTCCTGTCTTCCTTGATTGCACACTCACTGGGTGTTTTCCTTTTCAAGAAAATTTGCCCATTTTCCTCTCGAGTAGATCAGGTCTTAGTTGAGTGGTTTCTGGTCTAGTGGGGGCATGCTGATTGCACCCGCTGGGTGTAGTCCCCGAGACCTCTGTCGAATGGTGATGACATCGGCAGGGGTCTTAGAATTATTTTGATAATCGCTCGATAGGTTGAGTGATAGCAGGTCCAGTGGGGCACGCTGAGTGCGCCCACTAGGTGTAGTCCCCAAGACCGTCATCGAGTTCTTGCACTAGTGGGGGTCTAATAGAGACGATATTGACAGACTAGCGCACTGTTTTTTTTGTTTGCTCGTCACTCGACAGGTCGAGTGGTAGCAGGTCCAGTGGGGGCAAGCTGAGTGCACGCACTAGGTATAGTCCCCGAGACCGCCGTCGAATGCTTCCATCGGAGGGGGTCTGATACAGACAATTTTTGCTCGTACAGGTCAAACCTAGTCTAGTGGTTTCGAATCCAGTGGGGGCACGCTGAGTGCACCCACTGTGTGTAGTCCCCGAGACTACTGTTGATCGTTGACAATGAGTAGTAGTCTTAAGAACTTGGAATCAGGGTCCTCTTCTGTACGTGGAGTACGAGTGAATTCTTAGCCTTAGGAACGGAGAGGTCCGAACATACTCTGCAGGTTTCATGGACATCATTTCCATCAACCATGATATGACGCTGGTCTCATGGACATCATTGCCATCAACCATGATATGACACTTGTCAGTGGTGTGGGGTGGGGCAGCGGGCCGCCTACCAGTCGACTGAACTAGTTCCTTTCCACTTGGAAGTGGAGAAATTTCAATGTCGACTGAAGTTCTTCTTTGTTGATTTTAGAAAGCTTGTGAACTTGGGACTCGGTATGTCGACCTGGAGAAAGAGAAGAATCAACTTCAACTGGATCTGGAGGTGTCCAAGAATAATCTGGACCGCGCACGGACAGAGCTGAAGACTCTGGGAGATAATCCTTGTCCACAAACTGCACTATCACTCTCATCTTCCATCCTTTGAACCGAGTGTCCTCACTCGAATAGATGTGTGTGATGAGAATCGCCGACTCCAAGCGCAAATCAACAATGTTGTTTCTCTAGGTACCCTGAAGAAGGCGCTCGAAGACAAGGACAAAGTGCTCGCTAACGCTCAAAAGGTGGCCAGAGAGAGGACCGAGGCTACCAAGCGGAAGCTTGCCGCAGCAAAAAAGTTGGAAGATGAAAACAACAAGCTGAAGCAGGAGCGGACCAAATGGATTAAGAAGACCGAACAGCTGAGCCAAAGGAGCAATGGTTTGGAGAAATACTTGGGGGACTTCGCAAGGAAGATGTTCAGCATGCTTGAAGGTACCCCTCCTCCGTCGAGTGAATTTCCTCAATTTCCACGTAACCGTAGCATTATCAGCCTTTCATTTTCCTTTCGTACAGAATTCTGCCAGGACTTCGACAAAGAGACCAAAGAGATAGAGCCCAATATGAACCCAACCAAGTCACCCGTTGGGGACGCGGTGGCCATGAACATGTTTTGGCTCAATGCTTGTGTCACAATAGTCAAGGAATATATCACTCATCTGAAGTACGCTTTGGGGAAGATTCATAGGGAGATGTCGCTAGAGGACACCCTCCAGACTGATCTTGAGTTGATGATGACTCGCCTCAATGATATTCCCAACCGAGTGCAGGCATGGAAGAAATTTGTTGCACGTTGCGGAGCTGATGTGGCCCTTTCGCTTGTCCGCGTCTATTGCAAGGAAGCAAAGGAGGACAAACTGAAGGCTCTCCAGGTGATCAACACGAAGAAACTCCAATTTGAGGACTTCATGGAGACCTTCATCGATGTCGCCACTTGGATTGCTGACGGGATTGACCTAGACACCTTTGTTGAGCCTGCAAGTCCCACAGGCGCTTGATGAAACTTTGATTGCCGTTAGAACTTTATTTGCCTGGGTATGCCGACTGGAATTGTACCTGCTTTAAAACTTCATACGGGCCTTAGGCCTGAGTACTTCCGATTGCACTAAGACATATTTTATCCACGCTAGGAATTATGAATTTATCTGCATTTGTTTTCGATCTCTGTGCTTGACTGAACGTGTTTTGTTCCCGGATGGAATGAAGGTCCATCACTTTGGAAGGTTTTTAACTTAGGCGAAAGCTGGTTCGCAGCTAAGCCCCCGAGTGAGAAGATCGCTCGTCACTCGGAGAAGTTTTAAACTTAGACGAAGACTGGTTCGCAGTTAAGTTTCCAAGTGAATGGAATGTAATCCACTCAGAATGGTTTTTAACTTAAGCGAAAGCTGGTTCACAGCTAAGCCTCCGAGTGAGAGGATCGCTCGTCACTCAGAGAGGTTCGTAACTTAGATGAAGACTGGTTCGTGGCTAAGTTTCTGAGTGAATAGGATGTAATCCACTCGGAAGGGTTTTTAACTGAGGCAAAAGCTGGTTCGCAGCTAAGCCCCCGAGTGCGAGGATCGCTCGTCACTCGGAGTGGTTTTGAACTTAGATGAAGATTGATTCGTAGCTATGTTTCCGAGAGAATGGAATGTAATCCACTTAGAATGGGTTTTTTAACTTAGGTGAAAGCTGGTTTACAGCTAAGCCCCGAGTGAGAGGATCGCTCGTCACTCCGAGAGGTTTTGAACTTAGACGATGACTGATTCGTAGCGAAGTTTCTGAGCGAATGGAATGTAATCCACTTGGAAGGGTTTTTTAACTTAGGCGAAAGCTGGTTCACAGCTAAGCCCCTGAGTGAGAAGATTGCTCGTCACTCAGGGAGGTTTTGAAGTTAGACGAAGACTGGTTCATGGCTAAGTTTCCGAGTGAATAGAATGTAATCCACTTGGAAGGGTTTTTAACTTAGGCGAAAGCTGGTTCGCAGCTAAGCCCCCGAGTGAGAGGATCACTCATCACTTGGAGAAGTTTTAACTTACACGAAGATTGGTTCGTGGCTTAGTTTATGAGTGAATAGAATGTAATCAACTCGGAAGGGTTTTTAACTTAGGCGAAAGCTGGTTCGCGGCTAAACCCCCGAGTGAGAGGATCGCTCGTCACTCAGAGAAGTTTTCTGAATGTAATATTGTGTGATCGGAATTGACAATAGACTACAGAAGTCATAAGTTCGATAAACAAAATTGTGTGGAATACTCTTATTACATCAAAACGACTCGGTCTTCAAATATACAAACGTTGAAGTAAGTCTGCGTTCCAGGCGTGCGTCTCATCAATCTGCTTCTTGAGGTTGTAGAGGTGGTAGGATCCATTGCTCAGTACTTTGGTGACAACGAAAGGACCCTTCCCACGCAGGGGCGAGCTTGTGTGGCCAATTCTGATCCACTCGGAGCATCAGATCACCCTCATGGAAAGACCGACTATTGACATGCCTTGCATGGAAGCGACGCAAATCTTGTTGATACATAGTCGATCGGATTAGAGCCATTTCATGATCTTCTTCCAGGAGATCCACACCGTCTTGTCGATCTTGTTGAGCTTCAACCTCGGAGTAAAGTTCTACGCTAGGAGAATTGTGGCGAAGATCACTCGGCAGAACAACTTCAGCTCCATACACCAAGAAGAAAGGTGTGTGCCTAGTCGACCGGTTAGGAGTCGTCCTCAATCCGCATAGTACAGACGACAATACAGTCACCCAATCTCCAGTTATGTGTACAAGATCTCGCATGAGTCGAGGCTTCAATCCTTGGAGGATAAGGCCGTCTGCTTGCTCAGCTTGACCGTTAGTCTAAGGGTGCACAACGAATGAGTAATCCACCCAAGTGCCTTGGGAGAAGCAAAGTGTATGAACTCTTTTGAGTCGAAGTTGGAGCCATGTTTGTATTGATGTTGTGGGGGACTGCATACCGAACTATTATCTCTCTCATGAATTTTATCGCAGTGTGCGAGTTTAGCTTCTTAATGGGCTTGGCTTCAATCACTTAGTGAACTTATCGACTGGTATGAGCAGGTGGGTAAATCCACTTTGACTCGTTCAGAAAGGACCGACCATATCCAAACCCCATACAGCGAACGGCCAGACAAGTGGAATTGTTTTTAAAGCAGATGCAAGCTTGTGAGACAAGTTTGAGTAGAACTGACATCCTTCACAGTGATTGACAATCTCTTTAGCCATCTCATTGGCGCGTGGCCAAAAGAAACCTTCCCGGTACGCTTTGGCAACAATCGTTCGAGAGGATGCATGGTGACCACAATTCCCGAGTGAATTTCCTCTAGGATCAGTCGACCCTCCTTGGGGGAAATGCACCGCTTTCTCTGAAAAGTTGATCATCCATCACTATAAAGGCCTTAGATCTGCGGACAATCTGTCGGGCTTGAACCTCGTCTTTAGGAAGTTCTTGCCTCAGTATGTACGCAATATATGGCACCATCCAATCGGGTATGATTACCAGAATCTCCATGACCAGATCTATAACAGCTGGGATATCTACTTCAGTCGTATTAGAGGCGCTTATAGCTTGTGGGGGCTCTTCGGTGAAGGGATCTTCCTGTACCGAAGGAGAATGTAGGTGTTCCAAAAACACATTGCTGGGGATAGGTCTCCGAGTGGATCTAATCTTTGCTAGCTCTTCAGCCGCCTGATTCTTCACTCAGGGAACATGATGGAGTTCCAAACCTTCGAACTTGTTCTCAAGCTTTCTTACTGCATTGCAGCATCCATTCATAGTAGGGTTCCTGACATCCCATCCTTTCATCACCTGGTTAAGCACCAAATCGGAGTCTGTAGGATCGAAAGTAGGTCTAGAGGCGGGTGATTAGACTACTTGACCAAATAAAATTATGCTTTCCCCAATTTTAATTCTTGGCAAGTTTTAGCATTCATAACATATCAAGTACACCCTACACATGCAAGTGAGTAAAAGGATAGGGTAGGAATATCAAACGCAATTGTAGACACGATGATTTTTCCCATGGTTCCGATAGGTGGTGCTATCGTACATCCACGTTCATGGAGTCTTCAACCCACGGAGGGTAATGGTCACGAGAGTCCATGGAGGGCTCTACCCATGGAGGGTTCCACGAAGAAGCAACCTTGACTATACCATGACGGCCTACGTCCATGGAGAACTAGCCTTACTCGGGGTAGATCTTCACGAAGTAGGCGATCTCCTTGGCCTTACAAACTTCTTGGTTCACTCCACAACACGAAGTAGGCGATCTCCTTGAACTTTTCGAGTAGATGATTTTTCATATAAAAAACGTTTTCATCGGAGGTCGTATGCAAAAGTTACGGCCATTTTACGGAAACACGGCAGCCTTTTGCAAAAAAATTAAAATTTATGTTTGTTAATTATCCTAACAACTAGAACACATAACACATGGGCATCTATTTTTTTGAAATTTTTTTGAATCTTTTATCATTTTCTTTTATTTATTTTAAAACCTAAAAGGCGATCCATGAGGGGGGGTGCTGTGTGTGTTTGTGTGTGTGTGACGTTAGTAATGGCACACCCTCCCTGGTGCGCCATTGCTAACCCTAGCAATGGCGCACCAGGGAGGGTGCGCCATTACTAACCTCACACACACACACACACGCAGGCACACCCCCACCAGACATAGCAATGGTGCACCACACCTAGGTGCGCCACTCCTATGTAGCATAGCAGTGGCGCACCTAGGTGTGGTGCGCCATTGCTATGTCTGGTGGGGGGATGGACCCAAAAAAATAGCAATGGCGCACTGCTCATGTGGTGTGCCATTAGTAAAAAAATAGCAATGGCACACCTGATTCTGGTAGAGATATTGGGGATAAGCCTTTTTCTAGTTGTGAATACCTTGTCCCTTTCTTACCTTTGAGGGAATGTGTGACTCCTTGGTCTATTGCATAGGGTTGATGTTGATTGCAAATAGATCTTGCCAATAATGAATATAAGTGAATTTCATTGGTGGAGTCACCCCTCAAGAACTCTCTAGTTCTTCTTCTTGGGGACCCACATCAAGTTGATGGGGATCCTTGGTGTTGAAGTAGCACTTGTAGAAGTTGAGCTTGTAGTAGCCTTGGGAACCCACTTCACCAAAGCTTGGGATTCATCTTCATAAGAGTCAAAGTCCTCTTCGAGCTTATTCTTGCCATTGAGCTTGGTGTCTTGTGGTGGAAGGTCATCTTGCAGCTTTGTTCCCTTGGGAAGAGTATTTTCATACTTTTCCTTTTGAGGAACAAACTTGGGATTGGTATATTGACCTTCTTCCCATTAAACTCCATTAGACTTGAAGTAGCCAACACCACGATTCTTCTGGTATCCTACATGCTTGCGTACAATCTCATCAAATTGTTTGTACCATTCAAGACTCTTGTAGATACCTTTCTCTATAATTCCTTTCAATAAAGCATTTTCTTGCTCAAGTGTAACTTGGCTAAGAGAATCATCATTAGTGGAATCAATAGAACTACCAGGAGCAACATCATTGGATTTAGCATTTTTATTGTTGCAACTAGATGAAGAACCTTTCTTTCCTTTGTTACTAGTTTTCTTAGATTTGACTTGTGGCAGGAATGTAGACAAGAGTAGTCGTTTGGCAAGATAAGATGAAGTCTTCTTTCGGAGATCGTCATTGATAGCTTTAAGAAATTCATGGTCTTGCTCCAAATTGAGCTTCTCGAAGCGTAGCTTCTCACGAGTTCTTACAAGCTCTCCATGATCTTCAAGAGTAGATTCATGGGCTAACTCAAGAGTGTTAAGTTATATAGTTAGTTCTTATATTTTCATCTAATCATCGTCAATTGACCTATCTTGACCAGCATGACAAATATCAAGTTCATTATGATCAACATCACTAGTTTTATCACATAGAAAGTCATCATTGTAAAGCAAATCATCTTCATCACTATCGAAATCAAGATATTCGGGGTGTGATACCTTGGGGCCCTTAGCCATGAAGCAACTTCCACTCCCTTCATTTGGCGAATCAAATGGATCATAGGAGTTGGTTGTCACTAGTGCAATTCCAGCAACACCATCATCCTGATTGTAGTCAGAGTTGGAGTGATAGCTTCTCTCGGAGTGATTGTCGGAGTCGGAGCCGGAAACCCATTCACAACCATGAGCTTGATGTTTCCTTCTTGAGTAGCTCTTGGTGTACTTGTCCTTCTTCTCCGAGTTCCTACTTCTCCTTAAGGGTATTCGTTCATAACGATCATCTCTACTCCTTCTCTCTCTTCGAGGTGATCCATCTCTCGAGCTTCGTCCTCTTGGTGACTCTTCTCTTCGTTTGTAGGGAGTCGTGCACTCATTGGAGTAGTGTTCGGGCTTCCCACAATTGTAGCAGTTTCAGTCATGACTTGACGAATTCTTCCCTTTATTTCTTGAGTTGGAGATACGATCTTTGCTTCTATCCTTGTATAACTTGTTGAATTTCTTGACCATGAGGCTTATCTCTTTATTTGTGACAAGGTTGTCGCTTGAGGTAGCGGGAGCATCACTTGTGGCTTTGTAAGGACTGCTAGACTTGTGGTGAAGCTCTTCCTTGTCTTTGAGTGTCATCTCATGAGCAACAATTCTACCTATCACTTCTGTTGGTTTGAGATCTCTCTAATTGGTCATCATTTGGATCCAAGTGCACACGGTGTCATATCTCTCACCCAAAGCTTGAAGTATCTTCTTGATGATGAATTTGTCAGTCATTTCTTCGCTTCCTAAGCTGGGATTATCATTTGTGATGAGAGCTAGCCTAGAGTACATTTCAGCGACTCCTTCACCATCCTTCATCTTGAACTTATTAAGCTCACCTTGAAGAACATCTAACTTGGATTCTCTCATGGACTCAGTTCCTTCGTGCATATCAACCAAAGTATCCCAAATCTCTTTTGCCTATTCAAGACGACTGATTTTGTTGAATTCTTCGGGGCATAAGCAATTGAAGATAATGTCACATGCTTGAGCATTGAGTCGCAACATCTTCAGTTCTTCCACTTTCACTTCACGATCCGGTTCTCTTCCATAACGAAAGAATTCACCTTGCAAGCAAACACGAACAACAACCCAAACGGCAGGATTACGACCAAGCAAATGCATTTTTATTTTATGCTTCCAACTAGCAAAATTAGTGCCATCAAAGTACGGACCTCTACGGTGATAATTTCCCTCACTAGATGCCATACTTCTCCTAGGTTGTGAAACCAATGCAATGGAGACCAAAGCTCTGATACCACTTGTAGGATCGAAAGTAGGTATAGAGGGGGTGATTAGACTACTTGACCCAATAAAATTATGCTTTTTCCCAATTTTAGTTCTTGGCAAGTTTTAGCATTCATAACATATCAAGTACACCCTACACATGCAAGTCTAAGAGTATAGCAGTGGAAAGTAACAACAAGCATGAGTAAAAGGATAGGGTAGGAAGATCAAACGCAATTGTAGAGACGATGGTTTTCCCTGTGGTTCGGATAGGTGGTGTTATCGTACATCCATGTTCATGGAGTCTTCAACCCACGGAGGGTAACGGCCGCGAGAGTCCATGGAGAGCTCTGCCCACGGAGGGTTCCACGAAGAAGCAACCTTGACTATACCTTGACGGCCTACTTCCACGGAGGACTAGCCTTACTCGGGGTAGATCTTCATGAAGTAGGCGATCTCCTTGCCCTTAAAAACTTCTTGGTTCACTCCACAACACGAAGTAGGAGGCTCCCAAGCAACACCTAACCAATCTAGGAGCCACCACCCTCCAAAAGGTAATAGGCTCGGTAATGATGATGAACTCCTTGCTCTTGTGCTTCAAGATGATAGACTCCTCAACACACAATCACTCTCCCACAAATTTGGCTTGGTAGAAGAGATGGGATTGGTGGAAAGCAACTTGGGGAGGCTAGAAATCAAGATCCATATGGTTGGAGTGGAAGATCTTGATCTCAACACAAGGGTAGGTGGTTCTCTCTCAGAAAACTGAGTAGGATAGGTATGGAATAGTTCTGAGTGCTTCTATTTCGAGTGGGTGGTGGTGAACGGGTATATATAGGCATCCCCAAAAATCCAACCGTTACACACAAAATGACCAACTCGGTGACACCGATGTGTTAATCTCGGTGGTACAAAGGTGATCAAAAGTGACAAGTTTTGAATCTCGGTGAGACCGATATAGGAATCTCGGTTGCACCGACAAGGTGACCAACGGGCAGAAATGCCAAACTCGGCAATGCCGATTCAACATTCTCGGATGGACCAAAAGTGTGAACTTGCGTAACAGAAAGTTGGCAACCCAACTCGATGGCACCGAAAGCAGTGTCGGCTACACCAAAGTGGCTAGGGTTTGGCTGGGTCTGTCTAGGGTTTGGAATCGGTGGCACCAGGATAGGAATGTTGGTTGCACCGATTTTTAATGTTTGGCTAGAGACAGACTTTGGTGGGATAGCTTGTGGATGTTTTTGGTGACCATCACTTGTGCATGTATGAGCATTTTGTTCACCAATAGAACCTTACCCCCTTTTAATAGTATTGGCTTTCCTATGGACTCAAAGTGATTTATCACAAATGTAAAATGTAGAGTCCTCTTGCTTGAAGCTTGGCCAACCTCCAACCTATTTCCTTGCATCTTGGGGTGATTCCACAATCTCCACAATCCTTTTGCCATCCCTATCATTGAACTTTTCTTGAAATATACTTGGTGGAAACATTAGTTCAATGACTTATATGTTGTTATTAATTACCAAAACCACCAAGGGAGCAAATGTGCTTTGAGAGTCACCGTATACCATCAAGCGCTTGATGCCGAGTGAGATGGCCATACGCAACCCGTACAAGAGTGCTACATACTCAGCTTCGTTATTGGAGGAATCAAAGTGAATCTGTAGGACGTAACTGAGCTTGTCACCCCTTGGTGATACCAATACTATGCCGGCACCAGACCCATTCAGCATCTTCGAGCCATCAAAGAACATGGTCCAGTGTGCCAAGTGGATTTGAATTGGCTGCTGCTGTTCTATCCACTCGGCCAGGAAATCAGCAAGTGCTTGAGACTTGATCACCATTTTTGCTTCAAACTTGATGTCGAAGTAGAGGAGCTCAATAGCCCATTTAGCCACTCGACCAGTTGCATCTCGATTTTTGAGATCTCAGACAATAGAGCATCACTGGCGACTGAAATTGATTGATCCTGAAAGTAGTGCGCCACCTTCATCGCTGACAGATATATACCATAGACGAGCTTCTGGTAATGTGGATACCTTTGCTTTGAAGGGTTCAATACTTCACAAATGTAATAAACTGGGCATTGGACCTTGTAAGCTTTGCCTTTCTCTTCCCGCTCAATAGTGAGAATTGTACTGACGACCTGATTAGTGCCCGCAATGTACAGGAGCAAGGGCTCTTTGCTATGTGAAGCAGCAAGCACCGGCCAGGTGGAAAGCAGGGCTTTGAGCTCGACAAATGCTGCTTCAGCTTCTAGTGTTCACTCGAACGTGTTAGACTTCTCCACCAGTCAGTATAAAGGCAATGCCTTCTCACCGAGACAAGAAATGAATCGACTCAATGCCGCCAGGCAACCTGTGAGCTTTTGGACATCGTGCACATGTTCAGGGCTTTTCATTCGGGTAATGGCACTGATCTTTTCGTTTAGAAATGAGAAAATCGAGTAACTTGCCGCCAGGAACACCAAAAGTGCACTTGCATGGGTTTAACTTGATATTGTACTTCCTTAGATCGGCGAATGTCTCGGCCAAGTCAATCAGCAGGTTGGAACCTTTGCGAGACTTGACGATAATATCATCCATGTAAGCTTCAACATTATGAGGGATCTGATCAAGTAGACATTTTCAAATCATGCACATGAAATTAGTACCAACGTTCTTCAAACCAAAAGGCATGGTGATATAACAGAAACACCCAAAAGGCATGATGAAGGTTGTCTTTATTTCATCCATACCAAAGAGACGGATCTGATGGTAGCCAGAGTATGCATCAAGATAATATAAACACTCACACCCCATAGTCGAGTCGACAATCTGATCGATGCAGGGGCGGAAAATGATCTTTTGGGCAGAGCCGATTGATATGTTTGAAGTCAATTCACATACGGAGTGACTTCTCCTTCTTGGGGACCATGACGACGATCGAGAGACACTCGAAGTGGTAAATCTCGCGTATGAACTTAGCCGCCAAGAGGTGAGCCACCTCCTTGCCGTTGCCTTCCGCTTCTCTGTTGTCGACCGATGCAAATGTTCTTTCACAGGCTTGGCCTTCGGATCAACTCTCAGTCGGTGCTCAGCTAGTTCCCTGGGTACACCCGGCATGTTAGCAGCCTTCCATGCGAAGATGTTATAGTTCTCATGAAGGAACTAGATGAGCTCGCCTTCCTCTTTGCTGTCGAGTGTAGTTGAGATGTTGGTCGGGGCAGCATTGGGATCTGTCAGGTGGATGTGTACTTTCTTCACTTTGCCTACCGACTGAAAAGTAGACTCTAAAGCGGGCTTCTTGGCACGTAGAAGGTCGGCAGGATCAACAGTCTTCTTGTACTATTCCAACTCAACCATAGCCATTTGATGGTCAGCGATTTTGGAGCCCTGCTAGAGGCACTCCTCAGCCCTTTGTAGATTGCCCGTGACTATGATCACGCCGTTGGGTCCGGGCATCTTCAATTTGAGGTACACATAACATGGACGGGCCATGAAACGCGTATAGGCCGGACGACCAAGGATGGCGTGGTATGCACTTTGGAAGTCCAACACTTCAAATGTTAACTTCTCCTTGTGAATTCTTTTATCATTGCCGAATGTGACATCTAATGCAATTTGGCCGAGTGGCCTAGCATTTTTCCCAGGGATGACTCTATGGAACTGCATGTTGCTCTCACTGAGTCGGGACATCGGAATGCCCATCCCCTTGAGAGTATCTATACATAATGTTCAAACCACTCCCTCTGTCCATGAGGACCTTGCGGATTCGAGTGCCTCCCACAATAGGATCCACCACCAGAGCTTGCCGACTGGGGGTAGCAACATGAGCAGGGTGATCTGACTGATCAAATGCACTAGCAGTTTGGGACCATTTGAGGTATGTGGGGGTTGCAGGAACATCCATGTTGACTTCCCTGTTGATAACCTTCAATCGACTCTTGCTTTCAACATCAGCAAAAATCATCAGAGTGGCATTGACTTCAGGAAACTCTTCTTTGTCTTAATCATCCTCCTTTCCAGGAATTTTCTCACTCGACTGACCTTCCTTGAACTGCTAGATCAGTAAATGGCACTATCGAGTGGTATGCTTTGGCGGTATCAAATTGCCGTCCTCGTCTTTCTTCGTGTGGATTGCACACGGTAAATCTAGAACATCAGTTCCCGACTAATTCTTTCCTTTCTTGGGGGGGGGGGTTGCCCTTTGGATTTCCCCTTTTTCTTTCCTTGCACCGCCAAAGCGGCGGCTTCTGCCTGAACAGGGCCATCAGCTTTACGCTTGTGTTTTCGACTGGAATTGCCGCCGGCATCATCGTCGACTGCTTTTCCTTTGCTGCTGCGGAGGCGGTCTTCCTCTTCCCTGTTGGCGTACCGAGTGGCAAGCTCCATCATCTTGCTCAGGGAAATATCACTTGGCCGCCCAAACTTCAGGTAAAGCTCTCTGTACTTCACACCGGCCCTGAAAGCACAAACAACCTGATGCTCAAAAACATTTTCCACTTTGTGATGCAAGGTGGACCAACTCTGAATGTAATCTCTTAAGGACTCTTTGGGATTTTGAACACAATGTTGCAAATCGATCAAACCTGTTGGATGCTTGCAAGTGCCCTCGAAGGTTCTCATGAACACTCAGGCAAGATCCTCCCAACAATAGATGCTAGAGGGAGCCAAATGATTCAACCACGCTCGGGCCGAACCATCTAACATCAAGGTCAAATGCTTCATGGCTACGTTTTCATTACCTCCACCGATCTGCACAGCCACTCGGTAATCATCTAACCATGTTTCCGGCTTCGACTCGCCGGAGAACTTGCCAATTCCAGCCGCCAACCTGAAGTTAGGGGGGATCTCTGCGGAGCGAATTTCTATGCTAAAACACTCGGGGCCAGAAACAACGGCACCACTTCCACTTATATAGTCTCTATCATAACCATCCCTGTGGGCTCTACCTCCGTTGATCTGCTTCTTGGCAAGGATATATCTTGCATCAAACCTTGGGTTCCGCACATCACCAAATGGGCGCCTATCGTCATAGTGTAGGGGCACGTACGAACCACTCCACGGAGGAGTAGGCACTCGACGGTGGTCATCACGGTGAAAACGAGGAGGAAACTGATCTCGCCCCTGATCTCGAGGAGAAAACACGGATCTGAATGTCGTAGACCAATTGACTAAAACCTCTTTCATATGCAAAGCATGATCGAACCCTAGAACTCATTGGGTGTTAGATTCATAACAATGTAAATGACATGGTGATGTGAACTAGATTATTGACTCTAGTGTAAGTGGGAGATTGTTGGAAATATGCCCTAGAGGCAATAATAAAATGTTTATTATTATATTTCCTTTTTCATGATAATTGTCTATTGTTCATGCTATAATTGTATTAATCGGAAACCGTAATGCATGTATGAATATATAGACCACACCTTGTCCCTAGTGAGCCTCTAGTTGACTAGCTCGTTCATCAATAGATGGTCATGGTTTCCTGACCATGTACATTGGATGTCGTTGATAACGAGATCACTTCATCAGGAGAATGATGTGATGGACAAGACCCAATCCTAAGCATAGCACAAGATCGTGTAGTTCGTCTGCTAGAGATTTTCTAATGTCAAGTATCATTTCCTTAGACCATGAGATTTTGCAACTCCCGGATAGCGTAGGAATGCTTTGGGTGTATCAAACGTCACAACGTAACTGGATGATTATAAAGGTGCACTACAGGTATCTCTAAAAGTGTCTCTTGGGTTGGCACGAAACGAGACTGGGATTTGTCACTCCGTGTGAGGGAGAGGTATCTCTGGGCCCACTCGGTAATACATCATCATAATGAGCTCAATGTGACTAAGGAGTTAGTCATGGGATCATGTGTTACGGAACGAGTAAAGATACTTGCCGACAACGATATTGGACAAGGTATAGGGATACCGATAATCGAATCTCGGGCAAGTAACATACCGATGGACAAAGGGAATTGTATATAGGATTAATTGAATACCCAACATCGTCATTCATCCGATGAGATCATCGTGGAACATGTGGGAGCCAATATGGGTATCTAGATCCCGCTATTGGTTATTGGCCGAAGATGTGTCTCGGTCATGACTGCATGGTTCCCGAACCCGTAGGGTCTACACACTTAAGGTTCGGTGACGCTAGATTTGTAATGGGAATTGTATGTGTTTATCGAAAGTTGTTCTCATTCCCAGATGAGATCTCGGACGTCACGAGGATTTCTGGAATGGTACGGAGGTGAAGATTTACATATGGGAAGTCCAGTTTCAGTCACCGGAAAGGTTTCGGGGTTTATCGGTATTGTATCGGGACCACCGAAGGAGTTCCGGGGGTCCACCGGGAGGGTCCACCTGCCCTGGTGGGCCTAATGGGCTTAAGTTGGGTGGGAACTAGCCCCTTAGTGGGCTAGTGTGCCCCCAAGGTCCCAAGTCGCCTAGGGTTAGAAACCCTAGGGGGTGGGGGCGCCTCCCACCTAATTTGGGAGGCAAGTCCCCCCCCCTTGACCCCCCCCTCTAGATGCATCTAGGGGGGCCGGCCACCTCTCCCCTTCCCCCTATAAATATTGGGGGGTGGGAGGGCAGCCGCACTCTTCCCCATGGTGCAGCACTCCCCCTTCCTACACCTCCTCCTCCTCCATAGCACTTAGCGAAGCTCTGCCGGAGAACCGTGAGCTCCACCGCCACCATGTCGTCGTGCTGCCGGAGCTCTCCCTCAACTTCTCCTACCCCCTTGCTGTATCAAGAAGGAGGAGACATCCCTGTGCTGTATGTGTGTTGAACGCGGAGGCGCCGTCCGTTCGGCACTTGGATCAGATCTTCCGCGATTGAATCGCCGCGAGTACGACTCCATCAACCGCGTTCTTTGTAATGATTTCGCTTAGCGATCTTCAAGGGTATGAAGATGCACTCCCCTCTCTCGTTGCTAGCATCTCCTAGATTGATCTTGGTGACACGTAGGAATTTTTTTTAATTGTTACTACCTTCCCCAACAATGGCATCATGAGCTAGGTCTATGCGTAGATTCTATGCACGAGTAGAACACGAGTAGTTGTGGGCGAGGAATTGGTCAATTTGCTTGCGTTTACTACTCCTATCTTGATTCGGCGACGTTGTGGGATGAAGTGTCCCGGACCGACTTTACACGTATGCTTATGTGAGACTGGTTCCACCGCGTGACATGCACTTGTTGCATAAGGTGGCTAGCGGGTGTCTATCTCTCCCACTTTAGTTGGATCGAATTCGATGAAGAGGGTCCTTATGAAGGGTAAATAGCAATTGGTATATCACCGTTGTGGCTTTTGCGTAGGTAAGAAACGTTCTTGCTAGAAACCCATAGCAGCCACGTAAAACTTGCAACAACAATTACAGGACATCTAACTTGTTTTTGCAGGGTATGCTATGTTATATGATATGGCCAAAAGGATGTGATGAAATATATGTGATGTATGAGATTGATCATGTTCTTGTAATAGGAATCAGGACTTGCATGTCGATGAGTATGACAACCGGCAGGAGCCATAGGAGTTGTCTTAATTTATTGTATGACCTACTTGTCAATCAAAAACGCCATGTAATTACTTTACTTTATTGCTAACTGTTAGCCGTAGTAGTAGAAGTAATAGTTGGCGAGACAACTTCATGAAGACATGATGATGGAGATCATGGTGTCGTGCCGGTGACGATGGTGATCATGCCGCGCCACAAAGATGGAGATCAAAGGCTGATGATATTGGCCATATCATGTCACTTTATGACTTGCATGTGATATTTATCACGTTCTTACATCTTATTTTCTTATAACGACGGTAGCATAAATCAGATGATCCCTCACTAAAATTTCAAGAAATGTGTTGCCCCTAAGTGTACACCGTTGCAAAGGATCGTTGTTTTGAAGCACCACGTGATGATCGGGTGTGATAGATTCTAATGTTCACATACAACGGGTGTAAGGAAGATTTACACATGTGAAACACTTAGGTTGACTTGACGAGCCTAGCATGTACAGACATGTCCTCGAAACACGAGAGATCGAAAGGTTGAACATGAGTTGTATAGTAGATGCGATCAACATGCAGATGTTCACCATTGATGACTAGTCCGTCTCACATGATGATCGGACACGGCCTAGTCGATATGGATCGTGTATCACTTAGACAACTAGAGGGATGTCTATCTGAGTGGGAGTTATTAAGTAATATGATTAATTGAACTCATTTGTCATGAACATAGTCTAAAGTTTTGTTGCAAATTATGTTGTAGATAGCTCGCGTTGTAGCTCCCCTATTTTATTGATACATTCCTAGAGAAAAGTAAGTTGAAAGATGATGGTAGCAATAATGCGGACTGGGTCCGCAATCTGAGGATTGTCCTCATTGCTGCACAGAAGGCTTATGTCCTTGATGCACCGCTCGGTGCACCACCCCCTTTAGTGTCGTCTATGGATGTTGTGAACATTTCACATGCATGTTGTGATGACTACTTGATAGTTCAGTGCGTCATGCATTACGGCTTAAAATTCAGGCTCCAAAATGCTTTGAACATCACGGAACATATGAGATGTTCTAAGATCTCAATTTGGGATCTCAGGATCGTGCCCGTGTTGAGAGGTATGAGACCTCCAACAAGATTATTTGCTTGCAAGATGAAGGAGAATAGATCAATCAGTGAGCATGTAATTAGATTGTCTGGGTACTACAATTGCTTGAATTGGGTGGGAGTTGATCTTCT
Organism: Hordeum marinum; assembly: GCA_022496015.1. Lineage (NCBI taxonomy): Eukaryota > Viridiplantae > Streptophyta > Magnoliopsida > Poales > Poaceae > Hordeum > Hordeum marinum. The sequence continues at coordinate 220,685,609 of CM039672.1, forward strand.
AGATAAGATAGTGATTGATATAGTTCTCCAAGTCATCGTCAGTAAGCTACTAGAGCTTCGTGATGAACTATAAAATGCCAGGGATGGAAATAATGATCCCTGAGCCATTCGCGATGTTTGACACAACAAAGGTAGAGATCAAGAAGGCGCATCAAGTGTTGATGGTTAGTGAAACCACTAGTTTTGAGAAGGCAAGGTCTAGGAGGGAAACTTCATGGATGGCAAGTCAGTTGCTACTCCAGTGAAGAAACCCAAGGTTGAATACAAACCCGAGACTAAGTTCTTCTATTATGAGGAGAACGCTCGCTGAAGTGGAACAAGCCTAGATACTTGGTAGATAAGAAGGCCTGCAACGTCGACAGAAGTACGTTCGATATACGTGTTATTGATGTGTACCTTGCTAGTACTCCTAGTAGCACCTGGGTATTGGATACTAGTATGGTTGCTAAATGTTAGTAACTCAAAATAAAAGCTACGGAATAAACGGAGGCTCGCTAAGGGTAAGGTGACGATGTGTGTTGGAAGTGTTTCCAAGGTTGATGTGATCACCATCGCACGCTCTCTCTACCTTCGGGATTAGTGATAAACCTAAATAAATGTTATTTGGTTTTTGCGTTGAGCATGAATGTGATTAGATCGTTTTTAGTGCAATACGGCTATTCATTTAAGTTAAGAGAATAATGGTTATTCTATTTACATGAATAATGCCTTCAATGGTCATGCACCCAATGGGAATGGTTTATTGAATCTTGATCATAGTAATACACATGTTCATAACATTGGTACCAAAAGATACAAAGTTAATAATGATAGTACCGCATACTTGTGCCACTGCCGCTCAATGTCATATTGGTTTAAATCGCATGAAGAAACTCCATGCTGATGGATCTTTGGACTCATTCGATTTCGAATCGGTTGAGACATGCAGACCATGACTCATGGGCAAGATGACTAAATACTCCATTTTTGGTATGATTGAACGGGCTAGTAACTTATTGGAAATAATACATGTTGATGTATGCGGTCCAATGAGTGTTGTAGCGTGCGGTGGATATCGTTATTTTCTTACCTTCACTGATAATTTGAGTAGATATGGGCATATTTACTTAATGAAACACAAGTCTGAAATGTTTGAAAAGTTCAAGCAATTTCAGAGTGAAGTTTGAGATCATTGTGACAAGAAGATAAAAATGTCTACGATATGATCGTGGAGGTGAATATCTGAGTTACGAGTTTGGTATACTACTTAAGACAATGTGGAAGTTGTTTCACAACTCACGCCACCTGGAACACCATAGTGTGATGGTGTGTCCGAATGTCGTAGTCGTGCTCTATTGGATATGGTGCGTACTATGATGTCTCTTAACGTTTTGCCACTATTGTTTTGGGGTTATGCTTTAGAGACAACTACATTCACTTAAAATAGGGCACCATCTAAATCCATTGAGATGACACCGTATGAATTATGGTTTGATAGAAACCTAAGCGGTCATTTCTCAGAGTTTGGGAATGCGGCACTTATGTCTGATAAGCTCGAACCCAAAGCGGAAAAGTGCAACTTCCTAGGATACCCTAAGAATAGTTGGGTATACCTTCTATCTCAGATCCGAGTGCAAAGTGTTTGTTTCTAAAACCAGGTCCTTTCTTGAGAAAGAGTTTCTCTCGAAAGAATTGAGTGGGAGGAAGATAGAACTTGACGAGGTTGTTGAACCTTTGTTTCAACCAGAGAGTAGCCCAGCGCATAAAGATGTTTGTGTGGAGCCTACGTTAGTTGAAGAGGAAGTTAGTGATGATCATCATGACGCTTCGGATCAAGTTACTATCGAACCTCGTAGATTGACAAGGATGCGTACTGCTCCTGAGTGGTACGGCAACCCTGTCTTGGAGGTCATGTTGTTGGACAACGATTAACCTGCGAACTATGGAGTAGCGATGGTGGGCTCGGATTCCAACAAATGGCTAGGAGCCATGTAATCCGAGAAAGGATGCATGTATGAAAACCCAGTATGGACTTTGGTAGACTTGCCCCTTGAGCAGCAGGTCGTTGAGTACAAATGGACCTTTAAGATGAAGACGGACGTTGATGGTGAATGTCACCATTTATAAAGCTCGACTTGTCGCAAAGAATTTTCCGCCAAGTTCAAGGAGTTGACTGCGATGAGATTATCTCACCCGTAGAGATGCTAAAAGTCTGTTGAAATTATGTTAGCAATTGCTGCATTTTTCGGTTATGAGATTTGGCAGATGGATGTCAAAACATACTTTCCTTAACGGTTTTCGTAAGGAAAAGTTGTATATGATACAACCGGAAAGTTTTGTCTTTCCCGAGGATGCTAAAAGGTATGCAAGCTCGAGGAATCCTTCTATGGACTGGAGCAAGCATCTCGGAGTTGGAATATACGCTTTAATGAGGTGATCAAAGTTTTTGAGTTTATACAAAGTTTACGAGAAACTTGTATTTAAAAGAAAGTGAGTGGGAGCACTACAGAATCTCTGATAAGTATATGTGGTTGACATATTATTGATCAGATATGATGTAGAATGTTTGGAAAGCATAAACGGTTGTTTGAAAAGAGTTTTTCAAAGGAAGACCTGGATAGAGCTACCTAATTGTTGGGCATCAAGATCTATAGAGATAGATCAAGATTCTTGATGAGACTTTCAATGAGTACATACTTAGACAAGATTTTGAAAGAGTTCAAAATGGATCAGTCAAAGAAGGAGTTCTTGCCTGATTTGTAAGGTGTGGAGTTGAGTGAGACTCAAAGCTCGACCACGGTAGAAGAAAGAGAAAGGACGAAGGTCGTCCCCTATGCCTTAGCCATATGATCTATATAGTATGCCATGATGTGTACCACACCTGTGTGTGCCTTACCATGAGTCTGTCAAGGGGTACAAGAGTGATCCAGGAGTGGATCACTAGATAGCGGTCAAAATTATCCTTAGTAACTAGAGGACTAAGGAAATATTTCTCGATTATGGAGCTGATAAAGAGTTCTTCATAAAGGGTTACGTTGATGCAAGCTTTAACACCAACCCGGATGACTCTTAGTAGCAATACGGATATGTATAGTGGATTAGCCATTTGGAATAGCTCCGAGTGGAGCATGGTAGGAGTGTCTACTGTATGACATAGAGATTTGCAAAGTACACACAGATCTGAGTGTCACAGACCAGTTGACAAAAACCTCTTTCACATACAAAGCATGATCGAACCCTAGAACTCACTGGGTGTTGGATTCATAACAATGTAAATCACATGGTGATGTGAACTGGCTTATTGACTCTAGTGCAAGTGGGAGACTGTTGGAATTATGCCTTAGAGGCAATAATAAAATGGTTATTATTATATTTCCTTGTTCATGATAATTGTCTATTGTTCATGCTATAATTGTATTAACCGGAAACCGTAATACATGTGTGAATATATAGACCACACCATGTCCCTAGAGAGCCTCTAGTTGACTAGCTCGTTGATCAATAGATGGTCATGGTTTTCTAACCATGGACATTGGATGTCGTTGATAACGGGATCACATCATTAGGAGAATGATGTGATGGACAAGACCCAATCCTAAGCATAGCACAAGATCGTGTAGTTCGTCTGCTAGAGATTTTCTAATGTCAAGTATAATTTCCTTAGACCATAAGATTGTGAAACTCCCAGATATCGTAGGAATTCTTTGGGTGTATCAAGTGTCACAATGTAACTGGGTGACTATATAGGTGCACTATAGGTATCTCTGAAAGTGTCTGTTGGGTTGGCACGAATCGAGACTGGAATTTGTCACTCCGTGTGACAGAGAGGTATCTCTGGGCCCACTCGGTAATACATCATCATAATGTGCTCAATGTGACTAAGGAGTTAGTCATGGGATCATGTGTTATGGAATGAGTAAAGAGACTTGCCGGCAACGAGATTGAACAAGGTATAGGGATACCGACGATCGAATCTCGGGCAGGTAACATACCGATGGAGAAAGGGAATTGTATACGGGATTAATTGAATCCCCGACATTGTGGTTCATCCGATGAGATCATGGTGGAACATGTGGGAGCTAATATGGGTATCTAGATCCATCTATTGGTTATTGGCCAGAGATGTGTCTCGGTCATGACAGCATGGTTCCCGAACCCATCGGGTCTACACACTTAAGGTTTGGTGACGCTAGAGTTGTAATGGGAATTGTATGTGTTTACCGAAAGTTGTTCGGATTCTTGGATGAGATCCCGGACGTCACGAGGATTTCCGGAATGGTCCGAAGGTGAAGATTTATATATGGGAAGTCCAGTTTCATTCACGGGAAAGGTTTCGGGGTTTATCGATATTGTACCGGGACCACCGAAGGAGTTCCAGGGGTCCACCGGAAGGATCCACCTGCCCCGGAGGGCCTCATGGGCTGAAGTTGTGTCGGAACCATCCCCTTAGTGGGCTGGTGCGCCCCCCCCCCCCAAGGGCCCAAGGAGCCTAGGGTTAGAAACCCTAGGGGGTGGGGGTGCCTCCCACCTAACTTGGGAGGAAATTTTTCCCCCTTGACCGCCGCCCCCCTCTAGATGGATCTAAGGGGGCCGGCCACCTCTCCCCATCCCCTATAAATAGTGCGGGGTGGGAGGGCAGCCGCACCCTTCCCCATGGTGCAGCCCTCCCCCTTCCTACACCTCCTCCTCCTCCGTAGCGCTTAGCGAAACTCTGCCGGAGAACCGCGAGCTCCACCGCCACCATGCCATCCTGTTGCCGGAGCTCTCCCTTAACTTCTCCTCCCCCGTTGCTGGATCAAGAACTGAGGAGATGTCCCCGGGTTGTACGTCTGTTGAACATGGAGGCGCCATCCATTCGGCGCTTGGATCGGACCTTCTGCGATTTGAATCACTGCGAGTATGACTCCATCAACCGCGTTCTTTGTAACGCTTCCGCTTAGCGATCTTCAAGGGTATGAAGATGCACTCCCTCTCTCTCGTTGCTAGCATCTCCTAGATTGATCTTGGTGACACGTAGGATTTTTTTTTGAATTGTTACTATTTTCCCCAATATGGAATACCTCGACGTTGTTCCGAGCTCCACTCGGAAACAACTGTCGCTGACACCGACAGGGAGCAGGTGGCCGCTGGCGAACGCGCTCGAGTTCCTTCTACATCTCTTCGAACTAAAGATGAGCGGCTTCCAAAGCCTGGGCTTTAGAAGTCTCACCTATGATGGGTGTATGAAGGATCTCCTTATCACGGTGTTGTTGCTCACTCAATGGTCCTCCTATCTCGCGCCTATCGAGGCCGATGCCAGGCGACGGTCTTTGATGTGAACCAGCCATAAGTACCTCAACTGCCCGATCGTAGCTCTCGCACTCGGATGGGACGTCTAACTAATCTGACGCCGAATCGAACACACCGTTAAGTGACTCGACGGGCTCGATAGCCGCGATCTGAGGAGATGCGGCCTGACGAGCTGTCGCATGTCTCACCCAGTGCTGGAGTTGTGATGGACCGGATCGCTTGCTATGATGAACAGTGGGGAGAGACGACTGGAATAGAGTCGACGGCTGCCAGAGAAGAATGTCGTAGGAGCTTGCACGGAAGTGCGCCGCCCCGCAGATCGGGAGCACCTCCGCATCTAGAGGCGCCTCCTGGAGCCATGCTGAGTCGTCGGCGATGAAGGTGAGTGCTCCGAGACAGATCTCGTGGACCAGGACCAAACCACTGCCGGAAGATATGACGAAGGGGGGAAACGCGACCTAGCCGGAAGGCGCTTAGACGCTTGCGCCACGGTGGGCGCCAACTATCATGGCAACAAGCCTGACAGTAGAAGATAGGGGTACGTAAGGAGAGGTCAGAGTCCTAGCTACGGCGAGGGTGTACACACGGATGTATGAGTTCAGGGCCTTCCCGTGGAGGTAACAGCCCTACGTCTTAGTGCTTGGGAGCTTTCTGTCATGTGGACTGTATGTGTTGCAGGGGGTGCGAACCCTTGTGCCAGAGGGGAGGGGTGGCTTATATAGAGTACTCTGCCCCTCATGAATGCCAGGTAACCAAGCGTTTGGTCGTGGTAATAAAGTATACGTTACTGGTAACATACGTAGTAAATGCTACTAATGGCGACTAGCCGAACGCCTGCCTGTTGGCCTCCTTGGGGTGCCTTCTGGTCTTCTGTTATCGACTGGCCATTAGCTTCTTCCGAGTGAAAGGAGATGATTGAGTGGAGGAAAGAACCTCCGAGTGGATTAATTGTTGAGTGTCTTATACGCCATGTTGACTTCAGTCGGCAACTCTCTTGCAACCTTTAAGTCCTCCAATATAGTGTCCTTAGGTAGGGTATGTAGGTCAGGCCTAGGACCCTACCCTAGGTACATATCCTCGTCAGATGGCAATCTCTCTCTCTCTCTATCCATCTTCAATACAATGTTTATCGCATCTTTGCCTTGGTCTATCCGATGTAATCCCTTTGTATGGTGTGTTTCTTGGGATAAGATGAATTGTGAGTTCATGTTCAGATTACTCATTAAAAGTGTTTGAGTCAAACATGATTACTATGATTCTTATTTGCATGATCATCGTAGCTTCATAATGCTCTCTGATCAATTGAGATAGTTTGGCCAACTAGATTGATATTTCTTCAGTGCGAGTAGTGCGTTGTAGTAGGTTCAACCTGACAAGTTTCTATATCCCAGTGACAGAAGGGCACAAGTTGCGTCTTTGTGTTGTTGGTACTAAGGATAAAACAATGGGGTTTATTCATATTAGCTGAATTTAGTTTGTCTACATAATGTCATCGTTCTCCAAGCATTAATCCGTTTGTCATGAACTTAATACATAGAGAGGCAAGCATAGAAGCGCTCTTGAAGTCGAGTAATAGTAGAAGGTGCAGGCAGGAGTTGGCCTATTTGCTTATGGACATATGCCTATATACACATGATCATTGCCGTGAACATCGCATAATTATTCGCTTTTCTAAGAATTTCCCAACAGTAATTTGTTTACCCACCGTATGCTTTGCTTATGGGAGATGCCACTAGAGAACTCTATGGGCCCCAGGTCTATTCACTTATAAATACACAAATGCTATAATTACCTTGCTGTTATTTATTACCTTTTATTTTATTTTGCACTTTACTCTTATCTACAATTATCTAAACAACTCACTTGCTTGCAAATAACGATATCAAGGGGATTGACAACCCTCTTGCCTGTGTTGGGTGCAATTTGTTTGTTCTTCAGTGTGCAGCCACTGAAGACAGTTGAGGATTGGTATTCCTATTGGTTCGATAAACCTGGTTTCATAACTGAGAGAAATACTTACCCACTTTGTGCTGCGATTACCCGTTCCTCTTCACGGAAAACCCAACATAGCTCACGAGTACTAGGAAGGATTTCTGGCGCCGTTGCCAGGGAATACCATCACTAACTATCTAGTAACTTCACACAAAATTTCATTCACTTGTTCTCCTTTTTATTTGCCATTATATTTAGTTTGTCTCATAAAAATAAAAATAAAAAAATATTTACCGTTGCTAGTTACTAGTTTGCTTGCTTGTTTGCCTGAATGTTGCTATAATGTCTGATTTTGAGATTAGTGGTGTTTCCCCCACAAGTGCGGAAGTTCATGAGATTACAACTTTACCTTATGCTAATAATTCTAAAATAATTTTTGATGAAGTTGCTAAGGGAAAACTTGATAATCTTCCGGATGATGACCCTTCTAAAAGTGAACATGTTATGGAAACTAAGAAACTTTGCATATGTAGTGGGAATATTATTGGGAAAAGTGTTATTCAAGATTGTTTTCACTTGTGTGGGATCACTGCCATTAATAGGAGGTACCATTGTTACTAGAACTACAATTTATGCGGATGCTATATCTTTGCTCATAACACAATTGGAAAGACAATTCGTTCATGTGCATCCTTTCATACAGTGGTTATTCCTAGAATTCTCTAATATTGGGGAAGCTTCTACTAAACGGCTAGCTACTATTTTTCGTGTTCAAGAATTTGACATTATCATACAAGAAGCTAGAAATATATTTGCTCATTATAGTATTAATTGTGAGTGTCCACCAATATAATAAATCCTTTATGAGTTTGAAGTTATGAGGAGATTGAAGTCTACGGATTATGTTGCTTATGATGAAAATCTTAGAAAGAAGGTTCCACCCAATGTACTAGTTGATAAAATTTGTGAACATAATGATAAATTTGCTATACCAAAACTTGTAATGGGTTATGAACACAAACTTTGACTCCAGTGCAGGAATTTTCATTTTTTGAATGGAATGTGATAATAATCTGAAATTTTAACACCATATTTCTATACAAATTCTTTATGTTGTCCTATTTTTTCAGAATTTTTTGAGTTACATAACTAGGGGCTCTTTACAGATTGCTACAGACTATTCTGTTTTAAACAGATTCTGTTTTGCTTGCATAGTTTGCTTGTTTTGATTATGCCATGGATTATATAGGGGGGGTGTAAGCCATGGGGACGTTAGAATACAGTACCTATTCTGCAAAAATGAATTTGAATTTATTTATTATATTACCTCAAGTATGCAGTATGTTTCTTATACTAACATATCTCACGAAGTTTTGTTGAGTTTTATGTGGTCGAAGTTTTCAAGTTTTGGGTGTGATCACGATGGAATACGGAATAAGGATTAGCAAGAGCCCAAGATTGGTGATTCCCAAGGCATCCTAAGTATAATTCTAAGGAGACTCGGGTGTCTAAGCTTGGGGATGCTCCGGAAGGCATCCCCTGTTTCGTCTCAATCCATCGGTATGTCACTTGGGGTTATATTTTTATTCATCACATGATATGTGTTTTGCTTGGAGCGTCATTTGCTTTTGTTTTCTATTACTTTCAGTTTGTCACAATCATCATTTTCTGGACACACCTATTTGGGAGACCTTCATGATAATATTCTAGAATACTATATGTGCTTCACTTATATCTTTTGAGCTAGGCAGTTACTGTAGTACTCACTTATATCTTTTTGAGCACGGTGGCATATAGATTTTATAGAAATAATATGCTCTTGTTCTTTACTTATATTTGTATGAGATCTGAGTAATAGTGATGGTAATTTGCATGGGTCATAAGACTAGTCCAAGAATATTAAGTACTCAATGAATGATAATCAAAACCATCATGTAGAATATATAGAGAAGTTGTGGATTAATGACATTGATGTGGTAATATGAAAAAGGTGTGAGTCCAAAATTGTTGATTCATAGAAGTGTCTAGATTAAGATTTGTTAACTCGTTATTCATCTAAATATTAAAGAGGCATGGTGAGGATGGGTGAGCATTTGTATTCCTCATTGAAATCCTAGTGTTGTTTTGAGTCGGGGGCGCGCGATGGTTAACTCCTACCAACCTCCTCCCTCGAGGCATGCGAGGAGTACTTTGATTTGTGATGAAACTAATAACACTTTGCAATAAGTATGTGAGTTCTTTATGACGAATGTGACACCATGGACATACGCATCTTCACCTTCTCATATTTGCTAGCCTCCTAGGTACCGTGCATAGCCCATTCTCACCTCGAGGATCGGTGCAAATATACGCTAGTGCATCCAAACCCCGTGACATGATACGCTTCGTTGAACATAAGCCTCATTATATCTTCCTCAAAATAGCCACCATACCTACCTATTATGGCATTTCCATAGCCATTTCGAGATATATTGCCATCCAAATTCCATTGTCACTTCATATTACTAATTCGTTCGCCATCATAATGCTTTGCATGATCATACAGAGCTCACATAGTATTTGTGACAAAGCCATCATTCTTCATATTTTTGATACATGTCATGCTAGATCATTGCACATCCTAGTACACTGCCAGAGGCATTCATACAGAGTCATATCTTCCTACCAGTTCTTCATGCTTGAGTTGTAAGTAAATAAAAGTGTGATGATCATCATTATTAGAGCATTGTCCTAGTGTGGAAAGGATGATGGAGACTATGTTTCCCCCACAAGTCTGGTTGAGATGACGGACGAAAAATGAAACAAAATTGAGGGAGGCCAAATGAGCCCACCATAAAAAAAAGAGAAAATGGGGGAGGCAAAAAAGAGAGAGAGAAAAGCCCACCATAAAAATAAAAAAATGAGAGAAATGGGAGAAGGGACTTTGCTACTATCCTTTACCACAATTGTGCCTCAAAGTGGCACCATGTTCTTCATATATAGAGAGTCTCATATGTTGACACTTCCATATGCTAGTGGGAATTACCTTTTCATATAATAAACTTGGCTTGTATATTCCTATGACGGGCTTCCTCAAATGACCGAGGTCTTCATGAGCAAGCAGGTTTGATGCACACCCCACTTAGCTTCAGTTGAGCTTTCATACACTTATAGCTCTAGTGTATCATTTGCATGGCAATCCCTACTCCTCGCATTGATATCTATCGATGAGCATCTCCGTAGCTCGTTGGTATGCCTAGTTGATGCGAGAATATCTTCTTCACTTTTTACCCCTTTGATACCTACCACCATATTCTATTCCACCTATATGCTATGTCCATGGTTCACGCTCATGTATTGCATGAAGAAGAAAAAGTTGATGCATATTGAAAAAGTGTGATCCAATTGTCTGACTTGGACACCATGGTGCTTAACGTTTGTATCTATGTGGATAAGATGGAGTCATTCCTTACTAATATAATAAGATGAATAGGGGTAAAACATTCCTTTAGGATCGTATACTTTAAAAAATTAATGATTTTGTTTCTTATTCTTATATATATTATTATGTTGTTGTTTGTTAATTCATAATTTCTTAATGAGCATACATACCAAAGATTAAATAATGGGTAGCATGTCAAATCAAAATTTCTATTTTTATCATTTACCTACTCAAGGACGAGCAGGAATTAAGCTTGGGGATGTTGATACGTCTCCAACGTATCTATAAATTTTGATTGTTCCATGCTGACATATTATCATTCTAGGCTACTTTTGGGGTATTTATTTACCAATTTATAATATTGTTGAGCACTAACCTATTGACCCAGTTCCGAGTGTCAGTTCCTATTTTCTGCGTGTTTTTGCCTTTTCAGAGTTACAATACCAAACAGAGTCCAATTGCCATGAAACTTTTTGGTGATTTTTTCTGGACCAATACAAGACCTAGAGGCTTCGGAGGAGGGACAGGAGATGCACCACGGGCCCACCACATATCCGTCGTCGCCCCTAGGGAGGGGCGTAGCCAGATATGTGGTGGCCCCTGGAGCATCTCCTTACGTCGTACTCTGGCCTATAAATTCCCACCTACCCTAAAAACACCAAAAGCGCTCCTAAAACACTTTTTGCGCTGCCACAAGTCCCTGTTCTGACGGGTGGCCATCTACACCTCCGTTCCGGCACCCTGTCAGAGCGGAAATTGATCACGGAGGGCCTCCTCATCAACCTTGATGCCCTCACCATGATGTGTGAGTAGTTCGGCACGGACCTATGGGTCCATAGGTAATACCTAGATGTCAATCTCTCTCTCTCTCTATCTATCTATCTATCTCTATCTCTCTCTTGATCTTCAATCCAATTTTCATCAAATCTTTGCCTTGATCTATCCGATGTAATCCCTTTGTATGGTGTTTTTGTTGGGATCCGATGAATTGTGAGTTGATGTTCAGATTATTCATGAAAAGTATTTGAGTCAAACTTGATTACTATGATTCTTATTTGCATGATCATCATAGCTTCATAATGCTCTCCGATCTATTGAGATAGTTTGGCCAACTAGAATTATATTTCTTCTGTGGGAGTGGTGCATTCTAGTAGGTTCAACCTGACAAGTTTCTATATCCCAGTGACAGAAGGGGACAAGTTGCATCTTTGTGTTGTAGCTACTAAGGATAAAACAATGGGGTTTATTCATATTAGTTGAGTTTACTTTGTCTACACCATGTCATCATTTTCCAAGCATTACTCTGTTTGTCATGAACTTAATACGTAGAGAGGAAAGCATAGAAGCGCTCTTGAAGTGGAGTAATAGTAGCAGGTGCAGGCATGAGTTGGCCTATTTTATTATGGACGTGATGCCTATATACACATGATCATTATCGTGAACATCGCATAATTATTCGCTTTTCTATCAATTGCCCAACATCAATTTGTTTACCCACTGTATGCTTTGCTTATGATAGATGCCTCGAGAGAACTCTACGCCCCCGGGTCTATTCACTTATAAATTCACAAATATTATCATTACCTTTTATTTTATTTTGCACTTTACTATTATCTACAACTATCTACACAATCCACTTGCTTGCAAATAACGAGATCAAGGGGATTGACAACCCTCTTGCCAGTGTTGGGTGCAAGTTGTTTGTTCTTCTGTGTCCAGCCGCTGAAGGTGGTTGAGGATCGGTATTCCTATTAGTTCGATAAACCTTAGTTTCATAACTGAGGGAAATACTTAGCACTTTTTGCTGCGATTACCCGTTCCTCTTCACGGAAAACCCAACGCAGATCATGAGTATTAGTCTCGAATGTATCTATAATTTTTGATTGTTCCATGATGATATACTATCATTCTAGGATACTTCTGGGGCATTTATTTACCAAATTATAATATTTCTTGGCACTAACCTATTGACCCAGTGCCCAGTGCGAGTTGTTGTTTTCTACATGTTTTTTACTTTTCAGGTTTACAGTACCAAACGAAGTCCAATTGCCATGAAACTTTTTGAAGATTTTTTTCTGGACTAAAAGAAGTCCTGGAAGCTTTGGGAGGAGGCCGGGAGGCACACGAGGGCTCCACCACACATCAAGACGCGCCCTGGGGGCGCCCTGATATATGGTGGCCCCTTGTGGCTCTCCCGACATCCCTCTCTAGCCTATAAATTCTCTAATAACCCAAAAACCCTAGAGGAGGTCCCGAAACACTTTTTACCCCCTTGCAAATCTCTGTTCTGGCACCCTGCCGGAGAGGGGATCAATCATGGAGGGCCTCTTCATCAACCTTGCTACCCTCATGATTATGTGTGAGTAGTTCACCACAAACCCATGGGTCCGTAGTTAGTACCTAGATGGAAATCTCTCTCTCTCTCTTGATCTTCAATACAATGTTCATCACATCTTTACCTTGATCTATCCGATGTGATCTCTTTGTATGGTGCGTTTGTTGGGATCCAATGAATTGTGAGTTTATGTTCAGATTATTTATGAAAAGTATTGAGTCAAACCTAATTACTATGATTCTTATTTGCATGATCATTATAGCTTCGTAATGCTCTCTGATCTATTGAGATAGTTTGGCCAACTAGATTGATATTTCTTCGGTGGGAGTGATGCGTTATAATAGGTTCAACCCAACGAGTTTTTGTATTCCAATGACAAAGTAGAGACAAGATACGTCTTTGTGTTGCTGCTACTAAGGGTAAACAATAGGGTTAATTCATATTGATTGAGTTTACTTTATCTACATCATGTCATCGTTCTCCAAGCATTACTCTGTTTTACTTAATACTCCACATGCATGCTAAATAGTGTCGATGAGTGGAGTAATAGTAATAGGTGCAGGCAGGAGTTGGCCTATTTTCTTATGGACGCGATGCCTATATACACATGATCATTCCCGTGAAAATCCCATAACTATTCGATTTTCTATCAATTGCCCAACAGTAATTTGTTTACCCACCATATGTTATTTCTATGAGAGATGCCACTAGAGAACACAAGAGCCCCTGGGTCTATTCACTTATATATTTATTAAAAACTCTACATTACCTTGTTTCCATTTACTTGCTTTTATTTTATTTTGCAATTTACAATTATATACATAACTGACTATCGTGGGAACGATTACGACATTAGAGAGGGGTAGGATAATGGAGCATGATCTATCGAGATGCAAATGGGTGACACGGTGGTTTTAACGAGTTCGGGCCTCTCACGGTGGAGATAACAACCCTACGTCTCGTGCTCCGAAGAGGCTTTGCTTATTTTTCATGAACATGGAGTTACATGGTGTATTTCAGAGAGAGAAGGGAGAAGAAAGAGCTAGCCCCCATAGTCTAGTGGTGGGATGGCTTATATAGAGTGTGCCACCCCTTCACCTCCTATGTTACAAAGTGGGGCATTGATGCCATAACGTTGGATGGTGCTTTGACTGTCTTGTCGACTATCGGTCTTCATATATCCGAGTAAGCCATACGATTGAGTGATTAATTGTCTTCCGAGTGGACGTTATGAAGATATATCCGAGTGGGTAGTACGTCTGTATGAGTTTTATCTGGGCCCACATGACGTGTGTACCCCATGCTTTATGATACTTCGACCCTTCATGGGCCTACCCATTTTGTGTATCCCCGACAGTATCCCCTGAGACTTTGACTGATTGTTGGCGGTCGATTGGAGTCTGCAGAGTTTATTAAACTTGAATGTTGTCGGATCTGACCGAGCAGAATGTATCTTTTATTTCTCTTCCAGTGGGGGCACGCTAAGTGCACCCACTGGGTGTAGTCCCCGAGCCTCTGTCGAACTAGATGAGTCGGGTAGAGGGTTTAGGTCTTCCAGTGCAGAACTGAACTAAACAGTTGAACTCTGATGTGCTTGGCGTAGCAAATTGTTGCAATCTGCAGCTGAATCAGTCGGACTGATCAGTGTGCACTGGGCACAGTAAATAGATATAACTTGAAACTAGGCCAGTCAGGCAAATCTTCGTGTGGTTGGCATGCTGAATGTTTATTGAGTGTGCCTTATATGATTTCTGGATCATGGCTAAGTCCCCGAGTGTGGAGGATGTCCGCACTCGAAGAAGTTTTTGACTTAGGCGATACGGAATCGCAGCTAAGCCCTCGAGAGTGGTGGATATCCGCACTCGGAGTAGTTTTTGACTTAGGCGATACGAAACCGCGGCTAAGCCCTAGAGTGCGGAGGATATCCGCACTCGGAGGAGTTTTAACTTAGGCGATATGAAATCACACCTAAGCCCCCTAGTGTGGAGGATGTCCGCACTCGGAGTAGTTTTTCACTTAGGAGATACGGAATTCCAGCTAAGGCCCCGAGTGTGGAGGATGTCCGCCCTCGGAGTAGTTTTTGACTTAGGCGATACGGCATCGCAGCTAAGCCTCGAAGTGTGGAGGATGTCCGCACTCAGGGTAGTTTTTGACTTAGGCGATACGGAATCATAGCTAAGCCTCCAAGTGTGGAGGATGTCCGCACTCGGAGTAGTTTTTGACTTAGGCGATACGAAAATGCAGCTAAGCCCCCGAGTGTGCAGGATGTCCGCACTCGGAGTAGTTTTTGACTTAGGCAATGAGGAATCATAGCTAAGCCCCCGAGTATGGAAGATGACCGCACTCGGAGTAGTTTTTGACTTAGGCAATACGGAATCGCAGCTAAGCCCCCGAGTGTGGAGGTTGTCCGCACTCGGAGTAGTTTTTGATTTAGGCGATACAGAATCACAGCTAAGCCCCCGAGTGTGAAGGATGTCCGCACTCGGAGTAGTTTTTGACTTAGGTGATACGGAATCATAGCTAAGCCCCCGAGTGTGGAGGATGTCCGCACTTGGAGTAATTTTTGACTTAGGTGATACGGAATCGCAGCTAAGCCCCCGAGTGTAGAGGATGTCCGCACTCGGGAAGTTTTTGACATAGGGGATACGGAATCGCAGCTAAGCCCCCGAGTGTGGAGGATGTCCGCACTCAAAGTATTTTTTGACTTAGGCAATACGGAATCGCAGCTAAGCCCCCGAGTGTGGAGGATGTCCACACTCGGAGTAGTTTTTGACTTAGGCGATACGGAATCACAGCTAAGCCCCCGAGTGTGGAGGATGCCTGCACTCGGAGTAGTTTTTGACTTAGGCGATACGGAATTCTAGCTAATCCCCCGAGTGTGGAGGATGTCCGCACTAAGAGTAGTTTTTGACTTAGGCGATACGGAATCGCACCTAAGCCCCCAAGTGTGGAGGATGTCCGCACTCGGGGTAGTTTTTGACTTAGGCGATGCGGAACCACAGCTAAGCCCCCGAGTGTGGAGGATGTCCGCACTCGGAGTAGTTTTTGACTGAGGCGATACGAAATCGCAGCTAAGCCCCCGAGTGTGGAGGATGTCCACACTCGTAGTAGTTTTTGACTTAGGCGATACGAAACCGCAGCTAAGCCCGCGAGTGTGGAGGATGTCCGCACTCTGAGTAGTTTTTGACTTTGGTGATACGGAATCGCAGCTAAGCCCTCGAGTGTGGAGGATGTCCGCACTCGGAGTAGTTTTTGACTTAGGCGATACGGAATCGCAGCTAAGGCCCCGAGTGTGGAGGATGTCCGCACTCGGAGTAGTTTTTTACTTAGGCTATACGGAATCGCAGCTAAGCCCCCGAGTGTGGAGGATGTGTGCACTCGGAGTAGTTTTTGACTTAGGCGATATGTAATCGCAGCTAAGCCCCCCGAGTGTGGAGGATGTCCGCACCCGGAGTAGTTTTTGACTTAGGCGATACGGAATCGCGGCTAAGCCCCTGAGTATGAAGGATGTCCGCACTCGGAGTAGTTTTTGACTTAGGCGATACGGGATCGCAGCTAAGCCCCGAGTGTGGAGGATGTCCGCACTCAGAATAGTTTTTGACTTAGGCAATACGGAATCGCAACTAAGCCCCCGAGTGTGGAGGATGTCCGCACTCGGAGTAGTTTTTGACTTAGGCAACACAGAATTCCAGCTAAGCCCCTGAGTGTGGAGGGCGTCCGCATTCGGAGTAGTTTTTGACTTAGGCGATACGGAATCGCACCTAAGCCCCCAAGTGTGGAGGATGTCCGCACTCGGGGTAGTTTTTGACTTAGGCAATATGCAACCGCAGCTAAGCCCCCGAGTGTGGAGGATGTCCGCACTCGGAGTAGTTTTTGACTTAGGCGATACGAAGTCGCAGCTAAGCCCCCGAGTGTGGAGGATGTCCGCACTCGGAGTAGTTTTTGACTTAGGCAAGACGGAACCGCAGCTAAGCCCGCGAGTGTGGAGGATGTCCGCACTCAGAGTAGTTTTTGACTTTGGTGATACGGAATCGCAGCTAAGCCCTCGAGTGTGGAGCATGTCCGCACTCGGAGTAGTTTTTGACTTAGGCGATTTGGAATCGCAGCTAAGCCCCCGAGTGTGGAGGATGTCCGCACTCGGAGTAGTTTTTGACTTAGGCGATACGGAATCGCAGCTAAGCCCCCGAGTGTGGAGGATGTCTGCACTCGGAGTAGTTTTTAACTTAGGCGATATGGAATCGCAGCTAAGCCCCCCGAGTGTGGAGCATGTCCGCACTCAGAGTTGTTTTTGACTTAGGCGATACGGAATCGCGGCTAAGCCCCTGAGTGTGAAGGATGTCCGCACTCGGAGTAGTTTTTGACTTAGGCGATACGGGATCGCAGCTAAGCCCCGAGTGTGGAGGATGTCCGCACTTAGAATAGTTTTTGACTTAGGCAATACGGAATCGCAACTACGCCCCCGAGTGTGGAGGATGTCCGCACTCGGAGTAGTTTTTGACTTAGGCAACACAGAATTCCAGCTAAGCCCCTGAGTGTGGAGGGTGTCCGCATTCGGAGTAGTTTTTGACTTAGGCCATACGGAATCGCACCTAAGCCCCCAAGTGTGGAGGATGTCCGCACTCGGGGTAGTTTTTGACTTAGGCGATATGGAACCGCAGCTAAGCCCCCGAGTGTGGAGGATGTCAGCACTCGGAGTAGTTTTTAACTTAGGCGATACGAAGTCGCAGCTAAGCCCTCGAGTGTGGAGGATGTCCGCACTCGGAGTAGTTTTTGACTTAGGCGATACGGAATCGCAGCTAAGCCCGCGAGTGTGGAGGATGTCCGCACTCGGAGTAGTTTTTGACTTTGGTGATACGGAATCGCAGCTAAGCCCTCGAGTGTGGAGCATGTCCGCACTCGGAGTAGTTTTTGACTTAGGCGATTTGGAATCGCAGCTAAGCCCCCGAGTGTGGAGGATGTCCGCGCTCGGAGTAGTTTTTGACTTAGGCGATACGGAATCGCAGCTAAGCCCCCGAGTGTGGAGGATGTCTACACTCGGAGTAGTTTTGACTGAGGCGATATGGAATCGCAGCTAAGCCCCCCGAGTGTGGAGGATGTCCGCACTCAGAGTAGTTTTTGACTTAGGCGATACGGAATCGCGGCTAAGCCCCTGAGTGTGAAGGATGTCCGAACTCGGAGTAGTTTTTGACTTAGGCAATACGGGATCGCAGCTAAGCCCCGAGTGTGGAGGATGTCCGCACGCAGAATAGTTTTTGACTTAGGCAATACGGAATCGCACCTAAGCCCCGAGTGTGGAGGATGTCCGCACTCGGAGTAGTTTTTGACTTAGGCAACACAGAATTCCAGCTAAGCCCCTGAGTGTGGAGGGTGTCCGCATTCGGAGTAGTTTTTGACTTAGGCGATACGGAATCGCACCTAAGCCCCCAAGTGTGGAGGATGTCGACTTAGGCGATATGGAACCGCAGCTAAGCCCCCGAGTGTGGAGGATGTCAGCACTCGGAGTAGTTTTTGACTTAGGCGATACGAAGTCGCAGCTAAGCCCCCGAGTGTGGAGGATGTCCGCACTCGGAGTAGTTTTTGACTTAGGCGATACGGAACCGCAGCTAAGCCCGCCAGTGTGGAGGATGTCCGCACTTAGAGTAGTTTTTGACTTTGGTGATACGGAATCGCAGCTAAGCCCTCGAGTGTGGAGCATGTCCGCACTCGAAGTAGTTTTTGACTTAGGCGATTCGGAAAAGCAGCTAAGCCCCCGAGTGTGGAGGATGTCCGCACTCAGAGTAGGTTTTGACTTAGGCGATACGGAATCGCAGCTAAGCCCCCGAGTATGGAGGATGTCTGCACTCGGAGTAGTTTTTGACTTAGGCGATACGGAATCGCAGCTAAGCCCCCCGAGTGTGGAGGATGTCCGCACTCAGAGTAGTTTTTGACTTAGGCGATACGGAATCGCGGCTAAGCCCCCGAGTATGAAGGATGTCCGCACTCGGAGTAGTTTTTGACTTAGGCGATACGGAATCGCAGCTAAGCCCCGAGTGTGGAGGATGTCCGCACTCAGAATAGTTTCTGACTTAGACAATACGGAGGCGCAGCTAAGCCCTCGAGTGTGGAGGATGTCCGCACTCGGAGTAATTTTTGACTTAGGCAACACAGAATTCCAGCTAAGCCCCTGAGTGTGGAGGGTGTCCGCATTCGGAGTAGTTTTTGACTTAGGCGATACGGAATCGCACCTAAGCCCCCAAGTGTGGAGGATGTCCGCACTCGGGGTAGTTTTTGACTTAGGCGATACGAAACCGCAGCTAAGCCCCCGAGTGTGGAGGATGTCAGCACTCGGAGTAGTTTTTGACTTAGGCGATACGAAGTCGCAGCTAAGCCCCCGAGTGTGGAGGATGTCCGCACTCGGAGTTGTTTTTGACTTAGGCGATATGGAACCGCAGCTAAGCCCGCGAGTATGGAGGATGTCCGCACTCACAGTAGTTTTTGACTTTGGTGATACGGAATCGCAGCTAAGCCCTCGAGTGTGGAGCATGTCCGCACTCGGAGTAGTTTTTGACTTAGGCGATTCGGAATCGCAGCTAAGCCCCCGACTGTGGAGGATGTCCGCACTCGGAGTAGTTTTTGACTTAGGCGATACGGAATCGCAAGTAAGCCCCCGAGTGTGGAGGATGTCTGCACTCGGAGTAGTTTTTGACTTAGGCGATACGGAATCGCAGCTAAGCCCCCCGAGTGTGGAGGATGTCCGCACTCAGAGTAGTTTTTGACTTAGGCGATACGGAATCGCAGCTAAGTTTCGAGTGTGGAGGATGTCCGCACTCAGAATAGTTTTTGACTTAGACAGTACAGAAGCGCAGCTAAGCCCCCGAGTGTGGAGGATGTCCGCACTCGGAGTAGTTTTTGATTTAGGCGATACCGAATCATAGCTAAGGCCCCGAGTGTGGAGGATGTCCGCACTCGTAGTAGTTTTTGACTTAGGTGATACGGAATCACAGGTAAGCCCCCGAGTGTGGAGGATGTCCGCACTTGGAGTAGTTTTTGACTTAGGTGATACGGAATCGCAGCTAAGCCCCCGAGTGTAGGATGTCCGCACTCGAGAAGTTTTTGACTTAGGGGATACGGAATCGCAGCTAAGCCCCCGAGTGTGGAGGATGTCCGCACTCGGAGTAGTTTTTGACTTAGGCAATACGGAATCGCAGCTAAGCCCACGAGTGTGAAGGATGTCCACACTCGGAGTAATTTTTGACTTAGGCGATACGGAATCACAGCTAAGCCCCCAAGTGTGGAGGATGTCTGCACTCGGAGTAGTTTTTGACTTAGGCAATACGGAATTCTAGCTAAGCCCCCGAGTGTGGAGGATGTCCGCACTCGGAGTAGTTTTTGACTTTGGCGATACGAAATCGCACCTAAGCCCCCAAGTGTGGAGGATGTCCGCCCTCGGGGTAGTTTTTGACTTAGGCGATACGGAACCGCAGCTAAGCCCCCGAGTGTGGAGGATGTCCGCACTCGGAGTAGTTTTTTACAGAGGCGATACGAAATCGCAGCTAGGCCCGCGAGTGTGCAGGATGTCCGCACTCGGCGTAGTTTTGGACTTAGGCGATAAGGGATCGTAGCTAAGCCCCCGAGTGTGGAAGATGTTCGCACTCGGAGTAGTTTTTGACTTAGGCGATATGGAACCGCAGCTAAGCCCGCGAGTGTGGAGGATGTCCGCACTCAGAGTAGTTTTTGAATTTGGTGATACCGAATCGCAGCTAAGCCCGCGAGTGTGGAGGATGTCCGCACTCAGAGTAGTTTTTGACTTGGTGATGCCGAATCGCAGCTAAGCCCCCGAGTGTTGAGGATGTCCGCATTCGGAGTAGTTTTTGACTTAGGCGAAACAGAATCGCAGCTAAGCCCCCGAGTGTGGAGGATGTTCGCACTCGGAGTAGTTTTTGACTTAGGCGATACGGAATCGCGGCTAAGCCCCCGAGTGTGAAGGATGTCTGCACTCGGAGTAGTTTTTGACTTAGGCGATACGGAATCGCAGCTAAGCCTCGAGTGTGGAGGATGTCCGCACTCAGAGTAATTTTTGACTTAGGCAATACGGAATCGCAGCTAAGCCCCCGAGAGTGGAGGATGTCCGCACTCGTAGTAGTTTTTGATTTAGGCGATACAGAATCACAGCTAAGCCACCGAGTGTGGAGGATGTCCGCACTCGGAGTAGTTTTTGACTTAGGTGATACGGAATCACAGCTAAGCCCCCGAGTGTGGAGGACGTCCGCACTTGGAGTAGTTTTTGACTTAGGCGATACGGAATCGCACCTAAGCCTCCAAGTGTGGAGGATGTCCGCACTCGGGGTAGTTTTTGACTTAGGCGATACGGAACCACAGCTAAGCCCCCGAGTGTGGAGGATGTCCGCACTCGGAGTAGTTTTTGACTGAGGCAATACGAAATCGCAGCTAAGCCCCCGAGTGTGGAAGATGTCCGCACTCGGAGTAGTTTTTGACATAGGCGATACGGAACCGCAGCTAAGCCCGCGAGTGTGGAGGATGTCCGCACTCTGAGTAGTTTTTGACTTTGGTGATACGGAATCGCAGCTAAGCCCTCGAGTGTGGAGGATGTCCGCACTCGGAGTAGCTTTTGACTTAGGCGATACGGAATCACAGCTAAGCCCCCGAGTGTGGAGGATGTCCGCACTCGGAGTAGTTTTTTACTTAGGCTATACAGAATCGCAGCTAAGCCCCCGAGTGTGGAGGATGTGTGCACTCGGAGTAGATTTTGACTTAGGCGATATGGAATCGCAGCTAAGCCCCCCGAGTGTGGAGGATGTTCGCACTCAGAGTAGTTTTTGACTTAGGCGATACGGACTCGCGGCTAAGCCCCCGAGTGTGAAGGATGTCAGCACTCGGAGTAGTTTTTGACTTAGGCGATACGGAATCGCAGCTAAGCCCCCGAGTGTGGAGGATGTCCGCACTCGGAGTAGTTTTTTACTTAGGCTATACGGAATCGCAGCTAAGCCCCCGAGTCTGGAGGATGTGTGCACTCGGAGTAGTTTTTGACATAGGCGATATGGAATCGCAGCTAAGCCCCCCGAGTGTGGAGGATGTCCGCACTCGGAGTAGTTTTTGACTTAGGCGATACGGAATCGCGGCTAAGCCCCTGAGTGTGAAGGATGTCCGCACTCGGAGTAGTTTTTGACTTAGGCAATTCGGAATCGCAGCTAAGCCCCCGAGTGTGGAGGCTGTCCGCACTCGGAGTAGTTTTTGACTTAGGCGATACGGAATCGCAGCTAAGCCCCCGAGTGTGGAGGATGTCTGCACTCGGAGTAGATTTTGACTTAGGCGATACGGAATCGCAGCTAAGCCCCTCGAGTGTGGAGGATGTCCCCACTCAGAGTAGTTTTTGACTTAGGCGATACGGAATCGGGGCTAAGCCCCCGAGTATGAAGGATGTCCGCACTCGGAGTAGTTTTTGACTTAGGCGATACGGAATCGCAGCTAAGCCCCGAGTGTGGAGGATGTACGGACTCAGAATAGTTTTTGACTTAGGCAATACGGAATCGCAGCTAAGCCCCCGAGTGTGGAGGATGTCCGCACTCGGAGTAGTTTTTTATTTAGGCGATACAGAATCACAGCTAAGCCCCCGAGTGTGGAGGATGTCCGCACTCGTAGTAGTTTTTGACTTAGGTGATACGGAATCACAGGTAAGCCCCCGAGTGTGGAGGATGTCCGCACTTGGAGTAGTTTTTGACTTAGGTGATACGGAATCGCAGCTAAGCTCCCGAGTGTAGAGGATGTCCGCACTCGAGAAGTATTTGACTTAGGGGATACGGAATTGCAGCTAAGCCCCCGAGTGTGGAGGATGTACGGACTCAGAATAGTTTTTGACTTAGGCAATACGGAATCGCAGCTAAGCCCCCGAGTGTGGAGGATGTCCACACTCGGAGTAGTTTTTTATTTAGGCGATACAGAATCACAGCTAAGCCCCCGAGTGTGGAGGATGTCCGCACTCGTAGTAGTTTTTGACTTAGGTGATACGGAATCGCAGCTAAGCCCCCGAGTGTGGAGGATGTCCGCACTCGGAGTAGTTTTTGACTTAGGCAATACGGAATCGCAGCTAAGCCCCCGAGTGTGGAGGATGTCCACACTCGGAGTAATTTTTGACTTAGGCGATACGGAATCACAGCTAACCCCCAAGTGTGGAGGATGTCTGCACTCGGAGTAGTTTTTGACTTAGGCAATACGGAATTCTAGCTAAGCCCCCGAGTGTGGAGGATGTCCGCACTCGGAGTAGTTTTTGACTTAGGCGATACGGAATCGCACCTAAGCCCCCAAGTGTGCAGGATGTCCGCACTCGGGGTAGTTTTTGACTTCGGCGATACAGAACCGCAGCTAATCCTCCGAGTGTGGAGGATGTCCGCACTCGGAGTAGTTTTTGACTGAGGCCATACGAAATCGCAGCTAAGCCCGCGAGTGTGCAGGATGTCCGCACTCGGCGTAATTTTTGACTTAGGCAATAAGGAATCGTAGCTAAGCCCCCGAGTGTGGAAGATGTCCACACTCGGAGTAGTTTTTGACTTAGGCGATACGGAACCGCAGCTAAGCCCGCGAGTGTGGAGGATGTCCGCACTTAGAGTAGTTTTTGACTTTGGTGATACCGAATCACAGCTAAGCCCCCGAGTGTTGAGGATGTCCGCATTCGGAGTAGTTTTTGACATAGGCGAAACAGAATCGCAGGTAAGCCCCCGAGTGTGGAGGATGTTCGCACTCGGAGTAGTTTTTGACTTAGGCGATACGGAATCGTGGCTAAGCCCCCGAGTGTGAATGATGTCTCCACTCGGAGTAGTTTTTGACTTAGGCGATACGGAATCGCAGATAAGCCCCGAGTGTGGAGGATGTCCGCACTCAGAGTAAATTTTGACTTAGGCAATACGGAATCGCAGCTAAGCCCCCCAGAGTGGAGGATGTCCGCACTCGTAGTAGTTTTTGATTTAGGCGATACAGAATCACCGCTAAGCCCCCGAGTGTGGAGGATGTCCGCACTCGTAGTAGTTTTTGACTTACGTGATACGGAATCACAGCTAAGCCCCCGAGTGTGGAGGACGTCTGCACTAGGAGTAGTTTTTGCCTTAGGCGATACGGAATCGCAGCTAAGCCCCCGAGTGTGGAGGATGTGTGCACTCGGAGTAGTTTTTGACTTAGGCGATATGGAATCGCAGCTAAGCCCCCCGAGTGTGGAGGATGTCCGCACTCGCAGTAGTTTTTGACTTAGGCGATACGGACTCGCGGCTAAGCCCCCGAGTGTGAAGGATGTCTGCACTCGGAGTAGTTTTTGACTTAGGCGATACGGAATCGCAGCTAAGCCCCCCGAGTGTGGAGCATGTCCGCAATCAGAGTAGTTTTTGACTTAGGCGATACGGAATCGCGGCTAAGCCCCCGAGTATGAAGGATGTCCGCACTCGGAGTAGTTTTTGACTTAGGCGATGCGGAATCACAGCTAAGCCCCGAGTGTGGAGGATGTCCGCACTCAGAATAGTTTTTGACTTAGGCAATACGGAATCGCAGCTAAGCCCCCGAGTGTGGAGGATGTCCGCACTCGGAGTAGTTTTTGATTTAGGCGATACAGAATCACAGCTAAGCCCCCGAGTGTGGAGGATGTCCGCACTCGTAGTAGTTTTTGACTTAGGTGATACGGAATCACAGGTAAGCCCCCGAGTGTGGAGGATGTCCGCACTTGGAGTAGTTTTTGACTTAGGTGATACGGAATCGCAGCTAAGCTCCCGAGTGTAGAGGATGTTCGCACTCGAGAAGTATTTGACTTAGGGGATACGGAATTGCAGCTAAGCCCCCGAGTGTGGAGGATGTCCGCACTCGGAGTAGTTTTTTACAGAGGCGATACGAAATCGCAGCTAGGCCCGCGAGTTTGCAGGATGTCCGCACTCGGCGTAGTTTTGGACTTAGGCAATAAGGGATCGTAGCTAAGCCCCCAAGTGTGGAAGATGTTCGCACTCGGAGTAGTTTTTGACTTAGGCGATATGGAACCGCAGCTAAGCCCGCGAGTGTGGAGGATGTCCGCACTCAGAGTAGTTTTTGACTTTGGTGATACCGAATCGCAGCTAAGCCCGCGAGTGTGGAGGATGTCCGCACTCAGAGTAGTTTTTGACTTGGTGATGCCGAATCGCAGCTAAGCCCCCGAGTGTTGAGGATGTAGGCATTCGGAGTAGTTTTTGACTTAGGCGAAACAGAATCGCAGCTAAGCCCCCGAGTGTGGAGGATGTTCGCACTCGGAGTAGTTTTTGACTTAGGCGATACGGAATCGCGGCTAAGCCCCCGAGTGTGAAGGATGTCTGCACTCGGAGTAGTTTTTGACTTAGGCGATACGGAATCGCAGCTAAGCCCCGAGTGTGGAGGATGTCCGCACTCAGAGTAATTTTTGACTTAGGCAATACGGAATCGCAGCTAAGCCCCCGAGAGTGGAGGATGTCCGCACTCGTAGTAGTTTTTGATTTAGGCGATACAGAATCACAGCTAAGCCACCGAGTGTGGAGGATGTCCGCACTCGGAGTAGTTTTTGACTTAGGTGATACGGAATCACAGCTAAGCCCCCGAGTGTGGAGGACGTCCGCACTTGGAGTAGTTTTTGACTTAGGCGATACGGAATCGCACCTAAGCCTCCAAGTGTGGAGGATGTCCGCACTCGGGGTAGTTTTTGACTTAGGCGATACGGAACCACAGCTAAGCCCCCGAGTGTGGAGGATGTCCGCACTCGGAGTAGTTTTTGACTGAGGCGATACGAAATCGCAGCTAAGCCCCCGAGTGACGAGGATGTCCGCACTCGGAGTAGTTTTTGACTTAGGCGATACGGAACCGCAGCTAAGCCCGCGAGTGTGGAGGATGTCCGCACTCTGAGTAGTTTTTGACTTTGGTGATACGGAATCGCAGCTAAGCCCCCGAGTGTGGAGGATGTGTGCACTCGGAGTAGTTTTTGACTTAGGCGATACGGAATCGCAGCTAAGCCCCCGAGTGTGGAGGATGTCCGCACTCGGAGTAGTTTTTTACTTAGGCTATACAGAATCGCAGCTAAGCCCCCGAGTGTGGAGGATGTGTGCACTCGGAGTAGATTTTGACTTAGGCGATATGGAATCGCAGCTAAGCCCCCCGAGTGTGGAGGATGTTCGCACTCAGAGTAGTTTTTGACTTAGGCGATACGGACTCGCGGCTAAGCCCCCGAGTGTGAAGGATGTCAGCACTCGGAGTAGTTTTTGACTTAGGCGATACGGAATCGCAGCTAAGCCCCCGAGTGTGGAGGATGTCCGCACTCGGAGTAGTTTTTTACTTAGGCTATACGGAATCGCAGCTAAGCCCCCGAGTCTGGAGGATGTGTGCACTCGGAGTAGTTTTTGACTTAGGCGATATGGAATCGCAGCTAAGCCCCCCGAGTGTGGAGGATGTCCGCACTCGGAGTAGTTTTTGACTTAGGCGATACGGAATCGCGGCTAAGCCCCGGAGTGTGAAGGATGTCCGCACTCGGAGTAGTTTTTGACTTAGGCAATTCGGAATCGCAGCTAAACCCCCGAGTGTGGAGGCTGTCCGCACTCGGAGTAGTTTTTGACTTAGGCGATACGGAATCGCAGCTAAGCCCCCGAGTGTGGAGGATGTCTGCACTCGGAGTAGTTTTTGACTTAGGCGATACGGAATCGCAGCTAAGCCCCCCGAGTGTGGAGGATGTCCGCACTCAGAGTAGTTTTTGACTTAGGCGATACGGAATCGGGGCTAAGCCCCCGAGTATGAAGGATGTCCACACTCGGAGTAGTTTTTGACTTAGGCGATACGGAATCGCAGCTAAGCCCCGAGTGTGGAGGATGTACGCACTCAGAATAGTTTTTGACTTAGGCAATACGGAATCGCAGCTAAGCCCCGAGTGTGGAGGATGTCCGCACTCGGAGTAGTTTTTTATTTAGGCGATACAGAATCACAGCTAAGCCCCCGAGTGTGGAGGATGTCCGCACTCGTAGTAGTTTTTGACTTAGGTGAAACGGAATCACAGGTAAGCCCCCGAGTGTGGAGGATGTCCGCACTTGGAGTAGTTTTTGACTTAGGTGATACGGAATCGCAGCTAAGCTCCCGAGTGTAGAGGATGTCCGCACTCGAGAAGTTTTTGACTTAGGGGATACGGAATCGCAGCTAAGCCCCCGAGTGTGGAGGATGTCCGCACTCGGAGTAGTTTTTGACTTAGGCTATACGAAATCGCAGCTAAGCCCCCGAGTGTGGAGGATGTCAACACTCGGAGTAATTTTTGACTTAGGCGATACGGAATCAGAGCTAACCCCCAAGTGTGGAGGATGTCTGCACTCGGAGTAGTTTTTGACTTAGGCAATACGGAATTCTAGCTAAGCCCCCGAGTGTGGAGGATGTCCGCACTCGGAGTAGTTTTTGACTTAGGCGATACGGAATCGCACCTAAGCCCCCAAGTGTGGAGGATGTCCGCACTCGGGGTAGTTTTTGACTTCGGCGAAACGGAACCGCAGCTAAGCCTCCGAGTGTGGAGGATGTCCGCACTAGGAGTAGTTTTTGCCTTAGGCGATACGGAATCGCAGCTAAGCCCCCGAGTGTGGAGGATGTGTCCACTCGGAGTAGTTTTTGACTTAGGCGATATGGAATCGCAGCTAAGCCCCCCGAGTGTGGAGGATGTCCGCACTCGGAGTAGTTTTTGACTTAGGCGATACGGACTCGCGGCTAAGCCCCCGAGTGTGAAGGATGTCTGCACTCGGAGTAGTTTTTGACTTAGGCGATACGGAATCGCAGCTAAGCCCCCCGAGTGTGGAGGATGTCCGCAATCAGAGTAGTTTTTGACTTAGGCGATACGGAATCGCGGCTAAGCCCCCGAGTATGAAGGATGTCCGCACTTGGAGTAGTTTTTGACTTAGGCGATGCGGAATCACAGCTAAGCCCCGAGTGTGGAGGATGTCCGCACTCAGAATAGTTTTTGACTTAGGCAATACGGAATCGCAGCTAAGCCCCCGAGTGTGGAGGATGTCCGCACTCGGAGTAGTTTTTGATTTAGGCGATACAGAATCACAGCTAAGCCCCCGAGTGTGGAGGATGTCCGCACTCGTAGTAGTTTTTGACTTAGGTGATACGGAATCACAGGTAAGCCCCCGAGTGTGGAGGATGTCCGCACTTGGAGTAGTTTTTGACTTAGGTGATACGGAATCGCAGCTAAGCTCCCGAGTGTAGAGGATGTCCGCACTCGAGAAGTATTTGACTTAGGGGATACGGAATTGCAGCTAAGCCCCCGAGTGTGGAGGATGTCCGCACTCGGAGTAGTTTTTTACAGAGGCGATACGAAATCGCAGCTAGGCCCGCGAGTGTGCAGGATGTCCGCACTCGGCGTAGTTTTGGACTTAGGCAATAAGGGATCGTAGCTAAGCCCCCGAGTGTGGAAGATGTTCGCACTCGGAGTAGTTTTTGACTTAGGCGATATGGAACCGCAGCTAAGCCCGCGAGTGTGGAGGATGTCCGCACTCAGAGTAGTTTTTGACTTTGGTGATACCGAATCGCAGCTAAGCCCGCGAGTGTGGAGGATGTCCGCACTCAGAGTAGTTTTTGACTTGGTGATGCCGAATCGTAGCTAAGCCCCCGAATGTTGAGGATGTCCGCATTCGGAGTAGTTTTTGACTTAGGCGAAACAGAATCGCAGCTAAGCCCCCGAGTGTGGAGGATGTTCGCACTCGGAGTAGTTTTTGACTTAGGCGATACGGAATCGCGGCTAAGCCCCCGAGTGTGAAGGATGTCTGCACTCGGAGTAGTTTTTGACTTAGGCGATACGGAATCGCAGCTAAGCCCCGAGTGTGGAGGATGTCCGCACTCAGAGTAATTTTTGACTTAGGCAATACGGAATCGCAGCTAAGCCCCCGAGAGTGGAGGATGTCCGCACTCGTAGTAGTTTTTGATTTAGGCGATACAGAATCACAGCTAAGCCACCGAGTGTGGAGGATGTCCGCACTCGGAGTAGTTTTTGACTTAGGTGATACGGAATCACAGCTAAGCCCCCGAGTGTGGAGGACGTCCGCACTTGGAGTAGTTTTTGACTTAGGCGATACGGAATCGCACCTAAGCCTCCAAGTGTGGAGGATGTCCGCACTCGGGGTAGTTTTTGACTTAGGCGATACGGAACCACAGCTAAGCCCCCGAGTGTGGAGGATGTCCACACTCGGAGTAATTTTTGACTTAGGCGATACGGAATCACAGCTAACCCCCAAGTGTGGAGGATGTCTGCACTCGGAGTAGTTTTTGACTTAGGCAATACGGAATTCTAGCTAAGCCCCCGAGTGTGGAGGATGTCCGCACTCGGAGTAGTTTTTGACTTAGGCGATACGGAATCGCACCTAAGCCCCCAAGTGTGGAGGATGTCCGCACTCGGGGTAGTTTTTGACTTCGGCGAAACGGAACCGCAGCTAAGCCTCCGAGTGTGGAGGATGTCCGCACTAGGAGTAGTTTTTGCCTTAGGCGATACGGAATCGCAGCTAAGCCCCCGAGTGTGGAGGATGTGTCCACTCGGAGTAGTTTTTGACTTAGGCGATATGGAATCGCAGCTAAGCCCCCCGAGTGTGGAGGATGTCCGCACTCGGAGTAGTTTTTGACTTAGGCGATACGGACTCGCGGCTAAGCCCCCGAGTGTGAAGGATGTCTGCACTCGGAGTAGTTTTTGACTTAGGCGATACGGAATCGCAGCTAAGCCCCCCGAGTGTGGAGGATGTCCGCAATCAGAGTAGTTTTTGACTTAGGCGATACGGAATCGCGGCTAAGCCCCCGAGTATGAAGGATGTCCGCACTCGGAGTAGTTTTTGACTTAGGCGATGCGGAATCACAGCTAAGCCCCGAGTGTGGAGGATGTCCGCACTCAGAATAGTTTTTGACTTAGGCAATACGGAATCGCAGCTAAGCCCCCGAGTGTGGAGGATGTCTGCACTCGGAGTAGTTTTTGATTTAGGCGATACAGAATCACAACTAAGCCCCCGAGTGTGGAGGATGTCCGCACTCGTAGTAGTTTTTGACTTAGGTGATACGGAATCACAGGTAAGCCCCCGAGTGTGGAGGATGTCCGCACTTGGAGTAGTTTTTGACTTAGGTGATACGGAATCGCAGCTAAGCTCCCGAGTGTAGAGGATGTCCGCACTCGAGAAGTATTTGACTTAGGGGATACGGAATTGCAGCTAAGCCCCCGAGTGTGGAGGATGTCCGCACTCGGAGTAGTTTTATACAGAGGCGATACGAAATCGCAGCTAGGCCCGCGAGTGTGCAGGATGTCCGCACTCGGCGTAGTTTTGGACTTAGGCAATAAGGGATCGTAGCTAAGCCCCCGAGTGTGGAAGATGTTCGCACTCGGAGTAGTTTTTGACTTAGGCGATATGGAACCGCAGCTAAGCCCGCGAGTGTGGAGGATGTCCGCACTCAGAGTAGTTTTTGACTTTGGTGATACCGAATCGCAGCTAAGCCCGCGAGTGTGGAGGATGTCCGCACTCAGAGTAGTTTTTGACTTGGTGATGCCGAATCGTAGCTAAGCCCCCGAGTGTTGAGGATGTCCGCATTCGGAGTAGTTTTTGACTTAGGCGAAACAGAATCGCAGCTAAGCCCCCGAGTGTGGAGGATGTTCGCACTCGGAGTAGTTTTTGACTTAGGCGATACGGAATCGCGGCTAAGCCCCCGAGTGTGAAGGATGTCTGCACTCGGAGTAGTTTTTGACTTAGGCGATACGGAATCGCAGCTAAGCCCCGAGTGTGGAGGATGTCCGCACTCAGAGTAATTTTTGACTTAGGCAATACGGAATCGCAGCTAAGCCCCCGAGAGTGGAGGATGTCCGCACTCGTAGTAGTTTTTGATTTAGGCGATACAGAATCACAGCTAAGCCACCGAGTGTGGAGGATGTCCGCACTCGGAGTAGTTTTTGACTTAGGTGATACGGAATCACAGCTAAGCCCCCGAGTGTGGAGGACGTCCGCACTTGGAGTAGTTTTTGACTTAGGCGATACGGAATCGCACCTAAGCCTCCAAGTGTGGAGGATGTCCGCACTCGGGGTAGTTTTTGACTTAGGCGATACGGAACCACAGCTAAGCCCCCGAGTGTGGAGGATGTCCGCACTCGGAGTAGTTTTTGACTGAGGCGATACGAAATCGCAGCTAAGCCCCCGAGTGTGGAAGATGTCTGCACTCGGAGTAGTTTTTGACTTAGGCGATACGGAACCGCAGCTAAGCCCGCGAGTGTGGAGGATGTCCGCACTCTGAGTAGTTTTTGACTTTGGTGATACGGAATCGCAGCTAAGCCCTCGAGTGTGGAGGATGTCCGCACTCGGAGTAGTTTTTGACTTAGGCGATACGGAATCGCAGCTAAGCCCCCGAGTGTGGAGGATGTCCGCACTCGGAGTAGTTTTTTACTTAGGCTATACAGAATCACAGCTAAGCCCCCGAGTGTGGAGGATGTGTGCACTCGGAGTAGATTTTGACTTAGGCGATATGGAATCGCAGCTAAGCCCCCCGAGTGTGGAGGATGTTCGCACTCAGAGTAGTTTTTGACTTAGGCGAGACGGACTCGCGGCTAAGCCCCCGAGTGTGAAGGATGTCAGCACTCGGAGTAGTTTTTGACTTAGGCGATACGGAATCGCAGCTAAGCCCCCGAGTGTGGAGGATGTCCGCACTCGGAGTAGTTTTTTACTTAGGCTATACGGAATCGCAGCTAAGCCCCCGAGTCTGGAGGATGTGTGCACTCGGAGTAGTTTTTGACTTAGGCGATATGGAATCGCAGCTAAGCCCCCCGAGTGTGGAGGATGTCCGCACTCGGAGTAGTTTTTGACTTAGGCGATACGGAATCGCGGCTAAGCCCCTGAGTGTGAAGGATGTCCGCACTCGGAGTAGTTTTTGACTTAGGCAATTCGGAATCGCAGCTAAACCCCCGAGTGTGGAGGCTGTCCGCACTCGGAGTAGTTTTATACTTAGGCGATACAGAATCGCAGCTAAGCCCCCGAGTGTGGAGGATGTCCGCACTCAGAGTAGTTTTTGACTTAGGCGATACGGAATCAGGGCTAAGCCCCCGAGTATGAAGGATGTCCACACTCGGAGTAGTTTTTGACTTAGGCGATACGGAATCACAGCTAAGCCCCGAGTGTGGAGGATGTACGCACTCAGAATAGTTTTTGACTTAGGCAATACGGAATCGCAGCTAAGCCCCCGAGTGTGGAGGATGTCCGCACTCGGAGTAGTTTTTTATTTAGGCGATACAGAATCACAGCTAAGCCCCCGAGTGTGGAGGATGTCCGCACTCGTAGTAGTTTTTGACTTAGGTGAAACGGAATCACAGGTAAGCCCCCGAGTGTGGAGGATGTCCGCACTTGGAGTAGTTTTTGACTTAGGTGATACGGAATCGCAGCTAAGCTCCCGAGTGTAGAGGATGTCCGCACTCGAGAAGTTTTTGACTTAGGGGATACGGAATCGCAGCTAAGCCCCCGAGTGTGGAGGATGTCCGCACTCGGAGTAGTTTTTGACTTAGGCTATACGGAATCACAGCTAAGCCCCCGAGTGTGGAGGATGTCAACACTCGGAGTAATTTTTGACTTAGGCGATACGGAATCACAGCTAACCCCCAAGTGTGGAGGATGTCTGCACTCGGAGTAGTTTTTGACTTAGGCAATACGGAATTCTAGCTAAGCCCCCGAGTGTGGAGGATGTCCGCACTCGGAGTAGTTTTTGACTTAGGCGATACGGAATCGCACCTAAGCCCCCAAGTGTGGAGGATGTCCGCACTCGGGGTAGTTTTTGACTTCGGCGAAACGGAACCGCAGCTAAGCCTCCGAGTGTGGAGGATGTCCGCACTCGGAGTAGTTTTTGACTGAGGCGATACGAAATCGCAGCTAAGCCCGCGAGTGTGCAGGATGTCCGCACTCGGCGTAGTTTTTGACTTAGGCGATAAGGAATCGTAGCTAAGCCCCCGAGTGTGGAAGATGTCCGCACTCGGAGTAGTTTTTGACTTAGGCGATACGGAACCGCAGCTAAGCCCGCGAGTGTGGAGGATGTCCGCACTCAGAGTAGTTTTTGACTTTGGTGATACCGAATCGCAGCTAAGCCCCCGAGTGTTGAGGATGTCCGCATTCGGAGTAGTTTTTGACATAGGCGAAACAGAATCGCAGGTAAGCCCCCGAGTGTGGAGGATGTTCGCACTCGGAGTAGTTTTTGACTTAGGCGATACGGAATCGTGGCTAAGCCCCCGAGTGTGAAGGATGTCTGCACTCGGAGTAGTTTTTGACTTAGGCGATACGGAATCGCAGATAAGCCCCGAGTGTGGAGGATGTCCGCACTCAGAGTAATTTTTGACTTAGGCAATACGGAATCGCAGCTAAGCCCCCGAGAGTGGAGGATGTCCGCACTCGTAGTAGTTTTTGATTTAGGCGATACAGAATCACCGCTAAGCCCCCGAGTGTGGAGGATGTCCGCACTCGGAGTAGTTTTTGACTTACGTGATACGGAATCACAGCTAAGCCCCCGA
Organism: Hordeum marinum; assembly: GCA_022496015.1. NCBI lineage: Eukaryota > Viridiplantae > Streptophyta > Magnoliopsida > Poales > Poaceae > Hordeum > Hordeum marinum. The sequence goes on from CM039672.1 coordinate 220,719,068, forward strand.
GTGTGGAGGACGTCTGCACTAGGAGTAGTTTTTGACTTAGGCGATACGGAATCGCAGCTAAGCCCCCGAGTGTGGAGGATGTGTGCACTCGGAGTAGTTTTTGACTTAGGCGATATGGAATCGCAGCTAAGCCCCCCGAGTGTGGAGGATGTCCGCACTCGGAGTAGTTTTTGACTTAGGCGATACGGACTCGCGGCTAAGCCCCCGAGTGTGAAGGATGTCTGCACTCGGAGTAGTTTTTGACTTAGGCGATACGGAATCGCAGCTAAGCCCCCCGAGTGTGGAGGATGTCCGCAATCAGAGTAGTTTTTGACTTAGGCGATACGGAATCGCAGCTAAGCTCCCGAGTGTAGAGGATGTCCGCACTCGAGAAGTATTTGACTTAGGGGATACGGAATTGCAGCTAAGCCCCCGAGTGTGGAGGATGTCCGCACTCGGAGTAGTTTTTTACAGAGGCGATACGAAATCGCAGCTAGGCCCGCGAGTGTGCAGGATGTCCGCACTCGGCGTAGTTTTGGACTTAGGCAATAAGGGATCGTAGCTAAGCCCCCGAGTGTGGAAGATGTTCGCACTCGGAGTAGTTTTTGACTTAGGCGATATGGAACCGCAGCTAAGCCCGCGAGTGTGGAGGATGTCCGCACTCAGAGTAGTTTTTGACTTTGGTGATACCGAATCGCAGCTAAGCCCGCGAGTGTGGAGGATGTCCGCACTCAGAGTAGTTTTTGACTTGGTGATGCCGAATCGCAGCTAAGCCCCCGAGTGTTGAGGATGTCCGCATTCGGAGTAGTTTTTGACTTAGGCGAAACAGAATCGCAGCTAAGCCCCCGAGTGTGGAGGATGTCCGCACTCGGAGTAGTTTTTGACTTAGGCGATACGGAATCGCGGCTAAGCCCCTGAGTGTGAAGGATGTCCGCACTCGGAGTAGTTTTTGACTTAGGCAATTCGGAATCGCAGCTAAACCCCCGAGTGTGGAGGCTGTCCGCACTCGGAGTAGTTTTCGACTTAGGCGATACGGAATCGCAGCTAAGCCCCCGAGTGTGGAGGATGTCTGCACTCGGAGTAGTTTTTGACTTAGGCGATACGGAATCGCAGCTAAGCCCCCCGAGTGTGGAGGATGTCCGCACTCAGAGTAGTTTTTGACTTAGGCGATACGGAATCGGGGCTAAGCCCCCGAGTATGAAGGATGTCCACACTCGGAGTAGTTTTTGACTTAGGCGATACGGAATCGCAGCTAAGCCCCGAGTGTGGAGGATGTACGCACTCAGAATAGTTTTTGACTTAGGCAATACGGAATCGCAGCTAAGCCCCCGAGTGTGGAGGATGTCCGCACTCGGAGTAGTTTTTTATTTAGGCGATACAGAATCACAGCTAAGCCCCCGAGTGTGGAGGATGTCCGCACTCGTAGTAGTTTTTGACTTAGGTGAAACGGAATCACAGGTAAGCCCCCGAGTGTGGAGGATGTCCGCACTTGGAGTAGTTTTTGACTTAGGTGATACGGAATCGCAGCTAAGCTCCCGAGTGTAGAGGATGTCCACACTCGAGAAGTTTTTGACTTAGGGGATACGGAATCGCAACTAAGCCCCCGAGTGTGGAGGATGTCCGCACTCGGAGTAGTTTTTGACTTAGGCTATACGGAATCGCAGCTAAGCCCCCGAGTGTGGAGGATGTCAACACTCGGAGTAATTTTTGACTTAGGCGATACGGAATCGCGGTTAAGCCCCCGAGTGTGGAGGATGTCCGCACTTGGAGTAGTTTTTGACTTAGGTGATACGGAATCGCAGCTAAGCTCCCGAGTGTAGAGGATGTCCGCACTCGAGAAGTTTTTGACTTAGGGGATACGGAATCGCAGCTAAGCCCCCGAGTGTGGAGGATGTCCGCACTCGGAGTAGTTTTTGACTTAGGCTATACGAAATCGCAGCTAAGCCCCCGAGTGTGGAGGATGTCAACACTCGGAGTAATTTTTGACTTAGGCGATACGGAATCAGAGCTAACCCCCAAGTGTGGAGGATGTCTGCACTCGGAGTAGTTTTTGACTTAGGCAATACGGAATTCTAGCTAAGCCCCCGAGTGTGGAGGATGTCCGCACTCGGAGTAGTTTTTGACTTAGGCGATACGGAATCGCACCTAAGCCCCCAAGTGTGGAGGATGTCCGCACTCGGGGTAGTTTTTGCCTTCGGCGAAACGGAACCGCAGCTAAGCCCCCCGAGTGTGGAGGATGTCCGCAATCAGAGTAGTTTTTGACTTAGGCGATACGGAATCGCGGTTAAGCCCCCGAGTATGAAGGATGTCCGCACTCGGAGTAGTTTTTGACTTAGGCGATGCGGAATCACAGCTAAGCCCCGAGTGTGGAGGATGTCCGCACTCAGAATAGTTTTTGACTTAGGCAATACGGAATCGCAGCTAAGCCCCCGAGTGTGGAGGATGTCCGCACTCGGAGTAGTTTTTGATTTAGGCGATACAGAATCACAGCTAAGCCCCCGAGTGTGGAGGATGTCCGCACTCGTAGTAGTTTTTGACTTAGGTGATACGGAATCACAGGTAAGCCCCCGAGTGTGGAGGATGTCCGCACTTGGAGTTGTTTTTGACTTAGGTGATACAGAATCGCAGCTAAGCTCCCGAGTGTAGAGGATGTCCGCACTCGAGAAGTATTTGACTTAGGGGATACGGAATTGCAGCTAAGCCCCCGAGTGTGGAGGATGTCCGCACTCGGAGTAGTTTTTTACAGAGGCGATACGAAATCGCAGCTAGGCCCGCGAGTGTGCAGGATGTCCGCACTCGGCCTAGTTTTGGACTTAGGCAATAAGGGATCGTAGCTAAGCCCCCGAGTGTGGAAGATGTTCGCACTCGGAGTAGTTTTTGACTTAGGCGATATGGAACCGCAGCTAAGCCCGCGAGTGTGGAGGATGTCCGCACTCAGAGTAGTTTTTGACTTTGGTGATACCGAATCGCAGCTAAGCCCGCGAGTGTGGAGGATGTCCGCACTCAGAGTAGTTTTTGACTTGGTGATGCCGAATCGCAACTAAGCCCCCGAGTGTTGAGGATGTCCGCATTCGGAGTAGTTTTTGACTTAGGCGAAACAGAATCGCAGCTAAGCCCCCAAGTGTGGAGGATGTTCGCACTCGGAGTAGTTTTTGACTTAGGCGATACGGAATCGCGGCTAAGCCCCCGAGTGTGAAGGATGTCTGCACTCGGAGTAGTTTTTGACTTAGGCGATACGGAATCGCAGCTAAGCCCCGAGTGTGGAGGATGTCCGCACTCAGAGTAATTTTTGACTTAGGCAATACGGAATCGCAGCTAAGCCCCCGAGAGTGGAGAATGTCCGCACTCGTAGTAGTTTTTGATTTAGGCGATACAGAATCACAGCTAAGCCACCGAGTGTGGAGGATGTCCGCACTCGGAGTAGTTTTTGACTTAGGTGATACGGAATCACAGCTAAGCCCCCGAGTGTGGAGGACGTCCGCACTTGGAGTAGTTTTTGACTTAGGCGATACGAAATCGCAGCTAAGCCCCCGAGTGTGGAAGATGTCTGCACTCGGAGTAGTTTTTGACTTAGGCGATACGGAACCGCAGCTAAGCCCGCGAGTGTGGAGGATGTCCGCACTCTGAGTAGTTTTTGACTTTGGTGATACGGAATCGCAGCTAAGCCCTCGAGTGTGGAGGATGTCCGCACTCGGAGTAGTTTTTGACTTAGGCGATACGGAATCGCAGCTAAGCCCTCGAGTGTGGAGGATGTCCGCACTCGGAGTAGTTTTTGACTTAGGCGATACGGAATCGCAGCTAAGCCCCCGAGTGTGGAGGATGTCCGCACTCGGAGTAGTTTATTACTTAGGCTATACAGAATCGCAGCTAAGCCCCCGAGTGTGGAGGATGTGTGCACTCGGAGTAGATTTTGACTTAGGCGATATGGAATCGCAGCTAAGCCCCCCGAGTGTGGAGGATGTTCGCACTCAGAGTAGTTTTTGACTTAGGCGATACGGACTCGCGGCTAAGCCCCCGAGTGTGAAGGATGTCAGCACTCGGAGTAGTTTTTGACTTAGGCGATACGGAATCGCAGCTAAGCCCCCGAGTGTGGAGGATGTCCGCACTCGGAGTAGTTTTTTACTTAGGCTATACGGAATCGCACCTAAGCCCCCGAGTGTGGAGGATGTCCGCACTCGGAGTAGTTTTTGACTTAGGCGATATGGAATCGCAGCTAAGCCCCCCGAGTGTGGAGGATGTCCGCACTCGTAGTAGTTTTTGACTTAGGCGATACGGAATCGCGGCTAAGCCCCTGAGTGTGAAGGATGTCCGCACTCGGAGTAGTTTTTGACTTAGGTGATACGGAATCGCAGCTAAGCTCCCGAGTGTAGAGGATGTCCGCACTCGAGAAGTATTTGACTTAGGGGATACAGAATTGCAGCTAAGCCCCCGAGTGTGGAGGATGTCCGCACTCGGAGTAGTTTTTGACTTAGGCAATACGGAATCGCAGCTAAGCCCCTGAGTGTGGAGGATGTCCACACTCGGAGTAATTTTTGACTTAGGCGATACGGAATCACAGCTAAGCCCCCAAGTGTGGAGGATGTCTGCACTCGGAGTAGTTTTTGACTTAGGCAATACGGAATTCTAGCTAAGCCCCCGAGTGTGGAGGATGTCCGCACTCGGAGTAGTTTTTGACTTAGGCGATACTGAATCGCACCTAAGCCCCCAAGTGTGGAGGATGTCCGCACTCGGGGTAGTTTTTGACTTAGGCGATACGGAACCGCAGCTAATCCTCCGAGTGTGGAGGATGTCCGCACTCGGAGTAGTTTTTGACTGAGGCGATACGAAATCGCAGCTAAGCCCGCGAGTGTGCAGGATGTCCACACTCGGCGTAGTTTTTGACTTAGGCGATAAGGAATCGTAGCTAAGCCCCCGAGTGTGGAAGATGTCCGCACTCGGAGTAGTTTTTGACTTAGGCGATACGGAACCGCAGCTAAGCCCGCGAGTGTGGAGGATGTCCACACTCAGAGTAGTTTTTCACTTTGGTGATACCGAATCGCAGCTAAGCCCCCGAGTGTTGAGGATGTCCGCATTCGGAGTAGTTTTTGACATAGGCGAAACAGAATCGCAGGTAAGCCCCCGAGTGTGGAGGATGTTCGCACTCGGAGTAGTTTTTGACTTAGGCGATACGGAATCGTGGCTAAGCCCCCGAGTGTGAAGGATGTCTGCACTCGAAGTAGTTTTTGACTTAGGCAATACGGAATCGCAGCTAAGCCCCGAGTGTGGAGGATGTCCGCACTCATTTTAATTTTTGACTTAGGCAATACGGAATCGCAGCTAAGCCCCGAGAGTGGAGGATGTCCGCACTCGTAGTAGTTTTTGATTTAGGCGATACAGAATCACCGCTAAGCCCCCGAGTGTGGAGGATGTCCGCACTCGGAGTAGTTTTTGACTTACGTGATACGGAATCACAGCTAAGCCCCCGAGTGTGGAGGACGTCTGCACTTGGAGTAGTTTTTGACTTAGGCGATACGGAATCGCAGCTAAGCCCCCATGTGTGGAGGATGTGTGCACTCGGAGTAGTTTTTGACTTAGGCGATATGGAATCGCAGCTAAGCCCCCCGAGTGTGGAGGATGTCCGCACTCGGAGTACTTTTTGACTTAGGCGATACGGACTCGCGGCTAAGCCCCCGAGTGTGAAGGATGTCTGCACTCCGCGTAGTTTTTGACTTCGGCGATACGGAATCGCGGCTAAGCCCCCGAGTATGAAGGATGTCCACACTCGGAGTAGTTTTTGACTTAGGCGATACGGAATCACAGCTAAGCCCCGAGTGTGGAGGATGTCCGCACTCAGAATAGTTTTTGACTTAGGCAATACGGAATCGCAGCTAAGCCCCCGAGTGTGGAGGATGTCCGCACTCGGAGTAGTTTTTGATTTAGGCGATACAGAATCACAGCTAAGCCCCCGAGTGTGGAGGATGTCCGCAGTCGTAGTAGTTTTTGACTTAGGTGATACGGAATCACAGGTAAGCCCCCGAGTGTGAAGGATGTCCGCACTGGGAGTAGTTTTTGACTTAGGAGATACGGAATCGCAGCTAAGCTCCCGAGTGTAGAGGATGTACGCACTCGAGAAGTATTTGACTTAGGGGATACGGAATTGCAGCTAAGCCCCCGAGTGTGGAGGATGTCCGCACTCGGAGTAGTTTTTGACTTACGCAATACGGAATCGCAGCTAAGCCCCCGAGTGTGGAGGATGTCCACACTCGGAGTAATTTTTGACTTAGGCGATACGGAATCACAGCTAAGCCCCCAAGTGTGGAGGATGTCTGCACTCGGAGTAGTTTTTGACTTAGGTAATACGGAATTCTAGCTAAGCCCCCGAGTGTGGAGGATGTCCGCACTCGGAGTAGTTTTTGACTTAGGCGATACGGAACCGTAGCTAATCCTCCGAGTGTGGAGGATGTCCGCACTCGGAGTAGTTTTTGACTGAGGCGATACGAAATTGCAGCTAAACCCGCGACTGTGCAGGATGTCCGCACTCGGCGTAGTTTTTGACTTAGGCGATAAGGAATCGTAGCTCAGCCCCCGAGTGTGGAAGATGTCCGCACTCGGAGTAGTTTTTGACTTAAGCGATACAGAACCGCAGCTAAGCCCGCGAGTGTGGAGGATGTCCGCACTCAGAGTAGTTTTTGACTTTGGTGATACCGAATCGCAGCTAAGGCCCCGAGTGTTGAGGATTTCCGCATTCGGAGTAGTTTTTGACATAGGCGAAACAGAATCGCAGCTAAGCCCCCGAGTGTGGAGGATGTTCGCACTCGGAGTAGTTTTTGACATAGGCGATACGGAATCGTGGCTAAGCCCCCGAGTGTGAAGGATGTCTGCACTCGGAGTAGTTTTTGACTTAGGCGATATGGAATCGCAGCTAAGCCCCGAGTGTGGAGGATGTCCGCACTCAGAGTAATTTTTGACTTAGGCAATACAGAATCGCAGCTAAGCCCCCGACAGTGGAGGATGTCCGCACTCGTAGTAGTTTTTGATTTAGGCGATGCAGAATCACCGCTAAGCCCCCGAGTGTGGAGGATGTCTGCACTCGGAGTAGTTTTTGACTTAGGCGATACGGAATCGCGGCTAACCCCCTGAGTGTGAAGGATGTCCGCACTCGGAGTAGTTTTTGACTTAGGCGATACGAAATCGCAGCTAAGCCCGCGAGTGTGCAGGATGTCCGCACTCGGTGTAGTTTTTGACTTAGGCGATAAGGAATCGTAGCTAAGCCCCCGAGTGTGGAAGATGTCCGCACTCGGAGTAGTTTTTGACTTAGGCGATACAGAACCGCAGCTAAGACCGCGAGTGTGGAGGATGTCCGCACTCAGAGTAGTTTTTGACTTTGGTGATACGGAATCGCAGCTAAGCCCCCGAGTGTGGAGGATGTCCGCACTCCGAGTAGTTTTTGACTTTGGTGATACGGAATCGCAGCTAAGCCCTCGAGTGTGGAGCATGTCCGCACTCGGAGTAGTCTTTGACTTAGGCGATTCGGAATCGCAGCTAAGCCCCCGAGTGTGGAGGATGTCCGCACTCGGAGTAGTTTTTGACTTAGGCGATACGGAATCGCAGCTAAACCCCCGAGTGTGGAGGATGTCTACACTCGGAGTAGTTTTTGACTTAGGCAATACGGAATCGCAGCTAAGCCCCCCGAGTGTGGAGGATGTCCGCACTCAGAGTAGTTTTTGACTTAGGCGATACGGAATCGCGGCTAAGCCCCCGAGTGTGAAGGATGTCTGCACTCGGAGTAGTTTTTGACTTAGGCGATACGGAATCACAGCTAAGCCCCGAGTGTGGAGGATGTCCGCACTCGGAGTAGTTTTTGACTTTGGCGATACGGAACCGTAGCTAAGCCCGCGAGTGTGGAGGATGTCCGCACTCTTAGTAGTTTTTGGCTTTGGGGTTACGGAATCGCAGCTAAGCCCTCGAGTGTGGAGGATGTCGGCACTCGGAGTAGTTTTTGACTTAGGCGATACGGAATCGCAGCTAAGTACCCGAGTGTGGAGGATGTCCGCACTCGGAGTAGTTTTTTACTTAGGCTATACGTAATCGCAGCTAAGCCCCCGAGTGTCGAGGATGTGTGCACTCGGAGTAGTTTTTGACTTAGGCGATATGGAATCGCAGCTAAGCGCCCCGAGTGTGGAGGATGTCCGCACTTGGGGTAGTTTATGACTTAGGCGATACGGAATCGCGGCTAAGCCCCCGAGTGTGAAGGATGTCTGCACTTGGAGTAGTTTTTGACTGAGGCGATACGGAATCGCAGCTAAGCCCCCGAGTGTGGAGGATGTCCGCACTCGGAGTAGTTTTTTACTTAGGCTATACGGAATCGCAGCTAAGTCCCCGAGTGTGGAGGATGTGTGCACTCGGAGTAGTTTTTGACTTAGGCGATATGGAATCGCAGCTAAGCCCCCCGAGCGTGGAGGATGTCCGCACTCGGAGTAGTTTTTGACTTAGGCGATACGGAATCGCAGCTAAGCCCCTGAGTGTGAAGGATGTCCGCACTCGGAGTAGTTTTTGACTTAGGCGATACGAAATCGCAGCAAAGCCCGTGAGTGTGCAGGATGTCCGCTCTCAGCGTAGTTTTTGACTTAGGCGATAAGGAATCATAGCTAAGCCCCCGAGTGTGGAAGATGTCCGCACTCGGAGTAGTTTTTGACTTAGGCGATACAGAACCGCAGCTAAGCCCGCGAGTGTGGAGGCTGTCCGCACTCAAAGTAGTTTTTGACTTTGGTGATACGGAATCGCAGCTAAGCCCCCGAGTGTGGAGGATGTCCGCATTGGGAGTAGTTTTTGACTTAGGGGAAACAGAATCGCAGCTAAGCCCCCGAGTGTGGAGGATGTTCGCACTCGGAGTAGTTTTTGACTTAGGCGATACGAAGTCGCAGCTAAGCCCCCGAGAGTGGAGGATGTCCGCACTCGGAGTAGTTTTTTACTTAGGCGATACGGAACCGCAGCAAAGCCCGCGAGTGTGGAGGATGTCCGCACTCAGAGTAGTTTTTGACTTTGGTGATACGGAATCGCAGCTAAGCCCTCGAGTGTGGAGCATGTCCGCACTCGGAGTAGTTTTTGACTTAGGCGATTCGGAATCGCAGCTAAGCCCCGGAGTGTGGAGGATGTCCGCACTCGGAGTAGTTTTTGACTTAGGCGATACGGAATCGCAGCTAAGCCCCCCGAGTGTGGAGGATGTCCGCACTCAGAGTAGTTTTTGACTTAGGCGATACGGAATCGCGGCTAAGCCCCCGAGTGTGAAGGATGTCTGCACTCGGAGTAGTTTTTGACTTAGGCGATACGGAATCGTAGCTAAGCCCCGAGTGTGGAGGATGTCCGCACTCAGAATAGTTTTTGAGTTAGGCAATACGGAATCGCAGCTAAGCCCCCGAGTGTGGAGGATGTCCGCACTCGGAGTAGTTTTTGACTTAGGTGATACGGAATCACAGCTAAGCCCCCGAGTGTGGAGGATGTCCGCACTTGGAGTAGTTTTTGACTTAGGTGATACGGAATCGCAGCGAAGCCCCCGAGTGTAGAGAATGTCCGCACTCGGGAAGTTTTTGACTTAGGGGATACGGAATCGCAGCCAAGCCCCCGAGTGTGGAGGATGTCCGCACTCAGAGTAGTTTTTGACTTAGGCGATACGAAATCGCAGCTAAGCCCCCGAGTGTGGAGGATGTCCACACTCAGAGTAATTTTTGACTTAGGCGATACGGAATCGCAACAAAGCCCCCAAGTGTGGAGGATGTCTGCACTCGGAGTAGTTTTTGGCTTAGGCGATACAGAATTCTAGCTAAGCCCCCGAGTGTGGAGGATGTCCGCACTCGGAGTAGTTTTTGACTTAGGCGATACAGAATCGCACCTAAGCCCCTAGGTGTGGAGGATGTCCGCACGGTAGTTTTTGACGTAGGCGATACGGAACCGCAGCTAAGCCCCCGAGTGTGGAGGATGTCCGCACTCGGAGTAGTTTTTGACTAAGGCGATACGAAATCGCAGCTAAGCCCGCGAGTGTGGAGGATGTCCGCACTCGGGGTAGTTTTTGAATTAGGCGATAAGGAATCGTAGCTAAGCCCCCGAGTGTGGAAGATGTCCGCACTCGGAGTAGTTTTTGACTTAGGTGATACAGAACCGCGGCTAAGCCCGCGAGTGTGGAGGATGTCCGCACTCAGAGTAGTTTTTGACTTTGGTGATACGGAATCGCAGCTAAGCCCTCGAGTGTGGAGCATGTCCGCACTCGGAGTAGTTTTTGACTTAGGCGATTCGGAATCGCAGCTAAGCCCCGGAGTGTGGAGGATGTCCGCACTCGGAGTAGTTTTTGACTTAGGCGATACGGAATCGCAGCTAAGCCCCCCGAGTGTGGAGGATGTCCGCACTCAGAGTAGTTTTTGACTTAGGCGATACGGAATCGCGGCTAAGCCCCCGAGTGTGAAGGATGTCTGCACTCGGAGTAGTTTTTGACTTAGGCGATACGGAATCGTAGCTAAGCCCCGAGTGTGGAGGATGTCCGCACTCAGAATAGTTTTTGAGTTAGGCAATACGGAATCGCAGCTAAGCCCCCGAGTGTGGAGGATGTCCGCACTCGGAATAGTTTTTGACTTAGGTGATACGGAATCACAGCTAAGCCCCCGAGTGTGGAGGATGTCCACACTTGGAGTAGTTTTTGACATAGGTGATACGGAATCGCAGCGAAGCCCCCGAGTGTAGAGAATGTCCGCACTCGGGAAGTTTTTGACTTAGGGGATACGGAATCGCAGCCAAGCCCCCGAGTGTGGAGGATGTCCGCAGTCAGAGTAGTTTTTGACTTAGGCGATACGGAATCGCAGCTAAGCCCCCGAGTGTGGAGGATGTCCACACTCAGAGTAATTTTTGACTTAGGCGATACGGAATCACAACAAAGCCCCCAAGTGTGGAGGATGTCTGCACTCGGAGTAGTTTTTGGCTTAGGCGATACAGAATTCTAGCTAAGCCCCCGAGTGTGGAGGATGTCCGCACTCGGAGTAGTTTTTGACTTAGGCGATACAGAATCGCACCTAAGCCCCTAGGTGTGGAGGATGTCCGCTCGGTAGTTTTTGACTTAGGCGATACGGAACCGCAGCTAAGCCCCCGAGTGTGGAGGATGTCCGCACTCGGAGTAGTTTTTGACTAAGGCGATACGAAATCGCAGCTAAGCCCGCGAGTGTGGAGGATGTCCGCACTCGGCGTAGTTTTTGAATTAGGCGATAAGGAATCGTAGCTAAGCCCCCGAGTGTGGAAGATGTCCGCACTCGGAGTAGTTTTTGACTTAGGTGATACAGAACCGCGGCTAAGCCCGCGAGTGTGGAGGATGTCCGCACTCAGAGTAGTTTTTGACTTTGGTGATACGGAATCGCAACTAAGCCCCCGAGTGTTGAGGATGTCCGCATTCGGAGTAGTTTTGGACTTAGGCGAAACAGAATCGCAGCTAAGCCCCGAGTGTGGAGGATGTTCGCACTCGGAGTAGTTTTTGACTTAGGCGATACGGAATCGCGGCTAAGCCGCCGAGTGTGAAGGATGTCTGCACTCGGAGTAGATTTTTGACTTAGGCGATACGGAATCGCAGCTAAGCCCCGAGTGTGGAGGATGTCCGCACTCAGAGTAATTTTTGACTTAGGCAATACGGAATTGCAGCTAAGCCCCCGAGAGTGGAGGATGTCCGCACTCGTAGTAGTTTTTGATTTAGGCGATACAGAATCACAGCTAAGCCCCCGAGTTTGGAGGATGTCCGCACTCGGAGTAGTTTTTGACTTAGGTGATACGGAATCGTAGCTAAGCCCCCGAGTGTGGAGGATGTCCGCACTCGGGAAGTTTTTGACTTAGGGATACGGAATCGCAGCTAAGCCCCCGAGTGTGGAGGATGTCCGCACTCAGAGTAGTTTTTGACTTAGGCGATACGGAACCGCAGCTAAGCCCGCGAGTGTGGAGGCTGTCCGCACTCAAAGTAGTTTTTGACTTTGGTGATACGGAATCGCAGCTAAGCCCCCGAGTGTGGAGGATGTCCGCATTGGGAGTAGTTTTTGACTTAGGGGAAACAGAATCGCAGCTAAGCCCCCGAGTGTGGAGGATGTTCGCACTCGGAGTAGTTTTTGACTTAGGCGATACGAAGTCGCAGCTAAGCCCCCGAGAGTGGAGGATGTCCGCACTCGGAGTAGTTTTTTACTTACGCGATACGGAACCGCAGCAAAGCCCGCGAGTGTGGAGGATGTCCGCACTCAGAGTAGTTTTTGACTTTGGTGATACGGAATCGCAGCTAAGCCCTCGAGTGTGGAGCATGTCCGCACTCGGAGTAGTTTTTGAATTAGGCGATTCGGAATCGCAGCTAAGCCCCGGAGTGTGGAGGATGTCCGCACTCAGAGTAGTTTTTGACTTAGGCGATAAGGAATCGCAGCTAAGCCCCCCGAGTGTGGAGGATGTCCGCACTCAGAGTAGTTTTTGACTTAGGCGATACGGAATCGCGGCTAAGCCCCCGAGTGTGAAGGATGTCTGCACTCGGAGTAGTTTTTGACTTAGGCGATACGGAATCGTAGCTAAGCCCCGAGTGTGGAGGATGTCCGCACTCAGAATAGTTTTTGAGTTAGGCAATACGGAATCGCAGCTAAGCCCCCGAGTGTGGACGATGTCCGCACTCGGAGTAGTTTTTGACTTAGGTGATACGGAATCACAGCTAAGCCCCCGAGTGTGGAGGATGTCCGCACTTGGAGTAGTTTTTGACTTAGGTGATACGGAATCGCAGCGAAGCCCCCGAGTGTAGAGAATGTCCGCACTCGGGAAGTAATTGACTTAGGGGATACGGAATCGCAGCCAAGCCCCCGAGTGTGGAGGATGTCCGCACTCAGAGTAGTTTTTGACTTAGGCGATACGGAATCGCAGCTAAGCCCCCGAGTGTGGAGGATGTCCACACTCAGAGTAATTTTTGACTTAGGCGATACGGAATCACAACAAAGCCCCCAAGTGTGGAGGATGTCTGCACTCGGAGTAGTTTTTGGCTTAGGCGATACAGAATTCTTGCTAAGCCCCCGAGTGTGGAGGATGTCCGCACTCGGAGTAGTTTTTGACTTAGGCGATACAGAATCGCACCTAAGCCCCTAGGTGTGGAGGATGTCCGCACGGTAGTTTTTGACTTAGGCGATACAGAACCGCAGCTAAGCCCCCGAGTGTGGAGGATGTCCGCACTCGGAGTAGTTTTTGACTAAGGCGATACGAAATCGCAGCTAAGCCCGCGAGTGTGGAGGATGTCCGCACTCGGCGTTGTTTTTGAATTAGGCGATAAGGAATCGTAGCTAAGCCCCCGAGTGTGGAAGATGTCCGCACTCGGAGTAGTTTTTGACTTAGGTGATACAGAACCGCGGCTAAGCCCGCGAGTGTGGAGGATGTCCGCACTCAGAGTAGTTTTTGACTTTGGTGATACGGAATCGCAGCTAAGCCCTCGAGTGTGGAGCATGTCCGCACTCGGAGTAGTTTTTGACTTAGGCGATTCGGAATCGCAGCTAAGCCCCGGAGTGTGGAGGATGTCCGCACTCGGAGTAGTTTTTGACTTAGGCGATACGGAATCGCAGCTAAGCCCCCCGAGTGTGGAGGATGTCCGCACTCAGAGTAGTTTTTGACTTAGGCGATACGGAATCGCGGCTAAGCCCCCGAGTGTGAAGGATGTCTGCACTCGGAGTAGTTTTTGACTTAGGCGATACGGAGTCGTAGCTAAGCCCCGAGTGTGGAGGATGTCCGCACTCAGAATAGTTTTTGAGTTAGGCAATACGGAATCGCAGCTAAGCCCCCGAGTGTGGAGGATGTCCGCACTCGGAGTAGTTTTTGACTTAGGTGATACGGAATCACAGCTAAGCCCCCGAGTGTGGAGGATGTCCGCACTTGGAGTAGTTTTTGACTTAGGTGATACGGAATCGCAGCGAAGCCCCCGAGTGTAGAGAATGTCCGCACTCGGGAAGCTTTTGACTTAGGGGATACGGAATCGCAGCCAAGCCCCCGAGTGTGGAGGATGTCCGCACTCAGAGTAGTTTTTGACTTAGGCGATACGGAATCGCAGCTAAGCCCCCGAGTGTGGAGGATGTCCACACTCAGAGTAATTTTTGACTTAGGCGATACGGAATCACAACAAAGCCCCCAAGTGTGGAGGATGTCTGCACTCGGAGTAGTTTTTGGCTTAGGCGATACAGAATTCTAGCTAAGCCCCCGAGTGTGGAGGATGTCCGCACTCGGAGTAGTTTTTGACTTAGGCGATACAGAATCGCACCTAAGCCCCTAGGTGTGGAGGATGTCCGCACGGTAGTTTTTGACTTAGGCGATACAGAACCGCAGCTAAGCCCCCGAGTGTGGAGGATGTCCGCACTCGGAGTAGTTTTTGACTAAGGCGATACGAAATCGCAGCTAAGCCCGCGAGTGTGGAGGATGTCCGCACTCGGCGTAGTTTTTGAATTAGGCGATAAGGAATCGTAGCTAAGCCCCCGAGTGTGGAAGATGTCCGCACTCGGAGTAGTTTTTGACTTAGGTGATACAGAACCGCGGCTAAGCCCGCGAGTGTGGAGGATGTCCGCACTCAGAGTAGTTTTTGACTTTGGTGATACGGAATCGCAACTAAGCCCCCGAGTGTGGAGGATGTCCGCATTCAGAGTAGTTTTGGACTTAGGCGAAACAGAATCGCAGCTAAGCCCCGAGTGTGGAGGATGTTCGCACTCGGAGTAGTTTTTGACTTAGGCGATACGGAATCGCGGCTAAGCCGCCGAGTGTGAAGGATGTCTGCACTCGGAGTAGATTTTTGACTTAGGCGATACGGAATCGCAGCTAAGCCCCGAGTGTGGAGGATGTCCGCACTCAGAGTAATTTTTGACTTAGGCAATACGGAATTGCAGCTAAGCCCCCGAGAGTGGAGGATGTCCGCACTCGTAGTAGTTTTTGATTTAGGCGTTACAGAATCACAGCTAAGCCCCCGAGTTTGGAGGATGTCCGCACTCGGAGTAGTTTTTGACTTAGGTGATACGGAATCGTAGCTAAGCCCCCGAGTGTGGAGGATGTCCGCACTCGGGAAGTTTTTGACTTAGGGATACGGAATCGCAGCCAAGCCCCCGAGTGTGGAGGATGTCCGCACTCAGAGTAGTTTTTGACTTAGGCGATACGGAATCGCAGCTAAGCCCCCAAGTGTGGAGGATGTCCGCACTCGGGGTAGTTTTTGACTTAGGCGATACGGAATCATAGCTAAGCCTCCAAGTGTGGAGGATGTCCGCACTCGGAGTAGTTTTTGACTTAGGCGATACGGAATCGCGGCTAACCCCCTGAGTGTGAAAGATGTCCGCACTCGGAGTAGTTTTTGACTTAGGCGATACGAAATCGCAGCTAAGCCCGCGAGTGTGCAGGAGTTCCGCACTCGGTGTAGTTTTTGACTTAGGCGATAAGGAATCGTAGCTAAGCCCTAGAGTGTGGAAGATGTCCGCACTCGGAGTAGTTTTTGACTTAGGCGATACAGAACCGCAGCTAAGCCCGCGAGTGTGGAGGATGTCCGCACTCCAAGTAGTTTTTGACTTTGGTGATACGGAATCGCAGCTAAGCCCTCGAGTGTGGAGCCTGTCCGCACTCGGAGTAGTTTTTGACTTAGGCGATTCGGAATCGCAGCTAAGCCCCCGAGTGTGGAGGATGTCCGCACTCGGAGTAGTTTTTGACTTAGGCGATACGGAATCGCAGCTAAACCCCCGAGTGTGGAGGATGTCTACACTCGGAGTAGTTTTTGACTTAGGCGATACGGAATCGCAGCTAAGCCCCCCGAGTGTGGAGGATGTCCGCACTCGGAGTAGTTTTTGACTTACGCAATACGGAATCGCAGCTAAGCCCCCGAGTGTGGAGGATGTCCACACTCGGAGTAATTTTTGACTTAGGCGATACGGAATCACAGCTAAGCCCCCAAGTGTGGAGGATGTCTGCACTCGGAGTAGTTTTTGACTTAGGCAATACGGAATTCTAGCTAAGCCCCCGAGTGTGGAGGATGTCCGCACTCGGAATAGTTTTGACTTAAGCGATACGGAATCGTACCTAAGCCCCCAAGTGTGGAGGATGTCCGCACTCGGGTTAGTTTTTGACTTAGGCGATACGGAACCGCAGCTAATCCTCCGAGTGTGGAGGATGTCCGCACTCGGAGTAGTTTTTGACTGAGGCGATACGAAATCGCAGCTAAGCCCGCGACTGTGCAGGATGTCCGCACTCGGCGTAGTTTTTGACTTAGGCGATAAGGAATCGTAGCTAAGCCCCCGAGTGTGCAAGATGTCCGCACTCGGAGTAGTTTTTGACTTAGGCGATACGGAGAAGCAGCTAAGCCCGCGAGTGTGGAGGATGTCCGCACTCAGAGTAGTTTTTGACTTTGGTGATACCGAATCGAAGCTAAGCCCCCGAGTGTTGAGGATTTCCGCATTCGGAGTAGTTTTTGACATAGGCGAAACAGAATCGCAGCTAAGCCCCCGAGTGTGGAGGATGTTCGCACTCGGCGTAGTTTTTGACTTAGGCGATACGAAATCGTGGCTAAGCCCCCGAGTGTGAAGGATGTCTGCACTCGGAGTAGTTTTTGACTTAGGCGATATGGAATCGCAGCTAAGCCCCGAGTGTGGAGGATGTCCGCACTCAGAGTAATTTTTGACTTAGGCAATACGGAATCGCAGCTAAGCCCCCGAGAGTGGAGGATGTCCGCACTCGTAGTAGTTTTTGGTTTAGGCGATACAGAATCACCGCTAAGCCCCCGAGTGTGGAGGATGTCCGCACTCGGAGTAGTTTTTGACTTAGGCGATACAGAATCGCGGCTAACCCCCTGAGTGTGAAGGATGTCCGCACTCGGAGTAGTTTTTGACTTAGGCGATACGAAATCGCAGCTAAGCCCGCGAGTGTGCAGGATGTCCGCACTCGGTGTAGTTTTTGACTTAGGCGATAAGGAATCGTAGCTAAGCCCCCGAGTGTGGAAGATGTCCGCACTCGGAGTAGTTTTTGACTTAGGCGATACAGAACCGCAGCTAAGCCCGCGAGTGTGGAGGATGTCCGCACTCAGAGTAGTTTTTGACTTTGGTGATACGGAATCGCAGCTAAGCCCCCGAGTGTGGAGGATGTCCGCACTCCGAGTAGTTTTTGACTTTGGTGATACGGAATCGCAGCTAAGCCCTCGAGTGTGGAGCCTGTCCGCACTCGGAGTAGTTTTTGACTTAGGCGATTCGGAATCGCAGCTAAGCCCCCGAGTGTGGAGGATGTCCGCACTCGGAGTAGTTTTTGACTTAGGCGATACGGAATCGCAGCTAAACCCCCGAGTGTGGAGGATGTCTACACTCGGAGTAGTTTTTGACTTAGGCGATACGGAATCGCAGCTAAGCCCCCCAAGTGTGGAGGATGTCCGCACTCAGAGTAGTTTTTGACTTAGGCGATACGGAATCGCGGCTAAGCCCCCGAGTGTGAAGGATGTCTGCACTCGGAGTAGTTTTTGACTTAGGCGATACGGAATCACAGCTAAGCCCCGAGTGTGGAGGATGTCCGCACTCGGAGTAGTTTTTGACTTAGGCGATACGGAACCGCAGCTAAGCCCGCGAGTGTGGAGGATGTCCGCACTTTGAGTAGTTTTTGTCTTTGGGGATACGGAATAGCAGCTAAGCCCTCGAGTGTGGAGGATGTCCGCACTCGGAGTAGTTTTTGACTTAGGCGATACGGAATCGCAGCTAAGTACCCGAGTGTGGAGGATGTCCGCACTCGGAGTAGTTTTTTACTTAGGCTATACGTAATCGCAGCTAAGCCCCCGAGTGTGGAGGATGTGTGCACTCGGAGTAGTTTTTGACTTAGGCGGTATGGAATCGCAGCTAAGCCCCCCGAGTGTGGAGGATGTCCGCACTTGGAGTAGTTTTTGACTTACGCGATACGGAATCGCGGCTAAGCCCCCGAGTGTGAAGGATGTCTGCACTCGGAGTAGTTTTTGACTTAGGCGATACGGAATCGCAGCTAAGCCCCCGAGTGTGGAGGATGTCCGCACTCGGTGTAGTTTTTTACTTAGGCTATACGGAATCGCAGCTAAGCCCCCGAGTGTGGTAGATGTGTGCACTCGGAGTAGTTTTTTACTTAGGCGATATGGAATCGCAGCTAAGCCCCCCGAGCGTGGAGGATGTCCGCACTCGGAGTAGTTTTTGACTTAGGCGATACGGAATCGCGGCTAAGCCCCTGAGTGTGAAGGATGTCCGCACTCGGAGTAGTTTTTGACTTAGGCGATACGAAATCGCAGCTAAGCCCGCGAGTGTGCAGGATGTCCGCTCTCGGCGTAGTTTTTGACTTAGGCGATAAGGAATCGTAGCTAAGCCCCCGAGTGTGGAAGATGTCCGCACTCGGAGTAGTTTTTGACTTAGGCGATACAGAACCGCAGCTAAGCCCGCGAGTGTGGAGGCTGTCCGCACTCAAAGTAGTTTTTGACTTTGGTGATACGGAATTGCAGCTAAGCCCCCGAGTGTGGAGGATGTCCGCATTGGGAGTAGTTTTTGACTTAGGGGAAACAGAATCGGAGCTAACCCCCGAGTGTGGAGGATGTTCGCACTCGGAGTAGTTTTTGACTTAGGCGATACGAAGTCGCAGCTAAGCCCCCGAGAGTGGAGGATGTCCGCACTCGGAGTAGTTTTTTACTTAGGCGATACGGAACCGCAGCAAAGCCCGCGAGTGTGGAGGATGTCCGCACTCAGAGTAGTTTTTTACTTTGGTGATACGGAATCGCAGCTAAGCCCTCGAGTGTGGAGCATGTCCGCACTCGGAGTAGTTTTTGACTTAGGCGATTCGGAATCGAAGCTAAGCCCCGGAGTGTGGAGGATGTCCGCACTCGGAGTAGTTTTTGACTTAGGCGATACGGAATCGCAGCGAAGCCCCCCGAGTGTGGAGGATGTCCGCACTCAGAGTAGTTTTTGACTTAGGCGATACGGAATCGCGGCTAAGCCCCCGAGTGTGAAGGATGTCTGCACTCGGAGTAGTTTTTGACTTAGGCGATACGGAATCGTAGCTAAGCCCCGAGTGTGGAGGATGTCCGCACTCAGAATAGTTTTTTGACTTAGGCAATACGGAATCGCAGCTAAGCCCCCGAGTGTGGAGGATATCCGCACTCGGAGTAGTTTTTGACTTAGGTGATACGGAATCACAGCTAAGCCCCCGAGTGTGGAGGATGTCCGCACTTGGAGTAGTTTTTGACTTAGGTGATACGGAATCGCAGCGAAGCCCCCGAGTGTAGAGAATGTCCGCACTCGGGAAGTTTTTGACTTAGGGGATACGGAATCGCAGCCAAGCCCCCGAGTGTGGAGGATGTCCGCACTCAGAGTAGTTTTTGACTTAGGCGATACGGAATCGCAGCTAAGCCCCCGAGTGTGGAGGATGTCCACACTCAGAGTAATTTTTGACTTAGGCGATACGGAATCACAACAAAGCCCCCATGTGTGGAGGATGTCTGCACTCGGAGTAGTTTTTGGCTTAGGCGATACAGAATTCTAGCTAAGCCCCCGAGTGTGGACGATGTCCGCACTCGGAGTAGTTTTTGACTTAGGCGATACAGAATCGCACCTAAGCCCCTAGGTGTGGAGGATGTCCGCACGGTAGTTTTTGACTTAGGCGATACGGAACCGCAGCTAAGCCCCCGAGTGTGGAACATGTCCGCACTCGGAGTAGTTTTTGACTTAGGCGATACGAAATCGAAGCTAAGCCCGCGAGTGTGGAGGATGTCCGCACTCGGCATAGTTTTTGAATTAGGCGATAAGGAATCGTAGCTAAGCCCCCGAGTGTGGAAGATGTCCGCACTCGGAGTAGTTTTTGACTTAGGTGATACAGAACCGCGGCTAAGCCCGCGAGTGTGGAGGATGTCCGCACTCAGAGTAGTTTTTGACTTTGGTGATACGGAATCGCAACTAAGCCCCCGAGTGTGGAGGATGTCCGCATTCGGAGTAGTTTTTGACTTAGGCGAAACAGAATCGCAGCTAAGCCCCGAGTGTGGAGGATGTTCGCCCTCAGAGTAGTTTTTGACTTAGGCGATACGGAATCGCGGCTAAGCCGCCGAGTGTGAAGGATGTCTGCACTCGGAGTAGATTTTTGACTTAGGCGATACGGAATCGCAGCTAAGCCCCGAGTGTGGAGGATGTCCGCACTCAGAGTAATTTTTGACTTAGGCAATACGGAATCGCAGCTAAGCCCCCGAGAGTGGAGGATGTCCGCACTCATAGTAGTTTTTGATTTAGGCGATACAGAATCACAGCTAAGCCCCCGAATTTGGAGAATGTCCGCACTCGGAGTAGTTTTTGACTTAGGTGATACGGAATCGTAGCTAAGCCCCCGAGTGTGGAGGATGTCCGCACTCGGGAAGTTTTTGACTTAGGGATACGGAATCGCAGCTAAGCCCCAGAGTGTGGAGGATGTCCGCACTCAGAGTAGTTTTTGACTTAGGCGATACGGAATCGCAGCTAAGCCCCCAAGTGTGGAGGATGTCCGCACTCGGGGTAGTTTTTGACTTAGGCGATACGGAATCATAGCTAAGCCTCCAAGTGTGGAGGATGTCCGCACTCGGAGTAGTTTTTGACTTAGGCGATCCGGAAACACAGCTAGGCCCCCAAGTGTGGAGGATGTCCGCACTCGGGGTAGTTTTTGACTTAGGCGATACGAAATCGCAGCTAAGCCCGCGAGTGTGGAGGATGTCCGCACTCGGAGTAGTTTTTGACTTAGGCGATACAGAATCGCACCTAAGCCCCTAGGTGTGGAGGATGTCCGCACGGTAGTTTTTGACTTAGGCGATAAGGAATCGTAGCTAAGCCCCCGAGTGTGGAAGATGTCCGCACTCGGAGTAGTTTTTGACTTAGGTGATACAGAACCGCGGCTAAGCCCGTGAGTGTGGAGGATGTCCGCACTCAGAGTAGTTTTTGACTTTGGTGATACGGAATCGCAACTAAGCCCCCGAGTGTGGAGGATGTCCGCATTCGGAGTAGTTTTTGACTTAGGCGAAACAGAATCGCAGCTAAGCCCCGAGTGTGGAGGATGTTCGCACTCGGAGTAGTTTTTGACTTAGGCTATACGGAATCGCGGCTAAGCCGCCGAGTGTGAAGGATGTCTGCACTCGGAGTAGATTTTTGACTTAGGCGATACGGAATCGCAGCTAAGCCCCGAGTGTGGAGGATGTCCGCACTCAGAGTAATTTTTGACTTAGGCGATACGGAATCGTAGCTACGCCCCCGAGAGTGGAGGATGTCCGCACTCATAGTAGTTTTTGATTTAGGCGATACAGAATGATAGCTAAGCCCCCGAGTTTGGAGGATGTCCGCACTCGGAGTAGTTTTTGACTTAGGTGATACGGAATCGTAGCTAAGCCCCCGAGTGTGGAGGATGTCCGCACTCGGGAAGTTTTTCACTTAGGGATACAGAATCGCAGCTAAGCCCCCGAGTGTGGAGGATGTCCGCACTCAGAGTAGTTTTTCACTTAGGCGATACGGAATCGCAGCTAAGCCCCCAAGTGTGGAGGATGTCCGCACTCGGAGTAGTTTTTGACTTAGGCGATACG
The DNA here is from genome assembly GCA_022496015.1 of Hordeum marinum. Lineage (NCBI taxonomy): Eukaryota > Viridiplantae > Streptophyta > Magnoliopsida > Poales > Poaceae > Hordeum > Hordeum marinum. The sequence goes on from CM039672.1 coordinate 220,740,597, forward strand.
GAAACACAGCTAGGCCCGCAAGTGTAGAGGATGTCCGCACTCGGGGTAGTTTTTGACTTAGGCGATACGAAATCGCAGCTAAGCCCGCGAGTGTGCAGGATGTCCGCTCTCGGCGTAGTTTTTGACTTAGGCGATAAGGAATCGTAGCTAAGCCCCCGAGTGTGGAAGATGTCCGCACTCGGAGTAGTTTTTGACTTAGGTGATACAGAACCGCGGCTAAGCCCGCGAGTGTGGAGGATGTCCGCACTCAGAGTAGTTTTTGACTTTGGTGATACGGAATCGCAACTAAGCCCCCGAGTGTGGAGGATGTCCGCATTCGGAGTAGTTTTTGACTTAGGCGAAATAGAATCGCAGCTAAGCCCCGAGTGTGGAGGATGTTCGCACTCGGAGTAGTTTTTGACTTAGGCGATACGGAATCGCGGCTAAGCCGCCGAGTGTGAAGGATATCTGCACTCGGAGTAGATTTTTGACTTAGGCGATACGGAATCGCAGCTAAGCCCCGAGTGTGGAGGATGTCCGCACTCAGAGTAATTTTTGACTTAGGCAATACGGAATCGCAGCTAAGCCCCCGAGAGTGGAGGATGTCCGCACTCGTAGTAGTTTTTGATTTAGGCGATACAGAATCACAGCTAAGCCCCCGAGTTTGGAGGATGTCCGCACTCGGAGTAGTTTTTGACTTAGGTGATACGGAATCGTAGCTAAGCCCCCGAGTGTGGAGGATGTCCGCACTCGGGAAGTTTTTGACTTAGGGATACGGAATCGCAGCTAAGCCCCCGAGTGTGGAGGATGTCCGCACTCAGAGTAGTTTTTGACTTAGGCGATACGGAATCGCAGCTAAGCCCCCAAGTGTGGAGGATGTCCGCACTCGGGGTAGTTTTTGACTTAGACGATACGGAATCATAGCTAAGCCTCCAAGTGTGGAGGATGTCCGCACTCGGAGTAGTTTTTGACTTAGGCGATACGGAAACACAGCTAGGCCCCCAAGTGTGGAGGATGTCCGCACTCGGGGTAGTTTTTGACTTAGGCGATACGAAATCGCAGCTAAGCCCGCGAGTGTGCAGGATGTCCGCTCTCGGCGTAGTTTTTGACTTAGGCGATAAGGAATCGTAGCTAAGCCCCCGAGTGTGGAAGATGTCCGCACTCGGAGTAGTTTTTGACTTTGGCGATACAGAACCGCAGCTAAGCCCGCGAGTGTGGAGGATGTCCGCACTCAGAGTAGTTTTTGACTTTGGTGATACGGAATCGCGGCTAAGCCCTCGAGTGTGGAGCATGTCCGCACTCGGAGTAGTTTTTGACTTAGGCAATTCGGAATCGCAGCTAAGCCCCGGAGTCTGGAGGATGTCCGCACTCGGAGTAGTTTTTGACTTAGGCGATACGAAATCGCAGCTAAGCCCCCGAGTGTGGAGGATGTCCGCACTCGGAGTAGTTTTTGACTTAGGCGATACGGAATCGCAGCTAAGCCCCCCGAGTGTGGAGGATGTCCGCACTCAGAGTAGTTTCTGACTTAGGCGATACGGAATCGCGGCTAAGCCCCCGAGTGTGAAGGATGTCTGCACTCGGAGTAGTTTTTGACTTAGGCGATACGGAATCGTAGCTAAGCCCCGAGTGTGGAGGATGTCCGCACTCGGAGTAGTTTTTTACTTAGGCTATACGTAATCGCAGCTAAGCCCCCGAGTGTGGAGGATGTGTGCACTCGGAGTAGTTTTTGACTTAGGCGATATGGAATCGCAGCTAAGCCCCCCGAGTGTGGAGGATGTCCGCACTTGGAGTAGTTTTTGACTTAGGCGATACGGAATCGCGGCTAAGCCCCCGAGTGTGAAGGATGTCTGCACTCGGAGTAGTTTTTGACTTACGCGATACGGAATCGCAGCTAAGCCCCCGAGTGTGGAGGATGTTCGCACTCGGAGTAGTTTTTTACTTAGGCTATACGGAATCGCAGCTAAGCCCCCGAGTGTGGAGGATGTGTGCACTCGGAGTAGTTTTTGACTTAGGCGATATGGAATCGCAGCTAAGCCCCCTGAGCGTGGAGGATGTCCGCACTCGGAGTAGTTTTTGACTTAGGCGATACGGAATCGCGGCTAAGCCCCTGAGTGTGAAGGATGTCCGCACTCGGAGTAGTTTTTGACTTAGGCGATACGAAATCGCAGCTAAGCCCGCGAGTGTGCAGGATGTCCGCTCTCGGCGTAGTTTTTGACTTAGGCGATAAGGAATCGTAGCTAAGCCCCCGAGTGTGGAAGATGTCCGCACTCGGAGTAGTTTTTGACTTAGGCGATACAGAACCGCAGCTAAGCCCGCGAGTGTGTAGGCTGTCCGCACTCAGAGTAGTTTTTGACTTTGGTGATACGGAATCGCAGCTAAGCCCCCGAGTGTGGAGGATGTCCGCATTGGGAGTAGTTTTTGACTTAGGGGAAACAGAATCGCAGCTAAGCCCCCGAGTGTGGAGGATGTTCGCACTCGGAGTAGTTTTTGACTTAGGCGATACGAAGTCGTAGCTAAGCCCCCGAGAGTGGAGGATGTCCGCACTCGGAGTAGTTTTTTACTTAGGCGATACGGAACCGCAGCAAAGCCCGCGAGTGTGGAGGATGTCCGCACTCAGAGTAGTTTTTGACTTTGGTGATACGGAATCGTAGCTAAGCCCTCGAGTGTGGAGCATGTCCGCACTCGGAGTAGTTTTTGACTTAGGCGATTCGGAATCGCAGCTAAGCCCCGGAGTGTGGAGGATGTCCACACTCGGAGTAGTTTTTGACTTAGGCGATACGGAATCGCAGCTAAGCCCCCCAAGTGTGGAGGATGTCCGCACTCAGAGTAGTTTTTGACTTAGGCGATACGGAATCGCGGCTAAGCCCCCGAGTGTGAAGGATGTCTGCACTCGGAGTAGTTTTTGACTTAGGCGATACGGAATCGTAGCTAAGCCCCGAGTGTGGAGGATGTCCGCACTCAGAATAGTTTTTGAGTTAGGTAATACGGAATCGCAGCTAAGCCCCCGAGTGTGGACGATGTCCGCACTCGGAGTAGTTTTTGACTTAGGTGATACGGAATCACAGCTAAGCCCCAGAGTCTGGAGGATGTCCGCACTTGGAGTAGTTTTTGACTTAGGTGATACGGAATCGCAGCGAAGCCCCCGAGTGTAGAGAATGTCCGCACTCGGGAAGTTTTTGACTTAAGGGATACGGAATCGCAGCCAAGCCCCCGAGTGTGGAGGATGTCCGCACTCAGAGTAGTTTTTGACTTAGGCGATACGGAATCGCAGCTAAGCCCCCGAGTGTGGAGGATGTCCACACTCAGAGTAATTTTTGACTTAGGCGATACGGAATCACAACAAAGCCCCCAAGTGTGGAGGATGTCTGCACTCGGAGTAGTTTTTGGCTTAGGCGATACAGAATTCTAGCTAAGCCCCCGAGTGTGGAGGATGTCCGCACTCGGAGTAGTTTTTGACTTAGGCGATACAGAATCGCACCTAAGCCCCTAGGTGTGGAGGATGTCCGCACGGTAGTTTTTGACTTAGGTGATACGGAACCGCAGCTAAGCCCCCGAGTGTGGAGGATGTCCGCACTCGGAGTAGTTTTTGACTAAGGCGATACGAAATCGCAGCTAAGCCCGTGAGTGTGCAGGATGTCCGCACTCGGCGTAGTTTTTGAATTAGGCGATAAGGAATCATAGCTAAGCCCCCGAGTGTGGAAGATGTCCGCACTCGGAGTAGTTTTTGACTTAGGTGATACAGAACCGCGGCTAAGCCCGCGAGTGTGGAGGATGTCCGCACTCAGAGTAGTTTTTGACTTTGGTGATACGGAATCGCAACTAAGCCCCCGAGTGTGGAGGATGTCCGCATTCGGAGTAGTTTTTGACTTAGGCGAAACAGAATAGCAGCTAAGCCCCGAGTGTGGAGGATGTTCGCACTCGGAGTAGTTTTTGACTTAGGCTATACGGAATCGCGGCTAAGCCACCGAGTGTGAAGGATGTCTGCACTCGGAGTAGATTTTTGACTTAGGCGATACGGAATCGCAGCTAAGCCCCGAGTGTGGAGGATGTCCGCACTCAGAGTAATTTTTGACTTAGGCAATACGGAATCGCAGCTAAGCCCCCGAGAGTGGAGGATGTCCGCACTCGTAGTAGTTTTTGATTTAGGCGATATAGAATCATAGCTAAGCCCCCGAGTTTGGAGGATGTCCGCACTCGGAGTAGTTTTTGACTTAGGTGATACGGAATCGTAGCTAAGCCCCCGAGTGTGGAGGATGTCCGCACTCGGGAAGTTTTTCACTTAGCGATACGGAATCGCAGCTAAGCCCCCGAGTGTGGAGGATGTCCGCACTCAGAGTAGTTTTTGACTTAGGCGATACGGAATCGCAGCTAAGCCCCCAAGTGTGGAGGATGTCCGCACTCGGGGTAGTTTTTGACTTAGGCGATACGGAATCATAGCTAAGCCTCCAAGTGTGGAGGATGTCCGCACTCGGAGTAGTTTTTGACTTAGGCGATACGGAAACACAGCTAGGCCCCCAAGTGTGGAGGATGTCCGCACTCGGGGTAGTTTTTGACATAGGCGATACGAAATCGCAGCTAAGCCCGCGAGTGTGCAGGATGTCCGCTCTCGGCGTAGTTTTTGACTTAGGCGATAAGGAATCGTAGCTAAGCCCCCGAGTGTGGAAGATGTCCGCACTCGGAGTAGTTTTTGACTTAGGTGATACAGAACCGCGGCTAAGCCCGCGAGTGTGGAGGATGTCCGCACTCAGAGTAGTTTTTGACTTTGGTGATACGGAATCGCAACTAAGCCCCCAGGTGTGGAGGATGTCCGCATTCGGAGTAGTTTTTGACTTAGGCGATACGGAATCGCAGCTAAGCCCCCGAGTGTGGAGGATGTTGGCACTCGGAGTAGTTTTTGACTTAGGCGATACGAAGTCGGAGCTAAGCCCCCGAGTGTGGACGATGTCCGCACTCGGACTAGTTTTTTACTTAGGCGATACGGAACAGCAGCAAAGCCCGCGAGCGTGGAGGATGTCCACACTCAGAGTAGTTTTTGACTTTGGTGATACGGAATCGCAGCTAAGCCCTCGAGTGTGGAGCATGTCCGCACTCGGAGTAGTTTTTGACTTAGGCAATTCGGAATCGCAGCTAAGCCCCGAAGTGTGGAGGATGTCCGCACTCGGAGTAGTTTTTGACTTAGGCGATACGAAATCGCAGCTAAGCCCCCGAGTGTGGAGGATGTCCGCACTCGGAGTAGTTTTTGACTTAGGCAATACGGAATCGCAGCTAAGACCCCCGAGTGTGCAGGATGTCCGCACTCAGAGTAGTTTCTGACTTAGGCGATACGGAATCGCGGCTAAGCCCCCGAGTGTGAAGGATGTCTGCACTCGGAGTAGTTTTTGACTTAGGCGATACGGAATCGTAGCTAAGCCCCGAGTGTGGAGGATGTCCGCACTCAGAATAGTTTTTGACTTAGGCAATACGGAATCGCAGCTAAGCCCCCGAGTGTGGAGGATGTCCGCACTCGGAGTAGTTTTTGACTTAGGTGATACGAAATCACAGCTAAGCCCCCGAGTGTGGAGGATGTCCGCACTTGGAGTAGTTTTTGACTTAGGTGATGCGGAATCGCAGCGAAGCCCCCGAGTGTAGAGAATGTCCGCACTCGGGAAGTTTTTGACTTAGGGGATACGGAATGGCAGCCAAGCCCCCGAGTGTGGAGGATGTCCGCACTCAGAGTAGTTTTTGACTTAGGCGATACGGAATCGCAGCTAAGCCCCCAAGTGTGGAGGATGTCCACACTCAGAGTAATTTTTGACTTAGGCGATACGGAATCACAACAAAGCCCCCAAGTATGGAGGATGTCTGCACTCGGAGTAGTTTCTGGGTTAGGCGATACGGAATTCTAGCTAAGCCCCCGAGTGTGGAGGATGTCCGCACTCGGAGCAGTTTTTGACTTAGGCGATACAGAATCGCACCTAAGCCCCCAGGTGTGGAGGATGTCCGTAGGGTAGTTTTCGACTTAGGCGATACGGAACCGCAGCTAAGCCCCCGAGTGTGGAGGATGTCCGCACTCGGAGTAGTTTTTGACTTAGGCGATACGAAATCGCGGCTAAGCCCGAGAGTGTGCAGGATGTCCGCACTCGGCGTAGTTTTTGAATTAGGCGATAAGGAATCGTAGCTAAGCCCCCGAGTGTTGACGATGTCCGCACTCGGAGTAGTTTTTGCCTTAGGCGATACAGAACCGCGGTAAGCCCGCGAGTGTGGAGGATGTCCGCACTCAGAGTAGTTTTTGACTTTGGTGATACGGAATCGCAACTAAGCCCCCGAGTGTGGAGGATGTCTGCATTGGGAGTAGTTTTTGACTTAGGGGAAACAGAATCGCAGCTAAGCCCCCGAGTGTGGAGGATGTTCGCACTCGGAGTAGTTTTTGACTTAGGCGATACGAAGTCGCAGCTAAGCCCCCGAGTGTGGAGGATTTCCGCACTCGGAGTAGTTTTTTACTTAGGCGATACGAAATCATAGCTAAGCCTCCAAGTGTGGAGGATGTCCGCACTCGGGATAGTTTTTGACTTAGGCGATACGATAACGCAGCTAAGCCCCCGAGTGTGCAGGATGTCCGCACTCGGAGTAGTTTTTGACTTAGGCAATAAGGAATCATAGCTAAGCCCCCGAGTGTGGAACATGTCCGCACTCAGAGTAGTTTTTGACTTAGGCAATACAGAATCGCAGCTAAGCCCCCGAGTGTGGAGGATGTCCGCACTCGGGAAGTTTTTCACTTAGCGATACGGAATCGCAGCTAAGCCCCCGAGTGTGGAGGATGTCCGCACTCAGAGTAGTTTTTGACTTAGGCGATACGGAATCGCAGCTAAGCCCCCAAGTGTGGAGGATGTCCGCACTCGGGGTAGTTTTTGACTTAGGCGATACGGAATCATAGCTAAGCCTCCAAGTGTGGAGGATGTCCGCACTCGGAGTAGTTTTTGACTTAGGCGATACGGAAACACAGCTAGGCCCCCAAGTGTGGAGGATGTCCGCACTCGGGGTAGTTTTTGACATAGGCGATACGAAATCGCAGCTAAGCCCGCGAGTGTGCAGGATGTCCGCTCTCGGCGTAGTTTTTGACTTAGGCGATAAGGAATCGTAGCTAAGCCCCCGAGTGTGGAAGATGTCCGCACTCGGAGTAGTTTTTGACTTAGGTGATACAGAACCGCGGCTAAGCCCGCGAGTGTGGAGGATGTCCGCACTCAGAGTAGTTTTTGACTTTGGTGATACGGAATCGCAACTAAGCCCCCAGGTGTGGAGGATGTCCGCATTCGGAGTAGTTTTTGACTTAGGCGATACGGAATCGCAGCTAAGCCCCCGAGTGTGGAGGATGTTGGCACTCGGAGTAGTTTTTGACTTAGGCGATACGAAGTCGGAGCTAAGCCCCCGAGTGTGGACGATGTCCGCACTCGGACTAGTTTTTTACTTAGGCGATACGGAACAGCAGCAAAGCCCGCGAGCGTGGAGGATGTCCACACTCAGAGTAGTTTTTGACTTTGGTGATACGGAATCGCAGCTAAGCCCTCGAGTGTGGAGCATGTCCGCACTCGGAGTAGTTTTTGACTTAGGCAATTCGGAATCGCAGCTAAGCCCCGAAGTGTGGAGGATGTCCGCACTCGGAGTAGTTTTTGACTTAGGCGATACGAAATCGCAGCTAAGCCCCCGAGTGTGGAGGATGTCCGCACTCGGAGTAGTTTTTGACTTAGGCAATACGGAATCGCAGCTAAGACCCCCGAGTGTGCAGGATGTCCGCACTCAGAGTAGTTTCTGACTTAGGCGATACGGAATCGCGGCTAAGCCCCCGAGTGTGAAGGATGTCTGCACTCGGAGTAGTTTTTGACTTAGGCGATACGGAATCGTAGCTAAGCCCCGAGTGTGGAGGATGTCCGCACTCAGAATAGTTTTTGACTTAGGCAATACGGAATCGCAGCTAAGCCCCCGAGTGTGGAGGATGTCCGCACTCGGAGTAGTTTTTGACTTAGGTGATACGAAATCACAGCTAAGCCCCCGAGTGTGGAGGATGTCCGCACTTGGAGTAGTTTTTGACTTAGGTGATGCGGAATCGCAGCGAAGCCCCCGAGTGTAGAGAATGTCCGCACTCGGGAAGTTTTTGACTTAGGGGATACGGAATGGCAGCCAAGCCCCCGAGTGTGGAGGATGTCCGCACTCAGAGTAGTTTTTGACTTAGGCGATACGGAATCGCAGCTAAGCCCCCAAGTGTGGAGGATGTCCACACTCAGAGTAATTTTTGACTTAGGCGATACGGAATCACAACAAAGCCCCCAAGTATGGAGGATGTCTGCACTCGGAGTAGTTTCTGGGTTAGGCGATACGGAATTCTAGCTAAGCCCCCGAGTGTGGAGGATGTCCGCACTCGGAGCAGTTTTTGACTTAGGCGATACAGAATCGCACCTAAGCCCCCAGGTGTGGAGGATGTCCGTAGGGTAGTTTTCGACTTAGGCGATACGGAACCGCAGCTAAGCCCCCGAGTGTGGAGGATGTCCGCACTCGGAGTAGTTTTTGACTTAGGCGATACGAAATCGCGGCTAAGCCCGAGAGTGTGCAGGATGTCCGCACTCGGCGTAGTTTTTGAATTAGGCGATAAGGAATCGTAGCTAAGCCCCCGAGTGTTGACGATGTCCGCACTCGGAGTAGTTTTTGCCTTAGGCGATACAGAACCGCGGTAAGCCCGCGAGTGTGGAGGATGTCCGCACTCAGAGTAGTTTTTGACTTTGGTGATACGGAATCGCAACTAAGCCCCCGAGTGTGGAGGATGTCTGCATTGGGAGTAGTTTTTGACTTAGGGGAAACAGAATCGCAGCTAAGCCCCCGAGTGTGGAGGATGTTCGCACTCGGAGTAGTTTTTGACTTAGGCGATACGAAGTCGCAGCTAAGCCCCCGAGTGTGGAGGATTTCCGCACTCGGAGTAGTTTTTTACTTAGGCGATACGAAATCATAGCTAAGCCTCCAAGTGTGGAGGATGTCCGCACTCGGGATAGTTTTTGACTTAGGCGATACGATAACGCAGCTAAGCCCCCGAGTGTGCAGGATGTCCGCACTCGGAGTAGTTTTTGACTTAGGCAATAAGGAATCATAGCTAAGCCCCCGAGTGTGGAACATGTCCGCACTCAGAGTAGTTTTTGACTTAGGCAATACAGAATCGCAGCTAAGCCCCCGAGTGTGGAGGATGTCCGCACTCGGGAAGTTTTTCACTTAGCGATACGGAATCGCAGCTAAGCCCCCGAGTGTGGAGGATGTCCGCACTCAGAGTAGTTTTTGACTTAGGCGATACGGAATCGCAGCTAAGCCCCCAAGTGTGGAGGATGTCCGCACTCGGGGTAGTTTTTGACTTAGGCGATACGGAATCATAGCTAAGCCTCCAAGTGTGGAGGATGTCCGCACTCGGAGTAGTTTTTGACTTAGGCGATACGGAAACACAGCTAGGCCCCCAAGTGTGGAGGATGTCCGCACTCGGGGTAGTTTTTGACATAGGCGATACGAAATCGCAGCTAAGCCCGCGAGTGTGCAGGATGTCCGCTCTCGGCGTAGTTTTTGACTTAGGCGATAAGGAATCGTAGCTAAGCCCCCGAGTGTGGAAGATGTCCGCACTCGGAGTAGTTTTTGACTTAGGTGATACAGAACCGCGGCTAAGCCCGCGAGTGTGGAGGATGTCCGCACTCAGAGTAGTTTTTGACTTTGGTGATACGGAATCGCAACTAAGCCCCCAGGTGTGGAGGATGTCCGCATTCGGAGTAGTTTTTGACTTAGGCGATACGGAATCGCAGCTAAGCCCCCGAGTGTGGAGGATGTTGGCACTCGGAGTAGTTTTTGACTTAGGCGATACGAAGTCGGAGCTAAGCCCCCGAGTGTGGACGATGTCCGCACTCGGACTAGTTTTTTACTTAGGCGATACGGAACAGCAGCAAAGCCCGCGAGCGTGGAGGATGTCCACACTCAGAGTAGTTTTTGACTTTGGTGATACGGAATCGCAGCTAAGCCCTCGAGTGTGGAGCATGTCCGCACTCGGAGTAGTTTTTGACTTAGGCAATTCGGAATCGCAGCTAAGCCCCGAAGTGTGGAGGATGTCCGCACTCGGAGTAGTTTTTGACTTAGGCGATACGAAATCGCAGCTAAGCCCCCGAGTGTGGAGGATGTCCGCACTCGGAGTAGTTTTTGACTTAGGCAATACGGAATCGCAGCTAAGACCCCCGAGTGTGCAGGATGTCCGCACTCAGAGTAGTTTCTGACTTAGGCGATACGGAATCGCGGCTAAGCCCCCGAGTGTGAAGGATGTCTGCACTCGGAGTAGTTTTTGACTTAGGCGATACGGAATCGTAGCTAAGCCCCGAGTGTGGAGGATGTCCGCACTCAGAATAGTTTTTGACTTAGGCAATACGGAATCGCAGCTAAGCCCCCGAGTGTGGAGGATGTCCGCACTCGGAGTAGTTTTTGACTTAGGTGATACGAAATCACAGCTAAGCCCCCGAGTGTGGAGGATGTCCGCACTTGGAGTAGTTTTTGACTTAGGTGATGCGGAATCGCAGCGAAGCCCCCGAGTGTAGAGAATGTCCGCACTCGGGAAGTTTTTGACTTAGGGGATACGGAATGGCAGCCAAGCCCCCGAGTGTGGAGGATGTCCGCACTCAGAGTAGTTTTTGACTTAGGCGATACGGAATCGCAGCTAAGCCCCCAAGTGTGGAGGATGTCCACACTCAGAGTAATTTTTGACTTAGGCGATACGGAATCACAACAAAGCCCCCAAGTATGGAGGATGTCTGCACTCGGAGTAGTTTCTGGGTTAGGCGATACGGAATTCTAGCTAAGCCCCCGAGTGTGGAGGATGTCCGCACTCGGAGCAGTTTTTGACTTAGGCGATACAGAATCGCACCTAAGCCCCCAGGTGTGGAGGATGTCCGTAGGGTAGTTTTCGACTTAGGCGATACGGAACCGCAGCTAAGCCCCCGAGTGTGGAGGATGTCCGCACTCGGAGTAGTTTTTGACTTAGGCGATACGAAATCGCGGCTAAGCCCGAGAGTGTGCAGGATGTCCGCACTCGGCGTAGTTTTTGAATTAGGCGATAAGGAATCGTAGCTAAGCCCCCGAGTGTTGACGATGTCCGCACTCGGAGTAGTTTTTGCCTTAGGCGATACAGAACCGCGGTAAGCCCGCGAGTGTGGAGGATGTCCGCACTCAGAGTAGTTTTTGACTTTGGTGATACGGAATCGCAACTAAGCCCCCGAGTGTGGAGGATGTCTGCATTGGGAGTAGTTTTTGACTTAGGGGAAACAGAATCGCAGCTAAGCCCCCGAGTGTGGAGGATGTTCGCACTCGGAGTAGTTTTTGACTTAGGCGATACGAAGTCGCAGCTAAGCCCCCGAGTGTGGAGGATTTCCGCACTCGGAGTAGTTTTTTACTTAGGCGATACGAAATCATAGCTAAGCCTCCAAGTGTGGAGGATGTCCGCACTCGGGATAGTTTTTGACTTAGGCGATACGATAACGCAGCTAAGCCCCCGAGTGTGCAGGATGTCCGCACTCGGAGTAGTTTTTGACTTAGGCAATAAGGAATCATAGCTAAGCCCCCGAGTGTGGAACATGTCCGCACTCAGAGTAGTTTTTGACTTAGGCAATACAGAATCGCAGCTAAGCCCCCGAGTGTGGAGGATGTCCGCACTTGGGAAGTTTTTGACTTAGGGGATACGGAATCGCAGCTAAGCCCCCGAGTGTGGAGGATGTCCGCACTCAGAGTAGTTTTTGACTTAGGCGATACGGAATCGCAGCTAAGCCCCCAAGTGTGGAGGATGTCCGCACTCGGGGTAGTTTTTTACTTAGGCGATACGGAATCATACCTAAGCCTCCAAGTGTGAAGGATGTCTGCACTCGGAGTAGTTTTTGACTTAGGCGATACGAAAACACAGCTAAGCCCCCAAGTGTGGAGGATGTCCGCACTCGGGGTTGTTTTTGACTTAGGCGATACGGAATCATAGCTAAGCCTCCAAGTGTGGAGGATGTCCGCACTCGGAATAGTTTTTGACTTAGGCGATACGATAACGCAGCTAAGCCCCCGAGTGAGCAGGATGTCCGCACTCGGAGTAGTTTTTGACTTAAGCAATAAGGAATCAAAGCTAAGCCCCCGAGTGTGGAAGATGTCCGCACTCAGAGTTGTTCTTGACTTAGGCAATACGGAATCGCAGCCAAGCCCCCGAGTGTGGAGGATGTCTGCATTCGGGGTAGTTTTTGATTTAGGCGATACAAAATCACAGCTCAGCCCCCGAGTGTGGAGGATGTCCGCACTCGGAGTAGTTTTTGACTTAGGTGATATGGAATCACAGCTAAGCCCCCGAGTGTGGAGGATGTCCGCACTTGGAGTAGTTTTTGACTTAGGTGAAACGGAATCGCAGCTAAGCCCCCGAGTGTAGAGGATGTCCGCACTCGGGAAGTTTTTGACTTAGGGGATACGTAATCGCAGCTAAGCCCCCGAGTGTGGAGGATGTCCGCACTCAGAATAGTTTTTGACTTAGGCAATACGGAATCGCAGCTAAGCCCCCGAGTGTGGAGGATGTCCACACTCGGAGTAGTTTTTGACTTAGGCGATACCGAACCGCAGCTAAGCCCGCGAGTGTGGTGGATGGCCGCACTCAGAGTAGTTTTTGACTTTGGTGATACGGAATTGCAGCTAAGCCCCCGAGTGTGGAGGATGTCCGCATTCGGAGTAGTTTTTGACTTAGGAGAAACAGAATCGCAGCTAAGCCCCCGAGTGTGGAGGATGTTCGCACTCAGAATAGTTTTTGAGTTAGGCAATACGGAATCGCAGCTAAGCCCCCGAGTGTGGAGGATGTCCGCACTCGGAGTAGTTTTTGACTTAGGTGATACGGAATCACAGCTAAGCCCCCGAGTGTGGAGGATGTCCGCACTTGGAGTAGTTTTTGACTTAGGTGATACGGAATCGCAGCGAAGCCCCCGAGTGTAGAGAATGTCCGCACTCGGGAAGCTTTTGACTTAGGGGATACGGAATCGCAGCCAAGCCCCCGAGTGTGGAGGATGTCCGCACTCAGAGTAGTTTTTGACTTAGGCGATACGGAATCGCAGCTAAGCCCCCGAGTGTGGAGGATGTCCACACTCAGAGTAATTTTTGACTTAGGCGATACGGAATCACAACAAAGCCCCCAAGTATGGAGGATGTCTGCACTCGGAGTAGTTTCTGGGTTAGGCGATACGGAATTCTAGCTAAGCCCCCGAGTGTGGAGGATGTCCGCACTCGGAGTAGTTTTTGACTTAGGCGATACAGAATCGCACCTAAGCCCCCAGGTGTGGAGGATGTCCGTAGGGTAGTTTTCGACTTAGGCGATACGGAACCGCAGCTAAGCCCCCGAGTGTGGAGGATGTCCGCACTCGGAGTAGTTTTTGACTTAGGCGATACGAAATCGCGGCTAAGCCCGAGAGTGTGCAGGATGTCCGCACTCGGCGTAGTTTTTGAATTAGGCGATAAGGAATCGTAGCTAAGCCCCCGAGTGTTGACGATGTCCGCACTCGGAGTAGTTTTTGCCTTAGGCGATACAGAACCGCGGTAAGCCCGCGAGTGTGGAGGATGTCCGCACTCAGAGTAGTTTTTGACTTTGGTGATACGGAATCGCAACTAAGCCCCCGAGTGTGGAGGATGTCTGCATTGGGAGTAGTTTTTGACTTAGGGGAAACAGAATCGCAGCTAAGCCCCCGAGTGTGGAGGATGTTCGCACTCGGAGTAGTTTTTGACTTAGGCGATACGAAGTCGCAGCTAAGCCCCCGAGTGTGGAGGATTTCCGCACTCGGAGTAGTTTTTTACTTAGGCGATACGAAATCATAGCTAAGCCTCCAAGTGTGGAGGATGTCCGCACTCGGGATAGTTTTTGACTTAGGCGATACGATAACGCAGCTAAGCCCCCGAGTGTGCAGGATGTCCGCACTCGGAGTAGTTTTTGACTTAGGCAATAAGGAATCATAGCTAAGCCCCCGAGTGTGGAACATGTCCGCACTCAGAGTAGTTTTTGACTTAGGCAATACAGAATCGCAGCTAAGCCCCCGAGTGTGGAGGATGTCCGCACTTGGGAAGTTTTTGACTTAGGGGATACGGAATCGCAGCTAAGCCCCCGAGTGTGGAGGATGTCCGCACTCAGAGTAGTTTTTGACTTAGGCGATACGGAATCGCAGCTAAGCCCCCAAGTGTGGAGGATGTCCGCACTCGGGGTAGTTTTTTACTTAGGCGATACGGAATCATACCTAAGCCTCCAAGTGTGAAGGATGTCTGCACTCGGAGTAGTTTTTGACTTAGGCGATACGAAAACACAGCTAAGCCCCCAAGTGTGGAGGATGTCCGCACTCGGGGTTGTTTTTGACTTAGGCGATACGGAATCATAGCTAAGCCTCCAAGTGTGGAGGATGTCCGCACTCGGAATAGTTTTTGACTTAGGCGATACGATAACGCAGCTAAGCCCCCGAGTGAGCAGGATGTCCGCACTCGGAGTAGTTTTTGACTTAAGCAATAAGGAATCAAAGCTAAGCCCCCGAGTGTGGAAGATGTCCGCACTCAGAGTTGTTCTTGACTTAGGCAATACGGAATCGCAGCCAAGCCCCCGAGTGTGGAGGATGTCTGCATTCGGGGTAGTTTTTGATTTAGGCGATACAAAATCACAGCTCAGCCCCCGAGTGTGGAGGATGTCCGCACTCGGAGTAGTTTTTGACTTAGGTGATATGGAATCACAGCTAAGCCCCCGAGTGTGGAGGATGTCCGCACTTGGAGTAGTTTTTGACTTAGGTGAAACGGAATCGCAGCTAAGCCCCCGAGTGTAGAGGATGTCCGCACTCGGGAAGTTTTTGACTTAGGGGATACGTAATCGCAGCTAAGCCCCCGAGTGTGGAGGATGTCCGCACTCAGAATAGTTTTTGACTTAGGCAATACGGAATCGCAGCTAAGCCCCCGAGTGTGGAGGATGTCCACACTCGGAGTAGTTTTTGACTTAGGCGATACCGAACCGCAGCTAAGCCCGCGAGTGTGGTGGATGGCCGCACTCAGAGTAGTTTTTGACTTTGGTGATACGGAATTGCAGCTAAGCCCCCGAGTGTGGAGGATGTCCGCATTCGGAGTAGTTTTTGACTTAGGAGAAACAGAATCGCAGCTAAGCCCCCGAGTGTGGAGGATGTTCGCACTTGGAGTAGTTTTTGACTTAGGCGATACGGAATCGCGGCTAAGCCCCCGAGTGTGAAGGATGTCTGCCCTCGGAGTAGTTTTTGACTTAGGCGATACGGAATCGCAGCTAAGCCCCGAGTGTGGAGGATGTCCGCACTCAAAGTAATTTTTGACTTAGGCAATACAGAATCGAAGCTAAGCCCCCGAGAGTGGAGGATGTCCGCACTCATAGTATTTTTGATTTAGGCTATACAGAATCACAGCTAAGCCCCCGAGTGTGGAGGATGTCCGCACTTGGAGTAGTTTTTGACTTAGGTGGTACGGAATCGCAGCTAAGCCCCCGAGTGTAGAGGATGTCCGCGCTCGGGCAGTTTTTGACTTAGGGGATACGGAATCGCAGCTAGGCCCCCGAGTGTGGAGGATGTCTGCACTCAGAGTTGTTTTTCACTTAGGCAATACGGAATCGCAGCTAAGCCCCCGAGTGTGGAGGATGTCCACACTCGTAGTAGTTTTTGACTTAGGCGATACGGAATCGCAGCTAAGCCCCCGAGTGTGGAGGATGTCCGCACTCGGAGTAGTTTTTGACTTAGGCGATACGGAATTCCAGCTAAGCCCCCGAGTGTGGAGGATGTCCGCTCTCGGAGTAGTTTTTGATTCAGGCGATACGGAATCACACCTAAGCCCCCAAGTGTGGAGTTTGTCCTCACTCGTGGTAGTTTTTGACTTAGGCGACACGGAACCGCAGCTAAGCCCCCGAGTGTGGAGGATGTCCGCACTCAGAGTAGTTTTTGACTTAGGCGATACGGAATCGCAGCTAAGCCCCCGAGTGTGGAGGATGTCCGCACTCGGAGTAGTTTTTTACTTAGGCTATACGGAATCGCAGCTAAGCCCCCGAGTGTGGAGGATGTGTGCACTCGGAGTACTTTTTGACTTAGGAGATATGGAATCGCAGCTAAGCCCCCCGAGTGTGGAGGATGTCCGCACTCGGAGTAGTTTTTGACTGAGGCGATACGGAATCGCGGCTAAGCCCCTGAGTGTGAAGGATGTCCGCACTGGGAGTAGTTTTTGACTTAGGCGATACGAAATCACAGCTAAGCCCCGAGTGTGGAGGATGTCGGCACTCGGAGTAGTTTTTGACTTAGGCGATACGGAATCGCAGCTAAGCCCCCCGAGTGTGGAGGATGTCCGCACTCAGAGTAGTTTTTGACTTAGGCGATACGGAATCGCGGCTAAGCCCTCGAGTGTGACGGATGTCTGCACTCGGAGTAGTTTTTGACTTAGGCGATACGGAATCGTAGCTAAGCCCCGAGTGTGGAGGATGTCCGCACTCAGAATAGTTTTTGACTTAGGCAATACGGAATCGCAGCTAAGCCCCCGAGTGTGGAGGATGTCCGCACTCGGAGTAGTTTTTGAGTTAGGCGATACAGAATCACAGCTAAGCCCCCGAGTGTGGAGGATGTCCGCACTCGGAGTAGTTTCTGACTTAGGTGATACGGAATCACAGCTAAGCCCCCGAGTGTGGAGGATGTCCGCACTTGGAGTAGTTTTTGACTTAGGTGATACGGAATCGCAGCTAAGCCCCCGAGTGTAGAGAATGTCCGCACTCGGGAAGTTTTTGACTTAGGGGATACGGAATCGCAGCAAAGCCCCCGAGTGTGGAGGATGTCCGCACTCAGAGTATTTTTTGACTTAGGCAATACGGAATCGCAGCTAAGCCCCCGAGTGTGGAGGATGTCCACACTCGGAGTAGTTTTTGACTTAGGCGATACCGAACCGCAGCTAAGCCCGCGAGTGTGGAGGATGTCCTCTCTCAGAGTAGTTTTTTGACTTTGGTGATACGGAATCGCAGCTAAGCCCCCGGGTGTGGAGGATGTCCGCATTCAGAGTAGTTTTTGACTTAGGCGAAACAGAATCGCAGCTAAGCCCCCGAGTGTGGAGGATGTTCGCACTCGGAGTAGTTTTTGACTTAGGCGATAAGGAATCGCGGCTAAGCCCCCGAGTGTGCAGGATGTCCGCACTCGAAGTAGTTTTTGACTTAGGCAATAAGGAATCATAGCTAAGCCCCCGAGTGTGGAAGATGTCCGCACTCAGAGTAGTTTTTGACTTAGGAAATACGGAATCGCAGCTAAGCCCCCGAGTGTGGAGGATGTCCGCACTCGGAGTAGTTTTTGATTTAGGCGATACAGAATCACAGCTAAGCCGCCGAGTGTGGAGGATGTCCGCACTCGGAGTAGTTTTTGACTTAGGGGATACGGAATCATAGCTAAGCCCCCGAGTGTGGAGGATGTCCGCACTTGGAGTAGTTTTTGACTTAGGTGATACAGAATCGCAGCTAAGCCCCCGAGCGTAGAGGATGTCCGCACTCGGGATGTTTTTGACTTAGGGGATACGGAATCGCAGCTAAGCCCCCGAGTGTGGAGGATGTCCGCACTCAGAGTATTTTTTGACTTAGGCAATACGGAATCGCAGATAAGCCCCCGAGTGTGGAGGATGTCCACACTCGGAGTAGTTTTTTGACTTAGGCGATACCGAACCGCAGCTAAGCCCGCGAGTGTGGAGGATGTCCGCACTCAGAGTAGTTTTTGACTTTGGTGATACGGAATCGCAGCTAAGCCCCCGAGTGTGGAGGATGTCCGCATTCGGAGTAGTTTTTGACTTAGGCAAAACAGAATCGCAGGTAAGCCCCCGAGTGTGGAGGATGTTCGCACTCGGAGTAGTTTTTGACTTAGGCGATACGGAATCGCGGCTAAGCCCCCGAGTGTGAAGGATGTCTGCACTCGGAGTAGTTTTTGACTTAGGCGATACAGAATCGCAGCTAAGCCCCGAGTGTGGAGGATGTCCGCACTCAGAGTAATTTTTGACTTAGGCAATACAGAATCGAAGCTAAGCCCCCGAGAGTGGAGGATGTCCGCACTTGTAGTAGTTTTTGATTTAGGCTATACAGAATCACAGCTAAGCCCCCGAGTGTGGAGGATGTCCGCACTCGGAGTAGTTTTTGACTTAGGTGATACGGAATCGCAGCTAAGCCCCCGAGTGTGGAGGATGTCCGCACTCGGAGTAGTTTTTGACTTAGGTGATACGGAATCGCAGCTAAGCCCCCGAGTGTGGAGGATGTCCGCACTTGGAGTAGTTTTTGACTTAGGTGGTACGGAATCGCAGCTAAGCCCCCGAGTGTAGAGGATGTCCGCGCTCGGGTAGTTTTTGACTTAGGGGATACGGAATCACAGCTAAGCCCCCGAGTGTGGAGGATGTCTACACTCAGAGTTGTTTTTGACTTAGGCAATACGGATTCGCAGCTAACCCCCGAGTGTGGAGGATGTCCACACTCAGAGTGGTTTTTGACTTACGCGATACAGAATCACAGCTAAACCCCCGAGTGTGGAGGATGTCCGCACTCGGAGTAGTTTTTGACTTTGGCAATACGGAATTCCAGCTAAGCCCCCGAGTGTGGAGGATGTCCGCTCTCTGAGTAGTTTTTGACTTAGGCGATACGGAATCGCACCTAAGCCCCCAAGTGTGGAGGATGTCCGCACTCGGAGTAGTTTTTTACTTAGGCTATACGGAATCGCAGCTAAGCCCCCGAGTGTGGAGGATGTGTGCACTCGGAGTACTTTTTGACTTAGGAGATATGGAATCGCAGCTAAGCCCCCCGAGTGTGGAGGATGTCCGCACTCGGAGTAGTTTTTGACTGAGGCGATACGGAATCGCGGCTAAGCCCCTGAGTGTGAAGGATGTCCGCACTGGGAGTAGTTTTTGACTTAGGCGATACGAAATCACAGCTAAGCCCCGAGTGTGGAGGATGTCGGCACTCGGAGTAGTTTTTGACTTAGGCGATACGGAATCGCAGCTAAGCCCCCCGAGTGTGGAGGATGTCCGCACTCAGAGTAGTTTTTGACTTAGGCGATACGGAATCGCGGCTAAGCCCTCGAGTGTGACGGATGTCTGCACTCGGAGTAGTTTTTGACTTAGGCGATACGGAATCGTAGCTAAGCCCCGAGTGTGGAGGATGTCCGCACTCAGAATAGTTTTTGACTTAGGCAATACGGAATCGCAGCTAAGCCCCCGAGTGTGGAGGATGTCCGCACTCGGAGTAGTTTTTGAGTTAGGCGATACAGAATCACAGCTAAGCCCCCGAGTGTGGAGGATGTCCGCACTCGGAGTAGTTTCTGACTTAGGTGATAAGGAATCACAGCTAAGCCCCCGAGTGTGGAGGATGTCCGCACTTGGAGTAGTTTTTGACTTAGGTGATACGGAATCGCAGCTAAGCCCCCGAGTGTAGAGAATGTCCGCACTCGGGAAGTTTTTGACTTAGGGGATACGGAATCGCAGCAAAGCCCCCGAGTGTGGAGGATGTCCGCACTCAGAGTATTTTTTGACTTAGGCAATACGGAATCGCAGCTAAGCCCCCGAGTGTGGAGGATGTCCACACTCGGAGTAGTTTTTGACTTAGGCGATACCGAACCGCAGCTAAGCCCGCGAGTGTGGAGGATGTCCTCTCTCAGAGTAGTTTTTTGACTTTGGTGATACGGAATCGCAGCTAAGCCCCCGGGTGTGGAGGATGTCCGCATTCAGAGTAGTTTTTGACTTAGGCGAAACAGAATCGCAGCTAAGCCCCCGAGTGTGGAGGATGTTCGCACTCGGAGTAGTTTTTGACTTAGGCGATAAGGAATCGCGGCTAAGCCCCCGAGTGTGCAGGATGTCCGCACTCGGAGTAGTTTTTGACTTAGGCAATAAGGAATCATAGCTAAGCCCCCGAGTGTGGAAGATGTCCGCACTCAGAGTAGTTTTTGACTTAGGAAATACGGAATCGCAGCTAAGCCCCCGAGTGTGGAGGATGTCCGCACTCGGAGTAGTTTTTGATTTAGGCGATACAGAATCACAGCTAAGCCGCCGAGTGTGGAGGATGTCCGCACTCGGAGTAGTTTTTGACTTAGGTGATACGGAATCATAGCTAAGCCCCCGAGTGTGGAGGATGTCCGCACTTGGAGTAGTTTTTGACTTAGGTGATACAGAATCGCAGCTAAGCCCCCGAGCGTAGAGGATGTCCGCACTCGGGATGTTTTTGACTTAGGGGATACGGAATCGCAGCTAAGCCCCCGAGTGTGGAGGATGTCCGCACTCAGAGTATTTTTTGACTTAGGCAATACGGAATCGCAGATAAGCCCCCGAGTGTGGAGGATGTCCACACTCGGAGTAGTTTTTTGACTTAGGCGATACCGAACCGCAGCTAAGCCCGCGAGTGTGGAGGATGTCCGCACTCAGAGTAGTTTTTGACTTTGGTGATACGGAATCGCAGCTAAGCCCCCGAGTGTGGAGGATGTCCGCATTCGGAGTAGTTTTTGACTTAGGCAAAACAGAATCGCAGGTAAGCCCCCGAGTGTGGAGGATGTTCGCACTCGGAGTAGT
Source organism: Hordeum marinum (assembly GCA_022496015.1). Lineage (NCBI taxonomy): Eukaryota > Viridiplantae > Streptophyta > Magnoliopsida > Poales > Poaceae > Hordeum > Hordeum marinum. Next base: position 220,761,162 of record CM039672.1, read on the forward strand.
TTTTGACTTAGGCGATACGGAATCGCGGCTAAGCCCCCGAGTGTGAAGGATGTCTGCACTCGGAGTAGTTTTTGACTTAGGCGATACAGAATCGCAGCTAAGCCCCGAGTGTGGAGGATGTCCGCACTCAGAGTAATTTTTGACTTAGGCAATACAGAATCGAAGCTAAGCCCCCGAGAGTGGAGGATGTCCGCACTTGTAGTAGTTTTTGATTTAGGCTATACAGAATCACAGCTAAGCCCCCGAGTGTGGAGGATGTCCGCACTCGGAGTAGTTTTTGACTTAGGTGATACGGAATCGCAGCTAAGCCCCCGAGTGTGGAGGATGTCCGCACTCGGAGTAGTTTTTGACTTAGGTGATACGGAATCGCAGCTAAGCCCCCGAGTGTGGAGGATGTCCGCACTTGGAGTAGTTTTTGACTTAGGTGGTACGGAATCGCAGCTAAGCCCCCGAGTGTAGAGGATGTCCGCGCTCGGGTAGTTTTTGACTTAGGGGATACGGAATCACAGCTAAGCCCCCGAGTGTGGAGGATGTCTACACTCAGAGTTGTTTTTGACTTAGGCAATACGGATTCGCAGCTAACCCCCGAGTGTGGAGGATGTCCACACTCAGAGTGGTTTTTGACTTACGCGATACAGAATCACAGCTAAACCCCCGAGTGTGGAGGATGTCCGCACTCGGAGTAGTTTTTGACTTTGGCAATACGGAATTCCAGCTAAGCCCCCGAGTGTGGAGGATGTCCGCTCTCTGAGTAGTTTTTGACTTAGGCGATACGGAATCGCACCTAAACCCCCAAGTGTGGAGGATGTCCGCACTCGGAGTAGTTTTTTACTTAGGCTATACGGAATCGCAGCTAAGCCCCCGAGTGTGGAGGATGTGTGCACTCGGAGTACTTTTTGACTTAGGAGATATGGAATCGCAGCTAAGCCCCCCGAGTGTGGAGGATGTCCGCACTCGGAGTAGTTTTTGACTGAGGCGATACGGAATCGCGGCTAAGCCCCTGAGTGTGAAGGATGTCCGCACTGGGAGTAGTTTTTGACTTAGGCGATACGAAATCACAGCTAAGCCCCGAGTGTGGAGGATGTCGGCACTCGGAGTAGTTTTTGACTTAGGCGATACGGAATCGCAGCTAAGCCCCCCGAGTGTGGAGGATGTCCGCACTCAGAGTAGTTTTTGACTTAGGCGATACGGAATCGCGGCTAAGCCCTCGAGTGTGACGGATGTCTGCACTCGGAGTAGTTTTTGACTTAGGCGATACGGAATCGTAGCTAAGCCCCGAGTGTGGAGGATGTCCGCACTCAGAATAGTTTTTGACTTAGGCAATACGGAATCGCAGCTAAGCCCCCGAGTGTGGAGGATGTCCGCACTCGGAGTAGTTTTTGAGTTAGGCGATACAGAATCACAGCTAAGCCCCCGAGTGTGGAGGATGTCCGCACTCGGAGTAGTTTCTGACTTAGGTGATACGGAATCACAGCTAAGCCCCCGAGTGTGGAGGATGTCCGCACTTGGAGTAGTTTTTGACTTAGGTGATACGGAATCGCAGCTAAGCCCCCGAGTGTAGAGAATGTCCGCACTCGGGAAGTTTTTGACTTAGGGGATACGGAATCGCAGCAAAGCCCCCGAGTGTGGAGGATGTCCGCACTCAGAGTATTTTTTGACTTAGGCAATACGGAATCGCAGCTAAGCCCCCGAGTGTGGAGGATGTCCACACTCGGAGTAGTTTTTGACTTAGGCGATACCGAACCGCAGCTAAGCCCGCGAGTGTGGAGGATGTCCTCTCTCAGAGTAGTTTTTTGACTTTGGTGATACGGAATCGCAGCTAAGCCCCCGGGTGTGGAGGATGTCCGCATTCAGAGTAGTTTTTGACTTAGGCGAAACAGAATCGCAGCTAAGCCCCCGAGTGTGGAGGATGTTCGCACTCGGAGTAGTTTTTGACTTAGGCGATAAGGAATCGCGGCTAAGCCCCCGAGTGTGCAGGATGTCCGCACTCGGAGTAGTTTTTGACTTAGGCAATAAGGAATCATAGCTAAGCCCCCGAGTGTGGAAGATGTCCGCACTCAGAGTAGTTTTTGACTTAGGAAATACGGAATCGCAGCTAAGCCCCCGAGTGTGGAGGATATCCGCACTCGGAGTAGTTTTTGATTTAGGCGATACAGAATCACAGCTAAGCCGCCGAGTGTGGAGGATGTCCGCACTCGGAGTAGTTTTTGACTTAGGTGATACGGAATCATAGCTAAGCCCCCGAGTGTGGAGGATGTCCGCACTTGGAGTAGTTTTTGACTTAGGTGATACAGAATCGCAGCTAAGCCCCCGAGCGTAGAGGATGTCCGCACTCGGGAAGTTTTTGACTTAGGGGATACGGAATCGCAGCTAAGCCCCCGAGTGTGGAGGATGTCCGCACTCAGAGTATTTTTTGACTTAGGCAATACGGAATCGCAGATAAGCCCCCGAGTGTGGAGGATGTCCACACTCGGAGTAGTTTTTTGACTTAGGCGATACCGAACCGCAGCTAAGCCCGCGAGTGTGGAGGATGTCCGCACTCAGAGTAGTTTTTGACTTTGGTGATACGGAATCGCAGCTAAGCCCCCGAGTGTGGAGGATGTCCGCATTCGGAGTAGTTTTTGACTTAGGCAAAACAGAATCGCAGGTAAGCCCCCGAGTGTGGAGGATGTTCGCACTCGGAGTAGTTTTTGACTTAGGCGATACGGAATCGCGGCTAAGCCCCCGAGTGTGAAGGATGTCTGCACTCGGAGTAGTTTTTGACTTAGGCGATACAGAATCGCAGCTAAGCCCCGAGTGTGGAGGATGTCCGCACTCAGAGTAATTTTTGACTTAGGCAATACAGAATCGAAGCTAAGCCCCCGAGAGTGGAGGATGTCCGCACTTGTAGTAGTTTTTGATTTAGGCTATACAGAATCACAGCTAAGCCCCCGAGTGTGGAGGATGTCTGCACTCGGAGTAGTTTTTGACTTAGGTGATACGGAATCGCAGCTAAGCCCCCGAGTGTGGAGGATGTCCGCACTCGGAGTAGTTTTTGACTTAGGTGATACGGAATCGCAGCTAAGCCCCCGAGTGTGGAGGATGTCCGCACTTGGAGTAGTTTTTGACTTAGGTGGTACGGAATCGCAGCTAAGCCCCCGAGTGTAGAGGATGTCCGCGCTCGGGTAGTTTTTGACTTAGGGGATACGGAATCACAGCTAAGCCCCCGAGTGTGGAGGATGTCTACACTCAGAGTTGTTTTTGACTTAGGCAATACGGATTCGCAGCTAACCCCCGAGTGTGGAGGATGTCCACACTCAGAGTGGTTTTTGACTTACGCGATATAGAATCACAGCTAAACCCCCGAGTGTGGAGGATGTCCGCACTCGGAGTAGTTTTTGACTTTGGCAATACGGAATTCCAGCTAAGCCCCCGAGTGTGGAGGATGTCCGCTCTCTGAGTAGTTTTTGACTTAGGCGATACGGAATCGCACCTAAGCCCCCAAGTGTGGAGGATGTCCTCACTCGGGGTAGTTTTTGACTTAGGCGACACGGAACCGCAACTAAGCCCCCGAGTGTGGAGGATGTCCGCACTCGGAGTAGTTTTTGACTGAGGCGATACGAAATCGCAGCTAAGCCCGCGAGTGTGCAGGATGTCCGCACTCGGCGTAGTTTTTGAATTAGGCGATAAGGAATCGTAGCTAAGCCCCCGAGTGTGGAAGATGTCCGCACTCGGAGTAGTTTTTGACTTAGGCGATACAGAACCACGGCTAAGCCCGCGAGTGTGGAGGATGTCCGCACTCAGAGTAGTTTTTGACTTTGGTGATACGGAATCGCAGCTAAGCCCTCGAGTGTGGAGGATGTCCGCATTCGGAGTAGTTTTCGACTTAGGCGAAATAGAATCGCAGCTAAGCCCCGAGTGTGGAGGATGTTCGCACTCGGAGTAGTTTTTGACTTAGGCGATACGGAATCGCGGCTAAGCCCCCGAGTGTGAAGGATGTCTGCACTCGAAGTAGATTTTTGACTTAAGCGATACGGAATCGCAGCTAAACCCCGAGTGTGGAGGATGTCCGCACTCAGAGTAATTTTTGACCTAGGCAATACGGAATCGCAGCTAAGCCCCCGAGAGTGGAGGATGTCCGCACTCGTAGTAGTTTTTGATTTAGGCGATACAGAATCACAGCTAAGCCCCCGAGTTTGGAGGATGTCCACACTCGGAGTAGTTTTTAACTTAGGTGATACGGAATCATAGCTAAGCCCCCGAGTGTAGAGGATGTCCGCACTCGGGAAGTTTTTGACTTAGGGGATACGGAATCGCAGCTAAGCCCCCGAGTGTGGAGGATGTCCGCACTCAGAGTAGTTTTTGACTTAGGCGATACGGAATCGCAGCTAAGCCCCCAAGTGTGGAGGATGTCCGCACTCGGGGTAGTTTTTGACTTAGGCGATACGGAATCATAGCTAAGCCTCCAAGTGTGGAGGATGTCCGCACTCGGAGTAGTTTTTGACTTAGGCGATACGAAAACGCAGCTAAGCCCCCAAGTGTGGAGGATGTCCGCACTCGGGGTAGTTTTTGACTTAGGCGATACGGAATCATAGCTAAGGCTCCAAGTGTGGAGGATGTCCACACTCGGAGTACTTTTTGACTTAGGCGATACGAAAACGCAGCTAAGCCCCCGAGTGTGCAGGATGTCTGCACTCGGAGTAGTTTTTGACTTAGGCAATAAGGAATCATAGCTAAGCCCCCGAGTGTGGAAGATGTCCGCACTCAGAGTAGTTTTTGACTTAGGCCATACGGAATCGCAGCTAAGCCCCCGAGTGTGGAGGATGTCCGCACTCGGAGTAGTTTTTGATTTAGGCGATACAGAATCACAGCTAAGCCCCCGAGTGTGGAGGATGTCCGCACTCGGAGTAGTTTTTGACTTAGGTGATACGGAATCACAGCTAAGCCCCCGAGTGTGGAGGATGTCCGCACTTGGAGTAGTTTTTGACTTAGGTGATACGGAATCGCAGCTAAGCCCCCCGAGTGTAGAGGATGTCCGCACTCGGGAAGTTTTTGACTTAGGGGATACGGAATCGCAGCTAAGCCCCCGAGTGTGGAGGATGTCCGCACTTAGAGTATTTTTTGACTTAGGCAATACGGAATCGCAGCTAAGCCCCCGAGTGTGGAGGATGTCCACACTCGGAGTAGTTTTTGACTTAGGCGATACCGAACCGCAGCTAAGCCCGAGAGTGTGAAGGATGTCCGCACTCAGAGTAGTTTTTGACTTTGGTGATACGGAATCGCAGCTAAGCCCCCGAGTGTGGAGGATGTCTGCATTCGGAGTAGTTTTTGACTTAGGCGAAACAGAATCGCAGCTAAGCCCCCGAGTGTGGAGGATGTTCGCACTCGGAGTAGTTTTTGACTTAGGGGATACGGAATCGCAGCTAAGCCCCCGAGTGTGGAGGATGTCCGCACTCAGAGTAGTTTTTGACTTAGGCGATACGGAATCGCAGCTAAGCCCCCAAGTGTGGAGGATGTCCGCACTCGGGGTAGTTTTTGACTTAGGCGATACGGAATCATAGCTAAGCCTCCAAGTGTGAAGGATGTCTGCACTCGGAGTAGTTTTTGACTTAGGCGATACGAAAACACAGCTAAGCCCCCAAGTGTGGAGGATGTCTGCACTCGGAGTAGTTTTTGACTTAGGCGATACGGAATCGCTGCTAAGCCCCGAGTGTGGAGGATGTCCGCACTCAGAGTAATTTTTGACTTAGGCAATACAGAATCGAAGCTAAGCCCCCGAGAGTGGAGGATGTCCGCACTCGTAGTAGTTTTTGATTTAGGCTATACAGAATCAGAGCTAAGCCCCCGAGTGTGGAGGATGTCCGCACTCGGAGTTTTTTTTGACTTAGGTGATACGGAATCGCAGCTAAGCCCTTGAGTGTGGAGGATGTTCGCACTCGGAGTAGTTTTTGACTTAGGTGATACGGAATCGCAGCTAAGCCCCCGAGTGTAGAGGATGTCCGCACTCGGGAAGTTTTTGACTTAGGCGATACGGAATCGTAGCTAAGCCCCCAAGTGTGGAGGATGTCCACACTCGTAGAAGTTTTTGACTTAGGCGATACGGAATCGCAGCTAAGCCCCCAAGTGTGGAGGATGTCCGCACTCGGAGTAGTTTTTGACTTAGGTGATACGGAATCACACCTAAGCCCCTGAGTGTAGAGCATGTCCGCACTTGGAGAATTTTTTGACTTCTGCGATACGGAATCGCAGCTAGGCCCCCAAGTGTGGAGGATGTCCGCATTCGGAGAAGTTTTTGACTTAGGCGATATACAATCACAGCTAAGCCCCCAAGTGTGGAGGATGTCCGCACTCGGAGAAGTTTTTAACATAGGCGAAGTCAGGTTCGCTAAGCCGAGCGATGGTGTGCGGGGCGGCCAAGTAATGAAGACGTGCCACACGGAGTGGCGATGCGCGGAGCGGCCAGGTGATGTAGTCATGCCACATGGTGCAGCGATGCGTGTGGTATCTAAGTGATGACGTCGTGTCTCACCGAGTGGCGATGCGCGGAGCGGCCAAGGTGATGTAGTCGTGCCACATGGAGTGGCAATGCATGGGGCATCCGAGTGATGACGACGTGTCTCATCGAGTGGCGATGCCCAGAGTGGCCAGGTGATGTAGTCGTACCACACGGAGTGGCGATGCACGGGGCATCCGAGTGATGACGACGTGTCTCACTGACTGGCGACGCGCCGAGCGGCCAGGTGATGTAGTCGTGCCACAGGGAGTGGCGATGCGCGGGGCATCCGAGTGATGACGACGTGTCTCATGGAGTGGCGATGCGCGTAGCGGCCAGGTGATGTAGTCATGCCACACGGAGTGGCGATGCACGGGGCATCCGAGTGATGACGACGTGTCTCACCGAGTGGCGACGCGCCGAGTGGCCAGGTGATGTAGTTGTGCCACACGGAGTGGCGATGCGCGAGGCATCTGAGTGATGATGACGTGTCTCACCGAGTGGCGATGCACGGAGCGGCCAGGTGATGTAGTCGTGCCACATGGAGTGGTGATGCGCAGGGCATCCGAGTGATGATGACGTGTCTCACCGAGTGGCAATGCGCGGAGCGGCCAGGTGATATAGTCATGCCACACGGAGTGGCGATGCGCAGGGCATCCGAGTGATGATGACGTGTCTCACCGAGTGGCAATGCGCGGAGCGGCCAGGTGATATAGTCATGCCACACGGAGTGGCGATGCGCAGGGCATCCGAGTGATGACGATGTGTCTCACCGAGTGGCGACGCGCCGAGCGGCCAGGTGATTTAGTCATGCCACACGGAGTGGCGATGCGTGGAGCGGCCAGGTGATGTAGTCATGCCACACGGAGTGGCGATGCGCGGGGCGGCCAGGTGACGTAGTCGTGCCACATGGAGTGGTGATGCGCGGGGCATCCGAGTGATGACGACGTGTCTCACCGAGTGGCGACGAATGACCGTTGCGGCGACTGAGCCTGAATAGCGACGAAGATGGTGCACAGATACGTCGAGTGATCTCGTAACCTATGTATGAAAAATAGCACAAGCCAACATAAAAAATTATCAAAGTATTTTGATCCTTGCTAAAATAATTTGTGTAAATAACACCCACAGACACTCGTTGGGTGAGCCAGGTGCTTGTTGGTTTGGGACCAGCAAGGGTCTAACAGCGTGCAGGACCCAACTATACATATGTAAGTGAAGGATCCAACTGAACTCATTTGAGTACTCAACCCAAACGAAACGGAAGTGAAGTGTTCCCACAAAAAAAAAGCACAGAGGTATACTTGGTGGAGTGGCCTCCGAGTGAACTTCATGTGCAACTTCCTCGACACTCGGTGATGCGGAGACAACTATTTAATTGAATGCAGTGTATGAAGAATGACTTAGTTGTCTGACGGTGCAGGAGTGGCCGAGTGATGAAGACATGCCACACGGAGTGGCGATGCGCAGGTTTGCCGAGTAACGAAGGAGTGTATCGCCGAGTGACGAAGGAGCGTCTCGCCAAGTGATGAAGGAGTGTCTTGCCGAGTGACGGCGCGAAGGAGCGTCTCGCCGAGTGGCGAAGGAGCGTCTCGCCGAGTGGCGATGCACGGAGCTGCCGAGGGACGAAGGAGCTTCCGGCTGAGTGGCGACGCGAAGGAGCGTCTCGCCGAATGACAAAGGAGCGTCTCGCCAAGTGACGAAGGAGCGTTTCGTCGAGTGACAAAGGAGTGTCTCGTCGCAGAGGAGCATCTCGCCGAGTGACGAAGGAGCGTCTCGCCGAGTGACGAAGGAGCGTCCAGTCGAGTGACAGTGCCCGGAGCGATCGAGTGATGAAGCAGCATCCAGCTCAGTGACGGCACGCGGAGCGGTCGAGTGTCCAAGGAGCGTCCAGTCGATTGAAGGCGTGAGGAGCGACCGAGTGACGAAGGAGCTTCCGGCTAAGTGGTGACGCGAAGGAGCGTCTCGCCAAATGATGAAGGAGCGTCTCGTCGAGTGACGAAGGAGTGTCTCGTCGAGTGACGGCGCAAAGGAGTGTCTCGCCGAGTGACGAAGGAGCGTCTAGATGAGTGACGGCGCGCGGAGCCGCCGAGTGACGAAGAAGCGTCCAACGGAGTACTGCGCACGGAGCGGTCGAGTGTCAAAGGAGCGTCCAGTCGAATGACAGCGCCCGGAGCGGTCGAGTGATGAAGGAGCGTCCAGCTGAGTGACGGTGCACGGAGCGCCCGAGTGTCCAAGGAGCGTCCAGTCGATTGACGGCGCGCGGAGCGACCGAGTGACGAAGGAGCTTCCGGTTGGATGGCGACGCGAAGGAGCGTCTCGCCGAATGATGAAAAAGCGTCTCGCTGAGTGATGAAGGAGCGTCTCATCGAGTGACGAAGGAGCGTCTCGTCGAGTGATGGCGCAAAGGAGTGTCTCGCCGAGTGGCGACGGAGCGTCCAGCTGAGTGACGGCACGCGGAGCAGCCGTGTGACGAAGAAGCGTCCAACTGAGTGACGGCACGCGGAGCAGCCGAGTGATGAAGAAGCATCCAGCTGAGTGACGGCGCGCGGAGCAGCCGAGTGACGAAGAAGCGTCTAGCTGAGTGACGGTGCACGGAGCGACCAAATGATGCAGGTCTGTCTCACCCTTCTGGCGACGCTCGGGGTGACTGGGTGATGAAGATGTGCCACACGGAGTGGCGATGCACGGGACATCCGAGTGAAGTAGATGTGTCTGGCTGAGTAGCGACGTGCGGGGCGGCCAAGCGATGTAAACTTATCCAGCACAATGGCGATGCGTGGGGCATCCGAGCGAGGCATATACGTCTCACTGAGTGGTGACGCACGGGGCATTCAAGTAATGGCGCGCGGGGCAGCCGAGTCGAGAACGTTGTCGCGGAAGTGTCCAACCAAGTGACTGCGCGCGGGGCGGCCGAGTCCAGCATGTCGCCGAGAATGGCGCATGGAGGCCTCCAGGTAACCTGTGTATGAAAAATAACACAAGCTAACATAAAAAATTCTTGAAATAATTTAATGTTTGTTTAAATGATACGTGTAAATTACACCCATATACACCCACTGGGTGTGCCAGGTGCTTGCTCCTCCAAAACAAGCAAGAGTCTAAAGGGTGAAGGATCCGACTAAACTTGTGAAAGTGAAGGAGCAAGCCGGAGAGTGGAGGTACCGGTCTTGGTCCACACAATGCTATCACATAAATCGTTGGCACTTGTGATATGTATGTATGGTCTCCTTTGCTTGCTAGTCATACCTCTCCTTATGCACATCATTGTCGTGTCGTTGAGATTCTTGTCATATACCTCTCTTGGAGTAAGATTCTTCGGATCAACAATTTTGTAGCCATAATCCAAGATCTCCAACATCTCATCATTTCCATATCGAAGATGATCCTGCATAGCAACTCTCCACAAAGCAAAATCGGTAGTGTCATCAAGTAAAGGAGGTTTGCCTTGTGGGTTATACTTTGGTTTCTCTATTTGAGGTCTTGCATAAAGCCAATGAACACTAGAGTGTTCATTACTAGAAAGTTGTTGACCAAGTGAAGGAGTAGGCACAACTGGCCTTGATGTCTCACCACCAGAAAGTGGTGCAAGCATCGTGGTTTGGCTAGTCTCATTTGGACCAAGGCCTCAAGAGAAGCATCATGCTCCTCTTTTTGCTTAGCAAGCACCCATTCCAGATCCTCAGAAGTGAAGGACTTGACTTTCGTGGAAGCCATGCCTGTACTCTTTGGATACGCAACACGAGGAGTCCCATCGGGGTTCATCTCGCTCTAGGGTGGTTAAGCCACAAGAATAGAGCACGATGCTCTAATACCAATTGAAAGGATCGAGATGGACCTAGAGGAGGGGTGAATAGGTACAATTACAAAATTTTAATTGTTACTTAGCAATTTTAGGCAATAATGCGGAATATGAAAGTGAGCCTAACAATTGCAAGTAGGATGCTAAGCAAGGTAAGCTAGAAATCCAAGTAGGCAAGTAAGCAAGCACAATGAGATATAAGTAAGAACAACAAGACAAGTAATCACAAGTAGGAAGTTAGGGTTAGGAATAACCGCAACTTCGAGAGACGAGGATGTATATCGATGTTCACTTCCTTGGAGGGAAGCTACGCCACCGTTTAGAGAGGTGGGTGTTACCACGAAGGCTCGCCCTATTCTCTCCTTGAGATATCACCACGAAGGCGATTCCCAACCACTAGTGATAGACCTTTAGGTGGTGTCCAAACCCTCACAAACTTTCCGGGGGTAATCACAACATTTGATTCCTCTCCGAATGACTCCTGTCGCCTAGGAGTCTCCAACCTCCAAGAGTAACAAGAACGATGGGGAAAAGGCTCAAGACTTGCTCAAATCACAAATTCCTTTGGTGCAAAGAAGGGGAAGAAGTGGATCTATCACTTGGGTGGACAACTTCTCTCAAATGCTTTCAAATCCTTTGGGGATCTAAGATTTGGTGTGTGAGAGTGAGAGAGAGTGAAATATGTTCTTGGGTAAGCTCAAAGTGAATGGTCGAACCTCTCAAATGGCAGAAGACAGCTATATATAGTGTGAGAGCAAAGGTGACCGTTGTAGTGTGAGTGACCGGGTAGGCCGGACATCCGGGGCCAAGGCCGGACATCCGACATGTCAGGAAAGCCCGGACATCCGACAGATGGCCCGATATCTGGCGAGATTATACAGACCCTTGGTTTCTCGGTTAGGGGTGGCCGGACATCCGGGATGGATACCGGACATCCGGCATGTCAGTAGGGCCCGGACATCCGGCAGATGGTCAGATATCCGGCGTGGTCATACAGACCCTTGGTTTCATGGTCAAGAATGGCCGGACATCCGGGATTGAGCCCGGACATCCGGCATGGCAGTAGGGCCCGGACATCTGGCTTTCTGCCCGAACATTCGGCAATCCCTAGAGGCAGAGACATAACCAAGGGAGAAATTCATAGATTCAAACAAACTTTTGAAGGTGGAATATGGTGGCATGAGCAAGTCTTTTACTGACTCTATCGATCCCCTCTTAATAGTGTGGGATCCTATACTCAAGAAAGAAACAAATATGCAATCTTCTTGATACTTCTTCCTTGAGTAAGATTTAAATTCATTTGTTCATGATCCACACCCTTTTGATAAACCGGGGACTAACACCTGAGATTTAATTGACAAACATAGTTAGTCCCCTACATGTATATTGTCATCAACATCAAAACACGATGTAAGGGCATGATTGCACTTTCATCCGACATGAAGATAAAGAACCGAGCGCAGAGGTACACTCGGTGGCATGGGCTCCGAGTGAACGTCATATGCGACTTACTTGACACTCGGTAATGCATAAATAATTATTTAACTGAATGCAGTGTGTGAAGAATGTCTTAGCTGTCTGACGACGTGCGGGGCGGTCAAGTGAAGTAGACGCGTTCGTCGGAGTGGCGATGCGCGGGGCGGCCGAGTGATGAAGACGTATCCAACGAAGTGGCGACGCGTGGGGCGGTTGAGTGATGAAGACGCCTTCGTCGGAGTGGCGACGCGCGGGGCGGCCAAATGCGAGTGGCGACATGCGGAGCGGCCAGGTGATATAGATGTGTCTCACGAGTGGCGACGCGCAGGATGGCCGATTGATGAAGACGTGCCGCATGGAGCTGCGACGCATAGGGCGGTCGGACGATGAAGACGCGTACAGCCAAGTGACGAAGATGTGTCCCGTTGAGTGACGGCATGTGGGACGGCCAACTGATGAAGATATGCCGCACGGAACTATGACGTGCGGGGCATCCGAATGACGAACATGTATCTCGTCAAGTGATGACGCGTGGGGTGACCAACTAATGAAGATGCGTCCGGTTGAATGACGACACACGTACGGCCAAACAAAGAACACGCGCAGACGAGTGGGGCAGGTGTAATCCCGGTGCGCGGAAGGCCGAGTCAGACCAGTTGAAGAAGGCGTGTCCGAGTGAGCCGACCTTGTCCGAGTTAACACCGGTGAGAGCAGCGGTCGAGCACGCGAGACGTGGCCATCCCCTAAATTCCGGTCACGGCAGCCTGTGTCTCCCGTGGCGTGAGATACGGGAGTGCATCTGATGTCAAGGCGAGAAGAGGTCTCGTGTGCTCGCGCCAAGTCGAGCAGTCGGTGCCAGAGGGAGGATTTGCCGAGTGCTCGCACCACGCTGGGCAGTCGGAGCATTATTGCGCACTAGGGTGTGGTCCGTCCCGTTTTTGGCGCCGCGTCAAGGAGTCGGACTACCGGTCCGAGTTACCAGGAATGCCGCCCGCGAGTCACCCTTCCAGTACGCAAGATGTATTTTGGAGGGATCAAAACGCCCCCAATGCATTGATGGAGGAGTTCCTCACGTCCAACGCACGACCTGCATGCATGAAACATGAATTAGTGGTAATTAAGCAAGAGTTAAGGCCGGCCTTGCATGCTATGGACATTTCCCATTTTTCATGACGCATTCACTGCATGTTGTTTATTTCTGTGTTGTGGGTCTTTCCGGACTCCATCTTGAGGCATCGAACTCGCTGGGGATGGGGCTATTGAGGACACCAGAGAACAACTCGGGAGCTTGATGTGGACGCTGCCGACATCGCGGTCGGGATGCGGCTACCGGAGCAGCATGTCGACGGACGCGACGACACCGGCGGGCACGACTAATAGCTCGAGGTCGGGCTGCGGCCGCCGCCACCGCATGCCGGCGGACAACATGGCGCCAGCGGGCTCGACTGATAGCTCGAGGGCATGCTCGGTGCGGAGCAGCACTTCGACGGGCACGACATCGTCGGCGGGCACGATGAACAGCTCGAGGAAGTGCTCGGTGCGAGGAGCACGTCTGTGGGCACAATGAACCTGACTATGGCATTCCAAGCCAGGTTGTGGTCGCCGGAGTCGTGTGCGTGGGGAGCAGCCTGCCCTCGGCATGCACATGTGATCTACGCCTTCAAAGCCGAGGATGTCGTGGCGGAGCTGGCTAGATGAAGAGGTCGTCGTGCGTGATGGTTTTGACGATGGTGTAGAGGCCAGAGACGAGCACAGGCGAACGGTGCCAACACCGGTGCGTGGAAGCATGGCGTCGGCGCCGTAGAAGGAGTCGGAGACGATGGGCGGGCCACGTCAACGTTTCGCTCCGGAGGCCAATCCGTTTCGGCTGATGCTGCTACAGCGGGCCGCGTTGAGCTGCCGTGGAGCCATCGTCTGCATGAGGTGACTAGCTACCTGAACCGGCATTTGTAGCTCTTTTGATTCTTGCTCATGCTAGAATGGTTCGGCATGAGTGCACGAACATATCGACATGCAAAAGAAACAAAAACCAATTAGCAGATCATGAATTAATAGTTAGATCATAAGCGCATAACATTCAGAAGGGAGAAAACTCCTGATCCATCCTTCTGTGATCTGTCGGGTGAAGGTGCACATTTTGACCTCCTTTTGATGATGGTTGAGTATAGTGAACATGGAGACAAACAGTATGAACTGCATGAACATGAAGTTAAACATAGATAAATGAAAAATCATCTACATCATGGCTCGATAGACGCCAGGCTCCATGGTGGGCGCCAAATGTCATGGAAACGATTCCGACATTAGAAAGGGGTAGGATAATTAAACATGATCTATCGAGATGCAAATGGGTGACACGGTGGTTTAAGCGAGTTCAGGCCTCTCATAGTGGAGATAACAACCTTACGTCTCGTGCTCTGGAGAGACTTTGCTTATTTTGTCATGAACACGGAGTTACATGGTGTATTTGAGAGAGAGAAGGGAGAAGAAAGAGCTAGCCCCCATAGTCTAGTGGTGGGGGTGGCTTATATAGAGTGTGCCACCCCTTCACCTCATATGTTACAAAGTGGGGCATTGATGCCATAACGCCGGATGGTGCTTTGACTGTCTTGTCGACTGTCGGTCTTCGTATATCCGAGTGAGCCATATGACTGAGTGATTGATTGTCTTCCGAGTGGACGGTACGATGATATATCCAAGTGGGTAGTACATCTGTATGAGATTTATCTGGGCCCACATGACGTGTGGACCCCATGCTTTTCGATACTTCGACCCTTCATGGGCCTATCCATTTTGTGTATCCCCGACACTGACTTTCTTGCAAATAACGAGACCAAGGGGATTGACAACCCTCTTGCTAGTGTTGGGTGCAAGTTGTTTGTTCTTTTGTGTGCAGCCGCTGAAGACGGTTGAGGATTGGCATTCCTATTCGTTCGGTAAACCTTGGTTTCATAACTGAGAGAAATACTTATCCACATTGTGCTGCGATAACCAGTTCCTCTTTACGGAAAATCCAACGCAGATCACAAGTATCATAGGGTCATTGGGCTTGTAAGACCACATTGGGGCAGCTCGATGTTGGAAAGGTAGGAGGCGGTGGCGAAGCATGATCTGAACCAAGTTGGCCACTTCGACCATCTTCTTTATCATTTGGGAGATGCGCTTCTACAGCGACCCCACCTCCGCTGTCGACCCCTAGACGACACCCTTCTTGATCCACGACACTAACCTTGTGGGGGGTCTGGATATGAATTCGGGGGGTGCTGCCCAGTCTACACCGCGTGGTTCGGTGATATAAACCAACCCTTTTGCCAGATTTTGACGGTGTCTAAAAAGGTACCTTCCGGCCATCCAACCTGGGGGAGCTTGCTGATCACCGCCCCTCCACAATCCACATGCTGTCCATCAACTATCTTCTGCTTCACATTGAAAACCTTTAGTCACAAGCCAAAGTGTGGCTGGACCCATAGGAAGGCCTCACAGGTAATGATGAAGGCCAAAATTTGCAAGAAGGAGTTCGGGGCAAGGTCGTGAAAGTCCAAACCTTAGAAGAACATCAAACCCCTAACAATGGTGTGGAGCGGGAAGTCAAGTCCTGGGATGAAGTGGTGGATGAACACCACCCTCTCGCCTTGCCTCGGCGTGGGGATGACCTGGCCCTCCTCGGGAGCACGATGGACATTGTTAATCGGAAGATAGTCGACGAGCTTCAGCTCCTTGATGTCATCGTTGCTGACGCTGGAGGCCTCCCACTTGCCCCTGGAACCAGATGAACAAACTAGGGAATGACCTGAGGAGATCTGAGGAAGGAATGGACTTGGGCGCTTAGAGCTCAAGAGATTAGGAAGGCGATAGCAGCGGGGGGTCTAAGAAGCATGTGGAGATTTTGGTGGCTGCTTCCCTTTTATAAAGTTTTCAAAATACCAAGAGCCCCTTTATTGTGCCACAGGCCTTGCCACTTCCCGATATAATCATGTCATTATACACACAAGGTATAACCCGAATCATCGATCATATCGCTTAAACAAAGGGGCACGATCTCCATATTGATGGGACGCACCAATAGAGGAACTGCCTCAAACCGTGAATCGAGTTTTCATAACTGGTCAATGGTTGTGATAGGTCGTGCCCTTTCGCTAAAAACTGTCAGGCGAAGGCACTATTCAAACTCGGGCGGTTGGCTTTCGAGGCGAAGTAATACATACTGTTCGGAAATCGTGAGGTCATTAGTGGTCGAACTATTACCGGCTGAACATAGAAGGGGAGAAGAACTTGCCCCGCAAGCCGGAGACTTTGGGCATTGGAGGCTAGTTCGGGGGCTACCGAGGGAGTTCGGGACTAAGGGGTCCTTGGGGCTGTAATAGCCCGGGACTGACGCTCCAGAAGATTCCCCTTTTATTTCCTTTGTCGTCGTGCGATTCGTTTGATTGTCGCTTTCATCATTGCATCATTCACATCATCTGCATAGCATTGTCACTCATTTTGAAAACTTGTGTCTGTTAGTAGCTGCCGGTTCTCTTCGTTCGTGTCGCTGACCATTTCGAGGCCAACCACACACGCACGTGCTAGCGACATAAATAAAATATTGTTTTTAAAGTGCGTATAAAATATTCTCAGATTGAGTTGAAAGTTGGCATGCGGTCTTAATTTATTGTTGGTAGACCGTCTGCCAAATTTCGACGCAATCTGAGTTCATTTGATACCCCAACGGTCGCCCATGGCGGCACCATCATCGGGTTATTCGTCGGATGTTTTCGGTGTTTCAAACTCATGTCACGGGCCAACATCTTCCTCTCTCCTCAGCCCACACCCCCTCTACACGGCCCACTACGACCTTGTTAGCCCCCTCCTCTCCCGGGCCATCCGGTCGAGATCGAAGGGTCTGAAAACGGATGAAAACCCCCTAACCTAACCCTCCTTGCCTATTTAATCCCCCTACCCTGCCTAATTGGGCAAACCCTAGCCCCTCCGCCTCATTTTCCGCGCCCCAGCATCTCCCTGTCGCCACTTGGCCAGCCTCCTCCCTCCTCCAGCCGACGGTCCCGCTAAGCCCATCGCGCAGCCTGCCTGGGCCCGAACCGCAGCCGCCCAGCCGCCCGAGCCTCGCTCGCGGGACAACCCGAGCTCCCTTGCCCTCTCATGGAGATGACCTCGCCTCTATGCTCGTGTCGCGCCGCCGCCAGCAAGCCACCATGCCTCCTCGCCGCTGTGCTTCGCGACGCCCTGCCTCGAGATCTGTTGAGCCCCAAGCCCCATGACGTCCCCTCCTTGCCATGCTGCAGATGGCCAAAGCCATGGCCGTCACCGCTGTAAGCTCCGCCCAGCTCCGACCCTGACTCCGTCCGGGGATCGCGAGATCCGACCACCCCACCTCCGATCTGCCATCCCAGGACATCCCTGCCTCCGCCTCGCCTCCCACCGGCCGGCACCGGCGTCGTTTGTCTCATGCGCCTGTGCGAGGAGGACGACGGGATCGAGCCCCGTTGACCGCCTCCTGCGCCCGACGCCGTCATGGGTCGCGACCTCCTCCAAGGCCCAGTGCCAGTAGCTCCTGCCCCAGCCCAGCTTCCTCGACCGGGCCTTGAGCCCATGGTGAGCAAGGCAGCCCCTCCTTTTCTGCTATGTGACGCCATGTGCGTCATAGTGTTAACCGTCGCATATGCCTCTATTTCGGGCCTATTGCAGATTCGGACCATGTCTGTTTTTTTAGTCCCTGCGAATTTAGCTAATTATCCAGGTTCACAGAATTGCAGAAAACCCCCCAATCTTCATGTATTTAATAACTTTTCAACCGTGCACCATATGTAAAAACTTTATATATGTAAAATGACTAGAATATCGTCTAGATTCACAATTCCTACTCGAACATGTGATAAAAATGATTAACTTGTTGTTTCCATTGTTTTTGCATTAATCCATGTCGAAATGACTTGTTTAATTACTTTTAAACCGTAGTTCTGATAAAAATGTTCCACATATGTAACTTGGCTAGAAAAATGTGTAGAATCTCATGGTGAAAATTATTTTGCTGTTTAACAACTCTAAAATGGTGATTAGGGAAGAACAGTACCGAAATCTTAATTTGCATATGAGGTCGTTCCAGAATTGTTATTCGTTGCTTCCGGCCTCATTTCAAGTGCCTAGGTGATGTAGTTATTTGTGCTTCACCTCTTGCCATGACTAACAACATTTAATAATGATGAGTGCCTAAACGAGAGTGAACTAAATAATCGATCGTGGAGTTTCGTCAATATGCAACTCGTTGCATATTGAGCTTAACTTTAATGTGTGGTAGTTGTTTGATGTGTTTTGCCATGCCTTGCATATTTAAACCAGACATGAATCATATTTGTTGTGCATCATATCATGCATATGTTGTGGTGTACCGTGGGTTGATTGTTGTTTTCGGATTGTTCCTTCTTGATAGAGTTCCTAAAGCATTCGGAGTGTGAGGATTCGTCCGACTGCGTTGGCCCGTCTTCTTCATGGACTCGTTCTTCTTCCAAGCGGGATCTCGAGCAAGATGACACATTTCCTTGGCTACCACTACTATCATTGCCATGCTAGATGTCTCATTTTCTATTGCTATGTCATGCTACCTACCACTTGTTTGACAAGCCTCCCAACATTGCCATGAAAGCCTCTAACCCTCCACCTTCCCAGCAAACCTTGTTTGGCTATGTTACCGCTTGCTCAGCCCTTCTTATAGTGTTTCTAGCTGTAGGTGCAATTGCTTCCATGCGTTAACATGGACATTCATGTGTTATCACAATATTATTGCTATTTAATTTAATGCACATATATACTTGGTAAAAGGTGGAAGACTTGGCCTTTTGCTCGGTGTTTTGTTCCACTTTTGCCGCCCCTAGTTACTTGTGTACATGTGTTATGTTCCATATTGAGCGCTCCTAACATGCTCCGGGTTGTTATGGGGACCCCCTTGATTTTTTTTAAGATAAAGCTTGTCTGGCAAGGCCCAACATTGGTACTACATTTGCCTAATAACAACTAAAATTACATAGGGACCCGCTGGCACCCATGGATAATTTAATCAACAACCCGGGCCAGTGCTCCTCATGAGTGTTGGTCCAAAACGGGCTGCCTGCGAGGCTGCCTCGAGTAAACTCGGGGATTGATTTTCCTTGTAGCTAGACCCATCTAGTAGTGCCCTGAGAAAGAGATATGCGCGGCTCCTATTAGGATCTGGCCTGTCGGGCGGCCTTGCTAGATTTGTTTTACCTTTCTCGAATGTCTTAAGTGAGGAATTCCAAGAATACTTCAGGCTATCTCGAGGTTGTGGTTTTCCAGTGGAATTTCCTAGGAAGATCATGAGATTAATGGTCGAGGTTATTCCTGCTGCGTGTGGTTAATTTGTGATGGACGAGTTGGAGCACCCCTGCAGGGTTAAATCTTTCGGAAAGTCATGCCCACAGTTATGTGGCAACTTGGAAAACTTTGTTTAACACCTAGTCATAGCAAAATTTAAGTAAACTCAAATAAAATACACCAACTGTGTGCGTAACCGTGATTGTATCTTCTCATGAGTCCTTTTCCGAGACAGAACATGACAGGGTTATGTTTGACGTAAGTGGGTGTTCAGGATCACTTAGTGATCATTATTAGTTCATGTCTGTTTTGCGTAGCCCACCATACTTTACTTTTTCTATTCGTAAGTTAGCCACTCAAATAAATGCTTAGTCGCTTGCTGCAGCCTCACCACTTAACAATACCTCACCCATTAAGCTTTAATAGTCTTGATACCCTTGGAACATGAGATTGCTGAGTCCCTGTGGCTCATAGATTACGACAACAATAGTTGCAGGTACAGGTAATGTGATGATTTGACGTGAGCGCGATGCTTGTTTGATTTGGAGTTCTTCTTCTTCATCATCAATCTAGGATGGGTTCGAGGTGGTAGCCTGGGATAGCAAGGATGGATGTCATTTTATCGTTTGGTTTCGTCCGTAGTCGGACCCTGCTCTTCTATATGATGTTTGAATATATCGTTGTATTGATGTGATCTTGTTGAAGCTTGTGGCGAGTGTTAGCCAAGTCCATATACTCATCTCTTCTGTAAATGTACTTGTAATGATATCCATTCTTGCAACGCGACGAGATTCGCTTCTATCCCTGTCGAGGCCCTTGTGCTAAAATAAAGATAGGATCGCATCTTGGGCGTGACAAGTTGGTATCAAAGCCTCTACCGACCGAGGAGCCCCCTTGATTGATCGAACTTGGCCGAGTCGAGTCTAGAGAAAAACTATTTTGAGTCTAGTTATATATCGGAGAGTAGGTTTCTTTTTACTCCTCTTCTATGCTCTGGTGAGGAATTACAACTTAGGAATTTTTATTCTACCCTCTTCTCACTCAAAAAAAATTAGGATCACGCGATATTTTGGAATCTATATGATGCCGATGTGATGGAGTTATGTACTTGGTGCCTCCTGTTTTCGAGGAGTAGAGCTCCGAGGGATTCTTGACACATCGTTATCGTTAAGTTTCCTTAGTATCTCAGGATGGACGATGTTCGAAATTGCTTCAATACTAGTTGTGGCGAGAGGAGTCCGGCATCCCCAGTACTGGAGGAGAGAGTTCGGATGTACTGCCATTCTTAGTATCGTTGTGTTTTCGAGTGTTCAGATAGATGAGTTTCCGAGACCTCTGGTTATATGTTTACGGATGTGTTACTTTGGAGAGTAGTATTACTATTAGGATTTGAGTGTTGGATTTTGCTCCTTGTATCCGTGGACCCGATTGCATAATCGGAAGATTTTGGGAGTTCTTAGGTGGGAATTCAAGTAGTTACCTTGGCTATCTTTCAACAGATCATGATGTGAGGTTGGGGTTCGACATCTAGTGGATTCGTTTGTTCATGGTCTTTCTTACAGTGGTTCTCGTTGTGTCTTAAAGAGTCCTTGTAGATTTCTACGACTCGGGGACGCTTCGTATGTCGTGTGCACTGCCTTGTACATGATGGCTACTATAATATCGAGCCCGTGCGAACCTTACCACGAAAATATCGAGCAGAATCTCTGTCATGTATTTGTTCTGGCTTGTTTCGTAAGCCCCATCCTTTGTGTTGTGTTGTATATGGTAATTCGAGTTGCTTCGATGTCAGTGGTGATTTCATATCTTTCCTAAATGGTGTTTGGATATTTCCATGAGACTAATCCTTTGGATCAACTGGAGTTTTCATATCAATTTTTTTCATCCGGTGTGCTCTCTTCAAGTGAGTTCTATCCTTTTCAATATGTGCAAGATAAATCCTCATATTTCTTTCTAGAGTTTGTCTCATCTGTCCCAAGTTTTCTTTGTTTTCCCCACCCTCCCGCCATTTTTCTTCAATTATTAAATTCTCATCCAAGTGCCTTTTCTATTCATGTGATGCTTCTGCTATCTTTTCTTTTGTATCGTATCCGGTGATTCATTGTGAAGGTCCTCAAGTGCTTCAAGTTCATCGTTCTTCGTTCTTGTTTTCCTTTCCGGCGCATTCAATTCAAGCTCTCGATGTTCATCATATACTTTCTCATTTGTTCAATGGTTTCCATGTTGGAATTTCTTTTCCAATCCTCTCTTGTTTATTCCTCTTTATATTCTATCTGGAGTGTTGAAGATATCTCAGAAGTTTCGTGCTTGCATTCAATAATCCTTTCAAATTATTCGAGGTTCTCACCTAATCGAGTTTTTCATTTGTACTGGTGCAATCTGTCTTTCTAAGTAATTGTCTCAATGGTGGTTCCTTTGAGTGGGCCCATAAATCACAGGTTTTCCCCAGGATCTTACCTGGCTCTTCTAATCTTTCCGGAGATATCCTCAAGTTCTTTTCAATATGATGTAAGAATGATTTTCATCAGTCATATTCCGTCTCCATGATCACTTCGAATTAATTTCATCATTGGCTCAACCTTCCCTTGTTCATTGTTCCGGAGTGTCTCAGTAATTCTTGATGGTGTTCTCGTCTTCATTCTCATCATTGAAGTCCGAAGGAGAGCTTCTCTTAAACCGTTGTTCGTTCTTCCAAAGATTCATGGTTTCAACTTGTTGCTATCATCTCAATTTTTTTATCATGAGTAATTGCATCCTTATCATCCGGTGCATTTCAGAATTGTCTTCATTTCTCGATCCTCTGAAGGCCATCGTTCCAAAAGATTTCTTGGTTCTCAGCTTTCAGCTTTCGTTCTCAAATTCTTCTCAAGTGTTGTCCCTTCGTTCATATCTCAGTTATTCCGGTGCTTCATTCAAGATTTCTCTAGGCGGATCATGATCTCTTCATTCTCATGTCATGTATCTCCATTCATTGTAGTATCCCCATTAATTTCAAATTCTCATCGGTGTTTTGTGAAGGGTTCTTCAAGTTTGTGTTGTATCTCTCTTTCCTATCGTTTTTAAAAGAATAAGTGGTGTGCGAAATCTGTTGCTTGCCATAAATTTAACTTGATGAAGGATAAGCATAACATAATTCTTATTCTTTTCATCAAGGTGATTTCAATCCTTCTTCCGGAGTTCATGATATCTAATTGTCGATTCTAAGTGGTTCTTCTTTTCTTTTCCGGAGTTCAAGTTGCTCAAATATCTCTTTTTGAAGCTTCAACTATATCATAGCAAGACCACAATCTTGTCTTTTTGCATCCTTCAATTCTTTTCTATCATTCTTTCATTCCGGAGTTCATCCCGATGTTTCTTCATGGTGGTTTGTTAAGGGTGTAATTCTTCTCAAAGTGTTCTTCAAGATTCTTGTTGGAGGTGCTCAAGTGTTCTTTATCTTGGATGTATAAATTCAATTCCTTCTTCATTGTCTTTTAAGATGGTGTTATTAAATTCTTGATTATGAGATGTCTCGAAGGAAAATTGTTAAGAATAAGATAAGTAAACCCATCTTGTCTTCTTGGAGTTATCTTGGGTTGGATTTCACCTAAAGCATTTCCTAAGGATTGTTGCTATCATGGTGTCTTTAATGATCCAAGTTTCCTGCTTCTCCTCTTGCTGAAAGAAGTTTTTCATGTCTTTTGCTCCCAAGCAATCCTTGTTTTGCTAGTGGCTGGTTACCACATTTTATTTTGATGTGTTTTCTATAAGCCCGCAACAAGCTTATTCTTTTCGTTGTTGATTTTTCAACAACTTCGTTCAACCTATGCTTCTCAAATTCATTGTTGGTAGAAGTTGTCATTTTGTTCTCCGTTCTCTTCTCTCCAAGTATCTAGCTTCCATTCTTTTGTTTCAAAGGCATTGTGGTGTTTCTCTTCTCAACTCACATCTAGTTTAATTAAGATCATGTTCTTTCTTTGCTTATTCATTTTCCTGGAGTGTTGTGTTCGATGTTCAAGTTCTATTCCTTCTTATCAAGTTTTGCCTCTCTTCCCTACCGAAGTGCCACCAAAATTTCTTTTGAATTCTTGCTTGTTCCTCATGTCGTTCTTCATCTCTTTCCAACCTTCATGTTTCATTGGTTTCACTCGTTTGTCAAACAAGCAACTAAGTTTTACCTCTTGCTCTTGCTCTTCCCCTTCTCATTCTAGATCTCGGGACGAGATCCTCATGTAGTGGAGGATAGTTGTAACAGCCCAGGACCGATGCTTCGGAAAATTCCCCTTTTATTTCCTTTGTCATCGTGCGATTTGTTTGATTGTCGCATTCATCATTGCATCATTCGCATCATCTATATAGCATTGTCACTCATTTTGAAAACTTGCATCTGTTAGTAGCTGCCGGTTCTCTTCGTTCGTGTCGCTGACCATTTCGAGGCCAACCACACACGCACGCGCCCGCGACATCAAAAAGATATTGTTTTTAAAGTGCGTATAAAATATTCGTGGATTGGGTCGAAAGTTGGCGTGCGGTCTTAATTTATTGTTGGTAGACCGCCTGCCAAATTTCGTTGCAATCTGAGTTCATTTGATACCCCAACGGTCGCCCATAGTGGCACCATCATCGAGTTATTCGTCGGATGTTTTTGGTGTTTCAAACTCGTGTCATGGGCCAACATATTCCTCTATCCTCAGCCCATACCCCCTCTACACAGCCCACTACCACCTTGCTAGCCCCCTCCTCTTCCGGGCCGTCCGATCGAGATCGAACGGTCCGAAAATGGATGAAACCCCCCTAACCTAACCATCCTTCCCTATTTAATCCCCCTACCCTGCCTAATTGGGAAAACCCTAGCCTCTCTGCCTCGTTTTCCATGCCCCAGCATCTCCCCGCCACCACTTGGCCAGCCTCCTCCCTCCTCCAGCCATCAGGACCGCTAAGCCCATCGTGCAGCCTGCTTGGGCCCGAACCGCAGCCGCCCAGCCGCCCGACCTCGATCACGGGAGAGCCCCGAGCTCCCTTGCCCTCGCATGGAGATGGCCTCGCCGCTATGCTCGTGTCGCTCCGCCACCAGCAAGCGGCCATGCCTCCTCCCTGATGTGCTTCGCAACGCCTCGCCTCAAGATCTGATGAGCCCCGAGCCCCGCGATGTCCCCTCCTTGCCATGCTACAGATGGCCGAAGCCTTGGCCACCACCGCTTCAAGCTCCGCCCAGCTCCGACCCCGACTCCGGCCAGGGATCACCGGATCCGACCGCCCCGCCTCCGCCTCGCCTCCCATCGGCCGACGCCTACGTCGTTTGTCTCCTGCGCCTGTGCGAGGAGGACGACGGGATCGAGCCCCGTTGACCGCCTCCTACGCCTGACGTTGTCATGGGCCACGACCTCCTCCAAGGCCCAGCGCCAGCAGCTCCTCCCTCGGTCCAGCTTCCTCGACCGGGCCTTGAGCCCATGGTGAGCAAGCCAGCCCCTCCCTTTCCACTATGTGATGCCCTCTGCGTCATAGTGTTAATCGTCGCCCATGCCTCTATTTCGGGCCTATTGCAGATTCGTCCCATGTCTGTTTTTTTAGTCTTTGCGAATTTAGCTAATTATCCAGGATTTATAGAATTGTAGAAAACCCCCCAATCTTCATGCATTTAATAACTTTTCAACCGTGCATCGTATGTAAAAACTTTATATATGTAAAATGACTAGAATTTCGTGTAGATTCACAATTTCCAACTCTCACATGTGATAAAAACTTGTTGTTTCCATTGTTTTTGCATTAATGCCATGTCAAAATGAATTGTTTAGTAACTTTTAAACCGTAGTTCCGATAAAAAAATTCCACATATGTAACTTGGCTAGAAAAATGTGTAGAATCTCATGATGACAATTATTTTTCTGTTTAACAACTCTAAAATGGTGATTAGGGAAGAACAATACCGAAATCTTAATTTGCATATGAGGTCATTCCGAAATTGTTATTCGTTGCTTCCAGCCTCAGTTAAAGTTCCTAGGTGATGTAGTTATTTGTGCTTCACCTCTTGCCATGACTAACAACATTTAATATTAATGAATACCTAAACGAGAGTGAACTGAATAATCGATCATGGAGTTTCGTCAATATGCAACTCGTTGCATATTGAGCTTCACTTTGGTGTGTAGTAGTTGTTTGATATGTTTTGCCATGCCTTGCATATTTAAACCGGACCTGCATCATATTTGTTTGCGCATCATATCATGCATATGTTGTGGTGTATCGTGTGTTGATTGTTGTTTTTGGATTGTTCCTTCTCGATAGAGTTCCGAAGGCATTCGGAGGATTCGTTCGACTACGTTGGCTCGTCTTCTTCATGGACTCGTTCTTTTTCCAAACGGGATCTCAGGCAAGATGACACATTTCCCTGGATACCACTACTATCATTGACATGCTAGATGTCTCATTTTCTATAGCTATGTCACGCTAACTACCACTTGTTTGACAAGCCTCCCAACATTGCCATGAAAGCCTCTAACCCTCCACCTTCCCAGCAAACCTTGTTTGGCTATGTTACCGCTTGCTCAGCCCTTCTTATATCATTTCTAGCTGCAGGTGCAATTGCTTCCATGTGTTAACATGGACATTCCTGTGTTATCACAATATTATTGCTATTTAATTTAATGCACATATATACTTGGTAAAAGGTGGAAGGTTTGGCCTTTTGCTCGGTGTTTTGTTCCACTTTTGCCGCCCCTAGTTACTTGTGTACCGGTGTTATGTTCCATATTGAGTGCTCCTAACATGCTCGGGGTTGTTGTGGGGACTCCCTTGATTTTTGTTTTAGGATAAAGCTTGTCTAACAAGGCCCAACATTGGTAGTACATTTGCCTAATAACAACTAAAATTGCATAGGGACTCGTCGGCACCTGCGGATAATTTAATCAACAACCCGGGCCAGTGCTCCTCATGAGTGTTGGTCCAAAACGGGCTACCTGCGAGGCCACCTCGAGGAAACTCGGGGATTGGTTTTCCTTGTAGCTAGATCCATCTGGTAGTGCCCTAAGAAAGAGATATGCCCGGCTCCTATTGGGATCTGGCCTGCCGGGCGGCCTTGCTGGATTTGTTTTACCTTTCTTGAATGTCTTGAGTGAGGAATTCCAAGAATACTTCGGGATATCTCGAGGTTGCGGTTTTCTAGTGGAATTGCCTAGGAAGATCACGAGATTAGTGGTCGATGTTATTCCCGCTACGTGTGGTTAATTTGTGATGGATGAGTTGGAGCACCCCTGGAGGGTTAAATCTTTTGGAAAGTCATGCCCACGGTTATGTGGCAACTTGGAAAACTTTGTTTAACTCCAGGTCATAGCGAACTTGAAGTAAACTCAAATAAAATACACCAACTGTGTGTGTAACTATGACTGTCTCTTCTCGTGAGTCCTTTTCCGAGAGAGAACATGGTGGGGTTATGTTTGACGTAAGTAGGTATTCAGGATCACTTAGTGATCATTATTAGTTCACGTCCGTTATGCTTAGCCCACCATACTTTACTTTCTGTATTCGTAAGCTAGCCACTCAAATAAATGCTTAGTCGCTTGCTGCAACCTCACCACTTAACCATACCTCACCCATTAAGCTTTAATAGTCTTGATACCCTTGGAAATGAGATTGCTGAGTCTTTATGGCTCACAGATTACTACAACAACTGTTGCATGTATAGGTAATGTGATGATTTGACGTGAGCCAATGCTTGTTTGATTTGGAGTTCTTCTTCTTCTTCATCAATCTAGGATGGGTTCCAGGTGGCAGCCTGGGATAGCAAGGATGGATGTCATTTTATCGTTTGGTTTCGTCCATAGTCGAACCCTGCTCTTCTGTACGATGTTTGAATATGTTGTTGTATTGATGTGATCTTGTTGTAGCTTGTGGCAAGTGTAAGCCAATTCCATATACTCATCTCTTCTGTAAATGTACTTGTAACGATATCCATTCTTGCAACACGATGAGATGCGCTTCTATCCCTATCGAGGCCCTCGTGCCAAAATTAGGATAGGATCGTGTCTTGGGCATGACAGGGGCGCCGGTCTATTTCTTATGGGCCGGATAGGTGGGACGCTCTGTGACTATTATTGAAAGGCCGAGATATAGGACAACTCTGTGTTCAGAAAGGAAGCCTCTGATGTCTTGGTGTGTCCTCCAAGTCAAGATGGTAGATTTGGCATGTTTATGCCCTAATGGAAACCGACCATTTGTAACCCTAGGTACCCCTGGGGTCTATATAAACCAGAGGGCCTCAAAGGGAGAGGTGATCCGACTCATCTAGGGTTTAGTTCATCTGATCTCGTGGTAGATCGACTCTATAATCCTGATACACACATCAATACAATCAAGCATGACATAGGGTTTTACCTCTTCGAGAGGGCCTGAACCTGGGTAAATACCGTCCCTTTGTTTTCCTGTTCCCCATTGATTCAAGATCCACGGCTCGGGACTCTACCCGAGATCCGTCGGTTTTGACACCGACACCTCCTCATCCTTCGCAACCGTTGTACATCTTCGTCCGTCACCCAGGCATTGTCGGATGCCCGCAACCCTCACTCATGTACATGCCCTCCCTTGGACTACGTCTCCATCCACGATCCACCGATGATCTGTCCGCAGCCAGGTACCCTTCGCCCCTACCGATGACATCCATGGCAGACACCACGTCTGGCAGGTGTTCGATCAAATGCCATTGAGAGATTTTTTACCTTCTTATCATTTTCTAGAGTAAGCACGATGGCGGTGTAGTCGATGATAAGAGATGAGTCGTTGTGCGCTGCGTGGAAGGTCGTATCTGCGGACTTTGTGGGCATGAGGCAAGGGGGCTTGACCTTTTAGCAAAGCGTGCATGCTTATTTTCATGAGCAAAATAACTTTGCACCCTACTACTTGCATGCGATCCATGAACACAATGTGAAGTCGCTAGCCAATGATGGTACACCATCTCGAAATCCTTCATGAAGTATCGCTGTGCGCTTGGACAAGTGGAGAGAAGGTGGCCACCGGATTAATCAACCATGGAGATCATAAGTTTTGCTTCTTATTGCTTTGTATGTTGGTCAATTCATTGATTGACTCAATGTTGCAACTTGATAATCGTCACGTTGTATAACCCCGACACGCTGCCATGTTGTACCAGAAAACCGAGGGCAAACCATTTACGCTCATATAATGTTGGGTGAAGTTTAAAGGGCACAATGCATGGGACTGACATGCAATTTCTGACTCGAACATCGTTGAATTTGTAATCGATGAATTCGGAAAACTTGTTTTGCATCCAATTATCTTGGATGTAATATTTATATTTAAACTATTGTTGTACTAGGGATATTTATATTTATAGATGATAGATGAATGTTGCTATTTTTAAAATTATTTTAGAAAAAACAGGGGCGGTCGTTTAGCGGACAAAGTTAGATGGCCAGTTTCCGCATCTATATCGACGACCAGTCTGGATTAGTTGTGAACAAATATTGTCTGTTTTAAGAGTCGGTGACGTTAAAAGTGTCCTTAATACACAGAACAACTATACATGAGAGTAAAGGGAACGTGTCCGAGAAAAACAAAAGGAGAGAGAGTAAACAAGATCGTGAACTGTTAGAAAAAAAGCGACTTTCATTTGACGACTCAAAAGTTTGTATGGAGATGGAAAATTCCACGGGTTGAACACCCAACATCTTCTTTTGAACCGCGAACCCCCAACATTTGTAATAGATCTCGTAAATCGAAGATCATCTTTCGTTTTGAACCTTAGACCGAAGATCATCTTGGAGAATGAGAAAGCTCAGGTTTGGGGACTTAAACGAATTTGTTTTAGAACTAGTACCTTTTTTGTAGCAATTTTGAAAGAAAAGGGTACGGGTTTAAAAAATTGCAGTACTAGTACCCTGTTAGCCTTCTCTGGGCCGACAGGAGGGCAGTCGGCCGGCCCAGGGCCGAAACCTGGCAGTCGGCCTGCCCCAGGCCCAGTCAGCCAGCCCCAGCCCGACAGCCCACCTTTCGGCCAGGTGGAGGCCGAAAGCTCCCAGGATAAGGCAGCGTTAGCCAAGCTGCCTTCTTCCTCCTTCCTCTCCCTATTTTCTCTATTGTTAGGCCGACATGACCCCCCCTTGATCTCCCAATCCCTCCACTAATTTGTCGTTTCAATCCAATGAATTGATAGATTGTGTGTTTCTCCCCCGCCCTACGGTTTTATTTTCCGCAACGGTGTACTGCTTTGTTCGTGTGGAGGAGAAGATGGTGTGGTGGTGGAGCTTGCAATGGTGAGAAGGTGGAGTGGTGGAGAGGAAGAAGAAGGTGGAGAGGAAGGAGTGCACTCACGCGTCGAAGGTATAAATTTTTGCTGTTAATTTCGGTTTTTTTTGTTATTTTTGTAATGTACGTACATTTAGTTTGTGTTATTTTTAGTAGCGTAGTTATTTTAGGTTACCTGTGTTAGTGTAGTGATTTTAGTGTAGTCATATTAGTGTAGTTTTATTTAGTGTAGTCATATAGTATCGGGTTTTAGTTTTTGTTTTCGTAGTGTAGGATTAGTTAGTTTAGTCATAGTAGCGTCGATTTATGTTTTTGTAGATAATTTTAGTGTAGGTTTTTTTATGTGCCTTTGGTGTAGCTCATTTTTGTGTAGTTTTTTTAGTTACATTACAGTGTTAGTTTTATTTTAGTGTTGATATATTCGCTGCGAATAACGAGGAGTTGGCATTGTCTGATCAGGTTAAAATGTCTGAATCCGTAAATCTGACTGTGTATTACGGTCCTGGTATTGTTCGATATAATGAGTTGAGGGTTGATCTTAGCAACTTTAAAACAGGCGAGATGACACTTTTAGACCCGGACAGACTGGACATTAGGCAGTTGAAGCACTGGTTGACTACTAGTTTTGGCCTTGATCCTAAAGTTTGTTCCGTCAGTATTCATGCCTTGTGGACCAAATCCTGTAAAAATGTCAAGTGGGATTTGATTCCGATAGATAGGAGCCAGCATTGGTTGTCTCTGTTAAGTCGTTGCAGACACCGAAGAATCCATCCGTATGCCCTAGTGCAACTAGTGGCGAAGGAGGAGAACATCGTACCGCCAACCGTGGGGTATGATCCAGGCCAGAGTAGTCAAGTGGCTAACGAGATTTATGTATCCGGGTCATTGCCACCGAATGTGAATGATACTCAAGCCGACAATGAGTCAGATTATGTTAATGCTGGTCAGAGTATTCAATCGGTAGTATTAGCTGCCTCTGATGTTGTTGATGGGGATGAGGAAGGCGAGGAAATGCAGAGGGTGATGGAGGAAGAGGACGAGGATGGGATTGCAGAGGAACTTGATTCTAAAAATTCCGAGGAGGAGGAGGAGGTACCAATTCCTGCTGCATGGGAGCAGGACATATCCGCTGGCTTTACTGTCAACGATGGCCATGAGAATCCATGGCAATATAATCTGAACCAAGTCCAGATCGGGGTTATGTTTGACACAAAGAAGAAATTGAAGTATGCGGTGATAAAGTGGGCTATGTCTACCCAGAGGGTTTTCCGGACACACATATCTAGTCCAACGAAATATACCGTGAAGTGTGCTGAATCAGGTTGTCCTGCGAAGGTGCACGCCCACGTGCCAAAGTATCACATCCACTGGGTTGTGACAAATGTTGTACCGCATAATTGTGTTAGGAAAAACATGTTGGCTCATCATCCAAACCTTACTTCAACTCTCATAGCGCAACTCATGTATACTGAGATAGTGACGAAGAAAGATATGGAAGCAAAGCACATCCAGACCGCAGTGAAGGTCAGATGGAAGTATGACATTCCATATGGGAAGGCTTGGAGAGCTAAGCAGAAGGCTATGGAGGAGAGGTTTGGGACGTTCTTCGACTCCTATGATAATGTTGTACATCTCCTTGACATACTGAAGGAGAGGAATCCCGGCACTTATGTTAACATTCAGCACACGAGGTTGGAAAGCATACCTGACTACAAGGTGTTGAAACGAGTATTCTTCTCTTTCGGTATGTGCATCAAAGCTTTCAGGCATTGTTCTCCTGTGATGTTTGTGGATGGTACATTCCTGACTGGTCAGTACAAAAGGCAAATCTTGACTGCTATTGGTGTGGACGGGAACAACCAAATCATCCCACTAGCCATGGCATTTGTGGAGGGTGAGAACTTTCCGAGCTGGGTATGGTTCTTCCGTCAAATTAAAATTGCGATCGTGAAGGACAGACCAAATGTATGTCTCATTCATTACAGACATCCCGGTATATTGAAGGCCGTGAAGACACTGAGTAATCCAACTGCTGACGAGCCAACACCTTGGAAGGACTTGCAAAGCCGGTGGTGCATGCGCCATCTTGGTGCTAATTTTTTCTCACAGTTCAAGAACAAACGGTTGATGAACTTGTTCAAGAAGTTATGCAAGCAGAACCAGCGGCGAAAATACGATTTTATTTGGTCCAAACTAGATGAGTTCACTAAGAAGCAGGTCGTTGCTAGGAAGA
This sequence comes from Hordeum marinum, assembly GCA_022496015.1. Classification (NCBI taxonomy): domain Eukaryota; kingdom Viridiplantae; phylum Streptophyta; class Magnoliopsida; order Poales; family Poaceae; genus Hordeum; species Hordeum marinum. Next base: position 220,792,707 of record CM039672.1, read on the forward strand.
AAATAGAAAAAGATCAGGTTAAATTAACAGCACTCATTGCGGAGATGGAGGGGCCAGTTGGTCTTTGTGACTTGCCAGCAATTGACCCTCCTAATACGAAGCGAAAGAAGGGCAGGGCAATAAAGAATTTTTCTGAATGGATAGAGAAAGAGCCTCCAGTGAATTGGTCTTTGCTGAATCAGTATTATTTGTTGCTGTTTCACTAACCTGTGTCAGTCCTCTTTGCATCAGGACTCATAGTGGCTGTACATATGTGTTCTGTCTGTTGGTTCTGTTTTTTGCCCAAAACATTCTATAAGCAGATTGATAGCTTGTGTCGTAATATTTTTCTTGCAGCCTAAGATGTAAGCACATGATTCAGTTAGCTTGATTTACATGCTTGTCTTTACATGCAATAGGTGTTTTACTTATTTAGGCGTGGCTTAGGATACGACAACCGAATCACTTAATTATGAAGGAAGATTTTATTTACAGTGATGAACCGTCACTAATTAGGGAAGGCTGCATTCCGGGAATGGAAAATAATATCTATAGCTGGTTCATATCTGGGTAAATTTGTATCGTACTACTGATTTGTGATTGTAACTTTGCCATGGTTCCTGTCCCGTATATTATCTTGAGATGACCCATGATCCTAGATGTGTGCTTATATCCTATAGGGCTTTTCTGTCCTCAAAGTGATAATCACTTCATGCAGCATCTGCAACGTTTCATTTCTAATGATAATGTTTTCTACAGTCAAACTGGCGTACAGCAAAGACTATCTCCAGGGGATGCACCTTGTTACCTAGAACTGGGCATTGTACTGTCGAAAAGACCAAGGAGTACCTCCCAAAACAGTTCAAGAAGTTTGTTGTCCAGAGTGTGTCTGAACTAGAACTTCTTATGATGCATGAAAGGTAAATTTCACTTTATAATTGTACCACTCTTAGAAGCTTCATAGCTGGATCGGATTACCATATAATGATGGGTACTTCTTCGTCCCAGCAATTACCTGGGGATGGATCGAAATCTTCAGGGGTGCACAGTTTGGGCAAGGGACTCCTAGGTTTAGACAGTGCTATAGACTGTGGTCTTTCAGTTGATACTAAAAGCAAGGCCAACAGATACTTCGCGTTCAGTGAATGCACAGAATATGTTGGGAATTCAGGTATGCTCTCTAATCTTGTCCTGATCATTATTTTCTTGCATTTTGTGTTCAATTCTCTTTGTGCTTGTCTTAAATACCTATCTGGTGAGTTTGCAGTATTATGCCAGTTTGATTGCTGCCTTCTGGGTGAATACGATTAAACGTGTGAGTTTAAACCATATTCTTCTCGATTGTCTTGTCACTCCAGCTGTGCCTGTTGAGTCTGCTGCTACTGTGGAAATTCAGCAGCTCAAGGCCAGTTATGTTGGCATAAAAAATCATGGTGTCACTTGCTATATGAATTCAGTTCTTCAAACTCTATACCATATCCCTTTTCTAAGGAAGGTACAAGTAAATTCATACCTTACTCTTTAGTATATCATTTCTTGTTCTACTCAATCTATTAACTGGTGCGCTAACTATAATATATGTCTGTATATATGGGTGACAGGCTGTATATGAGATCCCCACGGCTAACATGGCATCAGAGAATATTACACAACATCTTCAAGCACTCTTTTGCAAGTTGCAGCAGAATTGCAGCAGTGTTTCTACAAAGGAGCTTGTTAAATCTTTGGGGTCGGATAATTCAGAACATGAGGATGTTCAAGAGAAAAACTTAGATCTTCTTGACAAGTTAGAAGTTCTAATGAAGGTTTGATAGGGTCATTTCTTGTATACATTTGGTGTTGTTTATTCAGTAATTTAATTCTCTGACTATCTGAATTATTTTCGTAATACGTTTCAAGGGAACTAAGGCAGAGGGTACAATACAAAAGCTATTTCAAGGTCACCACACCACCCGTATCGAGTGTACACGTGTGGACTGCCCGTCACAATCACCTGGATCCTTCTATGGCAAGTGACCTTGACATGGCTAACAAAGTTTAAACCTGCACCCCTCACATGCTAAACTTAATTGCAGCTTATTTGTTTGCAGATATACAGCTTGATGTCAAAGGGTGTAAAGATATCTACGCATCCTTCGATAAGTATGTGGAGCCGGAATCACTGACAGGTGACAGAAAGCATGATACTGAGGACTTCGGCAAGCAGGTTAGTTTTATGCATATGCTCTCCAATGACTATCAGATGTTAAGAAGCACTATTTAATATTGCTAATATCACCAAATAAGGTTTAGAGAAATTTTCAATTCAAACAAAACTATGAGTACAGGTAGAAAGTTGTGGTAACCAGTTATGGATTCATGACATGTCATAATTATCTTGCTACAAAGAAACCGATTTATCGCATGGACTTTCTAACTTGATACTCTCTTATTTCAGGATGCACAGAAAACGATGCTATTCACTGATTTCCCCCCTGTTTTACAACTACATCTCAAACGGTTTGAGTATGACAAGATAGGACGTACAGCAGTCAAGGTTTATATCAATACCATCCACTTAAGAGGTTTCCTTCTTGATTGTTACATTTCCTATTTTGAAGATGAAATTCTGGTGGGTTGGGCATGGCGGGGGCTATCAGTAAATTCCTATAGGGTTGATAGATTTTGATAACCTTTAGATAGATAACCACGAGGATACTGCTCTTTTAGCTGTAACAAATGCATGGCTTCTATGTATGTCATGTGCTTATGTGCACCTTGGCATTGAATAACAGCATGTCTTGCATTCTGTTCTACTCGACTGTGAAATCCTTTTTTTTTCAGTAGTAACATACTGAACATAAGCTATCTATTCTGCTGCTATTAGGGATATTAACTGTTGATTCCAATATATGTACACCATAAGGGCATGTGCACCTGTGACCTTCGTTGGGCCAAACACAATCAGCCATAGGAATGCCTACTTTTGAATGCAGTACCACTAGTATCTGAGATAATAATGTTATTTCTTCTTGGATAATTGATAATATTTTGTTCAAATATGTTTATTGAAGTTTGTGCAGAGAACATACTGACATGCATTAGGTAATGTATTTAGGAAGTTCATATTAGTCATATGTTGGTAAATGTCTAACAAGTTTCTTTGATCCAATACTTCTTTTCTGGTGAACCTTACAATATATACTGCTAGTCGTAAGTGACATGACGGACGTTCAAGTTATGACCACAATACATTCTTACTTTGGGAAGTTCAAGCCTGAACTCAAGTTATGCTCTTACTTTTCAAAAGGTTCATTTTGACATTTTTCAAGAGATATCCAAAATATATGTAGACCATGTCTGATTATATACACTTGCCCAGACAAAACAAAGAAGTGCAAACATATGACTAAAGTGCACTGTACAAAAAATATAAGTTTGTCCACATATGTTTTCTCTATTTTTTTAAAATATGCATACACCACATGTTCTAACATATTTTACACCTATGCCTTTATTGATATGCAAGAATGCACAAAAATCAAATTGGGTGCATATGCACTTAGTTCAGTGTCTTCTGCCTTAATTTAATGCTTGCTTCTTACATTCAGTTTCGTATTGTATTAGGAATGCTTACCACTGTTGACTGCAGGTAAATGATTACTACAAGTTTCCACTTAAACTGGATCTTGATAGAGAAGGTCGAAAGTATTTATCCCCTGATGCAGACAAGAGAGTGCGAAATGTTTACACACTTCACAGGTCAGTCAAATATTCTGTTTTTCTCTCTTGTGTTCAGTTTATTGCTTTATGGTTTCAAATTTCATTAGCCGAAGATACGAAATATAATGGGTATATTGCTAAAAGTGATGGAGGTGAATTTATGGCCACACATTCCGCATATCCTAAACTTAGCTTGTCACTTAGCCAGTAACTTAATATAAGTGTGGCTACTGAAAAGCCTAGCAGATTGCAGAAATCCTGAAATATATACATGATATCAATGACATAAAATTGTAGAAACAAAATGCAAAAGTTTGTGGAAAGAATAAGACGGCAAATTTGTTGATCAGAATTCTGGGAAGGTTGAAGGAATCTGCATAACCATAAAATTCACTTGAGAAATAATCTCACAACTATTGAAGTATGAAGCATTTTTATGTACTTTTGGGAGGTCTTATATTAACTAAAGATAAACACAATATGTAATGTATTTGTAGAAGATTAAAAAAAGTGAATAATTCGTAGATAACAGAAACATACATTATTATTTTTTTCCGAGAAAACGCAAGAGAGATTGCGTTTCATTGCATTGAAAAGAGAGAGAGAGTTGTGATTACATTCCTCCTAGGAGGTGGTTACAGGTTCTGAATCAATAAACATTCCATGTTTGGGGGGTTATGGCTCTAAGCCCTAGAACACCAGCGCTTGCCCAAACGACGGTTTCATCCCTAATCTTCGTAAGCAGGGTGTTCACCGATGGGCGTTCTCCATTGAAAACGCATTGGTTGCGGTGTTTACATATCATCCATTATAGGTTCTAAGCTATAGCAGTTAGCATTAAGCATTCCACCATTTATTTTCCCAATATTTTTTTTATCTACATGTACTATGATGAAGTACACATTAAATTTGGAAATGCACTTTACCTAAACTGAATACCACTATGGCTGCACCAGTGAAAAGACTAATTTCCCAACGATTGGTACCATTCCATCGATCCATCATCTACAGTGTAATGACCCTCCTTCTTTGGCCTCTATGGAACCAGAGTGAGCATCTGCATGAAATCCAAGCAGATGATCATTTGTTTGAAAATAATTGTACGAATGACAAAACACAATTGCAGAGTCAATTGTAACGATATTCTAAATAATTACCAATAAACAGACAAAAGTAAATACGAAACTGGTTTTAATATGATACCTTAGCTTCACTAGCTAAAACATACCTTCTCTTAGTTTTCTAGACTCCATACCAAAAATGAACAACCTGACACCTCGCGCGACTCAACTCCATCCACCCCACATCACCACAGCAAAACCACCGGGTCAATCCAGTGCGGCGAACGAAACCCCCACACGCACTCCAGCAGCGAAGTTGCAGCCCACCGAACCCACTGCCCAATCAACCGCCATCAACACACCACCCTAGAACACGCACCGCCCTCCATAGACACTTCACCACAACGGCCGGAATGCACAGTAGCCATCTCCCAATTTACTGGCATCGGCCGCAGAAGGGCAATCCCAAGGAGGAGGGGCACTCATCACGGCAGGCACCGCGCCGAAGGAAGAAGCAGGCAGGGAAAAATGCGGACGGGCAGGACAGACCGGTGGCGGTGGCGGCGCACCTCCTTCAACCGCAGCAGCCACAAGAACCGGCCGTGCGCACCACCAATCCGCAGGAACTGCGATGGCCAACTTCTTCGCCTCTGCCCCAAATCGCCACCCCCTCCCATGTGCAGGAAGATACTGAAATCCTGGCCGACCAACACGTCCTCACGAAGAATGGTTAGACCAAGTCGAGACCACCACCTCCAGTACTTGACGTTGGAGGTCCACAACGCGAACTCACTTTGAACTACGGGCTCCGCCATTGAAAAAACGTCGAATGGCTCTATGTCGATAACAGTGAGCTAAATCCAAGTAATAAGATGGATGGTTGTTGACCAGACAAGCAGTTGGTACAAGAATTGACAGTTCTAATACCCCGTATGACATTCCATGAACTAAATATGAATATAGTACTAGCTGGTCTAGGAAAAAAGTTACATAAGGAGTGCATTTCACAATGTTATATCTCTATTCTCATTTTCTATAAATGCAGTTTATAACAGTTAATTTCTTGCAGTGTTCTTGTCCATAGTGGTGGTGCTCATCATGGGCATTATTATGCTTTCATACGGCCCACACTTTCTGATAAGTCGTATGTATGTTTGTTCGAATTTTACGTGTGATTGACTTTTTTTATACGAATTAGCTAAGTCTTGGGGACATCCTGCCATGCATGATTTGTACATATTTGTTACACTGGCTGTGATCAGCCAGTTTCCTCTTGCAGCTGGACAACATGGTGTATGTAATGCACCTTAGTCAACAATGTTATTTCATTGCTCTGTCTACCCTCTATCGTTGTAGTTGATTGATATGAAATCGAACAGATCAGGAGTAGTAAACCAGAACTAGCAGTTCGCAAGCATGCCAACCATTTAGTTGTTTATTATGTGCATCTTTGGTGGATTCATCGTATTATAACTTACAGGTTTAAATTTGATGATGAGCGTGTTACCGAAGTAGATGCAAAGTGTGCATTGAATGACCAATATGGCGGTGAGGAGGTTTGTTACAATCCTTGGGGCAATGGTACTTGCATCATTGACAAAAATATTAGCTGGTCAATTTCTTTCTGCTACTATCTCAGGATAAATTTTCAAATGCCTACATGCTTGTATACATCTGTGAAAGCGAGAAAGGTGGAATAATTTGTAATGTGGATGAGAAACATTTGCCCAAGAACTTTCAAGTAAGCAGTCACCAAAAGGTTTTAGTTATTGACATGTTTCATGTTAGTAGTTGATAGATATCCATGTGCTACCAGGTTAAACTGGAAAAGCACGACGAAGAAAAGAAGCACCATGAAAAGGAGAAAGATTTGCCAGAGAACTTCAAAGTAAGCATGTCACCTAAAGGTTGTAGTTATTGAGATATTTCTTGTTAGTAGTTGATAGATATACATCTGCTACCAGGTTATAATGAAAAAGTACAGTGAAGAAAAGAAGCGGCCTGAAGAGAAGAAAGATGAGGACCACGTAGGAGGTTTGACATTGCTTTCAAACCAGTCATCTATTAGTAGACTGCGAAAATATCCTCCTAGTCTCATGGAAATAAATATTGCAGGTGTGCCTTATCAAGTGGTTATTGATATACAGCATCCACCCAATGGTAACTGAAGTAGCACAGTAAACCTTTGTACTGTTTTTTAATCACTTTCTTGATCTTCAAGCAGTACATATCCGGATTAAATATTACTTGTTGCATGCTCTTTTCCAGGTGGACCGAACTATTCAGTTAGAATCTTCCTGAAACGTTTTTTCAGGTTTGATAAAATGGTGGACCTTCTGTTCGTCTACAGTATCTTCCATGCTGCTTTTGTGGCCATAGATTGGCTTGTCCAGAGGAACGTCAGAAAGAAGTTTTTTATCACATTATATGATGGAATTACTTGGTTTGTTATCCTGCTGGTGTATTTGTCGGTGATGAGGCAGATACGTCGGCGGCGCCGAAACAGCACCGTGAAAATTCCCCATTCAACTGCTGGTACTCCTGTGGACATCAAGAAGGGAGATGGTGGCACTACTGTGGACATCAAGGAGGAACAGAAGTGTAAACCCATGAAGAACGACAAGAATGAAGATGGTGGCACTATTGTGGACATCAAGGAGGAACAGAAGTGTAAACCCATGAAGAACGACAAGAATGAAGATGCTGATACATGCCTTCTACTGGTGCATGAGCTCGCTAGGTTTGCCTTATCATTACTCAAGGATGCAGATGAAGACGAGAAGAAGAATGAGGATCAAAAGGAGAAGAATCATTTCCATAGGCTGCTCAAATATCACTTTGTGATGATGGCCATTGAGGTTTGCGGTTCTTATTTTGTCAGGAGGTGTTTCAGCACTAAAGGAGATCCACCTATGACTGAAATTGTAGCCTATGGGTGAGGAAGCCAGTCACAGCCTTTCCCTTCCTCACCTTCTTGTTGTTTATTCGCAAAATAAATAGGAAGTTCTACTTGAAGCATGCTTATGAATTGTTACTCGTCAATGTTGTGCAGTGCTCAGTAGGCCATGATAAGAGTCGACATATTTCTTTCTATTGGTTTATCTTTCCTGTATGTGGTTATATAATTGAATATTTCTGAATGAAGGAATAATCTAAAAACTTGATTTGCACATCAAGCTGAAAGAAATTAGAAGATCATAAATTATGTTTTGCTTGTTTGCTCACGTACCACTGCAATGGGTGTATATATGCCAGTTAATATCCTTATTATATTGTTTTAACGATTAAATATTTGTACATGCATGCAAACATTTGCCTTTTCATACTACTTACAAAAGGCAACCTAATACCTTCCATTGTATGGTGTAGGCTATTGTGTTGGACATGAATATTCAATTGGTTACCAAAAAATTCTAGTATCTTAGGGGCATTTGCTATTTTTTCTACCACTAATCCGGAGATTGTATTCTCGCTGTCTGAGATTGTTTGCATTAATGCTTCTATATCCTCTTGTAGTTTGCTGGAGTCTATTTCCATTTATTAGTTAGATTGTAGATGTGTGTGCTAGAGGTGATAAATTGTTTTAAAATGCACTACCTGCTGTTGGCTTTACTCTCTCACTATTTGTTTGAATGCCTTCACAATTTGAGAATCTTTCTACGAATGATCCGTTTCGTATTGTTGCATCAGCTGACTGAGGCTATGTTCAAGAGATGGATTCAAGTGCCGGATGTTGCCGTTTGTCAGGTAACAAGTCATTATCTGCAAGAAGAACTTGACAAATCTGCTTTGATGTTGATTCCAGTTCTTTTCAAGTATTCGCAATATGATTTTTTCAGCAGCACTCATGAATATATAGTATCTACTCGATAAACTTTGATTATGGTTGTCCCTGGAATCCCCCCCCCCCCTCCCCTCCTATCTGAACCGCTGCAACTGTTTGTTTGAACAGGAATCTTCTTCATGATTGGCATTGTAGTGTTCAGTGTTCTGTTTTCCAAACATGCCACCTATCTAAAGAATATGTGTTTGCACGCTTGTTTCGATCTTTCGCCCAATAATATAAGAAGCCTTGTTGTTCACTGTATACATTTCTTCTACTTTGTAAAATGATATGCACTGTGTTACTCTGTCCAATAATGCAAGAAGCCTTGTTGTTCGTTGTATGCATTTCGTCTGCCTTGTAGAATGATTTTTCCAATAATGCATGCTACGTGCTATGTCGTCATAATTTGCACTGTGTTACTCTGTCCCATGGTCTGATAAGAACGTCTCTAGTGGTGCTCGCATGCTATGTGTTGGTGTTCTTCGCCGTACCTGTCCCATTTTATGCATTTTCTTTTCGTTCCACTGTTTCACCATAAAACATTTTTGGGATATTTTCGACCTGAATAGGTGACATAAGATTAGCGAATATTAACGTTCTCAAATTTGAACTTAAACTTGCAGTCCAGTGGCCATGACCAATTGCAACAGAAGTATCGTTCACATCCGCTCCTCCATGGTCTACTCTTCTGGTCAACAACGTTAACCCCCCCCCCCCCCCCCCCCTCTCTCCCTCTGTGATGGGTGGTACTGTGTTGTTCTCCCAATTTATGTTCCTAATATTAATATATTGTGTAAGGATGTAAGGCTTTGCATTGGTGAAAATATTTGATCAAAATAAGTGCTCTTTAGTAATCTCAGTTTACCTCTGGTGTTTTGGTTTCATTCTAGTCTTAACTTTTATGGAAAAAAATCTTGCTTTTGCTGCACAAACGCTGATTCTTGGACACCGTAAGGCCACAGTTGTTCTATTTTCTGTAGATTTTATCTCTTTTATCTGTGGCATTTCTGAAGCCATATCTATTGTATGCACTAAGCTCAACCTTTCAGAGGATGTAGACCAGTGATGGGTAAAACACACGCTATTTCTGCTCTCTGAGCGGCCACATGACAGCCAATAGATGCACAGGCGAAAGCAGGGATGCGAACCACTTGGCCGTGACATGTGTTCTCCTCACACTCCTCCCTTTTTCTCTCTGTCATGTCTGCCGTACAAACAAATTCGTTTGGTTCTAGGCCTTGCCATGCCATATTTTTTGTCAAAGTTGTCTAAGGTTAGTTCAATAAAATGAAAACCAAAAGTTGGGAGGTGATTTGTGGCAGGGCTCGCAAATCGTGGACTAACGATCTACGCCAAGTTTCTGAAATATGGATTTCCATAAGTGGACATGGATTTTTGACTCTGAGAATCGTGAGAAATTGTGAAAGTAAACGGTTTTCACGTCATTGTATTTAGATACTAGTTCGGCTATAAGCTCTAAATTGTACCAACATTTTTTTACTCCTTTTGTTTGAACAAAAATGATTCTCGTTTCATCAAAAGAGAGAAGTTCTGGATAAATTGACAATGCTGAATTGAATATGAAAATGAAGGAATCTAGAGTAATTAATGAAAAACATATTGAAGAATCAAGGTTAGCTCTAGTCTATGGCCAAATGAATGAACCAACTGCGATTTTCTTGAGGCAGAAAGCTTCGCAAGGAGGTGCCTGGAAATCCAACAGAGAATCCGATGAGAAGAAACCCCACAAGAGTAAAACAAGCCTCGAAAGGGCTGAAAGGAAAATCATAAATTTTTGCCATGAACTTAAAGACATTTTGGAGGCTCGCAAGGGCCCTTTTGCAGGTGCTCCCTAATGAACAGTAAAATCAAAATAAATAGTAAATGAATTCTAAAATTTTTAGTTTTTTTGTAGATGTTCATATTAGTGTAGCAAGTGTGCTTGAAATTTTTCATGCCATATGAGATAGCAGCGATTCTTCAATGAAAAAAAAAATTAAGTGTAACATATTGAGGTAACATTTGGTGTTTGACTTTTTTTGCACAGGTCAAAATGTTTAAGTTTTTCCCCTGAAAATTCGTATGTACCATTTGGGTGTGACAATGAACACATCTACTTTTTACTTTTTTGACATTTGTAAAATCCATTTTTTTGGCGTAGGAGCATGTGTCCCTAGAGCCAAAATGAATTTCCGTCAATATATATCTGTAATAATTCGTAAATGGGAAGCAATATACCTGTTGGTGTGGGACCACTTTCATGGTACAAATATTTTGGTAAAAATTCGATGAAAATAGTTGTATTGGAATGGTAGCGTTTTGGGAAGCCATTCATTTCGGTGTTCTTCCTTGATGTTTATTCTTCATTTTCTTCAAAAGGATGATAACCCCGGCCTCATGCCTCAGCATGAACGATGCATATAACCATCTCTATTAAATTATTTCAAAAAACTTACAAAATCAATACATGGACCAACCCAAAACTACCTTCCGAACGATCACTATCTCCATCCCTACAAAGTTGATGATGTGTCCTAGCCTCGCTGACAACACATACCAGCAAATCCAGTGGCCTCGCCAAGCCGCCCGCTGGCTAGCTGGGAGCATAAACTGGTCCAGCAGACCCTCGGCGTGCACCACATGCGCACTTTCAAAAAATGTCGCTATCATCTTCCTCTGTACCATTTTCAGGAGTGATCAATGAAATAACCTTGCCAGGCTCTTATGTTGTCGACACCACCATGGTGCCAGACCGCATCATCCTCCTATGTGTGCCCATCAGCACCCATTCAACACTAAGACCCTATTGAAGATGCAGCACCGCTCCGTCTCTTGCCCTCTCCAGCCATCACTTGCTCCAAAATGATGCTCCCGGAGGGAGAACAACACTAGGAGTGTCGTCATCGTCCGATCCTGAGACCTAGACCTAGGGTTTCCCATGGATCACCCCGACATGATGACGCAAACTACAACGACGATGCCTCAACAAGGGAACGACGTCGGAGACCCTGCCATCGTCCGCCGTGACCGTGGTTAGCGTTATTTTTATTGACAGCTGCACCACCAGGCCATGCGCCGCCGGCGTCGCTGGCCCCTTCGACTGGAGCAAACTCCAAAAATGATGCCCTCAAGAGGACTACGACGTAAAAGCACCGCTATCACTCGATCCCAAGGAGATCTAGGGTTTCCCCTGAAGTTGCCCGCGCTGTCAAGGACCCCAAACGAGGGTTGTATCCCAACATTAACAGAAGACCCCGCGAAGATCTGCCTGGTTGCCGACGCATCCCACCCGCCACCACGCAGTCCGCAAACCCGTAACCATGGCTTGTAGCTAGTCACCGAACATCACAGACACGTCCAACCAACAACCATGGCCAGATTTGTCCGAAGCCAGCGACCCCATCCTGGTCATGTCCGCAAGCACAGAAGCACCCCGATCTGGCCAAAGAGCGCTGCCACAATACGATCCTTGACGTCCACGGCACATCACCGCTTGTCGAGTCCCACCACCATACGCCTAGATGTGCATCTAACTGGGACACGATGACTGCCATCAGGTCATGCTGCCCACATGAGGGAGTCCTGGACTATGGGGTCCTCGGGTCGCCGTCCTATCTCCTACAGACCGGTCAGATGGGCCGCTCTATGCCCATTATGTGAAGACCGAACTGTAAGAGGACTTCGTATTCGGGAAGGAATCTTTGGTGCCTTGGTGTGTCCTCCAAGGCAAGGTGGAAAGATCGGTGTTTATCCCTTCATGATAGCCCACTATGTGTAACCCTAGGTACACCTGGTGTCTATATAAACCGAAAGGTTTAGCACGCAAAAGAGAAGAACCACAATCTAGGTTTTGGTTCATCTAATCTCGTGGTAGATCGACTCTGTAATCGACACAAACACAATCAATACAATCAAAGCAGGACGTAGGGTTTTACCTCTTTGAGAGGGCCCAAACCTAGGTAAACACCATCTCGTTGTCTCATGTTCCCCATCGATCCAAGCTCCACAGTTTGGGACCCCCTACCCGAGATCTATCGGTTTTGATACCAACATTGGTGCTTTCGTTGAGAGTTTCATGGTTGGATCACCGACAGGATGGATGGCTCGCTTGGTCATCAATGACAACATCTGCATTGGGGACATATTCGTCCCCAACCAACTCTTAGTGCCCGGCAGTATCGATCTACACGACGATACGACCGGTCATCATGACCAGGTTGACGGTTTTGCCCTTGGACTGAACATCAGGTTCGGCAGCTTTGAGTACGCTGCCGACGTCCGGGGCAACCTGTCCCTGTCCGGGCTCGCGGCCTCTCCCGACAAGCCCGGAAACCCCAGAGCTTTAACTTTGGACCTCCTCCTCGATCCTGTCTCTGGATCAGACCTCACCCCGAACCCAGCTTCAAGCTCAGATCCGGCCACCTTGGTCGGAGATTGGAGCCTGGCCTTGGCCAAATATACACCTCGCTTCGAAGCACCGGAGGTTGACTCCATAAAACCTCAGGAGAACGATCCGACTTTCTTCTCGCTTTTAAACGAGACTCTAACCCATATCCAAACCCTGAATATTTCACATGGCCCGCCCTCGCCCTATACTCGGAAATTTTGCGTCCCACCCACCACCCACTTGGTAGCCACTATCGTCAATTTAACCGATATGCTGGACTACTCCTCCGAGGAGGCCGATGACATCAATGAAGATGTTGCAATAATGTCCCTCTCACAACTAGACAGTGAAGAGCTACCTCCACCTACGATGTTTATATGGTAGACACCCCCAACACCACGGGGAAAAATCATGACGACACCCCAGCGGGAACGAGGATAAACCCTAGGAGGTGGCTCACAAGCATCGATGCCAACCCAAGTGATCCAAGGGCCACAAGGGCAAGGAAAGCAATACGACCACCGGCGAAGATGATACCCCAGAGAACATGCAAAACCTCGCCGACCCTGTGGCCCCTGAGCAACAACTAGATGTCGCCCAAGGACACGAGGACCAGTATAATTCTGAAGACCTCAATGACTTCGAGGATAGTAACTATTTCCCCCTCTCCGAAGACGAGGTGAGTCTCCGAACCGAGGACTTCATTGTCCCCGAAGACCCGCTGGATCAGGAGAGGTTCAAGCGGCAGTTGATAGGCACTGCCCGGAGCCTGAAGAAGAAACATCAACAGATAAAAGCTAGATAAGATACCCTCAACACAGATGGACGAAAGTCCTAGCAGCCGAAGAAGGGCTCAGCACTGAACGACTGGATAAAACAAGAGCTATATGCACCGACGTCTGCTACCGCAATTTGACAACGAGGTTCTTGAGCCCGCACCCCCAGGCGTATTCATGACAACCAGCCCGATTGCCCCCTCGAGGATAGGATAGGACGACTGGAAGGGCCGATGATAGACCTACACTCCCTTGCAGGAGAAGAAGGGAGCCAATATATCGTGAGGACCCATATGACCTACGATACGGCCTGGACACGAGATCATGCCAGACAAGATCCATCTGCAGATCCATAGGGCACAACGCTGTTAGACAGGATGATTATCAAGATTGGCTCGACCAAAACAATAGAATTCGTGAGGAGCACTGTGTTTGGATGGCGTCCGACCTTTGGAACGACGTAGCTCGAGTTCGGGGTGCCGCTCACCCAATGTGCTTCACAGACGAGGTGATGCAACGCTAGTTCTCTGAAGGGTTTAAACCCGTAAACATCAAACAATATGATGGGACTACATACTCGGTGGTGTGGATCAAAGACTTCCTTCTCCACATCCATACGGATCAAGGAGATGATCTCCACGCCTTTAAATACTCCTTTAAAACTTAAGGGACCAGCACGATACTGGTTAAACACCCTCCCCGAAAACTCCATCGGGAGCTGGGAGAACTCGAGGATGCTTTCTGAGCTAACTTCCAAGGCTCCTATCTCTGGAGTCCAGACTCCAACGACCTAAGCCACGTTATTCAACAGCCCAACGAGTCATCCAAGCAATTCTGGAACCAGTTCTTGACTAAGAATAACCAAATCATAGACTGTCCGGACACCGAGGAAATAGCCTCTTTTAGGCACAACATCCGGGATGAATGGCTAGCTCGTCAGCTCGGCAAGGAAAACAAGAGCAAAAGGGTTAGGAAAAGTAGATACGATGGAGACGTATCAGACGATAATGGAATAAAAGGGGAATCTTCTGGAGCGTCGGTCTTGTGCTGTTACATCACCGTCCCCCCTCCCCCCGTCTGCGTGTTCACTGTTGACTATCTTCGGCTTGATGTTGAAGACTTTTAGCCACATGCCCAAGTGCGGCTGGACCCGCAGGAAGGCCCCACATACGAGGATGAGGGTCGAGATGTGTAGAAAAGAGTTTGGGGGGAGAGAGATCGTGGAAATCTAACCCGTAGAAGAACATCAGCCTCCTGAGGAAGTTGGGGGTGAATACTATTGAGGGAATTAGCCAGACAATAGTACCAGGGGTACGAACGGAGGGGCAAAGTCTAGCTACGACACAGATGTTCACTCGGGTGTGTACGAGTTCAGGCCCCACTCGGAAGTGGTAAAAGCCATACGTCTCGAGCCTGCAGGCTTTTGTGTTTGATTATGGGGAGTAAAGGATTACAAGAGGTCAGAACCCCTGCTCTGGTGCCTGGGGGTGGCTTATATAGAGTGTGCCACATCTGGCCGAGCGCCATCATTAAGACTATTAATGCTAATCAATGTGACATTATAGGAACTGATGATTAAGTGGGGCGTTACTGGTAACTATAATTAACAATACTGTGAGTGTCACTTCAAATCCGTCAGACACTGTGTCTCGTGAGCCGCTAGAACTTCTATCCACCCGTGTGAAGCCATGAACGTCCGAGTGACATGAGCATCCGAGTGAACCTTCATATGCATCCGAATGCACCTTTACCCAAGGGGCTTTATTGATAATAAGAGACCCCGGTGGACCCTAGATGTTAGTCTTGTGACCCTACCCATGGTAGACGACCTCATCAGTAGCCCCCGAATCCTTGAGGTTTTAGTGGTCGAGTGATCGAAACTCAAAAGCATTGATGGCACCTCGAAGGTGTCCAAGAAACGACATGCGTCATTTCTTACTCGGCTTCAAATCATGACAGATTCAGGATTAACATTCTCAGACCAAATGACTTAGCTTGAATATATGTAATACTATCACATGAAATCAAAACATTTCCCAGAAGAAACGGTCCGAATGTCTGATTATTCCATCCGAGTGCTTAGGCGGAAACAAGCTGACCACTTGGTTTATAAAAACGAACCTTCGGGTGCTTCAAAGCACTGAGATCATTCCGTTTTAAGGCACAAAGAGATTCCCGCACGCTCTAAATCACGAGGGACATGCAGACGTGCGATAGAACGGTCAAGTCGTGGAAATTGGGGGTAGTGGGCATGACGCCTCGATTCTCATGCCGAGATTTTCGCCACGTGTCCCTGAGGCTCTGAACACTGGATCCGCAGATCTTGCTCCATTTGCGGATTGACGGCCAGAGATTTCTCCCGATTCTTGGTATATAATACGAGGGCACTGTTGGGGATGAAATAGATCTCATTTTCTGCCTCCCGCTTCGTCTTCTCCGATGCCCGTGCGCGATTCTCCCACCGAGCTTCTGCTGTAGGCCAGGCCCAATCTCGTCAGAGAGGATGCGAGGGGCGACCACAAAAGCCGAGCGGGTGAATAAGAGCTCGCGCGGCTCCTCCTCAAGAGTCGGCGCGCCGGTGGGGTGGACTCAAGGCGATTGGATGCCATCGCGGGTCATTGAGGCCCGGATGCTTGAGCTGGGGAGCTAGGGACTCTTGTCCGAGGGGAGTTGGCAGTTGCCAGAGGTGGGCAAGGATGAGCTCTCACCGCGGGGAACGAGCGCGTCCTCCTGGTAACTCACCTTGAGTGAGGTTTCTCTCTTCTGCCTCATTTGTTCTTCCATAGATTCTTAGATTTCTTCGGCACTCAACTCCATCATATCCCTCCCAATGCCATCATTTACTTGGTTGCATTTGTTTCCCTCCACGAAAATTTCTTGGTCTATCACCCCCATTGGGGTTTATTCAAATATCTTTTCACCTGCCGAGTGATGACTGTGAATAAGTCCACCCGGTCAGAGGACAAAATAAATGTAGCTCAGCTGTGTGGGGGTTTGGGAATCCAGTTATGGGGAAAGGTTTGCTTCCCAGCGATGACATTTCCAGATTCGGTGAAGGGCTGGCAGGAAAACTAGTTTTATTGCCAGGATGTTCCAGACGGTGAAGGCCAGTCGAGACTTCCATCGTATACATTTGAACACATTCGGCCAGTCCCCAGGCTGACTGTGACCAATGATGAGAAGAGGGAGGTAGATATCTTGGTGATAGCTCTGGTGGCCTTGGTGCAAAAAGGTATCAATGGTGTAGACTTGATGGAGGTTCTTCTCCATAGGAGGATTCAACAGATGCAAGCTAGGGCTCACCCCATGTGGGAATACACCGGACCGGATGACACCACCCGAACTCACCCGGATGAACTCGAAGCAGATATGGTGGAAGCCAAGATCAAGGTGATCACCCCAGCGCGTGACAACCCCAGAGGGAGCAGACCGGATGCTCCACTTTCATCAGAAAATCCACCGAATGAGGTAACTCTCAAAGATCCATTAACCAAGTGATATTTATGTACTTGTTGTATTCGACTTGATTGATTTGTTCTTCATTCGGTAGGCTTTCACGGAAATGAATAGTCAAGTGCTAGTTGTGGATCGAGGCCTAGTTGATGTAGCAAGTGACATCGATCATCCGGAGGACTCGTCCGAAATGGGAGAAAGAGAAGAATACGACGACGAGAGTGACGATGAAGAGGATGGCTCGTACGACAGCTATGAAGTGGAATCCTCGCTCTCGGACGATCGAGTGCCCGAAGCCCGCTCCAAGGCGCGCCAGGACCCGGGAGTCCGTGGTGGCAGCTCCAAGGGATCAAACATCGTCAAGCCAACTACAACCGCCCTCCCGACACGCAGGTCGAAGTGAGGACATGGAGAACTTGCTTCACCGCCCGAGAAGGCGACAAAACATGCCAAAGTCACCGCATCCAAACCTCGGAAGGCAGTCCCCGTCTTGAAGATCAAGATGACTATTACCGTGTCCTCAGCTTAAATATTTCCACTTCGACAGTTATTGTTTAAGTTCAACCGAATGATGTGACATTCTAAATGCTTCCTTTGTAGTGCTAACACTTCAACTGCTTCGCCTGATCCCCAAACTCTGGAGAAGGAGCGGGCCGATGTCAATGTTGCATCTTAGAAAGGTAAACTTCGAATTCTTTCTAGCGCACGTCGTGGTTTTCCTTTTTTCTTATTCCCGGGTGCTTTTTGAACACTTGCAGCCCCGCGTGAGGTGATCGATATCGATGTGGATGACAAGGTTGACCCGTCGAACCCTTCTACCAACACAGACGGTGTGATGCAGGAGCCACTGCCAGCTGATACCTTGGTGTTAGCATGGGGATCCAACTCGGGCATCGGAGTCGCACTCGGAACCGATACAGTGTCCTCCTTGCGGACTCCTCCTGTGACCAACATCTTCGCGTTGCACCCCGTCCCGGAGGATCAGGTGGGAGCGAGCAAAGAGGCATTCATCCAGCTGGAGGTGATGAGCGAACGGCTGAAGACACCATACGATGCGAGTGCGGCATTACAGAAGAATGTCCGAGTAAGTACTCTCGTAAGTACTATCCTCAATCGGAATTTTGATCGATGTTCTTTTTCTTTTTTCCTTTAGTCCCGAGTGGGTTTGCATCTGGGCACATCCACTGGGTGTTTCTAGGTTCCAGTGAGGGCGCGCTGAGTGCACCCACTGGGTGTAGTCCTCGAGACTGCCGTCGATTGAAGCAGTCGGCGAAAGTCTAAGAGTGCAGATGAATTTGGTGTTCGATCCATCGTTGATCTTGAAGAGAAGTTCTTGAATTTGATCTTCCAGTGGGGGCACGCTGAGCGCACCCACTGGGTGTAGTCCCCGAGACTACCGTCAACGGAAGCAATCGGCGAGAGTCTTAAAGTCTGAGCCAAAGTTTGACTAATATTTTATTTTTGTTTCCTGTTTGCAGGCTGTTTGCGAGCTCGGAAGCCACTATAGTGCTCTAGAGAAGGAGGTGCTGGCCCTGCGCCTCGACCTTGAAGCCAAAAAAACCAAGAACGGCCGATTGGAGCAAGAGAAAAAGACAATTGAAGGTATATTCACCCTCTCCGACTGCCACCATAACGGCTCTTTCTCCATGTCCGACTGAGTCTACTTCATCACATCTTCGTGGGGAAAATTGTAAACTTGTTGAGAGGCTGAATTTTTTTATTTCTTTAGAAACTATGGAGACGAGTCTCGAGAAGAAAGACACAGATCTGACAACTGCCCAGAAGGAGGCTAGCCGAAAGACCAGGGAGGCTGAGGAGAAGCTGAAGACAGTCTGGAAGCTGGAGGATGAGAAGAAAATTCTAGAGGCTGCTGTGAAGAAGTCCAGGGAGGAGCTCGTTGAGTTGAAGAAATCACACGCTGGGTGGGAGGCCAAACTCGAGCACATCATTGCCAAGAAAACTGAGCTAGAGAAATTCGTCGAAGAATTTGGCGACACTGTGAGTGAAAAGCTCAAAGGTAAACCTTTCTGGGTGATTCTTGTGCAGCTTTGTTTTGCCAAATGAATTTTTTTTGGCTCTGATTATTTTCTTCATTCGGCTGAACTAAGAGTTCTGTGACAATGTTGCTGAGGAGACCGAGAAGATAAAGAAGGACCTGGACCCGTCCCGAGAGCTGCTCAAGGATAGCGCTACTATGACCATTCTCCGTTTGGAAGAACACGCCGATGAAGTGGTTGCATACATTAAGAGGCTCCGCATTGCCGTTTCAGACATTGAGAGGGATATCTTTCCTGATGAGGAACCTTCAAAGGATATGGAATCCGTTCTCACCCAAGTGAGAGATGTCCTGAGGTGAGTGAAAACCTCAAAGAAGTCAGCAGCCCAAGCTGGAGCTGACATCGCCCTCTCGCTCATCCGCGTCCACTGCAAGTGGGTGGACAAAAAGAAGTTGAAGTCCCTTGAGGTCACCAATAGGAAGCACGTCAAGCTTGAAGACTTCATGGAGATGTTCATGGAAGATACCACTCGGATCGCAGAGAGTATCGATCTAGACACCTTTGTTGAAGCGGTTGTTTCGCCTTGCCCTGAGTGATCGATGGGCTAAGAAAACTATTTAAGCTTTTGCCTTGGAAAGATGAGTGGTAGTTGTATCCTTAAGACTTTGAATGAACCTGAGGCTCTTGTTGCCCGTACTTATATTTGTATTTTCGCTTTGAGCGGTGCAATTTTTATTTGCCTTACCTTCATTCAACCCTTGATCTCTCAGTGTTTACACTTAGGCAACTTCTGGATCGCGCACGAGTCTCCGAGTGTGAATGACATTCACACTTGGAATGGTTTGAAACTTAGGCTACATGAGGTCAGATCTAAGTCCCCCAGCGTGCGCGAGACCCGCACTCGGGGTAGTTCGTACTTAGACGAACAATGATGGTCCTGTCTATCTTGTCGTCCGAGTGCGGAGAATGTCCCACTCTAAGTGTTTTTAACTTAGGCGACACGGGGTCACGGCTAAGCTCCCGAGTGTGGGTGAAGCCCGCACTCGGAGTACTTCGTACTTACACGAATAATGATGGTCATGTCCATCTTGTCGTCCGAGTGTGGAGAATATCCCACTCAAAGCATTTTTAACTTAGGTAACACGGGGTCACGGCTAAGCCCCCGAGTATGGGTGAAGCCCGCACTCGGACTAGTTCGTAATTAGACGAACAATGATGGTCCTGTCCATCTTGTCATCCGAGTGTGGAGAATGTCCCACTCGAAGTGATTTTATCTTAGGGGACACAGGGTCGCGTCTAAGCCGCCGAGTGTGGGTGAAGCCCACACTCAGAGTAGTTTGTACTTAGGCGAACAATGATGGTCCTGTCCATCTTGTCGTCCAAGCATGGAGAATGTCCCACTTGAACCGTTTTTAACTTAGGCGAAACGGGGTCGTGGCTAAGCCCCCGAGTGTGGGTGAAGCCCGCACTCGGCATATTTCATACTTAGGCGAACAATGATGGTCCTGTCCATCTTGTCGTCCGAGTGTGGTGAATTTCCCACTCGAAGCATTTCTAACTTAGGCGACACGGGGTCGC
This sequence comes from Hordeum marinum, assembly GCA_022496015.1. NCBI lineage: Eukaryota > Viridiplantae > Streptophyta > Magnoliopsida > Poales > Poaceae > Hordeum > Hordeum marinum. Next base: position 220,813,466 of record CM039672.1, read on the forward strand.
GGCAAAGCCCCCGAATGTGGGTGAAGCCCACACTCAGAGTAGTTTGTACTTAGGAGAACAATGATGGTCATGTCCATCTAGTCATCCGAGTGTGTAGAATGTCCCACTCGAAGCGTTTTTAACTTAGGAGACACGGGGACACGGCTAAACCCCCGAGCATGGGCGAAGTCCGCACTCGGAGTAGTTCGTACTTAGACGAACAATGATGGTCATGTCTGTCTTATCGTCCGAGTGTGGAGAATGTCCCACTTGAAGCATTTTTAACTTAGGTGACACGGGGTCGAGGCTAAGCCCCCCGAGTGTGGGTGAATACCGCACTGAGGGTAGTTCGTACTTAGACGAACAATGATGGTCCTGTCCATCTTGACATTCGAGTGTGGAGAATGTCCCATTCGAATGTGTTTTTAACTTAGGTGACACGAGGTCATGGCTAAGCCCCCGAGTGTGGTCAAGCCCTGCACTCGGGATAGTTCGTACTTAGACGAACAATGATGGTCATGTCCATCTTGTCACCCGAGAGTGGAGGATGTCCCACTCGAAGTGTTTTTAACTTAGGCGACATGGAGTCGCGGCTAAGCCCCCGAGTGTGGGTGAAGCCCGCACTCGGAGTAGTTCGTACTTAGACGAATAATGATGGTCCTGTCCATCTTGTCATTTGAGTGTGGAGAATATCCCACACGAAGCATTTTTAACTTAGGCGACACGGGATCGCGACTAAGCTCCCGAGTGTGGGTGAAGCCCGCACTCGGAGTAGTTTGTACTTAGACGAACAATGATGTTCATGTCCATCTTGTCGTCCGAGTGTGGACAATGTCCCACTCAAAGTATTTTTAACTTAGGAGACACGAGGTCATGGCTAAGCCCCCGAGTGTGGGTGAAGCCCACACTCGGAGTAGTTTGTACTTTGGCGAACAATGATGGTATTGTCCATCTTGTTGTCCGAGTGTGGAGAATGTCCCACTCGAAGCGTTTTTCACTTAGGCGACACAGGGTCATGGCTAAGCCCCCGAGTGTGTGTGAAGCCCGCACTCGGAGTAGTTCATACTTAGGTGAACAAAGATGGTCCTGTGCATCTTGTCGTCTGAGTGTGGAGCATGTCCCACTCGAGGCGTTTTTAACTTAGGCGACACGGGGATGCGGCTAAGCCCCCCAGCATGGGCAAAGCCTGCACTCTGAGTAGTTTGTACTTAGACGAACAATGATGGTCCCATCCATCTTGTCATACGACTTTGGAGAATGTCCCATTCGAAGCATTTTTAACTTAGGCGACACAGGGTCACAGCTAAGCCCCCCGAGTGTGGGTGAAGCCCGCACTCGGGGTAGTTCGTACTTACACGAACAATGATGGTCCTGTCCATCTTGACATCCGAGTGTGGAGAATATCCCACTCGAATGCATTTTTAACTTAGTTGACACGGGGTCACGGCTAAGCCCTGAGTGTGGGCGAGACCCGCACTCGGAGTAGGTCATACTTACACGAACAATTATGGTCATGTCCATCTTAACATCCGAGTGTGGAGAATGTCCCACTCGAATGTGTTTTTAACTTAGGCGACACGGGGTCACGGCTAAGGCCCCGAGTGTGGGCGAGACCCGCACTCGGAGTGGTTCGTACTTAGGAAAAATCAGGTTTGCAGCTAAGTATTTTCCACCCGCTTGGGGTGATAGGGGAAATTATTCCACCAGAGCAAAAAAGGTTAAATTTCAACAAAATATAAAGAAACAAGAGTTTATTCATCGAGGTCACTCGGATTTATTATGGGAATGACAAACTAAACTCGTCGTGTTCTATGTGTAGAACTTGCGAAGTAGGTCCGCGTTCCAAGTTCGAGGCTCTTCTACACCATCCTTGATATTGTATAGCCGATAGGCATCATTGTTCAAGAATTTGGAGATCGTGTATGGCCCTTGCCATGGAGGTGCCAAATTATGGGGTTTTTGCTGGTCCAGTCGAAGAACAAGGTCTCCCTCCTGAAAAGCTTGGCTCTTCACCTGTCTGTCATGGTAACGTCTCAAATCTTGCTGGCAGAGCATAGATCTGATGAGATCTAGCTCCCTCTCTTCCTCCAAGAGGTCCAGGCCGTCTTGACGTGTTGCTTGAGCTTTGGCTTCATTGTACTATTCCACTCGGGGGGAATCATGTTGAACATCACATGGCAGCACGACTTCTGATCCGTACACCATGAAGAAGGGAGTGCGTTGTGTAGAGCGGTTCGGGGTTGTTCATATGCCCCATAAGACGGATGGAAGCTCTTCGACCCAAGCTCCTACAGCGTACTTCAGGTCCCTCATCAATCAAGGTTTCTTCCCCTCGAGGATCATCCCGTTTGCATGTTATGCCTATCCATTTGACTGTGGGTGAGCCACGGAGGCATAGTTAACCCGAGTGCCCTAGGAATAACAGAACTCACGAAACTCGTCTGAATCAAGCTCTTCCTGATATCAATGATGATGTCATGCGGCACACCGAACCTGAAGATGATCTACTAAATGAAACTGACGACAGTACTCGTGTCCAAGCTTTTGATGGGCTTCGCCTCAACCCACTTGGTGAACTTGTCAACCGCTAGAGGCAGGTGGGTGAATCCACTCGTTCCAGTTCGTAGAGGTCCGACCATGTCGAGGCCCCACACGGCGAATGGCCAAGTGAGCGGGATCGTCTTTAATGCGGATGCAGGCTTGTGGGATTTGTTCTTATAGAATTGACACCCGACGCACAGATCGACCAGATCTCTAGCAGCTTCATTTGCTCGGCACCAATAAAAACCCGCTCGGAAAGCCTTGGCAACCAATGTCTGAGAGGACACATGATGACCACAAGTTCCCGAGTGAATCTCGTGTAGGATCTACAACCCTTCCTCTCGGGAGATGCATTTCTGAGTGACTCCTGTGGTGCTTTTCTTGTACAATTGATCCCCCAAAACTTCAAATGATTTGGATCGATGGACGATTCGGCGAGACTATTCTTCATCTTCGGGGAGTTCTTGCCGTAGAAAGTATGCCAAATAAGGTTGAGTCCACTCAGGAGTGATTACTAGCATTTCGTGGACTAAGTCGACCATAGCTGGGATGTCAACCTTAGTCAGATTTGATGGACCGACTGCTTGCGGGGGCTCCTCTATGAAAGGATCTTCCGCAATTATAGGGGCACGCAGATGTTCGAGCAATAGGTCCTTGGGAACCCACTGAGTTGATCCAGTATTTGCCAGGTTGTCTGCTGCCTGATTCTTTGCGCGAGGAATGTGATGTAGCTCCAAACCTTCAATATTCTTCTCCAGCTTTCTAACTGCATTGCAGTAACCAGTCATAGCAGGACTCCAAATGTCCCACTCTTTCATCACTTTGTTGACAACAAGGCCCGAATCACCGTAGACCATCAAACGACGAATGCCGAGTGATATAGCCATTCGGAGCCATATGGGAGGGCTTCATACTCGGCCTCATTGTTTGATGAATCGAAGTGGATTTGTAGGACACAATTCAACTGGTCTCCTTTGGGAGAAACGAGAACAACGCTAGCCCCCGAGCCATTGAGCATCTTGGATCCATCAAACAAAATAGTCCAGTGCTCGGGAACACTTGGGGTTGGCTGCTCATGCTCAATCCACTCGGCCATAAAACCAACCAATGCTTGGGACTTGATTGCTTTCTTGGCTTCAAACTAAATCTCCAATGGAAGGAGCTCAATTGCCCACTTTGCCACTCAGCCCGCCGCGTCTTGATTATGCAAGATCTCCGACAAGGGAGCGTTGTTGATGACCGTGACCGAGTGATCTTGGAAGTAGTGAACCACCTTTTTACGGTAAGGTAAATACCATAGACCAGCTTTTGATAATGCGGGTACCTTTGCTTAGAGGGGGTCAATACTTCCGAGTTATAATAAATGGGTCTTTGAACTTTGAATGTTTTTCCTGGCATCGATCCCACGTTTGGAAACGAGGAAACCGAGCAATTTTCCCACAGGCACTGCGAATGTGCACTTGACTGGATTCAACTTTATTCCGAAGTGCCATAGGTTCGCCGAGGTTTCAGCAAGATCAGTCAGTAGGTCAGAACCTTTCCTAGACTTGACCATGATATTGTCCATATAAGCCTCCACGTTCTGACTAATCTACTTTTGCAAGCATTTATGGATCATGCACTGGAAAGTAGCGCCAACAGTTTTTAGGCCGAATGTCATAGTGACATAGCAAAAACACTCGAATGGGGGTGATGAAGGCCATTTTTATTTCATCAGGCCCGTACATTCAGATCTGGTGGTACCCAGAGTATGCATCCAGGAATGATAGGCATTCGCATCCAGCAGTAGAGTCCACAATTTGATCTATGTGTGGTGAAGGAAAATGATCTTTCGGGAATGCCCGATTGAGATGCTTGAAGTCAATACACATACGGAGTGATTTGTCCTTCTTCGGCACCAGAACGACATTCGCGAGCCACTCGGAGTGGTATACCTCGCGAATGAACTCGACAGCTAAGGGCCGAGCTATTTCTTCACCAATCGCCTTGTGCTTCCTGACGGAAGGTCAACGCAAGTACTCTTTGACTGGCTTGACCTTGGGACCGGTTCTGAGTCGGTGCTCAGCCAGTCCCCTGGAAACACCGGGCATGTCACATAGCTTCCATGCGAAGATGTCCGAGTTCTCATAGAGGAACTGGGTGAGCTTGGCTTCCTATTTTTCCTCGGGTGATGTGGAGATATTTGTCGGTGCGGCACTCAGATCATTCGGGTGAACATGGATGTGCTTGGTCTCGCCGACAGACTAAAAAGCCAATTCGGAAGCTGTCCGTTTTGACCTAAGAAGGTCGGCTGTGTCCACCTCCTTCTTGTATCCTTCGAGCTCGACTGCAAGCACCTGCTTGTTGGCAATTTTGGAACCCTGCTGGAGGCATTCCTCGGCTATCTTTCGGTCGCCGGTCACAGTGATCACGCCATTCTTACGTGGCATCTTTAACTTGAGATACACGTAGCATGGTATGGCCATGAAACGTGCGTAAGTGGGCCTACCTAGGATGGGATGATAAGTGCTACGGAAATCCACCACCTCGAAAGTCGACCGCTCCTTCCGGAAGTTCTTTTCGTTTCTGAACACGACATCCAGAGAGATGTGACCGAGTGACTCTGCCTTCTTCCTAGGGACAATATCATGAAAATGCATGTCACTCTTGCTCAATCGGGACATCGGGATGCCCATCGCCTTGAGCGTGTCGTCTTAGATTATGTTGAGTCTGCTACCACCGACCATCAAGACATTACGCAGTCAGATGCCGTTCACAGCTGGGTTGACGACTAGTGCTTGCTGATAACCCACAAGTGTAGGGGATCAGTTGTAGCCTCTTTCGATAAGTAAGAGTTTTGAACCCAATGAGGAGCTAAAGGTAGAACAAATATTCCCTCAAGTTATATCAACCACCAATATAACTCTACGCATGCTTAACGTTCGCTTTACCTAGAACAAGTATGAAACTAGAAGTACTTTGTAGGTGTTGTGGGATAGGTTTGCAAGATAATAAAGAGCACGTAAATAAAAAATAGGGGATGCCAAGATAAAGTAAGAATTAAGTTAGTTTAAAGAGTGTGGAAAAGTGGTGGTAGGAATTGCGAAATTGTCCCTAGGCAATCGATAACTAGATTGGTCATCATTATTGCAATTCTATATGAGGGAGAGGCATAATCTAACATACTTTCTCTACTTGGATCATATGCACTAATGATTGGAACTCTAGCAAGCATTCGCAAGTACTAAAGATCATTAAGGTAAAACCCAACCATAGCATTATAAGGTATCAAGTCCTCTTTACTCCCATATGCAACAACCCACCTACTCGGGTTTATGCTTCTGCCACTCATGCAACCCACCATAGGCAAATCATGAACACATTGCTACATCCTACAGCGAGGATCCCCCACGCTTGCGCGACACGTAGAGCACCATAGGACAGCACCAATAATAAAACATGCAACTCAAACCAATCATGATCATCAATCAACCCATAGGACAACAAAAATCTACTCAGACATCATAGGATGGCAACACATTATTGTATAATAATATAAAGCATAAAGCACCATGTTCAAGTAGAGGGTACAATGTGTTGCGGGAGAGTGGACCTCTGTAGATAGATGGGGGAAGGTGATGGAGGTGTTGGTGAAGATGACAGAGTTGTTGGAGTAGATCACCGTCACGATGATGGCCCCGGCGGCGTTCTGGCGTCACCGGGAGAGAGAGAGGGAGAGAGCCCCCTCCTTCTTCTTATTCCTTGACCTTCCCCCTAGATGCCAGACGGGTTTCCCCTCTAGTCCATGGCCTTCATGGTGGCGGATGGGCAAGAGCCCCTTTGAGATTGGATCTCTCTCTCTATTTCCTTCTGTTTCTGCGCTCCGAGATTCTAGCCTTTCACCGTTTCTTAAATATCCAAAGATCCGTAACTCCCATTGGGCTAGAATTTTGATGGGAATTGTATCCAGATATTAGCTTTCTTGCAGCGAAAGAAGGGCACCAACCGCCTTACGGGGTGACCACAAGGGCCCAGGGCACGACGAGGGGGTAGGCCGCGCCCCTGGCTTGTGATCACCTCGGGCATCGTCTCACGTTGATTCTTTTTCCCAAAAATCACATATATTCCAAAAAAAATTCGTAAGTTTTCATCGCGTTTGGACTTCGTTTGATATGGATTTTCTGCGAAACAAAAAAGATGCAACAAACAGGAACTCGCACTGGGTACTGGATCAATATGTTAGTCCCAAAAATAGTATAGAAAGTTGCCAAAAGTATATGAAAGTTGTATAATATTGGCATGAAACAGTCAAAAATTATAGATACGATGGAGACATATCAGCATCCCCAAGCTTAATTCCTTCTCGTCCTCGAGTAGGTAAATGATAAAAAAAGATAATGTTTGATGTCGAATGCTACCTAGCATAATCTTGTTCATATAATATAATCATGGCATGAATATTAAGACACAAGTGATTCAAAGCAATAGTCTATCATCTGATATTAAGACAATAATACTTCAAGCATACTAACAAATCAATTGTATCTCTTCAAAATATAATGGCAAAAGAAAGTTATCCCTACAATATCATATAGTCTGGCTATGCTCCATCTTCCCCACACAAAGTATTTATATCATGCACAACCCCGGTGACAAGTCAAGTAATTGTTTCACACCTTTTATGTTCTCCAAACTTTTCAACTCTCACGCAATACATGAGCATGAGCCATGGATATAACACTGTAGGTGGAATAGAATATGGTGGAGGTTGTGAGGAAAAGGAGAAGATAGTCTCACATCAACTAGGCGTATCAACGGGCTATCGAGATGCCCATCAATAGATATCAATGTGAGCGAGTAGGGATTGCCATGCAATAGATGCACTAGAGCTATAAGTGCATGAAAGCTCAAAAACAAACTAAGTGGGTGTGCACCCAACTTGCTTGCTCATGAAGCCCTAGGGCAATTTGAGGAAGCCCATCGTTGGAATATACAAGCCAAGTTATCTAATGAAAAATTCCCACTAGTATATGAAAGTGACAAAATAGGAGACTCTCTATCATGAATAGCATGGTACTAATTTGAAGCACAAGTGCGGAAAAAGGATAGTGGCATTGTCCCTTCTCTCTTTTCTATTTTTTTCTTTATATATATATATATATATGGTGGGCATCTTTGGCCTGTTTTTTTATTTGGGCTTCACTGGCCTCTTTTCTTTTTCATAAAGTCCGTGGTCTCATCACAACTTGTGAGGTAATCATAGCTTCCATCATCCTTTCCTCACATGGGACAATGCTCTAATAATGATGGTCATCATACTTTTATTTACTTACAACTCAAGAATTACAATTCGATATCTAGAACAAAATATGACTCTATATGAATGCCTCCGGTGGTGTACATGACAGTTCTCTAATATGCAATGATCTAGCACAGTGAATGACATCAAAAATGGACAAGCCATGAAAACATCATGCTAGCTATCTTACGATCATGCAAAGAAATATAAAAATGATGATGCTTGTCATAATAAACAGAACAGTGGAAGTTGCATGGCAATATATCCCGGAATGGCTATGGAAATGCCATAATAGGTAGGTATGGTGGCTATTTTGAGGGAGGAGATATGGTCGGTTTAATGCACCGGCGAAAGTTGTGTATAACTCATGGACTCTCATTAGTCATAAAGAACTCACATACTTATTGCAAAAGTCTATTAGTAATTGAAGCACAGTATTAGACGCATGCTCCCAGGGGAGAGGTTGGTAGGAGTTAAAAATCGCGCGCTCCCGACCCTCACACAAAGATTGACAATCAATAAACAAACCATGCTCCCACTTCCTTACATAATGGTTCACCATATGTGCATGCTACGAGAATCACAAAACTTTACACAAGTATTTCTTCCAATCCACAATTACTCACTATCATGACTCTAATATCACCATCTTTATATCGCAAAACTATTGCAAGGAATCAAACACATCATATTCAGTGATCTACAAGTTTTATGTAGGATTTTATGACAAACCATGTGAATGACCAACTCTTGTTTACTCTCTAAATAGATATAAGTGAAGCATGAGAATTTAATTCTTTCTACAAAAGATATGCCCATGCTCTAACAAATATAAGTGAAGCAAAGAGTATTCTACAAATGCCCATTTTCTATGTGTAAAGAAACAGACAATCCAAACTTCAAATGATATAAGTGAAGCACATGAAGCATTCTATAAAGCCATACTCAAAAGATATAAGTGAAATGCATGAAGAATTCTATAAATCGACCAAGGACTATCTCATACCAGCATGGTGCATTATTAAAAGAAAAAGAAAAAGCACACAACGCTCCAAGATTTACGCATATCATGTGATGAATAAAAATATAGTTCCAAGTAAAATTACCGATGGTTGGTAGAAGAAAGAGGGGATGCCTTCTGGGGCATCCCCAAGCTTAGTTTCTTGGGAGTCCTTGAATATTACCTTGGGGTGACTCTGGCATCCCCAAGCTTAGTCTCTTTCCACCCCTTATTCCTTCATCCATCGTGATCTCACCCAAAACTTGAAAACTTCAATCACACAAAACTTAACAAAACCCTCGTGAGATACGTTACTATAATAAAACAAACCACCAATTTAAGAACTGTTGCCAACCAATTCATATTTTGTTTTCGCATTGTAGCTACTGTAATATAACTTTTCCATGGCTTATACCACTGATACAATCGATAGTTTCATCAAAATGAGCAAAACAATGCATCCAAAACAGAATCTGTCAAAAAGAGGATAGTGTCTAGTAATCTGAACATTCACCAAACTTATTTCACTCTAAAAATTCTGAAAATTTGTACGTCGTCCGGAATTTGTATAACAGTATTGTGTAAAAATTTCAGAATTTTTGCGCGCTCCAGTAAAATATAGAAATTCAAACACCACAACAGAAGTTTCTGTTTTTACACAACACATATCGAACAAGCAATTTAAACATCATACAGGTAATTCTTGGCACATTATTTTTATAATACAATGGATTTGTACAAGGGGATAATTATTTTTGTTTAAAAGTTTCTATAATCAAGATTGACAAAGTTTCCGTAGGCATGAACAAAGTTCAAGGCTAGCCCGCACTTCAATGTTGTTCGTCTTTCTCACTTTCACTTTTCTTTTTGAAAAGTTTTAAGTTCCCCACTTTATTTTTTTGTTTTTAATTATTTTAAAATAACATGACAGAATAAAATGACTCTCTAAAACTTCCGGGTTGTCTCCCTGGAAGCGCTTTCTTTAAAGCCATTAAGCTAGGCATATTGTGTCAAGTAATGGATCCACCCGGATCCCAAGGTATATCAAAGCCAATTTTAATTAAAAATGATTTGTAATTTAGTAATGAGAAAAAAGTAACATATATTATGCAACAACGAAGTCTAGCTCTCTTCCTATGCATCGACATGCCATAAAAGAACAATTCATGCACACAAAGTAAAGGCCAATGCATAGTATAAATAGTTTCTTGCAATTTTATCATATTGGAAACATAGAGAGGTGGAGATGTAGTTCCTCTCTCATAATAATTGCAAGTAGGAGCAGCAAGCGCATGCATATTATATTTATCAAAATTATCCTGTGCATAGTAGAAGGCAACCCATCTATATAATCCTTAATAAGTGCAAACTTCTCCGATATAGTGTAGTTGGGAGAATTCAAAAAGATAATAGGACTATCATGTGTGGGTGCAATAGAAACAATTTCACGTTTAACATAAGGAACTATAGAAAGTTCATCTCCATAAGCATCATTCATATTGGCATCATGGCCACAGGCATAGCAAGCATCAAGTTTATCAAAAAGGGATATTTCAAACGAATCCAAGGGATCATAGCAATTATCATAGCATTCATCCTTCGGTAAGAACAAAGAGAAATTAAACAATGTATGAGTTGAAGAGTTACTCTCATTAGAAGGTGGGCACGGGTAGCTATTCCACTCTTCCTCCTTTTGTTCTTCGCTCTCCCCCTCATCTTTTTCATCCAATGAGCTCACAGTATCATCAATTTCTTCTTCCATAGACTCCTACAAAATATTAGTCTCTTCTTGGATAGCGGAGACTTTATCAAAAAATTGATCAATATGGGCATTATATTCATAATTGGCATAACAATAACGAAGAATAGTCAAATTTTGGGATCGATAAACAACATCATCATAATTTTCATACTTTTCAAACAAAGCTTCAATTTTATAAGCACCCTTAAAAGCAACAAACTCTTCTATTTGTTCCACATCATAGTAATCATATATACAATTAGCATAAGAATGAAAGGTTTCATTATCATTAAATTTACATGAAAAGGAAGGTGTTTAGCCTTCATCCTAGAGAACCAAATAATATCATATCTCAAGCATAGATTCCAAGCATACCATTTCAACATATGAATTTGATCCATTAACAGATTCCCTTTTTGAGTCAATTGATAATCCCTAAAGTATTCACGTTGATCCAACATGTATACCATTATATAATTGAATGGGGTTTTCTCAGGATTATTAAATAAGTGCATAATATCTTTCACATAATGAGCATTGAGGATTTTAGGAGGCTCCTCATCTCCGTGAGTAGCAAGTACACCTATTTTTTTGGTATTTCGTGTTCCATATCCATAACTAAAGATAGAGAACAACTTAGAACAGCAAATAAAATCTACTTAGTGATAAAGCAAACAAGCACACACGCGAATATTCACACCACACCATTGCTCCCCGACAACGGTGCCAGAAAAAGGTCTTGATAACCCACAAGTGTTGGGGATCAGTTGTAGCCTCTTTTGATAATTAAGAGTGTCGAACCCAGAGAGGATCTAAAGGTAGAACAAATATTCCCTCAAGTTATATCGACCACCGATACAACTCTAAGCATGATTGACGTTCGCTTTACCTAGAACAAGTATGAAACTAGAAGTACTTTGTAGGTGTTGTGGGATAGGTTTGCAAGATAGTAAATAGCATGTAAATAAAAACTAGGGGCTGCCACGATAAATTAAGAATTAAGTTAGTTTAACAAGTGTGGAAAAGTGGTGGTAGGAGTTGCAGAATTGTCCCTAGGCAATCGATAACTAGACAGGTAATCATTATTGCAATTTTATATGAGGGAGAGGCATAAGCTAACATACTTTCTATACCTGTATCATATGCACTTATGATTGGAACTCTAGAAAGCATCCGCAAGTACTAAAGATCATTAAGGTAAAACCCAACCATAGCATTATAAGGTATCAAGTCCTCTTTACTCCCATATGCAACAACCCACCTACTCGGGTTTATGCTTCTGTCACTCACACAACCCACCATAGGAAAATCATGAAGACATTGCTACACCCTATAGCGAGGATCCCTCTTTCTTGGGCGACATGGAGAGCACCATAGGGTAGCACAAATAGTAAAACATGCAACTGAAAACAATCATGATCATCAATCAATCCATAGGACAACTAAAATCTACTCAGACATCATAGGATGGCAACACATCATTGTATAATAATATGAAACATAAAGCACCATGTTCAAGTAGAGGGTACAACGTGTTGTGGGAGAGTGGACCACTGTAGATAGATGGGGGAAGGTGATGGAGGTGTTGGTGAAGATGACAGAGTTGTTGGAGTAGATCGTCGTCACGATGATGGCATCAACGGCATTCCGGCACCACCGGGAGAGAGGAGAGAGAGCCCCCCTACTTATTCTTCCTCCTTGACCTTCCCCCTATATGGGATAAGGATTTCCCCTCTGGTCCATGGCCTCCATGGTGGTGGAGGGGCGAGATCCCCTCTAAGATTGGATCTCACTCTATTTCCTTCTGTTTTTGCGCTCCCAGATTCTAGCCTTTCACCGTTTCTTAAATATCCGGAGATCCGTAACTCCCATGGGGCTGAAATTTTGAGGGCATTTTCATACGGATATTAGCTTTGTTGAGGTGAAAGAAGGCCACCAACCGCCTTACGGGCTGACCACAAGGGCCCAGGGCACGGTCAGGGTGTTGGCCGTGCCCCCTGGCTTGTGATCACCTTGGGCATCGTCTCATGTTGATTCTTTTTCCCAAAATTCACATATATTCCAAAAAACATCTCCGTAAGTTTTTCGCGTGTTTGGACTTTGTTTGATATGGATTTTCTGCAAAAAAACATGCAACAAACAGGAACTGGCATTGGGTAGTGGATCAATATGTCAGTACCAAAAATAGTATAGAAAGTTGCCAAAAGTATATGAAAGTTGTAGAATATTGGCATGAAACAATAAAAAATTATAGATACGACAGAGACATATCACCTGCCTCTCAGGGGTGGCTATGTGAGGCGGATGGTCGGACTGATCAAAAGTAACCAGAGTCCTCGTCCAGTATTTGGTAGCAGTCGGAACCGCCATGTTGACTTCCCGGTTGAAAACCTTCAACTATCTCTTGCTCTCGATGTCAGTGAAGATCATAAGGACTACTTGACTTGTGGGTACTCAGTAGTACCCTTGTCTTCCTAGGCATCATCTTTCTCATTCAAGGGCTCTGTGCCCATCTCCTGCTTGAGCAGGCGACATTCCCGAGTGGTGTGCTTCGGGAGCACAACATTGCCTTCTTCATCCGTCTTGGTATGAATTTGGCAAGGTTGATCAAGAATGACGGATTTGGATTTGGACTTCTTCTTGGGAGTCGACTCTTTCTTCCTTTTATTTGGCTTGGGCTTGCCTTGGCCCTGTCCTGGGATGGCCGCCACCTCTGCCTTGCTGGAGGCGTCTACCTTTTGCTTCTGTTGCTTTTCCTAGCATTGCCCCCCGATTGAGGGTCGTCTCCAGCTCGCCTTTTGCCACTACGGAGGCGATATTCTTCTTCTCCGTTGGTGTACTTGTTCGCGATCTCCATGGCCCAACTGAGGTATAGATCCCAAGCTCGATCAAACTTTAGGATCAACTCCTGATACCGAGTGCCTGTCTTGAAGGAGCAGACGACCTGATGCTCAGTCACACTTTCCATGGTGTTATGTAGCATGGTCCAACATTGGATGTACTCACGGAGAGTCTCGTTGCTCTTCTGGACGCAGTGTTGTAGTTCTGTCAATCCACCCGGGCGCTTGTACATGCCCTCGAATGTTTTGACGAACACTTGTGATAGATCTTCCCAGCAATAGATGTAATTAGTGGGTAGTTGGTTCTGCCACGCTCGTGCGGTTCCTTCCAACATGAGTGGAAGGTGCTTCATTGCAACGAAATCGTTTCCACAACCAATCTGAACAGTGATTCGGTAGTCTTTGATCTAGGTTCTGGCTTTGACTCACCGTTAAATTTACCAATTCTCGTCACTAACCGGTAATTGGGGGGTATCTCGGCCTCCTAGATGTATCGGCTAAAGCATCCAAGATCGGGTGTACCCTAACCGTTTACTCGGTCGCTGTTGTCTCTATTTCGATCAACTACTTGCTGAGTGATGACAGACCTGGCGTTGAACTTCAGGGTTCTCTGGCCATTTTCTCCATAACCCCTGTGCCCTTCGCTCACAGTCCCTTCTGTTAGGACGACCGCCGTCATAGGGACGTTGGCTATACGAACCGCCCCTCGGAGGGGGTGTCCAACTGACGTCGTGGTCGTCACGCCAGCGCCCCCCGTACGGGCCTCTCGAAAGAGGAGGAGTTCTCCGGTCTTTCCTTGGCGCGAGAGGACTATGAGAAGACATGACTGTGTCTGCCTGAACGGATTTACTATCAATACGTTTGTGAGATTGCGATACCTCGGCGTTATGCTACATAGCAGTTTTCAGCAAGGCCTGGGTCTTCCAAATACCCTCGTCGGCAAGTGAATCAGACGGCTCAATCAAATCGGTGATACGAGTGGCCGCGGCTAAGTTCAACAACGACATGCGCATTACCGGGATGGTGTACGACCGGTTTTCTGGGAAAAGCTGACGGCGACTGCGGCTGGAACTGGGTCGTTCCCTTGGCGCATGCTCGCCGAGTGACCGTTGGAGTGTTCGAGATGTTCGCGTTCAGCCAGGGTGGCCTGGCGTGCGGCCTCCAAGGCCAACTCGTCATGTGTAGTACCGGCAATAGGAGTGAGAAGAACTTGACCGTTCCTATGCCTAATCTCCTCCCACTGCTCCCGACTAAGGGGTCAGGGAATGTAGGCGTTGGTGCCAGCATGGGTGCGGTCACCGTCTCGTATGTGGGCATCTCATGTGGAATACCTGGGAGGAGGAGCTCCACAAGTCGAGTCGGCCATCATAACCTCCCAGCGTCCCTGTTGCTCTCACGCTCGGATGCCACGGAGAATTCATCACCTGAGGAAGGGAAAAGGCTATGGATGGACTCATCGGCGTCGAGCATGGACACTTGTCGACTGCGGACTCAAATGCCGCAGCATGCATGATCCAATGCTATAGACGCGAATGGTCGGAGCTCTTCCGTCGCAGCACAACAGGAGAAGGAGATGTCGATTGGTATGGCATGGACGGTTGTCGGAGGAGAACTCCAAACGTCATCGCACTAAAATGCTCCGCACCTCGGGCGGGCAACGCATTGGTGTCTAGCGGCGCTTCCTGCAGCCATGCCGAATCGTTGGCGATGAAGCCGAGGGACCCGAAGAGGATCTCACCGCCGAGTATCATCATGATGATCGGGAAAATGAAAATTCCACCTGCGCCGGAATTCACTAGACGCGTAGCCCCATGGTGGGGGCCAACTGTCTAGGGAATTAGCCTGATAATAGTACCAGGGGTACGAACGTAGGGGCAAAGTCTAGCTACGGCACAGATGTTCACTCGGGTGTGTACGAGTCCAGGCCCCACTCAGAAGTGGTAAAAGCCCTACATCTCGAGCCCAGAGGATTTGGTGTTTGCTTATGGGGAGTAAAGGATTACAAGAGGTCAGAACCCCTGCTCTGGCGCCCAAGGGTGGCTTATATAGGGTGCGCCACCTCCGGCCGAGCGCCATCATTATGACTATTAATGCTAATCAATGTGACATTACAGGAACTGCTAATTAAGTGCAGCATTACTGGTAACGTATAATAAACAACACCATGAGTGACACTTAATATCCCTCGGACGTGCGTCTCCTGAGCCGCTAGAACTTCTATCCACCCAAGTGAAGCCATGAACGTCCGAGTGACATGAGCATCCGAGTGAACCTTCATATGCATCTGAATGCACCTTTACGCAAGGGGCTTTAATGATAATAAGGAACCATAGGTGGACCCTAGATGTCAGTCTTGTGAGCCTTCCCATGGTAGACAACCTCATCAAATACCACCCTCTCAGAGGAAGTGGGGGGACGAATACCACCCTCTTGCCCTGCCTCGGCGTGGGGATGACCTGGCCCTTCTTGGGAGCTCGATGGGCGATGTTGGCTGAAAGGTAGCCAGGGTGCTTCTCTTCCTCGATATCGTCGTTGGTGACACACGAGGCCCCCACACTTGCCCTGAGAGCCTGATCCGGCCATTGTCAAGCTAGGGATGTTGCGGAGGTGAATTGAGGAAAAGTAGATCTGAGTGTTGGAGCTCTGAAGACTGGGAGGATGATGGCTATGGAGGATCTGGGAAGCATGTGGAGGTTTTGGTGGCCTTTTTTTCCTTTTATAGGCAGTCGTAATACCAAGAGTCCCTTTGATTATGCCATGGACCTCGCCAAGTTCTGATAAATTCGTTTCATTATGCGCGCATGGGATAACCCAAATCATTGATCCTGTCCCACAAAAATGGGGCACGATTCCCATATTAATAAAACACTCCAGAAAAGAGATTGCCTCGAACCGCGAATTGAGTTTTCATAACTTACCAGGGGTCATGACCACCCATGACTCTTCACTTAAAATTGTAAGGAAGAGGTACTATACACTCCCTAGCTATTGGCCTTTGAGGCCGGATAGCGCATGGTGTTCGGGAAAGCAAGGAATCATTGGTGGCCAAACTAAAGACGGCCGAACACATAGGGGAATAGGAACTCGCCCCACAAGACGAAGACTATTTGCATACAAGATCACTGGGAATCATGATCCTTGCCATTCGAGGCTAGTTTGGGGGCTACCGAGGGAGTCCTAGACTAAGGGGTCCTTGGGTTGCCGACTTATCTCCTACGGGCCGGTCAGATGGGCCTCTCTATGCCCATTACGTGAAGACTAAACTGTAAGACGACTTCGTATTCGGGAAGGAATCTTCGGTGCCTTGGTGTATCCTCCAAGGCAAGATGGCAAGATCGACGTTTATCCCTTGATGATGGCCGACTATGTCTAACCCGAGGTACCCCTGGTGTCTATATAAACCGGAGGGTTTGGCATGCAGAAAAGAAGAACCACCATCTCGGGTTTAGTTCATCTGATCTTGTGGTAGATCGAGTCTGTAATCGACACAAACATAACCAACACAATCAAAGTAGGATCTAGGGTTTTACCTCTTCTAGAGGACCCAAACCTGGGTAAACACCGTCTCCCTGTCGCCTATTCCCCATGGATCCAAGATCCACAGTTCGGGACCCCCTACCCGAGATCCGCCGGTTTTGACACCGACGCCATAGAGCAAGGGGGTGCAAGAGATGAGCTTCGTCATCGCCGTTGGCGACACGGGCTTCGCCAGACATCATCTTCCGAACGCGGTGGGTGGGGGATAGAGGGAGGGCGGTGGTTGCGGGTGGAGGGTTCACCCTTGTGGTGGTTTGTTCTTCAAGTAGGTTCTTACCCGACAAATCTCGTGGTTGAGCATCAATGGTGTAGAGGGAAAAGGACGGAAGCGATTTTGTTGTTAGCGATTGAAAGACGACGACGATAGTACCAACAAAAACGAAATATTCGAACCTTATGGAAAAGAGGTTAGTTGTATTTGTATGTTTGATCTGCATTTTAGTTTTATGATGGTAGAATTGTTACATTTGTTTAGTATCCCTTCTATCCAAAATAAGTGTTACAACTTTAAACTAAAATTAGGTTGTGTTTTTATTGTTCATATTTTTGTATCTAGTTGTTTGTATTTGTACCGGGTTGTTTTCTTACAAGAACTCTCATGTTGGAACTATTGAATCTTTGTCTTTGAATATTTTGATGTTGAATCTTAGAACACAAATAAGAATGGATGTACTAAGCTTATGTATGTAAGTAGAGTTGTGCTAAGTTTCAAGCATGGAAACTTATAGGAAAGGGCTAGGAATCATACTACTGATATTTGGCTTCCTATTGGACTAGTAGCCCACTGTTAGATTGATGCAGCCTAGCTAGACTGTGTGATTGGATAGGTGGGTCTAGGTAGTTAGTTTGCATGTTGCACTAATTGTGATCGGTTTCCCGTGCTAGACCTACATCATTTTAGCAGTAACCTTCTCCTTACTGCTTCATCTGTACGCGCTTTGAGATTTGCAGAAAAACTGGAGCATCTAATGCATGTTGTTGGACAGTTTTTTTGTGACTGGGAAGCACATACTATTATACATGGAAACACGTTCTAGCACTTGGACATTTCATTTTGCTTATATTTCCTAGCGAACTTGCTTCCATATCAATCGAAGATTGTTTCGATCCAGTGTAATTTTGTGTCCAGCGCGACCATTTATTTTGTGTAGACTGCGGGAAAATTTTGCGACGAATGAACATAGAGTTGTCACCAGTGCAACAATAAAATTCTTCCAACAATACAAATATATGATTCCATCAAACACCTTTTTTACCATTGTTATTACTGGCGGTTTCAAAGAAATTACCTTGGGACCCCTGCTTCCAAAGAATTCAATATTTGCGTCCAAAGAAATGGGATTTTGCTTCCTAAAAAATGGTATTTTCATTCAAAGAAATGAGAATTTGCTTCCAAGAATTTCGAACTTGCATCTAAAAAATGAGTATTTGCTTCCAAACAATTTTGAATTGCATGTAGAAAAAATGAGGATTTGCTTCCACATACAACAAAAATAATGCATGTGACCAAGTTTTGCATCGCCTAAGCACAATGTAGGCGCCATGATTCCAAACTGTCGAAATCGGGGCTTCGCAGACCCTAGAGAGGTTCGAACACTAGGGTGCGCTAACTCTCCAACTCTACTCATCCTCATAGCTTCACGTTGACTCTCCGGTGGCTCTCGCTAAGGGAAAATGAACATGGACACAAGGTTTACCCATGTTCAGGCCGCCTTGCGGTGTAAAACCTTACTCCTGCTTGGTGGATTTCTTGAGGTAGAAGATGAGTAAAAGGCATGTTCTCGCCATCCAAAAGCCCTCTTTTTGCTACGGGGCCCGGCCCCCTCCTTATATTGTCCTTGGTCCTCTTCTCCAAAATAATCCGGTAGGAAGGCTTGCCACAACCGCCAGTTTGAAGGGGGGCAGGGTTGCAGCTTATCCTGACAAAAGGTGGTCTTCGCCTGCTAAAGCTCCTCGTCATGACGCATCGGTGGGCTTGGGGATGAGCTCCATCCTGCCGAGCCTTCGGTCTTGGTATTCTTGCATTAGGAAGGCAACCTTTGGGGTTGCTTTGGGAACCCACCAGCTGGTGTTGCCCGTCTATCACCAAAGAGGAAAGACTCTCTATCCGCACCCGCTGGCACGACCCTTGGTACCGTTTGGCACGACATGCATCAGCCATGTGTGGTCACCGGGTCGCAAGGCTTCACAGGCCCCGCAACAGAAAGTTCTGCCTCTCGAGGGCATGGGGCCAACCCTTCAAGGAATCCCCGTGAAGCCCTTGTTGTTGATGACACCATGCGCGTCATGAGGCGTGGACCCTCACGAGGTCCTCGCTCTTGAAGCTTGTAGGTGGGCCATGTGGGACCCAGAGCAGCCCTTTCTTCCTGGGCCGCAAGTAGAGGGGCCTGGGTACCCGAGTCCCAGGGGCCCGATAGTAGCCCCCGGGCCCGCGATGTGCATGATGCGGCCCGCCGAGGGGGTGAAGTGATGCTGGCCCTAATCTCCTACGGGCCAGGCTCAACGCGCGATACCCGGCATGTCGCGAGACTCCTCTTCTCGTAGGGCCTCCGGAACAGCCGCAAGCAGCCTGACGCAAAGAACGTGTGCCGCGCCAGTCATCATTGCTCTCCCTTGATTGACGCCTCCCTTCGGCGCCTTCCTTCCTCCCGGGCCTATACTGACATGACCCGACAGAGGGAATGAGGCGACGCGAGACAGAGCTGCCCGTGGGTCGAGTACGGCACATGGCACCCGTGGAGCGCGTGTTGCCTTCACTCCCCACGATGCCTTGGCGACTATGGTTCACCTATAAATCCGACTCACCCGAGGGGCGGGGCCGCCCTCACACACCCTTCCCCATTCGCCTCCTCCCAACGCTGCTCATCCACCTTCACAGGAACACTACATCCTTCCCCATTTCTCCTTTCATGGCCTCCAGGAGGAGTAACACAAGCACTGGAGCGCGAGCAGGATCTTTGGCGCCGCCACCATCTCCTAGGGGCGGCTGGGGCCAACCTTCGAGGCCGGTCCAGGAACGCCGGCGCTAGGCCGACACCAACGAGTAAGTGCACCACCGCCTTCGCCTTCTCTTGCACTTCATGAAAATGCGTTATATCGGCTAGAGGGGGGGTGAATAGGCAATTTTTACAAATTCATCACTTGAGGAATTTCAACTTTGAGGAATTTGAAATGTGATGAATAACTAGCAGCAGAATAAGTACTCAAGTGCATGAGGAACATAGTAACATCATAGTCTTCATGATGAAATGAAACATGCACAAATATAGAGTAGTGTGATACAAGATAAGCAGTGATGAACAAGGGAACTTGAAGAATTTGAGGTGAGGAATTTGTGAAAGTCTTCAGTCAAATTCTTCAAACAGTAACAATCAATTTCATCAATAGGTATATGAGGAATAGAAGGGTTGAGGAAATAGAACCAGATAGCTCGATGAAGACAATGGTTTTATGACCCAGTTCCAACTGCTGTGACAGTCGTACGTCTGGTTTGGAGTGGCCTGGTATTTAAACCAGAGGACACACAGTCCCAGGACACACAGTCCTTACCGTATTCTCCTTGAGCTAAGGTCACACAGTCCTCGCCCAACACTCATGGTAAGTCTTCAGGGTAGACTTCCAAAATCCTCACAAACTGGTCACCCGGTGATCCACAATTTACTGCTGGATGCTCTAGACCAAGGTCACTTAATGGTTCCCAATTGACTGCAGGAGCACTAGACCATCACGCTTAACCGTCTGGAGGATGCACAGTCCTCAAAGGTAACAAGCATCGGTTCCACACAGGAATTTCTTCAGTGATGCTCAATCACTATGGGTTTTGTGGTTTGGTTGTGGGTTTTTCCTCACTGATGATTTTTTCTCAAAGTCCTCAGAGGATGGGTTGCTCTCAAATGACAAGTGTCAGTTGTCTCTCGGAGCAGCCAACCAGCTACTGGTTGTGGGGATCGGCTATTTATAGCCAGGGTGCAACCTGACATGATAAGACATAAATGCCCCCAATGATATGACCATTATGTGGATAACAACGATTGGGGATAGTTGGCGCTAAGCACAGCAATGGTCGGAATTTTGAACTATGAAAGTCCTCAGCTTATCATGATCCTCACTTGTAGGCAATTTGCACTCGCGAAATCCTAACTCCTTAGTCAGATCAATTTCCTCAGAGACCAGAAGAACTTTGTCTCTGTCACTGAAAAACTTGTCTGAACTGTAAGAGATTTCCAAAGGCTTCACTCGAAGAATTGTATGGGTTGAGGATTTTGGAGTTGAGCATCAGTTGGAAATTTTCCTTAGTATTACATCGGCCCCCTTTAACAGTACGGTGTTTCCTATGACTCAAATAAAGGAAATGAAACTACGAAAACAAAAGTCTTCACGCTTCATATTTCTCGTTCATATCTTCAAGGTCACACCAACTTCTTCATTTTCAAAGTCTTCACAAAGTCTTCACCAAAGTCTTCAGAAAGTCTTCAGCAAAGTCTTCACTTGAAGACATACATTTTTAGGGGTCGATAATCTCCGAATATATCAAACTCCTCATCGACTTATAGAGCTTGTGTACACTCGCAAACACATTAGTGCCTTAATATATAAGTCTTCAATACACCAAAATCACTAAGGGGCACTAGATGCACTAACAATCTCCCCCTTTTTGGTGATTGATGACAAATAGGTTAAGTTTTCAATGGAGATGAACATATGAAGTGAAAGTACAGATTTTGAGGAATTTGATTGCAAGATATAAAAGAACTCCCCCCGAAGATGTGCATATTTGAGGAATTTTGCTTTGGACTACAAATGCACGTGGCAGGTTCAAAACATGGAGAACTCCCCATATATCTTGTAATTCATACACGCATTTGAACATATGAAATGAAGAATTTGAAATGCATGAGGAAAATGGTGTCTGACGAAGTTCAGCATGCATGCATTAAGGTATTTGAGGAAATAAACATGCGAGGAAATAGTTCAAAAGTGTCAGACCACCATCGGACTTAAGTTTACAACTCAATAACCAAAAACTTCAGAAGAGCGAGAGTTGTAACTTAAACAAAAATAGCCCATATATATGTAGACCCGCTTGAATACTAACTCAAAATTTCTCCCCCTTTGTCATCGAAGACCAAAAGGGAAGAAAAAGTGATGACTAACGCCCCATGAGGAATTTCATCTTGTTGGTGAAGAAGGAGCGCCAACGTTGTCGGGGTCGATTGTTGATGCAGGGCCAGCAGCATTATCGTCAATCTCTTCATCTTCATCGCGCTCATGAGATGAAGAATATGAACTGGTGACCATCAGAGGAACTTGGACTTCCTTGAACTTCTTCTGAGGACAGTGAGCGAAGTCAGGATATTCTTCAAAGTTCAGCTCATCCAATTCTTCAGAAGACATGATGTGATTTAGCACAGCCCAAGAGCGCTTGAGGTTTTCATGAGCATAATAGTGGTTCCTCTTGATAGTGTTCTGCGTCACAGTCATATTCTGCACAATATACCCAAGTTGACGCTTTACCCACTTATGATTGCGATCGACCTCCTGATGAAGACTTATAAGAAGTTTGCGATCAGTCATCAATCGAGGGGCACACTCTTTGGGAGCTGAGGCCTTTGCATCAGAGTCTTGTGTGGCAGTGTCATCATTTGTGGAGAAGGAAGCGGCCTTGTGAAACTGTCCATCCAGGGGACGTGTTCCTTCATCAATAATAGACTTGCCTTTCCCTTCAACTGATGAAATTGTACTCTTGATGACTTTAATGGGTGGCAGGAAACTGAAGTGATTCTAGAAATCAGCTTTGTAGTGCACTGAGGACTTATCCCGGATGAATTTCATAATCCAGGGTGCATATGGCTTCTGCTCAAATGGAGCGACAGCAGCACTAGCCAAAGTCCTCATGAAGAAATCATGCAAGTTAATGGGAATACCATGGATGACGTTGAAGAGCATATTCTTCATGATTCCTTCAACTTCTTCTTCTTCAGAGTTGTGACCCTTCTGAGGACATAGTGTGTTTGTCAATATGCGATAGACTGTGCGAGGTACATAGAGCAGATCCTTCACTAAGAATACTTGGCGTTGAGGCTTTCCAGATGGCAATGTCTTCATCAGCACATTCATCAGTTGATTGGGTAGAGGAGGTTCATCAAACAACTTGCGAGCTTCTTCTGAGGGAATTTGGACTAGGACACACTAAAGCAATTCAGAGGCTTGAGCAGTGAAGTGTGGTGTGCCAGTCATCCAGTCCAATATCCAAGATTTGATGTCTGAGGAATCTCCGCTGATATGCAACATGGCATAGAATTGAAGGATGATTTCCTCATGCCAATCGCAGATGTCAACACAAAATGGAAGAAGTCCAACATCATATAGAACTTGAAGCACATGAGTAAATGATGGAAGATTTTCCATGTCCGCATGAGGAACCTGATGGTGCTCGAAGACTTTCTTCTTCTCATAGAGGACTGAATCATAGTAATTCAGTTGAGTGGCAGTCCAGAACCTGTTGCAACCAGCCCTTACAGAGTCATAGGGGTTTGGTCCAGAGAAGAACATGTGTTCATCGAAGAAATTGGTCTTGAGGAATTTGGGATGAACAGAGCCTTTGAGAGGCAGTCTTGGCTTGGGTTGAAGATTTGTTCGTGTATGCCCCTTGATCTCCATTGGCATGGAAGGAACAACAGTCTGAGTGACTTGAAGAGCCGGTTCCTCAGTAGTGGCCGGAGCATCAATTTCCTCAGTTGTTGCAGCTGGAATTTCTTTAGGGTCTGGAAGGTACAGGTGTTCAGAATCTTCAGGTATTTCCTCAGTTTGTGCAGGTGACTGAGGAATCAACATCAGGGGAGTTGCCACATGTGAATTGGGATGTGTAGATTCCCAATATTCATCATTGATGACAGGAGTAGTGTCACCAATGTCAACTTCTTCATCAATTTCTTTAGCGCCATCAGTTAGCAGAAGCTGGGGCGATGATACCTTGGGAGTTGATGCAGTGTCATCAATGACAATTTCCTCATCAAGAGGCTCTAAGGAAGCAGCCGAATGATTCTCTTCTTCTTGAGGAATCTCATATGCTTCCCCAATTGGCACAATAGCATAGGCTGGTGTAGAGGAAATTGGAGTTGCATCAAGTGGTGTTGTTGAGGAACTTGTCAAAGTTTTCAACTTCTTCAACATAGGGGCTTCACAAGTTGATGCCTTTCTTTTGAGGGAATTTTCCTCAGCAGTAGCAGTTTCTTCAAGATCGACTGATGCAGTCGCCCTGGGTGGTTCAGTTTCTTTAGGCACAACAGATTCTTCAGCTGGCCTATCAGATTCTTCAGGCACAACATTGGAGGTTGTTCTGACATGTTCTTCAGTGCTCTGAGTTTCCTCAGCAGCACTGGCAGTTGCTTCTGGTGCAGAAGCATTTTCTTCAGCAGTTTCTTCAGGCTGAGCATTTTCATCAGCAGCCTAAGGAATTTCATCTTCAGTCTGAGCAATTTCTTCAGACTGAGTCTTTTGTGGTTGCGATCAAGCTGCAACCCTGGTGTTGTGATCCTTTACAGCTGCTTGAGCAGCCCTGACAAGTCTGACCTTGGTGCCCTTCCATTCAGCATCATATTTCTATTGATCTAGAGAGAGTGCAAATCTTGGACTGAACTATGACGAGTTGATTTGGGGTCAAATTCATCACATTTTCGCGCAGAAACTTTTCTTTGCGAGTTTTGTTCCTCTTAGCTCTCTGAGCTTGCTCTCTCTTCCATTGTTCTTCAGAGATGAAGTGGGTGAGAACATGA
This sequence comes from Hordeum marinum, assembly GCA_022496015.1. NCBI lineage: Eukaryota > Viridiplantae > Streptophyta > Magnoliopsida > Poales > Poaceae > Hordeum > Hordeum marinum. The sequence goes on from CM039672.1 coordinate 220,838,157, forward strand.
TCCACTTCAGGAGGCAGATTTAGTGAGGAAATTGGAGTGATTGGGTCCTCATGCCATATATCAATGAAGTTGAGGATCATCTTGGGATCCAACATGAGAGGAATAGAGCTACCCTTTGCTTTAGCAGCCCTGTGCTGACTTTGTCTAATGATTTCTACCAATTCCTCATCATCAGCTTCATCATCATCACTATCATTGTCCTCAGAACGCGAGGGGACTGTAACCAGAGCCTTCCTAGTGTGATGACTTGGTCTTTGACCACGTCCGGCTGTCTTCTTCAGTTTAAGCGCAGAGGGACTGGTTGAAGACTTTGAAGTTGTGGAGGGGCTTGCAATGAGCTTTGAAACTATGGTGAAACCCTCAGTCCTTTTGCATGTTGCCAGATGCACTGGGGTTGAGGACTTTTTGGCTATTGCAAATGACTGGGCAGCAATAGTTCCAGGTGCTGAAAGTTTTCTGGGCTGGGGCCTTTGACCTTGAGGAATTTGCACTGAGCATTTTGATGTTGAAGAACCAATCTTCAAAGCAGATTTCTTTACCATTATCTTCGAAGCACTAGCAGAAGCTCCGACAGAGGCAGCAGCAGCAGAATCCTCGTTGAATTTCTTCACTGCCTCTTTGGCTTTCCTCGCCAACTTGGCTTGTTGCTTTTCCCACATGTCAGGAAAGTCCTCACCAGTTTTGAGGCTAGTAGGATCAGCAGTTTGGTTTGGAGCAAGAGGAGGTCTGCTGCAAGGTGGTTTCACAGCGAATTTCATCATGTATTTTGGAGTTACATAACGATATTCTCTCCATTCTTTGGCCCATCTCCTCTCAATATTTTGTAGACGGATCTTCCTCTGCTTGGTCGTCTCCTTTCCATGAGTTTCTTCATTAGGTGTGCAATATTCATCATATAGATCCTCAGGGATCTCAAATGCAGTGTGCACATCTGGCTTCTTCCCTCCTTTTTGAGGTTTCTTCCCATCAGACATTTTATTCACTTGAGGAATATGAAGTTTTGAAGGTTCTGAAGAGGTACACAATTTTTTTTCAAGTAGCGCTACAAATGAATTAAGTTGATGAGAACCTAGTGATTCATCAGCTAACATGTTGTACCTGTGAACAGAGTATAGGTGCGAAGAATTTGAAGAGGTCATATGCGTTCGCAGAAATTTTAAGAAGGATAGGTGTGAGGAATTTGACCATGGATGTCTTGAGGAATTTCACTAAGTGTTATTTGTCTCAGGATTCAAAGTTGTGCAAATTTGAGAACTCGCAGAATTTAGGAATCATGAGGAAAATCATTACTTAGGGAAAATCATGAAGTATCAAGTATGAGGAGATGTAAGGTGCTTGTTATTTGATTTATAACGTATAAACACCTATTGAGGAATAGTAGTTGTAGTTGAGGATCAAACAGGGGTAGTAAAAATAAATTTCAATTACCCTGGTGAAGAACACGACAAACACTGAGATGAAATGAGGAAGTTCGTCCGTTCAGATCTCCCACGCCCTAGCTTGGCAGAAGGAGACAGCTACAGCGGCGGCGGGATGAATTCCGCGGACGATGCGAGTACAGCGACGACGAGGTTGAGGCAGCGAAGCTCTTCCTCACCGGCGACGATAACTTTAGCGGCGGCGCTAGGTTGGAGCTCGAGAGAGGGATGAGATGCGGAGTAACCGAGCACAGTTGATGGGAAGGGAGCATTTATAGAGGAAGTGAAAACTGATCCTCCCAAAGATTTTGGACAGGATTGCCCCTGACCCTTGCTCTCCACGCGACAGGTGTCACCCATGATCTAGGTAGTGAAGATTGTGGAGGATCGTGGGTTATCCAGGCGCGGGAATCGGAATAGTTTGAGCGGGAACCGCCGAAAATTTTGGTAGTGAAGATTTCAAAGTTTTCGTTCGCAAATTCTTCAGCTATCAAGGACAAAGTGAAGACTTTGAACAAGTTTCAAAGTAGAACGCATATGAGGAATTAGTGAACAGACTGGGTTGAGTTTAGCATAGATGGTGAAAGGGTCCGATCACATTCACTTAGATGAAAATCAACTTGAAGAATTAGCAATAAGTGAATGATGTTGAGGACATTAAAAAACTCAAATATATATATATATATATATATATATATAGTCAATGAAGAATATGAATCTCAAATTTTTTGAAGAATTTGAAAAGTTGATGAATTTGAAAACTTGAGGAATTTGCAAATTTGAGGAATTTGATAATTTGAAGAATTTGCAAAAGTGCTCAATTTTGAAGAATTTCAACTTTTGGTTGGTGGCGTAACCCACCGTATAAGAATGATGATTTCAGACACCGCTTACAATTGTCGTAGAGTTCTGAAAATCAAATTCTTCGTTAATTTCTTCACACTCAGAGAGTTATTCTTCATTGATTGAAGAAAAACGTTACTTCGTGTATTGCACATCTAAGTCATCACTTTTGCATATGTGTTAGGATGTGTGTTCTTCATCAAAGAACATTCAAAGATTCTAAGATATTTAGCTCACACCGCAACTTGCAAAATCTCTTTTCATCCAAGGGCTTTGTGAAGATATCGGCTAGTTGTTCTTTAGTGGGAATGTGGTTGATGGAGATGTCGCCCTTGAGTACATGATCTCGAAGAAAGTGATGACGAACCTGGATGTGCTTGGTCTTGGAATGCTGAACTGGGTTATAGGCAATCTTGATGGCACTCTCGTTGTCGCAGTAAAGAGGCACATTCTTTAGCTTGATGTCGTAGTCCTTGAGGGTTTGCTTCATCCAGAGTAATTGAGCACCACACGAGCCAGCAGCAATGTACTCAGCTTCTGCAGTAGAGAGTGAAACGCAGTTCTGCTTCTTCGAGGACCAACAGACTAAGGATCGTTTGAGGAAATGACATGTGCCTGAGGTTGACTTGTGATCCACACGATCTCCAGCATAGTCAGCATGAGAGTATCCGACGAGGTGAAGATTTGAGCCCTTGGGATACCACAATCCAAGTGTTGGTGTGTGAGCTAAGTTTCGAAGAATATGTTTCACAGCCTTATGGTGTGATTCCTTCGGTGTTGCTTGGAATCGAGCACACATGCAGACACTTGGCATTATATCAGGCCTAGATGCACATAGGTACAATAAGGAGCCAATCATGGAGCGGTATACCTTCTGATCGAAATCTTTACCATTTTCATCAGTGCAGAGGTGGACTTTTGAAGGCATTGGAGTTTTGACGCCTTTGCAATCTTGCATGTCGAATTTCCTCAGAACATCTTTGATGTATTTCTCTTGTGAGATGAAGATGCCATTGTCTTGCTGACGAATTTGAAGACCTAAGAAGAATTTCAACTCTCCCATCATAGACATTTGATATTCTTCACTCGTCATATAGGCAAATTCATCACTGTAACATTTGTCAGTACATCCAAAGATAATATCATCAACATATGTTTGGCATATGAACAGTTCATTGTCATAGGATTTCGTGAAAAGAGTAGGGTCGAGTGAACCGGGTTTGAATCCTTTCTTCATGAGGAATTCCTTCAGAGTGTCGTACCATGCCCGAGGGGCCTGCTTGAGGCCATAGAGGGCCTTGTTTAGTCTGAAGACTTTGTCAGGATGCTTAGGATCTTCAAAACCTGGGGGTTGAGCAACATATACTTCTTCCTCAAGCTTACCATTGAGGAATGCACTTTTCACATCCATTTGATATAAGATGATATTATGATGGTTAGCGTAAGCCAGTAATATGTGAATAGCTTCAATTCTAGCAACAGGTGCAAAAGTTTCATCAAAGTCAATTCCCTCAACCTGTGTATAGCCTTGAGCTACAAGTCGAGCCTTATTCCTCACCACAAGACCATTTTCATCTTGCTTGTTGCGGTAGATCCACTTGGTACCTATGATGTTATGCTTGCGAAGATCTGGCCGCTTGACAAGTTCCCACACGTTGTTGAGCTTGAACTGATGCAATTCCTCTTGCATAGCTTGAATCCATTCGGGCTCCTTGAATGCTTCATCAACTTTGGTGGGCTCTAATATAGAAACAAAGGCAAAGTGACCACAAAAGTTAGTTAGATGTGAAGCTTTTGAGCGTGTGAGAGGACCTGGTGCATTGATGTCATCGATGATTTTGTCAATCTACACTTCATTTGCTACTCTTGGATGAGCAGGTTGACGAGGCTAAGGAGTTTCATCAGCACCATTTTCTTTAGGTATATCAGCATGAGAGTCTTCATTTGTTGGAATGATTTCCTCAGTGGGTATGAAATCTTCAGTTGCCTTCAGCTTGATGGATTCCTCAGGAGATTGTTCATCTAGCACAGAAGGCAGGTGCTCTCTTTGCGAGCCATTAGTTTCATCGAACCGCACATCTACAGTTTCAACCACCTTGTGATGGTAGGTGTTTAAGACTTTGTAGGTGTGCGAGTCCTTTCCATAACCAAGCATAAAACCTTCATGTGCTTTCGGTGCAAACTTAGAACTATGGTGAGGATCTCTGATCCAGCATTTTGCATTGAAGACTTTGAGATAACTTACATTGGGTTTCTTGCCTATCATGAGCTCCTATGAAGTCTTCTTGAGGAATTTGTGAAGATATACCATGTTGATGATGTGGCATGCAGTATCAATTGCTTCGGGCCAGAAGCGACGAGGGGTTTTGTATTCGTCAAGCATGGTTCGAGCCATCTCAACAAGAGTCCTGTTCTTGCGCTCCACGATGCCATTCTGCCGAGGAGTGTAAGGAGCACATAACTCATGAGTAATACCAAGTTCATCAAGATATCCATCAAGGTTAGTGTTCTTGAATTCAGTCCCATTATCACTGCTGATATGCTTGATCTTGATGCCAAAGTTGGTGGAGGCCCTTGAAGCAAATTGTCTGAAGGCGTCCTGCACTTCATTTTTGTACAGAATAACATGCACCCATGTGTAACGAGAGTAATCATCAACAATGACAAAGCCATACAAACTTGATGCATTTGTTAGTACGGAGTAATGAGTGGGGCCAAATAGATCCATGTGAAGCAATTCAAAGGGTCGAGTTGTGGTCATGATTGTCTTCGAGGGGTGCTTGGATCTAGTCATCTTCCCAGATTCACATGCACCGCAGAGGTGGTCCTTGAGGAAGTTGACACCCTCGATGCCAATGACGTGCTTTTTCTTCACGAGTTTGTGCAGGTTCCTCATACCAGCATGTCCAAGTCATCGATGCCACAGCCAGCCTTCTGAAGACTTTGCAAGTAAGCAAGTGGGAGGCTGAGGACCTGTAGAGAAATCAACAATATACAAGTCTCCTCTCCTAAAGCCTTCGAAGACTTTGGAATTATCAGATTCCATGATGAAAACACAAGATATTTTCCAAATACGATAACCATATCAAGATCACAAAGCATTGAGACAGACATAAGGTTGAGCCCGAGGGATTCAACAAGCATCACCTTGTCCATGGTTCGGTCCTTTGAGATAGCAACCTTACCAAGTCCCAATACCTTGCTTTTTTCCTTCGTCTGCGTAGGTGATATGCTTCAGAGGAGATGGAGTGAGTGGCAAATTCATCAGTAGATTCTTGTCATCCGTCATGTGGTTTGTGCATCCACTATCGAGAACCCACTCAGTAGCTTTTAGAGTATCATCCTGCAGATGAATTAGTACAACTTACAAACTCATATGCTTCAGAGTTAAGAATATGATATCAATTTCATCACATAAGATAGTAAGCAAGTAGAGTGAGGACGTGAGAAATGAAGAATTCATTTCATCATGGTTAGCTTGCGTCCTTTCAAGCATTTCCTCAGGTCTCCAGCAAATTCATTAGATGTTCAAATTCATCTGGAGACCTGACCCTGCATAAGATGTTAGTTTGTTTTCTTCACCACCCACATCTGGAGGGGTGGCAAAGAATTCATCATTCTGCGAGCACCATGTGAGAAGGGAGGCATTGAAGCAAGTGTGCTTCATTTCACAGGGCAAGGGTTAGAGTATTCAAATGAATAAGCAGAGAAATTCTTCGAGGACTTATGAACATAATGGTTTGAAGAATAATGCACATATTCATAACTCTTAGGTTTTCCCTACGAAACAGAGGCATTAGCACGAGAATGATGATTTTGACCATTTGAGGAATTTGGTCCAAGTGAGGACTTTGGTCCATATGAGGAATTTGATCTGGGGTTCCGATTCTTCATGAGTGGTGTCATGAGGACATTCACTTGAAGATTTTGTAGGTAGCTATTGGGAACCCAGATTTTCTTCATAGGAGAACCGTTCCTGCAGTCAGTTCCAACATATCTAGCAAATACTTCACCTCTCTGATTTTTGAAGAATCTGTAATTGGAGTCAAGTGACTCATCAGAGGAATATGAAGTTTCACAAGTAAAGCCACATAAAGTGGATGGATCTATAGGAGATCCTTTTGCAGCAACCCATGAGGTTTTGGGGTACTGCTCAGGTGTCTAATAGGATCCATCAGCGTTGAGTTTCCTCACAAAGGCAATACCCTCTTTCCTAGGGTTCCTGTTCAGAATCTGCTTCTTGAGGACATCACAAAGGGTTTGATGCCCTTTGAGACTTTTGTATATGCCCGTCACATACAATTCATCAGTGATACTAGTGGTTTCCTCATATGAGGAATTTAAGACCACGGGAATAGTTGAAGAAATTGCAGCAATAGAAGCATTTGAACATTCAGGTGAAGAATTAGCAGTTTCACGTTCGATGCATTTCAAACAAGGTGGAACAAATTCTTCCTGAGCGATACTGATCTGTTGAGCCAGTAAGGAATCGTTTTCCCTTTGGAGATCCTCATGTGACACCCTCAGCTTTTCAAGATATTGCATTCTTTGAAGAAATTCATATGAAAGCTTCTCATGATTGGCTAAGAGGTCGTTATGATGACTCTGAAGGTTATCATACTTTGTCTGAAGACTTTTAAGATCAACAGACAGAGTTTGAGTCCGATCCTCTTCACGGTTTAACAGATCATCGCTTTTGTCTAGCATTTTCTGAAGCTTTTCAAGTGCACTTTGTTGCTTAGTGGCAATTTTAACAAGTTTAGCATAGCTAGGTTTCACATATTCATCAGATTCACCTTCACTTGATTCAGATGAGGAATGATGATTGTGTACCTTTGAGCCTTTTGCCATGAAGCAATAAGTGGGAGTATAATCATCATTGCTGACATCAGAGTCAATGGAGTAGTCGTATTCTTCATCGTTGAAGATAGACTTGCTGACGAAGGCAGTAGCGAGAGCAAGGCTAGTGACACCAGATTCTGATTCCTCCTCAGATTCTTCATCTTCTTCATATTCTTCAGATTCTTCCTCAGAATCCATTTCCTTGCCGATGAATGCTCGAGCCTTTCTGGAACCATTCTTCTTGTGCTTTGAGGACTTTGAAGATGAGGACTTCGAAGATTTCTTATTTTTCTTCAAGTCATCAGAACTATCATCCTTGTATTTCTTCTTCTTCTTTGAGTCTTTTTCCCAGAGAGGACAATCAGAGATAAAGTGGCCAGGCTTCTTGCAATGATGACGTGTTCTCTTTTTGTAATCTTCCGAGGAATCTGATTTCCTCAAGCCACTTTTTGATGACTTTCCAAATCCACCTCTTCTTGAGAACTTCTGGAATTTCCTCACAAGCATAGCTAGTTCCTGACTTAGTTCTTCAGGATCACCAAGGCTCCTGTCAGAATCTTCTTCTTTAGATGAGGAAATTTCTTTTGCCTTCAGGGCACGAGATCTTCCATAGCTTGGCCCGTAGAGGTCTCTTTTCTCAGCTTGTTGGAATTCATGAGTATTGAGTCTCTCAAGAATATCAGCAAGATCAAGAGCTTTATAATCTCCACGTTGTTGAATCATCAGAACGAGAGTATCAAATGAGGAATCGAGAGATCGTAGCAGTTTCTTCACCACTTCATGGTCAGTGATATCAGTGGCACCTAGTGCTTGAAGTTCATTGGATATATCAGTGAGGCGATCGAATGTTTGCTGAACATTTTCATTGTCAAGTCTCTTGAAGTGGTTGAAGAGATTGCGAAGAACATCAACACGAGAGTCACGTTGAGTGGAAACACCTTCGTTGACTTTGGACAGCCTATCCCAGATAAGCTTAGCAGACTCCAAAGCGCTTACTCTGCCATACTGACCTTTGCTCAGATGGCCACAGATGATATTCTTCGCTTGAGAATCGAGTTGCTTGGATCTCTTCACATCAGCAGCTGTGAAAGTGGGAGCGACAGAGGGCACACCATTTTCCACAATATACCAGAGATTGTTGTCAATAGCTTCAAGGTGCATATGCATCTTGTTCTTCCAGTAGGGGTAGTCTGTCCCATCAAAGGTAGGACAGCCCGCGGAAACCTTGATCATACCTGCAGTCGACATAACTAAAACTCCAGGTGGTTAAACCAAAATCACACAAAGCGAGGGAGTACCTGCTCTGATACCAATTGAAAGTGCGTTATATCAGCTAGAGGGGGGGTGAATAGGTGATTTTTACAAATTCATCACTTGAGGAAATTCAACTTTGAGGAATTTGAAATGTGATGAATAACTAGCAGCAGAATAAGTAATGAAGTGCATGAGGAACATAGTAACAACATAGTCTTCATGATGAAATGAAACATGCACAAATATAGAGTAGCGTGATACAAGATAAGCAGTGATGAACAAGGTAACTTGAAGAATTTGAGGTGAGGAATTTGTGAAAGTCTTCAGTCAAATTCTTCAAACAGTAACAATCAATTTCATCAATAGGTATATGAGGAATAGAAGGGTTGAGGAAATAGAACCGGATAGCTCGATGAAGACAATGGTTTGATGACCTAGTTCTAACTGTTGTGACAGTCGTACATCTGGTTTGGAGCGGCCTGGTATTTAAACCAGAGGACACACAGTCCCAGGACACACAGTCCTTACCGTATTCTCCTTGAGCTAAGGTCACACACTCCTCGCGCAACACTCGTGGTAAGTCTTCAAGGTAGACTTCCAAAACCCTCACAAACTGGTCACCCAGCGATCCACAATTTACTGCTAGATGCTCTAGACCAGGTCACTTCGTGGTCCCCAATTGACTGCAGGAGCACTAGACCATGACGCCTAACCGTCTGGAGGATGCACAGTCCTCAAAGGTAACAAGCGTCAGTTCCACACAGGAATTTCTTCAGTGATGCTCAATCACTATGGGTTTTGTGGTTTGGTTGTGGGTTTTTCCTCACTGATGATTTTCTCTCAAAGTCCTCAGAGGATGGGTTGCTCTCAAATGACAAGTGTCAGTTCTCTCTCGGAGCAGCCAACCAGCTAGTGGTTGTGGGGGTCGGCTATTTATAGCCAGGGTGCAACCTGACATGATAAGACATAAATTCCCCCAATGATATGACCATTTTGTGGATAACAACGATTGGGGACAGTTGGCGCTAAGCACAACAATGGTCGGAATTTCGAACTATGAAAGTCCTCAGCTTATCATGATCCTCACTTGTAGGCAATTTGCACTGGCGAAATCCTAACTCCTCAGTCAGATCAATTTCCTCAGAGACCAGAAGAACTTTGTCTTTGTCACTGAAAAACTTGTCTGAACTGTAAGAGATTTCCAAAGGCTTCACTCAAAGAATTGTATGGGTTGAGGATTTTGGAGTTGAGCATCAGTTGGAAATTTTCCTTAGTATTACATCGGCCCCCTTTAACAGTACGGTGTTTCCTATGACTCAAATAAAGGAAATGAAACTACGAAAACAAAAGTCTTCACGCTTCATATTTCTCGTTCATATCTTCAAGGTCACACGAACTTCTTCATTTTCAAAGTCTTCACCAAAGTCTTCAGAAAGTCTTCAGCAAAGTCTTCACTTGAAGACATACATTTTTAGGGGTCGATAATCTCCGAATATATCAAACTCCTCATTGACTTATAGAGCCTGTGTACACTCACAAACACATTAGTGCCTTAACCTATATGTCTTCAATACACCAAAATCACTAAGGGGCACTAGATGCACTAACACTTCACATGTGGTTTGTCATGCCTGACCACTAGCTTCTTTCAGGGCGCCCACACCCAATAGATGCATGCATGGATCGCCAGGGGCGACCTCTCACGCATTCCCAACCAAGGGGTCTCTTCTTCCATGCTGGCATGGATGGGGCTCAGGGGGGGTCCGTGGCCCATTCCGGAGCAGCGGTGGAGCCTGAGGGACACGTGGCTCACGCCGCCGCGTCCGCCTCCCGAAGCGTCACGCGTGAGGAGGATCTAGCCTGCAAGGAGGCAGTCGTCATTGAGTGGGAGGCGGAGCCCGCTCGCACCGCCTTCGATAAGGAGACGGAGCGCGAGCGCCTCGAGGTTCCAAAGGGGGGCGTTGATACGTGTCCAACGTATCTATAATTTTTGATGATGTCATGCTATTATATTATCTGTTTTGGATGTTTTATATGCGAACCTATTAATCTAGAGCCAAGTGCGAGTTTTTGTTTTTTCCTTGTTTTTAAGTTTTGCAGATATGGAATATTAAACGGAGTCCAAACGTAATAAAACCTTCGAAAGGAATTTTTCTAGAAGGAAACAAGTCGATCAAGCTTGGAGTGCACATCAGGGGAGGTGCTAGGGCGCCACAAGCCTGCTAGGCACACACCCCTGGCCGAACCTAGCAAGCTTGTCGCTCCATGGTAGGTCTCCTAACCCTAATTCTTGGCCTATAAATACCCAAATATTCCCGCAACATCAAAAAGAGCCACACAAATACTTTTCCACCGCCAGAAGCCTCCGTTCCCAAGAGATCCAATCTTGGAGCCTTTTTTGGCAATCTGCCGGAGGGGGTTTCGATCATGGAGGGCATCTATATCAACTCCATTGCCCCTTCGATGATGCGTGAGTAGTCCACCAGAGACCTACGGGTCCATAGCTAGTATCTAGATGGCTTCTTCTCTCTCTTTGATCTCCAATACCATGTTCTTCATGATCTTCATGGAGATCTATCCGATGTAATCCTCTTTTGTGGTGTGTTTGTCAAGATCCGATGAATTGTGAGTTTATGTTCAGATTATCCGTGCATCTTATTTGAATCTCCTTTGAATTCTTATTTGCATGATTTCATATCCTTGCAAGTCTCTCCGAGTTATTGGTTTGGTTTGGCCAACTAGATTAGTAATTCTTGCAATAGGAGAAGTGCTTGGTTTTGGGTTCAATCTTGTGGTGTCCTCAGCCAGTGACATAGTAGGGGTAGCGAGGCACGTATTGTATTGTTGCCATCAAGGGTAACAAGATGGGGTTTTCATCATATTGCTTGAGTTTATCCCTCTACATCATGTCATCTTTCTTAATGCGTTACTCTGTTCTTCATGAACTTAATACTCTAGATGCATGCAGGAGTCGGTCGATGTGTGGAGTAATAGTAGTAGATGCAGAATCGTTTCGGTCTACCTTTCATGGACATGATGCCTATATTCATGATCATTGCCTTGGATAACTACATGATTATTCGATTTTCTATCAATTGCTTGACATTAATTTGTTTACCCACCATGATATTTGCCTTCAAGAGAGAAGCCTCTAGTGAAACCTATGGCCCCGGGGTCTATTTTCCATCATATACTTTTAGATCTATAAACTGAAAACCCAAAAATATTTTGCTGCAATTTATTTATCTTTTACTTTCCGCACTCGTTTACATCTATCTCTTTCGGATCTAATCCTAGAAAATAACCGTGAAGGGATTGACAACCCCTTTATAGCATTGGGTGCAGGAGTTTGATTGTTTGTGCAGGTGCATCCATTGGTGACTTGCTTGTTCCTCCTACTATATTGATACCTTGGTTGTCAAAAACTGAGGGAAATACTTATCTACTTTGCTTCATCACCCTTTCCTTTTCAAAGGAAAACCAACGCAAGCTCAAGAGGTAGCAAGAAGGATTTCTGGCGCCGTTGCCGAGGAGGATATATATCAAGCCTACCAAGTACCCATCACAAACTCATCTCTTGCATTTACTTTATTTTCCATTTGCCTCTCATTTTCCTCTCCCCCACTTCTAAAATGATTTTTAGAAAATACCAAAAATATTTGCCTTTTTAGTCGCCCTTCTTTCATTTGCCTTTTTATTGCTCGAGTGTTGGATTGTTTGAACTCATGGCTAGTCTTACGAGTATAGCTAATACTCCCAAGTATGATGTTCTTAATTTTAAGCAAAGGGAGGGAGAAAACTTAAAAGATGCTTGGTATAGAATTTGCAATGCTCAAAATAGATCTATTTGTAAGCAATCTACTACCGTTCTCCTTCGCATTTTTTACGTAGGAATCACTCCTTGGAATATATATGTTCTAGATACCATCATGGGAGGAAATGTTTTCGGAAGTCATACCTTTGACACATATGGTGCTATGATAAATATGTTAGGTTCACCCCCAATCAGGGTTAATGGAACAATTTTAACCCTGGAACATGTGATGCGAAGGCTTGATATTATTGAAAAAAGAGTTGCTACAGTTGAGCTTATTGAAAACTTGGATAAAAAGATTCATAATCACATTACTCAATATGGATCTAAAGTAGGAGTTACCTTAAAAAATCTTAAGGAAAAGGAACCCATAGTTAATGAAAAGTTGGAACAAGATTCCTCTAGAATTGGCAAGCTTGAGGACATTATTACCAACTTGCGATCCGCTTTTGCTTTGGTTCAAACCACTCCGACTCCTTCGCCTCGTAAGGATGCCAAGTTTCTTTATGTTCCTAAAAATAAGGGTGAATCTTCTAGTAAGGATGAAGATCTTAAGACGATAAATATCCACCCCAACTTTCTCAATATCATTAAGGAACCAATTGCCACTATAGAATCCCTTCATTTTTCACCTCGGAGTATTATCATTGATAAAAACAACGGGCCTCCTAGAACTTATAAGTGTGCAATCGAGGAATTGCATACCAAAGATGACAATACCTAGATATATTGTGCTTTGCCTAGCTAGGGGCGTTAAACAATAGCACTTGTTGGGAGGCAACCCAATTTTATTTTTGTGTTCTGTCGTGGTTTTGTCACAGCCGATGTTTGGGTCAACGGACTTGGATTCCAGGCCATCGCTAAGGTGATGGACTCAAAGGAGTTGATTGGGACGGAGGACACGGGTTTACCCAGGTTCGGCCCCTCAAGTAGAGGTAACAACCTACGTCCTGCTTGTGTTTGTATTGCTTGGTGTATCTATTAAAAGGGAGTTGATTGCTTGACCTAGTTCTCGATCGTTGATCTCCCTCTAAGTCACCCCGGGTCTCGCCTTTATATAGGAGGTCAAGACCACGGGTCATACAAGTCGTAACCGACTCTCACAACGTGTCTAAGTCTATCTCTATATTGTCTTGCCTTCCTGAGCAAGTTGTCTCCGGGCGGCTCACCCGCCCGGGTCTTCATACCTTCTCCATCCGAGCCATGTCTAGCCCATCTTGTCAAGCCGCCCAACGTCTTGGGCTTAAGTCTTCACGACCCATCCTTGGGCTGGTGTATGAGCCGCCAGGTGTGACCCGGAGCCTCAGAGGCGGGTCTCACCATGGGGTTATATCCCCAACATTAGGCCCCAGGTTGATTTGAGCTTGCTCACTTCAGCCTCCTTCTTAACTAGCGGCGAGTCTCAGTCATGTCACCTGAAAGTACACAATAACCTTCCGTGACGTCATGTCAAATCTGTCAGAAAGATCCCCTGACACCCACAACAAATCTTCCCTTATTAAATGGATGGTCCGAGAATCGAGGCGTCTGCCTCGGTCAATCAATATCCGTCGCTTGTTTTTTTGCGCCCGTTTCCACCTTTGCCTATTAAATAGGACCGTGAAGGGTGGCATTTGTTTCCTCCCCGCTCGCTCTTCTTCTTCTTCCTTCCGCCGCCGCCGCTCCAGTGCACCTCGCTCTGATGACATCTTCACGCCATCATCGTTGAGGCCGCTGCATCAACCTATTTGCTCTAGAGCTCTGCCCGTGTCTGCTGCGCCATCTCCGGTAAGTTTTTCCTCCCCTAGATCTGTAGTCTTCGGTAGGGTTTTCACGGAGTTCCTCTACCGCTTGGAACATGAGCTTTTCTCCAATGCCAGCCATGCCTAGTCCAAAAAACTCGATGATATCTTTTTCCCCATTGCGCTCTACTGTAGGAAACCGATAGCAGCACCGCGCAGATCTATAATTGCTCTGCCTGCCATTTTCAAACTTTCGCCGTTCCGATGGTTCGTTGCTAGGTTTGAAATAAAACCATGTTTCTCTGTTTTGTAGATCTATAACCACAGAGATATGTTGTGATACCTGTTTTCCACACTTAGCCAAATTTTGCTTCTTCTTATAAACTTGACCCGCCATGAAATTCCGGCTCTCACTAACCGGCTCCTAGCGGCTTAATCTTATAAAATCTTAGGCTTTTAGCCGCCCTTAGTCATCTGACATCCCCTGACTCGCCGTGCATTGTTACCTTGCATAGTTTTGAACCACCACCATGTCTCGTGCATCCAATTCGTACAACTGGGTCGGCTCTGCCGTTATGGAAGAGTATTTGACAGACTTTATAAAAGCGGGGACCCTTCCAGCAAAAAGTGTTATTCATTGGCGGGTTCCGGACAATGAATTGAAGCCCCGTCCTCAGAAGAGTGAGGTAGTCGTATTTACCGATCACCTCTTGTGCGGGTTTAGCCCACCCGGTTCAAAATTCTTCCGGGGTGTCCTTCATTTTTTCAAACTGCACCCTCAAGACCTTGCTCCCAATTCTGTCTCCAACATATGCAACTTCCAAACACTAAGTGAGGTCTATTTGCAAGAAGAGCCGTCTGTGGATTTATTCCGCGAGTTCTTATATGCAAATCACCAGACAGAGGTGAAGGCCGTCCCAATCTTAGAGCTTGGTGGAATTTCCATTCAAAGGTGGCAGGACATAACCTTTCTGGCTCTTCAATTGTCAAGCCACCCTAAAGACTGGAACAAAACTTGGTTTTACTGCAAAGATACCTCCCCTGAAGGAGAGCATCCCCTGCCGGGTTATCGTCCGTCCTGGCTCAAAACAACATCTGAGCTGCCTAGCCGGCTGTCAGATTCCAAGCATGTAAAATACCCTCCGGCTCATGCGAAGAGCAAAGCCCTTATGGCCAATGGACTGATAGTCCTGGACTTAACTCGTTGCTAGATTTCTTGGAGGGTCATGCCTCTGAGCTGGCAAAGCCGTCTCATCCATGAATACACGGGCCAACCTGACGACCCCCTCTGCTTTAACTCGGCAACATTATCAGAGGATAACATCATGGCTTCAATCGAGAGCCTCGTTCATGAGTCTTCAGAAGCTTGCGATGTCATCGGGTTAGCACCTTTCTGTGCCATGAACCCGGCTCTAGACGTAAGGGCGGCTCTTTATATTCTCTTCTCTATATTATCTATAACTTGGCAATCTCTTCACCTTTTGCCGGCTTATATTTTCAGGCCAATTCCGACTTCTGGAAGAAGAAATACGTTCCTCCTCTGAAGAAATCAAAGGAGAAGACCACGGTCCGGAAGAAGAAGACCACTCCTCAGGAAGAGCCGGAAGAATAGTCGGAATCTGATGAGTCAGAGGTATAACTTGACTATCTTTGCTGCCTCTTTATTCACCTTATTGACAACAACTATTCACAGGACGAGATAGAGACCAGCCACGCCAACGCCCGTGAGGTAACTTATGTTTCGTCCGACTCAGACTATTTCATACCCTAGAGGATACGGCGGGTCGTTCGAAAAGTTCCACTTTTCTCATCATGTTGCTTACTTAGACATGCCGCCGGACGCCTGACCCGGAGCGTCGGCTCTACCGTTCTCATGGCCGGGTTACCTAACTCTCTGGCTCAGAGGAAGCGTTCAGCTGAGGTACCTATTCCTTCTCTGCTTGATCTTACTAATCCTTCCTTTGTAATTCCAAAATTGCCTTATATTACCTGAACTGCTTTTCAGGGATCACCTCCTTTGTCTGGCGACTCTACGACCACTTCTTTGCTGCCTCCAAAGATTAACCCGCTGTATGTGTGTTTTCAGGCATTATATCCGAGTCTTTGGTGGTTGCAAATTTTGGGCTTTAACCTTTGTGATCTTCAGGGCTCAAGCCAAGCGAAGGAAAACCAACAAGTCCTCCCCCGGCCCGAATGCTCAAGAGCTGGAACCTACTAAACTGGATGCTCCCATGCGAGATGTTGATCCCTCAGCAGCTTCCAAAGAGGCACCTGAAGAGGCTTGTCCTTCTACAGAGCCGGCTGCCGACGATATAATTCTTGAGAGTCCTCCGAGGGACCGTTCCAAGCCGCCAAGCCCTGCAATGGTTGGTGATGAAACAACCACTCCGGACGCCCTTATTACTGGCGCCGGCTTCCACTCTCCTCAACCTCATGTGCTGACAAAGCATAGTGAGTCAATTGATACTTCCAAGAAGCTGGAGTTTGAGCTCCCCGCACTAGAGAAGCTGACAACTGATGAACTTCATGTTGGTTATCTGAACCGCTTATCTACAAGCCGGGACCTGGAGCTCAAGCTTGTCAACTTGATGAAGAAGAAATACGAGGTATTCTCACTCTCCTTATACCCTTACGTAGCCCCCAAGAACCGGGTTAATATTAACTGATGATAATCCAGGTCTTCAAAACTTGGTAGAAGTAGAAATGCTTAGCCTGTAGGCCTCAACTTATTTAGGAGTAATCGCAAATCATCGTCTTAGCCCCCAAGGGCCAGCTCAAAGTTGATAATATTGAACCGGAACTTTATTGAAGATAGGTAATAGAGCCAATTGTAGCCCCCAAGGGCCGGCTCAATCCTGTCAAAGTTGAGTCAGAACTTTATTGAAGGTAGTTAATAGAGCCAAATGTAGCCCCAAGGGCCAGCTCAATCTTGTTAAAGTTGAGTCGGAGCTTTCATTGAAAACAATTTGAAAAGCCAGCCTGTAGCCCCCAAGTTTCGGGCTAAATTGATAAAAATGATCCGGAACTGCATTGTAATCTTTGAGATCGAATAGACATTAGCCCCCAAGTGTCAAACATATTGCTTGCAATCTGCTTGAAACTTGCTTAACCTTCATTACTTGAAAAATTCCATCTTGATGACTCATTCCTTATTTTGATATGTCACAGGAAGCTTTAAACGAAGCCAGGTTAGAAGTGGTCGGCTTAAAGAATAATCTAGCCACGCAGCAAGCCGCCCGAAGCAAGGCTAATGAAAAGTGCCGGCTCCTTGCCAAGGAACTGAGCAAGATCAAAGCTGACTTTGCCGCTTTCAAAGAGTCTGCTAAAACTGAACAAGCCGCCCTGACTCAAGGGCGGATGACGCTAACCAACGGCTCATGATTGTGTCAAATGAGCTCCAATCTGTGAAGCGCCATATCAAAAAGATGTTAGCCATCATATTTGGTAAGTATTTGACAGCTTAACCAAAATTATGTATGTGTACTTGTACTGGCGACTTATGACGAAGAGTCCGTCTTATGTAGGTCCAAGGAGTCACCAACTCGCTTCCGACAGCTTGTTGCCCCTGAAGGCTATTTATACTCTGACGGAATAGCTTTACTATGGAGCTGTTTGCACGATCAAGGATGTGCTCTACAAGGATACCACCCCCTCAACTATCAAAGGGGTCATAGATCTTCTTTCCACGCTGCCAAAACAGATCGTAGAGCTAAAGAAATCAGCTACCCGACAGGGAGCTATCGCAGCCATAAGCCGGGCGCTGGCCTTTGCTCCGGAGCTGACTCCTGCAGACATGATGGATGGGTTTCCCTCCAAGAAAGATGATGGCTCCAAGTTTACAGAAGCTAACTATGCACGGTGTGTGAAGGCTTCCAAAGTCCTTGCCTCCGTGTTAGCAGAAGAAGTCAACTTGGCAACATATCAGGCGGCTTACAGCGCAGATCAGATGAGAATCCGCGGCCCCCTCTTTGAGTGCAAATTTACAATGCCTCCCCACAGTAAGCACCTTTTTGCTTCTGAACTTGACCCGCCCCCCTTCTTTGAAGAATGAAACTTTGCAGCTTTAACCCACTGCAACTGGGACTTGGACAATCTTTAGATCAAGGAGATCGAAGACCCGGAGCAGGGTGACCTGTCGGCCAGCTAATAGGAGTTGTGAACGCCGTTGATAAGCCGGCTCTTGTGACCCGCCATGAGCGGTGTAAAACACTTTAAAATATTTTAGGGCTCTACAGAGAGCATACGTAATAGGCTTGTAGTAACTTTGCCTTTGCCTGAACTGTGCCATCATGCACATATTAAATAGCCTGGCTTAATATATATATATATATATATATATCATCTTCCTTGCACTTCCCATTGGATGCTTTACCGACTCTTGGCAGCTTATTTGACCTGCAAGGATAGATGTATCCTGACATTGTTAGGAGGGCGGCTTAAAAGCATAACCCGAAGATTATGTATCTTCCTAACATGTTTTTTCAAAAACAACTCATGTGCCGGTTCTACTGGGCTGACTCGCCACATAAAATTCCTTATCAGTACAGGGTCTTTGTGGAGATTGGCCGTCAATTGACTTGAACCGGCTCAGGGTCTCTAGGCGAGATTAACTGGTAAGAGTCCGGCGGGTCACCTAGCAGAGTAGCATCAGCTTACAGGCATGTTTAACCCTGTTTAGCTTAAGAGCCACTATTAGGAAAAGGCCTGCTTGTGGCGCACCTGCTTTGGCTACTAATGGCGCACTACAGGTGCGCCACTAGCATCACGCCATTAGAATTTTTTACTAATGGCGCACCACAGGTGCGCCATTAGTATCTGGTATACTAATGGCGCACCATGTAGTGCGCCATTAGTATAGCTCACGGTGCGCCATTAGTATGCCTCCCAAGGGCCATATTTACCCATGTGCTCTGGCTTACTAATGGCGCACTAATGGAGGATGCGCCACTAGTGTGCTTTTTGCAGTGCGCCACTAATGTGCTGAGTGGTGCGCCACTAGTATGAATATTAGGTATTTTTTTTTCTTTTCTGATATTTTCATAGGTTACAAAACATATTACTGCACAGAATATAGAGAGCACAACATATAAAGAGCAGATTTATCGAATACAATAGAAGATTAGTCTCCGAATACAATTCATCATATTAGTCCACGAATTTAAAAGAACGAACAACGTTAGAAGATTAAAAGTCTCGACACCGCGAGTAGCGAGTTTGTCTTCACATTACAAGTCGATATCGATCATCTAAACTACCATCACATAGAAGAGAGTTGCGGTCATCATGATGAGCATCATCGCGATGAAACTGGTCTTTATCCGGTTCCTCCAACGCTCCCTCCTCTCTCCCGCTAGATAGCACGCGTATCTAGCTTCCGCCTCCGCCCTAGTGGTGTACCCTTTGTAACTGTTACCGCTGAAACGGTGAAACTGTTACCGTTGCCGGTGCCGAGCACGTTCGGGTGCCGGTCCTTCCGTTGCCTCTTCGGTTGGCTGCCATCTGTGTGTGCGCTGCCATCATCAGTGGTGGCATCCTCGGCGACACCATCAGTGGTGTCATCCCCGATGCCAGTAGGGGTTGTGTAGTCGGGATCGGTGTCTTTCGCGGCGTCCTCATAGCGATGAGGTTCTTCCTCCATCTCCTGGGATAGCTCCAAGAATGCCTTGCCCGAACCGCCGGCCTCATCGTTGTGGGCCATGTTTCGCTCTAAATAGGAAAAAAGTTTGGTCAAAAACTTGGTTATTGTCAAGGAACAAGATCATGGTCTCATCATTTAGGGTTTGTCGACACCGAGGCATCCTAAAAGCTAAGCTTTTATCATTTAGGGTTTGTCGACGCCGAGGCATCCTAAAAGCCTAAGCTTTCATCATTTAGGTTTTTATCGACACCGAGGCACCCTAAAAGCCAAGGTTTTATAATTTAGGGTTTGTCGATGCTGAGGCACCCGAAATGCTAAGTTAAGTTTTCATCATTTAGGGTTTATCGATGCCGAGGCACCCTAGGTTGACTAATATATATGGGTATCTTCTAATAATATACCCTATCAAGAAAAGGGAAGGAGAATTCTAAGTTGATCCTACTTAATTAAGTACTAAGATACCCCAGCCCATGCATTAGTCGCAAGTACCCCATATGACCTATTTTTAGCAAAGTCATGCTAAAATTCACGGAAAATTTCAGCATGACCTTTGCTGAAAATAGGACATATGGAGTACCCGAATTTGCCGGAACGGAAGTTAATCGACATTCTGGCAAACTCAAGGGCCTCTCGGGGTACCTGCAAAATCATCACGACACGATGGTCGGAGACAAAACCCAGCAAACATAAAATTATGTATATACTACATCTGCATATACATATACATACAACATCCATATACATACATACAACATCCATATACATACATCATTTATTTAACCATCAGTTTAATTTATCCATAGAAAATGCTTAAGTGCTAGGGGGGTTGCCCATGGTCGAGCACGCCGGCGGCGACCTCCAAGGACGGCAGCAAGGGGAGCGGCAGCTGGAGCGAGGGAGGCCAGCAGCGGGCTTGGCCGGCGCCGCCGCCGCGCTCCCCATAGCCTTGCCGGCATCGAGCTCGGGCAGCGGCCGGAGCGCAGCCACGGCGGAGACGGCGATGGGGAGCGCGGGGAGGAGCGCGGAGAGGCGGGGAAGAAGAGGGGGGAATGGGGGGAGGGGCTCACAGCGAGGCACGGGGCGGGGACGGCGAGGTCGGGGCAGAGGGCAGCAACGGCGAGGTCGAGGCAGAGGGCGGCAACGGCGAGGTTGGGGCAGAGGGCGTCGACGGGGCAGAGGGCAGCGATGGCATGGCGGTCGGGCAGCCTGACGGCGTCGGTGTCGTCTCCGGCGTCATCGGGGGCTAATGGCGAGATGATGACTGAAAATTCCTAAGTGCCACTTATATACCCAGAGCATTGGTCCCGATTCGTAGCACCAACCGGGACCAATTACCCCCTTTCGTTCCGGTTGGTGCCACCAACCGGGACCAAAGGTCTCTTTTCAGCAGTCCAAACGGCGGGAAACAGAGACCTTTGGTTCCGGTTGGTGCCACCAACCGAAACTAAAGGGGGCATTGGTCCCGGTTGGTGCTCCGAACCGGTACCAATGCCACCCTTTCGTTCCGGTTGGTGCTACCAACCGGAACTAAAGGCCTTGCGCCGCGGTGCAGTGGGATGTTTAGTCCCACCTCGCTAGTCGAGGGAGCGCGAGAGCGGTTTATAAGCGTTGCTGCGCCAACCCTCTCGAGCTCCTCTCAACTGCAGGCTTCCGGGCCTATTGTGTCACTCTTTGCCCGTGGGCCTACTGGGCCTTCTGCGGGCCTGAATCCTGGCCCATTGTTGGGTTTCTAGTCGTATTCAGGCCGTGATGGCCCTATAGGTGGCATTTTTTTGCTTTATTTTGTTTCCACTTTTTTGCTTTTAATGTGTTGAACAGAAAATACTTTTTTTCTATTTTTTGTTTATTTTTTGTTTTCATTTTTGCTTTATTTAATTTATTTTGTTTCCACTTTTTTGCTTTTAATGTTTTGAACAGAAAATACTATGATAAGTGCAGTTGCATAAATTTTATATAATTTTAGTTTTAGTATTACTATAGGGAAACACGCGAAGAAATAGGGTCGTGTGCCTCTTTAGTACCGGTTGCGCGATAGGGAAACACAACCCTAATCTAACGACTCACAAGCGTGATCCAACGACTCACAAGCGCTTGAAAGAAACATGCGATCCATGTGCTTCTTCCTGATTGGTTGGATTCAGAATCGTGTGGGGTTAAAAGGGCGTTTTTCACATTGGGCTCACTATGTTCCTGTTCATTCAGTTGCCAGATTCAAATACACTCATTTTTCACATTTGAAAGACCGAGCGTAAATTGGGAGGGGTTAACCTTGCCGGACGGAGGGGGACGGTAATGGCGGGGGGAGGACACCCGGAGAGGGATCTGCCGCTGGCGGTTGCGCTCACGCGGAGGACGCTGCCGCTCGCGATGTGGGGGCCGGCACGCGGGAGAGGACAGACGGGCGTGTCGTCGACGCAGGCTGCCGCTGCGGGAAGGAGGCGAGGGGGGTATACGTGCGGTGGAGCGGAGCCAAACGCCAGCGCTGGTGGTGGTCGCTGCTGCTGCGGGGGCGGCGGCGGCGCAGTACGGGTCGGGGCAGTGGGCGGGTGAGAGTCGGGGCAATGGGCGGGAAGATAGAAAGGGGACTGGGGATTTTAGTGGGGGCAAGGGTTAGCAATGGCGCACCCACTAGAGGTGCGCCATTAGTAATCTTTTTTTGTATAGCAATGGCGCATCGCCAGGAGGTGCGCCATTAGTAATCTTTTTTTTGTATAGCTATGGCGCATCCTAGAGAGGTGCGCCATTAGTAATTTTTTTTTGTATAGCTATGGCGCATCCCAGAGAGGTGCGCCATTAATAATCTTTTTTTTGTATAGCCATGGGGAATGCAGTGCTTGTGTGAGATGGTGTGTCCACATAGCCATTCCCAGTGTGTCATGGTCATGGTCATGGATGCTTGGAGGGGGCAGTTAGTCGTGGGGCCCACAAGGCAGTAGGTTCCAACGAGATCCGGGAGAAAACGTGGGTAAAACATTCATTTGTGAATTGGTAAAACATTTATGAATATGAAAACATTTATGAATACAATCGAGAAATGAAGGCTACAATTTCAATACAATCGATCTTAGCTAGCTATCTGTTCACAATCTTCTTGCCCTTATTTTTCGCAAATGGAGTTCTTCTTTTGAACGGACGTCCTTTAGGTAGGGTGGTCCTGCTTCTTCTTGTGGTGTATGCTGCTACTTCATCGTCGTCGTCATGTTCGATCTTTGGGTCGCCATACTTGTCGAAGTCTTTCTCATTGGCAACTCCATCCATTCCGATGATCTTCCTTTTGCCTCTCCTCACAACAACACGACTGGGCTTTGGCGGGTCGGTAATGAAGAAGCATTGGTCCACTTGGGAAGCCAGTACCCATGGCTCATTTTTCGCGGTGGAGTTTGCGCCCACGGTCTTAGATTTGCCTTCGGGTATAACCATGGTGGTGAAATACCGGTCTTCTTTTAGGACGCTCTTGGCCCATCTGACACGGAACATCGGGACCTTCTCTCCAGCATAGCTCAGCTCCCAGATCTCCTTGATCCTTCCGTAATATCTGTCCTTGTGGTTACCGGTGTAGGATTCCATTGTTACCCCGGAGTTCTGATAACCATCGCTCTTCATGTCTTTTCCCTCGGTGTAGAATGTGTAGCCGTTGATACCGTACGCCTCATACGTCATCAGGTTGTGCTCGGCGCCCTATGACAAGGCGAATATGAGTTGTTCTTCCGCGGAAGAATCCTCATGTAAAGGGTACGATAGAAGCTTCTTCTTGAACCAATGCGTGAAACATGAGTTGTGCTCTTTGATTATATCTCCGTCCGTCCTCTGTTGTCCTCGGTCATTGTACGTCTTCTCAATAAAGGTTTTGTGCTCTATCACCCAAGGATCGACCACGTCTATGTGTTGTAGTGCGACTAGGTTTGCTCGTTCAAAGTCGGCGAGTCGACCCTCGAAGTCGACATGCATTTCGCGGCGACCCTCACGGTGACCCCATCCAGCGAGCTTGCCGAGGTGCGTGTTGACGGGCAGACCAACGGGGTTCTCGATGCCTAGATAATTCGTGCAGTAGGAGATGCACTCTTCGGTCAGAAAGCCCCTGGCTATGCTTCCCTCTGGACGTGACATGTTGCGAACGTATCCTTTGATGACACCATTCATCCTTTCGAACGGCATCACGCTGTGCAGGAACGTCGGCCCGAGTTGGATGATATCCTCCACGATATGGACCAGCAGATGCACCATAACATCGAAGAATGCGGGCGGGAAGTACATCTCAAGCTCGCATAGTATCACCACGATCTCTTCCTATAGCCTTCTGAGTTGCCTCACGCCAACCGACTTCCGAGAGATGACGTCAAAAAAGTTGCATAGGCCAAATAGTGTTTCACGGACGTGCGCATCCATGATCTCACGGATTGCAACTGGAAGTATCTGCGTCATCAGCACGTGACAGTCATGAGACTTCATCCCGCTGAACTTCTGCTTCGCTGAGTCTAGGTATCTGCTTATCTTCCCCATGTAACCGTAAGGAAGTTTTACTCCTACGAGGCAGGTGAAAAACTGACCGATCTCCTCCTGACTTAGAGTGAAGCACGCGGGAGGGAAGTCATTTCCGGTCTTCTTGGCCTCTTTGCCTTTGCGACGACTTTCCGTGTCCTGCTTCGCCTCATCATCATCATCATCATCATCATCATCATCATCATTATTAGCGTGAAGCTCCTCCCTGATGCCCATTGATTTCAAGTCTGCCCTTGCTTTCGGCCCATCTTTGGTCCTCTCTGGCATGTTGAGCAGGGTACCAAGCAGACTCTCGCACACGTTCTTCGTGATATGCATGACATCAAGGCTGTGAGGCACACGGAGGATCTCCAGTATGGCAAGTCCCAGAAAACAGACTTCGTTTTCCATACCTTCAGAAGCGGCTCTAGCGCCTTTCGCTTCTTTCCCGGCTCTGCCGCCTTTCCCAGCGGTGGGCACTCTTTCCAATTTTTCAACAGCTTGTATATTTCCTCGCCGCTCCTCGTACGCGGGCGTCTTCGGGGTTCGGTTTCACTATCGAACAGATCCTTGCATTTTCTCCATGAGTCATCGTCGCGAAGCCACCTTCGATGTCCCATGAACACGGATTTCGAAGACCCAGGATCTCTATCTAGCTGGCGATACGTTGTGTCATCCATGCACCTGACGCATCCAGAAAATCCGTGGACCACCTGCCCTGCGACATATTCGTAAGCGAGATAGTCGTGCACCATCGTGAGCAGTGCGGCTCTCATAGGGAAATATTCTTTCTCTGCGGCATCCCACGTATTGGCTGGCATTTTCCACAGCGTGTCTAGCTCCTCTTTCAGCAGCCCCAGATACATATTGATGTCATTCCCTGGTTGTTTCGGCCCTTCAATTAGCATACTCATGTGAATGTACTTCCTCTTCATGCACAACCAGGGGGAAGGTTGTACATCCACACAAACATAGGCCAGGTGCTATGTGTGCTTCTCTGGCTGCCAAACAGATTGACTCCATCGGTGCTCGCGCCCAGCATGATGTTCCTTGGATCGTTCCCAAATTCTGGGTGTTCGAAGTTCAACGCTTGCCACTGGCTCGCATCCTTAGGGTGACTCAGCATCTTATCTTTTTTATTTATCTCCGGATCATTTGCGTCATCTTCTCGCTTCTTCTCCTCCCTATCCACGTGCCAACGCAGGAGCTTTGCTACCTTAGGGTCCGCGAAATACCGCTGCAGACGAGGAGTGATCGAAAAGTACCACACCACTTTTTGAGGAGCTTTCTTCCTCTTCTTGTATCGAGTGAGGCCGCACACCGGACATATGGTAGACTCCGCATGCTCATCCCGATAAATGATGCAATTGTTCATGCACACATGGTATTTCATGTGCGGTAAATCCAGAGGACACACGATTTTCTTCGCCTCCTCGAAACTGGTCGAGCACTTGTTCCCCTTGGGAAGACGTTCGTGCCAGAATGACATGTTCTCGTCGAAGAATGCGTCGGTCATTTTGTGTTTTACCTTCATCTCCAGAGCCATGAGCGTTACTTTCAGGAGGGTATCCTCGGGCCTGCATCCTTCATATAATGGAGTAACCGCGTCTATCTCTAGTTGATCCAGCTTGGCTTTCTCTCGGGCGGCAGCTCTTTTATTATCCGTCTGCTTGAGAAGCAGCTCTTGAATATGAGGGTCCTGCACCCATCCCAACGATGGTCCATCGTCGTCTGCTCTGGCATCTTCATCTTCATGATCATGCCCTTCGTCTGCTCCGGCATCTTCCTCATCATCATGTCCGGCATCTTCTACATGATGACCGTGTACTGATCTACTTCGTGATCATGTCCTGGAGATTCTTCGTCTTCTCGCCCGCCCTCGCCGCGGTTGTCTTGCTCATGCCCTTCCTCATTTCTTGCTCGGCCCCATGGACGACTTCATAATCATCTTCATCACCTTGCCACCGATAGCCATCCATGAAACCACGCAAGAGCAGGTGGTCCCGCACCTGTACGGAATCTGGGTCCATAAGGCTCCTCAGCTAGCATCTTCGACACGGACATCTTATCTCCGTCTCGTTATTTTGAAGCATCTCGGCCTTCGCAGAGCTCAAAAACCTATTCACGATGCCTTCGGTCATCTTGCGGACCATGGTCGCCTGCGGGGTAGAGCAAAACAATATTTTAGAACCAAGAAAAAATTTGGCATGACTTTGCCTAAAAATAGGACCAAAAAGAATGCATAGTGCCAAATTCTCGCCGAAACGGAAATGAATCAACACTCCGGCAAAATATTGGCAACTATTGCATTTCAAATACCGGTACCTGCAAACACAAACATATATGCAACACCACAAACATATGCAACACCACAAACATACGTAGATCTAGCTAGGCCATAAAAAGTGCATGTGCATGTTGTTGGAGGGAGAAAAAAGTAGATCTACAACATAAAAGCTTTCCCCTTACTTACCTATCAAAAAAAGGTAATTTAACCACTTAATTTGGGTGAATCTATGATGCAAATGAGGTGAGGAGGAGGAGGCACCCGAGACAAGCTTGGAGGAGGAGGTGGAGAGAATGAAAGTGGGGAAAGTGAGTGTGGTAGGTGGCTGTCCAAAATATCTAGCTGGTCCCAGGTTACTAATGGCGCACCACCTACAAATGCGCCATTAGTAACCCTGGTTACTAATGGCGCACCAGCTGGAGGTGCGCCATTAGTAGTTTTGCAACAACAACAAAATATAGTAGTGGCACACTGGGTTAGTGGTGCGCCATTACTAGTTAAACTACTAATGGCGCACTCTACCCTGGTGCGCCATTAGTACTTTTGGAAAAATAACAAAAAAAGTTTGTTAGTAGTGGCGCACCGAGTGTGTGGTGCGCCATTAGTGCCCATCACACTAATGGCGCACCAGAACATGATGCGCCACTGCTATATAGTAGTGGCGCACCACATGACTGGTGCGCCATTAGTGTCTATATTATCTATAGCCTTTTTCCTAGTAGTGAGCTGATCAAGAGGGTATGTAAGCTACACCCGGCGGGTGGGAAGACCCCAAGTGACCTTTGTTGACGGAATCAACTGTTTGGCTTGAGAGCCGACCGATAGGGTCTGATAAGCTACACCCGAAGGGTGGGAAGCCCCCTGGACAATCATGTTGACGAAGTCAACTTTTTGGCTTGAGAGCTGACCGATAGGGTATGATAAGCTACACCCGGAGGGTGGGAAGCCCCTTGGACGATCATGTTGACGGAGTCAACTATTTGGCTTGAGAGCCGACTGATAGGGTCTGATAAGCTACACCCGGAGGGTGGGAAGCCCCCTGGATGATCATGTTGGCGGAGTCAACTTTTTGACTTGAGAGGCAACCAATAGGGTTTGATAAGCTACACCCGGAGGGTGGGAAGCCCCTGGACGATCATGTTGACGGAGTCAAGTTTTTGGCTTGAGAGCCGACCGATAGGGTCTGATAAGCTACACCTGGAGGGTGGGAAGCCCCCTGGATGATCATGTTGACGGAGTCAACTTTTTGGCTTGAGAGCCGACCAATAGGGTTTGATAAGCTACGCCCGGAGGGTGGGAAGCCCCTGGACGATCATGTTGACGGAGTCAACTTTTTGGCTTGAGAGCCGACCGATAGGGTCTGATAAGCTACACCCATAGGGTGGGAAGCCCCCTGGACGATCATGTTGGATCTTTCTTGCATAGATGAAGATATGTGAAATAGCAGAGGCCCCGGCTTGCAGGGATGCCAACTGTATTCATATATAAATACGATATGTACAATGATAGTGTACAATGTCGAGTCTCAACAACTTAGGTGTAGTAAGGCCGCAGATGCGCTATGTTCCACGACCGGTGGGTCTCCTGCCCCAAGGTATCTCAAATCGTCTCAGATGTTAATGATATAATATGACCCATTGTTGAGATTTCTGCTGACCACGAAAGGTCCTTCCCATGGAGGAGATAGCTTATGCATATTTGTCTGGTCTTGAATCAGCCGTAGCACTAAGTCACCTTCTTGAAACGTCCGGGTCTTAACCCTACGGCTATGATAGCGGCACAGATCTTGCTAGTAAATCGCCGAACGAGCAGCCGCCAGATCATGTTCCTCCTCCAAGGCATCCAACGCGTCTTGACGCGCTGTCTCATTGTCCGTCTCAATGTTAGCCGCCACTCGTGGTGAGTCATGTTGGATGTCACTTGGTAATACTGCCTCTACACCGTAAACCATGAAGAAAGGTGTATAACCCGTTGATCTGTTGGGGGTAGTCCTGATGCTCCATAAGACAGATGGCAATTCCTCCACCCCAACAACCCAACGTTCGCTGTAAAGGAACCATAAGCCGGGGCTTGATACCTCTCAGGATTTCTTGGTTAGCATGCTCCGCCTGACCGTTGGACTATGGATGAGCAACTGCAGAAACATCAAGCTGGATGTGTTCAATGTAGCAGAACTTTTTCATAGCCCCCTTGGACAGGTTCGTGCCATTATCCGTGATGATGCTTTGAGGGTAACCAAAACAGTAGATCAGCTTTTTAATAAACTGAACCGCCGTAGCCGTGTCACACTTGCCGATCGGCTCAGCCTCTACCCACTTGGTAAACTTATCAACCGCCACCAAGAGGTGCGTCTTCTTGTCCTTGGATCTCTTGAAAGGCCTGACCATATCGAGCCCCCAGACTGCAAACGACCAAGTTATTGGAATCATGCACAATTCTTGAGCCGGAACATGAGCAAGCCGGCCAAACTTTTGACAACCGTCACATTTGTGGACCAGATCCTCTGCATCCTTGTGAGGCGTCAACCAGAAGAAACCATGCCGGAAGGCCTTGGCCACCAGAGATTTTGAGCTGGCGTGATGTCCGCAATCACCAGCATGAATTTCATTCAAGATTTCCTTACCCTCCTCCTGTGAGACACAACACTGAAATACTTCGGTGACGTTGCACTTGTGTAAGTCGCCATTGACTATCGTCATGGACTTACACCGTCGAGTGATCTGTCTGGCCAGATTTTCATCATCACGTAACTCGCCTCGAGTCAAGTACGCCAAGTAAGGCATGGTCCAATCCCGAATAGCATGTAGAGCCGCCACCAATTGTCCCTTCGGGTCAGGACAGCTAAATCTTCCTCTGAGGGTAATTTGACGGACGGGTGATGTAAGACGTCCAGAAAGACATTAGGCGGCACCGGCTTTCGTTGAGAGCCTAACCGTGACAAGGCATCAGCCGCCTCGTTCCTGCAATGATCAATATAATCCACCTGATAACCCTTGAAGTGACCAACAATGACATCCACCGCCTGACGATAAGCCGCCATCCGTGGATCCTTGGAATCCCAAGTTCCTGAAACTTGCTCAGCCACAAGATCTGAGTCACCGAAGCACCTTACCCGGCTTAAGTTCATCTCCTTAGCTACCCCAAGGCCATGAAGCAGGGCTTCGTATTCAGCTGCATTATTAGTGCACGGGAACATCAGCCGAAGCACATAATAGAACTTGTCACCTTTGGGGGATGTTAAGACAACCCCTGCCCCTGATCCTTCTAGTTGCCTGGATCCATCAAAGTGATTGTCCAGTATGTGTTGTCCGGGTTTTCTTTGGGTGCCTGACACTCTGTCTAGTTGTTTATGAAATCCACAAGGGTTTGAGACTTGACAGCCGTACGAGGTACGTATTTCAGATTGAGAGGTCCCAGCTCCAATGCCCACTTAGCAATCCTACTAGTGGCCTATCTGTTTTGAATTATGTCCCCCAACGGAGCAAAGCTAACCACGGTGATTTGGTGCCCTAAGAAGTAGTACTTTAGCTTGCGGTTGGCCATGAACACCCCATACACTAGCTTCTGCCAATGTGGATATCTCTGCTTGGACTCTGTCAGGACCTCACTGATATAATAAACCGGCCTCTGAACCGGATATTATTTCCCTACCTCCTTGCGCTCGACCACAATTGCAGCACTGACAACCCTGTTGTTAGCCGCCACGTACATGAGCAAAGGTTCTTTCTTAGCCGGAGCAGCTAAAACCGATGGCTCAGTGAGCTGCTTCTTGAGTGCCTCAAACGCTTCACCCGCCGCCGGACTCCAGCCAAAATTGTGTGTCTTTTTCATCATATGATATAAAGGGTTGGCTTTCTCACCAAGGCGGCTTGTAAACCGGCTCAACGCGGCGATCCGCCCTACCAGGCGTTGAACATCATTGATACAAGTTGGCTCGGCTAGGGAGGTGATAGCCTTGATCTTATCCGGGTTAGCTTCAATACCATGCTTAGAGACAAGTAATCCAAAGAGCTTGCCAGTCGGAACACCAAACACACACTTTGCCGGGTTAAGCATCATCTTATAGATCCACAGATTGTCAAAGGTTTCTTTTAAGTCGTCAAGTAGAGTCTCCTTCTTCCTTGACTTGATCACAATATCATCCACATAAGCATGAACATTGCGCCCAATCTGGTTGTGAAGACAATTCTGCACACAACGCTGATAAGTCGCCTGGGCACTCTTGAGCCCAAAAGGCATAGACACGTAGCAGAAGGCCCCAAAAGGCGTGATGAAAGCCGTCTTCTCTTGGTCCTTAACCGCCATCTTGATCTGATGATATCCCGAATAAGCGTCGAGGAAGCATAAACTTTCGCAACCCGCCGTAGCATCAATGATTTGATCAATACGAGGGAGAGCAAAAGGATCAGCCGGACATGCCTTGTTAAGATCCGTATAGTCCACACACATATGCCATGTGCCATTCTTCTTGAGCACAAGCACTGGGTTAGCAAGCCACCCCGGGTGAAAGACCTCGACGATGAAACCCATTGCTAAGAGCCGAGCGACCTCTTCCCCGATGGCCTTGCGTCTCTCATCGTTGAACCGCCGTAGAAATTGCTTGACAGGTTTAAACTTAGGGTCCACATTAAGGTTGTGCTTAGCGAACTCTCTTGGCACACCAGGCATGTCAGAGGGCTTCCATGTGAAGATGTCCCGATTCTCATGGATTAATTCAATGAGCGCGCTTTCCTATTTGGGATCCATATTTGCCCCAATAGTGAACTGTTTAGATGAGTCACCTGGAGTAAAATCCACCGCTTTGGTATCATCCGCCGAAAATTTGAGGGGCGGCACAACCTCTGTGGTAGGCTTCTTCAGCGGGGTCATATCCTCCGGGTCAACATTTTCCTTATAGAACTTGAGCTCTGCCTCAGCATAACTGGATTCCGTGTAAGCCACGTCCCCTTCTTCCCACTCATAGCCGTATTCCGATCACCATGAACAGTAATCATACCTTTTAACTCGGGCATCTTGAGTTGTAAGTACACATAACAGGGCCTACCCATGAACTTGGCGTAAGCCGGCCGCCCAAATAATGCATGATAAGGGCTCTTGATATTGACTACTTGAAACCACAAGGACTCCACCATGTAGTTGTACTCGTCACCAAAGGCGATTTCCAAAGAAATCCTACCCACTGGGTAAGCTAACTTGCCTGGCACTACACCATGAAAAACTGTTGATGAGGGCTTAAGGTCTTTATCAAGCAGCTTCATCCGCCGGAAGGTATCATAATATAGGATATTGATGCCGGTGCCACCATCCATAAGTACCTGATTCACCATATATCCTCCCACATGGGGGGCAACTACCAGGGCTAGCCGCCTCGGGTCATCAACACGCGGCGGGTGATCTTCTCGGCTCCATGTTATGTCATACTCAGACCACTTCAAGTACTGCGGCAGAGCCGACACGATTACGTTAACCGCCCGCTTGCGCAACTTCTGATCCTGCTTGTTAAGGCTAGTCGTAAAGACATGATACTAGCCCGAACTGAGCTACTTTGGATTACTCTGATACCCAGACTGATTATGCTGCTACTGATTGTTGCTACCAGAGTGCTGAGGATGTCCTCCTTGGTTGCCCTGGCCATGATGACCGGAGCCTGAGCCACCGGATCCAACCCCGGCTCCTGACCCGCCTGGTCCTGAGCCGCCGGGCGGGCCACCACCATTGTTGTTATGCTATTGCATGTTGTAGTTCTTAAACTTCTCCATGATGTGGCAATTACCCCATGTGTGACCCGCAACTCTATCGGGCCGGCTGTACTCCGGACAAGGTTTATTGAGCATTTCCTCCAAATTGAAAGGAGTCTTATTTTTGTTAAAAGGCGGTCTAAAATTCCCATTGCCCATAGGACGGTTATGGCCGGTGCTGGCATTGGCCACCAATTCTGACCCGCCATCCGGGTTCTTCCGCTTGCCCTGGTTACCATTACCTGCCGCACCCTTGCCATGATTGTTCTTTTTACCTTGGCGAGTCTTCTCGTCATCAGAACCTGGATCCTTTGTATTATCAGAGTCGGCATACTTTGCGAGAGCCACCATGAGTTCACCCATGTCCTGATACGTACGCTTGAGCCGGCCGAGCTTCTGCTGCAGAGGGATGAAATGACAGTTCTTCTCTAGGATCAGCACCGCTTGACCCGCCGTGATCTGTTCAGACGAGTGGATGACGGTCGACACCCACCGAACCCAATGATGAGCCGACTCATTCTCCTGTTGGACATAGTGATCCAGATCCACAATCGTCATAGGTTGTTTGCAAGTCCCTAGAAAGTTTTTGATGAACCTTGCTTTCAGCTCAGCCCATGAATTGATGGTATTGGATGGCAAACCCTTCAACCACGTGCGAACCTGTCCTTCAAGCATCATGATGAAATACTTGGCACACACCACGTCATTGAAATCCAACATCTCCATAGCCAGCTCATAGCCTTCGATCCAGGCCTCCGGAGGTAAGTCGGCACTGTAATTCGGGACTTTGCGAGGTCCTTTGATATCCTTTGGCAACCGCTCGTTCTGTAGAGCCGGTACTAAACACGGTACTCCCACGCCCCTGGTGGTCACTCCTGCTCCTACTGAGACGGAGGGCGCGGGCTCTTGGTGAGCCGCTGCTGCCAAAGTTGTCGCCTCTTGCTGGTTTCTTGCCCGGTTTACGAGCGCCTGTGCATCTAGAGCCGTCTGATCATCACCTGGAGGCCCCCGGTACCGATCCCTGCTAGAAACCGCTGGCGACTCATAGCGCGTGCTAAAGCTGCGGCTGGCGAGGGGAGTTGAGTGAATGCGGCTCCGGTTGTAAGCATATTTCTCCTGCTGGGCCATCGCCGTCTGAAGGTACCCAATGGCGTTCCACACCTCTTCTGCAAAAGGCACCTCATCTGGGATAGGGATTCTTTCAAGCCGGGTTGCTGGGACCACCATGTTCTCTGCCGGGTTGGAATAATGGCCTACTGGCATTGGAAAAGCCACTGGTAAGGCCTGGTTTCGTCGAGGCGGGTTAAGCTGTTGTCGAGCCACTGGCCGACTTCCAAGGGCATCCGCTGCTCGTCCCGTTCCTAGCGTATTAAAGAGATTCCTAGCCTCGTACTATTCTGGTAAGCGGGATTGATGCCTCATCCGTCGCACCGCAGCTGCTGACTGCTACTCTAGCTCAAGGCGAAAAGCATCTGTCTTAAGGTGTTTTGCCTCCGCCTCCATCTGAACTTTTAATTCGGCCATCCTCTGTTGCTCCTTCGCCATCCGGTCCTTGAGTCTTGCGATCTCCAAGTTCCGAGCGGCTTGATTATCTGGTGTGACTTCGGTGGTCATCAGGGTTGCGAGCTCGTTCATCAGATCCAGAAGTACTTGAACCGGTGGCGGTGGGTCAGCCCCCGTGTTTGCTGCTCCAGTGGCTGTGCTGCTCGTGCCTGGGGCTCACCCCGCCATAAACACGGCCGCATGAACCGGCCACCCGAGATCGTCCGACTCGAAATGCCCCGACTGAGGGTAGGGCTCGTCGTAGCCCCCGAGCCCGCCGTTGTGAAGCTGGTAGATCAACTTTGCTTCTCCGCTCGAAGATCCGTTCTCTAAATAGACAAGGGTCTCCTGCGATGTAGAAGTTTCAAGATCCATACCTTGAGTTAATCCCACGAAGATGTGCTTCCGGCCCGGGTTAATGCATGCAGGTTGCACATATTGGGCGGGTTGTGCGCGTCGAGCCGGCTCAATGATGTTGGTGCAGACGTTCGGCCCGGGTGTAGATCCGTCAACCTTGCCCATGAAGACGTGGATTCCACCGAAGGGAACCCGAAATCCATATTCAATAGAATCGGCCTCAGGGCCCCAGCCGGCGTTGTCGCTGTAGAGCCAGCCGCGGCGACTCTTGCTCATCCTTCCGACCACGTATCCTTCGAACCCCAGGAGAGAGTCCTTTGAGAACTCGACGCCACCGAGCGCTGGCCCCACGGTGGGCGCCAACTGTCGTGGTTTTGTCACGGCAGATGTCCGGGTGAATGGACTTGTATTCGAGGCCATCGCTAAGGTGATGGACCCAAACGGGTTGATTGGGACGGAGGACACGGGTTTACCCAGGTTCGGCCCCTCAAGTAGAGGTAACAGCCTACGTCCTGCTTGTGTTTGTATTGCTTGGTGTATCGATTACCAGGGAGCTGATTGCTTGACCTAGTTCTAGATCATTGATCTCCCTCTAAGTCGCCCCGGGTCTCGCCTTTATATAGGAGGTCAAGACCATGGGTCATAGAAGTCGTAATCGACTCTCACAACGTGTCTGAGTCTATCTCTACATTGTCTTGCCTTCCTGAGCAAGTTGTCTCCGGGCATCTCACCTGCCCGGATCTTCACACCTTCTCCATCCGGGTCATGTCTCGGCCCATCTTGTCAAGTCGCCCAACGTCTTGGGCTTAAGTCTTCACGGCCCATCCTTGGACTGGTGTATGAGCCGCCAGGTGTGACCCAAAGCCTGAGAGGCGGGTCCCACCGTGGGGTCATATCCCCAACATGTTCTGTTTTTGCTTCTGTTTTTGAGTGTTTCCCACATTACTACTTCTGTAATAATTGTGTTTTGGTGTTTCAATTGGTGTTTGAGCCAAGTAAAACCTTTGGGGTGATCTATGGGAGTTGTTGATTTGATCTTGCTAAAAAGCAGAAACTTTTGCGCTCAGTCCAGGAATTTTCCAGATTTTTCAGAGCGTCGAATTGATATGAAATTTACACAAAAGAATTATATATAAATTTCCCAGGTTTTACTAATGTTTGAGAATTGCTTGAGTTACATAAGTATACGAAGTTTCCATATTGCTACAGACTATTCTGTTTTTGACAGATTCTATTTTCCTTGAGTTGTTTGCCTATTTTGATGAATCTATGAGTTGTATCATGTGGTATGAGCCATGGAGAAGTGAGATTACAGTAGGTATAACACCAATATAAATAAATAATGAGTTCACAATAGTACCTACAGTGGTGATTTATTTTCTTATACTAACAGATCTCACGAGTTTTCTGTTAAGTTTTGTGTTGTGAAGTTTTCAAGTTTTGGGTAAAGATTTGATGGACTATGGAATAAGGAGTGGCAAGAGCCTAAGTTTGGGGATGCCCAAGGCACCCAAATTCATATTCAATGATGCCAAAAATCCTAAGTTGGGGATGCCCCTGAAGGCATCCCCTCTTTCGTCTTCAATCCATCGGTAAATTTACTTGAGGCTATATTTTTATTCACCACATGATATGTATTTTGCTTGGAACGTCTTGTATGATATGAGTCTTTTCTTGATAATTTTCCACAATAATCCTTTCTGCACACATCTTTTGAGAGACACACGCTGAATCGTGAATTTATTAGAATGCTCTATATGCTTCACTTATATCTTTTGAGTTGGGCAATTTTGCTCTA
The DNA here is from genome assembly GCA_022496015.1 of Hordeum marinum. Taxonomy (NCBI): domain Eukaryota; kingdom Viridiplantae; phylum Streptophyta; class Magnoliopsida; order Poales; family Poaceae; genus Hordeum; species Hordeum marinum. Next base: position 220,873,888 of record CM039672.1, read on the forward strand.
TGTGCTTCACTTATATCTTTTAGAGCACGGTGGTGTTTGCATTTTATAGAAATACTTGAACTCTCGTACCTCACTAATATTATTTTGAGAGTCTCTAAAACAGCATGGTAATTGTTCTAGGGTATGAATTTAGTCCTAATATGATAGGCATCCAAGAGGGATATAATAAAAACTTCCATATTAAGTGCATTGAGTATTTATGAGAAGTTTGGTTCCTTGCATAAAGTTTTGAGATATAAAGATGGTAATGTTAAGAGACATGTTAGGAAGCAAATTGTTATTTGGTAAAAATACTTGAGTAAAGGTTTGTGATTCTCGTAGCATGCACGTATGGTGAACCGTTATGTAAGGAAGTCGGAGCATGACTTGGTTATAGATTGTCGGCCTTTGTGAGAGGGTCGAGGGCGCGCGATGGTTAACTCCTACCAACCTCCCCCTAGGAGAATGTGTTTAATGCTTTGTTTAAATGACTAATAGACTTGTGCTATAAGTATGCGAGTTCTTTATGACTAATGTTGAGTCCATGGATTATACGCACTCTCACCCTTCCACTTTTGATAGCCTCTTTAGTACCGCACAACTTTCACCGGTACACCATATACCTTCCTCAAAACAACCACTATATACCTTCCTAAAAACAGCCACCATATACCTTCCTCAAAATAGCCACCATACCTACCTATTATGGCATTTCCATAGCCATTCCGAGGTATATTGACATGCAACTTCCACCGTTTCCTTTTATGACATGCACCATCACTTCCATATTGCATATATAGTCATATTTTGTAATAGGTATCGAGTTGTAATTTTCCTTTTGAGTTTTAATTAAATAAAGGTGTGATGATTTTCATTAATAGAGCATGTCCCATGTGAGTAAAGGATGATTGAAGCTATGATTCCCTTACTAGTAGGGATGAGAGTCCGGACTTTATGAAAAAAATAAAAGAGGCCAGTGAAGCCCAAAGAAAAAATGAATAAAAGAGGCCTTAGATGCCCACAAAAAATGAGAGAAAAGAGAGAAGGGACATTGCTACTACCTTTTTCCACACTTGTGCTTCAAAGTAGCACCATGATCTTCATGATAGAGAGTCTCCTATTTTGTCACTTTCATATAGCTAGTGGAAATTTTTCTTCATGATACACGTCCACTTAGTTTTTTTTTAGCTTTCATACACTTATAGCTCTAGTGCATCCGTTGCATGGCAATCCCTACTTACTCACATTAATATCTATTGATGGACATCTCCATAAACCGTTGATACGCCTAGTTGATGTGAGACTATCTTCTCCCATTCCTTGACAACCTCCACCATTTCTATTCCACCTATAGTGCTATATCCATGGCTCGCGTTCATGTATTGCGTGAGAGTTGAAAAAGTTTGAGAAAATAAAGGTGCAAAAACAATTGCTTGACTTTTCATCGGGATTGTACATGATATAAATACTTTGTGTGCGGAAGATGGAGCATAGCCAGACCATATGATATTGTAGGAATTGTTGGGAAAATGCCCTAGAGGCAATAAATAAAGTGTTTATTATTATATTTCCTTGTTCATGATAATTGTTTATTATCCATGCTATAATTGTATTGATTGGAAACACATTGCATGTGTGGATGAATAGACAACACTCTGTCCCTAGTATGCCTCTAGTGAACTAGCTCGTTGATCAAAGATGGTCAAGGTTTCCTAGACATTGACATGTGATGTCATTTGATAACGGGATCACATCATTAGGAGAATGATGGGATGGACGAAACCCAAACTATAAATGTAGCATATGATCGTGTCAGTTTATTGCTACAGTTTTCTTCATGTCAAGTATATGTTCCTATGACCATGAGATCATGCAAGTCACGGACATCGGAGGAATGTCTTGTGTGTATCAAACGTCGCAATGTAACTGGGTGGCTATAAAGGTACTCTACAGGTATCTCTGAGGGTATCTATTGAGTTGGCATGGATCAACACTAGGATTTGTTACTCCGTGTGACGGAGAGGTATCTCAGGGCCCACTCGGTAATACAACATCACAATGAGCCTTGCAAGCAATGTGACTAAGTGTTAGTCATGGGATCTTGTATTATGGAATGAGTAAAGAGACTTGCCAGTAACAAGGTTGAACTAGGTATGGAGATACCAACGATCGAATCTCGGGCAAATAACATACCGAAGAACAAAGGGAACGTTATACGGGATTGACTAAATCCTTGACATAGAGGTTCAACCGATAAAGATCTTCATAAAATATGTAGGAACCAATATGGAAATCCAGGTCCCGCTATTGGTTATTTACCGTAGAGGTGTCTCGGTCATGTCTACATAGTTCTCGAACCCGCACGGTCTGCACACTTAAGGTTAGGTGACGTTTCGGTAGTATAGAGTTATGCATGGTGGTGAACGAAGGTTGTTAGGAGTCTCGGATGAGATCCCGGACGTCATGAGGAGCTCCGGAATGGTCCAGAGGTAAAGATAAGTCCTGTTTTGGTCGCCGGAAAAGTTTTGGGCTCATCCGTAGTGTATCGGGAGTGCCGGTAGTGTACCGGGGGACCATCGGGAGAGGTATTTCGACCCAAGAGGCTACATGGGATTTGAGAGGACTAATACCAGACCTTAGTGGGATGGCCAAAGTCCCACACAAGGCCCATGCATCTGGGAAGAAATTCCAAAGGAGAAAAGGTGAAATATGGAAGGAGTCCTAATCCTACTACGAGTGGAGGAGGAGGACTCCTCCTCTCCACTTCGGCCGAAGCCTAGAGGGGCTGGCCCTTGCGCCAAGCTTCCTCCTCCTCTCCTCCTATATATACTAGAGGGTTTGAGGGTTTTGACACAAGATTTTCAGCCACGTGCACCCCTACCCTCTAGTCCGTAGTTTCTCCTCTAGATCGGTTTTAGTTGTACTTAGGCGAAGCCCTGCTGAGATTACTCCACCACCATCACCGTAGCGCCGTCGTGCTGCCAGAGAACTCGTCTACTCTCCGCCCCCTCTTGCTGGATCAAGAAGGTGGAGATCGTCATCAAGTTGTACGTTTGTTGAACACGGAGGTGTCGTCCGTTCGGTGCTTGACCGGGACAGATCATGATTGGATCGCGGGACGCTCGGTGATTTGGATCGCGAAGACGTTCGACTACATCAACCGCATTTCTTAACGCTTCTCGCTTAGCGATCTACAAGGGTACGTAGATCCACTCTCCCTCTTGTAGATGCTCATCACCATGGATAGATCTTGCGTGTGCGTAGGAAATTTTTTGTTTCCCATGCAACGTTCCCCAACAGTGGTATCAGAGCTAGGACTATGTGTAGATGAGATCTTGAGTAGAGCACAAAGAGTTTGTGGGCGTTGATGCTTAGATTGCTTCCTCCCTTGTTCGTGTTTTGGTTTAGCTGTATTGTGGGATGAAGCAGCCCGGACCAAGCTTAGTCGTACGCTTACGAGAGACCGGTTCCATCGACTAACGTGTAACTTTGTTGCACAAAGATGGCTGGCGGGTGTCTGTTTCTCCTACTTTAGTTGGATCGGATTCGACTAAGGCGGTCCTTGAGAAGGTTGAAAAGCAACATCTGTATCACCGTTGTGGTTTATGCGTAGGTGAGAATTGTTCTTGCTAGATACACATAGCAGCCACGTAAAACATGCAACAACAATTAGAGGGCGTCTAATTTGTTTTTGCAGGGTATGTTGTGATGTGATATGGCCAATTACATGATGAGATATATGTTATGTATGAGATGATCATGTGTTGTATAGAATATCACGAATTGCATGTGGATGAGTACGACAACCGGCAGGAGCCATAGGGTTGTCTTTAATTATTGTATGACCTGCGTGTCAATCATTAAGCGCTATGTAATGCTTTACTTTATCGCTAAATAGTAGAAATAGTAGTAGAAGCATGTTGGGCGCGACAACCACGATGGCGACACATTGATGGAGATCATGGTGTCATGCTGGTGACGATGGAGATCATGCCGGTGCTTTCAAGATGGAGATCAAAAGCACAAGTTCATGGCCATATCATTTCACTTATGATTTGCATGTGATGTTAATCCTTTTATGCACCTTGTTTTTCTTAGGACGACGGTAGCATTATAAGGTGATCCCTCACCTAAATTTCAAGATGAATTGTGTTCTCTCCAAGTGTGCACCGTTGCGAAAGTTCGTCGTGTCGAGACACCACGTGATGATCGGGTGTGATAGACTCTACGTTCACATACAATGGGTGCAAGCCAGTGTTGCACATGCAGAACACTCAGGTTAAACTTGACGAGCCTAGCATGTACAGACGTGGCCTCGGAACACAAGAGACCGAAAGGTCGAACATGAGTCATATAGTAGATATGATCAACATGATGATGTTCACCATTGAAACCACCTCAACTCACGTGATGATCGGACTTGAGTTGGTGAATTTGGATCATGTGACACTCAGATGACTTGAGGGAAGTCAATTTGAGTGGGAGCTTTAGTAATTTGATTAACTAAACTCATTATCTTGAACAATAGTCTAAGTAACCTTTGCAAATTTATGTTGTAGATCAATGGCTCGCGCAGTAGCACCCCTGAATTTTAGTGCGTTCCTAGAGAAAGCTAAGTTGAAATATGATGGAAGTAACTTTGTGGACTCGGCCCGTAATCTAAGGATTATCCTACGGCTTCCTAGAAATCATATATCCTAGATGCACCGCTTGGTGACCAACCCGAAGACATGTCATCCGAAGACGTTAAGAACGCTTGGGAGGCATGTTCTGGAGATTACTCAATAGTTCAATGTTCAATGTTGTATGGCTTAGAACCGGGACTTCAAAGACGTTTTGAACGTCATGGAGCATATGAGATGTTCTAGGAGTTGAAGTTTATCCTTCAGAAGAATGCCCGGATCGAGATGTATGAGACCTCCGATAAGTTCTATGCTTGCAAGATGGAGGAGAACGGGTCTATCAGTGAACATATACTCAGAATGCCTGGGTATTCAACTCGTCTAGCGGAGTTTGGAATTGACCTTCCGCTAGAGGCGGTCACTGATAGAGTTCTTCAATCACTGCCACCTAGCTACAAGAGCTTTGTGATGAACTATAACATGCACGGGATGAACAAGTCAGTCGCCGAGCTGTTTGCAATGCTGAAAATCGCTGAGTCTGAGATCCAGAAAGAACATCAAGTGTTGATGGTCAATAAAACCACTAGTTTCAAGAAGAATGTCAAGGGCAAGGGCAAGAAGGGTAAATCCAAGAAGGATGGCAAAGCAGTTGCTACTCCTGTAAAGAAGCCCAAGGCTGGACCCAAGCCAGAAACTGAGTGCTTTCATTGCAAGGGAACTGGTCACTAGAAGCGGAACTGCCCCAAGTACCTGGCTGACAAGAAGGTGGCCAACAAAAAACAAGGTATATATTATATACATGTTATTGATGTGTACCTTACTAGCTCTCGTTGTAGTGCCTGGGTATTTGATACCGGTTCGGTTGCTCACATTTGCAACTCAAAACATGAACTACGGAATAGACGAAGGCTGGCGAAGGACAAAGTGACGATGCGCGTGGGAAATGGTTCCAAGGTTGATGTGATCGCTGTCGGCACGCTCTCTCTTTGATTACCATCAGGATTAGTGATGAACTTGAATAATTGTTATTTAGTGCCTGCATTAAGCATGAACATTATATCTGGATCTTGTTTATTGCAAGACGGTTACTCATTTAAATCAGAGAATAATGGTTGTTCTATTTATATGAGTAATATCTTTTATGGTCATGCACCCAATGTGAGGGGTTTATTCATATTGAATCTTGATAGTGATGATACACATGTTCATAACATTGATGCCAAAAGATGTAGAGTTGATAATGATAGTACCACTTTCTTGTGGCACTGCCGTTTGGGTCATATTGGTGTAAAACGCATGAGGAAGCTCCATGCTGATGGACTTTTGGAGTCACTTGATTTTGAATCACTTGACACATGTGAACCATGCCTCATGGGCAAGATGACTAAAACGCCGTTCTTTGGAACAATGGAACGGGCAAGTGACTTATTGGAAATCATACATATTGATGTATGCGGTCCAATGAATGTTGCAGCGCGCGGTGGATATCGTTATTTTCTCACCTTCACTGATGACTTAAGTAGATATGGGTATATTTACTTAATGAAACATAAGTCTGAAACATTTGAAAAGTTCAAGCAATTTTAGAGTGAAGTTGAGAATCATCGTAACAAGAAGATCAAATTCCTACGACTTGACCGAGGAGGTGAATATCTGAGTTATGAGTTTGGCAGTCACTTAAGACAGTGTGGAATTGTTTCACAGTTGACACTGCCTAGAACACCACAGCGTAATGGTGTGTCCGAACGTCATAATCGAACCTTATTAGATATGGTGCGTTCTATGATGTCTCTTGCCGATTTGCCACTATCATTTTGGGGTTATGCATTAGAGACAGCTGCATTCACTTTAAATAGGGCACCATCGAAATCCGTTAACATGACGCCATATGAACTATGGTTTGGCAAGAGGCCAAAGTTGTCGTTTCTTAAAGTTTGGGGATGTGATGCTTATGTCAAAAAGCTTCAGCCTGAAAAGCTCGAACCCAAAGCGGAGAAATGCGTCTTCATAGGATACCCGAAAGAGACAGTCGGGTATACCTTCTATCTCAGATCCGAAGGCAAAGTGTTTGTTGCTAAGAACGGAACATTTCTTGAGAAAGAGTTTCTCTCGAAAGAATTGAGTGGGAGGAAAATAGAGCTTGATGAGGTTATTGAACCTTTACTTCAACTAGAGAGTAGCGCAGCGTAGAGAGATGTTTCTGTGGAGCCTATGACAGTTGAAGAGGAAGTTAATGATGATGATCATGAAGCTTCGGATCAAGTTACTATTGAACCTCGTAGGTCGACAAGGGCACGTACTGCTCCTGAGTGGTATGGCAACCCTGTCTTGGAGGTCATGTTGTTGGACAACAATGAACCAACAAGCTATGGAGGAGCGATGATGGCCCGGATTCTAAGAAATGGTTAGAGGCCATGAAATCCGAGATGGGATCCATGTATGAAAACAAAGTATGGACTTTGGAAGTATTACTTGAAGGGCAAAAGGCCATTCAGAACAAATGGATCTTTAAGAAGAAGACGGACACGGAAAATAATGTCACTGTCTATAAAGCTCGACTTGTGGCAAAGGGTTTTCCACAAGTTCAAGGAGTTGACTATGATAATACCTTCTCACCCGCAGCGATGCTTAAGTCTGTCAGAATCATGTTGGCAATAGCTGCTTATTTCGACTATGAAATTTGGCAGATGGATGTCAAAACAGTGTTCCTCAACGGTTTCTTGAGGAAGAGTTGTATATGATGAAACTAGAAGGTTTTGTCAATCCAGAGAATGCTGACAAAGTTTGCAAACTCCAGTGATCCATTTATGGTCTCGTGCAAGCATCTCGGAGTTGGAATAAGTGCTTTGATGAGGTGATCAAAGTGTTTGGGTTTATACAAGTTTATGGAGAAGCTTGTATTTACAAGAAAGTGAGTGGGAGCTCTATAGCGTTTCTAATATTATATGTGGATGACATATTGCTGATTGGAAACAATATAGAAATGCTGGAAAGCATGAAGGAATATTTGAACACGAGTTTTTCAATGAAGGACCTAGGAGAAGCTGCTTTCATATTAGGCATTAAGATCTATAGAGATAGATCTAGATGCTTAATAGCACTTTCACAAAGCACATACCTTGCTAAAGTTTTGAAGAAGTTCAAAATGGATCAGTCCAAGAAGGGGTTCTTGCCTATGTTACAAGGTGTGAAGTTGAGTAAGACTCAACGCCCAGTGACTGCAGAAGATAGAGGAAAGATGAGTGGCATCCCCTATGCTTCAGCCACAGGCTCTATCATGTATGCACTGTTGTGCACAAGACCCGATGTTAGCCCTGCCATAAGTATGGCTGGAAGGTTTCAAAGTAATCCTGGAATGGAGCACTCGACAGCGGTCAAGAATATCCTGAAGTACCTAAAAAGGACTAAGGAAATGTTTCTTGTTTATGGAGGTGATCAAGAGCTCGTCGTACAGGGTTACGTCGATGCAAGCTTTGACACTGATCCGGATGACTCTAAGTCGCAAACCTGATATGTATTTATTCTCAACAGGGGAGCAGTAAGCTGGTGCAGTTCCAAGCAAAGCATGGTAGCCGATTCTACTTGTGAAGCGGAGTACATCGGAGCCTCGGAGGCGGCGAAGGAAGGTGTCTGGATGAAGCAGTTCATGACAGATCTTGGAGTAGTGCCCAGGGCACTGAATCCAATGACTCTCTTCTGTGACAACACTAGTGCCATTGCTCTGGCCAAGGAACCAAGGTTTCACAAGAGGACCAGACACATAAAGCGACGCTTCAATTCCATCCGCGATTACATCGAGGAGAAGGACATAAATATTTGCAAAGTGCACACGGATCTGAATGTTGCAGACCCGTTGACTAAACCTCTTCCAAGGGCTAAAAATGATCAACACCAGAACTGCATGGGTGTTCGATTTATTACAATGTAAATCACATAGTGATGTGAACTAGATTATTGACTCTAGTGCAAGTGGGAGACTATTGGAAATATGCCCTAGAGGCAATAAATAAAGATTTTATTATTATATTTCCTTGTTCATGATAATTGTTTATTATCCATTCTATAATTGTATTGATTGGAAACACATTGCATGTGTGGATGAATAGACAACACTCTGTCCCTAGTATGCCTCTAGTGAACTAGCTCGTTGATCAAAGATGGTCAAGGTTTCCTAGACATTAACATGTGATGTCATTTGATAACGGGATCACATCATTAGGAGAATGATGGGATGGACGAGACCCAAACTATAAACGTAGAATATGATCGTGTCAGTTTATTGCTACAGTTTTCTTCATGTCAAGTATATGTTCCTATGACCATGAGATCATGCAACTCACGGGCACCAGAGGAATTCCTTGTGTTTATCAAACGTCGCAACGTAACTGGGTGACTATAAAGGTACTCTACAGGTATCTCCAAGGGTGTCTTTTGAGTTGGCATGGATCAACACTGGGATTTGTTACTCCGTTTGACGGAGAGGTATCTTAGGGCCCACTCGGTAATACAACATCACAATGAGCCTTGCAAGCAATGTGACTAAGTGTTAGTCACAGAATCTTGTATTATGGAACGAGTAAAGACACTTGCCGGTAACGAGGTTAAACTAGGTATGGAGATACCGACGATCAAGTCTCGGGCAAGTAACATACCGAAGAACAAAGGGAACGTTATACGGGATTGACTGAATCCTTGACATAGAGGTTCGACCGATAAAGATCTTCGTAGAATATGTAGGAACCAATATGTACATCCAGGTTCCGCTATTGGTTATTGACCGTAGAGGTGTCTGGGTCATGTCTACATAGTTCTTGAACCCGCAGGGTCTGCACACTTAAGGTTCGGTGACGTTTGGGTAGTATAGAGTTGTGCATGGTGGTGACCGAAGGTTGTTCGGAGTCCCGGATGAGATCCTGGAAGTGATGAGGAGCTCTGAATGGTCCGAAGGTAAAGATGGATATATAGGAAGTCCTATTTTTGTCACCGGAAAAGTTTCGGGCTCATCGGTAGTGTACCGGGAGTGTCGGTAGTGTACCGGGGGACCATAGGGAGAGGTATTTCGACCCAAGAGGCTACATGGGCTGTGGGAGGACTAATACCAGCCCTCAGTGGGCTGGACAAAGTCCCACAGAAGGCCCATGCGGCTGGGAAGAAATTCCAAAGGAGAAAAGGTGGAAAAAGGCAAAAAGGTGGAAATAAGGAAGGAGTCCTAATCCTACTAGGAGTGGAGGAGGAGGACTCCTCCTCTCCACTTAGACCAAAGCCTAGAGGGGCTGGCCCTTGCGCCAAGCCTCCTCCTCCTCTCATCCTATATATACTAGAGGGTTTTAGGGTTTTGACACAAGATTTTCAGCCACGTGCAACCCTACCCTCTAGTTCGTAGTTTCTCCTCTAGATCGGTTTCAGCTATGCTTAGGCGAAGCCCTGCTGAGATTATTCCACCACCATCGCCGTAGCCATCACGCTTCCGGAGAACTCGTCTATCTCTCTGCTCCCTCTTGCTGGATCAAGAAGGCGGAGATCGTCATCAAGTTGTACGTGTGCTGAACGCGGAGGTGCCGTCCCTTCGGTGCTTGATAGGGATGGATCGTGATTGGATCGCGGGACGCTCGGCGATTTGGATCACGAAGACGTTCAACTACATCAATTGCGTTTCTTAACGCTTCCCGCTTAGCGATCTACAAGGGTATGTAGATCCACTCTCCCTCTCGTAGATGCTCATCACCATGGATAGATCTTGCGTGTGCGTTGGAATTTTTTGTTTGCCATGCAATGTTCCCCAACACGAATAACTTTCTTTTGCCATTATATTTTGAAGAGATGCGATTGCTTTGCTAGTATGCTTGAAATGTTCTTGTTTCTATATCAATATTAAGCTTTTGTTTTGTGTCTTAGGGATCTGAATATTCATGCCACAATAAAGAATATTACATGGATAAATATGTTAGGTAGCACTCCACATAAAAAATTCTGTTTCTATCACTTACCTACTCGAGGGCGAGAAGGAGTTAAGCTTGGGGATGATGATATGTCTCCAACATATCTATAATTTTTGATGATGTCATGCTATTACATTATCTATTTTGAATGTTTTATATGCATTAATATGCTATTTTATATTGTTTTTGGGACTAACCTATTAATCTAGAGCCAAGTGTCAGTTTATGTTTTTTTCCTTGTTTTGAGTTTTGCAGATATGGAATGTTAAACGGATCCAAACGGAATAAAACCTTTGAAAGGACTTTTTCTAGAAGGAAACAAGTCGGTCAAGCTTGGAGTGCATGTGAGGGGAGGTGCCAGGGCGCCACAAGCCTGTTAGGCGCGGGCACCCCTGGCCGCGCCTAGCAGGCTTGTCGCTCCGTGGCAGGTCTCCTAACCCTTATTCTTGTCCTATAAATACCCAAATATTCCCGCAACATCAAAAAGATCCATTCAAATACTTTTCCGCTGTCGGAATCCTCCATTCTCGAGAGATCCAATCTTAGAGCCTTTTTCGGTAATCTGCCAGAGGGGTTTCGATCACGAAGGGCATCTACATCAACTCCATTGCCCCTTCGATGATGCGTGAGTAGTCCACCATAGACCTACGGGTCCATAGCTAGTAGATAGATGGCTTCTTCTCTCTCTTTGATCTTCAATACCATGTTCTTCATGATCTTCATGGAGATCTATCCGATGTAATACTCTTTTGTGGTGTGTTTGTCAAGATCCGATGAATTGTGAGTTTATGTTCAGATTATCCATGAATCTTATTTGAATCTCCTCTAAATTCTTATTTTCATGATTTCATATCCTTGCAAGTCTCTTTGAGTTATTGGTTTGGTTTGGCCCACTAGATTGGTAATTCTTGCAATAGGAGAAGTGCTTGGTTTTGGGTTCAATCTTGCGGTGTCCTCACCTAGTGACATAGTAGGGGTAGCGAGGAACATATTGTATTGTTGCCATAAAGGGTAACAAGATGTGGTTTTCATCATATTGCTTGAGTTTATCCCTCCACATCATGTCATCCTTCTTAATGCTTTACTCTATTCTTCATGAACTTAATACTCTAGATGCAGGAAGGAGTCGGTCGATATGTGGAGTAATACTAGTAGATGCAGAATCGTTTCGGTCTAGTTGTCACAGACATGATGCCTATATGCACGATAATTTCCCTAGATAACTACATGATTATTCACTTTTCTATCAATTGCTTGACAGTAATTTGTTTACCCACCATGATATTTGCCTTCAAGAGAGAAGCCTCTAGTGAAACCTATGCCCCTCGGGTCTATTTTCCATCATATACTTTCATATATATAAACAAAAAAAACAAAAAATATCTTGCTGCAATTTATTTACCTTTTACTTTCCACACTCGTTTACATCTATGTCTTTCAAATCTAATCCTTGCAAAAAAACGTGAAGGGATTGACAACCCCCTTATAGCGTTGGGTGCAAGAGTTTGATTGTTTGTGTAGGTGCATCCATTGGTGACTTGCTTGTTCCTCCTACTATATTGATACCTTGGTCCTCAAAAACTGAGGGAAATACTTATCTACTTCACTACATCACCCTTTCCTCTTCAAGGGAAAACCAACGCAAACTCAAGAGGTAGTAGGCGTCCTTGCTGACGAGGCCACCCTCGCGGTAGCGCGCAGGGAAGGCTTAGCCGAAGCGGTAGTGAGGGTGGCCCAGGGGCAAGCGACCGCGCTGGAGGGGTACCATGTCAAGCTCACGCATCAGGAAGCTCGCTTCTAGCTCAGGCATGACGCGCTCCAAGGCGAGGCGGATGTGCTCAGGGCACAACTACGGGACGCAGAGGCACTCTCCAAGCCATGCTCCCGGGTGAGGAGGATGCCAAGGTGGACATGGCATCTATCCAGGCCCAATGCCGTGAAGGCGGCCAGAGATGAGGCGATGCTTGCGAAGATGATGGAGGCGCAGGGCCCCAAGCAGTACCTAGACATCACCGGTCGTGTGGGCAATGCGGTCCACCGCTTCATCGGGGAAGCCCTTCCATTGCCATGCGTGCACGACGACGGAGGTCACCTCAACTTCTTCGACAAGGTGGACGAGGACACCGATTCCAGCGTGCACGACCTTCTAGACAACACACTAACGTGCGTCTTCTCCAATTTGTGCCGCCACGTCCCCACACTCAACCTCTCCCACGAGATGGTGCCCGTGCCCGAGGAGCTCCATAGGCCCCTTAGGGACGAGGTGCTTGAGTACGTGGAGTCCCTGGTCGAGCGGTTTGCCTTGGTGACGTCCTCTGAGGAAGGCGGTAGCTCTGGTGCTGAGACCTCCAAGAGCCACGACGGAGACAGAGCCTCCTCCGCCTGAGCTTCCTTTCTTCTTTCCTATTACATCAAGAACCATTTAGCCCCTAGAGGGCGTTAAACGTTTGTATTATTCTTTTGCTTTTAAGTAGCAAGTTTTTTGTTGTGCTTGGTGCTTCCTCATTCCTCCCGCGAGGTTTTTCATTCTCCTTCGCGTGCCTCCCAGCAAGGGCCTGCGGCGTAGAACCCCTGAAGTCCTTGTTCTGGTCGCACGATGATGGCCATGGGCTAATAGCCCCCGTGCGCCTCCTTACACCTGTACTTATCTTGCGAGGTTGTCGCTTTGCCCTAGACTATACTCAGGGGGTCTCGCAAGGGCGTCGCGTACCCACTAGCAATGGTAGCCCGCTCGAACTTCGTGAGGCTGACGCCCTCGCGATGGTCTCATCCATGGAGTCTAGTGACAGGACGATCCCGAGCCACGACATGAGTTGCAACCCGGACCGCCACACTCTTCATGAAGGCCTTCAGGGGTTCCGACAGTCACTTGGGACACTATATGGGGGGCTACAGTAGTGGGGGCAGTGGCCCATTCGGTGTCAAGGTTCGTGGCAGTTCTTCCTACAGGGGAGCAGTGGTGATAACGATTCTGATGGCTTCGTTGGTGCCCAGGTCAAGGAGGGGAACCCCGACTAGACGCGCGAAATGTTGGGGAACGTTGCATGGGAAACAAAAAATTTCCTACGCACACGCAAGATCTATCTATGGTGATGAGCATCCACGAGAGGGAGAGTGGATCTACATACCCTTGTAGATCGCTAAGCGGGAAGCATTAAGAAACGCGGTTGGTGTCGTCGAACGTCTTCTCAATCCAAATTGCCGAGCATCCCACGATCTCATCACGATCCGTCACGCGATCTCATCATGATCCGTCTCGCGATCTTGATCACGGTCCTTCCGATCTAGCACCGAACGGACGACACCTCCGCGCTCAGCACACGTACAGCTCGATGATGATCTCCGCCTTCTGCATCCAGCAAGAGGGAGCGGAGAGGTAGATGAGTTCTCCGGCAGCGCGACGGCGTTGCGGCGATGGTGGTGGAGCTATTCCAACAGGGCTTCGCCTAAGCACCGCTGAAAACCGATCTAGAGGAGAAACTGTGATCTAGAGGAGAGGTAGCACGTGGATATTAGGGTTAGATTTTTCCTCTAAATCCTCTAGTATATATAGGAGGGAGGGAGGGTAGGAGGCAGCCTCAAACCCTCAAGGTTTGGTCGAAATTGGAGGTGGAGGAGTCCTACTCCAATCCTATTAGGAGTAGGATTCCTCCTTTCCACTTGGAAACTCTTTCCACCTCTCCACCTTTGGATTTTTTCCTTCTCAAACCACTCCAGCCGCACACCAGGGGCTGGTTTATCTCCTCCCACAGCCCATGTAGCCTCTTGGGTCGAAATACCTCTCCCGATGGTCCCCCGGTACACTACCGGCACTCCCGGTACACTATCGATGAGCCCGAAACCTTTCTGGTGACCAAAACAGGACTTCCTATATATCAATCTTTACCTACGGACCATTCCAGAGCTCCTCGTGACGTCCGGGGTCTCATTCAGGACTCTAAACAACCTTCGCTCACCACCAAACATAACTCTATACTACCGAAACATCACTGAACCTTAAGTGTGCAGACCCTGCGGGTTCGAGAACTATGTAGACATGACCGAGACACCTCTACGGTCAATAACCAATAGCGGGACCTGGATGCCCATATTGGTTCCTACATATTCTATGAAGATCTTTATCGGTTGAACCTCTATGTCAAGGATTCAGTTAATCATGTATGATGTTCCCTTTGTTCTTTGGTATGTTACTTGCCCGAGATTCGATCGTCGGTATGTCCATACCTAGTTCATCCTTGTTACTGGCAAGTCTCTTTACTCGTTTTGTAATACAAGATCCCGTGACTCACACTTAGTCACATTGCTTGAAAGGCTTATTGTGATGTTGCATTACCGAGTGGGCCCTGAGATACCTCTCCGTCACACGGAGTAACAAATCCCAGTCTTGATCCATGCCAACCCAACAGACACCCTCGGAGATACCTGTAGAGCACCTTTATAGTCACCCGGTTATGTTGCGACATTTGATACACACAAGGTACTCCTCCGGTGTCAGTGAGTTGCATGATCTCATGGTCATAGGAACAAATACTTGACATGCAGAAAACAGTAGCAATAAACTGACACGATCATATGCTACGTTTGTAGTTTGGGTCTTGTCCATCACATCATTCTCCTAATGACGTGATCCCATTATCAAATGACATCTTGTGTCCATGACTAGGAAAACATAGCCATCTTTGATCAACGAGCTAGTCTATTAGAGGCATACTAGGGACATGGTGTTGTCTATGTATCCACACATGTATCTGAGTTTCCGATCAACACAATTATAGCACGGATAATAAACAATTATCATGAACAAGGAAATATGATAATAACCAATTTATTATTGCCTCTAGGGCATATTTCCAACAGTCTCCCACTTGCACTAGAGTCAATAATCTAGTTCACATCACCATGTGATTCGCATTGTTATGAATCTAACACCCAATGAGTTCTGGAGCTCGATCATGCTTTGCATGTGAGAGAGGTCTTATAGTCAACGGGTCTGTGACATTTAGATCCGTGTGTAGTTTGCAAATCTCTATGTCAAACTATATACACTGCTACCACACTCCACTTGGAGCTATTCCAAATGGCTGCTCTACTATACGTATCCGGATTGCTACTAAGAGTCATCCGGATTGGTGTCAAAGCTTGCATCGACGTAACTCTTTACGACGAACTCTTTCTTACCTCCATAATCGAGAAACATCTCCTTAGTCTTTTAGTTACCAAGGATGATCTTGACCGCTATCCAGTGATCCACTCCTGGATCACTCTTGTACCCCTTGACAGACGCATGGCAAGGCACACACAGGTGCGGTACACAGCATGGCATACTATACAGAGCCTTTGGCTAAGGCATAGGGGACAACATTCGTCCTTTATCTTTCTTCTATCGTGGTCGAGCTTTGAGTCTCACTCAACTTCACACCTTACAAAGCAGGCCAGAACACTTGTCTCTGACTAATCCATTTTGAACTCTTTCAAAATCTTGTCAAGGTATGTACTCATTCAAAGTCTCATCAAGCATCTTGATCTATCTCTATAGATATTGATGCTCAACAATTAGGTAGCTTTATCCAGGTCTTCCTTTGCAAAACTCCTTTGAAACAACCCTTTATGCTTTCCAGAAATTCTACATCATTTCTGATCAACAATATGTCAACCACATATGCTTATCAGAAACTCTATAGTGCTCCCACTCACTTTATTGTAAATACAATTTTCTCATAAACTTTGTATAGACTCAAAAACTTTAATCACCTCATCAAAGTGTATATTCCAACTCCGAGATGCTTGGTTCAGTCCATAGAAGGATCACTGAAGCTTGCTCACCTTTTAGCATCCTTAGGACTGACAAAACCTTCTGGTTGTATCACATACAACTTGTCCTCAAGTAAACTGTTAAGGAAACAATGTTTTGTCATCCATCTGCCAGATTTCATAATTGAAAAATGCAGCAACTGCTAACATAAATCCAACAGACTTTAGCATCGCTACGACTGAGAAAGTCTCATCGCAGTCAACTCTTTGAACTTGTCGGAAACTTCTTTGTGACAAGTCGAGCTTTATAAATGGTGACACTTACCATCAGCATTTGTCTTCACCTCAAAGGTCCATTTCCACTCGACGACCTGCCGTACAATGAGCAAGTCTACCAAATTCTATACTTGGTTTTCATACATGGATCCTTTCTCGGATTTCATGGCCTCTAACCATTTGTCAGAATCCGATCCCATCATCGCTTCTCCATATATTGTAAGTTCATTGTTTTCCAACAACATGACCTCCAAGACAGGGTTGCCATACCACTCAGGAGCAGTAAGCATCCTTGTCGACCTATGAGGTTTGATAGTAACTTGATCCGAAGCTTCATGATCATCATTTACTTCCTCTTCAACTGACGTAGGTTCCATAGAAACATCTTTCTGCGCTGCGCTACTCTCTGCTTGAAACAAAGGTTCAACAACCTCATCAAGTTCTATCTTCCTCCCACTCAATTCTTTCGAGAGAAACTTTTTCTCGGGAAAGGACCCGTTTTAGCAAGAAAATTTTTATGCTTGGATCTAAGATAGAAGGTTCACCCAACTGTTCTTAGGGTAATCTATGAAGATGCATTTGTCTGCTTTGGGTTCGAGCTCATTAGGTGAAAACATTTTTCCACACAAGCGTCGCAGCCCCAAACATTAAGAAATGATAGCTTAGGTTTCTATCAAACCATAATTCACACGATGTCATCTCAACGGATTTAGATGGTGCCATATTTAAAGTGAATGTAGTTGTCTCTAATGCATAACCCCAAAACTATAGTAGCAAAACGATAAGAGACATCATAGCCTACACCATATCCAATAGAGCACGACTATGACGTTCGGACACACCATCACACTATGGTGTTCCAGGTGGCGTGAGTTGTGAAACGACATTCACATTGTCTAAAGTTGTATGCCAAACTCGTAACTCAGATATTCACCTCCACGATCATATCGCGGACATTTTTATCATCTTGTCACAATGATCTTAAACTTCACTCTGAATTTGCTTGAACTTTTCAAATGATTCAGACTTGTGTTTCATTAAGTAAACATACACTATATCTACTCAAATCATCAGTGAAGGTAAGAACATAATGATATCCACCGCACGCTACAAGACTCATTGGATTGCATACATTAACATGTATCATTTCCAATAAATCACTTGCCCGCTCCATCAATTTGGAAAACGGGGTCCTTAATCATCTTGCCCAAGAGGCATGGTTCGCATGTCTCAACCGATTCGAAATCGAATGAGTCCACAGATCCATCAACATGGAGTTTCTTCATGCGCTTTATACCAATATGACATTTAGCGGCACTGCCACAAGTATGTGGTACTATCATTATTAACTTGTATCTTTTGGCATCAATGTTATGAACATGCGTATTACTATGATCAAGATTCAACAAACCATTCTCACTGGGTGCATGACCATTGAAGGTATTATTCATGTAAACAGAATAAAAATTATTCTCTAACTTAAATGAAAACCGTGTTGTAATAAACATGATCTAATCACGTTCATGCTCAATGCAAGACACCAAATAACATTTATTTAGGTTCGTTACTAATTCCGAAGGTAGAGAGAGCGTGCAATGTCGATCACATCAACCTTGGAAATATTTCCAACACACATCGCCACCTCACCCTTAGCTAGTCACCGTTTATTCCGTAGCTTTTACTTCGAGTTACTAACATTTAGCAACCGAACCGGTATCTAATACCCAGGTGCTATTAGGAGTACTAGCAAGGTACACATCAATAACACGTATATCAAATACACCTGTGTCGACGTTGCCAACCTTCTTATCTACCAAGTATCTAGGGTTGTTCCGCTTCAGCGACCGCTCACCTCATAATAGAAGCACTTAGTCTCGGGTTTGGGTTCAACTTTGGGTTGCTTCACTAGAGCAGCAACTGACTTGCCATCCATGAAGTTTCCCTCCTTGCCCTTGCCCTTCTCGAAACTAGTGGTTTTACTAACCATCAACATTTGATGCTCCTTCTTGATTTCTACCTTCACGGTGTCAAACATCGCGAACAGCTCAGGGATCATTATTTCTATCCCTGGCATTTTATAGTTCATCACCAAGTTCTAGTAGCTTAGTGACAGTGACTTGGAGAACTATATCAATCACTATCTTATCTGGAAGATCAACTCCCACTCGATTCAAGCGATTTTAGCACCCAGACAATCTGAGCACATGCTTAATGATTGAGCTATTCTCCTTCATCTTGCAGGCAACGAATCTTGTTGGAGATCTCATATCTCACAACATGGGCACGAGCTTGAGATCCCAATTTCAGCTCTTAGAACATCTCATATGTTCCGTGACGTTCATAACGTCTTGGAGCCTCAATTCTAAGCCGTAATGTATGACGCACTAAACTATCAAGTAGTCATCAGAACATGCCTGTCAGATGTTCACAACATCTATAGAAGACGCTAGAGGGGGTGGCGCACCGAGCGGTGCATTAAGGACATAAGCCTTCTGTGCAGCAATGAGGACAATCCACAGATCACGGACCCAGTCCGCAATATTGCTAGCATCATCTTTAAACTCTATTTCTCTAGGAACATATAGAAATTCAAGGGAGCTACAGCGTGAGCTAGTAATCTACAACATAATTTTGCAAAGACACTACTAACTATGTTCATGATAATGAGTTCAATTAATCATATTACTTAAGAACTCCCACTCAAATTGACATCCCTTCGGTCATTTGAGTGATACATGATCCAAATTCACCAACTCAAGTCCGATCATCACGTGACTTGAGGTGGTTTCAATGGTGAACATCATCATGTTCATCATATCTTCTATATGACTCATGTTCGACCTTTCGGTCTCTTGTGTTCCAAGGCCATGTCTGTACATGCTAGGCTCGTCAAGTTTAACCCGGGTGTTCTGCATGTGCAACACTGGCTTGCACCCGTTGTATGTGAACGTAGAGTCTATCACACCCGATCATCACGTGGTGTCTCGACACGATGAACTTTCGCTACGGTGCACACTCGGGGAGAACACAATTTATCTTGAAATTAAGTGAGGGATCACCTTATAATGCTACCATCGTCCTAAGCAAAACAAGGTGCATAAAAGGATTAACATCACATGCAAATCATAAGTGACATGATATGGCCATGAACTTGTGCTTTTGATCCCCATCTTCAAAGCACCGGCATGATCTCCATCGTCACCGGCATAACACCATGATCTCCATCATCTTGATCTCCATCAATGTGTCGCCGTCGGGTTTGTCGCGCCCATCATGCTTCTACTACTATTGCTACCATTTAGCGATAAAGTAAAGCATTACATAGCGCTTAATGATTGACATGCGGGTCATACAATAATTAAAGACAACCCTATGGCTCCTGCCGGCTACCGTACTCATCGACATGCAAGTCGTGATATTCTATACAACACATGATCATCTCATACATCACATATATCTCATCATGTAATTGGCAATATCACATCACAACATACCCTGCAAAAACAAGTTAGAAGTCCTGTAATTGTTGTTGCATGTTTTACGTGGCTGCTACGGGTATCTAGCAAGAACAGTTCTCACCTACGCATAAACCACAACGGTGATACATAAGTTGCTTTTCAACCTTCTCAAGGACCACCTTAGTCGAATCCGATCCAACTAAAGTAGGAGAAACAGACACCCGCCAGCCATCTTTGTGCAACGAAGTTACATGTTAGTCGATGGAACCGGTCTCTCGTAAGCGTACGAGTAAGGTTGGTCTGGGCTGCTTCATCCCATAATACTGCTGAACCAAAACACGACCAAGGGAGGAAGCAATCTAAGCATCAACACCCACAAACTCTTTGTGTTCTACTCGAGATCTCATCTACACATAGACCTAGCTCATGATGCCACTGTTGGGGAACGTTGCATGGGAAACAAAAAAATTCCTATGCACACGCAAGATCTATCCATGGTGGTGAGCATCTACGAGAGGGAGAGTGGATCTACATACCCTTGTAGATCGCTAAGAGGGAAGCGTTAAGAAACGCGGTTGGTGTAGTCGAATGTCTTTGTGATCCAAATCGCCGAGCATCCCGTGATCTCATCATGATCCGTCCCACGATCCAATCACGATTCGTCCCGCGAACTCATCACGATCCGTCCCACGATCTAATCACGATTCGTCTGGCGATCTTGATCGCAGTCCTTCTGATCTATCACCGAACGGACGGCACCTCCGTGTTCAGCACACGTACAGCTCAATGACGATCTCCGCCTTCTTGATCCAGCAAGAGGGAATGGAGAGGTAGATGAGTTCTTCGGCAAGGCGATGGCGTTGTGGCAATGGTGGTGGAGCTATTCCAGCAGGGCTTCGCCTAAGCATCGCTGAAAACCGATCTAGAGGAGAAACTGCGATCTAGAGGAGAGGTAGCACGTGGCTATTAGGGTTAGCTTTTTCCTCTAAATCCTCTAGTATATATAGGAGGGAGGGAGGGGAGGAGGCAGCATCAAACCCTCAAGGTTAGGTCGAAATTGGAGGTGGAGGAGTCCTACTCCAATCCTATTAGGAGTAGGATTCCTCCTTTCCACTTGGAAACTCTTTCCACCTCTCCACCTTTGGATTTTTTTCCTTCTCAAACCACTCCAGCCGCATGGGCCCTTAGAGGAGGCTTCGGGCAGCCCACCAGGGGCTGGTTTACCTCCTCCCACAGCCCATGTAGCCTCTTGGGTCAAAATACCTCTCCTGATGGTCCCCCGGTACACTACTGGCACTCTTGGTACACTACTGATGAGCCCGAAACGTTTCCGGCGACCAAAACAGGACTTCCTATATATCAATCTTTACCTCCAAACCATTCTGGAGCTCCTCATGACGTCTGAGATCTCATCTGGGACTCCGAACAACCTTCACTCACCACCATACAAAACTCTATACTACCGAAACGTCACTGAACCTTAAGTGTGCACACCCTACGGGTTCGAGAACTATGTAGACATGACCGAGACACCACTATGGTCAATAACCAGTAGCAGGACCTGGATGACCATATTGGTTCCTACATATTCTATGAAGATCTTTATCGGTCGAACCTTTATGTCAAGGATTCAGTTAATCCCGTATGATGTTCCCTTTGTTCTTGGGTCTGTTACTTGCCCGAGATTCGATCGTCGGTATCTCCATACCTAGTTCAACCTCATTACTCGCAAGTCTCTTTACTCATTCTGTAATACAAGACCCCGTGACTAACACTTAGTCACATTGCTTGCAAGGCTTATTGTGATGTTGTATTACCGAGTGGGCCCTGAGATACCTCTCCGTCACACGAAGTAACAAATCTCAGTCTTGATCCATGCCAACCCAACAGACACCCTCGGAGATACCTATAGAGCACCTTTCTAGTCACCCAGTTACGTTGCGACGTTTGATACACACAAGGTACTCCTCTGTTGTCAATGAGTTGCATGATCTCATGGTCATAGGAACAAATACTTGACATGCAGAAAACAGTAGCAATAAACTGACACGATCATATGTTGTGTTTGTAGTTTGGGTCTTGTCCATCACATCATTCTCCTAATGACGTGATCCCGTTATCAAATGACATCTCGTGTCCATGACTAGGAAGACATAGCCATCTTTGATCAATGAGCTAGTCTATTAGAGGAATACTAGGGACATGGTGTTGTCTATGTATCCACACATGTATCTGAGTTTCTGATCAACACAATTATATCATGGATAATAAACGATTATCATGAACAAGGAAATATGATAATAACCAATTTATTATTGCCTCTAGGGCATATTTCCAACAGGAAATACTAGTACCGGGCTCTCACGGGCGGTGTTATGAGGGCCCGGATCTCCTTCTTTTGTGTTGCCTTTCCTATCATGTAGCGCTCGTGCTTGCTACGGAACAACACCTAGGAGTTCGCCTTCGGTGCACGAGCGGCTCGCGGGGGAGGGCGTCACTCGTGAGGCCTCCCGATGGAAGTCCTGCAAGGAAATCGTCTTGTTCGAAATGTCATGTGTGCGCCCGCCTGCATTTGAGTGTCTTCACTTGCATTTGTGTGTTACATGGGAATGATAGGCCTCAAGGCCCTAGTGAGGTAACGTGCGCGTGGTACGCCGACGAGCCAAAAATTGGTCCATGAACTCCCAGCCTCGCTGGAGCAGACCCAAGCACTGACACCATACCCAGCCCCCGCATGTGCGTGGCCCAAGATGAAGCAAGGGGCGTGGGGCACATGGGTGTGACCTATAGATGCGAACCTGAGGGAGCGACCCCCGGGCATGTTCTCCTTTGCTCCGTGCAGGGACGTCCACTGGGGCATGGGTGGGAGCCCTTCCCTTCGCGGCGTGGGGCATAGGGGTGTGACCTACAGATGCCAACCCGAGGGAGCGACCCTCGGGCACGTTCTCCTTTGCTCCGCGCAGGGACGTCCACTTGGGCATGGGCGGGAGCCCTTCCCTTTGCGGCCACGATGCGGCTCGTCGTGGGCTTCCATTTTGGGGGGGTGCGAAGCGTGTACAGCCCCAAAACTCTTTATTATGTGAGAGTGTCACGAGTGATGATAATTGGGCAGACACCCTAGGCACAAGGCTCAGGAGCTCCTAACCCGGTATTTAGGTGCTAACACACATTTCTGTGCGAAAACATGCATGTCGGTGTGGCGCTCCTATGCCCAAACATGAGCGCCATTGCTCACCGCGAGGCCACAAGAGCGTAGTTGGGTGCCCATATGGTCCAAACATGGGCGCCGAGGCGCGCCCCACGCATCCATAGGGGCACGTATACAAGAGAGCTTAAAGAGGCAAAGGTGTCCCGTCTTTCGATGAGATGGTGGCTAACATTTTTGGTGGAGTAGACTTTGACGATCCGACTATGAACATGCGAGGACGTCGTGCCTTAGCAATCGCTAAACCAACTCCGAGAGGTTATTGACCATGCCGGGGCACGATCAACCTGACCATGAGGGTCTATTTCCTGCACGCAAACAAAGAACAAGCAAGGAGCTGGATTGCAATATGGATATTGTGAATATAAGAGGAAATCTTTATTGATAAAAGTGGGGTTCTGTGACGCCTTTGTCTTGTTATGGAACACAAACGAAGAACGCGAAGTTGCAGCTATGGCGAACTTTTAATCTAAACAAAACCCAAGTCTAAACGGCGCCCTAAGGGTTGTATATATGGGAGAATAGAGGAGGAATCTCGTGACCCCTTGGAGGAGGGGTTCGAAAACGACCCTAACTCTTTTTCCCCGCACATACAGACTCTAAAACCAGCCTATAAAGTGGTATTTCGAAATTACATGGGCCTAGCCCAAAAATAAGGTGATGCATCACCTATAATAGCCTATGGATGAAACTAATGAAGTGGCATCTTGTATATTTTGTCCAATCCTTCAAGATCTCCTTATGGTGGCTTCAGAGTATGAAAATCACCATTGGAAGCTTCATTGTTCCTTCCCGCACGCACACCTTTTTGTCCATGCTTGTTCCCGCTCCAATGGCCAACCTTCTTGTCCATGCTAGATCCTTCATTCATAAGCAAAACAAAAGTATCTAACTTAGGCAGCATCATATGTTCATGAACATTAGAAGGATTTCCAAAAAACGAAAGTACCTGGTAATTCAATTGGCGTGCGCGAGCTCTAGTAACTGCTCCAATATGTATAGCAGAAGTGGTTGTGGGGTGTAACAATGGTATTGATGTCCTAATCACGAGCCGTTGCAGGGGGGACAAGTCACCCGCCCAGCAGTAGCATGAACCAAGCCATCCTCCCTTCTTCTACCCGTGATGGTCCGCTGAGTGGGCGTGACACTAAGGAGGGATGACTAGCACGGGTGGGCAGCCCATGAGCAAGAGCCAGAGCACTTAGATTTCTCGAGAATTCCCTGCGAGGACAAATCATGCGTAGACTTTGTGTCCAACCCCCCACCTTGGAACCATCAGGGGCAGTCGCGGGGGGCTCAGCAGCCCCCGGTAGCGACGAAGTCCCAGAGCATGAGGCTTAGACAAACAACACCATCCCAAGTGAAGGTTAACTGAGTTTGGTAAACGTACAGAAAACACCTGCTCGGGCTGAAATAAAATACAGAGAATTGCTTGGTTGGAACAACCCAAAAAGTCACCTGACGGTCGTGTCGCCAAAGGAGCCCCAGGCCACTTGACGACGCGCACCACGAAGGTCCATCCCATGGGTGGGGGCGCGGCCAGCTCCCGAGGCCTCGAGGGCATGCAGGGTCCCGATGCCTCGCTAGGCATGCGTGACCCGTTCCTGTTGCCGCTCGCCGCCCTTGTGAACGTCAGGTCTCATGCCCTTGTTGCTTGGCACCATATTTCCTGTGCGTGGGGGCGTGTATCCATGTGGTCCCCGAACACCCCCCTCGCCATTCCGACCAAGCTAGCCCCTCATCCCCGGTAGGAGCCCCCAGCCTTGGCCTGGACGGGGCACGGGACGCGGCCTCCTACGTGGGAGGGAAGCGGGCTCCGGCTAAGGGCGCGAGGTCACCCCTTTTGCCAAGGTTGTCCCCCACCGCCATTATCGCGGTCACTCTCGCGGCCAGGGGCATGGACGGTGCAGTTCCAACACCGGATGGCGCACGCACTACACGAAGACCCGAGCGCCTGGCTGCCCTCTGCGTTGTGGAGGCACGCGTCATGGTGAGCGCAAGACGTCTCACCGACTCCTGCGGGGGCGCCACCACAGGGGCCCGGGGGCGGCCCCAAGCTGGTCACCGGGACTCAGAGGAGCAGGAGCACGACACTAGGCGGATCCTGCCTAGGCCCCTCGGGATGGGGACTGAGCGAGTCGTCGTGCGGTGGTGGAGGCGCCTCGCCGGCCGAACCCCCCGCTTCTAGCGCTGGGGCATGAAGCGGAATGTAGGGTGCCAGGGCCCTCCTGGCTATGACGATGAGCTTGACGATGTGGTCTACCCACGTGTCGTAGCCTCCGTTAGTCAGGCGATGACGGAGTAGTTCACTCGCCATAAGCAGGATGTCCTACGCGTTTAGATCTCACACATGGACGCAAGCTGAGGAGGAGGCCATAGTGGACGCGACGGAGCGTCCGCCTCGCTGCTCTGGGGGCCACAGGGGGGGGCTCGTCGCCCACGGGCGACCCGGGCGACTATGGTGGAGGCCGCAATGCTAGTGGGTCAGTGACGGCCGTCCACCACCGAGCACTCAGGGTGCGTGCGGCAAGCGTCAGCCATGGAGTCTGCGAAGCTACAGCTGAAGAACGGCTGTGCACCCCTACCTGGCATGGCAAATGTTAGAATCGGGGCTCCGTGGACCCTAGAGAGGTTCGAACACTAGGGTGTGCTAGCTCTCCAACTCTACTCGTCCTCACATCTCCATGGTGACTCTTTAGTGGCTCTCGCTAAGGGAAAACGAACATGGACACACGGTTTACCCAGGTTCGGGCCACCTTGCGGTGTAAAACCCTACTCCTGCTTGGTGAATTGCTTGAAGTAGAAGATGAGTACAAGGCGTGTTCTCAACAGCCAAAAGCCCTCTTTTTGGTATGCGGGGCGGGCCCCTACTTATATTGGCACTTGTCCTCTTCTCCGAAAATATCTGACGGGAAGGGTTGCCACAACGGCCAGTTTGAAGGGGGGCAGGGTTGTGTCCTATCCTGACAAAAGGTGGTCTTCGCCTGCTAAAGCTCCTCGCAGCAACACGCCAGTGTGATCGGTGATGACCTCCATCCTGTCAAGTCTTTGGTCCTTGTCTTCTTGCATCACGAAGGCAACCTCTGGGGTTGCTTTAGGAACCCGCCAGCTAGCGCTGCTCGTGTATCACCAAAGAGGAAAGCCTCTCTGTCTGCGCCCGCTGGCATGAGCCATGGTACAGTTTGGCACGGCGCGCGTCACACATGTGTGGGCACCGGTAACAAACCCCAAGTTAGATACTTCCGGGTATTCGGCTCTAAGTGTTACATTCTTGATAAGCATCGCCATGCTAAATTTTCTCCCAAGTGCATGAAGGTTTCTTACTTGGTTATGGATCGAACTCTCACACCTACTATGTCTACAACAACTTCATTCAAAAAGATGAAGAGACGGTAGATGTGAAGTTTGATGAGTCTAATGGTTTGCAAGTCAAACAATTTCCAAATGATGTAGGTGATAAAGATCCTTCCATTGCGGGATCACTAGAAGAGTATGTCTAGAGGGGGGTGAATAGACTACTAGCAGGAATTTAAAACTACCTCGAGCATAAGATCAAGGGTTGGCAGTTTTAGCATATATAGCAAGTCTAGAACACCCTACACATGCAAGTCATCAAGTATAGCAATGGAAAGTAAGTATATTGCACATGGAAGTAAGGAGTAGAGATATAGAGATCAAATGCATGAAGGACACAAAGATTTTTCCCATGGTTCCGATAAGTGGTGCTATCGTACGTCCACGTTTATGGAGTCTTCAACCCACGGAGGGTAACGGGCGCGAGAATCCACGGAGGGTTCCACGAAGAAGCAACCTTGACTATACCATGATGGCATTCGTACACGGAGAAGTAGCCTAACTCGGGGTAGATCTTCACGAAGTAGGTGATCTCCTTGCCTTTACAAACTTCTTGGTTCACTTGACAACACGAAGTAGGAGGCTCCCAAGTGACACCTAACCAATCTAGGAGGCACCACCCTCCAAAAGGTAATAGGCTCGATAATGTCGATGAACTCCTTGCTCTTGTGCTTGAAGATGATAGACTCCTCAACACACAATCATTCTCTCATAGATTTGTCTTGGTGGAAGAGATTGATTGGGTGGAAAGCAATTTGGGAGGCTAGAGATCAAGATTCATATGGTAGGAATGGAATGGCATGATATCAACACATGAGTAGGTGGCTCTCTCTCAGAAAATCAATAAGTATGAGTGGGGAAATGTTCTGAGTGCTTGTCTTCGAGTGAGTGGTGGTGGAGGGGTATATATAGGCATCTCCAAAAATCCAACCGTTACACATAACAAGTCAGACTCGGTGACACTGGTGTGTTAATCTCGGTGGTACCGAGTTGACTCAAAGGTAGCGACTTTTGAATCTCGATGAGACCGATACATAAAACTCGGTTGCACCGATAAGCTGACCAATAGTCAGATTGCCAAACTCAGTGACACCGATTCAACAAACTCGGTCGGAACAATTTTGTGAATCTGCGTAACAGGAAGTTGGAAACCCAAACTCGGTGGGACTGAAGCAAAATCGGTTACTCCAAAAAGATAGGGTTTGGCTGAGTCTGTCTGAGGCTAAGAATCGGTGGCACTGAGTGGAAAGTGTTCGTTGCACCGATTTTGGATATTTGGCTTTGGACAGAGTTTTGTGGAAGAGCTTGTGGGTGTTTGTGGTGACTATCACTTGTGCACGTATGAGCATTTTGTTCACCAGCAGTACCTTACCCCCTTTTGATAGTATTGGCTTTCCTATGGACTCAAAGTGATTTCTCACAAAGTAATATGTAGATTCCTCTTGCTTGAAGTTTTGCCAATGCTATTCATTCTCCTTCTTCTTCATGGGGATACTCTCCACACTCCCTTTTGAAAACCCATCTCTCTATGGACTTTATATGAAATACACTAGATGAAAGTATTAGTCCAAGAGACAATGTATGTTGTCATGAATTATCAAAACCACCAAGGGATCACATTGTGCTTTCACACGGAGCACGTCACACATGTGTGGGAACCGGGTCACGAGCCTTCGCAACGCCCGCAATGGGCAGTTCTGCCTCCCGAGGGCATGGGGCCAGCCCTTCAAGGAATCCCTATGAAGCCCTCATAGTTGATGCCACTGTGCGCCTCGCGAGGCGTGGCCCCTCGCGAGGGACTTGCTCTTGAAGCTTGTAGGTGGTCCATGTGGGACCCAAAGCATCCCTTTCTTCCTGGGCCGCAGGCAAACAGGCCTAGGTACCCCAAGTCTGAGGGGCCCGACACAAACATATATATTATGCTTCTAAATCGTTATGATACTATATTCATATAGCAGAGAATTGCTTTCGTACACACATATATTTGTCTCAGTAAAAAAGGAAAGTATATAATTTAAATATGGGCTACCTCCTACTGATCCCCGCAAATTACGGTTAGTCACTAGTATTCCACATAAGAGGTGTTCTAATCATGAGATTAAGATCATGTGTCAAGTTAATCTAATGGAACTTCCCTACAAGTGGAATGAGAGGGGGGATTTTGCTTGCTTGGGATGCCTCCGTAGCTGAGTTGCTGAGTCCCCACTACATGGACAATACGGTCACTGCCTTGGTCCATCCTTCGGATGATCTGGACATGATCTGGTGGATCACGAGGGTGTTCGGTCCCCAAGAGTATGCCCAAAAAGTTGAGTTCTTGCAGGAACTGGTGGAAATCCGTGAGCTCCACGCAGGGCCATGGATTATGGCTGGTGATTTCAACCAATTGGTGAATCCGGAGGATATGAACAATGACAGAATCAACAGTCGCATGATGACTCGCTGTAGGGAAACCCTAAACACGCGGGAACTCAAGGAGCTATACTTAAATCGACGTAGATACACATCGTCTAACGAAAGAGCACAACCAACTTTGGAGAAGATTGACGAGGTTTTTCGCACCACGTTGTAGGAGGAAATGCACCCAACTTGCCACCTTAATGCTCTAGGCTCAGCGATCTAGGATCACTGCCCGCTACTTCTGAACATGAGGGTGAACCTTGGCATGGGCAAGCTATTCAAGTATGAGTCCTTATGGCCCAAAGTGGAGGGGGTTTTCAGCACTGTGTTTGAGTCTTGGGGTTCAGTTTTGGCTCAGGGGAACCCCTTTGTGGTCCTCGGCAGAAAACACAAGGCAACAACGAAAAGTCTCAAGAAGTGGAGGGATAGATGGATTGGTAACAACAAACTTCAAATTTCAATCGCGATGGAGGTCATCTCAAGACTGGACAAGGCAATGGACTCCCGGGCACTCTCGGCGCAGGAATGTCGCCTCCGTAAGGTGCTAAAGAAGAAACTTCTCGGACTTTGCTCGCTATAGCACTCCATCACACGACAAAGGTGTAGGGTTTTAAAGATGCGTGAGGGTGATGCAAGCACATCCTTCTTCCATCAGCAGGCACATCATCGCCAAAGAAGGAACATGATCTCCATGCTGAAAAATGGAGAGGTTGCCGCAATGGTACAAGAGGAGGTCGCCAGCGTGGTGGATGAATACTACTCAAGGCTCTTCGAAGAGGCAACACCGATGGACTTCACCATCTTTCTTGAGGCACTACGGATTCCGGAGCTTGAGCTATCCCACCTCGAGGCTCAGTTCACGGAGGAGGAAGTGGCGATGGTGGTCAAAGGCATGCCTTTTGACAAGACACCTGGGCCGGACGGGTTCACCGGGAGGTTCTTCGCTACTTGTTGCCACATCATCAAAGGAGACTTGTTGAGAGCCATGGATGCTTTTTACCGTGGAGATATGCATGGACTTCCAGCAATCAACTAAGCCATTATCACCCTTTTACCCAAGATGGATGGGGCAGTGTACATAAAGGACTTTAGGCCAGTCGGTTTAGTGCACAGTGCGGTGAAGATCTTCGAGAAAGTCCTATCATACAGACTCACACTAGAGCTGCCCAAGCTCGTGGGGAACCACCAAAGTGCATTCTTCAAAGGCAAGTCCATCAATGACAACTTCATGCTAGTCCAATGCATGGCACAACGCTTGCATGCCCTCCGGGAAACATCTATCATGCTCAAGCTGGACATCTTGAAAGCACATTTACTCTCGTGGTGGTTTTGGTAATTAATAACAACATATATATCATTGAAGTAATATTTCCACTAAGCATATTTCAGGAAAAGTTCAATAATGGGTTGGCAAAAGGATTGTGGAGAAACCCCTAGATGCAAGGAATTGGATTGGCAAAGCTTCAAGCAAGAGGACTCTACATTTTACCTTGTGAGAAATCACTTTGAGTCCATAGGAGAAGCCAATACTATTAAAAGGGGGCAAGTTACTGTTGGTGAACAAGATGCTCCACGTGCACAAGTGATAGTCACCAAAAACACACACAAACTCTCCCACAAATCTCTGTCCAAGCATTTCATGAAAATCGGTGAAGCCAACATTTTCCACTCGGTCCCACCGATTCCTAGCCTCAGACAGAACCCTGTCAAACCCTAGCACATCGGTGTAACGGATCCCACTTCAGTGCCACCGAGTTCATCTTGCTTACTTTCTATTACCTCGATTCACAAAATCGGAATCTCCGAGTTTTTGGATCGGCGTCACCGAGATTTGCATTCTGACCGTTGCACACCTGATCAGTACCGCCGAGATTTCTATGTCGGTCTCACCAAGATTCAAAAGTTGCTACCTTTGGAGCAACTCGGTACCACAGAGATTCACACATCGTTGTCACCGAGTTGGTCACTTTAGGTGTAACTGTTGGATTTTTGAAGATGCCTATATATACCCCTCCACCACCACTCACTCGCAAGAGAAGCACTCAGAACAGATCCCCACTTATCCCATCAGATTTTCTTAGAGAGAGCCACCTACTCATGTGTTGAGATCATGCCATTCCATTCCAACCATATGAATCTTGATCTCTAGCCTCCCCAAGTTGTTTTCCATCCAATCAATCTCTTCCACCAAAGCCAAATCTGTGAGAGGGTGATTGAGTGTTGAGGAGTCTATCATCTTGAAGCACAAGATCAAGGAGTTCATCGACACTATCGAGCCTATTATCTTTTGGAGGGTGGTGCCTCCTAGATTGGTTAGGTGTCGCTTGGGAGCCTCCTACTTCGTGTTGTGGAGTGAACCAAGAAGTTTGTAAGGGCAAGGAGATCGGCTACTTCGTGAAGATCTACCATGAGTTAGGCTAGTCTTCCGTGGACGTAGGCCATTATGGTATAGACAAGGTTGGTTCTTCATGGAACCCTCCATGGATAGAGCCCTCCGTGGACTCTCGCGACTGTTACCCTCCGTGGGTTGAAGTCTCCATAAACGTGGACGTACGATAGCACCACCTATCAGAACGACGAGAAAAATCTTCGTGTCTTCAAATTGTGTTTGATCATCCTACCCTTCCTTTACTACTCATGCTCGTCTTTACTTTGCACTGCTATACTCATAGACATGCATGTGTAGTGTGTGCTTGACTTGATATCAATGCTAAAATCCGCCAACACTTAAAATTGGGAAAAGGTGGAATTTGTATTTGGTCAAGTAGTCCAATCCCCCCTCTAGACATACTTCCGATCCTACAAGTGGTATCTGAGCTTTGGTCTCCATTGCATTGGTTTCACAACCTAGGATAGTATGGTGTCTAGCGAGGGAAATTATCACCATAGAGGTTCGTACTTGGATGGCACAAATTTTGCTAGTTTGAAGCACAAAATGAAAATGCATATTCTTGGTCATAACCATGCCATTTGGGTTGTTTTTCATGATGGATTGCGAGGTGAGTTCTTTGTGGATGGAAGGGAACCAGATCATGAGGCGACCGCGGATGAATTGAAGATGTTGCAGTACAATGCTCATGCATGTGACATTCTCTTCAACTGCCTATGCCCCAAAGAATTCAACAAAGCCATCCGTCTTGAGAATGCAAAAGAGATTTGGGATACTTTGGTTACCGAATTGTGAGAGAATCCAAGTTGGATGTTCTTTAGAGTCAGCTTGATAAGTTCAAGATGAAGGATGGTGAAGGAGTCGCAGAGTTGTACTCTAGGGTAGCTCTCATCACCAATGAGATTGCCGTCTTAGGAAGCAAGGAACTGACTGACCAATTCATCATCAAGAAGATACTTCGATATTTGGATAAGAGATATGACACAATGTGTACATTGATACAAATGATGCCCAAATACAAAGATCTCAAGCCTACGGAAGTGATTGGAAGGATTGTTGCTCATGAAATGACACTCAAGGACAAGGAAGAGCTTCACGACAAGTCTAGAAGTGCTTAGAAAGCCACAAGTGATGCTCCCGCAACTTCAAGCGACAACCTTGTCACCAATGAAGAGATAAGACTCATGGTCAAGAAATTCAACAAGTTCTACAAGAATAGAGGCAAGGATCGAAGCTCCAACTCAAGATATGAAGAGAAGCGTTCGTCAAGTCATGACCGAAACTGCTACAATTGTGGGAACCCAGACACTACTCCGAAGAGTGCACGGATTCCTACAAACGATAAGAAGAGTCACCAAGAAGACGAAGCTCAAGAGACGAGTCACCTCAAAGAGAGAGAAGGAGTATAGATGATCTTTATGAACGAAGACCCTCAAGGAGAAGTAGGGACTCGGAGAAGAAGGACAAGTACATCAAGAGCTACTCAAGAGGAAGACATCAATCTCATGTTGGTGAATGGCTTTCTGGCTCCGAATGCGGCAATCACTCCGAGAGAAGCTATCACTCCAACTCCGACTATAGTCAAGATGAAGGTGTTGCCGGACTTGCACTAGTGACAACCAACTCCTACGACATATTTTATTCACCAAATGAAGGGAGTGGAAGTTGCTTCATGGCTAAAGGCCCTAAGTTATCACACCCCGAGTATCTTAATTTCAATAGTGATGAGGATGACTTTTTAGGAGATGATGACTTGCTATTTGACAAATCTAGTAATGTTAGTCGAGATGAACTTGTTAGTAATTATTCTAGTCAAGATAAGTCGTGTGATGATGATAAGTTGGAAATAGAACGACTAACTCAAGAACTAAACACTCTTAAGTTAGCTCACGAGTCTACTCTATAAGATCATTGAGAGCTTGAAAGGACACATGAGAAGCTCCGCTTCGAGAAGCTCAATTTGGAGCAAGAGCATGAATTACTTAAAGCTATCAATGACGATCTTCAAAAGAGACTTCCTCTTATCTAGACAAACAACTTATCTTGTCTACATTCATTCCACAAGTTAAGGCTAAGCAAACTAGTAACAAAGCAAGAAAGGTTCTTCAACTAGTAGCAATAAAAATGATAAATCCAATGATATTGCTTCTAGTAGTTCTATATATCCCACTAACACTTCTCTTAGCCAAGTTAAACTTGAGCAAGAAAATGAACTTTTGAAAGGGATTATAGAGAAAGGTATACACAAGAGTCTTGCCAGATGTAAGCAATTTGAGGAAATTGTACGCAAGCACGGAGGATACCGGAAGAACCATGGCATTGGCTACTTCAACGCTAAAGGAGTTGAATGGGAAGAAGGTCAATACCCCAATCCCAAGTTTGTTCCACAAAGGGAGAAGTATCAAAATACTCTTCCCCAGGGAATAAAATCTCAAGACGACCTTCCATCACTAGACCACAAGCTCAAGGGCAAGAACAAGCTTCAAGAGGACATTAACTCATATGAAGATGAATCCCAAGCTTTGGTGAAGTGGGTTCCCAAGGCTACTTCAAACTCAACTTCTACAAAGTGCCACTTCAACACCAAGGATTCTCATCAACTTGATGTGGGTCCCTAAGAAGAAGAACCAAATATGTTCTTGAGGGATGACTCCGCCAATGAAGTTCACTCACATTCATTATTGGAAAGAACTAGTTGCAATCAACATCATGCAATAGTTCAAGGAGTCACACATTCCCTCAAAGGTAAGCAAGGGACAAGGTAATCAACGAATCCATGGACATCATCATGTATGCTTTGCACTCCATGTCCATAGATATCCTTGTATTTGACTCTTGTCTATTGGGACTAACCCATTTAGGTGAGAAGAGTAAGAAACAACAAGGATGCTCCCAACTCATGGTGATATTCATCAACTTTGAGCATCCACCACTACATCACCTACATGAAGTCTTCATCGACAAAACCCAATGTTAGTTTATCCCTCTCAAGGGGGTGTCGCATCAAGGGGGAGCTTTACTCTAAGACTTGAGTCAAAGCATCTCATAGAATATGACAAAATTAACAAGCTTTATGTAAAACCGGTAACCCCACTCGTGCTTAAACGATGAGTATGACCTATGATCAAGTATTCTTACTTGGCTCCTAAGTCAATATACTCATGTATAGATGACTACGTCATCGCAGAAATGCTTGATAGATGCTAGTATGTATGTGCATGTTTGCCATGATTTTATTTGACATCTTATTGTGTGTGCATGTTGGTCTGCATTTCTTTATCCATTCGAGAACATCCAATTGTTTCTATTTGGACTTTGATTTTTCTTTTGCCTACTGGATGGACAAGAATGCCTAGGACCCTTGTCTATCTGTCTATGCTTTCTCGTCTCATATTCTATTCATGTTGCATCATGAAATTTGAACAAGTACTTCTCGATCTCTCTGTGTGAGGAGCACTCGGAGTTCCATATCGACAAAGGAATGACCAATAAAACCTCCCAAGTGCATCTCGGTGGAACCAATCCAAAATTCTCGGTCTCACCAAATGGCTAGGGTTGATCTAGTTTTCACACTCGGTATCACCGATTCCATTTTCTCGGTTACATCGAGTTTCCCTACCAGCTGACACTTGAGGAACTTGGTGACACCAATAAATTAGAATCAGCGTCATCGACAACCACGGGTATATAAAGAGGCGGACCCGACTTTTGAAATTTATTTCTCAAATGTCATCCCCTCCAAAACTCCTAGCTGCCGAGCGAGACCCCTCGTCATCGCCTTCATCTTCCCGAGCGCCTCCGCTGTTGGAAGTCCACGCCGTCGACGGATTCTTCACCCCCGTCGCCGTCGTAGTGAGATCGTCCCCAAGTTAGGGTATGGTTTCGGCCCCTCTTGCGCTCCTCCCTCTGAATCTTGCGCATTAGGAATTTTCCCTCAATAAGACAAAGTTTGAGATCAATCTGACCATAAGAAATTCCATTAGATTAGCGAGCGAACAATTTTTTAGGATTTTTCATTTCCAACTTGAATCTCGCTGACACCGAAGCAAAAGAATCAGCATCACTGATTCCCTTTTTAGGTCAACTGAGAACAACCTCGTCGAAACCGAGTGCCCTTTCTCGGTCTGATCGAAAGTGGTGCCAAGTTTCTATAATGCAGGTTGTTTGTCTTGACAGTTTCAAAAGGTTTGCATCGGTAGTACCGATATTCATTTGGAAGAATGCAAATCTTGAGAAAATTTAGTACAAATATTTGAGAAATCCTTCTAAAATTTTGTGATGACTCAACCTATCTGCTCCTCTATATTCTATTCACAGGGTCAGAGATGTCAGAATCAGGAGACGGTCAGAACAACCTCAAGGAGCTCAGTGTTGACACAGATCTACGCACTAGTCTAGACAGGAGCTCATCTTCATTTGATGATGTTCCCAGCTCTCTAGACCTGCCCAATTGTAACGCCCAAGATGTGACCCTATCCTTATTTTGGCTCAAGGGCCTCGACGGGAATAGGAGCGCATCTCGTCGTTTTGCAAGAATGGATATCATTACAAGTACATGTACAGAAGAGATGAGTATATGGAATTGGCTTACCCTCGCCACAAGCTAAGTCAAGATCACATCAATATAACAACATATTCAACCATCATACATAAGAGGAGGGTCCAACTACGGACGAAAACAAACGATAAAATGACATCATCCATGCTATCCCAGGCTGTCTCCTGGAACCCATCCTAGATCGATGAAGAAGAAGAACTACAAATCAAACAAGCATCGCTCTCACGTCAAAGCATCGCATTACCTGTATCTGCAACTGTTGTTGTAGTAATCTGTGAGCCAAAGGGACTCAGCAATCTTATTTCCAAGGGTATCAAGACTAGCAAAGCTTAATCGGTGAGATATGGTTAAGTGGCGAGGCTGCAGCAAGCAACTAAGCATTTATTTGAGTGGCTAACTTACGAGTATAGAAAATAAGTATGGTGGTCTACACAAAATGGACGTGGACTAATAAGGATCACTAAGTGATCCTGAACACATACTTACGTCAAACATAACCCCACCGTGTTCTCTCTCGGATAAGGACTCACGAGAAGAGATAGTCACGGTTACGCACACAGTTGGTGTATTTTATTAGAGTTTTACTTCAAGTTTGCTATGATCGGGTGTTAAACAAAGTTTCTAAGTTGCCACGTAACCCTGGTCACGACTTTCCAAAAGATTTAACCCTGTAGGGGTCCTCCAACTCATCCATCACAAATTAACCACACGTCGTGGGAATAACCTCGACCACGAATCCCGTGATCCTAGGCAATTTTGTTGGAAAACCGCAACCTCGAGATAGCCCGGAGTATTCTCAGAATTCCTTGCACAAGACTTTTGAGAAAGGTAAGACAAATCCAGCAAGGCCGCCCGACGTGTCGATGAACCCGATAGGAGTCGCGTACCTCGTACTCAGGACACGACCGGATGGGACTAGCTACGAGGAAAACCAATCCCCAAGTTTCCTCGAAGCAGCCCCGCAGGCAGCCCGTTTTTGGACCAACACTCATAAGGAGCACTGGTCCGGATTGTTGATTAAAGATCCTCAGGTTAATTACTCCCTATGTAGGTTTATTAGTTATTAGGAAAATTTAGTACCAATGTTGGGCCTTGCCAGAAGAGTTTTATCACAAAATGAAAATCAAGGGGGTCCTCATAACAACCCCGAGCATGTTAGGAGCGCTCAATATGGAACATAACACCGGTTCACAAGTAACTAGGGCAGAAAAGATGGAACAAAACGCTGAGCAAAAGGCCAAGCCTTCCATCGTTTACCAAGTATATATGTGCATTAAATTAAATAGCAATAATATTGTGATATAACAAAATATCCATGTTGCCACATGGAAGCAATTGCACCTGCAGCTAGAAACACTATAAGAAAGGGCTGAGCAAGCGGTAGCATAGCCAAAAAAATGTTTTTTGGGATGTGAAGGGGTTAGAGGCTTATCATAGCATATTTGGGAGGCTTGCCAAACAAGTGGTAGGTAGCGTGACATAACGATAGAAGCGAGACAACTAGCATGGCAATGATAGTAGTGGTATCCAAGGAAATGATCATCTTGCCTAAAATCCGCTTGAAAGAAGAGCGAGACCATGAAGAAGACGATCCGTGAAGTAGATGAACGAATCCTCACACTCCGAACGCTTTCGGAACTCTATCGAGAAGAAGCAATCCGTAAACAACAATCAACACATGATACACCACAACATATGCATGACATGATGCGCAAACCAATATGATGCATGTCCATGACATGGCAAAGCATAACAATCAACTTTACACATTAAGTGAAGCTCAATATGCAACTATTGATGAAACTCCATATTTGAATTACTTAGCTCACTCCCTTTGAAGTATACATCAATGTTAAATGTTTTTAAACATGGCAAGAGGTGAAGCATAAATAAACTATATACTAAGCAAGTTTAAATGAGGCCGTAAACAACATATATCATTTCCAAAATGACCACACATGCAAATTTAGAAACTGGTTCAGATCTGAATAAAACATATTTTATAGTTATTAAACATGAAAATAAAGTGGACCATGTGATTCTACACGTTTTTTAGTCAAGTTACATATGTGGAACATTTTAAACAGAGCTACAGTTATTTAGTATTGAAATAAACCTCATACCATGTAATTAGGCAAATTTTAATGCAACATCATGTTAAATGTTTTAAACATGCATGAGGATGACATATTCAAGTATATTTTTTTTGAAAATGTTGGCATATATCATAATATATAGCAGTTGTCATCATGGCGAAAGGAAATGGCTGCCACGGGATGAAAACGAAAACGGCACCATGTTAACATTTCGGTTCTGACAACTCCTTGGGTTGTCGATGCAAAAGAACATAAGGTGTGCGAAATGTGTAAGAGTGACGGGGAGTG
The DNA here is from genome assembly GCA_022496015.1 of Hordeum marinum. NCBI lineage: Eukaryota > Viridiplantae > Streptophyta > Magnoliopsida > Poales > Poaceae > Hordeum > Hordeum marinum. The sequence continues at coordinate 220,912,203 of CM039672.1, forward strand.
ATCCCGGACACCGGGTGTCCCACATGTCGAAGGGTGCTAAACGAGGGCAACGTGCAACAAACTATCGCAAACGGTGCAAATACACGGTTCATCGATTACATCACACATGCATTCCTTTACGGGCGTCGTCTTAAGGTTATACCTTCAAAGCTTGCGTTACGAGGTGGATCAAGTTCATCGAGTGAAGTAGACGTTCACGGTTGTAGTGGAAATAGTAATACACGGGTCTTCAACGACGATAGTGGTACACATGACGGTCGTCGAGGTTCAGGTCTTGCAAGACTTGGCATCTGGGTAGTCGATCTTGCCGTATCTGTGTGCGTAGAGGTACACTTGTCGAAGTGGAACTTGGCGAATCCCATGGTCGTCGGGTCGCGGTAGTCGAACTTGATGGCCTTGACGAACCCAAGTGGTACTAGGCGACATACGCAGTCAATAAAGTCTTCGGATAAATTAGATGAGATCGGTCTTTGTTGGTGGCGAGGCAAGGCTGACCAGAGAGCCGGAACAAGGAGCAGTGGGCGGCAAAGCAGGGAGGCGAGCAGCGCAAGCAGCAGGGCGCGGGCAAGGAGCGGCACCGCAGCGGCTGCTTCAGCAGATGGTGGTGGCGCGCACAAGAGGAAGGGAGGTGGGCGTGGATGGGGCGCTGGTCGCCGGTGGACGAAGGGGCGGCGCGCAAACAGGGCAAGGAGGCGGAGGTCACCGGCATGGCCATCGGGCAGCGCGAGGACGAGCACGCGCGCCGGTTCGCGTGAGGCACTGCGCTCTTAGAGAGGAAGGCGACCAAGAGGTTTGGCAGGGCGCCATGGCTGATAGGAGGAGGGGCTCGAGCGGAGCTACGGGGAGGAGCTTGGGGGCATGGAGGTGACAGCAGCCGTCGCTCATCGTCGCAACCGAGAGGAAGTGGATGCGGGCAGACTCAAGGGTGCTTGGGCATGGCAGAGAGGCACCGACGGGAGGCCAAGGAAGCATCTTGGGCGAGCAACGTGCGGCAAGGAGGGGGCGGCAAGGCGCGGCCATGGGAGGAGCTCGAGGCTCGGGGTCGAGGCGCTCGCGGGAAGGAGAGGCAGGACGTGGGGTCCTGCCTGGCCGACGGCGGCAGTCCGACGAGGTGGCTCCAGCGATGCGCGTGGAGTCGGGCGATGAGAGGTCATCAGGAGTGAGGGAATTCCTCTGCCTGGCGCGATGCATGTGTGTGTGGGTGTGGGTGTGTGTGTGCGCCTGTGTGTGTGTGCGCGCGTGTGCGTGTGGGTGTGGGTGTGTGTGGCGGCGGGAGGAGGACGAGGGAGCAAGGGGATCGATCGGGGGATGGGGATCGAGTCGGGCTCTCCCTGGCTCTATGGTTAGGAGGGGTTGTCGGCTAGGCCTTGGGCCCAAAGCGACTTAGAGGTCGGCCCATGTTGTTGTTGTTGGCTGGAACAAAAGAGAAGGAAGGAGGCAAAACATCTTCCTTTCTGTTTACAGAAAAAATAAAGAGAAGGAAAAGGGATGAGAAGAAATAGTCAAGGTTTAAGAAAAGGTTGAAACTTGGAATTGTAGAGCCTAAAATTTATACTTAGCCCATCAAAAGAAGTTCCACACGAATTGGAAGAGTTGGATTCAAATTCAATCAAATTAATTCAAATGATTTGAACTAGGACGAGGTTTAATAAGTGTCCAAAAATGATGAGAACTTTGGAGGAGTCTTGGCAAATGGAGAAAGAAATATTAACAAAGTTTGGAGGTCAACTTGAAGCAGGAAAGGCATGGGATTTACATTGCAAGTATGTTGGAATATTTTATTGTAGCTCCCTAAAATATTGGAAGGATATGTTTTAAAGAGAAATCACCATATGAATTCCCTCGGTTTAATAGATCAAAAGATCTATGCCATTTATTTAAGAGTTTTAATTGTCTTTTAATAAATTTTAATGACATGATGACATGATGAATGCAATAAACAAATAAATCACACGATGACGATGAAATAAAATGGAATCCTCTAGAGCGTTGGTCTCGGGCTATTACACCAAGGCAGCAACCAGGACTAGGAGGAAGCTCAACTCAGAGGAAGAAGACTCTGATTTTGTGCTTGATGAGATTCCTGCCAAGACAAAGCAGAATAAGACTGAGAAGACTGCGAGGAAGCCTACAAGACTACAGCTGAGGCTACCTCTTCCAAGAAGGTGGTCAGAAGGAGTATGCCCCCTCAGACACTATGAGAGCACCAGAGAGCTCTAGAGGCACCATGACCATTGAGCCTCCAAGGAAGTCCATGCCCAAAAGGCTGGAGAGAAGAAGAAGAGAAGAAAGAGGATAATTCATGTTACTGTCAGGTCGACCTTTATGTATGAGGACCCAGCAGAGGCTACTGTTGAGGAGGAGGAGGAAGAGCCAGCTGCAAAGGCTCCTCCCAAGAAGAAGAAGTTGTTGTCAGATACTATGCCAAGTCAAGCTCCATACAAGAGCAAGCCAGATGCACCCAAGAAGCCTTCTAAACCCAAGAGATTCTTGGTACTGAGAATAACAAGGGATCTACCTCCAGAGATCCTGAAGAGGATGATATGTCTGCTTTGATGAAGCTAAGGCAACACCTTCTAGAGCATAATGCCAGACACTTGCTAGCTGAGGACATGAAGAAGAGGAAGGACCAAGGACTGAGAGATTGGAGAGCTATTGATCCATATTCACAGAGGAGGAAGACTTTTGTGGACTACATGTTCTATACAAAGGGACAATAAGACTTCTATGAAACTATTTTGCTTGACAAGATCCCTGCTGTGAGTGATATGAGATATGTGGACTCGAAGTACATCAAGCACAATGAAGATTACTTCCCAAGTGTGCAAGACAACTTCTATTGCATTGGACTTGATAATTTTGTTGGCAAGGAGTTCACTGCCTGGAATGATGAAATGATCATGCAATTCTACTCCACTGCTCATTTCTATGGAGATGGTAGAATTGTGTGGATGACTGAAGGTGCCAAGTATGAATCCAGAGTTGATGAGTGGGCTGCCATCTTAGGAGTCCCAGAGGTGGAAGATGGTGACATTGATGTGTACTCTGAGCCCAAGGCAAGCCGCAATGCCATGAAGAACATGTACAAGGAGATTCATGCTGCACATCTAAAGTCTCACAAGCTAGGATCCATTTAATTCCTCCAGGCTGGTCTATGCACAATCAACACTATCTTAAAGCACACCTTGTTGCCTAAGTCTGGACATGAGAAGATGGTCATAGGCTACTCCATAAACATGATGCTCCATCTAGATCAACATACCAGGTTCAGAGTGATGGATTTGATTGTGGAGACTGTGAAGAGGATTGTTGTAGATCAGAAGCGTTCATGTAGCTATGCACCCTATATCCAGATGCTTATCAACTCTAAGTTGGAGAAGCACATCTTTGTGCTGGATCAACCATATTTTCCACTCTTTCTGAAGCTCGAAGACAACGTTGTGGTGATGAACCCAGATCATCCCACATCAGCTACAACACAGGCACAGGCACAGGCAGCCAGAGACTCTAGTGCTCAGTATCCCGTGACTAGGAGTGAACAGATGCATCTACTCGTTAGCTCAATGCTCAGCATGTAGAAGGACATCACCAACATCCTGAAGAACCAAGAGAGCCTTGCGAGGATTGTTGATGACAAGTTTCATAGTCTCAACAACAAGGTTGATGGGCTCACAGTGACAGTGAATGAGCTCAAGAAGGAAGTTGATGCAATGCCTAGCCCTCACTCTACAGATGATGAGGAGGAGGATCGTGCACCTCTCGGGACAGACACTCAGTTCAGGACTCAGGACAGGACTCCCACAGCGACAGCTCCAGAATTGAAGCCCTCTTCATCAGCACCAGCTACAACAACATCAGCTCCATCACCTCCACCAGCACCTCCAGTTGCTACACCAACTCCATCCATGACATCAACAGAAGTCTTCGCCAATACCGTTATCTCGACTCCAAATTCAGCTACCGAAGGAGATCATCCCCAGAAGAGCGTTTAGCTCTATACCTTTGAACTTTTTGGTAACTTTTTGCCAAAGGGGGAGAAGTTGTATAGATCATTAGGTCTTCAAGAGAGAGAGGGTTGGTTATTATAGCTTTTTCAAAAACATTTGATATCTTTTGGTTTGGATATGCTAAAATTTGTTGGTGTTTGATCATACAATTTATGTGTGTTGCTACTATTTTCTTTCTTCATGATGCTTGTGAGATGATCATTCACTTTGCTTGATTGTGTTGTGCTATGATATACATTCTTATTATTCTCGCACACCACCAAGATGTATGTGACATGGAAGAAGTGCCCCATGTACCTAATCGATTGTGCATTTGCATTCGAACACAAATTCAAAATAATGCAAAAATTTAGGGGGAGCTCTTGCTTATCACATACTTCTCAAAGTGACGATTATATTCATTGATTATATCATATGTTGAAGCTTTGATCTATATGTTGTCATCAATTACCAAAAAGGGGGAGATTGAAAGCACATTTTCTCCCTTGGTGTTTTTGGTAATTAATAACAACATATATATCATTGAACTAATATTTCCACTAAGCATATTTCAGGAAAAGTTCAATCATGGGTTGGCAAAAGGATTGTGGAGAAACCCCTAGATGCAAGGAATTGTATTGGCAAAGCTTCAAGCAAGAGGACTCTACCTTTTACTTTGTGAGAAATCACTTTGAATCCATAGAAAAAGATAAATAATATTGAAAGGGGGTAAGGTACTGTTGGTGAACAAGATGCTCCACGTGCACAAGTGATAGTCACCAAAAACACACACAAACTCTCCAATAAATCTCTGTCCAAGCATTTCATGAAAATCAGTGAAGCCAACATTTTCCACTCGGTCCCACCGATTCCCAGCCTCGGACAGAACCCTGCCAAACCCTAGCACATCGGTGCAACTGATCCCACTTTGGTGCCACCGAGTTCATCTTGTCAACTTTTTGTTACCTCGATTCACAAAACCGGAAGCTCTGAGTTTTTGGATCGGCGTCACCGAGATTTGTATTCTGACCTTTGGACACCTGATCGGTACCGCCGAGATTTCTATATCGGTCTCACCGAGATTCAAAAGTTGCTGCCTTTGGAGCAACTCGGTACCACCGAGATTCACACATCAGTATCACCAAGTTGGTCACTTTTGGTGTAACGGTTGGATTTTTGGAGATGCCTATATATACCCCTCCACCACCACTCACTCGCAAGAGAAGCACACATAACAGATCCCCACTTATCCCATCAGATTTTCTAAGAGAGAGCCACCTACTCATGTGTTGATATCATGCCATTCCATTCCAACCATATGAATCTTGATCTCTAGCCTCCCCAAGTTGCTTTCCACCCAATCAATATCTTCCACCAAAGCGAAATCTATGAGAGAGTGATTGAGTGTTGAGCAGTCTATCATCTTGAAGCACAAGAGCAAGGAGTTCATCGACACTATTGAGCCTATTACCTTTTGGAGGGTGCTACCTCTTAGATTGGTTAGGTGTCGCTTGGGAGCCTCCTACTTCGTGTTGTGGAGTGAACCAAGAAGTTTGTAAGGGCAATGTGATCGCCTAATTCGTGAAGATCTACCCCGAGTTAGGCTAGTACTCCGTGGACGTAGGCCATCATGGTATAGACAAGGTTGCTTCTTCATGGAACCCTCCGCAGGTAGAGCCCTCCATGGACTCTTGCAACCGTTACCCTCGGTGGGTTGAAGTCTTCATAAACATGGACGTATGATAGCACCACCTATCAGAACCACGGGAAAAATCTTCGTGACTCCAAATTGCGTTTGATCTTCCTACCCTTCCTTTACTACTCATGCTTGACTTTACTTTTCGCTGCTATACTCATAGACATGCATGTGTAGGGTGTGCTTGACTTTCTATCAATGCTAAAATCTGCCAACAGTTAAAATTGGGAAAAGGTAGAATTTTTATTTGGTCAAGTAGTCTAATCCCCACCCCCACCCCCTCTAGACATACTTTCGATCCTAAGCGTTTGATTTGGTGCAATGGTCGTTCTTGGTCGAAGTTCTCAAGAGGATGGGGTTTGGCATGAGGTGGATCTCTTGGGTTTGCAGCATACTGGCCAACTCGAGCACTCGGATCATGGTCAATGGGGCCCCTGGTAGGGCGATCTTCTACCAAAAGGGTCTTAGGCACGGGGACCCGGTCTCCCTATGATGTTCATACTAGTGATGGAGCCACTGCAGAGAATGTTTGAGCTAGCCGCGGATCGTGGAGCCTTGTCTCCTTTAGCACAGGTGGGGATGAAACAAAGGGTGTCCATGTTTGCGGATGACGTTATGTTTTTTCTGAAACCAAACACTCAGGATCTCCAGGTTTGTGCATCGCTTCTACATACCTTTGGAGAGGCATCAGGCCTACGGGTCAACTTGCTAAAGAGTGCCGCACTTCCGATACATTGCTCTGCAGAGATTATGGAGAGTGTGGAACAAATCCTGGGCTGCCCAACTCGTGCTTACCCCTGCAAGTATCTTGGGCTCCCATTATCTATCCGAAAGTAGTCGGCAGCTCAGCTCAGTATTCTGGTGGGCAAACTTGCAGGGAAACTGCCTAGCTGGAAAGCGGCATACATGCCAAAGAGCGAACGATTGACTCTTGTTCAGTCGGTGCTATGTGCCATTCCGATCCACACAATCATGGCACTCGACTTACCACGAAAGACTATCGTGGTAATGAATAAAATCTATCATGGGTTCCTTTGGTGCGCCTAGGCGCAAGCCAATGGGGGCCAGTGTTCAGTCGCATGGGAGCAAGTGTGCTCTGCCAAGTGGGTAGGTGGGCTCGGAATTCCAAACCTGGGGTGGTTAAATATCACAATGCAATCCTGGTGGTCGTGGTTGCAGAGGTCCGATCCCTCGAGACCATGGGCAGAATTTCACATCAATGTGTAGAAGGAATCAATGCAGCTATTCCAAGCTGTCGCAAGTTCAACGGTTCATGACGGGAGGACAACCCTCTTCTGGGAAGACCGGTGGGTGCATGGGCAGAGAGTCGAGGAGATCGCCCCTAGTGTGTACCAGATGGTCGGCATGCGCTGCAGATCTACGCATACAGTGCAGCAAGCACTGGAGGAGGATGCTTGGGCGGCAGATGCGGGCCTAAGCTATCGGTAGTGGCGTTGCATGAGTACCTTGCACTTTGGACGACAGTGCACATGATACAGCTTCAACCCGGACAGGATATGATCCGATGGGCATGGGAGCCCAACGGACATCACTCCACACGATCGGCCTACGACACGAGGTTCTTGGGTCGGGAGGTTACCCCCACGACAGATTTCATGTCGCGATCCGGTGCACCCGCGCAATGCTGCTTCTTCGCATGGTTGGCCCCGCAGAATAAGTGTTGGACATCTAACAGACTTGCAAGACGTGGACTTGATCACCAGGACGCATGCCCCTTTTGTGACGAAGTGGAGGAATCGATCAACCATATCTTGTTGGATTGCGTCTTTGCCAGAGAAGTATGGACGGTCTTGTGTCGGGTCTTGGGCAAACCGGAGTGGGCACCAACCATGGGCACTCCGCTTCAGGATTGGTGTACTGATAGAGTGATTAACAAAGTGGTGCAAAAGGACATGCGAACTCTCTTCTTGCTCGTGATGTGGAAACTATGGAAGCACATGAACGCGATCGTCTTCGATGGAGTCACGCCCTCTCTTAGGCATGTGCTACACCGAGTGGAGGAAGAGGGTCGGACATGGAAGAAGGCAGACCTCTTTAGGAGTAACGCACCGACTTTCTTTGGGGCGTTGTCAACGTCGGTTAATGGGACGAGTTAGTCTTTCTTTTGGTAGTTAGAACGGAGTGAGCGTTACCTTGCTTTGTTTTGGCTAGTGCTATCGCAATGTAATACGTAACGGAGGATTGAGGGCTTTTTTTTACCCTCTTTCTCTCTTTAATATAAAGTATGCATGCTTGTACGTATTTAAAAAAAAAATCTAAAGGAACTACATCTAACACTCCATTGATTCATGATGATTTAATGATACATGCGATCCAATTTCAAACTAGTGCATCAATCGGGACTCACATGTGTTTCATCCTGGTCGCCGACATGTACATGCAATGTTGAGATGCAACATCGCCGGGTAATCCACACTCATGTCTCCTACATGGCGTGAGAGACTATCCCAGTTGGCCTCGTTACCAAACCGAGACAACGCTCGGGCTAGGTGGATTAGAGGCCAAAACTGCATGTGGAACAGGGCCAAATCCTGGCGGAATTAAGCACATCGACGAGCGAGGTTACTAGCTCGTCGATGAGCAGGTGGTGGGTCAGTCCCCGCGCGGCCGCTGGATAAGATGCTGCATCGACGAGGTGGAACTCGTGCTGGGCGATAGAGGAGCAGCGGCAACGGGCATGGCGAGCTTGGCGATGTGCATGGGACGAAAAGGAGAAATGGAGAAAGTTAATTCAGGAAGAGATTATGAGACGTGGGCCAGAAAATCGGATGGTTAATATCCGGCCTGATTTAAGGGCATCTCTCAGCCGAGAGATCAAATACAAATCGACGTTGTCCGACTAGTCTGACGAATGATTCACATCAGACTACTGTAGGGAAGTGTTTCCCATGACTCATTTATCAACTGAACAAAATCATCTGATCTTCATTTAACTGCCAGGTTACCACTAGTGATTCCCACTAAAGCAGTTTGGAACCTTCTATTCCACTAACGCGAGTATTAGAAAGCAGGCAAACTGCAGTGAAGAGAGAAGCACCAGCAAGGAGATTGTGGTTCCCTATAGGAAACCCAGCATCACATTTCTTTCTCTTTTACTTCAGTGGGAACTAAACAAGACTGCTAAGAGCATCTCAAATAAAAAATATAATTTTAAAGATGTAAAAGTTTGTTGTATAATTTACATCTCCAAAAGAGAGCAAACTTTAACGGCTGATGTAAAATGGAGATGTAAAAGTGTAACTCCAACAGCGGATATAAATTGGAAATGCAAAACCGGCCGGTTGCCACGCGACTGCTGTTCATCTGCGGCCGGACGCATTTGCACATCAAACTTTCATTGTTGTAGCAACAAAAGTGCATCATCGCTCATAGTTTTAAATTCTATAAGCAAAAATCAATTGTGTCAAACAAAGAAATGCACGTACACACAATCAATTACACATTCTATTGGAATCCACAATTGAAACAAAGAAATGCATAAGAATTTTTTCTACCTTTGCGACATATCATGGACGCATCTTCCTTCATGGTCAGTGGGGATAGCGGAGGAGGTAGATGAGGAGCACCGTGGTCTGACGAGGATGTCATGGTTGCCGGCAACTGCAAATCGATCACCGAAAACGACTCCGGCTTGGACATTTTCGTGGGGCGACCTTGGTTCCCTGTCGGGTTGCGGCCTCACGCTGCCGGCCGCTTGACGGTTCCACGGCGAGGCTTGGTGGCCCCTTCTTCTTTGCGGCCTTCGGAGCGACGGCGACCGGCCGGGATGGGGTGAATTGGCACAGAGGCGGCTGCCACGGCAGCATGGAGGCGAAGGCGGTCGCGTTGGGCATAGATGGTACGGAGGCGGCGGCAAGGTGGGTGAGGGCACCAACGGCAGAGTCAAAGAAGGCGGCAGGGTCATTGGCGTCGGCCATGGCGGCGAGAGTCGGGCGGCGGTTGGTCACGCAAAAGGGGGAAAAATGACAGTTGGGCATTTGGCGGGCGGACACGATTTTACATCTCCCGGAGTTGGAGATGTAAATTTGCATCGCAAAATGATATAGTTTACATCTTCAGGAGGTGAAAATGTAATATTTTTTACATCTACATCATCTGTTGGAGCATTGTTTTCTTATGTTTGAAGATGCAAAAGGTAATTATTTTTATATCTACATCATCTATTGAAGATACTTTAAACGTGCCAAAACAAGTGTCGCTGATTTAGTACAAAAGTTGTTCTAAATCAGCGACACTTATTTGGAACGTGGTGAGTACTAAAAGTAGGCAGCACAAGTCACAGACCAACAAGAAAAACCTCCACTTAAATGCTAGTAAAACTACGTTGTCTTCTTCTTCTTGACTAAACAAGCAACCTACTTCTGTCTCTTATTATTTGCGAGGGGCACCCTTGCCATTCTTTGGCTTTGGTTCCACGACTCTGGAGTTCCGAAGGCGGATATCAATTGTGGAGTTGTTCTGGACGTCATGCTTCTCAAGAGTATCTCCAGAAGACAGAATGTGCCCCCTGTAGCAGAGATAGTACACGCCTTCCTTCATCCACAGCCTGTGTCCAATCTTCTTCATGACTTCCTCTATTGTGTTGGACATTAACAGAGACATTGTTAAGCTCTTCCCCTCCCATGTCTTCACCAAGACCTGGACTTTCTGCTGCAACACGAGAATATCATTGTTTTTGACACTCTGATCCTGCAGGGTTTGACCTTCTGCAAGTATCACCTCAACACCGGATTGAGTTCGCATGAGTACATGTGTTGATTCTGGTAAACCCTCCAATGTCTCAATCATCAACTTGACATCAGCAACAGTATACCAGCATTTGACATTTACACTAACAGTTCTTTCACCTCTAATGTTGACAAAAATACCCAGGTTGTCAACCGGGCTAACCAAAACATGAAGTGGCTGCTCATTCCTCAAGTTGCACTGACTTAACAACTGATTGTCCTCAAGCTGTCGACCTGCGCACATCAGGATTTGGTTGTTCATTAGAATTCCCGCTTTCTGTTCAATCTTTGCTTTGACATCAGCCACCCTGTTGGATTTCTTGACATTGAGATTGATGGTCTTCCCAACCGAGGGAATCTTCACAGAAATTTGCATCCCATCAGTGACGTAAAGGTCGACAGAAGAGTTTGTCATGATGCTGTAATCAGAAAGCTTGTCATCATTCTTCAAGTGAACCCCAGAAAAGAACAGCTCTTGCGAGCACTTATCAATCCCCTCAATGGCACTAACTTTAGATTTAATATGATCAACTGTATCGGTGCAGCTCACATCAAGGGAAACTGTTTTCAGCATCTTCACATAGATCTGGACATATGCCAGTGAAGATACTAAGTATTCACAAAGCTGTTAAAATATAACAACTTATCTTCTTGTTAGAAATGCATCAATTTGCAACAAAAGGAAATAATCATAGCAACCAAAGTAGTGCATGCAATTGACACCATATGTAAACCTCAATCAGCGCTGTATGTATGGTTTTCAAGCACTGACCATCTGAACTTTGTTTTTTGCTTTCCTTCTCATCGTACCACTTGGTTATAATTTAAGCAACTCTTGATCCAAGATGCCTAAGTTAAGCATTGCTGCACATGCTGATTGATAATGAGCGATAACAACTAAAGAGTTCCTAATGAGTTCCACAAACTGATTGAAGTAGGCATGTGTCTATGGGGCCAGCAAATTTTGGAGTATTTATTTTTTATTAAACTAGAGTACGGATTACCGAAGAAAACCAACATTATGTATTAGACAAATTCTAACAACTACAAACACTGCAATATAACAGTCTGATGTATTGCTATTTGTTTTCCCTGATCCTGCAGAAACAGAGCCCAGATGGTTAGAATTTATAATTTCAAAATAAATACACATCAGGGCATTTCATATGATATATTTCTGCGTCTCTTTCCTACTCCCTCCGTCCCATAATATAAGAGCGATTTTTGATTTTCTTCTCCCTTTTGTTCTACATATCCTACTGGGGGGTTCCTTCGAGGAGAAGAAACCCAGGTTTGTCAACAGAACGTACAAATCCTCACAGAACACTTCACATGGAAATCACACCACACACGCCCCAGATCGACTCCAGCACCAGTCTCTTCTCGCACGATGTGCCACCAAAGCGACCAGCTACTGCTTCACAGAAAGCACTGTCTTTTAGAGGCCAGGGCTACAAACACACACAAAAAAACATCCTCTTGGAACCGGTCGGATCAGAAAATCGCTACCCATGCGTGAGACCAGGGATCGCGCCCTCGTGTCCCCCAACACAAAAGGGAACGGCGTTCCGCGATTCGCATTCTGCCAACAATCAGACACATTCACAGGCAGATCAACCTAGGGCATACATCCAAAGAGAGTGTTGGGGGGATACGAGCGCAAACCTTGTAGCTTTCCACCGGCTGCTCCTGGTGGGGGTCCATGGTGGTCCGCCGCTTCATCTCTCGGCTCCGGCGCCCGATTGATGGTGCTGAAGGAGTGGAAGCGGCTCGTCGTCTCGGCCGCTCCCCCACTTCGCCGTCTTCTCGGGCCCACTAAGGGCCTGTTCTCTTTAAAGTATTCTGAACCATAGGAATGTAAAAATATGTAGGAATAGGGAACGAGACAACACGGAGGAACTGAAAACAGCGGAAATGAACAAAGATTATGTGTTCGGTGGACGAAGAAAGAGCGCAGAAAGTCCCACTGCTAATCACATACTAGGTGTAGCTATTATGATACTATTTTATATTCATTCTAGCTAGTTCTTCTTTCACATCTCACAACATGCTTTGTTATATTATATTTTATTCACCTTTCCTATGGTTGCCTCGGGCTTTCGTCCAGAAAAATTAGTTAGGATGAATGCAAAGATTCTTGTGAAACCGACACTGTTGGCGAGCCTTTCCTGTGGTATACTGTAGCTAGTTACTTTGAAACGAACACATCAAAAGGAAAATAACCCGTGGAATCAAGGATTCCTTTGAAAAAAGGTCAGGAAACCTGTGAAGCGAACGGGGCCTAAATGCGTAAATGATGGAAGGGTTACCTTGCCGGCAAGGGTCCCCATTCACCCAAATAAGTGATGGAAGGGTACTTTGTAAGATCATTCCCAACAGCTCCCGTAAAAAAACTATCTGTATAGGTGGTTTTCTCTGTTTCCATAAAAACTTACCATAAAGTGGTCTTTGACGGTGGCGTGATGGCGACAGTGAATTCTAGTGGACGGTGGTGGTCGGAAACGGTGGGTGCACGAGTGGGTGGAGCGGTGGCGATTGCGGGTGATGGTGGTCGTCATAGGCGGTGGCGGTTTCGATGGGGCGCGACCGACTCCGATGACGATCCACTGACATGACATTTTTACTTGAAGGATCATCTTCACGGAATTGGAGCCAAAGTTTTGAAGAATTTACGAGATCCTAAAAAAGTTGTACGTTTAAAGGAACCGTTGAAAAGTTTTATTTTGCCCAACTTCTTCTGTAGACCTTGGGAAACTTATAAGAAGCAGAACCCAGAGGTATTTTCCAATAATCTTCGTGTGGATTAATATTTCTGGGTGCCCGAAGGCTACAAAAGGAATTTGCATGTTCTCGGACTTGTCTGGGTGCTTGGACCACGTTGGGTCCGGGTGCCCGGAGGCACCAGAGAGGAGGCAGCCGGCCTCGGCTTGGTCTGGGTGCCCGAGGGTCTCGTCATGTCTCTCTGCCCGGTGCCCGGGGTCTTGACCCCCGCGTGCTCGGGTCCCCCTGCTCTGCCCTACTCCTATTATGTTCGGATGCCCGGGTACTTTGTCGCCCTGGTTCTTGGGGCATTGGGTATTTTCTTTGGCATGTCCGGGCGCCCAGGCACCTTTTGTCCGGGTGCTTGAGGTGGTGGCTATGCAATGGCTCTTTTCGCTTGGGCGGGGGGGGGGGGGGGGGAGGGGATTAAATATCCCCTTCTTCTTCCTAAAACCCTAATCCGGTTGCAAGTTCCCCCCTCCCCCACCATTGTTGACCTCTTGGAGGTTGCTTACTCGTCATTCCTCCTATGATTCTTGATTCTTTTTGAGTGAAAATAGAGAGGAGGTCTAGATCCATATTGCCACCAACCATGTTCTCCTCTAAGTGAGGGGAACCTTGTGGATCTAGATATTGGAGTTCTTTTTTGTTCTCCTCTTTTGTTCATCCTCCCACATTCCTCCATAGCATTTGTTGTTGCATTGAGATTTGGAAAGGAAGGACTTGAGCACTCCTTGCGTTCTTGCCATTGTATTTGGTGCAACGGTTTGAGTTCTCCATGATGATACATGGAAGTGAAAGTTGAGAAGCTTATTAATCTTACATGGAACAAGCAAAAAATATAGATACGTTGGAGACGTGTCAGCATCCCCAAGCTTAATTCCTACTCGTCCTCGAGTAGGTAAATGATAAAAACAGAATTTTTGATGTGGATGCTTGATACCCTAGAGCTCGTTTCTCTTGGGTGCTTAGGCACCCTTGGCAATTGGTGTTGTCGCAAAGCTCATTCATTGTGGTGTAAAGCCTCGAGCACCTCCAATTAAGTTGTAGAGATTGCGTCGGGCAATTTGGACGGATTCAATGACCATCCTCAAGGGTCTCCAATTGTACAGGTTTGATGACCGTCATCAAGGGTCCCTTAGTGGAGTCATGCCACCTTCCATTTTGCAAGGGCGTGAGAAAAATACGATGAGCCCTTATGGTGCTTGGGAGGCATTGTGTGCATCCACACCGCTCTAAGGGAGATTAGCATTCGCATGAGTGTAACTTCAGGATACATCGTCGTCTAAGTGTGCCTCAGTTATCTCTTACCTGATACCTTTACTTATGTAGTTACTTTATGATAGTTTTCATGCTTCAAGTTATATATCTTGTTATCACATGGTCGGTAATCTTGTTTAGCTAAGTTGTTGGTGCACGTACTTGATCCTACACTATTTGGGTTTTGTGCTTGTAAATTAAATGCTAGTGTTATTCCGCATTTTTTCAAGCTTGAACTGTAATTGTTTTGAACCACCTATTCACCCCTTCTAGGCGACATCCACGTCCTTTCACTTATGCCATTCCTTATATCTTTGCAACGTCCAACATACATTTGTTCCACTCGTTTGTCAAAGAAGCAACTTAGTTTTACCTCTTCGTCTATTTCGTTCCAAGATGTCAGGGCGAGATCTCTTGTAAGTGTGGGAGAGTTGTAACAACCCAAGAGCAAGCCTTCCATATTTGTTAAGTATTTTTTGACTTGCGGGCCATGTGATGTTTATTTATTTTATGTGCATCATGCATCATCTCCATAATATTGTTGTGATTGTGCTTGTGTTTGCAACTTCCTCTTCTTCTTTGACCTTTCCATAAACCTCATGCAACTCCCATAAAGCCCATGCAACACTTTCTTCTAAACCCAAATCCAACTTTCAACTTCCTTTAATTTTAATATCGGTTATTTGAGTAACATTTTAGTTGCTCAAGTAAATGTTCATCTTGTGCTCGTAATTCACATTTAATGTGTTGAGCCACCTCCTAAAATATCATATAATTCTAAGTTCATTTTAGTGGATTATAAATTCCCAAGAATTTGAATATTTTCAAACTTGTTCATAAATCCTCAAAGTATTTTTATTAAATTAATCATATTATTATGAGTCTAGATAACTATATCTCCTTGACAAATTCCATCTCTAGCCTTGCTCTTCTTTCTCTCCAAGTCTTTGTTTAGAAACAAAAGAGAAAGAAGGAAAGAAAGGGGGACAGATAAGCCCACAACGCTCGCAGCCCACCCAACTCTCTCCATTTTTATTTTTCGCCGAAGAACCCAGCCACATAGAGGGGCGGACCTAAAACAAAAATCACCCGGTGTCCATGCTTACACCATAAGCGGTGAATACTAAGGGAAATGTACTTAAAAGTAAGACACTCAACAACTTAAAATGTCCAATTGCGAAAAGTCTTACCAAGATAAATTGTTCCATTTCAAATTCTAGCCGATTATGTAAAGTTGAACAGTCAAACATAACAATTCTAAACAATAGAAAGAAATATGATCAACGAAGCAACATGAATTCCCATGTTAATTCCCTGATAATTATGTTATTGCAAGTGCACAACGATTTATTGTGTCTGCAGATGCATCAATAGAAAATAAAGAAATACATCATATTGTTAATCTTTATTGTTTTGAAGTTAAACTTACTAGACATTGTGTCATATTGCTGCCTTGTGCGGTTAAAAAAATCTAAAGTTCCAAATAGATGTGAATCACCGAGGGAAATTATCACAATTCTCAATTGCAATACACTTGAATTTGAAAACTCTAGCCATATAATCTAGGCAAAGAATTATTAGAGAAACCTTTACTAATATGCAATGCCCAATAGGCGTGGGCATGCTGGTGCTGGAGACTATTGAGCGGGCGAGGCATGGTGGCGTAACTAGAGGAAGCGAGCAAGTAGCAACCAATCAAGGGTGAAGGGAGGCGACGCAAACAGAGGAGGGAACACGCAACAACTGAACAGGTGCATGTTACACATGTACATATAGGATAGGATCTAATCGATCAATATAGCTTCTAGCAAGCACACCCTAGATGATTGGCAGCTAGATGGGCCACTGCAGTGTTGAGCGCATGCTCTCATTTGCTCCATTTTCCAATTGGTGTCCCGCATTAGTTTTTACCGGTGTCACAATCCCAAATACGAGCTATATATAGGATTACCGGAACTTCTACCCGGTGTCCAGTGACACTGACTGCATGAACGTAGGTCCGCCCCTGGACACACACAGTGGATCATGTCACTTGTCCCCTTCACCCCCACCTGTCAGCGAGTGGGTTGTAGCCCACATTCCTCCCTTTCCTTCCTTGAACTAAAGCAACAGGGTCCTCCAGGTCCGCTCCCAAGAGCTCGAGTGCTCGCCCATGCCTCCTCCTTGCCTAATCCCATAACCCCTCTCGTCATCTAGAAAAACCCCTCCTCATCCGTTCCCCCTTCCATGACACCTAGGGAAATCCTAGATCTAGCCAATTCAACGGCATCTGACGCCGCCTGAGAGCGCGAACATGGCGTCACCGCGGACATCATCTTCCTCATGCTCCTCTGACTTTTCCAACAGACGTGACATCGTCATATCCTTCGACTACAAGATCTTCTCTATTCGGTGCCAAAAACCCCAGTGACGAAGGACAAACCGTCACCAAAGATCATTTAATGTGACTAGATGTTTCCTCCTGGAGCTGCACCCTCGGCAACTTTGGTGACGTTCTTGGCTGATTTTGACGATGTATTCATCCATCATTAGGCATGTGCATATTTCATGGCGAGTCTAATTGTCGTAATAAATGTTGGTGCATCATTTTTTAAACGTAAATAGAAAAGTAACAAGTAATTGTTTCCAGCTCACTCATTAAGCGGGATCTCTTTGTTAGAATCGAGGGTATATCAATGAGAGGGGGGTGAATGGGAGATCCAATATTTCTTTCGAAAATTCGAATCACAATCAAACACATCAATGGAAAAGACTGAATAGATAGATCACTGTAGGTAGACAATCAGAGCACATAAGAAAGATAAGAGAGGCAGAGATCTAGCCAAGGCTTTCAATACATGATGTGATGTTCTTCTTTTCATAGTAACTCAAAGCTTTTGCAATGACAACAATGGCACATAATGAAGTCATGATAAGCGACATTGCAGAGCAATCATCTAATGATAACAGACTAGTGAATGCTATACGTCATATAAGATATAGAGCGAATGATATCACACTATCCTGATATGAACATGAACATAATATCTACAAATACATGATCGGTTATCATTTGACACACAGAGCTTTGAAGATAAGCTACTGAATGAATTGCAGTAGAAGTAGAAATGGACCAAGGGTGCTCGATGGCGACAGATGATTTGGTAGACCAGTTCACTCTTCTGTAAAAGAGTTATGCCTGGTTGGAGGGACCTGTGATTGAACACATGAACAAACCTTTCTCCGTCCTATTCTCCTTCAACTGGAAGCTAACCAACCTTTGGTTGAATTCACTCAGGGTAGATACTTGTCAGCGATCTCCCAACCTTTGAAAGACTTTGTCATGAATCAAAATTACTCTTGGCTGCTGAAGACTTTGCTTGGTGAAGACAACTACTCTTCGACACTCAAGCCGGCACTTATCCGTCTAGAGACCATGCAATTCTCAAGAGTAAAGGTCACAAGACTTTAACTCAGATATGATGTGATGCTTAACCACTATCTAAGTTTTGTCTCTTGATTTTCTCTCAATGGATTTAGAATCAAATATCTCAAGAGGGGTGCTTAATCAATCTTTCCAGGATTCTCAAGAGAGTGGCTATTATAACCGCAACCTTCCCATAAGGAAAATTACCAAACTATACACGAAGCCCAACAAATGGCCAACCGACACATCTTCAACAGTCATATTTTGAGCATAACAGTAACTTTCCTTGTGGAGCAAGTAAAGCTAACTCCTCGGTCCAAAGATATCTCTTGTAGCAAAAAAGAACTACGTATCTTGCTGGCAAGTAATCATTTGGAGCACAAAGAGATTTCTCTTAGTCTTTCATAGGTTTTGGCTAAGCGTCAATCTCTTCACACATTCTTCTTGGTGCTTTATCTTCTTGAGATATGCCTTCTCCTTATCTGCAACGCAGATGATCTTTGTTGAAGTTCTTCGAACTTATGTACTCCATGGACTATTTCTCTGTGTGCATTAACAAATATATCAGTCATAGTTGGGTTTGTCAATAATCTCCAAAACACAAGGGGCAATCAATTGCACCAACAATCTCTCCCTTTTGGATGATTATTGAAAAAACAAAACACATTGAAGGATTAGAGGTAAGGGTGACTAATAATGTGTGTAGAAAGAATTTCTGAAGATAAAGTACGCCCCCTTGAATGAATGCATCTTACTGGAAGTTTTGATAGATGAAGTTCTACATGCTTAGTGAGCATGGGGGAGATATAAGTCTTCGATGGAGTGGCATTGAGATATGATTCGAGGAAATAGGATCTGTCAATGCACTCGAAGATATGCAAGAGAGGTTTTCATGAGAGACAAGCCTTTGAAAAAGATTTGGTTCAAGAATATGAATAATTTGAAATGATTTGTCGCAGAAAATAAGGAGTGATTTTTTCCTCCGAATATCATTTTTTTCATATCCACTCTTTATAGAACTTCTCCTGTATGTTAATTTGTATGAACAAGAAGTCAAGCAAGAGGAAAAAAAATATTTTAGTGTGTCATAAGTCTTATGAAGCATTTTCTTCTACACAAAGATTTTAATGAACAAGATTAGGGCAAACGAACCAAAAAAATTCGAGGCGAGGAAAGTATAACTTTGTTGAGAGAACCATGATTTTTGAGTTCATCTTTAAAGACTTTTCTCTTGGAAGTTAGATATTTTGAATATAATCAGGGCAAGAGAGAGATAAATATGAGCATAATGCCTTAGCATCCTTTGTGATACCACCTGCAAAAGTAGATATAGTAGATATAACATTGCAGGGGGGTTATTAACATTAAATGCCGAGATGTTCACCAATACCACATGCGGTACTATAAAGTTTCAGCGACCCAACGGAAATAGTTCAATGAAAATGTTTTTGAAGAAAGCAAACGATGAATAAAAATCAAATGCGCAAAAGACCCACACATGTAACCTCTCAATGTTCATCTCCCCCTTTTTGTCGAAAAGTGGTAAAAAGGAACAAGACAACAGGAGGAACTACTCGTTCGAAGAATCATCGGGACTTGAACCGTTTGGCGAACCAAATCAAGCAATGGTCAAGGAAGAAGTAGAAGTAGGAGCAGGGCTAGCTTTGGCTTCGGAAGTGCGGTCTGATTTTCCTAGCACGACGGTAGCTACAGCGTCATCGAGTTCATCATCTAGCTCTAGGAATATAAAATCTTCCGAATAAGTTCTTTGTGGCAGCACTGGAATTTTTCTTCGCAGCGGAGGAACTACAAATAAGTCTAGATAGTCATATTCTTTGTCAATTCCTTTGGCATGAAGCTGATCACGAGTGTAATGCTTCTGAAGAAGAGTCCAACTGTGTTTCTTCTCTTCCTTAGCTAAGAGCAGAGCTTGACGAACATAGTTATGGAGATAATTCACTTAAATCATCATTTGGACCTTTTCTTTTTGGCCAGTCTTGATACCTCTCCAAGTTTGGCCGAGTCCGAAGACAAATTTCATACAATGATGGATTTTCTTCCTTGGGAATATCAATGACAACCTGCTTGACTTTTAGTGCAGAAGTTGTAGCATTTACTCCAGAGACAACCCAGGCTTTGCCTTTGTTGTTATCCTTGATAATCGGAAGAGTATCGCGGGAAATAGGAATATAAACTTTCGGCACTTGTCGGCAAAAGTATTTCTTCCCAGTTAGCTGATCGATTGTATACTGAATCCATGGAGCATATGGTTTGAGAGCTTGAGGCTTATCAACATCATACACTAAGTTTCGAAGCAGTAGATCAAGTAGATCAAACTGAATGCCAACTGATATGGATTGCAGTGTATTTCACACAATTCCTTCAATGGAATTAGGTTTGTTGGTTGGGGTGAGGGAATTGCACAGAATGTGAACGAGCACTGAGTTATCATTTTTCAAATTCTTTGGGCACGTTTCAATGCAAGTATCTCCAACCTTCTTAGGGTTCATCAGCATGTGAAGTGGTTGGGAATCACCTTTGTGGTGATATCTCAAGGAGAATAGGGTGAGCCTTCATGGCATTGGTGTGCCTTCGTGGTAACATCTACATGTCTAACTGTTACTAACTTCCCTCCAAGAAAGTGAACATCGGGATACATCCTCGTCTCCGTGACTTCTTGATAATCCCTAACCGCATCTCCTTACTTTTGGCTTACTTTGGTCACTTCATGTTGCATTCTCTATATCTCATTATCCTCATTATATTGTGTTGGCTATTAATTTCCTTATAGAGATTATTTAGGCCTGCACTTTATATTCCGCAATTCATAAGTTCATAACTGCTACTATTGATATATCTTATGATTAGTGTGAATTGCTAACTTGTGTCATACACTTCCCTATCTTATGATATTGCTCACGTAAGTTTGTGAAGCTTACTTGTGCTTGTTAGCATCGTTGTTGTGCTCATATCATTTAGATTAAGTTGTTGGTGCACTTAGTTGAGACGATTATATTTAGGATTTGTACTTGAAAAGTATCATATTACTTTATTTTTGTATTAGGATTAAGCCAAATTTGTGGAAGTTTTTAAAACACCTATTCATCCCCTCTAGGTGACATTGTGGTAGTTTTGGGATCATGACAATCACAGTGTCATTCTAGGCAGGAGGCATAGTAAAAGTATCAACTACTTGCAGAACTTCCTCAATTAGATCATCCCTCAACATTGGGTAAAATATTTTATAGAAGATTTCATGAAGCCCATCTGGTCCGAGTGCTTTTAAATCACTAATGTCAATCAAGGATTTACGTACATCTTTAGGAGTATAGGGGGTGAGTAGGACATTATTCATCTCGGTAGACACTCTCCTCCCAGCAATGGATACAACCTCCTTTTTAGGCCGCGAAAATTCTAAGGTAAAATGGTTAGTAAAGTATCCTATGATATGATCCTTCAATTTTGTGCCTTGCCGCCAAACCCTAGAATCATCTAGAAGCTTCTTAATATTACTTCCTTTTTCCTGGTCATGGCCGCGTTATGAAAATAGGTATTTAATTCTCCATGCATCAACTAATTTTCTCGACCTCTTTGTAGCTAGAAAATTTATTCTTTATCTAACAGGTTCTCAACAAGCACTACAATTTCCCTCTGTCAAATCGAGAGTCACCATTCAAAGGGACACACCTCTATTTTTCTATTTATTTTATTTTATTAATTCTCTATTTCTCCCCTTCGGAGTTTTGCTATCCCTAGAATGAAGATTGGCACACATTTCCCGAGTTCTCTCAGGCCAATCCCAACCATCTTGGCCTTTTTTCAAGATGCCTCAACAATTTCAACATTGGTCTCTTTTTTAAGCCACCTTGATTCGGATTCTTTTGCACATATTTTCAGGTGACTAAACATGCTACCTACAAAATGATCCATATCGAATACCAATGGATGATGGTCATAGTGTATGTGCTTTTCATTAATAACTGCCGTTCGAGGGTATTTAGTTGCCCACTTCACATTGCAAACTGCCCGGTCAAGAGTTCCCTCATTTCACCTCTTCTCTAAATAAAAGGGTTTCCTATGGACCACATATCATCCAGGCCACACTCCATGAGACAATCATGAAATTCCTTCATCATTGCATTTGGTATCAAATTACCACCCTTCTTTTCCTAAGAATACAATACTCCATTAAAATATGCGAGGATCAGCCAGGGGCGAGTTCCCTTATTATGCAAATTGCAGATATCCTCACAAGACAAATTAGATACATTCAAATCCATGTAACCATAAAAATCAATGAAACGCGACTATACAACATCATCATCCATGAACATAATTATAATGAAATTGGCATACACATAGTTTAATTTGACTTTATTCACTTTATGAAAAAAATGAGGCCACTAGACATCATATCAAAGTTTAACACACGACACAACTCATCAGCTTTATATTTACTCTAATAGGAAAATCAAATTTGCCTTAGTGCGCTCTTGGAGATCCAAGTGATCATGGGATCTTGATCATAGGCCGTTTTTTGTTTTGTTTTCTACTACGTTTTCCAACAGGTTTTTCTAAAAAGTTACGACTTCATTAATGCAACTCTGAGTGTATTTTTTGTGGAAGCTCAAGCTTTGAGAGATGGCCTGTTATTCGCCAGTGATTTTGGTTCCAACCAGATTTACCTGGAAACTTGTAGGATCGAAAGTAGGTCTAGAGGGGGGGTGATTAGACTACTTGACCAATTAAAAATCTACCTTTCCCCAATTTTTAGTGTTGGAAGATTTTAGCATTCATAGCAAGTCAAGCACACCCTACACATGCATGTCTACGAGTATAGAAGCAGAAAGTAAAGACAGGCATGAGTAGTAAAGGAAGGGTAGGAGGATCAAACACAATTTGGAGACACGATAATTTTTCCCGTGGTTTGATAGGTGGTGCTATCATACGTCCAAGTTTATGGAGTCTTCAACCCACGAAGGGTAACGGCCGCGAGAGTCCACGGAGGGCTCCACCCATGAGGGTCCACGTAGGAGCAACCTTGACTATTCCATAACGGCTTCCGTCCACGAAGGACTAGGCTCACTCGAGGTAGATCTTCACGAAGTAGGTGATATCCTTGCCCTTGCAAACTTCTTGGTTCACTCCACAACATGAAATAGGAGGCTCCCAAGCGACACCTAACCAATCTAGGAGGCACCACCCTCCAAAAGGTAATAGGCTCAATAATGTCGATGAACTCCTTGCTCTTGTGCTTCAACATGATAGACTCCTCAACACACAATCACTCTCTCACAGATTTGGCTATGGCGAAAGAGATTGATTGGGTGGAAATCAACTTGGGGAGGCTAGAGATCAACATTCATATGGTTGGAATGGAATGTCATGATCTCAAAACATGAGTAGGTGGCTCTCTCTCAAAAAATCAGTTGGTATGAGTGGGGAACAGTTTTGAGTGCTTCTCTTTCGAGTGAGTGGTGGTGGAGGGGTATATATAGGCATGTCCAAAAATCCAACCACTACACCTTAAGTGACCAACTCGGTGACACCGATGTGTGAATCTCGGTGGTACCGAGTTGCTCCAAAGGTAGCAACTTTTGAATCTCGATGAGACCGATACATAAAACTCGGTTGTACCGATCAGGTGACCAATGGTCAGATTGCCAGACTCGGTGGCGCCAATTCAACAAACTCGGTCGGACCTATTTTGTGAATTTGCGTAATAGGAAGTTGGCAACACAAACTCGATGGCACCAACGTGGATTCAGTTGCACCAAAAGGTTAGGGTTTGGCTTGAGTCTGAGAATCGGTGGCACCGAGTGGAAAGTGTTGGTTGCACTGATTTTGAATATTTGGCTTTGGCTAGACTTTTGTGGAAGTGCTTGTGGGTGTATTTGGTGACACTTGTGCACGTATGAGCATTTTGTTCACCAACAATACCTTACCCCCTTTTCGTAGTATTGGCTTTCCTATGGACTCAAAGTGATTTCTCACAAAGTAAAATGTAGAGTCCTCTTCCTTGAAGCTTTGCCAACCTATTTCCTTGCATCTTGGGGTATCTCCACAATCCTTTTGCCATCCCTATCATTGAACTTTTCTTGAAATATGCTTAGTGGAAACGTTAGTTCAATGACATATATGTTGTTATTAATTACCAAAACCACCAAGGGAGCAAATGTGCTTTGAATCTCCCCCTTTTTGGTAATTGATGACAACATATAGATCAAAGCTTCGACATATGATATAATCAATTAATATAATCGTCGCTTTGAGAAGTATGTGATAAGCAAGAGTTCCACCTAAATTTGTGCATTATTTTAAAATTTGCGTTTGAATGCAAATGCACAATCGCTTAGGTACATGGGGCACTTCTTCCATGTCACGTACATTTCGGTGGTGTGCGAGAATAATAAGAGTTAATATCATAGCACAACACATCAAGCAAAGTGAATGATCATCTTATAACCATTAAAAGTATAGGAAATAGTAGCAACACACATTAAAGCGTATGATCAAACACCAACAAAAGTATAACACAAGCAACCAAAAGACCAAATGTTTTTGAAAACAACAATAAAACCAATGCTCTCCACTCGAAGCCTAAAGATCTATATACAACTTCTCCCCCTTTGGAAACAAGTTACCAAAATTTTCAAAGAGATATAGCTAATCATTCTTCTGAGGCTGATATCCTCTCGTGGTCGATGTCATAGTCGAGAGAACTGCGTGGGCGAAGACTTCTGCAGATGTCATGGATGGAGTTGGAGTAGCAACTAGAGGCACTGGAGGAGCTGATGGAGCTGAAGTTACTGTATTCTCAAAGATCCTCACAAGACTGTTCTGGTTCTGTAGTATGTCCTTGATGTCCTTCTGCATGCCTTGAACTGTTGAGATCAAGAGATCCATCTGCTCATTCCTAGATCTAGGGACTGGAGCACTAGTGGCTCTAGCGGCCTCTGCCTCTTCTTGTGCTGATGTCTACTACATAACCTTCTTCTTGTAGACTCGTGTTGGGCCTCCAAGCGTAGAGTTTTGTAGGACAATAGCAATTTTCCCTCAAGTGTATGACCTAAGGTTTATCAATTTGTGTGAGGTGTAGGATGAAGATGGTCTCTCTCAAACAACCCTGCAATCAAATACAAGAAATCTCTTGTGTCCCCAACACACCCAATACAATGGCAAATTGTATAGGTGCACTAGTTCGGCGGAGAGATGGTGATACAAGTGCAATATGGATGGTAGATATAGTTTTTTGTAATCTGAAAATATAAAAACAACAAGGTAACAAATAGTAAACAACGAGCAAAACGTTGTATAAATGCTTGGAAACAAGGCCTAGGGTCCATACTTTCACTAGTGCAATTTCTCTCAACAATATTGACATAGTTGAATCATATGTAAGTACCTCTCGTGCGACAAAGGGTTCACTCCAAAGTCACAAATAGTGGAGAACTAACGAAGAAATTATTGTAGGGTACGAAACCACCTCAAACTTATCTTTTCCAATCAATCTTATGAGCTATCCCTATAAGTCTCACGAACAACCCTAGAGTTTGTACTAAAATAATACCTTAAGACACACATCAACCAAAAACCTAATGTCACCTAGATACTACAATGTCACCACAAGTACCCATGGGCTTGATTATACGATATGCATCACACAATTTCAGATTCATCATGTTCAATCCAACACAAAGAACTTCAGAGTGCCCCAAAGTTTCTACCGGAGATTCAAGACGAAAACATGTGCCAACCCCTATGCATAGATTCCCAAGGTCACGGAACACGCAAGTTGATCACCTAAACATACATCAAGTGGATCAATAGAACATCCCATTGTCACCACGGATATCCCATTACAAGACATACATCAAGTGTTCTCAATTCCTTAAAGATTCAATCCGATAAGAAAACTTCAAAGGGAAAACTCAATTCATAACAAGAAGATAGGGAGGGGAAAACTCCATATGATTCATCTATATCAATAAAGCCCGCGGTACATCAAGATCGTGCCATCTCAAGAACACGAGAGAGAGAGAGAGGGAGATCAAACACATAGCTACTGCATGATGAAGATGGCCTCCAGTGATGGTTTCCCCCTCCGACAGGGTGCTAGAACGGGCTCCCGATTGGTTTTTCGTGGCTCTGGAAGCTTGCGGCGGTGGAACTCCCAATCTAGGTTTCTTTTCGGAGGTTTCTATATTTATAGGAATTTTTGGCTCCGATCTCACGTCAAGGGGGGGCACGAGGCGGTGACAAGCCTGCTAGGCGCTGCTAGGGGGGTGGCCACGCCTGGCAGGCTTGTGACCTCCTCGTGGTTCTTTTGGACAAACTCAAATTCTTCGGGGGTCTCTTTTGGTCCAGAAAAAATCATACTAAATTTTTAGCCCATTCTGAGAACTTTTATTTCTGCACAAAAAACGACACCATGGTAGTTCTGCTGAAAACAACGTCAATCCGGGTTAGTTCTAATCAAATCATACCAAAATCATATAGAATTATTGTAATCATGGCATGAATATTTCATAAATTATAGATACATTGGAGACGTATCATGTGCCTGAGCTGCAGCTGATGTGGGATGTTCTGGGTCCATCACCACAATGTTGTCCTCTAAATTTGGCTGTAGGGGCAAATGGGGTCTGTCCAGAGCAAATATGTGCTTCTCGAGCTTGGAGTTGATGAGCATCTGAATGCAGGGTGCATAGCAGCATGAGCGCTTCTGATCAGCAGCAACCCTCTTCACTGTCTCCACAGCCGGATCCATCACTCTGAATCTCTGATGCTGGTCAATATGAAGCCGCAAGTTGATGGAGTAGCCTCGGATCATCTTCTCGTCTCCTCACTTAGGCATGAAGGTATGCCTCAGAATAATGTTGATGGTACGGAGACCTACCTGGAGGTGATAGATAGATCCTAGCTTGTGGGACTGGAGATGTACAGCAGGAATAGCATTGTACATATCCTTCATGGTATTGTGGTTTGCCTCGGACTCTGACTACACACAGATATCTCCATCTGTACCTCTAGGACTCCTAATATGGCAGCCCATTCATCATCAGTTGACCCATATCTTGCTCCTTCTGTCATCCATACAATCCTACCATCTCCATAGAAGTGAGCAGTGAAGTAGAATTGCATGATCATCTCATCGTTCCGTGCAGTAAACTCTTTGCCAACAAACTCATCAAGACCAATGCAGTGGAAGGTGTCTTGCACACATGGGGAAATAGTCTTGGTTTGCCTTGATATACTTCTAGTCAACATATCTCATGTCACTCACATCTGGACTCTTTTCAAGCAGCACAGTCTCATAGAAATCATGTTGCTCCTTGGTGTAGAACATGTAGTCCACAATTGTCTTCCTCCTCTGACAGTAAGGATCAATGGCTCTCCACTCTCTCAAACCTGCATCCTTCTTCTTCTTCTTCATATCCGCAGCTAGTGGATGGCTGGCATTATGCTCCGGAAGGTGTGGTATGAGCTTCATCAATGCAGACATGGCATCCTCGTCCATATCTCTGGAGGTAGATCCAAGGTTCTTCTCAGAAGCAGGAATATGCCTAGATGTCCTCTTGGACTTGTCAGCGGCAGTCTTCTACAGGGCAGACTTGGTGCTCTTGGAGGGATCTTGCTTTGGCATAGCATCTGCCAAAAGCTTCTTCTACTTCTTCTTGAGAGGGACCTTGACAACTTGCTCCTCCTCCTCCTCAGCAGCACCAGCAGTCTCCTCTGGGTCAACATACATGGAGGTAGCCCTACCAGTCACATAGACAATCCTCTTTCTGGCATTCTTCTTCTCTTCTGCCTTCTTAGGCATGGACCTCCTTGCGGGCTCAATGGTCATGGTATCCCTAGCACTCTCAGGTGCTCTCATAGCCTCTGGAGGGGAATATGTCTTGCTGACAATTCTCTTGGAAGATGTGGCTTCATTTGTAGACTTCCTGGCAGCCATGTCTTGCTTCTTGGCAAGAACATCCTCTGGCAAAAAATTTGAATCCTCCTCATCTGCATTCAGCTTCTTCCTGGTCCTAGTAGCAGCCTTGGGAAACCCATGAGAACTGGGGGTGCCAAGGTCTGAAGAAGAGCTGGACTTGGGACTAGTGCCTGAACTCATGTCAACATTCTGCTCCTGCAAATTCTGATTGTCTTCAGCATCTGACATATCTGACCCTGTGAATAGAGTGTAGAAGAGTAGAAGAAGATAAGTCATCACAAAATGCAGCTATTTTTGAAAGTTTGAACAGAAAGTTCGTAGATGTAGTTCACTACAAAAAGGAATTTTGGTGTCATCGAGTCAAAACTTTCGGTGCTGTCGATATGCACAATACCCTTAACAGAGACTTGGCAGTAGTTTCGGTCTGACCGAAAACTGCCACTCGGTCTCACCGAGTACTGTCCTCAGTAGCTCAAAAAGGAAATCGGTGGAACCTATGTTTTTGACTCGGTATCACCGAGAT
The DNA here is from genome assembly GCA_022496015.1 of Hordeum marinum. NCBI lineage: Eukaryota > Viridiplantae > Streptophyta > Magnoliopsida > Poales > Poaceae > Hordeum > Hordeum marinum. The sequence continues at coordinate 220,940,522 of CM039672.1, forward strand.
GCGATTTTGCGGGCAACTAAACCTAAAAAATTTGGTTCGCTAATCTAATGAGATTTTCTGTGGATGGGGATGTTTGCAAACGGTGGATAGAAGATAAAATCATCTACAATGCGCAAGATTTATATGGGGAGCGCAAGGAGGGCCAAATCCATACCCTAGCTCGGTGATGGATCTGCTACGGTGGCGGTGGGGGTATTGATTCCGTCAGTGGCATCGATTCCCAGCGGTGGAGATGCTCAGGGAAGCAAGGCAATGACCAGGGGTCACGAATCGGCAGCGTAGGGCTTTGGAGGGTGACGGTTTGAAGAAATTTTCAAAGGTCGGGTCCGCCTCATTATATACCCTTGGTTGTTGGTGACACCGATTCCAAATTTTCGGTGTCACCGAGTTCCTCAATTGTCAGTTGACAGGGAAACTCAGTGTAACTGAGAATATGGAATTGGTAGTACCAAGATTGAAAAACCAGATCTACCTTAGGCATTCGGTGATACTGAGATTTTGGGTTGGTTCCATCGAGATGCACTTGGGAGGTTTTAATGGTCAGTCCTTTGTCGATACGGAACTCCGAGTGCTCCTCACACAAAGAGATCAAAAAGTACTTGTTCAAATTTTGTGATGCAGCATGAATAGAATATGAGGTGATAAAGCATAGATAGCTAGAGGAGTGGTCCTAGGCATTCTTGTTCATCCAATTGGCAAAATAAAAATAAAAATGACATATAGCAACAATTGGATGTCCTCGAATGAGAAAATAAATGCAGACCAACATGCTCACACAATAAGATGTCGAATGAAATCATGGAAACCATTCACAAACACACTAGCATCTATCAAGCACTTTGGCGATGACAGAGCCATCTATATATGAGTATGTTGACTTAGGAGCCAAGTAAGAATACTTGATCATAGGTCATACTCGCCGTTTAAGCACAAGTGGGGTTACCACTTTCACATAAAGCATTTAATGTTGTCACATACTATGAGATGCTTTGACTCAAGTCTTAGAGTAAACCTCCCCCTTGATGTGACATCCCCTCATAGGAGGGATAAACTAACCTTGGGTTTTGTCGATGAAGACTTCATGTCGGTGAAGTAGTGGTGGATGCTCAATATTGTTGAAGATCACCATGAGTTGGGAGCATCCTTGTTGTTTCATTACCCTTCTCACCTACATGGGTTAGTCCCAACACACAGGAGACAAATACAAGGATATCTATGGACATGGAGTGCAAAGCATACATAATGATGTCCATTGATTTGTTGATTACCTTGTCCCTTGCTTACCTTTGAGGGAATGTGTGACTCCTTGAACTATTTCATGATGTTGATATTGATTGCAACTAGTTCTTGCCAATAAGAAATATCAGTGAATTTTATTGGCGGAGTCACCCCTCAAGAACTTCTCTAGTTCTTCTTCTTGGGGACCCACATCAAGTTGATGGGGATCCTTGGTGTTGAAGTAGCACTTGTAGAAGTTGAGCTTGTAGTAGCCTTGGGAACCCACTTCACCATAGCTAGGGATTCATCTTCATATGAGTCAATGTCCTCTTGAAGCTTATTCTTGCCCTTGAGCTTGGGGTCTTGTGGTGGAAGGTCATCTTGAGTTTTTGTTCCCTTGGGGAGAGTATTTTCATACTCCCCCTTTTGAGGAACAAACTTGGGCTTGGGGTATTGACCTTATTCCCATTCAACTCCATTAGCGCTGAAGTAGCCAATGACATGGTTCTTCCGGTATCCTCCGTGCTTGTGTATAATCTCCTCAAATTGTTTGCACCCGGTAAGACTCTTGTAGATACCTTTCTCTATAATCCCCTTCAAAAGTTCATTTTCTTGCTCAAGTGTAACTTGGCTAAGAGAAGAGTTAGTGGGATCAATATAACTATTAGAAGCAATATCATTGGATTTATCATTCTTATTGCTACTAGTTGAAGAACCTTTCTTGCCTTTGTTATTAGTTTGCTTAGTCTTAACTTGTGGCATGAACGCATACAAGAGAAGTCGTTTGGCTAGATAAGAGGAAGTCTTCTTTCGAAGATCGTCATTGATAGCTTTAAGGAACTCATGCGCTTGCTCTAAATTGAGCTTCTCAAAGCAGAGCTTCTTATGTGTCCTTTCAAGCTCTCTATGATCTTGTAGAGTAGACTCATGAGCTAACCTAAGAGTGTTTAGTTCTGGAGTTAGTCGCTCTATTTCCAACTTATCATCATCACACGACTTATCTTGACTAGAGAGATTACTAGCAATTTCATCTTGACTAACGTTACTAGATTTGCCAAATAGCAAGTCATCTTCAATTAACAAGTCATCCTCATGACTATTGAAATCAAGATACTCGTGTGTGATACCTTGGGGCCTTTAGCCATGAAGCAACATGCACTCCCTTCATTTGGTGAGTCAAATATGTCGTAGGAGTCGGTTGTCACTAGTGCAAGTCTGGCAACACCATCTTCATTCATAACGATCATCTCTACTCCTTATCTCTCTTCGAGGTGACTCGTCTCTTGAGCTTCGTCTTCTCAGTGACTCTTCTTTCCTTTTGTAAGGAGCTATGCATTCATTGGAGTAGTGTCCGGGCTTCCGACAATTGTAGTAGTTTTGGTCACGACTTGACGAACGCCTCTCTTCATATCTTGAGTTGGAGCTTCGATCTTTGCCTCTATTCTTGTCAATGTTGAGGATATCACTTATCGTTATCATCTCGGTCAGCTGGGGGTTAGAGATTAATCAGAAAATGGTCGATTAATTGATTTTATCGGTCGTCTATTAATCAACCATTTTTTGCAAATCTCACGTTCCTAACACTGAAATATGCTATATTTAACAACAAAAATATATTGAACAAAAGTGTTGCCTTGACTCCTAGCCTCCGAATCCTCGTATAATGACAAACCAAATAGGAAAATAGTACATATCGTTAACAAAGTCCAAAAAACATAAATAAACATAATTTTTGCAAGAATTGTGCTAGGAATAGGACTGATTTATCGGAAGATTCCTGATAAATCACAAGTCAAAGAGATAAATCGGCCCAAAAGATAAACGGTGAAGATAAGGTATAATCTTATCGATCACCCCACGAGTAGCGATAAATCGAATGATAACTAATTGAATCGGAATATTTTTTGAACATTGATTCTTGTAGAACTTGTTGAATTTCTTGACCATAGGGCTTATCTCGTCATTTCTGAAAAGGTTTTCGCTTGAAGTTGCGAGAGCATCACTTGTGGCTTTGTAAGCACCGCTAGACTTGTGATCAAGCTCTTCCTTGTCCTTGAGTGTCAATGATTCGTCTCCAACGTATCTATAATTTTTGATTGTGTCATGCTATTATATTATCTGTTTTGGATGTTTTATATGCACCAATATTCTATTTTATATTATTTTGGGACTAACCTATTAATCTAGAGCCTAGTGCCAGTTTTTGTTTTTTTCTTGTTTTTGAGTATTGCAAATATGGAATATTAAACGGAGTCCAAACGGAATAAAATCTTCACGATGCTTTTTTCTGGGACAAAAGAGATCTACCAGGCTTGGAGTGCAAGGCAAGGAAGCTGCCAGGAGGTCACAAGCCAGGGGCGCGGCCACCCCCCTGGCCGCGCCTGACAGGCTTGTGACTCCCTGGCAGGAGTCCTAGCCCTATTCTTCGTCCTATAAATACCCAAATATTCCCCCAATACCAAAAAGAGCCACACAAATACTTTTCTACCACTATAAGCCACCATTCCCGAGAGATCCAATCTTGGAGCCTTTTTCGGTAATCTGCCGGAGGGGGATTCAATCACGGAGGGCATCTACATCAACTCCATTGCCCCTCCGATGATGCGTGAGTATTTCACCACAAACCTACGGGTCCATAGCTAGTAGCTAGATGGCTTCTTCTCTCTCATTGTGCTTCAATACCATGTTCTTCATGATCTTCATGGAGATCTATCCGATGTAATACTCTTTTGCGGTGTGTTTGTCGAGATCCGATGAATTGTGGGTTTATGTTCAGGTTATCCATGAATATTATTTGAGTCTTTTCTGAATTCTTATATGCATGATTTCATATCTTTGCAAGTCTCTTCGAATTATTGGTTTGGTTTGGGCAACTAGATTGGTAATTCTTGCAATGGGAGAAGTGTTTAGTTTTGGGTTCAATCTTGCGGTGTCCTCACCCAGTGACAAAGTAGGGGTAGCGAGGCACGTATTGAATTGTTGCCATCAAGGGTAACAAGATGGGGTTTTCATCATATTGCTTGAGTTTATCCCTCTACATCACATCATCTTACTTAATGTATTACTCTGTTCTTCATGAACTTAATACTCTAGATGCAGGCAGGAGTCGGTCGATGTGTGGAATAGTAGTAGATGCAGAATCGTTTCGGTCTACTTGACACAGACGTGATGCCTATATGCATAATCATTGCCTTGGATATCTTCATAATTATTTGCTTTTCTATCAATTGCTCGACAATAATTTGTTCACCCACCGTGATACTTTCCTTCAAGAGAGAAGCCTCTAGTGAAACCTATGGCCCCCGGGTCTACTTTCCATAATATATTTTCAGATCTATAAACCAAAAATACCAAAAATACCTTGCTGCAATTTATTTACTTTTTTACTTTCCGCAATCTTTTACATCTATGTCTATCAGATCTAATCCTTGCAAATAACCGTGAAGGGATTGACAACCCCTTTATAGCCTTGAGTGCAAGGATTTGATTGTTTGTGTAGGTGCATCCATTGTGACTTGCTTGTTCCTCCTACTCGATTGATACCTTGGTTCTCATCAACTTAGGGAAATACTTATCTACTTCGCTGCATCACCCTTTCCTCTTCAAGGGAAAACCAACACACGCTCAAGAGGTAGCAGTCATCTCATGAGCAACAATCCTTTTAATTACTTCCGTTTGCTTGAGATGTTTGTAGTTGGGCATAATTTGGATCAATGTGCATACGGTGTCATATCGATCATCCAAAGCTCAAAGTATCTTCTTGATGATGAATTTGTTGAACATTTCTTTGCTTCCTAAGCCGAAAGTCTCATTGGTGATGAGAGCCAGCCTAGAGTACATCTCAGCGACTCCTTCACCATCCTTCATCTTCAACTTGTCAAGCTGAATTTGAACAACATCCAACTTGGATTCTCTCACGGATTCGGTACCTTCATGCATATAAACCAAAGTATCCCAAATATCTTTTGCATTCTCAAGACGGCTGATTTTGTTTAATTCTTAGGGGCATAGGCAGTTGAAGAGAATGTCACATGCTTAAGCGTTCAATTGCAACATCTTCAATTCATCCACAGTCGCTTCTAGATCCAGTTCCCTTCCATCCGCAAAGAATTCTCCTTGCAATCCAACACGAACAACATCCCAAACGGCGGGGTTATGACAAAGAAGATGCATTTTCATTTTGTACTTCCAACTAGAAAAATTAGTGCCAACAAAGTACGGACCTCTACGGTGATAATTTCCCTCACTAGATGCCATACTCTCCTTGGTTGTGAAACCAATGCAATAGAGACCAATGCTCTGATACCACTTGTAGGATCGAAAGTAGGTCTAGAGGGGGTGATTAGACTACTTGACCAATTAAAAATCTACTTTTCCCAATTTTAAGTGTTGGTAGATTTTAGCATTCATAGCAAGTCAAGTGTACCCTACACATGCATGTCTACGAGTATAGCAGCGGAAAGTAAAGACAAGCATGAGTAGTAAAGGAAGGGTAGGAGGATCAAATGTGATTTGGAGACACGATGCTTTTTCCCGTGGTTTCGATAGGTGGTGCTATCGTACGTCCATGTTTATGGAGTCTTCAATCCACAGAGGGTAACGGTCGCGAGAGTCTATGGAGGGCTCCACCCATGAGGGTCCACGAAGGAGCAACCTTGACTATTTTATAACGGCTTCCATCCACGAAGAACTAGCCTCACTCGGGGTAGATCTTCACGAAGTAAGCGATCTCCTTTCCCTTACAAACTTCTTGATTCACTCCACAACACAAAGTAGGAGTCTCCCAAGCGACACCTAACCAATGTAGGAGGCACCACCCTCCAAAAGGTAATAGGCTCGATAATGTCGATGAACTCCTTGCTCTTGTGCTTCAAGATGATAAACTCCTCAGCACACAATCACGCTCTCACAGATTTGGCTATGGTGAAAGAGATTGATTGGGTGGAAAGCAACTTGGGGAGGCTAGAGATCAACATTCATATGGTTGGAATGGAATGGCATGATCTCAACACATGAGTAGGTGGCTCTCTCTCAGAAAATCAGTTGGTATGAGTGGGGAATAGTTCTGAGTGCTTCTCTTTCGAGTGAGTGGTGGTGGAGGGGTATATATAGGCATCTCCAAAAATCCAACCGTTACACCTTAAGTGACCAACACTGTGACACCAATGTGTGAATCTCGGTGGTACCGAGTTGCTCCAAAGGTAGAAACTTTTGAAATTCGATGAGACCGATACATAAAACTCGGTTTCACCAATCATGTGACCAACAGTCAGATTGCCAAACTCGGTGATGCCGATTTAACAAACTCGGTCGGACAGATTTTGTGAATTTGTGTAACAGGAAGTTGGCAACCCAAACTCGGTGGTACCGAAGTGGAATCGGTTGCACCGAAAGGTTAGGGTTTGGCTTCAGTCTGTCTGAGTCTGGGAATCGATGGCACCGAGTGGAAAGTGTTGGTTGCATCGATTTTGAATATTTGGCTTTGGACAGACTTCTGTGGAAGAGCTTGTGGGTGTATTTGGTGACTATCACTTGTGCACGTCTGAGCATTTTGTTCACCAACAACACCTTACCCCCTTTTAATAGTATTGGCTTTCCTATGGACACAAAGTGATTTCTCACAAAGTAAAATGTAGAGTCCTCTTCCTTGAAGCTTTGCCAACCTATTTCCTTGCATCTTGGGGTATCTCCACATTCCTTTTGCCATCCCTATCATTGAACTTTTCCTGAAATATGCTTAGTGGAAACATTAGTTCAATGACATATATTTTGTTATTAATTACAAAAACCACCAATGGAGCAAATGTGTTTTCAAAACTGCTTCAGTGGAGTATCGAAAATAGGGATGGTATTTGTCAACTAATGCCACAACTCCGTGTTTATGTTAACCTCGCCAATGTCATCTCATTTTTCACAAGAAGCAAAAAAAATCTTCATATTCTAGTGCAAGCTATAGAGTCTTAGGGTATTGGCGGCAACAGGGGGAGATTAGAAGGGTGACGGTGCTAGGGTTAGGGTAGGGACACCAGAGCCGCCCTAGGCAAAGCGACACTTGCTCAGTGGTGCACAACAGATGTTGGCAGTGCGTCGGCATGCACTGGGACGCAGGGTCCTGGCGGTCGAGGCAGGATCGACTGCTGGATGGACACGGCAGCTGTCCCTGGCGATGGGTCTTCGCCACGATGGTGGATGCGTGCGAGTGCGGATGGGTGTGCACTGGCTGAGGCTGCCTTGCCACAGGCCATCCCTGGACATGTTCTAGCGGAGCATTCCTGCATGTGTGCATCCTCCGGCCTTCCGGATAGACTTATCCAACATGTTCCCCCCTTGCAGGTGCGCAGGGCCTGGCATGGTGGTGGTCATCTCAATTTTGATCGGCCTTTTGGTGGTGGCTGCTAACTGCCTGCATCGACATCGACCTCCTGCGGCTCCATGATAGTTGTGGCCACCGAAAGATCTTCGTGAGGATGTACCTCTCCAGATCCGGTGCTTCAGCGATGAGATGCAAACTATGACGGTGACTTGATGTAAAGGGATGGTTGTGCAGTGATGGCGATTACATCGCGTGTAGCTGCTGGGATTGTGGAAAAGTGGTGGTGACATCACACGAGTGACTACGATTGTGGTGCTTTTCAAGCACCCTTGCTACTTCTCGAGCATGCGTTGGTTTCCCGTGAAGAGGAACGGTTTGATGCAGCAAAGTAGATAAGTATTTTCCTCAGTTTTTGAGAACCAAGGTATCAATCCAGTAGGACATACAAGCGAGCCACCAATAGATTTACCTGCACAAGGAATCAAACTCTTGCACCCAACGCTATAAAGGGGTTGTCAATCCGTTCACAGTTATTTGCAAGGATGAGATCTAGTAGAGATAGATATAATAGGATGCTTGAATGGAAAGTAAAACTAAAAGTGAAAATATGGCAGCAAGTATTTTTTGGTGTTTTTGGTTTTAGATTGGAAAGTATAATATGCAAAATAGACCCCGAGGCCATAGGTTTCACTAGATAGCTTCTCTCATGATGGCAAGTATTACGGTGGGTGAACAAATTATTGTCGAGCAATTGATAGAAAAGCAAATAATTATGAAGATATCCAAGGCAATGATTATGCATATAGGCATCATGTCCGTTACAAGTAGACCGAAACGATTCTGCATCTACTACTATTACTCCACACATCGACCGACTCCTGCCTGCATCTAGAGTATTAAGTTCATGAAGAACAGAGTAACGCATTAAGTAAGATGACATGATGTAGAGGGATAAACTCAAACAATATGATGAAAACCCCATATTTTTACCCTTGATGGAAACAATACAATACGTGCCTCTCTACCCCTACTTTCTCACTGGGTGAGGACACCGCAAGATTGAACCCAAAACTAAGCACTTCTCCTATTGCAAGAATTACCAATCTAGTTCGCCAAACCAAAACAATAACTCGAAGAGACTTGCAAAGATATGAAATCATGCATATAAGAATTCACGAAAGACTCAAATAATATTCATGGATAATCTGAACATAAACCTACAATTCATCGGATCTCGACAAACACACCGCAAAAGAGTATTACATCGGATAGATCTCCATGAAGATCATGAAGAACATGGTATTGAGAAGCAAAGAGAGATAAGAAGCCATCTAGCTACTATCTATGGACCCATAGGTCTGTGGTGAACTATTCACGCATCATCGGAGGGGAAATGGAGTTGATGTAGATGCCATCCGTGATCGAATCCCCCTCCGACAGTTACCGGATAAGGCTCGCAGATTGGAACTCTCGGGAACGGAGGCTTCTTTTGGCAGAAAATGTTTTTGTGGCTCGTTTTGATAATGATGGAATATTTGGGAATTTATAGACCGAAGATTAGGGTTAGGGGAGTTGCCAGGGGCCCACAAGCTTGCCCGGCGTGGGGTACACCCCTTGCCGCGGCAAGCGGGCTTGTGGCCCCGTGGCAACTCCTTTGCCTTGGTTCTCAAGTCTCGTGGCTTCCTTTTATTCCAGAAAAAATCATGCCACAAGTTTTATTCCGTTTGGACTCCGTTTAATATTCCTTATCTGCGAAACTCAAAGCAAGGAAAAAACAGAAACTGGCACTAGGCTCTAGATTAATAGGTTAGTCCCAAAAATAATATAAAATAGCATATTAATGCATATAAAACATCCAAAATAGATAATATAATAGCATGGAACAATAAAAAATTATAGATACGTTGGAGACATATCAGCATCCCCAAGCTTAATTCCTGCTCTTCCTCGAGTAGGTAAATGATAAAAACAGATTTTTTGATGTGGAATGCTACCCAACATATTTATCCATGTAATATTCTTTATTGTGGCATGAGTATTCAGATCCGTTAGATTCAAAAAAATAGTCTAATATTGACATAAAAACAGTAACACTTCGATCACACCAACAAGGTAATCGTGTCCTTTCGAAATAACATGGCCTTAGAAAGTCATCCCTACAAAATCATATGGTCTGGCTATGCTCCATCTTCCCCACACAAAGTATCTAAATCATGCACAACCCCGATGAACAAGTCAAGCAATTGTTTCAAACTTTTGATGTTCTCAAACCTTTTCAACTCTCACGCAATACATGAGCGTGAGCCATGGATATAGCATTATAGGTGGAACAGAATATGGAGGAGGTGCAAAGGAAAAAAAAGAAGATAGTCTCACATCAACTAGGCGTATCAACGGGCTATGGAGATGCCCATCAATAGATATCAATATGAGTGAGTAGGGATTGCCATGCAACAAATGCACTTACAGCTATAAGTGTATGAAGCTCAAAAATAAAACTAAGTGGTCGTGCATAATGAATATCCACTATTTATATGAAAGTGACAAAATAGGAGACTCTCTATCATGAAGATAATGGTGCTAATTTGAAGCACAAGTGTAGAAAAAGATAGTAGCAATTGTCCCTACTCTCTTTCTCTCATTTTTTTTATTTTGGTGGGCTTCTTTGTCCTCTTTTATTTTTTTGTTTGAGCTTTGCTGGCCTCTTTTATTATTTGTAAAGTACGGATACTCGTCCCAACTTGTGAGGGAGTCATAGACTCCATCATCCTTTTCTCTCATGGGATAATGCTCTATTAAGGAAAAATCATCACTTTTATTTACTTATAACCCAAAGAAAAAGAAATTACAACTCAATTCCTATGACAAGATATAACTATATATGAAATATGAAGTGATGATGCAAGTCATAGAAAAACTACATGGTGGAAGTTGCATGGCAATATATCTCGGAATGGCTATGGAAATGCCATAATAGGTAGGTATGGTGGATGTTTTGAGGAATATATGGTGGTTGTTTTAAGGAAGGAGGGTTTGATGTACCGGCGAAAGTTGCGCGGTACTAGAGAGGCTAGCAAAAATGGAAGGGTGAGAGTGTGTATAATCCATGGACTCACATTAGTCATAAAGAACTCACATACTTATTGAAAAAGTCTATTAGTCATCAAACAAAGCATTAGACGCATGCTCCTAGGGGAGAGGTTGGTAGGAGTTAACCATCGCACGCTCCCGACCCTCACACAAAGGTCGACAATCATTAGACAAGTCATGCTCCGACTTCGTTACATAACGGTTCACCATACGTGCATGCTACGGGAATCACAAGCTTTAACACACGTATCTCTTCAATTCACAACTACTCACTACCATGACTCTCATATTACCATCCCTATTATCTCAAAACTATATGCAAGGAATCCAACTTCTCATAGTTGTTAATGCACTTAATATGAAAGTTTTTATTATATCCCTCTTGGATGCCATTATATTAGGACTAAATTCATAACCTAAACAAATTACCATGTTGTTTTAAGAAACTCTCAAAATAATATAAGTGAGGAAGGAGAGTTCAATAATTTCTATAAAATATAAGACCACCATGCTCTATAAAGATATAAGTGAAGCACTAGAGCAACATTGCCTAGCTCAAGAGATATAAGTGAAGCATATAGAGTATTCTAACAAATTCACGATTCAGCGTGTCTCTCTAAAAAGATGTGTGCAGCAAGGATGATTGTGGCAAACTAACAAGCAAAGACTCATATCATACAAGACTATCCAAGCAAAACACATATCATGTGGTGAATAAAAATATAGCCTCAAGTAAATTTATCGATGGATTGAACACGAAAGAGGGGATGCCTTACTGGGCATCCCCAAGATTGGGCTTTTTAATATCCTTGAATATGACTTGGGGTGACTTGGGAATCCCAAATCTTAGGCTCTTGCCACTATTTATTCCATAGTCCATCAGATCTTTACCCAAAACTTGAAAGCTTCACAACACAAAACTCAACAGAAAACTCTTGAGATCCGTTAGTAAAAGAAAAATAAATCACCACTTTAGGTACCATTATGAACTCATTCTTTATTTATATTTGTGTAATACCTACTGTATTCTAACTTTTCCATGACTCATACCCCCCGATACGACCCATAGATACATCAAAATAAGCAAACAACACAAAAAAACAGAATTTGTCAAAAACAGAATAGTCCGTAGCGTTCTGTAAACTTTGAATACTTATGGAACTGTAAAAATTCTGAAAAATTAGGACAACCAGGGAAATTTGTATATCAATCCTATGTAAAAAAATTAGAACAATTTGCGCTCTAAAAAATTCAGAAAAATCCTGGACTGAGCGCAAAAGTTTCTGTTTTCCAGCAAGATCAAATCAACAACTACCATAGATCACCCCAAAGGTTTTACTTGGATCAAACACTAATTTAAACACAAAAACACAATTACTACAGAAGTAATAATGTGCCAAAGACACCAAAACATAAGCAAAAAGATGAAATCAAAATAAAATTGGGTGCCTCCCAACAGGCGCTATTGTTTAACGCCCCTAGCTAGGCAAAACGCAATAGATCTAGGTATTGTCATCTTTGGTATGTAATACAAAAGTAGATCTTATAATAGACTCATAAGGCAATCTTATTTTCTTTGTAGGAAATTGTTCCATGCCTTTCCTTAATTGATATTGGAATCTAATATTTCCTTCTTTCATGTCAATAATTGCACCAATCGTTCTAAGGAAAGGTCTACCAAGAATAATAGGACATGTAGGATCGCATTCTATATCAAGAACAATGAAATATACGGGCACATAATTCCTATTTGCAACAATAGGAACATAATGAATCACATGGCAAGTATATTTAAGTCTAACACACTTCCTATGCATAGGAATTTTGTGAGCAAACAAATTATGGGAACAAAAATCAACTACCATAGGAAGGCAAAACAAGCATAACTTCCAAACTTTAAACACATAGAGAGGAAACTTGATATTATTGCAATATGTAAAAGCATATGTTCCTCTCTCATAGTAATTTTCAGTAACATCATGAAGGAATATCACAATATAACTATCACATAAAGCATTCTTTTCATGATCAATTATAGCATATGGGTCATCACCAAAACTTGGGGAACAAAAAATATCATCTTCATCAAGCGTAGAATCCCCAAGCTTGTGGTTTTGCATATCATTAGCATCATGGATATTCAGAGAATTCATACTCACAACATGGCAATCATGTTTTTCATTCAAGAAGATATCATGAATCACTTTAAAATTTTCTTATTTCAACACTTCATCAAAATTTTCATGATGTTCAAGCAAAACTTCATAGAGATAATCAAGTGCACTCAACTCACTAGCAATTGGTTCATCATAATTTGGTATTTTGAAAAGATTAGCAAGTGGATGAGGATCCAAATAGATAGATTTTTAGCAAGCGAAGATGCAAGCAAAAAGAAGGCACATGTCAACCCAAGCAAACGAAAGGCAAATGAAAGAAGGGCGAATAAAAAGAAAAATCTTTTTGGTATTTTCTGAAAATCGTTTTAGAAGTGGTGGAGAGGAAAATAAGAGGCAAATGGCAAATAATGTAAATGCAAGAGATGAGTTTGTGATGGGTACTTGGTATCCTTGACTTGCTATGTATCTCCCCGGCAACGGCGCCAGAAATCCTACTTGCTACTTCTCGAGCATGCGCTGGTTTCCCGTGAAGAGGAACGGTTTGATGTAGCAAAGTAGATAAGTATTTCCCTCAGTTTTTGAGAACCAAGGTATCAATCCAGTAGGAGATACAAGAGAGCCACCAATAGATATACCCGCACAAGGAATCAAACTCTTGCACCCAATGCTATAAAGGGGTTGTCAATCCCTTCACGGTTATTTGCAAGGATGAGATCTAGTAGAGATAGATATAATAGGATGCTTGAACGGAAAGTAAAACTAAAAGTGAAAATAGGGCAACAAGTATTTTTTGTGTTTTTGATTTTAGATCGGAAAGTATAATATGGAAAATAGACCCGGGGGCCATAGGTTTCACTAGATGGCTTCTCTCATGATGGCAAGTATTACGATGGGTGAACAAATTACTGTCGAGCAATTGATAGAAAAGTAAATAATTATGAAGATATCCAAGGCAATGGTTATGCATATAGGCATCACGTCTGTGACAAGTAGACCGAAACGATTCTGCATCTACTACTATTACTCCACACATCGACCGACTCCTGCCTGCATCTAGAGTATTAAGTTCATGAAGAACAGAGTAACGCATTAAGTAAGATGACATGATGTAGAGGGATAAACTCAAGCAATATGATGAAAACCCCATCTTTTTACCCTTGATGGCAACAATACAATACGTGCCTCGCTACCCCTATTTGTCACTGGGTGAGGACACCACAAGATTGAACCCAAAACTAAGCACTTCTCCTATTGCAAGAATCACCAGTCTAGTTGGCCAAACCAAACCAATAACTCGAAGAGACTTGCAAAGATATGAAATCATGCATATAAGAATTCTGGAAAGACTCAAATAATATTCATAGATAATCTGAACATAAACCCGCATTCATCAGATCTCGACAAACACACTGCAAAAGAGTATTACATCGGATAGATCTCCATGAAGATCATGAAGAACATGGTATTGAGAAGCAAAGAGAGTGAAGAAGCCATCTAGCTACTAGCTATGGATCCGTAGGTCTGTGATAAACTACTCACGCATCATCGGAGGGGAAATGGAGTTGATGTAGATGCCCTCCATGATCGAATCCCCCTCCGACAGATTACCGGAAAAGGCTCCAAGATTGGATCTATCGGGAACAGAGGCTTCTGGTGGCAGAAAAGTGTTTTCGTGGCTCGTTTTGATAATGATGGAATATTTGGGAATTTATAGGCCGAAGATTAGGGTTAGGGGAGTTGCTAGGGGCCCACAAGCCTGCTCGGCGCGGGGTACCCCACTGGTCGCGGCAAGCGGGCTTGTGGTCCCATGGCAACTCCTCTGCCTTGGTTCTCAAGTCTCGTGGCTTCCTTTTATTCCAGAAAAAATCATTCCGGAGGTTTTATTCCGTTTGGACTCCGTTTAATATTCCTTATCTACGAAACTCAAAAATAAGGAAAAAACAGAAACTGGCACTAGGCTCTAGATTAATAGGTTAGTCCCAAAAATAATATAAAATGGCATATTAATGCATATAAAACATCCAAAACAGATAATATAATAGCATGGAACAATAAAAAATTATAGATACGTTGGAGACGTATCAACCCTCTATCGAGCTCCGAGGCGAAAGCCCAGGTCTGACCCGAGTTGGTTACCTGGCAATGGCGACTATTAGACGTCGTTACCTTGCTGAAGGCATTGCTAGTTTATGCTCAGACTGTTTCTTCATGGTGAAAACCTAGATCCTGTCCTTCGGTGGTTGGATCCGGTAACGATGGTGCTTAAGCGTCACTCCCTTCCTGAAGGCGTTGCTGTCGAAGAACTTTGTCGCCCGTATGTTATCATGAGATGGTTGGTGCAGATATGGTCTTTCATGTAGTTTGCCGATCATGGATCTAGTCACTTAGGTTTTTTTTTTCTCTCGCCTATGCATAGCTTTGGTCTTATATTACTTTGCTATTTGTTGGCATGTTTTTTGTGTGTTAGTGTTTGCTGTGTGCATCCTAGCTATGTAGAGGCCGGGTGTGCACTCATCGTGCTTGTATTCTCTTGATGCTTCATTTTGAGTTAATAAAATCCACCTTTTATCGAAAAAGAAAGTTCCCTGTAAATGCATTCGGTTTGTAGGAAACAAGCAATTTCTTTAGAAATCATGTTCATTTCCTGTATGTTTAGAGGAAACTACATGCCCATCCATATATCATTTGTGAGTACGAATGAGGCAATATAGTTCCTTCTATTGGCAGCTGCCATCGTATTACATTTCCATCTAATTTCTATATTTAAGTTTCCCACAAACCCATTGACCCCTTATATTTTATCGATGCAACTTTCTCCAGATGATGTTTACTGTGTTTTAGAACTAGATGATGTGTTATTTGAGCAATAAAAGATTACTCGGGTGTTTATGAAAAAACTGAAGCCCACTGTCCACAAGCTAGGGCTTATGTGTGGTAGGTCAACTGCTTTAAGTTGGGCCAAGTTCTCTCCACGCTAGAAAATGCATGCAAGTCTAGTCCACCTAGAAAGTGCCGAGAGCCATAGTCATCATAACTCGAAAAATCACTATGCTGAAAAAACTTAATGTTAACAATCTGACAATAGCTCAATTTTTCTTGAGCAAACACGTTGTAACACCTTTAGTTTTCGTGCACAAATCTCAAAACCAGACACATGACAATCACTTTGGCTTCCATGCATCCCTTTGAACGAAGTACAAGCTAACAACATTAGATGGTTCACTCAGGATGACAATCTGAAAACACATCCGGACGGCAAATCAGAAACATGACATATTCACCATTTTCCTTTGATGTAGCATGACGTTTTTTTCTGCCAATATGGCAAATCCTGAACCAGTTGGAAATTTTCCTTTTTAGGTTGGCAACTCTACATGTTGCATCATGACAAATCCCAAAGATGCATGACAATTACTCTTGTCGTGGCATGGCGAATCCCGACAATCATTGTGCTAGCACGACAACTATTCATTACAACATGAAAAATCTTTATACAATAGCATGACAAATATATCTGCTTTTACCATGGCAGTTCTTAAATGTTCGTTGAGAGTGATTTTTGAGCGAACACCACCATATAGCGGTGTTCAGTCAAATGACCTCTAGTGCATTCAAAAATAAAAGACATCTTTGCCTACCCACGTTGTTACATCCATTAAGGCAGAGGCACAATTATGGATGAAAGCAGGAGCTAGTTATCTCGGGAGCCTTATCCCGGGAGAGTAATCAATTTGTATCTTCTCTTTGGCCTATGTGGCCATGTAATCGACAATTCATACTCGTTTCTTCTAAACTAATGAGATAAGACAAATTTTTTGCCTCCGTTTAAAAAAAAGATAAAAAAGAAGAAGTCAAATGACCTCTAGTAAGAAACAATATTTTGGTCAGGTGAACTCCTAAGAGAACTTCAACACAATATTGGGGTCCACTCAGGAATCTATTCTATTCTGTTATATATAAAAAGTATTTGATGGGTTAATCAGAAAAGGCTAAATATTCTAGAAAATCACACAATAATCAGAAATATCTAAACGTTGATTTGGTGGACCTCTATCTTCACACAAATAATTAACGGATTACATCTAGCTTTGAGAAGGAAAAAAAAAGACTAATCTGATGGTGGACCTCGGCACGTCAGATCCCATCGTAGTACTATGGGTTCAAAAACAATTCCCATCGTACAACTCCATCATTTTACCAAGTCTCCTTATTGCAGATTGTACATGTTGCTAAAAATACATAACCCTAGAAAGAGAACATAGTCGTCCCGGTTGAAAGTTGGTGCAGCCTTCCATACGTCAAAGGAATATCCATCGGATGTGGACGACAGAAGAAAACGAAGAACAAATCTCTCCCTGTTGATGCCCTCCTCGGCACCGTCCGGCTGGTACCCAGGTGCAGCTCCATGTCGCTGCCCTTGGATGAAGCCGCCGCCAGCATGTATGCATTGTCTATCTGGGTTTCATGATTTATTAGATCGACTCCTTCTCAATGCAATTGGTGCGTGGGTAATTTGTGTTTTCGGCCGGCCGCATGTTGATTATCTAGCGGGGCTAACTTTCTTTGCTGGGTACGATGGTGTATTGCTATTGAGATGCTTTATGTTCGAGGGCATCTTGCTAATAGATTGAAACGGATCGGGCTAGCTTTGTGCAGTTGGCAACCTGCAGATCGTGTCACGGGGAGGTGCATCTTGAGAGCAAAACATGTTGCGGGCTATCAACAATACACTCTGGCAAGTGTTCTACGACTGCGATGTAATTGGCGCCACACACAAAAAATGCCATGAGTGCTACCTTTGTCATTATGGTGACATATATAGTACTACTCCAAATTTGTTTACGAGGCAAGCAGAGTAGGAGAAACGTCCTCATACCCAAGCACAATGCATCGTGATAGTGCAGTATATTACTAATTAGTTTGTATTAATGTAACCTAGAGATAAATGATTTCCAGAAACATGAAATTTGCTTCTGTATATATATGATGCTGAGATGTTGTTAAAAGTATCATGCTATTCAAATAAATCAACTTTTGAAATATTTTTCTTTTATGTATGATTTATTTAAGAGCAATACAATTTAGCCTCCACAAATATTCATACTTTCTGTTTGCTTTCATGTGCAGTGGTCAGGTATTATTTAGGATTTAGCTTACCATGAGTTTGTCGTGATCACGTGGGCGATTCAAAATTTGGAATTGTCTACGTTTCCAAAAGAATTTTGATTTCTAAATTTAATCTTTATATTAAATGCTTGCCTTTTTCCCTTTCCGAACTTTTTGCAGACATCATATGGAGGATCAGGTTATTGCTTATGAGATTTGACTACCATCTCAGCACGAGAGTTATTGTGTGATTTTTTTTCTGAAATATTTATTCAGTACTAATGCCTACCCATAACATTTAGCTGCACCTTGCACACAAGTTTTTAGTGCATCATGAATGTTTAAATCCTCGATTTGATAAGTGTGTACAAGTTTTAATGCAATGCACAGGCTGGTGAAGATAAGTTTACTCAGCTACGCATCACCATGGTACAACAACGAAGTCCGAAGGTAGACTTTAATCGCATGGTTGTCGCACAAAACTGGCTCGGAAGTAGTATATCACACAAAAATTGTCGTACACACACCTGTTTGGTGGTGCAGTGTGATTTTGCTGTTATGTTTAAAGAGAAAGGAGATGCAGGTTCCATCTAGAAACTGCAATATATATGGTTCTCACATTATTTATATGTTGTACACTAGCCTACTCTATACGTTATCTTAATTTCATGAAATTTAGTTGTATAAAAAAACCAAAGTAAGTTTTAAATTTTGATATTTCCAATATTTCAGAGGAAGGAAGTTACAATAAATCTACTTTGGTTCCAGTAGGTTTCATGGCACATTAATGGCTGCCCAGTATTGGCTGCTTTTATATATAATTAGATGAGTACCAATGTAAGGTTCTTTCATGAATAAAAATCATTGGCAACAATTAAGATTCTTCTGGCGGATGTGTCCGGACTCCATCACCCGTACGGTTAGGATGACAAGGAGTTTACTTCCTTTGTATTAGACTGAACAAAAGGTAACTGATAGATAATCGTAAATAATATTAAATGGTTAGGAATAATAAAACTTTATGAATATGCATAGAGGCATATTATTGGTTACATGTTTTTTTAAGGAAAAAAGGGCAAGTAATGTTGATGTATGGTATATTAGCATTACAATGACATATGTTCGAATTAAATGACTAGCTAGAAACACACAAATTATTTAGTGTCGGGTCTTAGGGGATAAAGCTTAGTGTAGTTGATAGTTATCATAAGTCTCCCACGGACCGATTAACTAGAAAACAAACAATCAATCTAGAAATATCCGACATATCACAACTGGTCAACCTTTACAAACAATATTTATTATTTATAGTTTAAGCCTAACAAGTCAATTTGATGTATCTTCATAATTGTGCATGAGATCATGTGGTAATTCATCCGAGTGACCCTTCTTAGATTGGACCATAACTGATTGACATTTATAATTTTACATGAATAACATTCGGCCATTGCTCTTTTGGATCTATCACATGAAGACGGCACATATGGCCACGATATTTTGTGTTCCTATCATGAGTAGATAAGTTATACACACATAATAACTTAGTAAAGATAACTTTCTATGGTTATATTTCATTTACCATTACAACTATAGATTTAGTACCATACAATTTTGAACCGTGCAATATGAATATCACCGAGGTCATGTTAATGATGATGTCCTCACAACAATAATACCTATGTAGAACTGATAAACTTCACAATAGGACTGATTATGAAAAGTTACTATACTGCGCAGAACAACTCGATACATGATTACTATGTAACATATCTATTTATATATCAATTAGAAAACAAAACATACCGAACATACCGAAGACAAAACTATGTTTGAAAAAGGCTCATATTTGTGAATGTGATAAAATTTGGTCACAAATTTTTATAGACAAATCAAATAATGCATTCTCATGATAAAAAATAAAAACTCTAGCCTGCACATCAGGCGGGCCACTATGCTAGTTCTGTAAAAGCATAACTCCAGAGTTTTGGACACGGGCCTGAATGCCTGATCCACTACAAAGGAACACATGATATGATTCGTTTTTGACGGTGAGGGACACATGATATCATGATATGTCTAATGAAAACGCCTCGGCAAACTTTGGCTAAAGGCCACCTGTTCAAACAATGAAACAATTACAACGCTAAAACATGTCCTCGCAAGAAAGGCAAACGTGTTTTCTCTAACAGGCCATTTTGGAGCAAAAACGTGTAGAAACAATCATGGAGGAAGCTGGGGACCCACGGCATGCACGGTGGGTAGCACATCAAGCTCATCCTCCCTGCAGCCGGGTACACGGGACACTCGCGTCGATCCCCACGGAACCGCCGAGAAATAGGCCCGGCCGGCCATAGTCGGTACCCCGTCAGGCATCAGCGCAGCGGGGGCGTCGAATCCATCCATCCACCCATCACGCGCGTACGTCGTACTACCAGTTGTGCGCACAGCACCATGGTCCACGCACCGTGGTCCGTTCACTGCACGCTGCAGCGCATCCATCCACCAACAGAGCCGGCCACTCAATCCGGCGGCCCACGCCGCCCACAGTTTCTCAGGCTTGTCGCCGTGCGCGCCTGCATGCGCGGGTGGACGAATTGAATTAACTCGGCCGTGCAGTGCAGTGCATGCATCGATCCGATGGCGTAGTGTGCTAGCGTGGGCATGTGCTGGATTCTTCTCCTCGTCTCACGTCCAAAACTAGCCCCGGGCCTGCCGGCGGCTGGGCGACGCTTTCGGTCTGAGAACTGAGAGCGGCCTGATTCCATGCACGTAGTTTAATTCATCGTCTCTCTGTGTTCAGAAAGAAAGAAAGTAATCATCGTTCCATGGATGATCTTATCGATACATCGTCTCTTTAATGCCCGTCCTGTGTCTCGTTCGTACGTGCATGTATACCATCCATGGACGAGGCTGTGTGCTTGCTGCTTCAGTCCCACCGGCAAAACAATGGGCAGGATAAGTGAAAATCAGTTGGCTCATCACTTCATCAGCCGTCCGAGATCGGTCGATCGCAGCATTCCGTCCTCTCCATTTACTAACATCCGCATAAATGCATACGCCAAAACCGCAGCACCGTAGGACACCCCGCCAAGCGGCCCCCGCAACATCATTTCGTTAGAGTATCTTCAATACAGATTGTAAATTTGGAGATGTAAAAATAAAAGATATAAAAGTTAAATCTTCAAAAAATGTTTTTACATCTTTAGAAAAGGGTCAACTCCAACAAATGATGTAAAACGAAGATGTAAAAATGCAACTCCAATAGATGATGTAAAATGGAGAGACAAATTTTAGAAACTTCAAATACTACTTTACTTCAAACATAACTCAAACATATGGAATTCAACTACTACTTCATTTTAAACATAATTAAACATACTTCTAATTAAAACATAATTAAACATGATTCTAATTTGAACTACTACTACCATCCATTTCATACTACTACTCCAGTGACTACTACTAGTTCAAACGACTACTACTCGAAGATGAACTACTCCTCGTCGAAGCTCTTGAACTGCTCCTAGAACCCGTCCTTGTTCGGGTCGTCGCACCCCTCATCCTCCTCCTCCGAGTCACCCCAGTCTGACGAGTCAGACTCGATGGGGGTCACCGTCGAGGGGCCAGCCTGGTCCTCCTCCTTCTTCTTTTGCTCGACATCGCGCTTCCAGAAGAACTCCTGCCCGGCCTGAACATACTCCGGATACTCCCGCGCGAACCTCGCCATTGTCGCCTTGTCGCTATAGCCAGGACCAATGACAATCGCGGGCCTCTTCTTCATCCTTGTTTTGATCTCCTCCACACGAATGCCCTCCAGCACGAGCATCTCCGCATCCGCCCGGGTCTCGATCTCTGGGAAGTTGAGGTCCTTCTTCGGCCTCCCGGCATGCCACATCGCCACGTCATAGGTACGCACGGCCTTGTCGAAGTTGGAGTAGGTGCTGAGCCAAAAGTGGCGGCCGACGTCAGAGGACTCCACCCCGAAGTTGTCGGATGGCTTCACCCTCACGCCGAAGAACCCCATCTTGCTCTTCGGGGCCTTCCTCGGTGTCATGGCGATAGCGGGTCGGGGCGGTGCGGTGACGGTTGCGGCCACGGGGCGGGTCGGTGCGGCGGTCTGGCGGCATGGTCGAATTGGGCAATGAGGAGGTCGGCGATGGTGTCAGAAGAGACGGGGCGGTGCGGCGTCAGGCGGCGGCCGATGGCGGACGAACGTCGGAACCGGCAGCGGGGGCGATGATGTAACTGAGTCTTTTCTTAATTCTATTATGCATGACTATTATATCTTCATATTTCTCTCCGATCTATCGGTTTGGTTTGGCCAACTAGATTGATTTATCTTCACTGGGAGTGGTGTCTAGTAGGGTTCAATTTTGTGGTCCTCTATATCCTCATGAAATAAGGGGACAAGCCACGTATTTGTATTGTTGCTATTAAGGATAAAATGATGGAATCTAAACATATTGTTTGTCTTATTTTGTCTACATCATGTCACCTTGCTCCAAGCATTACTCTGTTTCTTATGAGCTTAATACCTAGAGAGGCAAGCATAGAAGAGCTCTCGAAGTGGACTAATAGTAGTAGATGCAGAATTATTTCGTTTTACTTGTTTGTGGACATGATGCCTATATACATGATCGCTGTCGTGAATAACATGTCATAACTATGTGCAATTCTGTCAATTGGCCAACAATAATTTGTCTATCCACCGTATGTTTTTTAAGCCTCTAGCGAACACTATGGCCTCCGAGTCTACTTAAACATAAATATGAAAACTCCTAAATTATGTTGCTGCACTCTATGACTTTACTTATATTTTTTTTCTTTACAATATCTATTTCTATCAAGATTTAATCCTTGCAAGTAACGAGTTCAAGGGGCTCGACGGCTGTCTTGCCCGTGTTGTCTGCAAGCCTTTGATTTTGTGTGTGTAGGTGCTATTGAAAGGAATTTGCTTGGTTCTACTATTGGTTCGATAACCTTGATTTTTACTCAGGGAAATACTTATATCTACCGTGTTACATCTCCTCTCCTCTTCGTGAAAAATCCCAAAGCAGGTCGGAAGTAGCAACCATCAACCAGGATCAGTATTAAGATGCATAAACGGTCTGGATATCGATCATTACCGACTCCGAGTTGCAGCTTAAGAAAACGAGTCGGTGTAGATCATACCTGGAGTCCCTCGAACCATATATGAATGATCCCATGAATGGCCCACGAACGATCCCTCAAACTGAAGACCGGAAGCACGACCTCTTTACTTGGTTGCAAGCGTACGGTCTTCATGATCCATTAGAACTTCGCCATCCAAAGTTAATTCTCGCTGAAGAATTAGAGGGAGGATATTGGAACCACACTCGGCTCTAATTATGAGGATTAGAGTATCTAGGTCTAGCTCTAATTGGCCAACTAGGATAAAAAAGAACTAGAGTACTCGAAGGGACTCCAACATTTGTGTCTAAATGAGGCCAAATCCTCTAGTATAAACATGTGGGAGGAGAGGGGAGGGGCGTCACAAAGTGGGAAATGTTTCCCTCCCCTTTTGGCCAGCCAAGGAGAGGGATTTCCTCTCCAATTTGGCCTCCTTCCCTCCCTTCCACGGGGAGAGGGCGCACCTCCACTATTGGGTCCTTGTGGCCCAATTCTTCTTCCACCACTTGGCCTTTTAAGGCCTGTTGACATTAAATTAAATATAAAAGACTTATTATTATAATAAAAGCCTTTTATTATTAATTTAACATCTCCAAACACGTTTTCCACATATATTTTATTTATTGGTAATACCTGGTATTGCCCCATAATCTGTGAGACTCTTCCGGTGACCCCGAAACGCTTCTGGATCCTCTCAAATATATTTTGAATATTTTGGAAACAATTCCAAAATATATTCTCATTAGTCTCGTCCTACTAACACTTAGTAGATTGTGATTACTTTAAGTTTGTGACCCTATAGGTTCGGTAACACATAGACATGAACATAACTCATTCGTTCAATGCCGGTAGCGGAACGGTGGACGTCCATATCAATTCCTATGAGTACACGAATGCCATTCGAGTGAACCTATGGTTATCATGGGATATTCCCTTTTCTTCATGATACTTCAAAAAACTCGATATTCATCAGTATCCTCTTGATTCATGCACATGCTCACTATACCATTTTTTTGACTCGATGCTCAATATACCGTTGTCCTTCTTACCAGTTTTGTTCTTGTTTCTTGTTGCTGTGTTTTGGCATCTCCGTGACATAGTCACCTATGTGTGGATAGAAGACGACGGATGTCGTCACACCAAGAGGGCCTTAAGAATATCTCTCCCTTGTCATAGGAGAAAATTACACACTCGAGCTATCTAGGCTCATGTCAAACTTTCCGATGAACCCATAAATTTTCATTATGACCAACTAGTTAAAGATGATGTTTGAGGAACCCCAAATCTCATCGTATGGCAAGAAGTGACTAAAGTACTCTTATGTTCTACATAACATAAAACACATGTTAAGACTTCGTATTATAACAATTGATTCCAGACGATATTATCTCCAAGTATAACAAACAAGTTTGGGTCAATTCAATATGATCATTCTTCTAACGTCACATGCTTAATGTTGTTTCAGGATCATCATTACACTTAACGATATCCTAACATCCATAAAACATGATCACCAACCACACTTGAGCTAGTGTTAGAGGCAAGACTAGGAATCTTATTTTACCGTTTATCTTTGTGAAATTGTCTCCAATGCATCTATAATTTTTGATTGTTTCATGCTATTATATTATCAATCTTGAATACTTTATATGCCAGTATATGCTATTTATATCATTTTGGGACTAACCTATTAACTCAGGGCCTAGTGCTAATTTCTGTTTTTTGCCTGTTTTTGGACTTTTCATAAAATCGGTACCAAACGGAGTCCAAATTGAATAAAAATTTATGGGAGTTATATTTGGACCAGAAGAGACCCAGGAAGCTTCACGAGGAGTCCATAAGACCCACGAGGTGGCCACGAGCTACGAGGGCACGCCTTGGGGGGTAGGGCACGCCCCATGGCTCGTTGGCCCCTCATGGTACCCGTTGACCTAATTCCGCTTCTATATATTCCCAATTACCTCATAAACATCAGAGAGACACTCAAAACTATTATTCTGCCGCTGCAAGTCTCTATTATTTTGTGATCCCATCTGGAGGCCTTTCCAGTACTCTACTAGATGGGGAATCCATCATGGAGACTGTCTACATCAACCTTGCTGCCTCCATGATGATGTGTGAGTAGTTCACCCTAGACCTACGGCTTCATAGCTAGTAGCTAGATGTCTTCTTCTCTCTCTTTGATCTTCAATACAAAGTTCTTTGTCATTCTCGTGTTGATCTATCCGATGTAATCTTCTTTTGCAGTGTGTTTGTTGGGATCCGATGAATTGTGGCTTTATGAATAGATTATTCATGAAAAGTAATTTAGTCTTCTCTGAATTTAATTATGCATGATTGTTATAGCTTTGCGAGTCTCTCTGATCTATCAGTTTGGTTTGGCCAACTAGATTGATTTATCTTCAGCGGGAGGAGTGCATTGTAGTGGGTTCAATCTTGCAGTGCTCTATATCCCAGTGACAGAAGGGGACAAGACATGTATTGTATTATTTCTACTAAGGGTAAGACGATGGGGTTCGAACATATTGCTTGTACTTACTTTCTCTACATCATGTCATCTTGCTTAAGGAATTACTCTATTTGTCATGAACTTAATACCATAGATTCATGTTGGATAGCGGTTGATTGGTCGAGTAAGAGTAGTAGATGCAAAATCGTTTCGGTCTACTTGTCACGGACGTGATGCCTATATACATGATCATTGCCATGAATACCTAACCATAACTATGCTCTTTTCTATCAATGGGCCAACAATAATTTGTCTACCTGGTGTACGCTACGTTCGAGAGAGAAGCCTCTAGTGAACACTATGGCCCTCGAGTCTACTTAATCATATTTGCTAAAACCCTAAAAATATCTTGCTGATATTTATTATATTATATTATATTATATTATATTTTACTTTTATATGTATCTTTCTACCATTATCATGAGTAATCCTTACAAGTAACGAGTTCAAGGGGCTTGTCAACCCTCTTGCCTGCATTGGGTGGAAGTGTTTGGTTTTGTGTGTGCATGTGTTGTTAAAGACAAGTTGTCATTGTTCTCCTATTGGTTCGATAACCATTGTTCTCATTGAGGGAAATAATTATCGCAAGTATATTGCTTCACCCTTCCTCTTTGGGGAAAGACCCAACGCAACTCATAAGTAGCGGAAAGAATTTCTGGCGCCGTTGCCGGGGATACATCACCAACTTCGTTCAAGGTTCCTGAACACAAACTATCAATCACTTGTTCTACTTTTTGCTTTTCTTTTCATTTACCTTTTATGTTTTCTTTTATAAAAAATCAAAAACAAAATATACATTTCTATTTACTTGTTTGCTTATTAGTTTGCTTTATTTTCATTATGGCTAGTTCTTTTTTAGTTCCTTGTACACCCAAGAATGAAGTGCTTAATTTTAAACAAAGGGGATAAGAAATTTTAAAAGATGCTTGGTATAGGAGTTGTGATGCTAAAAATAGATTAATTCATAAGAAATCCACCACTATTTTGCTTCATAACTTTTATGTGGGTGTCACTAGTTGGTGTCGATACATGCTTGACACTATTACCGAAGAAAATTTCTTGAGTAGTCACACTATGGATGCTCTTAAGGGTATGGGGTATTTAGTGGGATCACCACCAATCATTGTTAATGAAACTATATTTACTTTGGAAGATGTCATGCGTAGACTAAAAGTTATTGAGAATAAAATGCCTACTATTGAGCATATTGGAAATCTAGAGAAAAAGTACCAAAGTCATATTGACCAAGTTGCTTCCAAAGTAGGAATTATTATAAAGATCAAAAGGGAAGTGAACCCATAGTTAGTTAGCGGTTAGGACAAAGTCCCTCCGACTCGATAAGTTGGAAGAAATCATTAATAAACTAGGTTATGCTTTTGTTTCCCCTAGGACTATCGATAGGACTCCTCCTAACAAAATCCAAATGTTATGTACATTCCTAATAATAAGAGTGTGACATCTGGTAAAGGGAATGAGGACCTTAAAATGATTAGTGTGCACCCAAACTTCATAGATATGATAAAGGAACCTACCATTAAGAGAATCTACTCATTTTGTTCCTAGGAGTGTTATTACCAATAACTTATGTTCTAAACCTCCTAGGAAGAACGACTGCATATTTAATGAGTTGGATGTTAGGGATAACAATACTTGAAACAATGCATTATGCCTAGCTAAGGGCATAAAACAATAACGCTTGTTGGGAGGCAACTCAATAGTTATCTTTAAATTTTCTTACTACTTTCTATTATTTTGAGTTTGCAAACTTGTTGCTACTGTAATGGTTGTGTTTTTATGTTCAAATTAGTGTTTGTGCCAACTAAATCCTTTGGGATGTTTTGGAAGATGTAGAATTGATGTTGTGCAAAAACAAAAACTTTTAGGCCCAATGCATAATTTCTCTAATTTTACTGGGGCTTCGTATTGGTCTAAATTTCTTACACAGTATTGATATACAAATTCCGCAGGTTGTCCTATTTTTTCAGAATTTTTGGAGTTACAAGCATGGTTTTGTACAGATCATTATGGATTGTTCTGTTTTAGGAAAATTCTATTTTTGCTTCAATAGTTTGCTTCTTTGATGATGCTATGGATTGTATCGGGGAGTATAAGCCATGGAAAATTTGGAATACAGTATCTATTATGCAATAATAAAATATCAATCAATTTATAATAGTACCTAAAGTATTTTATATGTCTTTTATACTAACGGATCTCACGAGGTTTTGTTGAGTTTTGTGTGCTGAAGTTTACAAGTTTTGCGTGAGACAATTATGGATGAATGAATAAGGAGCGGCAAAACCCTAAAATTTGGGATGCCCTAGCACCCAAGGTAATATTCAAGGAAGACCCAAGCGTCTAAGCTTGGGGATGCCCCGGAAGGCATCCCCTCTTTCGTCTCTAATCTATCAGTATGTCACTTGGAGCTATATGTTTATTCATCACATGATATGGTTTTTGGTTGGAGCATCATGTATTATAGTTTATTTTATTTTTAGTTTGAAACAATCATCATTTTCTAGAAACACTTTTTGAGATAGACACACTTTCATCATAGTTTTTTAGAATACTCTATGTGCTTCACTTATATCTTTTGAGCTAGGCAGTTTCTCTAGTGCTTCACTTATATCTTGTTAGAGCATGACGACAGTCATATTTTATAGAAATAGTTGAACTCTCATGCTTCACTTAAATCTTTTTGAGACTATAGGGCAATATGAATGGTAATTTGCACATGTTATAAGACTAGTCCAAAAAGGATAGGTATTCAAGGGGGGTATAATAAAAAACTTTCATGTACCTCACCAAAGATGAAACATTTGTTAATTATGTTGATGTAGTAATATGAAAGGATATAGGTTCATGATCATCGGTTAGTAGGAATATTTGTATGTTGAAGTTTTTTATTTAATTCTCATATAATTATTGGTCATGTCATGGTGGTGACGTGTGAGAATTTTTATGTCTGAAATGAAATCCTATCATGTTGTTCTTATCGAGGGTGCATGATGGTTAACTCCTCCCAACCTCCTCCATTGAGGCATGCGGTAGTGCTTTGCTTACATAGAGATAATAAGGCTTCACAATAGGTATGTAAGTTCATTATGACTAGTGTCATTCCATGGATATACCCACTCTCGCCTCTCCATAATTTGCTAGCCTCCTAGGTACCGTGCATTGCCCTTCCTCACCTCGAGAGTCGATGCAAACTTCCCCGGTGCATCCAAACCTTGTGATATGATTCTCTCTATCGCACACAAGCTTCATTATATATTCCTCAAAAAACCCACCATACCTACCTATCATGGCATTTCCATAGCCATTCCGAGATATATTGCCATGCAACTTCCACTGTTCGGTTACATGACATGTGGGTTTATCATTATATTTCTTTGCACGATCATATAGAGCTGAGATAGTATTTGTGGCAAAGCCAATATTCATCATTGATTACATGTTATGCTAGATCATTGCACATCCTGGTACACTACCAAAAGCATTCATATAGACATATATTATTCTTTATCGAGTTGTAAGTAAATAAAAGTGCGATGCTCATCATATTAGAGCATTGTCCCTGTGAGGAAAGGATGATAAAGACTATGATTACCCCACAAGTCGGGATGAGACTCCGGACAAAAAATGAAAACATGGGGGAGGTCAAATGATCCCACCATAAAAAATGAGAAAAGAAAAAATGAGAGAAAAATTGAGAAGGGACTTTGCTACTATCCTTTACCACACTTGTACCTCAAAGAGGCCTGCCACATCTCCAACGTATCTATAAATTTTGATTGTTGCATGCTATTATATTATAAATCTAGGATTCTTTATATTCAATTATATGCTAATTTATATCATTTTTGGGAACTAACTGATAACCCACAAGTATAGGGGATCGCAACAGTTTTTGAGGTGGAGTATTCAACCCAAATTTATAGATTCAACACAAGGGGAGCCAAAGAATATTTGAGAGTATTAGCAGTTGAATTGTCAATTCAAAAACACCTAGAGATTAAATATGCGCAGCAAAGTGATCGGTAGCACATTAATATGATAGTTTTGTAGCAAGTGCACTAGTAACCGCAGTAGTAGTAACTTAGCAAGAACAATAAGTGGAAAACACGTCGGCACTAGATCGATGTATTTGTTGGATGATATTCATCATATAACAGTCATAACCTAGGGCGACACAGAACTAGCTCCAGTTCGTCAATGTAATGTAGCATGTATTACGTAAATAGTCATACGTGCTTACGGAAAAGAACTTGCATGATGTCTTTTGCACTACCCTCTCGTGGCAGCAGGGTCCATAAGGAAACTAAGGGATATTAAGGCCTCCTTCTAACAGAGAATCGAAACAAAGCATTTGTTGGAAATATGCCCTAGAGGCAATAATAAATTAGTTATTATCATATTTCCTTGTTCATGATAATCGTTTATTATCCATGCTATAATTGTATTGATCGGAGACTTAAATGCATGTGTGGATACATAGACAAAACCATGTCCCTAGTATGCCTCTAATGGACTAGCTCGTTGATCAAAGGATGGTTAAGGTTTCCTAGCCATGGACATGATATGTCATTTGATAACGGGATCACATCATTAGGATAATGATGTGATGGATAAGACCCAAACTACAAACATAGCATATGATCGTGTCAGTTTATTGCTACTGTTTTCTGCATGTCAAGTATATGTTCCTATGACCATGAGATCATGCAACTCACGGATATCGAAGGAGTGCCTTGTGTGTATCAAACGTCGCAACGTAACTGGGTGACTATAAAGGTGCTCTACAGGTATCTCCGATGGTGTCTGTTGAGTTGGCATGGATCGAGACTGGGATTTGTTACTCCGTGAGACGGAGAGGTATCTCAGGGCCCACTCGGTAATACAACATCACAATAAGCCTTGCAAGCAATGTGACTAATTGTTAGTTGCGGGATCTTGTATTACGGAACGAGCAAAGAGACTTGCCGGTAACGAGGTTGAACTAGGTATGGAGATACCGACGATCGAATCTCGGGCAAGTAACATACCGAAGAACAAAGGGAACGATATACGGGATTAACTGAATCCTTGACATAGAGGTTCGACCGATAAAGATCTTCGTAGAATATGTAGGAACCAATGTGGACGTCCAGGTCCCGCCATTGGTTATTGATCGTAGAGGTGTCTCGGTCATGTCTACATAGTTCTCGAACCCGCAGGGTCTGCACACTTAAGGTTCAGTGACGTTTCGGTAGTGTAGAGTTATGTATGGTGGTGACCGAAGTTTGTTCGGAGTCCCGGATGAGATCCCGGATGTCACGAGGATCTCCGTAATGGTCCGGAGGTAAAGATTCATATATAGGAAGTCCCAGTTTGGTTTCCGGAAAAGTTTCGGGCTCATCGGTAGTGTACCGGGAGTATCGGTAGTGTACCGGGAGTGTCGGTAGTGTACCGGGGGACCTCCGGGAGGGGTATTTCGACCCCAAGAGGTCCATGGGCTGTGGTAGAATAATAACCAGCCCTTAGTGGGCTGGGAAAACAGCCACAAAGGCCCATGGCGCAGGAGAGAAAGTCCTAAAGCAAAAAGTGGAAAATCAGCCAATAGGAGGCAATCCTACTCCAACTAGGATTGGAGGTGAAGTAGGATTGCTTCCCACCTCCTATTTCGGCCGACCCAAAGGCCTTGGCTGCCTCTCCTCTCCTCTCCTCCTATATATACTAGTGGATTGGGTGGTTTTTGGACAGAATTTCCGGCCACGTGCTACCCGTTTCACCGGTGCACAGTTTCTCCTCTAGATCGGTTTTCCGCAGCGCTTAGGCGAAGCCCTGCCGGAATCACTCCACCACCATCACCGGAGCGCCGTCACGCTGCCGGTGAACTCTCTCTCCTCTCCACCTCCTCTTGCTGGATCAAGACGGTGGAGATCGTCATCAAGCTGCACGTGTGCTGAACGCGGAGGTGCCGTCCGTTCGGCGCTAGATCGAAAGGACCGTGATCGAGATCGCGAGACGGTTTGTGATGAGATCGCGGAACGGATCGTGATGAGTTCGTGGGACAGATCGTGATCAAGATCGTGAGACGGATCGTGATGAGATCGCGGGACGGATCGTGATGGGATCGCGGGACGGATCATGATGAGATCGCGGGACGCTCGGCGATTTGGATCGCGAAGATGTTCGACTACACCAACCGCGTTTCTTAATGCTTCCCTCTTAGCGATCTACAAGGGTATGTAGATCCACTCTCCCTCTCGTAGATGCTCATCACCATGGATAGGTTTGCGTGTGCGTAGGAATTTTTTTGTTTCCCATGCGACGTTCCCCAACAGTGGCATCATGAGCTAGGTCTATGTGTTGATGAGATCTCGAGTAGAACACAAAAGGTTTGTGGGCATTGATGCTTAGATTGCTTCCTCCCTTGGTCGGATTTTGATTTAGCGGTATTGTGAGATGAAGCGGCCCGGACCAACATTACTCGTACGCTTACGAGAGACCGGTTCCCTCAACCGCAACTTGTTGCATAGATGGCTTGCGGGTGACAGTTTCTCTCACTTTAGATGGATCGGATCCGACAAAGGCGGTCCTTGAGAAGGTTGAAAAGCAATCTATGTATCACCGTTGTGGTTTATGCATAGGTGAGAATCGTTCTTGCTAGATACCCGTAGCAGCCACGTAAAACATGCACCAACAATTAGAGGACGTCTAACTTGTTTTTGCAGGGTATGTTGTGATGTGATATGGCCAATTACATGATGAGATATATGTGATGTATGAGATGATCATGTGATGTATAGAATTTCACGACTTGCATGTCGTTGAGTAAGGCAACCGGCAGGAGCCATAGGGTTGTCTTTAATTATTGTATGACCTGCGTGTCAATCATTAAGCGCTATGTAATGCTTTACTTTATCGCTAAGCGGTAGCAATAGAAGTAGAAGCAGGGCTGGCGCCACAACCCCAATGGCAACACATTGATGGAGATCATGGTGTTGTGCCGGTGACGATGGAGATCATGCCGGTGTTTCAAAGATGGAGATCTTAAACACAAGTTCATGGCCATATCATGTCACTTATGAATTGCATGAGATGTTAATCCTTTTATGCACCTTGTTTTGCTTAGTACGGCGGTAGCATTATAAGGTGATCCCTCACTTGAATTTCAAGATGAACTGTGTTCTCCCCGAGTGTGCACCGTTGCGAAAGTTCGTCGTGTTGAGACACCACGTGATGATCGGGTGTGATAGACTCTACGTTCACATACGACGGGTGCAAGCCAGATTTGCACGTGCAGAACACTCAGGTTAAACTTGACGAGCCTAGCATGTACAGACATGGCCTCAGAACACGAGAGACCGAAAGGTCGAACATGAGTCATATAGTAGATATG
This sequence comes from Hordeum marinum, assembly GCA_022496015.1. Taxonomy (NCBI): domain Eukaryota; kingdom Viridiplantae; phylum Streptophyta; class Magnoliopsida; order Poales; family Poaceae; genus Hordeum; species Hordeum marinum. The sequence goes on from CM039672.1 coordinate 220,973,410, forward strand.
ATCAACATAATGATGTTCACCATTGCAGCCACCTCAACTCACGTGATGATCGGACTTGAGTTGGTGAATTTGGATCATGTATCACTTGAATGATCGGAGGGATGTCAATTTGAGTGGGAGTTCTTAAGTAATATGATTAATTGAACTCATTATCATGAACATAGTCAAAGTGTCTTTGCAAATTATGTTGTAGATTACTAGCTCGCGCTGTAGGTCCCTTAAATTTGTATATGTTCCTAGAGAAATAGAGTTGAAAGATGTTGGTAGCAATATTGCGGACCGGGTCCGTGATCTGAGGATTGTCCTCATTGCTGTACAGAAGGCTTATGTCCTTAATGCACCGCTCGGTGCGCCACCCCCTCTAGCGTCGTCTATAGATGTTGTGAACATCTGATAGGCACGTTTCGATGACTACTTGATAGTTTAGTGTGTCATGCATTACGGCTTAGAATTGAGGCTCCGAAACGTTTTGAACGTCACGGAACATATGAGATGTTCTAGGAGCAGAGATTGTGATCTCAGGCTCGTGCCTGTGTTGCGAGATATGAGATCTCCAACAAGATTCTTTGCCTGTAAGATGAAGGAGAATAGCTCAATCGTTGAGCATGTACTTAGCTTGTCTGGGTACTACAATCGCTTGAATCAAGTGGGAGTTGATCTTCCAGATAAGATAGTGATTGATATAGTTCTCCATGTCACTGTCACTAAAGCTACTAGAACTTAGTGATGAACTATAATACACCAGGGATAGAAGTATTGATCCCTGAGCTGTTCACGATGTTTGACACCGCGAAGGTAGAAATCAAGAAGGAGCGTCAAGTGTTGATGGTTAATCAAACCACTAGTTTCGAAAAGGGCAAGAGCAAGGAGGGAAACTTCATGGATAGCAAGTCAGTTGCTGCTCCAGTGAAGCAACCCAAAGTTGAACTCAAACCCGAGACTAAGTGCTTCTATTATGAGGTGAGAGGTCGCTGAAGCGGAACAACCCTAGATACTTGGTAGATAAGAAGGCTGGCAACATCGATAGAAGTATATTTGATATACGAGTTATTAATGTGTACCTTGCTAGTACTCCTAGTAGCACCTAGGTATTGGTTACCGGTTCGGTTGCTAAATGTTAGTAACTCGAAATAAAAGCTATGGAATAAACGGACAACTAGCTAAGGGTGAGGTAACGATGTGTGTTGGAAATGTTTCCAAGGTTGATGTGATCAACATCGCATGCTCTCTCTACCTTCAGGATTAGTGACGAACCTAAATAAATGTTATTTGGTGTTTTGCGTTGAGCATGAACATGATTAGATCATGTTTGTTCCAATACGGTTATTCATTTAAGTCAGAGAATAATAGTTATTCTGTTTACATGAATAATACCTTCAATGGTCATGCACCAAGTGAGAATGGTTTGTTGAAATCTTGATCGTAGTAATACACATGTTCATAACATTGATGTCAAAAGATACAAAGTTAAATAATGATAGTACCACATACTTGTGGCACTGCCGCAAAATGTCATATTGGTATAAAGCGCATGAAGAAACTCCATGGTGATGGATATTTGGACTCATTCGATTTCTAATCGGTTGAGACATGCGAACCATGCCTCTTGGGCAAGATGACTAAAGGACCCTTTGGATGGAGCGGGTAAGTGATTCATTGGAAATGATACATGTTGATGTATGCAATCTAGTGAGTCTTGTAGCGTGCAGTGGATATCGTTATTTTCTTACCTTCACTGATGATTTGAGTAGATATAGTGTATATTTACTTAATGAAACACAAGTCTGAATCGTTTGAAAGGTTCAAGCAAATTCAGAGTGAAGTTTAAAGATCATCGTGACAAGAAGATAAAAATGACCGCGATATGATCGTGGAGGTGAATATCTGAGTTACGAGTTTGGCATACAACTTAAGACAATGTGAAATTTGTTTCACAACTAACGCCACCTGGAACACCATGGTGTGATGGTGTGTCCGAACATCATAGTCATGCTCTATTGATATAGTGCATACTGTGATGTCTCTTATCGTTTTACTACTATAATTTTTGGGGTTATGCATTAGAGACAACTACATTCACTTTAAATAGGGCATCATCTAAATCCGTTGAGATGACATCGTGTGAATTATGGTTTGATAGAAACCTAAGCTGTCATTTCTTAATATTTGGGGCTGTGACACGTGTGTGGAAAATGTTTTCACCTAATGAGGTCAAACCCAAGGCGGACAAATGCATCTTCATAGAATACCCTAAGATCAGTTGGGTGAACCTTCAATCTCAGATCCTAGTGCAAAGTGTTTGTTGCTTAAATGGATCCTTTCTCAAGGAAATGTTTCTCTCGAAAGAATTGAGTGGGAGGAAGATATAACTTGATGAGGTTGTTAAACCTTTGTTCAACCAGAGAGTAGCGCAGCGCAGAAAGATGTTTCTGTCAAGCCTACGTTAGTTGAAGAGGAAGTTAATGATGATGATCATGAAGCTTCAAGATCAAGTTACTATCGAACTTCGTAGGTCGACAAGGATGTGTACTGCTCCTAAGCGATACGACAACCCTGTCTTCGAGGTCATGTTGTTGGACAGTGATGAACCTACGAGCTGTGGAGAAGCGATGATGGGCCCGGATTCCGACAAATGGTTGGAGGCCATGAAATCCGAGATAGGATCCATGTATGAAAAACCAAGTATAGACTTTGGTAGACTTGCTCGTTGGACGGCAAGTCGTTGAGTACAAATGGACCTTTAGAATGAAGACAGACATTGATGGTGAATGTCACTATTTGTAAAGCTCGACTTGTTGCAAAGTTGTTTGTGACAAGTTCAAAGAGTTGGCTGCGATGAGACTTTCTCACTCGCAGCGATGCTAAAGTCTGTTGGAATTATGTTAGCGGTTGCTGCGTTTTCAATTATGAAATCTGACAGATGGATGTCAAAACATCATTTCCTTAACGGTTTATTTAAGGAAAAGTTGTATGTGATACAACCAGAAGGTTTTGTCAGTCCTAAGGATGCTAAAAGGTGTGCAAGCTTCGGTGATCCTTCCATGGACTGAAGCAAGCATCTCGGAGTTGGAATATACACTTTGATGAGGTGATCAAAGTTTTTGATGTTTATACAAAGTTTACGAGAAACTTGTATTTGCAATAAAGTGAGTGGGAGCACTATAGAATTTCTAATAAGTATATGTGGATGACATATTGTTGATCGGAAATAATGTAGAATTTCTGGAAGGCATAAAAGGTTGTTTGAAAAGTGTTTTTCAAAGGAAGACCTGGATAAAGCTACCTAATTATTGAGCGTCAAAATCTATAGAGATAGATCAAGATGCGTGATGAGACTTTCAATGAGTGCATACCTTGACAAGATTTTGAAAGAGTTCAAAATGGATCAGTCAGAGAAAGAGTTCTCGCCTGATTTGTAAGGTGTGAAAGTTGAGTGAGACTCAAAGCTCGACAACGGCAGAAGAAAGAGAAAGGACGAACGTCGTCCCCTATGCCTTAGCCATAGGCTCTATATTATGCCATGTTGCGTACCGCACCTATGTGTGCCTTGCCATGAGTCCGTCAGGGGGTACAAGAGTGAACCAGGAGTGGATCACTGGACAGCGGTCAAGATTATCCTCAGTAACTAAGAGACTGAGGATATGTTTCTCGATTATGGAGGTGATAAAGAGTTCGTCGTAAGGAGTTACGTCGATACAAGCTTTAACACTAATCCGGATGACTCGTAGTAGCAATCTGGATACGTATAGTGGAGCAGCCATTTGGAAATAGTACCAAGTGGAGTGTGCTAGCAATGTTTACGGTTTGACATAGAGATTTGAAAACTACACATGGATCTGAATATCGCAGACCCGTTGACTATAAGACCTCTCTCACATGCAAAGCATGATCGAGCCCCAAAACTCATTGGGTGTTAGATTCATAACAATGCGAATCACATGGTGATGTGAACTAGATTATAGACTCTAGTGCAAGTGGGAGACTGTTGGAAATATGCCCTAGAGGCAATAATAAATTAGTTATTATCATATTTCCTTGTTCATGATAATCATTTATTATCCATGCTATAATTGTATTGATCGGAGACTTAAATGCATGTGTGGATACATAGACAAAACCATGTCCCTAGTATGCCTCTAATGGACTAGCTCGTTGATCAAAGGATGGTTAAGGTTTCGTAGCCATGGACATGATATGTCATTTGATAACGGGATCACATCATTAGGATAATGATGTGATGGATAAGACCCAAACTACAAACATAGCATATGATCGTGTCAGTTTATTGCTACTGTTTTCTGCATGTCAAGTATATGTTCCTATGACCATGAGATCATGCAACTCACGGATATCGAAGGAGTGCCTTGTGTGTATCAAACGTCGCAACGTAACTGGGTGACTATAAAGGTGCTCTACAGGTATCTCCGATGGTGTCTGTTGAGTTGGCATGGATCGAGACTGGGATTTGTTACTCCGTGAGACGGAGAGGTATCTCAGGGCCCACTCGGTAATACAACATCACAATAAGCCTTGCAAGCAATGTGACTAATTGTTAGTTGCGGGATCTTGTATTACGGAACGAGTAAAGAGACTTGCCGGTAACGAGGTTGAACTAGGTATGGAGATACCGACGATCGAATCTCGGGCAAGTAACATACCGAAGAACAAAGGGAACGATATACGGGATTAACTGAATCCTTGACATAGAGGTTCGACCGATAAAGATCTTCGTAGAATATGTAGGAACCAATGTGGACGTCCAGGTCCCGCCATTGGTTATTGATCGTAGAGGTGTCTCGGTCATGTCTACATAGTTCTCGAACCCGCAGGGTCTGCACACTTAAGGTTCAGTGACGTTTCGGTAGTGTAGAGTTATGTATGGTGGTGACCGAAGTTTGTTCGGAGTCCTGGATGAGATCCCGGATGTCACGAGGAGCTCCGGAATGGTCCGGAGGTAAAGATTCATATATAGGAAGTCCCAATTTGGTTTCCGGAAAAGTTTCGGGCTCATCGGTAGTGTACCGGGAGTATCGGTAGTGTATCGGGAGTGCCGGTAGTGTACCGGGGGACCTCCGGGAGGGGTATTTCGACCCCAAGAGGTCCATGGGCTGTGGGAGAATAATAACCAGCCCTTAGTGGGATGGGAAAACATCCACAAAGGCCCATGGCGCAGGAGAGAAAGTCCTAAAGCAAAAAGTGGAAAATCAGCCAATAGGAGGCAATCCTACTCCAACTAGGATTGGAGGTGAAGTAGGATTGCTTCCCACCTCCTATTTCGGCCGACCCAAAGGCCTTGGCTGCCTCTCCTCTCCTCTCCTCCTATATATACTAGTGGATTGGGTGGTTTTTGGACAGAATTTCCGGCCACGTGCTACCCGTTTCACCGGTGCACAGTTTCTCCTCTAGATCGGTTTTCCGCAGCGCTTAGGCGAAGCCCTGCCGGAATCACTCCACCACCATCACCGGAGCGCCGTCACGCTGCCGGTGAACTCTCTCTCCTCTCCACCTCCTCTTGCTGGATCAAGACGGCGGAGATCGTCATCAAGCTGCACGTGTGCTGAACGCGGAGGTGCCATCCGTTCGGCGCTAGATCGGAAGGACCGTGATCGAGATCGCGAGACGGTTCGTGATGAGATCGCGGAACGGATCGTGATGAGTTCGCGGGACAGATCGTGATCAAGATCGTGAGACGGATCGTGATGAGATCGCGGGACGGATCGTGATGGGATCGTGGGACGGATCGTGATGAGATCGCGGGACGCTCGGCGATTTGGATCGCGAAGATGTTTGACTACACCAACCGCGTTTCTTAACGCTTCCCGCTTAGCGATCTACAAGGGTATGTAGATCCACTCTCCCTCTCGTAGATGCTCATCACCATGGATAGGTTTGCGTGTGCGTAGGAAATTTTTTGTTTCCCATGCGACGTTCCCCAACAGCATTAACACACGGTGAATACATGAACTCGTCAAACTACGGTCATCACCGGAAAGTATCCCGACTATTGTCACCCCGGGGTTTACGGATCATAACACATAGCAGGTGCGTATGACTAGAAAGATCGGATCTAGAACATAGATATAATGGTGATAACATAAATGGCTCAGATCTAAAATCATGGCACTTGGGCCCTAGTGACAAGCATTAAGCATGGCAAAGTCATATCAACATCAATCTTAGAACATACTGGATACTAGGGATCAAGCCCTAACAAAACTAACTCAATTACATGATGAATCTCATCCAACTTCTCACTACCAACAAGCCTACGAAGGAATTACTCACTCCCAGTGGGGAGGATCATGGAATTGGCTATGAACGAGGGTTGATGATGATGAAGACCGAAGATTCCGCTCTCTGGAGCCCCAAACGGGCTCTAGATGTGGCCTCCCAATCAAGAATAGGAGGTGGTGGTGGCTCCGTCTCGTGAAATGCGATAAAACTTTCTCTCTGATTTTTATCTCCAGAAATAGGAATTTATAGTGCCAGAATTAGGGCCAGCGGGGCCACGAGGTGGGCACAACCCACCAGGGCACGCCCAGGGGGCTGGCACACCCTGTTGTATATTGCCCAACTAGGGCGCCCCCTCTAGTGATTTGTGGCTCCAGTATTTTTTATTTATTGTAAAATAATTCTCCAAAAAGTTTGGTTTGTTTCCGAGAACTTTTATTTTTGCACAAAAACAACACCATGGTAGTTCTGCTGAAAACAACGTCAGTCCGGGTTAGTTTCATTCAAATCATACAAATTAGAGTCCAAAACAAGACATAAAGCATTAGGAAAAGTAGATACGCTTGAGACATATCACTAACCTATTAAACCAGTGCCAAGTGTCACTTGCTTTTTCTTGCATGTTTTTAGTTTTCCAGGAAATCTGTACCAAGCGAAGTCCAAACACTATGAAACTTTTTGATGATTTTTGTCTGGAAAAAAGAGACCCAGGGAGCTTCGGGAGGAGTTCACAAGCGAGACGAGGAGACAACAAGGCAATAGGGCGTGCCTAGAGGGGTAGGAGCGCCCTGATGCCTTGTGGGAACCTTGTGGCTCCATCTGACCTAATTCCACCTCCATAAATTCTCTCAAATTCGGAAACCAACAGAGAGCCACCTGAAACACTTTTTCCGCTGCCGCAAGCCTCTGTTCAGGCGGGTGGTATGGTGATGCGAATGCGACAATATGATGCATGATCATGGCATAGTGGTATACATGGGTGAGCTAATGTGAATGGTGATCATGTCTATTTAATTCAGATTTGAATATAGGTTCCAAGTTGTCCTCATTTCAAATTCCATATAATGACCTAATGCTAAAATGTCCAAGTTCACCTATTTGGGTTGCTCTATCATGCATGAGAGTAGCACCATTGGATTCATTGGATTTTTCTGATAAATTTTCATATATAAATTATTTTCATCTGACTTACAGATTAATTTATATGATTTTTCAAAGTTTTAAACATTTTCTGGAATTATTTTAAAATAAGAAAATGAGTTATGACATAAGCATGATGTCATGATGACATCAGCTGGTCAGCTGACTTGGCCCAGAGTCAAACCTGACATGTGGGGTCCACATGTCAGTGTCTGGTTAGTTTAACTAACTAATTAAAATTAATCCTAACTAATTAGCAGACCGGGGCCCACTTGTCAGTGTCACATTAGTTTAACTAAATGATTTAAAGTAATCCGTGATTAACTTAACTAATCTGGACAGGGGCCCCACCTGTCATTGACTCACAGAGTCAAGCCAGGGGTCCACCCGGGTCAAACCCACCAGAGTTGGCCGGCGGCTTGACGCCGGTGACCTCCAGAGACGGCGGCGACCGTCGGGTTTCTTATACAGGGGGTTATCTAGCGAGCTAAGGCCACTGGCGAGTAGCCCGCGCACAACCGCATCCATCCGGAGCCACAGGAGGTCACGGGGTCGCCGGAAACGAGCTCGTGGCGGCGGCCGGAGCTCGGGTTCGGACGCAAACTCAACACAGGGCACGGAACGACCGGGCGATGGGTTCTATGAGCTCCTGGGAACTCTAGGAGTTCATTCATGCACACGCGCGTGAGCTTAGGGGTCTGCACGCACGGCGACGACCGACCACGGCGGCGAGGTGGATTCGGGTCCGACGGCTAGGCTAGCTACGGCGCGAGGAAGAGAGGGGGAACGCAGGGGGAAGGAGGAGGAGCTCACTGCGGATCCAGGGAGCTAGTCAGTGGCCTCGGGGGCGGTCGGAATCGACGGCGAGCCTCGAATTCCCCTCCGGCGACCCGAGGAGGAAGAAGACGGCACGACGGTGATAGAAGCCCTCCGGCGATGCGTGGCTTGTCTGGGAGGTGGAGGAGGTCCGGGCAGAGCGATTGGCTGGCTCAGGAGGGCTCGGGGTTGGCTAGAACGACGGCACGTCGGAGAATCGTGGGTCGGCCATTGCGGAGCCGAGAGGAGAAATGCGACAGAGAGAGAGAGAGAGAGCGCAGGAGAGTGGAGAGTAGAGGAGGACACGGCGGCGAGGAGCTCCACGCTGGCACTCGCGGAGGTCTCCACGGCAACCAGGCAGGCAGGAGGTGGCCGGCGCGCGGCGACCACGCGCACGGCGTCCTCCTGGCGCGAGGAGGACGATGACTGGCGTCGGCTCGCTCCTGGGCCGGGCCTGCTACAGTGTTGGGCCACAGGTAAGCTCTTTCCCCCTTTTCCTTTTATTTCGGTTTCCTGTTTTCTAATATTTGTTTTATTTCCTATGCAGGTTCAAATGACTTTTCAAAATGATCCCAATATTTCCTAAAACAAAGTTTAGATATTTCAAACTTGTACTAAAAGTTTCAAGTCATTTTGAAAACAGGAATAATGGTAATGATTTATTTATCTTTTTCAGAGGTGTTAAACATTATTTTTAAATTGTTTCTGTGATTCAAATAATTTAAATGATCCCTTTTATATAATTGTCCAATTTAATCAGACTTAGGGAACATTTTTGAAGGGCATTTTGGATTTGTTGAAATTTCATTTATCTAGAAATGCTATTATTCATTAAGTGGGTGGGGTTTTCTTCTTCTCCCCATTTCATATTGATGCATAGATGATGATGATGATGATGCAAACACATTACTAGCCTATGACTCTTACTAGGGTTGTGACAACTCACCCCCACTCAAAAGAATCTCGTCCCGAGATTTGAAGTCATCGGAAGAGCGCGGGGTACTCTAGTCGGAGACGATCTTCTCTTTCCCATGTCGCCTCTTTGTCCGAATGATGTGACCACTGAACTTTAAGAAACTTGATGTTCCGACGTCGAGTGGTATGTTCAGCTTGATCAAGAATACGAACAGGGTATTCCCGATATGAAAGGTTATCTTGGAGATCAAGCGTTTCGTGGTCCACTTCTCGGACAGAGTCCGAAAAGCAACGCCTGAGTTGAGAGACGTGGAAGACATCATGAACTTTGGAAAGATGCGGTGGAAGTTCCAATTGGTAGGCAACCTCTCCTCGTTTAGCAAGAATGCGAAAAGGTCCAATGTAACGAGGAGCCAACTTGCCTTTGATACCGAATCGACGGGTACCCTTCAGAGGTGTAACCCGAAGGTAAGCCTTCTCGTCAACTTCGTAAGTCACAGACTTATGATGGCGATCATATTGACTCTTTTGACGGGATTGGGCTGTTTTCAACTTTTCACGAATAATGCGAACTTGCTCCTCTGCATCCTGGATCATATCCGGACCAAAGAGTTGCCTCTCTTCGGCTTCTGACCAGTTAAGAGGTGTTCGGCATTTTCGTCCATAGAGAACTTCAAAAGGGGGTTTTCCCAAGCTTGATTGATAACTATTGTTATAAGCAAATTCAGCAAATGGAAGACATTTCTCCCAATTCATACCGAAAGACATAACACAAGCTCGAAGCATATCTTCAAGAATTTGATTGACTCGCTCAACTTGACCACTTGATTGAGGATGGAAAGCGGTACTAAAGGATAGATGAGTCCCCATGGCAGTTTGAAAACTTTCCCAAAATCGAGAAGTAAAGATACTTCCACGGTCTGAGTTAATCTCCAAGGGAACACCATGAAGAGAAACTATGCGAGAAACGTATAACTCCGCTAGTTGACTAGCAGTAATGCTTTCCCGAACAGGAAGAAAATGAGCCACTTTGGAAAGGCGGTCAATGACTACGAATATAGCATTGTTCCCTCTCTTGGTCCTGGGAAATCCGGTGATGAAATCCATACCGACATTATCCCATTTCCATTCAGGAATAGCTAAGGGTTGGAGGGTGCCAGCAGGCCTTTGGTGCTCTGCCTTCACACGACGACAAACGTCGCAGTTAGCAACATACTGGGCAATCTCTCTCTTCATCCTAGTCCACCAGAACCTCTGACGTAGGTCCTGATACATTTTGGTACTACCCGGATGAATTGTGAGAGGAGAATCATGAGCCTCTTTAAGAATCAGCTGCCTGAGATGTTGGCTCTTGGGAACCACTAAACGGCTCTGAAAAAGCACTACACCTTGATCATCTGTGGAGAAGTCCTTAGCGAGACCGCTAACAAGGTTCTCCTTGATCCGGGAAATTCCCTTATCACGCTTTTGACCAGCTATGATTTGATCCTTAAGAGTAGGTTTCGCCACCAAGTTGGGTAGGAATCCTTGAGGAACAATGTGAAGATTTAACTTCCTAAATTCCTCATGGAGAAGCGGTTGACCTTGTTGTAACATCAAATTGTTACAATAAGACTTACGACTTAGCGCATCAGCCATGACATTGGCTTTTCCGGGGTGTAAGTTATCCCTAAGTCGTAGTCCGAGATCAATTCTACCCACCATCTTTGCCTGAGATTCAAATCCGGCTGGGTGAAGATATATTTTAGACTTTGGTGATCAGTGTATATCTCGCAACGATTACCCAGAAGATAATGTCGCCATGTTTTCAGTGCATGGACTACAGCTGCAAGCTCAAGATCATGTGTGGGATAATTATCCTCATGTGGACGCAACTGTCGAGATGCGTAAGCAATCACATGACGATCTTGCATGAGAATGCAACCTAATCCTTGTCGCGAGGCGTCGCAAAAGATAATAAAGTCCTTAGATAAATCTTGTGGCACCAGAACGGGAGCAGAGGTCAGTCGTCTTTTCAACTCCTGAAATCTATGCTCGCATTGTGGGGTCCACTCGAACTTTTTATCTTTCTTGAGGAGTTCAGTCAGAGGTTTCGCAACCTTGGAGAAATTCTCAACAAAGCGGCGACAATAGCTCGCTAAGCCAAGGAAACTCCTTACTTGCTTAACCGATTCAGGTTGAGTCCAATCAAGGACGGCCTGAACTCTCTCGGGATTGACAACAATACCTTTGCCAAAGATCACGTGACCCAGATAGGTCACTTCCGGCAACCAGAATTCACACTTGGAGAATTTGGCGTATAGGCGGTGCTCTCGAAGTTTCATCAATACCAGCCTTAGATGCTCGGCATGTTCTTGTTCGTTCTTCGAGTAAATGAGTATGTCATCGAGATAAACCACGACGAATTTATCCAAATACTCCATGAAGATCGAATTCATCAGTCGAGAGAAGGTGGCTGGGGCATTAGTTAATCCGAAGGACATAACGGTGTACTCGTATTGGCCATAACGAGTGACAAAAGCCGTTTTAGGAATGTCCCCGTTTCTAATTCTGATTTGATGGTATCCCAACCTCAAATCCATTTTGGAAAAGACAGAGGATCCAACGAGCTGATCATACAAATCGTTGATCCTGGGGAGCGGATACTTGTTCTTGATAGTGACCAAGTTCACTGGTCGATAATCCACAACCATCCGTTCCGAGCCATCCTTCTTCTTAACAAAAAGGACGGGGCAAGCCCAAGGAGAAGAACTAGGACGAATGAACCCTTTCTTCAAAGCTTCATCGAGTTGGGTTTTTAGCTCGGCTAGTTCTAAGGGTGCCATCTTATAGGGTCTTCTGGCTATTGGAACTGTCCCTGGAATAAGTTCTATTACAAACTCGACATCTCTGACAGGTGGAATACCTGGCAGTTCTTTTGGAAAGACATCCGGGAAATCACAGACTACCGAAATATCTTCTAGCTCAGGGAGAGGGCTAGCATTTAGAGAATAGAGTTGGCGCTTGGTTGTTCGAGTAGAGACATTAACTTTCTCTCCCGAGGGATGTGTAAGTTGAACATTCCTAAAATGAGTATCAATCTTGGCATAGTGGGCTTTCATCCAATCCATACCTAGAATAATGTTGATGTCCGAAGACTTAAGAGCTATCAAGGATGCTAGGAATACCAGTCTATCCACCAGAATTTCATTGTCATGGCTCACTCTAGAAGTTTGCCATTTTGATCCAGGAGTCTGAACTACTAAAGGAGTGGGCATGTCACAGAAAGACATGTTATGCAACTGTGCATAACTTTCTGAGATGAATGAATGAGATGCCCCAGTATCAAATAGAACAGATGCTGGATGGCTATTAACAAGAAGCGTACCTAGAATGACATCAGGGTCTTCAAGAGCTTCTTCAGCAGACACATAATTAACTCGCCCACGGGCAGGAGTTGGCTTCACATAGAAGGCTTTCCCTGGTTTTCCGCGTCCAGCGGGCTTGGCATTGTTCTGGGGACATTCACGAGAATAATGTCCCGGCTCTCCACACTTGTAGCATACCACTGTAGCACGAGGGGTAACATTTACTTGTGGTCCTCCAAATGGTCTGGGTGGAGGGTTGGGCTGAACTAGACGAGGTGCCTGGAAGGATGGCCTCGCAGTATACCTTGCCGGCATAGCTGCATTGGGTACCCATATTCGGCGCTTGTTGGGTCCTGAACTCGATGCAGGGTTGAAGTCACGGTTATGCTTCCTCGAAGCCTCGTAGTCAGTTTGTCCGGACTCAGCATTGATGGCCTTATTGACGAGAGCCTGGAAAGTCGTGCACTCATGCAAGCGAAGATCTCGGCGAAGCTCGGCATTAAGTCCCTTGCGGAACCTAGCCTGCTTCTTGGCATCGGTTGAGACTTCCTCTAGAGCATAGCGAGCAAGGTTTCCAAACTCGCGGCTGTATGCATCCACTGACAATCTGCCCTCGGTGAAGGCACAGAATTCCTCTCTCTTGCGGTCCATCAGCCCTTCCGGGATGTGATGGAGACGAAATGCGGTGCTAAACTCTGCCCAGGTTGGTGCAGGTCCTTGGGGACGCATAGCTTCATAGCTTTCCCACCACAGGTTGGCGGGTCCCTCTAGGAAGTATGTCGCAAAGGTCACCTTGTTGGCCTCTGAAACATTTGCAGCTCGAATCTTGCGTGACATACTGGTCAGCCAATCATCCGCATCGAGGGGATCGATCGAATGATGGTAGTTAGGCGGACACAGCTTAATGAAGTCACCAAGTGACACTCCATCATGGTGATCATTGCGGGGAGCACGAGCGGTGTTCTGTTCAATCCTCTCCAACAGCCTATTGGTCTCCCTCTTATTCCTTTCGGCTTCTAGCATCACCTCTGCTAGAGATGGTGCTCGTGGCAGCTCTTCTTGCCTTGGCTGGCTACTCTCGCCTTGCTCATGAGCATGCACGGGGTTGTTCCTGGTTGACACCATCCTGGGGAAAACAATCCATAGCTTAGACATAGCGAGCAACAACTCTAGGACAAGAATTAGGAAATGCACTGATCAGCATGGCATGTAGAATAAACACCAATCAACATGGTAAAACAACTACCATATGAACATTAGGTTTCATACGCACCATGACTTAGTTCAGTACAAACCCAAGCTGAAAACAACTACGGAGAGATGACACAACTCATCGGAGGCATCACAAGCATCCTATACATTATCTATCTACACCTCCGGAACTCAACTCTCAACCTTGATCATACCCCACAAGACACACAGGACTGTGGCGATACGTCTACTAGCTTACTAGGTCTAGCATCCTCGCACTCAGACATCACCGTAGAATGCTTCGTACAGGTTACCCCCATGACCTGGAAGCTAAACCTGCGGATCTGGAAACACTCTAGCCTGGAATCCCTGGAAACCATAAGGGCACGGGTGTGGCCTTGGTCCCCTTGTCGGTGGCAACAGCGGTCCTCGAAGAGGGGTGATGCCTCCAACATCAGGCCAGTCTACGTGTGCTGGCAAACGAGTCCGCGATGGAGTCAGCATCTCCATATCTCCATAACCTGTTTGCACAACAGGTGACAACTATGTCAAAGCTGTCCAAAGACGGGCACGGGTACCATAGAGCTCCATGCGTAGGGCACGTGCATCACGGTCCCTAGTTTCCAACATCTGCGCGGTCACCTGCAATCTAGGGTCTTCATGGGAATGATCAGAATAGGCTGCACTGAGATATCCATCCTCTCCTCCCATGGAAGCAGGAACATAGCAGAACTCCGTGTTCTGAAGCAGACCATGGTGAAACCTCATGATAGTCAGCATAGTATAGGTAGCTTCTTGAACTGCCATATCTATGGTAACTCCCAATCCATGTGTCCAGTGAAGCGGCTCTGCAGCTCCAGGATATGAAGGGTATATCCTAACAGTACACAGATACTGACTCTGGTTGAAATCTCGGTACTGCTCCTCCACGGTATACTCCGGGTACCAACGATATCCAGCCTCCATCATCACTCTAACTAACATGGCCGTGTGACCCGGCACATCGATGCACCTGGTTAGACGGACCACCTGACGGAAAGGGCGGGATGGCATCTGAAACAAAGGATGAGGCAAAGACATTAGAGATCCTAGCAGAAATCGGACAGCATAACGGCTGTAATTGCTCAACAAAAATTTGAGACAATTGAAAAGAGATTGGAAAAGCATAACCACTCGACTATCTAGACTCAAATCTCTTCTCCAACTGTTTATCATACCAACAACACTAAGATATCCACACTTACTCACAAACAAGCTAGTTATTGGTCCATGGCTAGTAGCTCGTCATCCTAAGCAATAGATGAGGATCCTAGTTCCTATCCCCGTAGAAATATGAATATGACCCAACATAGAATAATTTGGGAAGAGGAGTAAAAAGAGTCTTACGTTCCCTTCCACAATCAATTCCCCTACTTATCTATAGTGTTTCTAGACTCAACTTCGACCGGTTTGGCTTGGTAGTCCTACAGTCAGTCAGGCTCTGATACCAACGCTGTCGGGACCCCGATCCTAAGTCATATGATTCCATACTGTAACAAGCCACATCACTTTGCGGCCTCACGCACGGTACTCCACGGCTGCAGCCTTACCTTGGCCGGGACCGTTTGCGTCTTTTGGCTCACGTATGTGAACATGTCGCTGGCAATCACACAACAAAGAACCCGGGCCGACATGACTAGTCATAGGACCCAAGTGGCACATCCGTACGGAAACAGGCATACATAACCCAGCAATGCAGGTGTCGGTCTCAAGTGTGTGTAGACGAGTCATAGCAAGTTACAAGGACTCCATTACGTCGCGGGACACGAATGTCATCACTACACGTAGACGAGTCGTAACAGACTACAGGGACTCCATTACACTACGAGACATTTCCCCGAAGGGACAGACACATCAGCAAAGAAGGATACATGCCGGTCAATCAATGTGTCCGGAGCAGTAGCAAGCTACCATGGCTCGGTGGAAGCACAAAGAGACAGTTTCCCGTAAAGAGTACTACTAGAGGCACACGACTAGGTGTCGGATCCCATACATACCGTTGCACGCCGCACGTACGCACGACATGCCCGTTATGCATAGATACAACTATGGCATCACAACATAACCATACAACAACATGACTTTTATTTAAAAGGCTCAGAAGAGCCTTGCATAATATGTTCTTACAGATAGGCGTCACATGACCCGGCACTCAAGTTATACAAACAAGTTCATACAAGCCAGCGGAAACTTAGAACTATCCGAGTACGGACAGTGAAATGAAAAGAGGGCACATGGCCTGACTATCTACAGCACGCCACACGGCACAGGGTCATAGCTGGGACACCAGCTATTCGGCATCGTCAACGTCTAGATAGAACCCACCTGATGGGTCCTGGTTTTCCTTTGCAACATTAATTAAGCAAGGATGAGTACAATCGTACTCAGCAAGTCTTTAAAACAGACCTAGTCTAGTTATGCTCATGTATCAACAAAGGGGTGGAGGAGTTTATGCAAAAAGCCAGCTTTGACTCATGGCTAACTTACACTACTCAGTTTTACACTCTTTGTTACAATTTTACTTATCGCATACGAGTCCACTAACTCCATCTCAATACACCACCATGGACTCACCTTCCCCTCCCGGAAGAGTGCCATCCACGGTACTCACACTTGTCTTGAGATTTCTAGAAGTATCCATTTGATTATCTATGAACAGCATAAGTTCTCCAAGTAGTCCATATCCGCGGACGCGGCTATTCGAATAGTTTCATAACCCTGCAGGGGTGTACTTCTTCACACACGCTCTCGCCACTTATCGCTGTGTGCCATAAACCATGCACCTCGGCAACCTTCAAGCGGATGCCCAGCGAGGGAGTCGGCCACGACCGTCAATCACATAAGACCTCTAGTCCAGGCTACCGCCTATTTGAGACTGACCCGCATGGAAGTCCGGCCGAAGTTTCCACTACGGTCCCAAACGATGTGCGCAGGGTTCCCAAGCCCACCATTCGGGTGACCCTTGGTACACCGTGCCACTGCCTACCGCGTCGTAACCCACCCCGAGGGTCAGCGCTACGCACGGCCTCCAGCATGCTATAAACACCAGAAACTACTTGTAATACCTGGACCAAAGACTAAGCGACTGATAAGTCGAGCGGGGTCATATTTCAGGGCCCAGCATGTGGTAGTATCTCGTCTTGGATCTCAAACACGGAACCCAGTTCCTAAGAACGGTCTCAATGAGACAACCCACTATGTACTCCTACATAGCCTCTCATCGCCACCTTTTACCAAAACGGATTCGTTATGAGCTCAACACATCAGAACATCACAGTTTCACTCTAACTCATCACCCAGATGAATCAGACCTGACACAACTCTAAGCATAGCAGCATGGCATGAAGGTAAGCTAAGCACATCACGGCACAAGCATCTACCAGGTATGCTAGGTTGCAAGGTGTAGCTATTTACTGTGACAAGATCAGGTCATGCATAAGAATAGGATCATCTACCGGGTATGACTGACATGTGATCGTTTGTCCTAATGCAATAATGAGAGCAGGAGCGAGAGACTGGGATGTTATCGGAATGATCAATGGGGTTGCTTGCCTTGCTGAGTTGCGGAAGAGTTCTCTCCTTCGTCGGGGTACGGAGTAGTATCGTCTGGATTCGGACCTACCGCAATGCAGATAAGAACAATCAATACAAGCAAATGCGACAATATGATGCATGATCATGGCATAGTGGTATACATGGGTGAGCTAATGTGAATGGTGATCATGTCTATTTAATTCAGATTTGAATATAGGTTCCAAGTTGTCCTCATTTCAAATTCCATATAATGACCTAATGCTAAAATGTCCAAGTTCACCTATTTGGGTTGCTCTATCATGCATGAGAGTAGCACCATTGGATTCATTGGATTTTTCTGATAAATTTTCATATATAAATTATTTTCATCTGACTTACAGATTAATTTATATGATTTTTCAAAGTTTTAAACATTTTCTGGAATTATTTTAAAATAAGAAAATGAGTTATGACATAAGCATGATGTCATGATGACATCAGCTGGTCAGCTGACTCGGCCCAGAGTCAAACCTGACATGTGGGGTCCACATGTCAGTGTCTGGTTAGTTTAACTAACTAATTAAAATTAATCCTAACTAATTAGCAGACCGGGGCCCACTTGTCAGTGTCACATTAGTTTAACTAAATGATTTAAAGTAATCCGTGATTAACTTAACTAATCTGGACAGGGGCCCCACCTGTCATTGACTCACAGAGTCAAGCCAGGGGTCCACCCGGGTCAAACCCACCAGAGTTGGCCGGCGGCTTGACGCCGGTGACCTCCAGAGACGGCGGCGACCGTCGGGTTTCTTCTACAGGGGGTTATCTAGCGAGCTAAGGCCACTGGCGAGTAGCCCGCGCACAACCGCATCCATCCGGAGCCGCAGGAGGTCACGGGGTCGCCGGAGCTCGTCGGAAACGAGCTCGTGGCGGCGGCCGGAGCTCGGGTTCGGACGCAAACGTGACACAGGGCACGGAACGACCGGGCGATGGGTTCTACGAGCTCCTGGGAACTCCAGGAGTTCATTCATGCACACGCGCGTGAGCTTAGGGGTCTGCACGCACGGCGACGACCGACCACGGCGGCGAGGTGGATTCGGGTCCGACGGCTAGGCTAGCTACGGCGCGAGAAAGAGAGGGGGAACGCAGCGGGAAGGAGGAGGAGCTCACTGCGGATCCAGGGAGCTAGTCAGTGGCCTCGGGGGCGGTCAGAATCGACGGCGAGCCTCGAATTCCCCTCCGGCGACCCGAGGAGGAAGAAGACGGCGTGACGGTGATAGAAGCCCTCCGGCGATGCGTGGCTTGTCTGGGAGGTGGAGGAGGTCCGGGCGGAGCGATTGGCTGGCTCAGGAGGGCTCGGGGTTGGCTAGAACGACGGCACGTCGGAGAATCGTGGGTCGGCCATGGCGGAGCCGAGAGGAGAAATGCGAGAGAGAGAGAGAGCGCGGGGGAGAGAGGAGAGTAGAGGAGGACACGGCGGCGAGGAGCTCCACGCTGGCACTTGCGGAGGTCTCCACGGCAACCAGGCAGGCAGGAGGTGGCCGGCGCGCGGCGACCACGCGCACGGCGTCCTCCTGGCGCGAGGTGGACGATGACTGGCGTCGGCTCGCTCCTGGGCCGGGCCTGCTACAGTGTTGGGCCACAGGTAAGCTCTTTCCCCCTTTTCCTTTTATTTCTGTTTCCTGTTTTCTAATATTTGTTTTATTTCCTATGCAGGTTCAAATGACTTTTCAAAATGATCCCAATATTTCCTAAAACAAAGTTTAGATATTTCAAACTTGTACTAAAAGTTTCAAGTCATTTTGAAAACAGGAATAATGGTAATGATTTATTTATCTTTTTCAGAGGTGTTAAACATTATTTTTAAATTGTTTCTGTGGTTCAAATAATTTAAATGATCCCTTTTATATAATTGTCCAATTTAATCAGACTTAGGGAACATTTTTGAAGGGCATTTTGGATTTGTTGAAATTTCATTTATCTAGAAATCCTATAATTCATTAAGTGGGTGGGGTTTTCTTCTTCTCCCCATTTCATATTGATGCATAGATGATGATGATGATGCAAACACATTACTAGCCTATGACTCTTACTAGGGTTGTGACAGTGAGGCACTCGGGGACGGGGCCCTGCTCGCTCCGGGTGAGCGATTGGCCCGGCGGCTCGACGGCTGCGAGGAGAGGCCAAGTGCGCAGGAGGACTTGGAGCTCGAGGAGAAATCCAATGGCAGAGTAGCTCTTGGCACGCTCCTGATAGGGGCGGCACAGTCCTGGTCGCCAACACTGCTAGCTGGCTGCTCGCCGGCAAAATCGGGGCCGAGGACGAGCATGGCTTTGGGCGTAGACTCCTATGGATGGAAGGTTGAGGTGGATTGGATCGGGGGGATCCCGATTTGGCTGCGAGGGGATTGGAAAGGCACACAAAACAAGTACTATGGAGTGGTGGCACGACGATAGGATGGATGGGACAAACCTCCTAGAATCTAAGGTTGGAGTATAGATAGCAAGTGGGTTAGGTTTAAGGATTTTGGGGCGCTTTTCGACCGTGCGATTGCCATCGAACGGCCAGATCGAGATGAAGGCCTAGGGCAGAGGGTAGTGAGCTGTGCAGAGTGGCTTGGGCTGAGATGAGAGGGAAGGTTGTGGCTCATGATAGAGTTTTATAAACCAAAATATCTGACAATTAAACCGATGACGGTGTCGCTACGGTTGACCGCTGGGGTATCAAACGACATCTGACTGCAACTAAATTTGGCAGGCGCTCTACCTACAAAATAACTAGACCGCACGCCAACTTTTGACCCAATCCGAGAATATCTCATACACACTTTAAAAACAATATTTTGCTGGTGCCGCGGGCGTGTGTGTGTGGTTGGTCTCGAAACGGTCTACGACACGCACAAAGAGAACCAACAACTATCAACGGATGCAAGTTTTCAAAAACGAGTGATGGTGTTATGCAGATGATGCGAATGATGCGATGATGAATGTGACAACCAAACGAACCGCACGTCGACGATGGAATAAAAGGGGAATCTTCTGGAGCGTCGGTCCCGGGCTGTCACAACTCTCCTCCACTTACAAGAGATCTCGTCCCGAGATCTTAGAATGAAAAGGGGAAGAGAAAGAGCAAAAGGAAGATGTAAAACTTAGTTGCTTCTTTGACAACCGAGTGAAACCATATTAACTTGAAGGATTGCAAGAGATGAAGAATGACACGAGGAACAAGCAAGAATTCAAAAGAAATTTTGGCAGCACTTCGATAGACAAGAGAAGCTAAACTTGATACGATGAAAGAACTTGAGAAGAGGGCACAACACTCCGGTTAAAAGGATAAGCAAGAAAAGAAGAAGATCTTGACAAATGAGATGATGAGTCAAAGATAAACAATACAATGCGTCTGGAACAAAAGAATAGAAGCTAGATCGATGGATGGAAAAGAATAGAGAAGAAAGTGACAACTTCTACCGCCATTGAATTGAAAGCATCCTTGGAAGGGAGGATTGAACAGAGCTGTTGGAAAACCAACAACGAAAAGAAACAACTTGTTATGGGCTTATGGAAAACATCTCAAAATTATGAGGTGATAACCAGCCACTAACATAAACAAAGATTGCTTGGGAGCAACATGATATGCAAACTTCTTACACCAAGAGGAGAAGGACAAAACTTGGATCGTTTATGAGAACCGCAAATAAACCTTAGGATAGGCTTTAGGTGACACTTAATCCAAGATAATTCCGAGAAAGAAAAGATGGGTTTAAATGTATCATTCTTGCAATCTTATCTTCGAGACTCCTCATGAATCAAGAATAATATACCACCATATCAAAAGACAAGGGAGAAGGAATTGCATTTTCAAATGCAAGAGAAAGAATACTTGAGCTTCTCCAACAAAATCTTGAAGAGCACTTCGAGAATGACTTAAATCCTTGACAAACCACCATGAAGCACCTTCGTATACCAAAGAATGATCAAAAGAAACGAAGGTTGAAAGTATAAGACACAAAACCTTGCAATGATTTAGATGAAGCTTCGCGGTGAGATACTTGCGAGATATAGAACTCCATAAAAAATGATGATCAAAAGAATGAAGGTTGAGAAGAATAAGTTTATCACTTTGAAAAGATTTAGATAGAACTTCACGAAGTGATACTTCAGAAAACTTGGAACTCTGGAAAAGAAAAGATGAACAACTAGAATAGAGAATTTGATATCAGGAACAACCTCTGGAAGAAGGATTGAAATCACTTGACCAACAAGAATAAGAATTATGTTATGCTTATCCTTCATCAAGTTAAATTGATGACAAGCAACGAATTTCGCACACCACTTATTCTTCTTGCAAAGAATTGAAGAGAAAGAGATAGATAGATGACAAACTTGAAGAAGTCTTGCATAAGGATGCCCGTAAGAATTCACAGTCGAATGAGGATACTATGATTAAACGAAGATACATGGGAACGAAGAGATCATGATCCACTTAATGGAATACTTCACAAGGCAACATAATAATTGAGATACGAACTGAGGGACAACAATTGAGAAGAATTTGAGAACGAAAACCGAAAGCTGAGAACGAGGAATCTTCTGAAATGATGGCCTTCGGAGGATCAAGAAATGAAAACAATTATGAAATGCCCGGATATATATGGGAGGAATTACTCATTATCGAGACAATTTGAGATGATAGCAACAACCTGAAACCATGAATCTTTGGAGGAACGAACAACGATTTAAGAGAAACTCTCCTTCAGTCTTCAATGCTGAGAATGATGACGAGAAACAACACCATGAATTACCAAGATACTCCGGAATAACGAATAAAGAACGGTTGAGCCAATGATGAAAATAATTCGAAACAATCATGGAGAAGGAATATGACTGATGAAAATCATTCTTACATCATATTTGAAAATAACTTGAGATCTCCGAAAAAGATGAGAAGAGCCAGGTAAGATCCTGGGGACAAACATGTGGGTTATGGGCCCACTGAAATGAAACCACCGTTGAAACAATTGCTTAGAAAGAGAGAGTGCACCGGTACAAATGAAAAACTCTATGAGGTGAGAACCTCAAAATAATTTGAAAGGATTTGAATGCAAACACGAATCTTCTGAGATATCTTCAGCACTTCGGATAGAATAGATAGAGATATGAAGACCAAGATGCTTGATAAAGAATTTCAACACGAGAAGGCATTTAGAGAATGAGAAGGATATGATGAATATGGAGAGGTTGAATTGAATCCACCGGAGAAGAATAACAACAAGAACAAGGAATATGAGGATAGATCTTGAAATTGAAACTCCTGAGAATCTCCACAAGGAATCACCGGAAACAATAGGGAAGATAAGATAGTGAAGCATCAATGAAGAGAAAGGCACTTGGATGAGATTTAATCATTGAAGAAAACAGGCGGGAGGGTGGGGAAAACAAAGAAAACTTGGGATAGATGAAATGAACTCCGGAAAAGAATAAGAGGGTTGGTCTTGCAATTATTGAAAGGATTGAATTCACTTGAAAAGAGCACACTGGATGAAAAGAATTGATATGACAACTTGATTGAGCAAAAGAATTAGCATTCCAACAGAAATAAGAGAACACCGCATAGGAATATGGAATCACCACTTGACATCGAAGCAACTCGAATTACCATACTCCAACAAAACAAATGATGAGGCTTACGAAACAAGCCAGAACAAATTCATGATAGAGATTCCGCTCGATATTTTCATGGTAAGGTTTGCACGGGCTCGATCGTACATTGTATTGTCATATTGAAATGATGCTCGAATATGATCCCTAGGCGTAGCGAACTACAAGGCTTGACGAAGCATACCAAGATTGTCCTTTGCAAAAAACATCGTGAACAAACAAACCACTAGATGTCGAACCCCAACCTCACATCATGATCTGTTGGAAGATAACCAAGGTAACTACTTGAATTCCCACCTTAGAACTTCCGACATCATTGGTTATGCAATCGGGTGTTGGGGATACAGGGAGGCAAAATATCTCACACAACTAACAAGCCCTACACTCCAACTGTATCCATCTGTCAACACATAACCAAGAAAACCTTGGAAATCGTGTACCTCAGACCTTCGAAAAACATCCGATATACTAGCTGTGGCAATATATCTGACCACTCTCCCTAGTACTTGGTAGCGCGCGCCAAACTATTCTCACCATGAGGAGTATAGAAGCGTTTTCGATGTCGGTGACCTCTGGTATTCCGGAACTGCCGTGATACAAATGTGACGACAACACCTTGGAGCTCAACTCCCGAGGACACTGCCACAACCCCTAAATGTCAGGAGGCACCAAGAACAATGTTATCGTCACAAAGATATCGGAACGATCCCAACAATACCGTGCGATCCTAAAAAAATTTGAGTGAAAAAGGGAAGAGGAGTAGAATTAAAAATTCCTAAGTCGAATACGTCACCAGAGTATAGAAGAGGAGTAAAAGAAACCTACACTCCGATATATAACTAGACTCAAAAAAGTTTTTCACTACACTCGACTTGGCCAAGTTCGATCAATCAAGGGGGCTCCTTGGTCGGTACAGGCTCTGATGCCAACTTATAACACCCAAGATGTGATCCTATCCTTATTTTGGCTCGAGGGCCTCGATAGGTATAGAAGCGCATCTCGTCGTTTTGGAAGAATGGATATTATTACAAGTACATGTACAAAATAGGTGAGTATATGGAATTGGCTTACACTCGCCGCATGTTACATCAAGATCACATCTATACAACAACATATTCAAGCATCATACATAAGAGCAGAGTCCGACTACGAACGAGATCAAACGATAAAATGACATCCATCCTTGCTATCCCAGGCTGCCGCCTGGAACCCATACTAGATTGATGACGCAGAAGAACTCCAAATCAAACAAGCATCACACTCACGTCAAAACATACCTGCAACTGTTGTTGTAGTAATCAGTGAGCCACAAGGACTCAACAATCTCATTTCCAAGGGCATCAAGACAAGCAAAGCTTAATGGGTGAGGTATGGTTAAGTGGTGAGGCTTCAGCAGCAACTAAGCACTTATTTGAGTCACTAACTTACGAATACAGAAAATAAAGTGGGTGGTCTATGCATAACGGACGTGATCTAGTAATGATCACTAAGTGATCCTGAGCACCTACTTACATCAATCATAACCTCACCGTGTTCTCTCTCGGATAAGGACTCACGAGAAGAGACGGTCACGGTTACACACACGGTTGGTGTATTTTATTTGAGTTTACTTCAATTTTGCTATGACCGGGTGTTAAACAAGGTTTCCAAGTTGCCACATAACCGCGGGCATGAATTTTCGAAAGATTTAACCTTGCAGGGATGCTCCAACTCATCCATCACAAATTAACCACACGCAACGAGAATAACCTCGACCACGAATCCCATAATTTCTTAGGCAATTCCTTTGAAAAACCGCAACCTCGAGATAGCCCGAAGTATTTCCGGAATTCCTCACTCAAGACGTTCAAGAAAGGTAAAACAAATCCAGCAAGGCCGCCCGGCGTGTCGACGATACCGATAGAAGCCACGTATCTCGTTCTCAGGACACGACGGATTGTCCAAACTTTCGATAGGCCAATCGCAAAGTTGCCCCTGGCGGCCACCATTGGTTGACAGGTTGGACCAACACTCATGATGAGCACTGGCCCGGGAGGTTGATTAATTATCCACGGGGTCCGAAAAGTCCATATGCAATTTTATTAGTTATTAGGCAAATGTAGTATCAATGTTGGGTCTTGCCAGACAAGTTTTATCCTAAAACGAAAATCAAGGGGATCTTCATAACAACCCCGAACATGTTAGGAGAGCTCAATATGGAACATAACACCGGTATACAAGTAACTAGGGGCGTCAAAAGTGGAACAAAACACCAAGCAAAAGGCCAAGCCTTCCACCTTTTACCAAATATATAAATGCATTAAATTAAATAGCAATAATATTGTGATAACAAAAGAATATCCATGTTGTCACATGGAAGCAATTGCACATTCAGCTAGAAACGCTATAAGAAGGGCCGAGCGAGCTGTAACATAGTCAAACAAAGTTTTGCTGGGATATGGAGGGGTTAAAGGCTTATCATGGCATTTAGGAGGCTTGACAAACAAGCGGTAGGTAGCGAAACATAGCGATAGAAAACAAGACAACTAGCATGGCAATGATAGTAGTGGTATCCTGGGAAATGTGTCATCTTGCCCAAGATCCCGCTTGAAAGAAGAATGAATCCATGAAGAAGACGAGCCAACGTAATCGAACGAATCCTCACACTCCGAACGCTTTCGGAACTCTATCGAGAAGAAGCAATCCGAAACAAACAATCAACACACGATACACCACAAACATATAAATGACATGATGCACAAACGAATATGATGCATGTATGGTTTAACTATGCATGACAAGGCAAAACACAACAATCAACCTCTACACATTAAGTGAAGCTCAATATACAATGAGTTGCCTATTAACGAAACTCCACATTCAAATATTTAGTTCACTCTCGTTTAGGTACTCATCAATATTAAATGTTGTTTAACATGGCAAACGGTGAAGCATACAGAACTATAACATCTAGGCATTTTAAATGAGGTCGGAAGCAACATATGACATTTCCGGAATAACCCCATATGCATATTTTAAGTTTGGTACAGATCTGAAATACACATATTTTATAGTTGTTAAACAAAAAAATAAAGTGCACCATGTTATTCTACACATTTTTTTAGTCAAGTTACATATATGGATCATTTTTTTATAGGAGCTACGGTTTATTAGTTATGCAATAAACCATTTCACAAGGAATTTATGCAAATTACATGAAAACAGCAAGTTAAACATTTTTATCACGTGTGAAAGTAGGATACTGTGAATCTACACAAAATTCTAAGCATTTTACATACATAACCCATTTTCATCCGACGAACGGTTATTTATATATGAGCAATTTAAAATGATGGCATTTCTTTAACTAATGTGCAAGATTTAATGCTACAGCAAAGGTGCAAAACAAATATGGAGATATGATGGGCTGTGGGCATGGTCTATGACTAGTAGGCCAGGAGGGTGTTCAACTGGTCAATGTGAAGACCAGTCAACAGGGTGCTGGGACCCCTGTGTCATAGGAATAGCACATGAAAAATTCCTAGCAAAAAAGAGAGGCGCCAGGGATTGATCCCAGGACTTACCGATTTCAACACAACACGCTGACCAGTTGGGTTACCATGAAACAGTGCAAAACCATAGATTTTGTGCTAGATGAATGTGGGTAATGAGTGAACCTGAATTGAACATAACAATGGACAAAACAAAACAGGGGCTTCCCAGGACTTCCCGATTTCAACACAACACGCTGACCAGTTGGGTTACCATGAAACAGTGCAAAACCATAGATTTTGTGCTAGATGAATGTGGGTAATGAGTGAACCTGAATTGAACATAACAATGGACAAAACAAAACAGGGGCTTCCCAGGACTTCCCGATTTCAACACAACACGCTGACCAGTTGGGTTACCATGAAACAGTGCAAAACCATAGATTTTGTGCTAGATGAATGTGGGTAATGAGTGAACCTGAATTGAACATAACAATGGACAAAACAAAACAGGGGCGTCTGGGTTTCGAACCACAGACCCCTCGGCTGGAAACGAGCGGCGCTAGCCACTCCGCCTGTGTCTGTGTTTGAGATACAGGAACAAGTGGCCTCTATAAATACTAACAGAGCGGCGACCACCTTCTCCATTAGCATACCTTGGTCGCCGGCAACGACGCGGGGACTCTTGCAGGCGAGGGCGCGTGGGAAACGGCCGGATCCGAGGCCAGGGAGGCGGTGGAGCTCCGTTTTGGGGGGGCTCGCGGCAGATCAGGCGAAGACGAGGCGGGCCAGTGCATTGGAGCTTCGGCCATGCATGCCTCCTATAACAGAGAGCCACGAGAGATTAGGGAGGCGAGGGAGAGAAAAGAGAAGGGGAGGGAGGAGGAGAGAACGACGCGACGGGCACTGGCCTGAGCGGAGGCGGCTTCGGCACGTGGCTCCGACAGGCGAGCTGCGGTGAGGTCCGGTCGAAGGAGGCGGCCTTGGGGCAGGGAGCTCGACCTCCTCTGGTTCGGCGCAAGAGCAAGGAGGGTGAGGCGCTCAGGGACGGGCCCCTGCTCGCTCTGGGTGAGCGACTGGCCCGGTGGCTCGACGGCTGCGAGGAGAGGCCTAGTGCGCAGGACTTAAAGCTCGAGGAGAAATCCAACGGCAGAGTAGCTCCTGGCATGATCCTGGATGAGGCAGAGTCAGAGAGAGAAATGAGGTGAGAGAGTGACGGACAGAAGAGGAGTTCAGGGAGGAGAGGGGCGGCACGGTCCTGGTCGCCGGCACAGCTAGCTGGCTGCTCGCCGGCAAAATCGGGGCCGAGGACGAGCGGGGCTTCGGGCGTAGACTCCTGTGGATGGAAGGCTGCGGTGGATTGGATCGGGGGGTCCCGATTTGCCTGCGAGGGGATTGGGCAGGCACGCAAAACAAGGACTATGAGGTGCGGTGCGACGATTGGATGGACGGGAAAAACCTCCTAGAAACCCTAGTTGAACTATATATATAGCAAGTGGGTTAGGTTTAGAAATTTTGGGATGCTTTTTGAGCGTGTGATTGTCATCGGACGACCAGATCGGAATGGAGGGCTAGGCTAGAGGATAGTGGACTGTGTAGAGTGGTTTCGGCTGGGATGAGAAGGAAGGTTGTGGTCCATGACAGAATTTTATAAACCAAAACATCTGACAATTAAACCGAAGATGGTGCCGCTACGGTTAACCGTTGGGTATCAAACGACCTCTCATTGCAACGAAATTTGGCAAGTGGACTACCTACAAAATAACAAGACCGCACACCAAATTTCGACCCAACCTGAGAATATTTCATACGCACTTTAAAACAATATTTTGCCGATGTCGCGGGCGTGTGCGTGTGTGGTTGGTCTCGAAACGGTCGACGACACGAACGAAGAGAACCGGTAACTACAAACAGATGCAAGTTTTCAAAAACGTGTGATGATGTTATGCAGATGATGCGAATGAATGCGACAACCAAACGAATCGCATGACGATAATGGAATAAAAGAGGAATCTTCTGGAGCGTCGGTCCCGGGCTGTTCCATTTTCACATATTGATCTTTGCTAAGTTACTTTTCCGTTGCTACTATCACTTTTGCCATAGTTACCGTTATTTCCATACTACTTTGCTACTAAATACTTTGCTGCATATATTAAGTCTTTCAGGCGTGGTTGAATTGACAACTCAGTTGCTAATACTCGAGAATATTCTTTGTCTCCCCTTGTGTCGAATCAATAAATTTGGGTTGAATACTCTACCCCCAAAAACTATTGCGATCCCCTATACTTGTGGGTTATCAAGACCTTTTTCTCGTGCCGTTGTCGGGGAGCATAGCTGTATTCTTTGAGTCACGTGGGATTCATATCTGTTGATCACTATGAAGAATCTGAAAGACCTAAAAAACCAAGATCCATCCCTCTACTATGAGGGTGTAACGCCCAAGCTACACTCCTATCCTTATTTAGGCATGGGGGCCTCGACAGGGATAGAGGCGCATCTTGTCATTTCGCAAGTGTAGTAAACATTGCATACATGTATGAAGAGATGAGTATATGAGTTGGCTTACACTCGTCACAAGCTAAATTACAAGTTCACACAATTATTAAAGCATCATATAGAAGATAGGGTTTGTCTACGGACGAAATCAAACGAAGAAAAGAAGCAATGTAAAGCTGCCTTGTTATCCCAAAGATCACAACCATGCCTCTCTACTCATCGGGGTACGTGACATTACATCCGACCACTTTCTTCATCGTACTCCCACTGGAGCTGAGTCACATCTTCTGGCACATACTCATCGACACCTGCACTTGTATTATTGTAATCTGTGAGCCACAGAGACTCAACAATCATGTAACCCGGGTACCGAAACTATGTAAGCTTTTGGGTTTGGAATAGGTAAGTGTTGAGGTTGCAGCAAGCACTAAGCATGTATTTGGTGGCTATCTTACGACAACATAAATGTAAATATGGTGTTCTATGAAAGACGGTCGAAAGCTACCATGATCACTAAGTGATCCTGAACACCTACTTACGTCAAACATAACCCCACCGTGTTCTCTCTCGGTTAATGTTCACGAGCAGAGACCATCATGGTTACACACACAATTTGTGTATTTTATTAGAGTTTACTTCAAGTTGGCTATAACTGGGTGTTAAACAAAATATCCAAGTTGCCACATAATCGCGGGTACGACTTTCCGAAAGATTTAACCCTGCAGGGGTGCTCCAACTAATCCATCACAAATTAACCACACGCCACGGGAATAACCTCGACTACGAATCTCGTGATCATCCTAGGCAATTCCAAAGGAAATCCGACACCTCGAGATAGCCTGAAGAAGATCAGAGTGCCTCACGCAAGACATTTGATAAAGGTAAAACAAGTCCAGCAAGACCTCCTGACGTGTCGACGAACCCGATAAGAGCCACATATCTCGTTCTCAGGACACGACAGATTGGCTAAGTTTCCGGCTGGCACACCCGTTAGTGGCCCCGGCTACTGCCATTTTGGACCAACACTCATGCGAAGCACTGGCCTGGGTTGTTGATTAATCCACGAGGTAGCTAAGCCCTATGCAATTTTATTAGGTTGTTAAGCAAATATAGTACCAAAGTTGGGCCTTGCCGCACAAGCTTTATTTTAAAACGAATAGTCAAGAGGGTCCCCATAACAACCCCGAGCATGTTAGGAACGCAAAATATGGAACACAACACTGGTAATGAGTAACTATGGCGGTAAAAGTGGAACAAAACACCGAGCAAAAGGCCAAGCCTTCCACCTTACCAAGATATATATGTGCATTAAATTATAGTAGAAAACATTATGATATCTCCAGATATCCATGTTATCACATGGAAACAATCTGCACCTACATCTAAGAATGCTATAAGAGGGGCTGAGCAGCGATAACTTAGCCAAACAAGGTTTTCTTGGTAGTGGAGGGGTTAGAGGCTATCATGGCAATATAGGAGGCTTGACATTCAAGTGGTAGGTAACGCAAGTGTAACTATAAGAGCGAGACATCTAGCAAAGAAAAAATAGTGTCGGGATCTGGGTACGATCATCTTGCGTGTTGGTTCTTCAGAGGTACAAAGAGTTGGGTCCTCATAGTTGTACTCTCCTGGATCCTCGTACTCAAGTTCAACACTTGCGTCTACCCAAAGAGAAACAACACCAAATAAACAAACAACCAAGGTGCAATGCACAAACAAGATGATGCATGATTCATTTGAAGTATTTAACATGGCAATCCTAAGCTAGTCATATTTCTCATGCAATAGTTATGTTATTAGAATTCTGGACAAAGCCTCATCTTAAGTTGTTTGGAAATGCATTATCATTGCAAATATGGATGCTTCATGCAAAATCGATGCAAATGCATATGTAAAACGTAGGAAACGGAGTAACGGTTCTCACGCTACGCTCATGGCAAGGTACGAAGACAAAATACAAGACAAGAAAGGCCATGGGCTACTCCTTGGTATTCCAAGGTAGCCACTGGTTAGGAAATGAAAAACTAACCACAATAGAGCCAAAGATCAAGCAAAACAATGAGCATAGCTCCCACAAGCAACAACACAAAACCGCACACACCCTGTTCAAAACAACAACATAACAACTTGCACAACAAATATCTGGAGCTACAGGATGTTTCCAACCACAAACAGAGTATGTACAAAAACTACATAACATGCTTAAGAAATCATCCAACTACACAAAATTGATAGGAAGCAAAGATCACTAAGCATGAATCCCACAAGATGGCATAATGAAACAGGTTCTAGGGACTTAGTGAAAATCACAGATATCCGGAATCTGAGTTATCCTGTAAGCAATTTGACAACAGAAAACAATGATGCTAGAGACCACCTCATGGCATGAAAATTAACAAGATGGTAGAGGACAATATCTACTACAAAACACTAGCACTAAGCTTGAGCTAAAACACAACAGAACACTTGGTAGCATCCACTAAACATGGCATAAAAATAATTACAACATCTCAGACTTCGAAATATTTAGCATGTTGAAGACAACCACATTTTCTTAGCTACTTTGGAGCAAGAAATCCACTTACATGCAAGATTATCATGTCAAAAGAAAATACCAGGGCATAATACTCACAAAACTCTACTACTTACATGTTCAAGACAGACACAATTATTCTAATAACAAAAGAAAATAAAACAAGCAAAACAAATAATATATAGGAGGGACCCACTTGGCAGTGAGCCAGGGCCCCTCTGTTGATATGACAAGTGGGGCCAGGGCCCATTGTCATTCACACACACACAAACATATGGCCGCACACGCGCACTGCACATGCACACGGGATCCTGCCCGTGGCCACACCAGATCCACGCGCGCACACACACAGCAAAATCACAGGGGGGGTGCGCCCACGGGGGATCGAACCCGGGTCTCCCCGCTAGGAGGGCACGACGCTGGCCACTGAGCTACGAAGGGGACTCTGCTAGTATAGGGGGTTCTGTTCTTTTGAATAGGCCCCTACCGTTGCTGCACTGCTGCACTGCTGTCGGCGACTAGAACCAGAGGAGGACGCCGGCGAGTGAGGAGGCGGCCAAGGGCTACCGGCGGGTGCTGCGGGCTCACTGGGGGGGGTTCATTCTCGCACTCAGAGGGGGATTACCGACAGCTGAGGCGGGGCTCGAGCTCTAGCTTGCGCTCGCTCGGGCATGGCGGCTGCGGTAGCTACGCGGGCTCGACGACGGCGAGAGCAACGGGAAACGGCACGGGATAGGACGCGGGGTCGATGCTTACCGAGAGGGGGAAGAAGACGGGCTCAGCGCTATGATGGGGAAGAAGATCCACGCGGGGCTATGGGTGCACGACGGAGCAGAGGAATAAGATGGCGAGGAGGAGCCGCCCTTCTCCTCCTAGCTCCGTGAATAGCTTGAGGATGACGGCGGGGACCTCCAGGACATGCCGAAGAACATCGGGCGACAGTCGGAGGCGAGGAAGACATCGGCGACGATCGCCGGCTCTCTGAACCTCTTAATGAATCTCTTTGAACTTACCTGCAGGAGGGGAGGAGGAAGGAGGGAGAGGGAGGTGCGACGATGCGAGGAGGTAGGGGGAAACCCTAGGGACACGGCTGACTTTATAGGGGCGCGGATGGGACGACGCCTCAACATTCGTGAGCCACGATGGCAGCTCTCTCTCTCTCTCTCGTGCGCTCTCTGCCTGACGGAAAGGAGGAAGACGGAGCAGGTTGCCGTTAGGAGCAAGGAGCTGGGCCTCGGCCAGCGAGATGGGCCAAGAAGAGCCCATCTGCCTCCTCTCTCTCTCAACAGAAAACAATCAATTCCTTTATTTAAAAGCGAGAGAACAAAACTAAGTAGAGATTAGAGAGAGAAGTTAAAAAAAGAAATACAATTTTAAGATCAAAAAAATGCCAGCAATTTAATAAAAATGAGTTCGGCATTTTTAGAGCAAGCCAATTAATTTAACTAATTATGTTAATTAAGCACAAAACTCCAACCATCAGAGAGGAATACTTTATAATTCCTAGCAGATTATTTAGGAGATGTTCAACAATTTAAAGAGAGAAAACAGCAAGGAAAATATTATTATGTGAAATATTGAATGAGAGGGAAGAGGTGATGGGTTTTTTAAATGACAGGGATTAGAGCAACACCTCAACCAAGCAACACATGCATTCACACCCAAACACATACTCTCACAACACCACCACAACCTTGGTGCACACAAAACCAAATGATGATGAATGCTTATGATGCCATGATGCAAGAATGACATGAAGCAAAACTATATTTATCACAAAACATGGAAGGTCCACATGAGATACACTACAAAAATGGCAAGGGGTGCACTTGGGCTGTTACAGAAGGGAGGTAAGGAACTGCCATCTAGCTCTGCACTTGATCCATCTTCTATTATGAGTAAATTTGCGACACCACCACGTGTTATTGATTCTGATATGTTGCAAGTAATTGATGATGCCACTTCTGCTATGCATGATGCTTATGATAATACTTTGCTTGATAATACTGTGCCACTGGGTGAATTCCTTGATGAACAAATTGCTAGATTCAATGCTGAAACTAATGGTACTTTTGAAACTGATGAAATTATTCAAACTGAATGCTATGAGATACCTGCTAGACCTAGTTCTCCTAGATATGAATTGCCTAATATAACTAAGGGTTATGTTATGGAAGGATAGGTAGCTAGGGACTTTCTTGCTTGTAAGGATAGATATGATCTTAAGAAATTGCTATGCAAGTGGAAGGAAAAATCTTTGAATGCTAGAATGCAATATGATCCTAAGTTTGCTACTTCACCTATCTTTGTCGCTGATAAGGATTATGAATTCTCTGTCGATCCTGAGTTAATTACTTTGGTTGAATCTGATCCTTTGCATGGTTATGAATCTGAAACTGTTGTGGCACATCTTACTAAATTGAATGATATAGCGACCCTATTTACTCACGAGGAAAAAAATCATTATTACTATATTCTTAATTTTTTTCCTTTCTCATTAAAGGGTGATGCTAAGATATTGTTTAATTCTCTTGCTCCTAGTTGTGGGCGTAGTCCCCAGGATATGATATATTAATTATTTGAAAAATATTTTCCTGCCCATAAGAAACAAGCTGCCTTGCAGGAAATATTTAACTTTTTGCAAATTGAAGAAGAGAGTCTCCCACAAGCTTGGGGGAGGCTTCTCCAATTACTTAATGCTTTGCGTGATCACCCTCTCAAGAAAAACGAAATACTTGATATCTTTTATAATGGACTAACCGACGCTTCTAGGGACCACCTAGATAGTTGTGCTGGTTGTGTTTTTAGGGAATGAACTGTTGAACAAGCTAAACTACTATTGAATAATATATTGAGCAATGATAATGATTGGACTATTCCCGTGACAGCCCAAGTGTCATCCCTACCTTTTATGGCATGTGTCTTGTATGAACCTTGTTGCCATGAGCTTAATGAAATGATTTTGCACCTTGTCATACCATGTCTTGTTCTTGAATTCATGCATCATGCGTCATTTCATCCATCATGCCATGTCTTGCTATTGTTGTGACCTTGTGTGGTTGGTTGTGATCTTGTGTTGTGTGGTGTGTTGTGGTTGGAGTTATGTGGTGCATCTCCTTCTTCTTCCCCCTCTTTATTCCTTTCAAGCAAACCCCACAAAAATAACCTTTCCTTCTATGTTATTTTATCAGCAGATTTAAGTTGCTATTTAAATTGTTTTAAAATGTTCAAGAGGTAGCCTATTATGTTTTAAGATTGTGTGTGTGTGGTTCTTTTGTTGATTTGAGCTTTATCTATTTGGGGTATTTAAATAAACAGTGGCTGCTATTTTAAAAAAGTAATAAATTACTTGTCCTAAAAGTCATCTTGATATTTTTAGTAAATAGTGCATTTTATTTTCATAGCAAAATTATTTTTGTTCTGCACAAAAATCCTTTATTTTTTCTCTGGATTTTTTTCTTCTGTTGTTGTGATTTGAAATAAAGAGAAAAACTCCTCTGTTTTTGTTTGTCCTATGCGTGTGAGAGTGGAGTGGGCCTTGCCTTCCATCGCGGCCCAGCCCGCTCGAAGGGAACGGCCACCTACCCCATCGTTCTCCGTCAGTGAGTGTGCGAGAAGAGAGCAGAGAGGCGCGCCTGCCGTGCGCTCACAGAAGCCGAGGAACGTCGTTTGTCATCTCCTATTTAGTCCCTCGACGTGTGTGCCGTCCCCCTAGGGTTCCTCTTCCTTCGAGCGC
The DNA here is from genome assembly GCA_022496015.1 of Hordeum marinum. Classification (NCBI taxonomy): domain Eukaryota; kingdom Viridiplantae; phylum Streptophyta; class Magnoliopsida; order Poales; family Poaceae; genus Hordeum; species Hordeum marinum. Next base: position 221,008,494 of record CM039672.1, read on the forward strand.
CGCCGCAACTCCCCTTCTTCCTCTTTCTCCTTGCTTCTCCCCCTTCAGGTAAGGTTCAGAGAGGTTCAGAGAGAAGCAGTGAGGTTGCCGTCCGTCGTCGCCATCGTCCTCGCGTCTCCGGCGGTTCCCCTCCACGTCCAAGATGGCGTGGCAAACGCGGATCGTCCCCGCGTTCCATTCCTGCAGTTAGAACACCGTGGGAAGCTCCAAGGCGAGGCCTTCTTCCTCCTCGTCGACGTGCTTCCGAAGGTTGCCGTCGGTCTTCTTCCTCCTCGTCGCCGCCGCGTCTTCGACTCTTCTTCCCCATCGTTGTGATCAGGGTCGTCGTCATCTCCCCCTCGGTGAGCCGCCGCGATTTCCCCCTCTCGTAGCCGTGCTTAGCTTGCCGTCGCTTCCTGTTCCTATCGCCGTTGTTCCGCTCAAGGCAGCGCCTTGTGGGCGTAGCCTCCGTCCTCCTCGTCGCAAGACGAGTAGGGGATTGGACCCCTGTAGCTTCCCGTAGTCCTCGTAGTAGCTTCCCCTCGCCGGTGAGCCCCTGTGTCGCCGGAATTGCTCGCCGCCATTGCCTGTTGCGTAGGTGTCTTTTATTCAGTTTCTTCAGGTAGCCGTGCCTCGATAGTACTAGTGGGCTAGCTCCCCCCTTTCTGTCGAGATCCATGGCATAGCGTAGTGGTGTGGGTGCGTGGGAAACGACCAGAGGTCGTGGGTTCGAGCCCGAACCCCTCCCCTTTTGTTTTGTGTTTTTTCCTTTATTTTATTTTGTTTTCCCCTTTGCTATTGCATGTATGTGTGTAGGAGCAACCTGCATGTTTGTTTTTCTTTCTGTCGATAAGTGTATGTGTGTAGGTGGTGTATGTGTAGGTTTGTTGCATGTATATGTGCATGTGTATGTGAGAGTGTGTGTGGTGCATGTGTGTGTGCACATATGCATGTGTGTATGTGAGTGAGAGTGTGTGTGAGTGTGTACCATATGCATATGCATATGCATATATGCCTTGTGCATATATGTGTGCATATGTGTGTGGATGAACACCCCCACAGACATGAGCATGTGTGTGAGTGTCTGTGCCCATGTGCCCTTGTGCATGTGTGGTGGTGTGTATGTGCCTATATGCATTATGCATATATGGGCATGTGAGTGTGTGTGGATGAACACCCCCTCATGGGTGGTAAGTTCATGGGAGGTGATTGTGCTCATATGCCCTTAGGCATATGGAGCATGTGTGTGTATGCTTATGTAGTGGTGTGGTAGAGTGTATGTGTGTGTGGGTGACAAGTGGGTCCTTTCCCCCACTTGTCATACCCTTTGTTGGTATATGCCTGTTTTGTGGGATTATTAGATATTTTCCATGTTTAACTAAGTTTCCAAATCTGGTTATGTCTAAATATGCTCATGTCCATTTAGAGTAAGTTTTAACTTATAAGATAGTGGATGGTTGCTTGCTAGTATATTGTGCCATGTTGCTTCACATGAACATATGAGTATGACACATGATATTGGGGTAGAAAGAGCCAAGGAATCCATTGGTGCTTTCGGATTTCACTTTTGAGCAAGTTTATAAAACTGTCATTTTTTGTTGTGATGCTACTTTGTCATTTTTGCATGAATTAATACATGCTTGCTTTGGGGCACGTGCCAACATGGAAGTGTTAGTGTTTTATGTCTATTATGCCATGGTATTTTTTTAACATGAGAATCACCCATATAAGTGGGAAACTTGCTGCAAAGTAGCTAACCTGATGTTACTGTTTTCACCATGCTAAATATTTCGAAGTCTGAGAATCTCCTGTTATTTTTATGCCATGAAGAGTGGTTGACATCTTGTGATATGTTGAGAATTAGCTCATGCTCAGTGCTAGTATTTTGAAGTAGATGTTGTCTACTACCATCCTGTTAATTTTCATGCCAAAAGGTGGTCTATAACCCCTTTAACTTATGCTGTCAACATGCTACCAGATTAACTCAGAATCCTGAAAGCTGTTAGTTTCACCAAGTCCCAGAAAACTGTTTCATTATGCCAACTTGATAGCTTCATGCTTATTGCTATGTGCCTCCTTTCCAGATTGTGTAGTTGGATAATTTGATAAGCATGTTATGTAGTTTCTGTTAATACCTTGTATGTGGCTGTAGGATTCCTGTAGCTCAAGTTGTTGGCTGTGAAAGTTGTTATGTTGCTGTTTTGTGGCAGATTGTTTGTTTATTGTTTTGTGTCTTGTGGGAGCTATACTCCATGGAATTGCTTGATATTTGACTCTATTGTGGTTTGTTTTTATTGCCTAACTAGTGGCTACCTTGGAATGCCAAGAATTAGCCCATGGCCTTGTTGTCTTGTGTTTTGCCTTCGTACCTTGTCGTGAGCGTATCGTGAGAATCGTAGCTCCGTTTCTTACGTTCTTCATATGCATTTTCATCGTTTTCACATGATACATCCATATTTGCCATGTTCATGCATGTCTAAATTAACTTAACATAAGGTTCTGTCCAGATTCATTAATATCCAATTCTTGCATGTGAAACATGACTAGTTAGGATTGCCATGTTAAAACTCTTCACCTAAGCATGCATCATTCTTGCTTGTACATTGCATCATGGTTGTTCATTTATTCTTGCTGTTTCTCTTTGGTATACACAAACGTTGAACTTGAGTACGAAGATCCAGGCGAGTACAACTACGAGGATCCCGCTACTTGTTCCACTGAAGAACCAACAAGCAAGATGATCGTACCCGGATCCCGATACTATTTTCGCTTGCTAGTTTCTCGCTCTTATCGTTACAATTGCGCTACCTACCAATTGTATATCAGCCTCCTAATTGCCATGAAAGCCTCTAATCCTCCAGATCCTAGCAAACCTTTGATTGGCTAAGTTACCACTGCGCATCCCCTCTTATAGCGTTCTTAGTTGCAGGTTCAGGTTGTTCCATGTGATAACGTGGATTTGGCATATCAAAATATTATCTGTTATTTAATTTAATGCATATATATATATATATCTTGGTATTGGTGGAAGGCTTGGCCTTTTTCTAGGTGTTTTGTTCCGCTGTTACCGCCATAGTTCTTGTTACCGGTGTTATGTTTTCCATACTTTGCGCTACTAACATGCTCGGGGTTGTTATGGGGATCCCCTTGTTTGTTCGGTTAAGATTAAACTTGTTTGGCAAGACCCAACTTTGGTACTACATTTTCTTAATAACTTAATAAGATTTGCATAGGGCTTTACAACCCCGTGGATAATTAATCAACCCTCGGGCCAATGCTCCTCATGAGTGTTGGTCCAAACTAGAGTCGGGTGCGGGGCCAACCCGGGGCAACTCGAGAGATTTGTATTAGGCCACTATACGCTGCGCTCATCCGGTTGTGTCCTGAGAACGAGATAAGCGGCTCTTATCGGGTTTGTCAACACGTCGGGAGGTCTTGCTGGACTTGTTTTACCTTTATCGAGTGTCTTGCGTGTGGACTCTGACTTTCTTCGGATTATCTCGAGGTGTTGGAATTCCTTTGGAGTTACCTATGATGATCACGAGATCCGTGGTCGAGGCTATTCCCGCGGAGTGTGGTTAATTTTGTGATGGACTAGTTGGAGCACCCTACAGGGTTAAATCTTTTTGAGAAGCCGTGCCCGCGGTTATGTGGCAAGTTGGATATTTGTTTAACACCCGGTTATAGTAAACTTGAAGTAAACTCTAATAAAATACACTAACTGTGTGAGTAACCGTGATCATCTCTGCTCGTGAACATGATCCGAGAGAGAACACGGTGGGGTTATGATTGACGTAAGTAAGTGTTCAGGATCTCATAGAGGTCATTCTAGATTCGATCGCTCATCGTAGACCACTCATATTTATCTTCATGTTACGTAAGTTTAGCCACCATAAATGCGTAGTGCTGCTGCAAACTAAACACATACCCCTTCCCAAACTTAAGCTTGAATAGTCTCCGTACCCGGGCGCTTGATTGCTGAGTCCTTGTGGCTCATAGGTTACTACAACACTCCAGGTACAGGTACAGATGAGTATGTGTAGGATGATCTGATGCAGCTCCAGTGGGAATATGATGAGGAAAGAGGCAGGATGTACGTGACTTATCCAGACGAGTAGGGGACCATGGTCGTGATCTTTGGGATAGCAAGATAGTATCATTTGCATCTGTTTTATCGTTTGATTTCGTCCGTAGACCCTGTCTTCATCTTGATGATTTGAACTCTGTGTGGATTGTAATTTGGTATGTGGCAAGTGTAAGCCAACTTGTATTCTCATCTCTTCTGTAATGTATGATGCAATGATGCTATACTTGCGAACGGCAAGATGCGCCTCTATCCCTTGCGAGGTCCTCATGCCTTAATATGGATAGGCGCGCATCTTGGGCATGACAATTCCGGAACCACCTCCAAAGCCCACTCCGAAGAAGAGAGGTATTCTATTCCTTAGTCCTGAAGATATGCAAGAGGCAAAGAAATCTATGAAAGAAAAAGGTATTAAAGCTGAAGATGTTAAGAATCTATCACCTATTGAAGAAATACATGGTCTTGTTAACCCGACACAGGCAGTAGAGGTAAATTCTCTCCGTAGATTTGATGAAGGTGATATTCCTTATAATAAGTCTGCTAGGTATGCTTGGATGAGTTTGATAACTTTGTTGTTAAGCAAGAAAATTTCAAAGCTTATGTTAGTACACAATTGAAACATAATGCTTACATGCTTGACCGATTGGGTGATTATATGAGTAGAACTATTAATGATCTTAAGCTTGTTAGTAAACATGCGTCCATGGTAACTACTCAAGTAGAACAAGTACTTAAGGCACAGAATGATTTGCTTAATGAGATGAATAGTAAGAACAATGATCATTCTGTTAGAGTTGTGACTAGAGGTGGTAAAATGACTTAGGAACCTTTGTATCCTGAGGATCATCCTAAGATAATTGAGCAAGATTCTTAGGGAATTAACACTGATGCACCTAGTCATTCCAGTAATAAGAGGAAAAAGAATGATGATAGAACTTTGCATGCTGCTAGTGAACCTGTTATAGATACACCTGAAAACCCAAATGATAGTTCTGTTTCTGATGCCGAGACACAATCTGGTGATGAACATGAACCTAGAGATAATATTAATGATGCTATTCATGTTGATGCTCAACCTAGTAATGATAGTGATGTGGAGATTGAACCTGCTGTTGATCTTGATAACCCACAACCTAAGAATAAAAGATATGACAAAAGAGACTTTTTTTGCTAGGAAGCATGGTAAAGAAAGAGAACCATGGGTTCAGAAACCCATGCCTTTTCAAACCTTCCAAGAAAAAGGAGGATGAGAACTTTGATCGTTTTGTTGAAATGCTTAGACCTGTCTTTTTTCGTATACGCTTGACTGTTATTATGAAAATGTCTCCTTATGCTAAGTATATGAAAGATATTGTGAAAAATAAAATAAAGATACCGAAAGCTGAGATTTCCACCATGCTTTCTAATTATACTTTTAGGGGTGGAGTACCAAAGAAAGTAGTAGATCCAGGAATACCAACTATACCATGCTCTATTAAAAGGAACTATGTTAAAACTGCTTTATGTGACCTTGGAGCTGGTGTTAGTGTTATGTCTTTCTCTTTATATCATAGACTTGATTTGAATAAGTTGACACCTACTGAAATCTCTTTGCAAATGGCTGATAAATCAACTGCTTTACCCATCGGTATTTGTGCGGATGTGCCTGTTCTAGTTGCAAATGTTACTATCCTAACGGACTTGGTTATTCTTGATATTCTCGAGGATGACAGTATGTCGATCATCCTTGGTAGACCTTTTTTGAATACTAGAGGGGCTGTTATTGATTGAAACAAGGGAAATGTTACTTTTCATGTTAATGGTAATAAGCATATGGTACACTTTCCGAAGAAACAACCTCAAGTTCATAGTATCAACTCCATTGAAAAAATTACAATGATTATTATTGGAGATTTTGAATTTCCTCTCCCTACTGTCAAGAAGAAATATGAAATAATTATGGTAGGGGACATGCATGTCCCCGTTGAGGTAACTTAGTGTTATTCGAAAATTCTCCTGTTTCATGTTACTTGAAAGAAGTTTGTTAATAAGACTTGATCAACCTTATTGATGGATTCCTTTTGATGGGCATTAGATGGATGAATTTAGAAAGCACAACCTTTTGTACCCAACTTTTACTGTCTATTGTTTAGAATAAATAAAGTAAAAAATGCTACTCCCTTCATTCCACAATGTAGTGCGCCCACGCTTTTCGAGATCAAAGTTTGACTATATATTTAATCAATGAGACCGATTGCGGCGGGGGCAATTATACCGTTGAATTCATATTTTCGATACGAATTCAGCGGTATAAATTTTTGCCCCCGCCGCAATCAGTCTCGTTGGTTAAATTTATGGTCAAACTTAAATCACGAAAAATGAGGACACACTATATTGTGGAATGGAGGGAGTATTATTTTTTTGTTTTCTGATTTATCCATGCAATAAAAGATGACCTAAAAATAAAAGTTCCCCAAATGCCCTGAAAATGTAGTATGATTTTTTTAGAATATTTAGGAATTTCTGGCACTGAGAACATATCAGGGGGCTGCACTAGTGGGCCACAAGCTCACAGGGCGTGGCGACCCCCCTAGATGTGCCGAGGAGTCTTATGGGTCCCACGTAGGCCCCCTCACTTATTCCAGCACCCATCCACTTTGTCTTCCTCTAGAAAAAATCCCACCATTGCTCAAACCCGTGTTCTAGCTCATTTTGCTGCCATTTTCGATCTCCTTGTGCAAAGCTCCGTGTTTTAGGAGATTGATCTTCGCTATGTGACTCCTCCAATGGTCCAATTAGTTTTTGTTCTAGTGCTTAATTTAGACCTTATTCTTGAGCTTGCATGTCACATTGTTATGGTCCCAAGTAGTTTTGATCCATGATATAGGCTCTAGGCACTTATGGGAGTAGTTGCTATAAGTTTTGTTGAGTTTTGTTCAACTTTATTTTGAATCACTAAAAATTTCAAAAAAATTCAGAGAAAGAAATGACGAGGAGATTGTTAAGATGCTCTTCAAGCCGGGGCTCTAAAGAGGATGAAAATGAGGTGAATAAGAAGTACAAATACAATCTTCCTCGCGTCGCAGATGTTCAATGATGTGAATGGCCAAGTGATACATTCTTGAGGGCGGCCGGAATTTATGAAGATTTCTATTATTTGGCCGAGAATGCAGGCATCGCCGACTTCCTCAACGATAAGTGTGACCAGTACCTCTTACTCACTAATATCTTTGTGCAAAACTTTCACTCTTACCCTAGGAAGGATCCTCCCATGGTAGAGTTTTACTTGTATGATGGGCCCAAGAAGATGACACTTTATGCCTATTGCGATGTTCGCAAAATACCTTATGAGGGCAACATTAGTGAACCACATCCTAGAGACATGGAGGACTTTATTGCCACAACCATTGTGGGGGAAGAGAGAGGGGTATCAAAGGCAAGAGCAGCTAGTTTACATTTTCCTGTTCTATGCTATTATTCATTATTTGCAGGGAGATGTTTAGTTGGTCGTGGGGAGAGTGGAGGCCTTAGTGCTCTCGACGTCGCCATTCTGCACCGCGCTTTACTTGCTGATAGAACTTTTAGTCTGGGCGCTATGGTGGCCCAACGGTTGAACTTAAACCGTTCAAAGGGGCCCATATTCGGAGGTATCTATGCATCTCGTCTAGCCAAACACTTTAAGATACCCATTAGGCTTGACGACGAAGAGGAAATACTGCTACCTGCAAGATATTTAGAATATGATAGTATGGTAACACATGATTTTATTAGGAAGAATAATGGTAGGAGGCTGCTTTAAAACTTAGTGTTTAGTCAAGGTACTTGTGAGATTATTGTCCTGCCTGCTTATTCTTTGTTCGATATTTATTTTGGCAAGTACACTATTATGCCCGAGGACATCTATAGATATTGCGGTCTGTCACAACCCCTAGCACCTGAGCCAGCACCAGCCCTTGATCCGTATCCGGATCCAGTTTTTCAGTGGGAGCCATAGGAGCTCGCCAACCAGTGGAACCCTCATGACCCTCCGGAATATCCAAGAGATGGTTATTTTCAGCCATGGCCCTAGACCAACTTAGGTCAAAAGCCTAAGCTTGGGGGAGTTCGTATTTCTCATCGACATGACATTCATGTTCACACACCCATCTTAGTAGTCGGTGTTCATACTTTTTCATTGTACCATCCATGGTAGTTTATTTATTTTTTCAGCTTTCTTCTTGTGTGCTTAGTTAACCTTGAGAAAATCCAAAAAAATTAGTTATATCTTTACCTTCTAGTCTGTTTAGTTGTAGCATTAAAAGAAAACCCAAAAAGATTTTTTGTTCTTCTTTTGCTTGTTGGGAGTTTTCTCGTGTAAATAGTTTTTCTCGTTCTTGTTTTGAATTTTCTTTCTTTGGGTCATAAGGAGAAGACCACAATGAAAATGATGAGTGGCTCTCATATGCATTATTGCTTATTTATCAAAGAGCCCATATTACCTTGCCTTCTCCCTTGAGTTATTGTTTGCAGATTCCATCTTAGTCCAATGCACGTGCACTCTTATTATTATTCACACCGTTCGGTCATGCAAGTGAAAGGCAATAATGATGATATATGATGAAGAGATTGACATGGAGAAAAGCTGGTACGAACTCGACCTATTTTTTTTGTAAATATGATTAGCTCATCGTTCTAGATTTAGCTCATTATGGATCAAACATATTTGCAATGACAATTAGAGACTATAGTTACTCATGCCATGCTTAATTAGCAAAGAGTGGATAATGGTTTGTATTGAGTGCCAACATGCATTTTTAAATGGTTGTGCTGTAGTATGCTAGGATGGTATCCTCCTTTGAATGATTCAAGTGGCTTGACTTGGCACATGTTCACGCATGTAGTTGAAACAAAATCAACACAGCCTCCATGATATTTATGCTCATGGTAATTTATATCCTACTCATGCTTACATTCAATGTTGGTTAATCTCAATGCATATTGATGAATATTGTCGCTCTCTAGTTGGTCGCTTCCCAGTCTTTTGCTAGCCTTCACTTGTACTAAGCGGGAATACTGCTTGTGCATCCACTTCCTTAGACCCAAAGTTTTTGATTCTGAGTCCACCACACCTACCTATATGCGGTATTTACCTGCCATTCCAAGTAATTTTGCATGTGCCAAACTCTAAACCTTCAAATAATGTTCTATTTTGTATGCCCGAATAGCTCATGTTGCGACTAGGGGTGGTCAGTATCTTCCATGCTAGGTGGGTTATTCTCACGATATGTGTTGATTCACTATCATTCACGAGAAAGTGGCTGGTATTCAGGATGCCTAGTTCCATGCTCAAAAATCAAATCAAAACATAATGAAACAAAACTCCCCAAGACTGTTGTTTGTATGGACGGTACCCGTGGATTCGGCCAACCGTGGAGTGTGTTTGATTGGTGGAGGGGGATTGAAAACTTTATCATTGTATTTGGGAACCTCCTATAATGTATCTAGCATGGAAGATGGCGAAAAATCTTGGTTCTTATGTTAGCAATGAAAGCATACCGCTCAAAATTATTATTCATCCCTGTCTTAAAAAGCTCGAGCTCTGGCACCTCTACAAATCAATGCTTCCCTCTGAGAAGGGCCTATCTATTTTACTTTACTGTTGAGTCATCCTCCTCTTATAAAAGACATCAGTTAGAGAGCACCACTGTCATTTGTATGATTTGCTATTAATTGATATTGAGTATGAGATGACTTGATCTCTGTTACCATTAATTACAATGTCCAGTCAGTCCTTGTTCTTCAAGGGTGCTCTGCATTTATGTTTTGCAGTCATAGAAAGGGCTAGCGAGATACCATTATATCATATTGTATCATGATTGTTTTGATAAAATTGTTGTCATTCGAGAGTTATTATTATTGCTTGCTAGTTGATTATGCCATTGATATGAGTAAATGTGAGACCTACATGTTATTGTGAACGTGGTTAGTCTATAATCTTTGCTGAAAATCTGAACATCAGTTAGACATATTTGCAACAACAAGATCAAACAGAGTTTGCAAAAGTTTTTCTTTGTCACTTTCAGTTTGTCAACTCAATTGCTTGAGGACAAGTAATGGGTTAAGCTTGGAGGAGTTGATACGTCTCCATCGTATCTACTTCTCCAAACTCTTTTGCCCTTGTTTTGGACTCTAATTTGCATGATTTGAATGGAACTAACCCAGACTGAAGCTGTTTTCAGCAGAATTGCCTTGGTGTTATTTTTGTGCAGAAATAAAAGTTCTCAGATTGACCTGAAAATTTACGGAGAATATTTTTGGAATTAATAAAAATTACTAGCAAAAGAATCAACTAGAGGGCGTCCACCCATTGGCCACAAACCAGGGGAGCCCCCTAGGGCGTGCCCTGGTGGCTTGTGGGCCCCCTGCAACTCCTCTGACCTCAACTCCAACTCCATATAACCCTATTAGGGGAGGAAAAATCAAGCAGAAGAGTTCAGCGCGTTTCACGATACGGAGCCGCCGCCACCTCCTATTCTTCCTCGGGAGAGCAAATCTGGAGTCCGTTTTGGGCTCCGGAGAGGGGAAATTGACGCCGTGGTCATCACCAATCATCCTTCATCACCAATTTCATGATGTTCACCGCCATTTGTGAGTAATTCCATCGTAGGCTTCCTGGACGGTGATGGGTTGGATGAGATTTACCATTTAACCGAGTCAGTTTTGTTAGGGTTTGATCCCTAGTATCCACTATGTTCTGAGATTGATGTTGTTGTGACTTTGCTATGCTTAATGCTTGTCACTAGGGCTTGAGTGCCATGATTTCAGATCTGAACCTAGTATGTTTTCATGAATATATATGTGTTCTGGATCCTATCTTGCAAGTTGTAGACACCTATTACGAGTTATGATCCGCATCCCCCAGAGTGACAATAACTAGGATTCTTTCCGGTGATTACCGTAGTTTGAGGAGTACATGTATTCACTAAGTGCTAATGCTTTGGTCTAGTTCTCTATTAAAAGGAGGCCTTAATATACCTTAGTTTCCATTAGGACCCTGCTGCCACGGGAGGGTAGGACAAAAGATGTCATGCAAGTTCTTTTCCATAAGCACGTATGACTGTATATGGAATACATGCCTACATTACATTGATGGATTGGAGCTAGTTCTGTGTCACCCTATGTTATAACTGTTCCATGATGAATGCCATCCGACATAATTATCCATCATTGATCCATTGCCTACAAGCTTTTTACATATTGATCTTTGCTAAGTTACTTTTCCATTGCTACTATCACTTTTTCCATCGTTACCATTATTTCCATACTACTTTGCTACTAAATACTTTGCTGCAGATATTAAGTGTTTCAGGTGTGGTTGAATTGATAGCTCAGCTGCTAATACTTGAGAATATTCTTTGCCCCCCTTGTGTCGAATCAATAAATTTGGGTTGAATACTCTACCCTTGAAAACTGTTGCGATCCCCTATACTTGTGGGTTATCAATGCCGATGGCCAATGTATTCACAATTGATCCACCTTCGAGATCAAATTTTGTCCCTTTTTTATTTGTGTCCACAACCGTCGCCCACATGTCTTCTGGATCACCTTTCGTCTAGTAACCATTCGGCTGATGATTCTGTGTCGGGTGGGTCTATAACTAGTGCAGAAAATGCTAGTGCCGATCTTTTAAAAAACACATTGTCGGCGTGAGAGGCTGATGCCACCAATATGGCGCCACAGTTCAATAATACCAGTGGTGTCAGATTCCATGCCATTGGTATTTTATATACTGGTGGCATGGCACTGGCACTAACGCCACCTCTATGTCAAGTAACAATGGCATGGAATGCTTACACACGATACCAATATGCCCATGTTACTAGTGAGGTGCACACTCACTCACACACTAGCACTAAAAGGAACAAAAAACAAAAAAATAGGTTTGATATGATTAGAAATTTCACTAAATACATACATATGTGTCTTCCATACATCTAGTTTGTACGTATAGTACATATACTTTGCTAAGATCCACGAGTCCAAAAGCACTGCCGCGCGTAGAGGCTGTGGTCGTCGCTGCCGCAACCTCGTCTGATGTCATCGTCGTCGGTCTTGCCAAAAATGAGTTGGTACTTTGCACTGTCGATCTTGATGAAAATGAGTTATACAAGGAATTGTAGGTGAGAATATGCTAGCTAGGAGGCAGAAGACAACACCGCCACATGTAAGCACGACCGACCAACAGGAAGAAGACCATAGGTGAGCCCTGGCCAGCCAGTAGGAAGAACACAGTGCCGTTGCATCCCCGGCATGCCACCATCCGTGGTGGCTGGCCACATCGCTCCCCGCCTGGTCATGTTACTCTAGCCGACAGCAGGTCCTAGCCAGCGCCGCCCGTGGTGGTCGACGTCGCAACGAACCCAGCTAGTGCCGCTCGTGGTGGTTGACAATCACAACGACCCCCGCCACCAGCGCTGCCCCCGGTGGTCGACCATCACGGCGACCCCCCCCCGTGATACTTGTGATCTGCGTTGGGTTTTCCATGAAGAGGAACGGGTTATCGCAGAACAAAGTGGCTAAGTATTTCCCTCAGTTAAGAAACCAAGGCACCCAACGCCAACAAGAGGGTTGTCAATCCGCTTGATCTCGTTATTTGCAAGCAAGTGAGTTGTGTAGATAATTGTAGATAATTGTGAATTGCAAAATAAAATAAAAGGAAAAAAATAATAGCAAGGTAATGAAAGAATTTGTGAATATATATAAGTGAATAGACCCGGGGCTATAGAGTTCTCTAGTGGCATCTCTCTTAGAAATAGCATACGGTAGGTAAACTTGATAGAAAAGCGAATAGTTATGCGATTTTCATGGCAATGATCATGTTTATATAGGCATCACGTCCATAAGCAAATAGGCCAACTCCTTCCTGCACCTACTATTATTACTCCACTCATCGACCGCTATCTAGCATCTAGAGTACTAAGTAAGACAGAGTAATGCTTGATGAACGATGAAATGATGTAGACAAAGTAAACACAATCAATATGAATAAACCCCATCATTTTATCCTTAGTTGCAGCAACACAACGACACAGTTTGTCCCCTTCTGTCACTAGGATATAGAAACTCGTTAGCTTGAACCTACTACAATGCACCACTCCCACCGAAGAAATATCAATCTAGTTGGCCAAACTATCTCAATAGACCGGAGAGCATTGTGAAGCTATGATGATCATGCAAATAAGAATCTTAGTATTCAGGTTTGACTCAAACACTTTTCATGAATAATCTGAACATAAACTCACAATTCATCGGATCCCAACAAACACACCATACAAAGGGATTATATCAGATAGATCAAGGCAAAGATGCGATGAACATTGTATTGAAGATCGAGAGAGAGAGAGAGAGAGAGATCGCCATCAAGGTACTACTTACGGACCCGTAGGTCTATGGTGAATCACTCACACATCATAGTGAGGGCATCAAGGTTGATGAAGAGGCCCTTCGTGATCGATCTCCCCTCCAGTCGGGTGCCGGAACGGAGGTGTAGATGGCCTCCCGTCGGAACAGAGACTTGCCGCGGCGGAAAAAGTGTTTCGAGAGCACTTCTAGAGTTTTTGGAATATATCTGAATTAATAGGCCAGAGAGGGGCGTCAACATTGTTATGGAAATTGTTATATGGTAGTTGATAAGTTGGTTGGCGAGTAGGGGACTAATAGGCTAATCGACAAGTTAATTGACCATTTAAGCAATTAATCAAGAAATTAAACACTTAATCGGCTACCCGGTGTGTTGGAAATATGCCCTAGAGGTAATAATAAATTGGTTATTATCATATTTCCTTGTTCATGATAAACGTCTATTATCCATGCTAGAATTGTATTGATAGGAAACTCAAATACATGTGTGTATCCGTAGACAACCCCATGTCCCTAGTGAGCCTCTAGTAGAATAGCTCATTGATCAAAGATGGTCAAGGTTTCCTAACCATTGACATGAGTTGTCATTTGATAATAGGATCACATCATTAGGAGAATTATGTGATGGATGAAACCCAACCGTAAGCATAGCAGTTGATCGTGTTAGTTTATTGCTACAGCTTTATCCATGTCATGTATCTGTTCCTACGACCATGAGATCACACAACTCCTTGACACCGGAGGAAAGCCTTGTGTTTATCAAACGTCACAATGTATCTAGGTGACTACAAAGGTACTCTACAGGTATCTCCGAGGGTGTCTGTTGGGTTGGCATCACTCCGTATGACGGAGAGGTATCTCTGGCCCACTCGGTAATACTACATCACAAGACGCTTGCAAGCAATGTGACTAAGGATTTACTCATGAGATCTTGTATTACAGAACGAGTAAAGAGACTTTCCAGTAATGAGATTGAACTAGGTATGGAGATACCAACGATTGCATCTTGGGCAAGTAACATACCGATGGACAAAGGGAACCACATACGGGATTGTGTGAATCCTTGATAGTGTGGTTCGACCGATAAATATCTTTGTACAAGATGTAGGAACCGATATGGGCAGCCAGGTCCCACTATTGGTTATTGAACGTAGAGTTATCTCGGTCATGTCTAGATAGTTCTCGAACCTGCATGGTCGCACACTTAACGTTTAGTAATGATTTAGTATTGTTGAGTTATGTATGTTGGTGACCGAAGGTTGTTCGGTTTCCCATATGAGATCCCGTACATTACGAGGAGCTCCGAAATGGTCCGGAAGTAAAGATTTATATATGGGAAGTCATATTTTGGCTACTAGAAAAGTTTTGGGTTTTTCTGATATTGTACTGGAAAGCTTCTAGAAGCTTCCGGAAACTTCTAGAGGAGTCTGGAAGTCGACCAAGGGTTCCACCATACCCCAAGGGTTTGCATGGGCTGAGGCGAGGAGCCCTAGCCTTACAGGGCCAGGCGCCCAAGCCCCTCAAGGCCCATGTGGCTTAGGAGAGGTTGAAAGTCCACCTGGTTTTGAAAGGGAGGGTATTGGACTAGGAGTCCAACCCCCCCTTGGCTGCACCCTAGGGATTGGAGGGGTTGATCTCCACGCCCGTCCACCTATATATAGAGCCCAAGAGCACACACGAAGCCCTTGGTGCCCCTTTCTCTCCCTAGATCGTTTTCTCCTTTGTTCACGGTTTCGGTAGCGCTAGGCATAGCCTTGCCAGGATAGCACCACCACCATAGCCGCCACACCATCGCGTTGTCGGAGAACTCACCTACCTATCCACCCCCGCTTGCTGGATCAAGAAGGAGGAGACGTCATCGAGATGTATGTGTGCTGAACGCGGAGGTGCCATCCGTTCGGCGCTAGATTGGGACGGATCGTGATTGGATCACGGTATGGCTTGCGATTTGGATTGCGTAGACGTTCGACTACACCAACCGTGTTTCTTAATGCTTCTCGCTTAGTGATCTACAATGGTACATAGATCCACTCTCCCTCTCGTAGATCCTCATCACCATGGATAGATGTTGCATATGCATAGGATTTTTTGTTTCCCATGCAACGTTCCACGACAATGGTATCAGAGCTAGGTCTGTGCGTATATGATATGCATGAGTAGAACACAAATGAGTTTGTGGGCATTGATATTCCGATTGCTTCCTCCCTTTGTCTTTTCTTGATTCAGCGGTATTGTGGGATGAAGTGGCCCGAACCAACGTTACTCGTCCACGTACGAGAGACCGGTTCCATCGACTGACATGTGAGTTTGTTGCATAAAGATGGCTAGTGGGTGTCTGTCTCTCCCACCTTAGTTGGATCGGATTCGACAAAGGTAGTCATTGAGAAGGTTGAAAAGCAATTTGTGTATCACTGTTGTGGTTTTGCGTAGGTAAGAATCGTTCTTGCTAGATACCCATAGCAGCCACGGAAAACATGCAACAACAATTAGAGGTTGTCTAACTTGTTTTTGCAGAGTATGTTGTGATATGATATGGCCAAATACATGATGAGATATATTTGATGTATGAGATGATCATGATTTGTAATAGTTCATATCGACTTTCATGTTGATGCATACGGCAAGCGACAGGAGCCATAGGGTTGTCTTTAATTATTGTATGGCATGCGTGTCAATCATTAAGCATTATGTAATGTTTTACTTTATCGCTAAGCGGTAGCAATAGTAGTAGAAGCATGGTGGGCGCGACAACCCCAATGGCGACACAATGATGGAGATCATGATGTTATGCCGGTGACGATGGAGATCATGCCGGTGCTGTGGAGATGGAGATCAAAAGCACAAGTTCATGGCCATATCATGTCACTTATGATTTGCATGTGATGTTAATCCTTATATGCATCTTATTTTGCTTAGGACGACAGTAGCATTATAAGATGACCCCTCACTAAAATTTCAAGATAAAATTGTGTTCTCCTTGAGTGTGCACTGTTGCGAAAGTTCGTCGTTTCGAAGCACCACGTGATGATCGGTTGTGATAGACTCTACGTTCACATAAAATGGGTGCAAGCCAGTTCTGCACATGCGGAACACTTGGGTTAAACTTGATGAGCCTACCATGTACAGACATGGCCTCGAAACACAGGATACCGAAAATTCGAACATGAGTCATATAGTAGATATGATCAACATGGAGATGTTCACCATTGAAACCACGTCGTCTCACGTGATGACCGGACTTGGGTTGGTGGGTTTGGATCATGTCACACTTAGACAACCTGAGGGATGTTGATTCGAGCGGGAGTTCTTTAGTAATATGATTAATTGAACTCATTATCATGAACATAGTCAAAATTTCTTTGCAAATTATGTTGTAGATCACTAGCTCATGCTGTAGCTCCTCTAAATTTTGATATGTTCTAGAGAACAAGTAGTTGAAATATGGTAGTAGCAATTATGCGGACTGGGTCCATAAACTGAGATTGTCCTCATTGCTGCATAGGAGGCTTATGTCCTTGATGCATCACTCGATGCGCCACCCCCTCTAGTGTCGTCTGTGGATGTTGTGAACATCTGATAGGCATGTTTTGATGAATACTTTATAGTTCAATGCGTCATGCATTACGGCTTAGAATTGAGGCTCCAAAGACGGTTTGAACGTCATAGAGCATATGAGATGTTCCAAGAGCTAGAATTGATATTTCAGGCTCGTGCCCGTGTTGAGAGGTATGTGACCTCCAACAAGATTCTTTTCTTGCAAGATGAAGGAGAATAGCTCAATCGGCGAGCATGTGCTCATATTGTCTGGGTGCTACAATCGCTTGAATCAAGTGGGAGTTGATCTTCCAAATAAGATAGTGATTAACATAGTTCTCCAAGTCACTGCCACCAAGCTACTAGAGCTTTGTGATGAACTATAACATTCCAGGGATAGATGATCCCTGATCTATTCGTGATGTTTGACACCATGAAGGTAGAAATCAAGAAGGAGCATCAAATGTTGATGGTTAGTAAAACCACTAGTTTTGATAAGGGCAAGGGCAAGAAGGGAAACTTCATGAATGGCAAGCCAGTTGCTTCTCCAGTGAAGAAACCCGAGGTTGAACCCAAACCTGATATTAAGTACTTCTATTATGAGGGAAACGCTCACTGAAGCGGAAGTCCCTAAATACTTGGTAGATAACAAGGCTGCAACGTTGACAAAAGTATATTTGATATACATATTATTGATGTGTACCTTGCTAGTACTCCAAGTAGCACGTGGGTATTAGATACTGGTTTGATTGCTAATGTTAGTAACTCGAAGTAAAAGCTATGGACTAAATAGAGACTAGGTAAGGGTGAGGTGACGATGTGTGTTGGAAGTGTTTCAAAGGTTGATGTGATTACCATCGGATGCTCTCTCTACGTTTGGGATTAGTGTTGAACCTAAATAAATGTTATTTGGTGTTTGCGTTGAACATGAAAATGATTAGATCGTGTTTATTGCAATACGGTTATTCATTTAAGTCGGAGAATAATAGTTATTCTATTTACATGAATAAAACCTTCAATGGTCATGTACCCAATGAGAATGGCTTATTGAATCTCGATCGTGGTGATACACATGTTCATAATATTGATGCCCAAAATATGCAAAGTTAATGATAGTACCACATACTTGTGGCACTGCCACTAAATGTCATATTGGTGTAAAACGCACGAAGAAAACTCCATGCTGATGGACCATTGGACTCACTCGATTTCAAATCGGCTGAGACATGCGGACCATGCCTCATGCGCAAGATGACTAAGTCTCTTTTCGGTATGATGGAGCAGGCAAGTGACTTATTGGAAATGATACATGTTGATGTATGCGGTCTAGTGAGTGTTGTAGAGTGCGATGGATATCGTTATTTTCTTACCTTCACTGATGATTTGAGTATATATAGTATATTTACTTAATGAAACACAAGTCTGAAACATTTGAGAAGTTCAAGAAAATTCAAAGTGAAGTTTAAGATCATCATGACGAGAAGATAAAATGTCTACGATATGATCGTGGATGTGAATATCTGAGTTACGAGTTTGGTATGCAAGTTAAGACAATGTGAAAATTGTTTGACGACTCATGCCACATGGAACACCATAGTGTAATGGTGTGTCTAAACGTCGTAGTCATGCTATATTGGATATAGTGCGTACTACGATGTCTCTTATCATTTTTCCACTATCATGGGATTATGCATTAGAGACAACAACATTCACTTTAAATAGGGCACCATCTAAATCCATTGAGATGACACCATATCAATTATGGTTTGGAAGAAACCTAAGCTGTCATTTCTCAGAGTTTGGGAATGTGACATTTATGTCCGATAAGCTTGAACCCAAAGTGGAAAGGTGCATCTTCATAGGATACCCTAAGGAAACTGTTGGGTATACCTTCTATCTCAGATCCAGGGCAAAGTGTTTTGTTGCTAAAAATGGGTCCTTCCTCGAGAAAGAGTTTCTCTCGAAAGAATTGAGTTGGAGGAAAAGTAGAACTTGATGAGGTTGTTGAACCATCACTTCAGTTGGATAGTAACACAACACAGAAAGATGTTTCTGCGATGCCTACACCAAGTGAAGAGGAAGCAAATGATGATGATCATGAAGCTTCGGATCAAGTTACTAGCAAACCTTGTAGGTCGACAAGGACTTGTATCGCCCCTAATTGGTACATCAATCCTGTCTTGGAGGTCATGTTGTTAGACAACAATGAACCTATATGCTGTGAAGAAGCGATGGTGGGCCCGGATTCCAAAAAATGGCTAGGAGCCATGAAATCCGAGAAAGGATCCATGTATGAAAACCAAGTATGGACTTTGGTAGACTTTCCCATTGAACGGCAGGCTGTTGAGTACAAATGGACCTTTAAGAAGAAGACAGACGCTGATGGTAAATGTCACCATTTATTTATCTTGACTTGTCACAAAGAAGTTTCTGACAAGTTCAAGGAGTTGACTACGATGAGGCTTTCTCATCCGTAGCGATGCTAAAGTCTGCTGGAATTATGTTAGCAGTTGCTTCATTTTCGCTTAAGAAATCTGGTAGATGGATGTCGAAACATCGTTTCCTTGATATCTTCCTTGAGGAATGGTTGTATGTGATACAACCAGAAGGTTTTGTCAGTCCTAAGGATGCTAAAAGGTGTGCAAGCTCCAGCAATACTTCTATGGGTTGGATCAAGCAAATCAGAGTTGGAATATATGCTTTGATGAGGTGATCAAAGTTATTGGGTTTATACAAAGTTTATGAGAAACTTGTATTTACAAGAAAGTGAGTGGGAGCACAATAGAATTTCTGATAAGTATATGTGTCGTTGGAACGGACATCTATGGGATCATGGGGACCCCTTTCGGTTCGGCGGGGGGAAGGCTCGCGCAAAGAGCCGGTCTGATGAACAACACATGTAGATGTTTACCCAGGTTCGGGCCGCACGGATGCGTAAAACCCTACTCCTGCTTCGTTGTATTGGGAGTGTTCTTAGGGTTCTAGCTATAGGGGCGCTATGAGTAGCTACCACGTATCTGGGCTAGAAAGTCCCAAAAGTCAAGACAGCAAAATCCCAAAAGTCGAGAAGTCCTCCACTATATCGCCCTGGGCGTCCTTTTATACTCCGAAGGGGACCCCAACAGTGGCGTACAGTGCGTACACGGGTTGTACAGAGCTATAGTGCTATCATACCTAACACTGACAGAGTAGGATAGACGCATTTAATGCACCGTCAGGCATATATGTCCGTCAGTTGGACGGGACGGGAGCCCGTCCCATCGGTGCTGCTTAGCTCCATCCAACGTCGATGCCACGACACGCGTCCAGGTGGATTGAGACCTGCCCTGTGTGCTGGTGGGGTCTTGTTGGGGGTTCACCTTGCCGAGGCCTTGCCTTGCCAGGGCCTTGCCTTGCCGGGGCCTTGCTTCGCCTGGGGGTTCAATAGCCCTCCCGGAAAGAACTTGCCGGTAGTCTTGATTTTCCTGTGCTGGCATCTGGTAAGTCCCTGCTGGGCCTTGCTGGTAGGGTGGCTACTACTGCCCATGCACAAGTCAGGGGCAGTGGAGAGCCTAAAACTCTAATGCACCGAGAGGATCCCCCGGGCTTGGGCCGCACACGGCACAAGATGTTGTTGGGGTAGGCCCAATCAGTATATGGGCACGCGTGGCAGGGGCCTCCCAGTTGTGATCATTGCAATCATTGCACTTCCCCACGATTCCCATTGAATGCGTGACGTGGGATACGTGCACGACATAGTCTTCAAATCTTTAATTACTTCTCCAGGTCATTTCCGCCACGCGCACCGCATGCATAACAGGGAGCCAACAATGGGCGCGCATGATTTAAAATCCCTGAGAAAAGCAGTAACTGCAGCGCCATGGATTGGGGCAACGGGGCGGTTGCTGTTCGCCCCGTGATTGAGGGCGCTGCTATTGGACAAGGTGGACGACGTCCTTTGGAGTGGGGGAGAGCCAACCCTCGCACTCCCCCTATAAATAGAGGGGTAGCAAGGGCAGTGCTCATCCATCCTCCATAGTTCGCCCTTCCACATCTCCTCAACCTTCAGGTAGCACCCGCCTTTAGCCATCAAAGGGGTCGTGGGCGACCATCGTCCTCCGCTCCGAGGAGGAGCTCTCATTAGGATCATGTTGCCGCTTCATCCACGGAGGCGGAGGGTGGTTTGAGCTCGCGCGATGGAAGAGGCGGGAGGGGTCGTGGCCACCATGGAGGCCGAGGTCAGGGGAGGAGAAGTGATGTTCCACCCCCTCCTCCGATGCCAGGCCTCTCCATTGAAGATACCCATGCCGAGGGGACGGCTCTGGACTTCGTCCTCGAGCTGGATGGTCCCCTCTGGAGCCATCTGCGCCTCCCTTGCCTCTTTGCCAGGGCAATCGAGGGCGACGAGCCGCCCGTCCTGTGGCTATGGGTGACCGGTTGTTGTAACGGTGCAACGCGGGTAAACGTCGAGTACCCAGCAAGACGCGTCATGTTCCTCAGGTGTGGCTAGAAGACCTTTGCCCGCACCCACAACCTCCAGGTGGGGCATGTCCTTCACTTTAAAATGACGGAGGCCAATACGCTCTCCATCAAGATTTATGGGCGCTCAGGCGTCTGTCTCAGCTGCTACGAAGAGAGATCGAAAGCAGTGCCGAAAGCCTGTCCTCGGGCGAGAGTGATGAGGAGGACATCGGCGAAGACACCAACAATGAGTTCAGTCTTCGAGCGGTCAAGTCGGAGCCCGACGACTCGAGCTCGGACTGACCGCCGACCGCACCATCATTGCTAGCCTCATGCCTCTCCCCCTCCTAGCAGGATAGTCTTGCCCGGGGCCTTAGTCCCGGGCGCTGCCTCATCTTCCAGCTGGGTCTTCCGGCAGGCCCGTGGACTTCGGCTTCTAGGGTCCATCCCCCTTTCCACTCGCTCTGGCCCTCTCCTCCGTGCAATCCTGGTCCAGGAGGGGCCAGGTTCTTGCCTGCCCATCTAGCAGCCCTCTCGTCCGCGCAATGCTGGTCCAGAGGTCAGGTCGGGCTGGTCCCTCTTTCAATGCTGGTCCAGGAGTTTTGGCATTAACTTTG
This sequence comes from Hordeum marinum, assembly GCA_022496015.1. NCBI lineage: Eukaryota > Viridiplantae > Streptophyta > Magnoliopsida > Poales > Poaceae > Hordeum > Hordeum marinum. The sequence continues at coordinate 221,030,526 of CM039672.1, forward strand.
AGTCTACGGTAGCGGGGCAAAGCTTGCTGGTAGCATGCAGCTGTCACAACAGCCTGAAGACGGTCTTCCTCAAGGAGCGTCGCATCGTCTTGCCGCAACTGCTCTTGCTCAAGCTCATCATAAGCGAGCACTCGAGGTGATCCGTATATGAGTTCCGTGGGGAGAACTGCCTTCGCCCCATAGACAAGGGAGAAGGGTGTCTGACCGGTAGCTCGATTTGGTGTCATTCTGATTGACCAAAGAACCACCGGGAACTCATCAATCCAGTTCCTTCCGCACTCGTGCAGCCTGTCAAAAGTTCTTGTCTTGAGGCCTCGCAGTACTTTAGCGTTAGCCCTCTCCGCTTGGCCATTGCTCCTCGGGTGGGAAACAGAAGCAAAACAGATTTTGCTACCAAGGTCTTGGACATACTGCATGAAGGTGCGCCTCATGAACTGTGTGCCGTTGTTAGTGATGATCCTGTTGGGAACACCAAAGCGGCAAACTAGTCCCTTGAAGAACTTGATGGCTGACTATGCTGTCAGCTTTCTCACTGCTTCCACTTCCGGCCACTTTATGAACTTGTCGATTGCAACATACAAGTACTCAAAGCCCCCGGCAGCACGGGGAAAGGGGCCCAAGATGTCAAGCCCTAGACCGAAAATGGTCAGGAGAGAGGGATCGTTTGAAATGCTTGAGCTGGTTGATGTAATCTCTTTGAATGAAACTGGCATGCTTCACACTTGGTTAATAATGTCGTTACATCCTGGAGAGCAGTGGGCGAAAAGAAGCCTTGTCAGAATGCCTTTTCGGCAAGGGCTCTTGATCCTATGTGGGAGCCACATATGCCTTCATGTATCTCTGCCAACATCTCCAGTCCATATTCCCAGGAAATGCACTTGAGTTTCACACCGTTTCGCCTTTTTTTGTACAGGTTGTTGGCCATGAACTGGTACATACTAGACCGGCAGGCTACTTTCTCTGCTTCCTCTTGTTCCCCGGGAAGTTCTCCTGTCTCAAGGAAACTGACGATGTGCTCTGCCCATGCATGAGCCTGGGGCTTGACAGCAAGGACAAAAGGCATATCCTCTGCCGGGGTATCACTTGTCTCAAGAGCAAAGGCCTGAGGGCCTGCCGGAGCCTGTTGCACCCTGGCAAGCCTGGCGGGAGCGTGTGCTTCCACAGGAAGAGCCGGCGGCCCTACCGGAGCATAGTTCTCACCGACAAGCCTGTCATTCTCTCTGGCAACCTTCTCGCCGGTGGCTTCTGGGAGCCCTGTCGGAAAATACTTGCCAGAACTTAATATCCTTCTCTTCTCTTGTCCAGTTGATGGTGTCATGGAGGGTTGAGTTAGTTGGAGCATGAAAGTTCTCGGTTCCACAGGTAACTTAAGGGCAGCACACTTTGACAGGCCATCGGCAACGCTGTTCTCCGCACGTGGAACGTGCTCCATTTGTAGGCCATCAAAATGCTCTTCCAACTTCCTCACTTCATCTACATAGGCTTCCATCAATGGGCTCTGGTAGTCTTTGTTCACCTGCCTGACAACAAGTTGAGAATCACCCCTGACAATAAGCTTCTTGATCCCAAGGTCTGCCACGATCCTGAGACCGAGAAGTAGCCCTTCGTACTCATTAGTGTTGTTCGTTGACCTCTCCCGGAGAAAGTGCATCTGGACCACATATCTGAGGTGCTCTCTGGTGGGTGCGACAAGCAGCACTCCGGCACCGGCGCCTTGCAGCGAGAAAGCTCCATGAAAATACATGATCCATTCTCGATAGGTTTCCTTGCTAGGGAGGGTTGACTTTGGAACCTCTTCATCGGGCGTTGGGGTCCATTCTACAATGAACTCCGCCAAGGCCCTGCTTTGAATGGTCGAAGTGCTTTCAAACTTAAGACCAAAGCTTGATAGTTCCAGAGCCCACTCCACAATCCCGTCGTTAGCTTCTGGGTTTCATAAGATCCGTTGTAGTAGAAAGCGTGTGACAACAGTGATCTCATGTGCTTGGAAGTAGTGGTGCAGCTTCCTCGAAGCCATAACAAGGACGAAGAGCAATTTTTGTATGCCAAAATATCTTGACCTAACCCCTGCAACAAGGAGCTGACAAAATAGACTATTAGCTGCACCACCTTCTTCTTCCGAATTGCCTCATTCAACTGCATAGATCCTTCTTTGCCAGCACCAGACCCTGCCAGGGAATGTCCTGGCTTGTAGCTTGGCAGCCCTGCCAATGCCGCTGCTTCTTCATCAACTTCTCTTTCAGCCACTAGTGCAGCACTCACCACTTGATTTGTTGCCACCAGGTACAGCAACAACGGCTCTTGTGGTTTTGGCGCGACCAGGACTGGCGGAGAGGAGAGGTACTTCTTCAAATCCTGCAGCGCTGCCTCCACTTCTGGAGTCTATTTCATTGGACCTGCATTCTTCAAGATTTTGACAAGGGGCAGGGCGCTTATCAAATTTTGAGATGAACCTACTCAGAGCAGCAACACAACTCGCAAGACGTCGCACGTCTTTGACTCGTCTTGGTGCTTCAATTTGCTCAATTGCTTTGATCTTGTCGGGATTTGCTTTGATTCCTTGTTGAGATATAAAGAACCCGAGAAGCTTGCCGGATGGGACACCAGACACACACGTCTTATAGGTGAGATTCATGTTGATCTTGCGTAGGTTGGCAAATGTCTGTTCCATGTCTGATATGAGCGTAGCCTTGTCCTTGGTTTTGACCACTATGTCATCCATATAAGCCTCCATATTTCTATGTAGCTGGGGATCAAAACCAATATGGACCGCTCTTGCAAAGGTAAAACCAGCACTTTTCAACCTGAAAGGAATACACAAAAAGCAATGCGTACCACATGGGTGATAAATGCGGTCTTCTCCTTGTCTTCCTTAGCCATAAAAATCTGATGATAACCGGAATAGGCGTCAAGGAAAGACAACAGATCGGAACCGGTGGTGCAGTACACAATTTGGTCGATGCGCGGCAAGGGAAAAGGATCTTTGGGGCAAGCGTCGTTGATGACTGTGAAATCAATGCACAACCTCCATTTTCCATTCGCCTTGCGCACTAAAACCAGATTGGCTAACCATATTGGATGGAGTACTCCTCTGATCAAGCCAGCTGCCTCGAGTTTCTTAATCTCTTCGGCAATAAACTATTGCCGCTCCAAAGCTTGCTTCGAGACCTTCTGCTTGATGGGCCGCGCGTGTGGGCAGACGATAAGGTGGTGCTCAATCACCTCCCTTGGAACACCAGGGATATCAGATGGTTGCCAGGCAAACACATCGACACTCGCCAGCAGGAAGGCGACGAGGCGTGCTTTCCTAGTTGTCGTAAAGGGTGGAACTTATGGTGAAAGTTCCCCCCGTGTCGTCCTCCTTGGCAGGCACCTTCTTGGTCTCTATCGGAGCAGCCTTGGACTTTTTGCTCTTGCCGGTGGAGCTCTCTGGCACATCGTCAATGGGAGCACAACACTCCGAGGAGGTGTGCTTGCCGGAATGTGCGCTAGAGGCCTTACCGGTGTTCTTCCCCCGGGAGCTTCAGCGGCAGGAGGAAGTGCCTTGGTAGCAGGTGCTGCGACTGCACCCCTGTAGAGTTGGTCAGCGCATATAAGTGCGCTTTTCTTGTCGGAGTTGATGGTGATGACGCTCATTGGCCCGGGCATCTTCAGCACATTCTAAGCAAAGTGAGTGGCTGCCAAGAACTTGGCCAGTGTCGGGCGACCAAGAATGTCGTTGTACGGTAACACAATCTTGGCGACGTCAAAACGATCTTCTCTGTTTTGAAATAGATATCGCTGCTAAACGTCACTGGTAGCGTGACCTTGCCCTTCGGCTGGGTTCTTCCTGAATCGACCCCTTGGAAAGTGACTATCGGCTCGAGATCTTCATCAGGAATTTGCAGCCTCTGGATGACATCAGGTGAGATCAGGTTCAGGCTTGCCCCACTATCAACGAACATCTTCGTCAACTTAAGGTTGCGGATTGTTGGCGAAACCAACAACGACAAGCACCCTACCACAGTTACGCGATCAAGGTGATCCTCAGCGTCGAAGATGATAGGAGTGTTGGACCATTTCAGAGGTCTTTGTGCATCGATAGAGGGCTTTGTCGCGTTAACCTCGTGTGCCCGCTGTTTGAGTTGGCGGTGAGAGGAATGCGACGAGGCACCTCCCTCTATGCACATCATCTCCATAGCCTTCTGAAACTCATGCTCACTAGACTCGTCGTCCTCTTCGACATCATCATCCTCTCCCTCTTGCTTGTCGCGGCCACGGGCGGGCCGGTCTTTTTGGTGCTTGGGCTTGCAGCGGTGACCCCCTCGATCGACATGCTTCTTTCCGGACCCCTCGGCACCATCCTGGCCCTTCTCCTTGTCTCGCCTCTCGTACTCGGCCTTCTGCTTCTTGGCAAGCTGCTCAACTTGCCGGTAGTCTTGGAGATCGTGGCCTTTGGTGTGATGGATCTTGCAATACTGCTTGCCGGAGTCTTCTAGCTTGCCAACAGCCGCCAGGGCATGGCAGGAGGTGCACCCGGCAACATCGTTGCTGGGGTCATCAACCTTGCCCTTCTTGGCGGCACCGGGGTTACGGTCTCGCCCTTGTGCTTCTTGTTCCACCGCAGGCCCTTCTTTGCTGGGGTAGCGATATCTTCATCTTCGGAGTCGACCCCTGTGCCGACGTCTTCGCCGGGGAGTCTCCTCCCCTCTTCATCCCAAGCACATTTTTCTGCCAAAGCATAAAGCTCGGCGACGTCCCTGACTCTGTTCATCACCAGCTCTTCCCGCATCCTGCGGTTCTGAACGCTCTGATGGAACACGCTGATAACAACGGCAGGATGAACGTCTAGGATGTTGTGATGCATGCGGCGTAACATTTGGATGTACTTGAGTAAAGTTTTGCCCTCCTTCTGAGGGATGATGTGCAGATCGCTTTCTTGGCCAGGAGCTTGATGACCTCCCATGAAGGCACCAACAAACTCGTGGCACGTGTCTGCCCAGGAGGCGATGGACCCCTCTGGCAAGTGCATCAACCACGACCTGACGTTGGGCTTAAGCACCAACGGGAAGTAGTTGGCGAGTATCTTGTCATTGCGCCCCCCAGCAGCCTGCACCGCAATGGTGTAGATGCTCAGGAACTCTGATGGATGGGTCTTGCCGTCATACTTCTCCGGGACTTCTGGCTTGAACGTGCGGGAATTGGGCCACAAGACTTGCCGCAGCTCAGGGGTAAATGCTGGACAACCCACCTCATAAGGTAGGCTGACAGGATACCATGGCACAGACTTGTCCACAGTGGGCCCCGCGCGTCTATCAGACTGGAGGCACGCTTCTTGTCGCTGCTTGATCGCAGTTCGAGCATCTTCTTTGCCACGTTCTCGAACAACTTGACGCTGATTGCGGCATGTCCATGGGTCAGACGACGCTATCGAGTATCCATCCTAAGCGTCGGTCCGTCGAGTGGGCGACCGACGATGTTGCTGTGGGGGAGAGTGCGCCGAAGTCGCACCTCTTCCGACCCTCTCACCACTAGCATGAGCCAGCTCGGTGGACCAAAACTTAACTGCGAGGCTGAGGAGGCTCTGAATGGTGGATCTCCATTCATCGAGCCTCTCTGCAGCAGGAGGGAAGTTTAGGAGTAGCTATGTCCGCGCCATCGCTTCCTCCGACATGGTCGACTACGAACGGTGGGAGGAACACGAGGTGCTCTCACTCCTAACCGTGTTAGAAGGAGCACCGCCGCGGTCCTGCGTCAGCATGCCACTTTCGCTTGCATGCTGGCGAGCATGCTAGTCCCGTGCATCTTGGGAATGATGCGCATGAGCTTTCCCATGGGGACGTTGAGAACTGCGGGCGCCACGGCGCGGCTCTCCACGCGCGTACTGAGAAGGTCACGGCGTAGGCGCCGGTAGGGCGCCCTAGAAGATGTTGGGGAACATCGCATGGGAAACAAATTTTTTCCTATGCACATGCAAGATCTATCCATGGTGATGAGCATCTATGAGAGGGAGAGTGGATCTACATACCCTTGTAGATCGCTAAGCGGGAGGCATTAAGAAACGCGGTTGGTGTAGTCGAACGTCTTCGCGATCCAAATTGCCGAGCGTCCCGCTATCTCATCACGATCCGTCCTGCGTTCCAATCACGATCCGTCCCACGAACTCATCACGATCCGTCCCGCAAACTCATCACGATCCGTCTCGTGATCTTGATCACGGTCCTTCCGATCTAGCGCCGAATGGACGACACCTCCGCATTCATCACACGCACAGCTCAATGACGATCTCCGCCTTCTTGATCCAGCAAGAGGGAGCGGATAGGTAGACGAGTTCACCGTCAGCATGACGGCGCCGCAGTGATGGTGGTGGAGAAGTTCCGGCAGGGCTTCACCTAAGCACTGCAGAAATCCGATCTAGAGGAGAAACTATGCACTGGAGGAACGGGCAGCACGTGGCTAAAAATTCTGTGCAAAAAACCCTAAAAACTCCATTATATATAAGAGGGAGGGAGGAGAGGACTAGGCGCAAGGGCCAAGCCTCCTTGGGTCGGCCTAAGTGGGGAGGAGAGGAGAACTCCTCTTCCAATCCTAGTAGGACTAGGATTCCTTCCTTTTTTGCCCGTTTCCAGCATTTTCCCTTTGGGATTTTCTTCCCAGCCACATGGGCCTTGTGTGGGACTTCCACCAGCGCACAGATGGGCTGGTATTTACTCTCCCACAGCCCATGTAGCCTCTTGGGTCGAAATACCCCTCCCAATGGTCTCCCGGTACACTACCGGCACTCCCGGTACACTATCGATGAGCCCGAAACTTTTCCGGCGACCAAAATAGGACTTACTATATATGAATCTTTACCTCCGGACCATTCCGGAGCTCCTCATGACGTCCAGGATCTCATCTGGGACTCCGAACAACCTTTGGTCACCACCATACATAACTCTATACTACCGAAACGTCACCAAACCTTAATTGTGCAGACCCTGCGGGTTCGAGAACTATGTAGACATGACGGAGACACCTCTACGGTCAATAACCAATAGCGGGACCTGGATGCCCATATTGGTTCCTACATATTCTACAAAAATCTTTATCGATTGAACCTCTATGTCAAGGATTCAGTTAATCCCGTAAGATGTTCCCTTTGTTCTTCGGTATGTTACTTGCCTGTGATTCGATCGTCGGTATCTCCATACCTAGTTCAACATCGTACCGGCAGTCTCTTTACTCGTTACGTAATACATGATCCCATGACTAACACTTAGTCACATTGCTTGCAAGGCTTGTTGTGATGTTGTATTACTGAGTGGGCCCTGAGATACCTCTCTGTCACACGGAGTAACAAATCCCAGTCTTGATCCATGCCAACTCAACAGACACCCTTGGAGATACCTGTGGAGTACCTTTATAGTCACCCAGTGAGTTGCACACAAGGCACTCCTCCGGTGTCAGTGAGTTGCATGATCTCATGGTCATAGGGACATATACTTGACATGCAGAAAACAGTAGCAATAAACTGACACGATCATATGCTACGTTTGTAGTTTGGGTCTTGTCCATCGCACCATTCTCCTAATGATGTGATCCCGTTATCAAATGACATCTCATGTCCATGGCTAGGAAACCTTAACCATCTCTGATCAACGAGCTAGTCCATTAGAGGCATACTGGGGACATGGTTTTGTCTATGTATCCACACATGCATCTAAGTCTCCGATCAATACAATTATAGCATAGATAATAAACGATTATCATGAACAAGGAAATATGATAATAAATAATTTATTATTGCCTCTAGGGCATATTTCCAACAGTCTCCCACGTGCACTAGAGTCAATAATCTAGTTCACATCACCATGTGATACACATTGTTATGAATCTTATACCTAATGAGTTCTGGGGCTCGATCATGCTTTGCATGTGAGAGAGGTCTTATAGTGAACGGGTCTGCGACATTCAGATCCGAGTGTACTTTGCAAATCTCTATGTCAAACCGTAAACACTGCTACCACACTCCACTTGGTACTATTCCAAATGGTTGCCCTACTATACGTATCCATATTGCTACTATGAGTCATCAGGATTGGTGTTAAACCTTGCATCGACGTAACTCTTCATCACCACCGTAATCGAGAAACATCTCCTTAGTCTTTTAGGTACTAAGGATAATCTTGACCGCTGTCCAGTGATCCACTCCAGGATCACTTTTGTACCCCTTGACTGACTCATGGCAAGGCACACACTAGGTGCGGTACACAGCATGGCATAATATAGAGCCTATGGCTAAGGCATAGGGGACGACGTTCATCCTTTCTCTTTCTTCTGCTGTTGTCGAGCTTTGAGTCTCACTCAACTTCACACCTTACAAATCAGGCGAGAACTCTTTATCTGACAGATCCATTTTGAACTCTTTCAAAATCTTGTCAAGGTATGTACTCATTGAAATTCTCATCTAGCATCTTGATCTATCTCTATAGATCTTGATGTTCAACAATTAGGTAGGTTTATCCAGGTCTTCCTTTGAAAAACTCTTTTCAAACAACCGTTTATGCTTTAGAAACTCTTTAGCAATATTTCATCCACATATACTTATCAGAAACTCTATAGTGCTCCCACTCACTTTATTTCAAATACAAATTTCTCATAAACTTTGTATAGATTTAAAAACTTTGATCACGTTATCAAAGTGTATATTCCAACGCCGAGATGCTTGCTTCAGTCCATAGAAGGATCACTGAAGCTTGCTCACCTTTTAGCATCCTTAGGACAGAGAAAACCTTCTGGTTGTATCTCATACAACCTTTCTTTAAGGAAGGAAACGATGTTTTGGCATCCATCTGCCAGATTTCATAATTGAAAAATGCAGAACTGCTAACATAATTCCAACAGACTTTAGCATCGCTACGAGTGAGAAAGTCTCATCGTAGTCAACTCCTTGAACTTGCCGGAAACTTCTTTGCGACAAGTCGAGCTTTCTAAATGGTGACATTCACCATCAGCGTGTGTCTTCATTTTAAAGATCCATTTGCACTCAATGACCTGCCGTCCAACGAGCAAGTCTACCAAAGTCTAAACTTGGTTTTCATATATGGATCCTTTCTCGGATTTCATGGCGTCTAACCATTTGTCGGAATCCGGGCCCAACATCGCTTCTCCATAGCGCGTAGGTTCATCGTTGTCCAACAAGACCTCCAAGACAGGGTTGTCATACCCCTCAGGAGCAGTACACGTCCTTGTCGACCTACGAGGTTTGATAGTAACTTGATCCGAAGCTTCATGATCATCATCATTAACTTCCTCTTCAACTAATGTAGGCTTCATAGAAACATCTTCCTGCGCTGCGCTACTCTTTGGTTGAACAAAGGTTCAACAATCTCATCAATTTCTATCTTCCTCCCACTCAATTCTTTCGAGAGAAACTCTTTCTTGAGAAAGGACCTAGTTTTAGCAACAAACATTTTATGCTTGGATCTGAGATAGAAGGTTTACCCAACTGTCTTTAGGGTATTCTATGAAGATGCATTTGTCCGCTTTGGGTTCGAGCTTTAGGTGAAAACCCTTTTTCACATAAGTGTTGCAGCCCCAAACATTAAGAAATGACAGCTTAGGTTTCTATCAAAGCATAATTCACACAGTGTCATCTCAACGGATTTAGATGGTGCCCTATCTAAAGTGAATATAGTTGTCTCTAATGCATAACCCCAACAATATAGGTAAAAGGATAAGAGACATCATAATTCGCACCATATTCAATAGAGCACGACTATGACGTTCGGACGCACCATCACACTATGGTGTTCCAGGTGGCGTGAGTTGTGAAACAACTTTCACATTGTCTTAAGTTGTATACAAAACTCATAACTCAGATATTCACCTCCACGATCATATCGCGGACATTTTATCTTCTTGTCACGATGATCTTAAACTTCACTCTGAATTTGCTTGAACTTTTTCAAACGATTCAGACTTGCGTTTCATTAAGTAAATATACACTATTATCTACTCAAATCATCAGTGAAGGTAAGAAAATAACGATATCCACCGCATGCTACAAGTCTCATTTGATTGCATACATCAACATGTATCATTTCCAATAAATCATTTGCCCGCTCCATCAAACCAGGAAATGGGGTCCTTAGTCATCTTGCGCAAGAGGCATGGTTCGCATGTCTCAACCGATTCAAAATCGAGTGAGTCCAAAGATCCATCAGCATGGAATTTCTTCATGTGCTTTATACCAATATGACATTTAGCGGCAGTGCCACAAGTATGTGGTACTATCATTATTAACTTTGTATCTTTTGGCATCAATGTTATGAACATGTGTATTACTACGATCAAGATTCAACAAACCATTCGCACTGGGTGCATGACCATTGAAGGTATTATTCATGTAAACAGAATAACCGTTATTCTTTAACTTAAATGAATAACCGTGTTGCAATAAACACAATCTAATCACATTCATGCTCAACGCAAAACACCAAATAACTTTTATTGAGGTTCGTCACTAATCCCTAAGGTAGAGAGCGTGTGATGTTGATCACTTCAACCTTGGAAACATTTCCAACACACATCGTCACCTCACCCTTAGCTAGTGTTGCGTTTATTCAGTAGCTTTTATTTCGAGTTACTAACATTTAGCAACCGAACCGGTATCCAATACCCAGGTGCTACTAGGAGTACTAGCAAGGTACACATAAATAACACGTATATCAAATATACTTCTGTCGACGTTGCCAGCCTTCTTATCTACCAAGTATCTAGGGTTGCTCCGCTTCAGCGACCGCTCTCCTCATAATCGAAGCACTTAGTCTCGGGTTTGGGTTCAACTTTGGGTTGCTTCACTAGAGCAGCAACTGACTTGCTATCCATGAAGTTTCCCTCCTTGCTCTTGCCCTTCTCAAAACTAGTGGTTTGACTAACCATCAACACTTGACGCTCCTTCTTGATTTCTACCTTCGCGGTGTCAAACATCGCGAATAGCTCAGGGATCATTATTTCTATCCCTGGCATTTTATAGTTCATCACCAAGTTCTAGTAGCTTTAGTGACAGACTTGGAGAACTATATCAATCACTATCTTATCTAGAAGATCAACTCCCACTCGATTCAAGCGATTGTAGCACCCAGACAATCTGAGCACATGCTCAACGATTGAGATATTCTCTTTCAACTTGCAGGCAAAGAATCTTGTTGGAGATCTCATATCTCGCAACACGGGCACGAGCCTGAGATCCTAATTTCAGTTCTTAGAACATCTCATATGTCCCGTGACGTTCAAAACGTTTCAAAGCCTCAATTCTAAGAAATAATGCATGACACACTAAACTATCAAGTAGTCATCAGAACGTGCCTGTCAGATGTTCACAACATCTACAGACGATGCTAGAGGGGTTGGCGCACCGAGCGGTGCATTATGTACATAAGCCTTCTGTACAGCAACGAGGACAATCCTCAGATCACGGAGCCAGTCCGCAATATTGCTACCATCATCTTTCAACTCTATTTCTCTAGGAACATATAAAAATTCAAGGGAGCTACAACATGAGCTAGTAATCTACAACACAGTTTGCAAAGACACTACTGACTATGTTCATGATAATGAGTTCAATTAATCATATTACTTAAGAACTCCCACTCAAATTGACATTCCTCCTGTCATTTGAGTGATACATAAATTCACCAACTCAAGTCCGATCATCACGTGAGTTGAGGTGGTTTCAATGGTGAACATCATCATGTTGATCATATCTACTATATGACTCATGTTTGACCTTTCGGTCTCTTGTGTTCCGAGGCCATGTCTGTACATGCTAGGCTCGTCAAGTTTAACCCGAGTGTTCTCCATGTGCAACACTAGCTTGCACCCATTGTATGTGAACGTAGAGTGTCGTGGATTTATCACGGCAGATGTTCGGGTGAACGGACTTGGATTCGAGGCCATCGCTAACGAGGTGGACTCAAAGGGGTTGATCGGGACGAAAGACACGGATTTACCCAGGTTCGGCCCCTCAAGTCGAGGTAATAGCCTACGTCCTGCTTGTGTTTGTATTGCTTGTGTATCGATTACAAGGAGCTAGAAGCTTGCCCTAGTTCTCGATCACCTATCCTCTAAGTCGTCCCGGGTCTGCCTTTATATAGGAGGTCAGGACCACCGGGTCTTTACAATTATCTATCCGGGTCTTCTTGTGACTTCGAGTCTCTTTCTATCTTTCTGGCCAAGTTGTCCTTGAGGCGGCTTACACACCCGGGTCTTCTACGTCTGGGCCATCATGCGGCCCACATCTTGAGCCGTCTATCTTCCTGGGCCACCAGTCTTACGGCTCACCCATGGGCCGGCTTACAAGTCATCAATATGAACCGGAGCCTCTAAGGCGGGTCATATTGCGGGGTTATATCCCCAACATTAGGCCCCAGGTTGAATTGAGCTTGCTCACTTCATCCTTCTCTTCTGATTTTGGCGAGCCCCCCCGGAAATGACCCGACGTGATGTCATGAGATCTACTGACGTATCACCGAATCTTTCATTAACTGTCATCCCGAGAATCGAGGCATCCACCTCGGTCAAACATTTTCATCGCTTGGATTTTCGCGCCTTCCTCGTTCCTTCTTTAAATATGACTCATGCGGGTCGAAGCTTTTCATCCTCCCGCTCGTGCCTCTTCTTCTTCTTCCTGTCACCGCCCCAGCGTCTTCGAGCTTTGCTCCGGCGCCATCTGTATGTCGTCCCCAACTTGGCCGCTGCATCACCCTGAACGTACTAGAGATTCTTCCGCCTCCACCGCGCCTTCTCAGGTGAGTTCTCTTGTTTTCTAGATCACCACCGTCGTACTAGGGTTTTCACCGGGAGCTCCGCCGCCGTCGCTCGGGCTCCGGCGCCCCCGCCTGCAGGTATACCCCGACGCCGTAGGCGTTTTTAGAACGTGCGCTCGCTACGCCGCCCCGCGCGGGCTGGCTGCACGCAATGCGTGGACCACGATGGCTGCGGTCCATTTCTTTCCTTCTGCTGTTCGTTGCTATTCTAGATCCGTAGCCATAGCAATAGTTTGCGGAATCTGTTTTTAGGACTTAGCCGATTTTCAATCTTCCTTTCCCTCAATGAGTCGCTAAGCCACGTTCGGCTCTTGTCACCCGGACGGAAGCATGATATCGTAGAGTCCTTAAAATTGTAAGCCGCCGTAGATTCCTGCTTGTTCTTGACTTGCCGTCTTTATCTTCTTTGTACAGTAGTTAAGCCGCCACCATGTCTCGTGCGTCCAACTCATGCAACTAGGTTGGCTCCTACGTCACGGAAGAATATTTAGCAGATCTTGTCGAAGCGGGCAATCTCCCTCCCAAAGAGGTTCTTCACTGGCGGGTTCCGGGTAATGAGACCCGGCCTGCACCCAAGAAAGGAGAAGTAGTCGTTTTCACCGACCACATTGAGCGAGGGTTCATGCCGCCCGGCTCTAAATTTTTCCGGGACGTTCTTCATTTGTATAAGCTGCACCCTCAAGACTTGGCCCCCAACTCTATCTCGAATATATGCAACTTCCAAGTTCTCTACGAAGCTTTTCTGCAGTCTAGAGCGTCTGTTGGTTTCTTTAGGGAGTTCTTCTATGCCAACCGCCAAAACTGAGGTGAAGGGCGGTCCGAGTCTGGAGCTTGGAGGGATTTCTATTCAGCGGCGCAGAGACATTACCTTCCTGGCTATGAGGATGCTGAGTCACCGAAAGGACTGGAATAAAACCTGGTTCTACTGCAAGGATATTTCTCCTAAGGGTGAACGCCCCTTGCTGGGTTATCGTGCTTCCCGGCTCAAGACAGATTCGGAACTTCTGGGCCGGCTCTCAGTATCAGAACATGCCAAGTTGGAACCGGCTCACGCCAGGCTCAAGGCGCTCATGGCCAACGGATTAACAGGAATAGATCTGATCCGCTGCTGGGTTTCTTGGCGGATCATGCCCTTAAGTCGTAGGGGCCGGCTAATGTGCGAGTATGAAGGCAAATATGGTAGCTCCTTGTGCTTCAGCAAATCAACCTTGATAGAGGATGATATCGTCATGACCGTCCGGAGTCTTGTTAACGAAGCCTCTGTCTCCTTCAGCACCATCGGGCTGGCGCCTTTCTGCGTCACTAACCCCGCTCCAGACGTAAGTTGATCTCTTCACGTCCGTCTCTTGTATGTTGCTTGTAACTTGCTGATTCATTCCCCTTTTTCCGTGTCACTTTTCTAGGCTGACTCAGACTTCTGGAAGAAGGAGTATGTCCCTCCTCCAAAGAAGGCCAAAAAGAAAACTGCGGGCAAGAAGCCAAAGAAGAGCGCTCCACAAGAAAACTGGCTTGAGCCGCCTCCATCGTCCGACTCAGAGGTAAAGTCTTGATTTGCCTGCTTGACCCTTTGCCCCCCTCTGCTTGTTATTAATGTTTATTGTATTCATAGGATGAAGTGGAAACCAGCCATGCCGATGCTCCCGAGGTAACTTATATTTCTTCCGACTCAGAACGTCTTGTCCCCCGAAAGCCGCGGCGAGTTATCCGAAAAGTTCCTCTTTCTCATCCTCTAGCTTACTTGGCTCCCGGCTTTCTTTTGAAAAAGCAACAGCAGGCCGAGCGTCGACAGACTCGGAGTATCGGCTCTACTGAGCTCGTGTCCGGGTTACCAAACTCTCTGGCTCCCAAGAAGCGCCCCACGGAGGTTTACGTCTCTACTTTTCTTTGTCTCTCCTTTGTAATCTTGATGCTTTCTCATTTTTCCTGTTTCATTCTTTTAGAAAACCCCATCCTCTGGCGACTCTTCGGTGTCGGCTCTACCACCGCCCAAGATCAATCCGCTGTAAGTATTTTTTATCATGGCATCCGGATCTTCGGCTCTTAATATGATAGTAACCTCTTAAAATGCTACTCTTTCCATTTTGCAGTGCTCAAGCGAAGCGTCGTAAGACCAACAAGCCCTCCCCCGGCCCTGTCATCCAAGACCAGGAAATCGAACACCCGGAGGAGGTTCACCCGGAAGCAACTCCATCGGCTTCCTCTGCGGAGCCGGCCGCTGAAGATGTCATTATGGAGAGTCCTCCCAGAGCTCCTTCCAAGCCGCCGACTCCTGCGAAAACTCCTACAACCCCGAACGTTGTCATCACCGGGTCAGCTCAGCAGACGCCTCCGACTCATGTGCTGACTAAACATACCGAACCGTCAGAGGCCTCGAGGAAATTAAGCTTTGATTCTTCGTACGAGAAGATGACAGCTGATGAGCTCCATGCTGGATATATGAACCGGCTAAATACCAGCCGTGACTTGGAGCTTCGGCTGGTGACTTTGATGAAAACCAAATATGAGGTACCTTTCCTTCTTACCATATCCTTACTTAGCCCCCAAGAGCCGGTTTAATCTAGTTGATAGTTGAACCGGGTCTTTCTGTGACCTCTATAGATATTGTCATGCCAAATTCACTTAGAATTGCTTTAGCTTAGTATTGTAGATAAAGTGAACCGCCAATCGTAGCCCCCAAGGGTCGTCTCAGATTTTATTTGAGTTGGGTCTTTAATGTAGACAGCTTGAAGATCTAATCGTAGCCCCCAAGGGCTGAGTCAACTTTTAAAAAAATTTGATTCGGATCTTCCATCAGAAGTAGTCTTTGAAGAGCCAAATTGTAGCCCCGAAGTTCCGGATTAACTTCGAAGGAGATGAACCAGAATTGTACCGCATACTGAAAAAGCAAATATACATTAGCCCCCAAGTGTCAAATATATTGCTTGCAATCTGTTTGAGACTTGTAGAAATTCGCTTATAGCACTCGTCCTATTTTTTGGCGACTTATCCTGTATTTTGATGTGTTATAGGAAGCCTTAAACGAAGCCGGGTCTCAGTCGACGGATCTGAAGGCCAACTTGGCGGCTCAGCAAGAAGCCCGAAGCATGGATGACGAAAAGTGCCGGCTTCTCTCTGAGGAGCTGGCCAATACCACTACTGAGCTTACCTCTTTGAAAGAGATGACAGAATCTGAAAAGGCCGCTCTGACCAAATGGGTGGACGACGCCGACCAGCGGCTTATAGCTGTGGCGGAGGAACTCCAAGAACTGTAGCGGCACATAGCGAAGATGTCAGCCGCCCTATTTGGTAAGCTTCTATTTTACTTTGTATTTTAACATTGCTATTGAAAAACTGGCGACTCATTACCTTTATCCGGCTTATCCAGGTCCCAGGAGCCGGCAGTTGGCTTCTGATAGCCTTCTGCCACTGAAGGCCATCCACACCTTTGTGGAACAACTATATTGCGGTGCCATCTTCACGATCAAGAGTGTTCAATATAAGGAGAAGATCCCCACCGCTCTGAAAGGGGTCTTGAAACTCTTCTCCACCATGCCAAAACAAATTGAAGAACTGAAGAAATCAGCTTTTCGTCAAGGAGCAGTCGCCGGATTGAGCCGGGCTCTGGCCTTCGCCCCTGAGCTGACACCGGCTAAAATGATGGATGGCTATCCATCGAAGAAAGACGATGGCTCAAAATTCACAGAGGCGGACTACATCCAGTGTGTCAAGGACTCCCGCTTCTTGGTGTCTGTACTTGCAGATGAAGCCAACTTAAATGTCTACCAGGCGGCTTATGATGGCAAGGATAAGAGGATCCACGGGCCTCTCTACGAGTGGAAATCTTTAACACCCGCCCACAGTAAGGAACTCTTTCCTAATGATCTCGACACGTCTCCCTGTTTTGAAGAAGGGTCCTTCGCCGCGTTGGCTGACTGCAGCTAGGATTTGGAAACTCTCCAGATGAAGCCAGTAGAAGAGCCGGAGCAGGATGATCCGGCCGTCTGACTTTGCAGTTTGTAACCTTCTGAGCGATGGCTCATGCAATGACCCGCCGTGGGTGGTTGAAACTTGGTAATGCCTTTGCTCCTTCTGAGAGAAATTTTTGTAATAGCTTAAGGATGACTCTACCGTTCTAAAGATAGTGCCGGTTATATATATTTCCATCTCTTTGTGTATACTTTCTGTCTCTCCGTGTTTCAATTTGATGTGTTGCCGGCTCTCCATTGATTGATCGCTCCTTTGCATAAATATACCTTGAGCTTTTCTGATGAGGGGTGTTTGTCTTTGAAGACGTCATTCCTTCTCCATAAGATTAGAGCTGGATAATATCTTTGAAAACTTGAATTTTGTCAACTGGAGCAACATGGCTCCGGCTCTTGTCGGATGAATCCATTAAGGAGCCGGTTGTCTTAGGATAATGTAAGCTATACCTGATGGTAAGAAGCCTCTATCGACAACTGCGGCTATTGATGAACCGGAAGCGGCCTAAAGCCGGCTGTATGAAGGGTAATGTAAGCTATACTTGACGGTAAGAAGCCTCCTTTTAACAGCAAATGTTGTATGCGCAAACGCCGGCTGTCAATGGGAGATGTAATCTATACCCCAAGGCAAGAAGCCTCCATCGACAGCCGCGGCTAATAATTAGCCTGAGACGGCATAAAGCCGACTGTTTGAAAGGAGATGTAAGCTATACCCGAAGGCAAGAAGCCTCTTTCAACAACTACAGTTGATAAGCAACTGAGTTTTGGCGTAAATGCCGGTTGTTAGGGTGAGATAAGCGAACCCGTCGGTAAGAAGCCCCCTTCGACAACTGCGGTTAATAAGTAACCGGAAGTGGCATAAAGCCGGCCATTAGGGTGAGATAAGCGATACCCGTCGGTAAGAAGCCCCCTTCGATGGCCGCAGTTGATAAGAAATTGGAATTTTGTGTACACGCTGTTGTCTTAGGGTCATATAAGCTATACCAAAGGTAAGAAGCCTCCATCAACAACAACGCTTCATGTAACCAAACTAGGCATAAAGCCAACTGTGCAAGGGAGATGTAAGCTATACCCGAAGGCAACAAGCCTCCTTGCAACAGTTTAATAACAGCTGGCTGTGCAAAGGAGATGTAAGCTATACCCGAAGGCAAGAAGCCTCTTTGCAACAGTGCTTGATTGGGCATAACGCCGGCTATGCAAGTGAGATGTAAGCTATACCCGAAGGCAAGAAGCCTCCTTGCAACAGCGTAAAAGCAGACTGTGCAGGGGAGATGTAAGCTATACCCGAAGGCAAGAAGCCTCCCTACAACATCGCTTGATAGGGCATAAAGCTGGATGATAGATCAACCGTTTTGACGGTGAACAAACCACTTCAACTCAAATTTTTGAGCCGGAAAAATTTCATCTTGATTGCACAAAGATATACATAAGAGCAGAGGCCCCAGTCTTTGCGGTGATGCTAGCTTTTACTCATGTAAACATGATATATACAATGATAGCGGCTTTCAACGCCTGCTAAGTAAAGTATGGTCGCAGATGCACGATATTCCATGGTCGCAACGTCTCTTGACCCATGGTTTCTGACTCATCTCAGATATCAATGAGGTAATATGACCCATTGTTAAGGTTTCTGCTGATCACAAAAGGCCCCTCCCATGGTGGAGATAACTTATGCATTCCAGATTGGTCTTGAATCAACCGGAGCACCAGGTCACTTTCTTGGAACGTCTGGGTCTTCACCCTGCGGCTATGATAGCGTCGCAGGTCTTGTTGATAAATTGCCGACCTGGCTACTGCTAACTCTCGTGCTTCATCCAAGGCGTCCAACGCATCTTGGCGTGCTACCTCATTGTCCGTCTCAACATAAGCTGCTACCCTTGGTGAGTCGTGTCGGATATCGCTGGGTAGAACCGCCTTAGCACCATACACCATGAAGAAAGGCGTAAAACCTGTAGATCTGTTAGGGGTAGTTTTGATGCTCCATAAGACGGAAGGCAACTCCTCAACCCAACATCCGGGTGTCCGCTTCAAAGGAACCATGAGCCATGGTTTGACTCCTCTTAAAATTTCCTGATTGGCTCGCTCCGCCTGACCATTAGACTGTGGATGTGCCACGGCTGAAACATCAAGCCGGATATGCTCCTTCTCACAGAACGCTTTCATAGCTCCTTTGGATAGATTTGTTCCATTGTCCGTAATGATATTGTGCGGGTAACCAAAGCAATAGATTAGCTTCTTAATAAATTGAACCGCTGTAGCCGCGTCGCATTTGCTGACCGGCTCTGCCTCCACCCACTTAGTAAATTTATCAATCGCCACCAGAAGGTGTGTTTTCTTATCCTTGGATCTCTTGAAAGGTCCTACCATATCAAGCCCCCAGACCGCAAACGGCCAAGTGATTGGTATCATCCTCAACTCTTGAGCCGGAACGTGAGCACGCCAGCCAAACTTCTGACAGCCGTCACACTTACGGATTAAGTCTTTTGCATCCTTGTGAGCCATCAACCAGAAAAACCCATGTCGAAAAGCCTTGGACACTAAAGATTTTGACCCGGCATGATGTCCACAGTCGCCAGCATGAATTTCACTCAAGATCTGCCGACCCTCCTCCGGTGAGACGCAATGCTGAAAGACACCCGTCACACTACACTTATGTAACTCACCATTGATAATCGTCATAGACTTAGAATGCCGGGTGATCTTCCTAGCCAGATCCTCCTCCTAAGGCTACTCGCCACGTGTCAGATACGCCAAATAAGGAATAGTCCAGTCTGGGATAGCATGCAGAGCCGCCACCAATTCCGCCTCCGGGTCAAGAATAGCCAGATCCTCCTCAGAGGGTATCTTGACAGTCGGATGATGCAATACATCCAGAAAAACATTAGGTGGTACCGGATTTTGTTGAGAACCTAACCATGATAAGGCATTAGCCGCCTCATTCCTGTGACGATCAATATGATCCACCTGGTACCCCTTGAAGTGACCGACAATGATATCAACCGCCTGTCGATAAGCCGCCATCCGCGAATCCTTGGAGTCCCAAGTACCTGAAACTTGCTGAGCCACAAGATCTGAGTCGCCTAAGCATCTGACCCGGCTTAAGTTCATCTCTTTAGCGACTCTGAGACCATGGAGCAGTGCCTCATACTCAGCTGCATTATTAGTACAAGGAAACATTAACCGGAGCACATAACAAAACTTGTCATCCTTCGGGGAGGTGAGAACAATCCTTGCACCGGACCCCTCTAGCTACTTGGACCCTTCAAAGTGTATAGTCCAATATGTGTTATCCGGCTTCTCTTCGGGAGCTTGACATTCTGTCCAATCATTTATGAAATCCACCAAAGCTTGATACTTTATTGCTGTACGAGGAAGATATTTGATGTTAAGAGGACCCAGCTCTAAGGCCCACTTGGCAATCCTCCCAACGGCTTCTCTATTTTGAATGATATCTCCCAACGGGGCAGAACTGACCACGGTTATCTGGTGCCCCAAAAAGTAGTGTTTTAACTTGCGGTTAGCCATGAAAACTCCGTATACCAGCTTCTGCCAATGCGGATACCTCTGCTTAGACTCTGCCAAAACTTCACTGATGTAATAAACCGGCCTTTGCACAGGATATTCCTTCCCTGCCTCCTTGCACTCAATCACAATTGCTACACTGACCACTCTGTTGTTAGCCGCCACATAAAGGAGCAACGGCTCTTTCTCAGCCGGAGCGGCTAACACTGGCGGCTCAGTCAACTGTTTTTTAAGAGCTTCAAGTGCTTCAGCCGCTGCCTTGCTCCACTTAAACTTGTCTGTCTTATTCTTCATCTGGTATAAGGGAATGGCCTTCTCCCCAAGCCGACTTATGAAGCGGCTTAACGCAGCAATCCGTCCTGCAAGGCGTTGAACGTCATTAATGCACGTCGGCTCTCCTAAAGAAGTGATAGCCTTAATTTTATCTAGGTTAGCCTCGATGCCCCGCTCAGAGACCAAGAAACCCAAAAGCTTCCTTGCTGGAACACCAAAAACAAACTTCGTCGGGTTAAGCATCATCTTGTAGACCCGGAGATTGTCAAAAGTTTCCTTCAGATCCTCTAGGAGAGTTTCTTTCTTTCTGGATTTAACCACGATGTCGTCTACATAAGCATGAACGTTTCGGCCAATCTGACTGTGAAGGCAGTTGTGCACACATCGTTGGTAAGTCGCTTGGGCACTCTTGAGCCCGAAAGGCATGGAGACGTAGCAGAATGCCCCAAAGGGTGTAATAAACGCCGTCTTCTCCTGATCTTTCATTACCATCTTGATCTGATGATAACCTGAATATGCATCCAGGAAGCATAAACTTTCACACCCGGGTGTAGCATCAATAATATGATCGATACGAGGGAGTGCAAAAGGGTCAGCCGGGCAAGCCTTGTTAAGGTCCGTGTAATCTATACACATACGCCAGGTGTCGTTCTTTGTGAGCACTAGCACCGGGTTAGCCAACCACTCCGGGTGAAAAACTTCCACTATAAAGCCTGCAGCCAAGAGCTGGGCAACTTCCTCCCCAATAGCTTTACGTCTCTCTTCGTTGAACCATCGTAGAAACTGTTTAATCGGCTTAAACTTCGGATCCACATTAAGGTTGTGCTCAGCAAACTCTCTCGATACACCCGGCATGTCAGAAGGCTTCCATACAAAGATGTCCCGATTCTCACGAATGAATTCGATGAGCGCGCTTTCCTATTTGGGATCCATGTGAGCCCCAATGATGAACTGCTTGGATGAGTCGCCCGGATTGAAATCTACTGCTTTGGTATCATCCGCTGAAAACTTGAGTGGCAGCTCAACTTCCATAGTAGGCTTCTTCAGCGGGGTCATATCCTCCGGGTCAACGTTCTCCTTGTAGAACTTCAGCTCCTCCTGGGCACAAGTAGACTCTGCATACGCCGCATCTCCTTCCTCACACTCGAGAGCCATTTTCTGATTACCGTGAACGGTAATTGTACCCTTTAAGCCGAGCATTTTGAGTTGTAAATAAACATAGCAAGGCCTACCCATAAATTTGGCATAAGCCGGCCTCCCAAATAGTGCATTATAGGGACTTTTGATTTTAACCACCTCAAACCACAAGGACTCCACCCTGTAATTATACTAATCGCCAAAAGCCACTTCCAAAGAAATCCGGCCCACCGGGTATGCCGACTTACCCGGGACCACAACATGAAAGACGGTGGAGGAAGGTTTAAGGTCTTTGTCAAGCAACTTCATCCGCCGGGAAGTGTCATAATTAAGGATGTTGATACTGCTGCCTCCGTCCATGAGCACCTTGTTCACCATATAGCCATTCACCTAAGGGGCCACAACTAAAGCCAGCCGGCCTGGGTCATCTACCCGCGGCGGGTGATCCTCCTGGCTCCACATTATGTCATTCTCAGACCATGGCAAGTACCGCGGGAGAGCCGGAGCAACCGCATTAACCGCTCGCCTCCGCAACTTCTCGTCTCGTTTACTGTGACCGGTCGTGAACACGTGATACTGTCCAGAACTGAGCTGCTTCGGGTTACTCTGAAACCCGGATTGATTGCGCTGCTGATTGTTGTTATTGCTGTTGTTGCCAGGATGCTGTTGGTGCCCCCCTTGGTTATTCTGACCCGGATGCCCGGCTCCTGAACCGCCAGCGCCAAATCCAGTCCCTGATCCACCGTGCCCTGAGCCGCGAGGCGGGCCATCGCCCTGGTTATTACGTGGTTGGGAATGCTGGTTTTTGAATCTCTGCATGATAAAGCAATCACCCCACGCATGTAACGCCGGCTTATCAGGCGTGCCGTGCTCCGAACAAGGCTTCTTAAGCACTTCTTCTAAATTGAAAGGACCTCTGCTCCTTTGGTGAAACGACCTGAATTTTTCGTTCCCCTTGGGTTGGTTCTGTTCTGTGGTGGTGTTTGCCACTAGCTCTGACCCGCCATCAGCGTTCTTCCGTTTATTCTGATTCCCATTGTTCACAAAGCCTTTGCCTTGATTGTTCTTCTTCCCTTGATTGGCTTTCTCATCATCCGAGCCTGGATCCTTGGTGTTATCTAAGTCGGCATACTTTGTCAGGGCCGTCATAAGCTCTCCCATATCCTAACACGTGCGCTTGAGCCGGCCGAGCTTGTGTTTCAATGGAACAAAATGACAGTTCTTTTCCAGAATAAGCACCGCTTGAGCCGCCATGATCTTCTCTGAAGAGTGAATAATGGCCGACACCCGCCGGACGCAATGATGGGCCAACTCATTTTCCTGTTGAACACAATGGTCCAAGTCTACAACGGTCATAGGCTGCTTACAGGTCCCCTGAAAATTCTTAATAAACTTCGCTCTCAGCTCCACCCATGAACTTATCGTGTTAGGCATCACACCTTTCAACCATGTGCGAGCCGGACCCTCAAGCATCATGATGAAATATTTTGCACATACCGCCTCACTGACGTCCAGCATCTCCATGGCTAGCTCATAACTCTCAACCCAAGCCTCACGGGGTAGATCAGCTGTGTAATTCGGAACTTTTCGAGGCCCCTTAAAATATTTCGATAGTCATTCACTTCTCAGAGCCGGAGTTAAACATGGCACCCCTACGGCTCTGGTACTAACTACTCCCATTGAGACGGAAAGCGCTAGCTCTGGACGGGTTGCCGCTATCTCCGCCTCTCGCCTGTTCCTCGCCCGATCCGCGAGGGCTTGTGCATCTAGAGCCGCCTGCTCATCCTCTGGTGGTCCCCGACGTGGATGACTGCTGGAACACGCCGGCGACTCATAGCGCCGGCTGAAACTTTGACTGGGGAGGGGGGTAGAGTGAACCCGGCTCCGGCTGTGAGCATATCTCTCTTGCTGGGCCATGTCCGTCTGTAAATATCCAATGGCGTTTCGCACGTCCTCCGCGAAGGGTGCTTCATCTGGAATGGGAATCGTCCCAAGCCGGGTGGCCGCCGCCACCATGTTCTTGGCCGGGTTAGAGTAATGACCCACCGGTGTCGGAAAAGCTCTAGGTGAAGTTTGGTTATGCTGGGGTGGATGAGTTGCCGGCGTTCCATCGAGCGGCTTTCCGGCGCGCCCGCAACCCGCCCCGCACCAGGGGTATTAAATAGGTTCCTTGCTTCATAACGTTCTGGCAGACAGGATTGATGCCTCCTCCGGTGCATCGCGGCTGCTGACCTTTGTTCCAGCTCCAGATGGAAAGCATCTGCCTTGATACGCTCCGCTTCTTCCTCCATCCGGATCTTCAGCTCAGCCATCCTTTGTCGTTCCTCTGAAATCCGGCCCTTGATCCGTGCCACCTCTACATTCCGGGCTGCTTGATTATCCAGTGTTACTTCCGTGGCCATGAGAGCTGTAAGCTCGTCCATTAATTCCACTAGAACCTGAGCCGGCGGCGGCGGACTATCACCCGCTGCGGCGGCTCCCGTAGCTATGTGACCGGCGGCTGGAGCCGATCCCGCCATGAATACCGCCGCATGAACCGGGGGTCTCGGAGCATCCAACTCAAAGCCCTCTACCTCAGAATAGGTGTAGTAGTAGCCCCCAAGGCCACTGTTACTGAGCCGATACACTGACTCTGTCTCCCCACTGGAGGACTCATCTTCCGAGCAAACAAGAGTTCCCTGTGACCCGGACGCTTCCAGGTCCATACCTTGAGTGAAGCCCACGAGAACATGCTTTTGACCTGGATGGGCACGGGCAGGCCGCACACCACTCGCAGATTGGAGATGCCGAGCCGGCTCGACGATGTTGGTGCAAATGTCCGGCGCGGGTGTAGATCCATCAACCTTTCCAATGAAAACCTGGATCTTGCCAAACAGAACCCGTAATCCATACTCCACAGAATCAGCATCAAGCCCCCAGCCGGCGTCGTCGATGTAGAGCCGGCCGCAGCGACTCTTGCTCATCCTTCCAACCACGTATCCCTCGAGCCCTGGGAGAGAGCCCTTTGAGAACTCAACACCACCAAGTGCTTGCCCCATAGTGGGCGCCAACTGTCGTGGATTTATCACGACAGATGTCCGGGTGAACGGACTTGGATTTGAGGCCATCGCTAACGGGGTGGACTCAAAGGGGTTGATCGAGACGAAAGACACGGATTTACCTAGGTTCGGCCCCTCAAGTCGAGGTAATAGCCCACGTCCTGCTTGTGTTTGTATTGCTTGTGTATCGATTACAAGGAGATAGAAGCTTGACCTAGTTCTCGATCACCTATCCTCTAAGTCGCCCCGGGTCTGCCTTTATATAGGAGGTCAGGACCACCGGGTCTTTACAATTATCTATCCGGGTCTTCTTGTGACTCCGAGTCTCTTTCTATCTTTCTGTCCAAGTTGTCCTTGAGGCGGCTTACACACCCGGATCTTCTACGTCCCGGCCATCATGCGGCCCACATCTGGAGCCGTCTATCTTCTAGGGCCACCAGTCTTACGGCTCACCCATGGGCCAGTTTACAAGTCATCAATATGAACCGGAGCCTCTAAGGCGGGTCATATTGCGGGGTTATATCCCCAACATAACGTCTATCACACCCGATCATCATGTGGTGTCTCAACCCGACGAACTTTCGCAACAGTGCACACTCAGGGAGAACACAATTCATCTTGAAATTTAAGTGAGGGATCACCTTATAATGCTACCGTCGTCCTAAGCAAAACAAGGTGCATAAAAGGATTAACATCATATGCAAATCATAAGTGACATGATATGGCCATGAACTTGTACTTTCGATCTCCATCTTGAAAGCACCGGCATGATCTCCATCGTCACCGGCAAGACACCATGATCTCCATCATCTTGATCTCCATCAACGTGTCGCCATCGGGGTTGTTGCGCCCAACATGCTTCTACTACTATTGCTACCGTTTAGCGATAAAGTAAAGCATTACATAGCGCTTAATGATTGACACGCAGGTCATACAATAATTAAAGACAACCCTATGGCTCCTGCCGGTTGTCGTACTCATCGACATGCAAGTCATGATAATCTATACATCACATGATCATCTCATACATCACACATATCACATCATGTAATTGGCCATATCATATCACAACATACCCTGCAAAAACAAGTTAGACGTCCTCTAATTGTTGTTGCATGTTTTACATGGCTGCTACGGGTATCTAGCAAGAACAATTCTCATCTATGCAAAAACCACAACGGTGATACACTAGGTGCTTTTCAACCTTCTCAAGGACCGCCTTTGTTGAATCCGATCCAACTAAAGTGAGAGAAACTGGCACCCGCAAGCCATCTATGCAACAAGTTGCGGTTGAGGGAACCGGTCTCTCGTAAGTGTACGAGTAATGTTGGTCCAGGCCGCTTCATCTCACAATACCGCTGAACCAAAATACGACCAAGGGAGGAAGCAATCTAAGCATCAATGCCCACAAACTCTTTGTGTTCTACTCGAGATCTCATCTACACATAGACCTAGCTCATGATGCCACTGTTGGGGAACGTCGCGTGGGAAACAAAAATTTTCCTACGCACAAGCAAGATCTATCCATGGTGATGAGCATCTACGAGAGGGAGAGTGGATCTCCATACCCTTGTAGCTCGCTAAGCGGGAAGCGTTAAGAAATGCGGTTGGCGTAGTCGAACGTCTTCGCGATCCAAATCGCCGAGCGCCCCGCGATTTCATCACGATCCGTCCCGCGATCCAATCATGATCTGTCCTGCGAACTCATCACGATCCGTCCCGCGAACTCATCACGATCCGTCTCACGATCTTGATCACGGTCCTTCCGATCTAGCGCCGAACGGACGACACCTCCGCGTTCAGCACACGTACAGCTCGATGACGATCTCCGCCTTCTTGATCCAGCAAGATGGAGCGGAGAGGTAGACGAGTTCATCGGCAGCGTGACGGCGCTGCAGTGATGGTGGTGGAGCAATTCCGACAGGGCTTGGCCTAAGCACTGCAGAAATCTGATCTAGAGGAGAAACTATGCACTAGAGGAACGAGCATCACGTGGCTAAAAATTTTGTGCAAAAAACCCTAAAACCTCCAGTATATATAAGAGGGAGGGAGGAGAGGACTGGGTGCAAGGTCCAAGCCTCCTTGGGTCGGCCGAAGTGGGGAGGAGAGGAGGACTCCTCCTCCAATCCTAGTAGGACTAGGATTCCTCCCTTTTTTGGCCTTTTCCCACCTTTTTCCCTTTGGGCTTTTCTTCCCAGCCGCATGGGCCTTGTGTGGGAGTTCCACCGGCCAACAAAGGGCTGGTATTTACTCTCCCACAGCCCATGTAGCCTCTTGGGTCGAAATACCCCTCCCGATGGTCTCCCGGTACAGTACCGGCACTCCCGGTACACTACCGATGAGCCCGAAACTTTTCCGGTGACCAAAATAGGACTTCCTATATATGAATCTTTACATCCGGACCATTTCAAAGCTCCTTGTGACGTCCAGGATCTCACTTGGGACTCTGAACAACCTTCGGTCACCACCATACATAACTCTATACTAACGAAACTTCACCAAACCTTCAGTGTGCAGACCCTGCGGGTTCGAGAACTATGTAGACATGACCGAGACACCTCTACGGTCAATAACCAATAGAGGGACCTGGATGCCCATATTGGTTCCTACATATTCTACGAAGATCTTTATCGATCGGACCTCTATGTCAAGGATTCAGTTAATCCCGTAAGACGTTCCCTTTGTTCTTCGGTATGTTACTTGCCCGAGATTCGATCGTCGGTATCGCCATACCTAGTTCAACCTCGTTATCGGCAAGTCTCTTTACTCGTTCCGTAATACAAGATCCCGTGACTAACACTTAGTCACATTGCTTGCAAGGCTTCTTGTGATCTTGTATTATCGAGTGGGCCCTAAGATACCTCCCCGTCACATGGAGTAACAAATCCCAGTCTTGATCCATGCCAACTCAACAGACACCCTCGGAGATACCTGTAGAGTACCTTTATAGTCACCCAGTTACGTTGCGACGTTTGATACACACAAGGCACTCCTCCGGTGTCAGTGAGTTGCATGATCTCATGGTCATAGGAACATATACTTGACATGCAGAAAACGGTAGCAATAAACTGACTCGATCATATGCTACATTTGTAGTTTGGGTCTTGTCCATCACACCATTCTCCTAATGATGTGATCCCGTTATCAAATGACATCTCATGTCCATGGCTAGGAAATCTTAACCATCTTTGATCAACGAGCTAGTCTATTAGAGGCATACTAGGGACATGGTTTTGTCTGTGTATCCACACATGCATCTAAGTCTCCGATCAATACAATTATAGCATGGATAACAAACGATTATCATGAACAAGGAAATATGATAATAACTAATTTATTATTGCCTCTAGGGAATATTTCCAATAGATGATACTCTTCCGCCCACGGAGTTCGCCGTACCACCCGCAGGTGGTACTGCTCTGTCTTGAGACCCAGGGGCGCGAGGGTTCCCACCGTTGCCATGGGCGTCTTTGCGGCGAGCGTTGCCGCTTGCTTGGCTTTGGTCATCGGAGCATCGCGGAAGTTCAGAACCTCCGCCTCCTCCTCCTCCACCCGCATGTATGCCGTCTCCTGTCTGTGCAGGTACAGGGATGGTAGACATGGATGGGCCAACTGTTGTTTGGCCTTTCTTCTTGGGGGCCATGGCAATGATGAGTGCGAGGAAACTAGCGCGCTGAGTACCAAAACGGGTTCGCACAATCTAACCTTCCCCCTACCTGGCGCGCCAAAGATGTCATTGGAGTCCCCTTTCAGTTCAGCGAGGGGAAGGCTCGCACAAAGAGCCGGTCTAATGAACAACACACGAGGATCTTTACCCAGGTTCGGGCCGCACGGATGCGTAAAACCCTACTCCGGCTTCGTTGTATTGGGAGTGTTCTTAGGGTTCTAGCTACAGGGGCACTATGATCAGCTGCCACGTATGTGGGCTAGAAAGTCCCAAAAGTCGAGAGAGCAAAATCCCAAAAGTCAAAAAGTCCTCTACCGTATCGCCCTGGGCCTCCTTTTATACTCCAAAGGGGATCCCAATAGTGGCGTACAGTGCGTACATGGGGTGTACAGAGCTACATTGCTATCATACCTAACACTGATGGAGTAGGACAAGCGCATTTAATGCACCGCCAGGCATCTCTGTCCGTAAATGGGACGGCATGGGAGCCCGTCCCATCGACGCTGCTTAGCTCCTTCCAGCGTCGAAGCCGCAACACACATCCAGGTGGATTGACACCTGCCCTGTGTGCTGGCGGGGTCTTGCCGGGGCTTCGCCTTGCCGGGGACTTGCCTTGGTGGGGCCTTGCTTCGCATGGGGGTTTAATAGCCCTCCCGGCAAGTAGTTGCCTGTAGTCTTGATTTTCTTGTGCTGGTATCTGGTAAGTCCCTACTGGGCCTTGCTACCAGGGTGGCTACTACTGCCCATGCACAAGTAAGGGGCACTCGAGAGCCCAAAACTCTAGTGCACCGACACTATGTGGATGACATATTGTTAATCGGAAATGATGTAGAATTTCTAGAAAGCATAAAGGTTTGTTTAAAAGGAGTTTTTAAAGGAATACATGGATAAAGCTCCTCAAATATTGGCCATCAAGATCTATTAAGATAGATCAACACGTCTGATAAGACTTTCACAAAGCACATACCTTGACAAGATTTTGAAGGAGTTCAAAATGGAGTTCTTGCCTGTATTCTAGAAAATTATCATGAAGCTTTGTCTCTCTCAAATAGGTGTGCCCAGGAAATGATGATTGTGAAAAACTAAAAGTAAAAGCAAAGAATAGAAATCAATGCTCCAAGCAAAACACATATCATCTGATGAATTAAAATATAGCTCCAAGTGACATACCGATGGATAGAGATGAAAAAGGGGACGCCTTCTGGGGCATCCCCAAGCTTAGATGCTTCCCCTTATAATTTTAGTTGGGGTTCCTTGGGAATCGCCAAGCATACGCTCTTGGTACTCCTTATTCCGTGGTCCATCGTGATCATCCCCAAAACTTGAAAACTTCAATCACACAAAACTCAACAAAACTTCATGAGATCCCTTAGTATAAGCAACATATTGCATACTTTAGGTACTGTGATAAATTGATTCTTAATTAATTTTTCATAATAGGTACTATATTCTAACTTCTCCATGGCTTATACCCCCCAGATACAATCCATAGCATAATCAAAACGAACAAACTATGCAAGCAAAACAGAATCTGCTTAAAACAAAATAGTCTCTAGAAATCTGTAAAGAGGCCATACTTCTATAACTCTAAAATTCTGAAATATTCATATAACTTAGAGAATTTGTATAGAAATACTGTGAAAAAATTCAGATCATTATCATGCTCCAGTAAAAAATGAAATTTCATGTACTGGAGTTAAAGTTTCTCTTATGTTTCAGCATCGTTTCTACTCATCTTGTGAGCCATCACAAAGGCTTTACTTGGCACAAAACTAATTAAAACAAAATAATTACACAGGCAACAATCATGTTATGAGAAAATAATAGAAAGTAAAAACAAAATTTAAGATACATATTGGGTTGCCTCCCAACAAGCGCTAGTGTTTTATGCCCCTAGCTAGGCATAACGCATAGTTTCAAGTGTTGTCATATTTGACACTCAATCCATAAGTGTCTCTCATGTATTGATTTATAAGGTGGTTTAATGGTCTTCCTAGGTAAGTGTTCCATTCATTTATTAATGGGAAATGGAATCTTATGTTCCCCTCTTTCGTATCAATAATTGCACCTATAGTTCATAAAAACGGTCTTCCAAGTATTATGGGACAAAAAGGATTGCAATCAATATCAAGAAAAATGAAATATACATGCACATAATTTTTTTGCAATAATAAGCACACCATTAATTCTAGACAAAGGTTTCTTGATGGTAGAATCCGCAAGATGCAAGTTTAGGGAACACTCTTCAATATTAGTGAGACCAAGCACATCACATAAAGTTTTAGGTATTGTTGAAACACCAGCACCAAGGTCACACAGAGCATTGCATTCATATTTATTTATATTTAGTTTGGTAGTAGGTTCCCACTCATCATGAAATTTCCTAGTAATAGAAACTTCAAGCTTAAGTTTCTCATCCTATGCTTTTATCATAGCTTCTACTATATGTTCGGTAAAACCTTTGTTTTGTTCATAAGCATTGGGTGAGATAATAATGGATTGAAGCAAGGAAATACGTTCTAATAAATATCTTTTATCATAATTAAAGTCCATGTAATCGAAGATAGTGGGCACATCACTTTAAAGTTTTGAGATCACCAAACCCAGTTTTTCAGTTTTAGCACTAAAATCATCACCCTCCAAGCAAACAGGACGCTCCTCAACTAAAGTTGACTCATCTCCAGTCCCGTTATAATTCATATTCATAGAAGTAAACAAAGATTCAATAGGAGAAACACGAATCATTTTAAGAACTTCATCATGATTCCGGTAAAAACTTGGTGGAAGAGCTTTTTCTAATAATTCTCGCTTAGCTCTCAACTTAGCGGTAGTCTCCTTACTTCCAATAATAGATAATTTTATAGATTTAATAGTCTAATTAAAATCATGCTTGGGTGAAAAAGATATATTTTTAAGAGTTTCAACATCAAGAGCAATTATATCCATTTTTTTAGCCAAAGTATCAATACATGCAACTTTTCTTCTACCTAGTGTTGAAAACCTTTTAAGAATTAATAAATTCCTTAATTGTGTCATCAATATAATAAGGTATATTATTAGGATTTGTAGAAGAATTTCCGTAAGAATTACCATAATAATTTCCATAGTTGTGAGAGGAATTACCAGGATATGGTCTAGCATTGAAATTTCCTCTATAAGCATTGTTATTGAAATTATTTCGCTAGATGAAGTTCACATCAATAGCATCATTATTTTTCGCAATAAAAGTAGACAATGGCATATCATTGGGATCTAAATTAGTATTTTTTATTAGCAACCATATTCATAAGAGCATCCACTTTTTCACTCAAAGTAGCGATTTCTTCGACATAATTTACCTTCTTACCAGTTGGAGCTCTTTTGGTATGCCATTGAGAATAATTTGTGTAATGGTGTCCAGAAGTTTTGTGTCCTCTCCTAAGGTCACATCCATAAAGGTACCACATGTGGCAGAATCTAGAAGATTTCTAGACGCATAGTTTAATCCAGCATAGAAATTTTGGATAAGCATCCACAAATTTAAGCCATGAGTTGGACAATTTATTATCATCAATTTCATTATCTCCCAAGCTTGTGCAACATTCTCTTGATCTTTATGTATAAAATTCATTATTTTATTTCTAAGCGAGATGATCTTAGCGGGAGGAAAAATACTTGGCAATAAAAGTATCTTTACACTTATCCTACGTTCCAATACTATTACGAGCTAAATATGAAAACCAAGCTTTAGTTTTATCCCTTAGTGAAAAAGAAAATAATTTTAATTTCATAATATCATTTTGCATATCATTTTCATTTTGCATATCACATAGTCAAACAAAGGTATTAAGATGTGATGCGGGATCCTCAGTAGGACTTGCCAAAAATTGATCTTTCATGACAAGATTCAGCAATGCAACATTAATATCAAATGCCTCTGCACCAGTGGCGGGTGGTATAAGAGTAATAATAAAATCATTATTATTAGTATTTGAGAAATCACACAACTTAGTAGTATCTTGAGACATGGTGACCAAACAAGCAAAGCAACAAGAGAGACAAGTAAACTAGCAAGTAAAGCAAACTAGGAAGTAAACTATTAACAAGCAAAGATAAATATTTTTGTATTTTTATTTTTATGAGACAAACTAAATATAACAGAAAATAAAAAGAATAGAAAGTGAATGAAAATTTGTGCAAAGTTACTTGATAGTTGGTGATGGTATTCCCCGGCAACGGTGTCAAAAATCCTTCCTAATACTTGTGATCTGCGTTGGGTTTTCCGTGAAGAGGAACAGGTTATCGCAGCACAAAGTTGGTAAGTATTTCCCTCTATTATGAAACCAAGGTTTATCGAACCAATAGGAATACCAATCCTCAACCATGTTCAGTGGCTGCACACATGTCAGTGCACTAGAGTTTTGGGCTCTCCAGTGCCCCTTACTCGTGCACGGGCAGTAGTAGCTACCTTGGTAGCAAGGCCCAGTAGGGACTTGCTAGATACCAACATAGGAGAATCAAGACCACCAGCGAGGTCTTGCTGGGAGGGATATTGAAACCCTAGGCAAAGCAAGGCACCGGCAAGGCAAGGCCCCGACAAGGCAAAGCCCTGCCAGTGCACGGGCTAGGTGTCGGTTCACCTGGATGCATGTCGTGGCATCGATGTTGGAGGGGGCTAAGCGGAGCCGATGGGAAGGGCTCCCGTCCCGTCCCACTGATGGAAAGAGATGCCTGATGGTGTATTAAATGCGCCTGTCCTACTCCGTTAGTGTTAGGTATGATAGCACTGTAGCTATGTACACCCTATGTACGCACTGTACGCCACTGTTGGGATCCCCTTTGGAGTATAAAAGAAGGCCCAGGGTGATACGGTACAGGAATTTTGACTTCTCAACTTTTGGGAATTTCGAGCTCACGCACGTGGCAGCTTCTCGTAGCGCTCCTGTAGCTAGAACCCTAAGAAAACTCTCAATACAACGAAGCATGAGTAGGGTTTTATGCATCCGTGCGGCCCGAACCTGGGTAAAGATTGTTGGAAATATGCCCTAGAGGAAATAATAAATTGGTTACTATCATATTTCCTTGTTCATGATAATCGTTTATTATCCATGCTATAATTGTATTGATTTGAAACTTAGATACATGTGTGGATACATAGACAACACCATGTCCCTAGTATGCCTCTAATAGGCTAGCTCGTTGATCAAAGATGGCTATGGTTTCCTAGTCATGGACATGAGATGTCATTTGATAACGGGATCACGTCATTAGGAGAATGATGTGATGGACAAGACCCAAACTCCAAACGTAGCATATGATCGTCTCAGTTTATTGCTACTGTTTTCCGCATGTCAAGTATTTGTTCCTATGACCATGAGATCATGCAACTAACTGACACCGGAGGAGTACCTTGTGTGTATCAAATGTTGCAATGTAATTGGGTGACTATAAAGGTTCTCTACAGGTATCTCCGAGGGTGTTTGTCGGGTTGGCATGGATCAAGACTGAGATTTGTTACTCCGTGTGATGGAGAGGTATCTCAAGGCCCACTCGGTAATACAACATGACAATAAGCCTTGCAAGCAATGTGACTAAGTGTTAGCCACGAGATCTTGTATTACAGAATGAGTAAAGAGACTTGCTAGTAACGCGGTTGAACTAGGTATGGAGATGCGGAAGATCAAATCTCGGGCAAGTAACATACCGAAGAACAAAGCGAACATCATACAGGATTAACTGAATCCTTGACATAGAGGTTTGACCGATAAAGATCTTCATAGAATATGTAGGAAACAATATGGGCATCCAGGTCCTGCTATTGGTTATTGACCGTAGAGGTGTCTCGGTCATGTCTACATAGTTCTCGAACCCGCAGGGTCTGCACGGTGGTGATCAAAGGTTGTTCGGAGTCCCGGATGAGATCCTGGACGTCACGAGGAGCTTCGGAATGGTCTAGAGGTAAAGATTGATATATAGGAAGTCTTGTTTTGGTCGCTGGAAAAGTTTCGGGCTCATCGTAGTGTACAGGGAGTGCCGGGAGGGTACTGGGGGACCATCGGGAGGGGTGTCTCGACCCAAGAGGCTACATGGGCTGTGGGAGGAGGTAAACCAGCCCCTGGTGGGCTGGCCGAAGCCTCCTCTAAGGGCACATGTGGCTGGAGTGGTTTGAGAAGGAAAAAATCCAAAGGTGGAGAGGTGGAAAGAGTTTCCAAGTGGAAAGGAGGAATCCTACTCCTAATAGGATTGGAGTAGGACTCCTCCACCTCCAATTTCGACCAAACCTTGAGGGTTTGAGGCTGCTTCCTCCCCTCCCTCCCTCCTATATATACTAGAGGATTTAGAGGAAAAAGCTTACCCTAATAGCCACGTGGTACCTCTCCTCTAGATCGTAGTTTGTCCTCTAGATCGGTTTTCAGCGGTGCTTAGGCAAAGCCCTGCTGGAATAGCTCCACCACCATCGCCGCAATGCCATCGCACTGCCAGAGAACTCATCTACCTCTCCGCCCCCTCTTGCTGGATCAAGAAGGCAGATATCGTCATCGAGCTGTACGTGTGCTGAATGCGGAGGTGCCGTCCGTTCGGCGCTAGATCGGAAGGACCGTGATCAAGATCGCGAGATGGATCATGATGAGATCGCACGACGGATCATGATGAGTTCACGGGACGGATTGTGATTGGATCGCAAGACGAATTTGTCACGCCCAAAATGCACGCCTATCCATTTTAAGACACGAGGGCCTCGCAAGGGATAGAGGCGCATTTTGCCGTTAGCGAGTATAGTAACACTGCATCATACATTACAAAAGAGATGAGTATACAAGTTGGCTTACACTCACCACATGCTAAATTACAATCCACTCAGAGTTCAATCATCAAGATGAAAACAGGGTCCGGCGACGGACGAAATCAAACAATAAAACAGATGCAAATGAAACTATCTCGCTGCCCCAAAGATGACGACCAGGTCCTCTACTCATCCGGATACGTCACGTACATCCTACCTCTTTCCTCGTCATACTCCCACTGGAGCTGGGTAAGATCATCCTGCACGTACTCATCTGAACCTGTACCTGGAGTGTTGTAGTAAACTATGATCCATAGAGGACTCATCTATCATGTGCCCGGGTACCGAGACTATTCAAGCTTAAAGGTTGGGAAGGGGTAGTGTTTAGTTTGCAGCAGCACTAAGCACATATGGTGGCTAGCTTACGCAACATGAAATAAATATGAGTGGCCTACGAAGAATGATCGAATCTGGTAGGATCTCTATGAGATTCTGAACACTTACTTCCGTCAATCATAACCCCACCGTGTTCCCTCTCGGATCAAGTTCACGAGCAGAGACAATCACGGTTACTCACATAGTTGGTGTATTTTAATTAGATCTTACTAAAGTTTGCTATAACTGGGTGTTAAACGAATATCCAAGTTGACACATAACCGCGGGCACGGCTTTCCGAAAGATTTAACCCTGCAGGGGTGCTCCAACTAATCCATTACAAAATTAACCACACTCCATGGGAATGCCTCGACCATAGATCTCACGGTCTTCATAGGTAATTCCAAAGGAATTCCAACACCTAGAGTAAACCCGAAGGAAGTCAGACTCCACACGCAAGACACTCGAAAAAGGTAAAACAAATCTAGCAAGACCACACAGTGCTCTAGTTTGGACCAACACTCATGAGGAGCACTCGCCCAGGGGTTGATTAAATTATCCACGGGTTTGCAAGACCCTATACAAATTTTATTAAGTTGTTAAACAAATGTAGTACCAATGTTGGGTCTTGCCAAACAAGTTTTACTCTCAACCGAATGAACACGGGGGTCCCCATAACAACCCCGAGCATGTTAGGAGCACAATGTATGGAAAACATAACACCGGTAACCAGGAACTAATGGCAGTAACAACGGAACAGATCTCTTAGCAAAAAGCCAAGCCTTGCACCAATACCAAGATATATATGTGCATTAAATTAAATAACAGAATTTAGTGATATTCAACTCCATGTTATCACATGGAACAACTTGCACCTGTAACTAAGAACGCTATAAGAGGGGCTGAGCAGCGGTAACTTAGCCAATCAAAGGTTTGCTAGGAAGTGGAGGTTAGAGGTCATGGCAATATGGGAGGCTGATATTCAAGTGGTAGGTAGCACAATTGTAATGATAAGAGCGAGAAACTAGCAAGCAAAAATAGTATCGGGATCCGGGTACGATCATCTTGCCTGGTAGTTCTTCAGCGAAACAAGTAGCAGGATCCTCGTAGTGGTACTCTCCTGGGTCCTCCTACTCTGTATCAACACTCGCGTCTACCCAAGAGAAAAAGCAACAATAAACATCCAACCAAGGTCAAGGCACAATCAAAATGATGCATGATCATTTATGAAGAATTCTAACATGGCAATCCAAATCTAGTCATGTTTTACGTGCAAAGTTGTTTATTAATGAATCTGGACAGAACCTCATGTTAAGTTATTTAGACATGCATGAACATGGCACATATGGATGCAGCATGCAAAATGGATAGAAATGCATATAAAGATCGCTAGAAACGGAGTTACGGTTCTCACGATACACTCACGACATGGTACGGAGGCAAAATCACAAGACCACCAAGCCATGGGCTGATTCTTGGCATTCCAAGGCAGCCACTAGATAGGTGATGAAAAATCAATCACAATAGACCCAAGAATCAATCAATTCCATGGGGCATATCTCCCACTATCTACAAAACAATACAACACTAAATCTGCCACTAAACAGCAACATAGCAATTCTACAGATCACAACTAGAGCTACAGGAACCCTACAGCCACAAACAAGATATGGACAGAATCTAATCAACATACACATCAATTCATCCAATTACACAACCAGCAAAGGAGCCTCACATCAATAAGCAAGAAGCAATCAAGTTGGCAAGATGAAACGGTTTTCTGGGACTTAGTGAAAATACCAGTTTTCTGGAATCTGGGTTAATAAAGTAGCAAGTTGATAGCAATGGTTAATTATGCTAGAGAGGTCCTATTGGCATGAAAATTAACAGGATGGTAGATGACATTATCTACTACAAATAACTAACACTGAGCATGCGCAAATTCCAAACACATAACTAGTTACAACCCACTCTTCATGGCAAAACAATATCTACAGAACTCCCAGACAGTCATTTCTAAGCAAGCTGATCAGAAACATAAAGTTGCTCACTAAACAGCATGGTTCCCACTTATCTGGTGACTTAGCACAAATAACAAAAATACTGGGACATTCCAGTAACTTTAACTAGCAATCTGATGTTGGCAAGAACTTAAAACCATGCATAGATTAATTCACAAATAAAAGACAAAAGGGCATCACAACATAAAAATGCAGTTTTGTCAAGTTGCCCCAAAGTCAAATATGACTTCACAGATGCATTCCTGGGTTGATTCTACCCCAAAATCATTACTCATGTCCATATACTTGTCTGGAGCAAGAGGGAGTAAAGCTAGGTCGAAATTGACCGCTATAAGTCATGAGTGACTTATGACACATGAGCAAACTTATGGAAAGGCCCAAAATGACATGTACTCTATTGATACTAGTTGGAAAATGGTTAAATAGCAACTAAGGAACCTGATATCATCGCATAGCATCAATAGTAAGGATGAACCTAACTAGAAGAGAAACTATGCTCAATATGCACATAAGAGAACACCTACACATGGAGCTACTCTTTCACATGTGTGTCTGTATGTATACCATACACACACCTCTCATTGCATCTACCCAAGACACACACAAGCACACCACACCCAAGCATGTGTGTATATAGGCACACATGCACTTTTCATACATGTATGCCCACATACACACACACCTACACCACACAAACCTTCACATGCTCATAAGTACACAAGTGTATGCATACACATGCACATACACACAACCAAGCTCACATACATATATGGGTGTATGCAAGAAGCACACACACATATCCTACACTACACACACACACACAAGAACACACACATGTATGGGGTGCAAAGAGCACACACACACACACATGTGTCATGCATGGTGCACCACACACTCACATGCACACACACTCTCACAACTCACCACCATGCACACAACACTCACATGAGCAACACCACACACATACTCACACACATATGTATGCATACATGTGTGTATACACACACATACACATATGCACCCATGCCTATGTGCATACACACACATGTACTCTACAGTCACACACACAACAAAAAAAATAAAAGGGGACACCACCACACTCTTGAACTCATGCACACACACATATACATGACAAGAGAGAAAGAAAAACAAAAGAAGAAAAGAAAACACAAAAAGGAAAGAAAAAGGGAGGGTTCGGGGGTCGAACCCCTGACCTCCTGGTCACACTATACAGGCGCTACCACTGCGTTACGACGTCGGTGGTAACAGAGGAGGGGCGCATCGCCACTAGTACACACACATACAGCTCAGTTTCTGACGAAACTGAACCGCACCTGGACAGAGATGCAGGGGAACCAAAACACCACAGGCACCTACTAGACATGGACTGCACGGAGCCTACCAAGCACTACACGAAGAACTACGCGCGGGAACGGCACGGCTGGTCACTGAACTACCAGGGAGACACGAATCACATCAGCAAACACACACAGGAGCTCGAGCTCAAGTCCATGGCAAACTTGGGAGCTACGGGTCGTTGTCGATCTACTGATGCACATGCAAAGAAGCGCAAAGGGGATGGCGTTGAGCTGCAGCTCACCTAGGGGTCACTGGAGTCGATCTGCTCGGGGAAGGAGACGACGATGCGGAGCAGGGAGTCGTCGAGGCAGAAGATGGCGGAGCTCTGCTCCAGAAAGAAGATGACAAAGAAGCCGTCGGAGCAGACGATATGCCACGCCCCTAGCGCCTGGAACGGGGCGCGGGCACCTCTAGCCCGGCCTTGGACATGAAGACGAAGGCTCGATGTCGAAGGAGGCTCGCCGTCGACGACATCGATCCACTGTCGCTCTCTGAATCTCTCTCTGGACGTCTGAAGAAACTCACCTGGAAGGAGAGAGAAGAGAAGATAGGGGAAGGAGAGAGCAGCAGCAGCTCGGGAGGAACACTAGGCGAGGAGAGGGCACGCACGTAGAGGCTATAAAGCAATGGGGCAAACGACGACGGCGACGGAAAGGAGACGCAGAGACTCCTTGCTCTCTCTGAAGCTGACGGCGATAGGCAATGGGGCAGGTTAGCGTCTGCTCCCGTGGGCTGGACCGCGGGAAAACAGGCCCAACCGCACTCTCTCTCTCACTCTCAAACAGAAACAAAAGGTTTTCTTCTAATTAATAAAACCAGCATCCTAAAATAAATCCCCAGAGCATTTAAGAAGGGTTTTGAGCAAAACTAAAATACTTTGGTGAACCAAATAATATGCAACATTTAATAAAAATGTTAAAAGGATTTTTTGGACAAGTAAATTTTATTAATTTTTAAAATGGTAGACCCCTGTTAATTTAAAACACAAACCAAACAAACCCCAAACATCAAAACTATCATACCCACAATTCATAAAACACATGGGGCCACCTCTTGAACATTTTTAAACAATTTAATGAGGCAATATATCTGCTCATAAAATAAATAAGAAGAGAGGGGGAAAGATGAGAGGTGATGTGAAGGAGAAAAGAGAGGGGAAGAAGAAGAGGAGGAGCGCACATGGATCCAACCACACACAACACCTCACTCATCACAATCATAACCCCACCAAGGCATCACAACAAGGCACATGAAACACACATGGCAAGAAAAATGAAAGGAATGCATGATGACATGATGCATGAATGCAAACCACACATGATGCCAAGTTGGAAAACATCTCATAAGCTCATGACACAAGGTTCATACATGGGTTACATACCAAATAAGGTAGGGACAACACTTGGGCTGTCACAACTCTCCCACACTACAAGATGATCTCGACCCGAGATCTAGGAACGAAAGAAGTCTGGAAATTCGGAACGGAGAAGGTCCTCACATTCCCATGTAGCTTCTACGTCGGAATGATGAGACCATTTCACCTTGAGGAACTTGATAGTCTTTTTACGAGTCTTACGCTTAGTTTCTTCAAGAATGGCAACTGGGTGCTCACGATAAGACAGATCTTCTTGGAGATCGATGTCTTGGAGGTCAATGGTCCGCTCAGGAGTCTTGAAACATTTCCGGAGCTGAGAAACATGGAAGACATCATGCACATTTGCGAAATTTGGAGGAAGCTCTAGTTGATATGCAAGACCACCTCTGTTTCCAACAACTTTCAAAGGACCAACAAAACGAGGAGCTAGCTTCCCTTTAATTCCAAAC
This sequence comes from Hordeum marinum, assembly GCA_022496015.1. Classification (NCBI taxonomy): domain Eukaryota; kingdom Viridiplantae; phylum Streptophyta; class Magnoliopsida; order Poales; family Poaceae; genus Hordeum; species Hordeum marinum. The sequence goes on from CM039672.1 coordinate 221,071,255, forward strand.
CGTTGAGTGCCTTTCATGGGAGAGACTCTGAGATAGACTAGATCACCCACTTGGAAAGAAACATCCCGATGTTTGTTATCATAATAACTCTTTTGTCGGGACTGAGCTGCTTTGAGGTTCTCACGAATGACATGGCACATTTCTTCTGCTTCAGTGATCATGTCATTGCCCAATATATGACGCTCACCGGTTTCAGACCAGTTAAGCGGGGTATGACACTTTCTGCCGTAGAGAATATCGAAAGGGGCCTTGCCTGAGCTAGCTTGGAAGCTATTGTTGTATGAGAATTCAGCATATGGAAGGCAGTCTTCCCACTTCATGCCGAACGAAATCACATAGGCTCTAAGCATATCTTCAAGGATCTGATTGACTCTCTCAACTTGACCACTTGTCTGCGGATGGAACGCAGTGATGAAATGGGTCTTGGTACCCATAGCAGTCTGGAAGGACTCCCAAAACTTGGAAGTGAAGAGACTTCCACGGTCAGAAGAGATGAGCTGAGGAATACCATGCAAAGGCACTATCCTTGACGTCTACAACTCTACAAGCTGAGCTGCCGAGATAGATTCTTTGACTGGCAGGAAATGAGCAACTTTTGACAGCTTGTCGATAACCACAAAGATGGCATCATTGCCTCTCTTGGACTTGGGAAACCCAGTAATGAAATCCATCTTAACATGATCGAATTTCCACTCTAGGATAGGCTAAGCCTGCAGAAGACCTGCTGGACGTTGATGTTCCGCCTTCACTCTGGGACAAACATCACACTCGTTCACGAACTGAGCAATTTCACGTTTCATGCGAGTCCACCAGAAGGTTTGCTTGAGATCCCGATACATCTTTGAACTGCCTGGATGAATGGATAGCAGGGAATTATGTGCTTCGTCCATGATAACCTTTCTGAGATCACCTTTTGGAACCATAATACGGTCCTCAAAGAACAAGGTATCTTTGTCATCAATACGAAAGCACTTATACTTCAGAATGCTCTTGGCCACACATTTCTTCAGTTTCTTCACCATAGCGTCAAGAAGCTGCGCTTGGCGAACCTGATCTTCCAGAGTCGGAGAGACTTGAAGATTGGCAAGGAATCCTTGCGGAATCATCTGAAGGTTGAGCTTGCAGAATGCTTCACAAAGCTTGGGCTCGAGAGGCTTCAGAATGAGACTATTGCAGTACGCCTTACGGCTGAGCGCGTCTGCAATGACATTTGCTTTCCTAGGAGTATACTCAATGCTTGGATTGAAGTCTTCAAGCATTTCCACCCAACGATATTGCCAAAGATTTAGATTGGGTTGAGTGAAAATGTACTTCAAGCTCTTGTGATCGGTGTACACCTCAACTGGTCTACCCAACAACAAATGCCTCCAAGTCATTAGAGCATGAACAACTGCCCCCAACTCAAGATCATGAGTGGGGTAGTTCTTCTCGGCCGGCTTCAACTGACGCGAGGTATAAACAACAATCTTCTTGTCTTGCATGAGAACACCACCAAGACCTTGGAGAGAAGCATCATAGAAAACTTGGAAGGGCTTGGACTGCTCAGGAGGAACAAGAACTGGAGCTGAAGTCAGTCTCTGCTTGAGTGTATTGAACGCCACATCACACTCAGGAGACCAAACATACTTGACGCTCTTCTGGAGGAGATTGGACAGAGGCTTAGCAATTTGAGAGAAGTTCTCCACGAATCTTCTGCAATAACTGGCAAGCCCGAGGAAGCTCCGAAGCTGCTTCACATTTTGAGGAGGTTCCCACTTCAAGATTGCCTCAACTTTCTCTAGGTGCACTTCAATTCCCTCGGCAGAGATCACATGACCAAGGTACACCACTTCATTGAGCCATAACTCACCCTTGGAAAACTTGGCATAGAATCGATGCTCTCTTAACTTGTTAAGCACAAGGCAGAGATGCTCTACATGATCTTCTTCTGTCTTTGAGAACACAAGGATATCATCCAGATAGACCAAGACGAACTCATTCTTGAAAGGAGAGAAAATGAAATTCATCATTCTTGAGAAGGTTGTAGGAGCATTAGCAAGACCAAACAACATGACGGTGTACTCATAAGAGCCAAAACTCGTCTTGAAAGCGGTCTTGGGAATGTCTTCTTCGCAAATGTGAATCTGATGATAATCCATTTGAAGATCCAACTTGGAGAAAACCTTGGCACCTTTCAGTTGTTCAAACAACTCATTGATGTTGGGAAGTGGGTACTTCTTTCTGATTGTCTTCTTGTTCAATGGCCGGTAATAAACACAAAGACGATCCTTGCCATCTTTCTTCTTGACAAACAAAACACCACAACCCCATGGAGAAGAACTTGGTCTGATCAGACCCATACGTTCTTGCTCGTCTAGCTGCTTCTTCAACTCTTTCAGCTCTTCGGGGCCAAGTTTATATGGGCGCTTGCAGACCGGTTCAGTTCCGGGCTCGAGATCAATCACGAACTCAACTGGCCGGTGCGGAGGCATTCCTGGCAATTCTTATGGAAAGACATCTTCATACTCATTCACCACCGGAATTTGAGAAATCGCTGGGATTTCACCCTTCTCATTAAGAGCAAAAAAACGGATTGTGTCATCGCGAGCCGCGAAAATAATCACGTCTTCTGAAGGATGAGTCAGCTTGACTTCTTTTGCTTTGCAATCAATATGAGCCTTATTCATAGCCAGGAAGTCCATGCCCAAAATGAGATCAATAACAGAATTCCCGAGAACAATTGGAGAAGCCAGAAAAGAATAATTGCCCATCTTGATAGAAACATCCGGAACCACCACATTTGAACTCATCAATTTGCCTGGGGACACCACCCGAAAAGGACTAGGAAGGACTACTGAACTCAAATCATGCTTCCAAGGAAAAGGTCTAGAAATGAAACAATGTGATGCACCAGAATCAAATAACACTTTTGCAGGAATATAATTAACTGAGAGATTACCCATGATCACTTGAGAAGAATCCTTTGCCTCTGCTGCATTCACCATGTTCACTCTTGCGGACTTGGGGTTATGCTTCACCATAGCATTGCTTGGAGGCTTGACAGGAGGAGGAGGCGGAAGACGCCGCTAGTTGCACTTGTTTGCATAGTGACCCTTCTGGCCACACTTGTGACAAGTCACCTCAGAAAGTGGACGGACATTGCCTGGAGGAGGAACAAGAACAGCCTTGGACGCCTTGGTCTTCTGCCGGAAACCTGGGTTGGGTTGGTGGGAAGAACCACGACCACCGAACTGCTTCTGCTACTGAGGAGGACGAAACGGAGGAGGATTAGGCGCCCAATACTTCTGCTGCTTTGGAACCATCTGAGAGCCGGAAGAAGAAGAATATGAATCCCTTGAACGCTTCTTAGAGTTCTCCAACTTGAGCTGAGCTGCTTCAATCTTCAAAGCCATGTTATAGAACTGATCAAACTCACGAGGCTCTTGAAGAACTAGGCCTGGCAGAAGCTCATCCTTGCGACCACCTCTGAACTGATAGATCATAGCCTTGTCATCTGGAACATCTTGCTTGGCATAACGGGCTAGATTCTGGAACTCGACGTTGTACTGATAGACAGACTTGCTTCCCTGCTTCAGGTGCCTGAACTTCTCACTCATCTCTTCGACAAAGCTTGTCGGAATGTAATGAGCCCTGAAGTCACGACGGAAATCGTCCCAAGTAACAACACGATCGCCCCTGGAATCCTTATACTGCTGCCACCAATCAGCTACTTGACCCTCTAGCTGGAACGATGCAAATCTGACCAAGTCCTCTGGCCTGACATTGCTGCACTCAAAATGCTTACAACAGCATCTAGAGACCAATCATCAGCATCTAGAGGCTGCTCACAATAGGTGAAAGTCTTGGGCTGGTTGGCAAGGAACTGATTGAGTGTCGCAAATTGAAGCTGATTCTGAAAATTGCCTTGAAAACCTTGCTGGCCCTGATCCCTTTCTTGCAACAGTCTGAGCAACATCTGAGTGTTCGCATTGGTCGCGGCCATCACAACTTGCCAAGCTTCTGGAGGAGGAGGCGGAGGAGGCGGTGGCGGGGGTGGCGGTGCAACATCAGTCTGCTCCTCACCACGACCCGGATTGTTGCGAGTTGGTGGAGCCATCCTGAAGGTGGAAAAACGCATCAGCACCTCATTGATAAGATGAATCAAAAGCTGAATCAAATGCTTGAAAGAAATTGAACAAATAACAACATAGCCTTCCTACTGAAAAATTAGTAAGAATGCTTCTTCGGTTATGGTAACAACATTAGAACTTAGAAGCCACTTGCAATAACGCAATAGTATTGAGCTAAGCGCTCGGAACAAATGTACATGCCCAATACATCTGGAGAAGATGTTCCTAGATGACTAAAAGATTTCCCACCTATGAACTTCCGAAAACTTTCTTGTTTATGCGATTCGGGTTGCGGAATATGGAACCTACCCTAGGTAATCAGCTGCAAATGCATCCGCAACCTCCCACACCATAATTCAAGAAATTTCACAAACTCGTCTAAACTCGAATCCTCGAACTCACAACGATACTAAACCATGGTGGTACCCCGGACGCCTCCCCAACACTGGGTGACTCCGACCTTATCTCACCATGATAAGTATTGAAGCAATTTCGAACATCCTCCGTCCTGAGATATCAAGGAAGCTGAATGATAAGGATGTGCCAACATTCCCTGGAGCTCGACTCCCCGGAAGAAATCAAGTCAGACAGGAGGCACCAAGACAGAACCCTGTCACATCGGTATCATATAGACTCCAAAATACCCGCGTGATCCTAAATTTTTTTTGAGCGAGAAGAGGAGTAGAATCAAAATTCCTAAGTCGGAAACCTCACCAGAGCATAGAAGAGGAGTAAAAAGAATCCTACTCTCCGATATAACTAGACTCAAAATAGTTTTCACTAGACATGACTCGGCCAAGTTCGAACAAGCAAAGGCTCCTATGGTCGTATGGCTCTGAATACCAACTTGTCACGCCCAAAATGGGCGCCTATCCATTTTAAGACACGAGGGCCTCACAAGGGATAGAGGCGCATTTTGCCGTTAGCGAGTATAGTAACATTGCATCATACATTATAGAAGAGATGAGTATACAAGTTGGCTTACACTCGCCATATGCTAAATTACAATCCACTCAGAGTTCAATCATCAAGATGAAAACAGGGTCCGGCTACGGACGAAATCAAACGATAAAACAGATGCAAATGAAACTGTCTCGTAGCCCCAAAGATCACGACCAGGTCCTCTACTCATCCGGATACGTCATGTACATCCTGCCTCTTTCCTCGTTATACTCCCACTGGAGCTGGGTAAGATCATCCTGCACGTACTCATCTGAACCTGTACCTGGAGTGTTGTAGTAAACTGTGAGCCATAGAGGACTTAGCTATCATGTGCCCGGGTACCGAGACTATTCAAGCTTAAAGGTTGGGAAGGGGTAGTGTTTAGCTTGCAGCAGCACTAAGCATATATGGTGGCTAGCTTATGCAACATAAAATAAATATGAGTGGCCTATGAAGAACGATCGAATCTAGTATGATCTCTATGAGATTCTGAACACTTACGTCAATCATAACCCCACCGTGTTCCCTCTCGGATCAAGTTCACGAGCAGAGACGATCACGATTACTCACACAGTTGGTGTATTTTAATTAGAGTTTACTTCAAGTTTGCTATAACCATGTGTTAAACAAATATCCAAGTTGACACATAACCGCGGGCACGGCTTTCCGAAAGATTTAACCCTGCAGGGGTGCTCCAACTAATACATTACAAAATTAACCACACTCCGTGGGAATGCCTCGACCACGGATCTCGCGGTCTTCATAGTTAATTCCAAAGGAATTCCAACACCTCGAGTAAACCCGAAGGAAGTCAGACTCCACACGCAAGACACTCGAAAAAGGTAAAACAAATCCAGCAAGACCACCCGACGTGTCGACGAACCCGATAAGAGCCGCATATCTCAGTCTCAGGACACGACGGATAATCTACGCGTACGGAGGCCTGATAGAAATCTCCCAAGTTGCCCTGGGTTGGCCCCGCACAGTGCTCTAGTTTGGACCAACACTTATGAGGAGCACTGGCCCGGGGGTTGATTAAATTATCCACGGGTTTGCAAGACCCTATGCAAATTTTATTAAGTTGTTAAGCAAATGTAGTACCAATGTTGGGTCTTGCCAGACAAGTTTTACTCTCAACCGAATGAACACGGGGTCCCCATAACAACCCCGAGCATGTTAGGAGCGCAATGTATGGAAAACATAACACCGGTAACTAGGAACTAATGACGGTAACAGTGGAACAAATCACTTAGCAAAAGGCCAAGCCTTCCACAAATACCAAGATATATATGTGCATTAAATTAAATAACAGAATTTATTGATATTCAACTCCATGTTATCACATGGAACAACCTGCACCTGCAACTAAGAACGCTATAAGAGGGGCTGAGCAGTGGTAACTTAGCCAATCAAAGGTTTGCTAGGAAGTGGAGGTTAGAGGCTGTCATGGCAATATGGGAGGCTGATATTAAAGTGGTAGGTAGCACAATTATAATGATAAGAGCGAGAAACTAGCAAGCAAAAATAGTATCGGGATCCGGGTGCGATCATCTTGCCTGTTTGTTCTTCAGCGAAACAAGTGGCGGGATCCTCGTAGTGGTACTCTCCTGGGTCCTCGTACTCAGTATCAACACTCGCGTCTACCCAAGAGAAACAACAACAATAAACATCCAACCAAGGTGCAAGGCACAATCAAAATGATGCATGATCATTTATGAAGAATTCTAACATGGCAATCCAAAACTAGTCATGTTTCACATGCAAAGTTGTTTATTAATGAATCTGGACAGAACCTCATGTTAAGTTATTTAGACATGCATGAACATGGAAAATATGGATGCCGCATGCAAAATCGATACAAATGCATATATAGATCGCAAGAAACGGAGTTACGGTTCTCACGATACGCTCACGACAAGGTACAGAGGCAAAATCACAAGACCACCAAGACATGGGCTGATTCTTGGCATTCCAAGGCAGCCACTGGATAGGTGCTGAAAAATCAATCACAATAGACCCAAGAATCAATCAATTCCATGGGGCATAGCTCCCACAATCAACAAAACAATACAACACTAAATCTGCCACTAAACAGCAACATAGCAATTCTATAGATCACAACTAGAGCTACATGAACCCTACAGCCACAAACAAGATATGGACAGAATCTAATCAACATACACATCAATTCATCCAATTAAACAACCATCAAAGGAGCCTCACATCAATAAGCAAGAAGCAATCAAGATGGCAAGATGAAACAGTTTTCTGGGACTTAGTGAAAATTCCAGTTTTCTGGAATCTGGGTTAATAAAGTAGCAAGTTGACAGCAATGGTTAATTATGCTAGAGAGCTCCTATTGCCATTAAAATTAACATGATGGTATATGACATTATCTACTACAAATAACTAACACTTAGCATGAGCAAATTCCAACCACATAACTAGTTACAACCCACTCTTCATGGCAAAACAATATCTACAGAACTCCCAGACTTAGTCATTTCTAAGCAAGCTGAACAGAAACATAAAGTTGCTCACTAAACAGTTGGCTCCCACTTATCTGCTGACTTAGCACAAATAAAAAAAATACTAGGACATTCCCAGCAACTTTAACTAGCAATCTGATGTTGGCAAGAATTTAAAACCATGCATAGATTAGTTCACAAATAAAAGACAAAAGGGCATCACAGCATAAAAATGCAGTTTTGTCAAGTTGCCCCAAAGTCAAATCTGACTTCACAGATGCATTCCTCGGCTGATTATACCCCAAAATCATTACTCATACCCATATACTTGTCTAGAGCAAGAGGGAGTAAAGCTAGGTCGAAATTGACTGCTATAAGTCATGAGTGACTTATGACACATGAGCAAACTTATGGAAAGGCCCAAAATGACATGTACTCTATTGATACTAGTTGGAAAATGGTTAAATAGCAACTAAGGAACCTGATATCGTGGCATAGCATCAATAGCAAGGATGAAACTAACTAGAAGAGAAACTATGCTCAATATGCACATAAGAGAACACCTACACATGGAGCTACTCTTTCACATGTGTGTGTATGTATACCATACACACACCTCTCATTGCATCTACCCAAGACACACACAAGCACACCACATCCAAGCATGTGTGTATATAGACACACATGCACTTTCATACATGTATGCCCACATACACACACACCTACACCACACTAACCTACACATGCTCATAAGTACACAAATGTATGCATACACATGCACATACACACAACCAAGCTCACATACATATATGGGTGTATGCAAGAAGCACACACACATAACCTACACTACACACCCACCCACAAGAACACACACATGTATGGGGTGCAAAGAGCACACACACACATGTGTCATGCATGGTGCACCACACACCCACATGCACACACACACACACTCTCACAACTCACCACCATGCACACAACACTCACATGAGCAACACCACACACACACTCACACACATATGTATGCATACATGTGTGCATACACACACATACACATATGCACCCATGCATATGTGCATACACACACATGTACTCTACACTCACACACACAACAAAAAAACTAAAAGGGGACACCACCACACTCTTGAACTCATGCACACACACATATACATGACAAGAGAGAAAGAAAAGCAAAAGAAGAAAAGAAACCACAAAAAAACAAAAAGGGAGGGTTCGGGGGTCGAACCCCTAACCTCCTGGTCACACTGTACAAGCGCTACCACTGCGCTACGTCGTCGGCTGGTAACAGAGGAGGGGCGCATCACCACTAGTACACACACATACAACTCAGTTTCTGACAAAACTGAACCGCACCTGGACACAGATGCAGGGGAACCAGAACACCATGGGCACCTACTGGACATGGACTGCACGAATCCTACCAAGCACTACACAAAGAACTACGCGTGGGAATGGCACGGCTGGTCACTGAACTACCAGGGAGACACAAATCGCATCAGCAAACACACACAGAAGCTCGAGCTCAAGTCCATGGGAGACCTGGGATCTACGAGTCGTCTTCGATCTACTGATGCACACGCAGAGAAGCGCAAAGGGGATGGCGTCGAGCTGTAGCTCACCTAGGGGTCACTGGAGTCGATCTGCTCGGGGAAGGAGACAACGATGCGGAGCAGGGGTTGTCGAGGCAGAAGATGGTAGAGCTCTACATCAGGAAGAAGATGACGAAGAAGCCATCGGAGCAGATGGAACGGGGCGCGGGTACCTCTAGCCCGGCCTTGGACATGAAGACGAAGGCTCGATGTCGAAGGAGGCTCGCCGGCGACGACGTCGATCCACTGTCGCTCTCTGAATCTCTCTCTGGACCTCTGAAGAAACTCACCTGGAGGGAGAGAGAAGAGAAGATAGGGGAAGGAGAGAGCGGTAGTGGCTCGGGAGGAACCCTAGGGGAGGAGAGGGCATGCACACCGAGGCTATAAAGCGATGGGGTAGACGGCAACGGCGACGGAAAGGCGACGCGGAGACTCCCTGCTCTCTCTGAAGCTGACGGCGACAGGCAACGGGGCAGGTGAGTGTCTGCTCCCGTGGGCTGGGCCATGGGAAAACAGGCCCAACTGCACTCTTTCTCTCACTCTCAAACTGAAACAAAAGTTTCTTTTCTAATTAATAAAACCAGCATCCTAAAATAAATCCCCAGAGCATTTAAGAAGAGTTTTGAGCAAAACTAAAATACTTTGGTGAACCAAATAATATGCAACATTTAATAAAAATGTTAAAAGGATTTTTTGGACAAGTAAATTTTATTAATTTTTAAAATGGCAAACCCCTATTAATTTAAAACACAAACCAAACAAACCCCAAACACCAAAACTATCATACCCACAATTCATAAAACATATGGGGCCACCTCTTGAACATTTTTAAACAATTTAATGAGGCAATTAAATCTGCTCATAAAATAAATAAAAAGAGAGGTGGAAAGATGGGAGGTGATGTGAAGGAGAAAAGATAGGGGAAGAAGAAGAGGAGGAGCACACATGGATCCAACCACACACAACAACTCACACATCATAATCATAACCCCACCAAGCCATCACAACAGGGCACATGAAACACACATGCCAAGAAAAATGAAAGGAATGCATGATGACATGATGCATGAATGACAACCACACATGATGCCAAGTTGGAAAACATCTCATAAGCTCATTACACAAGGTTCATACATGGGTTACATGCCAAATAAGGTAGGGACAACACTTGGGCTGTCACAGGATCGTGATGAGATCGCGGGATGCTCGGCGATTTGGATCGCGAAGACGTTCAACTACACCAATCGCGTTTCTTAACGCTTCCCGCTTAGCGATCTACAAGGGTATGTAGATCCACTCTCCCTCTCATAGATGCTCATCACCATGGATAGATCTTGCGTGTGCGTAGGAAATTTTTTCTTTCCCATGCAACGTTCCCCAACAGTCGCATCATGAGCTAGGTCTATGTGTAGATGAGATCTCGAGTAGAAGACAAAGAGTTTGTGGGTGTTGATGCTTAGATTTCTTCCTCCCTTGGTAGTGTTTTGGTTCAGCGGTATTGTGGGATGAAGCGGCTCGGACCAACCTTACTTGTATGCTTACGAGAGACCTGTTCCATCGACTGCCATATAACTTGGTTGAACAAAGATGGCTGGCGGGTGTTTGTTTCTCCTACTTTAGTTGGATCAGATTCGACTAAGGTGGTCCTTGAGAAGGTTGAAAAGCAACTTGTGTATCACCGTTGTGGTTTATGCATAGGTGAGAATTGTTCTTGCTAGATGCTCGTAGCAGCCACGTAAAACATGCAACAACAATTAGAGGACGTCTAACTTGTTTTTGCAGGGTATGTTGTGATGTGATATGGCCAATTACATGATGTGATATATGTGATGTATGAGATGATCATGTATTGTATAGAATATCACGACTTGCATGTCGATGAGTACGACAACCGGCAGGAGCCATAGGGTTGTGTTTAATTATTGTATGACCTGCGTGTCAATCATTAAGCACTATGTAATGCTTTACTTTATCGCTAAACGGTAACAATATTAGTAGAAGCATGATGGGCGTGACAACCCCGATGGCGACACGTTGATGGATATCAAGATGATGGAGATCATGGTGTCGTGCCGGTAAGGATGGAGATCATGCCGGTGCTTTCAAGATGGAGATCAAAAGCACAAGTTCATGGCCATGTCATGTCACTTATTATTTGCATGTGATGTTAATCCTTTTATGCACCTTGTTTTGCTTAGGACGACGGTATCATTATAAGGTGACCCTCAGTTAAATTTCAAGATGAATTGTGTTCTCCCCGAGTGTGCACCGTTGCGGAAGTTCGTCGTGTCGATACACCACGTGGTGATCGGGTGTGATAGACTCTACGTTCACATACAACGGGTGCAAGCCAGTGTTGCACATGCAGAACACTCGGGTTAAGCTTGACGAGCCTAGCATGTACAGACATGGCCTCGGAACACAAGAGACCGGAAGGTCGAACATGAGTCATATAGTAGATATGATCAACATGATGATGTTCACCATTGAAACCACCTCAACTCACGTGACGATCGGAGTTGAGTTGGTGAATTTGGATCATGTATCACTCGAATGATCGGAGGGATGTCAATTTGAGTGGGAGTTCTTAAGTAATATGATTAGTTGAACTCATTATAATGAACATAGTTAGTAGTGTCTTTGCAAATTATGTTGTAGCTCACGCTATAGCTCCCTTGAATTTTTATATGTTCCTAGAGAAATAGAGTTGAAAGATGATGTTAGCAATATTGTGAACTAGGTCCGTGATCTGAGGATTGTCCTCATTGCTGCACAGAAGGCTTATGTCCTTAATGCACCGCTCGGTGTGCCACCCCCTCTAGTGTCATCTGTAGATGTTGTGAACATCTGATAGGCATGTTCCGATGACTACTTGATAGTTATGTGCGTCATGAATTACGGCTTAGAACTGAGGCTCCAAAACGTTTTGAACGTCATGGAACATGTGAGATGTTCTAAGAGCTGAAATTGGGTTCTCGGGCTCGTGCCCGTGTTGTGAGATATGAGATCTCCAACAAGTTTCTTTGCCTGCAAGATGAAGGAGAATAGCTTAATCGTTGAGCATGTGCTCAGATTGTCTGGGTTATACAATTGCTTGAATCGAGTGGGAGTTGATCTTCTAGATAGGATAGTGATTGATATAGTTCTCCAAGTCACTATCACTAAGCTACTAGAACTTGGTGATGAACTATAAAATGCCAGGGATGGAAATAATGATCCCTCAGCTATTCGCGATGTTTGAAACCATGAAGGTAGAAATCAAAAATGAGCATCAAGTGTTGATGGTTAGTAAAACCACTAGTTTCGAGAAGGGCAAGGGCAAGAAGGGAAACTTCATGGATGGCAAGTCAGTTGCTGCTCCAGTAAAGCAACCCAAAGTTGAACCCAAACCCAAGACTAAGTGCTTATATTATGAGGAGAGCGGTTGCCGAAGCGGAATAACCCTAGATACTTGGTAGATAAGAAGGCTGACAGCGTCGACAGAAGTATATTTGATATACGTGTTATTAATATGTACCTTACTAGTATTCCTAGTAGCACCTGGGTATTGGATACCAATTCGGTTGCTAAATGTTAGTAACTCGAAATAAAAGCTACGGAATGTCCAAGGTTGATGTGATCAACATCACACGCTCTCTCTACCTTCGGGATTAGTGACAAACCTAAATAAATGTTATTTGTTGTTTGCGTTAAGCATGAACATGATTGGATCATGGTTATTGCAACACGGTTATTCATTTAAGTTAGAGAATAATGGTTATTCTGTTTACATGAATAATACCTTCTATAGTCATGCACCCAATGAGAATGGTTTGTTAAATCTTGATTGTAGTAATACACATGTTCATAATATTGATGCCAAAAGATACAAAGTTAATAATGATAGTACCACATACTTGTGGCACTGCCGCTAAATGTCATATTGGTATAAATCGCATGAAGGAACTCCATGTTGATGGATGTTTGGACTCATTTGGTTTCGAATCGGTTGAGACATGCGGATCATGCCTCTTGGGCAAGATAGCTACAAACCCCGTTTTTAGTATGATGGAGCGGGCTAGTAACTTATTGGAAATAATACATGCTGATGTATGCGATCCAATGAGTGTTGTAGCATGCAGTGGATATTGTTATTTTTCTTACCTTCATTGATGATTTGAGTATATATGAGTAAATATATATTTAATTAATGAAACACAAGTTTGAACCGTTTGAAAAGTTCAAGCAAATTCAGAGTGAAGTTTAAGATCATCGTGACAAGAAGATAAAAATGTCTAGGATATGATCGTGGAGATGAATATCTGAGTTACGAGTTTGGCATACAACTTTAGACAATGTGAAAATTGTTTCACAACTCATGCCACCTGGAACACCATAGTGTGATGGTGTGTCCGAACATCATAGTCGTGCTTTATTGGATATGGTGCATGCTATGATGTCTCTTATCGTTTCGCTACTATAGTTTTGGGGTTATGTGTTAGAGACAACTACATTCATTTTAAATAGGGCACCATCTTAATCCGTTGAGATGACACCGTCTGAACTATGGTTTGATAGAAACCTAAGCTGCCATTTCTTAATGTTTGGGGCCGTGACGCTTATGTATTTTTTCACCTAATGAGCTCAAACCCAAAGCGGACAAATGCATCTTCACAGAATACCCTAAGAACAGTTGGGTATACCTTCTATCTCAGATCCGACTGCAAAGTGTTTGTTGCTAAAATGGGTCCTTTCTCGAGAAAAAGTTTCTCCTGAAAGAATTGAGTGGGAAGAAGATAGAACTTGATGAGGTTGTTGAACCTTTGTTTCAACTAGAGAGTATCGCAGCGTAGAAAGATGTTTCTATGGAACCTACGTCAGTTGAAGAGGAAGTAAATGATGATGATCATGAAGCTTCAGATCGAGTTACTATCGAACCTCATAGGTAGACAAGGATGCGTACTGCTCCTGAGTGGTACGACAACCCTGTCTTGGAGGTCATGTTGTTGGACAATGATGAACCTACGAGATATGGAGAAGTGATGATGGGCCTGGATTCTGACAAATGGTTAGAGGCCATGAAATCCGGGAAAGGATCCATGTATGAAAACTAAGTATAGACTTTGGTAGATTTTCTCGTTGGACGGCAGGTCGTCGAGTACGAATGGACCTTTAAGATGAAGACAGACGCTGATGGTAAATGTCACCATTTATAAAGCTTGATTTGTTGCAAAGAAGTTTACGACAAGTTCAATGAGTTGACTGCGATGAGACTTTCTCACTCGTAGCGATGCTAAAGTCTGTTGGAATTATGTTAGCAGTTGCTGCATTTTTCAATTATGAAATCTGGAAGATGGATGACTAAACATCGTTCCCTTAACAGTTTACTTGAGGAAAAGTTATATGCGATACAACCAGAAGGTTTTGTCAGTCCTAAGGATGCTAAAATGTGTGCGAGCTCCAGCAATCCTTCTAAGGGATGGAGCAAGCATCTCGGAGTTGGAATATACACTTTGATGAGGTGATCAAAGTTTATTGAGTTTAACAAAGTTTATGAGAAACTTGTATTTACAATAAAGTGAGTGTGAGCACTATAGAGTTTCTGTAAGCATATGTGGATGACATATTGTTGATCGGAAATGATGTAGAATCTCTAAAAAGCATAAATGGTTGTTTGAAAAGAGTTTTTCAAAGGAAGACCTGGATAAAGCTACTTAATTGTTGGGCATCACAATCTATAGAGATAGATCAAGACGTCTGATAAGACTTTCAATGAGTACATACCTTGACAAGATTTTGAAAATAGTTAGAAATGGATCAGTTAAAGAAAGAGTTCTTGCCTGATTTGTAAGGTGTGAAGTTGAGTGAGACTCAAAGCTCGACCACGACAGAATAAAGAGAAAGGACGAATGTCGTCCCCTATGTCTTAGCCATAGGCTTTATATAATATGCCATGCTATGTACCACACCTGTGTGTGCCTTGCCATGAGTCTGTCTAGGGGTACAAGAGTGATCTAGGAGTGGATCACTCGATAGCGGTCAAGATTATCCTTAATAACTAAAGGAGTAAGGAAATGTTTCTTGATTATGGAGGTGATGAAGAGTTCGTCGTAAAGAGTTTCGTCGATGCAAGCTTTAACACTGATCCGGATGGCTCTTAGTAGCAATCCGGATACGTATAGTGGAGCAGCCACTTGGAACAGTTCCAAGTGGAGTGTGGTAGCAGTAGTTACAGTATGACATAGAGATTTGCAAAGTACACACGAATCTGAATGTCGCAGACCCCAAGACTAAAAGACCTCTCTCACATGCAAAGCATGATCAAGCCCCAGAACACATTGGGTGTTAGATTCATAACAATGGGAATCACATGGCGATGTGAACTAGATTATTGACTCTAGTGCAAGTGGGAGACTGTTGGAAATATGCCCTAGAGGCAATAATAAATTGGTTACTATCATATTGCCTTGTTCATGATAATCGTTTATTATCCATGCTATAATTGTATTAATCGGAAACTCAGATGCATGTGTGGATACATAGACAACACCATGTCGCTACTATGCCTCTAATAGACTAGCTCGTTCATCAAAGATGGCTATGGTTTCCTAGTCATTAGGAGAATGTTGTGAAGGACAAGACCCAAATTACAAACGTAGCATATGATCTTGTCAGTTTATTTCTATTGTTTTCTACATGTCAAGTATTTGTTCCTATGACCATGAGATCATGCAACTCACTGACACTGGAGGAGTACCTTGTGTGTATCAAACGTTGACATGTAATTGAGTGACTATAAAGGTGCTCTACAGGTATCTCCGAGGGTGTTTGTAGGGTTGGCATGGATCAAGACTGGGATTTGTTACTTCGTGTGACGGAGAGGTATCTCAAGGCCCACTTGGTAATACAACATCACAATAAGCCTTGCAAGCAATGTGACTAAGTGTTAGCCATGGGATCTTGTATTACGGAATGAGTAAAGAGACTTGTTTGTAATGAGGTTGAACTGGGTATGGAGATGTCGACGATCGAATATCAGGGAAGTAACATACCGAAGAACAAAGGGAACATCATATGGGATTAACTGAATCCTTGACACAAAGGTTCGACCAATAAATATATTCATAGAATATGTAGGAACCAATTTGGGCATCCAGGACTGTAGAGGTGTCTCGGTCATGTCTACATAGTTCTCGAACCCGCAGGGTCCGCACACTTAAGGTTCGGTGACGTTTCGATAGTATAGAGTTATGTATGGTGGTGACCGAAGGTTGTTCAGAGTCCCAGATGATATCCTGGACATCACGAGGAGCTCCGGAATGGTCTGGAGGTAAAGATTTATATATAGGAACTCCTGTTTTGGTCGCCAGAAAAGTTTTGGGCTCATCGGTAGTGTACCGGGAGTGTCGGGAGGGTACCGGGGGACCATCGGGAGGGGTGTCTCGACCCAAGAGGCTACATGAGTTGTGGGAGGAGGTAAACCAGCCCCTAGTGGGCTGGCCTAAGCCTCCTCTAAGGGCCCATGCAGCTGGAGTGGTTTGAGAAGGAAAAAAATCCAAAGGTGGAGAGGTGGAAAGAGTTTCCAAGTGCAAAGGAGGAATCCTACTCCTAATAGGATTGGAGTAGGACTCCTCCACCTCCAATTTCGACCAAACCTTGAGGTTTTGAGGCTGCCTCCTCCCCTCTCTCCCTCCTATATATACTAGAGGATTTAGAGGAAAAAGCTAACCCTAATAGCCACGTGCTACCTCTCCTCTAGATCGCAGTTTGTCCTTAGATCGGTTTTCAGCGGTGCTTAGGCGAAGCCCTGCTGGAATAGCTCCACCACCATCACCGCAACACCGTCGTGCTGCCAGAGAACTCATCTACCTCTATGCTCCCTCTTGCTGGATCAAGAAGGCGGAGATCATCATCGAGCTGTACGTGTGCTGAATGCGGAGGTGCCGTCCGTTTGGCGCTAGATCGGAAGGACCGTGATCAAGATCGCGAGACGGATCGTGATAAGATCGCGGGATGGATCGTGATGAGATCACGGGATGCTCGGCTATTTGGATCGCGAAGATGTTCGACTACACCAACCGCGTTTCTTAACGTTTCCCGCTTAGCGATCTACAAGGGTATGTAGATCCACTCTCCCTCTCGTAGATGCTCATCACCATGGATAGATCTTGCGTGTGCGTAGGAAATTTTTGTTTCCCATGCAACGTTCCCCAACAAAGATCCCCGTGTGCTGTTTATTAGACCGTCTCTTTGTGCGATCCTTTCCCCCGCCGAACCGAAAGGGATCTCTATGATCCCATAGGTGTTCGTTCCCACGACAACAGAAAATAACAAACAAATTGCACCCAACGCCGGCAAGAGGGTTGTTAATCCCCATGATCTCGTTATTTGCAAGCAAATGAGTTGTGTAGATAATTTTATATTATTGTGAATTGCAAAATGAAATAAAATAAAATAAATAGCAAGAAGGTAATGAAAGCGTTCGTGAATATAAAAGTGAATATACCCGAGGGCCGTAGAGTTCTCTAGTGGCATCTCTTATAGAAATAGCATACGACGGGTAAAGAAATTATTGCTGGGCAATTGATAGAAGGTACAATTGCATTTTTTCCTAGTTTGAACCTACCCACGGGTTTTTCCCTTGCTTTTCGACTCTGCTCAGTTTTGCCCCTAGATTTGCCTTTAAGGTCGCCCAAATGTCCTTTGACCGTTTGACCCATAATTTGAAAATTCATAACAAATACATACAAACTCAAAAAAATGCAAACAAGATATCGAAATTGTTAGAAAAACATTATATTTATGTATATGTCATGTTCATTCATGAAAAAAGTACCATTTAAATTACCCATGGTTATCAATGTTATCATTATTATGAAAATAAGAAGGTATAAAAAATTGTGTTTTCATGAATAAAAAATACATGCAAATGTAGGTGATGTTTTCCGAACATCCTGATATCTTATTTGCATCTTTCTGAGTTCATATCAACTTGATATGAAGTTTCAAAATAATGGTCAAGGTCAACTAAAACTTCATAACAAGTTCATATGAACTCAGAAAAATACAAATAAGATGTCAGCATGTTCAGAAAACATCACCTACATTTGGATGTAATTTTTATTCATGAAAAAGTATTGTTTATACCTTTTTATTTTAAAAAAATGTTAATAATATTAATAACCATGGGTAGTTCCAATGGTACTTTTTTCTTGAACGAAATTGACATGTACATAAAGGTAATGTTTTTCTGAACATTTTGATATCTTGTTTTCATTTTTTTGAGTTCATATGAATTTGTTATGAATTTTCAAAGTATTGGTCAAATGGTCAAAGGGCAGTTGGGCAATCTTGGAGGCAAATTTCAGGGCAAAACTTTGCAGAGTTGAAAATTAAGAGCAAAACCCGTGGGTAGGTTCTAACTAGGGGAAAAATGTATTTGTCCCTTGATAGAAAAGTGAATAGTTATGTGATTTTCATGGCAATGATCATGTGTATATAGGCATCACGTCCATAAGCAAATAGGCCGAATCCCGCCTTCACCTACTACTATTACTCCACTCATCGACTGATATCTAGCATGCATCTAGAGTATTAAGTAAAAAATAGTAATGCTTGGAGAACGATGACATGATGTAGACAAAGTAAACTCAGTAAATATGAATAAACCCCATCGTTTTATCCTTAGTAGCAGCAACAAAAAGACGCAACTTGTCCCCTTGTGTCACTGGAATATAGAAACTCGTTAGGTTGAACCTACTACAATGGAACACACCCACCAAAGAAATATCAATCTAGTTGGCCAAAATATCTCAATAGATCGGAGAGCATTAGGAAGCTATGATAATCATGCAAATAAGACTCTTAGTATTAAGGTTTGACTAAAATACTTTTCATGAATAATCTGAACATAAACTCACAATTCATCAAATCACAACAAACACACCATACAAAGGGATTACATCGGATAGATCAAAGCAAAGATCTGATGAACATTGTATTGAAGATCGAGAGAGAGAGATTGCCATCTAGGTACTACCTATGAATCCTTAGGTCTATGGTGAACTACTCGCACATATGGGTGAGGGCAGCAAGGTTAATGAATAGGCCCTCCGTGATCGATCTCGCCTCCGACAGGGTGCCGGAACGGAGCTGTAGATGGCCTCCAGTCGGAACAGAGACCCGCGATGGTGGAAAAAGTGTTTCGGAAGATCTTCTAGGGTTTTTGGAATATATGTGAATTTAGAGGCTAGAGAAGGGCGTCGGGAAGCACACGAGGGAGCCACAAGCCATCAGGGCGTGCCCCTAGGTGGCGCACCCTGTTGGCTTGTGGGCCCCTCGTGGCTCTCCCGACCTCCTCCCGAAGCTTCAAGGACTTTGTTTGGTACCGTAAACCTGAAAAGCCAAAAACACGTAGAAAACATAAATTGGTAAACAAATGACCAAAAAGTATCCTAGAATGATAACATATTAACATGGAACAATGAAAATTATAGATACGTTGGAGACATATCAGCATCCCCAAGCTTAATTCCTACCCGTCCTCGAGTAGGTAAATGATAAAAACAGAATTTTTGATTTGACATGCTACCGATATGTAATATTTTGTATGTATGCTCATTGAGAAATGATGAATTAACAAAAAGAAACATAGTAATATTTATGGGTATAAGAAACAAAATCATTGATTTTTCAAACTATACGATCCTAAAAGAATGTTTACCCCTACTCATCTTATTATATTAGCAACACATGACCCCATCTTGACCACATCAATACAATTATTAAGAACCACAATGTCCAAGTTAGACAATTGGATCATAATTTTTCAATATGCATCAACTTTTTATTCTTCATGCAATACATGAGCATGAACCATTGGACATAGCATATAGGTGGAATAGAATATGATGGTAGATATCAAAGGGGTAAAAGGTGGAGAAGATAATCTCGCATCAACTAGGCAAGCCAACAAGCAATGGATATGCTCATCGATGGATGTCAATGCAAGGAGTAGGGATTGCGATGCAAATGATGCACTAGAGCTATAAGTGTATGAAAGCTCAACTGAAGCTAATTGGGGTGTGCATCTAACTTGCGTGCTCATGAAGACCTCGGGCATTTGAGGAAGCCCGTCATCGGAATATACAAGCCAAGTTAATATGAAAAGGAAATTCCCACTAGCATATGGAGGTGAAAAAATAGGAGACTCTCTATATGAAGAACATGGTGCCACTTTGAGGCGCAAGTGTGGTAAAGGATAGTAGCAAAGTCTCTTCTCTCTTTTTCTTTGGTTTATTTACTTTTTTCTCTTGGTGGATTTTCTGTTTTTTTGCCTCCCCCATTCCTATTTTTTATATGGTGGGATCATTTGGCCTCCCCCATTTTTATTTTATTTTTCGTCCGCAGTCTCATCTCGACTTGTGGGGGAATGATAGTCTCCATCATCCTTTTCTCACTGCGACAATGCTCTAATAATGATGATCATCACACTTTTATTTACTTACAACTCAATATGAAGAACTGATAGGAAGATATGACTCTATATGAATGCCTCTGGTAGTGTTTTGGTATGTGCAATGATCTAGCGTGACATGTATCAAAAACATGATGAACGATGGCTTTTCCACAAATACTGTCAGCTCTATATGATCATGCAAAGCAATATAAGGATGAATGGACTAGTCATGTGAGGTGACGATGGAATTTGCATGACAATATATCTCAAAATGGCTATGGAAATGCCACGATAGGTAGGTATGGTGGCTGTTTTGAGGAAGATATAACGAGGCTTATGTGCAATAGAGCGTATCATGTCACGGGGTTTGGATTCACTGGCGAAAGATTCACCTATCCTCAAGGTGAGAATGGGCTACGCACTGTACCAAAGAGGCTAGCAAATATGAGAAGGTGAGGATGCGTATGTCCATGCTATCACATTATTCATAAAGAACTCACATACTTATTGCAAAATTTTATTAGTTTTATCACAAATCCAAGTACTCGTCGCATGCCCCAAGGGAGTAGGTTGGTAGGAGTTAACCATCGCGCACCCCCGACTAGGCTTATGACCCATGGAAATTACCTTCAATATTTATTAAGCTCTCGAACAAATATAATTGAAGACCTAGAGCATATTATTTCTACAAAATCTACACACCACCGTGCTCAAAAATACATAAGTGAAG
Source organism: Hordeum marinum (assembly GCA_022496015.1). Taxonomy (NCBI): domain Eukaryota; kingdom Viridiplantae; phylum Streptophyta; class Magnoliopsida; order Poales; family Poaceae; genus Hordeum; species Hordeum marinum. The sequence continues at coordinate 221,092,551 of CM039672.1, forward strand.
TACTAGAGCAACTGCCAAGCTCAAAAGATATAAGTGAAGCACATAAGAGTATTCTAGCAAACTATCATGAAGATGTGTCTGTCTCAAATAGGTGTGTCCAGCAAATTATGATTGTGAAAAACTTAAATTAAAAGCAAACAAAAGCAAACGACGCTCCAAGCAAAACATATATCATGTGATGAATAAAAATATAGTTCCAAGTGATATACCGATGGATTGAGATGAAAGAGGGGATGCCTTTCGGGGCATCCCCAAGCTTAGACGCTTCAGTCGCCTTAGAATTTTAGTTGGGGTGCCTTGGGAATCCCCAAGCTTTGGCTCTTGCTACTCCATTGTGATCACACCCAAAACTTGAAAACTTCAATCACACAAAACTGAACAAAACTTCGTGAGATCTGTTAATAGAAGAAACATATTGCATACTTTAGGTACTATGATAAATTTATGATTAATTCTTGTTTGCAAAATAGGTACTGTATTCTAACTTCCTCGTGGATTATATGCCCTGATACAATCCATAGCATAATCAAAACAAGCAAACTATGCAAGCAAAACAAAATTTGATTAAAACACAATAGTCTGTAGCAATCTATAAAGAGCCCATACTTATGTAACGCTAAAAATTCCAAAAAATTAGGACACCGCATTTTATTTGTATAGAAATAATGTGTAAAAATTTCAGATCCGCTCCAGTAAAAAATTGAAAATTCCTTTACTGGAGTCAAAGTTTCTATTATGTTCCAGCATCGTTTCTACTCATCTTGTGAGTCATCACAAAGGATTTAATTGGCACAAAAACTAATTAAAACATAAAAATAATAATTACAAAGGCAAAAAATCATTTTACCTCAAAATAACAGGAAGTAAAAACAAAATTTAAGATACATATTGGGTAGCCTCCCAACAAGCGCTATCATTTTATGCCCCTAGCTAGGCATAATGCATAGTTTCAAGTGTTGTCACCTTTGACATCCGATCCATAAGTGAGTATCATAATTGATTCATAAGGTGGTTTAATTCTCTTCTGAGGGAAGTGTTACATTCCTTTATTTAATAAGAATTGGAATCTTATGAGGTGCTTGGTACTAGGTTCTATCTTGTGGCGTCCTCACTCTGTGATAGGAGGAGTAGAGACACACATATTTCTATAGTTGCTACTAAGGATAAAACAACAGGGTTCAAATATATTATTTGGTCTTACCTTGTCTAAATTATGTCATCCTGTTATGAGCATTACTTTGTTTGTTATGAATTTAATATAATAAGATGAACTCAATGGCGGTCAAGGGGTGGAGTAATAGTAGTAAATGCAGAATCGTTTTGGTCGACTTCTCTCCAACATAATTGATATGTCTCCAATGTATCTACAATTTATGAAGTATTCATGACATGTTTACAACAATTCTATATGTTTTTGGTATGATTTTATTAGAACTAACCTAGACTGACGTTGTTTTCAGCAGAACTACCCTGGTGTCGTTTTTTGTGCAGAAATAAAAGTTCTCGGAATGGACAGAAAATTTACGGAGAATACTTTTGGAAAATATAAAAAATAATGGAGCAAAAAGTTACCAAAGAGGAGTCTCGAGGAGGCAACAAGCCACCAGGGTGCGGCCCCCTCCTAGGGCGCCCCCCATGCACTAGTAGAAAACAGACCTTTCGTCCCGAGATTTAGTCCCGGTCTGGTCACGAACCGGTACTAAAGATGGTATTAGTCCCGGTTCGTGCTGGCTACAACGGCTAGGAGCAGGGCGACCTTTAGAACCGGCTCGTGAGGGACCTTTAGTACCGGTTCGTCGCACGAGCCGGTACTAAAGGGGGCGTGGGAGGGTTTTGGTCAAACATGGGCCCCACTTGCACCTTTAGTACTGGCTGGTGACACCAACCAGTACTAAAGGGCAACCTTTAGTACCGGCTGGTGACACTAGCCGGTACTAAAGACTTCCTACATATACATCCGTCCGCAGCCGATCGAAAGATCTCTGTTTTCTCCCCTGTTCTTCTTCTTGCTCGAAGCTCATCCTCCATTTTGCCAAGGATTTGTCAAGATTTAAAGGCACCCCATCTATCCAAGTGTTCATAAAGGTTAGCAACTTTGCTCCTTCATCTCTTGCTAGATTAGCTTGTGGTATGCTCAAAGATAGGTGATATGTGATTTGTGGGAGTTTATTTGATTTATATCCAATTTGAGCTCAGATTAACTTGTTAGGTTGCATATGTGTAGGTGTGGTTTATTTGGTGTGCCTTCCCATGTTCTTCTTCTTGCTCGAAGCTCATCCTCCATTTTGCCAAGGATTTGTCAAGATTTAAAGGCACCCCATCTATCCAAGTGTTCATAAAGGTTAGCAACTTTGCTCCTTCATCTCTTGCTAGATTAGCTTGTGGTATGCTCAAAGATATGTGATATGTGATTTGTGGGAGTTTATTTGATTTATATCCAATTTGAGCTCAAATTAACTTGTTAGGTTGCATATGTGTAGGTGTGGTTTATTTGGTGTGCCTTCCCACCATCCCCGGCCATCCTAACCACCGCCATCGTCCGCACCGTCTCGTCGCGGCACCGGCCACCTTGGTGAGCCTCTTGTTCTTCTTAAAATCTTTAAAAAAATTACTTGTATGATTAGATAGCTGAGTGTACGATTTACTTACTTGTATTATTGTTAGTTATTCTACAGTGTAATGGTTATGGTATCCGCCCACGTCGGCCCTCGTCTAGTCTATGATTCAGATGTGGTATGTCGTTAATTATCTTTTATAACAATTTCACACACCATCTAGTGTCTATGAAAATTAATTATGCCACCAAATTGACGTAGATATTTTATCTATAGGAAGTAGTTGAACCAGAAATTCCAACCGACTATGCAATTCTTCTCGAGAAATTAACACAAGCTGAAAAAGAAATTGACCATTTGAAAGAAAAATTGAAAAGAACTGAAGATGAGAAGATGGGATTGGAGTTGCATGTTGCCGATATCGTCGATGATAACAAGAACAAGATGGTTGGAATGCGCTTGAAGGTTAGAAAGATTAGAAAATATGCCATTGATAAAGAGGCTTGGTATCATTATGCCGTTGGCTCAATTGTTACTTTAGTTGCGATTATGATCGCATTTGTTGTTGTATTCACATGTCATAGATAGTTGGTGTTGTTTTATGAGATGTATATGTATGAACTATAAGTATCCATTATTTGCACTAATAACATTTGGTCACTGCTAGCTCTACTTTTGGTTGTAATGTGATGATGAAGTTGTATTAATTTGGTCACTTCGATGTTGTGTAGTGAACATGAGCCGACAATGGATGTATGATGACCGACTATGTCCATGGTTTCTTAATGGCCTGCATGATTTTATTCGTGTGGCTGATACAAATAAGCAAAATGGTTTCATGTGTTGTCCATGTCGTGACTGTAAGAATGATAGGAATTACTCTAACTCAAAAACCCTTCACTAGCACCTGCTGAAGTCCGGTTTCATGTCCGGCTATAGCTGTGGACCAAGCACGGAGAAAGAGGGGTTATAATGGAAGACAATGAAGAAGAAGAGGATGATGACAACTATCCTTTCGCTGATACAACAATGGGGGAAGCTGAAGAAGAGGCATCAATGGGGGAAGCTGAAGGATGAGCCCGTTGATGATTTGGGTCAGGTCATTGCTGATGCAAAGAGAAACTGCGAAAATGATAAGGAGAGGTTGAAGTTGAAACGCATGTTAGAGGATCACAAGAAATTATTGTATCCAAATTGTGAAGATGACCAGAAAAAGCTGGGTACCATGCTGGAATTGCTACAATGGAAGGCGAAGAATGGTTTAGCTGACAAGGGATTTCAAGAATTTTTGATAATGATAAAGAAGATGCTTCCAAAGGATAACGAATTGCCTGAAAGTACGTACGAAGCAAAGAAGGTTGCCTGCCCTCTAGGATTAAAGGTGCAGAAGATACATGCATGCCCTAATGACTGCATCCTCTACCGCGGTGAGGAGTACGAGAATTTGGATGCATGCCCGGTATGCGGTGCACTGCGCTATAAGATCCCCCGCGGTGACCCTGGTGATGTGGAGGGCGAACGCCACAGGAAGAGGGTTCCTGCCAAGGTGATGTGGTATGCTCCTATAATACCATGGTTAAAATGTTGGTTCCAAAACAGAGAGCATGCCAAGTTGTTGCGATGGCACAAAGAACAACGTAAGAAAGACGGGATGTTGAGAGCACCCGCTGATGGGTCACAGTGGAGAAAAATCGAGAGGGAGTTTGAGGACTTTGCAGCTGACGCAACAAACTTATGATTTGGTCTTAGTACAGACGGCATGAATCCTTTTGGTGAGCAGAGCTCCTGTCACAGCACCTGGCCCATGACTCTATGTATCTACAACCTTCCTCCTTGGTTGTGCATGAAGCGGAAGTTCATTATGATGCCAGTGCTCATTAAAGGCCCTAAGCAACCTGACAACGACATTGATGTCTACCTAAGGCCACTAGTTGATGAACTTCTATAGTTGTGGAAAAAACCAGGTGTGCGTGTGTGGGATGCGCACATATAGAAGGAAATTGACCTACGAGCGTTGCTGTTTGTAACCATCAATGATTGGCCTGCTCTTAGTAACCTTTCAGGACATACAAACAAGGGATACAATGCATGCACGCACTGTTTAGATGATACTAAAAGTATATATTTGGGTAAATGTAAGAAGAATGTGTACCTGGGACATTGTCGATTTCTACCGATCAAGCATATCTTAAGAAAGAAAGGCAACCATTTCAAAGGTGAGCCAGATAACCGGAAGAAGCCTCGCCTCCGTACTAGTGAATATGTATTTGATATGTTCAAGGATTTACAGGTAATCTTTGGAAAGGGTCCTGGCGGACAATCTGTTCCGAATGACGCCAACGGACACGCACCCATGTGGAAGAAGAAATCTATATTTTGGGAACTTGAATATTGGAAAGCCCTAGAGGTCCGCAATGCAATCGACATGATGCATGTGACGAAGAATATTTGTGTGAACCCGCTAGGCTTGTTGGGCGTGTATGGAAAGACAAAAGATACACCGGAGGCACGGGAGGACAAGCAAAGAATTAATGAAAAAGATGGCATGCCTCCAAAGCAGTATCAAGGTCCTGCCAGCTACGCTCTTATGAAAGAAGAGAAGGAAATCTTTTTTGAATGCCTGCTCAGTATCAATGTCCTGTCTGGCTTCTCGTCGAATATAAAGGGAATAATAAATATGGCAGAATTTTTTTTTCAAAATCTAAAGTCTCATGACTGCCACGTGATTATGACGCAATTACTTCCGGTTGCACTTAGGGGGCTTCTGCTGGAAAATGTTTGATTAGCCATTGTGAAGCTATGCGCATTCCTCAATGCAATTTCTCACAAGGTAATCCATCCAGAAATCCTACCGAGGTTACAGAATGACCTGGTCAAATGTCTTGTCAGTTTCGAGTTGGTGTTCCCTCCATCCTTCTTCAATATTATGACGCACGTTCTAGTGCACCTAGTCGAAGAGATTAACATTCTGGGTCCTGTATTTCTACACAATATGTTCCCCTACGAGATGTTCATGGGAGTCTTAAAGAAATATGTTCATAACCGTGCTAGGCCATAAGGAAGCATTGCCAAGGGATATGGACCAGAGGAGGTTATTGAATTTTGTGTTGACTTTTTTCCTGACATTAAGCCGAGTGGTCTTCCTAAATCGCGGCATGAGGGGAGACTGGGTGGAAAAGGCACATTAGGAAAGAAAGAAGCAATAAATATGGACGGGCATTCTTTCACTCAAGCACACTACACGGTTCTACAAAATTCCACCTTGGTGACTCCATATATGGAGGAACACAAGGATATTAAACGGTCCAAGAACCCGGAGCAGTCTGACCCCTGGATTGAACGTAAACACATGGAGACTTTTGCCAGTTGGTTGCAAACAAAGCTCATCAATGACAACAATGTTCCAAATGAACTGTACTGGTTGGCCAAGACACCAAGTTCGACTGTAATGACTTTCAAAGGGTACGAGATAAATGGGAATACATTTTACACGATCGCCCAAGATAAGAAGAGCACCAACAAAAATAGTGGTGTCCGCTATGATGCAACCAACTTTGAAGACACATATTATGGTTACATAGAGGAGATATGGGAACTTGACTATCGACCTGATCATAAGGTCCCTTTGTTTCAGTGAAAATGGGTCAAATATACCGGAGGCGGGGTACAGGTAGACCCGCAGTACAGAATGACAACAGTGGATCTCAACAATCTTTGATACACAGACGACTCATTCGTCCTAGGCAATGATGTGGCTCAGGTTTTCTATGTGAAGGACATGTCTAGCAAACCGAGGAGAAAAAAGATAAGGAAGCGAATAAATCATACGACGAGCCAAACTGCCACATAGTTCTTTCAGGGAAAAGAAACATTGTGGGAGTGGATGACAAGACAGACATGTCCCAAGATTATGAAAAGTTTCATGAAATCCATCCCTTCAGAGTGAAGACTGACCCAAGCATCCTATTAAATGATGAAGATTATCCATGGTTATGGCGCAATCATAAGAAAGGGACAAACACGCAGAAAAGTCTTACACCGTGAGATCCCACTCTGGGATGTGACCGGCTTCACCGTCATCACTTTCTATATATTTATCTGAAGGACATGCATGCATTTCCTAGCTAGCATGGTATATCTTTGTAACAGTTTGTACATGAAGTGCATCCAGTTTTTGCCGTAACCCTCTCAACTCTCTAGAAGTTGCTATGTGGGTGAAATTATGATGTCATGCCAAGTTACAACCTTTTCAGAGTTCATTTGTACTGCTTTTCAAATTCAGGGTCATTTAGCTCAAAGTAAATCATTCAATGCATGAAAAATATCAAATGAAGTCAGAAAGGGTTGAAATTTGATGATGTGCCTTTGAATGGTGCATATTGAACACACAAAAAGTATGGAGTTAAAATAAGTTATTAAAAATGAAATCCCTTTGTAATAGATGAGCTTTCGTCCGAAACCCTCATACTTCTTATGAGATTGTCCAATTTGTACACGAAGTTCATCCAGTTTTTGTCGTAACCCTCTCAACTCTCTAGAAGTTGCTATGTGGGTGAAATTATGATGTCATGCCAAGTTACAACCTTTTGAGAGTTCATTTGTACTGCTTTTCAAATTCAGGGTCATTTAGCTCAAAATAAATCATTAAATGCATGAAAAATATCAAATGAAGTCAGAAAGGGTTGAAATTTGATGATGTGCCTTTTAAATGGTGCATATTGAACACACAAAAAGTATGGAGTTAAAATAAGTTGTTAAAAATGAAATCCCTTTGTAATAGATGAGTTTTCGTCCAAAACCCTCATACTTCTTATGAGATTGTCCGGTTTGTACACGAAGTGCATCCAGTTTTTGTCGTAACCCTCTCAACTCTCTAGAAGTTGCTATGTGGGTGAAATTATGATGTCATGCCAAGCTACAAACTTTTCAAAGTTCATTTGTAATGCTTTTCAAATTCAGGGTCATTTAGCTCAAAATAAATCATTAAATGCATGAAAAATATCAAATGAAGTCGAAAAAGGTTGAAAATTGATAATGTGCCTTTGAATGGTGCATATTGAACACACAAAAAGTATGGAGTTAAAATAAGTTGTTAAAAATGAAATCCCTTTGTAATAGATGAGTTTTCGTCCGAAACCCTCATACTTCTTATGAGATTGTCCAATTTGTACACGAAATGCATCCAGTTTTTGCCGTAACCCTCTCAACTCTATGAAGTTGCAATGTGGGTGAAATTATGATGTCATGCCAAGTTACAACCTTTTCAAAGTTCATTTGTACTGCTTTTCAAACTCGAGATATGAATATTTCAAATTCCATATTTAATCAAATTATCTTATATAGCAGTTGAAGTTGTTCGAACATGCATGGAAATGCCATAAATAGATTCTTTATATTTTTCTGATATTTTTTCATATATTATTTATTTCCATTGGAGTCCTATGTTTTTCTATGATTTTCTAAAGTTTACGGGGGTTTTCTGAAAATAATAACTAATATTTAATTAGAAAACACTTTTAGTACCAGTGCTAGCCACGCACCGGTACTAAAGGTCCACCATCCCCGCGCTCTTTTGGCAGGACCTTTAGTACCGGTGCGTGACTAGCACCAGTACTAAAGACCCTTGAGTACCGGTGTATGCCACGCGCTGGTACTAAAGGTCCACCGCCCCCGCGCTTTGTTGGGAGGACCTTTAGTACCGGTGCATGGCTAGCACCGGTACTACAGACCCTTTAGTACCGGTGCGTGCCACGCACCAGTACTAAAGGTCTGTCTGGTATAAAAGGAGGACTTCGTTGTCCCATGCCGAGCAACGCACCGGGGGAGCTCAACTTGCGCTGCCAGGCTGCCGAAATCGCCATTGCCGTCGCCCTCGCCGCCGTCGCCCTCGCCGCCGTCGCTCTTGCCGTCATCGCCCTCGCCGCCATCGCACCACCACCGCGCCATTGCCGTCGCCCTCACCACCGCCACCGGCGCACCACCACCACCACCGCCGTCGCCCTCGTCGCTGTCGGTCGCGCCGCCATCACCCTCACCACTGCCGCCGTCGCCCTCGCCACCGTCGCCCTCGCCGCGGTCGCCCTCGCCGCCATCGCCCTTGCCGCCCTCGCCCTCACCGCCGTCGCTCTCGCCGTCATCGCCCTCGCCACCGTCGCACCACCACCGCGCCATTGGCGTCACCCTAACCACTGCCGCCGTCACATCACCACCGTCGTCGCCCTCGCCGTCGTCGGTCGCGCTGTTGTCGCCGTCACCACCGCCGCCGTCGCCCTCGCCACCGTCGCGCTCGCTAGTGTCGCCCTCGCCGCGGTCGCCCTCGCCTACCCGGATGCCGCCCCTCGCCGCCGTCGCCCTCACCACCGCCGTCGTCGCCCTCGCCGCCGTCGCCCTTGTCGCGGTCACCCTCACCTACCCGGACGCCGCCCCTCGTCGCCGGTCCCGTCGCCGCCGGCCCGCTCACTCCGGCAGCCGCTCCGTGATCCCGTTGCCGCCGTCCCGAGCCCGTCGCCGATGCCACCTCCGGGTCAGGAAGCTAGGTGAGATCTCCCGGCCAACCCCTCTACCCGACGATCGCCCCGATGATCGCCGGACTAGTGTGTAGATGCTAGGGTATCTAGGGTCCCTCGACGTCGAACCCCGACACCCCGACACGACAACCCCGACACCCGACCCCGACCACGACACAACACCCCTATTTAGTTAGTTAGTTAGTTAGGTTGTCAGGTTATTAGGATATGTGTTAGTTTATGTTTAGTTTAGATTTAATTTAGTTTATGTTTAGTTTAGTTTTAGGTTTAATTTAGTTTGGAACCTAATGCGTGTGTGACTTTCGGTTTGTCGTCGATCCTAATTTAGTTTAGGGTTTCATGTGTGTTCTTGATGGAGGAATCCCGACTGTTGTCGTGGGGGGCGCTTCCTCTTTCTCCTCTTCTTTGCGATATACTCATCGATATATTGTGCAAGAAGAGGAGAGGGGAAGCGTCCATCACCGCCGGTCGAACCTATTACTGCGAGAGAGTGTCCACCAACATATATACACCACCGTATCAATGTGAGAGAGTGCGCACCAACACACCATCAGATATGTGAGAGTTATTTAAGGAAAGTCTCGACAGATCGATAGTCACACATGCTTGAGCCGACGCACTTCCTCTTTATCCTCTTCTTTACTTTTGTTAAGTGTTAATTTTGCTAAGTTTTATTTCATTTGTTTTCGTAATTAAGTGTTTCTTCTCGACATCGACGATGTCGATCCCGCGTCCTCGTCGTCGAGTCGCCGGAGGAGGTCACTTGCTTGAGCCGAGGGGCCCTGTCAGGGACTGGGCTCTGCCGGGCTGGTACTAGGAGGTGCTGCCTTTTGGGCGGCGCAGCTTGGTGAGGAGCCAGCCCGTCATCGACCCAGAGGTTCTGTGGTGGCGGCCGCATGGGCCACAGATGATCGAGAGGCTTGAGTCCCCCGCGGAGGTGGTACAGTACCATGTCAGCAAGGAGATCGAGCACGTCCGACGCTACATGGCAGCTTTGGAGGCCAGGTCCGACAATACCTGGCAGATTCTTCAGATATCTCACTGGAGCTATGTTCTTGTGATGGTTCCTTCTCTTTGGGTGTCCACCGCCTGCCCCGATATCCGCCGGGCGCTAGGGTTCTAGCTAGATCGATATATTAGCTAGCTACTATTATGATGTATTATTATAATGTATTAGCTAGATCGATGGAGATTAGCCGATGTATTGAAAATTATCCAAGATTATGCAGATGAGATCTTTTCTAAGAACTATACTATATATGTATTCGATGATGGATTATTAATTAACTATCAGTTATTTAGCTTTTTGAATGCATGCTAATTTAAATACTAATTTGTTTTATCTATATTACTATGGACTAGTTATTAAGCTATGGACAATACCGGTAGAGCTCATGAAGAGGACATCTTCGACATGATACGCTCCTCCGAAAACCCAGCGGACCTTCGAGGTGAATCACATGATCATCTTGATGGCCCACAATATCTGAACAATCACGGTGATGGATGTGAGACCGAGGAAGAACAACTTATGTTCCAAAATCCGGAACAACCAAGAATGTTCGGCGAGGTATATACACATCCATTAGCCTCTGGTGATCATTACATGTGTATTAATTGATTTATATATATATATATTAACAAATCTTTCTTATTTTAATTATCAGCCCTCTGGATCGAGCCAATCTAGTAGAAATGTACGAGGCGCTGCCAAAATATTGGACGACAATGTAAAGCTCAATCTTGATGCTTTCAAACATAATGGCGAACCGACTCACCCTGAAGCCAATGCCAAGACATTTGTGCGTCAATGCAGAGTGGTTGTTAGGGACGGAGTCCCGATCACAATGCATGAATGGATTCAGCCAAAGGAACCAAAACTAAGAGTGAATTATGTCGATACAAGAATTAAAGATGCCCTTTGGCGAGAGTTCATGGAGCATTTCACCCTACCAGATTCTCTCTCGGAGCGTCAAAGGAACAAAGTCAAGGAGTTTGCTCTCCATAAGATGGCCGGCGCGTTCCAGACTTGGAAGAAAATATTATGGACCCGAGTATAACGCTAGAGGCAAGAAGGCGCCCGAATTCAAAGGAATATACGGGAAGGTAAGGGATCACTGGGACGCATTTATCAAGTATAACACATCGATAGCTGCTATGGAGAAGTCGGCAAAGAATAAGATAAATGCTGAGAAAAAAAAGTATCACCATAAACTAGGGACAGGTGGATACAAGTTAGCCATTCCTAAGTGGGATGCATTAGAGAATAAGATGCTTGCTGAAGGGATCACTCCAGTAACCTTCAACTGGCCCAAGAGGTGCAGGAATTGGTTTTTTGCGCATGGGGGAAAGTTGGACCCAGCCACAGGGAAGATTATTGCACTGGCCAGTCTGAAGCATGCATCAGATGAGTTGATTCAAGCAATAAAAGATGCCCAAGAAGGATGGTTTCACCCTGATAGAGAGAACGACGAGCTTACACGCGCCCTCGGGAATGCTGAACACGGAGGACAAACACGAGGCATGGGCGTTGTTCCGTGGTACGAGGGGTTTGCGAGATGGCAGGACAGTTATAAAAGCCATTCGAGAAAAAAGAAGGTGGAAGCAGACCAACTTTCGAAGTTGGAACAAAAGTACGAGCAGCAGCAGCTGCAGATACAGGTACTAACCCAGCAAAGGGAAACTCCACATCAGGAGGTAGGGGAAGAACCTTTCCCATCTACAATGCCGAAAAGCAGCGTGGGTTCCACGGGGGCACTGCTAGGTCACACCCCCGTGGATGATATCACCGAGAAGACATCTTGTGAGCTAATCCAGAAAACGAAGAACATACCCGTGCGGGTCGCGACGGGCTATGCTTTACCAAATACACCTGATGTTCTCTGGCATTGCAATCCGGTTCCAGCTGGGTATGCTCGTGTCGCGGTGGACGCAATAGAGCCAGGATATGATGAACTATTGCTTGACATCCCTGGAGGTGAGGGGGAGTCCACATCGGCAAAAGCCTACCGTGGTCTCATTCTATGGAGTAAGGACTGCATCGTCTTTCCACACTCGACGCTAAGGCCACCGGCTCCTCCGAGTATCGATGTCCAGCGCGAGGGATCCCAGCCAGAGGCATCGCAGCGCCAGCAGTCCTCCCCACCTCGCCAGCAGTCACCTCAGCAGCTGTCACCTCGCTAGCAGTCCTCCCCACCTCAAGCTCCCCCACAGTCGTCCCCACCTCGAGAGGCGTCCCACCTCGCCAGCAATCCTCCCCACCTCGCCATGAGCAGTCCTCCCAACCTCGGGACGGAGCACGATGCGAGTCCATATCAACATTGATATTGATCTCCACCGCATGAGCCGACTCCACCCCCGCAGCGGTCCTGCCAGTAGGGCTCCCAAAAGAGGAAGGCCACCAGCAGTCCTCTTCGGAAGAAAGCAAAGAAGAAACCCGAGCCTCCGGCCAAAAGGAAGATGCCATATGACATGACACCGGAGGAAAATAAAATTGAATGCGATCTCCAAGTGAAAGCCTTTTTGCGAAGAAGACCGTGCCGCCAAAGGAGGTAATACCCAAGGAAGTCCAAGAGCACTTTATGGAACACTTTATTGATCGACCCCCGGCTTATATCGAGCGTATGCCGACAGACTATGAGCGACAGATTCAGAAGGCAAGTGAGCAGAGAAGTTGGCCCAGCCCAAGGAAGAAGTCGGGAAGTACGACATCAACTAGCGGGAAAACAGTTCCCTAGCTCGGAGAACAATCCAAGCAATCGATCTCTCCGCTAAAGGTGAGTACCAATCCAAGCAAGCAACTGATCCAACCAGTCGACGTGCAAGGCAACCCAATCGACCTTGAAGTACTAAAGGCTGCAGGTCTCACTCTTGACCAAATCCTTGGCACCGCGGAAATCCGTGGGTACGATGCAACGGAGTACGTAATGCAATATGCCGTCGAAAAACCACTTGTCACACCCGAGCAGTACAAGGAACTACCAACTGCGATGCAACGGTTGCATGATTGGTACATGCGTGAAGCAAAGCGAGGGCAGACGGCGGTCATGGTCAAAGTAAGGAAAGAACATTACGTCAATGCATGTGACATATGTCTTGAATTCTCAGAACTTTTCCAGTTATACCACATGGACTCTATCGACAAAACTCTCATCAGTTGCTATTGTCTGTAAGTGATTTATATCTTTAGTAATTTAAGTCTCTAGCTAAGATATCATTCATTGGCTGATCCTCACTGTATATGTTCTTTTCTATGCTATTATGCAGATTGAAGATGTGGGAATTGAAAGAAGAGGGAATCGATGACATTGGGTTCATCGACCCAAGTACCGTTAATGGTCATGTGGTAAAACATTATGCCAAGGACACAGAAGATCTCTTGGAAAATTTTCTAGAGGCAATAATGAATACCAACAAATCTACTATAATATTTCCTTACAACATGGGGTGAGTGTTTACTCTCTTGTATACTACAAATTCTATTTTTGCTTACTAGCTCGCTGTCAAGTCTATTTGATGAGTTATATGCGCATGCCTGCTTAATTATATAAACTTCTGCGCAGAGACCACTATATCCTCCTATATATTATCCTCGCGGATGGACTTGTTCAAGTGTACGACTCACTAGATACACCAGAACAATCATACGTGGACTTGTATTTTATGATAGAACGGTAATTTCAATCTTTATCGACCTCGCTTTCTTTCATTATTTCCTGATATCAAAAGTAAATATAATAACTCTTTCATTCTTTTTCTTTGCCGAGTAGTGTTTGGAAAAAGATGATAGAAAAAAACCATCACGGTCGTCAATGGAAACTGAAGCTGAAGTGGAAAAAGATGCAGGTAATTAAGTAGTACTACTAGGCCCGCACATCTCATTAATTCTATTTTCAATACCATTATCATGCTCGATTATTAATTATCTTATTCAATTCTATTCTTTTGCAAAGTGTGCAAAGCAGCCACAGGGGACAAATTTATGTGGATATTTCCTCTGCGAGAACATTCACATCCAGACCGAAACTCATATACGTCGCAGAGCAGCACGTGAAAGACAACTCCAGGTTTGGCAGATGATGTCGAAGCTCTCACCCGAGAAAAGCTTTGTAGCACTTCAAGAGGAATTTGCGGAATTTCTTCTTCAACATGTCATTAATGTAAACGGAGAGCACTATTCCTTACCGCCACCTCAATAATGCCAGCAAATCAGTAGTAGAGAACTGAGATTTCTTCCGGAGCACTAGCTAGCTAGTCCCGGCCGGGTTTTGGGCCTTAAGTTAATTATAAGTCCCGAATTTATATGGATGTGTAATTCCATTTGTATATATATATATACTGTGTATGAGATATTGTATATTATATTACATATATATATGCATGAACTTGTGTACTGTTTACAGTATGTAGCACCGTAAAATAAATTTGAAATGAATGGAAAACACAAAAAATAGAGCGGAAAATTAAAACCTAATTAAAAGCTAAAACAAAAAAAACAGAAGACTTAGTACCGGTTGGTATCACCAATCGGTACTAAAGGTCTTCCACCACCAGTCCATGCAGGCAGCCACGTGGAGGGCCTTTAGTACCGGTCCATGGTCCAACCGGTACTAAAGGTCTGGACCTTTAGTCCCGACACATTAGTACCGGTTGGGGAACCGGTACTAAAGGTCCATCCGGCCTGGGACTATAGGCCTGTTCTGCACTAGTGATGGCTTGTGGGCCCCTCGGGAGATTCCAACGCCAAGTACTCCTGTAAATCTAGAAACCCCCAGAAAGAAACCTAGTTCATAAGTTCCGCCGCCGCAAGTCTCTATAGCCACGAAAAATCAATCTTGGCCCTCTACTCCTCCTTGAGCTTGCATTGGTTTTCCCTTGAAGAGGAAAGGGTGATGCAACAAAGTAGATAAGTATTTCCCTCAGTTGTTGAGAACCAATGTATCAATCCAGTAGGAGGAACCAGCAAGTCACAAATAGATGCACCTACACAAACAATCAAAAACTTGCACCCACGTTATAAAGGGGTTGTCAATCCCTTCACAATTACTTGCAAGGATTAGATCTGATAGAGGTAGATGTAAAAGATTGTAGAAAGTAAAAAAGGTAAATAAATTGCAGCAAGGTATTTTTGGTATATAGATCTGAAAATATAATATGGAAAATAGACTCGGGGGTCATATGCTTCACTAGAGGCTTCTCTGTTGAAGGAAAATAACACGGGGGGTGAACAAATTATTATCAATCAATTGATAGAAAAGCAAATAGTTATGATGATATCCAAGGCAATGATTATGCATATAGGCATCATGCCCGTGTCAAGTAGACCGAAATGATTTTGCATCTACTACTATTACTCCACACATCGACCAACTCATGCCTGCATGTAGAGTATCAAGTTCATGAAGAACAAAGTAACACATTAAGTAAGATGACATGACGTAGAGGGATAAACTCAAGAAATATGATGAAAACCCCATCTTTTTACCCTTGATGGCAACAATACAATACGTGCCTCACTATCCCTACTTTTTCACTAGGTGAGGACATCACAAGATTGAACCCAAAACTAAGCACTTCTCCCATTGCAAGAATTACCAATCTAGTTCGCCAAACCAAACCAATAACTCGAAGAGACTTGCAAATATATGAAATCATGCATATAAGAATTCAGAGAAGAACCAAATAATATTCATAGATAAGCTGATTATAAACCCACAATTCATGGGATCTCGAGAAACACACCACAAAAGAGTATTACATCGGATAGATCCCCATGAAGATCATGGAGAACATGGTATTGAAGCAAAAAGAGAGAGAACAACCATCTAGCTACTAGCTATGGACCCGTAGGTCTATGGTGGTCTACTCACGCATCATCGGAGGGGCAATGGAGTTGATGTAGATGCCCTCCATGATCGAATCCCCCTCCGGTAGATTACCGGAAAAGGCTCCAAGATTGGATCTCTTAGGAACGCAATAGATCTAGGTATTGTCATCTTTGGTATGCAATCCAAAAGTAGCTCTCATAATAGATTCATAAGGCATTCTTATTTAGTTTCTAGGAAATTATTCCATACCTTTCCTTAATGGAAATTGGAATCTAATGTTTCCTTCTCTCATGTCAATAATTGCACCAATCGTTCTAAGGAAAGGTCTACCAAGAATAATAGGAAATGTAGGATTACAATCTATATCAAGAACAATGAACTATATGGGCACATAATTCTTATTTGCAACAATAAGAACATCATTATTCCTTCCCATAGGTTTCTTAATAGTGGAATCCGCTAGATGCAAATTCAAAGGGAAATCATCAAGTTGATTGAAACCTAGCACATCACATAAAGTTTTCGGAATCGTGGAAACACTAGCACCCAATTCACACAAAGCATGACACTCATAATCTTTAATTTTAATATTAATAGTAGGTTCCCACTCATCATGAAGCTTTCTAGGGATAGAAACTTCCAACTCAAGATTTTCTTCAAAAGATTTCATCATAGCATCAACGATATGTTTAGTAAAAGCCTTATTTTGATTATAAGCACGCGGAGAATTCAACATGGATTGCAACAAGCAAATACAATAAATCAAATAAAATCTATCATAACTGAAGTCCCTGAAATCCAAAAGTGTGGGCTCATTGCTATTTAAAGTTTAGATCTCTTCAATCCCACTTTTATCAATTTTAGCACTGAGATCTATAAACTGCGAATCATTGGGACGACTCTTGACTAAAGTTGACTTATCTTCAGTCCCATATTTATCAAGATTTGAATTTGGAAACAAAGATTCAATAGGATTCACATCAATCACTTTAAGATCTTCTTCATTATTATCACGCGAACACACCTTTTCAAGCCATTCACGCTTAGCACGCATTCTAGTGGTTATTTCCTGACATTCATCAATAGAAATCCTCATAGCTTTTAAAGACTCATTAATATCATTCTTGGGTGGAGTATATCTAATTATCAAAGAATGAATCTCAAGTGAAATTCTATCAACGTTCCTAGCCAAATCATTAATATTGAGCAATTTTTCTTCAATCGAAGCATTAAAAACCTTTAATGAAGTAATAAATTCTTTAATATTTTTCTAAAGATCAGAGGCCATCTTATTATAATTTCCATAAGAATTGTTTTAGGAATTACCGTAATTATTGGAGGAAATACTAGGAAACAACCTAGGGTTGAAATTATCTCTATACACATTATTACCAAAATTGTTCCTACCAACAAAATTCACATCCATAGATTCATTATTATTCCCAATCAAATAAGACAAAGTCATATCATTAGGATCAATAGGAGCACTCTTAATAGAAAAAAATTCTTTAATTCATCCACCTTTTCACTCAAAGTATTTATTTCTTCAATAGCATGCACTTTTTTACTAGTAGGAGATCTTCCAGTATGCCATTGAGAGTAATTTGCCACAATGTTATCTAGGAGTTTAGTAGCTTCTCCTAATGTGATTTCCATAAAAGTACCACCCGTGAAGGAATCTACAAGATTCCTAGACGCAAAGTCAATTCCGCATAAAAAATTGTATAATCATCCATAAACTCAAACCATGTGCGGGGTAATTTCTAATCATTAATTTCATCCTCTCCCAAGATTGTGCAACATGCTCATGATCAAGTTGCCTAAAATTCATTATATCATTCCTAAGGGAGATCATCTTAGCAGGAAGAAAGTACTTGGAAATAAAAGCATCTTTACACTTATTCCAAGAATCAATATTATTTTTAGGCAAAGATGAAAACCAAGTTTTAGGAAGATCTCGAAGTGAGAACAGAAATATCATTATCCACATCTTTCTTCTTTTGCATGTCTCACAACTCAATGAAAGTATTTACATGGGATACGACATCTTCACTAGGAAGGCCAGAAAATTGTTCTTTCATAACAAGATTGAGCAAAGCGGCATTAATTTCATAATATTTCGCACTAGTGGCGGGAGCAATCAAAGTATTAATAAAATAATAATTATTATTATTGGAAAAGTCACACAATTTGGTATTCTCAGACATCGTGACAAAGCAAGCAATCTAGCACACAAGCAAACAAAAAGCAAACGAAAAGGCGAACAGAAGAAGGGCGAATAAAAAGGAAAATCTTTTTGGTTTTTTCTGAAAACCGTTTTAGAAGTGGAGGAGAGGAAAATGAGAGGCAAATGGCAAATAATGTAAATGCAAGAGATGAGTTTGTTATGGGTACTTGGTAGGCTTGATGTGTATCCTCCCCGACAACAGCACCGGAAATTGCCAAGTTGACGGGTGAGTTCTTGTCTTGACTTACTCTGTATCCTCCCCGTCAATGGCGCCAGAAATCCTTCTTGCTAATTCTTGCTACTTCTTGTGGGCCCCTTGGGAGATTCCAACGCCAAGTACTCCTATAAATCTAGAAACCCCCAGAAAGAAACCTAGTTCATAAGTTCCGTCGCCGCAAGTCTCTATAGCCACGAAAAATCAATCTTGGCCCTCTACTACTCCTTGAGCTTGCATTGGTTTTCCCTTGAAGAG
The DNA here is from genome assembly GCA_022496015.1 of Hordeum marinum. Lineage (NCBI taxonomy): Eukaryota > Viridiplantae > Streptophyta > Magnoliopsida > Poales > Poaceae > Hordeum > Hordeum marinum. The sequence goes on from CM039672.1 coordinate 221,111,159, forward strand.
GAAAGGGTGATGCAGCAAAGTAGATGTATTTCCCTTAGTTGTTGAGAACCAAGGTATCAATCCAGTAGGACGAACAAGGAAGTTACCAATAGATGCACCTACACAAACAATCAAACACTTGCACCCAACTTTATAAAGGGGTTTTCAATCCCTTCACGATTACTTGCAAGGATTAGATCTGATAGAGATAAATGTAAAAGATTGCAGGGAGTAAAAAAGGTAATTAAATTGCAACAAGGTATTTTTGGTATATAGATCTGTAGACCCGGGGGCCATAGGTTTCACTCGAGGCTTTTCTCTTGAAGGAAAATAACACGGTGAGTGAACAAATTACTATCGAGCAATTGATAGAAAAGTGCATAGTTATGACGATATCCAAAGCAATGATTATGCATATAGGCATCACACCCGTGTCAAGTAGACCTAAACGATTTTGCATCTACTACTATTACTCCACACATCGACCGACTTCCGCGTGCATCTAGAGTATTAAGTTCATGAAGAACAGAGTAACATATTAAATATGATGACATGATTTAGAGGGATAAACTCAGGAAATATGATGAAAACCCCATCTTTTTACCCTTGATGGAAACAATAAAATACATGCCTCGCTACCCCTACTTTGTCACTGGGTGAGGACACCGCAAGATTGAACCCAAAATTAAGCACTTCTCCCATTACAAGAATTACCAATCTAGTTGGCCAAACAAAACCAATAACTCGAAGGGACTTGCAAAGATATGAAATCATGCATAGAAGAATTCAGAAAATAACAAATAATATTCATAGATAAGCTCATCATAAACCCACAATTCATCGGATCTCGACAAACACACTGCAAAAGAGTATTACATCGGATAGTTACCTATGAAGATCATGGAGAACATGGTATTGAAGCACAAAGAGAGAGAATAAGCCATCTAGCTACTAGCTATGGACTCATAGGTCTATGGTGGACTACTCATGCATCATCGCAGGGGCAATGGAGTTGATGTAGATCTCCTCCGTGATCGAATCCCCCTCCGACAGATTACCAAAAAAGGCTCCAAGTTTGGATCTCTCAAGAACGAAGGCAGATTACCGAAAAAGTATTATCATTGCTCTTTTTGGTATTAGGGGAATATTTGCGAATTTATAGGCCCAAGATTAGGGTTAGAGGACCTGCTGGGGGCCAGACGCCAGGGGCGCCCTCTGGTCGCGCTAAGGTGGCTTGAGACCTCCTGGCAGGTCTCCTGCCTTCCTCTCCAAGTCTGGTTGATGTCTTCTGGTCCAAGAAAATCATCACGAAGATTTTATTCCGTTTGGACTCCGTTTAATATTCCTTATCTACAATACTCAAAAACAAGGAAAAACAGAAACTGGCACTAGGCTCTAGGTTAATAGGTTAGTCCGAAAAATAACATAAAACATCATATTAATGCATATAAAACATCCAAAACAGAGAATATAATAGCATGGAACAATCCAAAATTATAGATACGTTGGAGACGTATCAGCCTCTCCGGCACCCTGCCGGAGGGGGTCACCGTCACCGGAGATCATGGAGGAGGAAGACGGAGGGGCCATCATCACCATGAAGGACAAGTACCAGAGGGAGAACCTATCCCCAGCTAGGGGGGAGGCCATGGAGGAGGAAGAACAAGGTGGAGACCCTCTCCCTCTCTCTCTCTCAGTGGCGTCGGAGTGCCATCGAGGGAACCATGCCGAGGTGATCGTGTTCATCAACATCACCTTCTTCATCACCGTCCTCATATCTTTTCAGCGGTCCACTCTCCCACATCGCGTTGTAATCCCCTACTTGAACATGGTGCTTTATGCCACATATTATGATCCAATGATTTGTTGCCATCCTATGATGTTTTGAGTACCTTTTGTCTTATGGGTTGATTGATGATCTAGATTGGTTTGAGTTGTATGTTTATTTTGGTATTGTCCTATGGTGCCTTCCGTGTCGCGCACAGATGAAGGATTCCTGCTGTAGGGTGTTGCAATACGTTCATGATTCGCTTATAGTGGGTTTGCTAGAGTGACAGAAGCTTATACCCGAGTAAGGGGGTTGTTGCGTATGGGATAAAGGGGACTTGATGTTTTAATGCTATGGTTGGATTTTACCTTAATGATCTTTAGTAGTTGGGGATGCTTGATAGAGTTCCAATCATAAGTGCATATGATCCAAGTATATAAAGCATGTTAGCTTATGCCTCTCCCTTATATAAAATTGCAATAATGATTTCCGATCTTGTTAACAATTGCCTAGGACAATTCCTCACACCGATCCATCATTATTCCACACTTGCTAGTTGTAATATATTGTAGTATATTCTAACTTTATAATAACAACACCTATTTTTATATTTTAGTTCTCCGATATCATGCAAAGCTATTCTCTTGATACCCACAACGTAGTTTTATTTCTCGTTTCTAGTTGGAAGCAAACGTTCAGCGTACGTAGAGTCGTATTGTAACATCCCAAAATTTCATTTTGGAATGTTATGAAATATAGGTATGCATCATCATCATATTGTTTGAATGAATAATGGTTGAAGTGTTTCTTTTGAATTTCTGAAAAGCCACTTTCATCTTTCCCTTCTTCTTGCTTCACCTATTTGAAAACCTCTGGAAAAGTTCGAAGAAAAGAGGGGAGTAACATGACTATCCACACCAGGGGCATCTTGGTGAAATACTTGAGCAATAAAACCAGGGGTCTATTTGAAAGTTTATCTCAAAAAGGATTTAAAATCAAATAGCAATTTCTGAAAATATTTTTTTTAAAGTATTCAATATGACAGAGGAAACATGTTCATTGAATAGCATTAATTCTCCTGATCATTTTGATATATATATTTCCTATATTTGGAAATGTTTTGAATGCTTTTAAATGAGTTTTACTGCTCTGGATATTAAAAAGGAAACGTTTTAATTTGAAACGGGCCGGTCCACGGCAGTTAATTCCCGAAACCGCTCCGAGCCGACCGACCGATGCGCTGACGCCGCCCTCCCTCTCTGTGACGCCCCGGCCCCACCGCCCGATCCCGAAGACGCCGCGGTCGCCTTCCTCCTTGCGTCGACAGGACCTCGCCGGAGATTCATCCTCTTCGGATTTCCCTCCTCTTTCCTTCCCCGACTTCCGCACCGGCCCTATAAGTAGCCCGACCCTCCGCTCCTCCTTCCACCCTGAGCCCCCACTCTACCTTGCCATAGCGCTGCACCACACCCTCGCCGGAGTTCGGATCCCCACCGAAGCTCCCGGAGCTCGTGCCCGTCGCCTCTGTCGTCCCAATCCCCTCCGACCCCACCAGAGTACGCCGGAGACCCACCGCCTTCATTTGAAGCCCTCGGACGCCGTCCCCAACCACCGGAGCCCCGCCCCCGACGACCTCGCCGCCTCGGCCTCGTCGGAGAAAACCCCTCGCCCGCGACCCCCCTTCTCTGTGAGCCCCCTTTCCTCTCTTAGCCGTTCGATTCAGATCCGACGCGTAGGATTAGATCGTTTTAAAAGCCGAACCGGTATCCTCTACAGCTCGGTCGTCCGCTCGATTCGTTAGATCTCGCACACCCCGTAGCGAACCAGAGAACGCCACGTCACCCTGTCCGTTCGATCAAGTTTTTTCTTTTCTTTTCTGTTTTAGAAAACAGAATGTTTTCTGTTTTTGTTTTAGTTATAACTTTTAAACTATTTAGTATTTTTAGTTGATTCTTTTTCCATTAGTTCACATATCTGATGTACTTTTGTTTGAGCTTAGATTTCAAATTTGAGCTTTAAATTTTGAATCTAATCAAATTTGTTCAAATTACTAAAATCCGTATAACTATAGTTTAAAAATATATTTTTGAGTGAATCTTTTTGCCACTGTTTGGTATTAGTTAAAACTATCATTCTACATGATTTGAGTATTTATTTTGAGTAAATTTAGTTACTTTTTTTAACAAAAACATAATCGGTTTAGTTCTTAATGTAGTTTAGTTTTCCTAATTCTAATTTAATTTGAACCTGAATTAGTTTAACTTTTGTTAATAGTTTTCATGAGTTTCTATTGTTTCAAATATTTAGATTACATTACTTGCTAATATTTAGAATGATTGTTTAGTTTTATACCATGTTGTTATAGGAATCTTTACATCTTTTCCATTAGGTATAGTTTTATAAAACAATGTAGTTTTACTTTCACAAACTAGTTAGATGATATAGTTCGATTTCTAATAAATAATTTTAGTAATTCTATTCTGTTAAGTAATATGATGATAATAATATTAGTGTTAATAATATTATTGTTTTGGTTTCCTATTCCAAAGTTATAGGAACATTCTAGTTATTTTCATTTTACTAGCGTTTCTTTACACAAAAGTTTTAGTGAATTTAATTCTGTTTACTAAAATTGATTTTATTTACTATTTCTTTTTCTACTAGCTATTGTTTGGTTGTTTGTCTTAAAGTAGTAGTAGTAGAAGTTTTTGACACTAAAATTTTTGTGAGTCAAAAGTTCTATTTTGACTTCTTTCTCTTGATTGATACTATTGAATGGTTTTAGTATTGTTTGTTTAACCTTGCTGGATGGAGTGAATTGTTTTGTATTTATGCTTATAATATGTTCTTGTTTGATTCATTAGATCATCCGGAGTGCGAAGCTTGTTATCTAGAGTCACTTGAGTACGAGGATCGTCAGCAAGGCAAGTCACTTTGACTATGTATAACTATGTTTTATTGCATTAGTTCTTCCATCACCCCAATTACATGCAAAGTAGGTAAACTGGAAACTTGGTTACTTGTTGTAGTATCATGTGGTAGGTACCCCTCAACCCTTTGACACATTGGCCCCGAGAAACGTTGTTTTACATATCATGTGGGGAATGTGTGCAAAACTCTGCAGAGTACCCAAAAACCTAATCGATTAGCCGTGTTCACGATCATGGACAATTTGAGCCAAAGGAACTGAAACTATCTGGAACTCTCAACACAATTAATTATATTGATGTGGGTTATTATTGTCAACTTGGGTATGAGAATTGGTTGGTGGAACCATCTCATTAATCAACCATCATTTTAGTTATTATGCCTTTGCCCTCTCTTGTTGTAGGAAAAATTTGGCTTTATGCAAAAACTTACTACCCCACCTGCCATATTTGCATATAGACTAGATGATTACTTTACCCCCTTCTCTTGTGACTTTGCCGGCATATTCAGTATGCTGACCTATACGGCTGCAACGTATCATGATGCAGAGTACTTTTCCGACTAGGAGTGAGGATACGCTCTATGCTCGGTGACATGCCCTTGGAGTCAGATGCACTCATCTACCTTCGAAGCTTCCGCAAGTTTAGTTATTCTCATGAGTTGGCCTTCAGCCACTTTATTGTAATTCTTATTGTAATAAACGATTCGATATGAGATTTCGATTAATTAATGTTGTGTGATTTGCCTTTGATATATACATTGATGTACCGTGTGTGTACCAGCATGATTCTGGGATGGTACAGAAACATCGAAGATTCGACCTTTCAGGTCGGGTCGCTACACAAATGGTATCAGAGCACATGCTGACCGTAGGACGTAACCTCTAGGATTGGAAAAGCCTTAGGATTTATTTCTCTTTTGTCTTTAAAATTCTTATACTCGCATCTACTCGTTTCTGACTTCCCTCCGATTTATTTCAAAATTTATACATGGCCACCTTCATCCCAGTTTTGATCACGGAGTTTTGCCAGCCTGACGCGACGATGCCCTTTGGCAAGGAGCTGATGAGGATTGTCGGGCACGTGAGGATTGCTTTGCCGAGCATCACCGAGACTCCTATCATGTCTTTTGCACAAGACGAACGCTACAGGATCGAGGTACACATCCGAGGGAAGAACTTTGGGAATCGGAAGGAACCCATTGACTTCAAGCTTGTGGCACCTAGATGGATACTTGGGAGAGACATGGCCATTCATTGTGCCCTTGGACATATTCAGGAGGAATACAGAGGTGGCACCATTTCACCAGGACTCACCGTGGTTTGTCGCAGGGATGGCAATGGAAATATCATAACCACTCCCACTGAAGACACCACCATTTCCTATATCCAGACCTTGGAGACGCACGTCAGGACCTTGGAGCTTCGGGTACGTGCCGACACGAAGACGATCAAGAGGCTGATGAACCGTGAGATTGACCTCGAAGCTGACTTACGGGAAGCCGAGTATGAGCATGAGTATGAGGTGAATGATTTCTTAGAGAGGAACGACAAGCTAAACACTCGCATCGCAACTCTGGAGGAACAGATGGACATGGGTGAAAATCTTCATCCCAAGGGAGACATGGCTCCTTTGATCAGCAACGATGATGACTATGAGGAGAGCACCACCGGAGGAGACCACTTCACCATGTACTTTTGAGGAAAACTTTAGTTATGCCCCCATGTATCTTCATTTTTGTCGTTAAGGCGTAGGTCGATGTTTAGTTTGATTGGAGATTTGTATCCCGATGTTTGACCTTGAGTTGAATAAATGAATGAGTGTTTGGTGTGATATGTTTGTTGCACTGCATATGGGTAGTGACTTTCCCTTTTAGGTCATTATTCTATTCTCATTCTCACCCCTCTGAAAACAGCAAGATGCCTCCGCGACGTGAGCCCGACTGCACTTTCCCGCCAGAGCTCACCCAACTTCTCCAGCAGCAGAACACCCTGATGCAGTTGTTGATTCAGAATCAGACCAACAACCACAACAACCACCCTCCACCTCAAGGCGACAACCTCACCTGTTTTCTGAGACTGAATCCCCCAACCTTCTCCAGCAGCACAGAGCCCATTGTGGCAGATGATTGGCTCCGCAAGATGGAGAGGGAACTCACCACCGCAGGATGCACTGAGGCTAAAAAAGTGTGTTTTGCTGCCCATCAACTGGAGGGCCCAGCAGCTTCACGGTGGGAGAACTACACCACCACATACCCCATTGCTGAAGTGACTTGGGAGCAGTTCAAGCAAGCTTTCCACACCGCACATGTCTCAGCTGGAGCCATGAGTCTGAAGAACCGTGAGTTTCGCAACTTACGCCAGGGGAACCGTTTCGTGGCCCAGTATGTGGACGACTTCAGCACGTTGGCTCGTTATGCACTAGGAGACGTGGCCGATGATGCAGCCAAGCAGGAAAAGTTCTTGGAAGGACCTAATGATGAGTTGAGCGTGCAGCTGATGGTGGCTACCTTCAGCAACTACCAAGAGCTGGTAGACAAGGCCCTCATCTTGGAGCGGAAGCAGCAGCAAATTGAGAACTGCAAGAGGAAGTATGCACAGGGGAAGTCTACCTCTGGAGCTCATCAGAAGCCCCGCTACACCCCGTACTCAGGAAATACCGGATCAGGGACCAGTAAGTATGGAGGACACACTCATCCCGTGCACAACCATGGAGGCCACAACCATGGAGGAAATGGGAATAATCGTCCCAACAATGACAGCTTCAAGAATGGTAATGGAAGTGGGAATGGCAACCAACACCGTCCCGCTCCACCTCAGAAGGATCTGAACCATATCACATGTTTCAAGTGTCAGAAGACAGGGCACTATGCCACTGAATGCCCTCAGAACAAGCAAGGGAATGGAAACGGCAACTTCGCAGCTAAGAAGCCAAATCCGTTTCCTCGTGCTCAGGTGAACCACCTCGACGTGGAAGAAGTCTATGATCAGCCCGAGACTGTGGTTGGTAAGTTTTTATTGCATTCACGTCCAGTTATGGTACTTTTTGATTCTGGTGCAACTCATTCATTCATATCAAGGGTAGTTGTGGAAAAGTATGGTTTACCCACCAGAACCTTTAGTCAGCCCATTAAGGTAAATTCCCCCAGGAGGAATGATGACGGCAGGAATAGGATGCCACGCCTTGAAACTTCACATAGGAAACCATGTTTTTCCTACCGACCTCATCATCTTAGAATCCCAGGGATTGGATGTAATCCTAGGCATGGATTGGATGACCAAGTATGAAGGAAACCTTGATTGCCCCCGCAGGACTATTTCACTCACCACTCCCGAGAACAAGAGGATTAAGTATGTATCCCGACGCACACAGATGAGTGCTCGGTTAAATTCCTTCACATGAGTTGTTCAGGAGGAAGTACCGGTTGTACGAGACTTTCCAGATGTATTCTCGGAGGAATGACCAGGCATGGCACCAGATAGGGAGATTGAGTTTCTAATAGAGCTAATACCAAGGACAGCCCCAATTTCCAAGAGACCCTATCGGATGCCCGCAAATGATTTAGTGGAAATCAAGAAGCAGATTAAGGAGCTATTGGATAAGGGATATATTCGCCCAAGTTCATCACCATGGGGAGCCCTAGTTCTTTTGGTGGAGAAGAAAGACAAAACCTTGAGGATGGTGGTCGATTATCGAGCATTGAACGAGGTGACTATCAAGAATAAGTACCCTCTGCCGATGATTAATGACTTGTTTGACCAGCTAGTAGGCGCCAAAGTATTCTCCAAGATCGATCTTCGATCAGGGTATTACCAACTGAAGATTCGTGAACAGGATATACCCAAAACAGCTTTCACCACCAGGTATGGCTTATACGAGTATACAGTCATGTCCTTTGGTTTGACTAATGCTCCTGCCTACTTCATGAATTTGATGAACAAAGTGTTTATGGAATATTTGGACAAGTTTGTCGTGGTGTTCATCGATGACATTTTGATATTCTCCAAGAGCGAGGAAGAACACAAGGAACACTTGCATTTAGTTCTGGAGAAGCTTAGAGAGCATCAGTTGTATGCCAAGTTCAGTAAATGTGAATTCTGGTTGACAGAAGTCGGATTCCTTGGACATGGTATTTTCGGAGAAGGAATAGCAGTAGACCCCCTAAGGTTGAAGCAGTCACTGAGTGGAAGTCACCCACCTCAGTTAAGGAGATCCGCAGTTTTCTCGGACTTGCCGGATATTACCAGAGATTCATTGAGAATTTCTCAAAGATTGCCAAGCCCATGACACAGCTGTTGAAGAAAGAGACTAAGTATATCTAGACTGAGGAATGTGAGGTCAGTTTCCAGGAGTTGAAGAAACGTTTGGTCACAGCCCCAGTGTTGATACTGCCAAACATTCGGAAGGACTTCCAGGTTTATTGTGACGCATCCCGTCAAGGACTTGGAGGAGTACTCATGCGGGAGGGAAAAGTTGTAGCATATGCATCTAGACAGCTACGACCCCACGAGTTGAATTATACCACCCATGATTTGGAGCTAGCAGCCATAGTGCACGCACTCAAGACTTGGAGACATTTCCTTATTGGAAATAGTTGTGATGTGTACACTGATCATAAGAGCCTGAAGTATATCTTCACTCAGAAGGAGTTGAACCTCAGACAGAGGAGATGGTTAGAGTTAATCAAGGACTATGACATGAGATTACATTACCAACCAGGAAAGGCAAATGTTGTGGCAGATGCTTTGAGTCGGAAGAGTTATGTGAATACACTCATAGCCGGAGGATTACCCCAGGAGTTAACCAAAGATCTCAGGGAGCTTCGGTTAGAGATAGTTCTGCAAGGATATGTTGCCACACTAGAGATTCAGTCCACCTTGACCGAAAGAATTCGAGAAGCCCAGAAATCAGACAAGGAGATAGCTGAGATAAAGCAGAGAATGAAAGAAGGCAAGGCTAAAGGCTTTCGTGAAGATGAACAAGGTACTCTATGGTTTGAGAAACGAATCTATGTGCCCAATGACCCCGAGCTCAGGAAGTTGATACTTCAAGAAGCCCACGATTCACCATACTCAACACACCCAGGCAACACCAAGATGTACCTGGATTTGAAGGAAAGTTACTGGTGGACAGGTATGAAGAAAGATATTGCCGAACATGTTGCGGTATGTGATGTTTGTCAGTGAGTAAAGGCGGAACATCAGAAACCAGCAGGGTTACTCCAACCTTTGCTGATACCCGAGTGGAAATGGGATGAGCTCGGTATGGACTTCATCACAGGACTACCTAGGACCAGTTCAGGATATGATTCCATTTGGGTAGTGGTCGATCGCTTGACAAAGATGGCTCATTTCATTCCAGTGAAAACCACCTATACCAGTGCTAAGCTAGACAAGATATATATGACCAGGATCGTATGTCTGCATGGAGTTCCGAGGAGTATTGTGTCAGATAGAGGAACACAATTTACCTCAAAGTTTTGGCATCAGCTACATGAAACTTTGGGTACAAGACTGGAGTTCAGTACATCTTTTCATCCGCAGACCGATGGATAGACTGAGAGAGTCAACCAGATTATGGAGGACATGTTGAGAGCTTGTGCGTTAGACTATGGGTCCAGTTGGGATGACAACTTACCTTACGCAGAGTTCTCATACAACAACAGTCATCAAACCAGTTTGAAGATGGCCCCTTTCGAAGCTTTATACGGAAGGAGGTGCAGAACACCATTAACGTGGGATGGTGTTGGAGACCGACAACTTTTTGGTCCCGATCTTATCAGAGATTCTGAAGATAAGGTCAAACTGATTCGAGACCGACTCAAGATAGCTCAATCCCGGCAGAAGAGTTATGCTCATAACATACGCAAGGAGGTGACATATGAAGTAGGGGATCAAGCATATCTTCGTGTGTCCCCACTTCGAGGAATCAAGAGGTTTGGTGTTAAAGGAAAGTTAGCACCCAGATTCATAGGCCCCTACAAAATTATGGGACGTAGAGGCGAAGTTGCATACAAGCTGGAATTGCCGGAAGGACTATCCGGAGTTCATGATGTTTTCCATGTTTCCCAGTTGAAGAAATGCCATGCTGAGATGGTTGATATTCCTTTGAGAGACACAGTGCCCCTAGAGGCCATACAACTTGACAGTGACCTGACCTACGAGAAGAAGCCTGTCAGAATTCTCGAGACTGCCAACAGAGTTACCCGTAGCAAGATCACCAAGTTCTGTAAGGTTCTGCGGAGTCACCACACCGAGGAAGAAGCCACCTGGGAACGCGAAGAAGATCTTCGTAGAGACCATCCGCACCTATTTTCTAGCCAACCCGAATGTCGAGGGCAAGATTCATCTTAAGGTGGGTAGGTTTGTAACATCCCAAAATTTCATTTTGGAATGTTATGAAATATAGCTATGCATCATCATCATATTGTTTGAATGAATAATGGTTGAAGTGTTTCTTTTGAATTTCTGAAAAGCCACTTTCATCTTTCCCTTCTTCTTGTTTCACCTATTTGAAAACCTCTGGAAAAGTTCAAAGAAAAGAGGGGAGAAACATGACACTCCACACCAGGGGCATCTTGGTGAAATACTTGAGCAATAAAACCAGGGGTCTATTTGAAAGTTTATCTCAAAAAGGATTTAAAATCAAATAGCAATTTCTGAAAAAAAAATTCAAAGTATTCAATATGACATAGGAAAAATGTTCATTGAATAGCATTAATTCTCCTGATCATTTTGATATATATATTTCCTATATTTGGAAATGTTTTGAATGCTTTTAAATGAGTTTTACTGCTCTGGGTATTAAAAAGGAAAAGTTTTAATTTGAAACGGGCCGGCCCACAGCAGTTAATTCCCGAAACCGCTCCGAGCCGACGGACCGACGCGCTGACGCCGCCCTCCCTCTCTCTAACGCCCCGGCCCCACTGCCCGATCGCGAAGACGCCACGATCACCTTCCTCCTCGCGTCGACAGGACCTCGCCGGAGATTCATCCTCTCCGGATCTCCCTCCTCTTTCCTTCCCCGACCTCCGCACCGGCCCTATAAGTAGCTCTGACCCTCCGCTCCTCATTCCACCCCGAGCCCCCACTCTATCTCGCCAGAGCGCTGCACCACACCCTCGTCGGAGTTCGGATCCCCACCGAAGCTCCCGAAGCTCGTGCCCGTCGCCTCTGTCGTCCCCACTCCCCTACGACCCCACCAGAGTACGCCGGAGACCCGCCGCCGTCGTTTGAAGCCCTCGGACGCCGTCCCCAACCACCACAACCGGAGAAAACCCCTCGCCGGCGACCCCCCCCTTCTCTGTGAGCCCCCTTTCCTCTCTTAGCCGTTCGACTCAGATCCGACGCGTAGGATTAGATCGTTTTAAAAGCCGAACCGGTATCCTCCATAGCTCGGTCGTCCGCTCGATTCGTTAGATCTCGCACACCCGTAGCCAACTAGAGAACGCCACGTCACCCTATCCGTTCGATCAGTTTTTTTCTTTTCTTTTCTGTTTTAGAAAACATAATGTTTTCTATTTTTTGTTTTAGTTATAACTTTTAAACTATTTAGTGTTTTTAGTTGATTCTTTTTTGCATTAGTTCACATATCTGATGTAGTTTATGTCTGTATGCTTAGATTTCAAATTTGAGCTTTAAATTTTGAATCTAATCAAATTTGTTCAAATTACTAAAATTTGTATAACTATAGTTTAAAAACATATTTTTGAGTGAATCTTTTTGCCACTGTTTGGTATTAGTTAAACCTATCATTCTACATGATTTGAGTATTTGTTTTGAATAAATTTAGTTACTGTTTTTAACAAAAACAGAATGTGGTTACTTCTTCATGTAGTTTAGTTTTCCTAATTCTAATTTAATTTGAACCTGAATTAGTTTAACTTTTGTTAATAGTTTTCATGAGTTTCTATTGTTTCAAGTATTTAGGTAACATTACTTGCTAATATTTAGAATGATTGTTTAGTTTTATACCATGTTGTTATAGGAATCTTTATATCTTTTCCATTAGGTATAGTTTTATAAAATAATTTAGTTTTACTTTCACAAACTAGTTAGATGATTTAGTTAGATTTCTAATAAATAATTTTAGTAATTCTACTCTGTTAAGTAATATGATGATAATAATATTAGTGTTAATAATATTATTGTTTTGGTTTCCTATTCCAAAGTTATAGGAACATTCTAGTTATTTTCACAAAAGTTTCTTTACACAAAAGTTTTAGTGAATTTAATTCTGTTTACTAAAATTGATTTTCTTTACTATTTCTTTTTCTACTAGTTATTGTTTGGTTGTTTGTCTTAAAGTAGTAGTAGTAGAAGTTTTTGACACTAAAATTTTTGTGAGTCAAAAATTCTATTTTCACTACTTTCTCTTGATTTATACTATTGAATGGTTTTAGTATTGTTTGTTTAACCTTGCTGAATGGAGTGAATTGTTTTGTATTTATGATTATGGTATGTTCTTGTTTGATTCGTTAGATCATCCGGAGAGCGAAGCTTGTTATCTAGAGTCATTCGAGTACGAGGATCGTCAGCAAGGCAAGTCACTTTGACCATGTATAACTATGTTTTATTGCATTAGTTCTTCCATCACCCCAATTGCATGCAAAGTAGGTAAACCGGAAACTTGGTTACTTGTTTTAGTATCATGTGGTAGGTACCCCTCAACCCTTTGACACATTGGCCCCGAGAAACGTTGTTTTACATTTTGCTATGCTATTAGTAGACGGGGTTGGTTGTGTGATTCATGAGAGTTGTGAGTTAATAATTTCAAGACCTACATGATGATCAAGTCTTCAAGACTCCAAGTTTTCAACTTACCTCTGGGTGGATGATGGTTGAACGGCGCCCTGGAGAAACCAGTGGTTAGCCTAGATGATGCTGGAGATGTGCTAGTATTCATGCGGAAAGGTCCACCCAGGCACAAAGAGATGGATGGATGCTTCAAGACCCAAGGCTTACCTGCACAGCCACAAGTCATTATGGGCTCGGGCTTGGTTGGATATCGTGGTGACCCTGGCCAGGCGGTGCTACGAGATGTAGAAGAACGGTAGGAAAGGATGGGCACCGACAGAGTCGCAGGGAAACCCTTTAGAAGATCATGTTTTGGTCATCCGTTTCTCAAACACCCTGAAGTGCGAGAAATCAAATAGAGGCGACCAAATCTTGTGGGGAACGTGTGCAAAACTCTGCAGAGTACCCAAAAACCTAATCGATTAGCCGTGTCCACAGTCATGGACAATTTGAGCAAAAGGAACTAAAACTATCTGGAACTCTCGACACAATTAATTATATTGATGTGGGTTATTAATGTCAACTTGGGTATGAGAATCGGTTGGTGGAACCATCTCATTAATCAACCAACATTTTAGTAATTATGCCTTTGCCCTCTCTTGTTGTAGGAAATATTTGGCTTTATGCAAAAACTTACTACCCCACCTGCCATATTTGCATATAGACTAGATGATTACTTTACTCCCTTCTCTTGTGACTTTGCCGGCATATTCAATGTGCTGACCTATACGGGTGCAAAGTATCATGGTGCAGAGTACTTTTCCGACCAGGAGTGAGGATACGCTCTATGCTCAGTGAGATGCCCTTGGAGTCAGATGGACTCATCTACCTTCGAAGCTTCCGCAAGTTTAGTTATTCTCATGAGTTGGCCTTCAGCCACTTTATTGCAATTCTTATTGTAATAAAGGACTCGATATGAGATTTCGACTAATGAATGCTGTGTGATTTCCCTTTGATATATACATTGATGTACCGTGTGTGTACCAGCATGATCTTGGGATGGTACAGAAACACCGAAGATTCGACCTTTCCGGTCGGGTCGCTACACGTATGAGTGGCAGATAGGATTTGAGAGAATATTGATCTTACCTTTAGATCATTGTGGGTTTGACACTCCATACTTATCACTTCGACCTTCTGAAATTGGTACGATGATTCCTTGCACTTGGGGATTATCAAGCTCTTTTCTGGCGCCGTTGCCGGGGAGCAATAGCGCGGGGTTGATATCCTCGTGTGTGCTTGTTTGCTTTCTTCACTAAGTAGATTTTGTTTCCCATTTTTGATTTCTTTAGTTGTGGGTGAAAAAAAAAATTAAAAATACAACAAGAATTACTTGCCTCTTTTGCCTAAGAAGTTTTTCAAAAAGAGAAGTGATTGGAAGGTTGTGCATTGGAGAAGTGAGGGTCAACCTTCAACACTTGTGTTCATGCTCATGGAAAAAATGTAGAATATTTCATGGAAGCTTCTCAAAAATAATTATCCTGTTGTATATATCCATTGTATTATAAAAATAACGTGCCAAGATTTTCTTTTAGGATGATTAGATTGCTTGTTTGCTATGTGCGGTGCAAAAACAGAAACTTTCACTGCAGTGCAAGAATTTACATTTCTTACTAAAATGTCAAAACTTGCTCAAATTTTTACACAGTACTGCTATATATTTTTTTAAATTTTTCCTAATTTTTCGATTTTTTTGAGTTAAAAAGTGTACAAAGTTTCCAGATTGCTACAGACTGTCCTGTTTTCGACAGATTCTGTTTTCTATGCATTGTTCTCTTATTTTGATGAATCTATGGGTTGTATTGGGGGGTATGAACCATGGTGAAGTTGGAATATAGTATATATAATGCTAATATGAATTTTTAATGAGTTCACAACAGTACTTAAAGTAGTATTTTGCTTTATTATACCAACGGATCTCACAAGGGTTTTGTTAAGTTTTGTGTGAATGAAGTGTTCGAAGATCGACGAGGTATCAATATAAGAAGAATACTGAGAGATAAGAGTTCAATCTTGGGGATTCCCAAGGAACCCCAAGTAATTATTTCAAGGAGACTCAAGCATCTAAGCTTGGGGATGCCTCGGAAGGCATCCCATCTTTATTCTTCAACAATTATCGACATGTCTCGGTTTTTGTTTTTTTCACATGATATGCGTATTTAGTGTTTTTATTTTCCTTTTTTCACACTACTAGTATAATATAGTACTTAATTGATTTGTAGAATGCTTGATGCGCTTCACTTAAATCTTTTGAGTATGGCTTTGTAGAATGCTCTTTGTGCTTCACTTAAATCTTTTGAGTATGGCTTTATAGAACACTTCGTGTGCTTCACTTATATATTTTGAGCTTGGATATTGGTTAAGCTATATTAATTTTATAATTCTATATGAACTTCACTTATATATTTTAGATTATGAATAAAATTATCATTGGAATTAGGCTTGGAAGAGTATCATTAAAATGTCATGCATGGCTAAAAAGGCGTTAAAGAAAAGCGCTTGTTGGGAGACAACCCAATATCTAACCCTACTGTTTTTGTGTGTTATCGTGATTATGATACTATATTAACTATGTATTATATGTTTTGTTTCAATATAGTGCCTAGTAAAGCCTTTGAGATGACTCGAAAGATGAGTAGAATTGATGCTTAACCAAAACATAGACTTTTGACTCCAGTACATGAATTTTCATTTTTTACTGGAGCGTGATAATGATATGAAACTTTTACACAGTATTAATATAATTTTTTTCAGGTTTTCCTAATGTTTCACAATTTTTTGAGATAGGAAAGATTGGTTACACTACAGATCTTCACAGACTATTCTGTTTTTGACAGATTCTGTTTTCCATGCATAGTTTGGTTGTTTTAGTGTTTCCATAGCTTATATTTAGCGGTATAAATTATGGGAATGATATAATACAGTAGGGATAATGTGGGAACAACTATGAATCTTGTCTTGACAGTACGTAAGTGAATTATTTATCTTTATTACACTAACCCTTCTCACAAAGTTCCGTTAAGTTTTATGTGATTGAAGTCTTCAAGTTTTGGGTAAGACACCGATATGAGGAGAACAAGGAGTGACAAGAACCTAAGCTTGGGTATGCCCAAGGCACCCCAAGGTAATATCCATGTAATACTCACATGCCTAAGCTTGGGTATGCCCCGGAAGGCATCCCCTCTTCCGTCTTCAACATTATCGGTATATCTTACTTAGAGCTATATTTTTATTCGTCACATAATATGTGCTTTGCTTGGATCGTCATTATATTTTGTAATTTTCTGTTAGTTGTTATTCATAATCTTGTTTTTCAATAAAAAGTTCCAAGAATTGTCTTAGGATGCTTGGATTGCATGTTTTGATGTGTGATGTGTAAAAACAAAAACTTTTGTTGTAGTGTTTGAATTTTCATATTTTACTTGAACATGGAACGTTTCTGAAATTTTTAAACAATGTTTTCATATAAATTATTTAGCATGTACTAAATGTTCATAATTATTTGAGTTATGGAAGTACATGGTTTTCATAGATTGCTACGGATTATTCTGATTGGACGGATTGCTGTCATAGTTTTGTTATCTACTTATCCTATAGTTTCCATAGCCTGTATTGGTAGATTTAAATTGTGGAAACGATAGTAAAACAATAGATGATGTTGAAAATTATTGTGCAACTTATCCTGGAAGTACATGAGGAGTTAATTTATTCTTATGTGTACGAACCTATCTCACGAGTTCTTTTCGAGTTTTGTGTGGATGAAGTTAATGAGAATAGGTGAAAACATGATATGAGAGGATTGAACGAGATACAAAATCTCAATCTTGGGGATTACCAAGGCACCACAAGTAACTATTTCAAGAATTATAAAGCATCTAAGCTTGGGGAAGCTATGCATCTCACCTCTCTTCACCAACAATTATCGGTTAGCCTATGTTGAACCTAAATTTTTATTCGTTCACATGATGCGTTCTGTTCTTGGAATATAATTTTACTTTGTTTTGATGTTTGAATAAAATCATTGGATATGAAGTTTTGAATAAGAGAGAGAGTCCTCACTTGGCTATTTAAACTAGTTGACTACTCATTTATCTTCACTTATATGTTTTGGAGTAGTTTTGTCATTTACTCTCGTGCTTCACTTATGTCATATGAGTAAATGGTTGAGTGAATTGAATATCATAAATATGAAATTATATATGTTTAATATTCTTACCCATGGAGAGTAATAACTTCACATATAAGAAATGTAGGTGGTAAAATTTATTGAAAGTTAGCAAACACCGGCCGCATTGGTCACTTGAACAATTCATGAAAGAATATTGAAGGAAGAGAGATTTCACATATAAATATACTATCTTGGACATCTACTATGATTCTGAATACCCATTAATTATTTTCGAACTTGAGCAAATTAGTTGAAGTTGGACAAGGAAGACAACGTAATGAGTTATGCTTGGGTATATTTGTATAGAAGTTATATTGTTATGGATCCTCCAACATGTGGTACTAGCTTAGGATCTTTTGCTAGCAAAAATTTGTAATAAGTAGAGATACTACTTGTGCATCCAAAACCCTTAAACCCATTTTCTTACCATGAGTGTCCACCATATCTACCTATGGATTGAATAAGATCCTTCAAGTAAGTTGTCATCGGTGCAAATAGCAATAAAAATTTCTCCTAAATATGTATGATCTTTTATTGTCAGGGAAAATAAGCGTTGTACGAACTTGTGATGGTAAAGAAATAAAGTGACGGACTGCATAATAAAGGTTGCTATCACAAAGGGCAATACAACGTGATGTTCTGTTACTTTAAGGGTTTGCACATCCAAAAATAAAAAGCACATGAAAACCTATGCTTCCCTCTACGAAGGGTCTATCCTTTACTTTCATGTATTTACTTTTCTGCAAGAGTCAATAGTATTCCTTGTTCGTTCAACCTCAATTATTATTTAGTTGGCAAGCATATATGGACATTCAAATATATTTGATCATGAGTTATTATTATTGACAATTATCTATATGATAAATAAGTTGGGAGGCGAAACTTTAAGCCCCTATAATTCTCTATGTTCGACAGATGTCATTTGCTCTAAAAATATGCTTTGAGTGTTAGCAATCATGGAAGACTATATGATAGTTGAGTATGTGGAATTTGCTAAATCAAAGCTCTTACATAGACCCTTACTGAAAATAAGATGAATTGCAATTGTTTGGTGACTGAAAGCATAGTTTGTTTGTTTTCAAGAAACTTTATGGTATATACTTTAACATGTGAATAGCTTGTTACTTCATCATGAGAAGTTTTATGAGATGAGCTACTATTTATGATATATAATGATGCTAGAATAAGTGTTTGGAACTATGATTGATCAAATTTATGCACTATGCTAGCATTCACACTTCATAAATTATTTCTTTTATCATTTACCTACTCGAGGACGAGCAGGAATTAAGCTTGGGGATGCTGATACGTCTCCAACGTATCTATAATTTATGAAGTATTCATGCCATGTTTACAATAATTCTATATGATTTTATTAGAACTAACCCGGACTGACGTTGTTTTCAGCAAAACTTCCATGGTGTCATTTTTTGTGCAAAAATAAAAGTTCTTGGAATGGGCTGAAAATTTACGGAGAATATGTTTGGAAAAATATAAAAAAACTGGAGCAAAAAGATACCGGAGAGGAGTCCCGAGGAGGCAACAAGCCACCAGGACACGCCCCCCTAGGGTGTGCCCCCTGGCTTGTGGGCCCCTCGGGAGTCCCCTTGACGTGATTCTAACGCCAAGTACTCCTATAAATCCAGAAACCCCCAGCAAGAAACCTAGATCAGAAGTTCCGCCGCCACAAGTCTCTATAGCCACGAAAAATCAATCTTGGCCCTCTCCGGCATCCTGCCGGAGGTGGTCACCATAACTGGAGATCATGGAGGAGGAAGTCGGAGGGGCCATCATCACCATGGAGGCCAAGGACCAGAGAGAGAACCCCTCCCCACCTAAGGGGGAGGCCATGGAGGAAGAAGCATAAGGAGGACACCCTCTTCCTCTCTCTATCTCTTGGTGGCACCGGAGTGCCATCGGAGGAACTATCGCCACGGTGATCGTCTTCATCAACATCACTTTCTTCATCATCGTCCTCGTATCTTTTCAGCAGTCCACTCTCCAGCATCCTGTTGTAATCCCCTACTTGAACAGGGTGCTTTATGCCACATATTATGATCCAGTGATGTGTTGCCATCCTATGATGTTTTGTGTAGATTTCCTTTGTCTTCGGGTTGATTGATGATCTAGATTGGTTTGAGTTGTATGTTTATTTTGGTGCTGTCCTATGGCGCCTTCCGTGCCGTCCACATGTGAAGGATTCCCGTTGTAGGGTCTTGCAATACATTCATGATTCGCTTATAGTGGGTTGCTAGAGTGACAAAAACTTAAACCCGTGTAAGGGGGTTGTTGCGTATGGATAAAGGGGAATTGATGCTTTAATGCTATGGTCAGGTTTTACCTTAATGATCTGTAGTAGTTGCAGATGCTTGCTAGAGCTCCAATCATAAGTGCATATGATCCATGTAGAGAAAGTATGTTAGCTTATGCCTCTCCCTCATATAAAATTGCAATAATGATTTCCGATCTTGTTAACAATTGCCTAGGAAAATTCCGCACACCTACCCATCATTATTCCACACTCGCTATTTGCAATATATTCTAACTTTATGATAACAACACCTATTTTTATATTTTAGTTCTTCGATATCATGCAATGCTATTCTGTTCATACCCACAATGTAGTTTTATTTATCGTTTGGAGTTGGAAGCAAGCGTTCGACGTACGTAGAGTTGTATCAGTGATAGATAAGATTTGAGAGAATATTGATCTTCCCTTTAGCTCCTTGTCGGTTCGACACTCCATACTTATCACTTCCACCTTTGGAAATTGCTACGATGATTCCTTGCACTTGGGGATTATCAGTAATCATGCCATGAATATCACCATAATTATTTGCTTTTCTATCCATTGCACAATAGTAATTTATTTACCCATCATTGCTATGCTCATGCAAGAGATGCCACTAGTGAAAGCTATGGTCCCTGGGTCCATCCACTTTGTATAACTAAAGACCTAATTTACTCGTTACAATTTATTTAGTTCTATTTTTATGTAATTTATCTATCTACCAGTATCCGAATTAATCCTTCCAATTAACGAGTACAAGGGGATTGACAAGCCTCTTGTCCCCGTTGGCTGCATGTATTTTTGTGTGCGGGTGACAGTACGTTCGACCCTTCATTGGCATAGTCTCCTATTGGTTTGATAAACTTTGGTTCTTAATTGAGGGAAATACTTTCTGCTACTATACTACATCACCCTTCCTCTTCGGGGAAATCCCAACACCTATCACAAGTAGCACATGCGACTGCGAGTTGTCCAACATCTAAATATACGTCTATTGGGTGTACAACTCCTGCTGGGAGTCGTGCACTTGCCCGTCTTGTTATCCACTACCATCTGGATCATATTCATACGCGCCTCCTCCACATCCACTATTGTGCCTGGCTGGGACATTCCATCAATTAGAAACTAGGCAGCGATGGGCGTGGAAGAAGACATCCGCGAACGGACAAGAGTGGGCTATTGCAACTCCGTGAAATTGTACTCCCCATTGAGGTCGATATTGTACACGATGTGGTGGTTAGGTGTCATGGTAGGCGCAGGATTCTTCCACAGATCAAGCTTCATGGCAGCCAAGAACTATGGTGGCATCTTCTGTGCTAGCCAGGGTGGAGGCGAATGCACGACCTGCACCCGCCGAGTCGCACACTTATCGGCCACTGCCAAAGGATCCTCCCTCTTCCTTCGTTTGCAGAAATGAGAAGTGTGTTTCACTTTGCAGATATGAAGGCTAGTTCAGCAACTGGGCTGGATGGCCTTCTAGTCGCCTTGTTTCGGAAGTTTTGTGTGCTACTGTAGCTCATTATCATGCCGATGTTTCATGAATTATATATTGGAAGTTGGACATGCCCCCCTAAACTATGGTGTCATCATATTGATGTGTAGATACCGATATCTCATACTTTTCCCATCACAGTGATTAATGTGATCCACTAGATTGCCTTGAAGGTGTGTGCGACATGGTTTATGCTGTTGGTAGAATGCCTCTCCCACCCTTGCTACTAGGCTTTACAGAAGGGGTGAAAGGATGTGGAAGTCGCCTAGAGGGGGGTGAATAGGCACTTTAAAATAATTACGGTTTAGGCTTGAAGAAATGCGGAGTAAAACTATCGTTTCATTCGACAAGCACAAAACCAAAAACAACTAGGCTCACCTATGTGCACCAACAACTTATGCTAAGAAAGATAGACAACTAAGTGATATCAAGATATATAACAAGAAACAATATGGTTATCACAAAGAAAAGTGCATAAGTAAAGGGGCTCGGGTAAGAGATAACCAAGGCACGCGGAGACGACGATGTATCCCGAAGTTCACACCATTGCAGATGCTAATCTCCGTTCGGAGAGGTGTGGAGGCACAATGCTCTCCAAGAAGCCACTGGGGCCACCGTAATCTCCTCACGCTCTCGCACAGTGCAAGATGTCAGGATTCCACTAAGGGACCCTTGAGGGTGGTCACCGAACCCGTACAAACAAGGTTGGGCCAATCTCCACAACTTGATTGGAGGCTCCCAACGACACCACAAAGCTTCACCACAACGGATTGTGGCTCCGAGATGACCTCAAATGCTCGGGGCAATCTCCAGAACATAATTGGAGACCTTGAAGCTTGCCTGGAGCTTTGCACCACAATGATTGAACTCCGAGGCACCACCAACTGTCTAGGGCGCCAAAGCACCCAAGAGGAACAAGCTCTAGGGTGCTCAAACACCTAAGAGTAATAGCTTCTCAACTTCTCACTTCCACGTTTCACCATGGAGAACTCAAACCGATGCACCAAATGCAATGGCAAGGGCACACAGAGTGCCCAAGTCCTTCTCTCCCAAATCCCACCAAAGAAACTAATGCGAGGGAGGGAAATGAGAGGAAGATCGAAGAGGAACACGGAGAACTCCAAGATCTAGATCCAAGGGGTTCCCCTCGCTTAGAGGAGAAAGTGATTGGTGGAAATGTGGATCTAGATCTCCTCTGTCTTTTCCATCAAGAACTAGCAAGAATCATTGGAGGGATTGAGAGTTAGCAAGATTGAAGAAGGTCAACAATGGGGGAAGAACACGAGCTCAAAGGATGAGGTTCAATGGGGAAGAAAACCTCCTTTTATATGTGGGAAAAAATCCAACCGTTATCCGCACCCTCAGCCCCGCTCATCGCGGTACTACCGCAGACGACCACGGTACTACCACAAGTGCTTGCGGTACTACCGCTGCTACATGCAGTACTACCGCTCACACGGAAGTATCAGACTCAGGCTGATTGCACTAGGTAGCTAGCGGTAGAACCGCCGGAGCGGTACTACTGCGATCCCATGCGGTAGTACCACATGGTTGGAAGAGATTGGCACTTGGAGATGCACGGAAGTAAAAAAAATTACTTCCGTGCCTACCTACGCTAAGGGCGAAGTTGTGAAAAAGTCCAGCACGGTAGTACCGGAAGTCATTTGCGGTACTATTGCCCGAGGGGCAGAAGTAAAAAATTAATTCCGTGCAACTTGTGAGGGAAGAAGTAAGAAATTACTTCCGTGCCACTTGCGGTACTACCACTCTGAGGAGCGGTACTACCGCTATCCACTGTACTGTAGCACCTACAACTACTCGGCTAGGAAAACGGAAGGATACAGTCAAAACCAGAACTGCTACAACTTCTGCAAATGAGCTCCGAATTGAGCAAACTCAAGCTTGTTGGATTCAAGTTGACAAGAGCTATCCAACAGCAATGAGAAACCTCTTTCAATGAAAATGCCAAAGGTAGAGAGATGATAAACCTCTTTAAATGAAGAATCGTCAATAACTCCAACATCGAAAACATCATAGAAGATGCATATGGACTCCGTTTTCGATGAACTTGAGCTTGTCATGAAGTTGACCATAAGCTCAAGAAACCTCAAAGACAAAAACCAACCAAGAACCAAGAAAGATGATGATGACAATAATGCATTGGTTTGAGCTATCAATGAACGATACGATCAAGCTACTCACTTGAGAGCCCCCTTGATAGCACGACTACCTACCCTATAACCTAGTATCCCAACTACCACTATGAGACCGGTAAAATAGAAAACCCTATCAATATCAAACCTTAGCCTTGCGCATAGTCCACTTGAGCTAGATGATGACGATCTTGACTTTCTCAAGATGGACCACCTTTCTTGATTGTGTTGGCTTGATGAAGACTAGATGATTGCTCCCCCATACTCCACCGTGATGCTTCACTTGAACTTGCACACCACAACCTTGATAACGATCACCACTTGATGCCATCTTCCATGGGTTGTATGGGATCTTCCTATTGATGCAATCCCATGGAAATATGCCTAACCCCACAAAGAACTCTCACAAGGAACATGGGTTAGTACACAAAGCGTAATGGATAGTGCTTACCATACCATGGGATCACTTGATCCCTCTCAGTACATCTTGCATGCTTTGTGTGTTGATCACTTGATTCACTCTTTGACTTAGTCTTGATCAACCTTGTATCTTATCTTCTCTCTTCATAAATATGATGTCTTGAAGGTAATCATGAATGCTCACACAATCTCCTTCTTCAAGACATGCTTGCAATAAGCTCAACTCTCACATGACCAATCTTTGGATAAACCTTGAATACCACCTTGGTCATCATATAAACTCCTTGAAACCCAACATATGGACTTCAAGAAGTGCCTATGGACAAATCCTTCGAATATAACTCAAGGCAACCATTAGTCCATAGGGGTGTCATCAATTACCAAAACCACACATGGAGAAATGTGCTCTTACAAGGGGCGTTGTATACATTATGGGATCCTAACTCTTCATGAAATCATACATGAAGTCAAGATACAACACAAGAAAGACATTGTACTTCACATGGATGTCCAAAGTCATATGCTTGCCTTGGATTCTCTTTCCTCCCCTTAGTCCTTCAGCGGAGGGAGTTGGATGACCGTTGGTGTTCATGGATCACAATTGATGAAGATTAGGAATGCAATGATTAATATTAATGGCAAAGTTGGACCATATTTTAGGTTTTCACACAGGGTGAGGCACGAGGGTCCTATCTTATCCTCTCCTCCTCAACCATGCGGTTGACGCCCTTGCGTCCATCCTGGATAAGGTAGCATGCTCAACCACATCTCTTGTGTGGTTGAGTGTATCATCCGTAGAGGTGGGGATACTCATGTTAAGTATGTATATGACACCATGATCATGGTGAAGGGATCAATTTTGGGGGTATGTTTGGCACTGAGATCAATTTTGATAAAAGCGAGGTGGTGGTGTGAGGGTTCTTTGCCGACAATTAGCAACGGATTGCAGACACCCTTAATTGCAAGTTTTCCTCCTTCCCCTTTGCTAAAACTAGGGATGTCAGTGTCTCACTCATGAATACCCATACGGGATTTTCACCCGCTTATAGGGAGGGTGGCCTATAGGTCTACGCCATGGTGCGTCTGATTTACGTCCAAAGGAATTCAATCTGTGCTTGTTGACTTATGCATTTTTAGTCTCTGCATGTATATAATGGGGATGCATATTATCCTGGAAGGTCTACATAGATCCTTTGATAAGAAAATATTGCACTTTTTCTCGCAGGCGATTGAAGGACTGCAAAAATACAAAATGCTCTATTGGACAAATATCTACTTGCCCAAGGACCTGGGAGGCCTAGGTCTCCCCGCATTCCGTCGTATGAACATGGCCCTTATGTTGAGATGTGTTTAGTGAGTCCTCAACGAGTACGATGGACCGTATGTAGCTTATAAAGAAAAATACTGACATGCATGTCCTTGACTGTCAAATGAGCGTATGAATCGGTCTCAGTTCTAGAAGGCAATTCAATCAATTAGGAAAAAGATTTGTGTTGGGCCCTATATCTCCGTAGGGATTGCAGGTGGGACTTTCTTTCGGCCTGGCCCTTTGTGTGGATGGATCTATGTTATGTGGGCATATCTCAGAGTTGTTAGCTGTCTATGCAAACATGTTAGTCTCATCGGCAGCGCATAATGGGGTTTAGAATGTCTTGTTTTGTTGGTCATTTGGACAGGTGGAAACTATTTCTTGGACACGCCTTCGGGCGACTCTTCCAACTTTGCTTCTCGAATATCCGAATGCTATATCTTGGTGTAGGATCAAGAGAGGCGTGTCTAGAGGGGGGTGAATAGACTACTGGCAGGATTTTAAAACCTAACCTTTTCCCAAGTTAATTGGTTGGCTGATTTTAACAAATTTAGCAACTCTAGCAACTCTAACAGCCCTACACATGCATGTCTACAAGTATGGCAGCGGAAAGTAAAGACATTGCACATGTAAGTAAAGAGATGGGTTAAGAAGATCAAACACAATAAGAGATGCAAGGATTTTCCCTATGGTTCCGATAGGTGGTGCTATTGTACGTCCACATTCAAGGAGTCTTCAACCCACAGAGGGTAACGGTCAAGAGAGTCCACGGAGGGCTCTACCCATGGAGGGTTCCACGAAGAAGCAACCTTGACTATTCCATGCGGCTTTCGTCCATGAAGGACTAGCCTCACTACGGGCAGATCTTCATGAAGAAGGCGATCTCCTTGCCCTTACAAACTTCTTGCTTCACTCCACAACACGAAGTAGGAGGCTCCCAAGCGACACCTAACCAATCTAGGAGGCACCACCGCCCAAAAGGTAATAGGCTTGGTAATGACGATGAACTCCTTTCTCTTGTGCTTGAAGATGATAGACTCCTCAACACAAAATATCTCTCATAGATTTGGCTTGGCAGAAGAGATGGGATTGGTGGAAAGCAACTTGGGGAGGCTAGAAAACAAGGTCCATATGGTTGGAATGGAAGATTTTGACCTCAACACAAGGGTAGGTGGTTCTCTCTCACAAAACTGAGTAGGATAGGTATGGAATAGTTCTGAGTGCTTCTCTTTCGAGTGGGTGGTGGTGAACGGGTATATATAGGCATCCCCAAAAATGCAACCGTTACACACAATAAGTCATACTCGGTGACACCGATGAGTAAATCTCGGTGGTACCGATGTAACAAAAAGTGGCAACTTTTGAATCTCAGAGGGACCGATATATATCTCTCGGTCGCACCGACAGGGTGACCAACAGTCAGATTTACCAGTCTCGATGACACCGATTCACCATTCTCGGTCGGGCCGAAAATGTGAACTTGCGTAACAGAAGGTTGGCAACCCAACTCGATGGCACCGAGTGCAATGTCGGCTGCACCGAAGTGTTAGGGTTTGGAACTCGGTGGCACCGGGATGGGAAAGTTGGTTGCATAGATTTGGCATCTTTGGCTTAGGACAGACTTTGGTGGGAAAGTATGTGGATGTTTTGGTGACTGTCACTTGTGCACATTTGAGCATATTGTTCACCACCAAAACTTTACCCCCTTTTAATAGTATTGGCTTTCCTATAGACTCAAAGTGATTTCTCACAGATGTAAAATGTAGAGTCCTTGAGTCTTGAAGCTTGGCCAACCTATTTCCTTGAGTCTTGGGGTAATTACACAATATCCTCAACCTTTTTGCCAACTCAAATCTTCATGAACCATTATATGAAATATACTAGATAAAGGTGTTAGTTCAAGAGACAATGTATGTTGTCATGAATTATCAAAACCACCAAGGGAGCATATTGTGCTTTAAATCTCCCCCTTTTTGGCAATTGATGACAACATACAATCAAAGCTTCAATTAAAGATATGCATGGATGCAATGAAGACTTTGAGAAACACATGACCTAGATTTGCTTCTCCTAAATGTGTGCTGTCCTTTAAAGGATATTTGCTTTGGAATGCATGGACACACAAATGGATGGAAGGGACATAAGTGTCAGTTGTATGTTGGCTATATTCATCAATATATGTGAATTAGATGTATATCCTTGATCAAGACTTCACTCTTGCAAAGAATATGTGCAAGGAGCAAGAGATCATGTTGATCAAAGATATGATGCATATACTTACCTTTAGTTCTTGAGCATTCCATTAGTAGAGACACACTTGAGAAAACAATGTTAGGAAATACAAGATTATTCTACTAAGAAAAAGCAAATAGAACTCAAAGATACCAAGATATGGAGAACATATAAAGTATGATAATCCTTAAGATTAATAAGTATCCCCCTTTGGCATAAATTGTTTAGAACTTTCTTCCCTTTAGATATGGAAATAGTAGTTCATCCTCTCCCCCTGAATCTCAGCATGTAGATATTGGGATTGGATAGGGTGAGAAAAGTAAGATATCAAAGGATTACTTGAGACTTCTCCAAAAGTGGTTTTCTCCCCCTACATTGTCGTTCTTCTCCTTGATTATATAAGTGTGAACTTTTGATGTTTTCCTCAACCCCTAAATCATATCTCCCCCTTTGCATAAGCATGTGACTCGCCCTTTAGCATGAACCTTTGATATTCTCCCCCTTTGGCTAAATTACCAAAAAGGTCAAACTTGGGAGTAGTGACAGGGATCATTGACAAGGTAGGGATAATGGAGATCAAGGGTCATTGAAAGTAGGGTTCATGGAAAGACTAAGGGAACCATTGAATGTAGATTCTCTCCCTTTGGCAAATGTGAGGTTTCTTCCCCTTGGAGCTAGGGATCCTTGAATAATGAATTTCTCCCCCTAAGAGTTGTTTGTTCTTCTCCCCCTGAATTTTTTTTGAGAAGGGATCATAGAAAGAACAAGGTTATCTTGTAAACATAAAACAAAGTAAACTATTGATGTCTACTACACAACTTTATTCTTGTAGACATGTGTTGGACCTCCAAGCATAGAGTTTTGTAGGACAGTAATTTTTTTACCTCAAGTGGATGACCTAAGGTTTATCAATCTGTGAGAGGTGCGGGATGAAGATGGTCTCTCTCAAACGACCCTGCAACCAAATACAAGAAATATCTTGTGTCCCCAACACACCCAATACAATGGCAAATTGTATAGGTGCACTAGTTCGGCAAAGTGTAATATGGATGGTAGAAATATGTTTTTATATTCTGAATAAATAAAAACAACAAGGTAGCGAATAACAAAAGTGAGCACAAACGATATTGCAATGATTCAAAATGAGGCCTAGGGTCTGTACTTTTGCTAGTGCAATCTATCAACAATGCTAACATAGTTGGATCATATAACCATCCCTCAACGTGCAATGAAGAATCACTCCAAAGTTCCTATCTAGTGGAGAAAATAAGAAGAAATTGTTTGTAGGGTACGAAACCACCTCAAAGATAGTCTTTCCGTTCGATCTATCCTAGAGTTCGTACTAAAATAACATAAGCTATTGTTTCCAATCGATCTAATCAAGAGTTCATACTAAAACAACACCAGATAATTTCAGATTCATAATACTCAATCCAACACAAAGAACATCAAGGAGCGCCCCAAGATTTCTTTCGAAGAAACAAAGACAAGAACGTGCATCAACCCTTATGCATAGAGGTCGGGACCGTGATCCTAAGTCATATGAATCCAGACTATAACATATCACATCACTTTGCGGCCTCACGCACGGTAAGCTCCACGGCTGCAGCCTTACCTTAGCCGGGACTGTTTGCGTCTTTTGGCTCATGTACATGAACATGTTGCTGGCAATCAAACGACAGAGAACCCGGGCCGACATGACTAGTCATAGAACCCAAGTGGCACATCCGTACGGAAACATGCATACGTAACCCAACAATGGACGTGTCGGCCTCAAGCGTGTGTAGATGAGTCATAGCAAGCTACAAGGACTCCATTACGCCGTGAGACATAAATGCCATCGCAGCATGTAGACGAGTCGTAGCAGGCTATAGGGACTCCATTACATTGCGAGACATTTCCCCGAAGGGACAAACACAACAGAAAAGAAGGATATATGGCGGTCAATCAATGTGTCCGGAGCAGTAGCAAGCTACCATGGCTCGGTGGAAGCACAAAGAGGTAGTTTCCCGTAAAGAGTACTACTAAAGGCACACGACTAGGTGTCGGATCCCATACATACCGTTGCACGTCACTCGTATGCACGACATGCCTGATATGCATAGATACAACCATGGCATCACAACATAACCATACAACAACTTTTATTTAAGAGGCTTAGACGAGCCTTGGATAATATGTTCTTATAGGTAGGGGTCACATGACCCGAGACTCAAGTCATACAAACAAGTTCATACAAACCAAGCGGAAGCATAAAGTTGTCTGAGTATAGACAGATGAAAGGGCAAAAAGGCACATGGCCTGACTATCTACAGCCCGCCACAGGGCATAGGTCGTAGCTGGGACACCAGCTATTTAGTATTGTCGACATCTAGAAAGAACCCACCTAATGGGTCCTGGGTCTCATCTGCAACATTTATTAGGCAAACGTGAGTACAAACGTACTCAGCAAGTCTTTAAAACAGACCTAGTCTATTCATGCTCATGTATCAACAAGGGGAGTGGTGGAGTTTATGCAGCAATGCCAGCTTTGACTCATGGCTAACCTATACTACACAATTTTAACTCTTTTTTAAAATTTTAGATATTGCACACGAGTCCACTAACTCCATGACAATACACCACCATGGATTCACTTCCCTCTCCAGAGAGAGTGCCATCCATGGTACTCACACTTGTCTTGATATTTGTATGAGTATCCATTTGATTATCTATGAATAGCATAAGTTATCCAAGTAGTCCATATCCGAGGACGCAGCTATTGGAATAGTTTCATACCCTACAGGGGTGTGCTTCTTTACACACGCTCTCGCCACTTATCGTTGTGTGCTCTTAAAAACATGCACCTCGGCAACCGTCAAGCGGAAGCCCAGGGAGGGAGTCGGCCATGACCGTCAATCACATAAGACCTCTAGTCCAGGCTATCGCCTATTTGAGACTAAACCCGCATGGAAGTCCGGCCGAAGTTTCCGCTACGGCCCCAAACGATGTGCGCAGGGTTCCCAAGCCCACCATTCGGGTGACCCTTGGTACACCGTGCCACTGCCTACCGTGTCGTAGCCCACCCCTAGGGTCAGCGCTACGCACGGCCTCCAGCATGCTATAAACACCAAAAACTACTTGCAACTCCTGGACTAAGGACTAAGCGACTGATAAGTCGAGAGGGGTCGAGTTACCGGAACCCAATGTGTGGTAGTAACTATTCTTGGATCACAAACACAAAACTCAGGTCCTAAGAACATTCCCAATGAGACAACCCGCTATGTACTCCTACATAGCCTCTGATTGCTACCTTTTTACCAAATCAGGTTCATCATAAGCTTATCACATCGGAACAACAATGTTTCACTCCAGTTCATCACCCAGAAGAATCAGACCTGACACAACTCTAAGCATAGCAAGCATCGTAGGCAAAGTAAGGTAAGCACATCATTGCACAAGCATCTACCAGGTATGCTAGGTTGCAAGGTTTAGCTATTTACTATGACAATTAAAGGTCATGCAAAAGAATAGGTTCTTCTACCGTGTATGACATACATATGAGCGTTTGTCCTAATACAATAAACAAGAGCAGGAGCAAGAGAGTGGGATGTTATCGGAACGATCAAGGGGGTTGCTTACCTTGCTGGGTAGCGTGAAGGTTCTCTCCTTTGATGGAATACTCGGGGCTATCCTAAAAAGCAGGGCCTATAGCAATGCAGATAAATAGCATTCAATACATGCAAGTGCAACAACATGATGCATGATCATGGCATGGTAGCATGTCTGGATGAGCTAATGCAACTACTGTCAAAGTTAATTTGAAGTGAGTTTGAATATAGGTTCAAAATTGTTCTTCATTTCAAATTCCATACGCTAACCTATTAATAAATGTCAAGGTTCATCTAAATAGGTTGCTCTAACATGCATGATAATAGCACTATTGGATTCATTGGATTTTTCTGATAATTTTTCATATATAAATTATTTTCATATGATTTATATATTAATTTATATGAATTTTTAAAGTTTTAAACAATTTCTGGAATTATTTTAAAACTGGAAAATGAAATATGACATCAGCTGGTCGGCTGAACAGGCCAGGTCAAACCTGACGTGCAGGACCCGCACGTCAGTGACACAGGCCTAAATCCCGCGCTAACCAGGGGTTTGACCTACCTCAGGGCCCACTGGTCAGTGACTCGGGCCTAACTAATCAGGGGGATTAGCCCCTGATGGTCGGCCACGTCGGCGCCCACCGGAGCGGGGCCGGCGGCGACCAACAGCACGACGGCGACCCGCCGGAGTTGCGCCTCCGGCGACCATTTGGCGCGCGGAGGGCACCGGGAGGTAGCCCGTGCACGCGCGCATCCAATGCTGCGGCTGAGGGGGCTCGGGGGCCACCGGAGCTATGGCCAGCGATGACCCAAGCGGCGGCGAGCTATGGGCAGCAAGGGGAATGGCACCTACAGCAAGCGAGAGGCCGCTAGGGGAGGGGGAAACGGAGCAGGGGCTCACGACGGGGTTGCTGGGGGAAACAACGAACTCGGGGACGCGCAGACGACCTCGAATCGCCGGAAGGAAGCTTCGGCGGCCTGCGGGGAAGAAACGGTGACGACATGTCGTGGAGGGCTCCCGGCATGGACTGGCCTCACGGGGAGGACGAGGAGGTCGCGGCGATGCTTTTGGCAGGCTCAGAAAGGCGCGGAGACGAGCTCGGCCATGGCAGAGCAGATGAGGAAAGAGAGCGAGGGAGAGAGCACGAGGGAGAGAGGGAGAGGAGAAGGTGGCCACGGCGAGGAGACCTCGCGCTGGTGCTCTCCCAGCCCTCCAGGGTGGCAGCCACGTAGGGAGGAGGTGGCCAGCGTGTGCCCGCGTGCGGCGAATACACGCCCCTGTCCTCCTGTCGAGAGGACAGGGATTACTGGACATGGGCCAGATGGGCCGGTTCCCCCTGGGCCTCCTCTTTTTTTTCTGTTTTTCTATTTCTGACATTATTTTTATTTTATTTTCAGGTACAATTGCTTTGATAAAATATCCCAATTATTTTATAATATCAAGTTTGAATATTTCAAACTCCAATAAAAATTTCAGGATATTTTGAAATATAAAATAATGATAATGCTTTACTTGGCATTTTCAAAGGCTTTATCATTTATTTTTAAATTGCTATAGTTGTCCAAATATTTAAAATGGTCCCTGATATATTCATGTCCATATTTATCAGACATAGGGAACATTTTGTATTGTCATATTGAGTTTGTTGAGTTTTCACAAACTTTCAATTAATTTGATTCCAATGTGAGCATGGGGTTTCTTTTACTCCCCATTTCATGTTGATGCAAAATTGAAACATGATGCACACACATGATATCCTATGACATCTAGCTAGGGATGTGACAACTCACCGCCACTCAAAGGAATCTCGTCCTGAGATTTTGAAGTCGTTGGAAAGAGCACAGGGTACTCTAGTCGAAGACGATCTTCTCTTTCCCATGTAGCCTCCTTTTCAGAATGGTGTGACCACTGAACCTTGAGAAATTTGATGTTCCGACGCCGAGTGGTATGCTCAGCTTGATCAACAATATGAACAGGGTATTCTCGATATGTAAGGTTATCTTGGAGATCAAGCGCTTCGTGGTCTACTTCACGGACAGGGTCCGAGAAGCAACGCCTGAGTTGCGAGACGAGGAAGACATCATGAACCTTGGAAAGATGCGGCGGAAGTTCCAATTGGTAGGCAACCTCCCCTCGTTTAGCAAGAATGCGAAAAGGTCCAATGTAACGAGGAGCCAACTTGCCCTTGATACCGAATCGATGGGTACCCTTCAGAGGCGTAACCCGAAGGTAAGCCTTCTCGTCAACTTCATAGGTCACAGCCTTATGATGGAGATCATATTGGCTCTTTTGACGAGATTGGGCTGTTTTCAACTTTTCACGAATAATGCGAACTTGCTCCTCTGCATCCTGGATCATATCCGGGCCAAAGAGTTGCCTCTCTCCGGTTTTTGACCAATTAAGAGGTGTTCGACACCTTCATCCATAGAGAAGTTCAAAAGGGGCTTTGCCCAAGCTTGATTAATAACTATTGTTATATACAAATTCGGCAAATGGAAGACATTTCTCCCAATTCATACCAAAGGATATAACACAAGCTAGGAGCATGTCTTTGAGAATTTGATTGACTCGCTCAACTTGACCACTTGATTGCGGGTGGAAAGCAGTGCTAAAGGATAGATGAGTCCCCATAGCGGTTTGAAAACTTTCCCAGAATCGGGAAGTAAAGGTACTTCTGTGGTCTGAGTTAATCTCCAAAGGAACACCATGAAGACAAACTATTCGAGAAACATATAACTCCGCTAGCTGACTAGCAGTTATACTCTCCCGAACAGGAAGAAAATGAGCCACTTTTGAAAGGCGGTCGATGACCACAAAGATAGCATTATTCCCTCTCTTAGTCCTGGGAAATCCGGTAATGAAATGCATACCGACCTTATCCCATTTCCATTTAGGGATAGCTAAAGGTTGAAGGGTGCCAGCATGCCTTTGATGTTCTGCTTTCACGCGACAACAAACGTCGCAATTAGCAATGAACTGAGCAATTTCTCTCTTCATCCTAGTCCACCAGAACCTCTGGCGTAGGTCCTGATACATCTTGGTACTACCCGGATGAATTGTGAGAGGAGAATCATCAGCCTCCTTAAGGATCAACTATCGTAGATGTTGCTTCTTCGGGATCACCAAGCGGTTCTCAAAGAAGACAACACCCCGATCATCTTCCGAGAAGCATCTAACATTACCCTTCTTAATGTTTTTCTTGATCCGAGATATCCCGGCATCATGCTTCTGAGCTTCTATAATTTGATCCATAAGAGTAGGTTTCGCCACCAGGTTAGATAGGAATCCTTGAGGAACAATGTGAAGTTTTAACTTCCGAAATTCCTCATGGAGAAGTGGTTGACCTTGTTGTAACATCAGGCTGTTACAATAAGACTTATGACTTAGTGCATCAGCCATCACATTGGCTTTTCCTAGGGTGTAAGTTATCCCTAAGTAGTAACATGTAATCAACTCAACCCACCGTCTTTGCCTGAGATTCAAATCCGGCTGGGTGAAAATATATTTCAGACTTTGGTGATTAGTGTAAATTTCGCAACGATTACCCAGAAGGTAATTTCGCTAGGTTTTCAGTGCATGGACCACAGGTGCAAGCTCAAGATCATGTGTTTTATAATTATCCTCATGTGGACGCAACTGTCGAGATCCGTATGCAATCACATGACAACCTTGCATGAGAATGCAACCTAATCCTTGTCGTGAGGCGTCGCAATAGATAACAAAGTCCTTAGAGAAGTCTAGTGGTACCAGAACGGGAGCAAAGGTTAGTCGTCTTTTCAATTCCTGAAAACTGTGCTCGCATTGTGGAGTCGACTCGAACTTTTTATCTTTCTTGAGGAGTTCATTCAGAGGTTTGTTAACCTTGGACAACTTCTCAACAAAGCGGCGACAATAGCTCGCTAAGCCAAGGAAACTCCGAACTTGCTTAACTGATTTAGGTTGAGTCCAATCAAGGATGGCCTAAACTTTCTCGGGATTGACAGCAATACCTTTACGAGAGATCACATGGCCTAGATAGGTCACTTCTGGCAACCAAAATTCACACTTGGAGAATTTGGCATACAGACAGTGCTCTTGAAGTTTCATCAATACCAGCCTTAGATGCTCAACATGTTCCTGTTCGTTCTTCGAGTAGATGAGTATGTCGTTGAGGTAAACCACGACGAATTTATCTAAATACTCCATGAAGATCGAATTCATCAAGCGAGAGAAGGTGACTGGAGTGTTGGTTACACCGAAGGACATGACGGTGTACTCGTATTGGCCATAACGAGTAACAAAAGACGTTTTTGGAATGTCCCCATTTTTTGATTCTGATTTGATGGTATCCCAACCCTCAAATCCATTTTGTAAAAGACAGAGGATCCAGCGAGTTGATCATACAAATCGTTGATCCTGGGGAGCGGATACTTGTTCTTAATGGTGACCAGATTCACTGGCCGATAATCCACAACCATCCGATCCGATCCATCCTTCTTCTTGACGAAGAGGACGGGACAAGCCCAAGGAGAAGAACTAGGATGGATGAAACCTTTCTTCAAATCCTCATCGAGTTGAATTTTAAGTTCGGCTAGTTATAAGGGTGCCATCTTATAGGGTCTTCTGGCTATTGGGACAGTCCCTGGAATGAGCTCTATCACAAACTCAACATCTCTTACAGGAGGAATTCCTGGAAGTTCTTCTGGAAAGACATCCAGAAAATCACGGACTACTGGAATATCTTCTAATTTTGGAAGAGGGCTAGCATTGAGGGAATAGAGTTTGCACTTGGTTGTTCGAGTAGAGACATTAACTATCTCACCCGATGGATGTGTAAGTTGAACATAGTGGGCTTTCATCCAATCCATGCCTAAGATGATATTGATGTCCGAAGACTTGAGGGCTATCAAAGATGGTAGGAAGACTATCCCATCCACCAGAATCTCATTATCATGGCTCACTCTAGAAGTTTGCCACTTTGAACCAGGAGTCTAAACTACTAAAGGAGTAGGCATACCACAAAAAGACATGTTATGCCACTGTGCATAACTTTCTGAGATGAAAGAATGAGATGCCCCAGTATCAAATAGAACAGATGCTGGATGACTATTGACAAGGAGCATACCTAGGATAACATCAGGATCCTCAAGGGCTTCCTCAGCAGAAACATAGTTCACTCGTCCACGAGCAGGAGCTGGCTTCACGTAGAAGGCTTTTCTCGGCTTCCCACGTCCAGCGGGCTTAGCATTGCTCTGAGGACAATCACGAGAGTAGTGTGTCGGTTCCCCACATTTGTAGCAGACCACGGTGGCATGGGTAGCAACATTGACAGGCGGACCTCCAAATGGCCTGGCTGTAGGGTTGGGCTGAGCTGGGCGAGGCGCCTGGAAGGATGGCCTCGCAATGTATCTTGGCGGCAGAGCTGTGTTGGGCACCCACACCCGACGTTTGTTGGAGCCTGAGCCAGATGCGGGGCTGAAGTCACGGTTGTGCTTTCTCGTGGCCTCATAGTCAGTCTGTCCAGACTCGGCATTGATAGCCTTGTTGACTAGAGCCTGGAAGGATGTGCACTCATGCAGGCGCAGATCTCGGCAGAGCTTAGGATTGAATCCCTTGCGGAACCTAGCCTGCTTCTTAGCATCGGTTGAAACTTCCTCCGGAGCATAGCAAGCAAGATTGCCGAACTCACGGCTATAGACATCCACGGATAGTCTGCCCTGGGTGAAAGCACAGAATTCCTCTCTCTTGCGATCCATCAACCCTTCCGGGATGTGATGGGTACGGAATGCCGCACTGAATTCTGCCCAAGTTGGTGCGAGGCCTGCGGGACGCATGGCTTCATAATTTTCCCACCACAGGTT
Organism: Hordeum marinum; assembly: GCA_022496015.1. Classification (NCBI taxonomy): domain Eukaryota; kingdom Viridiplantae; phylum Streptophyta; class Magnoliopsida; order Poales; family Poaceae; genus Hordeum; species Hordeum marinum. Next base: position 221,148,129 of record CM039672.1, read on the forward strand.
GGCGGGTCCTTCCAGAAAGTAGGTAGCAAAGGTCACCTTGTTGGCCTCGGATACATTGGCAGCCCGGATCTTGCGGAACATGCTGGTCAGCCAGTCATCCACGTCGAGTGGATCGACCGAATGATGATACTTAGGTGGGCACAGCATGATGAAATCACCGAGTGACATGCCATCATTGTGATCATTGCGGGGAGCACATGTTGTGTTCTGCTCAATTCGTTCCAGCAACCTGTTGGTCTCTCTCTTTTTCCTTTCAGCTTCGAGCATCACTTCTGCCAAAGAAGGCGCATGTGGCAGGTCCTCTTGACTTGGTTGGCTTCCCTCGCCCTGCTCGGGGGCAGGCACGGGGTTATTCCTAGTTGCCACCATCCTGGGAAAACAAACCCACAGCTTAGCCATAGCGGACATCAACACAAAGACATGAGATAAGGTATGTACTGGACAACTTGCCATGCAGGGTAAACACCCAAACAACATGGTAATAACAACTGCCATATGAACACCATGATTCATACACACCATGACAAACTTCAGTACAAGCCCAAGCTGAATACAAACTATAGAGAGATGACACAACTCATCAGAGGCATTACAAGCTTCCTATACATGATCTATCTACACCTCCGGGACTCAACTCTTAACCTCAATCATATCCCACAAGACACGCAGGACTGTGGCGATACGACTACTAACATACTAGTACTAACATCCACGTACTCAAGCATCACCGTAGAATGCCTCATAAAGGTTACCCCCGTGACCTAGGAGCTGAACCTGAGGATCTGGAAACACTCTAGCCTGTGATCCCTAGAAACCGTAAGGACACGGATGTGGCCTTGGTCCCCTTGTTGGCGGCAACAGCGGTCATCGAAGGCGGGTGATGCCTCCAACATTGGGCCAGTCTGCGTGTGCTGGCTGGTGAGTCCGTGGTGGGGTCAGCATCTCCAAATCTTCATAGCCTGTCTGCACGACAGGTGCGAACTGCGTCAGGGCTGTCCAAAGACGTGCACGGGTGGCATAAAGCTCCATGCGAAGGGCATGTGCATCACGGTCCCTGTTCTCCAACATCTGAGCGATCACCTGCAGCCTAGGGTCCTCATGAGAATGATCATAGTAGACTGCGCTAAGATAGCCATCCTCTCCTCCCATGGAAGCAGGAACATAACAGAACTCCGTGTTCTGAAGCAGACCATGGTGAAACCTCATGATAGTTAGCATGGTGTAGGCGGCCTCCTGAACTGCCATGTCTATGGTAACACCTAATCCATAGGTCCCGTGAAGCGGCTCTGCAGCTCTAGGATATGAAGGATATATCTTAACAGTACATAGATACTGACTCTGGTTGAAATCTCAATGTTGTTCCTCCACTGTGTACTCTGGGTACCAACGGTAGCCAGCCTCCATCATAACTCTAACCAACATGGCCGTGTGACCCGGTACATCGATGCACCTGGTCAGACGGACCACCTGACGGGAAGGACGAGGGGGCATCTGAAATAGAGAATGATGCAAAGGCATTAGAGATTCTAGCAGAAATTGGACAGCATAACGGGTGTAATTGCTCAAAAATGATTTTGAGACAACTGCAAAAGATTGGAAAAGCATAACCACTCGACTTTCTAGACTCAAATCTCTTCTCCATCTGTTTGCCACACCAACAATACTCAAGTATCGACATTCACTTGCGAACAAGCTACCTAGTGGTCCATGGTTAGTAACTCGTCATCCTAAGCAATAGATGAGAAGCCTAGTTCTTATCCCCATAGAAAAGATGAGAAAGACTCAACATAGAATAACTTGGGAAGAGAAGTAAAAAGAGCCTTACGTTCCCTTCCACGATCAATTCCCCTACTTTTCTATAGTGTTTCTAGACTCAACTTCGACCGGTTTGGCTTGGTAGTCCTACAGTCAGTCCAGCTTTGATACCAACGTTGTCGGGACCCCGATCCTAAGTTATATGAATCCAGACTATAACATATCACATCACTTTGCGGCCTCACGCACGGTAAGCTCCATGGCTACCGCCTTACCTTAGCCGGGACTGTTTGCGTCTTTTGGCTCACGTATGTGAACATGTCGCTGGCAATCAAACAACAAAGAACTTGGGCCGACATGACTAGTCATAGAACCCAAGTGGCACATCCGTACGAAAACAGGCATACATAACCCATCAATGCAGGTGTCGGCCTCAAGCGTGTGTAGACGAGTCATAGGAAGCTACAAGGACTCCATTACGCCGTGAGAGATAAATGCCATCACTGCACGTAGACGAGTCATAGCAGGCTATAGGGACTCCATTACACTGCGATACATTTCCCCGAAGGGACAGACACAGCAGCAAAGAAGGATGCATGCCGGTTAATCAATATGCCCGGAGCAGTAGCAAGCTACCATGGCTCGATGGAAGCACAAAGAGGCAGTTTCCCGTAAAGAGTGCTACTAAAGGCACACGACTAGGTGTCGGATCCCATACATACCGTTGCACGTCACACGTACGCACGACATGCCCGATATGCATAGATACAACCATGGCATCGCAACATAACCATACAACAACTTTTATTTAAGAGGCTCAGACGAGCCTTGGATAATATGTTCTTACAGGTAGGGGTCACATGACCCGACACTCAAGTCATACAAACAAGTTCATGCAAACCAAGCGGAAGCATAAAGTTGTCTGAGTACAGAGAGATGAAAGGGTAAAAAGGCACATGGCCTGACTATCTACAGCCCGCCACAGGGCATAGGTTGTAGCTGGAACACCAGCTATTCGGCATCGTCGACATCTAGAAAGAACCCACCTGATGGTCCTGGGTCTCATCTGCAACATTTATTAGGAAAACGTGAGTACAAGCGTACTCAGCAAGTCTTTAAAACAGACCTAGTCTATTCATGCTCATGTATCAACAAGGGGAGTGGTGGAGTTTATGTAGCAATGGCAGCTTTGACTCATGACTAACCTATACTACACAATTTTAAATCTTTCTTTAAATTTTAGATATTGCACATGAGTCCACTAACTCCATGACAATACACCACCATGGATTCACTTCCCTCTCCTGAGAGAGTACCATCCACGGTACTCACATTTGTCTTGATATTTTTATGAGTATCCATTTGATTATCTATGAACAGCATAAGTTATCCAAGTAGTCCATATCCGAGGATGCGGCTATTTGAATAGTTACATACCCTGCAGGGGTGTGCTTCTTCACACACGCTCTCGCCACTTACCGCCGTGTGCTCTTAAAACCATGCACCTCGGCAACCTTCCAGCGGAAGCCCAACAAGGGAGTCGGCCACGACCATCAATCACATAAGACCTCTAGTCCAGGCTATCGCCTATTTGAGACTGAACCCGCATGGAAGTCCGGCCAAAGTTTCTGCTATGGCCCCAAACGATGTGCGCAGGGTTCACAAGCCCACCATTCGGGTGACCCTTGGTACACCGTGCCACTGCGTACCGCGTCGTAGCCCACCCCTAGGGTCAACGCTACGCACGGCCTCCAGCATGCTATAAACACCAAAAACTACTTGCAACTCCTGGACTAAGGACTAAGCGACTGATAAGTCGAGAGGGGTCGAGTTACTGGAACCCAATGTGTGGTAGTAACTAGTCTTGGATCACAAACATGGAACTCAGTTCCTAAGAACAGTCCCAATGAGACAACCTGCTATGTACTCCTACATAGCCTATCATCGCTACCTTTACCAAATCGGGTTCATCATAAGCTTATCACATCGGAACAACAATGTTTCACTCCAGTTCATCACCCAGATGAATCAGACCTGACACAACTCTAAGCATAGCAAGCATAGTAGGCAAAGTAAGCTAAGCACATCATGGCACAAGCATCTACTAGGTATGCTAGGTTGCAAGGTTTAGCTATTTACTGTGACAATGACACGTCATGCAAAAGAATAGGTTCTTCTACCATGTATGACATACATATGAGCGTTTGTCCTAATGCAATAAACAAGAGCAGGAGCGAGAGAATGGGATGTTATCAGAATGATCAAGGGGGTTGCTTGCCTTGCTGGGTAGCGGGAAGGTTCTCTCCTTCGATGGAATACTCGGAGGTATCCTTAAAAGCAGGACCTACCGCAATGCAGCTAAATAGCATTCAATACACGCAAGTGCAACAATATGATGCATGATCATGCCATGTTAGCATGTATGGATGAGCTAATGCAACTAGTGTCCAAGTTAATTTGAAGTGAGTTTGAATATAGGTTCCAAATCATTCTTCATTTCAAATTCCATATGCTAACCTATTAATAAATGTCAAGTTTCATCTACATAGGTTGCTCTAACATGCATGATAATATCACCATTGGATTCATTGGATTTTTCTGATAAATTTTCATATATAAATTATTTTCATCTGATTTATAGATTAATTTATATGAATTCTTAAAGTTTTAAACAATTTCTAGAATTATTTTAAAACTGGAAAATGAAATATGACGTCAGCCTGACGTCACTACGACGTCAGCTGATCGGCAGACCAGGCTAGGTCAAACCTGACGTGCAGGACCCGCACGTCAGTGACACGGGCCTAAATCCCGCGCTGACCAGGGGTTTGACCCACCTCAGGGCCCACTGGTCAGTGACTAGGGCCTAACTAATCAGGGGGATTAGCCCTTGATGGTCGGCCACGTCGGCGCCCACCGGAGTGGGGCTGGTGGCGACCAATAGCCCGGCGGCGACCTGCCGGAGTTGCGCCTCCAGCGACCATTTGGTGCACGAAGGGCACCGGGAGGTAGCCCGTGCACGCGCACATCCAACACTCCGGCAGAGGGGGCTCGGGGGCCACCGGAGCTACGGCCAGCGACGACCCGAGCGTCGACGAGATTCGGGCAGCAAGGGTGAGGGGAAAATGGAGCAGGGGCTCACGACGGGGTTGCTGGGGGTGAGACGGCAAGCTCAGGGACGCGCAGACGACCTCGAATCGCCGGAGGGAAGCTTTGGCGGCCGGCGGGGAAGAAATGGCGACAACACATCATGGAGGGCCCCCGGCATCGACTGGCTTCACGGGGAGGATGAGGAGGTCGCGGCGAGGCTTTTGGCGGGCTTAGAAAGGCGCGGGGGCGGCTAGAACTATGGTGACGTGGCGGAGACGAGCTCGGCCCTGGCGGAGCAGAGGAGGAAAGAGAGCGAGAGAGAGAGCGCGCGAGGGAGAGAGGGAGAGGAGAAGGAGGCCATGGCAAGGAGGCCTCGCGCTGGCGCTCTCCCAGCCCTCCAGGCCGGCAACCAGGCAGGGAGGAGGTGGTCGGCGTGTGGCCGTGCGTGGCGAACGCACACCCGTGTCCTCCTGGCGAGAGGACAGGGATGACTAGCCATGGGCGAGATGGGTCGGTTCCCCCTGGGCCTCTGCTTTTTTTTCTTTCTGGTTTTCTATTTCTGACATTTGTTTTATTTTCTTTTCAGGTACAATTACTTTGATAAAATATCCCAATTATTTTATAATATCAAGTTTGAATATTTCAAACTCCAATAAAAAGTTTCAGGATATTTTGAAATATAAAATAATGATAATGGTTTATTTGGCATCTTTAGAGGCTTTATCATTTATTTTTAAATTGCTATGGTTGTCCAAATATTTAAATTGGTCCTTGATATATTCCTGTCCATATTTATCAGACATAGGGAATATTTTGTATTGTCATATTGAGTTTGTTGAGTTTTCACAAACTTCCAATTAATTTGATTCCAATGTGAGCTTGGGGTTTCTTTTACTCTCCATTTCATGTTAATGCAAAATTGAAACATGATGCACACACATGCTGTCCTGTGACATCCAGCTAGGGATGTGACAATAGATTACCCCAATGTCACCGCGGGAATCCGCAAGTTGAATGCCAAAATACATATCAAGTGAATCAATACGATACTCCATTGTCACCACGAGTATTCAATTGCAAGACATATATCAAGTGTTCTCAAATCCATTAAAGTATTCAATCCGATAACAACAAAATCTCAAAGGGAAAACACAATTCATCACAAGAAGAGTATAGAGGCGAGAAACATCATATGATCCATCTATGTTAACAAAGCCCATGATATATCAAGATTGTGACATCTCAATATCACAAGAGAGGGAGAGAGAGAGAGATTAGACACATAGCTACTGGTGCAAACCCTTAGCCCCGAGGGTGGACTACTCCTTCCTCATCGTGGTGGCCGTCGGGATGATGAAGATGGCCACCAGTGATGATCTCCCCCTCCGATAGGGTGCCGGAACGGGCTCCCGATTGGTTTTTCGTGGCTCTGGAGGTTTGCGGCGGCGAAACTTCTGATCTAGGGCTACCCTGAAGGGTTTCAGAATATTTTGCGAATTTATAGTGCAAAGAGGGGGTGCGAGAGGCCACCGAGGTGGGCACGACCCACCTGGGCGCGCCAGGGGGGCCTGGCGTGCCCTGGTGGGTTGTGCCGCCTTCGGGGCACCCCCAGGTGCAGCTCTGGCCCATTGGGTTCCTTCTGATCCAAAAAAAATCTCCAAAAAGTTTCATGGTGTTTGGACTCCGTTTGATATTGATTTCCAACGATCTAAAAAACAAGCAAAAAACAGCAACTGGCACTAGGCACTGGGTCAATAGGTTAGTCCCAAAAAATGATATGAAGTTGCTATAAAATGATTGTAAAACTTCCAAAAATGATAAAATAATAGCATGAATACTTCATAAATTATAGATACGTTGGAGACGTATCAACATCCCCAAGCTTAATTCCTACTCATCCCCGAGTAGGTAAATGATAAAAGAAATAATTGATGAAGTGTGAATGCTAGCAAAGTGCATCAGTTTGATCAATGATAATTTCAATCACTTTTCCTTGCATAATAATAGCAATTCTGTCTTATAAAACTTCTCATGTTAAAGTAGCAACCAATTCACATGTTAAGGTTCAAACCATGAATTTTCTTGAAACTCAACAACCTATGTTCTCAGTCACCAAGAAATTGCAATTCAACTTATTCAACAGAGTTTAAGTAAGAGCTCCACATACTCAACCATCATATAGTCTTTTATGATTGCTAACACTCACTGCGTACACATGAGCAAAATGTTTCAACCGGACACATAGAAAGATAGGGGCTTATCATTTTGCCTCCCAACGTATTCACCTCAAGGGTGATGTCAACAATAATGACTCATGCTACCCATATTCAACTGGATATATGTGCCTAGATCTTTCCTCATAACATGATGCTTGACAAAGGAGAAAAATAAAAAGGAATAGAGAGAAAAATTTGACTCCTTGCATAAAAGTAAATACTGAAAAGTAAAAGATAAGCCCTTCGCAGAGGGAAGCGGAGGTTGCCATGCGCTTATTTGTTTGTATGCTCAACCCCTTAGTGCAAAAGAACGTCATGTTATATTTCCCCTTATGATAGCAACCTTTATTATGTAGTTCCTCCCTTTTATTACTTTGCCATCACAAGTTCGTACAACGCTCAATTTTCTCTTACAATAAATGATCTAACACTTTCAGAAGCAATTTTTATTGACTTATTGCACCGATGACAACTTACTTCAAGAATCTTGCTCAATCCTTAGGTAGGTATGGTGGACTCTTGAAAATAAGATTTGGGTTTAAGAGTTTTTGGATGCACAAGTAGTATCTCTACTTGGTGCGGAATTTTTGGCTAGCAAAGATGGGGGCCAAGCACCACATGTTGAAGGATCTATGACAATATAACTTCTATGTGAATATGAACAAACATAAATGATTACATTGTCTTCCTTGTCCAACGTCAACAATTTTAGCATATAATATTTTGATGGGGGCTCACAATCTCAAAAGATTTCCAGGATAGTGTATCTGCATGTGAAAGTTCTCTTCCTTATACTAATTATTCGTGAATTGCTTGTATGACCAATATTGTGATTGTCAAGCCTCAAAAGATTTCACTTTCTAAACCCAATGTGAAGCTACCACTAGGCATGATATGGTTTCAACTTCATGACATTCAATTTATTCAACAATTTACTCATAGTATAGAAGTGAAACACAAGAGTAAATGACATAGAAAAGAGCTTCGTTGACGGGATGTGAATGCCGCTTACTTAACCTCCCTGGCAATTACTTGAGGATGCCATTTTATTTAAAAACTTTAAGATCTAATTATTTTATTAAAACAGCAAGCAAAACAAAACAAAATAACATTTCAAGAATATCACACATCATGTGAAGAAGCAAAAACTTAGGATCAACCGATACTAACCGATAATTGTTGATGAAGAAAGGTGGGATGCCTACTGGGGCATCCCCAAGCTTAGATGCTTGATAATTCTTGAAATATTATCTCGGGATGCCTTGGGCATACCCAAGATTGAGCTTTTTTGTATCCTTAATTCCTTTTATATCAGGTTTACCTAATACTGAAAACTTCATCCACACAAAACTCAACAAGAACTCGTGAGATAAGTTAGTATAAACTAATGCAAAAAATTATCATTCTCTACTGTAGAAAATCACTAAAATTATTATTCAACGTTGCATACTAAATGACTCTGCATATTTAATAATTATATCCTCAAATAGAATCATTAAACAAGGAAACATATGCAAACAATGCAAACATAACAGCAATCTGCCAAAACAGTACAGTCTATAAAGAATGCAAGAGTATCCATACTTATTCAACTTTCAAAATTCTTAAAATTTAACACACTGTATAAAATTTATAATCTATTATTTTGCAAAAAATTTCAACAATTTATCACATTCTTACTTTTCTAGGGAATTTTTGCAACAGCGATAAACTTTCTGTTTTCAAACAGCAACATGTAGACTTGCAAAATAAGTATGGTAAAGGATATCCTTGACATTTTTATTGAAAATAAAGATGCAAAACATTATTATAAATAACATAAAGAAAATACTAGTAAAGTAAAATGATGCTCCAAGCAAAACACATATCATGTGACGAATGAAAATATAGCTCGAAGCTACAATGTCACCGCGGGAATCCGCAAGTTGAATGCCAAAATACATATCAAGTGAATCAATACGATACCCCATTGTCACCACGAGTATTCAATTACAAGACATATATCAACTGTTCTCCAATCCATTAAAGTATTCAATCCGATAACAATGAAATCTCAAAGGGAAAAACTCAATTCATCACAAGAAGAGTATAGAGGGGAGACACATCATATGATCCATCTATGTTAACAAAGCCCATGATATATCAAGATCGTGACATCTCTAGATCATGAGAGAGAGAGATTAAACACATAGCTACTGGTACAAACCCTCAGCCCCGATGGTGGACTACTTCCTCCTCATCGTGGTGGCCGCCGGGATGATGAAGATGGCCACCAGTGATGATCTCCCCCTCTGGCAGGGTGCCGGAACGGGCTCCCGATTGTTTTTTCGTGGCTCTGGAGGTTTGCGACAGCAGAAGTTCCGATCTAGGACTACCCCAAAGGGTTTTGGAACATTAGGGAATTTATAGTGCAAAGAGGGGGTGTGGGAAGCCACCGAGGTGGGCACAACCCACCTGGGCATGCCAGGGGCCCAGGTGCGCCCTGGTGGGTTGTACCCCCCTCGGGGCACCCCCTAGGTGCAGCTCTGGCCCATTGGGTTCCTTCTGGTCCAAAAAATCTCCAAAAAGTTTCGTGGTGTTTGGACTCTGTTTGATATTGATTTCCTGCGATGTAAAAAACAAGCAAAAAACATCAATTGGCACTGGGCACTGGGTCAATAGGTTAGTCCCAAAAAATGATATAAAGTTGCTATAAAATGATTGTAAAACATCCAAGAATGATAAAATAATAGCATGAATACTTCATAAATTATAGATATGTTGGAGACGTATCAACTATATCAAAAAACATAAAACTTGAACACAAAGCAAATCGGTGACTCCGAGTTGGATAAATGAGTGATACCGAGTTTATGTGGTGCAGCTTATCTGCAAGTTCGGTAGAACCGAGTTATCTAAGTCGGTGACTCTGAAAGATAAACCAAGTTTCTGTCTTCAAAGAGACAAACGAAAATGTTTTTTTAATGCGAATAATTTACAAAGGTCATCAAATAGATAAGATTTGAGTGGTTACGAGAGATCATGCAATAAGAGAGTAAACCACACAAGATTCTTAACCAAATGATGGGCGGTGACTAGATCACCTATATTAGAGTATATTGACTTAGGATCCAAGCAACAATACTTGATCCTAGGTCATACTCATCATTTAAGCTCAAAATGGGGTTACCATTTTTCGATTAAGCATTTTGATGTCTTCATATCTCTTGAGTTGCTTTAGCCCATGACTTGGAGTAAAGCCTTTTCAAGGATATGAGTACATACCTATGATTGATGTTGATGACGTTATTCGTAGTGAACTTTTGTTAAGGATGCTTGAAGTTGATGAAGATCATCTTGAGTTTGGAGCTATCCTTCTTGTTCTAGTACACTCATCACCTACAAAGGTTAGTCATGCAAGGAAGAACAATGGATATATCCTATTGACATGATACCACTTATAGATTTTTCAATTAAAATCAACTATATGTCAAGGATATGTTTTTGTTGTCTTCTTCCTTCCATCATCAAGAGGGGTTGTGGATACTTGGTAATGACAAGATTGCTTATGATCGGAGTTGATGGCAATCTTGTGGAATGAAGTTCTTGCAAGTACCTACAATAGGTTAGATGCAATACAAGGGAGCATAGAATTCCATGGCATATGATAATGAGTTACAAGATCATGGAGATAATAATTAAGCTCATGCCCTTGCTTGCAACCGAGTGAGTCTAGCTCAATTTGAAGCATCAATGATGTTAAACTCACTCCTCAAATGACAAAATGTCTTCTCATCAAGTGGTTTGGTGAAGATATCGGCCAATTGTTTGTTAGTACAAACATGCTTAAGATTGATATCTCCTTTGGCAACATGATCACGAATGAAATGATGTCGAACTTGAATATGCCTAGTTCGAGAATGTGGCACATGATTATGTCCAATTTTAATAGCACTTTCATTGTCACAAAGTAATGGAACATTCTTAACATGAATACTATAATCCTTAAGCGTTTCTGTCATCCATAGTAATTGCGCACAACAAGATCCAGCAGCAATATACTCAGCTTCGGCAGTAGATAGAGATATCGAGTTTTGTTTCTTGGAGGACCAAGACACAAGGGATCTACCTAAAAATTGACAAGTACCCGAGGTGGATTTTCTATTAACCTTGTCATCGGCATAGTCCGAATTAGAGTAGCCAACAAGATTAAAAGAAGATCCCTTGGGATACCAAATGCCAAAGTTTGGTGTTTGTATCAAGTATCTCACAATACATTTCACAGCCAAAAGATGACACTCCTTAGGTGCGGCTTGATATCTAGCACATATGCAAACATTAAGCATAATATCAGGACGAGATGCACATAGATATAACAATGAACCAGTCATGGATCGATACACCTTTTGATCAATAGGTTCATCCTCCCTGGTAAGGTCAACATGTCCACTAGTGGGCATAGGGGTTTTCATACCTTTGCAATCCTGCATGTTGAACTTGTTGATTAAGTCCTTGGTATACTTAGTTTGAGAGATGAAAGTTCCTTCTCTTGATTGCTTGATTTGCAATCTAAGAAAGAATTTTAGCTCACACATCATAGACATCTCATACTTCTTGGACATTAACCTTCCAAATCTTTCACTAAATAGAGGGTTAGTGGAACCAAAGATGATATCATCCACATAGATTTTGCATACAAATAATTCTCCATTAACTCTCTTAGTGAACAAGGTTGCATCAATTTTACCAATTTCAAACCTTTTTTGATGAGGAACTTCGTTAAGCATTCATACCAAGCACGAGGGGCTTGCTTGAGACCATAAAGAGCTTTGCGAAGCTTGTAAACATGATTAGGTTTCTTAGGATTCACAAAACCAGGTGGTTGATTAACATAGACTTCTTCCTATATTTCACCATTTAAAAATGCACTTTTGATGTCCATTTGATAAAGTGTGATATCATGATGATTAGCATAAGCAAGAAGAATACGAATAGCTTCAAGTCTAGCAACGGGGGCGTAAGTCTCACTGGAGTCCATACCTTCGACTTGCGTATATCCTTGGGCTACGAGACGAGCCTTGTTGCGTACAACCTGACCATCTTCGTCTTGTTTGTTCCGAAACACCCATTTGGTTCCAATGATGTTGTGCTCATCTTCGGGTTTCTCCACAAGTGTCCACACTTGGTTCCTCTCGAAGTTGTGTAGCTATTCATGCCTTGCGTTCACCCAATCTGCATCTTCTAGAGCTTGTTCTACCTTTAAAGTCTCAATGCTAGAGATGAAAGAATAATGCTCACAAAAGTTAGCTAGACGGGTTTTAGAGCGAGTGATTCTCCCTGTTTGTATATCACCAAAGATTTGGTTTAGGGGATGGTTCTTGGTCACTTGATCTCGAACACGGGTCAACTTCCGATTATTGGATGGTGGAGCTTCTTCTTCATCATCATCATCTCGTTCATCTTCATTGTTGTTGAAGGTGTCATTCCCTTGAGGTGGTGGTGAAGGTGGTTGTGGTGGATCTTCATTATGCACTTCCTCTTTTTCTTCATCTTGTCGTGTACCACTCGTGGATGCTCCATGTCATGTTGAGGTTCACCTTAACATGAAGTGGGGGCTTCCACTTGAGTTGATGAAGTACTTTCCTTCACCTCCATGGGACGAATCTTGCCGACGGGTAGATATAGTATGGCTTCCGAAGGATCCTTATCACCTACATCATTTGGCAATCGTTCGACTTGCGAACCATTAGATTCATCAAACTTCACATCTACTGTCTCTTCAACTTTTTGAGTGAAGTTTTTGTAGAAACGATATGTGTGAGAGTTCGATCCATAACCAAGTAGGAATCCTTCATGAGATTTAGGAGCAAATTTAGTACGATGATGCTTATCAAGAATGTAGCACTTTGAGCCAAATACCCGAAAGTATCCGACTTGGGGTTTGTTACCGGTGAGTAGCTCATATGCCATTTTACCGAGAAGCTTGTGCAAGTAAAGTCGGGTTGTGGCATGACATGTTGTTTCAACGGCTTCTGCCCAAAAGTGTTTTGGCGTCTCGTATTAGTCAAGCATCGTTCTTGCCATCTCAATGAGCGTCCGATTCTTTCTTTCAACAACTCCATTTTGTTGAGGTGTGTATGTCGCCGAGAACTCATGTGAGACACCTTCTTTGTCAAGAAAGGTATCCACATGGGTGTTCTTGAACTCCGATCCGTTATCGCTTCGAACGTTCTTGATCTTCACTTCAAACTGATTTTGCGCTTTGCGAGCGAAGTTCTTGAAGATCTTTTGAACCTGCGACTTATCATCAAGAAAGAATACCCATGTAAATATGGAAAAATCATCAACTATAACTAGACCATAGGAATTTCCACTGAGACTCTTGTAAGCATTGGGACCAAAAAAATCCATGTGAAGTAACTCGAGCGGTCTCCTAGTAGTCATGATATTCTTAACCGGATGACTTCCACCTACTTTCGTTCCAGCTTGACAAGCGCTACAAAGTCTATGTTTGTTAGAAGATTTTGCAATTAAACAAGTGCAAGGCTTGGATCTTTTAGTGAAATCAACAATGTATAGATCACCTCTATGGAAACCGGTAAAGACCATTTTATGATTATCTTGGCGAAACACTTGGCAATCAACTTCCGTAAATAAAACATTGAAACCAAAATCGGCAAGTCTAGAAACGGAAAGAAGATTGTAGCCAAGGGATTCAACAAGCATGACATTTTGAATAGAGCTATCATGAGATATGGCCACCTTACCAAGGCCAAGTACCTTACCCTTAGAGTTGTCTCCAAAGGTCACGTACCTTGATTAGGCGTGATCTCTTGGAACATGTCTCTATCACTAGTCATATGATCTGTACATCCACTGTCAAGAATCCACTCTTTTCCTTCGTACATGTAATCTCTAAAGTTTGTCATAAGAGTCAAATTCTTCATGATTTTCTCATACTAGATGTCGAACAACTCATCTTCTTCATAGTAGCCATGTTCCACATTGTCATCATCAAGTGGGGAATCCCCGTCATAAAAAACAAGGGATTTGTTAGAATAGTGATCATGACAATGTTCAAGTTTATGAATGCGAATGGCTTCAAAGATAATGTTGTTGATAGTGGTGACATCTCCTTTAGCACGCATAAGATCACGAAGCTCAAATAGGCATTTATCAAAGTTTGGATCACTAGGCTTCAGTTTGTTAAAAGCAACAGATTTAAGAAGAATTTCATCAAGATTTCCTAAGGAAAGATTTGGATATCATTTCTCCAAATCAGTCCATAAGGTATAGGCACATGCAAAGTTCTTCATTTGAGAAAGTACGAATCTTGGTAAACTTCTAACGATAAGATTGACAACTCTGATGTTACCAAGCATGTTAATTTCCTCTTCGTGTGTGGGATGCAATTCATCAATGGGGAAGACATAGGGTTGTTCAATATATTTAGTCAAATGGAATCTATTAAATAGATCAATCATGGCATTTTCCGTTGACTATAGTACTCTCCATCTATAATGGGCACTCTACAACTCAAACTCTCTACACTAGACACATCCATCTTCCTCCAAGGTGATTAAACTGAAGCAATGGAGACTAACGCTCTGATACCACTTGTAGGATCGAGAGAGGCGTGTCTAGACGGGGGGTGAATAGACTACTAGCAGAAGTTGAAAACCTAACCTTTTCCCAAGTTAATTGGTTGGCTGATTTTAACAAATTTAGCAACTCTAGCAAGTCTAACAGCCCTACACATGCATGTCTACAAGTATGGCAGTGGAAAGTAAAGACATTGCACATGTAAGTAAAGAGATGGGTTAAGAAGATCAAACACAATAGGAGACGCAAGGATTTTTCCTGTGGTTCCGATAGTTGGTGCTATCGTACGTCCACGCTCATGGAGTCCTCAACCCACCGAGGGTAACGATCGCGAGAGTCCACAGAGGGCTCTACCCATGGAGGGTTCCACAAAAAAAGCAACATTGACTATTCCATGCGGCTTCCGTCCACAAAGGACTAGCCTCACTATGGGTAGATCTTCACAAAGTAGGCGATCTCCTTGCCCTTACAAACTTCTTGGTTCACTCCACAACACGAAGTAGGAGGCTCCCAAGCGACACCTAACCAATCTAGGAGGCACCACCCTCCAAAAGGTAATAGGCTCGATAATGACAATGAACTCCTTGCTCTTGTGCTTCAAGATGATAGACTTCTCAACACACAATCTCTCTCACACAGATTTGGCTTGGTAGAAGAAGTGGGATTGGTGGAAAGCAACTTGGGGAGGCTGGAAATCAAGATCCATATGGTTGGAGTGGAAGATCTTGACCTCAACACAAGGGTAGGTGGTTCTCTCTCACAAAACTGAGTCGGATAGGTACAGAATAGTTCTGAGTGCTTCTCTTTCGAGTGGGTGCTGGTGAACGGGTATATATAGGCATCCCCCAAAATCCAACCGTTACACACAATAAGTCAGACTCGGTGACACCGATGTGTAAATCTCGGTGGTACCGAAGTGACTAAAAGTGGCAACTTTTGAATCTCGGAGGGACCGATATATAACTCTCGGTTGCACCGACAGGATGACCAACAATCAGATTTACCAGTCTTGGTGACACCGATTCACCATTCTCGGTCGGACCAAAAATGTGAACTTGCGTAACAGAAAGTTGGCAACCCAACTCGGTGGCACCGAGTGTAGTGTCGGCTGCACCGAAGTGTTATGGTTTGGCTGAGTAGGTCTAGGGTTTGGAACTCGGTGGCATCGGGATGGGAAAGTTGGTTGCACCGATTTGGCATGTTTGGCTTAGGACAGACTTTGGTGGGAAAGTATGTGGATGTTTTGGTGACTGTCACTTGTGCACGTTTGAGCATATTGTTCACCATCAAAACTTTACCAACTTTTAATAGTATTGGCTTTCCTATAGACTCAAAGTGATTTCTCACAAATGTAAAATGTAGAGTCCTCTTGCTTAAAGCTTGGCTAACCTATTTCCTTGAGTCTTGGGGTAATTCCACAATCTCCTCAACCTTTTTGCCAACTCAAATCTTCATGGACCATTATCTGAAATATACTAGATAAATGTGTTAGTCCAAGAGACAATGTATGTTGTCATGAATTATCAAAACCACCAAGGGAGCATATTGTGCTTTCACTTGGTGCCTAACCCCGTCGAGGATCTTCTCCTTTGGCTCGACACATCATACCCTATGTCTAGCACTGTCGATTACGTGGACCACACCTTTCTGGAAAGCATCATGTCCGCTGGAGATCAAGATCTTTGTGTGCCTACTTATACGTGATTGCCTCCATTAGGCAGGCAGGTGACTAAGCGGCCCGCGCCGGGCTATGGGTTATGCCCTCTTTGTGAAATCCCGAAGACAGGAACCGATATCTTCTTCGCCTGCCCCACGCATCTCCCTTTCTTTGGTGGTTATTCTGTGAGGCTCTAGGCCATAGTGGGAGACCCTGAACCTAGTTGTGGTTCTCGAAACTCACACAAACCAAATCGGGAGGAAGCGATGCATCTTTTGGCTAGTGTTTGCGGCCACAACCGAGTGGGTCTTCTACGACGAGTTACTAACTCTATTTTCAAATTCATGGTTTTTAAGCTCCAGCACCTGCTCTCTAGACAGTGGGGCCGAGATCGGCTTGACGACATGATGAACGCGATGACTTAGGCTGCTCGTCGCCGTGCCCCGGATATTAGCCGTGATCTATGTGCCACTTGGTGACCTTTATTCCTCTTTATTTCTCATTTGGGCATGTGTGTTGTTGCCTCATCAGACCTATATTTTTTGCTGCTCGTGAACTTGTTATATAGATTTGATGGTTGTTTCTCCTATAAAATGGTATGAAAGTTTGTTTTGATAGCGATGATAAAGCCACACAAATGGCTTGCATAAATTGTAGGGACACACACCTGCCAAGCCTTATCGGACCGCTCGATTGCCTCACGCTAGGTGAAGTAGTTGGATCCCGCATAAGGGCACAAAAAGTTTTAAGTTCTAATCGTTTAATCTTATGAATATTCGACTAAAACTTGTGATTTTCTATCTTACTCTTGTCAAGTTTGATAGATAAAATTCTAAGAAATTTTTTATCGGACAAAGGCACAAAAATATGATTTTATCAGTCGCTCGTACTAAGCTTGAAGACTTGAAAACCCTCATCACGAGAAACACGAATGTTAAATAGAACTTACTTTGACTTTCACTGAAAAATAAATACAAAATTGAAAATTAGAAGATAAAAATAAAAATATGTGCTAGAGACTCGATGCCCTGAGAACTACGCGCCACAAATCTTCTCCCACACGGCCTACCACATATTTGGAGACCTGAAAGGAAGAACAGGAGCAACTGAGAAAGTTAAAAACACGTCCGCTGTGAAAACTTCCCTGTTACGAACATGCCCAAGGGTCAAACATTGTTGTCTAGTTAATTGCCCACAGCTAGATAAATAATATATAGGTAATTATTAACAAATGAGACTATACAATGTTGGTCATCATGGGAGTAACTTAGCTATCAACATAGCGCATTCCAAGACAAGTTTGATTATGTGGCATGTAGTTAATAAGGGGAGAGGTGTTTGGAGTAACATAAGCAAAAAAATGACATGACACATCAATTAAAGAGGAAGGAGAACACTTTGATGACTTGAGAAAAAACCAACACCAAACACGTGAACCTAGGCAAACCACTTAAAGGAAAGAAGGTAAACAATGCATAAAAAAGTTTAGGTGCTAAATCATTAAATAAAATGAGCTTACCAAAAACAAATTAAACAACTATGTGTTTGGAAGTTGAGTTACTAGGCTGCTTAATGCTCTTAGAGCACAGTTCCGACAATAATACGGGTTTAGGCCGTTTTACCTGCCAGAACAGAAACTGCAAACGAAGCCCGGCTCGTAAACATTTTTCGGTAGCCCGGAAACGAGACCGCACAACCACTATATGTGTGGGTTCGGCAGGTGGATATGGGTCCGAATCCTATCCCTCTACCGCCACAAAAATCCCCCACCCCTCACCGCCGGCGCCTCAGATCCACCGCACGAGCATCCCCTTCGCCACACCTGTTGGGAGACGTAGTAGTAAATGAAAAAAATTCTACGTGTCACCAAGATATATCTATGGAGAAACCAACAACGAGTGGGGAGAAATTGCATCTTCATACCTTTAAAGATCGCTAAGCGGAAACGTTACAAGAACGCGGTTGGTGGAGTCGTATTCGTAGCGATTCAGATCGGGGTGGACTCCGATCTCAGCGCCGAACAACGGCGCCTCCGCGTTCAACACACGTGCAGCCCGGTGACGTCTCCTACGCCTTGATCCAGCAAGGAGGAAGGAGAGGTTGGGGAAGAGCTCCGGCAGCACGACGGTGTGGTGGCGGTGGAGCTACGTGGACTCCGGCAGGGCTTCGCTAAGCGCTATGGAGAACGAGGAGAGGGAGGAGTAGGGCTGCGCCGAGAGAGGAAGAAAACCGTGTGTCTGGCAGCCCCAAAACCCCCACTATACATAGGAGGAGGGGAGGGAGGGCTGCGCCCTAGGGTTTCCACCCTAGGGTGGTGCGGCATCCACCAGATGGCAATCTGGCCGGCGGGCAGAGTGGGAGAGGGGAGGGGCGGCGCCCTAGATGAGCCTAGGGCCCATCTGCCCTAGGGTTTGCCCCCCTCCACCTCTTGCTGCGCCTTGGGCCCCTTGTGGGGGCGCACCAGCCCACATAGGGGCTGGTTCCCTCCCACTTGTGGCCCAAGCATCCCTCTGATGCCGGTGGACCCTCTCGGTGGACCCCCGGAACCCTTCCGGTGGTCCCGGTACACTACCGGTGACGCCCGAAACATTTCCGGTGACCGAAACCTCACTTCCTATATATGAATCTTTACCTCCAGACTATTCCGGAGCTCCTCTTGACGTCTGGGATCTCATCCGGGACTCCGAACAACCTTCGGTAACCATGTACACTATTTCCCTATAACCCTAGCGTCATCGAACCTTAAGTGTGTAGACCCTACGGGTTCGGGAGACACGTAGACATGACCGAGACACCTCTGTGGTCAATAACCAATAGCGGGATCGGGATACCGATGTTGTCTCCCACATACTCCATGATGATCTAATCATATGAACCACGATGTCGGGGATTCAGTCAACCCGTATTCAATTCCCTTTGTCTATCGTTATGATACTTGCCCGAGATTCGATCGTCTGTATCTCTATACCTTGTTCAATCTCCTTACCGACAAGTCTCTTTACTCGTTCCATAATACATCGTCTCGTGGCTAACTCCTTAGTCACATTGAGCTCATTATAATGTTGTCTTACCGAGTGGGCCCAGAGATACCTCTCCGTCACACGGAGTGACAAATCTCAGTCTCGATTCATGCCAACCCAACAGACACTTTCGGATATACCCGTAGTGCACCTTTATAGCCACCCAGTTATGTTATGATGTTTGGTACACCCAAAGCATTCCTACGGTATCTGGGAGTTGCACAATCTCATGGTCTAAGGAAACGATACTTGACATTGAAATGCTTTAGCAGACAAACTACACGATCTTGTTCTATGCTTAGGATTGGGTCTTGTCCGTCACATCATTCTCCTAATGATGTGATCCTGTTATCAACGACATCCAATGTCCATGGTCATGAAACCGTGACCATCTATTGATCAACGAGCTAGCCAACTAGAGGCTCACTAGGGACATGTTGTAGTCTATGTATTCACACATGTATTACGGTTTCCGGTTAACACAATTATAGCATGAACAATAGACCATTATCATGAAGAAGGAAATACAATAATAACCATTTTATTATTGCCTCTAGGGCATATTTCCAACAGTCTCCCACTTGCACTAGAGTCAATAATCTAGTTACATTGTGATGAATCGAACACCCATAGCATTCTGGTGTTGATCATGTTTTGCTCGTGAGAGAGGTTTAGTCAACGGATCTGCGACATTCAGATCCGTATGCACTTTACAAATATCTATATCTCCCTCCTGAATGTAATCACGGATGGAGTTGAAGTGGCGCTTTATGTGACTTGTCTTCTTGTGAAACCTGGGCTCCTTCGCAAGGGCAATAGCTCCAGTGTTGTCACAGAATAGAGTCATCGGTCCCGACGCACTTGGAATTACTCCTAGGTCGGTGATGAACTCCTTCATCCAGACTCCTTCCTTTGCTGCTTCCGAAGCAGCTATGTACTCCGCTTCACAATTAGATGCTGCCATGACGCTTTGCTTGCTGCTGCACCAGCTGACTGCCCCTCCATTCAAAATATACACGTATCCAGTTTGCGACTTGGAGTCGTCCGGATCTGTGTCGAAGCTAGCATCGACGGAACCCTTTACGATGAGCTCTTCGACACCTCCATATACGAGAAACATGTCCTTTGTCCTTTTCAGGTACTTTAGGATATTCTTGACCGCTGTCCTGTGTTCCGCTCCGGGATCACTTTGGTACCTCCCTACCAAACTTATGGCAAGGTTCACATCAGGTCTGGTACACAGCATGGCATACATAATAGAGCCTATGGCTGAAGCATAGGGGATGAGACTAATCTCTTCTCTATCTTTTGCCAAGGTCGGGCATTGAGTCGTACTCAATCTCACACCCTGTAGCACAGGCAAGAACCCCTTCTTGGACTGATCCATATTGAACTTCTTCAATATCTTTTCAAGGTATGTGCTTTGTGAAAGACCTATGAGGCGTCTCGATCTATCTCTATAGATCTTACTACCTAATATGTAAGCAGCTTCTCCAAGGTCCTTCATTGAAAAACAATTATTCAAGTAGGCCTTTACACTTTCCAAAAGTTCTATATAATTTCCCATTATCAGTATGTCATCCACATATAATACGAGAAATGCTACAGAGCTCCCACTCACTTTCTTGTAAATACAGGGTTCTCCATAAACCTGTACAAACCCAAACGCATTAATCACCTCATGAAAGCGAATGTTTCAACTCCGAGATGCTTGCACTAGCCCATAGATGGAGCGCTGGAGCTTGCATACTTTGTTAGCATCTTTAGGATCGACAAAACCTTCTGGCTGCATCATATACAGTTCTTCCTTCACGAAGCCATTAAGGAAGGTTGTTTTGACGTCCATTTGCCAGATCTCATAATCATAAAATGCGGCAACTGCTAACATGATTCGGATAGACTTCGGCATCGCTACGGGTGAGAAAGTCTCATCGTAGTCAACTCCTTAAACTTGTCGATAACCCTTAGCGACAAGCCGAGCCTTATAGACGGTCACATTACCATCCGCGTGAGTCTTCTTCTTAAAGATCCATTTACTTTCAATGGCTCCCTTATCATCAGGCAAGTCCACCAAAGTCCATACTTTGTTCTCATACATGGATCCTATCTCGGATTTCATGGCCTCAAGCCATTTGTTGGAATCCGGGCCTGCCATCACTTCTTCATAGTTCGAAGGTTCACCGTTGTCCAACAACATGATCTCCAGGACAGAGTTGTCGTACCACTCTGGTGCAGAACGTGTCCTAGTGGACCTTCGACATTCAACAGTAACTTGATCTGAAGTTACATGATCATCATCATTAACTTCCTCTCCAGCCGGTGTAGGCTCCACAGAAACAACTGCCTGTGCTGCGCTACTCTCCTGTTCGAGTGGAGGTACAATTACCTCATCAAGTTCTATTTTCCTCCCACTTACTTCTTTCGAGGAAAACACTTTCTCGATAAAGGATCCATTCTTGGCAACAAAGACTTTGCCTTCGGATATGAGGTAGAATGTATACCCAATAGTCTCTTTGGGATATCCTATGAAGATGCACTTTTCCGCTTTGGGTTCGAGCTTCTCAGGTTGAAGTTTCTTGACATAAGCATCGCATCCCCAAACTTTTTGAAACGACAGCTTAGGTTTATTTCCAAACCATAATTCATACGGTGTCGTCTCAACGGATTTTGATGGTGCCCTATTTAAAGTGAATGCGGCAGTCTCTAATGCATATCCCAAAATGATAGCGGTAAGTCGGTAAGAGACATCATAGATCGCACCATATCTAATAGACTGTGATTACGACGTTCAGGCACACCATTTCGCTGAGGTGTGCCAGGCGGCGTGAGTTGTGAAACAATTCCACATTTCCTTAGGTGTGTGCCAAACTCGTGACTTAAATATTCTCCGCCATGATTAGATTGTAGGCACTTTATTTTCCTGTCATGTTGATTCTCTACCTCACTCTGAAATTCCTTGAACCTTTCAAAAGTTTCAAACTTATGTTTCATTAAGTAGACATACCCATATCTACTCAAGTCATCACTGAGGGTGAGAACATAATGGTAGCCACCACGAGCCTCGACACTCATTGGACCACATACATCGGTATGTATTATTTCCAACAAGTCAGTTGCTCACTCCATTGTTCCGGAGAACGGAGTCTTGGTCATCTTGCCCATGAGGCATGGTTCGCACGTGTCAAATGATTCGAAATCAAGAGACTCCAAAAGTCCATCAGTATGGAGCTTCTTCATGCGTTTGACACCAATATGACCAAGGTGGCAGTGCCACATGTAAGTGGGACTATCGTTATCAACCTTACAATTTTTGGTACTCACACTATGTGACGGGGATATACCCCATCGTATGACCCGGCCTCACGACTCATAGGAGACCCGGCCGAAGACATGACATCTTATTAATGACCCGGCCAGACAACAGACAGGAAACCCGTTAAAGACATGACATCTTATTTATGACCCGACAAGCAGGTCACAGGATTACCAAGCCCAAGACCCGGCGGGTGAGCCGGCGCCAGGCGGCTCACAAGAGAAGGCCCACAGGAGAAGGCCCACAAGAGAGAAGGATTCCCTTAAAGGAAATAAGACCCGGAGTAGGATTCGTGAGAGACTAGTCCTAATCCTATTCCTAGTAGGACTCTATTTGTAAACCTACCCTCTCCACTTATATAAGGAGGGGTAGAGCACCCCTAGAGGGACAAGTTCTCAAGAGACACAAGTCTACAAGTTTAGACAACACAAGAGATTAGAGGCACAAGAGATTAGAGGTAGCAATTAGCACCCTTGTAACCAAGAGATCTTCATCATCATCAATACCAGACAAGCAGGACATAGGCTTTTACCTCCATCGGAGGGGCCGAACCTGGGTAAAACTCCGTGTCTTCTCGATTCCGATCAACCCCTTCAAGCCGCCACGTAGTTGCGTCTCACACCGAACCTAAGTCCATTCACCCGGACATCTGCCGTGACAAATCCACGACACTATGGACATGTGTAACATCACGTTCGAGATTCATCAAAAATAAACCATTGACCAGCGGGGCATGACCATAAAACATTTCTATCATATAAATAGAACGACCATTATTCTCAGATTTAAAGGAGTAGCCATCTCGCATCAAGCGAGATCCAGATACAGTGTTCATGCTCAAAGCTGGTACTAAATAACAATTATTAAGGTTTAACACTAATACCGAAGGTAGATGTAGAGGTAGCATGCCGACGGCAATCACATTGACCTTGGAACCATTCCTGACACGCATCGTCACCTCGTCCTTTGCCAGCCTCCGCTTATTCCGCAACTCCTGCTTGGAGTTACAAATGTGACGCCACCCACACTATGATCTACATCAACATATCGGTGTAGTGCTCATCAATACGAGCCGCCCAACGGACAGGCACGCAAGTCGCAGCCACTATAGTTTGATTCACTTCAAACAAACAGTCGAAACGAACCATCGACCGGATCATTGAAGCAATTCATACGGGATCATTTATAACCCGCCACGGTCAACCTCAAACTTCCAGTGAAGATTCTCAAGCCGCCTCTTCGAGTCAACTTAAGACTCGGGGGCTACAGACATGGCGAGACACATTTGGTCGTTTTTAACGAGAACCCCGGGTCTTTGCAAGATGAAATTTTCCGGCTCAGAAATTTGAGTTGAAGTGGTTTGTCCGCCGTCAAAATGGCTGATCTATCATCCAGGCTTTATGCCCTATCAAGCGCTGTTGCAGGGAGGCTTCTTGCCTTCGGGTGTAGCTTACATCTCCCCTGCACAGTTTGCTTTTACGCTGTTGCAAGGAGGCTTCTTGCCTTGGGGTATAGCTTACATCTCCCTTGCACAACCGGCGTTATGCCCAATTAAGCACTCTTGCAAAGATGCTTCTTGCCTTCGTGTATAGCTTACATCTCCTTTGCACAGCCAGCTGTTATTAAATTGTTGCAAGGAGGCTTCTTGCCTTCGGGTATAGCTTACATCTCCCTTGCACAGTTGGCTTTCTACCCTATCAAGTGTTGTTGCAGGGAGGCTTCTTGCCTTCGGGTATCGCTTACATCTCCCCTGCACAGTCTGCTTTTACGCTGTTGCAAGGAGGCTTCTTGCCTTCGGGTATAGCTTACATCTCCCTTGCACAGTCGGCGTTATACCCAATTAAGCACTACTGCAAAGAGGCTTCTTGCCTTCGGGTATAGCTTACATCTCCTTTGCACAGCCAACTGTTATTAAACTGTTGCAAGGAGGCTTCTTGCCTTAGGGTATAGCTTACATCTCCCTTGCATAGTTGGCTTTATGCCTAGATTGGTTACATTAAGCGCTGTTGTTGATGAAGGCTTCTTACCTTTGGTATAGCTTACATGACCCTAAGACAACAGCGTGTACACCAAATTCCAGTTGCTTATCAACTGCGGCCATCGAAGGGGGCTTCTTACCGACGGGTATCACTTATCTCACCCTAATGGCCCGCTTTATGCCACTTCCGGTTATTAACCGCGGTTGTCGAAGGGGGCTTCTTACCGACGGGTTCGCTTATCTCACCCTAACAACCGGCGTTTACGCCAAAACTCAGTTGCTTATCAACTATAGCTGTTGAAAGAGGCTTCTTGCCTTCGGGTATGGCTTACATCTCCTTTCAAATAGCCAGCTTTATGCCGTCTCAGGCTAATTATTAGCCGCGGCTGTTGATGGAGGCTTCTTGCCTTGGGGTATAGCTTACATCTCCCATCGACAGCCGGTGTTCGCGCATACAACATTTGCTGTTAATAGGAGGCTTCTTACCTTTAGGTACAACTTACATTGCCCTACAAACAGCCGGCTTTACGCCGCTTCTGGCTCATTATTAGCCGCAGTTGTCGATGGAGGCTTCTTACCTTTAGGTATAGCTTACATTAACCTACGACAACCAGTTCTCGACAAAAGTTCATCTTACAAGAGCCGGAGTTATACTACTCCGGTTGACAAGCTTCAAAGTGCTCGGCCGGCTCTAAATTACTAGAGAAGGCGTGACATCTTCAAAGACAAGTGCCGGCTCTAAAAGTTCAAGATGGATTTATACAAAGGGGGGATAAATCAATAAAGAGCCGGCAAAACAAAAACACGGAGAGATGGAAATATATACATCCGGAGCTGCATTCAAGAAAGTCAGAATTATCCTTAAAGCTATTACAAAGGTGCTCTCAAATGGGAGCTAAAAGGTGGAGCCATGGATTATCAAGGGGGCTTCCCACCTCCAGATAACATGCCGGCTTATCAAGCTGGGTCAGAGCAAGATTATGAGAAAAGGAGCAATGTTATGAAAGGTATAAACATCTCCGGGTTGAGCTTCTTCAAGCCGCCCTTACAACAATGCAGAATATATCCTCTCTTGTTTATTTTTTGCAGGTGCTATCTCTTAAAAGATGAGCTGCCGTTAAGTGTTTTGCAAGAGCAAATGGATCTTTTAATAGCCAATATGGGTGGATCTTCATGGTTTATCATAACCAGTAATAAATGATTGGGATTTTTTCAAACTAGCTCGAAGAAATTATTATTTTGCAAAGAGTCGCCCTGTCAGATATAATGTCGTATCATCTAATTGACCGGTTCTCGGATTTCTTTAATTGTGCTCTGTAGTAATCTACAACACTCACGGATTTCTCAAACTTATATTTGCCGGGTTGCACCGCAACCACAAGCAGGAATTTCATGTCAAAGACAAAGGAATTATTCTAGGATATTCATTTCGGGTTATATTACGACCACAGTCAAAGATTCATTCAACAAATTATGGTGAGACATATTATTCTCACATAGTCCCGAGTCGCTGCAGGCAGACAACCCGGCACTTGGGTGCTACATTATCCAAGTCCAAGTTTATATCAATTATGCAAAGTCCCACGTCGCTGCAAGCATACACCACGGCACTTGGGGGCTAATGCAAGCCGGTTTTCACACCGTTACATTGTCAGCAAGACCATATTATCTCAAGGAGATGAGCCGGCCCTTCTATATTTTCCTAAAGTCCCGGCCCAGTAATTCTTACTGACCCGGCACTTGGGGGCTACAGTATTCAGTTGTTCCAACAGATTAAGAGATTCAAATTGAAGACCCGGCGCATCACATTCTGATGAGCCGGCCCTTGGGGGCTACACCCGCTGAAGCGTTCTGATGAGCTGGCCCTTGGGGGCTACACCCGCCGAAGCTTTCTGATGAGCCGGCCCATGGGGGCTACACCCGCCGAAGCATTATAAGATATAAGGCAATTATAAGTCCCAGGTTGCTGCAGGCAGGACAGCCCGGCACTTGGGGGCTACACAGTCCAAAATGTTATTTGCAAAGCACCAAGTTATCATGGATAATCTCAGAGCTTGGGGGATATAGGTAATATGGACATATCAAAAACTTTGAGGAGAATTTTCAAGATATTAAATATGGAGTTCAGCTGTTAGACCTGGCGTCACCAACATTTATGACCCGGTGTTATCAAAAGATCATAACCCGCCAGAGTTTATATAAGCTGCCCTGCTTCACAACAATGGAAGTCCGGTTCTACATCAGATGGATTTTCATCCCAATATTTATCAAGTCAGCAGGATTCTAGTTATTTAACCCGGAGTCACCAACGATAATGAACCGGCATCATCAATGATTATGACCCGGCGGAGATGACCCGCCAAGAGTATTGGAAGCCGACTCAATGGCATATGGGTGTTCTATTTTCAATATTTCTCAAAAGACATTGACAAGCAAGATGATTATCAAGACGACTCATTCATATGGATAAAAGACCTGGATTTCTGAGAAGCCATTTTATAAGCCGGCCAAAGGAGCAAGCCGGCCACTTAACATATTTGTTACTCTTATTTCACGAGCTTACCATGAATAAATTCAAGCTAACCTGGGGGCTAATGACGGGGATATACCCCATGGTATGACCTGGCCTGGCGACTCACAGGAGACCCGGCCGAAGACATGACATCTTATTAATGACCCGGCCAAACAACTCAGAGGAGACCCGTTAAAGACATGACATCTTATTTATGACCCGGCAAGCGGGTCACAGGATGACCAAGCCTAAGACCCGGCGGGTGAGCCGACGCCAGGCGGCTCACAAGAGTAGGCCCACAAGAGAGAAGGATTCCCTTAAAGGAAATATGACCCCGAGTAGGATTCGTGAGAGATTAGTCCTAATCCTATTCCTAGTAGGACTCTATTTGTAAACCTACCCTCTCCACTTATATAAGGAGGGGTAGAGCACCCCTAGAGGGACAAGTTCTCAAGAGACACAAGTCTACAAGTTTAGACAACACAAGAGATTAGAGGCACAAGAGATTAGAGGTAGCAATTAGCACCCTTGTAACCAAGATATCTTCATCATCATCAATACCAGACAAGCAGGACGTAGGCTTTTACCTCCATCGGAGGGGCCGAACCTGGGTAAAACTCCGTGTCTTCTCGATTCCGATTAACCCCTTCAAGCCGCCACGTAGTTGCGTCTCACCCCGAACCTAAGTCTATTCACCCGGACATCTACTGTGACAAATCCACGACACTATGGACATGTGTAACATCACGTTCGAGATTCATCAAAAATAAACCATTGACTAGCGGGGCATGACCATAAAACATTTCTATCATATAAATAGAACGACCATTATTCTCAGATTTAAAGGAGTAGCCATCTCGCATCAAGCGAGATCCAGATACAATGTTCATGCTCAAAGCTGGTACTAAAGAATAATTATTCAGGTTTAACACTAATACCGAAGGTAGATGTAGAGGTAGCGTGCCGACAGCGATCACATTGACCTTGGAACCATTCCTGGCGCGCATCGTCACCTCGTCCTTTGCCAGCCTCCGCTTATTTCGCAGCTCCTGCTTGGAGTTACAAATGTGAGCAACTGCACCGGTATCAAATACCTAGGAGCTACTACGAGCGCTGGTTAGGTACACATCAATAACAACTATATCACATATACCTTTAACGTTGCCGTCCTTCTTATCTGCTAAGTACTTGGGGCAGTTTCGCTTCTAGTGACCGGTACCCTTGCAATAAAAACACTCAGTCTCAGGCTTGGGTCCATTCTTGTTCTTCTTCTTCCCGGCAACTTGCTTACCGGGCGCGGCAACAGCTTTGCCGTCCTTCTTGAAGTTCTTCTTACCCTTTCCTTTCTTGAAACTAGTGGTCGTATTCACCATCAACACTTGATGCTCCTTTTTGATCTCGACCTCTGCTGATTTCAGCATCGAGTACAACTCAGGAATGGACTTCTCCATACCCTGCATGTTGTAGTTCATCACAAAGCTCTTGTAGCTAGGTGGGAGCGACTAGAGGATTCTATCAATGACCGAGTCATCCGGGAGATTAACTCCTAGCTGAGTCAGGCGGTTGTGCAACCCAGACATCTTGAGTATGTGCTCACTGACAAAACTATTTTCCTCCATCTTAGAGCTGAAGAAATTGTCGGAGGTCATATCTCTCGACCCGGGCATGAGCTTGGAAAACCAGTTTCAGCTCTTGGAACATCTCATATGCTCTGTGCTGCTCAAAACGCTTTTGGAGCCCCGTTTCTAAATTGTAAAGCATGCCGCACTGAACAAGGGAGTAATCATCGCAGCGAGAATGCCAAGCGTTCACAACATCTTGCTCTGCTGGGAGAATGGGTGGGTCACCTAGCGGTGCATCAAGGACATACAATCTCTTGGAAGCTATGAGTATGATCCTCAAACTACGGACCCAGTCCGCATAGTTGCTTCCATCATCTTTCAGCTTGGTTTTCTCTAGGAACGCGTTGAAGTTGAGGTTGGCATTAGCATTGGCCATTGGATCTACAATATAGATTGTAAAGACAATTTTAGACTAAGTTCATGATAATTAAGTTCACATAATCAAATTATTTAATGAACTCCCACCTAGATAGACATCTCTCTAGTCATCTAAGTGACACATGATCCATGTCAACTAGCCCGTGTCCGATCATCACGTGAGACATACTAGTCATCCATGGTGAACATCTCCATGTTGATCGTATCTTCTATACGATTCATGTTCGACCTTTTGGTCTTCCGTGTTCCGAGGCCATGTCTATACACGCTAGGCTCGTCAAGTCAACCTAAGTGTTTCGCATGTGTAAATCTGGCTTACACCCGTTGTATGCGAACGTTAGAACCTACCACACCCGATCATCACGTGGTGCTTCGGAACAACTATCCTTAGCAACGGTGCACAGTTAGGGTGAACACTTCTCTTGAAATTTTTTTGAGAGATCATCTTATTTACTACCGTCGTTCTAAGCAAATAAGATGTAAACATGATAAACATCACATGCAATCAATATAGTGACATGATATGGCCAATATCATCTTGCTCCTTTGATCTCCATCTTCGGGGCACCATGATCATCATTGTCACCAACACGACACCATGATCTCCATCATCATGATCTCCATCATTGTGTCTTCATGAAGTTGTCTCGCTAACTATTGCTTCTACTACTATGGCTAACGTTTAGCAATAAAGTAAAGTAATTACATGGCGTTTATGATTGACATGCAGGTCATACAATAAAAATAAGACAACTCCTATGGCTCCTGCCGGTTGTCATACTCATCGACATGCAAGTCATGAATCCTATTACAAGAACATGATCAATCTCATGCATCACAATGCATCACATCACATCCTTTGGCCATATCACATCACAAGGCATATGCTGCAAAAACAAGTTAGATGTCCTCTAATTTGTAGTTGCAAGTTTTTACGTGGCTGCTATAGGTTTCTAGCAAGAACGTTTCTTACCTACGCCAAAACCACAACGTGATATGCCAATTGCTATTTACCCTTCATAAGGACCCTTTTCATCGAATCCAATCCAACTAAGGTGGGAGAGACAGACACCCGCTAGCCACCTTATGCAACTAGTGCATGTCACGCGGTGGAACCGGTCTCACGTAAGCGTACGTGTAAAGTTGGTCCGGGTTGCTTCATCCCACAATACCGCCGAATCAAGATAAGACTAGTAGTGGTAAGCAAATTAACAAGATCGACGCCCACAACAGGTTTGTGTTCTACTCGTGCATAGATTCTACGCATAGACCTAGCTCATGATGCCACTGTTGGGACATGTAGTAGTAAATCAAAAAAAATTCTACGTGTCACCAAGATCTATCTATGGAGAAACCAGCGACGAGTAGGGAGAGATTGCATCTTCATACCTTTGAAGATCTCTAAGCGGAAGCATTACAAGAACGCGGTTGGTGGAGTCGTACTCGTAGCGATTCAGATCGCGGTGGACTCCGATCTCAGCATTGAACAACGGCGCCTCCGCATTCAACACACGTGCAGCCCGGTGACGTCTCCTACGCCTTGATCCATCAAAGAGGAAGGAGAGGTTGGGGAAGAGATTCGGCAGCACGACAGCGTGGTGATGGTGGATCTACGTGGACTCTGGCAGGACTTCGCCAAGCGCTACGGAGAACGAGGAGAGGGAGCAGTAGGGCTGCGCCGAGAGAGGAAGAAAACCATGTGTCTAGCAGCCCCCAAAACCCCACTATATATAGGAGGAGGGGAGGGAGGGCTGCGCCCTAGGGTGGTGCAGCAGCCACCAGATGGCAATCTGGCCGGTGGCCAGAGTGGGAGAGGGGAGGGGCGGCGCCCTAGATGGGCCTAGGGCCCATCTGCCCTAGGGTTTGCCCCCCTCCACCTCTTGCTGCGCCTTGGGCCCCTTGTGGGGGGCGCACCAGCCCACCTAGGGGCTGCTTCCCTCCCACTTGTGTCCCAAGCAGCCCTCTGGTGCCGGTGGCCCCTCCCGGTGGACCCTCGGAACCCTTCCGGTGGTCCCGGTACACTACTGGTGACGCCCAAAACATTTCCGGTGACCGAAACCTCACTTCCTATATATGAATTTTTACCTCCGGACCATTCCAGAGGTCCTCGTGACGTCCGGGATCTCATATGGGACTCCGAACAACCTTCGGTAACCAGGTACACTATTTCCCTATAACCCTAGCGTCATCGAACCTTAAGTGTGTAGACCCTACGGGTTCGGGAGACACGTAGACATGACCGGGAGACCTCTCTGATCAATAAGCAACAACCGGATCTGGATACCCATGTTGGCTCCCACTTTCTCCATGATGATCTCATCAGATGAACCACGATGTCGGGGATTCTATCAATATCGTATTCAATTCCCTTTGTCTATCGGTATGATACTTGCCCGAGATTCGATCGTCCGTATCTCTATACCTTGTTCAATCTCGTTACCGGCATGTCTCTTTACTCATTCCGTAATACATCATCCCTTGGCTAACTCCTTAGTCACACTGAGCTCATTATAATGATGTCTTACCGAGTGGGCCCACATATACCTCTCTGTCACACGGAGTGACAAATCCCAGTCTCGATTCGTGCCAACCCAATAGACACTTTCGGATATACCCGGAGTGCACCTTTATAGCCACCCAGTTACGTTTGGATGTTTGGCACACCCAAAGCATTCCTACGGTATCCGGGAGTTGCAAAATCTCATGGTCTAAGGAAACGATACTTGACATTGAAAAGCTTTAGCAGATGAACTACACGATCTTGTGCTATGCTTAGGATTGGGTCTTGTCCATCACATCATTCTCCTAATGATGTGATCCCGTTATCAACGACATCCAATGTCCATGGTCATGAAACCTTGACCATCTATTGATCAACGAGCTAGCCAACTAGAGGCTCACTAGGGACATGTTGTAGTCTATGTATTCACACATGTATTACGGTTTCCGGTTAACACAATTATAACATGAACAATAGACAATTATCATGAACAAGGAAATACAATAATAACCATTTTATTATTGCCTCTAGGGCATATTTCCAACAGCACCGCCATTCGAATCCACCGCCCGAGATGGCCAATTTTTGGCCGCCGTGGCAACGATGACGATGAGAGGGCGCGTTGCGTCAGATCTGACATGGCGCGGAAGCGCGCCCCCTATGGTACATGCGCTGGAGCGGTTGCCACCACCATCGCTCTTTCGCCGCGAGACGGAGGAGTACGACCACGCACGCGACCACATCTTCTCCGGCACTGGGAGCTCCTCCGGGGCATCGAGCCCGCGCTCATCCCTCACCGCGGTGAAGAGGGAGCTAGAGGAGCTCCCCCTAGTGAAGATGGAGCCAAAGGCCGAGGCGGGGCCAGAGCGACGTGCCTTCGGCGGCGGCGGGCCGGAGGACTTCCTTTCCCCGGCGAAAGCGGAATCCCGTTTGCCCACGCTGCTAGCCCGCAGTGCGCGGGAGGCTGAAGAGGACCGGCAGTGCCGTCTAAGGGACGAGGCGATCGACACCGTGCTCTACGTGCAGGGTGTCGCGTTGGCCCTCGCCTTCGAAGACAAGGTGGAGGAGTTGTGCCACGAAGCCGCTGAGCAGGACCGCATCTACGTCGACCTCACCTCCTTCGACAACAAGAACTGAGTGCTGCCGCTGGACAACTACCACATGAGCTCCGATGAGCTCTATTTTGGGTAGTGCGGTAGGGTAGCTCAGCTCCGGTGATCTCTATTTTGCGTACTGCGGTAGGGTAGCTTTAGCTCCAACGTAACTCCGGCAAGCAACTATGTATATATGTAATGAATGATCAATTCTATGTGAACGACCGATGCTTCGGACATCGTTTCCGTTAAATTCCTCGCGCGAAACAATCTTTCAAATTTTGCGGTTCTAGCTACAGGTTTTGCTCTGCCGCAGCGATTTCAGTCGATATAAGCCACCCGGCGCGCACGAACCCAAACTGTGTTTACGGTTTTACAGTTTAGGGGGTCTAATAGAGATGCTTTTAGCACCTCACGTAAGCACATTTGCATACTGTAACATAAAGCAATTCAAAGCAAAATAAGTCTATAATTTAATAAATGCAATCATCTATGATACTATATTTTTATGTTACTTTACAATATAAAGATAGTAACATAAACTAGTGTCATGACATTAGTCTAAGTTATTTTTCACTATGACTAGCCTTAACAACGTAGGGTCTCTCGAAAGGATGGCTATTAATAAGTATGATGTATGAACACACTTATATGCTGAGAAGATACTTACTCGAGAATTATAAAGCTTAAATGCTTCTGTAGCATCGTACTCGAGAAAACGCTATCGACTTCGTGCATCCACAGCAAGAATATGGTATGGACATCAATCACACAACAGTTTGTTCGTTCTGCTTCAAGACCATCAATATTCTCAGAACAATGCCATAAACTCTAATCAATCAGTGCTGGACTAAGTTCTAAGAGGTAATTAGTTCTGTTCTCGGTTTAAACAAATATCGGTACCCCAAATCTCTATCAATCAGTGATGGACTAAGTTCGAAGACATAATCACTGCTATACTCTGTTCAATA
Source organism: Hordeum marinum (assembly GCA_022496015.1). Classification (NCBI taxonomy): domain Eukaryota; kingdom Viridiplantae; phylum Streptophyta; class Magnoliopsida; order Poales; family Poaceae; genus Hordeum; species Hordeum marinum. The sequence continues at coordinate 221,181,816 of CM039672.1, forward strand.
GCATTGCTGCACCATTGCTCAAGACACCACATGCCCTCCCGGACAAAAGATACCACATGCACTCCCGGACATGTTCTTCTCGAACTTTTACTCTATTTTTTTACCTTTTAACCGACTAACCCTTTTTCATTAAAGCAACGTAAATACAACAGTTACGAAAACATACAGAAGATAGGAAAGAGAAGAAAACAAGAGGAAAACGAGTTCAACGCATTGTCAGACAATCCATTTTGTCCGTCTGATATGGGAACGGATACTATGGAATGAAAATCTTGTCTGCACCATAATATAAGCTAGTCCTGTATTCGCCCACACTTTTACTTTATGAGATCACTGAAATGTATATACAATACAAAAGGATAAAAGGATGACGTATCAACTATATTGATAAACGACCACTTGTGCATAACTAGAGTACACCAAACCAGGGACAGTTTCTTAGACTTCTATCAAATATCTACTGTTCCTGATCTTGTATTTTCTCCATGAGAGCTGCCATATAATGTTCTGGAATTCAGGACGGCCCACCGGTACCACTGAATAGTTCTTGATTTTGGACTGACCCAATTAGCACGGTTCTTGATTTTGGAAATATCACAATTGTTGATGATGTCTTTCTCAATGAGGGCAACAACACACCAATATCATGGAAGGATCACATATCAATGGTATCCCTCAATAGTCACTTTGATAAACAGTGATTAGTATGTGTACACTTCTCTTGATCTTTTCCTTCGTGACACTTGCACCACGGTGCCATTGAAGGATGGCTACTGTTAGAGATATATTTGGAGTTTATGTATTTGGTAATTTAAGATTTGTAATCCGTTTTTATCTTATCTTTAGAAGAGGCTTCTTACTTTTTTAAGACTGTACTCCTACACATATTCGCCCATGAGACACAATACAACATCCATCATATTCCGCACCAATCCCTCTCTATCCCTTCTAACATGGTATCAGCCTAACCGATCCAAACCCTAGCCGCCGCCCGTCGCTTCCGCCCTGCGCGCCGCCCCTAGGCGGTCGGCCTCCATGACCGCCGGCAGCGGCCGCACCGCCCGTACCTAGGGTTCGTCCGCCGGTCGAGTTGACCGGCTGCCCTAAAGAGTTTTTCTTTCCCAATCGTTTCATTCGGATTTTCTCACTTTCGCCGATCGCTTTGATCGGCGTTTTCTTTTTGGTTTTTGATCTAAGATTGGTTTGCATCGCCCGTCGCCGCCATCGACCCCGTGCCTCTACTCCGACACCGACGCGACCAACCAACCTCTACTCTGACCTGGCGGCCTCGCGAGACGCGGGGGGCCGTCATGGCCGCCGTCCATGCATCTGTCAGCCCATCGCTCTACGTCGCCGTCGCCGCCCGGTGCTGCACACGATGCCTGCATCATCAACCTACCGTCTTCGTCACCACTCGCCGGCCGCCTCGGGATCGTCGACAACCATAGGCCTGTCGGTTGCCGCCCCCTCACCGGCTGCCTTGGTCTTGCCGCTTGCCAGGCTCGCCGGCTACGCCAGGCATGTCGGCTGCCTCGGGCCTACCGGCTGCCTCGGACTCCCCGGCCCTTCGCTGGCCTCCTATGGCATGTTGTTCCCCATGGTCCGTCATCACCTTGGTCTGCTCGACCACCCCACTTCAGCGTGCACGACGCCGTCATTATCACCAAGCAGCGCCCCCGACCTCGCGTGTGATCGGGTTGATCACCCGCCTAACATGATCTACTCCATCCGTGCCATGCCACTGACCTGATCAGTCGGTTGCATACGCCTCCGCAGGTCCTGTGATGGTTGTCCTAGAGTATAGTGCGCTCCTCCATTGATCAAGCATCAGGCTGTCCTACGCCGCCCTGTCATGACGTAGTGCCGCCGTCTCGTGGTTTTTCCTGCGACTGCACCTACCCACGATCCGCCGCTACACCACCCCTCTGGGTTGTAGTGCCGCGACACGCGGTCCCTGCCGCCGCCTGAGGCCGTGCCCGTGGCTGCACCGACCCGCTCTCTTCCGCTACGCCGCCCCGTCGGGCCATCGCGTCGCGGTATGTGGCCCATGCTGCCGACCCGAGGTCTTCCGTCGTCGCCCCAACCCGCGTGTTGCCGCTTCATCGCCTTTTCGGGTCATAGTGCTGCAGCGCGCGGTCCACTCCGCCATCCTCGCGCATAGACTTTACTTGGTATGCGCCGCGCCGCCTCCCTTGTTGCAGGAACACCATCGTCCGTGCCGGTCTTCGTAGCGTTGTTGTGTTCTTCCCTACCTACTTCGAGCATCGTTGTCGTGCTTCTAACCATCGCCCTTGCTGCCGTCAGGCCGCGGCCGCCGCTCTTCTTTGGAGCTGTTATAGCTGGCTCACCCGAGCCGCGCCGCCCGTCCACCGCCTTCATCTCTGTCCAGCACCAGCTTATCACCAATGTTTTTGCGTCTAACACGACCACTTCATCTACTCCGACCACCACGGGCGACACCGTCCCCCTGCCGATAAGTGCGCAACAGTCGCCGAGTCCTTTTCTAATAGCCTACTCGACATGGCATACTAGTTTGTGCAGGTCCCCGTCTAAGCATGCCCGTTGCTGGCAACACCAATGCGTGCCTGCGTCCCTGGTGTGTTCTCATGTCTGGCAAACCTGGAGTGACGCATCATCAACATCATCTTCGTCCCTCTACGCATGCCTAGTGCTGGCAACACCGATGCGTGCCTTCGTCCACGAAGTGTCCCGGGGCTTGGCAAACCCGGCGAGACGTGACGTCAACCACGTCTTCTTTACGGTGCACCACTACTTCGACACCACTGCGCCCATGACTAACACAGCACCTACTTGCGCCCGCGGCTTGATGGCGACTACCTCGACACCAGCCGCCCTGACTCAACATTGACCACTGCGTTCTTCGCATGTCTACCTCGACTACGACTACACCACGCTACGCTCTCGGCTACCTCGACATTGGCACAAAGGACTATCACCTTGCTTGAGCAACTCATCGGCTTCCTCTACAGTCCACGCGTCCGAGGCGCGACACCGTCCCCGACGCTCCCGCTGCAACTGCGGGGGGGGGGGGGAGGGGGAGATGTCAGCCTGTTGGCTGTTATTCTCTCCAGTCGGACCGTCTGCGACACTCCTATTGTTCGCAACGCTATAGCTATGACTGCGAGGGAATGTTAGAGATATATTTGGAGTCCATGTATTTCGTAGTATAGGATTTGAAATCCATCTCCTATCTTATCTCTAGGAGAGGCTTCTTGCCCTCCAAATTTGTACTCCTATATATACTCGCCCACGAGGCTCAATACAACATGCATCATATTCCGCACCAATCCCTCTCTATCCCTTCTAACACATACCAACAACATTGGTTTTTTGAAAAGGAGGATTACCCTCTCAACACAATCATATTATTAAACAAGGTGACCCTAAAGTACGATACAAGTCTGCAAATCAAACTCAATAAGCAGAAAAAATTGTTGCAACCGGTAAAATAGGACAAGATAACTATACACCTATCTTATTGTTGAGCCGTCATCCAAACTGGTTATAAGTATCATGTGTTACCGACTCCCAACAGTTGCACCAACGTGCCATATGCTCCCTGACTTCCACATGACTGAGTAACGACCACATATATGGATCCAACTAGTCGCTCGAAAGATGACCTGCCAAAAAAATCCTAATGTTTTGTCTGTTAAAAACCACGTTATTTCAAAGTAATGCATACACTCTCGAATACGCGCCGTTATTTTAAGACCCACTCCATTTAGTCATGTCACAAATAAAGTGGCAATGTTATTACAAGGACTGACATTATAAGAGACATGTATTATACGACACAATAACTTGGCTAGTGGGTGTTCAAGAAAAAGATGTTGACTAGATTCATCCTGATCGCATAAATAAACCTTTTACTACCCTCTCGAGTACGTTTTTTCAGGTTGTCTTTCATAAAGATCACTTCCTTGTGAATAAACCACATAAAAACCTTTATTTTTAAAGGCACCTTAATCTGACAAATGTGAAACGACTTCAGGACTGGACTAGGTATCGAAGCTAAATCCGACAGATCTCGGTAGAGGGTTCCGAGCTACTGACCTCAGCTAGATGGTAACAAGAAGTAGAGAGACATGGTGTTTACCTATGTTTGAGCCCTCTTAAGGAGGTAAAACCCTACGTCCTGATTTGATTATATTAATGTGACAATGTACATGTGATCTACCTCTCGTATGCATGAGTCTAAAAGTCTCGCCTCTACGGATTAAACCCCTTGACTTATATAGGGGCCGGGGTACCTAACGTTACACATAGTCGGTTGCATCTAAAGATAAATATGCCATACAGTTGAATATGCCTTTAAGTGTGCGCTAAGTCTTTGGAAGATTTCATCTTGAGTACACAGAGGGTCATGACCAACATGGCCCATTCTTCGGGTAGAGGTGGGTCCTCGGCTTGCCCCATGAGTTGAGGCCGATGAGGTGATTACCCGCAATCCAGGACACCTTGCACATATCTTTTGCTTTCTCTCACAAAGAGGTGGGTAGGGCAAAGTTCTTCTTCTCCCCAAGCTCCCCTAGCCAATCCTGGACTGGACTCTCCTCCTCTTTGCCTGCCGCTTCGACAGCTGGTGGCGGGGAGGCGAATTCCTAGGGCTCTGACTACTAGTTTAGTATAGGGTTTTTTAGTCCTCGCTCCTCGCAAAGGCATCACTCACATAGATGACGACACTTCAACTTAACAAAAGATCGATCTTTGATCATCCTCAAATTTATCCACCGGGACAGTGTCGACGAAGCTCCAACATAAAATTCCCGTTGTATCCTTAAGGCAATGAGGTTAGTGTTTCTGGTCTTGCGTGCACGACAATATGATATGATGTTACACACTTGTAATGATCCAAGGGTTCTGCAATGATGGCTACGACTCATGGGCACTGGTCCTTAAGGGCACATGCACGTACACTTCCCGCTTGTCCTCAGTAAGGCTAGGCCGGCTCTAAACATGGAAGCGACGACAACGAGTGTCGGCAGATTGTTCTAGAGGTGGTAGTGCTCCATCGGTGGTGAAGACATTTTGACGTAATTTTTATTATGTTGGGGGTTGGCGAAATTTTATAATATATCTAGCTATTTCACAAAGGTAAATTAATTAAGGTAGTACCATATGCAATATTTTGACCAACATAACTTAAGATTCTAAAAAGATTACTTATACTTTTTTTAAAAGGACGTTAACCCTTGGCCTGTTCATCGAGCAATGCATCCAGCCATATATTACTAGCTAGTCAAAATCGAGCAGCCAAACAACATTAATCCAGAAAAAAAGACAAAAATGAAACCCGGAGGCGGCATGCCTCACGATAATAACTACCCCAACAACACCTAGTTCTACAATAAAAGACAAACTCAAATTGAAAATTATATAACTCATAGACTACGCCTTCATGAAAGAATCGTCACATGTGCACCGATGATGAGTCCAAACGAAGATTGATCTCGGGATTCTCATCTCCAAAGCTAAGCTTCGATCCACCATCTTCAATAAATACACGCTGCAGAGACGTGTCGATATAGCTTGAACAGAAATATTGTGCTTTCACTAGAGTGCATAAAACCGTCGTTCAAGCCGCCTCTACGCCTTCAAAAACGAATCACGTACACTTCTATCGACAAGTAATGCCGAACATTTGCTCCCGTAAGAGTGATGCTTCCATAATTCTTTGGTTGTATCTCAAACAACATCTTAAATACCCAACCTCTCCATTCAGAAATATAAGATGTCTTGCATATTTTGATATAAACTATATATACAGATTGAAACAGGTGAACAGACAAATTAAAATATGTCTATATACGTCATGTTGAGTTCGAACATCTTATATTTGTTCACGGAGGAAGTATCAATTAGCATGCTTCTTCGTTCTAAAAAATTCCTATTGTTTGGATGTCTTCTCAATGGGAGCAGTAACCCACCGAAGGACGATGCACTAATAGTATCTGCGCACATTCAGTCAGATAAAGAGTTGTATCTACCTGCACAATTTTCTTGAGTGTTTTCTTGTGACATGTGCAACATAATAGGCATCGAAGATGGCTTACAAATTCTACCTATAAACAATGTACTAGGATAATTGTTTTACATATCCCAACTTGTGTCCGTTATCTTAATTCTTAAACATCTTTATTAATTCCTAACGATTCATTGTTTCTCGTGTTCAAAACAAAGCTAACCTTATTCGTCACATACTTATTCTTAAACTGTCCTTAGTACATTGAATTTTTATGCTGACTTTTCCACCTATTTATCTCCTTGATTGCAAAATACACTATGTTTTATGTCTGGATACATTCCTAAATGTGTAAGTTTGACATTTATTTTTATATGAATATTTGATTATTTTGTTGATAAATAAAAAGCAATATGATTTTATTTAAAAAAAATACAGTGATGTAAATTGTTTTTTTCTTCTCAATAACCTATTGATAGTCAGGCCTCACTCGATATGTGATGATGCCGACCAAACTAACTCACAATTTGCACATCCATTAGACCAATTGTCATGGAAAATCCAATTCGGCTTCCGGGAACACGTGCTCCTGCGTGCGAAAAATATTTTTTCAAATGTTAAAAAAATTCCAACAAATTTTTGTGTATTTGTAGTCATATTCAAATGTCACCTGCAAAGTTTTACGCAAAAAGTTAAACATTGTGAACTATGCAAAATAACAAATTTGAACACCAAATGTTATCCCAAAATGTCACCCAAATTTGTTTTTTTCATCAACGAAATACTACTGCTCGGCTTCTGTTGACGTTCTGGGAACGGGGGTAACCAGACCTGCCTGCCTGCGGCCCAGGGCATGGCCCACTTCATCAACAAATGGGGCCAGGTGAGGCCTCACTCAAGACAAGGCCCTCGTGAGGGCCCTAGCCTCGCGAGGAGGAAAAGCGACAACACCCTCGAGGGACGGGCCTCCTCGGGACCCCTCCAGAGCGGCAGAGGTTTCTATGCAAGGCCCGGCCTCAGGAGTCAAGGGTGACACAAAGAAGGACAGGCGGGCGTCAGTGAGCCAGGCGGCGCAGTTTCCTCTTTGGTGCAAAGGGAGCAAGGACATACGCGGGTTCCCAAAGCGTCACCAAAGGTTTCCATTCCAGTGCAAGAAGACCACAACCAATCGCCCCGCAGAGCGGATGTCATCGCTGAGCCCATCCCTGTGCCATCGACAGCTACTTTGCAGGCAAAGACCGCCTTTGGGTAGGGCGGGCACGCACTGTTGTCCCCCTTCAAAATTGGCTATTGTGAGATCCCTTCCCGCCATTGTGATAAGGGAAGATGACCCGGGCCGCCGCTATATATAGAGGATAGGTAGCACCGTAGAAGAGGGAGGAGACGGAACCCAATGACCGACCTGGGTAGCCATTCTACCACTCATTCACCGCCAAGCCACACAGGGCCTCGAACACCTCAAGAGAGCCCTCAGGAGGCCCAAGAACACTGTACTATTCCACTCTCATCACCTCCATGAGAGGCAATCCACCAAAGCAAGAGTAGGGTATTACGCTTCACAGCGGCCTGAACCTTGGCAAACTGTCGTGTTTATCTTCTTCCTCGTCATCGCGCGAGTTCGTCATTGCGTACATCGAGTAGCGAGCTAGGGTGACAAGGCTACATGGATCTTCGCACATGCCCTGTGTTCGAACCTTAAGGGTATTGGGGAGCCCGAAATCTGACATTTGGCGCGCCAGGTAGGCGGCGTGTCGAAGGCTTCCCCAAGCTTCATCCCTCCCAAGCTTCGCTGCTCCGATGGCGAGCGCTCAGCAAACTTCTCCGGGCCGTGACGGGTCGGTCTTCCTAAACCCCGCCCCGATAGTCGAGGGCTGACCGAGAAGTCACTACCAGGTCGCCAGCATCGCCTCCACCGTCACCACCTCTGGCGCTGCTCAGGCGCACGGCGGGCCGCCAGTGCCCCCAACCCCGGTGGTGCTCCGCACCTACGTGGGAGACCTCAACGCCCATGACGCGCTACTACTAGCAAGCGAGATGCTTCACCATCGACCTATGCATGGGGGCTTCGACGCATGGACCAACCGCATCGTGCCCGCTCCCCAAACCGCCGATGAATAGCCCCCCCAGCACTGAACGGATCTGAGCAGGGCGCGCCAAACGCTGTGCTGCTTCTCCTATGAATCCTGGTGTCCGGATTCGGGGACCAGCTCAGCTATGCCCACCAGGCACACGGGGGGAACGACGAGGCACCACGCGCATATGTCGATGTGCATTTCAGCAACCCGGCTGGCCCCAAGCAGCCAGTGTTGGTCAGGCGGGACTGTGCCATCCGACGCAGTCAGCGGGCGGCGTAGGCGTCCGAACAAACAAGCAACGGCGACGGAAGTGCACCGGGTCACCAAGGGAACAATCCACACCAGGAGACGCGTGGCCCACCATGCGGCGGAGGCAGAGGTAAGCAACTCCGTTCCGAGGCCCGACGCATGAGGAGGGTTTGCGAGCAACGCGCGCGGGTCTGATTCCCGCCATCACCAGGAGAGAGCGCCCCCGACGCACTTACGAGTAGTTCAGGAGGAGGACCAAGCGCCTACGTGGAACCCTATGTATCCTGTTACTTCCTTCCGCTAGGCGGAGGGGTGGATCAGGCGCCCACCATGGAAAAGACGACTGACGTGGATCAGGCGCCCGCCACGGGCTCCGGCACTTCTAAAGAGTAAGGGGCAACCTGGGCGTCCTCCCCAAGCCGAGCCTGGGGGCTCCGATCGGCGGGGCACCTAGCTCGGGCGGAGCAAGCTGGAGGGCGCCCCTAGGCCCGTGGGGCGCGGCGCGAGCCGGCGCCTCCGCGGGCAAGTGACGCTAGGCCAAATCGCCAGGCCTCAAGAGCAATGGCCTGTGGCAGCGGAAAGACAAATGCAATGCGGGCCATCCACGGCAACTACGATGCCTACACGGCCTTAGGAGGATGGGCCTCCCGAGACCTTCGGGACCTCGTCCGGACGACGCACGGGCGCCTCAAGAGGCATACTTCACCAACAAAACACCCTTATAGCCGCGCCAATGCATCGCGCTCATATTTGGGCCCCGGGAGCATAATCTTGAGGTCGCGCGGGGAGCGATGCACTCGGGTTAGGGTCATGAGGGCGCGCAACCGGGCAGAAATGCACGGGATGATCTTCGATGGGGCTGCGAGCCACAGAGTTATATGTCTCAAACGTATCTACTTTTCTATACTATTTTGCCCTTGTTTTGGACTCTAATTTGCATGACGTGAATGGAACTAACCCGGACTAACGCTGTTTTCAACAGAATTGCCTTGGTGTTATTTTTGTGCAGAAATAAAAGTTCTCAGATAGACCTAAAAATTTGTGGAGAATATTTTTGGAATTAATAAAAAATAGTGGCAAAAGAATCAACTGCAGGGGGCCCACCACCTGGCCACAAGCCAAGGGGGCACGCCGACCCCCCTTGGGCACGCCCTAGTGGCTTGTGGGCCCCATGTCGCTCCTCCGACCTCGTTTCCACTTCTATATATTCCTATTCGGGGAGAAAAAATCAAGGAGAAGAGTTCATCGCATTTTATGATACGAAGACGACGCCACCTCTTGTTCTTCCTCGGGAGACCAGATCTGGAGTCCGTTTGGGGCTCCGGAGAGGGGAAATCAACGCCTTCGTCACCACAAATCATCTTTCATCACCAATTTCCTGATGCTCTCCACCGTTCGTGAGTAATCTCATCGTAGGCTTGCTGGACAATGATGGGTTGGACGAGATTTATCATGTAGTCAAGTTAGTTTTGTTAGGGTTTGATCCTTAGTATCCACTATATTCTGAGATTGATGTTGCTATGATATTGCTATGCGTAATGATTGTCATTAGGTCCTGAGTGCCATGATTTCAGATCTGAACCTATTATGTTATCATGAATATATATGTGTTCTTGATCCTATCTTGCAAGTTGTAGACACCTATTACGAGTTATGATCCACATCCCCCAGGGTGACAATATCTGGAATTCTTTCCGATGACTACCGTAGTTTGAGGAGTTCATGTATTTACCAAGTGCTAATGCTTTGGTATGGTTCTCTATTAAAAGGAGGCCTTAATATCCCTTAGTTTCCATTAGGACCCCGCTGCCATGGGAGGGTAGGACAAAAGATGTCATGCAAGTTCTTTATAATAAGCACGTATGACTATATATGGAATACATGCCTACATTACATTGATGAATTGGAGCTAGTTCTGTGTCACCCTATTTTATAACTGTTGCATGACGAATGACATCCAACATAATTATCCATCACTGATCCTTTGCCTACGAGCTTTTCACATATTGATCTTTGCTAAGTTACTTTTCCTTTTCTACTGTTACAATCACTACAAACTGCTACTATCACTTTGCCACCATTACCACTACTTCCATATTACTTTGCTACTGAATACTTTGCTGCAGATATTAAGTCCTTCAGGAGTGGTTGAATTGACAACTCAGCTACTAATATGCAAGAATATTCTTTGGTTCCCCTTGTGTTGAATCAGTAAATTTGGGTTGAATACTCTACCCTCGAAAACTGTTGCAATCCCCTATACTTGTGGGTTATCAAGACCTTTTTCTGGCGCCCTGCCGGGGAGCATAGCTCTATTCTCTAAGTCACTTGGGATATATATATTTTGATCACTATGATGAATCTAAAAGATGGTAAGACTAAGATCTACCCCTCCACTACGAGGATAGGTAAGGAACTGCCAACTAGCTCTGCACTTGATTCACCTTCCGTTATGAGTAAATTTGCAACACCACCACCTGCTAGTAATTCTAATATGTCGCAAGTAATTGATGATGCTACTTCTACTATGCATGATGCTTATGATGATACTTTTCTTGATACCACTATGCCATTGGGTGAATTCCTTGATGAACAAATTGCTAGAGTCAATACTGAAACTAATGATATTTCTGAATCTGATGAAATTATTGAAATACAACACTACGAGATACCTGCTAGGTCTAGCTCTCCTAGATATGAATTGCGTGATATACCTGAGGGTTATGTTATGGAAAGAGAGGTAGCTAGGGACTTTCTTGCTTGTAAGGATAGAGATGATCTTAAGAAATTGCTTCGCAAGTGGAAGGAAAAATCTTTGAATGCTAGAATGCAATATGGTCCTAAGTTTTCTACTTCACCTATCTTTGTTACTCATAAGGATTATGAATTCTCTGTCGATCCTGAGTTAATTACTTTGGTTGAATCTGATCCTTTCCATGGTTATGAATCTGAAACTGTTGTGCCACATCTTACCAAATTGAATGATATAGCCACCCTATTTACTCATGAGGAAAAAATTCGCTATTACTATATTCTTAAGTTGTTTCCTTTCTCATTAAAGGGTGATGCTAAGATATGGTTTAATTCTCTTGCTCTTGGTTGCGTATGTAGTCCCCAGGATATGATTTATTACCTCTCTGGAAAATATTTTCCTGTCCAAAAGCACAAGTTGCCATGCAGGAAATATTTAACTTTGTGCAAATTGAAGAAGAGAGTCTCCCACAAGCTTGGGGGAGGCTTCTCCGATTAGTTAATGCTTTGCCTGATCATCCTCTGAAGAAAAATGAAATACTTGATATCTTTTATAATGGACTAACCGATGCTTCTAGGGACCACCTAGATAGTTGTGTTAGTTGTGTTTTCAGGTAACGAACTGTTGAACAAGCTGAGCTGCTATTAAAAAATATATTGAGCAATGATAATGATTGGACTATTTCTGAGCCACCTCCAAAGCCAACTCCGAAGAAAAGAGGTATTCTATTTCTCAGTCTTGAAGATATGCAAGAGGCAAAGAAATCTACGAAAGAAAAAGGTATTAAAGCTGAAGATGTTAAGAATCTACCACCTATTGAAGAAATACATGGTCTTGATAACCCGACACAGGTAGTAGAGGTAAATTCTCTCCGTAGATTTGATGAAGGAGATATTCCTTATAATAAGCCTGCTAGCCAATGCTTGGATGAATTTGATAACTTTGTAGTCAAGCAAGAAAATTTTAATGATTATGTTAGTAGACAATTGAAACATAATGCTTATATGCTTGATCACTTGGGTGATTATTTGAGTAGAACTATCAATGATCTTAAGCTTATTAGTAAACATGCTTCCATGGTAACTACTCAAGTAGAACAAGTACTAAAGGCACAGAATGATTTACTTAACAAGATGAATAGTAAGAACAATGATCATTTTGTTAAAGTTGTGACTAGAGGTGGTAGAATGACTCAAGAACCTTTGTATCCTGAGGGCCACCCTAAGAGAATTAAGCAAGATTCTCAAAGAGTTAATACTGATGCACCTATTCATTCTAGTAAGAGTAGGAAAAGGAATGACGATAGTACTTTGCATGCTGCTAGTGAACCTGTTATAGATACACCTGAGAACCCAAATGATCTTTCTTTTTCTGATGCTGAGACACAATCTGGTGATGAACATGAGCCTAGTGATAATATTAATGATGATGTTCATGTTGATGCTCAAGCTAGTAAAGATAATGATGTGGAGATTGAACGTGCTCTTGATCTTGATAACCCACAACCTAAGAATAATAGATATGATAAAAGAGACTTTGTTGCTAGGAAACATGGTAGAGAGAGAGAACCACAGGTTCAGAAACCCATGCCCTTTCCCCCTAAGCCATCCAAGAAAAAGGATGATGTAGATTTTGAGCGCTTTGTTGAAATGCTTAGACCTGTCTTTTTACGTATGCGTTTGACTAATATTCTGAAAATGTATCCTTATGCTAAGTATATGAAAGATATTGTGACAAATAAAATAAAAATACTGAAGCTGAGATTTCCACCATGCTTGCTAATTATACATTTAAGGGTGGAATACCAAAGAAACTAGGAGAACCCGGAGTACCTACTATACCATGCTCTATTAAAGGAAATTATGTTAAAACTGCTTTATGTGACATTGGAGCTGGTTTTAGTGTTATGCCTTTCTCTTTATATCGTAGACTTGATTTGGATAACTTGACACCTACTGAAATCTCCTTGCAAATGGCTGATAAATCAACTGCTTTACCCATCGGTATTTGTGAAGATGTACCTATTGTAGTTGCGAACGTTACTATCTTAATGGACTTTGTTATCCTTGATATTCTCGAGACGACAGTATGTTGATCATCCTTGGTAGACCCTTTTTGAATACTCCAGGGGTTGTCATTGATTGCAATAAGGGCAATGTCACTTTTCATGTTAATGGTAATGAGCATACGGTGCATTTTCCGAATAAACAACCTCAAGTTCATAGTGTCAACTCCATTGAAAAGGTTTCCACGATTATTATCGGAGGCTTTGAATTCCCTCTTCCTACTGTCAACAAGAAATATGATATACTTATTGTTGGGGACATGCATATCCCCATTGAGGTAACCTAGTGCTATTCAAAAATTCTCTGGTTCCATGTCATTCGAAAAAGTTTGTCAATAAGACTTGATCAACCTTATTGATGGATTCTTTTTCATGAACATGAGATGGATGAATTTAGAAAGAACTACCTTCTGTACCCAACTTTTATTCTCTGTTCCTTAGTTTCATTCTAGTAAAATGCTATTATTTCCTGGTTTCTGTTTTATCCATGCATTGCAAAAATGACCTGAAAATAGAAGTCCCCAGAATACCTTGAAAAATTAGTATGATTTTTTCTGGAATATTTAAGATTTTTTGGCACTCTGTATGCATCCGGGGGCTGCACCAGTAGGCCACAAGCCTGCAGGGTGCGCCCACCCCCTAGGCGCGCCCTGGTGGCTTGTGGGTCCCACGTGGGGCCCCTCACTTATTCTAGCACCCATCCACTTCGTCTTCCTCCAGAAAAAATCGCACCATTGCTTAAACTCGTGTTTTAGCTGATCTTGCTGCCATTTTCGATCTCCTTGCTCAAAGCTCCATTTGAATAACTGTTTTAGGGGATTGCTCATTGGTATTTGACTCCTCCAATGGTCCAATTAGTTTTTGTTCTAGTGCCTTATATATTGCAAATTTTTGCTGTTGTGGGGACCTTGTTCTTGAGCTTGCATGTCAAATTTGTATGGTCCCAAGTAGTTTTGATGCGTGATATAGCTTTTAGGCCCTTGTGGGAGTAGTTGCTATGAGTTTTGTTGAGCTTTGTTCACTTTTATTTTGATTCACTAAAAAATTCAGAAATTTTTCAGAGAGAGAAAAGACGTGGAGGAGAAGGTACCAAGGTGGTTCCTCAAGCAAGAAAACTCCGAGACTCGCGTTACGTGATCCCGATTTTGAACCACCGAGGGAAGCTCGAGTACTGCCTTGTGAATGGCCGTCGGATCAATTCATGGACAACGCCGGGTTCAAGGAAGAGTTTTATGTGTACATAAGGAATGCTGGCCTTGAGGATTTTATTTCAAGCCGATGCAAGCAATATTATCAACTCACTGATTCTTTCGTGCGGAGTGCGGTAGCCGTCGCAGCCCAGTACAACCCCAACTATGACTTCGGATATTATCCGGGCCAGCCGTGGCCCTAGACAAATTTAGGCCAAAAGCCTAATATTGGGGGAGTACGTATTTCTCACCGACATTACATTCATGTTCACACACTCATTTTAGTTGTCGGTGTTCATACTTTTTCATTGTACTATCCATGATAGTTTATTTCTTCTTTATGCTTTCTACTTTTGTGTTTGATTAATCTTTAAGAAAATCCAAAAAAATTGTTTTAGCTTTAACTTCTAGTTTATTTAGTTGTAGCATTAAAAGAAAACCCAAAAATATTTCTTGTTCTTCTTTTGCTTGTTGGGAGTTTTCCCGTGTAAATAGTTTTTCTCATTCTTGCTTTGAAACTTCTTATCTTTGGGTCGTAAGGACAAGACCACGATGAAATGTTAAGTGGCTCTCATATGCATTATTGTTTATCTTACATAGAGCCCATATTGCCTTGTCTTCTCCTTTGAGTCACTGCTTGCAGATTCCAGCTTAGTCCAATGCACGTGTACTCTTATTATTCACATCATTCAGTCGTGCAAGTGAAAGGCAATAATGAAGATATATGATGAAATGACCGAGATGGAGAATAGCTGGTACGAACTCTAACAATCTTGTTTTTGTAAATATGATTAGCTCACCGTTCGGAATTCAACTCATTATGGGTTGAACATGTTTGCAATGACAATTCGAGATTATGGTTATTCATGCCATGCTTAATTAGCTAAGAGTTAATAATGGTTTGTTTTGAGTGCCAACATGCATATTAAAATGGTTGTGATGTAGTATGACAGAATGGTATCCTCCTATGAATGATTCGAGTGGCTTGACTTGGCACATGTTCACACATGTAGTTGAAACAAAACCAACATAGTCTCCATGATGTTTATGTTCATGGTGATTTATATCCTACTCATGCTTGTATTCAATGTTGGTTAATCTCAAAGCATGTTTATGACTGTTGTCACTCTCTAGTGGGTCGTTCCCCAGTATTTTGCTAGCCTTCACTTGTACTAAGCGGGAATATTGCTTGTGTATCAATCTCCATAAACTCAAAGTTGTTCCAATGAGTCCCCCACACATACCTATATGCGGTATTTACCTGCCGTCCCAAGTAAATTTGCATGTGCCACTCTCCAAATCTTCTCACAAATATTCCGTTTTGTATGCCCAACTCGCTCATGTAGTGACTAGGGGTTGTCAGTATCTTTCATGCTAGGTGGGTTATTCTCACGATACGTGTTGATTCACTATCATTCACGAGGAAGTGGCTGGTATTCGGGATGCCCAGTCCCATGCTCAAAAAGCAAATAAAAAAGTATAATAAACAAAACTCCCCCAGGATTGTGTTTGTATGGACGGTACCTGTGGATTCGGCCCGCCATGGAGTGTGATTGATTTGGTGGAGGGGGAGTAAAAAATTTACTATTCTGTTTGGGAACCCCCTATAATGTATCTAGCATGGAAGATATTGAGATCTCTTAGTTGTTATGTTGGCAATGAAAGCATACCATTCAAAATTATTATTCATCCATGTTTTAAAAATTCGAGCTCTGGCACCTCTGCAAATCAATGCTTCCCTCTTTGAAGGGCCTATCTATTTTATTTACTATCGAGTCATCACCCTCTTATAAAAGTCACTAGTTAGAGAGCACCACCGTCATTTGTATGCTTTGCTACTAATTGATGTTGAGTATGAGTGTGACTGGATCTCTTTTACCATGAATTACAATGTCTAGTCAGTCCTTGTTCTCCAAAGGCGCTCTGCATTTATGTTTTGCGGTCTCAGAAAGCGCTAGCGAGATACCATTATGTCATATTGTATCATGAAGGGCTAGCGAGATACCATTATGTCATATTGTATCATGATTGTTTTGATAAAATTGTTGTCATCCGAGACTTATTATTATTGCTCGCTAATTGATTATGCCATTGATGTGAGTAAATGTGAGCCTAAATGTTATTGTGAATGTGGTTAGTTCATAATCTTTGCCACTGTTCAAGAATTGGTCTGATTAATCAATTAACTTGCCAGTTAATCACTACTCGTAGGGTGGCCGAATAGAACAGCACCTATTCACCGCGTTAACTTTCCAGGCCGATTAATTGGCCGATTAGACCAATTAATCAATTGTCATACAGATTAATCGGTTGTCACACCGATTAATCCCTACTGGCTCGTTAACTAGTGGGCAAAAAAATCCTAAAATTTTGGCCAATAACCCCTCCCACCCCTTATTGCTAAAAAATAGATATGGTTTGGCCCTCCTCCCGCTTCCTCTTGCTTCTTTCGTCCCCTCCTAACATAGCTAGTGGCTAGCGAGGTCCTCACCGATGCCAGCCACCTACTACACCTCCAAGATCCAGCTGCTCCGCCACTTTGGTCGCATATCTGCACCCCACCCCCCATGGGCGGATCCCATTTCCTGAATAGTGGGATGCTCCCTAGTCTCTTCCTCCATGACGTCACCAGCAGGCAAAGTACTACCATCTTCTTCCCCTATCTTAGTGGAGAATCCACAATTCATATATTAGTACATTATAGATTACAATTTGAATAATGAGATTTTGTAGGTTTGGATGCATAATGATTATTGATTTTACCTCTTGTCTATTTTTTAAATGCCTACAATAAAATATTTTGTTATATTACGTATCTAGGTGCATGGAAGTATGGTGTAACACGTAAAAAAATATAGATATAAGTTGGCAAGTTCCTATATAATCTACCGACAAATGGTCGACCAATTAATCTAGTTAATAGGACGATTCACCGATTAATCTCTACTCCTAAGCCGACCGAGCAGCTACCAGTTACCGATTTACCGAACATTGGTCTTTGCTGAAAATCTGAACATAAGTTAGACATATTTACAACAGCAAGATCAAATAGAGTTTGTAAAAGTTTTTTTATCACTTTCAGTTTATCAACTGAATTGCTTGATGACAAGCAAAGGTTTAAGCTTGGGGGAGTTGATACGTGTCCAACGTATCTACTTTTCCAAACTCTTTTACCTGTGTTTTGAACTCTAGTCTACATGATATGAATGGAACAAACCCGGACTCACGCTATTTTTAGTAGAATTGCCTTGGTGTTATTTTTGTGCAGAAATAAAAGTTCTCGGATTCACCTGAAAATTTATGGAGAATATTTATCAAATTAATAAAAAATATTGGCGAAAGAATCAACTGCAGGGGGGCCACCACCTAGCCACAAGCAAGGGGGCGCACCCACCCCCTAGGACGCGCCCCTATGGCTTATGGGCCCCCTGTCGCTCCTCCGACCTTATTTCCACTTCTATATATTCCTATTCGAGGAGAAAAATCAAGGATAAGAGTTCATCGCGTTTTAGGATACAGAGCCGCCGCCACCTCCTGTTCTTCCTCGGGAGACCAGATCTGGAGTCCATTTTGGGCTCTAGAGAGGGGAAATCGACGCCTTCGTCATCACCAACCATCCTTCATCACCAATTTCATGATGCTCTCCACCGTTCATGAGTAATATCATCGTAGGCTTGCTTGACGGTGATGGATTGGTGAGATTTATCATGTAATTGAGTTAGTTTTGTTAGGGTTTGATCCCTAGTATCCACTATGTTCTGAGATTGATGTTGCTATGACTTTGCTATGCTTAATGCTTGTCACTAAGGCCCGAGTGTCGTGATTTCAGATCTGAACCTACTATGTTATCATGAATATATATATGTCTTCTTGATCCTATCTTGCAAGTTGTAGACACCTATTACGAGTTATGATCCGCATCCCCCAGGGTGACAATAACTGGGATTCTTTCCGGTGATTACCATAGTTTGAGGAGTTCATGTATTCACTAAGTGCTAATGCTTTGGTCCGGTTCTCTATTAAAAGGAGGCCTTAATATTCCTTAGTTTCCATTAGGACCCCGCTGCCACGGGGGGTAGGACAAAAGATGTCATGCAAGTTCTTTTCCATAAGCACATATGACTATATATGGAATACATGCCTACATTATATTGATGAATTGGAGCTAGTTTTGTGTCACCCTATTTTATAACCGTTGCATGATGAATGCCATCCAAAAATATTATCCATCACTTATTCATTGCCTACGAGCTTTTCACATATTGATCTTTGCTAAGTTACTTTTCCGTTGCTACTGTTACAATCACTACAAACTGCTACTATCACTTTGCCACCATTACCGTTACTTCCAGATTACTTTTCTACTGAATAATTTGCTGTAGATATTAAGTCTTTCAGGTGTGGTTGAATTGACAACTCAGCTGCTAATACTCGAGAATATTCTTTGGCTCCCCTTCTATCGAATCTATAAATTTGGGTTGAATACTCTACCCTCGAAAACTGTTGCGATCCCATATACTTGTGGGTTATCACAGAGCAATGCACCTAGGGGCTAGCCCAGGGCCGTGACACTCTCATGTAACAATGAGCAGGCTATATACGCCCGGAGCCCCCCGAGGACATGGAGGGATTCCTCTCACGCAATGTGCCAGCCACAGCCCAAGGTTGGCGGAGAAGACAACACTACCATCAATGGCTATGCCCATGCAACGTGGATGCCCTACGCTCAGCGCTGGGGGGAGATGAAGGACGGCCTAGGAGCCGGACGCGGCATTTGCTTGCTTCTTTTTCATGTTCAAGTTGCCATTTTTTGGAATGAAGTCTGAGAATTTCAAAACTTTATATTTTTAAAGGGGGGGGGACTTTTCTCTCTGCGTTTCTTAGTTTGAAGTCTCTTTCTGAATGGTGTTTCGCAAGGATCCGAACGCTCTGCACCGCCCCGAGGCGCCACAGAGCTAGATGGCAAGGACCTGCCGCCTCAGGGGAACTCAATTTTAGCTGTCGGCCCCGCTCGGGGGCTTCGACCGCAGCATTACATCACAGCATGGGGTCTCGGGATTCCTCAAGGCCTCCTGAAGCGGCACATGGAGGGACTAAATGGGGGATTGCTCGAGCGTCAAAGGGGGCTCCTGAGCAGCACGCCTCAGGAGCCTTACCAGTCATAAGGCCACTCAGGCCTCCTAGTGCCGTCCTTGGTTTCCGGTCGGCATCAGGAGTGTCGGGGCCTCGCCCCGTGAAGTGCGTCCATGGTTTCCGGTCATACCTAACGATGGTGGGGAAATGCGTGGGACTGGGACCTGACGACGTAGAGAAGTTTGAGCGTCGAAAAAGGGGGCTCCTAGGCAACGTGCCTCGGATCCTTACCAGTCATAATGCCAATCGACTTCCTACTGCCGTACATGGTTTCCGGTCGGCATCAGGAGTACCGAGGCCTCGCCTTGTGAAGTATGTCCTCTTTAGTCGTACCTAACAGTGGTAGGGAAATGTGCGGCACTAGGACCTACAGACATAGAGTGCCGAAAGGGGCCCCAGACCGTTCAGTAGGCAAGAAGAAAATATCCCGGACGGTGTCACAGCTTGACGAAACAGCCCGTCTCGCCTCGCGACACGCAGGATCGCCAGCGTCATACGAAGCTAAGTACACTATCGATCCCGTCAGGAGCCTCCTGGCCTAATAACGACCCCGAGAATGAATTAGGGACTGCGTGCTAACCTAAGAATGCAGGGACTACGACTACTACACGCAACTGCCGAGGCCCCTGAGGGACAAAGCAACAAAGGGGGCGACACGCGAGGAGGCGCTCGATCGCGATGAGACACAAGGCCCAGGGCCCGACAGGAGCAATGGATGTGAGTCGCCACTAGAGGGGCAGAGCCTCGCAGGGGCCATAATGGGGGCTGACGCAAGGCCACGACCATGGCGGCACCGACCAACACCACACCAGCAAATCGAGGAAGAAAAGCAAGATAGCAAAGGTAACATGCAAAATATTAACGCCCCATGGGGTAGGGTTCTTGTTTGAGGTTACAGGTACTAGTAAAGGGGGACGGAGGATGCCTAAGGGGAGGAGTCGTCATTGCCGCTCGCGCTGCCAGTCGGCTCGGCGTCGGAGCCGTCCTCCTCGCTTGAGGCGGCACTAGGATGAACCGGTCCACCATGGCCTCCACGAGTGGATGCGTCTCATCCCGGAGGAGGCGCTGGAGCTCGTGGGGCACCTGCTCTCCAAGGCACCGGAGGTCGAGCTGCGGGGTGAGGTGACGCAGGTTGTAGTATACGGGTGTCAAAGCAGGGTCCAAAATGTCGCGCGCATCGACGCGAGAGACGCCGGTCTCCAGCGCCTCCACCACCTTCCGGAAGAATTCAAGGTAGCCCCGTCGCCACGCACGTGTGGCAGCTCGGGGGCATCCCCGACAAACCGGCTCACCGCGGCGGCCGCACAGTAGGCGATGCCCTGGAACTGCTTGGCACGGAGGGACTCCAGCAGCCTGGCGTGCGCCACCTCGTCCTTGGCGGCATGCACGGCGTCGGTCGCCTCCTAGACCGGGGTCTGGATTGACGCTAGTTCCGCCCGGGCATCAGCCTCGCCCCAGAGAGTGGCATCGGTAGCGGCCTCGGCGGTCGTCAGTCGGGCCTGCAGCGTCTCCACCTCCTCCTAAAGCTCGCCAAGTTTGCGTTTCTTGGCCTCGGGAATCCTGGGAGGAGAGGAATGAGATCAAGCTCTAGACGATGGACAGAAGAACAAGAGAAGAGGAAGGCGGCGGAATACTTACACGTCGACCAGGGGCCATTGCTGGCGAACTCGCATTGACCCTGAGGGCCCCCCGCCGCCGCCTCCAATGGATGGCGAAGGAGCCGTAGGATCCGTCCGCTTCCCTGCACCTGCACTGCTTCCTCCGAACGCCATGGAGAATTGGGGTACGAGAAGGAAAGAGGATGTTTTTACTGGCAGAGCGAAGGAAACAAGGGGAAGCCTCAAGACTGCAATACCCTTTCCCTGGCTAGGGACAGGGCGGATTTATAGGCATAACCACAGCCACGAGACATCATGGGAGAGCAGGCGTCATGCGCCCCTTGGGCGGCGCAGGGCGGTTCGGTCAATGCGGTTCCATCCATGTCGCATCTCCTGCCCTCTGAAGGGTCGCACCCGTGCGGCCTGCAGCAGCAACAACACTTGATGCGAATCAATGATGGCTTGTGCTACGCCCAGGCGTCGCGTCAATCCAACTGGGTGCGGTTCCGGGCACCCTCGAGGAGCGGAGGTGCCGCTGCCGAGGCGTTTGACGCGTGCCAAGCCCGACCCGCAGGCGTTTGGGGGCCCACGGCACTTCAGGCAGTCGTCCAGGCTTTGCCCGTAAGCCAGCTCGAGCGTGCCTTGGGCTCAGGGGCTATTGTCGGCGTTCTGGGAATGGGGGTACCCAGACCTGCCTGCCTGCGGCCCAGGGCATTGCCCACTTCATCAACCAAATGGGGCCAGGCGAGGCCCCACTCAAGACAAGGCCCTCGCGAGGACCCTAGCCTCGCGAGGAGGAACAATGACAAGACCCTCGAGGGACGGTCCTCCTTAGGACCCCTCCGGATCGGCGGAGGTTTCTATGCAAGGCTCGGCCTCACGAGTCAAGGATGACGCAATGAAGGACAGGAGGGCATCAGTGAGCCATGCAGCGTAGTTTCCTGTTTAGTGCAAAGGGAGTAAGGACATACGCGGGTTCCCAAAGCGCCCCCAAATATTTCCATTCCAGTGCAAGAAGACCACAACCACTCGCCCCGCAGGGCGGATGTCCTTGCTGAGCCCATCCCTGCGCCGTCGACGGCTACTTTGGAGGCGAAGACCACCTTTGGGCAGGGCGGGCACGTACTGCTGTCCCCCTTCAAAATTGGCCATTGCGGGATCCCTTCCCTCCATTGTGATAAGGAAAGAGGACCCGGGCCACCGCTATATATAGAGGATAGGTAGCATCGTAGAAGAGGGAGGAGACGGAACCCACTAACGAATCCCAACGATCGACTCGGGTAGCCATTCCACCACTCATCCACCATCAAGCCACAGAGGGTCTCGAACACCTCAAGAGAGCCCTCACGAGACCCAAGAATAGTGTACTATTCTACTCTCATCACCTCCACGAGAGGCAATCCACTAAAGCAGGAGTAGGGTATTACGCTTCACAGCGGCCCGAACCTGGGTAAACTGTCGTGTTTATCTTCTTCCTCGTCATCGTGCGAGTTCGTTGTTGCGTACATCGTGTAGCGAGCTAGGGTGACGAGGCTGCATGGATCTTTGCACATGCCCCTGTGTTCGAACCTTAAGGGTATTGCGGAGCCCGAAATCCGACAGTTTCGTATGAAAATTGTCAAGCATGTTTGCAACACTAATTCGAACATAAAAAAATCAGAATTTTTCAAAAAAAAATTATAAAAAAATTCATGGTACTGTTCACCGGGAGCAAATGCTCCCGGGAGCCAAAATGCCGCTCCCAATTGTCATACGCTTGCTATCACACATCTATAGCTCTACACTCATGTCTCATTTTGTACATGGCTAGAAAGAGTACTCTCTCCATTTCTAAATATAAATTGTTTTGAAACTTTAATACGGATTACATATATATGTATATAAACGTATTTTAGAGTGTAAATTTATTTATTTTGCTTCATCTGTAGTCTATATTGTAATCTCTAAACATGCTTATATTTAGGAATGGGGGTAGTAGTTATTTCTATTTCTCATCCTCCTCGCAATAAAAGTATGTTTGTGCTAAAATTTTAATTGCAATTAAATCCATCTTTCTAAAGAAATAAAATAGAAAATAAGTGTCAGCACGCCTTCAAGCCTCCTATTTTAGTAATCGACACTCATTTATGTAGCCCTTCAATCGGTGTTTTTCTATGTATCACCCCTAAGTAGTTTTCCACATTGTTGATACTACTAATTATTTAGAGAGTAGATGATAGGAAAATTACTTTTTTCAATTGGCTACAATTTTTTATTGCGTCATCGCATATCTATCCACTACATTAGATCAACGTACATAAATGTACATGGTGAGGAATAAAATGTTTAAATTAGGCACAACATGTATAGCTCAACTACTACTTCCTCTGTTTCATATTAAATGTCGATCAAACATATGTATCTAGATGCGAGAGTAAATTAAAATATGTGTTAAACAATTAACTAATAAATAACTTGTGCATAATAAGTTGCGTCCATGAGCTGGGTATGATTTATATATCCAACTAGATCATTGAAAACATGCCTTGTGGCGCCCTTCCATTTTTTGTATAAAATGGTTGAAATGTTCAAGTTAAATTTTGCATAAGGTGTCCATACATCATGTTGGTCAAGTTACCCAGGTACAAAGACACATGTTGCCACACCAATTCCTAAATTGGAATGTTTGGTTCATAAATTATTGATTTAATAATCATTGACACATCATTTACACCACATAGTTGATAAAAATAGCATTGCCCATATGTAGCTTATATAATCAGAAACCTCTTACCCAACAATGAGCATAACTTATAAGAAAATGACATCTTTTGCATATAATCAAATTCTCTCTAACCGGTGATTTACCATCAATGAAGTCATAAGTGCATACTGCTCAGATATGATATACCATAGACAAAAACAAAGTTTCCATGTAAGGGATGAGCTACCAAATTGGAAAGTTGTTGATGTCATAGACAAAACAACATGGGATTACATGGTCTAGGGAAGCACCAATCCTAGCTAGTGTGTTAGCCCCACCATTACAAGCTCTAGGAAAATACAACTCGAATACTATCAAAGTAACAAGACAAAAATGAAGTGATTTGTGAAGATGACATCATTAACAAAAATGTCTTCCCTCCTTATCCTAGTATTAAAACAATTATGACCGAGTATGTTTGTATGTAGAGATCAGATTTGTTAAGCATACCAGGCATGTGTAATTTTCCAAGAAGTTGTTGCAAGAATTGCACCACTGTTCTTTCTAATGGTCAAGATAGATCTTAGGACACCTGATCACACACCTTCTTTCTATAGCCAAATGTTATGACTTTGGGTCAAAGCTTATGCGATTGCAATATCTGAAAATTAGCACAAATCTACTCAATATATATAGGCATTCAATTTATGTAGTGCTTTCTAAAAGCATGGAAAGAGTACTAAACCAATAAAAGTGCCATGCACCATGCGTATGCGTTTGTATAATTGTCACCATTGCGACTTCTTATGGTTTGGTCAAGTGAAACTAATTGCATATCTTGAAAATAACTAAATATAGATTAACTAACTCTAATTTTCACTTTAACAGGTTCAACAATAACATTAGATCCAAGGTAGTGATATCGTGAAATATCTCTATTGGACAAGGCAGACTAAATATTACCAAGTAACTTCAAAGCATAAGCAAGAAATTAATAACAACATGATCAATGTGTTCCCATAAAGTAACAGATATCTCATTTTCGACATGGGATTTGATGATGGTTAAAGAGAGGAAAATACATGGATGGATGCGGTGGAATCCCTAAGGCCTTGAGGTAGTTGACCATGTGCAAAAAAAATCGAGCTTGCCAACAATGTGCACGAGTCGGCCAACCAACTTCCCCCCCATGCTTGCTTCATGCCTCCAAAAATGATAACAACCGCACGACCCTCAGATTATGAGAAACCCACTTCCAACAACAACTGCTACCCACAAAATGGCTTCTCTCGAACTGAAGAGAAAAACCAGCACCCACCATCACGTGCAAATGAAACATCTCTCAAATCATAATTTTGTAAGGCTATAGAATAATAATAGCAGGAAACAAGAAATCATGAAGAATCTAGAAATTTAAGAATTCGAAGCTACACGTATCCTCCAAGGGTGAAGGTAACAAAACATGTAGAGAAACGACTTAGGGCCAGTTCTTTTGTAGCTTATTTGGAGCTGTGGAAGTAAGCTGTCCCCTACCCAGCTTATTCTAAAACCCCAAACTAAAATTTTATATTAGAAGCCTACTAATTAAAGGTCAACTAGTAGGCTTCTAAAATAAAATTTAAGTTTGGCCTTTCAGAATAAGCTGGGTGGGGGGCAGCTTATTCTAGAATCCCAAAATAAGCTACAAAAGAACTGGCCCTTACAATCATAGTGTTTGGAATCAGACTGGGCGCCCACTGGTGCCATTCATGCCATGACAAGTGTGATATCTCAATGTAGTTGGATTTAGTCTATAAATGGAGAAATTTTTAAACAAGGATTTGCCTAACTCCAACAATGACATGTCTTTACAAATTCAGACAAGCCAAATAATATGGCTTTCATGTAGATTTTTCATCCACCCATGTAAACAATGAATTGCGCAAAAATGTAAAAGTAGCATATGACCATTGCAAATGAATTCTATTGCACCAGCTGATCAAATTTCAGGAAAACATTTACAGAAATAACACCAGAAGCGAGGTGTGGTGTAAATCCGGTACCTTAAATCCTCTGAAGAAGAAATATCCCAGGAATCAAGAGTACCACTTCACAACATACATTTTGCAACAAATTTCAAATGAAATTCCTAGGGAGAAACTATATGCTAGCAATTTTTTGACGATTTGAAACGAAATTATGCCATAGATGATAAACCGCTCGCCCGTGCGATCGCTCGATATTTGCGGCCATGCCTCGGACTCTGGAACCGGTCCCATATTTGACTATGAAGTAAGGAGAGGATGCTTCCCAAATAGATCCTGGAGTGAAGAATAAGGGAATGTTTAATTTGAGAGTATTAAAATTTCCAAATAGGACAAAGGGAATAGGGTAGCCTTTACCTACTTGATGTGGACCGGAACATGAGACTGGCAACCGTAGCGTTGTGCCACAGAGCAGTTGTCGCCACCAAGTCATTGCTTGGCTGGTGTTCCCCCGCAAACTTATGGGCCGAATTGGGTAGCCTTTACCGCATCGTGCGATCCCGCATCATGCATGGATGGATCGAGCCATGGCCTTCGATCGATCCCGTTGAACTTCCGTTTGCGAGTTACCAGGGCCCCAATCAGGAGGTGGCTCCAACCATGACTTTCAATCGATTGAGGTGACCTTCCCTTAGCCAGCGACCATGCGCCTTTTTCCGGGAAGTTAGCGATCCAGCACTTACGTAAGCGACCTAGCCAACGCCCTTGGTTGCTTAGATCGACTGGTAGAATAGACCCAATTTACCACAATGCTTCATTTTTTCTTCTAGAGTAGTATTCCATAGGACAGCTAGGACAGTAGTTAACAAATGGAGTACATATAGCTATAAGTATCACATCCGACGACCAAAAACAGCCAGGTCATGAAAACGGACTACTGAAAATGTTTATCTCTGAGAGGATCGGTTTAAGCTTAGTTCACTCTCCTAATAAATGACAAATGCAGTACATATACCTATAAGCATCACATCTTTATGATGCGTGCTAATATTACAATTTGTAGTAAAATTATTATATGTATGAATTAGGTTGGGTTCAATTGTACTTGTTACTCTGCAATGATTATAGCGTATTCCACAACATGAGTGCAAATTGAGTATTGTGGGTTCCAATAAGCTAGAATATTTTAGCTTGATTAGCTTGCAAAAATAGATAAATAAAATAAAGTTTGCCAACAAGTATTTTTGCACGGAATTAATAGCAAGTCGAGGTGGAATGCACAAACTTTAAGCGTGGATTGCTCCATATTACCACTCAAGTAGAAATTTTATTTGATTGCTTTTTTACCTCTTGAATTGTAAGCATGCTTAGCTTCATGGTGAAAACACTCACAAAAATATGAGAAGAACCTTGTACTGTAGGGATAAGTTTGTTTGAGATTGTTTAACAAAACAAAAAAAATACTATTCCAAGTACTGAATTCAAATGGGATGCGTGGGGCGCTATAATATTGGGGGGGGGGCACCGGTCAGTTGATTAGGCTCGAATAATTTAGTTTATATGTTTCCTTTTCCATTGCCAAGAAATTAGTCACTAAAGGTGTGGAAGCCTCTTTGATCATTTGTTGGAATTATGTTCTAGAGGAAATAAAATGTTTACTATTTCTAGCATGTTCATGATTTATTTATGAATACTACTTTATGAATTAGTTGGCGGATTGTGATTGTCCAGTGAACCTTATTTTGCATATATGTGATAGTTGTTCTAAACGGATCCCTAGTCTGAATATCCATGGGAACACATACATAGAGACTATCACAAGTATGGGCTGATGACCGTCTTTTGAAGACATCTATATGAGGATATCAAACGGATCTTGTGGACGTGACTTAGTTGAATTAGCATTCATTAGACCCACCTATGAGATACCACAAGATAAATTCTATTTTTGTGCCATCGATAATTCTAATATCAAATGCATATGCCCATATCCTTAGAGGTAAGATCTTGGTACTACCTAGGCTATGAGATGATATACTTAGGGGTCACCAAACTTTTTCCGTAATTGGGTGATTACAAAGTGGCTTTCAGGGTTATCGAAAACCAAGCCATGGGTCATAGACTGATCAAGGTGTGATTTGCCCAACCGAAGATGGGGGGATATTTCTCTGGGTCCTCTCTATTTCCTTCCGAAAACGTATAAAAAGAAATGGGTAGAGTTGGAAAGAAGGATGAAAAAATGTCTTGAGATCAACACATATCATGAGGTTTGTTCTATATGGTCTTCGTAAAGTTGGTATGACTCGCTGGATTTTGCTACCGAATATTGACCTAGAAGGACTTCTAAGTCAAGACCATACGCATATTAACATGTAGGTACTCACACGTAAAGGGACGATATTTAAATATAAAAAATACACAGAGGGAAAAGGGCCACAAGGAGTTCTAGAGTCGCCCTTAGCCGCATGGGCCAAGGGCCCATTAGGTTGAAAATTGGGTTAGTCTCACCAAACCCATTTTTAGGGGTTTGACATACCAAACCCTAGGGCGGTTCACCCACATATATAGGAGGAAGTGTGATAGATGCACCATTCAATCTGACTGCTACCCCTCCACTATCACATATCCGACGTCTTTGTTTCCGGATGCTACACTACTGCATGAAGGTCCAAAGACGACACATCAATCAGAGACCCTTCGACCAAACCATGTGCGATTTATGAATCCCACACAATATAGTTCTAGCTCCATCGCCAACAATATGAACCGTGTGCGATGGCTAGTCAATCAACCATTATTCGGATAAGACTTGCATGTGTGATACCTAGCATACAATTGGTCCTCATGAACTATTTGTGATTAGCCAAATTAACACAAACGGTTGTAGAGATCTAGACGTGTGCGATAGACGGCATATAGTACACTCTGATAAAGTGTTTGTGATGATCCTGCAGAACACAAACGATTGGGCTTAACAAGAGTTGTGTGA
The DNA here is from genome assembly GCA_022496015.1 of Hordeum marinum. Classification (NCBI taxonomy): domain Eukaryota; kingdom Viridiplantae; phylum Streptophyta; class Magnoliopsida; order Poales; family Poaceae; genus Hordeum; species Hordeum marinum. The sequence continues at coordinate 221,210,500 of CM039672.1, forward strand.
TACATGGCAAGCAGGTCTATAATCAGAATTATGTGAGAAGACCAATAATAACACGGACGATCCCTCCTAATAAGTTGCGTATATTATGGGAAAGCAGTTGCTGGTAAATAATTGTTAGTGATTGATGGAAACATCACCAATGTGTTCCTTAGTTTACTGATATGAGATGTGATTTTCTCAGTTTGCACAACATCTAAATCCTGTGTCATGGCACAAATAAATGCATGGTGGCTCGAAGGACACCGGCAACGCGCGGATGGATGTTGACAGAGTGCGCGACGGCCTACCACAACTGCGAGAAACCACATGCGTAGATCAGTTGAACACGCAAGGACTGGACATATACAAGCCGACCAATGGTTGCAAGCCATTGTTGTCCTGGGAAACGACGACATTGTAATAAACATAAAAACTTTATTATTATTAATCATTTGTGTACTCATCATTTCTTCCTTCTCCGACCCGTCCTGTCACCGTGTTGTCGCCTGAGGATTGCAGAACACGCTTCAGCACCACACAAGTGTTTTATTTGGCCACGGACGAGCCGGTTCACGCGCACACCGCGTAGGTTCCCGTTCGTACTGCGCAAGCTTCCCAGTCGGCTCGATGAAATCCCACATATCCCCAATGCTTGCATGCCTGTTATATAAACCCCCATGTGTGGTGACTCCACATTGCTTTCATCCCCTACCTCCCTGGAGCTTATCTAGTTTGCTTCTCGCACAATCTCCAATAGCACCAGCCCAACGTCGTTGCTCAACTAGTTTGCCAAACGACAAGTCCAGCTGGGAGGCTTCACCTCGCAGGCACAGTAGTCCTGTGAAGCATGTAGTGAATGTGGCGCCACCCACTACATGCTCCACCTCCTCTACACAAAGGCAGCTGCTGTCGACGATCGCCGTGGCCGCCACCCCACCGACGGCCGCCACCCTAGCGGCGGTCGGCTTGGCCACGACCCCACCGTCAAGAGTCGAAGACATCACCCGCTCCGCTACGGCGGCCCGAATGTGGGAGTCGAAGGCCGCCAAAGGCCCGCCATCAGGCTTTTGTGTGAGAGACCTTGCGTGCTATATATACTTCCTTGAGAAGTAGGTGGAGCGCCCAGTCGCACATGCAAAGAAGCTCATCGACAGTGTGGCCTCAGGAGAAGACGCAGCGGCAGCACAGAATGCGGAGATCTATGCCAAGTCCCACCGCTTCTAGGAGGCGCATCTAGAGCGGCAGATGGCAAAAGTGGGAGACAACTGATTCGACTCCACCATCTCTGCGGTTGCCTCCTCCCCATATGCCTCTTATTGAGCGCACTCGGCAGAGAAGAGGTTGCTGGAAGTAGTACAAAGCCCCTTTGTAGTAGTATTTAAGGGCTATTTTGTTCAGTTCATCTAACTACAGATATGGTTGAACTATACCGCATAATTTAAATTAGCTAGTATATATAGTTAAACTAGCTATTTCAGTATGTGGTTGGCAACAATTGGGGAAAAGTTTGTTTGGTTCAACTAACGAGTTGAACTATTTTCATAAAGAATGACTTCTTAATCTATGAATGAAATCAACGTTTCGTGAATTTCAGTTGCAAAATTATGTCGTATTAGTGATTTTGTTCCTGCAAAATATGACAAATGTTAGTGTTACAATGTTGACAAATGCCCATGTTACTAGATTGAAAAATGCCAATGTTTTTAATTTAAGAAATTGTAATTTACCCAATATGAGAGATGCAAATCTTACCAAATGTTTTGTAGTAAGCACATGAACCATCATATATAGTCGTTTGTGATGCGGTGACGCACCCATCCTCCGTGCCAAACTTTCACTTGGCTTACAACATAGGAAGTATAGCTCTCAATCTGTATACAAATATTCAGTTAGAAACATTTGCAATGAGTCAATCCTTCGCGCCAAATTTTCACTTGGCTTAGTCGCAAAGGAAGCATAGCTCTCGATCTACATACAGGTATTCAATCTGAAACATTTGCGATGAGTGTTTATTCGGAAGAAACATTGATGTTTTTTTATTTACTTTGATTACTATGTGCATTCAAAGATGAATACCGAGTTTATCAAACCATAGATTTCATTTAGTCAAAATGTGACTTTACATTCATATGATCGAGATACACTATAAATAAAACTAATTGCGGCAGCGGTAACGGTAGCGTCCTGCGCCGGCGTTGTCACCCTGTAGGACACCATTGTTCAAGTCTTCAAACGAGACCAGATGTTATAGACTTCCCAATCAAAGAGTATGTCATCGCGCGACTGACCAACGGGGGCACGGGGGATGGCAACTAGAGCCACTGCAAGGAAGAGTTTGATGGCAACATCCCATGCTAGTGAGGGAGGGATGTCTACTATGCAACTTTATTCTTGTAGACTATGTTGGGCCTTCAAATGTAGAGTTTCGTAGGACGGTAGAAATTTTCTCTCAAGTGGATGAGCAAAGGTTTATCAATTCATGGGAGATGTAGGATGAAGATGATATCTCTCAAACAACCCTGCAATCAAATACAAGAAATCTCTTGTGTTCCCAACACACCCAATACAATGGCAAATTGTATGGATGCACTAGTTTCGCGAAGAGATGTTGGTACAAGTGCAATATCAATGATAGAAATAAGTTTTTATAATCTGAAAATATAAACAACAATGTATTCAATAGTAATAGTGAGAAAAATAATATATTAATTGCTTGTAAACAAGGCCTAGGATTCATACTTTTACTAGTGTAATCTCACAACAATGCTAACATAGTTAAATCATATGATCACCCCTCAACGCGCAACAAAGAATCACCCCAAGTTCCTATCTAGCGGAGGAAAAATAGATGAAATTGGTGTAGGTAGTAGAACCACCTCAAATTTATCCTTTCCAACCAATCTTTTGAGCTATTCTTATAAGTGTCACAAACAGCCCTAGAGTTCGTAGTAAAATAACACCAATGATACATATCAATCTACCCTAATATCACCTAGATACTCCAATGTCACCTCAAGTATCCGTGGATAAATTATGCGACATGCATTAAACAACTTCATATCTATCATATTCAATCCAACACAAATAACTTCAAGCAGAACCCCAAGATTTCTATCGGAGAACGTGGTATGAAAACGTGCAATCAACTACTATGGATAGATCCCCAAGGTCACCAGAATCCGCAGTTGATGCCTCAACATATATCACGTGAATCAATAGAATACCTCAATGTCACTACAAGTATCCCACGCAAGACGTACATCAAGTGTTCTAATACAAAAATATTCAATCCAACATAACGAGATCTCAAAGGAAAAGATTCGATTCATCAGAACAAGATGACAAGGGAAGAACACCATATGATCGAACTATATTAACAAAGCCCGTGATACATCAAGATCGTGCCATCTCAAAAACACGAGAGAGAGAGAGAGAGATTGAACACATAGCTACTGGTATAAACCGTCAACCCCGAGGGTGAACTACTCTCTCATCATCATGGCCTCTGCCAGGATGATGAAGATGGCCACCGGATGATGATTTGCCTCTCCGGAAAGGTACTGGAACGCCTCCAGATTAGTTTTTCATCGATACAGAAAGTTGCAGCGGCGGAACGAGGAGTCTCTTTTTATTTCTGGGATTTCTAGGATTTCTAGGATTTTTCAGTGTTGAAATCACGTGCAATGGAGCCACGTGGGCCTCACAAGCCATCCGCGCGTCCCCTGGGGGGCAACGCCCTGTTGTCTTGTGTCCCACAAGTGGCTCCCCTCCGGTGGTTCTTCGCTCCAATGTTACTTATTTTCTCCAGAAAAATTCACAAAAAAGTTTCGAATGATTTCGAGAAGTTTCATTTTCTGCACAAAAACAACACCACGGTAATTTTGCTGAAGCAGCGTCAGCCTGGGCTAGTTGTAAATAAATGATATAAAATACATCAAAACCATATAAAAATATTATAGACATAGGTGAATATGGCATGAATACTATCGCAGGCCGAGGTAAACGTCGAACCCTGTGGTCTATGATTATACCAATTGGTGCATGCGTCTCGATCTAAGTTCTTAACTCGTGGGTCACATGGTCTAGCTAGCTGTTGGGTGAAATTAAAGGCCAAGTACGTACGATTCGATTCATGTTGCAAGTTGCAACTATATATAGGTGCGTTATTTATAGATGCATAAACTTCTGAGTAGTTCTGATCTTGGATGGATTTGCCCAGAGATTTCAAGTTTCGTAGACTATGCAGCGGCCAGTTGGTCCCTGACCTTAAAACATTATCAAGAGTGTTCATGTCGATCCTGTGATCTGTCAGAGCTATCATCTTTAAATTGGTACACACATCCATCTACTTTTTTTGTTCAACCATACTCCTCTCGATGAGATATGTTGGCAGTACCAACTCAATCCCCACATACCTCCGTGAACAAATTCAGGGGAAGAGTATACAGTAGAGACAGTTCCTATGGTGGAAGAACAGAAAAGTATGAACTTAGCCGTCTAAACTGGACATTGGAGATACACGGCCCAGATTGGTTCTTAAGTTTTAGAACTTGCCGGTGTAAATTTTGGAACTTGTTGGTGCAATTTTATAACTTGCATCTGTGTCATCCATTAATCCATATCAAATCCAGCGGCTCGTTTTGATGTTTCCTATTCTTTCACCACACTGATGTGGCTGCCCCATGTTTTCAACATCATTCTATTGCGAGAAATTCTTCTCAACTCAAGGCCATATCCACACATATTTCATGGAGATGGCCGCTGGGAGAGGTTAGACGACTTTGGTACCTAAAGCACTTATTAGACTCGCATGCCGATAGAAACTCCTGGTTTGGAGAGAAAGACAAGGGTTGACCCACATGGCAACGATAGCACATAGGCTTCAGCATATATTATCTGAATTAAGCCGGTGATGTGAGAGACTGAAACGGGCGTACTCAGACCACTAGCAGGAAACATAAAGTCAGCATACACAAGTAGTTGATGTAGGAATCGAGCGGAAGGAGGGCACTTGTTCGTTATAATGGCTTTGCACCCACCATGCACATGACACCGAAACATCTAATAAAAGTCATAAAGAAATCTGGAAAACAATGTGACAACATAAATACAATGTGCATCTACCATGTCAAAAGAAAGCAAGATTGGCAATTAAAAAAAAAAGGCAAAATTGGGTCCAATCCCCATGTTTTAACTGAAGGAAAGTATTTGACTTCAAAAATCCTACTGCACGGGGGCTTCTCACTTCCTTCTGTCAATGGATCACCGATATTTCGGACAGTGGTAAAACTGCAGTGCTTCTAGCGGGCATGCCAGAATGATGTGGAGGAACAGGAAGTCGCCGCAGCCGAACCCGAGGTGCAGCAGAAGAAGTTGTATCGTGCGCCACATTTGTGGACGTTCTTGGCCCCTCCCAAGATCAAATTTTTCGTTTGGTTGTCTATTTAAGACCGAATCTAGACCGCTGACCGATTGGAGCGGCGTGGTTGGAAAAACTGTGGGCTTTGCACTCTCTGCGGGAGGAAGAACGAAATGAATACGCACCTCGCACTCTCTGCAGGAGGGAGAACGAAATGGGTGCGCACCTCTACTTCAAATGTCGTTACACCATTCGTCTATGGAACTCGGTTATCTAAAGTTTTTCGCTGGCGCACATGGACACATCCTCTTGGCATCTGCATGGTTCCGTCTTGGAATGGTGGGACAAGCGGACTGATCTGACGAAACCGAACAGACGTGCTCTTGCCTCCCTGACAATGCTTGTCTGTTGGACAATATGGAACGAGCGTAACGACCAGGTGTTTCGACACAAGAGTGCACCCACACCTGTCCTTTTGCGGAATATCATTGACGCCCCCAAGCTCTGGGCTATCGCGGGTGCTAGGAAGTTAGGATGTATTGTGGTGCATGAGTAATTGCCATGTCGTGGTTTGGGATCCGTTGTAACACTCTAAAACACTTCTCTCTTATTTAATGAATGATGCAAATCTTTTGCCTTCGTTTCGAAAAAAACATATGCGGACGTTCGCGAGCTTGGAGATGTCATCGACAATATGTGCGTACGACCTGGCCATTTCTCGTTTGAGCCACCATTGAGGCCATGAAGTCTCACTTCATCACATGGAGCTATGCATGGGGTCCCGGATATTATCCGCCGCCTCCAAAATGAATTCTCTGGTTTGGGCTTGGAAAAGGTCAATCTTTTTGAAATAGCTTTCGACCCGTTTTATAGATAAAGCACCAAGTCCAAAAACAGAAGCACCACAACAAATATCATAGTTTGCTGGAGCCGTAGTACAAGCATGCCAAGAAAAACCAGAAAAAAACATAAAAAAGACCACCAAGTAGTCAAGTCATCGAGAGGGGGCCGGATGGGCAAACCGACGAGCCATAGCATGAAGAGCATCCAACATCCGGCCAAGGCGCACTTGATCCCTTGGCCTAGCCAACGAATGCTAGAGCTGCAGGAACGTAAGCAATTTGAAAAAAGCGTCAATAGCGTGACGCAAGAAGATCCTCTCAATCACAATCTTATTCCTCGTGGTCCAAAAAGTCAATGTTAGAGCAGCAAAGATCAGCCAAAAGAGGTGTTTATGACTACTAGCATGCATCGCTTTGCCCGCAGGAAGTCAACCAAGTCATATGCCATCCACCGAGGCCCTCCCAAGGGCCTTGGGAATAAACGTCTAGAGTGGCCTAGCCACAATGTAGGAGAAGAGGATGTGGGTCCCGTTTTCCGCGACATTACACAAGGGGCATAGCCCATTACCCGGGCCATGTCGTGGGAACGAGTCTGACAATAGAAGATAGGGGTACGAAAGGAGAGAGGCAGAGTCCTAGCTACGACAAGGATGTACACACAGATGTATGAGTTCAGGCCCCTCTCGTGGAGGTAACAGACCTACGTCTCAGTGCTCGGGAGCTCTTGTCGTTTGGAATATATGTGTTACAGAGGGTGCGAACCCTTGTGCCAGAGGGGAGGGCGGCTTATATAGAGTATGCTGCCCCTTATGAATGTCAGGCAACCAAGGGTTCACTTGTGGGAATAAAGACGTGCATTACTGGTAACGTACACAATAAATGCTACTAATGACGACTGGCTGAACACCTGCCTGTTGGCCTCCCTAGGGTGCCTTCTGGTCTTCTGATGTCGACTGGTCATGGGATCTTACGAGTGACAGGAGACTGTCGAGTGGAGGGAGAAGCCTCCGAGTGACTTAATTGTCGAGTGACTATCACGTCATGATGACTTCAGTCAGAAACTGTCTTGTCATCATTAAGTCCTCCAATATAGCGTCCTTAGGTAGGGCATGTAGGTCAGGCCTCGGATCCTACCCTAGGTACATATCCTCATCATTAGCCCCCGAATGGATCGGGGTTCGAGTGAGAAAGAGGTCGATGCCAGTTCTGATAAGGCACCGAAATTCCGAATGCATTTCGGGGCTTCAAGGAGATCTGCGTCGACTAGAATCTTCATCATTCGAACTGATCGATTCAGCCTTGGATGAGATGGGCCACTCTGTCAGACCTAGATTTCACGGGATTCGAAAATTTGGGAAGCGCGCGCCTTGCAAAGATGACGCCACGACTGGGGCAAGTGGGAGCACAACGCCTCGATTTCCTCACCGCCCATTACGCCACGTACCGCGTGACGTCTGCGGTCGAGATACACGGAGATCCGGAGGGCCCATAGGTGAGCGACCCACTCGGGCAGATATAAGACCGAACCCCGCCACGAACAGCACAGTTCTTCTCCCCCAAATCCTCTCTTTTCCTCCGGTCCCTCTGCTCCGTGTGCGCCACTCTGCTCCGCCTCGACGACCGCTACCGCTATGACGAAGGGCAAGACCGAAAAGCTTGAGCACGAAAAGAAGGGAGCCGCCAAGGCCAAGAAGCCGTCTAGCGCGCAATTCACGGTGCCGGTGGGGTGGATCTAGGGAGACTTCCTCCCGTCAACGGTTACGGCGAGGGATGTCGAGAACCTAGTCGCTGATGGACTCATGGTCGACGGCGCATGGAGGCTGTCGGAGGGGGAAGCCAAGCCTGAGCCGCACGAAGGAGAGCGGGTCCTCCTCCTCAGCCACGTCGAGTGAGGTTTTTCCATTCCTCCTCATCCTTTCATTCGAGGGTTTCTAAAATTTTTCGGAGCCCAACTCCACCACTTTCCACCGAATGCAATTTCATGCCTTGTTGCTTTCATCACCATATGTGAGTGCTTCTTGGGTTGTCCTCCCCATTGGGGTTTATTCAAACACATTTTTACCATTTGATCTTAGTCAGTAAAAAAGCCTAATCTAGAGGACGATAAGACCCATGTCATCTAGCAGTGTGGTGGCTTGGGGATACAAAAGAGAGCTAGAAGCTCCTTTCCTTCAATGACTTTTCCTGAATTGGTTAGGGGATGGCAATCAACTTGGTTCTACTGTAAGGACGTTGCGTCTCCGAATATGCCGACTGGTCTTTCCCCCTTCAGTTCAGATCGACCCACCACCCCCAAATCACTGTCAGTGCTAGAAGGGGAGAAAGTCCAAGTGGGGATCTTAGTTAATGCTGTAGTGGCCCTGGTTCATGGCGGAGTGACTGACATGGATCTACTGGAGACCTTTCTCAGTCGATGCATCCAGCCTCTTCAAAAGAGGGACCACGCCATGTGGCACTACTCAGGCCCTGAGGACACCAGTCGGACCCACCCAGAGGAGGTATCGGAGGAGACTATTGCACAATGGCTTCGGAGCATCACTGGAGACTGTGACAATCCACTGGGAGCCAAGCATATCAAGCCTTTCTCTACCGAGAACCAACCACCAAATCTGGTAAGTTACACCTTTGTCGAATGCTTTGATGTTTCATCGAGTGATTGGTAGTATCAGTCGACTAACTTCACTATTTGAATCTTGCAGGAGCTGACGAACATGTACTCGCCCGTGCCGAATGGGAATCAGCCCGAGGATGGAGGGGAGGGCGCGGGCGGCAGCGTAGATTTTGATTATACTGACGATAGCGAGGATGATTACGAGGAATTAGACAAGAACGAAGAAGAAGTCGAGTCTCCTCTGCAAACCGAGCATTGCTCCAAGCAGCGTCAGGACCGTGTGGTTGCCCCAAGCAAGACCTACGCGTCGAGTAGTAAGAACCCGAAGCGTGACCGAGCCTCAATAGTTGAGTCGAGTGAACGGGCCACAAAACAGCCAATGTCCGACGCATCGAAGCGTCGAAAGGCTTTGCCCCGTATGAAGATTGCCGTACCCGTTGTCTCAACGTAAGTGTTCACTTCCTTTTTCCTTTGTTGTTGTGGAACTTCAAACATTTGCTGACCGAGTGAGATCTGTCCACCAGAGCTGCTACCTCGGTGATGTCGCCTAGACGGGACAAAGGAGAGCCCATGGACGTGTATATTGCTGACGTGGCTATCTCTCAGCGCGGTATATCAAATTTTCACTATGTTTTGTTTTTTTTGGGATGATTCACCGATTGAATAATCATATTGTCGTCTAGAAATTGCAGAAATCATTTAGCTGGAGGACGATGACGAGTCGTCAAGGGTACGCGCTCGGAGAATGCCATCGGGGCAGACAACTCGTAAGTCGACTGCCACAAAGTCCCCAGGGCTTGGCGATTCGTACCGAGTCAGAGCTGAACTTGCAACTCCGCTGTCGAGTGCCCCACCAGCTGCTTCGACCATTGTGGCTTCTGCGCTAATCGGACAACCTCTAGCAACTTTGGCTGCACCAACCACAACATCAGCTCCCCTGACGTGTGTCTTTCCTTTGCATCGCGTCCCCGAGGACCAGACCGGACCTGGCAAAGAGGCCATGATCGAAGCCGAGCAAATGATGCTGCGCACAAAGGAGGCGTACGAATCCAACAAGTTGGCTTATGATGCCAGCTCAGCGCTTCGCTCCAATGTCTGAGTAAGTGCGATTGTAAGTTCGTTTCTCATTGAATTCCAGTCGTTCTTGATTTCCGATTGAATTCCAGTCGTTCTTGATTGCACACCCAGTGGGTGTTTTCCTTTCGAAGCAAACTTGTTTGTTTTCCTCTCGAGTAGATCAGGTCTTAATCGAGTGGTAGCAGGTCTAGTGGGGGGCATGCCGAGTGCACCCACTAGGTGTAGTCCCCGAGACCGCTATCGAATGGTGTAGACATCGGCAGGGGTCTTAGAATTGTTTTGACAATCGCTCAATAGGTCGAGTGATAGCAGGTCTAGTGGGGGCACGCTGAGTGCACTCACTAGGTGTAGTCCCCGAGCCCACCGCTGAGTGCTTGCATCGGCGGGGGTCTGATAGAGACAACGTCACCATGCTTGTGCATTTTTTTAGTCACTCAACCGGTCGAGTGATGATAAGTCCAGTGGGGGCACGCTGAGTGCACCCACTGGGTGTAGTCCCCGAGACCGCTGTCGAGTGCTTGCACTGGCGGTGGTCTGTTAGGAACAATATTTTGCTCGGACAGGTCGGACCTGGTCGAGTGGTTTCATATCCAGTGGGGGCACGCTGAGTGCACCCACTGGGTGTAGTCACCGAGACTACTGTTGATCGCGGGTGATGAGCAGTAGTCTTAAGAACATGGACTCAGGGTCTCTTTTTCGTACGCAGAGTACGCTTGTCACTCGGTTCATCGAGTGAATCTTTTGCTTTAGTATTTCCACCCCTAAATGCTTATCCTAGGGACGAAGAGGTCCGGATCTACCCTACAAGTTTCATGGATATCATTTCCATCAACCATGATATGATGCAGGTTTCATGGACATCATTTCCATCAACCATGATGCTTTTTCAAGGGTGTGGGGTGGGGCGGTGGGCTGCCATCCAGTAGACCGTTCTTGATCCTTTCCACTCGAGAGCGGAGAAAATTTCATGTCGACTAAACTAATTTTTTGTTGATTTCAGAGATCTTGCGAACTTGGATCGCTGTACAAAGACCAGAAGAAGGAGAAGAACTAGCTGCAATTGGATCTGGAAGTCTCGAAGAACAACCTGGACCGTGCACAGACTGGGTTGAGGACCCTAGGAACTAATTCTTGTCGACCAAATGCACTCGTACTTTCCTCATCCATCCTTTGAACCGAGTGCTCTCACTCGAACAGACGTGCGTGATGAGAATCGTCGACTCCAAGTGTGACTCAATAGTGCTATTTCTTTAGATACCATGAAGAAGGCATTGGAAGACAAGGACAAGGCGCTCGCTGCTACCTCTTGAGCATGTGTTGATTTTCCCTTGAAGAGGAAAGGGTGATGCAACAAAGTAGATAAGTATTTCCCTCAGTTTTTGAGAACCAAGGTACCAATCCAGTAGGAGGAACAAGCAAGTCACCAATGGATGCACCTACACAAATAATCAACCTCTTGCACCCAACGCTATAAAGGGGTTATCAATCCCTTCACGGTTATTTGCAAGGATTAGATCCGATAGAGATAGATGTAACGAGTGCGTAAAGTAAACGGTAAATAAATTGCAGGAAGTATAGATCTGACAATATATGATGGAAAATAGACCTGGGGGCCATAGGTTTCACTAGAGGATTCTCTCTTGAAGGAAAATATCATGGTGGGTAAACAAATTACTATCAAGCAATTGATAGAAAAGCAAATAATCATGTAGTTATCCAAGGCAATGATCATGCATATGGCATCACTTCCATGACAAGTAGACCGAAACGATTCTACATCTACTATTATTACTCCACACATCGATCGACTCCTGCCTGCATCTAGAGTATTAAGTTCATGAAGAACAGAGTAACGCATTAAGAAAGATGACATGATGTAGAGGGATAAACTCAAGAAATATGATGAAAACCCCATCTTTTTACCCTTGATGGCAACAATACAATACTGCCTTGCTACCCCTACTTTGTCACCGGGTGAGGATGCCGCAAGATTGAACCCAAAACCAAGCACTTCTCCCATTGCAAGAATTACCAATCTAGTTGGCCAAACCAAACCAATAACTCGAAGAGAATTGCAAGGATATTAAATCATGCATATAAGAAATCAGAGGAGATACAAATAAGATTCATGGATAATGTGAACAAAAACTCACAATTCATCAGATCTTGATAAACACACCACAAAAGAAGATTACATCGGATAGATCTCCGTGAAGATCATGAAGAACATGGTATTGAAGATCAAAGAGAGAGAAGAAGCCATCTAGCTACTAGCTATGGACCCGTAGGTCTGTGGTGGACTACTCACGCATCATCGGAGGGGAAATGGAGTTGATGTAGATGTCCTCCGTGATCGATTCCCCCTCCGGTAGATTACCGAAGAAGGCTCCCAAATTGGATCTCTCAGGAACGGAGGCTTCCGGCGGTGGAAAAGTATTTTTGTGGCTTGTTCTGATGCTGGGGGAATATTTGGGTATTTATAGGCCAAGAATTAGGGTTAGGAGTCCAGCCAGGAGGCGACAAGCCTGCTAGGCACGGTCAGGAGGGTCGTGCGCCTAGCAGGCTTGTGGCACCCTGGCACCTCCCCTGACGTGCACTCCAAGCTTGGATGACTTGTTTCCTTCCATAAAAATTCCTTCCGAAGGTTTTATTCCATTTGGACTCCGTTTAATATTCCATATATGCAAAACTCAAAACAAGGAAAAAACAGAAACTGGCACTTGGCTCTAGATTAATAGGTTAGTCCCAAAAATAATATAAAATAGCATATTAATGCATATAAAACATCCAAAACAGATAATATAATAGCATGCCATCATCAAAAATTATAGATACGTTGGCGACGTATCACTCGCCGATGCCCAAAAGGTGGCGAGGGAAAAACTGAAGCTGCTGAAAAGAAGCTCGCTGCTGCTAAGAAGCTAGAAGAAGAGAACTCCAAACTGAAGCAGGAACGGGCTGACTGGGTTAAGAAGACCGAACAGCTGACCAGGAGGAGTAATGGTCTGGAGAAGCATTTGGGAGATTTCGCGAAGAAGATGTTCAGCATGCTCGATGGTAACTTTCCATGTCGAGTGAACTTCCTCAATTCCCATAGGCAGTAACATGACCATCTTTCTATTCCTTTCCATATAGAGTTCTGCTAGGACTTTGAAAAGGAGAGTGAAGATATTGAACCAAACCTGGATCCCACCAAGTCACCCATTGGAGACACTATGGCCATGAACATGTTCCGCCTCAACGTCCATCTCCAGAGTGTTCAAGCATACATCATTCGACTGAAGGCTGCACTGGAGAAGATTGACAAGGAACTATGGCCCAAAGACACCATCCAGACTAACCTTGAATCAATGATGACTCGTCTCAATGAAATTCCTGGTCGAGTGCAAGCATGGAAGAAGTCTGCTACTTGTTCTGGAGCCAACATGGCGCCTTCACTCGTCAGAGTCCATTGCAAGGAGGCAAGGGAGGACAAGCTGAAGGCTCTCTAGGTGATCAACATGAAGAAACTTCAATTCGAGGATTTCATGGAGAATTTCATTGAAGCGGCCACTCGGACTGCTGACAAGATTGACTAGGACACCTTTGTCGATCCTGCGAGTCCCACGAGTTCTTAAAAAAACTTTACCCGCAGTTAAAACTTTATTCGCCTTGGAATGCCGAGTGGAGATGTAACCGTCTTAAAACTTCATTCAGGCCTTAGGCTTGAGCACTTTCATTTGTGTGAACAACTTTTATCCGTGGTAGAAACTTTGGATTTATCTGCACTTGGATTTCAATCCTTTGTTTGACCGAATTTGCTTTGTCCCCAAATGGAGTGCTTGGTCTGGCCAAGTCTCTGAGTGAGAAGAATATTCATCACTTGAAGATTTTAACTTAGGCAAAAGCTGGTTAGCAGCAAAGCCCCCGAGTGTGAGGATTGCACGTCCCTCGGAGAAGTTTTAGAACTTAGACGAAGACTGGTTCCTAGCTAAGTTTCCGAGTGAACGGACTACTGTCCACTCGGAAAGATTTTTAACTTAGGCGAAAGCTGCTTCACAGCTAAGCCCCCGAGTGTGAGGATTTCTCAACACTCGGAGAAGTTTTTGAACTTAGACGAAGACTGGTTCGTAGCTAAGTTTCCGAGTGAATGGAATGCTATCCACTCGGAAGGTTTTTTAACTTAGGAGAAAGCTGGTTCGCAGCTAAGCCCCTGAGTGTGAGGAACGCTTGTCACTCGGAGAAGTTTTTCAAAGGTAGGATGGTGCGATCGGAATCGACAAAAGACTGCGGAAGTCATAACCTTCATGAACGATATTGTCTAGAACACTTTTATTACATCAAACCAACTCAGTCTTCAATTATAGAAATGTCAAAGCATATCTGCGTTCCAGGCCCGTGGCTCGTTGACCTTCTTCTTGAGGTTGTAGAGATGGTAAGCTCCATTCTTCAGTACCTTAGTGACGACAAAGGGACCTTCCCATGGTGGGGCAAGCTTTTGAGGTCGTTGTTGATCCACTCGGAGCACCAGATCTCCTTCATGAAATGACCGACTCTTGACATGTTTTGCATGAAAGCGACACAGATCTGGTTGATATACAGTCGACCGGATCAAAGCCATCTCGCGCTTATCTTCCAGGAGATCCACGCCATCTTGTCACGCTTGTTCCGCTTCAGCCTCAGAGTAAAGATCTACACGAGGGGAATTATGAAGGAGATCACTCGGAAAAATGGCTTTAGCTCCACACACCAAGAAGAAAGGAGTGCGTCCTGTCCACCGATTGGGAGTTGTTCTCAAGCCCCATAGAATAGACGGTAGTTCAGAAACCCAGGTTTCAGCTACATGTTCTAGTTCTCGCATGAGTCGAAGCTTCAGTCCTTGAAGGATAAGGACATTGGCTCGCTCAGCTTGACCATTAGTTTGAGGGTGTGCAACGGATGTGTAATCCACCCGTCGTGGATTTGTCACGGCAGATGTCTGGGTGAACGGACTTAGGTTCGAGGCGAAGACGCAACTACGTGGCGGCTTGAAGGGGTTGATCGGAATCGAGAGACACGGAGTTTTCCAGGTTCGGCCCCTCCGATGGAGGTAAAAGCCTACGTCCTGCTTGTCTGGTATTGATGATGAAGGATATCTCTCGGTTACAAGGGTGCTGTTTGCTACCTCTCATCCTGAGAGCCTCTGATCTGTCTAAATTTGTGGACTTGTCAATCTGTCCCTCTTGGGGCGCCTTACCCCTCTTTATATAAGTGGAGAGGGTAGGTTTACAAATAGAGTCCTACTAGGAGTAGGATTAGGAGTAGTCTCTCTAGAATCCTATTCCGGGTCTTGTAACCTTCGGTAGGGAGTCTTTCTCTCTTTGAGCCTTCTCTTGTGAGCGTCCTGACGCCGGCTTACATGCCGGGTCTTGGGCCTGGTCGTCCTATGATCTGCCTGCCGGGTCATTAATAAAATGTCATGTCTTTTCCGGGTCTCCTGTGAGTCGCCAGGCCGAGTCATACCGCGGGGTATATCCCCGACATTATCCCCCAGATTAGTTTTAATTTATTCGTGCTAAGCTCCTGAAATAAGAATAACAAATATGTTAAGTAGCCGGCTTGCTCCTTTGGCCGGCTTATGAAATGGCTCCTCAGAAATCCGGGTCTTTTTTGCATATGAATGAGTTGTCTTTGATAATCATCTTGTTTGTCAATGTCCTTTGAAAAATATTGAGAATAGAACACCTATATGCCATTGAGTCGGCTTCCAATACTCTTGGCGGGTCATTTCTGCCGGGTCATAATCTTTGATGATGCCGGGTCATTATCGTTGGTGACGCCGGGTCAAATAACTAGAATCCAGCTGACTTGATAAAAATATTTGGATGAAAATGCATCTGATGTAAAACCGGACTTCCATTGTTGTGAAGCAGGGCGGCTTATATAAAATCCGGCGGGTTATGATATTTTGATAATGCCGGGTCATAAATGTTTGGTGACGTCGGGTCTAACAACTGAACTCCATAATTAACATCTTGACAATTCTCATCAAAGTTTTTGATATGTCCATATTACCTATATCCCCCAAGCTCTGAGATTATCCATGATAACTTGGTGCTTTGCAATAATATTTTGAACTGTGTACCCCCAAGTGTTGGGTTGTCCTGCCTGCAGCATCCTGGGACTTATAACTGCCTTATACCTTTATAAAGCTTCAACGGGTGTAGCCCCCAAGGGCCGGCTCATCAGAACGTGTTGCACCAGGTCTTCAATTAGAATCTATTAATTTGTTGGAACAACTGAATACTGTAGCCCCCAAGTGCCGGGTCACACGCCTGCGGCGACTTGGGACTTTAGAAAATTTGATCTGAGCGGTGTCGTCCCCAAGTGCCGGGTCAGTAAGAATTACTGGGCTGGGACTTAAAAAAACATAGAAAGGCCGGCTCATCTCCTTGTGATAATATGGTCTTGCTGATAATAGTGATTTAAAAATCGTCTTTGCATTAGCCCCCAAGTGTCGTGGTGCGTGCTTGCAGCGACAGGGGACTTGCATAATTGGTAAAAGCTTGGCTTTGAATAGTGTAGCCCCCAAGTGCCGTTTTGTTTGCCTACGGCGACTCGGGACTATGTGAGAATAATATGAGTCACCACAACTTGTTGGATGAATCTTTGACCGTGGTTGTAATATAACCCGGAATGAATATCCAGGAATAATTCCTTTGTCTTTGACATGAAATCCCTGCTCGTGGTTGCGATACAACCCAGCAAATATATATTTGGAGAAATCCATGAGTGTTATAGATTACTACAGAGTGCGATTAAAGAAATCCGAGAACCAGCCAATTAGATGACACGGCATTATATCTGATAGGGCGGCTCTTGAAAAATAATGAATTCTCCGAGCTAGCTTGAAAACCCCAATCATTTAGAATTGGTTATGATAAACCATGAAGATCCAGCTAGGTTGGCTATTAAAGATGCATTTGCTCTTGCGGAGTATTTAATGGCGGCTCATCTTAAGAGATAAAACCTGCAAAAATAAACAAGATAGAGTATATTCTTCATTGCTGTAAGGGTGGCTTGAAAAAGCACAACCCGGAGATGTTATAACATTGCTCCTTCTTTTATAATCTTGCTCTTACCCGGCTGGACAACCCGGTCATGATATGTATGATGAAAAGTATGATGCAATGTATGATGCATTGTTTGACTTGTCAACTTTTTTGGCGCGAACCCCGGTTGTTAGGTTTAGATAAGCTACACCCGAAGGTGAGAAGCCCCCTTTGACAACCATGGCTAATCGTGTTAGCTGGAGATGGCATAAAGCCAGCCGATAAGGTGTTAGAAGCGATACCCGGAGGTAAGAAGCCACCCTCAGCAATATGGCGCGAATGCCGGTTGTTAGGGTTAGACAAGCTACACCTGGAGGTGGGAAGCCCCCTCAAACAACCATGGCTAATCGTGTTAGCCAAAGATGGCATAAAGCTTGGCCGATAAGGCATTAGAAGCGATACCCGGAGGTAATAAGCCGCCCTTAGCCCGCGGCTAATCGTGTTAGCCGGAAGATTTGGCATAAAGCCGGCCGATAGGGTGTTAGAAGCGATACCCGTTGGTAAGAAGCCCCCTGTAGCAATTTGGCGTAAACACCGGCCGATAAGGCATTAGAAGCGATACCCAAAGGTAAGAAGCCACCCTCAGCCCGCGGCTAATCATGTTAGCCAGAAGATTTGGCATAAAGCCGGCCGATAGGGTGTTAGAAGCGATACCCGTCAGTAAGAAGCCCCTTCAGAAATTTGGCATAAACGTCGGCCGATAAGGCATTAGAAGCGATACCCGAAGGTAAGAAGCCGCCCTCAGCCCGCGGATCGTGTTAGCCGGATGATTTCGCATAAAGCCGGCCGATAAGGCATTAGAAGCGATAACCGGAGGTAAGAAGCCACCCTCAGCAGTCACGGTTGACATGTCAACTGGAATATTTGTGAATTCTTCTTGTAAGTCACCATCTTGTAAGCCGCCAACCTGTATGAAGGAACGGCAGAAGCTCTAAATAAATTTAGGAACCTATGTTTGAATGGTGCATTACGACGGTTCGTCCTCTTGGGCAACTTTTAATCATCCGTCAATAATGTAATAGCCCCCAGGATTGGGTTTTCTCTTGCAAAGATCTAGGGTTGTCGTTGAAAACGACCAAATGTGTCTCGCCATGTTTGTAGCCCCCGAGTCTTAAGTTGACTCGAAGAGGCGGCTTTGGGAGTCTCCACTGATGGTTGAGGTTCACCGTGGTGGGTTATAGATGATCCCGTATGAATTGTTTGAATGATCCGATCTATGGTTCGTCCCGGCTGGTTGTTGAAGTGAACCAAACTGTAATGGCAGCGACTTGCGTGCTTGTCTATTTGGTGGCTCGTATCGACGAGCACTGCACCGATATGTTGATGTAGATCAAACTATGGGCAGCGGCTTGCGCGCGTCAATTGGGCGGCTCGTACTAGTGTATGCGGCCGCTGGCGTGTTGATGTAGACGTCGAAGTCAGCTGCGACATGATCGCGAGAGATGGCCACGACACTGTAAGCCGGTGCAGTCACGAGAGATGACCACGACGTTGCGAGCCGGGCGGTCGGTGAATTGCGGTGTTGTTGGTGAATACCATATCACGAATGCGGCGGCTTACTGCGTCCATTGGGCGGCTCATAATTCTGGGTTAGCACGAGTGGTACCGGCGCGTTGATGTAGACGTAGAAAATAGCCATGGCATTGTAAGCCGGTGCTGTTGTGGAAGAAGCCACGACGTTGTAACCCGGCGCGGATGGCGAGAGACGGCCATGATGTTGTTAGCCGGAGCGGTGGCGAGAGACGGCCACGACATTGTAAGCCGGAATGGTGGCGAGAGACGACCACGGCGTTGTAAGCTGGTTCGGCCACGAGAGACGGCCATGGCGTTGTAGGCCAGCACGGACGTGTGAGTCACCGGTGGTGTTGTAAGCGTGGACGGGAGAATCAGCCTTGGGCATTGTAAGCCGACGCAAACGGGTGACTCGGCTGCGGGTATTGTAAGCCGGCGCAGATAGATGACTCAGCCGCGGACGTTGCGAGCCGGCGCGGCCATGAGAGACAGTTGTGGCACTGTAAGCCGGTACGGACGCCGGTGCCAAACTACGCTGATGCGCCTCCATCTCTGCGATATGATGCCACTTTGGTAATGAATAATTTGTCCTGTGTAAAAAATGTTACAAAGACGAAGTAATTGTTCTTCGAAGGAATCAAAATGTATAGATAAAATAAATTGGGTGGATAGCACCTGTGACCCGGCGACGCGGGTGGTAGTGCGAACCATGGTGGAGGCGGCTCGTGCGTGAGGAAATCGGTGGCTCATGGCAGGAGAACCGGCGGCGGCTCGACAGCGCCGGCCCGTGGTGGAACCAGAAGGAGGTGAAGGCGGCTCACGGCAGCAGCCGGCGGTGGCTCACATCAGCAGGGGCTGTGGCTCACGGCGGCAGCCGGCGGCGGCTCACATCAGCAGGGGCGGCGGCTCGGTCCTGTCATTTTTGAAATGGCGGGTTGTAGCAACGAGGGAGACCGGCCCCGGGGTGGCTCACGGTGCAGCTGGCAGCTTGGGGAGCTCGGAGCAGAGGCGGTCGGAAGCGTAGGCCAGCGGCAGCTCAAAGTCCACCCTGGCGAGTATAGCATGCGATGGAGGCGAGAGCCGGCCGGGGCCGCGGTGCACAGAGCGGAGCAGCATGTGGCGACATGCTCTGATGAGGCCAGTTCGGCTGAGGCATGATCTCAAATTGGCATCGGCTCTTCTTTATCCGAAAAATTGTGTGCTTCTCGATCCTTGGGAGAGATCCCTTCAAGAACACAAACCACCATGCCTGGCTCCATGTTGGGCGCCAACTGTCGTGGATTTGTCACGGCAGATGTCCGGGTGAACGGACTTAGGTTCGGGGCGAAGACGCAACTACGTGGCAGCTTGAAGGGGTTGATCGAAATCGAGATGCACGGAGTTTATCTAGGTTCGGCCCGTCCGATGGAGGTAAAAGCCTACGTCCTGCTTGTGTGGTATTGATGATGAAGGAGATCTCTCGGTTACAAGGGTGCTGTTTGTTACCTCTCATCCTGAGAGCCTCTAATCTTTCTAAACTTGTGGACTTGTCAATCTATCCCTCTTGGGGCGCCTTACCCCTCCTTATATAAGTGGAGAGGGTAGGTTTACAAATAGAGTCCTACTAGGAGTAGGATTAGGACTAGTCTCTCTAGAATCCTATTCCGGATCTTGTAACCTTCGGCAGGGAGTCTTTATCTCTTTGAGCCTTCTCTTGTGAGCCGCCTGACGCCGGCTTACACGCCGGGTCTTGGGCCTGGTCGTCCTGTGATCCGCCTGCCGGGTCATTAATAAAATGTCATGTCTTTTCCGGGTCTCCTGCGAGTCGCTAGGCCGGGTCGTACCGCGGGGTATATCCCCGACACCACCCGAGTGCCTTGGGAGAACCAGAAGTGTCTGAACTCTTCCGAGTCGAAGTTTGAGCCATTGTCTATAATGATACTATGGGGAACTCCATATCGGAAGATTATCTCTCTCATAAATTTGATCGCGAGTTCAGCTTCTTTATAGGCTTGGCCTCAATTCACTTAGTGAACTTGTCTACTGCAACAAGCAAATGAGTAAATCCACTCTGGCCTGTCCAAAAGGGACCAACCGTATCCAAACCCCAGACAACAAATGGCCAGACAAGTGAAATAGTCTTCAAGGCGGACGCATGCTTGCGTGATAAGTTTGAGTAGAACTGGCACCCTTCGCAATGAGAAACAATGTCCTTGGCCATCTCGTTAGCACGCGGCCAGAAGAAACTAGCTCGGTATGCTTTGGTGACAATCGTCCGGGAGGACACATGATGACCGCAAGTTCTCGAGTGAGTCTCCTCAAGAATCATTCGACCTTCTTCAGGAGAGATGGACCAGTGTATCACACAAGTTATACTTTCTTTGTAAAGTTGATCATCCATCACAGTGAAAGTCTTGGATCTACGAATAATCTGTGGAGCCTCAGTTTCGTCCTCTGGGAGTTCTTGCCTCAGGATATACACAATATATGGCACCATCCAATTGGGTGTGAAGACCAGAATCTCCATGACAAGATCTATGACCGCCGGGACATTAACTTCAGTCGGATTAGAGGCGCTTATAGCTTGTGGGGGCTCTTGAGTGAAGGGATCTTCCTGCACCGAAGGAGAATGTAGGTGTTCCAGAAACACATTGCTGGGACAGGCTTCCGAGCGGATCCAATCTTTGCTAGCTCATCCACTGCCTGATTCTTCATTCGGGGAACATGGTGAAGTTCCAAACCTTCAAACTTCTACTCAAGCTTTCTTACTGCATTGCAGTATCCAGTCATGGCGGGGTTCCTGACATCCCACTATTTCATCACCTGATTGACCAGCAAATCAGAGTCACCGTAAACCATCAAACGACTGACATCGAGTGAGATGGCCATACGCAACCCATACAGGAGTGTTGCGTACTCAGCTTCATTATTGGAGGAATCAAAGTGAATCTGTAAGACATAACTGAGTTTGTCACCTTTCGGGGACACCAAAACTATGCCAGCACTAGACCCATTCAACATTTTTGATCCATCAAAGAACATGGTCCAGTGCGCCGAGTGGATTTTAATTGGCTGTTGTTGTTCTATCCACTCGGCTAGGAAGTCAGCAAGTGCTTGAGACTTGATCGCCTTTTTCGCTTCGAACTTGATGTCAAAGTAAAGGAGCTCAATAGCCCACTTAGCCACTCGACCAGTCGCATCTCAATTGTTGAGAATCTCACATAATGGAGCATCGCTGACGACTAAAACCGAGTGATCTTGAAAGTAGTGTGCCACCTTCTTTGCTGATAGATATATACCATAGACGAGCTTTTGGTAATGTGGATACCTTTGCTTTGAATGAGTCAACACTTCAAAAATGTAATAAACTGGACGTAGAACTTTGTAGGACTTGCCTTCCTCTTTCGCTCAATAGTGAGCACTGTACTGACAACCTGATTAGTGGCCGTGATGTACACGAGCAAGGGCTCTTTGCTATGCGGAGCAGCAAGCACCGGCTGGGTGGAAAGCAAGGCTTGTAGTTCGACAAATGCTGCTTCAGCTTCTGAAGTCCACTCGAATGTATCAGACTTCTTCATCAGTCGGTATAAAGGCAATGCCCTCTCACCGAGACGAGAAATGAACCGACTCAACGCCGCCAGGCAACCTGTGAGCTTCTAGACATCCTGGGCACGCTCAGGGCTTTTCGTTCTAGTAATTGCATTGACCTTCTCGTGATTGATGTTGATTCCTCGTTTGGAAATGAGAAAACCGAGTAACTTGCCTTCAAGAACACCAAAAGTGCACTTGGATGGATTTAACTTGATATCATACCTCCTTACATTGGCGAATGTATCGGCCAAGTCAGTTAGTAGGTCGGAACCTTTGCGAGACTTGACGACGATATCATCAATGTAAGCTTCGACATTCTGAGGAATCTGATCAAGTAAGCATTTCTGAAAGTAGCGCCAGCATTCTTCACACCAAAAGGCATGGTGATATAGCAGAAACACCCGAAAGGGGTGATGAAGGCTGTTT
Source organism: Hordeum marinum (assembly GCA_022496015.1). NCBI lineage: Eukaryota > Viridiplantae > Streptophyta > Magnoliopsida > Poales > Poaceae > Hordeum > Hordeum marinum. Next base: position 221,232,946 of record CM039672.1, read on the forward strand.
TTATTTTATTCGGACCAAACAGAGGGATTTGATGGTAACCGGAGTATGCATCAAGAAAAGATAAATGCTCACACCCCACAGTCGAGTCAACAATCTAATCGATGCGAGGGAGGAGAAAATGATCTTTCGGGCAGACCCGATTGATATGTTTGAAGTCAATACACATGCAGAGTGACTTGTCCTACTTAGGGACCATGACGACGTTCGAGAGCCACTCAGAGTGGTAAATATCGCGTATGAACTTAGCCGCCAAGAGATGAGCCACCTCTTTGCCAATTTCCTTCCTCTTTTCCACTGTCGACTGACGCAAGTGTTCTTTCATAGGCTTGGCCTTTGGATTGATTCTCAGTCGGTGCTCAGCCAGTTCCCTGGATACACCCGGCATGTAAGCAGGCTTCCATGCGAAGATGTCCCAATTCTCATGGAGGAACTGGATGAGCTCGGCTTCCTATTTCCCGCCGAGATGTTAGTCAAGGCAGCATTGGGGTCCGTCGAGTGAATGTGTACCTTCTTCACCTCACCTGCCGACTGGAAAGCTGACTCAGAAGCAAGCTTCTTAGCACGCAGCAAATCAGCAGGGTCATCGCTCTTCTTGTACTCTTCCAACTCGACCATAGCCGTCTGATGATCAGCAATTTTGGAGCCCTGCTAAAGGCACTCCTCAGCCCTCTGTCAATTCCTTGTGACTGATCACACCCTTGGGCCCAGGCATCTTTAACTTGAGATACACGTAACATGGACGGGCCATGAAACGAGCATAAGCAGGACGACAAAGGATAGCGTGGTATGCGCTCTGGGAGTTCACAACTTCAAACATCAATTTGTCTTTGCAAAAAAATTTATCGGTGCCAAACACCACATCCGAAGCAATATGGCCTAGTGATTTGGCCTTCTTCCCAGGGATGACTCCATGGAACTGCATATTTCTCTCACTGAGTCGGGACATCGGATGCCCATTCCCTTGAGGGTATCTGCATACAGAATGTTCAATCCTCTCCCTCCATCCATGAGGACCTTGCCGAGTCGAGTGCCTCCCACAACGGGATCTACCACCAAAGCCTGCGGATAGGGGGTAGCAACATGAGCAGGATGATTTGACTAATCAAACGTGATAGCAGTCTGAGACCACTTGAGCTACGTGGGGGTTGTAGGACAGCCATGTTGACTTCTCTGTTGATAGCCTTCAATCGACTCTTGCTTTCGACATCCGCAAGAATCATCAGAGTGGCATTGACTTTGGGGAAAGTTTATTTGTCTTCATCATCCTATTTTTCAGGAATTTTGTCACTCGACTGACCCTCCATGAACTGCTGGATCAGTAGGCGGCACTATCGAGTGGTATGTCGTGTAACATGTGTATGAAAAATAGCACAAGCTAACATAAAAAAAATTCTCAAAGTAATTTGATGTTTGCTGAAATGATTTGTGTAAATTGCACCCCTAGACAACCGCTGGGTTTGCCAGGTTCTTGCTGGTCTAGAACCAGCAAGAGTGTAAAAGAGTGAAGGATCCGACTGAACTCGTTTTGAGTATTGGACCAAAATGAAGGGGAAGTGTAGTGTTCCGACATGACAATAAACAACCGATCGCATAGGTACACTCGGTGGCATGACCTCTGAGCAGACTTGATGCGTGACTTACGTGCCACTTGATAATGCGGAAATAACTATTTAATTGAAAGCAGTCTGTGAAGAATGACTTAGCTGTCTGAGGATGCGCGGGGCGGTTGAGCGAAGTAGACATGTCCGATTGAGTGGCGATGCACGGGGTGGCCAAGTGACGAAGGTATGTCTCGCCAAGTGGCGATGCGCGGACTTGCCAAGTGACGACGACTTGTCCAAGAGAGTGATGGCGCGCGGGGTGGTCGGGTGACAATGGAGCGTCCGGCTGAGTGGAGATGCACGGAGCTGCCAAGTAACAAAGACATGTCTCGTCGAGTGGCGATGCACATAGTTGCCGAGTGATGACGAAACGTCCAGTAGAGTGATAACGCGGGGGGAGGCCGAGTGACGATGGAGCGTCTGGCTGAGTGGCGATGCGTGGAGCTGCCGAGTGACAAAGACATGTCTCGCCGAGTGGCAATGCGCGGAGCTGCCGAGTGATGACGATGCGTCCAGTAGAGTGACGGCGTGCGGGGCGGCCGAGTGACGATGGAGCGTCCGGCTAAGTGGCGATGTGCGGAGTTGCCGAGTGAGGAAGACGTGGTTTTCTGAGTGGCGATGTGCCGAGCTGCCGAGTGATGACGACACGTCTAAAAGAGTGACGGCGTGCGGGGCAGCCGAGTGACGATGGAGCGTCCGACCGAGTGGCGATGTGCGGAGCTGCCAAGTGACGAAGACATGTCTCGTTGAGTGGCGATGTGCGGAGCTGCCAAGTGACAAAGACGTGTCTCGCCGAGTGGCGATGTGCGGAGCTGCCGAGTGATGATGATGTGTCCAGTAGAGTGATGGCTCACGAAGCGACCGAGTGACGATGGATAGTCCGGCTGAGTGGCGATGCGCGGAGCTGCCGAGTGACGAAGACATGTCTTGTCGAGTTGCGATGCGCGGAGCTGCCAAGTGAGGACGACGCGTCCAGTAAAGTGATGGCGCGCGGGGCGGCCGAGTGACGATGGAGCGTCCGGCAGAGTGGTGATGCGCGGAGCTTCCAAGTAATGTAGACGCGTACAACTGGGTGACGGCATGCGAGGCGTCCGAGTCACTGCATGTTGGTCATCTGTACGCAAATTTCACCCATGTGTCATCGTATTAGTAGCTCGAACGGAATGTCCGTCCGAGTGAACTGCTATTCCGAGACGATGATGAAGGAGTGACTTGCAAGTTAGTAAAGATACAAATATATTTTGATGGACTAAGTGTCCGTGCACGGATGCTATTATGCAATCATTAAAGATCACTGATGGTTATACATGCATGCAGGTAGGATTAACTAGCACGAGAAACGCTCACCTGACGAAGCGCTTAAATAGGACAATTACCTAAACAAAACGGCCAACCCATCCCACGAAGTATTATGTTGGCCATGTCCTTCCGGTTCATTTTGCTCCTGCATGCAGTTAATTGATCGAGGTCCACCATGTCCTTTCGTTTTCTTCCTGCATGCAATTAATTGATCGAGGGAGTGATCCCTGTTACCGCAAGCACTTATGCGGCGTTAACTCTTCAATCGTCGAGAGATCACATGAGGAAGGAGCGCTGCGCGACTCCACTGAGCCAGGCTGGGCCTCCACTTCTGAGAACGCCGCCGAGTGGCAAACAACATGAAGCCGGAGTCGACAACAAGGTGAACGGCGTCGGAGGTTGTGTGTGCGGGCTCAACGATGTGGTTGAAGACGATGTTGAGGTTGATGATGCCGGCTTTCATGCACCGGAGTGGGGCGTTAGTGGTGTAGACGAGGCCAGAGACGGTGCCACCGGAGTCATGTTTGTGGGGTTTGATGATGACATCGAGGCCGGAGACGACGACGGGCGGACGGCATCGGTGTCGGCGAGAGGAAGCACGGTGTCACCGTCATAGATGGAGTCAAAGATGACGGACAGACGGCATCGACATTCGTGCATTGGGCATGGCGATGGTGTTATAGACGAGGCCGGAGATGATGACGTGCGGACGGCGTCTCTTCGTCGTCTCGGAGCAAAACCATCAATAAGAACAAAATGAGATGTCCTTTTCACCGCTTCTACTGATCATGCATGGGCAATGTTTGATCCTACATGAGAAAGATTAACCCATCGTTATATAATTAGTTCATAGAAAGGCTAGATGGATACTTCCCCTGATCTTTTTGCTGGTATGAATGGTGCATCGGCAGGAACTCCAGCGGCCAATTTTCCTATGGAAGGTCGTTGATCGATGTCAAAGATTTGAAGAAGAAAACCATTTGCATCATGGATCAATAGATGCCATGACCCACGATGGGTGCCAACTGTCGTGGGAACGAGTCTGATAGTAGAAAATAGGGGTATGAAAGGAGAGGGCAGAGTCCTAACTACGGCGAGGATGTACACACAAATGTATGAGTTCAGGCCCACATAGATGTATGAGTTTAGGCCCCTCTCTTGGAGGTAACAGCCCTACGTCTCGGTGCTCGGGAGCTCTTGTTGTGTGGAATGTATGTGTTACAGAGGGTGCGAATCCTTGTGCCAGAGGGGAGGGGTGGCTTATATAGAGTACGCTGCCCCTCATAAATGTCAGGCAACCAATGGTTCGATCGTGGGAATAAAGACGTGCGTTAGTGATAACATACACAATAAATGCTACTAATGACGACTAGCCGAATGCTTTCCTGTTGGCCTCCCTAGGGAGCCTTCTGGTCCTCTAGTGTTGACTGGTCGCGGGATCTTCCGAGTGACAGGAGACTGTCGAGTGGAGGGAGAAGCCTCCGATTGACTTAATTGTCGAGTGACTATCATGTCATGACGACTTCAGTCGGAAACTCTCTTGCCATCATTAAGTCCTCCAATATAGCATCCTTAGGTAGGGTATGTTGGTCAGGCCTAGGACCCAACCCTAGGTACATATGCTCGTCAGGCCATGCCTCTTGAGCACCTCCGTTCCTAGAGGAAGGCGATCCCTCAAAAGATGCCAAACAAAAATCTTGATTTTTAGCGGTAGTGGCGCCTTCGAGAGGGGCGTCATCCCCCCAAAGAGAGGCCACAGACATAGCAAACGATATGTCGAGGCCCTAAAGAAATCTCCTGAAGGAGAGAGCAGCTACCTTGACTGATCTGGGCCATTTCCCATCACCGGTGGAAGGGTGACCAAATAGATTAGACCACTCAAGAACCTCCGCTCGACCGAGAGAGCACCAAAACTAAATGTTCCAATGGCCATCATGGACGGCATCTGAAACCCGAAGAGAATGGTTCACACAAATAGCAAATAATAGAGGGAACTCCTTACAAAGTGGGGTATCCTCCACCGATTGATCCACCCAGAACATGGTCCCCTCGCCATTACCCAGCAAGAACGCCAATCCCAAGCGGGTCTCATGCTTAATCTTTTGCATGGATTGCCAAAACTGGGATCCCTCGAAGTTTTCGCACACTAAAAGCGGCAAGACCCGAAGGTACTTGGCCTGAAGAAGCTGAAGCCAAAGACCGCCATCTTTGCAGATGATTCGCCAGACCCGTCTGAGCATTAGGGCGACGTTCATCCGACGAGAGGCCAAAATACCTAGCCCGCCACATTCCTTGGGAAGGCAGATGTCGGCCCACTTTGCCATGTGGTATTTTTGGTGGCCGTTCATTACTTGCTAGAAGAAGCGGGAGAGGGCTTTATCAAATGCTCCGTGCAGTCCCTCGGGAAGGATGTAAATCCCCATGATATACATGGGGAGGCTGGAGAGGTTGGAATCTATTAGGATGGTCCTACTCCCCTTGGAAGTAAACCTACCACACCAAGGTTTGTCCCGCGCACCAACATTTTCTACCGGGGGGGGGGGTCAAACGCACTCATGAGGACCTTGGAGCCAGAGAGCGGCATGCCCAAGTACTCAATAGGAAACGTAGCCAACCTATCATTTAGGTTATCTGCAATCCGTTGTTTCTCGGCCTCAGAGTGCCCCATGATGATTACCTCACTCTTATAGAAGTTAATCTTAAGGCCCAACATCTCTTCAAAGCAAAGAAGAAGAAAATTCAGGTTCATAATATCTAACTCAGACCCCTCTACCATGATCATGGTATCATCGACATATAGGAGATGTGTGACCCCGCCTCCAGTAATGAGGTGGGGAACCACTCCATGTATGTGGCCTGCTGCCCTTCTTTATCTAGAATGAAGGCAAGGGTATCAACCGTCAGGTTGAATAAAAGTGGGGAGATTGGGTCGCCTTTGCGAACCCCACTCGAGGATCAAAAGAAAGGCCCTACCTCCCCATTGATATTGATCATCATGCTCCCGGTCTGCACTAGTTGCATAATCCATGAACACCATCGATCATCAAAAATCCTCTGCTCAAGCACCAACACTAGTGGAAAAAGGCCCATTTGTCCCGGTTCCAAAGGCCCATCTATCCCAGTTCTGGACCCGGGACTAAAGGGTCGGGACTAAAGCCCATGACCTTTAGTCCCAATTCGCTTACGAACCGGGACAGATGGGACTACACGTGGCCGCTCCGCCGAGCCCAGGCAGGAGGGCCTTTGGTCCCGGTTGGTAACACCAACCGGGACCAAAGAGCGTCCATGCGTTAGCAGCTGAGTAGTTGTTTTTTTAAGAGGGGGGGGGGTTGATGGTTTTGGAGGGTTAATTTAGGGGTTTCATATATTTTGTTAGCTAGCTAATAGAGAGAAGTGACCTCTCTTATCTCTGTTCTTGGTCGCGACGCTATGTACTATACGTATAGAGAGAACATATAACACTATTTAATCATCATTTTCGTCAATGAGACATCATATAACAAGTTGGTCACTAGTCATAATCACAACTCCTCCTCATCATCATCATCAACTCTAACACATTCTAGCACATAATAACACATTGTACCTAGGACCTAGTCCTCTCTCATAGGACCTACTCTACCCTCTCTTAGGTACAATATCATAAAACAAGATAGGCCCTGACTCTACATTATGGAGAATGGAGATTATCCTGTCTCCAATTCTTGGCCTACGCACAATGTTGCTTCCAAGTAGCTCTCTACGATTGGCCATACATTTTTCCAATCTTTGATTGTCATGTCTTCATCGGTTTTAGAAATCCAGTATGGACAGGAGTGATGCATAGGCTGACCTGGCCGTGGTGGCCCTAAGCTCATAACAACAACACGACCTCTCGAAAACATCAGATGAGGCACACAATCCTTCGGGATTTTCTGTTGAAAAACATAGTAATAACTTTGTAGTTAGCAATGTAGTTTAGTTTTCGAAGAATTTATGCAAAAGATGCACGGATGTCGTAATAGTAGAAAATTCTTACCATGCAATCTCCATGGATGTTACCAGAGTTCACCACGTGCACTAGTGGCACGTATTGACCATAATGTGGACGAGTTTGATAATATCTATTGTAATTCTCAAGATGATTAAGAAATGTGGTAAGATGATCTTTCTCCTTATAAGTTAATTCTGCTTCATCATTGTACTAGTAGGTTCTGTCTACCATCTTCCGTACATTTTTTGAAGAATGAAAATAAGCTATCAATGCAAATAAGTTGTAAACTATTTTTCAATAAACAATATAAATTACTTAATAAATATAGTTGAGAAACTCACATAATGGTAGAACTGGAGGCGTCTGCACATCGACCCAGATGTCGATATTACCTTCAATCTCATCTTCCGGATGAATATCAAAGGTGATAAGCATATTAGGCTAAAATGCATAAGCCTTGCATAGTGCTCTCCAACTTTTGCATTCAAAATAGCAGTAGATGTCTGCATTGTACAATTTTACGGCAAAAGTATAACCATGCTCGGTCCTCAAGTGAACTATCTTTACCTCCATACTTTTTTTAGTATTGAAACCAATCTTATCCAAGACATAATTTCTTACATGGTAGGGGATACGCTAGTAGAATAGTAAAAAATTAAAATTATAAGTTGAAGCAAAAGAAGCAGAAGTCATGCTTAATTACGAAAAAAGAATTGTCGTTGTGACTTACTGTATCCACTTCGAAGGTCTCATCCAGCATGATGCTGAAGCGCCTACTATCAACTAGGAAAGGCTTGTCACACAGGCCGCGCTCGTCTTCGCAGTATTCGCACATAGCGAATTCCCTTTCATCGTCAGACATTTCCTATGTTCATAGTTGAAACATTTAAAATCGACCGAAGGAAACTACGAGAAGACTAATCAACACACAGATCACTATTACTCAATATGCAACGGGTTGACTTTAGGTCTGTCGAGTCTTTCCTTCCTAAACTCTCATCTCACGTATATGGTGGGCACTCCCACTAATATTGCGACCGTCGGTGATGGTGGCTCCTCCATTCATCGCAGAGTGCATTCCACCAAAATGTCTAGCACAGTGGAACAAAGGAGAAGCGGCCCCACGACAACAGTCGGGATTCTTCCTCTCTCATATTTTGACCGTCAGTGATGGTCGCTACTCCTCCTTTCCCTAGTGCATTACAAATATCTGGCATAAGGAAAAGAAGGAGAAGTGACCCCCACGGCAACAGTCGGGATTCTTCCTGTCATATATATATATATATATATATGATGGACAGTCCCCCTCACTGAAAGACACACAAGGAGCCGAAACAGACCTAAAATCAACCTGTTTCATATATCGAGCAATGATATAGAAAAATTCCCTATGTTTTACCGGAATGACTTGAAAATCACAAATACATTTATAATGAACTCGAGTATAATATCACTAATACATCATCCCGAATAATCCAGTTAATGCACCATCAAATATTAACTAATACATCTCAAATATTATCATATAAGATCACTAATACAGATCGAATATCCTAGAATCCGAAGTGAAGGACGGTGAACTCGGTTCACTAGCGGTCTGTGAGTCGTCGGCGGTGGACACCCAAAGATAAGGAACCATCACGAGATCATAACTCGGGTGAGATCCCTCAAGGATCAACCAGGTATTGTCGAACCAGGAATCCAATGCCGCCATGTAGCGATGGACGTGCTCGTCCTCCTCCCTGACATGGCGACATACCACCTCTGCGGGGTCCCGCTCCCTCTGCATCGAAAGTGGCCCGCGTGACCGCCACCACAGAAGGTCTGGGTCGACGATGAGACCTGGATTCCTCCCCAACCTCCGAGCCCGGGAAGGTAGCACCTCCCAGTGCCAGCCCGGCGGAGCCCAGTCCCGGACATGGCGCCTATCAAGCAAGCTCTCGCGGACTACTTGACGACTAGGATGCGGGTCGGGCATCATCGACATCGAGACAAATTCCTATGAGAATGTTTTCTTATCGTTTAATCACTAATTTTTCATAAAACCCAAAAAAATTCTGTAATCTAACATACACATACTAATTTTTCCTAAGACTCCTAATAATTAAATAAAACATAAAACAACTAAAACATAAAAATTCATCATATAAACATAAACATAAATATAAACATAAACATAAACATAAACATAAATATAAACATAAACATAAACATAACATAAACATAAACGTAAACATAAACATAAACATAAACATAAACATAAACATAAACATAAACATAAACATAAACATAAACATAAACATAAACATAAACATAAACATAAACATAAACATAAACACAAACATAAACATTCATTAGATAAAACATAAACCCACAAAGCAGGGGCGGCGGCGGCTCACAGCGGGGGCGGCGGCGACGCGGAGGCGACGGGGCAGCGATGGGGAGGTGATGGGGGCGGGGTGGCGATGGAGAGGCGACGACGATGGGGCGGCGACGGGGGCGGCGAGGGAGGCGACGGGGGAGGGGCGGCGAAGGGGGCGACGGGGGCGACGGGGATGGTGGCCGGCGGCGGTGACGGCGGCGGAGAGCACTCGAGATTCGGGTAGACTGGCGGGGTGGGTGGGGATCTGGCCCTCGGGGGAGAGAATGGGTCGAAAACTACTAAGTATTTGCTTATATACAGGGAGCATTAGTCCCAGTTTGTGGCACTAACCGGGACCAATGCCCACCTTTTGTCCCGGTTGGTGCCACCAACCAGGACCAAAGCCCTGTTTTCAGCAGCCCAAAGGGCGGGAAACAGGGACCTTTGGTCCCGGTTGGTGGCACCAAAGGGGCCAATTGTCCCTTTTCGTCAACCGGCAGGAAACAGGGACCTTTGGTCTCGGTTGGTGCCAAAAAAGGGGCCAAAGGTGGGTATTAGTCCCAGTTGGTTCCACCAACCGGGACGAAAGGTTGGTGCTGCCTGGGGACAAATGTTTAGTCACACCTCGCTAGCTGAGAGGGCTCCAGAGTGGTTTATAAGCGCTGTTGCGCCAACCCTCTCGAACTCCTCTCAACTACACGCTTACAGGCCTAACCGCACACTCTGTCTGTGGGCCTATTGGTCCTTCTGCGGCCTGAATCCTGGCCCAAGTAGTTGTTGGGTTTCTAGTCGTATTCAGACCGTGGTGGCCCAGTAGGCGGCATTTAAAAAAAATCCTGTTTTTTGTTTTTTGCTTTATTTTTTCTTTTGTTTCTACTTATAGTTTTTCAGTGATTCCTTTTTCTTTTAGGTCACAAAAATTATAAACTTTCTGTTAGTGCCATTAGTTTTCAAATTTGAATAGTTTAAATTTGAATTCTTTGAAATTTGTGTGAATCACTAGTTTGTGAATAACTTTACTATAAAAATAGATTTTTGAGTCATTCTTTTTTCCTGCTATTTAATATTACTTTGTTTTAACATCCTATTCAATTTGGTAATTTTTAGGTTATTTTCAATGGTTGTTTAAATCAAAAATAGATTTTGTTATTTTAGTTTGCTATTAAAGTTTCTAACAAAAAATTTCTTTATAAAATTTCTTTTTGCTATTGAAGAATATAATAGTTCATAAAATAATATTTAAATTGATTATTTTTAGTTCATTTTTTTGCTATTAGGGTTTCATAAAAGTTTTATCGTTGATTCTCTTTGCTATTAGTTCATTCTTTGAGCTAAATGACCCTAAAATTGAAAAGCACTACAAATGAACTCTGAAATGGTGAAAGTTGACATGGTATCATCATTTCACCCACATAGCATGTGCTAAAAAGTTGAGAGGGTTACGGCAAAAGCTGGATGCACTTAGTGTACAAAACAGATTGTCTCTTTCGAAGTATCAGGGTTTCGGACGAAAACTCATCTGTTACAAATGGATTTCAATTTCTTGAACTTATTTGAACTCCAGACTTTTTGTGTGTTCAAAATGCACCATTGAAAGCAACATCATCAATTTTCAACCCTTTCTGACTTCATTCGTTATTTTTCAAGCAGTTATTGATTTTTTTGAGCTAAATGACCCTGAAATTGAAAAACACTACAAATTTACTCTGAAAAGGTTGAAAGTTGGCAAGGTATCATCATTTCACCCACATAGCATGTGCTGAAAAGTTGAGAGGGTTATGGCAAAAGATGGATGCACTTCGTGTACAAAACAGACAGTCTCTTTCGAAGTATCAGGGTTACGGACTAAAACTCATCTGTTACAAAAGGCATTTCATTTTCTTGAAACTATTTGAACTCCAGACTTTTTTGCGTGTTCAAAATGCACCATTCAAAGCCACATCATCAATTTTCAACCCTTTCTGACTTCATTTGTTATTTTTCATGCAGTTGTTGTTTTTTTGAGCTAAATGACCCTGAAATTGAAAAGCACTAAAATGAACTCTAAAAAGGTTGAAAGTTGGCATGGTATCATCATTTCACCCACGTAGCATGTGTTAAAAAGTTGAGAGGGTTATGGCAAAAGATGGATGCACTTCGTGTACAAAACGGACAGTCTCTTTCGAAGTATCAGGGTTTCGGACGGAAACTCATCTGTTACAAAAGGAATTTCATTTTCTTGAACTTATTTGAACTCCAAACTTTTTGTATGTTCAAAATGCACCATTCAAAGCCACATCATCAATTTTCAACCCTTTCTAACTTCATTTGTTATTTTTCATGCAGTTATTGATTTTTTTGAGCTAAATGACACTGAAATTAAAAAGCACTACAAATGAACTCTGAAAAGGTTGAAAGTTGGCATGTTATCATAATTCCACACACATAGCATGTGCTAAAAAGTGGAGATGGTTACGGCAAAAGCTGGATGCACTTCCTGTACAAAATGGACAGTCTCTTTCGAAGTACCAGGGTTTCAGACGGAAACTCATCTGTTACAAAAGGCATTTCATTTCTTCACATGTAACTGCAGTGATATTCTAGATCAAAGGCATCATCATAATAGTTGTGGAGAGAAAGTCTTCACTTTTTCTTCGCTTGTGTCCTTTGCTTATTACGCCGTAACCATGGATAATCTTCATTGTTTAACAGGGTGCTTGGGTCAGCGTTGACTTGGAAGGGAGGAATTTCCTGAAACTTATCATAATCTTCAAACATGTTTGTCTTGCTCTCTAATCCTTTGCCTAAAAGAACTGTGTGATGTTTTGGCTCATCATATGATGTATTTGCTTCCTTATCTTTTATTTTTCTCGGTTTGGTAGACATGTCCTTAACATAGAAAACCTGCGCCACATCATTGGCTAGGATGAATGGTTCATCTGTGTACCCAAGATTGTTGAGATCCACTATTGTCGTTCCGTAATGTGGGTCTACCTGTACCTCGCCTCTTGTAAGATTGACCCATTTGCATCAAGACAAAGGGACTTTCAAATCATGTCCATAGTCAAGTTCCCATATCTCCTCTATGTAATCATAATATGTGTCGACCTTCCCATTGGTTGTTGATGCATCAAAGCGGACATCGCTGTTTTGGTTGGTGCTTCACATGTAATCCAGTCGTCATACTGCTCTAGGTGTTCGGAGTGCAGAATGTTCTTGTGTTCATCGACATACGGGGTCACCGAGGTAGAATTCTCTAGAACTGTGTAGTGTGCTTGAGACCAAGAATGCTCGTCCCCACATATTATTGACTTTGCTCCTAGCGTGCCTTTTCTAGTCAGTCTCCCCTCATATCGCGATTGAGGGAGACCGATCTTCTTAAGGTCAGGAATGAAGTCAACACAAAACCCAACGACACCCTGTGTTTGATGGCCCATGGAGATGCTGCCTTCTGGCCTAGCACGGTTACAGACATATTTCGTTAGGACTCCCATGAACCTCTCAAAGGGGAACATATTGTGTAGAAATACAGGGCCCAGAACAACAATCTCGTCGACTAGATGAACTAGGACGTACGTCATTATATTGAAGAAGGATGGTGGGAACACCAGCTCGAAACTAACAAGACATTGCGCCACATCACTCCTTAACCTTGGTAGGATTTCTGGATCGATCACCTTCTGAGAGATTGCATTGAGGAATGCACATAGCTTCAGAATGGCTAATCGAACGTTTTCCGGTAGAAGCCCCATCAATGCAACTAGAAGCAGTTGCGTCATAATCACGTGGCAGTCATGAGACTTTAGGTTCTGGAACTTTTTCTCTGCCATGTTTATTATTCCCTTTATATTCAATGAGAATCTAGACGGGACCTTCATACTGAGCAGGCATTCAAAGAAGATTTCCTTCTCTTCTTTGGTAAGAGCATAGCTGGCAGGACCTTCATACTACTTTGGAGGCATGCCGTCTTTTTCGTGAACACGTTGCTAGTCCTCCCGTGCCTCGGGTGTATCTTTTGTCTTCCCATACACTCCCAAGAAGCCTAGCAGGTTCAAGCAAAGATTCTTCATCATGTACATCACGTCGATTGCAGAGCGGACCTCTAGGTCTTTCCAGTAGGGTAGGTCCCAAAATATAGATTTCTTCTTCCACATGGGTGTGCGTCCCTCAGCGTCATTCGGAATAGATAGTCCACCGGGACCCTTTCCAAAGATTACTTGTAAATCATTGACCATAGCAAGTATGTGATCACCGGTACGGATGGCGGGCTTCTTCTGGTGATCTGCCTCGCCTTTGAAATGCTTGACTTTCTTTCGACATTGATGGTTCATGGAAGAAATTGACGATGCCCCAGGTACACATTCTTCCTGAAATTTCCCAGGTATATACTTTTGGTGTCATCTAAACAGTGCGTGCATGCGTGGTATCCCTTGTTTGTCTGTCCTGAAAGCTTACTGAGAGCAGGCTAATCATTGATGGTTACAAACAGCAATGCATGCAGGTCAAAATCCTCTTGTTTGTGCTCATCCCACACGCGTACACCGTTTCCATTCCACAACTATAAAAGTTCTTCAACTAATGGCCTTAGGTACACATCAATGTCGTTGCCGGGTTGCTTAGGGCCTTGGATGAGAACTAGCATCATAATGAACTTCCGCTTCATGCACAGCCAAGGAGGAAGGTTATAAATACATAGAGTCACGAGCCAGGTGCTGTGTTTGCTTCTCTGTTCCCCAAAAGGATTAATGCCATCCGCTCTTAAACCAAACCATACGTTCCTTGTGTCACCTACAAACTCCTTCCAGTACTTTCTCTCGATTTTTCTCCACTGCAACCCGTCAGCGGGTGCTCTCAACTTCTCGTCTTTCTTACGGTCCTCTCTATGCCATCGCATATTCTTGGCATGCTCTTTGTTTCTAAACAGACGTTTCAACCATGGTATTATAGGAACATACTACATCACCTTGGCAGCAACCCTCTTTTTGGGGTGCTCGCCCTCAGCATCACCAGGGTCATCGCGTCTGATCTTATAGCGCAATGCACCGCATACCGGGCATGCGTTCCGTTCCTCGTACTCACCGTGGTACAGGATGCAGTCATTAGTGCATGCATGTATCTTCTGCACCTCTAATCCTAGAGGGCATACAACCTTCTTTGCTGCGTACGTACTGTCGGACAATTCGTTATCCTTTGGAAGCTTCTTCTTCAATATTTTTAGTAGCTTCTCAAATCCTTTGTCAGATACACCATTCTCTACCTTCCACCGCAGCAATTCCAGTGTGGTATCGAGCTTTGTGTTGCCATCTTCGCAATTGGGGTACAACCCTTTTTTGTGATCCTCTAACATGTGATCGAACTTCAGCTTCTCCTTTTCACTTTCGCACTGTCTCTTTGCATCAACAATGACCCGACAAAGATCATCATCGGGCACATCGTCTGGTTCCTCTTGATCTTCAGCTTCCCCGGTTGCAGCATCTTTGTATTCAGGGGGCACATAGTTGTCATCATCCTCTTCTTCTTTGTCGTCTTCCATCATAACCCCTATTTCTCCGTGCGTGGTCCAAACATTATAGTGTGGCATGAAACCCTTCACAAATAGGGGACTGTGAAGGATTTTCTAGTCAGAGTAAGACTTAAAATTCCCACATGTAGGGCATGGTCAACACATAAAACCATTCTGCTTGTTTGCCTCGGCCACTTCGAGAAAATGATGCACCCCCTTAATGTACTCGTCGGTGTGTCTGTTACCGTACATCCATTGTTGGTTCATATGCGTGCATTATATATAATTAAGTGTGTCAAAAACCATTACAGAACATCAGGAATACAGAAGTGACAAAATTAATAGAAGTTCATCATCACATTAAAACCAAACCATGACACTATATAATAACAAACAATAATAGAAGTAAGAAAATCATACGAGTAAGTATATTTTCTTTTAGAAAGAAGATAAGATCAATAGGCTCACCACGTGCAGGCGATCGATGGCGGTTTCAGGACCGGGATGGGACAGGATGGACCGCCAAACCTAGACAAATCTTGACGAAAATGGAGTTTGGACAAGGAGCTTTGAGAGGAGAAAGCTCAAGTGTGGCTCGGGCATTTCATCGAACACCTCATGTGCATAGGAGGTGAGCTAGAGCACCACAAAGCTCTAACACTGCTGTCCTGAAAAAACAGAGCACTTTACGGCTCTGCCAGCGGCGGGCGACGGTTTATATAGGCAGATCATTGGTCCCGGTTCGTGACCGGAACCGGGAAAATAGGTCTCCCTTTGGTCCCGATTCCATCCACGAACCGGGACCAATGGTCGTGGGCGAGGAGCGAGACGCATTGGTCCTGGTTTTTGGCTAGAACCTGGACCAAAGGGCCAGACAAACCGAGACCAATGGCCCACGTGGCCCGGCCGGCCCCCTGGGCTCACGAACCGGGACGGTTGCCACCTTTGGTCCCGGTTCATGAGCGAACCAGGATTAATGGGATTAGGAGGCCCGAACCAATGCCCAATTTTCTACTAGTGCAAGCGCAGGAATGACCAATCAAGGTGATCATATGCCTTCTAGAAGTATGGCTTCAAGAAGACACCCTTTGTCTTTCGCCTGTGAACCTCATGAACAATCTCATGAATCGCAAGTATCCCATCATGGATGCAACGAACTTCTAAAAAGGTTGATTGGAAGGGGTCGGTGATCTGTTTTGCAATATGCTCAATCTGTACCGCACACACCTTTGCAAAGATCCGCTCAAGGACATTAATGACCGTGTTCGTCCTAAACTAACGAATATCTGTCGCCCCAATTACCATGGGGATCAGGGAGATGACGACATAGTTAATCCAGTCTGGGTATAGAGTTATAATATAGAATACACGAAACATCTTCATGACCACTGGTCTAATTACGAGCGAGAACTTCTGGAAGAAGATGAATGGAAGACCATCCGACCCTGGGGCAAATGATGCCTTCATCGCAAAGATTGCCCGTATACCTCCTCGAGCGAGAATGGCAATGTCAAGCCCCCATTCTCGTCCTTCGTCACCCTCTCCACTGGCGACCGGAAGACGGTAGCAAGGGATGTGCCTCCCCTGGGGGTCGCCCTAAAGAGCTCCTTATAAAAGGATTAAATATGCAACTTGATCTCATCTCGATGCTCGAGGATCTTGTTCCAATTCCAAAGGCACAGGATAGTACATTTATGTCATCGCCCATTCGCAATTGTTTGGAAGTAGGCAGTGCCCCCTCAAGGAGCCATTTCTCATCTCCTCGACGCTGCCAGAACAGCTCCTTGCCCTTGTAGATTTCGATCAAAGCTGCCTTTCATGTATAACGCTGCCTCCACTCATCCACCAAGAGCCCCGCGTTGTGAGAAAGAAGGTCAAGCGACTTAATCTAGTCAATAAGCTCCCTTTCCGTGCGTTGAGTGAGACCCTCAAGTTGGCCCCCCACCCACGCATGAATTGCCTAGTCACTTTGGCATAGTGATGCCAAATGTCAACCGCACAGAACACCCTAGGGGGTGCCCACTCCGCCTCCTACCACCTAAGACGAACCGCCTACGCAAAACCAACTTGCAGTAACCAAGCTGGTTCAAAATAGAAGCATGGTGTCCGAGGCGGTGCCGCCTCCCCTGAGGAGAAGAGCGGGGGATGGTTAGAGCCAATGTGGGTAATGACCTTAAGGGAGCATAGCGGATACACGACATCCAATTGTGTGGAGACCAGAACTCAATATAGCACTTCGAATAGGATCGACCTGTTTTAGTCCACGTGAATCTAGCTCTTACGTGAGTTATCTCTCGTAGTACCATCTTAGTAATGTAGTCATTAAACATTTGCATATGGGCAAGAACAACATTAGAGGAGCTCTATTCCGCAAGCTGAGGAATAGGGTTAAAGTCCCCAGCCACCACCAGCGCGGTGTGACAACGGTCCACCTTAGCTTGTAGCTCATCTAGGAATGCGGCCGACCACCCGTGATCATCCGGGCCATAGACTATTGTCACTTCCCAACTGAGGTTCAATTGTCGGTCGGACAAGGACATGCTGAGGAAAAACTCGCCTCAGTCCATGTCGTCAATGGAGAATGTGTCCTAACATACCCCTAAGAGGATACTACCTGAGAGACCATTCGTCGGTAGCCATTGCCAAGTCAAGGCCCTTCTGGAGAGGCCCTATAACTCAATCTCAGATAAGTCCTTGTGGATCGTCTCTTAGAGTCCCACAATATCGATATCTTCCTCTCTCAAGTATTCAATCAATTGGCGGCACTGGACCAAGTGGCCGAACCCACGGATGTTGCAACAGAGCAACTTCATGGGGGCAACACTGGGGTGGTAACTCCTTGACACAGAGTTGAGTGAGTCCTCCCACTAGACGAGGACCAAAACGTCAACTGAGAAGGTCGAACCCGTCGTTCCCCAGCTATTTGTGGCCCTACGGGGACAATCCATCTCTCCACCATAAGCTCCCCCGGTGCAACCGGGTGGGGAGTCGGCTACACAAAGACCTCCCCAAAGGGGGAATGTCTTGCGGTGGCCCAACCCACGAACTAGGGTTGGGACGTTGCCAACTCTAGGCTCTCTATGCACAAAGATAGAGGACGCCACGACCGCCAGGTGCCCTCGCTCAACCTGCGCTCGAGCCTTAGCAAGGAACCATAAAATTTCTCCTTCACACACATAGCTGCAATTTGTTCCAGACGCGGCCCACATTCACGTCGGAATACAATATCGCAATCCGAGGCCATGTCGGCCAAGTGACCAGGAGGAACTAAACCTAGCACAACAAATCTTGAATCAGACATAAGGACCAAAGAAGGGGGGAAGTCTAAACTTGGGCAGGTTGTCTCACGTCTATAACAAGATGTGGCGAGGGTGTACTGCATCTCGTAGAGAGTTCCGAAACATTTCTGTTGGCTTTGTTTCAACACTTTGCATTAATTTTTATTTTATTTATTTTTTGTTCATTTCTGTTATGAAGCCTTGGTTTGTTTGCTGTTTATATTTGTTTCCCTTTTTGTTAGTATTCAAAAGCAAACATTCCAAAACCATTTCCTTTGCTCTTTTTTGTTATCATTTTTCTGTGTCCTTTGCTAACTCTTTGTGCAGCGGAGTTGTTATATGCCGAGCATTAAGAAATGTGTCATAAGGAATAAACGTGTGATTATTCATGGACGTGAGGTATGTCCTACGACTTTAGCCTTATGAACTTGAAATAGACATACTAGTCGTAATAGTTGCATGTATGATATATTCAAGTCAGAGTAGGTCTTGGCAGCTACTTTAAAGTTTTCATTTACTTCGTTAAATTAGTTAAGTAGTAGTTATTCTTTTTTGCCTAATTAACAAATATTTGTCATGGGAATTGTTTTTGAAGAAGTGGTGTAACAAGATAATCATGAGAAAAAGAGAAAGGCATCGAAAGGCTTGGATGCCAAGAAAAATATATTAAGAAGCAAGTATTAGTGATACATGTCACCATAGTATCAAATTTGATAGAAACAATACTGCTCGCCGAAAGAGTCCTCCATATATAGGAACATAGTTGGGGGTAATAGATATTATAACACGCCATAACTTGTGGTGTAATCATATAAGATATTGTTTTGCATGTGCCTTATGAAGCTTTGTTGTGCCTTGGGAAAAATGCTGACAACTTCGCTAGCCTATGAATGATGTACCTGAGTTTCGGCTTGGTTTCGACATTGAGTTGGTTAACTTATGTGTAACAAAAATGTTAGGATGGAAGCGCTTTCCGTGATCTGGTCGCTTTGGCTATATAAGAATGGTAAGGTTTTCAATCATAAATGTTCTTATATGATGCAGGTTATCTACAGATTTACCGACATACTTTGTTTATAGTCGTCTCTACAATGTGTGTGGAGAATCGAGACTTATTTACAAACGCATGTACACGTTTGGAGGCTCAGCGAGGGATACTCTTACCCAACATGGATGACAGCATGATCTTTGGATTGACCCTCCTACCTCATAGGTGTTGCACGGTCTACACATGATTACCTATATTTCGCATTTTTGATTATTTTGAAACTTGGGTTTAGTTATGTCAGTGTGCATCTCAGTTATGTAGAGGCAGAGTCTAATGTTTAAACCTTCTAAGTAATAAAGTATCCTTTATCGAGAAAAACATGTTATTAATTAAATTTTTTGCTTTCTCAAAGCAATGTGTTTCTCCTATAAAAATATGGTTACTACCGTGGTCAATGATAATTTAGTCAATGATGTAAAACCCTGTATCGAGCATGAGTGTTTGGCTTCCCCCACAATTATAATTCAGGTGCACATATCATTTTTTGGCATGATCTCATTAATCAAGGTGAAAGCTATGATAAGTAATGATGGAAGGAGTACTACGCGGCCATAATTCGATGATACTTGTGGGTGTGAAGGAGTTACTCTAGCACCGGGCTCTCTTCGACATGATGTCACATCCTTAATAACATTTTCGCTTCAAAAGTTGTTCCAATATGCTCATGACTGAAAAAGGGTTTCCTAGATGAAAGAGAATAATTTCTAGTTGACTACTAGGTCCAAGTAAATGAAAACTATGTTCTTGTTTTCTTGGCTCAACAAGCTTGCATAATAACCATGTCACCGTTATAGCTATATTAAATGTTAATGCTAGGAAACCGATGGGCTATCTTGACATACTAGACGTAAGTGAATTACAAATGCCAGGTTATTTCGTTTAAATAGTGAGTTCATTATGGTTTTGTTTCTTGCTCGAGGACAAACCAGGTTTAAACATGGTAGGTTGACGAATAGATATCTCACTCATTTTACCCGTGTTTAAACTTAATTTTCTCAAACAATTTTGAGATAATGACTTAGATTTGCTTACTAGTGAATAATAAATTCAAATGATTGCAATTCTCCTTGCTTATTTTTTCCTTGTACAAATGGACTATTTGGATGCAAAATCAAGCTATAAATGGAGTTTATTGGGTGTGAGGATCAAGACCAATTACACTACTTTTTGGCTATTTTGCGACGTGTCACTTGTGTCATGTAAAACAGTTTTTTTGTCACGGAAACTGGTTTGGTGACGTTTCCGACCATCAACCCCGCCGTCACTTAAGTACCATCGCATAAAATAAAATATTGACAGTACCACTTCCTCTATCACACAAGGTCGTGTCTCAGGTGACGAACCCAAATTTGTCACGGATGGCCATTGTTTGCTGAAGACCGTTTCTTGGTGACTATAATACATCACAAACATTGTTCCGCGGGTTGGACCGACCAAAAAATCTAACATGTGGGGCCCGGTGTCTATGTTGTGGTTGCTTCCATGTGGGTCCGCCTTGAGTTTTATCACGGACAGTCCCATCAATAATAAGTCGGGTGTGGGCTTTGACCTGTCAACATTGTCAAAATATTGAGACAGAAGATGTTGAAGGGGCTGCTTACATGTTGGACAAGTCACTGTTTTTCCGTGATGATGTGTCATTTACTAGACAATGATTGTGAGATTTAGGCATTGTACTTCTGAGGTGGATGCGGGAAAGGGGATCCACATGTGGCCTATGTGGCTTCTTACATGCGGGTCCATATGCTTATGATCGTGTGCATAACCGTTAAAATATTTAGGCACAATCAAGTTGTATTATATTGCAAAACTAGCGAGCATATAATATTGTAATATTTGGCAATTTGATATGAATTTGTTAAAATTTTGAATTTCAATGCAAATTCAGCCCTCGTGGCAGTGACTACATCGCAAACATAATAATTGTTTGCCAGACTGTCTAAGATTTTACAATAGGCAAATAAAGGACAAAGTCGCAACTTAAATTAGACACTTGGGCGTAGTTTCATCACCTTCAAACAATGCACTAGTATGATGGCAGTGTTTTGTAGCTATGGGCAATGAATTATTGTGACAACATCCTAATTATGCAGTAATTAGCTCCCTCAATCCCTTAAAGGGTCTCTTTGAGAGCCAAAATTTTCTCCTAGTTGGCTTTGTGGACGACTTCATGTTATTTGGCATAGAATTCAAGTGCAATTTTGGTAGACTAGACCTATTGATGAAGCACTTTCACGGAAAATATTCATAGCCTCAATTTCATCTAGCTTGTGTGACAGATTCTTGTTCAGAGCTTGAGGTACTTTCTACATGTATACAAGTGTATTCTTCACACCTTTTAGGTCACAAGACACACGTTCATAAACAACAATGTCACACAACTAGTAAGTTACTGTAAATTTAAAATGTACTAGAAATATAGATTTCGATCCTCTAAGATGATGCAATCTAAGTAGCGATGACACTAGCATCTAAACTGTTGACATTGTTTGTATCTTTATCTTCCTCGTTTGAAGAGATATCCCCTTTTTCCTGCGACACTCCACTAGACCCCCATGCTTTAGAACGGATAAGCTCTAAACATGTGGGTATATAACTTTTTCCTTCATCATTTGTGACACTTGAGTTGCATTCTCCTTGATATTTTGATTTCTAAGCTTCTCGTATTCCGTCAATTTGCCTGATGTATGATACGTCTCCAATGTATCTATAATTTTTTAATTATTTCATGTTATAGTATTATCGTTCTAGGATACTTGTTTGGGCATTTATTTGTTGATTCATATTATATTTGAGCACTAACCTTCTAACCCAGTGCCAAGTGCTAATTGTTGTTTTCTGAATATTTTTGGCTTTTTAGGTTTACAGTACCAAATGAAGTCCAATTGCCCCGAAACTTTTTGATGATTTTTTCTAGACCAAAAGAAGACATGGAAGCTCCAGGAGAAGACCAGAGGCCGCACGAGGGCCCTACAAGCTAATAGGACGCACCCAGGGGGGTGGTCGCTCCCCGATAGCTTGTGGCCTCCCCATGTCTCCTGGCCCGGTATGCTAGCCTATAAATTCACCTATATTCCAACAACCATAGAGGAGCTCCCGAAACATTTTTTTCTACCGTCGCAAGTCTTTGTTCCAGCGGGATTTCATCTGGATCCCTTTTTCGGTGCCCTGCCGGATGGGAGATCGATCATGGAGGGCCTTGATAACCCACAAGTATAGGGGATTGCAACAATTTTCGAGGGTAGAGTATTCACCAAAATTTATAGATTCGACACAAGGGGGGCCAAAGAATATTTGAGAGTACTAGAGTTATCGATTCAACTACACCTGGAGATAAATATCTACAACAAAGTAATCAGTAGCAAAGTAATATGGTAGTTTGATAGCAGTGGTAACAATAACAGTGGAAGTAACAATGATAGCAATAGTTTTATAGCAAGTGTAACAGTGATAGCAGCAATAGTAACTTAGCAAGAGCAATATGTGGAAAACTCGTAGGCATTAAATCGGTGTATTCGTTGGATGATATTCATCATATAACAGTCATAACCTAGGGTGACACAGAACTAGCTCCAGTTCGTCAATGTAATGTAGGCATGTATTCTAGTCATGCATGCTTATGGAAAAGAAATTGCATGACACCTTTTGTCCAACCCTCCTGTGGTAGCGGGGTCCATAAGGAAACTAAGGTATATTAAGGCATCCATTTAATAGAGAACCGGAACAAAGCATGAACACATAATGAATACATGAGCTACTCAAACTACGATCATCACCATGAAGTGTCCCGATTTCTGTCATCCCGGGGTTGACGGATCATAACACGTAATAGGTGCATATGAATAGGCAAGATCAGATCAAAAACATAGATATAATGATGCACTACTGGAATCAACAAATTTTCCGTCTACCAGTTCTTTGCCGTCAGCTGGCGGACGGCAAAGAAGCTCTTTGCCATCCGTTTCCAGAAAACAGACGACAAACAACTAGCTGACGACAAAGAAGCTCTTTGCCACCAGCCACTTCTTTGCCGTCCGCTAGCAGACGGCAAAGTAGGTTTACCGTCAGCTAGTAGACAGCAAAGAGGGAGGTGGGTCCACTGACGAGACGCTTACAATTTAACCTAACAGCCCCCTCTTTGCCATATGCTAGCTGACGGCAAACCTCCTTTGCCGTCTGCTAGTGGACAGCAAAGAAGTGACTTAACTAATGGCAGCGCCCCACCCCACCTCTCTCTCTCTCTGTTTCTCTCCCTCTCCTCCCCGCTGCCCACCACATGCGCGCCACCACCCCGCTGCCTCACCGGCCCATCGCCCTGGCGCCAACATGGCCCCGTCGCCCCCACCGCCGCGCCCGAGCCCCTTGCGCCCCATCGCCCCGGAGCCCTGCGGCCCCGTCGCCACCGCCGCCCGTCTCTCGCGCCCGCCGCCCCATCGACCCACCGCCCCGGCCGGTGCCCTGCGGCCCCCCTGTGCCCCCTCCGCCCCTGCCACCCGTTGCTCCCAGGCGCTCGAGCGCCCCTGTCCCTGCCGCCCGGCCGCCACCGCCGCCCCAGCGCTCCCCCAGCCCTCCCCGACACTCCCTAGCCCTCCTTGACACTCCCCCGCCCCTCCCCGGTGCTCCCTCAACCCTCCCTGGCGCCCCCTGCCCCGCCCCCTCTGGTGAGCTCATCCCCTCTCCTCTTTTTTCTGTTTTTTATTTTATTTTAGGTTTAGGTTATTAGGTTAGTGTTAATTAGGCTACTGTTAATTTGGTTTGATTTAGTGTTAGTTTGAGGTTTAGGTTATTAGGTTAGTGTTACTTAGGTTCGCATTTGATTTAGTGTTAGTTTAGGTTTATTAGGTTAGTGCAAAAAGAAGAAGAAGAAGAAGAAGAAGAAGAAGAGAAGTTGAGGAGAAGAGGAGAAGAAGGAGGAGGAGGAGGAGGAGGAGGAGGAGAGAAGAAGAAGAAGAAGAAGAAGAGAGCCCTCGATCCCCGAAGCCACTAACCCCAACCTCCGACGCCATCGACCCTCGACGCCCGACGCCACCGACCCCCAACCCCCGACGCCACACCCCCCCGATGCCCCGGACCCCCGACCCCGACCATCGACCACCGACACTATCGCCCCCCGACCACCGAAAGCACCGACCCCCGACCACCAACGCCATCGACCCCTGACCACCAATGCCACCAACCCCTGACTCCCGACACCACCGACCCCCGACCACCGACGCCACTGACCCCTGATTCCACAGTCTCCCGATGCCACTGACCCTCGACCCCCGACACCTATTCTGCCTCGTGTTGACCAAAAAGGTGCTCTTCGGCCTTCGTGCGGTCGAGGAGGTCATAGTTTTGTAAATTATGAGCTAGGTCACATATTTTCCTATTTTGTTATAAAAAACATCATATTTTGTGTTGATCAGGTGAATTTCAATGTGCAGTTGTTCAATGACCTCCCCATGCATTTGACGAGCTCCCCTGCCGCGTTCGTTGGTGAGCATAAATGACATCTTCTCCCTTGGCACCCTTAAAAAAATTTCTCTGTTCCCGTCTTCGTGCCTATGAAACTTGCTAGCTATAGGTGTTTTCAATCATCCGTATGCGTGACCACTATGCGTCTCCCGTTCGAAAGGGTTACATCTATAATATTGCATTCATTAGCATAATTATAACTGTGATTCTTTTTAATTGTCCAACATTATCCATGGACAGCCCGAGTATGTGTAGATTGGGACCGTTTTCCTATATGCTCTGCTTCGAATCCTATGCAGAATTTCATCAGTGCCTCCTTGTTGTTCTCCGGGTACACATCGTCTCTGTTTATTACTGAGACGTGTATCAGGAGAACGGCGGGGAGGTGCTGCCGAAATTGTGCGTCAGATCCAGAGCAAAGCATGGGAAAACGAACCCAACCTACACATACTCGGGTGGGATTAGAACCTATCTTTACCTACTAGTGTCTAGGTTGCATCGACGTAATAAACAGACAAACTCTATTAACTGATGAATATGTTTTGCTGAATTATGTATATATTTTTTGTGTGTCCAGTAGCTAGGCAAGATGACTGATCGTGAGTGGATGTACACTGGTCACACTAGTCAGAAAGACATGACCCATGAATGGATGACAAAAACCAAAGGGTTTGTGAGAGTCGCATTTGCAAATGGACAGAAAACAACCTAGTGCCCCTATGTCGATTGCGACAACTATCATAAGAGGTCAGAGTTTGAAATGATCAAACACCTGCAGAAGTGGGGTTTTATGCCTAATTATGCGGTCTGGACATTTCATGGTGAGTCTGCCCAACGTGCCAGAGGTGAGGTGATTCGTCGTCGCACCGACAAGCATGGTACCGAGATTGAAGACATGGTGCAACACTTTGATGATGCTCGGGATTCGGACGATGAGATAGAGGAATCCGCAAAGGCCTTTTATGAAATGTTGGAGTCTTAAAAACATGCTCTCGACGAGCACACTGAGCTTTGTCAGCTAGATGCCATCTCGCAAGTAATGGCTCTAAAGGCTCAGTTCAATCTGGGCAGAGAATGCTACGAAGCAATGATGACGATATTTGGACGCTTTCTACCCAAAGTCCATGTATTGCCAGCAAACCTGTACCAGTCGGAAAAATCTACATGCGCTTAAGATGCCCTATGAGAAGATAGATGCTTGTGAAAATAGTTGTGCCTTATTTAGGCTTGAGTATGCGGGCTTCAACTATTGTCCCATTTACAAGTCTTCCAGGTATGTTGTGGTAGACAACGGTATGGGTGAGAAGAGTCAGACCAAAATCCTAGTCAATGTTCTTCACTATCTGCCAATCATACCAAGACTTCAACGTCTTTTCATGGTCGAAGAGACGGCCAGACAGATGATGTGGCATAAATTGGGCAAAAGAACAGAACTAGATGCAGATGGGAATTCGATGTTAGGACACACTTCAGACGCTTTTGTGTGGAAGCACTTCGATGCATTACATAAGGATAAAGAGGTAGATCCAAGGCATCCTCAAGTTGCCATCAGCACAGATGGGTTCAATGTGTATGGTATGATGGCAACACAATACAGTTGTTGGCCTGTATTTGTCATTCCACTCAATCTCCCCTCGGAGAGATTATGAAAAGAAAGAACAATTTCCTAACGTTGATAATTCCAGGGCCCACATATCCGGCGAAGAATATGAATGTGTACATGCAGCCGCTTAAGGATGAATTGCAAGAAGCCTGGGATAATGGGATCAAGACATATGATGCCTGTACCAAAAAGAACTTCAAAATGCATGGGTGGTACATGTACTCGTCACATGACTTGCCGGCGTATGCGTTATTCGTTGGTTGGTGTGTGAATGGAAGGTTCCCGTGCCCCACATGCAAGGCAGCTCTTGAGTTTCGTTGGCGGCAGGCGGGTCGCAGGTCTTCTTGCTTCGACAAGCATAGACAGTTCCTCGATCCTGACCATAAGTTCAGAAAAGACAAGAAGAATTTCATCAAAGGTAGAGTTGTCAAAAACACTGCACCACCTGCGTTGATAGGCCAACAGACCCTAGATCACATAAATGCTCTCGAACCGGATCCAAATCGTCCAAGGTATTTCAAAGGGTATAATACGAAACACGCCTGGACTCACAAGATATGTTTGTGGGATCTTCCTTACTTTAAGGACCTCCTTTGCCCACACAACATCGACGTGATGCACACTGAAAAGAATATCGCCGAGGCCCTTTTTGGTACATTGTTCGGCATAGAGGGGAAGTTGAAGGATAATCCTAAGGCTAGAGTCAATCAGGAGGCTCTATGTGATAGACCGTTACAAAACATGCGACAACCGAAAGGAAAGAAGAACTGGAGGAAGCCAAAGGCATGGTTCAATCTTGGAAGGCCAGCTATGAGGGAAATGATCATGTGGGTGAAAATGCAGTTGATGTTCCCCAATGGGTATGCAGCGAATCTAAAGAGGGGAGCGAGTCTTGACAAATTGAAAATATTTGGTCTCAAGAGTCATGATTAGCACATATGGCTTGAGCGGGTAATGTCGGTGATGTTGCGTCGCTTTATCCCTGAGGATGAATGGCTAGTACTGGCAGAGATGAGCTATTTCTTCCGTTCTCTTTGTGTGAAAGAACTATCGCTTGACGTGCTAGATGAACTGCAAGAGTTGGCGTCGAAGTTGATCTGCAAGTTAGAAAAGATCTTTCCACCGGGCTTCTTTAAGCCAATGCAGCATTTGATTTTGCATCTCCCGAAAGAGGCAAGATTGGGGGGGCCCATGCAAAATCATTGGTGCTTCGCAACTGAGAGGATGCAGAAGACGCTTCAAGCAAAATGTAAAAATAAATGTAGAGTTGAAGCATCGATGTCCGAGGCATTCATTACTGAGGAGGCGGCAAACTTCATGATAGCACACTACAAAGCCAAGAATCGTTATTTGCATAATCCGAAGCCTCGGTGCAATGATGGCGACCGTGAAAAAGGTCGATCCAACCTTAGCCTATTCAAAGGGAAGCTTGCACCAGCCGGTGCTTCGAAAGCAATAGCGTTGGATGTCAAAGAATGGCAGACCATTTTGTTGTATATCTTCAACAACCTAACAGAAGTGCGGCCGTACATCGAGTAAGTTCTTGGTACAATGTTCCGCAACTTCTAATTCCTTTGAAATGCTCTTATTCCCGGATATGTGATACAGTCGATATGTTGCCAAATTCTCAGATGGAGCGGTGATCCAAAAGGATTCCATCGAAGAGTATGAGCTTCTGGCAAAGCATGGAGGCGGATATCCCGGTTTCATCTCTTGGTTCAAGCAAATGGTAATTTCCATTAGACGATTTCATTTCTTCGTCTAGTTTGCGGCTAATGCAACAATCCTTTCGTATTAAACTTGTAGGCTAATGCAGATTCTATGGACTCCGAATTGAGACAAGTCGCTAATCGTTTTGACTATAAGGTCCGTTCATTTGACAAATACGACATCAATGGGTATCAATTTTGTACTTTTGGCAAAGAGCTATCTATGGCCGACCGAAAGTCTACAAATTGTTGTGTCTCCGCTGTCGGCGAAGGAGGGGTCGAGTATTATGGAAGAGTTGAAGCAATTTATGAACTTACATTCTTTGGTGAATCCCACCAAATGTCGTAGTCTTCAAATGTTATTGGTTCCAGCTGAAGGAGACTAGAAGGACTCATGAACATATAGGGCTAGTCGAAATCAAACAAAGTACCCATTTACATGTTCCCGATGTCTATATTACAGCTCAACAGGCGACCCAAGTTTTCTATCTACCGTGGGCCTGCCAAACCGATCCAAATCTGAATGGTTGGGATGTCGTTTATGATGTGCCGCCACATTTTAGACCACCTCCCCTCAATGAAGATGATTATGAACCTCACATTAACCCAGACACATATGAAGGAGAATTCTTCCAAGAAACACGTGTTTCCAAAAAACGTTTCAAGAACCGCTCTACTTCACCCCAAAACATTGAGGTAGACAACGACAGTGAATCCGACTTCACCCCTGAGCCGAAACAAGAAGAGACAGAAGAATAAGAGGTTACTGATGTGGATGACATGTCAATGCTTGACCGATTACATAAAGGAGGCCTTCCACATGTTGATGCATTTACTGATAATGCTGATGAGCACGTCATTACTGATAGTGATGATGATATGCATTTATTGATCCCAAAGCATATATAGACGATGAAGATTAATATTAGTAATGTCAGGTATTCAATTATTATTATGTACATATATTATTAATTAGTTCATGTTATTAGGTATTCAATTTTTTATGTTGAACTAATTTCGTTCACTCTTTGTCATTGTAGATGCTGACAGATGGTGGGTGCAGGTCGAGAGCGCTCTGAGCCTCCTTCCTCGGCGCGTGCTAGGAGGGGTGCAATTATTCCACTCCAGCAACTCTAGAGAGCGCTGGTACACAGTCTGCAGACACCGGCGGGCGCTTCTTCTTCGACCGGGAGAGGTCACGAGAAGACGAAGAGAAGTGCTGGAGGTAGGAAGGCTGATGCGCCTTCCTCGCCGCCACCCCCATCTGATTCTCCCGACCACAGGAGCGCTCCGTCTCAGGTGGACCAGTCTGACTTGGACCCGTCTTAGACTCCGGTCACCGAGCCTCGGGCCGATGAGCCTCGGGTCGCCGAGCCTTCGTCCCAGGAGAGTTCGGTCACAGAGTCTTCGTCCCAGGAGACTCCGGTCCTAGAGTCTTTGTCCCATGTGACTTCGGAGGCCAGTGGCCATGCTGATGGTGGCGAGGACAACTTTTCTCATGATAGCTGTAGCGAGGGCGAGCTGGTTGAGGAGGGCAAGAAGGTCTACCAGTGTGGTTGTACAAAGCTCCCGCCCATGCCGGCGACCCGCGATTAGAGGTGGTTGATTGTGCCTAATGCGGAGAAGTAAGTGCATTTACTATTTTTTTAACCTTTTGCCTTCATGTTTCTTAAAATTAATATCTAATGTGTTAGCCTTGTCATACTGCAGGGGTTGGAAACACGACCCTGGTGTTCGCAGGCCCAACCAGGTCCTTGGTGTGCTTATCCGGCACCACTTCCCGGGAAAGGGCACGTTGCCCGGTGAGGGTGAGGTTCCACAGGTAGCACTGACCTGGGAGCTGTACGTGGCTTCCCCGGCCCCGCCGGACTCGAGGGTCGACGGTGTCTTGTGCGAGACGGTGGCCGACATTGTGATCCAGCAGTTTTGGGTAATTTCTACGTTACAGAATTAAAAATCAACATCACCTAGTGATTGTACTAATCAGTGTTGTCTTGTTTGATTGCATACCTTCTACAGGTGTCTTGAGGAACACGAGGCGGACACGGCTATTGTTCTCGTAGCCGAGTGCAAGCGCCTACTTCAGAACTTATAGCACGAGTCTCGGGTGCAGGCTATTCGAGACTACCATGCCTCGACTAACATTAAGAGGGCCAAGAAGAAGTGCTGCAAAAAAAATTTGAGTAAGGAGAAGTACATGAAGGTAATTACCTATTCTTAAGGCCTTGTACTTAGTTTCCTTGATTTGATTCGTAGGCGTAGCGCTCAAATTTCGCTTGTCTAACTTAGGTGCCCCCGAGTGGTGTACGGATAGGATGGACTGTTGGGAGGCATTGGTGGATGAGTGGTGCTCTCCCAAATGGCTAGCCGACCACAACAAGGCCAACGATAAGCGTGCCCAAATGAAAGGTATGCCACACCATCAAGGTGCTCCAACTTGCTTGAGTACGAGGATCACTCGGTATGTGGTTTGCTTCATGATTCATGCAGTTTCATTCTTCATGCTAGCTTGAGCCCTTAACTAATATTTTATTCCTCTCTTTTAGGCGCGACACAACAATAAGGAGGTGCCACCGCTGTTCGACCTCTAAGCCATGGCCCATACTGCCCTGTACAAGAAGGCCAAGGCATTCTCTGAGGATGACCTTGATCATCCAGAGAGCATCAGCAACACCTCCTCCCACAACAAGCTCGTGAGGTACATAGGTGAGGGGAAGGCGAGGAAAGGGGAGGACTTCAACCCGAGCCAGAGTCCTTTTGATCCAGAGCTCGTGATGATACCTGGTGGCGAGAGGCCCCATGGCTCGATAGCCATTTGGGATATACTGATACATTGTCCTAGAACTCTCCCGGAGATCAAGAAGCGCCAGACGAGCTATGATCCTGAGATAAGGCCTCGTCCATGGACAATGGAGCTCGCCATCGAGGCTAGGGCCCAAGAGCTTCTCGCAGAGGCAAACAGGCAGGCGGCACAAAGGTAGAGGGACATGGAGGAGAGGATGGCTAGGCTGTTGGAGGAGGAAAGGAACCGGAACGACGCATCTCACCGGGCCCTATACGAGCTCCTCGTGGTAAGTTTCTCCTGTATATTAGCCAAATCATGCACTTAATGTTCATTTCATCACTAACTAATATAACTGACTTGCGAAAACAAAATGTGCAGACCATGTGCAAGAACAATGGTCAGACCCCTCTATCGATGCCCTAGATTGATATAGCACCCACGGCGAGTTTCATTTGAATGGACATTAGTTACTAGTATTCACATTTGAGTTGCATCATGCTAACGAGACATTGCAAATGATCTTTGGTGCAGCGTGCCTCCCGACAAGCATATCCTTCTGCGTCTACCGCAACCCCGACCGGTCCTTCTCCGCCTCACACTAGCGCAAACCCGACCGGTCCTTCACCTCCATGATGATGATAAGTTTTCCCAAGTGTTTTGCTTAAAAAATGCATACTTAGCTTAAGAAATGACCTATTTAGCTCCAAAATGACCTATACTTAGCTTCTTTAGTTCATTTATGACATACTAAGCATACTTAGGTAAAAAATGGCGTGATAACCTTGGTTTAGCTCCAAAATGACATAGACTTAGCTTATTTTCCTTCAAAATGACAAAATAACCTTACCTACCTCCAAAATGACCGATTATAACTAGGATAGCTCTAAAATGACCTACACTTGCCATTTTGTCCTCCAAAATATGATTAGTTAGCTCAAAAATGGCATAACTACCTAGGTTAGCTAAAAAATGACCTATACTTATCTTCTTCAATTCATTTATGACATACTTAGCATACTTAGGTAAAAAATGGCATGATAACTTTGGTTTAGCTCCAAAATGACATAGACTTAGCTTATTTTCCTCCAAAATGACATAATAACCTTACGAAGCTCCAAAATGACCTATTTACCTAGCTTATCTCTAAAATGACCTACACTTAGCATTTTTACCTAGCTTAGCTAAAAATGGCTTATTTTACCTACCTTAGTTAGAAAAGAAGAAGATAAAGAAGAGGAGAGGAGAAAAAGAAAGAGAAGAAAAATTCTTCTTCTTGTTGTTCTTCTTCTTCTAGCTAGTCTTCTTCTTCTAGTCTTCTTCTTCTTCTTCTAGCTATTCTCCTTCTTCTAGTCTTCTTCTTCTTCTTCTAGCTATTCTTCTTCTTCTAGTCTTCTTCTTCTTCTAGCTATTCTTCTTATTCTAGTCTTCTTCTTCTTCTTCTTCTTCTTCTTCTTCTTCTTCTTCTTCTTCTTCTAACTTTCTTCTTTCCCAATTTGCAGATTTGCGTTCGATGGGGAAGCTTGCATTGATGGAGTCTACTCTGCTTCTTGTGCTTCCTTTTTGTTTTGATTTTGTAGGATGAACAATGTGAAACTTGTTGCCTATATATGTATGTATGGATGAAACCATTGTATGCTTATTGTTGGATACGTTGGCTAGCTATATATGTTGCATATGGACTTTTCATTTGGTATGTATATATATGTGTTGGATGATCATATCCATATGGCAGGGGATATGATTTGGTATGTATATGTGTTGTTATGCTTGTTAAAAGTATATTTTCAAGTGTGTATATATATGTGAAATTATGTAAAATTGAAAGAATTTAAGAAAAAACAGAAAAAATAGGGGTTGTACAGGCTCTTTCCCATCTGCGAGCAGACGGCAAATCTGCCACATGGCAGCTACCTGTGCAACCTGGGGTGCACTGGACTGGCCTATTTGGAAGCTTTGCCATCTGCTAGGAGACGGCAAAGACTTTTGCATCTTTGTCGTCAGCCAGTAGATGACAAAGCACGCCGTTAACCCCTTAACGGACCTAAGTTGCCACGTCTGCCGTCCATGCCCTTTGTCGTCTGCTAGCAGATAGCAAAGATGCAAAGGTCTTTGCCATCAGCTAGCTGATGGCAAAGTGGCCTTTACCGGAGCTTGTTCAGACGGATGTGGTGTCGTCGGCTAGCTGAAGGCAAAGACCTTTGCCGTCCGCCATGTATGCCTTTGCCGTCAGCCATGGCAGACGGCAAAGTTGCTTATTCCTGTAGTGATGATAACATAAATGGTTCAGATCTGAAAGCATGGTACTCCGGCCCTAGTGACAAGCATTATTCATGGCGAAATCGTAGCAACA
Organism: Hordeum marinum; assembly: GCA_022496015.1. Classification (NCBI taxonomy): domain Eukaryota; kingdom Viridiplantae; phylum Streptophyta; class Magnoliopsida; order Poales; family Poaceae; genus Hordeum; species Hordeum marinum. Next base: position 221,265,893 of record CM039672.1, read on the forward strand.
TCAATCTAAGAACATAGCGGATACTAAGGATCAAGCCCTAACAAAACTAACTCGATTACATGAGGAATCTCATTCAAATCCTCACCAGCCAGAAAGCCTACGAAGGAATTACTCACTCCCGGTGGGGAGCATCATGGAATAGGCGATGGAGAAGGGTTGGTGATGACGAAGACCGAAGATTCCCCTCTCTGGAGCCCCAAACGGATTCCAGATCTGGCCTCCCGATGAAGAACAAGAGGTGGCGGCGGCTCCATATTGTAAAATGCAATATAACTTTCTCCTTGATTTTTTATGGAAAGTTAGGATTTTATAGTGCTAGAATTAGGGTCGGAGGGCCCATGAGGTGAGCACGCTCCACCAGGCCGTGCCAGGGGGGCTGGCGTGCCCTAGTGGGTGGTGGGCACCCTGGGCCCCCTCTCTGGTGGCATTTGGCTCCAATATTTCCTCAAATATTCTGAAATAATTTCTCCAAAAAGTTTCATTCCATTATGAGAACTTTTATTTCTGCACAAAAACAACACAGTGGTAGTTCTGCTGAAAACAACGTCAGCCCGGGTTAGTTCCATTCAAATCATGCAAATTAGAGTCCAAAACAACAACAAAAGTGTTAGGAAAAGTACATACGTTGTAGACGTATCCGGCCTCTAGATCATCCTTGCTCCTCCCATGGTGATGTGTGAGTAGTTCACCACACACCATGGATCTGTTGTTAGTACCTAGATGTTCATCTCTCTCTCTATGTTCTTCATTGTCATGATCACCATGATTCCTGCGGTGAGCTATCTTATGTAATCCATCTTTGCGGTGTGTTTGTTGGGATCCGATGAATTGTGGTTTTATGTTCAGATTATTCATGAAAAGTATTTGAGTCTCCTTTGAATTCTTATTTGATTCTTATTTGCATGATTATTATAGCTTTGTATTTCTCTTCAATCTATCAATTTAGTTTGGCCAACTAGATTTGTTTATCTTCAATGAGAGGGGCGCATTGCAGTGGGTTCATTCTTGCGGTGCTCCATATCCCAGTGACAAAGTAGGGAACAATACATCATGTCATCATTCTCCAAGCATTACTCGGTTTCACTTAATACTCTAGATGCATCTTGGATATCGGTCGATGGGTGGAGTAATAGTAGTAGATGCAGGCAGAAGTCGGTCTACGTGTTTATGGACACGATTTCTATATACACATGTTAAATATTGCATAACTATGTGATTTTCTGTGAATTGCCCAACAATAATTTGTTTACCCACCGTATGCTTTCTTTGAGAGATAAGCCTCTAGCGAACATTATGGCCCCCGTGTCTATTCACACACACACACACATACACACACACACAAATGCTCTTCTTTCCTTGCTTCCATTATTTACTTTTTTTATTTTGGAATTAATATTTATCCAGTTATCATCTACAATACTTATTGCTTCAAGTAACGAGTTCAAGGGGACTGACAACCCTATTGCCCGCATTGGATGCAAGTGTGTGCTCTTTTGTGTGTAGGAGCTAAAGACGCGAAGTTGTGTGATCCTCATGTTGGTTCAGTAAACTTGGTTCTCACTAAGGGAAATACTTATCTATATTGTGCTGCATCACATCCCTCCTCTCCGGGAAAAAACCAACACCGATCTCAAGATCAATGTACGATAAGAAAGATTAAAGGATCAATAAATATAAAACCTCATCGTGTAATCACATTGAGCCTGAAGTAGAAAAAATAATATTTACATTGACTGTATGTCGTGGGAATGAACACCTATGGGATCATGGGGATCCCTTTCGGTTCGGTAAGGGGCGGGCTCGCACAAAGAGCCGGTCTGGTAAGCAGCGCACGAGGAGTTTTTACCCAGGTTCGGGCCGCACGGGTGCATAAAACCCTACTCTTGCTTGGGTATATTGATCGTGTTCTAGGGTTCTAGCTACATGAGCACCATGAGCAGCTGCTACGTGAGCTTGGTAACCTCCAGTTGTCTAACTGTCCAAAAAAACATTTTCCTCTGTAACGCCCTGGGCCTCCTTTTATACCTAAGGGGATCCCAACAGTGGCGTACAGTGTGCACACGGGATGCATAGTGCTAGAGTGCTATGATACCTAACTCTGGCCAAGTAGGACAAGAGCATTCAATGCACCGTCAGGCGCCTTAGTCCGTCAGTGGGACGGGACAGGGGGGGCGTCCCATCGGTGCCGCTTAGCTCCCTCTAACGTCGACCCCACGACACGCGTCCAGGTGAACCGACACCTGCCTATGTGCTGGTGGTGCTCGCCGGGGCCTTGCCTTGCCGGGACCTTGCCTTGCCGAGATGTTGCCTCGCCTAGAGGCTCTACTGCTCTCCTGGCAAGGTCTTCCCGGTTGTCTTGAGTCTTCTGTGCTGGTGCTTGACAAGCCTTTGCTGGGCCTTGCCGCCGGGGCGTCTACTACTGCCCGTGCACGAGTAAAGGGGAACTAGATGGCCCAAAACCTCTAGTGCACCAACACTATATGAATGTAAATAGACCTTCATGTTAACCAGGAAACAAACTTTAACCATAATTTCAAATGAATTTGAAAACTATAGTAAATTAGTGCATCTCTGCAAGATCTCTTGAAATGTAGGGCCCTTATATGGACCCTTATCACTTATATAGACAAGTATTTGAACATCCATATCTTATTTTAATTCAAATTACATTAAAAACATAGATATAACCATAGATAGCATAACTTAGTTCAAATTGCTTTGCACATTACGAATTTAAACTAGACCAACGAAATGTAGATCACTTCAGCCTCGGACCCCCTCCTCCCGTACGGCCTGGTCCCGTCGGCATCGTGAACTCCCATGTAGTACAACTCGAGTACTCGACACTCCTCGGCAGCGATATCCGGATGCATCCGCCGAAGGTTGGCCATGTACTTTTCGATTGTGCACTCTGCCTCGAGATGCTTGAGCGCCTCCTAGTTATCTTGTACCTCGCAGTGATGGTCGATTCCCAAGGGTGTCGGGATGTTGCGTGTGTCAATTAGGAAGTTGTGCTTCCCTTTGCATCCGAACAATGCCACTGCCTTGAGGTCGTACGCCCTTACCACGAGCTCGGCCAATTGGTGGGAGCCCAGCCAATACCAGACGCTTATGTCTGTATCTTTGATTTTCGACACCTACGTCCCCCACGGCTGATGTCGTACACTATGGTACTTCTTTTTGGCTGCTACAACATCGACAGGTCGGTGTTGAAGGAACTCAATAGGGTCACTTCGGTTGCAAGTCGACTGTGTGTCGCATCGTGGATCCAACATATGAATAGGTGGCGGCGACCTAGCGCGTTTGGATCCCGCCATTTCGGGGTGGCTCCATCTGATTGGAAGCCTTGTCCAAGGTGGGAGGACGCAGTAGGGGATGGTTTTGGCTGTCGGCTAATACAATGAGGTGCGGGGGAGGTGGAGGGGCAGTGTGAAGAGGGGTGTGACTGCTTTCCTCGTGAGCAGTTAAAAAATAACTCCTTTGTTACCTCTCATGGACATGAAAGCTCAGGTTAGACTGTTAATACAATTAGAATAACAACATGAGAACATGTCTATAACACACAGAACAAACAACCAGATACAAACCCTAAATTTAATTTTTATTGAATTAAAGGTCGAGTTCATGACTACATGAGGGTAGAATGAAGAACATGTGTGAACCATAGCAATCTAGTTGGCCTCGGGTATGGAGGGAGGGAGGATATCTTTTACCTTTCCTAAAAAACCTTGGGGGTACAAGGTAAAGTTTCCTTGTGGACGATGGGAAAGCAATGACACCCTTTACTCATGTCTTATGCCGACGCCGAGGAGGGAAACCTATGCCACTAGGAGGGATAGAGATCTGGATGAGAACATAGAGACAAATGGGAAGTGTGAAGTTATGAGTGGAGGTTGTTGTGAACAACTAATGAGGTACTTAGTGGGTGGTGTAGGTAAATTTTAGCAGGACAATTAAAAAAGAATGTGGGAATGCGAAATAATTGGGATAAATGAAAAAAGGAATGCGAGAATGCGAAATAATTGGGATAAATGAAATAAGGGACGGAAGCCAAAGTTTTGAGTCTATCTGTTGATCGTCCTGGGTTTCATTTGCATTTTCATCAAAAATAAATGAATCGAACACAAACATTGGTCTAAAATATGTGAAATTTGTCATATGGTCTTGATGTGACCATATTAGTGAGGTCAAAAAGTCTCACAACGTATCGAAAATGTTTTGGTTGACGTGTGGTTTTAAAATATTGATCAACCGTGTTCCATGTGTAATGCATGATTAAAATTAAGAGATTTACAACACTGTTAACCTCATATGGTCAAAAATGGATATAGAATACGTCTTACAGCATTGCCCATATCAAATTAATAAACCTCAAATTTGAACTTGCCAAGTCATGATCTCCATTAGTTGTCACAGAACTATACCTAATGTCTATGATCATTCTGAAAGATCTACCGATACTACCATCCCAACTGATTGTGCATTGGTTCTCCATGATGTCCGTAACACACTATAGATGACTTGCACACTTAGTCATGTGTTGTACCACACTTGTGTGTTGTATTCATTCACCTTCCAGGTTTTCTTTGTATCGACTATGGTGTGTGTAACATGGCATTAAATGGGGCTAGTGCTCACGATACTGACACCTAGTATGTACAATCGTTATTAAACACCTACCGAGACTACCATGCCTCCCCTTATTTGTGAGGTCAAAAATCTCATCACAAATCACAATTGTTTGGTTGATGTGTGGTTTCAAAAAGTTTGAGCTATCACATTGTGCACGTCAGACGGACAATAAGGGACATGGATCATGTCTTATAGCATTGGTTATCAAAGGTTTTTGGACCTCACATTTGAACTTGCCAAGTCACAATCCCGACTAGTGCTCAACCTACGAACACCAAATATGAAACACATTCGTAGACTACCATCCCAATATAGACATGTGTTGTTCCACACTTCTGTCTTCTTCACAACTTAGTATTTACCTCCATACAAACCAGGAGTAAGGTTTGATCACTAACATGCAATGCACTCTCTTTCTTTCTCATTTCTGTTGTGTAGCTTCCAATGGTCCAAAATTTCAGTCGTATGTGCACAACACAAGTGTGCACTCGTGATACATCATATTCATCCATTTTATATTTTTGTTAGAACACATATGCTAGCAACGATGCCTTAGAGTGTGTTGTTCTTCCCTCTCTCTCATAGTCCAGTGTGCAATACCTCGTTTTAGCTCGTCCTGTGTTGGTAGACTGAGCACCTCCGCATGGCCACCGAATGAGGGCATCAACACTTGATAGCTCCCCTATCGTCATGGGACACTCTAACAACTAGAACCTACGTGTTGCACCCAGGTAAAGCTCTGAGACAAGCTATTTATCTTTATCTTCTCCCATTCAGCCCATGACGTGCCCGCGCTCTGGAGCAGGATTGTCATCACACACATGTACCGCATGTGGGTCTCAAATCAAATGGTTGCGCATGGTCTAGAAGGTTAGATGATGAACTCATGTTTTTATTTCATTGAAAAAGTACTAAAAATCCACAAGTTTTTTATGGAAACAAAGAATTCTAGCAAGTTGGTTGAAAAAAATGTTAATAGTGGGTGTGAAAAAGTAGCATGCAGATGTGAAATCAAAAATGGAGTAACTATGGAGTGTCTCATCTCCTGCAACCGCCTCCTTGGCACTCTTGTGGCCTTCCTGATTCTGACCGACTATAAGTATTGCGCCGCCCACGGTGGTGGGAACAATAGTCATAATCATGTCGGACTAGTTATCACACTCGCCATCGTCCTCCCTTCAAAAAAACCATTCCTTCCATGGCATTGTCGATCCCTTCCCGACATGTCTCACCACTCTGCTTGGGGGAGCATGCTTCCCCATGTCGAGCCAAGCAGGATGTTATGTCTACTATGCAACTTTAATCTTGTAGACTACGTTGGGCCTCCAACCGCAAAGTTTTGTAGGATAGTAGCAATTTTCCCTCAAGTCGATGGCCTAAGATTTATCAATTCGTGGGAGGGGTAGGATGAGGATGGTCTCTCTCAAACAATCCTACAATCAAATACAAAAAATCTCATGTGTTCCGAACACACCCAATACAATGGCAAATTGTATAGGTGCACTAGTTCGGCGAAGAGATGGTGATACAAGTGCAGTATGGATGATAGAAATAGGTTTTTGTAATCTGAAAAAATAAAAACAGCAAGGTAACAATTGGTAAACAGTGAGCAAAACATTGTATAAATGTTTCGAAATAGGGCCTAGGGTCCGTACTTTCGCTAGTGCAATATCTCAATGATGCTAATATAATTGGATCACATAACCATCCCTCAACGTGCAATGAAGAATCACTCCAAAGTCCTTATCTAGCACAGAACATAAGAATAAGTTGTTTGTAGGGTATGAAACCAACTTAAACTTATCCTTTCCGATCAATCTATCCAAGAGTTCATACTAAAATAACACCAAGTTATCCTTTCTAATTGATCTATCTAAGAGTTCGTACTAAAATAACACCATATGATATGCATCAACCGACTCTAATGTCACCTAGATACTCCAATGTCACCACAAGTATCCATGTGTTAATTATACGATACACATCAAACAATTTCAGATTCATCATATTCAATCCAACACACAAAACTTTAAAAAGTGCCCCAAGGTTTCTACCGGAGAACATGGTATAAAAACGTGCAATCAACTCCTATACATAGATCCCCAAGGACACCGAAATCCGCTAGTTAACACCATAACATATATCAAGTGAATCACTTGAATACAACAATGTCACTACGAGTATCTTCATGCAAGACATACATCAAGTGCTCTCAAATCCATAAAAGTATTCAATCCGGTAATAAGAAAATCTCAAAAGGAAAACTCAATTCATCACAACAAGATAGAGAGGGGAAAACACCATATGACCCAACTATATTAACAAAGCCCATGATACATCAAGATCGTGCCATCTCAAGAACACGAGTAAGATATTAAACACATACATACTGGTACAAACCCTCAGCCCCGAGGGTGGACTACTCCCTCATCATCATGGAGACCATAGGGATGATGAAGATGGCCACCGGTGATGATTTCCCCCTTCGGTAGGGTGTCAAAACGGGGTCTAGATTGATTTTTCGTGGCTACAGTGGCTTGCGGCACCGAAACTTCTCATCTAGGGTTATTTCTATGGGCTTCTGAATATATAGGATTTTTGGGCATCGGTTTCATGCGAAGATGGCCCACGAGGGGACTACAAGACACCAACGCAAGCTAGAGGGGGCTGGCACTCCCTGGTGGGTTGCGCCCACCTCATGGATCTTCTGGCCCTCCCACGAAGCTTGTAGTGCCTCTTTTATTCCCCAAAAAATCGTCAAAAAGTTTCGTTGCATTTGGAGAACTTTTATTTCTACACAAAAAACAACACCACTGTAGTTATGCTAGAAACGACGTCAATCCTGGTTAGTTCCATGCAAATCATACCAAAACCATATAAAATTGTTGTAAATATGACATGAATACTTCATAAATTATAGATACATTGGAGACGTATCAGGATGTGGCGCTACACAAAGTAGAGGATAATGCCTTACTGCACCTAGCCGAGGACGCCAAGTCAATCACTAACAATGACATCGCCCGAGCACCCACCCCGACTGACGACTAGCAATGGAAATTTATGGAAGTCAAACTGGGAGGCATTGTCACCAGTTGTGCATGCTGAGAGAGAGGTAAGCATGAAGGCCGAGGACGAGGAGCGAGGCACATGTCATGTGGCCTGGGGAAGCTTACGTGGCTGCCGACAGACAAATTGGAATGGAGCTTTGATGGGATACTCATGTGAAGCTCGAGAGGGTGGAGGAAGACACCGAATGGATGTCTATGAATGCTAAAGGGTCCATGTGACTCAAATATGCCTGGAACTACAAAGACCGGGTGTGGGTTTGTGATGGCGCGTCGGCAACGCAGCGATCAACACACCTCACCAAATGTGAGGCAGGGGACAAGGAGCTCTCCGAACGTTGTCATAAGAGGCCACACACCATGGAACTCGTCGAATAATGGGGACAAGGAATTCATATGTTTAAAATTATATATTACCATCATTTTGCAAATGTGTTGATTTTTTGGATAATGAAGTATTCTAAAAATGTGAATTTTTGTGTTCCAATACGTATGCAATTGTGAGAAACACATTTTCAAGATGTATGCAATAGTGTGTACCAACCCCCATTCCTCATTTTGGAGGAAAGAAATCACATGCAATGCAATGAACACTAATTTAATAAATCAACAATAGCAATAAATCACTTGAAAGCAAACAATAATCTTAAGCGCATCATATCTTTTCTCACATTTTCTTATAAATTCCCTTCCTTACATTTCTTAATTCCAAAGAACATTTGTGTTTGCATATGCATATTAACTTACATGTGATATGTTTATATGTATAAAGGTTTTGTAATTTTGTGGTTAGTTTGACAAGTATTATGAGAAATTGTGTTAGAATTGTATGCATGTGAGCCACATTTATAGATAAATACTCTGATCAGTGTCGGACTTTGTTGGTATCATTATAAGAAAGTAAATTAAGCACTCTTGGACTTATATACACAATACCTTGAGCAACACGTACAAACTTTGCTATAATTTTTTACTAAACAAAGTGAATGCACTAGTTGGTTTCCGATAGTACAAACGTGTACGCTCATGCATACACACATACACTATGTAGTTGATGGTAACAGGTCCTCCCATCGAGCAAGCATTCCCGAAAATACTAATAGTTTTTCGGCCCTTCAAAGATGTAAGAAACACACATGTATCAACCCAAGGAAGTGACTGCGCTACTCATTGTGCTTGTCACCGTGATGACAATGAATACTACACATGTGGCATGCACATGTGACGAGCTACCTCGTCATCGGCGCACTAAGTGCGCATATTGATCCATGTAATGGAACCAACTGATGTGTTCCCTGCAAATCATTTGGCTCCATTACGCAATGCGATAGGTGAGCGGGTGGTGCCCAAAAGGACCTATGAGCACCAACTCTATCATGGAAATGCGACAAGATGGCAAAGGGATCCTCCTTTGAGACCATCTCCTCTGAGACCGACACGAACATCGGGTGCTTATGGAGTCTAAGCACCAAGGACACGGTGAGCTATTCAGATGTGGCAATGGAGAGGGTTGGGGAGGCTGAAAGGGAAAGATCTAGTTGGTCATGGACGCGGTCATCCACCTAGACATGATAATGTGGAGGGATGTGGACGTTGTGAGGATAGCGGATGAGCAGTTTGGACATGGTGAGGGTCTTCGTATACCCCAGGCGAAGGGCTGCGAGCAGGAATTAGTTGCGGCAAAAGTTGAACGACAAAGGGGAAAAGTGGAGTTAATCACCTATGGCAATTGGCACGTGGCCGACCGACATCAATCGTCATGATGCAGCACTGAAAGGTGGTATTTGCCTTCATCAGGCGGCGAGATGAGCAGTGTGGACCGGTGACTCTGCTACACTTTCTATAAGTAAAATAGTACTAGCAGTTTGATCGAGAAAGGATCAATACCGTGTTGGCATTGCAGTATGAACCGCATGCCCACTTTTTGTGTGCGAGCCACGTGAAGCACACATTATTTTTGGTTTCCATTTTAAATTAGATAGTAGGGTTGGCCAATCATGCTTGAATATGTATTAATTTATTTACATGTGGTGTTTTTTTTATATGTATCAAATTATGCTTGGTTTGTTCATGTTTGCTGATGAACTTACATGCATTGATGAATAGTCTAAGCACTTCCAGACTTTTCAGGGAGACTATCATAAATTAGATTGGCCTCTTTCAGAAAATATGTACATAGACTTTCAACAGTAGATAAGTCAGCTGCAAAACAATCATATATTTTTCTTATTATATTTCAAGAAATTGACATGTTCAACATTTTCTCATGCACTAATAATCGTCGCAAAATATGCACATGCCTAATGACGGCCTACGTTGCCCCAAAATTAGGCCAGAATGTCGCCAAAGTTGCCAAGGGCACTGACTTGGGAGGAAAACACCTGGTCATGGTTGACCGTCACAGAAAATGATCTATGACGATGTTTCCGGTTTCATCTCCAGGGTTTTTGTGAGTGAATAGAGCAAATTTTGCAGTGTTAATTTGGTGGACACAACAATCTTCAGAAGAGAAGACGACTCACAATATGAGCAATGATGTTGGGCTAGTTCTTGCACCATACGACGCCGTCACAATTATGGCATACCTAACAACTTTCATGAAGGAACAAATGGCTAATTTTCAACAGATGCGTCCTCAAATCCTATTTCATTCGTCTCTATTATATAAGAAATTACAAATAGTTTGGAGGGAAGAGTTTTGGAGTTTCTACGAGTTCACCCTAGCAGCCATCGTCACCATTCCCATGTACAACCACCTCCATCTCCATAGTCATCATCATCACCATCACAATATCCTCAACTCCATTAGTCATATTACTTGTAATTAATAGTACATCATGATCAACGATAATGTAAGACTTTTAATCATTCATGATAAAGTATCTTTGTTTATAATGCCTTCAGCTTGTGTTCTATTTATGATGTGTGAGTAGTCCCCTCGGGCCCTGTAGTCTCATGTTTATGCATAAATGAAGTATCGGTTTACCTTAAGAGGAAATATAATATTATGTGTTGTGCAATGGTTTTGTATCTTTTCTCGACTTTATCCAAGGTCTCATGGGTATCCGAGATGTCGAAGATCGAAATATAGAGAGGTAAAGCAAAGAGGAGTGTAAGGCTATGCAGAACATCGATGATGACAGGAAGATTAGTATGACAACTAATCAAGTCTCTAGGATACATACGGTGCAGTCGTTAAACACTCAGTATCTTGGTATGCTTTAACCTTAATAACCGGGATGACACTGCATACCTCGACGCAACTAGTGGTAGGTCATGAGGTTATTTGGACGGATCTCCCACAAGAGTTCATTGGCAAGATATATGTAAAGGTGTTCACGGTGCCATGTTGAATATCTAGATAAAATCTCCTACTCCTGTACAAGGTTGTAGTGAAACCTTTAGCCCTAGCATATTTCTTTATTATTGCTAACTATATGAGAAAATTATAGTTCCTATTGTAATAGTATCAAAGATGTTTTTGGATAAGATATTTAATGCCTTATAAAAACCATAAAGAACTAGGACCCCGATATTCACCACACGTGTGGCAGAATGGACACCCGACCACATTACTCGTCCAGTCGTACCCAGGAGCCAGCCCACACAACCTTGTGTGGGCGAACATTAAAATTGCCCACACGTTCGGGCAAAGCTCTACTCACCCCCACCCCATGAGAGCGAATGCGTGTGTAATTAACTTGAGTTGTCATGTGTAATTAACTATAGTTGCCATATATGATTAACTTTAGTTGCCATGTATCATAATATATAGTGGCCATGTGAAGCTAATTGGAGTTGCCACACGTGGTCAAACCATAGTTTTCATGTATGGTCAACCATAGCTGTCATGTGTGATTAACTACTTGTCATGTGTGGTCAAACCATAATTGTCATGTATGGTCAACCATAGTTGCCATGTGTGATTAACTAGTTGCCATATATGCACAAATAGTTGCCATCTATCACGGTGCGAGGATCGTGCGGGTGAGGAGTGGTTCACCACATGACGACACGAGCAACCGTGCGCTAAGGACTGACCGACATTCATTTGGGCGAGAAGCAGTTCACCCACACTACACTGGGTGCTAACGTGGCTCCGTACCTAGATGGGAACTGCTGCAAGATTCGTGCAAATCAAAGCAAACAATGATGACTGCGTTAGGGCGAACTTAATAAGTGCCAGACGTGTGGGCATTATCATTTAAAAGAACCCTATAGTTGTACAAAATTCCGTTTGTCCGCTTTCCATTTCGACCACTCGCTCCTATGTATGAAGAATGGCTCTTCCTTGTCTTCATCTTTTCCAATCGACTGCCTTCGGGCGGATCCACACACGGATATCGAGTCAGTCTAGTGGCTCATGCTGCTTAATAGTGGAGGCGGGTAACAACTGCTCTTTCTTCTCGATCGAGTAGCCACCACATCAATTGGTAAGCTTCCCACGCCAAAGCTAGTCTTCCTTGCTTTACCAACAAACAATAAGACCCATAGCATGTGCACCAGGATGGTGTTTCTATCCCTATCTATTCTCACCAAACTAGACCTCTCATACCCGGCTACAGGAGAGGCCTATGATTTATTTTCTTCGTCATAAATGATTTCCGCTGACTCAAGCATAGCATCTTACCCCAAGCCATTAAGCTAATATCTCCCTTGCCATTAATTCAACAAGGCTTCCGAGAAAGAAAGGCATGTTACGAACCTAAGAACACCTACCCACCTATTAACTTTATGAATTCTGAGCTTTGGACATTAAGGAATGAGTGGAATGAATAGACGACGTACTCTCTCTAATCGGTGCAGGCACTCAATGTCGTGGTGGCGCCCCGAGAAATTGGTCATGACCGGAGGTGGTGCGATGAAGGGGAAAGGAGGTGTCATAGCAACCGTTGCTAGTAGCTTCCGGGGTGCGGTTGACCGTAGCTAGGCATTGTCATCCGGGTGTCTCATGGCCTTCCTCCACGTTGGTGCGGGCGTTGGCACGGTCGGGCGACATGTCGATGCTTTAGCGCCGATACGGTAGGCTGCAGGCCCAAAGACGCACATGCGGTGCCTGAGGCGGTAGTAGGCAACATGGGAGGGGCTCTTGGGGGTTACTCCATTTGAGCAGCGGTTATGCGCGAGGAGAGGGCGGCGACGCATAATAACGACTTTTTGTTGATGATGATGATGATGAGACGCTGACGACGACGATGACGACAGTGCTGCTGCTGATGATTTTATCTTTATCTCTATATACTACTTATGGATAGTTCTTTTGATAGCTTTTTAGGCTTCTAGAATAAGTTGCTTCCTGCCCATCCTATTATAGAAGGGCAACACATTTTTTTATTTAAAAACCTACTAGTCATGTTTTAATTAGTAGGCTTCTAAAAATATAATTGGTTGGTCTTATAGAATAAAATGGGTAGGGGACAAGAACTGCCCCCTAAAGAGAAATAGGGTTCTTTTTTGTCAGCAAGAGTGTTGCGTTCAAGCATACATCCTTTTCTTAAGCATCATTTTTTGAAAAATGTCTTAATTATTTCACTTTTTATTGCCTTCTCAAATAAACTTCCGTTATCTTTGATAAGAAAATAACCGATTATAAAGTAATATGATATATTTTGGTAGGTATATCACGTGTAGGATTTGGTAATATTTAATTACACAATCATATTAATATGGGCATGTAGTCACCGAGTAACGTATTAGAGTATATATATCCCGTTACTGTGCACAAACATATACTTAATAATAATACCCTAGAAAAAAATTAATAGTAGTAGTAGTAGTAATAATAATAATAATAATAATAATAATAATAATAATAATAATAAGAATAATAATAAGACATTCCGCGCAAAAAACAATACACCGTGAGTGCGCTCTCCTGCTTCCGAAAAAAAGAGAAAAAAATGTTTTTATGCGCTCTTGTGTGATGCTTGCGCGGCCAGTGCCTAAACCGATTCCTTCGGATGACCTTTTTTTCTCCATCCGCCTAGAACAAACAGTTCGTAGCTGATGGAGTTCCGCGAGCGAACACGCAGAAAGCGCTTGGCAACCCTGCGATCTCGGCGGATTCGGCGCAATCTCGATCTCAGCACGCGGCGCACGCCGGCCAGCCGGCCCGTGCATGGACGCCGCGGCGGATGCGTGCGTGCAGCCTAGGGCCGCTGCTTGGCTCTAGCAGGAAACTAAAGATGCACGCATGGAGGGCGACGCCGGGACTGTGCGTGCGCGCGCGCCGAACGTGCCTGGGTTTTGCCGGAAACGCTGAGGCAACCCGAGCTGTGAGGGACAACTATGACACTTGTGCCGTTGCGACCCGCGCGCGACGAACGTGCCTGGGTTTTGCCGGAAACGTTGAAACAACCCGAGCTTTGAGGGACAACCATATGGGACTCGCCGCTAGTACATAAGAATTTTGGTTTATGCTATCCGTTCATGCATTAATTTGTGCGGTGCAATACATCTAGAGTAAGCTGGAATAAACTGGCGCTTAGCCCAACTCTTCGCAATAGGCTTTCGTCCCGCTTTATAAATAAAACAACAACAGAACAAAGTACATGGCAGAACGATACATCATGGTGAGGAAACCCTCGTACAATGTTGATCCTAAGATAACCGGATCACGCAGAACGCACACGACTACGCTACCGATAAAGAACATATGAAGAAGAGTACATAGCGACGTTACACCCTATATCACCTAAGTCCAACAACAACACCATCCGGAGGGAGAATGTAGCCAAGGGTCACCGCTGCCGAGTCTGAAACAGACAAGGGTTTTCACCCGGGACCCTGACACCGAGAGGAGTACCACAAAGACGTCTTCAGGAAGAAAGTGGCGCCCGCGAGCATGGTCGTCGTCTCCGCCAAAGCACAGAGCTTTCCCTCAGCAGCTCCTCTTTGCCACCACGAGGTCACCAGGACAAGCACGATGTGTCCAGATCCCCAGGTCCGAATCGAGGCATAGCCACTGCCAACCAAGGGCACACCCGAGCCACCAGCAGCTACACCTCTCGCTGCCCACACGACCAAGAGGGAAAGCCACCATCACCGACATGGCGCCCGTCAGAGAGCCAACCATGCGGACCGCCATCCATAGCTGTCGTCCCGTCATCCATGTTTGAGACACCACTTGATGAGGAACGTCGCATGGAAACAAAAAATTTCCTACGCACACGCAAACTTATCCATGGTGATGAGCATCTACGAGAGGGAGAGTGGATCTACGTACCCTTGTAGATCGTTAAGCGGGAAGCGTTAAGAAACGCGGTTGGTGTAGTCGTACTTTTTCGCGATCCAAATCGCCGAGCGTCCCGCGATCTAATCACGAACCGTCCCGCGAACCAATCACGAACCGTCCCGCGATCTCGTCACGACCCGTCCCGCGATCTGATCACGAACGTCCCGTGGCCTTGATCACGATCCTTCCGATCTAGTACCGAACGGATGGCACCTCCGCGTTCAGCACACGTGCAGCTTGATGACGATCTCCACCGTCTTGATCCAGCAAGAGGAGGTGGAGAGGAGAGAGAGTTCACCGGCAGCGTGACGGCGCTCCGGTGATGGTGGTGGTGGAGCAATTCCGGCAGGGCTTCGCCTACGCACTGCGGAAACCAATCTAGAGGAGCACCGGTGGAACGAGTAGCACGTGGCCGTAATTTCTGCTAAAACCCTAGCTATTCCACCAGTATATATAGGAGGAGAGGAGAGGATAGGCAGCCAAGGGCCTCTTGGTTCGGCCGAACTAGAGAGGGGTGGAATCCTATTCCACCTCCAATCCTACTTGGAGTAGGATTGCTCCCTATTGGCTCATTTTTGCTCTTTTTCCTTTTAGCCTTTTCTCCTGCGCCATGGGCCTTTCTAGGCTGATTTACCAGCCCACTAAGGGCTGGTTAATACTCTCCCACAGCCCATGTTCCCTCTAGGGTCTAAATACCCCTCCCGGAGGTCTCCCGGTACACTACCGATGAGCCCGAAATTTTTCCGGCGACCAAACTGGGACTTCCTATATATGAATCTTTACCTCCGGACCATTCCGGAGCTCCTCGTGATGTCCGGGATCTCATCCGGGACTCCGAACAACCTTCGGTCACTACCATACACAACTCTATACTACCGAAACGTCACCGAACCTTAAGTGTGCAGACCCTGCGGTTCGAGAACTATGTAGACATGACCGAGACACCTCTATGGCCAATAACCAATGGCGGGACCTGGACGTCCACATTGGTTCCTACATATTCTATGAAGATCTTTATCGGTCGAACCTCTATGTCAAGGATTCAGTTAATCCCGTATAACGTTCCCTTTGTTCTTCGGTATGTTACTTGCCCGAGATTCGATCGTCGGTATCTCCATACCTAGTTCAACCTCGTTACCGGCAAGTCTCTTTACTCGTTCCGTAACACAAGATCCCGCAACTAACAATTAGTCACATTGCTTGCAAGGCTCATTGTGATGTTGTATTACTGAGTGGGCCCCGAGATACCTCTCCGTAACACGGAGTAACAAATCCCAGTCTCGATCCATGCCAACTCAACAAACACCATCAGAGATACCTGTAGAGCACCTTTATAGTCACTCAGTTACGTTGCGACGTTTGATACACACAATGCACTCCTCCGATATCCGTGAGTTGCATGATCTTATGGTCAAAGGAACATATACATTGACATGCAGAAAATAGTAGCAATAAACTGACACAATCATATGCTACGTTTGTAGTTTGGGTCTTGTCCATCACATCATTCTCCTAATGATGTGATCCCGTTATGAAATGACATCTCATGTCCATGGCTAGGAAACCTTAACCATCCCTTGATCAACGAGCTAGTTCACTAGAGGCATTCTAGGGACATTGTGTTGTCTACACACATGCAATGTGTTTCCAATCACTACAAATATAGCATGGATAATAAACGATTATCATGAACAAGGAAATATAATAATAAACACTTTATATATTGCCTCTAGGGCATATTTCCAACAGTCTCCCACTTGCACTAGAGTCAATAATCTAGTTTACATCACTATGTGATTTACATGGTAATGAATCGAACACCCATACAGTTCTGGTGTTGATCATGTTTAGCCCTTGGAAGAGGTTTAGTCAACGGGTCTGCAACATTCAGATCCGTGTGCACTTTGCAAATACTTATGTCCTTCTCCTCGATGTAGAACCGGATGGAGTTGAAGCGTCGCTTTATGTATCTGGTCCTCTTGTGAAACCTTGGTTCCTTGGCTAGAGCAATGACACCAGTGTTGTCACAGAACAGGTTTATTGGATTCAGTGCACTAGGCACTACTCCAAGATCTGTCATGAACTGCTTCATCCAGACACCTTCCTTCGCTGCCTCCGAGGCTGCGATGTACTCCGCTTCGCACGTAGAATCGGCTACCACGCTTTGCTTGGAACTGAACCAGCTTACCGCACCCCCGTTAAGAATACATACGTATCCGGTTTGCGACTTAGAATCGTCCGGATCAGTGTGAAATCTTGCATCGATGTAACCCTTTACGACGAGCTCTTCATCACCTCCATAAACGAGAAACATGTCCTTAGTCCTGGTAAGGTACTTAAGGATATTCTTGACCACTTGTCAGTGATCCACTCCAGGATCACTTTGAAACCTTCCGGTCATACTTATGGCAAGGCTGAAGCACTACTTTCTGGTTGAAGTAAAGGTTCAATAACCTCATCAAGCTCTATTTTCCTCCGACTCAATTCTTTCGAGAGAAACTCTTTCTCAAGAAATGTTCCGTTCTTAGCGAAAAACACTTTGCCTTCGGATCTGAGATAGAAGGTATACCCGACTGTCTCTTTCGGGTATCCTATGTAGACGCATTTCTCCGCTTTGGGTTCCAGCTTTTTAGGCTGAATCTTTTTGACATAAGCATCACATCCCCAAACTTTAAGAAACGACAACTTTGACCTTTTGCCAAACCACAGTTCATATGGTGTCGTCTCAACGGATTTTGATGGTGCCCTATTTAAAGTGAATGCAGCTGTCTCTAATGCATAACCCCAAAACGATAGTGGCAAATCGGCAAGAGACATCATAGAACGCACCATATCTAATAAGGTTCGATTACGACGTTCAGACACACCATTACGCTGTGGTGTTCCGGGCGGTGTCAACTGTGAAACAATTCCACATTGTCTTAAGTGACTGGAAAACTCATAACTCAGATATTCACCTCCTCGATCAGATCGCAGAAATTTAATCTTCTTGTTATGATGATTCTCAACTTCACTCTGAAATTGCTTGAACTTTTCAAATGTTTCAGACTTGTGTTTCATCAAGTAAATATACCCATATCTACTCAAGTTATCAGTGAAGGTGAGAAAGTAACGATATCCACCGCGCGTACAACATTCATTGGACCGCACACATCAGTATGTATGATTTCCAATAAGTCACTTGCCCGTTCCATTGTTCCTAAGAACGGCGTTTTAGTAATCTTGCCCATCAGGCATGGTTCACATGTGTCAAGTGATTCAAAATCAAGTGACTCCAAAAGTCCATCAGCATGGAGCTTCCTCATGCGTTTTACACCAATATGACCTAAACGGCAGTGCCACAAGAAAGTGGTACTATCATTAACTACTCTACATCTTTTGGCATCAATGTTATGAACATGTGTGTCGTCACTATCAAGATTCAATATGAATAAACCCCTAACATTGGGTGCATGACCATAAAAGATATTACTCATATAAATAGAACAACCTTTATTCTCTAATTTAAATGAGTAACCGTCTCGCAATAAACAAGATCCAGATATAATGCAGGCACTAAATTACAATTATTCAGGTTCATCACTAATCCTGATGGTAATCGAAGAGAGAGCGTGCCAACGGCGATCACATCAACCTTGGAACCATTTCCCACGCGCATCGTCACTTCGTCCTTTGCCAGTCTTCGTTTATTCCGTAGTTCCTGTTTTGAGTTGCAAATGTGAGCAACCGAACCGGTATCAAATACCCAGGCACTACTACGAGAACTAGTAAGGTACACCTCAATAACATGTACATCATATATACCTTGTTTGTCGTTGGCCGCCTTCTTGTCAGCCAGGTAGTTGGGGCAGTTCCGCTTCCAGTGACCAGTTCCTTTGCAATGAAAGCACTCAGTTTCTGGCTTAGGTCCATGCTTAGGCTTCTTTGTAGGAGTAGCAACTGCTTTGCCACCCTTCTTGGTTTTACCCTTCTTGCCTTTGCCTTTGCCATTTTTCTTGAAACTAGTGGTTTTATTGACCATCAACACTTGATGTTCTTTCTGGATTTCAGACTCAGCGACTTTCAGCATCGCAAACAGCTCGGCGACTGACTTGTTCATCCCGTGCATGTTATAGTTCATCACAAAGCTCTTTTAACTAGGTGGCAGCGATTGAAGAACTCTATCAGTGATTGCCTCCGGCGGAAGGGTAATTCCCAACTCAGCTAGACGGTTTGAGTACCCAGACATTCTGAGTATGTGCTCACTAATAGACCCGTTCTCCTCCATCTTGCAAGCGTAGAATTTATCGGAGGTCTCATACCTCTCGATCCGGGCATTCTTCTGAAAGATAAACTTCAACTCCTGGAACATCTCATATGCTCCATGACGTTCAAAACGTCTTTGAAGTCCCGGTTCTAAGCCATACAATATTGCACACTGAACTATTGAGTAGTCTCCAGCACGAGCCTCCCAAGCGTTCTTAACGTCTTCGGAGGTCATGTCTTCTGGTTGGTCACCAAGCGGTGCATCAAGGACATATGACTTCTAGGAAGCCGTGAGGATAATCCTCAGATTACGGCCCAGTCAACAAAGTTACTTCCATCATCTTTCAATTTAGCTTTCTCTAGGAACACATTAAAATTCAGGGGTGCTACTGCACGAGCCATTGATCTACAACATAAATATGCAAATGTTACTTAGACTATTGTTCAAGATAATGAGTTTAGTTAATCAAATTACTAAAGCTCCCACTCAAGTTGACATCCCTCAGGTCATCTGAGTGTCACATGATCCAAATTCACCAACTCAAGTCCGATCATCACGTGAGTTAAGGTGGCTTCAATGGTGAACATCACTATGTTGATCATATCTACTATATGACTCATGCTCGACCTTTCGGTCTCTTGTGTTTCGAGGCCATGTCTGTACATGCTAGGCTCGTCAAGTTTAACCCGAGTGTTCTGCACGTGCAAATCTGGCTTGCACCCGTTGTATGCGAACGCAGAGTCTATGACACCCGATCATCACGTGGTGTCTCAACACGATGAACTTTCGCAACGGCGCACACTCGGGGAGAACACAATTTTATCTTGAAATTTAAGTGAGGGATCACCTTATAATGCTATTGTCGTACTAAGCAAAACAAGGTGCATAAAAGGATTAACATCACATGCAATTCATAAGTGACATGATATGGCCATGAACTTGTGCTTAAGATCTCCATCTTCAAAGCACCGGCATGATCTCCATCGTCACCGGCACGACACCATGATCTCCATCATCTTGATCTCCATCAACGTGTCGCCATCGGGGTTGTGGCGACAGCCCTGCTTCTACTTCTATTGCTACCGTTTAGCGATAAAGTAAAGCATTACATAGCGCTTAATGATTGACTCGCAGGTCATACAATAATTAAAGACACCCCTATGGCTCCTGCCAGTTGCCGTACTCATCGACGTGCAAGTCGTGAAATTCTATACATCATATGATCATCTCATACATCACATATATCTCATCATGTAATTGGCCATATCACATCACAACATACCCTGCAAAAACAAGTTAGACGTCCTCTAATTGTTGTTGCATGTTTTACGTGGCTGCTACGGGTATCTAGCAAGAACGATTCTCACCTACGCATAAACCACAACGGTGATACATAGTTTGCTTTTCAACCTTCTCAAGGACCGCCTTCGTCGGATCCGATCCAACTAAAGTGAGAGAAACTGTCACCCGCAAGCCATCTAAGCAACAAGTTGCGTCGAGGGAACCGGTCTCTCGTAAGCGTACGAGTAATGTTGGTCCGGGCCGCTTCATCTCACAATACCGCTGAACCAAAATACGACCAAGGGAGGAAGCAATCTAAGCATCAACGCCCACAAACCTTTTGTGTTCTGCTCGAGATCTCATCGAACCATCAACCTAGCTCTGATACCACTGATGGGGAACGTCGCATGGGAAACAAAAAATTTCCTACGCACACGCAAACCTATCCATGGTGATGAGCATCTACGAGAGGGAGAGTGGATCTATGTACCCTTGTAGATCGCTAAGCAGGAAGCATTAAGAAACGTGGTTGGTGTAGTCGTACTTCTTCGCGATCCAAATCGCCGAGCGTCCCATGATCTAATCACGAACCGTCCTGCGAACCAACCACGAACCGTCCCGCGATCTCGTCACGACCCGTCCCGCGATCCGATCACGAACGTCCCGTGGCCTTGATCACGATCCTTCCGATCTAGTACCGAAAGGAAGGCACCTCCGCGTTTAGCACACGTGCAGCTTGATGACGATCTCCACCGTCTTGATCCAGCAAGAGAAGGTGGAGAGGAGAGAGAGTTCACCAGTAGCGTGACGGCGCTCCGGTGATGGTGGTGGTGGAGCAATTCCGGCAGGGCTTCAGCTAAGCACTGGGAAACCAATCTAGAGGAGCACCGGTGGAACGAGTAGCACGTGGCCGTAATTTCTGCTAAAACCCTAGCTATTCCACCAGTATATATAGGAGGAGAGGAGAGGATAGGCAGCCAAGGGCCTGTTGGTTCAGCTGAACTAGAGAGGGGTGGAATCCTATTCCACCTCCAATCCTACTTGGAGTAGGATTGCTCCCTATTGGCTCATTTTTGCTCTTTTTCCTTTTAGCCTTTTCTCCTGTGCCATGGGCCTTTCTAGGCTGATTTACCAGCCCACTAAGGTCTGGTTAATACTCTCCCATAGCCCATGTTCCCTCTAGGGTCGAAATACCCCTCCCGGAGGTCTCCCGGTACACTACCGGCACTCCCGGTACACTATCGATGAGCCCGAAATTTTTCCGGCGACCAAACTGGGACTTCCTATATATGAATCTTTACCTCCAGACCATTCCGGAGATCCTCATGACATTCGGGATCTCATCCGAGACTCCGAACAACCTTCGGTCACTACCATACACAACTCTATATACTGCCGAAACGTCACCGAACCTTAAGTGTGCAGACCCTGCGCGTTCGAGAACTATGTAGACATGACCGAGACACCTCTATGGCCAATAACCAATCGCGGGACCTGGACGTCCACATTGGTTCCTACATATTCTAAAAAGATCTTTATCGGTCGAACCTCTATGTCAAGGATTAAGTTAATCCCGTATAACGTTCCCTTTGTTCTTCGGTATGTTACTTGCCCGAGATTCGATCGTCGGTATCTCCATACCTAGTTCAACGTCGTTACCGGCAAGTCTCTTTACTCCTTCCATAACACAAGATCCCGCAACTAACAATTAGTCACATTGCTTGCAAGGCTCATTGTGATGTTGTATTACCGAGTGGGCCCCGAGATACCTCTCCGTAACACGGAGTAACAAATCCCAGTCTCGATCCATGACAACTCAACAAACACCATCGGAGATACCTGTAGAGCACCTTTATAGTCACTCAGTTACGTTGTGACGTTTGATACACACAATGCACTCCTCCTATATCCGTGAGTTGCATGATCTCATGGTCAAAGGAACATATACATTGACATGCAGAAAACAGTAGCAATAAACTGACACGATCATATGCTACGTTTGTAGTTTGGGTCTTGTCCAGCACATCATTCTCCTAATGATGTGATCCCGTTATCAAATGACATCTCATGTCCATGGCTAGGAAACCTTAATCATCCCTTGATCAACGAGCTAGTTCACTAGAGGCATTCTAGGGACATTGTGTTGTCTATTTACCCACACATGCAATGTGTTTCCAATCACTACAAATATAGCATGGATAATAAACGATTATCATGAACAAGGAAAAATAATAATAAACACTTTATATATTGCCTCTAGGGCATATTTCCAACACCACTATCCGTCCATATCACGGTGCATCAACCATGGAAGGAAGAGTAAAAGGGACCCCCTTTCACTCCTTGCCCGACATCAGACACACGATCTAGGTCAGTGCCTCCACAATAGGAGGCATCAACGCCCGCGTCCCCAGCCAGTCCCGGTGGACCGGAGAAGACACAATCCCGTGGCTACTGACGGCCGTTGGCGAGCAAACTCACACAACGCCATGCCCATGGTCATCATGTTGATCTGTCCGACCACCACCAACGACCATCGTGCCCACAAGGCACTGCAGGCACATCCCAGGCCGAGCCCCACCGTACCTACCCGGAGCACAACTCCAATCCGCCTCGGGCCTAGAGCAAGCCTGCCCCAGCATGAACCCCAGATACTCGCCTCCCCCGTCGCATGTGCAGTCGGCACCACCGGTACCCTCCCAACCCCGTATACCGTCGGCTTGGATCTAGAAGAAGGAGATGGCCACCATCCCCTGCACCGCCTGTTGGACCCCGGTCGACGCACCGCCGCAGCCACCACAAGCTTGCCCCGCCACCCCGCCTCGTCGTGGACAAGAGTAGCTGCAAGAGGAGCAGGGAACCACTGCCTTCGTTGGCCACCACCTTGGGAACGCGGCAAAACAGCCACCAGCCCGCTCCGCCTGCCGGCCACATCCCACCTGTGCAGCCAGGCACGCTCCATCTTCCAGACAGCCTGTTGCGCCGCCGAGCCCTCTGGACATCACCGTGCCCCACCCATGCGCGGCGCCCTGGCCCGTCTCATCTGGCCTGCACCAAACACCATGCGCGAGGAGACAAGAGATCCCGCCACCGCTGGTGGTGGCCGGGCATCGCCCGGTCGCACCCTGTGGCGGCGGTGGGGGAGGGGGGCTGGAGAGGGGAGCGCCCAGCGGCGGCCGCTGCTAGGGTTGCCCTCCCTGTCACCTAAGGGGACGACATGGGGCCTAGCCCAGTTCATTCTGAAAGTCTAACCAAATTATTTATTTAGAAGCCTACTAATTAAGACTTGATTAGAAGGTTTTAAAAAAGTTGATTGTCCTTAAAGAATAAGCTCGATAGGGGTAGCTTATTCTGGAAGTTCAAAAAAACTACCAATAAATTGTCGTCGTCATGAATGCACCCGTCGTATGTTTTATTTTTAATATTTCAATATAGATTACTCACGGACCAAAATTAGTTTGTAAACACACTAGAATGCGCTTATACATTCAAATTAAAAAAAAGTAAAACACCTTAGGTTATCTCCAACGGTAATCGGCAAATTTTCTCCTGCATCCGTCCGCGGACAGAGGACCATTCAACGAACATGGAAGCAGAACTCCACCATCCAATTGTAGCTGCATATATTTTGAGAACAGTTCGAACCAAACAGACGAAATTCGTACAAACATGGTAGGATTTCATATAAGCACGACGGATTTCATATAAACGTGGCGAACTTTCATTAGAACAAAAAACCCGTTCTGACCCGATCCTAAGCTGATCCTATAGCGGCGGCTGGCATCCAATACCATGTCGTCCTCCATCCAGCATCTCCACGAGCACCGGTGATAAGACCAATGAAATAAAGATGCGGCCTACGGTGAGGAAGAGTAGAACATGAAAGACAGACTGGGCGACATGGTGTAAGGGCATATTTCTACCCTAGTGGTTTTGGTGATTGATGACAATGCACTTGCGGACTAATCGTGTGTGTTAAGCCTTTCAGATATTTCATCTTATGGCACAACGATTCTTAGCCCTCGGTGGAATAGAGTGAAGAAGGTTTCTTTCCTGCATTTCATTTTTGGTGGATTTGAGTCATAGGAGAACCGTGCTCTTAATAGGGGGGTCCGCATCGGAAAGGTTTGGGTCGGATCAACATGTACACTTTCATTTGCACCCATGTTCCTTTCCCGCATCACTAGAGTACCGACGTTGCCTTTGTTCTTGTCCGGAGGGAACCAAGTGGAAGTACCCTGCAAGGCAGCGGTACTACCTCTTATTAGCGGTAGTGCCGCTCTAGGTAGCGGTACTACCACCCCTTACTAGAGGTAGTACTGCTCCGGGCAGAAGTAGTACCGCTGATGGGTGGTAGTGACATTGCCCAGTGTCATCTGTTGTACCGCTGGCCTCAAAGTCTCCACATTTTTGTGTCGGACTGAGCGGTTTCTGGACAGTAGTACGGTGTGGTAGTACCGCTTGTTACTACCGTACCACTGCCGCCCTGCTTTCTGGGCCTGGAACACTCAACAAATTATGAGAGATAGTAGGAAGCGGTACTACCTCTTATTAGTGGTAGTACCGCTCTGGGCCGTGGTAGTACCGCTTAGGAGGAACTGCCTCCACCCCTGCAGCCTCTTTGTGTTTGAGAGATCCTACACTACAACCCTAGCGGCAGTACCACTAGGGTGAGCGGTAGTACCGCTCCGGCGGCACAATTGCCTCGTGGCCTCGTGTCATTGCTCTGTATAGTTGGCTCTCCCACCCAAGCGATAGTACTGCTCCCATGAGCAGTAGTACCGCTTCTGTGCGGGCTGAGAGTGGATAATGGTTGGTTGTCCCCCCACTATATAAAGGGGGTATTCTTCCCCAAAATGACCACCTCTTCCTCCCCAAAGCTCCATTGTTGCTCCAAGCTCTATTTTCTCCCGATATCTCACCCTAGCCAACAAAACTTGTTGCTCTTATAGGGTTTGGGTGAGAGGGCCCCAATCTACATTTCCACAAATAGAAATTTGATTCACCCCACTAATCCCTTGCGGGTCTTGTTACTCTTTGGTGTTTGGGCACCCTAGACGGTTGAGGTCACCTTGGAGCCACATTCCATTGTGGTGAAGCTTCGTGGTGGTGTTGGGAGCCTCCAATTAAGTTGTTGAGATTTCCCCAACCTGGTTTGTAAAGGTTCGGTCGCCTCCTTGAAGGGCACCTCTAGTGGAACCACGATATCTCACATTGTGTGAGGGCGTGAGGAGAATACAGTAGCCTTAGTGGCATCTTGGGGAGCATTGTGCCTCCACACTGCTCCAACAATACTTCCCCTCAAAGGGAAGGAACTTCGGTAACACATGCTTGTCTTCACCGGCTCCACTTGTGGTTATCTCTAACCTTTACTTTGTTCAAGCTTTACTAGTGTTGTATCCTTTGCTTGCCTGTATCTTGTTGTTGCTACCATCATATAGGTTGCTCCCCTAGTTGCATATCTAGACAACCTATTTGTTGCTAAACACAATTTGTTACGAAAAGCTAAAAATGGTAGTTGCCAATTCAACCCCACCCTATAGTCAACCATATCGATCCTTTCACATGGGACACAAGGCCCTGCCACCTCCTGTGCCCTACTCATCCTCGGAGGAGTCCGCGTCTTGTCCATCGCCGATGAACGTGAGGCTCTGATACATCTTCAACGTATCTATATTTTTTTATTGTTCGGCTATTATATTATCATTCTAGGATGAGTTTTGGATGTTTATTTACCAATAAATATTATTTTTAGCACTAACCTATTAAACCAGTGCCTAGTACCAGTTGTTGTTTTCTGCATGTTTTTAGCTTTTCAAGTTTACAGTACCAAACGAAGTCCAATTGCCATGAAACTTTAATGTGATTTTTTGGACCAAAAAAGACCTAGAAGCCTCGGTAGGAGACCAGAGGCCTCACGAGGGAGGCACGAGCCAACAAAACACACCCAGGGGGTAGGCCATGCATTGTTACCTCGTGCCCCCCTCGGGCGCTTCACATATATTCCAAAACCCTTAGAGAGCCTCCCGAAACACTTTTTCCGCCACTGCAAAACTCTGTTCCACCGTGTGCCCATCTGGAGCCATGTTCTGGTACCCTGCCGGAGGGGGGTTGATCACGGAGCGCCTCTACATCATCCTTGTTCCTCCCATGGTGATGTGTGAGTAGTTCCCCATGGACCATGGATGGCCTCTACGTTCATCCGGGTCCGTAGTTAGTACCTAGATGGTTAACACGCTCTCTCTCTCTCTATATATATATATTATATTATATATATATATATCTTTAATACAATGATCATCGTATCTTTGTTTTGATCTCTCCAATGTAATCCTGTTGTGCGGTGCATTTGTTGGGATCTGATGAATTGTGGGTTTATGTTTAGATCATTGATGAAAAGTATTTGAGTCTTCTCTGAAATCTATTATGTTTCTTATGTGCATGATCATCATAGCTTCATAAATCTCTTCGATCTATTGATTTGCTTTGGCCAAGTAGATTGATCTAACTTCAGTGAAAGGGGTGCGTTGTAGTGGGTTCAATCTGACAAGTTTCTATATCTTAGTGATGGAAGGGGACAAGATACGTCTTTGTATTGTTTTCACTAAGGATAAAATGATATGGATAGTTCATATTAATTGAATTCTCTTTGCTACATCATGTCATTGTTCTCCAAGCATTACTCTATTTTACTTAATACTCTAGATGCATGTTGGATAGCGGTCGATGGGTGGAGTAATAGTAATAGGTGCAGGCAGGAGTCAGCCTATTTGCTTATGGACGTGATGCCTATATACACATGATCATTGAAGTGAATATCACATAACTATGCGCTTTTCTATCAATTGCCCAACAGTATTTTGTTTACCCATTGTATGCTTACTGTTGGGCAATTGATAGAAAAGTGCATAGTTATGTAATATTTATTCACGGCAATGATCATGTATATAGGCATCACATCCATAATAAAGTAGATTGTATCCTGCCTGCATCTACTACTATTACTCCACCCATCGACCGCTATCCAGCTGGCATCTAGAGTATTAAGTAAACACAAAGTAATGCTTGGAGGATGATGACATGATGTAGACAAAGTAAATCCAATTGATATGAATGAACCCCATCATTTTCCACTTAGTGGTAGCAATGCAATACGTGTCATGTCTCTTTCTATCACTCGGATTGAGCACCGCAAGATTAAACCCACTACAACGCACCACTCCCACTTGAAGATAAATCGATCTAGTTGGCCAAACCAAACCAGTAGATCGAAGATCATGCATATAAATAACCATTGATGATTCAATATATTTTCATGAATAATCTAAACATGACCACACAATTCATCGGATCCCAACAAACACACCGCAAATATGATTACATAGGATAGATCATCGCGGGAATCGCGGTGATGTTTGCATTGAAGAACCTATTGAGAGAGATAACCATCTAGGTAATAACTATGGACTCGTAAGTCCATGGTGAACTACTCACACATCACCATGGGAGCAGAAAGGTTGATGTAGAGGCCCTCCATGATTGATCCCCCCTTCAGCAAGGCACCGGAACAGGGCTCCAGATGGGCACACAACGGAACGAAGACTTGTGGTGGCGAAAAAAGTGTTTCGGGAGGCTCCCTAGAGTTTTTGGAATATTAGAGAATTTATAGTCCAGATATCAAGTCATTGGGTCGTGGGAGGTGGCCCCAAGCAATTAGGGTGTGGTCTCGTGTGGTCTCCGGTCTCCCTACAAAGCTTCCAGGTCTTATTTTTGGCTTCGCGTCACCTCGTGTGGTCTCCGGTCTCCCTACAAAGCTTCCAGGTCTTATTTTTGTCTAGAAAATAATATAAAAAAGTTTCGGGGTATTTGGACTTCGTTTGGTATAGTATTGTTGAAAGGCAATAAAACAAGCAAAAACAAGAAGTGGCACTAGGAAGTGGGTTAAGGTTAGCACTCAAAAATAATATAAATCAGCAAGAAAATACTTAAAAAGTATCCTAGAATGATAATATAATAGCATGGAACAATAAATTATAGATACGTTGGAGACATCCATGCTCTCCTACATTTTGTTCTCATGAATCTCGATCGTTTCCTCGTTGTGGGTTGGTGGTGTTGGCAAACATAGTAGAGAACCAAAAAATCCCCTACAATTAAACCAGGAATACTTCAAGATGCATTAACGGTTTAATCGAATCGTTACCAAATCCGAGTAGCAACGAAAGAAGAGTTGTTGTACATCGTCGATGAAGTCCCTCGAACCGTTCATGAACGATCCCTTGAATCGAACACCGAAAGAACGACCTCTCCATAGATTGCAATAATACGATCTTCATGATCCGGCAAGCCTTCACCATCCAGAGCTAATCATCGTCGGAGAATTAGAAGGGGGAGGTGAGAACCACACTGGGTTTCTAATTAAAAGGATTAGATAGATTAAGTTATAGCTCTAATTACCCTAGTTAGAAATAGAACTAGAGAACTAGAGGAGGCTCCAAAAACTTGTGTAGAAAATAGGGCCAACACCTTGATTATATATAGGTCGAGGGAGGGCAGAGGTGCGCCATAAGGTGGTAGGAATCCCTCCCCTTTGTGCGGGCCTAGGAGGGGGAAACCCCACCAATTCGGTCTCCCCCTTCCATCTAGGGGGAGCCTCCACCTATTGGGCCGAAATGGCCCAAAATCTTTCCACAACTTGCCTTTTTTAGGTCCGCTCATATTAAATTAAATATAAAAGCTTCCTAACTATTATTAGAGACTTTTATTATTAATATACATATCCAAAAATAATTTCTACCTATATATCATTTTTCATTAATACCTGATACGTCTCCAACGTATCTATAATTTATGAAGTATTCATGCCATGTTTACAATAATTCTATATGATTTTGGTATGATTTTATTAGAACTAACCCGGACAGACACTATTTTCAGCAAAACTACCATGGTGTCGTTTTCTTGCAGAAATAGAAGTTCTCGGAATGGGTTGAAAATTTACGGAGAATATTTTTGGAAAATATAAAAAATACTGGAGCAAAAAGATACCGGAGAGGAGTCCCGAGGAGGCCACAAGCCACCAGGGCACCCCCCTAGGGTGCGCCCCCTGGCTTGTGGGCCCTCGGGAGTCCCCTTGACGTGATTCCAACGTCAAGTACTCCTATAAATCCAAAAACCTCTAGAAAGGAATCTAGATCAGAAGTTCCGCCGCTGCAAGTCTCTGTTGCCACGAAAAATCAATCTTGGCCCTCTCTGCACCCTGCCAGATGGCGTCACCATCACCGGAGACCATGGAAGAGGAAGATGGAGGTTCCAACATCACCATGGATGCCAAGGACGAGAGGGAGAACCTCTCCCCACCTAGGGGGAGGCCATGGAGGAAGAAGAACAAGGGAGAGACCCTCTCCCTCTCTCGGTGGCGCTGGAGTGCCATTGGGGAACCATCGCCGCGGTGATCATCTTCATCAACATCACCTTCTTCATCATCATCCTCATATCTTTTCAGCGGTCCACTCTCCCGCATCCCGATGTAATCCCCTACTTGAACATGGTGCCTTATGCCACATATTATGATCCAGTGATGTCTTGCCATCCTATGATGTTTTGAGTAGATTTCTTTGTCTTATGGGTTGATTGATGATCTAGATTGGTTTGAGTTGTATGTTTATTTTGATGCTGTCCTATGGTGCCTTCTGTATTGCTTACACGTGAAGGATTCCTGCTGTAGGGTGTTGCAATATGCTCATGATTCACTTATAGTGGGTTGCTAGAGTGACAGAATCTTAAACCCGAGTAAGGGGGTTGTTGCGTATGGGATAAAGGGGACTTGATTCTTTAATGCTATGGTTGGGTTTTACCTCAATGATAATTAGTACTTGCTGATCCTTGCTAGGTTCCATCATAAGTGCATATTTTCCAAGCAGATAAATATGTTAGCTTATGCCTTTCCCTCATATAAAATTGCAATAATGATTTCCGATCTTGCTAACAATTGCCTATGATAATTCCGCATACCGAACCATCATTATTCCACACTCGCTATTTATAATATATTGTAATATATTCTAACTTTATGATAGCATCACCTATTTTTATATTTTAGTTCTCTGTTATCATGCAAAGCTATTCCCTTCATACCCACAACGTAGTTTTATTTCTCGTTTCTAGTTGGAAGCAAACGTTCGGCATACGTAGAATCATATCAGCGGCAGATAGTACTTGAGAGAATATTGATCTTGCCTTTAGCTCCTTGTGGGTTCGACACTCCATACTTATCAGTGACACCTTTGGAAATTGCTATGATGATTCCTTGCACTTGGGGATTATCAAGCTCTTTTCTACCGCCGTTGCCGGGGAGCAATAGTGTGTGGTTAATATTTCCGTGTATGCTTGTTTGCCTCTATCACTAAGTAGATTTTGTTTTACTTTTGTTTCTGTTTTCTTGTTTTATATATTTAGTTGTGGTTGAAACAAAAAAACATTCGAAAAACTAAAAACACAAAAAATATTTACTTGCCTTTTATAAGAGAAGCGATTGGAAAGTTATGCATTGGAGAAATGAGGGTCGACCTTGAACACTTGTGTTCATGCTCATGGAAAGAATGTAGAATTTTTCATGGAAGTTTCTCAAAAATAATTATCCCCTTGTATATATCCATTGTATTATAAAAATATTGTGCCAAGATTTGTCTTTAGGATGATTAGATTGCCTGTTTGCTATGTGCGGTGCAAAAACAGAAACTTTGGCTGTAGTGTGTCAATTTACATTTTTTAATGGAACGTCAAAAGTTTCTCAAATTGTTACACAGTACTGTTATATAAAGTTTTTAATATTTCCTAAAGTTTCTGAATGTTTGGAGTTACATAAGTATACGATGTTTCCATATTCCTACAGATTGTACCGTTTTTGACAGATTCTGTTTTCTATGCATTGTTCTCTTATTTTGATGAATCTATGGGTTGTATCGGGGGGTATGAACCATGGTGAAGTTGGAACAAAGTATATATAATTCTAATATGAATTTGGAGTGAGTTCACAACGGTACTTAAAGTAGTATTTTGCTTTATTATACTAATGGATCTCACGAGGGTTTTGTTAAGTTTTGTGTGAATAAAGTGTTCGAAGATCGAGGAGCTATCGATATAAGAAGAATACAGAGAGACAAGAGTATAATCTTGGGGATTTCCAAGGCACCCCAAGTAAATATTTCAAGGAGACTCAAGCATCTAAGCTTAGGGATGCCCCGGAAGGCATCCCATCTTTATTTTTCAACAATTATCGATATACCTCGGTTTTTGTTTTGTTCACATGATATGCGTCTTTAGTGTTTTCATGTTCCTTTATGCACCCTTCTAATATGAGATAGTCCTTCATTGATTTGTAGAATGATTCGTGCGCTTCACTTAAATCTTTTGAGTATGGCTTTACATAATGATTCAAGTGCTTCACTTATATATTTTGAGCTTGGATATTAGTTAATCTATATTAATTGTAGAATGCTCTATGAACTTCACTTATATCTTTTAGAGTTTGAATAAAATTATCATCGGAATTAGGCTTGGAAGAGTATCATTAAAATGTCATGTCTAGCTAAAAAGGCATTAAAGAAAAGCCCTTGTTGGGAGACAACCCAATATTTACCCCTACTGTTTTTGTGTGTTATCATGATTATGCTACTATAGTAACTACGTTTTTTATGTTTTATTTCAATAAAGTGCCAAGTAATGCCTTTGGGATGATGTGATTGATAGTTGACTTGATTCTATGCAAAAACATAAACTTTGGTGCCAAGTCCAGAATTTTTATAAATTCACCAGAGAGTCAAAAGCTTCTGAATATTTTACACATGACTTATATACAAATTTCCTATGTTTTCCTAGTTTATTAGAATTGTTCGGCTGCAGAAGTATGGTCATTATTCAGATCATTACAGTCTGTTCTGTTTTTGATAGAATCTGCCTTGTTTGCATAGTTTGCTTGTTTTAGCATTTCAATGGCTTATATTAAGTGATATAAATTGTGGAGATGATAAGTTACATTAGAAATTATTCTTGAACAATTATGAATCTTCTCTTGATAGTACCTAAGTGAATTATTTTTCTCTATTACACTAACCCTTCTCACGAAGTTCCGTTAAGTTTTATGTGATTGAAGTTTTCAAGTTTTGGGTAAGACACTGATATGAGGAGCACAAGGAGTGAAACCTAAGCCTGGGGATGCCCAAGGCACCCCCAAGGTAATATCCATGGAAGATTCAAGCGCCTAAGCTTGGGGATGTCCTAGAAGGCATCCCCTCTTGCTTGGATCGTCATTATATTTTTTGATTTTCTGTTAGGTGTTATTCATAATCTTTGTTCAATAAAAAGTTCCAAGAATTGTCTTAGGATGCTTGCATTGCATGTTTTGATGTGTGCTGTCTAGAAACAGAAACTTTTGTAGTAGTGTTTGAATTTTCATATTTTATTGGAATGTCGAACATTTCTGAAATTTTTATAGTGTTGTAATATAAATTATTTAGCATGTCCTAATTTTTCATAATTGTTTGAGTTACGGAAGTACATTGTTTGCATAAATTGCTACAGACTATTCTATTTGGACAGATTGCTGTCGTAGTTTTGTTATCTGCTTATCCTATAGTAGCATTTATTGGTAGATATAAATTGTGGAAACGATAGTAAAACAGTAGATGATGTTGAAAATTATTGTGCAACTTGTTTTGGCATTACATGAAGAGTTGATTTACCATTATGTGTACTAAACTATCTCACGAGTTCTTTTCGAGTTTTGTGTGGATGAAGCTTCTGAGAATAGGTGAAACCATGATATGAGAGGATTGAAAGAGATACAAAAGCTCAAGATTAGGGATGCCCAAGTCACCCAAAGTAAATATTTCAAGAAGTCTCAAGCATCTAAGCTTAGGGATGCTACGCATCCCACCTCCCTTCACCAACAATTATCGGTTAGCCTATGTTGAGCCTAAATTTTTATTCGTTCACATGATGCGTGCTATTCTTGGAATATCATTTTATTTTGTTTTTATGTTTGAATAAAAGCATTGGATGTGAAATTTTGAATAAGAGAGAGAGTACTTACATGGATATTTAAACTAATTGACTACACATTGATCTTCACTTATATGTTTCGAGAGTAGTTTGTCATTCACTAGCGTGCTTCACTTACACCCTATGAGTAAATGGTTGAATGGATTGAATATCATAAATCTGAAATTAAATATTCTTCATATACTTATCCCATGGGGAGTGATGACTTCACACATAATAAGTATAGGTGGTAAAATTTATTGAAAGTTAGCAAACACCGCATTGGTCACTTGAACAATTCATGAGAGAATATTGAAGGAAGAGAGATTCCACATATAAATATACTATCTTGGACATCTTCTATGATTGTCAGCTCATTAATTATTTCCAAACTTGAGCAAATTAGTTGAAATTGGACAAGGAAGAAAACTTAATGAGTTATGTTTGAGTATATTTGTATAGAAATTATATTGTTATGGATCCTCCAACATGTGGTGCTTGCTTCCACCTCATACTAGCCAAAACTCCTGCACCAAGTCAAAATACTACTTGTGCATCCAAACACCATTAAACCAGTTTTGCCATGAGAGTACACTACACCTACCTATGGATTGAGTAAGATCCTTCAAGTAAGTTGTCATCGGTGCAGAAAGCAATAAAAAATGCTCCTAAATATGTATGATCTTTTATTGTAAGGGAAAATAAGCGTTGTACGTGCTTGTGATAGTAAAGAAATAAAAGTGATGGACTGCATAATAAAGGATGCTATTACAAAGGGCAATACAACGTGACGTTCCTTTGCATTAAGGGTTTGCACATCTAAAAACAAAAAGCGCATGACAAAATCTGCTTCCCTCTGCGAAGGGTCTATCTTTTACTTTCTAGTACTTACCTTTACGCAAAAGTCATGGTGATCTTCACCACTTCCTATATTTCGCCTTTTTCTCTTTGCAAGCGTCATGTGTTGGGGAATGATCTAGAAAGATATATCCACACAAATATATTTGATCATGAATTATTATTGTTGACAATTATCTATATGATAAATAAGTTGGGAGGCGAAACATTAACCCCCTATCTTTCTCTGTGTTCGATGGATGCTATTTGTTTTAAAAATATGCTTTGAGTGTCAATAATCATGGAAGACTATATGATACTTGATTATGTGGAATTGCTAAATCAAAGCTCTTAGATAGACCCTTCCTGAAAATATGATGAATTGCAATTGTTCGATGACCAGGAATATGGTTGTTAGTTTTTACGAAACTTTTTGGTCTATACTTTAACATGTGAATAGCTTGCTACTTGATCATGAGAAGTTTTATGACATGAGCTACTGTTTATGATATATAATGATGATAGCAAAAGTGTTTGGAACTATCATTGTTTAAATTTATGCACTATGCTAGCATTCACACGTCATAAATTATTTGTTTTATCATTCACCTACTCAAGGACGAGCAGGAATTAAGCTTGGGGATGCTGATACGTCTCCAACATATCTATAATTTATGAAGTATTCATGTCATGTTTACAAATATTTCTGTATGATTTTGGTATGATTTTATTAGAACTGACCCGGACTAACGTTGTTTCAGCAAAACTACCATGGTGTCGTTTTTTGTGCAGAAATAAAAGTTCTCAGAATGGGCTGAAAAATTACGAAGAATATTTTTGGAAAATATAAAAAATACTGGAGGAAAAAGATACCAGAGAGGAGTCCCGAGGAGGCCACAAGGCACCAGGGCGCCCTCCCCATGTAGGGCGCGCTCCCTGGCTTGTGGGACCCTCTGGAGTCCCCTTGACGTGATTCCAACGCTAAGTACTCCTATAAATCCTGAAGCCTCCAGAAAGAAACCTACATCAGAAGTTCCATCGACGCAAGCCTCTATAGCCACAAAAAATCTATCTTGGCCCTCTCCAGCACCCTACCGGAGGGGGTCACCATCACTAGAGACCATGAAGGAGGAAGACGGAGGGGCCATCATCACCATGGAGGCCAAGGACTAGAGGGAGAACCTCTCCCCACGTATGGGGGGAGGCCATGGAGGAGGAAGCACAAGGGGGAGACCCTCTCTCCCTCTCTCTCGGTGGTGCCAAAGTGCCATCAGGGGAACCATCTCTGCGGTGATCGTCTTCCTCAACATCACCTTCATCATCACCGTCCTCATATATTTTCAGCGGTCCACTCTCCCGCATACCGCTGTAATCCCCTACTTGAACATGGTGCTTTATGCCACATATTATGATCCAATGATGTGTTGCCATCCTATGATGTTTTGAGTAGATTTCTTGTGTCTTATGGGTTGATTGATGATCTAGATTGGTTTGAGTTGTATGTTTATTTTTGTGCTGTCCTATAATGCCTTTCGTGCCGCGCACATGGGAAGGATTCCCGTTGTAGGGTGTTGCAATACATTCATGATTCACTTATAGTGGGTTGCTCGAGTGACAGAAGCTTAAACCCAAGTAAGGGGGTTGTTGCGTATGGGATAAAGGGGACTTGATGCTCTAATTCTATGGTTGGGTTTTACCTTAATGATCTTTAGTAGTTGTGGATTCTTTCTAGAGTTCCAATCATAAGTGCATAAGATCCAAGTAGACAAAGTATGTTAGCTTATGCCTCTCCCTCATATAAAATTGCAATAATGATTTCTGATCTTGTTAACAATTGCCTATGACAATTCCGCACACCGACCAATCATTATTCCACACTCGCTGTTTATAATATATTGTAATATATTCTAACTTTATGATAGCAGAACCTATTTTTATATTTTAGTACTCGGTTATCATGCAAAGCTATTTCCTTCATACTCACAACATAGTTTTATTTCTCATTTCTAGTTGGAAGCAAACGTTCGGCGTACGTAGAGTCGTATCAATGGCAAATAGGGCTTGAGAGAATATTGATCTTGCCTTTAGCTCCTTGTGTGTTCGACACTCTATGCATATCACTTCCACCTTTGGAAATTTCTACGATGATTCCTTGCACTTGGGGATTATCAATACTCGTTATTACCCGCTAAACTCCGAAACCCTTCCGGTGATCCCGAAATGCTTTCGTTTCCTCTCAAACTATTTTGAATATTAATGAAACTATTTCATAAATATTTTCTTATTACTCCTATCTACTAATACTCAACATATTGTGATAACCTTAAACTTGTGACCATGTAGGTTTGGTAAAACATAGACATGAACATAACCCCTAAGGTCAGAACCATGGACATCCATATCAATCCCTATTAGTAAATGAATGTCATTTGAGTGAACCTTTGGTGATGATGTGCTATTCTCTTTGCTTCGTGCTATATTATAAAAACTGAGGTGAGATGTATAGGTATCCTCTTGAGTCATTGCTACGTTTCCAGTGTATCTATAATTTATGAACTATTTATGCCATATGCACCTATGTTTACAATACTTTTATATGGCTTTGATGCACTTTGTATGATTTTATTTAGAACTAACCCGGACTGACGTTGTTTTCAGCAGAACTACTGTGGTGTTGATTTTTTTGTAAAGAATTAATAGTTCTCCAAATGCAATGAAACTTTTTGACAATTTTCTTTGGAACAAAAGAGGCACTAGAAGCTTCGTGGGAGGCCAGAAGAGACACGAGGTGGGCACAACCCGCCACCACGTGCCAGCCCCCTCTAGCGTGGGCTGGTGGGTTGTGCTCCACTCGTGGCCCATCTTCGGATGAAACCAATGCTCAAAAATCCTGTATATTTATAAACCACCAGAAATAACCTTAGAATCCTTGTTCCGTCACTGCAACTCTCTATATTGATGAAAAATCAATCTGGAGGCGTTCCCGTACCCTATCGGAGAGGGTAGATCATCTCCGATGGCCATCTTAATCACCTGGCGGAGGCCATGATGATGAGGGTGTAGTCCACCCTTGTGGCCGACTGTTTGTACCTATAGCTATGTGTTCAATCTCTCTCTCTCTCGTGTTCTTGAGATGGCATGATCTTGATGTATCATGGGCTTTGTTAATATAGTTGGATCATATGGTGTTTTCCCCTCTCTATCTTGTTGTGATGAATTGCGTTTTCCCTTTGAGATTTTGTTATTATCGGATTGAATACTTTTTATGCACTTTATATCATTTATTTAGAATTAACCCGAAATGATGATGTTTCCAGCAAAACTACCGAGGTGTTGTTTTTTGTGCAGAATTTTTTTTCTCCAAATGCAATGAAACTTTTTGACGATTTTTGTTGGAACAAAAGAGGCACTAGAAGCTTTGTGGGAGGGCCAAAAGAGCCACGAGGTGGGAAAAACCCACCACCACATGCCAGCCCCCTCGGGCATGGGCTGGTGGGTCATGCTCCCCTCGTGGCCCATCTCCGCGTGAAACCAATGCTCAAAAATCCTATATATTAAAAAACCACCAGAAATAACCCTAGACTCCTTGTTCCACTGCTGAAACTCTTTGCATCGATGAAAAAACAATCTGGAGGCATTCCAGTACCGTGCCGGAGAGGGTAGATCATCTCTGGGGGCCATCTTCATCATCCCGACGGATGCTATGATGAGGACGGAGTAGTCCACCCTCACAGCTAATGGCTTGTACCAGTAGCTATGTGTTCAATCTCCCTGTCTCGTGTTCTTGAGATGGCACGATCTTGATGTATAGCGGGCTTTGTTAATATAGTTGGATCATATGGTGTTTCCCCCTCTCTATCTTATTGTGATGAATTGAGTTTTCCCTTTGAGATTTTCTTATTATCGGATTGAATACTTTTATGGATTTGAGAGCACTTGGTGTATGTCTTGCATGCGGATACCCGTAGTGACATTGGGGTATTCAAGTGATTTGCTTGATATAAGTTATGGAGTCAAGTTGCGGATTCCGGTAACCTTGTGGATATATGAATAGGGGTTGATTGCAAGTTTTCATACCATGTTCTGCGATAGAAAACTTGGGGTACTCTTTGATGTTCTTTGTGTTGGATTGAGTATTATGAAAGTGAAATTGTTTGATGTGTATCGTATAATTAACTCATGGATACTTGTTGTGACATTGGAGTATCTAGGTTACATTAAAGTTGGTTGGTGCGTATCATATGTTGTTATTCTAGTACGCACTCTTAGATAGATTGATCATAAAGGATAACTTGGTGTTATTTTAGTATGAACTCTTGGATAGATCGATCGGTAAGGATAACTTGAAGGTGGTTTCATACCCTACAAACAATTGCTTCTTATGTTCTTCGCTAGATAAGAACTTTGGAGTGATTCTTCGTTGCACGTTGAGGGATGGTTATGTGATCCTATTATATTAGCATTCTTGAAAGATTGCACTAGCGAAAGTACGGACCCTAGGCCTTATTTCCAAGCATTTATACAACGTTTTGCTCATTGTTTACTAGTTGTTACCTTGTTGTTTTTATATTTTCAGATTACAAAAACCTATATCTATCATCCATATTGCACTTGTAACACCATCTCTTCGCCGAACTAGTGCACCTATAGAATTTGCCATTGTATTGGGTTTGTTGGGGACACAAGAGATTACTTGTATTTGATTGCAGGGTTGTTTGAGAGACACCATCTTCATCCTACACCTCCCACGGATTGATAAACCTTAGGTCATCCACATGAGAGAAAATTGCTATTGTCCTACAAAACTTTGTGCTTGGAGGCCCAACACAAGCCTACAAGAGTAAAGTTGCATAGTAGACATCAAACTTTTTTCTGACACCGTTGCCATGGAGGTGAGTGATACGTCTCCAACGTATCTATAATTTTTTGCTTGTTCCATGCTTTTATATTATCAATATTGGATGTTTTAATATCATATGATAGCAACTTTATATCATTTTTTGGGACTAACCCAATGACATAGTGCCAAAGTGCTAGTTGTTGTTTTTTCTTGTTTTTTACTTCGCAGAAAATCAGTAACAAACGGAGCCCTTTTGGAGCATTTTTATGGACCAGAAGATCCAGGATGGGCCAAAGAGCACCAGGAGAGGGGTTTAGGGTGGCCACCATCCACCAGGGCATGCTAAAGGCCCATGGAGTGCCCTGGTGGACGGTACCCACCTCGGGACCCCCATCAACCGACTATCAAGCCTGCAAATCCCCAAATATTTGGAAAACCCTAGAGGAGGCGAAGAAAGGCAATTCCAGCCGCTGCCAGTTCCAGAACCTCGAGATCCAATCTAACACCATCATGGAGGGGTTTATCTTCATCATAGGTGCCTCTCCGAGGATGCGTGAGTAGTCCACCATAGACCTACAGGTTCGAAGGCAGTAGCTAGCTGGCTTGCTCTCTCTCTCTCTATGATTCTCAACACAATGGTCTTGGAGATCTATTTGATGTAGTGGCTTTTGAAGTGTGTTTGTTGGGATCTGATGAATTTTGAGTTCATGATCAGTTTCTATCCATGAATATGATTTGAATCTTCTTTGATCTCTTATTGGCATGATTACTTATAGCCTCGTATTTCTTCTTCGAATCTTTGGTTTAGTTAGGCTAACTAGATCAATTTTTCTTTCCATGGGAATAGGTGCTTTGTGATGGGTTCAATCTTGCGGTGTTCTTTCCCAGTGATAGAAGGGGTAGCAAGACACGCATGTATCATTGGCATTAAGGATAACAAGACGGGGTCTATTCCTACATGAATAGATCTTGTATACATCACTGTTGTTATTGCATTACTCTATTTTCCCATGAACTTAATACACTATATGCATGCTGGATAGCGGTCGATGTGTGGAGTAATAGAAGTAGATGCATAATCGTTTCGGTCTACTTATCTTGGACGTGATGCCTATATAATGATCGTTGCCTAGATATCATCATGGTTATTTGATCTTCTATCAATTGCCCAACACTATATTTTTTCACCCACCGTGTGCTATACTCATGAGAAAAGCCACTAGTGAAACCTACGACCCCTGGGTCTACTTTTCCAACATATTGTTTTCCGACCTACTATTTTGCATTTTTGTTTTTAGATATATTAATCCAAAAAAACAAAAATACCTTGCTGCACTTTTTTTTACTTATCCTATTTTGTGTTCTAGCGAGTTCTATTTGCCAAAACTATCATTACATAATCTATCTTATTACCATAGAGAGCTTGACAATCTCTCTTTTGTGTCGTGTTGCAAGTATTTGTTATTTGTGTGAAGGGGCTGTT
This sequence comes from Hordeum marinum, assembly GCA_022496015.1. Classification (NCBI taxonomy): domain Eukaryota; kingdom Viridiplantae; phylum Streptophyta; class Magnoliopsida; order Poales; family Poaceae; genus Hordeum; species Hordeum marinum. The sequence goes on from CM039672.1 coordinate 221,306,555, forward strand.
TAGGTGGGTGTGTGATCTTCCTCTATAAATTGATACCTTGGTTTCATAACTGAGGGAAATACTTACCTCGTTGTGCTGCATCATCCCTTCCTCTTTGGGGAAATACCGACACAGTCTCAAGCCACATCAAAGGAATTACTAGCGTCGTTGCCAGGGAGGAAGCAATCTCATCTACCAGGTTTCTAATCAAAAATCTCATCTCCTTGCAATTTTAATTATTTTTGATTTGCCTCTCTTTTTCCTCTTCCCCACTTCAAATATTTTTCGTTTTATTCGCCCTCTCTTTTTCGTTTTCCTTTTTCTCGTCAGATCTCTTGTTTGCTTGCAATCTTGTTTGCGTAGTCGTGACGACTCAAGAAAACACCATGTTGTGTGATTTTTCCAGTACCAATAATAATGATTTTATTATCACTCATATTGCTCCTCCCGCCACTAGTGCAGAGTCTTGTGATATTAATGCCGCTTTGTTGAATCTTGTCATGAAATATCAATTTTTCAGTACTCCTAATGAGGATGCCGCGTCCCATCTAAACACCTTGGTGGAATTATGCGATATGCAAAATAAAAAAATGTGGACAATGATAGTGTGAAGTTGAAATTATTTCCTTTTTTCCTTGAGGGATCGTGCAAAAAATTGGTTTTCTTCTTTGCCTCGCAATAATATCGATTCTTGCGATAAGTGCGAGGATGCTTTTATTACTATGTATTTTCGGCCCGTGAAAATTATTTCCCTTAGAACTCAAATCATGAATTTTAAGCAACTTGATCATGAACATGTTGCACAATATTGGGAAATAATGAAGTTGATGCTAAGAAATTGTCCTACCCATGGTTTAAATCTTTGGATGATCATAAAAAGTTTTTATGCGGGATTGAATTTTGTCTCTAGAAATCTTTTAGATTCTACTACGGGTGGTACCTTTATGGAAATTACTTTGGGTGAAGCTACCAAATTGCTAGATAATATTGTGGAAAATTATTCACAATGGCATACTGAAAGAGCACCTACTAGTAAAAAGGTTAATTTGGTGGAAGAAATTAGTACTTTGAGTGAAAAAGTTGATGCTATTATGAAGTTGGTTTCTAGTAAAAATGCTCCTATTAATATTAATTACTTTCCTTTTTCTACTTTAATTGAGAAAAATAGTGATTCCGTAGGTGTGAGTTTCATCTCACGAAATAACTTCAATAACAATGCTTATAGAGGTAATTTTAATCCTAGACCTTTTCCTCAAAATCTCTCTAATAATTATGGCAATTGAAATGGTAATTATAATAACAACAATAATAATAATAATAAGAATAATAATAATAATAATAGGAAAACCTCTGATCTTGAGAATATTTTTAAAGAATTTATCATTCCTCAAAAGTCTTTCAATACTATGATAGAAGAAAAGTTGAATAAGATTGATGATATGTCTAGAAGCATTGATAGAATTTCCAATGATGTACAAAATCTCAAGTTGCATGATTTTCCATATAAGGTTAATGAATCAATTAAGGCTTTATATGTTTCTATGTATTAAAGTAAGAAAAGAACCGTTGTGCTTAGAGCTAAAAGAGATTTTTTAGGAAAAACGTTTTCTTGTGATTACTTTCATAACAATGATGAAGATTTTAAAATGATTGGTGTTTTCTCTATTGATTCCATGTTTAGTAATTTGAAAATAGATGATAAAGGGACTGAAGAAGAGCCAACTTTAGTTAGAGGGCGTCCCAATGATTTGGAGGGTGAAAATCTTGATGAAAATTTTGATAAAAGTGGGTTTGGAGAGGTCAAAACTTTAACTAGTGTTGTGCCCACTATTTTTTATGAAAAAGATTTTAATTATGATATTTTGTCCTTGGTTGATTGTATTTCTTTGCTGCAATCCATGATAAATTCACCCCATGCTTATGAACAAAATAAAGCTTTTACTAAACATATCGTTGATGCCATGATGAAGTCCTTAGAAGAAAAGTTGGAACTAGAGATTTCAATTCCTAGAAAATTGCAAGATGAGTGGGAGCCTACCATTAAAGTAAAGATTCAAAATTATGAATGCTTTGCTTTGTGTGATTTGGTTGCTAGTGTTTCCACAGTTCTGAAATCTCTATGTGATGTACTTGGTCTTACCAATATTGAAGAATGTTCTCTTAATTTGCACTTGGCGGATTATACTATTAAAAAGCCTTTGGGAAGAATTAATGATGTTCTTATTCTTGCAAATAGGATCTATGTGCCCATTGATTTTATTGCTCTTGATATTGATTTCAAACTGTCCTGTCCCATCATACTTGGTAGACCGTTTTTACGCACTATAGGTGACGTGATTGATATGAAAGAAGGCAACATTAAGTTTTAGTTTCCTCTTAGAAAGGGTATGGAACACTTCCCTAGAACAAGAATTAATCCACCATATGAATCAAGCTTGAGGTCCTTTTATGTAGCGAAAACTAAAGATGACAATACTTGAATCTATGCGTTATGCCTAGCTACGGGCATAAGACGATAGTGCTTGTTGGGAGGCAACCAAATGAATAAAATATTTTTATCTTTTCCTTTCTGTTTTTAAGTGTTTTTCAAAATTATGATTATGTTATGATTGTGTTGGAATGTTTTATTTAGTGTTTGTGCCTAGTAATGCCTTTAGAATGATCCATAAGGTGAGTAGAAACAATGCTGAATCTGAAACAGAAACTTTGTTCCCAGTGCACAAATTTCATTTTTTACTAGAACGTTATATTGTGCTGAAATTTTAACAAAGTATTTATATACAAATTCTTTATGTTTTCCTAATGTTTCAGAATGTTTACAGTTCCAGAAGTATGGGTAGACTGTTCTTCCTGAAACAGATTCTATTTTCGTTGCATTGTGTGCTTGTTTTGATGAATCTGTGGCTTGTATCGAGGGGTATAAGTGATGGTAAAGTCAGAATAAAGTATATATAAATGAAATAATAAAATATGAATGAGCTTATGAAAGTACGTACAGTGGTAATTTGCTTTATTATATTAACGGATCTCACGAGAATTTTGTCAAGTTTTGTGTTATTGAAGCTTTCAAGTTTTGGGTGAGATCACGATGGATGAAGGAATAAGGAGTAAGAAGAGCCTAAGCTTGGGGATGCTACTTATGGATTTTTCTACGAGGCCTTTGGCCCAAAGCCCATCCAAAAATCTGAAATTCTCATGGCCCATGTGTGTTGGCTGTTTGAGTGGTGTGGTTGGGACTAAAGTTTAGTCCCATACCACTAGTGGAGAGGGAGCAACACCTCTTTATAAGGTGAGCTCTTCTAGCACTTGTAAGAGAATGAGAAGAGAAGAGGCCCTCGCGCACTCCTCCTCCTTTCTCGCCTCGCCATGCCGCGCCGCGGGATTGAGCCGAGCCGAGCTCATACCTTCATGCTTATTTTTGCCGGTCAGGAACGAAGAGTCCTTAATAGACATGTCATGATCTGAGACGTCGGATCGTGGACTGTAACCGACTCGAACGTGGGTCTATCCCATGTCTCTCCACCTCGCGCATATATATATATATATATATATATATATATATATATATATATACACACACACGAGGTCGCTGCCAACCTTAGTCGCTGCCACAACATATGGTTTCGCACTGTTCTAGATCATTGTGCCGCCATCCAAGTCTTCTCCATCCCTCCTTCCAGTGTGCACCGCGAGAAGGGACAACAGGCCTCCGGAACCCCGCCTCTCGTTGTAGCGACCTGACTCAAAACGAGTCAAGCCTCTGTGTGTTCTGTGCCATCCCTGGATCAATATGCTGGCACACACAGTACATCAATGTATATATCAAAGTGCAATCACATGTAAATAACGTAAAACTGATATATACCTTAAAATAGCAGCGGATACAGTCAACGGGAGTGGAGTCCCAATAACCCAACGGCAAGTTGAGTGCGGACTATAACCCTGAATCGTACTCTTACCCGTCGTAGAAGAGTATCTGCAACATAAGACATTGCAGCCGTGTAGGTCAGTACATTGAATGTACTGGCAAGATCACCATAGTAGAACAGAAGAATAAAGGCTATTCTATATGCAAAGGCTTTGTGGCTCTGTGTTTAAGTTTTTGCGTAAAAGCTGATTTTATTTTCCTACAACAAAGGAATATCAGGAATTTCACTATGGAGTTACCTATCATGACATGGTTCCTCCAACCAATGTCTCAAATGCCCACAAGTAACTTAAGTTGCCCGCAATTAGTTATCAGTCCAGTGTTGAGAGTTCAGAGATAGATCCAAGTCTAGAAGCTCAAATTGTCCGTAACCGGGGACACGGCTAATCGATTAGGTTTAACTCTGCAGAGTGTTGTGTACTTTACCCACAAGATTCTTTCCCTCCTGGTAAGTCCTCGCACTGCCTGGTGTTTGAGAACAGGATGAAAGAAACATGGTCTTTCAGAGTGCTTCCCTGACTGTCCGACAGTGCCCATCCCATCCTAACGTCGACTACATCTCGTAGCACTGCCCAGCAGAGTCACAACAAAGATCAACCAAGCCAGAGCCCATAATGACTTGTGGCTACATAGGTAAGCTTCTGGCATGAAGTATTCATCCTTCTCTTTGAGTCTGGGTGAGGCTTTCCGCGTGAATACTAACACTTCTCCAGCAACACCTAGGCAAATCCACTGGTTTCTCCAGGGTGCCATTCCAACCATTCCTCACCCAGTAGTGTGTATTGAAAACTTGTCTTCTCGGGTCTCGAAGTCTTGAGGTCTTTAAGATGCAGGACTTGAAGATGTCTTCATGAAGTTGTCGTCTTGACGTAGAGTCCTTCTTCACACCACTCACGAACACTAATACCAAACCCCGTCTACTTTAGCATAGCATAAAAGTAACTAACGTTCCCGAGGCTTTAGTAACAAGTGGTGGGTTCCTACCTCATGCATTCTACTCAACTACAAGAATTTCAATAACACTACGGGAGGGATTTGTTGAAATGATGTTACTATATGCAATAAAACGTAGGTATGAAAAGAAGGTCAAAGTGAACTTGCCTGTAATGTTGATGAAGAGAAAAATCGCTCTCAGAAATAACTTGATAGACTATTCGTGACTCTCTGATGAAAAATCTATACAAACAAACATTGCATACATATAAGCAATCATACTAGCAATCAATTCTAGCAATCACAAGATAACACAAGAAACAAAACAACAAGGTTGATGAAGGAAATACTTAAGACAAAACTCAAAGTCAAGAAAGTTTTCATAAAAGCAACTAAAGTAGTTTTCCCCTACAAACAATTATTTTCAAATAGTAACAAAACAACAACAAGTAAAATATAACAAAAGTATTTTAGTAAATATTTTACTAGCAAAAAGAATTACTTTTGAAGAACAAGTAAAACTATGAAAGCTACATCCTAAACAACATGAGTGTTTGCCTAATGAACTTAACTACAAGCACAACCATAAACTAAGAGAAAACAAATTTTTAAACAACTAAGTTAACAGAAAGTAATTAATAAAAATCTTTATTACAAAACAGAATTAGATCATCTAAAACTTTGTGAAAATAATCTCTACCAAAACTAAGTTGTTTTATAAAACATTACCTAATGATAAAGAATATAGTTTCCTATAATAGAGTAAAACTAAACCATTTTTTATTAACAAACATTTCTTAACAGAAAATATTACTAAAACTTTTTCTTAGAAAACAGAATTTAATTATATATAAAACTTTGTTGGAATAAACTATTACTAACTAGTTTGTTTATAACAAATTAAACCTAATTGAAAAGGAGTTGTGATTCCTATATTAATAAAGAAACAAACTAAGAAAATTTATATTTTTATTAATAGTAGGTAAAACACCTAAAGTTTAACTAACAGAACCTACTAAATCAAATTTAAACTAAATCTGATTTAAACTAACTAAAACTAAATAAATAAAACTATGCTATAATACTAGACAGATTCTGTTTATAGCCAAAAAACTAAGAAAAATCATCCTAAAAAATTCCAAACTTTACCTACTAATAACTAATATCACTAGTGTCAAGTAGCAAAAAGAATCAATCAAAAATATATATTTAAACTCAAGTTATTCAGAAAACAAAATTTAAATCAAATCTGTTTAAATTCAAATTTAAATGTTCAAACATGGTCAAACTTGGCATCTACAGAAACTAGATAAAAATTGTGACCTAATGCAAAAAGAATCAATTTAAAATAGTTAAAAATATAAAAGATATAAGCAAAACAAATTAGAAACTATTCTGGAAACAGAATTTAAAATAGAAAAGAAAAACCATTTTCTGACGGACAGGGGGTGACATGGCAGATCCTGATTGGCTAAAGGGGTGCGCGTGATCTATTGATTCGAGCGGACGGCCGGCTTCTAAATAAAAACTTTTCGGGTATTAAAACTTCTTATCTAAGCCGTAGATTAGGATCGGACGGGGGGGGGGAGAGGGGCTCACCGCGGCGGGGTGAAGTCCGGCGAGGTCGTCGTCGACGGCGGCGGCTCGGGATCGAAGCGTGCGTCGGCTCCAGGGGGTCTCCGGCGACGGCGTCGGCTCCGTTCGACGCAGGGGAGCACGGTGAAGGCGATGGTGGCGTCGGAGGGACCTCAGGGAGACGGCGACGAGCGACGCGAGCTCGGGGCGGTTCGGACGCCGGCGAGGTCGACAGTGTGGCGGCTCTGGGGGTCTCCGAGGCTCGGGCAGGGGATCGGGAGGTGCGGGTGAGCTAGAGGGGCTCGGTGGTGCGCTCGGGAGAGGACGGGGAGGTCGTAATGGAGCTAGGCGATGGCAATGGCGCGGCGACAACCGAAAGCTCCGGCGAGCGATTCCGGCGTCGGGAGGCCGTGGGGTGATGGGCTACGAGCGGGAATGGGAAGAGGGTTGGCAGGCGCTACTTATAGGCGGCTCAGGTTCTTGAGAAGAGGCAGGGGAGAGGATCACGGCGAGGAGATCCGCGCGAGGTTTGCTCGGGAGGAGGTGACCGACGGGATTTTCGGTCGGGGGTGGGCTCCACTGGTCAGCGAGGGCGGGCGAGCTGTTAGCACGTCGGTTGACCGACCGGTAACGGTCTCGGCTTTAAAGCCGTTGGGCCGGCCGTTTTTTCTAATAAATGCGAATTAATATGTTTCCTTTATTAATTTCCAGCGCGTTTCAAAATCATTTAAAGCATTCAAACCTTTTCTAAATATAGGGAATCAATATATCAAAATTAACAGAATAATAAATGCCATTTATTGAACATTTTTATTCTGTCATTTGATGACTTTAAAAAAATATTATTTTCAGAAAATGCCTATTTGGTTTTAAATCTTTTTGCAAATATTTTTCAAATGACCCTTTGGGTTTTATGGTTCAAATACTTCACAAAATTTCCCCTGGTTTGGAGTGTCATATTACTCCTCTCAAATTTTTGTCAGGGGTTTGAATACTTTGAAAATTTGAATAGGCACCAAATATGAAATGGGTTCCAAAATAATTCAGAGGCACTTTCAAATTCTTTTAAACTCCCAACTCATATTTCATATAAATTGAAGAAGTCATATTATCCTCTCTCATGAAAATCATTGAGTTGCATAAAGTTTCTGAATTTGAAATATTTTCAAATGGAAATTCAAACCATTTTCAAATCCCTTCTCATTTCTTTAAATGGAAGAAGTCATGTCATCTTCACTCTGGGGTTTTGTGATGAAATGAATTTGAATTCCTGGTGATCAAAATGCAGAGTGAAAGTTTTGGGAAAGTCATTTCATTCCCTCTCATTAAACTTTCAAAAGTTTCAAAAAGTTTCAAATTTCACTCACTTTAAATCACTCAAGCAAACAAACAATCATTCTAAATATTATTATAACATTCCAAAGTTTGGAATGTTACACTCGTGATCCTGTATGGGAGAGGGGCGACTAGGTTTTTAGGGAGCACACTCGCGCGACTACTGGCTGCAACGACTTATTCCCCAACCTCGGCAACCTCTTCCTCAACGACTTGGGCGACAACGTCAACACTAGCGGTTCTACTCCTGCTGCACCGTATGCAATCTTGCCCTCCCTGTTTGAGATCATACTAGAATTTCTATGTCTAGTCTGTGTCGTAGATTCGTTCTATTTGTTAACTATGGTAGTCTGCATGATTAGTTTATTCTATAATTTTGCTATAATGATATATTTGCTGCTTATTCGGATTAAATCTTTTAGTAATTTGCTCATATTATCAACAATCCAAAAACCTGATGATAGGCAATTTACTCCAAGTGGTTTGTTGCGCATCTGAAGCCGCCCACCTTCAAGGGGGGCAATATAAGAGGTGGCGCACGAGAGCAGACTACCGGTTTCAGACCATGTACTGCTATGATGCCACCAAGGTTAAACCCGAGGGCGATCTTAATCCCACACAGCAGGAAGCTTTTGAGAAGATCGATACCCTCTTCAAGGGAGCCCTTCTGAGTGTTCTTGACAATTCCATTGTGGATTCATATATGTCATGTGACAATGGCAAGGACATGTGGGCTGCGCTCGAGGCCAAGCTTGGGGCCTCGGATGCTGGCAGCAAGTTGTACGTCATTGAGCAATTCTATGACTACAAGATGACTGATGAGCGCTCTATTTTTCAACAAGCTCATGAGATACAGTACCTCGCCAAGTAACTTGAGTACTTCAAGTGTGTATTGTTGGACAAGTTTGTGGATGGGGCAATCATTGCCAAGCTTCCACCTTCGTGGAAAAAGTTTGCTACTTCTCTGAAACACAAGCGATATGAGTTTTCCGTTTCTGGTCTCATTGGAACTCTTGATGTTGAAGAGAAGGCGAGAGCAAAAGACACACGTACTCGAGCTGTTGAGGGAGCTTCCAGTGCCCACATGGTGCAGAAGAAGAACTTCCATCTCAACAAGCCCTAAAACAACAAGAACAAATCTCAGGGCAAAGGAAAGTTTGTTGCAAAGAACAAGACGTGACAATCTACCAACTTCAAGAAGAATTCTCATAAGAAGGGGAAGGTACTATGCCATGTCTGCGGTGATCCTAATCACTGGGCTCCGACATGTCCTAACCGCTATGAGGAGCGCAAACATGACAAGAGCGGCAAGTCCGCTAATGTTGTCATCGGTGATACTGATATGAAGGATATTGGGTACGGTATTTTTCCTACCATCCTTTCAGTTTGTCATTCTCCAGATTGGTTAATTGACACCGGTGCTAATGTACATGTTTTTGCTGATGCCTCTATGTTTTCTTCTTACGAGGTCACAAGGACTTCTCCCGTGTTGATGGGGAACGGGTCACATGCCACTATTCGAGGGGTTGGTACGGTCGATCTGAAGTTTAGTTCGGGGAAGATCGTGCGTCTGAAGAACGTTCATCATGTGCCCTCTATCAATAAAAATCTTGTTAGCGGTTCCCGTTTGTGTAGAGATGGTTTTAAGTTGGTTTTCCAGTCCAATAAAGTTGATATTTCTAAATATGGACAATTTGTTGGAAAAGTCTATGAGTGCGGAGGCTTGTTCCGCCTGTCTTTGTCAGATATTTGCACTAAAGTTATTAGTAATGTTTGCCACGATAATGAGTCCAATACTTGGCATTCGCGACTTTGTCATATTAAATTTGGTTGCATGACGCGGCTATCGAATATGAGTTTAATTCCAAAATTCACTACTGTCAAGGGCTCCAAGTGCAAAGTGTGTGTGCAAGCTAAGCAACCTCGCAAGTCCCATAAGAGAGCAGAGGCGAGAGACTTGGCGCCACTAGAGATTATCCATTATGTTATGTGTGAGATGAATGGCGTGTTGAAAAAAGGTGGAAAGAAATATTTCATGACGTTGATTGATGACTCCACTAGATATTTCTATGTGTATCTTCTAAAATTAAAAGATGAGGCTTTAAACTTCTTCAAAAACTATAAAGCTGAAGCAGAGAACCAACTTGATCGAAAAATTAAACGGCTTAGGTCTGATCATGGTGGAGAGTACTTTTCCAATGAATTTGATTTGTTTTGTACGGAACATGGTATAATACATGAGAGGATGCCTCCCTATTCACATCAGTCAAATGGGGTAGCCGAAAGAAAGAACCGTACTCTAACTAATTTGGTTAACGCCATGTTAGACACATGTGGTCTCTCCAAGGCATGGTGGGTGGAGGTGCTAATGACTGCATGTCATGTCCTAAACCGAGTTCCCACAAAGCATAAAACCATTACTCCGTTTGAGGAGTGGGAAAGGAAAAGGCTGAAGCTCTCTTATCTACATACTTGGGGTTGTTTGGCGAAAGTCAATATACCAATTCCCAAGAAGCGCAAGCTTGGACCAAAAACCGTGGATTGTGTTCTTCTGGGCTATGCTTTTCATAGAATTTGCTATAGATTTTTGATAATAAAATCTAAGGTACCCGACATGCATGTTGGTACGATTATGGAGTCGAATGGTGCGACTTTCTTTGAGTACATATTTCCTATGAAGGATATGTCTAACTCATCAAATCAGGAGATACCTACTCTATCTACTCAGGAATCTTCTAGAATTCTTGAACCCACCATTGCAGTGGAACACCTTCAGAATCCTGAGGAGGATGACAATGAAACTTCTATAAGGAATAAGAGACGAAGGACTGTAAAGTCTTTTGGTGTTGATTTCATTGTGTACCTCATGGATGACACACCCAGGACTCTTTTAGAAACCTATGCATCTTCTGATGCTGACTACTAGAAGGAATTTGTCCGTAGCGAGATGGATTCCATCTTATCTAATGGAACCTGGGAAGTCACTGATCATCCTTATGGGTGTAAACCCATGGAATGTAAGTGGGTGTTCAGGAAAAAGCTTAGACCTGATGGTACAATTGAAAAGTACAAGGCACGGCTTGTGGCCAAGGGTTATACCCAGAAATAAGGTGAAGACTTCTTTGATACTTACTCACCTGTGGCTAGACTAACCACTATTCGGGTGCTACTATCACTGGCTGCCTCACATGGTCTTCTCGTTCATCAAATGGACATTAAGACAACTTTCCTTAATGGAGAGGTTTATGAGGAAATTTACATGGATCAGCCTGAGGGTTTTACAGTACCTGGTCAGGAAGGGAAAGTGTGTAAGTTATTGAAATCCTTATATGGCCTTAAGCAAGCTCCTAAGCAGTGGCATGAGAAGTTCGAAAGAACATTAACTACTACACGCTTTGTTGTAAACGAAGCTGATAAGTGTGTATACTATCGCCATGGTGGGGGTGAAGGAGTTATTCTTTGTCTGTATGTCGATGACATACTGATCTTTGGAACCAACCTTGATCTATCAAGGAGGTTAAGGATTTCTTATCTTGCTGTTTTGAGATGAAAGATCTTGGAGTAGCTGATGTTATACTAAACATCAAGCTGCTGAGAGATGAGAATGGTGGGATTACACTGCTCCAATCTCACTATGTGGAAAAGGTCTTGATTCATTTTGGGTATAGCGACTCCAAGCCTTCTCCAACTCCATATGATGCTAGTGTGTTGCTTCGAAAGAATCGACGAATTGCTAGAGATCAACTGAGATATTCTCAGATAATAGGCTCACTTATGTACTTGGTGAGTGCCACGAGGCCTGACATCTCGTTTGTTGTGAGCAAACTAAGCCGGTTTGTATCAAACCTAGGAGATAATCACTCACATGCGCTTTAGAGAGTTATGCGCTATTTGAAAGGTACTACGAGCTATGGGATTCACTACACCGGGTACCCGAGGGTACTGGAGGGTTATAGTGACTCAAACTGGATATCTGATGTTGATGAGATTAAAGCCACAAGTGGTTATGTTTTTACACTTCGTGGTGGCGCTGTTTCCTAGAAGTCTTGCAAGTAGACCATCTTAACGAGGTCAACTATGGAAGCAGAACTCACAGCATTAGACACAACCACTGTTGAGGCAGATTGGCTTCGTCAGCTCTTGATGGACTTACCTATGGTTGAAAAACCAATACCCGCTATCCTGATAAACTGTGATAATCAAACTGTGATCATAAATATAAATAGTTCTAAGGATAATATGAAGTCCTCAAGGCATGTGAAGAGGAGATTGAAATCTGTTAGAAAAATGAAGAACTCCGGAGTTATTGCGTTGGATTATATCCAAATGTCTAAAAACTTGGCAGATCCCTTCACAAAGGGTTTATCACGTAATGTGATAGAAAATGCATCGACGGAGATGGGTTTGATACCCATCGTATGAGTTGTCCATAGTGGTAACCCACTCTATGTGATCGGAGGTCTCGTGAAGTAGAAGTGAGAGATAAGCTGTTGGACAGCTAGAAGGAGAGTATCCCTATATTTGCTATCCCACTCCATGAAGATGCAATACTCTCATAGTCTGCATGGCAGGTTGATACCTATCTTAATGTGTTCCAAGTGGCTTATTTGGGTAAGCAGAGATGTTGTCCTGCAGGACATCTCGTGAGGAACACACCTATATGAATTCGACTGTAAACGTCGTAGACTGTGAGAATCGGGTGTTCTCTAATAAATTCATGAAAGGCCTTGGAGTATGACGTATACGCTCCACCCGCGGGGAAGCCTTTGTGAGAAACTAGATTTGCAGAAAACTTGTAGTTCAAGGCATAGTCCACTATTCAAGTTGTGATCTAGTGTAGCATAAATTTCTAAATGGAAGTTCAACTTAACAGTCTCCATAAGGAACCGGTATACAAACAATATTTTGTAATTAAGCAATGATGAGATGTGCCAATGAGACGTTGTGCGGGTTGCTGGATTTTGCTATGAGGCCTTTGGCCCAAAGCTCATCCAAAACTCTGAAATTCTCATGGCCCACGTGTGTTGGCTGTTTGAGTGGTGTGGTTGGGACCAAAGTTTAGTCCGATACCACTAGTGGAGAGGGAGAAACGCCTCTTTATAAGGTGAGCTCTTCTAGCCCTTGTAAGAGAGTGAGAAGAGAAGAGGTCCTCGCACACTCCTCCTCCTCGCTCGTCTCACCACGCCACGCCTCGCCTCGTCATGATGCACCACGGGTTGCGGGATTGAGCCGAGCCGAGCTCATACCTACGCACTTATTTTTGCCGGTCAGGAACGGAGAGTCCTTCACAGACGCGTCACGATCTGAGACGTCGGATCATGGACTGTAACCGACTTGGACGTGGGTCTATCCCATGTCTCTCCACCGCCGCGCATATATATACGCGAGGTCGCTGCCAACCCTAGCCACCGCCACAACATATGGTTTTGCATCGTTCGAAATCATTGCACCGCCATCCAAGTCTTCTCCATCCCTCCTTCCGGCGTGCACCGCGAGAAGGGGCAGCAGGCCTTCGGAACCCCGCCTCTCATGATCCTATACAGGAGAGGGGGCGATCAGGTTTTTGGGGAGCACACTCGCACGACTATTGGCTGCGATGACTTCCTCGACGATGACTTCTTCCCCGACCTCGGCAACCTCTTCCTCAATGACAATGGCGACAACGTCAACACTGGCGGTTCTACTCCTGCTGCACCGTATGCAATCTTGCCCTCCCTGTTTGAGATCATACTAGAATTTCTATGTCTAGTCTGTCCCATAGATTCATTCTATTCATTCACTATGCTAGTCTGCATGATTAGTTTATTCTATACTTTTTTTGTAATGATCTATTTGCTGCTCATTCGGATTAAATCTTGTAGTAGTTTGCTCATATTTTCAATAGCTACATCACCCCAAGGTAATATCCAAAGAGTAACACGCAACTAAGCTGGGGGATGCCCCGAGTGGCATCCCCTCTTTTTTCTAACAACCATCGGTATTTTACTTGGAATTATATTTTTATTCGTCACATATCATGAGTTTTTCTTGGAGCATGTTGTATCTTTGCTTTATTTGATTTTATCATTTCTGCACACACCTATTAGAGAGAGCTAAAAGTATGCTATGACTTACTAGAATTGCTATTTATGCTTCACTTAAATCTATTGAGCAAAGGAATTGCTCTTATGCTTCACTTATATCTTTTTGAGCATGGTGTGCTTTTACATGTTTGAAGAAATGATCTCATGCTTCACTTATATTAATTTGAGAGTTAGTAATTTTGAATAAATCCTCTCATGCTTCACTTATATTATTTTGAGAGATGAAACTTTTATGCTCATGTTTTTCACTTATATCCATGTGAGCTTGTCAAAAGCAACTGCAATATATGAAAGTAGTCTCAAAGTGATAGATATTCAACAGGGATATAATAAAAACTTTCATGAAGATCATTGGAGAAATTAGAACTTGATTCTTTATAATAGTTTTGAGACATGACAATAGTAATGTGTTATTTATGTTAGTCAGTAATTATGCTTAGTAAGAATATTTGTGTTGTGGTTTGGCATTCTCTATGCAAGCATGAAAGTCAATAGATGTGCTACGAAATTACATCCTACTTATGGTGCATTATTCGGTGTTAAGTATTCTTAATGCTCGCTTATGTGTTTTTTCATTTCTTGGTTGGATGGTTCTCAATCTCTTGCTAGCCTTCACTTGTACTAAGTAGAAATACTACTTGTGCATCCAAAATCCTTAAACCAGTTTTGCCATATGAGTCCACCATACCTACCTATATATGGTATTTCCATGCCGTTCCAAGCAAATTTGTATGTGCCATCTCTAAATTTCAAAATGAATTTTCCTTTTTGTGTGCTCGTACTGCTCATGAAACGGTAGGGGGTGGTCGATATTTTTCCCTGCAAGATGTGTTATTCTCAAGATGAGTATTTATTCACTTGTCATTGCACGAGAGTACGGCGGTAATAGGGATGCATAGTTCCAAAATGAAAAATAAAAACTATTTACTTATGTTGTCAAATAACAAATTCCTTGGAAAGTGTTGGTATGGAAGGCAACCGTGGATTAGGCTAGCCATGGTAAGTGAAAGTATGGTGGAAAAAGGAATAAACTTTATTTTCTATTTGGGAACCGCCTATGATGTATCTACCGTGGAAAGATATTGAAATCTCTCAGCCGTTTTCGTTGATAGGAAAGGCATGCCACCCAAAATATTTTTCTCTATCAATTTAAACACTTGAGTTCTGGCACATCTACAAATCCCTACTTCCCTTTGCGAAGGGCCTATCTATTAACTTTATTCAATTTTATTTTTCAGTTTGGGTCTCCATCTTCTCTTA
Source organism: Hordeum marinum (assembly GCA_022496015.1). NCBI lineage: Eukaryota > Viridiplantae > Streptophyta > Magnoliopsida > Poales > Poaceae > Hordeum > Hordeum marinum. The sequence continues at coordinate 221,321,648 of CM039672.1, forward strand.
TAAAGCACCAACTAGCAGGTGCTCTAATCATACTTGAGCATTAGGTGTAGCTATATTTGAGTGTGTATTTTGAATGGATCAATGATTCGGCATGATGGGCTAGCGATAACTTGCTTTAGCATTGATATTTTGAAAGACATGGTTGCATGTTGATATGCTTGAGTATTGAAGTTTTCATGTCAAAACTAGACTATTGCTTTGAACCATTTAAAAGTCCAAATGTCCATGCTACAAAGAAAAGAATATATGATAAACAAGATAGGCAACATTCCACATCAATTTTTTTTATCATTTACCTACTCGAAGACGAGTAGGAATTAAGCTTGGGGATGCTGATACGTCTCCAACGTATCTATAATTTCTGCTTGTTCCATGTTGTTATATTATCAATCTTGGATGTTTTATAGTCATTTTATAGCAACTTTATATCAATTTTTGGGACTAACCTATTGACATAGCGCGAAAGTGCTAGTTGTTGTTTTTGCTTGTTTTTTACTTTGCAGAAAATCAGTACCAAATGGAGCCCAAATGCTACGAAATTTTTTGCAGAATTTTTATGGACCAGAAGAGCCAGGATGGGCCAAAGAGCACCAGGAGAGGTGTCCCAAGGTGGCCACCCTCCACCCGGGCGCGCTAGAGGCCCTTGGTGTGGCCTGGTGGACGGTGCCAACCTTGGGACCCCCCTCAACCGACTATCAAGCCTATAAATTCCCAAATACTAGGAAAACCCTAGAGGAGTCAATGAAACGCAATTCCAGCCGTCGCAAGTTCCAAACCCTCATGATCTAATCTAACACCATCATGGAGGGGTTCATCTTCATCATAGGTGACTCTCTAATGATGCGTGAGTAGTCCACCATAGACCTACGGGTCCGTATGCAATAGCTAGATGACTTCCCCTCTCTCTATTATTCTCAATACAATGGTCTCGTGGAGATATATTTGATGTAATGAATTTTGCGGTGTGTGTGTTTGGATCCGATGAATTTTGAGTTGATGATCAGTTTCTATCCATGAATATGATTTGAGTCTTCTTTGATCTGTTATTTGCATGATTACTTATAGCCTCGTATTTCTTCTCCAAATCTTCGGTTTAGTTAGTCCAACTAGATCGATTTTTATTGCCACTAGAAGAGGTGCTTTGTGATGGGTTTGATCTTGCGGTGTTCTTTCCCGGTGACCGAAGGGGAAGCAAGACACGCATGTATCATTGGCATTAAGGATAACAAGATGGGGTATATTCCTACATGAATAGATCTTGTCTACATCATGTCACTGTTCTTATTGCATTACTACGTTTTCCCACGAACTTAATACACTAGATGCATGTCGAATAGCGGTCGATGTGTGGAGTAATAGAAGTAGATGCAGAATCGTTTTGGCCTACTTATCTTGGACATGATGCCTATATAATTATCATTGCCTCGATATTGTCATGATTACTTGACCTTCTATCAATTGCCAAACAGTAATTTGTTCACCCACTGTGTGTTATAGTCATGAGTGATAACCCACAAGTATAGGGGACCGCAACGGTTTTTGAGGGTAGAGTATTCAACCCAAATTTATTGATTCGACACAAGGGGAGCAAGAGAATATTCTCGAGTATTAGCAGCTGAGTTGTCAATTCAACCACACCTGAAATACTTAATATCCACAGCAAAGTATTTAGTAGCAAAGTAGTATGAAAGTAATGGTAACGATGTCAAAAATGACAGTAGCATATTTGTAATGATTGTAACAGTAGCTACAGAAAAGTAACTTAGCAAGGATCAATATGTGAAAAGCTGATAGGAAATGGATCGGTGATGGATAATTATGTCGGATGGCATTCGTCATGCAACAATTATAACATAGGGTGACACAAAACTAGCTCCAATTCATCAATGAAATGTAGGCATGTATTCCATATATAGTCATACATGCTTATGGAAAAGAATTTGCATGACATCTTTTGTCCTACCCTCCCGTGGAAGAGGGGTCCTAATGGAAACTAAAGTATATTAAGGCCTCCTTTTAATAGAGAACTGGACCAAAGCATTAGCACTTAGTGAATACATGAACTCCTCAAACTACGGTAATCACCGAAAAGAATCCATGTTATTTTCACCCTGGGGGATGCAGATCATAACTCGTAATAGGTGTCTACAACTTGCAAGATATGATCAAGAACACATATATATTCATGAAAACATAATAGGTTCAGATCTGAAATCATGGTACTTGTGCCCTAGTGACAAGCATTAAGCATAGCAAAGTCATAGCAACATCAATCTCAGAACATAGTGGATACTAGGGATCAAAACCTAACAAAACTAACTCAATTACATGGTAAATATCATCCAACCCATCACCGTCCATCAAACCTACGATGGAATTACTCACGAACGGCGGAGAGCATCATGGAATTGCTCATGAAGGATGGTTGGTGATGACGATGGCATCAATTTCCCCTCTCCGGAGCCCAAAACGGACTCCAGATCTGGCCTCCCGAGGAAGAACAGGAGGTGGCGGCGGCTCCGTATCGTGAAATGCGATGAACTCTTCTCTCGGATTTTTTTCTCTGCGGATGTGAATATATGGAGTTGGAATTGAGGTCTGTTGGGGATATAACCCCATGGTAAGACCCGAGGGGCCGGGTCATACGTGGCGGCTCGTTGTCATGTAGGTTAGAAGAGGAAGATTGGGCTGCACGGCGGTTCACTAGATGGGCTGAGACAGAGGCCCAGAGATGGGAAGAAGACACAAGACCCGGGCGGGTGAGCCGCCAGAGTTAGCCCGCTAGAATAGGCAAGGCGGCTTAGAGACAGAATCAGACATGTTGTAAGAGTCGGTTTGAGGACTTGTGTAACCCAGGGTCTTGACCTCCTATATAAAGGCAAGACCCGAGGACGGCTTAGACAGAAACCAATTGATTGAGAGCTAGGTCAAGCGAATCCGCTCCTTTGTAATCGATACTCCAATCAATACACACAAAGCAGGACATAGGGGTTTGCCTCGTCTCGAGGGGCGGAACCTGGGTAAATCTGTGTCTTTCGTCCCAACCAACCCCTTTGAGTCCACTATCTTGGAGATGGCCTCGAACCTAAGTCTTTGGACATCTGCCACAACAAAACCATGATAGTTGGCGCCCACCATGGGGCTAGCGCATAGTGGTGTTGAGTTCTGGAAGGGATATCTCCCTAGGATTGAAGGATACGTCGTCGGCTTGATGACGAAGAGTCGCCGCGGCAAGCTCTACATCGACTATTCAGGATGGGGGCCTGACACCGGCTCAATCGAGTATGGGTATCGGGTTCCCATTGGCAAGATGCACGTATTCATAGGCAAGCTTGACGGATCTACACTCGGGCCAGACATCTACACCGACCTCGTCGAGCTGGCCCGACGCATCACACCCGCCCGTGTTCAACCCGGGTGGAAGAGTGTTTTCGTTGGCTTGATGCAGGACAGGAGGGATTCCTTGTCGGGAGAGACCTTGGCTTTCTCAGATGAAGGATCTTCCAGCGAGGATGCACAATCAATCTATCAAATTCATGGCAGGCCCGACGTCGGCTTCTAACAGAGCAACTTCTGGAGCGGCGGCAGGAGCGGCCCCGCCCGATGTTAAGCCTCCTAAGACACCAGCTCAAGTTTTGCTAGAGCTCATGGAGGAGCTGGCGACCATGGTGCCCACATAGATGACGACCGAGAACCAGGCAAAGCACAATGCTAAAATTAACCAGATCAAGGGACAAATGGCTCAGGCCCAGGAGGATATCAACGCGATGCAGGCTCAGATGAATGCGGAATCAAAGGGCTTGAGGGCGGAGGCCCTCCGCTTTGATCTAGATCAGCGGGCTTCAGAGGCGGTTCAACGTAGAAGGACTCAAGTTGGACTCCCTATTCAGCCTTGGAATCTCTTCAATACTCCAGGGGCCGGATCAAGTACGCCGTCGATGGTGACTAGGGTAGCAGACGTGCCGCGGCAATTAGACCCGCCACGGAGGAACAAACTATTGCCGCGGCACATTGTGACACCACCTGGCCATTATTCCAACCCGGTGGAAAACATGATAGCAGCGGCTACCAAGCTTGACGTCCTCCCTTTGGCTGAAGGAACGATGTTTGCTAAAGAGGCAAGGAATGTCAACATGTTGCAGACAGCAGTGGCTCGGCAAGAAAGGTACACTCACAGCTAGAGTCGGGTGCACTGCATGCTGGTTCACAGCCATAGCTACAGTTGGCGCATTGAGTCGCCAATAGTTTCCAACAGTGAGCAGAGGCGGAACCCACGCAATGATAACACGCCTGAGATGGATATTCAGGGGCCTATGGATAGGGTCCGGGCTCAGCAAGGATCAACACCAGGAACCCCTGGCAGCGCTTCTTCCAAGGGAATTGGTGTGCAGTGTCTCACGGCGGATCTAAGAATGCATGTTTGCCCAAGGACTTTAAAGGGCCACAAAAGGGGCCTAATTACATGGCGGATCTGCCCCTAGAGGCCTGGGTCAAAAGCTATGAGCTTGCTATGGAGATGTTGGATGTCAACGAGGTGGCTTGTCCGAAATACTTCATCATGGTGTTGGAGGGGCCGGCCTACACTTGGTTAAAGGGGTTGCCGCCCAACACCATCACGTCTTGGGCCGAGTTCAAAGCGTGCTTCCTCAAGATTTTTAGGGGAACCTGCAAGCAACCTATGACGATCGTGGACCTGGGTCACTGTGTACAACAAGAAGGTGAGTCGGCCCATCATTGGGTCCGGTGGGTCTCGACAGTGATCCATTCGTCTAAGAATATTTCGATGTCCCAAGCGGTTCTGATTTTAGAAAGGAACTGTCACTTTGTACCCCTAAAACAGAAGCTAGGGTGGTTGAATCATTCTTGTCAGGATATGGGTGAGCTCATGACAGCTCTCACCAAATATGCGGATTCCGACACCACCAAGGACCCAAGCTCTGATGATGAGAAGTCAGCCTAGGGTAAAAAGGGCAATAGTGGTAAGAGCCAGCAGGGCAGCGCTGGGAATGGCAGCCAAGGCAAGCGGAAGAACCCATACGGCGGGTCAGAGTTAGTGGCGAGCACCAATGTGGGAAACGGTCGCGCCAGAGGCAACGGAAACTTTAAGCTGCCGTTCAACAAAGATAAGGCACATGTGCCTCACAACCTGGAAGAGGCGATGAACAGACCCTGCCTGGCGCACAGCTGGCCAGATAGGGAGGCCACCCACACTTTGAAGGATTTCCACATTATGCGCCAGTTTCGGGAGTATAGCCTTCGTCAAAACCATAATAGTGGTAACAGCCCATCAGGCGGTTCAGGTACGGGTGGCTCAGGAGCTGGTTTCGGCGCCGGCGGTTCAGGTTCAGGTTACCAGGGTCAAGGAAATCATAATAAAGGGAACCAAGGCAATCGTCAGCAGCGGAGCAATGGTGGTCAGCAACAGAATAACCACTCAGGATATCAAAGCAAACCGAAACAGCTTAGTGGGGGGCAGTATCACATTTTCGTTATGAGCCTGGACAAGCGGGATCAGAAGCTGCACAAGAGGGCAATTAATGTGGCCAAGCTGGCTCTCCCACGGTACTTAAAGTGGTTGGAGTATCCAATTACATGGTGACGAGACAATCCGAGTCATCTAGCTCTGGTGGTTGCTCCTCAAGTTGGAGGATACAAGTTCGGAAAGGTGCTCATGGACGGTGGTAGCAGTATCAATATCTTATACTACGACACCTTTCAGTGGATGGAGTTAACTGACAAGGCTCTTAAACTATCGTCAACAGGTTTTCATGGGGTGGTGCCAGGAAAGTCGGCCTATCCCATGGGGAATATTGCTTTGGAATTGGCATTTGGAGATGAGTACAACTACAGGGTGGACACTTTATGGTTCGAAGTGGTGAAAATTAAGAGCCCATATCATGCTCTGCTTGGCCGGCCGACTTTCGCAAAGTTTATGGTCAGGCCTTGTTATGTCTATCTACAGCTCAATATGTCGGCCCTCAATGGAACGATCATGGTCAATGGTGATCGGAAGATTGTCATCGAATGTGAGGAAGGAGATGCGGGTTATGCAGAGTCAAGTTGCGCAGAGGCAAAGCTTAAGTTTTACAAGGAGATCGTTGACTCGGTGGATATGACTCCGTTGAAGAAACCCAGTACAGAATCTGAGCTGCCCTTGAAGTTCGCGGTGGATGACACGAAGCTGGTGGATTTTACTCCAGGCGAATCATCCAAGCAGTTCACTATCGAGGCTAACATGGACCCCGCATAGGAAAGCGCGCTCATCAAATTCATTTGTGAGAATCAGGACATCTTCGCATGGAAGCCATCTGACATGCCTGGTGTATCGAGAGAGTTCATTGAGCACCACCTTAACGTGGATCCTAAATTTAAACCAATTAAGCAATTCCTCCACCGTTTCAACAACGAGCAGCGTAAAGCAATTGGAGAAGAGGTAGCCTCGCTCTTGGCGGTAGGATTCTTCGTGGAAGTATTTCACCCGGAGTGGTTAGCCAATCCCGTGCTGGTGCTCAAGAAGAACGACATGTGGCGTATGTGTATAGATTACACAGATCTTAACAAGGCATGTCCAGTTGACCCGTTTGCTCTCCCTCGTATCGACCAGATTATTCATGGAACGATGGGTTGTGAGAGTTTATGCTTCCTGGACGATTATTCAGGTTATCATCGGATCAAGATGGCAGCCAAAGACCAAGAGAAGACATTCTTTATAACACCTTTTGCAGCTTTCTGTTATGTGTCTATGCTGTTTGGGCTCAAGAGCGCACATGCGACTTATCAACGTTGTGTACTGAATTGCCTTCACGGTCAGATTGGGCGCAATGTTCATGCTTACATGGATGATATTGTGGTTAAGTAAAGGAAGAAGGAGACATTGCTGGACGACCTCAAGGAAACATTCGATAATTTACAGGTCTATAAGATGATTCTTAACCTGGCTAAATGTCTTTTTGGAGTTCCAGCAGGTAAACTTCTGGGATTCTTGGTTTCGGAGCGAGGAATCGAGGCCAACCCGGACAAAATAAAGGCCATCACGTTACTAGCTAAGCCGGCGAGCATCAATGATGTGCAGCGCTTGGTGGATTGTATTGCCACTTTAGGCTGCATCATCAGTCATCTGGGGGAGAAGGCTATTCCTCTGCACCAGATGATGAAAAATACGGATGACTTTGTCTGGAGTAAGGCTGCCGATGAAGCTCTAGAGGCGCTCAAAAAACAGTTAGTTGAGCCGCTGATCTTGGCTACTCCAGCTTAGAAACAACCCTTGCTCCTTTATGTGGCGGCTAATAACAGGGCGGACAGTGCTGCGGTTGTAGTAGAACGCAAGGAGGCAGGGAAGGAGTACTCGGTCCAGAGGCCGGTTTATTATGTTAGTGAGGTTCTTATAGAGTCCACGCAAAGATAACCACACTGGGATAAACTAATATATGGGGTGTTCATGGCAAATCGCAAGTTGAAGCATTATTTCCTTGGACACTAGATCACGCTGGTTAGCTCTGCTCCGCTCAGAGATATAATTCAGAACTAGGAAGCCACTGGCAGCATTACTAAGTGGGCGCTGGAGCTTGGGCCTCTCAATCTGAAGTATGTACCTCGCACAGCCGTGAAGTCTCAAGCATTGGTGGATTTCATAAATGATTGGATGGAGTGTCAGTTACCGGAGGAAAAGCGAGACAATACGTATTGGAAAATCCATTTTGATGGGTCCAGACAGTTGGAGGGATCGGGGGCTGGAGTTGTCTTAACTTCCTCCAAAGGTGATAAGTTATGTTACGTACTAAGGCTGACGTTTCCTTGCACAAATAATGCAGCTGAGTACGAGGCTTTGCTTCATGGACTTCATGTGGAAAATGAGATGAATATGAGCCGGTTAGATGCCTTGGCGACTCAGATCTTGTGGCGCAGCAAGTTTCAGGCACATGGGACTCCAAGGACCCGCAGATGGCGGCTTATCGACAGGAGGTGGATATCGTTGCTGGCCATTTCAAGGGCTATCAGGTAGATCATATTGATCGTCGCAAGAACGAAGCGGCTAATGTGTTGTCAAGACTAGGCTCTTAGCATAAGCTAGTGCCGCCTAACGTTTTCTTAGATGTACTTTATCACCCGTATGTTAAGCTACCTTTAGAGGAGGATCTGGCCATACCTGACCCGGAGGGGCAGCTAGTGGCACCTTTACATGCTATTCCGGACTAGACGGTGTCGTACCTGGCATACCTAACCCGAGGCGAGTTACCTGAGGATGAGACTCTGGCGCGACAAATCATGAGGCGTTCTAAATCCATGACCATCATTAACGGTGAGCTGCATAAGTGCAGCGTTACCGGCGTATTCTAGCGTTGTGTTTCTCCGGAGGAGGGCAGGGAAATTCTATATGAAATACATGCTGATGATTGCGATCATCACGCCGGGTCAAAGTCTTTGGTGGCTAAGGATTTTCGACATGGTTTCTTCTGGTTGACGGCTCATAAGGACGCGGAGGATCTGCTTGCTAAGTGCGATGGGTGCCAGAAGTTCGGAAGACGTGCTCATGTGCCAGCTCAGGAGTTGTGGATGATACCGATCACTTGGCTGTTCGTAGTATGGGGGCTTGATATAGTTGGACCTTTCAAATGGTCTAGGGATAACAAGACCCACCTCTTGGTGGAGGTGGACAAGTTCACCAAGTGGGTGGAGGCTGAGCCGGTCAGTAAATGTGATGCGTCCACGACGGTTCAGTTTGTCAAAAAATTGATCTACCGATTTGGATACCCTCATAGTATCATCACAGATGACGACACAAATTTATCCAAGGGGGCTATAAAGGTGTTCTGTGAAAGTGAGCACATCCGGCTTGATGTTTCGGCAGTTGCTCATCCACAATCGAACGGTCAGGAGGAATGGGCTAATCAGGAAGTCTTAAGAGGTATCAAGCCCCGGCTTATGGTTCCTTTATAGAGAACGTCGGACTGTTGGGTTGAGGAGCTGCCTTCCGTCCTCTCGAGCATCAATACTACGCCTAACATGTCGACGGGTTACACACCCTTTTTCATGGTTTACGGTGCGGAGGCCGTATTACCAAGCGATATACGTCATGATTCGCCACGGGTGGCGGCTTATGTGGAAGCTGACAATGAGACGGCGCGTCAGGGTGCGTTGTATGCTCTAGATGAAGCACGTGATCTCGCGGCATCTCGGTCGGCAATTTATGAACAAGACATGCATCGCTACCATAGCCGTAGGGCCAAGACCCGAACGTTCCAAGAAGGCGACTTAGTGTTACGTTTGATTCAATTTTAGACGGATGTGCAAAAGTATCTCCAACATGGGAAGGACCTTTCGTGGTTAGTAGAAACCTGAACAATGGGTCGTACTATCTCATTCATGTACGGAACGAATCATGTACCTCCGGTCAGGAGACTCATCGGTCGTGGAACATCACTCATCTGCGGCCTTACTATACTTGATTCATCGACTCCCATCTTTGTACATACACACTTCATTGTATCTATATTTCTCATATAATAAGGTTGGCATCCCTACAAGATGGGGCCTCTGCCATTTTTCTTTTTTGCATTATAGATTTGTGCAAAAGATGAACACTTCTACATGGTTACTTGGGGGCTTCCATCCCGCCGGGTTTAGCTTGCTCACCCTTTTTGACTGGCTTTTTAGCTAGAATAGCACCATTGTGCGGCGACTTATCAGTTGGCGGTCCACAAGTCGGTGACTTACAAGTTGGCGGTCCACGTCATGGCGGCGTGCAAGATGGCAAAAGATTTAAAGTCACCCAAGAGGACGAGCCGCCATGTTGCAACCGTTCAAACATGGGTGCACCACCTTATTGGCAAAAGATTTAAAATTGCCCAAGAGGACGAGCCGCCATGTTGCGACCGTTCAAACATGGGTGCACTACCTTATTGGTACAAGATTTGAAGTCGCCCAAGAGGACGAGCCGCCATGTTGCGAGCCTTCAAACATGGGTGCCCGACAAGGTCATTTGGGGGCTTTCAACCTTCCAGGTTAAGTTTCAACCCTCTCGATCGGCTCTTCAGCCGCCGTAAGACGGGGAAGGGGACCCCGACTTACTCCATCAAACAAGGTCAGAAGGGGTGCTGGCGAGTAGTGAACTTACCCCCTTTTGATCTGCAAGGCCGGGTTATACCTGCCTGTATGCAGATGCCGCTCTACCAGGGGTGCTGTGAGCTGTCAACTTACCCCCTGCGAGGGCCTCATATAGCGGTCAGGGAAACTCTCTCATCTGCTACATACTCTCCGCCAAATGGCCCATCATACTCTTAGACAAGTGACGTTGTTTAAGGTTCAAATGGTGGATTTATGTCACGTGAGAAGTAGCTTATGAGCCTGGGGCACTCACCCTGCTGCAAATTCTGGTATGTTGCGCCCTTAACGGTTAATCTCGCCTGGAGACCCTGAGCCATTCAAGATTGGCGGCCAATCTCATTAGAGATCCTGCACTGTTAGGTGGATCAAAGTAATAGTTCCCCCGAGAAGGGCCAGCAATGAGTCTTTTGAAAAACAAGAAAGGGAAAGCAAGAGCATCATGCATTACATCACATATTGTATCATACATTGCATCATAAATTGCACCATATATTGCATCATACATTGCATACATATCATAGGCTGGGTCAGAGCAAGACTATGAAGGAAGCAAGGCTATACAGATATTAAACATCTCCGGGTTATGCTTTTTCAAGGTGCCTAGACAAACATCGCAAGATATTTTTTGTTTTGTTTTTTGCAGGCTTTATCTCTAAAGACGAGTCACTGATAAGACACCATAAGAAGATGGCAAGGTATATTACAAAGCTCTCCAAGAGCTCAAAAGACGAAGGACTTAGAGTTTAGCATACATCTTAGCAGCTCAGATGGCCGGGCTATATTCAGTAGAGAACAACAGGAAAGTTAACTGGCTAGCGAGTCATCTTGCGTCGGGTCTTCGGGCTCTTCGATCTGAAGATTATCCACGTCCAGGTTGCAGTTTAGTAAGGCTTGGAATCGAGCATCGGCAAAAAGTGGAGACGGATCAACATCAGGGGTGAAGATCAGCTTACGACGTGCAGGGATTAAGTCCCTCGCTTCAAAGGTTGGGCAGCACAGCCGTTGGTTGTTTTCATCATAAGCCGCCTGATAAGGAGTCAGATCCGTCTCATCAACCAGTACAAAGACAAGTCTCCTGGAGGCGTTAAAGCATTTGGTGTAATCCGCTTCAGTAAAATCTGAACCATCATCCTTCTTGGAGGGGAGGCCGTTCATCATCTCATGAGCGGTTAGCTCAGGAGCAAATGCTAGGGACCGGCTCAATGCAGCTATAGCCCCTCTCCTGGCGGCTGATCGCCTTATCTCATCCTCTTGCTTGGGCAAAGTTGATAAGATTTACATGATGCCCTTCATAAATTTGGGGACATAGTTGGCCATCATCATGGCCTTGATGGTAAAGAGGGCTCCACTATAGAGTTGTTCAGTCAAAGTATAGACTGCCTTCAATTTTATCAGACTATCAAAGGATAGCTGGCGGCTTCTCTCACCTGCAAGAAAAAGGTCAAAGTTGTAAGTCCCCTAGCTGGTATTTCTTTCATAAGGAAATTATTTAAGCCGGTCATGCTTACCAAAGATATCGATAGTCATCTTGGAGATGTGGTCTTTAAGAGTCTTCATCTCCATTGATACAAGATTGAGTTGTTCCTCTGTATCGCTTGCACACTTAGCCAAGGTGGCTTGCTCAGCTTCGGCAGTCTTTTTATACGCAGTGAATTCAGCCTGGAGTTTCTCAAGTTTTTCAACACCCACCCGCAACTTCTCTTCAGCTGTGGCTCAGGCGGTCTGTTGGGTGGTCAAGTCTTCCCTTAAGCCGGCCCATTCAGACTCGGCAGCGTCTAATGCCTCCTGCATTTCACTAGTAAAAATTACAAATGCTAAGTCGCCAGGGTGGAACTATTCTTACAAGTCCCAAGCACATTGCAAGCAATACACTTGGCACTTGGGGGTAATATCTGTATTTTCATTTTCAAATCTACGGTGAAGTTCTGGCTCATCACTGGCACAATGATCCGGACTTGGGGGCTATACCCGGCAAATTTCTTAAATATGAAAGATCAGTCTCATCAGTATGATAATAATCCGTACTTGGGGGCTACACTTGGATCTATGTAAAGTGCCGGCTTATATACAATTTATCCCGATATTTGTTACAGTATAAGTTCTATATAGTATGTCAAAGGTTTGGAAGACCCAGTCCATTATTTGCAATATTACACCGGTTCCTGGGGGCTACATAGGGGTACAAGAGAGATGCAGAAGATGAAAGTTTCCTCATATTTTTTCTTCATCAAACCAACAAGTTTTGTCTCCATGTTTCGACTGGCAGCAAGGCGGTTCAGATAACCGGCGTGCAGGTCATCTGCAGTCATCTTCTCCAAGACGGGGAACTCGAAGCTCAGCTTCTCTGGAGAGCAAGTATCAATATTGCCAGAATGTCTCGCCGATGTATGATGTGTTGGGGATTGATAACCCGTCCCGATGATGGTAACATCGGGGAAAGACGAGTCTTCGGCCATAGGATTGCGCGGCTTAGGGTCAGCCGCTGGGTTATTGGGAACCGCCATATGATGACCCGCTAATTCTGAGGGCGGAGGAGAGCGCTCAGGTGCTTCCTTGTTAGCATTAGAAGGATCATCATGAGGGGAGAAAGATGTCTTAGCAGGATCCTGCTATTGAGTGGTAGGAGCAATGGTGGACCCGCTTGTTTTCCTATGCTTGACTTGTGCCCTAAAAATGCAAAGAGTCATTACATAGTGCAAAGATAATACAGGTAATGTACACACGACAGGGTGAAAGCATACTCTGGGTTGATCTTCATGGGAGGAAGTTTGGAGGCAGTCGAGTCGCCAGAAGAAGGAGGTGACTCCTACAAGTTAAGTCAATAAAACACAATAGTAAGACAACATTACAGAAAAATAAGACGGATATTGGGTTCCTGATAAGTACCTCAATGGGACGTTTTCACTGTGCCGGAGATTTGGGTAAGCCGGCCATGAGATCCCTAGAGCCGGTACTCCAGGTCTGACACCGAGAGTCGTGATGTTGTTTTTTCAAGGAAAATTTAGGATCTAAGTCAGCAAGAGGGTGTGAAAAAGGAACTTTTCGGATGACCCATCGTATCTTCTCTTGTGGTAAGATTTCTGAGTCGGAAGAAATATAAGTTACCTCAAGGGCATTGGCGCGGCTCGTTTATGTCTCCTCCTGTGTGCAGTCATTGTCAAGAAGTTGCATAAAAAGACGGCCAAGGGAGTCAAGTTCTACCTCTGAGTCGTCAAGTTCAAGTAGGTTTTGAGTCGATGTTTTTGGCTTGCGGTTGCGGATGTTACCCGCTCGAGACTTCTTCTTCATAGGGGGAGTATACTTTTTCTTCCAGAAGACGGAGTTGGCCTGTGGGCGAAGCCGTCAAAGGATTTAAGGTTGTTGTATATATAGAGTCAAGACAGAGAGAAAGAAAATTTGAAAGTCGTCCCTACATCTGGAGCTGGATTTGCGGAACAGAAGGGTCTTAACCTGATTGTGCGGCAAGCCTCTTGGGATTCGCGGGTAAGTCCTTTGACAGGAGTGGTCATGTTTTCTTCTGTTAGAGGTGTGTGGTTGAAGCAGAGAGGATCGTTCACATCACCTGAGTATTTACACATAAGCCGGTCGCGCTGGCTTAGTGGTAAGACTTTCCATGAAATCCAACAGCGGGTTAAGTCAATTCCCGTTAAACCGTTCACCGGAAGGGACTTGATTGTGGAGAAAGCCGAAGCATACTTTACTCATGTGGTAGCTGACATCCGATCCGGAAGCTCAGTAGAGGTGCAAAGCCGGGTAGGACGATAACCCGACAATGGATTTTCTCCCTCTGGAGAGGTATGTTTGCAGTAGAACCAAGTTTTGTTCCAGTATTTTGGATGGCTTGGCATTTTGACAGCCGGGTAAGCCAGATCTCTTCGTCTTTGGATGGAGACTCCACCGAGCTCCAAGCTTGGATCGGCTACCACTTCCATTTGGCGGTTGACATAGAAGAAATCGCGCAAGAGGTCGACGGATGGCTCTTCTTGCAAGTAAACCTCACACAAGATTTGAAAGTTGCATAGGTTGGAGACCGAATTTGGAGCAATGTCTTGAGGATGCAGTTTGAAGAAATGGAGGATGTCTTGGAATAATTTTGATCTGGGCGGACTGAAACCATCGAGAAGGTATTCGGCGAATATGACAACCTCCCCTTCCTGAGGGGTGGGTCTCTTCTCTGGCCCAGGAACCCGCCAGTGAATAATATCCTGAGCCGGTAATGTGCATGCCTCTACGAAATCCAATAAAAATTCCTCGGTGATTCCGGAGCCAACTGAGTCACAGGATGAAGATGCTCGGGACATGTTGGCGGGTCAAGCTGTGAAAGGGGCAGAACGCGGCGGGTCAGAAAGCGACCTGACAACCAAGATGACTAATGAAGTTAAATAGAGTGACGCTAAGCCGCCGGTACATTTTATTAGAAGAGCCGATGATGTGATGGCGGGTTAAGTGAGCAATGCCATGCTACAAATATTACTAAGGACATACAAACAGGTTTCACATGCTCTACTATAGTTACAAAATCTATAGGCAATGAAAAATCAAATTTATTCCAACCCTAAAAGAGGGCTGAGGAAGAACAGGCAGTTGGTGCAAGATGTGGAGCAGTATGCGGATCTAAAATGATATGTCGTTAGGTTTACAAGGATGGCCATGGTGTATTAACAGCATCGTGAGGTCCAAAGGACTACTTGTCGGTTGGCATTACAGGATGATTGGATGAACAAGCATGTAAATGGAGCTTCAGTGGACTCGAAAGGATTCAAGGGAGGAACTATAGATCTAATGGAGGTTAAAGAGGGTACGTCAAGGACGCGAATGATGCGGGCGAAAATCTGGAGCATTCAAGTTGATGCAGCGGCCAAGGTCGTTGACGATAGCCAGATCCCACCGGCGTGGCGGAGCTCAGGAAGTGTAGGCATTGGGAGGAGGAAGAAGAAGGCTGGTGGCAGATAAAAATAAAAGACCTCTTTGTGGGCCTATTTAAGAGATGGGATGGAAACAGTACGGGTGGGAACCGAGGGATGAAATGATAATCGACCGAAACGGACGCCTTGATTTTTGGGACGACCGTTTAATGAGAGGATCTACTACATACATCACGGAATATTTTCGGCATATCTGAAGGTGATGTCATGGTGTGTTACGTGTTCTTTTTCAGATAACAAGGATGTGAGACTCACCGCTGGATAAAGTGGAGATTGACATGGGCAAGCTCAAATCAATCTGGGGCCTAATGTTGGGGATATAACCCCATGGTAAGACCCGCCTAGGAGGGGACGGGTCATACCTGGTGGCTCGTTGTCATATGGGTTAGAAGAGGAAGATGGGCCGCACGGCGGTTCACCAGATGGGCTGAGACAGAGGCCCAGAGACGGGAACAAGACACAAGAGCCGGGCGGGTGAACCGCTTGGAGACAGCCCGATAGAATAGGCAAGGCGGCTTAGAGACGGAATCAGACACATTGTAAGAGTCGGTTTGAGGACTTGTGTAACCCAGGGTCTTGACCTCCTATATAAAGGCAAGACCCGGGGACAGCTTAGACATAAACCAATTGATCGAGAGCTAGGTCAAGCGAATCCGCTCCCTTGTAATCGATGCTCCAACCAATACACACAAAGCAGGACGTAGGCCTTTACATCATCTCGAGGGGCCGAACCTGGGTAAATCCGTGTCTTTCGTCCCAACCAACCCCTTTGAGTCCACTATTTTAGTGATGGCCTCGAACCTAAGTCTTCGGACATCTGTCATGACAAAACCACGACAAGGTCAGCGAAGCTCCAGGGCGGCACAAGCCTGCTAGGTGCGACAAGGGGGTGGTCACGCCCCTGACTTGTGGCCAATGGGTGGCCCCCCTCTGGTTGATTATTTTACAATATTTTTTATTAATTCCAGAAATAATCTCCGTAAATTTTCAAGTCAATCCAAAAACTTTTATTCTGCACAAAAAAACACCAAGGCAATTCTGCTGAAAACAACGTCAGTAGGGGTTAGTTCCATTCAAATCATGCAAATTAGAGTCCAAAACTAGGGCAACAGAGTTTGGAAAAGTGGATACGATGGAGACGTATCAACTCCCCCAAGATTAACCCATTGCTTGTCTATAACATCCCAAATTTTGGAATGTTCTAATAAATAAAGGAATGATTGTTTGTTTGATTGAGTGATTTAAATTGAGTGAAATTTGAAACTTTTGAATGAGAGGGAATAAAATGACTTTCCCCTTTGTGTTTTATTTCAAATTCATCCAATTCAAATCAATGAGAGAAGATGACATGACTTCTTCAAATGATGGATTTAAAAAAATGATTTGAGAAGTTCTGAAATGTCCTATTTGGAATTATTTCAATTTGATTCCAAATTCTATTTTTAAGTTGAATGAATTCAAACTCCCTTGCCAAAATTAAAAATATTGAGAGGAGTAATAAGACACTCCCTACCAGGGCCCATTTGAATCTTATTTGAATTTACAAAACCCAGAAAACTATTTCTAAAATATTTCATATTAGCTTCCAGAGCCATTTTTGAAATTGGTTTTAAAAAATTGCTTTTCAACAAAAATAAAATATATGGAAAATAGGGTTAAATGATTCCCTCAAGTATAAAAATGGAGATAAATGAATTTGGAGCCATTTTGGTATTTTTAAAATGTTTCATTTTCCTTTTATTTAAAACAGTAGCACTATTTGATTTTTCTGATTTTGTAGGAATTTTGTTTGACATTGGAAATATGTTCACCTTTTAGATTTTATTTTTCTAGTCATTTTGATATATAATATGTCTATATGAAACTATTTTAGATTTTCATTTATTTATGTTTCCTTTTCTGTTTTTGTTTTATAAAAGGAAAAATCTCGTTTATTAGGAAAACCTCGAGCCGGCCCAACTACAGATCCGGCCCAGGATCTCCACGTCCGCGCCCGAATCCTTCTCCGATCGGCCACCCGTTCACATTCCTTGCACGCGCACTCGCTGACACGGGGGACCCATGCCACCGAATCTTGCCCACGTCGGTCGTCGTCCTCGATGCTCCCCTCCTTCCAAAAACCTGCCGCCGCCGCCGATCTCTTTCCGATCCGCGTCGATCTCCACCTCCCCTTCCTTACTGGAGTTCCCAAGCCGTCCCATATAAAGTCTGCCCCTCCCTTACCCCGTTCCACCCTAAAACCCCAACCTAGAGCCCCTCTCGCCGCCGCAATCGCTCGCCGGAGCCAGAGCATCGTCGCCGCCATTGTCGACCCCCTGCTCGCCCTAGCCACCCCCTCGATCACCTGAGCCCACTAACCTCTTTGCCACCCTCGCCTGCACCTCCCCGTGCATAGGCTCGAGCTCCAGAGCCACCGGAGCGACCTCCCCGTCGACACCCATACACCATCGCCGCCTCGAAGATCGTGGCCGTCGATTCCGTCGCCCCCAAGCCACACTGAGGTGACCATCGTCATCGCCATCCTCAACCACATCGAACGGAGTCCTCCCCGATGCCGGAGGACCACTGGGACTCTTGCCCGCATCAAGCCCGAGCCATCACCGTCGCCGGAGTCCCCCATCGCCGGCCACCTCCACCACGGTGAGCTCCCCTTCCTCCTCCCCCGTCCGATCTAGATAGACGGCTAGGATTAGATCTCGCGTACCCCTTGGTTTAAATTAATAAACCCGCCAGTTTTCTATTTAGTTATTTTAGCCGAACCATTTTCCTATAAGTATCGGTCGTCCGCCCGAAATGTTAGAACAAGAACGCCATATGGACAATCACAGAGTGCCACATAGCCCCTATCCGTTACTTGTTTTTTCTTTTTCTGCTTCTCTTTTAAAAAACAGAATAGTTTCGGTCTTATAAATTGAATAACTTTTAGTATTTTTAATTTTCTTGAATGATTCTTTTTGCATTGTGTCACAAATTATGTATAGTTTATCTAGATATCAAGTTTGACCATAATTGAATATTTTAAATTTGAATTCAAACAGATTTTCTTCAAACACTAATTTTCTTATAACTTGAGTTTTAAAATGTAGTTTTGAGTGATTCTTTTTGCTACTGGTTTGTATTAGTTCTATTCATCACTATGTTCAATTTGGGAATTTTGAGAATATTATAAATTAGGGTTTCAAGCAAAAAAGATTCTATTTTAGTTCTTTTTAGGTTTATTTCTGTTTTTTTAATTGATTTTAATTTATTATCTTTTATATTAGTTGAAAAGTTTTATCTTGTTTTCTGTTAGTTAACAGTAGTATTTCAACCAAGTTATTTTTATGTTGATTATTATTTTTATGGCATGAAGTCAATTCTAGTTTCATAATAACTTGCAAATTGATTTCATTGCTAGTTTGATTTCCTATTTGAAAATATTTTCATAAATCGTATGATAAGTTTTACTTTCTGTTAACTTAGTTGTTTTACATTTTTTTCTTATTTTCTTATTTTATTTTGTTTTATTTGTTGTTAAGTTTATTAACTAGAAAACTTATGGTGTTTAGTGTGTTGTTTTTCATAGTTCTTAGTTGTTTTACAAAAGTAATTATTTTTGCTAGTAAATTTTTTGCTAGAATACTTTTGTTAGGTTTTACTTTGTTGTTGTCTTACTATTTGAAAATAGGATTATTTGTAGAGAAAACCAACCCTTGGTTGTGTTGATGAAGTTTTGTTGTTTTGAGTTTTGTCTTAAGTATTTCCTTGATCACAACCATTTTGTGTTAGGTTTTTGTGTTGCTTATTGATTGTTAGTATTGATTGCTAGAATATGTTTGCTTATAAGAGTGTAATGTTTGATTATATTGACTTTCATCGGAGAGTGACGAGTAGTACTATCAAGTTAATTTTGAGAGCAATATTATTCTTCATCAACAGTACAGGCAAGTTCACTTTGATCATATTACATTACCTATGTTTTACTTGCATTAGAATCCATATTTCCATCATGCATCCAGTAGGCTATTGAGCTTGAATTTTTGGTACTATCATGAGGTAGGAGAAACCCAACACCCTGTTACCATTGCCCGGGAAGGGACGTTACTTCACAATCTGCTATGCTTTAGTAGACGGGGTTTGGTTGTGACATTCAGGAGTGTTGTGAGGTTAATTAATTATCTCAAGACTTGCATGATGATCAAGACTTCAAGACTTCGAGGACTCAATATACCTTTGAGTGGATTGGACATGCATTTTGGCAGCCTGATATCTATCATGGTTATGCCTGGGAATCCTGGTATCTACCTGTGATCATCCCAACAGAATGCCACCTAGGCTCAAAGAGATGGATGGATACTTCAAGGCCGGAAAGCTTACGTGTGCAACCGCAAGTCAATATGGGCTCTGGCTTGGTTGACCGTAGTGGTGACTCCAATAGGTCAGTTGCTACGAGATGTAGAAGAACGGTAGGATTTGGATGGGGACTGACTTTCTATCGGAGGATCACTATGGAAGACCATGTTATCATCCCGTTCTCAAACACCAGGCAGTGCAAGGACATAACAGAAGGGATCAATTCTTGCGGGTAAAGTGTACAAACCTCTGTAGAGTGTCAAACTAATCGATTAGCTATGACCCCGGTTACGGACAACATGAGCACCGGAGATGATACTATCAGCCATTCTCAACACAATTAATAAATTTTATGATGAGTGGGTCTGTTAATATTTCTTGGGATATGAAAATTGGTTGGTCGAACCATCTCATTAACAACCAACTTTTGTAGTGAATTTTCCGCATGAATCCTTTGCTGTAGGGAAAATAAAACCATCTTTTCTGCAAAAACTCAAACACAGAGCCACAAAGCCCATATAGAATAGTTTTATCATTTCACTCTATGGTGATCTTGCCGGTACATTCAATGTACTGACCTACATGGCTGCAACGTCTTATGTTGCAAATACTTTTCTACGACGAGTAAGAGTACGATTCAGGGTTACGGTCTACACTCAACCTGCCATTGGTGTTTATTGGGACTCCACTCCCGTTGGTTGTTTCCGCTGTGATTTAAGAGGTATATATCAGTTTTACGTTATTTACATGTGATTGCACTTTGATATATACATTGATGTATTGTGTGTGCCAGCATACTGATCCAGGAATGGCACTAACACACAGAGGCTTGACTTGTTTTGAGTTGGGTCGCTACATTGTCCTCATGCAATTCAGTTGATAAATTGAAAGTGATAAAGAAAAACTTTTGCAAACTCTGTTTGATCTTGTTGTTGTAAATATGTCTAACTGATGTTCAGATTTCCAGCAAATATTATAGAGTAACCATGTTCACAATAACATTTAGGTCTCACATTTACTCATATCAATGGCATAATCAACTAGCGAGCAATAATAATAACTCTCGGATGAAAACACGTTTATCAACACAATAATGATACAATACGATATAATGGTATATCGCTAGTTCTTTCTGAGACCGCAAAACATAAATGCAGAGCACCCCTGAAGAGCAAGGACTGGCTGGACATTGTAATTCATGGTAAAAGAGATCTAGTCACACTCATACTCAATATCAATTAATAGCAAACCATACAAATGACGGGGGTGCTCTCTAACCGGTGCTTTTTATAAGAGGAGGATGACTCAACAGTAAAGTAAAATAGATAAGCCCTTCGCAGAGGGAAGCATTGATTTGCAGAGGTGCTAGAGCTCGAGCTTTTAAAACAGGGATGAATAATAATTTTGAGCGGTATGCTTTCATTGCCGACATAACAACCAAGAGATTTCACCATCTTCCATGCTCGATCCATTATAGGAGGTTCTCAAACAGAATGGTAAGATTTTTACTCCCCCTCCACCATTCAAACACACTACACGTCTAGCCAAATCCACGGGTACCGTCCATACAAACACAGTCCTGGGGGAGTTTTGTTTCAGAATATTTTGATTTGATTTTGAGCATGGGACTGGGCATCCCGAATACCAACCACTTTCTCGTGAATGATAGTGAATAAATACATATCATGAGAATAAACCCACCTAGCATGGAAGATACTGACCGCCCCCAATTGCTACATGAGCGATTCGGGCATAAAAAACAAAATATTATTTGAAGGTTTATAGTTTGGCACATGCAAATTTACTTGGAACGGCTGGTGAATACTGCATATCGGTAGGTATGGTGGACTCAGATGGAACAACTTTGGGTTTAAGGAAGTGGATGCACAAGCAGTATTCCCGCTTGGTACAAGTGAAGGCTAGGAAAAGACTGGGAAGCGACCAACTAGGGAGCAACAACAGTCATCAACATGCATTGAGATTAACCAACATTGAATGCAAGCATGAGTAGGATATAAATCACCATGGACATAAATATCATGGAGGCTATGCTGATTTTGTTTCAACTACATGCGTGAACATGTGCCAAGTCAAGCCACTTGAATCATTCAAAGGAAGATACCATCCTATCGTACTACATCACAACCATTTTAATATGTATGTTAGCACTCAAGACAAACCATTATCCACTCTTAGCTAATTAAGCATGACATGAGTAACTATAATCTCTAATTGTCATTGCAAATATGTTTCACCCATAATGAGCTGAATTCAGAACAATGTGCTAATCATATTTACAAAAGCAAAATAGGTCGAGTTTGTACCAGCTTTTATCCATCTCAATCTTTTCATCATATATTATCATTATTGTCTTTCACTTGCGCGAACGAACGGTGTGAATAATTTTAAGAGTGCATGTGCATTGGACTAAGCTGGAATCTGCAATTAATAACTCAAATGAGAAGGCAAGGTAATATGGGATCTCTGATAGATAAGCAATAATGCATATGAGAGCCACTCAACATTTTCATTGTAGTCTTCTCCTTACGACCCAAATAAATTAAATTGCAAACAAGAACGAGAAAAACTATTTACATGGGAAACTCTCAACAAGCAAAAGAAGAACGAGAAATATTTTTGGGTTTTCTTTTAATGCCACAACTAAACAGACTAGAAGGTAAAGCTATAACTAATTTTTTTGGATTTTCTCAAGGTTAACTAAGCACACAAGAAGAAAGTGGAAAGAAGAAATAAACTACCATGGATGGTACAATGAAAAAGTATGAACACCGACTACTAAGATGGGTGTGTGAACATGAATGTCATGTCGATGAGAAATACGTACTCCCCCAAACTTAGGATTTTGGCCTAAGTTGGTCTAGGGCCATGGCTGAAAATAACCATCTCCTGGATATTCCGGAGGGTCCTGACGGTTCCACTGGTTGGCGACCTCCTATGGCTCCCACTGAAAAACTGGATCCTGATACGGATCAAGGGCTGGTGCCAGCTCGGGTGCTGGGGGTTGCGATAGATTCAAATATCTGTAGATGTCCTCGAGCATAATAGTGTACCTGCCTTAATGAATATCAAACAAAGAAGAAGCAGACAGAGTAATAATCTCACAAATACCTTGACTAAACACTATGTTGTAAAGCAGCCTCCTATCATTATTATTCCTAATAAAATCATGTGTTACCATACTATCATAGTCTAAATATCTTGTAGGTAGCAGCGTTTCCTCTTTCTTGTCAAGCCTAATGGTATCTTAATGTGTTCGGCTAGACGAGATGCATATATGCCTCCGAGTATGGGGGCCCTTTGAACGGTTTAAGTTTAACCATTGGGCCACCATAGCACCCAAACTAAAAGTTCTATCAGCATGTAAAGCGTAGCGTAGAATGGCAAGGTCGACAGCACTAAGGCCTACAATCTCCCCATGACCAACTAAACATCTCTCTGCAAATAATGAATAATGCCGTATAACAGGAAAATGTAAGCTGCTCTTTCCTTTGTCACCCCTCTCTCTTCCCCCATAGTGGTTGCGGCAAAAAATTCCTCCATGTGTCTAGGACGTGGTTCACTAATGCAGAGGTATTTTGCAAAGTGTCATCTTATTGGGCACATCATACAAGTAAAACTCTACCATGGGAGGATCCTCCCTAGGATAAAAGTGAAAGTTTTGCACAGAGATATTAGTGAGTAAGAGGTACTGGTCACACTTATTGTTAAGGAAGTCAGTGATGCTTGCATTCTCTGCCAAATAATAGAAATCTTCATAAATTCCGACCGCCCTCAAGAAAGCTTTACTTGGCCATTCACATGGTCAAACTTCTGCGATGCGAGGAAGATTGTATTAGGACTTCTTCTTCACCTCATGTTCATATTCTTTAGAGCCCCGGTTTGAAGATCCTCTTAACAATCTCCTCATCATTTCTTTCGCCGAATTGTTTTTGAAATTTTTAGTGAATCAAAATGAAGGAGAACAAAACTCAACAAAACTTATAGCAACTACTCTCACAGGTGCCTAGAGGCTATATCATGCATCAAAACTACTTGGGACCATACCAATTTTACATGCAAGCTCAAGAACAAGGTCACCACAACAGCAAAAATTTGCAATAAATAAAGCACTAAAAAATAAACTAATCGGACCATTGGAGGAGTCACATACCGAAGATCAATCCCCCAAAACAGTTTTGCAATTGGAGCTTTGCACAAGGAGATCGAAAATGGCAGCAAAATGAGCTAGAATGCGGGTTTGAGCAATGGTGGAATTTTTTCTGGAGGAAGACAAAATGGATGGTTGCTAGAATAAGTGAGGGGGCCTACATGGGAGCCACAAGCCACCTGGGCGCAGCCAGGGGGTAGCCGCGCCCTGTGAGCTTGTGGCCCACTAGTGCAGCCCCCTGCTAGGTGCTCAGTGCCAGAAATTCTTAAATATACCAGAAAAAACCATACTACATTTTCAGGGCATTTGGAGAACTTTTATTTTTGGGTCATTTTTTTATTGCAGGGATAACTCAGAAAACAGAAGAATAATAGCATTTTTACTTTGTCTAATCTAAACAACAGAAACTAAAAGTTGGTACATAAGGTTGTGCCTTCTAAATTCACCCATCTCATGCTCATCAAAAGGAATTCATTAATAGGTTGATCAAGTCTTATGAAACCAGAGAATTTTCGAATAACACTAAGATACCTTAATGGGGATATGCATATCCCCAACAATAAGTATATAATATTTCTTCTTGATAGTAGGGAGAGGGAATTCAAAACCTCCAATAATAATCGTTGATTTTTTTCAATGGGGTTGATACTATGAACTTGAGGTTGTTTCTTTGGAAAGTGTACCGTATGCTCATGACCATTAACATGAAAAGTGACATTGCCCTTGTTGTAATCAATAACACCCCCTCCAGTATTCAAAAAAATTCTACCAAGGATGATCGACATACTGTCGTCCTCGGGAATATCAAGAATAATAAAGTTCGTTAGGATAGTAACATTTGCAACTACGACAGGCACATCCTCACAAATACCAATGGGTAAAGCAATTGATTTATCAGCCATTTGCAAAGAGATTTCAGTAGGTGTCAACTTATTCTAATCAAGCCTACGATATAAAGATAAAGGCATAACACTAACACGAGCTCCAAAATCACATAAAGTAGATTTAACATAGTTTCTCTTAATGGAACATGGTATAGTTGGTATTCCTGGATCTCCTGATTTCTTTGGTATTCCACCCTTAAAGGTATAATTAGCAATCATGGTGGAACTCCCAGCTTCCGGTATCTTTCTTTTATTTATCACAATATCTTTCATATAGTTAGCGTAAGAAGACATTTTCAGAATATCAGTCAAACGCATATGCAAAAAGACAGTTTTAAGCATTTCAACAAAACGATCAAACTCCTCATGATCCTTTTTCTTGGATGGTTTAGGAGGAAAGGGCATGGATTTCTGAACCCATGGTTCTGTTTCTTTACCATGCTTCATAGCAACAAAGTCTCTTTTGTCATATCTTTTATTCTTAGGTCGTGGATTATCAAGATCAACAGCAGGTTCAATCTCCACATCATTATCATTACTAGGTTGAGCATCAACATGAACATCATCATTCATATTATCATTAAGCTCATGTTCATTACCAGATTGTGTCTCAGCATCAGAAATAGAAATATCATTTGGGTTTTTAGGTGTATCTATAACAGGTTCACTAGCAGCATGCAAGGTCCTATCATCATTATTTTTCCTATTATTAATGGGATGACTAGGTCCATATGTATTAATTCCCTGAGAATCTTGCTCAATTCTCTTAGGATGTCCCTCAGGATACAATGGTTCCTGAGTCATTTTACCACTTCTAGTCACAACTCTAAAATTATTATCATTGTTCTTACCATTCATCTCATTAAGCAAATCATTATGTGCCTTAAGTACTTGTTCTACTTGATTAGTTACCATGGAAGCATGTTTACTAATAAGCTTAAGATCATTAATAGTTCTAATCATATAATCACCTAAGCGATCAAGCATGTAAGCATTATGTTTCAATTGTCTACTAACATAAGTATTGAAATTTTCTTTCTCAACAAAAAGTTATCAAACTCATCCAAGCATTCGCTAGCAGAATTATTATAAGGAATATCACCTTCATCAAATCTATGGAGGGAATTTACCTCTACTACCTGTGTCGGGTTATCAAGACCATGTATTTCCTCAATAGGTGGTAGATTCTTCACAGCTTCAGCTTTAATACCTTTTTATTTCATAGATTTATTTGCCTCTTGCATATCTGCAGGACCGAGAAATAGAATACCTCTTTTCTTGGGAGTGGGATTTGGAGGTGGTTCGGGAATAGTCCAATCATTATCATTGCTCATATATGATTCAATAGTAGTTCAGCTTGTTCAACAGTTCATTCCCTGAAAACACAACCAGCACAACTATCTAGGTGGTCCCTAGAAGCATCGGTTAGTCCATTATAAAATATATCAAGTATTTCGTTTTTCTTGAGAGGATGATCAGGCAAAGCATTAAGTAATTGGAGAAGCCTCCCCCAAGCTTGTGGGAGACTCTCTTCTACAATTTGCACAAAGTTAAATATTTCCTGCAAGGCAGCTTGTTTCTTATGGGCAGCAAAAAAAATTCAGAGAAGTAATACATCATATCCTGGGGACTACGCACACAACCAGGAGAAAGAGAATCGAAACATATCTTAGCATCACCCTTTAATGAGAAAGGAAACTACTTAAGAATATAGTAATAACGAATTTTTTCCTCCCGAGTAAATTGGGTGGCTATATCATTCAATTTAGTAAGATGTGCCACAAAAGTTTCAGATTCATAACCATGGAAAGGATCAGATTCAAGCAAAGTAATTAACTCAGTATCGACAAAGAATTCATAATCCTTATCAGTAACAAAGATAGGTGAAGTAGCAAGCTTAGGATCATATTGCATTCTAGCATTCAAAGATTTTTCCTTCCACTTGCATAGCAATTTCTTAAGATCATCTCTACACTTACAATCAAGAAAGTCCCTACCTACCTCTCCTTCGATAACATAACCCTTAGTTACATTAGGCAATTCATATCTAGGAGAGATAGGTCTAGCAGGTGTCTCATAGCATTTAGTTCAATAATTTCATCAGTTTCAAAAGTATCATCAGTTTCAGCATTGAACCTAGCAATTTGTTCATCAAGAAATTCACCCAGTGGCACAGTATTATCTGGCAACGGAGCCAGAAAAAGGTCTTGATACCCCACAAGTATAGGGGTTGCAATAGTTTTCGAGGGTAGAGTATTCAACCCAAATTTATTGATTCGACACAAGGGGAGCCAAAGAATATTCTCGAATATTAGCAGCTGAGTTGTCAATTCAACCACACCTGAAAGACTTAATATATGCAGCAAAGTATTTGGTAGCAAAGTAGTATGGAAGTAACGGTAATGTCGTGGGGACGAACACCCATGGGATCATGGGGACCCCTTTCGGTTCGGCAGGGGGAAGGATCGCACAAAGAGCCGGTCTGATGAACAGCACGCGGGGATCTTTACCCATGTTCGGGCCGCACAGATGTGTAAAACCCTACTCCATGTTTGTTGTATTGAGAGTGTTCTTAGGGTTCCAGCTACAGGGGCGCCATGAGCAGCTGCCAAGTATTTGGGCTAGAAGGTCCCAAAAGTCGAGAGAGCAAAAGCCCAAAAGTCAAAAAGTCAAAAAGTCCTCTACCGTATTGCCTTGGGCCTCCTTTTATACTCCGAAGGGGATCCCAAAAGTGGCGTACAGTGCGTACGCGGGGTGTATAGAGCTATAGTGCTATCACACCTAACACTGAGGGAGTAGGACAGGCGCATTTAATGCACCACCAGGCATCTCTGTCCGTCAGTGGGACGGGATGGGAGCCCGTCCCATCGGCGCCGCTTAGCTCCCTCCAACATCGACGCTGCGACATGCGTCCAGGTAAATTGACACCTGCCCTGTGCGATGGCGGGGTCTTGTCGAGGCTTCACCTTGCCGGGGCCTTGCTTCGCCTGGGGGTTCAATAGCCCTCTCGGCAAGACCTTGCCGGTAGTCTTGATTTTCCTGTGCTGGTATCTGGTAAGTCCCTGCTGGGCCTTGCTGCCAGGGTGGCTACTACTGCCCGTGCACGAGTAAGGGGCACTAGAGAGCCCAAAACTCTAGTGCACCGATAGGAGTCCCCGGTCCTGGGCCACACACATCGCGAGACGCTATTGGGTTAGGCCCAATAAGTGTACGGGAACGCGTGGCAGGGGCCTTGCAGCTCTGATCATTGCGCTTGTTGCGCTTCCCGATGAGGCCCATTGAATGCGGGACGTGGGATACATGCGCGACACAGCCTTCAAATTTTTAATTACCTCGTCAGGTCATTTCCACCATGCGCACCGCATCCATAGCGGGGAGCCAGCAATGGGCGCCCATGATTTAAAGTCCCTGAGAAAAGCAGTAACTACAGCGCCATGGATTGGGGCAACGGGGCGATTGTTGTTCACCCCATGATCAAGGGCGGCGCTATTGGAGGAGGTGGGCGGCGTCCTTTGGAGTGGGGGAGAGCCAGCCCTCGCACTCCCCCCTACAAATAGAGGGGTAGCGAGGGCAGTGCTCATCCATCCTCCCTCCATCTTCCGAGTGCAAACCTCCATAGTTCGCCCTTCCGCGTCTCCTCAATCTCCAGGCAGCGCCCGCCTTCAGCCATGAAAAGGGGTGGTGGGCGACCACTGTCCTCCACTCCGAGGAGGAGCTCTCCTAGGGGAGAAAGTCAAATAAAGATGTACATAGGAAAAAAGCAATATCTTATGTAAATTTCACCCTATTTTGAATGAAAGCGAATTATCTTCCTTGTTAGACCTTTTTCTGTACATGGAACTTTCCCTACGCTCTTGGAAAAATCTTGCCGGCATGCGTAGCCCTACCGCGAGCGCTTTGAGGAACAGGTCCTTAGCAGCCTGCTGGTGGTGCTACTACCGACAAGATACGTTGGCGTCCTTGGTACAACCGTTCGAGGTGTGGGTCTTGCTCGAAATGGACTAAGGGCGCGAGCGCTGTCACTTGAGTCATTGAGCAGACTCGAAATGAAACAAGGAGCACGGGCACCACCACTTAAGCCATTGAGCGGCCCCAAACACGGTGAGGGTGCAGCCAATCGCTGCAAGGTTCCCATGCGTGCAGGTTTTCCATACAGAAGCCGAAATCGTCCAAGGAAAATAACCTCACGGCAAGGATTCACTTGGGGTTTTTGCAACTTATCTTTTTGTTGCTGTGCTCCCTCTAGCAAGTTTTTTTGGGATGTCGCTCATAGGTATCCGTACCATCATTCCCCCCTCCAGGAAAGCTGCTCGTGAGGTGACCTTTTGTCCTTTGAGAAAAAGAAACAAGAGAAAATATAGATATGGAACCTTGGCGGTCCGTTATCCCTTGTCGAGATTAAGTGCAATTTAATACTTCAGATAAACATGCACGTAAGTAATCATGAGAATCGATGAGGATTGCAGAACACTTATCTTTATTTAACTACGCACAGTGTCTGAGCCTGGCTTTGTACCAAGGATTACACGCTTCAGCGGCAAGACTTGTACAAAAGGTGGTTGCCAGGAGGCCCGGCAATCGCGCCTTATGGGTAGAACATGCGAAGGTATTCAATATTCTAGGAGTTACTCACTGGGATGCCATCTTCGGTCTCCAGGCGGACTGCATCGGGCCTGGTGACTCGTACTACCCGATAAGGGCCCTCCCACTTCAGCGTCAACTTGTTAGAATTCTTGGCGGACTGAACTCGCCAGAGAACAAGGTCGCCTTCCTCAAGACTTCTGGCATTAACTTTGCGGCTATGGTAGCGGCGCAAAGCTTGCTAGTAGCGTGCAGCTCTCATAGCAGCCTAAAGATGGTCTTCCTCCAGGAGCGTCACACCGTCTTGCCACAACTTCTCTTGCTCGAGCTCATCATAAGCTAGCACTCGAGGCAACCCATATATGAGTTTCGTGGGGAGAACTGCCTCTGCCCCATAGACAATGGAGAAGGGGGTCTGACCGGTAGGTCGATTTGGTGTCCTTCTGATTGACCAAAGAACTACCGGCAACTCATCAATCCA
The DNA here is from genome assembly GCA_022496015.1 of Hordeum marinum. NCBI lineage: Eukaryota > Viridiplantae > Streptophyta > Magnoliopsida > Poales > Poaceae > Hordeum > Hordeum marinum. The sequence goes on from CM039672.1 coordinate 221,351,123, forward strand.
GTTCCTTCCGCACTTGTGCAGCCTGTAAAAACTTCTTGCCTTCAGGCCTCGCGGCACTTCAGCATTAGCCCTCTCCGCTTGGCCGTTGCTCCTCGGGTGGGCAATGGAAGCAAAACAGATTTTGCTACCAAGGACTTGGACATAGTGCATGACGGTGCGGCTCGTGAACTGTGTGCCATTGTCAGTGATGATCATGTTGGAACACCAAAGCGGCAAACTAGTCACTTGAAGACCTTGACGGCTGACTGTGTTGTTACCTTTCTCACTGCTTCCACTTCCGGCCATTTTGTGAACTTGTTGATTACAACGTACAAGTACTCAAAGACCCCGGCAGCGCGAGGAAAGGAGCCCACCATGTCAAGCCCCCAGACCGAAAATGGCCAGGAGAGAGGGATCGTTTGAAGCGCTTGAGCCAGTTGATGTAATATTTTTGAATGAAACTGGCATGCTTCACACTTGGTTACTAATGCCATTGCATCCTGGAGGGCAGTGGGCCAAAAGAAGCCTTGCCGGAATGCCTTTCCGGCAAGGGCTCTTGATCCCATGTGGGAGCCACATATTCGTCCATTTATCTCTGCCAACAGCTCCAGTCCATCTTCCCGAGAAATGCACTTGAGTTTCACACCGTTTGGCCTTTTTCTATGTAGGTCGTTGTCCACAAACTAGTACATACTAGATCGACGGGCTACCTTCTATGCTTCCTCTTGTTCCCCGGGAAGTTCTCCCGTCTGAAGGAAACGAACGATGTGTTGCACCCATGTTCGAGCCTGGGGCTCAACAACAAGGACTAAAGGCATATCCTCTGCCGGGGTAGCATTTGTCTCAACAGAAAGGGCCTAAGAGCTTCCTGGAGCCTGTTGTCCCGCGGCAAGCCTGGTGGGAGCGTGCGCTTCCATGGAAAGAGCCGAGGGCCCTGCCGAAGCACAGTTCTCACCGACAAGCCTGTCGTTCTCTCTAGCAACCTTCTCGCTGGCGGTTTCTGGGAGCTCTACCGGGAAATACTTGCCGGAACTTAATTTCCTTATCTTCTCTTGTCCAGTTGATGGTGTCACGGAGGGTTGAGTTAGTTGGAGCATGAAAGTTCCCGGTTCCACAGGTAACTTAAGGGCAGCACACTTTGACAGGCCATCGGCAACGCTGTTCTCCGCACGTCGAACGTGCTTCCTTTGCAGGCCGTCAAAATGATCTTCCAACTTCCTCACTTCATCTACATAAGCTTCCATCAATGGGCTCTGATAATCTTTGTTCACTTGCCCGGCGACAAGTTCAGAATGACCCCTGACAATAAGTTTCTTTATCCCAAGGTCTGTCGCGATCCTGAGACCGGCAAGCAGCCCTTCGGACTTAGCAGTGTTGTTTGTCGATATCTCCCGGGGAAAGCGCATCTGAACCACATATCTGAGGTGCTCTCCGGTGGGTGCGACAAGCATCACTCCAACACCGGCGCCTTGCAGCGAGAAAGCTCCATCAAAATACATGATCCATTCCCGATTGGTTTCCTTGCCGGGGAGAGTTGACTCTGGAACCTCTTCATCAGGCGTTGGGATCGATTCTGCAATGAACTCCGCCAAGGCCCTGCTCTGAATGGTTGAAGTGCTTTAAAACTTAAGACCAAAGTGTGATAGCTCCAAAGCCCACTCCACAATCCTGTCGGTAGCTTCTGGGTTTTGCAAGATCCGCTTTAGTGGAAAGCGAGTGACAATGGTGATCTCATGTGCTTGGAAGTAGTGACGAAGCTTCCTCGAGGCCATAAGAAGGCCGAAGAGCAATTTTAGACGCCAGAATATCTTGACCTAGCCCCCCTCCAACAAGGAGCTGACAAAATAGACTGGTCGTTGCACCACCTTCTTCTTCTGAATTGCCTCATTCAACTGCGCAGATCCTCCTTTGCCGGCACTAGACCCTTCTAGGGAAAGTCCTGGCTCGTCGTTGGCGGCCTCGTCATTGCCGCTGCTTCTTCATCAACTTCTCTTTCAGCCACTAGTGCAGTACTTACCAATTGATTTGTTTCCGCCAGGTACAGCAGCAACGGCTCTTGTGGTTTTGGCACGACTAGCACTGGCATAGAGGAGAGGTACTTCTTCAAATCCTGTAGCGCTGCCTCTGCTTCTGGAGTCCATTTCATTGGACCTACCTTCTTCAATATTTTGAAAAAGGGGAGGGCACGCTCAGCACATTTTGAAATGAACCTACTCAGAGCAGCAACACAGCCGGCAAGACGCCGCACGTCTTTGACTCGTTTTGGCGCTTCAATTTGCTCAATTGCTTTGATCTTGTCGGTATTTGCTTCGATTCCTCATTGAGATAAAAAGAACCCGAGAAGCTTTCCGGATGGGACGCCGAACACACACTTCTCAGGGTTCAGCTTCATGTTGATCTTGCGCAGGTTGGCAAATGTCTCTTCTAGGTCTGATATGAGTGTAGCCTTGTCCTTGGTTTTGACCTCTATGTCATCCATATAAGCCTTCGTATTTGTATGTATCTGGGGCTCAAAACCAATGTGGACCGCTCTAGCAAAAGTGGAACCAACACTTTTCAACCCGAAAGGCATACGCAAAAAGCGTACCACATGGGGTGATAAATGCGGTCTTCTCCTCATCTTCCTTAGCCATAAAAATTTGATGATAACTGGAATAGGCGTCAAGGAAAGACAGCAGATCGCAACTGGCGGTGGAGTCCACAATCTGGTCGATGCGCGGCAAGGGAAAAGGATCTTTCAGCAGGCTTTGTTGATGTTTGTGAAATCAATGCCCAACCTCCATTTTCCATTCGCCTTGCGCACTACAACCGGGTTGGCCAACCATGTTGGATGGAGTACTCCTCTAATCAAGCCAACTGCCTCTAGTTTCTAATCTCTTTGGCAATAAACTATTGCCGCTCCAAAGCTTTCTTCCGGACCTTCTTCTTGACGGGCCACGCGTGTGGGCAAACGGCAAGGTGGTGCTCAATCACTTCCCTGGGAACACCGGGCATATCAGATGGTTGCAGGCAAACACATCTACATTCACCCGTAGGAAGGCGACAAGCGCGTTTTCCTATTTGTCCTCAAGGGTGAAACTTATGGTGAAATTTCCCCCATGCCGTCCTCCTTGGTGGGGACCTTCTTGGTCTCTGGCGGAGCAGCCTTGGACTTTTTGCTCTTGCCGGTGGAGCTTTCTGGCACATCATCAACGGGAGTGCAACACTCCGAGGAGGTGCGCTTGCCGGAATGTGTGCCATAGGTCTTGCCGGTCTTCTTCCCCCTAGGAGCTTCAGTGGCAGGAGCAAGTGCCTTGATGGCAAGTGCTGCGAATGCACCCCGGTAGAGTTGGTCAGGGCACATCAGTGCACTTTTCTTGTCAGAGTTGATGGTGATGACGCTCATTGGCCCGGGCATCTTCAGCATGTTGTAAGTGAAGTGAGTGTCCGCCATGAACTTGGCCAGTGCCGGGTGACCAAGAATGCCATTGTACGGCAACGAGATCTTGGCGACGTCAAAAACGATCTTCTCCATTCTGAAATTGATATTGCTGCCAAACTTCACCGACAGCTTGACCTTGCCCTTCGGGTGGGTTCTTTCCGAATTGACCCCTTGGAAAGCGCCTGTCGGCTCGAGATCTTCATCAGGAATTAGCAGCCTCTAGATGACATCAGGTGAGATGAGGTTCAGGCTGGCCCCACTGTCGACTAACATCTTCATCACCTTGAGGTTGCGGATTGTTGGTTAACCAACAACGGCAAGCACCTGATCACAGTTATGCGATCAGGGTGATCCTTGGTGTCGAAGATGATAGGAGTGTCGGACCATTTCAGAGGTATCTGTGCACCGTTAGAGGGTTCTGCCGCGTTAACCTCGCACGCCCACTGTTTGAGTTGGCGGTGAGAGGTATGCGACGACGCGCCTCCCTCTATGCATCGTATTTGTAGCCTTCTGAAACTCATGCTCACTGGACTCATCGTCCTCTTTGATGTCATCATCATCTCCCTCTTACTTGTCGCGGCCACAGGCGGGCCGGTCTTTTTGTTTTGTGCTTGCGCGGCGACCCCCTCGACCGACACGCTTCTTGTCGGACCCCTCGGCACCATCCTGGCCCTTCTCCTTGTCTTGCCTCTCGTACTCGGCCTTCTGCTTCTCGCCAAGCTTCTCAACTTGTCGGCAGTCTTGGAGATCATGGCCTTTGGTGCGATGGATCGTGCAGTACTGCTTGCCGGAGTCCTCTAGCTTGCCAGCAGCCGCCAGGGCATGGCAGGAAGCGCACCTGGCTACATCGTTGCCGAGGTCATCAACTTTGCCCTTCTTGGCGACACCGGGGTTGCTGGATCCCTCGATAGTAAGTACGGTCTTGCCCTTGTGCTTCTTGTTCCGCCACCGGCCCTTCTTTGCCGGGGTACCAGTATCTTCATCTTTGGAGTCGACCCTTGCGCCGAGGTCTTCGTTGGGGAGTCTCCTCCCCTCTTTAGCTCGAGCACATTTCTCTGCCAAGGCATAAAGCTCGACGACGTCCCTGACTCTATTCATCACCAACTCTTCCCGCATCCTGTGGTCGCACACGTCTTGATGGAACATGCTGATAACAACGGCAGGATGAACGTCTGGGATGTTGTGATGAACGTGGCTGAACCTTTGGATGTACTTGCGTAAAGTTTCGCCCTCCTTCTGAGGGATGATGTATAGATCGCTTTCCTGGCCAGGAGCTTGATGACCTCCCGTGAAGGCGCCAACAAACTCGTGGCACAGGTCTGCCCAGGAGGTGATAGACCCCTCTGGCAAGTGCATCAATCACGACTTGACATTGGTCTTAAGCACCAACAGGAAGTAGTTGACGAGTATCATGTCGTCACGGTCCCCGACACCCTGCACCGTAGTGCTGTATATGCTCAAACTCTGACGGATGAGTCTTGCCGTCATACTTCTCTGGGACTTCTAGTTTGAACATGCGGGAATTGGGCCACTGGACTCGCCGTAGCTCATGGGTAAACGCTGGACAACCCACCTCATAAGGTAGGCTGATAGGATACCCTGGCGTAGACTTGTCTATAGTGGGTGCCTATCAGACTCGAGGTGTGCTTCCCGCTGTCGCTCGATCGCAGTTCGAGTGTCTTCTTTGCCACATTCCCGAAGAACTTGATGTTGATCGCGGCATGTCCGTGGGTCGGATGACGCCGTCGAGTAGCCATCATAAGCGTTAGTCCGTCGAGTCGGCGACCAGCGATGTTGCTGTGGGGGATAGTGGAACGAAGTTGCGCCACTTCCGGCCCTCTCACCACTGGCGTGAGCCGGCTCGGTGGACCGAAACTTATCTGCAAGGCTGAGGAGGCTCTGAATGGTGGCTCACCATTCGTCGAGGTTCTCCACAGCAGGAGTTAAGTTTAGGAGTAGCTGCGACCGCACCATTGCTTCCTTCGACGTGGTCGGCTGTGAACGGCAGGAGGAACGCGAGGTGCTCTGACTCCTAACCGTATTAGAAGGAGCATCACCGCGGTCCCGCATCGGCATGCCACTTCTGATTGCATGCTGGCGAGCATGCTGGTCCCGCGCATGTTGGGAATGATGCGCAGGAGCTTTCCCATGGGGACGTTGAGAACTACGGGCACCGTGGCGCGGCACTCCGCGCGCGTCCCGAGAAGGTCGTGGCGTAGGCGTCCTAGAAGATACTCTTCACCCCTCGGAGTCTGTTGTACCACCGGCAGGCGGTACTGCCCCGTCCTAAGACCCAGGGGCGCAGGGGTTCCCACCATTGCCATGGGTGTCTCAACGGTGAGTGTCCTCGCTTGCTTGGCCTTGGTCACCGGAGCGTCGCAAAAGTTCAGAACTTCCGCCTCCTCCTCCACCACCCATGTTTGCGCCGTCTCCTGTCTGTGTAGATACAGGGATGGCGGATGCGGACATGCCAACTACTATCAGGCCTTTCTTCTTGGGGGCCATGGCGATGATGAGAGCAAAGAAACTGGCGCGCTGATTACCAGAACGGGTTCGCATGACCTAGCTTCCCCCTACCTGGTGCGCCAAATATGTCGTGGGGACAAACACCTATGGGATCATGGGGACCCCTTTCGGTTCGGCGAGGGGACGGATCACACAAAGAGCCAGTCTAATGAACAGCAAGCGGGGATCTTTACCCAGGTTCAGGCCGCACGGATGCGTAAAACCCTACTCCTGCTTCATTGTATTGAGAGTTCTCTTAGGGTTCTAGCTACAAGGGCACCATGAGCATCTGCCAAGTATGTGGGCTAGAAGGTCCCAAAAGTCGAGAGAGCAAAAGCCCAAAAGTCAAAAAGTCAAAAAGTCCTCTACCATATCGCCTTGGGCCTCCTTTTATACTCCGAAGGGGAGCACAATAGTGGCGTACAGTGCATACACGGGGTGTACAGAGCTAGAGTGCTATGATACCTACCATGTGTGCTAGTGGGGTCTTGCCGGGGCCTTGCTTCGCTTGGGGTTTCAATAGCCCTCCCAGCAAGACCTTGCCGGTAGTCTTAATTTTCCTATGGTGGTATCTGGTAAGTCCCTACTGGGCCTTGTTGCCAGGGTGGCTACTACTGCCCGTGCACGAGTAAGGGGCACTGGAGAGCCCAAAACTCTAGTGCACCGACAGGTGACCATGGCAAAAGTGACAGTAGCAGTTTTGTAATGATTGTAATAGTAGCAACGGAAAAGTAACATAAAAGGATCAATATGTGAAAAGCTCGTAGGCAATGGATCAGTGATGGAGAATTATGTTAGATGGCACTCATCATGCAAAATTTCTAACCTAGGGTGACATAGAACTTGCTCCAATTCATCAATATAATGTAGGCATGTATTCCATATATAGTCATACGTGCTTATGGAAAAGAACTTGCATGACATATTTTGTCCGACCCTCCCATGGCAGCGGGGTCCTAATGGAAACTAAGGGATATTAAGGCCTCCTTTTAATAGAGAACCGGACCAAAGCATTAGCACTTAATGAATACATGAACACCTCAAACTACGGTAATCACCGGAAAGAATCCCAGTTATTGTCACCCTGGGGGATATGGATCATAACTCGTAATAGGTGTCTACAACCTGCAAGATAGGATCAAGAACACATATATATTCATGAAAACATAATAGGTTCAGATCTGAAATCATGGCACTTGGGCCCTACTGACAAGCATTAAGCATAGCAAAGTCATAGCAACATCAATCTCAAAACATAGTGGATAATAGGGATCAAACCCTAAAAGCTAACTCGGTTACATGGTAAATCTCATCCAACCCATCACTGCCTAGAAAGCCTACGATGGAATTACTCACGAACGGTGGAAAGCATAATGGAATTGGTCATCAAGGATGGTTGGTGATGACGATGGCATCGATTTACCCTCTCTAGAGCCCAAAACAGACTCGAGATCTGGCCTCCCGAGGAAGAACAGGAGGTGGTCATACGTCTCCAATGTATCTATAATTTTTGATTGTTTCATGCTATTATATTATTTGTTTGGATGTTTTATATGCATTAATATGCTATTTTATAATATTTTTGGGACTAACCTATTAATCTAGAGCCTAGTGCTAGTTTCTGTTTTTTCCTTGTTTTGAGTATTGTAGATATGGAATATTAAACGGAGTCCAAACGGGATAAAATCTTTTGAATGATTTTTTCTAGAACGAAAGAGATCTACCAGGCTTGGAGTGCACGGTAGAGAAGCTGCCATGAGGTCACAAGAAATGGGGGCGTGGCCCCCCCCTTGGCCGCGCCTGGCAGGCTTGCCACCTCCTGGCGGGTCTCCTAGCCCTAATCTTTGTCCTATAAATACCCAAATATTTCCCCAATACCAAAAAGAGACATGCAAATACTTTTCCGTCGGGAGAAGCCTCCATTCTCGAGAGATCCAATCTTGGAGCGTTTTCCGGATCTGTCGAAGGGGGATTCAATCACGGAGGACATCTACGTCAACTCCATTGCCCCTCCGATGATGCATGAGTAGTCCACCATAGACCTATGGGTCCATAGCAAGTAGCTAGATGGCTGCTTCTCTCTCTTTGTGCGTCAATACCATGTTCTTCATGATCTTCATGGAGATCCATCCGATGTAATTCTCTTTTGTGGTTTGTTTGTCGAGATCCGATAAATTGTGGGTTTATGTTCAGATTATCCATGAATATTATTTGAGTCTTTTTTGAATTATTATATGCATGATTTCATATCTTTGCAAGTCTCTTCGAGTTAATGGTTTGGTTTGGCCAACTAGATTGGTAATTCTTGCAATGGGAGAAGTGCTTAGTTTTTGGTTCAATCTTGTGGTGTCCTCACCCAGTGACAAAGTAGGGGTAGCGAGGGACGTATTTTATTGTTTCCATCAAGGGTAACAAGATTGGGTTTTCATCATATTGCTTGAGCTTATCACTCTACATCATGTCATCTTACCTAATGTGTTACTCCGTTCTTCATGAACTTAATACTCAAGATGCAGGCAGGAGTCGGTCGATGTGTGGAGTAATAGTAGTAGATGCATAATCCTTTCGGTCTACTTGACACAAACATGATGCCTATATGCATAATCATTGCCTTGGATATCTTCATAATTATTCTCTTTTCTATCAACTGCTTGACAGTAATTTGTTCACCCACCGTGATAATTTCCTTCAAGAGAGAAGCAACTAGTGAAACCAATGGCCCCGGGGTCTACTTTACATATTATATTTTAAGATTTAGAAACCAAAAATACCTTGCTGTGATTTATTTAACTTCTTACTTACCACAATCTATTACATCTGTCTCTATCCGATCTAATCCTTGCAAATAACCGTGAAGGGATTGACAACCACTTTATAACGTTGGGTGCAAGAGTTTGATTGTTTGTGTAGGTGCATCCATTGGTGACTTGCTTGTTCCTCCTACTGGATTGATACCTTGGTTCTCAACAACTAAGGGAAATGCTTATCTGCTTCACTACATCACCCTTTCCTTTTCAAGGGAAAACCAACGCACGATCAATAGGTAGCAAGAAGGATTTCTGGCGCCGTTGCCGGGGAGGATACACATCAAGCCTACCAAGTACCCATCACAAACTCATCTCTTGCATTTACTTTATTTGATATTTGTCTCTCGTTTTCTTCTCCCCTACTTCTAAAATGATTTTCAGAAAATACCAAAAAGATTTGCCTTTTCATTTGCCCTTCTTCCATTCATCTTTTCGTTTGCCCTTTGTTTGCTTGCATGCTAGATCGATTCCTTGTCATCATGTCGGAATCTAAGGAGACTTTCAGTGATAAGGATTGTAATAATCTTGAGGGGAACTTTGATGACTTTTCTGATAACATCCCTCATGAAGAACCTACTATCACACATACAAAAACATTCCACATAGGTAGTGGTAATATCATTGGAAAAGGTGTTATTCAAGATTTCTTTACTTGTGCGGGAACGCTTCCTACCTTAGGAGGATCCATTCTCAATAATTAAAACTAATAGTCTTGCGGATGCTATAACTCTCTTAATAATTGAACTTGAGAGGCAATTCGTTCATATGTACCCTTGCATACAAAGGATTTTTCTAGAGTTCTCTAATATTCAGCATTCTTCCTTTAAGCATGTCGCCACTATATTCCTAGCCCACTAGTTTAGATTTGTCATGAAAGAGGCTAGCGAAATTTTTGTTCATTATAAAATTAATGGTGGATGTCCCCCCAGAGGAGATCATTTTTAATCAAGAAGAGATAATGAGATTCCAATCTCCAGATTATGTTGCTTATAATGAAAAATTGAGAAAAAGGGTCCCTACCGAGGTTTTGGTTGATAAGATTTCTGAACTCAATGATAAATTTGCACATGTTGGGAGGCAACCCAATTCTATTTTTATGTTCTGTTTTTTGCTTCTGTTGCTGAGGGTTTCCCACGTTAATACTTCTATAGTAATTGTATGTTGGTTTTCTAATTACTGTTTGAGCCAAGTAAGACCTTTGGGATGGTCTAGGGTGGTTGTTGATTTGATCTTGCTGAAAAATAGAAACTTTTGCGCCCAGTCCAGGAATTTTATAAATTTTTCAAAGTGTTGAATGAGTCTGAAATTTTTATGCAAGATTGATATACAAATTTCCCAGGTTGTCCTAATTTTCAGAAGCTTTTTGAGTTACAGATGTATACGAAGTTTTTAGATTGCTACATACTGATATGTTTTTGACAGATTCTGTTTTCTTTGTGTTGTGTACCTATTTTGATGTATCTATGGGTTGTATTGGGGGCTATGAACCATGGAGAAGTTAGAATACAGTAGGTATTGAACCAATATAAATAAAGAATGAGTTCACAACAGTACCTAAAGGGGTGATTTATTTTCTTATACTAACGGATCTCACGAGTTTTCTGTTAAGTTTTGTGTTGTGAAGTTTTCAAGTTTTGGGTAAAGATTTGATGGACTATGGAATAAGGAGTGGCAAGAGCCTAAGATTGGGGATGCCCAAGGCACCCCAAGTCATATTCAAATATTCCAAAGAGCCTAAGCTTCCCCGGAAGGCATCCCCTCTTTCGTCTTCAATCCATCGGTAAATTTACTTGAGGCTATATTTTTATTCAACACATGATATGTGTTTTGCTTGGAGCGTCTTGTATGATATGAGTCTTTGCTTTATAGTTTTCCACAATCATCCTTGCTGCACACATATTTTTATAGAGGCATGCATTAGTCGTGAATTTATTAGAATACTCTATGTGCTTCACTTATATCTTTTGAGATAGGCAATTTTGCTCTAGTGCTTCACTTATACCTTTTTAGAGCACGGTGGTGTTTGGTTTTATAGAAATAATTGAACTCTCGTACCTCACTTATATTATTTTGAGAGTCTCTAAACAGCATGGTAATTGCTTTAGGTTATGAGTTTATTCCTAATATGATAGGCATCCAAGAGGGATATAATGAAAACCTCCATATTAAGTGCATTGAGTATTATGAGAAATTTGATTCCTTGCATAAAGTTTTGAGATATAAACACGGTAATGTTAAGAGTCATGTTAGGAAGTAATTGTGAATTGGTAAAAATACTTGTGTAAAGGTTTATGATTCATGTAGCATGCAAGTATGGTGAACCGTTATGTAAGGAAGTCGGAGCATGACTTGTTTATAGATTGTCGACCTTTGTTTGAGGGTCGGGAGCATGAGATGGTTTACTCCTACCAACCTATCCCCTAGGGGCATGCGTCTAATGCTTTGCTTCGATAACTAATATACTTTTGCAATAAGTAGGTGAGTTCTTTATGACTAATGTGAGTCCATGGATTATACACACTCTCACCCTTCCACCTTTGCTAGCCTCTCTAGTACCACGCAAATTTCGCCGGTGCGATAAACCCACCTTCCTCAAAACAGACACCAAATATCTTTCCTCAAAACAGCCACCATACCTACCTATTATGCATGTCCATAGCCATTCCGAGATATATTGCCATGCAACTTCTACCGGTCCGTTTATTATGACACGCACCATCATTTTCATAATGCTTTGCATGATCGTAAGATAGCTAGCATGATGTTTTCATGGCTTGTCTATTTTTTGATGTCATTCGCTATGCTAGATCATTGCACATCCTGGTACACCGCCAGAGGCATTCATATAGAGTCATAATTTGTTGTAGTTATCGATTTGTAATTCTTGAGTTGTAAGTAAATAAAAGTGTAATGACCATCATTATTAGAGCATTGTCCCATGTGAGGAAAGGATGATCAAAAGTATGATTCCCTCACAAGAGGGAATGAGACTCCGGACTTTATGAAAAATAAAAGAGGCCAGCAAAGCCCAAATAAAAAAAGAGGCCTTAGATGTCCATCAAATAAAAAATGAGAGAAAAGAGAGAAGGGACAATGCTACTATGTTTTTTTCCACACTTGTGCTCCAAAGTAGCACCATGATCTTCATGGTAGAGAGTCTCCTATTTTGTCACTTTCATATACTAGTGGGAAGTTTTCATTATATAACTTGGCTTGTATATTCCAATGATGGGCTTCCTCAAATTGCCCTAGGTCTTCATGAGCAAGGAAGTTGGATGCACACCCACTTAGTTTCCTTTTTGAGCTTTCATACACTTATAGCTCTAGTGCGTCCATTGCATGGCAATCCCTACTCACTCACATTGATATCTATTAATGGGCATCTCCATAGCCCATTGATACACCTATTTCATGTGAGACTATCATCTCCTTTTCCTTCACAACCTCCACCATATTCTATTCCACCTATAGTGATATATTCATGTCTCATGCTCATGTACTGCGTGAGAGTTGAAAAGGTTTGAGAAAGTAAAAGTGTGAAACAATTTCTTGACTTTTCCTCAGGGTTGTGCATGATATAAATACTTTGCGTGGGGAAGATGGAGCATAACCATACTATATGATATTGTAGGGATAACTTTCTTTTGCCATTATATTTTGAAGAGACACAATTGCTTTGCTGGTATGCTTGAAATATTATTGTTTTTATGTCAAAATTAAGCTTTTGTTTTGCTTCCTACGGATTTTAATATTTATGCCACAATAAAGAATATTACATGGATAAATATGATTGGTAGCACTCCACATCAAATATTCTGTTTTTGTCATTTACCTACTCAAGGACGAGCAGGAATTAAGCTTGGGGATGCTGATACGTCTCCAACGTATCTATAATTTTTTATTGTGTCATGCTATATTATCAGTTTTGGATTTTTAATATGCATTAATATGCTATTCTATATTATTTTTGGGACTAACCTATTAATCTAGAGCCTAGTGTCAGTTTCTATTTTCTTCCTTGTTTTTGAGTATTAAAAGGAGTCCAAACATAATAAAATCTTCAGAATGATTTTTCTGGAATGAAAGAGATCTACCAGGCTTGGAGTGCACGGCAGGGAAGCTGCCAGGAGGTCAGAAGCCATAGGCGCGGCCACCCCCTGGCCACGCCTGGTAGGCTTGCCACCTCGTGGCAAGTCTCCTAACCCTAATCTTCGTCCTATAAATACCCAAATATTCCCGCAATACCAAAATGAGCCACGCAAATACTTTTCCGCCGCTAGAAGCCTCTATTCCCAAGAGATCCAATCTTGGAGCCTTTTCCTGTAATCTGTCGGAGGCGGGTTCGATCACAAAGAGCATCTACATAACCTCCATTGCCCCTTCGATGATGCGTGACTAGTCCACCATAGACCTACAGGTCCATAGCTAGTAGCTAGATGGCTTCTTCTCTCTCTTTGTGCTTCAATACCATGTTCTTGATGATCTTCATGGAGATCCATCCGATGTAATACTCTTTTGCGGTGTGTTTGTCGAGATCTGATGAATTGTGGGTTTATGTTCAGATTATCATGAATATTATTTGAGTCTTTTCTGAATTCTTATATGCATGATTTCATATCTTTGCAAGTCTCTTCGAGTTATTGATTTGGTTTGGCCAACTAGATTGGTAATTCTTGCAATGGGAGAAGTGCTTAGTTTTCGGTTCAATCTTGCACTGTCCTCACCCAGTGACAAAATAAGGGTAGCGAGGCATGTATTGTATTGTTGCCATCAAGGGTAACAAGATGGGGTTTTCATCATATTGCTTGAGCTTATCCCTCTTCATCATGTCATCTTACGTAATGCGTTAATCTATTCTTCATGAACTTAATACTCTAGATGCAGGCAGGAGTCGGTCGATGTGTGGAGTAATAGTAGTAGATGCAGAATTGTTTCGGTCTACTTGACACGGATGTGATGCCTATATGCATAATCATTGCCTTAGATATCTTCATAATTATTCCCTTTTCTATCAATTGCGCGATAGTAATTTGTTCACCCACCGTGATAATTTCCTTCAAGAGAGAAGCCTCTAGTGAAACCTATGGCCCCGGGTCCACTTTCCATATTATATTTTTAGATCTATAAACCAAAAATACCTTGCTGCAATTTATTTACCTTTTTTACTTTCCAGAATCTATTACATCTATCTCTCTTAGGGCTAATCCTTGCAAATAATCGTGAAGGGATTAACAACCCCTTTATAGCTTTGGGTGCAAGAGTTTGGTTGTTTGTGTAGGTGCATGCATTGGTGGCCTTCTTGTTCCTCCTACTGGATTGATCCATTGGTTCTCAACAACCGCGGGAAATACTTATCTACTTTGCTGCATCATTCTTTCCGCTTCAAGGGAAAACCAACGCATGCTCAAGAGGTTGCAGTGGCGGCGGCTCCGTATCATTAAACGCGATGAACTCTTCTCTTTGATTTTTCTATTTGCCAAAACTATCAGTACCTAATCTATCTTATTATCGTACAGAGCTTGATAACCTCTCTTTCGCGTCGGGTTGCAAGTATTTGTTATTTGTGTGCAGGGGTTGTTTACGTGGGTGTGTGATCTTCCTCTACGGATTGATACCTTGGTTTCATAACTCAGGGAAATACTTATTGTCGCTATGCTGCATCATCCATTCCTCTTTGGGGAAATACCGATGCTATCTCAAGCCACGTCAATGATTTCTTGAAGGCATATCTTTAGATCTTGGAATCAAATCTTTTAGTTTCTTGTTGTTCACTAGTTTGGTTTTATAAAAGAAAACTACAAAAAATGGACTTTGGTTTGCATCATTTGTTTCGTCTTTATAATGTCTTTCGTGAAAACAAGAATTCAGAAAATTGTGCTCAATTGGTAGAGGAAGAAATTATGAAAATACTTGATGAGAATTCCTTGAATGATGAGCATGATAGAAATATAGTTAGTATCAGTTCTCTGAATATTCATGATACTAATGATATGCAAAGCCACGAGCTTGGGGATGCTATGTTTGATGAATATGATATTTTTATTCCCCCAAGTTTTGATGAGCAAAACTATTATGATGATAGCATGCCACCTATGTATGATGATTATTGTGATGACATGTATGCTATAAAGAGTAATAAAAACCAGGAAACTTGTTATCATGATTTTAATATTCAATGTGGTTATGTCAATCAAGTGTCACATGATAGTTATTTTGTTGAGTTTGCTCCCACTACTTTGAATGAGAAGAAGTTTGCTTGTGTGGGTAGTAATAAAAATTCTATGCTTGCGAATCATGAAAAGAATGATGTGTGTAATAGTTTTATTGTCGAATTCCTTTATGATGCTACTGAAAACTATTATGAGGGAGGAACTTATGCTTGTAGGAATTGCAATAATATCAAGTTTCCTCTCTATGTGTTCAAAGTTTTGAAGTTGCACTTGTTTTGCCTTCCTATGCTAGTTGAATCTTGCTCCCATAAATTGTTTGCCCACAAAATCCCTATGCATAGGAAGTGGGTTAGACTTAAATGTTGTCGGAATCGGGGCTCCGCGGACCCAATAAGGTTCGAACTCTGGGGCGTGTGCGAAGATCCCAACCAGCTCACGGTCTCAAGTTCATCACCGTCTGGCCAAGTCTCATTGAGTGCGTGCGAGTAGGGAAGGAGCTGAACATAGAGAGTTACCCAGGTTCCGGCCACCTTTCGATGTAAAAACCTACTCCTGCTTTTGGTGGATTGGCCTCACGAGGAGGTTCAAGATGAACTAGTACAGTGGTTGAGCGACCTCACGAGGGCACTTGGTAGGGATGAACTGAACTCTCTCTCTCTACAGTGGAAGCTAGTCCCTATTTATAGTGGCCTTCGTCCTCTTCCCTTATCGCATGGGCATGAAGGGATCCCGCAGCGAGAAAATTTGAAAGGGGGCAGGAGGTAGATCCTATCCTGACTAAAGGTGGTCTTCGCCTGCAACGCTTCCGGGCGTGACGTGGTAATGGGCTCGGCGGTGGAATCCGTCTTGCTGAGATCGTGGTCTTGGTCTTGTTGCATTGGAATGGAAACCTTTGGGGAGGGGTTCCTTGGGAACTCGCGTTCGTCCTTGTTTCCTTGCTACAAAAGAGGAAATTGTCCTCCTCTGCGCCTGCGTGACCTCAGTCGTCACGGACCACGTCATCTCATCCTCACGAGGCCGGGTACCTGCATATTAATCTCTGCTCCTCGGGTGGCAGCCTGGGGGATGCCACTCCTCTGGAGGTCTCGGCATTGTTCGTCTCGCGAGGGACTTGACTTGGGGGGCTTGCCGTTCGGCCGTATCGGGTCGTCGAGGTGGGCCACGCGCTGGGCCACAGGCATGTAGGTCTGGGTACCCCCGGTACCAGAACGCCGACAGTAGCCCCCCGGCCCAAGGCATGCTCGGGCTGGCTTTGAGGCAAAGCCAAGGACGGAAGGGTGAAGTGCCGCGGGCCCCCAATCGCCTACAGGCCAGGCTCGACGTGTGGCGCATGATGGGGTGCAGATACCTCTGCTCCCACGTTGCCTTGGCAACCGCCCAGGCTGACAAAACCCCGGTGCCCTCCGCATAGCCATCATTGCTCTTCTTCCTGGCGCTCTTGCTCCCCTACACAGATCCCCTTTCCATCGCCAGAGACTCCTCCAGATCTTGGCACAGTGTCGTCCTTCCTCTTGCTCCCCTATCCTCACGGACTCCTAAAATGGTCCCCGCCAGGAAGTCAAAGCCTGAAGCTCAAGCCTCGGCCTCCTCTTCTCCCTTGCCTGCGCTCATGGCATCCACCATTGCCTAGGATGGGGATCTTGCCCCAGCGCTCCCGCTGACTATGGATGACTCCAATGAGTGGGGGAAGACCTTGATCTAGTGCGTCTCTACGGAGCGGTGCACCTTGGCAAAGACGGTCTACCCTTTCTTCCTCCATAGCGTCTTCTGTGGGATCGTCCCGCCCTTCTCGGGGTTCTTCTTAGCCATTCTTGAGCACTACAGGATTCAGGCTCTCCATCTTCAGCCCAATTCCATCCTGCTCCTGTTGGTCTTTGCCTTCTACTTCGAGGCCTTCATAGGTGTGAGGCCCATAGTGGCCCTCTTCTGCCATTACTTCAGCATGCGGCTTCACGACAGTACAGAGCGGTCGGCATGCGTCTCCTTCATCGCGGTATAGAGCGGGAATGTGCTCTTGTAGTCCAGGAAGAAGGTGGAAGGCTTCAGGCACCACTGGGTCTTCATGGATGTCCTGGGAGCTGTCCCGTGCCTGGAGCTCCTAACAGAGCTGCCCGAGAAGACCCTCATGTGGGGCTCCACGAAGCTCGCCGATCCCTGAGAGAGACCCGTCTTGGAGCGGATCTCCTCGGATATGGAGTCCAAGAAGCTATCTGGGTGATGATGGTGAAGGAGTTCCTGACACAGCAGCTGGCACTGCTCCAGGCGCACTCGAAGCCCATGTGGGAGTACGAGGGCATGGAGGACGGCATCAGGCTCCAACCCACCAGCCTGACAAGCGAGGAGCAGGACAAGGCCCTAAACACCCTGCTCTTCAACAATCCCAAGGATCTCCCTGAGGCCCACGCCCCGCTGTACCACCGCGATGATGGGGGGGCTAGCCACCGCCATTCCGACCTTCGACGAGTTGGGGCTCATGCTGCCTGAGCACCTGAGTCCTCTCGTGTCGGTGTCCTTTGGCGACACCAGTGGCAAGGAGGATTGGGAGGAGACCGAGGATGACTTCAGAGAGGTGTCCCCCCATAGCAAAGCAATCTCCTCTGCAACCTTGAGGACGACGATGACACCGACGAGCTCCCAGCCGCAGACTCTCAGCGCTCGCCAGGGTCCTCGGGAGGCCATGGCCTACCCCCAAACCACTTGAGCGTCTCGACAGGTGACCATGAAGAAGCATGCGGCTGCGTCTCCTCCAAAGTACTCCCCACGCTCCAGCTAGGCGACCGAGACGCCGGTCTCGTCCCTGCCTGATCTGCAGCCGAAAGGCGGGGAGGTCGCCGCTGGGGCATAGATGGCCTCTTCGGCCGTGGTCGTCGAGGGCGACCTCCTCACCCATTCGAGTGGCAGCACCACACCGGGGCTCATCGAGGAGCACGCTGCTCGCCTCTTGGGCATGGCCAAGACCATGCCAAAGGGAAGCGGTGGCATTCCGACCAGCGCCAAAGTGGAGAAGAAGAGGAAGTGGATGCGCGCGAGGAGTAAGTAACCTTCTTCACCTCTGGTTGATAATGAATTGTGCATGTGCTCATGGCCCTTCTCCTCTCAATGGTCAGGGTCGACGACGTGCCGAAGAGGAAGAAGGGGAGCACTGATCCGAAGGACACCCTTGTCCTGGGAGCACCGTCAGCCTTGGGCCGTGGTCATGGCGAACGTGGAAGCGCACTATGCTAGCCCAATGCATCGCTTGGGAGACCGGTCGCCGGGGGCGCAGTGGCTCACGAGGCGGCGCTCCCTATCGCGTCCGTGGCAACCCCAACGCTGGTGGAGGGGGGACATCTCGCCACCTTTTGGTGGAATCCATTCCTGAGGATGCAGTGATGCAGCCTCAGGAGGAGCCAGCCCCCGCGGGCCAACTGGCTGTGAAGTCATTCACGCTCGTGGTGCCTGAGGAGAACCTGGAGCCTCCAATGCCCCAATTCATCCACGCCGCTGCTCACTTGGTCACGGTGCCCACTGATGCACCGGTGCCGCCTCCTAGTCATGCTCTTGCGCTCGTGCACTGCGGCCCTCTGATTAGCCCTGGGGCCTTGGATGAGGCCTACACCACGCTTGTCCAGATCCAGGCCGACCTCCAAGATATCGATAGGTGCCTCATGAGGGAGTGCCTGGGACTCATTTCTGGTGTCTCCAGGCCCAGGCATCCACCAAGACGGCTTGGGGTCGGGCTAAGGCTGCCATCGCGGAGAGCAAGAAGGAGGCCGTCGAAGCCAGGGCGGCCCAAGACGCGGCGCTGGCCGAAGCAGTGTCTGCCGCGAAGCTCTGCGGCGATGCGAAGGCCAACCTAAAGGCCTTTCGGGAGAAGCAAACCGTGCACGTGCAATGAGTCCACGAGCAGGAGGAGGACCTCAAGGCCCACGAGACGAAGATCGCCAATCGCGACTCTGCGCTGTCCTAGGTGGCTACTGACCAAGCCGGGGAAAGCAAGCGCCTAGCCAAGCTGAAGGAGGAGGTGGTAGAAGCCCAGATGTCCCACGCCCGGCGCGCCTTTGAGACGATAGCCCAGCTAGATGCCAGGAGAAGACCCTCTCCGCTTCTGAGTAGAAGGCAACCACGAAGCGCGATGCCTTCCGCTCCATCGAACACACGCTTCGCGAGGTGCTGTGCTCCATCTGTAGGGGAGGATTTAGGGATCCCTTGGCGACTCCTAAGGGCGGCTACACAGGGCTCTCCTCCAAGCCTGCTGAGGTGCTCAAAGGTGCTGCCACCAGGGTGGACACCATCTTGGAGGACGAGTGCCGCAACCTTCTCACCACGGCCGCGACGCGTGTCTTCAGCGAGATCTACGTCCGCGAGCCTGACTTTGGCTTCGACTAGGTGATCGTCCCGGTTGCCCCTGAGTCCCACGTCACTACAGAGGCGGCCGTGAAGGATGTTGTGGAAGCATTGGTGGAGAAATTAACCTGCGTCCCTACCGCCAAGCCCCGGGCGGTGAAGGCAAACAATGGTGACGACGGCGTCAGCAATGTTGA
The DNA here is from genome assembly GCA_022496015.1 of Hordeum marinum. Taxonomy (NCBI): domain Eukaryota; kingdom Viridiplantae; phylum Streptophyta; class Magnoliopsida; order Poales; family Poaceae; genus Hordeum; species Hordeum marinum. The sequence goes on from CM039672.1 coordinate 221,370,528, forward strand.
CGATGAGCTCGGCATGACTGGGACGATCGACGACGATGGCCATGGCGGTAATGCCCCTCTTCCTGGATTTTAACCTGTGACATTTACTGTGCCTGGCGAAGGCGTAAGACTTGTTTGAATTTGTAAAACATTCAGTGCTTGTAATAATTGTTTGAATTTTGTGATTTCCTTTCATGCTATGTTTCCTTCTTGCTTGCCTTTGTGCTTTGCATCGGCAAGGCCCAATCACGCGCATACCTCGACTATTCTTGGGTGCCCGGTTCGCCAAGATGAGACCAAGGGCAAGGGGCTACATGACTAGTGAGGCCCGTGAGTCGTGATGCTCAGGGGTCCCCTTTGACGTGCGAGCAGCACTCATGAAGGAAACATGGCAATGACAAGGCTGATTTGGAGCACGTTAGTGCTCTGCGTCGGAAGGGACCAATCCCGCGCATACCTCGACAGCCGTTGGGGTGTCCGGATTGCCAGGACAACACAAAGGGGCAAGGGCTACATGACCAGTGAGTCCCCTGAGTCGCGATGCTTAGGGGTCCCCCTTGACGTGCGAGCAACACTTGTGAGGTGAATTTGGAGCTCCATACCTTTCCTCGCCAGCTTTTGCCTGGGACGGACGTGAGAAGACCATGTACTAAGGACCTGGTGAGGTGGCGCATGCCAGGCCTAACCTAAGCATAGCCCCCGGCCAGCCCCCTCGCGCCTGCATCCCAGGGGAACGCTACGTGACAGGGACATGCGCAGAGCCGAGAGGCCATCCTGAGGTTAGTGCAACCGCTAGAGCGCCCTAAGTTGTTTATCCCCCAACACGGAGCATGGGGCTTACACTGTGCATGGGCATAGCCGTTGAGTGATAGTGTCGTCCGCCAGTGTGGATCCTGGGGCTTCCACTTGGGCATGGGAAGGGAGCTCTCTATTAGAGTCTTCAGGTGTGTACAACCCAATTCATTCGTACGCGTGACTGGCAAGGCAAGACTGGAGGAGGTGTATCTGGGCACCCATGAGCCAGTGCAGGATTCACGAGGCCCTACCTCAAAGGCGGGTTGCGCCTGAATTTTTAAAGAGCGAGGCTCGCTTGCAAAACCTGTGGGATGGGGGCAATCTGCGTCGAATGAATCTCCGGAGTCCGTCGCATGAGAAGGCCAAACACCAAGGACCCCAGGAGATGACGTGAATGGGGCCGGGCCACCAGACAGAGCTCAGTCGTTGGGTTTATCGACGCTGCAAGGACGGACCCAAGCATAGACATCGTGCCTAGTCTTCTTATGCAAAAACCGAGGAAAGACACCCAGCGTGTGGCTCCCGCGACGACGAAGCATCGAACGGCAGTTGTACAAACCGTCTTGCATGCCTTGACTCACCTACGCTCGATTACCTCACATCAGGACAAGCACCAAGGACCTCAGGAGGTGACGTGGATGGGACTAGCCCGCGAGATAGAGCTCGGTCGCTTGGATTTATCAACGCTGCAGGGACGGTCCCAAGCATAAACGTCGTGCGAACCCTTAATCATGAGGCGGTCGAGGGTGGCATTGTTAGGGCACAACGACATTCATGGTGACAAAGCACCAGGCATGTAGTTGCAATACTTAGGGAATTTATAAAATGCAGAATCAGTCTGACGCATGTGCAAAACGATACAGCAACGGGGCTGGCCCTAATAACTTGAGGATGATGCAGCCCGAGGGGCACCCTCAATTGAACAAACCAAAAAAGCACCTCATAACGGCGCTGTTGAAGCGTTGGAGTAGTTCTCGAAGCTTGATCCTCACGAGCCTGAGGATTCTGGAGGCTCGAGGGGCCCGTGAGGCCTAGAGGGCTCACGAGGGTCCGGGACCTCCTGAAGGATCATGCGGTGTTGGGCCTCATGAGACGCGTGCACGGTCTGCATGAGGCGCTGGTACGTAGCGTCCGCGTTAACGAGGCCAAAGGGCATGTAGACATAGCTGCAGGGGTAGCCCCCACTGCATCTGCCACGCGATGGCCATGAGAGGCCCTGTGATGCGGCCCTTGTCGATGTCAAAACCGGCAGATCTCGGGTAGGGGGTCCCGAACTATGAGACTAGGATCGACGGTAACAGGAGACGAAGGGGACATGAGTTTACCCAGGTTCGGGCCCCCCTACAGAGGTAATACCCTACGTCCTGCTTGATTGTGTTGATGGTGTAAGGGGTTATAGAGTTGATCTACCTCAAGATCGTATGTCTAACCCTAGAGGAGTTGTTCTATCTCTATGCCCTAAAACCCTCTGGCTTATATAGATGTCGAGGGTGCCCTTAGCTTACACATGGTCAGTAACATGCCAAAGAGATAACTTGCCTAACTACAGATAATAACTTGGAGAATATGTCTGGACTCCATGAAGCTTCCATCATGGCACAGATGGTCCTCGACCCTCCGATTCTTGCCATGCGGCCCATACAGTCCGGCCCTTGAATAGTGGTCGGCTATCCGAGGACCCCTTATTCTAGGACTCCCTCAGTAGCCCTGGACTGGCCTTCAATGCCAATATATATTCGGTTGATTCCCTCACGCGTTGTCTTCGGCTTGCGAGGCGAGTCCCTCATCCTTCTCTGTTCGACATCCGACCAGTCTTTGGTAAGATCCCAATCGTCGCGGGCGCAGGTCATTATAATAACTACACAAGTTCGATTTTCGCACGTCGTGGGGAGGTGAGTGGTCATCATTTTTTACAATCCTACCCCTCCACCACAGAGGCACCAACCCATTTAACCAAACAAAGTTGTGATTCAAACCACATATTCTTCCTCCCTATCGCCAGAAACCCCCAGCGGAAGCTCTACGCACAACATGGCTAACGCTCCCAGGTCCTCAAGGCGCCCTTACGGCCAATGCCCAGGCGACTAGACCAGTTGTTCCATCACACTTTTGCGGCTCCGTAATCTGGAGACCAGGGGATATCTCCCATCATCAGATCTGGCGGCAACCCGTGTTGGTCTACTCGCTTATGGCGATGAGGTCTTCAACGAGCGCTTCACCAATCCAAACAAAGGGGAGCACATTTGCTTCGTTCCATTCCTCCTCCGAGGCCTTGGATTTCCAATCCACCCATTCTTGAGGGGGTTACTGGAGTTCTATGGAATTCAACTCCACCATCTCACCCCGGGGTCGATCCTGCACATCTCGGGTTTTGTTGCCCTACGTGAGATGTTCTTAGGGTGCGAAGCTCACTTTCATCTATGGAGTAAATATTTCTACCTCGTCCCCCGAGCTCGGGACAAGGCCATCTTAGAGGTCGGCGGAGTCGAAGTATGCCGCATAGCGGGTACGGGGTACCCTAATGGCACGCCAAAGAAATCCGAAGAATGGACTTCGGAGTGGTTCCATATTGAAGACGTCCCCCTGTTTGAGCCAACTCGGAGAGGTCTTCCTGAATACTCCGACCTTCTCCCGAAGAAAAGGTACAACTGGCCACCCAAGGACTCATCTCAGGAGGAGAGCGCCAAAGTGCAATGCCTTGCCACGCAAGTGCGGATGCTTGCCCATCATCAGATGACCATGATCGATGTCATGGCCACCACTATCTCTCGGTGCGTGCAACCCCTCCAACATAGCGTGCACCCCTTATGGTGATACGATGGGACAAGCGATGCCATGCATTCGCGAAGACTATCTCCCGCCAATCCAGTAGCGCTGACCGCCGCACTCGTTGATCTGTACAAAGGAGAGGAGGAAGACTTCATCCGGTGATCAAGCAAGGAAGGGTATTCGGCTCACAATCCAATCGAACAGGTATGCCTTCCTTTTTTAATCATGAAATAGTTTAGGACTTCATTTCCGCATTCTTATTTGACCGAGGCCTTGGCGTGAATAGGAATGGAGGAGCTCCATCGAGACAGTCAACTGCCCGGCTCCTCAGCCAGAGAATCCTTCATGTGACAATGATCCGGGCTTCAACAAGGACCCATATCTCCTTATGGATTTCGAGAACAGAGTCTATCATCAGGACAACATTGTCTAGACCCCGGTGGTAATCATAGACGATTACCCCGAGTCATTCTCCATTCCGTCCATGGGCAAGAAGAAAAACTCCTCCCGAAAGAGGCCTGCTACCAAGAGCGCCCCGAACGCACCGGTCTGATCCCCCAAGCGTCGCCGGTCCTAGCCCCCAAGCATTGCTGATCAGCACGTCTTGCGCTAGCAGCTGAAGCCGCAGATGAGTCAGAGGCCGGCCGGGCTCCTGCAAAGGAGTCGGACATGCGGACGAATCCACCCGTCCGCACATCCCATAGGTTCACTGTTGGGATATCCGTTTTATCGTTATACTCAGAAAAATCTTGTAGTCGCTTGTTCTTTACCTAGGCAAAACACCCAATCTTCACCTACCGAGGGGGCTGCCCGGATGTCAGGAGATGCCTAAAGCTCTCGGGCCACTGTCCATGCGGCTTCCGCTACGGAAGCCCCCATGGCCGAACCGAGGACCGTCGAATCTGGTGACGGAGTTTTCGTCACCAAATCGGAAGTGGATGGTGCCATGCATCATCGGCACCGATGGGAGGCCATGCGGCACCCAGTTTTCCCCAACGAGGAGTTTGGCACCCTACGCTTCGCGGATGCACACCTCGGGGCTGCCCGAGCTGGATTCGGTGAAGCTATGAAGCTGATAACAACCAGTATTCAGGTAAGGGATTCGATTTTGTAGAGTCGGTATACTTGTATAAGCCTGGTACCCTCGAGCCTTAATTTGATTTGGAAAAAATGAATTAAGGATCTCACAACTGTTTGACTGCTAACGCGGGCCTCAAAGCAACAGTCCGAGCAATTGGCCAAGGCCCTCGAGGAGAGTCGCGCGGAGGTGCAGTCCGTAATGGCCGAACTAGCACAAGTGAAAAGTTTCACGCGAGAGGCCCATGGTAAGTGTGATTTTATTGCGAGTCAATAGGACATATGGATTCCATGCCTGACATATGGATTCCGTGTAGCAGCTGAATCAATAGGACATATGGAAAGGCAGATGGAAGAAGCCCGGGATTCACAAAGGTATGCAGAATCCCAACAGGAAGCCGGCTGTCTGGTTATACAAAAACAGGCCGATGAAATAAAGAGTTTGAAGACTCAATTGACCCAAGCTCAAGAAGAAAATCAAAATCTTTGGAGGGGCGTATTCGGTAAATACAACTCCGCTATGAGTAAGTATGTCTGATGTATAGAATGATAATAATCGCAATTGTTGTCTTGTGTATAGGTCTCCTGACTGGACATCCTGAAGAGGAGATCGAATCGTTCTAAGGGGACCTGCTGAAGGAGCTGAGCGCACTCCACAAGCGCGTGCAAAAGGCCATGAATGGGATGGTGAAGGCGTTATGGCCCACCGAACAGCCACCTGAAGGGCTGGCTGCACTTGTGGATCGATTTAGGGGGGCTCGGTGTAGGTTGGAGCTGTGGAAGACTTCCGCCTATCGTGAAGGAGCACGGGAGGCATGGGCAATGATCAAGAGCCGTTTCACTAGACTTCACCCCGAGCATATGGCGCGGTTTGGTCCTGTAGGATCGGATGGAAAAGAAGTGCCACTCCGCCTGGTATATAACCAGGTGATGCCGCCTGGCTCTCGCAAGCAGACTGTCCCCTCTCCACAATAATCAATGATCTCGATTAGCTGCCGAACATCTAATTTGCATATACATGTGTAAAACAATCTGTGTTGTAAACTTTGTTTTAGACGGCCATCGGCTTCTCCCTCCCAGGCGAAGATCTCGGGAGTGTTCCTTCTTATTATTCCTTCGGCGAATAGCAAAATTGTATTCGAGGAACCAGGCAATCCGGCCATGTGGTGTGAACAGACAGACACAAAAACATATATGTTATATTATGACATAGCGTAAGAAACATCTTCCGATGAAAATAGTACCACTAACGACACCTTTCGCCAGGATTCTACGAAGAATGTAGATGGGAATCCGCATACTTGCGACTATGTGTCCTTTTGACATAAGAGACCCAAACAATAGAAAAAACAACGAGGGCCAGATACGGTGTTTCCGTCATAGCCGATCAATTGTCTACGTATGATAGCTAGCTTTCGGCTTCACCCTTCTAAGGTATGTGTCTAGATGACCCAGTCGTAACAATCACAGAGGTGCTCCCTTTACTCTCTAGCCGAACAAGCGGGAACTTAGAGAGTAACCACCAGAGCGAGGCAACCCAGCTTGGCAAAGTCTTAGTTGGAACTGATGCATATAATGGCTAAAACATGACAAAAGAAACAAGCGCGCACAAGAGGTGCGGGTGAAAATTGCCATAGAAAAGGATGGCTACTGAAAGCAGTCCCCACATGCTGTGTTCGGATGTAACACTCTATGGTGTATGCCGATGACCTTAGCACAGGATCGTTTTAGTCGAACATAGGAAGAAGAAAACTCGATCCTATCAAAACAGAAAAAAGGGAGGGAAAGGAATAAAAGGTGAAAATACAAGAAAAATGAAAAATGTAAAACGTGTGGGAATTATGGACAGGACCGGTCTATCCGTAGAAGCACTATAGGCGAGCCATGTTCCATGGGTTTGGTCAAGGCGATTATCTCATGAGTTCTGAAGACGATAGGCTCCTCCTACGAGTACTGCGTCGATGATGAAGGGGCCCTCCCACTTGGGGTTAAGTTTATGCTTCTGCTTCTCCGAGAGCCATAGGACGAGTTCACCTACATTGTATGCTTGTGCCCTAACCTCCCTACTTTGGTAGCGTCGCGCTTGCTACTGAAAAAGCACAGAGCGAGCCAGAGCTACGTTGCGTTCTCCCTCCAAGGCGTCCAGGTCATCCTGCCGATCCAACTCAGCTTCCTTTTCCTCATACATGTGCACTCATGGTGCGTCATAAATAATGTCGCAGGGGAGGACAGCCTCAGCCCCATAGACCATGAAGAACGATGTGAAGCCTGTTGATCTATTTGGGGTGGTACGTAGGCCCCATAGTATGGAGTCAAGCTCCTCAACCAAATGACAGTCGGACTCATAAAGAGTTCGGACCAATCGTGGCTTAATGCCGCTCATGATGAGACCATTGGCACGTTCGACTTGTCCATTGGCCTGCGGATGGTAGACTGATGCGTAATCGAGCTTAATGCCCATTTTCGTGCACCAGTCCTTGACCTCTTGGGCCGTAAAATTAGATCCATGATCCTTTATTATGCTCTGCGGTACACCGTAACGGTGTACTACGCCGGATATGAAGTCTATAACTGATCCGGACTTGGTTGATTTAACAGGCTTTGCCTCTATCCATTTGGTGAACTTGTCGACCATGACCAGTAGGTATTTGTTTTTCATGGTCCCCCATTTAAGGGGTCTGACCATGTCAAGCCCCCAGACTTCGAATGGCCAAGTGATCAGAATAGTCTGAAGAGCTGTTGGAGGCATGTGACTTTGATTTTGCGAAGAGTTGACACCCCACGAAGTGCTTGACAAGTGAATGTGCGTCCGTCCGAGTTGTGGGCTAGAAAAAACTAGCTCGGAAGGCCTTGCTGACTAAGGCTCTTGTCACGGCATGATGGCTGCCCATGCCTGCATGTATTTCGGCGAGAACTTCCCGCCCTTCTTCCTCGGATATGCACCGTTGTAGTACACCAGTTGTGCTTTCTTGTATAACACTCCCTCGTGAATCTTGTGGGCCTTGGTGCGCCGAACTATGCGTTGTGCCTCTATCTCGTCGTCGGGGAGTTCCTTTCGAAGAAGGTAGGCGAGGAAGGGCTCTATCCAAGGTGCAATTATTGCCATTACCTCATGAGCCGAAGGCGTTTTGTTCATTACAGAGCCGCCGACTATTTGGTCATCCGGTTCATTGACAAGGGGGACAACCGCGTCCGGTGTATTCAGGACGATGTCGTTGTCATCGTCCTGCCACATGACGGAAGGCTTAAAAAGCTGTTCCAGAAAAGTGTTCTTTGGGATAGGATCGCGCTTGGCTCCTATACAAGCCAATATGTTGGTGGTTTGGTTGTTGTCGCGAGCGACATGGTGGAATTCCATCCCCTCAAACCGAGTTGATATCTTGAGGACGGCGTTTCTGTCTACCGCCATCTTTGGATTTTTAGCGTCGAATTCGCCGTTGATTTGGGAGATGGCTAAGTTGGAGTCTCCCCATACCTCTAGTCGGCGTATACCCATTGATGCAACCATTCAGAGATCATGAAGGAGGGCCTCGTATTCGGCTACATTATTGGAGTTCGCATACATGATATGCAACATGTATCGCATGTTGTCGCCAGTGGGGGATGTGAGGATAACTCCAGCCCCCAGTCCTGCCAGGGTTTTGGAGCCGTCAAAGTACATTGTCCAATGGGAGTATGCACTATATTCCTTGGGGAGTTCGGCCTCCGTCCATTCAGCTAGAAAGTCCGCCAGCACCTGTGGTTTAATGGCACGGCATGGCTTGTAGGTTATTTCAAAGGGCAGGAGCTCAATGGAACATTTGGCAATGCGACCGGTGGCATCCCTGTTGTTGATTATATCGTTCAAGGGGACCTCCGATGCTACCATCACCGCGCACTCCTGGAAGTAGTGTCAGAGTTTCCTAGATGCCATGAATATTGTATAGGCAATTTTTTGATAATGTGGATATCTAGACTTGCGCTGCGTTAGCACCACTAACACATAGTATACCGGCTTTTGAGTCCAGAATTTATGCCCCTCCTCATCTTGTTCAATGATGAGCACTGCACTGACAACTTTGTTGGTGGCCGATAAGTATAACAACATGGGCTAACCGGCGCCTGGTGCCGTGAGTATGGGGTTGGTTGCCAGTATTGCTTTGATTTCTTCCAACGTAGCCGTTGCTTCATCGGCCCATTCAAAAGTGTTGGTCCATTTCAATAGCTTGTAGAGTGGCAGAGCCTTTTCTCCGAGGCGGGAGATAAAGCGGCTTAACGCTGCTATGCACCTGGATAGCCTCTAGACATGCTTCAGCTCCGTGGGGATTGCAAGCTCTGATAGAGCACGGATTTTAGCTGGATTTGTGTCTATTCCTCTATGGGAGACGATGAATCCAAGTAGCTTACCATAGGGAACTCCGAATACACATTTTTCCGGATTGAGCCATATATCATATTCGCGTAAATTAGCGAAAGTTTGACGCAAGTCGTCGATCAACTGGTCGATGTGTTTGGTTTTGATTACCACGTCATCCACGTATGTCTCGATGGTCTTGCCGACCTGTGTAGAGAGGCAGGTTTGGATCGTCCACTGGTATGTAGCCCCAGCATTTTTTAGCTCGAATGGCGTCGTGTTGAAGCAGAATGGCCCGTAAGGGAGATGAAAGCCATAGCAGCTTGATCGGATTCCTTCATTTTAATTTTATGGTATCCGGAGTAAGCATCGATGAAACATAATAGGTCGTGTCCGGTTGTGGCATCAATGATCTGGTCTATGCATGCTAAGGGGAAAGGGTCTTTGGGGCATGCTTTATTAAGGTCTTTAAAATCGACACATAGCCACCAAGACTTGCCTTTCTTAGGTACCATCACAAGGTTTGCTAGCCACTCGAGGTCTTTAATATCCCAAATAAACCCGGCCTCAAGCAGTTTGGCTAATTCTTCACCCATGGCCTGCCGTTTGGGTTCGGAGAAGCAGTAGAGAGTTTGTTTCACGGGCTTAAAGCCCGGAATAATGTTTAGGCTATGTTTGGCTAGCCGACGTGGGATTCCAGGCATATCGGAAGGATGCCAGGCAAAAATGTCCTAGTTCTCGTGGACGAAATACCACAAAGCTTTGTCCATAAGGGGATCAAGCCGGGCTCTAGTGGACGCTGTCTTATTGGGGTCTGTTGGATGCACCTGAAATTTAATGATTTCCTTTGCGGGTTTGAAGAATGTAGACTTGGGTCTTTTGTTAACGATCACATCGTCTCTATTGACTATCGACCGTAGAGTGGTCAACTCTTCGGCGGCGAAGGTTTTTTCTAGTGCCTCGAGGGCGACTGCTGCCGTTTTGTTTTTGGCCCGAAGGGCTATGTTTGGATCACAGGAGAACGTGATCACTCCGCTTGGTCCTGGCATTTTTAGTTTCATGTACCCGTAATGGGGTATAGCCTGAAACTTTGTGAAGGCGTCGCGTCCCAATAGGGTATGATAGCCACTTCGGAAGGGGACGATATGGAAGAGAATTTCTTCAGATCGGTAGTTTTCGGGTGTGTCGAACACCACGTCCAGGATGATACATCCAGAACAAAGTGCCTCCTTTCGTGGGATAATTCCCCAAAATATTGTGTTGCTATGTTTGATGCGCGATTGGTCGAACTGCATTTTTTCTAGAGTGGCCTCGTATATGAGGTTAAGACCACTGCCACCGTCCATTAGGACCTTATGTGGCCTTTATCCATCAATTATGGGATTCAAGACTAGAGCAGCCGGTGAATGACCGGAAAGAGTGGGCGGCCGATCAATGTCCTCGAAAGTAATCGGTACGTCTGCCCATGGGCTAGTGGCTGCCACGTGGTAGACTTGCTCATGCTCCTTAGGAGCTCTCTTGCACCTGTTCCTTGAGGGGAAGATTTTGTAGACAGTCAAGACTTCAGCATTAAATCCAGGTTGCGAATAAGAACGTCTACTCGACAGAGGTGTGTCGAGGATGGCCTCCCCACTTTTTGCAACTTGCCTGATGACCTAGTAAGCTCGAAGGCTATGCGTTGGGTTCGCATTTAGTAATATGGAATGTATGGGGAAGGGTTTATCCAAAAGCCCATCGAGGACAGTGCAGGCCCCCGAAAGGGGCTTGTTTCTTTTTTCGACGGGTTCATACCTGGCCAGCCGGTTTGGAGGTGTCCCCTTTTTGCAAGATCCTCTAGGGTGTTTGGAGGATTTTGATTCCGAGAACAGCCGCTCAGATTGCCAAACACTCTGCATGGCACAGTACTTCTGTACCAATTCGGATAGCTTGGAGAAATCGCTTATGCGTCGGCGGGCTAGGGCGTTGAGAATACCCTCGTCATGGCAATTGTGAATGAAAATTTCCGTTAAATCTTGGTCACTGAGACCTTTTACTCTGCTCCTAGCGAGTAGGAGTCCTTCCCAAAAGTGGTGGATTGATTCTCCTCAGAGTTGTTTTATGTCTTGGAAGTCCATAGATATGGGCTTCAATGAAAAACTGGGATTATCATCCTAGGCGGTGGGTGGGCAAAAACTGGATTCTACATCGCGTTGAGTATTCGGGAATACAAACTCCAAATTGTGGCATAGATCTAGGACCGATGATGGTCCGATTTTGAGGCAATCCCCGACACCTGGCTCGTCTACATAGCCTTGGTAATCAGAGACCGGGGAGTACACCGTTTTCAATTCAGGCTGTCGGGACGAATCCGCAGCCGGACACTCGATAGTAGCGACAAGGTGGGTGCCAGGAGGGACGTGAATCTCACTATCATCGGGTTTAATCCCAAGTTCATCATAGATCACAACCTAGTCATCCAGTATATGCATTGCTTCGAGCCGATCGAACAATTCATTTAAGAACAAAGCGATGGCAGGGTGTGTGTCGCTGATACGAGTGGATTCGTCAAGTGGTGTGACGGTTCTAGAGTCACGCCGAAGCGGATATATGTTTCGTTCCCCCACGGAACCTGATGACTCGGACGTCAAAGCATCCGGACTTGCAGGCCTCTCTTTGAAGGTTGAGGGTTCCATTGTAGCGAGTATCCCCCGTGAATCAGCCACGAACTCTAGGGTTCCAAACTTGATACTCTAATTCGGGGGAAACCTTCCGATCTGGCCATTACAGTTGATCGGGTTGGCATGCAACAAGAGGTCGTTGCCAATGAAACTCTGATCGGAGGTGAAAGTCCCCTCGAGGCAGATCTTTCCACCTGCGACGAGGTGAGCCATTGATGCCCTCGGCGCTCATAGTGGAACTCTCAATGAACGCGCCAATGTCGGTGTCAAAACCGGTGGAGCTCAGGTAGGGGGTCCCGAACTATGAGACTAGGATCGACGGTAACAGGAAACGAAGGGGACACGAGTTTACCCAGGTTTGGGCCTTCCTATGGAGGTAATACCCTACGTCCTGCTTGATTGTGTTAATGGTGTAAGGGATTGCAGAGTTGATCTACCTCGAGATCCTATGTCTAACCCTAGATGAGTTGTTCTATCTCTACGCCCTAAAACCCTCCGGCTTATATAGATGCCCGGGGTGCCCTTAGCTTACACATGGTCGGTAACATGCCGAAGAGATAACTTTCCTAACTACAGCTAATAACTTGGAGAATACGTATGGACTCCATGAAGCTTCCATCCTAGCAAAGATGGTCCTCGACCCTCCAATTCTTGCCTTGTGGCCCATACAGTCTGGTCCATGAACAGTGGTCGGCTATCCGAGGACCCCTTAATCCAGGACTCCCTCAGCCATGTTGAGGCCCGGGATGTTGACGTAGATGCACAACCTACCGCCCACGTCAGGGACGACAGACACACTGGATGGCCTAGGGCGACACTCGCCACTCATGGCATGCGCCTCCTGAAGCTCCTTCATCGCGTTGGTGATGAACTCCCATGCTCCTGGCGCCTTGCTCCTTGCTCCTTGCTGGTGGGGACGTGTGTCGAAGCATGCCTCCAAGTGGTGCCCGACCACCTCCCTCATCGCATCGGTTAGGTCGGAAGCTCTCCAGGTGGAAGCCCTCGAGCCCACCCTGAGGGAGGCGTCAGGGGCGCCTTCCTATGCGGGAGGGAGAGGTGCCCCAGCAGTAGACGCAGGGCCTGAGACGCCAGCCATGGGGTTCCTAGTCCCTTGTTGGCTCTTGGGGAGGAGATTCTTCTTCTTCTTGCGAGTGTCCTCGTGAGGCAAGATGTCGCCCTCATCGTCAGAGTTTTCGGCCGCCGCGGCTTGGTAGGCGCGTTCGAGGGAGAAGACTGCATCCTTCTCATCGCAGGCGACCGTGATGATTTTGTTGCACCCTGGCATCTTGAGGACGTTGTAGCCATGGTGGGTTGCCCCCATGAACTTGGCGATGGCAGGGTACCCTAAGGATGGCGTTGTATGGGAGGCCGATGTGGGCGACGTCGAAGTCAATGAGCTCGGTGTGGTAGTTATCGCGCTTGCCAAAGGTGACCAGGAGACGCACTTGCCCCAGGGGTATGGTGGAGCCATCGATCACTCATGAGAAGGGCTTGGCCGGCATGAGCTGATCATAGGGCAACTGAAGCGTCTCGAACGTCTCAACACAGAGGACGTTAAGTCCAGTGCCACCATCGATGAGGGTCTTGGTGACAAGGACGTTGTTGATAGTGGGTGTGCACAACAAGGGGAGCGCGCCTGCCGCAGCTGAGCACTTGAGGTGATCCTTGTAGTCGAAGGTAATGGCGCACTGCAACCACCTAAGGGGACGCGAGGCCTTAAGCCTCGGGAGGGCCTCGAGCCTCAGTAATGACGCACTGCTTGAATATGTGGTTGGCGGCTGGGGCCTGAGCACCACCCAGGATGTAGGCGATTGCACGGGGCTCCTCGATGCCCCTAACCCCATTATCTTGTCTGTTATTGTCATTTCTCCTTGGCGGCGATGGCAGCGGAGGGAGGCTGGCCTTGCCCTGAGGACGGACCCCTCAGGGCTAGTCGCGCCAGGGTCAGTCGCGAGGTTTGTCACGCCAGCAGTCCTCGCGGTTGTCCCGGCGGCCTCCGCTACGGCCCCCTCCATGGCCATATCCACAGTTGCCATGATAGGGGCGGCGGACGAGGTGCTCATTGCGGAGTTCCCTGAGCTCCGGACAGTCATTGGTGTTGTGGGTGTTGGTGTAGTGGAAGATGCAGAATGGGCGGTTGGCCCTAGGGGGCTCTTCCTGGTCACGACCGTGCTTCGTCTCGGGCTCGGCTGCCAGCACTGCGGGGCCCTTATGTTTCACCTCCTTAGCCTTGGCCTTCTTGTCTTCAGGGTCTGCCTATGGAAGCTCGCAGAGGGAAAGGTGGCCCTCCTTGGCCTTTGCGCACTTGTTCTCCAGGTTGAACATCTCTAGAGCTAAGCATATATCGTCATGGATGGCGAGCTCCTCTCTCTTCTTGAGTTCCCTGACGCCATTGATGAATGTCGATATGCTGGACTCATCCGATGCCTTCAGGATCTTGAGGCGGACGCTCGTGAAGCGATGTATGTACTTGTGCGGGGTCTTACCCGTTTGCTACCTCACGCGCCACAGGTCGCTCACCGCAGGGGGTAGTCCCAGGTGCCCTGGAAGTAGGCGATGAAGCACTCGCGAAGTTCATCCCAGGAGGAGATCGACCCTTTCGGGAGGTTGAGGAGCCACGAGCATGCACCATCCTTCAAAGCCATGGGGAACCAGTTCGCCATGAATTTGTCGCCACAGCTTGCTGCCTCGATGCTTAGCGAGTAGAGCTAGAGGAACTCCATGGGGTCAAGGGTGTCGTCGGCATGGGGGCAGGTCTAGCTTGAACTTGCCTAGCCAGATGACGTGGCGCAGCTCTGAGGTGAAGGCGTGGAAACCCTCTTCACTCTTAGGCATAGCGCGTGCGAGGTGAGCTCGGTCTTGGCGTCTGCCCACCATAGCCTCCAGCGGCGCACGGTCTTGATGTTGGCGCTACGGTGGATGGAGCGAACGTGCGTCACCTTGTGGCTGCGACACCACTTGGTAGCTTGCCTCGTCCCGTGGACGCGCCGGCACTCCACGTGGCGGGTCGCGAGGGCACGCTTCGCGTCTGGGCTCGTAGTCGGCACTTTGCAGAGAAGGAGCAGGAGGTGCATCGTGAGCCACATCGCCTACCTGGGAGAGCGGGGGACGGAGCGAGTGAGAGGGTGCAGGGGCGTCGCCTGTGGCGTTGACGAGCTCGGAGATGCGACCAAGCCAGTCGTCGTAGCAATCATTGGCGAGGCGATAATTTAGCAGCTCACGTGCCATGAGCAGTGCGGCCTGCATGTTCGCTGGTCCATGGTGTGCATGGGAGGAAAACATCGTGGCGGGAGTGGGGGGCGGAGTAGCAGTGTAGCCGTGACGCCGCACGGAGGGTGGCAGCGACGGGTCCTGCTACTCGTGAGCAGTTGGGTCCGTGGTGATGTTGGCTGCAGGAGAGATGGAGCAGCATGGAACGCCACGGCCCAAGGGCATCGTTTGGTTGACACGAGCAGCCCGGTGCTCGGCGCAAACTCGGCGGGCGTTGGCCATGGGAGCAACGAAGCGGAGACGAAGTGGAGCCGGAGGAAGATTACGACACGCCCCTACCTGGCGTGCCAAATGTCGGAATCGGGGCTCTGCGGATCCAACAAGATTCGAACTCTGGGGCGTGTGCGAAGATCCTAACCAGCTCAAGGTCTCAAGATCGTCACCCTATGGCCAAGCCTCATCCGGTGCATGCAACCAGGGAAGGAGATGAACACATAGAGTTAACGAGGTTCGGGTCACCTTGCGGTGTAAAACCATACTCCTGCTTTTGGTGGACTGGCCTCACGAGGAGGTTGGGGATGAACTAGTATAGTGGTTGAGCGACCTCGCGAGGGCTCTTGGTAGGGATGAACTGAACTCTGTCTCTATGGTGGAAGCTAGTCCCTATTTGTAGTGGCTTCCGTCCTCTTCCCTTATCGCACAGGCGGGAAGGGATCCCACAACGGCCAAATTTGAAAGAGGGAAGGAGGTACATCCTATCCTGACTAAAGGTGGTCTTCGCCTGCAAAGATTCTGGGTGTGACGCAGTGGTGGGCTCGGCGGTGACATCCGTCCTACCGAGCTCGTGGTCTTGGTCTTATTGCACTGGAAGGGAAACCTTTGGGGTATTCCTTGGGAACCCGTGTTCATCCTTGTCTCCTTAGCACGAAAGAGGAAATTGTCCTCCTCTGCGCCCGCTGGCGCCCGCCTGACTTCAGTCGTCACGGTCCACATCATCTAGGCCTCACGAGGCCAGGTACCTGCATAGCAATCTCCGCTCCTCAGGAGGCAGCCTGGGGGATGCCACTCCTTTGGAGGTCTCAGCATTATTCGCGAGGCAGGGGCTCTCGCGAGGGCCTTGACTTGGCGGGGGGCTTGCCGTTGGGCCGTACCGGGCCTGTGCGGTGGGCCACACACTGGGTCGCAGGTAGGCAGGTCTAGGTACTCCCGGTCCCGGAAAGCCGACAAATGTGCTTGTCATGTGATTCATGATTCTCTCTTGCATGTTTCAACTTTTATTCCTATACGAGCATCATTGAAATCATCATGCCTAGCTAAAAGGCATTAAAGAAAATTGCTTGTTGGGAGACAACCCAACACTTTTACTTTCTGTTTTTTGTGTGTTAACATGATTAAGATACTGTAGTAATCATGTTTTTGTCTTTTATTTCAATAAAGTGCCAAGTAAAGCCTTTGGGATAGTGTGGAAACTTGTTTGTTTGATTCTATGCAAAAACAGAGAGTTATGCGTCCAGTATATGAATTATTTGATTTTACTGGAGCGTCAAACAATTCTGAAATTTTAATGAACAATTTCTATGCAAATTTTCTGTGTGTTACTAAAAGTTCAGAATTTTCGGAGTCACGGAAGTATGGTGTTCACTCAGATATTCACAAACTGTTCTGTTTATGACAAATTTTGTTTTGCATGCATAGTTTGCTTGTTTTAGTATTTCCATGGCTTATATTGAGTGATACAAATTATGGTAATGTTATTATTCATTAGTTATTATGTTAGAACAATTATGAATCTTGTCTTGACAGTACCTAAGTGAATGACCTATATTTACTATACTAACCCATCTCACGAAGTTCCGTCAAGTTTTGTGTGATTGAACTTTTCAAGTATTGGGTGAGATACCGATATGAGGTGAATAAGGAGAAGCAAGGACCTAAGCATGGGGATTCCCATGGCACCCCAAGGTAATATCAAACAAAGACTCAAGCGTCTAAGCTTGGGGATGCCCCGGAAGGCATCCCCTCTTTCGTCTCCAACATTAGTTGTACATCTTACTTAGAGCTATATTTTTATTCGTCACATAATATGTATTTTTCTTGGAGCATCATTTTATTTTGTTTTTCTATGTTAGATGTTATTTATAATCTTTTTTCAATAAAAATATCCAAGAAATGTCTTAAGATGCTTCCATTGCAAGTTTGATGTGTGTTGTATAAAAATAGAACCTTTTGCTGTAGTGCTTGAATTTTCATATTTTACTGGAACGTGTAAAGTTTCTGAAATTTTTATAAAGTATTTTCATATAAATTATTTACCACTTCCTAAATTTTCAGAATTGTTTGAGTTACATAAGTACACTGGTTTAATAGATTGCCACATACTGTTCTGTTTGGACAGATTGTTGTCATAATTTTGTTATCTACTTATCCTATAGTTTCCGTAGCCTATATGGGTAGATATAAATTATGGAAACAATATTAAGCAGTATATTATGTTTGAAAATTATTGTGCAACTTTCCTTGGAAGTACATGAAGTGTTGATTTGTTTTTATGTGTACTAACGTATCTCACGAGTTATTTTCAAGTTTTTGAGAATAAGTGAAATCATGATATGAGAGAATTGAAAGAGATACAAAAGCTCAAGCTTATGGATTCCCTAGGATCCCCAAGTAAATATTTCAATAAGTCTCAATCATCTAATCTTGGGGATGCTACACATCCCACCTCTCTTCATCAACAATTATCGGTTAGCCTATGTTGAGCCTAAATTTTTAGTTTTCCACATGACATGTGCTATTCTTGGAGTGTACTTTTGTTTAGTTTGTTGTTTTAATAAAATTATAAGATCCAAAAATATTTATTGAGAGAGAGAGAGTCCTCACATAGTTATTTAATTGTTTGGCTACTCATTTATCTTCAACTATATCTTTTGAGAGTAGTTTGATGTTTACTCTTGTGCTTCACTTATATCCTTTGAGTAAATTGTGAATCAATGAAATATCATAAATATGAAATTATCAGTGTCCTTTATGCTCAGTAATAGCTTCACACCTGGTTTATAAAGTAAAATCCATTGGAGTTTGACAATCATCAAATTGGTCATACAAGAATGATTAGTATAAGAACGAGAACTTTCACATACAAATATATTATCTTGGACATCTTCTATGATTGAAAATACCCATTAATTATTTTGAAACCTGAACAAATTAGTTGAAGTTGGACAAGCAAGACAACGTAATGAGTTATGGTTGTGTATATTATCATAGAAGTTATGTTGTTATGGAACCTCCAACATTTGGTGCTTGTTTAGAACCTTTTACTAGCCAAAAATTCGTACTAAGCAGATATACTACTTTTGCATCCAAATCCTTGAGCCAAGTTTCTTCCATGAGAGTCCACCATACCTACCTATATATGTTTTTCACTGCCATTCCAAGTAAATTTGCATGTGCCACCTCTAAAATTTCAAATAAACATCTGTTTTGTGTGCCTGGACCGCTCATGGAGCAACACGGGGTGGTTAGTATGTTCCATGTTAAGTAGGTTATTCTAATGATGAGTGTTGATTCACTCGTCCTTGCACAAGAGGGGCGGTATAATAGGGATTCCTAGTCCTAAGATAATAAAAATGCAAATGATTAAACAAAAATCCCCTAGGAATGTTGTTGGTATGGACGGTATCCGTGGATTGGGCTAGCCATGGAGTGTGTTTGTTGGTGGAGGGGGGAGTAAACCTTTACTTTTACCACTTGGGAACTGCCTCTAATATGTTTAACATGGAATATATTGATAACTCTTGGTCATAACATTGACAGGAAGGGTGCACCCCCAAAATTATATTTAGCTCTGATTTAAGCTTTGAGCTCTGGCACCTCTGCAAATCTCTGCTTCCCTCTGCGAAGGGCCTATCTTTTACCTGTCGGTATTTACTTTTATGCAAGAGTCAATACTATGCATTCTCATTTCAATCTCAATTATTCTCTAGTTGGAAAGCATCATGTGGTGGAGAAAGATCTAGGCACATATGGCCAGTCAAATGTATGTGATCATGACTTATTATTGTTGACAATTATCTCTATGATAAATGAGTTGGGAGGCGAAACATTAAGCCCCTATATTTCTATGTGTTCGATGGATGCCATTTGTTCTAAAAATTTGCTTTGAGTACTAGCAATCATAGAAGACTATATGATGATTGAGTATGTGGAGCTCTTACTTAGACTTTGTTAAGAATAAGTTGAATTGCAGTTGTTTGGTGACTAAGAACATAGGTTGTTAAGTTTCAAGAGAATTCATTGTTTGAACCATAACATGTGATTTTGTTGCTAATTTATCATGATGAGTTTTATGAGAAAGAGTTGTTGTTATGATGCTAGGAAAAGTGGTTGAAATTATCATTGATCAAACTTATGCACTATGCTAGCATTCACACTTCATAAATTATTTCCTTTATCATATACTTACTTGAGGACGAGTAGGAATTAAGCTTGGGGATGCTGATACGTCTCCAATGTATCTATAATTTATGAAGTATTCATGTCATATTCACTTATGTTTAAAATAATTTTATATGCTTTTTATGCACTTTATATCATTTATTTAGAACTAACCCGGACTAATGATGTTTCCAGCAGAACTACCGAGGTGTTGTTTTTTGTGCAGAAATAAAAGTTCTCCAAATGCAATGAAACTTTTTGATGATTTTTTTGGACCAAAAGAGGCACTAGAAGCTTTGTGGGAGGGCCAGAAGAGCCACGAGGAGGGAACAACACACCACCACACGCCAGCCCCCTCGGGCATGGGCTGGTGGGTTGTGCTCCCCTCGTGGCCCATCTTCGCGTGAAACCAATGCTCAAAAATCCTATATATTCAGAAACTACCAGAAATAACCCTAGACTCCTCGTTCCACTGCTGAAACTCTCTGCATCAGTGAAAAACCAATCTGGAGGCATTCCAGTACCCTGCCAAAGAGGGTAGATCATCTCTAGTGGCCATCTTCATCATCCCGCCCTACGATGAGGACGGAGTAGTCCACCCTCAGAGCTGACAACTTGTACCAGTAGCTATGTGTTCAATCTCCCTATCTCATGTTCTTGAGATGCACGATCTTCATGTATAGCGGGCTTTGTTAATATAGTTGGATCTTACGGTGTTTTCCCCTCTCTATCTTGTTGTGATGAATTGAGTTTTCCCTTTGAGATTTTTTATTATTGGATTGAATACTTTTGTGGATTTGAGAGCACTTGATGTATGTCTTGCATGCGGATACCCGTAGTGACATTGGGGTATTCAAGTAATTCACTTGATATAAGTTATGGCATCAACTTGCGGATTCCGGTGACCTTGGGGATATATGCATAGGGGTTGATTGCAAGTTTTCATACCATGTTCTCCGATAGAAATCTTGGGGCACTCTTTGAGGTTCTCTGTGTTGGATTGAGTATTATGAATCTGAAATTGTTTGATGTGTATCGTATAATTAACTCATGGATACTTGTGGTGACATTGGAGTATCTAGGTGACATTAGAGTTGGTTGATTCGTATCATATGTTGTTATTCTAGTTCGAACTCTTAGATATATTGATTGGAAAGGATAACTTGGTGTTATTTTAGTACGAACTCCTAGAAACATCAATCGGAAAGGATAACTTTAAGGTGGTTTCGTACCCCACAAATAATTTCTTCTTATGTTCTCCGCTAGATAAGAACTTTGGAGTGATTCTTCGTTGCACATTAAGGGAGGGTTATATGATCCAACTATATTAGCATTGTTGAGAGATTGCACTAGCGAAAGTACGGACCCTAGGACTTATTTCCGAGCATTTATACAATGTTTTGCCCGTGTTTACCACTTGTTATCTTAATGTTTTTTATATTTTCAGATTACAAAAACCTATATCTATCATCCATATTTCACTTGTATCACCATCTCTTCGCCGAACTAGTGCACCTATACAATATGCCATTGTATTGGGTGTGTTGGGGACACAAGAGATTACTTGTATTTGATTGCAGGGTTGTTTGAGAGAGACCATCTTCATCCTACACCTCCCACGGGTTGATAAACCTTAGGTCGTCCACTTGAGGAAAAATTTCTACTGTCCTAAAAAACTTTGTGCTTGGAGGCCCAACATGAGTCTACAAGAATAAAGTTGCGTAGTAGACATCAGTCATTCTCATGCTCACTATATCAGTCTCCTCATTACCGGTTTTGTTCTTCTTCCTCGTTGGCATGTTTCGCCATGCCTGTGACCTAGTCACCTTAGTATGGCTAGACGATGATGGATGTCGTCACACCGAGAGGTCCCTAAGAATATATATCCATCATCGGAGGAGCAAATCCCACACTTGAGCTATCTAGTTCCTTGTCAATCTTTTTGATGAACCCGTAAGTAGTCATTATGATCACCCTGTTATAGATGATGTTTGAGAAACCCCGAAGTCCATCGTATGATAAGAAGAAACCATGATACTCTGATGGTTTGAGGAACTTTAAGAATATGTTAACTTTCTTTGGTATAAAATTTGAGTTGTGCCGACATAATCTCAAAGTATAACAAACAAGTTTTGGATCGATTCAATATGATTGGTCTTCTCACATCATATTATCAAAGTTGTTTTAGGACTATCGTTACACTTAATGATAGCCTAAGATCCATAAAACATGATCAGAAATAACACTTGAGGTAGTCTTAGAGGATAGACTAGGAATACTATTTTACCATTTATCATTCCACACGTGCAAATGAGTTTTCACTGAATCACACATTCTCAAATCATAGAAGTTATAGCATAGAATACAAAATCTTAATTATCAACTTGGAAATATAATAATACAATATAATTGCCCCTTGGGCATGTTTCCAACAGGTGGGCACCGCCGCCTGCTAGTCATCCATCCGCTGATCCACGGGCCTCAGACCATACCCACCAAGACTAAGGCCTTCCAGCGATGAATCCTCTAGCGGAGGCATGTGGCAAGATTGCCTCGATTGACTACTAAGAGCAAGTATAATAGTGGGCTTATAGCCCGCTTACATGGCATTTTTGCCTATGTGGAGGAAAGAGAGATGAAAAAGTAAGGGGAGTAGGATCTCATGCAAGAGCCTAGCTATATGCGCATTCCTATGAAAATACAATAAATACAAATAAGGAGATAGAGAGAGGGTGCAAAAAAGTAGCACTCTTATAGCCAACCTTATAGCTAACCTTATTGTATGTGTGGATACAAGTGAGAGATATATGTGACATGGCAACGTCATATAGCCAGCAGTTGGCTATACTATTAACCATGCTCTAAGCAAGCAATGGTGGGATCCCAAGGCATGCAGTGGTGCAGCCTTCTAGGACGATATCTCACATTGTATGCTACAGGGATGATGGAGCAGGAACGACGTGGCCAAGGCTTGTCATGTCTTGGTGGCATCATCACTATGATACTCTATCACACTAGTTTGGTAGTATGTGTGGTCAAGATACTGAATCCACTAACGACGTCTGACTATGTGTGTTTTGTGGCAGTTCATGTTAACTTGGCTTGGCGTTGGTTATGTGGTCATTTCCATGTCACGAATTTGCACATGGGGTTAGTATCTAGGCATGTATGGTATGGAACGGCCTAAATTCCAATTTCCCATGATCATGGAGTGTGGGCATAATTCCTTATGTAGCATCATCTTGTTTGAAAAGTGGTGGTGGTAGTCGATATTTCTCCAACGTATCTACTTACCCAATCACTTTTGCTCTTGTTTTTGACTCTAATTTGCATGATTTTCATGAAACTAACACGGATTGACGATGTTTTCACTAGAACTATCTGGCTGTTATTTTGTGCAGAAACAAAAGTTCTCGGAATTGTGCGAAACTTCACGGAGATTTTTGTGTGGAATATATAGAAAATACTGTTGTAGTGATCTACTAGAGGGGGCCACCAGTAGCCCACAAGGCAAGGGGCACGCCAACCCCCTAGGGCCTTCATAACCCACAAGTGTGGATCATTTGTAGCCTTTTTCGATAAGTAAGAGTGTCGAACCCAACGAGGATCTAAATGTAGAATTAATACTCTCTCAAGTTCTATTGACCACCGATAAAACTCTATGCACGCTAACGCTCACTTTACCTAGAACAAGTATGAAACAACTTTGGGGGAATAAAACTAGAAGTACTTTGTAGTTGTTAAGATAGTTTTGCAAGAAAATAAATAACAAGTAAAAAAAGTTAGGGGATGTTAAGATAAAGATCAATAAAGTAAATTATTTAGTAGAAAACTTTTTGTGTAACACAAGAGAAAGATTTGTCCCTAGGCAATCGATAACTAGACAGGTATCATTGTTGCAGTTTTATATGAGGGAGAGGCATATGCTAACATATTTTCCATACTTGGATCATATGCACTTATGATTGGAATTCTAGAAAGCGTCCACAACTACTAGAAATTCATTAAGGTAAACCCAACCATAACATTAACACATCAAGTCCCCTTTATCCCATACGTAAACAATCCCCTTACTCGGGTGTAAGCTTATGTCACTCTAGCCATCCACTATAAGTGAATCATAAACATATTGCAAACCCTACAGCGGTATTCCTTCATGTGTTCACCTCACAGAAGGCACCTTAGGACAGCACTAAAATAGAACATACAACTCAAACCAATCACAATCATTAATCAACCCATAGGACAAAAAAACTACTCAAACATCATAGGATAGCCACACATCATTGGATAATAATATATAGCATTAAGCACCATGTTCAAGTAGAGATTACAGTGGGGAAGAGAGGTCTTACACCGCTACATAGAGAGAGAGAGTTGATGGTGACGACGGCAAAGTTGTTGGTGTAGATTTTCCTCATGATGGATGCGCCGACGGCGCTCCGGTGCCACCTGGAGAGAGGGGAGAGAGCCCACTCCTTCTTCTTCTTCATTGGCCTCCTTCCTAGGTGGGAAGAGAGTTTCCCCTATCGTGCATGGCAGCCATGGCTCCCGAAGGGTAGGAGCCCCTCCGAGATTGGATCTCTCTCCCTCTTTCTCTTCCGTTTTCGCGATTGTTTTCTGATCCCTTCACCGATTCTTAAATATCCGGAGATCCAAAACTCCAATCGGGCTAAAATTTTGAGGGGATTTTTATCGCGAAAATATCTTTCTTGCGAAGGAAGGAGATCCCCAACCGACTTAAGGGGGAGGCACTATGTTGTAAATATGCCCTAGAGGCCATAATAAATTAGTTATTATCATATTTCCTTGTTCATGATAATCGTTTATTATCCATGCTATAATTGTATTGATCGGAGACTTAGATGCATGTGTGGATACATAGACAAAACCATGTCCCTAGTATGCCTCTAATAGGCTAGCTCGTTGATCAAAGATGGTTAAGGTTTCCTAGCCATGGACATGAGATGTCATTTGATAACGGGATCACATCATTAGGAGAATGGTGTGATGGACAAGACCCAAACTACAAACGTAGCATATGATCGTGTCAGTTTATTGCTACTATTTTCTGCATGTCAAGTATATGTTCCTATGACCATGAGATCATGAAACTCACTGACACCGGAGGAGTGCCTTGTGTGTATCAAACGTCGCAACGTAACTGGGTGACTATAAAGGTACTCTACAGGTATCTTCGAGGGTGTTTGTTGAGTTGGCATGGATCAAGACTGGGATTTGTTACTCCGTGTGACGGAGAGGTATCTCAGGGCCCACTTGGTAATACAACATCATAATAAGCCTTGCAAGCAATGTGACTAAGTGTTAGTTACGGGATCTTGTATTACGGAACGAGTAAAGAGACTTGCCGGTAACGAGGTTGAACTAGGTATGGAGATACCAACGATCGAATCTCGGGAAAGTAACATACCGAAGAACAAAGGGAACATCATACGGGATTAACTTAATCCTTGACATAGAGGTTCGACCGATAAAGATTTTCGTAGAATATGTCGGAACCAATATGGGCATCCAGGTCCCGCTATTGGTTATTGAGAGGTGTCTCGGTCATGTCTACATAGTTCTCGAACCCGCAGGGTCTGCACACTTAAGGTTTGGTGACGTTTCGGTAGTATAGAGTTATGTATGGTGGTGACCGAAGGTTGTTCGGAGTCCCGGATGAGATCCAGACGTCACGAGGAGCTCCAGAATGGTCCGGAGGTAAAGATTCATATATAGGAAGTCTTATTTTGGTTGCCGAAAAAGTTTCGGGCTCATAGGTAGTGTACCAGGAGTGCCGGTAGTGTATCGGGGGACCATCGGGAGAGGTATTTCAACCCAAGAGGCTTCATGGGCTGTGGGAGAGTGAATATCAGCCCCTAGTGGGCTGGTGGAAACTCCCAAAGAAGGCCCATGTGGCTGGAGAAGAAAACCCAATAGGAAAAGGTGGAAAAAGGAAAAAAAAGGGAATGAATTCTAGTCCTACTAGGATTGGAGGAGAGTCCTCCAATCCTAGTGCATTCGGCCGACCCTATGGGGCCTTGGCCCTTGCGCCAGCCCTCCTCCTCCCTCCCTCCTATATATACTGGTGGGATTGGGTGTTTTGCACCTGATTTTATGGCCACGTGCTACCCGTTCCACCGGTGCTCCTCTAGATCGGATTTCCACAGTGCTTAGGCGAAGCCCTGCCGGAATTGCTCGAGCACCATCGCCGGAGCACCGTCACGCTGCCGGTGAACTATTCCTCCTCTCCACTTCCTCTTGTTGGATCAATACGGTGGAGATCATCGTCAAGCTGCACGTGTGCTGAACGCGGAGGTGTCGTCCGTTCGGCGCTAGATCGGAAGGACCGTGTTGGGGATGTGACCCGCCGAAGAGGCTCCGGTTCATGTTATTGGCTCGTGAACCGGCCCAAAGGTGAGCTGTAAGATTAAGTGGCCCAAGAGGATAGGCGGCTCACGGTGTGGGCCGTACGACGGCCCGGACTGATAAGACCCGGGCGTGCAAGCCGACTTATAGACGGCTTGGACAAGAAGATAGAGAGAAACTCGGTTAGCAATTGTAACGACCGGATGTTCTGACCTCTTATTTAAAGACAGGCCCGGGGCGACTTAGAGGAGAGGCAATCGAGTACTAGGTCAAGCTTTTAGCTCCTTGTAATCGATACGCAAGCAATACAAACACAAGCAGGACGTAGGCTATTACCTCGATTTGAGGGGCTGGACCTGGGTAAATCCGTGTCTTTCATCACGACTAACCACTTTGAGTCCACCCCATTGGCGATGGCCTCGAACCGAAGTCCATTCACACGGACATCTGCCGTGATAAAACTACGACAGCTGGCGCCCACCTTGGGGCTAGCGCTTGGTGGTGTTGAGTTCTCAAAGGGCTCTCTCCCAGGCCTCGAAGGATACGTGGTTGGAAGGATGAGCAAGAGTCGCCATGGCCGGCTCTACATCGACGACGCCGGCTGGGGGCTTGATGTTGGTTCTGTGGAGTATGGATTCCGGGTTCCGTTCGGCGGGATCCAGGTTTTCATCGAAAAGGTTGATGGATCTACGCCCGGGCCAGACGTCTGCACCAACATCGTCGAGCCGGCTCGGCGTCTCCAATCTACGCGTGTTATGCATTCGGCCCATGCCTGTCTGGGTCAAAAACACGTTCTCGTGGGCTTCACTCAAGGTATGGACCTAGAAGCGTCTGGGTCATAGGGAACTCTCGTTTGCTCAGAAGATGAGTCTTCCAGTGGGGAGACAGAATCAGTGTATCGGCTCAGCAATGGTGGCCTTGGGGGCTACTACGATAGCTATTCTGAGGTAGAGGGCGTTGAGACGGATGCTTTGAGCCCACCGGTTCACGCGGTGGTGTTCATGGCAGGATCGGCTTCAGCCGCCGGTGACACGGCTACGGGAGCTGCCGCAGCAGGTGACAACCCGCCGCCGCCGGCTCAGGTTCTCGTGGAATTGATGGACGAACGCATAGCTCTCATGGCCACAGAGGTAACTCCGGATAACCAAGCAGCTAGGAATCTAGAGGTGGCACGGATGAAGGGCCGGATGGTAGAGGAATGGCAAAGGATGGCTGAGCTGAAAGCCCAGATGGAGGGAGAAGCGGAGCATATCAAGGCAGACGCTTTCCGACTGGAGTTAGAGCAGAGGTCAGCAGCCGCGGTTCACCGGAGGAGGCATCAATCCCGTCAGCCAGAACGTTACGAAGTAAGAAACCTTTTTAACACCCCTGGAACGGGGAGGGTTATGGGTGCGTTGGAGAGCCGCCCGATGGAGCGCCCAGCGACTCATCCACCCCAACATAACCAAATCTCACCTAGGGCTTTTCCAACACCGGTGGGTCATTATTCTAACCCGGCCGAGAACATGGTAGTAGTGGACGCCCGGCTTGAGACAATCCCCATCCCAGATGAGGCACCCTTTGTGGAGGAAGTGCAGAATGCCATTGGATATTTACAGACGGCCATGGCCCAGCAAGAGAAGTATACTCACAGTCGGAGCCGGGTTCACTCTACCCCCCCTCCCTAGTCGAAGTTTTAGCCGGCGTTATGAGTCACCGGCGTGTTCCAGCAGTCACCCGTGCCGTGGACCACCAGAGGACAATAGGGCGTCTCTAGATGCAGAAGCCGTCATGGACCAGGCGGGAGACAAGCGAGAGGCGGAGATAGCTGCAGCCCGTCCAGAGCCAGCGATTTCCGTGCCAATGGGAGTAGTTATTACCAGAGCCGTAGGGGTGCCATGTTTAACTCCGACTCTGAGGAGTGAACGGCTGCCCAAAGACTTTAAGGGGCCTCGAAAGGTTCCGAATTACACAGCTGATCTACCCCCGGAGGCGTGGGTTGAAAGTTATGAACTGGCCATGGAGATGCTCGATGTTAGTGAGGCGGTATGCGCAAAATACTTCATCATGATGCTTGAGGGTCCGGCCCGTACATGGCTGAAAGGTCTGCCGCCTAACACGATAAGCTCATGGGCGGAGCTAAGAGCAAAGTTTATAAAGAATTTCCAGGGGACCTGTAAGCAGCCTATGACTATTGTCGATCTGGAGCACTGTGTTCAACAGGAGAATGAGTTGGCCCATCATTAGGTCCGGCGGGTGTCGACCATTATTCACTCTTCAGAGCAGATCGCAACGGCTCAAGCGGTGCTTATCTTAGAGAAGAATTTTCATTTTGTTCCATTGAAGCAGAAGCTCGGCCGTCTCAAGCGCACGTGTCAGGATATGGGAGAGCTCATGACGGCCTTGACGAAGTATGCCGACTCAGATAAGACCAAGGATCCGGGTTCAGATGATGAGAAAGCCAATCAAGGGAAGAAAAACAATCAAGGAAAAGGTTTTGTAAAAATGGGAATCAGAATAAGCGGAAGAGCGCTGATGGCGGATCCAAATTAGTGGCAAATACCAACACAAGACAGAATCATCCCAAGGGGGTGGAAAATTCAGGCCAAGGAACAGGGGCCCTTTTTATTTAGAGGAGGCGCTTACAAAGCCCTGTCCGGAGCATAGCATGCCTGACAAGCCGGCATTGCATGTGTGGGATGATTGCTTTATCATGCAGAGATTCAAAAACCAGCATTCCCAACCACGTAATAACCAGGGCGGTGGTCCGCCCGGCGGCTCAGGGCACGGCGGATCAGGGGCTAGATTCGGCACCGGCGGTTCAGGAAACGGGCATCCGGGTCAGAATAACCAAGGGGGGCACCAACAGCATCCTGGCAACAACGGCAATAACAACAATCAGCAGCAGCGCAATCAGTCCGGGTTTCAGAGTAACCCGAAGCAGCTCAGTTCTGGGCAGTATCACGTATTCACGACCGGTCACAGTAAACGAGACGAGAAGTTATGGAGGCGAGCGGTTAATACGGTTGCTCCGGCTCTCCCGCGATATTTGCCGTGGACTGAATATGATATAATGTGGAGCCGGGAGGATCACCCGCCGCGGGTGGATGACCCGGGCCGGCTGGCTCTGGTTGTAGCCCCTTAGGTGAATGGCTATATGGTGAATAAAGTGCTTATGGACAGAAGTAGCAGCATCAACATCCTTTACTATGACACTTTCTGGCGGATGAAGTTGCTTGACAAGGATCTTAAGCCTTCCTCCACCGTCTTTCATGGTGTGGTCCCGGGTAAATCAGCATACCCGGTGGGCCGGATCTCTTTGGAAGTAGCTTTTGGTGATGAGCATAATTACAGGGTGGAGTCTTTGTGGTTTGAAGTGGTCAAAATCAAAAGTCCCTATAATGCGCTATTTGGGAGGCCGGCTTATGCTAAATTTATGGCTAGGCCTTGCTATGTTTATTTGCAACTCAAAATGCCTGGCTTAAATGGCACAATTACCGTTCACGGTAACAGGAAAACGGCTCTTGAGTGTGAAGAAGGAGATGCGGCTTATGTAGAGTCTAGTTGTGCTCAGGAGGAGCTGAAATTTTACAAGGAGAACGTTGATCCGGAGGATATGAAGCCGCTCAAGAAGCCTACGACAGAAGTTGAGCCGCCACTCAAGTTTTCAGCGGATGATACCAAGGCAGTAGATTTCAATCTGGGTGATCCATCCAAGCAGTTCATCATTGGGGCTCACATGGATCCCAAATAGGAAAGCGCGCTCATCAAATTCATCCGTGAGAATCGGGACATCTTCACATGGAAGCCTTCTGACATGCCGGGTGTACCGAGAGAGTTCGCTGAGCACAATCTTAATGTGGATCCAAAGTTTAAGCCGATCAAACAATTTCTATGGCGTTTCAACAAAGTGAGACGTAAAGCTATTGGGGAGGAAGTTGCTCGGCTCCTAGCCGCAGGCTTTATAGTGGAAGTTTTTCACCCGGAGTGGTTGGCTAACCCGGTTCTAGTACTAAAAAAGAACGGCATGTGGCGTATGTGCATAGATTACACGGAACTTAACAAGGCTTGCCCGGCTGACCCTTTTGCGCTCCCTCGTATCGATCAAATTATTGATGCAACAGCCGGATGCGAAAGTTTATGCTTCCTGGATGCTTATTCAGGGTATCATCAGATCAAGATGGCGACGAAAGATCAGGAGAAGACGGCGTTTATTAAACCTTTTGGGGCATTTTGCTACGTCTCCATGCCTTTCGGGCTCAAGAGTGCCCAGGCGACTTACCAACGTTGTGTGCAGAATTGCCTCCACAGTCAGATTGGCCGAAATGTTCATGCTTACGTAGACGACATTGTGGTTAAGTCCAGAAAGAAGGACACTCTTTTAAAGGATTTGAAAGAAACCTTTGACAATCTCTGGGTCTACAAGATGATGCTTAACCCGACGAAGTGTGTCTTTGGTGTTCCAGCAGGAAAGCTTTTGGGTTTCTTGGTCTCAGAGCGGGGCATTGAGGCTAACCCAGATAAGATTAAGGCTATCACCTCTTTGGGGGAGCCGACGTGCATTAATGACGTTCAGCGCCTTGCAGGAGGGATTGCTGCGTTGAGCCGCTTCATAAGCCGGCTGGGGGAGAAAGCTATTCCCTTATACCAGATGATGAAGAAGACAGACAAGTTTAAATGGAGTGCAGTAGCGGCCGAAGCACTTGAAGCTCTTAAAAAGCAGTTGACTGAGCCGCCAGTGTTAGCTGCTCCGGTTGAGAAAGAGCCTTTGCTCCTTTATGTGGCGGCTAACAACATAGCGGTCCTGTGCAAGTAGGCAGGGAAGGAGTATCCTGTGCAAAGGCCGGCTTATTACATCAGTGAAGTTTTGGCAGAGTCTAAACATAGGTATCTGCATTGGCAGAAGTTAGTATACAGAGTTTTCATGGCCAATCGCAAGTTAAAACATTACTTTTGGGGGCACCAAATAACAATGGTCAGTTCTACCCCATTGGGGGATATCATTCAAAATAGAGAGGCTACAGGGAGGATTGCCAAGTGGGCCTTAGAGCTGAGTCCTTTTGGCATCAAGTATGTTCCTCGTACAGCAATTAAGTCTCAAGCCTCGGTGGATTTCATAAATGATTGGACTGAATGTCAAGTCCTTGAAGAGAAGCCGGATAACACGTATTGGACTATACACTTTGATGGATCCAAGCAGCTAGAAGGGTCCGGGGCAGGAGTTGTTCTCACCTCCCCCAAGGGTGACAAGTTTTGTTATGTGCTCCGGTTAATGTTCCCTTGTACTAATAATGCAGCTGAGTATGAAGCACTGCTCCATGGTCTCAGAGTCGCTAAAGAGATGAATTTAAGCCGGGTCAGGTGTTTAGGCGACTCAGATCTGGTGGCTCAGCAAGTTTTAGGCACTTGGGACTCCAAGGATCCGCGGATGGCGGCTTATCGGTAGGTGGTTGATATCATTGCCGGTCACTTCAAGGGGTACCAGGTGGATCACATTGATCATTGCAGGAATGAGGCGGCTGATGCCTTGTCACGGTTAGGTTCTCAACGAAAGCTGGTACCACCTAATGTTTTTCTGGATGTATTGCATCATCTGACTGTCAAGATACCTCCTGAGGAGGATCTGGCTATTCCTGACCCGGAGGTGGAGCTGGTGGCGGCTCTGCATGCTACCCCAGACTGGACTATTCCTTATTTGGCGTATCTGACACGCGGCGAGTTACCTCAAGAGGAGGATCTGGCCAGGAAGATCACTCGGCATTCTAAGTCTATGACGATTGTCAATGGTGAGTTACATAAGTGTAGTGTGACGGGTGTCTTTCAGCGCTGCATCTCACTAGAGGAGGGCCGGCAAATATTGAGTGAAATTCATGCTGGCGACTGTGGGCATCACGCCGGGTCAAAATCTTTGGTGGCTAAAGCTTTCCGACATGGGTTTTTCTGGTTGACGGCTCACAAGGATGCA
This sequence comes from Hordeum marinum, assembly GCA_022496015.1. NCBI lineage: Eukaryota > Viridiplantae > Streptophyta > Magnoliopsida > Poales > Poaceae > Hordeum > Hordeum marinum. The sequence continues at coordinate 221,402,098 of CM039672.1, forward strand.
GAGGACTTAGTTCGCAAGTGTGACGGCTGTCAGAAATTTGGCCGGCGTGCTCACGTTCCGGCTCAAGAGTTGAGGATGATACCAATCACTTGGCCGTTTGCGGTCTGGGGGCTTGATATGGTAGGACCTTTCAAGCGATCTAAGGATAAGAAAACGCACCTTCTGGTGGTGGTTGATAAATTTACTAAGTGGGTAGAGGCAGAGCCGGTCAGTAAATGTGACGCAGCTACGGCGGTTCAATTTATTAAGAAGCTGATTTATCGCTTTGTTTACCCACACAATATTATTACAGACAATGGGACAAATTTATCCAAAGGAGCTATGAAAACGTTCTGTGAGAAAGAGCATATCCGGCTTGATGTTTCAGCCGTGGCACATCCACAGTCTAATGGTCAGGAAAAGCGAGCCAATCAGGAAATTTTGAAAGGTGTCAAGCCACGTCTCATGGTTCCTTTTAAACGGACACCCGGATGTTGGGTTGAGGAGTTGCCTTCTGTCTTATGGAGCATCAGAACTACACCTAACAGATCTACAGGTTTTACACCTTTCTTCATGGTGTATGGTGCTGAGGCAGTTCTACCCAGTGACATCCGGCACGACTCACCAAGGGTGGCCGCTTATGTTGAGACGGACAATGAGGTAGCCCGCCAAGATGCGTTGGACACCTTGGATGAAGCACGAGAGTTAGCAGCAGCCAGGTCAGCAATTTATCAACAAGACTTGTGACGCTATTATAGCCGCAGGGTAAAGACCCGGACGTTCCAGGAAGGTGACCTGGTGCTCCGGTTGATTCAAGACTAATCTGGAATGCATAAGTTATCTCCACCATGGGAGGGGCCTTTTGTGGTCAGCAGGAACCTTAACAACGGGTCATATTACCTCATGGACGTTAGAGATGAGTCAGAAACCGCAGGTCAAGAGACGTTGCGGCCTTGGAATATCGCACATCTGCGACCATACTTTACTTAACAGGGGTTGAAAGCCACTATCATTGTATATATCATGATCACATGAGTAAAAGCTAGCATCCCCACACAAGACTGGGGCCTCTGCTCTTATGTACACCTTTGTACAATCAAGATAAAATCTTCCGGCTCAAAAAATTTGAGTTGAAGAGGGTTGTTCGCCTTCAAAACGGCTGGTCTACCCTTCGGCTTTATGCCCTATTAAACACTGTTGCAAAGAGGCTTCTTGCCTTCGGGTATAGCTTACTTCTCCTTTGCACAGCCAGCTGTCATTAAACTGTTGCAAGGAGGCTTCTTGCCTCCAGGTATAGCTTACTTCTCCCTTGCACAGTTGGCTTTATGCCTAGTTTGGTTACATTAAGCGCTGATTGTTAACGGAGGCTTCTTACCTTTTGGTATAGCTTACAGTGCCCTAAGACAACATCGTGTATACCAAATTCCAGTTGCTTATCAACTACGGCCATCGAAGGGGGCTTCTTACCGACGGGTATTGCTTATCTCACCCTAATGGCCGGCTTTATGCCACTTCCGGTTACTTATTAACCGCGGTTGTCGAAGGGGGCTTCTTACTGACGGGTTCGCTTATCTCACCCTAACAACCGGCGTTTACGCCAAAATTCAGTTGCTTATCAACTGTAGCTGTTGAAAGAGGCTTCTTACCTTTAGGTATAGCTTACTTTTCCTTTCAAACAGTCGGCTTTATGCCGTCTCAGGCTAATTATTAGCCGCGGTTGTCGATGGAGGCTTCTTGCCTTGGGGTATATCTTACATCTCCCATCGACAGCCGGTGTTCACTATACTCTTACCAGTCAATCTTGCTTAGAGACCCTGAGCCGGTTCAAGAAATTGACGGCCAATCTCGCCTAGAGACCCTGAGCCGGTTCAAATAAATTGACGGCCAATCTCGATAGAGACATTGAACTGGTATGAGTTTAACCGTTCGAATCCACGCAGAAGAGCCATCATATGAGTTTTTTGAGGAAGGAAAGATCATCATCGCGTATTGTATCATGTCGGCTTATCAAAGCCGGGTCAGAGCAAGGCAATTATATGTCCCGGGTTGTCGCAGGCGGAACTACCCGGCACTTGGGGGCTGCATAGCAAAACTCTCCTCAAAGGTTCCGGCTCATCAATAGCCGCAGTTGTCGATAGAGGCTTCTTACCATCAGGTATAGCTTACATTATCCTAAAGACAACCGGCTCTTTAATGACTTCGCCTGATGAGAGCCGGGGCCATGTTGCTTCGGTCAACAAAATTTAAAGGTTTCAAAGAGATTGTCCGGCTTTTATATTCTGGAGAAAGCAATGGCGTCTTAAAAGACAGACACCCCTCATCAAAAAATTTCAAAGGTATATCCCTGAAGAGCCGGCAACACATTAAAACACAGAGAGGTGCAAATATATATGGCCACCAAGTGGCAGAGTCATGTACTCTATTACAAAAGATACTCTCAGAAGGAACAAAAGCATTGTCAACCGCCCACGGCGGGTCATTACATAAGGCTATGCTCAGAAAGGCTAAAAGATTACAATTCAGTTGTTGGTGGCTCATCCTGCTCCGGGTCTTCTGCTGGCTTTATCTGAAGATTGCCCAAGTCCCAGTTAAAGTCAGCCAGAGCAGCAAATGACCCCTCAAGGAACGGAGACGCGTCAAGCTCACAAGGAAAGAGATCCTTACTGCGGGCGCGTGACAGATCTTTCCACTCGTAGAGAGGCCCACGGATTCTCTTCTCCCTTGCGTCATAAGCCGCCTGATAGGTGCTCAACTCAGCTTCATCCGCCAGAACAGAGGCCAAATAGCGCGACTCTTTGACACATTGGGTATAATCTTCCTCGGTGAAATCTGAGCTGTCATCTCTTTTAGATGGATAGCCATCCATCATTTCAGCCGGCGTTAGCTCGGGAGCAAAGGCAAGAGCCCGGCTCAAACCGGCAACGGCTCCTTGGCGGAAGGCGGACTTCTTGAGCTCTTCAATCTGCTTAGGCATTGTAGAGAAGAGTTCCAAGACCCCTTTCAGAGCAGTGGGGATCTTCTCTTTGTATTGCACGCTCTTGATCGTGAAGATGGCGCCGCAGTATAACTGCTCTGCAAAAGTATAAATGGCCTTCAGTGGCAGAAGGCTAAAAGAAGCCAACTGCCAGCTCCTAGGACCTGGATGAGTCAGATAAAATTAATGAGCCGCCAGTTTTTTCACTAGCAATGCTAAAAAGTACAAAGTAAACAAGAAAGTTTACCAAATAGGGCGGCTGACATCTTCGCAATGTGCTGTTTCAGACCTTGAAGTTCATCCGCCGCGGCTGTAAGCCGCTACTCAGTGTCGTACGCCCGTTTGGTTTAGGCGGCCTTTTCAGATTTAGCCGTCTCTTTTAAAGAGGTAAGCTCAGCGGTGACACTGGCCAGTTCCTCTGAGAGAAGCCGGCATTTTTCATCAGCGATACTTTGGGCTTCTTGCTGAGCTGCCAAGTTGACCCTCAGATCCGTCAGCTGAGACCCGGTTTCATTCAAAGCTTCCTATAATACATCAAAATACAGGATAAGCCCTCAAAATGCAGGACGAGTGTTAAAAGCAAATACAAGTCTCAAACAGATTGCAAGCAATATATTTGACACTTGGGGGCTAATGTATATTTGATCTTGCGAGTATGCAGTTCCGGTTCATCTCCTTCGAAGCTAAGCCGGAACTTGGGGGCTACACTATGGCTCTTCAATGTACTAACAATGGAAGCACCGATTCAACTTGATCAAGTTTGAGCTGGTACTTGGGAGCTACGATTAGATCTTCAAGTTCGCTACATTACAGGCCGGGCTCAAATATAATCTGAGACGGCCCTTGGGGGCTACGATTGGCAGTTGACTTTACTTACAGTTCAAAGCTAAAGCAAGTTTAAAGGAATTTGACATGACAATCTCTACAGAGGTCACAGAAAGACCCGGCTCAACGATTCAATACGTTAAGCCGGATCTTGGGGGCTAAGTAAGGATATAGTAAAGAAGGAAAAGTACCTCATATTTTGTCTTCATGGAAGAGATCAACCAAAGTTCCAAATCCCGACTGGTGGTAACCCGGTTTATGTACCCAACGTGTAGCTCTTCAACGGTCATCTTCTCAGATGAAGAATCGAAGTTCAGTTTCTTTGAAGCTTCAGCCAGCTCTGTATGTTTGGTCACATGAGCCGGAGGCGTTTGATGACCAGACCCGGTGATAACAACATCCGGGGTGTCAGGGGTCTTGGCAGGAGTTGCCGGCTTGGAAGGAGCCCTTGGAGGGCTCTCCATGATGACATCTTCAGCGGCCGGCTCTGTAGAGGCAGTCGGCGGGTTTTCTTCCGGTTAAGTTTCTTCCGGTTGCTCGGGCTCCGGTTCTTCAATAACTGGGCCGGAGGAGGGCTTGTTGGCCTTGCGACGTTTAGCTTGAGCACTGCAAAAAAAAGAAGAATCAGCAGTTGAAGATATTGCTATCATAGTAACAGCCGGATATCCAGATGCTTACAGCGGATTAATCTTGGGCGGTGGTATGATTGACTCCGAAGAGTCGCTAGAGGAAGGAGATTTCTATAAAAATAAAACAGAAAGGTGAATAGAGTATCAAGTTTACAAAGGAAAGATAAAGGAAAAGAAGGGGTTTAAACCTCGGCGGGGCGTTCCTTGGGAGCCGGAGAGTTTGGCAACCCGGACATGAGCTCGGTAGAGCCGGTGCTTCGAGTCTGTCGACGCTCGATTTTCTGTTGCTTTTTTAAGAGGAAATCGGGAGCCATATAAGCAAGAGGGTGAGAAAGAGGAACTTTTCTGATAACCCGCCACGGCTTTCGGGGGATGAAACATTCTGAGCCAGAGGAAAAGTAATTTACCTCAGGAGAAGTGGCACGGCTGGTCTCCACTTCATCCTGTGAGTAAAGTAAGTGTTAAAATAGGATGGTAAAAGACCAAGCAAGACGGTTGAAACTTTACCTCTGAGCTGGATGATGGTGGCAGATCAAACAAAATTATCTTGAGGGACATGTTTTTTAGCCTTCTTAGTTGGGACCTTCTTCCTGGATTTCTTCGGAGGGGCAACATATTCCCTCTTCCAGAAGTCTAAGTCGGCCTATAAGAGTGACCCCGAGAGTGAATATCAAATCAGCAAAGTGCAAACAAGATCTAAGAGACGGAAGAGAAGAACTTACATTGGGAGCCGGATTGTTGGCACTAAAAGGTGCCAGGCCAATTTCGCTACATGATCCGGAAGCTTCATGGACAAGGCTCCGGTTGGCGAGGGTAATGTCATTTTATGTCAATGTGGATCGGCTGAAGCATAATGAGCTATCATACTTGCCTTTATATTCACACATGAGTCGGCTTCCATGGCTCAAAGGCATAATCCGCCACGAAATCCAGCAGCGGATCAGCTCCAGCCCGATTAAGCCGTTGGCCATGAGAGCCTTGATTTTGGCATGGGCCGGCTCATATCTTGCGCGTTCTGAAGCTGATAGCCGGCCAGGAAGCTCTGATGTCGTTGAGAGCCGGGAAGGGCGATAACCCGGCAAAGGACGCTCGTTCTCAGGAGAAGTGTCCTTGTAGTAGAACCAGGTCCTGTTCCAGTCCTTGAGGTGACTCGACATCTATGTAGCTGGAAAGATGATATCCCTACGCCATTGGATAGATATGCCTCCAAGTTCTAGGCTTGGGCCGGCTTTCACTTCAGTTTGCCGGTTAGCATAGAAGAATTCCTAAAAGAACCCCACAGATGGCTTGATTTGAAGGTAAGCTTCACAGAGCACTTGGAAATTGCATATGTTTGAGACGGAGTTGGGGGCCAAGTCTTGCGGGTGAATATTATAACAGTGAAGGACGTCCCGAAAGAATTTTGAGTCGGGAAGCACGAACCCTCATTCAATATGGTCAGAGAAAACCACCACTTCACCTTCTTGAGGTTTGGGCCGCGTCTCGTCGCCTGGGACCCGTCAGCTAATGACTTCCTTAGGAGGAAGAGTACCCGCGTGAACAAAATCTGACAAGAAGTCCTCCGTAATGCATGACCCAACCCAGTTGCATGAGTTGGACGCATGAGACATGTTGGCGGCTTAAATGTTGTGCAAGATAAAAGGCGCAATGAGTCGAAGCGCAAGCAAATATTTTTGACGGCTTAACAGTTTGAGGGCTCTACGGATAAAGCAGAAGACCCGGCTGATAAGAGCCGGAGAAGCTTGGCGACTCAACAGGAAAAGGGAAGATCAAAAAATCGGCTAAGTCCTAAAAACAGATTCCGCAAAATGTCACTATATCTACAGATCTACAAAAGCAGAGAAAATAAATTTTATTTCTGACCTAGTGATGAACAGCGGAGGAAAAAAGAAATGGATTGGGGCCATCGTGGCCCGTGCATTATGCGCGACTAGCCTGCGTGCGGCGGCGGAGCAGGAGCGCATTCTAAAGACATTAGCAGCGTCGAGATGCACTAGCGATAACGGTGCTGGAGCCCGAACGACGGCGGCGGAGCATCGGTGAAAACCCTACTACGGCGGCGACCATCTAGGGAGCAGGAAAACTTACCAGAGATGGCACGGCAGAGGTGGGAGGATCTCTAGTACATTTAGGGTGATGCAGCGGCCAAGGTCGGGGACGATGTATGGGCGGCGGCGGAGCAAAGCTCGAGAGCGCTGGGGCGGCGACAGGAAGAAGACGAAGAAACAGAGGCACGAGCGGGAGAATGGGAAACCCCGACCCGCAAAGGTCATATTTAAAAGGGGGTTAAGGAAGGAGCGAAAATCCAGGCGATGACACCGTTTGACCGAGGCAGATGCCTCATTTCTCAGGATGACAGTTAAGTGAAAGATTTGGTGAGATGTCAGCAGATCTCATGACGTCACGCCGAGTCATTTCCGGGCGAGTCGCCAAAAGTGGAAGAGAAGGATGAAGTGAGCAAGCTCAATTCAACCTGGGGCCTAATGTTGGGGATGTGACCCGCCGAAGAGGCTCCGGGTCATGTTATTGGCTCGTGAAACCGGCCCAAAGGTGAGCTATAAGATTAAGTGACCCAAGAGGATAGGCGGCTCACGGTGTGGGACGTACGACGACCCGGACTGATAAGACCCGGGCGTGCAAGCCGACTTATAGACGGCTTGGACAAGAAGATAGAGAGAAACTCGGTTAGCAATTGTAACGACCTGGATGTTTTGACCTCTTATATAAAGCCAGACCCGGGGCAACTTAAAGGAGAGGCAATCGAGAACTAGGTCAAGCTTTTAGCTCCTTGTAATCGATACGCAAGCAATACAAACACAAGAAGGACGTAGGCTATTACCTCGATTTGAGGGGCTGAACCTGGGTAAATCCGTGTCTTTCGTCCCGACTAACCCCTTTGAGTCCACCCCATTGGCGATGGCCTCGAAGCGAAGTCCGTTCACCCAGACATCTGCCGTGATAAAACTATGATAAACCATGATCAAGATCGCGAGATGGTTTGTGATGAGTTCGCGGGACAGATCGTGATGAGTTCACGGGACGGATCGTGATGAGATCGTGGGACGGATCGTGATGAGATCGCGGGACAGATCATGATGAGTTCGCGGGACGGATCGTGATTGGATCGCGGGACGGATCGTGATGAGATCGTGGGATGCTCGGCGATTTGGATCGCGAAGACGTTCGACTACACCAACCGCGTTTCTTAACGCTTCCCGCTTAGCTCTCCCTCTCGTAGATGCTCATCACCATGGATAGATCCTGCGTTTGCGTAGGAAATTTTTTGTTTCTCATGCAACGTTCCCCAACAGTGGCATCATGAGCTCGGTCTATGTGTAGATGAGATCTCGAGTAGAACAAAAAAAGGTTTGTGGGCGTTGATGCTTAGATTGCTTCCTCCCTTGGTCGGATTTTGGTTCAGCGGTATTGTGAGATGAAACGGCTCGGACCAACATTACTCGTACGCTTACGAGAGACCGGTTCCCTCGACCGCAACTTGTTGCATAGATGGCTTGCGGGTGCCAGTTTCTGTCACTTTAGTTGGATCGGATTCGACAAAGGCGGTCCTTGAGAAGGTTGAAAAGAAACTAGTGTATCACCGTTGTGGTTTTTGCGTAGATGAGAATTTTTCTTGCTAGATACCCATAGCAGCCACGTAAAACATGCAACAACAATTAGAGGACGTCTAACATGTTTTTCCAGGGTATGTTGTGATATGATATGGCCAATTACATTATGTGATATATGTGATGTATGAGATGATCATGTGATGTATAGATTATCACGACTTGCATGTCGATGAGTACGGCAACCGGCAGGAGCCATAGGGTTGTCTTTAATTATTGTATGACATGTGTGTCAATCATTAAGCGCTATGTAATGCTTTACTTTATCGCTAAACGGTAGCAATAGTAGTAGAAGCATGTTGGGCGCGACAACCCCGATGGCGACACGTTGATGGAGATCAAGATGATGAAGATCATGGTGTCATGCCGGTGACGATGGAGATCATGCCAGTGCTTTCTAGATGGAGATCAAAAGCACAAGTTCATGGCCATATCATATCACTTATTATTTGCATGTGATGTTAATCCTTTTATGTACCTTGTTTTGCTTAGGACGATGGTAGCATTATAAGGTGATCCCTCACTTAATTTCAAGATAAATTGTGTTCTCCCCGAGTGTGCACCGTTACCAAAGTTCGCCGTGTTGAGACACCACGTGATGATCGGGTGTGATAGACCCTACGTTCACATACAACGAGTGCAAGCCAGTGTTGCACATGCGAACACTCGGGTTAAACTTGACGAGCCTAGCATGTACAGACATGGCCTCGGAACACATGAGACCAAAGGGTCGAACATGAGTCATATAGTAGATATGATCAACATGATGATGTTCACCATTGAAACCACCTCAACTCACGTGATGATCGGACTTGAGTTGGTGAATTTGGATCATGTTTCACTCGAATGACCGGAGGGATGTCAATTTGAGTGGGAGTTCTTAAGTAATATGATTAATTGAACTCATTATCATGAACATAGTCAGTAGTGACTTTGCAAAATTATGTAGTAGATTACTAGCTCACGCTGTAGCTCCCTTGAATTTTTATATGTTCCTAGAGAAATAGTGTTGAAAGATGATGGTAGCAATATTGCGGACTGGGTCCGTGATCTGAGGATTGTCCTCATTGCTGCACAGAAGGCTTATGTCCTTAATGTACCGCTCGGTGCGCCAACCCCTCTAGCATCGTCTGTAGATGTTGTGAACATCTGACAGGCACGTTCTGATGACTACTTGATAGTTTAGTGCGTCATGCATTACGGCTTAGAATTGAGGCTCCGAGACATTTTGAACGTCACGGAACATATGACATGTTCTAAGAGCTGAAATTAGGATCTCAGGCTCATGCCCATGCTGCGAGATATGAGATCTCCAAAAAGATTCTTTTCCTGCAAGATGAAGGAGAATAGCTTAATCGTTGAGCATGTGCTCAGATTGTCTGGGTGCTACAATCGCTTGAATCGAGTGGGAGTTGATCTTCTAGATAGGATAGTGATTGATATAGTTCTCCAAGTCATTGTCACTAAGCTACAAGAACTTGGTGATGAACTATAAAACGCCAGGGATAGAAATAATGATCCCTGAGCTGTTCATGATATTTGACACCGCAAAGGTAGAAATCGAGAAGGAGCGTCAAGTGTTGATGGTTAGTCAAAACCACTAGTTTCGAGAAGGGCAAGAGCAAGGAGGGAAACTTCATGGATAGCAAGTCAGTTGCAGCTCCAGTGAAGCAACCCAAAGTCTAACCCAAACCCGAGACTAAGTGCTTCGATTATGAGGAGAACGGTCGCTGAAGCGGAACAACCCTAGATACTTGGTAGATAAGAAGGTTGGCAAAGTTGACAGAAGTATATTTGATATACGTGTTATTGATGTGTAGCTTGCTAGTACTCCTAGTAGCACCTGGGTATTGGATACCGGTTCGGTTGCTAAATGTTAGTAACTCGAAGTAAAAGCTACGGAATAAACAGATACTAGCTAAGTGTGAGGTGACGATGTGTGTTGGAAATGTTTCCAAGGTTGATGTGATCAACATCGCACGCTCTCTCTACCTTCGGGATTAGTGACAAACCTAAATAAATGTTATTTGGTGTTTTGCGTTGAGCATGAACGTGATTGGATCGTGTTTATTGCAACACGGTTATTCATTTAAGTTAAAGAATAATGGTTATTCTGTTTACATGAATAATACCTTCAATGGTCATGCACCCAGTGAGAATGTTTTGTTGAATCTTGATCTTAGTAATACTCATGTTCATAACATTGATGCCAAAAGATACAAAGTTAATAATGATGGTACCACATACTTGTGGCACTGCCGCTAAATGTCATATTGGTATAAAGCGCATGAACAAACTCCATGCTGATGGATCTTTGGACTCATTCAATTTTGAATCAGTTGAGACATGCGAACCATGCCTCTTGGGCAAGATGACTAAGGACCCCGTTTTCTGGTTTGATGGAGCAGGCAAGTGATTTATTGGAAATGATACAGGTTGATGTATGCAATCCAATGAGTCTTGTAGCATGCGGTGGATATCGTTATTTTCTTACCTTCACTGATGATTTGAGTAGATATAGTGTATATTTGCTTAATGAAACACAAGTCTGAATCGTTTGAAACGTTCAAGCAAATTCAGAGTGAAGTTTAAGATCATCATGACAAGAAGAAAAAAATGTCTACGATACGATCGTTGAGATGAATATCTGAGTTGCGAGTTTGGCATACAACTTTAGACAATGTGAAAATTGTTTCACAACTCACGCCACCTGGAACACCATAGTGTGATGGTGTGTCCGAACGTCATAGTTGTGCTCTATTGGATATGGTGCATGCTATGATGTCTCTAATCATTTTGTTACTGTAATTTTGGGGTTATGCATTAGAGACAACTACATTCACTTTAAATAGGGCACCATCTAAATCCGTTGAGATGACACCGTGTGAATTATGGTTTGATAGAAACCTAAGCTGTCATTTCTTAATGTTTGGGGCTGCGACGCTTGTGTGGAAAATGTTTTCACCTAATGAACTCGAAACCAAAGCGGACAAATGCATCTTCATAGAATACCCTAAGAACAGTTGGGTGAACCTTCTATCTCAGATCCAACCATAAAATGTTTGTTGCTAAAACTGGGTCCTTTCTCGAGGAAAAGTTTCTCTTGAAAGAATTGAGTGGGAGGAATATAGAACTTGATGAGGTTATTCAACCTTTGTTTCAACCAGAGAGTAGCGCAGCGCAGGAAGTTGTTTCTGTGAAGCCTGCTTTAGTTGAAGAGGAAGTTAATGATGATGATCATGAAGCTTCGGATCAAGTTACTATCAAACTTCGTAGGTCAACAAGGACGTGTACTACTCCTGAGCGGTACGACAACCCTATCTTGGAGGTCATGTTGTTGGACAACGATGAACCTACGAACCATGGAGAAGCGATGATGGGCCCGAAAACCAACAAATGGTTAGAGGCCATGAAATCCAAGAAAGGATCCATGTATGAAAACCAAGTATAGACTTTGGCGGACTTGCTCGTTGGACGGCAGGTCGTTAAGTACAAATGGATCTTTAAAATGAAGACAGACGCTGATGGTAAATGTCACCATTTGTAAAGCTCGACTTGTTGCGAAAAGGTTTATGACAAGTTCAAGGAGTTGACTGCGATGAGATTTTCTCACTCGTAGCGATGCTAAAGTCTGTTGAAACTATGTTAGCAGTTGCTGCACTTTCAGTTATGAAATCTGGCAGATGGATGTCAAAACATCATTTCCTTAACGGTTTACTTGAGGAAAGGTTGTATGTGACACAACCAGAAGGTTTTGTTAGTCCTAAGGATGCTAAAAGGTGTGCAACCTTCAGTGATTCTTCTACGAACTGAAGCAAGCATCTCAAAGTTGGAATATACACTTTGATGAGTTGATCAAAGTTTTTGAGTCTATACAAAGTTTACGAGAAACTTGTATTTGCAATAAAGTGAGTGGGAGCACTATAGAGTTTCTGATAAGTATATGTGGATGACATATTGCTATTCGGAAATGATGTAGAATTTCTGGAGAGCATAAACGGTTGTTTGAAAAGAGTTTTTCAAAGGAAGACCTGGATAAAGCTACCTAATTGTTGAGCATCGAGATCTATAAAGATAGATCAAGATGTTTGATAAGACTTTCAATGAGTACATACCTTGACAAGATTTTGAAAGAGTTCAAAATGGATTAGTCAGAGAGAAGTGTTCTTGCCTGCTTTGTAAGGTGTGAAGTTGAGTGAGACTCAAAGCTCGACAACGGCAAAAGAAAGAGGAAGGACGAATGTCGTCCCCTATGCCTTAGCCATAGGCTCTGTATAGTATGACATGTTGTGTATCGCACCTGTGTGTGCCTTGCCATGAATTCGTCAAGGGTACAAGAGTGATCCAGGAGTGGATCACTGGACAGCGGTCAAGATTATCCTTAGTAACTAAAAAGACTAAGGAAATGTTTCTCGATTATGGAGGTGATAAAGAGTTCATCATAAAGAGTTACGTCGATGCAAGCTTTAACACCAATCCGGATGATCCGTAGTAGCAATCTGGATACATATAATGGAGCAGCCATTTGGAATAGTACCAAGTGGAGCGTGGTAGCAGTGTTTACAGTTTGACATAGAGATTTGCAAAGTACATATGGATCTGAATGTCGCAGGCCCGTTGACTATAAGACCTCTCTCACATGCAAAGCATGATCGAGCCCCAGAACTCATTAGTGTTAGATTCATAACAATGCGTATCACATGGTGATGTGAACTACATTATTGACTCTAGTGCAAGTGGGAGATTGTTGGAAATATGCCCTAGAGGCAATAATGAATTATTTATTATCATATTTCCTTGTTCATGATAATCGTTTATTATCCATGCTATAATTGTATTGATCGGAGACTTAGATGCATGTGTGGATACATAGACAAAACCATGTCCCTAGTATGCTTCTAATAGGCTAGCTCGTTGATCAAAGAAGGTTAAGGTTTCCTAGCCATGGACATGAGATGTCATTTGATAATGGGATCACATCATTAGGAGAATGGTGTGATGGACAAGACCCAAACTACAACCGTAGCATATGATCGTGTCAGTTTATTGCTACTGTTTTCTGCATGTCAATTGTATGTTCCTATGACCATGAGATCATGCAACTCACTGACACCGAAGGAGTGCCTTGTGTGTATCAAACATCGCAACGTAACTGGGTGACTATAAAGGTGCTCTACAGGTATCTCCAAGGGTGTTTGTTGAGTTGGCATGGATCAAGTCTGGGATTTGTTACTCCGTGTGACGGAGAGGTATCTCAGGGCCCACTCGGTAATACAACATCACAATAAGCCTTGCAAGCAATGTGACTAAGTGTTAGTTACGGGATCTTGTATTACGGAACGAGTAAAGAGACTTGCCGGTAATGAGGTTCAACTAGGTATGGAGATACCGACGATCGAATCTCAGGCAAGTAACATACCGAAGAACAAAGGGAACATCATACGGGATTAACTGAATCCTTGACATAGAGGTTCAACCAATAAAGATCTTCGTAGAATATGTAGGAACCAATTTGGGCATCCAAGTCCCACTATTGGTTATTGACCATAGAGGTGTCTCGGTCATGTCTGCATAGTTCTCAAACCCACAGGGTCTGCACACTTAAGGTTCAGTGACATTTCGGTGGTATAGAGTTATGTATGGTGGTGACCAAAGGTTTTTCAGAGTCCCGGATGAGATCCAGGACGTCACAAGGAGCTCCGGAATGGTCCGGAGGTAAAGATTCATATATGGGAAGTCCTATTTTGGTCGCCGGAAAAGTTTCGGGCTAATCGGTAGTGTACCTGGAGTGCCGGTAGTGTACCGGGGGACCATCGGGAGAGGTATTTCGACCCAAGAGGCTTCATGGGCTGTGGGAGAGTGAATATCAGCCCTTAGTGGGCTGGTGGAAACTCCCACAGAAGGCCCATGTGGCTGGAGAAGAAAACCCAATAGGAAAAGGTGGAAAAAGGAAACGAAAAAAAGGGGTATGAATCCTAGTCCTTCTAGGATTGGAGGAGAGTCCTCCAATCCTAGTGGATTCGGCCGACCCTATGGGGCCTTGTCCTCCTCCTCCCTCCCTCCTATATATACTGGTGGGATTGGGTGTTTTGCACCTGATTTTAAGGCCACGTGCTACCCGTTCCACCGGTGCTCCTCTAGATCGGATTTCCGCGGTGCTTAGGCGAAGCCCTACCGGAATTGCTCCACCACCATCGCCGGAGCGCCGTCACGCTGCCGGTGAGCTCTTCCTCCTCTCCACTTCCTCTTGCTGGATCAAGATGGTGGAGATCGTCATCAAGCTGCACGTGTGTTGAACGCGAAGGTGCCGTCCGTTCGGCGCTAGATCGGAAGGACCATGATCAAGATCGCGAGACGGTTCGTGATGAGTTCGCGGGACAGATCGTGATGAGTTCACGGGATGGATCGTGATGAGATCGCGGGACATATCGTGATGAGATCGCGGGACTGATCGTGATGAGTTCGCAGGACGGATCGTGATTGGATTGCGGGACGGATCGTGATGAGATCGCGGGACGCTCGGCGATTTGGATCGCGAAGACGTTCGACTACACCAACCGCGTTTCTTAAGGCTTCCTGCTTAGCGATCTACAATGGTATGTAGATCCACTCTCCCTCTCATAGATGCTCATCACCATGGATAGATCTTGGGTGTGCGTAGGAAAATTTTTGTTTCCTATGCAACGTTCCCCAACACACTAGCCATCAGCGCGCCCCCTGGGGGCGCACCCTGTTGTCCTGTGCCTCCCTCGGGCACCGTCTTGAGTTGATTCCAACACCCATGTCACGCCCAAGATGCACGCCTATCCATATTAAGGCACGAGGGCCTCGCAAGGGATAGAGGCACATCTTGTCGTTCGCAAGTATAGCATCATTACATCATACATTACAGAAGAGATGAGTATATGAGTCTGCTTACACTCGCCATATACTAAATTACAATTCCACATAGAGTTCAAAAATCAAGATGAAGACAGGGTCCGCCTATGGACGAGATCAAACGATAAAATAGATGCAAATGATACTATCTTGCTATCCCAAAGATCACGACCATGGTCCTCTACTCATCCGGGTAAGTCACGTACATCCTACCTCTTTCCTCATCATATTCCCACTGGAGCTGCGTCAGATCGTACTGCACGTACTCATCTGTACATGTACCTGGATTGTTGTAGTAATCTGTGAGCCACAAGGACTTAGCAATCATGTGCCCGGGTACCGAGACTATTCAATCTTAAAGGTTGGGATGGTGTATGTGTTTAGTTTGCAGCAGCACTAAGCATTTATGGTGGCTAAACTTACATAACATGAAGATAAATGTGAGTGGCCTACGATGAACGATCGAATCTAGAATGACCTCTATGAGATCCTGAACACTTACTTACGTCAATCATAACCCCACCGTGTTCTCTCTCGGATCATGTTCACGAGCAGAGACGATCACGGTTACTCACATAGTTGGTGTATTTTATTAGAGTTTACTTCAAGTTTACTATAACCGGGTGTTAAACAAATATCCAAGTTGTCACATAACCGCGGGCACGGCTTTCCGAAAGATTTAACCCTGCAGGGGTGCTCCAACTAGTCCATCACAAATTAACCACACTCCACAGGAATAGCCTCGACCACGGATCTCGTGATCATCATAGGTAACTCCAAAGGAATTCCAACACCTCGAGATAACCCGAAGAAAGTCAGAGCCCTCACACAAGACACTCGATAAAGGTAAAACAAATCCAGCAAGACCACCCGACGTGTCGACGAACCCGATAAGAGTCGTGTATCTTGTTCTCAGGACACGACCGGATAAGCTAGTGTACGGTGGCCTGATAGAAATCTCCCAAGTTTCCCTGGGTTGGCCCCGCACAGTGCTCTAGTTGGACCAACACTCATGAGGAGCACTGGCCCGGGGGTTGATTAATTATCCACGGGGTTGCAAAGCCCTATGCAAATTTTATTAAGTTATTAAGCAAATGTAGTACCAAAGTTGGGTCTTACCAGACAACTTTTAATCTTAACCGAATAAACAAGGGGGTCCCCATAACAACCCCGAGCATGTTAGGAGCGCAAATTATGGAAACATAACACCGGTAACAAGAAACTATGGCGGTAACAGCGGAACAAAACACCTAGCAAAAGGTCATGCCTTCCACCAATACCAAGATATATATGTGTATTAAATTAAATAACAGATAATATTGTGATATGCCAAATCCATGTTATCACATGGAACCACCTACACCTGCAACTAAGAACGCTATAAGAGGGGCTGAGCAGCGGTAACTTAGCCAATCAAAGGTTTGCTAGGATGTGGAGGGTTAGAGGCTATCATGGCATTTAGGAGGCTGGTATTCAAGTGGTAGGTAGCGCAATTGTAACGATTAAAGCGATACTCTAGCAAGCAAAAATAGTATCGTGATCCGGGTACGATCATCTTGTCTGTTGGTTCTTTAGTGGAACAAGTAGCGGGATCCTCATAGTTGTACTCGCCTGGCTCTTCATACTCATGTTCAACGTTCGCGTCTACCCAAAAGAAACAGCAAGAATAAACAAACAACCAAGGTGCAATGCACCAGCAAGAATGATGCATGCTTATTTGAAGAGTTTTTAGCATGGCAATCCTAACTAGTCATGTTTCACATGCAAGGATTGGTTATTAATGAATCTGGACAGAACCTTATGTTAAGTTATTTAGACATGTATGAACATGGCAAATATGGATGCATCATGCAAAAATGATAAAAATGCATATGAAGAACGTAAGAAACGGAGTTACAGTTCTCACGATACGCTCACGACAAGATATGAAGGCAAAACACCAGACAACAAGGCCATGGGCTAGTTCTTGGCATTCCAAGGTAGCCACTGGATGGGCAATGAAAAAACAACCACAATAGAGCCAAATATCAAGCAATTCCATGGAGTATAGCTCCCACAAGTCACAAAACACTAAAACAAACAATCTGCCACAAAATAGCAACATAGCAACTTGCACAACCCACAACTTGAGCTACAGGAATCCTACCACCACAAACAAGGTATTGACAGAAACTACATAACATGCTTATCAACTTATCCAACTACACAATCTGGAAAGGAGGCACACATCAATAAGCATGAAGCTCACAAGTTGGCATGATGAAATAGATTTCTGGGACAGTGAAAATAACAGTTTTCTGGAATCTGAGTTAATCTGGTGGCATGTTGACAGCAGAAGTTAAAGGTGTTAGAGACCACCTCATGGCATTAAAATTAATAGGATGGTAGTAGACAACATCTACTTCAAAACACTAGCACTCAGCCTGAGCTAATTCTCAACATATCACAAGATAGCAACTACTCTTCATGGCATAAAAATAACAGCAGATTCTCAGACTTGGGAATATTTAGCATGGTGAAAACAGTAACATCAAGTTAGCTACTTTGCAGCAAGTTTCCCACTTATATGGGTGATTCTCATGCCAACCAAAAATACCATGGCATAATAGACATAAAACACTAACACTTCCATGTTGGCACATGCCCCAAAGCAAGCATGGATTAATTCATGCAAAAATGACAAAGTAGCATCACAACAGAAAATGACAGTTTTATAAACTTGCCCAAAAGTGAAATCAGATTGCACCAATGGATTCCTTGGATCTTTCTACCCCAAAATCATGACTCATACTCATATATGCATGTGAAGCAACATGTCAAGAACTACACTAGCAAGCGACCATCCACTCTCATAAGTGAAAACTTACTCTAAATGGACAAGATCACAAATGGCCTAACTAGATTTGGAAACTTAGCTTAAAATTGAAATGATCTAACAATTCCTACAAAACATGCATATCCCACAAACAAAGTGTATGGCAAGTGGGGAAAGAACCCACTTGTCACCCACACACACACACACTACACAAGCATGCACACACATAGCTACATATGCTTAAGGCCATATGAGAACATTCACACCCATGAACACACCACCTATGAGGGTGGGTGTTCATCGCACTCACACATATGCACAATGCATATAGGCACATACCACTACACACATGCACAAGTGCACATGGCACTTCCACACTCATGAAACACACATACTCATGTGTGTGGGTGTTCATCCACACACACATGTGCACACACATATGCACAATGCATATATGCATATACATATGCATGTGACACCACACTCACACACACACACACTCACATCACACATGCATATATGCATACTCACATATATGCACTACCACCACACTACACCACTCTACACACACATACAACAGAAAAAAACATACATACATGCAGGTATGCACATACACATATACATGCAATAGGAAAGGAGAAAAACAAAAGGAAAACAAAAGGAAAAAAACAAAGCAAAAAGAGGGAGGGGTTCAGGCTCAAACCCACAACCTCTGGTCGTCTCCCACACACACACACCACTACGCTACGCTTCGGTTCTTGTCGGAAGGGGGGAGGAGAGAAACTAGACACTACTGCCTCGCTAAGTCTGACAAAACTGATGAAAAACAAAAACTCCGGTGACAGCAAATGCAGCAGTGGCCCCGGCGGCTACAAGGCTTCTCCGGCGACACAGAGCACCTGTGGGGAGCACGGGAACCTAGGGGAACCCATCCCCGACTCGACGATCGGTTGGAACGGCGGCAAGACGGCGCTTAAGCTCAAGCTATTGCTCGGCTCGGGACACGGCGGAGGCGATCATGATGGCGGCGATTCACAAGACAGAAGGGGTTGCGGGGGAACGGCTTCTCACCACGGGGTTGCTACAGGAGAAAACGACGACGGAGGGGGTCGGAGACGAGCACCGGAGTGGAAGCAGGGGGAATCGACGGAGCAGAACGCCGCCGATGAAGATGAAGAAGGGGTCATTGCTGTGGAGCTTCTCTGGGGCTCCTAGCAGCGGGAACGGAATGCGGGGAGGTTCCCCGAGCTTCTGCACGCCATCAATGTCGATGAGGTCGATGGAGACGATGAGGGGACGCCGGCGATCTTCTCTGCCACTCTCTGAATTCTCTCACTGAACCAGAGTCTTACCTTGGGGAGGAAGAATAAAGGAGGAGGAAGAGAGGGTGGCAGCGGCGCGAGGAGGGAGAGGGGAAAACCTAGAGGGTAACGCACGCCGAGGGGGAGTTTAAAAGGGGAGAAGCTGATGACGCTGTGACGGGGAAGGACATGGCGGTGACGCGCTCTCTCTGCTCCCTCTCTGCTTTACTGACGGAGAGGAAACGGGAGCAGGTGGCCGCTTGGTCACCTGGGCTGGGCCACGCAGGGAGGAGCCGGCCCAACTCTTCCTCTCTTACATAGGGAAAAAACACAGAGGGTTTCCTATTTAATAAAACAGCAAGAAAAAGGAAAACTCCTAGAGAAAATCAGAAGGATTTTTGATAAAGCAAAATTACTTTTGACTAAAAGAATATGAGAACTATTTAATAAATTTGTCAAGGGGAATTTTGAAGCAAGTAGTTTTAATAGTTTTTTAAAATAATAGCCCCCTGCTTATTTAGTCCACTAATGCATATTAACTCAAACAACAAAAGAACCACACGCATAATTTATAAAATAGTAGAATCTGTTAATAAAATTACAAGGGAATAAAGGGGGGGTATTGGTTGGGTTTTGATGAAAGAAAAGAGAGGGGAAGAAGGAGAGTTGCACCACATACACTCCAACCACATCACACAACACAAGATCACAATCAACCACTACAAATTAACATCACAAAAACGGCATGGCATGATGAATGGTACGATGCATGATGCATGAATGCATGAACAAGACATGGCATATTCAACTCATAACATTAAGCTCATGACAACAAGGTTCACTTAAGATACATGCCCAACAAGGTAGGGACAACACTTGGGCTGTCACAGCCCGAAATTCACATATATTCCAAGAAAATTCGTAAATTTTTATCGCATTTGGACTTCGTTTGATATGGAATTTCTGTGACACAAAAACACACAAAAAAACAAGAACTGGCGCTGGGGACTGGGTAAATAAGTTAGTCCCAAAAATAATATAAAATGTTGCCAAAAGTATATGAAAGTTGTAGAATATTGGCATGAAGCAATCAAAAATTATAGAAATGACGGAGACGTATCAGCATTCCCAAGCATAATTCTTGCTCTTCCTTGAGTAGGTAAATGATAAAAGGATATTTTTTTGATGTGGAATGCTACATAAAATAATCTTGAACAAATGTCTAATCATGGCATGAATATTAAGATACAAGTGATTCAAGGAAACAATGTGGCAAAAAGACATCCATACTCAGGTTTACTAGCAATATTTATGTCCTTTCGAAATAGCAATGCTAAAGAATGTTATCACTACAAAATATTATAGCGTGTCATGATTGGTCTTCCTAGCATAAAGTATAAATCATGATCACCCCAGTGTCAAACCAAGCAATTGGATCGTACTTTTTCAATGTGCATCAACTTTTTATTCTTCATGCAATACATGAGCGTGAACCATGGACATGGCATATAGGTAGAATAGAATGTGGTGGTAGGTTTCAAAGGGGTAAAAGTGGAGAAGAAAGTCTCGCATTAACACGACGTATCAACGGGCTATGGAGATGCCCATCAATAGATATCGATGCAAGGAGTAGGGATTGCCATGCAACGGATGCATTGGAGCTATAAGTGTATGAAAGCTCGACTGAAGCTAAGTGGGTGTGTGTAAGTGCATCAAGTGCCCCTTAGTGATTTTGGTGTACTGAAGACTTATAGGTTAAGGAACTGATGTGTTTGTGAGTGTACACAGGCTCTATAAGTCGGTGAGGAGTTTGATATATTCAGATATTATCGACCCCTAAAAATGTTTGTCTTCAACTGAAGACTTTCCTAAAGACTTTGAGAATGAAGAAGTTGGTGTGACCTTGAAGATATGAACGAGGAACATGAAGCGTGAAGACTTTTGTTTTCGTTGTTTCATTTCCTTTCTTTGAGCCATAGGAAACACCGTACTGTTAAAGGGGGCCGAGGTAATACTAAGGAAAATTTCCAACTGATGCTCAACTCAAAAGCCTCAACCTATCCAATCCTTCGAGTGAAGCCTTTGGAAATATCTTGCAGTTCAGTCAAGTTCTTCATTGACAGAGCCGAAGTTCTTCTGGTCTCTGAGGAAATTGGTCTGACTGAGGAGTTAGGATTTCGCTAGTGCGAATTGCCTACAAGTGAGGATTATGATAACCTTAGGACTTTCATAGTTCGAAATTCCGACCGTTCATGTGCCTTGTGCCAGCTGTCCCCAATCGTCTTATCCACATAATGGTCATATCATTGGGGGCATTTATGTCTTATCATGTCAAGTTTCACCTTAGCTATAAATAGCCACCCGCCCACACACACACAACCACTAGTTGGTTGGCTGCTCTGCGAGAGAACTGACACTTGTCATTTGAGAGCAACCCATCCTCCAAGGACTTTGAGAGAAAATCATCAGTGAGGAAAAACCCAAATCCATACCACCAAACCCAAAGTGATTGAGCATCACTAAAGATATTTTTCCTGTGTGCAACCGACGCTTGTTACCTTTGAAGACTGCGTATCTTCCAGACGGTTAGGCGTCATGGTCTAGTGCATCTTGTAGTCAATTGGGCATCATGGAGTGACCTTGGTCTAGAGCATCGAGCAGACAATTGTGGATCGCTGGGTGACCAGTTTGTGAGGGTCTTGGAAGTCTACCCTGAAGACTTACCATGAGTGTTCGGCGAGGACTTTGTAACCTTAACTCAAGGATAATACGGTAAGGATTGTGTGTCTTGGAACTATGTTTCCTCTGGTTTAAATACCAGGCCGCTCCAAACCAGACGTACAACTGTCACAACAGTTGGAACTCGGTCATCAAACCATTGTCTTCATCGAGCTACCTAGTTCTATTTCCCCAACCATTTCAGTTCCTCGTATACTTATAGATGAAATTGATCTTTACTGTTTGAAGAATTTGAATGAAGACTTTCACAATTTCCTCACCTCAAATTATTCAAGTTACCTTGTTCCTCACCTGCTTATCCTGTATCATGCTACATGTAATCTGTGCATGCTTTATTTCATCATGATGACTATGCTACTGTTATGTTTCTCATGCACTTGATTACTTATTCCGCTGCTAGTTATTCATCACATTTCAAATTCCTCAAGTTGAAATTCCTCATGTGATGAATTTGTAAAAATTGCCTATTCACCCCCCCTCTAGTCGATATAACGCACTTTCAATTGGTATCGGAGCAAGGTACTCCCTTGTTCTGTGTGATTTTGGTTTAACCACCTGGAGTTCTAGTTATGTCAACTGCAGGTATGATCAAGGTTTCCGTTCCTACCTTCGATGGGACGGAATACCCCTACTAGAAGAACAAGATGCGCATGCATCTTGAAGCTATTGACAACGATCTCTAGTATGTTGTGGGAAATGGCGTTCCCCGCACTACTCCAACTGTCACTGCTGCTGATACGAAGAAATTCAAGCAACTCGATTTTGAAGCGAAGAATATCATATGTGCCCATCTGAGCAAAGGTCAATATGGCAGAGTGAGTGCTTTGGAGTCTGCTAAGCTTATCTGGGATATGTTGTCCAAAGTCAACGAAGGTGTTTCCACTCAATGTGACTCTCGTGTTGATGTTCTTCGCAATCTCTTCAATGGCTTCAAAAGACTCAACAATGAAAATGTTCAGCAAACTTTTGATTGTGTCACTGATATCTCCAACGAGCTTCAAGCACTGGGTGCCACTGACATCACCGATCACGAAGTGGTGAAGAAACTACCGAGATCTCTTGATTCCTCATTCGATACTCAGGCTTTGATGATTCAAGAGCGTGGAGACTACAAGTCACTTGATCCTGCTGATATTCTTGAGAGACTCAATACTCATGAATTCCAGCAAGCTGAGAAGAGAGACCTCTACGGGCCAAGCTATGGAAGATCTCATGCTCTGAAGGAAAAGGCAATTTCCTCATCCGAAGGCGAAGATTCTGATAGTTGCCTTGGTGATCCTGAAGCACTGAGTCAGGAGCTGGCAATGCTCGTGAGGAAATTCCAGAAGTTCTCAAGGAGAGGCCAATTTGGAAAGTCATCAAAAAGTGGTCTGAGGAAATCAGAAAGTCATCAAGCGACTACAAGAAGAGAACTTGTCACAAATGCAAGAAATCTGGTCACTTTATCTCTGTCTGTCCTCTCTGGGAAAAATAATCAAAGAAGAAGAAGTACAAGGACTACATTTCTGATGACCTGAAGAAAAAGAAGAAATCTTCAAAGTCCTCATCTTCAAAGACCTCAACGCACAAAAATAATGGTTCCAGAAAGGCTCGGGATTTCATTGGCAAGGAAATGGACTCAGAAGAAGAATCTGAAGAATATGAAGAAGAGGAAGAATCTGAGGTGGGTTCTGAACCTGGTGTTGCTAGACTTTCTCTTGCTACTGTCTTCGTCAGCAAGTCCATCTTCAACAATGAGGAAAATGACTACTCCGACGGCAACAATGATGACTATGCTCCTACTTACTGTTTCATGGCAAAAGGCGTCAAATCAGTCACAGAATGTCCCAATCTTGATGACATTGAATATCCTAGGTGGAAAGTTCTCATGAAGAAGTATCTCATATCAATGAACAGTGAGCTATGGACTGTTACTGAACTTCATCTGACTGAACTCTGCAAGATGGCAAATGCTGAGGAAATTCGCAAGTACACTCAACTTGATGCTCAGATGAGGAACATCATCTGCTCAAGCCTATCCAGTGTCATGTTCAGAGGCATCTATCATCTTTAGAATGCCAAGCTCATCTGGGATAAGATCATGGACATCAATGAAGGCTATCGCACTCGTCAAGACCCCATATTCACCGAACTCAAGAAATTCCTCACAACTCAGGAAGCAGATCCTACTTGATCTTCTTCACTTTGTCTTATGGCAAAAGGTTCCAAGATACACAAGCAACACTCTTCTTCTGAATCAAGTGATGGTGAACCTATTGAATATGTGAAACCTAGTTATGCCAAACTTGCTAATCTTGCCACTAAGCAACAAAGTGCACTTGAAAAGATTCAGAAACAGCTAGACAAAAGCGATGATCTGTTTAATGAGGAACTGGATTAGACTCAAACTCTATCTGACGATCTCAAAAGTCTTTAGACAAAGTATGATAACCTTCAGAGTCATCATAATGCTCTCTTAGATGATCATGAAAAGCTTTCCTATGAATTTCTTCAAAGAAATCAAGATCTTGAGAAACTAAGAGTGTCTCATGAGGATCTCCAAAGGGAAAATGATTCCTTATTGGCTCAACAGATCAGTACAGCTCAAGAATAATTTGTTCCACCTTTTTTGAAATTCATCGAACATGAAACTGCTAATTCTCCACCTGAATGTTCAAATGCTTCTATTGCTGCAAATTCTTCAACTATTCCAGTGGTCACAAATTCCTCATCTGAGGATACCACAAGTATCACTGACGAAAATGCAGGGTTGAAGGAACTGTATGTGACAGGCATGTACAAAAGTCTCAAAGGGCATCAAACCCTTTGTGATGTGCTCAAAAAGCAGATTCTGAACAGGAACCCTAGGAAAGAGGGTATTGCATTTGAGAGGAAACTCAATGCTGATGGATCCTACTGGACACCTAAGCAGTACCCCAAAACCTCATGGGTTGCTACAAAAGGACCTCCTGTAGATCCATCCACTTTATCTGGCTTTACTTGTGAAACTTCATATTCCTCTGATGAGTCACTTGACTCCAACTACAAATTCTTCAAAAATCAGAAAGGTGAAGTATTTTCTAGATTTGTTGGAACTAACTGCAGGAACGGTTCACCTATGAAGATAATTTGGGTTCCCAAGAGCTGCTTACGAAATCTTAAGGTGAATGTCCTCACGACACCACCAATGAAGAAAAGGAACCTCAGATCAAATTCCTCATATGGACCAAAGTCTTCACTTGGACCAAACTCCTCAAATGGTCAAAATTATCATTCTCGTTCTAATGCATCTGTTTCGCAGGGAAAATCTAAGTGTTCTGAATATGTGCATTATTCTTCAAATCATTATGTTCCTAAGTCCCCGAAGAATTTCTCTGCTTATTCATATGACTACACTAACCCTCGTCCTATGAAATGAAGCGCACTAGCTGCAATGCCTTACTTCTCATATGCTGCTCCTAGAATGACGAACTCTTTGCCACCCCTCCAAATGTGGGTGGTTAAGAAATTGAACTAATCTCTTATGCTAGGTCAGGTCTCCAGATGAACTTGAACATCTGATGAATTTGCTGGAGACCTAAGGAAATGCTTGAAAGGATGCAAGTTAATCATGCATAAATGAAATCCTCATTTCTCACATCCTCACACTGCTTTACTTACCATATTGTGTGATGAAACTCTGCCTAATGAATTTGATGTCATATTATTCACTCTGAAGCATATGAGTTCATAAGTTGTACTAATTCATCTGCAGGATGAACCTCCAAAAGCTACTGAGTGGGTCCTTGACAGTGGATGCACAAACCACATGACTGGTGACAAGAATCTACTGATGAATTTGCCATTTGCTCCATCTCATCTGAATCATATTACCTACTCTGACAAAGGAAAAAAAGCAAGGTATTGGGTCTAGGTAAGGTTGCAATCTCAAAGGACCGACACATGGATAAGGTGTTGCTTGTCGAATGCCTCAGGTTCAACCTCATGTCTATCTCAATGCTTTGTGATCTTGATATGGTTGTCATCTTTGGAAAATATCATTGCGTTGTCATCATGGAATCTGACCATTCCAAAGTCTTTGAAGGCTTTAGGAGAGGAGACTTGTATATTGTTGATTTCTCCACAGGTCCTCAACATGCCACGTGCCTACTTGCAAAGTCCTCAGAAGGCTGGTTGTGGCATCGACGACTTGGACACGCTGGTATGAGGAACTTGCATAGGCTCATGAACAAAAGCCTGTCATTGTCATTGAAGGTGTCAAATTCCTCAAGGACCACCTCTGTGGTGCATGTGAGTCTGGGAAGATGACCAGATCCAAGCATCCCTCGAAGACAATCATGACCACGACTCGATCTTTTGAATTGCTTCATATGGACCTCTTTAGCCCCACTCATTATTCCACACTAACAAATTCTTCAAGTTTGTATGGCTTTGTCATTGTTGATGATTACTCTCGTTATACTTGGGTGCATATTATTCTGTACAATTCTGAAGAGCAGGATGTCTTTAGACGATTTGCTTCAAGGGCCTCAACTAACTTCAGCATCAACATCAAGCATATCAGGAGTGGTAATGGGACTGAGTTCAAGAACACCAATCTTGATGAATATCTTGATGAACTTGGTATTACTCATGAGTTATCTGCCCCATATACTCCTCAGCAGAACGGCATCATGGCGCGCAAGAACAAGACTCTTGTTGAGATGGCTTGCACCATGCTTGATGAATACAAGACTCCTCGTCGCTTCTGGCCTGAGGCAATTGATACATCTTGCCACACCATAAACAGGATATATCTTCACAAATTTTTCAAGAAGACTTCATATGAACTCATGACTAGCAAGAAACCCAATGTAAGTTATCTCAAAGTCTTCAGTGCAAAATGCTGGATTAGAGATCCTCACCATAGTTCTAAATTTACACCGAAAGCACATGAGGGTTTTATGCTTGGTTACGAAAAGGACTCACACACCTATAGAGTCTTCAACACCTACCACCAAAAGGTTGTTGAGACTATAGATGTGTGGTTTGATGAAACTAACAGCTCGCAAAGAGAGCACCTGCCTTCTATGCTAGATGAAAAGTCTCCTAAGGAATCCATTAAGCTAAAGGCTACTGAAGATGTCATGCCCACTAAAGAACTTCAACCTACTAATGAAGTCATTCCAACCAATGAAGACATTCATGCTGATACACCTGAAGAAAATGGTGCTGAAGAAAATCCTCAACCACGTCAACCTGCTCATCCAAGAGTTGCAAATGAAGTGCAGATTGACAAAATCATCGACAACATCAATGCACCAGGTACCCTCACTCGCTTAAGAGCTTCACATTTGACTAACTTTTGTGGGCACTTTGCTTTTGTCTCTATCATAGAGCACACAAAAGTTGATGAAGCATTCAAGGAGCCTGAGTGGATTCAAGCTATGCAAGAGGAATTACATCAATTCAAGCTAAACAACGTGTGGGAACTTGTCAAGCGTCCAGATCCTCGCAAGCACAACATCATAGGTACCAAGTGGATCTACCGCAACAAGCAAGATGAAAATGGCCTTGTGGTAAGGAATAAGGCTCGTCTTGTAGCTCAAGGCTACACACAGGTTGAAGGAATTGACTTGGATGGAACTTTTGCACCTGTTGCTAGACTTGAAGCTATTCGCATATTGCTTACTTATGCTAACCATCATGATAAACCCCCAGGTTTTGAAGACCCTAAGCATCCTGACAAAGTCTTCAGACTCAACAAGGCCCTCTATGGCCTCAAGCAGGCCCCTCGGGCGTGGTAAGACACTCTGAAGGAATTCCTCATGAAGAAAGGCTTCAAACCAGGTTCACTTGACACAACTATTTTCACTAAATCCTATGACAATGAATTGTTCATATGCCAAATATACGTAGACGATAGTATCTTTGGTTGTACCGACAAACGTTACAGTGATGAATTTGCCTATATGATGAGTGAAGAATATCAAATGTCTATGAAGGGAGAGTTGAAATTCTTCTTAGGTCTTCAAATTCGTTAGCAAGACAGTGGCATCTTCATCTCTCAAGAGAAATACCTTAAGGATGTATTAAGGAAATTAGACATGCAAGATTCCAAAGGCATCAAAACTCCAATGCCTTCAAAAGGCAACCTCTGCACTGACGAAAATGGTAAATATTTCGATCAGAAGGTATATCGCTCCATGATTGGCTCTTTATTGTATCTATGTGCATCTAGGCCTGATATTATGCTGAGTGTTTGCATGTGTGCCCGATTCCAAGCAACACCGAAGGAATCACACCATAAGGCTATGAAACATATTCTTCGATACTTAGCTCAAACACCAACGCTTGGATTATGGTATCCCAGGGGCTCAAATCTTCACCTCGTCAGATACTCAGATGCTGACTATGCTGGAGATTGAGTGGATCGCAAGTCAACCTTAGGCACATGTCATTTACTTGGACAATCCTTAGTCTGTTGGTCCTCGAAGAAGTAGAACTGTGTGTCACTATCTACTGCTGAAGCTGAGTACATTGTTGTTAGTTCATGTTGCGCTTAGTTGACGTGGATGAAGCAAACCCTCAAGGACTATGGCATCAAGGTGAAGAATGTGCCTCTCTACTGCGGCAGCGAGAGTGCTATCAAGATTGCTTACAACCCAGTTCAGCATTCCAAGACCAAGCACATCCAAATTCGTCATCATTTTCTACGAGATCATTACTCAAGGGCGACATCTCCACCGACCACATCCCCACTGAAGAACAACTGGCTCATATCTTCACAAAGCCCTTGGATGAAAAGAGATTTTGCAAGTTGCGGTGTGAGCTAAATATCTTAGAATCTTTGAATGTTCTTTGAAAAGACACACATTCTAACACTTATGCAAAATTGATGACTTAGATGTGCAACACACGATGTAATGTTTTTCTCCAATCAATGAAGAATAACCCTCTAAGTGTGAAGAAATTAATGAAGAATTTGATTCTCAGAACCCTACGACAATTGTACGCGGTGTCTGAAATCATCATTCTTATACAGTGGGTCCAGCCACCAACATTTGTTGAAATTCTTCAAAATTTGAGTTTTTTGTCATTTTGCAAATTCTTCAAATTTTCAAATTCCTCAAGTTTGCAAATTCCTCAAATTTTCAAATTCTTCAAACTATGAAACTGATATTCTTCACTAACTATATATATGTATATATATTTGAGTTTTCAATGTCCTCAATAGCATTCACTTATTGCTAATTCTTCAAGTTGATTTTCATCTAAGTGAATGTGATAGGACCCGTTCCCCCTCTATGCTAAACTCAACCCAATCTGTTCACAAATTCTTCATATGTGTTCTACTTTGAAACTCGTTCAAAGTCTTCACTGTGTCCTTGACAGCTGAAGAATTTGCAAACAGAAACTTTAAAGTTTTTAGTTTCAATATTTTTGGCGCTTCCCGCTCAAACCGTTCCGATTCCCACGAATGGATAACCCATGATCCCCCACTATCTCCACTACTCAGAACGTGGGTGACACATGTTGCATGGAGAGCAAGGGTCAAGGGCAATCTGGTCCAAAATCTTCGGGCAGATTGGTTTTCACCTCCGCTATAAATACCCCTTCCCTTTCACTGTGCTCGAGTTACTCCTCACTCCCTCACTCTCCCGAGCTCAAACCTAGCGCCACCGCTAAAATCATTGCTGCCAGTGTGGAAGAGCTTCACTGCCTCGACCTCGCCGTCACCATACTCGCATCGGTTGCGAAAGTCTTCACCCCGCCATCGCTGTAGTTGTCTCCCTCTGCCAAGCTAGGGCTTGGGAGATTTGGATGGACGAGTCGCCCCGATCTCATTTCATTGTTTGTCATGTTCTTCATCAATCATATTCCTTGAAGATAATTTGCAGGCTTCCTCAGAATCCTCAAAAGTTCAGAATCCTCAGCCGAAGAAAATGACTGACGGAAAAAGGCACACAAAGGTGGAAAGAAACCTGAAGTACAAACTGCATTTGAGATACCCGATGAACTGTATGAGGAATATTGCACTCCTGATGAAGAAACTCATGGCAAGGAAACTAAAAAGCAGTGAAAGATCCACATTTAGAAAATTCAGAGGAGATGGGCATGGGAGTGGAAAGAATATCGTTATATCACTCCGAAATACATGAAGAAATTCGTTGTTAAACCTCCATTTAATAGGCCACCCTTGGCTCCAAACCAAACTGCTAATCCCACTAGTCTCAAAACTGGTGATGACTTTCCTCAAGAATAGGAAAGACAACAAACCAAGATGGCAAAGAAAGCAAAAGAGGCTGTGAGGAAATTTAATGAAGACTCTGCTGCTGCTGCCTCTGTCGGAGCCTCTTCTAGTGCTCCAAAAAATCTATGGTGAAGAAATCTGCAGTGAAGCCACAATCCTCAACTTCGAAGTCGACACTGCAGAATCCTCAAGCAAAGTCTTCAAAGGCCTTTGCAATGCCTTCAGTAGCTGCACAATCCTCTGTTCCTGCTGCAAAATACTCAACACATGTACATATTGCAACATGTCAGAGGACTACATGCTTCTCAATTGCTTCAGGGGTCTCTGCAAGTTCCTCTGCCCAAGCACAATCTTCACCAAGTCCTACTCTGTTGAAGCTAAAGAGAACTACTAGACGAGGTCAAAGCCCAAGTTCTCACACTAGCAAAGATGTGGTGAATGTACCCTCAGGATCTGAGGCCGATGATGAGGCTGATGATGAAGAATTGGAAGAAATCATCAGAAAAAGTCAGCAAAGGGCTGCAGTAGCCAAAGGCAGCTCTGTTCCTCTCATGCTAGATCCAAAGATGATCCTCAGTTTCATCGGCATATGGCATGAGGATCACAGCACTCCACTTTCCTCACTGAACCTACCTCTTGGTGTGGACCATGTCCTCACACACTTCATAGCTGAGGAAAATTGGAAGAGAGATCAAGCTCAAAGAGCTCAAAGGAGCAGGGCCAGAAAAGAAAAGTTTTTGAGGAACAATGTGATGAATTTGACTCCCAATCAACTCATCACAGTTCAGTCTGAGATTCGCTGCCTTGCTGATGAACAAGAAAAGTATGATGTTGAATGGAAAGGCACCAAAGTAAGATTTGTCAGGGCAACCCAAGCTGCAGTTAAGGACCATAACGAGAGGGTTGCAGCTCGATCGCAACCTTAAATTCCTGAGGCTGAAGAATCTGCTCAGCGTGCTGAAGAAACTGCTCCCACAGGTGAAGAAACTCTGGCTGCTGAAGAACCTGTCAGGGCAACCTCCACTGTTGCGCCTAAAGAAATTGTCAGGCCAGCTGAAGCTTTTGTTGTGCCTGATGAAGTTGAAACCACAAGGGCGACTGCATCAGTCATGCCTGAAGAAAATGCTCCTCCTTCACCCTCTACAGAAACTGCAAAATCCTCAAGGGTGAAGAACATCAACCTTCCTTCTACATCAGAAGTGAAGAAACCCAAGGCTGCGGAGAAGAAGGCACAAAAGAGAAAAGCATCAACTTCAGATTCCTCGGCAGTGAAGAAACTGAAGACACTGTCAAGTTCCTCAACCAACCCGATCGATGCAACTCCCATTACCTCTGTACCAGCCTATGAATTAGTACCATTTAGTGTTGACTATGTCATCCCAAATGATGATGAAGAAGAAAAGGATCAGTCTGCTGCTACCTCAAAGCAGATTGATGATGAAATTGTAGTGGAAGCAAATGCTTCAACTCCACTGATATCATTGCCTCGGCCTTAGTTGACTACTAAAGAGGCCGGCGTTAAAGAAATGGAAGAGGATGTGGACATTGGAAACACAACACCTCTGATCAATGATGAATATTGGGAAGTTGCACACCCAAATTCACCAATGACCACTCCTGTCTCACAAATTCCTTAGTCTCCAGCCCAGACTGAGGAAATTCATACAGGATTTGATGACCTGGTTACACCTGTCCTTGAAGAAATTCCAGCTGCAACAGCTGAAGAAATTGCTACTCCAACTACAACTAAGGAAACTGCTCTTCAAATTCCTCAGTCTGAAGAAGTTCCTCCAATGCCTAAGGAAATTGTGGGCCGCTACAAACCAAACCTTCAGCCGAAGCCCAAGATGTCATTCAAAGGCTCAAAGCACCCCAAATTCCTCAAGACCAATTTCTTCAACGAGCACATCTTCTTCACTAGGCCAAATCCTTATGACTCAGCAAGGGCCGGTCGCACCGGATTCTAGACAACCATGCAGATGAACTACTATGCATCAGTGTTGTTTGACAAGAATAAAGTCTTCGAGCATCATCAAATTCCTCATGCGGATATGGAAACTATCCCGTCCTTTACATCGGTGCTCGAATTTCTTCATGATGCTAGACTTCTTCCATTTTGTGTGGACATATGTGATTGGAATTAAGAACTAATTCTTCAATTTTATGCCACCTTGCACATCACAGGTGATGCTTCTAATATCAACTCTTGGGTCTTGGACGGGATGAATGGATCTACTCACTACACTGCACTAGCCTCTGAATTGCTTTGATCGGTCCTAATTCCAATTCCTTCAGAAGGAGCAAGATGCCTATTTGATGAACCTGCTCTGCCCAACCACATGATGCAAGTGCTGATGAAGCCTTTGGCTACTGGAAAACCTCAACGGACCACCTTCGTTGTAAAGTATTTGCTCTGCCCAGGACAGTCTATCGCATTCTAACCAAAACCCTCAGTCCTCAGAAGGGTCACAACTCTGAAGAAGAAGTAGTAGAGGCAATCATGAAGAACATGCTATTCAACATCATTCATGGGATTCCCATAAACTACCATGATTTCTTCTTGAGGACTTTGGCCAATGCAGCATCAGCCCCATTTGAACTAAAGCCTTATGCTCCCTGGATCATGAAATTCATCAGATTAAGGTCTTCATTTCCCTTCAAGGCTGACTTTAAGAATCACTTCAGCTTTCTGCCTCCTATTGAAGTCCTCAAGCACACACTTACTTTAGTTGAGGGCAAAGGCAAGGCAGTCATTGATGAAGGTACTTGTCGTGAGAACGAGCCTGACAGTAGATGGTAGGGGTACGAATGGAGAGGGCAGAGTCCTAGCGACGGCGAGGGTGTACACACAGATGTATGAGTTCAGGCCCCTCTCGTGGAGGTAACAGCCCTATGTCTTAGTGCTCAGGAGTTTTTTGTCGAGTGGAATGTAGATATTACAATAGTTTCTAACCCGTGTGCAGGAGGGGAGGGGCGGCTTATATAGAGTTCACTGCCCCTCATAATGGCCCCACATCAAAGGGTCTGGTCGTGGGGTGTAAAGTCTGCCGTTACAGGTAACGTACGTAGTAAAAGCTATTAAGGGCCATTAAGCCAGCGTCTGCCCGTTGGGCTCTTGATGATGGCTCCTGGTCTTCTGGCATCGAGTGAAGCGAGGTCTGTCGAGTGACACGCGACTGCCGAGTGAGAGGAGAAGCTCCAAGTGGATTACTGTCGAGTGGTCTTGGACATCTCTAGGGATCCACTCGGAAGTTCATGCTTGATCTTCAAGTCCTCCCATGTAGTGTCCTTAGGAAGGGTAGGTGGGCCTTGCCTAAGACCCTACCCTAGGTACATATCCTCGTCATTAGCCCCCGAATGGATCGAGGTTCGAGTGGTGGAAGGAGGTGTCATCATCAACCTTTACTTAATGCATTGAATCCTCTGAATGGTATTTGGGGTTTCCATGAAACTTGTGTCGATTGAACTTAGAGCGTCGGCGTTTATTTAGGATCGACATGCGAGATCTTCCGAATGATATTCAGGTCTTCAACGAAATTTACGTCGATTGAATTCTTCTCCGCTCGCCTGGATCCATTCAAACTTAAAAGTGTCCGATTGAATCAAGCGCATCTTGGGGAGGTGACGGGTCGGTCTGACGGGCCTGGATTCTCCGGGATACGAAAATTTAGGAGGCGTGCGCATGCGCAAATTTGACGCCACGATCAGGGCAAGTGGAGGCACGACACCTCGATTCTCGCGCCGGTCATCTCACCACGCACTGGGCGTCGTCAGCGGTTGGCGTGTGCGGTTATCTCATAGGCCCACTGGTCAATGAGACACTTGGCAGCATATAAAGCTTCCTGAGCCGCGCATTGCACAGTACCTTCCGCCGATTGTCCCTCTGTTCCTCCGCCTCCTCTGCTCCCCAATGCAGCACACCGCTCTCCTCCAACCAGAGCCGCCGCTCCGATGACGAAGAACGCGACGGAGAAGCTGGAGCGCGCAAAGAAGGGGACGTCGAAGTTCAAGGGCAAGAAGCCCTCGACTGCTCGGTTCACCGCGCCAGTGGGGTGGATGCAGGGGGATTTTCTCCCCTCTGTTGTCACTCGTGCCGACCTCGAGGGCCTGGTCTCCGACGGGCCGGTGGCGGACGGCGCCTGGAGGCTGCCAAGGGAGGAGCGTGAGCCGGAGCCGCGCGACGGGGAGCGAGTTCTTCTCCTCTCCCATGTAGAAAGAGGTTTCTCCATGCCACCCCATCCATTCTTTCAGGGATTTCTGAATTTCTTTGGTGCGCAACTGCATCACTTTCCACCGAACACCATGGCATACTTGTCTGCATTTGTCACCTTGTGCGAGTGTTTCCTGGGGTGCTCTCCCCGTTGGGGGTTGTTTAAGCATCTCTTCACGGTCAGATCACAAAATGTGAAGAAAGCCCTTGCCGCCGACGGGAAGACTCACGTGCTCCAGTTGTGTGGAGGTTTAGGGGTCCAGAAAAGGCAACGTAGTTCCTTTCCTGCCATTACTTTTCCCGAGTCTGTCCGAGGCTGGCAGTCGACCTGGTTCTACTGCAAAGATGTAGCGCCACCCAACATGTCGACTGGTCTTCCCCCGTTTTCACCTGGCCGACCCGCTGCCCCCAAGTCCTTGAAGGTGACCGACGAGGAGCATGTCCAAGTAGGTATCTTAGTCGAGGCAGTGGTGCAGCTGATCCGGGGCGGGGTGACAGGCATGGATCTACTTGAAACGTTCCTTGGTCGATGTATTCAGCCACTCCAGGCCAGAGACCATACCATGTGGCACTACGCAGGTCCGGGGGACTCGACCAGGACGCATCCAGAAGAAGTTACACAGGAGACTGTCGAGCAGTGGCTTCGGAGCATCACTGGGGCTTGCAACAACCCCTCGGGAGCCAAGAGGATCCGACCTTACTCGGCTGAAAACCCACCGAAGAACCTGGTGAGACATGTGATGTCGGCTGATACATTTATACTGTCAAGTGATGTATTGACTTGTAGTCTGACTCTCTTGTTTGAATTATGTGGGAATGGACAAACATGCACTCGCCCGTTCCCAACGGGAACCATGTGGCTGACGGCGTGGTGAGCGAGGGCGGCAGTGTGGACGACGACGGACTTTCCGACTCTGAGGATGAATATGAAGATTCCGGCAAAGAGGAAGGAGTTGAGTCACCACCTCATCGCGAAGGCCGCACTAAGGCCCTCCATGATCCGGCAGCTACTGAGGACAAGGCTCCGGGCCCAAGCGAGAAGAACCCAAAACGGAGCCGCCCCTCAACTGTCGAGTCGAATGAAAGACTGGCCAAGCAGCCCAAGCAAGCCACCTCCAAGCCTCGCAAAGCATTGCCCCGCATGAGGGTGGTCGTACCTGTCATCTCCATGTAAGTGTTCATTTCCGAATTGTTCTGTCGACTGAAATCTTGAGTTATATCTGAGTGAAAGCTGTCTAATCCATCAGAGCTGCAACATAGGTGACCTCGCCTCGTCGAGATGAAGAGGACGCGATGGATGTTGATACCGCTGACGCTGCCACTTCTCATAGAGGTAAGAAAGTTGTTAGTTTGTCCGAATAGGACTCGACACATGCAGATGTTGATGCTGTCAGTTGTTGCAGAGGTCATTCAAATGGAGGACGACGAGGGGACGCTGGACACTTCGCGCGCTCGCACCCGAAGGGCATCATTGTCATAAGCACCTCAGCACTCAACTACGGAGTCTTCCCAGAGGAGAGGTGACTCGACGCGACCCAGGGTTGAGCCTGCAACGCCTCTATCGCATGCTCCTCCAACCATCTCGACCGTTCTGACATCGACTCCGACCGGACCTCTTCAGGCTGCCTCAGCTGCTCCAGTGACTACGCCGACCCCACCTGTGATGGCCTTCCCTCTGCATCGCACCCCGGAAGACCAAACCGGAACTGCAAAGGAAGCCATGATCCAGGCGGAGCAGCTCATGCTGAGGACCAAGGAGGCATACGAGGCCAGCAAACTGGTTTTTGATGTCAGCGCAGCCCTCCGCACCAATGTCCGAGTAAGTTCGATTGTAAGTCCATTGTCGATTGAATTCTTGTCCTTTCTTGGCTGTCGTACACCCACTGGGTGATCGCCGTAGAATATTTGAACTTTCTCTAGTCGAATAGATCGGATCGTAGTCGAGTAGGACTAGGATTGGTAGTACACGTGGTACTATTGTCGCTCGACATGTCGGGTGTCTTTTCTGACGAGTTGCTCGACGGATCGAGAGCTAACCGCCTAAATGGGGGCGCTCTTAGCGCACCCACTAGGTGTAGTCCCCGAGACCGCTGTCGAATGCTCGCATCGGCGGGGGTCTTTAGAGTATAGAGGATACATTTTGTCTTAGAATCACACCACTCCATAGACACCTTGCACGTTTCATGGATATTATTATGGAACCATTATATGACGCTGCATAGGGATCGACTGCACTTCATAGAGTGGGGGAGGTGCGTCGCTCAACGGGTTGAGTGTCACGACAGGGCCGACCTTGTCGAGTGTTTTTTTTTCTGACGAGTTACTCGACGGATCGAGAGTTAACCGTCTCAATGGGGGCGCTCTTAGCGCACCCACTGGGTGTAGTCCCCGAGACCACTGTCGAGTGCTTGCATTGACAGGGTCTTAGAGTCTATTGTATACAAGATACACTTCGCCTTGAATCACACCATTCCGCATCTACCTTGCAGGTTTCATGGATATTATTTACAAACCATGATATGACGCTGCATAAGGATAGGTTGCACTCTATGGAGTAGGGTGGGTGCATCACTCGACGGGTTGAGTGTCACGACATGGCTGACCTTGTCGAGTGTGTTTTCTGACGAGTTACTCGACGGATCGAGAGTTAACCGTCTCAGTGGGGGTGCTCTTAGCGCACCCACTGGGTGTAGTCCCCGAGACCACTGTCGAGTGCTTGCGTCGGTAGGGGTATTAATAGAGATAGCTTTCTGTTTGAATTTTTTTACGGCGTGTGGAGCGCCAGAGCCACTCGATATGTCGAGTGGACTTTCTGTTTGAATTCTTCCAACATGGGCATTCGCCGGTTTTAATAACTCAGTCGACTGTCCAAGAACTACTTGCTGATTGAACTCTTGTCTTTTGTTGGTTCCAGACGGCTTGTGAACTTGGGACGCAGTACAAGATGGAGGAGGAGAAGAACCAATTGCAGGTGGACTTGGCGGTTGCCAACAACGCCCTAGAGCGAGCACGTGCTGAGCTGAAGTCTCTGGGAGGTAATAAGTGCTGACTGTCAGCATTCCCATCTTCACCTTTTCATGTTTTGAACGAGTGCTCTCGCTCGAATAGACGTGCGCAATGAAAACCGTCGACTCCAAGCGTGACTCAACAATGTTGTTTCTTTAGATTCCATGAATAGGGCACTGGAGGAGAAGGACAAAGCACTTGCTGGCGCCCAACAAGTGGCCAAGGACAAAACTGAAGCTGCAGAGCAGAAGTTGGCGGTTGTCCAGAAGCTAGAAGAGGAGAACGCCAAGCTAAAGCAGGAGCGTGCGGACCTTGTCAAGAAGGCCGAGCAACTAACCAAGAGGAGTAATGGCCTGGAGAAGCATCTGGGTGAATTCTCGAGGAAGATGTATCTTCTGCTCGACGGTGAGTATTTCTTGTCGACTGACATTTGCAAAAAAACATTGAGGGTTGCAGTTCACCGATTCCCCTTCTTCAACAGAATTCTGCCAGGACTTTGAAAAGGAAACAGAGGATATTGAGCCCATGCTTGACCCCTCCAAGTCGCGAGTTGCTGATGCGGTGGCGATGAACATGCTGCGGCTTAACTTTCGGCTCCAGGGTGCCCAGACCTATATCGCTCGACTAAAATCTGCCATGGAAAGAATCAACAAGGAGCTATGGCCTGAGGACACTCTTCAGCTCGACCTCAACTCCATGATGGCTCGCCTGAACGAACTTCCCAGTCGAGTGCAAGCTTGGAAAAAATCTGCTGCTCGTTGCCGGGCCGACGTGGCGTTGTCACTAGTCAGGGTCCATTGTAGGGACGTGAGGGAGGAGAAGCTGAAGGAGCTCCAATTGGTAAACACGAAGAAACTCCAGTTCAAGGACTTCATGGAAACCTTCATCGAGGCGGCCACCAGAATCGCCGACGGCATCGACCTGGACACTTTTGTCGAGCCCGCCAGTCCGTTGCCTGCCTAGAAACTTGAGTCTTTGGAAAACATAGTTAAATTTGCCTCGGTATGCCGAGTGGAACTGTATCCCTTAAAACTTTATTCAGGCCTTAGGCATGAGCACATTTGCTTCTACCCAAGACGTTTATCCGCGGTTTTATCCTTTGGAGTTTGCTCACGCTTTCGCTTTCAATTGTCTGTTCGACTGCTTTTGTTTTTAACTTAGGCAAAGTGCTTTTGCAGCCAAGCCCCCGAGTGTGAGGATCGCTCATCACTCAGAGTATTTTGAACTTAGGCGAATGTCGATTTGCATCTAAGCTGTCGGGTGGATGGATTACTATCCACCCGACGAGGGTTTTAACTTATGCGAAATGTATTCGCAGCTAAGCCCCTGAGAGTGAGGATTGCTCATCACTCGGAGTATTTTGAACTTAGGCGAATGTCGATTCGCATCTAAGTTGTCGAGTGGATGGATTACTATCCAGTCAACGAGGTTTCTAACTTAGGCGAAATGTATTCGCACCTAAGCCCCCGAGCGTGAGGATCACTCATCACTCGGAGTATTTTGAACTTAGGCGAATGTCGATTCGCATCTAAGTTGTCGAGTGGATGGATTACTATCCAGTCGACGAGGTTTTTAACTTAGGCAAAATGTATTCGCAGTTAAGCCCCTGAGCGTGAGGATTGCTCATCACTCAGAGTATTTTGAACTTAGGCGAATGTCGATTCGCATCTAAGCTGTCGAGTGGATGGATTACTATCAAGTCAACGAGGTTTTTAACTTAGGCGAAATGTATTCGCAGCTAAGCCTCCGAGCGTGAGGATCGCTCATCACTCGGTATATTTTGAACTTAGGCGAATGTCGATTCGCATCTAAGTTGTCGAGTGAATGGATTACTATCCAGTCGACGAGGTTTTTAACTTAGGCAAAATGTATTCGCAGCTAAGCCTCTGAGCGTGAGGATCGCGCATCACTCGGAGTATTTTTGAACTTAGGCGAATGTCGATTCGCATCTAAGCTGTCGAGTGGAAGGATTACTATCCAGCCAATGAGGTTTTTAACTTAGGCGAAATGTATTCATAGCTAAGCCCTCGAGCATGAGGATCGCTCATCACTCGGCGTATTTTGAACTTAGGCGAATGTCGATTCGCATCTAAGCTGTCGAGTGAATGGATTACTATCCAGTCGACGAGGTTTTTAACTTAGGCGAAATGTATTCGTAGCTAAGCCCCCGAGCATGAGGATCGCTCATCACTCGGAGTATTTTGAACTTAGGCGAATGTTGATTCGCATCTAAGCTGTCGACTGGATGGATTACTATCCAGTCGACGAGGTTTTTAACTTAGGCGAAATGTATTCGCAGCTAAGCCCCCGAGCATGAGGATCACTCATCACTCGGAGTATTTTAAACTTAGACGAATGTCGATTCGCATCTAAGCTGTCGAGTGAATGGATTACCATCGCCTCGATAAATTTTTTTGAACCCAAGCGAAGACGGATTCGCAAATAGGCCGTCGAGTGAATGGACTGCTATCCACCTGACAGGGTTTTTAACTTAGGCGAAACATGTTTTGTAGCTAAGCCCCCGAGTGCAAGGATTGCTTGTCGCTCGGAGTATCCCCAAGTAAATAACTACACGGTTGGAATCGACGAGGTATTAATTGCAGAGACACAAATTGCATTGATGAAGTACTCTTATTACATCAGAAAACTAATGTCTCAAGTGTAAAAACGTCGAAGCAGGTCTGCATTCCAAGCTCGTGGCTCATCCATCTGCTTCATGAGATTATATAAGTAATAGGCTCCATTGTTTAGCACCTTGGTGACTACAAAAGGACCTTCCCATGCAGGAGCTAGCTTGTGAGGTCGGTGCTGATTCACTCGGAGCACCAAATCTCCTTCATGGAACGCTCGGCTTCTGACATTCCTTGCATGGAAGCGACGTAAGTCTTGCTGATAGGCTATGGTCCGGATCAGAGCCATCTCACGCTCTTCTTCCAGAAGATCTACCCCATCTTGTCTGGCCTGCTCGGCTTCGGCCTCAGAATACAACTCCACTCGAGGAGAATTGTGGGCCAAGTCACTTGGCAGTATAGCTTCAGCACCATAGACAAGGAAGAAAGGAGTTCATCCAGTCGACCGATTAGGCGTTGTCCTCAACCCCCACAAAACAGACGGGAGCTCAGTTACCCACGCACCAGTGGAATGATCCAAATAGCGCATGAGACGAGGCTTCAGATCTTGCAGAATGAGACCATTAGCCCGCTCAACTTGCCCATTGGTTTGAGGATGTGCAACGGAAGCGTAATCCACTCGGGTGCCTTGGGAGTTACAGAATCTCGTGAATTCTTCCGTGTCAAAATTAGTGTCATTGTCCGTGATGATGCTGTGGGGAATGCCGAACCGGATAATGATCTCCCTCATGAACGTGACCGTCGTGCGGGAATTCAGCTTCTTGATGGGCTTGGCTTCAACCCACTTGGTGAATTTGTCGGCTGCTACCAACAGGTGGGTGAATCCTCCTTTTCCGGGTCGGAAAGGACCAACCATGTCGAGCCCCCAAACCGCAAACGGCCAGGCGAGTGGAATTGTCTTCAGAGCAGATGCTGGCTTGTGTGACGGGTTTGCATAGAACTGACAGCCCTCGCAATGATCAACAATGTCCTTAGCCATTTCATTAGCCCGTGGCCAATAAAAACCCGCTCGGTATGCTTTAGCAACGATCGCCCTTGAAGACGCATGGTGTCCGCAAGTTCCCGAGTGGATTTCATCTAGAATCATTCGACCTTCCTCGGGTGAAATGCAGCGATGGGTGACACTAGTCACACTTTCTCTGAATAGTTGATGTCCCATAACAGTGAAAGCCTTGGACCTACGCACAATCTGTCGAGCCTCTGCTTCATCTTCAGGAAGCTCCTGTCTGAGGATATAGGCTATGTACGGTACAGTCCAGTCGGGAATGATAACAAGAACCTCCATGATCAGGTCAATCACAGCAGGAACATCGACTTCAGTCGAGTCAGAGGAGCTTAAGGTTTGCGGGGGCTCTTCAGTGAAGGGATCCTCTTGAATCGAAGGAGCGTGCAAATGCTCCAGGAACACTCCGCTGGGGACAAGCCGTCGAGTGGAACCAATCTTGGATAGCTCATCAGCTGCCTGATTTTTCAGTCGAGGAACATGGTGAAGTTCCAGACCTTCAAATTTCTTCTCCAGCTTCCGGACTGCATTGCAGTATCCAGTCATAGCAGGGTTTCTAACATCCCACTCTTTCATCACTTGATTCACCACCAAATCTGAGTCGCCATAAACCATCAAGCGCTTGACGGCGAGCGAGATAGCCATGCGCAACCCGTACAAAAGTGCTTCATACTCTGCCTCATTGTTGGAGGAATCAAACTGAATTTGCAAGACATAGCTGAGCTTGTTGCCTCTAGGGGATATCAAAAGAACGCCAGCACCGGACCCATTCAACATTTTGGAGCCGTCGAAGAACATTGTCCAATGCACCGAGTGAACTTGGATAGGCTGTTGTTGTTCGATCCACTCGGCCATGAAATCTGCCAATGCTTGGGACTTGATTGCCTTCTTGGCCTCGAATCTGATGTCGAAGTGTCCCAGCTCAATTGCCCATTTAGCCACTCGACCTGAGGTGTCGCGATTATTGAAAATCTCTGATAAAGGTGCATCATTGATGACTGAGATCAAATGGTCTTGGAAATAATGTGCCACCTTCTTCGCTGATAAGTAAATACCATACACCAGCTTCTGATAATGAGGATATCTCTGCTTTGAGGGGGACAAAACTTCCGAGACATAATAAACTGGCCGCTGAACCTTATAGGCTTTGCCTTCCTCTTCTCGCTCGACCGTCAGCACTGTACTAACGACCTGATATGTGATCGCGATGTACAGGAGCAAGGGCTCTTTGCTGGCAGGAGCGGCAAGCAATGGCTGGGTGGATAGCAGGGCTTTGAGCTCAACAAACGCTGCTTCAGCTTCAGGAGTCCAGTCGAATGTGTCTGATTTCTTCATCAACTGATACAAGGGCAGAGCCTTCTCACCAAGACGAGAAATCAATCGACTCAATGCTGCCAAGCAACCTGTGAGCTTCTGAACATTGTGCACTCGCATGGGAGTCTTCATACGGTTAATGGCATTGATCTTCTCGGGATTGACATCAATTCCTCATTTGGAAACAAGAAAACCGAGTAACTTGCTGCGAGGGACACCGAAGGTACATTTGGCCGGATTCAGCTTTATGTCGAATCACCTCAGATTGGTGAATGTCTCAGCCAAGTCAGCCAGCAGGTCGGAACCTTTGCGGGACTTGACCACTACATCGTCCATGTACGCCTCGACATTCCGAGGGACTGGTCGAGTAAACATTTCTGAATCATGCGCATAAAAGTAGCGCCTGCATT
This sequence comes from Hordeum marinum, assembly GCA_022496015.1. Classification (NCBI taxonomy): domain Eukaryota; kingdom Viridiplantae; phylum Streptophyta; class Magnoliopsida; order Poales; family Poaceae; genus Hordeum; species Hordeum marinum. Next base: position 221,444,650 of record CM039672.1, read on the forward strand.
CTTCAGACCAAAAGGCATGCTGATGTAGCAAAAACACCCAAACAGGGTGATGAAGGTTGTTTTTATTTCATCTGGGCCAAACAGACGGATCTGATGGTACCCAGAATAGGCATCCAAAAATGATAATCGCTCGCACCCCGCTGTCGAGTCAACAATTTGATCTATGCGGGGGAGCAGAAAATGGTCTTTCAAACACACCTTATTGAGATGTTTGAAGTCAATGCACATGCGCAACGACTTATCTTTCTTGGGCACCATCACAACATTCGAGAGCCACTCAGAGTGGTAAATCTCCCGAATGAACTTGGCTTGCAAGAGACGGGCCACTTCTTCTCCGATTGCCTTGCGCTTCTCAGTCGCGGATCGATGCAAATTCTCCCTGACGGGCTTGGCTTTCGGATCCACTCGCAGACGGTGCTTAGCCAGCTCCCTGGGAATCCCCGGCATGTCAGCAGGCTTCCATGCAAAGATATCCCAGTTCTCACGGAGGAACTGGATGAGCTTGGCTTCCTATTTGTTGTCGAGTGTTGTCGAGATATTCGTCGGGGCAACGGTTGGATCCGTCGGGTGGATGTGCACCTTCTTCAATTCTCCTACCGACTGAAATGCCGACTCGGAAGCCGGCTTTTTTGCACAGAGCAAATCAGCAGGGTCAGTGGTTTTCTTGTACTTCTCCAGCTCGACCATGGCCATCTGTTGATCAGCGATCTTGGACCCTTGCTGGAGACACTCTTCGGCCCGCTATCGATTGCCAGTGACCGTGATCACGCCCTTAGGGCCCGGCATTTTCAGCTTGAGATACACGCAACATGGTCGGGCCATGAAACGTGCATAAGCGGGTCGACCCAAAATGGCGTGGTAAGCACTCTTGAAATCAACGACTTCAAATGTCAACTTTTGTTTTTGGAAATTTTTGTTATCTCCGAATGTCACATCCAATGCTATCTGGCCGAGTGACTTGGCCTTCTTTCTTGGGATGACCCCATCAAAATGCATGCTGCTTTCGCTGAGACGGGACATAGGAATGCCCATTCCCTTTAGGGTATCCACATACAGAATGTTCAGGCCGCTGCCGCCGTCCATGAGGACCTTTCTGAGTTGAGTCCCCTGCACCACCTGATAAACTACCAGAGCCTGTCGACCGGGTGTGGCCACACGGGCAGGATGGTCAGTCTGGTCGAATGTGATAGCATACTGAGACCATTTGAGGTAGGTGGGGGTGTCTGGCACAGCCATGTTGATCTCTCTATTTATGACTTTCAGACGGCTCTTGCTCTCGACATCAGCAAAGATCACCAGTGTAGCAGTGACATCCAGGAATGTTTCCTTTTCTTCATCTTCATCTTCTTTTTCAGGAGATTTCCCACTCGACTGGTCTCCCTTGAACTGCTAGATGAGAGTTCGACATTGTCGAGTGGTGTGCTTGGGCAAAATCAGGTTGCCTTCTGCATCTTTCTTCGTGTGAATCGCACACGGCTGATCCAAGATATCGGTTCCTGGCTGACCCTTCTCCTTCTTGGGGGCATACTGAGCTTTGGCCTTGCCCTTGTTCTTCGACTGAGTCGCCAGTGCTACCGCCTCTGCCGGAGCTAGGTCTTCAGCCTTCCGCTTTTGTTTCCTATTGTTGCCGCCGCCAGACTCGTTGGCGACCGCTTTTCCTTTGCCGCTATGGAGGCGGTCTTCTTCCTCGCCATTGGCGTAGCAAGTGGCAATTTCCATCATCTTGCCGAGTGAAATGTCACCAGTGCGCCCGAACTTCAAGTATAGCTCTCTGTATCTCACACCGGCCTTGAAGGCACAAACAGCCTGGTGTTCCGACACATTTTCCACCGTATGATGCAGGGTGGACCATCGCTAAATATAGTCCCTTAAGGTTTCACTGGGCTTCTGGACGCAGTGTTGTAAGTCGACCAGACCTGCGGGGCGCTTGCAAGTGCCCTCTAAGGTCTGGACAAACACTCGGCAAGATCTTCCCAACAATGAATGCTGGAAGGAGCCAAACGATTCAACCAAGCTCGAGCTGGACCATCCAACATAAGAGGCAGGTGCTTCATTGCGACATTGTCATTCCCGCCACCAATCTGCACAACCACTCAGTAATCATCTAGCCAAGTCTCTGGTTTTGTTTCACCAGAAAACTTTCCGATCCCCGCCGCCATTCTGAAGTTGGGGGGAATCTCCACAGAACATATAGCTCTGCTAAAACACTTTGGACCAGACACTATAGCTGAGCTTCCACTAGGGACATCTCTGTCGTGTCCTTCTCTATAGGCTCTGCTCTTGTTGATCCGCTTCTGAAGAAGGTATGCGCGGGCATCAAAGTCCGCGTCCCGCTCGTCATCGAAGGAGTGCCTGTCGTCCTGGCGCCGGGGCGCGTACGGACCACTCTGCGGAGGAGTGGGCACTCGATGGTGGTCTTCGCGGTGATGCTGATCTCTGTCTTGACCTTCACGATAACCGCCACCTCGATGATGTAAGGGCGACCCAGGACTATGTGCCAACTGGACGGTCTTTGCCTTGGGTGAATTGCTGTGTATCTTGTGACGAGACTGAGAAACTGCTGAATTCTGACGTTGTGCTGCATCTAACAGTGCTCTGATCTACAACAGCCCTCTACCAGCCTCTGACCGGGATGACTGAATGGAATCTGCAATCCTAGCAACAACAACAAAATTAAGCACGGGAGTTCGGTATACCTCGACGCCATCGTGAGATCCAGTCGGGAACAGCTGTCGCTGACGTCGACTGGGGCGCGGCGGGCGTGGACGGGTGCGCTCGTCGATCTCTGCATGGAGCTCTTCTAGACGAACGTGCGCGGCCTCCAAAGCCTAGGCCTCGGCGGTCGCGCTGACAATGGGGGTATGAAGGACCTTCTCATCGCGACGCAACTGCACATTCAACGGGCCACCAGCCTCGTGTTCGCCACGACCAAAGCCAGGCGGTGAGCTTTGATGAGTGCCCGCCATCAAGACCTCTGCTACGGGATCGCAGCTCTCACACTCAGAAGGCACGTAGGACGGATTGGAATCCGACTCAAACACGCCATGAAGGGACTCGGCATGTTTGGGTGCTGCAACCTACGAAGAAGCTTGACGCGCCGCTGCGTGTTCGACCCACCGCTAGAGTCGTGAGTGGTCGGACCGCTTGCGACCGCGAACGGCAAGAGGAGTCGATGCATAAGGGGTCGACGGCTAACGCAGCAACACACCGCACGGACTCGTGCGGAAATGCACGGCCCCGCGGACCAAGAGTGCCTTGACATCGAGAGGCGCCTCTTGGAGCCATGCCGAATCGTCGGCGATGAAAGTGAGCGCTCCAAAACGGATCTCGTGGCCCAGAGCAAAAACACCGCCAGAAGACATGTTGAAGGATGAAAAACGCAACCTCGCCGGAAGTCACTTAGACGCCTGCCCCATGGTGGGCGCCAAATATCGTGGGAACGAGACTGACAGTAGATGGTAGGGGTACGAATGGAGAGGGAAGAGTCCTAGCTACGACGAGGGTGTACACAGAGATGTATGAGTTAAGGCCCCTCTCGTGGAGGTAACAGCCCTACGTCTTAGTGCTCGGGAGCTTTTTGTCAAGTGGAATGTAGATATTACAATAGTTTCTAACCCTTGTGCAGGAGGGGAGGGGCGGCTTATATAGAGTTCGCTGCCCCTCATAATGGCCCCGCATCAAAGGGTCTGGTCGTGGGGTGTAAAGTTTGCCGTTACAGGTAATGTACGTAGTAAAACCTATTAAGGGACATTAAGCCAGCGTCTGCCAGTTGGGCTCTTGATGATGGCTCCTAGTCTTCTGGCGTCGAGTGAAGCGAGGTCTGTCGAGTGACACACGACTGCCGAGTGAGAGGAGAAGCTCCAAGTGGATTACTGTCGAGTGGTCTTGGGCATCTCTAGGGATCCACTCGAAAGTTCATGCTTGATCTTCAAGTCCTCCCATGTAGTGTCCTTAGGTAGGGTAGGTGGGCCTTGCCTAAGACCCTACCCTAGGTATATATCCTCGTCAGTACTCGTCCATTGGATGGTCAGTTTCGCAAAGCTGCATCTTACTCCACCAATGATGACACTTCTACCCAAGACTCTGTTGCAAAAGCCTCAGTGCAAAAGCCTCAAGAGTTTGTCCCTCATGTGATGACTAATCGTGAGCTCCTTATAAGTCTTCATCAGAAGGTTGATCGCAATCACAAGTGGGTCGAGCATCAGTTTGCTTCAATTCTTCAGAACATGACTGTGACGCAGAACTCTATGAGGAAAAATTACTACTATGTGCATGAAATCTTTCATCGCGCGTGGGCCATTCTTGCACATCTCAAGACTCCTGAGGAACTCAAGGACATGGACTTTCAGCAGAACTTTGACTTGTCTCATCCTCCTCAGAAGAAATTCAGAAAGGTTCAAGTTCCTGAGCTGGTTACAAGCTCATATTCTTCATCACGCAAGGCGGATGAAGCTGAGGATATTGACGACACTCCTGCGGGCCTTGCATCGACAAACGACCCCGACAACATTGGTGCTCTTCCATCACCTTCAAGATGAAATTCTTCAAGGGGCATTAGTCCTCATTTCTTCGTACCTTTTGGTCTTCGATAACAATGGGGGGATTTGAGTTAGTCTTCAAGCGGGTCTCTATATATGGGCTGTTTTTTATTTCAGTTACAACTCTCCCTCTTCTGAAGGTTTTGTTGGTTGACTTGTAAACTTAAGTTTGATGGTGGTCTGACTCTTTTGAACTGCCTTTTGCATGCTTACTTCCTCAAGTACCTTAATGCATACATGCTGAATTTCGTCAGACACCATCTTCATCATGCATTTCAAATTCTTCATATCATATGTTAAATGCGTGTATGAATTACAAGATATAGGGAGAGTTCTCCATGTTTTGAACTTGCCATGTGCATTTGCAGTCCAAATAAAATTCCTCAAATATGCACATCTTCAGGGGGAGTTCTTCTATATCTTGCAATCAAATACCTCAAACTCGGTACTTACATTTCATATGTTTATCCCGTTGAAAACTTAACCTATTTGTCATCAATCACCAAAAAGGGGGAGATAGTAAGTGCATCTAGTGCCCCTTAGTGATTTTGGTGTATTGAAGACTTATAGGTTAAGGAACTAATGTGTTTGTGAGTGTACAAAGGCTCTATAAGTCGATGAGGAGTTTGATATATTCGGATATTATCGACCCCTAAAAATGTATGTCTTCAACTGAAGACTTTGCTGAAGACTTTGGTATTCCCTGAAGACTTTGAGAATGAAGAAGTTGGTGTGACCTTGAAGATATGAACGAGGAACATGAAGCATGAAGACTTTTGTTTTCGTTGTTTCATTTCCTTTCTTTGAGTCATAGGAAACACAGTACTGTTAAAGGGGGCCGAGGTAATACTAAGGAAAATTTCCAACTGATGCTCAACTCAAAAGCCTCAACCTATCCAATCCTTGGAGTGAAGCCTTTGGAAATCTCTTGCAGTTCAGTCAAGTTCTTTAGTGACAGAGATGAAGTTCTTCTGGTCTTTGAGGAAATTGGTCTGACAGAGGATTTAGGATTTCGCTAGTGCGAATTGCCTACAAGTGAGGAATATGATAAGCTTGAGGACTTTCATAGTTCGAAATTTTGATTGTTGTTATGCCTTGTGTCAGCTGTCCCCAATTATCTTATCCACATAACGGTCATATCATTGGGGGAATTTATGTCTTATCATGTCAGGTTGCACCCTGGCTATAAATAGCTAACACCCACAACCACTAGTTGGTTGGCTGCTTCGAGAGAGAACTTACACTTCTCATTTGAGAGCAACCCATCCTCTAAGGACTTTGAGAGAAAATCATTAGTGAGGAAAAACCCAAATCCAAACCACCAAACCCAAAGTGATTGAGCATCACTAAAGAGATTGTTATTGTGTGGAACCGACGCTTGTTACCTTTGAAGACTGTGTATCTTCCAAACGGTTAGGCGTCATGGTCTAGTGCATCCTGTAGTCAATTGGGGATCATGGAGTGACCTTGGTCTAGAGCATCCAGCAGTCAACTGTGGATCGACGGGTGACCAGTTTGTGAGGGTTTTGGAAGTCCACCCTGAAGACTTACCACGAGTGTTGGGCGAGGACTTTGTGACCTTAGCTCAAGGAGAATACGATAAGGACTGTGTGTCTTGGCACTGTGTATCCTCTGGTTTAAATACCAGGCCGCTCCAAACCAGACGTACAACTGTCGTAGCAGTTGGAAGTGGCTCATCAAACCATTGCCTTCATCGAGCTACCTGGTTCTATTTTCCCAACCCTTTGACTTCCTCGTATACTTGTTGATGAAATTGATCTTTATTGTTTGAAGAATTTGACTGAAGACTTTCACAATTTCCACACCTCAAATTCTTCAAGTTACCTTGTTCCTCACCTTCTTATCCTGTATCACGCTACCTGTAATCTAGGCATGCTTTCTTTCATCATGATGACTATGCTACTGTTATGTTTCTCATGCACTTGATTACTTATTCCGCTGCTAGTTATTCATCACATTTCAAATTCCTCAAGTTGAAATTCCTCATGTGATGAATTTGTAAAAATCGCCTATTCACCCCCTCTAGTCAATATAACGCACTTTCAATGTGCATCTAACTTGCTTGCTCATGAATACCTCGGGCATTTGAGGACGCCCATCATCCGAATATACAAGCCAAGTTCTATAATGAAAAATTCCCACTAGCACATGGACGTGACAAAACAAGAGACTCTCTATATGAAGAACATGGTGCCACTTTGAGGCACAACTGTGGTAAAGGATAGTAGCAAATTCCCTTTTTCTATTTTTCTCTCATTTATTTGTTTATTTTTTCATGGTGGGCTTTTTTTATTTTTTCCGCCTCCCCCATTATTTATATATATTTTTGTGGTGGCCTCATTTGGCCTCCCCCATTTTTCATTTTTCGTTCGGAGTCTCATCCTGACTTGTGGGGGAAACATAGTCTCCATCATCCTTTCCTTAGTGGGACAATGCTCTAATAATGATGATCATCACACATTTACTTACTTACAACTCGATATGAAAAACTAAAAGGATGATATTACTCTATATGAATGCCTCTGGTAGTGTACCAGGATGTGCAATTATCTAGCATAGCAAAGATATCAAAAAACTAACAAGCCATGTAAATATCATGCTAGCTATTTTACGATCATGCAAAGCAATATGACAATGGAAATACATGTCATATGAAGTGAAGGTGCAAGTTACATGGCAATATATCTCGTAATGGCTATGGAAATGCCATGATAGGTAGGTATGGTGGCTGTTTTGAGGAAGATAAAATGAGGATTATGTGCAATAGAGGGTATCATGTCACGGGGTTTGGATGCACCGGCGGAAGTTGAATCGATCCTCGAGGTGAGAATGGGCAATGCACGGTACTGAAGAGGCTAGCAATATATGAATAGGTGAGATTGTGTATGTCCATGGATTCACATTAGTCATAAAGAACCCATATACTTATTGCAAAGTTTTATTAGTTTTATCACAAATCAAAGTACTACTCGCATCCTCCTAGGGAGAAGGTTGGGAGGAGTTAACCATAGCGTGCCCCCAATTCAACAACACAAAGGATTCCAATCAAGGATAAATTGTGCTCCAATCTTCATCGCATAACTAGAGACTATACGTGCATGCTTCGGGAATCACCAACCTTAGCGTCAATATTCTTACTAATCCACAATTATCAACTAGTGCACCCACATATTACTATCTTAATCGCAAAACTATTGCAGGGAATCAAACATATCATATTCGGTGAACTACAAGTTTTATGTAGGATTTTATGACTAACCGTGAAAATGACCAATTCCTGTTGACTCTCTAAATAAGTATAAGTGAGTCATGAGAGTTTAATTCTTTCTACAAAATACCTGGAAATGCTCTAATAAATACTCCCTCTGTCCCATAATGTAAGACATTTTTTGATACTAGTGTAGTGTCAAAAAACATCTTATATTATGGGCCAGAGGTAGTATAAGTGAAGCAAAAGAGCATTCTACAAATAATGGTTTTCTATATGTAGAGAACAGGCATCCAACTTCAAATGATATAAGTGAAGCACATGAAGCATTCTATAAGGCCATATCAAAACATGTAATTGAAATGCAAAGAATATTATATAATTCCACCATGGACTTTCCCAAACCAGCATGGTGCATTTCTTAAAGAAAAATAAAAGGCACACAACGCTCCAAGAATTTACGCATATCATGTGAACAAAATAAAAACCGAAACATACCAATAGTTGTTGAAGAAGAAAGATGAGATGCCTTCCGGGGCATCCCAAGCTTAGACGCTTGAGTCTCCTTGAATATTTACTTGGTGTACCTTGGAAATTCCCAAGCTTGAACACTTGTCTCTCCTTATTCTTCTCATATCGATACCTCCTCGGCCTTGGAACACTTCATCCACACAAAACTTGACAAAACTTTTTTTAGAAACGTTAGTACATAATCATCGAATATCATCATGTCCTGCCATAACATTATTGCATAATTATAATATAACATTAGCCATTGTATTATATCACAATTCTATATATGTCTCCCAAGTCAATGAGGCTCAACAAGAATTCAAACATAAGCACGCAAAGCAACTACAACAACAATCTGTGAAAAACGGGACAGGCTGTAAAGATGCAAATGGATACCATAATTATGTAACTCGAAAAATTATGAAAAAAATTTATATGGTAGAAAATTTGTATCACATTACTATTTAAAAAACTAGAAGCTTTTGACGTTCCAGTAAAATGTGAAAAATCAAACAGTACAGCCAAAGTTTCTGTTTTTGCACAACACATATCAAACAAGCAATTTAAACATCCTAAAGGTAATTCTTGGCACATTATTTTTATAATACAATGGATTTTTATAAGGGGATACTTATTTTTGTTGAAAAGTTTATGTAATAAAGATTCACAAAGTTTCCATGGGCATTAACAAAGTTCAAGGCTAGCCCCCACTTTAACAATGCTCATCTTTCTCACTTTCACTTCTCCTTTTGAAAATATTTTAAGTTTCCCACTTTATTTTTTGGTTTAATTATTTTAAAAGCACACGAGAGAAATAAATGACTCTCTGAAACTTTCGGGTTGTCTCCCTGGCATCGCTTTCTTTAAAGATTAAGCTAGGCATATAGTGCTCGAGTAATTGATCCACCCAGATCCCAAGGTATATCAAAGCGAATTTTGATTAATAGTGATTTGTAATTAAGCAGTGAGCACAAAGTGATGTATATCATGTGACAACGAATTCTATTTCTCTTCCTGCATTGGCATGTCATAAAACAACAATTCATGCACATCAAGTAAACGCCAATACATAGCATAAGTAGTTTCTTGCAATTTTATAGTATCGGAAACATAGAGAATTGAAGATTCGGTTCCTCTCTCATAATAATTGCAACTAGGAGCAGCAAGCACATGCATATTATATTCATCAAAATCATTATGTGTGATAGTAAGACGCAACCCATCAATATAATCCTTAATAAGTGCAAACTTCTCCGATATAGTGTAACTGGGAGAATTCAAAAAGATAATAGGACTATCATGTGTGGGTGCAATAGCAACAATTTCATGCTTAACATAAGGAACTATAGCAAGTTCATCTCCACAAGCATAATTCATATTGGCATCATGTCCACAAGCATAGCAAGCATCAATTACATCAAAAAGGGACATTTCAAATGAATCCAAGGGATCATGGCAATCATCATAGCATTCATCCTTCGGTATGTGCAAAGGGTAATTAAACAATGCATGAGTTGAAAAGTTACTCTCATTAGAAGGTGGGCACGGGTAACCAATCCGCTCTTCCTCCTTTTGTTCTTCGCTCTCCTCCTCATCTTTTTCATCTAATGAGCTCATAGTTTCAGCAATTTCTTCTTCCATAGATTCTTGTAAAAAAATTAGCCTCTTCCAAGACAGCAGACATTCTCTCAATAAATTCTTTAACATATGTATTATAAGCATATTTTTCATAGCAATATTTAAGTATGTCAAAAAAATAGATTTGTAAAAAGTAGCATCACACTTTTCAATCAAAGAGGCAATTTCATATGCACTCTTAAAAGCAACAAATTCTTCAATTTGTTCAACATCATAATAACAATAGGCCTTCTGGGCCTAAGAAGATAGTATTTCATTATCATTAAACACACATTGGTAGGGAAGGTGTTTTTACCTTATTCAGAACAACAAGTAAAATCATGTAATTCATATAAATTCCAAGCATAGCCATACAAACTATTGATTTGATGCCACAAGAGTTTCTGTTTTTCAGATAAGCAGTGTCGCACATAATGTGCATGTTCATTTAGTGATTTTACATCAACTAAGCTAGTTGGGATTTCAGCACGAGCACAAAGGGATCGAAGATGATCCAAGTAATAAACTTCAATGGAACGAAACACAAGTGGTTCCCTACTTTTGGAGTAGCAAGTACATTTTTTTGGTATTTTGAGTTTCCTACCCATATATAAAGATAGAAAAAATAATAACAGAAAATAAAAATCACTTAGTGATAAAGAAAACAAGCACACACGAGAATATCAACCACTACGCTATTGCTCCCCGGCAACGGTGCCAGAAAAAGGTCTTGATAACCCACAAGTTTAGGGGATTGTCTCTAGCCTTTTTCGATAACTAAGAGTGTAGAACCCAACGAGGAGGTAGAGGTAGAATTAATACTTTCTCAAGTACTATCGACCACCGATACAACTCTACGCACGCTAACGCTTATTTTACCTAGAACAAGTATGAAACTACTTTGCGGGAATAAAACTAGAAGTACTTTGTAGGTGTAAAGATAGTTTTGCAAGATAATAAAGAACAAGTAAATAAAAGTTAAGGGCTGTTTATATAAAGAACAATAAAGTAAATTATTTAGTAGAAAGTTTTTTGTGTAACGCAATAGAATGATTTGTCCCTAGGAAATCGATAACTAGATAGGTATCATTGTTGCAGTTTTATATGAGGGAGAGGTATACGCTAACATACTTTCCGTACTTGGATCATATGCACTTATCATTGGAATTGTAGCAAGCGTTCGCAACTACTAAAAATTCATTATGGTAAACCCAACCATAGCATTAACACATCAAGTCCCCTTTATCCCATATGTAAACAATCCCCTTACTCGGGTGTAAGCTTTTGTCACTCTAGCCACCCACTATAAGCGAATCATAGACATATTGCAAACCCTCCAGCAGGATTCCTTCACGTGTGCGCCTCACGGAAGGCACCTTAAGACAGAACTAAAACAGAACATACAACTCAAACTAATCACGATCATCAATCAACCCATAGGACAACAAAAATCTACGCAAACCTCATACGATAGCCACAAATCATTCGATAATAATATATATCATTAAGCACCATGTTCAAGTAGAGATTATAGCGGAAAATATAGGTTTTACACCACTGCATAGAGGGGGAGAGAATTGATGGTGACGGAGGCGAAGTTGTTGGTGTAGATCGCCGTCACGATGGATGCCTTAGCGATGCTCCGATGCCATTTGGAGAGAGGGGGAGAGAGCTCCAGGTGGCCACGAAGTTTTACACCGCTTCTTCTTCTTATTCCTTGGCCTCCTCCCTAGGTGGGAGGAGAGTTTCCCCTCTGGTCCATGGCCGCCATGGATCCTGAAGGTCAGGAGACCCTCCAAGATTGGATCTTGCTCTTCTGTTTCTCTTCTGTTTTCGTGACTGTTTTCTGACTACTTCACCGTTTATTAAATATCCGGAGATCCGTAACTCCGATCGGGCTGAAATTTTGAGGGGATTTTTATTGCTAAAATATTTTTCTTGCGACAGAAGGAGAGCGCCAACCGACTTCAGGGGGGCACCAGCCATCAAGGCGCCCCCCCTGGGGGCGCGCCATGTTGGCTTGTGCCTCCCTCCTACACCGTATTGCGTTGATTCCGACGCCCAAAATTCACATATATTTCAAAAAAATCTCTGTAAATTTTTTATCGTGTTTGGACTTCGTTTGATATGGAATTTCTGTGAAACAAAAAAAACACAAAAAAGGGGAACTCGCACTGGGCACTTGGTAAGTAAGTTAGTCCCCAAAATAATATAAAATGTTGCCAAAATTATATGAAAGTTGTAGAATATTGACATGAAGCAATCAAAAATTATAAATACGACGGAGAAGTATTAGGCCTATCATGTTGCCTTGTGGGTCCCATGGGTGGTCGTCTGGCCTAAGTCCAAGCTTACATATATCGTCTTCCCGAGAAAAAATAGAGTAGAAAGTTTTGTCGTGTTTTTCGATATGGAGTCGCCGCCACCTCCTGTTCTTCATCGGGAGGCCTGATCTGGAGTCCGTTCGGAGGCTCTAGAGAGATGGCTTCGTCGTCGTTGTCATCACCAACCCTTCTCCACCGACAACCTCATGATGCTAACCACTGGAAGTGAGTAATTCCATTATCGGCACATGGTAGGTAGATGGACAGGGATGATATTGTTTATATAATCGAGTTAATTTGTTAGTACTTGATCCCTAGTATCCGCTATGTTCTGAGATTGATGTTGTTATTACTTTGCTATGCTTAATGCTTGTCACTAGAGCCCAAGTGCCATGATTTCAGATCTGAACCTATTGTCTTTTAATGAATATATTTGATTTCATGATCCTATCTGCAAGTTATATGCACCTATTATTGTTCTAATCCGTAGACCCCAAAGTGACAATAACTAGGATACTCTCCTGTGATGACTGTAATATGAGGAGTTCAGGTATTCAGTATTTGCTAATGCTTTGTTTAGGTGAAAACCCAAGCTTCGGGGTTAAAACCAAAGGTCCGACCTTTGTTGGCTGCATCTGGAAACAATGGTGTTTATGCATCGTTCCCTTGTTTAAGACATTTCTTTGGAGATTAGATATGTTATCCAAGGTTAAAACTCAAGATCTGGCATTTAATAGTCTGATGGAATGACAGTGACGCTTGTGCAACCTCAGTATATGATCGCGCGCAGTAACTGGGAGTGAAGGTGTTGCTTTAGGAGGATTTTCATTGTAATTGGTGTGTTATAAAGGGTGATGATTGATCTTTTTGTCCTTCCTATAGGCGTTGCTTTCGAAGAACCTTCCTCGCAGTTTATGTGTTGTCAATGGTGGTGATTGGTGTTGTTGCTTGTTTGCTTGGTGTGTGTTATTAGTCGCATCAGTTTTCTTCATTTTGATTTTCTTCTTCCTTTTATCTTTTTTGGTTATGTACATACTTAATGATACTATGTTGTTATAGAGAAATGTCATTGGTATCATCTTGATATCAATATCTTACTCCATTTCAGGCAGAGCGTAGGTTCTCCTCAAATGGTTGAGGCCTTCGTGTTGTAGCCGGTAGATCCTCTAGTGGAGGTAGATGGCGCAGTGTTGTCGGTCGACTCCTAGTCAAGTGATTGTTGGCATTCGGGGCATATGGCGGAGCGCTCCACGCGGTGGTGCGTCCTCCTCTAATGACAGCTCTCTTTGTCTACTACATCGACAGATATTGATCTCCCTAGATTTCGCATGCAATGATGGCAGTAGCTCTGGGACGAGCCAACACCAAGGTCGGCTATGGTAGCAAAGTTATGAGAGCAAAATCAATGGTTGAAGTGATGTAGAGGTGGAGCGGGACGGTGATCCATGACTTGTCACGTCTTGGCGATATCCTCGTCGTAAGACTCTACTACATGTTCGAAGGATGTTGAATATGTCGATCATGTTCGACTATCTGCATTGGGCGCAGTTAATGTTTCGTTGACATGGCCTTGGTTGTGTGGTGATTTTAGCGCCATGGATTTTCACGATGGGCGATAACCTCCAAGCATATGTACTGCATGGAATGGTTTAGCTTTTGATTTTGTGTGATCATGGAGTGTGAGTGTAATCCCTCATGCATCACCGTCTTCTTTGAAAGTGGTGGTGGCAGGGGCACAGTGTCCTCAGTTTGGTGGTGCTCTCATGAGTATCGTATCTCGAGCTCCGGGGTGAAAACCAAGGTTCGACCCTCGTTGGTTACATCTGACGATGATGGTGTTTACTTTTTGATTGTATTGTTTTGGAGATTTACTCGGGCATGTTTTTTCAGGATGAAAACTCAAGATCTAGCATTCAACGGCTCGATCGAAAAACGACGGGGCTTGTGCGTCACTTTTTTCTTCAAGGCATTGCTTTTGGATAACCTTCCTCGTAGTTCCCGTGTTGTCAAGAATGGTGATTGGGCTTGACGCCTTTCCTAAAAGTGTTGCTTTCGAAGAACCTTCCTCATAGTCGTGTGTTGTCAAAGGTGTCCACTGACGACGTTGCGGCTTGTTTGCTTGTTGTGTGTGTCCTTGTTGTCTTTTATTATTTTTATTTTTATTATTGTGTGCATCCTTAAAATCTCAACAAACCTTTTTTAAAGAGAAATCTCAACCAACCTTGATATTGTGTTATCGTAAAGGTTAGATGTATCCGTTTCATATAAAAAAATAAAGGGTAGATGTGTAACTGATATCATCTTGATATCAAATAGCACGTTCCGTCAGAGATAGAGAATAGGTTCTCCTCAAATGGTATAGTACTGGGATTTGTTTTTGAATGCAAAAGAAAAGAAAAACGCTCATACGGTACCCCTGCACGAAGATAGTGGCAACACAAAGTAGAAGAAGATCGCACGTCAAAAGGGGTATGATCCAGGAGTCCATGGGCCTCCCCTCTCTGTCCTCCAGTTGGTGAGCCGTTTTAAATGAGGAGATATAGTCACAGATGCGCCTCGTCGACATCCATCCCTATTTACTGCTCCTCGCTCCAACTCTCTCGCCGTCGTCGTCCCCGCTCGCTCGCTCGCTCGCCAAGTTGGAGACGGGTGCACAGCTGGTCAAGTCACCCCCGAGGTCTATATAAGCACGCGCCCGCGACACACGAACCCACACGTCGTACCCAAGAGAAGAGAGAAGCACACATACGCACTAGTGATCCTGCGAGGCGCGCTAATGGCGGTGCACGAGGAGGAGAAGGCTGCGGGCAGGCGCGCGGGGGCGCACCCGCTGCTGCGCGGGCGTAGGCGGGACGGCAAGTACACGCACGGTATGCACCCGGCGCAGATGGCAGCGCTCCGCGCCATGTGCGGCGCCTTCATCCCCTCGCTGCCGGCCGAGGAGGCAGGCGCAGGCGGCCGCGTCGACCCACCCGGCGGCAAGGACCTCGAGCGCTTCTACCTCGCCTCCGCTGCCGACTCCAACATCCCCGACGAGGTGCGTGCGCACGTCCGATCCAATCTCCTCTCCTGCACCACGCCACGCCAATATGCACTATCACGTGCTCGTCCCCGTCCTTGGTTTAATCGGAAGCCATGATACATATTCTCCGGTGTTCACCCAATTAATTACCGTGAGATGCGTAGGCGTGCCTCGATGATTGCTCTGCTCGCCAGCAGTGCGCGCGGTCTCGCTCTCGCCGCACGGCCGGACGGACCACTTCTCCTTCCTCGCTACGAATTATTATCGTCATTTTTGTTTCCGTGCGTCGCCCGGTTTGATCTCGCGGCCATGTTCACATGGAAGCAAGCAATCGGCGGTGAGGTGGTCGATGATGTGTGGTTCGTTGGTTTGTTCCCCCCAAAAAAAGGTCGCGGAGCTGATGGTGACGCGGTGCATACGGGAGGCAGCGCTGCTGGCGTGGGTGGTGCTGTGGGTGCTGAGCACGAGGGTGGGCACGCTGCTGCTGTGCGGCCGGCTGAGCCTCTGCGGCGCCGCCGGCGAGCTGCGTCGGTTCGCGGACATGCCGGCGGAGCGGCAGGAGGCGGCGCTGCAGCGATGGAACACCACGCGCTGGCTCTTCCCGCTCAGGATCGTCTTCGCCCTCGTCAAGATCCTCTCCCACTACGTCTTCTACGCCATGGTAAGTAAACTTTCTTTTGCATCTCCTCTTGGTAATAATACTGCACTTCAGTATGTACTCCTCTGCATGAGTCTCTCAAAAACTGGCGCGACATGATGGTCACAATAAATTCTCCATTCCGACCAGCGTCTTTTTGGCAACTTAAGGCTTCAGCGGATAAAATTAAATACCCGGCCACGTTTCTGCTTCAACAACGCAAAAAAAAAATTAAAAGAATACAATATTTTTCGGGGCTGGGGGCCAGGGAGCAGTACAACTTGCTTGCGTCCTGGCTGTACTTGCTGCGGATTCAGAGGTCAGACGGACGCATGAAATTAATCGGACAGCTCGGCGAGAGGGCCCTGCACTGCATAGTGCCCTAACTTCATGTCCACAACCCGTCTGATTTGCTACCACTGGCTCAATAACTGAACACGGCCTCTTGCCAGCTTCATGTTCATGTTTTTTGCCTGGAACTTAGGGGTAGGTTTTCGATTTGAACACGTACCAAGAGACAGAGACGGAACCATTCTCGGAATTGATTGAACACCTTCAGTTCCTATCAATCTTTTTGTTCGTCTGGTTAATTAGTTGGACGTTGCGTGAGGCACCCGCTTGAAAACGGCACTTCGTATCGACTGTCACCATTACATTCCTCACAGAACATGCTAAAAAATTGAACTGCATGTTTTTTGCAAGCGGGTTTTCTGTTCTTCACAGCACATGCTCTCTTTATTTCAGAAACTCAAAAAATACGTAGAATTGTAAGGTTTTAAAAAGACTAATGCGTTCCCCACAAAACAGAGCAAAACGAGATTCTAACCACTAAAAGAGAAATCTGTGGTGGAAAATAAGAACTTCATCAGGGCAAGCTTGGAAATGGCTATGCTTTTCGGAGAGCAACTTGTCTCCAGCCCCTACTTGGCCATCAGTACACAGTGGAGTAGTACACACTGAAAATCTCAGGACGACTTTGCCCAGTCTGTGAAAACTGAAAAGTGCCCACCAGAGTATAGTATAGTATTTGGTGCCTACACGCAGCAAGTACTGAGTAGCAAAAATAAATGAATGGAACGTCGATGTTAACGTGCCACTGTTTGCATAATAATAATAATAATAAGATGATGAAAGGCACAATCAGATAATGCGCTTTGTCAAGATTAGCAATTGGTACCGTCCAGCACACCACCATGGAATGATGGAATTAATATTTGTTGGTCACTGCTGTACCTTTTTCACATAAAGAAATGACGTAAACAGTATTGACATTTCACCGAAGAAACCTGTTTGGCCGACGTGCAGGTGGACGAGAACTCGGAGAATCCGCACTGGAAAGCGATCGGATACAGCGTGGAGGAGTGGCAGAGAGACCGAGCGGAAGCGCCCGCTCCGCCGCGGCCACTGGACAACGGCGTTGTGGAAACCAGAGCGCTGAACGACGCCACCCTGCTCAGGTCGCTCGCGGACAGGGGGCTCTCCGTGAACGTGAAGCCGGGCGCGCAGCACACGGTGCAGTGCGACGTCGTCATCGTCGGGTCCGGCTGCGGCGGGGGCGTCGCTGCCGCGATGCTCGCGTCCGCGGGGTACAAGGTGGTCGTCGTCGAGAAGGGCGACTACTTCGCCGCCGATGACTACAGCTCCGTCGAGGGCCCGTCCATGGAGCGCCTCTTCGAGAAGGGCGGCATCTTCTGCACGTCCAACGTGACCACCATGGTGTTCACCGGCTCCACTGTCGGCGGCGGCTCGGCGGTGAACTGGTCGGCCTGCATCCGCACACCGGGAGAGGTCTTGCAGGAGTGGTCCCGCGACCACGGCCTCCCGTTGTTCGCGAGCATGGGGTACGTGCAGGCCATGGACGCGGTGTGCGACCGGCTCGGCGTCACCGACGGGTGCCTGGAGGAAGGGTTCCAGAACAAGGTGGTGCGCCGCGGGTGCGAGGCGCTCGGGCTGCCTGTCGACGCCGTGCCGCGCAACTCGTCGGCGGGGCACTACTGCGGGAGCTGCAACTTCGGCTGCCCCACCGGCGACAAGCGCGGCACCGACACCACGTGGCTCGTCGACGCCGTCAAGCACGGCGCGGTGGTCCTGACCGGGTGCAAGGCCGAGCACTTCATCCTCCAGAGCAACAGCGGCAACAACGGCCGGAGCAAGAAATGCGTGGGCCTGGTGGCGACGTGCATGAGCAACGGCATCACCAAGAAGCTGCGCATCGAGGCCAAGGTGTCCATCTCGGCCTGCGGGGCGCTCATGACGCCTCCGCTGCTGCGCAACAGCGGGCTGAAGAACCGGCACATCGGCCGGAACCTGCACCTCCACCCGGTGTCCATGGCGTGGGGCTACTTCCCGGAGAACAAGCAGGCGGTGCCGATCACCGGCAAGTCCTACGAGGGCGGCATCATCACGAGCATGCACCGCGTCACCCCGCGCACCATCATCGAGACGCCGGCGCTGAGCCCGGGCGGGTTCGCGGCCATGGTGCCGTGGGAGTCAGGCCGCGACATGAAGGAGCGCATGAGCCGGTTCGCGCGCACGGCGCACGCGTTCGCGCTCGTCCGCGACCGCGGTTCGGGGTTCGTGGACTGCGAGGGCCGCCTGCGCTTCACCCCCAGCCGCGACGACACCCGCGAGCTCCGCAACGGCCTGCGCCACGTGCTGCGCATCCTGGTGGCCGCCGGCGCCGCGGAGGTGGGCACGCACCGCAGCGACGGCCTCCGGCTGCGGTGCAAGGGCGTGCGCGACGAGGACCTGGAGGCCTTCCTGGACGAGGTGACCATCGAGAAGGGGCCCATGCACTCGACCACGGACAAATGGGCCCTCTTCTCCTCGGCCCATCAGATGGGCAGCTGCCGTATGGGCTCGAGCCCCAAGGACAGCGCCGTCGACGGCAGCGGCGAGAGCTGGGAGGCCGAGGGCCTGTACGTCTGCGACGGCAGCCTCCTCCCCACCGCCGTCGGCGTCAACCCAATGATCACGATTCAGTCCGTCGTCTACTGCCTCTCCAAGGGCATCGCCGAGTCCTTGACGAACGGCCGCCAGAAGCACTACTAGCAGAGTACTACTATATAGTCGATCGAGTCAGAGGATGGATAGTCGCCAACTCGTCATGTCAGTTGGTCAGGTGTACTTATCTCGCATAAAAACTGATTCAGCGTATATATGATTCGTGATACTCGGTTATGTTTGTTACTTCTGGGGTCCATAAATATAGTTCGCCTTATATTTTAAATTCCAGTTGTCCATTTTACTATTTCATTCGGATTTTTCACGACTTGGATCACTAATTTTCCATCTCTACTCCTAAAGGGGACCTCGACAGAATTTTATTTTCTTTTTTCTACTATAATTTGGGATGTCAAAAATTTCAAAATACAAAAAAAATGTGATTATTCACAAAAAAAATCACGAATTTTCAAAAATCCACAATTTTAAAAACTTTGTTCGGGAATTCAAACAATGCTCAGGTTTAAGGGAATGTTCACGAAATAAAAAATTGTTCCTGGTTTCAGAACAAATTCCTTTCAAAAAAATGTTCATGAGTTTGAAAAATGTTTGACGGAGATCAAAGATTTTTGTGAGAGCTCTACAATGTTTTGTGAGAGAGTAGACTAGTTAGAGTGTTGTTGTGGGTATTCCATTGTAGATGTTCGCATCTACAAGAGGACTCTTGTAATTATTCTCTCCTTCTATAAAAATACGGTATGCAATTGCGTACTTTCGAAAGAAAAAAAGTTTGAAAAATGTGCACGGTTTAAGAGAAAAGTTCACGAATTTTTAAAAGATGTTCATGATTTTGAAACATTGTTCATGATTTTTCTAAAAAAATCATGATTCAAAAAATGATCATGATTTCAAAAACATGTATGCGAATTCAAAAATTGTTCACTCTGTAAGATATGTTATTGAACATTTGAGTTTTTCTTAATTTCCTAAAATATCATATATTTGCAAAAATATTCATGATTGCAGAAAATGTTCACAATTAAAAGGTGTTCATGAATTTCAAAGATGTTTGTAAATTGAAATTGAAAACAAAAATGAAAAATGAAAAATTGGAAAAAGGAAAACTTAGAAAGACAGAAAATGAAAATTAAAAAATAGAAAGGAAAAGAAAGAAGGGAATAACAAAAGGAAAAACCCTGGAATTGTATTGGCCCATACGAACACCCACTGTGTGAGGGGGTTACACGCCAGGTCACTCCGGAGTGACCTGTGCGCCAAATATGAGTCACCCTCCTAAAGCGGAGTTATTAGAGTCGCTCAGTCCCACTAACACTATAATACGCCCTCGAGCGTTTTACAACGGCTCATTCGATGCGTGCATTAACTCAATTAAATCTGCATACTATTAGTATCGGCACAGACGTGTATGCCATGGTTAGTTGTTAGCATTGCCTCCATTCCGGTTAAACCTTCCCCGTCAATTTATTTAAAATAGTTTTAGCCCACTCATCTACTTAACCGGTTTTATATGCCAAATTTAATAACATCGTTATAAAAAGGAATCAATCACCGTGATTTCTAATCAATTTTTAAAGTCCAAATTTGAAATGGAATCAATATTTGATAACACAAGGCAACATGCATGGAAAGGGATTAATGTCTGATAATAGAAGGCAACATTTATGAAAAATAATCAATGTTTGATAACACAACCCAACTCGTTTTCAGTATTGATTTGAACTCCTCTACTCCGATTAACTACCCACAAACAAAGTAGCTAACCAGCTGACTAAATTTTGCCTTCCAGTTTTAATTTACCTCACTTTTCATCACCCCCTGTCACGTTGTTTTTTCTCCCTTGCGCGTAATTCCCCTCTCCCCGTTGACCCATCTCATCCTTCTCTAAAAAAAGCATCCCTCTATCAATCGAGTCAGAGTATAGTCGTCAACTCGTTGTGCTTCGACACGGCGGAGGTGGGCACACACCGCGGCGATAGGATCCAGCTTGTGATGCAAGGGTGTGCATGATGAGGACCTGGAGGCATTCCTAGACGAGGTGACCATCGAGAAGGGGCCCAAGAACTACACAACGGGCAAATGGGCGCTCTTCTCCTCGGCCCGTCAGATGGGCAACTGCGTATGGGGCCGAGCCCCAAGGACAGCGCCATCGACGACAATGGCGAGAGCTGGGAGTCCAAGGGCATGAACCCAATGATCACCATCCAGTCTTCGCCTAGTGCCTCTCCAAGGGCATGATTTAGTCCTTGACCAACGGCCATAAGCACTACTACTAGAGTATGTATTAGTCGATGGACTCGGAGGATAGTCGCCCAAACTGCTTCACCCTACATATGTATCATGATACTCAATTATGTCTGTTACTTAGTCCATAAATATAGCCCGATTAAGATTTTAAAACAAATAAGTTGTCCAGTTTTCTATTTCGTTTCGCTTTACATGAGTTAGATCATTGGTTCTGATTTCTTACACATCTCAGTCAACTATCTCAGCCCTTCGATTTGTGTGAATATATATAAAAAGGGAATCTATGCCATATGTGTAGCTCACCTTGGGCTGGCCCAAGAAACTATGATCTCTCGCTACCACACAACTAGGTGTTAATTTTAGAAGTCATCGTCGCATGTTGTCTTCTTGCAGATCTTATGTGTCATGCCAAATCTAGGTGCTACCACCATTCAGTTCGTCTCGTAATGCCTCTCCATGAGCATCGCTGAGTCTTTGATGAACTAATCGATCGAGACAGAGGAGAGTTGCCAGCTCGTCGTGTGGGTTGGTCAGGTGCACTTGTCTCTCGCCTAAACTGCTTCACCATACGTATGTTTTGTTATACTCTTTTATGTTTGTTACTTATTGGGTCCATAAATATAGCTCAATTATGATTTTAAAAAATCCACTTGTCCATTTTGCCATGTCATTCACATTTCCATGGCTTAGATCATTGGCTTTCTTTCCTTACACATCTCAGTCAACTGCCTCACCCTTGGATTTGTGTAAATATATCTAGAGGGACATATATGTTGTATGTGTCGCTTCCCTTGGGCCGGCCTAAGAAACTACGATCTCTCGCTACCACACATATAGGTGCTAATTTTATAGGTCATCATCATATGTACTCATCTTGCAAATCTTGTGTCATGAAAAATCTAGGTGCTATCACCATTTAGTCCGTCGCGTACCGCCTCTTCAAGGACATCACTACGTTCTTGACGAATGGCGAGAAGCACTAGTCGGTCGGGTCATGGATAGTTGCGAACTCGTCGTGTGGGTTGGTCAAGTGCACTTTGTCTCGCCTAAACTGCTTCACCGTACATATAATTCTTGATACTTGGATATCTTCGGATGGGACATGTGTTATTCGTCACATCAATCAGAGAAGCTTATGTTTGCTATAGTTTCTTCAGGAGATTTAGGGACGACAATTAGAGTTTGTGTTACACTCCTGGTACCATATAAGTTCACTAGCCCTGGTTCTGATACATATGTTGCATCGAGAGGTAGCGTTCGAGACAAGGACAAGGGGGGTTCTGGAAAGGTTGTCATTGCCTACTACAGTCTACTTTCTTCACACCTCACGAGAAGAAGGGTTAGCAAGTCTCTTAACCTATCCGTTTCTGTCCCAAATGTGGACCATGAAGCGGTTGTAGGGCTTGGGCAGTCGACGTAGCCGTTCCAACCAAGTCGAGAAAAGTAGTAGCTCGCTCGCTGGTAGTCGTTGTAGATGGGACTGGGGAGATATGGCCTCCACGGCTATGTCTCGCCCGTACCGATTCTTATTACGAATCACCCAAGGGCGACCAAATCAGACGACCCATTACCAAAGTCATCGTCTGCATCTCGTTTGTCACTAGGGGTTCCCTCATTCTGATCCCATTAATTATTTTTATTTTTATTTTGTTTTCTTTTGGTTTTTTCGTTTTTTTCTCACCGGTCTTCTCCTATTGTCCATTTTTCCTTGGCTTTAAATTTTTTTCTTTGTGTTTTCACCGGTTCACTTTGTTTTTTTGCTTTCTTTGCTATACTTTTGATTTTATCTTATTTGTTTATTGATTTTCTTCCTTTTATATGTTTTTTTTGTTTCTTTGTCGGTTTTAGTCAAAAGAAATAACACATATCTACTTTTTCTCAGTACAAAATGTACACCCTTAATTGCACTTGTCAAAACATCTTTATTCACTTTGGAAAATTTTCAAATACATGATATACATTTTCTAGATACATTTTTGAACACTTTTTTTGGAAACATAGTAACAATTTTCCAAATACACATTGTACATTTTTAATGGAAATAGAGATGTTTTTAAACTGCATGACAATTAGTTTACTTTGTATAAATAAAATAAAAATTCATGGACATTTTTTGATACATGTGCATATTTCTTTAAAATATAGCATAATTTTTTAATGGAAATAAACAGTTTTTTAACCCACGGGAACTTTACAGTGCTTAATCATTTTTTTTAATATCATGAACATTTTTTTAAACTCTGGGTTTTTTCCATAAACTGTCATGTACATTTTTCTATGTTACCAAACTATGTTTTATATTGCGCAAATGTTTTTTACACTGTATATACATTTTTATAAATGTCTCAAGCACATTTGTTTAAACTCTAGAAAATTTAGAAAAATATATTGTACATTGTTTGAATGTACAAACATTCTATATTATTTACATGAACATTTTTTATATTATTTTAAATGATATGCATTTTTTTTAACGTGTGAAATTTTTTAACGTGAATTTTTTTCATAAGTTTAATATACATGTTTAATATTTTTCAAATGCATGTTTAACATTTTCCAAAATACATGTAAAGTGTATTTTTTATTATACCATATATTTATTAATATAAGCAATACTAGAAAATAAAGAAGAAACAAAACAATTTGTGAATAAAAATGAGAAGAAAAAACATAGGTGACTTCCAAGTGACATCAAGCTAAGGCGACCATGTTCTTAATGGGTTGGCCCTGCAACGGCTCCTTGCAGGCGACCCTGCGCTAACCGTCGTTGCGGGCTTCACATAGCCGTACCCAAATGGGGTAATGTTCTTGAAGAACAACAGTGTATCTCACTTATAGCGAGTGTAGCTTATGTCTCGTCTGAAGCTTTTTCGTGTGGCCGCACAGTACAAGGCCGGAGCATTCATAGTTTGCATTCACAGGCTCTTTGGTCGTCATGTTTTCTGCGTTTTTCTTTCGGGGTTTTTTCTTCACCGGGTTTCCTATTTTTCTTTGTCTTTTTATCGATTTTTTGATTTCATTCTGTTTTTACCGTTCCTCTTTCCTTTTTCTTCGTATTCTTCGGGTTTTTTCTCCGTTTTTACTATTTTATCTTTTATCTCCTACTTTCTTTCTTGTATTTTGTTTCTTCGTTTCTTTCTTGTGTTTTTCTTTCTTTCACAGTTTTCATTGTCTTCATTCCTTTGCGCTGATTTTCACTAGCAAACGTGCCCATGCATTGCAATGGACACAAATAAAATAGGGATCGTTAAGGATCAAATTATTGATCTATTGCTTCGTATTGGATGTGTCATGGGTCGTAAGATGAGATGCATGATTGTCGACCTCGCAGCAGCCCACCCAAAGAATTGCTTGCCATCATCCATTCCATCCATCCTAACCCGTCTCAGTCTACCATGTCACAATATCTTGAGTCTTGCGTCAATTTATAATAGATTAGGCAACACATCCCTTCAACAGGACAAATGGCTCCATGGAAAGCCGCAACATGTCCATGGTGTCCAGGTATTGAGCGATGATGGAGTTATCATCATTGGTGGCCTCGTTGACTATCAACCGGTTTTAGTGCCAAGAAAGTGATGTATCTTGTCCATGGTGCACTAGTCATCAAGTGCAAATTAACGAAAGAGTTGTTGTTTTTGTGTCGACTTGTTCTCCTTGAAAATCATTGTGGAGTAGTCCTCCTTCCGGTTGGATTCTTTTCTCTTGGATGCCTTCTATGATTCTAAAGAAACTCCGGTCAGACAATTCTAGAAATTAATAATAGACCACAATTTTTTTAGAAAAGGAGGAAAGAAGACCCCGGCCTCTACATCAATTGATGCATGCAGCCATCTTATTAAAATAAGTTCAAAACAAAGTCTTAGATCCACAAAGCGCTCAAACACTAAACAAAAACAAGGAAGAATAGATAAAAAAACTGCCACATCCGACATAGCTAAAAGTAGACTACAATGCCTATACACCTAGCCTATTATTAGCACACAATCTAAACCGGTTGAAGATAACTTGTACGACCATCTCCTACCGGTTGCACCCAATATCATTAAGCTTCCTGGATACCGCATGGCTGAGTAACGAACACGTACGGATCCAAGACGTTGCTCTGAAGATAACCGGCAAAAAGTTGTTGAAATTCTTTTCATTAAAAATCATGTCATTCCTGGTATTTCATATAGCCCCAAATAGAGCACATATCCCAAGTCTCACGAGCTTCGCTATTGTAACATCTACTCCACTGAGCCATGTTCCAAATAACGAGCTAATACATGTAGGTGGGTTACCATTAAAAGCTATATGAACAGTGTGTCATAAGAGTTTTGCAAGAGGTCAATCTAGAAAGAGGTGTCTTATTGTTTCGTTCTGATCACAATAGCAACAGTTAGGTCTGCCTCCCCATCTTCGTTTTGCCAAGTTATCTTTGGTTAATACCACACCCTTGTGTATAAACCACATGAAATTTTTAATCCCGAGTGGCACTTTGATTTTTCAAATATGCAATGATCTCGAGAGTGGTCCAGTGTTTATCAGATCCGTGTACATGGACTTTATTGAGAATGCACCATTCACAACTAAAGTCCAACGAACACTATCTATCTGATCAGAAAGTTGCACTTGCATCAGTCTCCTAACCATATGTAACCATGCATTCCAGCGTGCTCCTACTAAAGCTCGTCTGAATTGCATATTAAGAGGTATTGATTGTAATACCGTGGACACATACTCCTCTTTACGTTGCGCAATATTATAGAGCGAAGGATATTAAATTGCTAATGGAGTATGCCCAAGCCAAGTGTCTTCCCAAAATCTTGTTGAGGCACCATCACCAACTACGAATCTCACCCTTTGAAAAAAAGTTACCTTTATCTTCATTAACCCTTTCCAAAAAGGTTAGTCGTTTTGTTTAGCTATAACCTGGGTTAAAGTTTTGGAATGTAGGTATTTATTCTTCAATATTTAAAACCACATCCCATCGGTCTCTGTGGATAACCTGTAAAGCCATTTGCTAAGCAGGCATTTGTTCTTTACTTCTAAATTTTCAATGCCAAGACCCCATGGTATTTTGGTCTGCATATAATATACCACCGTGCCAATCTGTATTTTTTCTTAGCCTCATCACTTTGCCAGAAGAAACGAGATCTGTAAAAGTCTAGTCTTTTTCGTACCCCTACTGGTACTTCAAAGAAAGACAAGAAGAACATCGACTGGCTTCTTAAAACCAAGTTTATTAATACGAGCCTCCATCCATACGACATAAGCTTGCCCTTCCAGCAACTCAGTATTTTTTTCAAATCTATCCTCAATACATTTACATTCCTTATTTGTCAGTCGTCTATGATGAATAGGAATCCCAAGATAGCTAAACGGTAGTGATCTCATTTCACATCCAAATAGCTGCCTGTAAGCGTTTTGCTCCTCCTTTGCCTTCCCATAGCAGAATAGTTTGCTTTTGTTGAAATTAATTTTTAGCCCAGATAACTGTTCAAATAAGCACAGAACTAGTTTCATATTCCTTGCTTTTGCCATATCGTGTTCCATGAAAATGATCATGTCATCCGCGTATTGTAGTATGGACACACCCCCCTATACCAGGTGTGGAACGTGTCCTCCTACGTGGCTCTTTTCTTAGCTCTACCAATGAGTATTGCTAACATGCCTGTTACAATGTTGAACAATAACGGAGACATGGAGTCACCCTGCCTCAGTCACTTGTGTGTTTGAAAGAAATGACCTATGTCATCGTTAACTTTAACCCCCGCACTGCCTTTCTAAATGAAAGTATCCACCTGATCCCTCCAGGTTTCATCGAACCCTTTCATACGTAAGGCCTATTGAAGAAATGGCCATTTGACTTTATCGTATGCTTTCTCGAAATCCACTCTAAAGACAGCCCCATCTAGTTTCTTTGTATAGATTTCGTGCAACGTTTCATGCAGGACGACAACACCCTCTAAGATGTGTCTTCCCGGCATAAACGCCGTTTGCGTCGGTTGGACTACTGAATGAGCTATCTTCGTCAATCTATTCATGCCAACCTTTGTAAATATTTTGAAGCTGACATTGAGCAAACAGATCGGTCTAAACTGCTCAATGCGTACATCCTCCGCCTTCTTTGGCAATAACATGATTGTTCCAAAGTTAGGATGGAAGAGTTGTAACTGACCATTAAATAAATCATGGAATATGGGTAAAAGGTCACCCTTAATGATATGCCAACATTTTTATGGAATTCCGATAGAAACCCGTCCGGCCCCGGTGCCTTATTTTTTTCATTTGTCCTATTGCGTCGAACGCCTCCTTCTCAGTAAATGGAGCAGATAGCACCTCATTCCCATCGGAACTGAGTTGAGGTATATCATGAGTTGTGCTTTCATCCAAAGAGACAAAATTCTCTTCTGGTGCACCAAACAATTTCTTGTAATATTCAGAAATGTATAGTTTTAAGTTCTCGTGTCCTACAATTGTTCCTTCATCTTGCTCAAGTTGAATTATTTTCTTCTTTCGATGCTTGACATTTGCAATCATATGAAAGAATTGTGTGTTATCGTCCCCATGGACCACCTTCGTGACCTTAGCTCGAAGTGCCCATTTCATCTCCTCCTCTCTCAAAAGCTTTTGCAATTTTTTCTCAGCCTCAATCTTATTATTCCTATCTGACAAATTGAGGGGATTGGACTCAGCCTTCACATCTAACTCATCAATCAGTCGAATAAGTCTCTCTTTTTCCACTTTGTATATTCCGCTCTGATTCTTCGTCCAGCCTCTCAAGAGCTGGCGCAAGTTTCATATTTTGTTTTGCCATTTTTCAATATTTGAATATCCACCAGAATCCCTAGCCCATTCTGTAGCTATGAGATCCATGAATCCTTCTCTCTCGAAACAATTTAGTTCAAATGAGAGAAGTTACTATTACTCACATGATTGGCTTCCCCAGAGTATTTCTATTAACTTCCTTATTATCTCCCTCAACCTCTTTAACTTCCTTATTATCTCCTCGGAGTCAACCATGAGAGATGTGTGATCGAAGAAGTTACTATTTACCCACATGACTGGCTTCTCCAGAGTAGACCACATGCTAATAAAAGATTAAAATTGTGTTGGCAGCATCAAAATAAATACATTATTTCACGTGTGGGTACAACATACCGTGATTTTTATATATCAAATAATTTTGAAGTATTAGTAACACAGAAGGAATGTATGGCTAACGCTATGCTAGCTAGCCGTTAGCTGCTGCAAACAGCGAGGGAGTCGTTGCATGCAAACTTGTAGTAGCCAGCTAGATAGTTTTTTTTTTTTGAAACGCGTAGCGAGCTAGATAGTTGTGCTCCCATCGTCCTCCTCTATTTTTATAACAAAATTTGGTAACAAAATTCACCAATTTCAGGGTCCAAATAACATAAAAATTACACGTACGCGAGGAACCTAGCTTTAATTGGATGAGCAAGCTTGTCCAGTTTCTCTCGTCTGACACCAAGGCGTGACATGATGCCTCCGATGGACAGAGTATATACCCTTCGTTCTCTCTTTGTATATATTTCATGTACATTTGTTTATCTATGCTTCTTACAGGAAGGTTCACACGCACCGCACGGCTGCTGGACGTGGCCGGGCATGTCTTTCTGTTTATCTATCCTTCCTAGGAGAGTTCATGCACATCACGGCTGTTGTTGAACGTGGCCGGCGCTATGCGCTGCTCGATGTCGTTTCTCGACGAGATGACAATCCATGGCTTCTAAGGCCACGTTTTTTAGACATCTGTTTCTTCAAGATCACGGCTTCTGTCGAACGTGGCCGGCGCCGTGCGTGCGCTGCTCGATGTCGTTCCTCCCGAGCTGACATTTCATGTTTAGTATTCTAAGATCATGTTTTTTAAACATCATTTTCCTTAAGATCTTTCGAAACAGGCTTTCGTCCCGCTTTATAGATAAAGCATACGTCCAAACAACCACATCCCAAGCAGAGTCATAAAAGAGAAATGCTGGGGCCACAACACAAAGATGCCCAAATGAAAAAAGAAGAAATGAAACGGCCTTCAAGGGCAAGCTACTAAGCAGGCGAGCGGTCGGAGAGCCGACGCGCGGTAGACACTAAGGCGTACAGGAAAAGCTGAAGTCGATCATGATCCCTCGGCCTAGCGAGCGGATGCCAATGCTGCAGGAAGGCAAAAAATTTGAAGAACGAGTCAGAAGCACGTCGCGGGAACACCTGCTTGATCACCATCTTGTTACGCGTAGTCCAGAGAGTCTACATCATAGCCGCGAAGATGAGCCAGAACAGTCGGCGCTTATGGCCAACCTGAGTGGCTCTAACCTGCAGAAACTCTGCAAGGTCATGGGCCTCCCACTCTGGCCCTAGAGCCTCACGAACAAAGCACCAAAGTGCCTGCGCTGCTACACAGGAAAACAAAATGTGTGTTTCCGTTTCCGCGACATGGCACAAAGGGCAAAGGCCGTTGCCCGGACCATGGCGTTTCAGCACCTCGGTCCCCGAAGGAAGACGGTCTCAGAGAAGCTGCCATATAAAAATCTTAATCTTCAAGGGCAACGGTGCCTTCCACAGTGGGGATAGCCACTGTAGCACCGGTAAACGACAAAGTGCCTGATAGGCCGAGCTAACGGAGAATTCACCCGAAGGAGAAAGGCTTCAAGAGAACGTGTCAGGGTCCTGGGATAGAGGAAGAGGGACTACTTGCCTCAGGTCTGTCCAGTCCCGTACCTCATCTGGTCTGAAGGAGCGGCGGAAGGCAATGTTCCATCCCTCCTCCAAGGCAGCCACAGATACAAGGATGGCCAGGGGCATCCCCAAGTAATACATGGGGAATGACGCCAACCTACAGTTGAGGTTACCGAGATTCGAAGCTGCTCAGCCTCCGAATAGCCAAGGACCACCACCTCACTTTTATCAAAGTTAATCTTAAGTCCAGACATTTCCTCAAAGCAGAGCAAAAGGAACTTAAGATTAACAATGTCCGAGTCCGAGCCTCCCACCATAATCATGGTGTCATTCACATACTGCAAGTGAGTAACCCCTCATCCGGGATGAGGTGGCTAACTACACCCTTAAGGTGGCCGGCCAACTTGGCCTTATCTAAGATGCCCGCAAGGGCATCAACTGCGAGGTTGAAAAGCAAGGGGGAAACAGGGTCCCCTTGCTTTACCCCTCTGGAAGCCTGGAAAAAGGGTCCCACTTCGCCATTGATGTCGATCACCGTGTTCCCAGATCTAACCAGTTGCATGATCTAGGAACACCACCTCTCGTCGAATCCGCGTCGCTCCATCACCAACCTCAAAAAGGACTAGTCCAGGCGGTCAGATGCCTTCTGGAACTCCAATTTGAGGGAGACCCCCTTAAGCCCCTTGGACGCCACCTCATGGACGATCTCGTGAAGGGCAAGAATCCCGTCATGGATCTACCGGCCCTTCAGGAACGCGGACTGAGGTAAGAAAGGTAAGAAAGGAGGCTTTTTTAGCAGGTGGATCCCATCTGGAGTGTTTTAGACCGGGTCTTTGTGTCGGCCCAATGGGAAGTGATGTTCCCCCTGTGGTCCCTCAAGGCGGTCACTCGGATTGGCTCCAATTTGAGGAAGACTCAAGTCCAGAGAGAACTAAAAAAGCCTCCTTTCTTACCTTTGCTTCCTTATTATCTCCCTCAACCTCTTTTTATGACCAAGGCAGGCTATTGATCCTAAAAAAAATCAAAACGTATATTTTAAAAAAGTTGCATCCGACCTTTGCATCAAAATGATGCATGCATCCATCCTTTTATTATTTTACTCACTAGAATCTCACAAAATGAATACAAAGATCCACCCAAAGCTATCTTGAAGGCGAACAAAGTCGCTAAACCAATAAGTATAAATAAGTGTCGTGACCGCATAAACACACACCATCTAATCCAACGGCCTCAAGAAGCCGCCCACCTGGCAAGCTGAGAGTACCAACCGGTCGAGTCGTCCAAAAACACGCACCGCATGTGCATTCTTTAGGACTTGCCGCTGCCATCTTTCGTCGTCTCATCTTCATGAGGGATCGTTGCATAGATCTTGCCAGCTCCAATTGCTGTTGACGTCACCACGACGCCAGACCGTGCCACCAGCCTGCGCGCGTCCATCCACACGCGCCCATCGGCGACACTCTATTGCACCATTCCTGCAAGTCTCGCCATCGGACTAGCTATAGATGTAACATTGCTCCTCCACTTGTCCCCTCCGACCAGCTCCTGCTTGAAAACGATGCCCTTATGAGGGAGAACGGCATCGAAGGCATCGTCATTGTCCGATCTGGATACTCGGATCTAGGGTTTCCACTGAAACATCCTGATCGTGTTGACACAACTTGCAACGACGATGCCTCAATAGGGGAATGAAGTCAGAGACGCCGTCATCATATGCCATGACTGAAGTCAGCGCGATTTTCATTGGAAGTAGCGCCACCACATCTCTCCGCTGACTGGATCTGAGTGCACCATCGCCATGTAGGCGTACGGTGTCGTCAAAAAGCCAATAGAGGACCTTCGGCCGCCCCACCCTGGCCCCATCACAAGCCGCCAGTCGGCAAAAGACAAAACATGATTGATCTGGCCGGGACGCCATATCCACGGCCACCACTGCTGCCCATCGCATAGCGGAGGAGCCCATTGGAGCACCTCGCCAACAATGGGTTCGTCGGTTGCCGCCGCACAGCCAGGACATCGTTGTGGCTGCCGCGTGAGGGCACCCCGCACGAGGCACCCCAGCCGCCTCATGGGAGATCCGCCACAACCCTCCTATCCTAGCCCCTTTGTCTGCCACCATCGCGGCCAGTGCCGATAGAAGCAACGACTGGGATCTGCCTCATGGGAAGGCATGCGCGTGAAGGATTTGGTCCCCCTGGAGTCGCCCTGGGTGGCGGCGCGAGGGGTTCGGGAGTGGTTCGTGGTCGGGAGCGGTACCTCACTTCAAAACGTATATAAATTGATAAAATTACATGTAAGATACGAAGTGGCGCCTTTATTAGCACAAGGAGAGGTAGCTCGCTTGGCTAGAACCATGGAGAATCTCCAACTTGGAACCTTAAATCGTCCGCAACCGTCTGAATCACGCAATGCAGACGTATTTTACCATTCAACATGTGTTTGTATCGGTCCGCCGGCCGGTTCGGACACACTTTTTCCCGCAAACCCGAGACAAACCGGGTAGATGGGATTTGTAGGCATCCTGACCACTGCCACGCCCACTTCTGACAACCGTGGCCCACCCTCAAATCCCATCCGCCTCTCCGCCGCTCTTAAACAAATGCTCACACCACATTCATGTAGGCCCAAAGCATGCAACGGCCGACATTGATGTCACGCGATGTGACTAGAAGGGAGGTGCGCTGATGGACACAACCTCTCGGGCATCACCACTTCAATGCGGGTGTCGCGTCCTAAGAAACTAACTTCGGCCGCTGCCTCGCATTGAAGCGGGCTAACCGACCATTCGCTTGGTCGAGGTTATTTAAGTCGTGCACTAACGATGTGATACTTCTCCAACGTATCTATACTTTTTTCTTGTTCCATGCTATTATATTATCAATCTTGGATGTTTTACAATCATTTTATAGCAACTTTATCATTTTTTGGGACTAACCTATTGACATAGTGCCAAAGTGCCAGTTGCTGTTTTTGCTTGTTTTTACTTTGTAGAACATCAGTACCAAACGGAGCCCAAACATTGCAGAGATTTTTTTGGATTTTTTCTGGACCAGAAGGAAGCAGATGGGCCAAACGACACCATAAGAGGGGGCCCAGGGTGGCCACCCTCCACCAGGGCACACTAGAGGCCTCTAGCACGGCCTGGTAGAGGGTGGGCACCTCGGGCAGCCCCTCAACCGACTATCGAGCCTATTAATTCCCAGAAAATCCAAAAACCCTAGAAGAGTCGACGAAACACAATTCCAGCCACCGCAAGTTCCAAAACCTCAAGATCCAATCTAACACCGTCAAGGAGGGGTCATCTTCTTCATAGGTGCCTCTCCGATGATGCGAGAGTAGTCCACCATAGACCTACGGGTCTGTAGGCGGTAGCTAGATGACTTCCTCTCTCTCTATGTTTCTCAATAAAATGGTCTCTTTGAGATCTATTTGATGTAATGACTTTTGCGGTGTGTTTGTTGGGATCCGGTGAATTTTGAGTTCATGATCAATTTTTATCCATGAATATGATTTGAGTCTTTTTTGATCTCTTATTTGCATGATTACTTATAGCTCCGTATTTCTTCTTCGAATCGTTGGTTTAGTTAGGACAACTAGATCGATTTTTCTTGCCATGGGAAGAGGTGCTTTGTGATGGGTTCGATCTTGCGGTGTTCTTTCCTAGTGGCAGAAAGGGCAGCAAGACACGCATGTATCGTTGCCATTAAGGATAACAAGATGCGGTCTATACCTACATGAATATATCTTATCTACATCATGTCACCGTTCTTATTGCATTACTCCGTTTTCTCATGAACTTAATACACTAGATGCATGCTAGATAGCGGTCGATGTGTGGAGTAATAGAAGTAGATGCAGAATCGTTTCGGTCTACTTGTCTTGGACATGATGCCTATATAATGATCATTGCCTGGATATCGTCATTATTATTTGATCTTATATCAATTGCCCAACAGTAATTTGTTCACCCACCGTGCGCTATACTCATGAGAGAAGCCACTAGTGAAACCTACGGCCCCCGGGTCTACTTTTCCAACATATTGCTTTCCGATCTACTATTTGCATCTTTTGTTTTCAAATATATTAATCCAAAAAACCAAAAATACCTTGATGTGTTTTTTATTTATTTATTTTACTTTGTGTTCTTGCGAGATCTAATTGCCAAAACTATCATTACCTAATCTATCTTATTATCGTAGAGAGCGTGACAACCTCTCTTTCGCGTCGGGTTGCAAGTATTTGTTGTTTGTGTGCAGGTGTTGTTTACGTGGGTGCGTGATCTTCCTCTACGGATTGATACCTTGGTTTTATAACTGAGTGAAATACTTACCGTCGCTGTGCTACAGCATCCCTTCCTCTTTGGGGAAATACCGATGCAGTCTCAAGCCACGTCAAAGGACGTCGAGGAGGAAGCAATCTCATCTACGAGGTTCCTAATCACAAATCTCATCTCCTTGCAATTACATTATTTTCCATTTTCCTATCGTTTTCCTCTCCCACACTTCACAAATTTGCCGTTTTATTCGCTCTCTCTTTTTTGTTTGCCTTTTTCTCGTCAGATCTCTTGTTTGCTTGTCACCATGAGTGATTTTGGCATAGAACAAACAGATGACGTTAGGACTCCCAAAATTGGATGTTCTTGTAATTTGGATGCTAAAACTTTTGTTTTGGGTCAAGGTAACGTCATAGGAAAAGGAACTATCCAGGAAGTTTTCGATTGTGTGGGAAACTTGACTCTTGATGATGCTCCTATACTTAAAAGAACTAAAACATATGCGGAAGCTACCTCATCATTAGTTTTTAAACTTTAAAATATATTTATCCGCACACATCCTACCTTACAAAGATTGTTTTATGAGCTACCTGTTTTAAAAGACCCTAAAGCTAAAAATTTAGTTACCCTTGTTCTCATGAATGAATTTGACCATATCATACGAGAAGCTAGGGAAATTTTTGATCATTTTGGTAAGAGTCATAAAAAACCGGTAATAGATGAAATACTTTAGGAAAGTGATTATGTGTTGACACGTTTACTTGGGAATAATCAAATTTTTGATGAGAATCTTAGTAAAGAAGTTCCCGTTTTAGATATGATCCAACAAAATTTTAATGATGTCAATCAACAGTACTCTTGGATCGTAGACGGTAATCAAAGAGGATATATAGATGGACAACTTGATAACCCCAAAATTTCAATGAGTAATGTGTTCCAAGTTGTATTCGCAAAACCTTTTGACGATAATTCATCTATGAAGAAAATGAAGAAGGATAAGAATACTTGAATCCGTATGTTATGCCTAGCTAGGGGCGTAAAATCGTAGCACTTGTTGGGAGGCAACCCAATGAATAAATTATTTTTATATTTTGCTTTATGTTTATGAGTGTTTAGCACAATCATGATTCTGTTATGATTGTGTTTTTATGTTTTATTTAGTGTTTTTGCCAACTAATGCCTTTAGGATGATCAATAATATGAGTAGAAACAATGCTGAATCTGAAACAGAAACTTTGTTCCCAGTGCACGGATTTTCATTTTTTACCGAAACGTGATATTGAGCTGAAATTTTAAAACAGTATTTCTGTACAAATTATATATGTTTTCCTAAGTTTTCAGAATTTTGAGGGTTCCATAAGTATGGGTAGAGTACAGATTACTACAGACTGTCCTATGTGAAACCGATTCTGTTTTCATTGCATTGTGTGCTTGTTTTGATGAATATGTGGCTTGTATCGGGGGGGGGGGGGGGGTATAAGTAATGGTAAAGTTAGAATACAGTAGTTATAATGCAATAATAAAATATGAATGGGTTTAAAACAGTACCTAAAATTGGTAACTTGCTTTATTGTACTAACAAATCTCACGAGAATTTTGTCAAGTTTTGTGTGATTGAAGTTTTCAAGTTTTCGGTGAGATCGCGATGGATGAAGGAATAAGGAGTAAGAAGAGCCTAAGCTTGGGGATGGTAAAGCACCCCAAGGTAATATCCAAATAGTAACAAGCAACTAAGCTTGGGGATGCCCCGAGTGGTATCCCCTCTTTCTTCTAAAAACCATCGGTATTTTACTTGGAACTATATTTGTATTCGTCACATATCATGAGTTTTGCTTGGAGCGTTTTGTATCTTTGATTTATTTGCTTTTATCCTTGCTGCAACACCTATTTGAGAGAGCCAAAAATATGCTATGATTTGCTAGAATTGATCTTTATGATTCACTTAAATCTATTGAGCAAAGGAAGTGCACTAATGCTCCACTTATATCTTTTGAGCACGGCGTGCTTTTACATGTTTGAAGAAATGCTCTCATGCTTCACTCATATTAATTTGAGAGTAGTAATTTTGAAGAAATCCTCTCATGCATCACTTATATTATTTTGAGAGATGAAACTTGCATGCTCATGTTCTTACCTTATATCCATCTGAGCTTATCAAAAGCAATTGCAATATATGAAACTAGTCCCAAAGTGATATATATTCAAGAGGGATATAATAAAAACTTTCATGAAGATCGTTAGACAAATTAAACTTGATTATTTGTAATAGTTTTGAGACATGACGATAGTAATATGAGAGTTATGTTGGTGAGTAATTATGCTTAGTATGAATATTGGTGTTAAGGTTTGTGATTCCCTATGCAAGCACGAAAGTCAATAGTTGTGCTAAGAAATTACATCCTATTTATGGTGCATTATTCAGTGTTAGTTATGCTTAATGCTCGCTCATGTGATTTTTCATTTCTTGGTTGGCTGCTTCTCAATCTCTTGCTAGCCTTTGCTTGTACTAAGTAGAAATACTACTTGTGCATCCAAAATCCTTAAAACCAGTTTTGCCATATGAGTCCACCATACCTAACTATATATGGTGTTTCCATGCCGCTCCAAGCAAATTTGTATGTGCCATCTCTAAATTTCAAAATAGTTTTTCCTTTTTGTGTGATTGAAGTTTTCAAGTTTTGGGTGAGATCACGAGGGACGAAGGAATAAGGAGTAAGATGAGTCAAAGCTTGGGGATGCTACATCACCCCAAGGTAATATCCAAAGAGTAACAAGCAACTAAGCTTGGGGATGCCCCGAGTGGCATCCCCTCTTTCTTCTAACAACCATCGCTATACTACTTAGAACTATAATTTTATTTGTCACATATCATGAGCTTTGCTTGGAGTGTCATGTATCTTTGCTTTGTTTGCTTTTATCCTTGCTGCACACACCTATTTGAGAGAGCCAAAATATGCTATGATTTGTTAGAATTGCTCTTTATGCTTCACTTAAAACTTTTGAGCAAAGGAATTGCTCTAGTGCTTCACTTATATCTTTTTGAGCATGGTGTGCTTTTACATGTTTGAAGAAACGCTCTCATGCTTCACTTATATTAATGTGAGAGTTAGTAATTTTGAAGAAATCCTGTCATGCTTCACTTATATTATTTTGAGAGATGAAACTTGTATGCTCATGTTCTTCATTTATATCCATGTGATCTTGTCAAAAGCAATTGCAATATATTAAACTAGTCCGAAAGTGATAGAATTCAAGAGGGATATAATAAAAACTTTCATGAAGATCATTGGACAAATTAAACTTGATTCTTTGTAATAGTTTTGAGACATGACAATAGTGAGATGTGAATTATGTTTATGAGTAATTATGCTTAGTAAGAATATTGGTGTTAAGGTTTGTGATTCCCTATGCAAGCATGAAAGTCACTAGTTGTGCTATGAAATTATATCCTACGTATGGTGCATTATTTAGTGTTAGTTATGATTAATGCTCACTTATCTGATCTTTCATTTCTTAGTTGGATGCTTCTCAATCTCATGCTAGCCTTCACTTGTACTAAGTAGAAATACTACTTGTGCATCCAAAAACCTTAAACAAGTTTTGCCATATGAGTCCACCATACCTACCTATATACGGTATTTCCGTGTCGTTCCAACCAAATTTGTATGTGCCATCTCTAAACTTTCAAAATAAAATTTCCTTTTTGTGTGCTCGTATTGCTCATGAAACGGTAGGGGTTGACCAATATTTTTCATTCTAGATGTGTTATTCTCCAGATGAGTGTTTATTCACTTGTCATTGCATGAGAGTATGGCAGCTAATAGGGATGCCCAATCCCAAAATGAAAAAGAAATTTTTTTACTTTATGTTGTAAAATAATAAATTCCTTGGGAAGTTTTGGTATGGAAGGCAACAGTGGATTCAGCTAGCCATGGAAAGTGAAAGTATGGTGGAAAAAGGAATACACTTTATTTTCTATTTGGGACCCGCCTATGATGCATCTACTGTGGAAAGATATTGAAATCTGTCAGTCGTTTTCGTTAACAGGGAAGGCATGCCACTCAAAATAATTTTTCTCTACCAATTTAAACACTTGAGCTCTGGCACCTCTACAAATCCCTACTTTCCTCTACGAAGGGCCTATCTGTTTACTTTATGCAATTTTTATTTTTCAAATTTGAGTCTCCATCTTCTCTTATAAAGCACCAACTAGGGGGCGCTATGATCTTACTTGAGCATTAGGTGTAGCTAATATTTGAGTGTGTATTGTGAATGGATCAATGATTGAGCATGATGGGCTAGGGATAACTTGCTTTAGCATTGATATTTTGAAAGACGTGGTTTCTTGTTGATATGCTTGAGTATTAAAGTTTGCATGTCAATACTAGACTATTGCTTTGAACCATATGAAAAGTCCAAATGTCCATGATATAAAGAAAAGAATATGTGATGAACATGATAGGCAACATTCCACATCGAAAATTCTGTTTTTATCATTTACCTACTCAAGGACGAGTAGGAATTAAGCAACGGGATGCTGATACGTCTCCAATGTATCTATTATTTTTTCTTGTTCCCTGATGTTATATTATCAATCTTGGATGTTTTACAATCATTTTATAGCAACTTTATATCATTTTTTGGGACTAACCTATTGACATAATGCCGCAGTGCTAGTTGTTGCTTTTGCTTGTTTTTTACTTCGCAGAAAATCAGTACCAAACGAAGCCCAAACGATGCGGGGATTTTTGTCGATTTTTTCTAGACCAGAAGGAAGCAGATGGGCCAAACAACACCAGAAGAGGATGCCTAGGGTGGACACCCTCCACCAGGGCACGCCAGAGGCCCCTGCCGCGGCCTGGTAAAGGGTGGGCACCTCGGGCACCACCTCAACCGACTATCAAGCCTATAAATTCCTAGAAAATCCAAAAACCCTAGAAGAGTCGACGGAACACAATTCCAGCCGCCGCAAGTTCCAGAACCTTGAGATCCAATCTAATACCATCACGAAGGGGTTCATCTTCTTCATAGGTGCCTCTTCGATGATGCGTGAGTAGTCCACTATAGAACTACGGGTCCGTAGGCAGTAGCTAGATGGCTTCCTCTCTCTCTCTCTCTATGTTTCTCAATACAATGGTCTCTTGGAGATCTATTTTATGTAATGACTTTTGCGGTGTTTTTGTTGGGATCCGATGAATTTTGAGTTCATGATCAGTTTCTGTCCATGAATATGATTTGAGTCTTCTTTGATATCTTATTTGCATGATTACTTATAGCCTCGTATTTCTTCTTCGAATCTTTTGTTTAGTTAGGCCAACTAGATCGATTTTTCTTGCCTTGGGAAGAGGTGCTTTGTGATGGGTTCGATCTTGCGGTGTTCCTTCCCGGTGACAGAAAGGGCACCAAGACATGCATGTATCGTTGCCATTAAGGATAACAAGACGGGGTCTATTCCTACATGAATAGATATTGTCTACATCATGTCATCATTCTTATTGCATTACTCCGTTTTCTCATGAACTTAATACACTAGATGCATGCTGGATAATAGACGATGTGTGGAGTAATAGAGGTAGATGCAGAATCGTTTTGGTCTACTTGTCTTGGAGGTGATACACTTATAATGATCATTGTCTGGATATCGTCATGATTATTTGATCTACTATCAATTAACCAATAGTAATTTGTTCACCCATTGTGTACTATACTCATGAGAGAAGACACTAGCGAACCTACGACCCCCAGGTCTACTTTTCCAACATATTGCTTTCCGTCTACTATTTGCATATTTTGTTTTCAGATCTATTAATCCAAAAAACCAAAATACCTTTCTGCACTTTTTGTTTATTTATTTTACTTTGTGTTCTTGCGAGATCTATTTGCCAAAACTATCATTACCTAATCTATCTTATTATCGTAGAGAGCGTGACAACCTCTCTTTCGTGTCGGGTTGCAAGTATTTGTTGTTTGTGTGCAGGTGTTGTTTATGTGGGTGTGTGATATTCCTCTATGGATTGATAGCTTGGTTTATAACTGAGGGAAATACTTACCGTTGATGTGCTGCATCATCCCTTCTTCTTTGGGGAAATACCGACGCAGTCTCAAGCCACTGAAAGGAATTTCTGGCATCGTTGCCGGGGAGGAAGCAATCTCATCTACCAGGTTCCTAATCACAAATTTCATCTCCTTGCAATTACATTATTTTCCATTTGCATCTTGTTTTCTTCTTGCCGACTTCACAAATTAGCTGTTTTATTCGCCCTCTTTTTTTGCCTTTTTCTCGTTAGATCTCTTGTTTGCTTGTCACCATGTGTGATTTTGGTATGGAAGAAATAGATGACGGCAGGACTCCCAAAATTGGATGTTCTGGTAATCTGAAATTTTGTTTTGGGGCAAGGGAACGTTATAGGAAAAGGAACTATCCAGGAATTTTTATTAGTAGGTATAAATTGGTTTCCTCATTTTTTCTCCTACAGAAGTCTCTATATTTTCTTACACGATGTACATTTTTATAGGGATTTCTATTTTTGTGCCCCTAGTTGCTTAGTTGTGCTCAATTTTGCCCAAGGAGTCTAAATTTCCTCACTTTTGTCCTCCCCCACTTGCCCACTCTCACAAAACCCAAATCGAAGCCTTGTCGTCGAGTCAACGCAGTTGACCGTTACCTCCTCAGTACTGACGCATGGGGACAGAGAGACATGTGGGCCGCGTATGACATGTGGGCATGGCTGTTATAGCCTATGAAAAGTGGGACGTGGGCTGGTCA
The DNA here is from genome assembly GCA_022496015.1 of Hordeum marinum. Taxonomy (NCBI): domain Eukaryota; kingdom Viridiplantae; phylum Streptophyta; class Magnoliopsida; order Poales; family Poaceae; genus Hordeum; species Hordeum marinum. The sequence continues at coordinate 221,485,453 of CM039672.1, forward strand.
ATTGACTCATGCATAGAGCCATGTACGAGCCCTTACGACCCGTTTATTACGCTGACCATATACTTGTATTTGTATGTGGGTGTTTCACTTTCCCGTGCATCGTACCACGATCGTTGGCGTGCACGTGTCGATGGAAAATGTCCAAAAATGTCCCATCGTATAAGAGGAGGGGAACCACCATAGGCCGCATCACCCCCACCATTTCCCCCCAAATCGCCTCCCTCGCTGCATCAAAACCCTCACCCCACAACACCGACTTGCTTACCCCCACCACCCCGCTCTCTCCGGCCACTTGTTTCTGGCTCCGATGAAAGACACTCGTGGCGATGTAACCACTTCAACCAGAGATGTGCTAGAGGACAAGGGCGTAGGGACCACGCCAGATGTCATACAGGAAGTTGCCTGCGTCCACGAAGGTGCAGGAGATGGTACAACCACAGTCGTTGGAGTTGCATCTACGACGGCGGATCTGAAGGAGAAGGAGGTAGCAGGCTCCGACTTGGTCGTGTCTGAGCTGGAGGTGAAGGTGTCGAGAGGCACAGTGCATGCAGGTGCATAGGCCGGCGACGAACAAGTGGTTGAGGAGGTACTTCTTCTCATTCCCATTTCATAGTTAGTACTAAGATTTAGAATATAGGGTTTGAAACGATCGATATGATTGACTAGAGCGGGTGAATAGGGAACTACCAAATTTTAGGTTTTCTTAACAAATTAGGCTAAGCAACAAAAATGACTCCTATAAATGCAACCAGGTGAGCAACCTATATGATGCTATCAACAACAACGATACAAGCAAGCAAAGAATACAACAGAGATAAAGCTTGAACAAAGTAAAGCTAGAATAAACCACAAGTGGATTCGGTGAAGAGGGGATGTGTTACCGAAGTTCCTTCCATTTGAGGGGAAGTATGTCTCTGTTGGAGCAGTGTGGAGGCACAATGCTCCCCAAGAAGGCACCAGGTGTTGGGGAACGTTGCATGGGAAACAAAAAAATTCCTACACACACACAAGATCTATCCATGGTGATGAGCATCTGCGAGAGGGAGAGTGGATCTACATACCCTTGTAGATCGCTAAGTAGGAAGCGTTAATAAACACGGTTGATGTAGTCGAACGTCTTCGCGATCCAAATCGCAAGCAGTCCCGCGATCCAATCACGATCTGTCCCAATCTAGCGCCGAACGGACAACACCTCCGCGTTCAGCACATGTACAGATCGATGACGTCTCTGCCTCTCGATCCAGTGAGCAAGGTAGGAGTAGTATATGAGTTCTTCAGCAACACGACAGGATGGTGGCGGTGGTGCTATCTCGGCAAGGCTACGCCTAGCGCTTCTAAAACCACGAACGAAGGAGAAAACGATCTAAGGAGAGAGAGGGGCGCCAAGGGCTTCATGTGTCCTCTTGGGGCGCCCCCTCCCCTCTATATATAGGTGGAGGGGCATGGATATAAGCCCCTCCAAGCCCTAAGATGCAGCCAAGGGGGAGGAGTTGGACTTCTAGTCCAATTCCTTCCCTTTCCACAAACAGGTGGACTTTTCACCTCTCCCAAGCCACATGGGCCTTGAGGGACTTGTGTGCCTGGCCCAATAAGGCCAGGGCGCCTCCCCTCATCCCATGCAAACCCTTGGGACATGGTGGAACTCTTGGTGGACTACTGGACTCCTCCGGAAGTTTCCGAAACCTTCTAGAAGCTTCCTGGTACAATGTCGGAAAAACTTAAAACTTTTCCGGTAGCCAAAATATGACTTCACATATATAAATCTTTACCTACGGACCATTCCGGAGCTCCTCGTGATGTCCTGGATCTCATACGGGACTCCAAACAACCTTCAGTCACCAACATACGTAACTCAACAATACCAAATTGTCACCGAACGTTAAGTGTGCAGACCCCGCGGGTTTGAGAATTATGTAGACATGACTAAGACAACTCTATGATCAATAACCAATAGCGAGACTTGAATGACCATATTGTTTCCTACATATTCTATGACGATCTTTATCGATCAAACCACGATGTCAAGGATTCAGACAACCCCGTATGCAATTCCCTTTGTCCATCGGTATGTTACTTGCCCGAGATTCGATCGTCGGTATCTCCATACCTAGTTCAATCTCGTTATCGACAAGTCTCTTTACTCGTTCCGTAATACATGATCTTGTGACTAAATCCTTAGTCACATTGCTTGCAAGCTTCTTGTGATGTTGTATTACCGAGTAGACCCAGAGATACCTCTCCGTCATACGGAGTGACAAATCCCAGTCTCGATCCACACCAACCCAATAGACACCCTCGGAGATACCTGTAGAGCACCTTTATAGTCACCCAATTACACTGCGACGTTCAATACACACAAGGAACTCCTCCGGTGTCGGTGAGTTGCATGATCTCATGGTCATAGGAACAGATACTTGACATGCAGAAAACGATAGCAATAAACTGCACGATCATATCCTATGTTTATAGTTTGGGTCTTGTCCATCACACCATTCTCCTAATGATGTGACCTCATTATCAAATGACTCTCATGTCCATGGCTAGGAAACCTTGACCATCTTTGATCAACAAGCTAGTCTATTAGAGGCATACTAGGGACATAGTGTTGTCTATGTATCCACACATGTATCTGAGTTTCCGACCAATACAATTCTAGCATGGATAATAAACGATTATCATGAACAAGGAAATCTGACAATAAATAATTTATTATTGCCTCTAGGGCATATTTCGAACAGTCTCTCACTTGCACTAGAGTCAATAATCTAGCTCACATCGCTATGTGATTTACATTGTTATGAATCTCACACCCAATGAGTTCTGGGGTTCGATCATGTTTTGCATGTGAGAGAGGTTTTAGTTAATAGTCTGCAACATTCAGATCCGTGTGTACTTTGCAAATCTCTATGACATACTGTAGATGTTGCTACCATGCTCCACTTGGAGCTATTCCAAATGACTACTCCACTATACACATCCGGATTACTACTTAGAGTAATCCGGATTGGTGTCAAAGCTTGCATCGGCGTAACCCTTTACGGCGAACTCTTTATCACCTCCATAATCGAGAAATATTTCCTCTAGTTACTAAGGATAATTTTGACCGTTGTCTAGTGATCCACTCCTGGATCACTCTTGTACCCCTTGACAGACTCATGGCAAGGCACACACAGGTGCGGTACACAGCATGGCATACTATATAGAGCCTATGGCTAAGGCATAGGGGACGACCTTCGTACTTTCTCTTTCTTCTGCCATGGTCGAGCTTTGAGTCTTACTCAGCTTGACACCTTACAAATTAGGCTAGAACTCCTTCTTGGACTGATCCATTTTGAACTCTTTCAAAATCTTGTCAAGGTATGTGCTCATTGAAAAATCTTATCAGGCGTCTCAATTCATCTCTATAGATCTTGATGCTCAATATTCAAGTAGCTTTATCCAGGTCTTCCTTTGAAAAACTCCTTTCAAACAACCCTTTATGCTTTCTAGAAATTCTACATCATTTCCGATCAACAATATGTCATCCACATATACTTCTCAAAAATTATATAGTGCTCCCACTCACTTTCTTGCAAATACAAGCTTCTTCCAAACTTTGTATAAACCCAACAACTTTTATCACCTCATTGATGTCTACTATGCAACCTTCTTCTTGTAGACTCTTGTTGGGCCTCCAAGTGCAGAGTTTTGTAGGACAGTAGAAAATTTCCCTCAAGCGGATCACCTAAGGTTTATCAATCTGTGGGAGGCGTAGGATGAAGATGGTATCTCTCGAACAACCCTGCAACCAAATAACAAAGAGTCTCTTGTGTCCCCAACAGACCTAATACAATGGTAAATTGTATAGGTGCACTAGTTTGGCAAAGAGATGATGATACAAGTGTAATATGGCTGTGTCGGTGCACTAGATTTATTGGGCCATCTAGTGCCCCTTTACTCGTGCACGGGCAGTAGTAGCCGCTCCGGAGGCAAGGCCCAGTGAAGACTTGTGAAGCACTAGCACAGAATACTCAAGACTACTGGCAAGACCTTGGCGGGAGGGCTTTTAAGCCTCCAGACCCCTGGCAAGGCAAGGTTACGGCAAGACAAGGCCCCGACAAGGACCGCCAGCGCACAGGCCAGGTGTCGATTCACCTGGACGCGTGTCACGACGTCAATGTTGGAGGGAGCTAAGCGGCACCGATGGGATGGGCCCCCATCCCATCCCACTGACGGACTGAGGCCCCTGGCGGTGCATTTAATGCTCTTGTCCTACTTCATCAGGGTTAGGTACAATAGCACTGTAGCACTGTGCATCCCGTGTGCACACTGTACGCCACTGTTGGGATCCCCTTAGGTATAAAAGGAGGCCCAGGGCGTTACAGAGAGGGACCTTTAGGCTTTTTTGCTTTCAGACACTTGGGCAGTTAGACAACCGGACAACCTGACAATTAGACAACTAGAGGTTTCCAAGCTCACGTAGCAACTATTCATGGCGCTCCTATAGTTGGAACCCTAGAACACGATCAATACAATCAAGCAGGAGTAGCGTTTTACGCATCCGTGCGGCCCGAACCTGGGTAACCCCCCCCCACGTGCGTGCAGCCTACCAGACCGACTCTTCGTGCCAGCTCGCCCCCCTGCCGAACCAAAAGGGATCCCCACGATCCCATAGGTGTTCCTTCCCATGACATCTTTGGAGCGCCAGGTAGGGGCAGCGCATGAGTGGTGCAAATCCCATCAAGATCAAAGCAATTGAGCAAATTGAGGCACCAAGACAAGTCAAGGACGTGCGATGCCTTGCCGGCTGGGTTGCTGCTCTGAGTAGGTTCATCTCAAAATCTGCTGAGCGCGCCCTTCCCCTTTTCAAAATCTTGAAGGCAGGTCCAATGAAATGGACTCCGAAAGCGGAGGCAGCGCTGCAGGATTTTAAGAAGTACCTTTCCTCTCCGCCAGTCCTAGTCGCACCAAAACCGCGAGAGCCGTTGCTGCTGCACCTGGCGGCAATGAATCAAGTGGTGAGTGCTGCGTTAGTGGCTGAAAGAGAGGTTGACGAAGAAGCAGCAGCAGCGGCAGGGACGACAAACGACGAGCTAGGATGTTCTCCGGTAGGGTTTGACGCTGGCAAAGAAGGATTTGCGCAGTTGAAAGATATAGTCCAGAAGAATAAAGTGATGCAGCGACCAATCTATTTTGTCAGCTCCTTGTTGCAGGGGGCTAGATCAAGGTATTCTGGCATGCAAAAGTTGCTCTTTGGCCTTCTTATGGCCTCGAGGAAGCTATGCCATTGCTTCCAAGCACATGAGATCACCGTTGTCACCCGCTTCCCGCTACAGCGAATATTGCAAAACTGAGAGGCTGCCGGCAGGATTGTGGAGTGGGCCCTGGAATTATCAAGCTTTGGTCTTAAGTTTGAAAGCACTTCAACCATTCAGAGTAGGGCCTTAGCAGAGTTCATTGCAGAATGGACCCCAATGCCCGATGAAGAGATTCCAGAGTCAACTCTCCCCGACAAGGATAACGATCAAGATTGGATCATGTATTTTGATGGAGCTTTCTCGCTACAAGGCGCCGGTGCCGGAGTGCTGCTTGTCGCACCCACCAGAGAGCACCTCAAATACGTGGTCCAGATGCACTTTCCCCGGGAGAGGTCAACGAACAACACTGCTGAGTACGAAGGGCTGCTTGCCGGCCTCAGGATCGCGCCGGACTTTGGGATCAAGAAACTTATTGTGAGGGGTGATTCTCAACTTGTCGTCAGGCAAGTGAACAAAGATTACCAAAGCCCATTGATGGAAGCCTATGTAGATTAAGTGAGGAAGTTGGAAGAACGTTTTGACGGTCTACAAATGGAGCACGTTCCACGTGCAGAGAACAGCGTTGCCGATGGCCTGTCAAAGTGTGCTGCCCTTAAGTTTCCTGTGGAACCAGGAACTTTCATGCTCCAACTAACTCAACCCTCCATGAAACCATCAACTGGACAAGAGAAGAGAAGAAAGTTAAGTTCCGGCAAGTATTTTCTGACAGAGGTTCCCGAAGCCGCCAGTGAGAAGATTGCCAGAGGGAACGATAGGCTTGTCGGTGAGTACTATGCTTTGGCAGGGCCCCCGGCTCTTGTCGTAGAAGCATACACTCCCGGCAGGCTTACCGGGGCGTAGCAGACTCAGGCAGGCCCTCATGCCCTTGTCGTCGTGGCAAATGCTCCCCCAACAGAGGATACACCTTTAGTCCTTGTTGTCAAGCCCCAGGCTCCAGCATGGGCACAACACATTGTCCAATTCCTTCAAACAGGAGAGCTCCCCGAGGAACAAGATGAAACAGAGAAAGTAGCCCGTCGGTCTCATATGTACCAGTTCATGGACAACGTCCTGCACAGAAAGAGACCGAATGGCGTGAAACTCAAGTGCATTTCTCGAGAGGATGGACTAGAGCTGTTGGCAGAGATACATGGAGGCCTATGTGGCTCCCACATAGGATCAAGAGCACTTGCCGGAAAGGCATTCCGACAAGGTTTCTTTTGGACCACTGCCCTCCAGGATGCAACTGCGTTAGTAACCAAGTGTGAAGCATGTCAGTTTCATTCGAAAAAGCTACATTAACTAGCTCAAGCCCTTCAAAAAATCCTTCTCTCCTGGCCATTTTTGGTCTGGGGGCTCGACATCTTGGGCTCCTTTCCTCGGGCTACCGGGGGCTCTGAGTTCTTGTACGTGGCGATCGACAAGTTCACAAAGTGACCGGAAGTGGAAGCAGTGAGGAAGGTGATAGCACAGTCAGCCATCAGGTTCTTTAAGGGACTAGTTTGCCGCTTTGGTGTTCCCACTAGGATCATCACTGACAATGGCACACAGTTCACGAGCCGCACCTTCATGAAGTATGTCCAAGACCTTGGTAGCAAAATCTGTTTTGCCTCTGTTGCCCACCCTAGGAGCAACAGCCAAGCAGAGAGGGCTAATGCTGAAGTGTTGCAAGGTCTCAAGACAAGAGCATTTGATAGGCTGCACAAGTGCAGAAGGAACTAGATTGATGAGTTGCCGATGGTTCTTTGGTCAATTAGGACGACACCAAATCGAGCTACCGGCCAGACACCCTTCTCCCTTGTCTATGGGGCGGAGGTAGTTCTCCCCACGGAACTCACATACGGGTCTCCTCGAGTGCTCGCTTATGATGATCTCGAGCAAGAGCAACTGCGGCAAGACGACGCGACACTCCTTGAGGAAGACCATCTTCAGGCTGCTGTGAGAGCTGCGCGCTACCAGCAAGCCTTGCGCCGCTACCATAGCCACAAGGTGAATGCCAGAAGTCTTGAGGAAGGCGACCTTGTTCTTTGGTGAGTTCAGTCCGCCAAGAATCCAAACAAGTTGACACCAAAGTGGGAAGGCCCTTATCGGGTAGTACGAGTCACTAGGCCCGGCGCAGTTCGCCTGGAGACCGAGGATGGCATTCTGGTGAGCAACTCCTGGAATATCGAGCATATTCAAAAGTTCTACCCATGAGGCATGGTTGCTGGGCCAGCCCCATCAACCACCTTTTATACAAGTCTTGTCGCTGAAGCATGTAATCCTTGGTACGAAGCCAGGCTCAGACCCTGTGCGTAGATAAATAAAGATAAGTGTTCTGCAATCCTGTTCGATTCTCATGTTTACTTATATGCATGTTTATCTGAAGTGTTGCATGACACCTAATTCCGGCAAGGACTAACGAACCGCCAAGGTTCCATATCCATATTTTCTCTTCTTTGTTTTTCCAAAGGATAGAAGGATCCCTCGCATGCAGCTTTTCCCGAGGGCGGAGGGGGGGGGTGATGGTACGGATACCTATGAGCGATGTTCCAAAAAAAACTTGTCGGAAGGAGAAAGGCAACAAAAAGATAAGTTGCGAAAACCCCATGTGAACCCTTGCCGTAAAGTTATTTTCCTTGAGCAATTTTGACTTTTGTATGGAAAACCTGCACGCACGGGAACCTTGTCGCGATTGGTTGCGCCCTTACTGCGTTCGGGACCACTCAACAGCTTAAGAGGCTTCACCCGTGCTCCTTGTTTCGTTTCGAGTCCACTGAATGATCCAAGTGATAGCGCTCGCGCACTTATCCCGTTTTCGAGTAAGGCCGACGCCTTAAACGGCCGCACCAAGGACACCAAGATATCGTGCCAGCAGTGGCACCGCCAGCGGGCTGCTAAGGACCCGTTCCTCAAAGCGCTCGCGATAGGGCTACACACGCCAGCAATATTCTTCCAGAAAGGGTGTAAGGAAAATTCCATGCACAGAATCAGTTTAACAAGGAAGATAACATAGCAATCATCCAAGGCATAAGCAGATAGCATTACATCGGCCTCGTCCAAGGCAAATTGTTCTTGGCATGTGCAGCAATGAGGAGTGGGGCAACTAATCTCGGCGGTCTCCCTCGACCTTCTTGACCTGACTCACCCGCTCGACGATGGGCACAATGAGTTCCTCGAGCTCCTGGACGTCCACACCCTTCGGCAAATTGTCAAGGACGTTTGCGAGGTTGAGGCCGGGATTCTTATTTGCCACCTTGACAAGCACCTTGTGTAGGACAGCCTGGCAGAGTTTGCACGATTCATTGGCCAGGTGGGCCGCTCAGTTCGAGTGAATCTGCTCAAGGGCCCCGACTAGGCTGTCGAAGAACATGGTCACCTTGGTGCTCATGGGGACCCTGTCGTCAGGAGAATATGATGGGCCCTCTAGGCCCATGGCGAACAGTTGTTTGGCGAGCTTCCCCACGATGTCGACGAGCTTCTCGGTCCAGACTTCCACCCCACGGACATAGCCATTATGGGAGACGACGGTGCTCTCGACAAGATGCTTCTCGTCATGGAGCTCCTTGACCAGAGCCTTCTCCCGAGTCTTGGCGGCCTCGAGAGTCCCAATAAGCGTGGCCAACTTCAAGGTCAGGTCGTCGATGGACTCGTTGGCCATGGAGAGCTGCTTAGCCTTGTCAAAAGCGGCGACTTGTGCCTCCATCAGGCTGGCAACGACTTTGTCCCGCTCGGCCTCGAGTGATGAGATCTTCGCGCCTTGATATTCAAGGGACACCTCCAGTTCCTTCACCCTCTCCTCCAGTGAACTTTTGGCGGTCTCCACAGCCTCGGCTGCGTCGACGGCCTCCTTCAGCTTGCCGGCGTGGTCTACCACTAGGGCTTCGAGTGCCTCCTTGTGCCCCCGCTCCAACGCCTGGGTCCGTCGCGCGATGACATCCTCGAGCTCCACTTCCTTGCCACGGAGCTTGTCGGTGAGTGCCTTCTGGCGAGTGATGAGGTCTTCCTCTTGGGAATCAAGCAAGATGTGACGCTCCGTCAAACGAGCGTCCTCTGCGGCGGTCCGTTGTTTGGCCTCCTCCTGCGCCTGTTCGGCATCAGACTACTGCATGTAGAGTTGGCTCCAGCCTTCACTCAGTCGCGACTGACCAGTCTGCAGATCTTTGGAGGCTTGGGCATACCATGCCTGGGTCTCCTCGACGTGTTCCAGAAAACAGGCCTCGGCAGCTTCGATGACTACAGCCCGGGAGTTGAGTTTCTCCTTCCGGGCGCGGTGAAGCCCTTGAAGCTTCCGGAAGCCGTCGCCCATGGACTGGAGGAGCCTCTCCTCCTGGGATTTGCTGCCAGCTGTTGGTTCATCAATGATGTCAAGCCCGATAGCGATGACAGCCTCCTCAACAAGGACTCCCTCCTCAGGCCGCACCCCAGCGCTTGCCACACTGGAGATGCTGACGAACAGGTTGTCGCCGACCTTGAAGTACCTGCTCGATGAAGGGGCATCGAACGCGGACGACCGACCCTTGACAGTCGTTTCCCTGCCGGCCTCCTCACCAGCCCGCTCAGTGGACTTCTTGGCGGCCTCCTCCTCTTGCGTGGCTTTGGCTGCCTCGGCGCTCGTAGCCTCAGCAGCATCGTTCTTGGCGGCCTCGGTAGCAACATTCTTGGCGGCCTCGGCAGCAGCGTTCTTGGCGGTTTCTTCAGCGGCGATCTTGTCGGCCTCGGCGGCAGGGTCCCTCGCTGTCTCCTTGATCACAGAATCGACGTCCATTCCCTCCACCATGCGGATATCTGAAGACCAGGGAGGCGAACCAAGAATAGCTAAGGAGGAAGTTCAAGAAGACAAAAAAAGAGAAAGAGAGAGATGAAGGGGAATACCTTCCCCTACGATGATTACCGGTGGAGACCCGCCAGTACCTGGGCTTGCCGGCCCTCCCTTGTTGCGATAGAGCACGCTGGAGGAAGTCCTGGTCGGAGAAAAGTCCCTGGGCGGTGAATCCGGGGCGGTCGCTGACGACTCTCCTTGTCGCCATCCTCCCCCTACACGTCCGGTGATGTCAGTAGTATAGATGCGCACCCCAGCGCCTGCCTGCGGGAAATGAGTAGTGAACTCACGCTAGGGGCTCTATCGAGGGCTGAGTCGGGGGTAGAGACGTAGGCTAGTCTCCCGATTGGTGGTGGTCACCCTTGGCGCGCCTGAAGCGCTTGCCGACGAACCCTCAACCGTCAAAGTCTTCGCCCTCTTCGCGAACTGCTGCGCCAGAGTTTCCGCGTCCCCGTGGAGAAAAACCAAGACGGATTAGCAAGTAGGGAAAGAGAGCCGATGATTGCGAAAATGCAGCAGGATCCTTACTCTTCTTCTTCCTCCCATGAACTAAGGGCAGAAAGGTGGAAGGTGACCTCTGCCTTGGAGCCTCTAGGAGGAGGTGGAGGGGTGCTCCTACATCGCTTGGCCGCGACAGGCACGGGCTGCTGGTGGACTTCGCATCGCCACACAGCCTTGTCGGTTGCCCCCTTGCCAGGGGCTACACTACTCGAAGAGGCTTGCCAGGCTGGGAGCCCGAAGGCAGCGTTCTTGAGAACACGTCTTTTCCTTTGAACGAGGGGTGGAACCTCCTCGAGCGGCTTCTCTTTGGATGCGTCTCCGCCAAGGTGGCCTGGGGCAGATGTGTCGGCTCGCTCCTCGGTGATCTCGCCCTGCCTGACAAGATTTTTGACTGGCGACTCCCCTTTCCTAGCTTCATCTTCCAAGAAGCCGATGATGTCGGCCTCCTCTGCAAGCGCCGCTTCTTCCGCCCTGCTGGCGATGTATGCCAGCTTCTTCTCGGCGGTGTCGCGGACAAGGCCCTCCACCTTGCGGATGACCATCTCCAAGAGGTTGTCGAAAAACTCTTGCGCTGCCTCCGCGGACGGGTCCATCCAAGTTGCGTCAAGGCTGTGGGCATCGAGCACCGGCATCATGGGAATGATTCTGCCAAGGCCGAATTATTGCACAAGGGGATTATGCCCGCCGGTAGGTCGATCACCGAGATGCTCCTAAACAACTTATGGCAGAGGGCCCCGTGTTGCATGGCGGTCAGGTTGTGGTTTACCCCGGGGCCCAGGCTCATGATGTCTGCCGCATTCCTAAAGTCCCAGGCCGGCCTCCCCTTGTTCTACAAGGGGGCGATGCGCCGTTGTAAAAAATCAGCGCCTATCATCTCCACGGAGAGGCCGGCGTCCCTGAAGCAGTAGATCCCGGTGGTCGCGATCGTGGTCTTCTCATCCCAAGGGTCGTGGGCGCTCCAGTCATCGCCGCACACCATCTTGGTCTACCGCGACATATAGAAGGGCTGGGGCTTCTCCTCTCGTAGCCAGCACCACTTGCCCCGCCACTCGTCCCACCTATCGCAATAAGCCCCTTCATGGTAGATCTCCTTGGTACCTGGCCGAGGAATCCAAGTGATGGCGCCAGAAAGGGCTCTACCTTGCTGGATGCGGGGGGTGAAATAATGGCGGAAGAGAGCGATGCTGGGGGTGAGTCCGGCAAAGTTTTCGCAGAGGTGTGTGAAACAACCATGGATGTCATAGCGTTTGGCGTGAAATCCAGGAGTTGGAAGCCGTAAGTAAGCATAAGGTCGATGAAAAATTCCGACTAAGGGGGGCAGAGCCCGCAGTAAAACTAATCGGCGAAGAAAGGGTATTTGCCTGGACCTTCCCCGAAAGGACCCGGGCTCACACAAGTGGCGGGGTGCCCCCCCATCGCCGTCGCCCACATCCACCGGTACTGCCTCTTCAGGACGACCACGCTAAGCCCCGACTGAAAAACGACATGCTCCCTCCGCATGTTCGCCGCCTTGTTCTCCGAGATGACCTCCGTGTCCTTGCCCTTGCTGGCTTTGGGCGGCATGATGATGGTGGCGATGGAGACCAAGGATGAAGAGGGGGGTGGGGGCGCTAACGGATGCAAGAGGATCTGCCTTGAGCTCGAGGAGAAAGACAACAACGGTTCTCAGATTGGGAAAGGCGAGTGGTAAATGGGCATCGACTCTGCAAACTCCTCTTTATGGGGAAGGCGCGGAGCGGTCTCTTTTTGCCAAAAACAAGGTAATACAGAAACATTCCGTAGGCGCACTGCTGTAACGGCCATGCCACGCACGTATCCCACTACCCGCATTCAATGGGCATCATGGGGAAGCGCAACAAGCGCAATGATCACAACAGCGAGGCCCTGCCACGCGTGCACGTGCACTGTTTGGGCCTAGCCCAACAACGCCTCGCGATGTGTATGCCCCAGGCTCAGGGGCTCGTGTCGGTGCACTAGAGTTTTTGGGGCATCTAGTGCCCCTTTACTCGTGCACGGGTAGTAGTAGCTGCCCCGACGGCAAGGCCCAGTGAAGACTTGTCAAGCACCAGCACAAAAGAAACAAGACTACCGACAAAACCTTGCCGGGAGGGCTTTTGAGCCTCCAGACCCCCAGCAAGGTAATGCCTCGGCAAGGACCGCCAACGCACAGGCCAGGTATCGATTCACCTGGACGCGTGTCGCGGCATCAATGTTGGAGGGAGCTAAGCAACGCCGATGGGACGGGCCCCCATCCCGTCCCACTGACGGACTAAGGCCCCTGACGGTGCATTTAATGTTCTTGTCCTACTCCGTCAGGGTTAGGTATGATAGCACTATAGCACTATGCATCCTGTGTGCACACTGTATGCCACTGTTGGGATCCCCTTAGGTATAAAAGGAGGCCCAGGGCATTACAGAGAGGGACTTTTGGGCTTTTTGGCTTTCAGACAGTTGGGCAGTTAGACAACCGGACGGCCCGACAGTTAGACAACTAGAGCTTTCCAAGCTCACATGGCAGCCATTCATGGCGCTCGTGTAGCTGGAACCCTAGAACACAATCAATACAATCAAGCAGGAGTAGGGTTTTCCGCATCCATGCGGCCTGAACCTGGGTAACCACTCCCCCTCGCACACACAGCCTACCAGACCAATTCTTCATGCCAGCTCACCCCCCCACCGAACCGAAAGGGATCCCCACGATCCCATAGGTGTTCGTTCCCATGACAGGATGGTAGATATAGGTTTTTGTAATATGAAAATATAAAAACACCAAGGTAACTAATGATAAAAGTGAGCACAAATGGTATTGTAATGCTTAGAAACAAGGCCTAGGGTTCATACTTTCACTAGTGCAAGTTCTCTCAACAATACTGAAATAGTTGAATCATATGTAAATCCCTCACGTGCGACAAAGATTTCACTCCAAAGTCACAAATAGCAAAGAACAAATGAAGAAATTATTATAGTGTACGAAACCACCTCAAAGTTATCTTTTCCGATCAATCGTATGAGCTATCCGTATAAGTGTCACGAAAAGCCCTAGAGTTCATACTAAAATAACAACTTAATATACACATCAACCAAAACCCTAATGTCACCTAGATACTCCAATGTCACCACGAGTACCCATGGGCTTGATTATATGGTATGCAACACACAATTTCAGATTCATCATGTTCAATCCAACACAAAGAACTTCAAAGAGTGCCCCAAAGTTTCTACCGGAGAGTCAAGACAAAAACATGTGCCAACCCCTATGCATAGATTCCCAAGGTCACGGAACCCGCAAGTTGATCACCAAAACCTACATCAAATGGATCAATAGAACATCTTATTTGCACTGCGGATATCCCATCGCAAGACATACATCAAGTGTTCTCAAATCCTTAAATTCTCAATCCGATAAGAAAACTTCAAAGGGAAAACTCAATTCATCACAAGAAGATAGAGAGGGGAAAACTCCATATGATTCATCAATATCAATAAAGCTCGGATACATCAAGATCGTGCCATCTCAAGAATACGAGAGAGAGAGAGAGAGAGAGATCAAACACATAGCTACTGGTACATACCCTCAGCCCCGAGGGTGAACTACTCCCTCCTCGTCATGGAGACCGCCGAGATGATGAGGATGGACTCTGGTGATGGTAGCCCACTCCAGCACGGTGTCGGAATGGGCTCCCGATTGGTTTTTCGTGGCTATAGAGGCTTGCGGCCGCAGAACTCCCAATCTAGGTTACTTTCTGGGGGTTACTAGATTTATATTAGTACTTGGCATTGGAATCATTTCAAGGGGACTCCCAAGGGGCCCACAAGCCAAGGGGCGCACCCTAGGGTGGGCGCCCTGGTGGCTTGTGGCTCCCTCGAGACTCCTCTCTGGTATCTTTTTGCTCCAGTATTTTTATATTTTCCAAAAATATTCTCCGCAAATTTTTAGCTTATTCCGAGAACTTTTATTTGTGCAAAAAAAACGACATGATGGTAGTTCTGTTGAAATCAGCATCAGTCTGGGTTAGTTCTAATAAAATCATATAGAATTATTGTAAACATGGCATGAATAATTCATAAATTACAGATACATTGGAGACGTATCAGCATCTCCAAGCTTAATTCCCGCTCGTCCTCGAGTAGGTAAATGATAAAAATAATATGAAGTGTGAATGCTGACAAGTGCACAAGTTTGATCAATGATAATTCTAATCACTTTTTCTAGCATCAATATAAACCATAAACAGTAGCTCATCTCATAAAACTTCTCATGATGAAGTAACAAGCTATTCACATGTTAAAGTATAGACCATAAAGTTTCTTGAAAACTAACAAACTATGCTTTCAGTTACCAAACAATTGCAATTCATCTTATTTTCAGGAAGGGTCTACGTAAGAGCTTTGATTTATCAAATTCCACATACTCAACTATCATATAGTCTTCCATGATTGCTAACACTCAAAACATATTTTTAGAGCAAATGGCATTCGTCGAACACAGAGAAAGATAGGGGCTTAAAGTTTTGCCTCCCAACTTATTTATCATATAGATAATTGTCAACAATAATAATTCATGATCAAATATATTTGAATGGACATATATGCTTGGGTTTTTCCCCACCACCTGATGCTTTACAACTAAAGAATAACTGAGGTTGAACTAAGAAGGAATACTATTGACTCTTGCATAAAATTAAATACATGAAAGTAAAAGATAGGCCCTTCACAGAGGGAAGCATAGGTTGTCATGCGCCTTTTAATTTCGGATGTGCAAACCCTTAATGTAAAGGAACATCACGTTGTATTGCCCTTTGTGATAGCAACCTTTATTATGCAGTTCGTCACTTTTATTTCTTTACCATCACAAGTTCATACAACACTTATTTTCCCTTAGAATAAAAGATCCTACATATTTAGGAGCTATTTTTATTGCTTTTTTCATCGATGACAACTTACTTGAAGGATCTTATTCAATCCGTAGGTAGATATGGTGGACGCTCATGGCAAGAAACTAGGTTTAAGGGTTTTGGATGCACAAGTAGTATCTATACTTAGTACAAATTTTTGGCTAGCAAAAGATCCTAAGCAAGCACCACATGTTGGAGGATCCATAACAATATAACTTCTATACAAATATACCCAAGCATAACTCATTACGTTGTCTTCCTTGTCCAACTTCGACTAATTTGCATAAGTTTGAAAATAATTAATGGGTATTCACAATCATAGAAGATATCCAAGATAGTATATTTATATGTGAAATCTCTCTTCCTTCAATATTCTTTCATGAATTGTTCAAGTGACCAGTGCGGTGTTTGCTAACTTTCAATAAATTTCCCCTCCTATAATTCTTATATGTGAAGTCATTACTCCCCATCGGATAATCATATAAAACATATATAATTTCATATTTATGATATTCAATTCATTCAACCATTTACTCATAGGATATAAGTGAAGCACAAGAGTAAATGACAAAACTACTCCAAAACATATAAGTGAAGATCAATGAGTAGTCAAAGAATTAAGTAGCTATGTGAGTACTTTCTATCTCTCTCTCTACCAATAAAGATTTTCAGATCTGAGTAATTTATTTAAACGACAAGAAAAATAAAAATAGCACTCCAAGAATAGGACGCATCATGTGAACGAATAAAAATTTAGGCTCAACATAGGCTAACCGATAGTTGACGAAGAGAGGTGGGATGCGTAGAAACCCCAAGCTTAGATGCTTGAGACTTCTTGAAATATTTACTTGGGGTGCCTTTAGCATCCCCAAGCTTGATATTTTGTATCTTTTTCAATCCTCTCATATCCCGGTCTCACCTATTCTCGAAAACTTCATCCACACAAAACTCAAAAAGAACTCGTGAGATAGATTAGTACACATAAGAACAAATCAACACTTCATGTATTGCCAAGACAAGTTGAAAAATAATTTTAAAACATTAGGTACCGTATACTATCATTTCCATAATTTATATCTACCAATATAGGCTATGGAAACTATAGGATAAGTAGATAACAAAACTATGACATCAATCTGTCTAAATAGAACAGTCTGTAGAAATTTATTAAACAAGTGTACTTATGTAACACTAAAAATTATGAAACTTTAGGAAATGATAAATAATTTATATTACAATACTGTGTAACAATTTCAGAATCTTTCCTCTTTCCAGTAAAATATGAAAATTCAAACACAGCAGCAAAAGTTTCTGTTTTTTACACAACACACATCAAACATGCAATGCATGCATCCTAACGCAATTATTGCAACTTTCCAATTAGAAACAATATTATAAATAACACATAATAGGGAAAAACAAAATAAAATGACGCACCAATCAAAACTCATATTATGTGACGAACAAAAATATAGCTCCAAGTAAGATATGCCAATAGTGTTGAAGACGAAAGAGGGGATGCCTTCTGGGGCATCCCCAAGATTAGAAGCTTGAGTATTCCTTGAATATTACCTTGGGGGTGCCTTGGGCACCCCCAAGGTTAGGTTCTTGTCACTCCTTATTCTCGTCGTATCGGTGTCTCACCCAAACCTTGAAAACTTCAATCACACAAAACTTAACGGAACTTCGTGAGAACGGTTGGTGTAATAAAGATAAATCATTCACTTAGGTACATTCAAGACAAGATTCATAATTGTTATCACATTATACCTACTATATTATGCCATTCACATAATTAATATCACCGATTATAAGCCATGGGAACACTAAAACAAGCAAACTATGCATGCAAAACAGAACAATCTGTGAAGATCTGTAGTATAGGCATACTTCCCTGTCTCTAAAATTCTAAAACATTAGGAAAACCTGAAGAATTTGTATATCAAGACCATGTATAAATATCATATCATTATCATGCTCCGGTAAAAACTGAATATTCCTGTACCGGAGGCAAAAGTTTCTGTTTTGGTTCAGCATTAATTCTACTCATCTTGTGAGTCATCCCAAAGGTTTTACTTGGCACTTTATTGAAATAAAAGGCACAAAACATGATTAATATAGTAGCTTAATCATGCAATACACAAAAATAGAAAGTAAAAGTGTTGGGTTGTCTCCCAACAAGCGCTTTCCTTTAATGCCTTTTAGCTAGGCATGATTATTTCAATGATGCTCACATAACAATAATAATTGAAACATGCAAAAGAGAATCAGGAATCTCATGAAAAGCACATTTAAGTCTAACCCACTTCCTATGCATAGGTATTTTGTGAGAAAATAATTTATGGGAACAATAATCATCTAGCATAGGAAGGCAAAACAAGCATAACTTCAAAACTTTCAAGACATAGAGAGGAAACTTGATATTATTGCAATTCCTACAAGCATATATTCCTCCCTCATAATAATTTTCAGTAGCTACATGAAGGAATTTCACAACATAACTATCACATAAAGCATTATCTTCATGATCCACAAGCATAGAATTTTTTTCACTCTCCACATAAGCAATTTTCTTCTCATTCATAATAGTGGGAGCAAACTCAACAAAATAACTATCATGAGATTCTTGATTGGCCCGACCACATTCAATATTAAAATCATGATGACAAGTTTCATGGTTACTATCACTCTTTATAGCATACATGTCATCATCATAACCATCATATATAGGAGGCATGCCATAATCATAATAAATTTGCTCATCAAAACTCGGGGGACTAAAAATACATCAAACATACCATCCCCAAGCTTGTGGCTTTGCATATCATTAACATCATGGATAATCAAAGAATTCATACTAGCAATATTTCAATCATGCTCATGTTGGAAGTATGCCCTAGAGGCAATAATAAATTAGTTATTATCATATTTCCTTGTTCATGATAATCGTTTATTATCCGTGCTATAATTGTATAACTCAGATACATGATTGGATACATAGACAACACCATGTCCCTAGTATGCCTCTAATAGACTTGCTCGTTGATCAAGGATGGTTAAGGTTTCCTAGACATGGACATGAGATGTCATTTGATAATGGGATCACGTCATTAGGAGAATGATGTGATGGACAAGACCCAAACTATAAATGTAGCATATGATCGTGTCAGTTTATTGCTACGGTTTTCTGCATGTCAAGTATCTGTTCCTATGACCATGATATCATGCAACTCACTCATACCGGAGGAGTGCCTTGTGTGTATCAAACGTTGCAACGTAACTGGGTGACTATAAAGGTGCTCTACAGGTATCTCCGAGGGTGTCTGTTGGGTTGGCATGGATCAAGACTGGGATTTGTTACTCCGTGTGACAGAGAGGTATCCCAGGGCCCACTCGGTATTACAACATCACAATAACCCTTGCAAGCAATGTGACTAAGTGTTAGCTATGGGATCTTGTATTACAGAACGAGAAAATAGACTTCTTGATAACAAAGTTGAACTAGGTATTTCATTGAAAATCTTTCTCTCAACTCCGTAAAAACAGAAACTTGGTTTCTCTTTCGGAGCCGCCGACTCAGATATCTCGGTTCTACTGAAATTGCAGACAAGATGCACTACAAAATCTCGGTACCACCGATCTATCTATCTCGGAGTCACCGATTTTCATTCTATCTCATTTGAATTCATTTTTGCAAATTCTGTGTTTTCTTAGTGATCTTTCTTGTAATACTTATGTTACTTCGATGATCCCTAAAAAAAAACTTTGTATTACTTAGGGGGAGAAGAACTAAAGTTAATCTTGAGGAGAGAATTTTTGGTCTTCAAGGATCCCTATCTTCAATAAAGAAAGGAGGAGAAGAACAAAGTCCTACAACATATCAAAGCGAGAAATCATTTTCCATGACTCTCTCAGTTTTCATTTCTATGAATCCTACATTTCGATGACCCTTGTTCTCAAGGATCCCTTCTCAGTCAATGATCACTGTATCTATCCCTGTTTTTGACCTTTTTGGAAATGAATGCCAAAGGGGTAGAAGACCAAAGCTTCATGCTAAAGGGGAGATACATGCTTATGCAAAGGGGGAGATATGATCAAGGGGGAGATCCAATATCAATACTTTTACCTTTGTAAACAGGGGAGAATATCAAAGTAGGGGAGAAGAAATTTTTGACCTTTCTCACCTTATCCAATCCTAATATCTAAATGCTAAGATTCAGGGGGAGAGCATAATATACTTTCATACCTACGGTGAGAAAATTCTCAATGATCTTGGAGACATATCAATTCTAAGGAATACTATTTTCTATATGTCCTCCATATCTTGGCAATTTTGAGTTCTATCACCTTGCTGTTTGGTAGAATACTCTTGTGTTTCCTAACATTATTTTGTCAAGTGTGTTTCTATTACCAGGATATCAAGAACTCAAGGTAAGTATATGCATCATATCCTTGGTCAAGATGATCTCTTGCTTCTTGCACATATTGTTTGCAAGAGTGATGTCTTGAACAAAGTTAAATCTCATTCATATATATTTGATGCATATAGCCAAGATACACATGACCTATTATATCCCTTCTACCTTATGTGTGTTCGTGCATTCAAAAGCAACTATCCTTTAAAGGACTGCACACATTTAGGGGAGCAAGTCTAAGTCATGTGTGTCTCAAAGTCTTCAGTATAACCATGCATATCTTTATTTGAAGCTTTGATTGTATGTTGTCATCAATTACCAAAAAGGGGGAGATTGAAAGCACAACATGCTCCCTTGGTGGTTTTGATAATTCATGACAACATACATTGTCTCTTGGACTGATATTTTTACCTAGTGTATTTTAGATACAGTCTATAGAGAGGTTTGGCAAAAGGAGAGTGTGGACATACCCCAAGATGCAAGGAAATAGGTTGGCCAAGCTTCAAGAAAAAGGACTCTACATTTTATATTTGTGAGAAATCACTTTGAGTCCATAGGAAAGCCAATACTATTAAAAGGGGGTAAGGTTTTGTTGGTGAACAATATGCTCAAACGTGCACAAGTGATAGTCGCCAAAAACATCCACAAACTCTCCCACCAAAGTCTGTTCTATACCTAACACTCAAAATCGATGCAACCAACTTTCCCATACCGGTGCCACCTATTCCAGAACCTAGACACACTCAGCCAAACCCTAGCCACTTCGGTGCAACCGATTCCATATCGGTGCCACCGAGTTTAGGTTGCCAACTTTCTGTTACGCAAATTCACATTTTTGGTTCCATCGAGAATGTTGGATCGGCGTCACCGAGATTAGAAATCTGACCGTTGGTCACCTTATCGGTGCAACCGAGTTTCCTATATCGGTCTCACCGAGATTCAAAAGTTGGCTCCTTTTGGTCACTTCGGTACCACCGAGATTAACACATTGGTGTCACCGAGTTGGTCATTTTGTGTAACAGTTGGATTTTTGGGGGTGCCTATATATACCCCTTCACCACCACCCACTCGAAAGAGGAGCACCTAGAACTATTCCACACTTGCCCCATCTAGTTTTCTAAGAGAGAACCACCTACCCTTGTGGTGTTGGATTCTTGAAGGGAATTTTTCCTGGGATCGGGAAGCTTACAACCTGCCGGATAAAAAAAGGTGGATTGGTCAAAATGACCCGGACGGTCCGTTTTGAGCCGTTCTGCTTTGACCCTGGTGCAATCGCGTTTCAAGTCGCTTCCTCGCTACCATCATCGCTGCTGCAAATCTCGCGCTGAGTCATCTTCACTCAATTTCGTCCTAAGTCACGGCACTCCTGCCGTGAGCCGCCCTTGCCTAAAACAGCCGCAGTTGCACCGCAAGTCGCTTTCGCCGATATGACCCGCCACCTTCATCGCGGTCTCCGCGGTGATCGATAATCTTCGACAAAAGAAGGAGAGAGTGGTTGAAATCATGGTTGAAATTATTGGACATTATCCATAGTTGATATCTACGGATCATCTACCGTCCAAATAAAACAGGTGCTATTTGCCCTATCTACTTTATCAGTACATGTTGAAATTTTCTTGAGAACAATTACTCTGTCTATTGCATTATTTTTATGCAGGACATTTATTCATGTGGCATGATACCGTGGAGTTGGAGAGCACACCAGCGTGTTGTGTTGCTCGATGGACGCGCGTGAGGCACCGCCCCCACGGACGGTCTACATCAACTCACCGATACCGCGCATGCTCAACCCGCTGGTAAAAGCCGCCCAATGGACGAAGTGACTGTCTCTTGCCACCCGCGCCGGCTTACAAATGCCATGGCTGTCTCTCATCATCCGCGCCGGCTTATAACGCCGTGGAATATTTCACAAACAGGGCCGGCTTACAATGCCGCGATTGGTTTCTACGTCTACATCAACATATCGGTGCGGTGCTCGTCGATACGAGCCGCCCGACGGACAGGCACACAAGTCGCCACCACTACAGTTTGGTTCACTTCAATAACCAGCCGGAACGAACCCTCGACCGGATTATTGAAACAAATCATGCGGGGTCATCTATAACCCGCCACGGCCAACCTCAACTTTCAATGGAGATTCTCAAGCCGCCTCTTCGAGTCAACTTAAGACTCGGGTGCTACAGACATGGCGAGACACATTTGGTCGTTTTCAACAAAAACCCCGGGTCTTTGCAAGAGAAAAACCCAATCCTGGGGGCTACTACATTATTGGCGGATGATTAAAAGATTGCCCAAGAGGACGGACCGCCGTGATGCACCATTCAAACATGCGTGCCCGGATCAATGGGTCATCATAAAGACATTTGGAGCTTCTGTTGTTTCTTCATACAAGATGGCGGCTTACAAGATTGATGCTGCTCCGCTATGTGACCCGCCAGCCTTACCGGTTAATCTCGCCTACAGACCCTGAGCCGGTTCAAAGAAATTGATGGCCAATCTCGCTTAGAGACCCTGAACTGGCTAAGATTGAGGTGACCTGCTGAACTCTTACCAGTCAATCTCGCCTAGAGACCCTGAGCCGGTTCAAGAAATTGATAGCCAATCTCACTTAGAGACCCTGAGCCGGTTCAAGAAATTGATGGCGAATCTCGCTTAGAGACCCTGAGCCGGTTCAAGAAATTGATGGCCAATCTCGCTTAGAGACCCTGATCCGGTTCAAGAAATTGACGGCCAATCTCGCTTAGAGACCCTAAGCCGGTTCAAGAAATTGACGACCAATCTCGCCTAGAGACCCTGAACTGGTATGAATTCAAGCATCGAATCATAGTTTGGTTACATTAAGCGCTGTTGTTGATGGAGGCTTCTTACCTTTGGTATAGCTTGCAGTACCTTAAGACAACAGCGTGTACACCAAATTCCAGTTGTTTATCAACTGCGGCCATCGAAGGGGGCTTCTTACCGACGGGTATCGCTTATCTCACCCTAATGGCCGGCTTTATGCCACTTCCAGTTACTTATTAACCGCGGTTGTCGAAGGGTCTTCTTACCGACGGGTTTGCTTATCTCACCCTAACAACCGGCGTTTATGCCAAAACTCAGTTGCTTATCAACTATAGCTGTTGAAAGAGGCTTCTTGCCTTCGGGTATAGCTTACATCTCCTTTCAAACAGCCGGCTTTATGCCGTCTCAGGCTAATCATTAGCCGTGGCTGTTGATGGAGGCTTCTTGCCTCAAGGTATAGTTTACATCGCCCATCGACAACCGGTGTTCACATACAAAGGTGCAAAATTTGCTGTTAAAAGGAGGCTTCTTACCTTCGGGTATAACTTAAATTACCCTTCATACAGTCGGCTTTATGCCATTCCGGTTGACATGTCAGCCATGGATTATTCAAGGGAGCTTCCCACTTCCAGATAACACGCCGGCTTATCAAGCCAGATCAGAGCAAGATTATGAGAAAGGAGCAATGTTATGAAAGGTATTATCTCTTAAGATGAGCCGCCATTAAGTGTTTGGCAAGAGCAAATGGATCTTTTAATAGCCAACATGACTGGATCTTCATGGTTATCATAAGCAGTTGGGGTTTTTCAAACCAGCTCGGAGAAATTATTATGTGTCATATATAATGTCGTGTCATCTAATTGGCCGGTTCTCGGATTTCTTTAATTGTGCTCTGTAGTAATCTACAACACTCACAGATTTCTCAAATTTATATTTGTCGGGTTGCACCGCAACCGCAAGCAGGAATTTCATGTCAAAGACAAAGGAATTATTCCAGGATATCCATTCCGGGTTATATATTACGACCATGGTCAAACATTCATTCAACAAATTATGGTGAGACGTATTATTCTCACATAGTCCCGAGTCTCCGCAGGCAGACGACCCGACACTTGGGGGCTACACTATTCAAGTCCAGTTTTATATCAAATATGCAAAGTCCCATGTCGCTGCAAGCATGCACCACGTCACTTGGGGGCTAATGCAAGCCGGCTTTCAAATTATTACATGTCAGCAAGACCCTATTATCTCAAAGAGATGACCCGGCCCTTCTATATTTTCTCAAAGAATATGAGCCGGCCTTTCTATATTTTTATAAGTCCCAGCCCAGTAAATTCTTACTGACCCGACACTTGGGGACTACACCATTCAGATCAAACTTTCTAAAAAAGTCCCAAGTCGCCGCAGGCGTGCGACCTGGCACTTGGGGGCTACAGTATTCAGCTGTTCCAACAGATTAACAGAGTCAAATTGAAGACCCGCCGAAGCTTTTTGATGAGCCGACCCTTGGGGGCTACACCCGCCGAAGCTTTCTTATGAGCCGACCCTTGGGGGCTACACCCGCCGAAGCTTTCTGATGAGCCGACCCTTGGGGGCTACACCCGCCGAAGCATTATAAGATATAAGACAATTATAAAGTCCCAGGTTGCTGCAGGCAGGACAACCCGATACTTGGGGGCTACACAATCCAAAATATTTTTGCAAAGCACCAAGTTATCATGGATAATCTTGGAGCTTGGGGGCTACAGGTAATATGGACATATCAAAAACTTTGAGGAGAATTTTCAAGATATTAAATATGGAGTTCAGTTGTTAGACCCGACGTCACCAGCACTTATGACCCGGTGCTATCAAAAGATCATAACCCACCAGGGTTTATATAAGCCGCCTTGCTACACAACAATGGAAGTCCGGTTCTACATCAGATGGATTTTCATCCCAATATTTATCAAGTCAACAGGATTCTAGTTATTTAACCCGGAGTCACCAACGATAATTACCCGGCATCATCAATGATTATGACCTGGTGGAGATGACCCGCCAAAAGTATTGGAAGCCGACTCAATGGCATATGGGTGTTCTATTCTCAATATTTTTCAAAAGACATTGACAAGCAAAATGATTATCAAGACGACTCATATGGAGAAAAGACCCGGATTTCTGAGAAGCCATTTTATAGGCCGGCCAAAGGAGCAAGCCGGCCACTTAACATATTTGTTACTCTTATTTTAGGAGCTTATCATGAATAAATTCAAGCTAACCTGGGGGCTAATGACAGGCATATACCCCATGGTATGACCCGGCCTGGCGACTCATAGGAGACTCGGCCGAAGACATGACATCTTATTAATGACCCGGCCAGGCAACTCACAGGAGACCCGTAAAACACATGACATCTTATTTATGACCCGGCAAGCGGGTCACAGGATGACCAAGCCCAAGACCCGGCGGGTGAGCTGGCGCCAGGCGGCTCACAAAAGAAGGCCCACAGGAGAAGGCCCACAAGAGAGAAGGATTCCCTTAAAGGCAACAAGACCCGGAGTAGGATTCGTGAGAGACTAGTCCTAATCCTACTCCTAGTAGGACTCTATTTGTAAGCCTACCCTCTCCACCTATATAAGGAGGGGTAGAGCACCCCTAGAGGGACAAGTTCTCAAGAGACACAAGTCTACAAGTTTAGACAACACAAGAGATTAGAGGCTCTCGTGATTAGAGGTAGCAATTAGCACCCTTGTAACCGAGAGATCTTCATCATCATCAATACCAGACGAGCAGGACGTAGGTTTTTACCTCCATCGGATGGGCCGAACCTGGGTAAAACTCCATGTCTTCTCGATTCCGATCAACCCGTTCAAGCCGCCACGTAGTTGTGTCTCGCCCCGAACCTAAGTCCGTACACCCGGACATCTGCCGTGACAAATCCTCGACAATATGGATCTTGATCTCTAGCCTCCCCAAGTAGCTTTCCACCAATCCCATCTCTTCCACCATGCCAAATCTGTGAGAGAGTGATTGGGTGCTGAGGAGTCTATCACCTTGAAGCACAAGAGAAAGGAGTTCATCATCATTACCAAGCCTTTTACCTTTTGGAGGGTGTTGCCTCCTAGATTGGTTAGGTGTTGCTTGGGAGCCTCCTACTTCATGTTGTGGAGTGAACCAAGAAGTTTGTAAGGGCAAGGAGATCGCCTACTTCGTGAAGATCTACCCATAGTGAGGCTAGTCCTTCATGGACGGAAGGCGTTATGGAATAGTCAAGGTTGCTACTTCGTGGACCCTTTTGGGTGGAGCCCTCCGTGGACTCTCGCGACCGTTACCCTCCGTGGGTTGAAGACTCCATAAACATGGATGTACGATAGCGCCACCTATCGGAATCATGGGAAAAATCCATGCGTCTCCAACTGCGTTTGATCTACCTATCTTAACACTTTACTTCATATGCAATGTCTTTACTTTCCGCTGCCATATTTGTTGACATGCATGTGTAGGGCTGTTAGACTTGCTAGCTTTGCTAAAACTGTTAAAATCTGCCAACCAATTAACTTGGGAAAAGTTGGGTTTTAAATTCCTGCTAGTAATCTATTCACCCCCCTCTTGACACTCTTCTAGTGATCCCTCAATTGGTATGAGAGCATTGGTCTCCATTGCTTCGGTTTAATCACCGAGGAGGAAGATGGATGTGTCTAGTTTAGGGAGTTTGAATTGTAGAGTGCCCATTCTTAACGGAGAGTACTATAGTCAATGGAAATCTTTGATGCTTGAGCTGTTTAATGAATTTCAATTGAGCAAATATGTTATGCACCCCTATGAGCCTCCTATTGATCTTTTGCATCCCACACACGAAGAGGAAATTGATATTCTATGCAATCTTAGAACTGTCAATCTCATTGTTAGAGCATTGCCTAGAAATATGCTTAACCAAATGAAGAATTTTGCATGTTCTTACACTTTGTGGAATGATTTGGAGAAACGATATCCAAATCATTCATTAAGTAATCTTGATGAAATTCTTCATAAAACCATTGCCTTTCACAAAATGTCGCCTAGTGATCCTAAATTTAATGTTTGTCTATTTGAGCTTAGAGACCTCATGCATGCTAAAGGAAATGTCACAACCATCAACAATATCATTCTAGAAGCCCTTCGCATTCATAAACTTGAACATTGTCATGATCACCATCCTAACGAATCTCTTGTTCTTTATGATGAGGATTTTCCACTTGATGATGACAATGTGGAACATGGCTACTATCATGAAGATGAGTTGTTCGACATCGAGTATGAGAAGATTATGAAGAATCTAAGTCTCATGGCAAACTTCAAGGATTACATGTCCAGAGGAAAAGAGTGGATTCTCGATAGCGGATGTACCGATCATATGACCGGAGATAGAGAAATGTTTGAAGAGATTACACCAAACCATGGACCGCGAAGGTACATAACGTTTGGAGATAACTCCAAGGGTAAGGTACTTGGTCTGGGTAAGGGGGCCATATCCCATGATAGTTCTATTCAAAATGTTATGCTTGTTGAATCTCTTGGCTATAATCTTCTTTCCGTGTCTAGACTTGCCGACTTCGGTTTCAATGTGTTATTCACGAAAATAGATTGCCAAGTGTTTCTTCAAGATAATTATAAAATGGTCTTTACCGGTATCCGTAGAGGTGATCTATACATTGTCGATTTCACTAAGAGATCCAAACCTCGCACTTGTTTAATTGCTAAATCTTCTAAAGGTTGGCTTTGGCATAGAAGATTAGGACATGTTGGCATGCGCAATTTAGACAAACTTATCAAAGGTGATCATATACTTGGTGTTAAAGATGTTGTCTTTGATAAAGATAGACTTTGTAGTGCTTGTCAAGCTGGAAAGCAAGTAGCTGGAAGTCATCCTGTTAAGAATATCATGAATACTAGGAGACCACTCGAGCTACTTCACATGGATCTTTTCGGTCCCAATGCTTACAAGAGTCTCGGCGGAAACTCCTATGGTCTAGTTATAGTTGATGATTTTTCCAGATTTACGTGGGTATTCTTTCTTGATGATAAGTCATAGGTTCAAAAGATCTTCAAGAACTTCGCTCGCAAAGCGCAAAATCAGTTTGAAGTCAAGATCAAGAAGGTTCGGAGCAATAACGGATCGGAGTTCAAGAACACCCATGTGGATACCTTTCTTGACGAAGAAGGTGTCTCACATGAGTTCTCGGCCACATACACGCCTCAACAAAATGGAGTTGTTGAGAGGAAGAACCGAACACTCATTGAGATGGAAAGAACGATGCTTGACGAATACAAGACGCCAAAACACTTTTGGGCAGAAGCCATGGAAACAGCATGTCATGCCACAAACTGACTTTACTTGCACAAGCTTCTCGGTAAAACAACATATGAGCTACTCATCGGTAACAAACCCCAAGTTGGATACTTTCGGGTATTTGGCTCCAAGTGCTACATTCTTGATAAGCATCGTCGTACTAAATTTTCTCCTAAATCTCATGAAGGATTCCTACTTGTTATGGATCGAACTCTCACACCTACCATGTCTACATCAACTTCACTCGAAAAGTTGAAGAGACTGTAGATGTGAAGTTTGATGAATCTAATGGTTCGCAAGTCGAATAATTGCCAAATGATGTAGGTGATAAGAACCCGTCGGAAGCTATCCTAGATTTACCCATCGGCAAGATTCGTCCCATGGAGGTGAAGGAAAGTACTTCATCAACTCAAGTGGAAACCCCTACCTCATGACAAGGTTAACCACAACATGACATGGATGCATCCACAAGCGGTACACGGCAAAATGATGAAGACGAGGAAGGGCATCATGAAGATCCACCACAACCTCCTTCACCACCACCTCAAGGGAACGACACCTTCAACACCAACTAAGATGAAGGAGATAATGATGAAGAAGAAGCTCCACCAACCAACAATCGGAAGCTGACCCGAGTTCGAGCACAAGTGACCAAGAACCATCCCCTAAACCAAATCTTTGGTGATATACAAATAGGGGGGATCACTCGCTCTAAAACTCGTCTAGCAAACTTCTATGAGCATTATTCTTTCATCTCTAGCATTGATCCCTTGAAGGTAGAACAAGCTCTTGAAGACGCGGATTGGGTGAACGCTATGCATGAAGAGCTTCGCAACTTCGAAAGGAACGAAGTGTGGACACTCGTGGAGAAGCCCGAGTATGAACACAACATTATCGGAACCAAATGGGTATTTCGGAACAAGCAAGACAAAGATGGTCAAGTCGTGCGCAACAAGGCTCGCCTCGTAGCTCAAGGATATACGCAAGTCGAAGGTATGGACTACGGTGAGACCTACGCCCCTGTCGCTAGACTTGAAGCTATTCGTATTCTTCTTGCTTATGCCAATCACCATGATATCACACTTTATCAAATGGATATTAAAAGTGCATTTTTAAATGGGGAGACTGAAGAAGAGGTTTATGTTAAGCAACCACCTGGCTCTGGGAATCCTAAGAAACCTAGTCATGTTTACAAGCTTCGTAAAGCTCTTTATGGTCTTAAGCAAGCCCCTCGTGCTTGGTACAAATGTTTAACAAAGTTTCTTATCGAAAAAGGTTTTGAAATTGGTAAAATTGACGCAACCTTATTTACTAAGAGATTTAATGGTGAATTATTTGTGTGCCAAATCTATGTGGATGATATTATCTTCGGTTCCACTAATCCTCAATTTAGTGAAAGATTTGGAAGGTTGATGCCGAGAAGTATGAGATGTCCATGATGTGTGAGCTGAAATTTCTTCTTGGCTTGCAAATCAAGCAATCAAAAGAAGGAACTTTCATCTCTCAAACTAAGTATACCAAGCACTTGATCAAAAAGTTCAACATGCAGGAGTGCAAGGGTATGAAAACCCCTATGCCTACTAGCAGACATGTTGATCTTACTAGAGAGGATGAGCCGGTTGATCAGAAAGTTTATCGATCTATGATTGGTTCATTGTTATATCTATGTGCATCTCGTCCCGATATTATGCTTAGTGTTTGCATGTGTGCTAGATATCAAGCTGCACCAAAAGAATGTCATCTTTTGGCTGTAAGACGCATTGTGAGATACTTGATACAAACGCCATTTTGGCATTTGGTATCCCAAGGGATCTTCTTTTGACCTTGTTGGCTATCTGATTCGGACTACGCCGGTGACAAGGTTGATAGAAAATCCACCTCGGGTACTTGTCAATTTTTGGGCAGATCTCTTGTATCTTGGTCCTCTAAGAAACAAAAGTTGGTATCTCTATCAACTGCCGAAGCTGAGTATATTGCTACTGGATCTTGTTGTGCGCAGTTACTATGGATGACACAAACACTTAAGGATTATGGAATTCATGTTAAAAATGTTCCATTACTTTGTGACAATGAAAGTGCTATTAAAATTGGTCATAATCATGTGCAACATTCTCGAACTAAGCAAATTCAACTTCGACATCATTTCATTCGTGATCATGTTGCCAAAGGAGATATTAATCGTAACCATGTTCACACTAACAAGAAGTTGGCCAATATCCTTACTAAGCCACTTGATGAGAAGACATTTTTTCACTTGAGGAGTGAGCTGAACATCATCGATGCTTCAGAATTGAGCTAGACTCACTCGGTTGCATGCAAGGGCACGAGCTTTCTTGATATTTCCATGTATCTTAACATTTCATCTTATGCCATGGAATTCTATGCTCTCTTGTATTGCATCTAATCTCTTGTAAGTACTTGGAAAAACTTCATTCCACAAGATTGCCATCAACTCCAGTCATAAGCAATCTTGTCATTACCAAGTATCCACAACCCCTCTTGATGATGGAAGAAAGAAGGCCACTCAACCATATCCTTGACATATACCTGATCAAAATTGCATACTCTCAATTGGTATCATGTCAATTGGACATATATATTGTTCTTCCTTGCACGACTAATCTTTGTAGGTAACCAGTGTACTAGAACAAGAAGGATTGCTCAAAACTCAAGATGATCTTCATCAACCTCGAGAATCCTCAACAAATTCATCTAAAAGATACGTCATCAACATCACTCAAAGGTATGTACTCATGTCCTTGAAAAGGCTTTACTCCAAGAAATGAGCTAAAGCAACTCAAGCGATATGAAGACATTAAAACGTTTAATCGAAAAATGCTAACCCCATTTTGAGCTTAACGTAGAGTATGACCTATGATCAAGTATTCTTGCTTGGCTCCTAAGTCGATATACTCTAATATAGGTGACCTAGTCACCGCCCATCATCTAGTTAAGAATCTAGTGTGGCTTGCTCTCTATTGTGTGATTTCTCATAACTACTCCAATCTTCTCTAGTTGATGTCCCTTGTACAAACTTCATATTTCACTCAAAATCTTTCTCTTGACTCTGTAAAAACAAAAAATTGGTTTCTCTTTCGGAACCGCTGACTCAGATATCTCGATTCTATCGAAATTGTAGACAAGCTGCACTACAAAATCTCGGTACCACCAATCTATCTATCTCGGAGTCACCGATTTTCATTCTGTCTCATTTGAATTCATTTTTGCAAAGTCTGTGTTTTCTTAGTGATCTTTCTTGTAATACTTCTGTTACTTCAATGATCCCTAGAAAAAAAAAACGTTGTATTACTTAGGGGGAGAAGAACTAAAGTGAATCTTGAGGAGACAATTTTTGGTCTTCAAGGATCCCTATCTTCAATGAAGTTAGGAGGAGAAGAACAAAGTCCTACAACATCTCAAAGCGAGAAATCATTTTCCATGACTCTCTCAGTTTTCATTTCTATGGATCCTACATTTCGATGACCCTTGTTCTCAAGGATCCATTCTGAGTCAATGATCCCTGTATCTATCCCCGTTTTTGACCTTTTTGGAAATTAATGCCAAAGGGGGAGAAGACCAAAGCTTCATGCTAAAGGGGAGATACATGTTTATCCAAAGGGGGAGATATGATCAAGGGGGAGAGCCAATATCAATACTTATACCATTGTAAACAGGGGGAGAATATCAAAGTAGGGGGAGAAGAAATTTTTGACCTTTCTCACCTTATCCAATCCTAATATCTACATGCTAAGATTCAGGGGGAGAGGATAATCTATTTTCATACCTATGGTGAGAAAATTCTCAATGATCTTGGAGACATATGAATTCTAAGGAATACTATTTTCTACATGTCCTCCATATCTTGGCAATTTTGAGTTCTATCGCCTTGCTGTTTGGTAGAATACTCTTGTGTTTCCTAACATTGTTTTGTCAAGTGTGTTTCTATTAACAGGATGCTCAAGAACTCAAGGTAAGTATATGCATCATATCCTTGGTCAAGATGATCTCTTGGTTCTTGCACACATTGTTTGCAAGAGTGATGTCTTGAACAAAGATACATCTCATTCATATATATTTGATGCATATAGACAAGATACACATAACATGTTATATCCCTTCTACCTTATGTGTGTTCGTGCATTCAAAATCAACTATCCTTTGAAGGACTGCACACATTTAGGGGGAGCAAGTCTAAGTCATGTGTCTCTCAAAGTCTTCAGTATAACCATGCATATCTTTATTTGAAGCTTTGATTGTATGTTGTTATCAATTACCAAAAAGGGGGAGATTGAAAGCACAACATGCTCCCTTGGTGGTTTTGATAATTCATGACAACATACATTGTCTCTTGGACTAATATTTTTACCTAGTGTATTTCAGATACAGTCTATAGAGAGGTTTGGCAAAAGGAGAGTGTGGACATACCCCAAGATGCAAGGAAATAGGTTGGCCAAGCTTCAAGAAAAAGGACTCTACATTTTATATTTGTGAGAAATCACTTTGAGTCCATAGGAAAGCCAATACTATTAAAAGGGGGTAAGGTTTTGTTGGTGAACAATATGCTCAAACTTGCACAAGTGATAGTCGCCAAAAACATCCACAAACTCTCCCACCAAAGTCTGTTCTATACCTAACACTCAAAATCGGTGCAACCAACTTTCCCATACCGGTGCCACCGATTCCAGAACCTAGACAAACTCAGCCAAATCCTACCCACTTCAGTGACACCGATTCCATACCGGTGCCACCGAGTTTAGGTTGCGAACTTTCTGTCATGCAAATTCACATTTTTGGTTCCACCGAGAATGTTGGATCGGCGTCACCAAGATTGGAAATCTGATCGTTGGTCACCTTATCGGTGCAACCGAGTTTCCTATATCGGTCTCACTGAGATTCAAAAGTTGCCACCTTTTGGT
Organism: Hordeum marinum; assembly: GCA_022496015.1. Lineage (NCBI taxonomy): Eukaryota > Viridiplantae > Streptophyta > Magnoliopsida > Poales > Poaceae > Hordeum > Hordeum marinum. The sequence continues at coordinate 221,518,349 of CM039672.1, forward strand.
CACTTCGGTACCACCGAGATTAACACATCGGTGTCACCGAGTTGGTAATTTTGTGTGTAAGGGTTGGATTTTTGGGGGTGCCTATATATAACCCTCCATCACCACCCACTCGAAACAGGACACTCAGAACTATTCCACACTTGCCCCACCTAGTTTTCTGAGAGAGAACCACCTACCCTTGTGTTGAGGTCAAGATATTCCACTCCAATTATATGGATCTTGATATCTAGCCTCCCCAAGTAGCTTTCCACCAATCCCATCTCTTCCACCATGCCAAATCTGTGAGAGAGTGATTGGGTGCTGAGGAGTCTATCATCTTGAAGCACAAGAGCAAGGAGTTCATCATCATTACCGAGCCTTTTACCTTTTGGAGGGTGGTGCCTCCTAGATTGGTTAGGTGTCGCTTGGCAGCCTCCTACTTCATGTTGTGGAGTGCACCAAGAAGTTTGTAAGGGCAATGAGATCGCCTACTTCGTGAAGATCTACCCATAGTGAGGCTAGTCCTTTGTGGACGAAAGCCGTTATGGAATAGTCAAGGTTGCTATTTCGTGGACCGTTTTGGGTGGAGCCCTCTCTGGACTCTCGCAACCGTTACCCTCCGTGGGTTCAAGACTCCATAAACGTGGATGTACGATAGCGCCACCTATCGGAACCACGAGAAAAATCCATGCGTCTCCAACTGCGTTTGATCTACCTATCTCAACACTTTATTTCATATGCAATGTCTTTACTTTCTGCTGCCATATTTGTTGACATGCATGTGTAGGGCTGTTAGACTTGCTAGCTTTGGTAAAACTGTTAAAATTTGCCAACCAATTAACTTGGGAAAAGTTAGGTTTTAAATTCCTGCTAGTAGTCTATTCACCCCCCTCTAGACACTCTTCTAGTGATCCCTGAATAGAGTTATGTATGGTGGTGACAGAAGGTTGTTCAGAGTCCCAGATGAGATCCCGGACATCACGAGGACCTCCGGAATTGTCCGGAGGTACGGATTGATATATAGGAAGTCCTGTTTTGGTCACCGGAAAAGTTTCAGGCTCATCGGTAGTGTATCGGTAGTGCCGGGAGGGTGCCGAGGACCATCGGGAGGGATATTTCGACCCAATAGGCTACATGGGCTGTGGGAAGAGTTATACCAGCCCTTAGTGGGCTGGACTAAGTCCCACAAGAGGCCCATGCGGCTGGAGTGGAAGGAGTAGGAAAAAGGCCAAGGTGGAAAGAGTTTCCAAGTGGGAAGGAGGAGTCCTAATCCTACTAGGATTGGAGGAGTACTCCTCCTCTCCTACTTACGCAAGGCCAAGGGCTGGTCCCTTGTGTGCCAAGCCTCCTCCCTCTATCCTCCTATATGTACTAGAGGTTTTGAGGGTTTTGAGACATAGAAAAACAGCCACGTGCTACCCTCTTCTCTAGATCGTAGTTTGTCCTCTAGATCGGTTTCAGTAGTGCTTAGGCGAAGCCCTACTGGAATAGCTCCACCACCGCCGCCGCAACGACGTCGTGCTGCCAGAGAACTCTTCTACCTCTCCGCTCCCTCTTGCTGGATCAAGAAGGCGGAGATCGTCATTGAGCTGTACGTGTGCTGAACGCGGAGGTGCCGTCCGTTCGGCGCTAGATCAGGAGGACCGTGATCAAGATCGCGAGACGATTCCTGATTAGATCGTGGGACGGATCATGATGAGATCGCAGAACGAATCGTGATTGTATCGCGGGACAAATCGTGAGGGGGTCGTGGGATGCTCGGCGATTTGGATCGCGAAGACGTTTGACTACATCAACCGCGTTTCTTAACGCTTCCCGCTTAGCGACCTACAAGGGTATGTAGACCCACTCTCCCTCTCGTAGATGCTCACCACCATGGATAGATCTTGCGTGTGCGTAGGAAATTTTTTGTTTCCCAAGCAACATTCCCCAACAGTGGCATTTGAGATAGGTCTATGTGTAGATGAGATCTCGAGTAGAATACAACGGTTCCATCGACTGATGTGTAACTTCGTTGCACAAAGATGGCTGGCGGGTGTTTGTTTCTCCTACTTTAGTTGGATCGGATTCGACAAAGGCCGTCCTTGAGAAGGTTGAAAAGCAACTTATGTATCACCGTTGTGGTTTTGCGTAGGTGAGAATTGTTCTTGCTAGATACCCGTAGCAGCCACGTAAAACTTGCAACAACAATTAGAGGACGTCTAACTTGTTTTTGTAGGGTATGTTCTGATGTGATATGGCCAATTACATGATGAGATATGTGTGATGTATGAGATGATCATGTGTTGTATAGAGTATCACGACTTGCATGTCTATGAGTACGGCAACCGGCAAGAGCCATAGGGTTGTCTTTAATTATTGTATGACCTGTGTGTCAATCATTCAGCGCTATGTAATGCTTTACTTTATCGCTAAGCGGTAGCAATAATAGTAGAAGCATGCTGGGTGTGACAACCCCGATGGCGACACGTTGATGGAGATCATGGTGTCATGCCGGTGACGATGAAGATCATGCCAGTGCTTTAAGGATGGAGATCAAAAGCACAAGTTCATGGCCATATCATGTCACTTATTATTTGCATGTGATGTTAATCCTTTTATGCACGTTGTTTTTCTTAGGACGACAGTAGCATTATAAGGTGTTCCCTCACTTAAATTTCAAGATAAATTGTGTTCTCCCCGAGTGTGCATTGTTGCGAAAGTTCATCGTGTCGAGACACCACGTGATGATCGGGTGTGATAGACTCTACGTTCACATACAACGGGTGCAAGCCAGTGTTGCACATGTAGAACACTCGGGTTAAACTTGACGAGCCTAGCATGTACAGACATGGCCTCAGAACACAAGAGACCGAAAGGTCGAACATGAGTCATATAGTAGATATGATCAACATGATTATGTTCACTGTTCAAACCACACTCAACTCACGTGATGATCAGACTTGAGTTGGTGAATTTGGATCATGTATACTTTGAATGACCGGAGGGATGTCAATTTGAGTGGGAGTGCTTAAGTAATATGATTAATTGAACTCATTAACATGAACATAGTCAGTAGTGTCTTTGCAAATTATGTTGTAGCTCACGCTGTAGTTCCCTTGATTTTTTATATGTTCCTAGGGAAATAGAGTTGAAAGATGATGGTAGCAATATTGCGGACTGGGTCCGTGATCTGAGGATTGTCCTCATTTCTGCACAAAGGCTTATGTCCTTAATGCACTGCTCGATGCGCCACCCGCTCTAGCATCGTCTGTAGATGTTGTGAACATCTGACAGGCACGGTCCGATGACTACTTGATAGTTTAGTGTGTCATGCATTACGGCTTAGAATTGAGGCTCCAAAACATTCTGAACATCACGAAACATATGAGATGTTCTAATAGCTAAAATTGGGATCTCTGGCTCGTGCCCGTGTTGTGAGATATGAAATCTCCAACAAGATTCTTTGCCTGCAAGATGAAGGAGAATAGCTCAATCGTTGAGCATGTGCTCAGATTGTCCGGGTGCTACAATCGCTTGAATCGAGTGGGAGTTGATCTTCCAGATAAGACAGTGATTGATATAGTTCTCCAAGTCACCGTCACTAAGCTATTAGTGATGGAAATATGCCCTAGAGGAAATAAATAAAGTGTTTATTATTATATTTCCTTGTTCATGATAATCGTTTATTATCCATGCTATACTTGTATTGATTGGAAACACATTACATGTGTGGGTAAATAGACAACACTATGTCCCTAGTATGCCTCTACTAAACTAGCTCGTTGATCAAAGATGGTCAAGGTTTCCTAGCCATTGACATGTGATGTCATTTGATAACGGCATCACATCATTACTATAATGATGTGATGGACAAGACCCAAACTACAAACGTAGCATATGATCGTGTCAGTTTATTGCTACTGTTTTCTGCATGTCAAGTATATATTCCTATGACCATGAGATCATGCAACTCACGAACTTTGGAGGAGTGCCTTGTGTGTATCAAACGTCACAACGTAACTGGGTGACTATAAAGGTGCTCTATAGGTATCTCCGAGGGTGTCTGTTGAGTTGGCATGGATTAAGACTGGGATTTGTTACTCCGTGTGACGGAGAGGTATCTCAGGGCCCACTCGGTAATACAACATCACAATAAGCCTTGCAAGCAATGTGACTAAGTGTTAGTCATGATATTTTGTATTATGGAACGAGTAAAGAGACTTGCCGATAACAAGGTTGAACTAGGTATGGAGATACCGACGATCGAATCTCGGGCAAGTAACATACCGAAGAACAAAGGGAACATCATATGGGATTAACTGAATCCTTGACATAGAGGTTCAACCGATAAAGATCTTCATAGAGAATGTAAGAACCAATATGGGCATCCAGGTCCCGCTATTGGTTATTGACCATAGAGGTGTCTCGGTCATGTCTACATAGTTCTCGAACCCGCAGGGTGTGCACACTTCAGGTTTGGTGACGTTTCGGTAGTATAGAGTTATGTATGGTGGTGACTAAAGATTGTTCAGAGTCCCGAATGATATCCCGGATATCACGAGGAGCTCCGGAATGGTCCGAAGGTAAAGATTCATATATAGGGAGTCTTGTTTTGGTCGCCGGAAAAGTTTCGGGCTAATCGGTAGTGTACCGGGAGTGCCAGTAGTGTACCAGGAGACCATCGGGAGGGGTATTTCGACCCAAGAGGCTTCATGGGCTGTGGGAGAATAAATACCAGCCTTTTTTGGGCTGGTGGAAGTCCCACATAAGGCCTATGTGGCTAGGAAAGAAAATTCCAAACGGAAAAGGTGGAAAAAAGGCCAAAAAGGAGGAATCCTAGTCCTACTAGGATTGGAGGAGGAGTCCTCCTCTCCCCCCCACTTCGGCCAAACCAAGGAGGCTTGGACCTTGATCCAAGTCCTCTCCTCCCTCCCTCTTCTATATACTGGAGGTTTTAGGGGTTTTGCACAGAATTTTCAGCCACGTGCTACTCGTTCCTCCAGTGCATAGTTTCTCCTCTAGATCGGATTTCTGCAGTGCTTAGGCGAAGCCTTGCCAGAATAGCTCCACCACCATTGCCGGAGAGTCGTCATGCTTCCGAACTATTCTTCCTGACCGCTCCCTCTTGCTAGATCAAGATGGCGGAGATCGTCATCAAGCCGTACGTGTGCTGAACGGGAGGTGCCGTCCGTTCGGCGCTATATCGGAAGGACCGTGATCGAGTTTGCGGGACAGATCATGATCAAGTTCGTGGGACGGATAGTGATTGGATCGCGGGACGGATCGTGATTGGATCGCGGGATGCTCGGCGATTTGGATCGCGAAGACGTTCGACTACACCAACCGCATTTCTTAATGATTCCCGCTTAGCGATCTACAAGGGTACGTAGATCCACTCTCCCTCTCGTAGATGCTCATCACCATGGATAGGTCTTGTGTGAACGTAGGAAAAAAATCCCATGCAACGTTCCTTAACAGTGGCATCATGAGCTAGGTCTATGTGTAGATGAGATCTCGAGTAGAACACAAAGAGTTTGTGGGCGTTGATGCTCAGATTGCTTCCTCCCTTGGTCGTGTTTTGGTTCAGCGGTATTGTGAGATGAAGCGGCCCGGACCAACATTACTCGTAAGCTTACGAGAGACCGGTTCCCTCAACCGCAAATTGTTGCATAGATGGCTTGCGGGTGCCAGTTTCTCTCACTTTAGTTGGATCGGATTCGACAAAGGCGGTCCTTGAGAAGGTTGAAAAGCAACTAGTGTATCACCGTTGTGGTTTTGCGTAGATGAGAATTGTTCTTGCTAGATACCCGTAGCAGCCACGTAAAACATGCAACAACAATTAGAGGACGTCTAACTTGTTTTTGCAGCGTATGTTGTGTGTGATATGGCCAATTACATGATGTGATATATGTGATGTATGAGATGATCATGTGATGTATAGATTATCACGACTTGCATGTCGATGAGTACGACAACCGGTAGGAGCCATTGGGTTGTCTTTAATTATTGTATGACCTGCGTGTCAATCATTAAGCGCTATGTAATGCTTTACTTTATCGCTAAACGGTAGCAATAGTAGTAGAAGCATGTTGGGCGTGACAAGCCCGATGGCGACACGTTGATGGAGATCAAGATGATGGAGATCGTGGTGTTGTGCCGGTGACGATGGAGATCATGCTGGTGCTTTCTAGATGGGGATCCAAAGCACAAGTTCATGGCCATATCATGTCACTTATGATTTGCATCTGATGTTAATCCTTTTATGCACCTTGTAAGTAAACTTTGCATATTTATGTTGTAGATCAATGGCTCGTGTAGTAGCACCCCTGAATTTTAATGCGTTCCTAGAGAAAGCTAAGTTGAAAGATGATGGAAGTAACTTTGTTGACTAGGCCCGTAATCTGAGGAGTATCCTCACGGCTTCCCAGAAATCATATGTCCTTGATGCACCGCTTGGTGACCAACCAGAAGACATGACCTCCGAAGACGTTAAGAACGCTTGGGAGGCACGTACTGGAGATTACTCAATAGTTTAGTGTGCAATATTGTATGGCTTAGAACCGGGACTTCAAAGACGTTTTTAACATCATGGAGCATATAAGATGTTCCAGGAGTTGAAGTTTATCCTTCAAAAGAATGCCCGGATCGAGAGGTATGAGACCTCCGATAAGTTCTATGCTTGCAAGATGGAGGAGAACGGGTCTATCAGTGAACATATACTCAGAATGTTTGGGTATTCAACTCGTCTAGCGAAGTTGGGAATTGCCCTTCCGCTAGAGGCGATCACTGATAGAGTTCTTCAATCACTGCCACCTAGTTACAAGAGCTTTGTGATGAACTATAACATGCACGGGATGAACAAGTTAGTCGCCGAGCTGTTTGCGATGCTAAAAGTCGCTGAGTCTGAAATCCAGAAAGAACATCTGGTGTTGATGGTCAATAAAACCACTAGTTTCAAGAAAAAATGGCAAAGTGAAGGGCAAGGGCAAGAAGGGTAAAACCAAGAAGGATGGCAAAGCAGTTGCTACTCCTCTAAAGAAGCCCAAGCATGGACCAAAGCCAGAAACTGAGTGCTTTCATTGCAAGGGAACTGGTCACTGGAAGCAGAACTGCCCCAAGTACCTGGCTGACAAGAAGGCGGCCAACGACAAACAAGGTATATATGATATACATGTTATTGATGTGTACCTTACTAGCTCTCGTTGTAGTGCCTGGGTATTTGATACCGATTTGGTTGCTCACATTTGCAACTCAAAACAGGAACTACGGAATAGACGAAGGCTGGCAAAGGATGAAGTGACGATGCACGTGGGAAATGGTTCCAAGGTTGATGTGATCGTCGTCGACACGCTCTCTCTTCGATTACCATCGGGATTAGTGATGAACCTGAATAATTGTTATTTAGTGTCTGTGTTAAGCATGAACATTATATCTGGATCTTGTTTATTGCGAGACGGTTACTCATTTAAATTAGAGAATAAAGGTTGTTCTATTTATATGAGTAATATCTTTTATGGTCATGCACCCAATGTGAGGGATTTATTCATATTGAATCTTGATAGCGATGACACACATGTTCATAACATTGATGCCAAAAGATGTAGAGTTGATAATGATAGTACCACTTTCTTGTGGCACTGCCGTTTAGGTCATATTGGTGTAAAACGCATGAGGAAGCTCCATGCTGATGGACTTTTGGAGTCACTTCATTTTGAATCACTTGACACATGTGAACCATGCCTCATGGGCAAGATGACTAAAATGCCGTTCTCTGGAATAATGGAACGGGCGAGTGACTTATTGGAAATCATACATACTGATGTGTGCAGTCCAATGAATGTTACAACGCATGGTGGATATCGTTATTTTCTCACCTTCACTGATGACTTAAGTAGATATGGGTATATTTACTTAATGAAACACAAGTCTGAAACGTTTGAAAAGTTCAAGCAATTTCAGAGTGAAGTTGAGAATCATCATAACAAGAAGATTAAATTCCTGCGATCTGATCAAGGAGGTGAATATCTGAGTTATGAGTTTGGCAGTCACTTAAGACAATGTGGAATTGTTTCACAGTTGACACCGCCTGGAACACCACAACGTAATGGTGTGTATGAACGTCGTAATCGAACCTTATTAGATATGGTGCGTTCTATGATGTCTCTTGCTGATTTGCCACTATCGTTTTCGGGTCATGCATTAGAGACAACTGCATTCACTTTAAATAGGGCACCATCAAAATCCGTTGAGACGACGCCATATGAGCTATGGTTTGGCAAGAGGCCAAAATTGTCGTTTCTTAAAGTTTGGGGATGTGATGCTTATGTCCAAAAGCTTCAGCCTGAAAAGCTGGAACCCAAAGCAAAGAAATGCGTCTTGATAGGATACCCGAAAGAGACAGTCAGGTATACCTTCTATCTCAGATCCGAAGGCAAAGTGTTTGTCGCTAAGAATGGAACATTTCTTGAGAAAGAGTTTCTCTCGAAAGAATTGAGTGGGAGGAAAATACAGCTTGATGAGGTTATTGAACCTTTACTTCAACCAAAGGAAGCGCAGCACAGAAAGATGTTTCTGTGGAACCGACAACGGTAGAAGCGGAAGTTAATGATGATGATCATGAAGCTTTGGATCAAGCTACTATTGAACCTCGTAGGTCGACAAGGGCGCGTACTACTCCTGAGTGGTACGGCAACCCTGTCTTGGAGGTCATGTTGTTGGACAACGATGAACCTACGAGCTATGGAGGAGCAATGATGGGCCCGGATTCTGAGAAATGGTTAGAGGCAATGAAATCCGAGATGGTATTCATGTACGAAAACAAAGTATGGACTTTGGAAGTATTACCTAAAGGGCGAAAGACCATTCAGAACAAATGGATCTTTAAGAAGAAGACAGACGCGAACAGTAATGTCACCGTCTATAAAGCTCGACTTGTGGCAAAGGGTTTTTCACAAGTTCAAGGAATTTACTACGATGAGACATTCTCATCCGTAGCGATGCTTAAGTCTGTCAGAATCATGTTGGCAATAGCTACTTATTTCGATTATGAAATTTGGCAGATGGATGTCAAAACAGCGTTCCTCAACAGTTTCCTTGAGGAAGAGTTGTATATGATGTAACCAAAAGGTTTTGTCGATCCAGAGAATGCTGACAAAGTTTGCAAACTCCAGCAATCCATTTATGGGCTGGTGCAAGCATCTCGGAGTTGGAATAAGCGCTTTGATGAAGTGATCAAAACGTTTGAGTTTATACAAGTTTATGGAGAAGCTTGTATTACAAGAAAGTGAGTGGGAGATCTATAGCGTTTCTAATATTATATGTGGATGACATATTGCTGATTGGAAACAATATAGAAATACTGGAAAGCGTGAAGGAATATTTGAACAAGAGTTTTTCAATGAAGGACCTAGGAGAAGCTGCTTTAATATTAGGCATTAAGATCTATAGAGATAGATCGAGACGCTTAATAGCACTTTAACAAAGCACATACCTTGATAAAGTTTTGAAGAAGTTCAAAATGGATCAGTCCAAGAAGGGGTTCTTGCCTGTGTTACAAGGTGTGAAGTTGAGTAAGACTCAATGCATAGTGACTGCAGAAGATTGAGAAAAGATGAGTGTCATCCCCTACGCTTCAGTTATAGGATCTATCATGTATGCAATGTTGTGCACAAGACCGGATGTTAGCCTTGCCGTAAGTATGACTGTAAGGTTTCAAAGTGATCCTGGAATGGAACACTGTGCAGCAGTCAAGAATATTCTTCAGTACCTGAAAAGGACTAAGGAAATGTTTCTCGTTTATGGAGGTGATAACGAGCTCGTCGTAAAGGGTTACGTCGATGCAAGCTTTGACACTGATCCGGATGACTCTAAGTCACAAACCGGATACGTATTTATTCTCAATAGGGGAGCGGTAAGCTGGTGCAGTTCCAAGCAAAGCGTGGTAGCCGATTCTACGTGCAAAGCAGAGTACATCGCAGCCTCGGAGGCAGCGAAGGAAGGTGTCTGGATGAAGCAGTTCATGACAGATCTTGGAGTAGTGCCCAGTGCACAGAATCCAATGAACCTGTTCTGTGACAACACTGGTGCCATTGCTCTGGCCAAGCAACCAAGGTTTCACAAGAGGACCAGACACATAAAGCGACACTTCAACTCCATCCGCGATTACATCGAGGAGAAGGACATAAATATTTGCAAAGTGCACACAGATCTGAATGTTGCAGATCCGTTGAGTAAACCTCTTCCAAGGGCTAAACATGATCAACACCAGAACTGCATGGGTGTTCGATTCATTACAATGTAAATCACATTGTGATGTGAACTAGATTATTGACTCTAGTGCAAGTGGGAGACTGTTGGAAATATGCCCTAGAGGCAATAAATAAAGTGTTTATTATTATATTTCCTTGTTCATGATAATCGTTTATTATCCATGCTATAATTGTATTGATTGGAAACACATTACTTGTGTCGGTAAATAGACAACACTATGTCCCTAGTATTCCTCTAGTGAACTAGCTTGTTGATCAAAGATGGTCAAGGTTTTCTAGCCATTGACATGTGATGTCAGTTGATAACAAGATCACATCATTAGTAGAATGATGTGATGGACAAGACCCAAACTACAAACGTAGGATATGATCGTGTCAGTTTATTGCTACTGTTTTCTGCATGTCAAGTATATGTTCCCATGACCATGAGATCATGCAACTCACGGACATCGGAGGAGTGCCTTGTGTGTATCAAACGTCGCAACGTAACTGGGTGACTATAAAGATGCTCTACAGGTATCTTCGAGGGTGTCTGTTGAGTTGGCATGGATCAAGACTGGGATTTGTTACTCCGTGTGACGGAGATGTATCTCAGGGCCCACTCGGTAATACAACATCACAATAAGCCTTGCAGGCAATGTGACTAAGTGTTAGCTACGGGATCTTGTATTACAGAAAAATTAAATAGACTTGCCGATAACGAGGTTGAACTAGGTATACAGATACCGACGATCGAATCTCGGGCAAGTAACATACCCGAGAACAAAGGGAACATCTTATGGGATTAACTGAATCCTTGACATAGAGGTTCAATCGATAAAGATGTTCATAGTATATGTAGGAACCAATATGGGCATCCAGGTCCCGCTATTGGTTATTGACCGTAGAGGTGTCTCAGTCATGTCTACATAGTTCTCGAACCCGCAGGGTCTGCACACTTAAGGTTTGGTGACGTTTCGGTAGTATAGAGTTATGTATGGTGGTGACCGAAGGTTGTTTGGAGTCCCGGATGAGATCCGGGACGTCAAGAGGAGCTCCGGAATGGTCCGGAGGTAAAGATTCATATATAGGAAGTCCTGTTTTGGTTGCCGGAAAAGTTTCAGGCTAATCGGTAGTGTACCGAGAGACCATCGGGAGGGGTATTTCGACCTAAGAGTCTTCATGGGCTGTGGGAGAATAAATACCAGCCTTTTGTGGGCTGGTGGAAGTCCAAAGGGAAAAGGTGGGAAAAAGGCCAAAAAGGAGGAATCCTAGTCCTACTAGGATTGGAGGAGGAGTCCTCCTCTCCTCCCCACTTCGGCCGAACCAAGGAGGCTTGGCCTTTGCGCCAAGTCCTATCCTCCCTCCCTCTTATATATACTGGAGGTTTTAGGTTTTTGCATAGAATTTTCAGCCACGTGCTACCCGTTCCTCCAGTGCATAGTTTCTCCTCTAGATCGGATTTTTGCAGTGCTTAGGCGAAGCCCTGCCGGAATAGCTCCACCACCATCGCCGGAGCGCCGTCACGCTGTCGGAGAACTCTTCTTCCTCTCCGCTCCCTCTTGCTGGATCAAGACGACAGAAATCGTCATCAAGCCGTACGTGTGCTGAACGCGGAGGTGCCGTCCATTCGGCCCTAGATCGGAAGGACCGTGATCGAGTTTGCGGGACGGATCATGATCAAGTTCGCGGGACAGATCATGATTGGAAAGTGGGACGGATCGTGATTGGATCGTGGGATGCTTGGCTATTTGGATCGCGAAGACGTTCGACTACACCAACCGCATTTCTTAACGCTTCCAGCCAATTGCCGCTCCAGTGAAGACACCCAAGGTTGAACCAAAACCCGAGACTGAGTGCTTCTATTATGAGGAGAGCGGTCACTGAAGCACAAGAACCATAGATACTTAGTAGATAAGAAGGCTAGCAACGTCGATAGAATATATTTGATATACGTGTTATTAATGTGTACCTTGCTAGTACTCCTAGTAGCACCTGGGTATTGGATACCGGTTCGGTTGCTAAATGTTAATAAATCGAAATCAAAGCTACGGAATAAACGGAGAACTAGCCAAGGGTGAGGTGACGATGTGTGTTGGAAATGTTTCCAAGGTTGATGTGATCAACATCACATGCTCTCTACCTTCGGGATTAGTGATGAACCTAAATAAATGTTATTTGGTGTTTGTGTTGAGAATGAACATGATTAGATTGTGTTATTGCAATGCGGTTATTCATTTAAGTCAGAGAATAAAGGTTATTCTGCTTACATGAATAATACCTTCAATGGTCATTGTCATGGTTTCGTCACGGCAGATGCCATAGGTAGGCTTATCGAGAGGGACCGAAGGACGCCGACGGGCTCTGGGAGCGGGATTAGGCACAAGCGGTGGTGGACACACGATGTAGCCAGGTTTGGGGCCCTCTGTGGGAGGTAATACCCCTAGTCCTGCTTGGTCTAGTTGAGACAATGGTCGGATTACATTGGTGCTCCTTGAGCTGTATGGATCATGGAGGAAGAAGGAGCTAGCCTGCTCTTCTGCCTCCCTACGTTTGTGTGTGTGTGGAGTGGATGTAGAGGGAACTCAGAGATCAGCTGACCCCTTGCATGGGGGTGGCCCGAGGGTTTTTATAGGCCAACCCCCCGGATTACAATACAAATAGAAGGTCAAGGGGGGGCCAGCCGGCAGCCTCTCCGGCCGGCTGCGGGGGCCGCCGGTTGTGGGGTCTTGTCGTCGGTAGGTCCCACCGGCTGAAGGGTCCCGTCAAGAACCGGCAGGGCCCGCGCGACGGGTCCCGATGCCGGTCACGTCACGGCATGGGCCGCCCCTTGTGGCATCGTCTTGCGGCAGCCGGCCGGGGTCAGCGGTAGGGCCGGCCACCCTGTAGCCATGTCGGGGTAGGTAATGGAGTGGTTGGGGTGTGCCGACATTGTTGGAAGCCCGGTCACCATCCGCCAGGGTCAGAGGCCCTGACACCTTCGCTGTGGCCATATCATCGCTGACCCCCGATGGGATGGGGGCCACTGTTGCCACGCATACCCTGACGACGGTATCCAATGCACGGCCGGCTGGGGGGCTAGGCGGCAACGCCCCCAGCCCGCCGGCACGTCATAGCCGGTGGGGCGTAGCCGGCGGGCCGCTTTTGGCAGGGCGTAGCCGGACCGCAGGGGGAGGCGGCCCGCCCTTCGATTGCGTTAGAAGGCTGGGGAAAGGGGGCGCTTGGGGCTACCCCGGGGTTATCCCCCCGTCAGTAGTCCCCGAACCCGGGGAGGACCCGCCGACGAGCCGTGGTGGTCCTCGCCGGCTTGAAGATCATTCTTGCGCTGTAGGCTGCCTTGAGAGTCGAGCGAAGCCGGCAGGCGACGGACGGCTCCACAGCCATCCGACGCTTCGCGCGCCGCCTCGGGTTCATCGTCGGGTAGAGGAGACACGCCACGCGGCGGAAAAGACCGAGTGGCGGGGCGGGGCCCTCCGCGACGGCAGCCACGGCCTGCGCGTGGGGATCCTTTACGGCACGGAGCGGACGGTTGGCGTTCCTGACCGCCACGATATCCGCCCCGCACGCTGCGGGAATCGCGGGGGTCATGCGCAATGAATCCAGCCCCCACGATCACCCGCGCAGGGTTTAAATGTTGAGAGGGGGGAGGTAGAACGGCCAATTCGCTCCCCCTCCTGCCGCAGCATCGCCTTCGTCGTCTTCCTTCCCCCGCCACGAGAGAGAGTGAGAGCAGAGAGCAGGAAGCCAGGGCACGCGAGCAGGCTGCGCCGCCATCCGCCGCCGAAGAAAGCCGGGCCACCGCCGAGCTCCCGCGCCCGTCGCCGTGATCGCACGCCCCCTCGGAGACCATGGCGGGTAAGGGTGCATGGGACGGCAGTGGCGTTGATGAAACCTTCATCGAGCACCTCCGTCACCGCCGCAAGCTCCCGGCGGAGGAGCACTTGGAGGCACGCCTAGCCGGGCCGGAGAACTCCCCGGCACCATGGGAGGGCGAGGTGGTTGTCTTTTCCAATCACTTCCTCCACGGGCTCGGGCTACCGGCGAGCGCCTTCTTCCGCCGCTTCCTGACGCGGCTCGGCCTGCAGCCGCACCACCTTCCTCCCAACGCCGTCTTGTAGCTGGCAGCGTTCGTCACCCTCTGCGAGGGGTACTTGGGGGTTGAGCCGAGGCTTGACCTCTGGTGCCGGCTCTTCTTCCTCAAGCGACAGACGACGAAGGATCCGGTGACGAAACAGATGGTGATGACCGCCTGTGGAGGCGCCATGATCCATATCCGCAAGGGGACCGGCTTCCTGAAACTCCTGCTTCACGAGTCGGTGAAGCGCTGGCAGCGGGGATTCTTCTACGTGAAGAATGCAAAGCCGGAGGAGGACTACATCAACCTCCCCAACTTCGCCAACCACCCACCGACCCCGATGCTAAACTGGCAGGCGGTTGCACCTCCAGCACCCGAGGCGGCGGGCCGGCTCTGCAAGCGCCTGCTCGTGATGACCGGGTCGTAGGGGCTGAAGGCCACAGATCTGCTGGCCGCGATGGTGGCGCGCCGGGTGCAGCCACTGCAGCGCCGGCCGCACCTCATCTGCCAGATGGGGGGACACCATGACCCCTGTTGGCTCTCCACCAAGGAGATGAAACCGGCCTACGTGGCGAAGATGGCGGAGGGTGAATGGCAATGGGGGAAAACCCCATACAGCCGGAGCCGCCCGGCACCGCGGGTAAGTGTCTAGCCGCCTCCTTCCCTCCATATTCTTTCAGAGGGAGTACCCTTCCCCCCTTTAGTCTGACAGCACGCCACCGAGCCCACCCACAGCTTTTCCCGTTGCTGCAGAACTACGGGGAGTCGGCCCCTGACACAGCAGAGTCGGACCCCAAGGAGGTTGAGGACACTGACGACATGGAGCCGACTGACTCCGAGCGAGCCGGCGCATCCGAAGCCGGCAACGCGGAGACGGAGATGGAGGGGGGCGAAGAGGCCGAATCGACGAGTGAGTCTCCTCCCCAGACGCACCTACAGAACTGGACCGATGATGACGCTAAGGCGGAGACGTCGCGTGTTGCAAAGGCTCCGGGGAAGCCCGAGACTTCGGAGGACGAGGTCACGGCACCGCGGAGGCACCAACCTCGAGCCGGCGGTGGCTCCAGCCGGGAGGCCCGGACGCGTACGACAAGGGGAAAAGGCCGACCGCCACCAAGCCGGCACCCAAGCGTGCGGCGACCACGCAGTCGGGCGGCAGCCGCGGAGGCAGGGGCAAGAAGCAGAAGGTTGCCCAGGCGGGACCCATGAGGAGGGCGGGACCCGTCATCGCTGGGTAAGTCCATCTCCTCCTCCACCTTGGTCTGTTCTGCCTTCCCCCCAGTCCCTTACTTCATCATTACCAGGGAGGCACGCGCCCTGGGAAGGACCCCGGGTGTCGGGATGGAGAGGGCGGCGCCGCCGACGGCTGCTGAGGAGACCAAGTGGGAGCGGCGTGTCGAGGAGCTCCGCCCATGGGAGGAAGCGGCAAAGAGGCGAGGGGGATCCAGCGCGGAGGCCGCCGGCGGATCGTGGGAGCCGTTCCCCCTCCTCCGAGGAACCAACGGGGAGGCCGCTGGTGGAGCATGGGAGACTTTCCCCCGCGGCCGGGAGAAGAGGTCGAAGGGCCACCACGGCTCCGAGCGAAGGGCCGAGGCAAGCGCGAAGGCTGCAGAGGATGAGGCCGACATGGACCGCGACACCGCCCAGCCTGTGGCAGGCGACGTGCCACCGGGGGTGGAGGTACCGGCCCTGGAAGTGCCGTTATCGGACGTGCCGGCTTCGAAGGCGCCGGTTTCGAAGGCGTCGACGCCAGAGGCGCCGACTCCAGAGGCGCCGGCATCAAAGGCGAGTCGTCCCGGAGCTGCCGAAGGCGGAGTGCCGGAGGTGGGGGCCGCGATGGCCGGGGAAAAGGCCGCCGCAAGCGCGTCGACGATGGCCCCTGGCGTGACGGCGAAAGGAGGAGCAGGTCCCATCGCGGTCTCCAACAAGGGAGGACCCGCAGACGGAGGCCGGCCACAACAGACCTGGGTGGCGGCCGGGAGCCCAGCCCCTGGCGGACCGTCGAGTGCCCTCGGGGCGGCGGTGGCCGCCGTTGTCAAAGCGTTTGCCACTTGCCGCGCCCAGGCGACGCAAGACGCTTGGGCCACCAATGATCGGCTGGTGAGCTTGGAGCTGGCGGTCGCGGTGAGTTTCTTCTTTTCTTCTTCTCTTGCTTTGCGTTTTTCCGTCTTTTCCAGTGGGGACGCACCAGCGCACCCACTGGGTGTAGCCCCCGAGGCTCGAGCCAGCTGGGGCGCAAGCGGGTCGAGCCTAAAGCTGTGCACTCTTATTGTTTTGCAGGCAGCGCATGACCTCCGGGTGGCCGCGTACAACACCCTGCTGGGGTTATACCGAGGAGCTGAAAACCGGCTCATCGTTGTGTCCGCGGACTTCCAAGGTATGTGCTCTTGCGATCTTTCAGTGGAAGCGCGCAAGCGCACCCACTGGGTGTAGCCCCCAGGAATCAGGCCGGCTGCCCCGGAGGCGGGTTGAATCCTTTCTGACAACAGTGGCTTCTTCTCATGCAGCTACCCACGCCGAGACGGTCTGCCTTCGGAGCCAGGTGGTGTGCCTTTACGAGGACCGGGACTCCTACCGACAGACCGCGACCGGCTCCATGGGGAGGCGGACCAGGTGAAGGCGGAGCGGGAGGGCCACGAGGCGGCCCACCACCAAGCGTTAGCGGACCAAGGGGTGGCCCTTCGTCGGGAGGCGGAGGAGCGGGAGAAGGCTCTCTGCGAGAGGCTGGAGGCCAAGGACGCCGCGCTAGCCAAGGCGGCCGAGGACACGCAAACGGCTCGGGATGAGCATGAGTGCCAGTGCGAGGAGTGGTCAGCCACGGAGGTGCAGCTGCAGGAGCAAGGGCATGAGGTGGATCAGATGATGCACAATAAGCTTTTCTTGCCTTGTTCTTCTCGCGCCTTCCTTCTGGGTTTTCTGGCTTGCCTCCCCGCTCATCCCTTGTCTTCTTCTTAGGGCTTGTCCCCGGCACGCAGGAGGTCACGGAGGCGGCCGTGGAGGCCGACCGTGTGGCCCGGCGGGCGCGAGGAGAGGCTGTTGGGACGCTTGCCCCTGGACCCTGGACGAGGTGGGGATCGCCGCCGAGGCACGTCTGTCGGAGGTGGTCCGCGCCCTGAGGCGGCTCCAAGCGGCCGACATGGTGCTGGTCCGCACGCTTTGGCCCGGCGCGACGGACCCGGGCTCCATGAACCGGCTGTCGAGGTGGCTGGAGTTCGGGACCGCGCGGGTGAACGCATGGAGGGCCTCCGCGGCATGTGCCGGCGCAGGCATGGCGCTCCGCATTGCCAGGTCGTGGTACCCCGAGCTGGACTTGGGTTTGCTCACGACCCAACATGCCGGCACCGACCCGGAGTTGGAGGCGGTGGCCGACGACATGCTGGTGAGGGCGAGCGACCTCGCGTCCTTCGCCGCGTGGGACGAGTACGTCTCGGAGCGCGGGGCGAACGACATGGTGGTCCCGGATGACCGGTACGGGCTCGCCCTGGACGACCCGGAGGGGAGCACCGCCGAGACGGCCGATGAAGAGTCCCACACCGATGACTATGCCGAGTCCGAGCCGGCTCCGGATCCGAGGGAGGGGGCTCTACGTCGACCGCCCCGGAAGTGCCGGCCTTGAAGGCGCCAGCACCGCCGGCTCCCGAGGCGTGAGCACCGCCGGTGTCGGGACCACGATCCTAAGTCATATGATTCCATACTGTAACAAGCCACATCACTTTGCGGCCTCACGCACGGTACTCCATGGCTGCCACCTTACCTTGGCCGGGACCGTTTGCGTCTTTTGGCTCACGTATGTGAACATGTCGCTGGCAATCACACAACAAAGAACCCGGGCCGACATAACTAGTCATAGAACACAAGTGGCACATCCGTACGGAAACAGGGATACATAACCCAGTAATGCAGGTGTCAGCCTCAAGCGTGTGTAGACAAGTCATAGCAAGTTACAAGGACTCCATTACGTCGCAAGACACGAATGTCATCACTGCACGTAGACGAGTCGTAACAGGCTACAAGGACTCCATTACACTGCGAGACATTTCCCCGAAGGGACAGACACAACAGCAAAGAAGGATACATGCCAGTCAATCAATGTGTCTGGAGCAGTAGCAAGCTACCATGGCTCGGTGGAAGCACAAAGAGGCAGTTTCCCGTAAAGAGTACTACTGAAGGCACACAACTAGGTGTCGGATCCCATATATACCGTTGCACGTCACACGTACGCACAACATGCCCGATATGCATAGATACAACTATGGCATCACAACATAACCATATAACAACATAACTTTTATTTAAGAGGCTCAGACGAGCCTGGCATGATATGTTCGTACAGATAGGGGTCACATGACCCGACACTCAAGTCATACAAACATAATCATACAAACCAGCGGAAACTTAAGCTGTCTGAGTACAGACGGCAAAATATAAAAGAGGCACATGGCCTGACTATCTACAGCCCACCACACGGGCAAGATCATAGCTGGGACACCAGCTATTCGGCATCGTCAACGTCTAGAGAGAAACCCACCTGATGGGTCCTGGTTTTCTTCTGCAACATTAATTAAACAAGGATGAGTACAATCGTACTCAACAAGTCTTTAAAACAGACCTAGTTATTTATGCTCATGTATCATCAAAGGGGTGGTGGAGTTTATGCAGAAAGCCAGCTTTGACTCATGGCTAACCTACACTACTCAGTTTAACACTCTTTGTTACAATTTTACTTATCGCACACGAGTCCACTAACTCCATCTCAATACACCACCATGGACTCACCTTCCCCTTCCGGAAGAGTGCCATCCACGGTACTCACACTTGTCTTGAGATTTTTAGAAGTATCCATTTGATTATTTATGAACAACATAAGTTCTCCAAGTAGTCCATATCCGAGGACGCGGCTATTCGAATAGTTTCATACCCTGCAGGGGTGTACTTCTTCACACACGCTCTCGCCACTTATCGCTGTGTGTCATAAACCATGCACCTCGACAACCTTCAAGCGGATGCCCAGCGAGGGAGTCGGCCACGACCGTCAATCACATAAAACCTCTAGTCCAGGCTACCGCCTATTTGAGACTGAACCCGTACGGAAGTCCGGCCGAAGTTTCCACTACGGTCCCAAACGATGTGCGCAGAGTTCCCAAGCCCACCATTCGGGTGACCATTGGTACACCGTGCCACTGCCTACCGCGTCGTAACCCACCCCGAGGGTCAGCGCTACGCACGGCCTCCAGCATGCTATAAACACCAGAAACTACTTGCAATACCTGGACCAAAGACTAAGCAACTGATAAGCCGAGCGGGGTCATATTTCAAGGCCCAGCATGTGGTAGTATCTCGTCTTGGATCACAAACACGGAACCCAGTTCCTAAGAACGGTCCCAATGAGACAACCCACCATGTACTCCTACATAGCCTCTCATCGCTACCTTTACCAAATCGAATTCATTATGAGCTCATCACATTGGACGACACTGTTTCACTCAGTTCATCACCCAGATGAAACATACCTGACACAACTCTAAGCATAGCAAGCATAGCAGGCAAAGTAAGCTAAGCACATCATGGCACAAGCATCTACCAGGTATGCTAGGTTGCAAGGTTTAGCTATTTACTGTGACAAGATCAGGTCATGCATAAGAATAGGATCATCTACCGTGTATGACTGACATGTGATCGTTTGTCCTAATGCAATAAACAAGAGCAGGAGCGAGAGAATGGGATGTTATCGACATGATCAATGGGGTTGCTTGCCTTGCTGGGTTGCGGAGGAGTTCTCTCCTTCGTCGGGGTACGGAGTGGTATCTTCCGGATTAGGTCCTACCGTAACGCAAATAAAAACATTTAATACAAGAAGATGCAACAATATGATGCATGATCATGGCATAGTAGTATGCATAAGTGAGCTAATGTAACTAGTGATCATATCAATTTGAAATGAGTTTGAATATAGGTTCAAAGTTGTTCTCATTTCAAATTCTATATACTAACCTAATGCTAAAATGTCCATGTTAACCTATTTAGGTTGCTCTATAGTGCATGAGAATAGCGCCATTGAATTGATTGGATTTTTCTGATAAATTTTCATATATAAATTATTTCCATCTGACTTACAGATTATTTTATATGATTTTTCAAAGTTTTAAACATTTTCTGGAATTATTTTTATTAAGAAAATGATTAAATGCGTCAGCCTGATGTCATGCTTGCGTCAGCAGTCAACAGGGCCAGGTCTAGTTCAAACGTGACCAGTGGGACCCGCCTGTCAACCTCTCAGGACTGGCTAGTGTCACTGGCAGGTGGGCCTCTGTAGTTAGTGACTCAGGGGTTAATCCCGAGTTGACCCGAGGTTTGACTCGGGCCAGGGCCCACTGTCAGCGTCTAGGGGGGTTAGTTAGCACGGTCATTAGACACTAATGACGTCGCCACGCTGCCACTTGCCGGAGGGAGGTCACCGGCGACCATCCGACATGGCGGAGGCTCGCCGGAAGCCACTGGAGGGGTCGGATCGACGCGGGGAAGGCACTGGAACAAAGCCCGTGCTCGACCGCGTCGATTGGGCTGGTCAGGGGGACCGGCGATCACCGGAGGCTCGCCGGGGAGCACTTCCATGGTGGCGCCCGATTGGCCACTACGGCGAGGAGCGCCAGGGAGCACAGGGAAGCTAGGGAAGAGAGGGAGGAGGACGGGGTGCTCACTGGGAGGTTGCAGGGGGGGCTCGGAAGGCTCGGGGATGACCGGACGGCTCCAAACGACGGCGAGGACCGACGGTGACCGGCGGAGGGGATTCAGCGATGACGGCGAAGCAGAGGGCTCCCGGCTCGATTCCTTCATCGAGGGGCTTCAGGGGCTCAGGGCGGAGCTGCTGGTTGGGTCAGGGGGGCTCAGGGGTGGCTAGAACGGCGGCACGACGGCGAGGAGCTGCGCGGCCATGGCGGGTTCGAGAGGAGAAGAGGGAAGAGCGGGGAAGAGGAGGGAGATAGCGGCGGGGAAGCGTCTCGGGGCTTATCCCCGTCGTCGTGCTGGCGAGGGTGGGGCCAGGCAGGCAGCTGCGTGGCGCCACCGGCGTGAGCACACGGCGGCCACACGCCGCGCCTACTGGACGCCAGGAGGAAGAAGGCCCTCCTGGGCCAGATGGGCCAGCAGGTAAGCTCCCTCTCTCTTTTCTCTTTTTTTCCTTTCTTCTGTTTTCTATTTTTCTGACCTGTGTTTAATTTATTTCCAGGTTCATTTAACTTTCAAAATGTCCCCAAATGTTTTCTAAAAAGTAGTCTGGATATTTCAAACTTGTGACTAAACTTTGAAATTATTTTGAGAAGAAAAATGTTAATAATGAATTATTTATCATTTTCAGGGGCTTTAATCATTGGTTTTAAATTATTTCTGAAGTTCAAATAACATGAATGACCCGTGATACATGTTTGCCCATAATTATCATACATGGGGAAAAATTTTAATGGCCATTTTGGATTTGTTGAAAATCCATCAAGTTGAATTACCTTATTTCATTAGGTGCTTGGGGTTTCTTTCCTTCTCCCCACTTCAACTTAATGCAATGATGATAAATGATGATGCAAGCACAAGACCAACCTAAGACACTTGCTAGGGTTGTGACAACTCACCCCCACTCAAAAGAATCTCGTCCCGAGATTTTGAAGTCGTCGGGAAGAGCGCGGGGTACTCTAGTCGAAGACGATCTTCTCTTTCCCATGTCGCCTCCTTTTCAGAATGATGCGACCACTGAACCTTAAGGAACTTGATGTTCCGACGCCGAGTGGTACGCTCAGCTTGGTCGAGAATACGAATGGGGTATTCTCGGTATGAAAGGTTATCTTGGAGATCAAGCGTTTCGTGGTCCACTTCTCGGACAGGGTCCGAAAAGCAACGCCTGAGTTGAGAGACGTGGAAGACATCATGAACTTTGGAAAGACGCGAAGGAAGTTCCAATTGGTAGGCAACCTCTCCTCGTTTAGCAAGAATGCGAAAAGTTCCAATGTAACGAGGAGCTAACTTGCCTTTGATACCGAATCGATGGGTACCCTTCAGAGGTGTAACCCGAAGGTAAGCCTTCTCGTCAACTTCATAAGTCACAGACTTATGATGACGGTCATATTGACTCTTTTGACGAGATTGGGCTGTTTTCAACTTTTCACGAATAATGCGAACTTGCTCCTCTGCATCCTGGATCATGTCCGGGCCAAAGAGTTGCCTCTCTCCGGTTTCTGACCAGTTAAGAGGTGTTCGACATCTTCGTCCATAGAGAACTTCAAAAGGGGCTTTGCCCAAGCTTGATTCATCACTATTGTTATAAGCAAATTCGGCAAATGGAAGACATTTCTCCCAATTCATACCAAAGGATATAACACAAGCTCGGAGCATGTCTTCGATAATTTGATTGACTCGCTCAACTTGACCACGTGACTGAGGGTGGAAAGCAGTGCTAAAGGATAGATGAGTCCCCATAGCGGTTTGGAAACTTTCCCAAAATCGAGAAGTAAAAATACTTCCGCGGTCTGAGTTAATCTCTAAGGGAACACCATGAAGAGAAACTATTCGAGAAACATATAACTCTGCTAGCTGACTAGCAGTAATGCTTTCCCGAACAGGAAGAAAATGAGCCACTTTGGAAAGACGATCAATGACTACGAATATAGCATTGTTCCCTCTCTTGGTCCTGGAAAAACTAGTGATGAAATCCATACCGACCTTATCCCATTTCCATTCAGGAATAGCTAAGGGTTGAAGGGTGCCAGCAGGCCTTTGATGCTCTGCTTTCACACGACGACAAACATCGCAATTAGCCACATACTGAGCAATTTCTCTCTTCATCCTAGTCCACCAGAACCTCTGGCGTAGGTCCTGATACATTTGGTACTACCCGGATGAATTGTGAGAGGAGAATCATGAGCCTCCTTAAGAATCAGCTGCTTGAGATGTTGGCTTTTAGGAACCACTAAACGGCCCTGAAAAAGCACTACACCTTGATTATCTATAGAGAAGTCCTTAGCGCAACCGCTAACGAGGTTCTCTTTGATCCAGGAAATTCCCTTATCACGCCTTTGGCCAGCTATGATTTGATCCTTAAGAGTAGGTTTCGCCACCAAGTTGGATAGGAATCCTTGAGGAACAATGTGAAGATTTAACTTCCTGAATTCCTCATGGAGAAGCGGTTGACCTTGTTGTAACATCAAATTGTTACAATAAGACTTACGACTTAGTGCATCAGCCATAACATTGGCTTTCCCCGGGGTGTAAGTTATCCCTAAATCGTAATCTGTAATCAACTCTACCCAGCGTCTTTGCCTGAGATTCAAATCCGGCTGGGTGAAGATATATTTCAGACTTTGGTGATCGGTGTATATCTCGCAACGATTACCCAGAAGGTAATATCGCCATGTCTTTAGTGCATGGACTACAGCTGCAAGTTCAAGATCATGTGTTGGATAATTATCCTCATGTGAACGCAACTGTCGAGATGCGTATGCAATCACATGACGATCTTGCATAAGAATGCAACCTAATCCTTGTCGCGAGGCGTCGGAGTAGATAATAAAGTCCTTAGAAAAATCTGGTGGCACCAGAACGGGAGCAGAGGTCAGTCGTCTTTTCAACTCCTGAAAACTAT
Source organism: Hordeum marinum (assembly GCA_022496015.1). Lineage (NCBI taxonomy): Eukaryota > Viridiplantae > Streptophyta > Magnoliopsida > Poales > Poaceae > Hordeum > Hordeum marinum. Next base: position 221,542,257 of record CM039672.1, read on the forward strand.
GCTCACATTGTGGCGTCCACTCGAACTTTTTATCTTTCTTGAGGAGTTCAGTTAGAGGTTTCGCAACCTTGGAGAAATTCTCAACAAAGCGGCGACAATAGCTCGCTAAGCCAAGGAAACTCCGAACTTGCTTAACCGATTCAGGTTGAGTCCAATCAAGGACGGCCTGAACTCTCCCGGGATTGATAGCAATACCTCTGCCAGAGATCACGTGGCCCAGATAGGTCACTTCCGGCAACCAGAATTCACACTTGGAGAATTTGGCATATAGGCGATTCTCTCGAAGTTTCATCAATACCAGCCTTAGATGCTCGACATGTTCTTGTTCGTTCTTCGAGTAGATGAGTATATCGTTGAGGTAAACCATGACGAATTTATACAAATACTCCATGAAGATCGAATTCATCAGACGAGAGAAGGTAGCTGGGGCATTGGTTAAACCGAAGGACATGACGGCGTACTCGTATTGGCCATAACGAGTGACAAAAGCCGTTTTTGGAATGTCCCCATTTCTAATTCTGATTTGATGGTATCCCAACCTCAAATCCATTTTGGAAAATACGGAGGATCCAGCGAGTTGATCGTACAAATCGTTGATCCTGGGGAGCGGATACTTGTTTTTGATAGTGACCAAGTTCACTGGTCGGTAATCCACAACCATCCGATCCGATCCATCCTTCTTCTTGACGAAGAGGACGGGGCAAGCCCAAGGAGAAGAACTAGGATGAATGAAACCTTTCTTCAAAGCTTCATTGAGTTGGGTTTTTAGTTTGGCTAATTCTAAGGGTGCCATCTTATAGGGTCTTCTGGCTATTGGGACTGTCCCTGGAATAAGTTCTATCACGAACTCAACATCTCTGACAGGTGGAATACCTGGCAGTTCTTCTGGAAAGACATCCGGAAAATCACGGACTACCGGAATATCTTCTAGCTCGGGGAGAGGGCTAGCATTTAGGGAATAGAGTTGGCGCTTGGTTGTTCGAGTAGAGACATTAACTATCTCACCCGAGGGATGTATAAGTTGAACATTCCTAGAATGAGTATCAATCTTGGCATAGTGGGCTTTCATCCAATCCATACCTAGAATGATATTGATGTCCGAGGACTTAAGAGCTATCAAAGATGCTAGGAATACTAGTCTATCCACCAGAATTTCATTGTCATGGATCACTCTAGAAGTTTGCCACTTTGAACCAGGAGTCTGAACTACTAAAGGATTGGGCATGTCACAGAAAGACATGTTATGCAACTGTGCATAACTTTCTGAGATGAATGAATGAGATGCCCCAGTATCAAATAGAATAGATGTTGGATGGCTATTAACAAGAAGCGTACCTAGAATGACATCAGGGTCTTCAAGAGCTTCTTCAGCAGACACATAATTAACTCGCCCATGGTTAGGACATGGCTTCACATAGAAAGCTTTCCCTGGTTTTTTGCGTCCAGCGGGCTTAGCATTGTTCTGGGGACACTCACGAGAATAGTGTCCCGGTTGTCCACACTTGTAGCATACCACTGTAGCACGAGGGGCAACATTTACTTGTGGTCCTCCAAATGGTCTGGGTGGAGGGTTGGACTGAACTGGACGAGGTGCCTGGAAAGATGGCCTCGCAGTGTATCTTGGCGGCAAAGCTGCATTGGGCACCCACACTCGGCGTTTATTGGGGCCTGAACCTGATGCAGGGTTGAAGTCACGGTTATGCTTCCTCATAGCCTTGTAGTCAGTTTGTCCGGACTCAGCATTGATGGCCTTATTGACAAGAGCCTGGAAGGTGGTGCACTGATGCAAGCGAAGATCTCGGCGAAGCTCAGCATTAAGTCCCTTGCGGAACCTAGCCTGCTTCTTGGCATCAGTTGAGACTTCCTATGGAGCATAGCGAGCAAGATTACCAAACTCGCGACTGTATGCATCCACTGACAATCTGCCCTGTGTGGAGGCACAGAATTCCTCTCTCTTGCGGTCCATCAGCCCTTCCGGGATGTGATGGAGACGAAATGCGGCGCTGAACTCTGCGCAGGTTGGTGCAGGTCCCTGGGGACGCATAGCCTCATAGCTTTCCCACCACAGGTTGGCAGGTCCCTCCAGAAAGTATGTCGCAAAGGTCACCTTGTTGGCCTCTGAAACATTTGCAGCTCGAATCTTGCGTGACATACTGGTCAGCCAATCATCCGCATCGAGGGGATCGATCGAGTGATGGTACTTAGGCGGACACAGTTTAATGAAGTCACCAAGTGACACTCCATCATGGTGATCATTGCGGGGAGCACGAGCGGTGTTCTGTTCAATCCTCTCCAACAGCCTGTTGGTCTCCCTCTTATTCCTTTCAGCTTCTAGCATCACCTCCGCTAGAGATGGTGCTCGTGGCAGCTCTTCTTGCCTTGGCTGGCTACTCTCGCCTTGCTCATGAGCATGCTCCGGGTTGTTCCTGGTTGACACCATCCTGAGGAAAACAATCCATAACTTAGACACAAAGAACAACAACTCTAGGACATGAATTAAGGAATGCACTGATCAACATGGCATGTAAGATAAACACCAATCAACATGGTAAAGCAACTACCATATGAACATTAGGTTTCATACACACCATGGCTTAATTCAGTACAAACCCAAGCTGAAAACAACTACAGAGAGATAACACAACTCATCGGAGGCATTACAAGCATCCTATACATTATCTATCTACACCTCCGGAACTCAACTCTCGACCTTGATCATATCCCACAAGACACACAGGACTGTGGCGATACGTCTACTACCATACTAGATCTAACATCCACGCACTCAAACGTCACCGTAGAATGCCTCGTACAGGTTACCCCCGTGACTCGGGAGCTGAACCTGAGGATCTAGAAAGACTCTAGCCTGGGATCCCTGGAAACCATTAGGACACGGGTGTGGCCTTGGTCCCCTTGTCGGCGGCAACAGCGGTCCTCGAAGAGGGGTGTTGCCTCCAACATCAGGCCAGTCTACGTGTGCTGGCAAATGAGTCCGCGATGGAGTTAGCATCTCCATATCTCCATAACCTGTCTGCACGACAGGTGCCAACTGCGTCAAGGCTGTCCAAAGACGGGCACGGGTAGCATAGAGCTCCATGCGAAGGGCACGTGCATCACGATCCCTGTTCTCCAACATCTGAGCAGTCACCTGCAGTCTAGGGTCTTCATGAGAATGATAAGAGTAGGTTGCACTGAGATATCCATCCTCTCCTCCCATGGAAGCAGGAACATAGCAGAACTCCGTGTTCTCAAGCAGACCATGGTGAAACCTCATAATAGTCAGCATAGTGTAAGCGGCTTCCTGAACTGCCATATCTATGGTAACTCCCAATCCATGAGTCCAGTGAAGCGGCTCTACAGCTCTAGGATATGAAGGATATATCCTAACGGTACACAAATACCGACTCTGGTTGAAATCTCGATACTGCTCCTCCACTGTGTACTCTGCGTACCAGCGATATCCAGCCTCCATCATCACTCTAACCAACATGGCCGTGTGACCCGGCACATCGATGCACCTGGTCAGATGGACCACCTGACGGAAAGGACGAGAGGGCATCTGAAACAGAGAATGATGCAAAGACATTAGAGATCCTAACAGAAATTGGACAGCATAACGGCTGTAATTGCTCAACAAATTTTTTGAGACAATTGAAAAGAGATTGGAAATGCACAACCACTCGACTATCTAGACTCAATCTCTTCTCCATCTGTTTGTCACACCAACAACACTAAAATAACTGCACTTATTCACAAGCAAGCTAGCTATTGGTCCATGGCTAGTAACTCGTCATCCTGAGCAATAGATGAGAATCCTAGTTCCTATCCCCATCGAAAAGATGAGAATGACCCAGCATAGAATAACTTGGGAAGAGGAGTAAAAAGATCCTTACGTTCCCTTCCACAATCAATTCCCCTACTTATCTATAGTGTTTCTAGACTCAACTTCGACCAGTTTGGCTTGGTAGTCCTACAGTCAGTCAGGCTCTGATACCAGCGCTGTCGAGACCCCGATCCTAAGTCATATGATTCCATACTGTAACAATCCACATCACTTTGCGGCCTCACGCACGGTACTCCACGGCCGCCACCTTACCTTGGCTAGGACCGTTTGCGTCTTTTGGCTCACGTATGTGAACATGTCGCTGGCAATCACACAACAAAGAACCTGGGCCGACATAACTAGTCATAGAACACAAGTGGTACATCCGTACGGAAACAGGCATACATAACCCAGGAATGCAGGTGTCGGCCTCAAGCGTGTGTAGACAGGTCATAGCAAGTTACAAGGACTCCATTACGTCGCGAGACACGAATGTCATCACTGCACGTAGACGAGTCGTAACAGGCTACAGGGACTCCATTACACTGCGAGACATTTCCCCGAAGGGACAGACACATCAGCAAAGAAGGATACATGCCGGTCAATCAATGTGTCCGGAGCAGTAGCAAGCTACCATGGCTCGGTGGAAGCACAAAGAGGCAGTTTCCCGTAAAGAGTACTACTGAAGGCACCCGACTAGGTGTCGGATCCCATACATACCGTTGCACGTCACACGTACGCACAACATGCCCGATATGCATAGATACAACTATGGCATCACAACATAACCATATAACAACATAACTTTTATTTAAGAGGCTTACACGAGCCTTGCATGATATGTTCGTACAGATAGGGGTCACACGACCCGACACTCAAGTCATACAAACATAATCATAAAAACCAGCGGAAACTTAAGCTGTCTGAGTACAGACAGCAAAATATAAAAGAGGCACACGGCCTGACTATCTACAGCCCACCACACGGGCAAGATCGTAGCTGGGACACCAGCTATTCGACATCGTCAACATCTAGATAGAACCCACCTGATGGGTCCTGGTTTTCTTCTGCAACATTAATAAAACAAGGATGAGTACAATCGTACTCAGCAAGTCTTTAAAACAGACCTAGTTATTTATGCTCATGTATCATCAAAGGGGTGGTGGAGTTTATGCAGAAAGCCAGCTTTGACTCATGGCTAACCTACACTACTCAGTTTAACACTCTTTGTTACAATTTTACTTATCGCACACGAGTCCACTAACTCCATCTCAATACACCACCATGGACTCACCTTCCCCTTCCGGAAGAGTGCCATCCACGGTACTCACACTTGTCTTGAGATTTTTAGAAGTATCCATTTGATTATCCATGAACATCATAAGTTCTCCAAGTAGTCCATATCCGAGGATGCGGCTATTCGAATAGTTTCATACCCTGCAGGGGTGTACTTCTTCACACACGCTCTCGCCACTTATCGCTGTGTGCCATAAACCATGCACCTCGGCAACCTTCAAGCGGATGCCCAGCGAGGGAGTCGGCCACGACCGTCAATCACATAAAACCTCTAGTCCAGGCTACCGCCTATTTGAGACTGAACCCGTACGGATGTCCGGCCTAAGTTTCCACTACGGTCCCAAACGATGTGCGCAGAGTTCCCAAGCCCACCATTCGGGTGACCCTTGGTACACCGTGCCACTGCCTACCGCGTCGTAACCCACCCCGAGGGTCAGCGCTACGCACGGCCTCCAGCACGCTATAAACACCAGAAACTACTTGCAATACCTGGACCAAAGACTAAGCGACTGATAAGCCGAGCGGGGTGATATTTCAGGGCCCAACATGTGGTAGTATCTCGTCTTGGATCACAAACACGGAACCCAGTTCCTAAGAACGGTCCCAATGAGACAACCCACTATGTACTCCTACATAGCCTCTCATCGCTACCTTTACCAAATCGAATTCATTATGAGCTCATCACATTGGACGACACTGTTTCACTCAGTTAATCACCTAGATGAAACAGACCTGACACAACTCTAAGCATAGCAAGCATAGCAGGCAAAGTAAGCTAAGCACATCATGGCACAAGCATCTACCAGGTATGCTAGGTTGCAAGGTTTAGCTATTTACTGTGACAAGATCAGGTCATGCATAAGAATAGGATCATCTACCGTGTACGACTGACATGTGATCGTTTGTCCTAATGCAATAAACAAGAGCAGGAGCGAGAGAATGGGATGTTATCGACATGATCAATGGGGTTGCTTGCCTTGTTGGGTTGCGGAGGAGTTCTCTCCTTCGTCGGGGTACGGAGTGGTATCTTCCGGATTAGGGCCTACCGCAATGCAAATAAAAACATTTAATACAAGAAGATGCAACAATTTGATGCATGATCATGGCATAGTAGTATGCATAAGTGAGCTAATGTAACTAGTGATCATATCAATTTGAAATGAGTTTGAATATAGGTTCAAAGTTGTTCTCATTTCAAATTCTATATATTGACCTAATGCTAAAATGTCCATGTTCACCTATTTAGGTTGCTCTATCGTGCATGAGAATAGCACCATTGCATTGATTGGATTTTTCTGATAAATTTTCATATATAAATTATTTCCATCTCACTTACAGATTATTTTATATGATTTTTCAAAGTTTTAAACATTTTCTGGAATTATTTTTATTAAGAAAATGATTAAATGCGTCAGCCTGATGTCATGCTTGCGTCAGCAGTCAACAGGGCCAGGTCCAGGTCAAACCTGACCAGTGGGACCGGCCTGTCAACCTCTCAGGACTAGCTAGTGTCACAGGCAGGTGGGCCCCTGTAGTCAGTGACTCAGGGGATAATCCCGAGTTGACCCGAGGTTTGACTCGGGCCAGGGCCCACTTTCAGCGTCTAGGGGGGTTAGTTAGCACGGTCATTAGACACTAATGACGTCGCCACACTGGCACTTGCCAGAGGGAGGTCGCCGCCGACAATCCGACACGGCGGAGGCTCGCCGGAAGCCACTCGAGGGGTCGGATCGACGCGGGGAAGGCACTGGAACAAAGCCCGTGCTCGACCGCGTCGATTGGGCTGGTCAGGGGGGACCGGCGATTACCGGAGGCTCGCCGGGGAGCACTTCCACGGCGGCGCCCGATCGGCCACTACGGCGAGGAGCGCCAGGGAGCACAGGGAAGCTAGGGAAGAGAGGGAGGAGGACGGGGTGCTCACTGGGAGGTTGCAGGGGGGGCTCGGAAGGCTCAGGGACGACCGAACGGCTCCAAACGACGGCGAGGACCGACGGTGACCGGCGGAGGGGATTCAGCGATGACGGCGAAGCAGAGGGCTCCCGGCTCGATTCCTCCATCGAGGGGCTTCAGGGGCTCAGGGCGGAGCTGCTGTTTGGGTCAGGGGGGCTCAGGGGTGGCTAGAACGGCGGCACGACGGCGAGGAGCTGCGCGGCCATGGCGAGTCCGAGAGGAGAAGAGGGAAGAGCGGGGAAGAGGAGGGAGAGAGCGGCGGGGAAGCGTCTCGTAGCTTATCCCCGTCGTCGCGCTGGTGAGGGAGGGGCCAGGCAGGCAGCTGCGTGGCGCCACCGGCGTGAGCGCATGGCGGCCACACGCCGCGCCTACTGGACGCCAGGAGGAGGAAGACCCTCCTGGGCCAGATGGGCCACCAGGTAAGCTCCCTCTCTCTTTTCTCTTTTTTTCCTTTCTTCTGTTTTCTATTTTTCTGACCTGTGTTTAATTTATTTCCAGGTTCAATTAACTTTCAAAATGTCCCCAAATTTTTTCTAAAAAGTAGTCTGGATATTTCAAACTTGTGACTGAACTTTGAAATTATTTTGAGAATAAAAATGTTAATAATGAATTATTTATCATTTTGAGGGGCTTTAATCATTGGTTTTAAATTATTTCTGAAGTTCAAATAACATGAATGACCCCTGATACTTGTTTGCCCATAATTATCATACATGGGGAACATTTTTAATGGCCATTTTGGATTTGTTGAAAATCCATCAAGTTGAATTACCTTATTTCATTAGGTGCTTGGGGTTTCTTTCCTTCTCCCCATTTCAACTTAATGCAATGATGATGAATGATGATGCAAGCACAAGACCAACCTAAGACACTTGCTAGGGTTGTGACAGCCGGCTCCAGAGGCGTCAACACCGGAGGAGGGCCGACACGAAGCTGCCATCACTTAGGACTTTCTTTCCTGCATTTTTGTTTTAGACTAGAATTCCACCCACTGGGGGTGTATATGTAATGAACTCGTGGCCGTGGGCCTTTTATTGTTATGACTTATGCCATTTGCTCTTAAAAAGAAAGTGCGTGACGGCTCTTCTTTCGCCTTTTGCCTTTTGACTTGTGTTTGTGCGCCAGGATTCCTTCCGGCTTCCGCCACGCCTGCCAGCCAACCGGGAGCCGGTCTAGGACAGGGACGGGGCTTCACCCTTGGGGAAAACCAGCGGGCTCTTAGAGTCAACCGGCTAGGGCTAGGTTGAGCCGGCAGAGGCCGCTTGCTAGGATTAACATAGCTCGGCTGGGCCGGTCCGGCTGCCGCAGGCGTTGGCCGACCTTTGTGTGAGAAGTTCCTTCGTATCCTGTGGTCCCTTCAGCCGGAGAGCCGGGATCCGGTCTGTAGTTGGTTAGGGAGGGGACGCGAAGGGTGGCTTTCTCACATTCTTTGTCCGCCTCGGTGGGGAGTCGGGCGAGCCCCCGGGCCCGGGAGCCGGACCCGGTTGACGTGCCTTTAAGTAACAGGAAATCTTTGTAGGAATCGAAAAGGGACATGCCCCAAGTGCCGGCTTGGGGCCCCCATTCGATTCATAAGTCCGAAAGGGGAAGGATACGTACAATGGTTTTTGGCAATAAAATGGACGGAGGAGCGCCGCGTTCCACGGGCGCTCCGTCTCCTTGCCGGAGGCGTCTCTCTTGCGCTTCTACGGCTTCTGGGCATCTATTAGATATTACGCATTGTTGTGTAGTGCCTGGCTGACGATAAATGGGCCCTCCCATGGGGAGGACAGCTTGTGCTAGCCGGCGGTTCGCTGGATCCGCCTGAGCACCAAGTCTCCTTCGCGGAAGGAGAGTGGTCGGATCCGCTTGCTGTGGTAATGCCGGAGCTTCTGCTGGTAAATGGCTGTCCGGCTCAAGGCCAGCTCGTGGGCCTCCTCGAGGAGGTCGACACCGTCTTCCCTTGCCTCCCTCGCATCCTTCTCGGTGTATAGGGTGACCCGAGGCGAATCGAACTCGATGTCGGTGGGGATGATCGCCTCGGACCCATAAACGAGAAAGAATGGAGTGTAGCCGGTCGACCAGTTGGGCGTGGTCTGGAGGCTCCCAAGGACAGCCAACAGCTCCTCGACCCAACAGCCGGCCGACCGGACGAGTGGTGTCACGAGCCGGCGCTTGGTGCCGGACAGGAGCAAGCCGTTCTCCCTCTCAACCTAGCCATTTGACTGCGGGTGGGCGACGGACGCCAGGTTGAGCCGGATGCCCCGCCTCGAGCAGAAGCGTGCTAGCGCGTCCTTGGCGAAATTCGTGCCGTTTTCAGTGATGATGTTGTTGGGGACGCCGTAGCGTACCGTCATGTCTTCGATGAACCGGACGGCCGTGGGGCCGTCCAGTTTCTCGATTGGCCGGGCCTCGATCCACTTGGTGAATTTGTCGACGGCTACCAGCAAGTGTGTCATGCCGCCTCATGCGGTCTTGAAGGGTCCCACCATATCCAGCCCCCAGACTGCAAAGGGCCACGAAAGGGGGATGGTCTGGAGGGTGCTAGCCGAAAGATGGCTCTGCGTGCTGAAGCGCTAGCAGCCCTCGCACTTGTCAACCAGTTTCTTGGCCGCATCTAGAGCGGTCGGCCAGTAGAAACCGTGACGGAATGCTTTGGCCACCAGGGACCTAGAGGCGGCATGATGCCCGCACTCGCCCTGGTGGATGTCGAGGAGGATTTCTTGCCCTTTCTCCAGCTCGATGCAACATTGGAAGACGCCGGTGGTGCTGCGATGAACCAACTCGTGGTTAACGATGCTGTAGGCCGGGGCCCGGAGCTGAATTTGCCATGCAGTGGCCTCATCGGAGGGGAGCTCGCCGCACTAGAGGAACGCCAAGATGGGCTGGGCCCATGAGGGAGCCGAGACAGGGGCCGACACAGCCCCCGAGACTGGCTCGCCAGCCCCCGGGAGCGAGGCGGCGGTGGGAGCGTTGACCGTCATCATGAAGGCGACGAGACCGGTGCCGTCATGCGTAGATGTGGTCGGCTCAATTGTCGTGGCGGTCGGCACCACCACCAGGGAGGGTGGTGATGGTGCCGGCAGAGTTGCTGCAGCCGGCTGGGTCGGTTGGGCAGCCGGTTCCGCCGAGGTGCCGGCCGCATTTGCCGATACGAAGATGGACTCCGACTAGGGAGAAGGCTTGATCGAAGGCTTCATCAGCCGCTCGAGGGAGACGCCGGTTGGGATGGCCTACCGGGTGGAGTCGATCTTGGCGAGCGTGTCGGCCGCCTTGTTGTCCGCACGGGGGATGTGGTGGAACTCGCAGCCCTCAAAGGAGCCGGTGAGCTGCTGGACGAGGAAGCGATAGCTGGCCATGTTGGCATCCCTGGCGTCCCATTCGCCAGATACCTGTTGCACCACAAGGTCGGAGTCGCCGAAGCAAATGATGCACTGGATGCCGATCTCCTTGGCGAGCCGGAGGCCGTGGACGGGGCCTCGTATTCAGCCACGTTGTTAGAGGCGGTGAAGTGGATCTGGAGGGCATAGCGGAGCTGGTCTCCTCTGGGAGAAGACAAGACAATGCCGACTCCCAGGCCGGCTCGCATCTTCGAGTCGTCAAAGTGCATGCGCCAGTGCGTGGAGTCTAGCGGAGGCGGCATGAACTGGGTTTCAGCCCAGTCGACGAGGAAGTCGGACATTGCCTTGGATTTGATGGCGGTGCGTGGCTCGTACCGTATTTCGTAGTCGGCTAGGGCGATGGCCCATTTGGTGATCCGGCCAGTGGCATCCCGCCGGCCATGATTTCGCCCAGCGGCGCTATGCTCACGACGGTGATGACGTGCTCCTGGAAGTACTACTTGAGCTTCTGGGTGGCAAAGTATACGCCATAGCACATCTTCTGGTAGTGGGGGTAGTTTTGCTTGGAGGCGGAGAGGACCTCGCTAAGGTAGTAGACGGGATGCTGTGTCGGCAACGCCTTGCCTTCCTCTGGCCGCTCCACCACCAGGACGACGCTGATGATGCGTGTGGTCGCCGCAATGTAGGGCGAGCAAAGGCTCCTTGTCAGCGGGCGTGGCCAAGATGGGCACGCTGGTGAGAGCCCGCTTGAGGCCGCGGAACGCCATGTCCGCCTCGTCGGACCAGTCGAATAGGGCCGGCTTCTTCGAGAGGTCCCGGCCCGGCTCGACCAGGGCCAACTTGCGTAGGAGCCCGTAGAGGGGCAAGGCCTTCTCGCCCAGCCAGCTAATGAACCGGCTGAGGGAGGCAAGGCAACCGGTGAACTTCGGGACATCGCGGAGCCGGACCGGCTTGGGCATGCGCTCAATCGCCCGGATCTTCTCAAGGTTAGCTTCGATCCCGCGGGCAGACATGAAGAAACCCAGGAGCTGGCCGGCTGGGACGCCGAAGACACACTTCTCCGGGTTGAGCTTGATCTTGTATTCACGCAAGTTGGCGAACGTCTCCCGGAGGTCATCGAGGAGGCTGAAATGCTTCTTGGACTTGATGACGATGTCGTCCATGTAGACGTGGACATTGCTGCCTATCTGAGGCAGGAGGCACTTCTACATGCAATGCTGGAAGGTAGCGCCTGCATTCTTCAGGCCAAAGGACATGGTGATGTAGCAGTAGGCCCTGAAGGGGGTTATGAAGGAGGTCTTGAGCCGGTCGGCTAGGTCTAGCTTTATCTGGTGGTAGCCGGAGTAGGCGTCCAGGAAGGACAGCAGATCGCAGCCGGCCATGGAGTCGATGACTTAATCGATCCGCGGCAGGGCGAACGGGTCCTTGGGTCACGCCTTGTTCAGGCTTGTGTAGTCGATACACATGCGCCAAGTCTTGTTTTTCTTCAGCACTAGGACTGGGTTGGCTAACCAGTCCGGGTGGAATACCTCCATGATGAAGCTGGCTGCGAGCAGCCGGGCGATCTCTTCTCCTATAGTATGCCGCTTCTCCTCGGAGAAACAACGCAGGGGTTGCTTGACTGGCTTCGCAACTGGCCGTACGTGTAGCTTGTGCTTGGCGAACTTCCTCGGAACACCCGACATGTCCTTGGGGAACCATGCAAATATGTCCCGATTCTCATGGAGGAAGTCGACGAGCTCTCTTTCCTATTTGTTGTCGAGCGAGAGCCGATGGTCACGCACTAGGTGGGGTTGGCCGGATCGAGTGGCGCCTGCCTGGTGTCCTTGGACGGCTGGAACGAGGCTTCGCCGACCGACTGGGACGGAGGCGCCGGCACGGTCGGCTGGGTAGAGGCGAGGGCCACCAGCCGATCGAGCTGCCGCTTCTCCTCGTCTATTTCCAGGGCCTCGGCCAGCCGGCTGCCGTCTCGCGTGCACGCTATTGACATTTGGTATTTGCCGGCGACGGTGATGACGCCCTTGGGACCCGGCATCTTGAGCTTGAGGTAGGCATAATGGGGGATCGCCATGAACTTGACAAGAGCCGGCCGGCCCAGTAACACGTGGTAAGGACTGTCAACGTCCACTACCTCGAACAAGACCGGCTCGCGGCGGAAATGACTGGCGTCCCCGAAGAGGACGTCGAGCTTGATCTTGTCGACAGGGGTGCAAGACTTTCCCGGCACGATGCCGTGGAAGACGGTACAACTTGTTTTTAGATCCTCCACCTTGAGCCCCAGCTTGAGTAGGGTGTCAAGGTAGAGGATGTTTATGCTGCTGCCTCCATCGATCAACACCCGCAAGAAGCGGCACGAGCGTTTCTCGGAGGCGATGGTAGGATCGAGGACGAGGGCGTAGCTGCCAGGGTTCGGCATCACGGCAGGGTGGTCCACCCGGCTCCAGGTGACCGGCTTCTCGGACCGATGCATGAACTAGGGAGTTGCGGGCATGGTGGCATTCACCTCGCGGTGGAGCCGGCGCTGGGCGTGCTTGTCCGTCTCTTCGCTGGTGAAGACGACGTAGCAGTCGTCATGTTTGGGGAACTGGTCATGCAGCCGGCCGTCACTCCGAGCCGGGGCCGGGTCTGCCAGACCTGGACCGGGATCCGAAGCCCGAGCCGGGGCTGGTTCCGGACCGCGGGCTGGCTACGCGGGGGGAGCCCGGAGGCCGTCCCCCCCCCCGGGCCAATCACTGTGAGAAGCTGCACTACCGGAGCGTGTGCATGGCCGGCTTGGCATCGGAGTGGTTTTTGCAGGAGAGGTCAAGCATTTGCTCAATAGTCAGCTTGGGCTGCCACGCGGCCTTGCCGGTGCGCTGGCACTGACCGGAGGCCTGGCTGGCCAGCTGCTCCCCCTCGATGGAGGTGACCTACCGGCTCCCGTAGCGGGAGTCGGGTTGGTCGTTCTTGCGCTTGCCATTTTGCTGCTGCCGGTTGTCGGCCGCCACCCGTGGCGCGACGGGGGCCGTAGCCGGCTTGGCTGGTGCCTTAGCCCCCATCCTCATCGAGGAATCGGCCGTGGCAAATTTGTCCGCTTTGGACATCAGGTCCGCCAGGGAGGTTAGCTCGGAGCACAAGAGCTTGTGCTTGAGGGGGGTGCCATCGCAGCAGCCTTCGATAAAGTACTGGGTGGCCTGTACCTCGTGTACTCCTTCGCAGGAGTTGTGGAGCTCGGTCCAGTGTGTGAGGTAGTCGCGGAGGGGCTCTTCCGGCCCCTGGACGCACATGGCCAGCTCGTGGGGCCGGCCAGGCCGTTTGTAGGTGCCGATGAAGTTGCGAACGAATGCCTCCTCGAAGGCCGTCCAAGTGTTGACGCTGCCAGTAGCCAGGCTGTTCAGCCAGGTGCGGGTCGAGCCGATTAGCACGAGGGGGCGTAGCGGACGGCTACGCGCTTGTTCCCCCTAGCGATGCCAACGGCGGTGGTGTAGCCGATCAGCCAGTCCTCCGGCTTGGCGGCCCCGGTATACTTCGGGGTGTCGCGGGGGAGTGTGAAGCCAGGCGGAAAGGGCTCGTTGCGGATCTGCGGACCGAAGCAGGCCGGGCCAATCGAGCCCTCCTCCTCGAGGAGAGACGACTGCGCCAGCCGGTCCAGACGCTGCCGGGCGTCGTTGTCGCTGTGGGGAACGCGGGGTCCGAGCCGGGCGACGAGCTCAGGACGGACGGCCGGCAGGATGGACCGCGCCGGTTCCTGCCACGGAGGCGGCGTATGCCCGTGGGTGTGCCGGCTGCCACCAGCCGGCGGTCGCGGCGGTGGCTGCCAGCCGGATTGTTGTTGCGCCGGTTGTTCACAGTCGGCTGCTCGTTTCCGCGTGACGGGGGGCGCTGAACGTTGCTCCCCCGGGCATTCCGGCCGGAGGGACGAGGGGTGTTGGAGTGCTAAGCCGGCCGGTCAACAGCCCCAGTGTCCTCGCCCTCGGGACGGGGAAACTCAGAGATGGCCCCACCGGGGGTGACGACAACCTGTTGTGCATTGGCGGTGTCGATGAGGTCCTTCATGTGCCGCTCGCGTGCGACCCGCTCCTCGCCCTCCAAGGTTGCCAAATCCTCGTAGGCAACCTTGGCGGCGCGCCGGTTGGCCGCGGGGGTGTCATAGACGGGGAAGCGGCCGCCGAGGATTTCTGCGACCACGCGGCCGCGTTCTCGCACAGCACCACGCCGACTGGGCTCGGGGCCAGCCGGGGTGAGGCCGTACTCGGAGTTGTATTCCCGCTGCGCGGCCTTCATCCGGCGCCGCTCGGCAACGAGGGCGCTGGCGTCTTCGAACAGCAGGCGACGGGCCACCTCCAGCTCGGCTCTGGCGGTGGCCGGGTCCACCGACGTAGCGATAGGAGTGCCCAGACCCCGGAGGTTGGCGGCGAGTGGGTCGGAGGTGCCGGCACGAGCGGCGGCTGCGTCGGCCTCGGTCGCCCGCACACGACCCGAAGTGGTGGAGCAGACGGTGACCATCACTCCCACACGGGTGTGGGGGCCGATGGCCTCGCCCGTGGCGAGCGCGCCCACGGACGAGGGAGGGTCGGTGCAGTCGAACACCCAACTAGGGTACTTGTCGGCCTCTGGTTCTTTAGCGAGGCTCAGCTTGCTGAACCGCCCAGTGAGCGTGGCGACATCGAGCGTGAGGTCGCGGCCGAGGCACTCGTCAGAGATGTCGGCCGCGTTGCCCGCAAGGCCCGCCGGAGCAAGCCCCACGAGCACGCGGTTCCGCCCGGACGCGAGGTGGTCGGGGGAGGTGGTGAAGGGTCCCGCCCGGAGCGTGACTCCGGCCGGCGCTGCGGACGGCCCCATGGTGGGCGCCAACTGTCGTGGTTTCGTCACGGTAGATGCCATGGGTAGGCTTATCGAGAAGGGCCGAAGGACACTGGCAGGCTCTAGGAGCGGGATTAGGCACAAGCGGTGGCGGACACACGATGTACCCACGTTCGGGGCCCTCCATGGGAGGTAATACCCCTAGTCCTGCTTGGTCTAGTTGAGACAATGGTCGGATTATAATGGCGCTCCTTTAGCTGTATGGATCGTGGAGGAAGAAAGAGCTAGCCTTCTCTTCTGCCTCCCTATGCGTGTGTATGGAGTGGACATGGAGGGAACTCACAGATCAGCTCACCCCTTGCATGGGGGTAGCCCGCGGGGTTTTATAGGCCCACCCCCCGGATTACAATACAAATAGAAGGTCAAAGGGGGGCCCCAGCCGGCAGCCTCTCTGGCCGGCTGCGGGGGCCGCCGGTTGTGGGGTCTTGTCGCTGGTAGGTCCTGCCGGCTGAAGGGTCCTGTCAGGAACCGGCGGGGCCCGCGCGGCGGGTCCCGATGCCGGTCACGTCACGGCACGGGCCGCCCCTTGTGGCGTCGTCTTAAGGCGGCCGGACGGGGTCAGCGGTACGGCCAGCCACCCTGTAGCCATGCCGGGGCAGGTAATGGAGTGGTTGGGGCGTTTGACCCCCGATGGGATGGGGTCCACTATTGCCACACATGCCCTGATGACGGTATCCAATGCGCGGCCGGCTGGGGGGCAGGTGGCAACGCCCCCAGCCGGTCCTCACGTCGTAACTGGCGGGGCGTAGTCGGCGGGCCGCTTCTGGCAGGGCATAGCCGGACCGCAGGGGGAGGCGGCCCGCCCTTCGATTGCGTTAGAAGGCTGGGGAAAGGGGGCGCTTGAGGCTACCCCGGGGTCATCCCCACGTCAGTCATGCACCCAATGAATGGTTTGTTAAATCTTGATCGTGGTAGTACACATGTTCATAACATAGATGCCAAAAGATACAAAGTTAATAATGATAGTACCACATACTTGTGGCATTGCCGCTAAATGTCATATTGGTGTAAAGCGCATGAAGAAACTCCATGCTGATGGATCTTTGGACTCATTCGATTTTGAATTGGTTAAGACATGCGGATCATGCCTCTTTGGCAAGATGACTAAAGACCCCGTTTTCAGTGTGATGGAGTGGGCTAGTAACTTATTGGAAATAATACATGTTGATGTATGCGATCCAATGAGTGTTGTAGCGTGCAGTGGATATAGTCATTTTTATTACCTTGACTGATGATTTGAGTAGATATAGTGTGTATTTACTTAATGAAACACAAGTCTGAATCTTTTGAAAAGTTATAACAAAATCAGAGTGAGGTTTGAGATCATCGTGATGAGAAGATAAAATATCTACGATATGATCGTGGAGGTAAATATCTGAGTTATGAGTTTGGTATACAACTTAAGACAATGTAAAAGTTGTTTCACAACTCACGCCACCTGGAACACCATAGTGTGATGGCATGTCCGAACGTCGTAGTCGTGCTCTATTGGATATGCTAAAAATTATGATGTCTCTTATCATTTTGCCAATATCATTTTGGGTTATGCATTAGAGACAAGTATGTTCACTTTAAAAAAGGCACCATCTAAATCCGTTGAGATGACACCATATGGTTTGGCAGCAACCTAAGCTGTTGTTTCTTAATGCTTGGGGCTGTGACGCTTATGTGAAAAGGGTTTCACCTAATGAGCTCGAACCCAAAGTAGACAAATGCATCTTCGTAGAATACCCTAAGAACAGTTGGGTATACCTTCTATCTTAGATCCAGGTGCAAAGTGTTTGTTTCTAAAAACGGGTCCTTTCTCGAGAAAGAGTTTCTCTCGAAAGAATTGAGTGGGAGGAAGATAGAACTTGATGAGGTTGTTGAACCTTTGTTCAAACAGAGAGTAGCGCAACACAGAAAGATGTTTCTGTGGAGCCTATGTCAGTTGAAGAGGAAGTTAATGATGATGATCATGAAGCTTCAGATCAAATTACTATCAAACCTCATAGGTCGACAAGGACGTGTTCTGCTCCTGAGTGGTACGAGAACCCTGCCTTGGAGGTCATGTTGTTGGACAACGATGAACCTACGAGCTATGGAGAAGCGATGATGGGCATGGATTCCGACAAATGGTTAGAGGCCATGAAATGCAAGAAAGGATCCATGTATGAAAACCAAGTATAGACTTTGGTAGACTTGCTCGTTGGACGGCAGGTCGTCGAGTATAAATGGACCTTTAAGATGAAAACAGACGATGATGGTAAATGTCACCATTTATAAAGCTTGACTTGTCACAAAGAAGTTTCCGACAAGTTCAAGGAGTTGACTGTGATGAGACTTTCTCACTCGTAGCGATGCTAAAGTCAGTTGGAATTATGTTAGCGGTTGTTGTGGTTTTTCAATTATGAAATCTGGCAGATGGATGTCAAAACTTAGTTTCCTTAACGGTTTCCGTGAGGAAAGGTTGTATGTGATACAACCAGAAGGTTTTGTCACTCCTAAGGATTCAAAAAAGTATGCAAGCTCCAGCAATCCATCTAAGGATTGGAGCAAGCATCTCGAACTTAGAATAAACGCTTTGACGAGGTGATCAAAGTTTTTGAGTTTATACAAAGTTTACGAGAAACTTGTATTTACAATGAAGTCGGTGGGAGCACAATAGAGTTTCTGATAAGCATATGTGAATGACATATTGTTGATCGGAAATGATGTAGAATTTCTGGAAGGCATAAAGGCTTGTTTGAAAAGAGTATTTCAAAGGAAAACCTGGATAAAGCTACCTAATTGTTGGGCATCAAGATCTATAGAGATAGATCAAGATGCTTGATGAGACTTTCAATGAGTACATACCTTGACAAGATTTTGAAAGAGTTCAAAATAGGTCAGTCAAAGAAAGAGTTCTTGCCTAATTTGTAATGTGCGAAGTTGGGTGAGACTCAAAGCTCGACCACGGCAGAAGAAAGAGTAAGGACGAAGTTCGTCCCCTAAGCTTTATCCATAGGCTCTATATAATATGCCATGATGTGTATCGCGCCTGTGTGTGCCTTGCCATGAGTCTATCAAGGGGTACAAAAGTGATCTAGGAGTGGATCACTGGACAGTGGTCAAGATTATCCTTAGTAACTAAAGGACTAAGGAAATGTTTCTCGATTATGGAGGTGATAGAGAGTTCGTTGTAAAGAGTTACGTCGATGCAAGCTTTAACACCAATTCGGATGACACTTAGTAGCAATCCGGATACGTATAGTGGAGCACCATTTGGAATAGCTCCAAGTGGAGTGTGGTAGCAGTGTATACAGTAAGACATAAAGATTTGCAAAGTACACACGGATCTGAATGTCGCAGACCCATTGACTAAAAGACCTCCCTCACATGCAAAGCATGATCGAGCCCCAGAACTCATTGGGTGTTAGATTCATAACAATGCGAATCACATGGTGATGTGAACTAGATTATTAACTCTAGTGCAAGTGGGAGACTGTTGGAAATATGCCCTGGAGGCAATAATAAATTAGTTGTTATCATATTTCCTCGTTCATGATAATCGTTTATTATGTGTGCTATAATTGTATTGATCGGAAACTCAGATACATGTGTGGATACATAGACAACACCATGTCCCTAGTATGCCTCTAATGGACTAGCTCGTTGATCAAAGATGGTTAAGGTTTCCTAGCCATGGACATGAGATTTCATTTGATAATGGGATCACGTCATTAGGAGAATGATGTGATGGACAAGACCCAAACTATAAACATAGCATATGATTGTGTCAGTTTATTGCTACAGTTTTCTGCATGTCAAGTATCTGTTCCTATGACCATGAGATCATGCAACTCACTGACACCAAAGGAGTGCCTTGTGTGTATCAAACATCACAACGTAACTGGGTGACTATAAAGGTGCACTACAGGTATCTCTAAGGGTGTCTATTGGGTTGGAGTGGATGAAGACTGGGATTTGTTACTCCGTGTGACGGAGAGGTATCTCAGGGCCCACTCGGTAATACAACATCACAATAAGCCTTGCAGGCAATGTGACTAAGTGTTAGCTACGGGATCTTGTATTACAGAAAAATGAAATAGACTTGCCGATAACGAGGTTGAACTAGGTATACAGATACCGACGATCGAATCTCGGGCAAGTAACATACCGAAGAACAACGGGAACATCATACAGGATTAACTGAATCCTTGACATAGAGGTTCAATCAGTAAAGATTTTCATAGTATATGTAGGAACCAATATGGGCATTCATGTCCCGCTATTGGTTATTGACCGTAGAGGTGTCTCGGTCATGTCTACATAGTTCTCGAACCCGCAGGGTCTCCACACTTTAAGGTTCGGTGACATTTTGGTAGTATAGAGTTATGTATGGTGGTGACCGAAGGTTGTTCGGAGTCCTGAATGAGATCCCGGACATCATGAGGAGCTCCTAAATGGTTCGGAGGTAAAGATTGATATATAGGAAGTCCTATTTTGGTCACCGGAAAAGTTTCGAGCTCATCGGTAGTGTACCGGTAGTGTCGGGAGGGTGCCGGGGGACCATCAGGAGGGGTATTTCGACCCAAGAGGCTACATGGGCTGTGGGAATAGGTATACCATCCCTTAGTGGGGTGTCCTAAGTCCCACAAGAGGCCCATGCGGTTGGAGTGGAAGGAGAAGGGAAAAAGGCCAAGGTGGAAAGAGTTTCCAAGTGGGAGGGAGGAGTCCTAATCCTACTAGGATTGGAGGAGGACTCCTCCTCTCCTCCTTGCGCATGGCCAAGGGATGACCCCTTGTGCGCCAAGACTCCTCCCTCCCTCCTCCTATATATACTAGAGGTTTTGAGGGTTTTGAGACACAAAAAACAGCCACGTGCCTCCCTCTTCTCTAGATTGTAGTTTCTCCTCTAGATCGGTTTCAACAGTGCTTAGGCGAAGCCTTGCTGGAATAGCTCCACCACCATAGGCACAAAGCCGTCACGCTGCCGGAGTACTCTTCTACCTCTCCGCTCCCTCTTGCTGGATCAAGAAGGCGGAGATTGTCATCGAGCTGTACGTGTGCTGAACACAGAGGTGCCGTCCGTTCGGCGCTAGATCGGAAGGACCATGATCAAGATCGCGAGACGATTCGTGATTGGATTGCGGGACGGATCGTGATGAGATCGCAGGACGGATCATGATTGGATCGCGGGACGAATCGTGATGGGATCATGGGACACTCGGCGATTTGGATCGTGAAGACGTTCGCCTACATCAATCGCGTTTCTTAACGCTTCCCGCTTAGCGATCTACAAGGGTATGTAGATCCACTCTCCCTCTTGTAGATGCTCATCACCATGGATATATCTTGTGTGTGCATAGGAAATTTTTTGTTTCCCATGCAACATTCCCCAACAGATCATCATTCAAGGAATTCTCATCAACTATTTTAATAAATTCTTCCTCAACCAATTGAGCACAATTTTCCGAACCATCATTTTCACGGAAGACATTAAAAGAGACGAAACAATTGATGCAACCTAAACTCAATTTTTTTGTAGTTTTCTTTTATAAAACCAAACTAGTTAAAAACAAGAAACTAAAAGATTTGATTGCAAGATCTAAAGATATACCTTCAAGCACTCACCTCCCTGGCAACAGCGCTAGAAAAGAGTTTGATGTCTACTACCCAACCTTCTTCTTGTAGACTCGTGTTGGGCCTCCAAGCGCAGTGTTCTGTAGGACAGTAGAAAATTTCCGTCAAGTGGATGACCTAAGGTTTAACCATCCATGGGAGGCGTATGATCAAGATGGTCTCTCTCGAACAACCCTGCAACCAAATAACAAAGAGCCTCTTGTTTACCCAACACACCCAATACAATGGTAAATTGTATAGGTGCACTAGTTCGGCGAAGAGATAGTGATACAAGTGTAATATGGATGGTACATATAGGTTTTTGTAATCTGAAAATATAAATACAGGAAGGTAACTAATGATAAAAGTGAGCACAAAAGGTATTGTAATGCTTAAAAACAAGGCCCAGGGTTCATACTTTCAGTAGTGCAAGTTTTCTCAACAATACTGACATAGTTGAATCATATGTAAATCCCTCATGTGTGACAAAGCGTTCACTCCAAAGTCACAAATAGCAAAGAACAAACGAAGAAATTATTATAGGGTATGAAACCACCTCAAAGTTATCTTTTCCAATCAATCGTATGAGCTATCCCTATAAGTGTCATGAACAGCCCTAGACTTCGTACTAAAATAACACCTTAAGATACACATCAGCCAAAACCCTAATGTCACCTAGATACTCCAATGCCACCACGAGTACCCATTGGGCTTGATTATACGATATGCATCACACAATTCCAGATTTATCATGGTCAATCCAAAACAAAGAGCTTCAAAGAGTGCCCCAAAGTTTCTACCAGAGAGTCAAGACGAAAACATGTGCCAATGCCTATGCATAAATTCCCAAGTTCACGGAACCCACAAGTTGATGACCAAAACATACATCAAGTGTATCAATAGAACATCCCATTGTCACCACAGATATCCCATCACAAGACATACATCAAGTGTTCTCAAATACTTAAAGACTCAATCCTATAAGAAAACTTCAAAGCGAAAACTCAATTCATCACAAGAAGATAGAGAGGGGAAAACTCCATATGATTCATCTATATCAATAAAGCTCGCGATACATCAAGATCGGGCCATCTCAAGAACACGAGAGAGAGAGAGAGATCAAACACATAGCTACTGGTACATACCCTCAGCCCCGAGGGTGAGCTACTCCCTCCTCGTTATGGAGACCGCCGGGATGATGAAGATGGCCTCTAGTGATGGTAGCCCCCTCCGGCAGGGTGCCGGAACGGGCTCCCGATTGTTTTTCGTGGCTATAGAGGCTTGCAGCGATGGAACTCCCGATCCAGGTTTCTTTGTAGGTGTTACTGGATTTGTAGGAATACTTGGCATTGGAATCACATCAAGGGGACTCTCGAGGGGCCCACAAGCCAGGGGGCGCACCCTAGGGGGCGCCCTGGTGATGTATGGATGCCGCGGGACTCCTCTACGGTATCTTTTTTCTCTAGTATTTTTTATATTTTCCAAAAATATTCTCCAAAAATTCAGCCCATTCCGAGAACTTTGATTTCTGCACAAAAAACGACACCATGGTAGTTCTGCTGAAAATATCGTCAGTCCGGGTTAGTTCTAATAAAATCATACCAAAATCATATAGAATTATTGTGAACATGGCATGAATACTTACAAATTATAGATATCTTGGAGACGTATCACCCATCAAAGCGTATATTCCAACTCTGAGATGCTTGCTCCGGCCCATAGAAGGATCGCTGGAGCTTTCATACCTTTTAGCATCCTTAGGACTAACAAAACCTTCTGGTTGTACCACATACAACCTTTCCTCAAGGAAACCATTAAGCAAACGATGTTTTGATATCCATCTGCCAGATTTCATTACTGAAAAATGCAGCAAGTGCTATCATAATTCCAACACACTTTAGCATCGCGACGGGTGACAAAGTCTCATTGTAGTCAACTCCTTGAACTTATCAGATTTTTTTGCGTCAATTCAAGATTATAAATGGTGACATTTACCATCAGCGTATGTCTTCTTCTTAAAGGTCCATTTGTACCCAATGACCTGTCGTTCAACAGGCAAGTCTACCAAAGTCCATACTTGGTTTTCGTACATGGATCCTTTCTTGGATTTCATGGCTCCTAGCCATTTGCTGGAATCCGGGCCCATCATAGATTATCCATAGCTCGTAGGTTCATCGTTGTCCAACAACATGACCTCTAAGATAGGGTTGCCATACCACTCAGGAGCTGTACGCGTCCTTGCCGACCTATGAGATTTGATAGTAACTTGATCCGAAGCTTCATGATCATCATCATTAACTTCCTCTTCACCCGACGTAGACTCCATCGAAACATCTTTCTGCACTGCGCTACTCTCTGGTTGGAACCAAGGTTCAACAACCTCATCAAGTTGTATCTTCCTCCCACTCAACTCTTTCGAGAGAAACTCTTTTTCGAGAAAGGACCCATTTTAGCAACAAACACTTTGCCCTCGGATCTGAGATAGAAGGTATACCCAACTGTTTCCTTAGGGTATCCTATGCAGATGAACTATTCTGCTTTGGGTTCGATCTTATCAAACATAAGTGTGGCATTCCCAAACTCAGAGAAATGGCAGCTTAGGTTTCTACGACACCATAATTCATATGGTATCATCTCAAAGGATTTATATGGTGCCCTATTTAATAGTGAATATAGTTGTCTCTAATGCATAACCCCACGATAGTGGCAAAATGATAAGAGACATCATAGTACACACCATATCCAATAGAGCACGACTACGACGTTCATACACACCACCACACTATGGTGTTCCAGGTGGCATAAGTTTTGAAACAACTTCCACATTGTCTTAAGTTGCATACCAAACTCGTAACTCAGATATTCACCTCCACAATCATACCATAGACATTTTATCTTCTTGTTATGATGATCTCAAACTTCACTTTGAATTTGCTTGAACTTTTCAAACGATTCATACTTGTGTTTCATTAAGTAAAAAATACCCATATCTACTCAAATCATGAGTGAAGGAAAGAAAATAACAATATCCACCGCACGCTACAACACTCATTAGACTGCGTACATCAACATGTATCATTTCCAATAAGTCACTTTCCCGCTCCATCAAACAGGAAAACAGGGTCTGAGTCATCTTGCCCAAGAGGCATGGTCCGCATATCTCAACCGATTCGAAATCGAGTGAGTCTAAAGATCCATCAGTATGGAGTTTCTTCATGCGCTTTAAACCAATATGACCTTTAGTGGCAGTGCCAAAAGTATGTGGTACTATCATTATTAACTTTGCGTCTTTTCGCATCAATATTATGAACATGTGTATTACTACGATCGAGATTCAATATACCATTCTCATTGGGTGCATGACCATTGAAGGTATTATTCATGTAAATAGAATAACCATTATTCTCTAACTTAAATGAATAACCGTATTGCAATAAACACAATCTAATCACGTTCATGCTCCATGCAAACAACAAAGAACATATATTTAGGTTCATCACTAATCCCGAAGGTAGAGAGAGCGTGCGATGGTGATCACATCAACCTTGGAAACACTTCCAACACATATCGTCACCTCGCCCTTAGCTAGTCTTTGTTTATACCGTAGCTTTTGTTTCGAGTTACTAGAATTTAGCAACTGAACCGATATCTAATACCCAGGTGCTACTAGGAGTACTAGTAAGGTACACATCAATAACATGTATGTCAAATATACTTCTATTGACTTTGCCAACCTTCTTATCTACCATGTATCTAGGGTTGTTCCGCTTCAGCGACCGTTCTCCTCATAATAGAAGCACTCAGTCTCGGGTTTTGGTTCGACCTTGGCTGTCTTCACTGGAGCGGCAATTGGCTGGCCATTCTTGAAGTTTTCCCTTCTTGCCCTTGCCCTTCTTGAAACTAGTGGTTTTACTAACCATCAACACTTGATGCTCCTTCTTGATTTCTACCTCCGCGGTGTCAAACATCGTGAATAGCTCAGGGATGATCTACTATATCCCTGGCATGTTATAGTTCATCAGGAAGCTCTAGTAGCTTGGTGGCAGTGACTTGGAGAGCTATATCAATCACTATCTTATCTGGAAGATCAACTCCCACTCGATTCAAGCGATTGTAGCATCTGGACAATCTGAGCTCGCGCTCACTGATTGAGCTATTCTCCTTCATATTGCAGGCAAAGAATCTTGTTGGAGATCTCATACCTGTCAACACGGGCACGAGCCTGAAATCTCAATTCTAGCTCTTGGAACATCTCATATGTTTCGTGACATTCAAAAACTTCTTTGGAGCCTCAATTCTAAGCCATAATGCATGACACGCTGAACTATCAAGTAGTCATGACAACGTTCCTGTCACATGTTCACAACATCCACACACGATGCTAGAGGGGGTGGCACATCGAGCGGTGCATCAAGGTCACAAGCCTTTTGTGCAACAATGAGGACAATACTTAGTTTACGGACCCAGTCCGCATAATTGCTACCATCATCTTTCAACTCTATTTTCTCTACAGGGGAGCTACATCGCGAGCTATTGATCTACAACATAATTTTGCAAAGACAATTTTAGACTATGTTCATGATAAAGAGTTTAGTTAATCATATTACTTAAAAACTCCCACTCAAATTGACATCCCTCTGGTCATCCGAGTGTTACATGATTCAAATTCACCAACCCAAGTCCGATCATCACATGAGATGAGGTGGTTTCACTGGTGAACATCTCCATGTGTTGATCATATATGACTCATGTTCGACCTTTTGGTATCTTGTGTTCTGAGGCCATGTCTTCACATGCTAGGCTCGTCAAGTTTAACCCGAGTGTTCTGCACGTGCAACACTGGCTTGCACCCGTCGTATGTGAACGTAGATTCTATCACACCAAATCATCACATGGTGCTTCGAAACGACGAACTTTCGCAACGGTGCACACTTGGGGAGAACACAATTTTATCTTGAAATTTTAGTGAGGGATCACCTTATAATTCTACCATCGTCCTAAGCATAATAAGATGCGTAAAAGGATTAACATCAAATGCAAATCATAAGTGATATGATATGGCCATGAACTTGTGGTTCTGATCTCCATATCCAAAGCATCGACATGATCTCCATCATCACCGGCATGACACCATGATCTCCATCATCTTGATCTCCATCAACGTGTCGCCATGAGGTTGTCACGCCAACTGTTACTTCTATGACTATTGCTAAATCATAGCGGTAAAGTAAACCCAAATGGCGAAAATAATAAAAGACAACCCTATGGCTCCTGCCGGTTGCCGTACTCATCGACATGCAAGTCGTGATACTCTATACAAAACATGATCCTCCCATACATCACATATATCTCATCATGTAATTGGCCATATGACATCACAACATACCCTGCAAAAACAACTTAGACGTCCTCTAATTGTTGTTGCATGTTTCACACGGCTGCTACATGTATCTAGCAAGAACAATTCTTACCTACGAAAAACCACAACGGCGATACAAAAATTGCTATTCAACCTTCTCAAGGACAGCCTTTGTTAAATCTGATCCAACTAGAGTAGGAGAGACAAACACCTGCCAGCCATCTTTATGCAACAAAGTCGCATGTCAGTCGATGGAACCGGTCTCTCGTAAGCGTACGAGTAAGGTTGGTCCTGGACACTTCATACCACAATACCGCTGAATCAAGAAAAGACCAAGTGAGGAAGCAATCTGAGCATCGACGCCCACAAAATCCTTTGTGTTCTACTCATGATCTTATCTACACATAGACCTAGCTCATGATGCCACTTTAGGTAAAGTTGCATGGGAAACAAAAAAAAATCCTACGCACACACAAGATCTATCCATGGTGATGAGCATCTACAAGAGGGAGAGTGAATCTACATACCCTTGTAGATCGCTAAGAGGGAAGCGTTAAGAAACATGGTTGATGTAGTCGAACGTCTTCGCGATCCAAATCACAAGTCGTCCCGCGATCCAATCACAATTTGTCCCGATCTAGCTCCGAACGGATGGCACCTCCGCATTCAGCAGATGTATATATTGATCCCGTCTTTGCCTCCTCCATCCAGCGAGCAAGGTCGGAGTAGTAGATGAGTTCTCCAGCAACACGACAGTGTGGTGGCGGCGGTGGTGGTGCTATCCCGACAAGGCTACGCCCAGTGCAACCGAAACCGCAAACAGCAGAGAAAATGATCTAGGGAGAGAGAGGGGCGTGAAGGGCTTCGTGTGTCCTCTTGGGGATCCCCTCCCCTCTATATATAGGTGGAGGGGCGTGGAGATCAGCCCCTCCATGCCTTCAGACGCAGCCAAGTGGGACGAGTTGGAGTCTGCTACTTCTCGAGCATGCGTTGGTTTCCCGTGAAGAGGAACGGTTTGATGCAGTAAAGTAGATAAGTATTTCCCTCAGTTTTTTAGAACCAAGGTATCAATCTAGTAGGAGATACAAGCGAGCCACTAATAGATGTACCTACACAAAGAATCAAACTCTTGCACCCAACGCTATAAAGAGGTTGTCAATCCCTTCACGGTTACTTGCAAGGCTGAGATCTAGTAGAGATAGATATAATAGGATGCTTGAACGGAAAGTGAAACTAAAAGTAAAAATAGTGCAACAAGTATTTTTGGTATTTTTGGTTTTAGATCTGAAAATATAATATGGAAAATAGACACGGGGGCCATAGGTTTCACTAGATGACTTCTCTCATGATGGCAAGCATTACGGTGGGTGAACAAATTACCATCGAGCAATTGATAGAAAAGCGAATAATTATGAAGATATCCAAGGCAATGATTATGCATATAGGCATCACGTCGGTGACAAGTAGACCGAAACGATTCTGCATCTACTACTATTACTCCACACATCGACCGACTCCTGTGTGCATCTATAGTATTAAGTTCATGAAGAACAGAGTAACGCATTAAGTAAGATGACATGATGTAGAGGGATAAACTCAAGCAATATGATGAAAACCCCATCTTTTTACCCTTGATGGCAACAATACAGTACATGCCTCGCTACCCCTACTTTGTCACTGGGTGAGGACACCGCAAGATTGAATCCAAAACTAAGCACTTCTCCTATTGCAAGAATTACCAATCTAGTTGGCCAAACCAAACCAATAACTGAAGAGACTTGCAAAGATATGAAAACATGCATATAAGAATTCAGGAAAGACTCAAATAATACTCATGGATAATCTGAACATAAACTCACAATTTATCAGATCTCGACAAACACACCGCAAAAGAGTATTACATTGGATAGATCTCCATGAAGATCATGAAGAACATGGTATTGAGAAGCAAAGAGAGAGAAGAAGCCATCTAGCTACTAGATATGGACCTGTAGGTCTATGGTGAACTACTCACGCATCATCGGAGGGGCAATGGAGTTGATGTAGATGCCCTCCATGATCGAGTTCCCCTCCGGTAGATTACAGGAAAAGGCTCCAAGATTGGATCTCTCGGGAATGGAGGCTTCTCGCAACAGAAAAGTGTATTCGTGGCTCCCTTCGATAATGATGGAATATTTTGGAATTTATGGGCCAAAGATTAGGGTTAGGGGAGTTGCCAGGGGCCAACAAGCTTGCCCGGCGCGAGTGGCCCCCTCACCGCGGCTAGCGGGCTTGTGGCCCCGTGGCAGCTCCTCTGCCTTGGTTCTCAAGACTCGTGGCTTCCTTTTATTCCAGAAAAAAATCATTCCGAAGATTTTATTCCATTTGGACTCCGTTTAATATTCCTTATCTGTGAAACTCAAAAACAAGGACAAAACAGAAACTGGCACTAGGCTCTAGATTAATAGATTAGTCCCAAAAATAATATAAAATAGCATATTAATGCATATAAAACATCCAGAACAGATAATATAATAGCATGGATCAATAAAAAATTATAGATACGTTGAAGACGTATTAGACTCCTAGTCCAATTCCCTCGCTTTCCACAAAGAGGTGGACTTTCCACCTTTCCCAAGCCACATGGGCCTTGAGGGACTTGTACGCCTGGCCCAATAAGGCCAGGGCGCCTCCCCCCAGCCCACGCAAAGCCTTGGGCCGTGGTGGAACCCTTGGTGGACTACCGGACTCGTCCAGAAGTTTCTGGAACCTTCTAGAAGCTTCCCGATACAATGCCGGAAAACCCATAACTTTTCCGGTAGCCAAAATATGACTTCCCATATATGAATCTTTACCTCTGGACCATTCTGGAACTCCTTGTGATATCCAGGATCTCATCCGGGAATCCGAACAACCTTTGGTAACCAACATACATAACTCAACAACACCAAATCGTCACTAAATGTTAAGTGTGCAGACCCTGCGGGTTCGAGAACTATATAGACATGACCGAGACAATTGTACGATCAATAACCAATAGCGGGACCTGGGTGACCATATTGGTTCCTACATATTCTACGAAGATATTTATCGGTCAAACCACGATGTCAAGGATTCACACAATCCCGTATGCAGTTCCCTTCTTCCGTCGGTATGTTACTTGCTCAAGATTCGATCGTTGGTATCTCCATACCTAGTTCAATCTCATTACCGGCAAGTCTCTTTACTCGTTCCATAATATATGATCCCGTGACAAACTCCTTAGTCACATTGCTTGCAAGATTCTTGTGATGTTGTATTACCGAGTGGGCCCAGAGATACCTCTTCGTCATACGGAGTGACAAATCCCAGTCTCGATCCATGCCAACCCAGTAGACACCCTCAGAGATACCTGTAGATCACCTTTATAGTCAATCAATTATGTTGCAACATTTGATACACGCAAGGTACTCCTCCGGTGTCAGTGAGTTGCATGATCTCATGGTCATAGGAACAGATACTTTACATGCAGAAAACTATAGCAATAAACTGACACAATCATATCCTATGTTTATAGTTTGGGTCTTGTCCATCACATCATTCTCCTAATGATGTGATCCCGTTATTAAATGAAATCTCATGTCCATGGCTAGGAAACCTTCACCATCTTTGATCAACGAGCTAGTCTATTAGAGGCATACTAGGGACATGGTGTTGTCTATGTATCCACTCATGTATCTGAGTTTCCGATCAATACAATTCTAGCATGGATAATAAACGATTATCATGAACAAGGAAATATGACAATAACTAATTTATTATTTCCTCTAGGGCATATTTCCAACACCAGGGCCATTGTATTCTCCTCATGCCCTCGCACAATGCAAGATGTCGTGATTCCACTAGTGATGCCCTTGAAGGCAGCAACCGAACCTTTACAAACAAGGTTGGGGCAATATGCACAACTGAATTTGGGGATCCCAACACCACCATGAAGCTTCACCACAATGGATTGTGACTCCAAGGTGATCTCTACCATCTAGGGTGCTCAAACACCCAATAGTAACAAGCTCCGCAAGGGATTAATGGGGGGAATCAAATTTCTCTTGGTGGAAGTGTACATTAGGGGCCTCTCAAGCAAACCCTAGAGTATTAACAATTTTGGTTGGCTAGGGAGAGAGATCGGGAGAAAATGGAGCTTTGGGAAACAATGGAGTTTGGGGAAGGAAGAGGTATGTATTCTTGGGGAACAAGACCCCCTATTTATAGTGGCATGAAATCCAACCATTATCCACCTCTCAGCCCGCACACAAGCGGTACTATCGCTCAGGGGAGCTATACTACCTCTTGGGTGGTGGTGCCCAATGAGCAGTGCAATGGCACGAGGCCACGATGGGCTAGTGTGACCGAAGCAGTACTACCGCTCGCCCTACTGGTACTACCACTTGGGGTGTAGCTTGAGGGCCCAATAAGGCAGAGCAGAACAGGGGATGAGTGGCAGTACCGCACAAGTGTTAATACCACTCCATAGAGCGGTACTACAACTTACAAGCTATTGTGCCGCAAACCCACTGCCGCTCTACCTCCGTTAAGAATGTGTTGGACCCAGAAGGAAGTGGTAGTGAGCAGGGCATACTACTGCTTATAAGCGATACTATTTCTCGTACTATCGTTCTAGTACAGCGCAACATCACATGAAAAGTCGAGACCCCGAGATGCAGCGGTAGTACACGTAGTACTGGGCAGAGGTAGTGTCGCTTATAAGTGGTACTACCACTGCCGAGAGCAGTACTACCGCTTGGGGCCTTCCAAGCCAATGCAAAGACAACACAGGAGCAACTCCATCGAAGCAGGAAAGGAACGAGGGTGCAAATGAAAATGTGTATGTGTTGATTCCACCCAAACTTTTTTGATGCGAACCCCCTCTTAATTGTACGGTTTTCCTACAACTCAAATCCACCAAAAAAGAAATGTACGAAACAACCATCTTCACTTATAAACTCCGAGGGCCAGAATCGACTTGTGTCGTATGATAGATTATCTGAAATGATCAATGCACACGATTAGTCCGCAAATGCATTGTCATCAATCACCAAAATCACTAAGGGAGAAATAAGCCCCAACAATTTGGTGTATTGATGACAACACATGATTTGCACAAAAATATATACTAAGATAATAAGCAAACCACGCATCTACAAAATATAGACGGGCTCCCCCTAGATGTGTGCACTATTTAAGTATGCTTTTGGAATGCAAAGCACACACATTAGGATCAACACCCCCCTATATTTTATAGACATGGCACATTTGCATTGACGTAATATGAGAGATAAGCATGGATGCAATAAATAAAATGTGAGCATAAAGATAGGGCACAAGATAAGCATAAAACTCACATACTAGTAAGTTACTTCGGCATACATGGATAATAAAAGGGTAGCATATGTCTCACACCATATGACTCGGTCTTAAGGTCTCACAAACAGAAACCAAAGAAAATGATAAAAGAGTTCACGAGCGAAGAAAGCAAGCAAATAAGACGAACATGTGACTCGACAAATCCCTAAATATCACCCCCTTTGGCATCGAGACACCAAAAGGACAGAATACACTAAGACAAACCAAGGTGATAGCCATGCTCTAGAACACCATCACCATTCCCCGTGCTCGTCGGAATCGTCCCCTGAAGCGGCAGGAATATCCTTCAGCGAGTCAGACCACTTGCAATGCTGAGGAGTCCACTCCTCCTCATATGTGATCTTGTCCTTAGACCCACTATGAACCTCCATGTTAAGGTACCTCATCCTGAGCTTGTCACGACTCTGAACCTTCTTCTCTGCCATGTGTGCCTTTTATTGACCATGTGCCTCCATGCAGAAAAGCTTCTTCATCTTCCGCTTGAGCTTCTTAGGCCAAGATGGATCCTCGTTGGGCGGCTCATAATCGGGCTCATCAATGTCGTCATCAACATCCTCATCCTCAGGAGCCTCCGTTTCACGAGTAGTAGGAGTACCCCGGTTGTCCTTCAGCCTCAATAGGACTACCTCATGAGTAGTCGGATCACCAGTGTCTAACATCTCCTTTGGAAAGGCAGATTCCTAGGTTCTCTCTATAAGAAGCATCATATAGGGACCATAGATGGGACAGTTGTGCTCCATCATGGCTGAGTGCAGTTCCGACCACATAACATGGGACACATCCAAAGTTAGTGGCGTGTTCTTCTCCTTCTGGCAGATGAGAGGCATATCAACAAGGTAGGAGTACAGCTGATCCGAATTCCCAACCCTAGGGAAGAGCGTGTGCCTGAAAATGTGGTGCATGATATCTAGGAATGGGCACAACACATAGGTCTTGTTACCATTGGTGGGAGAAATCTTCTCCATAGAAAAGGGAGAGAGTGCGGACTTGTCCGTGGCAAAGATCTCCTTGTGAGGGCGCGGTCCAATTGGGGTATGGAGCCCCTAATGATCATATCCCAAAAGAGCCATGAA
Source organism: Hordeum marinum (assembly GCA_022496015.1). Lineage (NCBI taxonomy): Eukaryota > Viridiplantae > Streptophyta > Magnoliopsida > Poales > Poaceae > Hordeum > Hordeum marinum. Next base: position 221,574,882 of record CM039672.1, read on the forward strand.
CTCCTTCCACTTAGAAGAGATCACCCTTTCTTTGGTCATCCATGTTAAGGTCCTCGCATCATCAATACCAAGATGGACCGTGGAATAGAACTGGGCCACAAGCTCGGGATCAAATCCTTGTTGAACGACATAAACTTGAGAAAGCTTCAGCAAAGTATGTGGACTTGACATTTGGCACAAACAAATTCTTATTCCTCTTGAGAACATCATGATATATAAAACCTTGTTGTTTGGTCTAGGAAGGACAGTGGGAAAGATCTGGATCTTGTGGATTCTGATACGGGTTGCGGCGGTGAGCTGTACAGAAATCCCTGCCGGTCAGATCACTCATGGACTGCACTTTCTCCTTCTGCCTGCTAGCAACCTTCTTGAAATGCAGCACCTTCTAAGCACTTTCATTAGCCTCCTCTATAGTACGGTAGCGCTTAGCGCCACCTTGATGATCATGATTCTTACAACGAGCCTGGTGCCTAGAGCTACCACCACCTAGAACCCATAACACAAAGCGAGGGAAAAGCAGGTGTAAATAAGATTAATAAGACAAAAAGGAAAAAATAATAGAATGGAAGTGAAATTGGAGGAAATGTGAAGTTGGCAACACAAAGCGGTAGTACCGCTCCAGGGGGAGCGACAATACCGATTGAGGCGGAAGTTGCCAGAGCAACCATAACCACAGTGAGATCGAGTACTACCCGTGATGCCCAATTAAAATTTGATCCAATAGAACTTTAGTCCTCGTACTCTAACAGTCTTCCACATCCTACTCATGTCTCGATCTAGCCAACAATCAAAAAATGCAACACATATTGCCCTAGAGCCTAGATTCAAAAGATAGAATCGGGTGAGAGGAAAACAGGGGCAATACCGACATCCATGGAAGGAGGAGAGGGTGGGGATCAACTCCATCGGTTGGAATCATGGAAGACGGTCCGGAATCATCGGTCAGGCGGAGGCTGTCGGTGCAAGTTTGCCTCCTGGAGAGAGAGGACATGAGGGGAGAGAGATGAATGGGTATGGGGGAGATGGAACTCCCCCTGCCCGAATTATAACCCCCACTCACGCCCCAGCAGATCGGTAGTACCGCTCGATGGAGCGGTATTACTGCCCCAATACTACTGCGCAATAGGAGGCCGGGTAGTACCGCTCTAGCGGTAGTACCGCCCCACCCAGCGTTAGTACCGCCTGGACGATAGAAATTGCCAAAAATAAAATGATGGCAGCTTATGCAATATATATGGAGGTTGTAGAAGAGACAAGGCTTGGGTTGGAGACAGAGAGACCAGCAAAAGGGAAGAGACACTCCAAGTTCAAAAAGACAAACAAAATGAGAGAAAACTTGGAGTGACTCAAAGCATAATAAGGTCCTAACTCGACCAAATACCTCACTAGGAGGGGGCGGTGGACGAAGCCACATATGTTTGAGTCAATTGGTATGGCACATCGAAGATTTTTAACCTTGGGCCCATGACCAAAACTCGTCTTTGAAGCAAAAGTACCGTAAAAAATGGATGATGTGAAAGAGTTGATCAATTTATGAAAATGGGGGGAGGGAAAGTTCATTGACAGAACTACACCCCCTATGTCCATGCCTACACCTACAAAAAGATAGAATTATGGGTGTGGTGGCATGTGAATTGCCTCGAACTACATTGCTCGAATCAATGACATTTCGCTCATGCCTTAAGTCGTGAAATCTTGCTTAATCCAATGGCTTCATGAAAATAGCTGCTAGTTCTTCATGAGTGTTGATATAAATAAGATCAATGTCTCCATGCTTCATGTGATCCCGAATAAAATGATGATGAATCTCAATATTTTTCGTCTAGCCATGTTGCAACATATTGTAGGAGATCTTAGTGGCACTTCCATTGTCAAATAGAAGAGGCACTTTGTCACAAGTGACATCATAAACCTTTAAGGTTTGACTCATCCATAGCAATTGAGCACAACAGTTTGCGGCGGCTACATACTGGGCTTCGGTGGACGAGATAGAAATAGAATTTTGTTTCTTGGAAGACTAGCTCACCAAAGAGCGACCAAGAAATTGGTACCCTCAAAAAGTGGACTCGTTTCCACCTGGTCTCCCACTCAATCCGAATCTAATATCCCATGAGATCAAAACTTCCTCCATTGGAGTACTAATAGCCAAAGTTTGGGTGTATGAGCCAAATATCAAAAGATTCGCTTGACCGCCGCATAGTAACTTTTCTGTGGTGCAGCTTGAAATCGTGCACATATTCCCACACTCAACATAATATCCGGTCTAGATGCACAGAGGTGAAGCAAGGATCCAATCATGGAATGATATACCTTTTGATCCATCATTGTACTATCGGATTTCGGGCTCCGCAAAACCCTCATGGTTCGAACACAGGGCGTGTGCGAAGATCCCCTGCAACCTCGCCCTACCTAGCTCACTACTCGATGGTTATCACGATGAACTCGCGCAAAGGCGAGGAAACAGATGCACACGATGATTTACCTAGGGTCGGTCCGCTACGAAGCATAATACCCTACTCCTGCTTTGGTGGATTGCCTCTCGGGGAGTTGTGGTGGATGAACTAGTATAGTGGTTTCGAGCCTCATGAGGGGTCTCTAGTGGTGTTCTTGGCTCTCTGTCCCGTCCGGTGGTTCGTATGGTGGCTAAGTCGTGAATTAGATCCCCCTCTACAGTGTGACCTAGTCTCCATATATAGTAGCAGACCGGGTCTTCTTCCCTTATCACAATGGCAGGAAGGGATCCCACAGCTGCCAAATTTGAAGGGGGACACGAGTACATCCGTGCTCTGTTCACAGCTGGTCTTTGCCTGCAAAGTAGTTGTTGCTGACGCAGAGCTGGGCTCGGCAATGACATCCGCCTTGCGGGGCTCGTGGTTATGGTATCGTTACACGGGAATGGAAACCTTTGGGTGGCGCTTTGGGAACCCGCGTACGTCCTTGCTCCCTTTGCACCAAAGGGGAAACTGCACCGCCTGGCACGCTGGTGCCCGCATGGCCTTCCCTGTGCCATCTTCGGCTCCTGAGGTCGGTTCTTGCATTGGAATCTCCGCTGCTCTAAAGGGGGGCTGAGGAGGCCCATCCTTGCTGGTCTTGGTGTCGTTCTTCATCGCGAGCGTGTGGGCCTCGTGAGGGCCTTGTCTTGAGCGGAGCCACACTAGGCCACGTCTGGCTAGCGAGGTGAGCCACGTCTTGGGCCGTAGGTAGGTAGGCTTGGGTACCCCCATTCCCAGAACATCAACAATAGCTCCCGGGCCGAAGGCGCGCCCGAGTTGGCTTCTAGGCAAAGCCGTTGAAGGTGGACCAAAGCATTGTGGGCCCCAATTGCCTGTGGGCCAGCCTTTACACGTGCCGAACGCCTGAGCGGCGACGCCCCCGCTCCCTGGAGGCATCTGGAACCGTCTCAAGTCAAACTGATGTGATGCCTACGTGTAGCGCCGTCCATCATTACCCTTCCTTGAATGATGCTTCAACCTCGGCCTTCTCCCCTTGGGCCGTGCAGATGCGACCCATCAGAGGCTACATGCCTCCTGGGATGAGAGGGGGTGCTGGTTGGCCCCTGGTTGTACATAAGCAAGCAAGGGAAAGAAAATCCTCAACACACCTTCGTCTTCTTTGCCTCCCAACTCCCAAGCTATCGTTCTCCCAATTATGGCTAAGTGAGGAAGCACTCTGCCGCTGAGAAGGGGAAGGCCCCTGAGGAGAGCCCTGCTTCACCACGGCCTAGGAGGGGCCATGGTCATCCCCGAAAGCACCCCGCGACGTCAGCGGTAGTTCCACGTGGGCGCGGTCGCGCTCCTGCGTGGTCCGGGGTTACCATCGATGGCCGCGGTGTGGCTCCGACTAGCGCGGGCGCCCGTAGTAGTCGAGGAGGTGGCGCCCGCGATGGGAGGATGGTGGTAGTGGCCTGGCCGCCACCCCTGCGACTCCATACGGATGATACGACCCAGGAGTTCGTGCTGTAGGCGGAGAGGCCGAAGGCCACCTGGTTCCAACTCTCGCGCTCCTTCGCGGGGGCGCTGCCGACTAGGGGTTCCGACGGCCTATGGCTGTAGGCCGACGGCTGCTGCAGCGCAGCGTCATGGGTAGAGGTCGAGGTCACCTCGAGGGGTTATGTGTACCTAAACCGCGGGTGGCAGTCATTTGTCCGTGCTCGTGGCCTGGTGGGTAGGTGCACCCTTCACTTCAAGTATGACGGGGTGGCAACGCTCCTCCTCAAGGTATTCGGGGGAGAAGGCGGGCACGTGGGGTGCTGCCCGGAGGACGTCGGCCGCGGCGATCTTGGAGGTGAGCTTGTACTTCGTGACGAGCGTCATGCCTCCAGCAGAAGCGACACCCCCTCCAAGGAGAGCCCGAGAGACAGCAGTGACAACAGCTACGATGAGCCGTCGGGCCGGTGCGCCCGGACTTCGAGGGGTAGCTAGCCGCCATGGCGCCGCTCGTCTGCTCCTGAGACATCCATGCTACCGCACCTCCATGGGCACGTGAGGGAGGAGGAGGACACCGACTGAGTGCTGATGCGTGGACCCTGGGACTCTTGAAGCGGCAGCCCCCGTGGGGGGTTTCTCACTTTTTCCTCCTTTTCCTGCTCCTGCAATCAAAGAACCAAGGAAGACCATGTGGGCGTGTAATGAATTTGTGCGCTCGCCTCTTTTTATCTGTGCTTCTGCTATGCGTCCTGGCTTTTGCGTTTTCGTTAATTAAGGTGGCCTTCTAGTTGTGATTAGGGTACTTAGCTTGAGATGCTTGTTGTAGGCTCCAGGAGAGGTGTGTCTATGGCGCTTGGGGAGTCCGGACATCCTGTGGACTTCTTCTTACAGGTGAGGCAGGTTGGGACTCTTTTGGCACTCTATGTCTGCAGCCCCAATCCCGCACATTTCACTACCACCATAGTGTACGACTGGTCAAGGTCGCAAGCACGTGGCGAGGCCCCCACATCCTTGATGCCGATCGGATCACCAAAAACGGCATCGAGGGTGCCGAGTGGCTATATGACTGGTAAGACTCGTGAGGCGCGTTGCTCAGGAGCCCCCTTTGACGCTCAAGTAGCTCTACTTCGGCAGGTCCAAGTCACGCACATTTCCCTACCATCGCAGTGTATGACCAGATCACCAAGGACGCAACTCCAAGGTGAGGCCCTGACACCCTCGATGCCGACCGGATCACCAAGGACGACATCGAGGGTGCCGAGTGGCTATATGACCGGTAAGGCTCCTGAGGCGTGTTGCTCAGGAGCCCCCTTAGATGCTCAAGCGGCTCCCAAAGAAATTTTTTCTTTCCTGCCCCGGGAGGGGTGGGCCTCCCGAGGCTCCGAGATGGCACATCGGGCTGTGAATGGAGCCCCCGAGCGGGTATGAAGCGTCTTGCGCCTACTAACTCGTCTGGGAGTACCACACGAGGATCTGGTCACCAAGGCCTTGGAGAGGTGCTAGCACCGTGCCCCCTAGCCCATGCTCACTGGGTGCGAGGGGGAGGGGAGAAGGGGAGTGCCCGTCTTGAAGAGAGAAAACCCAAGATGGGAAATGGCGATGAACACAAATCCCTGACCCGTTTCTTTAAAACATGGTTTGGAAAAAGCCCCGAGTTTTGTTCCAGGAAAGTTAGCAAATTCAAATACGAGAAGAGCAAATAACAGTCGCGTCCCGCACCTAGACTAGTCTTCGTCTTCCCCCAGCGCTGAGCGTAGGGCATCCACGTTGCATGTGCATAGCCATTGATGGGCAGTGTTGACTTCTCCGCCAGCGCGGAGCTGTGGGTGCCACATTGCATGAGGGGAGCCCCTCCCCATCCTCGAGGGGATTCGGGTGTATACAACCCACTCATTATTACGTGAGAGTGTCACGGGTAGAACTTCCGGAGGTGCTGGATGTTCCATGCATTCTGGATGAGGACCCCATGATGAGTCTCTAGACGCACGACACCAGGCCTGGAGACATGAGCGACCTTGAACAGGCCCTCCAACATGGGAGAGAGCTTGTCCCAGTCCTCCCTGGAGAGAATCTGCCTCAGGATGAGGTCTCTGATTTCGCGGGTCCTAGAGCAGATATTATGATAGTGGTAGCGCCATAGCGCTTGCTGATACCTTGCAACTCGGAGCGAGGCTTGGCGACGAGCTTCCTCCCCAAGCACGAGGTTGGTTCCTCACGCGGCATCCTGAGGCCTGGCCACAGTCTGGAGCCCCCAAGGGTGGTGCTGGTGGGAGCTCCTCACTTCGTGGCGCCGGGTCCCGAGAGGGTGGTGCCCCGGTGGGTTTGAAGAGCCGCTCCTCAAAGACGCCAGGCTCTTGAGGCTCGCGTCGCGACACCCTCTTGGCGATGTTATCAGCCTCCTTGTCTGCACCGTGCGGGATGTGCTGCAGTTCCAAGCCCTGAAAACATTTTTCGATCTTACGTACCTCTTCCAAGTATGCCTCCATATGCTCGTCCTAGGGTGTATACTCTTTGTTGGAGAAGTTAACAAGGAGCTGGGAGTCGCCCATGATGGTGAGGCACCGAACCCCCAAGGTCGTCGCTGCCTTGAGGCCTGCGATGAGGTCCTCGTACTCTGTGGTGTTGTTGGAGACCTTCTCTCCATGCTGGAAACAGATCTACACAGTGTACCTGAGCTTGTCTCTTTCTCGGGAAGTGAGCATGACCCCAGCCCCTGCTCTCATGCACGTGAAGGCTCCGTCAAAATGCATGATTCATCCCTCAGGTGTCTCATCACCGGGGGTGAGGGACTAGCTTCCATCCAGCCCCCGATCAGGGGCGTCCATCCACTATGCCATGAAGTCCGATAGGGCTGCCCTTTTGATGACTCTGGTCATGCTGAACTCTATGTTGAAGGCTTGCAGCTCAATGTTCCATTCGGCGACTCTTCCTGCCGAGTTGGGGTTGCGCAGGACCTTCTCCAGGGGGTACGCGGAGACAACCTTGATGGGATGCCCCTGGAAGTAGTGGCGCAGTTTCCTTGAAGTGACAAGAAGCGCTAGGAGGAGCTTCTGTTGCATGGGTTAACGTGAGTGTGTGTCCCGTAGCACTATGTTGACGTAGTAGACCAAATGCTCGATGAGGGTGATGTCTACCATGGTGTCTTGTCCCGCGGTAGGCTCAGGAGGCTTAGGGGCCTCGAGAGCTGTCGGAGCAGTCGGGGCCTCACGAGGATTGAGCGCCTCAGGGGCCATTGAAGTGGATGGGGCCTCAGGAGCACCGTTTTGGGGAGGAACGGGCTCCTCGGCACCTTGCGAGCCCCCTTGCTCCAGGTCAGGGGGGCGTCTGCGTTTGTCGGTGAGGTGGGCTTATCGATACGCTCCTCCCTGACCGCCACCAGTGCAGCGCTAGCGGAGTGGGGGTGACAGCCACGTATAGTAGCAGGGGCTCCCGAGGGCGTGGTGCCACCATCACTGGTGGGCTCATGAGGGACTGCTTGAGCTCTTCGAGGTTGCGTCTGCCTCTGGGGTCCATTTGAAGGCCCCCTTTCTTTTCATGATCTTGAAGAACGGTAGGGCTCGTTCACCAAGCTTGGAGATGAAGCGCCCCAAGGAGGTCACGCAACCTACCAACTTCTGCATTTCCTTGAGGGTCCGGGGCGCGCTCATCTTGCTTATGGCCTTGACCTTCTCCAATTCGCCTCGATTCCCCGGTGCGACACCAGGAAACCGAGCAGCTCGCTCGAGGAGACCCCGAAGACGCACTTATCGGGGTTGAGCTTCAGGTTTACTTCCCTCAGGCTGGCGAATGTCTCCTCCAAGTCCTCGATCAGGGTCTTAGCCACCCTGGACTTGCCCACGATGTCATCGACATAGGCTTCTGCATTTATCCCATGTTGTGGCCCCAGGGCGATGTGCATCAGCCTCTGGAAGGTTACCCCAGCGTTCCGCAGCCCAAAAGACATGCATGTGTAGCAAAACACCCCGCACGAGGTGAGGAAGGCCGTTTTCTCGACGTCCTCCACCACCATTTTGATCTGATGGTAGCCCGAGAAAGCATCTAGGAAGCACAAGAGGTCGCAGTCTACAGTGGAGTCCACAATCTAGTCGATGCGCGGCAGCTGGAATGGGTCTTGTGGGCATGCTTTATTGAGGCTCGTGAAGTCGACGCGCATACGCTCCTTTCCGCACTTCTTCAAGACAACCACCGGGTTGGCAAGCCACTCCAAGTAGTGCACCTCCCGGATGACTCCAGCCTCCTTTAGCTTGCTGACCTCCTAAGCGATGAATGCCTGCTTCTCCTGAGCATGCCTTCGCACCTTTTGCTTGACTGGCCACGCGTTCGGGCACACCATGAGGTGGTGCTTGATCACGTCCCTCGGGACGCCCACTAGGAGGAGTTGCTCCATGCGAACGCGTCCTTGTTCACGCGGAGGAAAACCACCAACGCCTCCTCTTGATCCCGGGGCAAGTCGGCACCAATGGTGAAGGTAGGACGAGGGTTCCCTTCGTCCACAGGCACCCGCTTCGTCTCTGCCCGACTCTGGGAGAAAAATTGTCTCTTGTTTACCGGTGTGACATCGAGGACACCCTCGGAGTCCTCTATGGCCTGCGCAGCGTCCCCGGCACTGGGGTGTGCCCCGGTCGCCGCCTTGTAGATGAGCTTAAGAGCATGCGACGCGTCCTTGACATTTCCCACGACGGTGAGGATGGCACCGCTCCCGGGCATCTTGACAATGTTGAAGCCCGGTTGTGTTGCCGCCAAGAACTGGGCGAGTGCGGGTTAGCCGAGTATCGCGTTGTACGGGAGGTGGATGTCGGCAACGTTGAAGTCGACCTGCTCGGTGCGGAAGTTGGAGTGGGTGCCGAAGGTGACGGGGAGGCGCACCCGCCCCACGGGGACGACATATCCCTCGGCCACCCCGACGAAGGGCCTTGAAGGTGTGAGTCGATCATGGGGTAGCTACAGCGCGTCGAAGGCCTCCACGGAGATGACGTTGAGGCCGGCGCCACCGTCTATGAGGGTCCTGGAGACAGCCACGCCACCTATGGTGGGCGTGCACAGCATGGAGAGCGCTACGGCGGCTGCCATCGTCTTGGGGTGGTCATCGGGGCCGAAGGTGATGTCGATCTCCGGCCATGCGCAGGGCGGCGTGAGCTCGGGTTGCGGTCGAACTGCTCCTACATGGCGGAGGAACTGCTTGATCTGGTGGTTGGAGGAGGGCGCCTGCGACCCGCCGAGGATGCAGGCAACCGCGGAGCCGACCCCGCACGCCCCGGCCCCATCGCACACCAAGGGCCGGCTCGCTTCGAGGATCTTGCCTGCCATGGGGTTACCGAACCAGGGCTTGGTCATCGTTGCGAGGGGGGAGGCTTCAACACGCCCCTACCTGGCACGTCAAATGTCGGATTTAGGACTCTGCAAAACTCTCAAGGCTAGAACACAGTGGCGTGTGCGAAGATCCCCTGCAACCTCGCCCTACCTAACTCACTACTCGATGGTTACCACGACGAACTCGCGCGAAGGCGAGGAAACAGATGCACACGATGATTTACCCAGGTTCGGGCCGCTGCGAAGCATAATACCCTACTCCTGCTTTGGTGGATTGCCGCTTGGGGAGGTGTGGTGGACGAACTAGTACAGTGGTTTCGAGCCTCGCGAGGGGGCTCTAGTGGTGCTCTTGGCTCTTTGTCTTGTTTGGTGGTTCGTAGGGTGGCTAAGTCGTGAATCGGATCCCCCTCTACGGTGTGATCTAGTCTCTATATATAGTAGCGGCCCGGGTCCTCTTCCCTTATCATAATGGCGGGAAGGGATCCCACAATGGCCAAATTTGAAGGGGGGCAGGAGTACATCTGTGCCCTGTCCAAAGGTGGTGTTCACTTGCAAAGTAGATGTTGATGATGCAGAGGTGGGCTCGGTGATGACATCCGCCCTACGGGGCTCGTGGTCATGGTATCGTTACACGGGAATGGAAACCGTTGGGTGGCGCTTTGGGAACCCGCGTACGTCCTTGCTCCCTTTGCACCAAAGGGGAGACTACACCGCCTGGCACGCTGGCGCCCGCCTGTCCTTCCTTGCATCATCTTCGGCTCGTGAGGTCGGTTCCTGCATTGGAATCTCCGCGTCCTCCGAAGGGGGCCTGAGGAGGCCCATCCTTGCTGTTCTTGGTGTCATTCTTCTTGGCGAGCGTGTGGGCCTCGCGAGGTCCTTGTCTTGAGCAGAGCCGCCCCAGGCCGCGTCTGGCTGGCAAGGTGGGCCACGTCCTAGGCCGCAGGCAGGCAGGGCTGGGTACCCCTGTTCCCAAAACGTCGACATGTACCATTGGAATCAATGTCAAGATAACACTTGGTTTGCATTGGAGTTTCGGTTGGCTTGACATCATCTTGCTTGAACCTCTTGAACATGTCTTGGGTATATTTGGCTTCGCTGATGAATGTTCCTTCTCTATGTTGCTTGACTTCAAATCTAAGAAATAACTTCAACTCTCGCATCATAGACATCTCAAACTTCTTGGTCATTAGTGCGACAACTCATCACTAAAAGCTTTGTTGGGAGAACCAAAAATAATATCATCAACATATAGTTGGCATATCAAAAATTCCCCTTCGACCTTCTTAGTAAAAAGAGTGGGATGGATTTTCCCAATTTCAAACCCAAAATCTCGCAACAACTTGCCAAGGTGCTCATACCATGCACATGGGGCTTGTTGAAGTCCATAGAGAACCTTATGGAGTTTATATATATGATTAGGGAACTTGGGATCCTCAAACCCCGTGGGTTGTTTGAAATATACCAACTCATTTAATGGACCATTAAGAAAATCGCTTTTCACATCCATTTGTTGTAATTTAAACCATGATGTGAGACATAAGCAAGCAACATGCGAAACTTTCATCGTAGTCGATCCCTCGACTTGGGAGTAGCTTTGAGCTACCAATCACACCTTGTTGCGAATGACAATGCTATCTGCATATTTCTTGTTCTTGAATATCTACTTGGTTCCAATGACATTATGATTCTTCGTTGGCCTTGAAACCAATTTCCACACTTGGTTGCGCTCGAAGTTGTTCAGTTCTTCATGCATGGCTTCTAGCCAATCCGAGTCCTCGAGTGCCTCATTGGACTTTTGGGGTTCAACACAAGAAACAAATGTGTGATTCTCACAAAAGTTTTAAAATTGTTTATGAGTAGTTACCCCTTTTCTTAAGCTTCCAATGACATTCTCCAAGATGTGTTCTTTGCGTTCTATCTTGGAAGCTACCTTGGCAGCATGATGCTCCAATTGCTCTTCAAGAGAACCTTGAGGAGTAACATCTTGATCATCTTGAGTGTCACCTTGAGCTTGATTCTGTCGTGACCTTGATCTTGGTCATCATTTGGTGTATCACCATCATCATGTGATTCATGTTGACCTTGATCTTGATCACTTGATTGAGGGCCTGCACTTTGTTCTTCGGACGTGTGTGGGCAAGTGTTGGTGATGGTTCGACTTGCATAGAACGTTGTCCTTCTCCTTTCACCACAAGGGGTTCCTCAACGGGTAGGAAGTGTCCCACTCCCATTGTTCTTATGGCTTGAGGATGAATTTCATCACCTACATCACAAAGACCACTTTGCTCCACTTGGGAGCCATTATTTTCATCAAGCTCTATGTTACATGTATGCTAATGCGTCCATTGGACTTGTTAAGGACATGGTAAGCATGCGAGTTTGTAGCATAAACAACAAATATGCCCTCTTGAGCTTTAGTTTTGAATTTTGAAAAATGAGCACCATTCTGAGAATGGAACACTTACACCCACACACCCGAAAGTACTTGAGGTTGGGCTTGTTACTGGTAAGTATTTCATATGGAGTCTTGTTCAAGCCTTTGTGGAGATAGAACCTATTAGATGCATGACAAGCGATGTTGATGGCTTCGGCCCAAAAGTTGTACGAAGATTTGAATTCCGCCATCACGGTCCTTGCGCATCCATCAACGTCCGGTTCTTCCTCTCCACTACACCATTATGTTGAGGGGTATAAGGTACGGAATATTGATGCTTGATCCCCTCATCACGAAGAAACTCATCCAAGGTGTAGTTATTGAAATTGGTGTCGTTGTCACTTCAAATGATCAATATCTTTGCATCACGTTGACGTTGAGCTTCATTTCAAATTCGATCACCGTTTGTCAGGTCTCACTCTTCCTCTTGAAGAAATATAACCATGCGTATCTTGAATAATCATCCACAATCACCAAGAAATACTTTCTCCCACCAAGACTATCAAAATCTTGAGGTCTCATGACCCACAAGTATAAGGGATCGATCGTAGTCCTTTTGATAAGTAAGAGTGTCGAACCCAACAAGGAGCGGAAGCAAATGATAAGCAGTTTTCAGCAAGGTATTATCTGCAAGTGTTGTAAGTAACCGTAGCAGATAGTTTTGCGGCAAGATAATTTGTAACGAGTGACAAATAACAATAGTAACCAAGGTGCAACAAGGAAGCCCAATCCTTTTTATAACAAAGGACAGGACGGAAAGTATTCTTATATGAAGCAAGCGCTCCCGAGGACACATGGGAATTTCTATCTAGTCGTCTTCATCATGTTGAGTTGATTCACTTTCGCTAATTTGATAATTTGATATGTGGGTGGATCGGTGCTAAGATGATGTTCTTACTTGAACAAGCAACGAACTTATGATTACCCCCTCTCGCAAGCATCCACAACTATGAAAGAAGAATTAATACAAATCTAACCATAGCATTAAACGTGTAGATCCAAATCAACCCCTCATGAAGCAACGCATAAACTGGGGTTTAAGATTCTGTCAGTCTAGGAACCCATCTTATACTTGCTACTCCACAATGACTTCTCTTAGGCCCATAACATGGTAAAGTGTCGTGTAGTCGACGTTCACATGACACCACTAAGAGTAGCAACAACATACATATCATCAAAATATCGAACGAATACCAACTTCACATCATTACTTATAACATGACTTCTCCCATGTCCTCGGGAACAATAGTAACTACTCACACCTCATCAACATGTTCAAGATAAGAGGTATAATGATGGTGATCAAGGATATTGTCGTGGGAACGAGCCTGACAGTAGATGGTACGGGTACGAATGGAGAGGGCAGAGTCCTAGCTACGGAGAGGGTGTACACAGAGTTGTATGAGTTCAGGCCCCTCTAGTGGAGGTAACAGGCCTATGTCTGAGTGCTCGAGAGCTTTATGTCGAGTGGAATGTAGAGATTACAATAGTTTTCTTCCCCATTGTGCAGGAGGGGAGGGGCATCTTATATAGAGTTCGCTTCCCCTCATAATGGCCCTGCATCAATGGGTCTGATCGTGGGGTGTAAAGTCTGTCGTTAGAGGTAACGTACTTAGTAAAAGCTATTAAGGGCCATTAAGCCAGCATCTGCCCATTGGGCTCTTGATGATGGCTCCTGGTCTTCTGGCATCGAGTGAAACGAGGTCCGTCGAGTGACACGCGACTGCCGAGTGAGAGCGGGAACTTCCGAGTGGACTACTGTCGAGTGACTTTGAACATCTCCAAGGACCCACTCGGAAGTTCATGCTTGATCTTCAAGTCCTCCCATGTGGTGTCCTTAGGTAGGGTATGCGGGCCTTGCCTAGGACCCTACCCTAGGTACATATCCTCGTCATTAGCCCCCAAATGGATCGGGGTTTGAGTGGTGGAAGGAGGTATCAATGAAGACCTTGAGTTAGTATATCAAATCCCCCGAAAGACATTTGAGATTTCCATGGAACTTGCGTCGATTGAACTCTGAGCCTTAGCATTCATTCAGGATCGACACACAAAATCATCCGAATGATATTCGGGTCTTCAACGAAATTTACGTCGATTGAATTCTTCTCCGCTCGCCTGGATCCATTCAGTCTTAAAAGTGTCCGAGTGAATCGAGCACATCTTGGGGAGGTGACGGATTGGTCTGATGGGCCCGGATTCTCCGGGATACAAAAATTTGGGAAGCGTGCGCACGCGCGGAGATGACGCCACGATCAGGGCAAGTGGAGGCACGATGCCTCGATTCTCACGCTGGTCTTCTCGCCATGCACTGGGCGCCGTCAGCGGTTGGCATGTGCGGTTATCTTGCGGGCCCACCGGTCAGTGAGACACTCGGCAACATATAAAGCACTCTGAGCCGCGGATTGCACAGTACCTTCCGCCGATTCTCCCTCTCTTCCTCCGCCTCCTCTGCTCCCCAGCATAGCACACTGCTCCCCTCTGACCAGAGCCGCAGCTCTGATGATGAAGAACGCGACGGAGAAGCTAGAGCGCGCAAAGAAGGGGACGTCGAAGCTCAAGGGCAAGAAGCCCTCGACCGCTCAGTTCACGTGCCCGCGGGGTGGATGCAGGGGTTTTTTCTCCCTTCTGTTGTCACCCGCGCCGACCTCGAGCGCCTTGTCTCTAACGGGCTGGTGGCGGACGGCGCCTGGAGGCTACCGGGGGAGGAGCGCGAGCCGGAGCCGCGCGACGGAGAGCGGGTTCTTCTCCTCTCCCATGTAGAAAGAGATTTCTCCATGCCACCCCACCCATTCTTCTGGAGATTTCTGAATTTCTTTGGTGCGCAGTTGCATCACTTTCTGCCGAACACCATGGCGTACTTGTCTGCATTCGTCACCTTGTGCGAGTGTTTCCTAGGGTGCTCTCCCCATTGGGGGTTGTTTAAGCATCTCTTCGCGGTCAGATCGCAGACAGTGAAGAAAATCCTTGCCACCGACGGGAAGACCCACGTGCTCTAGTTGTGTGGAGGCTTAGGGGTCCAGAAAAGGCAACGTAGTTCCTTTCCTGTCATTACTCTTCCCGAGTCTGTCCGAGGCTGGCAGTCGACCTGGTTCTACTACAAAGATGTAGCGTCGCCCAACATGTTGACTGGTCTTCCTCCGTTTTTACCTGACCGACCCGCTGCCCCCAAGTCCTTGAAGGTGACCGACGAGGAGCATGTCCAAGTAGGTATCCTAGTCAAGGTCGTGGTTCAACTGATCCGGGGCGGGGTGATAGGCATGGATCTGCTTGAAATGTTCCTCGGTCGACGTATACAGCCATTCCAGGCCAGAGACCACACCATGTGGCACTACTCAGGTCTGGGGGACTCAGCCAGGATGCATCCAGAAGAAGTTACACAGGAGACTGTCGAGCAGTGGCTTCGGAGCATCACCGGGGCTTGTGACAACCCCTCGGGAGCCAGGAGGATCCAACCTTACTCAGCTGAAAACCCACTGAAGAACCTGGTGAGATGTGTAATGTCGACTGATACATTTATACTATCGAGTGATGTATTGACTTGTGGTCTGACTCTCTTGTTTGAATTATGCAGGAATGGACGAACATGCACTCGCCCGTTCCCAATGGGAACTATGTTCATGACGACATGGTGAGCGAGGGCGGTAGCGTGGACGGTGACGGACTTTCTGACTTTGAGGATGAATATGAAGATTCTGGCAAAGAGGAACGAGTCGAGTCGCCCCCTCGTTGCAAAGGCCGCACCAAGGCCCTCCATGACACGGCAGCTGCTGAGGACAAGGCCTCGGGCCCAAGCGAGAAGAACCCAAAACGGAGCCGCCCTCAATTGTCGAGTCGAACGAAAGATTGGCCAAGCAGCCCAAGCAAGCCACCTCCAAGCCTCGCAAAGCACTGCCCCGTATGAGGGTGGCCGTACCTGTCATCTCCACGTAAGTGTTCATTTCTGAATTGTTCTGTCGACTGAAGTCTTGAATTATATCTAAGTGAAAGTTGTCTAATCCATCAGAGCTGCAACATCCGTGACCTCGCCTCGTAAAGATGAAGAGGACGTAATGGATGTTGATACCGCTGACGCTGCCACTTCTCATAGAAGTAGGAAAGTTGTTAGTTTTTCCGAATAGGATTCGACACATGTAGATGTTGATGTTGTCGATTGTTGCAGAGATCATTCAAGTGGAGGACGATGAGGGGCTGCTGGACACTTCGCGCGCTCGCACCCGAAGGGCGTCATCGTCGCAAGCACCTCAACGCTCAACTGCGGAGTCTTCCCAGAGGAGAGGTGACTCAGCGCGACCCAGGGTTGAGTCTGCAACGCCTCCGTCACATGCTCCTCCAACCGTCTCGACCGTCGTGACGTCGGCTCCGACTGGACCTCTTCAGGCTACTCCAGCTGCTCCAGTGACTGCGCCGACCCCACCTGCGACGGCCTTCTCTCTGCATCGCACCTCGGAGGACCAAATCGGAGCTGCAAAGGAAGCCATGATCCAGGCGGAGCAGCTCATGCTGAGGACCAAGGAGGCGTACGAGGCTAGCAAACTGGCTTTTGACGTCAGCGCAGCCCTCCGCACCAATGTCCAAGTAAGTTTGATTGTAAGTCCATTTTCGATTGAATTGTTGTCTTTTCTTGGCTGCCGAACACCCACTGGGTGATTGCCGTAGAATGTTTGAACTTCCTCCAGTCGAATAGATCGGATCGTAGTCGAGTAGGACTAGGATTGGTAGTACACGCAGTACTGTTGTCGCTCGACATGTCGAGTGTGTTTTCTGATGAGTTACTCAACGGATCGAGAGTTAACCGTCTCAATGGGGACGCTCTTAGTGTACCCACTGTGTGTAGTCCCCGAGACCGCTGTCGATTGTTTGCAGCGACAGGGGTCTTAGAGTCTATTGTATACAGGATACACTTTGTCTTCGAATCACACCACTCCATAGATACCTTGCAGGTTTCATGGATATCATTATGAAACCATTATATGACGCTGCATAGGGATCGACTGCACTTCGTAGAGTGGGGGAGGTGTGTCGCTCAACGGGTTGAGTGTCACGACATGGCTGACCTTGTCGAGTGTTTTTTTTCTGACGAGTTACTCGACGGATCGAGAGTTAACCGTCTCAGTGGGGGGCTCTTTTAGAGCACCCACTGGGTGTAGTCCCCGAGACCGCTGTCGATTGCTTGCGTCGGCAGGGGTCTTAATAGATATAGCTTTCTGTTTGAATTTGTTTACGACGTGCGGAATGCCAGAGCCACTAGATGTGTCGAGTGGACTTTCTTTTTGAATTCTTCCAACATGGGCATTCGCCGGTCTTAATAACTCAGTCGACTGTCCAAGAACTCCTTGCTGATTGAACTCCTGTCTTTTGTTGGTTCCAGACGGCTTGCGAACTTGGGACGCAGTACAAGGAGATGGAGGAGGAGAAGAACCAATTGCAGGTGGACTTGGCAGTTGCCAACAATGCCCTGGAACGAGCACGCGCTGAGCCGAAGTCTTTGGGAGGTAATAAGTGCCGACTGTTAGCATTCCCATCTTCCCCTTTTCATGTTTTGAACCGAGTGCTTTCGCTCGAACAGACGTGCGCAATGAAAACCGTCGACTCCAAGCACGACTCAACAATGTTGTTTCTTTTGATTCCATGAAGAGGGCACTGGTGGAGAAGGACAAAGCACTTGCTAACGCCCAACAAGTCGCCAAGGACAAAATTGAAGTTGCAGAGCAGAAGTTGACTGCCGTCTAGAAGCTGGAAGAAGAGAACGCCAAGCTGAAGCAGGAGCGTGCGGATCTTGTCAAGAGGGCCGAACAACTAACCAAGAGGAGCAATGGCCTGGAGAGGCATCTGGGCGAATTCTCGAGGAAGATGTATCTTCTACTCGATGGTGAGTATTTCTTGTCGACTAACATTTGCAATAATTTTTTGAGGGTTGCACCGATTTCCCTTCTTCCATCAGAATTCTGCCAGGACTTTGAAAAGGAAACAGAGGAGATTGAGCCCATGCTTGACCCCACCAAGTCGCCAGTTGCTGATGCGGTGGCGATGAACATGCTGCGGCTTAACTTTCAGCTCCAGGGTGCCCAGGCCTATATTGCCCGACTGAAATTTGTCATGCAAAGGATCGACAAGGAGCTTTGGCCTGAGGACACTCTTCAGCTCGACCTCAACTCCATGATGGCACGCCAGAACGAACTTCCTAGTCGAGTGCAAGCTTGGAAAAAATCTGCTGCTCGTTGCGAGGCTGACGTGGCGTTGTCTCTGGTCAGGGTCCATTGTAGAGACGTGAGGGAGGAGAAGCCGAAGGAGGTCCAAGTGGTAAACACGAAGAAACTCCAGTTCGAGGACTTCATGGAAACTTTCATCGAGGCGGCCACCAGAATCACCGACGAAATCGACCTGGATACTTTTGTCGAGCCCGCCAGTCCATCGCCTGCCTAGAAACTTGAGTCTTTGGAAAAAACAATTAAATTTGCCTTGGTATGCCGAGTGAAATTGTATCCCTTAAAACTTTATTCAGGCATTAGGCCTGAGCTCATTTGCTTCTACACACGACGTTTATCCGTGGTTTTATCCTTTGCATTTTGCTCGCGCTTTGGCTCTCAATCGTCTGTTCGACTGCTTTTGTTTTTTACTTATGCGAAACGTATTCGCAGCTAAGACCCCGAGCATGAGGATCACTCATCACTCGAAGTATTTTGAACTTAGGCGAATGTCGATTCGCATCTAAGCTATCGAGTGGATGGATTACCATCGCCTCGACGAGGTTTTTAACTTAGGCGAATTGTATTCGCCGCTAAGCCCCCGAGCGTGAGGATCGCTCATCACTCGGAATATTTTGAACTTAGGCGAATGTCGATTCGCATCTAAGCTGTCGAGTGGATGGATTACCATTGCCTCGACGAGGTTTTTAACTTAGGCGAATTGTATTAGCAGCTAAGTCTCCGAGCGTGAGGATCAGTCATCACTCGGATTATTTTGAACTTAGGCAAATGTCGATTCGCATCTAAGCTGTCGAGTGAATGGGTTACCACCGTCTCGACGAATTTTTTTTAACTTAGGCGAATTGTATTCGTAGCTAAGCCCCCGAGCGTGAGGATCGCTCATCACTCGGAGCATTTTGAACTTAGGCGAATGTCGATTCGCATCTAAGCTGTTGAGTGAATGGATTACCATCATCTCGATGAATTAACTTAGGCGAAATGTATTCTCAGCTAAGCCCCCGAGCGTGAGGATCGCTCATCACTCGGAGTATTTTGAACTTAGGCGAATGTCGATTCGCGTCTAAGCTATCAAGTGGATGGATTACTATCCAGTCGACAAGTTTTTTAACTTAGTCAAATTGTATTCGCAGCTAAGCCCTCGAGCGTGAGGATTGCTCATTACTCAGAGTATTTTGAACTTAGGCGAATGTCGATTCGCATCTAAGCTGTCGAGTGGATGGATTACTATCCAGTCGACGAGTTTTTTAACTTAGGCGAAATGTATTCGCAGCTAAGCCCCCGAGCATGAGGATCGCTTATCACTCGGAATGTTTTGAACTTAGGCGAATGTCGATTCGCATCTAAGTTGTCAAGTGAATGGATTACCATCGTCTCGGCGAATTTTTTAACTTAGGCAAAATGTATTCGCAGCTAGCCCCCGAGCGTGAGGATCGCTCATCACTCGAAATGTTTTGAACTTAGGCGAATGTCGATTCGCATCTAAGCTGTCAAGTGAATGGATTACCATTGTCTCGACGAATTTTTTAACTTAGGCGAAATGTATTCACAGCTAAGTCCTCGAGCGTGAGGATCGCTCATCACTCGGAATATTTTGAACTTAGGCGAATGTCGATTCGCATCTAAGTTGTCGAGTGAATAGATTACCATCGTCTCGACGAATTATAATTTTTTTTGAACCAAAGCGAAGATGGATTTGTGAATAGGCTGTCAGGTGAATGGACTGCTATCCACCCGACAAGGTTTTTAACTTAGGCGAAACATGTTTCGCAGCTAAGTCTCCGAGTGTGAGGATTGCTCGTCACTCGGAGTATCCCCAAGTAAATAACTGCACGGTCGAAATCGACGAGGTATTAATTGCAGAGACACAAATTGCATTCATGAAGAACTCTTATTACATCAGAAAATTAATGTCTCAAGTGTAAAAACGTTGAAGCAGGTCTGCATTCTAAGTTTGTGGCTCATCTATCTGCTTCATAAGATTATATAAGTGATAGGCTCCATTTTTTAGCACCTTGGTGACTACAAAAGCGTCTTCCCATGCAGGGGCTAGCTTGTGAGGTCGGTGTTGATTCACTCGGAGCACCAAATCTCCTTCATGGAACGCTCGGCTTTTCGCATTCCTTGCATGGAAGCGCCGCAAGTCTTGCTGATAGGCTGTGGTCCAGATCAGAGCCATCTCACGCTCTTCTTCAAGAAGATCTACCCGATCTTGCCTGGCCTGCTCGGCTTCAGCCTCAGAATACAACTCCATTCGAGAAGAAATGTGGGCCAAATCACTCGGCAGTATAGCTTCATCACCATAGACAAGAAAGAAAGGAGTTCGTCCAGTCGACCGATTAGGTGTTGTCCTCAACCCCCACAAAACAGACGGCAGCTTAGCTACCCACACACAAGCGGCATGATCCAAATCACGCATGAGACGAGGCTTCAAACCTTGCAGAATGAGACCGTTAGCCCACTCAACTTGCCCATTGGTTTGAAGATGCGCAACGGAAGCATAATCCACTCGGGTGCCTTGGGAGTTACAGAATCTCCTGAATTCTTCCGAGTCAAAATTAGTGCCATTATCCGTGATGATACTGTGGGGAATGCCGAACCGGATAATGATCTCTCTCATGAACGTGACCGTCGTGCGGGAGTTCAGCTTCTTGATGGGCTTGGCTTCGATCCACTTGGTGAACTTGTTGACTGCTACCAACAGGTGGGTGAATCCTCCTTTTCTGGGTCGGAAAGGACCAATCATGTCGAGCCCCAAACCGCAAATGGCCAGACGAGTGGAATTGTCTTCAGAGCAGACGCTAGCTTGTGTGACAGGTTTGCATAGAACTGACAGCCTTCGCAATGATCAACAATGTCCTTAGCCATTTCATTAGCCCGTGGCCAATAAAAACCCGCTCGGTATGCTTTAGCGATGATCGCCCTTGAAGACACATGGTGTCTGAAAGTTCCCGAGTGGATTTCATCTAGAATCATTCGACCTTCCTTGGGCGAAATGCAGTGCTGGGTGACACCTGACACACTTACTCTGAAAAGTTGATCACCCATCACAGTGAAAGCTTTGGACCTGCGCACAATCTATCGAGCCTTTGCTTCATCTTCAGGAAGCTCCTGTCTAAGGATATAGGCTATGTACGATACAGTCCAGTCGGGAATGATAACTAACACCTCCATGACCAGGTCAATCACAGCAGGAACATCGACTTCAGTCGAGTCAGAGGAGCTTAAGGTTTGTGGGGGCTCTTCAGTGAAGGGATCCTCTTGAATCGAAGGAGTATGGAAATGCTCTAGGAACACTCCGTTGGGGACAGGCCGTCGAGTGGAACCAATCTTGGATAGCTCATCCGCTGCTTGATTTTTCAGTCAAAGAACATGGTGAAGTTCCAGACCTTCAAATTTCTTCTCCAGCTTTTGGACTGCATTGCAGTATCCAGTCATAGCAGGGTTTCTAACATCCCACTCTTTCATCACTTGATTCACGACCAAATCTGAGTCACCATAAACCATCAAGCGCTTGACGCCGAGGGAAATAGCCATGCGCAACCTGTACAAAAGTGCTTCATACTCTGCTTCATTGTTGGAGGAATCAAAGAGAATTTGCAAGACATAGTTGAGCTTGTCGCCTCTAGGGGATATCAGAACAACGCCAACACCGGATCCATTCAACATTTTGGAGCCGTCGAAGAACATTGTTCAATGCGCTGAGTGAACTTGGATAGGCTGTTGTTGTTCGATCCACTCGGCCATGAAATCTGCCAATGCTTGGGACTTGATTGCCTTCTTGGCTTTGAATCTGATGTCGAAGTGCCCCAGCTCAATTGCCCATTTAGCCACTCGACCTGATGCGTCACGATTATTGAAAATCTCTGATAAAGGTGCATCACTGACGACTGAGATCGAATGGTCTTGGAAATAATGTGCCACCTTCTTCGCTGATAAGTAAATACCATACACCGGCTTTTGATAATGAGGATATCTCTGCTTTGAGGGGGACAAAACATCCGAGACATAATAGACTGGCCGCTGAACCTTATAGGCTTTGCCTTCCTCTTCTCGCTTGACAGTCAGCACTATATTGATGACTTGATTTGTGGCCACGATGTACAGGAGCAAGGACTCTTTGCTGGCAGGAGCAGCAAGCACCGGCTGGGTGGACAGCAGGGCTTTGAGCTCAACAAACGCTGCTTCGGCTTCAGGAGTCTAGTCGAATGTGTCTGATTTCTTCATCAACTGATACAAGGGCAGAGCCTTCTCACCAAGACAAGAAATGAATCGACTCAATGCCGCCAAGCAACCTGTGAGCTTCTGAACATCGTGCACTCGCATGGGAGTCTTCATACGGGTAATGGCGCTGATCTTCTCGGGATTGACATCAATTCCTCGTTCGGAAACGAGAAAACCGAGTAACTTGCTGCCAGGGACACCGAATGTACATTTGGCCGGATTCAGCTTTATGTCGAATCGCCTCAGATTGGCGAATGTCTCACCCAAGTCAGCCAGCAGGTCGGAACCTTTGCGGGACTTGACCACTATATCGTCCATGTACGCCTCGACATTCCAAGGGATCTGGTCGAGTAAACATTTCTGAATCATGTGCATAAAAGTAGCGTCGGCATTCTTGAGACCAAAAGGCATGGTGATGTAGCAGAAACACCCAAACGGGGTGATTAAGGCTGTTTTTATTTCATCTAGGCCAAACAGACGGATCTGATGGTACCCCGAATAGGCATCCAAAAACGATAATCGCTCGCACCCCGCTGTCGAGCCAACAATCTGATCTATGCGGGGAAGCGGAAAATGGTCTTTCGGACACACCTTATTAAGATGTTTGAAGTCAATGCACATGCGCAACGACTTATCTTTTTTGGGCACCATCACAACATTCGAGAGCCACTCGGAGTGGTAAATCTCCCGAATGAACTTGGCTTGAAAGAGACGGGGCACTTCTTCTCCGATTGCCTTGCTCTTCTCAGCCGCGGATCGACGCAAATGCTCCCTGATAGGCTTGGCCTTCGGATCCACTCGCAGACGGTGCTCAGCCAGCTCCCTGGGAATTCCTGGCATGTCAGCAGGCTTCCATGCAAAGATATCCCAGTTCTCACGGAGGAACTGGATGAGCTTGGCTTCCTATTTGCTGTCGAGTGCTGTCAAGATATTCGTCGGGGCAGCTGTTGGATCCGTCGGGTGGATGTGCACCTTATTCACTTCACCTGCCGACTGAAATGCCAACTCGGAAGCCGGCTTTTTTGCGCGGAGCAAATCAGCAGGATCAGTGGTTTTCTTGTACTCCTCCAGCTCGACCATGGCCATCTATTGATTGGCGATCTTGGACCTTTGCTGGAGACACTCTTCGGCCCGTTGTCAATTGCCAGTGACCGTGATCATGCCCTTAGGGCCCGTCATTTTTAGCTTGAGATACACGTAACATGGTCGGGCAATGAAACATGCATAAGCAGGTCGACCCAAAATGGCGTGGTAAGCGCTCTTGAAATCCACGACTTCAAACTTCAACTTTTCTTTTCGGAAATTTTTGCTATCTCTGAATGCCACATCCAATGATATCTGGCCGAGTGACTTGGCCTTTTTTCCTGGAATGACCCCATGGAAATGCATGCTGCTTTCGCTGAGATGGGACATAGGAATGCCCATTCCCTTCAGGGTATCCGTATATAGAATGTTCAGGCCACTGCCGCCGTCCATGAGAACTTTTCTGAGCCGAGTCCCCTACACCACCGGATCAACTACTAGAGCCTGTCGACCGGGTGTGGCCACACGTGCAGGATGGTCAATCTGGTCAAATGTGACAACATACTGAGACCATTTGAGGTAGGTGGGGGTGTCTGGCATAGCCATATTGATCTCTCTATTTATGACTTTCAGACGGCTCTTGCTCTCGACGTCAGCAAAGATCACTAGGGTAGCAGTGACATCTGGGAATGTTTCCTTCTCTTCATCTTCATCTTCTTTTTCAGGAGATTTCTCACTCGACTGGTCTCCTTTGAACTGTTGGATGAGGGTGCGACACTGTCGAGTGGTGTGCTTGGGCAAAACTAGGTTGCCTTCTGCATCTTTCTTCGTGTGAATCACACACGGCGGATCCAAGATATCGGTTCCTGGGTGACCCTTCCCCTTCTTGGGGGCATACTGAGCTTTGGCCTTGCCCTTGTTTTTCGACTGAGTCGCCAGTGTTGCGGCCTCTGCCGGAACTAGGTCTTCAACCTTTTGCTTTTGTTTCCTATTGTTACCGCCGCCAGACTCGTTAGCAACCGCTTTTCCTTTGCTGCTATGGAGGCAGTCTTCTTCCTCGCCATTGGCATAGCGAGTGGCAATTTCCATCATCTTGCCAAGTGAAATGTCACCAGTGCACCCGAACTTCAAATACAGCTCTCTGTATCTCACACCGTCCTTGAAGGCGCAAACAGCCTGGTGTTCCGACACATTTTCCACCGTATGATGCATGGTGGACCATCGCTGAATATAGTCTCTTAGGGTTTCGCTGGACTTCTGGACGCAGTGTTGTAAGTCGACCAGACCTGCGGGGTGCTTGCAAGTGCCCTCGAAGGTCCAGACAAACACTCGGGCAAGATCTTCCCAACAATAAATGCTGGAAGGAGCCAAACGATTCAACCAAGCTCGAGCTGGTCCATCCAACATAAGAGGTAGGTGCTTCATTGCGACATTGTCATTCCCGCCGCCAATTTGCACAGCCACTCGGTAATCATCAAGCCAAGTCTCTGGTTTTCTTTCACCAGAAAACTTTTCGATCCCCGCCGCCATTCTGAAGTTGGGGGGAATCTCCACAGAGCGTATAGCTCTGCTAAAACACTCTGGACCAGACACTGTAGCTGAGCTACCACTTGGGACATCTCTGTCGTGCCCTTCTCTATAGGCTCTGCTCTTGTCGATCCGCTTCTGAAGAAGGTACGCGCGGGCATCAAAGTCAACGTCCTGCTCGTCACCGAAGGAGTGCATGTCGTCCTGGCGTCGAGGCGCGTACGGACCACTCCACGGAGGAGTGGGCACTCGGCGATGGTCTTTGCGGTGGTGCTGATATCTGTCTTGCCCTTCACGATAACCACCGCCTCGACGATGCAAGGGAGACCCAGGACTATGTGCCGACTGAACGGTCTCTGCCTTGGGTGAATTGTTGTGTATCTTGTGACGAGACTATGAAACTGCTGAATTCTGGCGTTGTGCTGCATCTGACTAGGAAGGCTGAATGGAATCTGCTATCCTAGCCTCTGACTGCAACAGCCCTCGACCAGCCTCTGACTAGGAAGGCTGAATGGAATCTGCTATCCTAGCAGCAGCAGTAACATTAAGCATGGGAGTTCGGTATACCTTGACGCCGTCGTGAGATCCAGTCGGGAACTGCTGTCGCTGATGTCGACTGGGGCGCGGCGGGCGTGGACGGGCGCGCTCGTCAATCTCTGCCTGGAGCTCTTCCCGACAAACGCGCGCGGCCTCCAAAGCCCGGGCCTCGGCGGTCGCGCCGACGAGGGGGGTATGAAGGACCTTCTCATCACGACGCGATTGTACGTTAGATGGGCCACCAACCTCGTGCTCGCCACGACCAAAACCAGGCGGTGAGCTCTGATGCGAGCCCGCCATCAAGACCTCCGCTGCGGGATCACAGCTCTCGCACTCGGAAGGCACGTCGGACAGATCGGAATCCGACTCGAACACGCCATGAAGGGACTCGGCAGGTTCGAGTGCTGCAACCTGCGAAGAAGCTTGACGCACCGCTGCGTGTTCGACCCACCGCTGGAGTCGTGAGCGGCCAGACCGCTTGCGACCACGAACGGCGAGAGAAGCCGATGCGTAAGGGGTCGACGTCTGACGCAGCAACACGTCGCACGGACTCACATGGAAATGCATGGCCCCGCAAACTGGGAGCGCCTCAACATCGAGAGGCGCCTCCTGAAGCCATGCCAAATCGTCGACAATGAAAGTGAGCGCTCCGAAACGGATCTCGTGGCCTAGAGCAAAAACACCACCGGAAGACATGTTGAAAGATGAAAAACGCAACCTCGCCGGAAGTCGCTTAGACGCCTGCCCCATGGTGGGTGCCAACTGTCGTGGGAACGAGCCTGACAATAGATGGTAGGGGTACGAATGGAGAGGGCAGGGTCCTAGTTACGGCGAGGGTGTACACACAGTTGTATGAGTTCAGACCCCTCTCGTGGAGGTAACAGCCCTACGTCTGAGTGCTCGAGAGCTTTATGTCGAGTGGAATGTAGAGATTACAATAGTTTTCTTCCTCATTGTGTAGGAGGGGAGGGGCGGCTTATATAGAGTTCGTTGCCCCTCATAATGGCCCCGCATCAATGGGTCTGGTCGTGGGGTGTAAAGTCTGCCGTTATAGATAACGTATGTAGCAAAAGCTATTAAGGGCCATTAAGCCAGCGTCTGCCCGTTGGGCTCTTGATGATGGCTCCTGGTCTTCTGGCGTCGAGTGACACGCGACTGCCGAGTGAGAGCGGGAACTTCCGAGTGGACTACTGTCGAGTGACTTTGAACGTCTCCAGGGACCCACTGGGAAGTTCATGCTTGATCTTCAAGTCCTCCAATGTGGTGTCCTTAGGTAGGGTATGCGGGCCTTGCCTAGGACCCTACCCTAGGTACATATCCTCGTCAGATATGAACATAATATCTTTCACCAAGTAAAACAACAAGCATCAACTACAAGATGTAATCAACGCTACTAGTAACACACATGTACCAATCTGAGGTTTTGAAACAAAGATTGAATACAAGAGATGAACTAGGGTCTAAGATGAGATGGTGTTGGTGAAGATTTTTATGAAGATCGATCCTCACACGAAGGAGGAAGCATTGGTGATGACGATGGCTTCGGTCTCCCCCTCCGCAGGGAAGTTTCCCCGATAGAATCAGCCTGCTGGAGTGCAAAAGGGCCTCTGCCCTGGTTTCCGCCTCGAGGCGACGGTGCTTAAGTAACCTTGTGATTTTTCTAGGTCAAAACACACCATATAGGAGAAAAGGGGGGGTCACGAGACCTAAGGGGCCACCACAAGGCAACAGGGCACGACCAGGGGCTTGGCCGCGCCCTGTTGGCTTGTGGCCAGCAGGTGCCCTTCCCCCTCTGGTATATTTTTGGCCCAATAATTCTTATATATTCCATAAAAATTCTCCGTGAAGTATCAGGTCATTTGGAGTCCAGTGAATTTTCTACCATTTTCTTGATTTTCAGGTCCAGAATTACAGTTTCCAGAGATTTCGCTCTTTGTGATGTATCTTGCATGTTTAGAGAAAAAATACATAAGAATCTTTATATTTACTAATTGGAAGCATCATATGAGTCACCACGTTAATTTTAAAAAATAGGAAATTTCATCCATCCAATTAATATATAATGCGTTCGTAGCCATCGGATGAAAGAGGAAACATGCTCCCCCATGCCACACATGAGTCTTCCTTCCTTTGGACTCTCCCTTCAACTGAAAAAAAAAACGATGACGGTCTGCATGTTTCCAACGGAAATTGCATCAGCCCAAGAGTCCATACATACATGTCACGCTAAGAAACATGCAAGGTAAGCTCACGTACCATTTTTTTTTTCTGGAGACGTACTAATGAAGGTACCCATACATGTGTGACACAGCTAGGTAAGTATGTTGTGGGTACATGCATTAGGTATGTGAACTACTTTTTCTAATCCAAAAATCACCACACACAGAGAAGCACAATGCATATATGCCCCTATGAGTGTACTATACCTATCGTGCATGTACTTAAATCACTCCTACATATATACTACTGAAAATCTGTATGTGACACGCACAAAGTGATTTCAGGAAATATTAAGAAAATCAGTGTCAAAAAAATACTAAATCTATGTGGAATATACATATAATTAAAATCCAAGAATGTATTTTAAAAATCTAAATCGCTGAACTGTGCAAGTGCATCCAAAATCCATTGATTTCAGAAGTGAAGGTATGCAGATCAAATTTCATATATAAGATAGTTAATGATAAATGCCCGACAATGGAGAGTGCTTAATTAAGTAGAAGTATAATTTAGTAGTAACCAAAGAAAAGCATTGTTATTAATCTCTCCGAAGACTCTGCTCGGGTACTAGAAGGATCTATTTCAAAAAATATACAAACAAATTTTCAAAATCGTATAGGTGGGCATCCAATAATTTGGGGAAACTTTTAGAATAAAGAAGGCCAAGCTTCTAGATATTTTTAGTTAGGCTTTACAATATTAAAGCAAAGTTCTAAATTTACCTGTCATTATTTGGAATATATGGATAACTTCTAGAACATTACGGACCAAGTGGCAAAAATGATTTGGCCAGAAAACCGAAAATATAGGGAATTGTTGGAAAGACAAATATAGCTTCGAAAAGTTCAAAAAACTATCTTCAACAAGTTTAATGATTTTCGAAATAAAAGTACAAGGATAGGCTTGAACTGAGCCATGGCGTCAGGTGCATGCAGCTCAGCGTCATGTTCAAGTGATCAGTGCTCGACTGGTGCAGGCGTTAGATGAGTTTCACAGGTTTAGGGCATGGCCAACGGGGTGCCTCAACCTGCTGGCAAAAAGTAAGAGAAAAGAAGGGAAGTGGGAAAAGGTAAAGAAAGAGAGGGTAGAGAACGGTGGAAGGAGGAGATGGGAAGGAAATTATTGAGATAGGGTCCACTGAAATGGGTCTACCTATGGCTGCCTCCGTTGAGTGATTAAAAATACAAATGGTAGCTTCAGTATTTTATGCATATTTAAACCATGAGGCAGCATCAGGTGATGCCACTGTTGCTCATGCCCTTATATGTGTGTGCGTGTGCAAGCATGTGCGACACACAGAGGGGCTTCCGTGCAGTGAGAGAGAGAGAGGGACCAATATAGAGAGAGTGGTCGACACAAATTGAGTCCTTCGAAGAATATTTAAATCGTATGTACCATGTAGATGCAAGCAATAATTGTGCCAGTATTAACCATAGTGCGAAAATTCGACAAGTAAGAATGTTTTAGTAACTACATAAAAATAATAATATGTTTATTAATTAAAAAAATAACAAGTCATTAAATATATATCATGGTGTCATCTCTTTTTGTCGTGCACAAGGCTATATACAAAAAATTCAGTAATTTAAGATGTTCCACAATGTTCCGACTATATTCATAATAGGAAGTAGAGAAATACAATATGGTATACGCTATGAAAACAAAAAATGAAAGCTATTTGTAAAGATGTTGTAGTTATTTTTATAAAAGATTCAAACAAAACAATATTTAAAAAGATTTTGTTTAAATACTAATTGTTTTAAAATTTACTAGCCCGTGTAGGAGCACGGGTTAATGACTAGTTATATCATAATAAGGAATAATGGATAAGGATAACATAAATATAAGTAAGAATTCATGATGGATAATGGACATATCAAGGTTGAAAGAGATCCATGTGAAGGAGCTCCAAGGGCCTCTTCGGAGATATAATGGTAGTGGGACGGTGAGGCTTCTCATGTAGCTTTCCTTCGATACAGGCACTGCAAGCACGATCTTTAGCAAAACTAACATTTGTTAGTCCACGAACATGGTTCCCATTAAGGAGACTTTGCAAAGATCACATGTTGACGTGGGCTATACAATGATGCCAAAGCCACCCCACATCAACTTTAGCCATTAGACAAGTTGCGGTCTTAGTGGGCCTCTCCGAGAAGTTGGCCACATAGAGACCTTTCTCAACATGTCCAACAAAGGCTACTTTAAAAGTCTTCCTCCACAAACAGGCCATGGTATGAAGATCAAATATGGTAGACAAGCCCATAAGTGCAAGTTGACGAACAGAAAGTAAATTGTATGCAAGGGACTCAACAAGCATGACTTTCTCAATGGATAGATCCAGAGAGATTACCACCTTACCAAGACTCACTACATGTGACATTGAAGCATCACCATATTGGACATGCGTGGGCATAGATGGAATTGCTTGAACGTTCACAACCAAGTCCTTGCTTCCGGTCATATGATTTGTTGCTCCACTATTGAGCAACCATGAACCTCCACCGGAAGCAAAACTCCTTGTTGGTGGACTTGGCCATGAGGCACTTAGTGGGGGAGATGATGTTTTCGTTGGGAGAGTCGAAGAGAGACTCCGGAGTTGGGGAAGAGATGGCAATAGTGACGGAGGCAGTTGCAATTCCTTCACCACTTGTATCATCATCGTCATCATTGGAGGCGTACTTTTTGAGCATCACCAACCCTTTCTATGGCACCCGCTTCGTGAAGTTGTTCTTGTTGGGTAAGGACTTGGCCTTGTTTTTGCGGATGAGCTTGCCACCACTGTATTTCCTCTTCTCATACGGATAATCCACGATGAAGTGACTCACATTGAGACAAAAAAGCATGTCTTCACACGTTGCTTACCTTTGGCGCCACTTGAGTTGTTCTTGGAGAAGTTGGGCTTGGAGTTTCTCTTGTTGCCCCAAAATTTCCTTGACACAAGAGCCATGTGCTTGTGGTAAGCATATTTTGTGTCTTTAGGGTAATCTTCTTCGTCTTCTTCTTACTCTTCCAGTATTGCTTTGGCCCTCAAAGCAAGAGTTGAATTCTTTGACTGTTGGACACAAGCTAGAGCATTGTCGGCGGTCTTGTTTAAGATGTTCATAGCAACGAACTCATCCAACACTTCACTTGAGGTCAAGGTGTGGAAGTCCGGCCTTTGATGGATCACAGAGGACATGGCTTTGTTGAATGTCATGATCGCCTCGAGGAACTTGTGCTTGACCCAATTGTCATCCATGTCCTTGCACTACTAGAAAACAGACCTTTTGTCCGCCTCATTAGTCACAGTTGGCTTTTGAACCGGCACTAATGTGATCATTAGTGTCGGTTCGTGACGGGGGTCATTAGTGCCAGTTCGTTACGGACCTTCAGTCCCGGTTCATGCCACGAACCGGCACTAAAGGCGTGGTCGTAGACTGGCATCAGCCTGGGGTCCCACGGGAACCTTTAGTCCTGGCTGGTGGCTCCAACCGCGAGTATATGCTAACCTTTAGTCACGGTTGGAGCCACCAACCGGGACTAAAGGTCCCCTATATTGAAACCCTTCGGTGCCAACCCGAGCAGAGTCCTCTGTTCTTCCCCTTTCCTCTCCTCTCTGTTCTTCCTCTCTTCCTCGAGCTCATCCTCCATTTTTGCCAAAATTTGTCAAGATTTGGAGGCATCCCATCCATCCAAGTGTTTACAAAGGTTAGCAACTTTGTCCTTTCATCTCTCATTGCTAGATTAGCTCCTGCAATGCTCTATAAGTATAGTAATTTGTGAATTTTAGTTTGTATGTGGTAGTTTATTTGATTTATGCAATTTAAGCTCAAATTAAATTCTTACTTTGCGTTTGTAGGTGTGGTTTACTTAGTGCCTTCCCGTCCCCGTCCTAACCACTGTCGATCGCCCGCACCGTCCCGTCGCCGGCACCACCTTGGTGAGCCTCTTGTTCTTATCCTTTTTATATAAAAAACCATGTTTGTAAGATTTAGTTAGTTACTTGTATAGTTTTCTTACCTATATGGTTGTTTATTATACATACTGGCATGGTTTTGAAATCCGTCCCCATTGGCCCTCGTCCGGTTTGTGATGCAGATGTGGTATATACTCTCTTTTATAACTCTTTGATGCATTTCGTGTTTATGACAATTATGCCAATCAAGTTGACATAGATATTTTTATCTAGGAGGTATGTGAACCGGAGATTCCAACCGACATAGATATTCTTTTCAAGAAGTTAAATTTAGTTGAAAAAGAAAATGAGTATTTGAAAGAAAAATTGAAAAGAGTTGAAGAAGAGAAGATGAAACTGGAGTTGTATGTTGCCGATGTCGTCGATGATCACAAGATCAAGATGGGTGCAATGCGCTTGAAGATTAGAAAATTTAAAAGATATGCCATTGATAGTGAGGCTTGGTATCACTATGATGTTGGATCAATTGTTACCTTAGTTGCGATGTTGATCGCATTTTTTTGCATTTAAATGCTTTAGCTAGAGAGTTTGTATATTGTTTTATCAGAACAAGTGTGTATGCACTTTATGTACGAATTTTTATTAATTTGGTCTTTTTGGTGTTGTGTAATGAAGATGAGCCGACAATGGATGTACGAGGATCGAAGCTCTCCCCAGTTCATTAATGGCGTGCATACTTTTCTGGTTGCGGCTGAGGCAAACAAGCGCCCGGGTGGTTTTATGTATTGTCCATGTGCTGGTTGTAAGAATGATCGAAATTACTCTAACTCAAGAACCATTCACGTCCACCTGTTTGAGTCCGGTTTCTTGTCCAGATATAACTGTTGGACCAAGCACGGAGAAAGAGGGGTCCTAATGGAAGAGAATGAAGAAGAAGAGGATGACGATAGCTATCCTGGCCATGGGTTTTATGAATACGATGGTACAACAATGGGGGAAGAAGTTGAGCCGACAATGCGGGAAGGAGCTGAAGAAGAGGCATCAGATGAGCCCGCTGATGATCTTGGTCGGGCCATTGCCGATGTAAAGAGAAACTGCACAAGTGAAAAGGAGAAGCTAAAGTTGCAGCGCATGTTAGAGGATCACAAAAAAGGGTTGTACCCAAATTGCGAAGATGACAATAAAAAGCTGGGTACCACACTGGAATTTCTGCAATGGAAGGCAGAGAATGGTGTATCTGACAAGGCATTTCAAAAGTTGCTGATAATGTTAAAGAAGAAGCTACCAAAGGACAACGAATTGCCAGAGAGTACGTACGAAGCAAAGAAGGTTGTCTGCCCTCTAGGATTAGAGGTCGCGAAGATACATGCATGCCCTAATGACTGCATCCTCTACTGCGGTGAGTACGAGGATTTAAATGCATGCCCGGTATGATGTGCATTGCGCTATAAGATCGGCCACGATGACCCTAGTAATGTTGAGGGCGAGCGCCCCAAGAAGAAGATTCCTGCCAAGGTGATGTGGTATGCTCCTATAATACCATGGTTGAAACGTTTGTTCCAAAACAAAGAGCATGCCAAGTTGATGCGATGGCACGGCGAAGACCGTAAGAAAGATGGGAAGTTGAGAGTGCTCGCTAACGGGCCGTAGTGGAGTAAAATTGAGAGAAAGTGGAAGGACTTTGCAAAGGATGCAAGGAACTTATGGTTTGGCTTAAGTGCAGATGGCATTAATCCTTTTGGGGAGCAGGACAGAAATCATAGCACATGGCCTGTGACTCTATGTATCTATAACCTTCCTCCTTGGTTGTGCATGAAGTGGAAGTTCATTATGATGCCAGTGCTCATACAAGGCCCCAAGCAACCAGGCAATGACATTGATGTGTACCTAAGGCCATTGGTTGAAGAACTTTTACAGTTGTGGAATGCAAAAAGTTGTACGTGCGTGGTATGCGAAAGATCGGGAGGAATTTGACCTACATGCGTTGTTGTTTGTAACCATCAGTGATTGGCCTGCCTCAATAACTTTTCAGGACAGACAAACAAGGGATACCATGCATGCATGCACTGTTTAGATGATACCAACAATTTATATTTGGATAAATGTAAGAAGAATGTGTTGGCAGATGTAGTAGTAAATAAAAAAAATTCCTACGTGGTCACCAAGATCTATCTATGGAGAAACCAGCAACGAGCAAGGGGAGAGTGGATCTTCATACTTTGAAGATCGGTAAGCGAAAGCGTTACAAGAACGCGGTTGGTGCAGTCGTACTCGTAGCGATTCAGATCGCGGTGGACTCCGATCTTAGCGTCGAACAACGACACCTCCGCTTTCAACACACGTGCAGCCCGGTGACGTCTCCTACACCTTGATCTAGCAAGGAGGAAGGAGAGGTTGAGGGAGAGCTCTGGCAGCATGAAGGCGTGGTGACGGTGGAGCTGCGTGGTCTCCGGCAGGGCTTCGCCAAGCACTACGGAGAACAAGGAGAGGGAGGAGTAGGGCTGCGTCGTGGGAGGAAGAGATGCGTGTCTCAAACAGCCCCAAGGGCACCACTATATATAGGAGGAGGAGGAGGGAGGGCTGCTCCCTAGGGTTCCCACCCCTCTCTCCTTACTGCGCCTTGGGCCAGGTGGGAGGAGTGCACCAGCCCACCTAGGGACTGGTTCCCTCCACCTTAGGCCCATGCAGCCCTCCGGGGCCCGTGGCCCCTCCCGGTGGTCCCGATACATTAACGGTAACGCCCGAAACATTTCCGGAAACCAAAACCTCACTTCCTATATATATCAATCTTTGTCTCCGGACCATTCTGGAACCCCTCGTGACATCCGGGATCTCATCCAGGACTCTGAACTACCTTCGGTAACCACGTCCACTATTTCACTATAACCATAGCGTCATTGAACCTTAAGTGTGTAGACCCTACGGATTCGGGAGACACGTAGACATGACCGAGACACCTCTCCGGTCAATAACCAACAGCAGGATCTGGATACCCATGTTGGCTCCCACATGCTCCACGATGATCTCATCGGTTGAACCATGATGTCGGGGATTCAGCCAATCCCGTATACAATTCCCTTTGTCTACCGGTATGATACTTGCCCGAGATTCGATCGTCGGTATCCCTATACCTTGTTCAATCTCGTTACCGGCAAGTCTCTTTACTCGTTCCGTAATACATCATCCCGTGGCTAACTCCTTAGTCACATTGAGCTCATTATGATGATGTCTTACTGAGTGGGCCCAGAGATACCTCTCCGTCATACGGAGTGACAAATCCCAGCCTCGATTCGTGCCAACCCAACAGACACTTTCGAAGATACCCATAGTGCACCTTTATAGCAACCCAGTTACGTTGTGATGTTTGGCACACCCAAAGCATTCCTACGGTATCCGGGAGTTGCACAATCAAGACAAACTACACGATCTTGTGCTATGCTTAGGATTGGGTCTTGTCCATCACATCATTCTCCTAATGATGTGATCCCGTTATCAACGACATCCAATATCCATGGTCATGAAACCATGACCTTCTATTGATTAATGAGCTAGCCAACTAGAGGCTCACTAGTGACATGTTGTGGTCTATGTATTCACACATGCATTACGGTTTCTGGTTAATACAATTATAGCATGAACAATAGACAATTATCATGAACAAGGAAATACAATAATAACCATTTTATTATTGCCTCTAGGGCATATTTCCAAGAGTCTCCCACTTGCACTAGAGTCAATAATCTAGTTACATTGTGATGAATCAAACACCCATAGCATTCTGGTGTTGATCATGTTTTGCTCGTGAGAGAGGTTTCGTCAACGGATCTACGACATTCAGATCTGTATGTACTTTACAAGTATCTATATCTCCCTCCTGAATGTAATCACGGATGGAGTTGAAGCGGCCCTTGATGTGTCTTGTCTTCTTGTGAAACCTGGGCTCCTTCGCAAGGGCAATAGCTCCAGTGTTGTCACAGAATAGAGTCATCGGTCCCGACGCATTGGGAATCACTCCTAGGTCGATGATGAACTCCTTCATCCAGGCTCCTTCCTTTGCTGCTTCCAAAGCAGCTATGTACTCCGCTTCACATGTAGATGCCGCCGCGACGCTTTGCTTGCTGCTGCACCAGCTGACTGCCCCTCCGTTCAAAATATACACGTATCCGGTTTGCGACTTGGAGTCATCCGGATCTGTGTCGAAGCTAGCATCGACGTAACCCTTTACGATGAGCTCTTCGGCACCTCCATATACGAGAAACATGTCCTTTGTCCTTTTCAGGTACTTCAGGATATTCTTGACCGCTGTCCAGTGTTCCGCTCCGGGATCACTTTGGTACCTCCCTACCAAACTTATGGCAAGGTTGACATCAGGTCTGGTACACAACATGGCATGCATAATAGAGCCTATGGCTGAAGCATAGGGGCTGACACTCATCTCTTCTCTATCCTTTGCCATGGTCGGGCATTGAGTTGTACTCAATCTCACACCCTGTAACACAGGCAAGAACCCCTTCTTGGACTAATCCATATTGAACTTCTTCAATATCTTTTCAAGGTATGTGCTTTGTGAAAGACATATGAGGCGTCTAGATCTATCTCTATAGATCTTGATGCCTAATATGTAAGCAGCTTCTCCAAGGTCCTTCATTGAAAAACATTTGTTCAAGTAGGCCTTTACACTTTCCAAAAGTCCTATATCATTTCCCATCAACAATATGTCATCCACATATAATATGAGAAATGCTACAGAGCTCCCACTCACTTTCTTGTAAATAAAGGGTTCTCCATAAACCTGTATAAACCCAAACGCTTTAATCACCTCATTAAAGTGAATGTTCCAACTCTGAGATGCTTGCACCAGCCCATAAATGGAGCGCTGGAGCTTGCATACTTTGTTAGCATCTTTAGGATCGACAAAACCTTCCGACTGCATCATATACAGTTCTTCCTTAAGGAAACCATTTAGGAATGCCGTTTTGACGTCCATTTGCCAGATCTCATAATCATAAAATGGGGCAATTGCTAACATGATTCGAACAGACTTCAGCATCGCTACGGGTGAGAAAGTCTCATCATAGTCAACTCCTTGAACTTGTCGATAACCCTTAGCGACAAGCCGAGCCTTATAGACAATAACATTACCATCCGCGCCAGTCTTCTTCTTAAAGATCCATTTATTTTCAATGGCTCGCTTATCATCAGGCAAGTCCACCAAAGTCCATACTTTGTTCTCATACATGGATCCTATCTCGGATTTCATGGCCTCAAGCCATTTGTTGGAATCCGGGCCTGCCATCACTTCTTCATAGTTCGAAGGTTCACCGTTGTCCAACAACATGATCTCCAGGACAGAGTTGTCGTACCACTCTGGTGCAGAACATGTCCTAGTGGACCTTCGACATTCAACAGTAACTTGATCTGAAGTTACATGATCATCATCATTAACTTCCTCTCCAGCCGGTGTAGGCTCCACAGAAACAACTGCCTGTGCTGCGCTACTCTCCTGTTCGAGTGGAGGTACAATTACCTCATCAAGTTCTATTTTCCTCCCACTTATTTCTTTCGAGAGAAACTCTTTCTCAAGAAAGGATCCATTCTTGGCAAGAAATACTTTGCCTTCAGATCTAAGGTAGAAGGTATACCCAATAGTCTCTTTGGGATATCCTATGAAGGCGCACTTTTCCGCTTTGGGTTCGAGCTTCTCAGGTTGAAGTTTCTTCACATAAGCATCGCATCCCCAAACTTTAGAAATGACAGCATAGGTTTCTTTCCAAACCATAATTCATATGGTGTCGTCTCAGCGGATTTTGACGCTGCCCTATTTAAAGTGAATGCGGCAGTCTCTAATGCATATCCCCAAAATAATAGCGGTAAGTTGGTAAGAGACATCATAGATCGCACCATATCCAATAGAGTGCGATTACGACGTTTAGACACACCATTTCGATGAGGTGTGCCAGGCGGCGTGAGTTGTGAAACAATTCCACATTTCCTTAGGTGCATGCCAAACTCGTGACTTAAATATTCTCCGCCACGATCAAATCGTAGGCACTTTATTTTCCTGTCACGTTGATTCTCTACCTCACTCTGAAATTCCTTGAACCTTTCAAAGGTTTCAGACTTGTGTTTCATTAAGTAGACATACCCATATCTGCTCAAGTCATCAGTGAGGGTGAGAACATAACGGTAGCCACCGCGAGCCTCGACACTCATTGGACCGCATACATCGGCATGTATTATCTCGAATAAGTTAGTTGCTCGCTCCATTGTTCCGGAGAACGGAGTCTTGGTCATCTTGCCCATGAGGCATGGTTCGCACGTTTCAAATGATTCGAAATCAAGAGACTCCAAAAGTCCATCAGCATGGAGCTTCTTCATGTGTTTGACACCAATATGACCAAGGCGGCAGTGCCACTTGTAAGTGGGACTATCGTTATCAACCTTACACTTTTTGGTACTCACACTATGGACATGTGTAACATCACGTTCGAGATTTATCAAAAGTAAACCATTGACGAGCGGGGCATGACCATAAAACATTTCTCTCATATAAATAGAACAACCATTATTCTCAGATTTAAATGAGTAGCCATCTCGCATCAAACGAGATCCAGATACAATGTTCATGCTCAAAGCTGGTACTAAATAACAATTACTGAGGTTTAAAACTAATCCCAAAGGTAGATGTAGAGGTAGCGTGCCGATGGCGATCACATCGACCTTGGAACCATTCCCGATGCGCATCGTCACCTCGTCCTTTGCCAGTCTCCGCTTATTCCGCAACTCCTGCTTGGAGTTACAAATGTGAGCAACTGCACCGGTATCAAATACCCAGGAGCTACTATGAGCGCTGGTTAGGTACACATCAATAACAAGTATATCACATATACCTTTAATGTTGTCGGCCTTCTTATCCGCTAAGTACTTGGGGCAGTTCCACTTCTAGTGATTGGTACCCTTGCAATAAAAGCACTCAGTCTCAGGCTTCGGTCCGTTCTTGTTCTTCTTCCCGGCAACTTGCTTACCGGGCGTGGCAACAACTTTGCCGTCCTTCTTGAAGTTCTTTTTACCCTTGCCTTTCTTGAAACTAGTGGTCTTATTGACCATCAACACTTGATGCTCCTTTTTGATCTCGACCTCCGCTGATTTCAGCATCGAGTACAACTCAGGAATGGACTTCTCCATCCCCTGCATGTTGTAGTTCATCACAAAGCTCTTGTAGCTAGGTGGAAGCGACTGGAGGATTCTGTCAATGACCGAGACATCCGGGAGATTAACTCCCAGCTGACTCAAGCGGTTGTGCAACCCAGACATTTTGAGTATGTGCTCACTGACAGAACTATTCTCCTCCATCTTACAGCTGAAGAACTTGTCGGAGACTTCATATCTCTCAACCTGGGCATGAGCTTGGAAAACCAGTTTCAGCTCTTGGAACATCTCATATGCTCCGTGTTGCTCAAAATGCTTCTGGAGCCCCGGTTCTAAACTGTAAAGCATGCCGCACTGAACAAGGGAGTAATCATCGTAGCGTGACTGCCAAGCATTCAAAACGTCTTGGTCTGCTGGGAAAATGGGTGGGTCACCTAGCGGTGCATCAAGGACATACAATCTTTTGGAAGCTATGAGGATGATCCTCAAGCCACGGACCCAGTCCGCATAGTTGCTTCCATCATCTTTCAGCTTGGTTTTCTCTAGGAACACGTTGAAGTTGAGGGTGACATTAGCGTTGGCCATTGGATCTACAATATAGATTGTAAAGACAATTTTAGACTAAGTTCATGATAATTAAGTTCACATAATCAAATTATTTAATGAACTCCCACTTACATAGACATCTCTCTAGTCATCCAAGTGATACATGATCCATGTCAACTAGCCCGTGTCTGATCATCACGTGAGACGGACTAGTCATCCATGGTGAACATCTCCATGTTGATCACATATTCTATACGACTCATGTTCGACCTTTCGATCTTCTGTGTTCCGAGGCCATGTCTGTACATGCTAGGCTCGTCAAGTCAACCTAAGTGTTTCGCATGTGTAAATATGCCTTACACCCGTTGTATGCGAACGTTAGAACCTATCACACCCGATCATCACGTGGTGCTTTGGAACAACAATCCTTAGCAACGGTGCACAATTAGGGTGAACACCTTTCTTGAAATTTTATTGAGAGATCATCTTATTTGCTACTGTCGTTCTAAGAAAATAAGATGTAAACATGATAAACATCACATGCAATCAATATAGTGACATGATATGGCCAATATCATCTTGCTCCTGTGATCTCCATCTTTGGGGCACCATGATCATCACTATCACTGGCACGACACCATGATCTCCATCATCGTGTCTTCATGAATTTGTCTCGGCAACTATTACTTCTACTGCTATGGCTAACATTTAGCAATAAAGTAAAATAATTACATGGCGTTTATGATTGACATGCATGTCATACAATAAAATAAGACAACTCCTATGGCTCCTGCCGGTTGTCATACTCATCGACATGCAAGTCGTGAATTCTATTACAAGAACATGATCAATCTCATACATCACAATGCATCACATCACATCCTTTTGGCCATATCACATCACAAGGCATATGCTAAAAAAACAAGTTAGACGTCCTCTAATTTGTAGTTGCAAGTTTTTACGTGGCTGCTATAGGTTTCTAGCAAGAACGTTTCTTACCTACGCCAAAACCACAACGTGATATGCCAATTTCTATTTACCCTTCATAAGGAACCTTTTCATCGAATCCAATCCGACTAAGGTGGGAGAGACAGACACCCGCTAGCCACCTTAAGCAACAAGTGCATGTCAGGCGGTGAAACCGGTCTCACGTAAGCGTACGTGTAAAGTTGGTCTGAGCCGCTTCATCCCACAATACCGCCGACTCAAGATAGACTAGTAGTGGTAAGCAAATTAACAAGATCGACGCCCACAACAACTTTGTGTTCTACTCGTGCATAGATTCTACGCATAGACCTAGCTCATGATGCCACTGTTGGGAGACGTAGTAGTAAATCAAAAAAAATCCTATGTGTTCAGCAAGATCTATCTATGGAGAAACCAACAACGAGCAAGGGGAGAGTGGATATTCATACCTTTGAAGATTGCTAAGCGTGAGCATTACAAGAACGCGGTTGGTGGAGTTGTACTCGTAGCGATTCAGATCGCGGTGGACCCCGATCTTAGCGCCGAACAACGGCGCCTCCGCGTTCAACACACGTGCAGCCGGGTGACGTCTCCTACACCTTGATCCAGCAAGGAGGAAGGAGAGGTTGAGGGAGAGCTTAGGCAGTACGACGGCATGGTGACGGTGAAGCTGCATGGTCTCTGGCAGGGCTTCGCCAAGCACTACGGAGAACGAGGAGAGGGAGGAGTAGGGCTGCGCCATGGGAGGAAGAGATGCGTGTCTCAAACAGCCCCAAGGGCACCACTATATATAGGTGGAAGAGGAGGATAGAGGGTTGCACCCTAGGGTTCCAACTCTAGGGGCCGGCGACAGCCCTAGATGGGACTTGGGCGGCGGCCAAGGGAGGGAGAGGTGGTGCGGCAGTCCTAGCAGCCTTAGGGTGGGCCTAGGGCCCATCTAGTCCTAGGGTTTGCCCCCCTCTCTCCTTGTTGCACCTTGGGCTAGGTGGGAGGGGTGTACCAGCCCACCTAGGGGCTGGTTCCCTCCACCTTCGGCCCATGCAGCCCTCTGGCGCCCGTGGGCCCCTCCCGGTGGACCCCCGGAACCCTTCCGGTGGTCCCGGTACATTACCGATGACGCCCGAAACATTTTCGGTAACCAAAACCTCACTTCCTATATATCAATCTTTGTCTCCGGACCATTCCGGAACTCCTCGTGGCATCCGGGAACTCATCCAGGACTCCAAACTACCTTCGGTAACCACATCCACTATTTCCCTATAACCCTAGCGTCATCGAACCTTAAGTGTGTAGACCCTACGGGTTCGGGAGACACGTAGACATGACCGAGACACCTCTCCATTCAATAACCAACAGCGGGATCTGGATACCCATGTTGTCTCCCACATGCTCCACGATGATCTCATCGGATGAACCACGATGTCGGGGATTTAGTCAATCCCGTATACAATTCCCTTTGTCTACCGGTATGATACTTGCCCGAGATTCGATCGTCGGTATCCCTATACCTTGACCAATCTCGTTACCGGCAAGTCTCTTTACTCGTTCCATAATACATCATCCCGTGGATAACTCCTTAGTCACATTGAGCTCATTATGATGATGTCTTACCAAGTGGGCCCAGAGATACCTCTCCGTCATACGGAGTGACAAATCCCAGTCTCGATTCGTGCCAACCCAACAGACACTTTCGGAGATACCTGTAGTGCACCTTTATAGCCACCCAGTTATGTTGTGACGTTTGGCACACCCAAAGCATTCCTATGGTATCCGGGAGTTGCCCAATCTCATGGTCTAAGGAAATGATACTTGACATTGGAAAAGCCTTAGCAGACGAACTACACGACCTTGTGCTATGCTTAGGATTGGGTCTTGTCCATCACATCATTATCCTAATGATGTGATCCCGTTGTCAATGACATCCAATGTCAATGGTTATGAAACCATGACCATCTATTGGTCAACGAGCTAGCGAACTAGAGGCTCACTAGATACATGTTGTGGTCTATGTATTCACACATGCATTACGGTTTTCGGTTAATACAATTACAGCATGAATAATAGACAATTATCATGAACAAGGAAATACAA
Organism: Hordeum marinum; assembly: GCA_022496015.1. Classification (NCBI taxonomy): domain Eukaryota; kingdom Viridiplantae; phylum Streptophyta; class Magnoliopsida; order Poales; family Poaceae; genus Hordeum; species Hordeum marinum. The sequence goes on from CM039672.1 coordinate 221,616,933, forward strand.
TAATAACCATTTTATTATTGCCTCTAGGGCATATTTCCAACAGAATGTGTATCTGGGTCATCGTCGATTTCTTCAGAGCAGGCATCCTGTAAGAAAGAAAGGCAAGCATTTCAAAGGTGAGGCAGATCACCAGAAGAAGCCTCGCCACCGTACGGGTGATGAAATACTTGACATGATCAAGGATTTAAAAGTAATCTTTGGCAAGGGTCCTGGTGCACAATCTATTCCAAATGATGCTGACAAATTCGCACCCATGTAGAAGAAGAAATCTATATTTTGGGACCTACCGTACTGGAAAGTCCTCGAGGTCCACTCTGCAATCGATGTGATGCATGTGACGAAGAATCTTTGTGTGAACCTGCTAGGCTTCTTGGGTGTGTATGGGGAGACAAAATATACATCGGAGGCATGGGAGGACCAGCAACGTATGCACGGAAAAGACGGCATGGATCCAAAGCAGTTCCAGGGTCATGCCAGCTACGCTCTTACCAAAGAAGAGAAGGAAATCTTCTTCGAATGCCTGCTCAGTATGACTGTCCCGTATCGCTTCTAGTCGAATATAAAGGGAATAATAAATATGGTAGAGAAAAAGTTCCAGAACCCAAAGTCTCATGATTGCCACGTGATTATGACGCAACTGCTTCCGGTTGCATTGAGGGGGCTTCTTCCCGAAAACGTTCGATTTGCCATTGTGAAGCTATGTGCATTCCTGAATGCAATCTCTCAGAAGGTAATCGATCCAGAAATCCTACCAAGGTTAGGGAATGATTTGGTGCAATGTCTTGTCAGTTTCGAGTTGGTGTTCCCACCATCCTTCTTCAATATCATGACGCGTGTCCTAGTTTAGCTAGTCGAGGAGATTGCCATTCTACACAATATGTTCCCCTTTGAGAGGTTCATGGGAGTCTTAAAGAAATATGTTCATAATCATGTTAGGCCAGAAGGAACATCTCCATGGGCCATGAAATAGAGAAGGTCATTGAGTTTTGTGTTGACTTTATTCCTGACATTGAGCCAATAGGTGTTCCTGAATCGCGGCATGAGGGCAGACTGGGTGGAAAAGGCACGCTGGAAAGAATTCACTAATATGCCGGGACAGGCATTCTTTGGCGCAAGCACACTACACAGTTCTACAAAGTTCCGCCTTGGTGGCTCCATATATCGAGCAACACAAGAATATTCTATGCTCCAAACACCCGGAGAAGTCTGACGACTGGATTACACATGAACAAACGGTGACTTTTGCCGATTGGTTGCAGACAAGTCTCATGCATGACGACACTATTGAAGATGGCCTGTACTTGTTGTCCAAGTTACCATCTTTGACTATATTGACTTTCAAAGGGTACTAGATAAATGGGAATACATTTTACACGATCTCCCAAGATAAAAAGAGCGCCAACCAAAACAGTGGTGTCTGCTTTGATGCGGCAAACAACAATGGGCCAAAGGACACATACTATGGTTACATAGAGGACATATGGGAACTTGACTATGGACTTGATTTGAAGGTCCCTTTGTTTAGGTGCAAATGGGTCAATCTGACAGGAGACAGGGTCAAGGAAGACCCGCAGTACAAAATGACAACAGTGGATCTCAACAATCTTGGGTACGTAGACGAACCATTCGTCCTAGCCAATGATGTGGCGCAGGTTTTTATGTGAAGGACATGTCTACCAAGCCGAGAAAAAGAAAAGATAAGGAAGCAAATACATCATGCGATGAGCCAAAGCGCCACATAGTTCTTTCAGGGAAAAGAAACATTGTGGGAGTGCAGGACAAGACAGACATGTCAGAAGATTATGAAAAGTTTCATGAAATTGCTCCCTTCACAGTGAATGTTGACCCGAGCATTAAGTTAAACGATGAAGATTGCCCATGGTTACGATGCAAAGGGACACACGCGAAGAAAAAGTTTTACACCCAAAGATCCCACTCTGGGATGTGACCGGCTTCTCTAGTTAGTTTTCGGGCTTATATATCTAGAAAGTCCCACTTTGGACAAACCGAAGGGAATCTTTGTAATATTAGTGTGCTTATGTGTTTTGTGCGTTCAGTATGCACCATTTGAAGGGAGGCCATAAATTTTCAACCCTTTCCGACTTCATTTGCTATTTTTATGCATTTACTGATTTTTTGAGCTAAATGACCCTGAAATTGATAAGCACTACAAATGAACTCTGAAAAGGTTGAAAGTTGGCATCGTATCATCATTTCACCCACATAGCATGTGCTAAAAAGTTGAGAGGGTTACGGCAAAAAATGGATGCACTTCGTGTACAAAATGGACAATCTCTTTCGAAGTATCAGGGTTTAAGACGAAAGCTCGCCTGTTACAAAGGCATTTCATTTTTTAACTTATTTCAAATCCAGACTTTTTGTGCGTTCAGTATGTACCATTCGAAGGGAGGCCATCAATTTTCAACCCTTTCTGACTTCATTTGCTATTTTTCATGCATTTACTCATTTTTGAGCTAAATGACCCTGAAATTAATAAGCACTACAAATGAACTCTAAAAAGGTAGAAAGTTGGCATGGTATCATCATTTCACCCACATAGCATGTGCTAAAAAGTTGAGAGGGTTACGGCAAAAACTGGATGCACTTCGTGTATAAAATGGAGAATCTCTTTCGAAGTATCACGGGTTAAGACGAAAACTCGCCTCTTACAAAGGCATTTCATTTTTTTTTACTTATTTCAACTCCAGTTTTTTGTGCATTAAGTATGCACCATTCGAAGGGAGGCCATCAATTTTCAACCCTGTTTGACTTCATTTGCTATTTTTCATGCATTTACTATTTTTTCGAGCTAAATGACCCTGAAATTGATAAGCACTACAAATGAACTCTAAAAATGTTCAAAGTTGGCATGGTATCATAATTTCACCCACATAGCATGTGCTAAAAAGTTTAGAGGGTTACGGCAAAAACTGGATGCACTTCATGTACAAAATGGACAATCTCTTTCGAAGTATCAGGGTTTGAAACGAAAATTCGCCTGTTACAAAGGCATTTCATTTTCTAAATAACCTAAGAATTACCAAATTGGATATAATGATAAAACACAATAATATTAAACAATATAAAAAAGAATCACTAGAAAATCTATTTTTATAGTAAAGTTATTCATAAACTAGTGATTGACACAAATTTCAAATAATTCAAATTTAAACTATTCGAATTCAAAAAATACTGTCACTAACAGAAAGTTTAAATTTTTTTTGACCTAACAAAAAAAAATTCATTCATTAACTCTCAATAAAGCACAAAAAACTCAGAAAATAAAGAAAATAAATAAAGCAAAAAACAAAACAAAAATGAAAAAAAAAAAAAACAGGCCACCTACTGGGCCGCCACGGCCTGCATACGACTAGAAACCCAACCTGGGCCAAGATGCAGGCCTACAAGGCCTAGTAGGCCCAACAAGGCCGCACAGGTTCAATAGGCCCACATAGGCCTGCTTAGAGAGGAGCTCGAGGGAGCAGCCGTAGCAGGGCTTATAAACCAGTGCGGCTGCCCCTTGCTTGGCGAGGTGGGACTAAACTTCCACCATAGTGCGCCGTGCCAGGAACAGGTCGTTAGTCGCCGTTGGTGGCTCCAACCGCGACTAAAGACCCCCCCCCCTTAGTCGCGGTTGGAGCCACCAACCGCGACTAAAGGTGAATTTCACCAACCGAAGCGGCGGGAAGTGAAACCCTTTAGTCGTGGTTGGTGGCTCCAACCGCGACTAAAGGGGGTCTTTAGTCGCGGTTGGAGCCACCAACTGCGACTAAAGGTCCTCCTATATAAGTAGGAGTTGAAATTTTTTCACTTTCCCTCTGCTTCTTCGTCTCTCTTCGACCACTACGTACAGAGGAGATCGCCGCCGCCCCGGACGCAACACCTGCCCCAACGCCGTCGCCGCCCCAATGCGTTGCCCACACCGTCACCGCCCCCAAGGCACCACCCACATTGTTGCCGCGCCCGATGCGCTGCCCCCCATCTCCGCCCCCGTCGCGCGCCACCTCCTCCTTGAGCTCGCGCTCCGTCGCCGTCGTAGTCGCAGTTGCCATCGCCGACGACTCGCCTTGCCTCGCATCCTGTCACCCCTGCCGCCATGGCCGCCCTCCCATCGATCGAGCCCGCACACACACACACATATGCATGAACACACACACACATTTTCTTATTTTCTGTTTTTTTAGTTTTTTATACTTTTAGTTATTGAAATGTTAGATGAATTAGATATATAAATTTTAGATGAATGTTTTTTTGTTTTTTACACTTTTAGTTATAGAAATGTTAGATGAATTTTAGATATATAAATGTTAATTAGATGAATTTTGATTTTTTGATAATTAGTGTTTAATTAATATATATGTTTAATTAGTATATATGCTTAATTAGATTTTTTTGCTTAATTGGAAGTATATAATGTCCCTAACCTATTAAAATGTTGCTTAGAAGTATATAATGTTGCTTAATCAGATTTTTTTTGAGAATGGAATATTATTAGGGTAGTTATAACCTAGGAATTATTTTCATAAGAATATTTTCTCGGAGTCAACGATGCCCGGTCCGCATCCTCGTCGTCGACTCGTTCGTGATGACGTCATGCTTCAAAGGGGCAATGTTCGGGACTGGGCCCGCCGGGATGGCACTAGGAGGAGCTACCTTCAGGGGTGCGCAGCTTGGTGAGGAACCCTGGTACCGTCGTCGACCCGGAGCTTCTTTGGTGGCCTTCGTGTGGGCCACTTTCAGTGCGGAGGCAGCCGGCCCCGCCGGAGGGGGTACATCATCGTGTGAGGGAGCAGGACGAGCACGTCTGTCGGTACATGGATGCTTTGGACGTCAGGTTCTTCAGGGATCTCACCCGAGCTATGATCCTGTCATAGTTCCTTCTCTTTGGGTGTCCACCGCCTCTCGCACGAGACGTCAACTAGATCTGTAGTAGTGATATTATATAATCAATAATATTCGAGATGTATTACTAATAATATTCGACATGTATTCGGGATTATATTCGATAATATTCGAGACAATTTATTCGAGATTATATTCGATGATGCATATTATGTACTATGATTAACTTTTCCTTATTGATTGCAAGCATTCTAATTTGAATACTAAATTGTTTTATCTTTCTTCTAGGTTAGTTAAAAAAGCTATGGACAATACCGGCAGAGAAGGAGAAAAGGCTCTGTTCAACATCATACGCTCCACGAGCCCAGAGCATGAACATGAAGAGGATGACGGCTCGTAATATCTGAACAATTTCGGTGAGGGTTGTATGTTTGATGAAGATGAGAGAATAGGTGAATTCGACAACGATGTTGACGAAGAAAATGTTCTTGAAATAACAAAGACTGGCGAGGTATATTTATTATATAAGCCATCTGGTGATCATTACATGTCTTAATTGAGTTGTATATGTATTAACGAATCAATCTTTCTTATTTTAGGCCTCCGGATCGAGCAAATCTTCTACAAGCGATAGGGTAGTTCGAGGCCCGGCCAAAAAGTTGGACCCTGGCGTAAAGTTCAACATCGATTCCATCAATACATCAACTGGCGAACTGCTTGAACCTAAGAAAAATGCGGCAAAGTTCAAGAATCAATGTGTAGTTATTGTCAGGGACCAAATCCCGATCTCCGCACAAGAATGGAAAAAGGCAGCAAAGGGAGATCGAGAAGGAGTTACTTTTTTCGATGAAAGAGCAAAAGATGTGCTTTGGACCGAGCTGATGTCACATTTCACACTACTAGATAATTTGACAGATGCAGATCTAAATAAAGACAAAAACTATGCTCTTAAAAAGATGGTGATCGCATGCAACACCTTCAAGAAAAATACATGGGTTGCGTACGTCAAAGCAAACAAGGCGACGCCAAAATTTGAGGAAGCACTGGTGAAGGCAAATGATCACTGGGACGATTTCGTGAAGTTCAAGGAATCGGAACTAGCTAAGGAACGGTCAAGAAATAACAACATTAATGTTGCGAAAAAGCAGTGGCACCATACTTTGGGGCCAGGTGGCTACCAAATGGCCCTGCCTAAGTGGGATCAATCTGAAAAAGATATGATTAGTGCAGGGGTCACTCCAGTTATAGTGACCTGGCCCTCGAGGTGCAGGACATGGTTTTATGTGCATGGGGGGAAGTTGGACCCAAAGATAGGGGCTGTTATGGTGAAGGCAAGTCTTAAAAAAAATGACTGACGAAATTCTGATGAAAATCGAAGAAGCTTGAACAGGGGTGTTCCTGCCCAACAGAGAGGGCGACGAGCTTACGCGCTCCCTGAAGAATCCTGGACACCCAGGAAGAACACGAGGCAAAGGCGTTGTTCCATGGTTTGAGGGGTTTGCGGGTTGGAACGATGACTACAGAAGTCGTGCGAGAAAGAAGATGCGGGAGGAGAAGAAGAAGGAGGAGGAAGCACTCTGCCATGAAGGCCTCAAATCAAAGCACCTGGATTTGGAATCCAGAGTCAGACGGCAGCAGGAGCAGATTGACTCACTGAGCCAGGAAAGGGCGTCTCAACGGTAGCCTGAGCAGATCGATCCAGCATTGGATACCACCATCCCATCTATGCCGAGAAGCAGCGTGGGTTCCGCCCCGGCCGATATCGATGACGATGCACTGCTAGCTAGGTACCCTGTGGATGATATCGAAGACAGGACTAACTGTGAGCTACACATGAAAGTGAAGAACTTATCCATGAAGGTGGCGAATGACTATGCTTTAGCAAATCCCCCAGAAGCAACCTTCCATTGCAATCCCATTCCAGCTGGCTATGCTCGTGTCGGGGTTGATGAAGTGATGTCAGCATATCACGAGCTACAACTTGACATTCCTGGAGGTGACGAGGAGAGAAGACTGGGAGAGGCCATACATCGTATCATTATATGGAAAAAAGGATTGCATCGTCTTTCCAAGGCCACCGACTCCTCCTCCTCCAAGTCAGCCGTCGCGTCAGTCGACTCCTCCTCCTCCTCCAAGTCCGGCACCGCGTCAGCCGACTCCTCCTCCAAGTCTGGCATGACGTCAACCAACTCCTCCTCCTCCAAGTCCGGCACCGTGGTAGACTCCTCCTCCTCTAGGTCCGGCACGGTGTCAGCGTGCTCCGTCGACTCAGCGTGCTCCGTCGCCTAAGCAACAACGGAAGAGAGAGGTCACATCTATGACGACTAGCGGTACAACAAGCAAGAAATTCAAATATGGTCCAAGCCTCAAGCCTCTTCTGAAGTTGCCTTACCACCTGATCGACGAGGAACTCGACATCGCAGTGGATGCCAATTTGAAGGCCCATTTTGGACCAAAACTGCCCCAGCCGCCAAAGGAGAAAGTACCTGAGCATGTCTCACAACACTTCATTGATATGGCTTGACCGGCTCAGAAGGACAGCGACTATGTGCGGTCTATCAAGTAGTCATATCTTGCAGGACAAAAGGAGTCGAGCTCGAGCTCGAGCCAAGGAGTTGGCAAAAAAGCGGGAAAACTATCCCCCAGCTGGGAGAACAGGCAGTGCAATCCATCCCCCCACTCATTGTACAAACACATGTGAGTACCGCCAATTGGCCAGAAGTAACCGAAGAACATATTAGGATGGCTAAAGAGGCCGGTGTCAGTGTTGAACAACTCATAGGCCTTGAGGAAATCCCCCGACTTAAAGAGTCAGAAGTAAAATATCAATATGCCCTTGGCAAACCTCTGGTCAAGCGTGAAGATGTCAAGCTTCTACCAATGAGAATGTACGATTTGCATACGTGGTACATGCAAACAACAGCAAATACAAATGAAGAGTCCCTCATGGTGAGAGTCAAGAAGAGGCATTACTTCCATAAAAAGATGTGTGGATTCATTATGCAGAGTTGTTTCAGTTATTCAATCAAGAGAACTCGACAAATCTTTAGTCAGTTGTTATTGTCTGTAAGTGATTTCTTTCTATAATTTAAGTCTCTAGCTAGTTGTGCTCTCGTTCATTACCTGGAATTATCCTCACTATATTCGTTTCCGTGGTATTGTATAGAATGAAGATGTATGAAATGAAACAAGCTAGATGCTATGGCATTGGGTTCATTGACCCAAATATGATTAATCAAAAGATATGGGAAACTTCATATACGAGAAAAGACACAAAGAAAGCCATGCTAGATTTTTTGAAGCATCTAAACACCGAACAAGAAATACTACTTCCTTACAACTTCGGGTGAGTGTTACAATATATATATATATCTTGTACTACAAATTCTATTTTTTGCTTACTAGATGTTAATAAGTGTTGTTGATGAGTTATGCAGTTATCACTAGATCTTGTTAATCATTGAAGTTGACAAGGGAAAAGTTCAAGTACTCGACTCGCTATTAAAGGATCCATTCGAATACGCAATCGTGAGGGGGCTGCTTGACAGGTAATTTCAATCATTATCGCACTATGTCGGCCTATTTAATTACTTCATTTCCTGATATCAACTAGTTAATAACTTATTTATTAATTTTCTTTACCGGCCGGCAGGGCTTGGGCCAGGCTCATCAAACAGGTCCCAAGCGACTCGGCACAACAACTGAAATGGGTGCGACCCAAGGTAATTAAGTACTACTAGCTAGCTAGCTACATCCGTGCATCTCTTTAATTCTAGTTTCAATACCATTATCCTGCTTAATTAATTATTACCTGATTGAATTTTATTCTCGTAAAGTGCATGAGGCAGGAGCAGGGGAATAGTTTATGCGCATACTACGTTTGCAAGAACATTCGCATGATAACGTCTGAAAGGAGAAAAAACAAAAGAAATCTTTGGGTACATTTACCAGAACACTATCCATAATTTTTTATCATGATCTAGCTAATATGTATACACACAAATAATATATTCATCTTGATCTCCATCTTGTAGTTGATGGAGATGCGGGGCCAGCTCATAACAAAGGCTCGGGTACGAGCAATTCAAGAGGAATTAGTTGGATTTCTGGTCGACCAGGTCATAGATCCCAAAGAAGAATACCATTACAAGATCAAGAACAAGACAAAGCAATGCATGTGCATATATGTGTAATGATCCTCAAATTATAGGAGAAATTGTATATATATATATATATATATATGTATGTATGTGAATGGTCGTCGTACGAGCAATTCGATGAGATATATATATATATATGATCGGTTCTATGAGAAATTATATTTATATTTATATATATGCGCATGCACAACGTGTGTACATTATGTACGTAGTAGCGTAATATATGTTTGAAATGAAAATTAATTAAATGGAAAATACAAAACTGAAAGAAAAATTAAACCACAATTATTTCATAAACCCCTAAAGAACTAAAAGGAAAAATAAAACTAAACTAAAAAAACTAAATACTTTTAGTCCCGGTTGGTGTTACCAACCGGGACTAAAGGTCCCCCAGCCCACGGCACCGTCGGATGCCACGTGGAGGGCCTTTGGTGTCGGGCCATGTTGAACTGGCACTAAAGGGGGATAAGCTTTAGTCCTCACCCTTTAGTGTCGATTCGAGAACCGGCACTAAAGACCCTTATGACCCGCGACTATAGGCCTGTTCTGCACTAGTGTTTCTCCCATGATCTCAGAAGAAGACGTCAAGAATGGTCAACCTCTAGTAGAGCTCACGGAGATCTTCATCTACATTCATCATGAACTCATCGGCTCCATCAATCACCACCTCAAAGTTGGAGTGTTGAATGCTTGAGCTTGCTTTGTAAAAAGAATTGATGTGCGCCCATGCATCTTTAGCAATGGTGAAGGGACGCAAGTGGGGAAGCTCTTCGGGTGGCATGAATTCTTAAAGAATGAACTATGCCGAGGCATTAAGTTGATTGTCCACTCCTTCTCTTGGCATCATGTTGTTTGGATCATGAGGGTAGAGGACTTGCTCCATTGCCCTCCATAGTTGCATTGAGTAGTGATTCAAATGAGACTTAATAAGAAAAAACCCAATTAGGAAAGTTAGACAAATCAATTTTGGGTGGTTGCTTACTAGTGTTGATATGGGGTGAGTGGATGGGGCCACCATAGGTTATGGGAGGAGAAACCACGACATGAGTTCCCGACCCATTATTCCCTTAAGGAGACTTAGGGTTCAAGGAGCTAGCCAACTCCTTGGCGGAGTTAACTTCTGTCTCCGCCAAGAGTGATTTAACTATTTCTGATGGAGCGGTTGGAGGTTTGAAACTCGCAAGGAATTTATTTAACGTGTCCTTGACCTCGTCAACCACAGACAATTTGAGAGAAGTCATAGACTAATTCAAATCACCACGGGTGATTACGGTCTCAAACGCGGCCGCGGAGTTTTCCCTATCAGCAACCATACTCTTTAGACAGTTAAGCCTTTAAAAGAGGTGAGGCTCTAATACCAATCGAAATGATCAATATGGTTGACTAGAGGGGAGGGGTGAATATGCAAATAACATTTTTTTAGGTTTTCTTAACAAATTAGGCTAAGCAACAAAAAGGTTGTCTAGAAATGAAACTAGGTGAGCAACCTATATGATGCTATCAACAACAACGATACAAGTAAGCAAAGAATACAGCACAAATAAAGCTTGCACAAAGTAACGGTAGAAGTAAACACAAGTAGAACTGGTGAAGATGAGGATGTGTTACCTAAGTTCCTTCCCTTTGAGGGAAAGTATGTCTCCGTTGGAGCGGCGTGGAGGCACAATGTAACCCAAGAAGCCACCAGGGCCGCCATATTCTCCTCATGCCCTTGCACAATCCAAGATGTCATGATTCCACTAGTGGTGTCCTTGAAGGCAGCAACCAAACCTTTATAAACAAGGTTGAGGCTATATTCACAACCAAATTGGAGGCTCCCAACAGCACCATGAAGCTTCATCACAATGGATTGTGGCTCTGAAGTGACCTCAACCGTCTAGGATGCTCAAACACCCAAGAGTAACAATATTTGCAAGGGATTAGTGGAGGGAATCAATTTTTTCTTGGTGGAAGTGTAGATCAAGGGCTTCTCAAGCAAACCCTGAGTATCAACAAGTTTGCTTTGCTAGGGAGAGAGATCGGGCAAAAATGGAGCTTTGAGCAACAATGGAGTTTGGGGAAGGAAGAGGTAAGTATTATTGGGGAAGAAGACCCCCTATTTATAGTGGGATGAAATCCAACCGTTATCCACCTCTCAACCTGCACACAAGCAGTACTACCGCTCAGGGGAATTGTACTACCTCTTGGGTGGTAGTGCCCGATGAGCAGTGCAATGGCACAAGACCATGATGCGGTACTGCCGCTGGAGTGGTACTACCGCTCGCCCCAACGGTACTACCGCTGGGGTTGCAGGCCGAGGGCCCACAGAGGCAGAGCAGAGCAGGGGATGAGGGGCAGTACCACAAAAGAGGTACTACCACTCCATAGAGCAGTACTACGGCTTACAAGCCATAATGCCATGCACCCACCGCCGCTCTACCTCCATTAAGAGTGCATTGGACCTAGAAGGAAGCGATAGTGGAGCGATAGTGAGCGGGTCGTACTACCGCTTATAAGCGGTACTACTGCTCGTACTACTGTTCTACTACCACGCAACCCGACAAGAAAAGTCGAGCCCCCAAACGCAATAGTAGTACATGTGGTACTAAAGGTACTGTCGTTTAGAAGCGATACTACCGCTGCCCAGAGAGGTACTACCGCTTGGGGCCTTCCAAGCCAATGCAAAGACAACATAGGAGCAACTCCATCGAAGCGGGAAAGGAACAAGGGTGCAAATGAAAATGTGTATGTGTTGATTCCACCCAGACCTTTCCAACCCGGACACCCTCTTAATTGTACGGTTTTCCTACGATTCAAATCAACCGAAAAAGAAATGCATGAAACAATCGTCTTCACTTATGAACTCCGAGGGGCTTGAATCGTCTTGTGCCATATGATAGATTGTCTGAAATGCTAAATGCTCAAGATTAGTCCACAAATGCATTGTTGTCAATCACCAAAACCACTAAGGGAGAAATATTCCCTAACAAGGTTAGTTAGTTAGATTAGGATTCCTCCATTAGTATAGTTGGTTAGAGTAGTTGGTTTGAGAGACAGGGTTTTAGATTTGTGCTTGAATGATTCACCCTATTCTTTTGGTTGGTAAATCGTAATGACAGATATAGGGTTTTTGTATTGGATTTGTGCTTGAATGTAACAGAGATCAAAATGAGATATAGAGTTTTTGTATTAGATTCGTGCTAGCTACCCGAATTGATATCCCCTCAGCAACTATATAAACAAGCAGTTAGAAATATTTGGAATTGGATTGTTACAATTGATTTCATTAATTCACATGGCTAGCTTTGTCATAGTCATCTTCATTTGCACTCATTTTGGACATATATTTCTATATCATGCTTTAGCTGATCATGAATTCGAGCATTTATCTTATGTGGATTTGGCTATAACTGAAAACCCCGCTTAAGTGGTAGTTTGCTTTAATTATAAAGTTCTCCACCAAATATTGTTTTATTAGATTTGTTGTGAAATATGTGCACGTGTGTATGCCCAAAAACAATGCATTAATTTATATTTACCTATCAGTTTATTTAAATTGCACTTTTTCAGCATAGTTTGGAGCTTTGCTCATTATCAAACATCACAATGTTTAGGTAACTTTAATTTTTTTACTTTTGTAGGTTTCCTCTGATTATAAAATTGTCCACCATATATAGTTTTATTAGCTTTGTTTGTGAAATTTGTGTAGATGCCTATGCAAAATGCAAAAAGGTTAATATTATGGATAATATGATCAATGTGAGTTATGTGTATATTTGAATTTTCTATTGGTTTCCTATAATTACTAGTAATGGATTTACTTTTATATTGCAGGAACAGGATCCTGTGGGCAACCAAAGGAAGCTGGTCATGATGGGTTCAAAGACCAATATGATCCTGACTTTGTTGGCGACGACGTGTATGAGGTAAGACCCAATTGAAATTTTGTTTGTTCATTAAGTTCATGTGACATGTTTTACTATATGGATGCAATTCATTTTTGTGTGCAGTATAACTCTGGAGATGATGTGGATGACAAGAACATTGAGTCCTTCATAGCGAAGGAAGTCAAAAAGATCAAGGACCAGGGAACGGCTGCCTACTTCAAGAGAAAGAAGTTTCGGTGCCACTGTACCACTAAGGCAAAGCCCAAGGACGGGCTCTTTGAGCACCTTGTGTCGCATGCACGGGATGCATCAAGGAGTGGGGAGGATCACAAGATCAGGGTGCAACATGCAGCTCTCCTGAAGTCTATGTCTCCAATTTAGTAGCCCTCCGTGATCTTGATCATCTGATGATTCACTTTTGTTCCAGTGCATGTGGTTGTGAACTATTAGAAGATTGTATATTATTGTAATGTAGTATGTGAAATGTTGGAGTTTATTTGTGGTGTGTATTATCTTGTGTTTAGATTATATAATGAAGCATCATATTAAAAAATTCTTTGATTCTTGTAGTGAAAAAAAGGAGTGTAAAAAATAATATTAAAGGAGTCAAGCAAATGCATGAAATAAATATAGAAGATCAATAAAATAGTAGTTAAATGGGTGTGTGAGAAAAAAACATCTGAATTAAGAAATCGAGTTTTCCATGTCCTCCCTTGTCATCTAGTGTGCAAATATAGGGTCCATGGCCAATATGGGATTTGTCATGGTTTTGTCACGGTAGATGTCCTAGGACTTAGGTTCAACGCCATCGCTAAGGCGGTGGACTAAAATGGGTTGTCGGGATGAGAGACATGAGTTTACCCAGGTTCGGCCCCTCGGAAAGAGATAAAAGCCTACGTCTTGCTTTGTGTCGTATTGATTGTGTATCGATTACAAGGGAGCGGATTCGCTTGACCTAGCTATCGACCAATTGTTTCCTCTCCTAAGTCGCCATAGGGACTCTCCTTTATATAGGTAGGTCGAGGCCCCAAGGTTACAAGAGTCCAGACCAACTTACACAAGGTATTCGATCTTGTCTCTAAGCCGCCCTGCCTTCCTAGGCAAGATGTCTCCCGGGCGACTCACGAGCCCGTGTCTGGCGCCATCTTCCCACTCTCGGCCTCCATCTTGGCCCATCTGGTGAGTCACCATGCAATCTTGTCTTCAATCCTCAGGCCCAATTAAAGTCCTGGGAGGGTCTCTCCATGGGGTCATATCCCCAACGTTAGGCCCCAGATTGATTTGAGCCCGTTCATGTCAATCTTCAGACCATTTGACGACGAGTCTCACGAACTTTATTCACCTAAAAATAAGACTTTTAACCCGCCATGATGTCATGTTGGATATGCTCCAAAAAGATTCCATGACGTCACAATAGATCATCTCGTTAAATGGTCGACCCGAATACCGAGGCGTCTCTTTTGGTCAAATCATCATTACGCCTGCTCGATTCCCGCTCGGACCGTTGTTGTCCCATCTCATAAATAGGCGAGGGAGGGGGTCCCATTTCCTTTCTTCTCACCGCCGCCGCCATCTCTTCTTCTTATTCCTCCAGTGCTCGTGGAACTAAAGCTCCGCCGTCATCGCCGGTCCTTCCTCGTCTTCTCCGACAAGGCTGCTGCATCACCCTGTTTGAACCAGAGCTTACTGACGCTTTAGTCATCTTCTCCGCACCCATCTGGTTGGTTTATTCCTCCTCTCATAGATCCACATTACCTCGTCACGGTTCCTCCATGTTCACCGCCGATCGTCAGAGTATTCATGGTAGATTTAGTAAATAGAGCATCTTTCGGGGCCCAAAATGTCATCCATGTGTTGCGGTGCTTTGTTTTAACATGAATCTCCCACTCCATCGTAGATCGATATTGAGTAGAAGCTCACACATGAAACTTCTTGCTCTTCTGCTACCTATTTTAGATTTAGAATATTTCTCATTTTATCTCCGCCCATAGATCTTGTAATTATTGCTGTAGTTGATAGAATCTGTTTGCCAACACTTAGCAAAATTTTCAGCAGCAGCCGTATTTTCAACCCGCCATTGCGCTGCCGGCTTACCCAGCAGCCACCTTTCCTCGCCTTGGTCTCACAACAAACGACGTCTTAAAATGTTAGCGTAACCCGCCGAACACCAGTGCCGACTTAGCTTTATCTTTTTGTATTGCTAGGTTTCCTTAACCCGCCGTCATGGAGAAGGCTCCCACCTCATGTGAGTGGGTCCACTCCTGGGTTACCGAAGCGTCTTTAAAGGAATTCATGACCATGGGAGTCCTGCCAGCTCAAGATGTCATTTATTGGCGGGTTCCTGGAAAAGACGTTAAACCCATACCCCAAGAAGGGGAAGTAGTCGTGTTCACAGACCATCTTCTCTGCAGATTTTCACCGCCCAGGTCAAAGTTTTTCTGGGATGCCCTGCACTTCTACAAGCTCCATCCTCAATACATTGTTCCCAACTCTATTACGAACTTGTGCCAGTTTCAAGTCCTTTGTGCCTCTTCAGGGACTTTTTCTATATCAACTGCCAGACCGAGCTAGCAGCCGGGCCGAGTCTTTAGCTTGGAGGGGTCCCCATCCATAGGTGAAGGGACATTGCTTTTGTTGTCGCCATCCTACCCAGCCATCCCAAAGACTGGAATAGGACCTGGTTTTACTACAAAGAGACTTCCTCGGCTGAAGAGAATCCACTTTCGGGTTACTGTTCAACCCGGCTCTACACCAATAATGAGCTTCCTAAATGGATGAGTGCCACGGAGCATGTTAAGTATGCCCCAACTTTCTTGAAGATTTCAGCCCTGCTGGCTAATGGTCTCACCGGCATGGATTTGACCCGCTGCTAGGTCAGCTGGAGGATCATGTCGCTAAGCCGATGTGACAAGTTAATGTGTGAATATTCCGGTGAAGTGAGTGATCCTATGCGCTTCACCCAGACCAACTTGAAGGAGAAGCACCTCAACACCATTGTTAAATCTCTGCTTGGAGAGCCCCAGACTTCATGTAATCAGACCAGGTTGAAGCCATTCTATGTTCTCAACACGGCTCCGGAGGTAAACGTCTTTCTGAATAAACTGTCTGCTTATTTTACCGAATTTTACCTTTGCTTACAGAGCTCAAGCTAAATGGAGAAAAGTGAGCGGGTCTTCCGCCACTCCAGATGTCCAAGAGCCGGAGGATCCTAAGTCGGATTCCCTTGAAGCTAATGTTGAGCCCTCTGAGGCTGACTAAGGCGCCCCTTAGGATGCGCCTCGGCATACTGAGCCAGCTAACTTTGATATGTCAGCTCCGGAGGCTCATCCGGAAGTCGATCCTAAGCTGCCCAGCCCTTCACCAACGACCGAAAATGTGGCTTCTCATGAAGACGTTATCGTCACTGGGACGGGCTACAACTCTCCGGATCCTTCTAATATGTTATCAAAACATATTAGCAAGGATGAAGTGCCCTCACTAGAGAGGGAGAAGATTGTCTTTGAATTCCCTAGCTTGGAGAAGCTGGTTGTTGATGAATTACACGCTGACTATCTGCCTCTTCGCGAGCCGCAACATGGGGACCAAACTTGTCTGGATGATGAAGCAAAAATATGAGGTACTCCTCCTTCCTCTCCTTTCCATATACCCTTATGTAGCCCCGAAGATCCGATTTACTGTTGAAAATAGTAGACCGGGTCTTCAACTTTTCGTATGTCGCAAGTAGCTTGGCACGTAGCCCCCAAGTAATGGATTATTATATGAAATAATGAGTTGGTACTTAATTTAGAATAAGATCCAACTGTAGCGCCCAAATCTGGGTCATTATGCAAATGATGAGCCAGAACTTACTACTTAACAGCGCCAAGTGTAGCCTCCTAGTCTGGGTCATTATGCAAATGATGAGCCGAAACATACTTGTCGGGGATATACCCCGCGGTATGACCCGGCCTGGCGACTTGCAGGAGACCCGTTAAAGACATGACATCTATTAATGACCCGGCGGGCGGGTCGCAGGATGACCAAGCCCAAGACCCTGCGGGTGAGCCGGCGCCTGGCGGCTCACAAGAGAAGGCCCGAAGAGAGAAGGATTCCCTTAAAGGAAATAAGACCCGTAGTAGGATTCGTGAGAGGCTAGTCCTAATCCTACTCCTAGTAGGACTCTATTTGTAAGCCTACCCTCTCCACCTATATAAGGAGGGGTAGAGCAGCCCTAGAGGGACAAGATGGACAAGTCCATAAGTTTAGACAACACAAGAGATTAGAGATAGACAGATTAGAGGCTCTCGTAATTAGAGGTAGCAATTAGCACCCTTGTAACCGAGAGGTCTTCATCATCATCAATACAAGACAAGCAGGACGTAGGCTTTTACCTCCATTGGAGGGGCCGAACCTGGGTAAAAATCCATGTCTCTCAATTCAGATCAACCCCTTCAAGCCGCCACATAGTTGCGTCTTTGCCCCGAACCTAAGTCCGTTCACCCGGACATCTGTCGTGATAAATCCACGACAGTTGGTGCCCACCATGGGGCAGCACAATGGTGTTATGTTCTTGAAGGGAGCTCTCCAGGGATCGAGAAGCTCGCAATGGATCAGATGAAGAAGACCTGACAATGATTGTGTCCGGAGATTCAGATATTTTTCAGATAAAAGAGCCAGCGCGGACGAAAACCATCACACACGATGGCCTGACATGGGACAACTTTGGACCGAACCAATAGGTTCCGCCGAATTGCTCCTGTGCCGAGAAAACTAAAAGGTCATGTACAGCGTCAAGAAGATCAAAATTACTGCCGCTACTTTGCTCAGACTGGGAAATATCTCCCGTACGCGGAGGTGGATGGATCCCATCATACAAAGTGATACTCCCCTGTTGTGCCCTCGCTGGCTCGCTTTTATAGCCGCCCCGTTGTGCCCTCGCTGGCTCACCTCCACGGCTAGCCCGCCTCCATGTCCGCTCGCCGATGGCTCGCTGCTCCGCGCTCCGGTGGCTCGCTGCTCCGCGCTCTGGTGGCTTGCTGCTCCACGGCTGCTATTCTATCTCAAAAGCAAACTCAATCATGGACGTGTTGGGGAACGTCGCATGGGAAACAAAAAAAATTCCTACGCACACGCAAACCTATCCATGGTGATGAGCATCTACGAGAGGGAGAGTGGATCTACGTACCCTTGTAGATCGCTAAGCGGGAAGCGTTAAGAAACGCGGTTGGTGTAGTCAAACTTCTTCGCGATCCAAATCGTCGAGCGTCCCGCGATCCAATCACGAACCGTCCCGCGAACACATCATGATCCGTCCCGCGAACTCATCCCGATCCGTCTCACGATCTTGATCACGATCTATCCCGCGAACTCATCACGATCCGTTCCGTGATCACATCACGAACCATCTCGCGATCTCGATCACGGTCCTTCCGATCTAGCGCCGAACGGACGGCACCTCCGCGTTCAGCACACGTGCAGCTTGATGACGATCTCCACCGTCTCGATCCAGCGAGAGGAGGTGGAGAGGAGAGAGAGTTCACCGGCAGCATGACGGTGCTCCGGTAATGGTGGTGGAGCAATTCCGGCAGGGCTTCGCCTAAGCGCTGCAGAAAACTGATCTAGAGGAGAAACTATGCACCGGTGTAACGGGTAGCACGTGGCCGGAAATTCTGTCCAAAAACCACCCAATCCACTAGTATATATAGGAGGAGAGGAGAGGAGAGGCATCCAAGGCCTTTGGGTCGGCCGAAATAGGAGGTGGGAAGCAATCCTACTTCACCTCCAATCCTAGTTGGAGTAGGATTGCCTCCTATTGGCTGATTTTCCATTTTTTGCTTTAGGACTTTCTCTCCTCCGCCATGGGCCTTTGTGGCTGTTTTCCCAGCCCACTAAGGGATGGTTATTATTCTCCCACAGCCCATGGACCTCTTGGGGTCGAAATACCCATCCCGGAGGCCTCCCGGTACACTACCGGCACTCCCGGTACACTACCGATGAGCCCGAAACTTTTCCGGAAACCAAACTGGGACTTCCTATATATGAATCTTTACCTCCGGACCATTCCGGAGCTCCTCGTGACGTCCGGGATCTCATCCGGGACTCCGAACAAACTTCGGTCACCACCATACATAACTCTACACTACCAAAACGTCACCGAACCTTAAGTGTGCAGACCCTGCGGGTTCGAGAACTATGTAGGCATGACCGAGACACCTCTACGGTCAATAACCAATAGCGGGACCTGGACGTACACATTGTTTCCTACATATTCTACGAAGATCTTTATCGGTCGAACCTCTATGTCAAGGATTCAGTTAATCCCATATAACATTCCCTTTGCTCTTCGGTATGTTACTTGCCCGAGATTCGATCGTCGGTATCTCCATACCTAGTTCAACCTCATTACCGGCAAGTCTCTTTACTCGTTCCATAATACAAGATCCCGCAACTAACAATTAGTCACATTGCTTGCAAGGCTTATTGTGATGTTGCATTACCGAGTGGGCCCCGAGATACCTCTCCGTCACACGGAGTAACAAATCCCAGTCTCGATCCATGCCAACTCAACAGACACCATCGGAAATACCTGTAGAGCACCTTTATAGTCACCCAGTTACGTTGCGACGTTTGATACACACAAGGCACTCCTCCGATATCTGTGAGTTGCATGATCTCATGGTCATAGGAACACATACTTGACATGCGTAAAACACTAGCAATAAACTGACACGATCATATGCTACGTTTGCAGTTTGGGTCTTGTCCATCACATCATTCTCCTAATGATGTGACCCCGTTATCAAATGACATCTCATGTCCATGGCTAGGAAACCTTAACCATCTTTTGATCAACGAGCTAGTCTATTAGAGGCATACTAGGGACATGGTTTTGTCTATGTATCCACACATGCATCTAAGTCTCCGATCAATACAATTATAGCATGGATAATAAACGATTATCATGAACAAGGAAATATGATAATAACTAATTTATTATTGCCTCTAGGGCATATTTCCAACAGGACGGACATCAAGTGAAAGAAGGAGAAGATTTAAGCCAAGCATTAGTAGTACTCACGTGAAAAACCAACCGTCGGAGATATTCAAATCGGCTGTTGTCAAAAGTGAAACCAAATAGGTCAGGAAAAGAAAAGAAGGAAGAAGAAAGAAGGCCGTGACCCGAAACTGTATGCAGACACGCATTACAACTCCACGAATGTGCCTCCGCCGTGATAGCTTGCCTCTTGCCGTCTTGCCGCCGCAACAACGTCCTCACACGCGCGCTGCGCTACCTCACCAGCCTGGTCAGCGGTCCTCCTCCCCGTGCCTCCCGACCGTGCCCGGCCCTACTCACCTCCCGCGCACCCCGTTCCTCCGCCGAGCCGCCATGTGCTGGCTCCGATCCGCATTCATCGTCGTCGGGCTGCCTAGCGCGCTCCACGCTCATCGGCTCGCCGACAAGGCACACCTCGGCCGGCTCCTACCTCACCTGCTCGCCTCCACCATGACCGCCTCCTACCTCGCCTGCTCGCCTCCACAGTCGGCCTCCTCATCAAGTCAGCCGGCCGCTGATGTCGTGCTTCCGCCTCTGCCAAAGGCCGTCGTCTCCAAACCGCCCTGGCAGCGCCCCGCCGTCTCCTTGACCGCGCCTCACCTCCGCCATGGCCGCACCGCCCGCCCCCCAACTCACCGCTCCTCACGTTTGAACCACCGCTGTTGTGCCGGTCTCCGCCGTGACTCAACTCCGCGCTCGTCGCCTCCACCATGGCCGCCAGCTGTCCCGCCGCTCCTCCCGCGTCTCCTCGCTAGTACGGCCTCACCCCGGCCCCGCGTCAGTTGCCTTCCTCCCCCTCTCTCGAGTTGCGTTGGTGGTCACAGGAGGGAGGAGAAGTGGGAGCCGGGCTGTTAATAAAAACAAGAGCTGGGCTGTTAATAAAAACAAGAGCCGGCTATAAAAAAAGTGATGATGAATCAGAGGTGGGGCCTAGTGGGTTGAAGGACAATTATTCATCGGATGGCGTCCGCACACGGGTCATCGGTCAAAGTATGATTTGGTGCTCGTGTGCCTTTGTTCGTCCGTGCTCATCCGACAAAAAATCCAAGTGGTATTTATCGTATCTATTTTTTCGTACATATTGATCCATCCGAGAAAAAATACTCCGTCTTTTGCAAATATTTTTATGCAGGACAATTGTTCGTGTGGCATGATACCGCGGAGTTAGAGCGCACACCAGCGTGTTGCATTGCTTGATGGACGCACGTGAGTCGCCGTCCCCACAGACGGTCTACATCAATTTGCCAGTATGAGCCGCTAAATGAATGCGGCAAGCCGCCGTACCCGCTTTATGGTCTTCACCAACAACACCATGGCCGTCCCTCGCGACTGCACTAGCGTATAACGTCGTAGCCAACTCGCCATCCTCGCCGGCTTACAACGCCGCGGCGTCTTGCACAATAGCACCGGCTTACAGTACCGCTGCTGATCTCTACGTCTACATCAACACGCCAGGGGCCATGTTTACCAGTACGAGCCGCCCAACAGATGGTTCTAAATCGCCGCCTTGTGATGCAATCTACAACATATCAGTGCAGGGCTCATCGATATGAGCCGCCCAATGGATGCGCGCAAGACGCCACCCACAGTTTGATCTACATCAATATATCGGTGCAGTGCTCATCGATATGAGCCGCCCGGCGGACAGGCACACAAGTCGCCGCCACTACAATTTGGTTCACTTCAACAAACAGCCAGGATGAACTATCAACCGGATCATTAAAGCAAAACATGCAGGATCATCTATAATCCGCCACGGCCAACCTCAACCTTCAGTGGGGATTCTCAAGCCGCCTCTTCGAGTCAACTTAAGACTCGGGGGCTACAGACATGGCGAGACACGTTTGGTTGTTTTCAACAAAAACCCCGGATCTTTGCAAGAGAAAGTCCAATTCTGGGGGCTATTACATTACTGACGGAAGATTAAAGTTGCCCAAGAGGACGAACCGCCGTAATGCACCATTCAAACATAGGTGCCCAGATTTATCGGATCATCACTTGGAGCTGCTGCCGCTTCTTTATACAAGATGGCAGTTTACAAGATGGCAACTTACAAGAAGAGTCCAAAAAAGTTCCGGTTGATACATCAACTGAGATCGGCGAACGGCGGCTTCTTACCTTCGGGTACAACTTCTAACGCCTATTAGCCAGCCGTAGAGGCACAAAATTCCAGCTCAGAAAAATGAGTCGCGGCGAGGGTGGCTTCCTACCTTTAGCCGGTACAACTTCTAACGCCTATCCGCCGGCGCTTTGCGTCGTAATTGCCGAAAAGGGGGCTTCTTACCGACGAGTACCGCTTCTAACACCCAATAGGCTGGCTTCATGCCAAATCTCCGGCCAAAAACATGCTTAGCCGCGGTTATGAGAGGTTTTTTACCGATGGGTAGCTAACATCTCACGACCCGCCGAACTCTTACCAATTACTCTCGCCTAGAGACCCTGAACCGCTCAAAGAAATTGACGGCCACTCTCGATAGAGACCCTGCACTGGTTAAAGTTAAAACGGCTTGACCCGCCAGTTACTGTCGCCTAGAGACCCTGAACCGCTCATAGAAATTGACGGCCACTCTCGATAGAGACCCTGCACTAGTTAAAGTTAAAACCGGCTCAGGAAAATGAGTCGCGGCACCAGGCTTTATGCCACAAAAATCTGGCTCAGGAAAATGAGCCGCGGCGAGGACGGCTTCCCACCTTCGAGTACAGCTTCTAACGCCTATCCGTCGGCTTTATGCCAAAAAAGGTTGACAAGTTAACATTACATCATACATTGCATCTTGCATCATACATGGCATCATACATTGCATCATTTTCATCATATTCACATGTCATGACGGCTTATCAAGCCGGGTCAGAGCCAGATTATGAAAAAGAAAGAGCAATGGTATGAAAGATATAACATCTCCGGGTTGTGCTTTTTCAAGCCGCCCTTACAGCAACACAGAAATATTTCTGTCATGTTTTTTGCAGGTCTTGTTTATTAAAGATGAGCCGTCGTTATATTGGAAAGTTGATTATTCTTGAAGAACCGCCCTATCAGATATAATGCCGTGTCATCTAATTGGCTAGTCCTCGGATTTCTTAATTGTGCATTGTAGTAATCTACAACACTCATGGATTTCTTCAAATATATATATTGCCGGGTTGCATCACAACCACGAGCAGGGATTTCATGTCAAAGACAAAGGAGTTATTTCAGGATATTCACTCCGGATTATATTACAACTACGGTCAAAGATTCATTTAGACAAAGAGTCATATTATTCTCACATAATCCCGAGTCGCCGCAGGCAGACAACCCGACACTTGGGGGCTACATTATTCAAGGCCAGTTTATATCAAATACGCAAGTCCCTTGTCGCTACAAGCACGCACCACGGCACTTGGGCGCTAATGCAAGCCGGTTTTCAAATCATTACATCGTCAGCAAGACCATGTTATCTCAAGGAGATGAGCCGGCCTTTCTATATTTTCTAAGTCCCAGCCCAGTAATTCTTACTGACCAGACACTTGAGGACTACACCGCTCAGATCAAATTATATAACGTCCCAAGTCGCCGCAGGCGTGCAACCCGGCACTTGGGGGCTATAGTATTCAGCTGTTTAAACAGATTATGAGGTTGAAATTGAAGACCCGATGCATCACATTCTGATGAGCCGGCCCTTTGGGGCTACACCCGCCGAAGCTTTCTGATGAGCCAGCCCTTGGGGGCTACACCCGCCGAAGCTTTATAAGGTATAAGGCAATTATAAGTCCCAGGCTGCTGCAGGCAGAACAACCCGGCACTTGGGGGCTACACAGTCCAAAATGCTATTTGCAAAGCACCAAGTTATCATGGATAATCTCGGAGCTTGGGGGCTACAGGTAATATGGACATATCAAAAACTTTGAGGAGATTTTTCAAGATATTAAGTATGGAGTTCAGTTGTTAGACCCGGCGTCACCAACACTTATGACCCGGTGTTATCAAAAGATCATAACCCACCAGATTTTATAAGCCGCCTTGCTTCCCAACAATGGAAATCCGGTTTACATCAGATGGGTTTTCATCCCAATATTTTTATCAAGTTAGCTGGATTCTAGTTATTTGACCCGGCATCATCGATGATTATGACCCGAAGGCGATGACCCGCCAAGAGTATTGGAAGCCGATTCAATGGCATATGGGTGTTCTATTCTCAAAAAGTTTCAAAGGACATTGACAAGCAAGATGATTATCAAGATGACTCGTTCATATGCAGAAAAGACCCGGATTTCTGAGGAGCCATTTTATAAGCCGGTCAAAGGAGCAAGCCGGCCACTTAACATATTTGTTACTCATATTTCAGGAGCTTACCATGAATAAATTCAAGCTAATCTGGGGGCTAATGTCGGGGATATACCCCGCGGTATGACCCGGCCTGGCGACTTGCAGGAGACCCGTTAAAGACAAGACATCTATTAATGACCCGGCGGGCGGGTCGCAGGATGACCAATCCCAAGACCCGGCGGGTGAGCCGGCGCCTGGCGGCTCACAAGAGAAGGCCCGAAGAGAGAAGGATTCCCTTAAAGGAAATAAGACCCGGAGTAGGATTCGTGAGAGGCTAGTCCTAATCCTACTCCTAGTAGGACTCTATTTGTAAGCCTACCCTCTCCACCTATATAAGGAGGGGTAGAGCACCCCTAGAGGGACAAGATGGACATAGTTGTGTCTTTGCCCCGAACCTAAGTCCGTTCACCCGGACATCTGCCGTGATAAATCCACGACAATACTACTTAGCAGCGCCAAGCGTAGCCTCCAAGTTTCGGCTTATCTTCTTGAAGATGACCTGGTGCTTTCCAAATTTGTAGTCATTGAAAGAAACGATAGACGTTAGCCCCCAAGTGTCAAGTATATTGCTTGCAATCTGCTTGAGACTTCTAATTGTCTGCTTCATCGCCCATGAGTATTAATATGTATTACCTTGTCGGCTTAGAAACAAAAATAACTTATGCCGCTTTGTTTGTACTACAGAGGAAGCTTTAAACACGGTCGAGTCTGACTTGACTAGCCTTAAAGAAAATTTGGCCTCGCAATAGACCGCTCGGGTTAAGGCAGAAGAGAATTGGCAGTTCTTTCTCATAGAGCTCGAAAAAGTCAAGGCGGACTTTGAGGCTTTCAATAAATCCGCTGAAACTGAACAAGCCGCCCTGGCAAAACGCGCGGAAGACGCCAAAGGAAAACTGAAACCCCTTACCAAGGAGCTGACCACTCTAAAGCGCCACATATCTCAGATGGTCGCCGCTATCTTTGGTAAGTATTTGTTAATATTAAAAAAATCCTCAGTCTGCGGAAAAATTCTCCTGACGCCTTATAAAATCAAACTTTCTTTGCAGGCCAGAGAACTCGCCAGCTGTCAACAATAGTCTACTGAAGTTGAATGTCGTATACACTCTTACTGAGTAGCTCTATTACGGGACCCTGTGCACCATCAAAACTATGATGGCTAAAAAAGGTGTCCACAAACTTATGAAGGAAGTAATAGAAGTCCTCTCCACCATCCCGAAGCAGCTGGAAGAACTTAAAAAATCAGCCGCCCGTAAGGGCGTAATGGCCGCGCTGAGCCGGTCCTTGGCCTTCACTCCTGAGCTTACCCCTGAAGATACGATGGACGGATTCCCTTCGCTAAAGGATGACGGCTCAGAGTTCACTCGGACGACTATGCCAAATGTATGAAGGCTTCTCGAGTCTTGTCTACCAAACTCGTTGAAGAGACTGACTTGTTCACCTACCAGGCGGCTTACACTGAGATCAGTAAACGAGTGCGAGGGCCAACTTACGAAGCCAAAGATTTGATTCCTGCACACCGTAAGCACCTCTTTGCTCCTGATATTGACCCTTCTCCAATCTTTCACGATGAAGCTGAATTTGAGGCGTTAACCAACTACAATTGGGATGTGGACAATCTTCAGATCCAGGAGACCAAAGACCCGGCGCAGTATGACCCGGCCACGAGCTGAAGTAACCCGCCCCTGTTGTTCTGCCGAGTTATAATTTATTCAAAAACTTAAGTTCCTAAATTTTGGGCTCTTCCAGAGCTTTGTAATAGCAGTAGCTAAAACTGATTGCTTTTATCGTGCCTTCCTGCACATGTTGCAGTTTGAATAGATGTATATGCTTATCCATCCTTCATTCTAGCTATGATCATCTTTCTTTTCACTTGATAACGTCTTATCATAAAAGACAAGGACTGCAAAAAACAAACAACACAGAAAATATATTCTCCATCATTGTTAAGGAGGCTTTAAGGGCACAACCTAAAGAGATTAAATATCTTCCTTTATGATATTGATTTTCTTTTTAAAACTTAGGCATGACTATCCAAACCTCATGTGTCGGCTCTCACATGGCACATATTCGTCATTTAAACCTTAACTAGTTTAGGGTCTTGAAAAAGATTGACTGTTTAGAGTACGATGAGCCATATAGTGGAGAGACTACATCAGGGCATGAGTACCACCAAACCCATAAGCTGTCTCTCACGTGGCATAATCCGTCGTTTTAACCTTAAAAAGTTTAGGATCTTTAAAAAGATTGACTGAATAAGGGTACGAACGGGCTAGAAGGTGGAGAGACTATAGCAGATTGGTGAGTTTATCCTTGTTTTCTGTAAGACGACCCTCACGTGACATAAGCCGCCGTTTTAACCTTAACAAGTACAGGGTCTCATATCAAGATTTACTGTCAAGAACATTGATTAGTTCAGGGTCTTTAAGTCAAGATTAACTGGTAAGAGTTCGGCGGGTCACCTGGCGGAGTGGCATCATGCAAATAGGCAGGTTTAATCTGGTCTGGCTATGGCTTAAAAGCCATTCAAGAGGGTATGAAAGATAAACCCGGTGGGTTGGATGCCCCCAAATGACCTTGTTGAATTATCAACTCTCTTTCACAATCTTTTTGCACGAAACACGGCAGAGTCCCCTAACTGTGGGGATGCCGACTTTATTATACTGAAAAAGGTATATACAATGATGATGGATGTACATTGATGAGAGTCAATGACTCAAGTTTAGTAAGGCTAGAGATGAGCCATATTCCACGGCCTGTTGGTCTCTTGCCCGGAAGTACGTGACTCGTCACTCTCTCGTATATCAATGAGGTAATACGACCCGTTGTTGAGATTTCTGCTAACCATGAAAGGTCCTTCCCAAGGGGGAGCTAACTTATGCATATCTGTCTGATCTTGAATAAGACATAACACCAAGTCCCCTTCTTGAAACGTCCTAGTCTTGACTCCGCTGCTATGATAGCAACGCAGGTCTTGCTGGTAAATCACCGATCGTGCTGCTGTGAGATCCCGCTTTTCATACAAAGCATCCAGCGCGTCCTGACGCGTCGTCTTGTTGTTAGTTTCAACGTAAGATGTCACTCTAGGTGAGTCATGATGAATATCACTTGGGAGAACAGCTTCCGCACCATAAACCATGAATAAAGGCGGATATCCTATTGATGTATTGGGGGTTGTTCGGATACTCCAAAGAACTGACGGTAACTCCTCCACCCAACAACCCGATGTTCACTCCAGAGGAACCATAAGCCGGGGTTTTATTCCTCTCAAGATCTCTTGATTAGCATGTTCCACCTGACCATTGGACTGCGGATGAGCTACAGCGGAAACATCAAGCCTGATGTGTTCACTTTCGCAAAATGCTTTCATAGCCCCCTTGGATAAATTTGTTCCATTGTCCATGATGATACTGTGAGGGTAACCAAAACGATAGATCAAATTCTTGACAAATTGAACTGCCGTGGCCACATCACACTTGCTAACCGGCTCTGCCTCGACCCACTTGGTAAACGTGTCAACCACCACGAAAAGGTGGGTCTTCTTATCCTTAGATCTCTTGAAGGGCCCAACCATATCAAGCCCCCAGACCGCAAACGACCAGGTTATTGGAACCTTCAGAAATTCCCGAGCCTGCACTTGAGCACGTCGTCCAAATTTCTGACATCCATAACACTTGGTGACTAAGTCCTCTGCATCTTTATGAGCCGTCAACCAAAACAAACCGTGTCGAAAACCTTTTGCCACCAAAGATTTTGAGCCGGCGGGATGACCGCAGTCATCGGCATGTATTTCATTTAGAGCTCCTTACCCTCTTTGGGGGAAATGCAGCGCTGAAAAACACCGATCAAGTTGCATTTATGCAACTCGCCATTGATGATGGTCATAGACTTAGACCGCTTCACGATCTGCCTAGATAAGGTCTCATCCTCGGGTAACTCGCCACGAGTTAGATACGCCAGATAAGGCAATGTCCAGTCAGGAATAGCATGTGGAGCCGCCACCAATTTCCCCTCTGGGTTAGGTATACCCAGATCCTCCTTAGAAGGCAATGTAACAGAGGGGTTATGCAACACGTCCAAAGAGACGTTAGGCGGCACCGGCTTAAGCTCGGAGCCCAGCCTTGACAATGTGTCAGCCGCCTTGTTCTTTTGACAGTCAACATGATCCACCTGATAACCTTTGAAGTGGCCAGCAATGATATCATCCGCCTGGCGGTAAGCCACCATCCGTGGGTCCTTGGAATCTCACGTGCCTGAAACGTGTTGAGCCACAAGGTCTGAGTCACCCAGGCATCTAACCTGGCTCAAGTTCATCTCCTTAGCCACACGGAGCCTGTGAAGCAAAGCTTATACTCGGCTACATTGTTAGTACAAGGAAACATTAACCTTAACACATAACAAAACTTGTCACCTCTAGGGGAGGTTAAGACAACCCCAGCCCTCGATCCTTCCAATTGCATCGGTCCGTCGAAGTGAATCGTCCAGTATGTGTTGTCCAGCTTCTCCTTAGGCGATTGACTCTCTGTCCAATCATTTATGAAATCCACCAAGGCTTGAGACTTGATAGCCGTACAAGGCACATATTTCAAATTAAGAGGCCCAAGCTCTAGTGCCCACTTAGAAATCCTACCAGTAGCCTCCCTATTTTGAATGATATCCCCCAAAGGGGCAGAGCTAACCACTGTGATATCATGTTCAAGGAAATAATGCTTCAACTTGCGGTTTGCCATGAACACCCCATAGATCAATTTTTGCCAATGCGGGTATCTTTGCTTGGAATCTATCAAGACCTCACTAACATAGTAAACCGGCCTCTCGAGTGGATACTCCTTTCCTGCTTCCTTACGATCCACCACAACCGCACCATTGATTGCCCTGTTCTTAGCCGCCATGTATAAAAGCAAAGGTTCTTTCTTTGCTGGAGCAGACAAAATTGGCGGCTCAGCCAACTATTTCTTGAGTGCCTCAATGCCTCGTCCGTAGCCTTGCTCCAAACAAAGTCATGTGTCTTTTTCATCATCTGATATAAAGGAATAGCCTTCTCGCGTAGGTGGTTGATGAAGCGGCTTAAAGTGGCAATGCGACCCGCCAAGCACTACACATCGTTAACGCTCGCCGGCTTAGACAAGGAAGTGATGGCCTTTATCTTATCCGGGTTAGCCTCAATACCTCGCTCTGAAACTAAGAAACCCAAGAGCTTGCTTGCGGGAACACCAAAGACACACTTAGCCGGGTTAAGCATCATCTTGTATACCCGTAAGTTTTCAAACGTCTCCTTAAAATCGTCAAGCAAAGTATCCTTCTTCCTTGACTTAACCACAATATCATACACATAAGCATGAACATTGCGCCCAATCTGACTATGAAGGCAATTTTGCACACAACGTTGATAAGTCACGTGTGCACTTTTAAGCCCGAAAGGCATACACACATAGTAGAAAGCCCCAAAATGTGTTATAAAAGACGTCTTCTCTTGGTCCTTTATGGCCATCTTTATCTGATGATAACCCGAATAAGCGTCCAAGAAGCATAAACTCTCACAACCCGCCGTTTCATCAATGATTTGGTCGATATGGGGGAGAGCAAATGAGTCGAATGGATAGGACTTGTTAAGATCCATGTAATCCACACACATATGCCACGTGTCGTTCTTTTTTAGCACAAGCACGGGATTAGCCAACCACTCCAGGTGAAAAACCTCCACGATGAACCCTGCTGCCAAGAGTCGAGCCACCTCTTCTCCAATTGCTTTACGCCGCTCTTTGTTGAAACAACGGAGGAACAATTTAATTGGCTTAAACTTGGGATCCACATTAAGGTGGTGCTCATCAAACTCTCTCGGTATACCTGGCATGTCAGAAGGCTTCCATGCAAAGATGTCCCGATTCTCCCGAATGAATTCGGTGAGCGCGCTTTCCTATGCAGGGTCCATGTTAGTCCCAATAGTGAACTTCTTTGATGAGTCGCTCGGAGCGAAGTCCACCAGCTTAGTATCCTCTGCCACAAATTTCAAGGGTGGCTCAGACTCTGTGCTGGGCTTCTTCAACGGAGTCAGATCCACCGGGTCAACATTGTCCTTGTAAAACTTAAGCTCCGCCTCAGCATAGCTTGACTCTGCATACGTTGCGTCGCCTTCTTCGCACTCAAGAGCCACCTTCTAATCACCGTGTACTGTTATCGTCCCCTTGAGAGCCGGCATCTTGAGCTACAAGTAGACATAACAGGGCCTAGCCATAAATTTCGCAAAAGCCGGCCGGCCAAATAAGGCGTGATATGGGCTCTTAATTTTCACCACTTCAAACCCACAAAGTCTAGACTCTATAATTGAGTCATCCCTGAATGCTACCTCAAGGGCAATCTTGCCCACCGAGTAAGCCGACTTTCCCGGCACAACACCATGATAAACTATTGATGACAGCTTAAGAGCTTTGTTAGTTAGCTCCATCCGGCGAAAGGTGTCATAGTACAAGATGTTGATGCTACTGCCACCGTCCATAACCACCTTTGTAAACTTATAGCCTCCTACCTGAGGTGCCACCGCAAGCACCAAGTACCCCAGGTTATTGACCAGTGGCGGGTGATCCTCCCTACTCCATGAGATCGGATACTCAGACCACTTCAAATACTGTGGAAGAGCCGACGTTGTTGTGTTAACTGCCCTCTTATGTAGCTTTTGATCCTGTTTGTCCATGCTTGTAGTGAAAACGTGATACTGGCCTCCACTGAGCTGCTTCGGGTTACTCTGATACCCTCACTGGTTGTTTTGCTGCTGACCACTGTTGCCAGGCTGCTGATGGTGACCACCTTGACTACCTTGCCCCTGATAACCTGAACCCAAGCCGCCTCCACCGAAGCCGGTCCCTGAGCCGCCAGGACCTGAGCCGCCCGACGGCCCCTTGCCATTAATACAATGTTGATTAAGGTTGTAATTTCGTAATTCCCGCATAATGTGACAATCCCTCCAAGCATGACTGGATGGCCTGTCGAGTTAACTATGCTCCGGGCAAATCTTGTTGAGCGTCTCCTCCATGTTAAAGGGGGTTTTGGACTTAAAGGGAGGCTTACCGTTACCTCTAGCATGATTGTTACCAGTGCTGGTGTTTGCCACCAGTTCTGCCCCACCTGCCAGGTTCTTTGTTTTGCCAGGGTTGTTGTTTCCTAGTCTGTTCTGCTGCTGGCCCTTGCCATCATTGTTCTTCTTACCCTTAGTTGATTTCTCCTCGTCGGACCCTGGATCTTTAGTAGTATCCGAGTCTGCATATTTGGTGAGAGCCGACATGAGTTCGCCCATATCCTGACAGGTACGCTTCACCCGCCCCAGCTTCTGCTCAAGGGGTAAGAAGTAGCAACTTTTCTCCAAAATTAAAACTACTTGAGCCGTCGAGAGATTTTCAGATGAGTGGATAATAGTTGAGACCCGCCGCACCCAATGATAGGCCGACTCATCTTCCTGTTGTACACAGTGATCAAGGTCAACAATCGTCATCAGCTGCTTGCATTTTCCTCGAAAGTTCTTGATAAATCGTGCCTTCAACTCAGCACAGGAAGCTATGGTATTGGGTGGCAGGCCCTTTAACCATGTGCGGGACGCTCCTTCTAACATCATAATGAAATATTTTGCACAAACTGCCTCACAGACATCCAAAATCTCCATGGCGAGCTCATAACTTCCAATCCAGGCTTCAGGGGGTAAACCAACCGTATAGTTAGGCACCTTACTTTGACCCTTAAAGTCCTTGGGCAAACGCTCGTTCTGCAGAGCCGCTGCCAAGCAAGGCACACCAACGCCCCTAGATGAGACTCCAGCTCCCACTGAGGTAGAAGGGGTTATCGGAGCCGGCTCAGGAATTTCCAGGTAATCTATCACCGGCGTTGCTCCCCGATGGGCTCTACCCCCGTCCATGATGTCTTGAGCCTTAATACAAGGCGAGTTATCATTGGGCAGGTTGCATCTTTGCTCGCTGCTGGAAACCGCCGGTGACTGTATGCGTCAGCTATAACTTTGGCTTGGGATGGGCATGGAGTGCACACGACTCTGGTTGTACGTGTACTTTTCTTGTCAAGCCATCGCCGTCTATAGCAATTCAATGGCGTTCCACGCCTCCTCAGCAAACGATGTCACTTCGGCAAAGGGGAGTGTGTTGAGTCTAGAAGCCGTCGCTATCATGTTCTCCATCGGGTTAGAATGATGGCTAGGTGGTGTCACAAGGTGCCGCGGCGGAGTCTGATCCCTCCGGGGAGGTCTGGTAGCTGCGGTGTGCTTGCGGCCCGGATTATGGCCAGTGGCGCGCTCAGCCCTCCCCCGGAGGTGTTGAAGAGGTTTCGGGGCTGAAGCTGCACAGGGGGATGACTTGAGTCCTCCTCCGAAGAACCGCCTCTGAAGCATG
Organism: Hordeum marinum; assembly: GCA_022496015.1. NCBI lineage: Eukaryota > Viridiplantae > Streptophyta > Magnoliopsida > Poales > Poaceae > Hordeum > Hordeum marinum. Next base: position 221,649,524 of record CM039672.1, read on the forward strand.
CTGGTCTAAGTTAAAACGGAGAGCCTCCACCCTCAAACGTTTTGACTCAGCAGTCATCTGAACTTGCAATGTGTTGATATCCTCTTGGGCCTTGGTCATCAGCCCCTTAATCATGCTGATCTCCACATTGCGCTCTGCCTGATTTCCGGCTGTGACCTCAGTTCCCATCAAGGTTGTTAGCTCCTCTATCAGTTCTAGCAAGACCTGAGCCGGCGGCCTGGAAGACCCAACGTCTGGTGGGGCGGCTCCCGCCACTGCTCCGGACATCACGCTATTAAGAGCCGGCGCTGAGCTTGCCATGAAGACGGCGGCTTGGGTCGGTGGGTCATAGGGCTCTGGAATATTATCGCCATCAACATAGCCCCCAAGACCGCCGTCGTGAAGCTGGTAGATTGACTCCACCTCTCCACTGGAGGATCTGTCATCTGAGAGGATGAAAGTTCCCCCCTGACACGGAGTCTTCTCTGCCTTGCGTGAAGCTGACGAAGATGCTCCTCCTCCCGGGTTGAACACAGGTGGGTTGCGCATGCCGGGCCGGCTCGACGAGGTCGGTGCAGATGTCCGGCCTGGGCATCGACCCGCCGTTCTTCCCAATAAACACATGAATTCCGCCGAAGGGGACCCGGTACCCGTACTTGATTGAGTCAGCCTCCGGTCCCCATCCAGCATCATCGATGTAGAGCTTGCCACGACGACTCTTAGTCATCATGCCAACAACGTATCCCTCAATCCCTAGGAGAGAGGCCTTTGAGAACTCCACACCACTGTTCGTTGGCCCCACGGTAGGTGCCAACTGTCGTGGTTTTATCACGACAGATGTCCTAGGACTTAGGTTCATGGCCATCGCTAAGGCGGTGGACTCAAAGGGGTTGATCGGGACGAGAGACACGAGTTTACCCAGGTTCGACCCCTCGGAAAGAGGTAAAAGCCTATGTCCTGCTTTGTGTTGTATTGATTGTGTATCAATTACAAGTGAGCGGATTCGCTTGACCTAGCTATCGATCAATTGTTTCCTGTCCTAAGTCATCGCAGGGACTCATCTTTATATAGGTAGGTCAAGGCCCTGGGGTTACAAGAGTCCAAACCAACTTACACAAGGTATTCGATCTTGTCTCTAAGCCGCCTTGCCTTCCTAGGCAAGCCGTCCCCCGGGCGGCTCACGCGCCCGGGTCTGGTGCCATCTTCCGACTCTGGGCCTCCATCTTGGCCCATCTGGTGAGTCGGCATGCAATCTTGTCTTCAATCCTCAGGCCCAATTAAAGGCCTGGATTATGAGCCGCTAGGTGATACTCGGCCCCTCCTGGGCGGGTCTCACCATAGGGTCATATCCCCGACAGGATCATTGGGACAAACTATGTCATGTTTAACCCTAAACCCTAGCTCATTCCCCTTGAAAACCACGTAACCTTGTTTGTGATAGCTAAGTTATGTGAATGAAATTTGATGAAGATACCCATAGTCGTGGTTTCTTATTTATTTTCTAGTCACTAAGTAACATAAAACGATAATGTGTGCAAGTTTCATATTTTTGATTTTTTAAAATTAGTTATGCTCAACCCTAGCACTCAAACCCCTCTCAAAACCCCTCAAACCCATCACACAAGCCCGCACTATCAGGGCCATTGGATCACTGTTCGGGAATGGTTTAGATCAAGCGCTAGGATTTACCCTAGTCGATCCGTGTGATGAGCCCTGATTTGCTGGATGTGGGCGGGTGTTCCATGGTTGCGGACATGAGTGGCCCACTTGGCAGGGGGAACAGGGACACACGACAGCGGCCATTGGACACCTTTTCTAAAATGCATTGAATCAGGGCCAGACCGATGGGCCGTCGTAAAGGCCTAGTCTCAGCCTGCCATGCATGCACAAAGCCACCCGACGCAACCTGTCCTGCATGCGCTCTGCCACGCAGCTTCGTCTCGTTAGAGCAATATGTGCACCCTCGGGACACAACTTTACTGATTGACATGCCTTGATTCAATGTGATAAACGGAGTCGGTGCTCCATTAAACTCCCTGCACCGACACCTCACTCCCCGCACTCCTCTGATTAAATGCCGGCATGCGACATTGTTCCACCGACGCTTCACTCCATTACTTCCATGCGCCACACAATCCAAAGCTAGTTCATCCACCATGGTGAGGCAGCAACACACCACAAGGATCTCCACGGGAGGTCTCGCCCCCACCGGTGGCAACTCCAACACCAGAGCGGTTGCGGGCTCAACCATCGGGGCAGATGGGGGCTCCAACTCTGGCGCATCATCATTGGGCTAAGGCTCCTAATCCAACTACTCCAAGCGCGAGCGCACATCGTCCGAGTTGTCTCGTAACCTATTGTGGTTTTTTCATGGCAGATGTCCTCGTGAGAGAACTTAGTCACAAGGCCATTGCAACTAGGTGGCGGCTTGAACGGGGTTCATAAAAACGAGAAGATGCAAGTTTACCCAGGTTCGGCCCCTCACGGTGGAGGTAAAAGCCTACTCCTGCTTGATTGTTATTGATAGTGATTGTTGTGGGAGTAATACTGATAGTAGTATGAGGGGTACGTACGAGTGAGGGTGAAGCCTAGCTACAATGCAAGTGTAACACTCGGATGTATGAGTTCGGGCCCCACTCGGAAGTGCTAAAGACCCTACGTCTCGAGACCTCAGGCTTAGTGTTTGCTTGATGTGTGAATATGATTACAAAGAGTTCATAACCCTTGTTCTAGCACTAGGAGGTGGCTTATATAGGATGTGTCCCCCATAGGCCAAGCGCCATCACTAGGGAAATAAATGCAAGTAACTGATGGAGTTACTGGGAACGGCTGAGTTAACTAGCAACATTACTGGTAATGTTGTATTGATAGCTATTTATGCGAGTTAAGTCCCTCGAACGTTGTCGCTCCGGTGTCGCCTTTGCTTCCCAGTGTCCAAGTGTGGTATCACGGCCAAATGACGTCCGAGTGACTTCTAAGGATCCGAGTGAAGACGGAAGAAAGATCTGAATGCCAATGTAGTCTAGGGACTCTCATGATGATGTGGACCCTCTGGTGGGCATGCCTAGTCCTTGACACTACCTCTGGTAGGTGACCTCATCAGTAGACCCTGAATTAGTTGAGGTTTGGGGGACAAGTGACCAATGTGACGTGACGCCGATGGCATTTCGGGAACACCTGGAAACGAATCGGGTCGTATCACACTCGGCGTTGAAACAACAACCGATTTAGGTTAAATAATTTTTGAATGTCCAGAACAACCTGACTGTTCGAGACACTCGACCTGAGTCGGATTCTCTCTCAGGAGAGGTGACACAAATGCTTGAGAATAAGGTTGTTGGAATTTTGGTTGGTAATAGTAGAAAACTACTCTTCATTCGGATATTCCTGAGACAACATACGATTCGTCTGAGTGCCATATGGATCTTCTCTGTGCACTCGATGAGTTTTGATGCATCAGAACGCACCGGTGGATGTAGAGTCCACTTGAGCCATGACGGCGGAATCTCCAGCGATTTCGAAATCATGGGGAAGCGCGCGCGCGTGGCATTTGTGTCATAGAAGTGGGGAAACTGGTGCAGCGCCTTGATTTTTGCGTCGTGGATATTGCCACGCGTCCCTGCAATCCTGCTCAGAGATTTCACGGATCCGCTTGTGCTCGTTGATTGCATGACTGCGGCTGACCCGATGGTTGTAATTGCGCGGAGGGAGAGTATATAATTCCACCGGGAAGAAAGGAGAGAGAGAGAGACATCTCTTATCCCCCCATGATTTCTCTTTTGCTCAGCCGAGAGATCCACCCACATCATTGTTATGCCGATTTGTCGTCCCACTTCACTGGAGATGACGAAGAGCGCCACCATGAAGGCCGAGAAGGCAAAGAAGGCCTCGCGCGGGTCCTCTCAATTGCGGGCATGTCAGCAGACCATCATGGGCCGGCACAAAGATGTGAAGATCCAGGGTCTTATGGTGGCCGGCAGTTAGCACCTACCAAAATCGGGCGAGATCAAGCTGGCGCCTCACGGAGACGAGCGAGTCTTGCTCATGACGCATATCGACCAAGGTCTTTCTTTGCCTCCCCACCCCTTCTTCCGCTTGTTCTTTAACTTCTTCGGAGTGTAACTTCATCATCTTCCCCAAAACGTTATTTCCTATTTGGCGACCTTCATTTCTCTTTGCGAAAATTTCCTAGGGTGCCCCTCACTGGGGTCTGTTCAAACATCTGTTCACATGCCGAGTGATGACTTTGAAAAAATCTGTGTAGTCGGGGGGAGAGACAAATGTAGTCCAATTGTGCGGGGGTTTAGGAATCCAGCTGAGGGGGAAAGTAGCTTCCCGCCGATGAGTTTTCCCGATACGGTTAAGGGATGGCAGGGAACTTGGTTCTACTACCATGACATCCCAGTCGGCGAGGGTCAGTCGGGTCTCCCACCGTACTTGGAAGAGCGCATCTGGTGGCTACCCAAGTTGACAATGACCAAAGAGGAAAGATTCATCGTTGATATCCTTGTGATCTCCCTGGTGGCCATGTTTAACAAAGGCATAAATGGTCTGCACTTGTTGGAGGTCTTCTTCTAGAAAAGGATCCAGCCCCTGCAGGCTAGGGATCAACCCATGTGGTTGTATTCGGGACCGAGTGACGCCACGCGCACGCACCCGGAGGAACTCATCATGGAGGCCGTGGAGAACAAGCTCAACTCCATTACTCCGGCTCGTGATAACCCCAAGGGGTCGAGGCGAGTGCCTCCATTCTCGGCCGACAACCCACCAGAAGAGTTAACTTCTGTGTATTGTTCTTGTTTTTTGAATGATTGTGTCATTTGTTCATGAAAGTCTTGACTAATGTAAATTTCTTTTGGCATGTCTTCACGAGCATGGAGAGCCTGATACCTGCGGCTAACAACGCCCCGGCTGATGCGACGAGTGATAATGAGAGTCATGAAGACTTGGGAGACGAGGAGGAGTACGTGAAGGACTGCCAACACAAAGAAGAGGAGGAGGAGGAGGATTCGAACTCAGGGGACGAGGCTGAATCCTCTCCATCAAAAGTGGTTCTAGCCGAGACCCACTCCAAAGTGCGCAAGGATCCAGGGACCGTGGAGGCAACACTAAGGGGTAGAGTGCCTCCAAGCCCTCAACGCTCGCTCCTGTCACTTGGAGTTCGAAGTGTGGGCACGGTGAGCCTGCTCCATCGCCTGAGAAGATCGTCAAGCATCATAGGGTCACAGTTAGCAAACCTTGGAGGGCCGTCCTGCTGAAAACAAAAATGAATGTGCTAGTGAACTCAACATGAGTATCCTTGAACCGATCTCCATTAATTTGATTGGCCAAATGCAGTGACATTCCGAATGACTTGATGTAGAGCCGATATTTTGAGTGCTTCTCTGGAGAAGGACAAAGCTGACGTTGACGTTGCATCCTCGAAAGGTATCCTTTGAATCTTCTCGGAAGTTGTATAGTATTTTGTGTGTCTTTCTGTCACATTCATTTCCCAATGTCCTTCGGCTGTTTTCAGGATCGCATGAAGTAATAGAGATCGACACACCGAACCCCTCCACTGACACAGACGTCGTTATGACGGACGTTCCGCCCATCAGGGTGCTGACAACTGTTTGGGGAGATCCTTTGGGTGTCAGCACAGCACTCGGACTTCCTCTGCCAGCTCCTCCCGCAGCTACCATTTTTACATTGCACCGTGTCCTGAAGGACCAGGTGGGCGCGAGCGAGGAAGCACTGATCCAACTGAAGCTGGTGAATGGCAGGCTGAAACAAGCCTATGATGCTAGCGGGGTGCTGGAGAAGAACGTCTGAGTAAGTACCCTTGTAACTACCGTCTTCGATCGACAATGTTTTTTGTCTTGTGCATAATTCTGTTAGTCCCAAGTGGGTTTGCATTAGAGGCACACCCACTGGGTGTTTTCTGGTTCTAGTGGAGGCGCACTGAGCGCACCCACTAGGTGTAGTCCCCGAGACTGTCGTCGACTAAAGCAATCGGAGGGAGTCTTAGAGTCTGAATGATATGTAGAAAAAATTCGTCTTTTAACATAGTTCTAGTGGGGTGCGCTGAGCACACCCACTAGGTGTAGTCCCCGAGACTGTCGTCGCCTGGAGTAGTCGGTGGGAGTCTCAAAGTCTGAATGTCTTGCAGTTGTATCCCATATTTGGCATAATTCTAGTGGGGATTCTCTAAGCGTACCCACTGGGTGTAGTCCCCGAGACTACCGTTGACTGAAAGTAGTCAACGGTAGTCTTACACCTTTGTAATTTAACCGAATGAATTTTCATCTGGTATCCGATGGTCATCATTGACGTTTCTTTTTTCTATTCGTGGGGTGTGTGCAAGCTCGGGACCAGGTATAATGCCTTGGAGAAGGAGGTGCAGGACCTGCGTCTGAACCTTGAAGCCGAGAAGGGAAAAAGCACGTGTCTTGAGCAGGAGAAGCGATTACTCAAAGGTAAATGCTCTCTGTCCGGCTGTTGTAGAAACTTGTTCTTCTTCTCAGTCCGAATGAAGGTGCCTTATCGGATGTACGTAGTGAAAACCTTCAACTAACTAAGAGACTCCAGGCTTCCATTTCTATAGACTCCATGAAAAAGGCCTTAGAGAAGAAGGACTCCGAACTGGCGCACGCTCAGAAGGAGGCCAGTCGGAAGATGAAAGAGGTTGAAGACAAGCTGAAGTCCCTCGAGAAGTGGGATGGAGAGAAGAAGAAGTTCGAGGCCATTGCTAAGAAATCTGTAGTGGAAGCCATTGAGGCCGAGTTGAAACTGAGGCCGGCGTCCGCCAAGAGAACCGAGTTGGAGAAGTTCATTGAAGACTGGGGTAGTGAAATGAACGAGAAACTCAAAGGTATGTCAATGTTCCGAGTGAGTTCCGAGTCAGGATGATATTTCACTCGTCTTTCAACAACTTTTTTTCCCTTTGCTTTGACAGAGTTCTGCGTGGACTTTGAAGAGGAGACATCCAAGATTGAAAAAGAACTGGACCTAGCTACTGGTCTTCTTCATGACAGTTCGGCCCCTGCTTTGCTCTGACTGGAAGAGTGCATTGGGGAGGTGACTATTCAGTTCAACAGACTACACAAGGCTGCCAAGGACATCGATCAAGAGCTCTCTCGTAGAGAACAAGTCTCGAGATATCTGGATGACCTCATGAGCCATCTACAGGACATCCCTCGCCAAGTTCAAAGCTGGAAGAAATCTGCGGCCCATGCCAGAGCTGACATAGCTCTCTCGCTCATCTGAGTCCATTGCAAAGGTGTTGACGAGGATATGTTGAAGTCGCTCAAGGTCGTTAATCGGAAGAGCGCCAAGATCGAAGACTTCATGGAGATGTTTGTTGAGGCTGCCACTCAGATTGCGGACATTATCGACTTTGACACCTTCCTTGATGCACCTGCTACGTCTACCACCGAGTGATACTTGGATGAAAACTATGAATGAGATTTGCCTCAGAATGCCGAGTGGTTGATGTAACCGTACATTTGACGCGACCTGATGGTCACGGTTATCTAACCTTTTGTTTCAAACATTATGCAGTTGGTTTTCTTCTATTTGACTTTGACGTTTTATTCCCATTTGGAAAAACTATTCATGGTCTTGTCCATCATGATATCCGAGTGGAGGTTGTTCCTGAACTCGGCATATCAACACTTAGGTGAGCACGGGGTTGCCGTTAAGCCCCCGAGTGTAGATTATGTCTTCACTCGGAGTGGTGTGTATTTAGGCAAAGTCAGGATTGCATCTAACTCCCCAAGTATAGTTCTAGCCGACACTCAGAACAGTTTTACACTCAGGAAAATATAGGTTCGCAGCTAATGAGTAAAAATGAAGGTAGTTCCTGGGAACAATGATGGTCCTGTTCATCTTGATATCCGAGTGGAGGTTGTTCCTGCACTCGGCGTATCAACACTTACGCGAGCACGGGGCCGCTGCTAAGCCCCCGAGTGTAGATCATGTCTTCACTCGGAGTAATTTGAACTTAGGGAAATACAGGATCGCGTCTAAGTCCCCGAGTGTGGTTCTCGCTGACACTTAGAACAGCTTTACACTTAGGCGAATACAGGTTCGCAGCTAATAAGTAAAAATGAAGGTAGTTCCTGGGAACAATGATGGTCATGTTCATCTTGATATTCGAATGGAGATTGTTCCTGCACTCGGCGTATCAACACTTAGGCAAGCACGGGGCCGCTGCTAAGCCCCTGAGAGTAGATCATGTCTTCACTCAGAATAATTTGCACTTAGGCAAATATGAGGATCGCGTCTAAGTCGCCGGGTGTGGTTCAGGCCCACACTCGAAATAGTTTTACACTTAGGCGAATACAGGTTCACACCTAATGAGTAAAAATGAAGGTAGTTCCTGGGAACAATGATGGTCATGTCCATATTGATATCCGAGTGGAGATTGTTCCTGCACTCGGCGTATCAACACTTACGCGAGTATGGGGCCGCTGCTAAGCCGCCGATTGTAGATCATGTCTTCACTCAGAGGAATTTGCACTTAGGTGAATACCAGACCGCATCTAAGTCCCCGAGTGTGGTTCAGATTGACACTCGGAATAGTTTTACACTTACGCGAATACATGTTCGCAACTAATGAGTAAGAATGAAGGTAGTTCCTCGGAACAATGATGATCGTGTCAATCTTGATATCCGAGTGGAGGTTGTTCCTGCACTCGAGGTATCAACACTTAGGCGAGCACGCGGTTGCTGCTAAGCCCCGAGTGTAGATCATGTCTTCACTCGGAGTAGTTTGTACTTAGACAAATAAGGTATCGCGTCTAAGTCCCCAAGTGTGGTTCAGGTCTATACCCGGGAGATCGTAATTGTCATCGGTGTGAAAGGTTTTCACAAAACATTGAAAAAGTAAATGCCTTTATTCAGCACAACCACCCGACAGTTCATTACAGGAATGAGAGAGTGTTTACTATCTTAAGAGTAGAACTTGCGGAGCAGTTTTGCGTTCCACGTGCGATGTTCCTCTACGTCGTCGTTGATGTTATACAGCCGGTAAGCTCCCTTGTTCAGGACTTTGGAGATCACAAATAGGACTTGCCACGGGGGTGCCAACTTTTGTGGCTTTTGTTGATCCAATCGGAGGACAAGGTCTCCTACCTAGAAAGCTCATCCTCTGACATGCCTGGCATGATAGCGTTGATGTCTACTATGCAACTTTATTCTTGTAGACACATGTTGGGCCTCCAAGCGCAGAGTTTTGTAGGACAGTAGCAATTTTCCTCAAGTGGATGACCTATGGTTTATCAATCCATGAGAGGTGTAGGAGGCGAGCTTTTTGCTCCGGTGGCCACCCCCGGACCACCATTTCTGACCGTTCTTCCACGATTCCAACCGGTGGAGTCAATCCCCATCCTCTCCTCTTGCCATGGATGCCGATATTGACCTCGTGTTCCTATCCTATGATTCTATTTCTTGGATCTAGGCTTTAGGGAAATATGAGATGCATTCGCTGATTTTTAGTCAAATCAAGGCATGAGTAGGACATGGAAGACTGCTAGTGAGTAGATTTGTTGTTCTATTGGAATACATTTGAGTTTGGCATCACCGGTAGTACCGGATCTGACCCGCGGTAGTGGTTAGCCCAGTGACCTTCATCCCGGGCGGTACTACCGCTCCTCCAGGAGCGGTACTACCACTTATGTATGCTACTAACGCTTATGGGGAACAGTACTAACGCATGTGCTGCCAATCTCACATCTATTTTGATTCAACTATAGGTCTACCCTCTCTTTTTATTTGGCTTATGCATTTTGTTTAAACCTCTTTTCCCTTGCTCTGTGTTGTTGGTTCCAGGTGGTAGCAACTCTTCTCATTAGGAGCGTCGGGTGAATCCAAGTCGTGAGGGTGGCTCTAAGTGTTACCACACTCTAGGGGATGACAATGCCAATCCCAAGGCACCACCCAAGCAAAAGTCCAAGCAAGCTGCCTCCTAAACTCAGAAGGCTCAGTCAATGAATGAGTTGCCAAGCAAAGAGTTATGTATTCTCCGCCGTCACAACCCATACGTCAACCCACAAAAACAAGCTCTTCTCAACAGTCCCTTCTAGACTAGACAACAAGGTTCTGTTTAACATGACGTGCTAACGATGAAGAAGAAAATGTTTGTTCCTCATGTCAAGTCCATTGATATGGACCATTTGCAGAAGAATGTCAGCTATTTTGGTGAAGCTCTTGGCTTATGTGAGAAGCTAGATATTATCAGGCTCGTGTGGTTCAACAAAGATTTTGATGTAGAGCTTGTGGTTGTGTTCTTTGCTACGGTCCATATCGGATATGATGTGTCCATAACCTTGACTTGGATGACTAATGGAAAGAGACTAACTCCTAAATGGAAGGGGCTCCATACCCCAATTGGATTCCATCCTCACACGGAGGTTACTTCCACACACAAGAGTTATCTCTGGCCCTACTCCACTATGAAGGTTTCCACCACCACTGGCAAAGCAACCTATGTACTAGATCCATTTCTTGACATAATGGACTGCATCTCCAGGCACACAATTTTTTCTCGTGTTAGGAACTTGGATCAAGTACGCTCCTATATGGTGCATATGCTGCTCTATTGTCAGAATATGAAGAACTCGGATTAGGTAGAGGTTTTGGATGTTTCCCACGCCATGTGGTTGGAGCTCCTCTCAATGGTAACGGAGTGCAAATGTCCCATCTATGCTCCATATTTGATGCATCTCATTGAGAGGACCTAGGAATCCACCTTTCCAGACGACTTGTTTGAATCTGGTGAGCTGGTTACCCATGAGGTTTTGCAACTGTGGCAGAAGGACAAGTGGAACACTCATGTTGCTCCGGGGGTGGATGTTCTAGAGGAGGAGGAGGAGGAGGAGGATGTTGAGGGTGGCGCTGACCCCAGTTATGCCCCATCTAGCGTGGAGCCATCTTGGGCTCATAAGCTAAAGGAGATGATGAAGAAGTTGTTCTGCATGTAGGCTCATGGTCAGTACACAACACATGTGGCAGATAAGCAAGCGGAGCCATTACAAGGCTATGGGGAGGCATGTTGGGATGGACATCACTACTGGGTCTGAGGACAGGGTCACTGATGAGGAGACATAGACTTCCAGGCATTGCAAGTTGGACTCTAATGTTGATCAGCCAGGTACAACAACTTCCAGCTCCAGCGAGTTCGGGGAATATCAAGGATAGTCCCATGTATTGCTGCCACCTTGGATCGTATTACTCTTTGCCCTTTTTTGTCTTGATGCCAAAGGGTACAGAGTTTAGGGATTTGCCGAGTCATGAGTGCATCTTAGTTGGTTTCTTGCTTTCTTCACTCGTGAACTCTTTTATCATTTGCTTTGGTTTGGTTTGTGTTTGTGAGACTTAAACACCGAGTCATGTGGTGTGAGACATATGCTACCCTCTACTTATCTTTATATGCCTTAGTAATATACTAGTATGTGAGTTCATGAGCATCATGTGCCCTATGTCTATGCTCACATGCCATCTCTTGCGTATATGCTTATTGCACTTCATGATATTGCAAGTATTGTCTATCTATAAAATATAGGGGGTGTTGATCCTAGTGTGTGTGCTTTGCATTCCAAAAGCATATCTAAAATAGTGCACACATCTAGGAGGAGACCGTCCATATTTTATAGGTGTTGGGGTTTTCTTTCTATCTTATGATATTCCTTGTGCAAATCTCGCGTTGTCATCAATCCACCAAAAAGGGGGAGTTTGTTAGGGCATATTTCTCCCTCAGTAGTTTTGGTGATTGATAATAATGCCTTTGTGGACTAATCGTGTGCATTAAGCCTTTTAGATAATTCATCATATGGCATAAAATGTTCTAGCCCCTCGGTGGATAATAGTGAAGATGATTATTTTCCTGCGCTTCATTTTCGATGGAATTGAGTCATAGGAGAACCGTACTACTAAGAGGGGATCCACATCTAAATTTTTTGGGTGGAATCAACATGTACACTTTCATTTACACTCGTGTTTCTTTCCCGCGTCAGTTGAGTTGTTCCTCCTTGCCCTTTGTTTTAGTCTTGAAGGAACCAAGTGGGTGTATCGCCCTGGCAAGTGATGACCCACAAGTATAGGGGATCTATCATAGTCCTTTCGATAAGTAAGAGTGCCGAACCCAACGAGGAGCAGAAGGAAATGACAAGCGGTTTCCAATAAGGTATTCTCTAAAAGCACTGAAATTATCGGTGACAGATAGTTTTGTGATAAGATAATTCGTAACAAGTAACAAGTAACAGGTGAAGCAAAGGTGCAGCAAGGTAGCCCAGTCCTTTTTGTAGAAAAGGACAGGCCTGGACAAACTCTTATATAAAGCAAAGCGCTCCTGAGGACACATGGGAATTTCCATCAAGCTAGTTTTCATCATGCTAATTTGATTCGCGTTCGTTACTTTGATAATTTGATATGTGGGTGGACCGGTGCTTACGTGTTGCCCTTACTTGGACAAACCTCCCACTTATGATTAACCCCTATCGCAAGCATCCGCAACTACGAAAGAAGAATTAAGGTAAACCTATGTTGGAAATATGCCCTAGAGGCAATAATAAATTGGTTATTATTATATTTCCTTGTTCGTGATAATCGTTTGTTATCCATGCTATAATTGTATTGACTGGAAACTAAATACATGTGTGGGTATATAGACAACACTATGTCCCTAGTATGCCTCTAGTAGACTAGCTCGATGATCAAAGATGTTCAAGGTTTCATAGCCATGGACATGAGATGTCATTTGATAACGGGGTCACATCATTAGGAGAATGATGTGATGGACAAGACCCAAACAATAAACGTAGCATATGATCATGTTAGTTTATTGCTACAGTTTTCTGCATGTCAAGTATCTGTTCCTATGACCATGAGATCATGCAACTCACTGACATCGGAAGAGTACCTTGTGTGTATCAAATGTCGCAACGTAATTGGGTGACTATAAAGGTTCTCTAAAGGTATCTCCGAGGGTGTCTGTTGGGTTGGCATGGATCAAGACTGGGATTTGTTGCTCCGTATAACGAAGAGGTATCTCAGGGCCCACTCAGTAATACAACATCACAATAAGCCTTGCAAGCAATGTGACTAAGTGTTAGCCAAGGGATCTTGTATTATGGAACGAGTAAAGAGACTTGCCGGTAACGAGATTGAACTAGGTATAGAGATACCGACGATCAAATCTTGGGCAAGTAACATACCGAAGAACAAAGGGAACATCATATGGGATTAACTGAATCCTTGACATAGAGGTTGAACCAATAAAGATCTTCATAGAATATGTAGTAACCAATATGGGCATCCAGGTCCCGCTATTAGTTATTTACATAGAGGTGTCTCGGTCATGTCTACATAGTTCTCGAACCCGCAGGGTTTGCACACTTAAGGTTTGGTGACGTTTCGGTAGTATAGAGTTATGTACGGTGGTGACCGAAGGTTGTTCGAAGTCTCAGATGAGATCCCGAACATCATGAGGAGCTCCAGAATGGTCCAGAGTTAAATATTGATATATAGGAAGTCCTGTTTTGGTCACCGGAAAAGTTTCAGGCTCATCGGTAGTGTACCGGGAGTGCCGGCAGGGGTACCGAGGACCATCGGGAGGGGTGTCTCGACCCGAAGGGCCTCATGGGCTATGGGAGGAGTCAAGCCAGCCCTTAGTGGGCTGGCCGATCCCCCACTAAGTCCCATGCTACTAGGGGTGGGAAAAACCTAAAGGTGGAGAGGTGGAAAGAGTTTCTAAGTGGAAAGGAGGAATGCTACTCCTAATAGGATTGGAGTAGGACTCCTCCACCTCCAATTTAGGTCAAATCTTGAGGGTTTGAGGCTGCCTCCTCCCCTCCCTCCCTCCTATATATACTAGAGGATTTAGAGGGCAAAGCCAACCCTAATTGCCATGTGCTCCCTTTAATTCATCTAGATCGGTTTTCTCCTCTAGTCTAGTTCGGCGATGCTTAGGTGAAGCCCTGCCGGAATAGTTCCACCACCATTGTCGTCACGCCGTCGCGCTGTCACAGAACTGAACTACCTCTCCGCTCCCTCTTGCTAGAACAAGAAGGCGGAGATCGTCATCGAGCTGTACGTGTGGTGAACACGGAGGCGCCGCCCGTTCGGCGCTAGATCAGAAGGACCATGATCAGGATCTCGAGACGATCCGTGATTTGATCATGGGATGAATCGTGATGGGATCGCGGGATGGATCGTGCTTGGATCACGAGAAGGATCGTGATGGGATCGCGGGACGCTCGGCGATTTGGATCGCGAAGACGTTCGACTACATCAACCGTGTTTCTTAACGCTTCCCGTTTAGCAATCTACAAGGGTATGTAGATCCACTCTCCCTCTCGTAGATGCTCATCACCTTTGATAGATCTTGCGTGTGCGTAGGAATTTTTTTGTTTCCCATGCAACGTTACCCAACAGTGTTATCAGAGCTAGTCTACGTGTAGATGAGATCATGAGTAGAACACAAAGGAGTTTGTGGGCGTTGATGCTTAGATTGCTTCCTCCCTTGGTCGTGTTTTGATTCAGTGGTATTGTGGGATGAAGCGGCCCGAACCAACCTTACTTGTACGCTTACGAGAGACCGGTTCCATCGACTGACGTGTAACTTTGTTGCACAAAGATGGCTGGCGGTGTCTGTCTCTCCTACTCTAGTTGGATCGGATTCAACAAAGGAGGTCCTCGAGAAGGATGAACAACAATTTATGTATGACCATTGTGGTTTTTGCGTAGGTGAGAATTGTTCTTGCTAGATACCCGTAGCAGCCACATAAAACTAGGAACAACAATTAGGGAATGTCTAACTTGTTTTTGCAGGGTATGTTGTGATGTCATATGGCCAATTACATGATGAGATATATGTGATGTATGATATGATCATGTTTTGTATAAAATATCACGACTTGCATGTCGATGAGTATGGCAACGGGCAGGATCCATAGGGTTGTCTTTAATTATTTTCTCCGTTTTGCTTTACTTTATTGCTATGAGTTAGCAATGGTCGTGGAAGCAATAGTCGGCATGACAAACCGATGGTGATACGTTGATGAAGATCAAGATGATGGAGATCATGGTGCCATGCCGGTGATGATGGAGATCATGCCGGTGCTTTGGAGATGGAGATCAAAAGCACAAGTTCATGGCCATATCATGTCACTTATGATATGCATGTGATGTTAATCCTTTTTATGCACCTTGTTTTGCTTAGGATGACGGTAGCACTATAAGGTGATCCCTCACTTAAATTTCAAGATAAATTGTGTTCTCCCTAAGTGTGCACCATTACAAAAGTTCGTCGTGTTGAGACACCACGTGATGATCGGGTGTGATAGACTCTACGTTCACATACAACGGGTGCAAGCCAGTGTTGCACATACAGAACACTCGGGTTAAACTTGACAAGCCTAGCATGTATAGACATGGCCTTGGAACACAAGAGACCAAAAGTTCAAACATGAGTCATATAGTAGATATGATCAACATGAAGATGTTCACCATTGAAACCACCTCAACTCACGTGATGATCGGACTTGAGTTGGTGGATTTGGATCATGTTGTTAGGAATGTGGCCTAGAGGCAATAACAAATTAGTTATTATCATATTTCCTTTTTCATGATAATCGTTTATTATCCATGCTAGAATATATTGATCGGAAACTCAGATACATGTGTGGATACATACACAACACCATGTCCCTAGTATGCCTCTGATGGACTAGCTCGTTGATCAAAGATGGTTGAGGCTTCCTAGCCATGGACATGAGATGTCGTTTTATAACAGGGTCACATCATTAGGAGAATGATGTGATGGACAAGACCCAAATTATAAACGTAGCATATGATCGTATCAGTTTATTGCTACAGTTTTCTGCATGGCAAGTATCTGTTCCTATAACCATGAGATCATGCAACTCACTGACACCGGAGGAGTACCTTGTGTGTATCAAACGTTGCAACATAACTGGGTGACTATAAAGGTGCTCTACAGGTATCTCCGAGGGTGTCTGTTGGGTTGGTATGGATCAAGACTGGGATTTGTTACTCCGTGTGACGGAGAGGTATCTCGGGGCCCACTCGGTAATACAACATCACTACAAGCCTTGCAAGCAATGTGACTAAAGAGTTAGCCACGGGATCTTGTATTATGGAACGAGTAAAGAGACTTGCCGGTAATGAGATTGAACTAGGTATGGAGATGCCGACGATCGAATCTCGGGGAAGTAACATACCGAAGAACAAAAGGGAATAGCATACGGGATTAACTGAATCCTTGACATAGAGGTTCGACCGATAAAGATCTTCGTAAAATATGTAGGAACTAATATGGTCATCCAGGTCCCGCTATTGGTTATTGACTGTAGATGTGTCTCAGTCATGTCTACATAGTTCTCGAACCCGCAGGGTCTGCTTAAGGTACGATGACATTTCGGTAGTATAGAGTTATGTATGGTGGTGATAGAAGGTTGTTCGGAGTCCTGGATGAGATCTCGGACGTCACGAGGAGCTCCGGAGGTAAAGATTGATATATGGGATAATAGTGTTTGGTCTTCGGAAGGGTACCGGAATTCACCGGAAACAGTTTCGGATGTTTCCCGAAATGTTCGGGGTACAAGCACACTTTATTGGGGCCAAGTTGTAAAGCCCATGAGGCTTCAGGAAGGTGCAAAAGGTTTTTTGTGGAGGCCAGGGGCCAGACACCAGGGACCCGGGCATCTGGGGCCAGATGTCGTGGACCTTGGCATCTCGTCTTGGAGTCCGAGGAGGACTCTTGCCTTGCGGGCAAACCGACCTTGAGGAGGATTTTTCTCCAAGTTTCGACCCCAGGGCTCAGCATATAAATAAAGGGGCGGGGCTAGCACTTGGCACACATCAAGAAACCCTAAGTCACGCGCTGCCTCTCCTCTAGTTCGTAGTTTCTCCTCTAGATCGGTTTCAACGGTGCTTAGGCGAAGCCCGACTGAAATTGCGCCACCACCATCACCGCAAGACCGTCGTGATGTCGTCTACCTCTCCGCTCCCTCTTACTGGATCAAGAAGGCGGAGATCGTCATCGAGTTGTATGTGTGCTGAACGCGGAGGTGCCTTTCGTTCAGCGCTAGATCGGAAGGACCATGATCATGATCGCGAGACGATTCGTGATTGGATCGCGGGACGGATCGTGATGGATCGCGGGACGGATCGTGATGAGATCGCGGGACGGATCATGATGGGATCGCAGGACGCTCGGCGATTTGGATCGTGAAGACGTTTGACTACATCAACCGCGTTTATTAAGGCTTCCCGCTTAGCGAACTACAAGGGTATGTAGATCCACTCTCCCTCTCGTAGATGCTCATCACCATGGATAGATCTTGCGTGTGCGTAGGAAATTTTTTGTTTCCCATGCAACGTTCCCCAACACATGTGACATTCGAATGACCAGAGGGATGTCAATTTGTGTGGGCGTTTTTAAGTAACATGATTAACTAAACTCATTATCATGAACATAGTCAAAATGTGATTGCAAATTATGGTGTAGATTACTAGCTCGTGATGTAGCTCCCTTGAATTTATATGTTTCTAGAGAAATAGAGTTGAAAGATGATGGTAGCAATAATGCGGACTGGGTCCGTGATCTGAGGATTGTCCTCATTGCTGCACAGAAGGCTTATGTCCTTAATGCACCGCTCGGTGCGCCACCCCCTCTAGTGTCATCTGTAGATGTTGTGAACATCTAACAGGCACGTTCCAATGACTACTTGATAGTTCAGTGTGTCATGCATTATGGCTTAGAATCTAGGCTCCAAAATGTTTTTAACGTCACGGAACATATGAGATGTTCTAAGAGCTGAAATTAGGATCCTAGGCTCGTGCCCGTGTTGTGAGGTATCAGACCTCCAACAAGATTCTTTGCTTGCAAGATGAAGGAGAATATCTCAATCATTGAGCATGTGCTCAGATTGTCTAGGTGCTACAATCGCTTGAATCGAGAGGGAGTTGATCTTCCAGATAAGATAGTGATTGATATAGTTCTCCAAGTCACTGTCACTAGGGTACTAGAGCTTCGTGATGAACCATAAAATGCCAGGGATGGAAATAATGATCCCTGAGCTATTCATGATGTTTGACACCGCGAAGGTAGAAATCAAGAAGGAGCATCAAGTGTTGATGGTTAGTGAAACCACTAGTTTCGAGAAGGGCAAGGGCTAGGAGGGAAAATTCATGGATGGCCAGTCAGTTGCTGCTCCAGTGAAGCAACCCATGGTTGAACTCAAACTCGAGACTACGTGCTTCTATTATGAGGAGAACGGTCGCTGAAACGGAAAAACCCTAGATACTTGGTAGATAAGAAGGCTGGCAACGTCGACAGAAGTATATTTGATATATGTGTTATTGATGTGTACCTTGCTAGTACTCCTAGTAGCACCTGGGTATTGGATGCTGGTTCGGTTGCTAAATGTTACTAACTCGAAATAAAAGCTACGGAATAAACGGAGGCTAGCTAAGGGTGAGGTGACAATGTTGGAAGTGTTTCCAAGGTTGATGTGATCACCATCTCACGCTCTCTCGATCCTACGGATTAATGATGAATCTAAATAAATGTTATTTGGTGTTTGCGTTGAGCATGAGCATGATTAGATCGTGTTTATTGCAATACGGTTATTCATTTAAGTTAGCGGATAATGGTTATTCTGTTTACATGAATAATAGCTTCAATGGTCAATGACCCAATGAGAATGGTTTATTGAATCTTGATCGTAGTTATACACATGTTCATAACATTGATGCCAAAAGATACAAAGTTAATAATGATAGTACCACATACTTGTGGCACTGCCACTAAATGTCATATTGGTGTAAAGCGCATGAAGAAACTCCATGTTGATGGATATTTGGACTCTTTCAATTTTGAATCAGTTGAGACATGCGGACCATGCCTCATGGGCAAGATGACTAAAACCCCATTTTCCGGCTTGATGGAACGGGCAAGTGACTTATTGGAAATGATACACGTTGATTTATACGGTCCAATGAGTGTTGTAGCGTGCGGTGGATATCGTTATTTTCTTAACTGCACTGATGATTTGAGTAGATATAGTGTATATTTACTTAATGAAACACAAGTCTAGATCGTTTGAATAGTTCAAACAAAATCAGAGTGAAGTTTGAGATCATCATGACAAGAAGATAAAATGTCTACGATATGATCGTGGAGGTGAATATTTGAGTTACGAGTTTGGTATACAACTTAAGACAATGTGGAAATTGTTTCACAACTCACACCACCTGGAACAACATAGTGTGATGGTGTGTACGAACATCGTAGTCATGTCGTATTGGATATGGTGCGATCTATGATGTCTCTCATCGATTTGCCACTATCGTTTTGGGGTTATGCATTAGACACAACTACATTCACTTTAAACGGGCACCATCTAAGTCCGTTGAGATGACACTGTATGAATTTTGGTTTGGCAGAAACCTAAGCTGTCATTTCTTAATGTTTGGGGTTCCAATGCTTATGTGAAAAAGAGGTTTTCACCTAATGAGCTCGAACCCAAAGCGGACAAATGCATCTTCATAGAATACCCTAACATAATAGTTGGGTAAACCTTCAATCTTAGATCCAAGCACAAAGTGTTTGTTGCTAAAACGGGTCCTTTCTCGAGAAAGAGTTTCGCTCGAAAGAATTGAGTAGGAGGAAGATAGAACTTGATGAGGTTGTTGAACCTTTGTTTCAACCAGAGAGTAGCACAGCACAGAAAGTTGTTTCTATTGAGCCTACGTTAGTTGAAGAGGAAGTTAATGATGATGATCATGAAGCCTCGGATCAAGTTACTATCAAACCTCGTAGGTCGACAAGGACGCGTACTGCTCCGGAGTGGTACGACAACCCTGTCTTCGAGGTCATGTTGTTAGACAATGATGAACCTACGAGCTATGGAGAAGCGATGATGGGCCCGGATTCCGAGAAATGGTTAGAGATCATGAAATCCGAGATGGGATCCATGTATGAAAACAAACTATGGACTTTAGAAGTATTACCTAAAGGGCGAAATGCCATTCAGAACGAATGGATCTTTAAGAGGAAGACGGACGCGGACGGTAATGTCACCGTCTATAAAGCTCGACTTGTGTCAAAGGGTTTTTCACAAGTTCAAGGAGTTGAATATGATGAGACCTTCTCACCTGTAGCGATGCTAAAGTCCGTCAGAATCATGCTAGCAATATCTACATATTTTGACTATAAAATTTGGCAGATGGATGTCAAAACAACGTTCCTTAACGATTTCCTTAAGGAAGAGTTGTATATAATACAACCGGATGGTTTTGTCGATCCAGAGAATGCTCACAAAGTTTGCAAACTCCAGCGATCCATTTATGGACTGGTGCAAGCATCTCGGAGTTGGAATATACGCTTTGATGAGGTGATCAAAGTTTTTGAGTCTATACAAAGTTTATGAGAAACTTGTATTTACAATAAAGTGAGTGGGAGCACTATAGAATTTCTAATAAGTATATGTGGTTGACATATTGTTGATCAGAAATAATGTAGAATTTCTGGAAAGCGTAAAGGGTTGTTTGAGAAGAGTTTTTCAAAGGAAGACCTGGATAAAGCTACTTAATTGTTGGGCATCGAGATCTATAGAGATAGATCAAAGACGCTTGATGATACTTTCAATGAGTACATACCTAGACAATTTTTTGGAAGAGTTCAAAATGGATCGGTCAAAGAAGGAGTTCTTGCCTAATTGGTTAGGTGCAAAGTTGAGTAAGAGTGAAAGCTCGACCACGGCAAAAGAAACAGAAAGGACGAAGGTCGTCCCCTATATCTTAGCCATAGGCTCTAGATAGTATGCCATGCTATGTACTGCACCTGGTGTGTGCCCTACCATGAGTCTGTCAAGGGGTACAAGACTGATCCAAGAGTGGATCACTGGACAGCGGTCAAGATTATCCTTATTAACTAGAGGACTAAGGAAATGTTTCTCTATTATGGAGGCGATAAAGAGTTCGTCGTAAAGGGTTACATCAATGCAAGATTTGACACCAATCCGGATGACTCTTAGTAGCAATCCGGATACATATAGTGGAGCAGCCATTTGGAGTACCTCCAAGTGGAGCGTGGTAGTAGTGTCTACAGTATGACATAGAGATTTGCAAAGTACACACGGATCTGAATGTCGCAGACCCATTGACTAAATACCTCTCTCACATGCAAAGCATGATCGAACCCCAGAACTCATTGGGTGTTAGATTCATAACAATGTAAATCACATGGTGATGTGAACTAGATTATTGACTCTAGTGCAAGGAGGAGACTGTTGGAAATATGCCCTAGAGGCAATAATAAATTGGTTATTATTATATTTCCTTGTTCATGATAATTGTTTATTATCCATGCTATAATTGTATTGATTGGAAACAAAATACATGTGTGGGTATATAGACAACACTATGTCCCTAGTATGCCTCTAATAGACTAGCTCGTTGATCAAAGATGGTCAAGGTTTCCTAGACATGGACATGAGATGTCATTTGATAACGGGGTAACATCATTAGGGAAATGATGTGATGGACAAGACCCAAACTATAAATGTAGCATGTGATCGTGTCAGTTTATTGCTACAGTTTTTTTTTGCATGTCAAGTATCTGTTCCTATGACCATGAGATCATGCAACTCATTGACATCGGAGGAGTACCTTGTGTGTGTAAAATGTCGCAATGTAATTGGGTGACTATAAAGGTGCTCTACAGGTATCTCTAAGGGTGTCTATTGGGTTGGCATGGATCAAGACTGGGATTTGTTGTTCCGTATGACGGAGAGGTATCTCAGGGCCCACTCGGTAATACAACATCACAATAAGCCTTGCAAGCAATGTGAGTAAGTGTTAGCCATGGGGTCTTGTATTATGTAACGAGTAAAGAGACTTGCCGGTAACGAGATTGAACTAGGTATAGAGATACCGACGATTGAATCTCGGGCAAGTAACATACCGAAGAACAAAGGGAACAGCATACGGAATTAACTGAATCCTTGACATATAGGTTCAACCGATAAAGATCTTCATAGAATATGTAGGAACCAATATGCGCATCCAGGTCCTGCAATTGGTTTTTGACCGTAGAGGTGTCTCGGTCATGTCGACATAGTTCTCGAACCTGCAGGGTCTGCACACTTAAGGTTCGGTGACGTTTTGATAGTACAGAGTTATGTATGGTGGTGACCTAAGGTTGTTTGGAGTCCCGGATGAGATCCCGGACGTCACAAGCAGCTTAAGAATGGTCCGGAGGTAAATATTGATATATAGGAAGTTCTGTTTTGGTCACCAGAAAAGTTTCGGGATCATCAATAGTGTACCGGGTGTACCGCGAGGGGTACCGGGGACCATCGGGAGGGATGTCTCGACCCAAAGGGCCTCATGGGATGTGGGAGGAGTCAGGCCAGCCCTTAGTGGGCTGGCCGAGCCCCCCACTAAGTCCCATGCGGCTAGGGGTAGGAAAAACCTAAAGGTGGAGAGGTGGAAAGAGTTTTCCAAGTGGAAAGGAAGAATCCTACTCCTAATAGGATTGGAGTAGGACTCCTCCACCTCCAATTTCGGCCAACTCTTGAGGGTTTGAGGCTGCCTCCTCCCATCCCTCCGTCCTATATATACTAGAGGATTTATAAGGCAAAGCCAACCCTAACTATCATGTGCTCCCTCTAATTCATCTAGATCGGTTTTCTCCTCTAGTCTAGTTCGGCGGTGCTTAGGCGAAGCCCTGCCGGAATAGTTCCACCACCATCGCTGCCACACCATCACGCTGTCAGAGAACTCATCTACCTCTCCACTCCCTCTTGCTGGATAAAGAAGGCGGAGATCGTCATCGAGTTGTACGTGTGTTGAACGCGGAGACGCCGCCCGTTCGGCGCTAGATCGGAAGGACCATGATCACGACCTCAAGACGATTCGTGATTTGATCACGGGATGAATCATGATGGGATCGCGGGACGGATCGTGATTGGATCGCGAGAAGGATCGTGATGGGATCGCGGGACGCTCAGCGATTTGGATCGTGAAGACGTTTGACTGCATCAACCGCGTTTCTTAACGCTTCCCTCTTAGCGATCTACAAGGGTATGTAGTTTCACTCTCCCTCTCATAGATGCTCATCACCATGGATAGATCTTGCGTGTGTGTAGTATTTTTTTGTTTCCCATGCAACGTTACCCAACAACCTAACGATAGCATAAAACATATGGATCCAAATCAGCCCCTTACGAAGCAACGCATAAACTAGGGTTTAAGCTTCTATCACTCTAGCAACCCATCATCTACTTATTACTTCCCAATGCCTTCCCTAGGCCCAAATAATGGCAAAGTGTTATGTAGTCAATGTTCACATAACACCACTAGAGGAGAGATAACATACATCTCATCAAAATATCGAACGAATACCAAATTCACATGATTACTTATAACAAGACTTATCCCATGTCCTCAAGAACAAACGTAACTACTCATGAAACATGTTCATGTTCAAGATCAGAGGAGTATTAGTTATCATAAAGGATGTGAACATATGATCTTCCACCAAGTAAACCAACTAGCATCAACTACAAGGAGTAATCAACACTAATAGCAACCCATAGGTACCAATCTGAGGTGTTGAGACAAAGATCGGATACAAGAGATGAACTAGGGTTTGGAGAGGAGATCGTGTTGGTGAAGATGTTGATGGCGATTCACCCCCTCTTGATGAGAGGATTGTTGGTGATCACAATGACTTCGATTTCCCCCTCCGGGGGGGAGTTTCCCCGGTAGAATAGCCCTACCGGAGCCCTAGATTGGTTCTGCCCAAGTTCTGCCTTGAGACGGCGGCGCTTCGTCCCGAAAGCTCTCTCCTGATTTTTCCAGGTCAAAACACTTCATATAGGAGAAGATGGGCGTCGGAGGAGCCACAGGGGCCCCACAAGCCTGCTAGGCACGGCCAGGGGGTGGTCGCTCCTAGCAGGCTTGTGGTCTGCAGGTGGCCCCCCTCTGGTTGATTCTTCCGCCAATATTTTTTATTAATTCCAAAAATATTCTTCATAAATTTTAGGACTTATGGAGTTGTGCACAATAGGTATCTCAGATTTGCTCCTTTTCCAGTCCAGAATTCCAGTTGCCGGCATTCTCCCTCTTCATGCAAACCTTGTAAAATAAGAGAGAAAAGGTATAAGTATTGTACCATAACGTGTAATAACAGCCCATAATGCAATAAATATCAATATAAAAGCATGATGCAAAATGGACGTATCAACTCCCCCAAGCTTAGACCTCGCTTGCCCTCAAGCGAAAGCCGAGATCGATGAATATGTCCACATGTTTAGAGATAGAGGTGTCAAAAAAATAAAATACGGATATGGAGGGCATCACGATCAACTTTAGAACATCAATACTCATTGTATGAGATTCTTTATACTAGAGTAACAGTTCATTCACAAGATAAAGTATGGAAAAAGAATTCTGTTGACAACCAACAAACTATGATCTCAGTCATTGAAGCAATTAACAACTTATCATAACATCGGAAAGTGTCAATATATGATATTGTAAAGCAAATCCACATATCAATATATGATATTGTAAAGCAAATCCACATACCCAATCATCTTTTAGTGTTTCACAATTGCTAGCACTCATGCGGTACCCACGAGATCAAAGCTTCAATCGAACACAGAGAAAGATAGGGGCTTATAGTTTCGCCTCCCAACTATTCACCTCAAGGGTGATGTCAACAATAATAACTCATGATCACCCACATCTGAGTGGATATATAAGTCTAGATCGTTCCCCAACACATAATGCTTGCCAAGAGAAAGGCGAAATATAGGAAGTGGTGAAGATCACCATGACTCTTGCATAAAGGTAAGTACTAGAAAGTAAAAGTAATAGATAGTCCCTTTGCAGAGGGAAGCAGAGGTTGTCATGTGCTTTTTCTTTTTGGATGCACAAACTCTTAGTGCAGAGGAACGTTGCGTTGTATTGCCCTTTGTGATAGCAACATTTATTATGCAGTCTGTCGCTTTTATTTCTTTACTATTACAAGTTCGTACAACGCTTATTTCCCTTACAATAAAAGATCACACATATTTAGGAGCAATTTTTATTGCCTTTTGCACCAATGACAACTTACTTTAAGGATCTTATTCAATCCATAGGTAGGTATGGTGGAATC
Source organism: Hordeum marinum (assembly GCA_022496015.1). Taxonomy (NCBI): domain Eukaryota; kingdom Viridiplantae; phylum Streptophyta; class Magnoliopsida; order Poales; family Poaceae; genus Hordeum; species Hordeum marinum. The sequence continues at coordinate 221,674,677 of CM039672.1, forward strand.
TCATGGAAAAACTGTGTTGAGGAGTTTGTATGCACAAGTAGTATCTCTACTTGGTGCGGAAGTTTTGGCTAATATGAGGTGGAAGCAAGCACGACATGTTGGAGGATCTAAAACCATATAACTTATATCCGGATGCAAGCAAACAAAACATATTATGTTGTCTTCCTTGTCCAACATCAACTTCTTGGCATGTTATATTTTAATGAGTGGTCACAATCATAAAATATGTCCAAGATAATATATTTATATGTGAATCTCTATTTATTTATCACTTCCTTTCAATTGCACCAATGACCAATTACTATGTTTGTTAACTCCCAACAAATTTCAATCACCATACTTTTTATATGTGAAGTCATCACCCCATAAGATCACTATGTATTCTCTTTGCTTTTATTATATTATTCTTTATTCATTACTTTCGAGAGCATAGTTATCTAGCAAAGCCCTCTCATCAAAACTACTTTTTATTATATAACTATCGGACTTGCTTACATAAGGGGAGCAAAAGCAAAAACTAAAAGGGTAGATCATGCTAAAAACTTTTATTCTACTAGATCAATACAAGAACAAAAAGGATTGAACTAGGAAAGATAAAAAGGAAAAAGGAAAAAAAGGTGTGATGTGATACGATACTGGGGCACCTCCCCCAAGCTTGGCACAAGCCAAGGGGAATACCCGTACCCATGTGTTCAGGTGTCCTTCTTTGGGGTTGATGGTGGTGGAGTTGTTGATGAGGTTGGAGGCTTGTTCAATTTCCTCTTAGGCATGAAATTTTGTTCCCTCAGGTCATCTATTTACTGCTCGAGCTTCAATATCCTTTGACATAATTATTCTTTACTCTCCTACAGAAAACGAGAAGGGATAAATAGAACTTTGGGTTTTATTCTTGTGTTTGGAGGCTCGATTTCCTGAACTCCATGTGCATGTCTCCCAGTTGAGGCATAGGAGTCTCCTCTTCATCTAAGCTTTCTTCTCAGTATTTGTCTTCTTGTTCATCCTCCAAGAATAATCCATAAGGATCTAGGTCCCCATAGAGCTTGGGGTTGGCAAGATAGTGCGATATGTAGCTCTCCCCATCAGACTCTTGGGACGACATCTTGCTCTAAATCTGCGGTAGAAACAGCTCAAAACAAAAACAGGAGGTATTGTTGTGATACGAAAGTCGAAACCTTCGGGAGATTATATAATGAATTTTTGCCGACACGAAGGGGTGTTTCACAAGAAAGCGGAGTCCGGGGGGCGCACGGGGTGGTGACAAGCCCCCTAGACGCGGCCAGGGGGTGGCCACGCCTATCAGGCTTGTCGCCTCCCCATGCGTCCTTCGGACTTATTTTAATTTTACTATTTTTTTAAATATTCCAAAACTGAATAAAATTGCTACTGGAAAACTTTTGGAGTCAGTTTACTTACCGTACCACGTACCTATTCCTTTCCAGAGTCTGAAACGTTCTGGTAAGTCTCCCTAATATGCTCTTCGGGAGTTATGGTATTGATAACATTGGTTTCAACATTAACTAGAGTACCTGAAATATATTGTTTGATTCTTTGTCCGTTTACCACCTTTGGATTTGTGCCTTCGGCGTTGTTGATCTTGATGGCACCGGAATGATATACCTTCTCGGCGATGTATGGTCCTGCCCATTTGGAGAGAAGTTTTCCTGCAAAAAATCTTAGCCGAGAATTGTATAGCAAGGCATGATCACCTACATTGAATCCACGCTTTTGTATCCTTTTATCATGCCATCTCTTAACTTTTTCTTTAAACAACTTGGCATTCTCATAGACCTGGGTTCTCCATTCATCAAGTGAGCTAATGTCAAATAACCTCTTCTCACCAGCAAGTTTGAAATCATAGTTGAGCTCTTTGATTACCCAGTAAGCCTTACGCTCTAGCTCTAGAGGCAAGTGACATGCTTTACCATAAACCATTTTATACGGAGACATACCCATAGGATTCTTGTAAGCAGTTCTATAAGCCCATAATGCATCGTAAAGTTTCTTAGACCAATTCTTCGTAGATCTATTAACCGTGTTTTGCAAGATCAATTTAATTTCTCTATTGCTTAATTCTACTTGACCAATAAACTGAGGATGATAAGGAGATGCAATTCTATGATTAACATCATACTTAGCAAGCAATTTACGGAAAGCACCATGAAAAAATGTGAACCACCATCAGTCATTAAATATCCGGGGACTCCAAATCTAGGGAAAATAACTTCTTTACGCATCTTAATAGAGGTGTTGTTATCAGCACTACTAGTTGGAATAGCTTCTACCCACTTAGTAACATAATCAACAACAACTAATATATGAGTATATCCATTGGACGTTGGAAAAGGCCCCATATAATCAAAACCCCAAACATCAAATTGTTCAATAACAAGAGAGTAATTCATAGGCACTTCCTGACGTCTACTAATATTGCCAATTCTTTGACATTCATCACATGACAAGACAAACTTACGACCATCCTTGAAGAGAGTAGGCCAATAAAAACCAGATTGTAATACCTTATGTGCAGTTCTATCTCCAGCATGGTGTCCTCCCTAGGCCTCGGAATGACACTTCCGTAGGATCTGTATCTGTTCATGCTCAGGTACACAATGTCTAATAACACCATCTACTCCTTCTTTATAAATGTGTGGGTATGTGAAACTAGGCGGTATGTGAAACTTTTTCCCAGAAGTAATGTCTTAAATCATAGAAAAACTTTTTCTTTTGTTGGTATGTGAAACTAGGCAGTATAAATTTAGCGACAATGTAATTAGCATAATCAGCATACCAAGGAGCATTATGAGAAGCATTTATGACATCTAATTGTTCATCAGGAAAGCTATCATCACTAGGTAGTGGGTCATCAAGAACATTCTCTAACCTAGACAAGTTATCTACTACGGGCTTATCAGCACATATCAACAATATGCAAATCAAATTCTTGTAGCAGAAGAATACATCTGATAAGTCTAGGTTTAGCATCTTTCTTTTTCCATGAGATACTTAATAGCAGCATAATAAGTGTGAGATGTTACTTTAGAATCAACAATATCGGGTCTAAACTTATCACAAGCGAACACAACTGCTAAAAATTCCTTTTCAGTGGTACCATAGTTTCTTTGAGCATTGTTTAGAGTTTTGCTAGCATAATGAATAATATTTAATTTCTTATCAACTCTTTGACCTAGAATAGCACCTACGGCATAGTCACTAGCATCACACATAATTTCAAAGGGTAAGTTCCAATCAGGTGGTTGAACAATAGGTGCAGAAATCAAAGCATTCTTGAGAATTTCAAAAGCTTCTACACAATCGTAATAAAAACGAATGGAATATATTTTTGCAAAAGATTAGTGAGAGGCCTAGAAATCTTAGAGAAATCTTTAATAAATCTCCTATAGAAACCAGCATGACCAAGGAAACTTCTTATACCTCTGATATCTGTAGGGCACGGCATTTTTTCAATAGCATCAACTTTAGCCTTGTCAACTTCAATACCTCTTTCGGAAATTTTATGTCCCAAGACAATGCCTTCATTCACCATAAAGTGGCACTTCTCCCAATTCGAGACAAGATTAGTTTCTTCACATCTCTACAAAACTCGATCAAGGTTGCTGAAACAATCATCAAAAGAAGTTTCGTAAACGGAAAAATCATCCATGAAAACCTCAACAATCCTTTCACGAAAATCAGAGAATATAGCAGTCATGCATCTTTGAAAGGTAGTAGGTGCATTGCATAAACCAAAAGGCATACATCTATAAGCAAAGGTACCAAAAGGGCAGGTAAAGGTGGTCTTCTCTTGGTTCTCTTTTGACACGGGTATTTGAGAGAAACCATAATAACCATCTAGAAAGCAGAAATGTGTATGTTTGGATAATCTTTCTAGCATTTGATCAATGAAAGGTAGAGGGTAATGATCTTTTCTAGTAGCTTTATTCAATTTCCTAAAATCAATTACCATTCTATAACCTGTAACAATTCTCAGCCGGATCAATTCATTTTTATCATTAGGAATTATGGTAATACCTCCTTTCTTAGGGACACAATGAACGGGACTAGCCCATCTACTATCAGCAACAGGGTAAGTGATACCTGCCTCCAGAAGCTTTAATATTTCATTTCTTACCACTTCCTTCATTTTAGGATTAAACCATCGTTGGTGATCAACAACTAGTTTAGCATCAGGCTCCATTTTAATTTTATGCTAACATAGAGTGGGACTAATGCCCTTAAGATCATCAAGAGTATATACAATAGCAGCACGGTGCTTCCTCGGAGTTTTCAATAATCTCTCTTCTTCATGCTCTGAAAGGTTAGCACTAATAATAACAGGATATATCTTCTTTTCATCAAGATAAGCATATTTCAAAGTATCTGGTAATTGTTTAAGCTCAAACACGGGATCACCCTTGGGTGGAGGAGGATCCCCAAGTATTTCAACAGGCAAGTTGTGTTTCAGAATAGGATGTTGATCAAAGAAAATCCTATCTATTTCATTCCTTTCATTCATATGCATATCATTTTCATGGTCTAGCAAATATTGCTCTAAAGGATCAGTAGGAGGAACCGCAATAGAGGCAAGACCAATAATTTCATCCTTACTGGGCAATTCTTTATCATGGGGTTTTCTACTAAATTTAGAGAAATTAAACTCATGACACGTATCCCCAAAACTTATGGTAACCATTTCCTTCTCACAATCAATCCTGGCATTAACGGTATTCAAGAAGGGTCTACCAAATATAATGGGACAAAAATCATCTTGTGGGGAACCAAGAACAAGAAAATCAGTAGGATATTTTATTTTCCCACACAAGACTTCAACATCTCTAATAATCCAACTCTTATATAAAGGTGCAGCAAGGTATCCCAATCCTTTTTGTAGCCAAGGATAGGCCTGGACAAACTCTTATATAAAGCAAAGTGCTCCCGAGGACACATGGGAATTTCCGTCAAGCTAGTTTTCATCATGCTCATTTGATTCACGTTCGTTACTTTGATAATTTGATATGTGGGTGGACCGGTGCTTGGGTGCTGCCCTTACTTGGACAAACCTCCCACTTATGATTAACCCCTATCACAAGCATCCGCAACTACGAAAGAAGAATTAAGGTAAACCTAACCATAGCATGAAACATATGGATCCAACTAAGCCCCTTACGAAGCAACGCATAAACTAGGGTTTAAGCTTCTGCCACTCTAGCAACCCATCATCTACTTATTACTTCCCAATGCCTTCCCCTAGGCCCAAATAATGGTGAAGTGTTATGTAGTCGACGTTCACATAACACCACTAGAGGAGAGATAACATACATCTCATCAAAATATCGAACGAATACCAAATTCACATGATTACTTATAACAAGACTTATCCCATGTCCTCAGGAACAAACGTAACTACTCATGAAATATGTTCATGTTCAAGATCAGAGGAATATTATTTATCACAAAGGATCTGAACATATGTTCTTCCACCAAGTAAACAAACTAGCATCAACTACAAGGAGTAATCAACACTACTAGCAACCCACGGGTTCCAATCTGAGGTGTTGAGACAAAGATCGGATATAAGAGATGAACTAGGGTTTGGAGAGGAGGTGGTGCTGGTGAAGATGTTGATGGAGATTGACCCCCTCTTGATGAGAGGATCGTTGGTGATGACGATGGCTTCGATTTCCTACTCCGGGAGGGAAGTTTCCCCGGCAAAACAGCCCTGCTGGAGCTCTAGATTTGTTCTGCCCAAGTTCCACCTCGAGACGGCGGCGCTTCGCCCCGAAAGCTCTCTCCTGATTTTTTTCCAGGTCAAAACACTTCATATAGGAGAAGATGGGCATTGGAGGAGCCACAGGGGCCTCACAAGCCTGCTAGGCGCGGGCAGGGGGTGGCCGTGCCTAGCAGGCTTGTGGCCTACAGGTGCCCCCCTCTGGTTGATTCTTGTGCCAGTATTTTTTATTAATTCAAAAAATATTCTCTATAAATTTTCAGGACTTTTGGAGTTGTGCAGAATATGTATCTCAGGTTTGCTCCTTTTCCAGTCCAGAATTCCAGGTACCAACATTCTCCCTCTTCATGCAAACCTTGTAAAATAAGAGAGAAAAGGCATAAGTATTGTACCATAACATATAATAACAGTCCATAATGCAATAAATATCAATATAAAAGCATGATGCAAAATGGACGTATCAGCAAGCAGTAGTACCGCTTCCACTATAAGCGGTAGTACTGCTCTGGCAAGTGGCAGTATCGCCTACGGGCGGTGGTACACTGTCCAGTATCGCGTGTTGTACCACTGCCTTTGGATTCTCGACTTTTCGTGTCAGACAGAGCGGTTGTTGGGACAGTAGTGTGGCGCGGTAATATCGCCTACAAGCGGTAGTACCGCCCGCTACTACCGCTCAACTATCGCCCAACCTTCTAGACTCAAAACTCTTAGTGGACAATGAAGGCGGCAGTAGGGTGAGGCACTACCGCTTATAGGCAGTAGTATCGCTCTTGCGAGCGGTAGTACCGCTTCAGCGGTATCACCCCTGTTTCGGCTCATGTCCTGCGTCCGAGGTCCTCTGCACTTCAACCCTAGCGATAGTACCGCTGGGGCAAGCGGTAGTACCGCTCCAGTGGCACTACCGGCTCGTGGCCCTATGCCATTGCACTATGCAGCTGGCACAGCCTCCCAAGAGGTGGTACCGCTTGTGTGCGAGCTGAGAGGGGGAACGGTTGGATTTGTTCCCCCACTATAAAAGGGGGTCTTCTTCCCCAAGAAGATCACCTCTTCCATCCCCAAGCTCCATTGTTGCTCCAAGCTCCATTTTCGCCCGATCTCTCTCCGTAGCCAATAAAACTTGTTGATATTCTAGGGTTTGGGTGAGAGGGCCCCGATCTACACTTCCACTAGGAGAACTTTGATTTCCCCACTAATCCCTTGCCGATCTTGTTACTCTTGGGTGTTCGGGCACCCTAGATAGTTGAGGTCACCTTGGAGCCACAATCCATTATGGTGAAGCTTCGTGGTGGTATTGGGAACCTTTAACTAAGTTGTGGGGATTGCCCTAACCTTGTCTATAAAGGTTCGGTCGCCGCCTTCAAGGGCACCACTAGTGGAATCACTGCATCACGCATTGTGTGAGGGCGTGAGGAGAATACGGTGGCCTTATTGGCTTATTGGGGAGCACTGTAACACCACACCGCTCCAACAAAGACGTACTTGCCCTCAAAGGGAAGGAACTTCGGTAACACATCCTCGTCTTCACCGGATCCACTTATGGTTATTTCTTACATTTACTTTGTGCAATCTCTACTTGTGTGGTATCCTTTGCTTGCTTGTATTGTCGTTGTTATTAGCATCATATAGGTTGTTCACCTACTTGCATATCTAGACAAGCTATTTGTTGATAAACTTAATTTGCTAAGAAAAGCTAAAAATTTGGTGGTTGCATATTCACCCCTAACACGTCTCCAACGTCTCGATAATTTATGAAGTATTTATGCCATATTTACCCATCTTTACAATACTTTTATATGGTTTTAATGCACTACGTTGTTTTCAGCCGAATTACCGTGGTGTTGTTTTTTGTGCAGAAAATAAAAGTTCTCGGAATCGCCTGAAACTTTTTGACGAATTTTTCTGGAGAAAATAAGAAATACCAGAGCGAAGAACCATCGGAGAGGGTACGTGTTGGTGCCAAGCCAACAGGGCACGCCAACCTCCCTTGGGGCGCCCTGATGACTTGGGACCACCCCGTGGCTCCGTTCTGCATGATTTTAACGCTGAAAAATCCTATAAATCCAAAAAATAGAAGTTAACCTAGAACTTATGCTCTGCCGCCGTAAGCCTCTATACCGAAGAAAACTCATATGGAGCCCTGTTCTGGCACCCTGTCGGATAGGGCAATCATCACCAAAGGCCATCTTCGTCATCCCGGATGTCTCCATGACAAAGAGGGAGTAGTTCACCCTTGGGGCTGAGGGTATGTACCAATAGCTATGTGATCTCTCTCTCTCTCATGTTCTTGAGATGTCACGATCTTGATGTATCACGGGCTTTGTCAATATAGTTGGATCATATGATGTTATTCCCTTGCTACATGTTGTGATAAATTGAATCTTTCCCTTGAGATTTTGTTATGTCGGATTGAATATTGTATTTGAGATCACTTGATGTACATCTCACATGTAGATACTCGTGCTGACAATTGGGTGTTCTATTGATTCACTTGATATATGTTTTGGTACTCAACTTGCAGATTCATGTGGTGACAATGGGGTAATCTATGCATATGGGTTGATACACTTTCTTGTCCTACTTTCTCCGATAGAAATTTTGGGGTACTCTTTGAAGTTCTTTTACGTGGATTGAATATGATGAATCTGATTTTTTTGATGCATATCATATAATTGACTCACGGATAAATATGGTGACGTTGAAGTATCTAGGTGACATTAGGGTTGATTGATGCGTATCATATGATGTTATTCTAGTACAGACTCTAGGGTTTTTTGTGATGCTTATAGGAATTGCTCAAAAGAATGATCGGAAAGAATAATTTTGAGATGCTTTTACTACCTACAACAATTTCATCTTATGGTCTCCGCTAAATATGAACTTCTGAGTGATTGTTTATCGCACATTGAGGAGTGATCATATGATTCTATCATGTTAGCATTGTTGAGAGATTGCACTAGTGAAAGTATGAACCCTATGCCTCATTTCCAAGCATTAATATACCGTTTTGCTCGAGGTTTACTACTTGTTACCTTGCTGTTTTTACTTATTCAGATTATAAAAACCTATTTCTACTATCCATACTATACTTGTATGACCATCTCTTCATCGAACTAGTCACCTATACAATTTGTCATTGTATTGGATGTGTTGGGGACACAAAAGATTTCTTATATTTGATTGCATGGTTGTTTGAGAGAGACCATCTTCATCCTACACATCCCATGGATTGATAAACCTTAGGTCATCTACTCGAGGAACAATTGCTATTGTAATACAAACTCTGCGCTTGGTGACCCAACAGAGTCTACAGGAATAAAGTTGTGTAGTAAACATCAACCCCCATCTAATCAACCATATCGATCCTTTCACACGCGTCTTTATATTTCATTATTTTTCTCTAATAAACCAGAGACTGACATGTGATCCTAGGTGTCCCATGCGGCGGTATATGCGTCAGGTAACGGTCAACTGCATTGACCCAACGAAAGCACTCCGCTTTGGTCTTTCTTGAGTGTGGGACGAGTGGTGGAGGTGAAAAGTGAGGTGCGCTAGTTAGGTGGGGCAAAAATGAGGAGTACTCAGCAACTGAGGGCACATAAATAGAAATCCCTTTTTCATATGTCAAGAACATTTTTAATACATGTTTTACATTTTTCAAATATATCATTAACATTCTTAAAATATACGTTTTGGTACACATTATACATTGTGTGTATATATCTGAATTGTTTTATGCGGGTTTAACTTTCTTTCATATACATGATTAACATTTTCTTTGATGTTCACTTTTTCATATTCAGCGTACATTTTATTAATACTTCGTCCGTTCGGAAATACTTGTCTTAAAAATGAATGTATCTAAATTTATTTTAATTATAGATACATCCATTTTATTTATTTTTAGGATAAGTATTTTCGGACGTTGATTTGAGTATCGGTGTTGGACATGCTCTTGGCCGTCGAATATGTTTATCCGATGATAGCAAGGTTTTGCATTCTTTCTAGAAAAAGTCGTTGATTAGCTACTAGACTGGATGGATAACAGACCGCAAGTTGCCCTGCTGCGTCACTAGTTTGTTGGTGACCGGTATTAAATAACGAGATTGACACCTATCAACTCTCGATCTATCTATCTATATACAGACGAATGCGCGCGCAAAGCCACACGGAAGCCTAGTCGTGGAACCCGAAAACACAGAGAGAGTCCGGCGCCAGCTGCTCTGCTCTCGCGGGGGTAACTAATGGCGGCGCCGGAGGGGGAAGAGATGGCGGCGACGGGACACCCGCTGCTGCGGGCGCTGAAGCGGGACAAGTACACGCATGGGCTCTACCCGGCGCAGATGGAGGCGCTCAGGGCCATGTGCGGCGCGCTCATCCCGTCGCTGCCGCCGGAGGAGGCCCTCGACGGGCGCCGGGACACGCCACGCAACAAGGACCTCGACCGGTTCTACCTCGCGTCCGGCGCCGACTCCACCATTCCCGACGAGGTGATCCGTCGAGCCCATCTCTCCGTAGTACTCCCATATAACTGCGTTCGTACCTTGCATATACGCTACGTACGCGGTTATATGGCGCTGCGCTGACGAACTCAGATTATTACTCTCCTCAGCGGAATAATCTAGATTTCCGTTATCAGCTACGCGACTCCTATGCACGGAGATTAATTAGGCGTACGTGATGCTGCCCTCTCCCACGCTGACGCTGGTACATGCATAATTGGATTACACTTCAGTTCGTACGCGTGTGCACTTAATTTCAGACTGTATATACAGTATACGTAGTTTGGTAGGAGTAAATATTTTATACTACGTATTAGACAGAAGGGACTGTTCACTCTGGTGCGTATACAGTATACTAGTGTTTTGTTGCCTTCAATTCATCCAGGCATGATTTACATAATAATACTTCACAAATTAGGCGTCTGGTCTCCATGTCAGGTGGCGGAGCTGGCCTTCACCCGGTGCGTGTGGGAGGCGGGGGTGCTGGTGCACGTCACGCTCTGGCTCCTGTGCACACGGCTGGGCACACTGGCGCTGTGCGGCCGGCTGTGCGTCTCCGGCGAGTTCCCGTACGTGCGCCGCTTCGCCGATATGCCGGCGTGGCGGCGGGAGGAGGCGCTCAGGCGCTGGACCAGGGCGCGGTGGCTCATCCCCGTCAAGATCGCCTTCGCCATTGTCAAGACCATCTGCCTCAACGTCTTCTACACCAAGGTGATTTAACTACTCATAGCACTTGGATGGTTGGTTCTACATTGTCCACGGATTTGGATCGTGGACGTGCCCGGGCCATCGTACGACGGTACGAGCTAGAGCGACGTTGGGCCAATCCTGCCACCGTGCATGACTCGTCCTGTCCCTTTTCTGCACGGTTAGGAAATCGCGTACGCTGTCCTGGTAGTTACAGGAGCGATGGCAGTGCATGCCTCTTCTTCAACGTCTTGTACACCAAGGTGCTAAGAGCATCTCCAAGGACCGATTTTAGCGTCGTATGTGGACCAGCCGGCGCTAAAATCGGCCTAAGGGCTCGGCTATCCAGTCGCGTTTTCGATGGTTCGGTCCAGAGTCTTTAAATTTAAACATTTCTATTTTCCGCGCGGGTTTGGCGTGCCCACAGTTCGGCGCCATCATGTCATCGGCCGGCGATCAATCGTCACAGGTTCGGCGCAAATAGTCCAGCGTACAAAAAAAGCCAACAGTCCGACGTACAAAAAATGCCAACAGTCTGCCGGAGTGAGCGAGGTCCTCCTCAAACGGCCTGCTCGCCGCCGTCTGCCGGAGCTGTCGGCGCGGTCGGCGTGGGCGAGGTCGGCGTATCGAGCACTTCCAACCTCGGAGACGCGGACGGAGGGCTCGACGGCGGTGTCGGCGGTGCGGGTGATTGCGTCGGCATGCGGTGAGGATGAGGTCGCGCTCCGTCAGGTACCACGCCTTGACCAGCAGGTCCATGTCCGTCGTGACGCCTCCCATGAGGAACGCCAAGTCGGTATTGCGCTTCTTCGCGGCGACATTGGTCCTGAGAAGGTCGAGCTTTGCGTCCTGTTTCGTCAACAGCGTCGTCCACCTCGCCTCCGTCTTCTCCTCTCTCAAGGCAGAGTGGGTCTTTGCATCGGTGATGCATTGCTCGATCGACGCCTGCAGGCGCTCGGCCGCCGGTGCGTCGTTCCTGGCCTTCTTCGCCTTCTTGTTCCCGTCTGGTCGCCCTTCCGCCGTCCTGGAAACAGGCGCGTCCAGGCTGAGCGAGGCGTCCTTGTCGGCGAGCTGATGCCGAACCTCGGCCCATTTCTCGCACGACTCGATCCGCATGAACACATGGATGAACTTGAAGTCGAAGCCGGCTTCCCGGCGAAACATTTCGAACATCCGCACCATCTGCGCCCCCAAAAACAACAGTTCGGCGGCGAAGGGAGGAAGCATGCCAAGTGTTTGACGAAAGAAAGTAGGCAAACATACCTGCTGCTCGACACTCGCGCCGCTCGCTGGGCGAGCATGGACCGATTCCTGGATGTCGTGCCATCTGTTGCACGCCGTTTGAATGCCCGCCCAATGGTTGGACATGCCCTTGGTGCCGCGGCCCATGTACGTGCCGGTGAACTCTGGGTCGACCAATTTGCGCTCGTCGAAAGCCGCCTTGATCCTCTTCCAGTATGTGTCGGTGTTCTGGTTCGCGCCAGTGATCGGGTCCATGCTCACGAGCTTCCATGATTCGGCGAGGCACACGTCCTCCACCGACGTCCACTTGATGCGGGGCTCGCCCGGCTTGCCGTTGGCCGATCTCGTCTTCCTCTTCTTTTTCCCTTTGCCCTTCGTCGGCGCGGGCACCGGCTCTTCCTCCTCGAGCTCGTCCTCGGGGTCCTCATCCTCCTCCTTCGCCGCCTCCTCCTCCTCGGGGTCGACCTCGGCGTCGTCCATGTCGCCGACGTCCTGGTCGACCTCGGCACCAAACCCGGGGCACGAGGCGGCCGCGGTTGAGCCAGTGTTGATTATGTCCTCCATCTCGGCCTCGGCGTTGGCATACAACGGCACGGGCGCGAAAGGAAAAGGGCCTCGCCGGACGGTCACGGACGAGCTGGAGTACGTCGGCGAGGGGACGTAGCCGTACTGGGCGTTGGGGTGGCCGGCGGAGAAGGCGGAGGGCGTGCGTGGAAAGGTAATGTTGGGGTTGAACCACCAAGGGCGTCGCCGTCGACGTACTCCGGCGAGGGCGCGTACCCTCATCCCGGCGAAGGGATGGTCGGCGAAGGAAAGTACGGGTCGCCCGGGGCGATTTGATGATCGGCGCCGTGGGGAAACGGCCTCGTGGGCTGTCTCCCCGGGAAGATCGGGCGGCGACACGACACCTCCTGCTTAATCGCAGCCGCCGCTGCCGCCGCGTCCCGGGCTTTCTTCATGAGGAGCCTGTTGCGACGATCGGCGGTCACCGCTTCCCTTCGCTCGACGTGGGCCTTCCACTCGGTGTTCGTCATCCCCGCCGGTCTCGCCATCGCCGCACGGGGCTTGCGGGGCTTGGCGACGGCGGAGCCGGTGGCTTGGCGAGGGGCGGAGTACTTCTTCGGCGACATGACGGCGAAGGAAGGGAAGGAAAATGAAGGAAAATGGATGAACCGGCGGGCGAAACGGCAGGAGTAGGAGGGAAAAGAAGGGGAAAGCGACGGGAAGTAGCACCCGGTGTCGCCGACACCTCGGTCCCACTCGACTTTTCGCTTCAGCCGGCGCGCCCAAGAGACCCCGACGCCCTCGGTTCGGCCTGGTTTCGCCAGTCCAAAAAAAGCCCTTAACCGGCGAAAAACGGGATCCTAGAGCTACGGCTGGACGTTTTTTTGCTCACCGGCGATAAAATCGACCTTAGAGTTTTTTGGGTCCACGGCTGGAGATGCTCTAATAAATCGTGCTTTGGATGATTGATGGGTTATGGGTTGTCCCGTGTCCACCGATCAAACTGGGTTGGGTCGTACACGTGCTTGGACTGTAGTGGTAGTACGAGCTAGAGCATGACTGGTCCTTCCACCTTTCTGCACTGTTAAAAAATACTAGCATGCCCGTCCACTATCCTGCTAGTTACTGAAGTGATGGCACTGCTGGACGTCGGTCTGTTGTGTATTCTCTTCGTTTTCTATTTACTCCGTATGTTAACTATGACCTAGTTTATGGAGAACAACCTAAATTTTCGTAATAACAAATATACATGATACGAAAATATATTCAATGCTGATTTTAATGATATCGATTTGGTATTATGGGTGTTAATATATTTTTATATAAATTTGATAGAAGATTGACTCGAAACAAAACTAATATGCAAAGTAAATAGAATGAAGAGAATACTCTACTACTCATGTCTGAGTTTATTAGTTTTCATTGTATTTTGGGTCATACTCCGATCATATATTTGACTAGCAAAATACAAGTGATACGTCGCCATTTGTTTTTTGAAACGAGGCAAAAGATTTGTCATTTTTATTGAATAAGGAAGAAGAGTATCTTTTAACATCCATGGCTCCGCCAAAGTGGAAAGATACAAAGGCCTACTCTCGCGACATCAAATTACACAGTTTTTTTACTTCCTCTTTGATGATTCACACGACTACATCCACAGGCGCCGCCTTGTTTCTAAATACGCGTGCATTCCGCTCCTTCCAGATCTCCCATCCTACAAGGTGAAGCAAGGATGACATGGCTTTCCTGTGTTGCGCATTGCTCGTGAGGACCCCCTCCCACCAGCATCTCACTGTGTCGAAGCTTATCCAAAGGCCAGTATCGATGCGAAGGTTAAGCCAAACAAGGATCGCATTCCAAACCCGAATGGAAAAGCACTTGAACAGGAGATGCGTCGCAGACTCTTGCACTTGGTTGCATAGGGGACATCGATCACAGTTTGGCCATCCACGGCGCTGGAGTTTGTCTGCCGTCCAGATCCTATTTTGAGTTACCAGCCATGCAAAAAAATACATTTGGGAGGGGGGGGGGCAAGCCTTCCAGACGATAGTTTGCAGATTTGAATGTGTGAGGCCAGCAAATTGCGCCAGGTAGGCTGTCTTGGCAGAGTAAGAACCATCATAAAGCTTCCATAGGATGGTGTCTGGAACGCCTGGCTGGATATTGACAGTCGAGAGCTTGCTCCATAGAGCAACAAACTGCTTGAGATGGATTGGAGTCAATCCTACTCTCGTGTCAATCAGGTTGATCCATTGGTCGTCTCTGAGGGCCGAGGCGGCAGTGCCATGTTTCTTTCTTGACAGTTCGAAATTTTTTGGGGCAATATCTTTGGGGCGGATGCCAGCCAACCAAGATGAATCCCAAAACTTGGCCTTGGAGCCATCCCCAAGCGTGACCTTAGTGACGACCGCGAAAAGATCCTAATCTTCCTTGCCACAGGGAATCTCAGAGCCATACCATACCTTTGGAGGGTCCTGCCACTCTAGCCATAGCCATCTCAGTCATAGCGCAGTGGCAAACTTGTTCAAGTTTAGGATGCTAAGGCCTCCATACTGCTTGGGCCTACAAACTTGCTCCCAATTGATTTTACATTTGCCTCCGGACACGGTGTCAGTACCTGCCCACAGGTAGGCTCTCCACAGACTGTCCAGCTTCTGCAGCACCTCGACTGGAAGGTCAAGCGGTGTGATATGGTAGATGGCCACCGCCGTCAGAACCGCCTTTACCAGGCCGGATAAATAGCCACGTGTCTCCCTCTCCAGGGCGCAAGCTTTCCAGCAGCCTTGTCCTCAAGGTGCTGCAGATGTACCCTTGAGCCGTGGAATTGCAAGCGGTAGGCCTAGGTAGAGAATTTGGAAGGAAGAGCGGCATGCAGGAAACGTTGCAGAATGTCCTCTAGGTCCTGGTTGGCGCACTGAATAGGGGCAACCAAGCTCTTCGCACAATTGGTGACAAGCCCCGTGGACTCACCGAAGGAAGAAAGTGTGACAGCAATAAAACTGACATCTTCGTTGATGGGGGCACAGAAAACCGCCGCGTCGTCAGCATACAGAGAGCCCGAATGCCCGTGAAGTTATTGCCTAGCGGGTGCAGGAGGCCCTGTGAGGTGGTCTTGGCCAAGATGTGGTGTAGAGGATCAATGGCAAGCACAAAGAGCAATGGCGAGAGGGGGTCACCCTGTCGGAGGCCACATCCATGCTTGATCAGTCCTCCGGCAATACCATTGAGCAAAACTCTGGAGGTGGCCGTGGACAGCAGGGTCGAAACCCACCCTCTGAATCGACTCGGGAAGCCATGGTGCGCAAGTAACTCCATTAAGTAATCCCATCTGATAGAGTCAAAAGCTTTCTTGATATCAAGCTTGAAGAGAAGCATATGTTTCTTTATGCGATGGAATTTTTTGGCCAAGTTTCGGACATACAGGAAGTTGTCATGAATACATCTTGTCTTGATGAAGGCACTCTGCGCAATGGAGACGATGTTGTTCATATGACGGGACAAATGGGTTGCTAGGATTTTGGCAATGATTTTTGCAACGGCATGAATCGAGCTGATGGGTCGGAAGTCTGAGATATCTTCAGCGCCATCTTTTTGGGGGATGAGGGCAATATTTGCCGAGTTGAGCCAATGAAGGTTGTATGCTTGCAGGTTAGAGAACTTGTTGATCACAAGCATTACAACCTCTTTGATATTGTCCCAGCAAGCCTTAAAGAATTTTCCGGTGTAACCATCCGGTCCTAGTGCCTTATCACCCGGGAGAGCTGAGATTGCATCCTTGACCTCATCTTCCGTGATGGACTCCCCAAGGTCGGAGATGTCGTGGCCTGTAGGCGGGAAAGATGCCCAGTTTATGGTTTTGGAGCGTGGCGGGCCTTTCTTGATGATGTTGGAGAAGTGTGACTGGACAATGTTGCTTTTGTGCTCATGGCTAGTCACCCAGCCATTGCCATGCCTGGGCCTGTGAATAAGATTTTTTTCGTCGTCTCTCGTTGATTCGGAGATGGAAGTAACGGGTGTT
Organism: Hordeum marinum; assembly: GCA_022496015.1. Classification (NCBI taxonomy): domain Eukaryota; kingdom Viridiplantae; phylum Streptophyta; class Magnoliopsida; order Poales; family Poaceae; genus Hordeum; species Hordeum marinum. The sequence continues at coordinate 221,691,352 of CM039672.1, forward strand.
TGCATCCCTCTCCTTGATATTTGTTATTCGCGAGTTTTGCTTTTTCCTCGCCCTTTCCATCACTGCGAGAGCGACCACACGCTTCTTCAATTTTTTTCGAAGGTCTGCCTCCGTTGAGGTGAGCGCTCTAGAATCTTGGGCCTCATCAAGGCGCAAAATGATGTCGAGGGCCATGTGCAGTTGGACCTTGGCCTGGGAAAATAGGGTTCTGCTCCAGGCCCTAAGTCTCTGGGAAGTACGTTTTAGCTTATGGAACAGCTTGTGGTATGGGTCGGAGTGTACAGTCGGCTCATTCCAAGCATCCTGGACGGTTTGATGAAAGCCTGGCATGCTTGTTCAAAAGTTCTCAAAGCGGAAAGTCTTCGATCGTCTAGGACCATCTTCATTAGTGAGCAGTAGTGGGCAATGATCTGAGAGGGACGATGACAGGGCCTGAAGGATGTGCTTGTCAAAACGAATATCCCAATCCTTGTTGCAAAAGAAACCGTCAATCTTTGACATGGTTGGGTTGCTCTGCTCATTGCTCCAGGTGAATTTTCTATTTTGCAAGTGAATTTCTTTGAGCTCGCAGAAATTGAGGACGTCTCTAATGCGAGCGATGCGGCTACAGTTTGCGTTGAAGCAGTTTTTATCTCGAGCACGGTAAATTTGGTTGAAGTCACCCGCAACTAACCATTCCTCATCCATGGGCGGCTTCTCGGCCCGAAGCTCGTTAAAGAAATCATCTTTGAGGTTGCCTCTCGTCGGGCCATAGACCGTGGTGAGATTGAACGAGGCACCGGAACTGATAATTGTTATCTTCGCTGAGAGAGAGTATGTTCCGAAGTGCACATTGTCCAGCTTGAGATGGGTTTCATCCCATAGCAGCAGGATGCTGCCGCGAGCGCCAATAGCAGGTCGCTGCGCGAAGCCATTCAGCCTATAGCCGCCTAGAAAGGATGCGACCAAGGGGTCCACAAGCTCCATCTTTGTCTCCTGGAAGCACGGTAAGTGGCACGCCGAAGCAGCGACAGTCTAGTTAACAGTGGCTCTTCTATTTGGGCAATTCAGCCCTCGAACATTCCAGTTTAAAATACTCAGGTTGTGACTATTCATGGATAACTTGAAGCAACATCAAACAGGCAGCAGCCAAGCAACATAGCAGTTTTGACTTGCCTCGCCAAGGCAGTAGGAAGCAGCTGGGAAACACAGCTACAAAACAGGCGTAGCAACACACACTGGATGGTGCATAACATGTAAAACTAGATTACATCATCAGGGGAAACCCCAGGATCATCAGACCGCATCCGCAGCCTCGTCGGCCGCCTGGTTGGCCAACTCCGGGCCTGCAGCGCCACCATGCAGCAGCAGCGCTTCCTCAACGGCTGTCGCCAGATTGCAGTCCATCCTGAAGAGGGCTCGGAGGGCAGCAACGGCAGAGTCCGGCAGCTGGCCATGGAACATGGCAACGTAGCGGTTTAGAGCCTCTTGGGTGACCTTCTCTCCTTCTCCCACTATCCACATTCTTTGACAGAGCAGCTGCTCCGCGAGTTGCCAATGGGTAGGGTCCGCTTCTTTGCTTGTAACCGAGGGCTGCGCCGACTAAGGTCAAAGCCAACATCTTCCTCCTAGCAGCAGGCCGCCTTGGCGGAGGGGAGTCCGGGGCAGCGAGAAGAGGGGGCGCAGCCTGCACGAACAGGGGAGTGGCACCCCCCTCAGCAGTCGGCGCAGCATTCCCAGCCTCGCCCAGGCAGCTGTCCGGCGGCGAGATCACCGGGCATGGCACGTGGATAGGAGTGCAAGGCTCCTCTCCCAGGTCAGCAGCAGTGCTCGGTGGCGAGATTGTCCCATCTTGTGGCAAGGGGGCGACAGGGCTGTCCAGCGGTGGCGAATCAACAAGCGTTAGAGATGGCTGAACTTGCGTACCAAAGCAGGACAGAGCCCTACGTAGCGCAGTAAAGGCATTTTCATTCGGCTTCCATCCACAGCGCGTATCTCCACCGCCCAAACCTTTCCATGATCTAAGATGCACGCGAGAAAGCTGACAAGGGCTACTTCTCTGTCGCATGCATGTGAGGTAGTAGGTGTACTGTTGCTAGATTCTTGCATGTCTTGCATTATTTTTCCAGTCTAATTACGCGAGCAATTTCATGATTATGCATGATGGTGTCTCCCGACCAACACACAACATGATATAAATGCCATAAAAATTTAAATCTCTGTCATAACTCATAACTTTCGAAAAATAGTTAGAGAACTTTATTAACTCTTTTTTGTACTCTATCTTAGGAACTCAAAGAACTTTTAGTTTATATTGGTTTTTTCAAAAGTTCTTCTGATTTTATTGCAAAGTTCAAACACATCCTTCAGGGATTTCTTAAGACATTTATATCCGTTAATGTGTTTTACTTTACCTTTCTCATCCGAAGAATTTTACATATTATGCTAAAAGTTGAATCGAGTATGCTATATGATACACACACTTGTGCATATTCGAGAAAAATATGTACGTGTGCATTGACTGTAGAATATTTCAGCGACTATTCTGTTTTCATGCTGGAAACTTTCGCCTGTGTGACGTGTGAGGATTATGTGAGCAAGTGGACTGTCAAACTTTTTTGGTGAACAGGGGGAGGTGATCAATTTACTAGCTTGGAACTTCTCATGGAGGTTACGTCCATCGATCTACTATAAGTGTCTAGCGAAACACGCCAATTTCATTTTGAGAAATCATTTTTTTTGGAAAACTCTAGCATAGCCTCAACTTCTAAAAAATAAGTACAAAACTTTACATGCGCGGTTTTGGAACTTCATAGACGAAACTCAAAGAACTTTGAGTTTTTAATGGGCTTTTCAAAAGTCCTTTTGATTTCATTGCAATGTTCAGATACATCCTTATAAAGTTCTTAAGGAATTTATACCTTTGGTAAAAAAAAATAGCCCTTTCACTACATAATTAGTGGTGACATGCGTTAACATGTAATATTCTCAGGGTAATTAGCGATGTTAATTATGCATACCATATAAATTAAAAACCCAGCCTCCATCCTAAACATGAGCATGGATGGGAAAAGGGTGCAGGACATGCATAGGGCGTAGGAAGAAAGGAATCTATAGGCTGTCCTTGATGCATGGCTGCACATGTGTGGGCCTAACTGATTAGACCGCATGCATGATGATCGGCTTGGATTCACGCTACATATGGAACGCGAAGGAAAAAAACCGCGTCCTACGTAGCGTAACCGGACTGGAAGAGGTGGCGCGGAGCTCGATGATGTCACAGGAGGTGGTGCGCGGCGATGGTGGGGGGATCGTCCTCGCTGGTTCATCCCACGGGCCATCGGCCGCTCCACCGAGCGGCTGCAGCGACCAGGAGGGGCACGCATCAGTGTCGTGGGCGAGAGGGGAGGGCGACATTTCCCTGCGTCTGCGCCCATCATCACGCCCCTCGCGCCGGGAGTCACGGCGGCCATCCCTTCTGGAGTCGTGACGGTCCTCCTCGTCCCGCCCATGAGGCGCCCGTGAGCGACTGCGAAGGAGGCGGTCACGCCAGGACCTATCATCTCGCCGCCCACGCCGGCCTTCTTCATCATGGTCATCATCATCGCCCCTTTCCCGATCGTCACGGCGACGGGCAGGGGGTTCGCTGCGTTCCCGAGGCCTGGGCTCACCATCAACCACCTGGAAGTACCAGTCGAAGCGGTTGGAGTAGTGAGGGCGCCTTGGCACGTTGCCGTTGGCGTCGGGGGTGAAATCCTCGTGACGGTCAACGTGCACCAGGATGCGGCGACGGAGGCCACGGCGGCCGGTGACCCTAGATGGGCCAGCGAACGCACCCATCGGTTGGCTCTCCCCCACCGTGAGGTGCACCACCTTGGGTATGCTAGAGGGGTTCGCCGACCAGGCCCAGAGGTTTAGCGAGCTGGCGTCCTTCCTCATGCCGGTGGAGGTGTCAAAGTAGTGCATCATTGTCTTCGGGCCTAGAACTTGCTCGGCGATTTTTTTTCATTCCACGCGTTGAGAGCCACATTCTCGATGCAGAGGTGCACATGGTGGAAAGCGTTGACGGCCTCCGCATGAGCATTGAGCCGCCACTTGGAAACGTGGATGTCGAGGCCGTCTTGCTCGAACCTGCCCGGGAGCGCGGCCACCAGGTCGCGGTGATGCGGGTAGTTGAAAGGTGACGAGGAAGTCTTCAGGCAGGTGCGGCTTCACCTTGAAGCAGTTGCAATCGATGAGGAAGTGTTCGGCAATGGCCGTCCATAGCTCCTACGAACTGACTTGGGGGCGCCTACCACCAAGCCAGACGAATGCAGCAAGGCAAGCAAGGTTTGCTGCATGCGCATCCATGTCCTGAGTAGTAGTCACCATGACATGGCGCTCCGCCGGCCACAGCGACGGGTCTCCGATGCGCACCATGGCGGCGGCCTACGCGCCCTCCGGCTTTGGTGGAGGTGGTGGGAGGGCGGGCAGACGTTGTTGAGAGGGCTGGCGATGGGAAAGCAAGGAGCGCGAAGAAGAGCTGGTGCAGTTACATGATTTGTGGCCACACCTCCGACAGCGGAGACATCTGAGAGGATTTCTGCAATCTACCCTCCAGTGGCCTTTGTCGAGGCAGCAATAGCAAATGCGCTTGTATATCTTGACAAAGTTGGCCGCAGTCGGAGGGGAGTATGAGCCAGCAGCACTCAGCCTTGAGCAGCACTCAGCCTTGAATGCATCTTGCGTTGGTTGCTTGCCCTCCACCAGTACGGCGCCCAGACGAGAGTCCAACCCTCATCAATGCCACGCTCGGTAGGAGCAGCAGGAGCGGGCGCGTAGAATTGAAGTCGCAGGCCGGCTTGAGCTTGATGCACGGTCGGTGGGCGCCATGAATGGGCAGGGGAGGGGTGGAATCCAGCACCGTCGCATTGAAGGCGAGGGTGACTATGCGGACAACCCCTGCCACATCCCGCGGCGTGACAGTCCCGCCGAGATCACGCACTGGCCGCGAATCCGGGGCATGGGAGGAGCAGGACAGGGCCATCTCCCTGAGCGGCAGATCTGGATCTGACATAGTGGACTCCATCTGTGGGAAGATGGAGTGAAGAAGCTCCCAACGATCCCACCTAGGGGTGGGGAAACCCGACGGGAAGGAAGGTGAGGTGCCCCGGGCCGGATCAGGGGGGGGAGGGGCAGCAAGCGGCGGGGGCGGGGGCTACGGCCACCGGTGTAGCGCGTCGCATGAGCGTGGGGGTGGATCGCATACCTAACGTTCTTTGTCACCAAAATTGTATTGTTAGATTTATATAGAACTATTTTCAGCGATACTAATTTTGGTAAACATAAATTATATTTCACTAGCAAACTTATGATCAAATTTTAACTCAAAATTCGAATGGGGCTAATAAACCCGAAGGTGGTACCACAACTGAAATACCTATTGGCTGCTAGGCCAGTGTATAATAATTCCATGACTGGACCATCTAAAGCGCAATGACAAATCCAGCTCGGTCACTGTCCGGACACCAGCCAAAATTAAGACTGACAGAATGCTTCGGACTTGAGGTTCCTTACACTCTCTGCATCGTAATTAATAGTAGGGGTATATGTTAGTATTTTCTCCATCCGGAAATACTTGTTATAAGAATAAATATATTTAGATGTATTTTAGTTCTACATGCATCTATTTTTATTAATTTTGTAACAAGTAATTCCGGACGAAAAGAGTATTAGATTAGCACTTACAAATACCTTGACTCTATGTGGTCCATTAGAGTATGGTTAACAATATACCCGGATGCTGGCTATTGTGATATTATTTATGGTCAGCACACATAACAGTTAGCTATTTTTTATGCATATTGTTTGGATGTATCTAGATTCTAGTATGGCTCATCTTACATTCTTATAAAAATATCAAGAGCATGTTTTATTGCTGGTTGTTAATTTACAGTTTGTTTCTGTTCTTCATTTTCGTAGGGTAGGGCGTTTTGGAGCTCGTCCTCCATAGAATCTTTTAATTTTTTAAATTCAAAATTCAAAATTTTTGGTTTTAAAAAAATTTGTAAAAAATATGCAAGTACACAATGATGAAATGTATATGTGTGTAAAAATTTATGATGAAATGCCTTGAGATGCGAACTGTGTAAAAAGAATAAATTCATGTACTTTCGGAATGAATAGTATCACGTGTTAAAAAGCCATAAATTTGTATTTTTGTACAGACCTTATTTCAACATATTTCGACCTAAAAATTTACACACCTATATTTGTATTTTTTCAGATTTTTTTAAAATATAAAAAAAGAATTTTGATGAAATTTGGGTTTTTCAAAAACTGGTCGGCGCATTTTTCGATTTTCTTATCTCTTTTCAAACTCAACAAAAATATATTATTTAAATGCTTATAGCCTACTTGCATCATCTTATTATTATTATTGTACTTGAGGTGGTCGCACAAAATTTTAGGCAACTACATTAAAATTCGTCGATCGACTTAGCAAATGATATCGAAACCATCATCATTTTATATATTATTAGAGCATCTTTAATGGATGACGTAGATGTAAAAATACCGAACTTCTACATTTCAAGACACAAAAATGTCTCTCTAACAGATGACGTAGATGTCAAAAAAATTACATCTCCGTCTTTCGAAGATGTAAACTATAACACCTTGCGGTGTAAATATACATCTCCGCCGCTTCCATTTCCTTCCCCCGACCCCTCTTCTTCCACCCGCCGCCCCGCCATAGAGCGCCCGCCCGCCCGCCCCGCCGCAGAGCGCCCGCCGCCGTCACCCTGCGCCAGATTTGCCCCCTCTAGCACCCCCACCACCGATTTCAACCCCCGGCCGCCGCGAATCGGGCGTGTTTGGGCCCCTGCTCCCCCGCTCGATTCCACTGTCATCGTCGCCCGATTGGTCGCCCCGCCACCGCCCCCACACCGCCGCCCCGCCCCCTCTCGCCCCTCATCGCCCCGCCTCGCTCATTCGCCGCCCAATTCGTCGCCCCGCCGCCATCCCCGCGTTCTCGTCCCTCTCGCCCCGCTCGATTCCACTGCCGCCGCCCCGCCCCGCTCGCCCGCCGCCCCCCACCGCACCGCACCGCCGATCGATTCATCGCCGCCGTCGCATCGCCCCGCACCGTCATCCACATGCCGCCGAGGAAGACCCCAAAGAGCAAGAGAGGAGGAGGAGGAGGAGGAGGAGGAGGCCGGCCCCTCAATGGTGATTCCCATCGAGTCCTCGAAAGAGGGGGAAGAGGTGTGCGACGACCCGGACAAGGATGAGTTATGGGCCCATTTCGAGAGCTCCGATGACGAGGAGCTGTTCGAGAGCTCTGATGACGATAAGTAGTTCAAGTCGATGTAGTTCGAACTAGTATTAGTAGTAGATGAATGTAGTACCTCGAACTAGTAGAAGTTAAACTAGTAATTGTTGAGTTTGCTATGTTTTTATTAATTAGAATTATGTTTGAAATGAAATACTAATTCAATTTGCTATGTTTGAAGTATAGGTTTCAAATGAAACAGTAGAAGTATAGTTTTGCATCTCCAGTTTATATCATCTATTGAAATTGTCAATTTACATCACCGTTTAAAACATCTGTTGGAGTTGTTGTTTTTTTTAAATGTAAAAACCATTTTTTAATGATGTAAATTATACAAGACCTAGTTTTACATTTCTAAAATTACGTCATTTATTGAAGATGCTCTTAGCACCTTCATCCTACTTTTTGAACCGCTGACTGTATTACTAGCACTCTCATCAAGCAGAAATGTATCTCTGTTTCCAACGTGCAGGTGAACGAAAACTCGGAAAACCCATGCTGGAAAGCAATAGGTTTCAGCGTGCCGAACGTGAAACAGCAACAAAAGAAACATCCAACGGAAGAAGCGACGGCGCCGCGGCCTCTGGACAAGGGCGTTGTGGAGAGCAGGGAGCTGGACGACGCCACCCTGCTCGGATCACTCGCGAACAAGGGCCTAGCGGTCAAGCCGGCCACGCCCGGCGGTTATCACGCGGTGGAATGCGACGTCGTCATCGTCGGTTCAGGCTGCGGCGGCGGCGTGGCCGCCGCGGTGCTGGCCTCCGCGGGGCACAAGGTGCTCGTTGTCGAGAAGGGGGACTACTTCACCCCCGACGACTACAGCTCGGTCGAGGGCCCCTCCATGGAGCGCCTCTACGAGCAGGGAGGCATCTTCTGCACGTCCAACGTCACCACCGTCTTGTACGCCGGCACCACCGTCGGCGGCGGCTCGGCGGTGAACTGGTCCGCCAGCATCCGAACGCCGCGGGAGGTGCTGCAGGAGTGGTCGCGCGACCACGGGCTCCCCGTGTTCGGGAGCGCGGGCTACGTGCAGGCCATGGACGCCGTCTGCGCCCGGCTCGCCGTCACCGACGGGTGCCGGGAGGAAGGGTTCCAGAACAAGGTGGTGCGCCGCGGGTGCGAGGCGCTCGGGCTGCCTGTTGACCGCGTGCCGCGCAACTCGTCCGAGGACCACTACTGTGGGAGCTGCTACCTGGGGTGCCCCACCGGCGACAAGCGCGGCACCGACACGACGTGGCTCGTCGACGCCGTCCAGCACGGCGCGGTGCTCCTGGCCGGGTGCAAGGCAGAGCGCTTCATCCTCCAGAGCAATAGCAACGGCAAGAACGGCCGGAGCAAGAAATGCGTCGGCCTGGTAGCCACGTGCGTGGGCAACGGCGTCACCAAGAAGCTGCGCATCGAGGCCAAGGTGTCCATCTCGGCGTGCGGGGCGCTCATGACGCCGCCGCTGCTCCGCAACAGCGACCTCAGAAACCGGCACGTCGGCCGGAACCTGCGCCTCCACCCGGTGTCCATGGCGTGGGGATACTTCCCGGAGACGAACCAGGAGCCCCAGCTCACCGGCAAGTGCTACGAGGGCGGCATCATCACGAGCATGCACCGCGTCACCGAGCGCACCATCATCGAGACGCCGGCGCTGGGGCCGGGGGCCTTCGCCTCGTTGGTCCCGTGGGAGTCGGGCCGCGACATGAAGGAGAGGATGCGCCGGTACGCGCGCACCGCGCACGCGTTCGCGCTGGTCCGCGACCGCGCCGCGGGGAGCGTGTACGGCGAGGGCCGCGTGCACTACAGCCCCAGCCACGGCGACATCGAGGAGCTCCGCGACGGCCTGCGCCGCGCCCTGCGCATCATGGTGGCCGCCGGCGCGGCCGAGGTGGGCACGCACCGCAGCGACGGGCTGCGGCTGCGGTGCAAGGGCGTGCGCGACGAGGACCTGGAGGCGTTCCTGGACGAGGTGACCGTGGCGAGGGGGCCGATGCAACCGGGCACGGACACGTGGGCGCTCCTCTGCTCGGCGCACCAGATGGGCAGCTGCCGGATGGGCTCCAGCCCCACGGAGGGCGCCGTAGACGGCAGAGGCGAGAGCTGGGAGGCCGAGGGCCTGTACGTCTGCGACGGCAGCCTCCTCCCGACCGCCGTCGGTGTGAACCCCATGATCACCATACAGTCTCTCGCCTACTGCCTCTCCATGGATATCGCGGAGTCCTTGGCCTAGAGCGGGAAACGGTAGCGGAGCATGTATGATTTGAGTTGATTGTTGGTTAATCAAGTGCAGTCCGCACAGGTACACTGTCCACAACTGCAGCTGATTCATGGCACATTTCTATGTATTGTTGTCTTATAATTCTTGATGCTCAATTGTTTTCTTTACTGTGAGAGGCATTCTTAATGGCGAGACTGATTAACAAGTTGCTTGGCTCCTTGAGAAGGATCCTTAGTGTCCTTAACTAGCTTGCTTTTTTTTAGGTGTGTACATTAACTAGCTTGCTTTGTTTGAGATTCGCCAAATAGGCCATCCTTCCACTATAGGTGCTTGAACCTGTCAAGGGGTATGCGTTCATAGCTGAGTTCAAACAAAACCTATTATTCTGCTGAAATTATGCTGTTTTAGAAATTCTTACAGAATGCATGTGTCCAAGGTCAAAGCTCAAAAAGTTTGACTTAACACATGCCCAAAAAGACATTATTATGGAGCAAGAACCTAATGCAACTACGTCACATATATGTCGGGGTCCTGCAAAAATGGTGGATCTGGGGGCGAATGATATTTCCCTGTTCGGTTACACCTCTTCTCAAGAGGATTGGAGGGGATTGGGATGAATTTTAAATTGTAGGATTATATCCACCTCAATCCCTGTCAAACCCCTTCTAAATCCCTGTCAACCAAACAAGGCCTTAGCTGCTATAACAACATAAATGGCATCTGCGAAACCAAACTGTCCTCAGTTTTAACATTTGGAATAACGATACCAGTCTCACATGTGAGGCCACGGTTTGATCGACGCCAACCTAGAGCATGGTATTATTGGATAATGAAGGCGAATGATTGCAGAAGAAGCATATAGCTCAATTCAGCTAGGGAAACATAATTATGCTCGCAAGCAGCGCCCATACAGGCACTGTCCAGTTGAGAATAAGTAGCACAGATATTCTAGCTCGACTCAAGAACTGAGAACTGATGTCTGTCACTGGAGTTCCTTCCAACGCAAAAATTCCGGTCTTTTTTTGAGAGAAGTTTCACACACATAGTATTGAGTTGATCCATGGCCACATCAATTGTACAGCAAAATGCTGCTCCATGAGCCCCCAAGCTCTCGAAGCACAATACGGGTCACCAATTTGGTCCCTGTAAGTTCCAGGATAAGAAGGGTAAGCAAATATTTATTTCATGGCACTATTGCACGAGACCTCATGAATAGAAGAACCTAATACAATCCCTAGCACCGTATTTTTCTTATTCTTCAATTGCAGTGAAGCACATGAGAGGTCCTGGATGCTAGTAATTATTATTTTTACGAAACGGAGGCAAAAGATTTGCCTCATCGATTAATTAAGCAAAAGAGAATTGCTCTTAACGGAAAACAGGGCGAAAACCGAGATGCCTAATAATTATCACCTCAAATAACAATGTTCAAGCACAAAACGGTGTTCAAGCTAACACAGTACTACAATAAAGATCAAGCTAAGAGGAGCGTTACCAGAAACACAAAAGAACAAGAATGCCATTTACAGAATGAGTGGTTTAGATGTAGACGAGAGCAACACTGTCTAGTTAACGGACTAGCCAGAGATCTAACTGTAGGGAACCAATAAAAAGGTGAAAATGTTTCAGGAGTCTGATTTACCTTATCTATGAACACCATTCTCTTGCATTCTGGAACATGCGCAACCAAGGACTAGGACCACTCTTCTCAACCTGCCATTCCTTGGGATACCATGGGTATTGCCACATCATGAAGGAGCGCTCGGGGTGTGGCATCAAAGCAAGGTGCCTTCCATTAGGGGAGCAAAGGGCCGCAATACCAAGCGGAGAGCCATTAGGGTTGAAAGGATAGACCTCTGTGACGTTATTAGCATCATCGCAGTACCTCAGAGGGGCCAGATTAGATTTGACAACATCAGATAAGACATTTTCATCTGGGAAGAAGGCTCTCCCTTCACCATGAGCACTCCAAATGCCCAATGTAGAGCCTTCCATACCTTTGAACATTATAGAAGGGGAATCCCCTATGGCCACACTGATAAACCGACATTCAAAACGGCCAGATTCATTGTGAGTGAACCTTGGCTGGGACATGTCTCCACCTGCACCAAGCGAGCCTCCAATATCGGGTCCTGGTACCCAACCAAGAAGAGCCATGAGCTGACACCCATTGCACACCCCAAGGCTGAATGTGTCAGGCCTATTGTAGAACTCCTGGAACTGCTGTATGAGGGGCTGGTTGAACCTAATAGATGCAGCCCAGCCTTTAGCTGAGTCAAGAACATCCGCATAGCTAAATCCACCAACAAATGCGATCCCACGGAATTCCATTAGATCAGCCTTCTGGTTCAAGAGATCCGACATTGTAATGTCCCACGGTTCAAAACCAGCAGCATGGAATGCAGCAGACATTTCCCTATCACTATTGCTTCCTTCTTCACGAATGATGGCAACCTTCGGTTTCAAGGATGCAGACAGTAGTTTATTGTCTGTGAATTTGGGTGTAAAAGACAAACGCCATAAAGGTGATGTTCGGCTTTTTAAGCCTTCTTTCTCAAGCTTGACACAAGATTTCAGCCGCTGTAGCTCCTCAAGCTGAAAGCTTGTTTCCTCCCACAAATCTCTGAGGTCTGAAGTTCTTTCTTTCAAACGCACCTCACCATCAACAAGCAGCTCTATTTCTGGTGCTGCGGTTACTTCTCCTATCACATTAGCAGAAACCCCTGCCGCATGAAGTTTTTGCTTCACTACATCAAGGTCATCCAAATGCACTTCAATTACAAGACCAAGCTCCTCCGCAAAAAGTGTTTGAAGATGGTCATTATCTTTTAATTCTATGTTTAGTTTAACACCACAATTACCAGCAAATGCCATCTCAAGAATAGTGACAATAAACCCACCATCACTAATGTCATGACCGGCAGAAATCAAACGTTCACTGAGCAATTCTTGAACAACGTCAAAGACCTTTTTCAAGTAAGGGACATCTTCTATGTCTGGGCAGTCATTTCCAATTTGATCAAACGCTTGTGCGAGAGCAGAACAACCAAGTCGTCGCTTTCCTTTAGCCAGGTCAACATGCAACAGAACCCCGTCCTTCCCAAGCTTTAGATCTGGAGTAACAGTCAAGGTTATATCAGGACATGTCACATAAGCACTGATAACAAGATTCCCTGGAGCTTTGACTAGCTCGCCATCACATTGAGCTGCCATAGAAAGACTATCCTTTCCTCCATCAATTGCAATGCCAAGTTGAATCATGCAGTCAGCCATTGCAACAGCAGCAGCATACATATCTGCTCCCTCTCCATCAATCTTTGCAGCGTACATCCAATTGCCGCTTGCTTTGACGTCTGCAAGAGATGTAACTTTAGCCCAAACCAGATTGGTCAATGCCTCCCCAACAGCAAGCCTTGCCATGGCCTCAGGATTAAGTAAACCCTTTATCGGTTGCTCTCCAATGGCACAAGCACCACCTGACAGATCTGTGTATGTCTGTGCAATTACAGCAACATCAGCAAGTGGAAGTTGGAGAGGGCCAACTGTCTGCTGTTGTGCAACAAGACCTGTCACACATCTGTCAACCTTAGTGGTCAAGAAACGCTTTGAGCATACAGAGGGAAGCTTCAATACTCGCTTAAGAACATCCATCAGTGTTACCTCGGGTGCTATGTCTAATGGCTCACTCGATCGAGAAATTCTCTTGAATTCAAAGGTTTTCTGAGGCATATCTCCTAAAACCTTTTCAAGCTCAAGATCAACAACAGGCAGTGGTGGAGGAAGGCCACTCAACTTCGCATGCTCCACAGCAGCACCGTCAATCAAAACAATTTTTCCACTACCATCAATTTCACCAAGGACAGCCATTGAAACTCTTTCTCTCTCACAAAGTGACTGCAACAGGTTTCTGCTCTCAGGCTTCACCAATAATGCATCTTGTTCCTGGTATTCAGCCCCCCAGATTTCCAACACGGACAATGTGTGATCACCAACAACAATTGAACGGATGTCAATTTCAGCACCCTTAGGATAGATTATTTCTTTCACAACATTGCAGTTTCCTCCAGCTCCCTGATCATGAATGCTGATGATTGGATTCTTCTCCCCCATTTCTGCACATGCCCTGATCACGCGATACAATTTCTGTGCCATCTCAGCATCTCCCCGCTGAACTGCATTAAAATCTAGCTCTGCATCATTCTGTCCGCTAACCATACTTGAGGCAGCACCACCACCCATACCAATTCTGTATGCTGGTCCACCAATCTTCACAACTAGCATGCCAATTTCTGGATCCCCTTTCGATATGTGTGCATGGTCAATCTGCCCAATTGCTCCACTGAACATTATTGGCTTGAGCCATTCACGGCGCTCCCCATTTGGTAACCTAGAACCAAAATTTCTTGTAAATCCCTGAATTAAAGGCTCGCCAAACTTGTTCCCATAGTCAGAAGCACCGTTGCTAGCATCAATAAGAATCTGCAATGGAGAAGCTAAGTTTGATGGGTATGAAAAGGATGAATCCTCCCAAGGTGCATATGATTCTTCAATTTGAAGGTTCCCAACACAATAACCAGCAGTTGAGGCAACAACAAATGAACCCTTTCCAGTGGCATGTGTGTCTCTTATACGGCCACCTGCACCTGTTTCAGCTCCTGGGTAGGGTGCCACGGCACATGGAAAATTATGGGTTTCTGCTGTGAACAGAATGCCCAGTTCACGCATCATAAGGGATAACGGTGAAGTGGAACCTGGTAGTGCTGGACATAGGTGATTTACAAGGGTCCCTTTTATTGCGCTCGAGTTATCCTTGAATCCAATAATAGAGTTATTAGGGTTAGCCTTTAAGGTACTCTTTACTAACTGAAACAAAGTACTTGGCATGGTCTCTCCATCTATCTCAAGCTTTCCATTAAAAAACCAATGTCTGCTGTGCTCACTATTGGATTGCGCTATGTCAAAAAGTTCCACGGTGGTTGGATTGCGCTTGATGTCATCTCTGAAGAGGTGAGTGTAGTACTTGATATCTTGTTCATCAAAAGCCAGCCCCATTTTAAGATTTATTTCCTCCAGTGCTTCCCTTCCCCTTTCCATGACTGGTATAACACTAACAGGTTCTGGAACTACATCTGACCGAAATGATGTGAGCTTGCTAGGATAAACACACTCTGTCATCCTGTCATGAATTAAAGCAGCAAAGCTGTTGAGTTGGCTTTCATCAAGTGGGTCACTACCAGGCTGAAGGCACAAGAGATATCTTCTAGACCTCTCCAGGCGAGTTACTTCCATTAAAGATAGAGCTTTACAAATTGAGACAGCATTGGTCGAGAAAGCTGTCGAAAATGTCATCCGGGGACCGACCTCAACAAGGAAGGAATAAGGGCTCCTAGGAACATCCTCCTCCAGAAAGCTCCCTGTTTGCAAGTTCTCAGGTTCATAAGTTTCTGCTAGGAGCCACTGAAGTGTTGCAAGCTTCATAGAACTTAGTGCATCCTCCAACTCAACATTGAAGCATTGCTCAGTCTTTATATCAATAATATTAGAACAAATCTTTGCCTGCACTTTCCTTAGTAACTCCTTGGCCTCACTCTCTTGAAGAAGTGGTTTGCGATAAAAGTGAATAATCCTTGAAACTAATTCCATGTCATCAACAGATGTCTCTATCAATGGACTATTAACTGCCCTGGATACTGTGGCGGTGAGAGCAGGCATTGGTCGGATATTTGGAACAATAGCCCTTCGATTAGGCAAACGGCAAAGATGACGTAGGTCCAGGCAACGTCGAACCACTCGTGAACTTCTCAAGGGAAGGTGTCTTGTGGAGATAAAACTACTCCTTTGTTTTCCCTGGTACAAAAAGAGAAACACATGATGATGATTACATGCCAAAAAGAGAAACAGATTTAGTTGATAATTCAACTGGGCACATACCGTATTACTAGGAAAGCTTTGAAGGCGTAGCATATTGCTTCCAATCATTTCAGCATGAGATGCCATATTCACGAAACTTAAGATACTCCAAGAACCTGTGAACCACCGAACAGGAAATTAGGCATTGAGCCACTGAGCTTCACTCAAGTTAACTCTATAAAAATAACAAAATTGGTTTGTGTCATTAGCAAACGTTGAACTCACGAATTTATTTCATTATATTTTTACGATGTAAGCAGAAAAGAGGGCTCACAGTTAACAGTGCGAAAAAAGCCCTTATTTCTCAATCCTTTAGTGCAAATAAGGTCAAAAATTGCCAGAATACTACTGGGAACATGTAATAATTGCAAGATTTTTTTAATATAAAATTTCGAACCAAAATTTGGATCCGTTTAGCAAAAGATTCAATATCTCCTAATCCTATAATCCAAAAAATATTAAAAAAATCCTAGATTACTACTGGGAACATGTAGTATTTATTGGATCTTGCTAGCAGAGTAGCCATAGTTTTGAACTAACATGTTAGACCATACTGTGTTGGGTTTAGGAACAACAGAAAGACATTTGAATTATTATTTGCAAACGAACCGTGTACTTTCTTCATTTCTACAAACAAGAACAGACATAAAATTCATGGAGCAATTACAACAACAACTAACTAGCTCAATAACTAGTTGCCACAGAATCAGCTCTTTAATCTTAACAACCTTCAGAAGTTCAGATCAATGGCAGCAGCCGGACGACCAGAGCACGGCGCTGGAGCCGTTGAACACCTGCAAGTCGGCGGAGGAAAATAGGCAGAGCAAGCCCCTCGCCGTCGCTGACGGACCAGACGGGCAGTGTTGCCGAACTGGTTGCAGACGGTGATGCCGCCGGGCGCCTGCACGCGGCTGCGTGGGTGACCACGGCGATGAAGGGGACTAGGGGAGGTCGGCTCTCAGCCGGTCGCCGTCGGGAACGGCGCGAAGACTGCAGCCAGTCACTGCTTCCGGCAGCGGCTACGTCTCTGATGGCGTGCGGACGGCTAGGCTACGGACTCACGGTGGTATGGAAGAACGGGCAGCGGGGTGGAAGGAACGGAGACCGACGCCGGCGACTGGAGGGGCGGCGCACCTGAGCGCGTGCGGGCGAGGCGGCGCACAGCGAGGACAGGGACAGCAGTATCGGGACGAGCGGCGGCTGAATAGGGATTCTTCACTGCCTTTTGTTTCCCTTATTCTTGGGCCGCCACCATTCCACGTGTGCGATCACGTGGGAGTTTGGGCCTCTGCATGATTGGGCCTCAGGCCGACGAGGCGCACGTAGGACCCATTCTTTCGGCCTACTTCTTCTCAGGAAACAGCTTCTTTCGAGTCGTCGCTGAAAAAACATTTTCGCTCACGTTAGGTTTCTTTTTCTCAAGTGGCTGATGAGCTAGCTCAGTATTGCTTTTGTAATAAGATTTCGAGTAGCTGGTCTGAGGAGCCTCCGGGTTGCTTCGCAGCTAAACTAGTAGACGATGTACTGATTATTTGATCTTAATAAAGCTAGTTATGATAGCCTTTTCTAAAAGAAAAAGGTTTCTTTTCCTCTTGACGGCGACTCAAGCCACCATTGAGATCGATCTTCCCCTTCCTCCTGTCGGGAGCGAGAGATAGGGACCATCGTCCGGCGACAATCGGGCAAGAACAACAAGAAACAACAAGAGGACAAAATACTGTTCTGACTTTTTAACATACTTAATCATAAATTAACCTTGTTTTAAAAAGAATTGCATATATGACCTTTTATCGTCACGTCAACATTCATGGCGTTTCGAAGTACAAAATAAACGTCGTAGTTTCTGGCGTCTGCTTCGTAGCGTACGCCCAACAAGTCATCTGACATGGAAGGTTCAAATGCGAAGCTTCATGCCGTCTGTCTGTCCGGTGTAGCGTGAAATCACCATTTCTCTGCTTGCACATACGGCAAGTAAATTGTTTAACATTAGCACCCTGTAATCACACTATGGAATGTTAAGTTACATACGCATAGGGAGGCTATAGATAAACCGATCCACGTCAAAGATCACGTACGATAGTTTACAGCGCTAGCTATAACACATACAACCTCACAAATCTCTAGCATACGTGTTCAGCCACCCCTAAAGCTGCAAAAGAGTCGAGCTCGAGAAAGTTGGAGTTGGGTCAGCTCAACTCATAATAAAAGTCGAGCGAGGTCAAACTTAGTGAAGCTCAAGACCGAGCTATAGACCATGACTTGTACACAACTTGTAACGATCTCGAGCAAGTTTCGAACTAAATGAGATGATAAAATTTCTAAATTTATGATGATTATTCAAACTAGATAAGGCTCAACATGATGATAATATAAAAAAATCAAAGTAGTTCGACATATTTTCTCATAAATGAAAGTCTAGTATCAAAATAAAATAATGATTAATCATAAACATATAATTGGAAAAACAGATTATTAACCAAAGACCAGAATAAGACCTAAATCTTCTTTGCACATAATTAAGGTCAAAATAAAATGGAGAAAAATTGTGAACAACATATATACGGTATGTTGGGTGCGGCCTCGTCGGCCTTGTCGGGCGCGGCCTCGTCGTTGTCCTCCTTCTCGTCGTCGATGTCGCTAGCCCCTAGAGAGCGTCCCAATTGCTTGAAGGGTGATGATTCTAATCAAATGATAAAACTGAAAAAGTGAGTTTGAAGAGGTCAAAACGTTATCTGGTGATGTGCCCACTATCTTGGATCACACAGATTTTTATTATGATAATTGTTCTTTAATAAAATGTATTTTCTTGTTGCAATCCATCATTATCTTAGCCATGCTTATGAAGAAAATAAAGCTTTTACTCAACATATAGTAGACGCGATGATAAAAGCCTATGATGAGAAACTTAAGCTAGATCTATTCCTAGAAAATTGCATGATGAATGGGAACCTACTACTAAAATAAAGCTTAAAGAATATGAATGCAATGATTTGTGTGACCTTGGTGCTAGTGTTTCAACTATACCTAAATCTTTATGTGATGTGTTTGGTCTCATTAATATTCATGAGTGTTCCCTTAATTTAAATCTTGCGGATTCTAACATTAAGAAAACCTTTGGGGTAGAATAAATGATGTGCTTATTATTGCAAATAAAATTTATGTGCATGTAGATTTCATTGTGATTGATATTGAATGCAATTCTACTTGTCC
Source organism: Hordeum marinum (assembly GCA_022496015.1). Classification (NCBI taxonomy): domain Eukaryota; kingdom Viridiplantae; phylum Streptophyta; class Magnoliopsida; order Poales; family Poaceae; genus Hordeum; species Hordeum marinum. The sequence continues at coordinate 221,709,966 of CM039672.1, forward strand.
AATAATAATTGGAAGACCTTTCTTACGAACTATAGGTGCAATTATTGATATGAAAAATGGAAATATATGATTCCAATTCCCATTAAAGAAAGGGATGGAACACTTCACTGGAAAGATAATAAAACCACCTTATGAATCTATCATGATGTCTACTTATGAGTTGAGTCTCAAAGATGACAACACTTGATCATATGCATTATGCCTAGCTAGGGGCGTAACACAGTAGCGCTAGTTGGGAGGCAACCCAATAGTTATATTACTTTCTTGTTTTTATTTTTTATTTGTTTTTTATAACATGGCTATTTCTACTGTAATGATTGTGTTTTGTGTTTAAATTATTGTTTGAGCCAAGTAAAGCGTTTGGGATGACTGCATGATGAGTGCAAGAGCACATTTATCCATGTGTGGTTTTGGTAATTGATGACAATCCCTTATGGATTGATGGTTGCCTTGGGTTAGATTCGAAGGATTTATCCATAAGCACTTCTTGAAGTCCATCTGTTGGTTTCAAGGAGTTTCTATGGTGACCAAGGTGGTATTCAAGGTTTTATCCAAAGATTGGTCATAAAGAATATATGATACAAGGTTGATCAAGACTAAGTCAAAGAGTGAATCAAGTTGATCAACCCACAAAGTGTACAAGATGTACCAAGAGGTATCAAGTGATCTCATGGTACGGTAAGTATTGTCCATTACGCTTTGTGTACTAACCTATGGTATACGTGAGAGTTCTATATGGGGTTAGGTATGTTTCCATGGGCTTGCATCAAGAGTAATATCTCATACAACCCATGGAGGATGACATCAAGTGGTGAACATCATCAAGATTGCGGTGAGCAAGTTCAAGTGGAGCAGCACGAAAAGATTATGCTTGAAGCTTGCTGTCCATTTTGGTGAAAATGAACTTGTGAAGATGTGCCGAAGAGTGGCTCACCCATAGTGGAGTATGGGGGAGCAATCAACTAGTCTTCATCGAGCTAACGCAATCAAGAAAGATGGGCCATCTTGAGGAAGTCAAGATCGTCATCGTATAGCTCAAGTGGGCTATGTGCAAGGTATAGGTTTTCCCTTGATAGGTTTTCTATTTTAACGGCCTAATGGTGGTAGTTGGGAGACCGGGTTATAGGATCGATTGCCATACTGTCAAGGGGGGCTCTCAAGTGAGTAGCTTGATCGTATCGTTCATTGAGATCTCAAATCATTTGGATCCTTGCATCGGCTTTCTTGGTTCTTGTTTGGTGTTTATATTTGTGAATTATAGAGCTTATGATAGAGGTTTCACATCTCTATATCATTGATAGAGGATAGATATTGTCGTCATGAATCCAACAAGCTTGAGTTTGCTCAATTCGGAGCTCATATGCGAAAGCTATGGCAGTTTCAATGCCACGACAGTTTTTTGTGATCTAGCAGTAATAATGCTCGGCACCACTGTAGTACCACTTAGGCGGTACTTACACTATGTACTACCGCTTATTTTATTCTTCCGGTTCCTTTGCTCTTGTTAAGCGGAAGTACCACTGCTACACAACGGTAGTAACGCTCTGGTGGTCCAGGCGTTTGCGCGATCCACCAGACACCGGTTGTCTTGTGTCTGATGCCCCGCGCCACCCGAGCGGAAGTAGAGCGGCTATACTAAGCAGTAGTACCACTGGCAGGAGTACCTCCTCGAGATTTCTAACCGTTTGCTTGTTTTCTTCTGAAACTACCGCTCAGCTGAGCGGTAGTACCGCTTGTGCACAACCTATGCACATAACCGTTGGATTTGGGGAGGACTATTTAAGGGGGGGTCTTCTGGCCCCAATGGTTCTTATCTTTTGAGGTCATATTTTCCCCCCATTGGTGACCTTCTTCAAGCTTGCTTACTCTTAATCCCTCCAATGATTCTTGCTAGTTCTTGAGGGAAAGGAGAGAGGAGATCTAGATCCACATTTCCACCAATCACTTTCTCCTCTATGTGAGGGGAACCCCTTAGATCTAGATCTTGGAGTTCTTCGTGTTCTTCTTTGTTCTTCCTCGTATTTTCCTCCATAGCATTAGTTGTTATGGTGGGATTTGAGAGATAAGGACTATTGGGAGACGTAGTAGTAAACCAAAAAAATTCCTACGTGTCACCAAGATCTATCTATGGAGAAACTAGCAACGAGTGGGGGGAGTGCATCTTCATACCTTTGAAGATCGCAAAGCGGAGGTGTTACTATAATGCGGTTGGTGGAGTCGTACTCGCAACAATTCAGATCGCGGTGGATTCTGATCTAAGCGCCAAACAACGGCGCCTCCACGTTCAACACACATGCAGCCCGATGACGTCTCCTATGCCTTGATCCAGCAAGGAGGAAGGAGAGGTTGAGGCAGAGCTCCGACAGCACGACGGCATGGTGACGGTGGAGCTGCGTGGTACTCCGGCAGGGCTTCGCCAAGCACTGCGAAGGACAAGGAGGAGGAGGGGTAGGGCTGCGCCGAGAGAGAGAGAGAGAGAGAGAGATGCGTGTTCTTGGTAGCCCCAAACCCTCCACTATATATAGGAGGAGAAGGGAGGGCGCAGCCCCTAGGGTTCCCACCCTAGGCCTGGCGGCAGCCCTAGATGGCCCTTGGGGCGACGGCCAGAGAGGGAAGAGGAGGGGCGGCGCCCTAGGTGGGCCTAGGGCCCATCTGCGCCTAGGGTTTGCCCCCTCCCACCTTTGTTGTGCCTTGGGCCCTTGTGGGAGGCCCACTAGCCCACCCAGGGGCTGGTTCCCTCCCACATTTGGCCCACGCAGCCCTCTGGTGCCGCTGGCCCCACACGATGGACCCCCGGAACCCTTCTGGTGGTCCCGGTACGTTACCGGTGATGCCCGAAACACTTCTGGTGACCAAAAAAACCTCACTTCCTATATATGAATCTTTACCTACGGACCATTCCGAAACTCCTCATGACGTTCGGGATCTCATCCGGGACTCCGAACAACCTTCGGTAACCACGTACACAATTTCCCTATAACCCTAGCATCATCGAACCTTAAGTGTGTGGACCCTACGGGTTCGGGAGGCATGTAGACATGACTGAGACACCTCTCCGGTCAATAACCAACAGCGGGATGTGGATACCCATGTTGGCTCCCACATACTCCACGATGATCTCATTGGATGAACCACGATGTCGGGGATCCAATCAATCATGTATACAGTTCCCTTTGTCTACCGGTATGACACTTGCCCGAGATTCGATCGTCGGTATCCCTATACCTTGTTCAATCTTGTTACCGACAAGTCTCTTTACTCGTTCCGTAACATATCATCCCGTGGCTAACTCCTTAGTCACATTGAGCTCATTATGATGATGTCTTACCGGGTGGGCCCAGAGATACCTCTCCGTCACACGGAGTGACAAATCCTAGTCTCGATTCGTGCCAACCCAACAGATACTTTCGGGGATACCCATAGTGTACCTTTATAGCCACCCAGTTACGTTGTGACGTTTGGCACACCCAAAGTATTCCTACTGTATCTGGGAGTTGCACAATCTCATGGTCTAAGGAAACGATACTTGACATTAGAAAAGCTTTAGCAGAAAAACTACACGATCTTGTGCTATGCTTAGGATTGGGTCTTGTCCATCACATCATTCTCCTAATGATGTGATCCCGTTATCAACGACATCCAATGTCCATGGTCATGAAACCGTGACCATCTATTGATCAACGAGCTAGCCAACTAGAGGCTCACTAGGGACATGTTGTGGTCCATGTATTCACACGTGCATTACGGTTTCTGGTTAATACAATTATAGCATGAACAATAGACAATTATCATGAACAAGGAAATACAATAATAACCATTTTATTATTGCCTCTAGGGCATATTTCCAACAGTCTCCCACTTGCACTAGAGTCAATAATCTAGTTACATTGTGATGTGTCGAACACTCATAAAGTTCTGGTGTTGATCATGTTTTGCTCGTGAGAGAGGTTTAGTCAACGGATCTATGACATTCAGATCTGTATGTACTTTACAAATATCTATATCTCCTTCCTGAATGTAATCACGAATGGAGTTGAAGTGACGCTTGATGTGTCTTGTCTTCTTGTGAAACCTGGGCTCCTTGGCAAGGGCAATAGCTCCAGTGTTGTCACAGAATAGAGTCATCGGGCCCGACGCGCTGGGAATCACTCCTAGGTTGGTGATGAACTCCTTCATCCAGACTCCTTCCTTCGCTGCTTCTGAAGCAGCTATGTACTCCGCTTCACATGTAGATGCCGCCATGAAGCTTTGCTTGCTGCTGCACCAGCTAACTGCCCCTCCATTCAAAATATACACGTATCCGGTTTGTGACTTGGAGTCATCCGGATTTGTGTCGAAGCTAGCATCGACGTAACCCTTTACGACGAGCTCTTCGGCACCTCCATATACGAGAAACATGTCCTTGGTACTTTTCAGGTACTTCAGGATATTCTTGACCGTTGTACAGTGTTCCGCTCCAGGATCACTTTGGTACCTACCTACCAAACTTATGGCAAGGTTCACATCAGGTCTAGTACACAGCATGGCATACATAATAGAGCCTATGGCTGAAGCATAGGGGATGACACTCATCTTTTCTCTATCCTCTGTTGTGGTCAGGAATTGCATCATACTCAATCTCATACCCTGTAACACAGGCAAGAACCCCTTCTTGGACTGAACCATATTGAACTTCCTCAATATCTTGTCAAGGTATGTGCTTTGTGAAAGACCTATGAGGCGTCTTGATCTATCTCTATAGATCTTGATGCCTAATATGTAAGCAGCTTCTCCAAGGTCCTTCATTGAAAAACACTTATTCAAGTAGGCCTTTATGCTTTCCAAAAGTTCTATATCATTTCCCATCAACAATATGTCATCCACATATAATATGAGAAATGCTACAGAGCTCCCACTCACTTTCTTGTAAATACAGGGTTCTCCATAAACCTGTATAAATCCAAACACTTTAATCACCTCATTAAAGTGAATGTTCCAACTCAAGATGCTTGAACCAGCCCATAGATGGAGCGCTGGAGCTTGCATACCTTGTTAGCATCTTTAGGATCGACAAAACCTTCCGGATGCATCATATACAATTCTTCCTTATGGAAACCGTTAAGTAATGCCGTTTTGACATCCATTTGCTAGATCTCATAATCATAAAATGCGGCAATTGCTAACATGATTCGGACGGCCTTCAGCATCGCTACGGGTGAGAAAGTCTCATCATAGTCAACTCCTTAAACTTGTCGATAACCCTTAGCGACAAGACGAGCCTTATAGACGGTCACATTACCATCCGCGTCAGTCTTCTTCTTAAAGATCCATTTATTTTCTATGGCCTGCTTATCATCGGGCAAGTCCACCAAAGTCCATACTTTGTTCTCATACATGGATCCTATCTCGGATTTCATGGATTCAAGCCATTTATTGGAATGCGGGCCTGCCATCGCTTCTTCATAGTTCGAAGGTTCACCATTGTCCAACAACATGATCTCTAGGACAGGGTTACCGTACCCCTCTGGTGCGGAACATGTCCTAGTGGACCTTCAAATAGCAACTTGATCTGAAGTTTCATGATCATCATCATCAACTTCCTCTCCAGCCAGTGCAGGCTCCACAAAAAGAACTTCTTGTGCTGCACTACTCTCCGGTTCGATTGGAGGTACAATTACCTCATCAAGTTCTATTTCCTCCCACTTACTTCTTTCGAGAGAAACTCTTTCTCTAGAAAGGATACATTTTTGGCAACAAAGACTTTGCCTTCGGATCTTAGGTAGAAGGTATACCCAATAGTTTCTTTGGGGTATCCTATGAAGACGCACTTTTCCGCTTTGGGTTCGAGGTTCTCAGGTTGAAGTTTCCTCACATAAGCATCGCATCCCCAAACTTTCAAAAATGACAGCTTAGGTTTCTTTCCAAACCATAATTTATACGGTGTCGTCTCAACGGATTTAGACGGTGCCCTATTTAAAGTGAATGTGGCAGTCTCTAATGCATATCCCCAAAATGATAGCGGTAAGTCAGTAAGAGACATCATAGATCGCACCATATCCAATAGAGTGCGATTACGACGTTCAGACACACCATTTCGCTGAGGTGTGCCAGGCGGCGTGAGTTGTGAAACGATTCCACATTTCCTTAGGTGTGTGCCAAACTCGTGACTTAAATATTCTCTGCCACGATCAGATCGTAGGCACTTTATTTTTCTGTCATGTTGATTCTCTACCTCACTCTGAAATTCCTTGAACTTTTCAAAGATTTCAGACTTGTGTTTCATTAAGTAGACATACCCATATCTGCTTAAGTCATCAGTGAGGGTGAGAACATAACGGTAGCCACCGCGAGCCTCAACGCTCATTGGACCGCATACATTGGTATGTATTATTTCCAACAAGTCAGTTGCTCGCTCCATTGTTCCGGAGAACGGAGTCTTGGTCATCTTGCCCATGAGGCATGGTTCGCATGTGTCAAATGATTCAAAATCAAGAGACTCCAAAAGTCCATCAGCATGGAGCTTCTTCATGCATTTGACACCAATATGACCAAGGCGGCAGTGCCACATGTAAGTGGGACTATCGTTATAAACCTTACATCTTTTGGTACTCACACTATGAACATGTGTAACATCACGTTTGATATTCATAAAAAATAAACCATTGACCAGCAGGGCATGACCATAAAACATTTCTCTCATATAAATAGAACAACCATTATTCTCAGATTTAAATGAGTAGCCATCTCGCATCAAACGAGATCCAGATACAATGTTCATGCTCAAAGTTGGTACTAAATAACAATCATTAAGGTTTAAAACTAATCCTGAAGGTAGATGTAGAGGTAGCGTGCCGACGGCGATCACATCGACCTTGGAACCATTTCCGACGCGCATCGTCACTTCGTCCTTTGCCAGTCTCCGCTTATTCCGTAGCTCCTGCTTGGAGTTACAAATGTGAGCAACTGCACCGATATCAAATACCCAGGAGCTACTACGAGCACTGGTAAGGTACACATCAATAACAAGTATATCACATATACCTTTAACGTTGTCGGCCTTCTTATCCACTAAGTACTTGGGGAAATTCCGCTTCTAGTGACCGGTACCCTTGCAATAAAAGCACTCAGCCTCACGCTTGGGTCCATTCTTGTTCTTCTTCCCGGCAACTTGCTTACCGGGCGTGGCAACTGCTTTGCCGTCCTTCTTGAAGTTCTTCTTACCCTTGCCTTTCTTGAAACTAGTGGTCTTATTGACTATCAACACTTGATGCTCCTTTTTTATCTCGACTTCCGCTGATTTCAGCATCGAGTACAACTCAGGAACGGACTTCTCCATACCCTGCATGTTGTAGTTCATCACAAAGCTCTTGTAGCTAGGTGGAAGCGACTGGAGGATTCTGTCAATAACCGAGTCATCCGGAAGATTAACTCCCAGCTGAGACAAGCGGTTGTGCAACCCAGACATTTTGAGTATGTGCTCGCTGACAGAACTATTTTCCTCCATCTTACAACTGAAGAACTTGTCAGAGACATCATATCTCTCGACCCGGGCATGAGCTTGGAAAACCAATTTCAGCTCTTGGAACATCTCATATGCTCCGTGTTGCTCAAAACACTTTTGGAGCCCCGGCTCTAAGCTGTAAAGCATGCCGCACTAAACCAGGGAGTAATCATCATAACCTGACTGCCAGGCATTCATAACGTCTTGAGTTGGTGGGAAAATGGGTGCGTCACCTAGCGGTGCATCAAGGACATACAATTTCTTGGAAGCTATGAGGATGATCCTCAAGCTACGGACCCGGTCCGTATAGTTGCTTCCACCGTCTTTCAGCTTGGTTTTCTCTAGGAACGCGTTGAAGTTGAGGGCAACATTAGCGTGGGCCATTGGATTTACAATATAGTTTGGAAAGACAATTTTAGACTAAGTTCATGATAATTAAGTTCACATAATCAAAATATTTAATGAACTCCCACTTAAATACAGACCTAGCCAAACGGGCCGCCCCGGCCCGGCACGGCCCGGCCCACCACGGCCCGGCCCGCCATAAAACATGCCTGGCATGGCCCGGTCCGCCTCGGCATGATTAGTATACGGGTCGTGCCGTGCCGGCCCGCGTGCGCAGCCTTGTGGCCCAGGCATGGCCCGTTTGCTAATCGGGCCGGCCCATCGGCACGCCAGGCCCGCTAAAATGCCTGCTATTTGGCACACTGGGCGTTTTTAGTCTGTTTTACCTGTTGGGCCGCATAAAAAATCAAAAAAAATCGGACCGTGTCGTGTTGGCCCGTGTGCTCAGCCACCCAACCCAAGCACGGCCCAAGGCGTGCCGTGTGCCGGGCCCAACCCGTTTAGCCCGTGCCGTGCCTGGCCCATGGCCGGCCGTGCCGGGTGTGCTCGCGGGCCAGCCTTGTTGGCCCGACCCATTTGGCCAGCTCTGCTTAGATAGACATCTCTCTAGTCATCCAAGTGACACATGATCCACGTCAACTAGCCCGTGTCCGATCATCACGTAAGGGGGACTAGTCATCAATGGTGAACATCTCCATGTTGATCGTATCTTCTATACGACTCATGTTCGACCTTTCGGTCTCCCATGTTCCGAGGCCATGTCTGTACATGATAGGCTCGTCAAGTCAACGTAAGTGTATTGTGTGTGTAAATCTGGCTTACACCCGTTGTATGTGAACGTTAGAACCTATCACACCCGATCATCACGTGGTGCTTCGGAACAACGAACCTTAGCAACGGTGCACAGTTAGGGTGAACACATTTATTGAAATTTTAGTTAGAGATCATCTTATTAAGCTACCATCGTTCTAAGCAAATAAGATGTAAACATGATAAACATAACATGCAATCAATATAGTGACATGATATGGCCAATATCATCTTGCTCCTTTGATCTCCATCTTCGGGGGACCATGATCATCATTGTCACCGGCACGACACCATGATCTCCATCATCGTGTCTTCATGAAGTTGTCTCGCCAACTATTACTTCTACTACTATGGCTAACGGTTAGCAATAAAGTAAAGTAATTACATGGCATTTATGATTGACACGCAGGTCATACGATAAATTAAGACAACTCCTATGGCTCCTGCCGGTTGTCATACTCATCGACATGCAAGTCGTGAATCCTATTAAAAGAACATGATGAATCTCATACATCACATATATCACATCACATTCTTTCGGCCATATCACATCACACGACATATGCTGCAAGAACAAGTTAGACGTCCTCTAATTGTTGTTGCAAGTTTTACATGGCTGCTATAGGTTTCTAGTAAGAACGTTTCTTACCTACGCAAAAACCACAATGAGATATGCCAATTGCTATTTACCCTTCATAAGGACCCTCTTCATCGAATCGAATCCGACGAGAGTGGGAGAGATAGACACCCGCTAGCCACCTTATGCAACAAGTGCATGTCAGGCGATGGAACCAGTCTCATGTAAGCACACGTGTAAAGTCGGTTTGGGCCGCTTCATCCCACAATTCCGCCGAATCAAGATAATACTAGTAACGGCGAGCAAATTGACAAAATCGACGCCCACAACAACTTGTGTTCTACTCGTGCATAGATTCTACGCATAGACCTAGCTCATGATGCCAATGTTGGAAGACGTAGTAGTAAATCAAAAAATTTCCTATGTGTCACCAAGATCAATCTATGGAGAAACCAGCAACGAGTGGGGGGAGTGCATCTTCATACCTTTGAAGATCGCAAAGCGGAAGCGTTACTAGAACACGGTTGGTGGAGTCGTACTCGCAGCGATTCAGATCGCGGTGGATTCCGATCTAAGCGCCGAACAATGGCGCATCCGCGTTCAACACACATTCAGCCCGATGACGTATCCTACACCTTGATCCAGCAAGGAGGAAGGAGAGGTTAAGGGAGAGCTCCGGCAACACGACGGCGTGGTGACGGTGGAGCTGCGTGGTACGAGAGAGAGAGATGTGTGTTCTTGGCAGCCCCAAACCCTCCACTATATAGGAGGAGAAGGGAGGGCGCAGCCCCTAGGGTTCCCACCCTAGGGCCGGCGGCAGCCCTAGATGGCCCTTGGGGCGGCGGCCGGAGAGGGGAGAGGAGGGGCGGCGCCCTAGGTGGGCCTAGGGCCCATCTGCGCCTAGGGTTTGCCCCCTCCCACCTTTGTTGTGCCTTGGGACCTTGTAGGAGGCGCACTAGCACACCTAGGGGCTGGTTCCCTCCCACCTTTGGCCCATGCATCCCTCTCGTGCCGGTGGCCCCACACGATGGACCCCCGGAACCCTTCTGGTGGTCCCGGTACGTTATCGGTGATGCCCGAAACACTTCCGGTGACCAAAACCTCACTTCCTTAATATGAATCTTTACCTCTGGACCATTCTGGAACTCCTCATGACGTCCGGTATCTCATCTGAGACTCCGAACAACCTTCGGTAACCACGTACACAATTTCCCTATAACCCTAGCATCATCGAACCTTATGTGTGTAGACCCTACGGGTTTGGGAGGCATGTAGACATGATCGAGACACCTCTCCAGTCAATAACCAAGAGCGGGATCTGGATACCCATGTTGGCTCCCACATGCTCCACGATGATCTCATCGGATGAACCACGATGTCAGGGATTCAATCAATCCCGTATACAATTCCCTTTGTCTACCGGTATGACACTTGCCCGAGATTCAATCGTCGGTATCCCTATGCCTTGTTCAATATCGTTGCAGGCAAGTCTCTTTACTCGTTCTGTACCATATCATCCTGTGGCTAACTACTTAGTCACATTGAGCTCATTATGATGATGTATTACCGAGTGGGCCTAGAGATACCTCTCCGTCACACTAAGTGACAAATCCCAGTCTCGATTCGTGCCAACCCAACAAATACTTTCAGGGATACCCGTAGTGTACCTTTATAGCCACCCAGTTACGTTGTGACGTTTGGCACACCCAAAGTATTCCTACGATATCCTGGAGATGCACAATCTCATGGTCTAAGGAAACGATACTTGACACTAGAAAAGCTTTAGCAGACGAACTACACGATCTTGTGCTATGCTTAGGATTGGGTCTTGTCCATCACATCATTCTCCTAATGACGTGATCCCGTTATCAACGACATCTAATGTCCATGGTCATGAAACCTTGACCATCTATTGATCAACAAGCTAGCCAACTAGAGGCTCACTAGGGACATGTTGTGGTCTATGTATTCACACATGCATTACGATTTACGGTTAATACAATTATAGCATGAACAATAGACAATTATCATGAACAAGGAGATACAATAATAACCATTTTATTATTGCCTCTAGGGAATATTTCCAACAAGGACTTGGGCACTCTATGTGCCCTTGCCATTGCATTTGGTGCATAGGTTTGAGTTCTCCACGGTGATACGTGGAAGTGAGAAGTTCAGAAGCTTATTACTCTTGGGTGTTTGAGCACCCAATAGCTTGTTCCTCTTGGGTGCTTTGGCGCCCTAGATGGTTGGTGGTGTCTCGGAGCTCAATCATTGTGCTGCAAAGCTCCGGGAAAGCATCGGGGTCTCCAATTAGGTTGTGGAGATTTCCCTGATCATTTGAGGTCACCTCAGAGCCATAATCCATTGTGGTGAAGCTTCGTGGTGTTGTTGGGAGCCTCCAATTAAGTTGTGTAGATTGCCCCAACCTTGTTTGTACGGGTTCGGTGACCGCCCTCATGGGTCCCTTAGTGGAATCACGGCATCTTGCATTGTGCGAGGGCGTGAGGAGATGTCAGTGGCCCTAGTGGCTTCTTGGGGAGCATTATTCCTCCACACCTCTCCGAACAGAGATTAGCATCCGCAAGGGTGTGAACTTCGGGATATACCGTCGTCTTTGCGTGCCTCGGTTATCTCTTACCCGATCCCTTTACTTATGCACTTTACATTGTGATAGCCATATTGTTGTTGGGGAACGTTCCATGGGAAACAAAAAAATTCCTATGCGCCTGCAAGATCTATCCATGGTGATGAGAATCTACGAGAGGGAGAGTGGATCTACATACCCTTGTAGATCGCTAAGCGGGAAGCGTTAAGAAATGCGGTTGATGTAGTCGAACTTCTTCGCGATCCAAATCGCCGAGCGTCTCGTGATCCCATCATGATCCATCTTGCGATCCACTCATGATCCGTCCTGCGATCCCATCACGATACATCCCGTGATCGAATCACGAATCGTCTCGCGATCTTGATCACGGTCCTTCCGATCTAGCGCTGAACGGACGACACCTCTGCCTTCAGTACACATACAGCTCGATGACGATATCCGTATTCTTGATCTAGCATGAGGGAGTGTAGAGGTAGATGAGTTCTCTGGCAGCGCGACGGCGTGACGATGATGGTGGTGGAACTATTCCAGCAGGGCTTGGCCTAAGCACCGCTGAAACAATCTAGAGGAGAAATTACGATCTAGAGAAGAGGGTAGCACGTGGCTGATTTATGTTGTCGAAAAAATCTCAATACCTCTAGTATATATAGGAGGAGGGAGGGAGGAGACTTGGCCCCCAAGGGGCCAGCCCTTGCTTCGGCCGAAGTGGAGAGAGGAGGAGTCCTCCTCCAATCATAGTAGGATTAGGACTCCTTCTCTCCCACGAGGAATCCTCCTTCCACCTTTGGGTTTCTCCACCCAGCCGCATGGGCCTCTTGTGGGACTTCATCCAGCCCACTAGGGGATGGTCTACCTCTTCCCACAACCCATGTAGACCCTTGGGTCGAGATACCCCTCCCGATGGTCCCCCGGTACCTTCCCGGCACTCCCGGTACACTACCGATGAACTCGAAACTTTTTCGGTGACCAAAACAGGACTTCCTATATATCAATCTTTACATACGGACCATTCCGGAGCTCCTCATGATGTCCGGGATCTCATATGGGACTCCAAACAACCTTCGGTCACCACCATACATAACTCTATACTACTGAAACGCCACCGAACCTTAAGTGTGCAGACCCTGCGGGTTTAAGAACTATGTAGACATGACTGAGACACCTCTATGGTCAATAACCAATAGCGGGACCTAGATGCCCATATTGGTTCCTACATATTCTACGAAGATCTTTATTGGTTGAACCTCTATGTCAAGGATTCAGTTAATCCCATAAGTTGTTCCTTTTGTTCTTTGGTATGTTACTTGCCTAAGATTTGATCATCGGTATCTCTATATCTAGTTCAATCTCATTACCGACAAGTCTCTTTACTTGTTCTGTAATACAAGATCCCATGGCTAACAGTTTAGTCACATTGCTTGCAAGGCTTGTTGCGATGTTGTATTACCGAGTGGGCCCTGAGATACCTCTCCGTCACACGGAGTAACAAATCCCAGTCTTGATCCATGCCAACCCAACAGACACCCTCCGAGATACCTATAGAGCACCTGTATAGTCACCCATTTACGTTGCGACATTTGATACACACAAGGTACCCCTCCGGTGTCAGTGAGTTGCATGATCTCATGGTCATATGAACAGATACTTGACATGCAGAAAACTGTAGCAATAAACTGACACGATCATATGCTACGTTTATAGTTTGGCTCTTGTCCATCACATCATTCTCCTAATGATGTGATCCCGTTATCAAATGACATCTCATGTCCATGGCTATGAAACCTTAACCATCTTTGATCAACAAGCTAGTCTATCAGGGGCATACTAGGGACATGGTCTTGTCTATGTATCCACACATGTATCTGAGTTTCCGATCAATACAATACTAGAATGGATAATAAACGGTTATCATGAACAAGGAAATATGACAATAACTAATTTATTATTGCCTCTAGGGCATATTTCCAACAGTCTCCCACTTGCACAAGAGTCAATAATCTAGTTCACATCACCATGTGATTTACATTGTTATGAATGTAACACCCAATGAGTTCTGGGGTTCGATCTTGCTTTGCATGTGAGATAGGTCTTTAGTCAACGGGTCTAAGACATTCAGATCCGTGTGTACTTTGCAAATCTCTATGTCATACTGTAGACACTGCTACCACACTCCACTTGGAGCTATTCCAAATGGCTGCTCCACTATATGTATCCAGATTGCTACTCCGAGTCATCCGGATTGGTGTTAAAGCTTGCATCGACATAACTCTTTACGACGAACTCTTTATCACCTCCATAATCGAGAAAAATCTCCTTAGTCCTTTGGTTACTAAGGATAATTTTGACCGTTGTTCAGTGGTCCACTCCTGGACCACTCTTGTACCCCTTGACAGACTCATGGCAAGGCACATACAGGTGCGGTACACAGCATGGCATAATATAGAGCCTATGGCTAAGGCATAGGGGACAACATTCATCCTTTCTCTTTCTTCTACCGTTGTCGAGCTTTGAGTCTCACTAAACTTCACACCTTACAAATCAGGCGAGAACTCTTTCTCTGACTGATCCATTTTGAATTCTTTCAAAATCTTGTCAAGGTACGTACTCATTGAAAGTCTCATCAAGCATCTTGATCTATCTCTATAGATCTTGATATTGGGGAAGGTCGCATGGGAAACAAAAAATTTCCTACGCACACGTAAACCTATCCATGGTGATGAGCATCTACGAGAGGGAGAGTGGATCTACGTACCCTTGTAGATCGCTAAGCGGGAAGCGTTAAGAAACGCGATTGGTGTAGTCGAACGTCTTCGCGATCCAAATCGCCAAGCGTCCCGCGATCTAATCACGAACAGTCCTGTGATCTCGTCACGATCCATCCCGCGATCCAATCATGAACGTCCCGTGGCCTTGATCACGATCCTTCCGATCTAGTACCGAACGGACGACACCTCCGCGTTCAGCACACGTGCAGCTTGATGACGATCTCCACCGTCTTGATCCAGCAAGAGGAGGGGGAGAGGAGGAAGAGTTCACCGGCAGCATGACGGCGCTCCGGCGATGGTGGTGGAGTGATTCCGGCAGGGCTTCGCCTAGGCACTGCAGAAAACGGATCTAGAGGAGCACCGGTGGAACGGGTAGCACGAGGCCGTAAATTCTGTGCAAAACCATTCTATTCCACCAGTATATATAGGAGGAGAGGAGGAGGAGGGCTGGCTCAGGGCTGATCCCCTCTTGGAGTCGGCCGAAGCCAAGGGGGAGGAGTCCTACTCCTCCTCCACTCCTAGTAGGAGTAGGACTCTCCCTTTTTGCCTTTTTCCACTCTTTTTTCCTTTGGGACTCTTCCCCCAGCTGCATGGGCCTGTTGTGGCTATTCCACCGGCCCAATAAGGGCTGGTTAATACTCTCCCACAACCCATGAAGCCTCTTGGGTCGAAATACCCCTCCCGGAGGTCTCCCGGTACACTACCGGCACTCCCGGTACACTACCGATGAGCCCGAAACTTTTACGGCGACCAAACTGGGACTTCCTATATATGAATCTTTACCTCCGGACCATTACTGAGCTCCTCATGATGTCCGGGATCTCATCCGGGACACCGAACAAACTTCGGTCACCACCATACATAACTCTACACTACCGAAACGTCACCAAACCTTAAGTGTGCAGACCCTGCGGGTTCGAGAACTATGTAGACATGACCGAGTCACCTCTATGGTCAATAACCAATGGCGGTACCTGGATGTCCACATTGGTTCCTACATATTCTACGAAGATCTTTATCGGTCGAACCTCTATGTCAAGGATTCAGTTAATCCCGTATGATGTTCCCTTTGTTCTTCGGTATGTTACTTGCCCGAGATTCGATCGTCGGTATCTCCATACCTAGTTCAATATCGTTACCAGCAAGTCTCTTTACTCGTTCCATAATACAAGATCCCGCAACTAACAATTAGTCACATTGCTTGCAAGGCTCATTGTGATGTTGTATTACTGAGTGGGCCCTGAGATACATCTTCGTCACACGGAGTAACAAATCCCAGTCTAGATCCATGCCAACTCAACAGACACCCTCGGAGACACCTGTAGAGCACCTTTATAGTCACCCAGTTATGTTGCGACATTTGATACACACAAGGTACTCCTACGATATCTGTGAGTTGCATGATCTCATGGTCATAGGAACATATACTTGACATGCAGAAAACAGTAGCAATAAACTGACATGATCATAAGCTATGTTTGTAGTTTGGGTCTTGTCCATGAAATCATTCTCCTAATGATTTGATCCCGTTATCAAATGACATCTCATGTCCATGGCTAGGAAACCTTAACCATCTTTCAATCAACGAGCTAGTTCACTAGAGGCATACTAGGGACATTGTGTTTGTCTATGTATCCACACATGTATCCATGTTTCCAATTAATGCAATTATAGCATGGATAATAAACGATTATCATGAACAAGGAAATACAATAATAAACACTTTATTTATTGCCTCTAGGGCATATTTCCAATAGTCTCCCACTTGCACTAGAGTCAGTAATCTAGTTCACATCACTATGTGATTTACATTGTAACGAATCGAACACCCATGCAGTTCTGGTGTTGATCATGTTTAGCCCTTGGAAGAGGTTTAGTCAACGGGTCTGCAACATTCAGATTCGTGTGCACTTTGCAAATATTTATGTATTTCTCCAAGATGTAATCGCGGATGGAGTTGAAGCGTCGCTCTATGTGTCTGGTCCTCTTGTGAAACCTTGGTTCCTTGGCCAGAGCAATGGCACCAGTGTTGTCATAGAACAGGTTCATTGGATTCAGTGCACTGGGCACTACTCCAAGATCTGTCATGAACTGCTTCATCTAGACACCTTCCTTCGCCGCCTCCGAGGCTGCGATGTATTCCGCTTCGCACGTAGAATCAGCTACCACGCTTTGCTTGGAACTGCACCAGCTTACTGCTCCCTCGTTAAGAATAAATACGTATCCGGTTTGCGACTTAGAGTCGTTCGGATCAGTGTCAAAGCTTGCATCGACGTAACCCTTTACGACGAGTTCTTCATCACCTCCATAAACGAGAAACATTTCCTTAGTCCTTTTCAGGTACTTAAGGATATTCTTGTCCGCTTGCCAGTGCTCCATTCCAGGATCACTTTGAAACCTTTCGGCCATACTTATGGCAAGGCTGACATCAGGTCTTGTGCACAACATTGCATACATGATAGAGCCTATGGCTGAAGCATAGGGGATGACACTCATCTTTTCTCTATCTTCTGCAGTTACTGGGCATTGAGTCTTACTCAACTTCACACCTTGTAATACAGGCAAGAACCCCTTCTTGGAATGTTCCATTTTGAACTTCTTCAAAACTTTATCAAGGTATGTGCTCTGTGAAAGTGCTATTAAGCGTCTCGATCTATCTCTATAGATCTTAATGCCTAATATGAAAGCAGCTTCTCCTAGGTCCTTCATTGAAAAACTCTTGTTCAAATATTCCTTCACGCTTTCCAGCATTTCTATATTGTTTCCAATCAACAATATGTCATCCACATATAATACTAGAAATGCTATAGAGCTCCCACTCACTTTCTTGTAAATACAAGCTTCTCCGTAAACTTGTATAAACTCAAACGCTTTGATCACCTCATCAAAGCGCTTATTCCAACTCCGAGATGCTTGCACCAGTCCATAAATGGATCGCTGGAGTTTGCAAACTTTGTCAGCATTCTCTAGATCGGCAAAACCTTCAGGTTGCATCATATACAACTCTTCCTCAAGGAAACCGTTGAGGAACGCTGTTTTTACATCCATCTGCCAAATTTCATAGTCGAAATAGGCAGCTATTGCTAACATGATTCTAACAGACTTAAGCATCGCTACGGGTGAGAAAGTCTCATCGTAGTCAACTCCTTGAACTTGTGAAAAACCCGTTGCCACAAGTCGAGCTTTATAGACGGTGACATTACCGTCCGCTTCTGTCTTCTTCTTAAAGATCCATTTGTTCTGAATGGCCTTTCTCCCTTCAGGTAATACTTCCAAAGTCCATACTTTGTTTTCATACATGGATCCCATCTCGGATTTCATGGCCTCTAACCATTTCTCGGAATCCAGGCCCATCACTGCTCCTCCATAGCTCGTAGGTTCATTGTTGTCCAACAACATGACCTCCAAGACAGGGTTGCCGTACCACTCAGGGGTAGTACGCGGCCTTGTCGACCTACAAGGTTCAATAGCTGCTTGATCCGAAGCTTTATGATCATCATCATTAACTTCCTCTTCTACCGTCGTAGGTTCCATAGAAACATCTTTCTGCGCTGCGCTACTTTCTGGTTGAAGTAAAGGTTCAATAACCTCATCAAGCTCTATTTTCCTCCCACTCAATTGTTTCGAGAGAAACTCTTTCTCAAGAAATGTTCCGTTCTTAGCGACAAACACTTTGCCTTCGGATCTGAGATAGAAGGTATACCCGACTGTCTCTTTCGGGTATCCTATGAAGACGCATTTCTCCGCTTTGGGTTCCAGCTTTTCAGGATGAAACTTTTTGACATAAGCATCACATCGCCAAATTTTAAGAAACGATAACTTTGGCTTCTTGCCAAACCACAGTTCATATGGCGTCGTCTCAACGGATTTTCATGGTGCCCTATTTAAAGTGAATGCAGTTGTCTCTAATGCATAACCCCAAAACGATAGTGGCAAATCAGCAAGAGACATCATAGAATGCACCATATCTAATAAGGTTTTATTACGACGTTCGGACACACCATTACGCTGTGGTGTTCCGGGTGGTGTCAACTGTGAAACAATTCCACATTGTCTTAAGTGACTGCCAAACTCATAACTCAGATATTCACCTCCTCGATCAGATCATAGGAACTTAATCTTCTTGTTACGATGATTCTCAACTTCACTCTGAAATTGCTTGAACTTTTCAAAACGTTTCAGACTTGTGTTTCATTAAGTAAATATACCCATATCTACTTAAGTCATAAGTGAAGGTGAGAAAATAACGATATCCACCACACGCTGTAACATCAATTGGACCGCACACATCAGTGTGTATGATTTCCAATAAGTCACTCGCCCGTTCCATTGTTCCAGAGAACGGCGTTTTAGTCATATTGCCCATGAGGCATGGTTCACATGTGTCAAGTGATTCAAAATCAAGTGACTCCAAAAGTCCATCAGCATGGAGCTTCCTCATGCGTTTTACACCAATATGACCTAAACGGCAGTGCCACAAGAAAGTGGTACTATCATTATCAATTCTACATCTTTTGGCATCAATGTTATGAACATGTGTGTCATCACTATCAAGATTCAATATGAATAAACCCCTAACATTGGGTGCATGCCCATAAAAGATATTACTCATATAAATAGAACAACCTTTATTCTCTGATTTAAATGAGTAACCGTCTCGCAATAAACAAGATCCAGATATAATGTTCATGCTTAACGCAGGCACTAAATAACAATTATTCAGGTTCATCACTAATCCCGATGGTAATCGAAGAGAGAGCATGCCGACGGTGATCACATCAACCTTGGAACCATTTTCCACGCGCATCGTCACTTTCCCATGAGCATCTACGAGAGGGAGAGTGGATCTATGTACCCTTGTAGATCGCTAAGCGGGAAGCGTTAAGAAAGCGGTTGGTGTAGTCGAACATCTTCGCGATCCAAATCGCCGAGCGTCCCGCGATCTAATCATGAACAGTCCCGCGATCTCGTCATGATCCGTCCCGCGATCCAATCACGAACGTCCCGTGGCCTTGATCACGATCCTTCCGATCTAGTACCGAACGGACGACACCTCCGCGTTCAGCACACGTGCAGCTTGATGACGATCTCCACCGACTTGATCCAGCAAGAGGAGGGGGATAGGAGGAAGAGTTCACCGGCAGCATGACGGTGCTCCAGCGATGGTGGTGGAGTGATTTCGGCAGGGCTTCGCCTAAGCACTGCGAAAAACCGATCTAGAGGAGCACCGGTGGAACGGGTAGCACGAGGCTGTAAATTCTATGCAAAACCCTTCTATTCCACCAGTATATATAGGAGGAGAGGAGGAGGAGGGCTGTCGCAGGGCTGAGCCCCTCTTGGAGTCGGCCGAAGCCAAGGGGGAGGAGTCCTACTCCTCCTTCACTCCTAGTAGGAGTAGGACTCTCCCTTTTTGCCTTTTTTCCACTCTTTTTTCCTTTGGGACTCTTCCCCCAGCCGCATGGGCTGTTGTGGATATTCCACCAGCCCAATAAGGGCTCGTTAATACTCTCCCACAGCCCTGAAGCCTCTTGGGTCGAAATACCCCTCCCGGAGGTCTCCCGGTATACTACCGGCACTCCCGGTACACTACCGATGAGCCCGAAACTTTCCGGCGACCAAACTGGGACTTCCTATATATGAATCTTTACCTCCGGACCATTCTGGAGCTCCTCATGACGTCTGGGATCTCATCTGGGACACCGACAAACTTCGGTCACCACCATACATAACTCTACACTACCGAAACGTCACCAAACCTTAAGTGTGCAGACCCTACGGGTTCGAGAACTATGTAGACATGACCGAGACACCTCTACAGTCAATAACCAATGGCGGGACCTGGATGTCCACATTGGTTCCTACATATTCTACGAAGATCTTTATCGGTCGAACCTCTATGTCAAGGATTCAGTTAATCTCGTATGATGTTCCCTTTGTTCTTCGGTATGTTACTTGCCCGAGATTCGATCGTCGGTATCTCCATACCTAGTACAATCTCGTTACCAGCAAGTCTCTTTACTCGTTTCGTAATACAAGATCCCGCAACTAACAATTAGTCACATTGCTTGCAAGGCTCATTGTGATGTTGTATTACCGAGTGGGCCCTGAGATACCTCTCCGTCACACGGAGTAACAAATCCCAGTCTCGATGCATGCCAACTCAACAGACACCCTCGGAGACACCTGTAGAGCACCTTTATAGTCACCCAGTTACGTTGCGATGTTTGATACACACAAGGTACTCCTCCGATATCTGTGAGTTGCATGATCTCATGGTCATAGGAACATATACTTGACATGCAGAAAATAGTAGCAATAAACTGACACGATCATAAGCTACATTTGTAGTTTGGGTCTTGTCCATCACATCATTCTCCTAATGATGTGATCCCATTATCAAATGACATCTCATGTCCATGTCTAGGAAACCTTAACCATCTTTCAATCAACGAGCTAGTTCACTAGAGGCATACTAGGGACATTGTGTTTGTCTATGTATCCACACATGTATCCATGTTTCCAATTAATACAATTATAGCATGGATAATAAACGATTATCATGAACAAGGAAATACAATAATAAACACTTTATTTATTGCCTCTAGGGCATATTTCCAACACTTGATGCTCAACAATTAGGTAGCTTTATCGTGGTCTTCCTTTGAAAAACTCTTTTCAAACAACCGTTCATGCTTTCTAGAAATTCTACATTATTTCCGATCAACAATATGTCATCCACATATACTTATCAGAAATTCTATAGTGATCCCACTCACTTTATTGTAAATACAAGTTTCTCGTAAACTTTGTATAAACTACAAAACTTTGATCACCTCATCAAAGTGTGTATTCCAACTCCGAGATGCTTGCTCCAGCCCTTAGATGGATTGCTAGAGCTCGCACACCTTTTAGCATCCTTAGGACTGACAAAACCTTATGGTTGTATCACATACAACCTTTCCTCAAGTAAACTGTTAAGGAAACAATGTTTTGTCATCCATCTGCCAGATTTCATAATTGAAAAATGCAGCAACTGCTAACATATATCCAACAGACTTCTACCCAAAGGCCATGTCATGCCTGCAAACCTATACTAGTTAGACAAAATCCTTCGTGTACTTAAGATGCCCTATGAGAAGGTAGATGTCTGTGAGAACGGATGTGCCTTATTACGCTTGAGTATGCAGGCTTGAACTATTGTCCCATTTGCAAGTCTTCCAAGTATTTTGTGGTAGACAACGGTATGGGTGAGAAGAGGCAGACCAAAATCCCAGTTAATGTTCTTCGGTACATGCCAATCATACCAAGACTTCAACATATTTTCATGGTCGAAGAGACGGCCAGACAGATGACATGGCACAAATTGGGTAAAAGAACCAAACTAGATGTAGATGGGAATTAGATGTTGGTACACACATTGAATACTTTTGTGTGGAAGCACTTCGATGCATTACATGAGGATAAAGCGGTAGATCCAAGGCATCCTTGAGTGTGTGTCGCCACAAATGGGTTCAATCTGTTTGGTATGACGGCAACCCAATATAGTTGTTGGCCTGTATTTGTCATTCCACTCAATCTCCCCCGGACAGATTATGCAAATAAAGAACATTTTCCTGACGTTGATAATTCCAGGGCCCAACTATCCGAGGAAGAATATGAATGTGTACATGCAGCTGCTTAAGGCGTTGTTCGGTTGACATGGATTTAGGAGGGGTTTGACAGGTATTGAGGTGGATATAATCCCCTACAAGTCAAAATCCACCCAATCCCCTCCCATCCTCTTGATAAGAGGTGTAACCAAACAAGGTTTAAGGATGAATTGCAAGAAGCTTGGATAATGGGTTCAAGAAATACGACGCTGCTAGAAAACAAAACTTCAAAATGCATGCCTGGTACATGTACACGATGCATGACTTCCCGGTGTATGCCCTATTCGCTGGCTGGAGTACGCATGGAAGGTTCATGTGCCCCACATGCAAGGCAACTCTTCAGTTTCATTGGCTCCAGGCGGATCGGAAGTATTGTTGCTTTGACTTGCATAGACAGTTCCTGAATCCTCACCATGTGTTCAGAAAAGACAAGAAGAACTTCATCAAAGTTATGGTTGTCAAAAATGCTGCACCACCTGCGTTGACAGGACAACAAATCTTGCATAGTCAAATGCTCTCGAGCCTGATCCAGAGTGTCCATGGTATTTCAAGGGGTATAGTTCAAATAACTCCTGGACTCACAAGACATGCTTGCGAGATCCGCCTTACTTCAAAGACCTCCTTGTTCCACACAATATCGACATGATGAACACTGAAAATAATATCAGAGAGGCCCTTTTTGGTACATTGTTAGGCACAGAGGGGAAGTTAAAGGATAATCCTAAGGCTAGAGTCGATTAGCAGACTCTATGTGATCGAGCGTCACAGAACATGTGACAACTGAAAGGAAAGAAGAACTGGTCGAAGCCAAAGGCCTGATTCAATCTTGCAAGGGGAGTTATGAGGGAAATTCTCTCGTGGGTGAAAATTCACTTGATGTTCCCCGTGGGTATGCAGCGAAACTGAAGAGGGGAGCGAGTCTTGAAAAATTGAAAATATTTGGTCTCAAGAGTCATGATTGGCACATATGGCTTGAGCGGGTAATGCCGGTGATGTTGTGTGGTTTTATCCCTGAGGCTGAATGTCTAGTACTAGCATAGCTGAGCTATTTCTTCCATGTTGTTTGTGCAAAATAAATATTGCCTGACGTGCTAGATGACATGGAAAAGTTGGCACTGGAGTTGCTCTGCAAGTTAGAGACGATCTTTCCACCGAGCTTCTCTAATCCAATGCAACATTTGATTTTACATCTCTCGACCGGGCCAAGATTGGGAGCATGTGCAAAATCGTTGGTGCTATGCAACTGAGAGGATGCAGAAGACGCTTCGAGCAAAATGTAAAAATAAACGTAGAATTGAAGCATCGATGGCTAAGGAGGCGAAAACTTCGTGAAAGCACACTACGAAGCCTCCATATAGTGTTGAAGACCTTAGAAAAGGTGGATCCAACCCCAACTTATTCAAAGGGAAGCTCGCACCAACCGATGCTTGGAAACCAATAGTGTTGGATGTCAAAGAATGGCAGACCGTTTCGTTGCATATCTTCAATAGCATAACAGAAGTGCGGCCATATATCGAGTAAGTTCTCGGTACATTATTTTGCAACTTCTAATTCCTTTGAACTACTCTTATTCCCAGATATTTAATACAGTCGATACTTCGCCAAATTCTCGGATGAAGCAGTACTCCAAAAGGCTTCCATTGAAGAGTATGAGCTTCTAGCAATGCATGGAGGCGGCTATCCTAGTTTCATCTTTTGGTTCAAACAAAGGGTAATTACCATTAATATACCCTTTCATTTCTTGGTCTAATTTGCGGCTAATACAACTATCATTTCATATTTAAACTTGTAGGGTAATTCAGAGTCTATGGACACCGAATTGAGACAAGCCGCTAATGGTTTTGAATGTAAGGTCCACTCATTAGAGAAAGACACCATCAACGGGTATCGCGTTCATACCTTTGGCAAAGAGCAATCTATGGCCGACCAAAAAACAACAAATTGTGGTGTCTCCGCTATCGACGAAGGAGGTACCGAGTATTATGGAAGAGTTGAAGCAATTTATAGACTTCTATTCTATGGTGAAAACCCACCGAACGTCATAGTCTTCAAATGTTATTGGTTCCGGCCGAAGGAGACTAGAAGGACACATGAACATATAGGGCTAGTCGAAATCAAACAAAGCACCCATTTAGATGTTCCCGATGTTTATCTTACGGCTCAACAGGCAATCCAAGTTTTCTATCTACCGTGGGCCTGCCAAACTGATAAAATATGAATGGTTTGGATATCATGTATGAACTGCTGCCACATGTTAGACCAAGTCCCCCCCAATGAAGAGGATTATGAACCTCACATTATCCCAAACACATATGAAGGAGAATTCTTCCAAGAAACACATATTTCCAAAAA
The DNA here is from genome assembly GCA_022496015.1 of Hordeum marinum. Classification (NCBI taxonomy): domain Eukaryota; kingdom Viridiplantae; phylum Streptophyta; class Magnoliopsida; order Poales; family Poaceae; genus Hordeum; species Hordeum marinum. The sequence goes on from CM039672.1 coordinate 221,734,552, forward strand.
ACGTTTCAAGAACCACTCTACTTTACCCCAGAACATGGAAGTAGACATCGATAGCCAACCCGACTTCACCTGTGAGCCGGAACAAGAAGAGCCAGAAGAATAAAAGGTAACTATTGCGGATGACCTGTCAATGCTTGACCGATTGCAGAAAGGCCTTCCACATGTTGATGTCACTGAAACAGACAAGCACGACAATCATGACGACACGCGTGATAGTGATGATGATGATGCATTTATTGACGATGACGATCCAGACTATTATTAGTTTGTATGCATCCCAAGTTTAATTATGTACATATTATTATTCATGTCACGTATTCATTTTTTTATGTTGTACTAATTTTGTTTACATTTTGTCATGGCAGGTGTCGAAAGATGGTAGGCACAGATCTAAAGCGGGCGGGGCCCCGTGCGAGTGGTACTTCCATTCCACCCCAATCTCTCTGAAAATCTTTGATAGATAGTATAGGACACCGGAGGGCGCTTCTTCATTGATGACGTTGCCGGCCACCGGGAGAGGAGGTCGGGGAACGAAGAAGAGAGGTAGAGGACATGGTCACGGGAGAGGTAGGCGGACTGATATGCCTTGCTCGCCGCCTCCCCCAGCTCATTCACCCGAGCACATGAATGCTAGGGTGGACCCATATGAGGTGGAGGCTACGGGGACTCCAGACCACGAGCCTCGGGTCGACGGGCGTTCGGCCCATGAGACTCCGGTCCCACAGGCTGCGGCCCATGAGACTCCGATCCCAAGGGCTGCGTCCCAGGCGACTTTGGTCCTAGAGGATTAGGACCACAAGACTCTAGATACAGGGGCTATGTCCTAGGAGACGTCCGGATGGGATACCTGGCCGGATCTGCCTAAGGGGCCAGGTGGCCATGCCGATGGTGGCGGGGCTGAGTCTACTAATAGTGAGGGCGAGGTGGTTGCGGGGGTGAAAGTGTACCAACGTAGTGGTACACGGCTCCCGCCCCTGCCGGCAACCCGCGAGAAGAGGCCGATGATTAGGCCTGATGGTGTTCAGTAAGTTCATTTACTCTTTTTGTACCTTTTGTCTTCACGTTTATTCAAATATCTAATGTGTTGGCCTTGTCATACTATAGGGGTTGGCATCACGCTAATGGAGTCCGCAGTCTCAACACCGTCCTTGGTGTGCTTTGCCGGCAAAATTTCCCGGGGTTTGTCAAGTTGGTCGGTGAGGGTTTGGTTCCAGAGGTAGGATGGAGCTGGGAGCACTACAAGGATGCCCAGTCCCCATCGGGGGAGGTGATCAACGATGTCTTGTGTCACACGAGGGCCGACATGGTGACCAATAGCTTTTGGGTAATTTCTCCTTTACACAATTAAAAAATAGAAATAGCTAGTTATTGTACTACTAAGTGTTGTCTCTTTTGATTGCATACCTTCTACAGGTGTGAGGAAGGATACGAGGAGGCCGCTGCAACTGTTATCGATACCGAGAGCAAGCGCCTATTATAGAACTTATGCCACAAGGCTAGGGTGCAGGCTGTTCGAGACTACTACGCCACGCGTGGTATTAAGAAGGACAAGTCGTCATGCCACAACAAGTTTCTGAAGAAGCCTCGGTACATGAAGTTAATTACCTATTCTTAAGGCCTTGTACTTAGTTTACTTGATTTGATTCGTAGGCGTGGCACTCAAATTTCTCTTTACTAACTTGGGTGTCCCGGGGATGGTGTGCGGACAAGATGGATTGTTGGGGGCGCTAGTGGATGGGTGGTGCACAGGCCAATGGTGAGCGTCCACGACAATGCGAAGGACCGGCGTGCCCAAATTGTTGATGTGCCACACCATCAAGGCAACACCAACTTATTTCACTTCGGGTGGAACTGGGTATGTGGTTTGCTTCATTTTTCATGCAAATCATTCTTCATGCTAGCTTGATCCCTTTACTAATACTTTGTTCCTCTCTTTTTAGGCGAAGTACACATGGAGGTGCCAGAGGTGTACGACCTCTATGCCATGGCCCATACTGCCTCATACAAGAAGGCCAAGACATTCTCTGAGTCTGACCTCGATCATACAGAAAACTTCACCAACATCTCCTCCCACCACAATCTCATGAGGTACAACGAGGAGGGGAAGGCAAGGAAAGGGGAGGACGTTAACCCAATCCAACATCCTTTCGATCCAGAGCTCGTGATGATATCTGGTGGTGGGAGGCCCCATGGCTCGATAGCCATTGGAGATGGACTGATACATTGTCCTCTCACTCTCTCGGAGATCAAGGCATGCCAAACGAGCTCGTGTACCGAGATAAGGCCTCGTCCACGACCAGTTGATCTCGCCAGCGATGTTAGTTATGCAGACTCAACTATCTTTCCTCCAGTACATTGTGTGTGTGTGGCCATTGATGATTACAATGCTAATGAGGAATAGTTTTGCAGACTGGTATTTAGAGAGAGAGGGCGAAAACCCAGGCGCTTATGGAGGAGAGGGGTCGGTTGGCGGCGGAGCAACAAGTGGCCACGGAGTAGAAGATGGATCGATTGTTTGAGGAGGAGAGGGAATGGAACGAGGCATCTCACCGGGCCATGTACGAGCTCTTCGTGGTAAGTTTCTTCTTCATATTAGCCAATAATGCATGTAATGTTCGTTTCATTACTAACTAACATGACTGACTTGTCAAAACCAAATGTGCAGTCTATGTGCAAGAAGAGCGGTCAGACCCCTCCGCCGATGCCAGTCATTACCGCGGAGGGAACAATGATTTTCATTTGAATGGTCATTAGTTACTAGTATTAACATTTGAGTGTCATCATGCTAATGAGACATTACTGTTGGGGAACGTCGCATGGGAAACAAAAATTTTCCTACACACACGCAAACCTATCCATGGTGATGAGCATCTACGAGAGGGAGAGTGGATCTACGTACCCTTGTAGATCGCTAAGCGGGAAGCGTTAAGAAACGCGGTTGGTGTAGTCGAACATCTTCGCGATCCAAATCGCCGAGCGTCCCGCGATCTCATCACGATCCGTCCCGCGATCCAATCATGATCCGTCCCGTGAACTCATCACGATCCGTCCCGCGATCTCATCACGATCCGTCTCACGATGTTGATCACGATCTGTCCCGCGAACTCATCACGATCCGTTCCGCGATCTCATCACGAACCGTCTCGCGATCTCGATCACGGTCCTTCCGATCTAGCGCCGAACGGACGGCACCTCCGCGTTCAGCACACGTGCAGCTTGATGACGATCTCCACCATCTTGATCCAGCAAGAGGAGGTGGAGAGGAGAGAGAGTTCACCGGCAGCGTGACGGCGCTCCGGTGATGGTGGTGGAGTGATTCCGGCAGGGCTTCGCCTAAGCGCCGCGGAAAACCGATCTAGAGGAGAAACTGTGCACCGGTGAAACGGGTAGCACGTGGCCGGAAATTCTGTCCAAAAACCACCCAATCCACTAGTATATATAGGAGGAGAGGAGAGGAGAGGCAGCCAAGGCCTTTGGGTCGGCCGAAATAGGAGGTGGGAAGAAATCCTACTTCACCTCCAATCCTAGTTGGAGTAGGATTGCCTCCTATTGGCTGATTTTCCACTTTTTGCTTTAGGACTTTCTCTCCTGCGCCATGGGCCTTTGTGGCTGTTTTCCCAGCCCACTAAGGGCTGGTTATTATTCTCCCACAGCCCATGGACCTCTTGGGGTCGAAATACCCCTCCCGGAGGCCTCCCGGTACACTACCGGCACTCCCGGTACACTACCGGCACTCCCGGTACACTACCGATGAGCCCGAAACTTTTCCGGAAACCAAACTGGGACTTCCTATATATGAATCTTTACCTCCGGACCATTCCGGAGCTCCTCGTGATGTCCGGGATCTCATCCGGGACTCCGAACAAACTTCGGTCACCACCATACATAACTCTACACTACCGAAACGTCACCGAACCTTAAGTGTGCAGACCCTGCGGGTTCGAGAACTATGTAGACATGACCGAGACACCTCTACGGTCAATAACCAATGGCGGGACCTGGACATCCACATTGGTTCCTACATATTCTACGAAGATCTTTATCGGTCGAACCTCTATGTCAAGGATTTAGTTAATCCCGTATAACGTCCCCTTTGTTCTTCGGTATGTTACTTGCCCGAGATTCGATCGTCGGTATCTCCATACCTAGTTCAACCTCGTTACTGGCAAGTCTCTTTACTCGTTCCGTAATACAAGATACCGTGACTAACACTTAGCCACATTGCTTGCAAGGCTTGTTGTGATGTTGTATTACCGAGTGGGCCCTGAGATACCTCTCCGTCACACGGAGTAACAAATCCCAGTCTCGATCCATGCCAACTCAACAAACACCATCGGAGATACCTGTAGAGCACCTTTATAGTCACCCAGTTACGTTGCGACGTTTGATACACACAAGGCACTCCTCCGATATCCGTGAGTTGCATGATCTCATGGTCATAGGAACATATACTTGACATGCAGAAAACAGTAGCAATAAACTGACACGATCATATGCTATGTTTGTAGTTTGGGTCTTATCCATCACATCATTCTCCTAATGATGTGATCCCGTTATCAAATGACATCTCATGTCCATGGCTAGGAAACCTTAACCATCCTTTGATCAACGAGCTAGTCCATTAGAGGCATACTAGGGACATGGTTTTGTCTATGTATCCACACATGCATTTAAGTCTCCGATCAATACAATTATAGCATGGATAATAAACGATTATCATGAACAAGGAAATATGATAATAACTAATTTATTATTGCCTCTAGGGCATATTTCCAACAGTCTCCCACTTGCACTAGAGTCAATAATCTAGTTCACATCACCATGTGATTCGCATTGTTATGAATCTAACACCCAATGAGTTTTGGGGCTCGATCATGCTTTGCATGTGAGAGAGGTCTTATAGTCAACGGGTCTGCGATATTCAGATCCGTGTGTACTTTGCAAATCTCTATGTCAAACCGTAAACACTGCTACCACACTCCACTTGGTACTATTTCCAAATGGCTGCTCCACTATACGTATCCAGATTGCTACTACTAGTCATCTGGATAGGTGTTAAAGCTTGCATCGACGTAACTCTTTACGACGAACTCTTTATCACCTCCATAATCAAGAAACATTTCCTTAGTCCTCTGGTTACTAAGGATAATTCCGACCGCTGTCCAGTGATCCACTCCTGGACCACTCTTGTACCCCCTGACAGACTCGTGGCAAGGCACACATAGGTGTGGTACACAGCATGGCATAATATAGAGCCTATGGCTAAGGCATAGGGGACGACATTCATCCTTTCTCTTTCTTCTGCCGTTGTCGAGCTTTGAGTCTCACTCAACTTCACACCTTACAAATCAGACGAGAACTATTTCTCTGGCTGATCCATTTTGAACTCTTTCAAAATCTTGTCAAGGTATGCACTCATTGAAAGTCTCATCAAGCATCTTGATCTATCTCTATAGATTTTGATGCTCAACAATTAGGTAGCTTTATCCAGGTCTTCATTTGAAAAACACTTTTCAAACAACCTTTTATGCCTTCCAGAAATTCTACATTATTTCCGATCAACAATATGTCAACCACATATACTTATCAGAAACTCTATAGTGCTCCCACTCACTTTATTGCAAATACAAGTTTCTCGTAAACCTTGTATAAACTACAAAAACTTTGATCACCTCATCAAAGTGTATATTCCAACTCCGAGATGCTTGCTTCAGTCCATAGAAGGATCACTGAAGCTCTCTCATCTTTTAGCATCCTTAGGACTGACAAAACCTTCTGGTTGTATCACATACAACCTTTCCTTAAGTAAACCGTTAAGGAAACGACGTTTTGACATCCATCTGCCAGATTTCGTAATTGAAAATGCAGCAACTGCTAACATAATTCCAACAGACTTTTAGCATCGCTACGAGTGAGAAAGCCTCCTCGCATTCAACTCCTTGAACTTGTCACAAACAACTTTGCAACAAGTCGAGCTTTACAAATGGTGACATTCACCATCAGTGTCTGTCTTCATTCTAAAGGTCCATTTGTACTCAACGACCTGCCGTCTAACGAGCAAGTCTACCAAAGTCTATACTTGGTTTTCATAAATGGATCCTATCTCGGATTTCATGGTCTCTAACCATTTGTCGGAATCCGGGCCCATCATCGCTTCTCCATAGCTCGTAGGTTCATCGCTGTCCAACAACATGACCTCGAAGACAGGGTTGTCGTACCGCTTAGGAGCAGTACACATCCTTGTCGACCCACGAAGTTCGATAGTAACTTGATCCTGAAGCTTCATGATCATCATCATTAACTTCCTCTTCAACTAACGTAGGCTTCACAGAAACATCTTTCTGCGCTGCGCTACTCTCTGGTTGAACAAAGGTTTAACAACCTCATCAAGTTCTATCTTCCTCCCACTCAATTCTTTCGAGAGAAACCTTTCCTCGAGAAAGGATCCGTTTTAGTAACAACCACTTTGCACTCGGATCTGAGATAGAAGGTTCACCCAACTGATCTTAGGGTATTCTATGAAGATGCATTTGTCCGCCTTGGGTTCGACCTCATTAGGTGAAAACATTTTTCACACAAGTGCCGCAGCCCCAAGTATTAAGAAACGACAGCTTAGGTTTCTATCAAACCATAATTCATATGGTGTCATCTCAACGGATTTAGATGGTGCCCTATTTAAAGTGAATGTAGTTGTCTCTAATGCATAACCCCAAAATTATAGTAGTAAAACGACAAGAGACATCATAGTACGCACCATGTCCAATAGAGCATAACTATGATGTTCGGACACACCATCACACTATGGTGTTCCAGGTGGCGTTTAGTTGTGAAACAACTTTCACATTGTCTTAAGTTGTATGCCAAACTCGTGACTCAGATATTCACCTCCACGATCATATCGCAGTCATTTTTATCTTCTTGTCACGATGATCTTTAAACTTCACTCTGAATTTGCTTGAACCTTTCAAACGATTCAGACTTGTGTTTCATTAAGTAAATATACACTATATCTACTCAAATCATCAGTGAAGGTAAGAAAATAACGATATCCACTGCACACTACAAGACTCACTAGATTGCATACATCAACATGTATCATTTCCAATGAATCACTTGCCCGCTCCATCCAACGGGGTCCTTTAGTCATCTTGCCCAAGAGGCATGGTTCGCATGTCTCAACCGATTCAAAATCGAATGAGTCCAAATATCCATCAGCATGGAGTTTCTACATGCGCTTTATACCAATATGACATTTAGCGGCAGTGCCACAAATATGTGGTACTATCATTATTAACTTTGTATCTTTTGACATCAATGTTATGAACATGTGTAATACTACGATCAAGATTTCAACAAACCATTCTCACTGGGTGCATGACCATTGAAGGTATTATTCATGTAAACAGAATAACCATTATTCTCTAACTTAAATGAATAACCGTATTGCAATAAACATGATCTAATCATGTTCATGCTCAACGCAAAACACCAAATAACATTTATTTAGGTTCGTCACTAATCCTGAAGGTAGAGAGAGCGTGCGATGTTGATCACATCAACCTTGGAAACACTTCCAACACATATCGTCACCTCACCCTTAGCTAGTTCTCCGTTTATTCCGTAGCTTTTATTTCGAGTTACTAACATTTAGCAACCGAACCGGTATCCAATACCCAGGTGCTACTAAGAGTACTAGCAAGGTACACATTAGTAACTCGTATATCAAATATACTTCTATCAATGTTGCCAGCCTTCTTATCTACCAAGTATCTAGGGTTGTTCCGCTTCAGCGACCTCTCACCTCATAATAGAAGCACTTAGTCTCGGGTTTGAGTTCAACTTTGGGTTGCTTCACTGGAGCAGCAACTGACTTGCTATCCATGAAGTTTCCCTCCTTGATCTTGCCCTTTTCGAAACTAGTGGTTTGATTAACCATCAACACTTGACGCTCCTTCTTGATTTCTACCTTCGCGGTGTCAAACATCGCGAACAGCTCAGGGATCAATACTTCTATCCCTGGTGTATTATAGTTCATCACTTAAGTTCTAGTAGCTTTAGTGACAGTGACTTGGAGAACTATATCAATCACTATCTTATCTGGAAGATCAACTCCCACTTGATTCAAGCGATTGTAGTACCCAGACAATCTGAGTACATGCTCAACGATTGAGCTATTCTCCTTCATCTTACAGGCAAAGAATCTTGTTGGAGATCTCATATCTCGCAACACAGGCACGAGCCTGAGATCACAATCTCTGCCCCTAGAACATCTCATATGTTCTGTGACGTTCAAAACGTTTCGGAGCCTCAATTCTAAGCCGTAATGCATGACGCACAAAACTATCAAGTAGTCATCGAAACGTGCCTGTCAGATGTTCACAACATCTATAGACAACGCTAGAGGGGGTGGCGCACCGAGCGGTGCATTAAGGACATAAGCCTTCTGTGCAGCAATGAGGACAATCCTCAGATCACGGACCCAGTCCGCAATATTGCTACCAACATCTTTCAATTCTATTTCTCTAGGAACATATAAAAATACAAGGGAGCCACAACGCGAGCTAGTAATCTACAACATAATTTGCAAAGACACTTTGACCATGTTCATGATAATGAGTTCAATTAATCATATTATTTAAGAACTCCCACTCAAATTGACATCCCTCCGATCATTCGAGTGATACATGATCCAAATTCACCAACTCAAGTCCGATCATCACGTGAGTTGAGGTGGCTGCAATGGTGAACATCATTATGTTGATCATATCTACTATATGACTCATGTTCGACCTTTCGGTCTCTCGTGTTCCGAGGCCATGTCTGTACATGCTAGGCTCGTCAAGTTTAACCCGAGTGTTCTGCATGTGCAACACTGGCTTGCACCCGTTGTATGTGAACGTAGAGTCTATCACACCCGATCATCACGTGGTGTCTCAACACGACGAACTTTCGCAACGGTGCACATTCGGGGAGAACACAATTTAGCTTGAAATTAAGTGAGGGATCACCTTATAATGCTACCGTCGTCCTAAGCAAAATAAGGTGCATAAAAAGGATTAACATCTCATGCAATTCATAAGTGACATGATATGGCCATGAACTTGTGTTTAAGATCTCCATCTTCGAAACACCGGCATGATCTCCATCATCACCGGCACAACACCATGATCTCCATCATCTTGATCTCCATCAATGTGTTGCCATTGGGGTTGTGGCGCCAGCCCTGCTTCTACTTCTATTGCTACTGCTTAGCGATAAAGTAAAGCATTACATAGCGCTTAATGATTGACACGCAGGTCATACAATAATTAAAGACAACCCTATGGCTCCTGCCGGTTGCCGTACTCAACGACATGCAAGTCGTGAAATTCTATACATCACATGATCATCTCATACATCACATATATCTCATCATGTAATTGGCCATATCACATCACAACATACCCTGCAAAAACAAGTTAGACGTCCTCTAATTGTTGTTGCATGTTTTACGTGGCTGCTACGGGTATCTAGCAAGAACGATTCTCACCTACGCATAAACCACAACGGTGATACATAGATTGCTTTTCATCCTTCTCAAGGACCGCCTTTGTCGGATCCGATCCAACTAAAGTGAGAGAAACTGTCACCCGCAAGCCATCTAAGCAACAAGTTGCGTCGAGGGAACCGGTCTCTCGTAAGCGTACGAGTAATGTTGGTCCGGGCCGCTTCATCTCACAATCCCGCTGAACCAAAATACGACCAAGGGAGGAAGCAATCTAAGCATCAACGCCCACAAACCTTTTGTGTTCTACTCGAGATCTCATCGAACCATCAACCTAGCTCATGATGCCACTGTTGGGGAACGTCGCATGGGAAACAAAAATTTTCCTACACACACGCAAACCTATCCATGGTGATGAGCATCTACGAGAGGGAGAGTGGATCTACGTACCCTTGTAGATCGCTAAGCGGGAAGCGTTAAGAAACGCGGTTGGTGTAGTCGAACATCTTCGCGATCCAAATCGCCGAGCGTCCCGCGATCTCATCACGATCCGTCCCGCGATCCAATCATGATCCGTCCCGTGAACTCATCACGATCCGTCCCGCGATCTCATCACGATCCGTCTCACGATGTTGATCACGATCTGTCCCGCGAACTCATCACGATCCGTTCCGCGATCTCATCACGAACCGTCTCGCGATCTCGATCACGGTCCTTCCGATCTAGCGCCGAACGGACGGCACCTCCGCGTTCAGCACACGTGCAGCTTGATGACGATCTCCACCATCTTGATCCAGCAAGAGGAGGTGGAGAGGAGAGAGAGTTCACCGGCAGCGTGACGGCGCTCCGGTGATGGTGGTGGAGTGATTCCGGCAGGGCTTCGCCTAAGCGCCGCGGAAAACCGATCTAGAGGAGAAACTGTGCACCGGTGAAACGGGTAGCACGTGGCCGGAAATTCTGTCCAAAAACCACCCAATCCACTAGTATATATAGGAGGAGAGGAGAGGAGAGGCAGCCAAGGCCTTTGGGTCGGCCGAAATAGGAGGTGGGAAGAAATCCTACTTCACCTCCAATCCTAGTTGGAGTAGGATTGCCTCCTATTGGCTGATTTTCCACTTTTTGCTTTAGGACTTTCTCTCCTGCGCCATGGGCCTTTGTGGCTGTTTTCCCAGCCCACTAAGGGCTGGTTATTATTCTCCCACAGCCCATGGACCTCTTGGGGTCGAAATACCCCTCCCGGAGGCCTCCCGGTACACTACCGGCACTCCCGGTACACTACCGGCACTCCCGGTACACTACCGATGAGCCCGAAACTTTTCCGGAAACCAAACTGGGACTTCCTATATATGAATCTTTACCTCCGGACCATTCCGGAGCTCCTCGTGATGTCCGGGATCTCATCCGGGACTCCGAACAAACTTCGGTCACCACCATACATAACTCTACACTACCGAAACGTCACCGAACCTTAAGTGTGCAGACCCTGCGGGTTCGAGAACTATGTAGACATGACCGAGACACCTCTACGGTCAATAACCAATGGCGGGACCTGGACATCCACATTGGTTCCTACATATTCTACGAAGATCTTTATCGGTCGAACCTCTATGTCAAGGATTTAGTTAATCCCGTATAACGTCCCCTTTGTTCTTCGGTATGTTACTTGCCCGAGATTCGATCGTCGGTATCTCCATACCTAGTTCAACCTCGTTACTGGCAAGTCTCTTTACTCGTTCCGTAATACAAGATACCGTGACTAACACTTAGCCACATTGCTTGCAAGGCTTGTTGTGATGTTGTATTACCGAGTGGGCCCTGAGATACCTCTCCGTCACACGGAGTAACAAATCCCAGTCTCGATCCATGCCAACTCAACAAACACCATCGGAGATACCTGTAGAGCACCTTTATAGTCACCCAGTTACGTTGCGACGTTTGATACACACAAGGCACTCCTCCGATATCCGTGAGTTGCATGATCTCATGGTCATAGGAACATATACTTGACATGCAGAAAACAGTAGCAATAAACTGACACGATCATATGCTATGTTTGTAGTTTGGGTCTTATCCATCACATCATTCTCCTAATGATGTGATCCCGTTATCAAATGACATCTCATGTCCATGGCTAGGAAACCTTAACCATCCTTTGATCAACGAGCTAGTCCATTAGAGGCATACTAGGGACATGGTTTTGTCTATGTATCCACACATGCATTTAAGTCTCCGATCAATACAATTATAGCATGGATAATAAACGATTATCATGAACAAGGAAATATGATAATAACTAATTTATTATTGCCTCTAGGGCATATTTCCAACAATTACAAATGCTATTTGGTGCAGCATAACTCCCGAGTCGTATCGCACGACCCTTCTCCAGGTGAAACCGGCCCGAGCAACCCCAGTGCTTCACCTCCATGATGACAAGGACGGTAAGTTTTCTCTAGTCTTTTTCTTAACAAATGCATACTTAGCTTCGTACATGCTAGTTAGCCCTAATATGCCACTTACTTGGTTTATTTTCCCAAAGAAAGACATACTTAGCTAATTATCCTCCAAAATGACATAATTAGCCTTTTTTACATAATTATCTTAATTAGGACAAAAATAGCATAATAACCTTGGTTAGATCATAAATGTCATATACTTAGCTTGTTTTCCTCCAAAATGACATAATAAGCTTAGTTAGCTCAAAAATGGCATAATTACCTAAGTTAGCTTAATAATGACCTATACTTACCCTATTTCCTCCAAAATGACATAATAACCTTAGTTAGCTCTAAAATGACACAAATAAGGAATAATAAGAAGAAAAACAAGGAAGAGGAGAAAAGGAAAGAATAGAAGAAAAAAGAGAAGAAATAGAAATAATAAAATAAGAAGAATGAGAAGGAAAAGGGTAAAAAGATAGAAGAGAGAAGAAGAAAATATATTCTTATTCTTCCTTTTTTCTCTTCTTTCTTTTTCTCCATCTTCTACTCCTTCTTCTTCTAGTATTCTTCTTCTTCTTCTTCTTCTTCTAGTCTTCTTCTTCTTGTTGTTCTTTTAGTATTCTTCTTCTTCTTCTTCTTCTTCTTCTTCTTCTTATTATTATTATTATTATTATTATTATTATTATTATTATTATTATTCTAACTGTCTTAATTACTTCATTTTTTCCAGATTTGATTCACTTGGAAGCTAGCATTGATGGACTGCTAGTGTTTAGTTTTTGTTTTCAACGATGGAAGCTAGCAGATTTGATGATCAATGTGAAACTATGTGTGTATATATGGATGAGCAATGTGAAACTATGTATTTTGCTAGCCTATGTGTTCTCTTGTTAAATATTTCATGATGATGTTGGATACATGGCCTATGCCTCTTTCTGAAACTATATATATCATATATGTGATGTGCAAATACAGGGAAATAACAGAAAACAAACAAAAAAGGGGCAATGCAGGCACTTTGCTGTTTGCCAATCGACGGCCAAGCCCTTTGCCGTCTGCCACCTGACGACAAAGGTGCCAAGTGGCAGTAGCCTGTGCAACCTAGGAGCACCAGGTCTGACCCATTTGGTCACTTTGTCGTCCGCTGGCACACGACAAAGATGGGCCAGACAGACGGCAAAGTTTGGGCAGGGGGTGACTTGCTGCCGCCGGACTGATGATGTCACCGGGTAGACGGCAAAGTATGATTTTAGCCACCTAACGGGGCTAAGAGCCATACGTTGTCGTCCATGGCCTTTGTCGTCCTCCAGCTGATGGCAAAACATCTTTGTCGTCTGTTGTTGTCTAGCTGACGGCAAAGAAGCTCATTGTCGGCACTAGCAGTGCCGAAACTTGTGGCGTCAGCCAGCGGATGGCAAAGACGTTTGTCGTCCATGGGATGGTCCTTTGCCGTCAGCCATGGCAGACAGCAAAGAACCCGATTCCTGTAGTGGGGCGTAAAACAATAACGCTAGTTGGGAGGCAACCCAATAGTTATCTTAGTTTCTTGTTTTTATTTTTGTTTATTTTTTATAACATGGTTATTTCTACTGTAATGATTGTTTTTGTGTGTTTAAATTAGTGTTTGTGCCAAGTAAAGCCTTTGGGATGACTTGCATGATGAGTGTAAGAGCACATTTATCCATGTGTGTTTTTGGTAACCGATGACAATCCCTACGGACTAATGGTTGCCTTGAGTTGTATTCCAAGGATTTGTCCATAGGCACTTCTTGAAGTCCATCTGTTGGTTTCAAGGAGTTTAGATGGTGACCAAGCTGGTATTCAAGGTTTTATCCAAAGATTGGTCATAGAGAAGATATGATACAAGGTTGATCAAGACTAAGTCAAAGAGTGAATTAGGTTAATCAACACACAAAGTGTACAAGATGTACCAAGAGGGATCAAGTGATCTCATGGTACGGTGAGTATTGTCCATTATGTTTTGTGCACTAACCCATGGTCTACATGAGAGTTCTATGTGGGGTTAGGTTTGTTTCCATGGGCTTGCATCAAGAGGAATATCTCATACAACCCATGGAGGATGACATCAAGTGGTGATCGTCGTCAAGATTGCGGTGAGCAAGTTCAAGTGGAGCATCACAAAGAGATCATGCTTGAAGCTTGACATCCATTGTGGTGACAATGGACTTGTGAAGATGTGTTGAAGAGTGGCTCACCCATAGTGGAGTATGGGGGAGCAATCAACTAGTCTTCATTGAGCTAACGCAATCAAGAAAGGTGGTCCATCTTGAGGAAGTCAAGATCATCATCATCTAGCTCAAGTGGACTATGTGCAAGGTATAGGTTTGCCCTTGATAGGTTTTCTATTTTACCGGTCTCATGGTGGTAGTTGGGAGACCAGGTTATAGGATCGATTGTCGTACTATCAAGGGGGGCTCTCAAGTGAGTAGCTTGATCGTATCGTTCATTGAGAGCTCAAACTAAACCTGGGCATGGGCAGCCTGGCCCGGCCACCCGGCCCGAAAAACCCGGGCCGAGCCAGGCCGGGCTTTGTGTTCGGGCCGAGCTCGGGCTTCAACATCGGGCCCGGTAGGCATTTCGGGTCGGGCTCGGGCTTTTGGAAATATGCATTTTACATGGAGGCCCGGCCCGTCCTGACTCGGAATTAGCATTTTAGTCCATTTGGGCCAGGCTCGGGCCTAAAGTTACAGTTTTTTTGTCGAGCCGGGCTCGGTTCGGGCCTGGGATTTTTGGTTCGGGCTTTCTAAAGCCCGGCCCGGTATAAGCCCAGGTTTGGCTCAAACAATTTGCATCCTTGCATCATCTTTCTTGGTTCTTGTTTGGTGTTTCTCTTTGTGAATTTTAGAGCTTATGGTCATCTTCATGACAAGCTCAAGTTCATAGAAATTGGAGTCAGTATGCATCTTCTATGATGTTTTTGATGTTGGAGTTATTGCCAGTTCTTCATTGATATAGGTTTCATATCTTTATATCATTGATAGAGGATATCTCTTGTCGTCCCGAATCCAACAAGCTTGAGTTTGCTCAATTCGGACCTCATGGGCGAAAGCTATGGCACTTTCAGTGCTAGGCAATTTTTTTGTGATCTAGCAGTAGTACCGCTCGGTACCACTATATGTACTACTGCTTATTTTATCCTTCTAGTGCCTTTGCCCTTGTTACACGAAAGTATCGTTGCTATGTGGCGGTAGTACCGCTCTAGTGGTTCAGGTGTCCACACAAGCCACCAGACACTTGTTGTCTTGTGTCTGATGCCCCACGCCACTTGAGTGGAAGTAGAGCGGCTATACTAGTGGTAGTACCGTTAGCAGGAGTACCTCCTCGAGATTTCTGACCATTTGCTTGTTTTCTTCTGAAACTACCGCACTAAGCGGTAGTACCGCTCAGCCGTGCAGTAGTACCGCTTGTGCACATAACGGTTGGATATGGGGAGGACTATTTAAGGGGGTCTTCTTCCCCAATTGTTCTTATCTTTTGAGCTCGTATTTGCCTCCTATTGTTGACCTTCTTCGAGATTGCTAACTCTCAATCCCTCCAATGATTCTTGCTAGTTCTTGAGGGAAAGGAGAGAGGAGATCTAGATCCACATTTCCACCAATCACTTTCTCCTCTATGTGAGGGGAATCCCTTGGATCTAGATCTTGGAGTTTGTCGTGTTCTTCTTCATTCTTCCTCTCATTTTCCTCCATAGCATTAGTTGTTGTGGTGGGATTTGGAGAGAAGCACTTGGGCACTTTGTGTGACCTTGCCATTGCATTTGGTGCATAGGTTTGAGTTCTCCACAGTGATACGTGGAAGAGAGAAGTTGAGAAGCTTATTACTCTTGGGTGTTTGGGAACCCTAGAGCTTGTTCCTCTTGGGTGCTTTGGCGTCATAGATGGTTTGTGGTGTCTCGGAGCTCAATCATTGTGGTACAAAGCTCCAGGCAAGTGTCGGGGGTTCTCCAATTAGGTTGTGGAGATTGCCCCGAGCATTTGAGGTCACCTCAGAGCCATAATCCATTGTTGTGAAGCTTCATGGTGTTGTTGGGAGCCTCCAATTAAGTTGTGGAGATTGCCTCAACCTTGTTTGTACGGGTTCGGTGATCGCCCTCAAGGGTCCCTTAGTGGAATCACGACATGTTGCATTGTGCGAGGGCATGATGAGATTACGGTGGCCCTAGTGGCTTCTTGGGGAGCATTGTGCCTCCACACCGCTCAGAATGGAGATTAGCATCTGCAAGGGTGTGAACTTCGGGATACATCATTGTCTCCGCGTGCCTCGGTTATCTCTTACCCGAGCCCTTTACTTATGCACTTTACTTTGTGATAGCCATATTGTTTCATGCTATATATCTTGCTATCACTTAGTTGTTTATGTTGCTTAGCATAAGTTGTCGGTGCACATAGGTGAGCCTAATTGTTTTAGGTTTTGTGCTTGATTTATTAACCATTAGTTTTATTCCGCATTTGTTCAAGCCTAAATCGTAATTATTTTAAAGCGCCTATTCACCCCTCCCTCTCTAGGCGTCATCCACGCCCTTTCAGTAGTGTTTTCTCAAAAACTTTGGCTTTGAAGTAAACTCTACCTACACCATGGTATATGAATCCTACTATTCATGAAACCGCAACCATTCTAGAAAGGTATGAATAGCGAAAATGATCCATCTTACCTAATTCTTGGTAGTCCAACATCGGTTTTGACAACTGTTACAATAACTCAGGTCTACCGCAAGGTCCTACCAAATTGAAATACACACTGGTACACAGAGTCGCCATCAAGCAACTGATACGTCAATCAAAACATTATCAGCTCTTCATCCAACTGAAGTCGTGGTATTTTGTTGCTATCCAGATTACATCAGCCGTTTGTTTCGTCTGAAATTGCTTGCTTTTCTCTAAAATACATTAATCCCATATAACTTGGAGGACCAGCTGACGAGTACTATAAATTGAGGATAAAAATAACTGAAGTAGTGTCAACAAATGATAATTGGTGGTACATGGGGTGCAAAAAAAATGCACGAAGAGAGTTTAAAAAGGACCAAGGCTTATACATATGCTCTACATGCACTCAAGAAAACCTTTTCGAAGGTAATTTAGACATCCCATTAGTTATTTGTCCTCTATTAGATGAGTGTCCAAGCAATTTGGTAGACTAATAATAACTGAATCAAGTACAAGATATCTATGTATGGAATAGAAGCCAACACGACCGAAGAAGAGAATCCCACAGTCATAGAATTTACATTTTCGGACAATAATGCAACATCAAAATTGGCAAGGAGGCTGATTACCGGCTTCAAGAGACAAGAGCACGAACTGAAGGCACATCACGAGAAATATCAGATCTTGTTCTTAACATATGGGCTATGTGCCATTAGGATATACATTACACACTACTACCTGCTATGAATCGTTGAGAGGGGCGGGCGATTGGCAAGGGTCTGACCCCTGCTCGCCCCTCCCTGTCTCCTCCCCTGGAGCTACCCCCACAGGCAACTCGATGGATGGCGATTGCGCGGGTGCGCATGGAAAAACCCTACAACCTCAACTGAAGTCGTACTACTTTTACTATTAGTCTAGTCTCTTGAGGGCACTCTTTCGATCCTGAACAAACTTACTTATTCGGAAGCGAATACTATTTTTTCAGAAACATGCGAGTGGCTTGGGATCTTGAAAAAGAGGTAAAATCATGGATGCATAATGATAATCTGTATACACTGCAATTCCAATGCCTAGGAGACTCGGAATGAGTTATGGAGGAAGGATCATGGACGTTCCGTTGCAATAATCTTGTCCTTGCAGCGTATGGTGGGTTCACGAAACCATTGTGTCGTGAATATAATCTTGACAATACAAGGGGTAGGCATGTTGAAGTAGTTGTATATACCGAACGTTGTAGTTGGGAGTATGCTCAAGGATTTATACAGGTTCAGACCCTTTGTGGTGAAGCTAATATCCTACTCCTGTGGTGTGCTTGGCTCTTGGCATAACGTACAATGTGTGGATGTTCAACCTTTAGCCGAGGGCTCTCTTCCTGACTTATATAGAGTGTGTTAGAAGGGAGTACATTATGGGCTAGCATTAACGATGTTCATGGCCTGAGGTGTGGCCGACTATTCCGTGGCGTTTACTAATGGTAATTGTTGTATTTAACTAGATTATTCCACCGTCGGGTAACTGCCATCATTAAGGCGTCGTGAGCTAGTGGTATCTTGGGTAGCTGCCGACTGATGGTGTAGCCGACTGCTCCCTTTGTCTCCCTAGCCGACTACTCGCCCTTGGTTGTCGGCTAACTCAGTATCCTATTGTAGGGTCTTAGCGCAGTCCTGGGCCACCCTCCTTGGCCCTGAAGGTGTGATATAGATGGACCATGGACCATGATCTCTTGGGCCAGGTCCTAGATGGTATGTGGGCTTAAGATGGGCCATTTGTATACTTGGGCAAATCCTGTATTTTTAGTTAGAACTGTCGCTATGTTTGAATATTCAAAGTATTAGACTATATATGTGGATATTTGAATGTGTAGACTTCTAAAAAATAGGAATATATATATGCGGTCAGCGTTGGATGGACGATTTCCGAGTCCACGTGCGGATGCGGTGCAACCTTGCACTATCGCCGGCTGCGAGGGATCGACCTGCAACCCTTTATCGACAGGATTGCACGTAGACTACCGGGTTGGAAAGAAAAGCTACTGAACAAGCCCGACAGGGTGGCCCCGACACGGTCTGTTCTCATGGCCATGACGAATTTCCACATCAGCGCTCTCAGCTTCCCGAAAGGAATCCTGTGAAAGATTGACAAAATCATATGTTCCTTTGTCTGGCAAAAAGAGGATCAATTTCAGACCTCGGGAGGGCACTCCCTAGTTGACTGGAAGACCGCCTATCGCCCGAAGCATTTGAGTAATCTTGGTATTATGGACCTTCAGGTATTTGGCCGCGCCCTACGTCTTCGTTGGCCTGGTTACAATGGACGGACCCTGACAGGCCATGTGTGGGTACTGAACTTTCGTGCGACCAAATTGACTTGAACCATTTTCGTTCCTGCACCACCATTTCGCGAGGTGATGGGCAAAAGGCTCATTTCTGGGATGACAACTAGAGCGGACCAGACCCTCTTAAGCTTATTGCACCTGAGCTTTACAAGATCTCTTAAAAAAAGAACATATGTGTGCATAACGAGTTGACGAATGAAAACTAGATCAGGGTGGTGGCCAACCTAGAGACCTTGTAGCAACTGGGCGAATTCGTGTCTCTCTATGAGTGGGTGAGTCAAACAACCTTATTGCCAACTCAACAAGACCACACTTCTTGGAACCTAACCGCTAATGGAGCTTCCTCCTCTCCTTCGGCCTATAAGGCGCAATTTTTAGCTCCCACCAAGGTCTGGCCTGCCCACGCCGACCCCAAGTGCAAATTCTTCGTCCGGCTCGTCCTCCATGGTAGAATCCTCACTGCATACATGTTGACTCTGCGTGGCTGGCCACATGACCCTAAGTGTTTGATATGCCTTCAGGAGCCGAAAACGGTAAATCACCTTTGTAAGGATTGCCCCGGCTCAGTTGTGGTTTGGAACCAGGTAAAAACATGGACGAATGAAGAGAAGTGCTCTAAATCTCATTGTTGATATTTCCACACTTCTATTCTTAAACTCAACTATATACCTACTTTTGTTTGGAGTTTGGGGCTCACATGAAGAATGTTGTTGATCGGCTGAAATGTAGTTGGATATAGAAAAAAGTCCAAAACAAACCTTTAAATTATAGACAAACGATAAATCAAACTCTAAACTATGAATCCCAGAAATTGACATTCTGAACTTCTAATCCCGATTTATTTTGGACCCTAGACCTGTTTGGCACAGTGGGAATACTATAATCCTGAGAAGGATAACGTGCTACTCTCACGAGCGATAATTTGGGCGAACCCACTATACCATAACAAGAATTCGTGAAGTTCGAAAATGTTTGCGCATTTCTAAATTTGTTGAGAAGTTAAAATTCATGTTTTTTAGTTTCGACAGAAATTCAATTCCTTTTATATTTTTTTAAGTTTGGAATTTAGAAATTCTATTCGCATTTTTAAAATTGTTTACAATTAAAGAATGTCACATTTGTCAAAAAATGTTTAGAATTCCAACAGTTTTTCACATGCTATGAAATATGTTTCAGATTTCCAAAAATTGTGCACATTTTTTATATTTTTATGGAATTTCGCAATTATTTGTGTTTTGAAAAACTCGGCACTTCAAAATTGTTCACAAATTTTTTAAGAAATGTTTTGACTTTTTCATAAATGTTTGTCTATATGAGCGGCGCGAGCGATTGCACTAATGGGCCGGCCCGACTTAGCAAATATAAGCTAGGCACTTTAAGGTTCAAAATAGACCGGGATTAATAAGTTCGGTTTTCGGAATTCAAAGTTTAGTGTTTGATTTAGCTTTCATCTACAAGTTTAAGGTTTGTTGCGAACTTTTTCCTTTGATGTATATGTTCATTCCTATGCATTTATCATTATCAATGTGACGCGACTTTAGTTAAATAAAGATTTTTGGGCTGTTACTTAATTATCTTATTGTCTTTGCTAATTCAGCAATATCTGCCAACTCTCCCAGATGTCAAGCTGGAGCCTTGACATCTGGAGTGTGTCCTTCTGTATCTCGTGATTTTTCGCTTTCTTTCTATATAAAAAAAACAGTGCTTTTGTCAGTTCTTCAAAAAAAAAGAGAACACCATATGAGTTTGTTATTAACTCTGTTCCATATGTTTTAGCCATACGAGCTACATTCAAACTAATAGATCAACCTTTTTTTTTACAAAATAATAGTACCTCCGCTCCAAAAAAAAGTAGGCATGTTCAAATACTGTCTTCGTCTACCAGCATATGACTACAGTCATACACCGTACATTTTTTTCCTCCAGAAACATGATAACCCCGGCCCCGGCGTCTGCAAAAAACAATGCACACATCCATTAAGGAAATGTCAATCAATACGAAAAGATTTCCAGCAAACCACGAGCAGACATTTAACTACGAGCGCTATATGGACAGTCATTATCGCGGTCGAAAGATACGGTCCATCTCCTAGAGTTGCACTTGGTTATGTTTGAAATTCGTTGCTTGTAGTATAGTGTTTTTTCATTTTGTCGGGAGATTCGTTGCTTAGTGGATACAATCACAAGTAACTAAAGCCTTTCTGTCTGTTCCGTCTTTTCCCTTCCAAAGGGCAAAAGGTCACCTGCGTCTTTCCGTTCCGTCGTCTCCAATCCAACCTCCTTTGGCAACAGTAGCAACCGACTCACTAAAGTTTCTCCCTTCCGAACTGTCCACTTTCTAATTTATTCACCAATCCACCTTGGAATGGACACGTGTTTTTGCACTTTCTCAGCAACCGACCCTCTCACCCCATAAATGCGAAAGACGCATCGTGCGCCTAATGCGAGCACCGTCAGCCATGGCTTTGAAGCCCACTCATGCACCGACCGCCGGCGGCGAAAGGAATGCCAAGAAGGCGCGGGAGAACAGCTACACGACCTCGCTAACGAGCTTCCGCCGGCCAGCGAGCCGCCGCGTGCAGGCCCCCGCGCCCGTCGTCGACCGGCGAGAGCACGCCACGATCACGTTCATCAAGGCGCACGCGGACCGCAAGGATAAGCTGCTGGTTTCCTCGGAGCGGCCGCACCTCCGCGTCCGCGCCGACGCCATGCGCTCCCTGACCGTGCCCCTGTCTCAGGACGGGCCGGAGCGGAAGATTTCTGGCGTTGTATTGGACGCGTACCTCGAACTGCTCCGCCGCCGCCAGGGCGCCGAGCGCGGCGAGAACGCACGCGGCGCCCTCCTGCTGGGAGTCGAGGAGCAGGACTGGCTCGAGTACCTGGGCTCCCTGCCAAGAACGGACCAACGCCTCACTGACCAGGACGCCGCCGACGTGGCGGCGACGGCCGCTAGGTACCTCCAGAACGACATGGTGTTCTTCCTGGTGAACCACAGGGAGCACTTCTTCGTGGCGGTGCTCAACTTCGGCAAGGCCGAGTACCAGGTGCTGGACTCCGGGAACTACGCGCGGCACAACGGCGTGCGGTTCTACGAGGACGCGATGTCCAAGATACGGGATGGCGTGGGGCGTTGCATGGAGGTGGCCGGCAGGGCACACGTCGCCGGATGGAGAGTGCGCCTGGAGCGTGGCCTCCCAGAGCAGACCGACGAGTCGTCGTGCGGCTTGTTCGCGCTCAAGTGGATGGAGCTGTGGGACGGGCAGGAGCTGGCGCGGGGTTTCTCCATGGACGACGTGCACGCGTTCCGGACGAAGCTGGCCGAGGAGCTCGTCTTCTCCGAGCTGAATGAGATGCAGGGCGTGAAACAGGAGATCGAATCGAACATGACGACGTAGCTGCGTTTCAGGAAGAGAAACACTCTGGGTCGTGTGACGCAGCATGCAGATAGATCTTGCAAGCAACACGTCCGGCTAGGACTGCATGGCAAACAGAGCTCAAATGTTGTAAGTTCGCGTATATATATGGACACATGGTAATTGTATTATTAATCCAGAAATTGTAAAACGTGAACGCTCGTATCTTCTATTTCCAAATAACTACAATCCACTAGTTATTTTTCCTATACATATAACTATGCTACAAGAGCAAGTCATGCATGCAAGTCATAAATTACATTATTTTTACATTACTCAATGCATGCAAACATCACATCATCAATCCATATATGTTACTCATAAGTTTTTTTTTTTTGCATTAGATTTTCTATTGAAAATATATGTGTTCTCCGGTTGCACCATACTTATGTAGTTTACATTCACATTCACATTCTTTTAAGAGTAATTCATTTTATACCTTTTGTATTTTCTTTGTTTTTAAACTTACATTTTTCTTCCCATTAGTTATAGATATTTTTAACAACTTTTATGCATTTTTTAGCAAGTTTCTCGCGGTAACGTAACGGGGCATCATCTAGTTTCTTAAAGGGAAACACTTACCTTCAACACGAGCGATCCGTTGCCTCTCTATGTGACGTGTATGCTTGTTTTTGCGTCTCTCTTACTGTAACATTACGTATGTTATAAAATTACCACCAGCAACAATATTTATGTTGGAAAAATGAAAAAGAGGAAAAACTGTAAATATCTTTTGCAACATTGGTTGTGTTGCATTTTTGTCGAAACAACATTCATGTTTCAAAAAAGAAACGCGACACAATCTCTGTTGTGAAAAAAAATTCGCAACACAACCTCTATTGCGTAAAAATCTGCAACACAATCTGTGTTATAAATATTTCTGCAGCAATGTTTTTGTTGTAAAGTAGGAAAAATATGTTCACCCCATTAGATTCAATGGCTCTAGAGGCGACGTATCTTTTAAAAAGATCCATCGACCGACACGTAGCAGTCTCCTTTCCTAAATGGCTTGAGAGGTTACGTTTTCCCCTGTAAACCCTTTCAAAAAAATAACGTCGGTGGGGATTCAACCTCACCACATCTGCCTTCCTGTAGGAGACTAGTAGAGTGTCCGTGCGTTACTATGGGCACAGGCGCAAGAAAATATAGATGAACCTATGGTGACAAGTATGAGAGGTGTGAATCCAAACAATCTAAAAAAAGCTTAAGTATTCCTATGGAGCAACATATGCCAAATCTTCCAAGGTTCTTTTTAGAGCTCGCTTTTCCTGCTAAATACTTACCCACGATAAGAAATACATATGAAAACTTATGTATCAATTGCTAAGAGCTTTGTCCCTCACAACATAATCTACATATGAAAAAACCTATAATTTTTTTACTGTACTACATCTTAAACTTCCGTAATATTTTAACAAAAGCAACTGAAAGAGGCAACTACTTAGATTATTAAGTTCCTTACAAAATTATTCAATACATCACTTAACTACCACATTTTTTTAAATGTACCACCATAGAAATGCACAATGAACGAAATCGTCTTTCATTCGTGTGTTAGATACATCTACTATCCCTATAAAAGAAAGAGAGGGCTAATCCAACTTAAAATCTGAGACGTCTAATTACGTAATGGACTGTTTTAATTCGTCGTTAATGAAATTCTTCGTTAACGAGGTGATGAAGCCCCACGAAGGCCACGAGCGGCTAAAACCGCTATAGCCCCGCCTCCCCCCACCCCCACCCACTCGCCCCCACCCCGCCCCGCAGGTCCCGGCCCTGCCCGCTCGCGCCGCCGCCAGCCCCGGCGCACGGCCCTGCCCGCCGCCGGCCCCTCTCCCAGATGCGCCGCCGCCAGCCCCGCCGTAGGGCCCTACCCGCCACCGCCCCTCTCCCACACACGCCACCGCCGGCCCCTCTCCCACACGCGCCGTCGCCCCCTCTCCGAGACGCGCCACCACCAGCCCCGCCGCCGGCCCCTGCCACCCCCCACCCCCGCCGGCCATATGTAAGTTCAGGGCCATGCTATGTTTTCGTGTTCAGTTTGTGTTCAGATTATCAATTCGTGCTATTTATCCATTGTCATATTAATGTTTTGACCCCAGACACCCATATCCAAATGTGTTTATGTACTTGTGGTTCAAGTAATGAACAAATGTGCTCCTCGCTGATCGATATTTGTGAGAAACTTGATTTTGTTTGGCCATGCAGGAGGTGGATTTTCCGTTCAGGTATTATTCATCTCCGTGATACAAACTTCACCACATTGGAGCTGAGATGATGCTTGTGATGTACCCTTTGTTCATACTTGAATTGAATTCTCACGAGCTTTCCTGATTGATGTTTTGCTGGATGTTTCAACAGCCCTGCACGGCTAAGTCGACGACCGAGCGAGCAAGCGGATGTGTAATGTGAAAACTTTGATCTGCAGTTCGGGACCAAATCCACCAGGACCGATTGACGGAATTCACATGTGCCTGTACTGACCAAATCTCATGGTGACTCTATTTCTTTAGAATCAATTTTCTGAAAATGACTTTTCTTGTTACCACTCATCTGCAGTCTGCCGTATATCCAGAAAGATCGTTATGTCTTTTCGTCTATATGTCTTATGTCCTAACATTCATTTCTTTGATGATCAGTACACCATAACTTGTTAAGAACCTTTAGAATGGTCATTTTAGTGACTTAACTTCTCTCCTTTTTTGTGTGGAACCTTTACAGAAGTTGAAGTTGAGCATCAAAGTTTGGAATATTTTTACCAACAACAACCAAGATATTCCCATGTCCTAGGGCCTGGTCATGTACAGGTTGTGTCGCTCAGCAAGACAAGACACCATCCATGATTGTTGATGGCTTTGGCCTTTTGATCTTCTTGTGTGCTTTGTTGCCAGGGAGAATTCAAGACATAGAGTTCTCAGAAGTCAATCACAAGTTTACCATCCATGATTGTTGATGGTAAATATTTAGTAAGTAGTGAATTCCTGGTTCTGCATTCAATCTAATCATTAGTTCATTAAGTCGAGTTCTGCGAGATGCTCCAGTGCTCTGTAGAATGTAGCCTTGTGGTCAGGAGAGTGAGATTTTGCGGTAGGCCTTGATACAAATAATTGTTTAGATGATAATTCCGAACAATGTTAATGCGAGACTTATATTCATTATTTTGAACTAGCAGTTTTAGTTACGCATTCGCCAATTGATACAAATAATCTATAAATTATCAACTATTTGGCTAACGATGCACGTATCAGATTCTTTGTTTCAGCTGTCTCCTGCTGCACTGATCACTGTTAAAAATATCGACCGATATCTAAGTTAATCGGCCAGTTAATCCTTAATCTGTAGGTCATGGATGCGATAACACCTTATCCATTGCGTTAACTGGTCCAACGGATTAATCATCGGCTGTAAGGATGATTTATCTCACTGAGCCGATTAACTGAATAGAGGGAAAGAAATTTGGGCTCCAAAATTTTGGCCCATTCCCTCCTTTTATTTTAGATGCAAGGTGATAATAATTAGGGCCAAGATTATGTAGTTTTCTGCAAGTTCTCACCCGACCGAGCAGCTAAAAGTTACCGATTAATCCCTGCGGTTGGAAGGTAATAATAATTTCTGCATGTCTGCACATAGTTTATTCATCCAACTAGAAAAAGTACCAAGAATGTTGTGTGTAGAGATTTCTTGGAGGGACAACACATGTTTGTTTTCCGTACATGCCAATCCACCTTATAATATTATGATATACTCATCTCTAATATTGATTTATTTTCTTCTAATTTATGTGCATATTATGCATTCAATGATGAGCTGTTCTGTTAGGATAAGTAAATTAGGGAGCCTTACTAAATAGTAATAGTATAAAGATGGTACTCAAGGAGGCTTTGCAACTAGCAAGGTACTCTGTTTACAATCCGACTGATATTTCTTAAAAGATGTATGGCCATTGTGTTCTCTCAGACAATATAAAGCATAGTTCTACATGCTCTGTTAAATTTGCAACTTTCAATATTTTGTGGGGCCTTTCCTCTCAACACTAGGGATTTCACCTAAAGTTTCTTCCCTGATTTTGCTGTGTGTGACTCTAGCTATTTCACTTCATTTATGTTGTTTCTTTGTCAATTATGTTACTGCAGTTAACTGATCTGAATTGTCGATCGTCCATCTTGAAGGTTATAATTGCTAAAGAAGCAGCGGGAGATTATTTACTGGACGTCTCTATCTTGCATGTTTTAGGGCCTTGTCTCTATATTTTAAATGTGAAATCATAGAGTAATATGTGAATAACATTTGCACTGGTGTAAGCTTGCATGTTTGCTACAGCAGGACAGATTTGGTGTTAGCATCATTAGTTTCTTTGTTGATATACTAACAAGTTACTATGTGTGATTTCTCGACTATTTGGAGCCATGTTCGCTAGCAAGATTACTAGGAGCACCATGTTCAATTCCTCCGCTGTTTGACATAGCGAGCATCGAACAGGAGGGCTCCCAGGGGAGACACGCCCGCCAGGGCATCTCCTTCGTTTGGCCACCGCTTCCCTTCGCCAGTGAATAGCAGTCGCGGCACCGCATCATTCACTTTCCTACCATAGATTGACCACTGATGCGGGCGCTCCGCTCCACACTCAATCTCATGTTGTATATTTCCTCTCTTTATGTCTAGAATAAAGTATAGCGTGTAAATATGATCTGATCTAGAATTTGGTATGATGTATAACCATCGGTTTAGCAGATTATTCCTTTATATTATGGGGCATGCTACGTATCCGTCGGCTGATCTTTTCCGGATCACGAGCCATCGGATTTGCCTGCATCGTGCGACCGACGCGCTTTCATCATTGCAACACAGACCTTGTTGCGGAATTATTTCTATAGCACAGGTTTTGTTGCAGAATTTTTTGCAACAATTGGTTTGTTGCAAAAAATTTATCTGGAATTGAGGTTTTGTTGCATTTTTTTGCAACTAGGGTCTTGTTGCAGAAAATTTCTGGAACAGAGATTTTGTTGCAAAACATAAACCCGTCATAGATCATTACAACACCGCATATATTTCGGAAACATAGCCCTATCGTGTTTGACGAAGATGTGGCCCATATTTGGACGCGTGTCACACAAAGAAGGTGGCGGACGCGGCCATTGCTATCCTCCGGATGATGGTAATCTTTTTTCCTTATATTATTCCATAGGTTTGGCAATGAATTAGGATTAAAGTTATGAACATGATTCACTGAAAATTTGCAGAAGGATGTCATGATTTTGCAAGTACAGGAAATTGTACTTTCCAGGTCTATTTCTCTATGGTCTTGCTTCTTAATTTGATTTTCTCTTGGGTGGATTTTCAAAGCAGACATAAGAGTTATCCTTTGTGTTTAGCATGCCCTCCTTACTGGTAAAAAACACATTAGATATATCTAAGTTTTAGTTGAGTAAATGAGTATGAGTACCAATAAATTCAAACACGAAGCAAAAGCTTTGACATTTCATTGATTAAGCAGAAGATTGTCCAGTTAACCACGAAAACCTAGGCGAAAATCAAAATAAAAGGGCCAGGCCCACTTGAGAACATCGTAAACAAACAAGGCTAAGCCCACTCTTGACAGCGTGCCGAATGCCACAACAAACACACACTAGCTTGGGGACTCACTCCGCCGAACAAGCCACTCTTCTATCTCCTGTAGGAAAAGAAGTCTTGAGGCACTCTCCCACGACGCTGAAGAGACAAGCATTTCACATTCACATGAATGTGATAGTTGCAACCCACATAATACCATGTCGTCGAAGTTGCAAAGCTCTCACGACCGCCGCCCTGACATCCACTACTCCAACATGCCCTGCGCACTCAACCGATACTGCTTTTGGGGTTGTCACTCAACATACCAATGCAGAGCGTGCGTTACGTGTTACACGTTTACTAGTAACCACAAGAAAGAATAGCCAAATCAGCTCTCATTGGACTATCGGCGCGTGAAGATGGATTGGTAGAAGATGGAGGCGACGAAACATGATGGTGTGTCCGATCGGTTTGTGTCCCAAACCCAGTTTTTGGCTTGATTGGGGCCTCTGGCTTTAGATGTTAGGCTTTTGTACGATGTCTATTTGGTATTAGACTCGGACTATGGGCACCCCTTCATCATGTGGTTAAGAGTAGCGACAAATGTTGCTAAGATGGTGGCTTCAGACTACTTGATGTACTACTTTCCAAGGTCTTGGTGATTAATCAATAAAATGGCTGCATGCATCGCTCAAATGCAGGGCACAATCCTCCTTTTCTGAAAAAATAAAAAATAAAAAAGCTCTCATTGTTTCAGAACAAGGCATCTCGAATGTCCACAATCTTTCCCTATATATAAAGAAAGCTAACAATCGCTTTTCCCTTATACAAAAAAAACTACCCCTTTTCCTACAAAGCCCTAACTATTTCAACCCTCTCACTCTCTCATCCCACGGCAAGCCCTCACTCACACATCTCATTCTATATGCACTGGTCGCAGTCGCCATATCTCCCCGCCATGGCATGTCCTTGTCGCCTCCCATTCTCTCCACCGCTAGGTCCCCCGCCCCCCTCCACTTCACGATATGGTTATCTGTTCTAGGTGAATTTGGTGAGTACCGGTGAGCACATGTGTTGCGGTGATCAGCCGGATCATTCCGCCATCGAGCCACCCCATCAATCTGGCCATCCTAGGATGATTTCTAGCGTTGAGGGCAAACTCCGGGCCGACTTTTATCTCAACTGAGTCGCACCGTCGACCTGGCCATCTCAGGCCAATTTCCCGTTCCGAGGCCGACCTCCACGTAAATTGGTGTCCCGTGTAGCCACGTTCGTGGCTTCTTGCGCCCTCCGGCGGCCATCTCTGCTGCATCGCGCCACCTGTTTTCCCTAGCCCCCCTCACTGCTTCGAGTTGTGACCGCGTAGTATGTGCCCCCATTCCTCGACAGACTAAACAATTGCAAAATTGCTATGTTGGATCATTAATGTCACTGAATGTTAACTTTAGCACAATACTTTTGTGATCTATTCCAAGATGGATTAGTAGCACCACCTAAAAGGAGTGCAAATTTGAAGAAGTTAGATAGACCACGGGGATAGATTTTACACATATCCCACACCAATCATGTGCAAAGGAACCTTGGAGCGTCTTCACTGTAATCTAATCAAAGCTGCAACACGGGACATGCACTTTCAACGTGAATAAGTACTTCAATGAAAATGGATATTGTTTCCACAATCCTTGAATCGCTGCAACAAAGCAGAATATCAATGGAGCAAGGAAGCACAATACAACATGCATATATGTTCATTTGGAACCAAAAGGGTCTCAATGAAATTTGTGATGGACAAACCCTTGACTAAAAGCTTAAGTATTCCTATGGAGCAACAAATGTCAAATCTTTCAAGGTTCTCTTTAGAGCCTGTTTTTCCAGCTGAGTACTCACCCATGATAAGAGATACATATGAGAATTTATATATCAATTGCTAAGAGCTTTGTCCCTCACAACATAATTGACACATGAAAAAGGCTATAAAAATAAGGTATTGTACTACAACTTGAACTTCCGTAATATTTTAATGGAAGCAACTACTTAGATTCTTAAGTTCCTTACAAAATTATTTGATACATTACTTAACTACCACATTTTTGAAAAATGTATGACCACAGAAATGCACAATGGACGAAATCATATCTCATTAGTGTGTAAGATACATAATCACAAGAAAGAAATAGCCAAAACAGGCAATTGTTCTAGATATAATGTTACATGAGGTTTTTTCTAACAAAAAGTGATGAGTTTTTAAATGGTCATATAATGGAAAGTTCATAAGCACTTCAGTGACAACTCTATTACTTCGAGGTCGTGGCTTTTTGGGCAAAACCCTAGGCGTTGTGTAGTTGTGTATATGTATCCTCTACGGACTAAAACCCACAGTTTATATAGGCACCAGGGGTATCTAGGGTTACATCAATGTCGGTTATCACCTATGCATTACACGCAGAACATAATTCTCCTCCCTTGGAGCACACGTTGAGTCTTCGGGAGTATCTTATATGTTCATGCCTCGTTGTAAAAGCCATCGAAGTCTTTGCTTCAGGGTGGGCCTCCAACCTGGCCCACGGCCTAATTCACCTTGGCAGGGACTCCCTGGTCCAAGTCTCCCTCGGTAGCCCACGAACTAGTCTTCGACGCCGAACATTAAACATCTTCATTTGAGCTGTCTTCAGATGTGCGATTTCGAATAAAGGAGCCTTCAGCTTGAAACACAAGTTCAAGAAATTTCTAACCGTCCATATATATATATAGGACAACACTGTTCTGATCCCAGGATTAGAATAGTTATTCTGACCACGATCGTCCTTATAAGGGCCCGACATGGTTCCTCCCGAACTCCCGAGCTGGTACCGAACAAGCAAAAGGTCCACTGTATCATCCCCCCGACCCACCATCGACCCCATCCCTAATCGATCCCCATGGCCCACCCCATAATCCCCATCACCAACCGGCGGCGGCGTCCACCCCCTGCCAGGAGCGCGCCATCGCCCCCAACCGGCGCCGTCGTCGCCGCCAGAAACACGCCACCGCACCCAACCGACGCCGCCATCATCCCTCTTCGCGGATCCCGTCGCTACCATCGTCCCAGCCCCAGATCGAGCCACCTCGACCATCCCATGATGTGGATCGAGCCACCACAGTCGCCAGCAACCCACCTCCCGTCGCCGGGAACCTGCCACCGTGCGAACTTGCTCCACTTGCCGCCGCGACCCTCCTCCAACTGCCACAATGACTTTCTTCCCTCCACAACCACTTGTCATTGCCGGAGCCCTGCTGCCCAATTCACCTCTAGCCGCCATCCCACCATCCCCGGTCTCTCGTGTTGGAACTCTGCCACGCAGACCTTCCCGTGGCTAGACCTACTCCACCACCGGCCTGTCGCTGCTGGAGCACCACTGCCCACCATGCCTCCTGGCCGGATCTGGACGCCTATCGCCATAGGCCATGCGAGGCATGGCGTGTATCCTCCTCGCCAATGCCCTCAAGGATGCACCTGTCGACGAGGTCCATAGGCGTCATGCTCTTTCTATCACTGTTCTTCTTAAAAAAGGTTGGTTGTTCCATGTAGATTCTACAAAATCAACATTTTCTCTAATAATTATTATGGTTGCAGTCCAATGTGTAGATTTTTAGCAGTCCAATTGTGTCCACCACTCCACCTACCAACTCTGACCTGATCCTCTCTTATACTTCATCTTTGCTCCTATACAAGTATGCATGTGCGCAGCTGAAGTTCAACTATAGAGCGGAGAGCCGGAGACGAATAACGTCAGCGTCATAGAGGACTGGGGGTGCCTCTTATGCTGTGCACAGGCTTGAAGTTGTGCCACCAAACCCAGTTGGATTGCAAGGTCACCCGAGCTCCATGTCCCTCTTGGTCCGACGCAAGGACGCAAGGTCCAATCTGACCTCTCTTGTTTCTTTGAAACAAGCATGAAGAAGCACCATGTATTTGTTGCTTTTTAGCTCTACGAACTGTTGGCTATATTGTACATGTATAAGTGAGTGTATATCCTAGCTTGAGCATGCGTGCACTAGTGCATGGGGCATGCACTCTGTATTTTTAGATGCTTGTACTACTTACTAGTGTGGTGTACATTAATTTTTTGTGTTTCTGTAACGTGTATTGTTGTGTGTAATAATTTACATGTGGCCCAGGAAACTTCAAAAAATTCTTGTAAATAGGTTCACCATGTATTTAATGTGCAAAAACACACAAAAACTACCAGAAGTAGGTTCACTACATTAGTATTTTCATTACTAATGCGAAATAGAGAGAAGTTCAAATTCATAACTGCCAGAAGTTCACGTACTGCATGGTGTGTGTTTTCATAAAAGAAAATAGAATAGAAAGTTAAAGTATACAAATTTAGTTGCAAGAAGTTTAGGTGCTCGACACGGGAAAGTTCAAAACTTGTTGTGAGAGTGGTAATTGGCATGGTATATCATTTGTGCAACTCCGATGAACGGGTGAGAAATTACGAACAAAAATACATGATAGAAGTTCAAAGTGAAAACAACGAAAAGTTCAACTACTACATGAAATGCATTTCAAATGAGAATAAAACGAATAAAAAACTAAAAGCCTAAGAGATTTGTTGCAAGAAGTTCACGTGCTCCTCCCGGTGTAGTTTGAGATGTCTATGTTGGGAGACGTAGTAGTAAATCAAAATTTTCCTACGTGCCACCAAGATCTATCTATGGAGAAACCAGCAACGAGAGGGGAGAGATTGCATCTTCATACCTTTGAAGATCGCTAAGCGGAAGCGTTACAAGAACGCGGTTGATGGAGTCGTACTCGCAGCGATTCAGATCGCGGTAGATCCGATCAAGTGCCGAACGGACGGCACCTCCGCGTTCAACACACGTGCAGCCCAGTGACGTATCCTACGCCTTGATCCAGCAAGGAGGAAGGAGAGGTTGGGGAAGAGCTCCAGCAGCAGCACGACGGCGTGGTGGTGGTGGAGTAGCAAGGTATCCCGGCAGGGCTTCGCCTAAGTACTGCGGAGGAGGAAGAAGCAGAATAGGGCTGCAGCGAGAGAGAAAGAGTTCGTCGTCTCAAACCAGTCCCAAACCTTGAGTATATATAGGAGGAAGGGAGAGGGAGGGCTGACCTAGCCCCTCCTCCAAGGAGGGAGCTTCGGCCGAACTAGGGGGAGAGTCCACCTCCCACGCGGGAGATGGATCTCCTCCTTTTAAATTCCCTTAGCCCTTATCTCCAGATCCCTGGCGCATGGGCCCTTCTAGGAGGTCTTGGCTGGCCCAATATGGGCTGGCACACCTCCTCTAAAGGCCCACTAAGTCCTCTGGTCGTCACACCCCTCCCGGCGGTCCTCCGGCACCCTCCCGGCACTCCCGGTACAATACCGATGAGCCCGAAAACTTTCCGGTGACCAAAGCTGGACTTCCTATATATCAATCTTTACCTCCGGACCATTCCGGAGCTCCTCGTGACGTCCGGGATCTCATCCGGGACTCCGAACAACCTTCGGTAATCACGTATACCTTTTCCCTATAACCCTAGCGTCATCGAACCTTAAGTGTGTAGACCCTACGGGTTCGGGAGACACGTAGACATGACCGAGACACCTCTCCGGCCAATAACCAACAGCGGGATCTGGATACCCATGTTGGCTCCCACGTACTCTACGATGATCTCATCGGATGAACCATGATGTCAGGTATTCAATCAATCCCGTATACAATTCCCTTTGTCTATCGGTATGGCACTTGCCCGAGATTCGATCGTCGGTATCCCCATACCTTGTTCAATCTCGTTACCGGCAAGTCTCTTTACTCGTTCCGTAATACATCATCCCGTGACTAACTCCTTAGTCACATTGAGCTCATAATGATGATGTCTTATCGAGTGGGCCCAGAGATACCTCTCCGTCACACGGAGTGACAAATCCCAGTCTCGATTCGTG
Organism: Hordeum marinum; assembly: GCA_022496015.1. Taxonomy (NCBI): domain Eukaryota; kingdom Viridiplantae; phylum Streptophyta; class Magnoliopsida; order Poales; family Poaceae; genus Hordeum; species Hordeum marinum. Next base: position 221,768,369 of record CM039672.1, read on the forward strand.
TCAATCCAACAGACACTTTCGGAGATACCCGTAGCGTACCTTTATAGCCACCCAGTTACGTTGTGACGTTTGGCACACCCAAAGCATTCCTACGGTATCCGGGAATTACACAATCTCATGGTTTAAGGAAATGACACTTGACATTGAAAAGCTTTAGCAAACGAACTACACGATCTTGTGCTATGCTTAGGATTGAGTCTTGTCCATCACATCATTCTCCTAATGATGTGATCCCGTTATCAACGACATCCAATGTCCATGGTCATGAAACCGAGACCATCTATTGATCAACGAGCTAGCCAACTAGAGGCTCACTAGGGACACGTTGTGGTCTATGTATTCACACATGTATTACGGTTTCCGGTTAACACAATTATAGCATGAACAATAGACAATTATCATGAACCAGGAAATACAATAATAACCAATTTATTATTGCCTCTAGGGCATATTTCCAACAGTCTCCCACTTGCACTAGAGTCAATAATCTAGTTACATTGTGATGAATCGAACACCCATAGCATTCTGGTGTTGATCATGTTTTGCTCGTGAGAGAGGTTTAGTCAATGGATCTGTGACATTCAGATCCTTATGCACTTTACAAATATCTATGTCTCCCTCCCGAATGTAATCACGGATGGAGTTGAAGCGGCGCTTGATGTGTCTTGTCTTCTTGTGAAACCTGGGCTCCTTCGCAAGGGCAATAGCTCCAGTGTTGTCACAGAGTAGAGTCATCGGGCCCGACGCATTCAGAATCACTCCTAGGTCGGTGATGAACTCCTTCATCCAGACTCCCTCTTTTGCTGCTTCCGAATCAGCTATGTACTCCGCTTCACATGTAGATGCTGCCACGACGCTTTGCTTGCTGCTGCTCCAGCTCACTGCCCCTCCATTCAAAATATACACGTATCCGGTTTGCGACTTGGAGTCGTCCGGATCTGTGTCGAAGCTAGCATCGACATAACCCTTTACGACGAGCTCTTCGGCACCTCCATAAACGAGAAACATGTCCTTTGTCCTTTTCAGGTACTTCAGGATATTCTTGACCGCTGTCCAGTGTTCCGCTCCGGGATCACTTTGGTACCTCCCTACCAAACTTATGGCAAGGTTCACATCAGGTCTGGTACACAGCATGGCATACATGATAGAGCCTATGGCTGAAGCATAGGGGATGGCACTCATCTCTTCTCTATCCTTTGCCGTGGTCGGGCATTGAGTCGTACTCAATCTCACACCTTGCAACACAAGCAAAAACCCCTTCTTGGACTGATCCATATTGAACTTCTTCAATATCTTTTCAAGGTATGTGCTTTGTGAAAGACCAATGAGGCGTTTTGATCTATCTCTATAGATCTTAATACCTAATATGTAAGCAGCTTCTCCAAGGTCCTTCATTGAAAAACACTTATTCAAGTAGGCCTTGATACTTTCCAAGAGTTCTATATTATTTCCCATTATCAGCATGTCATCCACATACAGTATAAGAAATGCTATAGAGCTCCCACTCACTTTCTTGTAAATACAGGGTTCTCCATAAACCTGTACAAACCCAAACGCTTTAATTACCTCATTAAAGCGAATGTTCCAACTCCGAGATGCTTGCACCAGCCCATAGATGGAGCGCCGGAGCTTGCATACCTTGTTAGCATCTTTAGGATCGACAAAACCTTCCGGCTGCATCATATACAGTTCTTCCTTGAGGAAGCCATTAAGGAATGCCGTTTTGACGTCCATTTGCCAGATCTCATAATCATAAAATGCGGCAACTGCTAACATGATTCGGACAGACTTTAGCATCGCTACGGGTGAGAATGTCTCATCGTAGTCAACTCCTTGAACTTGTAGATAACCCTTAGCGACAAGCCGAGCTTTATAGGCGGTCACATTACCGTCTGCGTCAGTCTTCTTCTTAAAGATCCATTTATTTTCAATGGCTCGCTTATCATCAGGCAAGTCCACCAAAGTCCATACTTTGTTCTCATACATGGATCCTATCTCGGATTTCATGGCCTCAAGCCATTTGTCGGAATTCGGGCCCGCCATCGCTTCTTCATAGTTCGAAGGTTCACCGTTGTCCAACAACATGATCTCTAGGACAGGATTACCGTACCACTCTGGTGCGGAACGTGTCCTAGTGGACCTTCGAGTAGCAACTTGATCTGATGTTTCATGATCATCATCATTAACTTCCTCTCTAGCCGGTGTAGGCTCCACAGAAACAACTTCCTGTGCTGCGCTACTCTCCGGTTCGAGTGAAGGTACAATTACCTCATCAAGTTCCATTTTCCTCCCACTTACTTCTTTCGAGAGAAACTCTTTCTCGAGAAAGGATCCATTCTTGGCAACAAAGACTTTGCCTTCGGATCGTAGGTAGAAGGTATACCCAATAGTCTCTTTGGGATATCCTATGAAGACGCACTTTTCCGCTTTGGGTTCGAGCTTCTCAGGTTGAAGTTTCTTCACATAAGCATCGCAACCCCAAACTTTTAGAAACGACAGCTTAGGTTTCTTTCCAAACCATAATTCATACGGTGTCGTCTCAACGGATTTAGACGGTGCCCTATTTAAAGTGAACGCGGCAGTCTCTAATGCATATCCCCAAAATGATAGCGGTAAGTCGGTAAGAGACATCATAGATCGCACCATATCCAATAGAGTGCGATTACGACATTCAGACACACCATTTCGCTGAGGTGTGCCTGGCGGCGTGAGCTGTGAAACAATTCCACATTTCCTAAGGTGCGTGTCAAACTCATGACTTAAATATTCTCCGCCACGATCAGATCGTAGGCATTTTATTTTCCTGTCACGTTGATTCTCGACCTCACTCTGAAATTCCTTGAACCTTTCAAAGGTTTCAGACTTGTGTTTCATTAAGTAGACATACCCATATCTGCTCAAGTCATCAATGAGGGTGAGAACATAACGGTAGCCACCGCGAGCCTCGACACTCATTGGACTGCATACATCGGTATGTATTATCTCCAACAAGTCAGTTGCTCGCTCCATTGTTCCGGAGAATGGAGTTTTGGTCATCTTGCCCATGAGGCATGGTTCGCATGTGTCAAATGATTCGAAATCAAGTGACTCCAAAAGTCCATCAGCATGGAGCTTCTTCATGCGTTTGACACCAATATGGCCAAGACGGCAGTGCCACATGTAAGTGGGACTATCGTTATCAACTTTACACTTTTTGGTACTCACACTATGGACATGTGTAACATCACGTTCGAGATTCATCAAAAATAAACCATTGACCAGCGGGGCATGAGCATAGAACATTTCTCTCATATAAATAGAACAACCATTATTCTCGGATTTAAAAGAGTAGCCATCTCGTATCAAGCGAGATCCAGATACAATGTTCATGCTCAAAGCTGGTACTAAATAACAATTATTAAGGTTTAAAACTAATCCCGAAGGTAGATGTAGAGGTAGCGTGCCGACGGCGATCACATCGACCTTGGAACCATTCCCGACGCGCATCATCACCTCGTCCTTTGCCAACCTTCGCTTATTCCGCAGCTCCTGCTTGGAGTTACAAATGTGAGCAACTGCACCGGTATCAAATACCCAGGAGCTACTACGAGCGCTGGTTAGGTACACATCAATAACAAGTATATCACATATACCTTTAACGTTGCCGTCCTTCTTATCCGCTAAGTACTTGGGGCAGTTCCGCTTCCAGTGACCGGTACCCTTACAATAGAAACACTCAGTCTCAGGCTTGGGTCCATTCTTGTTCTTCTTCTTCCCGGCAACTTGCTTACCGGGCGCGGCAACAGCTTTGCCGTCCTTCTTGAAGTTCTTCTTACCCTTGCCTTTCTTGAAACTAGTGGTCTTGTTTACCATCAACACTTGATGCTCCTTTTTGATCTCGACCTCTGCTGATTTCAGCATCGAGTACAACTCAGGAATGGACTTCTCCATCCCCTGCATGTTGTAGTTCATCACAAAGCTTTTGTAGCTAGGTGGAAGCGACTGGAGGATTCTGTCAATGAATGAGTCATCCGGGAGATTAACTCCCAGCTGAGTCAAGCGGTTGTGAAGCCCAGACATCTTGAGGATGTGCTCACTAACAGAACTGTTCTCCTCCATCTTACAGCTGAAGAACTTGTCAGAGATGTCATATCTCTCGACTCGGGCATGAGCTTGGAAAACCAGTTTCAGCTCTTGGAACATCTCATATGCTCCATGTTGCTCAAAACGCTTTTGGAGCCCCGATTCTAAACTATAAAGCATGCCGCACTGAACAAGGGAGTAATCATCGCAGCGTGACTGCCAAGCGTTCGTAACGTCTTGGTCCGCTGGGAGAATGGGTGGGTCACCTAGCGGTGCATCAAGGACATACAATCTCTTGGAAGCTATGAGGATGATCCTCAAGCCACGGACCCAGTCCGTATAGTTGCTTCCATCATCTTTCAGCTTGGTTTTCTCTAGGAACGCGTTGAAATTGAGGTTGACATTTGCGTTGGCCATTGGATCTACAATATAGATATTAAAGGCAATTTTAGACTAAGTTCATGATAATCGAGTTCACATAATCAAATTATTCAATGAACTCCCACTCAGATAGACATCTCTCTAGTCATCTAAGTGACACATGATCCATGTCAACTAGCCCGTGTCCGATCATCACGTGAGACGGACTAGTCATCCATGGTGAACATCTCCATGTTGATCGTATCTTCTATACGACTCATGTTCGACCTTTCGGTCTTCCGTGTTCCGAGGCCATGTCTATACATGCTAGGCTCGTCAAGTCAACCTAAGTGTTTCGCGTGTGTAAATCTGGCTTACACCCGTTGTATGCGAACGTTAGAACCTATCACACCCGATTATCACGTGGTGCTTCGGAACAACGATCCTTAGCAACGGTGCACAGTTAGGGTGAACACTTCTCTTGAAATTTTATTGAGAGATCATCTTATTTACTACCGTCGTTTTAAGCAAATAAGATGTAAACATGATAAACATCACATGCAATCAATATAGTGACATGATATGGCCAATATCATCTTGCTCCTATGATCTCCATCTTCGGGGCACCATGATCATCATTGTCACCGGCATGACACCATGATCTCCATCATCATGATCTCCATCATTGTGTCTTCATGAGGTTGTCTCGCCAACTATTACTTCTACTGCTATGGCTAACGCTTAGCAATAAAGTAAAGTAATTACATGGCGTTTGTGATTGACTCGCAGGTCATACAATAAATAAGACAACTCCTATGGCTCCTGCCGGTTGTCATAGTCATCGACATGCAAGTCGTGAACCCTATTACAAGAACATGATCAATCTCATACATCACAATGCATCACATCACATCCTTTTGGCCATATCACATCACACGACATATGCTGCAAAAACAAGTTAGACGTTCTCTAATTTGTAGTTGCAAGTTTTTACGTGGTTGCTATAGGTTTCTAGCAAGAACGTTTCTTACCTACGTCAAAACCACAACGTGATATGCCAATTGCTATTTACCCTTCATAAGGACCCTTTTCATCGAATCCAATCCGACTAAGGTGGGAGAGACAGACACCCGCTAGCCACCTTATGCAACTAGTGCATGTCAGGCGGTGGAACCGGTCTCACGTAAGCGTACGTGTAAGGTTGGTCCGGGCCGCTTCATCCCACAATACCGTCGAATCAAGATAAGACTAGTAACGGCAAGCATATTAACAAAATCGACGCCCACAACTGCTTTGTGTTCTACTCGTGCATAGATTCTACGCATAGACCTAGCTCATGATGCCACTGTTGGGAGACGTAGTAGTAAATCAAAATTTTCCTACGTGTCACCAAGATCTATCTATGGAGAAACCAGCAACGAGAGGGGAGAGATTGCATCTTCATACCTTTGAAGATCGCTAAGCGGAAGCGTTACAAGAACGCGGTTGATGGAGTCGTACTCGCAGCGATTCAGATCGCGGTAGATCCGATCAAGTGCCGAACGGACGGCACCTCCGCGTTCAACACACGTGCAGCCCGGTGACGTCTCCTACGCCTTGATCCAGCAAGGAGGAAGGAGAGGTTGGGGAAGAGCTCCAGCAGCAGCACGACGGCGTGGTGGTGGTGGAGTAGCAAGGTATCCCGGCAGGGCTTCGCCTAAGTACTGCGGAGGAGGAAGAAGCAGAATAGGGCTGCAGCGAGAGAGAAAGAGTTCGTCGTCTCAAACCAGTCCCAAACCTTGAGTATATATAGGAGGAAGGGAGAGGGAGGGCTGACCTAGCCCCTCCTCCAAGGAGGGAGCTTCGGCCGAACTAGGGGGAGAGTCCACCTCCCACACGGGAGGTGGATCTCCTCCTTTTAAATTCCCTTAGCCCTTATCTCCAGATCCCTGGCGCATGGGCCCTTCTAGGAGGTCTTGGCTGGCCCAATATGGGCTGGCACACCTCCTCTAAAGGCCCACTAAGTCCTCTGGTCGTCACACCCCTCCCGGGGGTCCTTCGGCACCCTCCCGGCACTCCCGGTACAATACCGATGAGCCCGAAAACTTTCCGGTGACCAAAGCTGGACTTCCTATATATCAATCTTTACCTCCGGACCATTCCGGAGCTCCTCGTGACATCCGGGATCTCATCCGGGACTCCGAACAACCTTCGGTAATCACGTATACCTTTTCCCTATAACCCTAGCGTCATCGAACCTTAAGTGTGTAGACCCTACGGGTTCGGGAGACACGTAGACATGACCGAGACACCTCTCCGGCCAATAACCAACAGCGGGATCTGGATACCCATGTTGGCTCCCACGTACTCTACGATGATCTCATCGGATGAACCACGATGTCAGGGATTCAATCAATCCCGTATACAATTCCCTTTGTCTATCGGTATGGCACTTGCCCGAGATTCGATCGTCGGTATCCCCATACCTTGTTCAATCTCGTTACCGGCAAGTCTCTTTACTCGTTCCGTAATACATCATCCCGTGACTAACTCCTTAGTCACATTGAGCTCATAATGATGATGTCTTACCGAGTGGGCCCAGAGATACCTCTCCGTCACACGGAGTGACAAATCCCAGTCTCGATTCGTGTCAATCCAACAGACACTTTCGAAGATACCCGTAGCGTACCTTTATAGCCACCCAGTTACGTTGTGATGTTTGGCACACCCAAAGCATTCCTACGGTATCCGGGAATTACACAATCTCATGGTCTAAGGAAATGACACTTGACATTGAAAAGCTTTAGCAAACGAACTACACGATCTTGTGCTATGCTTAGGATTGAGTCTTGTCCATCACATCATTCTCCTAATGATGTGATCCCGTTATCAACGACATCCAATGTCCATGGTCATGAAACCGAGACCATCTATTGATCAACGAGCTAGCCAACTAGAGGCTCACTAGGGACACGTTGTGGTCTATGTATTCACACATGTATTACGGTTTCCGGTTAACACAATTATAGCATGAACAATAGACAATTATCATGAACCAGGAAATACAATAATAACCAATTTATTATTGCCTCTAGGGCATATTTCCAACAGTCTAGTGCGAGTATGCTAAAAGAAAAATGGGTGCGAAATTACAAACAAAAAATACGCGATAGAAGTTCAACGTGGAAACAGCAGGAAGTTCAACTACTACGCTAAATGAATTTCGGATGAAAATCTTTTAAACCGTCACGGATATGAAAAAAATGATCAAGACGAAAAAGTTGCGTGTTTACAACAGCTTTCCATCGGTATATCACTTGCTCAATTCCGATGAGTGGATGGAGAGCTATGAGAAAAAACAACACGTGAAGAAACAGAGTGAAGTTCAGGTAGATGTGCCGATGAAGTTCAAGTTCTTCATGCGGTGCATTTTTGAAGACTCTGTTTCGCGATAAAGAAACACAAATAAGTTCAAATAAAAAAGTAAGAGTGGTTCGATGTCTATAAAAAACTTAGATTGTTTTCATTTCTAATGCGAAACGGAGAGAAGTTCAAATCCAAAACTGCCAGAAGTTCACGTACTGCATGATGTGTGTTTTCATAAAAGAAAATAGAAATAGAAAGTTAAAGTATAAGAATTTAGTTGCAAGAAGTTCAGCTGCTCGTCACGGGAAAGTTCAAAACTTGTGGTGAGAGTGGTAATTGGCATGGTATATCATTTGTGCAACTCCGATGAACGGGTGAGAAATTACGAACAAAAATACGTGGTACAAGTTCAAAGTGAAAACAGTGATAAGTTCAACTACTACATGGAATGCATTTCAAATGAGAATAAAACGAATAAAAAACTAAAAGCCTAAGAGAATTGTTGCAAGAAGTACACGTGCTCCTCCCGGTGCAGTTCGAGATCTTTAGTGCGAGTATGCTAAAAGACAAATGGGTGTGAAATTACAAACAAAAATACGCGGCAGAAGTTCAATGTGGAAACAGTAGGAACTTCAACTACTACGCTAAATGAATTTTGGATGAAAATCTTGTAAGCCGTCGCGAGTATGAAAAAAATGAGCAAGACGGAAAAGTTGTGTGTTTACAACAGCTTTCCATCGGTATATCACTTGCTCAATTCCGATGAGTGGATGGAGAGCTACAAGCAAAAAACAACACGTAAAGAAACAGAGTGAAGTTCAGGTAGACGTACTGATGAAGTTTAGGTTCTCACGCAGTGCATTTTTGAAGGCTCTGTTTCGCGATAAAAGGCAAAACACGTCATCTCGCTGTTTTCAAAATTACTTGAAAACGATTAGGAATCACAAAAAACCATCAACATGAAAAACTTTCGCATTTTCCGTAGCTTTTCAACGGTATATTATTTGCCCCATTCTGATAAAGTTTTGTAGAAATTATGGCAAAAATACATTTTTATCCTTTTTCAAAATTGACTTAAAACCGTAAAGAATTGGGAGAAACAATATATAACAAAAAGTTTTGTATTTGTTCAAGCTTTCAAGCGCCATATTATTTGTTGCGTTCGGACATACGATTAAAATATTAACTCGAAAATACGAACTCGGTGGAACTTGTACCGTTTTCTAAAGTGCTCTTAAACCGTTCAAAATTAGAAAAAAACTTTCGGAATGAAAAAGTAGCGCATTTTCATAAGCTTTCTAATGCCATATCATTTGCCTCAATTGGATTAGCTCTTTAGAAATGGCATCGAAAATACGAACTCGACTGTTCGATTTGCGAAATTTTACGATTTTCCAAATCACTCTTTAACCATAGGGAATTAGAGAAAACTATCAACATGTGGAAGGAGCGGTTTTGCAGCAGCTTTCCAACACCATATTATTTGCCTCATTCCGATGAGCGGTTTAGAAATGCGATCGGAAATATGATTTATGTTTTTTATATGAAGAAAAAACGGTTTTCAAAACTGCTCTTAAAACGCTTACGTTTTGCCAAAAAATTAACTTGGGTCATGATACTCGTGTCCATTGCTTTCCGACGGTATATCGCAAGCCCCATTTGGGCATTGTTTGCAGAAGTTCAACCTAGCATTGGGGGAAGTTCAGGTCGAACAACTCACACTGTAAAATTGCAACAAACACATGTTCATCACGAACCGAGAGCAAAATCCGCCAATGAGCAAGATTCCTATTTAAAACGAGCATTTAGTTGCAAAACCGTTCCTAAATTATACTTACATCACATAAAACACGACTGACCAGAAAATTTCGCGCGGGAAGACACGGTTGCAAATTTACAGAGAGAAGTTCACGTTTATGTAACTCAGAAAGTTCACCCCGTGATCAGAATAATATTCTGATCCGTGATCAGAAAGTTCACGTTTATATATATGTATGTGTATATATATATACACACATGTTAGGGTGGGGGCAGAATAAGACTCTTAAGGGTGGGTGTATCCTAATAACACCCTGGAGAGTCTTATTCTAATAATACTCAGCTTACTCTACTAACACTCAGCCCCGACACACCTCTGCTTATTCTAACACCACCCACTCGGTGATCTTCCCCACCTTCTTCCTCCCAAGCCCAAGCTCCCCCACCTTTTTTGTTTCTTCCTCGTCGGAACGCTGCATTCCCACCCATCGCAAGAACCCCTGCGCCCCTACCTTCCGCGTCGGGACCCCCACACTCCTACAGGCCCCTGCCAGAACCGAACCGAACCAACAGAGAAAAAACCTCCACATCTCCCACCTTCTACCAGTAACCCCCACCCACCCCGCTACTTCTGCTCTCTCATAGTTCGATCCAGATCGGGATCCAGCCGCCGGCGCGAGGCACTGGTCAAGGTCCATGCCGGGACGCCACGTCCCTAAACAACCTCCTCCACGTCGCCCTAAAACCAGCACGCGCGCCGCCACCCTGGCCTCCGTCGCCTCCCCCCAGCGGCCACCGAGATGCTCCTCCTCCTGGTTGCGCTGCCCCACCCGACCATCAAACCTCATGCGTGCCGCCACGAGCTCGGGCACGGCCACTGCTACCACCGTCGCCACCAGATCCGACCGCCTCCACCATCAGCACCGGATTCGACCGCCGCTGCCGGCCATCTGCACGCAAGCACCTCAGGACGTGGGGGCTGCGCTGGGACCTGTCCCGTCTTGCTCCTCGAGCCTGTTGGAGACGCGAAAAGAGTGGCTCCCCCGCCAAGGGTCACGGCCTCCAACCTCCTCTACCTCCGAACTGGCCAGAGACGGTGAGCTCTGCTGCATGGTGGCCCATGGACTCCCCCTCCTCTCTCTCTAGCCACATATCCCGCTGAAATACGCCGGCGCAACGACACCATCTACAACACGGTCGGCTCCATTCAGGCGTGCTGTTCATCGCGGCGTGCAGTTCGTTGGCGAGGTCCTGGTCGTGTTATTGGAGAGCATCTGGATCACTCGATCAGTGCACTACATGCTCTCATGTGGTTCATCCACGGGCACCGGCAATTTTTTGGCTTTTGCTGTTCTATAGTTAGGCACCCCGCCTCGTGTCATGTTTGTTTACTTTTCAGGGCACAAACCAAATGGCGAATGTCAGTCTGTGTGTATTATGAATGAGGCAGTCATGGACTAAGGATTCTTGGGCCGTCGGTCTATCTCTTAATAGGTTGGCTTGGTGGGCCAGTCTCTGATTGTTACAGGAAAGACCGGATACATTGAGAGCCTACATTCTAGAAGGAAGTCCCGAAGACGCGTCGTGCATTCCAAGTCAAGATTAGGAAATCGACATCTTCATCCTCGGGAGGAAACCTAACATGTGTAAACCCTAGTACCCCGGTGCCTATATAAACCGGGAGGGTTTTAGACTGTAGGGCAGAGAAACTCGTTTAGGGTTTTAGATAGTCGATCTCGAGGTAGATCAATTGTGCAACCTTCATATCATCAATATAATCAAGCAGGATGTAGGGTTTTACCTCTATAGGAAGGTCCGAACCTGGGTAAACATCGTCTCCTTCGTCCCTTGTTACCATCGATCTCACTCTCACAGCTTGGGACCCCTACCCGAGATCCGTCGGTTTTGACACCGACATTGGTGCTTTCATTGAGAGTTCCGCTGTGATCGCCAAAGGAGTCGATGGCTCGTGTTGTTATCAACGAAGAAGTCCGCAACATGGACACTTTCGTTCCCGGACAGATCTCCGCTTTCGGTAGCTTTGTGATGCACGCTGACCCGACGGGCCGTCTTGGCTAGGTTGGGAGTTTCGTCCTGATCAAGAGGTCAGATTCGGAAACCTAGAGTTCTTCGTAGACTCTCGAGGCGATCTTTCGCTAAACGGGTTCACATTCTCGCGTGCGGTGCCCGAAGACTCCAAGGCTTTAACCTCGGATTCCGCTCTCGGTCCCGCCCATGGGACCCATCCCGACGATGACCTGACTTTTAGTCCGGATCATGCCATAGCACCAGACGCTCGGATACCTGTTCCTACTGAACAGTCCCCTCGCATGGACGCATCGGAGGTTAACTGCGAAAGCTCTGAGCAGGTTGACCCAATCGAGCTCTCGACACTCAACGAGGCCCTAGATCGGATCTTGTTGATGAAAAATACCGATGACCCAACCCCGATCCATGCTCAGATCGGTCTCAAGGCGGGTCAGGAAGAATTTTTCATCCCACCCACCACCCACTTGATAGCCACTGTCGAAGATTTAACTGACATGCTGGACTACACCTCCGAGGAGGCAGAAGACATGGATGAGGAAGATGGCGCTCCTGCCCCCATTAACACCGGACGATGGGCTGCCACCTCCATGTGCAACGTCTACATGGTGGACACTCCAGTCGATAACGGCGGGCACACACCCAAAAACAATGGCGACAAATCGGGTGAAGCACCATCAAGGCGCCGAAAGCCGCATAAACAATCAAAGGCAAAAAAGGGAAGAAAAGCTATTGTTGGCACCGGGGACGGAGATACCCCGGAAGACCTCGGCAATCCCGATATCCCCGAACACCCGCTAGAGGATCGGGAGAGGTCGGAAGATCAGCGTAACCCCGATGACCTAAATGATTCCGAGGACGACAACTACCCCCCCCCCTGTCGAGGAGGAGGACATCCCGGAAGCGGATGACTTCGCCATCCCCGATAACCTTGAAGACCAGGAACAGTTCAGGCAACAACTTATAGCCACGACCCACAGCCTGAAGGTAAAAGAATGGCGGCTTAAAGCCGAACAGGACAACCTCAACGATCGATGGACGAGGGTCCTATAAGCTGAGGAAGGATACAATACCGGTCTATTGGACCAACCCAAAATCTATCCACGCCAAAGGCTGCTGCCACAATTCGATGACGAGCTTACAGATACGCCGTCTCCCAAACATACTCCATATGACAAGCCAAACGGCCCTCCTCGAGGACGAGACAGGATGACCGACGACACCGGTTATAGGCCGACGATACCCCGAAGACAGGGAAAAGAGCTAACAGAGCCTGATGACAGGTTCAACCTGCGACACGACCTGGACTATAGAGCAGGCCATACGAGATCCATCTACGGCTCTAGAGGATACTCGCCCGATAGACGGGAGGGGTACCGGCCTTGGCTTGACAGCAACAATAGAGGTCGGGAACGAAACCGGGCCAGAACAGACACCGATTACTGGAGCGATATAGCTCAGGTCAGAGGCGCTGCCCACGCATTGTGCTTCACGGACGAGGTGATGCAGCATCAGTACCCGGAGGGGGTTTAAACCCATGAACATAGAGTAATACGATGGGACAACTGACCCAGTAGTATGGATCGAGGATTTCCTCCTCCACATCCACATGGCTCGAGGAGATGATCTCCACTCCATGAAGTGTCTACCCCTAAAGCTTAAGGGGCCAGCTCAGCACTGGTTAAACACCCTTCCCGAAAATTCCATTGGGTGCTAGGAGGATCTAGAGGATGCATTCCGATCTAACTTCCAGGGTACCTATGTTCAGTCGTCGGACTCCTCCGACCTGAGCAATGTTGTCCAGAAGCCAGGAGAGTTCGCTCGGCAATTCTAGAATCAGTTATTGACCAAGAAAAACCAGATCGTCGATTGCCCGGACGCCGAGGCAATAGCCTCCTTCAGGCACAATATTCGGGATGAATGGCTAGCTCGCTAGCTTGGCCATGATAAACCTAGGACAATGTCTGCCCTTACATCACTCATGACTCGCTTTTGCGCGGGAGAGGATAACTGGCTAGCAAGACGGAGCCACAACCCCAAAGACCCCGGAACCTCCGAAGTTTGAGACAAAAACAGGAAACCAAAACGCAACAAGAATAAGCGCCAGCACAGCAATAGTGATGCCGATTACCATCAACACCGGCTTCCGCAATTCCTGACCCGGGCAGCGGAATAAGCCTCCTAAAGGCAATCGCAATGGACCCACCCCGCTGGACAAGATCATGGAGAGGCCTTGCTAGATCCATCGCACTCAAGAGAAGCCCGCCAACCACAACAACCGTAACTATTGGGTGTTCAAATAGGCCGGCAAACTCGCAGCCGAGGAGCAAGGCAAGGGCTCACGCAGCAAGGACGAGGATGAGCCCCGCGGTCCGATCGGTGGCGGACAGAAGCAATTCCCTCCAGAGGTAAAAATTGTGAATATGATATATGCCACTCATATACCCAAAAAGGAGAGGAAGCGCACCCTTTGGGAGGTCTGCTACCTCTTGAGTGTGCGTTGGTTTTCCCTTGAAGAGGAAAGGGTGATGCAGTGAAGTAGATAAGTATTTCCCTCAGTTGTTGAGAACCAAGGTATCAATCCAGTAGGAGGAACAAGCAAGTCACCAATGGATGCGCCTACACAAACAATCAAACTCTTGCACCCAACGCTATAAAGGGGTTGTCAATCCCTTAACGGTTATTTGCAAGGATTAGATTTGATAGAGATAGATGTAAACGAGAACGGAAAGTAAAAGGTAAATAAATTGCAGCAAAGTATTTTTGGTATTTTTCATTTATAGATCTGAAAGTATATTATGGAAAGTAGACCCGGGGGCCATAGGTTTCACTAGAGGCTTCTCTCTTGAAGGAAAATATCATGGTGGGTAAACAAATTACTGTCAAGCAATTGATAGAAAAGCGAATAATCATGTAGTTATCCGAGCAATGATCATGCATATAGGAATCGCGTTCGTATCAAGTAGACCGAAACGATTCTGCATTTACTACTATTACTCCACACATCGACTGACTCCTCCCTGGATCTAGAGTATTAAGTTCATGAAGAACAAAGTAACGCATTAAGAAAGATGACATGATGTAGAGGGATAAACTCAAGCAATATGATGAAAACCCCATCTTGTTACCTGCTACCTCTTGAACGTGCGTTGGTTTTCCCTTGAAGAGGAAATGGTGATGCAACAAAGTAGATAAGTATTTCCCTTAGTTGCTGAGAACCAAGGTATCAATCCAGTAGGAGGAACAAGCAAGTCAACAACGATTGCACCTACACAAACAATCAAAGTCTTGCACCCAACGCTATAAAGGGGTTGTCAATCCCTTCACGATTATTTGCAAGGATTAGATATGATAGATATAGATGTAGAAAAGAACGGAAAGTAAAAGGTAAATAAATTGCAGCAAAGTATTTTTGGTATTTGTGGTTTATAGGTCTGAAAGTATATTATGGAAAGTAGACCCGGGGGCCATAGGTTTCACTAGAGGCTTCTCTCTTGAAGGCAAATATCATGGTGGGTAAACAAATTACTGTCAAGCAATTGCTAGAAAAGAGAATAATCATGTAGTTATCCAAGGCAATGATCATGCATATAGGCATCACGTCCGTGTCAAGTAGACCGAAACGATTCTGCATCTACTACTATTACTCCACACATCGACTGACTCCTGCCTGCATCTAGAGTATTAAGTTCATGAAGAACAGAGTAACACATTAAGAAAGATGACATGATGTAGAGGGATAAAATCAAGCAATATGATGAAAACCCCATCTTGTTACCCTTGATGGCAACAATACAATACGTGCCTCGCTACCCTTACCATTTCACTAGGTGAGTACACCACAAGATTGAACCCAAAACCAAGCACTTCTCCCATTGCAAGAATTACCAATCTAGTTGGCCAAATCAAACCAATAGCTCAAAGAGACTTGCAAGGATATGAAATCATGCAAATAAGAATTCATAGGAGTTTCAAATAAGATTCATGGATAATCTGAACATAAACTCACAATTCATCGGATCTTGACAAACACACCACAAAAGAGGATTACATCGGTTAGATCCCCATGAAGATCATGAAGAACATGGTGTTGAAGATCAAAGAGAGAGAAGAAGCCATCTAGCTACTAGATATGGACCCGTAGGTCTGTGGTGGACTACTCATGCATCATCGGAGGGGCAATGGAGTTGATGGAGATGCCCTTCATGATCAAAACCCCCTTCGACAGATTACCGGAAAAGGCTCCAAGATTGGATCTCTTGGGAACAGAGGCTTCTGGCGGCGGAAAATTATTTGCGTGGCTCATTCTGGTGTTCGGGAAATTTGGGAATTTATAGGCCAAGAATTAGGGTTAGGAGACCTGCCGGGAGGCGACAAGCCTGCTAGGCGCGACCCGGGGGCCGCGCCTAGCAGGCTTGTGGCTCCCTGACACCTCCCCTGCCGTGCACTCCAAGCTTGATCGATTTGTTTCCTTCCAAAAAAATTCCTTCTGAAGGTTTTATTCCGTTTGGACTCCGCTTAATATTCCATATTCGCAAAACTCAAAAACAAGGAAAAAATAGAAACTGTCACTAGGCTCTAGATTAATAGGTTAGTCCCAAAAATAATATAAAATAGCATATTAATGCACATAAAACATCCAAAACAGATAATATAATAGCCTGCCATCATCCAAAATTATAGATAGGTTGGAGACATATCATTACCCTTGATGGCAACAATACAATATGTGCCTCGCTACCTCTTCTATGTCATTGGGTGAGGACACCGCAAGATTGAACCCAAAACCAAGCACTTCTGCCATTGCAAGAATTACCAATCTAGTTGGCCAAACCAAACCAATAACTAGAAGAGACTTGCAAGGATATGAAATCATGCATATAAGAATTCAGAGGAGGTTTAAATAAGATTCATGGATAATCTGAACATAAACTCACAATTCATCGGATCTTGACAAACACACCACAAAAGAGGATTACATCGGATAGATCTCCCTAAAGATCATGAAGAACATGGTATTAAAGATCAAAGAGAGAGAAGAAGCCATCTAGCTACTAGCTATGGACCCGTAGGTCTGTGGTGGACTACTCACGCATCATCGGAGGGGCAATGGAGTTGATGTAGGTGCCCTCCGTGATCGAAACTACCTCCGACAGATTACCGGAAAAGGTTCGAAGATTGGATCTCTCGGGAACGAAGGCTTCTGGTGGCGGAAAAGTATTTGCGTGGCTCTTTTTGATGTTGGGGGAATATTTGGGAATTTATTGGCCAAAGATTAGGGTTAGGAGACCTGCCGGGAGACGGCAAGCCTACTAAGCGCGGCCAGGGGGGCTCGCGCCTAGCAGGCTTATAACTCCCTGGCAGGTTCCCTGCCATGCACTCCAAGCCTGGTTGATTTGTTTCCTTCGAGAAAAATTCCTTCTGAAGGTTTTATTCCATTTCGACCCTGTTTAATATTCAATATCTACAAAACTCAAAACAAGGAACAAAACAGAAACTGGCACTAGGCTCTAGATTAATAGGCTAGTCCCAAAAATAATATAAAATAGCATATTAATGCATATAAAACATCCTAAATGGATAATATAATAGCATGCCATCATAAAAAATTATAGATACGTTGGAGACATATCAACATCCCCAAGCTTAATTCCTGCTTGTCTTCAAGTAGGTAAATGATAAAAATAGAATTTTTGATGTGGAGTGCTACCTAACATATTTATTCATGTAATGTTATTTACCGTGGCATGAATATTCAAATCCATAAGACTCAAAACAAAAGCTTAATATTGATATAAAAATAATAACATTTCAAGCATACTAGCAAAGCAATTGTATCTCTTCAAAATATAATGGCAAAAGAAAGTTATCCCTACAATATCATATGGTCTGGCTATGCTTCATCTTCCCCACACAAAGTATTTATATCATGCACAAACCAGATGAAAAGTCAAGCAATTGTTTTCACACCTTTATTTTCTCGAACTTTTTCAACTCTTACGCAATACATGAGCGTGAGCCATGGATATAGCATTATAGGTGGAATGGAATAAGGTGGAGGTTGTCAAGGAAAGGGAGAAGATAGTCTCACATCAACTAGGCGTATCAACGGGCTATGTGTTGGGGAACGTTGCATGGGAAACACAATTTTTCCTATGTTCACGCAAGACCTATCCATGGTGATGAGCATCTACGAGAGGGAGAGTGGATCTACATACCCTTGTAGATCGCTAAGCGGGAAGCGTTAAGAAACGCGGTTGATGTAGTCGAACGTCTTCGCGATCCAAATCGCCGAGCGTCCCGTGATCCAATCATGATCCGTCCCGATCTAGCAACGAACGGACGGCACCTCCGCGTTCAGCACACGTACGGCTTGATGACGATCTCCGCCTTCTTGATCTAGAAAGAGGTGGCAGAGAGGTGGAAGAGTTCTCCGGAAGCGTGACGGCGCTCCGGCGATGGTGGTGGAGCTGTTCTGGCAGGGCTTCGCCTAAACACTACAAAAAACCGATCTAGAGGAGAAACTATGCACTGGAGAAGAGGGCAGCACGTGGCAGAAAATTCTGTGCAAAACCCCTCAAAACCACTAGTATATATAGGAGGAGGGGAGGAGGAGGCTTGGCCCTCAAGGGGCCAGCCCTAGGCTTCGGACAAACCAAGGAGGGAGGAGTCCTCCTCCTCCACTCCTAGTAGTATTAGGACTCCTTCCTTATTTGTTCCTTTTTGCCTTTTTCCACCTTTTTCCTTTTTGGCTTTTCTTCCCAGCCGCGTGGGCCTTGTGTGGGACTTCCACAAGCCCACTAAGGGCTGGTATTCACCTTCCCACAACCCATGTAGCCTCTTGGGTCGAAATACCCCTCCTGATGGTCCCCCGGTACACTACCGGCACTCCCGGTACACTACCAATGAGGCCGAAACTTTTCCGGCGACCAAAACATGACTTCCTATATATTAATCTTTACCTCCGGACCATTACAAAGCTCCTCGTGACGTCCGGGATCTCATCCGGGACTCCGAACAACCTTCGGTCACCACCATGCATAACTCTATACTACCGAAACGTCACCAAACCTTAAGTGTGCAAACCTTGCGGGTTCGAGAACTATGTAGACATGACCGAGACACCTCTACGGTCAATAACCAATAGAGGGATCTGGATGCCCATATTGGTTCCTATATATTCTACAAAGATCTTTATTAGTTGAACCTCTATGTCAAGGATTCAGTTAATCCCGTATGATGTTCCCTTTGTTTTTCGGTATGTTACTTGCCCGAGATTTGATCGTTGGTATCTGTATACCTAGTTCAACCTCGTTACCAGAAAGTCTCTTTACTCATTCCATAATACAAGATACCGTGACTAACACTTAGCCACATTGCTTGCAAGGCTTTATTGTGATGTTGTACTACCGAGTGGGCCCTGAGATACCTCTCCGTCACACGGAGTAACAAATCCCAGTCTTAATCCATGCCAACTCAACAGACACGCTCGAAGATACCTGTAATGCACCTTTATAGTCACCCAGTTACGTTGCGACGTTTGATACACACAAGGCACTCCTCCGGTGTCCGTGAGTTGCATGATCTCATGGTCATAGGAACATATACTTGACATGCAGAAAACAATAGCAATAAACTGACACGATCATATGCTACATTTGTAGTTTGGGTCTTGTCCATCGCATCATTCTTCTAATGATGTGATCCCATTATCAAATGACATCACATGTCAATGGCCAGGAAACCTTGACCATCTTTGATTAACGAGCTAGTTCACTAGAGGCATACTAGGGACCAAGTGTTGTCTATTTATCCACACATGTAATGTGTTTCCAATCAATACAATTATAGCATGGATAATAAACAATTATCATGAACAAGGAAATGTAATAATAAACACTTTATTTATTGCGTCTAGGGCATATTTCCAACAGTCTCCCACTGCACTAGAGTCAATAATCTAGTTCACATCACTATGTGATTTACATTGTAATGAATCGAACACCCATGCAGTTCTGGTGTTGATCATGTTTAGCCCTTGGAAGAGGTTTAGTCAACGGGTCTGCAACATTCAGATCCATGTGCACTTTGCAAATATTTATGTCCTTCTCCTCAATGTAATCGCGGATGGAGTTGAAGCGTCGCTTTATGTGTCTAGTCCTCTTGTGAAACCTTGGTTCCTTGGCCAGAGCAATGGCACCAGTGTTGTCACAGAACAGGTTCGTTGGATTCAGTGCACTGGGCACTACTCCAAGATCTGTCATGAACTGCTTCATCCAGACACCTTCCTTCGCCACCTCCGAGGCTGCGATGTACTCCGCTTCGCATATAGAATCGGCTACCATGTTTTGCTTGGAACTGCACCAGCTTACCACTCCCCCGTTGAGAATAAATACGTATCCGGTTTGTGACTTAGATTCATCCGGATCAGTGTCAAAGCTTGCATCGACGTAACCCTTTACGACGAGCTCTTCATCACCTCCATAAACGAGAAACATTTCCTTAGTCCTGTTCAGGTACTTAAGGATATTCTTGACCGCTGCCCAGTGCTCCATTCTAGGATCACTTTGAAACCTTCCAGCCATACTTATGGCAAGGCTGACATCGGGTCTTGTGCACAGCATTGCATACATGATAGAGTCTATGGCTGAAGCATAGGGGATGACACTCATCTTTTCTCTATCCTCTGCAGTCACTGGGCATTGAGTCTTACTCAACTTCACACCTTGTAACACAGGCAAGAACCCCTTCTTGGCCTGATCCATTTTGAACTTCTTCAAAACTTTATCAAGGTATGTGCTCTATGAAAGTGCTATCAAGCGTCTCGGTCTATCTCTATAGATCTTAATGCCTAATATGAAAGGAGCTTCTCCTAGGTCCTTCATTGAAAAACTCTTGTTCAAATATTCCTTCACGCTTTCCAGCATTTCTATATTGTTTCCAATTAGCAATATGTCATCCACATATAACACTAGAAACACTATAGAGCTCCCATTCACTTTCGTGTAAATACAAGCTTCTCCATAAACTTGTATAAACTCAAACGCTTTGATCACCTCATCAAAGCTCTTATTCCAACTGCGAGATGCTTGCACCAGCCCATAAATGGATCGCTGGAGTTTGCACACTTTGTCAGCATTCTCTGGATCAACAAAACCTTCTGGTTGCATCATATACAACTCTTCCTCAAGAAAACCACTGAGGAATGCTGTTTTGACATCCATCTGCCAAATTTCATAGTCGAAATAAGCAGCTATTGCTAACATGATTCTGACGGACTTAAGCATCTTTACGGCTGAGAAGGTCTCATCGTAGTCAACTCCTTGAACTTGTGAAAAACCCTTTGCCACAAGTCGAGCTTTATGGACGGTGACATTACCGTCCGCGTCCGTCTTCTTCTTAAAGATCCATTTGTTCTGAATGGCCTTTCGCCCTTCAGGTAATACTTCCAAAGTCCACACTTTGTTTTCATACATGGATCCCTTCTTAGATTTCATGGCCTCTAACCATTTCTCGGAATTCGGGCCCATCATCGCTCCTTCATAGCTCGTAGGTTCATTGTTGTCCAACAACATGATCTCCAAGACAAGTTTGCCATACCACTCAAGAGCAGTACGCGCCCTTGTCGACCTATGAGGTTTAATAGTAACTTGATCCGAAGCTTCATGATCATCATCATTAACTTCCTCTTCAACTATCGTAGGCTCTACAGAAACATCTTTCTGTGCTGCGCTACTCTTTGGTTGAAGTAAAGGTTCAATAACCTCATCAAGCTCTATTTTCCTCCCACTCAATTCTTTCGAGAGAAACTCTTTCTCAAGAAATGTTCCGTTCTTAGCGACAAACACTTTGCCTTAGGATCTGAGATAGAAGGTATACCCGACTGTCTCTTTCGGGTATCCTATGAAGATGCATTTCTCCGCTTTGGGTTCCAGCTTTTCAGGCTGAAGCTTTTTGACAGAAGCATCACATTCCCAAACTTTAAGAAACAACAACTTTGGCCTCTTGCCAAACCACAGTTCAAATGGTGTCATCTCAACGGATTTTGATGGTGCCCTATTTAAAGTGAATGCAGCTGTCTCCAATGCATAACCCCAAAACGATAGTGGCAAATCAGCAAGAGACATCATAGATTGCACCATATCTAATAAGGTTCGATTATGACGTTTGGACACACCATTACGCTGTGGTGTTCTAGGCGGTGTCAACTGTGAAACAATTCCACACTGTCTTAAGTGACTGCCAAACTCGTAACTCAGATACTCACCTCCTCGATCAGATCGCAAGAATTTAATCTTCTTGTTACGATGACTCTTAACTTCACTCTGAAATTGCTTGAACTTTTCAAACGTTTCAGACTTGTGTTTCATTAAGTAAATATACCCATATCTACTTAAGTCATCAGTGAAGGTGAGAAAATAACGATATCCACCGCGCGCTGCAACATTCATTGGACCGCACACATCAGTATGTATGATTTCCAACAAGTCACTTGCCCGTTCCATTGTTCCAAAGAACGGTGTTTTAGTCATCTTGCCCATGAGGCATGGTTCACATGTGTCAAGTGATTCAAAATAAAGTGACTCCAAAAGTCCATCAGCATGGAGCTTCCTCTTGCATTTTACACCAATATGACCCAAACGGCAGTGCCACAAGAAAGTGGTACTATCATTATCAACTCTACATCTTTTGGCATCAATGTTATTAACATGTGTATCATCACTATCAAGATTCAATATGAATAAACCCCTCACATTGGGTGCATGACCATAAAAGATATTACTCATATAAATAGAACAACCATTATTCTCTGATTTAAATGAGTAACCATCTCGCAATAAACAAGATCCAGATATAATGTTCATGCTTAACACAGGCACTGAATAATAATTATTCAGGTTCATCACTAATCCTAATGGTAATCGAAGAGAGAGCGTGCCGACGACGATCACATCAACCTTGGAACCATTTCCCACGCGCATCTTCACTTCGTCCTTTGCCAGCTTTCGTTTATTCCGTAGTTCCTGTTTTGAGTTGCAAATGTGAGCAACTGAACCGGTATCAAATACCCAGGCACTACAACGAGAGCTAGTAAGGTACACATCAATAACATGTATATCATATATACCTTTATTGTCGTTGGCCGCCTTCTTGTTAGCCAGGTACTTGGGGCAGTTCTGCTTCTAGTGACTAGTTCCCTTGCAATGAAAGCACTCAGTTTCTAGCTTGGGTCCATGCTTATGCTTCTTTATAGGAGTGACAACACTGGCTTGCACCCGTTGTATGTGAATGTAGAGTCTATCACACCCGATCATCACGTGGTGTCTCAACACGACGAACTTTCGCAACGGTGCACACTCGGGAAGAACACAATTCATCTTGAAATTTAAGTGAGGGATCACCTTATAATGCTACCGTCGTCCTAAGAAAAACAAGGTGCATAAAAGGATTAACATCACATGCAAATCATAAGTGACATGATATGGCCATGAATTTGTGCTTTTGATCTCCATCTTGAAAGCACCGGCATGATCTTCATCGTCACCGGCACGACACCATGATCTCCATCAACGTGTCGCCATCGGGGTTGTCACGCCCACCATGCTTCTACTACTATTGCTACCGTTTAGCGATAAAGTAAAGCATTACATAGCGCTTAATGATTGACACACATGTCATACAATAATTAAAGACAACCCTATGGCTCCTGCCGGATGCCGTACTCATCGAGATGCAAGTCGTGATATTCTATAACACATGATCATCTCATACATCACATATATGTCATCATGTAACTGGCCATATCACATCACAACATACCCTACAAAAACAAGTTAGACGTCCTCTAATTGTTGTTGCATGTTTTACGTGGCTGCTACGGGTATCTAGCAAGAACAATTCTCACCTACGCATAAACCACAACGGTGATATATAAGTTGCTTTTCAAACTTCTCAAGGACCGCCTTAGTCGAATCCGATCCAACTAAAGTAGGAGAAACAGACACCTGCTAGCCATCTTTGTGCAAGGAAGTTACACGTCAGTCGATGGAACCGGTCTCTCGTAAGCGTACGAGTAATGTTGGTCCGGGCCGCTTCATCCCACAATACCGCTGAACCAAAACATGACCAAGGGAGGAAGCAATCTAAGCATCAACGCCCACAAACTCTTTGTGTTCTACTCGAGATCTCATCTACACATGGACCTAGCTCATGATGCCATTGTTGGGGAACGTTGCATGGGAAACAAAATTTTTCCTACGTTCACGCAAGACCTATCCATGGTGATGAGCATCTACGAGAGGGAGAGTGGATCTACATACCCTTGTAGATCGCTAAGCGGGAAGCGTTAAGAAACACGGTTGATGTAGTCGAACGTCTTCGCGATCCAAATCGCCAAGCGTCCCGCGATCCAATCACGATCTGTCCCGATCTAGCACCGAATGGATGGCACCTCCGCGTTCAGCACACGTATGGCTTGATGACGATCTCCGCCTTCTTGAGCCAGCAAGAGGTGGCGGAGAGGTGGAAGAGTTCTCCGACAGCGTGACGGCGCTTCAGCGATGGTGGTGGAGTTGTTCTGGCAGGGCTTTGCCTAAGCACTGCAGAAAACCGATCTAGAGGAGAAACTATGCACTGGAGAAGAGGGCAGCACGTGGCAGAAAATTCTGTGCAAAAACCCTCAAAACCTCTAGTATATATAGGAGGAGGGGAGGAGGAGGCTTGTCCCTCAAGGGGCCAGCCCGAGGCTTCGGCCGAACCAAGGAGGGAGGAGTCCTCCTCCTCCACTCCTAGTAGGATTAGGACTCCTTCCTTATTTGTTCCTTTTTGCCTTTTTCCACCTTTTTTCCTTTTTGGCTTTTCTTCCCAGCCGCATGGGCCTTGTGTGGGACTTCCACCAGCCCACTAAGGGCTGGTATTCACCTTCCCACAGCCCATGTTGTTGGGGAACGTTGCATGGGAAACAAAAATTTTCCTACGCACACGCAAGATCTATCCATGGTGATGAGCACCTACAAGAGGGAGAGTGGATCTACATACCCTTGTAGATCGCTAAGCGGGAAACGTTAAGAAACGCGGAACATCTTCGCGATCCAAATCGCCGAGCGTCCCGCGATCACATCAGGATCTGTCCCGTGATCCAATCATGATCCGTCCCGCAAACTCATCATGATCCGTCCCGTGATCTCATCATGATCCGTCCCACGATCTCATCACGATCCGTCCCGTGAACTCATCACGAACCGTCTCGCGATCTTGTTCACGGTCCTTCCGATCTAGCGCCGAACGGACGACACCTCCGCGTTCAGCACACGTGCAGCTTGATGACGATCTCCATCGTCTTGATCCAGCAAGAGGAAGTGGAGAGGGAGAAGAGTTCACTAGCAGCATGACGGCGCTCCGGTGATGGTGGTGGAGCAATTCTCGCAGGGCTTCGCCTAAGCACTACGGAAATCCGATCTAGAGGAGCACCGATGGAACGGGTAGCACGTGGCCGTAAAATCAGGTGAAAAACACCCAATACCTCCAGTATATATAAGAGGGAGGGAGGAGGAGGGCTGGCGCACAAGGCAGCCCTGCCTTGCGTCTTGCGCAAGGAGGAGAGGAGGAATCCTCCTCCAATCCTATTAGGACTAGGATTCCTCCTTTCCTACTTGGAATCTCTTTCCACCTTGGCCTTTTTCTCTCTTTCCCAAGTCCAGCCGCATGGGCCTCTTAGAGGACTTCCACCAGCCCACTAAGGGCTGGTTTCCACCCTCACACAGCCCATGTAGCCTCTTGGGTCGAAATACCTCTCCCGATGGTCCCCCGGTACACTACCGACACTCTCGGTACACTACCGATGAGCCCGAAACTTTTTCGGCGACCAAAATAGGACTTCCTATATATGAATCTTTACCTCCGGACAATTCCGGAGCTCCTCGTGACGTCCGGGATCTCATCCGGGGCTCCGAACAACCTTCGGTCACCACCATACATAACTCTATACTACCGAAACGTCACCAAACCTTAAGTGTGCAGACCCTGCGGGTTCGAGAACTATGTAGACATGACCGAGACATCTCTACAGTCAATAACCAATGGCGGGACCTGGATGTCCACATTGGTTCCTACATATTCTACGAAGATATTTATCGGTCGAACCTCTATGTCAAGGATTCAGTTAATCCCGTATGATGTTCCCTTTGTTCTTCGGTATGTTACTTGCCCGAGATTCGATCGTCGGTATCTCCATACCTAGTTCAACCTCGTTACCGAAAAGTATCTTTACTCGTTCCGTAATATATGATCCCGTGACTAACACTTAGTCACATTGCTTGCAAGGATTATTGTGATGTTGTATTACCAAGTGGGCCCTGAGATACCTCTCCGTCACACGGAGTAACAAATCCCAGTCTTGATCCATGCAGAAAACAGTTACGTTATAGAGCACCTTTATAGTAACTCAACAGACACCCTCGGAGACACCTGTAGAGCACCTTTATAGTCACCCAGTTATGTTGCGACGTTTCAGACACACAAGGTACTCCTCCAATGTCAGTGGGTTGCATGATCTCATGGTCATAGGAACACATACTTTGACATGCAGAAAACAGTAGCAATAAACTGACACGATCATATGCTACGTTTGTAGTTTGGGTCTTGTCCATCACACCATTCTCCTAATGATGTGATCCCGTTTATCAAATGACATCACATGTCAATGGCTAGGAAACCTTGACCATCTTTGATCAACGAGCTAGTTCACTAGAGGCATACTAGGGACAAAGTGTTGTCTATTTACCCACACATGCAATGTGTTTCCATTCAATACAATTATAGCATGGATAATAAACGATTATCATGAACAAGGAAATATGATAATAACTAATTTATTATTGCCTCTAGGGCATATTTCCAACAGTCTCCCACTTGCACTAGAGTCAATAATCTAGTTCACATCACCATGTGATTCGCATTGTTATGAATCTAACACCCAATGAGTTCGGGGGCTCGATCATGCTTTGCATGTGAAAGAGGTCTTATAGTCAACGGGTTTGCGACATTCAGATCCGTGTGTACTTTGCAAATCTCTATGCCAAACTGTAAATACTGCTACCACACTCCACTTGGTACTATTCCAAATGGCTGCTCCTATTATACGTATCCAGATTGCTACTACGAGTTATCCGGATTGGTGTTAAAGCTTGCATCGACGTAACTCTTTACGACGAACTCTTTATCACCTCCATAATCGAGAAATATCTCCTTAGTTTTTAGTTACTAAGGATAATCTTGACCGCTGTCCAGTGATCCACTCCTGGATCATTCTTATACCCCTTGACGGACTCATGGCAAGGCACACACAGGTGCGGTACACAACATGGCATACTATACAGAGCCTATGGCTAAGGCATAGGGGACGACATTCGTCCTTTCTCTTTCTTCTGCCGTGGTCGAGCTTTGAGTCTCACTCAACTTCATACCTTACAAAGCAGGCGAGAACACTTCTCTCTGACTAATCCATTTTGAACTCTTTCAAAATCTTGTCAAGGTAAGTACTCATTAAAAGTCTTATCAAACATCTTGATCTATCTTTATAGATCTTGATGTTCAACAATTAGGTAGCTTTATACAAGTCTTCATTTGAAAAACTCTTTTCAAACAACCATTTATGCTCTCCAGAAATTCTACATCATTTCCGAATAGCAATATGTCATCCACATATACTTATCAGAAACTCTATAGTGCTCCCACTCACTTTATTGCAAATACAAGTTTCTTGTAAACTTTGTATAGACTCAAAAACTTTAATCACCTCATCAAAGTGTATATTCCAACTCCGAGATGCTTTCTTCAGTTCATAGAAGAATCACTGAAGCTCGCACACCTTTTAGCATCCTTAGGACTAACAAAACCTTCTGGTTGTATCTCATACAACCTTTCCTTAAGGAAGGAAACAATGTTTTGGCATCCATCTGCCAGATTTCATAATTGAAAAATGCAGCAACTGCTAACATAATTCCGACAGACTTTAGCATCGCTACGAGTGAGAAAGTCTCGTCCCAGTCAACTCTTTGAACTTGTCGCAAACTACTTTGCAACAAGTCGAGCTTTACAAATGGTAACATTTACCATCAGCGTCTGTCTTCATTTTAAAGATCCATTTGTACTTAACGACCTGCCGTCCAACGAGCAAGTCCACCAAAGTCTATACTTGGTTTTCATACATGGATCCTTTCTCGGATTTCATTGCCTCTAACCATTTGTTGGTTTTCGGGCCCATCATCGCTTCTCCATAGTTCGTAGGTTCATCGTTGTCCAACAACATGACCTCCAAGACAGGGTTGTCGTACCGCTCAGTAGCAATACACATCCTTGTCGACCTACAAAGTTTGATAGTAACTTGATCCAAAGCTTCATGATCATCATCATTAACTTCCTCTTCAACTGACGTAGGCTTCACAAAAACATCTTTCTGCGCTGCGCCACTTTCGGGTAGAAGTAAAGGTTCAATAACCTCATCAAGTTCTATTTTCCTTGTAGGTTGATAGTAACTTGATCCGAAGCTTCATGATCATCATCATTAACTTCCTCTTCAACTGACGTAGGCTTCACAGAAACATCTTTCTGTGCTGCGCTACTTTCTGGTTGAAGCAGAGGTTCAATAACCTCATCAAGTTCTATCCTCCTCCCACTCAATTCTTTCAAGAGAAACCTTTTCTCGAGAAAGGACCCAGTTTTAGCAATAAACATTTTATGCTTGGATCTGAGATAGAAGGTTCACCCAACAGTTCTTAGGGTATTCTATGAAGATGCATTTGTCCGCTTTGGGTTCGAGCTCATTAGGTGAAAACATTTTCCACACAAGCGTCGTAGCCCCAAGCATTTAGAAATGACAGCTTATGTTTCTATCAAACCAAAATTCACACGGTGTCATCTCAACGGATTTAGATGGTGCCCTATTTAAAGTGAAGTAGTTGTCTCTAATGCATAACCTCAAAATTATAGTAACAAAACGATGAGAGACATCATAGCATGCACCATATCCAATAGAGCACGACTATGACGTTCGGACACACCATCACACTATGGTGTTCCAGGTGGCGTGAGTTGTGAAAACAATTCTCACATTGTCTAAAGTTGTATACCAAACTCGTAACTCAGATATTGACCTCCACGATCATATCACAAACATTTTTATCTTCTTGTGACGATGATCTTAAAACTTCACTCTGAATTTGCTTGAACCTTTCAAACGATTCAGACTTGTGTTTCATTAAGTAAATATACACTAGATCTACTCAAATCATCAGTGAAGGTAAGAAAATAACGATATTCACCGCACGCTATAAGACTCATTGGATTGCATACATCAACATGTATCATTTCCAATAAATCACTTGCCCGCTTCATCAAAACAGAAAACGGGGTCCTTAGTCATCTTGACCAAGAGGCATGGTTCGCATGTCTCAACCGATTCGAAATCGAATGAGTCCAAAGATCCATCAGCATGGAGTTTCTTCATGCGCTTTATACCAATATGACATTTAGCGGCAGTGCCACAAGCATGTGGTACTATCATTATTAACTTTGTATCCTTTTGGCATCAATGTTATGAACATGTGTATTACTACGATCAAGTTTCAACAAACCATTCTTACTGGGTGCATGACCATTGAAGGTATTATTCATGTAAATAGAATAACCATTATTTTCTAACTTAAATGAATAACCGTGTTGCAATGAACATGATCTAATCACGTTCATGCTCAACGCAAAAAATACCAAATAACATTTATTTATGTTCGTCACTAATCTCAAAGGTGAGAGCGTGCGATGTTGGTCACATCAACCTTGGAAACATTTCCAACACACATCGTCACCTCACACTTAGCTAGTATCCGTTTATTCCGTAGGTTTTACTTCGAGTTACTAACATTTAGCAACCGAACCGGTATCCAATACCCAGGTGCTACTAGGAGTACTAGCAAGGTACACATCAATAACACGTATATCAAATATACTTCTGTCGACTTTGCCAGCCTTCTTATCTACCAAGTATCTAGGGTTGTTCCGCTTCAGCGACCATTCTCCTCATAATCGAAGCACTTAGTCTCGGGTTTGGGTTAGACTTTGGGTTGCTTCACTGGAGCTGCAACTGACTTGCTATCCATGAAGTTTCCCTCCTTGCTCTTGTCCTTCTTGAAACTAGTGGTTTTGACTAACCATCAACACTTTGACGCTCCTTCTCGATTTCTACCTTCGCGGTGTCAAACATCGCGAACAGCTCAGGGATCATTAATTCTATCCCTGGCATTTTATAGTTCATCACCAAGTTCTAGTAGCTTAGTGAAAGTGACTTGGAGAACTGTATCAATCACTATCTTATCTGGAAGATGAACTTCCACTTGATTCAAGCAATTGTAGCACCTAGACAATCTGAGCACATGCTCAATGATTGAGCTATTCTCGTTCATCTTGCAGGCAAAGAATCTTGTTGGAGATCTCATATCTCGCAACACGGGCACGAGCCTGAGATCCTAATTTCAGCTCTTAAAACATCTCATATGTTCCGTGACGTTCAAAACGTTTCGAAGCCTCAATTCTAAGCCGTAATGCATGATACACTAAACTATCAAGTAGTCATCAGCACGTACCTGTCAGATGTTCATAACATCTACAGACGATGCTAGAGGGGTTGGCGCACCGAGCGGTGCATTAAGGACATAAGCCTTCTGTGTAGCAACGAGGACAATCCTCAGATCACGGATCCAATCCGCAATATTGCTACCATCATATTTCAACTCTATTTCTTTAGGAACATATAAAATTCAAGGGAGCTACAGCACGAGCAAGTAATCTACAACATAATTTGCAAAGACACTACTGACTATGTTCATGATAATGAGTTCAATTAATCATATTACTTAAGAACTCCCACTCAAATTGACATCCCTCCGGTCATCCGAGTGATACATGATCCAAATTCACCAACTCAAGTCCGATCATCACGTGAGTTGAGGTGGTTACAATGGTGAACATCATCATGTTGATCATATCTACTATATGACTCATGTTCGACCTTTTGGTCTCTTGTGTTCCGAGGCCATGTCTGTACATGCTAGGCTCGTCAAGTTTAACCCGAGTGTTCTGCGCGTGCAACACTGGCTTGCACCCGTTGTATGTGAACGTAGAGTCTATCACACCCGATCATCACGTGGTGTCTCAACACGACGAACTTTCGCAACGGTGCACACTCTGGGAGAACACAATTTATCTTGAAATTTAAGTGAGGGATCACCTTATAATGCTACCGTCGTACTAAGCAAAACAAGGTGCATAAAAGGATTAACATCACATGCAATGCAATTCATAAGTGACATGATATGGCCATGAACTTGTGCTTTAGATCTCCATCTTGAAAGCACCGGCATGATCTCCATCGTCACCGGCACGACAGCATGATGTCCATCATCTTGATCTCCATCAACGTGTCGCCATCGGGGTTGTCACGCCCTGCATGCTTCTACTACTATTGCTACCGTTTAGCGATAAAGTAAAGCATTACATAGCGCTTAAAGATTGACATGCAGGTCATACAATAATTAAAGACAACCCTATGGCTCCTGCCGGTTGCCGTACTCATAGACATGCAAGTCGTGAAATTCTATACATCACATGATCATCTCATACATCACATATATCACATCATGTAATTGACCATATCACATCACAACATACCCTGCAAAAACAAGTTAGACGTCCTCTAATTGTTGTTGCATGTTTTACGTGGCTGCTATGGGTATCTAGCGAGAACAATTCTCATCTACGCAAAAACCACAACGGTGATACACTAGTTGCTTTTCAACCTTCTCAAGGACCGCCTTTGTCGAATCCGATCCAACTAAAGTGAGAGAAACTGCCACCCGCAAGCCATCTAGGCAACAAGTTGCATCGAGGGAACCGGTCTCTCGTAAGCGTACGAGTAATGTTGGTCCGGGCCGCATCATCTCACAATACCGCTGAACCAAAATCCGACCAAGGGAGGAAGCAATCTAAGCATCAACGCCCACAAACCTTTTGTGTTCTACTCGAGATCTCATCTACACATAGACCTGGCTCATGATGCCACTGTTGGGGAACGTTGCATGGGAAACAAAAATTTTCCTACGAACACGCAAGATCTATCCATGGTGATGAGCATCTACGAGAGGGAGAGTGGATCTACATACCCTTGTAGATCGCTAAGCGGGAAGCATTAAGAAACGCGGTTGGTGTAGTCGAACATCTTCGCGATCCAAATCGCCGAGCGTCCCGCGATCACATCACGATCCATCCTGCGATCCAATCATGATCCATCCCACGAACTCATCATGATCCTACCTGCGATCTCATCATGATCCGTCCCGCGATCTCATCACGATCCGTCCCATGAACTCATCACGAACCGTCTCGCGATCTTGTTCACGGTCCTTCCGATCTATCGCCGAACGGACGGCACCTCCGCGTTCAGCACACGTGCAGCTTGATGATGATCTCCACCGTCTTAATCCAGCAAGAGGAAGTGGAGAGGGAGAAGAGTTCACCGGCAGCGTGACGGCGCTCCAGTGAGGGTGGTGGAGCAATTCCGGCAGGGCTTCGCCTAAGCACTGCGGAAATCCGATCTAGAGGAGCACCGGTGGAACGGGTAGCACGTGGCCATAAAATCAGGTGCAAAACACCCAATACCTCCAGTATATATAAGAGGGAGGGAGGAGGAGGGCTGGCGCACAAGGCATCCCTGCCTTTCCTCTTGCGCAAGGAGGAGAGCAGGAATCCTCCTCCAATCCTATTAGGACTAGGATTCCTCCTTTCCTACTTGGAATCTCTTTCCACCTTGGGCTTTTTTCTCTCTTTCCCAAGTCCAGCTGCATGGGCCTCTTAGAGGACTTCCACCAGCCCACTAAGGGCTGGTTTCCACCCTCCCACAGCCCATGTAGCCTCTTGGGTCTAAATACCTCTCCCGATGGTCCCCCGGTACACTCCCGGCACTCCCGGTACACTACCGATGAGCCCAAAACTTTTCCGGTGACCAAAATAGGACTTCCTATATATGAATCTTTACCTCCGGACCATTCTGGAGCACCTCATGACGTCCGGGATCTCATCCGAGACTCCGAACAATGTTCGGTCACCACCATACATAACTCTATACTACCGAAACGTCACCAAACCTTAAGTGTGCAGACCCTGCGGGTTCGAGAACTATGTAGACATGACCGAGACACCTCTACGGTCAATAACCAATGGTGGGACCTGGATGTCCACATTGGTTCCTACATATTCTACGAAGATATTTATCGGTCGAACCTCTATGTCAAGGATTCAGTTAATCCCGTATGATGTTCCCTTTGTTCTTCGGTATGTTACTTGCCCGAGATTCGATCGTCGGTATCTCCATACCTAGTTCAACCTCGTTACCGGCAAGTCTCTTTACTCGTTCCGTAATACAAGATCCCATGACTAACACTTAGTCACATTGTTTGCAAGGCTTATTGTGATGTTGTATTACCGAGTGGGCCTTGAGATACCTCTCCGTCACACAGAGTAACAAATCCTAGTCTTGATCCATGCCAACTCAACAGACACCCTCGGAGACACCTGTAGAGCACCTTTATAGTCACCCAGTTACGTTGCGATGTTTGATACACACAAGGTACTCCTCCGATGTTAGTGAGTTGCATGATCTCATGGTCATAGGAACACTTACTTTGACATGCAGAAAACAGTAGCAATAAACTGACACGATCATATGCTACGTTTGTAGTTTGGGTCTGGTCCATCACACCATTATCCTAATGATGTGATCCCGTTTATCAAATGACATCACATGTCAATGGCTAGGAAACCTTGACCATCTTTGATCAACGAGCTAGTTCACTAGAGGCATACTAGGGACAGAGTGTTGTCTATTTACCCACACATGCAATGTGTTTCCATTCAATACAATTATAGCATGGATAATAAACGATTATCATGAACAAGGAAATATGATAATAACTAATTTATTATTGCCTCTAGGGCATATTTCCAACACATGTAGCCTCTTGGGTCGAAATACCCCTCCCGATGGTCCCTCGGTACACTACAGGCACTCCCGGTACACTACCGATGAGCCCGAAACTTTTCCGGCGACCAAAACAGGACTTCCTATATATTAATATTTACCTCCGGACCATTACGGAGATCCTCGTGACATCCTGGATCTCATCTGGGACTCCAAACAACCTTCGGTTACCACCATGCATAACTCTATACTACCGAAACGTCACCAAACCTTAAGTGTGCAGACCTTGCGGGTTCGAGAACTATGTAGACATGACCGAGACACCTCTATGGTCAATAACCAATAGTGGGACCTGGATGCCCATATTGGTTCCTACTTATTCTACAAAGATCTTTATTAGTCGAACCTCTATGTCAAGGATTCAGTTAATCCCGTATGATGTTCCCTTTGTTTTTCGGTATGTTACTTGCCCGAGATTTGATCGTTGGTATCTGTATACCTAGTTCAACCTTGTTACCAGCAAGTCTCTTTACTCATTCTGTAATACAAGATCCCGTGACTAACACTTAGCCACATTGCTTGCAAGGCTTTATTGTGATGTTGTATTACCGAGTGGGCCCTGAGATACCTTTCCGTCACACGGAGTAATAAATCCCAGTCTTGATCCATGCCAAGTCAACAGACACCCTCGGAGATACCTGTAATGCACCTTTATAGCCACCCAGTTATGTTGCGACGATTGATACACACAAGGCACTCCTCTGGTGTCCGTGAGTTGCATGATCTCATGGTCATAGGAACATATACTTGACATGCAGAAAACAGTAGCAATAAACTGACACAATCATATGCTACGTTTGTAGTTTGGGTCTTGTCCATCACATCATTCTTCTAATGATGTGATCCCATTATCAAATGACATCACATGTCAATGGCCAGGAAACCTTGACCATCTTTGATTAGCGAGCTAGTTCACTAGAGGCATACTAGGGACCCGGTGTTTTCTATTTACCCACACATGTAAAGTGTTTCCAATCAATACAAGTATAGTATGGATAATAAACAATTATCATGAACAAGGAAATATAATAATAAACACTTTATTTATTACCTCTAGGGCATATTTCCAACACTATGGAGATGCCCATTAATAGATATCAATGTGAGTGAGTAGGGATTGCCATGCAATGGATGCACTAAAGCCATAAGTGTATGAAAGCTCAAAAAGGAACTAAGTGGACGTGCATCAAGAAGAAAAATTCCACTAGTTATATGAAAGTGACAAAATAGGAGACTCTCTATCGTGAAGATCATGGTGCTACTTTGACGCAGAAGTGTGGAAAAAGATAGTAGCAATGTCCCTTCTCTCTTTTCTATTTTTTGGTGGGCCTCTAAGGGCTCTTTTATTATATTTTTTTATTTGGGCTTCACTGGCCTCTTTAATTTTTCCATAAAGTCCGGAATCTCATCCCCACTTGTGAGGGAATCATAGCTTCTATCATCGTTTCCTCACATGGACATGCTCTAATAATGATAATCGTCACCCTTTTATTTACTTACAACTCAAAAAAAATTACAATTCGATACCTATGACAAAATATGACTCTATATGCAATATGTAAGTGATGGTCCAAGTCATAAAAGGAAACGTTGAAAGTTGCATGGCAATATATCTCGGAATGGCTATGGAAATGCCATAATAGGTAGGTAAGGTGGATGTTTTGAGGAAAGGTATATGGTGGCTGTTTTTAGGAAGGTATATGGTGGCTGTTTTGAGGAAGGTATATGGTGGCTGTTTTGAGGAAGGTGTTTGTTGTACCGACGAAAGTTGCGCGATACTAGAGAGGCTAGCAAAGGTGGATGGGTGAGAGTGCGTATAATCCGTGGACTCAACATTATTCATAAATAACTCACATACTTATTGCAAAAGCCTATTAGTCATTGAAGCAAAGTATTAAACGCGTGCTCCTAGGGGAGAGGTTGGTAGGATTTAACCATCGCGCGCTCCCGACCCTCACACAAAGGTCGACAATCTATAAACAAGTCATGCTCCGACTTCCTTACAGAATCGCTCACCATACGTGCATGCTACGAGAATCACAAACCTTTACGCAAGTATTTTTACCAAATCACATTTACTTCCTTATATGACTCTTAACATTACCATCTTTATATCTCAAAACTTTGTGCAAGGAATCAAACTTACCATAAATACTCCATGCACTTAATATGGAAGTTTTTATTATATCCCTCTTGGATGCCTATCATATTAGGACTAAATTCATAACCTAGACCAATTACTATGCTGTTTAGAGACTCTCAAAATAATATAAGTGAGGTACGAGAGTTCAAGTATTTCTATAAAACGCAAACACCACCGAGCTCTAAAATATATAAGTAAAGCACATAGAGCAAAATTGCCTAACTCAAAAGATATAAGTGAAGCACCTAGAGTATTCTAAAAAATTCACGATTCAGCGTGCCTCTCTCAAAAGATGTGTGCAGCAAGGATGATTGTGGCAAACCAACAAGCAAAGACTCATATCATACAAGACGCTCCAAGCAAAACACATATCATGTGGTGAATGAAAATATAGCCTCAAGTAAATTTACCGATGGATTGAAGACGAAAGAGGGGATGCTTTCCGGGGCATACCCAACCTTAGGCTTTTTGGCATCCTTGAATATGACTTGGGGTGCCTTGGGCATCCCCAAGCTTAATCTCTTGCCAGTCCTTATTCCACAATCCATCAAATCTTTACCCAAAACTTGAAAACTTCACAACAGAAAACTTAATAGAAAACTCGTGAGATTCATTAGTATAAGAAAATAAATCAGCACTTTAGGTACTATTGTGAACTCATTATTTATTTATATTGGTGTTATACCTACTGTAATCTAACTTCTCCATGGTTCATACCCCATGATAGAACCCAAAGATCCACCAAAATAGGCAAACAACTCAAAGAAAATAAAATCTATCAAAAACAAAACAGTCTGTAGCAATCTGAAAACTTCGCATACTTTTGTAACTCAAAAAATTCTGAAACATTAGTAAAACCTGGGAAATTCATATTCAATCTTTTTTAAGAATTTCAGACTCATTTGACACTCTGAAAAATTTAGAAAATTCCTGGACTGAGCGCAAAAGTTTCTGTTTTTTAGCAAGAGCAAATCAACAACTACCATAGATCACCCCAAAGGTTTTACTTGGCTCAAAAACTAATTAAAAATCAAAAACACAATTAAAAATAGAAGCAAAAAACAGAACATAAAAATAAATTGGGTTGCCTCCCAACAAGCGCTATTGTTTAACGCCCCTAGCTAGGCATGATGATTTCAATGATGCTCACATAAAAAGTAGTAATTGAAACATGCAAGAGAGCATCATGAATCTCATGAAAATAACATTTAAGTCTAACCCACTGCCTATGTGTCAGTGTACTACAGTATGGGCTTTTCAGTACCCCGTACTTGTGCACGGACAGTTGTAGCCATACCAGCGGCAAGGCCTTCTAGGGAACAACTCAAAGCAAATACAGTAACATCAAGAAGGTATTCAAGTCAACATACTGAAGACCGAATGCTGGGCCCCCAGCAATATCTTGTCGGGATAGACTACGTGGCCTCGCCAAGGCGAAGCCCTAGCAAGACTCCGCCAGAGCAGAGGCCAGGCGTCGCCCCACCTGGGCACATGTCGAGGCGCCGGCGATGGAGGGGCTCAGCGGTGCCGATGGGACGGGGTCCTGTCCCGTCCCGTGGACGATCAGAGGCACCAGACGGGGCATTAAACGCGTCTGTCTTACATCGTCAGAGTTAGGTATGATAGCACTGTAGCTCTGTACACCTCGTGTACGCACTGTACGCCATTGTTGGTGACCCCTTCGAGAGTATAAAAGAAGGCCCAGGCCATTACGGTAGAGGACTTTTGGACTTTCGGACTCCTGGTCTTTTGGAGCTCCTTTAGCCCATTCTGCATGAGCTGCGACTGTGTACTATAGCGCTCCCAGAACTTGAGCTAGAACTCATCAAATACAACCAAGTAGGAGTAGGGTTTTACGCATCTTTGCAGCCCGAACTTGGGTAAAATCCCACGTGCTAGTCATCAGATCTGCTCTTTGCACACACCCATCTCCCTGCCGAACCGTAAAGGGATCCTCCCGATCCCATAGGTGTTTGTCCCCCACGACACTATGCATAGGGATTTTGTGAGAAAACAATTGATGGGAGCAAGAATCAACTACCATAGGAAGGCAAAACAAGCATAACTTCAAAACTTTGAACACATAGAGAGGAAACTTGATATTATTGCAATTCCTACAAGCATATGTTCCTCCCTCATAATAATTTTCGGTAGCATCATGAAGGAATTTCACAATATAACTATCAAATAAAGCATTATTTCCATCATCAATTATAGCATACGTGTCATCATCAAAACTGGGGAACAAAGAATATCATATTCATCAAGCATAGCATCCCCAAGCTTGTGGTTTTGCATATCATTAGCATCATGATATTAAGAGAATTCATACTAACGACATGGAAATCATGCTTTTCATTCAAGGAACTATCATGAATCTCCTTACAAATTTCTTCTTTCAACACTTCATCAAAAATTTCAGATTCATGATTTTCAAACAAAACTTCATAGAGATAATCAAGTGCACTCAACTCACTAGCAATTGGTTCATCATAATTTGGTATTTTGAAAAGATTAGCAAGTGGATGAGGATACATATCAATAGATTTTTAGCAAGCGAAGATGCAAGCAAATATAAGGCACATGGCAACACAAGCAAACATAGCAACGAAAAGGCAAACGGAAGAAGGGCGAATAAAAAGGCAAATCTTTTTGGTATTTTCTAAAAATCATTTTAGAAGTGGGCGAGAGGAAAACGAGAGGCAACTGGAAAATAAAGTAAATGCAAGAGATGAGTTTATGATGGGTACTTGGTAGGCTTGATGCGTATCCTCCCCCGCAACGGTGCCAGAAATCCTTCTTGCTACCTCTTGAGCGTGCGTCAGTTTTCCCTTGAAGAGGAAAGGGTGATGCAGTGAAGTAGATAAGTATTTCCCTCAGTTGTTGAGAACCAAGGTATCAATCCAATAGGAGAAAACAACAAGCCACCAATGGATGCACCTACACAAATAATCAAACTCTTGCACCCAATGCTATAAAGGGGTTGTCAATCCCTTCATGAATATTTACAAGGATTAGATCCGATAGAGATAGATGTAAACGAGAACATGAAGTAAAAGGTAAATAAATTGCAGCAAAGTATTTTTGGTATTTTTGATTTCTAGATGTGAAAGTATTATATGGAAAGTAGACCCAGGGGCCATGGCTTTCACTAGAGGCTTCTCTCTCGAAGGAAAATATCATGGTGGGTAAACAAATTACTGTCAAGCAATTGATAGAAAGTGAATAATCATGTAGTTATACAAGGCAAGGATATGCATATAGGCATCATGTCCGTATCAAGTAGATCGAAACGATTCTGCATCTACTACTATTACTCCACACATCGACCAACTCCTGCCTGCATCTAGAGTATTAAGTTCATGAAGAACAGAGTAACGCATTAAGAAAGATGACATGATGTAGAGGGATAAACTCAAGCAATATGATGAAAACCCCATCTTGTTACCCTTGATGGCAATAATACAATACATGCCTCGCTAAACCTACTATGTCACCGGGTGAGCACACAACAAGATTGAACCCAAATCCAAGCACTTCTCCCATTGCAAGAATTACCAATATGGTTGGCCAAACCAAACCAATAACTTGAAGAGACTTGCAAGGATA
This sequence comes from Hordeum marinum, assembly GCA_022496015.1. NCBI lineage: Eukaryota > Viridiplantae > Streptophyta > Magnoliopsida > Poales > Poaceae > Hordeum > Hordeum marinum. The sequence goes on from CM039672.1 coordinate 221,807,779, forward strand.
TGAAATCATGCATATAAGAATTTAGAGGAGATTCAAATAATATTCATGAATAGTCTAAACATAAACTCACAATTCATCGGATCTTGACAAACACGCCACAAAACAGGAGTACATCGGATAGATCTCCATGAAGATCATGAAGAACATGGTATTGAAGATCAAAGAGAGAGAAGAAGCCATCTAGCTACTAGCTATGGACCCATAGGTCTGTGGTGGACTACTCATGCATCATCGGAGGGGCAATGGAGTTGATGTAGATGCCCTCCGTGATCGAAAACCCCACCGGCAGATTACCGGAAAAGGCTCCAAGATTGGATCTCATGGGAACAAAGGCTTCTGGCGGTGGAAAAGTATTTGCGTGGCTCTTTTTGATGTTGGGGGAATATTTGGGAATTTATAGGCCAAATATTAGGGTTAGGATACCCGCCGAGAGACGGCAAGCCTGCTAGGCGTGGCCAAGGGGGCGCCTAGCAGGCTTGTGACTCCATGGCAGGTTGCCTGCCATGCACTTCAAGCCTAGGTGATTTGTTTCCTTCCAGAAAATTCCTTCCGAAGGTTTTATTCCATTTGTACTCCGTTTAATATTCCATATCTGCAAAACTCAACAACAAGGGAAAAACATAAATTGGCACTAGAATCTCGATTAATAGGTTAGTCCCAAAAATAATATAAAATAGCATATTAATGCATATAAAACATCCAAAACAGATAATATAATAGCATGCCATCATAATAAATTATAGATACGCTGGAGATGTATCAAGGTCTAAGCCGTAGAGATCGTGGCCCCAAAGTACAACCCATGGTTGGCGTACCCGATCACCTTCGATCAACGTGACCAGCCGACCAATATCCGTCATGAGGGTTCATCCGCCCTCGTCCTAGACCCCATCATAGATGGGTATGACCTCAGTAAAGTCCTAATGGACAAAGGAAGTAGACTTAATCTAATTTACTCAGATACGGTGAAAAATATGGGTATAGATCCGTCAAGGATCAAACCCAGCAACACTACCTTTAAAGGAGTGATCCCCGACGTCGAAGCCCAGTGCATGGGCTCTGTAAGCCTGGAAGTAGTGTTTGGTTCGCCCAATAACTTTTGAAGCAAAGACTTGATCTTCGACATTGTAACTTTCCCGCGGCTATCATAGTATGCGACATAGCTGCGATTGTGTTTCCAGCTAGCCTGGTCAAGAACCTCACGGGAGAAAGCCAAAAACTGACTGTCATAGTATGCGAGAACCGGTCTACGAATCCGTGCTTAAGTGTTATAATATAAACTTTGTTAGAGGTTCTTCCGTATCATACGATGGGTTTGGTATTCGTACAAACCATGTGATGCCGGCTTTAGCCGTGGTTCATCCGAACATCACAAACCACTGGGGGCTAGTCATCAGCCCCCGCATTCCTTTTTCGTGCTCCTACGGCTAAGTGAAAGCAATAAAGCATTATGGTCTGATTGCCTTGTCCACCCCACATTGCCGCCTTCGGGTACCAATAGCTCAGCTAAGGGTCACAGTGCGGAGGTAGAGACACACCGCGTAGTATCTACATGGGGGCTTAAGCCGACGACTCGTAACTTTTAGTTTAAATGGCCACACAGGAGTTATAGAGAGAGCAAAACATAAAAGACATGATAAACCATGCATCATAATCATAAAAGTGTTCAAACGTCTCCAGACATATTACAACACATTTATTCATAAATGTTATCTTTTGAGCACTGAGCCTCTATTGCCCGAGCACCCTCCATCACTATGGAGAAGTATCACTCAGGGCACCTATGCTCCTTTCTAGGGGGCGAAGGAGCGGTAGCTATCTTCGTCAGATCAAGCCCCGACCAATGAACCTTGGCCCTGGCAAAGGCCATCTGAGCTCCCTCGATGCAGGAAGAACGCCTTAGCGCGTCAATCCGAGGCGAGGCATTGCTCAGTTTCCGCACCTGGCTGAAGTAACTGCCCGGCAATGGCTCATCGGGCCACAGCCGGATGGAGAGATCCTTCATGGCCGGTTCTGCCATCCCGTGTAGCTCCATCAGTTGCTTCATTTGCTCGATGAGAAGAGGAGAGCGCTTGGGGGCTTCAAACTGCACCCAAAATAGCCGAGCCTCATCTCCTTCTCGGAAAGCGTAGAACTGGTTTGCATCTGCCATGCTCTTTGACAGGTCCGAACAGACGCCTGAGGAACGCCACACCTGGGTGAGCAATGCGAACTTGCTATCAGCGAAGGCACACTACAGTAAATACGACTTACCATCTGTAACAGACTTGACTTGGCGGACCTGTTCTTCAAAGAACCGCCTATCCACCCGCTCCTTTTGGAGATCGAATTTTAGAGTGGATAGCTCGATGGCTTGCTCCTTGCCCTTCTTCTCAAGGCCCTCGCACTTTAGGCTGGCGTCCTTGAGCTCCTGCCGAACCTCCTCCACCTGAGCCTCATGCTTGGCACTTGTGGTTTTCAAGGCCGAAAGCACGACAACCGCTTGTTCGGCCGCTGCCTTCTCGTCCTGGATTCTTGCTTCATCTTCTGCAGCTCGGCCTTGAGCTTCTCAATTTCCTTCGCCGAGGCTGTGTAAGCAATAAACATATAACCATACTGAATCGACCGTGCGGATTACTAATGATGAAAAATTCGGATATTATAATCTGGCTTACCTTGTGCCTCGTCGAACCTCTTGTTTAGAGAGTCAAGCTCAACTTCGGAGCTCTTGAGCTTCCGATTTAGCTCGTCAAGCTTGGCGGAATTAATGGCAGCCACTGAAGACGAGGCCTACGAACAACAAATCATTATCAGTTTATATGGGTTCCGACCTCCAAACTGTCAAGACCATGACCCTATGTTCGGTCCTCTTAAGGACTTTTAGAATGTTACAGGATGAGTAATGTCTAACACATTGTTTGTTCATTTCTTTGTATTTGACCCCCGGGTGAATTTTTTCACAATTCATCCAGAGCTCGTGGTCTGCTACATATAACGATAACACAAACCTAATAAATTAAAATTTCAAGAAAAAATTACGTGGCTTACCTGGAAGCCCGTCAGGAGACTGTTGAAGGCCTCCTTCAGTCCGCTATCAACAGACTAAATGCTTTGCAAAACCACACCCATAAGGGTGCGGTGATCCTCAGAGATGGAGGCACTTGATAGAGCCTCCTCCATGACCGGCCACCTAGTCATCGGTGGTGCCGGTTGTGATCGGTTAGCCCGATATCCCATCGGGGATCGAACCGGTGGCTCCGGAAGCGTGGTGCGCTCCCGAGATGACCTTGGAGGAGACTAGACATCCCTTCGTCTGGTCTCCTTAGTGTCCGGGAGGGGCTCTTCCTCTTGTTCTTTGGTGGCCGAGGTGTTAACCTCGACCATGATATCGTCACCCCATCGCTGGTGTTCGGCTCCAAAGGAGCCGGGTGGGATGACTCTTGCGTGACATCCTTTGCGGCGCCCGGAGGTGTGGGATGCAACGCGTCCCACTGTCCGCTAGCTCGGCGAGTGGGGTCTGCCCATCCAATACTTGGTCGGTGGGGAGAACACGTTGTGGGCTTCAGATCAAAAGGCACTCACACGTTAATAATATTTAACACTTGGCATAAATAGCTCAGGGAGTCTTCAAATTCTTACCTTCGAGTTGGGGGCTTGATGCTTAGGTTCCTTTGAGGAACCTTCTCGAAGTCTTTGGACTCGATATCCGAGTCCGAACTATCGTCGGACAGGACCAACATCGCCTGGTGAGCCCTTTTTGGAGCAGGAGGAGGTACCTCCTCCGCGGTGTCTGATGACATCGCCCTCTTTCTTGGGCGGGGGGAATCCTCCTCCTCCTTGTCCTCATGCTCTTTCTCATGATTAGAGGAGGCATGGGTTTCCTCGGATGCAGCGTCCGGCTGGTCCTTTATGCGGAGGCCTCCTCGGCCCTTCTTCTTCTCTTTCTTCTCTGGTGCCTTGTAAGGCGCCACGACGAGCATCTCCAACAACAGCTTTGACCTGGGGTCTTCGGGCTGTGGTGCCGGGCAGTTGATGTCTGTGGCTTTGCTCAACCATTTCTGTAGAGATGAGGGGAAAGGTGTTTAGATTTTGTGTCGGAAAATAGAGCCGATCAATTGAAATTACGCTATACCTGGGTCGGAGGGTTATCAGCGCGTAGGCCCCGATCCTCCTCTTCGGCTAGCCAGCTCTTCTGATCCTTGAACAACGCCTTCCACAGCTTCTCCGGAGCGGTGCGGAAGAGTAAACAAATGGTAGGCTCATCGTCAGGCTGATATGCCCACAGAGGGAGGTCCGATGCTTGCAGGAAAGGATGCGACGCCGATGCATGATCTGGACCATGTTAACCAGCTCATTCTTGGACTTGATCATCGAGCCGTTACGCTTCGATAGCTTATCCACCTCTGTATCCGACCCCTAGCCGAGGCCCTTTGGGAGCCATGAGGTCAATCTTGTGGGGGTCCGGATCTGAACTCGGCCGGAGCGATCCGACCTTCTTCTCTTGGATCGGCGATATAAAACCACTCCTTCTGCCAGATCTTGATGATGTCAATGAAGGTGTCGGTCGGCCATCCAACGTATGGAGCTTGCTGATGACTGCCCCTCCGCAGTCCGTGTGCTCGCTCCCAACGGTCTTCGGCTTGACATTGAAGACCTTGAGCCACATGCCGAAGTGCAGTTCGACCCACAAAAAGGCCTCGTAGATGATGATAAATGCCGATATGTGCATAAAAGAGTTCGGGGGGAGGTTGTGGAAGTCTAGCCCATAGAAGAACATGAGCCCTCGGAAGAAGTGGTGGAGTGGAAAGCTTAGTCCCTGGATGAAGTGGGGGACAAATACCACCCTCTCGCCTGGCTAGGGGGTGGGAACCACCCGGTTCTTCTCTAGAGCATGGTGGTAGATGTTGGCGGGGAGGTAACCAACATCCTTTAGGTCCCGGATGTCTTGGTCAGTGACCGTGGAGACCTCCCAATTGCCGTTGGAGCCCGAATCGCCATGGCTGAAGCTCAGAGGATAAGTTGAGGAAGAACTGGATCTAGGTTCTCGGAGCTTAGAAAGATTGAGGAAGTAGAGGGTGCGAATGGGGAGAGTGAATAGGCCTGAGGGTTTTTCCCTTTTATGAGGCATGACGATAAGTAACCTCCCTTTACTGCGCCACAAATCCCTCCGCTTCCCGAGACGTGCATGCCATTATACGTGCGTGAAGAAACTTGATATGATTAATGATGCCCCATATAAAATGGAGCACGATTTATGCATTGAAATCGTGTTGAGATAAAAATGGCCTCGAACCACAAATCGAGTTTTCATAACTAGTTCATTTGTCATGGTGGGCCGCGACCATTCATCAAAAAAGTTGTCAGAATACACTGTTTACACTTTCACGTTTGGCCTTTGGGACTAAGCAAACTCACGGTGTTCGGACGATCATATGATCAGAAACGTTCCGCGTCATCGGAAGCCGAACTAATCTTAGCCGGTCATTAAATGGGAAGAAGAACTCACCCCGCAAGCTGAAGACTCTAGTTACGTGGAGAAGCTGAAGCCAAGACCTTGGCGTTGGGGGCTAGTTCGGGGGATACTAAGGGAGTCCTGGACTAAGTGGTCCTCAAGTCGTTGGCCTATCTCTTAATAGCCCGGCTTGGTGGCCCCATCTATGATTGTTGCAGAAAGAGCCAGATACATTGAGAGCCCACATTCTAGAAGGAAGCCCCGAAGGCGCGTCATGCACTCCAAGTCAAGATCAGGAAATCGACATCTCCATCCTCGGCAGGAAACCTACCATGTGTAAACCCTAGTACCCCCCCGGTTCCTATATAAACCGGGAGGGTTTTAGACTATAGGGCAGAGAAAATCGTCTAGGGTTTTAGATAGTCAATCTTGAGGTAGATCAACTCTCTAACCTTCATATCATCAATACAATCAAGCATGACGTAGGGTTTCACCTCGATAGGAGGGCCCGATACTGGGTAAACATCGTCTCCTTCGTCCCTTGTTACCATCGATCCTAGTCTCACAGCTCGAGACCCCCTACCCGATGTCCACCGGTTTTGACACAGGCAATGAAGTTTGTGTGTATTATGAAGTCCCCTGCTTGTTTGTGAGAGGTTCGTTCAACTGTACAGTGTCATTCTTTTTGTTCCAATTTTATGAAGATCCTTTTGTTTTGAAATTTTCCAGGGACGAGAATTGTAATCTAATGCACTTGCATGCAACTCACTGTGAAATTTCTGTATCGTTTTGCCTGTATGACTTCTTTGTAGTTTGGGCATTGCATTCATGCAATTTTGTTGTGGCGAGCATGCAGTATGATGCGTGGGCGAAGGAAGTTCTTTGTGGTCAATTTGTAAGAAACACTGATGCAGTACACTTGCCTCGTCTCAGCAGTCAGGATGCATTCATAAAAAAAATAGAAGAAAAATGAAAAATAATACTTCATTTTACTAACCTCAACAATGCAAACTTAAAAAAGCATTTTGCAAAAAATACAGTACACTAGCCTCGACAATTCAGTTTGAACGTATTTATGAAATAGTAGTTTGAAAATGACAATATGTCCATTTGGATTTGTGTAGCGGTTCACTTTCCCTTTCATGTGCACTGCACTTATCTCACGAGGTCCCATATGTTTCGTGTTTTATATAAAAGTTACGACAAAACAAAACATATCATGTAGTGCACTTGTCCGTCGGATGCAGTGTGGTCTTCAGACCGAAGTAGTACATGTTTTTGTCTAAAGTGGTTCATGAGTCAATTTTGGTGTCATGAAAAATATAGTGTCTGAGTTTAGGGAATTTGATGAGGAGAAGTTGCCTATCAGCTAGATCTACCTTCCGAGCTATCAGATGTGCACAACGTCTTTCAGGTGTCACAACTCCGAAAGTCTGTCCAAGTTCCCAACCGCCCGACCTCTACAAGGACATCGACCATCGAGCCATCGATCTTCAGCCAGACCTCACTTATCATGAGAGGCCAGTTCACATTTTGGATGAAGCCAAGCGTTGCACCCGAAGCCGCAGCATCAAGTACTTCATGGTCCAATGGAGCAACCACTCTGAAGCTGAAGCAACCTGGGAGCGTGAAGACTATCTTAGATCTGAGTTCCCTTATCTTTTTGGCGCTTAGCCTAGGAATCTCGGGGACGAGATTCTTGTAATGGGGGTAGGTTTGTCACACCTTGCGTTTGTATCACCTTGTTATGCTTGGATTTACAAATTATTGAACCAATTAAAACTTCTTCAATGCTTGAGCTTGCTTGAATTATTGCTTGCTTGCTTGATGATTGTTGTGTATGGCACTCTTAGATTCTATCCCTCTTCATATTTATCTTCCTTGACTCAAACCTCTTGGCCAATGATCATGCCATGTGAATAGTGCCCAAAACTATTTTTATCAAATTTATTTTTGACCAAAAAGGATTTATTCAAACTAGGTTTTCAAAAATCCCTGAGTTGAGATTTGCATTGCAAGTCCTCAAATTGGGCGGGTCCTTTTTCCCCAAAGGCTTTACTTCAACCCTACTATATATATTACTTCCCAAAACCACCAAATATTAATTTTAAAGATTATTTTTATATTTATCTAAAGGCATTTTCTTAACACCAGGAATGGTTTTTCATAGGGAAAAATTATTTAAATGTTTCAAAATATTTGAGAAAATTTAGGGAAACTCAGTGGACATATATTTTCCACATATATGAGTTTCAACACATGGTCACGTTCAAATCATGGGCAAAACCCCTCAAAACCCTTTCTGTCCAAATCAAAATTTTGAAATATTTCTATAAGAAATATTCTCAATAAATTTCAGGGAAATGCCAGCAAGTCAACACTATCATAGGTGATGATCTTGCAAAGATTCATCTCAATCCAAGTTGATTTGGTTCATCAAACTATTCCAAAACCTTCCCTGCCTAGATCCAAATTTGAATAACTTTACATTGTGAAGTTTCTCCCCTTGACCCCAAACTTTGTGGACATGTTCTAATAACCAAATAATGATGATACACTAAGTGGTGCATCAAGGGTATTAGCTTAACTTGACTAGATCTATAAAAACCTGATTCTGTTAGTTTCTAGGGTTCACAAAGTTTCTATTGTAAACTTGGCTCATTTGAGCTCAAACCTGGTGATCCACCTCATTTTTACCCACCATTTGATCCTGTTAAATGTCACAGTAAGTGGCTTAAATTTTCTTTCCCAAACATCCACCAAACACCTTCTGGTGAAATGGTAAAGTATTTGTTTTCACCACTTTAACTCTTTCCCTGGCCTCCTAATTTTTACCACAACTCCTCAGGGTTACCAGCTACCTCTAGTAAAAATCTTACACCCTTATCTCGATGATAGATGGGGTAAAACCCCCATTTTACCCACTATTTCACCATGGCAGAAGCATCTCTCCCTCTCCCCAAATCCAATTCTACTCTCCCTAGCTCCTCCTAGCAACTAGAGCATCTGCAGATCATCCACGAGCTAAGGGACATGCAGGGGCGCATCTAGAGCATGCAAGCATGCCATGGCATGCCAAAAGCATGCTCTGGAGCATGCTACAGTGCATGCCCGCACTGTAGCAGGAGCATCCCGAGGGGCCTCGACAGCCTTGGGATGGGGGAAGCTGTCCCCCGAGGTTCCCTCGACGTCCGCAACCCTCCAAAGTGTCCGCCCCCTCCTCCCTAGCTCTCTCTCACCCCTGGTCGCGCGTGCCCGACGTCGCCCGAGCCGACCAACACATGAGCTCACACGCGCGGGTGCTAGGGCCTACCTTTGCCCTCTCTCTCCCTCCGCTGGTCCTAGGCAACGCCTAGGAGCACCCCTGACCCATCTCCGCAAGCCCCTGTGTGTCATCGCTGGCACACACGTCCACGATGGACTGAGGGTTGGCTATTTAAGCCACCCCAAGACCTCTCATTCCCTTTGCTGGCCCTCCTTCTCCACCAGAGCGGCCCTGCATCACCAGCTCGTCCCCAGGCCCGTGCGCGAGATCAGCCGAAGCTCCACTGCGGTGGCACCACTGTCGATCTCTGGGTACATTCCCTCTCCGGCCCCCATTTCTACCCCATTGGGTTCCCCTCAGCACCCTGACCCGTTCCCCTCCTTTTCCCCCTCCGTTTGATGCACAGGGTGACCGGTGCGTCCTCCACCTGAGCTCCTTCGCCGTGGGTGCTCGCCACCGGCGTATCCGGCCACCTCTGGTGCTTCCTCCACCTCCAGGGGATCGGCGCCTCGACCCCGAGTCCATCCCCGCTCTCACCTGCCACCGCCATGCACCGCGTTGCCGCCGGTGAGCTCCTCCCCTTCCTGTCCTGAGGTGGGAGAAGGACCCGACAGGGGGTCCCACCTGTTGGTCTCTCACCTCCCCCTCCCGTGCTCTCTTCCTCCCCTCACGGTCGCCGACAACTGGGCCCCGCGCGTCAGGTTTGAACCTGGCCGTGCACGTGGCTGGCTGGCTGGCCAGCTGGGCCGGCCCAGCTGCTGGCCGCCTCTGGCCCAGGCACAGAGGCCTCCTCCTGTCCTTTTCTTTTTCTTTCCTGTGGGATTTTTCTAAAAATCCAATTCCAAATATTTTTCCACCTAAAATCTTAGAATATTCCAAAGAATTTAATAGTGTCATTTGTGAAAAATGTTGAAAACTTTTATGCACTGATTTAACTTATAACCTATTTTGGCACCTTTTTTCCTCTATTGAATAGTTTTCAAAAATATTTTTCATAGCAAACCTTAAGAAAATATTTTTATTATAGCTTTTAGTATTTATCAGAATATGGTAGCATTTTTAATAGTAGCTTGTGTGGTCTGTTTTGGGTTATGCTTATTTGTATCGCTATTTATCGCGACGATAGATTGCAATGTTGATGAGGGAGTTGGACCCGAAGACTTTGAAGACCCCGAAGACTTTGTTGAGCCAGGTAAGCAATCCTTTGACCATGTTAAGAAACTTTTTCATGCATGATATATAGAACATGTTGTGTCGATGATTGATCATGATGTGGTGTTCCCCCTTCGGAGGGATGCCTCCGATACTCTACCATTGACACTTGCATCATGCATGGCCCTACCACCTTATGAGGGTTATGCAGGTGGGTGTAGATAGGATGCTAGTAGATGCTACACAAGTGGGTTCGGGTTTATGCATGGTGATGGAAAGAAAGGATGATTTCAAAGACTTTTCAAAAAACCCGTCGGGTGCCACTAATGCCCGAGGGAGATGATGATGAGTTGGGTAACCACTTGAGGAAGAAGTGGTGTACCGGAGCAAGTGAGTGTGTGTGTGTTTTCGGAAACGGATTAGATTTAAGGTCTGCTGACCGTCCCAACCTCACATGCGCAACCACGATACCCCTTATGGGATGGGGCTCTGTTGATTACCTTGACGGGTACTGGCAAGGAGCCCGCATTACTAGTGGCGGGAGTTGTGTGGTCACTCTCGATATGGGGTCGTGTCGATGTGGATGATCATGCGCTGTCTTCACAGGCATCGGGCACACTGTTGGTCCTTGCATGGATGCTACGAGTGATGTACATCATGTGGGCTGGGTAGCAATCGAGTAGACTCTTTGCTTAGTATCGCCAGGGGAAAAGCATTGTTCGGGTGCTTATCTCGGGTATGTTATATACCGCGAGTCGTGGATGACATGGAAGTTCCCTGAGTCTTGTGGGTAAAGTGTGCAACCTTTGCAGAGTGTAAAACTATTCGAATAGCCGTGTCCACGGTCATGGACAGTTATGTGGATAAGAACGATTGGGGACAGTTGGCGCTAAGCACAACAATGGTCGGAGTTTCGAACTATGAAAGTCCTCAGCTTATCATAATCCTCACTTGTAGGCAATTTGCACTGGCAAAATCCAAACTCCTCAGTCAGATCAATTTCCTTAGAGACCAGAAGAACTTCATCTCTGTCTTTGAAAAATGTGTCTGAATTGTAAGAGATTTCCAAAGGCTTCACTCGAAGGATTGTATGGGTTGAGGATTTTGGAGTTGAGCATCAGTTGAAAATTGTCCTTAGTATTACCTCGACCCCCTTTAACAGTACAGTGTTTCCTATGACTCAAATAAAGGAAATGAAACTACGAAAAAAAAAGTATTCACGCTTCATATTCCTCATTCATATCTTCAAGGTTACACCAAAATTCTTCATTTTCAAAGTCTTCACAAAGTCTTCACCAAAGTCTTCAGAAAGTCTTTAGCAAAGTCTTCACTTGAAGACATTCATTTTTAGGGGTCGATAATCTCCGAATATATCAAACTCCTCATCGACTTATAGAGCCTGTGTACACTCACAAACACATTAGTGCCTTAACCTATAAGTCTTCAATACACCAAAATCACTAAGGGGCACTAGATGAATTAACAATCTCCCCCTTTTTGGTGATTGATGACAAATAGGTTAAGTTTTCAACGAGGATAAACATATGAAGTGAAAGTACAGATTTTGAGGAATTTCATTGCAAGATATAAAAGATTTCCCCCTGAAGATGTGCATTTTTGAGGAATTTTCTTTGGGCTGCAAATGCACATGGCAGGTTCAAAACATGGAGAACTCCCCCTATATCTTGTAATTCATACACGCATTTGAATATATCAAATGAAGAATTTGAAATGCGTGAGGAAAATGGTGTCTGACAAAATTCAGCATGCATGCATTAAGGTATTTGAGGAAATAAACATGCGAGGAAATAGTTCAAAAGTGTCATACCACCATCGGACTTAAGTTTACGACTCAATAACCAAAAACTTCAGAAGAGCGAGAGTTGCAACTTAAACAAAAATAGCCCATATATGTAGACCCGCTTGAAGACTAACTCAAATTTCTCCCCCTTTTTCATTGAGGACCAAAAGGGAAAAAATGATTACTAACGCCCCATGAGGAATTTCATTTTGTTGGTGAAGAAGGAGCGCCAGCGTTGTCGGGGTCGATTGTTGTTGCAGGTCCAGCAGCAGTATCATCAATGTCTTCATCTTTATCGCGCTCGCGAGATGAAGAATAGGAACTGGTGACCATGAAAGGAACCTGGACTTTCTTGAACTTCTTCTGAGGACATCGAGCAAAGTCTGGATATTCTTCAAAGTTTAGCTCATCCAATTCTTCTGAAGACATGATGTGATTTAGCACAGCCCAAGAGCGCTTGAGGTTTTCATGAGCATAGTAGTGGTTCCTCTTGATAGTGTTCTGCGTCACAGTCATATTCTGCACAATATACCTAAGTTGACGCTTGACCCACTTGTGATTTCGATCGACCTTCTGATGAAGACTTAAGAGAAGCTCAGGATCAGTCATCACACGAGGAGCAGTTGCATGAGGCTTTTGTGCAGAGGTTTTGGCAGAGGAGTCCTGTGTTGCCGAGTCATCATTGGTGGAGTAGGATGCTGCTTGACGAAACTGACCATCCAATGGACGAGTGCCTTGATCAATGACATCCTTGCCTTTTCCTTCATCAATTGTGCTTTTGAGGACTTCAATTAGGGGTAGAAAAATGAAATGATTTTGGAAGTCAGCCTCAAAGTGCATTCAAGACTTTGTTCTGAGGAAATGCATAATCCAGGGAGCAAATGGCTTCAACTCAAATGGTGACATAGCAGCATCGGCCAGAGTCCTCATGCAGTATCATGAAAATTGATGGGAATCCCATGAATGATGTTGAAAAGCATATTATTCATGATTCCTTCAACTTCTTCTTCTTTAGAGTTGTGCCCCTTCTGAGGACATAGGGTGTGAGTGAGGATGCGATAGACTGTTCTTGGTACATACAGCAAATCCTTCACAAGAAAGGTTGTCCTTTGAGGCTTTCCAGGCACTAATTTCTTTCACATCACATTCATCATCTGATTTGGCAGTGGTGGATCATTAAACAGGCAGCGGGCTTCATCGGAAGGAATTGGAACTGGGACTGACTGAAGCAATTCAGAAGAGCTTGCAGTGAAATAAGTTGTTCCGGTCATCCAGTCCAAGACCCAGGAGTTGATGTCTGAGGAATTTCCAGTAATGTATAGAGTGGCATAGAATTGAAGAATCAACTCCTTGTTCCAGTCACAGACATCTACGCAGAAGGGAAGAAGCCCAGCATCATGAAGAACTTGGAGTACCAGCGTGAATGATGGAATTGACTCCATGTCCACATGAGGAATGTTGTGGTGCTTGAAGATTTTCTTCTTGTCACATAGAACAGATGCATAGTAGTTCATTTGAGTAGGAGTCTAGAACCTTGTGCGACAAGTCCGAGCAGAATCATATGGATTTGGTCCTGTGAAGAACATGTGTTTATTGAAGAAATTTGTCCTGAGGAATTTGGGGCGGACCGAACCTTTGAATGGCATTCTTTGCTTAGGTTGAAGATTTGGTCGATTTCTCCCTTTGATCTCTGTTGGCATGGGAGGAACTACAGACTGAGTGATTTGTAAAATAGGTTCCTCAGTAGTGGCCGGAGCATCAATTCCCTCAGCTGTTGCAGCTGGAATTTCTCCAGGGTCTGGAAGATACAGGTGTTCAGATTCTTCAGGTATTTCCTCAGTTTGTGCAGGTGACCGAGGAAGCAGCATCAGAGGAGTTTCCACAGGTGAGTTGGGGTGTGCAGATTCCAAATATTCATCATTGATGACAGGAGTAGTGTCACCAATGTCAACTTCTTCATCAATTTCTTCAGCGCCAGCAGTTAGGAGAAGCTGGGGCGATGATACCTTGGGAGTTGATGCAGTGTCATCAATGACAATTTCCTCATCAAGAGGCTCTGAGGAAGTAGCCGAATGATTTTCTTCTTCGTGAGGAATGTCATATGCTTCTCCAGTTGGCACAATAGCATAGGCTGGTGCCGAGGAAATTGGGGTTGCATCAAGAGGTGTAGCTGAGGAACTTGTCAAAGTTTTCAACTTCTTCAACACAGGGGCTCCAAAAGTTGATGCTTTTCTTTTGAGGGGATTTTCCTCAGCATGAGCAGTTTCTTCAGGAACGACTGATGCAGCCGCCCTGGGTGGTTCAGTTTCTTGAGGCACAGTGGATTCTTTAGCTGGCCTATCAGATTCTTCAGGCACAACATTGGGGGTTATCCTGGCATGTTCATCAGTGGTCTGAGTTTCCTCAGCAGCATTGACAGTTGCTTTTGATGTAAAAGCTCTTTCTTCAGCAGTTTCTTCAGGATGAGCATTTTCATCAGCAGCCTGAGGAATTTCATATTCAGTCTAAGCATTTTCTTCACACTGAGTCTTTTGTGGTTGCGATCGAGCTGCAACCCTGGTGTTGTGATCCTTTACAGCTGCATTAGCAGCCTTGACGAGTCTGACCTTGGTGCCCTTCCATTCAGCATCATATCATTGTTGATCCAAGGAGAGGGTGCGAATCTCGGACTGAACTGTGACCAGTTGATTTGGGGTCAAGTTCATCACATTTTCACGCAGAAACTTTTCTTTGCGAGTCTTGTTCCTCTTAGCCCTCTGAGCTTGCTCTCTTTTCCATTGTTCTTCAGAGATGAAGTGGGTGAGGACATGATCCACTTCAGGAGGCAGATTTAGTGAGGAAAGTGGAGTACTTGGGTCCTCATGCCATATATCAATGAAGTTGAGGATCAACTTGGGATCCAACATGAGAGGAACAGAGCTTCCCTTTGCTTTAGCAGCCCTGTGCTGACTCTGTCTGATGATTTCTACCAATTCCTCCTCCTCCTCCTCATCATCATCATCTGAAGAATTTGAGGGGATTGTAACCAGAACCTTGCTGGTGTGAGAGCTTGGTTTTTGACTACGTCTAGCTGTCTTCTTTAGTTTAATTGCAAAGGGACTGGTTGAAGACTTTGCAATAGTGGAGGGGCTTGAGGACTTTTTGACTGTTGCAGATGACTGAGCAGCAACAGTTCCAGGAGCTGAAGGTTTTCTAGGCTGAGGCCTTTGACCTTGAGGAATTTGCACTGAATATTTTGAAGAGTCAATTTTCAGAGCAGATTTCTTTACCATGTTTTTCGGAGCACTAGCAGAAGCTCCGGCAGAGGCAGCAGCAGCAGAATCCTCGTTGAATTTCTTCACAACCTCTTTGGCTTTTCTCACCAATTTGGCTTGTTGCTTTTCCCACATGGCAGGAAAGTCCTCACCAGTTTTGATGCTAGAAGGATCAGCAATTTGGTTAGGAGCTAGAGGAGGCCTGCTGCAAGGTGGTTTCACAGCGAATTTCATCATGTATTTTGGAGTTACATAACGATATTCTCTCCATTCTTTGGCCCATCTCCTCTCAATCTTTTGCAGACGAATCTTCCTCTGCTTGGTCGTCTCCTTTCCATGAGTTTCTTCGTCAGGTGTGCAATATTCATCATACAGATCCTCAGGAATCTCAAATGCGCTGTGCACATCTGGCTTTTTCCCTCCGTTCTAAGGTTTCTTTCCATCAGACATTTTCTTCACTTGAGGAATATGAACTCTTGAAGATTCTGAAGAGGTACACAATTTTTCTTCAAGTAGCGCTGCAATGAGTTAAGTTGATGAGAACCTAGTGATTCATTAGTGGACATGTAGTACCTATGAATAGAGTATAGGTGCGAAGAATTTGAAGAGGTCATATGCGTTCTCAGAAATTTTAAGAGAGATAGGTGTGAGGAATTTGACCATGGATGTCTTGAGGATTTTTACTAAGTGTTCTTAGCCTCAGGTTCCAGAGTTGTGCAAATTTGAGAATTCGCACAATTGAGGAATCTTGAAGAAAGTCATTACTTAGGAAAAATCATCAGGTATGCAGTATGAGGAGATGAAGGTGCTTGTGTATTTGATTTATAATATTTAAACACATTTTTGAGGAATAGTTGTTGTAGTTGAGGATCAAACAGGGGCAGTAAAAATAAATTTTAATCACCCTGGTGAAGAACATGACAAACACAGAGATGAAATGAGGAGGTTCGTCCGTTCAGATATCCCACGCCCTAGCTTGGCAGAAGGAGACAGCTACAACGATGGCGGGATGAAGATTTCCGCGGCCGATGCGAGTACGGCGACGACGAGGTTGAGGCAGCGAAGCTCTTCCTCACCGGTGACGATGACTTTCGCGGTGGCGCTTGGATGGAGCTCGGGAGAGAGATGCGGAGTAACCGAGCATAGTAGATGGGAAGGGGGCATTTATAGAGGAAGTAAAAACGGATCCTCCCAAAGATTTTGGACAGGATTGCCCCTGACCCTTACTCTCCACGTGATAGGTGTCACCCACGATCTGGGTAGTGAAGATTGTGGAGGATCGTGGGTTATCCAGGCGCGGGAATCGGAACAGTTTGAGCGGGAACCGCCGAAAATTTTGGTAGTTGAAGATTTCAAAGTTTTTGTTTGCAAATTCTTCAGCTGTCAAGGACACAGTGAAGACTTTGAACAAGTTTCAAAGTAGAACGCATATGAGGAATTTGTGAACAGACTAGGTTGAGTTTAGCATAGACGGGAAAGGGTCCGATCACACTCACTTAGATGAAAAAAGAACTTAAGAATTAGCAATAAGTGAATGCTGTTGAGGACATTGAAAAACTCATATATATATATAGTCTCAAAAGTTTTGAAGAATATGAGTCTCAAAAGTTTTGAAGAATTTGAAAACTTGATGAATTTGAAAAATTTGAGGAATTTGCAAATTTGAGGAATTTGATAATTTGAAGAATTTGCAACAGTGCTCAATTTTGAAGAACTTCAACTTTTGGTTGGTGGCGTAACCCACCATATAAGAATGATGATTTCAGACACTGCTTACAATTGTCGTAGAGTTCTGAGAATCAAATTCTTCGTTAATTTCTTCACACTTAGAGAGTTATTCTTCATTGATTGAAGAAAAACGTTACTTTGTGTGTTGCACATCTAAGTCATCAATTTTGTATACATGTTAGGATGTGTGTTCTTCATCAAAGAACATTCGAAGATTCTAAGATATTTAGCTCACACCGCAACTTGCAAAATCTCTTTTCATCCAAGGGCTTTGTGAAGATACCGGCCAGTTGTTCTTCAGTAGAAATGTGATTGATGGAGATGTCGCCCTTGAGTACATGATCTCGAAGAAAGTGATGACGAATCTGGATGTGCTTGGTCTTGGAGTGCTGAATAGGGTTGTACGCAATCTTGATGGCACTCTCGTTGTCGCAGAAAAGAGGCACATTCTTCAGCATGATGTCGTAGTCCTTGAGGGGTTGCTTCATCCATAGTAACGGAGCACAACATGAGCCAGCAACAATGTACTCAGGTTCTGCAATAGAGAGTGAAACACAGTTCTGCTTCTTCGAGGACCAACAGACTAAGGATCGTCCAAGGAAATGACATGTGCCTAAGGTTGACTTGCGATCCACGCGATCTCCAGCATAGTCAGCATCAGAGTATCCGACAAGATGAAGATTTGATCCCTTGGGATACCACAATCCAAGTGTTGGTGTGTGAGCTAAGTATCGAAGAATGTGTTTCACAGCCTTATGGTGTGATTCCTTCGGAGTTGCTTGGAATCGAGCACACATGCAGACACTTAGCATTATATCAGGCCTAGATGCACATAGGTACAATAAGGAGCCAATCATGGAGTGGTATACCTTCTGATCGAAATCTTTACCATTTTCATCAGTGTAGAGATGGCCTTTTGAAGGCATTGGAGTTTTGACGCCTTTGCAATCTTGCATGTCGAATTTTCTCAGAACATCTTTGAGGTATTTCTCTTGTGAGATGAAGATGCCATTGTCTTGCTGACGAGTTTGAAGACCTAAGAAGAATTTCAACTCTCCCATCATAGACATTTGATGTTCTTCACCCATCGTATAGGCAAATTCATCACTGTAACGTTTGTCAGTACATCCAAATATAATATCATCAACATATATTTGGCATATGAATAGTTCATTGTCATAGGATTTCATGAAAAGAGTAGGGTTGAGTGAATCGGCTTTGAAGCCTTTCTTCATGAGGAATTCCTTCAGAGTGTCGTACCTTGCCCGAGGGGCCTGCTTGAGGCCATAGAGGGCCTTGTTTAGTCTGAAGACTTTGTTTGGATGCTTAGGATCTTCAAAACCTGGGGGTTGAGCAACATATACTTCTTCCTCAAGCTTACCATTGAGGAATGCACTTTTCACATCCATTTGATATAAGATGATATTATGATGGTTAGCGTAAGCCAGTAATATGCGAATAGCTTCAAGTCTAGCAACAGGTGCAAAAGTTTCATCAAAGTCAATTCCCTCAACCTGTGTATAGCCTTGGGCTACAAGTCGAGCCTTATTCCTCATCACAAGACCATTTTCATCTTGCTTGTTGCGGTAGATCCACTTGGTACCTATGATGTTATGCTTGCGAGCATCTGGCCGCTTGACAAGTTCCCACACGTTGTTGAGCTTGAACTGATGCAATTCCTCTTGCATAGCTTGAATCCATCCGGGCTCCTTGAATGCTTCATCAACTTTGGTGGGCTCTAAGATAGAGACAAAGGCAAAGTGCCCACAAAAGTTAGTTAGATGTGAAGCTTTTGAGCGTGTGAGAGGACCTGGTGCATTGATGTCATCCATGATTTTGTCAATCTGCACTTCATTTGCTACTCTTGGATGAGAAGGTTGACGAGGCTGAGGAGTTTCATCAACACCATTTTCTTCAGGTATATCAGCATGAGAGTCTCCATTTGTTGAAATGATTTCCTCAGTGGGTATGACATCTTCAGTTGCCTTCAGCTTGATGGATTCCTCAGGAGATTGTTCATCTAACACAGAAGGCAGGTGCTCTCTTTGCGAGCCATTAGTTTCATCGAACCGCACATCTATAATTTCAACCACCTTGTGATGGTAGGTGTTGAAGACTTTGTAGGTGTGCGAGTCCTTTCCATAACCAAGCATAAAACCTTCATGTGCTTTTGGTGCAAACTTAGAATTATGGTGAGGATCTTTGATCCAACATTTTGCACCGGAGACTTTGAGATAACTTACATTGGGTTTCTTGCCTGTCATGAGCTCAAATGAAGTCTTCTTGAGGAATTTGTGAAGATATACCCTGTTGATGATGTGGCATGCAGTATCAATTACTTCAGGCCAGAAGCGACGAGGGGTTTTGTATTCGTCAAGCATGGTTCGAGCCATCTCAACAATAGTCCTGTTCTTGCGCTCCACGATGCCATTCTGCTGAGGAGTGTAAGGAGCAGATAACTCATGAGTAATACCGAGTTCATCAAGATATTCATCAAGGTTAGTGTTCTTGAATTCAGTTCCATTATCACTCCTGATATGCTTGATCTTGACGCCAAAGTTGGTGGAGGCCCTTGAAGCAAATCGTGTGAAGACATCCTGTACTTCATTTTTGTACAGAATGATATGCACCCATGTATAAGGAGAGTAATCATCAACAATGACAAATCCATACAAACTTGAAGAATTTGTTAGTACGGAGTAGTGAGTGGGACCAAAGAGATCCATATGAAGCAATTCAAAAGGTCGCGTAGTGGTCATGATTGTCTTCGAGGGATGCTTGGATCTGGTCATCTTCCCAGATTCACATGCACCACAAAGGTGGTCCTTGAGGAATTTGACACCCTCGATACCAATGACGTGATTTTTCTTCACGAGTGTGTGCAGATTCCTCATACCAGCATGTCCAAGTCGTCGATGCCACGACCAGCCTTTTGAAGACTTTGCAAGTAAGCAAGTGGCAGGTTGAGGACCTGTAGAGAAATCAACAATATACAAGTCTCCTCTCCTAAAGCCTTCGAAGACTTTGGAATTGTCAGATTCCAGGATGACAACGCAACGATATTTTCCAAATATGACAACCATATCAAGATCACAAAGCATTGAGATAGACATGAGGTTAAACCCGAGGGATTCAACAAGCATCACCTTGTCCATGGTTCGGTCCTTTGAGATAGCAACCTTACCAAGTCCCAATACCTTGCTTTTTCCTTTTCTGCGTCGGTGATATGCTTCAGAGGAGATGGAGTGAGTGGCAAATTCATCAACAGATTCTTGTCACCCGTCATGTGGTTTGTGCATCCACTATCGAGAACCCACTAAGTAGCTTTTAAATTATCATCATGTAGATGAATTAGTACAACTTACGAACTCATATGCTTCAAAGTGAAGAAGATGATATCAATTTCATCACACAAGATAGTCAGCAAGTAGAGTGAGGACGTGAGAAATGAAGAATTCATTTCATCATGGTTAACTTGCGTCCTTTCAAGTATTTCCTCATGTCTCCACCAAATTCATCAGACGTTCAAATTCATTTGGAGACCTGACCCTGCATAAGATGTCAGTTTGTTTTCTTCACCACCCACATTTGGAGGGGTGGCAAAGAATTCATCATTCTACGAGCACCATGTGAGAAGGGAGGCATTGAAGCAAGTGCGCTTCGTTTCACAGGGCGAGGGTTAGAGTATTCAAATGAATAAGCAGAGAAATTCTTCGAGGACTTATGAACATAATTGTTTGAAGAATAATGCACATATTCATAACTCTTAGGTTTTCCCTGCGAAACAGAGGTATTAGCACGAGAATGATGATTTTGACCATTTGAGGAATTTGGTCTGGGGTTCCGATTCTTCATGAGTGGTGTCGTGAGGACATTCACTTGAAGATTTTGAAGGTAGCTCTTGGGAACCCAGATTTTCTTCATAGGAGAACCGTTCCTGCAGTTAGTTCCAACATATCTAGCAAATACTTCACTTGACTTATTTTTGAAGAATCTGTAATTTGAGTCAAGTGACTCAACAGAGGAATATGAAGTTTCACAAGTAAAGCCAGATAAAGTGGATGGATCCATAGGAGATCCTTTTGCAGCAACCCATGAGGTTTTGGGGTACTGCTCAGGTGTCCAGTAGGATCCATCAGCGTTGAGTTTCCTCACAAAGGCAATACCCTCTTTCCTAGGGTTCCTGTTTAGAATCTGCTTTTTGAGGACATCACAAAGGGTTTGATGCCCTTTGAGACTTTTGTATATGCCTGTCACATACAATTCCTTCAAACCTGCATTGTCATCAGTGATACTAGTGGTATCCTCAGATGAGGAATTTAAGACCACGGGAATAGTTGAAGAAATTGCAGCAATAGAAGCATTTGAACATTCAGGTGTAGAATTAGCAGTTTCATGTTCGATGCAGTTCAAACAAGGTGGAACAAATTATTCCTGAGCGGTACTGATCTGTTGAGCCAGTAAGGAATCTTTTTCCCTTTGGAGATCCTCATTTGACACCCTCAGCTTTTCAAGATCTTGCTTTCTTTGAAGAAATTCATATGAAAGCTTCTCATGATCGGCTAAGAGGTCGTTATGATGACTCTGAAGGTTATCATACTTTGCCTGAAGACTTTTAAAATCAACCGACAGAGTTTGAGTCCGGTCCACTTCATGGTTTAACAGATCATCACTTTTGTCTAGCATTTTCTGAAGCTTTTCAAGTGCACTTTGTTTCTTAGTGGCAATTTTAACAATTTTAGCATAGCTAGGTTTCACATAATCATCAGATTCACCTTCACTAGATTCCAATGAGGAATGATGTTTGTGTACCTTTGAGACTTTTGCCATAAAGCAATAAGTGGGAGCATAATCATCATTGCTGACATCAGAGTCGTTGGAGTGGTCATATTCTTCATTGAAGATGGACTTGATGACGAACGATGTAGCGAGAGCAAGGCTAGCGACACCAGATTCTAATTCCTCCTCAGATTCTTCCTCTTCTTCATATTCTTCAGATTCTTCCTCAGAATCCATTTCCTTGCCGATGAATGCTCGAGCCTTTCTGGAACCATTCTTCTTGTGCTTTGAGGACTTTGCAGATGAGGACTTTGAAGATTTCTTATTTTTCTTTGAGTCATCAGAACTATCATCCTTGTATTTCTTCTTCTTCTTTGAGTCTTTTTCCCAGAGAGGACAATCAGAGATAAAGTGGCCAGGCTTCTTGCAACGATGACATGTTCTCTTTTTGTAATCTTCTGAGGAATTTGATTTCCTCAAGCCACTTTTTGATGACTTTCCAAATCCACCTCGTCTTGAGAACTTGCGGAATTTCCTCACAAGCATGGCTAGTTCCTGACTTAGTTCTTCAGGATCACCAAGGCTGCTGTCAGAATCTTCTTCTTCAGATGAGGAAATTGCTTTTGCCTTCAGAGCACGAGATCTTCCATAGCTTGGCCCGTAGAGGTCTCTTTTCTCAGCTTGTTGGAATTCATGAGTATTGAGTCTCTCAAGAATATCAGCAGGATCAAGAGCTTTGTAGTCTCCACGTTCTTGAATCATCAAAACTAGAGTATCAAATGAGGAATAGAGAGATCGAAGCAGTTTCTTCACCACTTCATGGTCAGTGATATCAGTGGCACCCAGTGCTTGAAGTTCATTTGATATATCAGTGAGGCGATCAAATGTTTGCTGAACATTTTCATTGTCAAGCCTCTTGAAGCGGTTGAAGAGATTGCGAAGAACATCAACACGAGAGTCACGTTGAGTGGAAACACCTTCGTTGACTTTGGACAACCTATCCCAGATAAGCTTAGCAGATTCCAAAGCACTCACTCTACCATACCGTCCTTTGCTCAGATGACCACATATGATATTCTTCGCTTGAGAATTGAGTTGCTTGAATCTCTTCACATCAGCAGCTATAACAGTGGGAGCGATAGAGGGCACACAATTTTCCACGACGTACCAGAGATCGTTGTCAATAACTTCAAGGTGCATACGCATCTTGTTCTTCCAGTAGGGGTAGTCTGTCCCACCGAAGGTAGGAGAGCCCGCGGAAACCTTGATCATACCTGCAGTCGACATAACTAAAACTCCAGGTGGTTAAACCAAAATCACACAGAGCGAGGGAGTACCTGCTCTGATACCAATTAAAAGTGCGTTATATCGGCTAGAGGGGGGGTGAATAGGCAATTTTTACAAATTCATCATTTAAGGAATTTCAACTTTGAGGAATTTGAAATGTGATGAATAACTAGTGTTGGAAATATGCCCTAGAGGCAATAATAAATTGATTATTATCATATTTCCTTGTTCATGATAATCGTTTATTATCCATGCTATAATTGTATTGATCGGAGACTTAAATGCATGTGTGGATACATAGACAAAACCATGTCCCTAGTATGCCTCTAATAGACTAGCTCGTTCATCAAAAGATGGTTAAGGTTTCCTAGCCATGGACATGAGATGTCATTTGATAACGGGATCACATCATTAGGAGAATGATGTGATGGACAAGACCCAAACTACAAACGTAGCATATGACGTGTCAGTTTATTGCTACTGTTTTCTGCATGTCAAGTATATGTTCCTATGACCATGAGATCATGCAACTCACGAATATCGGAGGAGTGCCTTGTGTGTATGAAACGTCGCAACGTAACTGGGTGACTATAAAGGTGCTCTACAGGTATCTCCGATGGTGTTTGTTGAGTTGGCATGGATCGAGACTGGGATTTGTTACTTCGTGTGACGAAGAGGTATCTCGGGGCCCACTCGGTAATGCAACATCACAATAAGCCTTGAAAGCAGTGTGACTAATTGTTAGTTGTGGGATCTTGTATTACGGAACGAGTAAAGAGACTTGCCGGTAACGAGGTTGTACTAGGTATGGAGATAGCGACGATCGAATCTCGGGAAGTAACATATCGAAGAACAAAGGGAACGTTATACGGGATTAACTGAATCCTTGACATAGAGGTTCGACCGATAAAGATCTTCGTAGAATATGTGGGAACCAATGTGGACGTCCAGGTCCTGCCATTGGTTATTGACCATAGAGGTGTCTCGGTCATGTCTACATAGTTCTCGAACCCGCAGGGTCTGCACACTTAAGGTTCGATGACGTCTCGGTAGTGTAGAGTTATGTATGGTGGTGACCAAAGGTTGTTCGGAGTCCCGAATGAGATCCCGGACGTCACGAGGAGCTCCGGAATGGTCCGGAGGTAAAGATTCATATATAGGAAGTCCCAGTTTGGTCGCCGAAAAAGTTTCGGGCTCATCGGTAGTGTACGGGGAGTGCCGGTAGTGTACCGGGAGACCACCGGGAGGGGTATTTCGACCCCAAGGGTCCATGGGCTGTGGGAGAGTAATAACCAGCCCTTAGTGTGCTGGTGGAATAGCCACAAAAGGCCCATGGCACCAGGAGAAGAAATCCTAAAGGAAATAGGTGGAAAAAGGCAAAAAGGAGGAATCCTAGTCCTACTAGGATTGGAGGAGGAGAGTCCTCCTCCACCTCCTCTCTATTTCGGCCAACTCCAAGGGCCTTGCCCTGCGCCAAGGCTGTCTCTCCTATCCTTCTATATATATTGGTGGAATAGAGGGTTTTTGCACAGATTTGACGGCCACGTGCTACCCGTTTCATCGGTGCTCCTCTAGATCGGATTTCTGCAGCGCTTAGGCGAAGCCCTGCCGGAATTGCTCCACCACCACCATCACCGGAGCGCCGTCATGCTGCCGGTGAACTCTCTCTCCTCTCCACCTCCTATTGCTAGATCAAGACGGTGGAGATCGTCATCAAGCTGCACGTGTGCTGAACGCGGAGGTGCCGTCCATTCGGTACTAGATCGGAAGGACCGTGATCAAGGCCACGAGACGGATCGTGACATGATCGCGAGACGGATCGTGATAGTTCACGGGACGGATCGTGATGAGTTCATGAGACGGATCGTGATGAGATCGCGGGCAGGATCGTGATGAGATCGCGGGACGGATCGTGGTGAGTTCACGGGACGGATCGTGATGAGATCGCGGGACGGATCGTGATGAGATCACGGGACGCTCGGCGATTTGGATCGCGAAGATGTTCGACTACACCAACCGCGTTTCTTAATGCTTCCCTCTTAGAGATCTACAAGGGTATGTAGATTCACTCTCCCTCTCGTAGATGCTCATCACCATGGATAGGTTTGCGTGTGCGTAGGAAATTTTTTGTTTCCCATGCGATGTTCCCCAACAGTGGCATCATGAGCTAGGTTGATGGTTCGATGAGATCTCGAGTAGAACACAAAAGGTTTGTGGGCGTTGATGCTTAGATTGTTTCCTCCCTTGGTCGTATTTTGGTTCAGCGGGATTGTGAGATGAAGCAGCCCAGACCAACATTACTCGTACGCTTACGAGAGACCGGTTCCCTCGACGCAACTTGTTGCCTAGATGGCTTGCGGGTGACAGTTTCTCTCACTTTAGTTGGATTGGATTTGACAAAGGCGGTCCTTGAGAAGGTGGAAAAGCAACTAGTGTATCACCGTTGTGGTTTTTGCGTAGGTGAGAATTGTTCTTGCTAGATACCCGTAGTAGCCACGTAAAACATGCAACAACAATTAGAGGACGTCTAACTTTTTTTGCAGGGTATGTTGTGATGTGATATGGCCAATTACATGATGTGATATATGTGATGTATGAGATGATCATGTGATGTATAGATTATCACGACTTGCATGTCAATGAGTACGGCAACCGGCAGGAGCCATAGGGTTGTCTTTAATTATTGTATGACCTGCTTGTCAATCATTAAGCACTATGTAATGCTTTACTTTATCGCTAAACGGTAGCAATAGTAGTAGAAGCATGCAGGGCGTGACAACCCCGATGGCGACACGTTGATGGAGATCAAGATGATGGAGATCATGGTGTCATGCCGGTGATGATGGAGATCAAAAGCACAAGTTCATGGCCATATCATGTCACTTATCATTTGCATGTGATGTTAATCCTTTTTATGCACCTTGTCTTGCTTAGGACGACGGTAGCATTATAAGGTGATCCCTCACTTAATTTCAAGATAAATTGTGTTCTCCCCGAGTGTGCACCGTTGCGAAAGTTCGTCGTGTTGAGACACCACGTGATGATCGGGTGTGATAGACTCTACGTTCACATACAACGGGTGCAAGCCAGATTTGCACGTGTAGAACACTCGGGTTAAACTTGACGAGCCTAGCATGTACAGACATGGCCTCGGAACACAAGAGACCGAAAGGTCGAACAAGAGTCATATAGTAGATATGATCAACATGATGATGTTCACCATTGCAGCCACCTCAACTCACGTGATGATCGGACTTGAGTTGGTGAAATTTGGATCATGTATCACTCGAATGATCAGAGGGATGTCAGTTTGAGTGGGAGTTCTTAAGTAATATGATTAATTGAACTTATTATCATGGATATAGTCAGTAGTGACTTTGCAAATTATGTTGTAGATTACTAGGTCGCGCTGTAGCTCCCTTAAATTTTTATATGTTCCTAGAGAAATAGAGTTGAAAGATGTTGGTAGCAATATTGCGGACTGGGTCCGTGATCTGAGGATTGTCCTCATTGCTGCACAGAAGGCTTATGTCCTTAATGCACCACTCGGTGTGCCACCCCCTCTAGCATCGTCTGTAGATGTTGTGAACATCTGACAGGCACGTTTTGATGACTACTTGATAGTTTAGTGCGTCATGCATTACGTCTTAGAATTGAGGCTTCGAAACGTTTTTGAACGTCACGGAACATATGAGATGTTCTAAGAGCTGAAATTAGGATCTCAGGCTCGTGCCCGTGTTGCGAGATATAAGATCTCCGACAAGATTCTTTGCCTGCAAGATGAACGAGAATAGCTCAATCGTTGAGCATGTGCTCAGATTGTCTGGGTGCTACAATCACTTGAATCGAGTGGGAGTTGATCTTCGAGATAAGATGGTGATTGATATAGTTCTCCAAGTCACTGTCACTAAGCTACTAGAACTTGGTGATGAACTATAGGATGCTAGGGATAGAAGTAATGATCCCCAAGCTGTTCGTGATGTTTGCCGCCGCGAAGGTAGAAATCGAGAAGGAGCGTCAAAGTGTTGATGGTTAGTTAAAACCACTAAATTTCAAGAAGGGCAAGAGCAAGGAGGGAAACTTCATGGATAGCAAGTCAGTTGCTGCTCCAGTGAAGCAACCCAAAGTTGAACTCAAACCCGAGACTAAGTGCTTCAATTATGAGGAGAGCGGTCGCTGAAGTGGATCAACCCTAGATACTTGGTAGATAAGAAGGCTGGCAATGTCGACAGAAGTATATTTGATATACGAGTTATTGATGTGTACCTTGCTAGTACTCCTAGTAGCATCTGGGTATTGGATACCGGTTCGGTTGCTAAATGTTAGTAACTCGAAATAAAAGCTACGGAATAAACGAAGAACTAGCTAAGGGTGAGGTGACGATATGTGTTGGAAGTGTTTCCAAGGTTGATGTGATCAAACATCACACGCTCTCTCTACCTTCAGGATTAGTGACGAACCTGAATAAATGTTATTTGGTGTTTTGCGTTGAGCATGGACATGATTAGATCATGTTTGTTGCAATACGGTTATTCGTTTGAATTAGAGAATAATGGTTATTCTGTTTACATGAACAATAGCTTCAATGGTCATGCACCCAGTGAGAATGGTTTGTTGAAATCTTGATCGTAGTAATACACATGTTCATAACATTGATGTCAAAAGATACAAAGTTAATAAAGATAGTACCACATACTTGTGGCACTGCCACTAAATGTCATATTGGTATGAAGCGCATGAAGAAACTCCATGCTGATGGATATTTGGACTCATTCGATTTCGAATCGGTTGAGACATGCGAACCATGCCTCTTGGGCAAGATGACTAAAAACCCCGTTGGATGGAGCGGGCAAGTGATTCATTGGAAACGATACATGTTAATGTATGCAATCCAGTAAGTCTTGTAGCGTGGAGTGGATATCGTTATTTTCTTACCTTCACTGATGATTTGAGTAGATATAGTGTATATTTACTTAATGAAACACAAGTCTGAATCGTTTGAAAGGTTGAAGCAAATTCAGAGTGAAGTTTAAGATCATCGTGACAAGAAGATAAAAATGACTGCGATATGATCATGGAGGTAAATATCTGAGTTACGAGTTTGGCATACAACTTAAGACAATGTGAAATTTGTTTCACAACTAAAACGCCACCTGGAACACCGTAGTGTGATGGTGTGTCCGAACATCATGGTCATGCTCTATTGGACATGGTGCGTGCTATGATGTCTCTTATCGTTTTACTACTATAATTTTGGGGTTATGCATTAGAGACAACTACGTTCACTTTAAATAGGGCACCATCTAAATCTGTTGAGATGACACCGTGTGAATTATGGTTTGATAGAAACCTAAGCTATCATTTCTTAATATTTGGGGCTGCGACACTTGGGTGGAAAATGTTTTCACCTAATGAGGTCGAACCCAAGGCGGACAAATGCATCTTCATAGAATACCTGAGAACAGTTGGGTATGCCTTCTATCTCAGATCCGAGTGCAAAGTGTTTTTTTGCTAAAACTGGGTCCTTTCTCGAGAAAAAGTTTCTCTCGAAAGAATTGAGTGGGAGGAAGATAGAACTTGATGAGGTTGTAAAACGTTTGTTCAACCAGAGAGTAGCGCAGCGCAGAAAGATGTTTCTGTGAAGCCTACGTTAGTTGAAAAGGAAGTTAATGATGATGATCATGAAGCTTCAGGATCAAGTTACTATCGAACATCGTAGGTCGACAAGGATGTGTACTGCTCCTAAGTGGTACGACAACCCTGTCTTGGAGGTCATGTTGTTGGACAATGATGAACCTACGAGCTATGGAGAAGCGATGATGGGCCCGGATTCCGACAAATGGTTAGAGGCCATGAAATCCGAGATAGGATCCATGTATGAAAACCAAGTATAGACTTTGATAGACTTGCTCGTTGGACGACAAGTCGTTGAGTACAAATGGATCTTTAAAATGAAGACAGACACTGATGGTAAATGTCACCATTTCTAAAGCTCGACTTGTTGCAAAGATGTTTGTGACAAGTTCAAGGAGTTGACTGCGATGAGACTTTCTCACTCGTAGCGATGCTAAAGTCTGTTGGAATTATGTTAGCAGTTGCTGCATTTTTCAATTATGAAATCTGGCAGATGGATGTCAAAACATCGTTTCCTTAACGGTTTACTTGAGGAAAGGTTGTATGTGATACAACCGGATGGTTTTGTCAGTCCTAAGGATGCTAAAAGGTGTGCAAGCTTTAGTGGTCCTTCTATGGACTGAAGCAAGCATCTCGGAGTCGGAATATACGCTTTGATGAGGTGATCAAAGTTTTAATGTTTATACAAAGTTTATGAGAAACTTGTATTTACAATAAAGTGAGTGGGAGCACTATAGAATTTCTGATAAGTATATGTAGACGACATATTGTTGATCGGAAATAGTGTAGAATTTCTGGAAAGCATAAGTGGTTATTTGGAAAGTGATTTTCAAAGTAAAACCTGGATCCTATTGAGCATCAAGGTATAGAGAGATAGATCAAAGATGACTTGATGAGACTTTCAATGAGTACATACCTTGACAAAGATTTTGAAAGAGTTCAAAATGGATCAGTCAGAGAAAGAGTTCTCACCTGATTTGTAGGGTATGAACTTGAGTGAGTCTCAAAGCTCGACCACGACAGAAGAAAGAGAAAGGACGAACGTCGTCCCCTATGCTCTAGCCATAGGGTTTATATAGTATGCCATGCTATGTACCGTACTTGTGTGTGCCTTGCATGAGTCCGTCAAGGGGTACAAGAGTGATCCAGGAGTGGATCACTGGACAGCGGTCAACATTATCCTTAGTGACTAAAGGACTAAATGAATTGTTTCTCGATTATGGGGGTGATAAAGGGTTCGTCGTAAGGAGTTACGTCGATGCAAGCTTTAACACTAATCCGGATGACTCGTAGTAGCAATCTGGATATGTATAGTGGAGCAGCCATTTGGAATAGTACCAAGTGGAGTGTGGTAGCAGTGTTTATAGTTTGGCATAGGGATTTGCAAATTACACACGGATCTGAATATCACAGACCCGTTGACTATAAGACCTCTCTCACATGCAAAGCATGATCGAGCCCCAGAACTCATTGGGTGTTAGATTCATAACAATGCAAATCACATAGTGATGTGAACTAGATTATTGACTCTAGTGCAAGTGGGAGACTGTTGGAAATATGCCCTAGAGGCAACAATAAATTGGTTATTATCATATTTCCTTGTTCATGATAATCGTTTATTATCCATGCTATAATTGTATTGATCGGAGACTTAAATGCATGTGTGGATACATAGACAAAACCATGTCCCTAGTATGCCTCTAATAGACTAGCTCGTTCATCAAAAGATGGTTAAGGTTTCCTAGCCATGGACATGAGATGTCATTTGATAACGGGATCACATCATTAGGAGAATGATGTGATGGACAAGACCCAAACTACAAACGTAGCATATGACGTGTCAGTTTATTGCTACTGTTTTCTGCATGTCAAGTATATGTTCCTATGACCATGAGATCATGCAACTCACGAATATCGGAGGAGTGCCTTGTGTGTATGAAACGTCGCAACGTAACTGGGTGACTATAAAGGTGCTCTACAGGTATCTCCGATGGTGTTTGTTGAGTTGGCATGGATCGAGACTGGGATTTGTTACTTCGTGTGACGAAGAGGTATCTCGGGGCCCACTCGGTAATGCAACATCACAATAAGCCTTGAAAGCAGTGTGACTAATTGTTAGTTGTGGGATCTTGTATTACGGAACGAGTAAAGAGACTTGCCGGTAACGAGGTTGTACTAGGTATGGAGATAGCGACGATCGAATCTCGGGAAGTAACATATCGAAGAACAAAGGGAACGTTATACGGGATTAACTGAATCCTTGACATAGAGGTTCGACCGATAAAGATCTTCGTAGAATATGTGGGAACCAATGTGGACGTCCAGGTCCTGCCATTGGTTATTGACCATAGAGGTGTCTCGGTCATGTCTACATAGTTCTCGAACCCGCAGGGTCTGCACACTTAAGGTTCGATGACGTCTCGGTAGTGTAGAGTTATGTATGGTGGTGACCAAAGGTTGTTCGGAGTCCCGAATGAGATCCCGGACGTCACGAGGAGCTCCGGAATGGTCCGGAGGTAAAGATTCATATATAGGAAGTCCCAGTTTGGTCGCCGAAAAAGTTTCGGGCTCATCGGTAGTGTACGGGGAGTGCCGGTAGTGTACCGGGAGACCACCGGGAGGGGTATTTCGACCCCAAGGGTCCATGGGCTGTGGGAGAGTAATAACCAGCCCTTAGTGTGCTGGTGGAATAGCCACAAAAGGCCCATGGCACCAGGAGAAGAAATCCTAAAGGAAATAGGTGGAAAAAGGCAAAAAGGAGGAATCCTAGTCCTACTAGGATTGGAGGAGGAGAGTCCTCCTCCACCTCCTCTCTATTTCGGCCAACTCCAAGGGCCTTGCCCTGCGCCAAGGCTGTCTCTCCTATCCTTCTATATATATTGGTGGAATAGAGGGTTTTTGCACAGATTTGACGGCCACGTGCTACCCGTTTCATCGGTGCTCCTCTAGATCGGATTTCTGCAGCGCTTAGGCGAAGCCCTGCCGGAATTGCTCCACCACCACCATCACCGGAGCGCCGTCATGCTGCCGGTGAACTCTCTCTCCTCTCCACCTCCTATTGCTAGATCAAGACGGTGGAGATCGTCATCAAGCTGCACGTGTGCTGAACGCGGAGGTGCCGTCCATTCGGTACTAGATCGGAAGGACCGTGATCAAGGCCACGAGACGGATCGTGACATGATCGCGAGACGGATCGTGATAGTTCACGGGACGGATCGTGATGAGTTCATGAGACGGATCGTGATGAGATCGCGGGCAGGATCGTGATGAGATCGCGGGACGGATCGTGGTGAGTTCACGGGACGGATCGTGATGAGATCGCGGGACGGATCGTGATGAGATCACGGGACGCTCGGCGATTTGGATCGCGAAGATGTTCGACTACACCAACCGCGTTTCTTAATGCTTCCCTCTTAGAGATCTACAAGGGTATGTAGATTCACTCTCCCTCTAGTAGATGCTCATCACCATGGATAGGTTTGCGTGTGCGTAGGAATTTTTTTGTTTCCCATGCGATGTTCCCCAACAACTAGCAGCGGAATAAGTACTCAAGTGCATGAGGAACATAGTGACAGCATAGTCTTCATGATTAAATGAAACATGCACAAATAGAGAGTAGCGTGATACAGGATAAGCAGTGATGAACAAGGTAACTTGAAGAATTTGAGGTGAGGAATTTGTGAAAGTCTTCAGTCAAATTCTTCCAACTGTAACAATCAATTTCATCAACAGATATATGAGCAATAGAGGGGTTGAGGAAATAGAACCAGATAGCTTGATGAAGACAATGGTTTGATGACCCAGTTCCAACTGCTGTGATAGTCGTACGTCTGGTTTGGAGCGGCCTGGTATTTAAACCAGATGACACACAGTCCTAGGACACACAGTCCTTACCGTATTCTCCTTGAGCTAAGGTCACACAGTCCTCGCCCAACACTCATGGTAAGTCTTCAGGGTAGACTTCCAAAACCCTCACAAACTGGTCACTCGATGATCCACAATTTACTGCTGGATGCTCTAGACCAAGGTCACTTCGTGGTCCCCAATTGACTGTAGGAGCACTAGACCATGACGCCTAACCGTCTGGAGGATACACAATCCTCAAAGGTAACAAGCGTCGGTTCCACACAGGAATTTCTTCAGTGGTGCTCAATCACTATGGGTTTTATGGTTTGGTTTGTGGGTTTTTCCTCACTGATGATTTTCTCACAGAGTCCTCAGAGGATGGGTTGCTCTCAAATGACAAGTGTTAGTTCTCTCTTAGAGCAGCCAACCAGCTAGTGGTTGTGGGGGTCGGCTGTTTATAGCCAGGGTGCAACCTGACATGATAAGTCATAAATACCCCCAATGATATGACCGTTATGTGGATAGGAACGATTGGGGACAGCTGGCGCTAAGCACAGCAACGGTCGGAATTTTGAACTATGAAAGTCCTTAGCTTATCATAATCCTCACTTGTAGGCAATTCGCACTGGCAAAATCCTAACTCCTTAGTCAGATCAATTTCCTCAGAGACCAGAAGAACTTCGTCTCTGTCTCTGAAAAACGTGTCTGAATTGTAAGAGATTTCCAAAGGCTTCACTCGAAGGATTGTATGGGTTGAGGATTTTGGAGTTGAGCATCAGTTCAAAATTTTCCTTAGTATTACCTCGACCCCCTTTAACAGTATGGTGTTTCCTATGACTCAAATAAAGGAAATGAAACTACGAAAACAAAAGTCTTCACGCTTCATATTCCTCATTCATATCTTCAAGGTCACACCAACTTCTTCATTTTCAAAGTCTTCACAAAGTCTTCACCAAAGTCTTCACAAAGTCTTTAGCAAAGTCTTCACTTGAAGACATTCATTTTTAGGAGTCGATAATCTCCGAATATATCAAACTCCTCATCGACTTATAGAGCCTGTGTACACTCACAAACACATTAGTGCCTTAACCTATAAGTGTTCAATACACCAAAATCACTAAGGGGCACTAGATGCACTAACAGTACTATATTGATATACTTATATAGGAGAAAGGGATGGCGGCCAAGGAGGTGGGATAATGTCCCAAAGAATCCTAAAACTAACCCTAGGTCTTACAAGGCCTATGGGCCCAACTGGAGGTGATGCAACACCATTGAACATGTAGTTTGACTCAGATTCTGCTGCAATGTTAGATTGTTTCGTAAATATCTTCACGCTCCGGACGAATTTGTACATGAATCTAATTGGTATGGAAAGCATATGAAATCTACTTTTCAACAAAAATAGAATCATCCAATTCGGTGTCCGTATGAGAAAGTTCTTTGCGTTTGATACATGTATGTCTGTGCAGTCTGAATCTGTGCCCACAACGTGATAGACTTGTACTCTATCTTCTCTTGGACCAAAAGTGACGTGAGAGAACTTCTTGAACAACACCTAAACATCTCTTTTTCCCTTACCTGCATATGTGGATTGTACAAGTGTCTGGTAGTTCTGTAATTAGGCATGAAACAAAAAGATGTGAAGTACTTTGGTTCTGTATATCATAATTAAATCATTGCATAAGTTTTATCAAAAATCACCTCAAATAAATATGCATATGCAATATTTATGATCATATCCAAGGTAGCCATGTCCTCATCACTTGCAACAGACACCTTCAGTGTCACATTATTTTATCATGGTTTGTATATTTATATAGTATTTGCAGCACATCACTGCAAAAAAGAACATCCTCGTACATCAACAAAATGTTATTATACTATAAGCCAAAGTCAAACCACACCCTCGTAAATCAACAAGTAGTTATACAAACTGTTTTGCCATGCAAGGTATGGTGTCTTTATAAGAAAATATCGCTAGTGGGTGGACTGGATTATAGCTTTCGTCACCTCGGTGAGATACTCAGCAAAATTCAATGGAACCCTCT
Source organism: Hordeum marinum (assembly GCA_022496015.1). Classification (NCBI taxonomy): domain Eukaryota; kingdom Viridiplantae; phylum Streptophyta; class Magnoliopsida; order Poales; family Poaceae; genus Hordeum; species Hordeum marinum. Next base: position 221,842,007 of record CM039672.1, read on the forward strand.
TGAAATCATTTGCACCATCGCGCGGGCTATGACAAGGTGATCTATTGTGCACATTTTTGTTCTTTTTATTGCTGATGGTCTATCTGCTCCATTGAAAGATGGGGAGGAAAAAGGAGATTATACCGCGCTGAAAGTATGTCAAAGAGCGTCGGGTGTGTCTCATTCACTGTTCACAGATGACACTTTGCTGTTTTTAAAGCAGACGACGACCAAGCTAAAAGCATCGATGAAGTGCAAAACACATACACTAATGCTAACGGGCAATATATTAATCCGACAAAATGAAGTGCCCTGTTTGTTGTTGCATGCCCAGGTACAATCAAGATGTGGTGAGGGCTACGTTCCATGTAGGTACAGTCACATTTGAAGAAAAGTACCTAGGCCTCCCTATGCCCGGAGGTTGCATTTCACAAGGTAAATTCCATAGCTTGCAATCCCGGTTAATGAAACACATTATTGCATGGGGTGACACACTCTCTCTTGCTGGTAAGGAGACTATGATCAAGCAGTAGCCTAGGCCATCCCTACTTATATTATGGGTGTTTTCATGCTACCTATGTCAGTTTGTGATGACCTGAATTGAATGGTCTGAAAGTTTTGGTGGGGGGATTCAGAAGGAAAGCGTAAAACACATTGCCTAGCATGGCCAAAGATTCAAGCACTGAAAAGCAATGGTGGATTGGGATACAAATACTTTCTCCTTTTCAACCAGGACCTCCTAGCGAGATAGGCCCTACGTATTCTAACTAATCCTAACAGCTTGTGTGCGTAGGTACTCAAGGCACGGTACTACCATGCCCTCCTCTTGCTCCTCTTCTTGACCGGAGGAAGCATGCGTTTCCCCAGACCTGGTGTCCGGGTGTCCTCATGAGCAGAGGCCCTCTCGTGCCTCCCTCTTATCTCCCTTCTTCTTCTCCTTCTTCTTCGGCGCTTAATACGACACCTCGAATAGCATCTTCGTCAATAAAGGCGTCTTGGGGTTATCGGTCAACGGGGTCGGGCCATTAATCTTGTCGGCCTTCGGCAACCATTTCTGCGAAAGCAAGGAAGAAGGGGTCAAAATACCTTGTTAACGGGAAGAGTATGAAAGAAAAACATAAACTTTATTACACCTCATTTGGGTGGGTGGGTGGGTGGGGGGTTCTCAGCATCGAGGTCAATGTCTTATTCTTGTCCGACCAATCCTTCTGGGGTTTGAACAACACCTTCCACAACTTGTCATGCGTGGTGTGGAAGAAGTGGAGTAGAGTGGCTAGGTCTTCGGCCTTGTAAGCCCACATTGGGAATGTCTGATGTTGGCAAGGCAGAAGGCGGCGACAGAGCATGACCTGAATCATGTTGGTCAGTGCGACATTCTGCTCCAACATCTAGGACATGCGCTTCTGTAGCAGCTTCACCTTCGCCGCTGACTCCTAGTCGAGCCCTTTCTAGATCCATGACACCAGCCTCTTGGCAGGACCAGAATTGAGTTCGGACGGGGCCGCCCATTCTGCGTCACATGGCTCGATAATGTAGAGCCACTCCTTCTGCCAGACTCTGACTGTATCGATAAAGATGTCGTACGGCCACTCAACAGAGGAGAGTTTGCTAATCACCGCTCCCCCACAGTCCGCGTGTTGACTGTTGACTACCTTCAGCTTGATGTTAAAGATTTTCAGCCACAAGCCAAAGTGTGGTTGGACCCATTGGAAGGCCCCACATACGAGAATGAAGGCCAAGATGTGTAGAAAGGAATTTGGGGGAAGGCCATGGAAATCTAGTTCGTAGAAGAACATCAGCCACCTGATGAAGGGATGAAGCGGGAAGCCGAGCCATCGCAGGAATGGGGGATGAATACCACCCTCTCGCCCGCCTCAGCATGGGGATGACCTGGCCCTTCTCCAGAGCATGGTGGGGGATGTCAACTGAGAGGTAGCCGGTGCGATTCAGCTCTTCGATGTCTTCGTTGGTGACGCATGAAGCCTCCCAGTTGCCCTTGGATCTTGAACTAGCCGTAGCCAAGCTAAGGGTATGGAGGTGGAGAACATAGGAAAAGTGGATGTTAGTGCTTGAGCTCTAAATATTGGGAAGACGATGGCTATGGAGGATCTGGGAAGCATGTGGAGGCTTTGGTGTCTTTTCCCCTTTTATAGGGAGCTATAATACGAAGAGTCCTTTTGATACGCCGCAGACCTCGCCATGAATCGATAAATTTTTGCTGTCATGCGTGCATGGGATAGCCCAAATCATTGATTATATCCCGCAAATAACAGAGCACGATCTCTATATTGATGAGACGTGCCAGTAAAGAGACTGCCTTGCACCGCGAATTGAGTTTTCATAACTGGTCAAGGATCTGATACGTCCAATCTGCATCATGATTTCCTAATGTTATTTATAATGTTTTTATGCATAATAATGCTTTATGGAGTAATTCTAATGCCTTTTCTCTCATAATTTGCAAGGTTTGCACAAAGAGGGAGAATACCGACAGCTGGAATTTTGGACCTGAAAAAGCATACAAAAGATACCTATTCTGCACATGTTCAAATGAGCTAAAACTTCGCAGAGATTTTTATGGAATATATAGTAAATAATGGAGCAAATAACTACCGGAAAGGCCACCCTGGCGAGCACAAGATACCAGGATGCACCAGCCTTCCCAAGCGCGCCCTGGTGGGTTGTGCCCAGCACGGCCCACCTCCGGAGCCTATCTTCTGGTATATAAGGTGTTTTGACCTATAAAAAATCAGGCAAGGACTTTTGGGACGGAACGCTGTCATCTCAAGGCGGAACTTGTGCAGGAGCACTTTTTCCCTCCAGCGAAACAATTTCGTCGGGGGAACTTCCCTCCCAGAGGGGGAAATCGAAGCCATCATCATTACCAACAACCGTCTCATCTTTGGGAGGCCATTATTCATCAACATCTTCAACATCACCATCTCCTTTCAAACCCTAGTTCATCTTGTGTTTAATCTTTGTACCGGAGCCTCATATTGGTACCTGTGGGTGACTAGTAGTGTTGATTACCTTGCGTAGTTGATTACTATATGGTTTATTTGGTGGAATATTATATGTTTAGATCCATTATGCTATTCAATACCACTCTGATATTGAGCATTCATAGTATTTGTGAGTAGTTACCTTCGTTCTTGAGGTCACGGGAGAAGTCAAGTTGCAAGTAATCATGTGAATTTGATATGTGTTCGATATTTTGATGATATGTATCTTGTGATCCCCTTAGTGGTGTCATGTGAACGTTGATTACATGACACTTCACCATGCTTGAGCCTAAGGGAATGCATTGTGGAGTAGTTATTAGATGATGGGTTGCTAGAGTGACAGAAGCTTAAACCCTAGTTTATACGCTACTTTGTAAGGGGATGATTTGGACCCACATGTTTAATGCTACGGTTAGATTTTATCTTAATACTTTTCTCGTAGTTGCGAATGGTTGCGAGTGGGTTAATCATAAGTGGGAGGTTGTTCAAGTAAGAACAACACCCAAGCACCGGTCCACCCACATATCAAATTATCAAAGTAGCGAACACGAATCAAACCAACATGACAAAAGTGACTAGATGAAATTCCCGTGTACCCTTAAGAACACTTTGCTTATTATAGGAGACAAATTTGGCCTGTCCTTTGCCACAAAAGGATTGAGATACCTTTCCTCACCTTATTTAATGTTATTGTTACTATGTCGTTACCTATCTTGCTATCAAACTACCTGTTACCTACAATTTTAGTGCTTGCAGAAATTACCTTGCTGAAAACCGCTTGTCATTTCCTTCTGCTCCTCGTTGGGTTTGATACATAGGAATACGATTGACCCTCTACTCTTGTGGGTCATCAAGACTCTTTTCTGGCACCGTTGCTCGGGAGTGAAGCGCTCTTGGTAAGTGGAAATCGGTAAGGTAAAAAACATATACTACGTGCTAAAATTTATTGTCACTTGTAACTACGAATAACAATCCTCGGAGAACAATCCTTTGAGGGGTTTATTTGCCGTATCTTCACCTCAACCGGAACTACAATTAGTTTCCCCTCAACCTACTGCACCTACTGAAAATATTGATTCTGAAATTCCTTCGGGTATGATAGAACAACTGCTAGCTAATCCTTATGCAGGAGACGGAACTGAACGTCTCGATATGCACCTAATACATGTGGATGCAATTTGTGGATTATTTAAGCTTGCAGGTTTATCCAGAGATAAATTGAACAAGAAGGTTTTCCCTTTACCTTTGAAGGGAAAAGCACTGACACAGTATAGGCTATGTGATAATATTGGATCATGGAACTAGAATCAATTGAAATTAGAATTCCACCAAAAGTTTTACCGTATGCATCTAGTTCATCGTGATCTGAATTATATATATAATTTTTGACCTCTTGAAGGAGAAAGCATCGCCCTAGCTTGGGGGAGGCTTAAGTCAATGTTATATTCATGCCTCAATCACGATCTCTTGAGAGAAATTATTATTCAAAAAATTTATGCTCGACTTTCTCATAATGACCGATCCATGCTCGATACTTCTTGTACTAGTTATTTTATGAAGAACACTATTGAATTCAAGTGGGATCTCTTAGAAAGAATTAAATGCAACTCTGAAGATTGGGAACTCGACGAAGGTAATGATTCAAGTATGAAGCCTGAATTTGATTGTGTTAAGTCTTTTATGAATACCGATGCTTTTCACAAGTTTAGCACTAAATATGGACCCGGCTCTGAGATAGTAGCCTCTTTTTGTGAGTAATTTGCTAATCATGTTGATCTCCCTAAGGAAGAGTGGTTTAAATATCACCCTCGTATTAAAAAATAAATCAAAGAACCGGTCATAGCTAAAGAAGAAACTATCATTTACAATGTTGATCCCGTTGTGCCTACTGCTTATATTGAAAAACCACCTTTCCCTGTTAGGATAAAGGAACATCCTAAGGTATCAACTCTGGTTCGCAATTGTAATATTAAAGCAACTAATAATTATGAGAAAACTAAAGTAGAACCTAGTGTTGTTATGGTTAAAGATCTCTTGGTAGAAAATATTGATGGGCATGTGTATTTACTTTTGTGATGAAGCTGCTAGAATTAGTAAAGCCGGTGAAAATGATAAATATAGACACGTAGTTGGCATGCCTATTGTCTCGATTAAAATAGGAGATCATTGCTATCATGGCCTATGTGACTTGGGTGCTAGTGTGAGTGCTATCCCTTTTACTCTATACCAAGAAATTATGAATGCCATAGAACCTGTTGAAATAGAAGACATTGATGTTACTATTAAACTTGCTAATAGGGACGTCATCACACCACTTGGGATTGTTAGAGATGTTGAAGTCATGTGTGGAAAAATAAAATATCTTACTGATTTTCTAGTTCTTGGTTCCCCACAAGATGACTTTTGTCCCATTATCTTTGATAGACCTTTCTCGAGCACCGTCAGTGTTGAGTTTGTTGATGTGTCTCATGAGTTTAATTTTTCCAAGTTTAGTAGACAATCTCGTGATAAAGAATTATCTAGTAAGGATGAAATAATTGGTCTTGCTTCTATTGTCGTTCCTCCTACTGATCCACTAGAACAATGATTGCTAGACCATGAAAATGATATGCACTTGCATGAAATAAATGAAATAGATAAAAGTTTCTTTGAACAACAACCTCTACTAAAACACAATTTTCCTATTAAAACTCTAGGAGGTCCTCCTCCACCTAAAGGTGATCTTGTGTTTGAATTAAAACAATTGCCTGACACTTCCAAGTGTGCTTATCTTGATGAGAAAAAAGATATATCTTGTAATTATTAGTGCTAACCTTTGAGAACATGAAAAAGAAAGATTATTAAAAATTCTGAGGAAGCATCGGGCTGCTATTGGATATACTCTTGACTATCTTAAGGGCATTACTCCCACTCTATGTTAGCACAATATCAGTATGGAACCTAGTGCTAAACCCGCTGTTGATTACCAACGACGATTGAATCCTAAAATGAAAGAAGTGGTAAGAACTGAAATATTAAAGCTTCTAGAAGCATGTATAGTCTATCCCATAGCTGATAGTAGATGGGTAAGTCCTATTCATTGTGTCCCTAAAAAGGGATGTATTATTGTTTTTCTTATGATAAAAATGAACTTATCCCATAGAGAATTGTTATTGGCTATAGAATGGTAGTTCATTTTAGCAACTAAATAAATCTACTAGAAAAGATCATTACCCTCTGCCTTTCATTGATTAAATGCTAGAAAGATTATCTAAGCACACACACTTTTGTTTGTTGGATGGATATTCTGGTTTCTCTCAAATACATGTTTCACAATATGATCAAGAGAAAACCGCCTTTACTTGTCCTTTTGGAACCTATGCTTATAGACGTATGCATATTGGTTTATGCAATGCACCTACTAGCTTTCAAAGATGTATGACTGCTGTATTCTCCGATTTTTGCGATAAGATTGTGGAGGTTTTCATGGATGATTTTTCTATTTACGAAACTTGTTTTGATGATTGCTTAAGAAACCTTGATCGAGTTTTGCAGAGATGTGAACAAACTAATCTTGGCTTTAATTGGTAGAAGTGACACTTTTTGGTTAATGAAGGTATTGTCTTGGGGCATAGAATTTCCGAACAATGTATTGAGGTGGTTCAAGATAAAGCTAATGCAATTGAGAAAATGCCATGTCCTAAAGATATTAAAGGTATTCAGAGTTTTCTTGGTCATGCTGGTTTCTATAGGAGGTTTATTGAAGGCTTCTCAAAAATTTCTAGGCCCCGGACTAATATTTTACAAAAGGATATTCATTTTGTTTTTATGATGATTGTGTACAAGTCCTTGAAACACTCAAGAAAGCCTTAACCACTGCACCTATTGTTCAACCACCTGATTGGAACTTGCCTTTGGAAAATATGTGTGATGCTAGTGATTATGTTGTTGGTGTTGTTCTAGGACAAAGAGTTGATAAGAAATTAAATGTTATCCATTATGATAGCAAAACTCTAGACAGTGCCCATAGAAATTATGCTACTACTAAAAAATAATTTTTAGCAGTTGTGTTTGCTTCTGATAAATTTAGATCTTACATCGTTGATTCCAAAATTATTGTTCACATCGATCATGCTGCTATGAAATATCTTATGGAAAAGAAAGATGCTAATCCTAGACTCATTAGGTGGGTTCTCTTACTTCACAAATTTGATTTACGTATCACTGATAGGAAAGGAGCTAAGAACCCCGTAGCTGATAACTTGTCTAGGTTAAAAAATATTCTTGATGAACCACTACCTATTGATGATAGTTTTCCTGATGAATAGTTAGCTACAATAAATGTTTGTCAAAACACCATGGTATGCTGACTATGAGAATTACATTTTTGCTAAATATATACCACCTAGCTTCACATACGAACAAAAGAAAAAAAATTCTTCTATGATTTAAGACATTACTTTTGGGATGACACACATCTTTATAAATAAGGAGTAGATGGTATTATTACACATTGTGTACCTGAGCATGAGTAGGAACAAATGCTACGAAAATGTCATTCCAAAGCTTATGGAGGACATCATGCGGGAGATAGAACTTCTCATAAGGTATCACAATCCAGTTTTTACTGGCCTATTCTCTTTCAGGATGCCCATAAGTTTGTCTTGTCTTGTGATGAATGTCAAAGAATTGGTAATATTAGTAAGCGTCAGGAAATGCCTATGAATTATTCACTTGTTGTTGAACCATTTGATGTTTGGGGTGTTGATTATATGGGACCTTTTCCTTCCTCTAATGGGTATACTCATATTTTGGTTGCTATTGATTATGTCACTAAGTGAGTAGAAACTATTCCAACTAGTAGTGTTGATCATAACATCTCCATTAAAATGCTTAAATAAGTTATTTTCCCTAGGTTTGGAGTCCCTAGATACTTAATGACTGATGGTGTCTCACACTTTCTTCATTGTGCTTTCCGTAAAATGCTTGCTAAATATGATGTTGACCATAGAATTGCATCACTCTATAATCTTCAATCTAGTGGTCAAGTTGAACTTAGCAATAGAGAACTACAATTAATATTACAAAAAACTGTCAATAGGTCCCGAAAGAATTGGTCTATGAAACTAGATGATGCACTTTGGGCCTATAGAACAGCTTATAAAAATCCTAAGGTTATGTCTCCATACAAAATGGTATATGGGAAAGCTTGTCATTTGCCTCTAGAGTTAGAGCACAAAGCATTTTGGGCAATTAAAGTACTCAACTATGACTTCAAACTTGTCGGTGAAAGAGTTTACTTGATTAGCTCACTAGATGAATGGAGAACCCAAGCTTATGAAAATGCCACACTATTCAAGAAAAGGTTAAAAGATGGCATGCGAAAAGAATCCAAAAGAGATAATTCAAAGTTGGAGAATATGTTCTTTTGTACAACTCACATTTCATATTTTTTGCAGGAAAACTTCATTTCAAATGGGAAGGATCATATGTTATCGAAGAGGTTAATCGCTGCTAGCAAGATTAATAATGCCGAAGGTACTACCCCGAAGGTGGTCAATGGACAAAGAATTAAACACTACATCTCAGGTACGCCTATTAATGTTGAAAGCAATGTTATCCAAACCATAACACCGGAGGAACACATAAGAGAAACCTTTCGGAACACTCCAGAATCATGGAAAAGAAGAGGTACGTGATACACTAAGTAAAGGGACTCCGAAAAATCCGTAAAAATATTTTCAGCCAGTTTTGAAATTTTAGAAAAATTAGGAAAATAAGAAATAAACAGGAAAGCAACCGAGGTGAGCTTGATACACCAGGGTGCGCCTGCCCTCCCTGGCACGCCCTGGTGGGTTGTGCCCACCTCGGGAACCTTCTCGACTCCGTTTTCCTTCCATATGCTTGTTTTCCAATAATAAAAATTCTCTCTATATACCCCCGATTGTTTTGACTACCGCATCATGGAAAAAAACCTATTCTTGTTTCGTGTTGTTTTCCCATCAGATCTATCAAGCCAGGCATCATATCTTCTTCCTATTCCAATAACATAGAGGAAGATGCTTGGTTGATGAAAATGAAGCTAAAGAGAGAGGAGCCAAAAGAAGTCAACAATGAAGACAAGGGCAAGGGAGCTATGAGAGATGAAGCTCAAGAACAAGGGCAATCCATGCCGACAGAGGAGGAGGAGGAGGAAGAAGATATCCTCCTACCTTACTATGATCACCTCGGCCCTATTGAAATTGAAGCTTTTAGGGCCTTCGAAGCGGTTTGTGTTCAAAATAAATTTCTCACTCGTGATTTTTTTTGCTAGAGGATTACATCATTACCCTTCGAAGCATCATCCGTAAACTGGAGCACTTTTTGAGATTGAGGTGTGACACTTCTCCATCATCACCACCTTCACCATCTTCACCACCAAAGGAGACTTGAGTACACGGGTATGGGCACTCCCCTTGGCTTGAGCCAAGCTTGAGGGAGATGCCCCAGTATCGTATCACCATCACTTTTTACCTTTAATTCTTATTTATATCCTTAGATTTTTCGTGATTTAGTTGAATAAAAGTTTAGTATGATCTATTTTTGAGTGCTAGTTTCATGATCCATCTATCTATGTAATCGAGTGAAAGTTATATAATAAAGTTTATTTTGAGATCTCGCTTCTTTAATTTCTTGTTGCAATCAGAATACAAGAAAATAAATGAAAAGGATCGTATGCTAATATTATGGTGAATAATGACATCACATAAAGAAAATTATAAGTGGTAAAATTTATTGGAGATTGACAAACATAGCATTAGTCAATGATGCAACTCATGAAAGAATTAATTAGGGAAGAGAAGATTCACATGCAAATAAACTATCTTGGACATATTTTATGATTGTGAGCCCCCATTAAATATTATATGCCAAAATCGTTGACGTTGGACAAGTAAGACAACATAATGATTTATGTTTGTTCATATTCACATATAAGTTATATTTTCATAGACCCTTCAACATGTGGTGCTTGATCAATATCTTTGCTAGCAAAAAATTCTGCACTAAGTTGAGATACTACTTGTGCATCCAAAAATCCTAAACCCAAAATCATGTTTTGTGAGTCCACCATACCTACCTATGGATTGAATAAGATCATTCACGTAAGTTGTCATCGGTGCACTAAGGCAATAAAAATTGCTTCTAAAAGTGTTGGGTCAATCAGTGTAAGAGAAAATTGAGTGTTATACGAACTTATGATGGCAAAGTAATAAAAGCGAAGGACTGCATAATGAAGGTTGCTATCAGAGGGGGCAATATAACGCGACGTTCTTTTGCACTAAGGAATTTGGCATACAAACTAAAAAGCACATGGGAACCTCTGCTTCCCTATGCGAATGGCTTATCTTTTACCTTTATGTATTTACTTTTATGCAAGAGTAAAAGTATTTTTCTCTATTCCTTTTTTATCTTTCTCTTTTTGCAAGCATCATGTGGCCATGAAAGATCTAGGAACATATATCCAGTTGTATATGAGTGAGCATGAGTTATTATTGTTGACATCACCCTTGAAACTATAAGCCCCTATCTTTCTATGTGTTCGGTTGAAACTTTTTGCTCATGGGTATGCTGTGCGTGTTAGCAATCATAGTAGACTAAATGATGGTTGAGTATGTGGACTTGCCAAAAGGCTCTGACATGAGACCCTTCATGAAAATATGATGAATTGTAGTTGCAAAGTTGATTGAGAACATAGTTTGTTGGTTTCCAATAAGGTTTATGCTTTATACTTCTATGTTGTGATGAATTGTTACTTGTTCATGAGAAGTTGTATGATGTTGTTATGAAATAAAAGTTATATGAAAGAGTTTTATGATAAAGTTTGTTGATGTTATGATAATAAGCATGATGCTACTATGTCTGTATTTTGTTTTTCTCGACACCTCTCTCTCTCAAACCATGTGGGCATGTTTTTCGATATCGGCTTTCGCTTGAGGACAAGCGAGGTCTAAGCTTGGGGGAGTTTATACGTCCATTCTGCATCATGATTTCCTGCTGTTATTTACAATGTTTTTATGCATAATAATGCTTTATGGAGTAATTCTAATGTCTTTTATCTCATAATTTGCAAGGTTTGCACAAGAGGGAGAATACCGGCAACCGGAATTTTGGACTTAAAAAAGCATACCAGAGATACCTATTTTGCACACCTTCAAATGAGCTGAAACTTCATGAAGACTTTTGATGGAGTATATAATAAATATTGGAGCAAAGAACTACCGAAGGGGGCCACCCTGGTGAGCACAAGACACCAGGGCATGCTAGCCCCCCCCAAGCGGCCCTAGTGGGTTGTGCCCAACACGGACCACCTCCGTAGCCCATCTTCTGGTATATAAGGTGTTTTGACCTAGTTAAAAATCAGGACAGGACTTTCGGGACAGAATGCCGAAGTCTCAAGGTGGAACTTGGGCATGAGCACTTTTTCCCTCGAGCGGAGCGATTCCACAGGGGAACTTCCCTCTCGGAGGGGGAAATCGAAGCCATCGTCATCACCAAGAACATTTTAATCTTTGGGAGGTTGTTCTTCATCAACATTTTCAACAACACCATCTCCTCTCAAACCCTAGTTCATCTCTTGTGTTCAATCTTTGTATCGGAACCTTAGATTGGTACCTGTGGGTGACTAGTATTGTTGATTACCTTGCGTAGATGATTACCATATGGTGTATTTGGTGGAGGATTATATGTTTACATCCATTATGCTATTCCATACCCCTTTGATCTTGGGCATGCATATTATTTGTAAGTAGTTACCTTCATTCTTGAAGTCATGGGAGAAGTCATGTTGCAAGTAATCATGTGAATTTGATATGTGTTTGATATTTTGATGATATGTGTGTTGTGATTCCCTTAGTTGTGTCATGTGAATATTGACTACATGACACTTCACCATCCTTGTGCCTAAGGGAATGCATTGTGGATTAGTTATTAGATGATGGGTTTCTAGAGTGACAGAATCTTAAACCCTAGTTTCTGCGCTACTTCATAAGGGGCTGATTTGGAGCCACATGTTTAATGCAATGGTTAGGTTTTATCTTAATACTTTTCTCGTAGTGGTGGATGCTTGCGAGTGGGTTTATCATAAGTGGGAGGTTTTTCAAGTAAGAACAACACCCAAGCACCGGTCCACCCACGCATCAAATCATCAAAGTATCGAACACTAATCAAACCAACATGATGACAGTGACTAGATGAAATTCCCGTGTACCCTCAAGAATACTTTGCTTATTATAAGAGACTGTTTTGGCCTATACTTTGCCACAAAAGGATTGGGCTACCTTGCTGCACTTTATTTACCGTTATCATTACTTAATCGTTACCAATTATCTTGCTATCAAACTACCTGTTACCTACTATTTTAGTGCTTGCAGAAATTACCTTGTTGAAAACCGCTTGTCATTAGCTTCTGCTCCTTGTTGGGTTCGACACTGTTACTTATCGAAAGGACTACGATTGACCCCCTACACTTGTGGGTCATCAGGGTCATGCTCGGTCACGACCCTTTGCCAACAAGTTGTCAAGCGAAGGCACTATGTCATGGGGATAACCCCGGGGTAGCCTCAAAGAACTCCATCCACCGACCTTCTGAAACGACTGCGGGCGAGCCGCCTCCCCCTATAGTATGGCTCCATGTTGCCGGCTATGACAAGCTGACCAACTAGGGGTAGAGACCTTCGGCTCCCTAGCCGTCCGCACATTGGATGCCATGGTCAAGGTACACATGGAAATAGTGGCCTCCCATCCCATCAGGGGTCAATGCCAGCATGGCCACAATGGAGGAAATATTGCCTCTGACTCTGGCCGACTGCGACCGGGCGCCAGAACAGTGTCGGCACGCCGTCAACCACTCCATTACCTGCCCCAACATGGCTACAGCGCGGCTATCGCAAGACGACACCCCGAAGGACGGTCCATGCCGTGAAGTGACCGGCACGGGGACCCACCTGTGGGCCCCTTCGGCTCCTAACGGAACCCTGCGATCGGCAGGTCCTACTAGTGACAAGACCCCTCATCCGGGGCCGCCACTGCCTGCTAGAGAGGCTGCCAGCAGGGGACCCCCGGAGCATTCTATTCGTATTGTAATCCGGGGGTTGGCCAATAAAACCCCCAGGATCCGCCCCATGGAAAGGGAGATAAACCAGACCGCACACCACATGCACATAGACAGGCAACAGAGGCAGCCTAGCTCCTTCTTCCTCCTCTAGCCATACAGCTCCAGGAGCACCATTGTAACCTCACCATCATCTAACCTAGACCGAGCAGGACTAGGGGTATATCCTCCCTCCAAGCGCCCCGAACCTGGGTACATCGTGTGTCCGCCACCGCTTATGCCTAATCCTGCCCCCGGAGGCCGTCAGCGTCCTTTCGACCCCAACCACTCTCGATAAGCCTACTGATGGCATCTGTCGTGAGAAAACGATGACAATTGGCGCGCACCATGGGGCCGTACGCGGCGCTGGCCGGAGTCACGCTCCGGGCGGGACCCTTCACCAAATCCCTCGGCTGCCCTGTGTCCGGGCGGAACTGCACGCTCGTTGGGTTTGCTCCGGCAGGTCCTGCGGGTGATGCTGCCGGCCTCTCCGTTGAGTGCCCCGGCAGTGACCTCTCACTCGACATCAGCGCGCTCGTCGAGCGCGTCGGTTGGCTAAGCCTCGCTGATGAACCTGCGGCCGACGCGTACCCTAGCTAGGTACTCGACTGCACTCACCCAGCCTCATTCGTGGCTGTACTCACCTCGGGCGAGGCCTACGACTCCCACGTGCATGCGGGGGTGATGACCACCGCCTCCTCCACCTCTTTTGGCCACTCATGGGTCGAGGACGATGCGGCCGCCGCCCATGCCGGAACCTCTGACCCGCTCAATGCCACTCTTTGGGATTTGAGCATCCCCATCGCTCCGATGACGAACCCTGCCACCATCACGGCCGAGCTGGAGGCGGCCTACCGTCTCCTATTCGAGGATGCCAGCGCCCTCGTGTCCGAGCGGCGCCGGATAGAAGCTGCGTAGTGGGAGTATATTTCTGCCTACGGCTCACCCTGGCTGGCACCGAGCCCGGCTGGCGGGGCGCCGTGCGCGACTGCGGCTATGTTGTCGCCGAGATCCTCCGCGGCAACCTGCCCATCTATGACACCCCTGCAGCCAACCTGCAGGCCACCAAGGTGGCTTACGAGGACCTGGCCACCTTGGAGGGCGAGGAGCGCACCTCACGCGAGCGACATCTCAAGGACCTCATCGACACTGCCAATGCACAGCAAGCCGGACTCGTCCCCGGTGGAGCCGTCTCTGAGGCTCCCCATCCCAAGGGCGAGGGCTTTGGGGCTGCTGGTTGTCGGCTGGCTCAACACTCCAGCACCCCTCGTCCCTCCGGCCGACGGGCGAGGGAAGCAACGCTCGGCGCTCCCAGCTGCGCAGAAATGAAAACCAGTCATCGACAACTAGCGCAATGACATCCCGGCTGGCGGGAGCCACTACAATGAGGCACCGGCTGGTGGTAGCCAGCATAGCCGCGGCCACACCCTGCCTCCATGGTGGGAGCCGCCACGGTCCGTCCCGCCGACTGTCCATTCTGATCTCGTGGCCCGGCTCAGGCCGCGGGTCCTCCACAACGAGGACGACGCGCTCCTCCGCCTCAACCTACTGGCGCAGTCTGCCCTCCTCAAGGAGGAGGGTTCCATCGCCCCGGCATGCTCAGGCCCCCGAATCCGCAATGAGCCCTTCCCGACCGGCTCCACGCTGCCCCACGACACCCCGAAGTACAACGGGGCCACCAAGCTAGAGGACTGGCTAATCGACTACACCACAGCGGTTGGCATAGCAAGGGGGAACAAGTGTGTAGCCGTCCGCTATGCCCCCCTCATGCTGATCGGCTCGGCATGCACCTGGCTGAATAGCCTGGCAACCGGCAGCATCAACACCTGGATGGACTTTGACGAGGCGTTCATCCACAACTTCACCGACACCTGCAAGCGGCCCGGCTGCCCCCGCGAACTGGCCATGTGCGTCCAAGGCACGGGCGAGGCCCTCCGCGATACCTCACCCGATGGAACGAGCTCCGCAACTCCTACGAAGGGGTGCAGGAGGTGCAGGCCATCTAGTACTTCATTGAGGGTTGCCGCGATGGCACCTACCTCAAGCACAAGCTCTCGTGCTCCGAGCCGGCAACACTGACACACCTCATGGCCAAGGCGGACAAGTACGCCACGACCGACTCTGCAATCCGGGTCAAGGTCAGCACGACTGGCAAGGTGGCTCCTCCGCGGGTTGCGTCATTGTGGGGACCCCGACTCATAAGTCGAGATCACTGATTGCACGTGTATAGTGATCCTAGAGATCAATGCTCATTGAACACACAGAAGCTGAATAAAAGAGTCTTACATCCACATTAAGCGTCTTACACAAATGGTGACCACAAAGGTCTCAGTCTTACAAGGATAGGGCCACTCGGGCCAAACACTAAGTCTAGAACAAGCAGCGGAAGTCTTCGTCGAAAGCGTGAACCCATGCCATCTGCCTTAACCTACAGGCATTCTGACTGGGAAGCGTCCTAGTTCGCATGTTCGTCTCCAATGGACTCTTCAACAGACTCCTGTTCTTCCATGCCTGGCCAATTAAATAACCAGTGGCAAGACAATGAGTACTTTGAATGTACTCGCAAGCAACCCAAGAGCGGAACGAGGCAATAATGATGCATGATATAGCACTATAGGTAACTTGTGGAAAGCTGATTTTGTATGCAAGTGACATGATCAAGTAATAGTAAGTATGCATCAACAAATAACCAAGTATTCATGATAACACATTGCCGATACAATCACGGTATCAGTTGAACACATTCTGCTCACACCAAGTCATCGGACTTAGTTCATTTTTCATGCCCAGTCATCGGACTGGACTCACATGACCTCTTGTCACTAACACACCCATACTCACTCCAATATTTTACGAAAACATTCGGACGTAGTCTAAGAAGGACCTCCAACTGTCCATGACCGCGGACGCGGCTATTCGAATAGTTTTACACTCTGCAGAGGTTGCACACTTTACCCACAAGACTCGGGGAACTTCCGTGTCATCCACGACTCGCGGTATATACATACCCGAGGTAAGCACCCGAACAATGCCTTTCCCCCGGCGATACTAAACAAAGAGTCCACTCGATTGGTACCTAGCCCTCATGACGTACATCACACGAGCCTTGCTCAAACCATACCATCCATGAGGGGACCAATGGTGTGCCCGGTGCCTGTAAAGATAGCACATGATCGTACATCCGGTACGACCCCGTATCGAGAGTGACCACGCCACTCCCGCCACTAGTAATACGGTCTCCTACCCACCAAGGTAATCAACAAAGCCCCGTCCCATAAGGGGTATCGTGGTCGTGCATGTAAGGTTGGAACGGTCAGCAGACCTTAAATCTAATCCGTTTTCGAAAACACACACCCATTTGTTCCGGTACACCACTTCTTTATCAAGTGGTCACCCAACTCATCATCATCTCCCTCGGGCATTAGTGACACCCGACGGGGTTTTCGAAAGAGTATTGAAAACACACACCTCTCGGTATCACCATGCATAAGTCCCATCCCACTTGCGTAGCATCTACTAGCAACCTATCTACTCCCACCCGCACAACCCTCATAAGGTGTTAGGGTCGTGCTCGATTCAAGTATCAACGGAAAGCACCGGTGGCATCTCGCCGAAGGGGAAACCACCACATCATATGATTGATAATGCCGGAAGTAAAGTGCTATATGACATGCAAGTTAAAATAGTTTCTTGACATGGTCAAAGGGCTGCTTGCCTGGATCGACAAATTCTCCGGGGTCTTCGAAGTCTTCGAGTCCAACTTCTCCGTCAAGGCGCAATCTATCGATGCGGAAATAGCGACAATAAATAAACAAGCATGCAAACAGAGCACTCAATCTACCTATCAAAAATGTTCACCTATTCTGTTAAATCTCTAAAGTCATATTAAAAATATTTACAATAAATTTATCTGTGAAGACTATAATAGAAACACAATAACAGAGGCTAAAAAGGTGCTTTTAATAGGTTTTAAATAAAACTAGTGATAAAAACTCTTTCCGTAAATTACACAGATGGCACTATTAAATTCTATACAATATTCTAAGATTTATGGTGGAAAAAATAATTGCATTAGGCAATTATTTAGTCCTGTGGGATTTTTGCAAAACCCACCAGAAAATAAAAAAGGAAAAAGGGCACCAGATCCTGAGCCAGGGGCGGCCATGGGCTGGGCCGTCCCATCTGGTCAGCCGGCTGGCCGCGCGCGCAGTCAGGTTCAAACCTGACGCGCGGGCCCCAGCTGCCAGCGGCTCAAGGGAGAGGAGAGAGGGCGCGGGCGAGGGGAGGAGAGGCTGACAGGTGGGGACCACCTGTCAGGTCCGTCTTCCTCCTCGCGTCCGAGAGGGGAGCGACTCACCGACAGCGAGGGAGGCCACGGCGAGGGGAGGAGAGGGTCGGAACGGGCTCGGGGAGGACCCGCCGGTCCTCTAAAGGTGGAGCGGAGGGCGGAGGAGGACAGGGTCGCCGGCGACGAGGAGGCCGCGGCGGAGGAGCTTCAGGACCGTCCTCAAACGCCCGTCCCAGCCTGCAACAATGACAGGAGAGAGGGGGAATCGGGTCAGGAGGGCACGGGAGGACCAGAGGGAGGAGAATGGGGACCGACGTGGCGCCGTACCCAGAGATTGATGGCGGAGCTGCCGCGGCGAGCTTCGGCTCGATCCCGAGCACAGAGAGAGGGAAGGGCTCAGGCTTCACAGGCAGCCTATTGGGGGTGGAGAGAGAGAGATCAAAAGGAAGAGAAGGCCTCCGGGGTGCCTTTTATAGGTGGGCCTAGTCCACCGAGGGCGCCATATGCTGGTGAGCACGGGGTCCTTACCACAGGCCACGGGAGGGAGAGGGGAGGCCCTGGGAGTCTTCCTGGGGTCAGTCCACGGCAGGGGGAGAGAGGAGAGAGAGGAGGGGAGGCGCGCGCGTGTGAGCTTTCGCATTGGCCGGCTCGGGCGATGGCGGGCACACGCGAAGGAGGGGGAAGGAGAGAGAGGGAGGAGAGGGCCGACCGCCTGCAGGGCTGCAGACGTCGAGGCCGACCAGACGGCGCCGGAGGGAGGCTCAAGGCGGCCAGGGCCATGCAGTGGCCAGTGGCTACTGTGCTGGTCGGCACCGTAGCGCGCTCTGGAGCGTGGCTATTGCAGGCCATGGCATGCCCTTGGCGCCTTCTGCGCGTCCACCCATGTCCAGGGGATCCAGGGGAAGAAAACTAACTGGGCTAGGCCCTTGGATGCTCTGGGGAGGGATTAGAATAGAGGGAGAGAGGAAAAAGAGGTCCTGCCAGGTGGACCAGAGGGTAAAAATGGGTTTTTTCACCATCTCAATCATGGAGCTAGCCATTGGGATTGCTACTGGAGGTGCTAGGGGTATGGGTGGAGCTGTGGTAAAAGGAGGAGGCAAGGGTAAAAGGATTTGAGGTGAAAATGCCAGTTTTACATTTCTGGAAGAAGGTGTTTGATGATGTTTAGGGAGGTCAAATGAACTTGGATCATCTTGAGATTTGACAAAGTCAAGGGGTGATGGAAAACAAGAGTGATCACCAAGTTTGAGCTTAAGAGAAGAAAGTTCATAATGGGACCTAGGGAAAACCTAGAAATAGACAAAATCTTTTTTCTATAGATTCAAAGGGGTTAGGATTTAACCCTTGATGCACCACTTAGTGGATCACCACTAATTGGTCGTTAGAGCATGCCCACAAAGTTTGAGGTCAAGGGAAGACACTTCACAATGTAAAGTTGTCAAAATTTGAATCTGGACAGAAATGGATTTGGGTTGGTTTGATGAAGCAAACCAACTTGGATGGGGATGAAACTTTGCAAGATCACCACTTGTAATAGTGTTGACTTGCTAGAATTTCCCTGGATTTTATTGAGAATATTTCTTATAGAATCATTCCAAAAGTTCAATCTGGACAGAAAGGGTTTTGAGGGTTTTTTGCCCATGTTATGATCGAGCCCTTGTGTTGAAACTCATATATATGCAAAATATATGTCCACTGAGTCTCTCTAAATTTTCTCAAATATTTCCCAAGCATTGAAATAATTTTCCCTTAGGAAAAGCCATTTCTGCCCTTAAGAAAAAGCCTTTAAATAAAATATGAAAATAATCTTTAAAAATAATATTTGGTGGTTTTGAGAAGTCATACAAATGGTAGGTTTCAAATAAAGCATTTGGGAAGAAAAGATCCACCTAAATTGAGGACTAGTAGTTCAAACCTCAATTCAGGGGTTTTAGTGATCTTAAATTGAATAAATCCTTTTTGGTGAAAATTAATTTTGATAAAAATATTTTTGAGCTATATTCACATGGCATGATCATAGGGCAAGGAATTTGGATCAAGGAAGATGAAGGTGGAGTGGAGTAGAACCTAACAGTGCCAAACTTGAACACTCAAGCAATTCAAACAAGCACCACATCAAACAAGCATGCACTCAAAAAGTTTTAGTTGACTCCAAATTTTTATAAAACCAAACACAACAATGTGCCAAAATACAGGGTGTGACAGTCATGACCGGCTGCCGACAACCAGCAGGCGCAGAACAACAAGCGCAAGGCCGATCAGCAAGACTCCCGCTACGGGAGCCGACAGGTTGCTACCATCAAGGAAGAGTAGCCAGGTGCTCAGTCTTTCGGTCAGTGTCAGCGCACCGACAAGGCTGCTTGGCAGCCCAAGCTCACCTTCGAGCAAATGCTTGACCTCCCCTGCAAACATCATTCTTGAGCCAAGCCCTCCATGCACATGCTCCGCCAGTGCAGCTTCTCACAGCGGTTGGCCCGGGGGGAAGGCCTTCCGGCTCCTCCCGCGCCGCCTCTCCGCGAGCTGGTGCCTGCTCCGGCTCCCGCATCGGCCCCAGCCTAGCACAACGGCCGCCTGCTCGACCAGTTCCCCAACCAGGATGGCACCTACGTCATCTTCAGCAACAAGGGGACGGAAAAGCACTCCTAGCGCCAGCTACACCGTGAGGTGAATGCCATCGTGCCGGTGACTCCCCAGTTCATGCACTGGTCCGAGAAGCCGGTTACCTAGAGCCAAGCTGACCACCCGATTGTGATGCCAAGCCCTGGAAGCTATGCCCTCGTCCTCGACCCCACTATCGTCTCCGAGATACGCACCTGCCGCTTCTTGCGGGTGCTGGTCGATGGGGGCAGCAGCATCAACATCCTCTATCGCGACACCATGCTCAAGTTGGGGCTCAAGGAGGAGGACCTGCAGGCGAGCCGGACATTTTTCCATGGCATCATGCCAGGAAAGTCCTGCACCCTCATCGGCAAGATCAAGCTCGACGTCCTCTTCGGCGGCCAAAGCCACTTCCACCATGAGCCAATATGGTTCGAGGTAGTGGACCTCGATAGTCCCTACCACGCGCTGCCTCAAGATCAGGATGTCAGGCCCCAAGGGCATCATCACCATCGCTGGCAACTTCAAAATATCGATCGTGTGCACGCAAGATGGCAGCCGGCTGGCCGAGGCCCTAGAGATTGAAGAGGAGAAGCGGCAGCTCGACCGGCTTATGGCCCACACTTCTGGCCAGCCGCCCATGCCGGCTCCCCCGTCCTCGTTAGCCGGCGAGGCCTCGTTCTAGCCATCCAAGGACACCAGGCAAGTGGCGCTCGACAAGGCCAACCCCAAGAAGTGCGTCACAATCGGCGTCCGCCTCGATAGCAAATAGGAAGGCGAGGTCGTCGACTTCCTCCGTGAGAATTGGGACATCTTTGCATGATCTTCAAAGGACATGCCAGGTGTTCCGAGGAAGTTCACCGAGCACAAGCTTCATGTACGGCCGGATGCAAAGCCGATCAAGCAACTTCTGCGCCATTTCTCCAAGGAGAAGCGATGTACTATAGGAGAAGAGATCGCCCAGTTTCTCGCAGCCGGCTTCATCATGGAAGTGTTCCACCCGGATTGCCTGGCCAACCTAGTCCTGGTGCTGAAGAAAAACAAGGCTTGGCACATGTGTATCGACTACACAAGCCTGAACAAGGCCCGTCACAAGGACCCATTCGCCCTGTCATGGATCGATCAAGTCATCAACTCCATGGCCGGCTGCGACCTGTTGTCCTTCCTGGACGCCTACTCCGGCTACCACCACATAAAGCTAGACCCGGCCTACCTGCTGAAGACCTCCTTCATCACCCCTTTCGGGGCCTAATGCTACATCACCATGTCCTTCGGCCTGAAGAACGCAAGTGCCACCTTCCAGCGCTACATGCAATAGTGCCTCCTACCCCAGATAGGCAAGAACATCCACGTCTACGTTGATGACATCATCGTCAAGACCAAGAAGCACTTCAGCCTCCTTGACGACCTCCAGGAGACATTCGCCAACCTGCGCGAATACAAGATCAAGCTCAACCCGTCGAAGTGCGTCTTCGGTGTCCCAGCCGGCCGAATCCTGGGTTTCTTCGTGTCCGCTCGTGGCATCGAAGCTAACCCAGAGAAGATCAGGGTGATCGAGCGCATGCCCAAGCCGACCCAGCTCCGTGACATCCAGAAGTTCACTGTCTGCCTCGCCTCGCTCAGCCGGTTCATCAGCCGGCTGGGAGAGAAGGCCTCGGCCCTCTACGAGCTCCTGCGAAAGACGACTCTGGTCGAGCTAGGTTGCGACCCCACGAAGAAGCCGGCCATGTTTGACTGGCCTGACTGTCATGCCCAAGGTGCGACCCTATCCTTGTTTTGGCTCGAGGGCCTTGACATGGATAGAAGTGCATGTTGTCGTGTTGCAAACTGGATATCATTGCAAGTACATCTACAGAAGTGATGAGTATATGGAATTGGCTTGCACTCGCCACAAGATACATCAAGATCACATCAATACAACAACATATTCAAATATCATACAAAAGAGCAGGGTCTGACTACGAACGAAAACAAACGACAAAATGACATCCATCCTTGCTATCCCAGGCTGCCGCCTAGAACACATCCTAGATTGATGATGAACAAGAAGAAGAACTCCAAATCAAACAAGCATCACGCTCACGTCCAATCATCGCATTACCTGAACCTGCAACTACTGTTGTAGTAAACTGTGCACCACAGGGACTCAACAATCTCATTTCCAAGGATATGAAGACTATTAAAGCTTAATGGGTGAGGTATGGTTAAGTGGTGAGGCTGCAGCAAGCGACTAAGCATTTATTTGAGTGGCTAACTTACGAATACATAAAGTAAATATGGTGGTCTACCCATAACATACGTGAACTAGAATGATCACTAAGTGATCCTAAATACCTACTTACGTCACACATAACCCTACCATGTTCTCTCTCAGATAAGTACTCACGAGTAGAGACAGTCATGGTTACGCACACGGTTGATGTATTTTATTAGATTTTACTTCAGGTTTACTATGGACAGGTGTTAAACAAGTTTTCGAAGTTTGCCACATAACCACGGGCATGGCTTTCCAAAAGATATAACCCTGTAGGGGTGCTCCAACTCGTCCATCACAAATTAACCATACGCAACGGGAATAACCTCGACCACGAATCTGGTGATTTCTTAGGCAATTCCATTGGAAAACCGCAACCTCGATATAGCCCAAAGTATTTTTGGAATTCCTCACTCAAGACGTTCGAGAAAGGTAAAACAAATCCAAAAGGCCGCCCGACAAGCTAGATCCCAATAGGAGCCACGTGTATCTCTATCACGGGGCACTACCAAATGAGCAGTACATACAGTGTCTTGATAGAAATCCCTCGAGTTGCCGCGAGGTGGCCCCACAAGTGGCTCTAGTTTGGACCAAAACTCGTGAGGAGCACTGGCCCGGGCTGTTGATTAATTATCCGCGGGTGCCGGCAGGTCCCTATGCATTTTATTAGTTATTAGGCAAATGTAGTACCAATGTTGGGCCTTGCCAGATAAGTTTTATCCTAAAACGAAAATCAAGGGGTTCCCACAACAACCCCAAGCATGTTAGGTGCGCTCAATTATGGAACATAACACCGGTACACAAGTAATTAGGGATGGCAAAAGTGGAACAAACACCGAGCAAAATGCCAAGCCTTCCACCTTTTACCAAGTATATATTTGCATTAAACTAATTAGCAGCAATATTGTGATAACAAAAGAATGTCCATGTTGTCACATGGAAGTTGCACCTGCAGCTAGAAACGCTATAAGAAGGGCTGAGCAAGCGGTAACATAGCCAAACAAAGGTTTGCTGGGATGTGGAGGGGTTAGAGGCTTTCATGACAATGTTGGGAGGCTTGTCAAACAAGTGGTAGGTAGCGTGACATACCGATAAAAGCGGGACAACTAGCATAGCAATAATAGTAGTAGTATCCAGGGAAATGTGTCATGTTGCATGAGATCCCGCTTGGAAGAAGAATGAGTCCATGAAGAAGACAAGCCAACGTAGTCGAACGAATCCTCACACTCTGAACGCTTTCTATCGAGAAGGAATAGTCCGAAAACAACAATCAACACATGGTACACCACAACATATGCATGACATGATGCACAAACAAATATGATGCATGTCCGGTTTAAATATGCAAGGCAAGGCGAAGCACATCAACCAACTCTTACACATTAAGTGAAGCTCAATATGCAATGAGTTGCATATTGACAAAACTCCATGTTCGAATTATTTAGTTCACTCTCGTTTAGGTACTCATCATTATAAAATGTTTTTAGCCATGGCAAGAGGTGACGCACAAACAACTACTTCACCTAGGCATATTAAATGAGGCCGGAAGCAACATATCACCTCAGCGAAACGACCTCATAAGCAATTTACAAAATTGGACTAGATCTGTTATAAATATGTTTTAGAGTTGTTAAACAGCAATATAAAGTGTGCCATGGGATCCTACATTATTTTCTAGTCAGGTTACATATGTAAAACATTTTTAACGGAGCTACGGTTAAATAGTTACGATATAAAACATTTTACATGGCATTTACTCAAATTACAAGCAAAAAGCAAGTTAAACATTTTAAACACAAGCGAGAGTTGGATATTGAGAATCTACACGAAATTCTAGTCATTTTCCACATATAAAGCTTTCTCATATGATGCATGGATCTCGAGTTATTAAATGCATGAGCAACAAGGGTTTTTCTGCAATTTTATTATTCTGTGGATAATTGGAAATTTTGTTACTAGAAAAAGGGGTAACGGACTTGGGCCTTGACGGGGAGGAGGCCCAGCCAGGCACTGGCTTGCTGGAAGCAGCCCACGTGGGCGAGCGGGAGGCTGGCGCTCGTCCACCTCTTGTGGCTGCACGAGAGGCCGACGACGGAGGTCAACGACAGTGAGGGGCTTGGGATGATGGGGAACTCCGACGAGGGGCGACGAGATCCGACGACGGGAAGGCCGGGGAAGAGGAGATCGGGGGTGGGAATCTCCATTCCCGACGACGAGGAGCCTAGGCGGCGCCGAAGCAAGGAGATCGGGCGGCGGCTTGGGAAGTTTCAGCCATGGCAGGGAGCAGGCAGGGTTATGTGCGGCGGGAAGCGGTGGTCCGGAGAGGCTCTAGGGCTGGCAAGGCGGTGGAGGTCTCTCGCGGCGAGGAGGTAAGGCGGCGACGCGGCTGGAGGCTACGGGAGCAGGGAGCTCAGGCTCTTCTCATGGCTGGCAACGACGAACGGCTCGTCCGGGCCCAAATGGACTCGGGCGGGCCCTGATCTGGGCCTGGAGGGCCCTGTCCGTTGGAGGGAGAAGTTGGGCGCGGTGGAGGTGGTGGCTGGGGGTTGATGGGGAATGGAAAACGAGGTTCTAATTAGGGTTAGCCAGATTAGGAAGGGGAGGGGGACTAAATAGGGAAGGAGGGCTAGGTTAGGGGGATTTCATCCGTTTTAGGACCGTTCGATCTCGATCGGACGTCCGAAAATGGAGGGGGCTAGCTAGGTGGGTTAAGTAAGCTGTGTAGAGGGGCTTGGTGGGGATGGCAAGGGAAGTTGTGACCAGTGACACAAGGTTTTAAACACCGAAAACGTGTGCCGAATTACCGATAACCACACTGCTACGGTTGACCGTTCGGGTATCAAACGACCTCCGATTGCGGCGAAATTTGGTAGGCGGCCTACCTACAATAAAACAAGACTGCATGACAAGTTTCGACCCAATCCAAGAAATTTTTATACGCTCTTTAAAAACAATATTTTAATCGATGCCTCGGGCACGTGCGTGTGTGGTTGGCCTCGAAAGGTTGACGACACGAACGAACAGAACTGGTTGCTACTCACGGATGCAAGTTTTCAAAAACGAGTGATGATGCCATGCAGATGATGCGAATGATGCAATGATGAATGCAATAGCCAAACGAAACACCGACGAGAACGGAAATAAAAGGGGAATCTTCTGGAGCATCGGTCCCGGGCTGTTACAACTCTCCTCCACTACATGAGGATCTCATCCCGAGATATAAGAATGAAAAGGGGAAGAGAAAGAGCAATAGGAAGAGGTAAAACTTTATTGCTTCTTTGACAAACGAGTGAAACCAATGAAACATGAAGGTTGGAAAGAGATGAAGAATTACATGAGGAACAGACAAGAATTCACAAGAAATTTGGGAAGCACTTCGGTAGGAAAGAGAGGCAAAACTTGATAAGAAGGAAAATAACTTGAACATAGGACACAACACTCTAGTAAAAAGAATAAGCAAGGAAAGAACATGATCTTAATCACACTAGATGTGAGATCGAAGAGAGCAACATCACGATGCCTCCGGAACAAAAGAATAGAAACTAGATCGTTGGAAGGGAAAGAACGGAGAAGAAAATGAGAACTTATACCATAATTGAACTTGAGAAGCATAGGTTGAACCAAGTTGTTGAAAAACCAACAACGAAGAGAATAAGCTTGTTATGGGCTTATGAAAAACATCTCAAAATTATGAGGTGACAACCTTTCACAAGAGAAACAATTGATTGCTTGGGAGCAACAAGATATGCAAAACTTCTTTCACCAAGAGGAGGAGGAGGAAACTTGGACCATTTATGACACCATGATAGCAACAACCCTTAGGAAATGCTTTTGGTGAAATCCAACCCAAGATAACTCCGAGAAGACTTGATGGGTTTACTTATCTTATTGTTGACAATTGCTTTGAGACTCGTCATAATCAAGAATTTAATAACACCATCTCAAAAGACAATGGAGAAGGAATTGAACATAGAAATTCAAGATAAAGAACACTTGAGCACCTCCAATAGAATCTTGAAGAACACTTTGAGAAGAATTACATCCTTAACAAACCACTATGAAGGACCTCTTGGCGAACACTGAAATGAAAGGATGATCAAAAGAATGCGGTTGAAAGAATAGGTTAAGATGTTGGAAGGATTTAGGTGAAGCTTCATGAAGAGATGCTTGAGAAAAACATGGAACTCCGGAAATAAAAGATGAACAACTTATAACCAAGAATTTGATGCTATTAACACTCCAGAGGAAGGATTGAAATCACATTGATGAAACTAGAATAAAAATTACGTTATGCTTATCCTTCATCAAGTTAAATTGATGACAAGCAATGGATTTCGCACACAACTTATTCTTGTTGGAAGGAATTGAAGAGAAAGAGAGAGAGATCACAAACTTGAAGAAGTCTTGCAGGAGAACACTGGTAAGAATTATAAACTAAAGAGGATACTTCAAATGAATGGAATAGCATGAGAACGAAGAGAGCATAAACCACCTAATAGAAAACTTGAACGAAGCACCGAAATAATTGAGATACGAACGAAGGGACCACAATTGAGAAGAATTTGAGAAGGCAAGCTGAAAGCTGAGAACGAAGAAATCTTCTGAAAACAATATGAAATGCACCGGATAGATATGGGAGAAATTTCTCATGAACAGAAACAATCTGAGAGGAAAGCATCAAAATGAGATGACAAATCTTCAAGAGAATGGACCAAGATTGAGAGAAACTCCCCTTCGGTCTTCAATGCTAAGAATAATGACGAGAAGCAACACCATGAATTGTTGAGACACTCCGAAATAATGAATAAACAAGGTTGAGCCAACAATGAAAATGATTTAGAAGCATATGACTGATGAAATTCATTCTTACATCATATTAGAAGAGAACTTGAGAACATCTCCGGAAAGATTAGAAGAGCCAGGTAAGATCCTGGGGAAAACCCATGGGTTATGGGCCCACTAAAAGTAAAATCCATTGAAACAATGGATTAAAAGAGAGATTTCACCGGTACAATTTAAGAACTTGATGAGGTGAGAACCTCGAAGTAATTTGGAAGGATTGAAAGAAAACACGAATCTTCTGAGATATCTTCAGCACTCGGGATAGAACAGAGAGAGACGAAAAACAAGAGATACTTGGATAGAATTTCTGACATGGGGAAGCATTTAGCGATTGAAAAGGATATGAAGAACACTAAGATCTTGAATTGAATCCACTAGGAAAGAAAACAAGAACATAGAATGATGAACTTGAAGCACTTGAGGACTTTCACAATGAATCACTGGATACGAAATGGAAGAGAAGATAGTGGAAGCATCACATGAATAGAAAAGGCCCTTGGATGAGAATTTAATCTTTGAAGAAAAAGGGTGGGAGGGTGGGGGAAAAAAACAAAACTTGGGACAAATGAGACAGACTCCGAAAACGAATATGAGGATTGATCTTGCAATAATTGGAGAGGATTGAATTGCCTTGAAGAGAGCGCACCGGATGAAAAGAATTGATATGACAACTTGATTGAGCACAAGAATTAGCAATCCCACAGACATATGAGAACACTTAGGAAAGATATGAAATCACCACTTGACATCGAAGCAACTTGAATTACCATATTCAAAAAAAAAGGATGAGGCTTATGAAACAAGCTAGAAACAAATGCATAACAAAGATTTCGCTCGATATTTTCGTGGTAAGGTTCACACGGGCTCAATCTTATAGTAGCCATCATGTACAAGGCAGTGCACACGACATACAAAGCATCCCCGAGTCATAGCAAGCTACAAGGACTCTTTAAGATACAACGAGAACCGCTGTAAGAAAGACCGTGAACAAACGAACCCACTAGATGTTGAACCCCAACCTCACATCATGATGTGTTGGAAGATAGCCTAGGTAACTACTTGAGTTCTACCCTAAGAACTCCCAAAATCTTCTGGCTATGCAATCGGGTCCACGGATACAAGGAGCAAAATCCATCACTCAACTTCTAACAATAATACTATGCTCCAATGTAACACATCCGTCAACACATAACCAGGGGTCTCGGAAACTTATCTATCTTGGACCCTCGAAAACACAACGATACTAAGAATGGCAGTGCATCCGAACTCTCTCCACCAATACTGGGGATGCCGGACTCCTCTCGCCACTACTACTATTGAAGCAATTTCGAACATCCTCCGTCCTTAGATATAAAGGAAACTGAACGATAACAATGTGCCAAGAATCCCTTGGAGCACTACTCCTCGATAAGAGGAGGCACCAAGTACAGAACTCCGTCACATCGGCATCATATAGATTACAAAAAAACCGTGTGATCCTAAATTGTTTTGAGCGAGAAGAGGGTAGAATCAAAATTCCTAAGTCGTAATTCCTCACCAGAGCATAGAAGAGAAGTAAAAAGAATCCTACTCTTCGATATATAACTACTCAAAATAGTTTTTCACTAGACTCGACTCGGCAAAGTTCGATCATTCAAGGGGGCTCCTAGGTCGGTACAGGCTCTGATGCCAACTTGTCACGCCCAAGATACGACCCTATCCTTATTTTGGCTCGAGGGCCTCGACAGGGATAGAAGCGCATCTTGTCATGTTATAGAATGGATATCATTACAAGTACATGTACAGAAGAGATGAGTACATGAAATTGGCTTACACTTGCCACAAGCTACATCAAGATCACATCAATACAACAACATATTCAAACATCATACAGAAGAGCAGGGTCCGACTACAGACGAAAACAAATGACAAAATGACATCCATCCTTGCTATCCCAGGCTGTCGCGTGGAACCCATCCTAGATTGATGATGAAGATAAAGAACTCCAAATCAAACAAGCATCACGCTCACGTCAAATTATCACATTACCTAAACCCACAACTATTATTGTAGTAAACTATGAGCCACAGGGACTCATCAATCTCATTTCCAAGGGTATCAAGACTATTAAAGCTTAATGGGTGAGGTATGGTTAAGTGGTGAGGCTGCAGCAAGCGACTAAGCATTTATTTGAGTGTCTAACTTACGAATACATAAAATAAAGTATGGTGGTCTACGCATAACGGATGTGAACTAGAATGATCACTAAGTGATCCTGAACACCTACTTACGTCGCACATAACCACACCGTGTTCTCACTCGGATAAGGACTCACGAGTAGAGACAGTCACGGTTACACACATGGTTGGTGTATTTTATTAGAGTTTACTTCAAGTTTACTATGACCAGGTGTTAAACAAGTTTTCCAAGTTTTCCACATAACCGCGGGCACGGCTTTCCGAAAGATTTAACCCTGCAGGGGTGCTCCAACTCGTCCATCACAAATTAACCACACACAACGGGAATAACCTCGACCACGAATCTCGTGATTTCTTAGGCAATTCCATTGGAAAACCACAACCTCGAGATAGACCGAAGTATTTTTGGAATTCCTCACTCAAGACATTCGAGAAAGGTAAAACAAATCCAGCAAGGCCGCCCAGTAGACCAGATCCCAATAGGATCCGTGCATATCTCTGTCTCCGGGCACTACCAGATGAGCAGTACGTATGGTGTCCTGATAGAAATCCCTCGAGTTGCCCCGAGGTGGCCCCGCAAGTGGCTCTATTTTGGACCAACACTCATGAGGAGCACTGGCCCGGGTTATTGATTAATTATCCGCAGGTGCCAGCGGGTCCCTATGCATTTTATTACTTATTAGGCAAATGTAGTACCAATGTTGGGCCTTGCTAGATAAGTTTTATCCTAAAATGAAAATCAAGGGGACCCATAACAACCCCGAGCATGTTAGGTGCGCTCAATTATGGAATATAACACTGGTACACAAGTAACTAGGGACGGCAAAAGTGGAACAAAACACCAAGCAAAAGGCCAAGTCTTCCACCTTTTACCAAGTATATATATGCATTAAATTAATTAGCAACAATATTGTGATGACAAAAGAATGTCCATGTTGTCACATGGAGGCAATTGCACCTGCAGCTAGAAACGCTATAAGAAGGGCTGAGCAAGCGGTAACATAGCCAAACAAAGGTTTGCTGGGATGTGGAGGGGTTAGAGGATTTCATGGCAATGTTGGGAGGCTTGTTAAACTAGTGGTAGGTAGCATGACATACCGATAAAATCACCACAACTAGCATAGCAATAATAGTAGTGGTATCCAGGGAAATGTGTCATCTTGCCTGAGATGCCGCTTGGAAGAAGAATGAGTACATGAAGAAGACGAGCCAACGTCGTCGAACGAATGCTCACACACCGAATGCTTTCGAAACTCTATCGAGAATGAACAATCCGAAAACAACAATCAACATATGGTACACCACAACATATGCATGACATGATGTGCAAACAAATATGATGCATGTCCGGTTTAAATATGCAAGGCATGGCGAAGCACATCAACCAACTCTTACACATTAAGTGAAGCTCAATATGCAACTTGCATATTGACAAAACTCCATGTTCGAATTATTTAGTTCACTCTCGTTTAGGTACTCATCATTACTAAATGTTGTTATACATGGCAAGAGGTGAGGCACAAACAACTACTTCACCTAGGCATAATAAATGAGGCCGGAAGCAACATATCACCTCACCGAAATGACCTCATAAGCAATTTACGAAGTTGGACCAGATCTGTTATAAACATTTTTTTAGAGTTTATAAACTGCAATATAAAGTGTGCCATGAGATCCTACACGATTTTCTAGTCAAGTTACATATGTAGAACATTTTTAACGGATATACGGTTAAATAGTTACGATATAAATCATTTTACATGGCATTTATGCAAATTACAAGAAAACAACAAGTTAAACATTAAAAACACATGTGACAGTTGGATATTGAGAATCTACACGAAATTCTCGTCATTTTACATACATAAAGTTTTCTCATATGGTGCACGGATCTCGAATTATTAAATGCAGGAGCAACAAGGGTTTTCTGCAATTTTATTATTCTGTGGATAATTGGCAAATTTGTTAACAGAAAAAAGGGGTAACGGGCCGAATCTGAGTAGAACACTGGGCGCAACATAGCAATGCAACGCTTGGGTCACGGGATTGGTAGCTAACCATTTGGCCTGGCCCGATTGGTGAGGAGGAGGCTGGGCCCTGGCGGACTTGGACCTTGACGGGGAGGAGGCCCAGCCGGGCGATGGCTCGCTGGAGGCGGCCCACGTGGGCGAGCGGGAGGCTGGTGCCCGTCAACCTCTCGTGGCCGCATGAGAGGCCGATAATGGAGGTCAACGATAGCAAGGGGCTCGGGACGACGGGGAACTCCGGTGAGGGGCGACGAGATCCGGTAACGGGAAGGCCGGGGAAGAGCATATTGGAGGCGGGGCTCTCCATTCCCGGTGACGAGGAGCCTAGGCGGCGCCAAAGCAAGGAGATCGGGCGGTGGCTTGGGAAGTTTCAACCACGACAAGGAGCAGGCAGGGTGATGCCCGGCGGAGAGCGGTGGTCCGGCGAGGCTCTAGGGCTGGCGAGGCAGCGGCGGTCTGTGGCGGCGAGGAGGCAAGGCGGCGACACAGTTGGAGGGTGCAAGAGAAGGGAGCTCGGCCTCCTCCTGTGGTTGGCAGCGACGAATGGATCGTCCGGGTCCAGATGGGCTCGGGCGGGCCCCAATCTAGGCCTAGAGGGCCCTGGCCGCTTGAGGGATAAGGTGGGCATGGTGGAGGTGGCGGCTGGGGGTTAATGGGGCATGGAAAACGAGGTGGGGATTAGGGTTAGCCAGATTAGGAAGGGGAGGGGGGATTAAATAAGGAAGGAGGGCTAGGTTAGGGGGATTTCATCCGTTTTCAAACCGTTCGATCTTGATCGGACGTCCGAAAGGAGAGGGGGCTAGCTAGGTGGGTTAAGTGGGCTGTGTAAAGGGGCTTGGTGGGGATGAGAGGGGAACTTGCGGCCCGTGACACAAGGTTTTAAAAACAGAAAACGTTCGACGAATTACCGATGACCGCACTGCTACGGTTGACCTTTCGGGTATCAAATGACCTCTGAAATTTGGCAGGCGGCCTACCTACAATAAAACAAGACCGCATGCCAAGTTTCAACCCAATCCAAGAAAGTTTTATATGCACTTTAAAAACAATATCTTAATCGATGCCTCGGGCGCGTGCGTGTGTGGTTGGCCTCGAAAGGTTGATGTCACAAACAAAGAGAACCGACAGCTACTCACGGATGCAAGTTTTCAAAAACGAGTGACGATGCCATGCAGATGATGCGAATCATGCGATGATGAATGCAACAGCCAAACGAAACATAGACGAGAACGAAAATAAAAGGGGAATCTTCTGGAGCATCGGTCTCGGGCTTTTACACCGACGAGGCGGACGAGGCCTTCCATGGCCTCGAACGGGCTCTCACCGACGAGCCCATCCTGGTCGCGCTGGCTGAGAAGGAGCCCTTGCTCGCCTACATCACGGCAACCACACACGTCATCAGCATCGTCCTGGTGGTGGAGCGGTCGGAGGAGGGCAAGACGTTACCGATCCAGTGCCCCGTCTACTACCTTAGCAAGGTCCTCTCCGCCTCCAAGCAGAACTACTCCCACTACCAGAAGATGTGCTACAACATATACTTCGTCGCCCAGAAGATCAAGCAGTACTTCCAGGAGCATGTCATCACCGTCGTGAGCACGTAGCCGTTAGGCGAAATCATGAGCGACCGGGATGCCACCGGCCAAATAGCCAAGTGGGCCATCGCACTCGCCAACTATGAGAGCCGATATAAGCCTCACATCACCGTCAAGTCACAAGCGATGGCCGACTTCCTCATCGACTTGGCCAAAACCCACTTCGTGCCGCCTCCACCCGACTCCACACACTGGCGCATGCACTTCGACGGCTCAAAGATGTGGACCGGCCTGGGAGCCAGCAACGTCCTCTCCTCCCCGAAGGGATAGCAGCTCAAGTATGCACTCCAAATCATCTTTACCGCCTCCAACAACATGGAAGAATATGAGGCGCTCATCCACGGCCTCCGTCTCACCAAGGGTTGGCATCAGGCGCATCCTATGCTTCAGCGACTCTGACCTCTTGGTGCAGCAGGTCTCTGGCAAATGGGATGCCAGAGACGCCAACATGGCTAGCTACCGCTTCCTCTTCTAGCAGCTCACTGGCCCCTTTGAGGGTTGTGAGTTCCATCACGTCCCCAGGACGAACAATGTGGCGGCCGTTACGCTGGCAAAGACGGCTCCACCCGGCAGGCCATCCCAGGAGGTGTCTCCCTCAAGCGGCTTCATAAGCTGTCGATCAAGCCCTCCCCCGAATCAGAGTCTATCTTCGTGCCGGCTAACTGCTACCTCTTGAGCATGCGTTGGTTTTCCCTTGAAGAGGAAAGGATGATGCAGCGAAGTAGATAAGTATTCCCTCAATTGTTGAGAACCAAGGTATCAATCCAGTAGGAGGAACAAGCAAATCACCAATGGATGCACCTACACAAATAATCAAACTCTTGCAACCAACGCTATAAATGGGTTGTCAATGCCTTCACGGTTATTTGCAAGGATTAGATCCGATAGAGATAGATGTAACGAGTGTGTAAAGTAAAAGGTAAATAAATTGCAGCAAGTATAGATCTGAAAATATATGATGGAAAATAGACCCGGGGGCCATAGATTTCACTAGAGGCTTCTCTCTTGAAGGCAAATATCATGGTGGGTAAATAAATTTTTGTCAAGAAATTGATAGAAAAGTGAATAATCATGTAGTCATCCAAGGCAATGATCATGCATATAGGCATCACGTCCATATCAAGTAGACCGAAACAATTTCGCATCTACTACTATTACTCCACCCATCGACCGACTCCAGCCTGCATCTAGAGTATTAAGTTCATGAAGAATAGAGTAACGCATTAGGAAAGATGACATTATGTAGCGGGATGAACTCAAGCAATATGATGAAAACCCCATCTTGTTATCCTTGATGGCAACAATACAATACGTGCCTCGCTACCCCTACTTTGTCACTTGATGAGGACCCCGCAAGATTGAACCCAAAACCAAGCACTTCTCCCATTGCAAGATTTACCAATCTAGTTGGCCAAACCAAACGAATAACTCGAAGAGACTTGCAAGGATATGAAATCATGCATATAAGAAATCAGAGGAGATTCAAATAAGATTCATGGATAATCTGAACAGAAACTCACAATTCATCAGATCTTGACAAACACACCACAAAAGAGGATTACACCGGATAGATCTCCATGAAGATCATGAAGAACATGGTATTGAAGACCAAAGAGAGAGAAGAAGCCATCTAGCTACTAGCTATGGATCCGTCGGTCTATGGTGGACTACACACGCATCATCGAAGGGGCAATGGAGTTGATGTAGATGCCCTCTGTGATGGAAACCCCCTCCGGCAGATTACCCGAAAAGGCTCCAGGATTTGATCTCTCGGGAACGGAGGCTTCCGGCGGCACAAAAGTATTTGCGTGGCTCTTTTTGATGTTGGGGGAATATTTGGGTATTTATAGGCCAAGAATTAGGGTTAGGAGACCTGCCAGGAGGCGACAAACCTGCTAGGCCCGGCCATGGGGCCCGCGCCTGGCAGGATTGTGGTGCCCTGGCACCTCCCGTGACGTGCACTCCAAGCCTGGATGACTTGTTTCCTTCCAGAAAAATTCCTTTCGCTGGTTTTATTGTGTTTGGATTCTATTTAATATTCCATATCTGCAAAACTCAAAAACAAGGAAAAAACAAAAATTGGCACTTGGCTCTAGATTAATAGGCTAGTCCCCAAAATAATATAAAATAGCATATTAATACATATAAAATATCCAAAACAGATAATATAATAGCATGCCATCATCAAAAATTATAGATACGTTGGAGACGTATCAGCATCCCCAAGCTTAATTCCTGCTCGTCCCCGAGTAGGTAAATGATAAAAACAGAATTTTTGATGTGGAGTGCTACCTAACATATTTATCCAATTAATACTATTTATTGTGGCATGAATATTTAGATCCGTAAGTCTCAAAACAAAAGCTTAATATTGATATAGAAACAATAACATTTCAAGCATACTAGCAAAGCAATTGTATCTCGTCAAAATATAATGGCAAAAGAAAGTTATCCCTACAATATCATATGGTCTGGCTATGCTCCATCTTCCCCACACAAAGTATTTATATCATGCACAACCCCGATGAAAAGTCAAGCAATTGTTTTCACACCTTTATTTTCTCAAACTTTTTCAACGCTCACGCAATACATGAGCTCAAGCCATGGATATGGCACTATAGGTTTTATAGAATATGGTTGAGGTTGTCAAGGAAAGGGAGGAGATAGTCTCACATCAACTAGTCGTATCAACGGGCTATGGAGATGCCCATCAATAGATATCAATGTGAGCGAGTAGGGATTGCCATGCAACAGATGCACTAGAGCTATAAGTGTATGAAAGCTCAAAAATAAACTAAGTGTGCGTGCATCATGAAGAAAAATATTCCACTAGCTATATGAAAGTGACAAAATAGGAGACTCTCTATCATGAAGATCATGGTGCTACTTTGAAGCACAAGTGTGGCAAAAGGTAGTAGCAATGTCCCTTCTCTTTTCTCTCATTTTTTTGCTGGGCATATAAGGCCTCTTTTATTCAATTTTTTTATTTGGCCTTTGCTAGCCTCTTTTATTTTTCATAAAGTTCGGACTCTCATCCCTACTAATAAGGGAACCATATCTTCCATCATCCTTTCCTCACATGGGACGTGCTCTATAATGAAAATCATCACACTTTTATTTACTTAGAACTCAAAAGGAAAATTACAACTCGATACCTATGAAAAAATATGACGCTATACGCAATATGGCAGTGATGGTGCATTTCATAAAAGGAAACAGTGGAATTTGCATGGCAACATATCTCGGAATGGCTATGGAAATGCCATAATAGCTAGGTATAGTCGCTGTTTTGAGGAAAGATATATGGTGGCTGTTTGGAGGAAGGTATATGGTGGTTGTTTTGAGGAAGGTATATGGTGGATGTTTTGAGGAAGGTATATGGTGGCTGTTTTGAGGAAGGTGTTTGTTGCACCGGCGAAAGTTGCGCGGTACTAGAAAGGCTAGCAAAAGTGGAAGGGTGAGAGTGCTTATAATCCATGGACTCATCATTAGTCATAAAGAACTCACATACTTATTTCA
Source organism: Hordeum marinum (assembly GCA_022496015.1). Lineage (NCBI taxonomy): Eukaryota > Viridiplantae > Streptophyta > Magnoliopsida > Poales > Poaceae > Hordeum > Hordeum marinum. Next base: position 221,878,393 of record CM039672.1, read on the forward strand.
AAAGTCTATTAGTCCTTGAAGCAAAGCATTAAATACATGCTCCTAGGGGGAGGTTGGTAGGAGTTAACCATCGCGCTCCCCCGTCCCTCACACAAAGGTCGACAATCTATAAACAAGTCGTGCTCCGACTTCCTTACATAGCGGTTCACCATACGTGCATGCTACAGGAAGCATAAACCTTTACACAAGTATTTTTTACCAAATCACAATTTACTTCCTAACATGTCTCTTAACATTACCATCTTTATATCTCAAAACTTTATGCAAGGAATCAAACTTCTCATAAATACTCAGTGCACTTAATATGGAAGTTTTTATTATATCCCTTTTGGATGCCTATCCTATTAGGACTAAATTCATAACCTAGACCAATTACCATGATGTTTTTAGGAACTCTCAAAATAATATAAGTGAGGTACAAGAGTTCAAGTATTTCTGTATAACGAAAACACCACCGTGCTAGAAAAGATATAAGTGAAGCATATAGAGAAAAATTGCCCAAATCAAAATATATAACTGAAGCACAAAGAGTATTCTAATAAATACATGATTTATTATGTATCTCTCAAAATATGTGTGCAGAAAGGAAGATTGTGTCAAACTAACAAGCAAAGACTCATATCATACAAGACGCTCCAAGCAAAGCACATATCATGTGGTGAATAAAAATATAGCCTCAAGTAAATTTACTGATGAATTGAAGATGAAAGAGGGGATGCCTTCCGGGGAATACCCAAGCTTAGTCTCTTTGGCATCCATGAATATGAATTGTGGTGCCTTGGGCATCCCCAAGCTTAGGCTCTTGCCACTTCTTATTCCATAGTCCATCCAATCTTTACCCAAAACTTGAAAACTTCACAACACAAAACTTAATAGAAAACTCGTGAGATCCGTTAGTATAGGAAAATAAATGACCACTTTAGGTACTGTTGCAAACTCGTTCTTTATTTATATTGGTCTTATACCTACTGTAACCTTTCTACTCCATGTCTCATACCACATGATACAACCCATAGATTCATTAAAATAGGCAAACAACTCAAAGAAAACAGAATCTGTAAAAAACAGAACTGTCTGTAGCAATCTAGAAACTTCATATACTTTTGTAACTCAAAAAATTCGAAAAAAATAGAAAACCCTAGGAAATTTATATATAAATCTTTTTAAAAAATTTCAGATCAATTTGATGCTCTGAAAAATTAGAAAATTCCTAGATCGAGCGCGAAAGTTTCTGTTTTTCAGCAAGATCAAATAACCAACTACCATAGATCACCACAAAGGTTTTACTTGGCTCAAACACTAATTAAAACACCAAAACAAAATTACTACATATGTAATAATGTGAGAAACACTCATAAATAGAAGCAAAAACAGAACACAAAAATAAAATTGGGTTGCCTCCCAACAAGCGCTATTGTTTAACGCCCCTAGCTAGGCAAAACACAATAGATCTAGGTATTGTCATCTTTGGTATGCAACTCCTCAATTGCACACTCATGAGCCGTAGGAGGCCTATTGTTCTTATCAATGATAATACTCCTAGGTAAAAATCAAGAGATTCAATGGTGGCAATTGGTTTCTTAAGAATATTGACGAAGTTGGGGTGAATACTTATTGTCTTAAGATCTTCATTTTTACTAGAAGATTAGCCCTTATTTTTAGGAACATAAACAAACTTGGCAGGATTAGAAGGAGAAGGAGTTGGAGTGGTTTGTACTAAATCAAAAGGGGATCCCAAGTTGGTAATAATGTCCTCTAGCTTGCCAATTCTAGAGGAATCTTGTTCCAATATTTCATTAACTATGGGTTCTTTTACCTTGAGATTTTTTAGGTAACTCCTACTTTAGATCCATATTGAGTAATGTGATTATGAATCTTTTTATCAGCCTTCACTTCACATGTTCGAGAGTTAAAATTGTTCCATTAACCATGATTGGGGGTGATCCTAGCAAATTTATCATAGCCATATAAGAGTCAAAGGTATGACTTCCCAAAAAATCCCCTCCCATGATGGTATCTAGAACATATCTATTCCAAGGAGTGACACCCAAATAAAAATTGTGAAGGAGAACGGTAGTAGATTGCTTACAAATAGATCTATTTTGGGAATTGCAAATTCTATACCAAGCATCTTTTAAGTTTTCTCCCTCCCTTTGCTTAAAATTAAGAACGAAGGCTAGCCATGAGTTCAAGCAAATGAAAGGCAAGAGAAAGAAGGACGAATAAAAAGGAAAATCTTTTTGGTATTTTCTGAAAATCGTTTTAGAAGTGGGGGGCAGGAAAACAAGAGGCAAAAGGAAAATAAAGTAAATGCACGAGATGAGTTTGTGATGGGTACTTTCTAGGCTTGATGTGTATCCTCCTCAGCAACGGCGCCAGAAATCCTTCTTGCTACCTCTTGAGCATGCGTTGGGTTTCCCTTGAAGAGGAAAGGGTGATGCAGCAAAGTAGATAAGTATTTCCATTAGTTTTTGAGAACCAAGGTATCAATCCAGTAGGAGGAACAAGCAAGTCACCAATGGATGCACCTACACAAATAATCAAACTCTTGCACCCAACGCTATAAAGGGGTTGTCAATCCCTTCACGATTATTTGCAAGGATTAGATCCGATAGAGATAGATGTATCAAGTGCGGAAAGTAAAAGGTAAATAAATTACAGCAAGTATAGATCTGAAAATATATGATTGAAAATAGACCCGGGGGCCGTAGGTTTCACTAGAGCCTTCTCTCTTGAAGGCAAATATCATGGTGGGAAAACAAATTACTGTCAATCCATTGACAGAAAAGCGAATAATCATGTAGTTATCCAAGGCAATGATCATGCATGTAGTCATCACGTCCATGACAAGTAGTCCGAAACGATTTTGCATCTAGTAATATTACTCCACACATCGACCGACTCCAGCCTGCATCTAGAGTATTAAGTTCATGAAGAATAGAGTAATGCATTAAGAAAGATGACGTGATGTAGAGGGATAAACTCAAGCAATATGATGAAAACCCACATCTTGTTACCCTTGATGGAAACAGTATAATACGTGCCTCGCTACCCATACTTTGTCACTGGGTGAGGACACCGCAAGATTGAACCCAAATCCAAGCACTTCTCCCATTGCAAGAATTACCAATCTAGTTGGCCAAACCAAACCAATACCTCGAAGAGACTTGCAAGGATATGAAATCATGCATATAAGAAATCAGATGAGATTCAAATAAGATTCATGGATAAGCGGAACATAAACCCACAATTCATTAGATCTTGACAAACACACCACAAAAGAGGATTACATCGGATAGATCTCCATGAAGATCATGAAGAACATGGTATTGAAGATCAAAGAGATATAAGAAGCCATCTAGCTACTAGCGATGGACCCGTAGGTCTGTGGTGGACTACTCATGCATCATCGGAGGGGTAATGCAGTTGATGTAGATGCCCTCCGTGATCGAAACCCCCTCCGACAGATTACCGGAAAAGGCTCCAAGATTGGATCTCTCGGGAACGGAGGCTTCCGGCAGGGGAAAAGTATTTGTATTGCTCTTTTTGATGTTGTGGGAATATTTGGGTATTTATAGGCCAAATAATAGGGTTAGGAGACCTTACAGGAGGCGACAAGCCTGTTAGGCATGGCTAGGGACAGGGGCACGCCTAGCAATCTTGTGGTGCCTTCGCACCTCCCCTAATGTGCACTCCAAGCTTGGATGACTTGTTTCCTTCCAGAAAATTCCTTCCGAAGCTTTTATTCCATTTGGACTCCGTTTAATATTCCATATCTGCAAAACTTAAAAATAGGGAAAAAACAGAAATTGGCACTTGGCTCTAGATTAATAGGTTAGTCCCAAAAATAGTATAAAATAGCATATTAATGCATATAAAACATCCAAAACAGATAATATTAATAGCATGCCATCATAAAAAATTATAGATACGTTGGAGACGTATTAGTAATCAACACTACTTGTCACCCACATCTACCAATTTGAGGTTCCGGTACAAAAATTGAACACAAGAGATGAACTAGGGTCTGAGAGGAGATGGTGCTGTTGAAGATGTTGATGAAGATTGGCCTTCGAAAGATGATAGGGGTGTTGGTGACGACGATAGCTTCGATTTCCACCTCCGGGAGGGAAGTTCCCCCGACAGAATCGCTCCGCCAGAGGGCAAAAGTGCTCCTCCCCAAGTTCCCCCTCGAGGCGGTGGGGATACATCCTGGAGGTACTTCTCTGATTTTTTCTAGGTCAAGAGTGACCATATACCAGAAGATGGGCATCGGAAGTGGGCTAGGCTAGGCACAACCCATTATGGCATGGCTAGGGGGGCTGGCGCGCCCTGGTGGGTCGTGCCCACCTGGGGGCCCTCCTCCGGTAGTTTTCAGCTCCACTAATTCTTATTAAATACAAAAATAATCATCGTAATTTTTCAACTTTATTGGAGTTCTACAGAATAGGTATCTCTGATGTGCTTTTCTTGGATCTAGAATTCTAGCTGTCGGTATTCTCCCCCTTTGTGTAAAACTTGCATATTATGAGAGAATAAGCATTAGAATCACTTCCCAAAGCATTATTATTCAACAAAACAAAGTAAACGACAGTAGGAAATCATGATGCAAAATGAACGTATTAGTGGCCATCTTCATCATCCCGACGAAGGCCATGACGAGTAGCTATGTGATCAATCTCTCTCTCTCATTATCTTGAGATGTCACGAGCTTGATGTATCACGTGTTTTGTTAATAGTCGGATGATATGGTGTTTGTCCCTTGCTATCTTGTTGTGATGAATTCAATCCTTCCCTTTAAGATATCGTTATGTTGGGTTGAATATTTGGTTTGAGAACACTTGATGTATGTCTTGCATGCACATACCCATAGTGACATTTGGGTATTCAAATGATTCGCTTGATATATGTTATGGCATCAACTTGTGGATTCCGGTCACCTTGGGGATCTATGCACAGGGGTTGAGTGCACGTTTTCATACTACGTTCTCCGATATAAATCTACGGGGGTGTTCCTTGAAGTTCTTTGTGTTGGATTGAATATGATAGATCTGAAATTTTTTGATGCATGTCCAATAAAATAACCACAGATACTTGAGGTGACATTGGAGTATCTAGGTGACAATAGGGTTGATTGATATGCATCATGGGTGTTATTCTAGTACAAACTCTAGAGCTGTTTGTGACACTTATAGGAATAGCTCAAAAGATTGATCAGAAAGAATAACTTTGAGGTCGTTCTAGTACTTGCACCAATTTCATGTATTTTTTCTTCTCTAGATAGGAACTTTGGAGTGATTCTTTGTTGCATGTTGAGTGATGATCATATGATTCAACCATGTTAGCACAGTTGAGAGATTGCACTAGTGAAAGTATGAACCCTAGGCCCTATTTCCAAGCATTTATACAACATTTTGCTTGCTGTTTTACACTTGCTAGCTTGATGTTTTTTATATTTGTGGATTACAAAACCCAATATCTACCATCCATATTGCACTTGTATCACCATCTCTTCGCCGAACTAGTGCACGTATACAATTTCCCATTGTATTGGATATCTTGGGATACAAGAGATTTCTTGTATTTGATGGAAGGGTTGTTTGAGAGATACCATATTCACCCTACACCTCCCATGGATTTATAAACCTAAGTCATCCACTTGAAGGAAAATTGCTACTGACCTACATAACTCTGCGCTTGGAGGCCCAACATAGGCTACAAGAATAAAGTTGCGAAGTAGACATCAAGCCATTTCCTGGCGCCGTTGCCAGGGAGGTGAGTGCTTGAAGGTATATATTTAGATCTTGCAATTAAATCTTTTGGTTTCTTGTTTTTCAATAGTTTGGTTTTATAAAAGAAAACTACAAAAAATGGAGTTTGGGTTGCCTCAATTCCTTCGTCTTTTTAATGTCTTTCGTCAAAATGATGGTTCAGAAAATTGTGCTCAATTGCTAGAGGAAGAATTTAGGAAAAAGCTTAATATGAATCCTTGAATGATGAGCATGATATTAATATTGTTAGTATGAATTCTCTGAATATCCATGATGATAATGATATGCAAAGCCACAAGCTTGGGGATTCTATGTTTGATGAAGATGATCTTTTTAGTCCCCCTACTTGTGATGATGATATTTACTATGATTATAGCATGCCTCCTATGTAAGATGATTAGTGTGATGATACATATTCTAAAAATACTAGTGATAAACATGAAACATGTCATCATGATTTTAATTTTAATTTGGATTATGCCAATCTAGTGTCTCATGATAGCTATTTTCTTGAGTTTGCTCCCACTACCATGAATGAAAAAGGACTTCGCTTATATGGAGAGTAATAAATTTTCTATGGTTATAGATCATGAAAATAATGCTTTATGTGATAGTTATATTGTTGAATTCAATATTGGTGTTTATTATGTGGGAATTTTCTATGGTTGTAGATATATCTTTATTACACTAACCCTTCTCACGAAGTTCAGTTAAGTTTTGTGTGATTGAAATTTTCAAGCTTTGGATGAGATATCGATATGAGGTGAATAAATAGAAGCAAGAGCCTAAGCTTGGTGTCACACCCTATGTTTGTAGAAAATTGTTTTGTTTGGGTTTATAAAAATTGGAGCCAACTAAAACTTTTTCTATGTGCTTGCTTGCTATGTTGTTTGCTTGCTTGTTGATGGTGTTTTATGGCACTCCTAGAATCTATTCCACTTCATAATGTTCTTCCTTGATCCAAACCCCTTGCCCAATGATCATGCCATGTGAATAGTGCCCAAAACTATTTTTATCAAATTTTTTTAACCAAAAATGATTTATTTAATTTAAGTTTCGAAACCCCCTTGAAATGAGGTTTGCACTACAAGTCCTCAAATCAGGTGGACCCTTCTTTACCAAAGGCCTTATTTAAAACCTACTATATATATGAATTATCAAAACCACAAAATATTATTTTTAAAGATTATTTTCACATTTTATTTAAAGGCTTTTTCTGAAGGCCAGAAATGGTTTTTCCTAGGGAAAAATTATTTAAATGCTTTAAAAATATTTGATAAAATTTAGAGAAACTCAGTGGACATATATTTTAGATATATATGAGTTTAAACACAAGGGCATGATGAGATCATCTGAAAACCCCCTCAAAACCCTTTCTGTTCAGATCAAACTTTTGGAATATTTCTATAAGAAATATTCTCAATAAATTCCAGGAAAATTCTAGCAAGTCAACACTCTCATGGGTGATGATCTTGCAAAGATTCATCCCAATAAAAGTTGGTTTGGTTCATCAAATCATCCCAAAACCATTCCTATCCAGAATCAAATTTGAGCAACTTTACATTGTGAAGTGTTCTCCCTTGGCCTCAAATATTGTGGGCATGCTATAATGGACAAATATTGAAGATACACTAAGTGGTTCATCAAGGGTTAAAGCGTAGCATCATTGGATCTACAGAAATTTGATTCTACCAATTTCTAGGGTTGTTCAAATCTTCATTGTCAACATTTTCCTCTTGAGATCAAACTTGGTGACTCCTCTCATTTCTACCTAGCCTTTGACCCTGGTAAATATCTCAGTAAGGTGGAAGCATATTCTTGCCCAAAACACCATCAAACACCTTCTGGTGATTTGGTAAAGCCCCCCATTCCACCCTTTTCCCATTTACCCTTGGCCCCAACTTTTTACCACAACCTCCTGTGGATGCATTTTACCTCCAGTAAAAGTTCCATGGCCAAAGAAAAAGTGTAAGGTGGGGTAAAACCCCTATTTCTACCCTGGCGACATCTATTTTATCCTCCCCTGCCATTTCCTTTCTCCCCTAGCTCTCCTTAGCGTCTAAGGCACCCAAGAGCATCTCCAGCCCCCCAGGATCTAGTAGACAAGGTGGGCACCCCAAAGCGCGTAGGAAGCAGCAATGCCGGCCATACGCATGCTCTGTAGCACGCTACAGTGCACTCCTGCACTGTAGCCGCCACCCAATAGCCGGCCCCGATCACGTTGGGCCTCCCCCGCATGTCCCCCGAGACGCCCTCGGCGTTCGTGACACGGCAAACGGTCGGCCCCCTCCTCTCTCTCCTTCCTCCGCCCTCCCACATGCGTGCCCGGCGCCGCCCGGTTTGGCCAACCGGGGATCTCACACGCGCAGGCATCTCCCCCTCTCTCCTCCTTCCCTCTGGCCTAGACTGACCCCAGGAGCGCCCCAGACTTGCCCCCTTCTCCCCCCGTGCCCTCCGGCCTCGGCCACGAGGTCGTCGGCGCACCAGCATCCAGTGGACTCACCCCCTCCTATAAAAGGGCCTCCCAAGCCCCTCTCTCCCCTCTGGTCTCTCTCTCTCCTACCCCCAATAGCCCCCCTTCACGCTCCTAGGACCGCCCGACCTCTCTGCGCTCGGGATCGACCCAAGGACCGCCGCGGCCATCTCTCAGTCGATCTCCTGGTAACGACGTCCTCCGGCCCTCTTTCTTCCCCCGTTGGTCCTACCTCTTCACACTGACGCGTTTCCCACTCCTCCCCCTCCTCTTTGCAGCCTGGAACGGCCTCAGTGACCCCTTCTCGAAACGCCCTTCGTCGTGGGTGCTTGCCACCGGCAACTCCGGCCACCTCCGGCCTCCATTCCACCTCCAAAGGACAGGCGGGTCGATGCCGAGCCCATTCCCGCCTCCAGATCCCATCGCCGCGCCTCCCCTCGCCGCCGGTGAGCTCTCCCCCTCCCTATCATCAGGTGGGAGAAGGACCCGACATGTGGGGCCCACCTGTCGGCCTCTCTTCCTCCCTCTCGTGCTCTCTCTCCTCCCCCTCGTGTCGCTGGCAACCGGACCCCGCACGTCAGGTTTGAACCTGACCGTGCGCAAGGCCGGACGGCTGGCCAGCTGGGCCAGCCCAGCCTCTGGCCGCCTCTGGCCCAGGTCCCAGCGGCCTTTTGTTTCTTTTTCTTTTTCTGTTTTCTATGAACTTTGCAAAAATCCCACAGACTTATATAATTATCCAATGCTAATAATTTTTTCACCTAAATTCCTAGAATAATCCATAGAATTTAATACTACCATTTATAAAAATGTTTGAAACTTTTTTTAGTGATGTTTTATGTTAAAACCTACATATAGGCAACTTTTTGCCTCTGTTATTTTATTTCCAAAATCTTTTTCACAACAAAAGCCTAGGAGAATATTTTTAGTATGACATTTAGTATTTATCAAAGTAGGTTAACATTTTTGGTACTAGATTGAGTGCTCTATTTTGTGTGATTGCTTATTTTTATCGCTTTGTTTCGCGATGATAGATTGCGCGGTTGACGAAGAAGTTGGACCCAAAGACTTCGAGGACCGCGGAGACTTTGTTGAGCCAGGCAAACAACCCTTTGACCATGATGAGAAACCATTTTTATTGCCTATCATATAGCACTTTACTTTCATCATATTTGATTATGTGATGTGGTGTCCCCCTGTTGGTGGGATGCCTTCGATACTTTTACTTTGACACTTGCATCGTGCATGACCCTACCACCTTATGAGGGTTATGCGGGTGGGTATAGATAGGATGCTAGTAGATGCTACGCAAGTGGGATCGGGGCTATGCATAGTGATGGAAAGAGAGAAATGATTTCAAGAACTTTTGAAAACCCCGTCGGGTGCCACTAATGCCCGAGGGAGATGTTGTTGAGATGGGCAACCACTTGAGAAAGAAGTGGTGTGCCGGAACAAATGAGTACGTGTTTTCAAAAATGGAGAGTTCTAAGGTATGCTAACCGTCCCAACATTACATGCGCAACCACGATACCCCTTATGGGACAGGGCTTTGTTAATTACCTTGGTGGGTACTGGCAAGGAGCCCGCATTACTAGTGGCAGGAGTGGCGTGGTCACTCTCAATACGGGATTGTAACGATATGTATGATCATGCGTTGTCTTTACAGGCACCAGGCACACCATTGGTCCCCTTATGGATGGTACGGTTAGAGCGAGGCTCGTGTGATGTACATCTGAGGGCTGGGTACCAATCGAGTGGACTCTTTGTTTAGGATCGCTGGGGGAAAGGCATTTTTCGGGTGCTTACCTCGGGTATGTTATACACCGCGAGTCGTGGATGACACAAAAGTTTCTCGAGTCTTGTGGGTAAAGTGTGCAAACCTCTGCAGAGTGTAAAACTATTCGAATAGCCGTGTCTGCGGTCATGGACAGTTGGAGGTCCTTCTTAGACTACGTCCGGATGCTTTCGTGAAACTTGGTGTGAGTATGGGTGTGATGGTGATAAGAGGTCAGAGCTAAGTCCGATGGCTTAGCATGAAGAACGAACATGAGATTTTCAACCAATACTTATGTTGATATCTGCAATTTGTTCACTAGGATACCTGCTAGTTGTTGATGCATGCTTACTAGTTACGTGATCATGTCACTTGCATACAAAATTAGCTTTCCGCAAATTTTACCTACATAGTGTTATACCATGCATCATTGTTACCTCGTTCCACAACTTGGGTTGCTTGTGAATACATTCAAAGTACTCATTGGCTTGCCACTGGTTATTTAATTGGCTAGGCATGGAAGAACAGGAGTATGTTGAAGAGTTAATTGGAGACGAACATGCGAACTAGGACACTTCCCAGTCAGAGTGCCTGTAGGTTAAGGCAGATGGCATGGGTTCACGCTTTCGATCAAGATTTCCGCTGCTTGTTCTAATTAAGTGTTTGGCCCGTGTGGCCCTATCTATGTAAGACTAAGACCTTCATGGTCATTATTGTGTAAGTCGTTAAGTGTGGATGTAAGACTCTTGTTATTCAGCTTCTGTGTGTTCAGTGAGCTTGATCTCTGGATCACTGTACATGTGCATTCGGTGATTATGACTTATGAGTCGGGGTCCCCACACTTGGGGATGCCCAATGCACCCCCAAGGTGATATCCAAGGAATATTCAAGCATCCAAGCTTGCGGATGCCCCGGACGACATCCCCTATTTCGTCTTCAACACTATCGGTATATCTTACTTTGAGCTATATTTTTATTTGTCACATAATATGAGTTTTTCTTGGAGAGTCATTTTATCTTGTTTTTGTCTGTCAGATGTTATTTCTAAACTTTTTTTCAATAAAAGGTTCCAAGAATTGCCTTTTAGGATGCTTGAATTACATGTTTGATGTGTGCTGTGTAAAAACAGAAACTTTTGTTGTAGTTTATTGATTTTCGTATTTTACTCGAAATTGGAAAGTTTTTGAAACTTATACACAGTAATGTAATATATTTTTTGTCATTTCCTAAATTTTAATAATCTTTAGAGATACAGAAGTGCACTTTGTAAATTAATTGCTACAGACTGTCCTGTTTAGACAGATTGTTGTCATAGTTTTGTTATCCACTTCTCCTATAGTTTTCATGACTTATATTGGTAGATAGAAATTTTGGAAATGATAGTATACATTAGATAATGTTTGTAAATTATTATGAAACTTGTCTTGGTAGTACCTAAAGAGTTGATTTATTCTTATGTGCACTAACCTATCTCATGAGTTCTTATCGAGTTTTTGTGGATGAAGTTTTTGAGACTTAGGTGAAGCTGGGATATGAGAGGATTGAACGAGATACAAAAGCTCAATCTTGGGGATGCACAAGGCACCCCAAGTAAATATTTCAATAATTCTCAAGAATCTAAGCTTGGGGATGCTACGGATCTCACCTCTCTTCATCAAACAAATATCGGTTAGCCTATGTTGAGCCTAAACTTTTATTCGTTCACATGATTTGTGCTATTCTTGGAGTGCCATTTTTGTTTTTTTTGTTTTTTTAATAAAATACTAAAATATGGAAATATATATTGAGAGAGAGAGAGTCCTCCCATAGCTACTTAATTGTTTGACTACTCATTGATATTCACTTATATCTTTTGAGAGTAGTTTGAAGTTTACCCATGTGATCCACTCATATCATGAGAATAAATGTTGAATGAATTGAATGACATAAATGTGAAATTATATATGCTTCGTATGCTTGTACCACGGGTGTAGTGACTTCACATACTAGGAGTATAAGTGGTTAGATTTCTTGGAAGTTAGCAAACATAGCATTGGTCATTTAAATGATTCATGAAAGAATATTGAAGGAAGAGAGGTTTCACATATAAATATACTATCTTGGACATCTTCCATGATTGTGAGACCCATTAATTATTTTCAAACATTATCAAGTAGTTTCCTTTGGACAAGGAAGACAATGTAGTGGTTATGTTTGTTTATATTCACATAGCAGTTACATTGTCATGGATCCTTGAACATGTGGTGCTTGTTTAGAACCTTTTGCTAGCCAAAACTTTGTACTAAGTAGAAATACTACTTGTGCATCAAAATCCTTGAGCTAGGTTTCTTCCATGAGATTCTACCATACCTACCTATATATGGTATTTCATTGCCGTTCCAAGTAAATTTGCACATGCCACCTCTAAACATCCAAATAAACATCTGTTTTGTGTGCTCCTACCGCTCATGGAACGACAGGGCAGTCATTATCTTCCATGCTAAGCGAGTTATTCTCAAGATGAGTGTTTATTCACTTGTCATTGCACGAGACAGGCTGGTAAAAAGAATGCCTAGTCCTCCATAATACAAAAATAAATAAATGAAAACTCCCCCTAGGAAGTTGATTGTTTGGATGACAATGGTGGATTCGGCCAGCCATGTAATGTGTTTGGATGGTGGAGGGGGAGTCAAATTTGAATTCTGTTTAGGAACTGCCAATAATGTGTTTAGCATGGATGATATTGAAAACTCTATTGTGACATTGACAGGAAAAGTATACCACTCAAAATTACATATTCATCTCTCTTTTAGAATAATGAGCTCTGGCACCTCTACAAATCCTTGCGTCCCTCTGCGAAGGGCCTATCTTTTACTTTTCATGTTGAGTCAAGTTCATATTCCAATCATTAATTGTTTAGTTGGCAAGCATAATGTGGTGGGGAAAGATCCAGATACATATATCCAGTTGAATATAGGTGATCATGATTCATTATTTGTTGACATTATCCCCAAGATAAATAAGTTGGGAGGTGAAACTTTAAGCCCCTATCTTCCTATGTGTTTGACTGAAACTGTTTGTTCTAAAAATATGCTTTGAGTGTGAGCAATCATGGAAGACTAAATGATAGTTGAGTATGTGGAATTTGCTAAACCAAAGCTCTTACATAGACCCTTCCTGAAAATAAGATGGATTATACTTTTTTGATGACTGAAAACATAGTTTGCTAGTTTCCAAGAAAGTTTATGGTCTATACTGTGACATATGAATAACTTGTTACATGATAATGAGAAATTTTATGAGAAATACTTTGCTGGTTATGATGCTAGAAAAGTGGCTGATATTATCCTTGATCAATATTATACATTATGCTACCATTCACACTTCAATCATTTACCTACTCGGGGACGAGTAGGAATTAAGCTTAGGGATGCTGATACGTCTCCAACGTATCGATAATTTATGAAGTATTCATGCCATATTTTCCTATGTCTACACTACTTTTATATGGGTTTGATGCACTTTATATGATTTATTTAGAACTAACCCGGACTAACGCTGTTTTCAGCAGAATTACCGTGGTGTTGTTTTTGTGCAGACAATGAAAGTTCTCGGAATCGCCCGAAACTTTTTTATGATTTATTCTGGAGGAAATAAGCAATATTGGAGAGAAGAACCACCGGAAGGGAGCCACCTGTGGGGCACAAGCCATCAGGGTGTGCCCCCTAGGTCGCGACCTATTGGCTTGTGGGGCCCATGTGGCTTCGTTGTGCATGATTCCAACGCTGAAAATTCCTATAAATCCCAGAAACCCTAGAAATAAAGAGAGACTCTCCGCTCCGCCGTCGCAACTCTCTGTATAGATGAAAAAAATTCTGGAGCCATTCCAGTACCCTATCGGAGAGGGGAAACCATCACGGGTGGTTAGTTTCATCATCCCGACGGAGGCCATGACGAGGAGGGAGTAGTTCACCCTTGGGTTTGAGGGTATGTAGCAGTAGTTATGTGTTCAATCTCTCTCTCTCTCTCGTGTTCTTGAGATGTCACGGTCTTGATGTATCACGGGTATAGTTAATATAGTCGAATCATATGGTGTTTGTCCCTTGCTATCTTGTTGAGATGAATTGAATCTTTCCCTTTAAGATTTTGTTATGTTCGATTGAATATTTTGGTTTGAGAACACTTGATGTATGTCTTGCATGCGTATACCCATAGTGACATTGGGGAATTCAGGTGATTTACTTGATATAAGTGTCACACCCTGTGTTTATACCACTTTTCTATGATATGAGTTTATAAAACTTGGACCCATTTGAAACTTTTTGCTTGCTTGTGATGATTGACATGAGTGCTATTTTCTTGGATGTTTGTTAGGGTTTTAATTCACAAAAATTCTTCTTCTCTCAATTATCATCTACCTAACCCCAACTCTCTACCCAATGATCATGCCATGTGTATAAGACCTAAAACTATTTTTATTAATATTATTTTGGCCAAAAAGCATTTATACAAATTGGACTTTCTAAAACCCCTAAATTGAGGTTTGTATCACAACTCCTCAAGTTTAGGAGAGTATTACTCCCCAAAGGCTTTATTTGGAACCTACTATATATAAGACTTCCCAAAAGCACCAAATAATAATTTTAAAGATTATTTTCCTATTTTATTTAAAGGCTTTTTCTTAAGGCCAGAAATGGTCTTTTATAGGGAAAAATTATTTTTATGCTTTTAAAATATTTGAGAAAATTTAGGGAAAATCAGTGGACATATATTTTCCATATATGAGAGTTTCCACACATGGTCATGTTCAAAATATTGGACAAAACCCTCCTAAACTATTTATGCATATTTCTTGTATTTGAACTCTTTCTATAAGAAATGTTCTCAAATAAATCCAGGAAAATTCCATAAAGTCACACATGCTATATGTGATGATCCTGCAAAGTTTCATCCCAATCCCAATTGTTTCAATTCACCAAAATATCCCAAAACCCTATCTGTCCATAGCCAAATTTGAGCAACCTCACTATCACGGCCAAGATGCGCGCCTATCCATTTAAGGCACGAGGGCCTCGCAAGGGATAGATGCGCATCTTGCTTATCATCACAACATAAAATACTGAATGAGAAGAGTATACAAGTTGGCTTACACTCGTTAGGAAGAGTTAACTTACAATGTCACTCAAATCATAACAACAAGTTGAACACAGGGTCCGACTACGGACGAAATCAAACGATAAAAGAAGTGCAAATGATACTATCAAGCTATCCCAAAGATCACGACCAGGTCCTCTACTCATCCGGATATGTCACGTACATCCTGCCTCTTTCCTCGTCATACTCCCACTGAAGCTGGGTAAGATCATCCTGCACGTACTCATCTGAACCTGCACCTGGAGTGTTGTAGTAAACTGTGAGCCACAGAGGACTCACCTATCATGTGCCTGGGTACCAAGACTATTTAAGCTTTAGGATGGAAGGGGTGATGTTTAGTTTGCAGCAGCACTAAGCATATATGATGGCTATCTTACACAACATGACATAAATATGAGTGGCCTACGAAGAACGATCGAATGCAGTATAATCTCTATGAGATCCTGAACACTTACTTACGTCAATCATAACCCCACCGTGTTCTCTCTCGAATGATGTTCTCGAGCAGAGACGATCACGGTTACTCACACAGTTGGTGTATTTTAATTAGATTTTACTTCAAGTTTACTATAACCGGGTGTTACACAAATATCCAAGTTGCCGCATAACCGCGGGCACGACTTTCCGAAAGATTTAACCTTGTAGGGGTGCTCCAACTAATCCATTACAAAATTAATCACACTCCGTGGGAATGCCTCGACCACAGATCTCGCGGTCTTCATAGGTAATTCCAAAGGAATTCCAACACCTCGAGTAAACCCTAAGAAAGTCAGACTCCACACGCAAGACACTCGATAAAGGTAAAACGAATCCAGCAAGACCACCCGACGTGTCAACGAACCTGATAAGAGCCGCGTATCTCAGTCTCAGGATACGACGGATAAGCTACGCGTACGGAGGCCTGATAGAAATCTCCCAAGTTGCCCTGGGTTGTCCCCACACAGTGCTCTAGTTTGGACCAACACTCATGAGGAGCACTGGCCCGAGGGTTGATTAAATTATCCACGGGGTTGCAAAGCCCTATGCAAGTTTATTAAGTTATTAGCAAATGGACTACCAATGTAGGGTCTTGCCGGACAAGTTTTAATCTCAGCCGAATAAACAAGGGGGTCCCCATAACAACCCCGAGCATGTTAGGAGCGCAAAGTATGGAAAACATAACACCGGTAACAAGGAACTAATGCGGTAATAGCGGAACAAATCACTTAGAAAAAGGCCAAGCCTTCCACCAATACCAAGATATATATGTGCATTAATTAAATAACAGAATTTATTGTGATATGCAATCCATGTTATCGCATGGAACAACCTGCACCTGCAACTAAGAATGCTATAAGAGGGGCTGAGCAGCGGTAACTTAGCAAATCAAAGTTTGCTAGGATGTGGAGGTTAGAGGTTGTCATGGCAACATGGGGGCTGATATCAAGTGGTAGGTAGTGCAATTGTACCGATAAGAGCGAGAAACTAGCAAACAAAATAGTATTGGGATCTAGGTACGATCATCCATCCTGTTGGTTCTTCAGTGAAACAAGTAGCGGGGTCCTCGTAGTGGTACTCCCATGGTTCCTCGTACTCAGTATCAACGCTCGCGTCTACCCAAGAGAAACAGCAACAATAAACATCCAACCAAGGTGCAATGCACAATCAAAATGATGCATGATCATTTAAGAAGAGTTTCTAACATGGCAATCTGTAACTAGCCATGTTTCACGTGCAAAGTTGTTTATTAATGAATCTGGACAGAACATCATGTTAAGTAATTTAGACATGCATGAACATGTAAAATATGGATGCATCATGAAAAATCGATAGAAATGCATATAAAGATCGCAAGAAACGGAGTTACGGTTCTCACGATACGCTCACGACAAGGTACGAAGGCAATATCACAAGATCCCCAATCCATGGGCTGATTCTTGGCATTCCAAGGCCGCCACTGGACAGGTGATGAAAAATCAATCACAATAGACTCAAGAATCAATCAATTTCATGGAGCATAGCTCCCACAATCCACAAAACAATTAAACACTAAATCTGCCACTAAACAGCAACATAGCAACTTCTACAGCTCACATCTGGAGCTACAGGAAGCCTACAGCCAGAAACAAGACAAGGACAGAATCTACTCAACATACACATCAATTCATCCAATTAAACCACCAGAAAAGGAGCCAAAAATCAATAAGCAAGAAGCAATCAAGTTGGCATGATGAAACAGTTTTCTGGGACCTAGTGAAAATTCCAATTTTCTGGAATCTGAGATTATAAAGTAGCAAGCTGACAGCACAGGATAAATATGCTAGAAAGCTCCTATTGGCATGATAATTAGCAGGATGGTAGATGGCAATATCAACTACATTTAACTAACACTAAGCATGTTCACATACACAACACATTACAAGATACCATCCACTCTACATGGCAAAACAATAACAACAGATTCTCAAACTTAGCAGTTTTTAGCCTGATGAAACAGAAACATCAAGTATGCAACTTAACAGCATGGTTCCCACTTATATGGGTGATTTACATGTAAAACAAAAATACCATGGCATAATAGATACAAAACACTAGCATTTCCTCGTTGACACAACTCCCAAAGCAAGCATGGATTAAATCAACCAAAAATGACAAAAGGGCATCACAGCATAAAAATGCAGTTTTGTCAAGTTGTCCCAAAGTCAAATATGACTTCACATATGCATTCATGGGTTGATTCTACCCCAAAATCATTACTCATACCCATATACTTGCGTGGAGCAATAGGGAGAAACCCTAGGTCGAAATTGACCTACTAAGGGCTAGGGTGACTTATGTCACTTATGTAACTTAATGAAAATGCCCCAAAATGGCTTGTGCTCTATAGATACATGTTGGAAATGGATAATTAGCATATTAGGGACATGATATCATGGCATAGCATCATTTTCAAGGAGGAAACTATCTAGAAGAGAAACTATGCTTGTAATGCACATAAAAGAGAACATCTACACTTGTAGCTACTCATGTACCTACACTCACTACACCACACTAGCACATTAATCCTACACATGCACATGCACTTCACATAGCAATCTATACAACCACACCTAGGTGTAGATGCACACATACACATCCATATATGCACATATGCTCAAGTGCATACATACACATACACATGCACATAGGGTGCACCCACACCTACACCTACTTGCACACACACACACAAGCACTTACATACCACACAACCTACACACCCACAACCATGCTCACATGTGTGTATGCCTAAGCACACACACACATACAAGCACGTGCACATATGTACCCATACATAGTGTATGCATACACATGCACATACACACACACTCTCATAATACCACTCACACACTTACAAACATACATACCTACACATGGCATCACATACACACATGGGTATACACTCACATGTGTGTGTGTGGTGCTCAACACACACATACACGTGCACCCATATATGCACAATTGCAAATATGCACATGTACAAGTATGTCCCACACAACACACACACTCTATATCTACACACACATGTGTGTATGCAAAACATACACACACACTCAGCCCACACACACAACAGCTACACACACATATATATATATATATATATGTAAAAACAGAGGAAACACTCCTAGAATAAACCTACACTTATATAGGCCAGATCTAAGCAAAACAGAAAAGAAAAACAATAACAAAGATACAGTACAGAAAAAGGGAAAACAAAACACAAAAACAACAACAACCAAAAAGGGCGAAGGGGGACTCGAACCCACCACCTCGCAGAACACACGCGCACACACACAGGACGCGCACCACTGCGCTACGGCCTCGGTTGCTACTAGTATAGGGCCTCAACCCTACGGAACTAACCCACTCGGCTAACTGAACCTAACGAAACAACATGCTAACTGACAGACGACGCGCGAGAGCACGACGTGCACGCCCTGGACACGGCCAGATCCGAGCCTACACATGTGAAAAAACGATGCTTTGCATGGGGATGGATCGACTGCTCGACGGGCTATGCTGCGAACACGAAACGCACACTCTTGATGCACGGGGAGCACGAGCTCAAGACAGAGGCGGAGCTCAGAGTTTCGGGTCCTATAGATCTGCGCACAGACGGCAACGAGACGCAACGGAGGGCATAGGAGAGGACTGCTCACACAGGGGTTCGACGACGACAGCTGGGAGAACGGATAGGCTAGATCTAAACAAAACAGAAAAGAAAAACAATAACAAAGATACAGTACAGAAAAAGGGAAAAGAAAACACAAAAACAACAACAACAAAAAAGGGCGAATGGGGACTCGAACCCACCACCTCGCAGAACACACGCGCACACACACAGGTCGCGCACCACTACGCTACAGCCTCGGTTGCTACTAGTATAGGGCCTTAGCCCTACTGAACTAACCCAGTCGGCTAACTGAACCTAACAAAACAACATGCTAACTGACGGACGACACGCGAGAGCACGACGTGCACGCCCTGGACACAGCCAGATCCGAGCCTACACATGTGAAAAAGCGATGCTTTGCACGGGGATGGATCGACTGCTCGACGGGCTATGCTACGAACACGAAACGCACGCTCTCGACACACGGGGAGCAAGAGCTCGAGATAGAGGCAGAGCTTAAAGTTTCGGGTCCTGTAGATCTACGCACAGACGGCAACGAGACACAACAGAGGGCACAGGAGGGGACTGCTCACCCAGGGGTTCGACGACGACAGCTAGGAGAACGGAAAGGCTGATGATGCTCGCCGGAGTTGACGCAGAGAAAATCTCGCCGGAGCAGAACGTCGACGAAGAAGAACTCGTCGACACGGAGGCTCTCCGGGCTTCCTATCAGCGGGAATGGAGCGCGGGGATGAGCCCCAAGCTCCTGGACATGCTTGCTGCCGACGATGTCGACGACGCGGAGGAGATGGACGCCGGTGATTTCTCTCTCTATCTCTCACTGAACCCTCTTTGGAACTAAAGAAACTTACCTCCAGAGAAGAAAAGAAGGGGGAAGAAGGAGGAGAAGGAAGGGGAAAGCGACGGCAGCGTCGAGAACAGGAGAACCCTAGGGATGCGCACTTAAATAGGGGCCGGCCTCGATGTTGGAGCTGCTAACGATGACGCGACAACGTCCACTCTCTCGCTCTCTGCTCTGCTCTCTGAACCTCTCTGCTAACTGACGGAGGAGGAGGACAGGCAGGTGGCCGTCTGCTGCGGCTTGGGCCAAGCCAGAGGCTCCCCTGGACCGGAAGCCCAGTGCCCCCCCACACTGCTCCCTCTTTCCAACAAAAGGAATCTGAGAATAATTTAAACAACACCACTCCAGAAACTCCACAGAGAAAAAAATAAAATAAAAGGGGTTTTAGTGAAACTAAAAAAATAATTTTGTAGAGGAAATAATGTGCTCATATTATTAAAAATATCAGGTTGATTTATTGCACAAGTTATTTTAATATTTAATAAAAGGGCAGTCCCTGTTTAAATGGAATTCAAAACCCAAACACCTCCAAATGACAAAAACACCATTCTCATAAATCATAAGAATATTAGGGCCACTTTTTGAACATTTTTAAACAATTTTAAAAACAACTTAAATCGGATGATAATAATAATAGGAAGAAAGGAGTTTTGGAAGGGATGTTGCAAAGGAAAAGAGAGGGGTAGAAAAGAGGAGATGCTCACATGGATCCAACCACAAACAAACATCTCACACACATATCAAACACACTCACCATCATCACATCATAGCAAGACACATGGAAACCAACATGGCAAAAAAATGAAAAGAATGCATGATGAGATGATGCATGAATGCAAACCACACAAGCATACCAAGTTGGAAAACATCTCATAGCTCATTACACAAGGTTCATACATGGGGTACACGCCAAATAAGGTAGGGACAGCACTTGGGCTGAAACACTTACATTGTCAAGTATTTCCAATTGATCTCAAACTTTGTAGACATGGTGTAATACCCAAATAATGACACTAAACAAAGTTGTGCATCAAGGAGATTAGGTTAGCATGACTATATCTACAGAAACATGATTTTGTTGAGTTATAGGGTTCACAAAGTTTGCATTGTCAACTTCTCTCAAATGAGCTCAAACCTTGTGACCCATATCATTTTTACCCACCATTCAAGCCTGTTAATTCTCAAAGAGAGTGGGTAAAATTTTCTTGCCCAATCCAGCACCAAACATCTTCTGGTGGTTTAGTAAAAACCACATTTTCACCTCTTCCACTATTACCCTTCACCTCAAATTTTTACCACAACCGCTCTCAACCCTCTTCTACCCCCAGGAAGGGAACAAATGCCTCATTTCAATGATTGATGGGCTAAACACCCGATTTTTACTGCTGTACAACATTGACAGAAGTCCCCCCTCATTCTCACCTTTCTACCTCAAGCCTTACTCCCCAAGGCTTCCATAGCATCTATGCATCCCCCAATAGCTACCAGACAAGCTGGGACACGCCAGAACGCGTGGACACGCCCTTGGCATGCAATACACATGCTCTGGAGCACGCTATAGTGCGAGCCCACACTGTAGCCGCCCCCATCCGGAGCCTCCCGCTAGCCTTGGGATGCGAGAGCATGCACCCTAGCCCCTCCTCGGCGTCCGTAGCATGGAACATTGTCGCCCTCTCCTCTATTCTCCCCCTTTCTCCCCTCCCACACATACCGAGCGCCGCGGTTCGGACAACCCATGGCCTCGCACACATGAGCTCCCTGCTCTCTCTCTTCTCTCCCTCTGGACATGGACAAACCCCACAAGCACCCCAGACACACCCGTGCCTCCTCCAGTGGCCTTTGGCCTGAGGCACGACCTCGTCGGTGCACCAGCGTGTTGGAAATATGCCCTAGAGGCGGTAATAAAGTGGTTATTATTATATTTCCTTGTTCTCAGTAATTGTTTATTATCCATGCTATAATTGTATTGATTGGAAACTCAATTGCATGTGTGGATACAAAGAAAACATTGTGTCCCTAATATGCCTCTAATAGACTAGCTCGTTGATCAAAGATGGTCAAGGTTTCCTAGCCATGGACATGAGATGTCATTTTATAACAAGATCACATCATTTGGAGAATGATGTGATGGACAAGACCCAAACTTTGAACGTAGCATATGATCGTGCCAGTTTATTGCTATATTTTCTACATGTCAAGTATCTGTTCCTATGACCATGAGATCATGCAACTCACTGACACTGGAGGAGTACCTTGTGAATATGAAACATCGAAACTTAACTGGGTGACTATAAATATACTCTACAGGTATATCCTAAGGTGTCTATTGAGTGGGCATGGATCAACACTAGGATTTGTTACTCCGTGTGACGAAGAGGTATCTGAAGGCCCACTCGGTAATACAACATCACAACAAGCCTTGCAAGCAATGTGACTAAAGTGTTAGCCACGTGATCTTGTATCATGGAATGAGTAAAGATAATTGCCAATAACGAGATTGAACTAGGTATAGAGATACCGATGGTCGAATCTTGGGAAAGTAACATACCGAAGAACAAAGGGAACAACATACGGGATTAACTGAATCCTTGACATAGAGGTTCAACCCATAAAGATCTTCGTAGAATATGTAGAAACCAATATGGGCATCCAGGTCCCGCTATTGGTTATTGACCGCAGAGGTGTCTCGGTCATGTCTACATAGTTCTCGAACCTACAGGGTCTGCACACTTAACGTTCGATGACATTTCGGTAGTACCAAGTTATGTATGTTGGTGATCAAAGGTTATTCAGAGTCTTGGATGAGATCCAGGACATCACGAGGAGTTCCGGAATGGTCCGAAGGTAAAGATTGATATATAGGAAAGTGGTATTTGAACTCTAGAAAAGTTTCGGGCATTTCTGGCAGTGTATTAGGAGTGACAAATGGGTTCCGGGGGTCTACCAAGTGGGCCACCACACCCCAAGTGGGCTGCATGGGCCTTAGGGTGGCGCACCAGCCCCTGGTGGGCTGGGAGGCCAGCCCAAGTGGTCTAATGCGGTTGGACTTGTGGGAAAAGGAAAGTCCAAGCGGGGAAGGGCAGGAATCCTACTTGGAGTAGGATTGGAGGTGGACTCCTCCACCTCCACCTCCTTCGGTCGACTCCTGGCAGGATCCCTAGGTAGGATTTCCCCTCCCCTCCCTCCTATATATACTTGAGGGGAGATAGGGAAGCTGCACCAAAAACCATAGCCACGGTGCAACACTCTCTCCCCAATAGATCATATCCTCTACTTTCGGTGGTGCTTAGGCGAAGCCCTGTGGGAATAGTTCCACCACCGCTGCCGCCGCGCCGTCGCGCTACCGGAGAACTCAGCTACCTCTCCACTCCCTCTAGCTGGATCAAGAAGGCGGAGATTGTCATCGACTTGTACGTGTGATGAACGCGGAGGTGCCTTCCGGTCAGTGCTAGATCGTGAATGGATCGTGCGACGGCTAGCGATTTGGACCCCGAAGATGTTCGACTACACCGACCCATTTCTTAACGCTTCCCTCTTAGAGATCTACAAGGGTATGTAGATCCACTCTCCTTCTCGTAGATGCTCGTCACCATGGATAGATCTTGCATGTGAGTAGGAAGTTTGTTTGTTTCCCATGCAATGTTCCCCAACAGTGGCATCATGAGCTAGGTCTATGTGTAGATGAGATCACGAGTAGAACACAAAGGAGTTTGTGGGCATTGATGCTCATATTGCTTCCTCCCTTGGTAGTTTTTTTATTTAGTGGTATTGTGAGATGAAGTGGCCGGACCAACCTTACTCGTACGCTTATGAGAGACCGGTTCCATCGACTGACATGTGAAGTTGGATCGGATTCGACAAAGGCGGTCCTTGAGAAGGTTGGATAGCAATTTGTGTATCACCGTTGTGGTTTATGCGTAGGTGAGAATTGTTCTTGCTAGATACCTGTAGAAGCCACGTAAAACATGCAACAACAATTAGAGGTCGTCTAACTTGTTTTTGTAGGGTATGTTGTGATATGGTATGGCCAATTACATGATGAGATATATGTGATGTATGAGATGATCATGTTTTGTATAGAATATCACAACTTCCATGTCGATGAGTACGACAACCGGATGGAGCCATAGGGTTGCCTTTAATTATTTTTGTTGTTTTTGCTTTACTTTATCGTTGTGGGTTAGCAATAGTCATAGAAGCAACAGTTGGTGCGACAACCTCATGGCGACACGTCGATGGAGATCAAGATGATGGAGATCATGGTGTTGTGCCGGTGACGATGGAGATCAAGCTGGTGCTTTTGAGTTGGAGATCAAAAGCACAAGTTCATGACCATATCATGTCACTTATGATTTATATGTGGTGTTAATCCTTTTATGCACCTTGTTTTGATTAGGACGACGGTAGCATTATAAGGTGATCCCTGACTAAAATTTCAAAATAAAATTGTGTTCTCCCCGAGTGTGCACCATTGCGGAAGTTGTTGTGTCGAGACACAACGTGATGATTGGGTGTGATAGACTCTACATTCACATAGAACGGGTGCAAGCGAGTGTTGCACGTGCAAAACAGTCGGCTTAAACTTGACGAGCCTAGCATGTACAGACATGGCCTGGGAACCCAAGAGACCGAAATGTCAAACATGAGTCATATAGTAGATATGATCAACATGATGATGTTCACCACTGAAACCACCTCAACTCACGTGATGATCGGACTTTAGTTGGTGAATTTGGATCATGTATCACTCAGATGACCAGAGGCATGTCAATTTGAGTGGGATTTTTTAAGTAATTTGATTAACTAAACTCATTATCTTGAACAATAGTCTTAGTAACCTTTGCATATTTATGTTGTAGATCAATGACTCGCGTAGTAGTTCCCCTGAATTTTAATGCGTTCCTAGAGAAAGCCAAGTTGAAAGATAATGGAAGTAACTTTGTAGACTGGGCCCGTAATCTGAGGATTATCCTCATGGCTTCCCAGAAGGCTTATGTCCTTGATGCATCGCTTGGTGATCCACCTGCTCCCGTGTCATACGAAGACGTTAAGAACGTTTGGGAGGCACGTTCTGGAGATTACTCAATAGTTCAATGTGCAATGTTGTATGGATTAGAACCGGGACTTCAAATACGTTTTGAACGTCATGGAGCATATGAGATGTTCCAGGAGTTGAAGTTTATCTTTGAGAAGAATGCCCGGATCGAGAGGTATGAGACCTCCGATAAGTTCTATGCTTGCAAGATGGAGGAGAACAGGTTTGTGAGTGAACATATACTCAGAATGTTTGGGTATTCGAACCGTCTAGCTGAGTTAGGGATGCCCCTTCCGTCGGAGGCGATCACTGACAGAGTTCTTCAATCATTGCCACCTAGCTACAAGAGTTTCATGATGAACTATAACATGTAAGGGATGAACAAGTCAGTCACCGAGCTGTTTGTGGTATTGAAAGTCACTGAGTTTGAAATCCAAAAGGAGCATCAAGTGTTGATGGTTAATAAAACCAGTAGTTTCAAGAAGAATGGCAAGGGCAAGAAGGTTAGATCTTGCATGTGCATAGGAATTTTTTTTGTTTCCCTTGCAACGTTCCCCAACACAATGTACAGTGGACCACCTGCCATCCTATATAAGCTCTCCTGAGCTGTCTTTCCCCTCTGATCCCTCTCTTGTGTCCCTAAATCGACCCCTGCTCCACCCATTCCTCTCCAACAACTATCGAGGTCAGGATCAAGCTCGCATCCGCCACGTCGGATCCGCCATTGTCCAGTTAGTACGGGCCTCCTCTGCCCCTTCACTCCCTCGATCTGGAACTACAGTTATTCCCTAATCGATTCCCATTTTTCCCCGTGTGCGACCACCGCCCGTAACTCTCCGTTGCGGCCACCACGTCGCCAGCGACTCTGACCTCCCCAACAACCATCTCGACCACTACCTGCACTTCGGAAGCCCACTGGTTCCATCCCCGTCGCCAACTTGCCTTGTCGTGCACTCCTTCATCGCCGGTGAGTCACGCCCCCACTATGGCCCAAGGTTGAAGATGAAAGGTGGGGGCCACCTGTCATCCTCACCTCCCTCTCACCTCCCCTCTTTGTCACTAGCAGTTGGGCCCCGCGTGTCGGGTTTGAACCCCGACAGGCATGCGCACCTGTCTCGCTTGGGCCAGATTAGCTGGTTGGGTCGGCTCGGCTACGCCAGATGTGGCCCATGTCGCATAGTGCTCTTTTTCCTTTTCTATTTTATAGCGTTTTCCAAAAATTCCACACAATTAAATATTTGCCCAAATCCCATGATTCAAATTTCAAGAATCTTGTAATATTACGTACTATTTAATGACCCCCTTTGTGAACCTTTTTCAAAAATATTTTATTTATTGGATTTAATAAAAACCTTGTTTTGAATATTAGAAACCACTAGTAAAATGGTTTTACAACTTTTTACACTCCAAAACCAGAAACTTATATTTTTAGTATTTTTAGTTTTTAACCTAGTATTTTAGAAAAGTGGTTTGACATTTTTAGGAGTGGTTTATTTTCCCTGTTTTTGTCGTACCCTTATTTTTGCCCTTTAATATTGCGATGATAGATTGCGTTGTTGACGAAGGAGTTGGATTAGAAGAGTTTGAAGACCCTAGAGACTTTTTTGACCATGTATAAGAAACCATTTTTATGCATGGCATATGGCACTTTATTTCCGTTGCATTGAATCATGATGAAACGGTGACCACCATAGTGGGTTACCTCCATTACTTTCCTCGTCGATACTTGCACTGAGCATGACCCTAGCTCCTATGAGGGTTTTGTAGGTGGGAAGTAGTTAGGATGCTAAGTAGGTGCTACGCAAGTTGGATGGGAAAAATGCATGGTGTTAGATAGGAAGTGTTTTCAATGACTTTTTGGAAACCCCGTCGGGTGCCACTAATGCCCAAGGGAGATGATGTTGACCTAGGTAACCACTTGATAAAGAAGTGGTATACCGAGGCCAGTTGTGTGTGTGTGTGTTTTAAAAAACGGAGAGATTTAAGATCTCCTGGCCATCCCAACCTTACTTGTACAACCATGATACCCCTTATGGGATGGGGCTTTGTTGATTAGCTTGGTCGATGCTAGCAAAGAGCCCACATTACTAGTGGAGGGAATGACGCGGTCACTCTCGATATGGGGTTGTGCCGGAAAGGACGATCATGGGCTGTTTTCATAGATATCGGGTACACCGTTGGTCCCTTCATGGATGATACTTGTGATGTACATCATGCGAGCCGTGTGACAACGAGTGGACTCTTTGTTCGTCAGAGGAAGGCCATTGTCCGGGTACTTACCTCGGGTATGCAATATATCGTGAGTCGTGGTTTTACAAGGAAGTTTCCCGAGTCTCATGGGTAAAGTGTGTAACCTTTGCAGAGTGTGAAACTTTTCGAATAGCCGTGTCCACTGTCATGGACAGTTGGTGGTCGTGCTTGAACTACATCCGATGTTTTCTCAAACTTGGTGTGGGGGGGGGGACAAATATGATACTTGACTTAAGTTGGATGACTTGGCAAGATGATTGATCTTGAGATGTTCAACCCCCTGCTTATATTGATATATGTAACCTGTTCATATGGGTATCTGCAAATCTCATGATGCCTGCTTTTAGAAGTTGATTGACCATGTCATTACACTAAGAAACTAGCTTTCTGCAATTTACCTACTTAGTGATAGGTTATGCATTGTTACATCTTGTTCCAACACATGGGTTTCTTGCGAGTACATTCAAAGTACCCATTAGCTTGCCACTGGTTATTTAAATGCCCACGCATGGAAGAGCAGGAATATGGCGAAGATTTTGTTGTTGAAGAACATGCGAATTTGGACGCTTCCCAGTCAGAATGCGTGTAGGGTTAAGGCAGTTGGCATGGGCCTATGCTATCTTTCAAGATTTCTGCTGCGAGTTTATGTTTGCTGCTTGGCCTTCATGGCCCTATCTATGTAAGACTTGACCTTTTTGGTCTCTATTTGTGTAATACAATATGTATGGATGCAAGACTCTTGATTATCCAGCTTCTGTGTGTTTGGTGAGCATTGATCTTTGGGATCACTATACACGTGCATTCGGTGATCATGAGTTATGAGTCGAGGTCCACACAAAGCTTGTATCAGAGCCATCCTAACTGTAAGAAGCCTTAGTTAGCTTGGAGTTAGTTAGGGTAAAACCCCATTCAGAAACTACATGTAGTACCTATACTTAGGAGTTTTGGCACTTCTTACCTCTTCTAGTCAACTTTCAAAACATTACTGACTCCCCTCCTCTAAAACCTTTGTAGATGAATGTCATACCTGAGGACCTCCAAGCATCCGGCTTTCCCCTACTTCTTGAGGATAGCCTGGAGAAGTGATAGTAGAGCCGACCACTCGTTGTCCTCTACCACGAGCACTGGGTCGATGCCTTCATGAAGTACTACCTCGTTGACGTGGTCGTGAAAGCAAACGACTCCCTCACTAGTTGGTTCTCTAAAGGACCACAGATGGAGACCCTGGCGCTCGCAGTCGAGACAACTGCATGCAAGGAACTCATCCACCTTCGAAACATCATCCGAGAGATGGCTGACGAGCCAGCTACTCGCTACCTACTTTTTAGGAAGGGTGACCTTGGTGAGAGTTGGACATTGGTCCAATCCAAGGAGGATGGCAGACCGCTTAGGTTCTAGACCTACTTCAGCCTCTCCACCGAGAGTCTGGTTTGCAACCTGATTAAGGAGTCCATGAAGCTCCGCGGGGAACTTCACCACACCCTAGAGCTACTTTGTCAATCCAAGACAAAGCCAGACAGG
Organism: Hordeum marinum; assembly: GCA_022496015.1. NCBI lineage: Eukaryota > Viridiplantae > Streptophyta > Magnoliopsida > Poales > Poaceae > Hordeum > Hordeum marinum. Next base: position 221,907,338 of record CM039672.1, read on the forward strand.
AACAAGAAGGATTGATCCCCCGAGGGATGACCATCTATCGCTTACATACGAGGAGTATCCCCAGCAAGAGATGCACCCACATGTCATCATCGCATGAGTGCGAAGGAGTACCATGCGCTCTTCATCGACCCACCGACTAAGCGTCGTCAGGATGGACCTACTCGTAATCCGACCCCCTTGACTAGAGACGAGTCTCGTACGGAGGGCGATCAGGAGGAATCCACAGAGGAGCACAAGTACATGCACTCCACCACTTGAGTCCGAGAACCCCTAGGGTATGATAAGTCATGTACCCCTCATGTGAAGTCGAGTCCGTGTAATGGTTCTTATGAAACCATGTGTGCCTGTTGTTTGTTTTATTGTTTGTGTCCTGATGCAAGTTGTGATTTTGCCTTTGGCAACATGTAAGCGACTCCATCGTTTCGTATCTTAATGTTATGCATTTGGTCTTTCGACCTCTGTTTGATCACATCTCCATTATACCAACCCCCTTAGGCGCGCTTTCTCTATTATTGCTTTTACCTCTCTTCTATCCCAGTTAATTGACTTCGCTACTCCAAACATGATGGTGACTACAACCCGCAATAGCTCCTTCACCAACCCTGAAGCTGAAAACTCTAGCCAACAACAGGGAGCTATTCGGGCTACTCAAGCTAGGGAGCGCCTGGAGCAGCCACATGCCAACATTCCACCGCCACCACCTCCACCAAAGAACATGACCATTGATCAGTTTCTCCAAGTTCTTCGGGAGGAACGCCATGCCAACACTGCCGCTATCCAGTAGATGTCTCAAGTCCTTGTGAACAAACAGCAGCAAGACAGAAACGACAATGGTCGCTCCACTCTGTCTAAGTTCATAAGGAATTCACCCCAACCTTGACTGAGACTATTGAACCCCTGGATGCCGATGACTGGATCCGCACCATCGAGGAGGTCCTTGTGCTCTCAACTTCAATGAGGATCGTAAGAAGGTGCTTTATGCCTCTCACCGCCTTAGAGTACCGCGAGAGCCTCGTGAGATGGATTCAAAGTCATGCAAAGGTGACCGTGTGATCACCTAGGGTAACTTCAAGGAAGGATTCCGCACTGCCCACATTACTTCTGCGATCATGCCTATAAAGAAGAGAGAATTTCGGGCGCTGAAGCAAGGAAGTGGCTCTGTCAACGAGTATATGAGAAGTTCAACCTGCTGTCAAGATATGCCCCTGAAGATTTCAACACTGAGGCCGCTAAGATAGAACACTTGATGGAAGGACTCAAGCAAGGCCTACAATACCAGCTCATTGTCTATGACCGTCGAACCTTCTTTGACCTGGTGAACAAGGCTCTCATGCTAGAAGACAAGCATCATGCAATGGAAGACACTTGCAAGCGCAAGATGATCAGCAAGGGTAGTTCCGGAAACTAGAAGTCTCAACCCTTGTAGCGAGCCCGAGCCAAGACAATCTATCAGCCTCAGCAAGCTAGACCGCCTGCACCCCGTCCGAGATACCAGCCTCAGCAGTATGCCAATCCTAGTCCATCTTACAATAACCCCAACATGAATGGTGCATCAATAAAAACTCAGGTCAAGTCACTTGATTTGGATGTGGTCAGCCAGGACACATCTCTAGGTAGTGCCCTAACAAGAAGCTAGATGCACCGCGCCCCAATGCGACGAACCAAGGTCAAAGTCGTGGAGCGCCACCAAGGAACCAATCTCCCCGCAACCATCCCAGGAATGCAAGGGACGTGTGAACACGTCACAAGTGAGGAAGCCCAAGAAGATCTAGATGTAATACTGTTGGGGAACGCGACAGAAAACAAAAACTTCCGGTATAGCGAGCACGCCCAGGACCACTATGGAGACTGCATACAAGGTTTGATCTGATCCGTACCGACTCGAAGCGCAGCGGAAGAAGAGTCAGTGGAGATCGTTGGTGCAGATCCCCGCAGCTAGGATTTTACAACCTCCAACCGCGAGGATGTACTCCCTCGTCGGATAGCCCTTCGGGAGGCGGTCGGACAGTCCCCCGGACGATGTCGCGGACAGCCCTTCGGGAGGACCCTCGAAACTCGAACGAAGACTCGGACAGCCCCACGGGAGGACACACGAACAGCCCCTCGGGCAAAAGATCAAAACTATGACCTCTCTACGGGGTTGCACACATACGGTGTCATCTATCCGGCAGGGCTTCGCCGTCCAGAACTAGTTCCTGCCGGAACCTAGACAGCCTTTCGGCTCTACGAAAGACTCTTTTCGTTGGAGGGAGAGAGAGAGCTTGCAAAGCAAAGCATGTGTATGAGAGCACAAGGATGAAGAAATGTCAGCCCACTCACCTCCTATTTATAGGAAAACCAAGGGGTAGGGTGGTTTTACAATCAAACCCAAAATGCACATGAATGAAGTCCTTCCACAAGGGCATAAAAGTGAAACTAAGGAACAAGAGGGACTCCATGAAGGAGTCCACCATGTGGCCGGCCAAACCCTCATGTGGGGCCCCAAAAATGGCTCCAATCAATCCATGTCATCCCCAAGATCTTTTGGAGCAAAGCCCCAAAAGGTGGCTTTCCATAAAGTAGTCCAAAAAGCACTTTCACTATTCACGGCGACATTTTTCAGCGTCCGCTCGAACTGAAAATATTTATGTGGGCTTAGAACAATTCTAGTACCCCACTAAAATAATTTTTAATGCGATCCAGAACAATTCCAGAATAGTGATTTTCATCTACGAAAAGCATCTGAAGTGGTTCCGGCAGCTCCGGAACATTTCCGGTTTTCATCCCGGAAAATTCCAGAAAGTTTCGAGAACGATTCTGGCACCCTTCAAGAATTATCAGGCATGGCCGAAACCAATTTGACTTTTTGGTATCCCCTGAAACAACTTTTCAGTTTCACCAAAACTGTTCCGATGACCTGTCTGCGGAACTTTTCCGGCGTCCGAAACTTTTACGGTGTCCGAAACTTTTCGGTGATTTTCTCAGACTCCCTATCTAGTATTCAACAGATAGATGACCCTTAAGCGTGTGACCCTATAGGTTCGGTGAAGCATAGTCATGACCCGGAACCCCTTCCGATCAATGATCAACATCGGAGCTGTGGACACCCATATTGACGCCTATACCCACACGAATGAATATTCGAGTGAACCTCTAGTTGCCGTGAGCTATTCCTGTTGCTTCGCGATATGTTTACAATTACCCGAGGTGAGACATGTAGGCATCCTCGTGGATCAACAACTTGTCCACTATGCCAGTTACCTCGTTGCCGGTATTGTTCTCTTTTCTCGTTCCTGTGTTTCGGCATCCCCGTGATCAAATCACAAAGTGTCTGGCCAGACGATGATGGATACCGTAACACCGAGAGGGCCCAGAGATATCTCTCCATCGTCGGAGGAGCAAATCCCAATCTTGAGCTATCAAGTTACTTGACATACTTTTCCATGAACCCGTAAGCCGCCGTAATAGCCACCCATTTACGGATGTCGTTTAACAAACCCCAAAGTTCATGAAGCAAGCATGAAGAAACTCAATACTCTCATGGTCTAAGGAATTATGCAAACGTTAACCATCTCTGTGTTATTAACCATTAACTTGTGACGAATGTATCTCATAGCATAACATAAATTCGGATCGATTCAGCACGAGTGTTCTACCAACATCGCGTCCTCAAAATTGTCGGCATAGCCATGCCCATGATCAGGAAAACAGGACCATCATGCAACACTTGAGCCAGTCTTAGAGGCAAGACTAGGAATACAATTCACCGTTTATTATACCACACGTGCACATGAGTTTCCCTCCAAGCCTCGTTTAATTGGTAGACTCGAGAATCATTGCAGTTATAGCATGGAACATAGAGATTCATTACAAACTTTGGAGATACAAAATAACTGTTATTACTGCCTCTAGGGCATATCTCCTACAAATACTGGGTACATTCGTCATTAACTCAACCCCATCAACCATTTTGTTTTATTGTGGAGCTTCACATTCTTTTGTTACCCAAAGGTTTGCACTAGAGAGTGGTATGAATCCTACACCCCTCGGTAGTCATATGTTGGTACAAACCCAGGGATCGGTTAGGAGGACCAGGATAGGATGTAAGGGAGTTGGGATTGTCATCAATGGAGTAGAATTCCTAGCAAACTTCATCATCTTGAAGTCGCAAGGCTTGGATGTAATCCTAGGCATGGACTGGTTAACCAAGCACCAAGGCTTTTTAGACTGTGCCAAGAGGACTGCTAACATGACCAATAGCCAAGGAATTGAAGTCTAGTATGTTCCCAACCCTACCTCCACTCAAGACCCTCAAGTCAATTGTCTGTCAAGAATTCAGTTGGATCAAGTGCATGTGGTATGTGAATACCCATATGTCTTTCCTGATGATCTACTCGGAATTCCTCCTGACCGCGACATCGAGTTCATCATTGAGCTAATGCCCGGAGCAGGACCTATCTATAAGAAGCCCTACAGAATGGGATCCAACGAGTTGGTTGGATTGAAGAAGCAACTGGCTAAGTAGCTTAGAAAAGGATTTATTCGCCCTAGTTCCTCTCCTTGTGGATCACCTATTCTATTTGTGTCAAAGAGGGATGGAACCATTCGGCTCCGTGTCGATTACCATTCTCTCAATTAAGTCACAATAAAGAACAAGTACCCACTCCCCAAGATTGAAGATCTATTCGATCAACTAAATGGTGCCAAGGTGTTTTCCGAGATCGATCTTAGGTCTGGGTACTACCAGTTGAAGATCATACCCCAAGACATTTCGAAGACGGCATTCGTAACCCGGTATGGCATGTACGAGTACACGGTCATGTCATTTGGGTTAACCAACGCCTCTGCTTACTTCATGTACCTCATCAACAAGGTTTTTATGGAATACTTGGGCAAGTTTGTTGTGGTCTTGATTGATGGCATACTCATCTTTTCCAAGTCTGAGAAAGAGCGTGAGAAACACTTGAGACTGGTCCTAGAAAAGCTTCAAGAGCACTAGCTTGATGCCAAGTTTAGCAAGTGTGAATTTTGGCTGCATGAAGTTTGATTCTTGGGTTGTGCGTTCACCGCAGAAGGATTGTCAGTGGATCCTGCCTAGATTTAGCCGTGGTTGACTGGCAATCTTCGAGCATTGTGAAGGAAATCAAAAGCTTCCTCGGACTCATGGGATATTACCGCAAGTTTGTTGAAGGATTCTCAAGCATTGCTAGACCCATGAGTCAGCTCCTAAAGAAGTACAAGAAGTTTGAATGGACATTGAAGTGCGAGGAAATCTTCCAAGAACTCAAGAAGAGATTGACAACAGTCCCAATTTTGGCTACTCTCCATATTCACAAGGAGTTTGTCATATATTGTGATGCATCGAGAATCAGGCTTGGAGGTGTTTTCATGCAAGAAGGCAGAGTCGTGGCATATTTATCTAGACAGCTACGTACTTAGGAAGAGAATTGCGCCACTCATGATCTTGAGTTGGTACCTATAGTTCATGCCTTGAATACTTGGCGACATTACCTTCTGGGGAAGCGATGTGAGATATACACAGACCATAAGAGTTTGAAGTATATTTTCCCTCAAAAGGAATTGAACATGAGGCAACCTGGAAAGGATTATGACCTCAGTGTTCACTACCACCCTGGAAAGGCTAACGTAGTAGCAGACGCCTTAAGTAGAAAGGCCTTTTCCTTGAATGCTATGATTAAGGAAAGGCTACCCGCCTTGTATGAAGAGCTTGAAAGCCACAGTTTGGAACTGGTTGCACCTGGATTCCTGGCCAACCTCGAAGCTAAGCCTAATTTGATGGATGATATTATGGAAGCTCAGAAGGGACACGAGAGCATTGAAGGCGTCAAGAGGAAGATTAAGAAAGGCAAGGCCCCACGATTCTTAGTGGATGAGCAAGGAGTTGTATTGTTCGGGAAACACATTTACGTGCCCAACAAAGTGGAGCTCAAGAATTTGATCTTGCAAGAATCCCATGACACTCCATATTCCGTCCATCCTGGAGGAACCAAGATGTACCAAGACCTCAAGGCAAGATTTTGGTGGCATGGCATGAAAACGGAGATAGCCACTTTTGTCGCTAAGTGTGACACATGCCATGGAGTCAAAGATGAGAATCAATGACCCGTTGGATTGTTACAACCTCTCAAAGTGCCTAAATGGAAATGGAACAAAGTCGGGATGTACTTCATCACCGGATTTCCTAGGTCATGCTAGGGACATGATTCCATTTTGGTCATCGTCGACCACCTGACAAAAGTAGCCCACGTCATCCCCATCAGGACCACCTATGATGGAAACAAGCTATCCAGCCCTTACATTGAGCGCATTGTGAGACTCCATAGAGTTCCAAAGGAGATTGTGTCAGATCGAGGGACCCAGTCTACATCGAGGTTTTGGAAGAAGTTTCAAGAGGCCATGGGAACCAAGCTTTCCTTCAACACTGCTTTTCACCCGTAGACACGTGGACAGACGGAATGAGTAAATCAGATACTTGAAGATATGCTTCGTGCTTGTGTTTTGGCATGTGGAGCCAAGTGGGAAGATTGCTTGCCTTTTGGCGAGTTTTCCTACAAAAATAGTTACCAGTCCAGCCTTCAGATGGCACCATTTGAGGTGTTGTACAGACGCAAGTGTCGCACTCCCCTCAAGTGGTCAGAGACCGGAGAAGGACTAGTCTTTGGACCTGAAATTATTTGTGAAACCGAAGAGCAAGTTAAACTAGTCAAAGAGCGTCTGGAGACCGCCAAGTCAAGAAAGAAGAGCTATGCCGACTCTCACCGCCGAGAAATGAACTTTGGTGTCAGTGACCATGTATACCTCCAAGTCACGCATCTCAAAGGGGCCAAGTGTTTCCATGTCAAGGGAAAGCTTGCATGAAGATACATCGGCCCCTTCAAGATCACCGCAAAGCGAGGAGAAGTAGCCTACCAACTGGAGCTACATTCTGAGCGATCCGATGTGCACAACATTTTCCACGTGTCACAACTCCGGAAGTTCCTCCAAGTTCCCAACCGCACCGACCTCTACAAGAAGATCGATCATCAAGCCATCAACCTTGAGCCATACCTCAGTTATCATGACAGGCCAGTTCTCATTTTGGATAGAGCCAAGCGTTGCACCCGAAGCTGCACCATCAAGTAATTCAAGGTCCAATGGAGAAACCACACTGAAGCAGAAGCAACTTGGTAGCGTGAAGACTACCTTAGATTCGAGTCCCCTTATCTTTTTAGCACTTAGCCTAGGAATCTTGGGGACGAGATTCTTATAAGGGGGCTAGGTCTATAACACCTTGTGTTTGTACCAATTTGCTATGCTATGATTTTATAAAACTTGGACCCATTAAATTTTTGCTTGCTTGTGATGATTGACTTGAGTGTTATTTGCTTGGATGTTTGTTTGGGTTTTAATTCACAAAAAAATATTGTTCTCTCAATGCTCATGTACCCGATCCAAACTCTCTGCCCAATGATCATGCCATGTGTATAGGACCTAAAACTATTTTATCAAATATTATTTTCGCCAAAAAGCATTTATTCAAGTTAGACTTTCTAAAACCCCTAAATTGAGATTTGTATTGCAAGTCCTCAAATTAGGGAGAATATTATTCCCTAAAGGCTTTGTTTGGAACCTACTATATATAAGACTTCTCAAAACTACCAAATATTAATTTTAAAGATTATTTTCCTATTTATTTAAAGGCTTTTCTTTAGCCGAGAAATGGTCTTTTATATGGAATTTTTTTATGATTACAAAATATTTGAGAAAATTTAAGGAAACTGAGTGGACATATATTTTACATATATGAGAGTTTCAACACATGGTCATGTTCAAAATATCACAGAAAACCCTCCTAAACCCTTTCTACATATTTCATGTATTTGAACTATTTCTATAAGAAAAATTCTCAAATAAATCCAAGAAAATTCCAGAAAGTCACACATGCTATATGTGATGATCCTGCAAAGTTTCATCCCAAAACCATTTGTTTTTATTCACCAACATATCCGAAAAACCTCTATGTCCATGTCCAAATTTGAGCAGCCTTATATTGTCAAGTTTTCCAATTGATCTCAAACTTTCTAGACATGCTCTAATACCCAAATAATGATACTACACTAAGTGGTGTATCAAGGAGATTAGCTTAGGATGACTAGATCTACAGAAACTTGATTTTGTTGATTTCTAGGGTTCAAAAAGTTTGCATTGTCAACTTCTCACAAATGAGCTCAAACCTTGTGATCCATCTCATATTTACCCGCCATTCAATCCTGTTAATTCTCACAGAGGGTGGGTAAAAATTTCTTGCCCAAACCAGCACCAAACACCTTCTGGTGGTTCAGTAAAAAACACATTTTCATCTATTGCACTATTCTCCTCCACCTCAACTTTTTACCACAGCCTCTCTCAACCATCTTCTACCCCTAGGAAGGGAACCCGTCGCCAGCTCACCTCGCCGTGCACTCCTTCACAGTTGGTGAGTCGCGCCCCCTCTCTGGCCCGAAGTTGAGGATGACAAGTGGGGGCCAAAGGAAGTGAGCCTAGCTCACTTGGCTAGTGGAGCGGATGTACAACCCAGCCACCTAGGTTCAAGTCCTCACGGGACGCGAATTTGGTTCTTATTATTTTCAAAAAAATCACTGTGGGGGATTTCCCTTACAATATTCGTTCAAAAAAACAAGTGGGGGCCACCTGTCATCCTCACCTCCCTCTTGCATCCCCTCTCTATCACTGGTAGCTGGGCCCCGCCTGGAAGGTTTGGACCCCGACAGGTGCGCGCGCTTAACTCACTCGGGCCAGATTCGCTAGCTGGGCCGGCTTGGCTGCGCCAGATCTAGCCCGTGTTGCATAACGCCCTTTTTTACTTTTATATTTTCTGTCATTCTCCAAAAAATCCGCACAATTAAATATTTGTCCAAATCCCATGATTCCAAATTAAAAAATCTTGTAATATCATGTACTATTTAATGATGCCCCTTGTGCAACTTTTTGAAAATAGTTTTATGTATTGGTTTTATTTAGAACCTTCTTTTGAATATTGAAAACCACTTCTAAAATGGTTTTCACAACTTTTTACACTTTAAAACCAGAAACTTGTATTTTTAGTTTTTAACCTAGTATTTTACAAAAGTGGTTTAACATTTTTAGGAGTGGTTTATTTTCCCTGTTTTTCTCGTACCCTTATTTTTGCCCATTAATATTGCGGCGATAGATTGCGTTGTTGACGAAGGAGTTGGACTAGAAAAGTTTGAACACATCGGAGACTTAGTTTGAGCCAAGCAACAAGCCCTTTGACCATGTCTAAGAAACCATTTTTATGCATGGCACATGGCACTTTATTTCCATTGCATTGGATCATGGTGAAACGGTGACCACCATAGTGGGTTACCTCCATTACTTTCCTCATTGATACTTCCATTGAGCATGACTGTACCTCCTATGAGGGTTGTGCGGGTGGGAAGAAGTTAGGATGTTAAGTAGTTGCTACACAAGTGGGATGGGAAAATACATGGTGTTAGAAAGGAAGTGTTTTCAAAGACTTTTCAAAAACTCCGTAGGGTGCCACTAATGCCCGGGGGAGATGATGTTGAGCTAGGTAACCACTTGATAAAAAAAGTGGTGTACCGAGGCAAGTTGTGTGTTAGTGTTTTCAAAAAACGAAGAGATTTAAGATCGACTGACTGCCCAACCTTACATGTACAACCATGATACACCTTATGGGACGGCGATTTTTAGATTATTTTGTTCAGTGCTAGAAAAGAGCCCGCATTACTAGTGACGTGAGTGACGTGGTCACTCTTGATACGGGGTTGTGCCCGAAAGGATGATCATGGGCTGTTTTCACAGACACCGGGCACACTGTTAGTCCCTTCATGGATGATACTTTTGATGTACATCATGCAGGCTATGTGCAACGACTGGACTCTTTGTTAGTATTGATGACCCACTAGTATATTGGATCAATCATAGTCATTTAGATAAGTAAGAGTGTCGAACCCAACGAGGAGCAGGAGGAAATGATAAGCAGTTTTCAGCAAGGTAATTTCTACAAGCACTGAAATTGTAAGTAGCAAGTAGTTTGATAGGAAGGTAATTTGTAACGAGAAAGTAACGATAACAGTAAATAAGGTGTAGCAAGGTAGCCCAATCCTTTTGTGTCAAAGGACATGCCAAAACTATCTCTTATGATAATCAAAGTGTTCTTGAGGGTAAATGGGAATTTCATCTTGTCACTTTCATCATGTTGGTTTGATTTGTGTTCCCTACTTTGATAATTTGATATGTGGGTGGACCGGTGCTTGTTGAGGAACGTTGCATGGGAAACAAAAAAATCCCTACGCACAAGCAAGATCTATCCATGGTGATGAGCATCTACGAGAGGGAGAGTGGATCTACATACCCTTGTAGATCGCTAAGCGGAAGCGTTAAGAAACACGGTTGATGTAGTCGAACATCTTTGTGATCCAATCACGAGTCGTCCCACAATCTCATCACGAGCCATCCCACGATCCCATCATGTTCCTTTCGATCTATTGTGGAACGGACGACACCTCCATGTTCAACACACGTGTAGCTTGATGATGCCTTCACCTCCTCGATCCAGTGAGCGATGGTGAAGTAGTAGATGAGTTCCGGCATCACAACGGCATGGTGATGGTGGTGGTGAAGAACAATCTCTGCAGGGCTTCGCCAAGCACAACGGAAACAATGATGGAGGATAAACTAGAGGGACGGGGTTGCCGGCACACGGCTTGGGAAAACTTGATGTGTTCCGGGTGCTAGCTCCGCCCCTTTATTTATATGTTGATCCCTCGGGTTCAAACTTGGAGAAAAATCCTCCTCAAGGTCAGTTTGGCATGCAGACAAGATTCATTCTCAGACACCAGGACCAGACGCCACGGTCCTCGGCGTCTGGCCAAAGACGCCAGGGCCCGTGGCGCTTGGACCTGGCCCCCGCAAAACTTCCTTTTGCACCTACCAAAAGGTTTGTGGGGTTTACCCCTTGGCCCAAATAAAGTGTTCATGTACCCGAACATTTCGGGAAACATCTGAAACCCCTTCCGGTGAATTCCAGAACCCTTTCGGAGACCAAACACTATTATCCCATATATCAATCTTTACCTCCGGACTATTCTTGAGCTCCTCCTCATGTCCCGGATCTCATCCGGGACTCCGAAAAACTTTTGGTCACCAACATAATAACTCAACTATACTTATATTATCACCAAACGTTAAGTGTGTAGACCTTGCAGGTTTGAGAACTATGCAGACATGACCGAGACACCTCTATGGTCAATAACCAATAGCGGGACCTCGATGCCCCTATTGGCTCCTACATATTCTACGAAGATCATTATCGGTGGAACCTTTTATGTCAAGGATTCATTTAATCATGTATCTTGTTCCCTTTGTTATTCGGTATGTTACTTGCCCGAGATTCGATCGTGGGCATCTCTATACCTAGTTCAATCTCGTTACCGGCAAGCCTCTTTACTCGTTCTGTAATACAAGATCATGTGGCTAACACATTAGTCACTTTGCTTTCAAGGCTTGTTGTGATGTTGTATTACCTAGTGGGACCCGAGATACCTCTCTGTCACACGGAGTAACAAATCCCAGTCTAGATCGATGCCAACCCAACAGACACCCTCAGAGATACCTGTAGAGTACCTTTATAATCACCCAGTTATGTTGTGACGTTTGATAAACACAAGGCATTCCTACGGAGTCAGGGAGTTGCGTGATATCATGGTCATAGAACGGATACTTGACATGCAGAAAGCTATAGCAATAAACTGACACGATCATATGCTATGTTTATAGTTTTGGTCTTGTCCATCACATCATTCTCCTAATGATGTGATCCCGTTATCAAATGACATCTCATGTCTATGGGCAAGAAACCTTGACCATCTTTGGTCAACGAACTAGTTAACTAGAGGCATACTAGGGACCCAGTGTTGTCTGTGTACCCACACATGTATTTGAGGTTCCAATCAATACAATTATAGCATGGATAATAAAAGATTATCACAAATAAGGAAATATAATAATAACCAATTTATTATTGCCTCTAGGGCATATTTCCAACAGTCTCCCACATGCACTAGAGTCAATAATCTAGTTCACACACCATGTGATTTACATTGTTATGAATCTAACACCCAATGAGTTATGGGGTTCGATCATGTTTGGCATGTGAGAGAGGTTTTAGTCAGCGGGTCTGCGAATTTCAGATATGTGTTTTCTTTGCCACTCTCTATGTCATACTATAGATACTGCTACCACGCTCAATTTGGAGCTACTCCAAATGGATGCTCCACTATACGTATCCGGATTGCTACTTAGAGCCATCCGGATTGGTGTTAAAGCTTGCATCGACGTAACCTTTTACGTCGAACTCTTTATCACCTCCATAATCAAGAAATATTTCCTTAGTCCTCTAGTAACTAAGGATAATCTCAACCGTTGTCCAGGGATACACTGCTGGATCACTCTTGTACCCCTTGACGGACTCATGGCAAGGCACACACAGTGTCACATCCCTAGCTTTAGCATGCACTAGGATCAATGCTTGTGATTGCATCATGTTTAATTTCCTTCTAAACTTGAAATGGGGATGATCAAAACCCTAGCACAATTTGAATTCAAATAGGCTCAACCAAAATATTTTTCAATGATCCAAGTAGCTTTGAGAAATGTTCATCTCCGCTGGAATAATGTGGCAATATAGACCAGGGTGGTGCATATTTTAAAAATATAATTTTTGATATTGAATTAAATCAATAATTATTCAGATTGGAGTTTTTAAATGCTATAAATACTTTTAAAGCTCCAATAATTCTGGAAAATCTATGAGTGGCTTTGGTTATATTATAACAAGCCACATATTAATTTTCAGAATATTATAAAATGGATTGGTTTTGAAATCAAATCAAAACAAACTGAAAAAATAGAAAACGGAACAAAAAAGAAAGGCTAAGGATTACCTGGGCCTTACCTGTTGTAGATGCAGCCCAACCCAGGGGCAGGGTTGTCTTCCACCTCTGCCAGTAGGTAGAGGGGAAGGCGAGCACGGCGGCTCACCGCGCCAGCTCCTGTGTCGCGCTAGCGGCCTCTCCCTTCCCCTATCCCCTTAGGCGACCACCTGGCCCCCCTCCTCAAGCCATTCCTCCCCCTTGATGCTCTCCCCCTCTCCTTTGCTCTCTTCCGTCACCAGACCGAAACCGTCGTCGCCGTCGTCGATCCGCCATCGTCGCGCGTCCCCGACCATGCCACCGGCGCCAGAGGCCCCTCGATGAGGCCCCGGTCCTCTTCCCCCTAGCCCCATCGCCGTTTTCCCCTTCTAGTGTGCGCGCCGCCTCAGCCGAGCTTCGGCCGCCGCCTCCAGCATCCCCTGCGGCCCTACCTAGCTCCCTGGGGTGTGGGCGAGCAAGGGCTTCGCCCTAGTGCCCCTAGCCACCGCTCCCATGGCCGGTAGTGCGGACATTGTCGCGACCAGAGGTCGCCGGTGACGAGCCGTCGCCTGAGCCACCGACCAATGGGAACCCATCATCAGGTGATTAGCTTAAGGCTAATCACCGGTTAGTTAACCCCCCCCCCCCCGCGAGTCACAGACATGTGGGCCCGGCCCTGTTAAATCAACAGTTAGATTAATTAAAAAAACTGCTAGAAGAGTGAGTGAGTGACAGGTGGGTCCGAACCGCCAGGTTTGACCTGGGCTGGTGCCTTTGACCTGCTGACGTCACGGTGACATCAAACTAACGCAATATTTGCATTTTTGTATTTAAATAAATTCCAGAAAATTCTAAAAATATAGAAAATTCATATAAATTAATCTGTAAATCAGATGAAACTAATTTATATATGAAAATTGATCAGAAAAATTAAATGAATCCATCTGTACCATTTTCATGCATGTTAGAGCAAACTAAATAGGTGAACTTGGACATTTTAGCTCAAATACACTATGGACCTCCATATATGAAGTTGAATTTGAACCTTGAGTTCAAACCTACTTCATTTAAATTTGTTGCTACATGCATTAGCTCAAACACATCATATTGCCATGTCATATTCATGCATCATATTGTTGCATTTGATGTGTATTGATTTGTTCCCCTTCAATGGTTGTGCTTCGTGTTAGGCACTGTTTCGGAGGATACAGTCGAGTATCCATCTGAGGAGCAGTAACATCTGAGGAGGCACTGTTTCGTGTTAGGCACTGTTTCAGGCAAGCAACCCCCTTGAACATATCCGATACAATCCCACTCTCTCGCTCTTGCTCTCACTTATTGCATTAGGACAAAACATTTCAACTTTTACATGTTTCGATAGTTGAACCCATTCCTCTGCATGACCTGTCATTGTCATAGTAAATAGCTGAACCATGCAACCTAGCAAACCTGGTAGATGCTTGAGCCATGTTGTGACTTTAACCTGCTATGCTTGCTATGCTTAGAGTTGTGTCAGGTCTGATTCATCTGGATGATGAACCGAAGTGAACTGAACTTGTTCTGATGATGAGAGTTAAGTTGTGAACATGATTTGGTAAAGTTAGCGATGAGAGGTCATGTAGGAGTACATGGCGGGTTGTCTCATTGGGACCGTCCTTAAGAACTGAGTCCTATGTATGTTGTCCAAGACTAGCTACTACCGCACATTGGGATCCTTAATTGACTCTCTCGACTTATTAACCGACTTAATCTCTGTCCAGGAGTTGCAACTAGTTTCTGGTGTTTGTAGGATATGCTAGTAGTCTACCGAGTGGCACCCCGTACAGGTGGGCTTGGGACAGACTAGGCATTGTGGCCCGATGTACCAAGCGTAGTACCATCCGTCGAGGTGGGCTTGGGAACCCTTTACACATCGTCTGGGTCCGTTGAGAAAATTTCGGTTGGACTTCCTTGCGGGTTCAGTCTCAAATAGGCGATAAACCTGGACTAGAGTCTTGTGTGGTTAGTCAGGTCGTGGCCGACTCCCTCGCTGGGCTTCCGCTTGAAGGTTTCCGAGGTGCTTTTTACGAGCACATGGCGGTAAGTGGCGAGAGCATGTGTGACGAAGTACACCCCTGCGGGGTAATCAATCTATTCGAATAGCCACGTCCGTGGATATGGACGACTTGGATACTTATATGGTTCATAGACAATTTAAAGGGTTACTCATAAAAGATTCAAGACAAGTGTGAGTACCGTGGATGGCACCCTCGTAGGAAGACGGGAGCGGATCCATGGTGGTGTATTGTTGTGGTGTTAGTGGACTCGTGTACGCTTCATAAAACTCTTCAAAATTATGAAAGTCGTAGTACAGGATAGCCATCAAGTCAAAGCTGGCTTGCTGCATTGAACACCACAACCTCCTTCTTGATACCGACGCATATGTAGTTAGTTCTGATATAAGTCTTGCTGAGTACTCCGTACTCACTGTAGCTTAATTACGTTTTTGCAGAGGAGACTCCAGTCTCGCTAGTGGTTTCTATGACAAGATCGATGTTGGCCGTTTTTCTTGGGAATCCCAGCCAGAGATCTGGTTCCTGTGCAGGGCCTTGTAGATAGACAGGCTTCCTCAGCCTTCTTATTTTCTAGATGTCTGTACCCAGACATGTTAAGCTTTTGCTTGTTCTTTGTATGATTTGTGTGTTGGGTCATGTGACCCCTGTTTGTAATATCACACTATGTTGGCTCTTACGAGCCTCCTAAATAAATGTTGTGTTGTTGTATGGTTATGTTGTGATGCCATAGTTGTATCTATGCATATCAGGCATGTCGTGCGTACGTGTGACGTGCAATGATATGTACGGGATTCGACACCTAGTTGTGTGCCTTTAGTAGTACTCTTTATAGGGAACTGCCTCTTTGTGCTTCCACCGAGCCTTGGTAGCTTGCTACTGCTCCGGACACATTGATTGACCGGCATGTACCCTTCTTTGTTGTTGTGTCTATCCCTTCGGGGAAATGTTTCGCAATGTAATGGAGTCCCTGTAGCCTGCTACGACTCGTCTACGTGCAGTGATGACATTTATGTCCCACGGTGTAATGGAGTCCTTGTAGCTTGCTATGACTCGTCTACACACGCTAGAGGGTGACACCTGCATTTTTGGGTTACGTATGCCTATTCCTGTATGGATGGGCCACTTGGGTTCTACGACTAGTCATGTCGACCCGTGTTCTTTGACGTTTGAATGCTAGCAACACATTGCATTCGTGAGCCAAAAGACGCAAACAGTCTCGGACCAGGTAAGGTGTCAGCCGTGGAGTTAATTGTGCATGAGGCCGCAAAGTGATGTGATGTGTTACATGCTGGATTCTTATGGCTTAGGATCGGGGTCCTCACACACAGGTGTGGCACATAGCATGGCATACTATACAGAGCTTATGGATAAGGCATAGGGGATGACCTTCGTCCTTTCTCTTTCTTCTGCCGTGGTCGAGCTTTGAGTCTTACTCAACTCCTCACCTTACAAATAAGGCAAGAACTCTTTCTTTGACTAATCCATTTTGAACTCTTTCAAAATCTTGTCAAGGTATGTACTCATTGAAAGTTTTATCAGACGTCTTGATCTATCTCTATAGATAAAGAAACCCAATATTTAAGTAGCTTCATTATAGGTTTCCCTTTGAAAAACTCCTTTTCAAACAACCCTTTATGATTTCCAGAAATTCTACATCATTTTCGATCAACAATATGTCATCCACATATACTTATCAGAAAGTGCTCCCAGTCACTTTATTGTAAATACAAGTTTATCGTAAACTTTTTATAGACTCAAAAACTTTGGTCACCTCATCAAAGCATATATTCCAACTCCGAGATGCTTGCTCCAGCCCATAGAAGTATTAATGGAGCTTGCACACCTTTTAGCATCCTTAGGACTGACAAAACCTTCTAGTTGTATCTCATACAACCTTTCCTTAAGGAAGGAAATGATGTTTTGACATCCATCAGCCAGATTTCATAATTGAAAAACACAGCAACTGCTAACATAATTCCAACAGACTTTAGCATCGCTACGGGTGAGAAAGTCTCATCGTAGTCAACTCCTTGAACTTGTGAGAAACCCTTTGCCACAATTCAAGATTTATAGATGGTGAGATTACCGTCTGCGTCCATCTTCCTTTTAAATATCCATTTGTCCTGAATGGCCTTTCGCCCTTATGGTAATACTTCCAAAGCCCATACTTTGTTTCCTCTCAGGGATCCCATCTCGAATTGCATGGACTCTAACCATTTCTCGGAATTTGGGACCATCATCGCTTCTCCATAGCTCGTAGGTTCATCGTTGTCCAACAACATGACCTCTAAGACAGTGTTGATGTACCACTCTCAAGAAGTATGTGTCCTTGTTGACCTACGAGGTTCGATAGTAACTTGATCCAAAGCTTCATGATCATTATCATTACCTTTCTCTTAAACTGATGTAGGCTCTACAGAAACATCTTTCTACGTTGCGCTACTCTCTGGTTGAAACAAAGGTACAACATCCTCATCAAGTTCTAACTTCCTCCCACTCAATTCTTTTGAGATAAACTCTTTCTCAAGAACGGACCCGTTTTAGCAACAAACACTTTGCCCTTGGATCTGAGATAGAAGGTATACCCATCTATTTCCTTAGGGTATCCTATGAAGATGCACTTTTCCACTTTGGGTTCGAGCTTACCAGACATAAGTGTCGCATTCCCAAACTCTAAGAAATGACAGCTTAGGTGTCTACCAAACCATAATTCATACGGTGTCATCTCAACGGATTTAGATGGTGCCCTATTTAAAATGAATGCAGTTGTCCCTAATGCATAACCCCAAAATGATAGTGGAAAAATGATAAGAGACATCATAGTACGCACCATAACCAATAGAGCACGACTACGAAGTTCGGACACACCACCACACTATGGTGTTCCAGGTGGCGTGAGTTGTGAAACAACTTCCACATTGTCTTAAGTTGTATACCAAACTCTTAACTCAGATATTCACCTCCACGATCATATCGTAGACATTTTATCTTCTTGTCACTATGATCTCAAACTTCACTCTGAATTTGCTTGAACTTTTCGAACGTTTCAGACTTGTGTTTCATTAAGTAAATATACCCATATCTACTCAAATCATCAGTGAAGGTAAGAAAATAACGATATCCACCGCATGCTGCAACACTCAATGGACAGCATACATCAACATGTATTATTTCCAATAAGTCATTAGCCCGCTCCATCATACCGAAAAATAGGGTCTTAGTCATCTTTCCCATGGGGCATGGTCCGCATGTCTCAACTGATTCGAAATCGAATGAGTCCAAAGATCCATCAGCATGGAGTTTCTTCATGCGCTTTACACCAATATGACATTTAGCGACAGTGCCACAAGTATGTGGTACTATCATTATTAACTTTGTATCTTTTGGCATCAATGTTATGAACATGTGTATTACTACAATCAAGATTCAATAAACCATTATCATTGGGTGCATGACCATTTAAGGTATTATTCATGTAAACAGAATAACCATTATTATCTAACTTAAATGAATAACTGTATTGCAATAAACAAGAGATAATCATGTTCATGCTCAACGCAAACACCAAATAATTTTTATTTAGGTTCATCACTAATCCCGAGGGTAGAGAGAGCGTGCGATGGTGATCACATCAACCTTGGAAACACTTCCAACATCGTCACCTCATCCTTAGCTAGCCTTCATTTATTCTGTAGCTTTTATTTCGAGTTACTAACATTTAGCAACTGAACCGGTATCCAATACCCAGGAGCTACTAGGAGTACTAGCAAGGTACACATCAATAACACATATATCAAATATATTGTTGTCGATGTTGCTAGCCTTCTTATCTACCAAGTATCTAGGGTTGTTCTGCTTTCGCGACCGTTCTCCTCATAATAGAAGCACTTAGTCTCGGGTGTGGGTTCAACTGGGTTGCTTTACTGGAGCAGCAACCGACTTTCCATCCATGAAGTTTCCCTCCTTACCCTTTCCCTCCTCGAAACTAGTGGTTTTACTAACCATTAACACTTGATGCTCCTTCTTGATATCTACCTTCGCGGTATCAAACATCGTGAATAGCTCAGGGATCATTACTTCCATCCCTGGCATATTTATAGTTCATCATGAAGCTCTAGTAGCTTAGTGACAGTGACTTGAAGAACTATATCAATCACTATCTTATCTGGAAGATCAACTGCCACTTGATTCAAGCGATTGTAGTACCCAGGCCATCTGAGGACATGCTCAACGATTGAGGTATTCTCCTTCATCTTCCAGGAAAAGAATCTTGTTGGATATCTCATACCTCACAACACGGGCACGGGCCTGAGATCCCAATTTTAGCTCTTAGAACATCGCATATGTTCTGCGATGTTCAAAATGTTTTGGTGCCTCAATTCTAAGCTGGAATGCATGACACACTAAACTATCAAGTAGTCATCGGAACGTGCATGTCAGATGTTCACAACATCTACAGACGATGCTAGAGGGGGTGGCACACCGAGCGGTGCATTAAGGACATAAGCCTTCTATGCAGCAATGAGGACAATCCTCAGATCATGGACCCAGTCTGCATTATTGCTACCATCATCTTTAAACTCTATTTCTCTTGGAACATATAAAAATTCAAGGGAGCTACAACGCGAGCTAGTAATATACAACATAATTTGCAAAGACATTTTGACTATGTTCATGATAATGAGTTTAGTTAATCATATTACTTAAAAACTCCCACTCAAATTAACATCCCTCCGGTCATTTGAGTGTCACATGATCCAAATCCACCAACTCAAGTTTGATCATCACGTGAGTTGAGGTGGTTTCAATGGTGAACATCATCATGTTGATCATATCTACTATATGACTCATGTTTGACCTTTAGGTCTCTCGTGTTCCGAGTCCATGTCTATACATGCTAGGCTCGTCAAGTTTAACCCGAGTGTTCCGCACGTGCAACACTAGTTTGCACCCGTTGTATGTGAACGTAAAGTCTATCACACCTGATCAGCATGTGGTGTCTCGACACGATGAACTTTCGCAACAGTGCACACTCGGGGAGAATACAATTCATCTTGAAATTTAAGTGAGGGATCACCTTGTAATGCTACCATCGTCCTAAGAAAAATAAGATGCATAAAAGGATTTTCATCACATGCAAATCATAAGTGACATGCTAAGGCCATGAACTTGTGCTTTTGATCTCCATCTCCAAAGCACAGGCATGATCTCCATCGTCACCGACATGACACCATGATCCCCATCATCTTGATCTCCATCAACGTGTTGCCAGCGAGGTTGCCGCGCCGACTGGTGCTTCCACGACTATTTCTAACTCATAGCGATAAAGCAAAGCAAAAAACGGCAAAAAATTAAAGACAGCCCTATGGCTCATGCCGGTTGCCGTACTCCTCGACATGCAAGTCGTGATATTCTATACAAAACATGATCATCTCATACATAACATATATCTCATCATGTAATTGGCCAGATCACATCACAACATACCCTACAAAAACAAGTTAGACATCCTCTAATTGTTGTTGCATGTTTTACGTGGCTGCTATGGGTATCTAGCAATAACAATTCTCACCTTCACAAAAACCACAACGGCGATACTCAAATTGATATGCAACCTTCTCAAGGACCGCCTTTGTCGAATCCGATACAACTAGAGTAGGAGAGACAGACACCCGCTAGCCATATTTGTGCAACAAAGTTACACGTCAGTCGATGAAACCGGTCCTCGTAAGCGTACGAGTAAGGTTGGTCCGGGCCTCTTCATCCCTCAATACCGCTGAATCAAAACACGACCAAGGGAGGAAGCAATCTAAGCATCAACGCCCACAAACTCCTTAGTGTTGTACTCGTGATGTCATCTACACATAGACCTAGCTCTTGATGCCACTGTTGGGGGAACATTGCATGGGAAACAAAAAAATCCAATGCACACGCAAGATCTATCCATGGTGATGAGCATCTACGAGAGGGGGAGTGGATCTACATACCCTTCTAGATCGCTAAGCGGAAGCGTTAAGAAATATAGTTGATGTAGTCAAACATCTTCGCGATCCAATCGCGAGCCGTCCCACGATCTCATCACGAGCCATCCCGGGATCCCATCATGTTCCTTCTGATCTAGCACCGAACGGACGGCACCTCCGCGTTCACCACACGTGCAGATTGATGACGCCTTGACCTCCTCGATCCAGCGAGCGATGGTGAATTAGTAGATGAGTTCCGGCAGAACAATAGCATGGTGACGGTGGTGGTGAAGAAGAATCTCCGTAGGGCTTCGCCAAGCACAACGGAAACTATGATGAAGGATAAACTAGAGGGACAAGGTTGTTGGCACATGGCTTGCGAGAACTTGATGTGTTCCTGATGCTAGCCCCGCCCCTTTAATTATATGTTAAGCCCTGTGGTCGAAACTTGGAGAAAAATCCTCCTCAATGTCGGTTTGTCATGTAGGCAAGAGTCCTTCTTGGACTCCTGGATCAGACGCCAGGGTCCTCGATGTGTGGCCCTAGACGCCAAGGTCCCTGGCGTCCGGCCCCTAGCCTCCGCAAAACTTTCGTTTACACCTACCAAAATCTTTGTGGGCTTTACCCCTTGGCCCAAATAAAGGGTTCTTGTAATCGAACTTTTCAGGAAACATCTGAAACCCCTTCCATTAAATTCTGGAATGCTTCTGGAGACCAAACACTATTATCCCATATATCAATGTTTACCTCTGACTATTCCATAGCTCCTCGTCATGTTCGGGATCTCATCTGAGACTCCGAACAACTTTTGGTCACCAACATGATAACTCAACTATACTTTATCGTCACTAAAGGTTAAGTGTGTAGACCCTGCGGGTTAGAGAACAATGCAGACATATCCGAGACACCTCCACGATCAATAACAAATAGCTGGACCTGGATGCCCATATTGGCTCCTACATATTCTATGAAGGTCTTTATTGGTTGAACCTCTTATGTCAAGGATTCAATTAATCCCGTATCATGTTCCCTTTGTTATTCGGTATGTTACTTTCTCGAGATTCGATCATCGGCATCTCTATACCTAGTTCAATCTCGTTACTGGCAAGTCTCTTTACTCGTTCTGTAATACAAGATCATGTGCCTAACACATTTGTCACTTTTCTTACAAGTTTTGTTGTGATGTTGTATTACCGAGTGGGCCCCAAGATACCTCTCCATCACACGGAGTAACAAATCCCAGCCTTGATCCACGCCAACCCAATAGACACCCTCGGAGATACCTGTGGAGTACCTTTATAGTCACCCAGTTACGTTGTGACGTTTGATACACACAAGGTATTCCTACGGCGTCAGGGAGTTGCGTGATCTCATGGTCGTAGAACAGATACTTGATATGCAGAAAAATATAGCAATAAATTGACATGGTCATATGCTATGTTTATAGTTTGGGTCTTGTCCATCACATCATTCTCCTAATGATGTGATCCCATTATCAAATGACATCTCATGTTTATGGCCAGGAAACCTTGACCATCTATGATCGACGAACTAGTTAACTAGAGGCATGCTAGGGACACAATGTTGTCTATGTACCCACACATGTATTTGAGTTTCCAATCAATACAATTATAGCATGGAAATAAACGATTATCACGAACAAGGAAATATAATAATAACCAATTTATCATTGCCTCTAGGGCATATTTCCAATAGTGCTAAGGTGATATTATTACTTGAAGTAACAATCCGCAACTACGAGAAAAGTATTAAGAGAAAGTCTAACCATAATATTAAACTTGTGGACCCAAATCAGCCCCTTAGGAAGTAGCGCATAAACTAGGGTTTAAGCTTTTGTCACTCTAGCAACCCATCATCTAATAGATAGTCCACAGTGCATTCCCTTAGGCCCAAGGATGGTGAAGTGTCATGTAGTCGACATTCACATGACACCACTAAGGGAATCACAACATACATATCATCAAAATATTGAACACATATCAAATTCACATGATTACTTGCAACATGACTTCTCCCGTGACCTCAAGAACAAAGATAACTACTCACAAATAAAACTCATGCTCAAGATCAGAGGGGTATTGAATAGCATAATGGATCTGAACATATAATCTTCCACCGAATAAACCATATAGCAATCAACTACACAAAGTAATCAACACTACTAGTCACCCACATGTACCTGTTGAGGTTTCGGTACAAATATTGAACACAAGAGATGATCTAGGGTTTGAGAGGAGGTAGTGTTGTTAAATATGTTGATGAAGAATGGCCTCCCCAAGATGAGAGGGTTGTTGGTGATGACAATGGCTTTGATTTCCCCCTGCGGGAGGGAAGTTCCCCTAACGAAAGCGCTCTGCTTGAGTGCAAAGGTGGTTTTCTCTTAACCTGATTGTGACAAATGTATTTGAGAGAAACCATAATATCCATGCGGGAAACAAAAAGTGTGTGTGCCTAGATAATATTTCAAGCATTTGATCAATGAATGGCAGAGGATAATGATCTTTTCTAGTTGCTTTATTTACTTTTCTAAAATCAATTACTATTCTACAGCCCATAAAAATCCTCTGTGGGATAAGTTCATTTTTATCATTAGGAACTACAGTAATACCTCCTTTCTTGGGTACACAATGAATGGGACTTACCCATCTACTATCAGCTATGGGAAAGATTATACCTGCTTCCAGAAGCTTTAATATTTCAGTCCTTACCGCTTCTTTCATCTTGGGATTCAATCATCGTTGATGATCAACAACGGGTTTAGCATCAGGTTCCGTATTGATCATGTGCTGACATAGAGTGGGACTAATGCCCTTAAGATCATCAAGAGTATATCCAATATCAACCCGGTGCTTCCTCAGATTTTTTTAATAATCTTTCTTCTTCATGTTCTGAAAGGTTAGCACTAATAATAACAGGATATATTCTTTTCTCATCGAGATAAGCATACTTCAGAGTGTCAGGCAATTGTTTTAATTTAAACACAAGATCACCTTTAAGTGGAGGACATCCCAGAGTTTGAATAAGCAACTTGTGCTTTAGTAGAGGCTGTTGTTCAAAGAAAATTTTGTCTATTTCATTTCTTTCAGGCAAGTACATATCATTTTCATGGTCTAACAAATATTGTTCTAGTGGATCGGTAGGAGGAACGACAGTAGAAGCAAGATCAATTATTTCATCCCTACTAGGTAATTCTTTATCACAAGGTTGTCTACTAAACTTGAAAAATAAAATAAAATCACAAGACACATCACCAAACTTAACACCGATGGTTTCGTTTTGACAATCTATCTTAGCATTAATAGTGTTAAAGAATGGTCTACCAAAGATAATGGGACAAAAGTCATCTTGTGAGGAACCAAGAACTAGAAAATTAGTAGGATATTTTATTTTCACACACAACACTTGAACATCTCTAACAATCCCAAGTGGTGTGATGGTGTCTCTATTAGCAAGTTTTATAGTAACATCTATATCTTCTATTTCAGCAGGTGCTATTTCAATCATAATTTCTTGGTATAAAGTAAAAGGAAGAACACTCACACTAGCACCCAAATCACATAAGCCATGATAACAATTATCTCCTATTTTAACTGACACAATAGGTATGCCAACTACGGGTCCATGTTTATCTCTTTCATCGGGTTTAACAATTCTAGCAGCTTTATCACAGAAGTAAATAACATGCCCATCAATATTTTCTACCAAGAGATCTTTAACCATAGCAACACTAGGTTCTACTTTAATTTGTTAAGTGGTATTAGGTGCTCTATTATTACTCTTGCAAACCATGGTTGATACCTTAGCATGTTCCTTTATCCTAACAGGGAAAGGTGGTTTTTCAATATAAGCAGTAGGCACAACGGGGTCACCATTGTAAATGATAGTTTGTTCTTTAGCTATGACCGGTTCTTTAATTTATTTTTTAATAGGGGGATGATATTTAAACCACTTCTCATTAGGGAGATCAACATGATTAGAAAATTATTCACAAAAATAGGATACTATCTCTGAGTCAAGTCCATATTTAGTGCTAAACATGTGAAAAGCATTGGTGTTCATAAACGATTTAACACAATCAAATTCAAGCTTAATACCTAACTCATTACCTTCGTCGAGTTCCAAATCTTCAGAGTTGCATTTAATTATTTGCAAGGGATCCCACTTGAATTCAATAGTCTTCTTCATAAAAGAACCACTACAAGAAGTATCGAGCATGGATTGATCACTATGAGAAAGCGGGGCATAAAAATTCTCAATAATAACCTCTTTCGGGATATCATGATTGGGGGATGAATATAACATTGAATTAAGTGTCTCCCAATCTATGGCGATGCTTTCTCCTTTACGAGGACAAAAATTATGTATATAATTCCAATCATGATGAACTAGATGCATAGGATAAAACTTTTGGTGGAATTCCAATTTCAATCGATTCCAGTTCCATGATCCAATATCATCACATAGCCTATACGATGTTAATGTCGTTACCTTCAAAGATAAAGGGAAAAAAAATTTCTTAACTTCATTCCAGATAAACCTGCAAGCTTAAATAATCCACAAAATTCGTCCACATGTATTAGGTGCATATTAGGTTGTTCAGTTCCATCTCCTGCATAAGGATTAGCTAGCAGTTGTTCTAACATACCCGAAGGAATTTCATAACCAGTATTTTTAGTAGGTGTTGTAGGTTGAGGGCAACTAATTGTTGTTCCGGTCAAGGTGAAGATACCCCGAACAAACCCCTCAAAGGATTGCTGTCCATAGTAACAAGTGAAAGTAAATTCCAGCACGTAGTATAAGTTTTTCCTTACAAATTTCCACTTACCAAGAGCGCTTCACTCCTCGGTAATGGTGAAAGAAATGAGTCTTTATGACCCACAAGTATAGGGTATCAATCATAGTACTTTTGATAAGTAAGTGTGTAGAACCCAACGAGGAGCAAAAGGAAATGATAAGCGGTTTTCAACAAGGTAATTTCTGCAAGCACTAAAATTGTAAGTAGCAAGTAGTTTGATAGCAAGGTAATTTGTAACGAGCAAGTAACAGTAACTATAAATAAGGTGCATGAAGGTATCCCAATCCTTTTGTGACAAAGTACAGGCTAAAACTATCTCTTATGATAAGCAAATTGTTGTTGAGGATACACGGGAATTTAATCTAGTCACTTTCATCATGTTGGTTTGATTCGTGTTCCCTACTTTGATAATTTGATATGCGGGAGGACAAGTGCTAAGGTGTTGTTCTTACTTGAAGTAACAACCTACTTATGATTAACCCCCTTGCAAGCATCCGCAACTACGAGAAAAGTATTAAGACAAAGTCTAACCATAGTATTAAGACAAAGCCCCTTGCGAAGTAACACATAATTTAGGGTTTAAGCTTCTGTCACTCTAGCAACCCATCATCTAACAACTACTCCACAATGCATTCCCTTAGGCCCAATGATGGTGAAGTGTCAAGTAGTCGATGTTCACATGACACCACTAAGGGAATCACAACATACATATCATCAAAATATCGAACACATATCAAATTCACATGATTACTTGCAACATGACTTCTCCCATGACCTCAAGAACAAAGGTAAATACTCACAAATAATACTCATGCTCAAGATCAGAGGGGTATTGAATAGCATAATGGATCTGAACATATAATCTTCCACCAAATAAACCATATAGCAATCAACTACACAAGGTAATCAATAGTACTAGTCACCCACATGTACCAATCTGAGGTTTCGGTACAAAGATTGAACACAAGAGATGAACTAGGGTTTGAGAGGAGATGGTGTTGTTGAAGATGTTGATGAAGAATGGACTCCCTAAGATGAGAGGGTTGTTGGTGATGACGATGGCTTCGATTTCCCCCTCCAAGAGGGAAGTTCCCCCGGCGGAATCGCTCCGTCGGAGGGCAAAAATGCTACTGCCCAAGTTCCGCCTCGAGACGATGATGCCTCATTCTAGAATTACTCCCCTTATTTTTTCTAGTTTTTTTCCAGAATTTATAGCAGAAGATGGGCTCCTGAGGTGGGCCACGGTGAGCACCACCCACCAGGCCAAGCCAGGACCTCTACCGCGCCCTGGTGGGTGTTCCTTACCAGGTGGGCCCCCTCTGGTAGATTTTTGCTCCATTATTTTTCATATTTTCCATAAAAATTGCCCGTAAAGTTTCAACTCCATTGAGGATGTGCAGAATAGGTATCTCTGACATTCGTTTTCATGTCCCGAATTCCAGCTGTCGGTATTCTCCCTCTTTGTGTAGACCTTACAAATTATGAGAGAAAAGGCATTAGAATTACTCCCCAAAGCATTATTATGCATAAAAACATTATAAATAACAGTAGGAAAACATGATGCAAAATGGACGTATCAAGTATTGTCAGGGGAAAGGCATTGTTCGGGTACTTACCTCGGGTATGCAATATACCGTGAGTCATGGCTTGACACAGAAGTTTCTCGAGTCTCATGGGTAAAGTGTGCAGCCTCTGCAGAGTGTGAAACTATTTTAATATCCATGTCCATGGTCATGGACAGTTTATGGTCTTGCTTAAACTACGTACGATGTTTACACAAACTTGGTGTGTGTGGGGGGGGGGGGGGGTAAAGATGATACTTGAGTTAAGTCAGATGACATGGCGTGATGATTGAACATGAGATGTTCAACCCCCTCCTTATATTGATATCTATAATATGTTCATATGGGTATCTGCAAACCTTATGATGCATGCTTTTACAAGTTGATTGACCATGTCATTGCACTAAAACACTAGCTTTCTGCAATTTACCTACTTAGTGCTAGATTATTCATTGTCACATCTTGTTCCAACACATGGGTTGCTTGCGAATACATTCAAAGTAATCATTGGCTTGCCACTGGTTATTTAATTGGCTAGGCATGGTAGAGCAGGAATATGGTGAAGATTTCATTGATGACGAACATGCGAATTAGGACGCTTCCCAGTCAGAATGCTTCTAAGGTTAAGGCAGATGGCATCGGCCTACGCTATCTTTCAATATTTTTGTGGCGAGTTTATGTTTGTTGTTTGGCCTTCATGGCCCTATCTATATAAGACTTGACCTTGTTAGGCTCTATTTGTGTAAGACGATATGTATGGATGTAAGACTCTTGATTATCCGGCTCCTGTTTGTTCGGTGAACATTGATCTCTAGGATCACTATACACATGCATTCGGTGATCATGACTTATGAGTCGTGGTCCCCACAATATATTACGGCATCAACTTGAGGATTCCGGTGACCTTGGGGTTCTATGCATAGGGGTTGATTGCATGTTTTCATACGACGTTCTCCGATAGAAATCTTGGGGTGCTCCTTGAAGTTCCTTGTTTGGATTGAATATGATAGATCTGAAATTGTTTGATGCATGTCGCATAATTTGTCCATGTACACTTGAGGTGACATTGGAGTATCTAGGTGACATTAGTGTTGAATGATATGTTTCATGGGTGTTATTCTAGTACGAACTCTAGGGCTGTTTGTGACACTTATAGGAATAGCTCAAAAGATTGATCGAAAATAATAACTTTGAGGTGGTTCTACAACCTACACCAATTTCAACTATTTGTTCTCCGCTAGATAGGAACTTTGGAGTGATTCTTTGTTGCACGTTGAGGCATGATCATATGATTGAACTATGTTAGGACAGTTGAAAGATTGCACTAGTGAAAGTATGAACCCTAGACCCTATTTCCAAGCATTTATACAATGTTTTGCTCGCTGTTTTACACTTGCTACCTTGCTGTTTTTATATTTTCAGATTACAAAAACCTATATCTACCATCCATATCGCACTTATATCACCATCTCTTCCCCGAACTAGTGCACCTATACAATTTACCATTGTATTGGGTGTTCTAGAAACACAAGAGATTTCTAGTATTTGATTGTAGGGTTCTTTGAGAGAGACCATCTTCATCCTACACCTCCCACGAATTGATAAACCTTAGGTCATCCACTTGAGGGAAAAT
This sequence comes from Hordeum marinum, assembly GCA_022496015.1. Classification (NCBI taxonomy): domain Eukaryota; kingdom Viridiplantae; phylum Streptophyta; class Magnoliopsida; order Poales; family Poaceae; genus Hordeum; species Hordeum marinum. The sequence goes on from CM039672.1 coordinate 221,936,301, forward strand.
TTCTATTATCCAACAAAACTCTACGCTTGATGGCCCAACATAGTCTACGAGAATAATGTTGCATAGTAGATATCAACATGCTAGGAATCCCGCGAAGACAGATGGAGCATAGCCTGAATATAATCCCAAGTTTCAATCCAGTCAAGTAGGCACCACGCCGACTTTCTGATCCAAGCGTCAAGCTATGTGTGAAGAACTTCCAAAGATATTGAAAGCTAGATTCATCCGAGAAATCAAACATCCTGAGTGGTTAGCAAACCTGGTCATGGTGCCAAATAAGGACAAATCTTGGTGGCTATGCATCGATTTCAAGACCTAAATAAAGCCTACCCTAAGGATCCCTTCCCTTACCCCGCATTGACCGGATCATCGATGCTTACTCCGGATACCATCAGATCAAAATGAAGGACTATGACCAGGCCACAACCGCATTTATCAACCCCTACGGTCCATTCTGCTTCAACACAATGCCCTCCGGGTTAAAAAAAATGCAGGCGCAACATACCAGCGCATGACTCAGACATGCTAAATAGAATCGGCAAACCAGTTGAGGCAGATGTGGACGACGTGGTCATCAAGACCAAGCATGTCAGCCAACTGGTGGACAATCTCTGACAAACCTTTGCTAACTTACGGACCTATGATGTATGGCTCACACCGGCAAACTTCTTGGATTCATCGTCTCCCAAACAGGAATAGAAGCCAATCCGGCAAAGATCCAAGCTCTATCCCAACCAGTTATCCCCACGAAGCTGAAGCACATTCAAAAACTGGCAGGCTGCTAGCGGCTTTAAGCTGCTTTATCACCTGCCTTGGTGAAAAGGCACTACCACTCTACAAGCTACTCAAGCGGACCAAAAACTTCGAGTGGACCGATGAGGAAGTGGCAGTATTGGAAGAAATCAAAATGCTACTGGCCAACAACCCTATACTAGTAGCACCTCACATAGGTGAACCAATGTTGTTGTACATATCATCCACCAACCAAGTGGTTTGTGCAGATCTCGTTGTTGAGTGAGAGGCTCAGGGTCACAACTTCCGGGTACATAAGCTAGTATACTATGTATCAGACGTACTCACCCCATGCAAATCAAGGTATCCGCATTAGCACAAGATAGATTACACCATTTTCATGGCATCTCGAAAGTTGCATCACTACTTTCAAGATTGTTCGGTCACAGTGGCATCCGAAGTGCCATTGAACCATATAATCAATAACAGGGATGCCACTGGCTGCATAGCCAAATGGGCAATCGAACTCCTTCCTTTCAAAATCACGTACAAACCATGCCAGGCTATTCAATCTCAAGTGTTGGATAATTTTCTTGCCGAATGAACGGAGGCCGAACTCCCCGGGGAGTATAGTACATACTCCCACTGGACGATGTACTTTGACAGATCCAAAACACTCTCCAGACTAGGGGCTAGAGTTATACTCACATCCCCAACAGGCGACAACATCCGATACGTCCTACAGAATATGTACATCGACTCCAACGATGCGGCCGAATATGAGGCCCTTTTGCATGGGCGTCGGATGGCAGCGACAATGGGCGTACAATGGCTTGAGGTAAGGGGAGACTCTAACCTTGCTATCTCTAAAATCAACGATGAATTTGACGCCAAAAAGCCAAATATGGGAGCATACATAAATGTCGTCCTCAAGATATACGCACAGTTCGAAGGACTAGAATTCCACCATGTTTCCGGAGACAACAATCAGGCTGTCGACGTTCTCACCCGCATGGGTGCCAAACGCGACCCCGTCCCCAACAATACCTTCCTGGAACGAATTTTCATGTCAAGACCCCGATCCTAGGCCATAAGAATCTAGCATGTAACACATCACATCAGATTGCGGCCTCGCGCATAGTTATGTCCACAGCTGCCACCTTACCTGGGTCGGGACCGTTTGCGTCTTTTGGCTCACGTATGTGAATATGTCGTTAGAATTCAAATGTCAAAGAACCCGGGTCGAAATGACTAGTCCTAGAACCCAAGTGGCACATCCGTACAGGGACATGCATACGTAACCCAACAATGCAGGTGTTGGTCATCAGCGTGTGTAGATGAGTCATAGCAAGCTACAAGGACTCCATTACACAGTGAGACATTAATGTCATCACTACACATAGACGAGTCGTAGCAGACTATAGGGACTCCATTATACTGCGAGACATTTCCCCAAAGGGACAGACACACCAACAAAGAAGGATACATGCCGGTTAATCAACGTGTCTGGAGCAGTAGCAAGCTACCAAGGCTCGATAGAAGCACAAAGAGGCATTTCATGGTAAAGAGTAATACTAAAGGCACACAACTAGGTGTCGAATCCCATACATATCATTGCATGTCACATGTACGAACGACATGCTCGTTATGCATAGATACAACTATGGCATCCCAACATAACCATACAATATCACAACATTTATTTAGAAGGCTCAGAAGAGCCTTGCATAATATGTTCATACAGGTAGGGGTCACATGACCCGACACTCAAGTCATACACACAAAGTCATAAAATCCATGCGGAAGCTTAAAGCTGTCTAAGTATAGACAGATGAAAGGTGAAGCACATAAAGTCTGACTATCTATAGCCCATCCCAGGGCATTAGATCGTAGCTGGGAGACCAGCTATGCGTCATCGTCAACGTCTATGAAGAACCCACCAGTTGGGTCCTGGTTCTCATCTGCAACATTTACTAAGAAAACATGAGTACAAACATACTCAGCGAGTCTTTAAAGCAGACCTAGTCTATTCATGCTCATGTATCAACAAGGGGAGTAGTGAGGTTTATGCAGCAATGCCAGCTTTGACTCTTGGCTAACCTGTACTATGACTACTAGTTCTTTCAACATGTTTTGAGATAGCGCACACGAGTCCACTAACACCACTTCAATACTCTACCATGGATTCCCTCTTGACACCTACGAGAGTGCCATCCATGGTACTCACACTTGTCTTGATACTTTTATGAGTTACCATTAACATTTTCTATGAACAACATACGTTCTCCAAGTAGTCCATATCCGAGGACGTGATTATGCGAAAAGATTCATACCCTATAGGGGTGTACTCCTTCACACATGCTCTCGCCACTTATTGCTATGTGCACGTAAAAACAGGCACCAAAGCAACCTTCAAGCGGAAGCCTAGCGAGGGAGTCGGCCATGACTGTCAATCACACAAGACCTCTAGTCCAGGCTATCTCCTATTTGAGACCAAACCCACACGGAAGTCCGGCCAAAGTTTCCGCTATGGCCCCAAACGATGTGCGCAGAGTTCCCAAGACCACCATTCGGGTGACCCTTGGTACACTGTGCCACTACCTACCGCGTGTAGTCCACCCCTAGGGTCAGCACTACACATGGCCTCCAGCATAGCTATAAACATCAGAAACTACTTGCAACTCCTGGAACAAGGACTGGGTTCAAGCGGGGTCATATATCAGGGCCCAACATGTGGTAGTAGCTAGTCTTGGATCACAAACACGAAACTCAGTTCCTAAGAACAGTCCCAATGAGACAACCCGCTATGTACACCTACATAGCCTCTCGTCCCTACCTTTACCAAATTAGGTTCATCATTTGGTTCACCGCATCAGAACAACACTGTTTCACTCCGGTTCGTCACCCAGATGAATCAAACCTGACACAACTCTAAGCATAGCAAGCATAACAGGTAAGGCACATGAGGGCTCAAGCATCTACCAAGTATGCTAGGTTGCTAGGTTTAGCTATTTACTATGACAATGACGGGTCATGCAGAGGAATGGTTCAACTACTGAAACTGGTAAAAGTTGAATCTTATAGTCCTAATGCAATGAATGAGAGCAGGATCAATATAATGGGGTGTTATGGAATGATCAATGAGATTGCTTGCCTTGTTGGTTCGCGGAGAGGTACTCTCCTTTAGTGGGATACTCACGTGTATCCTCGAGAGCAGGACCTACCACGATCCAGATAATGTAACAATAAACTCACGGCAAGTACAGCAATATGATGCATAATCATGACCGGGGGCTCACGATGGTTGTGAGCGCGTCGAGAGCGGGCTCGGGGACGATCTGAAGACGACGCATGGTCGCCAGCGATCCAGGCGGCCGAAGGTTGAAGAAGACCTCCAAGCTGCGATTGGGGGCTTCCAGCATTGCATGGTTTGCAGGAGAGGACGAGGGGACTGGGTGGAGCTTCTGGGAAGCTCAGAGGTGAGGGGAAGGCGCTGAGGAAGCGACGCTACGGTGGCGAGTTGCGGGTGCGGCGGCCATGGCGAGCAGAGGCGAGGGGAGGAGCAGAGGAGAATGAGAGGGAGGAGGGAGCGCTTGGGTCGGCTCCTGGCGATTTTATCGTCTTGCCAGCGTGACGGGGGAGGCAGCTAGGCAGCTGCCAGCAAGGCACCCGGCCAGCCCACCGTGGTCTCCTTCTCCTCCGCCTACTCGCAGAGAAAGAAGACGACAGGGGGAGCTGGTGGTGGGCTAGGCCACCACTCGAGTAGGTAAGTGGCCCAGGTGAGACCCCTTTTCCATTTTCATTTTCTGTTTTCTAATTCTGACATTTGTTTTATTTTTGTTTGGGGAAATATTAGCACCAAAAATACCAACATATTTTATGGAAGGTAGTTTGAATATTTCAAACGTCCACAAAAAGTTTTAGCATTTTTTGTACACCTAAATAATTATAAGGCCTTATTAGAATATTTTTCAGAGGCTTTGTTGGATTAAATAAAATGCCAAGTGGGTTGTATTATTAAAATGCACTCGGAAATATTGTTGCCAATATTTATAAAACATGGTGGGCATTTTTTATGGGCATTTTGGATTCATTGAAAATCACAAGATTTTTAATTGGTTGATTCAAGTGAGGTGCTAGGGTTTCTGTTAATCCCCATTTCATTTTGACAAAATTTTAAACATGATGCACACTCTTGCTATCACAATGCAAAGGTTAACTAGGGATGTGACAACTCACCCCCACTCAAAAGAATTTCGTCCTGAGATGTGAAAATCGTCGGGAAGAGCGTGGGGTACTCTAGTCGAAGACGGTCCTCCTCATCCTGGGAAACCCGATGATGAAATCCATACTGACCTTATCCCATTTCTATTCAGGAATAGCTAAAGGTTGAAGGGTGCCAGTAGGCCTTTGATGTTCTACTTTAACATAGCGACAAACATCACAGTTAGCAACGAACTGAGAAATTTCTCTCTTCATCCTAGTCCACCAGAACCTCTGGCGTAGGTCCTGATACATCTTGGTACTACCAGGATGAATCATGAGAGGAGAATCATGAGCCTCCTTAAGGATCAGATGTCGTAGATGTAGGTTCTTGGGAACCACCAAACGGTTCTGGAAGAACAAAACACCTTAATCATCGATGGAGTAATCCTTAGCGCTATCACTAACGAGGTTATCCTTCATCCGGGATATACCCTTATCATGCTTTTGTCCAGCTTTGATTTGATCCTTAATACTAGGTTTTGCCACCAAGATAGAAAGGAAAGCTTGAGGAATAATGTGAAGGTTCAACTTCCAAAATTCTTCATAGAGAAGTGGTTGACTTTGTTGTAACATCAAATTGTTACAATAAGATTTACGACTTAGTGCATCAGCCATGACATTGGCTTTTCTCGGGGTGTAAGTTATCCCTAATTCGTAATTTGTAATCAACTCAACCCATCGTCTTTGCATGATATTCAAATCTAGCTAGGTGAAAATATATTTTAGACTTTGGTGATCAGTGTATATTTCGCATCGATTAACTAGAAGGTAATATCGCCAGGTTTTCAGTGCATGGACACTGCACGCCTCGTGCTGCGACTCGGCATACCTCTGAGCTTCCATTGCCTCCTCAAGGTCTCTCTTTAGCTGACCTATAGACTCGGCTGTTATAAGGCAGGCTTTCATTAGAAAAGATGCTAGAAATAGTTCTACATGATAAGACTTTTTACTCACCGTCTGCCTCCCTCGTGAACTTCTTAACATCTTCTAGCTTGGCCTTTACTGTCGATAGTTCTATTCGGTTCAACTCTAGGTCTTCGGATAACTTTTGGTTTTATTCCTTTGAGGCCTACATCACGGTACGATATTGTTCAGATCCTTAATTTGGTCATCCTGGCCAACTTAAGGGTCAGGGGCTACTGGGTTACGGTTTATTTTCGGTTGTTAAAACCGATTACTCACCTGTAGGCTGGACGACAAAAGATTGGCATGTCCCTCAAGACTAGTCCAGGCCGCTCCAAGATACGCGTCAACCGAATTCAGAGTGTTGAACTCCTGTTTGGAAAACTCGGGGTGGCGTAGAGATTTCTTCATCCGTCGGTGACTCATAACACTTTAAAATTCGGAACTAATACTTGAGACCTCCTCGAGGAGATGGTATGCTTTGAGTACCTCCGCACTAATCCCAACCTTTCTCAATGACCTAGGATTGGGGCTGCCCCCGGTCACTCCTTGGATGTTTTCGAACGAAGATGGCTGTACCCATCTCTTGCAAAGGACAACAACAGTCGTAAGCGCTCTTTGTGGAAATAACAAAAGCCGACTTATTGGTTCATAATATTACCTCTTTGATGAGGGTGTAGTCGAGGTAGTTCCTAATGCCCCTGCATGCTTGGAAGCTCCACCATCATTTGGGAGACAACCCTTGGGAGTAGAGCTCAACCCACTCGGAATGGCGCGAGATGAACGCCCCTTTCGGGAAGAAATCTTCTTATTAATTACTGTGGAGGAAGGGAGGGTCCAGGGTGGTCGGCCACAAGAGCCACCAAAGTGCGATCAAGACTCTCCTGGTAAAAGACCCCGTCCTCAAAACTAAGTGTCGTCTTCGGATCCTCATGGAACCCTGGATCGTCATCATGAGAATAATTATCTGGTTGAGGAGGGGGCATCTGACTATCTCAATCCAGCACCTCCATTCCTGTTCGGGAGATTGAGGGATTCGGTCAGCAAAAACAGGTATGATACTCGAATTATGGAAATATAGTTGGACTTACCCATTCGATGGGATTATAGCTTGCGTAACCATCCTTGATACTCGGGCAAGCAAACTCTTCTTATTCTCCTCCTTTATAGAGATCGACCAGTATGGTTATTAAAATTGTTGGGTTAGCAAGCCCTTGTCGCTTATGGCGGGTCATGTCGTTTGTCCCGTTGTACTTCCATAGAGGGTGCACCATGTGTTGTAGAGGTTGGATGCATCGATTTATGGTCGCGGCCATCACATTAATGATGGTTACCTTGTTGTGGGAGAAAAACCTCACTTAAGTGGCCAGACGCTTCACTTCTTTGCTTTCCTCCTGGGACAGACTCTTCGGCCGCCAATTGAACCTTTTGCTCAAAGGAGTATCTGAGTATTTGGACAGACCCCTTCGAGTTGAATCAAAAAAGGGGAACGTATTTTATATAAAACCTTTACGAGCTCCGAAACTCGGGATCCATCTTTGGAGTCCCTATGGGCTACCTCGTCCCGGCTATACACCACATTTTGGCTCCGCCTACTTCAAACATTGTATCCCCCATGGACCGGGGGACAAAGCAGAAGTACTCTCCTGACAATTTGAAATGGGCCTCGCAGCCCAAGAACATCTTACAAAGGGCAACAAAACTCGAGATGTGCAGGATAGATCCACAGGTAAGATGATGAATTTGAATCTCATAGAATTCCAACAGACCCATTAAGAAAGGGTGAATTGGGAAGCCCAAGCCTCGTAAAAGGAAGGGAACAAAGCATACCCACTCCTCCTTGCAGGGGGAGGGAAGTTTTCAGCGAAGGCCTCGCCGTTCACAGAAGTTAATCCGGAGTGGGTGGGTGCCAGATCTTTAGCAGGGAGGTATCACTACATCTCGACATTGTGCAATCAAAGCCTTGAAACTGAGCGGCTTGCGTAGTATCCTGGGAGGTTGTCATGAGGCCGTGAGGATGAACCTGGGAGGCTAGCCATATCTCTGGGCTCCTGGATTTCTCTTCTCTTGATGGCTGGGGCAACAAGATGTGTTGTTCGTGGCATGATAGAACTATTTAAATAAGCGTTTTTTTATCCAGCACCTCGATGGGGCAATTCTATAAAAGACTGTCGGGACTTTAACCTTCTGGCAACGCATAGAAATCGAAGGATGTCATTAATCTTGAGCAGAAAAGTCAATATCATGGGCCCCGCAACGCTTCAAAAATCTAGAAGTCATCGACTGCCAAACTAGTTGAAACCGAACATAGAAGGGGATGAGTATCCACCCCGCAAGCCGAAGACTTTCGTAGGACTGCTGGCGATCATGGACCTCGGCATTGGAGTCTAGTTCAGGGGCTACTGAAGGAGTCCGGGACTAAGGGGTCCTCAGGCCGCTGGCCTATTCCCTATGGGCTGGACTGGTGGGTCGGTTTGTGTCCCATACATGGATGTCGAACTACAAGTCAACCTCGTATTCAGGAAGGAGACCTTTGGTGTCTTGGTGTGTCCTCCAAGTCAAGATGGCAAGATCGACGGGTTTATTCCGTGATCATAATTGACTATGTGTAACCCTAGGTGCCCCTGGTGTCTATATAAACGAGAGAGTTTAGCTCGTAGGGTTTAGTTCCTTTGATATCGGGGTAGATCGAGTCTGTAACTGTCATACATTCATGAACACAATCAAGCAGTACGTAGAATTTTACAACTTCAAGAGGGCTCGAACCTGGGTAAACATTGTCTCCCTATTTCATGTTCGCCATCGATCCAAGATCCATGGCTCGGGACCCCCTACCCGAGATCTGCTGGTTTTGACACCGACATTGGTGCTTTCATTTAGAGTCCCGCTATAGGATTTCCAAAAGGATTGTTTGCGCGCTTAATCATCACCAGCGACATCTATAACAGGGACGTCTTCGTTCCTGGACAGATATTTCCATTTGGCATCATCGTGCTGCACGCCGGACCGACCGATCATCTGGAATGGATCGGATGTTTGTCCCCCGGCAATGAGATCCGTTTTGGGAGCCTGGAGTTTATCGCCGACTCCTGGGGAGACCTTTTTCTGACAAGGCTCTCGCAACCCCCCCCCCTTGAGGAGCTCACAAGTCCCGATGCTTCAACGTTGGAAGTAGTGAACCCAGCCATTGAGGCAGCTCCCTCCCTGGGTCCGGCCTTAAAGCCAGATCCAGTCGAGGTGCCCGGATCAATCTCTGCCAAACACCGCCCGAGGGCAATTTTTAACACCCCCAAAACTGCAACATTGCGGATCGACCCAATGCACTAAGGGAGCGTGTATTCAGCCGACCTCTTGTCATTAAACGAGCTACCTGATTAGATCCAAGCCATTAGTATTGCCAACAGTCATTCCTTGATCTATGATTGGGTCAGGCTTAAACCCGACGACAGGGAAATTAGTATCCCGCCTATCACACACTTGGTCGCAACCATCGAGGACTCGGCTAATGGTTCGCCCTTGCAGCCACCGAAGCTACGGACAGTTTATGCTCGGAACAGTGACCAGGATAAATATCCTAGTTCGAAATACGAACCTTCCTCTAGAAGGAGTTTGGGGTAAAGCCCCAGTCCAACGCATGACCTGGATTCTGTGCGGCAAAGTCCGGCTGATAACCCGGACCCAGAATCCGCTGCGCCAGATTCTACCTTGAAACAAGACACGCACGTCAATGCTTCGAGCTCGCATCCCTCAGGGATGCAAAGTTTTTCCCCACCCACCCCCACATCGAGTAGTCTCTAAGTAATTTGGAAAGAATGGACGTATGGGACCTAATGTATGTCAAACAACAACCATGGGAAATGGTCCACCACTTCTGGACTAGATTCCTCCTTGTCAAAAGCAGAATGGCAGAATGCAGCGACTAGGACATTATATAAACCTTCCGATATAATTGCCATGATGAAGGAGTCCTAAAAGACGTTACCCGTCACTGCGTCCAAAACTTCGCCGAGTTGGTGGACCTGGTACACAAATACTACGCCATGGAAAGTACATGGCAGGCTCACACACGTGCATGGAGTCAATACACACCGAGGACCCTAGAAGAACTCGATGGAAGCATGCACCCTCACGACATCCAACTGAGCATGAGCTGCCGAGAAAAAGAACAAACGACTCACATGACCCAGAAATGTTCTGGACGACTTATTGGATAAGCCGTGTCCTATACAATTTGTCCTACTTAACACAAACCTAATGCACAGCATGCGTGCCTGCTGGGTCATCAGGCAAGTCGCAAAGAGCGGAGAGACCATCCTTGGGATCCCACCCTCAAGCAGACGATCTCCCATGCCACCAAATAACAACATCGAGATCCTAACGATCTACGGGACGTTTCCCTCAAATAATCTGATGAAAAATGTTCTTCGAGAACTTGACCAAATACACCAAGTGGCAACAAGGAATTCGTGGGCGAACACACCCATCACTTTTGACGAGGAAGACTAGCTACAAATTCGCCTCGACCGAACACCGGCTGCCCTGGTCCTATTTCCATTATTGATGGCTTCAGACTCCATAAAGTACCGATGGACGACAACACTGGCATGGACCTCATTTACGAGGATACCTTGTCCAAAATGCAATTCGACAGATCCCGGATCGAACAAATTCATACCACCTTTTGAGGAATCATCCCCCCAAAAGAAGCACGTTGCAATGGACAAGTTACCCTCAATGTGGTATTTGGCACTCCTGAGAACTACAGGTCCGAAGAACTTATCTTACACATTGTGCCTTTTCATAGCGGTTATCACGCCCTATTGGGGTGTGAAGGTTTCACAAGATTTCATGCCATAGCACAATATGGGTATATGAAGCTCAAAATGCGAGGGCCTAAAGGCGTCCTCACAATCATAAGTGATCCGGATAGAGCTCTCCGAGCCAAAAACAAAACAAACTCACTCGCCCTTGAGGCACTGTCCAAGACTCTTAGGTGGAAGAATTAACCACACTCCGAACTATGGTGGATAGGGATGATGTAATTCTCAGCAAAAGGCCCAAATCCACATCCTTCAAACAGGTAGATGGAATCATCAAATTCCAAGTACATCCAATGGACCCTAATAAAATGACGTCCCTTGGAGCTCAGTTGGACCCCGAGGTGGACGAAGCATTGCACACGTTTCTACATGCAAATTGGGATATATTCGCCTAGCACCCTTAATACATGCCAGGAATCCCATCAAGACTGGCGGAGCATAGCCTGAAGATAATCCCAAGTTTGAAGCCAGTCAAGTAGGCGCTACGCCAATTTTCTAAAACCAAACGTCAAGCTATGGGTGAAGAACTAGCAAAACTATTGGAATCTGGATTCATCCAAGAAATCAAACATCCAGAGTGGCTAGCAAACCTAGTCATGGTGCCAAAGAAGGACAAATCTTGGCGGCTATGCGTCGATTTCAAAGACCTAAACAAAGCATGCCCTAAGGATCCCTTTCCCTTACCCCGCATTAACCAGATCATCGATGCCACTGCCGGGCACGACTCGCTTTTCTTCCTCAATGCTTACTTCAGATACAATCAAATCAAAATTAGGGAGTCCGGCCAGGCCGCAACCGCGTTTGTCACCCCCTACGGCCTATTCTGCTACAAGACAAATCCCTTCGGGTTACAAGACATAGGCGCAACATATCAACACATGATTCAAGCATGCCTAGAAAATCAATTCGGCAAAACAGTTGAGGCATACATGGACGACGTGGTCATCAAGACCAAGCATGTCAATGAGCTGGTGGACGATCTCCGGCAAACCTTTACTAACGTACGGACCTATGATATACGGCTCAATCCGAATAAGTACGTCTTCAAAGTTCTAGCCGGCAAACTGCTAGGATTCATCGTCTCCTAAAGAGTAATAGAAGCCAATCCGGCCAAGATCTAAGCTCTATCACTTTAGGAGAAACCTTATAGGCAGGAGCCTACTAGTAGCGCTGAAAAAATACAAACGCCGCCGCTAAGTATCAATAGCGTTGTATTCGGGTAGCGCTATGAGTAAGGGCTTAGCAGTAGCACTGGAATCTAGAAAAGCGTTGCTGCTAATGGGGCCCCAACAATCCCATCTACAGTATTTATAGTAGCAGCGCTTTCCTCAAGAAAGCGCTACTGCCAAGCCTCCTATCAGTAGCGCGTGTTACCGACTAGCGCTACTACTAAGTGGGTCGCGCACTTATCCTCTTCGCCCCGCATGGCCCCTCTCTCTCACTCTCTCCCTCTCTCCCTCCTCACTCCCTCCCTCTTCCTGCGCCGCCGCCACCCCTCACTCCCTCCCTCTCCACTCTGCACCGCCGCCTTGCCCCTCACTCCCTCCCTCTCCCTACGCCGCCACCGCCACCGCCCCTCACTCCCTCCCTCCCTCTCCACTCCGTGCCGCCTCCCCGCCCCTTACTCCCTCCCTCTCCCTCTCCTAACTCTCTCCTTCTCCACTCTGCGCCACCACCGCCACAGGTCCTCCTTGGCGACCTCACCCCCGACCCCGACCCTGACCTCGACCTCGGCCCTGACCCCGACCTCGGCCCTGGCCCCGACCCCGACACCGACCCCGGCCTCTGGTGAGACATCCCCATGCCTATAGGGTTCTTGCTAGGGACTAGATGATGCCTCGAACGGTGTTACGGGAATATTTACAATATATGTATATGTATTGTGTTTTCTTATTTTCTATATATTCGCTTGATGAGGTGTCATACTTGCATGTTGACAAAAATAGGTTAGTGGGCGCTAGCTAAATTCAAATGAGATGATTGATGTACAAATGATAACTAGAAAGTAAAACTTTAAACGATAAGAAAATTTTCTCATAGGAATTTGTCTCGACATCGATGATGCCCGGCCCGCATCTTCATCGTCGAGTGGCCGGCGAGAGCCTGCTTGATAGGCGTCATGTCCGGGACTGGGCTCCGTCGGGCTGGTACCGGAAGGTGCTACCTTCCCGGGCTCGGAGCTTGGTGAGGAATCCAGGTCCCGTCATCAACCCAGAGCTTCTGTGGTGGCGGTCACGTGCGACACTTTCGATGTAGAGGGAGCGGGGCCCCGCGAAGGTGGTACGTCACCATGTCAGGGAGGAGGACTAGCATGTCCGTTGCTACATGGCGGCATTGGATGCAAGGTTCAACAATACCTGGCAAATTCTTCAGGGATCTTACCCGAGTTATGATCCTGTGTTGGTTCCTTATCTTTGGGTGTCCTCCACCCGCGACTCAGGAATTGCTAGTGACTTAGATTATTCGATAGTATTCGATCCATATTAGTGATCTTATATGATAATATTCGAGATGTATTAGTTAATATTTGATGATGCATTAACTGGATTATTCGGGATGATGTATTAGTGATATCATATTCGAGTTCATTATAAATGTATTAGTGATATTTTATCGGTATAATGCGTGTGTGACTTTCGGTCTGTCGTTGCTCCTTGTGTGACTTTCATGTGTGTTCTTAATGGAGGAATGCCGACTGTTGTCGTGGGGGCGCCTCCTCTTCTTCTCTTCTTTGCGAGGTATTCAAGCGTGTGCCGTAATTTTTGAATCATGAACACAGGAAATGTCGTCATCATCAGACGACGATAGGATCCAAGCGTGTGAATTTTGCGGTGAAGATAAGGGTCTTTGTGACCAGCCTGGGCTGCGAGATGGCATGTTCTTCACCATGAAGCTTTACGAGGACTTCGATATTTCTATGGTACGCAATGATGGCAAGTGTTTTTTTTAATTAAGCATGACTTATGTTTCTTTGCTTCAACGTGTAATTTATGTTTTATACAATTCGACTAGTTCATCCCCGGTCATGCAAGAAAATATTTCTTGGAGAGGCTTGGTATCGAAGAGCACGAGAGTTTCGAGACGAGGACAGCCAACCTGAGGACTAAACACGGTCATACATTTCTGGTGAAAGTAACTAGTGACGGGGTTGTTACCCCTGGGTAGGCCAAAGCAACGGGGTTCCCCTCCCCACTTCAAAGAAAAATTATGTGGCCGGCTGTCCACGACCGGCTGGGGCGCGGCCGACTGTAGCGATCGCCGGCTGACCCACGAACGGCTAGTCAAGGAGCCGGCTCGACCCCCGACCGACTGGACGTGACCGGCTGCCTCCAGGCCGCCTCCTCCGTTGACCCCGGGGCGGACATGCAACATCCCGTCCCTCTGCACACGGGTACGGTGACACGACATGACTGCCATGACGGGCGACACTATAGCCACAGTGGACGCTGACGCGCGGGTGCGCATGGCTACAGTCCGGCAGTCCAGGCTGCTGACCTTGGCAAGCACGACCAGGCGGGGAAACAGTGCCGGCACGCCCTCGCCCACTCGATTACCTTCCATGGCGTGGCTACATTGCAGCCGACCATACGGAAGACTTTGGCCGGCTGGCACTAGGTGACGCCTACCGAGCGACCCATGTCGCGGCAGGTGGGCGAGGGCCAATCGCAGAGCCGGCTGGCAGGCCCCAGTGGGAGACAAGACCGCCTAGCCGGTGGACCCTACTGACACGAGACGGCTCGAAGGGCGGGACCCCCTGGTCAGCTGGAGAGGCTACCAGCCAGGTCCCCCCACCTTTGTACCTTAAGAATATTGTACGCCGGGGGCTTGGCCTATAAAAAAACCCGAGCCCCCCATGCAACGGGGACAGACTACTCTCACGCACACACTCATGGGACACTTCCCTCATTCTCACACTTGATAGGGAGGAAGGCGAGTCGGCTGCTCCCTCTTCCTCCTCTAGACTCAGCTCCAGGAGCAACCCTGTAAACATGCCCATCCATCAATCTAGACCAAGTAGGACTAGGGGTATTACCTCCCACGGAGGGCCCTAAACCTGGGTACATCGTGTGTCATCGCTGCTTGTACCTAATCTCGCACCTGGAGCCCGTCAGCGTCCTCCGTCCCCAACCACCTACGATAAGCCTACCCATGGCATCTGTCGTGAGAAAACGATGACAGTTGGCGCCCACCGTGGGGCCGTACGCGGGACACCTCGTCATTCCCCGCCATGTCGCACGTCCAGGAGAAACCGCGGGCTCGTGGGGCTTGCTCCGGCATGCCCTGCGGGCAGCTTCATCAACCTCACGCTCGACATCGACGTGCTCACCAAGTGTTTCGGCAGGCTTAGCCTTGCCGAAGCTCCGGTCGCTGATGAGTACCCCAGCCAGGTGCTCAATTGCACCGGTCCACCCACGGATGTGGGCAGACTTGCTGCGACCCAGTCCAGTGGCTCCCACGATCGTGTGGGGGCAATGGCCATCATCTCCTCCACCTCCTCCAGACATGCGCGGGCTGGGGCTGACGCCGCTGTGGCCCGCGTCTTCACCTCTGACCCGCTCGGTGCGGCCCTCCGGGGCTTGAGCACCCCTGTCGCCTCGATGGCAAACCTCGACGCTACCACGGCCGACCTCGAGGCGGTTCGTCACGTCATGTTCGAGGACGCCACCGCCCTCACGGCCACGCGGCGCCGCATGGACGCCGCCCAGCGGGAATACGCTTCCGTCTACGGTCTCACCCCGACTGGCACTGAGCCCAGCCGGCGTGGGGCTATGCGCAACCGCGGTCGGGTGGTCGCCGAAATTCCGGGCGGCAAGATGCCCGTATACGACACCCCCGCAGCCAACCTACGGTCCCTCAAGGTGGCCTACAAGGATTTGGCCACCTTGGAGGGCGAAGAACGTGCCGCCCACGAGCGTCACATCAAGGAGCTCATTAACGCCGCTGACGCGTAGCAGCACCTACTCGCGGGGGGGCGCCACCTCCGAAGCCCCCGGCTTGAGCGCGAGTGCACGGGGACTACTAGCCGTCAACCGGCTCAGCACTCCTGCTCCCCTCGCGTCTCCAGCCGCCGGGTCGAAGCAAACAACCCCCAGCCCTCTTAGCTGCCGGGGAGAGAGCAGCCAGCCATTAACAGCTGGCGCACCAACAACCCACCTCGCAACAGCCGCCACCACAAAGCGCCGGCAGCCGACAGCCAACGCAGCCGCAGGCACACTCCACCACCATGGCGCGAGCCGGAACAGTTGGTTCTGCCCGTCATCCGCCTCGAGCTCTCGGCCCGGATTGGGCCGCGTGTCCCCCGCAGCGACAACGACGTCCGCAACCGCATCGACAAGCTCACGCAGTCTGCCCTCCTCGAAGAGGAGGGCTCGATTGGCCCAGCCTGTTTCGGCCCTTGGATCCGCAACGATCCGTTCCCGACCGGCTTCACACTCCCGCGAGACACCCCGAAGTACAACGGGGCCGCCAAGCCCGAGGACTACTTGATCGACTACACCACCGCTTTCTACATCGCCAGGGGGAACAAGCACGTAGCCATTCGCTATGCTCCCCTCATGCTGATCGGCTCATCCCGCACCTGGCTCAACAGCCTGGCGGCCGGCAGCATCAACACCTGGATGGACTTCAAAGAGGCCTTCATCCGCAACTTCACCGGCACCTACAAGCAGCCTGGCCGCCCCTGTGAACTCGCCATGTGTGTTCAGGGGCCAGACGAGTCCCTCCACGACTACCTCACTCAGTGGACCGAGCTCCGCAAGTCCTGTGAGGGGGTGCACGAGGTGCAAGCCATACATTATTTCATCGAAGGCTGTCGAGACAGCACCCCCCTCAAGCACAAGCTTTTGTGCTCCGAGCCGGCCACACTTGTTGAGCTCATGACCAAGGCGGACAAATACGCCACAGCTGATTTAGCCATTCGGGTCAAGACGACCCCGCCCACCAAGGCAACGACAACACCGACAACCGGCAGCCGCAGAACAACAAATGCAAGAACGACCAGCTGGATCCCTGCTACGGGAGCCGGCAGGTCGCCACCATCGAGGAGCAGGAGCCGGCTGCCCAGTCTTCCAGTCAGCACCAATGCACTGGCAAGGCTGCCTAGCAGCCGAAGCTCACCTTCGAGCAGATGCTCGACCTCCCCTACAAGAACCACTCAGGGGCCAAACCCTCTATGCACACGCTCTGGTAGTGCAGCTTCTCACAGCGATTGGCCCGGGGGGACGGCCTTCCGGCTCCTCCGGCGCCGCCTGCCCGCGTGCCGGCCCCAGCCCCAGCTCCCGCCCCGGCGCCGGCTCCGGCTCCGGCCCAAAACGACGGTCGTCTTCACGACCAGTTCCCCAACCAGGACGGTTGCTACATCGTCTTCACCAGTGAAGAGACGAGCAAACAAGCTCAACGCCGGCTCCATGAGGTGAACGCCACCATGCCGGCAGCTCCCTAGTTCATTTACTGGTCGAAGAAGCCGGTCACCTGGAGCCGGGCCGATCACCCCGCCGTGATGACGAGTCCAGGCAGCTATGCCCTGGTCCTTGACACCACCATCACCACCAAAAAGCGCACCTGCCGCTTCTCACGGGTGCTGGTAGATGGTGGCAGCAGCATCAACATCCTATACCTCGACACGATGCGAAAGCTGGGGTTGAAGATAGAAGACCTACAGGCAAGCCGGACGGTTTTCCATGGCATTGTGCCTGGAAAGTCATGCTCCCCTGTCGGCAAGATCACGCTCGACATCCTCTTTGCGGGCCTGGCCACTTCCGCCGTGAACCGGTGCTGTTCGAGGTCGTGTACCTCGCAAGTCCCTACAACGCACTGCTGGGCCGGCCAGCCCTTGTCCCCCATTACGCCTACCTCAAGCTCAAGATGTCGGTCCCCAAGGGAATCATCACCATCATGGGTGCCTACAAGATGTCAATCGAGTGCGCTCAAGACGGCAGCCGACTGGTGAGGCCCTAGAAATCGCCAAGGAGAAGCGACAGCTTGACCGGCTCGTGGCCCTCGCTGCCAACCAGCCGGCCGTGCCAGCTCCCCCATTGCAATCCATCGGCAAGGCCTCCTTCCATCCATCCAAGGACACCAAGCAAATCCCGCTCGACCCAGCCAACCCCACTCAGTGTGTCACCATCGGCTCCCACCTCGACAGCAAATAGGAAGGCGAGCTCGTCGACTTCCTCCGTGAGAATCGGGACATCTTTGCATGGTCCCCCAAGAACATGCCGGGTGTTCTGAGGATGTTCGCCGAGCACAAACTACACGTCCGGTCGGACGTCAAGCCGGTCAAGCAACCCCTACGCCATTTCTCCGAGGAGAAGCGGCGTACCATAGGAGAAGAGATTGCCTAGCTGCTCGCAGCCGGGTTCATCATGGAAGTTTTCCACCAAGACTGGCTGAAGAAGAACAAGACCTGGTGCATGTGCATAGAGTACACCAGCCTGAACAAGGCATGCCCCAAGGATCCATTCACCCTCCCATGGATCGATCAAGTCATCGACTCCACGGCCAGCTGCGATTTGTTGTCTTTCCTGGATGCCTACTCCGGCTACCACCAGATCAAGCTGGATCCGGAAGACCGGCTCAAGACCTCCTTCATCACGCCCTTCGGGGCCTACTGCTACATCACCATTTCGTTCGACCTGAAGAACACAGGTGCCACCTTCCAGCGGTGCATGAAGAAGTGCCTCCTGCCTCAGATAGGCAGGAACGTCCACGTCTACGTCGATGACATTGTCGTCAAAACCAAGAAGCACTTCAGCCTCCTCGACGACCTCCGAGAAACCTTCACGAATCTGCGTGAATAAAAGATCAAGCTCAATCCGGAGAAATGCGTCTTCGGTGTCCCAGCCGGACAGCTCCTTGGTTTCTTCATGTCTGCCCGTGTTATCGAAGCTAACCCGGAGAAGATCAGTGCAATCGAGCGAATGCCCAAGCCGACCCGGATCCACGACGTCTAGAAGTTCACCGGTTGTCTCGCCTCGCTCAGCCGGTTCATCAGCCAGCTGGGGAGAAAGCCTTGCCCCTCTACGGGCTCCTTCGCAAGACGGCTCTGGTCGAGCCGGGTCACACCAAGACGCCAGGCATGTTCGATTGGCCTGACGAGGCGGACGAGGCCTTCTGTGGCCTCAAGAAGGCTCTCACCCGTGCTCCTATCCTAGACGCACCAGGTGAGAAGGAACCCTTGCTCGCCTACATCAGGGCGACCACTCGCGTCATCAACGTCGTCTTGGTGGTCAAGCGACCGGAGGAGGGCAAGTCCCTGTCGGTTCAGTGCCCCGTCTACTACCTCAGTGAGGTCCTCTCTGTGTCCAAGAAGAACTACCCTCACTAGCAGAAGATGTGATACGGCATATATTTCGCTGCAAAGAAGGTCAAGCAATACTTCCAGGAGCATACCATCATCGTGGTGAGCACGGCCCCGATCGGCGAGATCATGAGCAGCCAGGACTGCACCGGCCGGATCGCCAAATGAGTCATCGCCCTCGTCGATCACGAGATCTGGTATGAACCTCATACTGCCATCAAGTCACAAGTGTTGGTGCCGCCTCCCCCAGACTTCACACATTGGCGCATACATTTCGACGGCTCAAAAATGAGGACCGGCCTAGGTGCCGGCATAGTCCTCTCCTCCTCGAAAGGTGACCAGCTCAAGTATGCCCTCCAGATCCACTTCGCCGCCTCCAACAATGTGGTCGAGTACAAGGCCATCGTCCATGGCCTCCGGCTCGCCAAGGAGATTGGCATCAGGCGCATCCTATGCTTTGCCGACTCCGACCTTGTGGTCTAGCAGGTCTCTGGCGAATGGGACGCCACGAACGCCAACATGGCTAGCTACTGCTTACTTGTACAACATCTCACCGGCTCCTTTGAGGGTTGTGAGTTCCATCACGTCCCACGGGCGGATAACGAGGCGGCCGACGCGCCGGCAAAGATCGGCTCCACCCGGCAGGCCATCCCAGCCGGCGTCTCCCTCGAGCGGCTGCTCAAGCCGCCGATCAACCCTTCCTGAGAATCGGAATCGATCTTTGTGCCGGCAGACGCTGCCGGCCCATCGGCGGCTCCGGCTACCCCTTCGGCATCTTCGCCAGCGGCTCCCTCAACCTTGGCCGCCTTGCCGGCACCAGTTGAGCCGGTTGCGTCCGAGGCCGCCGGCTCCAACGATGCGGTCATCATGATGATAATCGATGAGCCGGCCCCGGGGGCTAGTGAGCCGGTCCCGGGGCTGATCATCCAGGCCTGGGGGCTCCCGAGCCGGCCCCCATCTCGTCTCCCTCGTGGGCCCAGCCTATCTTGGCATTCCCACTACGTGGCAAGCTCCCCTCGGATGAGGTCATGGCGAGGCAAATCCAGCGTCGGGCCACGGCATATAGCATCATCAACAATGAGCTCGTCCATCGCAGCACCACCGGCGTCTTCCAGCGGTGCGTCGAGCCAGAAAAAGGTCTGGAAATCCTCCTCGACATTCACCAGGGCGAGTGCGGGCACCACGCCGGCTCCAGGACCCTGGTGGCCAAGGCCTTCCGCCATGGCTTCTACTGGCCCACTGCTCTCGAGGCGGCCAAGAAATTGGTCGACGAGTGCGAGGGATGCCAGTGCTTCAGCACCCAGAGCCACCTGCTAGCATCAGCCCTCCAGACCATCCCCCTCGCGTGGCCCTTCGCCATTTGGGGGTTGGACATGGTGGGGGCCTTCAAGACCGCAGGAGGCAGCATGACACATTTGCTGGTGGCTATCGACAAATTCACCAAGTGGATCGAAGCACGACCAATCAAGAAGCTGGACGGCCCCACGGCCGTCCGGTTCATCGATAACATCACAGTTCGCTACAGCATCCCCCATAGCATCATCACCGACAATGGCACGAACTTTGCCAAGGGCGCGCTCACACGTTTCTACTCCAAGAAAGGAATCCGGCTCGACCTGGCCTTCGTCGCTCATCCATAGTCAAACGGCCAGGTCGAGAGGGCAAACGGCCTCATCATGTCCGGCATCAAGCCCTAGCTTGTGACACCGCTGGTAAGGTCAGCCGGCTGCTGGGTCAAGGAGTTGTCGGATGTCCTTTGGAGTCTCAAGACCACCCCCAACTGATCAACCGACTACACGCCCTTCTTCCTTGTGTACAGGTCCGAGGCGATCATCCCCACTAACATCGAGTTCGACTCGCCTCGGGTCGCCCTATACACGGAGAAGGACGCAAAGGAGGCAAGAGAAGACAGCATCGACTTACTCGAAGAAGATCGCAAACTGGCCTTGAGCCGGACGGCAATCTATCAGCAAAAGCTCTCGCACTACCATAGCAAGCGGATCCGGCAACTCTCCTTTCGTGAAGGGGACCTGGTGCTCAGGCGGATCCAGCGGACAGCTGGACAACACAAGTTGTCCTCCCCATGGGAGGGCCTGTTCATCGTCAGCAAGGCATTGCACAACAATGTGTACTACCTAATAGACGCCCAGAAGCCGCAGAAGCGCAAAAGAGATGCCTTCGGCGAGGAGACCGAGTGCCCATGGAACGTGGCGCTCCTCCGTCTGTTTTACTACTGAAAATACTAGTGTATGTATGTATCCCTCCCCTTTTGGGCTTATGAATGCAATGCGTGCCCCAGGTCGGCTCATGGGGCATGCCCTTTTTTCGTTTCCCTCAAAGGTCTCCTCACTTACCGGCTCCCTGACCCGGCTCCCGGGTCCAAGGGCTCGCCGGCTTGTCCTAGGTCGCCTCTCCCAAAATTGACCAAGTAGTGTGAGCCGAGCAAGCCCTCCCACCCCTCCCAGCTACAGGTCCGGCTCCTGATTGCTCGGCTGATGGGGCCTCGGGGCAGTAAAGCTTAGCTCACACGAAAGATCGATCACAATGGAGATACCGGCTAGGTCCAGCTGGATCACCGCCTCGCCTCTACCACTCTACTTATCCTAAAAAGCTCTCGCGGTTCCTATGTTCAGAACCGGATCCCTCGAGGCGGACGCCCTGACCCAGCTACAAACCGGCTCCCGGCTGTCGGGCTAGCGGGGCCGAAACCAAAGGGGAAAAGGGGCGGAATAGAAGGGACCAAAAGGGAAAAAGAGGGTAAGGATGAGCAACCACGCGCAATAAGGCAAACACATCAAATATTCACAATACGAATTTTAAAGAAAAAAGAGGCCCACGGCCATCACGGTTCATTACATTACACCCCTAGTGGGTGGACTTAAAGCCTAACATGCAGGAGAAAGAAAAAAGATAAGACGCCCAGGGGCTCAGGCCACCAGCGCGTCGCCAGCCGGCGTGCCTCTAGCTGGCGCATTGATGGGCGGCTCGACTTCTGTCCCGGAGGTGGTTGCGGCCTTCGGGTCGGCTTCCTTGGCCTTCGAGGCGGCCTCCACGGTCTCAACCATCTTGTCGCTGGAGTTGGTGCTCTCGTCGGCAACCTCCTCGTCCTCCGGACCTTGGGGGATGCCGAAGGAGTCTTCAGGCACCAGTTCGCCGTCCTTGCCAAGGGCCGGCAGGAGCTCATCCGGGTCAATGTATGACGCGAGCTCATTGGCCCGGTGGACAAGGGCCAGCTCATGGGCCTCCTGCTCCTTGGTCGGCTCGTCCCGCATAGTGGCCAGCCGGCCCAAATCCATGACGTGATGAACCGGAGCGCCGTCTACGCACCGGCTCGGCCCGCTAACACCTTC
Organism: Hordeum marinum; assembly: GCA_022496015.1. Classification (NCBI taxonomy): domain Eukaryota; kingdom Viridiplantae; phylum Streptophyta; class Magnoliopsida; order Poales; family Poaceae; genus Hordeum; species Hordeum marinum. Next base: position 221,958,671 of record CM039672.1, read on the forward strand.
TAGGCCTCGAGTCGGGCCACGGCCTGCTCCAGCCACAAGGCCACGCAGTTCGTCGGAGCTCGCCCACGGCCCGGCCACAAGGCAGCAATGATCTCCTTGTCAGCCATCTTCAGCCACTCCACGCTCCGCTCGAGGTGGATCAGCTGGTTCTCGATGGAGAGTCCAAGCTCCGCCACACTCCACGCGGCATCCTCCTCGATGGAACGCTCGTGCGCATAGAGGTACTCCCGGTGCTCCTTGACGACACGCTCGGCGCGGTGCTGAATTTCCAAGAAATGCCCTAAAGAAGACAGGGAAGAAGGGGAGAAAGGTAAATCAAGAACAAGAACCAGCAAAGAAAAAGGCAATCGGCTGGAAAAAGGAAAAGCAAACACTTATGTTCAATAGAGTCGTCCACCTCGATGGCAAAGTCGAGCGACAAGTCTTTCTCCGACGCGAACGCCGCCTACGCCTCGGCGAGGGAACCCTTAAGCTCCTCGAGCATCCTCTCGAGGCGGGTCACTTCGCCTTGGAGGGCAGCAGTTCGCGAGGCGGCGTCAGCCACCTCCTTGACGGCCGTCTCCTTGGCTGTCACCTCCCGAGCCACGTCGGCCTTGAGGCGGTCCTGGGCCGCCAGCCCGTCCACCAGCAGCACGGTCAGCCGGTCCTTCTCTTGCGTGCCTGCTTGGACGCTTTGCGCCAGCCGGTCCCGCTCGGAGACGGCCTCGGGCTTCTCCATCCGGAGGGCGGTCAGCTCATCTGCAAGACAAAGCAGACGTCATCCGGCCTTTCTACATCCGCTCTGGCTGTTAGGCAGCCGGCCCAGCTCCCGAGGGCTACGTGCCCCTCCCACAAAACTCGACATACCTTGCACCCGCGCCAGCTCCTCCTCTAGCCGGTAGAAGTCGTGCTTGCCGTGGTCGTGGATGGAGACTGCCTCCTCAAACAACTTCTGCCATTGGGAGTTCCTCTCCTGTCACACAGAGCCAGGGTCAAAAGACGCTCAAGGAGATCCGGCCCGGTTGCCCGTCAGCCGGTCAGCCGGCCCGCATCTTGGCGGCTACACCCAGTGGGTGTGCTCGTGCGCCCCCACAGGGTGGCGTCGGCCGCCTCTGCGAACCGGGCCAGCTCCTGGCGACACCGGTCCAGAACACTCCCTAACTCCCCGAACGAGGGGACCAGGCCTCCTGCTGGGGGAGCTGGAAGGGTTGGGACGCGCGCCACCGCCACCCACTACCGGAGCACTTCCTGCATGGTCCTCATGGTCCTCCGGGCCCAGCTGCCGTTGCCGCCCTTCCCCGAGCTCACCACGATGCCAGCCGCCGGGGGTGGGTTCATGAGAGCGAGGACCCGGGAGTCGCCCCGCGCCGGCCCCTCGCCCGGCACCGGCGCCTCCTCCTCCTCCCGTCACTCTGATGCGACGATCGTGACGGACGGCACCTCCGTCTCCATGGCTGCCACCTCCGGCGCCGTCTCTAACGTCGCCGGAGCCTCCGGCATGTCGACCCGGGCTGGCAAAGCCGCAGGTGGAGTCGCGTCCGGCACCTCCGGCCGGTTCGCCTTGGGGGCCGGCTCCATGGCCGCCACCCTTGTTTGGGCCGCCTTCTCCACAGACGGAGGCGCAAGAAGCTCCATAGCCGCCCCTCGAGGCTCGCTCGACGGGGGCCTCGACAGACGGATTGATTCCGCTGCCGAGTCCGACGCCCGCACGGGTTTGCGGACCTCCGCCGCCTCCTGTCGCTCGAAGTCCCGGAGTACAAGGCCCCGCCTCGCATCCCGGACTTTGAAGCTCGCAGCTACGCAAGCCTCCTCTTCTCCTCCCGCTGGGTGGCCGCATGCTCATGGGCCAGCCGGCTGGCAGCGTTCGTCAGGTCCACTGCCGACTCCCCTCCATGGAGCTTGATGGGGTCCCTGTGGTACGCAAGGGTTAATAACCCACCAGCTCATGACCCAGAAGGAAACGCATGCAAGAAAAAGGAAAACTTACCCGGTAACGATGGGCAAGGCCCGCTTGGCGCGTGTCGGCAGCTTCCGCGCGACCACCTTTACCCGCTTATGGACGGGTGGCGGGACCACCGGCTCCTCCCGAGCCAGGTTCTTCGCCTGGCTAGTGGCTCCGGCCGCCGGGGCTTGAGTCGTCCGCTCCTCTCTCCGCCCACGCCGGCCCTCCTGAGCTGAGCGGGGAGGCGCGTTCAGAATCATCACATCATCGTCATCATCATCGTCGTCATCTGTCCAGTCCCTAATCGTGGGAGCAATAGGGAACTCACCGGCTTCGCTAGGCTCCCCAGCCGCGCCGGACCCTCCGACTCCGCTGGGATCACCGGCTCGCAGGACTGCCAGCTCCTCGACCCTCCCGAGGAGTCAACCCCGTCTTCAGGCAGGCCTCCCCGCTCGTAGTCTTCGGAGTCAGAGTGGTCGCGCTCCGCCTCGAAGATTTGGGGGTGCGGGCCGTCTGACGTGTTCTGTCGCACCAACAGCTGCAGTCAGCACGGCGAAGTAAGGTCCATTGTCGGCTGCCGGCTGGAGAGAATCAAATGAAAAGAAGCCGTCTCATCAAAAATGTACCAGGGGACGGTTGATGCGGTCTTACGGATCCATGCTGAATGTCCACGACGCTGGCACCAGCTTGAACGTCGTGATGGCGTTCATCGGCGCTGCCACCTGAGCCGGCGTCAGGTCAACGGTCGTGAGCCGGCAAGGGTCCCGGTGGCCGGACATGTCGCAGATCCGGTGTGGCATCATTTGGAGAGGCAGCACCCGGCGTGAGATGAAGGTCACCACCAGATCGGATGCTACCAACCCCTTCGCACTCTTCAGCTGCGCGAGCCAGCCGAGCTCTGCCGGAGCCACCTCACACGGGGCGGCTCCCGGCCAGTTTGCCCCGGAGGACTGTGCATTGACAAACGTGGGCAGCCGGATGTAGTCTAGGTTTGGGTCGGCGTTCTTCACGTAGAAGAATGTCCGGTGCCACCCCTTGACCGATTCGATGAGAGAGAAGGGCAGGAAGCATGCGGTGCCGCGGCAGCACACCGCCGTGCCCCCGCAGGCACTACTCTTCAGCGCCTTGAGGTAGAAGAGGGCGTTGAAGAAGTCGAGAAAGGGGAGGAACCCTAGGTATCCCTCGTACAATGTCATGAAGCCGGCAAGGTAAAGGATCGCGTTCTGAAGGTCGAAGGTGTCCAGGAGCAACCGGAAGAAGTGGCTCACCGGGAGCCCGAAACCACGGGAGAAGTGCCGGAGGAAGATGACGTTCTCCCCTGGCTACGGCGCTGGCACCACCTTGTCGCCCGGCGCGCGGGCGATCACACGCTCAACCGGCGGCAGCATGCACCACGACGGAGGTCCACGATGGCCTGCTCGGTGACGACGGATCTGGCCCAGCTTCCTCCGCGCCTGTCGGTCATTGCGATGAAAGGGCGGCGTATGGGCGCGCTTGCGAGCTCGGGAGCGGTGTTGCGCGAGGGGGCGAGGAAGGCAAGGAGAAAGGAAGCAAAGAGGCAAAGAGGGTGCGGGTATCTCCGCCCCTGCCCTTCCTCCCCTTTTAAATGGGGAGGCCATGCCTGGGGGACATGGGGATTAACTGCGCCCACTACCCCGGAAACACCATGCACGAGTGGGCGGCTCGTGCCATAATGGCCGCTTCAGGGTGCAAAGGATCCTGGCCTGCGCCCTGAGGCCTACTAGGCTATGCCCGAGGCCTAGCGGGCTAGGCCCAAGGCAACGTCCCATCTGCCCGCATGCGCAGGGCCCGTGACATCATTACCCTTCATGTGGCACGCGGCGGGCCAGCCCGGGTCCCGGGGCGATGTGCCAGAACCCGAGCCGTCGGGTCCAACTACCGACCCGGCTGGCTTTTCGGCTTCGCACCGGAGGCGAGCACCGCTAGGGGGAAGCCATCGGCTCCCCTCCGTCTGCCAGACGTGGGCCCCCACCGGCTTCGGGGACTACTGACGGGGTTATTACCGCTGGGTAGGCCAAAGCAATGGGGTTCCCCTCCCCGCTTTGAAGAAAAAGTATGTGGCCGGCTGTCCACGACTGGTTGGGGCGCGGCCGGCTGTAGCGATCGCCGGCTGGCCCACGGACGGCTGGTCAAGGAGCCGGCTCGACCCCCGGCCGGTTGGGCGTGGCCGGCTGCCTCCAGGCCACCTCCTCTGTTGACCCCGAGGCGGACATGCAACGTCACGTCCCTCTGCGCACAAGTACGGCGACATGACGTGACCGCCACGATGGGTGACACTATAGCCACAGTGGCCGTTGACGTGTGGGTGCGCATGGCTACAGTCCGGCCGTCTAGGCCGCTGACCTTGGCGAGCGCGGTCGGGCGGGGAAACAGTGTCAGCACGCCCTTGCCCACTCGATTACCTACCCTGGCGTGGCTACAGTGCAGCCGGCCGTACCGAAGACTTCGGCCGGCTGGCACTAGGCGACGCCTCCTGGGCGACCCGTGCCACGGCAGGTGGGCGAGGGCCAATCGCAGAGCTGGCTGGCGGGCCCGAGCGGGAGACAAGACCACCCAGCTAGTGGACCCTACCGACGATGAGACGGCTCGAAGGGCGGGACCCCCTGGTCAGCCGGAGAGGCTGCCAGCCGGGTCCCCCCACCTTTGTACCTTAGGAATATTGTAAGCCGGGGGGTTGGCCTATAACCCCCCCCCCCGAGCCCCCCATGCAACGGGGTCAGACTACTCTCACGCACACACTCACGGGACACTTCCCTCATGCTCACACTTGATAGTGTAGGAAGGCGAACCGACTGCTCCCTCTTCCTCCTCTAGACTCAGCTCCACGAGCAACCCTGTAAACACACCCATCCATCAACCTAGACCAAGCAGGACTAGGGGTATTATCTCCCATGGAGGGCCCTGAACCTAGGTACATCATGTGTGATCGCCGCTTGTACCTAATCTTGCACCCGAAGCCCGTCGGCGTCCTCCAGCCCCAACTACCTGCGATAAGCCTACCCATGGCATCTGTCGTGAGAAAACGACGACAATTAGGGTGCTCAAATTGGGAAGATCTTTGCAAGGCATATGGATTCCAGGAGGATATGTAAATAACCTTCGATCTTCGTCCTGAAGATCATATTGAAGGAAACATTGACATTTGGGTGGATGTCGATATGCTTCTTGTTTTACCTTCATGTGAGTTTGTCAACCATCCATATTTGTCAAGTAATTTGCATTCTATATTTAAAATTAGTTGGTGTTCATCCATACCAAATTTGCTAATTTATAATTTATAGCTCATTTTGTTTCTTCGAGTGAAACACAAAACATAATTGACACGACACACTACACTTATGGATCTAATCTAACTAGGGAGGAGAAGGATGATCTTATCAACTTTGTTATTGGTGTCCTAGTTGGTAGGGAGATATTCCCGTATAATTTGGGAACGGGCCCAAATTATACATTGTACAGGACACTAGTGCATAGGTTGAGTGCGGATGACATTTGCCGAAATATCTTGGTAAGAGTTGCTAATAAAGTGCACTATTATTGTGTAAATGGTATTGATTACATTGCTAACTAGGCTACTATTATGTTCTTCAACAGAAACTGCCAAATGAAGTTGTGCCTCCGTTGATGCAACCCAAAGGTAATATGAAAATTAAAAGCCCTATGAGCCCCAAGTTCTCTTTTGTATAATCGACTGAGTGCAAACCACCAAGACGGCTCCAAATTGAAGCATGGGGACAAATAAAGAAGGATCACAAGCCAGAAGTTGGAGACCGTTGGATCTCTTTGCTTCATCATGGAGACATTGGTGTTATTTTGTTTTATGTCATTTTACCTAGGACGGAGGACTAGGTCCTATGAGAGAAAAGCTCAGTTAAATTGCATGATCAATTAGGATGATTACTATTATGATGTTTTATTCTAATTCCACATGATCACTTGCATCCATGCACTTTAATCTAAATGTAGTTTTTGGAACAATAATTATTGATGTTGTCATATGATGAAACTACTATATAGAGCATGGACAAATACGTAGAGGGGAATGTAATCTTAGAAAGCAGGAATATTAGCAGTAGAGTTGGTCTGCATCTAGCGGCAGCACTGGTTTACCAGTAGCGTTGTTTCTCTTCTAGCGCTACTGATAGCCCTACTTACCAGTAGCGCTGGTTATCATCCAGCGCTACTGCTACAACTTAGCTGTAGCGCCTTAGTAGTAACACGGCCACCAACGCTGCTACTAAGGGTAATTCCAGCGCTACTACTAAGCTTTCTCCTAGTAGTGTATCCCAGCGATCAATCCCTATGGACCTGAAGCACGTTCAAAAATTGGCATGCTGCATGGCGACTTTAAGCCGCTTTATCTCCCACCTTGGTCAAAACGCACTACCACTCTACAAGCTCCTCAAGCGGACCAAAAACTTCGAGCGGACCGATGAGGCAGCGGGAGCATTGGAAGAAATCAAAACACTACTAGCCAACAATCCTATACTAGCAGAACCCGGCATGGGTGAACCATTGATGATGTACATCTCAGCCACCAACCAATTTGTTAGTGCTGCTCTCGTTGTTGATCCAGAGGCTGAGGGTCACAAGTTCCGTGTGCAGAAGCCAGTATACTATGTATCGGAAGTGCTCACCCCATGAAAATCAAGGTATCTGCATTACCAGAAGATAGCCTACACAATTTTCATGGCTTCTCGAAAGTTGCGGCACTACTTTCAAGAGTGTTCAGTCATGGCGGCATCCCAGTGTAATCATCACTACCAGGGGTTCGATTGTCACAAGTACCATTGAACGATATAATCAATAACAGGGATGCCACTGGCTACATACCCACATGGACAATCGAACCCCTTCCTTTTGAAATCACTTACAAACCACGTCGGGCTATTAAATCTCACGTGTTGGCTGATTTTCTCGCCGAATGGATGGAGGCCGAACTCCCCAAGTAGTATAGTACATACTCCCACCAGACGATGTAAGTTGACGGATCCAAAACGCTCGCCGGACTGGGGGGCTGGAGTTATACTCACATCCCCAACATGTGACAACATCCAGTACGTCTTGCATATTATGTACACTGACTCCAACAATGCGGACGAATACGAGGCCCTTTTCCATGGGCTTCAGATGGCAGCATCAAACGATGTACAATGACTTGAGGTAAGGGAAGACTCTAACCTTGCCATCTCTCAAATCAACGGCGAATTGGACGCCAAAAACCCGAAGATGGCAACATATAGAAATGTCATCCTCAAGACATACGCACGGTTCGAAGGACTAGAATTCCACCATGTGTTTAGAGACAACAATCAGGTCGCCGACGTCCTCGCCCTCGTGGGTGCCAAATGCGACCCTGTCCCGACAATACCTTCCTGGAACGGCTTTTCAAGCCATCCGTGGTATGAGAGGATGAGGATAAGGATGCTGGAGTCAATGGACCAAAACAGATCATCTCTCCCGTCATCAAACCAGACGATCAAATCTTCGGCGATTCGATGCCCGAAGAAACACCTTCATCTCATGAGGTCATGGTAGCAATTGTGCCACGCACCGAACCGTTCCTCACTTATCTACTCTGCCAGGAACTCCCCGAAGACCAGACTGAGGTAGGACACATAATGCGGCGCTCGAAGGCCTAAAAGGTAAATGAGGGAGAGCTATACAATAAAAGCACCATGGAGTCCTCCAACAATGCATATCTGAAGAAGAAGGGAAGCAGATCTTGGCAGAGATACATGCAGACATGGGCAGTGACCATGCAGCTGCTCGGGCCCTAGTCATCAAGGCTTTTCGAGCCCGATTCTTCTTGCCAACTGCTTGCGATGACACCCACACACTCTTTCAACAATGTGTTAGTTGTCAACTCTTTGCAAATCAAAGTCACATGCCCCCAATGCCTCTTTGGACAATTCCAATTACTTGGCATTTCACAGTCTGGGGGCTGGACATGGTCAGCCATTCAAAGGGGGAACCAAGAAAAAGAAATATCTCTTGGTTATGGTTGACAAATTCACCAAGTGGATTGAGGCAAAGCCAATAACATCAGCTATGTCCGGACGGGTTATCGAGTTTATATGTGGTGTGGTCCATCGTTACGGTGTCCCCCCATAGTATAATAACGGACAATGGATCCCAATTCACAGCCTAGGAGGTAAAAGACTGGTGCACTAACATGGGCATCAAGCTTGATTACACCTTAGTATATCACCCACAGACCAATGGACAGGTCGAACAGGCTAATGGGCTCATCATGAGCGGTATTAAACCCCGCCTGGTACGTTCTCTAAAAGAATTTGACTGCCATTGGGTAGAGGAGCTCGACTCCGTATTATGGGACTTGCGCACAACCCCGAACTAGTCAATGGGATACACATCATTCTTTATGGTGTATGGGGCAGAAGCAGTCCTCCCCTGCGGTCTTATCCATGACGCACCTAGAGTGCGCATGTACGAAGAAAAGGAGGCTGAGTTAGATCGGCAGGATGACCTAAACGCCTTGGAAGGGGGAACGCGACATAGCTCAGGCCCGTTCTACATTTTATCAGCAGTAAGCCCGACGCTACAAGAGCAGGGAAGTTCAGGCGAAGGCCTATAATGTGGGCGAACTCGTTCTCTGCTTCCTGGAGAAGCAGAAGCATAAAGTTATGCCTAAATGGGAGGGTCCTTTCATAATTGATGAGCTGCTTGCAGGAGGAACAATCGCCTCGAACCAAACCCATGGAACGCAGCTCATCTTCGGCGCTTCTACGGCTAGATCAGTGTCATCACCCTCACGAGTCCTTTTTCTTCTTTGTTTTCCATTTTTCTTTCGTTGCCCTTTTCGGGAATGGCTAGCATTCCTCAGGACGTGTTCTGCTAAACTATGCTACGTTAAGACCTTTTTGGTACCCATCTTCAAATGTATTACCCGGTCTCACCTGCGGGCTTCTTGACGAAGTCGATCAATAAACTCGTGCATCTATTCGTTTTTATCGTGTTTGCACCCTTCCAGTATCATTTTAAGCCATTATATGCATTAGTTTGACTTCAGAATTGTCCAAGCTAGGTTGCCTTGCTCCTATGCTTACCATGTACGTTCCTGATTGTTCGACTAGGGGGTAAAGGGCGTACCTCTGTGATTGTTGCGACCGGGTAACCTGGGTACATACCTCAGATGGGTAAAGCCGAAATCTAGCATTCTTAAGAATATAATTGCTCAGCCATGAGGGAAGTGAAAATAAATGGTGATCGTCACCAAAACCTAGGGTCATTTATTCCCAAAGTAACCAGCACCCGCATACTGCAGGTATTCGGTTATAACGTATACGCTCAACGTAGCAACCCAAAGAAAGGAAGCCATGGAGGAACTAGTTTCTTCGGAAGATGTTTCTTACGTTAAGTAGTAATATAACATAACCACCCATACACGTTCTGTCTGCTCGCACCGTATGGCCGGATTGTCTGGTTCCTCATAGTGATTCCCTATTAAGTCAGGACACTCAGTATGGAATAGTCCTCGGTCGCTCGGGAGGTGGAAGCCGATGGCCAGTTTGGACAGTATTTAAAATATGGATGGAGTTTTGATGTAAAGTACATAGTTACATAGAATCAAACACAAGGCTACTTGTCAAGATTATCTATAATGGTGTCATGGGCACAGTCTTCCTTGGAGATGTGAGCGGCTGGCATCATTTTGTCATATACCAAATGAAGCGGCACCTCTTGACCATCCGACCCTACTGGACCAACCCGAGCCAAATGCTCGAGGTCAAGTTTGGTAAAGTGGGTTGTCACTATGGCCCATGCCTCCCACGATCCCTCTTGGCAAGCCAATGTCTTCCATAGCTCGAATCAACGCGGAGCTCCTTTGAATCAATCCGCTAACTCGACCATTTCTTATGGATGCGTCTCGGTCAACCACAACGCATTGATCAAGTTTTTCATGGCCCTCCAAGCCTGCTCGTGCATGATGGACATTTCCTTGAGCAGGTTTCCTGAAACGAGCTGATCTCGTCCTTAGGATGCCCGGTCAAGAGGACTGACAAAGAGACGTGGAATGTTCCTTATATTAGCACACTACACACACCATAGGGAAATTAAAATTAAATTTTCACTTACCGAGCGTTCCATCTAGAAATCTTTGGTTCTCCGTATGGGTTTGTGCCAGTTGAGTCTTTAAACTCTCAATTTCTTCAGCCTGCTGCCGTTTGCCTCTTTGAGCGTGTTCTTTTCTACGGGACAACGTCTTAGTACTCGGCTGCCAGCCTCGTGCTGCGAATCATTATACCTCTGAGCTTCCCTGGCCTCCTCAAGGTCTCTCTGCAGCTGACCTATGGACTCGGCTACTATAAGGCAATCTTTCATTAGAAAAGATGCCAAAAGCACTCCTACATGATAAGACTTTTTACAAGATGTGTCCCTCCTTGGTGAACTTCTTGACATCTTCTAGCTCGGCCTTTACTACCGCTAGTTTAGTTTGGTTCAACTCCAGGTCTTCGAACAACTTTTGGTTTTGTTCCCTTGAGGCATGTATCATGGTACGACATTGTTCGAACCATTAACTCAACCATCTTGACTAACTTAAGGGTCAGGGGCTACTGAGTTAGGGTATATGTTCGATTGTTAAAACCGATTACTCACCTGCAGGTTGACCGGCAAAAGATTGACAACACCCTCAAGACTAGTTCGGGCTTCTCCCAGGTATGCGTCCACCAAATTAAGAGCGTCCAACTCTTGTTCGAAAAATGCGAGGTGGCGCACAGATTTGTTCCTCCGTCGGCGAATCGTAACACATTCAAATTCAGAATTAATAAACGAGACCACCTCGAAAAGAGGGCCTACTTCGGGTACCTATGCACTAATACCGGCCTTTGTCGGTGACCTAGGATCGGGGCAGCCATCAGGAAAACCTTGGATGTTTTGGGGCAAAGACGGTTGTACCCGTCTCTTAGAAAGGACGACAACGGTAGTAAGCGCTCTTTGTGGAAATAACAAAAGCCGACCTATTGGTTCAAGCTCCACCATCATTCGGTGCGGGAATCGATGGCGCCGCCCTTGCCGACGTTCGACGCGTGGTGCGATAGCCCTTGGGAATAGAGTTCAACACACTCGGAATGGCGCAAGATGAACGCACCTTTTGGGAAGAAGTATTCTTATTTCTTAGCATGGAGGAATGTAGGGACCCAGGGTGGTCGGCCACAAGGGCCACCAAACAGCGATCAAGACTCTCCTGGTAAAAGATCCCGTCCTCAAAACTAAGCACTCTCTCCGGATCATCGTCACAAGAATAATTCTCTGGTTGAGGAGGGGGACAAATGACTATCTCGATCCAGCACCTCCATTCCTGTTCGGGAGATTGAGGGTTTCAGTCAGCAAAATAGGTATGATAGTTGAACTATGGAAATATAGATGGACTTACCCATTCGATGGTGTTAGAATCGGGGCTCTGGGGACCGAAAGAGGTTCGAATTCTGGGGTGCGCTGGTTCCCTCACCCTACTCTACGTCGCAACCACACAGAGATGCTCCGGCATGCTTGAGCAGTTTACCCCTGGTCGGGCCACCTCGCGTGTAAAACCCTACTCCTGCTTGTCTGGATTGCTTGAGGGTCAAAGGGAGTACAACGGTGGGTTATGGCTAACTCGGGGTCGATCCCCTCTACGGAGGCAACCTACCCTATCTTATAATGGACGCGGTCCTCTTCCCCTGAAAACACAAGGCGGAAAGGTTCGCCACAATGGCCAGTTGTAAGGGGGACATGACTGCAGCTTATCCTAGCAAAAGTAGTCTTCGCCAACAAAAGCCTCCTGCAATGACGAGCTGGTGGGATAGGGGACGACCTCCATCCCGGCGAGCCCCCGGCCTTGGTCCTCTTGCACCAAATGGGAAAGCATTGGGAGTTTCTTTGGGAATCATGGACCTAGCCCTGCTTTATTAGCACAAAATAGGAAAGCCTCCGCTGTGACGCCCCCAATTTTGACCGTACGCTAAACATACACGCAATTCATAGACCAAGATTAGGGACTCACTGATCGATATCACAACACAACACTAGACACAAATTAAAGTCATACGGCTTCATATTACAAGACAGGGGCCTTGAGGGCTCGAATACAAAGCTCAACAAGCACGAGTCATCGGAAGCAAATAGTATTTGAGTACACACATAAGTTAAACAAGTTTTGCCTTAAGAAGGCTAGCACAAACATAACAATGGATCGACCAAGGCGAGGCCTCCTGCTTGGGAACCTCCTAACCTACTGCTGGTTGGGGGCCGCCTCCACGTAGTAGTAGGCTCCGTCGGGGTAGTAGTAGTCGTCTCCGGCGTACTCCATCTTAAGGGCTCCGTCGTGTGAACGCAGCAATCGTATCGAGTGGGAAAGAGAAGGCAAAGCAACAATGAGTACTCATCAAAAGTACTCGCAAGATTGACATTAGAACTATGCTAAGTATGCATCAGTATCAAGGAATGGGGTTATATTTGGGCTCACTACAGAAAGCAAGAATAGGGGGAAGGCCTAGTCCTATCGAATACTAGCATCTTGCAGCATTAGAAGAGAGTAGACTGGTATCTCATATATAGTCATATTATTATAGCAATTTTTATTAAGCCACCATGCCCAGAGATTCTTCCTCGACTCCCTGCGAGGAAGCAATCCCGAAGCCAACCTTCATTTCAAACTAAAGTGACAATTATAGTTGTAGAAGGTCAGAGTACAACTCCAAGTCGTCCTGTTACCATGGACAAGACTATTCGAATAGATGAATTCATCCCTACAGGGTTGCACCACATTCCCCAACATGATTGATACCTCTGGCCGGACACACTTTCATGGGTCATGCCTGGCCTCGGGACATCAACATGTTGTAGCCCTACCTAGTCTCAACGAAGAGGCCAGCCCGCCGGTCTAAATCCTAAGCATGCAGGGGTCATGGGCCAATCGCACTTTGCACTCCTCCATGAAGCAAAGGTTGTCGAGGTCAGTCCTAGCACCCCTTATAACAAGCGCAGTGTCATTGCGGACCACTCGGGCACGCGCGCCGCTCCATTGCTGATGTCCGAAGAGCTTCGACTGATACAACGACGCTGAGTACCCATAACTTCTCCCACGTGAATGTTAGTGAGTAATAAGTCAGACGACCAACTCAGATCAAACACCCAACCCATTAGCATTTTATTAATGCGGGGCAAGCGCGACCCATTAGGTGCGGTCCCATCGCCCCATCTCGAGGATGTGTGGCAAGGGCCTCTCCTGCTCGTCCACACCTCAACAACATCAAACCGTGGGTACCCCTCAGGGCCGACCCATCACCAACATGTTTCTGTAACCAGGTCATAGTAACTGTGTGTATTTAACATCAAGATGGAACCTAAGGAATCACCCTCAAAGGGCCCCGCTTGATGAAACCGTCAAGCTAGACTTAAAGGAATCACCCTCGAGGGTCCCACACTTGAGGGGTTGCACAACCGAGTCATCGTTGGGAGTGCTGAAGGGGGAATCACCCTCGATAACCACAAACCGACTAGCAGCACCATAGAGTTAGCATCATGAGTACTTCATGAGGTGTCACCCTCGGTACTCGATAGTAGCTCTGTAGAGTTGTACAACTAAGGGGTGTGCGGTGATGTGAGGAGCCTGGCTTGTCATTTGGTTAACCGAGACTTCGAGTCGTCGATGAAGAAGCAGGGGTAACTAGGACTAATGGGGGTCACAGGGGATTCATTGATCAACCTATACTAAGCAGTTGATATAATTGCAGGTATAATAGCATTTTATCAAAAACAAGCTATGCATCAGAAATAGCAGCTAGCTAATACAGTAGCAAAATCTAATGCAAGAATGAGAGGGAAAGAAATGGGCGATATTGGAACGCTCAAGGGGGGTTCCTTGCCTTGCTCCTCTGCTGCAAAGGCCTGATCATCAGTCGCATAGTCGTACCCGGCAACAGCGTCGGTATCGGGGTCTACCAGTAAGAAGAGGGGGAGAAACAAGAAATATAAAGCAGACAGATGCAACACGATACATGACATGGCAATATGCAGAGCTAGGCATGCACTAACGCAGTATTACACATCATGGACGGATCAGAAGAGTACATGATGATATTTCCCGAGTCTCTGGCTTTTACCGAACAGATGAATTCGATGGAAAAGTTGCATGTTCGCTATGATATGAGCATGTGACAAACGAACGGACTGTGTATTCGAATTCGTAGGATTTTTCTCATCAACTTTCATGTACAAAAAAATTTCATCCGAGTTATGGATTATTTTATATTAATTTTAAAGTTTTATTAAAATTTAGAAATTAAAACAGATTAATTTTAATTCAATAAATAGAATTATGACATCAGCATGATGACATGCTGATGTGAGCAGTCAACTGTGGGTTGACCTGGTCAAACTGGCTGGTAGGCCCCACCTATCATTGACAAAGGATTAATTAAGTTTAAAATTAATTAAAACAAATTAATTATGGGTGTGGGACCCACCTTCATTTGGGTAATTTAATTAATCAACAGATCAATCAATAGTTCAGTTAAACAGATTACTTAGTCCTAATGTGGGCTGGGCCCACATGTCATTCACATTAATTAACATGGATAAATTAATCTAATTAACCCAACTTAAGCTAATTAACTAAATGCTTAATTAAAATAATTAATTAATTAACTAAGCACTCTCTCCGGATCATCGTCACAAGAATAATTCTCTGGTTGAGGAGGGGGACAGCTGACTATCTCGATCCAGCACCTCCATTCCTGTTCGGGAGATTGAGGGTTTCGGTCAGCAAAATAGGTATGATAGTTGAACTATGGAAATATAGATGGACTTACCCATTCGATGGTGTCGGAATCGGGGCTCTAGGGACCGAAAGAGGTTCGAATTATGGGGTGCGCTGGTTCCCTCACCCTACTCTACGTCGCAACCTCACAGAGATGCTCCGGCATGCTTGAGCAGTTTACCCCTGGTCGGGCCACCTCGCGGTGTAAAACCCTACTCCTTCTTGTCTATGAGGGAACCAGCGCACCCCAGAATTCGAACCTCTCGCGGTGTAAAACTAATGTGGGCTGGGCCCACATGTCATTCGAAGTGGGAGGGGGTTAATGGGTGGTTAACCCACTAACCAGATCAGGCTAGGGGGTAGGCCGAGGCCTCTCGGCCAGCAGCGGTAGCCCACCGCGGCGGCATGCCGGCGAGGAGCTACAAGTGGTGGTAGCACGGGCAACGGCATGGGGTCGCTGGCGTGGCGGCCGCGGGCGCGGACAGCGGTGGCAACAATGAGCGAGCGTGGGCGGGGCGGCGAGCACGCGACGACGGCAGGCGTGGCCAGGGTACGACGAGCGCGCGCATGGACAAGGCCGCGCGAGGGAGCGGCCAGCTTGCGCGGTGGAGCAACGCGGGGTGAGGGGAGGGGTGCGGCGATGGGGGCCGGAGCAGGGCTGCGGTGGTCGCGCGTGCATGGCGGCGCGGGGTCGACGGTCACGGTGATCCGAGCGAGCGAGCCATGGTGGTTCATGGCAGCATCGAGGCAAAGGGAGGGAGAGAGGCGAAGGAGGAGCCCCGGTGGGCTCACCGGCATTGTAGGGAGGCGGGGGTGGTGAGGCTCATAAGAGCCGGCGAGGAGGACGGCGGGGACGTCCGGCGGAGACAAGGACGACGTGGTGGACGGCAGAGGGCGTCTGGCGGCGCTGGTGGGGCGTCAGCGCGGCACGAGGCGGCGGCGAGGTTCACCGGCGATGGTGGGGAGGCGCGGGGGCGGCCTCTGCCCCGATCCGATCTGGATCGAGAGGAGAGGGGTGGGAGGAGAAGTGGGGGTCGTGGGGGTGGGGTTGTCGGTGGGGGGTTAGGTAGGAGGGGCGGCAAGGGCGGTTGGTCTAGTCGGGCTGGCCCAGTGGAGGGGGGGCTTTAGCCTTTTTCTTTTAGTTTTATTTTTGTTTTCCTTTTTCTATTTTTGTTTTTTGTTTTATTTTAGTTTCTATTTATTTCTTTTTAACCATATTTCTTCACAGCAAAAATGTGAGACATGTCCCAATAAATACATTGCAATATTCTGTATGGCCACAACAAGTTTGAGGATTTTTGTATTATGTTAGAAATATCCATATGAATTTAAGAGCACTTTTAAATGCAAATTGGTGTTGTTATTGAAGTTGGGGTCCACACCATAGTTTTGGTGATGTTATTTTCCTTAACACCAATTGTTTTGTGTTTTATCACAAGTGTTCAACAATTTTATCTTACTGTTTGTGCACTTATTTTATCACAATAAAATGCAAGTGGCTTTTGAAGTGGAATTTGAATGGTATATGAATTTCGACTTGATCATATCCAGATTAGCAAAAATGGATTAGCATAATCCTCAGATTATTGTAGCTTGATTACAAGGATTACCATAGCTGCAAATCCAGGGCGTCACAACTCTCCCATACTAAAAAGAATTCTCGTCCCGAGAATTAAGAAGTAGAAGGAAAGAGCCGGGGGTATCCTCCACGAAGATGATCTTCGCATTCCAAGTGGCTTCATCTTTAGAATGATTTGCCCACTTTACTTTGAAGAACTTGGTAACCTTCAGACGAGTCCGTCGTTCAGTTTCATCGAGAATGCGGACCGGTTGCTCTTTGTAAGAAAGGTCGTGTTGCAGTTCAAGCATATCATGATAACCTGCTCAGATAGAATCCTTGAAGCAGCGATGAAGCTGTGACACATGGGACACATCGTGAACGTGAGAAAGGTTTGGCGGTAGTTCCATTTGATATGCCACCTTACCATGCCTTTTGAGAATAGTGAAGGTACCAATATATCGAGGAGCTAGCTTGCCCTTGATCCCAAAGCGATGTGCACCGCTCATTGGCGTGACTCGAAGATAAGCCTTTTAGCCAGGTTGATAGACCATATCCTTGGGATGACAGTCATACTGACTCTTCTGACGAGACGAAACGGCCTTTAGATTCGCATGAATAATTCGGACTTGATCTTTGGCATGTTGGATAATATCCAGACTGATAAGTGTACGTTCCCCAGTTTCTGACCAATTCAGAGGAGTCCGACACTTACGTCCATATAACACTTCGAAGGGGACCATCTTCAGACTAGCTTGATAGCTATTGTTGTAGGAGAACTCAGCATACGGGAGAGATTCCTCCCATTTCTTGCCGAAAGAAATGACAGAAGCTCAAAGCATGTCTTTGAGAATCTGGTTGACTCGTTCAACTTGTCCCTAGGATTGAGGGTGAAAAGCAGTGTTGAATGACAAATGAGTTCCCATAGATTCCTGGAAACTTGCCCAGAATCTTGAAGTGAATAAGCTACCATGGTCTGAACTAATCACTAGCAGAATACCATGGAGTGAAACAACTCTAGACATGTAAAGATCTGCTAGGTGACTAGCAGTAATAGTTTCTTTGACAACCAGAAAATGTGCAACGTTGGACAACCGATCAATGACGACAAGAATAGCATCATTACCCTTATGTGATCTAGGAAAACCCATAACGAATTCCATTTCAACATGATCCCTTTTCCATTCAGGAATAGAAATAGGTTGTAGAGTTCCAGCAGGCTGTTGATGTTCTGCTTTGATCCGACGGCAAATGTCACATTCTGAAACATAGCGTGCAATGTCTTGTTTCATGTTTGGCCACCAGAACCTTTGAAAGATGTCTTGCAACATCTTGGTACTACCCGGATGATTAGATAGAGGTGTATGATGACCTTTCTTCACCACTTTCCTAGTTACATTCAGGTTTTCCTCCTTTGTGGGAACGAATAAGCGACCCTTGAAGTACACGGCACCATCATCAGCCACGATGAAGAATTAGGGTTTACCTTCCGCCAGATAGCGCTTAATCTTTTCGACTTCACTGCAATAGCATTGCATAGTTTTGATGATGCCTACAAGATCTGGTTCAACAACCAAGTTACTCAAAGAACCGTGGTTAACAACACGAAGGTTCATCTTGCGAAATTCTGGTGCAGGGGGGTGAGATAACCCTGAGGAACAATATGGAGGTTCAACTTGCGGAATTCCTTTGAAGAAGGGGGTGAACCTTGTGGACTTAAAGGTGGTTGCAGTATGACTTGCGGCTCAAAGCATCAGCCATTACATTAGCCTTTCCAGGTGTATAAGAAATTCCCATGTTGTAATCTGCTATGCACTCCATCCATTTCTGTTGACGGAGATTCAAATCTGGCTATGTAAACAAGTACTTCAGACTTTGATGATCAGTGTAGATCTCACAACGATTACCAACAAGGTAATGTCGCCACTCTTTTAGTGCATGAATTACTACAGCAAGTTCAAGGTCATGAACTGGGTAGTTCTCTTCATGAGGACGCAATTCACAAGAAGCATAAGCAACCACTCCGCGTTTTTGCATCAGGACAAAACCCATTCCTTGACATGAAGCATCACAATAGATGACGAAGTCCTTCTGAGTATCCGGAGGAGCAAGCACTGGAGCATACGTTAGTTTGTATTTAGGTGCCTGAAAGCTCTCCTGACATTTTTGTGTCCACTCATATTTAACACCTTTGTGAAGCATATTGGTTAAGGGATTTGCAATCTTGGAGAGTTCTCGACGAATCGATGGCAATAGCTGGCGAGTCCAGGAAAACTTCTGACTTGCTTGACATTCTTCGGGGGAGTCCAGTCAAGAATAGCCTAAACTCATTCAGGGTTGACCGCAATACCATCCTTGGAAATCACATGACCAAGGTATGTCACTTCGGGCATCCATAACTGACACTTGGAATACTTGACATATAGCTGATGTTCCCGAAGTCTTTCCGGTACAAGACGAAGATGTTCGCATGCCCTTCTTTATTCTTTTAAAATGCCAGAATATCATCCAGATAAACCACAACGAATTTGTCGAGGTATTCCATGAACATATAATTCATTAAACGAGAGAAGGTTTCTGGAGCATTGGTTAAACCGAAGGACATGACGCTATACTCATATGAACCATAGCGAGTAACAAATGTGATCTTCGGAATATCCTCTTCACGAACACGGATCTGATGGTAACCCAACCTCAAGTCGAGCATAGATAAAAATGAGGAACCAGCAAGTTGATCATACAAATCATTGATCTGGGGAAGTGGATATTTGTTCTGAATTGTAGCTTGGTTGATGGGTCGATAATCCTTGACCAGATAGTTTGTCCCATCCTCTTCTTAACAAAGAGAGAAGGTGCTTCCCTAGCAAAGGAACTTGGACGAATGAAACCCAGCCGAAGCAAATTGTCAATTTCTTGCTTAAGTTCAAGGAGTTCATGTGGTGGCATCTTATACGGACGCTTGGCTATAGGAGCGGTACCAGGTACCAAGTTGATGACAAACTTGGCAACTCTTACAGGGGGGTCCTTGGAAGTTCTTTCAGAAAGACATCTTGAAAATCATGGCCACTGGGATGTTTTCAATACCCTCAAGAGGTGATGTGTTTAATTACTTCAGGTCATTTAGCCAGGCTTCGGCATCTAACAGCTTGGAATGACATGATCGAGTACAATTCATAATCAAAGAAGATTACCAAGAGTTGTTGAATCGTAATGCATACTCGATTCATATATCAGTGTCCTTAATTGTCCAACAACTCAGTACATGGGGAAGCTGGAGTCAGTGAAATATCATAGTTGATGAGGAGCTCATAAGAAGTTATAAAGCTCTGTGATATTTATCAAGATACCAGGGATAATACACGGAGGTAGATCATAATAGAGGTTAGACTAGTGTATTGATCTATGGAAGACAAGCACTTTAACCTGTCTGAGAATGAAATCAAAGTAGAACAACCTGGTCGGAACCACGATTCCAAAGGAGAAGATCAAAGATACAAGATCAAATCATACAATGAATGATTATTGAAAGGAGAAGCTTCTATGATAAGATCAACATTGTTTCCATGGGCATGAACACAAGGTTCAAGGTGGACTCCCACTTCATCAATGCATCACCTTCCATTTACACCTCGCCTTTGGTGAAGTTATAGTTTTGAAGGATTATCCAGCAAAACACCAGAAAAGTATGACTTGTGAAAATTGTCGGGTTCACACGAATTAAGATAGGCATAGGTCCAACCCATCGGGGCATCTTAGGAACATATATCGCAAGCTTCAAGAGTAATTAAAACATGCTTGACAACAGAGCATGGCTGACAAAAGCATGGGATATAACTTATTAGAGGGAGGAGGTAAAATTTACCAATGGCATCATGTATCAGGGGGAGAACTCACAAGGATTTTGAATGTGAAGGATGTTGTTGGATAATGACCCAACAATGGTTTGGCGTCCCACAAAGGGATCTGATATGAGTATCGGAACTCAATCAGTGGAAGAAAGAATGCAAGGCATCATATTATAGGACATCCAATAATTCGATGCTTAAATATTTGGTGTATCAGAATCAGATGCTTCGATCAATACAGATAAGTTGAAGGGACTTAGATGGACAATCAACCAAGGTTGATTTAACGAGAACCGGCTCCTAATTGGAAAGATGTCTGGACCAGACATATAATTTATGAGAAACAACTGATGACTACGTGCATGCACACATAGGTTGAATCAATAAAATCAAATGACAACCACCAAGGATTTACTGAATATTGGTGGACATACGAAACTAACCATAATGCAAGAAGGTGAGAAGGTCAAGAGCAAAAGGCTACACAGGATTTCGGAAGATCGAATAGCAATTCGAAGGATTTTGTGAAACCAATGACAACTGACGACAAACGAATCCCCGGTAAGCATAAGGGGGGTTGATGGTAGAAGGGAATCGCAAGAGTGATGAACACAAGTCCTCGGGAGAACATCAAAGAGTATCTTCAGAGTATTACGATGAATCAATCCGTCATCTGGAATGAGGGGCTCTCCGGGGGAAGTAGTTACGAGAACCTAGAGTTAGAGTTAGCAAAATCTTTAACCCGAAAGAGAAGATAGATCAGAACCCATAGTATAGTTGAGGAATAAAATATCCTAATACCACCCGATTGTGATGTGGGCCCATAAGCCACACAACGGTGTTAGTAAAAAAAATTCAAGTACTAGAATCAACTTCGGCCAAGGAGTTGGAAAGGGGGCTACCTACAGGAAGTCGACTCTGATACCAACTTGTGACGCCCCCAATTTCGACCGTATGCTAAACATACATGCAATGCGTATGACCAAGATTAGGGACTCACTGATCGATATCACAACACAACACTAGACACAAATTAAAGTCATGGAGCTTCATATTACAAGCCAGGGGCCTGGAGGGCTCGAATACAAAGCTCGACAAGCACGAGTCAACGAAAGCAAATAATATCTGAGTACACACATAAGTTAAACAAGTTTTTCCTTAAGAAGGTTAGCACAAACATAACAACAAATCGAACGAGGCAAGGCCTCCTGCCTGGGAACCTCCTAACCAACTATTGGTCGGGGGCTGCCTCCACGTAGTAGTAGGCTCCGTCGAGGTAGTAGTAGTCGTCTCCGGCGTACTCCATCTTCGGGGCTCCGTCATCTGAACGCAGCAATCGTATCGAGGGGGACAGAGCAGGGCAAAACAGCGATGAGTACTCATCCAAAGTACTCGCAAGACTGACATCAGAACTATGCTAAGTATGCATCAATATCAAGGAATGGGGTTATATCTGGGCTAACTACAGAAAGCAAGAATAGGGGGAAGGCCTAGTCCTATCGAAGACTAGCATCTTCAGCATCTTGCAGCATTAGAAAAGAGTAGATTGGTATCTCATATATAGTCATATTATTGTAGCAATTTTTATTAAGCCTCCACGCCCAGAGATTCTTCCTTGACTCCTTGTGAGGAAGCAATCCCAGAGCCAACCTTCATTTCAAATTAAAGTCACAATTATAGTTGTAGAAGGTCAAAGTACAACTCCAAGTCGTCCTGTTACCGTGGCCACGGCTATTCGATAGATGAATACATCCCTGCAAGGGTGCACCACATTCCCCAACACGCTTGCTACCTCTGGCCGGACACACTTTCCTGGGTCATGCCCGACCTTGGGACATCAACACGTCGTAGCCCTACCTAGGCTCAAAGAAGAGGCCAGCCTTCCGGTCTAAATCCTAAGCACGCAGGGGTCATGAGCCAATCACCCTTTGCACTCCTGCACGATGCGAAGGCAGCCGAGGTCAATCCTAGCACCCCTTATAACAAGCACAATGCTGTTGCGGACCACTCGGGCGCACGCCTCTCCATTGCTAACGTCTGAAGAGCTTCGGCTGATACAACGACACTGAGTACCCATAACTTCTCCCACATGAAGGTTAGTGCGTAATAGGTCAAACAACCAACTTAGATAAATACCCAACCCATTAGCTTTTTATTAATGCGGGGCAAGCGCAACCCATGAAGTGCGGTCCCATCACCCCGTCTCGAGGATGTGCGGCAAAGGCCTCTCTTGCCCGTCCACGCCTCAACAACATCAAACCATGGGTACCCCTTAGGGCTGACTCATCACCAACATGTTTCTATAACCAGGTCATAGTAATTGTGTGTATAAAACATCAAGACGGAACCTGAGGAATCACCCTCAAAGGGCCCCACTTGATGAAACTGTCAAGGTGGACTTAGAGGAATCACCCTCGAGGGTCCCACACTTGAGGGGTTGTGCGATAGAGTCATCGTCGGGAGTGGTGAAGGAGGAATCACCATCGATAGCCACGACCGACTAGCTGCACTACAGAGTTAGCATCATGATTACTTCACGAGGTGTCACCCTTGGTACTCGATAGTAGCTCTGCAGAGTCGTACAACTAAGGGGTGTGTGGTGATGTGAGGGGTCTGGCTTGTCGGTCGGTTGGCCGAGTCTTCGAGTCGTCGATGAAGAAGCAGGGCCAACTGGGACTAATGGCGATCACAGGGGATTTATTGATCAACATATACTAAGCAGTTGATATGATTGCAAGTATAGTAGCAGTTTATCAAAAAACAGGCTATGCATCAGAAATAGAAGCTAGCTAATACAGTAGCAAAATCTAATGCAAGAATGAGAGGGAAAGAAATGGGCGACAGCGGAATGCTCAAGGGGGTTGCTTGCTTTGCTGCTCTGCTGCAAAGGCCTGATCGTTAGTCGCGTAGTCGTACCCAGCAGCACCGTCGGTCTCGGGGTCTACCGGTAAGAAGAGGGCGGAGAAACAATAAATATAAACCAGACAGATGCAACACAATGCGTGACATGGCAAAATGCAGAGCTAGGCATGCACTAACGCAGTATTACACGTCGCAGATGGATCGAAAGAATACCTGACTATATTTCTCGAGTCTCTGGCTTTTACCGGACAAATGAATTCGATGGAAAAGGTTCTCTATGATAGGAGCACGTGACAAATGAACGGACTGCGTATTCGAATTCATAGGATTTTTCTGATCAACTTTCATGTACAAAATATTTTCATCCGAGTTACGAATTATTTTATATTAATTTTTAAAATTTTATTAATATTCAGAAATTAAAACAGATTAATTTTAATTCAATAAATAGAATTATGACATCAGCATGATGATGTCAGCAGTCAACTTTGGGTTGACCTGGTCAAACTGACCTGTAGGGCCCACCTGCCATTGACACATGATTAATTAGGTTTCAAATTTATTCAAACAAATTAATTATGGGTGTGGGACCCATCTGTCATTTGTAATTTAATTAATTATGAGATTAATTAACAGTTTCAATTAAACAGATTAGTTAGTCATAATGTGGGCTCGACCCACATGTCATTCACATTAATTAACATGGATTAATTAATCTAATTAACCCAATTTAAGCTAATTAACTAAATGCTTAATTAAATTAATTGATTAATTAATTAAAGATTTTATTTTGTTTTTATTTTTTTGTTTAGGGGGCGTGGGCCCCTGTGTCATTCGAAGTGGGAGGGGGTTAGTGGGTGGTTAACCCACTAACCAGATCGGTTGGGGGGTAGGCTGAGGCCTTTCGACCAGTGGCGGTAGCCCACCGCGGCGGCACGGCGGCGAGAAGCTACAAGGGGCGGCAGCGCGGGCAACGACATGGGGCCGCCGGTGGGGAGGGGCGGCCGCGGGCACGGACAGCGACTACAACTATGAGCGCGCGTCAGCAGCGCGACGAGCGCGCGACAACGGCGAGCGTGGCCAGGGTACGGCGAGCGCGCGTGCGGACGAGGCCGCGTGAGGCAACGGCCAGCGGGCGCGGTGGCGCAACGTGGGGTGAGGGAGGGGCGTGGCGACGGGGGCTGGAGCGGGGCTGCGGTGGTAGAGCGTGCATGGCGGCGCGGGGGCGATGGGCATGACAATGCGGACGAGCGAGCCATGGCGGTGCACGACGGCGTCGAGGCAAAGAGAGGGAGATAGGGGAGGGAGGAGCCCCAGTGGGCTCACCGGTGTTGTACGGAGGCGGGGGCGACGATGCTTGGTGGAGCCGGCGAGGAGGAGGACAGGACGTCCGACGGAGACAGGGAGCAACATGGTGGACGGCGGAGGGCGTCAGGTGGTGCTGGTGGGGCGTCGGTGGGGCGTGAGGCGGCGGAGGGGTACACCGGCGATGGTGGGGAGGAGAGGGGTTGGCCTCTGCCCCGATCTGATCTGGATCAGGAGGAGCGGGGGGAGGAGAAGTGGGAGTCATTGGGGTGGGGGTTGTCGGTGGGGGGTTAGGTAGGAGGGGCGGCCGGGCCGGTTGGTCTAGTTGGGCCGGTCTAGTGGGGAGGGGGCTTTAGCCTTTTTCTTTTAGTTTTCTTTTTTATATTTTTCTTTTCTATTTTATTTTAGTTTCTATTTATTTATTTTTAGCCATATTTCTTCACACCAAAAACGTGAGACATGTCCCAATAAATACTTTGCAATATTCTGTATGGTCACAAAAAGTTTGAGGATTTTTGGATTTTGCTAGAAATATCCATATGAATTTAAGAGCAATTTTAAATGCAAATTGCTGCTGTTATTGAAGGTGGGGTCCCCACCATAGTGTTGGTGATGTTGTTTTCCTTAACACCAATTGTTTTGTGATTTATCACAAGTGTTCAACAATTTTATCTTGCTGTTTGTGCACTTATTTTATCACAATAAAATTCAAGTGGCTTTTGAAGTGGAATTTGAATGAGATATGAATTTCAACTTGATCATATCCGGATTAGCAAAAATGTATTAGCATAATCCTCAGATTACTGTAGCTTGGTTACAAGGATTACTGTAGTTGCAAATCCAGGGCGTCACATCCTCATCCACGCCTGCTGGCACGGTCCCTAGCGCCGCTCGGCGTGGCGCGGGTCACCCATGTGAAGATGCAGGATCACGCAGCTCCTCTGGCCGCCCCTACTTAGTCCGCCCACCGAAGGCCTCGGGAGGTGACCTTGCGAGGGGGGCTCGCGAGATCCCTAGTAATGCTTGCAGATGTGCTCCTTGCGAGGCAGGGGCCCTCTGGAGTGTCTTGCTCGTGAAGTCCAATGGTGGGTCGTGCTGGGCCCACGACATGCATCGCGTCTTGGGCCGTATATAGACATGCTTGGGTACCCCCAGTCCCACGGGCACAAAAATAGCCCCTGACCTGCGTCGTGCATGATTCCACCAGTTACTGGGGCAAAATGGTGCGGGCCCCAACCGCTTGCCGGTCAGGCGCGACGGGTGGCGCACGACGGGCCGCGAGACCCACCCACTTCCGCACGACACCTCGACAACCGCCTAGGCTGACATAAAGCTTGCACGCGGCGCGAGGTCATCATTGATCTTTGTCTAGCATCCGTATTGCGAAGGCGAGGGGGAGCAGGTTGGCCATCCGCCGTATGATATATAAGGACGAGGGGAAGGGTCCCTTGGCTTATCTTCCTCGCCCTTGTTCTTCATTCCCACTCGTCGTTGCAGAAGCGATGGCGCTCGTGCGGAGGTTCTCCACCGCTGAGAAGAGGAAGGCAGCGGTGGAGGGGGCGGAAGTGCCAAAACCGACGAGAGGGAGAGGTCGCCCTCGCACGTCCTTGCCTCACCCGGGACACCTCCCAGGGGGCGCGGGCACCCTTCACTAACAACCCATGCCGACTGAGGGAGTTGCAGGGGAGCTCGAGCCGTAGACGCGGGCGTGGAGGACGAGGCGGACGCGGGCGGGGTAGGAGGAATGGCATAGCCACCCACCGCCCCGGCCATGGATCCACTCTGCCGACACAGCCCGCGAGTTCATCGTGGGGACGGACAGCCATCCACGCACCTGGCACTGGCTCCCAAATTCCTTCGAGGAGGAGATGGCAGAGCGCGCGCCCGTGGGCTTGTGGCTGCGGGAAGATGGCTAGTGCAACGGGTCTTATTGGGTGGTGACGAAGATTACTCCCTCTGACTTCATGCTTTTGAAGTGGGGGTGGAAGTCATTCGCCCTCTCTCACAGCTTGAAGGATGGACATTTCCTCCACTTCAAGTTCGACGAGGCCGCCACACTCTTCATGAAGATCTTCGGGGAAGTCGCAACCACTTGGACTGCTGCATGGAGAGCGACAGGAGCGGCGGTGGTAGTCCCTCCGGCGATGACGACAGCAACAACTCTTCCTTCGGAGGAAGCGCGAGCGACAATGACTCCTATGGCTCCCCGGGCATCCGCGTCAATAAGGAAGACTCTGACTAGGCGTAGGCAGCATCGGAGTTGGAGTCTTGGAGGCAACACTGCTCGGGACCGGTCGTTTCTCTTTTGCTTTATTTTGTGCAATGAACCATGCTAGCCCCATGGGGGCGTGTAAGAAGAATTATGGCTCTCGCGCCTTAAGTTAAATGTTGTTCATGTTGAAAATGACTTTGTTCTTGGCACTTCTCCTTAGGCTTGTCCCCTTCTCTGTTTATGAGATATGTGGCAATGAAGACAGCCTCAGCCTAGAAATGAGGTGGAAGAGAGGCGACAATCATCATTGCACGAGCTGTCTCTAGAAGATAACGATGCTTGCGCTCAGCCACGCCATTCTGAGAGTGAGCACCGGGACAAGAGAATTGAGCAAGAGTACCCTGCTTAGCAAGAAAGCCACACAACATTTTGGAGATATACTCGCCATCAGAATCTGCACGACACACACGAATAGGTGGAGAACTGAGTGTGGGCCATGGCGGCAAAGCGCTTATAAATAGATAGAACCTCGCTACGAGAAGACATATTGTAAAGCCAAGTGTAACGTGAGAAATCATCTATGGAAATAATATAGTACCGATGGCCCCCTTTTGAAGCGAGGGGAGCGGGTCCCCACATATCGGAATGCACCAAGTCAAAAGGGCGTTGAGACACCGACTCACTGGTAGGATAAGGTAAATGAATCTATTTACCAAGCCTACAACCCTGACACTGCAAAGTGACATCTCCTAAGACAGGCCCCAGAAGACCACGACGAACTAAAGATGATAGCCGAGAGCCACAAAGGTGGCCAAGTCGATAATGCCACTGCTGGAAGGAGCTGGTGACTGAAGTAGCGAAGGCAGATGCACTGGCGAGTGTGTTGGCAGGGGAAGGAACATGAAGCCAGTCTAACTCCCAAAACCCTTGGGATCAAGGCGGCGAGGGCCAGAACCAACCAGAGCCCTCGTGTGACAATCCTGGACAGTGCAAGAATCAGCGTCAAGAATGACGCGACAACCAGAATCAGTAAGCTAACTTGCAAAAAATAGGTTCATGGTAAGGCGAGGAACATGACAAACATCTGGAACATAAAATGAAGAAGTGGAAAGAGTGCCTCCACTAGCAACGGGAAGAGGAGTGCCATCACCAGTAAGAACATTAATAAGACAATCAAGAGATCTAAGAGAGGACAGGACAGAAGAATCACAAGACATATAAAATGATGCTCCAGAATCCAGAACCCATGGGGATGTACCTGACTATGTAGATAGTGGTTGCTCAACACTAGAAGCACGAGTCACAGATCCTACAGTACTTGCCGAAGAACCTGAAGCGGCAAGTAGACGCTTAAGCTTCACAATATCCTGCTCGGTCAAGGAGACAGTAGACGGCGTCGAGGAAGAAGCACGAGTCCTGGAAGAAGAATTACGCTCCCAATTACGCAAATCACACTTCTTCTTAAAATAGTCAGATTCGTGGGACCATCCTTACTACAGTAGCCGCAATGCGTACGAGGACGAGAGCACTCGTTGCAAGGCCGAACCTCACTACCAAAAAAGTGGGCAATATTGGTGGCGCACTGCTAGGAGAAAATACTAGGGGAGCAGCAGCTCGAGTAGCAAGCACAGAAAGAACCTGAAGAAAATCGGCTCCACGGAGGCGGGTCTCCTCGGCACGAAGTTCAGAAAGCACCTCCGAAATAGGCACACGACCACGAGCAAACAACCGAGCACGTTGAGGCTCAAACTCTCCATGGAGCCGAGATAAAACTCATAGACGCGGTGAAACTCCAAGTCTAACCTCACAGTCTGGCAGCATGGGAAAGTACCACAAATAAGAGAGCGAAGAGAGTTAAGCTGATGCCAGATAGCAGAACTCTGAGTATAGAACTCATCGATGGTAGACTCTCCCTACTGAAGAGCATGCTCCTGATGGACCACAAATAGGTAGAGAGCATCACTAGAGGGGCTGATAGCGCTGGCGAAGATGAGTCCACATCTCAAAAATAGTATTGAGCCCCATAAACTCAGAAGCAAACTGAGGCAACACACTTGAAGTAAGGGCAGCCGCATCACGAGCATCATCATCACACCACAGAGTGTAGGCAGCCAGATTATCTCAGTAATCGGAAAGAGAATTCGAGTAAACCAAGACCTGGTGATTATAAGCAGCATCTGCATCATCATCAACAATCCTAGCCGCTTCCCTATCATCCTCAGAAGCACCCCCGGGAAGAAGTTGTGACGTCGGCGGAATAGGAGCCATAGGAGGAACTGGGCATGGCGAACATGGGACCTCGCCAGAAAGAATGCCCCAAAGACGAATACCGCGCATGTGAATGTGCATAAAGAAAGCAAATTCAGCATAATTAGTCCCATAAAAAGCACCAAGCAGCGAGGGACATCGACATATGTCGACCAAGAAGACATGTTACCTCTTTCTGTCTCTCTCTTTTTACTCCTATTTTTTTGGAATAGCACGATCCGCATCTGGATCTGGATCAAAAAAGGAACCGGCCCAAAAGCGGTTCCACGCCACCACCACCCCCACAGACACACACGCGCTACACACGCACACCCACGAAGGCCATGACAGCAGCAGAGAAAACTGCTAGGCCAGATGGGCACAAGCGACAGGTGGCAGGCAGGAGGCGGTGACAGGAAGCGGCGGCAGGCGGCGTAGAGCTGGTGGCCAGCGGCACGGAGCTGGTGGCCGACGGCGGACAGGGCGAGTGGCCAGCGACGAACGCAGCGACAATTCCACGTCGGGCGCTCGGTGGTCCCGAAGGAGCGAAGCCAGGCGATCAGTCACCGGCGATGACTGGCAGATGGAAGCGAAGCCGTCGGCGGCGGCGGGCGTAAGAGGCCTGTGGCGGGCCTAAGAGGCCTGCGGCAACTCTGGCGGGCCGAAAGAACCGACGGCAGCGGCTGGCCAGAAGGAGCCTATGACAGGCGGGCCAGAAGCGGATCGCGGGGCCGAAGTTGGGCACGGCGGGGAAGAGCGCCTGTAGAGTGGGCGGGCGGAACAACAGACGGCCAGGCGGCAGCGTCGGGCTAGATTGGATCGGGAGAAAAACTTACAGCTCTAATACCATGTTGGAATAGCAACTTAATCTTATTGAGAGGACAAAGCCAAAATATATACAGGTACAAGAGGATGCCAAAAGTCTAAAATACAAAAGGCCAAGAGATATCATCAATATATCTCTAACAACACTTATAGACCAAATTTGCTATACGAAAAATATTGATTTGAAAATTGAGTGAAAAAAAGGGTGAAGGCGAACTCTAAAGTCACATAAGAGCTGAGCTGCGGAGCAGAGGAACATAGCTTGTGAATGGATAATGCATACATTGTGCTACTTAGCACAGAAAACAACAAGTAAGAAGCACAATATTTGACTGCAAAAAAATAATTACATTGAATCCTACTTACAAAGTTTAGAGTTAGTGATAAGTTCACTCTCCCATCACTGTTACTTATATACGAAAATATATATGGATAATATACGTGGGACTAACAACTTACGAATGATTTAGCTACAATAATCCCTGTTACTTATACGATAATATATTGGAACCAACAACTTCCAAATGATTTAGCTACAATCATCCCCACAAGAGGGGACACCACTCATGCAGTAGACGTTGAATAAATAAAACACACTGTTACAATCATATGCTGAATAACAATTTAATAAAAAGGAATAAAACGCTCTTACTCCCAAGCTCTTTATTTGTGTACACATGACCAAAAAGTTTATTTATCTTAACATGACAGAAGAACATTTCCCCCACCGTCTTTATTCCCAAACCACTGTCCTCATTTTTTTTTTGAAAAAGAGGAATCAAGCCCCCAGCCTCTGCATCAATCGATGCATGCAGTCATCTTATTAAAGTACATCCATAACAAAGTCTTAGATGCAACAAGCGCTCAAACGTAAAAATAAAAAAGGTATGAAAGATAAAAGTTGCCACATCGACAACTCTAACATTAGACTACGATGCCTATACACCTAGCTTATTATTAGCATGCCATCCAAACCGGTTGAAGATAATCCGTGCGACCATCTCCCATCGGTTGCACCCAATATCCATAAGATCACTAGATTTCGCATGACTGAGTAATAATGACCACGTACGGATCCAAGATGTTGCTCTGAAGATGACCTGCAAAAAGTTGTTAAAATTCTTGCCATTAAAAATCATGTCATTTCTGGTATTCCATATAGCCCAGAATAGAGCACATATCCCAATTCTGATAAGTTTCGATATTTGAACGTCTACTCCATCGAGTCATGTTCCAAATAGGGAAGCAATACATGTTGGTGGGCTAACATTAAAAGCAATATGGATAGTGCGCCATAAGAGTTTCGCTAGAGGACAATCTAAAAATAAGTGTCTGATCGTTTCATTCTGATCGCAATAACGACAGTTAAGTCTGCCTCCCCAATTTCGTTTTGCTAAATTATCTTTGGTTAATACCACATCCTTATGTATGAACCACATAAAAAATTTAATCCTAAGAGGCACTTTTATTTTCCAAACATGTAATGATCTTGTGATTGGTCCAGTATTTATCAGGTGTGTGTACATGGACTTTACTAAAAATACACCATTTGCAGCTAAAGTCCAGCGTATACTATCTGCCAGGTCAGACAGGTGCACTTGCATCAGTCTATTGACCAGATGTAACCATGCATTCCAGCGTTCTCCTGGCAAAGCTCACCTGAATTGCATATTAAGAGGTATCGACTGTAACCATGGACACATACTCTTCTTTATGTTGCGCAATATTATAAAGCAAAGGATACTTAAGTGCTAATGGGTTGTCTCCAAGCTACGTGTCTTCCCAATATCTTGTTGATGTCCCATCACCAACTACAAATTTCATCCTCTGGAAAAAGGTCATCTTTATCTTCATTAATCCTTTCCAGAATGATGAGTCATTTGGTCTCGCTGTAACTTGCGTTAGTGTTTTGGAATATAGATATTTATTCGTCAAAATTTATACCCACATCCTCTCGGTTTCTGTAGAAAACCTGTACAGCCATTTGCTAAGCAGGCATCTGTTCTTTAGTTCTAGATTTTCAATGCCAAGTACCCCTTGGTCCTTTGGTCTACAGATTATAGCATAGCGAGCCAATCTGTATTTCTTCTTGGCTTCGTCACTTTGCTAGAAGAAACAAGATTTATAAAAGTCTAATATTTTTCGTACCTCTATCGGTATTTCAAAGAAAGACAATACAAACATCGGTAAACTAGTTAGAACCGAGTTTATTAAAACTAGCCTCCCTCCATATGACATAAGTTTGCCCTTCCAGCAACTTAGTTTCTTTTCGAATCTATCCTCCATACATTTCCATTCCTTATTCGTCAGTCTTCGATGATGAATAGGAATCCCCAGATAGCTGAATGGCAGTGATCCCATTTCACATCCAAACAACTGTTTGTACTCATCTTGCTCTTCTTTTGCCTTTCCAAAGCAGAATAATTCGCTTTTGTTAAAGTTAATTTTCAGCCCAGACAACTGTTCAAACAAGCACAAAACTAGTTTCATATTCCTTGCTTTTGCCATATCATGTTCCATGAAAATAATCGTATCATCCGCGTATTGTAGTATGGACACACACCCCTCTACCAAATGGGGAACAAGTCCTCCTACATGGCCCTTTTCTTTAGCTCTGCCAATTAGTATAGCCAACATATCCGCTACAATGTTGAACAATACTGGAGACATAGAGTCTTCCTGCCTTAATCCTTTGTGTGTTTGAAAGAAATGACCTATGCCATCATTAACTTTAATACCCATGTTGCCTTTTTGGATGAAGGAATCCACCTGATCCCTCCATTGTTCATTGAACCCTTTCATCCGTAGGGCCTATTGAAGGAATGGCCATTTTACTTTATCATATGCTTTCTCGAAATCCACTTTAAAGATAACCCCATCTAGTTTCTTTGTACGGATTTCGTGTAACGTTTCATGGAATACAACAACACCTTCTAGAATGTGTCTCCCGGGCATAAACGCTGTCTGCGTGGGTTGGACTACGGACTGAGCTATCTTCGCCAGTCTATTCGTGCCCACCTTTGTGAATATTTTGAAGCTAACATTGAACAAACAGATCGGTCTAAACTGCTCAATGCGCACAGCCTCCACTTTCTTTGGCAACAACATGATTGTTCCAAAGTTTAGGTGAAATAGCTGTAACTAACCATTAAATAAATCATGGAACATAGGCAAAAGATCTCCCTTAATGATATGCCAACATTTTTTATAAAATTCCGTCGAAAACCCGTCCAGTCCTGGCGCCTTATTTTGTTTCATTTGTGTTATTGCATCGAACACCTCCTTCTCAGTGGAGCCGATAAAACCTCATTCTCATCTTGATTGAACTAAGGTATATCATGTGTGGTGCCTTTATCCAAAGAGACAAAATTCTCTTTGGATGCACCAAATAATTTCTTGTAATATTCTGAAATATATAGCTTTAAGTTCTCGTGGCCTACTATTGTACCTTCATCTTGCTCAAGTTGAATTATTTTCTTCTTTCGATGTTTGTCATTTGCAATCATGTGAAAGAATTGTGTGTTATCGTCCTCATGAACCATCTTCGTCACCTTAGCACGGAGTGCCCATTTCATCTCTTCTTCTCGCAAGAGCTTCTGCAACTCCTTCTCAGCCTCAGTAGGTCAAGCACAAACATGAGAAGACTCAGCCAAAAACTAGTTGAACCGGAGCGGCAGGTGACAGAGGAGAAACTCCATCCATGATGTGCTTCAGTGTGTTTCTTCTCCTCGTCAGTCCACAAATGTTGCTGCGTCATCAACTCCCAGTCCCAGTGCCCCTTACTCCGAGCATGCCCGTTCTTGAAGATAGAGACCTGGCGCAGCGCTGTGCATGCTCCCATGACAAACTTGACAAGGTAAATCTGCCTCTCTGTCCCCTCATAACCAACCATCACAAACTCTTCCAAGTGATGGTGACGGAGAAGCGTGGTTGGTTTCCAGCGTATCTCGTCAATGGGCTCATCTTCTGTGCAAGCGGCAATGTGAACGTGGAGGACCTCCAGGGAAGGCGCCGTCTCGAGCAGGAGGCGCGGCCATGAGACGTCCCAGGACGAAGGCACATCGGCGACCAGCAACCGCCTCAGGTTAGGCAACAACAACGTCGACCGGGATCCTCTAGACGGCACGATCCATCTGTAAGGTCCACTGATCCTGACAATCAGACTCGATATTTCTGGCACGTTTTCGAAAAGCGACTCATGGTCTATCTGCAAGTGTTGCTTCACGTATTCGCGAAATCCTAGCATTCTCAGGCCGAGGCATGAGGTGAGGTTAAATTTTCTGAGACAAGGGAACGAGGCGGACTCGAGGAACACCATAGGTCCCAGGGAGGCTAGGCTCTCGAGATTGGGCAGGGCCCTTAGTCGTAACTGTCTGAATCTGCACTCATCCACGACGAGCTCCTTGATTTTTGACATTGGGGCGTCCACGAATATCACCCCGCCGCTGCACCGGCAGGAGATGAGATGCAGCACCTGCAGCTGCTGGCACGAGGTGAAGACCCCCTGGTAGGTTGCCACGGGCGTCGATTCAGGTACTGCAAGACGAGCCTAGTGAGCGCGCTGTACTCGTACAGCGGCGGGAGCATGCAGTCACCAAGCTTGAGGCTTTGCAGGCGTGACGCACTGGGCTCCTTGCAGAGGCCATGGCTGTCAAAGGTGTGGACTGCGCCTCGTCGCCAGAAAATTGGCTTAGCAACAACTTGGAGGTCATCCACCCCACAAGCATCGATGGCCTCCACGATAAGCCGATTCATGCATTCTGTGCTTTGGGTGACGAAGAACTCGAGCCTCAGCCTACTGATCCTCCTCCGGCGGACGGCGGTTGCAGCGTCCAAGAAGCTCTGGACGGACCTGGTCAAAGCGCGCATGGCGCGGTGCTCGTACCTCCTGACGTTGGGCATCAGCTCTCGTGACATTTGACGCAAGTCGTACTGGAAACCACCTTTCCCGACGACGCCGTGGAGCTGGATCCAACGGTGGTAGCGCGGTGGGAGCATCGCGTGGACACTCAAGTCGATGATGGGGAGCTCACCGCGGAGGCAAGCCCAGCGCCTGGAGAGCGCCGTGGTGCCGACCGCCGTCCGGATATCGAGGCGGCGCAGGATCACAAGGAGGAGATCGTCGGAGAGGGCGCTGATCCGGTCGTCGCCTCTCGGACGCCGCCGGAGACCCGTCGCGGTCCTGGCCATGAGTGAGCTACCTCCACCTGCGTCTGCGCGACGAATCGAGTAGCGGCGCGCAGATGTTGCTGACTCGCGGCCGCGACGGCGATTAAATAGACCGTCGGCATCCACAACACTGCGATGATCCAAAAATGCGACCAGGGAACGGAGTAAAAACATGACTCTGAAAGATGCCCGTCCAGACGAGGGGGTGGGATTCGGGGACGGAGCGCCGCCGGCAAGAAGGAGGGTGGGATCTGGGGACGGAGCGCCGGCGGCGGAAGGTGTGTGCGGGGGGGTGGAATGGAAATGGAACGGGGCAGTAGAGTGGGGAGTGGGGACTAGCATTTCTAAGTCGACTGTACGGTCATCGTACGGTTCATCATTTGTTTCGGACTTTTTCATCCAAATTGCCGTTATGTTTGCTGTGGGCTTTGACTTTTTCTCACGGGGACACACGGGCCTTGCCAAATTGAACGATATACGAGTATGGACTTCAAGCTTCATATCGACTTCGTAGATTATAAGGTTGATGCTGGTTCTCGTATTCTAGCCGGTTATGGTTCGGGCTAGGATCAACGGCCAACGTAGCTGGCTTACTGATCTTCTCCAAAATGTAAATGGTGCTGTGGCCGGTGATATTACCGGATCCACTAGTTAATGAAGTGCATGGTGTTTCATGTAAATAAAAATGAACGATATACAAGTATTTGATTGTTGCACTAGTTTAGGGCATTTCCACGCGCGACACCAAACGGTTATCCTCTCGTTCCTGACGCGTGGAACCTTGGACGCCGCCGGAGAGGCCAATCTTTCATCATCATTCTTCGATGATGAAGGAAGTCGTCGGATTTACGTGTGTGGATCGTTTTAAATCTTTTATAGTTTAGGATTTTATGATTCATTGTCTTGGCTTCAGTGACGATGATGACGACGTTGAATAAAGATTCTTCATATCTTATCTTTTTGTGACGAGACCATCCATCTTTTGGTTGAGGATGGATTTAAAAATCAGTCTGTTCAAGTAAGGATGGCGTGACGGCAAACGCATCCTCGTGGGGACATGTGTCCTCGGGCTACACCGTTGTGACGGTGTTTACTCCAACGTCGGCACGGATCTTTGTAAGTAGTTCAGGAGCGGATGCAGATTGTGATCTGTTTTGATGACATCCGAAAGACGAAACATGTGATGTATCCGTGGTTCATGGATGGCAGATATGATTTCCTTTTTCGACGTCTTAATCGTGGTGCATGGTCAGGCCAACAAAATAAAGGGCCATGTGGGAAATTAAGAAAAAAAACTGGCCTTGATATCATCATAATGTTTTCCAACATCAACATTATTTTATGTTTCTATATCCGGGCCATCTCTGGAACTAGGATTGCCAGCATTGTAATCAAGTGCTTGGGCTTGATCAAAGTAACTGATTGAGGACATTTGTGATTCTTTTATAAATAACTTATACATAGCTCACCCACAAAAGAAAACTTATACATAGCTCCTTCTAATATTGAGTTAAACCCACATTATTTTTGTTCTTTTAAGATTGAGTTAAACCCTAGTTTTTTTTGTTTTTTTTAACTTTTGATAACCAGATTCATGCCCTAGATGAAGATATTACTTGGGTCTTGAAACACTAGACGTCTAGAATGCAAAAAGTAAAAAATAATGAGCTGAACGTACTCGGTGAAAAAAAAATAGCCACCTTTGAAGGACATACCCAAACTGTTTGGACACACCAATGGAACGAACTGGGATGCAACTTAGATTGTTGATGACGTAATGTGTTGTGCGTAATTTTTTGGGCCCTTAGAAACCGGAGGCGCACAGGATGGCACACCCTTTGGCCCGGGCTTATCGTGATGGGATATCAGACTTGGAATTCGATGACATGTCCGGAGTTTTGTTCCGGTGTGATTCATTCAACGGCAAGGACTTTATTTTTAGTGAGCTATCTTGGAGGTCCGTAAAGCTGCATATCAGTGATGGAACAACATCGAGCTTGGATGAGGAGTTGATCCGTTATTTTTTTCTTCGATGGATGTTGTGGTGGTGTCGGAGGCAGGTGATGTGCATTGGTGTCAAGTTTAAAGATGTTCTACTATCTTTTCAGTTTTGTCATGTCGATCGTTATGTGACTTATACTTTGATCTTTATAATATGAATAAGACACATATTATCATGAAAAAAAGAGAACGACGCCAAACAATCATCTGTTTGTCAAGATTTTATTCATTTGTGTCGGATAAGGAAACGGCGTCAGACCGTTTTTGTTTGTGCTGATTGTATGCCCAACTTGACGGACGCATCTGGTCCGCCATGTCCGGCTGGAGGCCGTATATATACATTTTTAGGAACCGGATCCTTTGACTTACTGCCCTCTGACTTGGGGTGGCTGACATGTGAACATGCTTCGTGAGGGCCCATATGTCAGTCACTAAGTCCCTCTAACTTAAGTCAGAGGATCTCGTTCCCATTTTTAACTATACTCTTGGTATATAATTTCAAAAAGCTAAATAAATTAAAATATTGCAACTAGTTTTATAATCAAATAGTATCACATCCGGACTAAAACACATTCCAAATAGTTTTCTAACCCAAACGAAATTGTCTTGAATACATGAAAAAAATAAACCAATACATGTAATTGCTTTCAATGTGATTACATATGTGCTCAAGCAAATCATCTTGAAGTTGCATATGAGTATGAAAATCATGCATCTCATGATGGAATTGGATGAATTGTTTAAATGTTGCTGGTTCTTGACGCTCACGCACAACATTTTTGTTGTTTAAGTAACCATGTTCCGTTTGTGAAGTTTCTGATTTCTCCGGTATCTCTATGATCACGTACTTCTTAAAAGTTCCCTCGGATTAGAAGCATGTGTTTTATGGTGTTTGTAAATAAGAGGTACGAGGATCCATGTTCTCGATCAATCAAATTAGATGAAAACTATAGTAATATTACCACAGCTGCATTTGCGGAAATCCTACAGTATAATTACTAATTAGGTGTGGACACATATGTTTTGGTATTTTTCGTTGAAGGGACATGACCTTCCTATATGGGCTTAAATAAAGACAAAATGCCAAGAATATAAATGATTATGAATTGATGCAGCAGTACAAGTATATTTTTGTTGTTGGCATATATCTCTACTCCTAAAGACTCAACTCGTATGTGGTCGTTGGTTTTCGTTCGCTCCCATCGAACGAAAGCCCCGCCCCTCGATCCCGCTCTTCCATCGAGGGGTGGTCCACCCATCGGTGGGATTCCTTCCATAAACTATTACAATGTGATGGAATTATTCCTTCTAACCGAGTCAGACAATAAAAAAATCAATATGATGGGTTTCCTTCCATAAACTAAAGCAATCAATCAACAGAAATAATATGAAAATAACGCAACCTTCCACATACAACAGCAAAATCAATATGATGGGATTCCTTCCATAAACTACAACAATCAATCAACATAAAATAATATGAAAATAACCCAACCTTTCACATACAACAGCAATTAAATCAACGGTTGATATCTCACATCTCCAATGGCCAACATAAATAATATGGAAATAATGCAACCTTCCAAATACAACAGTAATTAAATCAATGCTTTCCATCTCACATCAACAAGAGACAATTTTCAAAAATCAGTATTTCAGAGCGGGGCGGGCGAATCCTGTTTCTCCATGCTTCCAAGTTTGTCAGAGGAGCGGGTGGGCGAGGCTTGTTTCTTCGAAGTTTGTCATCCGACAAAGAGCCAGAGGTCAGTAAGCTGTACACATCTCCTCCGATCATGTGGATCGCAATGCATATATTGCTTCGATGTTCATGCAGAAAGGTATTGTTTACCATTGCTGAATTTGATTGATAGGCCAATTTATCTTGTTATGCACTAGTCTTAGTAGTATCAATGCACCAATATTCACTCCAAGTTGCAAAAAAATATCACAATAGAAAAGAGGTAAGGCCAAGCGTCGGTGTCAAAACCGGCGGATCTCGGGTAGGGGGTCCCGAACTGTGAGACTAGAACCGATGGTAACACGGGACGAAGGGGACATGGTTTTACCTAGGTTCGAGCGCTCCTATGGAGGTAATACCCTACGTCATGCTTGGTTGCATTGATGATATGAGGGGTTACGGAGTTGATCTACCTCGAGATCGAATAGCTAACCCTAGATGAGTTGTTCTATATCTACAACCTAAACCCTTCGGCTTATATAGACGTCAAGGGTACCTAGGGTTTACACATGGTTGGTTACACGCCGAGGAGATAACACATACCTATTCGCTATATCAAACGTGGAGGACAAGTCGTGCTTCCCGAAGCTTCCATCTTGGAGACAGGGCCTTCAATCAGTCCAGTGTTTGGTAAGTGGCCCATACAGTCCGGCCCATAGAGATAGGTCGGCCTCCCGAGGACCCCCTAATCCAGGACTCCCTCAGTAGCCCCCGAACTTGCCTCCAACGCCAAGGGTCCTAGATTCAATTGCTCTGTACGATCAGAGTCTTCGGCTTGTGAGGTGAGTTTCACTCACCGAATTTAGTTCGGCCTCCGATGACATGTAGTTTTCCGAATAGAGGCGTGTCCGAACACCGTGAATAGGTCGGCCCCGAAGGCCAAATGTCAAGGGGTAACATAACGTCCCCTGATGACCTTTCTGACAAAAGGTTGCGGCCCACCACGACCGCTAGACCAGTTGCAAAAACTTGATTCGCGGTTCGAGGCCGTTTTAATCAACACGATCTATCAATGCACAAATCGTGCCCCGTTTTATACAGGATACGTTTAATCATGCGCATTGAACGACATGCGCATCTCGGGAAGCAGAGGGATTCACGGAGTGACAGAGGCCAAATAGCGTTAAGCCTCATAAAAGGGAAAGAAAACCCCAAGGCCTAACCGCACCTCCCATCCGCCTCCTCTGCTTCCCCATTCCTATGAGTCTCCGACGCACAAATCTAGGTTTTCCACTTCCCCTCCTTCAAGCTCATCCATGGCGGTCTCTAATGGCAAGTAGGAGGCCTCCACGGTCACCGACCGAGACATCCTGGACCTCAAGAAGGCCGGCTACCTCCTCGCAAGCATCCCTCACCATGCACCGGAGAAGGGCCAAGTGATCCCCTCCCCCAAGCCAGGCAAAAGGGTGGTCTTGCTCCCCCACTTCATACAGGGGCTGAGCTTCCCACTCCACCACTTTCTCAGGAGACTTATGTTCTTCTACGGCCTTGACTTCCACGACCTCCCGCCGAACTCCTTTATGCATATATCGGCATTCATCCTCTTCTGTGAGGCGTTCCTACGGGTCGAGCCACACTTTGGGCTCTAGCTCAAAGTGTTCAACGTCAAGACGAAGTGCGTCGGCGGCAAACATGCAGACTGCAGCGGAGCTGTCATCGGCAAGCTCACCCGCATAGTATGGCCATCCGGGACCTTCATCGACACCATCAAGGTATGGCAGAGGGAGTGGTTTTAAATCACTGAGCCACAGGATAAAGGCCAGATTGCCCCTGCCGAATTCAGATCCGGTCCCCCCACCAGATTAACTTCTTGGCTCCGAAAGGGCCTCAGCTAGGGACCGAGCAAGGAAGTGAGTGACCTGCAAAAGCGCATCAACTCCATGATCAACAAAGATGTCAAGCTGACCAACGTGGTCCAGGTCATGCTTCGGAGGCGCATCCTCCCCTGCCAGTGCCGGGATACTCCCTTGTTGGCTCGTTAGCTTAACGATGCGCCCACGATTCTGCACCTTTTCCGCATCACGCGTGAGAAGCTGTGGAAGACGCTCTTCAAATCGCAAGAGAGTTGGCCATCCGAGGAGGAAGATATAGGTCTGCATGCCGCCAAGACTCCGCCTGAGCTATGGTATAATTTTGCTTGGTCGGCTTTATTTCTCATAGAGAGGATCTATAACATCCTTTTTCGATGAATCTTTGCAGACATGGGTGAGCAAAGCCGTGCACATCAACAGTCTGGCGCCTCAGTCCGAAGACGCTAGGTCCGGGCTATTAGAGGAAATGCTCATGGTGAAGCCTTACAAGGCCCCTGCGAAGAAGGAGAAGAAGAAACCAGGCCGAGATGGCCTTCGCATTAGGGACCAGCTAGAGGCTGCGTCCGAGGACAGTCATGCCTCCTCGAATCAAGAGGAGCATGAGGAGGAAGAGGAATAGGAGGATCAGGGGGAAGAGGAGGAGGACGAAGTCGAGGGGGAGGGAAATTCCCCCTCGCAAGAAATAGGGCGGCGTCATCGGACGCCCTGGAGGAGGTGCCCCCTCCTGCCCAGAAGAGAGCATGTCGGGCACAGGTGGTTCTGTCCGATGACAGCTCGGACTCAAACACTGAGTCCGATGACTTCGAGACGATTCCACGCAGGAGCCTCAGGGTCAAGCCCCCCGCTCGAAGGTTAGGATCTGAAGACCCCTTGTTCGTCATTAACAGGTTTAAAGTTTATTAATACGAAGGTACTTATGGACTTTGCAGCCCCCCGCGCGTCCTTCCCACTGATCAGATATCGGACGGGGAAACCCCGCCCGCCAAACTAGCGGAGCGAGGGAATGCGTCACATCCCACTACTCCGGGCACCGCAAAGTACGTCGCAGAGGTGTTGTCCCAGCACTCTCCTATGGAGCCGGGAACCAGCAGCGGGGGAGACAACATCATGGCCAAGGATAACGCCTCGGTCACCAAAGACCGGGGGGCTAAACCCCACCCGGATACTGAGGAGGAGGAACGAGTAGCTGCTCAGTCCCCTCTGAGGACCTCTCTGGAGTGCACCACGGCTCCAGAGGCAATGGTCCAAACCCCGGTTGGTGATCGGATTACCCGATCACCACCGGCACCACCGACCAATGGGTGGCCGGTCATGGAGGAGATTCTGTCGAGCGCCTCCATCTCCGAGGAGCACCGCACCCTTATGGGTGCGGTATTGAAGAGCATTCAGTCTATTGACAATGGATTGAAGGAGGCATTCAAGGGTCTCCTGATGGGTTTTCAAGTAAGCCACGCGACACTCTTATTTGCAAAATGTTTATTTATTTTTATGATTATGTACATGGCAGCCCTAGGTGAGTTTGAAAAAACTTACCTAGGGGTCAATCATGGATCCAATTCCAAACTATATACGAATGATATGTTCGGAGCGTGAGAGTAGGCCCTGAGAGGTCCAAGCATATGATCGGATTGACAATAGTTCGGAAGTATTGCAACCATGTAACCTGACAAGCGTTTGTGTGTTACAGGCTTCATCATCGGCGGTGGCCGTGAATGGTGCTAAGTTGGACGAGCTCAATCGGAAGCTCAAAAGCTCCAAAGACGAGCTTGACGCTCTTAACAAAAGATACGGCGAGGCGCAAGGTAAGTCTAAATCTACATCCGGACACCTTTGTAGGAATATTGTCAATGCAGTTTTTCATAGTGTTAATGATCAAATAGCCTCGGCGAAGGAGATGGAGAAACTCAAGGCCGAGCTGTGGTAGCCAAGGACGAGGCGGCTGTTGAGAGGGCGTCGGCCAAAGAAGCGGCGACCGCACTCTCTGCCCTATGGGCCACCAGCGACAAGCATGAAGCTCGTGTGGCGGAGATCCAGCAGGAGCTCAGGGACACTGGCTAGAAGTGTGAGGTCCTTGAGCAGAAGGGCAAGGAGAACGTGGCCGAACTTTCCACCCTGAAGACCGATCTCCAGAAGGAGTGGGTGGATAGATGGTTCTTTAAGGAGCAGGTCCGCCAAACGAAGGATATAACGGATGGTAAGCCATAATTACTATAGTGTGTCTTTGGGGATAGCAAGTTCAAATTGCTTACCCAGGTGTGGCATTCCTCAGACGCCTCCCCTGTCTCCAGAAGAGCGTAGCGGACGCCAATCAGCTGTACGCATCGCGGGAAGAAGGAGACGAAGCTCGTCTGTTCTGGGCGCAGTTAGGAGCCCCCGAGCGCTCTCCTCTTCTTGTCGAGCAACTGAAGCAGCTGCACCAGATGGCGGAGCCGGGCATGAAGGATCTCTGCCTCCGCTTATGGCTAGGTAGCTACTTCGGCCTGGTGCAGAAGTTGATCACCGCTTCGCCCCGCCTCGACACTGTGAAGCACTCCTCCTGCATCGGGGGAGACCAGATGGCCTTTACAAAGGAAAAGGTGCACTGGACAGGGCTCGATCCGGTGAAGATAGCCACTGCCCCGCCGCCTCCCGGGAAGGAACATAGATGCCCCGAGCTATACTTCACAGGAGTAATGGAAGGTGCTCGAGTGATAGCGTCACAGTGTTCGGAAGATAACATGTATGAATAAGTTTGTAATGTGTCTGAAGACATTTGAAAGCTTTAATGTTATGATCTTTCATGCTTTCACTATTTTGCATTCCTTTATAACTCCTGTGTGGCCGTTTGAAACTGAATGATGTGAGTCATCGGCTTCAGCCCCCATGTAGATACTACGTGGGGTGTCTCTGCCAATGCACTATGTCCCTTAGCCGAGTTATCGGAACCTGAAGGCGGCAAAGTGCGGTGGACTAGGCAATCAGACTATAGTGCTTTATTTCTTTCACTTAGCTGTAGGGGTGCGAAAAGGACTACGAGAGGCTCATGACTAGCCCCCAGAGTGTGTGTGATGTTCGGATGAGCCACGGATAAGGCCATCATCACTAGGTTTGCATGAAGAACAAACCCCTCGTATAACACAAAATATCCTCTAACGAGGATGTAAGTATAACACATGAAGCTCGAATTCACGAACCGGCTCTCGCATACCATGACAGTTAGTTTTTGGCTTTCTCCCCTGAGGTACTTGACCAGACTATCTGGAAACACAATCGCAAGGGTTCTCCCTTTGCCCTTTTAGCCAAACGAGCGGAACGTAAAGGGGCAAGCACAAGAGCCGGGCGACCCAACTATTGACCCAAGACATAGTTCGGAACCAATGCATATGAAGTGAATTCCAAGACACCGAACACATAATAAGTTATATGTAAGGCGATTTGTTTTTAAACTTGAGCCCCTGGTCTATGAGCCTGTTTCGTCATGACATACCGAACTGTTTCACGAGAAGAGGGAGAAAGGGAAAATATTTGCCAAAAAGGACAACAAGACAAACATGTATAATGATGTTATATTTTTCTCAACAACTCTTTTTACT
Organism: Hordeum marinum; assembly: GCA_022496015.1. NCBI lineage: Eukaryota > Viridiplantae > Streptophyta > Magnoliopsida > Poales > Poaceae > Hordeum > Hordeum marinum. The sequence goes on from CM039672.1 coordinate 222,002,524, forward strand.
CAAATTTGCTGAAGCAACTGCTTACAGGTATGTGAAAAAAAAGTTTTACAAGAGTGGCTGTACCAGGGTCTTCAATTTGTGACCTTAGGTCTGCAGTGTACCCCTCCGCTTATGTACTCCCGCGTCTGGGTGCACCTTTAATGGGTGATATTGTTCGGCGAACGGATCTTGTAAACAAGGTCTTTTAGAAGTCTCCGAATTGTGGATGAGCTTTATGCCACTGGCAGGCCTTTCAATTGTACCTGCATTGTGTCCGAAGACATGTTAATGGTAGTGATTCAGTCTAGCCGAACACACACCTTTGTTTTTCCAACGCTACCATGGAATTTTAAGTGCAAAGTTGTGCCTCCTTGGCATGTACTTCGCTGGTCCCAGGGTTGTGCGATGGGGGGCAAGTCCCTACTTAAGGGGGAGGGAGGCTCTGAGAGTTCGAACTAAAGCCGAGCTTTCCCAATCTTGCGCGCCTTTACGGCAGATGTCAGAGTTTGCCGATCATCTTTGTAGTTAAATTCGGCCGCCAGGGTCAGCGCATGTTCCTCGGTTTGTAGAGAGCGCTCTGTGTTGCCATTAATAGTGATGAACCCCTTGGAGCCGGGCATCCTGAGCTTGAGGTATGAATAATGCTGGACGATGTTGAAGCGAGCAAACGTTGTCCGGCCGAGCAGGGCAGGATAGCCGCTGGGGAAGGGCACAATGTCGAAGATCAAGCCTTTGCGGCAAAAGTTCTCAGGGGAGCCGAACACAACTTCCAGGGTTACGGAGCCCATGCATCGGGCCTCGACATTTGGAATCACTCCCTTAAAAGTAGTGTTACTGGGTTTGATCCTTGACGGATCTATGCCCATCTTTTTCACCGTGTTTTAGTAAATCAGGTTAAGGCCACTTCCTCCGTCCATTAGGACTTTTGTGAGGTGATACCCATCTATAATGGGGTCTAGGATGAGGGTCGCCGAACCCCCATGACGGATACTGGTCGGGTGATTGCGCTGATCAAAGGTGATCGGATATGCCGACCATGGGTTATACATCGGGGCTACAAGCTCTACGGCGTAGACCTCTCGAAGTGCGCGCTTCCTCTCCTTCTTAGGTATATGGGTGGCGTATATCATGTTTACCGTTTTGACATCTGGAGGGAATTTATTTTGTCCGCCACCAATTGGACCCCGAGGCTCATCCTCATCTTCGCTGCGGGGACTCTTGCCTTGACCCTTTGACGGGAGCTTGCCGACCTGCTTAAACACCCAACAATTGCGGTGTGTGTGATTGTCGGGCTACTCTTGAGTCCCGTGGATTTGGCAAGGCCTTTCCATGATCTTTTCCAATAGAGTGGGTCCGTCGCGATTGCCTTTAGGAGGCTTCTCGCTGCCCAGGTCGGGAGTTGCGGAAGCCGGCGTTAACGACCTTGTCATCGGCATCACTATTATTATGCCGGCGCTTATTCTTATTTCGCTTCGGTTTTCCATTACCGTCCCGAACTTCAGAGGTTCCAGGGTCTTCGGAGTTGTGGTTGCGCCTTGCCAGCCAATTGTCCTCACCTGCGCAAAAGCGGGTCATGAGGGACGTAGGGGTGGACATAGTCCAGGGTTTATCCTGGCCGAGCTGACGAGCTAGGCATTCATCCTGAATATTATGCCGGAAAGAGGCTATTGCCTCGACGTCCGGGCAGTCGACAATCTAGTTCTTCTTAGTCAAGAACCGATTCCAGAATTGCTGCGCAGACTCGCCGGGCTTCTGAACGACATTGCTTAGGTCAGAGGAATCCGGCGGCCGAACATAGGATGCCCTGCAAGTTGGATCGGAATGTGTCTTCCAAGTCTTCCCAACATCTAATGGAGTTTTCAAGGAGGCTATTTAACCAGTGTCGAGCAGGCCCCTTGAGTTTTAAGGGGAGATATTTTATGGCATGGAGATCATCTCCTCATGCGATGTGGATGTGAAGGAGGAAGTCCTCAATCCATACGGTTGGATCAGTTGTCCCATCGTGCTGTTCGTGTTGGAGATATGCCCTAGAGGTAATCATGTATGATGATATTTCCTATGTGTTTATGAATAAAGATAGTCCTTGGACATTATCATTGATGTGTATTAACAAGTATGTGACTTGTTTGTGAGACTATGCATTGTATGATAACTGTCCTAAATGGTCCCTAGTCGAAAGGGTGGTGTCTCACTGACCATGTAGCATTGGATGCTAGCCGGATAATATGGACTCAGAAAGGTCTGGTCGGATTCGACATAGTCGGATCCGAGTCGAGATAAGGTCTGAGTTGGACAGACCCAACTATGAGACGCAGCGATAGGTCATCTGTGAGTCTCTAGTATAACATACGTTCTATGTCCTAAGACCTGAGCTGGTGCATGTACTCGGGATGGTGACAAACTTGCTTTGGACCGACCAAATGCTACTCCGTGACTGGATAGTTACAAAGGTAGGTTTCGGGTTTGTCCAGACCCATGCTGCGAGACATGGTCGAGCAAGATGAGATTTGCCCCTCCTACCAGGAGAGATATACTCTGGGCCCCTCGGGTGATCCGACCTGGATAAGCATGGCCATGCGATGAGGATTATGAGATAATCCGAAGTGTTGGTCGGATTCACCGGAACGAGAAAGAGGTCGTACTGCAACAAGGATGATCATGTCGCCTTGTGCACAACAACATATATCGTGTGGCAAAGGGACCAAAAGTGTGAAGTACAGGTTCGCCTAACCAGCTACATCGGACACTTGGAGTCGGCACGTCTTGCTAGAGGCCGCTACCGACCGGTCGAGTCAGATGTCATCTGACTCGCGACCAAGTGGACGAGAACCTAAAGGGTTGCGCACTTAAGGGAAGGAACAAGTGGGCTTTAGGATCCATGCGAGGACCAAGAGTTGAGCCCGCGCCAGATGCCTATATATAGTGGAGGTGCGGCACACCCATCCGGTTGATCGCTTCGGCGCCGTCATTAGGGCTTTGCATGAGTTGCAACTAGCCACCTCCACTCGCTGCCGCCGACCGTGTGATCGGACCTAGCAGTCCGCAGCATGGTGTTCCTCCTGTACGCGCGGATACCGTTAGAGGCGGTGCACTTGCGCTGCTCTGGCGAAGCTGTATGTGGGATCCGGCGATCGACTGCTCGAGGGAGATCGGAACGGCTATTCGAGGGAGATCGGATGAGGAGGAGACGGACCACACGAATGCGCTGCCCCAATTCTACTTCCGCTGCACGACACTGCGCGTCTAGTGATAACAACCTGTGATCCATCCTCGTAGCATGTTCTTGGATGTTCTACGCGTAGGAAAATTTTAATTTGCATGCGATGCACCTACGGTAGAACCCAACAGTTCGATATTCATGGGTTTAAACCCTTCTAGGAACTGATGCTGCATAACCTCATCCGTGAAACAGAGAGGATGAGCGGTGCCTCGAACCCGAGCTATGTCGGGCCTATATTTGGCGTCTGTTCTAGCTCGGTTACGTTACCGGCCTCTGTTATGGCTTCGGTCGAGCCATGGTATGTACCCATCCCGTCTATCGGGTGAGTAGCCTTTGGATCAGTAGATGGACCTTGTGCGACCTGTTCTGTACTCTAGGTTGTCTCGCAGGTCGAACCTGTCATTGGGTTCTAGTGGCTCCTTTCCCCATCTTTGGGGCATAGCCGGTCTATAAACGGTGTCGCCGGCCGTCCTGTCGCGCCCGCGAGGAGGGCGGTCCGGTTTGTCGTATGGGGTATGCTTGGGAGACAGAGTATCATTAAGCTCGTCGTCGAATTGCGGCAACAGCCTTCTTCGTGGATAGCTCTTGGGTTGGTCCAACGGACCGGTACCATATCCTTCCTTAGCTGAGAGGACCCTCGTCCATCGATCATTGAAGTCATCTTGTTCGGCTTTAAGTTGTCGTTCCTTTGCTTTCAGGCTGCGAGCCATCGTTATGAGCTGCTGCCTGAACAATTCTTGATCTTCAGGGTTATCCGGAATGTCCAAGTCATCGTCTTCCGAGATGTACTCCTCCTCAACGAGGGGGGGGGGAGGGGAAGTCGTCGCCCATGTAGACGTCGTATGTGGAACTGGCGAAACATTGCCCGGTGTTAACAGGAGTGGGGGTGCAGTCCTCTTCATCCATGTATTCTGCCTCCTCAGAGGCATAGTCCAGCATGTCGGTTAAGTCTTCGACCGTGGCTATCAGGTGGGTGGTGGGTGGGTCGAAACATTCGTCCCCAACCCGCTCTGTAACCGATCTGAGCATAGATCGGGGTTGAATCGTCGAAAATTTTCATCGGTGATATCCGATCTAGGGCTTCGTTGAACGCCGAGAGCTCGATCGGATCATACTGTTCGGAACTTTCGGAGTTGACCTCCGATGTGTCCGGGCGAGAGGGATGTTCGGCAAGAACGAATTTCCGGTCCTCTGACACTATGGCCGGATCTGGACTAGGAATTGGAACGCCACCGTGGTTGACCCCATTGGCGTGATCGAAGAAGGAACTCGAGGTTAAAGTCTCGGAGTCTTCGGGCGTGGCAGGTGAAGCCGCCAGCCCGGTTAGTGACAAGTCACCTCGAGAATCTACGGAGAACTCTAGGTTCCCGAATATGACCTCTTAATCGGGGGCGAAGCTCTTGACACGGCCTAGATGTCCGGTCGGGTCGGCGTGCAGCACAACACTGCCAAAGGCGAAGATCTGTCCGGGGACGAAAGTGTCCATGTTGCGGACCTCTTCGTTGATGACAAGGCGAGACATCGATTCCTCGGGTGCTCACATCGAAACTCTTAGGGAAAGCACCAATGTCGGTGTCAAAAGCGGCGGATCTCGGGTAGGGGGTCCCGAACCGTGAGACTAGAACCAATGGTAACAGTGGACGAAGGGGACACGGTTTTACCCAGGTTCGGGCCCTCCTATGGAGGTAATACCCTATGTCTTGCTTGGTTGTATTGATGATATGAGGGGTTACAGAGTTGATCTACCTCGAGATCGAATAGCTAACCCTAGATGAGTTGTTCTATATCTACAACCTAAAACCTTTCGGCTTATATAGACATCGATGGTACCTAGGGTTTACACATGGTCGGTTACACGCCGAGGAGATAAACATGCCTATTCGCTATATCAAACATGGAGGACAAGCCATGCTCTCTGAAGCTTCCATCTTGGAGACAAGGCCTTCAATCAGTCCAGTGTTCGGTAAGTGGCCCATACAGTCCGATCCATAGAGATAGATCGGCCTCCCGAGGATCCCCTAATCCAGGACTCCCTCACCAATAAATCTATATTCTGCAACATATGTACTTGTTTCTTTCATGCATCTCGGGTGACAGAAGGCTAAAAACATTTTGTGCGTCAATGTCTGTCAGTAGCTCTGTGCTTGTTTCTTTTTAGAAGACCCTCTGTATGTGTTTCTTCATAAATTAGATCTAGAAAAGGGAGCAATATCACCGCATGCAGAGGAAACCATTTTTCTACTTGATGCATAACCAATTTATGCTCAAACGAATGTGAGATAAATGTCAACACACCTGTATGGGGAGGGTGTCAAAGGAGCAGCGTCTCCTTCTGCTTCAGAAGCAAAGCTGCATGCTTGTGTTCTTATGCATTGCCTCAAACTTTGTCATATTGATGAGGGAGGTCGGATCCATGCATCGGGGTTGAGGATTAGTACGTTGGGTATACGGACTGACACCACGATATGAACAAACTGGATTGATCGACCAATTCAATTGAAGATTTAGATTAGGAATCATTGTACTCGAACAATAAACTGGGTCGACCTTCCTAGAGATTCGAGCAAACATTCAGATTAGGAATCGTGAGAGAATTCATCACCTTGCTTCATTGCATTTGTTTGAGGTTGTCATTGGCGCTTTGTGCATTCTTCATCCATCTACAGGGTGAATGGTAATGTTGACTTGTTTGGGAACTTGCCGGATGCATCTACATAGTAAATGACATTACAGTTTTGGAGCAAGTCTTCCTTTCTTGGTTCATCTATCGGCTGTCACAAAGGAAGCTTAAAATGTTTAAAATTTCATGGGGGAACAAGATAAACATCAGTATAACAACAAATAACTTAGTACAATACTGAAACTGTAAAGCTTTCATTAAACCATGGACTAACCTAGCTTATCAGCAATAATGTACATGTACGTGGTACTAATAAAGTATTTAAACTAAGTTGTATCTAACAATTACAGTAGTTCACAAAGAACTTAAATGTAAGTAGCTAGCTAGGTGGTATAATTACTGAAGAAAATTTCAGTTCTATATTTTCTAAAGGTCCATGTAGGTATCAGTTAGTTGTGTCTCACAATGTCTCAAGAAATCCTGGTGCCCATCCTGAAGACACACATCACATAACTTGAATTTTGCATCATGGCATTTTCACCTTGGGGCAATGAGGAACGACAACCATAGGGGACCAGCATGATCTAGCGCTGGCCTCATAGCCGCAAGATGTCTGTCCCTGCAGCTGCACCATGGCGCTAGCAGAGCTACCAGAGCAATAGCATATATGACCCCTGTTTATTATGTTACATGACCTCATAGAAATCAGGGCATACTTTACTTCTATTGACTGTATATGATAGTAGATTAAATATAGTAGACGGTACTTGTTCATCTGTTTTTTCCATGACAATTGTCTGTGATAGTAATGTCCTCAATTGACTTGACCCCGTTTGGTTCTCGTTGGAAAAAGGTAAATCTTGCTGAGCAACACCAACAGCGAGAGATGGATGCGACAAGTGGTCTCCGACACCCTCTTGATGATATCACCAATGTTGATAGACTCCCAACAAAGGGTCTAGGTATACGTAATTTAACAAATAATAGGTTTTTGAAATTTGGTGGCAATATTGTTTTTTTATTAATATGAGCGATCCCTTTCGCAAGCCATGGATCTGGTCCACAACCATCGAGCGACCTGCTTATTCACGAAGCAACCACCCTCAACCATTGAACTCCCCGAAGGGAATCTAGGTATTACACATAAGTGATATTTAAATGCCTTTCGTATTGATTTTTACTGATTTGGACAATTCCTTTCGCAAGACATTGCACCTGGCCCAGAACCATCGAGCGGACTGGTTCTACGTGAAGCAACAAATATTGAAGCGACAACCATAGAACTCCTCGAAGGAAGTCCAGGTATAACTTGCTTCCTCACACGTCCTTTCAAATTCTAAATATATCATAGTGATAGCTTTAATCCATCCATGGTACACTTGCTCGTAATCTAGATTGGTATATAATCAATATATTGCATCCCTGATGGTGCATGATTGTAGCGGTAAATACCATTACTTTTGTAGCTCCAGTCAACCGTGAGACCATTGAACACTATTTTTCTGGTTTTGGATGCTAATGTGTAAATAGGTCCAGCGGCGAGGGGCCGTGGTGACCAACTTAAAGGACTTTGTCAACGGATAAAAGGGATGTTGTAAACGCATGGAGAAGAGCAGCTTATAAAAAGAAAAAAAGAAGAGTCAGGATACCAAGAGGAGATCGATAAGTTGAATACACAAAGACGAGAAAATTACCATAAGAAGATACAATAGGAACACCGACAACGACAACTGGATGTGACAAATGGCCTCCGATGCCCTCTTGGCGATGTCACCAATGATAGACTCCCCGAAGAGGGTCCAGGTATATGGAAGGTGTCCAATATTGGTTTTTATTGATTTGGCTTAAATATAGTTATTTTACCAATTTGAATAATCCCTTTCACAAGCCATGGGATCTGACCCACAATCATCGAGCGGCTTGTTTATTCGTGAAGCAACAATCCCATCTCGATCAACCATTTAATCCCAAAGGGAGTCTAGGTACAACTCATCACTACTATTTAAATGCCTTTGATATTGGTTTTTACTAATCTAAACAATCCCTTTCGCAAGCCATTGCATCTGACCCACAACCATCGAGCGGCCTAATCATACATGAAGCAACAATTCCGTCTGTGTCAACCATAGAACTCCCCAAAGGGAGTTCAGGTATAACTTCCGAATTTACACCTCCTTTGAATTTCTAAAAATATTGCAGTGGTAAATTTAATCTATCTCACGATCCACTTGCTCATAAGGCGGTTTGCTATGTAATTATTATATTGCAGCTACAATATTGCACGATTCTAGTGATAAATACTGTTATATCTCTATTGTACCGCCAGATTATTGATCTTGATTACTCTTGTTTGGATGCTAATGTTTATAGCCCTACAACAACATGTCCAACTACAAGGGGACGTGATGGCCAACGTAAAGGGGACTTATGAATGAAGGATAGGGATGTTATAAACGAATAGGGAAGAGCTGCTTATAAAAAGAAAAAAGAGGGGAAAGGGTACCAAGAACAAATTGGTAAGTTGAACACACAAACACAAGCAAATTATCAGAAGAAGACAAGAGAGGGGACACACACATGTGCACACAAATAGGCGAGCCGCTTATGAGAAGAAGAAGGAACAAATAATCATGCGAAGATGGGAAGCAGCTCAGAAACATCGAGATAGCTTAACACCGGAGCAGAAAGTGGAGATGAGTGATGAGCGCCGACAAAGGGAGAGAGCTACCGGGAACACCCCGTGTCCTGGATCCATTGGATGTCTCGTCCTGATTTAGCAACCTTAGTTACGGCCTTCAAAACTTACGGAATTTCTCGCATGTGTACTCCACATCTTATGTTCGTATGCATTCAAGAAATATTTACTTGCTTTGTATTTGTGCAGCTGAGGGAGTCCAAGATTAAGGGGTCGTCGGGTGGCCGACTTATCCCATATGGGCCGAACCAATGGGCCGCTCGGTGGCTACTGTGGGAATGCCGAATTATAAGAGTACTTCGCAATCAGGGAGGAAACGTCAGGTGTCGTCGTGTGTCCTCCAAGTCATGGATGATGGAATAGACGTGTTTAAACCTTCAGTAACAACCGACTACATGTAACCCTAGGTACCCCTGGTGTCTATATAAACCAGAGGGTTTAGTTCGTAGAGGCAAGTGGACTCATCTAGGGTTTAACTCATTCAATCTCGAGGTAGATCAACTCTGTAATCCTCATTCACATCAACCCGATCAAGCAGGACACAGGGTTTTACCTCCTCGAGAGGGCCCAAACCTGGGTAAACATCGCCTCCTTCGTCTCCTATTACCCATCGATCCCAGGTCCACAGCTTGGGACCCCCTACCCGAGATCCGCCGGTTTTGACACCGACATTGGTGCTTTCATTGAGAGGTCCATTGTGAATCATCAAAAGATCGATAGCTCGCCTAATCATCAGCGATGAAGCCTGCAACAGGGACGTCTTCGTCCCCGAATAGATCTTCGCGTTCGGAAGCAGCATGCTGCATGCCGATTCGTCTGGCCACCTTGGCCAAGTCAAAAGTTTCACCCCCGATCAGGAGGCCAGGTTCAGGAATCTAGAGTTCATCACCGACACCCGGGGAGATCTTGTGTTAACAAAGCTCTCGGCTCCCCTTGAAGAGCCCACGAGCCCCGATGCCTTAACTTTGGGAATGGTGGATCCCGCCACTTGGGCGGCCTCTATCCCTGGTTTGGCCCTAAAGCCCAACCTGGTCGATACGCCCAGATTTGCCTCGCACAAACACAACCCGAGAGCGTCCTTCAACGACTCCAGGGTAGCAGTGTCACAGATCGACCCCAACCACTCAAATAACATGGACTCCATCGAGATCCCATCGTTACACGAGTTACTCGACCGGATCCAAACTATGGGCATGATCGGTAACCAACCCTTGGTCTATGACTGAATCATGCTTAGACCTGACGATAGGGAAATTCACGTCCCGCCCATCACACACTTGGTCCCCACCGTCAAGTGCCCGACCAAAGGTTTCTCCCCTCAACTACTGGAGTTAAGGATGATTTATGTGCCGGTTGCCGACCACCCGGACCCCTCCTGTAGTCCGGATTCCGGACCTCACCCCGAGAATAATTTGGGGTCAGATGCCGATCTAGCACATGATCTGGAATCAGTGCAGCAGGGTCTCGTCGAAACCGTGGACCCTAAAACTGCCGCACTAGACCTCACGAGAGCACGGGACGCAGCCGTCAGGATCTCGGACCCGCATCCTATCGGGGTACAAAAAAATCCCACCCACCACCCAACTCAAGAATTCTTCAAGAATTGTAGAAGAGATCGTCATATTGGGCTCACAGGAAGTTAAACAACGGCTAGGGGAATCAGTCCATCATTTTTGGGCCAGATTCCTCCTTAACAAAGACAGGGCGAAGGGTTGTAGCGACCAGGAGATGATAGAAGCCTTCCGGCATAGCTGCCATGATGAAGGAATTCTCAACTCCCTCACTCGTCGCCACATTCAAATTTTCATCGAGCTATCAAACCTGGTGTGCAAATATTGCGCCATGGAAAGCACCTGGCAAGTAAAACTAATGTGCATGGAGTCAGTCCATGCGAACAACACAGAGGAATTTGGAGAAGGCACATAACCCCGCGATGACCGACCACTCCCAAGCACGCCGAGAAAAGGAATAAAACCCTAACAAGCGCGAGAACTTTCCTTGATGGACTATTGGACTAGACATGCCCCATACACCCCGTCTTGCTAAACACAAGCCCGAACCACAGCCTTCGAGCATGCTGGGTCATCAGGCAAGTCGCGAAGAGCGGAGAGGACATCCTCAAGGCCTCACCCCCAGACAAACGTTCAACAACGCCACCCTAATACAACGCCAAGGTCCTAACGATCTACGGAACGTTTTCCTCCGAAAACAAAAGGAAAAGAGATCTTAGAGAATTCCATCAAATACACCAGGTCGCAGCAACGGACTCATGGACAGACACACCGGTCACTTTCGACGAGGTTGACCAACTGATAGCTCGCACAGACCAAACACCCCTCGCCCTGGTCCTTAACCCCATAGTAAATGGATTTAGGTTGTACAAGGTGCTAATGGACGGTGGCAGCGATCTAAACCTCATTTAGAGGATACCTTGGACAAAATGCAGTTCGATAGATCTCGCATCGAACAAAGCAACACAACTTTTTGAGGGATTGTCCCCGGGAAAGAAGCACGTTGTACCGAACGAGTGACACTCGACGTAGTATTCGACACACCCGAGAACTATAGATCCAAAGAACTTCTTTTCCATATTGTTCCCTTTCACAGTGGCTATCACGGTCTATTAGGGCGTGACGCCTTTACAAGATTTCAGGCCATACCACATTATGGGTATATGAAGCTGAAAATGTCGAGGCCCAACGGTGTGATCACAATTATAAGTGACCCAAATAGAGCCCTCCGAGCTGAAAATAAAACAACAACACTAGCCCTTGAGGTACAAGCTGAGACTCTCACTGCAGAAGAACTGACCACACTCCGCTCTATAGTGGATAAGGATGATGTGATACTCACAAAAGGCCGAAATCCACATCCTTCAAACCTGCACACGAAATCACCAAATTCCAGGTTCATCCAACGGACCCCAATAAAACAGCGTCCATCGAAGCCCAACTGGACCCCGCGGTTGACGAAGCACTGCGCATGTTCCTGCATGAAAATTGGAACAGATTCGCCTGGCACCCCTTAGATATGCCGGGAATCCCACGAAGGCTGGTGTTACATAGCCTGAACATAATCGTAGGCTTCAAGCCCGTCAAACATGCTTTACGCCGGTTTTCAAAACCAAAGCGTCAAGCTATGTGCGAGGAACTTCCCAAATTACTAGAAGCCGGATTCATTAGAGAAATCAAACATCCTGAGTGGTTGGAAAATATGGTCATGGTGCCAAAGAAGGACAAATCTTGGTGGCTATGCGTCAACTTCAAAGACCTCAATAAAGCCTGCCCCAAGGATCCTTTCCCCTTACCCCATATAGACAAGATCATCGATGCAACTGCCGAACACGACTCACTATGCTTCCTCGACGCTTATTCCGTATACCATCAGATTAAAATGAAGGAGTCTGATCAAGCTAGAACCTCCTTCATCACCCCCTATGGGTCATTCTGCTTTAATACAATGCCCTTTGGGTTAAAAAACGCAACGCCCATACCAGCGCATGATTCAGACATGTCTGACAAAGCAAATCGGCAAAACAGTCGAGGCATACATGGACAACATGGTCATCAAGACCAAACACGTCAGCCAGTTGGTAGACGACCTTAGACAAACCTTCGCTAGTCTACGGGAATGCAACCTATGGCTCAACCCAGACAAAATGTATCTTCGGAGTCCCTGCTGGTAAACTACTCGGATTCATTGTCTCCCAAAGAGGAATAGAGACTAACCCCACTAAGATCCAAGCCTTATCCCAACTCGTGGTCCCTACGGAGATAAAGCACTTTCAAAGACTGGCGGGATGTGTGGTGGATTTGAGCTACTTTATCTCCCGCCTCGGCGAAAAGGCTCTACCACTGTACAGACTGCTGAAATGGACCAAAAACTTTGAGTGGACCGACGAAGCAGCGGCCATACTGGAGGAAATCAAAACACTGCTGGGTAGTAACCCCACACTATCAACACCTGACACTGGTGAACTGATGTTATTGTACATCTCAGCCACCAATCAAGTGGTCAATGCGGTCCTTGTCGCAGAGCGGGAGGCCGAGGGTCACAAATTTCGGATATAGAAGCCAGTCTACTATGTATCCGAAGTGCTCACTCCGTGAAAATCTAGATACCCACATTACCAGAAGATAGCCTATACGGTGTTTATGGCATCATGCAAGCTCAAACACTATTTTCAAGATTGTTCGGGTAGGGCGTCATCCGAGGTAACCCTGAATGACATAATCAACAACAGGAACGCCACCGGCCGCATAGCTAAATGGGCCATCGAACTCCTTCCGTTCGAAATAACTTACAATTGACATGTCTCGGTCGTATCTACTTTTCCTAACGTTTTTGCTCTTGTTTTAGACTCTAATTTGCATGATTTGAATGAAACTAACCCGGACTAACGCTCCTTTCAGCAGAACTATCATGGTGTTGTTTTTGTGCAGATATAAAAGTTATTCGAATTGAATGAAACTTTTTGTAGAATTAGTTTACAATAAATAAAAAATATTGGAGCCAAGAACCACCGAGGGGGTGGGCATGATACACCAGGGCGTGCTAGCCCCCCCAGGCGCGCCCTAGTGGGTTGTGCTCACCTGGTGGCCCCGCTGACCCTAATTCCGACACTATAAATTCCTATTTTTGGAGAGAAAAATTGGAGAGGAAGTTTTATCGTGTTTCACAAGACGGAGCTGCCACCACCTCATGTTTTTCATCGGGAGGCCAGATTTGGAGCTCATTTGGGGCTTCGGACAGGGGAATCTTCGGTCTTCGTCATCATCAACCCTCCTTCATTGCCAATTCCATGATGCGCCCCACCAGGAGTGAGTAATTCCTTCGTATGATCGCTGGTCGATGAGGAGTTGGATGAGGTCAACTTGTAATCGAGTTAGTTTTGTTAGGGCTTGATCCCTAGTATCCACTATGTTCTGAGATTGATGTCGCTATGACTTTGCCATGCTTAATGCTTGTCACTAGGGCTCGAGTGTCATGATTTCAGATCTGAACCATTTATGTTTTCACCATTATATCTAAGTTCTTGATCCGATCTTGGTAGTCACATCACTAGTGCAACCGCGTGCTATACAAACGGGTTTTAACCCCTTTCCATGACGTAGTCTTAAACCGTTGCCTTGCATGCGTGTGCGATAGGGGGGCCTATCCCACACGACAGGCAAACCCCATCGGAGATGCCTGCACTTGGTCACACACAATGTGCAAAAATATATCGTTTGCGATTGGAAGGACCATCACAATAGATATATTGGGGAAGACATGTGCGATGAGCTTAGCATTCCACATAGGGAATCCCAACGGTACGTTTCTGTTCATATTGCAAATCACACACAATTTTCTGTATAACATAGTTTGTGATAGGGGTGGTCATCACACACGATAGTTATAATTCCGTCGATTGCGTTACTCAAAACATCACTCACAGCGTCTAGAAGAAACTGTTTGGCATTGGGCTGCCCATCACACACAATAGCTATGTCAAATCATTTGTGATTGGGTGTCCTAACACACAGAGTTGTTGACCAGAATTCGTGTGTGATTTCTCAATGATCCAACATGTCAACTTTCTAGCGCCCACGGTGTTGTCTTAGAATTCGTCTGCAATGGGAACCCTAATAATCGGTGTGATTGATCAATTATTTATAATCCAGTTAGTAACCAAATTAACATTTCATATCAACCATGGATTTCTTATTCGTAGTACGGTAACTAGGATTACATAATTGAATTACATCAGGGTACAACATCATATAGGCATATACTGCCTAGCTACCCAATTGCACAAGAAGACAAAGTTTCAAATGCAACATCTAAAGCCTTTGGAAATTAAGTATCATCATAGATAGTAAATAGACAGATGAATCTCATCTAGAAAACTATTAAAGCGAAAGGCGAATATTAAGCCTTCAATGATGTTGAAGGTCCTCGCAACTTTAGGCCAGTGCTTGTGGATGATTGCCCGCCCATCCTTCATCCTCTTAAGGAAGACTTCAAGATTATATTGTGGGTGTCGTATGAATACCTTCATCGCCTTTTGATCATATTGGTGGTTTGAGACGTAATCATCGATGAACTGCCTTGAGAAGGACTGAAAACAAACATACACATAGATATATTTTCTAAAATTTGAAATGGCGCAAAGGGAAAAGGACAAGGTGAAAGAGATGGTACCATCCTGTAGTTGACTGATGTCTTCTTCATTATGCAGACAAAAATCTTGTTGTTTTTCGTAGCTAGTTTCTTTATCTTAACAATCTTTCTGAGTTTCTTGATTTGACTGATATTCATCGACACCTCATTTCCCCCACATGCAAAAAGGGTCGAACAGTGGTTCTAAACCTCTTACAGCAGAACCTACATGTGCAAGAACAAATTATTAAAAACATTAATATTACAATGGTTTCTGGAAATGCAGAATAATGTGCTATTAGCCAAACGCCCATGGATGTGCAAACCACGATGGTAAACTTTAGTGCCCCCCATTGTTTCCCCCTGCAACATATTTAAGATAAATATTGATCAAGTTACAAGTGATATTTGGCATACTATCATTGAAATATGTTAATGGAAAATAAACACATTGCGGATCCAAACATATTAGTTTGAGCCACATGGAAAATTCAGTTATCTAAACCAAGTGTTGTGGGAACGATTCTGACAATAGAGAGGGGTAGTGTAAATGAGCATGATCTATCGAGATGCAAATAGGTGACACAGTGATTTTAGCAAGCCCGGGCCTCTCGCGGTGGAGATAACAACCCTATGACTCATTTGTTGGATCTCTTTGCTTATCTGTCATGAAAAAGAGTTACATGGTGTATTTGAGAAAGAGGGGAGAACGGATCTCCAAGCTAAGTCCCGAGACTAGAGGGAGCCAGAGCTCCTAGGGGAAGAATGGGCCCCGGGGAGAGAAGAAGCTAGACCGAGCTATGTGGTGGGGGTAGCTTATATAGAGTGCGCCACCCGCCGTCTCTTATGTTACAAGATGTTGGTTTTAATGCCAAATGTCAGCCCACTAAGAAACCTCAGATGATGCTCCAACTGCTTTGTTGACTGTTAGTCCTCACATACCCGAGTGAGTCAAATGCTCGAGTGGTAGACTGTCATCTGAGTTGATGGGATGTTGCTTCTCCGAGTGAATAGTATGTATGTATTTGTCTGGACCCACCTCATGTGTGGATCCATGCTTCTATGATATTTTGACCCTTCATGGGCCTACCTATTACGTGTATCCTCAGAAGTAGCCCCTAAGACTAATTGATTGCTGGTAGTCGGTTGGAGTTTGTAGAGTTTGTTGAACTTGAATGTTCCTACTCGACCTGACGGAGCAGAATGTTTCGTTTTGGTATTTCTCTTCCAGCGGGGGCACGTCCAGTGCACCCACTAGGTGTAGTCCACGAGCCTATCTCCGATTAGATTAGTCTGGCAGAGGGTTAAAGTCTTCTAGAGTGGAAATGAACTCAACAGGTGACCTATTATGTGCTTGGTGTCGTAAATTTTTGCAATCTGGAGCTGAATCATTTAGACTGATCTTTGTGCGTTGGGCACAGTAAATAAATTTAGCCTAGAACTGGGTTATTGAGGTAAATCTTCGTGTGCTCGGCATACTGAATGCTTGCTGAGTTTGCCTTATATAATTTCTGTATCAAGCCTGAGTCCTAGAGTGTATTTCTTAACTTAGACACGGTTCTTGGACCGCGTCTAAGTCCCCAAGTGCGGATGATGTCTTCACCCTAACTTAGGTGATATGGGGTCGCAGCTAAGCCCCCGAGTGTGGATGATGCCCCCACTCGGATTTGTTTCTAACTTAGGCAATACGGGGTCGCAGCTAAGTCCCCGAGTGTGGATGATGTCTTCACTTGGATGCTTTTAACTTAGGCAACACGAGATCGCAGCTAAGCCTCCAAGTATGTATGATGTCCTTACTCGGACTAGTTTTTAACTTAGGCGATACGAGGTCACAGCTAAGCCCCCGAGTGTGGGTGATGTCCTCACTCGGAGTGGTTTTTAACTTAGGTGATACGAAGTCGCGGCTAAGCCCTCGAGTGTGGCTAATGTCCTCACTCGGAGCACTTTTTAGCTTAGGTGATACAATGTCGTAACTAACCCCCGAGTATGGATGATTTCCTCACTCGGAGCAGTTTTTAATTTAGGTGATACGGAATCGCAGCTAAGTCCCTGAGTGTAGATGATGTCCTCACTCGGATTGGTTTTTAACTTACAGAGTCGCAGCTAAGCCCCCAATTGTGGCTAATGTCCTCACTCAGAGCAGCCTTTCGCTTAGGCGATACGGAGTTGCAACTAAGCCCCCGAGTGTGGATGATGTCCTCACTCGGAGCAGTTTTTAATTTAGGCGATACGGAATAAGAGCTAAGCTCCCGAGTGTAGATGATGTCCTCATTCAGATTTGTTTTTAACTTAGGTGACACGAAGTTGCAGCTAAGCCCCTGAGTGTGGCTGATGTCCTCACTCGGAGCCGTTTTTAGCTTAGGCGATATGGAGTCGCGGCTAAGCCCCCAAGTGTGGATGGTGTCCTCACTCGGAACAGTTTTTAACTTAGGTGACATGGAATCGCAGCTAAGCCCCCGAGTGTGGATGATGTCCTCACTCGGATTAGTTTTTAACTTAGGCGATACAGGGTCGTAGCTAAGCCCCCAAGTGTGTTTGATGTCCTCACTCGGAGTGGTTTTTAACTTAGGCGATACGGGGTTGCAGCTAAGCCCCCCGAGTGTGAATGATGTCCTCACTCGGAGTAGTTTTTAACTTAGGTGATACGGGATCACAGCTAAGCCCCCGAGTGTGGAAGACGTTCACACTCGGAGTAGTTTTTAACTTGGGTGAAGTCAGGTTTGCTACTAAGTTGTTCACCCACATAGGGTTATGTTGTAGATGTGTCCAGTTGAGCGATGGCGCGCGGGGCAGTCGGGTGATGAAGATGTGCCGCACGGTGTTGCGATACGCGGACATCTGAGTGAAGTAGATGCGTATGGCTGAGTGGCGACACGCGGGGCGACCAAGTGATGTAGGCACTCCAGCATAGTGGCGATGATCGAGGCATCTAAGTGAGGTAGACACATCTCACTGAGTGGCAACACAGGAGGCGGCCAAGTCGAGCATGTCGTTGAGGAGGTGTCCAACCAAGTGAAGGCACGCAGGGCGGCCGAGTCGAGCATGTTGTGGCGGAGGCATCTGAGCAAGTGACGACGCGTGGGGTACCGAGTCGAGCATGTTGTCGCGAGGGCGTCCGACCAAGTGACGGCACACGGGACGACCGAGTGCAGCATCTCGTCGAGGAGGCGTCTGATCAAGTGATGGTGCGCGGGGCAGCCAAGTCGAGCATGTCATCGAGGAGGCGTACGACCAAGTGACGACGCGCGGGGAGGCCGAGTCCAGCATGTCGTTGAGGAGGCATCCAAACAAGTGACGACATGCGGGGCGGCCGAGTCGAGCATGTCGTCAAGAATGGCGCATAGAGGCGTCCAATGATCGTGTAACCTGTGTATGAAAAATAGCACAAGAAAACATAAAAAATTCGAAGTAATTTGATGTTTGCTGAAATGATTCGTGTAAATTACACCCATAGACACCCATTGGGTGTGCCAGGTGCTTGCGGGTCCGTAACCAGCAAGAGTCTAAAAGAGTGAGATCCGACCGAACTCGTTTGAGTACTGGACCCAAATGAAGCGGAAGTGAAGTGTTCCGACATGAAGATAAACAACCTAGCGTAGAGGTACACTCAGTGGCGTGGCCTCCGAGTGAACCTCGTGTGCAACTTACTTGATACTCGGTAATACATAATCAACTATTTAATTAAATGCAGTGTGTGAAGAATGACTTAGTTGTCTAACGACGCACGAACACCCGAGTGGTGAAGACGCATCTCACTGAGTGGCGACGCGCGGAGTGGTCGAGTGATGAAGAAGCGTCCAGCAGAGTGGCAATGCGCGGGGAGGCCAAGTGATGAAGATGCATTCATCGAAGGGACAATGTGCGGAGCGACCGAGTTATGAAGGTGTGTCTCACCGAGTGGCGACATGCGGGGGCGGCCGGGTGATGAAGACGTGTCTCACCGAGTGGCGACACGCGGGGTGGCCGGGTGATGAGGACGTGTCTCACCGAGTGGTGACGCACGGAGCGGCCAAGTGATGAAGGTGTGTCTCACTGAGTGGCGACGTGCGGGCGACCGAGTGATGAAGACGTGTCTCACCAAGTGGCAATGAGCGAGGTGGCCGGGTGATGAAGACTTGTCTCACTGAGTGGCGATGCGCGGGGTGGCCGGATGATGAAGACGCGTTCAACAAAATGGCGATGTGCGGGGCGGTCAAGTGACGAAGACGTGTCTCACCGAGTGGCGATGCGTTGGGCGGCTGGGTGATGAAGACGTGTCTCACCGAGTGGTGACGCGCGGGCCGGCCAGGTAATGAAGAAGTGTCCAGCAGAGTGGCGGCACGCGGGGCGGCCAAGTGATGTAGACACGTTCAATGGA
Organism: Hordeum marinum; assembly: GCA_022496015.1. Taxonomy (NCBI): domain Eukaryota; kingdom Viridiplantae; phylum Streptophyta; class Magnoliopsida; order Poales; family Poaceae; genus Hordeum; species Hordeum marinum. The sequence continues at coordinate 222,021,536 of CM039672.1, forward strand.
GTGACGACGCGCGGGGTGGCCGGGTGATGAAGACGCGTCTCACCGAGTGGCGACGCGTGGAGCGCCCGATTGATGAAGACATGCCTCACAAACAACGCACGGGGCGTCCGGGTGATGAAGATGTGCTCAGCTGAGTGACGGTGCATGGGGCGGCCTAGTGACGAAGGCGCGTCCAGCTGAGTGACAGTACACGGGCAACCGAGTCAGACATGTTGATGAAGTCGCGGACATCCGAATGAGTAGTTACCATGACGCGCTGGCGGCCGAGTGCCTATGCACTATCCGAGTGGATGTCACATGATGCAGCTGTGTGCTGTAATGGAGTGTCTCCATGCCGTAGTTGGACCGAGTGAATGTATAAGTCCCCGTCTGACTGAATCGGTTGCTAAACAGAAGAACCTCTCCATCTGCCCAGTAACCGTCGTTGGTGGGGGGAGTGTGTCCCGACGCCGGAATCCACGTCGTGTCTCCGTCGCAGAGGCTGCCATGCCTGGGGACGCGGATCAATGCATGTGCTTGTGTCGCGTCTGGTCTACACCTCGCTATGGAGAGAGCCATCGCGCTACCGACCTGACGAGCCACCACACGCGGGGGCGTGTCCATGTTGTCACTCCTTCGCGGAGGCTGCCGTCGAGCAGTTCGATGGGGAAAAGAGTCGTTGTGTGTCCGAAGGGAGAAGTCATCGAGTGCGTCGTGCCTGGCATTCAATGTTGGGTTACGTTGCATGGGAAACAAAAAAATTCCTACGCACATGCAAGATCTATCCATGGTGATGAGCATCTACGAAAGGGAGAGTGTATCTACATACCTTGTAGATCTAAGCGGGAAGCGTTAAGAAACGCGGTTGGTGTAGTCGAACGTCTTCGCGATCCAAATCGCCGAGCGTCCCGCGATATCATCACGATCCGTCCCGCGATCCAATCACGATCCGTCTCGCGAACTCATCACGATCCGTCCCGCAATCTCATCACGATCCGTCTCGTGATCTTGATCACGGTCCTTCCGATCTAGCGCTGAACGGATGGCACCTCCGCGTTTAGCACACGTACAGCTTGATGATGGTCTCCGCCTTCTTGATCTAGCAATAGGGAGCAGAGAGGTAGAAGAGTTCTCTAGTAGCGCGATGGCGTTGCGGCGGTGGTGGTGGAGTAATTCCGGCAGGGCTTCGCCTAAGCACCGCAGAAAACTGATCTAGAGGAGAAACTATGCACTAGAGGAACGGGTAGCACATGGCTGAAAAGCAAGTGCCAAAAACCCTAAAACCTCTAGTATATATAAGAGGAATATAGGAGGAGGCTTGGCCCAAGGGACAAGCCATGTAGGCTTCGGCCGAACCAAGAGGAGAGGAAGATTCCTCCTCCAATCCTAGTAGGACTAGGATTCCTCCCTATTTTGCCTATTTTGCCTTTTTCCACCTTTTCTCTTTGGGCTTTTCTCTCCCAGCCGCATGGGCCTTGTGTGGGACTTCCATCAGCCCACTAAGGGCTGGTATTCACTCTCCCAAAGCCCATGTAGCCTCTTGCGTCGAAATACCCCTCCTGATGGTCTCCCGATACACCACCGGCACTCCCGGTACACTACCGATGAGCCCAAAACTTTTCCGGTGACCAAAATAGGATTTCCTATATATATCAATATTTACCTCCGGACCATTACGTAGCTCCTCGTGATGTTTGGGATCTCATCCGGGACTCCGAACAACCTTCGGTAACCACCATACATAACTCTATACTACCGAAACGTCATCGAACCTTAAGTGTGCAGACCTTGCGGGTTCGAGAACTATGTAGACATGACCGAGACACCTCTACGGTCAATAACCAATAGCGGGACCTGTATGCCCATATTGGTTCCTTCATATTCTATGAAGATCTTTATCGGTCGAACCTCTATGTCAAGGATTCAGTTAATCCCATATGATGTTCCCTTTGTTCTTTAGTTTGTTACTTGCCTGAGATTCGATCGTCGGTATCTCCATACCTAGTTCAACCTCGTTACTGCCAAGTCTCTTTACTCATTCTGTAATACAAGATCCCATGGCTAACACTTAGTCACATTGCTTGCAAAGCTTATTGTGATGTTGTATTGCCGAGTGGGCCCTGAGATACCTCTCCGTCACACGGAGTAACAAATCCCAGTCTTGATCCATGCCAACCCGACAGACACCCTCGGAGATACCTGTAGAGCACCTTTATAATCACCCAGTTATGTTGTGACGTTTGATACACACAAGGTACTGCTCTGGTGTCAGTGAGTTGCATGATCTCGTGGTCATAGGAACATATACTTGACATGCAGAAAACAGTAGCAATAAACTGACATGATCATATGCTATGTTTGTAGTTTGGGTCTTGTCCATCACATCATTCTCCTAATGATGTGATCCCGTTACCAAATGACATCTCATGTCCATGACTAGGAAACCATAGAAATCTTTGATCAACGAGCTAGTTTATTAGAGGCATACTAGGGACATGGTGTTGTCTATGTATCCACACATGTATCTGCGTTTCCGATCAACACAATTATAGCATGGATAATAAACAATTATCTTGAACAAGGAAATATGATAACAACTAATTTATTATTGCCTCTAGGGTATATTTCCAACAGTCGACCCCGGTGGAAGGAGTAGCACTAACGACTGCTACCCTTCGTTGCTTGGGGGATCCGGGTCACCATCTAGTTTGAAGGATGCCGCATCATCCAAGCCGTGGTCAAGTGCACTGCCAGCCCATGACCGAGTGCTGATGTCGTAAGGACGAACACCACACGCTGTTGTCGCGGCAACAACAGCCCGGTTGGCCCTGTGGGCAATTTTGAAAATTTTGACCTAAAGTCGAAAGGAATTCACAAAGTGATCTACTCGCCGAATTTTTTTATCGGCCTAACCCTTTCGTGTGGCGCTCGACAGCAAGGCGCCACACTGCACTGCTTGGCGCCTTACACTTAGGCGCTACACCATCGGCCACGCTGGTGCCCCGTGGCACGGCCCGACCCCACCCACCTGTGTGGCGCCTAAGGCTAAGGCGCCACACTTGTAATGTGTGGTGCCTAGATCTTAGGCGCCACATAGTGACTTATCCAGCCGCGGGCCAAACCCCTCCCCCACACCCTCCCCATTCACCCCCACATAGCAGGAACAGACTAGTCAGTGCCCACGAGTTCCCCTCTCCTCCCTTCTCAAATCCCACCTCAAATCAAGCAGATCTGAAGGTTTGGTCCGTGGGTTTCGACCCCAATCCCTCCCTGAAGGTAACCTCCACCGACCCCCTCCCTTTCATCCGGAAAATGCTCTCATTTGGTCATTTCTTGTAAGTGTGAGCAAACCCTATTTCTTCATGCATTTTGGGATGTGTATGATTTTGTTAGGGTTAGGCTTGTTTGTATGCTAGGGTTAGACTTAGGGTTCTTTGTTAGGATTAGGGTTAGGCTTGTTTGCATGTTAGGATTAGGGTTCTTGGATTGCGAGCAAGAGAGGAGGGAGCCGCCGCCCCTCCCTCTGTAACTGGAAGAACTGGTGGGGGTGGGGGAGGGGTTCGGCCTGTGACTGGATAAGTCGTTGTGTGGCGCCTAAGCACTAGGTGCCACACATTACACGTGTGTCGCCTTACCCTTAGGCGCCACACAGGTGGGTGGGGTCGGGCCCATGCCATAGGGCGCCAGCGTGGCCGATTATGCAGCACCTAAGACTAAGGCACCACATAGTGCAGTGTGGTGGCTTGTTGTCGGGCGTCACACGAAAGGGTTAGAACGGTGAATTTTTCGACGATTAGTTCACTTTGTGAATTCCTTGCGACTTTAGGTCAAATTTGTCAAAATTTCCGGCCCCATGAGACGCTTCGCGAAGACACCGCGTCAGGAGGAGCCAGGTCACCGGTCGGGGCCACTTGGTTGATGAAGAAGACTTTCTATGCATTGTGGAGTCGCCCACGTCCGAAATCTGCATGCCATAACCGTTGTCAAATTGACACTAGCGTTTGCTGTACGTAGTGGCAGTTTCCTTTTCTTGGCCATGCACTAATTGACATTGATTTGGCAATCAAAGTAATTTCCTTCCTTCTCTTTCCGTCTTGAGTGCGCATGCAGGTGGGATATGCCAGCAGGGGAACCTGCCTGAGTGCAAGATAGTCACAAGGCCACACGCCGAGTGATCGAAGCCGTTCGGAAGAGGTGACCATGTTTGGGGTCTCGATGATGGTGTCGTAGACGATGTCGGAGAAGACGGGACGGACCATGATGCGGCCGTTTGTATGAGCTCGCCGACGGCGTCGTAGACAAGGCCGGAAATGACGGGACGGACCGCGTCAGTGATCATTTGTACGAGCTGCGTTGAGGACATCGTAGACAAGGCTGAAGACGATGGAACGGACCATGCCGGGGGCCGTTTGTACGAGCTTCCTCGCAAACAATGTCGGAGACGACGGGACGGGCTGCTAGTAGTCTACCAGCTCGTCGATGGCGGGACGGGCTGCGCTGATGAGGGATCACTAGAAGAGTGTCTAGAGGGGGGGGGGGTGAATAGACTACTAGCAGAAATTTAAAACCTAACCTTTTCCCAAGTTAATTGGTTGGCAGATTTTAACAGTTTTAACAAAGCTAGCAAGTCTAATAGCCCTACATATGCATGTCAACAAATATGGCAGCGGAAAATAACGACATTGCATATGAAGTAAAGAGTTGAGATAAGTAGATCAAACGCAGTTGGAGACGCAAGGATTTTTCCATCGTTCCGATAGGTGGCACTATCGTACATCCACATTTATGGAGTCTTCAACCCACGGAGGGTAACCGTCGCGAGAGTCCACGGAGGGCTCCACCCAAAAGGGTCCACGAAGTAGCAACCTTGACTATTCCATACGGCTTCCGTCCACGAAGGACTAGCCTCACTATGGGTAGATCTTCAGGAAGTAGGCAATCTCCTTGCCCTTATAAACTTCTTGGTTCACTCCACAACACGAAGTAGGAGGCTCCCAAGCGACACCTAACCAATCTAGGAGGCACCACCCTCCAAAAGGTAATAGGCTTGGTAATGACGATGAACTCCTTGCTCTTGTGCTTCAAGATGATAGACTCCTCAGCACCCAATCACTCTCTCATAGATTTGGCATGGTGGAAGAGATGGGATTGGTGGAAAGCTACTTGGGGAGTCTAGAAATCAAGATCCATATGATTGGAGTGGAAGATCAGGACCTCAACACAAGGGTAGGTGGTTCTCTCTCAGAAAATCTGATATGATAGGTATGGAATAGTTCTGAGTGCTTCTCTTTCGAGTAAGTGGTGGTGAAGGGGTATATATAGGCATCCCCAAAAATCCAATCGTTGCACACAAAATGACCAACTCGGTGACACCGATGTGTTAATATCGGTGGTACCGAAGTGACCAAAAGGTGGAAACTTTTGAATATCGGTAAAGCCGATATAGGAAACTCGGTTGCACCGATAAGGTGACCAACGGTCAGATTTTCAATCTCGGTGAAGCCGATCCAATATTCTCGATGGGACCGAAAATGTGAATTTGCGTAATAGAAAGTTGGCAACCTAAAATCGATGGCACCGGTATGGAATCGGTTGCACCGAAGTGGCTAGGGTTTGGCAGAGTCTGTCTAGGTTCTGGAATCGGTGACACCAGTATGGGAAAGTTGGTTGCACCGATTTTGAGTGGTAGTTATAGAACAGACTTCGGTGGGAGAGTTTTGTGGATGTTTTTGGCGACTATCACTTGTGCACGTTTGGGCATATTGTTCACCAACGAAACCTTACCCCCTTTTAATAGTATTGGCTTTCCTATGGACTCAAAGTGATTTCTCACAAATGTAAAATGTAGAGTCCTCTTGCTTGAAGCTTGGCCAACCTATTTCCTTGAATCTTGGGGTTTGTCCACAATCTCCTTTAGCCAGACCTCTCTATGGATTGTATCTGAAATACACTAGGTAAAAACATCAGTCCAAGAGACAATGTATGTTGTCATGAATTATCAAAACCACCAAGGGAGCATGTTGTGCTTTCAATCTCCCCCTTTTTGGTAATTGATGACAACATACAATCAAAGCTTCAAATAAATATATGCATGGTTATACTAAAGACTTTGAGAGACACATGACTTAGACTTGCTCCCCCTAAATGTGTGCAGTCCTTTAAAGGATAGTTGCTTTCGAACGCATGGACACACATAAGGTAGAAGGGACATAGCAGGTCATGTGTATCTTGGCTATATGCATCAAATATATGAATGAGATGTATCTTTGTTAAAGAAATCACTCTTGCAAACAATATGTGCAAGTAGCAAGAGATCATCTTGAGCAAGGATATGATGCATATACTCACCTTGAGTTCTTGAGCATCCTGGTAATAGAAACACACTTGAGAAAACAATGTTAGGAAACACAAGAGTATTCTACAAAACAGCAAGGCAATAGAACTCAAAATTGCCAAGATAAGATATGGAGGACATATAGAAAATAGTATTCCTTAGAATTGATATGTCTCCAAGATCTTTGAGAATTTTCTCACCGTAGATATGAAAGTAGATTATCCTCTCCCCCTGAATCTTAGCATGTAGATATTAGGATTGGATAAGGTGAGAAAGGTAAAAAAATTCTTCTCCCCCTACTTTGATATTATCCCCTTGTTTATAAAGATATGAGTATTGAAATTGCCTCTCCCCCTTGATCATATCTCCCCTTTAGCTTGAAGCGATCTCGCCTTTAGCTTGAAGCTTTGGTCCTCTCCCCCTTTGGCATTAATTTCCAAAAAGGTCAAAAACAAGGATAGATACAGGGATCATTGACTAAGAAGGGATTCTCGAGAACAAGGGTCATAGAAATGTAGGATTGATAGAAATGAGAATTGAGAGAGACATTGAAACTGATTTGTTCTTCTCCTCCTCTCTTCATTACAGATAGGGATCCTTGAAGAGGAAATTCTCTCCTCAAAATTAGCTTTAGTTCTTCTCCTCCTGAATTTTTTTATTTTTTTAAATTAAGGGATCATCTAAGTAAAAAAAAAGTATTACAAGGATCTCTAAGAAAACATAGAATTGCAAAAATGGATTTAAAAGAGATAGAGTGAAAATCGGTGACGTTGAGATGTGTGAGTCCGCGGCTCCGAAAGAGAAACCAAGTTTCTGTTTTCACAGAGTCAAGAGAGAGAGTTTCAATGAAATGTAAAGTTTTTACAATGGACATCAACTAGAGAAGATTGGAGTAGTTATGATAAAACTTGCAATCGAGAGCAAACCACACCAGATTCTTAACTAGATGATGGGCGGTGACTAGGTCACCTATATTAGAGTATATTGACTTAGGAGCCAAGCAAGAATACTTGATCATAGGTCATACTCTACGTTTAAGCTCAAAATGGGGTTACCATTTTTCGATTAAGTATTTTAATGTCTTCATATCGCTTGAGTTGCTTTAGCTCATTTCTTGGAGTAAAGCCTTTTCAAGGACATGAGTAAATACCTTTGAGTGATGTTGACATCGTAGCTTGTAGATGAACTTGTTGAGGATGCTCGAGGTTGATGAAGATCATATTGAGTTTTGAGAAATCCTTCTTGTCCTTGTACACTCGCTACCTACAAAGATTAGTCATGCAGGGAAGAACAATATATATATCCTATTGACATGATACCAATTGAAAGTGTGCAATTTTGATCAAGTATATGTAGAGGATATATGGTTGAGTGTCCTTCTTACTTCCATCATCAAGAGGGGTTGTGGATACTTGGCAATGACAAGATTGCTTATGATTGGGGTTGATGGCAATCTTGTGGAATGAAGTTTTTCCAAGTACCTACAAGAGATTAGATGCAATACAAGGGAGCATATAATTCCATGGCATAAGATGAAATGTTAAGAAACATGTAAAACGAAATCTCATGCCCTCGCATGCAACCGAGTGAGTCTAGATCAAGTTTGCAGCATCAATGATGTTCACAACTCACTCCTTAAGTGACAAGATGTCTTCTCATCAAGTGGCTTAGTAAAGATATCGGCCCATTACTTGTTAGTGCAAACATGCTTAATATTAATATCTCCTTTGGCAACATGACCACGAATGAAATGATGTCGAACTTGAATATGCTTAGTTCGAGAATGTTGCATAGGATTATGACCAATTTTAATAGCACTTTCATTGTCACAAAGTAATGGAACATTTTTAACATGAATTCCATAATCCTTAAGTGTTTGTGTCATCCAAAGAAGTTGCACACAACAAGATCCAGCAGCAATGTACTCAGCTTCAGCAGTCGATAGAGATACCGAGTTTTGTTTCTTAGAGGACCAAGATACAAGAAATCTGCCCAAAAATTGACAAGTACCCGAGGTGGATTTTCTATCAACCTTGTTACCACCATAGTCCGAATCAGAATAACCAATAAGGTTAAAAGAAGATCCCTTGGAATACCAAATGCCTAAATTTGGCATTTGTATCAAGTATCTCACAATGCGTTTTACAGCTAAAAGATGTCATTCTTTCGGTGCATCTTGATATCTAGCACACATGCAAACACTTAGCATAATATCGGGACGAGATGCACATAGATATAACAATGAACCAATCATAGATCGATAAACTTTCTGATCAACCGGCTCATCCTCTCTGGTGAGATCAACATGTCCGCTAGTAGGCATAGGGGTTTTCATACCTTTGCACTCATGCATGTTGAACTTTTTAATCAAGTCCTTGGTATACTTAGTTTGAGAGATGAAAGTTACTTCTTTTGATTGCTTGATTTGCAAGCCAAGAAAGAATTTCAGCTCACACATCATAGACATTTCATACTTCTCGGACATCAACCTTCCAATTCTTTCACTAAATTGAGGGTTAGTTGAACCAAAGATAATATCATCCACATAAATTTGGCACACAAATAATTCACCATTAACCCTCTTAGTGAATAAGGTTGCATCAATTTTACCAATTTCAAAACCTTTTTCGATAAGAAACTTCGTTAAACATTTGTACCAAGCACGAGGGGCTTGCTTAAGACCATAAAGAGCTTTACGAAGCTTGTAAACATGATTAGGTTTCTTAGGATTCACAAAGCCAGGGGGTTGTTTAACATAAACCTCTTCTTCAATTTCACCATTTAAAAATGCACTTTTAATATCCATTTGATAAAGTGTGATATCATGGTGATTGGCATAAGCAAGAAGAATGCGAATCGCTTCAAGTCTAGCGACGGGGGCGTAGGTCTCACCGTAGTCCATACCTTTGACTTGCGTATACCCTTGAGCTACAAGGCGAGCCTTGTTGTGCACGACTTGACCATCTTAGTCTTGCTTGTTCTGAAATACCCATTTGGTTCTGATGATGCTGTGTTCATCCTCGGGCTTCTCCACGAGTGTCCGCACTGCGTTCCTTTCGAAGTTGTGAAGCTCGTCATGCATAGCGTTCACCCAATCCACGTCTTCAAGAGCTTATTCTACCTTCAAGGGCTCAATGCTAGAGATGAAAGAGTAATGCTCACAGAAGTTTGCTAGACGAGTTTTAGAGCGAGTGATTCTCCCTGTTTGTATATCACCAAAGATTTGGTTTAGGGGATGGTTCTTGGTCACTTGTGCTCGAACTCGGGTCAGCTTCCGATTGTTGGTTGGAGGAGATTCTTCTTCATCATCATCTCCTTCATCTTTGTTGTTGTTGAAGGTGTCGTTCCCTTGAGGTGGTGGTGAAGGAGGTTGTGGTGGATCTTCATGATGCATTTCCTCCTCTTCATCATCTTGCCGTGTACCGCTTGTGGATGCCTCCATATCATGTTGTGGTTCACCTTGTCGTGAAGTGGGGGCTTCCACTTGAGTTGATGAAGTACTTTCCGTCACCTCCATGGGACGAATCTTGCCGATGGGTAAATCTAGGATAGCTTCCGAAGGGTTCTTATCACCTACATCATTTGGCAATTGTTCGACTTGTGAACCATTAGATTCATCAAACTTCACATCTACCGTCTCTTCAACTTTTCGAGTGAAGTTGTTGTAGACACGGTAAGTGTGAGAGTTCAATCCATAACCAAGTAGGAATCCTTCATGAGATTTAGGAACAAATTTAGTATGATGATGCTTATCAAGAATGTAGCACTTGGAGCTGAATACGCGAAAGTATCCAACTTGGGGTTTGTTACCGGTGAGTAGCTCATATGCTTTTTTACCAAGAGCTTGTGCAAGTAAAGTCGGTTCATGGCATAACATGTTGTTTCCACGGCTTCTGCCCAAAAGTGTTTTGGTGTCTTGTATTTGTCAAGCATCGTTCTTGACATCTCAATGAGTGTACGGTTCTTCCTCTCAACAACTCCATTTTGTTGAGGCGTGTACATAGCCGAGAACTCATGTGAAAGACCTTCTTTGTCAAGAAAGGTATCCACATGGGTGTTCTTGAACTCTGATCTGTTATCGCTCCGAACCTTCTTGATCTTCACTTCAAACTGATTTTGCGCTTTGCGAGCAAAGTTCTTGAAGATCTTTTGAACCCGCGACTTATCATCAAGAAAGAATACGCACATAAATCTGGAAATATCATCAACTATAACTAGACCATAGGAATTTCCGCCGAGACTCTTGTAAGCATTGGGATCAAAAAGATCCATGTGAAGTAACTCGAGTGGTCTCCTAGTAGTCATGATATTCTTAACATGATGACTTCCACCTACTTGCTTTCCAGCTTAACAAGCACTAAAAAGTCTATATTTGTCAAAGATAACATCTTTAACACCAAGTATATGATCACTTTTGATGAGTTTGTCTATATTACGCATGCCAACATGTCCTAATCTTCTATGCCAAAGCCAACCTTTAGAAGATTTAGCAATCAAACAAGTGAGAGGTTTGGATCTCTTAGTGAAATCGACAATGTATAGATCACCTCTACGAAAACCGGTAAAGATAATTTTATGATTATCTTGACAAAACACTTGGCAATCTGTTTTCCTGAATAATACATTAAAACCAAAGTCGGCAAGTCTAGACATGGAAAGAAGATTATAGCCAAGAGATTCAACAAGCATAACATTTTGAATAGAACTATCATGGGATATGGCCACCTTACCAAGACCAAGTACCTTACCCTTGGAGTTGTCTCCAAATGTTACTTACCTTCGCGGTCCACGGTTTGGTGTGATCTCTTCAAACATTTCTCTATCTCCGGTCATATGATCGGTACATCCGCTATCGAGAATCCACTCTTTTACTCCAAACATGTAATCCTTGAGGTTTGCCATGAGACTTAGATTCTTCATAATCTTCTCATACTCGATGTCGAACAGCTCATCTTCATCATAGTAGCCATGTTCCACATTGTGATCATCAAGTGGAAAATCCTAGTCATAAAGAACAAGAGATTCATTAGGATGGTGATCATGACAATGTTCAAGTTTATGAATGTGAAGGGCTTCTGTAATGATATTGTTGATGATTGTGACATCTCCTTTATCATGCATGAGGTCTCTAAGCTCAAATAGGCAATCATCAAATTTAGGATCACTAGGTGACATTTTGTGAAAGGCAAGGGTTTTATGAAGAATTTCATCAAGATTACTTAATGAGTAACTTGGATATCTTTTCTCCAAATCTTTCCACAAAGTGTAAGCACATGCAAAATTCTTCATTTGGTTAAGCATATTTCTAGGCAATGCTCTAACAATGAGATTAATAGTTCCAAGATTGCATAGCATATCAATTTCCTCTTCATGTGTGGGATGCAAAGAATCAATAGGAGGCTCATAGGGGCGCATAACATATTTTCTCAATTGAAATTCATTAAACAGCTCAAATATCAAAGATTTCCATTGACTATAGTACTCTCCATCAAGAATGGGCACTCTACAACTCAAACTCCCTATACTAGACACATCCATCTTCCTCCCCGGTGATTAAACCGAAGCAATGGAGACCAATGCTCTGCTACCAATTGAGGGATCGCTAGAAGAGTGTCTAGAGGGGGGGGTGAATAGACTACTAGCAGAAATTTAAAACCTAACCTTTTCCCAAGTTAATTGGTTGGTAGATTTTAACAGTTTTAACAAAGCTAGAAAGTCTAACATCCCTACATATGCATGTCAACAAATCTGGCAGCGGAAAGTAAAGACATTGCATATGAAGTAAAGAGTTGAGATAAGTAGATCAAACGTAGTTGGAGACACAAGGATTTTTCCCGTGGTTCCGATAGGTGGCACTATCATACATCCACGTTTATGGAGTCTTCAACCCACAGAGGGTAATGGTCATGAGAGTCCACGGAGGGCTCCACCCAAAAGGGTCCACGAAGTAGCAACCTTGACTATTCCATATAGCTTCCGTCCACGAAGGACTAGCCTCACTATGGGTAGATCTTCACGAAGTAGGCGATCTCCTTGCCCTTACAAACTTCTTGGTTCACTCCACAACACGAAGTAGGAGGCTCCCAAGCGACACCTAACCAATCTAGGAGGCACCACCCTCCAAAAGGTAATAGGCTCGGTAATGACGATGAACTCCTTGCTCTTGTGCTTCAAGATGATAGACTCCTCAGCACCCAATCACTCTCTCACAGATTTGGCATGGTGGAAGAGATGGTATTGGTGGAAAGCTACTTGGGGAGGCTAGAAATCAAGATCCATATGATTGGAGTGGAAGATCTTGACCTCAAAACAAGGGTAGGTGGATCTCTCTCAGAAAATCTGATAGGATAGGTATGGAATAGTTTTGCATGTTTATCTTTCGAGTAAGTGGTGGTGAAGGGGTATATATAGGCATCCCCAAAAATCCAACCGTTACACACAAAATGACCAACTCGGTGACACCGATGTGTTAATCTCGGTGGTACCGAAGTGACCAAAAGGTGGCAACTTTTGAATCTCGGTAAAGCTAATATAGGAAACTCGGTTGCACCGATAAGGTGACCAATGGTCAGATTTCCAATCTCGGTGACACCGATCCAACATTCTCGGTGGGACCGAAAATGTGAATTTGTGTAACAGAAAGTTGGCAACCTAAACTCGGTGGCACCGGTATGGAATCGGTTGTACCGAAGTGGCTAGGGTTTTGTAGAGTCTGTCTAGGTTCTGGAATCGGTGGCACCGGTATGGGAAAGTTGGTTGCACCGATTTTGAGTGGTAGGTACAGAACAGACTTTGGTGGGAGATTTTTGTGGATGTTTTTGGCGACTATCACTTGTGCACGTTTGGGCATATTGTTCACCAACAAAACCTTACCCCCTTTTAATAGTATTAGCTTTCCTACGGACTCAAAGTGATTTCTCGCAAATGTAAAATGTAGAGTCCTCTTGCTTGAAGCTTGGCCAACCTATTTCCTTGAATCTTGGGGTTTTTCCACGATCTCCTTTAGCCAGACCTCTCTATGGACTGTATCTGAAATACACTAGGTAAAAATATCAGTCCAAGAGACAATGTATGTTGTCATGAATACTAAAAACCACCAAGGGAGCATGTTGTGCTTTCAGACGATGGCCGTACGAGCTCCCGATGGCGTCGTAGACTATGTCGAAGATAATGACTGGTGGATGGCATCAACCCAACATCGAGGAGACGAGCCACCGATCGGAACAAAGGGAGGCGTCCCTTTCTCCTATGCTTCTCCTTGTGATTAATCTAGACTCCACGACAGTCGCATGAGTGTGTGTACATACAGAAGAAAATCAACCACTGTTATATTAAAGATCGATTGTAAATAAATAGATAGGATGGAATGGAACTTACTGATCCATCCGTATGAATAGTATCATGTCTCTCCAAGTGGTGTCCGGAACACCTTGGATCGAATTCTCCGTTGATGATTGTTGATCGACGAACGAAGATAGAAGAAAGAAAACCATTTGCATCATGTCTCAATAGAGGCCATGCCCCACGGTGGGCGCCAAAGGTCATGGGAATGATTCTGACAATATAGAGGGGTAGTGTAAAGGAGCATGATCTATCGAGATGCAAACAGGTGACACAATGGTTTTAGTGAGTTCAGGCCTCTCGCGATGGAGATAACAACCCTACGTCTCGTGCTCTAGAGAGTCTTTGCTTATCTGTCATGAACAAGAGTTACATGGTGTATTTGAGAAAGGGGAGAATGAATCTCCAAGCTAAGTCTGGAGACTAGAGGGGACCAGAGCTCCTAGGGGAATAATTAGCCCCGGGGGGAGAAGAAGCTAGCCCGAGCTACGTGGTGGGGGTGGCTTATATAGAGTGTGCCACCCCTCATCTCTTATGTTACAAGATGGTTGCGTTAATGTCCAATGTCAGCCCATTACGAAACCTGAGATGATGCTTCGTCTACCTAGTTAACTGTTGGTCCTCACATACGTGAGTGATTCATATGTCCGAGTGGTCGACTATCATCCGAGTGGATGGGACGTTGCTTGTCCGAGTGAATAGTTTGCATGTATTTGTCTTGACCCACCTCATGTGTGGACCCATGCTTCTATGATATTTCAACCCTTCACGGGCCTACATATTACGTGTATCCTCCACACCAAGCGTACCAAGAACTAGGAAATATGGCAATTCTATATGTTTCATATGTATTTAGTACATCTAAATTCGATTTATTCGTCACATGCATAAAAATACAAAATTGTACCAACAACAATCATACATCACATTTCAGAATTGAATTAAATAGTTAAATGATCACCACAACAAATGAACGAAACAGTTAACTAAGCACCACATTGCACAATAGAACATACTAGCAGGTCAGGTTGCAGTAGCATTACATTGGACATTTCACTAGAATTTATAAATGAAAGGTAGTACCGGCACACGCAATAGGTAAACGAAACGCGCGTAACCGGCTTAGCTAGGTGAACATATGTTCTTAGTGATAAAGCTAAGAAAAACAAGCTATTCCTCATCGTCAGATATATCGATGATGATGGACTCCTTCAACTTGGAAGAGGGTGAGGCTTCCACACCGTGGGTGCACCCCTCATAGTGATGAGTATCCTGATCCTTCCCCGACACCAACATGCCGGCTCTGGAGTTGAGGTAAGCACGGGCACGCTAAGAAAACACATCGAAGTCTTTGTAGAACGCACCGGTGGTGCCCACAAGAAAACATCACGAGCTATCATTTATATCAGCCGACCGTGTGGCGGCGTCAACACTTGAGGAATTGACGGTGGCCTCAAAGATGAGGTGATCCTCCAAGACCTAGGGGTCGGCACGCATGGAGGCCATAGCTGCCTCATATACGCGTGCAACCACGATTTGCTTCTCCGCAGCCAAATGCTCTTTGTGATCCTGGCTATACCATATGCACCATCGCTTTCGACGGCGATTATTTGGAGGATGGGCTGGTGATTTGGGTGGAAGGTGTCATGCCAGTCGGGCCATGTGGGATGGAGGAGGAGGGGGTGAGGGGGTATTGGGGAGGTGTGGATTACCTGACTAGATGGAGGAGGCTGAGCAGCAGGAAGGATCGTCGCCGACGAGGAAGCGGTGCTGCAAGCAAGAAGTGAAGGTTTGAAATAGGAAAGGTAGAGGAAATGGGGGATGTGGCTTTTAATTGGTGCCGGGGGCGAGGGAGGTAGATATTTCCGTGGCAGCCCAAACTTTTCATTTGGTGCATAATAGTTCTAGAGATCAACAGATCACAAACAAAGCATGTGATATACCCCATGTGTGATGTACTTGGACATGCAAATGTTTGTCTTCAAGCTTCGGATGTAATATTGGGTACTACATTGCACACTGTTCATTCCAAAAAAGTGTGTTTGATGAACTTCAATTTCATTTTCAATTGGAAGATGGAATGGGGATATGGCGGCAAATTCTGGGTCCGAATTTCCCTGGTTACAATGGTCATCCTTGTTGTCGCATAATTTAACATCAATTGCTAATTTGGGTACTGCACAAAAGAGCCTACACTAGAGCCTGCACTTAGTTAATCGAGCAATTAAACAAAGCTGGTTGACTTAAACATTACTCTAACAAAAGACGAGTGCTCTAAACAAAGACTAATGTTTCGCCTGACGCTCGTTGATCTATGCCGCATCCTCCATGACCAGCTCACGCTCGACGACCTCCAGGGGAAGGGGCTCCATGGCATCCATTGTCACATACTCTGAAGCATCTCGCCATCCGCGTTAGCCATCTCTTTGGAAAAGGCTTCCACGAGTATGGCATGGGCGGCCGCGGTCCAGGCATTGACGACCTCCATCTTGGCAAGGGAGGCTCAGACGAATGGACGGCCGCCCGAGCACTCTCGGCGATTGCAAACTCTTCGAACATAGGTTGCCAACCGTTGTCAATGAAGGCCGCTGCTATTTGTGTGGCGTCCGACATGAGTTGGGCGTGGGCGGCATCGACATAGGCATGGGAAGCCGACATCAGGGCTATGGCGGCCGCCGAGGAACGGGTAGTTGATGTGCTTTTCTTGCCATTTGCTATCCCGGTCATAGATGTTGCTGCCGCCATCTCAGATGCAACAGCAACCCTTTCGGCGTCCACAACCGCCCTGTCGGAGAGTGCGGCCATGCTCAAGGAAGTTGTGAGAACGTTCATGGATGATGCAACCACGCTCGGGCCGGAGTGGGTTGCCGAAGTTGCCCTCATGACGCGGATCCATGTCCCCATCTTTCACCAGCGACGCTTGAATAGTACAATGGTCATGGGGAACAAGTGTGACCGTATGGTTGACCGAAGCTTCTGGCCTAAGCCATACATGAGGATTGGCCCAAGATATTTTTGTACCACATCACACATGTTTCATGATTAAGAACTGTTTGCGATGTATTTGATTTTCAAATTGCTTTGAAACAAAAAATGAAGTTACATTGGCAATTGCAGGTGTTTGGACCGCAATAACATTTATCTGCGGTGAACTTGCAACTATAGGACTATGTGTTAAATATGGAATAATTCAGAGTTGTTTAGGCCCTTTTAAACATTTAAAGAGTTTTCTTGACGTTTCATGTGCACAGTTCAAATTTGAACTGCAATTAATTAGGCACATACTAGAGTGCACCTGAATGGGTTGAAAATCAACTATTTGTCACTGGATACATGTTTTGGTCCCATGCAAGAAATGGAAATTAAATGAATTCCAAACCTCATGGTATTTTGGCTCGGCTATAAACTTTGTGAATCCATGTTTTCAAATTCCAGTAAAACCAAATATTGTGAGAAATTCATGAAACTTGGCATGGTGTCATGTCATGGTGCATGTGTGTTGTGGTAAAACAATGCCTAGTTCTGGACAAGTTTTGGCACAAACCTCTTACAAACCGAAGATTCTCACAAGAAGTCACGTGGTTCCGGTAGGGACAGTTCACATTTTATGTGCAAAACAACATCCGATGTCTCTTCTCGCCTTGAATTTATTTCTAGAGTCTCCATAGAGTAACATTAATGTGTCGTGTGAAGCAATGGAATCTTACAGAGTTCGTTTGTCCTTTTAAGTACATTAATTGAGTTTTCTGGGCATTCAATGTGCATAATTCAAATTTGAACTACAATCACTCCACGATCCAGCTCATGAAAATTTGTCAAAAAACCATGTACGTTTCCCTGGCTTCATGTTAGGTCCCACACAATAAAGGGAATGAATTTCGAACATATCATCGTCTTGGATCGACCGAAAACATCGGGAAACTTAGTTTTTAAATTCATGTAAATGCAAACCTCGACAGAAATTCATGAAATTTGGGCATGGTGCCATCAATTGCCCTATTGTGTGTGTTGTGGTAAAAAAATTGTCCAATTTGGACAAGTTTTGGCACAAAGCCTCTTACAAACCGAAGGTTCTCACAAGAAAGTCATGTGTTTCGATAGGGAAAGTTCACATTTTATGTCCAAAACAACATACATTGTCTCTTGTTGCCTTAAATTTATTTCTAGAGTCACCATAGAGCAACTTTCTAAAAGTCATGCTAAACTATGGATTTTTCCAGGGTTCGTGAGACCTATTTAACACATTAATTGAGTTTTGTAGCCGTTTAATGTGCATAATTAAAATTTGAACTACAATCACAAGGTCCAACCACATGAAAAATAGGTTGAAAATATATGCCTTTCCCTAGATGCATGTTTTGGCCCCACACAAGAAATGGGAATGGACATCTCATTGACTGTTGGCTCGGCCACAAACATTGAGATGCTTGGTTTTCAAATTCCTATAAATCCAAAACTCGTGGTAAATTCATGAAACTTGGCATGGTGTTGTGACAAGGGCACACACATGGCATGGTAAAAAAATTGTCCAAATTGGACATGTTCTTTCACAATCCCCTTACAAATCGGAGCTCCTCACAAGAATCTTTCTGGTTTCAATAGGGAACATTATATATGCATGTCCCATATGCGGGTGAAAAGACATATGATGCCTCTTCTCTCCTTGATTTTCTTTATATGAACAACATAGACATCTAGGTGCGAAGTGCAAAAATATGAATAAATTAAGGGATCATCTGGCTTTTAAATGCATTAATTGAATTTTCGGTGCATCATTTAATGTGCATAATTCAAATTTGATCTACAATCTCAAGGTCCGTGGTGGTAAAATGGGTTGAAAAATCATATATGCATCCTTGGATGCATGTGTTAGGTCACATGCAAGAAATGAGAACGAATTTCAAACATCTAAGCATGTTGGCTCGACCACAAATATCGAGAAACTTGGTTTTCAAATTCTCGTAAATCCAAAACTCTATCAGAAATTCATAAAAATTGGAATGGTGTCATGTCAAGTCACACATATGTCGTGGTAAGAAAATACCAAGTTGGACATGTTTTTTCACAGGCCTCTTACAAACATGAGATTCTCACACAATAACCTATGTCTAGTGGTTCTGTTAGGGAACATATGCATGCCATGTCTACGGGTGAAAAATGACATCCGATGCCTCTTCTCTCCTTGATTTTTTCACTAGAAACAAGATAAAGCAATAGGTGTGTACTAGAAACATATGAAATTATTAACAGTTCATATGGCTTTTTTATAAATTATTTGAGTTTTATGTGCATTTAATATACATAATTCAAATATGAACCATGTCACAAGGTCTATGTTGGGCTGGGCCTCATCATATAAAGCCAAATATGTTGTGGTATTTTTAGTGTCCACTTTGAGAGAAAGAGCAAGCATTATTAATAGCCAACAAAGGGATTTTGGAACAAAAATCTGTCACGTTATCATCACAAACGGGCGTATTATTTATAATCCATGGACGTTCTACAGACCATTTATGTGCGGGCCACATGTCGCTATCTATATTGGCAAGAAGCTAGCATGCAAACATGTGCTTGAGTAGATGGGTGGCGTGCAAGGAGTGCCCTGCGCACGCTCATCGGGGTGGCGTGTCCATTGCTAGTCATCAAATACGTTTCATATTGAATACTTGTATGCAAACCGAGGGCAATTGTTCCTTACCTACTAAGCCAAGCAAAAATCTGGCGTGAAGGAATTTTTTCATTGTGTCATCTCAAACGGTTGTGAATGATGACCCATGTGCCCTTCCTGATGCTACAAATTCTACTGGTGCTAACTATTGGGGTTGCCATGTATGCAAAAAAAATCTGATGTGGGAAGGTAATTAAGGAGAGATATGAGTTTGGTGACCACATGAAGAAACAATGTGAAGCACGTGAACCTTGGCAAAACACTCAAATGAAGGGAACTCACCAATGCGTGCAAGAGTTTAGTTGCTAAATCATTAAATGAAGGGACTTTAGCAACAATGCCTTGTGGACGTGAGTTGCTAAGACATTTAATATAGTAAGCACCGATCGATGCATTGGTAGTAACAGTTAGGTAAGATTCGAATATGTCATATTGGGTAAATTTTCATTTGTCAAATTGGAAACACTGAGATTTGTCCAATTTTGCAGGAACAAAATAACTATTATGGTGCAATTTTGCAACTGGAATTCAGTAAACATAGATCTCATTCATAGATCAAGCATTGGTCTTTGTACGAAATAATTCAACTCAACAGCTGAATCGAATAAACTTTTCCCCATTTGTTGCCAACCACGTACTGAAATAGTTAGTTCAACTATATATACTAGCTAACTTAAAGTATGTGGTACATTTTAACCATATCTATAGTTAGATGAACTGAGCAAAATAGCCCCTAAATACTGGTACTCTGGAGGGGCTTCATGCTACTGCCAAAAGCCTTCTCCTCTGCCGAGCGCGTTCAGTAATAGGAAGAGGAGGAGAAGCCTACCAATGGGCTAGAGGAGTCGAATTCATCGGCTGCTGTTGCTACCTTCTTCCGCTCTTGACAAGCCTCCTCGAAGTGCGGGACTCGGCATAGATCTTCTCATTCCACGCCATAGCTGCGGCATCTAATGCGGCCACGGCGGCGGTGGGCCTCTATGCATGCTCGACCTGGTGCTCTTCCTCCTCATGTAGGAAGTCGATGTAGCGCGCTAGGCCACTGATGCAAAAGTCGAATGGTTGTACTTCGGCGGTGGCCATCTCCTCCCACATTTGAGCAACGGTGGCGGAGCGAGTGATGGCTCCGTCGGCTGACCGCGGGGTGGCTGCCAAGGTGGACGTTGGTGTGGTGGTGGCCAAGGAAGCAGCTGGTGGGGTGGCAAAAACGGCTGCCGGTGATGGGGTGGGGCAGCGGCGGTCGCCAGGAGCTGATGCCTTCGGGAAAATGTGGAGGAGCATGGGGTGGGTGCCGTGCGCACAACCAACAAGGACGCCACACGCACTACACACTTGCGGGTACTATGCCGCTGACGTGGTGCAGCCTCCCAGCTGGAGTTGTCCTCTGTCAAAGTGGTGGAGTGAAAACGAAGGAGAACTGCCATTCACGATTGGGGGAGAAGCAAACTTGGGAACCTATGAGCAGGGAGGGGATGAATGCAATGTGAAGAGGACGGTCGTGAGGGGTTTATAAAGCAGGCGGCCAAGGCGAGCCAGGCGGGAAGCTTGCACGCATTCCTGTGCGGTTGCGCGGGAACGGGAAGCCCAAAAGAAACGTTGTGCACTCTTGAAGCATTGGGTGTTTGGGCATTTCAATGCGCTGGGGGGAAACTTGCGCGCTCCCAAAGTGTGCACTGGAATCCTCATGCCGCAACATGGTGACAAGACGACACTGAGGTGGGGGAAATGACAAGTACGCAAATGATTAATAATAAAAAACTGTTTACGTTTTATTACAAAGCAAATGGTCTTTCTGTATGCACCGTTGCGAATGAATGTATATATGAGGTGGTTGATGTAGCCTCAACGTGCTGTGCTCGCGTCCATGGGCACCCGCTCTGCTGGCATCCATGCACGAACAATCAGGTACATTCAGGGAGCCATATGCAAGCGGTTGCGCCACTCCCGGCGCCACCATGCAGTTAAGTGCTGCAAAAACTGTCATGCGGCTGATGCGGACATTTACCTTCATATCTTCCACCTTCCGATCATGCCACACAACCCAAGAGCCACACCCACGATGACAAATAATAGAGAGAGGATGCACATCGGTTGTCGGCGTCGAGCGGCAGTTCGCCACTATTGTTGAAGTGGATACACACATCTGGAAGATGGACCTCTCGGTGATGTACACCAACGACCCAGTCATGGTGGTGAAATCCATCAACACGTTGGAGTGGCTGCTTGTTGAGGATGACAACTACAAAGTGGTCGACTTCGACCTCGAGTACACCGGCGGTCATGCCAGACATGATCAGAAGGTTACCGTCGCCCAGTTGTGCATGCACCATCACATGCTCGTCTACCACTACTGCCTGGCCACAAGGCCTTGCAAGCGTTTCGCCATGTTTGTCAACAACCACGACTATAGTTTCACAATGGTGGACACCACCAATGATCTAAAGGTGCTCAAGACTTCGGGCTTGTCCTGCTAGAAGCTTGTCAACATTCAAGGTCAATACAAGGTCTGGGGCGGCGAGAAGAAGAAGCAAAAGGACTCCCTGGTTGACCTTGCCGCGGCCATCATCAACCCCTACTGCAGAGACATGCAAGCCGAGTGCCATAGGGACAAGACTACCTGGAACACGGCCTAGATGAACAAACTAAATGAAGACCACATCAAGTACGCGGCCAAGGACGCGTACACCAGGTACGAGGTGTATAGGAGGATCATTGACATGAGGAAGTGCCTCCTTCCTGTAGACGGCGAGGGATAGCCACAAGCAGAGCAGTGTCAACAACCGTCATCATAAGAACAATATGATTTGGTGATCGTCTACCTCTTGTAAATTTATATTGAGGAATGTACATGTGTTGTGTAGTCACTTATGTAATTGTACGTTCAAGTTGGTTATGTAACAATAATGTTGGTGTTCTATAGATAGAGCATATAGATGTTGTGCAAACAGAGCAAATCACATCTCATACAATTATTAGCAGCAATTGTGTGCCACAACAGACACATGTTGCCAGGATGAATCGTTTGGGTCATTATTGGTCTTCCCACACATGTCTGATGAATGAACTATTTTCCGGGTACGCACAAGACATACGGTTGTCAGGATGAATCGTTTGGGTTATTATTGGTCTTGACACACCATTTTTATGAATGAGTTGTTTGTCGGTATCACACACGCCTTCTTAGGCTAACTCGTTTGTGTTCTACTAGATCAGTGCAAGCAGTTTGTCCGAGTGAACTGTATGCTGCACACGCATATAGTTTGTTAACCATTTCTGTTATCTTGCATAACCACAAACAGTTCATAAGAACAAATTGTATGCAATGCATCACACACACAACTATTTTTTGAGCCGTATTGGCTCATTCCTTCATCGTGCACGGTTTTCGTCATTGGCGGCAGAGCTTAAACTATACCATTGCGATTGATGGATCACACACAGTTTTGCTGAAGGGCTATGATTGATGTGTCCTCTTTGGACCATCCTGCAGTAGTGTATGCACCTATTACGTGTTATGATCCATAAACCCCAAGGTGACAATAGTTGGGATACTTTTCGGTGATGACCGTAGTTTGAGGAGTTCATGTATTTACCATGTGTTAATGCTTTGTTCTAGTTCTCTATTAAAAGGACGCATTAATATCTCTTAGTTTCCTTATGGACCCCGCTGCCATGGGAGGGTAGGACAAAAGATGTCAAGCAAGTTCTTTTCCATAAGCACGTATGACTATTTACGGAATACATGCCTACATTATATTTATGAATTGGATCTAGTTCTCTGTGTTATAACTGTTATATGATGAATATCATCCAACGTATTCACCAATCTAGTGCCTACGAGTTTTCCACATACCGTTCTTGCTAAGTTAGTACTGCTGGTGTGACTGTTACACTTGCTACAAAACCATTGTTACTGTTACCACTGCTATCAAACTATCATATGACTGTGCTACTGATCATTTTCCTGCAGATATTTAATCTCCAGGTGTAGTTGAATTGACAACTCAACTACAAATACTCGCAAATATTCTTTGGCTCCCCTTGTGTCGAATCTTTAAATTTGGGTTGAATACTCTACCCTCAAAAACTGTTGCGATCCCCTATACTTGTGGGTTATCAAGACCTTTTTTGGCGCAATTGTCGGGGAGCATAGCTATGTTTACTGAGTCACTTGGAATTTATATCATGTTATCACTATGAAGAATCTAAAGGATACAAGAACCAAGACCATTCCCTCTAAGATGAGGGGAGGTACCGATTTTTCATCACACTCTGCACTTGATTCACCTTCTATTATGAGTATACTTGCAATGCCACCACATGCTATTAATCCTAATATGTCACACGTTATTGATGATGCTACTTCTTCTATGAATGATGATATTGATGATGCTAGTACCTTGCTTGATGATATTGTGCTAGTAGGTGAATTTGTTGATGAACAAATTGCTAGAGCTAAAGAGAATGAAATTATTGTAAGTGATGAAGTTTTTGAAACTGAGAATTATGAAACACCTATTAGATCTAGCTCTCCCAGATTTGAATTGTCTAAGATAACTGAGGGTTATGTTATGGATGGAGAAGTAGCTAGAGACATCCTTGCTTGCAAGGATAGAGATGATCTTAAGAAATTACTATGCAAGTACAAAGAAAAGACTTTGAATATTAGAATGAAATGCTAAGTTTGCTACTTCACCTATCTTTGTTACCGATAAGGATTATGAATTCTCTATCGACCCAGAGTTAATTACTTTAGTTGAATCTGATCCTTTTCATGGCTATGAAACTAGAACTATAGTGGCACATCTTATTAGTTGAATGATATAGCCACCCTTTTTGCTCATGATGAGAATATTCGCTACTACTATATTCTCAAATTATTTATGTTCTCCTTAAAGGGTGATGCTAAGATATGGTACAATACTCTTTCTCCTGGTTGTGTGCGTATTCCCCAAGATATAATTTACTACTTCTCTGAGATTTTTTTTCCTGCTCATAAGAAATAAGCTGCCTTACAGGAAATATTTAGCTTTGTGCAAATTGAAGAAGAGATTCCCCCACAAGATTGGGGGAGGTTTCTCCAATTGCTTAACGCTTTGCCTGATCACACTCTTAAGAAAAATGAAATACTTGATATCTTCTATAATGGACTAACTGACGCTTCTAGGAACTTCCTAGATAGTTGTGCTAGTTGTGTTTCTAGGGAACGAATTGTTGAACAAGCTAAGGAATTATTGAATCATATATTGAAGAATTATGATGACTGGAATCTTCCTGAACCACCACTTGAACACACTTCGAACAAGAGGGATATCTTATTTCTCAGTCCTACAGATATGCAGGAGGCAAAGAAATGTATGAAGGAAAAACATATTAAAGCTCAGGATGTTAATAATTTACCACCTATTGAAGAAATACATGGGCTTGACACACCACCACCTCCACAGGTGGTAGAGATAAATTCTTTATTAAAGTTTGATGAAGGTGATATTCCTTACAATAAACATCCTAGTCAGTGCTTATATGAATTTGATATTTACATTAGGAAACAAGATCACTTCAATGCAAATGTTCTGAAACAATTGAAATATAATTCCGATATAATTGCCCGCTTGAATGACTTGTTATATAGAATCAATAATGATGTTAGAGGTGTAGGAAAACATGCTTCTATGGTTCAAACCCAGTTAGAACAAGTTGCTAAATCTAAAAGAGAATTGCTTAATGAAATAAATAATAATATGAATGATTTTTCTGTTAGAGTAGCTACTAGTGGAGGTAAGATGACTCAGGAACCACTTTATCCCGAGGGACACCCTAAAAGAATACTCTCAAATAATTCATGCTGATGCACCTGGTATTTCGAAAAATAAAAATAAAAGTAAAAATGATAGGACTTTGCATGACTCTAGTGAACCTAAGATAGAAAAACCTCCTGAGAATAATGATGTCTCTATTTCTAATGCTAAAACTCAATTGGTAATGAACATTCATCTGGTGATAATGATAATGATAATGATGAGGTTCATGAACATACCCAACCAAATAATGATAAACAACCAGATAATGATGTAAAAATAGAACCTACTATTGATCTTGATAACCCACAATCTAAAAATAAACGATATGATAAAAAAGACTTTGTGGCTAGAAAATATGGTAAAGAAAGAGAGCCATGGGTTCAGAAACCCATGACTTTTACACCTAAACCATCTAAGAAAAAATATGATGAAGAATTTGGACGCTTTGCTGAAATGATTAGGCCAGTCTTTTTGTGTACCCGCTTAACTTATATCCTAAATATGGCCCCTTATGCAAAATACATGAAAGACATCATCACTAATAAAAGAAAGATACCTGAAGTTGAAATATCCACCATGCTTGCTAATTATTATTTTAAGCATGGAATACCTACAAAACCCAGAGATCTTGGAATACCAACTATACCTTGCTCCACTAAAATAAATTATGTCAAAACTGCTTTGTGTGATTTGGGAGCTGGTGTTAGTGTTATGCCTTTCTCTTTATATAAAAGACTTGATTTTAATAAGCTCACACCTACTGAATTATCTTTACAAATGGCTGAGAAATCAACTTCCCTACCTATCGGTATTTGTGAGGATGTACCCGTTGTTGTTGCAAATGTTACTATCTTAATAGACTTTGTTATTCTTGAGATGCCTGAGGATGGCAACATGTTGATTATCCTTGTAGACCCTTTTTGAACACTACAGGGGCTGTTATTGATTGCAGTAAAAGCAAAGTCACTTTTCATATCAATGGTAATGAGCATACTATGCACTTTCTGAAGAAACAATTCCAAGTGAATGGTGTAAATGTTATTGAAAATTCTCCGACACTCACTATTGGAAGTTTTCAACTATCACTACGGACTGCCAAAAATAAATATGATATACTTATGGTTAGGGATATGCATATCCCTGTTGAGGTAACTTAGTGTTTTACGAAAGTTCTTTGGCTTCATGCTAATCGAAAGTGGTTGTTAATAAGACTTGGTCAACCTTATTAATGGATCATTTTGAGAGGTATGAAGTTGATGAATCCAGTAGACACCACCTTATGTATCCACTTTTTGTTTTTTGTTTTTCTTAGTTAAATAAAATAAAATGCCATGTTTATCCTATTTTCTGATTTATCCGTGCAATAACAAATGACCCAAAAATAAAATTTCTCAATATGTCTTGAAAATTTAATTCAATTTTTTACCGAATATTTATGAATTTCTGGTGCAAATAACATCAGAGGGGGGGGGGGGTGTACCTGGTGTCCACAAGACACGAGGGCGCGCTAGCAACCCCATGCACGACCTGGTGGGTTGTGGTCCCCACATGGGTCCCCTCACTTACCTCTTTAGCCTATGTCATCTCCTACCTCTAGAGAAATATCACCATAGCTCTCACTCCCGTGTTCTTGCTCACAAACCCATGGATTTCGATCTCTTTGCTCAAAGCTCCATTTCCAAAATTGTTTTGGGGGATTGCTTCTTGGCATGTGACTCCCCATTATTCCAATGAGTTTTTGATTTAGTGGTTTATTTTCAGATTAATTAGCTACTCTTGGTGCTGCTGTAGATGGGCTTGCATGTTGAATTCTTAGGGTTCTAAGTAGTTTGAATGCTTTATATGGCCTCTAGGCATCCTTTGGAGTAGCTACTATCAATCTTACGAAGTTTTATTGACAGAAAATTTGTAGACTAAAATTTTCAGAAATTTATTTATAGGAATAAGATGAGTTTCTTTAGGAAGTTTTCTTCCAAGAGGAATGCTAAAGGAGTCATTGGGGAATCATTGGACACTAAACTCAACACTTCGAGAAAGGCAGAGTTGCGGCCATGCGAATGGCCGCATAATCCCTTCATGGAGGAGGCCGGGTTCCATCAAGAGTTTGCCCAATTTGTTGCAAATGTTGGGATGACTGACTTCCTCGCAGATGAGTGTGACCAACACCACCTCCTTACCAAGTCCTTTGTGCAAAGTTTTCATTTTCTGAGTAAGAATAATCCTCCTGAGGTGCGGTTTGATCTATATGCTGAAACCCGTCAAATACCGCTTACCGAATTTTGTGACATATGTATGATCCCTTCTGATGGGGAATTAAGAGAGCCTAGATGAGCTGCGTTTGAGGAATTTCTCCTCATTTTGACAGTGGGTGATGAAAGTGGCGTGTCAAATGCCACTGCCACCAGTTTGTAGTTTCCTTCTGTGCATTACTTTGCTTTATTCATCGCAAGGTGTTTAACCGCTACGGAGAAGGTTGGTGCACTCAGTGCCCCCGACTTTGCTATTTTACGTAGTGCACTGCACAATGATAACTCCTTTAGCCTAGGGGCTGTCATTGCACGTCACCTACACCTTAATAGGACTAAGGGCAAGATACACGATGGTATTTATGCTACTCGCTTAGCGAGTCATTTAATGTTCAGATACACCCACATGACTATCCTTTGCCCTGAGCTTATCTACATCACAAGGCATTGGAGGATCATCAATTTATCGATGCAGCTGATTTGTTTCATAACATTCGCTATAACTTAGTATTAAGCGAGGTTACCCATGATATTATCCCGTTTCTTGCACCTTCTTTGTTTGATTCTATTTCCAGGAATGTATACAGGATCATGCCAGAGGACATTATTGCCTACAAAAACAACCAGGCAGCGGCAGATGATGAGCCCCATGAGTGAGACGCTCAGGTGCCGTCTACACAACACTTCTACATGGAACCGGATGGCTATCAAGGATGGTGATTGCCAATCTAGGCCAAAAGCCTAAGCTTGGAGGAGTACATATTTCCACCGACATTATATTCATGTTCACACTTTTCATTCCAGTTGCCGGTGTCCATAGTTTTTCATTGTATTATACATGCTAGATTTATTTTCTTCCTTTCTTTTTGTGTGTTTGAAAAACTTTGAGAAAATCCAAAAATATCTCTTTCTTCTTTGTGGGTTTTATTTCTAGTTTAATTAGTTGAAGTATTAAAAGAAAACCCAAAAAATAGTATTCCTTCTTTCTCTTGTTGGGAGTTCTCCCGTGTAACTAGTTTTCCTTGTTTTTTTTGTTTTCCTTCTTTAATTCGTTTTCTTCCAAAAAAACTAAAAAGTCCAAAAATATTTTAGTGTGTTTCTCTAAAATTCTCTTCCTTTTATTGAGTCATACCAAGGAGAAGACCACGATGAAAATGTTGAGTGGCTCTCATATGCACTAATATTGATCTAACAAACAACCCATATTACTTTGTCTTCTCCTCTTGAATAAAATTCTTGCATATTACAGCTTAGTCCACGACACTCTTGCACTATTATTATTTTCATATCATCTGGTCGTGGAAGTGAAAGGCTATAGTGACGATATTTGATGAAGTGACTGTGGCAGAGAGAAGCGGGTATGAACTCAACTTGTTTTTGTTTGTATAAATATGTTTAACCTAGTATCAATGATTTAGCATATTATGATCAAACATGTTTGCAATGACAATTTGAGATTATAGTTGCACATGCCATGCTTAAGTAGCTAGGAGTGGATAATGATTTATCTTGGATGTCAACATGCATTAAAATGATTGTGATGTAGTATGATGATATGGTATCCTCTGATATGTCTCCACCGTATCTATAATTTTTGATTGTTTCATGCCAATATTATACAACTTTCACATATTTTAGGCAACATTTTATATGATTTATTGGACTAACATATTGATCTAGTGCCCAATGCCAGTTACTGTTTGTTGCATGTTTTTGTTTCGCAGAACATCCATATCGAATGAAGTCCAAACACGATAAAAAATTACAGAGACTTATTTTGGAATATATGTGCTTTTGGGAGTTGGAATCAATGCAAAAGGAGGCCCACAGCCACCACGAGATACCACGCCGCGCTAGAGGGCCCAGGCGCATGGTGATGTATTGTGCTCACTGTTAGGAAATATGCAACTTGTATTTCTAGGAGGCCATAGGCCAGTGTATATACATGTACAAGTGTGGAATACATGCATGAAGCCCCTTATACAATGGGGTAAATACGAAATGTTACATGGATATATATAATACTCTACCACCCCCCTCAAATTCATGGTGGATTAACAACACTGAGTTTGGGGAGATAGAAAGCATGCTGCGCTCTAATCTGGGAATTCGTCAGAAAATCCGCTAACTATAACTCAAAAGGCACATACTGAAGAGCAATAACCTGATCATGCACACCAACGCGCACATAGAAAGCATCAACACAAATATGCTTGGTGAGCTCATGCTTCAAAGGATCACGCGCAATGCTAATAGCACATGTACTGTCAGATAATAGCAGAGTAGGTGTAGTGACAAAATCACCAAAATCCTGAAGTAACCACCGTAACCAAGTCACCTCTGCCGTTAGAAGAGCCATAGCTCGTAACACAACCTCTGCACTCGAACGGGAAACTATAGTCTGTTTCTTCGTCTTCTAGGCAATGAGAGAACCACCAATAAAAACACAGTAAGTAGAAAGTGAACGGCGATCAGAGGGATCACTAGCCCACGTAGCATCCGAATAGGCCTGAAGATGAAAAGAACTGGAGCAAGGAAGGAATAGACAGTGAGAGATCGTGCCCTAAAGATATCGGAGAACACGAAGGAGGTGACTATAGTGAACCGAAGTGGGAGCGGAGACAAACTGACTCAGAATTTGAACCGGATAAGAGATATCTGGACGAGTGACAACTAGATAGACAAGACTCCCAACAAAATGACTATAACGCGTCGGATCAGGCAAGGGGTCACCATCAGTTTCACGGAGGTGAACATTGAGCTCGTTGGGAGTCTCAAAATTGCGCTCATTAGTAAGAGTAGCACGGGCAAGAAGATCCCGTATATACTTTTCCTGGGATATAAAAAAGACATTAGAGGTAGAAGAGACTTCAATCCCAAGAAAGCAGCGAAGAGGTCCAAGATCGCACATAAGAAACTGCTCACTAAGACGGGCCTTTACAAAGGCAATATACTCGGGGTCGTTGCTAGTGATGATCATGTCATCAACATAGAGAAGAAGAAGAGTCCGACCACGAGGAGAAAGGTGGACAAACAATGCTAGATCATGAGCACTCGCTGAAAAACCAGCGGCAGTCACCACAGAAACAAAACTCTCAAACCATGTGCGGGGGTCTTGCTTAAGGCCATAAAGAGAGAGAGAGAGATGAAGACGACATACCATGCCATCTGGAACAGAATAACCCGGTGGTGGCTGCATGTATACCTCCTCACACAAGTCACCATTAATAAAGGCATTCTTAACATCAAACTGAGATACAGACTAGTGGCGTGTAGAGGCCACGACAAGAAGTGCAAGAATAGTGGTCATATGGGCCACATGAGCAAAAGTCTTGTCATAATCATGACCATGCTCCTGCTGAAAGCGACGAGCCACAAGACGAGCTTTTTAATGCTCAAGAGAACCATTAGAGTGAGTCTTAACCATGTAGACCAACTTACAAGTGATGGGACGGACACCTGGAGGAAGAGAAACAAGATCCCATGTACCAGTGCGTTCAAGAGCAGCAATCTCCTCTGCCATCACAAACTATCATTCAAGATGAACAACAACCTCATGATAAGAAGTCGGCTCAAGAACTACAACACCAACGGTTGAAAAACCAAGGCGATCAACATGCGGAAGCAGACGAGGACGCAAGCCATAGGTAGGCTGAGACGAGGAGGATGACACATCAGTGGACGCATTCAAATTACGTGAACGACGAGTGTAATACTGAGGAAAAGATGGAAGAATACGAGGAGGAATAGCCGAGGTACAATCAGGAGGTGGAGACAAAGAAGTCATCGGAGATGAAGGTGCAGAATTCGGTGACATGCGAGGTGAGGAAATCATGGGAGATGGTGTTGGCAAATTGGCAAGAGGTGGAGAAGCAGGGACAGTAGGATGGATGTGCAACGGCTCAATAGGAGTGATAGGTGTGTGAGGAAAAGTGAGGAAAGATATATCCTCCACTGAAAAAGTCGAGGAAGATGGACGCGGATAGAAGGGACGAGACTCATCAAAAGTCACATCGCGAGAAATACGCATCCGACAACCGATAGGATCCCAACAACGATATCTCTTATGCTCATCGCTATAACCTAAGAAGACACACTCAAATGACTGAGCCGATAGTTTGGTGCATTCATGAGGGGCAAGAAGAACATAGCAAACACAACCAAACAAAATAAGCACCAAGTACTCGGGAGAACGATCAAAGAGATGCTCGAAAGGAATGCCACCCTGGAAAGCAGTGGACGGCTGAAGGTTGATGAGATAGGTGGAAGTGGAGACAGCCTCAGCCCAAAAGTGAGGCAGAAGAGAGGCGGCAATCATCATTGCACGGGCCGTCTCAAGAAGGTGACGATGCTTGCGCTCAGCCACGCCATTGTGAGCATGAGCACCAGGACAAGAGAACTGAGCAAGAGTACCCTTGCTCAGCAAGAAATCCACGCAACATCTTGGAATTATACTCTCCACCAGAGTCAGCACGGAACACATGAATAGGCGTAGAGAACCAAGTGTGAACCATGGCAGCAAAACGCTTATAAATAGATAAGACCTCACTATGAGAAGACATGAAATATATCCACATGTGTTGAGAGAAATCATTTATAAAGATAATTTAGTAGCAATGGCTTCCCTTCGAGGCAAAAGGAGATGGACCCCATACATCAGATTGAACAAGGTCAAAAGGACGCTGAGACACAATCTCACTATGAGGATAAGGTAACTGAACCTGTTTGCCAAGCCTGCAACCCTGACAATCTAAAGACACACCGCCAGAGACATATACCAGAAGACCACGTCGAACTAAGGATGAGAGACAAGATCCACATAAGTGACCGAGGTGATGATGCCATTGCTGGAAAGAGCTGGTAGACAAGGAAACAAAGGTGGAGAGACTGGCAGCGGTGGTAGCGGATGGAAGATGAAGCCAGTCAAGCTCCTAGAGACCCTGAGAGTCAAGGTGTCGGGGCCAGCACCAAAAAGAGCACTGGTGTGACGGTCCAGAACGGAACATGAGTCAAAGTCGAGAATGACCGTGCAACCAGAGTCAACAATGTGACCACTAGACATGAGCTGCATGGTAAGCCGGGTGAAAGGACGTGGATGTCGCCTAGAGGTGTGTGTGTGTGGGGGGGGGGTGAATAGGCGCTTTAAAATAATGACGGTTTAGGCTTGAACAAATGCGGAATAAAACTAACGTTTAATATGTCAAGCACAAAATCTAAAACAACTAGGGCCACCTATGTGCACCAACAACTTATGCTAAGCAAGATAAACAACTAAGTGATAGCAAGATATAAAGCATGAAACAATATGGCTATCACAAAGTAAAGTGCATAAGTAAAGGGATCGGGTAAGAGATAACCAAGGCACGCAGAGGCAACGATGTATCCCAAAGTTCACTCCCTTGCGGATGCTAATCTCCGTTCGGAGCGGTGTGGAGGCACAATGCTCCCCAAGAAGCCACTAGGGCCACCGTAATCTCCTCATGCCCTCGCATAATGCAAGATGTCGTGATTACACTAAGGGAACCTTGAGGGTGGTCACCGAACCTATACAAACAAGGTTGGGGCAATCTCCACAACTTAACTGGAGGATACCAACAACACCACAAAGCTTCACCACAATGGATTGTGGCTTCGAGGTGACCTCAAATGCCCGGGGCAATCTCCACAACCTAGTTGGAGACCCCAAAGCTTGCCCGGAGCTTTCCACCACAATGATTGAGCTCCGAGGCACCACAAACCGTCTAGGGCGCCAAGGCACCCAAGATGAACAATCTCTAGGGTGCTCAAACACCCAAGAGTAATAAGCTTCTCAAACTTCACTTCCACATATCACCGTGGAGAACTCAAACCTATGCACAAAATGCAATGGCAAGGGCACGTGGAGTGCCAAAGTCCTCCTCTCCCAAATCCCACCACAACAACTAATGCTATGGAGGAAATGAGAGGAAGAACGAAGAACATGAAGAACTCCAAGATCAAGATCCAAGGGATTCCCCACACAAAGAGGAGAAATTGATTGGTGGAAATGTAGATCTAGAGCTCCTCTCTCTTTTCCCTCAAGAACTAGAAATAATCATTGGAGGGATTGAGAGTTTGCAATCTCGAAGAAGGTCAACAATGGGGGAAGAACACGAGCTCAAGAGTTTAAAACCATTTGGGAAGAAGACCCCCTTTTATAGGGGCCCCCAAATCTAACCGTTATGTGCACAGGTCATGCACAAGCGGTACTACCGCTCGGCTGAGCGGTACTACCGCTTAATACGGTAGTTCCAAGAGAAGCATGCAAAACGGCAGAAAACTCGAGGCGGCGGTACTGCCCGAAACTTCCTCTTAAAAAACATAAGCGACACTTAAGGCCGCTCGGAACTTCTGCTTAAAAAACATAAGTGACACTTAAGGGCGGTAGTACCGCTCTGGGGAGAGCGGAACCTTTGCTGAAAAAAGGCCAGGGACCCCTATAGGCACAAGAAGGAAAATATAAGTGGTAGTAGATAGAGGAAGTACCGCCCAAGCGGTACTACCATGCTACCGAGCAGTACTACCACTTGTTGAGAGAAAAACAACTCTGGCACTGAAACTGTCATAACTTCCGCAAATGAACTCCGAATTGAGCAAACTCAAGCTTGTTGGATTCAACATGACAAGAGCTATCTTAAGAAGAGGCAGTATGAAAAATTCAATGATATAGAGATGTGAAATCTCTATGAATGAAGAATAAGCAAAAAACTTCAACATCAAAAACATCATAGAAGATGCATATGGACTCCGTTTTCGATGAACTTGAGCTTGTCATGAAGCTGACCATCAGCTCAAGAACTCACAAAGAGAAACACCAAACAAGAACCAAGAAAGATGATGATTCAAGGATGCAAATGGTTTGAGCTCTCAATGAACGATACGATCAAGCTACTCACTTGAGAGTCTCCCTTGATAGTACGACTATCTATCATGTAACCCAGTCTCCCAACTACCACTATGAGACCGGTAGAAAATAAAACCATATCAAGGTCAAACCTTTGTCTTGTGCATAGTGCCCTTGAGATGGATGATGACGATCTTGACTTCCTCAAGATGGACCACCTTTCTTGATTGCGTCGTCTTGATGAAGATTGGTAGATTGCTCCCCCTATACTCCACTATGGGTGAGCCACTCTTCGGCACATCTTCACAAGTCCATTGTCACTACAATGGACGACAAGCTTCAAGCATGGTCTCTCCGCGATGCTTCACTTGAACTTACACACCACAACTTTGATGATGATCACCACTTGATGTCAATCTCCATGGATTGTATGGCATCTTATTATTGATGCTAGCCCATGGAAACATACCTAACCCCACAAAGAACACTCACATGGAACACGGGTTAGTACACAAAGTGAAATGGACAATGCTTACCATACCATGGGAATCACTTGATCCCTCTCGGTACATCTTGTACGCTTTGTGTGTTGATCAACTTGATTAACTCTTTGACTCAGTCTTGATCAACCTTGTATCTTATCTTCTCTATGACCAATCTCTGGATAAAACCTTGAATACCACCTTGGTCACCATATAAACTTTGTGAAACCAACAGATGGATTTCAAGAAGTGCCTATGGACAAATCCTTCAAATATAACTTAAGGAAACCATTAGTACATAGGGATTGTCATCAATTACCCAAAACCACACATGGAGAAATGTGCTCTCACACCGGGGAACATGAGAAACATCGGGAACATGAAAAGATGAAGTGCTAACAGTGCCTCGACTAGTAACTGGGACAGAGGTACCATCAGCAGTAAGAACATGAACAGTAGAATCGAGAGGTCGAGTAGATGACAAAGTGGATGAGTCATGAGTCATATGGAAAGATGCTCCAGTATCAAGAATCCATGGAGATGTACCTACTTGTGTAGAAGGTCATCTCACAATGTCAGAAGAGTCCATAGCAGAATCACCAAAACATGTCGATGGAGAACTAGAAGATGGAGCTAGCAGGCATCACAAGCGCACAATCTCCTTCTCAGTCAAGGGTGCAACTGAAGGTGTCGATGTACATGTAGCTGACAGTAGGGCATGAAGTTGTGCAATCTCATCCTCCGTAAAGGACACACCTGAAGTAGACGTCATAGTGGCACCAGGAGAGAATCAGCCACCACCACCTGTGGAAGCTGCTAAAAGTAGCAGTGTAGCATGCCCAGTATCGTCTGCAAAGGCCAGTGAAGATGATGAGACCATATGCAGACAAGCACCAAGCGCCGAGGGAAGACGCGTGTGCGAAGCGCGGTCGATGGAGTCATATGCACCATACAACTGGTGAAAGTCGTGAGAGGTGTCAGGGAAGAACGACATTCACATGTGAAAGTCGCGAGAGGAGTCCGTGTAGAGTGAAAATCATCATATGTGGAGCTCGTGGGAGGAGCGGCAGAAGAGCTACCAGCATAGCCTACAGCAGACACCGAGGAGGACGACGAACGAGCATCGAACGCCGAGAAACAGCACATATGCGAGACGGGAGTAATGAAGAAAACACCATTGGGAGTCACCGGGCAGCAAGGGACATGCGGATCTAGCGTAAACATTTTTTGCAATTACCCAAAATAGCTGTATAGAGAACAGTCAACCACCGTCAGCACTCACGGCGGCAGTTGATGGCAAGCAGCATCGACGGGAACCACGATCAGGGACTAGGCTAGGGTGGCGGCGACCTGCACCAGGCACCAGCAGTAGGAGGACAGTCAACAGGCCTGTAGTAGCCGTCCGAACAGAGAGGAGCCGCGGTGGCCGATTCCGTCGGAGATTGTGAAACAATCTAGCCGAGAGGGCTGCGATCCAGAGAAGACAAGGCGGAGGTCCAGAAGCCTGGATCTAGAAGAGGCATGGGGAAGGAAAGGCCAGCGAACGCGAGACGACGGCTGGGCAGTGGTTTCGTTCTCTCGATCGAGAGCAGGGCCAGCAGGGGCGACCGAGCGTGGGGCCTGGCGACTTGTAGATGCGATCCAGAGAGCGGGAGCGATCAAGAGCGGTGCGAGCGGGGGCGATCGAGAGCGGGGCCCGGCGGCTTGTAGATGCGTTCCAGAGGGCAGGAGCGGTGGGTTGACCCGGCGGCAGTTGATCCAACCGGACTGGAGCGCACACGGAGGAGAGCGGGCGTGAAGGGCCAGCGGCGACGAGCGACACCAAGGAGGAGAGTGGCGGCACGGAGCGCATCAATGACACGAGTTGCACGTGAAAAAATTGACCTAGATCTAATACCATGTTACGAAATACGCAACTTGTATTTCTAGGAGGCCATAGGCCAGTATATATACATGTACACGTGTGGAATATATGCAGGAAACCCCTTATACAATGGGGTAAATACGGAAGGTTACATGGCTATATATATAATACTCTAACACTCACATTGTAATTCCGTTGATGCTCTCCTTTGGGCGCAAGGAAGCTTGTATCCGGAAAAAATCGTGTTAAAATCTTAAGGCAATCGGATTTACGGATCTCTTGGAATATAAGAAACGATTTTTGGCCAGAAAACAGGAACGTGAAACACAAGAGAACTGAGAGGGAGATACAATCTCGGAGGGGCTCCTACCCCTATGCCGCCATGGAGGACATGGACCAAAGGGGCAACTCTCCTCCCATCTAGCAGGGAGGCCAAGGAAGAATAAGAAGGAGGGGACTCTCTCCTCCTCTCCCCTCGTGGCACCGGAACGCCGTTGGGGCAATCATTGTGACAGCAATCTACATCAACAACTTTGCTGCCGTGAACACCAACTCTCTCCCCCTCCATGAAGCGGTGTAACACCTATCTTCCCCATCGTAATCTCTACTTAAAAATGGTGCTAAACTCCATATATTATTTCCCAATGATATTTGTCTATCCTATGACGTTTGAGTAGATCCCTTTTGTCCTATGGGTTAATTGTGGTATGATGTTATTGATATGAGTTGTATGTTGGTATGGTTCTGTCCTATGGTGACCTCCATGTCGAGCAAACGTGAGGGATTCCCGCTCTAGGGTGTTGTGATATGTTCATTATTTGCCTATGGTGGGTTGCATGAATGAGAGAAGCATAAACCCGAGTAGGTGGGTTGTTGCGTATTGGAGTAAAGAGGACTTGGTACTTAATGCTATGGTTGGGTTTTACCTAAACAAACTTTGGTAGTTGCGGATACTTGCTAGAGTTCCAATCATAAGTGCATATGATCCAAGTACGGAAAGTGTGTTAGCGTATGCCTCTCCCTCATTGCACATAACAAGTATCTGCCATATTATATTCAGTTGCCTAGGGACAATCTTTCTCTTGCATTACACAAAAATATTTCAACTAATCTATTTACTTTTATTATTATTTTATTAAAGCAATACCTAACTTTTATTTCCACGTTCTTTATTATCGTGCAAAGTTCTTCTAGTTTTATTCCCGCAAAGTAGTTTCATTCTTGTTCTAGGTAAATCAAGCATTAGCGTGCGTAGACTTGTATCGGTGGTCGATAGAACTTGAGGGAGTATTTGTTCTACCTTTAGCTCCTCGTTGGTTTGGACACTCTTACTTATCGAAAAAGGCTACAAACGATCCCCTACACTTGTGTGTTATCAAGACCTTTTTCTGGCGCCATTGGCGGGGAGCAATAGAATGGGGTGCATATTCGCGTATGTGTTTGTTTGCTTTATGACTAAGTATTTTTTATTTTCTATTATTATTTGTTTGTGTCTCTAGTTATGGATATGGAACATGAAACACTGGAAAAGTTAGTTGTACTTGCTATTCATGGAGATGGGGAACCTCCTAAAACCCTCGATGCTAGCTATGTGAAACGCATTAATTACTCCTTTGATAATCCTCTAAGAAATCCTCATCGATCTTTATAATGGCAAACACGTTGGATCAATGTGAGTACTTTAGGGATTATCACTTATCTCAAAAAGGGAAACACTTATGGGATCAAATTAGAATATTGTAATGGTTTGCTTGGGATGCATGCTTGAGATGTCATTTTACTTATTGCTCTAAGATAAAGGCTCCACACCTTCCCTTTCAATGTCCATTTAATGATAATAAAACCTTAGATTATTATGCTAATGGTATGTATGATTACTATGATGGGGAACAAATAGAAGAATTTTTTGCTTTTAAAGGTGCTTATGAAATTGCTTCTTTGGTTGAAAAGTATGATGATGTTCCTTACAAATCTAACAATTTATCCGTACTTAAATATTGCTATGATAATTATGAATAAAATAATGATATTATTAAATTTATTGAGAGAATTTTTGCTGCCTTGGAAGCGATTAATATTTTGCAAGCTATGGAAGAAGAAAATTGCTGAAAGTGTGAGCTCATTAGATGAAAAACATGAGGAGGAGAGCGAAGAAAAAAAGGAGGAAGAGCAGATTAGCTACCCGTGCCCACCTTATTATGATAGTAACTCTTCAAATATACATTGTTTAATTACCCTTCGCTCATAACGAATGGCGAATGCTACGATTATTGCCATGTTGCCTTGGATTTGTTTGAAATATCCCTTTTTGATGAACTTGATGCTTGTTGTGCTTGTGGCCATGATGCCAATATGAATTATGCTTATGGAGATGAACTTTCTATAGTTCCTTATGTTAAGCATGAAATTGTTGCTATTGCACCCACACATGATAGTCCTATTGTCTTTTTGAATTCTCCCAACTACACTATATCGGAGAAGCTTGCTCTTGTTGAGGATTATATTGATTGGTTGCGTTTTGCAAGTACACATTTTGGTGAATATAATATGCATGTGCTTGATGCTCCTAATTGCAATTATTATGAGAGAGGAACCAAATCTTCACCTCTCTATGTTTCCAATACGATAAAATTGCAAGAAACTACTTATGTTATGTATTGGCCTTTACTTTGTGTGAATGAATTATTCTTTTATGACATGCCAATGCATAGAAAGAGAGTTAGACTTCGTTGTTACATGATATATATAACCATGTGTCACTACTAAATTACAAATCATTGTTAATTAAAATTGTCTTTGATATACCTTGGGATTCGAGTGGATCCATTACTTGAGCACTTTATTCCTAGCTTAATGGCTTTAAAGAAAGCGCTGCCAGGGAGACACCCCAAAAGTTTTAGAGAGTCATTTTATTGTGTTGTGTGCTTTTATAAAGTTTTAAAAATAATAATAATAGAGGGGAACCTAAAACTTCACACAAAGAAAGGTGAAACGGAGAGAGATGATGAGCATCGTTGAAGTGGGGGCTAGCCATGAACTTTGTTCATGCCCAAGGAAACTTTGTGAATCTTGAATCACATAAACTTTTCAAAAAAAATTTATCCCCTTGTACAAATCCATTGTATTATATGTGCCAAGATTTGACTTTAGGGTGAGTAGATTACTTTTTGGTATGTGCGGTGTAAAAAACAGAAACTTTGGATGTAGTGCGTGAATTTACGTTTTTTACTGTAACGTCAAAAGTTTATGAAATTTTTACAAAATATTGCCATAAAAATATATTACGTTCGAAGTTTTCAGAATGTTTGGAGTTACAGAAGTATAGTCAAAGTTCATATTACTACATACTATCCTGTTTAAGACAAATTTTGTTTTTGATGCATTATTTTGCTTGTTTTGATAAAGCTATCGATTTTATATGTGGTATAAGCCATGTAGAAGTTATAATACAACAGTTATAAGGAAAATATAAAATATAAATGGGTTTGTAACAGTACTTAAAGTAGTAATTTTCTTTATTATAATAATGAATCTCACTAGTTTTCTATTAAGTTTTGTGTGGATGAAGTATTCAAAGATCGAGCAGGTCTCGATATGAGGAGAAGGAGGAGAGGCAAGAGTTCAAGCTTGGTGATGACCAAGGCACCCCAAGTAAATATCCAAGGAGACTCAAGCTTCTAAGCCTGGGGATGCCTCGGAAAGCATCCCATCTTGCTTCAACAAGTATGGGTATCTTTTCATTTTCGTTTCGTTCATGTGATATGTGTTAATCTTGGAGCGTCTCTTGTGTTTACTTTTAAATTTTTTATGCACCATGCTGGTATGAGATAGTCCATGGTTGATTTATAGAATTCTCATTACACTTCACTTGTATCTTTCGAGTATGGCTTTATAGAATGCTTCATGTGCTTCACTTATATCATTTGAAGCTTGGATTGCCTGTGTCTCTTCACATAGAAAATCGTTATTTGTAGAATGCTCTTTTGCTTCAATTATATTTATTATAGCATGGTATTTTGTATAAATAATTAAACTCTTGTGCTTCACTTATATCTATTTAGAGAGTCAATAGGAATTGGCCATTCACATGGTTAGTCATAAAATCCTACATAAAGTTTATGGATCACTGAATATGATATGTTTCATTCCTTGCAATAGTTGTGCGATATAGAGATGATAATATGTGGGAGCTACTAGTGGATGATCATGTTTAGTAAGATATTGGTGTTAAGGTTTGTGATTCCTGAATCATGCACCTATAGTCTCCGATCATGCCAGGAAGTTGGAGCACAATTTATCCTTGATTGTCTATCTTCGCGCGATGGTTAACTCCTACCAACCTCGCCCCTAGGATCATGTGTAGTAATACTTTGCTTCGAGGGCTAATAAACTTTTGCAATAAGTATGTGAGTTCTTTATGACTAATGTGAGTCCATGGATTATATGCACTCTTACCTTTCCACAATATGCTTGCCTCTACGGTACCGTGCATTGCCCTTTCTCACCTCGAGAGTCGGTGCAAACTTCGCCGGTGCATCCAAACCCCATGATATGATACGCTCTATCACACATAAGCCTTATTATATCTTCCTCAAAACTGCTAGTATAACTACCTATTATGGCATTTCCATAGCCAATCCGAGATATATTTCCATGCAACTTCCACCGCTTCCGTTTTGATGACTTGAGCATTCAGTGTCATATTGCTTTACATGATCGTAAGATGGCTAGCATGATGTTTCCATGGCTTGTCGTTTTTTATATCTTTGCTATGCAAGATCATTGCACATCCTGGTACACTGCCATAGGTATTCATATAGAGTCATTCTACTACTGAGTTATAATATTGAGTTGTAAGTAAATAGAAGTGTGATGTTCATCATTATTTATTATTAGAGCATGTCCTAGTGAGTAAAGTATGATGGAAACTATGATTCCCCCACAATTCGGGATGAGGCTTCGGACAAACAAAATAAAAGTAAATTAAAAAAATGTGAGAGACAAAGAGAGAAGGGGCGTGCTAATTCCACACTTGTGATTCAAAGTAGCACCATGTTTTCCATATAGAGAGTCTCTTATGTTGTCACTTTCATATACTAGTGGGAATTTTTCATTATAGAGTTAGATGCACACCCATTTAGTTTTCATATTGAGCTTTCATACACTTATAGCTCTTCGAGCATCCATTGCATGGCAATCCCTACTCCTTGCATTGATATCAATCGATGTGCATCTCCATAGCCCGTTGATTAGCCGCTTCGATGTGAGACTTTCTTACCTTTTTGTCTTCTCTATATTTACCCCTATCATCATATTCTATTCCATCTGTAGCGCTATATCCATGTCTTGCGCTCATGTATATCATTAGAGTTAAAAAATGCTGAAGTGTGTTAAAAAGTATGAACCAATTGCTTGGTTGACAACGGGGTAGTAGATGATTTATACTTTGTGTTAAGAAGGCATAGCATGACAAGGCTATATGATACCGTAGGGATAGCGTTATTTAGGCTAGGTATTTTGAAAGACATGATTGTTTTTGGGACACCTGAGTATTAAAGTCTTCATGTCAAAACAAGACTATTGCTTTGAATCAATTTTGTATTAATATTCATGCCATGATTAGATATATGATCAGTATTATGCTAGGTAGCATTCCACATCAAAATTTATCTTTTTTTATCATTTACCTACTCGAGGATGAGCAGGAATTAAGCTTGGGGATGCTGATACGTTTCTGTTGTATCTATAATTTTTGATTGTTTCATGCCAACATCATACAACTTTAAGACATTTTTGGCAACATTTTATATGATTTATTGGACTAACCTATTGATCTAGTGCCGAGTGCCAGTTCCTGTTTGTTGCATGTTTTTTGTTTTGCAGAACATCCATATCAAATGGAGTCCAAAGATGAAAAAAATTACATAGAAATAATTTGGAATATATGTGATTTTTGGGAGTTGGAATCAACACAGACAGAGGCCCACAGCCACCACGAGATACGACGACGCGCCATAGGGCCCATTCACGTGGTGATGTATTGTGCTCACCTTGTAAGTCAATTTACACTCTCCCTCGGGCGCAAGAAATCTTATATTCGAAAAAATCGTGTTAAAATCTCAGCATAATCGGAGTTACGGATGTCCTGGAATATAAGAAACGGGTTTTGGCCAGAAAACATGAACATGAAATTGAAGAGAACAGAGAGGGAGATCCAATCTCAGAGGGGCTCCTGCCCCTCCGCCTCCATGGAGGCCATGGACCATAGGGCTAAATCACCTCACATCTAGGGGGAGTCCAAGGAAGAAGAAGAAGGAGGGGGCTCTCTCCCCTCTCTCCCGGTGGTGCCGGAACATCATCGGGGCAATCATCATGACGACGACCTACATCAACAATTTCCCTGCCGTCAACACCAACTCTCTCCTCCTCCATGCAGCAGTGCAACACCTCTCTTCCCCATTGTCATCTCTACCTAAACATGGTGCTCTACTCCATATATTATTTCCCAATGATATTAGGCTATCCTATGATGTTTGGGTAGATCCCTTTTGTCATATGGGTTAATTGTGGTATGATGTTGTTGATATGAGTTGTATGTTGATATGGTGCTATACTTTGGAGCCCTCCGTGTCACGCAAACGTGAGGAATCGCCCCTGTACGGTGTTGCAATATGTTCATGATTTGCCTATGGTGGGTTGCGTGAGTGACAGAAGCATAAACCCGAGTAGGTGGGTTGTTGCGTATGGGAGTAAAGAGGACTTGATACTTAATTCTATGGTTGGGTTTGTCTTTAATGAACTTTGCTTGTTGCAGATGCCTGCTAGAGTTCCAATCATAAGTGCATATGATCCAAGTACAGAATGTGTGTTAGCATATGCCTCTCCCTTATTGCATATAACAAGTATCTATCATATTATATTCAATTGCCCAGGGACAATCTTTCTCTTGCATTAGACAAAAAGATTTGTACTAATCTATTTACTTTTATTATTATTTTATTAAAACAACACCTAAGTTTTATTTCCATGTTCTTTGTTATCTTGCAAAGTTCTTCTAGTTTTATTCCTGCAAAGTAGTTTCATACTTGTTCTAGGTAAAGCAAGCATTAGCGTTCGTAGAGTTGTATCAGTAGTCGATAGAACTGGAGGGAATATTTGTTCTACCTTTAGCTCCTTGAGGGAGTCCTAGATTAGGGGGTCCTCGGATAGCCGGACTATTGTTTATGGGTCGGACAGTGTGTGCCGCAAAGGGAGCATCGGACGATCAAAGACCACCTATGCCAGATGGAAATTTCAAGAAGCCCTGACGTATTCTCCAAGTTATTAGCTGTAGTTAGGCATGTTTATCTCTTCGACATGTAACCGACCATGTGTAAACCCATGGCACCCTCGGCATCTATATAAGCCGGAGGGTTTAGGGGTATAGGGGACAACTCGAGGTAGATCAACTCTGTAACCCCCCATATCATCAATACAATCAAGCAGGACGTAGGGTATTACCTCCATAGGAGGGCCCGAACCTGGGTAAATCTGTGTCCCCTACGTCTCTTGTTACCGTCGATTCTAGTCTTACAGTTCGGGACCCCCTACCCGAGATCCGCTGGTTTTGACACCGGCATTGGTGCTTTCAT
The DNA here is from genome assembly GCA_022496015.1 of Hordeum marinum. Classification (NCBI taxonomy): domain Eukaryota; kingdom Viridiplantae; phylum Streptophyta; class Magnoliopsida; order Poales; family Poaceae; genus Hordeum; species Hordeum marinum. The sequence continues at coordinate 222,065,744 of CM039672.1, forward strand.
TGAGAGTTCCCCTATGAGTGCCGAACGAATCGATGGCTCACCTCGTAACAAGTAGCGAGATCTGCATCAAGGGGACTCTCGCCCCCGATCAGAGTCTCACCGGCAACAACATCTTGTCGCATGCCAGCCTGATCAGCCATCATGTCCGGATCGAAAGCTTTCCCCCCAATCTGAGTATCAAGTTGGGAACCTTAGAGTTCATGGCTGATTCACGGGGAACACTTGTTCTAATGGAATCCTCAACCTTCAAAGAAAAACCTGTAAGTCCAGACGCCTTGACGCCGAAGACATCAGGTCACATGGTTGGATGGAACACAAATCCGCTTCGGCGTAGCTGTGGAACTATCATGCCGCTCGATGAAACCACTCGTACCAGCGACATGCATCCTTCCATTGCCTCGTTCTTAAACGAGTTGTTCAATTGGATCAAGGCTATGCATATATCGGACGACCAGGTTCCGATCTATGATCAGCCGGGGATCAGACCCGATGACAGGGAGATTCATGTCCCTCCAGTCACCCACCTTGTTGCTACCAGCGAGTGTTCGACTGCGGATTCTGCCTGACAGCCGGAATTGAAAACTGTCTATACTTCAGTCCTTGATCACCTATACTCTGTTGGTGAACCAGAGGCAAGGAATCATTCGAAGGCTGGACCATCACTGGGCCGGAATCCTTCACGTGATTTGGAGACTGTAATTCCAAACACTCGTTGCGACATGGAATCGATTTTTTTTCCCATCCACCGCCCAAGACAACCATCCAAGTATCACACCAAAGCCTGTGCCTTCGGACTTTCGGGATATCAAGTAACTACAAGGAGAATCAGTCCATCACTTTTGGGCCAGACTCCTACTCGCTAGGAGCAGAGTAAAAAGTCTTAGTGACCAAGATATAATGGCAATTTTCTTTCGCAATTGCCATGATGAAGGGATTCTTAATGCCCTGGCCCGCCGACACATACATGACTTTTTGGAGTTATCCGATTTGGTACAAAAGTACTATGCCATGGAGAGCGTCTAGCAATATGAACAGTTGTTCTTAGAACCAATTTTCCCTGAACACCCTAGAGGAGCTTGGAAAAAGAGGATACCTCCAAAACAGCTAGCCAGGTATGAACCCGTCAAAAAAAAGAAACAAGCCCTTTTCAGGGACCGGCACTGTCCTTGACGGACTATTGGATAAACCTTGCCCCATACATTCCGTGTTGTTAAACACGAAGCCAACTCACAACCTTAGAGATTGCTGGGTCATCAGGCAAATCGAAAAAAGTGGCGAGGCCATCCTCGAAACACCTCCGTCAAGTTGGTGCTTTCCTTCGCCGCCCGGATTCAATGCCGAAGTCCTGACGGTCTATGAGACCTTCCCCTCGAGGAACAGGCGTAAAAGAGCTCTTAGGGAACTCGAGCAAGTCTACCATGTGGCAGCCACTAGCCCATGGGCAGACATACCGATTACTTTCGGGGACACTCACCAGCCGGCCATTCTTCCCAGTCACCCACCGGCCGCACTAGTCTTGAACCCCATCATTGATGGATACAGGCTACATAAAGTGCTAATGGACGGCGACAATGGTCTTAACCTTATATATGAGGCCACCCTGGAAAAAATGCAGTTCGACCAATCCCGCATTGATCATAGTAGCACAACCTTCCGGGGAATTATCCCAGGGAAAGAGGCACATTGTTCCAGATGTATCATCCTGGACGTGGTGTTCGACACGCCCGAAAACTACCGATCCGAAGAAATTCTCTTCCACATCATCCCCTTCCCAAGTGGCTATCATGCCTTATTGGGACGTGATGCCTTTACAAAGTTCCAGGCTATACCCCATTATGTGTACATGAAACTCAAAATGCCAGGACCAAATAGAGTGATCACGATTGCCAGTGATCCAAACATGGCCCTTAGGGCCGAAAACAAAATGGTAGTGCTCGCCCTTGACGCATTAGCGGAAACTTTCGCTTCGAAGAGTTGAGCACCTTATGGTCGATAGTTAATAAGGACGATGTGATCCTTAGCAAAAGGCCAAAGTCCACGTCCTTTAAACTCTCAGAGGAAATTGTTAAATTCCAGGTACATCTGACGGATCCCAATAGGACAACGTCCATCGAAGCCCAGCTCGATCCCCTCGTGGATGAAGCATTACGGAATTTCCTCCGCAAGAATTGGGACATTTTTGCCTCGCATCCTTCCGATATGCTTGGAATCCCACGTCGGCTCGCCGAACACAGCTTAAACATTATCCCAAGCTTTAAGCTCGTGAAACAGACTCTGCGCCACTTCTTTGAGGCCAAACGGCAAGCCATGGGTGAAGAATTAGCTAAACTACTCGAGGCCGTATTTATTCGGGATATTAAACACCCTGAGTGGCTGGCAAACCTGGTGATGGTACCTAAGAAAGACAAGTCCTGGCGGCTCTGTGTTGACTTCAAAGACCTCAAGAAAGCCTGCGCCAAGTACCCTTTCCCCTTACCACGCATAGACCAGATCATTGACGCCATAGACGGACATAATTTGTTGTGTTTCCTCGATGCTTACTCCGGCTATCATCAAATTAAAATGAAGGAACCCGATCAAGTGGCTACCGCATTCATCACCCCCTACGGGCCATTCTGCTTCAACACAATGCCTTTCGGGCTAAAAAATGCTGGGGCCACATACCAGCGCATGATCCAAACCTGTCTCGTGACCAGGTCAGTAAGACTATCGAGGTATATGTGGATGATTTGGTAATGAAAGCCAAACACGTCGTCAAGTTGATCGACGACTTATGACAAACCTTTGCTAGTCTATGCTAATATGATATACGGCTCAATCTGGAAAAATGTGTATTCGGAGTTCCCTCTGGTAAGCTGCTTGGATTCATCATCACCCATAGAGGAATAGAGGCAAATCCAGCTAAAATCCATGCTCTATCAGAACTTGCAATTCCCACAGAGCTGAAGCATTTCCAGAGGCTAGCTGGGTGCATAGCGGCGTTAAGCCGCTTTATCTCCCGCCTCGGAGAAAAGGCATTGCGTCTCTATTAGCTTCTGACACGGGCCAACAAGTTTGAATGGACCGATGAGGCAGCGGCTGCGTTAGAAGAAATCAAAACACTACTGGCAACCAATCCCATACTCACGGCACCAGGCGCCGGTGAGCCCATGTTAATATACATATCGGCCACCAACAAAGTTGTCAGCATGGTGCTCGTCATTGAACGAGATGAGGAGGGACATAAATTTCAGACTTAGAAACCGGTATATTATGTGTTAGAAGTGCTAACACAGTGCAAGTCAAGATACCCACATTACCAACAAAAAATAGCCTATACGGTATTCATGGTGTCGAGGAAGCTCAAACACTACTTCCAAGAGTGTGCGGTAACAGTGGCATCTGAGGTCCCCCCTGAATGAGATAATCAACAATAGGGACGCCACCGGCTGCATAGCCAAATGGGATATCGAGCTCCTTCCCTTTGAAATAACCAACAAGCCATGTCGTGCCATTAAATCTCAGGTACTGGCAGACTTCCTGGCTTAGTGTATAGAGGTCGAGCTCCCCAAGGAATAGAGTGCACACTCCCATTGGACAATGTACTTTGATGGATCCAAGACCTTTGCCAGACTGGGGGATGGAGTTATTCTCACATCCCCACAGGCAACAACGTGCGATACGTGTTGCAAATCATGTATGCTGACTCCAACAATTCAGCCGAATACGAAGCTCTCCTTCATGGTCTTCGGATGGTGGTATCAATGGGCATATGATGGCTAGAGGTACAGGGAGACTTAAAGTTGGCCATATCCCAAATTAACGGCGAGTTCAATGCCAAAAATCTGAAGATGGAGGCATGTAGAAACTTCGTCCTCAAGATATCTACTCGGTTCGAGGGGTTGGAATTCCACCACGTCGCTCACGACAACAACCAAGCCACCGACATACTGGCCCATATGGGAGCCAAGCGCGATCCCGTCCCGAGAAACAACTTCCTGGAGCAACTCTTTAAGTCCTCTGTAGTGTGGTAGGACGACGACAATGGCATCGGTTCGAATACGGCGGACGAAGTTGTTCCCTCCATAAATGAGCCAGACGATGGCATTATCGGCGGTTCCTCGATGAATGAAACGTCCTCAGCTCATGAGGTAATTGCAGTAATATCGCCATGGAAAGATCCCTTCCTCGCTTACCTCCTTCACAAGGAACTCCCTGACGATCAAACCGAGGCACGATGCATAGTTTGGTGATCCAAGGCCTATAAAGTACATGAGGGTGAGTTATACAAGAAAAGCACAACCAGAATATTACAACGGTGTATATCCGAGGAAGAAGGACGGGAGATCCTCGCCGAAATCCACGTAGGCATGGGCGTGCATCACGCCGGCAAGATCCCTTGTCAGCAAGGCCTTCCGAGCTGGTTTCTTTTGGCCTATAGCTCGGACGGACGCCCAGTCACTTGTTCAACATTGCGTAGGGTGTCAACTCTTCGCAAATCAAAGTCACATGCCCCAATAGCTCTTCGGACTATTCTGATCACCTGGCCTTTTGCGGTCTGGGGGTTGTACATGCTCGGACCCCTTAAAGGGGGAACCAAGTAAAATAAATACCTACTAGTCATGGTTGACAAGTTCACCAAATGGATAGAAGCAAAGCCCATCAAGTCGGCTAAATCCGGACTAGTGATCGACTTTATATCCAGCATAGTACATCTTTACGGTGTCCCACATAGTATAATAACGTATAATGGATCCAACTTCATGGCCCATGAGGTCAAGGACTAGTGTGCAAAAATGGGCACAAAGCTTGATTATGTGCCGGTCTATCATCCGCAGACCAATGGACAGGTCGAGCGAGCAAACGGTCTCATTATGAGCGGCATTAAGCCACGTTTGGTCCGATCTCTTCACGAGTTTGACTGTCATTGGGTGGAGGAACTCGACTTCATTCTATGGGGCCTGCGTACCACCCTGAATAGATCAACGGGTTACACACTATTCTTTATGGTCTATGGGGTAGAGGCATTCCTCCCTTGCAATATTATCCACGACACACCAAGAGTGTGCATGTACGAGGAAAAGGAGGCCTAGTTGGATTGGCACGACAACTTAGATGCCTTGGAGGGAGAGCGTGACATAACTCTGGCTCGCTCCACTCTTTACCAATAGCAAGCTCGACGTTACCAAAGTAGGGAGGTCAGGGCAAAAGCATACAACTTAGGCGAACTTGCCTTCCGACTCCCGAAGAAATAGAAGCATAAACCCAACCCCAAATTGGACATTCCTTTCATGATCGATGAAGTACTCACGGGAGGTGCCTATCGTCTTCGGAGTCCATCCAATAACCGCCTTGAACCAAACCCATGGAACGCAGCTCGTCTTCGCGGATTCTATGGATAAACCGGTGTCGTCTCACTCCCCCACATTTTTTTCCTTTTTCCCCTTGTTATTTTTGCCTTTTTTTCTTCTTCCCTTCCCGTTTTCCTGTTTGACAGGGCCAATTTCTTTTCTTACCCTATGTTCGGCTAAACCAATCTTGTACTAAAAATTATCGGCATACACCATAGAGTGTTAAAGCCAAACACATCACGTGGGGGCTTCTTTGAGTAGCCAACCTTTTTTATTACAAGTATTTGCTCACACTTACCGTGCACACATGTTTCTTTTGTCATGTTCTAGCCATCATATGCATCCATTCGAACTAAGAATTTGCCAAGCTGGGTTGCCTCGCTCCTGTGATTACTCTCTATGTTCCCGATTGTTCGGCTAGAGAGTAAAGGGAGCACCTCTGCGATTGTTACGACCAGGTCATCCAGACATGTACCTCAAATGGGTGAAGACGAAAGCTAGCTATCTTATGTAGACAATTGGTCGGCTGTGACGGGAACACCTTATACGGCTCTGGTCGGTATCACCGTTTTTCGGGTATTTTCTTCCCAAAGAACAATTAGCCGCATACTACAAGTATGCGGATTTCTATCTACGATCTGCATAGAGCCCCGACGAAAGGTATCGATAGAGGTACTATTTTCCTTGGAAGATGTTTCTTATGCTAAGTAGTTATATAACATATCTTTCCGTGTGCTTTCTATCTGTTCGCATCGCATGGCCGGATTGCCTGGTTCCCCGAATATAGTTTGCTCTTTTAGAGGGACAAATAAGGAGGAACACTCCCGAGCTCTTCGCACGAGGGGGGGGGGGAAGCCGATGGCCGGTTAAGACAAAGTTGACAACACAGATTCTTTATACACACGTACATATAAATTACATGTGCGGTTGTTGATCGAGATTATTGATTATGGTGTTAAGGGGGCAGTCTACTTGCGAAAGACGGGCGACAGGCATCACCCGGTCATACACTAGGTGGAGTGGCACTTCTTTTCCATCCGATCCCGCGGGACCAACCCGCCCCATATGCTCGGGGTTAAGTCTGGTGAAACGGGTCTTGATCATTGCCCATGCTTCCCGTGCTCGCTCACGGCAAGCAGAAGTCTTCCACAACTCAAACCTATTTCGAGCCCCCTTGAATCGATCCACGAGTGTGGCTAGCCCTTCAGGTGGCCGTTCGCCAAGGCATAGTGCCTTCACCATTCCTTTCATTGCTTTCAGCACATACCCGTGGAGAGAGGTCAGCTCCTTCAGCAGGTCCCCCCTGGTATGATTTGATCTCCTCTTCAGGATGCCCGGACAGGAAACCTGTACATAAGGCAACAGCATGCTTACTATTATTCCCTACATCAGATGTCTTTGCTGATAATAGAATTGTACTTACCGAACACACCCCTATGAAGCTTTTGGTTTTCTTCTTGAGCTTGGGCCAATTGAAACTTCAAACTTTTAATTTCTTCGGCCTGCTTTTGCACAACAAGGCAGCCAGCCTGGTGTTGGGACTCGGCATACCACTAAGAGTCTCGGGCTTCTTCCAACTGCCTTTCCATGTGCCCTATTGATTCGTCGGCTACACGGAATTCGTGCGTCAGGCACGATGATACATTAAGATTAATAGTAAATGTACACTCACCATGGGCCTCCCGCATGAAACTCTTTACTTGTGCCAGTTCGGCCTTCACAGATTGTACTTCCATGCGGCTCTCCTCGAGCTCCTTGGCCAATTGCTTAGACTATTGCTTTGAGGCCTGCATTAACAGTTAAACAGTGCAAAGATCCTTAATTCGTTTGTTTCAAACCAAATTAAGGCTCGGGGGCTACTCGGCTTAAACAAATGTTTGAATTCTATAAAAAGCGATCACTTACCTATATGCTGGTTGTTATCAACCTCATAGCTTCGCGGAACCCAGCTCGAGCGGCACCAAGGTGCGCATCTGCCGAGCGTAGGACGCCGAACTCTTGTTCGGAGAAAATTGGGTGCCGCATGGCTTCCCATCGTTGCCGATGATGCATGGCACTCTCCACTTCCGACTTGGTGATGGATTCAGCATCACCAGAATCGGTGGGTGCCGGATTGGCCATGGGCGCTTCTATAGCAGAAGCCGCATGGGCCGTGGATCAGGAACTTCGGGCGTCTCCAGACACCTGGGTAACCCCTTCAGTAGGAGAGCATTTGGCATTTCGCCTAAGTATTTCAATGAAACAAACTGATGCAAGACTCTATTGATCGCAACAATAAGGGGATAACCGAACAATGTACCTTCGGGATGAGCGTATAGGTGGATTCGCCCCATAACTGTCTCCTTTGCAGTATCCCTGTTGGCCTCCGACTCGGCCGCAGCTTCGGTTGCCGATATATGGAGCGCAGATCGGAAGCATTTGGGAGTCGGGACCAACACGTCCGGGGTGCTCTTGGTAGCTGGCCTCTTGTGGGAGGAGCTTTTCTTCTTGCCTGCTGCAGGGATGGAGAATGACCCGAGGTAATCAACTATGATATCCACCGGGGATTGGACAATGTTGTCCTCGAAATAGACTCTTTTTTCAAAGTCAAATAGAAGACCCAGGTCCTCATTGATACCCGGGATGTTGTCGCATGAATGGTTCTCTGGTTGAGAAGCCGGATAGTTGACTGTCTCGATGAAACTCCATTCCTGTTCATGCCAGGCTTCGGTCAAATAAAGTGCAGAATGGAAACCCTGAACTGTTTTCATGTTTGAAAGAGAAAGGCTTACCCATTCGATGGGATTGTGGGACGAATATCCTTCCTTGGTGCCATCCGGACAAAGTCTTCTTGCTCTTCTTTGTACAGGTCGGCAAGTGCGGCGGCCAACGCCATTGGATTGGCGGGCCCTTGCTTTTGGGAGCATGTGGTGTCACTTGTCCCATTGTATTGCCACAAGGGGTGTACCCTCTATTGGAGGGGCTGCACACACCGGGAGATGGCGGTGGCCATGACGTCGATCATGGTTAGTTGGTGGTGGACGAGCATCCGCATGTGCACGGCTAGGCGCCGCACTTCGACGCTTTCCTCTTGGGACGAGCTCCTTGGTCGTGAGTTGTACCTCTTTTTCGGGAGGACGTCAGAGTATTCGAGAAGAAATGTCTAAGTTTGCTCAAACAGGGGTACATCTTCAATATAAAATCATTCTGAAGTCCATTCTTTGGATTTCTTCGGTGTGCCTACCGGATACCCCGTCCCCGCTATACGGCACACTTCGGCTCCGCCGACCTCCAAAATTGTCTTGTCCCGAGTTCGGGGGACAAGACAGAAGTATTTCCTCCACAAATCAAAATGTGCTTCGCACCCCAAGAACATCTCGCAGAGAGCGACGAAGCCCGAGATGTGTAAAATGGACCCTAGAGTAAGGCGGTGGAGTTGGATCCCGTAGAACTCCAGCAACCCCCTCAGGAATGGATGGATTGGAAACCCAAGGCCCCGAAGGAGGAAGGGAACGAAGCATACGCTCTCCCCCTTGTTAGGATTGGGGAAACGCTCGTCGAAAACTTCGTCGCCGTAAGAAAGCAGGCCTTCGCGGGTTGCCGCTAGATCTGAAGAAGGAAGATACCCCTAGGTCTCCAGATTGCGGAGCCGCAGGAGTGTAACGGAATAACTGGTCCAGTCTCTTGGGCATGAGCCGTAGGTACGTGTGGAGGAGTTGGGGGCGTTATCCATGTTTTGCGTGGAGCTTCCGCTAGGAGTTTCTTTCGGTGAGGAAGAGAATGTGGTTGGAGCACCATTTTGTTTGATTAAATGGGTGGTGCCTCTGTTATGGAGGGGTAGGATTGTAAAAATCACTGACCACTCGCCTTCCCACGACGTGCGAAAAATCAAGGAACACGCACAGTTATTATAATGAACCTGTGCCCACATCGCCTGGGATCTTACTAAAGACTGGTCGTTTGCCGGACAAGGAGGGATGAATGACTCACCTTGCAAGCCGAAGATGATGACATGAGGAGATTGACCGGATATATATCGGCATTGAAGGCTAGTCTGGGGGATACTAAGGGAGTCCTGGATTAGGGGATCCTCAGATAGTCGACCTGTTGTTTATGGGCCAAACAGTGTGGGCCACAAAGGGAGCATCGGACGATCAAAGACCACCTACGCCAGATGGAAGTTTCAAGAAGCCCTGACGTATTATCCAAGTTATTAGATGTAGTTAGGCATGTTTATCTCTTTGACATGTAACCGAGCATGTGTAAACCCAGGGCACCCTCGGCGTCTATATAAGCCGGAGGGTTTAGGGGTATAGGGGACAACTCATCTAGGGTTAGCTATTCGATCTCGAGGTAGATGAACTCTGTAACCCCCCAATATCATCAATACAATCAAGAAGGACGTAGGGTATTACCTCCATAGGAGGGCCTGAACCTGGGTAAATCTGTGTCCCCTATGTCTCCTGTTATCGTCGATTCTAGTCTCACAGTTCGGGACCCCGTACCCAAGATCGCCGGTTTTGACACCGACACTCCTTATTGGGTTCGACACTCTTACTAATCGAAAAAGGCTACAAACGATCGCCTACACTTGTGGGTTATCAACCTCCTTTGAATGTTTCAAGTGGCTTGACTTGGCACATGTTCACGCATGTAGTTGAATCAAAACCAACATAGCCTTCATGATATTTATGTTCATGGTGTCCATATCCTACTCATGATAGTATTCATTGTTTATTATTCATAATGCATGTTTATGACCGTTTTCACTCTCTAGCTTGCCGCTTTTCAACCTATTTGCTAGGCTTCACCTTTACTAAGCGGGAACACTGCTTGTGCATCAATAATCCTTAAACCAAAGTTATTCCAGATGAGTCCACTATATCTACCTATATGAGGTATTACCCTGCCGTTCCAAGTAAATTTGCATGTGCCACCTCTAAAATTTCAAATGAACATCTGTTTTGTGTGCCTAAATCGCTCATGGAGGGACATGGGGCGGTTAGTATCTTCCATGTTAAGCGCGTTATTCTCATGATGAGTGTTTATTCGCTCGTCCTTGCATGAGAGGGGTGGTAATAGGGATTCCCAGTCCCAAAAAATGCAAATAATTAAACAAAACTCCCCCCCAGAATTTTTTTGGTATGGACGGTAGTCGTGGATTTGGCTAACCGTGGAGTGTGTTTGTTGGTGGAGGGGGAGTAAACCTTTACTTTTATCGATTGGGAACCGTCGCTAATTTGTTTAACATGGAAGATATTCATAGATCTTGGTCATAACATTGACAAGAAGGGTGTACCTCCCAAAAATTGTACCTATCTCTTATTTAAGCCTTGAGTTGTGGCACCTTTGCAAATCCATGCTTTCCTCTGTGAAGGGACTATCTATTTATTTTTATGTTGAGTCATCACCTTCTCAAATAAGCGCCAGATCAGAGTGTCATCCTCATGCATTGTGTATAGTGAATATTGGATGCATCTTGACTGGATCTTTGCTACCATGAATTACAATGTTTAGTCGCTACTTGAACTTTGGAGGTGCTCTGCATTCATGTTTTGCAGTCTCAGAAAGGGCTAGCGAGATACCACTGTTGTAATATTTTATCATGGTTGTTTTGACAAAATGTTTGCATTTGAGATATTTTATTATTTCTTGGTAGTCGCTTATGTCATTGATATGAACTAATATAATCTTTAAGAATTATTGTTGACATGGTTAGTCATAATCTTTGCTGAAAACCTGGGTGCTACTTAAGCATATGTATGTAAACAAGAACTGACGAGGTCACCTACCCTAGGTAGGGTCATGGACCTCTAATCTAGGACACTCTTGGGGTCCTACAAGTTCATGGAAGTCCATGGATTACCTTGACACTTGGATGAATATACAAGATGCACTCCGATCATTGAAGTCACTCAGACGTCTTCAACCACTCGGCACCTCCCTAGTACTTGGACAGGAGGAAGTAGAAGCTACGTGGGAGCTACATCGTTTGAGGGACTTAATATGCATTAAGTACTGTAAAGAATACATTACCTATAACGCGTGTAGTTAACTTAGCAGTTTTCAATAACCCCTTCAGTTACTAGCATTAATGGCCCTTGTGATGGCGCACAACCGATGGTGGCGCACTATATATAAGCCACCCCGGCACCAGGATGAGGTTTACGAACTCCTTGTAATCAGATATCTACACCAAGCAAACACTTAGCCCATGGGCTCGAGATGTAGGACTTTTACCACTTCCGAGTGGGGTCCGAACTCGTAAAATTCGAGTGTGACACTTACTCTGTAGCTAGGCTTCACCCTACTCATTTGTACCCACCGTGCTACTGTCAGCATTGCTCCCACGATAGTTGGCTCCCACCGTGGGGAGGAGGGTCTAGCGAATTCGACGTAAGTGGGATTCTAGCACTTTTCATTCATCATGTTGGCGCTCGGTGATGAGATCCTCCTCGGCACCCTGCGCTTCATCACCGATGGCTCAGCATGGTTGTAGGAGGCACCGCTGGACACCGATTCGTTCCTCGCACGGGGAGCGATGCACTTCAGCGCAACAGCGCACGTCGTACTTCTTCCACAACCGTTGGAGCCTTACGGCTCCTAGTCCGTCTCCCTCTCTGGGGCCGCCACAAGCATTTCAGACGCTCCTGGTTGCAGTGGTGGGTTGAGGACGCCATGGCTCGCCATTCATCCGTCCGTCAGGTGGCCGTGCTCGATTCCAACGAGTCCACCATTGAGTTGCTTCCCTCCTCGGGGGACGAGTTGTCCGACGGATCAGAGTTCGAGAGCAGCAGACACACTGCAGAAGTTTTGATGGCCAACACCACCAGCAATGGACCTCCTGGGTACTCAACGGGTGGTTCCCATGGTCGCGATGGTGATTGTCAAGGAAGCAACGCAGCGGCTATGTTCGCCGGCCTCTCACTCGGGAGCAGCGGAATGAAAGGAGGAGGAGGAACAATGAAGTCCTTCTCACTCCGATCACAGGGACTACTCCGGAAGAGATAGCCTTGGAGGCCTTGCACCTAGCCACATTGGCTGACCGTGAGCGACTCAAACGGCTCCAGCAAACGCTTGATAAGTGCACGTCGCAGGACAGACCGAGTTCTAGTAAACTGAGGTGGCCATTGTTCTAGAACAGTCGACCGCCTAAGGTCCCGATGATGCGCATGTCAATAGAGAACCTGACCGCAACCACTCAGATCGCTGAATCTATTCAGCTGTCTGGGTCGAGAGCCAGAGAAGGCATTCGGCAGATTTAAGCTCTCTTGAAGATTGCATTGAAGCAGAATTCAGAAGTTATGCATTCGTCTTTGTGGATACATAGCAGATCTGCATGGGCAGACACAACTCAGTTAGCTCACAGCTCGCGCACATATGGGAAGCACGCACATTCTCCCCCTCCTCGAGAGGCCCGTACGGAGGACGTTGGCACGACGAACATGACGTTAGTTGGACTCCTCTCCCTAGAGGTGGTTCGTATGGCAAGCGACGCTTTGATAATGGTCGCCCTTATGGGGAAGACTGCAATCGGACTCCCCCTTGCCCCGGAGATTACAAGGAAGCTCGACGATGGTCTCCGCTGCTCAATGCCAGGTCTACCATTGCGCAGAAGATGGTGGATGGGAACCAAGTGATCAGGGAGCGAGTGAGTGGTTGGGGGACGTGAGGTCTCGAGTGCTTCTGTAGGTACATCCAAGAAGCTGAGATACTCCCCAACTATCGATTGGCGGCCGGAATTGGAAAGCTTAACGACGAGTCCAAGCCAAAAACATGGCTCGAGGATCACCGAGTGGCAATTCAAATCAGGGACGGTGATGACTTCGCGACAATGAAGCATCTCGCTCTCATGTTGGAGGGATCCACTCGAGACTGGTTGAACCAGTTGCCTTCTAGCAACATCTATTGTTGGGAGGACCTGGCACGAGTGTTGATCAAGGCATTTCAGGGCACGTACAAGCGTCCCGATGGAGTGATACAACTACAACATTGTGTACATAAGAGCAATGAAACTCTCCGGGAGTACATTCAACTATGGACTACACTCCACAACATGGTTGAGAATGTCACTGAGCACCAGGCCGTCTGTGCTTTCAAGGCTGGCACTCGGTACAGGGAACTCATCCCGAAGTTTGACCGATTAGGAGATCTGTCTCTTGACCGAGCCATGGAAATCGCTAACAAATATGCCAACATCGAAGAGGAAGACCGTCCCAGAGCGGCAAGGGGAAAGTAGGCGATGCCCATCATTCGGCTGGGAACATGAACGAGAAGCAGAAGTGGAAAGTTGATCCTCCGGGAAAGGCGGAAGTGACTGCTGTTCCTGGCCAGGGAAATCCAAAGTCCAAGAAAAATAAGAAAATGGATTGGGCTAACAAGAAGAAGCCCGAGTACAATTCTAAGGTGATGGATCAGCCTTGTGTTATCCACATGAAGAAAGATGAAGAGGGCAACATCATTTACCCAAAGCACACAACTCGGGAGTTCTGAATGCTCAAGCATGAGATGGGTACGGAGGCCTCTGCAGAGAAGGAATATGATGACGAAGGCGAGGGCGATCCCGAATACCCTCAAGTCGACAAAGTCTTGAACATGATCCTGGCGGATGTAGAAAGCAAGAGCCGATTGGAAGCCATCAATCGGAAGGTGAACATGCTAGCTCCGACTCCTGTAAAGTACCTCAACTGGACAAAAACTCCTGTCACATTCACTCAGTCTGATCACCCAGCCCATATATCCACCCCCGGGAGGCAAGCGCTGGTTGTCGATCCAGATGTAAATGGAGTCCGACTGCGCAAGGTCTTGATGGATGGCGGCAATGGACTCAATATAATCTATATGGATACACTCAATGCAATGGGCATTCCGATTCTCGCTTGATTAAGAGTAACATGCATTTCCATGGAGTCATTCTTGGGAAGAAAGCCGAGTCACTCAGTCAAATCACTCTGGACGTTGTGTTTGGAGGAGAGAAAAACTTCCGAAAGGAACGCGTGACGTTCGAAGTGGTGGACTTTCGGGGTGCTTATCACGCCATCCTGAGTAGGCCCACCTACACATGTTTCATGGCCTGACCATGCTATGTCTATCTTAAACTTAAGTTGCCAGGACTGAATGGTGTGATCACGACGACCGGCGATCAGAAAGTCGCCGAGGAGTGCCTCCAGTAGGGCTCCAAAATTGCTAATGAACAAGTTCTCGCACTCGAACTTGACGGATACAAGAAAGAGGTGGACAATGAGGACTTGATCAAGTCTAAGCGTCTCACAACAGAATCTACCTTGCAGTCGGCCGGTGAAACCAAGCAGGTTCACATTCACCCAAATGATCCGAGTGCGGCTCCGACCAACATCTCGACGTCACTCGGTGACAAATAGGAATTCGAGCTCATCCAGTTCCTCCTTTAGAACTGGGATATCTTCACATGGAAGCTGCGGACATGCCGGGGGTACTAGGGGACTGGCTGAGCATCGACTCCGAGTAGATACAAAAATCAAGCTAGTCAAGGAGCACTTGCGTCGATCCTCCGTCGAGAAGCGCAAGGTGATTGGTGGAGAGATTGCTCGGCTCCTAGATGTCAAATTCATTCGCAAAGTTTTCCATTCTGAATGGTTGGCCAATCCAGTCTTGGTGCCCAAGAAGGACAAGTCCATCCGGATGTGCATCGACTTCAAGCACCTCAATCGGGCCTGCCAGAAAGATCACTTTCCCCTTCCCCGCATAGATCAGATAGTAGATTCTACCACCGTATGTGAACGCTTGTCATTCTTAGATGTGTACTCCAGGTACCATCAAATCCGAATGTATGGACCAGATGAAATAAAAACATCTTTGATCACCCCATTCAGGTGTTTCTGCTATATCACTATGCCATTCTGTCTCAAGAATGTTGGCACAACTTTTATTGGCATGATCCATATATGCTTGCAGGAATAAATCAGTCGGAATATCGAAGCTTACATGGATGACATTGTGGTTAAGTCTAGGAAAGGTTCGAATCTCCTAGCTGACCTCGACGAAACCTTCACAAACCTTCGTCGCTTCCAAATAAAACTCAACCCTGCAAAGTGCACATTCCGAGTACCCTAAGGTAAGTTATTCGGTTTCCTTGTTTCTGAATGAGGGATCGATGCCAATCCTGATAAAATTGGAGCAATCGTTCAAATGAAGAAACATGTCCGCTTGCATGATGTTCATAAACTCACGGGATGCCTTGCAGCCTTGAGTAGATTCATATCTCGTCTCGGCGAGAAGGCCTTGCCTCTCTACCGATTGATGAAGAAGGCTAACACATTCAGATGCACCTCTGAAGCACAACCCGCATTCGAGCAGCTCAAGGCTTTACTTTTCACCCAGTCAGTGTTAGCCGCTCTGGACAGGCAAGAGCTTTTTATCTTGTACTTCATAGCTACTAGCCAGGTGGTCAGCCTTGTCCTTACTGTGGAGTGTGAGGAATCAGGAAAATCTTTCAAGGTGCAAAGGCATGTGTATTATATTTCGGAAGTCTTGATTCCCTCCAAGCAAAGATATCCACATTACTAGAAGTTGGTTTATGGCATTTACCTCACTATCAAGAAGGTAGCTCATTACTTCCAAGAGCACTCGGTCACAGTTATTAGCGATGCTCCTCTTTCGGAAATTCTTCATAATAGAGATGCCACAGGCTGAGTGGCGAAGTGGGCAATCGAGATCCTCTCGTTGGATATCAAATTTAAAGCCAAGAAGGCAATCAAGTCCCAAGCTCTTGTTGATTTTTTGGCTGAATGGATAGAACAGGAACAACCAACATCGAGTATGCATGAACACTAGAGCATGTTGTTCGATGGGTCTAAGAAGCTCCAAGGGTCTGGAGCTAGATTAGTTCTCATTTACCCCGGAGGATACCGACTGAGCTACGTCCTTCAAATCCATTTCGATCGTCTAATAACGAGGCCGAGTACGAGGCCCTCCTCTACGGGCTCCGAATAGCTATCGCGCTCGGCATCTGATGCTTGATGATATTTGATGATGGACCTCGTGGTCAATCAGGTGATGAAGGAGTGGGATATCCAGAGTCCAACCATGACTGGGTATTGCAATGCAGTCTGGAAGTTGGAAAAGAACTTCGAAGGCTTAGAGTTGCACCATATCCCCTGAGTGAAGAACCAGGCTGCTGACGACCTGGCAAAAATTGGCTCAACTCGGCGAGTCATGCCGAAGGACGTATTCCTTGAACACATGTATTCTCCTATAGTCAAAGAAGATCCTTTTATCGAAGATCCCCTGCAAGCAGTCGAACCTTTAGACCCGACTGAAATTGAACTTCCAGCTGTAGTTGATCTCGTTCAAGAGATATTGGTGATCACTCCCGAGTGTACCCAACCGTACTTAGCATACTTGCTTGGGCAAGAGCTTCCTGAGGATGAAGACGAATCCCAACAGATCGTCCGACGATCCAAATCCTTTGAGGTAATGGGAGATCAGCTATACAAAAAAGCACTACAAGCGTAGCTCAAAAATGCATATCCCCGGAAGAAGGGCTGCCGATCCTACATGAGATTCATTCGGGAACCTGTGGCCAAGATGCGTCCTCTCAGATGTTAGTCGCAAAGGCATTCTGTGTAGGTTTTTACTAGCCCCGAGCTAATGTAGATGTGAAAGACATGGTTGATCTTTGTGTTGGATGTCAGTTTTACAAGAACCAGACACACAAACCGACATCTGCACTAAAGACTATCCCGCTCACCCGCCCGTTTGCCGTTTGGGGTCTTGACATGGTCGGTCCTCTACGCACCGGGTCGAGTGGGTTTAGCCATCTACTGGTTGCAGCGGATAAGTACACCAAGTGGGTCGAAGTGAAGCCCTTCAAAAGCTTGGATGCAGCTACCACTGTCAGTTTCATTTGGCAGATCATATTCAGATTTGGAGTCCCCCATGACATCATCATGGATAACGGGAAGAATTTCGATTCAGATGAATTCCGTGAGTTTCGCTACACTCAAGGCACTCGGGTCAATTATGCTTCCATAGCTAACCCACAACAGACAAGCAGAGTGAGCAAACAGGATGATTCTTCAAGGGTTGAAACCTCAATTGATGAGAGACCTGAAGATTGCCTTTGGTGCGTGGGTTGAGGAACTACCTTCTGTTCTATGGGGCATTTGTACGACCCCAAATCGTTCCACCAAGTGCACTCCTTTTTTATGGTATACAGATTTGAAGCTGTTCTGTCGAGTGATATTCACTACAACGCTCCCCGAGTGGAGCTTTACAATGAAGACAAAGCTGAAGTTGCACATCAAGACGGCCTTGACCTCTTGGAAGAAGAGAGATAGAGCTAGCCTTGATTAGGTCGACGCTTTATTAGCAAGACTTGAGGCGCCCTTATGATAGACAAGCAAAAAGGCGTGCGTTCCGTGAAAGCAATCTCGTTCTCTGATTGGATCAACATTAGCCGCACAAACTAGCGTCCCCATGGCAAGGGCCTTTCGCAATCTCCAAAGTCCTTAACAATGGAGCTTATCGGTTGTACAACTACGACAACGATACAGAAGAACCTGATGACCCACAAGTATAGGGGATCAATCATATTCCTTTTGATAAGTAAGACTGTTGAACCCAACGAGGAGCAGAAGGATATGATAAGCGGTTTTCAGCAAGGTAATTTCTGCAAGCAGTGAAATGGTTAGTGGCAAGTGTTTTGATAGCAAGGTAATTTGTAAATAGCAAGTAACGGTAACAATAGGTAAGGTGCAGCAAGGTAGCCCAATCCTTTTGTGGTAAACGAGATGCCAAAATTATCTCTTATGATGAGCAAAGTGTTCTTGAGGGTACACGGGAATTTCATCTAACTTTTCTCATGTTCGGTACTTTGATAATTTGATATGTGGGTGGACCAATGCTGAGGTATTGTTCTTACTTGAACTAACAACATACTTATGATTAACCCCCTCGCAAGCAACCGCAACTATGAGAAAAGTATTAAGAAAAGTCTAACCATAGCATTAAACATGTGGACCCAAGTCAGCCCCTTACACAGTAGCGCATAAACTAGGGATTAAGTTTCTATCGCTCTCGCAACCCATCATCTAATAACTACTCCGCAATGCATTCCCTTAGCCCCAAGGATGGTGAAGTGTCATATAGTCTACGTTCACATGATACCACTAAGGGCAACACAACATACATATCATGAAAATATCGAACACATATCAAATTCACATGAGTACTTGCAACATGACTTCTCCCGTGACCTCAAGAACAAAAGTAAGTACTCACAAATAATATGCATGATCAAGATCAAAGGTGTATTGAATATCATAATGGATATGAACATACAATCTTCCACAAAATAAAACATATAGCAATCAACTACACAAGGTAATCAACACTACTAGTCACCCACAGGTACCAATCTGAGGTTTAGGCACAAAGATTGAACACAAGAGATGAACTAGGGTTTGAGAGGAGATGATGTTGTTGAAGATGTTGATGAAGAATGGCCTCCCCAAGGTGAGAGGGTTGTTGGTGATGATGATGGCTTCCATCTCCCCCTTCGGGAGGGAAGTTGCCTCAACGGAATCGCTCTGCAGGAGGGAGAAAGTGTTCCTGCCCAAGTTCTGCCTCGAGGCGGTAGTGTTGTGTCCCGAAAGTCCTCTTCTAATTTTTTCTAGGTTTTTAGGGTCTAAATACCAGAAGATGGGCTCCATAGGTGGGCCAGGGTGCCGACCCTCCACTAGGGTGTGGGCAGGGGGGCAGGCATGCCCTGGTGGAGGGTGGCCACCTGGTGGACCCCTCCGGTAGTTCTTTGCTCCAAAAATTCTTATTTAGTATATAAAATTCCCCATGAATTTTTAGATTCATCAGAGTTGTGCAGAATAGGTATCTCTGACATGCTTTTTTGGGGTGCTGAATTCCAGTTGTCGGCATTCTCCCTCTTGATGTAAACCATGCAAATTATGAGAGAAGGGGCATTAGAATTACTCCCCAAAGCATTATTATGCATAAATACATTATAAATAATAGTAATAAAACATGATTCAAAATGGACGTATCAACTCCCCCAAGCTTAGACCTCGCTTTTCCTCAAGCGAAAGCCCATATCGAAGAACATGCCCACATGGTTTGAGAGAGAAGTGTCGATAAAAACAAAATACGGACATAGAATCATCATGCTTATTATTATAATACCAATAAAACTAACATAAAACTTTCATTTCATAGCAGCTTCATATAACTTCTTATGAGAAAGTAACAATTCATCCCAACGTGGAAGTATAAAGCATAAACCTTATTGCAAACCAACAAACTATGTTCTCAGTCAACTTTGCAACTACAATTCATCATATTTTCAGGAAGGGTCTCATGTAGGAGCCTTTTGGCAAGTCCACATACTCAACCATCATTTTGTCTTCTATGATTGCTAACGCTCACAACATACCCATGGAAAAAAAGTTTCAACCAGACACATAGAAAGACAGGGGCTTATAGTTT
This sequence comes from Hordeum marinum, assembly GCA_022496015.1. Taxonomy (NCBI): domain Eukaryota; kingdom Viridiplantae; phylum Streptophyta; class Magnoliopsida; order Poales; family Poaceae; genus Hordeum; species Hordeum marinum. The sequence goes on from CM039672.1 coordinate 222,085,528, forward strand.
GCCTCCCAACATATTCACCTCAAGGGTGATGTCAACAATAATAACTCATGCTCACTCATATTCAACTGGTCGTATGTACCTAGATCTTTCCTCACCACATGATGCTTGTCAGAGACAAATATGAAAAGGAATAGAGAAGAATACTTTGACTCTTGCATAAAAGTAAGTACATAAAAGTAAAAGACATACCCTTCGCAGAGGGAAGGAGAGGTTGTCATGTGCTTTTTAGTTTGTATGCCAAATCCGTTAGCGCAAAAGAACGTCATGTCGCATTGTCTCTTGTGATAGCAACCTTTATTATGCGGCCTGTCGCTTTATTACTTTGCCATCACAAGTTCGTGCAACGCTCAATTTTCTCTTACACTAATTGATCCAACACTTTTTAGAAGCAATTTTTATTGCCTTGATGCACCGATGACAACTTACTTGAAGGATCTTATTCAATCTATAGGTATGTATGGTGGACTCTGAAACACGAGTTTGGGTTTTGGGTTTTTGGATGCACAAGCAGTATCTCTACTTAGTGCGAATTTTTTGGCTAGCAAAGAAATTGGGAAAGCACCACATGTTAAAGGATCTATGAGAATGTAACTTCTATATGAATATGTAGCATAAATCATTACATTGTCTTCCTTGTCCAATGCAACAATTTTGGCATATAATATTTAATGAGGCTCACAATCACAAAAGATGTCCATGATAGTATATTTGCATGTGAATCTTCTCTTCCCTAATTAATTCTGTCATGAGTTTCATCATTTACTAATGCTATGTTTTCCAATCTCCAATAAATTTTACCACTTATACCATTTTTTTATTGTGATGTCATTACTCACCATAATATTAGCATATGATATTTTTCATTTATTTTCTTTTATCATGATTGCAACAAGAAAGTAAAAGGGTAAAAGGCTCAAACTAAACTTTATTATATAACTCTCACTCGATTACATAGAAGGATATATCACGAAACTAGCACTCGAAGATAGATCATACTAAACTTTTATTCAACTAAATCATGAAAAGGCTAAAGATCAAAATAAAAAGCAGAAGGTAAAAGTGATGGTGATAGGATACCGGGGCACCTCCCCCAAGCTTGGCTCAAGCCAAGGGAAGTGCCCATACCCGTGTACTCAGATCTCCTTTGATTGTGGTGATGATGAAGGTGGTGGTGTTGATGCATTATTCTTCTTTGCCAATTTACGCTTGAGTATGAAGTTTTCTTCCCTGAAATCATCATTCTCTTGCCCAAGTTTCAATATTCTTTTGCATGGAGCCGCCTTGATCTCCTGCAGGAAATGAGAAGGGATAAAAGGAGTATTGGGTATACTCCTACCATTAGGAAGGCTTGAATTCTTGAACTCCACGTGCATATCTCCAACTAGAGGTAGTGGAGGCTCATCTTTATCTGAGCCATCATCTGGTCCCGCGTCTCCTATTTCTTCCAAATCGGTATCTTCTTGTTCCTCCAAAGTCCACAAGTAGGGGTAAATGTCCCCAAAGATCTTTGGATCAACGGCATAATTGGACACATAGCTCTCTCTCCCTCAGAACCTTGGGATGACATATTTTCATATCTGCTAGGAAAACAAAACAAAACAAGAACAGAAGAAAATCTCGCGATGCAGTGGTCAAAATAGTTGGGGGCTATATAGAGAGAATTTTTATTCTTGGAAACCAAGCAAACGAAAGGAAACGGGGCCAGGAAGATTCCCGAGGTGGGCACGCTCCACCAGGGCATGCCAGGGATGGCAACCATGCCCTGGTACTCCGTGCCATCCTCGGTTACCTTCTGATTTATTTTTTATCTCCTAAAATTCATAAATATTCCAAAACTGATAAAAAAATTGCGTATTTTTCGGAGATTGTTTACTCACCGTATCACGTACCTCTTTATTTTAGCAATTCTGGAGCGTTCCGGAAGTATTCTTTTATGTGTTCCTCTGATGTCATGGTTTTGATAACTTTTCTTTCAACATTAATAGGCATACCTAAGATATAGTGTTTAATTATTTGTCCATTGACCACCTTCGGGTTGGTACCTTCGGCATTATTAATCTTAATAGCTCCATAGCGATATGCCTCTTCGATAACATAGGGTCCTTCCCATTTGGAGAGAAGTTTTCATGCAAAAAATCTTAAACAATAATTGTACAATAGAACATATTCTCCAACTTTGAATTCTCGCTTTTGGAATCTTTTGTCATGCCATCTTTTAACCTTTTCTTTAAATAACCTGGCATTTTCATAAGCTTGGGTTCTCCATTCATCTAAAGAGCTAATATTAATAACCTCTTTTCACCAGCAAGTTTGAAGTCATAGTTTAGTTCTTTGATTGCCCAAAATGCTTTATGTTCTAATTCTAGAGGAAAATTATACGCTTTCCCACAGACCATCTTGTATGGAGACATACCCATAGGATTTTTATAAGCAGTTCTATAGGCCCAAAGTGCACCATCTAATTTCTTAGACCAATTCTTTCGAGACCCGTTGACAGTCTTTTGTAATATCAATTTTATTTATCCATTGCTAAGTTCAACTTGACCACTAGTTTGAGGATGATAGGGTGATGCTATTCTATGGATATCATCATATTTAGCAAGCATCTTATGGAAATCACCATGTATAAAGTGTGAACCACCATCAGTCATTAGATATCTAGAGACTCCAAACCTTGGGAAAATAACTTCTTTAAGCATTTTAATGGAAGTGTGATGATCAACACTACTAGTTGGAATAGCTTCTACCCACTTAGTGACATAATCAACAGTAACCAAAATATGAGTGTATCCATTAGAGGAAGGAAAAGGTCCCATATAATCGAAACTCCAAACATCAAATGGTTCAACAACAAGTGAATAGTTCATAGGCATTTCCTGACGCTTACCGGTATTACCAATTCTCTGACATTCATCACAAGATGAGACAAACTTACGAGCATCCTTGAAGAGAGTAGGCCAATAAAAACCACATTGTAATACCTTATGAGAAGTTCTATCTCCAGCGTGATGTCCTCCATAAGCTTCGGAATGACATTTCTATAACATATGTTCCTGTTCATGCTCAGGAACACAACATCTAATAATACCATGTACTCATTCTTTATAAAGATGTGGGTCATCCAAAAGTAATGTCTTAAGTCATAGAACATTTTTTTTCTTTTGTTGGTATGTGAAACTAGGTGGAATATATTTAGCAACAATGTTATTAGCATAATCAGCATACATGGAGTGTTTTGAGAGATGTTTATTGCAGTTAGTTGTTCATCAGGAAAGCTATCATCAATAGGTAGTGGGTCATCAAGAATATTTTCTAACCTAGACAAGTTATCAACTACGGGGTTCTCAGCTCCCTTACTATCAACGATATGTAAATCAAATTCCTGAAGCAAGAGAACCCACTTAATGAATCTAGGTTTAGCATCTTTATTTTCCATAAAACATTTTATAGCAGCATGATCAGTGTGAACAGTAACTTTGGAATCAACAATGTAAGGTCTGAATTAATCACAAGCAAACATGACTGCTAAAATTCTTTTTCAGTAGTGGCATACTTTCTTTGGGCACTGTCTAGATTTTTGCTAGCCTAATGGATACATTTAACTTCTTATCAACTCTTTTTCCTAGAACAAGACCAACAACATAATCACTAGCATCACACATAATTTCAAAAGACAAGTTCCAATCAGGTGGTTGAACAATAGGTGCAGTGGTTAAGGCTTTCTTTAGTGTATCAAAGGCTTCTATGCAATCATCATCAACAACAAAGGGAATATCCTTTTGTAAAAGATTAGCAAGAGGCCTAGAAATCTTTGAGAAGTCTTCAATAAACCAATAAACAAAAGTAACGACTCAAAAATAAAATGCATCCTCAATATGAGAGGTGTATTGAATATCATAATGGATCTGAACATATAATCTTCCACCAAATAAACCATATAACAATCAACTACACAAGGTAATCAACACTACTAGTCACCCACAGGTACCAATCTGAGGTTCTCGTACAAAAATTGAACATAAGAGATGAAATAGGGTTTGGGAGGAGATGGTGCTATTGAATATGTTGATGAAGAATGGCCTCCCCAAGATGACAGGGTTGTTGGTGATGGCGATGGCTTTGATTTCCCCCTCAGAGAGGGAAGTTCCCCCAGCGGAATCGCTCCTCCGGAGGGCAAAAGTTTTCCTGCCCAAGTTCCGCCTCGAGGCGGTGACGCTGCATCCCGAAAGTCCTCTCCTAATTTTTTATAGGTTTTTGGGACTAAATAGCATAAGATCGGCTCCGAAGATGGGCCTAGGTGCCGACCCTCCACCAGGGCGCGGGCAGGGGGGCAGGCGCGCCTTGGTGGAGGGTAGCCACCTGGTGCCCCCCCTCCGGTAGTTCTTTGCTCCCAAAATCCTTATTTAATATATAAAAATTCCCCATGATTTTTTAGCTTCATTGGAGTTGTGCATAATAGGTATCTCTGACATGCTTTTTCGGGCTGCTGAATTCTAATTGTCGGCATTCTCCCTCTTGATGTAAACCTTGCAAATTATAAGAGAAAATGCATTAGAATTACTCCCCAAAGCATTATTATGCATAAAAACATTATAAATAATAGTAATAAAACAAGATGCAAAATGGAAGTATTAGAACCCCGAGTGTGGAATGAGGATCTGCTCCGCAAGTTCTACACTTAGTGTTAAAACACTCTATCACCCTTGTAATGCACTTCCGAGTGAATTTGATCAATAAAAGTCTTTACCTCTGCCACCCTTTGTCGAAACCTTTTTGTTTTTCATTTATTTTCCTCATCCCTAGTGGGTGCATGGATATGCTTAGCTGCGAACCTGATTTCGCCTAAGTTATAAACTTCTTCGAGTGAGGACATCATCCACACTCGGGGGGGGGGGGGCTTAGTTGCGAACCTGATTTCACATAAGTTATGAACTTTCTCCGAGTGAGTATCTCATTCACACTCGGGGGTTTAACTACAAACCTGATTTCGCCTAAGTTATGAACTTCTCTGAGCGAGGACATCATCCACACTTGGGGGCTTAGATGCGAACCTGATTTCGCCTAAGTTATAAACTTCTCTGAGTGAGGACTTCGTTCACACTCGGGGGCCTAGCTGCGAACCTGATTTTGCCTAAGTTATAAACTTCTCCAAGTGAGGAAATCATCCACACTCGGGGCTTAGCTGTGAACCTGATTTCGCCTAAGTTATAATACTTCTCCGAGTGAGGACATCATCCACACTCGGGGGCTTGGCTGCGAAGCTGATTTCGCCTAAGTTATAAACTTCTCCGAGTGAGGACATCATCCACACTAGGGGCTTAGCTGCAAACCTGATTGCACCAAGTTATAAAACTTCTTCGAGTGATTACATCATCCTCACTCAGGGGCTTAGTTACGAATCTGATTTTGCCCAAGTTACAAAACTTCTCCGAGTGAGGATATCATCCACACTCGGGGGCTTAGCTGCGAACCTGATTTCACTTGAGTTATAAACTTCTCCGAGTGAGGACGTCATCACACTAGGGGCCTTAGCTGTGAACCTAATTTCATCTAAGTTATAAACTACTCCGAGTGAGGACATCATCCACACTTGCGAGCTTAGCCACGAACCTGATTTCGCCTAGTTCATAAATTTCTCTGAGTGAGGACATCATGCACACTCGGGGACTTAGCTATGAATCTGATTTCGCCTAAGTTAAAAATTACGTTGAATTGGTACATCATCCGCACTCGATGGAAATATAGACAAACATCCAGACTACAAATAAAGGCATTCAAATGTCATGCAGTTCGAAGCAAAAGTGCAGATAGCCCGGGCCGCGAAGTCAGGGCGAATGTATTAATATAGAAACCACTCAGCATACCGAGGCAAATATCATTTCAAGTTTTTATCCGGGGATCAGTCGGATGATTACGAACATGTGCATCAGCGAAGCTGTCCAAGTCAATGACTTCCGCAATCGGATTGGCCGCTGGCAGGGAAGTGAAAGAACATTTGCTCCCTTGGTGGTTTTGGTAATTAATAACAACACATATATCATTGAACTAACATTTTCACTAAGCATATTTCAGGAAGTTTAGTGATGGGTTGGCAAAAGTATTGTGGAGAAACCCCTAGATGCAAGAAATGGTTTGGCAAAGTTTCAAGCAAAGAGGACTCTACATTTTACTTTGTGAGAAATCACTTTGAGTCCATAGGAAAATCAATACTATTAAAAGTGGGTAAGGTATTGTTGGTGAACAAGATGCTCAAACATGTACAAGTGATAGTCACCAAAAACACCCACAAACTCTACCAAAAAATTCTGACTAAGCCAAACTCCAAAATCGATGCCACCAACTTTTCCATTCGGCCCTACCGATTTCTATCCCAAGACAGACCAAGCCAAACCCTACCTTTTGGTGGAACCGAGTTTAGGTGGCAAACCTACTGATGTCTGACTACACCTATTCCGTGCTACCAAGTTTGTTGTATCGGCGCCACCGATTTTTGCCATCTGACCATTGCCCACCTTTCGGTGTCACCGAGAAGTCTATATCGGTCTCACTGAGATTCAAAAGTTGTCACCTTTGGATCACTTTGGTACCACTGTGGTTCACACATCGGTGTCACCGAGTTGGTCACTTTAGGTGTAACGATTAGATTTTTTGAGATGCCTATATATACCTCTCCACCACCACTCACTCATAAGAGAAGCACTCAGAACATATCCCCACTCGTCCCAAGTGATTTTCTGAGAGAGCCACCTACTCATGTGTTGAGATCATGCCATTCCATTCCTACCATATGAATCTTGATCTATAGGCTCCCCAAGTTGCTTTCCACCCAATCAATATCTTCCACTAAAGCCAAATTTGTGAGAGAGTGATTGAGTGTTGAGGATTCTATCATCTTGAAGCAAAAGAGCAAGGAGTTCATCGTCATTATCAAGCCTATTACCTTTTGGAGGGTGGTGCCTCCTACTTCATGTTGTGGGGTGAACCAAGAAGTTTGTAAGGGCAAGGAGATCGCCTACTTCGTGAAAATCTACCCTGAGTTAGGCTAGTCCTCCGTGGATGTAGGCCATTACTGTATAGTCAAGGTTGCTTCTTTGTGGAACCCTCCATGTGTAGAGCCCTCTGTGGGTAGAGCCATGACTCTTGCGATCGTTACCCATCGTGGGTTGAAGACTCCATAACGTGGATGTATGATACCATCACCTATCGGAACCACGGAGAAAATCTTTGTGTCTTCAAATTGCGTTTGATCTTCCTAGCCTTCCTTTAGTATTCATGAACGTCTTTACTTTCCATTGCTATACTCTTAGACATGCATGTGTAGGGTGTGCTTGACTTTCCATGAATGCTAAAATCTGCCAACACTTAAAATTGGGAAAAGGTAGAATTTTTATTTAGTCAAGTAGTCTAATCACCCCCTCTAGACCTACTTTCGATGCTACAAGTGGTATCAGGGCATTGGTCTCCATTTTATTGGTTTCACAACCTAGGGGAGTATGGTGTCTATAGAGGGAAATAATCACCGTAGAGGCCCGTACATCAATGGCACAAATTTTGCTAGTTAGAAGCACAAAATAAAATGCTTATTCTTGGTCATAACCCCGCCGTTTGGTCTATTGTTTGTGTTGGATTGCAAGATGAATTCTTTGCGGATGGAAGGGAACCAGATCATGGAGCAACCATGGAAGAATTGAAGATGTTGCAATACAATGCTCAAGCATGCGACATTATCTTCAACTACCTACGCCCCAAACAATTCAAGAAAATAAGCCGCCTTGAGAATGCAAAAGAGATTTGGTATACTTTGGTTGATATGCAAGAAGGTACTGAATTCGTGAGAGAATCCAAGTTGGACGTTCTTCAAAGTCAGCTTGATGAGTTTAAGATGAAGGATGGTTAAGGAGTCGTAGAGATGTAGTCTAGGCTAGCTCTCATCGCCAATGAGATTGCCGGCTTAGTAAGCAAAGAAATGACCGAAAAATTCATCATCAAGAAGATACTTTGAGCTTTGGATGATAGATATGACATCGTGTGCACACTGATCCAAATGATGCCAAAATTACAAAGACCTCAAGCCTACGGAAGTAACTGGAAGGATTGTTGCTCATGAGATGACACTCAAAGACAAGGAAGAGCTTCACAACATGTCTAGCGGTGCTTACAAAGCCACAAGTGATGATCCCACAACTTCAAGCGACAACATTGTCACAAATGAAGAGATAAGCCTCATGGTCAAGAAATTCAACAAGCTCTACAAGAGTAAAGGCAAACGTCGAAGCTCCAACTCAAGATACGAAGAGAAGCATTCATCAAGTTGTGACCGTAATTACTACAATTGTGGGAAGCCCGGACACTAATCCAATGAGTGCACGGCTCCCTACAAAAGGAAAGAAGAGTTACAAATAAGACAAAGCTCAAGAGATGAGTCACCTCGAAGAGAGAGAAGGAGTAGAGATGAGCGTTATGAAAGAAGACCCTCAAGGAGAAGTAGGGACTCAGAGAAGAAGGACAAGTACACGAAGAGCTACTCAAGCAGAAGACATAAAGCTCATATTGGTGAATGGATTTCCGGCTCCGAATCCGACAACCACTCCGAGAGAAGCTATCACTCCGACTCCGACTATAGTCAAGATGAAGGTGTTACCGGACTTGCACTAGTGACAACCGACTCCTACGACATATTTGATTCACCTAATTAAGGGAGTGGATGTTGCCTCATAGATAAAGGCCCCAAGGTATCACACCCCGAGTATCTTGATTTCAATAGTGATGAGGATGACTTACTAGTAGATGATGACTTGCTATTTGACAAATCTAGCAATGTTAGTCAAGATGAACTTGTTAGTAATCACACTAGTCAACATAAGAAGTATGATGATGATAAGTTGGAAATAGAATGACTAACTCAAGAAATAAACACTCTTAAGTTAGCTGATGAGTCTACTCTATGAGATCATAGAGATCTTGAAAGGACACATGAGAAGCTCCGCTTCGAGAACCTCAATTTGGAGCAAGAACATGAGTTCCTTAAATCTACGAATGATGATCTTTGAAAGAAGACTTCCTATTATCGATCCAAACGACTTCTCTTGTCTACATTCATTCCACAAGTTAAGGCTAAGCAAACTAGTAACAAATGCAAGAAAGGTTCTTCAACTAGTAGCAATAGAAATGATAAATCTAATGATATTGCTTCTAGTAGTTCTATTGATCCCACTAACACTTCTCTTAGCCAAGTTACACTTGAGCAAGAAAATGAACTTTTGAAAGGGATTATAGAGAAAGGTATCTACAAGAGTCTTGCTGGGTGTAAGCAATTTGAGGAAATTGTTCGCAAACATGGAGGATACCAGAAGAACCGTAGCATTGGCTACTGCAATGCTAATGGAGTTGAATTGGAAGAAGGTCAATACCCCAAGCCCAAGTTTGTTCCTCAAAAGGAGAAGTATGAAAATACACTTCCCAAGGGAACAAAATCTCAAGATGATCTTCCACCACAAGACCACAAGCTCAAGGGCCAGAACAAGCTTCAAGAGGACATTGACTCATATGAAGATGAATCCCGAGCTTTGGTGAAGTGGGTTCCCAGGTCTACTTCAAGCTCAACTTCTACAAGTGCCACTTCAACACCAAGGATCCCCATCAACTTGATGTGGGTCCCCAGGAATAAGAACTAGAGAAGTTCTTGAGGGGTGACTCCGCCAATGAAATTCACTCATATCCATTATTGGCAAGAACTAGGTGCAATCAACATCAACATCATGCAATAGTTCAAGGAGTCACACATTCCCTCAAAGGTAGGCAAGGGACAAGGTAATAAACAAATCCATGGACATCATCATGTATGCATTGCACTCCATGTCCATAGATATCCTTGTATTTGTCTCTTGTGTGTTGGGACTAACCCATGTAGGTGAGAAGAGTAAGAAACAACAAGGATGCTCCCAACTCATGGTGATCTTCATCAACATTGAGCATCCACCACTACATCACCTACACGAAGTCTTCATCGACAAATCCCAAGGTTAGTTCATCCCTCTCAAGGGGGATGTCACATCAAGGGGGACCTTTACTCTAAGACCTGAGTCAAAGCATCTCATAGTATGTGCATGTTTGCCATGATTTCAATTGACATCTTATTGTGTGAGCATGTTATTCTGCATTTCTTTATCCATTCAAGGACATCCAATTGTTGCCATTTGGACTTTGATTTTTCTTTTGACAATTGGATGTACAAGAATGCCTAGGACCACTCTCTAGCTATCTATTCTTTTTTGTTTCAAGTTCTATTCATGCTTCGTCACAAAACTTGAACAAGCACTTCTCGATCCCTCTGTGTGAGATGCACTCGGAGTTCTGTGTCGAAACGGGCCGCACTCCAAAACCTCCCAAGCGCAACTCGATGTGACCAACCAATAATTCTTGGATTGCCTAGGGTTGATCTGGTTTTCACCTCGGTATCACCAATTCCATTTTCTCGGTTACACCGAGTTTCCCTGTCAGCTGACAGTTGAGAAACTCGATGACAACGAAAACGTAGAACCGGTGTCACCGACAGCATGGGGTATATATGTTGTGCACCCGACGCTTTGAAATTCACTCTTCAAACCATCGCGCCCCAAAACCCTAAGTTGCCAAGGACTCCATGGTCGTCGCCCTGGCCTCCCAGTGCTCCTCTGCCGTCGGGATCCTCACTGTCGACGGGCATCTTCGCTGCCGTCTTCACTGTAGCGGACTGTCACCAAGCTAGGGTACGGATCCAATCTTCTCTTGCGCTCCATTTCTATGATTATTTTGCATTGAGATGTTTCTATCTATAAGCCACTATGTGCAATCTTCTCTATCCACCAGAAATTTCATAGTTTAGCGAACGAAGTAAAATTTTAGGGTTAGCCATGCGTAGCTTGCATCTCGGTACCATCGAGTCGCAAAAATCGGTTCCACCGATTGTGTTTTAGGGTTGCTAAGAACCATGTCGGTGAGACCGAGTCACTCTTTTCGGTTCCACCAAAAAGGTTGCCAAGGTTTTTGTTGATGTATATGGTCAGTCTTGGTGATTCCGAAAAATACTACCCGGTGACATTGAAATACCTTGTGCAGAAAGCTAAAACTAATGTTTTCCTTGTTCAAATTTTTGAAAATGTCTGCATTTTGTGATGCTCAACCCTTCTGATCCTCTATAGTATTTTCACAGGGTCAGAGATGTTAGGTTCAAAGGATAGTCTGAACAACCTCAAGGAGTTCAGTGTTGACATGAGCTCAAGCACTAGTCCAGACAATAGTTCATCTTCCTATGATGATGTTCCCAGCGCACCTGATCTTCCCAAGGCAACAACTAGGACTAGGAGGAAGCTCAACTCAAATGAGGAGGATGAAGATTTTGTACCAGATGAGCTTCCCAAGAAAGATACTACTGCCAAGAGCACTGCTGCTGCCACTACCTCCAAGAAAGTGGCCAGGAAGGAAGGAGTATGCCCCATTCAAATACTATGAGAGCACCAGAGAGCTCTAGGGCTACAATGACGCTTCACCTTGAGTCACAACCCAAGAATTCTATGCCCAAGAAGGCAGGAGAGAAGAAGAGGAGGGAGAGGAAAATCTCAGTCCAAGTCACCAGGAAAGATGCTACCATGGTGAGGACTCCCGAGCAAAGTGAAGCAGAAGAAGAGGATGATCCAGCTGCCAAGGATCCTCTCAAGAAGAAGCAAAAGAAATTGTTGGCTGATGCTATGCCAAAGCAAGTTCCATCCAAGAGCATACCGGCTCCATCCCAGAAGCTTGCTCGCCCAAACCCAAGAGGTTATCTAGAGAGATTCCAGCTTTTGAGAAGAACAAAGGATCCACCTCCAGAGATGTAGAAGATGTTGGTGTGACTGCCTTGATGAAGCTGAGACTACACCTTCCAGTGCACAATACCATCCATCTACAGGTTGTGGACATGAAGAAGAGGAAGGAATCAGGCTTGAGAGAGTGGAGAGCTATTGATCCATATGCAAAGAGGAAGAGGAATGATGTTGACTATGTGTTCCATACCAAAGAACAACAAGACTTCTATAAGACTGTGTTGCTTGATAAGAGCCTTGTTGTGAGTGATATGAGATATGTGGATTGGAAGTACATCAAGGACAATGAAGATTACTTTCCACATGTGTAGGATAACTTCCATTCCATTGGACTAGATAAGTTTGTTGACTGATGAGATGATCATGCAATTCTACTCCACTACTCATTTCTATGATGATGGAAGAATTGTATGGATGACTGAAGGTGCAAGATATGAGTCCACATTTGAGGAGTGGGCTGCCATCTTAGGAGTCCCAGAAGTGCAAGATGGTGATATTAATGTCTATTATGAGAACAAGGCAAGCCACAATACCATGAAGAACATGTACAATGAGATTCTTGCTGCACACCTGAAGTCTAACAAGCTAGGATTTATATATTTCTTTCAGGATGGTCTTCGCACGATCAACACCATATTGAGGCATACCTTGTTGCCTAAGTATGGAGATGAGAAGGTTATCCGAGGGTACTCCATTAACATGTTGATCCATCTAGATCAACATACCATATTCAGAGTGATGGACTTGATTGTGGATACTATGAAGGGTGTTGCTGCTGATTAGAAGTGTTCATGTTGCTATGCACCATACATCCAGATACTTATCAACTCCAAGTTGGAGAAGCACATATTTGTGCTTAACCGACCACATTTGCCACTCTTATCGAAGCTCGAGGATAACATTGTGGTGATGGACCCAGATCATCCCACATTAGCTACAACACAGGCACGTGCTGAAGCAGCCAGAGACACCAGTGCTCAGCCGCCCATGTCTAGGAGTGTGAGCATATGGATCTGCTTGTCACCTGTGTGCTCGGCATGCAGAAGGACATCACTAACATCCTGAAGAACCAAGAGAGCCTATCGAGGATCGTTGACAACAAATTCCATAGTCTCAACAACAAGGTTGATGGACTAACAAAGACTGTGAATGAGCTCAAGAAGGAAGTGGATGAATCTCGTATTTGTAGCACCTCTTTAGAGTCTGATTCTGATGAGGATGAGGATCATGAACCTCTTAGGATGGGCGCAGTTCCCATTCAGACTAGATCAGCTGCAGTGCCAGCTCTAGAGTTGAGACCTTCTTCGTCAGCACTAACTTCAGCTCTAGTTCCTCTAGCTGCTACACCAACTTCGTCCATGACATCAGTCGAAGTCTTCATCGACGCAGTTCTCTCGACTCCAACTTCACCTACTGGAGGAGATGAGCCCAAGGAGAGTGTTTAGCTCTATACCTTTGAACTTCCTGGTAACTTGTTACCAAAGGGGGAGAAGTTGTATAGATCATTAGGGCTTCGAGAGAGGGAGGGCGTCTGGTTTTTATCATTGTTTCAAACACATTTTCTATCTTTTGTTTGGATATGTTAAACTTTGTCGGTGTTTGACCATACACTTAATGTGTGTTGCTAGTATTTCCTATCTTTATGATGCTTATGATACGATCATTCATATTTGCTTGATTGTGTTGTGCTATGATATTCATTCTCATTACTCTCGCACACCACCAAGATGTCTGTGACATGGAAGAAGTGTGCAATAGCCCGGGACCGACGCTCCAGAAGATTCCCATTTTATTCCATTCTCGTCATGTGATTGGTTTGGTTGTTGCATTCATCATTGCATCATTCACATCATCTACATAGCATCGTCATTCATTTTTGAAAACTTGCATCCGTTCGTAGTTGCCGGTTCTCTCCGTTCTTGTCGTTGCCCGTTTCGAGACCAACCAGACACGCACGCGCCTGCGGCATCGATAAAAATATTGTTTTTAAAGTGCGTTTAAAACTTTCTCGGATTGGGTCAAAACTTAGCATGCGGTCTTGTTATAGTATAGGTAGGCCGTCTGCCAAATTTTGTCGCAATCAGAGGTCGTTTGATACCCGAACGGTCAACCGTAGGAGTGCGGTCATCGGTTTATTATCGAACGTTTACGATGTTTTAAAAACTTCGTTGCCTGGCCGCAAACCTCCCTCTCATCTCCACCTAGCCCATCTACACAGCCCAACACAAACCCACCTACTCTACCCCGCGACCGAGCCGTCCGATCGGGATCGGAGGGTCCGAAAACGGGCTAAAACCCCCTAACCTGGCCCTCCTCCCCTATTTAATCCCCATCCCTGCCTAATCTGGAAAACCCTAGGCTGAGCCTCGAATTTCATGCCTAATCAACCAGCCGCAGTCACCCTGCCCTATGCCTCCCACCTCCCAACCGTAGGGCCCGCCAAGCCCATCCAGGCCCACCCCGGACCAAACTGCCGGCGCCGCCCGAGCGCTCCGGATCGGGGGAGGAGCTCCCGATCCAGAGTTGCGCCCCCTCGCTGCGCTCGCCGGAGAGCCGCCAACGATGACCCCGCGCCTCCAGGAGCATCCTTCGTGTCGCCCGAGCCACCCCATCGCGCCGTCCTAGCGTTAGCCGCCGCCGGTGACCACCTGCCCCAAGACCCCTCCCCCATGGCTGCCGAGCTCGTCGCTGGATCCACCTGCCTCCCGAGCCGCATAGCTTCATGCTCACACCGACGCCGTCGGTGGCCTCCCCAGCCATGCCGCCACCGGATCCGGCCGGTCCCATGCTGCCGCCCTCGTCGGAGCCCGGCCAGCCGTCGGTGCCGCCCCGGCTCCCTCGATCTAGGCAGGATCGGGAGAGACGAGGACTGCCCGAGCGCTCGCCCGTTGACCGCTCGCGCTGCCGCGTGGGCCGCCTCCAGCCCGAGGCCCAGCTGGCCCAAGCCTCCACCGACCGGGCTTGGCCCATGGTGAGCGCCCCTATCCCCCGCCCTATGTGAAGCATATTATGTTGTGCCCCTGTTGACTATTGCTCTAGAAAGCTTCGGTCGATGTGATTTTTTCCCTAATGCGAATTTGTCTATTATTCCAGGAATTACAGATTTGCGTAAAACCCCCTATTGATCACGCATTTAACATCTCTTCAACCGTGCATCACATGTAAAAACTTAATATATGTAAAATGTTCAGAATTTTATGTAGATTAACAATATCCAACTTCCACATGGGATAAAAATGTTTAACCTTTCTGTTTGCATTGATTTGTGTAATTGCCATGTGAAAATGATTTATTTCATAACTACAAAACCGTAGCTCCGATAAAAATGTTCCACATATGTAACTTGAATAGAAAAATGTGTAGAATCACATGGTGACATTTATTTTTCCGTTTAATAACTCTTAAATTGTGTTAAGACAGATCTGGACCAAATTCATATTATGCTTGTGGGGATGTTTCGGGAATGCTATATGTTGCTTCTGGCCCCATTTAAATTGCCTAGATGATATAGTTGTTAATGCTTCACCTCTTGCCATGTCTAACAACATTTAACATCGATGTGTACCTAAACGGGAATGAACTGAGTAATTCAAACATGGAGTTTCATCAATATGCAACTCGTTGCATATTGAAGTTCAGTTAATATGTAGTGGTTTTTTGTTGTGCTTGCCATGCCATGACATGCGTTGCATATTAAACCGGTCATGCATCATATTTGTTTATGCATCATATCATGCATATGTTGTGGTGTATGATGTGTTGATTGCTGTTTCGGATTATTCCTTCTCGATAGAGTTCCGAAAGCGTTCGGAGTGTGAGGATTCGTTCGACTATGTTGGATCGTCTTCTTCATGGACTCGTTCTTCTTCCAAGCGGGATCTCAGGAAAGATGACACATTTCCCTGGTTACCATTACTATCATTGCCATGCTAGATGTCTCGTTTTCTATCTCTATGTCACGCTACCTACCACTTGTTTGACAAGCCTCCCAACATTGCAATGAAAGCCTCTAACCCTCCACCTTCCTGGCAAACCTTTGTTTGGCTATGTTACCGCTTGCTTAGCCCTTCTTATAGCGTTTCTAGCTGCAGGTGTAATTGCTTCCATGTGGCAACATGGACATTATTTTGTTATCACAATATTATTTCTATTTAATTTAATGCACTTATACACTTGGTAAAGGGTGGAAGGCTTGCCCTTTTGCTCGGTGTTTTGTTCCACTCTTGCCGCCCTAGTAACTTGTGAACCGGTGTTATGTTCCATAATTGAGCACTCCTAACATGCTCGGGGTTGTTATGGGGACCCTCTTGATTTACATTTTGGGATAAAGCTTGTCTGGCAAGGCCCAATATTGGTACTACATTTGCCTAATAACTAATAAAATTGCATAGGGACCCGCCGGCACCCGCGGATAATTAATCAACCCCCAGGCCAGTGCTCCTCATGTGTGTTGGTCCAAAATAGATCATTGTGCGGGGCCAACCTGGGGCAACGCAGGAGATTTCTATCAGGCCAATGTACGCGTCGCTCATCTGCCGCGCCCTAAGAACGAGATACGTGGCTCCTATCGGGATTGTCGGCACGTCGGGCGGCCTTGCTGGATTTGTTTTACCTTTCTCGAATGTCTTGCATGAGGAACTCTGATCTTCTTCGGGCTATCTCGAGGTGTCGGATTTCCTTTGTAATTGCCTAGGAAGATCACGAGATCCGTGGTCGAGGTTATTTCCGCGGCGTGTGGTTAATTTGTGAGGGATGAGTTGGAGCACCCCTGCAGGGTTATATCTTTCGGAAAGCCGTGCCCGCGATTATGTGGAAAACTTGGAAACTTTGTTTAACACCCGTTCATAGCAAACTTGAACTAAACTCTAATAAAATACACCAACCGTGTGCGTAACCTTGACTGTCTCTTCTCGTGAGTCCTTATCCGAGAGAGAACATGGTGGGGTTATGTTTGACGTAAGTATGTGTTTAGGATCAGTTAGTGATCATTACTAGTTCATGTCTGTTATGCGTAGACCACCATACTTTACTTTCTGTACTCGTAAGTTAGCCACTCAAATAAATGCTTAGTCGCTTGCCGCAGCCTCACCACTTAACCATACCTCACCCATTAAGCTTTAATAGTCTTGATACCCTTGGAAAGGAGATTGCTGAGTCCCCATGGCTCACAGATTACTACAACAACAGTTGCAGGCATAGGTAATGCGAACTTTGATGTGAGCGCGATGCTTGTTTGATTTGGAATTATTCTTCTTCTTCTTCATCATCAATCCAAGATGGGTTCCAGGCGGCATCCTAGGATAGCAAGGATGGATGCCATTTTGTCGTTTGTTTTCGTCCATATTTGGACCCTGCTCTTCTTTATGATGTTTGAATATGTTGTTGTATTGATTTGATATTGATGTAGCTTGTGACGAGTGTAAGCCAATTCTATATACTCATCTCTTCTGTACATGTACTTGTAATTATATCCATTCTTGCAACATGACAAGATGCGCTTCTATCCCTGTCAAGGCCCTCGTGCCAAAATGAGGATATGATCGCATCTTGGGCGTGACAAAGTGCCCCATGTACCTAATCGATTGTGCATTTGCATTCAAATGCAAATTCAAAATAATTCACAAATTTAGGGGGAGCTCTTGCTTATCACATACTTCTCAAAGCGACGATTAAATTCATTTATTAAATCACATGTCAAAGCTTTGATGTTTATGTTTTCATCAATTACCAAAAGGGGGGAGATTGAAAGCACATTTGCTCCCTTCGTGGTTTTGGTAATTAATAACAACATATATATCATTGAACTACCATTTTCGCTAAGCATATTTCAGGAAATTTCAATGATGGGTTGGAAAAAGGGTTGTTGACAAACCCCTAGATGCAAGAAATGGATTGGAAAAGCTTCAAGCAAAGAGGACTCTACATTTTACTTTGTGAGAAATCACTTTGAGTCCATAGGAAAGCCAATACTATTAAAAGGGGGTAAGGTACTGTTGGTGAATAAGATGCTCAAACGTGCACATGTGATAGTCACCAAAAACACCCACAAACTCTTCCACAAAATTCTTTCTAAGCCAAACTCCAAAATCGGTGCCACCAAGTTTTCCATTTGGCCCTACCAATTTCTATCCCAAGATAGACCAAACCAAACCCTACCTTCTGGTGCAACCGAATTTAGAGTCGGTGGAACCAAGTTTAGGTGGCAAACCTACTGATGTCTGACCACACCTATTTGGTGCTACCGAGTTTTTTGTATTGGCTCCACCGAGTTTTGCCATCTGACCGTTTCCCACCTTTCGGTGTCACTGAGAAGTCTATATCGGCCTCACCGAGATTCAAAAGTTGCCACCTTCGGATCACTTTGGTACCACTATGATTCACACATTGGTGTCACCGAGTTGGTCACTTTAGGTGTAATGGTTGGATTTTTTTAGATGTCTATATATACCGCTCCACCACCACTCACTCGTAAGAGAAGCACTCAGAACAGATCCCCACTCATCCCAACTGATTTTCTGAGAGATATAGAGCCACCTACTCATGTGTTGAGATCAGGCCATTCCATTCCTACCATATGAATCTTGATCTCTAGCCTCCCCAAGTTGATTCCACCCAATCAATATCTTCCATCAAAGCCAAATTTGTGAGAAAGTGATTGAGTGTTGAGGAGTCTATCATCTTGAAGCACAAGAGCAATGAGTTCATCGACATTATCGAGCTTATTACCTTTTGGAGGGTGGTGCCTCCTAGATTGGTTAGGTGTCGCTTGGGAGCCTCCTACTTCGTGTTGTGCAGTGAACCAAGAAGTTTGTAAGGGCAAGCAGATCGCCTACTTCATGAAGATCTACGCCGAGTTACGCTAGTCCTCCATGGAAGTAGGCCATTTTGGTATAGTCAAGGTTGCTTCTTCGTGGAACCCTCCATGGGTAGAGCCATCCGTGGACTCTCGCGACATTTACCCTCCGTGGGTTGAAGACTCCATGAACATGGACGTACGATAGCACCACCTATCGGAACCACGGGAAAAAACTTCGTGTCGTCAAATTGCGATTGATCTTCCTACCCTTCCTTTACTATTCATGCTTGTCTTTACTTTTTGCTGCTATACTCGTAGACATGCATGTGTAGGGTGTGCTTGAATTTCCATGAATGCTAAAATCTGCCAACACTTAAAATTGGGAAAAGGTAGAATTTTTATTTAGTCTAGTAGTCTAATCACCCCCCTCTAGACCTACTTTCGGTCCTACAAGAAGTCTCCATGAAGTCATCAATCTTGGAATGCTTTTTGTTGCTGACTTTCAATGACTTCAACTTTTCATCGTCCACGCCCTTGCAATGCACACGAACGAGGGAGAGAGCAATGTTCACTCCAGCCTGAGCTGCGGATTTCTTCCATGATTGCACTCCGCGTGGCACATCCTTCAGACGATTGATGAGGCCATACAAGTCACTTGGGAGGTCTTTGTCAGGGGCAGTCTCTTTGTCTATCTCCTTGGATGCATCACGTAAGCGGTTGAGGAAGATAGCCACCTCTACAGTGCGCTCATGAAGGCAAAGCAACGCAAGTGCTGCACTGTTGAGGAGGAGACCAACAGTCGGGTCTAGCTCCTTCTCAATCTTGTAAGTCTCTTCTTCTGCATCCAAACATAGATCTGAGGAGCATTCGGGAAAAAGGAATTAAGGGAGGAGGAAAGTTAAGGTGAAAAGGCTTGAATTCTGGTCGACCCGAGTGTGTACCTTTGAGCCTCTCATTCATTTTGCCGCAGTAGTCCTTAACAATGTTCTCCAGCTCAAGATTTTTGGACGTGACTTGCTTCAGTTTCGTCTCAGCCTCGACAGCCTCCCGAGTGCTCCTTTTGGCGACATCCTCCAGCGCTTTCTTCTTGTCCTCCCACTTCTTGAATGACTTGAATTTATCCTCCACTTCCTTCATTTTCTGACTGGGCTCCTTCTGGGCAGTTGTCAGTTCACGGTCTTTCTTCTCCAAGGCCTCCTTCATGGTCTCTATAGAAATGGAAGCCCAGAATCTCTTAGTAAGCTAAAGATTTTTGGTACATACATCTGACAAAGTACTTTCAATCGGACAGGGAAAATGATCAGTCTCAAAGTAGTCGGTCTAGATCTGGTTACCTCCGAGTTTCAGGTTTTCTTGCTCCAGATGCATACTCTTGGTGTTCTCAGCTTCGAGGCTACGACACAGGTCATGTACCTCCTTCTCAGGGGTGTTGTAACAAGACCCGAGCTCACACACGCCCTGCCAAAAAAACAAGGAAATTTCAGGGATGATGATTAGACGCAATGTTGACATTAAAATGCATTCGGATTTTGAGACTATCGCCGGCTGCTTCAGTCGATGGCAGACTTGGGGACTACACCCAGTGGGTGCGCTTAGTGCGCTCCCAACTGAGAACTACAGGTTCTACACCTCGACGGTCAACATCGAGAGGCTTTGGTCCATGGAACATCACCGCATCATCTTCTACAAGTATCTCATCATTCGGATTATGTCTTCAACATCAAGTTCATTCAGATTTTGAGACTGTCACCGACCAGTTCAGTCAACGGCAGCCTCGGGACTACACCCAGTGGGTACGCTCAACACGCTCCCACTGTAGAACTACCAGTTCTACACCACGACGGTCAACATTGAGAGGCTCTGGTCCACGGACCATCACCGCATCCTCTTCGACATCTCATCATTCGGATTCAAGTACGTAAATAGATCATTTGAATTCTCAGACTGTCGCCAACTGCTCTAGTCGACGACAGCCTCGGAGACTACACCGAGTGGGTGCGTTCATCGCGGTCCCACTAGAGAGAACTACAAGTTCTACACCCCGCCGGTCAACGTCAAGAGGCTTTGGTCCATGGACCATCACCGCATCCTCTTCGACAAGTATCTCATCATTCAGATCAATCGGTAAACACCCAGTGGGTGTACTCCTGAAGTAAACCCACTCGGGACTCTAAAAACATCTGCAATGCAAAAAAATCTGTCTAAAGAAGGTACTTACGAGAGTACTTACTCGGACAATCTTCTCCAGAACCTTGCCAACATCGTGAGTCTCCTTTAGCTTGTCGTCTATCAACCTTAGTTGGATCAGCGCCTCCTTGTTCGCTCCCACCTTGTCGTTCATCAACCTCAGTCCGATGACTCCAGTCGTAGGGGAAGCTGGAAGGGATGTTCTGAGTCCGGATCCAACTCTTGAGGAAGTCCCCCGAGCTGGTGGTGGCTCTTAAGCAGGCAAGGCGTCTTGCGTCACAACATCCGCGTTGGCGGCTGGAGTCGGTAGGTCGGCCCGGTCATCCGCATCAATCTCAATCACCTCACGTGGATCTACAAGCATTTGAAAATAGTTTGGGAATGAGTCAAGATAATATACAAACAACCCAAAATTGATGAATGGGCAAGCCGAGTGTTACCTTTCAAAGTCACGGCGTTGACCTCGGCCTTGTCCTTCCCCAACGAGGCAGACTACGTGTCAGCCCTGAAGGAAAATCACTTGGATTGTTTATCACATTCAGTCAATTATTCGAGGCGACAGTCGGTACAAGGATACTTATGCCGATTCCACCGGCACGTTCATCTTAGTCTTGGGTAGCACTTCTTTCCGAGGTTTGCTGGATGGTATTTTGGGTTGTCTGGTGCTCTTTTCTGGAGATACCACGGGCTCACTGCGCCCGCGCTTCGAAGTCCAAGTTGGAGGAATGGTCGGGAAGACTTGGTGGCACCCGTTGCTCTAGTGCGGCATCCACGGACCCCCAGGGTCCTAACGCGCCTTCGAACGGGACTCGAGGAGCACCTCCTCCGAAGGGGAAGACTCCACCTCCTCCCTTGGTTCCGACTCCTTCTTGTCCTCTTCGCCATCGATGCCGTCCTTATATTCTTCTTCATCATCCGAGTGGACATGGCACTCATTGTCAATTGCCACGTCTACGGTCACGTGATTGCCTGTGGGAATAAAGCTCGCCATGTCTGTGTAGCCCTGTCAAAATAGAAGCTACGACGATCAATATTCATTAAAGGAAAATTACAGTACTCGGAAATAACAGTGGCATCCGGTGTTTACCTCACTCGACGGATGGTCGATTGAGTATCGAGGCACGCGTCTCGATCCTCTAGGTTTGTCTCGAGCTGGGGTGATGCCCCTGAGTTTGTTCTCCATGGCCTATGCACTAAGATCCTCCGAGTGCGTACGTGTAGAGTCACTCAGTCCCGTATACTGCCACATGGAGTGGGCCCTGGCCTGTAGAGGTTGAATTCTTCTCTAGAAGAAGACCTCCAACATGTCTAGGTCGTTGACACCCTGATTCACGAGAGCTACCAAAGCAATCACAAGCAGATCTACATCAAGCTCCTCCCCCCTTAGAGTCATTGTGGGGAAACTACCTTTACCCCTCAACTAGATACCCAAGCCCCCGCACAGCTGAACTATATTTGTCTTGTCCTCAGTCAAAGCAGCCCTGTTCACAGTCAACACTCGACATGTGAGTAAGTGTTTGAACAAACCCAAGTGGGGGTTGCAGCCGAG
Source organism: Hordeum marinum (assembly GCA_022496015.1). Taxonomy (NCBI): domain Eukaryota; kingdom Viridiplantae; phylum Streptophyta; class Magnoliopsida; order Poales; family Poaceae; genus Hordeum; species Hordeum marinum. The sequence goes on from CM039672.1 coordinate 222,107,900, forward strand.
GAAGTTCTCAGAGAGAGAAATGAAGGCGGCCATATAGGTGATGGAATATGGAGGAAGATGGTGGATTTGTGCTCCGAAAAAGTCTAAAAATGCCCGAAAGAAAGGGTTGGGCGGCAATGAAAAAACTCGATCAAGGTTAGTTGTGAGGAGTACACGCTCACCCCCGCGCGGCGCGAGCTTGACCTCCCCCTTCTCCGAAAGCCTCCAGCTCCCGGGGGTTAGGATCCCCTGGCTCTCCAGGTCCCCAGCCGGCTGGCGGTGGCTTGGGACACCAGCCAGTCACCCTGGACGAATACAACCGGGGCGCCCACGCTCGAGGAGGACTCGCGCAAGGACTTCTTTGCCTTCTCGACTTTCGCTGTGGTGCTCCTCGTCATCTCCGATGAGAATTGGTGGCGAGTCGAAGGGTCGGTGGCGCTAGTGAGGCTCTCGGCAGAGTGGAATAGGGGATGGGGAGGTAGGGGATGAGAATGCTTTTTCGTACCTCCCTCCTAGTCTCTTTTTTATACCTCAACTTGGCAAAATGCCGGCCGACAGATCTGTCAAAATCGCGTAATCGACGCGAGCGCACGGATCTACAAAATCATCAGGACAACAAAGCACGGACACGTGGCAAAATTCACGGCACATAAATCGAGGCGCCATGGTGACCTCCCCCACTTCCCTGACAGAACCGTCATGATTGCACGCGGGCGCTTCCCTACGATTTCAAAATTGCCGGAGGTTTTGCGGTGCCACGACTCAAGTGAATTCCACTTTCACCAGTGTGTTCTGAAGTGCCAAAATTCGCCGAGTGGACAAAGAATTGTCGAGCATTCACCGAGTGGACAAAGACTCGTCGAGCACTCAGGAAAATCTTCAACCGCTTCCATAATATCCGAACGGAGGCCAAACAAAAGCTCTAACGATGTCATCTTCAAGCCTAAGGATTACCCCTCCCAAGAGTTTATCTACATCAACTCGAGTGGCTCGTACAGTCAGACTGTTTGGGTCATTGTAAAAGTATTTAACCTGAATCGGTTGCGGCTCAAATACCGAGTGGCAAACGACCCGACTTGTTTTGAAACATACCCGAAACACTACCAACATCATGACACGCTGGTCACTCGGCTCCCTAAGACTCAACCGATTCGGGGGCTATTGACGAGGTCACCTACCCTATGTAGGATCATGGAACTCCAATCTAGGACACTCTCAGGGTCCTACAAGTTCATGGAAGTCCCTGGATTGCCTTGGCACACGGATGAATGTACAATATGCACTCAGATCCTTGAAAGTCACTCGGACGTCTTCAACCACTCGACGCCTCCCTAGTACTTGGACAGGAGGAAGTACGAGTGACATGGGAGCTACAACATTCGAGGGACTTAATACGCCTTAAGTACTGTAAAGACTATGTTACCTATAACACCTGTAGTTAACTTAGCAGTTTATAGTAACCCCTGCAGTTACTAGCATTAATGGCCCTAGTGATGGCGCTCGACCGGTGAAACGCACTCTATATAAGCCACCCCTAGCACCAGAATGAGGGTTACAAACTACTTGTAATCAGATATCCACACCAAGCAAACACTTAGCCCCCAGGTTCGAGACGTACGACTTTTACCACTTCTGAGTGGGGTCCGCACTCGTAAAATCCGAGTGTGACACTTACTCCATAGCTAGGCTTCTCCCTACTCATTCGTCCCCCCATAATACTGTCAGCATTACTCCCACGACAAGAACAAAAGAGTTCATAAAAGTTTTTCTTCATCACTTTTAGTTTGTAAACTGAATTGCTTGAGGACAAGAAACGGTTTAAGCTTGGGGCAGTTGATACATCTCCATCGTATGTACTTTTCCTAATGCTTTTGCTCTTGTTTTGGACTCTAATTTGCATGATTTGAATAAAACTAACCCGGACTGACGCTGTATTCAGTAGAACTAACATGGTGTTGTTTTTGTGCAAAAATAAAAGTTCTCGGAATTGGACGAAACTTTTTGGAGAATTATTTTACAATAAAAAATACCGGACCCAAGAACCACCGGAGGGGGTGCCCTAGCTAGGCACAATACACCAGGGCGCCCTAATGTATGGTGGGGCCCTCGTGTGCCTCCAAGTCTCCTCCCAAAGCTTCCAGGTCTTCTTTTAGTCTAGAAGAAATCATCAAAAAGTTCTATGGCAATTCGACTTCGTTTGGTGCTGTAAACCTAAAAAGTAAAAAACATGCAGAAAACAACAACTGACACTATGCACTGGATCAATAGGTTAGTGCTCAAAAATATTATAAATTGGTAAAGAAATTCCCAAAAGGTATCCAAGAATGATAATATATCAACATGAAACAATAAAAAAGTATAGATACGTTCGAGACATATCAGAGCCCTACGTGGACTCTCGCGATTGTTACCCTCCGTGGATTGAAGTTTTCATAAACATGTATGTACGATAGCACCACCAAGCGGAACCATAGGAAAAATCTTCGTGTCTCCAATTGTGTTTGATCTTCCTATCCCTACCCTCTATTACATGTGTTTGTATTTACTTTCCGCTTCTATACTCGTAGGCATGCATGTGTAGGGTGAACTTAATTTGCAACAATTGCTAAAATCTGCCTCGAACTAAAATTGGGAAAAGGTTAGGTTTTTATTTCGTCAAGTAGTCTAATCACCCCCTTCTAGACCTACTTTCGATCCTACAAGTGGTATCAGAGCTTTGGTCTCCATTGGATTGGTTTCACAACCTAGGAGATTATGGCCTCTAGTGAGGGAAATTATCACCATAGAGGTCCATATATCGATGGTACAAACTTTGCTAGTTGGAAGCATAATATGAAAATGCATATTCTTGGTCATAACCCCGTCGTATGGGTTGTTGTTTGTGTTGGCTTGCAAGGTGAATTCTTTTGTGATGGAAAGGAATCGGATCGTGAAGCATCCCCAAAATAATTGAAGATGTTGTAATACAATGCCAGGCATGTGACATTCTACTCAACTGCCTATGTCCCGAAGAATTCAACAAGATTAGCCATCTTGAGAATCCAATGGAAATTTGGGATACTTTGATTTATATGCATAAAGGTACCAATTCCGTAAGGGAATCTAAGTTGGATGTGCTACAAAGTTAACTTGATAAGTTTGATATGAAGGATGGTGAAGGAGTCACGGAAATGTACTCTAGGCTTTCTCTCATCACCAATGAGATTATCGGCTTAGGAAGTCAAGAGATGACCATCAAATTCCTCATCAGCAAGATACTTAGAGCCTTGGATGGGAAGTACGACACCGTGTGCACATTGATTCAAATGATGCCAAACTAAAAAGATCTCAAGCCCACGGAAGTGATTGGAAGGATTGTTTCTCATGAGATGTCACTCAAACACAAGGAAGAACTTCACAACAAGTCAAGTGGTGCTTACAAAGCTTCAAGTGACACTCACGCTACATTGAGTGACAACCTTGTAACCAGTGAAGAGATAAGCCTCGTGGTTCAAGAAATTCAACAAGTTCTACAAGAGTAGACGCAAATAAAGAAGCTCCAACTCAAGATATGACGTGAAGCATTGATCTAGTCGTGACCGGAACTGTTACAATTGTGGAAGGCCCGAAAACTACTCCAATGAGTGCATGCCCCCATACACACACAAAAGAAGAGAAGAGTCACCTAGAATAAAGATGTCAAGAGATGAGTCACCTTGAAGAGAGAGAAGGAGTAGAGATGATCGTTATGAACGAAGACCCTCCCGGAGAAGTAAATACTTTGAGTAGAAGGGCAAGTACACCAAGAGCTACACAATAAGAAAACGTAAAGATCATGTTGGTGAATGGGTTTCCGGCTTCGAATCCAACCACTCCGAGAGAAGCTATCACTCAGACTCTGACTATAGTCAAGATGAAGGTGTTGCCGGACTTGCACTTGTTTCCTCCAACTCCTATGCCATATTTGATTCACCAAATGAAGGGAGTGGAAGTTCCTTCATGGCTAAAGGCCCCAAGGTATCACACCCCGAATACATTGACTTTAGTAGTGATGAGGATGACTTACTTGGAGATGATGACTTGCTATTTGACAAAACTAGTGATATTAGTCAAAATGAATTTGATAGTAATCACGCTAGTCAAGATGAGTCGTGTGATTATGATAAGAAGGAAATAGAGCGACGAACTAAAGAAATGAACACTCTTAAGTTAGCCCATGAATCTACTCTAGAAGATCACAGAGACTTGTAAGAACTCATTATAAGCTACGTTTCGAGAAGCTCAATTTGGAGCAAGAACATGAGTTTCTTAAAGCTATCAATGACGATCTTCGAAAGAAGACTTCCTCTTATCTAGCAAAATGACTATTCTTATCTACATTCATTCCACAAGTTAAGACTAAGCAAACTAGTAACAAAGGCAAGAAAGGTTCTTAAACTAGTAGCAATAAAAATGTTAAATCCAATGATATTGCTTCTAGGAGTTTTATTGATTCAACTAATGATTCTCTTAGACAAGTTACACTTGAGAAATAAAACGATCTATTGAAAGGGATTATAGAAAAAGGTGTCTACAAAAGTCTTGCCGAATGTAAGCAGTTCGAGGAAATTGTACACAAGCATGGTGGATAGCGGAAAAACCATGACATTGGATACTTCAATGCCAATGGAGTTGCATGGGAAGAAGATCAATTCCCCAAGCCAAAGTTTGTTCCACAAAAGGAGAAGTATGATCATACTCTCCCCAAGGGAACAAAATCTCAAGAGGACCTTCCACCACAAGACCACAAGATCAAGGGAAAGGACAAGCTTCAAGGTGAGATTGACACATGTGAAGATGTGTCCCAAGCAATGGTCAAGTGGGTTCCCAAGGCTAATACTAGATCTACATCATCAAATACTACTTCAACTCCAAGGATCCCCATCAAGTTGATGTGGGTCCCAAATAAGAAGAACTGGAGAGGTTCTTGAGGGGTCACGCTGCCAAAAAAATTCACTCACATTCATTTGTGGCAAGGACTATTTGCAATAAACATCAACTTTATGCAATAGTTCAAGGAGTCACACATTCCCTCATAGGTAAGCAAGGGACAGGTTAATTAATGAATCCATGGACATCATCATGTATACATTGCACTTAATGTCCATGATATCCTTTGTCAGGACCCTGATCCGAAACCATAAGAATCCAACCTGTAACACATCACATCACTTTGCGGCCTCACGCATGCTTAACTCCATGGCTGCCAGCTTACCTGGGCCGGGACCATTTGCGTCTTTTGGCTCACGTATGTGAATATGTCGCTAGCATTAAAATGTCAAAGAACCCGGGTCGACATGACTAGTCATAGAACCCAAGTGGCACATCCGTATAGGGACAGGCATACGTAACCCATCAATACAGTTGTCGGCCTCTAGCGTGTGTAGATGAGTCATATCAAGCTACAAGGACTCCATTACGCCGTGGGACATAAATGTCATCATTGCACGTAGAAAAGTCATAGCAGGCTACATGGACTCCATTACACTGCGAGATATTTCCCCAAAGGGATAGACACAGCAGCAAAGAAGGATACATGACGGTCAATCAATGTGTCCTGAGCAGTAGCAAGCTACCAAGGCTCGATGGAAGGACAAAGAGGCAATTCCTTGTAAAGACTACTACTAAAGTCACACAACTAGGTGCCCAATCCCATAAATATTGTTGCATGTCACACGTACGCACGACATGCCCTATATGCATAGATATAACTATGGCATCACAACATAACCATACAACAACACAACATTTATTTAGAAGGCTCATAAGAGCCAACATAGCGGGAAACTTCTTAGAGATTTTTCCTTCGCAGAATATCAGTACCAAACGAAGCCCAAACAGCGTGAAACTTCTTAGAGATTTTTGTTGGTCCAGAAGACATCCATTGGGCCAAAGAAGTGCCATAGGGAAGGGCCGAGGGGAGCACAAGACACCAGGGCGCACTAGAGGTCCCAGGCATGCCCTGGTGGCTTGTGCCCACATCGGGACGCCTCTCCACTGCCTATAAGCTCCATAAATATCCAAATATTCAGAAAACCCTAGGGGAGTCGATTAAACACAATTCTAGATGCCGCAAGTTCTAGAATAGCGAGATCCAATCTAACACCATCACAGAGGGGTGCATCGTCTTCATGGGTGCCTCTCTGAAGATGCGTGAGTAGTCCACCATAGATCTATGGCTCCGTAGGCAGTTGCTAGATGGCTTTCTCTCTCTCTTTTGATTCTCAATAGAGTGGTCTCTTGGAGATTTATTTGATGTATTGGCTTTTTGCGGTGTGTTTGTTAGGATCTGATGAATTTTGAGTGCATGATCAGTTTCAATCCATGAATATTATTTGAGTCTTCTTTGATCTCTTATTTGCATGATTACTTATAGCCTCGTATTTCTTCATCAAATCTTTGGTTTAGTTAGGCCAACTAGATCGATTTTTCTTGCCATGGGAAGAGGTGCTTTGTGACGGGTTCGATCTTGCGGTGTCCTTTCCCAGTGACAGAAGGGGCAGCAAGGCACGCATGTATCATTGCCATTAAGTATAACAAGATGGGGTCTATTCCTACATGAATAGATATTGTCTGCACCATGTCACCGTTCTTATGGCATTACTCCGTTTTTCCATGAACTTGATACACTAGATGCATGCTGGATAGCGGTCGATGTGTGGAATAATAGTAGTAGATGCAGAATCGGTTCAGTCTACTTATCTTGGATGTGATGCCTATATAATGATCATTGCCTTGGATATCGTCATGATTATTTGATCTTCTATGAATTTTCCAATAGTAATTTGGTCACCAACCGTGTGCTATACTCAAGAGAGAAGCCACCAGTGAAACCTACAGCCCTCGAGTCTACGTTTCCAACATATTTCTTTCCAATCTATCTTTTTCCGTGTTTGTTTTCAGATCTATTAATCCAAAAACCCAAAATACCTTGCTTCAATTTTTGCTTACTTCTTATATTTTGTGTTCTTGTGAGATCTATTTGCCCAACCTATTACAATCTAATCTATCCTTTTATCGTGAGAGCTTGACGACCTCTCTTACGCATCGGGTTCCAAGTATTTGTTCTTTGTGTGCAGGTGTCGTTTACATAGTTGCTTGGTCTTCCTCCACGGATTGATATCTCGGTTTCTTAACTGAGGGAAATACTTACCGTAGCTATGTTGCATCATCCCTTCCTCTTTGGGGAAATACCGACGTAGTCTCAAGACAGGTTAAAGGAATTTCTGGCGCTGTTGTCGGGGAGGAAGCGATCTCTTCAGCGAGCCAATCTCTGGCGCTGGGGAGACATCATCAACTTCTATTAGGTTCCTAATCAAAAATCTCATCTCCTTGCAATTTTTATTATTTTCCATTTTCCTCTCGTTTTCCTCTCCCCCACTTCACAAATTTGTCGTTTTAGTCGCCATCTTTTTTGTTTGCCTTTTTCTCGTTAGATCTCTTATTTGCTTGCAATCTTGTTTGCGTAGTAACGATGACTCAGGAAAATACCAAATTCTATGATTTTTTTCAATACCAATAATAATTATTTTATTAGCACTCCGATTGCTCCTCCCACCACTAGTGCGGAGTCTTGTGATATTAAAGTCGCTTTGTTGAAACTTGACATGAAAGATCAATTTTCCCATATTCCTGAGGAGGATGTCGCATCCCATCTAGAAACATTCGTAGAATTGTGTGATGTGCAAAAGAAAAAAGATGTGACATGATATTGTGAAGTTGAAATTATTTCCTTTCTCCTTGCGGGATCATGCAAAAAATTGGTTTTCTTCTTTGCCTCACAATAGTATCGATTCTTGGAATAAGTGCAAGGACGCTTTTATTACTAGGTATTTTCCGCCAACAATAAATATTTCCCTTAGAACTCAAATCATGAACTTTAAGAAACTTGATCATGAACATGTTGCACAATATTGGGAAAGAATGAAATTAATGCTAAGAAATTGTCCTACTCATTGTTTAAATCTTTGGATGTGTCGGCATTCTCGGAATGGGGGTACCCAGCCCTGCCTGCCTGCAGCCCAGGACATGGCCCACTTCGTCAGCTAGGCGTGGCCTGGCGCAACTCTACTCAAGACAAGGCCCTCGCGAGGACCCTGGGCTCGCGAGGAAGTACGACGCGCAGACCAGCAAGGATGCGCCTCCTCAGGCCCCCTCCTGAGCGACGGATATGTCTATTAGAGCCCGGCCTCAGCAGTCAAAGGTGACGCAAGGAAGGATAGGCAGGCACTAGCGCGCCAGGCGGTGTAGTTTCCCCTTTGGTGCAAAGGGAGCAAGGACGTTCGTTGGTTCCCAAAGCGCCGCCCAAAGGTTTCCATTCCAGTGCAACAAGACCTCGACCACGAGCCCCGCAGGACGGATGTCATCGCCAAGCCCACCACTGCATCATCTACAGTCACTTTGCAGGCGAAATCCACCTTTGTATAGGGCGCGCATGTACTCTTGTCCTCCTTTAAGTTTGGCCAGCGTGGGATCCCTTCCCACCATTGTGATAAGGGAAGAGGACCCGGGCTACCGCTATATGTAGAGACTAGGCCACACCATAGAGGGGGATCCGATCCACCACTTAGCCACTCGACGGACCATGATAAGACATAGAGCCAAGAACACCACTTGAGCATCCTCCTGAGGCTTGAGCCCACTATACTAGTTCATCCACCACACCTCCCTGAGAGGCAATCCACCAAAGCAGGAATAGGATATTACGCTTCACAGCGGCCCGAACCTGGGTAACCTGCCATGTCCATCCTCTTCCTTGTCATCGCGCGAGTTTTCCGTAGTAACCATCGAGTAGCAAGCTAGGTTGGGCGAGGTTGCAGGGGATCTTCGCACACACACCTCTGTTTGAACCTTGAGGGTTTTGCGGAGCCCGAAATCCGACATTTGGTGTGCCAGGTAGGGGCGTGTCGAAGTCTTCCTCAAGCCTCGCTCTTTCCCCGCTCCACCGCTCCAATGACCAGCGCCCAACAAGCTTCCCCCGGCCGCGGCGGACCAGCTTCCATCGATCCCACCGCCTCCGCCGGAGACCCGTGCCTAGTGGCATATTGCTTGGCGGGCAATACCAGGCCGCCAATATTGCCTCCGCCATCACCACCCCTCGCACCGCCCAAGCACATGACAGGCAGGTGGCACCTTCAGCATCTGTGTTGCGCTGCACCTACGTGGGGGACCTCGATTGGCATGATGCGGTGCTGCTGACAAGCGATATGCTCCGTGACCACCCGACGCACGGGGGCTTCATCGGATGGGCCGACCATGTCGCGGAGCTATTCGCCATCGTGCGGAGGGCCATGGCTCCTCACTCTTCTCCGGACGTTGGGGGATCATTTTTTGCACCTGCTCCCTAGCCCGACAACGGCACACTCCTCTAGCCCTGGGTAATCCCGGGCAGGGCCTGGCGCATGTCGTACTCCTTCTTCAAATTCTGGTAACCGATTTTGGGGCACGGCCTGGCCACGATGACCAAGCTCGCGAAGGAAACAACAGGGCACCCCAGGTGCACACCAATGTGCGCCCCCGTGACCCAATGGACCTTTAACAACCTGGTTTGACCAAGTGAGAGAGCGCCATCCTGCGCAGGGAGCAAATGACGCAGGCGTCCGAACAAACAAGCAACAACAGTGAAGGCATGTCGGATCATCAAGGAAGCAATCCACGTTAGGAGGCGTGCGGCCCACGTAGCGGTGGTGGCAAAGGTAAGCAACTTCGCTTTGAGGCTCGACAAGGAGGGTCTGCGGGTTGCGTGTGCAGGGTGGGGCCCCACCACCGCCTGGACGGACCATCCCCGGTGTCCCACCGGACGGCTTAGGAGGAGAACCGGGCCCTTATGTGGAGCCCTATGTACCATGCTACGTCGTTCCTACGAATACCGGCCCGGATCAGGCACCAGCACCCCCCAAGGATAGGAGAAGCCCCGGACGTCCTCCCTGAGCCGGGCTTGGGGCCTTCCCCCGACGAAGCACCAAGTTTGGACGATGCAACCAGGAGAAATGGGGAGGATGTCCCTGGGCCCATGGGGGCACAGTGCAAGATGTCGCCCTCGCAAGCAAGTATCACCGAGACGAACCCCGGGGTTTCAGGGATGATGCCCTAGGGGGGAAGGGCAGCAAGACACACGTAACGTGGGCCACCCGCGGCAACTGGAACGCCGGCACAACCTCGACAGGCTAGGCCTCGTGAGTCCCTCGAGGCAATGCACCGTCACCGCCCCAACGCCTCATGAGGCGGCTTCATCGACAAAACAATGTTATGGCTGTGCCGGATGCATTGTACTCATGTTTGGGCCATGGGAGTGCAATCCTGTGGCTACGTGGGGAACAATGCATTCAGGTTTGGGTCATAGGGGCACGCAACCAAGTAGAAATGCACGGGGTGGCTCTTAACAGAGTTGGGAGCAATTGGGCCGAGCTCCTGGGGGCTTGCCCAGCTATGTACGGCCGTGACACTCTCACGTAATAATGAGTGGGTTGTATATGCCCGAAGGCCCCCGAGGACGTGGAGCGGTTCCTCCCACGCAATGTGGCAGCCCCATGCTCCGCACTGGTGGAGAAGTCAACACTGCCCATCAATGGATATGCCCATGCAACGTGGATGCCCTACACTCAGTGTTGGGGGAACACAAAGACTAGCCTAGGTTCCGGAAGCGGCATTTGCTTGCTCCTTTTTGTGTTCGAATTAACGCTTTTTGGAATGAAGTTTGAAGAGTTCAGAGTTCTATATTTAAAATAAAAAGGGGCCGGGAATTTTCTCTCATTGCACTCTCTTTTTACTGATCTTGAGTTCTCCTTTTTCTTGATTGGTGTTTTGCAAGAGGCCGCGCGTTACGGCCCTCTCCGGGGAACCTCGGACCTGGATAGCGAGGCCTTGTCGCCTCAGGGGCTTACATCTTTGGCAGCTGACCCCCGCTCGGGGGCTTCGACCGCGGCACGACACCACAACATGGAGTCTTGGGAGGCCCCAGTGCTTGGGCCTCCTAAGGCAGAACCCAATAGGACGGAATGGGGGCCGCTCGAGCGTCAAGGGGGGCTCCTAAGCAATGCGCCTCAAGAGACTTACCGGTCATTTAGCCACTCGCCCCTCGATACCGCCCTTGGTGATCCGGTCAGCATCGAGGGTGTCAAGGCCTCACCTCATGGTTCCCTCCTTGGTAATCCGGTCGCATACCAAGATGGTAGGGAAATGTGCGGGACTGGGACTTGCCGACGTAGAGCTGCTTGAGCATCAAAGAGGACTCCCGAGCATCACGCCTCACGAGCCTTACCGATCATATAGCCACTTGCAGCCTCGATTCCGTCCTTGGTGATCCGGTCAGCATCGAGGGTGTCGAGGCCTCACCCTGTGGTTGCGTCCTTGGCTAGACACAGCTGCGGTGGTAGGGAAATGTGTGGGACTGGGACCTGCAGACACAGAGCGCCAAAAGGGCCCCCAACACGCCCCATTCGTAAGCAAGGGAGAAGCACCCCAAGCGAAATAGCAGATTACCTAGACAACCTAGCTGCACCACGGGATCATCAACAACCCACAAGCTAAGCACACTACCAAATCAAGCAAGATTTTCTTGATCTAATGGCATCCCAAGGATGGGGCAAGGGTTGTGCGCACTAATATGAGGATGCAAGTACTACGGGTCACTACGCATGACTACTAACACCCTTGAGGCCTGAAGCGGCAGGGGAAACAACATGAGGATAGAGTCCTAACAGGGATAGGTTGCAAGGCCATGAATCCGGTGTTGGTGGCCATGGGATGCCCCTCAGGAGGGGGCACCTCGCGAGGACCCAACCAACCACCATCACCCGGCCATATAGACGGTAGCACGAAGCTTCACACGAGAAAACTAAATTGCATAGCTACAAGCAGCCGACAGTGATTCACGGAGAAGAAACAGATGCAAAGGTAATGCACAAAATATTAACGCTCACAGGGGTCGGGTTCTTCTTAAACTGTAATAGGTAGCAGGAAAAGGAGGCAGGAGGAGTCTAGGCAGAGGAGTCGTTGTTGTCGTCTGAATCGCCGGCTGCCATGGCGCCGGGGCTGCCCTTCCCTCCAGGAGAGGGCACTCGGATGAACCACTCGACCAGGGACTCCACAAGCGGGCGCACCTCATCATGGAGGGGCCTCTGGAGCCCCTCGGGCACCCGCTCCGCGGTATGCTGGAGGTCGAACTCCGGGACGAGGCGGTGTAGGTTGGAGAAGACGTGCGTCAAGGCAAGCTCTAGGAGGTCTCGCGCGTCGGCCTCGTTGTCCACATTCACATGGGAGACGCTGGTCTCTAGCGTCTCAACCACCCGGCGGAACAAGTCGACGTAGCTCCCGTCGCCATGCATGTTGGGAAGGGCGGGGGCTTCCCCGACGAACTGGCTCTCCGCACCGGCGGGGCGATGGGCGATGTCAAGGTATTGCTTCGCGCTAGGACTCCAGCATCTTGGCGTAGGCAGCCTTGTCCTGCGCGGCTTGCACGGCGTCGGCCGCTTCCTGGACCTAGGTCTAGAGAGACGATATATCCAACCTAGCGTCTGCTTCGCCCCTGAGGGCGGCTTGGAAGGCGGCATCGACAATCGGCAGCTGGGCCTGCAGCGCGTCTAGCTCCTCCTTGAGCTCTCCGTGCTTGCGCTTCTTGGCCGCCGGCGCCCTGGAGGGGTAAGATGGTCAAGCCCGGTGCATTGGACACGCCAAGCAAAGAAAGAAGCAAGCGGTAGAACACTCACTCATCCACCATGGTCTAGCACCGGCAAACCTGCACTGACCCCAAGGGCTCCCCACCACTGCCTCCGGAGGAGAGCGAGGGAGCTGATGGCCCCATGCGCCCCCTGCACCGGCGACACTTCCTCGAGACGCCATGAGGAATGGGAGAAGCAAAGGAGAGGGAGAGGGTTTGCTCTAGAGCTACGGGAGAAGACAGGCGTGACGAGATGGCAAGTCTCCCCCTGGGGAAGGTGTATTTATAGGCGTGGTCGAGGCCACAAGGCGTCGTGGGAGAGTAGGTGACGTGTGCCCCTCGGGCGCCGAAAAGGTCGGCTCGAGCTGCGCGCAACTCTACCTCACGTCGCCTCGCCTGGCACCATCGGGTCACATCCGTGTGGCCCAAGGTCTGGAGGCCCAAGGGAGCAACGACATTCAAGGAAGGGTAATGATGGCCGACGCCGCATGCAAGCGTCACATCGATTTGACTTGGGGCGGTTTCTGACGCCTTTGGGGAGCGGGGACATCGCCGCCTAGGCGTCTGACGCGTGTAAAGCCTGGCCCGCCGGCGTTTGGGACCCGCAGCACTTCGGGCCATCCTCAAGGCTTCGCCCCGAAGCCGGCTCGAGCATGCCTTTGGCCCGGGGGCTACTGTCGGCGTTCTGGGAATGGGGGTACCCAACCTTGCCTGCCTGCGGCCCAGGACATGACCCACCTTGTTAGACAGGCGTGGCCTAGCGCAACTCTATTCAAGACAAGGCCCTCGCGAGGACCCTGTGCTCGTGAGTAAGAACGATGCCCAAACCAACAAGGATGGGTCTCCTTAGGCCCCCTCCTAAGCGGCGGCGATCTCTATGCAGAGCCCGGCCTCAAGAGTCAAAGGTGACGCAAGGAAGGACAGGCGGTCGCTAGAGTGGCAGGCGGTGTAGTTTCCCCTTTGGTGCAAAGGGATCAAAGACGTATGCGGGTTTCCAAAGTGCCGCCCAAAGGTTTCCATTCCAGTGCAACAAGACCACGACCACGAGCCCCGCAAGACGGATGCCATCACCAAGCCCACCACTGCATCATCGACAGCCACTTTGCAGGCGAAGACCACCTTTGGACAGGGCGCGGATGTACTCCGGTCCCCCTTTAAATTTGGCTGTTGTGGGATCCCTTCCAGCCATTGTGATAAGGGAAGAGGATCTAGGCTACTGCTATATATAGAGGCTAGGCCACACCATAGAGGGGGATCCGATCCACCACTTCGTCACTCTACGAATCACGACAAGGCGGAGAGCCAAGAACACCACTTGAGCATCCTCACGAGGCTTGATCCCACTGTATTAGTTCATCCACCACACCTCCCCGAGAGGCAATCCACCAAAGCAGGAGTAGGGTATTACATTTCACAGCGGCCCGAACCTAGGTAAATTGCCGTGTCCATCCTCTTCCTTGTCATCGCGTTAGTTTGTCTTAGTAACCATCATAGCGATCTAGGTTGGGCGAGGCTGCACGAGATCTTCACACACGCCCCTGTGTTTGAACATTGAGGGTTTTGCGGAGCCCAAAATCCGATAGGATGATTATGGAAAATTTTACACGGGATTGAATTTTTTCTTTAGAAATCTTTTAGATTCCGCCGCAAGTGGTAGTTTTCTGGAAATTACTTTGGGTAACGCTACTAAATTTCTAGATAATATTATGGCAAATAACTCACACTAACATGCTGAAAGATTACCTACTAGTAAGAAAGTTAATTTGGTTCAAGAAATTAGTACTTTTAATGAAGAACTTGATGCTCTTATGAAGTTGGTTGCTAGTAAAAATGCCCGTACTGATCTTAATGATGTGCCTTTGTCTACTTCGATTGAGCAAAATAATTATTCCGTAGATGTGAATTTCATTTCGCGAAACAATTTCAATAACAATTATAGAGGTAATTTGAAGGCCTTTTCCTAGAAATTCCTCTAACAATTATAGCAATTCCTATGGTAATTCTTATTACAATAATAATAGTAACACCTCTCATATTGATAGTAATTTTAAAGAATTTATCAATGCCTAAAAGTCTTTTAATATACAATAGATGAAAAGTTGAAAAAGATTGATGATATGTCTAGAAGCATTGATAGAATATCCCATGATGTAGAAAATCTCAAGTTGAATGCTTTTCCACCTAAAAATAATTAATCAATTAATGATTTATATGTTTCTATGGATGAAAGTAAGAAAAGAACAACTATGCTTAGAGCTAAAAGAGATATTTTAGAAAAAGCGTTTTCTAGCGATTACTTTCATAAAAATGATGAAGATCTTAAAATCATTGGTGTTTATTCTATTGATTCCTTGTTTATAAATGTTAAAATTTATGATAAGGGGACTGAAGAAGAGTTAACTTTACCTAGAGGGTGTCCCAATGGTTTGGAGGGTGAAAGTCTTGATGAAAAATTTGATGAAAGTGGGTTTGGAGAGGTCAAAACTTTAACTAGTGATGTGCCAACTATTTTGGATTACAAATACTTTACTTATGATAGTTTCTCTTTGGGTGAATGTATTTCTTTACTGAAATCCATGATAAATTCACCCATGCTTATGAACAAAATAAAGCTTTTACTTGACATATTGTTGATTCCATGATGAAATCCTTAGAAGAAAAGTTGGAATTAGAGATTTCATGAAATCCTAAAAAACTGCATGATGAGTGTGAACCTACCATTAAGTCGAGATTAAAAATTATAAATGCTTTACTTTATGTGATTTGGGTGCTAGTGTTTCCACAATTCCAAAATCTCTATGTGATGTGCTTGGTCTTACCAATATTGAAGAATGTTCTCTTAATTTGCACTTGGCGGATTCTACTATTAAAAAGCCTTTGGGAAGAATTAATGATGTTATTATTCTTGCAAAGAGGAACTATATTCCCATTGATTTTATTGTTCTTGATATTGATTGCAATCCGTCTTGTCCCATCATACTTGGTTGACCGTTTTTACGCACTATAGGTACTGTGATTGATATGAAAGAAGGCAATATTAAATTTTAATTTGCACTTAGAAAGGATATGGAACACTTCCCTAGAACAAGAATTAATCCATCATATTAATAAACCATGAGGTCCTTCTATGGAGTAAAAACTAAAGATGGCAATACTTGAATTGATGTGTTATGCCTAGCTAGGGGCATAAAATGATAGCGCTTGTTAGGACGCAACACAATGAATAAAATTTATCTTATCTTTTTCTTTCTCCTTTTGAGTGTTTACACAATTATGCCTCTGTTATGATTGTTTTTTATGTTTTATTTAACGTTTGTGCCAAGTAAAGCCTTTAGGATGATTCATAAGATGAGCAGAAACAATGCTGAATATGTAACAAAAACTTTGACTCTAGTGCGCGAATTTAAATATTTTACTGGAGCATTATAATGAGCTGAAATTTTAACATAGTAGTGCTATACAAATTTATTTAATCTTTCCTAATTGTTAATAATTTTTACAGTTACAGAAGTATTGGTAGAGTACAGATTACTACAGATTGTTTTGTTTGAGACAAATTCTGTTTTTGTTGCATTGTGTGCTTGTTTTGATGAATCTATGGCTTGTATTGGAGGGTATAAGTAGTTTTGGGTGAGTTCACGATGGATGAATGAATAAGCAATAAGAAGAGACTAAGCCTGGGGATGACCATGGGACCCCAAGATAATATCCAAAGAGGAACAAGCAACTAATCTTGGGGATGCCCCGAGTGGCATCCCCTCTTTCTTGTAACAACCATCGGTGTTTTACTCAGAGCTATGTTCTTATTCGTCACATGTCATGAGTTTTTCTTGGAGTGTCTTGTATGAGTCTTTGCTTGATTTTCTTTTTATCCTTGTTGTACACACCTATTTGAGAGAGCCAAAATTATGTTGTGATTTGTTAGAATTGCTCTATATGATTCACTTAAATTTTATTGAGCTATGGAATTGCTCTAGTGCTTCACTTATATCTTTCTGAGCATGGCATGCTTTTACATGTTTGAAGAAATGATCTCATGCTTCACTTATATTAATTTGAGAGTTAGTAAATTTTGAAGAAATCATCTCTTGCTTCACTTATAGTATTTTGAGAGATTAAACTTTTATGCTCATGTTCTTCACTTCAATCTATGTGAGCTTGCCAAAAGCAATGGCAATATATGTAACTAGTCCCAAATTGACAGATATTCAAGAGGGATATAATTAGAACTTGCATGAAGATCATTGGACAAATTAAACTTGATTATTTGTAATAGTTTTGGGACAGGATGATAGTAACATGTGAGTTATGTTGGTGAGTAATTATTCTTAGTAAGAATATTGGTCTTAAAGTTTGTGATTCCCTATGCAAGCACGAAAGTCAATAGTTGTGCAATGAAATTGCATCCTACTTATGGTGCAGTATTCGGTGTTAGTTATTATTAATGCTCGCTTATGTGAATTTTTGTTTCTTGGTTGGTTGCTTCTCAATCCATTTGCTAGCCTTCACTTGTACTAAGTAGAAATACAACTTGTGCATCCAAAATCCTTAAACCCAGTTTTTTCATATAAGTCCACCATACCTACCTATATGCGGTATTTCCATGCCATTCCAAGCAAATTTGTATGTGCCATCTCTAATTTTCAAAATGAATTTTCTTTTTGTGTGCTCGTACCGCTCATGAAGAGGAAGGGGTGACCGTTATTTTTTAATGCTAGATATGGTATTCTTAACATGAGTGTTTATTCACTTTAATTACATGAGAGTATGGCGGTAATAGGGATGCCCAGTCCCGAAATGAAAAAGAAATTTACTTTATGTTGTCAAATAATTAATTCCTTGGAAAGTATTGGTATGGAAGGCAACCATGGATTCGTCTAGCCATGGATTGTGAAAGAATGGTGGAAAAGGGAATAAACTTTATTTTCTGTTTGGGAACCGCTTATCATGTATCTAGCATGGAAAGGTATTGAAAGCTCTCGATCGTTTGCGTTGATAGGAAAGGCATGACACCAAAATATTTTTCTCTATCAATTTAAACCTTGAGCTCTGGCACCTCTACAAATCCCTACTTCCCTCTGCGAAGGGCCTATGTATTTACTTTATGCAATTTTATTTTTACTTGACTCTCCATCTTTTGTTATAAAGAACCAACTAGGGGGCACTATGATCGTACTTGAGCATTAGGTGTAGTTAATATTTGAGTGTGTTTCATGAATGGATCAATGATTGAACATGATGGGATAGAGATAACTTTCTTTAGTGTTGATATTTTGAAAGACATGGTTGGTTGGTTATATGCTTGAGTATTAAAGTCTTCATGTCAAAACTATACTATTGCCTTGAACCATCTAAAAGTATATGTCCATGCTACAAAAGAAAAGAATATGTGATGAACATGTTAGGCAGCATTCCACATCAAAAATTCTATTTTTATCATTTACCTACTTGAGGACGAGTAGGAATTAAGCTTGGGGATGCTGATACATCTCCAACATATTAATAATTTTTGATTGTTACATGTTGTTATATTATCAATCTTGGATGTTTTATGATCATTTTATAGCAACTTTATATCATTTTTTCGGACTAACCTATTAACATGCTGCCAAGTGCCACTTGTTGTTTTTTGCTTGTTTTTTACTTCGCAGAATATCAGCACCAAATGAAGCCCAAACACTCTAAAACTTTTTGGAGATTTTTCTTGGGCCAGAAGACATCCAGTGGGCCAAAGAAGTACCAGAGAGGAGGGCTAAGGAGAGCACAAGACACCAGGGGGCGCTAGAGGCCCCGAGCGTGCCCTCGTAGGTTGTGCCCACCTCGAGACACCTCTCCACTATGTATCAGCTCTATAAATACCCAAATATTCATCAACCCTAGTGGAGTCGATGAAACACAATTACAGCCGCGCAAGTTCCAAAACTGTGAGATCCAATCTAACACCATCACAGAGTGGTGCATCGTCTTCATGGGTGCCTTTCCGACGATGCGTAAGTAGTCCACCATAGATCTACGGGTCCGTAGGCAGTAGATAGATGGCTTTCTCTCTCTCTCTCTTGATTCTCAATACAATGCTCTCTTGGAGATCTATTTGATATAATGACTTTTTGAGGTGTGTTTGTTAGGATCTGATGAATTTTGAGTTCATGATCAGTTTCTATCCATGAATATTTTTTAGTCTTATTTGATCTCTTATTTCCATGATTACTTATAGCCTCGTATTTCTTCATCAAATCTTTGGTTTAGTTAGGCCAACTAGATCAGTTTTTCTTACCATGGGAAGAGGTGCTTTGTGATGGGTTCAATCTTGTAGTGTCCTTTCCCAGTGATAGAAGGGGCAACAAGGCACGCATGTATCATTGCCATTAAGTATAACAAGATGGGGTCTATTCCTACATGAATAGATCTTGTCTACATCATGTCATCATTCTTATTCTATTACTCTATTTTCCATGAACTTAATACACTAGATGCATGTTGGATAGCGGTCGATGTGTGGAGTAATAGTAGTAGATGCAGAATTGTTTTGGTCTACTTATCTTGGACGTGATGCCTATATAATGATCCTTGCCTTGGATGTCGTCATGATTATTTGATCTTCTCTCAATTGCCCAACAATAATTTGTTCACCCACCGTGTGCTATACTCATGAGAGAAGCCACTAGTGAAACCTACGGCCCCCGGGTCTACTTTTCCAACATATTGCTTTTCGATCTATCTTTTTACCGTGTTTGTTTTCAGATCTATTAATCCAAAAACCCAAAAATACCTTCCTATACTTTTTGTTTACTTCTTTTATTTGTGTTCTTGTGAGATCTATTTGCATAACCTATTACAATATAATCTATCTTCTTATCGTTGAGAGCTTGATAACCTCTCTTACGCGTCGGGTTGCAAGTATTTGTTCTTTGTATGCAGGTAACATTTACATAGTTGCTTTGTCTTCCTCCATGGATTGATACCATGGTTTCTTAACTGAGGGAAATACTTACCGTAGTTGTGTTGTATCATCCCTTCTTCTTTGGGGAAATACCGACGCAATCTCAAGCCACGCCACTCCTCTATATTCTATTCATAGGGTCAACATGTCAGGGGCAGATGACATCCAGAATGATTACAAAGAGAGGGATGTGCACATGAGTTCAGGAACAAATCTAGAAGCTAGTTACTCATCTTTAGAGGATCCAGGCACCCCAAGCTCTCATGGGTTTCCCAAGGCTGCCACCACGGCAATAAGAAAATTAAATTAAGTTGAAGAGGACTCAGATTTTGTGCCTGGGGAAGTAGTTGCCAAGAAGCATCAAGACAAGAAAGAGAAGGCTGCAAAGAAATCTGCCGCTTAGGCCACTTCAGCCAATAGGCTAGTGAGGAAAGACTATGCTAGGTTTGAAGCCATGAGAGTACTAGAGAGTGCAAGGGCAATCATGACTTTGGCTCTTGAATCTCCAGTCGAGAAGGCAGGCGAGAAGAAGAGAGCAAGGAAGAGGATTGTGCGTGTCATTGGCAGACCCACCTCTATGTTTGAAGACACAACTGAGGTTGGGGAAGAGGAAGTGGAGGAAGATCCAGCTGCCAAAGATCCTCCTTCCAAGAAGAAGAAGTTGCTTGCAGATGTTATGCCTAGACGACTCCATCTAACAGCAAGAAATCAGCTCCAAAGAAGCCTGCACCACCCAAGCCAAAGAGGACCACCAGATATATTCCTCTTGCTGCAAAGAACAAGGGTTCCACTTCGAGAGATGACGAGGAAGAGAACATGAAATTTTTGAGGAAGATGAGGCCACACATGCCTGAACACAATAATGTTCATCAAGAAGAGAAGAGATAAAGGGCTGAGGACATGGAGAGCAAATGACCCCTATGCCTCCATAAGAAAGACTGCTTTAGTGACTGATTCTACACTAAGGAACAACGGGATTTCTATGAGACTGTCCTATTGGACAAGTGCCCAACAGTTAGTGACATGAGATATGTTGACTGGGCCTACATCAAGGAACATGAGGACTGCTTTCCCAGTGTGCAGGACAACTTTAGGTGCATTGATATTGATAAATTTGTTGGGAGATTGTTCACTACTTGGAATGACAAGATGATCATGCGGTTCTACTCCACAACTCATTTCAATCCAGATGGTTGTATCATATGGATGACTGTGGGACTTAGATACCAGTCTACAGTGGATGAGTGGGCTACCATCTTAGGAGCCTCAAGGGTAGAGGAAAGAGATCTTGATGTCTATGCTAAGCCAAGATGAGTCACAATCCAATGGCCTATATGTATAAGGAAATCCATGCCACTCATGTGCATTCACATAAGTTTGGCTCTGTCTATCATTTGCAAGTAGGACTACCCACCACCAACACTATCTTGAGGTATACCTTGATACCCAAGTCTGGAGATGGTAAGATGATCACGGGGTACTCCATAAATATGTTGCACCACATAGACATCCACACCAGATTTAGAGTGATGGATTTGATTGTTGAGACAATCAGGACGACAACTGTTGATCAGAAATGATCTTGTGGATATGTTCCATACATTTAGATGCTCATCAAATCAGAGCTGGAGAAGAATGTATATGCACTTGATCGTCATCACATGCCACTTCAGCCAGATTTTGAACATAATGTTGTGGTGATGGACCCCAGACATCCTACTTCATCAACTGCACAGGCAGAGGCAGAAGCAGCTAGAGCCACTAGTGCTCAGGTTCCCAAGGTGAACAACAAGCTTACCTCATCAGCACCATCCAAGGGATGGAGAAGGACATTAAAGAGATCTTGCTCAACCAAGGAAGCCTTGAGAGGATTATGGAACATAAGTTCACTACTTTGAACAACAAGGTGGATGAGCTGATGAAGACTATGGATGACCTCAAGAAGGAAGTGGATGATGTGCCTAGCCCTCATTCCACTAATGATGATCATAGTCCACCTCTCAGAACCAGCACTCACTTCAAGACCCAGGCCAGGACACCTACCGTGCTAGCTCTAGGCATCTGGTCTACTTCATCAGCACCTGCCACGGCTTCATCAGTTCCTCCTGCACCTCTAGTGTATACTCCACCACGTCAAAGGACTTCGGCAAAAGCATTTGTGGATGCTCTTCTCTCGAATCCTTCGACAGCTACAGGAGCTCCTTCATCCTCTCATGGAGGAGACCAAGCCCAGAGCAACGATTAGCTCTATAACTTTGAACTTTTTGGTAACTTGTTGCCAAAGTCGGAGAGGTTATAGATCATAGGGCATCGAGCGAGAGTGTGTTGCATTTTGGTTGCTCTGTGCAGTTTGCAAACATTTGGTTTATCGCTCATTTTTCTAAAACTTCGTCGGTGTTTGATCATAAACTCTTTGTCTGATGCTACTACTTTGATGATGATCATTCACTTATTGTTTGGTGTGATGTGCTTATGTAATTCACTCATATTAATTCTTGCGCACCACCAAGTTGTATGTGACATGGAAGAGTGACCCATTATCCTAATTGATTGTGAATTTGCATTCAAACACAAATTTAAAATAGTGCACAAATTTAGGGGGAGCTCTTGCTTATCACATACCTCTCAAAGCAACGATGGTATTCATTGTTTATATCTTTTATCGAAGCTTTGATCTATATGTTGTCATCAATTACCAAAAAGGGGGAAATTGAAAGCATAAATTCTCCCTAGGTGGTTTTCGTAATTAATAAAAACATATATTTCATTGGACTAATGTTTCCACCAAGTGTATCTCAGGAAAAAGTTGAATGATGGGATGGATAAAGGATTGTGTGGAGAATCTCCCCAAGAAAAGTAAGGAATAGAACTGGCCATGCTTCAAGCTTGAAGACTCTACATTTTATATTTTGTAAAATATCTCTTTTGAGTCCATACTCCATAGAAAAGTCAATACTATTAAAAGGGGATGAGGAATTATGATGATCTGGTTGCTCACGTGCTTAGAGATTAGCCACAAAAAATACTCACCATTCTCCCACAAATAACTTCTGTCCAAAGCCAAAAGTCAAAATTCGGTGACACCAACTTTCCCAATCGGATCCACCAAGTTTCCCCTAGACATAACCCAAGCCACACCCTAAGTTGTCGGTACTACCAACATTCCATTCGGTGCAACCAAAACCAGTGACCAACATTCTGTTAACCAATTTCTTAAAATCAGACCCGCCGAGTTTTAGGAATCGATGACACCGAGTCTTGGTAACTGCCTAGGTCACCCATATCAATACCACCAAGAATTATATATCGGTCTCACCGAAAAGGCCAAAGTTGCCACATTTTGCAATAGTCGGTGCAACCCAGTTTCACTTTGGTTTCACCAAGTTGGGCAATAATGTTGTAACGGTTGGATTGTTGGAGATGCCTATATATACCCCTCCACCACATCTCACTCACAAGAGAAGTTTTCATAACATACACCCACTTGCCATATCGAATTTCCTCCGAGAGAGCCACCTACTCATATGTTGAGATCAAGATCATCCACTTAAACCATATGGATATTGATTTCTAGCCTCCTCAAGTTTCCTTACATTCAATCAATCTCTTTTACCCATGCCAAATCTATGAGAGGGTCATTGAGTGTTGAGGAGACTATCTTCTTAGGCACAAGAGCAAGGACTTCATCATATTTACCACATCTATTACCTTTTGGAGGGTGGTGCCTCCTAGATTGGTTAGGTGTCGCTTGGGAGCGTCCTACTTCGTGTTGTGGGGTTGAACCAAGAAGTTTTTAAGGGCAAGGAGATCGCCTACTTCATGAAGATCTACCCCGAGTAAGGCTAGTCCTCCATGGACATAGGACATCATGAACTAGACAAGGTTGCTACTTCATGGACCCTTCGTGGACTCTTGCGACCATTACCCTTTGTGGGTTGAAGTCTTAATAAACGTGGATGTACGATAGCATCACTTATCGGAACTACAAGAAAAATCTTCGTGTCTCCAATTGCGATTGATCATCCTATTTCTACCCTCTATTACATCTTCTTGTCTTTACTTTCTGCCGCTATACTCGTAGACATGTGTGTGTAGGGTGAACTTGATTTGCAACAATTGCCAAAAAAATTCTAGAACTAAAATTGGGAAAAGGTTAGGTTTTTATTTGGTCAAGTAATCTAATCACCCCCCCCCTCTAGACCTACTTCCGATCATACAAAGTTCTTTGTGGGCCCCCCTGGCTAGTTTTTATTATTTTTTATTTTTTCTAAAATAGCAAAACCAACAAAAAAATATTTTTATGGAATTTTTGGAGTCGGTTTACTTACTATATCACATACCTACCCCTTTTCAGCTTTCTAGAGTATTCTAGAAGGTCTCTCTTATGTGTTCTTCTGGTGTCATCACTTGAATAATATCAGTTTCAACATTAATAGGAGTACCTAAGATGTAATGTTTAATTCTCTGTGCATTTACCACTCTTGGATTTGTGCCCTCGGAGTTGTTGATCTTGATAGCACTGGAGCAATAGACTTCTTCGAGGATACAAGGTCCTTCCCATTTGGAGAGAAGCTTACCAGCAAAAGATTTGAAACAAGAATTCTGCAAAAGAACAAGGTCTCCTACATTGAATTTTTGTTTTTTGGATTTTCTTGTCATGTAATCTTTTAATTTTTTCTTTAAACAACTTGGCATTTTCATAAGCTTATGTCTTCCATTCATCTAATGAGCTAATATCAAATAACCTATTTTCACCGGCAAGTTTGAAATCATAATTAAGTTCTTTGATTGCCCAACAAGATTTATATTCTAACTCAAGAGGTAATATGGGGACATTCACATAGGATTTTATAAGTAATTCTATAGGCCCGTAAAGCATCATCAAGTTTCTTAGACCAATTCTTTCTAGATCTATTAATAGTCTTTTGCAAGATCAACTTTATTTCTTGGTTACTCAACTCAACTTGACCGCTAGACTGAGGATGATAAGGTGATCCAATTATATGGTTAACATCATATTTAGCTAGAAGTTTACGGAAAGCACCATGAATAAAGTGTGAACCACCATGAGTCATTAAATATCTATGGACTCCAAACCTCGGGAAAATAACATCTTTAAGCATTTTAATAGAAGTGTTTTGATCAGCACTACTCACTGGAATAGCTTGTACCCACTTAGTAACGTAATCAACAACAACTAAAATATGAGTATAGACATTAGAGGAAGGAAAATGTCACATATAATCAAAATCCCAAACATCAAATGGTTCAGTAGCAAGTGAATAATTCATAGGCATTTCCTGACGTCTACCGATCTTACCAATTGTTTGACATTCATCACACGAGAGGACATACTTACAAGAATCTTTGACAGGAGTCAGCCAATAAAAACCAGATTGTAATACCTTGTGTGTAGTTCTATCACTAGCTTGGTGCCCTCCTGACGGTGTACTAAAGTTAGGGCCTCTTTGTGCCCCTTACTTGTGCACAGACAATCGTAGCCACGCCAGCAGCAAGGCTTGCCAGGGGGCCGCGGGACGCAAGTACAAGGGAGTCAAGAAAATAGTCAATCCAACGATCAAGACCCGAGACAAAAGACCAGACCCCCGGCAAGACCTTGCCGGGATGGCCTGCGAAGCCCCAGCAAGAAGTGCACCCGGCAAGACCTCACCACCCAACCAGCACAGAGGCCAGGTGTCCTCCCACCTGGGTACATGTCGAGCCATCGGCGATGGAAGGAGCTTAGCAGTGCCGATGGACAGGGTCATGTCCCGTCCCATGGACGGTCAGGGCGCCTGACAGAACATTAAATGCGCTTGTCTTACACCGTCAGTGTTAGGTACGATAACACTATAGCACAGTACACCTCGTGTACGTACGGTACGCCACTGTTGGGATCCCCTTAGTCATATAAAAGGAGGCCCAAGGCGTTACAGGAGAGGATCTTTTTCCAACCTTCCAGCTCGCACGCGTAGCGGCTGTGTCCTGTTCGCCACACAACGCTCCTGTAGATAGAACCCAAGAACACCCTATTTGAAATATGCCCTAGAGGCAATAATAAATTGGTTATTATTATATTTCCTTGTTCGTGATAATTGTTTATTATCCATGCTATAATTTTATTGATTGGAAACTCTAGTACATGTGTGGGTACATAAACAACACTGTGTCCCTAGTATGCCTCTAGTTAACTAGTTCATTGATCAAAGATGGTCAAGGTTTCCTAGCCATAGATATGAGATGTCATTTGATAATGGGATCACATCATTAGGAGAATGATGTGATGGACAAGACCCAACCTATAAACATAGAATGTGATCATGTCAGTTTATTGCTATAGTTTTCTTCATGTTAAGTATCTGTTCCTATGACCATGAGATCATGCAACTCACTGACACCGGAGGAGTACCTTGTGTGTATCAAATGTCGCAACGTAACTGGGTGACTACAAAGATGCTCTACAGGTATCTTCGAGGGTGTCTATTGAGCTGGCATGGATCAAAACTGAGATTTGCTACTCCGTGTGACGGAGAGGTATCTCAGGGCCCACTCGGTAATACAACATCACAACAAGCCTTGTAAGAAATGTGACTAAAGTGTTAGCCACAAGATCTTGTATTATGGAACGAGTAAATAGACTTGTCGGTAATGAGATTGAACTAGGTATAGAGATACCGACGATCGAGTCTCGGGCAAGTAACATACCGATGAACAAAGGGAACAACATATGGGATTAATTGAATCCTTGACATAGAGGTTCAACCGATAAAGACCTTTGTAGAATATGTAGGAACAAATATTGGCATCCAGGTACCGCTATTGGTTGTTCATCGTAGAGGTGTCTTGGTCATGTCTACATAGTTCTCAAACCCGTAGGGTCTGCACACTTATGGTTCTGTGACGTTTCAGTATAGTAGAGTTATGTATGGTGGTGATCGAAGGTTGTTCGGAGTCCTGGATGAAATCCTGGACGTTACAAGGATCTATGAAATGATCCAGAGGTAAATATTGATATATAGGAAGTCCTATTTTGGTCCCAGAAAAGTTTTGGGTACTTCGGTAGTGTACCGGGAGTGCTGGGAGGGTACCGGGGGACCACCGGGAGGGGTGTCTCGACCCAGATGACCTCATGGGCTGTGGGAGGAGTCAAACCAGCCCCTGGTGGGCTGGACAAAGCCCCCACTAAGTCTCATGTGACTAGGGGTGGGAAAAAACCAAAGGTGGAAAGGGTTTCCAAGTGGAGAGGAGGAATCCTACTCCTAGTAGGATTGGAGTAGGACACATCCACCTCCAATTTCGGCCAAACCTTGAGGGTTTGAGGCTGCCTCCTCCCCTCCCTCCCTCCTATATATACTAGAGGATTTAGAGGGAGGATCTAACCCTAATATCCACATGCTCCCTCTGATTCATCTAGATCGGTTTTCTCCTCTAGTCTAGTTCGGCGGTGCTTAGGCGAAGCCCTGTCGGAATAGTTCCACCACCATCGCCGCCATGCCATTGCGCTGCCAGAGAACTCATATACCTCTCAGCTTCCTCTTGCTGGATCAAGAAGGCAGAGATTGTCATCGAGCTGTACGTGTGCTAAACGCGGAGGTGTCGTCCGTTCGGCGCTAGATCGGGACGGATCGTGATTGGATCGTGGGACGCTTGGCGATTTTGATCGCAAAGACGTTCGACTACATCAACCAGGTTTCTTAATGCTTCCCGCTTAGTGATCCACAAGGGTATGTAAATCCACTCTCCGCCTCGTAGATGCTCATCACCATGGATAGATCTTGCGTGTGCGTAGGAAATTTTTTGTTTCCCATCCAACGTTCCCCAACAATGGCATCATGAGCTAGGTCTATGTGTAGATGAGATCACGACTAGAATACAAAAGAGTTTGTGGGTATTGATGCTCAGAGTGCTTCCTCCCTTGGTCGGTTTTGATTCAGCGGTATTGTGGGACGAAGCGGCCCAATCAAACCTTACTCGTATGCTTACGAGAGACCGGTTCTATCGACCTACATGTAACTTTTTTGCATAAAGATGGCTGGCGGGTGTCTGTCTCTCCTACTCTAGTTGGATCGGATTCGACAAAGGCGGTCCTTGAGAAGATTGAATAGCAATTTTTGTATCACCGTTCTGGTTTTTGCGTAGGTGAGAATTGTTCTTGCTAGATACCCGTAGCAGCCACGTAAAACTTGCAACAACAATTAGAGGGTGTCTAACATGTTTTTGCAGGGTATGTTGTGATGTGATATGGCCAATTACATGATGAGATATGTGTGGTGTATGAGATGATCAAGTTTTGTATAGAATATCATGACTTGCATGTCGATGAGTACGGCAACCGGCAAGAGCCATAGGGTTGTCTTTAATTATTTTTGTTGTTTTTGCTTTACTTTATCACTCTGAGTTAGAAATAGTCGTGGCAACCCCGATGGCGACACCTTGATGGAGATCAAGATGATAAGTGTCATGCTGGTGATGATGGAGATCATGCCGGTGCTTTGAAGATGAAGATCAAAAGCACAAGTTCAGGCCATATCATGTCACTTATGATTTGCATGTGATGTTAATCCTTTTATGCACCTTGTTTTTCTTAGGACGACGGTAGCATTATAAGGTGATCCCTCACTTAAATTTCAAGATGAATTATGTTCTCCTCGAGTGTGCACCGTTGCAAAAGTTCGTCGTGTCGAGACACCACGTGATGATCGGGTGTGATAGACTCTGCGTTCAGATACAATGGGTGAAAGCCAATGTTGCATGTGCAGAACACTCAGGTTAAACTTGACGAGCCTAGCATGTATAGACATGGCCTTGGAACACAAGAAACCAAAAGGTCGAACATGAGTCATATAGTAGATATGATCAACATGAAGATGTTCACCATTCAAACCACCTCAACTCGTGTGATGATCGGACTTGAGTTGGTGGATTTGGATCATGTGACACTCGAATGACCAGAGGGATGTCAATTTGAGTGGGAGTTTTTAAGTAATATGATTAACTAAACTCATTATCATGAACATACTCAAAATGTCTTTGCAAATTATGTTGTAGATTACTAGCTCGCGCTGTAGCTCCCTTGAATTTTTTATATGTTCCTAGAGAAATAAAGTTGAAAGATAATGGTAGAAATTATGCGGACTAGCTTCGTGATCAGAGGATTCTTCTCAGTTGCTGCACAGAAGGCTTATGTCCTTGATGCACCGCTCGGTGCGCCAACCCTCTAGCATCGCGTGTGGATGTTATGAACATCTGATAGGCACATTTTGATGACTACTTGATAGTTCAGTGCGTCTTGCATTACGGCTTGGAATTCAGGCTTCAAATACGTTTTGAACGTCACGAAGAATATGTGATGTTCCATGAGCTGAAATTTGATTTCAGACTCATGCCCATGTTAAGAGGTATGAGACCTCCAACAATGTTCTTTGCCTGCAAGATGGAGAATAGCTCAATCGGTAAGCATGTGCTCAGATTGTTTGGGTGCTACAATCGCTTGAATCGAGTGGGAGTTGATCTTCCACATAAGATAGTGATTGATATGTTTCTCCAAGTCAGTGTCACCAAGCTACTAGAGCTTCGTGATGAACTATGAACATACCAGGGATGGAAATGATGATCCCTGAGCTATTCGCGATGTTTGACACCGCGAAGGTAGAAATCAAGAATGAGCGTCAAGTGTTGATGGTTAGTCAAACCACTAGTTTCGAGAAGGGCAAGGGCAAGGAGGGAAACATCATGGATGGCAAGTCAGTTGCTGCTCTAGTGAAGAAAGCCAAAGTTGAACCCAAACCCGAGACTAAGTGCTTCTATTATGAGGAGAATGGTCACTGAAGTGGAACAACCCTAGATACTTGGTAGATAAGAAGGCTGGCAATGTCGACAGAAGTATATTTGCTACACGTGTTATTGATGTGTACCATGCTAGTACTCCTAGTAGCACCTGGGTATTGGATACCGGTTCAGTTGCTAAATGTTAGTAACTCGAAATAAAAGCTATGGAATAAACGGAGGCTGGCTAAGGGTGAGGTGACGATGTTGGAAGTGTTTCCAAGGTTGATGTGATCACCATCGCACGCTCTCTCTACCCTCAGGATTAGTGACGAACCTAAATAAAAGTTATTTGGTGTTTGCGTAGAGCATGAACGTGATTAGATCGTGTTTATTGCAAAGTGGTTATTCATTTAAGTTAGAGAATAATGGTTATTCTGTTTACATGAATAATACCTTCAATGGTATGCACCCAATGAGAATGGTTTATTGAATCTTGAGCGTTGTAATACACATGTTCATAACATTAATGCCAAAAGATACAAAGTTAATAATGATAGTACCACATACTTGTGGCACTGCCGCTAAATGTCATATTGGTGTAAAACGCATGAAGAAACTCCATGCTGATGGATCTTTAGACTCACTCGATTTCGAATCGGTTGAGACATGCGTACCATGCCGCTTGGGCAAGATGACTAAGATCCCGTTTTCCAGTATGATGGAGCGGGAAAGTGACTTATTGGAAACGATACATGTTGATGTATGCGGTCCAATGAGTGTTGTAGCGTGCGGTGGATATCGTTATTTTCTTACCTTTACTTGTGATTTAACTAGATATGAGTATATTTACTTAACGAAACACAAGTCTGAATCGTTTGAATGGTTCGAGCAAATTCGGAGTGAAGTTTGAAGATCATCATGACAGGAAGATAGAATGTCTATGATATGATCATGGAGGTGAATATCTGAGTTACGAGTTTGGTATACAATTTGAGACAATATGGAAGTTGTTTCACAACTCACGCCACCTCGAACACCATAGTGTGATGGTGTGTCTAAACGTCGTAGTCGTGCTCTATTGGATATGGTGTGTACTATGAAGTCTCTTATCATTTTGCCACTATCGTTTTGGGTTATGCATTAGACACAACTAAATTCACTTTAAATAGGGCACCATCTAAGTCCGTTGAGATGACACCGTATGAATTTTGGTTTGGTAGAAACCTAAGTTGTCATTTCTTAATGTTTGGGGCTGCGATGCTTGTGTGAAAAAGCTTTTCAACCTGATGAGCTCGAACCCAAAGCGGAGAAATGCATCTTCGTAGAATACCCTAAACAGTTGGGTATACCCTCTATCTCGGATCCGAGGGCAAAGTGTTTGTTGCTAAAAACGGGTCCTTTCTCGAGAAAAGTTTCTCTCGAAAGAATTAAGTGGGAGGAAGATAGAACTTGATGAGGTTGTTGAACCTTTGTTTCAACCAAAGAGTAGCGCAGCAGAGAAAGATGTTTCTGTGGAGCATATGTCAGTTCAATAGGAAGTTAATGATGATGATCATGAAGCTTTGGTTCCAGTTACCATCGAACCCCGTAGGTCGACAAGGACGCGTACTGCTCCTAAGTGGTACGACAACTGTCACGCCCAAGATGCGCATCTATCCCTTGCGAGGCCAGGGCCTCGCAAGGGATAGATGCACATCTTGGGCGTGACAACAACCCGGTCTTAGAGGTCATGTTGTTGGACAACGATGAGCCTACGAGCTATGGAGAAGCGATGTTGGGCCCAGATTCCAACAAATGGTTAGAGGCCATGAAATCCGAGAAAGGACCCATGTATGAAAACCAAGTATAGACTTTGGTAGACTTGCCCGTTGAACGGCAGGTCGATGAGTACAAATGGACCTTTAAGATGAAGACAAACGCTAATGGTGAATTTCACCATTTATAAAGCCCGACTTGTCGCAAAGAAGTTTCCGATAGATTCAAGGAGTTGACTTCGATGAGACTTTGTCACCCGTAGCCATGCTAAAAGTCTGTTGGAATTATGTTAGCAGTTGCTGCATTTTTCAATTATGAAATCTGGCAGGTGGATGTCAAAACATCATTTCCTTAACGGTTTACTTAAGGAAAGGTTGTATGTGATGCAACCAGAAGGTTTTGTCAGTCCTAAGGATGCTAAAAGGTGTGCAAGCTCCGGCAATCCTTCTATGGGCTGGAGCAAGCATCTCGGAGTTGGAATATACGCTTTGATGAGGTGATCAAAGTTTTTGGGTTTATACAAAGTTTACGAGAAACTTGTATTTACAAGAAAGTGAGTGGGAGCACTATAGAATTTCTGAGAAGTATATGTGGTTGACATATTATTGATCGGAAATGATGTAGAATTTTTGGAAAGAATAAATGGTTGTTTGAAAGGAGTTTCTCAAAGGAAGACCTGGATAAAGCTACCTAATTATTGGGCATCAAGATCTATAGAGATAGATCAAGATGCTTGATGAGACTTTCAATGAGTACATACCTAGACAAGATTTTGAAAGAGTTCAAAATGGAACAGTCAAAGAAGGAGTTCTTGCCTAGTTTGTAAGGTGTGGAGTTGAGTGAGACTCAAAGCTCGACCACGGTAGAAGAAAGAGAAAGGACGAAGTTCGTCCCCGATGCCTTAGTCATAGGCTCTATATAGTATGCAATGATGTGTACGGCACCTCTGTGTCCCTTGCCATGAGTCTGTCAAGGGTACAAGAGTGATCTAGGAGTGGATCACTGGACAACGGTCAAGATTATCCTTAGTAACTAGAGGACTTAGGAAATATTTCTCGATTATGGAGGTGATAAAGATTTCATCGTAAAGGGTTACGTCGATGCAAGCTTTAACACCAATCTAGATGACTCTGAGTAGCAATCCAGATACGTATAGTGGAGCAACCATTTGGAATAGCTCCAAGTGGAGCGTGGTAGCAGTGTCTACAATATAACATAGAGATTTGCAAAGTACACACGGATCTGAATGTTGCAGACCCGTTGACTAAAGACCTATCTCACATGCAGAGCATGATAGAACCCCAGAGCTCATTGGGTGTTAGATTCATAACAATGTAAATCACATGGTGATGTGAACTAGATTATTGACTCTAGTGCAAGTGGGAGACTGTTTGAAATATGCCCCAGAGGCAATACTAAATATGTTATTATTATATATCCTTGTTCGCGATAATCATTTATTATCCATGCTATAATTGCACTGATTGGAAACTCAAATACATGTGTGGGTACATAGACAACATTGTGTCCCTAGTATGCCTCTAGTTAACTAGTTCGTTGATCAAAGATGGTCAAAGTTTCCTGGCCATAGACATGAGATGTCATTTGATAATGGGATCACATCATTAGGAGAATGATGTGATGGACAAGAACCAAACTAAAAAAATAGCATATGATTGTGTCAGTTTATTGCTATAGTTTTCTGCATGTCAAGTATTTGTTCCTATGACCATGAGATCATGCAACTCACTGACACCGGAGGAGTACCTTGTGTGTATCAAACGTCGCAACATAACTAGGTGACTATAAAGATGCTCTACTGGTATCTCCGAGGGTGTCTGTTGAGCTAGCATGGATCAAAACTGAGATTTGTTACTCCGTATGACGGGGAGGTATCTCAGGGCCCACTCAGTAATACAACATCACGACAAGCCTTGCAAGCAATGTAACTAAAGTGTTAGCCACGGGATCTTGTATTATGGAACGAGTAAAGAGACTTTCCGGTAATGAGATTGAACTAGGTATAGAGATACCGATGATCGAATCTCGGGCAAGTAACATACCGATAAACAAAGGGAACATCATACGGGATTAACTAAGTCCTCGACATAGAGGTTCAACCGATAAAGATCTTTGTAGAATATGTAGGAACTAATATGGGCATCCAGGTCCAGCTATTGGTTATTGATCATAGAGGTATCTCAGTCATGTCTACATAGTTCTCGAACCCGCAGGGTGTGCACACTTAAGGTTCTGTGACGTTTTGGTATAGTAGAGTTATGTATGGTGGTTACCAAAGGTTGTTCGGAGTCCCGGATGAGATCCTGGATGTCATGAGGAGCACCTAAATGGTCTGGAGGTAAACATTAATATATAGGAAGTCTTGTTTTGGTTATCGGAAAAGTTTTGGGTACTTCGGTAGTGTATCGGGAGTGCCAAGAGGGTACCGGTGGACCATCGGGAGGGGTGTCTCGACCCAAAGGATCTCATGGGCTGTGAGAGGAGTCAAACCAGCCCCTGGTGGGCTGGCCGAAGCCCCCACTAAGGCCCATGCGGCTAGGGGTGGGAAAAAACCAAAGTGGAAAGGTGGAAAGGGTTTCCAAGTGGAGAGGAGGAATCCTACTCCTAGTAGGATTGGAGTAGGACTCCTCCACCTCCAATTTCGGCCATACCTTGAGGGTTTGAGGCTGCCTCCTCCCCTCCCTCCCGCATATATATACTAGAGGATTTAGAGGGAATAGCTAACCCTAGTTGCCCTATGCTCCCTCTAAATCATCTAGATCGGTTTTCTCCTCTAGTCTAGTTCGGCGATGCTTAGGCAAAGCCCTGTCGGAATAGTTCCACCACCATCGTCGCCACACCGTTGCACTGCCGGAGAGCTCATCTACCTCTCCGCTTCCTCTTGCTTGATCAAGAAGGCGGAGATCGTCATCGAGTTGTATGTGTGCTGAACGCGGAGGCGTTGTCCGTTCGGCTCTAGATTAGGACTGATCGTGATTGGATCGCGAGATGCTCGGCGATTTGGATCGCGAAGACGTTCAACTACATCAACCGTGTTTCTTAATGCTTTCCGCTTAGTGATCTACGATGGTATGTAGATCCACTCTCCCCCTCGTAGATGCTCACCACCATGGATAGATCTTGCGTGTGTGTAGGAAATTTTTTGTTTCCCATGCAACATTCCCCAACACACCCATAATACACAAAGCAGGTGTAGGGTTTTACGCTTCTTAGTGGCCTCAACCTGGGTAAAATCCCTCGTGCTACTCGTTTGATCCGCTCTTTATGCATTCCAACTCCCTGCCGAACCGTAAAGGGAACCTCGGGATCCCATAGGTGTCGTTCCCCCGACATCTTTGGCGCGCCAGTTAGGGGGATTGGTTGCGTGAACCTGATCCCACGATCTGTGCATCAGTTTCTTCATCAAATTCATTGCCATAGCACCCAAGAAGAAGGGCTTCATGATAGTCGACCCGTCCACATCTGTTGTGCCTGTAGCTACCCGAACAGGCGACGGCATGGATGCGGGCGAAGGAGGCAGAGATCTTGAACCTCCATGATGTTCTACTGATCAAGGCCAGGCAAGCGAAGACGTCCATGGTGGCAATGGCAATCCGCATGCCTCTAAGTCTCAGGATGGATCTATGCTGCCTACGGGCGGTATAGTGAACTCCAGGGATGGAAGGGCGCCTTCCAAGACAGCCATGCCAGCTCATGCGCCATGGCCTTCCCAAGTCGCGCGCGATGAATGACACCGGGACGCTGGTGGTTCCAAGCGCCCCCATGGAAAAGCTCCTGCGCATCACTCCCAAGATGCGCGGGACCAGCATGCGCTCCCAGACACTGGTGGAAGCGGCACGCGTTCGCCGGACCGTGATGGAGCTCCTTCTAACATGGTTGGGAGTCAGAGCACCTCATGTTCCTCACGTCCTTTGCTGCTAACTACATCCGAAGAAGGGATGGTGAGAGCACAACTGCTCCTGAATTTTCCTCCCGCTATGGAGAAGCACGCTCGAAGAATGGAGAGCTACTATCCAGAGCCTCCTCGGTCTCCCGGACAGATACGGGCTGCAGCGGGCGAAACCTTCGCGAAGGCGATCCATCGAGCCAGACCGCATCGATGGTGAAAGGGCTGGAGGTGGTGCAACCATGGTGCACTCTCCTCCATGACAGCAACAGCACTCGCCGACTCGACAGGTTGGCACCTGCGATGGCTACTCTACGGCGTCGTGTGACCTGTGAGCCCGTCGCGATCAACATCAAGTTCTTCGGGAAGGGAGCAAAGAAGACGCTTGGACTACCATTGAACAGCGGCGGGAAGCACGCCATCAATCTGATAAGCGCGCAGGGCCCGCTGTAGACGAACCTGTGCTGGGGTATCTTGTCGACCTACCTTACGAGGTAGGTTGTCCAGCATTTACGTGTGAGCTGCGGTGAGTCCAGTGCCCCAATTCCCGAATATTCAAGCCGGAGGTCCCGGAGAAATAAGATGGCAAGACCCACCCATCGGAGTTCCTGAGCATCTTACACCATTGCGGTGCAGGCTGCTTGGGCTCGCGACGACAAGATACTCGCCAACTACTTCCCATTGGTACTCAAGCCCAATGTCAGGTCGTGGTTGATGCATCTACCGGAGAATTCCATTTCTTCCTGGGCAGACCTGTGCCATGAGTTTGTTGGCGCCTTCACCGGAGGCCACCAAGCTCTTGGTCAGGAAAGTAATTTACATATCATCCCCCAGAAGGAAGGTGAAACCTTGCGCAAGTATATCCAGAGATTCAGCCGTGTGCATCACAATATCCCCAGATGTTCATCATGTCGCTGTCATCAGCGCGTTCCATCAGAATGTGCGCAACCGCAGGATGCGCTAAGAGCTGGCGATGAACAAGGTCAGGGATGTTGCCAAGCTCTATGCTTTGGCTGATAGGTGTGCTCAAGCTAAGGAAGGGAGGAGACTCCTCGGTGAGGATGTTGCCGCTGGGGTCGACTCTGAAGACGAAGACGCAACTGCCCCGGCAAGAAAAGTCCAACGGCAGAACAAGAAACGCAAGGGCAAGGCCGTGCTTGCCGTCGAGGGGTCCGGCAACCTCGACGCCAACAAGAAGACTAAGGTTGACAGCCCTGGCAAAGAGATTGCTGGGTGCATATCCTGTCAGGCCTTGGCGGCTGCTGACAAGTTGGAGGGCTCCAACAAGCAATATTCCAAGATCCATCGCACCAAGGGCCACGATCTCCAAAATTGCCGGCAATTTGAGTAGCTTGTCGAGAAGCGGAAAGCTGAGTACGTGAGGCGAGAAAAGGAGAAGGCCCAGGATGGTGCAGAGGGATCCGGCAAGAAACGCAGTGGCCGAGGAGGTCGCCGTGGCAAGGCCAAGAAACAGAAAGAGAGACCCGCCCTGGGCCATGACAAGGAAGAGGGGCATGATGATGATGGCAACTAAGAGGACGACGAGTCCAGCGAGCATGAGTTCTAGAAGGCTATAGAGATGATGTGCATTGATGGGGGTGCCTCGTGCATTCTTCTCACCGCCAACTTAAACAGTGGGCGTGCGAGATTAATGTGACACAGCCATTTGTCGGTACCTAGAAGCCACTGAAATGGTCCAACACGCCTATCATTTTCGATGCCAAGGATCACCCTGAACTCACAATTGCGGTCGGGTGTCTACCATTGTTGGTGTTAGCAACAATCCACAACCTCAAGGTGAAAAAAATGTTAGTTGATAGTGGGGCCGATCTGAACTTGATCTCGCCTGATGTCATCAAAAGGCTGCAAATCCCAGATGAAAATCTCGAGGAGACAGGCACGTTTCAAGGGATCAATCCAGGGAGGAGTCAACCGAAGGGCAAGATCACACTACCGGTAACATTTGGTAGTGACATGAACTTCAGAATAGCGCAGATTGTTTTCAACATTGCCAAGATTCCATTGCCATACAATGGTATCCTTGGCCATCCGGCGCTGGACAAGTTCATGGCGACATCACATTACG
This sequence comes from Hordeum marinum, assembly GCA_022496015.1. Taxonomy (NCBI): domain Eukaryota; kingdom Viridiplantae; phylum Streptophyta; class Magnoliopsida; order Poales; family Poaceae; genus Hordeum; species Hordeum marinum. The sequence goes on from CM039672.1 coordinate 222,145,011, forward strand.
CATACAATGTGCTGAAGATGCCCGGGACGATGAGCGTCATCACAATCAACTCTGACAAGAAAGGCACAGTTATCGTACGCCAACCAAGTCTACCGGGAGGCAGTTGCCGCACCCGCCGCCAAGGCACTTGCTCCTGCCGCTGTAACTCCTAGGGGGAAGAAGACCGGCAAGGCCTCTGCTACACACTCCAGCAAGTGCACCTGTTCGGAGTGTTGCGCTCCCGTTGATGATGTGCCAAAGAGCTCCACCGACAAGAAAAAGAAATCCAAGGCAGCTCCACCAGAAACCAAAAAGGTACCCATCAAGGAGGATGGTACGGGAGGGACTTTCACCATAAGTTCCACCCTTGACAACAAATAGGAAAGCACGCTCATTACCTTCCTGCAGTCGAATGTCGATGTGTTTGCATGGCAACCATCTGACGTCCCCGGTGTTCCTAGGGAGGTAATCGAGCACCTCCTTGCTATTTGTCCCCATGCATGGCCCATCAAGAAGAAAGTTAGGAAGCAAGCCTTGGAGTGGAAAGAGTTTATTGCCAAGGAAATCAGGAAATTGGAAGCGGCGGGTTTGGTCAGAGGGGTGCTCCATCCAACATGGCTGGCCAATCCAATTGTAGTGCGCAAGGCGAATGGAAAATGGAGGTTGTGTATTGACTATACAGATCTCAATAAATCCTGTCCAAAAGATCCTTTCCCTTTGCCACACATCGACCAGATTGTGGACTCCACTGTAGGCTGCGATTTTCTTTCATTCCTCGATGCTTATTCAGGGCATCATCAGATCTTCATGTCCAAGGAAGACGAGGAGAAGACCGCATTTATCACCCCATGTGGCACATATTGCTTCGTGTATATGCCTTTCGGGTTGAAGAGTGCTGGTTCAACATTTGCAAGGGCGGTCCAGATTGGTTTTGAACCTCAGCTACATAGGAATATGGAAGCTTATATGGACAACATAATGTTTAAACCAAGGAGAAGGCAACACTAATACAAGATCTGGAAGAAACGTTTGCAAATTTGCGCTAGATCAATTTGAAGCTCAATCCTGAGAAGTGTGTGTTCGGTGTCCCGTTCAGCAAAAATCTCGGATTCTTTGTGTCTCAGCGTGGGATCAAAGCGAACCCCGACAAGATCAAGGCAATTGAGCAGATTGAAGCACCAAGGCGCGTCAAGGATGTGCGTCATCTTGCCAGCTGTGTTGCGGCTCTAAGAAGGTTCATCTCAAAATCTGCTGAGTGTGCCCTGTCATTCTTCAAAATCTTAAAGAAGGCATGTCCAATGAAATGGACTCTGGAAGCAGAGGTAGCACTGTAGGATTTGAAGAGGTACCTCTCCTCCGCCAACACTGGTCACACCTAAACCACAAGAGTCGTTGTTGCTGTACCTAGCTGCAATGAATCAAGTGGTTAGTGATGCATTAGTGGCGCAGAGAGAAACCAACGAAGAAGCAGCAGCAGAGGCAAGACCTCCAAGCGATGAGCCAAGAACTCCCCCGGTAGAGTCTGGTGCCGACAAGGCAGGATCTATGCAGATAAGTGAAGCGATGCAGAAGAAGAAGATGGTGTAGCGCCCAGTTTATTTTGGTAGCTCCCTTTTGTAGGGGGATAGGTCAAGATACTCTGGCATGCAGAAATTGCTTTTTGGTCTCCTTATGGCCTCAAGGAAGCTGCGCCATTACTTCGAAGCACATGAGATCACCGTCGTCACCCACTTTCCGCTGCAACGGATTTTGTGGAATCCAGAGGTGACTGGCAGGATTGTGGAGTGGGCCTTGGAGTTGTCGAGCTTTGGTCTTAGGTTTGAAAGTACATCAACTATTCAGAGCAAAGCCTTGGCAGAATTCATTGCAGAATGGACTCCAACGCCAGACAAAGAGATCCAAGAAACAGGTCTCGCCGACAAAGAAGCTAATCAAGAATGGCTCATGTATTTTGATGGAGCTTTCTCCCTGTGAGGGGCCGGTGCTAGCGTGCTGCTTATCGCACCCACCGGAGAGCACCTCAAATATGTGATTCAGATGCACTTTCCTCAGGAGAGGTCGACAAGCAACACCGCAGAGTATGAAGGGCTGCTTGTCGATCTCAGGATCGCGGTAGACCTTGGAATTAAGAAACTCATCGTCAGGGGTGATTCTCAACTTGTCGTCAAGCAGGTCAACAAAGACTATCAGAGCCCATTGATGGAATCCTACATAGATGAAGTGAGGAAGCTGGAGGAGCGCTTTGACGTCCTGCAAACAGAGCACGTTCCTCGTGCGGAGAACAGCATCACCGACGAGCTATCGAAGCACGCTGCCCTCAAGTTACCTGTGGAACTAGGGACTTTTGTGCTCCAATTGAAGCAGCCATCCGTAGCGCCGTTAGCAAAGCAAAACAAGAGAAGGAAGTTGAGTTCTATCTAATACTTTCCCGCAGAACTCCCAGAAGCTAGTATGACCCACAAGTATAGGGGATCTATCGTAGTACTTTTGATAAGTAAGAGTGTCGAACCAAACAAGGAGCAGAAGTAAATGACAAGTGGTTTCCATTAAGGTATTCTCTGCAAGCACTGAGATTGCCGGTAACAGATAGTTTTGTGATAAGATAATTCGTAACGGTGACAAGTAACAAGTGTAGCAAAGGTGCAGCAAGGTAGCCCAATCCTTTTTTGTAGGAAAGGACGGGCCTAGAAAAACTCTTAGATAAATCAAAGCGCTCCCGAGGACACATGGGAATTTCTGTCAAGCTAGTTTTCATCGTGCTCATTTGATTCGTGTTCGTTACTTCGATAACTTGTATGTGGGTGGTCCGGTGCTTGGGTGTTGCCCTTACTTGGAAAAACCTCCGCCGTATGATTAACCCCCCTCGCAAGCATCCGCAACTACGAAAGAAGAACCAAGGTAAACCTAACAATAGCATGAAACATATGGATCCAAATCAGCCCCTTAAGAAGCAACACATAAACTAGGGTTTAAGCTTCTGTCACTCTAGTAACCCATCATCTACTTATTACTTCCCAATGCCTTCCCCTAGGACCAAATAATGGTGAAGTGTTATGTAGTAAACATTCACATAACACCACTAGAGGAAAGACAACATACATCTCATCAAAATATCGAACGAATACCAAATTCACATGATTACTTATAACAAGACGTATCCATGTCCTTAGGAACAAACATAACTACTCATAAAGCATGGTAATGTTCAAGATCAGAGGAGTATTAATTATCATAAAGGATCTGAACATATGATCTTCCACCAAGTAAACCAACTAGCATCAACTACAAGGAGTAATCCACACTACTAGCAACCCAAAGGTACCAATCTGAGGTGTTGAGACAAAGATCGGATACAAGAGATAACTAGGGTTTGGAGAGGAGATGGTGCTAGTGAAGATGTTGATGGAGATTGACCCCCTCTCGATGAGAGGATCATTGGTGATGACGGTGGCTTTGATTTCCCCCTCTGGGAGGGAAGTTTCCCCGGCAGAACAGGCCTGTCGGAGCTCTAGATTGGTTCCGCCCAAGTTCCGCCTCGAGACGGCGGCGCTTCGTCCCGAAAGGTCTCTTCTGATTTTTTTTCCAGGTCAAAATGCTTCATATAGGAGAAGATGGGCATCGGAGGAGCCACATCGGCCACACAAGCTTGGTAGGCGCAGCCAGGGGGGTGGCCACGCCTAGCAGGCTTGTGGCCTGCAGGTGGCCCCCTCTGGTTGATTCTTGCGCCAGTATTTTTTATTAAATCCAAAAATATTCTCCGTAAATTTTTAGGACTTTTGGAGTTGTGAAGAATAGGTATCTCAGACTTGCTCCTTTTCCAGTCAAGAATTCCAGCTACCAGCATTCTCCCTCTTTAGGTAAACCTTGTAAAATAAGAGAGAAAAGGCATAAGTATTGTACCATAACATGTAATAACAACCCATAATGCAATAAATATCAATATAAAATCATGATGCAAAATGGACGTATCAACTCCCCCAAGCTTAGACCTCACTTGTCCTCAAGCAAAAGCCGAGATCGATGAATATGTCCACATGTTTAGAGATAGAGGTGTCGATAAAATAAAATACGAACATGAGGGCATCATGATCAACTTTAGAACAACAATACTCATTGTATGAGATTCTTTATACTAGAGCAACAATTCATTAACAAGATAAAGTATGAACCATGAACTCTATTGACAATCAACAAACTATGATCTCAGTCATTGAAGCAATTGACAATTTATCATAACATTCGAAAGAGTCGATATAAGAGCTTGTAAAGCAAATCCGCATACTCAATCATCTTTAGTCTTTCACAATTGCTAGCACTCATGTGGTACCCACGGGATCAAAGCTTCAATTGGACACAAAGGAAGATAGGGGCTTACAGTTTCGCCTCCCAACTATTCACCTCAAGGATGATGTCAGCGATAATAACTCATGGTCACCCACATCCGAGCGGATATATAAGTCTAGAAAATTCCCCAACACATAATGCTTGTGGAGAGAGAGGCGAAATATAGGAAGTGGTGAGGATCACCATGACTCTTGCATAAAGGTAAGTACTTAAAAAGTAAAAGTAACAGATAGGCCCTTCGTAGAGGGAAGCAGAGATTGTCATGTGCTTTTTGTTTTTGGATGCACAAACTGTTAGTATAAAGGAACGCCGCATTGTATTGCCCTTTGTGATAGCAACCTTTATTATGCAGTAGGTCGCTTTTATTTCTTCACTATCACAAGTTCGTACAACGCTTATTTCCCTTACAATAAAAGATCACACGTATTTAGGAGCAATTTTTATTGCCTTTTTGCACCGATGACAACTTACTTGAAGGATCTTATTCAATCCATAGGTAGGTATGGTGGACTCTCATGGCAAAACTGGGTTGAGGTGTTTGGATGCACAAGTAGTATCTCTACTTGGTGCGGAAGTTTTGGCTAATATGAGGTGGAAGCAAGCATGACATGTTGGAGGATCTAAAACCATATAACTTCTATCCGGAGGCAAGCAAACATAACCTATTATGTTGTCTTCCTTGTCCAACATCAACTTCTTAGCATGTAATATTTTAATGAGTGATCACAATCATAAAAGATGTCCAAGATAATATATTTATATGTGAATGTATCTTTGTTTATCACTTCCTTTCAATTGCACCAATGACCAATTACTATGTTTGTTAACTCCCAACAAATTTCAATAACCATACTTTTTATATTTGACTTCCTCACTCCCCATAAGATCACTATGTATACTCTTTGCTTTTATTCTATGATTCTTTTATTTACTACCCTCATGAGCATAGTAATCTAGCAAAGCCCTCTCAGTAAAACTACTTTTTATTATATAACTCTCGGACTTGCTTACATAATGGGAGCAAAAAGCAAAAACTAAAAGCTAGATCATACTAAAAATTTATTCTACTAGATCAAAATAAAATCAAAAAGGATCAAACTAAGAAAAGAAAAAAGGAAAAAGGTTTGATGGTGATACGATACCGGGGAACCTCCCCCAAGCTTGGCACAAGCAAAGGGGAGTGCCCATACCCATGTGTCAGGTGTCCTTATTCAGGGGTGATGGTGGTGGAGTTGTTGATGAGGTTGGAGGCTTGTCCCCCGTCTTCCAAGGCATAGGCTCACCATCGTAAAAAGATGAACGAGTCTCCAGAATCCTCAAATCTGCAGCCAAGCTCATTCTCTTAAATTTGTATTCATACTCACAGTTTTGGTTTAGCAGATCATAGATCTGGGCTTGGAGATGCTCAATTTTCTCATAAAGCTTGAAGATGTGCTCCCCAAAGTCCTTGGTGTTCAGCTTGTGTTTATGGGTAAACTCCGAGATCATCATATGATTGGCATTGAGTCCTCGTTCCACCATCGACTAGCACTTGAAGACTTGCTGCTCCATGGCCTCGAGCCTTCTTTCCACGCTTCCGGACTTCTTCGGACCCCAACGTCACGGATGTGCAGCACCGCCTCACGCATCTCAATGGTTTGAGGGCGTTGTAGCACCTCCGCGAGATAAGGGTTGATGACCTTCTCGGAAAACTTATCCTTCAGAGCACTTGGGGGTGCCATGACGATCTAAATCTGCGGCACAAATAGCTCAAAACGAAAACAGGAGGTATTGTCGTGATACGAGAGTCAAAACCCTCGGGAGATTATATAATGAGTTTTTGCCGACCCGAAGGAGTATTCCACAAGAAAATGGAGTCCGAAAGGCGCACGGGTTGGTGACAAGCCCCCTAGGCACGGCTAGGGGGTGGACGCGCCTAGCAGGCTTGTTGCCTCCCCGTGCGTCCTTCGGACTACTTTTTAGTTTCCTAATTTTTTAAATATTCCAAAACTGAATAAAAGTGCTATTGGGAAACTTTTGGAGTCAGTTTACTTACTGTACCACGTACCTATTCCTTTTCGGAGTCTGAAACGTTCCGGTAAGTCTCCCTAATATGCTGTTCGGGAGTTATGGTATTGATGACATTGGTTTCAACATTAATGGGAGTACCTGAAATATAGTGTTTGATTCTTTGCCCGTTTACCACCTTTGGATTTGTGCCTTCAGCGTTGTTGATCTTGATGGCACCAGAACAATATACTTCCTCAACAATGTATGGTCCTTCCCATTTGGAGAGAAATTTTGCTGCAAAAAATCTTAACCGAGAATTGTATAGCAAGACATGATCACCTACATTAAATTCACGCTTTTATATCCTTTTATCATGCCATTTCTTTAAACAACTTGGCATTCTCATAGGCCTGGGTTCTCCATTCATCAAGTGAGCTAATGTCAAATAACCTCTTCTCACCAACAAGTTTGAAATCGTAGTTGAGCTCTTTGATTGCCCAATAAGCTTTATGCTCTAGATCTAGAGGTATGTGACATGCTTTACCATAAACCATTTTATACGGAGACATACCCATAGGATTCTTGTAAGCAGTTCTATAAGCACATAATGCATCATCAAGTTTCTTGGACCAATTCTTCCTAGATCTATTAATCGTCTTTTGCAAGATCAATTTAATCTCCCTATTACTTAATTCTACTTGACCACTAGACTGAGGATGATAAGGGGATGCAATTCTATGATTAACATCATACTTGACAAGCAATTTGCGGAAAGCACCATGAATAAAATGTGAACCGCCATCAGTCATTACATATTGGGGGACTCCAAATCTAGGGAAAATAACTTCTTTAAGCATCTTAATAGAGGTGTTATGATCAGCACTACTAGTTGGAATAGCTTCTACCCACTTAGTAACATAATCAACAGCAACTAAAATATAAGTATACCCGTTGGACATTGGAAATGGTCCCATATAATCAAAACCCCAAACATCAAATGGTTCAATAACAAGAGAGTAATTCATAGGCATTTCCTGATGTCTACTAATATTGCCAATTTTTTGACATTCATCGCATGACAAGAAAAACTTACGAGCATCCTTGAAGAGAGTAGGCCAATAAAAACCAGATTGTAATACCTTATGTGCAGTTCTATCTCCAGCGTGGTGTCCTCCGTAGGCCTTAGAATGACACTTCTCTAGGATATGTTCATGTCCATGCTCAGGTACACAACGTCTAATAACACCATCTACTCCTTCTTTATAAAGGTGTGGGTCATCCCAGAAGTAATGTCTTAAATCATAGAAGAACTTTTTCTTTTGTTGGTATGTGAAACTAGGCGGTATAAACTTAGCGACAATATAATTAGCATAATCAGCATACCAAGGAGCATTATGAGAAGCATTTACGACAAAAAATTGTTCATCAGGAAAGCTATCATCAATAGGTAGTGGGTCATCAAGAACATTCTCTAACCTAGATAAGTTATCTGCTACGGGGTTATGAGCACCCTTTCTATGAACAATATGCAAATCAAATTCTTATAGCAGAAGAACCTACCTGATAAGTCTAGGTTTAGCATCTTTCTTTTCCATGAGATATTTAATAGCAGCATGATCAGTGTGAATAGTTACTTTAGAATCAACAATATAGGGTCTAAACGTATCACAAGCGAACACAACTGCTAAAAATTCTTTTTCAGTGGTAGCATAGTTTCTCTGGGCACTGTCTAGAGTTTTGCTAGCATAATGAATAATGTTTAATTTATTATCAACTCTTTGTCCTAGAACAGCACCTATGGCATAATCACTAGCATCACACATAATATCAAAGGGTAGGTTCCAATCAGGTGGTTGAACAACAGGTGCATAAATCAAAGCATTCTTAAGAATTTCAAAAGCTTGTACACAATCATCATCAAAAATACATGGAACGTATTTTTGCAAGAGGTTTGTGAGCAGCCTAGAAATCTTAGAGAAGTCTTCAATAAATCTTCTATAGAAACCAGCATGACCAAGGAAACTTCTTATACCTCTGATATCCGTAGGACACGGCATTTTTTCAATAGCATCAACTTTAGCCTTGTCAACTTCAATACCTCTTTCGGAAATTTTATGTCCCAGGACAATGCCTACATTCACCATAAAGTGGCACTTCTCCCAATTCAAGACAAGATTAGTTTCTTCACATATCTGCAAAACTCGATCAAGATTGCTCAATCAATCATCAAAAGAAGTTTCGTAAACGGAAAATCATCCATGAAAACCTCAACAATCCTTTCACAAAAATCAGACAATATAGCAGTCATACATCTTTGAAAGGTAGCAGGTGCATTGCATAAACCAAAAGGCATACATCTATAAGCAAAGGTATCGAAAGGATAGGTAAAGGTGGTCTTCTCTTGGTCCTCTTTTGACACAGGTATTTGAGAGAAACCAGAATAACCATCTAGAAAACAAAAATGTGTGTGTTTGGATAATATTTCTAGCATTTGTTCAATAAAAGGTAAAGGGTAATGATCTTTCCTAGTAGCTTTATTTAATTTCCTAAAATCAATTACCGTTCTATAACCTCTAACAATTCTCTGCAGGGTCAATTCATTTTTATCATTAGGAACCACGGTAATACCTCCTTTCTTAGGGACACAATGAACGGGACTAACCCATCTACTATAAGCAATAGGGTAAATGATACCTTCCTCCAGAAGCTTTAATATTTCATTTCTTACCACTTCCTTCATCTTAGGACTCAACCGCCATTGGTGATCAACAACTGGTTTAGCATTATGCTCCATTTTAATTTTGTGCTGACATAGAGTGGGACTAATGCCCTTAAGATCATCAAGAGTATATCCAATAGTAGCACGATGCTTCCTCAGAGTTTTCAATAATATTTGTTCTTCATGCTCTGAAAGGTTAGCACTAATAATAATAGGATATATCTTCTTTTCATCAAGATAAACATATTTCAAAGTATCTTGCAATTGTTTAAGCTCCAACACGGGATCACCTTTGGGTGGAGGAGGATCCCCAAGTATTTCAACAGGCAAGTTGTGTTTCAGAACAGGATGCTGATCAAAGAAAATCCTGTCTATTTCATTTCTTTTATTCATATGCATATCATTTTCATGGTCTAGCAAATATTTCTCTAAAGGATTAGTAGGAGGCAAGGCAATAGAAGCAAGAGCAATAATTTCATCCTTACTAGACAATTCTTTATCATGGGTTGTCTACAAAATTTAGAGAAATTAAACTCATGAGATGTATCCTCAAAACTTACGGTAATCGTTTCCTTCTCACAATCTATCCTGGCATTAACGGTATTCAAGAAGGGTCTACCAAATATAATGGGACAAAAATCATCCTGTGGGGAACCAAGAACAAGAAAATTAGTAGGATATTTTATTTTTTCACACAAGACTTCAACATCACTAATAATCCCAACTGGTGATATAGTGTCTCTATTAGCAAGCTTAATTGTAACATGAATTTCCTCTAACTCAGCTGGTGCAATATCATTCATAATCTCTTTATATAAGGAAAAGGGAATTGCACTCACACTAGCACCCATATCACATAAGCCATGATAACAATGATCTCCTATTTTAACAGAAACAACAGGCATTCCAACAATGGGTCTATGTTTATCTTTAGCATCAGGTTTAGCAATTCTAGCAGCTTCATCAAAAAATTAAATAACATACCCATCAATATTATCAACCAAGAGATATTTAACCATAGCAATACTAGGATCAACTTTAATTTGCTCAGGGGGTGTAGGTGTTCTGGCATAGCTCTTATGAATTATAGTTGAAGCTTTAGCATGATCCTTTATTCTAATAGGGAAAAGTGGTTTCTCAATATAAGCAGCAGGAATAACAGGATCAACATTATAAGTAATAGTTTTCTCTTCAACTTTAATATGTTCAAATAATTTCACTTCAATGGGAGGATGATATTTAAACCACTTCTCCTTATGGAGATCAACATGAGTAGCAAAATATTCACAAAAAGAAGCTACTATCTCACAGTCAAGCCCATATTTAGTGCTAAATTCATGAAAAGCATTGGTGTCTACGAAACATTTAACACAATCAAACTTAAGGTTCATACCTGACTCCTTACCTTTGTCGAGTTCAATTTCTTCAGAGTTGCGTTTAATTATTTCAATAAATCCCATTTGAAATCAATATCTTTCTTCATATAGGAACCAGCACAAGAAGTATCGAGCATGGATTGATCATTATGAGAAAGCCGAGCATAAAAATTCTGAATAATAATTTCTCTCGAGAGCTCATGATTGGGGCATGAATATAACATTGACTTATGCCTCCCCCAAGCTTGAGTGATTCTTTCTCCTTCACGAGGCCAAAAGTTATAAATATAATTCCGATCACCATGAACTAGATGCATTGGGTAGAACTTCTGATGAAATTCCATTTTCAATCGGTTGTAACTCCATAATCCAATATCATCACATAGCCTATACCATGTCAATGCCTTATCCTTCAAAGATAAAGGAAATACTTTCTTCTTAATGTGATCCTCGGGCAGACCTGCAAGCTTAAATAATCCACAAACTTCATCCACATAGATTAGATGTAAATCAGGATGTAGTGTTCCATCTCCTGCATAAGGATTAGCCAGTAGTTTCTCAATCATACCCGAAGGAATTTCATAATAAATATTTTCAGTAGGTTCAGTAGGTTGAGGGACAAATCTTTGTGTTTCCGGTCGAGGTGAAGATACCCCGAACAAGCCCCTCAAAGGATTACTTTCCATAGTGACAAGTAACAGTAAATTTCAGCACACTATATAATTTTTTCCTTACTAGATTCCACTTACCAAGGGCGCTTCACTCCCCGGAAACAGCGCCAGAAAAGAGTGTTGATGAACCACAAATATAGGGGATCTACCATAGTCCTTTCGATAAGTAAGAGTGTCGAACCCAACGAGGAGCAGAAGGAAATGACAAGCGGTTTCTAGTAAGGTATTCTCCGCAAGCACTGAAATTCTCAGTAAAAGAGAGTTTTGTGATAACATAATTCATAGCGAGTGACAAGTAAAAACTGTCATAAAGGTTCAGCAAGGTAGCCCAATCCTTTTTTGTAGCAAAGGACAGGCCTGGACAAACTCTTATATAAAGCAAAGCGCTCCCGAAGACGCATGGGAATTTCTGTCAAGCTAGTTTTCATCATGCACATTTGATTCGCGTTTGTTACTTTGATAATTTGATATGTGAGTGGACCGGTGCTTGGGTGCTGCCCTTACTTGCACAAACCTCCCACTTATGATTAACCCCCCTCGCAAGCATCCGCAACTATGAAAAAAGAATTAAGGTAAACCTAACCATAGCATGAAACATATGGATCCAAATCAGCCCCTTACGAAGCAACGCATAAACTAGGGTTTAAGCTTCTGTCACTCTAGCAACCCATCATCTACTTATTACTTCCCAATGCCTTCCCCTAAGCCCAAATAATGGTGAAATGTTATGTAGTCTACGTTCACATAACACCATTAGAGGAGAGACAACATACATCTCATCAAAAAATCGAACGAATACCAAATTCACATGATTACTTATAACAAGACTTCTCCCATGTCCTCAGGAACAAATGTAACTACTCACAAAGCATGTTTAGGTTCAAGATCAGAGGAGTATTAATTATCATAAAGGATTTGAACATATGATCTTCCACCAAGCAAACCAACTAGCATCAACTAAAAGGAGTAATCAACACTACTAGCAACCCACATGTACCAATCTGAGGTGTTGAGACAAAGATTGGATACAAGAGATGAACTAGGGTTTGGAGAGGAGATGGTGTTGGTGAAGATGTTGATGGAGATTGACCCCCTCTCGATGAGTGGGTCGTTGGTGATGACGATGGCTTCGATTTCCCCCTCTGGGAAGGAAGTTTCCCCGGCAGGTGCATCGTCCCAAAATGTTTCTTCTGATTTTTTCCAGGTCAAAACACTTCATATAGGAGAAGATGGGCATCGGAGGACCATAGGGGCCCCACAAGCCTGCTAGGCGAGGCCAGGGTGGCCGCACCTAGCAGGCTTGTGGCCTGCAGGTGGCCCCCCTCTGGTTGATTCTTGCGATAGTATTTTCTTATTAAATCCAAAAATATTCTCCATAAATTTTCAGGACTTTTGGAGTTGTGCAGAATAGGTAACTCAGACTTTCTCCTTTTCTAGTCCAGAATTCCAGCTGACGGCATTCTCCCTCTTCATGTAAACCTTGTGAAATAAGAGAGAAAAGGCATAAGTATTGTACCATAACGTGTAATAAGAGCTCATAATGCAATAAATATCAATATAAAATCATGATGCAAAATGGACGTATCACTAGTAACCAAGTGTGAAGCGTGCCAGTTCCATTCAAAGCAACTACATCAATCAGCCCAAGCTCTTCAGACAATCCCTCTCTCTTGGCCATTTTCGATATGGGGGCTCGACATCTTGGGCCCCTTTCCCTGTGCTACCAGGGGCTTTGAGTACTTGTACATCACAATCGACAAGTTCACAAATTGGCCGGAAGTGGAAGCCGTGAGAAAGGTGACAACATAGTCAGTCGTCAAGTTCTTCAAAGGAATAGTTTGTCGCTTTGGTGTTCTGAACAAGATCATCACCGACAATGGCACACAGTTCAAAAGCCGTACCTTCATGCGGTACATCCAAGACCTTGGCAGCAAGATCTATTTTGCTTCTGTCGCTCACCCGAGGAGCAAGAGCCAAGTGGAAAGGGCAAATGCAGAAGTGTTGCGAGGGCTTAAGACAAGAACTTTCGACAAGCTGCGCAAGTGCAGAAGATGATGGATTGATGAGCTGCCAGTGGTTCTTTGGTCAATCAGAACGACACCAAATTGAGCCACCGGCCAGACACACTTCTCCCTAGTATACAAGGCGGAAGCAGTTCTCCCCATGGAACTCATATACGGGTCGCCTCGAGTGCTCGCTTATGATGAGATTGAGCAAGAGCAGTTGCGCCAAGATGACGCGACGCTCCTTGAGGAAGACCGTCTTCGGGCTGTTGTGAGAGCTGCGCGCTACAAGCAATCTTTGCGCCGCTACCATAGCCGCAAGGTTCATGCCCGAAGTTTTGAGGAAGGCAACCTTGTTCTTCGGCACGTTCAGTTGGCCAAGAAATTAAACAAGTTGACGCCAAAGTGGGAACGCCCTTATAGGGTAGTGCAAGTCACCAGGCCTGGCACAGTCCGCTTGGAGACCGAGGATGGCGTTCCGGTGAGCAACTCCTAGAATATCAAGCAACTTCGTAAGTTCTACCCGTAAGGCGTGGTTGCCGGGTCCCCTAGCAACCTCTTTTGTACAAGTCTTGCCGGCAAGGCATGTGATCCTTTGTACAAAGCGAGGCGCAGACCCTTTGCATAGTTGAATAAGATCGAGCGTCCTACAACTCTTGTCGATTTCCATGTTTACTTATGTGCATGTTTATCTGAGATGTTGCATTATGCTTATTCCCAACAAGTACTGACGAACCGCCAAGGTTCCATATCTCTATTTTCTCTTGTTTCTTTTTCTTAAAGGATAGAAGGTTCTCTCGCGTGCAAGTTTGCTGGGGGGATGAGATGATGGACACTAAACGGGCGACATTCAAAATCGGCATCTTGCAGGAAGGAATACTGCAACCAGAAGATAAGTTGCAAAACCCTGAGTAAACTTTTTCCATTGTGAAGTTGTTTTCCTTGGACGATTTCGACTTTTGTATGGGAAACCTACATGTGAAGGAACCTTGCTGTGATTGGTCGCGCCCTTGCTCTGTTTCGAGTCCGCTCAACAGTTTAAGTGGCTCCGGTGAAAACGTCAAGGTAACTTGTCATGATCGGTCACGCCCTTACTCCGTTTCGAGTCCGCTCAACAGCTTAAGTGGTTGCGCTAAAAATGTCAAGGTATCTTGCCGGCAGCAACACCTCCCAGAAGGCTCCTAAGGATCCGCTCCTCAAAGCGCTTGCCATAGGGCTGCATGCACCAGCAAGATTTCTGATAAAGCATAGGGAATGTGCCATACAAGGGAAGGATCTAAAAATAGGAATAACATGCTTTCATTCAAAAGGGTTGAAATTTACACGAGTTGGCGTTCCTTCCTAAGTACATCTTTATTTGACTTTTCCCCCTAGGGGCAGGTTACAAGGAGAAAAGGATAGGAAGAGGCCCCGACAGAAGCCCAGCCTGACCCCTCCTGGACCAACATTGTGCGAAGGGGAGGGCCCCCAGAAGGGAGGACGAAACCGAAGTCCACAGGCCTACCAAGAGATCCAACTGGAAGATGAGGCAGCACCCGGGACAAGGACCCACGGCAAGGTCGTCCTGTCAGGAGGGGGAGAGGCATGACCTGACATGATGGTGTGATCGGCGGTCAGTCTGAGCTCAGGTCATCGTATTCCGACTTGACGGCCTGAAGCTCGGACCCCTTGTCGTCTTCACCACTATCCTCCTCATCACTGTCGCTCGAGGAGGAACTTTCAGCACCGCTCGAGCTCTCTTCGCAGCAGCTGAGACGGACGCCCGAGCGCCCATAAATCTTGACAGAGAGCAGGTCAGCCTCCGTCATCTTGAAGCAGAGGACATGCCCATCCTGGAGGTTGTGGGCGCGGGTGAAGGTTTTCCAACCACGCCTGAGGAACATGATGCGACTCTCCGGGTACTCAACGTCCACCCGTGTTGCGCCATTACAACAGCCATGTGCCCGCAACCATAGGGCGCGCGGCTTGTCGACCTCCATCGCCCTGGTGAAAGGGTGAGGGCGACGCAGACGGCTCCGAAGGGGACCGCACAACTTGAGGACGAACTCCAGGGCCGTCCCCTCAGCATGAGCTTCTTCAAGGACGGGGTCTGGCATCGGAGGAAGAGGTGGGACGACACTCCGCCTCACCCGACCTCGACCTCCATGTCGACCACGACCCCTCGCACCTCTTCCACCATGCGATCTCAAGCCACCCTCCGCCTCTGCGGCTGAAGCGGTAGCATGATCCCGACAGGAACCTCTCATCCTTGGTGCGGAGGATGGTGGCCGCCCTCGCCCCCTATTCATGGCCGGGGGCGAGCACAACTCAAGATCAGGAAGGAGTAGAAGGGCAAGCTCTGGAGACCCACACTCAATGAAGGAGGAAGGATGGATGAGCATCGCCCTTGCTATCCCTCAATTTTTAGGGGGAAGCGCAGGGGGATGGCTCTCCCCCTCTCCAAGAGTCGCCGCCCACCTCCTCCAATAGCGTCGCCCACGATCACGGGGCGAACAGGTAACCACCGCGTTACCCCAATCCATGGCCCTACAATTTCTGCCTTGGCCAGGACTTTAAGTCACGGGCGCCCATTAACGAATCCTCGATATGCATGAGGAGCACGCGGCGGAAACAGCCTGATGCGGTAATTGAAATAATAATTACCGCTTCGTGCATGTATCCCCTGAAGTGCACCTAGCGTGCATCGTGGGGAGGCGCAGTAAGCAGAATGTTTACAACCGCAGACTCCTTCCACTTGTGCATGTGCACTGTTTGGGCCTAGCCTAACAACGTCTCGCACCCCTGTATGGTCCAGGCCAGGGGGCTCATGTCGGTGTACTAAAGTGTGGGCCTCTTAGTACCCCTTACTTGTACACGGACAGTCGTAGCCACGCCAGCGGCAAGGCTTGCCAGGGGGCTGCCGGACGCAAGTACAAGGGAGTCAAGAAAATAGTCAATCCAATGATCAAGACCGGAGACCAAAGATCAGACCCCCGGCAAGTCCCTGTCAGGATGGCCTGTGGAGCCCTGGCAAGAAGTGCACCTAGCAAGACCTCGCCACCCTGCCATTGCAGAGTCCAGGTGTCATCCCACCTAGGTACATGTCGAGGCGTCAGCGATGGAAGGAGCTAAGCGGTGCCGATGGGACGGGGTCCTGTCCCATCCCGTGGACGGTCAGGGGCGCCTGACGGAGCATTAAATGCTCTTGTCTTACACCATTAGTGTTAGGTACGATAACACGATAGCACTGTACACCTCGTGTACGTACTATGCGTCACTGTTGGGATCCCCTTAGTCATATAAAAGGAGGCCCAAGGCGTTACATAGGAGGATATTTTTTCCAACCTTCCAGCTCACACGCGTAGCGGCTGTGTACTATTCGCCACATAGCACTCCTATAGCTGGAACCCAAGAACACCCATAATACACAAAAGAGGAGTAGGGTTCTACGCTTCTCAGTGGCCCGAACCTGGGTAAAATCCCTCGCACTGCTCATTTGATGTGCTCTTTGCGCATACCAACTCCCTGCCGAACCGTAAAGGGACCCTCGAGATCCCATAGGTGTTGTTCCCCTGACACCTCCGTAAGCTTCAGAATGACACTTCCGAACAATATGTTCATGTTTATGCTTAGGCACACAACATCCAATAACATCATCTACTCCTGTATAAATATGTGGGCCATTCCAAAAATAATGCCTTAAATCATAGAAGAACTTATTCTTTTGTTGGTATGTAAAGCTAGGTGGTATATATTTAGCACCAATGTAATTAGCATAATCAGCATACCAAGGAGTACTACGGGAAGGATTTATAACAGCTAATTGCTCATCAGGAAAATTATCATCAATAGGTAGTGGGTCATCAAGAACATTTTTCATCCTAGACAAATTTTCTGCTACCAGGTTTTCAGCTCCATTTCTATCAACAATATGCAAATCAAACTCTTGAAGTAAAAGCACCCACCTAATCAGTCTAGGCTTAGCATCTTTATTTTCCATGAGGTATTTAATAGCAGCATGATCAGTGCGAATAGTAACTTTGGAAACAACAATATAAGGTCTAAACTTATCACATGCAAACACAACTGCTAAAAATTCCTTCTCGGTGGTAGCATAGTCTTTTTGGGCACTCTCTATAGTTTTACTAGCATAATGGATAACATTAAATTTCTTGTATACTCTTTGCCCTAGAACAACACCAAGAGCATCATCGCCTGCATCACACATAATTTCCAACGGCAAATTCCAATCAAGTGGTTGCACAATAGGTGGAGAAATTAAGGCTTTCTTAAGTATTTCAAAATATTATACACAATCATCATAAAAACAAATAGAATATCTTTTAAAAAAAGATTAGTTAATGGCCTAGAAATCTTTGAGAAATCTTTAATGAAATGCCAATAGAAACCAGCATGACCAAGAAAACTTCTTATACCGTTAACATCTTTGGGACATGGCATTTTCTCTATTGCATCAACTTTAACTTTGTCTACCTCAATACCCTGTTCATAAATCTTATGCCCAAACAGTGTACCTTCATTCACCATAAAGTGGAACTTCTCCCAATTCAAGACAAGATTAGTTCCTTCACATCTCTCCAAAAATCGATCAAGGTTACTCAAGAAATCATCAAAAGAAGTCTCATAAACGGAAAAATCATCCATGAATACCTCAACAATCTTTTCACAAAAGTCAGAGAATACAGCTGCCATACATCTTTAAATTGCAGCAGGTGCATTGCATAAACCAAAAGGCATATGTTTATAAGCATAAGTTCCAAAAGGGCGTGTGAAAGTAGTTTTGTCTTGATCTTCCATTGACAGGGGTATTTGAGAAAAAACATAATATCCATCAAGAAAGCAAAAGTGTGGGTGCTTAGATAATCTTTCTAACATTTGATAAATAAATAACAAGGGGTAATGATCTTTTCTAGTAGCTTTGTTTAATTTCCTGAAATCAATTACCATCATATAACCACTTACAATTCTTTGTGGGACAAGTTCATTTTTATCATTAGGAACAACAGTTATACCTCCTTTCTTAGGAACACAATGAACATGAATTACCCATCTACTATCAGTAATAGGATAAGTTACATCTGCCTCCAAAAGCTTTAGTATTTTAGTACTTACCACTTCCTTCATCTTACGATTTAAGCGGTGTTGATGATCAACGATAGGTTTAGAGTCCGATTCCATATTAATCTCGCGCTAACATAGAGTGGGACTTGTGCTCTTAAGATCATCAGGAGTATATCCAATAGCAACTTGGTGCTTCCTCAGAGTTTTAAGTAATCTCTTTTCTTCATGCTCTGAAAGGTTGGCACTAATAATATCAGGATATATCTTATTTTCATCAAGATAAGCATATTTCAAAGTATCGGGTAATTTCTCTAGCTCAAACACGGGATCTCCCTTAGGTGGAGGAGGATCCCCTAAAATGTCAACATGCAAGTTGTGTTTAAGAATAGGTGTGTGTCTAAAGAACATTTCATCTACTTCATTTCTCTCATTCATATGCATATCATTCTCATGGTCTAGCAAATATTGTTCTAACGGATCCATAGGGGGCACAACAATAGAAGCAAGACCAATAATTTCATCTTTACTTGATAACTCTTTCTCATGTGGTTGTATACCAAACTTAGAGAAATTAAATTCATGAGACACATCACCAAAGCTTACTTTAACCTTCTCAGTAACACAATTAATTTCAACATTATCGGTATTCAAGAAAGATATACCAAATATAACGGGAAAAAATTATCTTGTTGTGAACCAAGTACTAAGAAATCAGTGGGGTACTTAATTTTTTCACATGGGACTTCAACATCTCTAAGAATCCCAAGTGGTGAAATAGTGTCTCTATTTGCAAGTTTAATAGTGACATTAGTATCTTCAATCTCACAGAGTGCAACAGCATTCATAATTTTTTGATATAAAGGTAAAAGGTATAACATTAACACTAGCACCCATGTCACATAAGCCATGATAATAATGCTCTCCAATATTAATAGAAACAATAGAAATGCCAATAACTGGTTTATTTTTATCTAACTCGTCATGCTCGTTTCTAACAGGTTTTGCAATTCTAGCAGCTTCATCACATAAGTAAATAACCTGCCCATCAATATTATAAGCTAGGAGATCTTTAAACAATGCAATATTAGGTTCTACTTTTATTTGTTCAGAAGGTTTAGGTGTCCTAATATGACTTTTGTTTACCATAGTTGCACCTTTAGCATGTTCCTTAATCCTAATAGGAAAAGGTGGTTTCTCAATATAAGTAGTAGGCACAACTGGATCAACATAGTAAACAATAGTTTCCTCTTCAAATTTAATGGGTTCCTCTAATAAATTTTTAACGAGTGGATGAAATTTAAACCACTTATCCTTAGGGATATCAGCATGATTAGCAAATGTTCACAAAATGAAGCTACTATCTTAGAGTCAAGTCCATGATTATTGCTAGACTTGTGAAAAGTATAAGTTTCCATAAAAGATTTAATACAATCAAACTCAAGATTTATACCTGAGTCTTTAACTTTGTTGAGTTCTCAATCTTCAAAGTTGCGTTTAATTCTTTCAAGAAGATGCCATTTCAATTCAATAGTACTATTCATGTAGCAACTAGTGGAAGAAGAATCAAGTATTGACTGGTCATCATGAGAAAGTCGAGCATAAAATTTTTGTATAATCCATTTCCTTTAGAGCTCATGGTTGGGGTAAGTGTGCATCATATATTTAAGCCTCCCCAAGATTGAGCGATGATTTCTCCTTCACGAGGCCAGAAATTATATATATAGTTCCGATCACGATGAACTAGATGCATAGGATAAAACTTCTAATGAAATTTTAGCTTCAAGCGATTCTAGTCCCATGATCCAATATCATCCAATAGAATATACCACATCAATGTTTTTCCCTCCAAAGATAAAGGGAAAACCTTCTTCTTGACTTTGTCCTCGGATAAACCTACAAGCTTAAATAATCCACAAATCTCATCTACATATATATCAAGTGGTAACCAGGATGAGTTGTACCGTCTCCTGCATAAGGATTAGCTAGCAGTATCTCTAATATACCTGAAGGAATCTCATAATAAATATTTCTAGAAAGTTCAGTAGGTTGAGGGGCAAGTTTTCCCACTTTTGGTCTTGGTGAAGATACCCCAAATAGACCCTTCAAAAGATTACTATCCATAGTAACAAGCAACGGTAAATTTCAACACGTGCTAAAAATGTTTCCTTACCAAAGGTGTGTCATTCCCCATATATAGCGCCAGAACAAAGTCTTGATGACCCACAAGTATAGGGGATCAATCGTAGTCCTTTCGATAAGTAAGGGTATCGAACCCAACGAGGAGCATAAGGAAATGATAAGAAGTTTTCAGCAAGGTATTCTTTGCAAATGTTATAAGTAAGAGTGGTAGATAGTTGTGTAGCAAGACGATTCATAACAAGTGACAAGTAACAATAGTACCAAGTGTGTAGAAAGATAGCCCAATTATTATTTTTGGCAAAGGACAGGCCTGAAAGTACTCTTATATGAAGCAAAGAGCTCCCGAGTACACATGGGAATTTCCGTCTATTCATGTTCATCATGTTGAATTGATTCACGTTCCTTACTTTGATAATTTGGTATGTGGGTGGATTGGTGTTAAGGTGTTATTATTACTTGAACAAGTAACCCACTTATGATTACCCTCTCTCACAATCATCCGCAACTATGAAAGAAGAATTAAGATATATCCAACCATAGCATGAAACTTGTGGATCAAACTCAGACCCTTATGAAATAATGCATAAACTAGGGTTTAAGCTTCTGTCACTCTAGAAACCCATCATTTACTTATTACTACACAATTCCTTCCCATGGGACCATAACATGGTGAAGTGTCATGTGGTAGACGTTCACATGACAAATGATTCTCTGCAAATGCTATAAGTATGAGTGGTAGATAGTTTTCAACAAGGTATTCTCCGCAAATGCTATAAGTAATAGTGGTAGATAGTTTTGTAGCAAGATAATTCGTGACAAGTGAAAAGTAACAATAGTAACAAGTGTGCAGCAAGATTGCCCAATCCTTTTTGTAACAAAGGACATGCCTGAAAATACCCTTATATGAAGCAAAGCGCTCCCGAGGACACATGGGAATTTTCGTCTAGTCGTGTTCATCATGTTGAACTGATTCACGTTCATTACTTTGATAATTTGATATGTGGGTGGATTGGTGCTAAGGTGTTGGTCTTACTTCAACAAGCAACACACTTATGATTACCCCCTCTTGCAAGCATCCTTAACTACTAAAGAAGAATTAAGATAGATCTAACCATAACATGAAATGTGTGGATCCAAATCAGCCCCTTATGAAATGACGCATAAAGTAGGCTTTAAGCTTCTGTCACTCTAGCAACTCATAATCTACTTATTACTCCACAATGCCTTCCCTTAGGCCGATAACATGGTGAAGTTTCATGTAGTCGACATCCACACGATGCTAATAATAAAAACAACAACATGCATATAATCAAAATATCGAACGAATACCAATTTCACATGATTATTTATAACAAGACTTCTCCCATGACATGAGGAACAAAAGTAACTAATCACAAATCATCACCATGTTCAAGATCAAAGGTGTAATAATTGTAATTGAGGATCTGAATACACAATCACTCTCTCACAGATTTGGCTTGGTAGAAGATATTGATTGGGTGGAAAGCAAGTTGGGGAGGCTAGAGATCAAGATTCATATGGTAGGAATGGAATGGAATGATCTCAACACATGAGTAGGTGGCCCTCTCTCAGAAAATCAGTAGGTATGAGTGGGGAACAGTTCTGAGTGCTTCTCTTGCGAGTGAGTGGTGGTGAAGGGGTATATATAGGCATCTCAAAAATCCAACCGTTACACACAAAATGACCAACTCGGTGACACGTGTGTTAATCTTGGTTGCACTGAAGTGACCAAAAGGTGGCAACTTTTGAATCTCGTTGAGACCGATATAGGAAACTTGGTTGCAGCGATAAGGTGACCAACGGTCAGATTGTCCAACCTTGGTGACACCGATTCACAAAACTCAGAGGGATCGATTTTGTAAACTTGCATAACAGAAAGTTGGAAACCCAAACTTGGTGGCACCGAAGCAGAACCGGTTGCATCGAAGTGGCTAGGGTTTGGCTGAGTCTGTCTAGGTTCTGGAATCGGTGGCACTGAGTGGAATGTGTTGGTGGCACCGATTTTGAGTATTTGGCTTTGGATAGACTTTTGTGGAAGAGCTTGTGGGTGTATGTGGTAACTATCACTTGTGCACGTATGAGCATTTTTTTCACCAACAAAACCTTGCCCCCTTTTAATAGTATTGGCTTTCCTATGGACTCAAAGTGATTTCTCACAAATGTAAAATGTAGAGCCCTTTGCTTGAAGCTTTGCCAATCTATTCCCTTGCATCTTGGGGTATTCCACAATCATTTTGCCAACCCATCACTGAACTTTTCCTGAAACATACTTAGTGGAAACATTAGTTCAATGAGATATATGTTGTTATTAATTACCAAAACCACTAAGGGAGCAAATGTGCTTTCAATCTCCCCCATTTTGGCAATTCATGACAACATATAGATCAAAGCTTCGACATATGATATAATCAATGAATATAATCATCGCTTTGAGAAGTATGTGATGAGCAAGAGCTCCCTCTAAATGTGGGCATTATTTTAAATTTATGTTTGAATGAAAATACAAAATCGATTAGGTACATGGGGCACTTCTTCCATGTCACATATAACTTGGTGGTGTGCGAGAGTAATAAGAGTTAACAACATAGCACAACACATTAAGCAAAGTGAATGATCATCACATAACCATCAAAAATATAGGAAATAGTAGCAACACACATAACAACGTATGATCAAACACAAACACAAAAATATCTCACATCAAACCAGAAGACCAAATGCTTTGTAAAACCAGCGAATAAAAATAGACGCTCTCTCACTCGAAGGCTAAGATCTATATACAGCTTCTCCCCCTTGGCAATAAGTTACCAAAAGATATGGGTCCATCACCACAACGTTGTCCTCGAGATCTAGCTGAAGTGGCAAGTGGGTTCTATCCAGAGCAAAGATTTGCTTCTCAAGCTTAGAATTGATAAGCATCTGAATATAGGGTGCATAGCAGCATGAGCGCTTCTGATCAGCAGCAACCCTCTTCACCGTCTCTACTATCAAATCCACCACTCAAATCCTAGTGTGACGATCAAGATGGATGAGCATGTTGATGGAATATCCACGAATCATCTTCTCATCTCTAGACTTGGGCATCAAGGTATGCCTCGGGATAGTGTTCATCGTACGGAGGCCTGGCTGGAGAAAGTACATAGAACCAAGCTTGTGATATTGCATGTTGGCAGTTGGAATAGGATTATACATATCCTTCATAGAGTTGTGGTTCTCCTTTGATTCTGAGTAGACATCCAAATCTCCATCCTGAACCTCTGGGACTCCTAAGATGGTAGCCCACTCATCAACAGTAGATTCATATCTTGCTCCTTCAATCATCCAAATAATCCTGCCATCTCCATAAAAATGAGCAGTGGAATAGAACTGCATGATCATCTCATCGTTCCAAGCAGTGAACTCCTTTCCAACAAATTGATCAAGGCCAACGCAATGGAAGTTGTCTTGGACACATGGAAAGTAGTCTTCGTTATCTTTGATGTATTTCCAGTCCACATATCTCATGTCACTGACTGCAGGGCTCTTGTCAGGCAAAAATGTCTCATAGAAGTCGTGTTGTTCCTTGGTATAAAACCTGTAATCTACAGCAGTCTTCCTTCTATGGGCATATGCATCAATAGCTCTCCGTGCCCTCAACCCTGAATCCTTCCTCTTCTTCATATCCTCAGCTATAGGATGGCTGGCATCATGTACAGGAAGGTGGCGTCTAAGCTTCATCAGAACAAACATAGCATCTTCATCATCATCTGCTTCTCTAAAAGTGGACTTCTTGTTCTTCTCAGCAGCAGAGATATCTCTGGTAGTCCTCTTGGACTTCTGTGCAACAGCTTTCTTAGATGCAGCCTTGGTGCTCTTGGAGGGACCAGACTTAGGCATAGCATCAGCCAAAAATTTCTTGGCTTTCTTCTTAGGAGGGGCCTTAGCAGCAGGTTCTTCCTGTTCCTCCTCTTCAGTAGTAGCACCAGCAGCCTCCTCTGGATCCTCACACATAGAGGTAGGCCTGCCCATCACACGGATGATCCTCTTCCTGGCTGACTTCTTTCCTCCTACCTTCTTAGTCAAAGCTTTCTTCGGGGGCTCAATAGTCATGGTAGCCCTAGCACTCTCAGGTGCTCTGAAAGTTTCTGCAGGAGCATAAAATTTGCTAACCACCCTCCTAGATGAGGTGGCCTCATTGGCAGACTTCCTTGCAGCCTTCTCTTGCTTCTTAGCAAGAACATCTTCTAGAAAAAAATCAGAATCTTCTTCTTCAAAATTGAGTCTCTTCCTTGTCCTTGTTGCAGCCTTAGGCAACCCATGAGAACCGGGAGTCCCTGGATCTAAGGAAGAACTGGACTTAGGACTCGTCCATGAACTCATGTCAACATTCTGCTCTGGCAAATTCTGACTATCTGACCCTCACATGTTGACAATACGAATAGAGTATAGAAGAGTAGAATAGGATAAGTCATCACAAAATGCATATGTTTTTGAAAGTTTGAACAAAAGATTTTCCAAGTTTTGCATTCTGTCAAGTGTATTTCGTACAGCCGAGGCAAAAAAATTGGTCACACCGAGACAAACAACCTTCTTTCCACGAACTTGGCACCATTTTCGGTTACACCGAAAATGAGAACTCAGTTCCACCGAGGTGTTCTCAGTGTGGCAAAAAAGAAAATCGGTGACACTGATTTCTTTGCATCGGTTGTACCGAGATACAGTTGGCGGACGGCAAAACCCTAAAAAGCAATCGTTCTCTACTCTACGAGATTTTCTTTTGGATAGAAAGATGTGAAAACGGTGGCTTATAGATAAAATAAATTTCATTGCGCAAGAATTGGACGGGGAGCGCAATAAAAATCGAATATGTGCCCTAGCTTGGCGATGGATCCGCTATGGTGACGACGGCAACGAAGATGCCCATCGACGGTAAGGATTCCCAGCGGCAGAGGCGCTCGGGGAAGGCAAGGCGATGACCAAGGGTCTTCGGGCGGCAGCTAGGGTTGTGGAGGCGCGACATTTTAAAAATCAAATTCAAAGCACCAGGGTCCACTGAATATATGCCCATCGCTGTCGATGACACCGATTTGATATTTTCGGTGTCACCGAGTTTCACAATTATCATCTGACAGGGAAACTCGATGTAACCGAGAATATGAAATCGGTCTTACTGAGAATGGAAAACTAGATCAACCCTAGGCATTCGGCGAGACAGAGAATTGTGGGTTGGTTCCACCGAGATGCACTTGGGAGGTTTTAATGGTCAATCCATGACGATACGGAACTCCGAGTGCTCCTCACACAGAGTGATCGAAAAGTACTTGTTCAAATTTTGTGATGCAGCATGAATAGAATATGAGGTGAGAAAGCATAGATAGTTGAAGAAGTGGTCCTAGGCATTCTTGTCCATCCAATTGTCAAAAGATAAATCAAAAGCCAAATAACAACAATTTGATGTCCTCGAATGAGAAAATAAATGCAGACCAACATGCTCACACAATAAGATGTCACAAGAGATAATGACAAACATGCAC
Organism: Hordeum marinum; assembly: GCA_022496015.1. NCBI lineage: Eukaryota > Viridiplantae > Streptophyta > Magnoliopsida > Poales > Poaceae > Hordeum > Hordeum marinum. The sequence goes on from CM039672.1 coordinate 222,170,826, forward strand.
ATACATACTAGCATCAAACAAGCACTTGGGTGATGACTAAGATATCTATATATGAGTATTTGACTTAGGAGCCAAGTAAGAGTACTTTATCATAGGTCATACTCATCGTTTAAGCACAAGTGGGGTTACCACTTTTACATCAAGCATTCAATGTTGTCACATACTAAGAGATGCTTTGACTCAAGTCTTAGAGTAGATCTCCCCCTTCATGTGGCATCCCCCCAAAACAGGGATAAACTAACCTTGGGTTTTGTCAATGAAGACTTCATGTTGGTGAGGTAGTGGTGGATGCTCAAGGTTGATTAAGATCACCAAGAGTTGGGAGCATCCTTGTTGTTTCCTTACTCTTCTCACCTACATGGGTTAGTCCCAACACACAAGAGACAAATACAAGGATATATATGGACATGGAGTGCAAAGCATGTGTTATGATGTCCATTGATTTGTTGATTACCTTGTCCCTTGCTTACCTTTGAGGGAATGTGTGACTCCTTGAACTATTGCAAAAAGTTGATGTTGATAGCAAATAGTTCTTGCCAATAATGAATGTGAGTGAATTTCATTGGTGGATTCACCCCTCAGGAACTTCTCTAGTTCTCCTTATTGGGGACCCACATCAAGTTGATGGGGATCCTCAATGTTGAAGTAGCACTTGTAGAAGTCGAGCTTGTAGTAGCCTTGGGAGCCCACTTCACCAAAGCTCGGGATTCATCTTCATACGAGTCAATGTCCTCTTAAAGCTTGTTCTTGCCCTTGATCTTGGGGTCTTGGGGTGGAAGGTCATCTTGATCCTTTGTTCCCTTCGGGAGAGTATTTTCATACTTCTCCTTTTGAGGAACAAACTTGGGATTGAGATATTGACCTTCCCATTCAACTCCATTAGCGTTGAAGTAGCCAACACCACGATTCTTCTGGTATCCTCCATGCTTGCGTACAATCTCCTCAAATTGTTTGCACCCTTCAAGACTCTTGTAGATACCTTTCTCTATAATCCCTTTCAAGAGTTCATTTTCTTGCTCAAGTGTAACTTGGTTAAGAGAAGAGTTAGTGGGATCAAGAGAACTACTAGAAGCAATATCATTGGATTTATCATTTTTATTGCTACTAGTTGAAGAACCTTTCTTTCCTTTGTTACTAGCTTCCTTAGACTGAACTTGTGGCATGAATGTAGATAAGATAAGTCGCTTGGCTAGATAAGAGGAAGTCTTCTTTCAAAGATCATCATTGATAGCTTTAAGGAACTCATGCTCTTGCTCTAAATTGAGCTTCTCGAAGCGTAGCTTCTCATGTGTCCTTACAAGCTCTCTATGATCTTCTAGAGTTGACTCGTGAGCTAACTTAAGAGTTTTTAGTTCTTGAGTTAGTCATTATATTTCCAACTTATCATCAACGCACGACTTATCTACACTAGAGTGAGTACTATCAAGTTCATTTTGACTATCATTACTAGATTTGTCAAATAGCAAGTCATCTTCAATTAACAAGTCATCTTCATCACTATTGAAATCAAGATACTTGGGGTGTGATACCTTGGGGCCTTTAGACATGAAGCCACATCCACTCCCCTCATTTGATGAATCAAATATGTCGTAGGAGTCAGTTGTCACTAGTGCAAGTCGGGCAACACCTTCATCTTGACTATAGTCGGAGTTGGAGTGATAGCTTATCTCGGAGTGGTTGTCGGATTCGGAGCCAGAAACCTATTCACCAACATGAGCTTGATGTTTTCTTATTGGGTAGCTCTTGGTGTACTTGTCCTTCTTCTTTGAGTCCTTACTTCTCCTTGAGGGTCTTCATTCATAACAATCATCTCTACTCCTTCTCTCTCTTCGAGGTGACTCGTCTCTTGAGCTTCGTCTTCTTGGTGACTCTTCTTTCCTCTTGTAAGGAGTCGTGCACTCATTTTGAGTAGTGTCCGGGCTTTCCACAATTGTAGTAGTTTCAGTCACGACTTGACGAATGCTTCTCTTCGTATCTTGAGTTGGAGCTTCGATCTTTGCTTCTATTATTGTAGAACTTGTTGAATTTCTTGACCATGAGGCTTATCTATTCATTTGTGACAAGGTTGTCGCTTGAGGTAGCGGGAGAATCACTTGTGGCTTTGTAAGCACTACTAGACTTGTGGTGAAGCTCCTCCTTGTCTTTGAGTGTCATCTCATGAGCAACAATTCTACCAATCACTTCCGTTGGCTTGAGATCTTTGTACTTGGGAATCATTTGGATCAATGTGCAAACGGTTTCATAACAATCATCCAAAGCTCGAAGTTTCTTCTTGATGATGAATTTGTCAGTCATTTCTTCGCTTCCTAAGCCAGCAATCTCATTTGTGATGAGAGCTAGCCTAGAGTACATCTTAGCAACAACTTCACCATCCTTCATCTTGAACTTGTCAAGTTGACTTTGAAGAACATCCAACTTGGATTCTCTCATAGATTCTATACCTTCATGCATATCAATCAAAGTATCCCAAATAACTTTTGCATTCTCAAGACGGCTAATTTTTTTGAACTCTTCGGGGCATAGGCACTTAAAAAGAATGTCACATGCTTGAGCATTGAGTTGCAACATCTTCAATTCATCCGCAGTCGCTTTGCGATCAGGTTCCATTCCTTCCGCAAAGAATTCACCTTGCATACCAACACGAACAACAACCCAAACGGCGGGGTTATGACCAAGCAAATTCATTTTCATTTTGTGCTTCCAACTAGCAAAATTAGTGCCATGAAAGTACGGACCTCTATGGTGATAATTTCCCTCACAAGATGCCATACTCTCCTAGGTTGTGAGACCAATGCAATGGAGACCAAAGCTCTGATACCACTTGTAGGATCGAAAGTAGTACTAGAGGGGGTGATTAGACTACTTGACCAAATAAAAATCTACTTTTTTCCAATTTTAATTCTTGGCAGATTTAGCATTCATAGTATGTCAAGTACACCCTAATCATGCATGTCTAAAAGTATAACAGCAAAAATTAAAGACAAGCATGTAAATAAAGAGAGGGTAGGAAGATCAAATGCAATTGGTGAAACGATGATTTTTTTTCCGTGGTTCCGATAGGTGGTGCTATCATACATCCACGTTTATGCAGTCTTCAACCCACGGAGGGTAACGGTCGCGAGAGTCCACGGAGGGTTCCACGAAGAAGCAACCTTGACTATACCATGATGGCCTACGTCCACGGAGGACTAGCCTAACTCAGGGTAGATCTCCTTGCCCATACAAACTTTTTGGTTCACTCCACAACACAAAGTAGGAGGCTCCCAAGTGACACCTAACCAATCTAGGAGGCACCACCCTCCAAAAGGTAAAATGCTCGGTAGTGTCGATGAACTCCTTGCTCTTGTGCTTCAAGATGATAGACTCCTCAACAACAATCACTCTCTCGTAGATTTGGCTTTGTAGAAGAGATTGATTGGGTGGAAAGCAAGTTGGGGAGGCTAGAGATCAAGATTCATATGGTAGGAATGGAATGGCATGATCTCAACACATGAGTAGGTGGCCCTCTCTCAGAAAATCTGTAGGTATGAGTGGGGAATAGTTCTAAGTGCTTCTCTTGAGAGTGAGTGGTGGTGGAGGGGTATATATAGGCATCTCAAAAAATCCAACCGTTACACACAAAATGACCAACTCGATGACACTGATGTGTTAATCTCGGTTGCACCGAAGTGACCAAAAGGTGACAACTTTTGAATCTCAGTGAGACCGATATAGGAAACTCGGTTGCACCGATAAGGTGACCAACGGTCAGATTGCCCAATCTCGGTGACGCCAATTCACAAAACTCAGAGGAACCAATTTTGTAAACTTGCATAACAGAAAGTTGGCAACCCAAACTCAATTGCACCGAAGCAGAATTGGTTGCACCGAAGTGGCTAGGGTTTGGTTGAGTCTGTCTAGGTTCTGGAATCGGTGGCACCGAGTGAAATGTGTTCCTTGCACCGATTTTGAGTATTTAGCTTTGGACAGACATTTTTGGAAGATCTTGTGGGTGTATGTGGTGACTATCACTTGTGCATGTATGAGCATTTTGTTCACCAACAAAACCTTACCCCCCTTTTAATAGTATTGGCTTTCCTATGGATTCAAAGTGATTTCTCACAAATGTAAAATGTAGAGTCCTTTGCTTGAAGCTTTGCCAATCTATTCCCTTGCATCTTGGGGTATTCCACAATACTTTTGCCAACCCATCATTGAACTTTTCCTGAAACATACTTAGTGGAAGCATTAGTTCAATGACATATATGTTGTTATTAATTACCAAAACCACCAAGGGAGCAAATGTGCTTCCAAATGGAAAATAATGTAAATGCAATATATGAGTTTGTGATGGGTACTTGGTAGGCTTGATGTCAATCCTCCCCAACAACGGCGCCAGAAATCCTTCTTGCTACCTCTTGAGCTTGCGTTGGTTTTCCCTTGAAGAGGAAAGGGTGATGCAGGGAAGTAGATAAGTATTTCCCTCATTTGTTGAGAACCAAGGTATCAATCCAGGAGGAGGCACAAGCAAGTCATCAATGGATGCACCTACACAAACAATCAAACTCTTGCAACCAATGCTATAAAGGGGTTGGCGATCCCTTCAGGGTTACTTGCAAGGGTTTGATATGATAGAGATAGATGTAAAAGATTGCAGAAAGTAAAAAAGGTAAATAATTGCAGCAATGTATTTTTAGTATTTTTGTTATATATATATATGAAAATATAATATGGAAAATAGACCCAGGGGTCATAGTTTCACTAGAGGCTTCTCTCTTGAAGGAAAATAACACGGTGGGTGAACAAATTACTGTCGAGCAATTGATAGAAAAGCGCATAGTTATGACGATATCCAAGGCGATGATTATGCATATAAGAATTTAGATAAGAACCAAATAATATTCAGAGATAAGTTGATCATAAACCCACAATTCATCGGATCTTGACAAACACACCGCAAAATAGTATTACATCGGATAGATCCTCATGAAGATCATGGAGAACATGCTATTGAAGCACAAAGAGAGAGAAGAAGCCATCTAGCTACTAGCTATGGACCCGTAGGTTTGTGGTGGACTACTCACACATCATCGGAGGAGCAATGGAGTTGATGTAGATGCCCTCCGTGATCGAATCCCCCTCCGGCAGATTACCGGAAAAGGCTCCAAGATTGGATCTCGCCGGAACAGAGGCTTCTAGCAGCGGAAAAGTATTTGTGTGGCTATTTTTGGTATTGGGGGAATATTTGGGAATTTATAGACCGAAGATTAGGGTTAGGAGATCTGCTAGGGGGCCACAAGCCATGGGGCGCCCCTGGCCACGCCAGGGTGGCTTGTGACCTCCTGGCAGGTCACCTGGCCCCCTCTCCAAGTATGGTAGATGTCTTCTAGTCCAAGAAAAATCATCGCGAAGATTTTATTCCGTTTGGACTCTGTTTAATATTCCTTATCTAAAATACTCAAAAACAAGGAAAAAACAGAAACTGGCACTAGTCTCTAGGTTAATAGGTTAGTCCCAAAAATAATTTAAAATAGCATATTAATGCATATAAAACATCCAAAACAGATAATATAATAGCATGGAACAATCAAAAATTATAGATATGTTAGAGACATATCAATAAGTAGATAGTTAAACTTACTGACGTCTACAACTATTACTCCATCCCAAGACCGACATTTGTCATGCATCTTAATGTAGACAAAAAGAAACCTAGAAATAAGATTAATCCCCATCATTTTATCCTTAGTAGCAAAAATAGAGTACATGCCTTCATCCTTTTTTTCACTGGAAAATATCACTACAAGATTGAACCAACTACTATGCACCACTCCATCTGAAGAAATAATCTTCTATCTTAGTGAGGGAAGACTCATAAATTGTAAAGCATCGATAGCTATGAATTACGCGGCATCAAAACTTCAAGAGATTCAAATAAATTTAGTGAGAAATCTAATCATAAATCCACAATTAATCGGATCCCAACAAATACTCCACAAGAATTGTGTCGGATTGATCTCAGAGGAGATGATTGTATTGAGGATCAAACATAGAGAGAGGAGTGAGAGAGATCTAGCCACTACTATGGATCTGTATGTCCTAATGGAACTACTCACACATCGTCATGGAGGTAGAAAGGATGATGAAGAGGCCTCGCGTGGTGGCTTCCCCATCCGGCAGAGCACTGGAACATGTATCTAGATAGATGGGATCGCTTCGGAACAAAGGCTTGTGGTGGCAATAATATTCTTCTAGGTTCGCTTATGAGGGTTAAGGGATATTGGGTTATTTATAGGCTAAGAACTAGGGCAAACAGAGTATTAAGGGCCCCACAAGCCTTCATGACAAGGCAAGGGGGTAGGTCGCGCCCCTGAGTTTGTGGGTCCATGGATCATCTTCTCGTACTCCCTCGAAACTTCTAGGGTCTCATATTTTCCATAAAGAATCACCGTAAAATTTCATCGTGTTTGGACCTTCCTAGATATGTTTTTTCTAAGAAACTAAAACATGCAAAAAAATAGGAACCAGTACGGGGCACTAAATTAATATGTTAATCCAATAAAATAAGATAAAATGATATAAAAAGCATACAAAAGTGGTAATATTATAGAATTTAACAATAAAAAAGTATAGATACGTTGGAGACGTAACACTCAATTTACAAGCCTAGGTCTTTGCACTTTTGAAGGAAAATAGAATGATGGTGGAAATTTATAAGAAAACACAAGTTGAGAAAGTCTCACGTCAATGCGATTGATCATTAGGCAATGGAGAGGCCTTACAATCCATGTAAACATGCGGAGTAGGGATTGCCATGCAATGTGTGCACTAGAGCTAGACATGTATGAAAGCTCTCCTAATGCAACTAAGTCGGGTGTCCATCCAACTTACGTGCCCATGAAGACCTCGATCATTTGAGGAAGCTCGTCATCAGAACATACAAGCCAAGTTCTACAATGTAGAAATACCCACTAGTATGACAATGATATCTGTGAAAACTCTCTATATGAAAACATGGTGCTAGTCTGAATCACGAGTGTGTATAAAGGATACTAGTGTGCCCCCTCTCTATTTTTATGTTTTTTTGGTGGCCTCCTTTTGGCCTCTTTTTTCTTGGGCTCTTTGGCCTCTTTTTTTATCCTAACACGTAGGGGAACACTCTTATGAAAATCACACTTTTATTTATTCGTAACTCATAATGTAAATGATGACTACATATCACTGCCTATGGCAGTGTACCAAGATGTGCAATGATGTACCATTACATGTAAACAATTATGAACGGTGGCCTTGCCATAAATATCATGCCAGCTCTATGAGAACATGCAAAGCAAAATGACAATCAAACTCAAGTCATGTAATGAATACTTACAATGGAAGTTGGATGGCAATATATCTCGGAATGACTACGGAAATGCCATGATATGTAGGTATGGTGGTTGTCTTGAGCAGGCTATATGATTTCTTATGTGTAGGAGAGCGAATCATCCCACATGGTTTGGATGCACCGACAAAGTATGTGCCATGTCTCAAGGTGAGCGTGCGCAGTGCATGATACGGAAGAGGCTAAAAAAATATGGATAGATGGAAGTGCATAAAAATACCTCAACTCATAAATCAGATCATCTCTATCGGGGGACGACACCTATGGGATCACGAAGGCCCTTTTCGGTTTGGGAGGGAGGTGGCATGCGCAAAGAGCATATCAAACTAGCAGCGCGAGGGATTTTAACGCAGGTTCGGGCCGCTGAGAAGTGTAAAACCCTACTCCTGCTTTTGTGTATTATGGGTGTTTTGGGTTCCAGTTACAAGAGCGCTGTGTGGTGAACAGTACATGGTCCCTACATGTGTGATCCGAAAGGTTGAAAAAAGATCCCCCACTGTAACGCCTTGGGCCTCCTTTTATATGACCAAGGGGATCCCAACAGTGGCGTACAGTACATACATGAGGTGTACAGTGCTACAGTGTTATCGTACCTAACACTGACGGTGTAGGACAAATGCATTTAATGCTCCGTCAGGCGCCCTGACCATCCATGGGACGGGACAGGAGCCCGTCCCATCGGCACCGCTTAGCCTCCTCCATCGCTGGTGCCTCGACACGTACCCAGGTGGGATGACATCAGGTCTCTGCGCTGGCAGGATGGCGAGGTCTTGTCAGGTGCGCGTCTTGCCAGGGCTCTGTAGGCCATCCTGGCAAGATCTTGCTGGGGTCCAAGCCCTTGGTCTCTGGTCTTGATTGTTGGCTTGAATGTTCACTTGACATCTTTGCGCTTGCATCCAGCAGTCCCCTGGAGGGCCTTGCCGCCGGTGTGGCTACTACTACCCATGCACAAGTAAGGGCTACTAAAAATACCCAATCTTTAGTACACTGACAGGAGCCCCGGGCACGGGCCACACACTGGCGCAAAGCGTTGTTGGGCAAGGCCCAAACAGTGCACGGCCACGTGTGGCAGGAGTCTGTGGTTGTAATCATTCCGCTTATAACGCCTTCCCATGACGCACGCTAGGTGCGCGACGTGGGATATGTGCGCGGAGCGGCCGTAACTGCGGCATGCTCAAAGGCATTTCATGCTGATTAGTAAAGAGGCAGCCCCACGTCTTCCCCACAAGAAGGAATCCACAGAGGCAGTTGCTCATTTACTTCCTGTCCTTTCCAATCTGGGAACCTCCGTCGTCTCCTTCCTCGAGCCCGAACCTGAGCCTCTGCCGCTAACCCACCACCTCCATGCCCTCCCCGTTCTTAGCCTCTGCTCCATAGCCGCCATGCCACCCAAGATGAGCAAGGGCAAGGGAATGAAATCTGCCGTCACGGAGAAAGATCTGGCGAAGATGCGGAAGGAGCGTGTCATCTTCCCTCCGGTGCTCGATGTGAGTGCCTTGAAGGAGAGATATGAGAGCATGTGGGCGAGGGACACGAAGGCTCATCATGCTACTCATGTGAGTCTAGGTTCTTCCAAGGGTGGCCCAGACAAATTCCCCTTGTCCGTCGATTATTTTTACTGCGGGCTTTGCCCCCCATTTTTTGATTTCTTCAACGACATCATGTACATGTACGGCTTCCATCTCTTGGATTTCACACCGAACGTTGTAACATGTATGTTAGTCTTTGCCCATCTCTGTGAGAACTTCACTGGGGTAGTCCCCAACACGGCCGTCTTCTGCCACTTCTTCATCCCCCGCATCCAAGGGGGAGAGGCCCTTTCTGTTCTATCGCCTAGATTCCAAGGGCATGGAACAAGGAAATATACCCAGCCGAGGCCTTCCATGATAACTAGGACGAAAGGCGGGCCAGGTGGTCCTGGATTCGGGAGGAAGATCCTCAACCCTTCTGTTTGCCCCGGCAAATGAAGATGGCGCACAATGCTGGCTAGAGTGACTTCGACCTTCATGACGAGAAGCTCACAGTTTTAGTCACCAGGATTCAACGCCTCAAGGTCGCTGGGCTCACAATAGAGATGATTGGGGCTGACTCTCTTCGTCGGCGTATCGCCCCTTTGCGGAACAAAGGGAGACCAGCCTAGGACTTTCGGAACGCGGCAGACATCATGAGGTTGTGCCCTGGCCTGAACAATAACTTGACGGTCATACAACACACAGTTCTCTGTCAAAAGTTGTTCAGGTCCGACGCGAAACACAAGTTGTCGGCTGGTGTAGTCCCCCTGTGCAACAACTCTGCCCTGGCTTCAATTCTTGCCATGATGCCGGTATGCAATGCTCACGGCCTCGATGGAACCTGGGAAGAGTCGTCCGCAGAACGGGCGCAAGAGTTCTTCGACAGCTTGTCGGAGAAGGACATTCGAGAAGAAACGAACCTCATCTGTCTCACCACTGAAGAACAAATGGCGTACATCGCCAGCAGGATGGAAGAGGCGAACCTTGCCGCGGAGGCCGGCAACGTTGGCTTCACGAAAGGGGAAGCCAGTGAGGGAGAAGTGGTATCAGAGGAGCAGCTTGACGGGCAGGGCAAGGTTGTCGGAGAATAGAGCGGCTCTGCTGCCAGGGATCCATCCGCCGAGGACACAATAAAGGAGCAGCTGCATGAGGAGCCCCCAACTCTCGACAGGAAGAAGAGGCGTGTTCTTCAGAAAGCCTCTTCTGGTGCCTCCGTTGTCCAACCTTCCTCGAGTGGTGCAGCCCCCGACGAGGTGGCGGCTGATAACCCACAAGTATAGGGGATCAATTGTAGCCTTTCTCGATAAGTAAGAGTGTCGAACACAACGAGGAGCTAAAGTTAGAACAAATATTCCCTCAAGTTCTATCGACCACCGATACAACTCTACGCACGCTTAACATTCACTTTACCTAGAACAAGTATGCAACTAGAAGTACTTTGTAGGTGTGATAGGATAGGTTTGCAAGATAATAAAGAGCACAAAAATAAAAACTAGGGGCTGATAATATAAATAAACAACTAAGTTAGTTTAACGAGTGTGGAAAAGTGGTGGTAGGAGTTGCGGAATTGTCCCTAGGCAATTGATAACTAGACCGGTAATCATTATTGCAATTCTATATGAGGGACAGGCATAAGCTAATATACTTTATCTACTTGGATCATATGCACTTATGATTGGAACTCTAGCAAGCATCCGCAACTACTAAAGATCATTAAGGTAAAACCCAACCATAGCATTATAAGGTATCAAGTCCTGTTTATTCCCATATGCAAACAACCTACTTACTCAGGTCTGTGTTTCTATCACTCACGCCACCCACCATAAGCGAATCATAAGCATATTGCAACACCCTATAGCGAGGATCCCTCATGCTTGCGCGACATGGAGAGCACCATAGGACATCACCAACAATAAAACATGCAACTCAAACCAATCATGATCATCGATCAACCAATAGGACAACAAAAATCTACTCAAACATCATAAGATGGCAACACATCATTGGATAATAATATGAATCATAAAGCATCATGCTCAAATAGAGGGTACAGCGGGTTGCGGGTGAGTGGACCGCTGTAGATAGATGGGCGAAGGTGATGGAGGTGTTGATGAAGATGACAGAGTTGTTGGAGTAGATCGCCGTCACGATGATGGCCCCGGCGGCATTCCGGTGCCACCGGGAGAGAGGGGGAGAGAGCCCCCTCCTTCTTCTTCTTCTTCTTCTTACTTGACCTCCTCACTAGATGGGAGGAGGGTTTCCCCTTTGGTCCTTGGCTTCCATGGCGGCAGAGGGGCGAGAGCCCCTCCGAGAATGGATCTCTCTCTCTGTTTCCTTTTGTTTCTGCGCTCCCAGATTCTGGCCTTTCACCATTTCTTAAATATCCGGAGATCCGTAACTCTGATCGGGCTGAAATTTTGAGGGGATTTTCCTTACAAACATATCTTTTGTGCAGCCGAAGGACAGCTCCAACCGACCTAAGGGGTAGCCACAAGCCCTAAGGGCACGCCCTACCCCCCAGGGCATGCCTGGCAGGCTTGTGGGCCCCTCGGGCACCGCCTTCTATTGATTCCACTTCCCAAAATTCACATATATTCCAACAAAAATCTCCGTAAGTTTTTATCCCATTTGGACTTTCTTTGATAAAAAAACATGCAACAAACAGGAATTGGCACTCGGCACTGGATCAACATGTTAGTCCCAAAAATAGTATAAAAAGTTGCCAAAAGTATATGAAAGTTGTAGAATATTTGCATGAAACAATCAAAAATTATAGATATGACGGAGACGGATCAGCGGCCGACAAGGCTGCGCAGCGGCAAGAAGCCCAACAGCAACCCTCTGCTTCTGCTGCTGCCAAGCGACCCAGGGCCACTCCTTCCCCTCCTCACACGGACATCATGGCGGAGGTTGACTTCGACCTCTCCGCCTTCAGCTCGGAGGAAGAAGAGTAAGGATCCCGTCGCACCTTTTATCCTCTGAATTTCCATCTTTGCTTAACTTGCCTGTCTCACTTTGGCCTGTCCCCCAGAGATACCGAAACGCTGGCGCAAAGGATGGCGAAGAGGACGAAGACTTAACGGGTGATGTGCCGCCAACAAGCACCACAAGTGCGGTGGAGTTGATCGACACCAGCCCGAAGCCCAGCTCACAGCGCAGTCCTCAATACAGCCCCTAGTGTGAGCCCCATACCCATTTCCCATTGGCGAGCATTGGAACCATTATCTTCACTGCTGACATCACTGGGCTTGTAGAAGGAAGGCGGCGATAAGGAGTGCCATCGGAGGCCACCCCTGATGCGCTGCCACTGTCGAAGTCTCCACCTAGAGATGGATCTCCGGTGAGGGCTCCTACAGACGAGAACGTTCTTGCTGAGGAGAGGCCAGCATTCCCACGCCGGCTATCGATGTTGCCGGGGAAGGAGAAACTTCTTCTCAGCAGCTCAGCATAGGTGAACCTCTCGCTGCAGAGTATTTGTTGTTCTGTATTTATATATATATATATATCTTCTTGATCTTCAACCTTGGTCTCATATTGTTTCCCCAACCTTGGCTTTTAGATCTCCCCTTGACGGAACAAATGGACGTCGACTCCGTCATCGAGGAGACCGCTAGAGACCCTGCCGCTGAGGCCACCAGGGTTGCTTCTGACGAAGCCGCCAAGGCCGTGCAGGAAGACACCGCCGAGGAGTCTACTGAGGAGGCCGACAAGGAGTCCAGTGACCATACTGACAACGTTCCTGTCGCAGGAGCGCTAGGCACTGCACCGTCCATGGAGCCCTCATTTGCTGCTGAGGTGGCTGTTGAGGATCAACCATCCACATCTGAAGCCCCCTTTCCAGGCAGATACCTCAAGGCTGGTGAGAATCTGTTCATCAACATGCCAAGAACGGCTAACACCCGGGTGCCAACTGAAGGAGAGATCTTCGACGGGGAAGTCACCACCGTTGTCGGACCCAAAGTATCAGCGAACTATGCGTCAGTGACCAACCCAAGGAAGAACAGCTCCTCCAAGCCATGAGCAATAACTTCCAAAAGCTCCAAGCACTTTACCACTCCCTAAAGGAGAAGTTGGACTCCAGAGCAGCAGTTATCAGAGCAGCGGAGGCGGATTTCCAGAGGCGTGTCAAGGAAACGTAGGCCAGGTTTGCCGAAGCTTTCCAAGAGTTGAAAACCGGATGGGAGAAGCTGGGCGAACATTGGAATGAACTCCTCTTGAAGCAGTGTGACATCAAGAGGGCGTAAGAAGAGGCCCCACAACAGGCTATTGTGGAGGATGCTCGCTTGACGGAACACCGCATCAGGCCTGATGCTCAGGAGGAGGATCTTGCTGCTCATGAGAGGGCGCTTGCCGACAAGCTTTGCCTCAAAGATGAAGAAATTGAAAAGCTTGTCATGCAGTGGACCCAGGAGCTGGAGTAGTCGCATGAGGTAGCCCTTGAGGCTTTGGTCGCAGACCACACCAGCAAGCTAAAGGAAGTCGTCGATGCTGCCGATGCCGCAGAGGCCGCTAAGAACGAGCTTGCTGACAAGGTGTAGGGGCTAGAGGCGGATCTCGAGGAACACGGCAGGGAGATCTCGATGCTCAAGGCCGACAAAGAGAAATCTCTCTTTAGCCTGGTAGAGATACATGTCGCCACATCCGAAAAGACCAAGCAAATCGCCTCCACCAATGAATCCATTGCCGATCTAGAGCTGAAGTTGGCCATGCTGAATGAGTCTCTCAAGAGCAGCACGGCTCGTGAGAAGGCCCTGGCCAAAGATCTCCGGAGTGAGAAGGATTTTCTCAAGAGCGTCGTCGCCACTCATAATGACTATGTGAAAGGCGTGCAGATCTAGACTGAGTGCCTTGTGGACGTGGCGGAAAGGCTCGACGCATAGTTGTCCACCATGGGCCTGTGGAGTTTCATCCTTTCTTCCGATGACAAGGTGTCTCCGAGCGTCAGGCTGACCATGTTCTTCGATGGCGTAGTTGATGCCCTGGAGAAGCTTCATTCTGATTGGGCGGCTCATCTGGCCAATGAATACCGCAAGCTCTGTCGGGCCATCCTCCTCAAGGTGCTCGTCAAAGTGGCACACAAGAACCCCAACATCAGCTTCACCAACGTCCTCGACCACCTGTCGAATGATATGGACGTCAAGGCACTCGAGGAACTTGTCACGCCCATCGTCGACAAGGTGAACCAAGTCAAGCAGGTCAAAGGCCAGCGCAGGGACTAGTCACTCCACTTTTTCTTGTAAAAGACAATTTTATCTTAAGTTAGTATCATGGCGACTTTTAATGTAAGATAACTGGCTGTGTTTTGAACGAATGCACGTTATTCCCCTTGTCAGATTCCTCTCTATATGGTACGCTCCCTACACTTTTTCAGAAAACTTGTCGGCATACACAGTCCTGCCGCGAGCGCTTTGAGGAGTTGTTCCTTAGTAGCATGCTGGCAGTGCCACTGCCGGCAAGATACCTTGACATTTTTAGTGCAGCCACTTAAGTTGTTCAGCAGACTCGAAACACAGTAAGGGCGCGACCAATCATGACAAGTTACCTTGACGTTTTCAGTGCAGCCACTTAAGCTGTTGAGCGGACTCGAAACAGAGCAAGGGCACGACCAATCACGGCAAGGTTCCTTCACGTGTTGGTTTCCCATATAAAAGTCAAAATTGTCCAAGGAAAGCAACTTCACAGTAAAAAAAATACTTAGAGTTTTGCAACTTATCTTTTTGTTGCGCTATTTGTTCCTGCAAGATGCCAATTCTGAACATTGTCTGTTGGTGTCCACCCCATCTCATCCCCCGGCAAACTTGCACGTGAGAGAACCTTCTATCCTTTGAAAAAGAAAGAAGAGAAAATAGAGATATGAAACCTTGGCGGTTCGTCAGTACTTGCTGGGAATAAGCGTAATGCAACATCTCAGATAACACATGCATATAAGTAAACATGGAAATCGACAAGAGTTGTAGAACGCTCGATCTTATTTAACTATGCATAGGGTCTGTGCCTGGCTTTGTACAGAGGATCACATGCCTTGCCGGCAAGACTTGTACAAAAGAGGTTGCCGGGGGACCCGACAACCGCGCGTTATGGATAGAACTTACGAAGATGTTCGATATTCTAGGAGTTTCTCACCGGACCGCCATCCTCGGTCTCCAGGCGGACTGCGCCAGGCCTGGTGACTCGCACTACCTGATAAGGGCCTTCCCACTTTGGCGTCAACTTGTTGGAATTCTTGGCCGACTGAACACGCTGAAGAACAAGGTCGCCTTCCTCAAGACTTCGGGCATGAACCTTGCGGCTATGGTAGCGGTGCAAAGCTTGCTGGTAGCATGCATCTCTCACAGCAGCCTGAAGAAGGTCGTCCTCAAGGAGCATCGTGTCATCTTGCTGCAACTGCTCTTTCTCAAGCTCATCGTAAGCGAGCACTCGAGGCGGCCCATATATGAGTTCCATGGGGAGAATCCCCGTACACCAGGGAGAAAGGTGTCTGACCGGTGGCTCGATTTGGTGTCGTTTTGATTGACCAAAGAATCGTCAACAGTTCATCAATCCAGCTTCTTCCGCACTTGCACAACTTGTCGAAAGTTCTTATCTTAAGCCCTTGCAACACTTCAGCATTTTCCCTTTCCTCTTGGTCATTGATCCTCAGGTGAGCGACAGAAGCAAAACAGATCTTGCTGCCAAAGGTCTTGGACATACTGCATGAAGGTATGGCTTGTGAACTGTGTGTCGTTGTCAGTGATGATCCTGTTCAGAACACCAAAATGGCAAACTAGCCCTTTGAAGAACTTGATGGCCGACTGTGTTGTCACCTTTCTCACCGCTTCCACTTCCGACCACTTTGTGAACTTGTCGATTGCTACATACAAGTACTCAAAGCCCCCGGTGGCACAGGGAAAAGGGCCCAAGATGTCAAGCCCCCAAATCGAAAATGGCCAGGAGAGAGTGATTTTTTTGAAGAGCTTGAGCTGGTTGATGTAGTTTCTTTGAATGGAATTGGCACACTTCACACTTGGTTACTAGCGTAGTTGCATCCTAGAGGGCAGTGGGCCAAAAGAAACCTGGCCAGAATGCCTTGCCTGCAAGCGCTCTTGATCCTATGTGGGAGACACATATGCCTCCATGAATCTCCGTCAACAGCTCCAATCCATCCTCCCGAGGAATGCACTTCAATTTCACACCATTCGGTCTCCTTCTGTATAGGACATTGTCCACAAACTGGTACATACTAGATTGACGGGCTACTTTCTCTGCTTCTTCCTATTCCTCGGGGAGTTCTCCTATTTGAAGGAACTGAACAATGTGTTGTGTGCATGCTGGAGCTTGGGGATCGACAACAAGGACTAAAGGCATTTCTTCTACTGCGGGAGCGCTTGTCTCTATGGCAAGGACTCGAGGTCCTACCGGAGCCTGTTGCTCCCTGGCAAGCTTGGCATCGTTCCCAGCAACTTCCTTGTCGGCAGCCTCTGGGGGTTCTGTGGGAAAATACTGGCCGGAACTCAACTTCCTTCTCTTGTTTTGCTTTGTTGATGGTGTTACGGCTGGCTGAGTCAACTGGAGCATGAAAGTCCCTGGTTCCATAGGTAACTTGAGGGCAGCGCGCTTCGACAGCTCGTCGGCGATGTTGTTCTCCGCATTAGGAACATGCTCTGTTTGCAGGCCATCAAAGCGCTCCTCCAACTTCCTCACTTCATCTACGTAGGCTTCCATCAACTGGCTGTGGTAGTCTTTGTTGACCTGCTTGACAGCAAGCTATGAATAACCCCTGACGATGAGCTTCTTGATTCCAAGGTCTGCGGCAATCCTGAGACCGGCAAGCAGCCCTTCATATTCTGTTGTGTTGTTCATCGACTTCTCCCGGGGAAAGTTCATTTGAACCACATATTTGAGGTGCTCTCCGGTGGGTGCGACAAGCAGCATGCCAGCACCGGCCCCTTGTAGGGAGAAAGCTCTGTCAAAATACATGGTCCATTCTTGATTAGTTTCCTTGCCAAGGAGAGATGTTTCTTGGATCTCTTCGTCTGGCGTTGGAGTCCATTCTACAATGAATTCTGCGAGGGCTTTGCTCTGAATAGTTGAAGTGCTTTCAAATCCGAGATCAAAGCTTGACAATTCCAAAGCCCACTCTACAATCCTCTCGGTCGCATCTGGATTCCGCAAAATTGATTGCAACAGGAAGCAAGTGACGACGGTGATCTCATGTGCTTGGAAGTAATGGCACGGCTTCCTCAAGTCCATAAGGAGGCCGAAGAGCAACTTATGCATGCCAGAATATCTCGACCTAGCTCCCTGCAAAAGGGAGCTGACAAAATAAACAGGGTGCTGCACCATCTTCTTTTGTGTCACTTCACTTATCTGCATAGATCCTGCCTTGCCGGCACCAGACTCTATCAAGGAAGATCCTCGCTCGTCGCTTGGCGGTCTTGCCTCTGACGCGGCTTCTTCGTCGACTGCTCTCTGCGCCACTAGCATAGTACTAACCACTTGATTCATTGCCGCTAGGTACAGCAACAACGACTCTTGTGGTTTAGGTGCGACCAGTGTTGGCAGAGAGGAGAGGTACCACTTCAAATCCTGCAGCGCTGCCTCCACTTCAAGAGTCCATTTCATTGGACCTGCCTTTTTCAAAATTTTGAAAAATGGCAGGGCATGCTCAGCAAATTTTCATATGAACCTGCTTAGAGCCACAACATAGCCGGCAAGACGATGCACATTCTTGACGCATCTTGGTGCTTCAATCTGCTCAGTTGCCTTGATCTTGTCGGGGTTCGCTTCGATCCCACACTGAGACACAAAGAATCCGAGAAACTTGCTGGACGGAACGCCAAACACACACTTCTCAGGATTGAGCTTCAAATTGATCTTGCGCGGATTTGTAAATGTCTCTTCTAAATCTTGTATGAGTGTTGCCTTGTCCTTGGTTTTAACCACTATGCCATCCATATAAGCTTCCATATTCTTATGTAGGTGAGGTTCAAAACAAATCTAGACTACTATTGCAAATGTTGAACCAGCACTTTTCAACCCGAAAGGCATATGGACGAAGCAATATGTACCACATGGGGTGATAAACGTGGTCTTCTCTTCGTCTTCCTTTGACATGAAGATCTGATGATACCCTGAATAAGCGTCAAGAAATGACACCAAATCGCAGCTTGCAGTGGAGTCCACAATCTGGTCAATGTGCGTCAAGGGGAAAGGATCTTTTGGATAGGCTTTATTGAGATTCGTATAGTCAATACACAGCCTCCATTTTCCATTCGCCTTGCGCACTACAACTGGATTGGCCAACCATGTTGGATGGAGCACTCCTCTGACCAAACCTGCCGCTTCCAATTTCCTGATTTCCTCGGCAATAAATTCTTGCCGCTCCAAAGCTCGCTTCCTAACTTTCTGCTTGATAGGCCATGCATGAGGACAGACGGCAAGATGGTGCTCAATTACCTCCCTGGGAACACTAGGGACATCAGACAGTTTCCATGCAAACACATCGACATTCGCTCATAGGAAGGCAACGAGCACGCTTTCCTATTTGTCATCGAGGGCGGAACTTATGGTGAAAGTTCCTCCCATACCATCCTCCTTGATGGTCACCTTTTTGGTTTCGGGTGGAGCTTCCTTGGATTTCTTGTTCTTGCTGATGGAGCTCTCTGGCACATCGTCAATGGGAGCACAACAGTCCGAAGAGGTGCACTTGCCGGAGTGTGTAGAAGAGGCCTTGTTGGTCTTCTTCCCCCCAGGAGCTTCAACTATAGGAGCAAGTGCCTTGGCGTCAGGTGCTGCAACTGCCTCTCGGTAGAATTGGTCGGCGCAGATAAGTGCACCTTTCTTGTCAGAGCTGGTCGTGATGACGCTCATTGGCCCAGGCATCTTCAGTACATTGTAAGCGTACTGTGATGCCGCCATGAACTTGGCCAACGCTGGACGGCCAAGGATACCATTATATGGCAATGGAATCTTGGCGACGTCGAAAACAATCTTCTCTGTTCTGAAGTTCATGTCACTACCAAATGTTACCGGTAGCGTGATTTTGCCCTTCGGTTGACTCCTCCCTAGATTGATCCCTTGAAACGTGCCTGTCTGCTCGAGATCTTCATCAGGAATTTGCATCCTTTTGATGACATTAGGTGAGATCAAGTTCAGACCGGCCCCACCATCAACTAACATTTTCATCACCTTGAGGTTGTGAATTGTTGATTAAACCAAAAATGGCAGGCACCCGACCGCGGTTGTGCGATTAGGGTGATCCTCGGTGTCGAAAATGATAGGCGTGTTGGACCATTTCAGTGGGTTTTGGGCACCGACAGATGGCTCTGTCGCATTAATTTTGTGCACCCATTGTTTAAGTTGGCGGTGAGAAGAATGCAACGAGGCACCCCCGTCGATGCACATCATCTTTCTAGCCTTCTGGAACTCATGCTCGCTGGACTCAACGTCCTCTTCATCGCCATCGTCATTCCTCTCTTCCTTTTTGCGGCCCCGAGTGGGCCTCTCTTTTTGTTGCTTGGCCTTGCCGCGATGACCTCCTCGGCCACTGTGTTTCTTGCCGGACTCCTCTGCACCATCTTGGGCCTTCTCCTTATCTCGCCTTATGTACTCAGCTTTCTGCTTCTCGACAAGCTCCTCAACTTGTCGGCAGTTTTGGAGATCGTGGCCCTTGGTGCGATGGATCTTGCAATATTGCTTGTCGGAGCCCTCTGACTTGTCGACAACTGCCAAGGCCTGACAAGAGATGCACCCGGCAACCTCCCTGTCGGGGCCGTCAACCTTAGTCTTCTTGGCGGCGTTGAGGTTGTCGGATTCCTCGACGGCAAACACAGCCTTGCCCTTGCGCTTCTTATTCCGCCATCGGCCTTTCTTTGCTAGGGCATCGTTGTCTTCGTCTTCCGAGTCGATGTCAGCGCTAGCCACTTCGTAGGGTAGTCTCCTCCCTTCTTCTGCTCGAGCACATCTATCAGCCAGAGCGTAGAGTTTGGCAACATCCCTGACCTTGTTCGTCGCCAGCTCTTCGTGCATCCTGTGGTTGCACACATTCTGGTGGAACACGCTAATAACAGCAGCAGGATGAACATCTGGGATATTGTGATGTACACGGTTGAATCTCTGAATATACTTGTGCAAGGTTTTGCCTTCTTTCTGAGGGATGATATGCATATCACTTTCCTGTCTAGGAGCTTGGTGGCCTCCGGTAAAGGCGCCAACAAACTCATGGCACAGGTCCGCCCAGGAAGAAATGGAATTCTCCGGTAGATGCATCAACCATGACCTGATATTGGGCTTGAGTACCAACAGGAAGTAGTTGGCGAGTATCTTGTCGTCGCGAGCCCCGGCATCCTGCACCGCAATGGTGTAGATGCTCAAGAACTCCGACGGATGAGTCTTGCGGTCGTATTTCTCTGGGACTTTCGGCTTGAACGTTCGGGAGTTGGGCCACTGGACTCACCGCGGCTCACGGGTAAACGTTGGACAACCCACCTCATAAGGTAGGCCGACAGGATACCTTGGCGCAGGTTTGTCTACAATGGGCCCCGCGTGCTTATCAGATTGATGGCGCGCTTCTCGCTACTGCTCAATGGTAGTCCGAGCGTCTTCTTTGCTTAGTTCCCGAAGAACTTGACGTTGATCATGGTGAGTTCGCGGATCAGACGACGCCGTCGAGTAGCCATTACAAGTGTTGACTTGCCGAGTCAGCGACCGCTATTGCCGCCGCGGAGGAGAGTGCACTGTGGTCGTGCCACCTCCAGCCTTTTCGCCATCAGTGCACGTTGGCTCGATGGATCGCCTCCGCGAAGGCTCCGCCCGCCATGGCCCATATCTATCAGCAAGGCTGATGAGGTTCTGGATAGTAGCTCTCCATTCTTCAAGCTTCTCCACAGCAGGAGGAAAATTCAGGAGCAGTTGTGCTTGCGCCATTGCTTCTTCTGACGTAGTCGGCAGCAAAGGGTGCGAAGAACGTGAGGTTCTCTGACTCCCAACCGTGTTAGAAGGAGCTCCATCATGGTCCCGCAACCGCACGACACTTTCGCCAGCATCTTGGTGTGCATGCTGGTTCCGCGCATCTCAGGAGTGATGCTCAGGAGCTTTTCCATGGGGACGCTTGGAACCACCAGCGTCGGGGCGTCGTTCATCGTGCGCGACCTGGAAAGGCCACAGCGTATGAACCGGCGTGGGTGTCTTGGAAGGCGCCCTTCCATCCCTGGAGTTCACTATACCGCCCATAGGTAGTACAACTTTGTCCTGAGACCCAGCGATGCATGGATTGCCGTCGTCGTCGTGGACGTCTCCGCTTGCTTGGCCTCGATCGTCAAAACATCATGGAGCCTTGAGATCCCTGCTTCCTCCGCCCGCATCCACATTGTCGCTTGTCCGGGTAGCTACAGGTACACCGGACATGGATGGGTCAACCGCCGTGAAGCCCTTCTTCTTGGGAGCCATGGTGACGAAGTCGATGAAGAAATCGGCGCACTGATCGTCGGATCAGGTTGACACAACCAACCCCCCTACCTGGCACGCCAAAGATGTGGGGGGAGGACACCTATTGGATCACGAAGGTCCCTTTTCGGTTCGGCAGGGAGGTGGCGAGCGCAAAGCACAGATCAACGAGCAGCGCGAGGGATTTTTACCCAGGTTCGGGCTGCTGAGAAGCGTAAAACCCTACTCCTGTTTGTGTGTATTATGGGTGTTTTGGGTTCCAGCTACAAGAGCGTTGTGTGGTGAATAGTACACAGTCCCTACATGTGTGAGCCGGAAGATTGAAAAAAGATCCCCCACAGTAATGCATTGGGCCTCCTTTTATATGACCAAGGGGATCCCAATAGTGGCGTACATTACGTACACGAGGTGTAGAATGCTAGAGTGTTATCGTACCTAACACTGACGGTGTAGGACAAACGCATTTAATGCTCCGTCAGGCGCCCCTGACCGTCCATGGGACGGGACAGGAGCCCATCATCGGCACCGCTTAGCCTCCTCCATCGCCGGCGCCTCGACACGTACCCAGGTGGGATGACACCTGGTATGTGCGCTGGCAGGATGGCGAGGTCTTGCCGGGTGCGCGTCTTGTCGGGGCTTCGTAGGCCATCCCGGCAAGATCTTGCTGGGGTCCCAGCCCTTGGTCTCTGGTCTTGATCGTTGGCTTGAATGTTCTCTTGACATCTTTGCGCTTGCATCTAGCAGTCCCCTGGCGGACCTTGCCACTGGTGTGGCTACTACTGCCCGTGCAAAAGTAAGGGGTACTAAAAATACCCAAGCTTTAGTACACTGACAATCTCATTAATATTTCATAGTCTACACCATGTAACCATGAGATCGACTACTCCAAGGGGTGAGTTTGATGAACCAAAGTCCTCTAGGCTTCCCAACCCATTCTACAAAGGTAGTTACTTACAATGTTATTCAACTTAGACCCCTTACAATTATTTTCACCTTGGTGACAGCATGTATCAATGGGTATAACCTAATGCCATCTCTCCACTACTTAGTACAAGTCCTTTTAACTACACATTAATTACTCACTTACACCTTGTCTCAAAATTATTGCAAAGAACCCAATTATAAAGTTCAATTCATCTACAATTTCATGTAAATTTTTATATATGCCAATGGTACATACATATCACTAACATATTAAACAATGCAAACAACCCATCTGCTACTCGTGAGTTGCGTCGGGGTTTTCCCCAAAGAGGAAGGGTGAAGCAATATAGTAGCGGTAAGTATTTCCCTCAGTCAGAACCAAGGTTATAGAACCAGTAGCAGAATCAAGACAAACTCTTGTCGTCGGCACCTACACAGACAAAACCAAACACTTGCACCCAATGCAGGCAAGAGGATTGTCAATCCCCTTGAACTTGTTACTTGCAAGGATTAATTCTGATATATATGGATAATGCAAATATAGAAATTAAAAACAAGTAATTAAATTGCATCAAGGTATTTGTAGGGTTTTAGTAAATGTGTTTGAGTAGACTTGTGGGCCATAGGTTTCGCTAGAGGCTTCTCTCTCGAACATAGCATACAGTGGGTAAACAAATTACTGTTGGGCAATTGACATAATAGCTCATAGTTATGACATGTTATTCACGGCAATGATCATGTATATAGGCATCACGTCCATAAACAAGTAGACCAAAACAATCTTGCATCTACTACCATTACTCCACTTCGAGAGCGCTTTTATGCTTGCCTCTCTAGGTATTAAATTCATGAAAAATAGAGTAATTATTGGAGCAAGATGACATGATGTAGACTAAGTAAGATAAAAAATATGTTCAAACCCCTTTGTTTTATCCTTGATGACAACAATACAGATACGTGTCTTATCCCCTTCTATCACTGGGATATAGCGCACCGCAAGATTGAACCCATTACAATGTACCACTCCCACTAAAGATAAATCAATCTAGTTAGCCAAACCAAATGGATAGATCGGAGAGAAATACGAAGCTATAATAATCATGCATAATATATTTCATAAAAGACTCAATTGCTTTTAATGAATAATGTGACCATAAACCCACAATTCATTGGATCCCAACAAACACACCGCTAAAGAGGATTACATTGCATAGATCACCATGGGAATCACGGCAAACATGGTATTAAACATCATGGAGAGAGAAGAAACCATCTAGGTACCAACTATGGACATGTAGGTCTTTGGTGGACTACTCACACATCATCATGGAGGCAACAAGGTTGATGTAGACGGCCTCCATGATCGATCCCCCTTCCCACAGGGCACCGGAAAAGGTCTCTAGATGGGATCACGCCGGAACAGAGACTTGCAGTGGCGCAAAAAGTGTTTCTGGTTTCTCTCTGGTGATTTTGTAATATTTTGGTATTTATAGAAGTGTAATTAGGTTAGGGGCATGCGAGCGGGGCAGAAGCCTAGTGAGCATGCCCTTCGGGCTTGTCGCCTCCTCATGCGGCATATGATCTCCTCCTGAAGCTTCGTGGGTTCAAAATTGTCCAGAAAAAATCACCAAACATGCAAAAAATTGTCCAGAAAAAACCATGAGAAAATTTCATTGTGTTTGGACTTCGTTTGGTATTGATTTCTACAAAGACAAAAACATGCAAAAACAGGAACTGGCACTCGATTAATAGGTTAGCCCCAAAAAATGATATAAAATAGCATATTATTGCATATAAAGTATCCAATGTTAATATAATATCATGGAACAATGAAACTCATAGGTACGTTGGAGATGTATCACCTTCTCTATTCAACTCTCCAAACATATGAAAGTGAAGCAAGAGAGTTCTAATCCTTTCTACAAACGACTTGTCGAAGCTCTAAAAATATAAATGAAGCAAAACAACATTCTATAAATAAAATACTTCAAGTATAGGAAAACAAGAATCCAAAGTTTAAAAGATATAAGTGAAGCACAGAAAGCATTCTATAGAGCTATACCCAAAAGATATAAGTGTAAATAGCATTCTATGAATCAATCAAAGACTGTATATAACTATAACATAGCAACATTATGCATAACTAAAAACATACGCTCCAATAATTTACACATATTATGTGAACAAATACAAATATAGGCCCAACCGAGACATACGGATAATTGTCGAGGAATAAAGAGGGGGTCCCTTCCGGGGCATCCCCAAGCTTAGATGCTTGAGTATCCTTGGATATTTCCTTGTGGTGCCTTGGACATCTCCATGCTTTAACTCTTGCCTCTCCTTATTCCTCTCATATTGATGTCTCCCCTCGGTCTTAAAATCTTCATCCACACAAAACAAAATGGAAATTATGAGATAGGTTAGTACACTTGAAAATAAATCACCTAATCATGTATTGTAAAGACAAGTTGCATAATTATTTTCAAACATTATTCGCTATATACCATCATCTCCAATATTTATATCCCCCAATATAAGCCATGAAAACTATAGCACAAGCACATTACAAAACTACAACAATATCTGTCAAAACCAGAACCGTTTGTAGTAATCTAACTAATATGGATAGTTTTCTAACTATAAAATTCTAAAAAATATATCAAATAATGGATAACTTATATGATAGTAATGTGTAAACATTCTAGAAATTGATCACGTTCTAGTACAAAGCAACAATTCAAATATTGAAGGCATTTTTTGTTTCTACAGAGAACATAACAAACTTGAAATTACAACATGCTAAGGGTAAATCTTGGCCCTTTATTTCTATGGTACAATGGTTTGTGCAAAGGGATAATTATTTTTATGAGAAACCTCCACGATAAGATTTACATTGTTTTCAGGAGCATAAACACAAGTGTGCAAAATCAACCCTCACTTCTCCAATGAACAAATTTTCAATCACTTCTATTTTTGATTTTTCTAAAGTTCCCCATTTTTAAAAAGGTCTAAGGGCATACAAAGAAGAAAAAGACTCTCTAAAATTGTCTCGGTTGCCTCCCTATGCGACACTTTCTTTAAAGCCATTAAGCTAGGCATAAAGGTGCAAGTATTATTTTTGTACTTTGCATTTTTTTACCCACAACAAAAGAAAGAAAATAAGACCAAGAATAAAAGATAAAGTGAAAAAAATCAAACAAGCGTACACTAAAAACATTCCCCTATACTATTTCTCCACGACAACAGTGCCAAAAAAGAGCTTTCAATAGTCCACAGGTGCAAGGAATTGTCGTAGCACTTTCCAATGATGGAGGTGGTAAGTATGAAGTGTCGAACCCACAAGAAGCTAATTAAAGGTAAGATCAACATTCTCTCAGATCCTATATTCCACTGATACAACCCTACATACACCGAACATTTTCTTTATCTAGAACAAGAAATAAGACTACATTGCAGGTATAACAGGATGAACATAAACATAAAATTAGGTGTTGCCTAAGATACAATATATATATATATAATGAATAGCGGGTGTGGAATAGTGGCGGTATGGTGTGCGAGATTGTCCCTAGGCAATTAACTAAGTTATTAAACTGATCATCATAGCAAGTTTATATGTGGGAGAGGCCTATGTTAGCATAACATCCCTTACTTGGAATTTTATGCACTTAAGATCTGCACTATTAGGATGCATCTATGACAACTAATAAGTTTAATAAGGTAAAACCCAACCATGGCATTAAGATATATTGGTTCCCCTTCAATCACGTGTGTATCAATTTCCATGGTCCAACAATGATTTTGTCACTCCTGACCCCATATGCATAGTTCTATCAACATACAACTAACCCCGCGGTGTGATCCACATGCACACCCATATGATGGGCACCAAATTACACTAACATAACCACAAGCAACTCAAACCAATCATGAAAATTCACCAATTAACCCAAAGGACCAAAATAATCTACTCAGACACACAGAATATGCAAGAAACCATCATAAAATAGCATTTAACACCATATTCAAGTAGGGGATTACAACTAGTTGCAAGAGAGTGTACCACTAAAAAGAGGTGAGTAAGGTGATGAAGATGTTGGTGAAGACAACGATGTTGATAAATACAAATGCCGCGATGATGGTTGATACTCGTGATTTGTGTTGGGTTTTCTGTGAAGAGGAATGGGTTATCGCAGTACAAAGTGGGTAAGTATTTCCCTCAGTTATGAAACCAAGGTTTATCAAACCAATAGGAATACCAATACTTAACCATCTTCATCGGTTGCACACAAAGGAACAAACAACTTGCACCCAACGCTGGCAAGAGGGTTGTCAATCCCCTTGATCTTGTTATTTGCAAGCAAGTAAGTTGTGTAGATAATTGTAAATTGCAAAATAAAATAAAATAAATAACAGCAAGGTAATGAAAGCATTTGTGAACATATTAGTGAATAGACCCGGGGCCATAGAGTTCTTCACTGGTATCTCTCATAGAAATAGCATACGACGTGTAAACAAATTACCGTTGGGCAACTGATAGAAAAGCGAATAGTTGTGCGATTTTCATGGCAATGATCATGTGTATATAGGCATCATGTCCATAAGCAAATACACCAACTCCTGCGTGCACCTATTACTATTACTCCACTCATCGACCACTATCCAACATGCATTTAGAGTATTAAGTAAAACAAAGTAATGCTTGGAGAACAATGACATGATGTAGACAAAGTAAACTCAATCAATATGAATAAACCCCATCGTTTTATCCATAGTAGCAGCAACACAAATATGCAACTTGTCCCCTTCTATCACTGGGATATAGAAACTCATCAGATTGAACCTACTACAAGGCACCACTCCCACCGAAGAAATATCAATCTAGTTGGCCAAACTATCTCGATAGATCAGAGAGCATTGCGAAGCTATGATGATCATGCAAATATGAATCTTAGTATTCAGGTTTGACTCAAATACTTTTCATGAATAATCTGAACATAAGCTCACAACTCATCCGATCCCAACAAACACACCATACAAAGGGATTACATAAAGTAGATCAAGGCAAAGATGTGATGAACATTGTATTGAAGATTGAGAGAAAGAGATTGCAATATAGGTACTACCTATGGACACGTAGGTCTGTGGTGAAGTACTCACACATCATGGTGAGGGCAACAAGGTTGATGAAGAGGCCCTCCGTGATCGATCTCCCCTCTAGCAAGGTGCCAGAACGAAGGTGTAGTTGGCCTCCCATCGGAATTAGACACTTGTGGGAGTGGGAAAAGTGTTTCAGGAGCGCTTCTAGGTGAAAGGGTCGATATGGTTGACCATAGGGGGGTGAATAGGCAACTAACACTTTTTAACTTTCCCTTAACAATTTAGGCTTAGCATCAAATAAGATGGGTAGATGTGCAACTAGATGAATAACCTATATGATGCTAAACACAACAAGTACACAAGCAAGCAAGGGATACAACACAATAATAGCTTGCAAGAAGTAAAGGTATGAGATAACCAGAAGTGGAGCCGGTGGATACAAGGATGTGTTACCGGAGTTCCTTCCCTTGTGAAGAAGTACGTCTCCGTTGGAGCGGTGTCGAGGCACAATGCTCCCCAAGAAGCCACTAGGGCCACTGTATTCTCCTTACGCCCTCACACAATGCGAGATGCCATGATTCCACTATTGGTGCCCTTGAAGGCGGCAACCGAACCCTTACAAACAAGGTTGGGGCAATCTCCACAACTGAATTGGAGGCTCCCAACGACACCGTGAAGCTTCACCACAATGGAATGTGGCTCCGAGGTGACCTCAACCATCTAGGGTGCTCAAACACCCAAGAGTAACAAGATCCGCAAGGGATTATTGGGGGGAATCAAATTTTCTCTTGGTGGAAGTGTAGATCGATGCCTTCTTAACCAATCCCTAGAAAATCAACAAGTTTGATTGGCTAGGGAGAGAGATCGAGCTAAAAAGGAGCTTTGAGCAACAATGGAGTTTGGGAAGGAAGAGGTAAGCTTCTTGAGGAAGAAGACCTCCCTTTTATAGTGGAGGACAAGATCCAACCGTTATCCTCACCCTCAGCCCCGCGCATCGCGGTACTACCATAAAAGCCACGGTACTACCGCAAGGGCTTGTGGTACTACCGCTACCACATGCAGTACTACGCTTGCACGGAAGTAACAGGCTCAGGCCGATTGCACTAGGAAACAAGCGGTAGAACCGCCAGAGCGGTACTACCGCGAACCCATGCGGTACTACCGCATGGTCGGCAGAGGCTGGCACTGGAGATGCACGGAAGTAAAAAATCACTTCCGTGCCTACCTCCGCAGAGGGAGAATCTGCGAAAAAGTCCGGCATGGTAGTACCGGACGTGGATCATGGTACTACCGTAAGAGGGTGGATGTAAAAATTACATCTGTGCCTACTACCGCAGGCATATGTACTAGGGCAGGGGACAGCGGTACTACCGCTCCACGGAGCGGTACTACCACGGGATCTTGTGGTACTACCGCTCCCTTGAGCGGTACTACCGCTGGCCACTAAAAGCAAACACCCCCGCAGGCTTTCACTTTGCACAGGAATGAAAAATGAGTTGGAGCTCCATTGAAGCGAAGGAAAGGTGGTGCAATGGAATAGATGTGTACGTGTTGATTCCACCCAAACCTTTTCGAAGCATACCCCCTCTTAATAGTATGGCTTTCCTATGACTCAAATCCACCGAAAGGAGGCATAGAGAACAATCGTCTTTGATAGGCTCCGAGGGGCACTGAATCATCTTGTGCCTAGGCATGAGATATCTGAAATGCTCAATGCACATGATTAGTCCGCAAAGGCACTGTCATCAATCACCAAAACCACTTAAGGAGAAATATGCCCTTACAATCTCCCCCTTTTTGGTGGATTGATGACAATACGGGATTTGCACATAAAGATATAAAATGAGCATATGCAAACCCAATATCTACAAAGTATAGACGAGCTCCCCCTAGATGTGTGCATTCTATAGATATGCTTTGGACTGCAAGGCACACACACTAGGATTAACACTCCCCCTATATTTTATAAACAATGCAATCCTTGTAACAGAATGAATAAAACTAAGTATGGAAACAAGGCATAGCATGTGAGCATGAAGATAAGGGTACATATGAGACAGACTCGCAAGCTACGAATCATACTGGACAATAATAAGGTAGGAGTGATAGCATATGTCTCACACCATATGATAGAGGAAGTCTTTTGGTCTCACACACAAACGACATAAACCAAAGTTCAATGAAAGCAAAGAGACGACGAAAAACAACGCAAATACTCTCAAATCATACACACACTCTCCCCCTTTGGCATCGAGACGCCAAAAAGGCAGAGAGGACATCGAACACATAAGTGGTAGCTCCCATGCAGAAAGATCAGTCATCTGGCTCCTCCTCTGATGCGTCTGGGATGGACTCCGCATCTAAATCAGCCCACTAGAACTGCTGCTTCGCCATCCAAGTAGCCTCAAGAGTGATGTCCTTCTCTAACCCACTCGAGATGGCCTCGCCAAGCTTCCTCAGAATCCGCTTGTCACGCTGGCGACTCTCCTTCTGAGCAACGTGAGCTTGATACTGTCCCTTAGCTTGCATGCAGAACAAGGTCTTCATCTTGTGAGAGAGATTCTTGGCCCAAGATGGCTCAAAAGACGGTGGCACATACGACTCAGAACTGTCATCTTCCTCCTCTTCGATCTCATCCTCATCAACCTCCATACGAGCAGGAGCTGGCTTAGCGGTGGTGTTGGCCCACTTTTCCTTCATACGCAGACGAGTGGGCTCATGAAGAAACAAGTGCTCCTGCAAGTCCTCATCCGGAAGGGTCTTCTCCCAACTAGTATGAATCAGGAGGAACAAGTAGGGCCCATAAATGGGGACCTTACGATGAAACACAGCAGTGCGAAGCTCAGTCCACATAATGTGAGACACATCAAGGGTGTCAAGTTCTTCACTTCTTCCTTTCTCACATAGTAGCAACATATCCACCAGATAGGAGTGCACCTTGTCCTTGTCTCCCATGCAAGGAAATAGAGTGTTGTGGAAGATCCGATGCATGACATCAAGAAATGGGTTGAGCACAGAAATTCGCTCACCAGAGGGTAAAGTCTTCAGAATATAGTATGGTACGAGCTGCTCCTTACGTGCTGGGTGGGGGTTGCCGTGAGGGTGCAGTCCAAGTGGCACATCAAGCCCGGAATTAGGAACATGCAACAGATCCATGAAGTCCTTCCAGGTGGCAGACATCCTCTCTCCATTGGTCATCCAAGTCATGGTCCGCTGCTCATCAGTGTGGAAGTGGACAGAGCCAAAGAACTGACCCACAATCTCAGGATCAAAGTCAAGATGGAACGAGATGATGTCCTCAATAGCAAACTGCTCCACCAAGCTCAGAGCCTCACCAAAGTATGTTGGATGCTTCCTCATATGAGCCATATCAATGTATTGGACAGGAACATATAGATTGTTCTTGCCCTTGATCACATCAATGTGGATGAGAAACTGCTTCTTGGCCCAGAAGAACTCATTGGCCCTAGAATGTTCCCTTGGTTTGACATAGGGGTCGATCAACCGTCGAGACAAAAACTCAGCTTGAGGCATGTCCTCATAGTTGTCAACAGGCTCCTTGAGCTTGGATGCGGTCCTCTTGAAATGGCGTGGTGGGGCATTGGATCCCTCAGGAGCATCGGGATTGCGAAGACGCTTGGAGCTAGTGTCACGAGAGGGATTCGAGCGTCTTGGAACGGAGCCGGAACCAGAGCCACCACCTATGTCACACAGCGCAAACACAAGAGACAAACAAAAAAGGTAAGGCAAAGACGAAAGCAGACACGAAAACCATGTAGAGGTGAGAATGAATAGGACAAAATGAGGTAGCTCCGGATCAAGCAGTAGTATCGATGGGTCGGCGTAATTAAAAAAATTCTACCGCTCTAGACATGGTAGTACTGCTGGGAGCGGTAGTACCGTGGCGGGAGCGGAAGTAAAATTTTACTGTCGCCCAGCGAGCGGAAGTAAAAAATTACTACCGCTCCGGACGCGATAGTACCGCTAGGAGCGGTAGTACCGTGATGGGAGCGGAAGTAAAATTTTACTTCCGCCCGACGAGTGGTAGTACCGCACCAGGTGTGGTAGTACCGCACAGGGAGGATTTCGCATGAACACAGATCAGAAGACCACATCGGTACTACCATAGATTGAAAGTTATCCCGTTGTATCCTATCAATACACACTTCTACTTCACTAACACACTCAAACCATCTCCTCACGCACAGATTGGATCAAAGAACACTAGACCATCTCATATTTCCCCTAAACCTAGATTCAAAAATAGAGAAGCAAAACGAGAAGAGTTCAGGGAAATACCGAGGTCCATAGCAAGAGGACGAGGTGGGGAACGATCCCACCGCAGGGGATGAGAGGAGGGTGGCCGGAGATGGAGATCCAACGAGGTGATCCGGCGCTAGTTATGAGGAGGAGAGAGAGAAACATGAGGGGGAGAGAAAATGGGTATGGGGGAGGTTGAAACCCCCCTGCTGGCTCTTAACCTCCACGCCCACTCGATGACACGGTAGTACCACGGTCATCGCGGTAGTACCGATCAACGAGCGGAAGTAATTTTTTACTTCTGCGCGAGAAGCGGTAGTACTGCTCCGGGAGCGGAAGTAATTTTTTACTTCCGCATTTTGGGGCAGTAGTACCATGCTGGGAGCGCACCTGTGCAAGCACAAGGGCAGTCCAACTCCAGCGGTAGTACCGTGAATTGCCACGGTAGTACCGTGTTGCCCACAAAGTGCAAGTTTTTAGAGAGAAAAGAGAAGAAGGGAAAGAAAGTTTTTTTGCAAAATGAGAGACACGATAAGACAAAGATGTAGGTCGAAACAAAAGCATGGTCCAATGGAGGAGAAAGAAAAATTAGGACCAAACAGTGAGCCACTACTTCAAATGAAGAGGGCGGTGGCCCTAGAGCCACCTATGTTTGAGTCAAATGGTATGGCACCGCGAAGAATTATCCTTGGGCTCATGACCAAGACTCGTCTTTTGAAGCACAGTAACCATCAAAAATGGCAAATGCGAAAGACTTTGATTAGTTTATGCATAATAAGAGGAGGGATAGTTCATTGAGAGAACTAGACTCCCCCTAAATCCATGCCTACACCTAGACAAGACATAATGATGAGTGTGGTGAGGTGTGCACTAAGTCAATCCACATTGCTCGAATTAATGATATTTAGCTCATGCCTTAACTCGCAAAATCTTGCTTAATCCAATGGCTTCGTAAATATATCTGCAAGTTGTTTGTTAGTGCTCAGATGGATAAGATTGATGTCTCCTCGCTTGACGTGTTCCCGAAGGAAGTAATGACGAATATCAATATGCTTCATCTTGCAATGTTGAACTGGATTGCTGGAGATCATAATGGCACTTTCATTATCATAGTAAAGAGGCACTTTGTCACAATTGACACCATAATCCTTTCAAGTTTGCCTCATCCAAAGAATCTGTGCACAGCAACTGGCAGCAGCTACATACTCGGCCTCGGTGTACGAGAGAGAAACACAATTTTGTTTCTTTGAAGACCAACTTACCAAAGACCGACCAAGAAATTGGCAGCCTTCGGAAGTGGACTTTCTATCCACACAGTCTCCCGCCCAATCCGAGTCAATATAACCAATGAGATCAAACGAAGCCCCCTTGGGATACCATAAGCCAAAGTTCGGGGTATGAGCCAAATATCGAAAGATTCGCTTGACAGCCACATGGTGACTCTCCTTAGGCGCGGATTGAAATCGTGCACAAATACCCACACTTAACATGATATTCGGTCTAGATGCATAAAGGTAAAGCAAGGATCCAATCATGGAGCGATATACCTTTTGATCCACCACTTTACCATTGGGATCGTTGTCAAGATGACATTTGAGAGGCATGGGAGTGTTGGCCTTGGGAGGATTGAGCTCATCCATCTTGAACCTCTTGAGCATGTCCTGAGTGTATTTATCTTGATTGATGAAGGTGCCTTGACTTTGTTGCTTGACTTCAGAACCAAGGAAGAACTTCAACTCTCCCATCATAGACATCTCAAACTTGTTTGTCATCAAAGTGGCAAATTCTTCATTGAAAACTTTGTTAGGATAACCAAAAATAATATCATCAACATATAGCTGGCATATGAACAAGTTCCCGTTGACCCTCTTTGTAAAAAGAGTGGGATCGATTTTCCCAATTTCAAACCCACGGTTTTGCAACATCTCGGTAAGGTGCTCATACCACGCGCGTGGGTCCTGCTTAAGGCCATAGAGAGCCTTATCGAGAACGTATACATGATCGGGGAACTTGGGATCCTCGAACCCCGGGGGTTGCTTGACATATACCAACTCCTTAAGAGGACCATTAAGAAAAGAACTCTTGACATCCATTTGATATAATTTAAAGTTACGATGAGAGTCATATGAAAGCAACATGCGAATAGATTCAAGGCGAGCAACAGGAGCAAAAGTTTCATCATAGTTGATACCCTCGACTTGGGAGTATCCTTGTGCCACCAATCTTTCCTTGTTGCGAATGACGACACTGTTCGCATCTTGCTTGTTTTTGAAGATCCATTTAGTTCCAATAACATTGTGGTTCTTCTTAGGTCATGGCACCAATCGCCACACTTGGTTGCGCTCGAAGTTGTTGAGTTCATCGTGCATAG
Organism: Hordeum marinum; assembly: GCA_022496015.1. Taxonomy (NCBI): domain Eukaryota; kingdom Viridiplantae; phylum Streptophyta; class Magnoliopsida; order Poales; family Poaceae; genus Hordeum; species Hordeum marinum. Next base: position 222,204,778 of record CM039672.1, read on the forward strand.
CTTCAACCCACTCCATATCCTCGAGCGCATCTTGAACCTTAGGGGCTCAATGCAAGAAACAAACGTGTGATGTTCACAAAAGTTTGTTAATTGTCTACAAGTGGTTACCCCTTTTTGCAAGTCACCGTAGACGTTCTCCAACAGATGTTGTTTAACTTTGAGCTTGGCAGCATTCTTGGTGGCTCGTCTCTCTAAGATTTCCTCCATGGAAGGTTGAGGGACAACATTCTGAGAGTCATCATCTTGATGATCTTGAGCGCCTTCATGAGCTTGCTCTTGTTCTTGAATAAGATCTTGATCTTGAGCATGCTCGGAGATGGGAACTTGATCTTGGGCATCACTTGGTGAAACACCATCATCAGGAGATTGATCTTGCCCTTGATCTTGTCCATGTGGTGGAGGACCTTCATTTTGTTCTTCGGAAGCATGTGGGTCTTGCGTCGGTGATGGTTCCACTTGAGTGGAACATTGTCCTTCTCCTTTGGACACAAGGGGTTCCTCAACGGGTAGGAAGTATACCACACCCATTATTCTTATGGCTTGGGGAGGAAATTCATCACCTACATCACAAAGACCACTTTGCTCCACTTGGGAGCCATTATTTTCATCAAACTCTACGTTACTCGTCTCCTCAATGAGTCCTATGGACTTGTTGAGGACACGGTAAGCATGAGAGCTTGTAGCATAACCAACAAATATGCCCTCATGGGCTCTAGATTCAAATTTAGACAAACGATCACCTTTCTTCAGAATGAAACACTTACAACCGAACACCCGGAAGTATTTTAGGTTGGGTTTGTTCCCGGTAAGAATCCCATAAGGAGTCTTGTTCAAGCCTTTGCGGAGATAGAGCCGATTTGATGCATGACACGTTGTGTTGATGGCTTCGGCTCAAAAGTTGTACGGAGATTTAAACTCCGCCATCATGGTTCTTGCCGCATCTATCAACGTCCAGTTCTTCCTCTCTGCAACACTATTTTGTTGAGGGGTGTAAGGTGTGTAATATTGGTGCTTTATCCCTTCATCACTGAGAAACTCATTTAGGGTGTAATTCTTGAACTCGGTGTCATTGTCACTTCTAATCATCAGAATCTTTGCATCATGTTGACGTTGGACTTCATTTGCAAAGTCGATGAGGGTCTGTTGGGTCTCACTCTTCTTCTTGAAGAAATATACCCAAGTATATCTCGAGTAATCATCCACAATCACCAAGCAATATTTTCTTCCACCAAGACTGTCAAAAGAAGGAAGCCCGAAGAGATCCATGTGAAGGAGCTCTAAGGTCCTCTTTGAGTAGATTGTAGTGGTTGTACGATGAGCCTTTTCATGTAGCTTCCTTCAATACAAGCACTGCAAGCACGATCTTTGGCGAAACTCACGTTTGTTAGTCCAAGAAGGTGATCCCCTTTGAGGAGGCTTTGCAAAGATCTCATATTGACATGGGTTAGTCTGCGATGCCAGAGCCATCCCACATCAACTTTAGCCATTAAGCAAGTCGTGGTCTTAGTGGGTTGCTCCGAGAAGTTCACCACATAGAGACCGTTCTCGACATGCCCAACAAAAGCTACTTTAAGAGTCTTGGTCCACAAAAGGCTCAAAGAGTCAATACCAAAGAAGGTACTAAAACCCATGGTTGCGAGTTGATGAACAGAAAGTAAATTGTATGCGAGGGTCTCAACAAGCATAACATTCTCTATAGAGAGTTACGGAGAGATTATCACCTTGACAAGACCCAATACCTTTGAAATTGCATCATCGCCAAATGAGACTTGGGTGGCCACAGATGTGTTAGGATGAACGTCCACCACCATGTCCTTGCTTCCGGTCATATGATTTGTCGCTCCACTATCAAGCAACCATGACGTTCCTCCGGAAGCAAACCCCTACAAGAGATCAATGTTTGGTTTTAGGTACCCATTCTTTAAAGGGTCCTTTCATGTTAGCAACAAGGGTCTTAGGAACCCAAATACACCATTCAATGTACTCATAAGAAGAACATATTTGGCATAAACATGCCCATCACTAGCACGGCACAAAACATAAGAGGGGTTAAAGTCGTCGGTCTTGTTGGGGTGGGTGTTCTTGTTCTTACCCTTCTTGGCATTCCTAAACATAAATTTATCTTTCTTCTTCTCATGAGCACCTTCTCCTGCTCTTACAAAGGTTTGCTTGGGCGGTGGAACTTCCTTGGTGTTTACCTTCTTCTTATTATTATTTTTGGGTGCAAACCCCACTCCTTCTTTTTCCACAACTTCCTTCTGATTACTCAGAAGGTCATTGAGCATCTCCTCACCTTGGATACACGTCACCAAGCCCTTTTCAAGCTGCTCTTTTAGCTTAGCATTTTCCTCCACAAGATGTGCATGCTCACAACATGGGTTAGTAGCAGATGCATTATCAATTAGAACAAAAGGAGGACACGTGGCAATCTCCTTAGTGAGTTTCACTTGGAGTTGATCATGCGACTCCTTAAGAGAGTCATGAGCACACTTCAATGCCTTGTGAGCATTTTCAAGTGTGTCAAGCTCATCCTTGAGTCGATCATGGTCCACCCCAAGTGCAACCTTTTCAGACTTGAGTACACGGTTAAGAACAATAGCATGATCATAATCTTTACGTAATTTAGCAAGGTCATCATTTTGTGACTCCTCAAGAGTCATACGAAGACCTCGCTCTTCCTCAAGAGCAATAGATAGATTCGCTATCTCATTGGTATAATCACGACTATGACCTCTCAATTCCTCAAGAAATTCTTCTTGATACTCAATAGTGTCATGGACCTCACCAAGTTGTTCCAAGAGAGCAACTAAGTGCTTCTTGGACTCTCCCTTGAGTTTACACATGAATTTGTCAAACACATTTTTATCCTCTTTTGCCTCCTCATGTTCATCCACACATTCTAGAGATGGAGTGGAAGAAATATACGTATTAATGTTTGAGGTTTTGGCATTGGAGGTTACCTTGGTGATACCTTTAGCCATGAGGCACCTCGTGACGATGTTCTCATTGGGGGCGTCCAAGAGTGACACCTTTGTTGGGGTGGAGGAAGCAATTGCCATGGATGCCATTGCCATTCCTTCACCGCTTGTGTCTTTGTCATCAACATCATCATCCGAGGCATACTCTTCTTGAGCCACCAATACTTTGTGAGGAGCCTTCTTGATGAAGTTGGTTTTGTTGGGGAAGGACTTGGCCTTATCTTTGCGAATGAGCTTGCCACCATTGTCTTACCTCTTCTCATAAGTACAATCCACCACAAAGTGACTCACATTACCATAGTTGTAGCATGTTCTCACACGTTGCTTGCCCTTTGACCCACTTGAGTTGTTCTTGGAGAAGTTGGGCCTTGTGTTTCTCTTGTTGCCCCAAAATTGTCTGGATGCAAGAGCCATGTGCTCATGATAAGCATATTTGGTGTCCTCGGGGCAACCCTCTTCCTCTTCTTCTTCTTCCTCTTGACTGACCTTGGCCTTCAAAGCAAGATTGGGAGAGGAATTCTTTGACCATTAAACGCGAGCGAGAGCATTGTCAGTTGTCGTGTTCAGGATGTTCATTGCAATAAATTCATCCAACACATCACCAGAAGACAAGGTGTGAAAGTCCGGCCTTTGAGGATGACAGCGGACATGGCCTTGTTGTAGGGCACGATGGCCTTCAGAAACTTATGCTTGATCCAAGTATCATCCACATCCTTGCTGCCATGATCTTTGAGGGAAACAGTGAGAGCGGTCACCCTTCTATAGAGCTCATGCGGTTCCTCATCCTCTATCATGACAAACTCATCTGACTGATCAAGAACAACTTCATAGTTTGACCGTTGAATGCTTGAACTGCCCTTGTACATGGAGATGATTTGTTCCCAACACTCTTTAGCAACAGCGAAGGGCCGCAAGTGAGGTAGGTCTTCAGTAGGAATAGCAGCTTGGAGTATGAACAAGGCAGAAGAATTTAGCTATTTATCCGCTTGTTCTCTTGGAGTAAGATTGCGTGGATCATGAGGATAGTATCCTTCTTAAATGACTCTCATGAGATGAATTGAGTTGTGATCTAAATGAGACTTGATACTGAAAACCCAGTTAGCAAAATCATTCTTAACAAGTTTAGGAGGAGGACCAAGATTAACTATATGAGGTGGGTGCACGGGTCCTCCATAGACCATGGGAGGGGGAACTGAGGCAAAGCTCCCCGGCCCATTAACTCTGTGAGATTCATTATCCTTGTCAACATTAGCCCCCTCCTTACCGGAGTTGACATCCGATGTCGAGTTAGTGGGTTTGACCACTTGCACCGCATCGGTAGACACTTTAAGAGTATCAAGGAAATCTTTGAACATGGATTGGACCTCGGTCGCCATGGAGGATTTGAGTAAGGACAAGGCCTCATTCAAATCCTCGCATGAGACCATGTTTACTCCCATGGCCTCGGGAAGTTCTCCCACACGCTCCCCTTCGCCAGCCATACTCTTCGGGTGGTGAAACCCTTAACAAAGAGACGTGGCTCTGATACCAATTGAAAGGATCGATATGGTTGACTAGAGGGGGTGAATAGGTAACTAACACTTTTTAACTTTTCCTTACCAATTTAGGCTTAGCATCAAATAAGTTGGCTAGATGTGTAACTAGATAAATAACATATATGATGTTAAACACAACAAGTACACAAGCAAGCAAGGGATACAACACAATAATAGCTTGCAAGAAGTAAATGTACAAGATAACCAAAAGTGGAGCCGGTGGAGACGAGGATGTGTTACCGGAGTTCCTTCCCTTGTGAGGAAGTACGTCTCCGTTGGAGCGGTGTGGAGGCACAATGCTCCCCAAGAAGCCACTAGGGCTATCGTATTCTCCTCATGCCCTCACATAATGCAAGATGTCGTGATTCCACTATTGGTGCCCTTGAAGGCGACGATCGAACCTTTACAAACAAGATTGGGGACATCTCCATAGCTGAATTGGAGGCTCCCAACGACACCATGAAGCTTCGCCACAATGGAGTGTGGCTCCGAGGTGACCTCAACCGTCTAGGGTGGTCAAACACCCAAGAGTAACAAGATCCACAAGGGATTATTGGGGGTAATCAAATTTCTCTTGGTCGAAGTGTAGATCGAGGCCTTCTTAACCAATCCCTAGAAAATCAACAAGTTTGATTGGCTAGGGAGAGAGATCGGGCTAAAAAGGAGCTTTGAGCAACAATGGAGTTTGGGAAGGAAGAGGTAAGCTTCTTGAGGAAGAAGACCTCCCTTTTATAGTGGAGGACAAGATCCAACTGTTATCCTCACCCTCAGCCCTGCGCGTCGTAGTACTACCTCAAAAGCCATGGTACTGCCGCAAGGGCTTACAGTACTACCGCTGCCACATGCGGTACTACTGCTTGAACGGAAGTAACAGGCTCAGTCCGATTGCACTAGGAAACAAGTGGTAGAACCGCCGGAGCGGTACTACCGCGAGCCCATGCGGTACTACCGCATGGTCAGTAGAGGCTGGCATCGGAGATGCACGAAAGCAAAAAATTACTTCCGTGCCTACCTCCGCAGAGGGCGAATCTATGAAAAAGTCTGGCACGGTAGTACCGGACGTGGATCACGATACTACTGTAAGAGGGCAGATGTAAAAAATTACATCCACGCCTACTACCTCAGGCATATGTATCGGGTCACGGGACAGCGGTACTACCGCGGGCCACTGAAAGCAAACACCCCCGCAGGCTTTCACTTTGCACAGGAATGAAAAACGAGCTGGAGCTCCATTTAAGCGAAGGAAAGGTGGTGCAATGGAATAGATGTGTACGTGTTGATTCCACCCAAACCTTTCCGAAGCGGACCCCCTCTTAATAGTACGGCTTTCCTACGACTCAAATCCACCGAATGGAGACGTAGAGAACAACCGTCTTCGGTAGGCTCCGAGGGGCATTGTATCGTCTTGTGCATAGGCATGAGATATCTGAAATGCTCAATGCACATGATTAATCCGCAAAGGCATTGTCATCAATCACCAAAACCACTTAATGAGAAATATGCCCTTACACTAGGGTTTTTGGAATATATGTGAATTTATAGGCTAGAGAGGGGCGTCGGGAGGCGCCCGAGGGAGGCACAAGCCATCAGGGCGCGCCCCCTAGTGGCGCACCCTGTTAGCTTGTGGGCCCCTCATGGATCTCCCGGACTCCTCCGGAAGCTCCTAGGTCTTCTTTTGGTCCAGAAAAAACCATCAAAAAGTTTCGTGGCAATTGGACTTCGTTTGGTACTGTAAACCTGAAAAGTCAAAAACATGCAGAAAATAGCAACTGACACTGGGCACTAGGTCAATAGGTTAGGGCTCAAAAAATATAAAATTGGTAATCAAATGCCCCCAAAAGTATCCTAGAATGGTAATATATTAGCATGGAACAAACAAAAAGTATAGATAAGTTGGAGATGTTCCAGCATCCCCAAGCTGAATTCCTACTCATCCTCGAGTAGGTAAATGATAAAAATAGAATTTTTGATTTGACATGCTACCCATCATGTAATCTTTTGTATGTATGTTCATTGAGAAATTATGAATTAACAAACAGCAAGGTATCAATATTTATAGGTATAAGAAACAAAATCATTGATTTTTCAAAGTATATGATCCTAAAAGAATGTTTGTCCCTACTCATCTTATTATATTAGCAAGGCATGACTCCGTCTTCACCACATCAATACAAATGTTATGCACCACGTTGTCCAAGTCAGGCAATTGGATCGTACTTTTTCAATATGCATCAACTTTTTATTCTTCACACAATACATGAGCATGAACCATTGGACATAGCATATAGGTGGAATAGAATATAATGGTAGATATCAAAGGGGTAAAAGGTGGAGAAGATAGTCTCGCATCAACTAGGCGTACAAACGATCTATGGAGATGCTCATCAATAGATGATAATGCAAGGAGTAGGGATTACCATGCAAATGATGCGCCAGAGCTATAAGTGTATGAAAGCTCAACTAAAGCTAAGTGGGGTGTGCATCCAAATTGCTTGCTCATGAAGACCTTGGGTATTTGAGGAAGACCGTTTGTTGGGGAACGTTGCATGGGAAACAAAAAATCCTACGCACACGCAAGATCTATCCATGGTGATGACCATTTACGAGAGGGAGAGTGGATCTACATACCCTTGTAGATCGCTAAGCGGGAAGCATTAAGAAATGCGGTCAATGTAGTCGAACGTCTTCACGATCCAAATCGCCGAGCATCCCGCGATCCAATCAAGATCCATCCCGATCCAGCGCCGAACGGACGACACCTCCGCATTCAGCACACATACAACTTGATGACCATCTCTGCCTTCTTGATCCAGCAAGCGGGAGCGGAGAGGTAGACGAGTTCTCCGGCAGCGCGATGGCGTTGCGGCGGTGGTGGTGGAACTATTCCGGCAGGGCTTCGCCTAAGCACCGCTGAAACCGATCTAGAGGAGAAACGACGATCTAGAGGAGAGGTAGCACATGGTTGGTTTTCTGTGTCAAAAACCCTCAAAACCTCTAGTATATATAGGAGGAGGGGATGTATGAGGCTTGGCTCCCAAGGGAGCCAACCCTAGTTTGGCCGAAGTGGGGGGAGGAGTCCTCCTCCTCCACTCCTAGTACGATTAGGACTCCTCCTTTCCCACTTGGGCCTCTCTTCCCACCTTGGGTTTTCCTTCCCAGTCGCATGGGCCTCCTATGGGGCTTTGGCCAGCCCTCTAAGGGCTGGTATACCTCCTCCCACAGCCCACGTAGCCTCTTGGGTCGAAATACCCCTCCCGATGCTCCCCGGTACCCTCCCGGCACTCCCGATACACTACCGATGAGCCCAAAACTTTTCCGGCGACAAAAACTGGACTTCCTATATCTCAATATTTATCTATGGACCATTCTAGAGCTCCTCGTGACGTCCGGGATCTCATCTGGGACTCCTAACAACCTTCGGTCACCACCATACATAACTCTATACTATCGAAATGTCCCCGAACCTTAAGTGCGCAGACCTGCGGGTTCGAGAACTATGTAGACATGAGAGAGACACCTCTACGGTCAATAACCAATAGCGGGACCTGGATGCCCATATTGGTTCCTACATATTCTACGAAGATATTTATTGGTCAAACCTCTATGTCAAGGATTCAGTCAATCTCGTATGTTGTTCCCTTTGTTCTTCAGTATGTTACTTGCCCGAGATACAATCGTCGGTATATGTATACCTAGTTCAATCTCGTTACCGGAAAGTCTACTCGTTCTGTAATACAAGACCCCATAACTAACACTTTAGTCACATTGCTTGCAAGGCTTGTTGTGATGTTGTATTACCGAGTGGGCCCTGAGATACCACTCCATCACACGGAGTAACAAATCCCAGTATTAATCCATGCCAACTCAACAGACACCCTCGAAGATACCTGTAGAGCACCTTTATAGTCACCCAGTTACATTGCAATGTGTGATACAGACAAGGTACTCCTCCAGTGTCAGTGAGTTGCATGATCTCATAGTCATAGGAACAGATACTTGACATGTAGAAAATTGTGGCAATAAACTGACATGATCAAATACTACGTTTATAGTTTGGGTCTTGTCCATCACATCATTCTCCTAATGATGTGATCCCGTTATCAAATGACATATCATGTCAATGGCTAGGAAACCTTGAACATCTTTGATCAACGAGCTAGTCTACTAGAGGCATACTAGGGACATAGTATTGTCTTTGTGTCCACACATGCAATGTGTTTCCAATCAATACAATTATAGCATGGATAATAAATGATTATCATGAACAAGGAAATATAATAATAACCATTTTATTATTGCCTCTAGGTCATATTTCCAATAGTCTCCCACTTGCACTAGAGTTAATAATCTAGCTCACATCACTATGTGGTTTACATTGTAATGAATCGAACACCCATACAGTTCTGGTGTTCATCATGTTTAGCCCTTGGAAGAGGTTTAGTCAACGGTTCTGCAACATTCATATCTGAGTGCACTTTGCAAATATTTATGTCCTCCTCCTTGATGTACTCGTGGATGGAATTGAAGTGTCTCTTTATGTGTCTGGTCCTCTTGCGAAACCTTGGTTCCTTGGCCAGGGCAATGGCACCAGTGTTATCACAGAACAGATCCACTGGATTCGGTGCACTAGGCACTACTCCAAGATCTGTCCTGAACTCCTTCATCCAGACACCTTACTTCGCTGCCTCTGAGGCTGCGATGTACTCCGCTTCGCATGTAGAATTGGCTACCACGCTCTGCTTGGAACTGCACCAGCTTACCGCCCCCATTAAGAATAAATACCTAACCGGTTTGCGACTTAGAGTCATCTGGATCAGTGTCAAAGCTTGCATCGAAGTAACCCTTTACGATGAGCTCTTGATCACCTCCATAAACAAGAAACATTTCCTTAGTCCTTTTCAGGTACTTAAGGATATTCTTGACCGTCGTCCAGTGCTCCATTCTAGGATCGCTTTGAAACCTTCCGGCCATACTGATGGCAAGGCTGACATCGGGTCTTGTGCACAGCATTGCATACATAATAGAGCCTATGGCTGAAACATAGGAGATAACACTCATCTTCTCTCTAACTTCTGCAGTCACTGGGCATTGAGTCTTACTCAACTTCACACCTTGTAACACAGGCAAGAACCCCTTCTTGGACTAATCCATTTTGAACTTCTTTAAAACTTTATCAAGGTATGTGCTCTGTGAAAGTCCTATTAAGCTTCGTGATCTATCTCTATAGATCTTAATGCCTAATATGAAAGCTGCTTCTCCTAGGTCCTTCATTGAAAAACTCTTGTTCAAATATTCCTTCATGCTTTCCAGCATTTCTATATTGTTTCAAATCAGCAATATGTCATCCACATATAATATTAGAAACGCTACAGAGCTCCCACTCACTTTCTTGTAAATACAAGCTTCTCCGTAAACTTGTATAAACCCAAAAGCTTTTATCACCTCATCAAAATGCAGATTCCAACTCTGAGATGCTTGCACCAGTCCATAAATGGATTGCTGGAGTTTGCAAACTTTGTCAGCATTTTCTGGATCGACAAAACCTTCCGGTTGTATCATATACAACTCTTCCTTAAGGAAACCGTTAAGGAATGTTGTTTTGACATCCATCTGCCAAATTTCATAGTCGAAATATGCAGCTATTGCTAACATGATTTTGACAGACTTAAGCATCGCTACGGGTGAGAAGGTCTCATCATAGTCAACTCCTTGAACTTGTGAAAAACCCTTTGCCACAAATCGAGCTTTATAGACGGTGACATTACCGTCTGTGTTCGTCTTCCTCTTAAAGATCCATTTGTTCTGAATGGCCTTTCGCCCTTTAGGTAATACTTTCAAAGTCCATACTTTGTTTTCATATGTGGATCCCATCTTGTATTTCATGGCCTCTAAATATTTCTTTGAATCCGGGCCCATTATCGCTTCTCCATAGCTCGTAGGTTCATCGTTGTCTAACAACATGACCTCTAATATAGGTTCGCCATACCACTCAGGAGCAGTACGCGCCCTTGTCGACCTATGAGGTTTGATGGTAACTTGATCCGAAGCTTCATGATCATCATCATTAACTTCCCCTTCAACTGTCGTAGGCTCCACAGAAACATCTTTCTGTGCTGCGCTACTCTCTGGTTGAATCAACGGTTCAACAAATTCATCAAGTTCTATCTTCCTCCCACTCAATTATTTTGAAATAAACTCTTTCTCAAGATATGTTCCGTTCTTAGTGACAAACACTTTGCCTTCGGATCTAGGATAGAAGGTATACCCAACTGCCTCTTTTGGGTATCCTATGAAGACGCATTTCTCCGCTTTGGGTTCCAGCTTTTCAGGCAGACGCTTTTTGACATAAGCATCACATCCCCAAACTTTAAGAAATGACAACCTTGGCTTCTTGCCAAACCCCAGTTCATATGGCATCGTCTCAATGGATTTCGACGGTGCCCTATTTAAAGTGAATGCAGCTATATCTAATGCATAACCCCAAAACAATAATGGCAAATCGGCAAGAGACATCATAGAATGCACCATATCTAATAAGGTTCGCTTACGACGTTGGGACACACCATTATGTTGTGGTGTTCCAGGTGGTGTCAATTGTGAAACAATTCCACACAGTCTTAAGTGACTGCCAAACTCATAACTCAAATATTCACCTCCTCGATCAGATTGCATGAATTTAATCTTCTTGTTACGATGATTCTCAACTTCACTCTGAAATTGCTTGAACTTTTCAAACGTCTCAGACTTGTGTTTCATTAAGTAAATATACCCATATCTACTTAAGTCATCAGTGAAGGTGAGAAATAACGATATCCACCGTGCACCTCAATGCTCATCGGACCGCACACATTAGTATGTATGATTTCCAATAAGTCACTCGACCGTTCCATTGTTCCAGAGAACGGCGTTTTAGTCATATTTCCCATGAGGCATGGTTCACATGTGTCAAGTGATTCAAAGTCAAGTGACTCCAAAAGTCCATCGGCATGGAGCTTCTTCATGCGTTTTACACCAATATGACCCAAATGACAGTGCCACAAGAAAGTGGTACTATCATTATCAACTCTACATCTTTTGGCATCAATGTTATGAACATGTGTATCATCACTATCAAGATTCAACATGAATAAACCCCTCACATTGGGTGCATGACCATAAAAGATATTACTCATATAAATAGAACAACCATTATTCTATGATTTAAATGAGTAACCGTCTCGCAATAAACAAGATCTAGATATAATGTTCATGCTTAACGCAGGCACTAAATAACAATTATTCGAGTTCATCACTAATCCTGATGGTAATCGAAGAGAGAACATGCTGACAGCGATCACATCAACCTTGAAACCATTTCCCACACGCATTGTCACTTTGTCCTTTGCCAGCCTTCGTCTATTCCGTAGTTCCTATTTTGAGTTGCAAATGTGAGCAACCGAACCGGTATCAAATACCCAGGCACTACAACGAGAGTTGGTAATGAACACATCAATAACATGTATATCATATATACCTTGTTTGTTGTTGGCCGCCTTCTTGTCAGCCAGATTCTTGGAGCAGTTCCGCTTCTAGTGACCAGTTCCCTTGCAATGAAAGTACTCAGTTTCTGGCTTGGGTCCAGCCTTGGGTTTTTTCACAGGAGGAGCAACTGCTTTTCCACTCTTCTTAGAGTTGCCCTTTTTTCCCTTGCCATTCTTCTTGAAACTAGTGGTTTTATTGACCATCAACACTTGATGTTCTTTCTGGATTTCAGACTTAGCGACTTTCAGCATCGCAAATAGCTCGACGGCTGACATGTTCATCCCGTGCATGTTATAGTTCAGCACGAAGCTTTTGTAGCTAGGTGGCAATGATTGAAGAACTCTGTCAGTGATTGCCTCTGGCGGAAGGGGTAGCCCTAACTTGGCCAGACGGGTCGAATACCCAGACATTCTGAGTATATGTTCACTGATAGACTCAGTCTCCTTCATTTTGCAAGCATAGAACTTATCGGAGGTCTCATACCTCTCGATCCGGGCATTCTTCTTAAAGATAAACTCCAACTCCTGGAACATCTCATATGCTCCATGACATTCAAAACGTCTTTGAAGTCTCGGTTCTAAGACATACAATATTGCACACTAAACTATTGAGTAATCTCCAGAATGTGCCTCCCAAGCATTCTTAACGTCTTCGAATGACATGTCAGCGGGTTGGTTACCAAGCGGTGCATAAAGGACATATGCCTTCTGGGAAGCCGTGAGGATAATCCTCGGATTATGGGCCCAGTCCACAAAGTTACTTCCATCATCTTTCAACTTAGCTTTCTCTAGGAACGCATTAAAATTCAGGGGTGCTACTGTGCGAGCCATTGATCTACAACATAAATATGCAAAGGTTACTAAGACTATTGTTCAAGATAATGAGTTTAGTTAATCAAATTACTAAAGCTCCCACTCGAATTGACACCCCTCAGGTCATTTGAGTGATACATGATCCAAATTCACCAACTCAAGTATGATCATAACGTGAGTTGAGGTGATATCAATGGTGAACATCATCATGTTGATCATATCTACTATATGACTCATGTTTGACTTTTCGGTCTCTTGTGTTTCGAGGCCATGTTTGTATATGCTAGGCTCGTCAAGTTTAACCCGAGTGTTCTGCACGTGCAAGACTGGCTTGCACCCGTTGTATGTGAACGTAGAGTCTATCACACCCGATCATCACGTGGTGTCTCGACACGACGAACTTTTGCAATGGTGCACACTCGGGGAGAACAGAATTTATCTTGAAATTTAAGTGAGGGATCACCTTATAATGCTACCGTCGTCCTAAGCAAAACAAGGTGCATAAAAGGATTAACATCACATGCAAATCATAAGTGACATGATATGGCCATAAACTTGTGCTTTTGATCTCCATCTTGAAAGCACCGACATGACACCATGATCTCCATCAACGTGTCGCCATCGTGGTTGTCATGCCGACTGTTGCTTCCACGACTATTGCTAACTCATAGCGATAAAGTAAAGCAAAACGGCAAAAATAATTAAAGACAACCCTATGGCTCCTGTCGGTTGCCGTACTCATTGACATGCAAGTCGTGATATTCTATACAATACATGATCGTCTCATACATCACATATATCTCATCATGTAATTGGCCATATCACATCACAACATACCCTGCAAAAACAAGTTAGACATCCTCTAATTGTTGTTGCAAGTTTTACGTGGCTGTTATGGGTATCTAGCAAGAACAATTCTTACCTACGCAAAACCACAACGGTGATACATAAGTTGCTTTTCAACCTTCTCAAGGACCGCCTTTGTCGAATCTGATCCAACTAAAGTAGGAGAGACAAACACCCGCCAGCCATCTTTGTGCAATGAAGTAACACGTCCGTCGATGAAACTAGTCTCTTGTAAGCGTACGAGTAAGGTTGGTCCAGGCCGCTACATCCCACAATACCGCTAAACCAAAACACGACCAAGGGAGGAATAAATCTAAGCATGAATGCCCATAGACTCCTTTGTGTTCTACTCGAGATCTCATCTACACATAGACCTAGCCCATGATGCCACTGTTGGGGAACGTTGCATGGGAAACAAAAAATTCCTACGCACACGCAAGATCTATCCATGGTGATGAGCATCTACGAGATGGAGAGTGGATCTACATACCCTTGTAGATCGCTAAGCGGGAAGCGTTAAGAAACGCAGTTGATGTAGTCAAACGTCTTCGCGATCCAAATTGCCGAGCGTCTTGCGATCCAATCAAGATTCGTCCCGATCCAGCGCCAAACGGACGACACCTCCACGTTCAGCACACGTACAGATTGATGGCGATCTCCGCCTTCTTGATCCAGCAAGAGGGAGCGGAGAGGTAGACGAGTTTTCCGGCAGCGCAACGACATTGTGGCGATGGTGGTGGAGCTATTCCGGCAAGGCTTCGCCTAAGCACCACTGAAACGAAACTAGAGGAGAAACTACGATTTAGAGGAGAGGTAGCACGTGGCTATTTTCTGTGTCAAAAACCCTCAAAACCTCTAGTATATATAGGAGGAGGGAGGGAGGAGGCTTGGCTCCCAAGGGAGCAAACCCTAGTTCAGAAAAGTGGGGGGAGTCCTCCTCCTCCACTCCTAGTAGGATTAGAACTCCTTCTTTCCCACTTGGGCCTCTCTTCCCACCTTGGGTTTTCCTTCCCAGCCGCATGGGCCTCCTGTGGGGCTTTGGCCAACCCACTAAGGGCTGGTATAACTCCTCCCACATCCCATGTGGCCTCTTGGGTCGAAATACCCCCCCGCCCCCCCCCGATGGTCCCCTGGTACCCTCCCGCTACACTACCGATGAGCGTGAAACTTTTTCGGTGACCAAAACAGGACTTCCTACATATCAATCTTTACTTTCGGACCATTCTGGAGCTCCCCGTGATGTCCGGGATCTCATACGGGACTCCGAACGACCTTCGGTCACCACCATACATAACTCTATACTATCGAAACGTCATCGAACCTTAAGTTTGCAGACCCTGCGGGTTCGAGAACTATGTACACATGACCGAGACACCTCTAAGGTCAATAACCAATAGCGGGACTTGGATGCCCATATTGGTTCCTACATATTCTATGAAGATCTTTATCAGTCAAACCTCTATGTCAAGGATTCAATCAATCTCGTATGTTGTTCTCTTTGTTCTTCGGTGTGTTACTTGCCTGAGATACGATTGTTGGTATCTGTATACCTAGTTCAATCTCGTTACCGGCAAGTCTCTTTACTCGTTCCGTAATACAAGATCCCGTAACTAAAACTTTAGTCACATTGCTTGCAAGGCTTGTTGTGATGTTGTATTACCGAGTGGGCCCTGAGATACCTCTCCGTCACATGAAGTAACAAATCCTAGTATTGATCTAGGCCAACTCAGCAGACACCCTCGGAGATACCTGTAGAGCACCTTTACAATCACCCAGTTATGTTGCGACATTTGATACACACAAGGTACTCCTCTGGTGTCAGTGAGTTGCATGATCTCATGGTCATAGGAACAGATACTTGACATGCAGAAAACTGTAGCAATAAACTGTCACGATCAAATGCTACATTTATAGTTTGGGTCAATGATGTGATCCCTTTATCAAATGACATCTCATGTCAATAGCTAGGAAACCTTGACCATCTTTGATCAACGAGCTAGTCTACTAGAGGCCTACTAGGGACATAGTATTGTCTATGTATCCACACATGCAATGTGTTTCCAATCAATACAATTATAGCATGGATAATAAACTATTATCATGAACAAGGAAATATGATAATGAACATTTTATTATTGCCTCTAGGGCATAGTTCCAACACCATTGATGTGGCTTGAGACTGCGTCAGTATTTACCCAAAGAGGAAGGTATGATGTAGCACGGCGATATTAAGTATTTCTCTCAGTTATGAAACCAAGGTTATCTAACCAGTAGGAGGATCACCAACGCCCAATAAGCAGCACCTGCACACAAACAATAAATACTTGCAACCTGACGCGAAAGAGAGGTTGTTAACCTCTCTATGGTAATAAGATAGATTAGGTAGTGATAGATATGAGATGTAGATCTCTCAAGAATACATGATAAATAGAGTAAATATGAAGCAATATATTTTTGGGTTTTTTGGTTTTGTAGATCTGAAAACAAAGAGTGCAAAAACATAGATCGGAAAGCAATATGATGGAAAAGTAGATCCAGGGGGCGTAGGGTTCACTAGTGGCTTCTCTCATGAGTATAGCACACTGTGGGTGAATCATAAGAGAGAGAGAGAGGAAGCCATCTAGCCACTGCCTACGGACCCGTGGGTCTATGGTGGACTACTCACGCATCATCAGAGAGGCACCTATGACGAAGATGAACCCCTCCGTGATGGTGTTTAGATTGGATCTCGAGGTTCTGGAACTTGCGTCGGCTGGAATTGTGTTCCGTCGACTCCCTTAGGGTTTTGGGAATATTTGGGAATTTATAGGTGTCAGAGGCGGTGGAGAGGGGTCCCGAGGAGGGCACAACCCATCAGGGCGCGTTGGGGCCCCCTGACGCGGCCTGGTGGGTTGTGGTCTCCTCGGCCCACTCCCCCGGCACTTCTTTGGTCCATTGGGTGTCTTCTGGTCCAGAACAAATCTCCAAAACGTTTCGTTGCGATTGGACTCCGTGGTATTGATTTTAAGCGAAGTAAAAAACAAACAAAAATAGCAACTAGCACTTTGGCACTATGTCAATAGGTTAGTCCAAAAAATAATATAAAGTGGTAATAAAATGATGGTAAAACATCCAAGAATGATAATATAACAGCATGGAACAAGCAAAAATTATAGATACATTGGAGATGTATATGCATCCCCAAGCTTAATTCCTACTCGTCCTCGAGTAGGTAAATGATAAAAACAGAACTTTTGATGTGGAATGCTGCCTAACATGTTCATCACATTCTTTTCTTTTGTATAGCATGGACATTTGGACTTCTAAAAATTAAAAGCAATTGTCTAGTTTTAACATAATGACTTCAATACTCAAGCATGTCAACAAACAACCATGTCTTTCAAAATATCAATACTAAAGAAAGTTATCCCTAGCCCATCATGCTCAATCATTGATCCATTCATGAAACACACTCAAATATTAGTTATGCCCAATGCTCAAGTACGATCATAGTGCCCCTAGTTGGTGCTTATAAGAGAAGATGGAGACTCAAAGAAAAAAATAAAAAATGCATAAAGTAAATAGATAGGCCCTTCGTAGAGGGAAGTAGGGATTTGTAGAGGTGTGAGAGCTCAAGGTTTAAATTGAGAGAGAGAAATATTTTGGGTGGCATGCTTTTCCTGTCAACGTAAATGACAAAGTAACTCACAATACTTTCCATGCTAGATATATCATAGGCGGTTCCCAAACAGAAAATAATGTTTATTCCTTTTTCCACCAAACTTTCACTTTCCATGGTGGGCCATATCCATGGTTGCCTTCCATACCAACACTTTCCAAGGAATTTATTATTTGACAACATGAAGTGATTTTTTTTCCTTTTCATTTCAGGAATGGTCATCCCTATTACCATCGCACTCTCGTGCAATGACAAGTGAATAAACACTCATCTTGAGAATAACACATCTAGCATGGAAAAATATTGGGTACTCCCCACCGTTTCATGAGCGGTACGAGCACACAAAAGAGAAAAATTATTTTGAAAATTTAGAGATGGCACATACAAATTTGCTTGGAATGACATGGAAATAGCGCAGATAGGTAGGTATGGTGGACTCATAAGACGAAGCTTGGTTTAAGGATTTTGGATGCACAAGTAGTATTTCTACTTAGTACAAGTGAAGGCTAGCAAATAGATTGGGAAGCAACCAAGCCAAGAAACGAAAATTCACTAAGTGAGCATTGAACATAACTAACACCAAATAATGCACCACAAGTAGGATGTAACTTCATTGCATAACAATTGACTTTCTTGCATGCATAGGGAATCACAAACGTTAACACCAATATTCCTACTAAGCATAATTACTCATCAACATGACTCACATATTACTATCATCATGTTTCAAAAGTATTACAAGGAATCAAGTTTAATTTGTCCAATGATCTTCATGAAAGTTTTTATTATATCCTCCTTGGATATCTATCACTTTCAGACTAATTTCATATATTTCCATTGCTTTTTGGCAAGCTCAAACGAATTTAAGTGAAGCACATGAGCATAAAGATTTCATCTCTCAAAAAGGTATAAGTGAAGCATGAGAGGATTTCTTCAAAATTTACTAACTCTCAAATCAATCTAAGTGAAGCATGAGAGTATTTCAACAAAAGTTTCCAAGCACACGTGTGCTCAAAAGATATAAGTGAAGCACTAGAGCAATTTCTATGGCTCAAAAAGTTTAAGTGAAGTACATAGAGCAATTCTAACAAATGATAGCATAATTTTGGCTCTCTCAAATAGGTGTGTCCAGAAAGGATACAAAGGAAAAAACTAACAAACAAAACAAGCAAATATACAAGACACTCCAAGCAAAACACATGATATGTGACGAATAAAAATATAGCTCCAAGTAAAATACCGATGGTTGTTAGAAGAAAGAGGGGATGCCACTCGGGGGAATCCCCAAGCTTAGTTGCTTGTTTATATTTGGATATATCTTGGGGGTGCGGTAGAACACCCAAGCTTAGGCTTTTGCTACTCCTTATTCCTTCATCCATCGTGATCTCACCCAAAACTTGAAAACTTCAATCACACAAAACTCAACAAAATCTTCGTGAGATCCGTTAGTGTAAGAAAGCAAAACACTACTTTAGATACTGTTGCAAACCCATTCATATTTTGTTATTGCATTATACCCACAGTATTTTAACTTTACCATGGCTTATACACCCCCCAATACAAACCATAGATTCATTAAAACAAGCACACAATGCAACAAAAACAGAATTTGTTTCAGACAAAACAGTCTGTAGTAATTTGTACTTTATCCATACTTCTAGAACCCTAAAAATTCTGAAAAATTAGGACAAAGTAAAGAATTCTTATAGAAATACTTTGTTGAAATTTTAGCTCAATATGACATTCCAGTAAAAAACGAAAATTCATATACTGGATGCAAAGTTTCCGTTTTAGATTCAGCATCACTTCTACTCATCCTATGAATCATCCTAAAGGCTTTACTTGTCACAAACACTAAATAAACAATAAAACGCAATCATAACAGAGTAATAATTGTTTAAACACTCAAAAAATAGTAAAAAATCAAAAATTTATGTATTCATTGGGTTGCCTCCCAACAAGCTCTTTATTTATAGCCATTAAGATAGGCTTGAGATTTCAATGATGCCCTCATAAAGATAATAATAACAACACAAACAGAGCATAATGAAGCATATAGAAAACTCACTTAAGTCTAACATACTTCCTATGAATAGTAATTTTATAATCAAAAAAATATCAAGACAAGAAATATCTAACATATGCATGGAAGAAGAAAGAAACAATAGCAATCTCAACATGAAGAGAGGTAATTTAGTAACATGAATATTTCTATAACCATATTTCTGTATCTCATAATAATCACATGTAGGATTATATTCAAATTTAACAATATAGCTATCACATAAAGTATTTTCTTCATGATCCACATGCATAAAAGTCTTACAATCTTCCAAGGTAGTGGGATTAACATTAACTAAAGTCATGACCTCTCCAAACCCATTTTTATCATAAAATCCATACGATTGAACACTCTCTAAATATGTGGGATTCTTTTTACCTAAAGTTGACGCTCTCCCAAACCCACTTTAGATACTATTACAAACATTATTATCAATAACATATTGAACATGAGGCTTAAATAAATTTTCAAGATCATAAGAAGCATTATCACCCCAATCATGATCATTGCAATAAGAAGTGGACATGACAAAATTATCATCCCCAAGCTTGTAGTTTTGCATATCACTAACATAATTTACATTGATAGAGTTTATAGTAACATCATTGCAATCATGCTTTTCAATCAAGGAGCTATCATGAATAACCTTATAAATTTCTTCTTTCAACACTTCATCAAAAAATTCAAATTCATGATTTTCAAACAAAACATCATGGAGATAATCGAGTGCACTCAACTCACTAGAAATTGGTTCATCATAATTTGGTATTTTGAAAATATTAGCAAGTGGATGAGGATCCATATCAATAGATTTTTAGCAAGCAAATATGCAAGAAAATAGAAGGCACATGGCAACACAAGCAAAGATAGCAAACAAGTAAAACGGCAAACGGAAAAAGAGGGCGAATATAACGACAAATTTTGTGAAGTGGGGGAGAGGAAAACGAGAGGCAAATGGAAAATAATATAAATTGCAAGGAGATGATATTTGTGATTAGGAACCTGGTAGATGATGATGTTTTTCCTCCCCGACAACGGCGCCAGAAATTCCTTTGATGTGGCTTGAGACTGCATCGTTATTTTCCCAAAGAGGAAGGGATGATGCAGCACAACGACGGTAAGTATTTCCCTTAGTTATGAAACCAAGGTTATCGAACCTGTAGGAGGATTACCAACACCCAATAAGCACAAACAACAAATACTTGCAACCCAACGCGAATGAGAGGTTGTCAATCTCTCTACAGTAATAAGATAGATTAGGTAGCGATAGATAGGAGAGATAGATCTCTCAATAACACAAAATAAATAGAGTAAATATCTAGCAATATATTTTTGGTTTTTTTGGTTTCGTAGATCTGAAAATAAAGAGTGCAAAAATGTATATCGGAAAGCAATATGATGGAAAAGTAGACCCGGGGGTCGTAGGGTTCACTAGTGGCTTCTCTCATGAGTATAGCGCACGATGGGTGAACAAATTACCGTTGGGCAATTGATAGAAAATTGAATAGTCATGACGATATCCAAGGAAATGATCATTATATAGGCATCACGTCCAAGATAAGTAGACCGACTCCTGCCTGCATCTACCACTATTACTCCACACATCGACCGCTATCCAGCATGCATCTAGTGTATTAAGAGTGTGTTTGGTTCGGCAACGAACTGGAATGGAATGTCATGGTTCCATTCCACTGGAACGGGTCGGTTCCATCCTTGCATTTGGTAGGGACAATTTGAAGGAATGGAATGGTTACGTTTTGGTGTTTGGTTTTCGAGATTGGTTTGGAATGGATTGTTCATCTCTCCACTTCTTTTCTTAAGATTATATAGAATACACTGAACTTTGACATCAAACAAACAAAACACGTGTATAGATGTAAAAAAAGATCATTAACATAGAAATTCTTTGAATTGTAAAAGATGGTATATGTCCAAAACAAGTGACATATATTGCCCTGTCATCCATGTGCAACACTTGCCGGAGAGCTTCAATCAATGTTCTGTCATCTGCACACAAAATATCAAATTCAGTGAGCACAACAAACAACAGCAGGAGCAGCACCGCACATAGCAAAATTAACAGCAACGACGTGCGCAAGCCCGGCAAGCAAGACGCGCGCAGGGCCGGCAAGCAGCAGCAGCAGTAATACATGCACAACAAAAATAGCAGCAACGGACGACCACAAGCAGGACGCACCGCCATGACGCGGGTTTGGCGACGCACAAGCACGGGGGTCTAGCAAGACAAAGTAGCATCGCCATGAAGGGGCAGGGGGAAGGTGGGCTGGAGAGAGAGCACCTACCGGCTATCGGAGATGGTTGCGGACGTTGCTTAACCTTAACGGATCTGACGCTGAAGGGGAGGGATGACCAGGTTCGATCGTCGCCGCCGGCATCAGTGACGACTGTGCCGGTGGTGAGGCTGGGAGCATGGTTTGGAATGGATCCTCCGGCGCTTGCCTCCGGTGCCTGCGGGATGTGAGGGAGACACGAGAAAAGAGAGATGAGCAGGGCGCTGAGCGAGCCGTTCCGCATCGTCCACTCAATTTGGAGAGACGCCTCGGTTCCGCATAAACACAGAATATGTCATTCCGTGGAATCGATGTGTTCCGGTTCTTTTGACAATCCAAACACGAGAACGGGCCCTAGGAACGGAACCGACCTGTGTCGTTCCACTGCATTACAGAAACCAAACACACCCTAAGTTCATGCAAAAATGGAGTAATGCAATAAGAACGATGACATGATGAGATCTATTCATGTAGGAATAGACCCCATCTTGTTATCCTTAATAGCAACGATACATGTGTGTCTTGCTGCCCTTTCTGTCACTGGGAAAGAACACCACAAGATCAAACCCATCACAAAGCACCTCTTCCCATGGCAACAAAAATCGATCTAGTTGGCCTAACTAAACCAAAGATTTGAAGAAGAAATATGAGGCTATAAGCAATCATGCATATAAGAGATCAAAGAAGACTCAAATAATATTCATGGTTAGAAACTAATCATGAACTCAAAATTCATTGGATCCCAACAAACACACCACAAAAGTTTACATCAAATAGATCTCCAAGAGACCATTCTATTGAGAATCATAAGAGAGAGAGAGGGAGAGGAAGCCATCTAGCTACTGCCTACGGACCCGTAGGTCTATGGTGGACTACTCACGCATCATCGAAGAGGCACCTATGATGAAGATGAACCCCTCCGTGATGGTGTTTAGATTGGATCTCAAGGTTCTGGAACATGCGACGGCTGTAATTGTGTTTCGTCGACTCCCTTAGGGTTTGGGGAATATTTGGGAATTTATAGGCATCAAAGGCGCTGGATAGGGGTCCCGAGGAGGGCACAACCCATTAAGGCGCGTCGGGGCCCCCTAGCGCGGCCTGGTGGGTTATGGTATTCATTTTCTATTAAGTAAAACAAACAAGCAAAAATAACAACTGGCACTTTGGCACTATGTCGGTAGGTTAGTCCCAAAAAATGATATAAAGTGGTAATAAATGATTGTAAAACATCCAAGAATGATAATATAACCGCATGGAACAAGAAAAATTATAGATACGTTGGAGACGTCTCACTCGACACCAACCACCGCTCGAATGCTTCACCTTCTACATCGACATCTTCCCTGAGCGACTTCAAGACATCTTCTCCTTTGGATATGCAGCATCTTCGCTGACAAGCACCTCAAGAGAAGCTCCCCAAGCTCAAGTCCGTGACTTCCACAACCTACTATGATTTCTACACCGACTTTGAGATTCCATTCTATGGGACTCATGACCCCAAAGAGTACCTCGAGTGGGATCGCAAGATGGACACCTACCTCAAGCTACTTCAAGTCCCTTCCGAAGATCACGTGAAGTGTGCCACAAGGAACTTCCACGACTACGTATCGACATGGTGGCTTCACACATCTTCAAAGAGCTTTGCCATGAGTTAGTCCAAGATGAAGAAAACAATCCAGCAAGAGTTTGTGCCTTCTACATACATAGAACATCTTCAACGCCAATTGGAGAACGCCATATAAGGATCCAAGTCCCTCGACAAGTACTTCATGGAGATGAAGTAAGCTTTGAGGAAAGATGATACTCGCGATTTGCATTGGGTTTTCCGTGAAGAGGAACGGGTTATCGCAGCACAAAGTGGGTAAGTATTTCCCTAGGTTATGAAACCAAGGTTTATCGAACCAATAGGAATACCAATCCTCAACCGTCTTCGGCGGTTGCACACAAAAGAACAAACAACTTGCACCCAACGTTGGCAACAGGGTTGTTAATCCCCTCGATCTCCTTATTTGCAAGCAAGTGAGTTGTGTAGATAATTGTAGATAATAGTAAAGTGAAAAATAAAATAAAATAAAATAAAAAGAAATAACAGCAATGCAATGGTAGCGTTTGTGAATATATAAGTGAATAGACCCAGGGGCTGTAGAGTTCTCTAGTGGCATCTCTCACAAGCAAAGCATACGGTGAGTAAACAAATTACTATTGGGCAATTGATAGAAAAGTGAATAGTTATACGATTTTCACGAAAATTATCATGTGTATATAGGCATCACGTCCATAAGCAAATAGGACGACTCTTGCATGCACCTATTACTATTACTCCACCCATCGAACGTTATCCAACATGCATCTAGAGTATTAAGTAAAATAGAGTAATGCTTGGTGAACATTGACATGGTGTAGACAAAGTAGACTCAATCAATATGAATAAACCCCGTCGTTTTATCCTTCGTAGCAGCAACACAAAGATGTATCTTGTCCCCTACTTTGTCATTGGGATATAGAAACTCACCAGGTTGAACCTACTACAACGCACCACTCCCACCGAAGAAATATCAATCTAGTTGGCCAAACTATCTCAACAGATCAGAGAGCATTACGAAGCTATGATGATCATGCAAATAAGAATCATAGTAATCATATTTGACTCAAATACTTTTCATGAATAATCTGAACAAAAACTCACAATTCATCGGATCCCAACAAACACACAATACAAAGAGATTACATAGGATAGATCAAGGCAAAGATGCGATGAACATTATATTGAAGATCGAGAGAGAGAGAGATTGCCATCTAGGTACTACCTACGGACTGTAGGTATGTGGTGAAATACTCACACATAATGGTGAGGGTAGCAAGGTTGATGAAGAGGTCCTTCGTGACCGATCCTCCCCCCCCCCCCCCGACAAGCTGCCGGAACGGAGGTGTAGATGGCCTCCCATCTGAACGGAGACTTGCGGCGGTAGAAAAAGTGTTTTGGGAGCGCTCTTGGTGTTTTTAGGGTAGATGTGAATTTATAGGTCAAAGAACAACGTCGGGAGAGGTGCCAGGGGGCCACCACATATCAGGTCGTGCCCCCTGGTGGCGCAGCCTATTGCGTGGTAGGGCCCTGGTGCAGCTTTCGGCCTTCCTCCGAAGCATCTAGGTCTTGTATTTTTCTAGAAAAAAACTCAAAAAGTTTAATGGCAATTGGACTTCGTTTGGTATTATAACTCGAGAAAGGCAAAAATATGCAGAAAACAACAACTGGCATTGGGCACTGGGTCAACATGTTAGTGCTCAAAAATATTATAAGTTGGTAAATAAATACCCAAAAGTATCCTAGAATGATAATATATTAGCATGAAACAATCAAAAATTATAGATACATTGGAGACGTATCAGGATCTTAATTCCTGCTCGTCCTCAAGTAGGTAAATGATAAAAGCAAAAAAAATTATTTGTCATGCTACCCATCATGTAATCTTTGGTATGTATGCTCATTGAAGAATGGTGAATTAACAAACAAAAACATAGTAATATTTATAAGTATTGGAAACAAAATCATTGATTTTTTAAAGTAGACAAATGTTAAGCACCATGGTGTCCAAGTCAAGCAATTGGATCGTACTTTTTCAATATGCATCAACTTTTTATTCTTCATGCAATACATGAGCGTGAACCATTGGACATAACATATAGGTGGTATAGAACATGATGGTGGGTATCAAAGGGGTAAAAAGTGGAGAATATAGTCTCACATCAACTAGGCGTACCAGCGAGCTATGGAGATGCTTATCGATAGATGTCAATGCAAGGAGTAGGGTTGTCAGGCAAATGATGCACTAGAGCTATAAGTATATGAAAGCTCAACTAGAGCTAAGTGGGGTGTGCATCCAACTTGCTTGCTCATGAAGACCTCGGGCATTTTAGGAAGCCCGTCCTCGGAATATACAAGCCAAGTTAATTATATGAAAAGGTAATTCCCACTAGCATATGGAAGTGTCAACATAGGAGACTCTCTATATGAAGAACATGGTGCCACTTTGAGGCACAAGTGTGGTAAAGGATAGTAGCAAAGTCCCTTCTCTCTTTTCTCTCATTTTTTATTTTATTTTTTATGGTGGGATTTTCTCTTCTTTTTATTCCTCCCTGATTTTCTCTTTTTTATATGGTGGGCTCATTTGTCTTCCCCCATTTTTATTTCATTTTTCATCCGGAGTCTCATCCCGACTTGTAGGGTAATCATAGTCTCCATCATCCTTTCCTCAGTGGGACAATGCTCTAATAATGATGATCATCACACTTTTATTTACTTACATCTCAACATGGAGAACTGATAGGAAGATATGACTCTGTACGAATGCCCTCTGGCAGTGTACCAGGATGTGTAATGATCTAGCATGACATGTATCAAAAATGCAAAGAACGGTGGATTTGCCACAAATAATATGTCATCTCTATATGATCATGCAAAGCATTATGATGATGAACGAACTAGTCATGTGAAGTAACGATGGAATTTGCATGGCAATATATCTTGGAATGGCTATGGAAATGCAATAATATGTAGGTATGGTGGCTGTTTTGAGGGATATATAATGAGACTTATGTGCAACAGAGCGTATCATGTCATGGGGTTTGGATGCGCCGGCGAATATTTGCACCAATCCTCGAGGTGAGAATGGGCTATGCACGGTACCAAAGAGGCTAGCAAATATGAGAAGGTGAAGATGCGTATGTCCATGGTATCACATTAGTCATAAAGAACTCTCATACTTATGGCAAAGTTTTATTAGTTTTATCACAAATCAAAGTACTCCTCGCATGCCCCGAGGGTGGAGGGTGGTAGGAGTTAACCATCGCGCGCCCTGACTCGAAACAACACTAGGATTTCAACGAGGAATATAAATGCTCACAAATCATCACCATGCCTCTTTAATTTTAGATGAATAAGAATTTAACACACCTTAATCTCGATACTTCTGCGAATCAACAATTTTGGACTCATACCTTTTTCATATTACTACATCAATGTCATTAACCCACAACTTCTTTATATGTGCTACACAATGGTTTTGATTATGATTCATTGAATACGTGCCATTCTTGGACTAGTCTTATGACCCAAGCAAATTACCGTCACTATTTATTTAGATCTTAAACAAGTATAAGTTAAGAATGAGATCATGTTATTTCTATAAAATCTACACGCCACTGTGCTCACAAAGATATAAGTGAAGTACTAGAGCAACTGCCAAGCTCGAAAGATATAAGTGAAGCACATAGAGTATTCTAGCAAATTATCATGAAGGCGTGTGTCTCTCAAATATGTGTGTCCATAAAATGATGATTGTGACAAACTGAAAGTAAAAGCAAACAAAAGCAAACGCCGCAGCAAGCAAAACACATATCATGTGATGAACGAAAATATAGCTTCAAGCGACATACCGATGGATTGAGACAAAAGAGGGGAGGCCTTCCGGGGCATCCCCAAGCTTAGATGCTTGATTATCCTTAGTATTATACTTGGGGTGCATTGGGCATCCCCAAAATTAGGCTCTTGCTTCCCCAAAATTAGACCATACTTCAGTAACTCTAACAATTCTGAAAAATTATTACAAAGTAAATCATTTGTATGGGAATACCATGTTAAAATTTCAGATCATTATCACGCTCCAGTAAAGAATGAAAATTCCTGCACTGGAGTCAAAGTTTCGGTTTCTGTTTCAACATCGTTTCTACTCATCTTTTGGGTCATCCCAAAGGTTTTACTTGGAAAAAACACTAATTAAAACTTAAAAACATAATAATTACAGAGTCAACAATCATGTTATCACACAATAACATAATATATGATAACTATTGGGTTGTCTCCCAGGAAGCTCTTTCTTTATAGCCATCAAGATAGGCTTAGAATAATACTGATGCTCACATAAAAGAGAAGAGTTAAAGCACAAAGAGAGCATCATAAGACATGTGACAAACACATTTAAGTCTAACATACTTCCTATGCATAGGTATTGTATGAGCAAATAATCTATGGGAGCAAGAATCAACTAGCATAGGATGCCAAAGCAAGCATAACTTCAAAACTTTGAACACATAGGGAGGAAACTTGATACTATTGCAACGCCTACAAGCATATGTTCCTCCCTCGTAATAAGTTTCAGCATCATCATGAAGAAATCTCACAATATAACTATCACATAAAGCATTCTTTTCATGATCTACAAGCATAGAAAATTCATCACTCTTCACATAAGCAAACTCCTTTTCATTCATGGTAGTGGGAGCAAACTCAACAAAATAACTATCATGTGACGTTTGATGGTCATAAAAAATTGAATATTAAAATAATGATGACAAGTTTCATGGTTATCACTACCAATTATAGCATACGTGTCATCACCACATTCTTCATAAATAGGATGTATGCAATCATCATAATAAATTTGCTCACCAAAACTTGGGGGACAAAAGATATCATCTTCATCAACCATAGCCTCCCCAAGCTTGTGGTTTTGCATATCATTAGCATCATGGATATTTAGAGAATTCATACTAACAACATGGCAATCATGATTTTCATTCAAGGAACTATCATGAATCACTTTACAAATTTCACAATTTTTAGATTCATGATTTTCAAGCAAGACCTCATAAAGATAATATAGTGAACTCTCACTAGCAATTGTTTTAACATAATTGGGTCTTTTGAAGAGATTAGCAAGTGTATGATGATCCATTTATCTTTATTTTTTATTTTTTACTTTATGTTATTTTCTGATAAAGATAAAGATAGCATAGCTAGGCAAGCAATCAAACTAGAGATGAGACAAGCAAACCAGCAAACTAGCAAGTAAAGCAAACTAGAAGTAAACTAGTGACTAGCAAAGATAAATATTTTTGTTTTTATGAGACAAACTAAATATAATAGAAAATAAAAATAAGAACAAGCAAATGAAATTTTGTGCGAAGTTACTTGATAGTTGGTGATGGTATTGCCCGAAAACGGCGCCAGAAATCCTTCCTGATACTCGTGATCTGCGTTGGGTTTTTTGTCAAGAGGAACGGGTTATCGCAACACAAAGTGGGTAAGTATTTCCCTCAGTTATGAAACCAAGGTTTATCGAACCAATAGGAATAAAAATCCTCAACTGCCTTTAGCGGCTGCACACAAAAGAACAAATAACTTGCACCCAACGCCGACAAGAGGGTTGTCAATCCCCCTGATCTCGTTATTTGCAAGCAAGTGAGTTGTGTAGATAATTGTAGATAATAGTAAAGTGCAACCTAAAATAAAATCAAATAAATAACAACAAGGTAATGCTAGTGTTTGTGAATATATAAGTGAATAGACTCGGGAGTCGTAGAGTTCTCCAGTGGCATCTCTCACAAGCAAAGCATATAGTGGGTAAACAAA
Organism: Hordeum marinum; assembly: GCA_022496015.1. Classification (NCBI taxonomy): domain Eukaryota; kingdom Viridiplantae; phylum Streptophyta; class Magnoliopsida; order Poales; family Poaceae; genus Hordeum; species Hordeum marinum. The sequence continues at coordinate 222,233,889 of CM039672.1, forward strand.
TTACTATTGGTCAATTCATAGAAAAGAAAATAGTTATGCGATTTTCACGGCAATTATCAAGTGTATATAGGCATCATGTCCATAAGCAAATAGGTCGACTCCTGCCTGCACCTATTACTATTTCTCCACACATCGGCCGCTATCTAGCATGCATCTAGAGTATTAAGTAAAACAGAGTAATGCTTGGAGAACATTGACACGATGTAGACAAAGTAGACTCAATCAATATGAATAAACCCCATCATTTTATCCTTAATAGCAGAAACACAAATACGCAACTAGTCCCCTTCTATCATTGGGATATAGAAACTCGCCAGGTTTAACCTACTACAACACACCACTCCCACCGAAGAAATATCAATCTATTTGGCCAAACTATCTCAATAGATCGGAGAGCATTACGAAGCTATGATGATCATGCAAATAAGAATCATAGTAATCAGATTTGACTCAAATACGTTTCATGAATAATTTGAACATAAACGCACAATTCATCGAATCCCAATAAACACACCATACAAAGGGATTACATCGGATAGATCAAGACAAAGATGCGTGAACATTGTATTGAAGATCGAGAGAGAGAGAGAGGGAGATTGCCATCTAGGTACTACCCACGGACCCGTAGGTCTGTGGTGAACTACTCATACATCATGGTGAGGGCAGCAATGTTGATGAAGAGGCCCTCCGTGATTGATCTCCCCTCCGGTAGGGTGCCGAAACGGAGGTGTAGATGGCCTCCCGTCGGAACAGAGACTTGTGGCGGCGGAAAAGTGTTTCGGGAGCGCTCTTGGTGTTTGTTGGGTAGATGTAAATTTATAGGTCAGAGAACGACGCCGGGTGAGGTGCCAGGGGCACCACATATCATGTCGTGCCCCCTGGTGGCGCGACCTATTGCGTGGTGGGGCCATGGTGCAGCTTCCGGCCTTCCTCCGAAGCTTCTAGGTCTTGTATTTGTACAGAAAAAACCGTCAAAAAGTTTTGTGGCAATTGGACCTCGTTTGGTATTGTAACTCTAAAAAGGCAAAAACACGCAGAAAACAGCAACTAGCATTGGGCACTGGGTCAATAGGTCAGTGCTCAAAAATATTATAAATTGGTAAATAAATGCCCAAAAGGTATCCTAGAATGATAATATATTAGCATGGAACAATAAAAAATTATAGATACATTGGAGAGGTATAAAAAGCCGGCACGGATGACCCCATTTGGATGAAGTTCCGCTTCATGATGGGATTGAACAACGACACCGCCAAGACTATCTTCACCAACAACTACAAGTCTGTCGACAACCTCTACATTGGTGCTCTCAAGGTGGAACAAGAACTCAAGGCCAAGGGTACTCGAACCCGCGTGCACTCCACGAGGACGAGCATGAGGATGGTACCACTAAGGTGTCCAAGGCCAACGAGCTCCAAGATGATGCTCCCAAGTTCGACTTCACCGCCATCCCTCTTTGTGGTATCAATGATCTTGACTCTACCATGACTCTTTTTGAAGATGGCGCGATGGCGACTATGACCATAGAGCCACTCAAGGAACATGCTTCGGAGGCGAGTGACAAGGTGGCGAGCAAGGATGATGCTTCCATATTTGGAGGCGTGAGTGAGATGATCGAGCATGGATTTTCCCCTTCGGTCATGGAGGAGAGTGATGATGTGCCATCTTCGGCCTTCATCCACGGCGATTGTGATAAGATGGTGATCATGAGATTTTCCCTTCGACCACACAATGGCATTTGGAGATGAGTTGAGAGACTTACACCACCATACTGAGAGTGATGGTGACTCGTTCTATTGCTACCGCGGGTCTTATGCAATCAACTTCACCACTAGCCCCATATATGATGAGTTGCCCCAACTCCCATTTGAGAAGAGCCACAAGCCCCACCACTTGGGTGAGATGAGTGACTCCACCATATGTAAGTTTGAGTATGACTACCTAGAGAGAGTGAGTGAGCCACCACCACATCGAGAGTGTGAGGTAGTTGATAGGGCATGTGAGGCCATTTTGATTTCTAACAACTTAACCTCTACATATATTATGTCTTCTCATTTGGTGCCAGGTCCCATATTTGATGACGCACCAATCCTCGACAACTTCGTCCTCTCTTTGGACAAGACGATGGCCATGGTGGAATATGATGCACCCCTCACATGGTTCCATCACGATGAAGATGACCATGATTTGGTCTTTACCACCTCACCTACACCACATGAGTGGAATGCAAAAGGTAACATAGGTGAAGGTGATGCTCTTGTCCCACTAGTGGACTATCTTGAGATTGATTGCTTGCATGATGTCGATCCACCTATTGCCACGCATCATGATTATGCGACTTTCTCATGTGATGAATTACCCATTCATGATGAATTTGTCGATTATCATGTGGAGTCTATTAAAATGCCATGTTCCATGGGATACATTGTGATAACTCTATAGGTCACATCATGTTTGACAATCCGATTGACTTGTCATATGCTATGAATGAGATCACCCATATCGCATCTTTGCAATATCTTCGTAGTAACTATGCATATGCCATTAAAGTATACCCAATTTGCACATATGTCATAGATGACAAACCCATGTTTATTGGCATTTGTTTTTCTTGTGATGATATTGACATGCTTCCTTTGCATCATTTGCATAATTGTTCACTATTGCCATGCCATGATCACCATGCTTTGGAAATGCATTGTTTTGGATGTTGTCCATATTTTCCATATTATGATTCTGCTATTGCACATGAGGAGACCCCCATAGTTTCCTCATACATATTAAGAAATTTTTACCCATCCCATACATTGCATGATTCCAATAATTGTGTGCACAATATGCTTGCCATTGATATGAATGATGTACTTGTGCCACATACTTGCTATAATTTTTGTTGCACTTGTGTTGGGCGTAATAATTATCATTACATGATGGATGGCGTGTTCCTATACCATGCCTCTAATTTCTTTGAGTATTGCTTATCTTATGCTAACTCTCATGTGCACATAAACATCATGATGGATGATGTGCACATTTACCATGCACAAATTTTGTTTCGTGTCTCTCCTTGTTGTGTAGTTACACATGATTCTTCAACCTCGCAAGCGCACGAGTTGACGAAATGAGCTCTAGAGATCAATCAATATGTGCGCCACCATGGAGTGCTTACCCTCCACCAACCCTGTTTGCGCAAATACTTCGCGCATTTATTCTACATGTCTCTCACATGGCTATGGCTTCTTGCTCATTACACTTATTATGCCCATATGCCATGTTCACTTTGCATGACATGCTCATTTCTATGCTATTGCCATTATTTTGTGACCCATGCTTTGCATCTCACATGACACTTGATTCTAGTACTTGTATGTGTATTTGCATGCTTGTTGGAGATATCACTTACTGTTGCCATGTTTGTTTTGTGCCCCATATGCCTATGATGACACGTTGATCTTGCTTTGTGTCCGTGCTCGCGATATGTCATGTGCATGATTTATGTCCACTATTTGCTTACATGACATGATTGCCATGGTTTCCTCTAGTATGTTGCATCTTCACAATACTAGTTTGCACAACATGATTGCTATGCTTGCCTATGTTGCATCACCGATGATTACTACTTGCTCCTTTCATGCGGTTGATGATGACCATTGTCATTCTTTGTGCATGGTTGATATTGCTTATTGTCACATGTCTCCATGTGTTGCATCCCTCATGCTAGATTTTCCATGTATTGCTGCAACAATGCTAGTAATTTTGCTAATGAGATTGCCCACATAGATTTCTCTCATATTATTTGAGCTTTTGACATCTTCCATGTGAAGCATGCTTGTCCTTTTTCCATGCACCACATACCTAGTGCCATGAATATTGCCATTGTTGCATCATATTATTCATACACTTGTGATCCTAATGGATATGTGCAAGTGAAGAGAACCATCATGATGGATGATGTGTTTCTCTACCATGCACATACATTATTTCCTTTGTTGTGTGTATCTGTATGATGCTTCGACTACATGTCAACTTCCACTTCGCGTGGGTTGACCACTCGAGCTCTTGAGAGCGAGCCATGCTACACTCACGCATTTCTACATCACACTTGTTTGCGAATCGACATTGTGAAGGATGCACGAGGACAAGTTTTCAAGGTGACATCCTTCTTGAGCATGGATATTGTGGATCATCCTACCCATGTTGCTTGTACCATGACATATATTGGTCATCTTGGACCACTTATTTGCACTCATATTAGAGATATTGCTTTCATGCACGATTGCCACATTGCCATGTCTCATGACATATATGCCTCATGTATTGCATCCAACTTGTTGGTTACTAGTTCCTATCAATTATTTGGTTGCAACAATTTCATTTCTTCACATGTACAATGCCCCATTGATTGCTACATGCTTGACGTGATTGCCTCAGACATGATGACCAATTTCTCCTTCTATTGTGTTGACTTCCACACTATCTTCACTACGCTATATGCGCATTATGCTTGGAATGTCTTTCACTTGAACCATGTGTTTAGGCATTTCATTTTATTTGGTGCTGTGAATGATTCCTATGCCTACCATGAACCTTTTGTTGATTGCTTTGTGCATGCGTGCTATGACTTTGAGGTAGATGCTCGTCCTATTGTCACACACAATTGCATCCCTACCTAACATTTTCATGCTTGTCCCCATGATGCCTTAGATTGTGCTCAATTTATATGCCTACATGCCATGACACAATCCCTTGTCACACCATATGTTATGTGTAATGATGACACTTGTTTGGTAACTCACCACTTGAATGCTTGGTTTTGCTCTAAAGCTAACCACATTTGTTTTTCCAAGTGTTTGTCATGTTTTCTCCTTTTGAAGAAATTACAAGACGGTGCAACATTGGAGTGTGCCCTTTTAGAGCTTATAGAGGATGAGAGCTTGGTGTTTGTCCACTTCTTCACGGTGACGCCACCTCTTTCCCATGGTGATTTGGATTTCTATCCGAGGACGGATCTTTCCCAAGGGGGAGGGGATGATGCGGAGCATCCTACAGACATCACCATGGCAAGAGTCCATTTGCCAAGTGACATGTGCGACATCCACTTCATACATATTAAGGTGAATCATCTCCTTTACGCGTGTCTACTCGTGCCCTTCAAGGATGGTATACTATGTGACCCCTCTCTCGTGTGCATGCATAGGTTTGATAGGAGCTACACATTCATCGAGGAGGAGTCCGAGCTCAAGAGTACGACTACATCATCCATGAGGGAAGCTTGGAAGAGGAGACGGAAGAAGATGGAGTTGCAAAGCCTATAGCGGTTGGACGACGGGCACCCACCGAACGTCTGTCACTCTACAACGGCCGGATGACCAACATCCTCTAGACATCCGACAAACTCCAACCATCGGACGACCGACATCCTCTGGAAATCCAGTGCCACAACACCAGCACCAAATCGCCGGAAATCCGGACGCCACTGGACGTTCGGTCCCTCGTGAGCCTCTGGACGACCGGAACCCTCCGGACGTCCGACACCGCTTATGTGCAGCCGCGGACTTTGGCATTGTGTCTCTCTCCCACTTACCCCTTCATGTCTAAGACTATATATACTCTTCCCCCACCTCATTTTGTAGGGTTACCAATGGTTTAGCTCATAGATTAGTTGAGCATTTCTCCTTCCACTTCCTCCTCCCATGGAGATGAACACCTCTACGTGAGAAGATCCAAGTGGATGCCAAGGCCCCTCTCGAGGGAAGATCCTCTGGTATTTCAAGGCCCCATCTCCCCATGGAATTTGGGATGAACTCTACCATGTATCCTATTTCCCTGTGTTGTTCTTGTGCCTTTGTGGATCTTGTGTAGATGTGACTCTAGTGGATGTGTGATTGGACTTGTTCTTGAGTATTTCCTCTTGTCATTTCTCCTGTTCTTCCCCGTGTTCTTCATGTTCTTGAGGTTCCCCCTCCAATTCGTGAAATATCGACGCCTAGGGGTTCCACCCCGTATCAACACGTCACCTAACCATATGGGGCCCTCGGGCACCGCCTTGCATTGATTCCTTTACCCAAAATCACATATATTCCAAAAAGAATCATAATTGTTGGGATACTTTGACCTTCATACATATGTATTTTCTGTAAAATTAAAAACATGCATAAGACAATAAATGGCATTACGCATTAGATTAGTAGGTTAGTACAGAAAATAATATAAATTGATGTAAAAAAAATGTAAATGTGGTATGATAACAACATGAAATGATAAAAAATATAGATATGCCAGAGACGTATCATCATCCCACTCCACCAAAGAGTGTCAACTCAAAGACCAACCCGCGAAGGAGAAAATTAACAAGGCTAGTAATGATGGAGACGACGCCGACGGCAGAAGTCCATCGCCATAGCCAAACCAGGATCACATACCCGAGGCTCAGGAGGAGGAAACCAGACGGTCTTCCCCAAAGACGTGCACATGGTGAATATGATCTTCCACGAGATCAAGTCCAAGGGCGTACAAAAACATGCCCTTAGGGAGGTCTACGCTCCCAGGCGTCCCTAGCTCCTGGATTGGTATGACTACACGATCTCCTTTGTGCAAGAGGACCACCCGGAGTTCATACCAAACCACGACATGACTGCCCTGGTCGTCGACCCTATTATTCGGGGCTACCAGCTCTCCAAGGTCCTAATGGACAGTGGGGCAGGTATATTACTTCTATAAAGGATGCTAGATTAACCGCATCACCAGGCTCCTCACGGGTGAAGAAAACCTCATGGCCATCCTTCATCGGGTGGCTTGCTACGGGAGCTTCTTGGGATGCCCCAAGCCATCCGATCTACTTGGACATCTCGCACCCGGGCAAACTAGCTAGAGCGTCCATGATGGGCAGATCACCGGGCGCACCCAACCACCCATCATTCACCTCCCAATCGCCTTGGAGGCTTCGCAGGCAAGAGTGCCCTCCGAGTCGTCCATTTTTGGTGTCATGTTGCATGGGACTCTCGAGGGCTCTCAGCAGGGAGATCGCTTGTTGTGGGAGCACCCACACAGATCAGAGGACACGTGCCCAGGCAACCCGACTAAGAGGTCTCTAATGGGTGGACCGGGCCTGCGCGCGAAGGGTAGTATGAGGCGGCCCATCAACCAGTACTGCTGGCGAATGGAGTTGTTGCAGTCTCAGCGCACCAGCCAATCTGTAGGATGGCATGCTGCAAGGGCATCTCTAGGCCTCTCCAAGTCGTCTGATCTGCCAGGACGGTGCACACCCAAGCGACTGGGGTGGGAGGTCATGACGAGCGAACCGTCTGTGAAGGGGAGCCACATGCAACCTATCAGGTAGTACTGTTGGCATGTGGAGTCGCTCCATGCCATTATCCTCCCGGACGATGTGACACATGTCCAGTTATGAGCCCGAGTCCAAGTGATTTTAGTAACATTTAGGTTAGTAAAAAGGATAATGATGGTATGAAGAGATTTTTTTGCCTGACAAGTGCCACAAGTGTGCCACGAACCAATTCCGCCCTGATTTTTTGATGGCAAGTTTAGTTATCTTAGGATGTTAACTTTAGTTGTGAAGCATGACAACTGTCTATTTGGATGGTAAATTTTAGGTTTTTTTATTTAGTTTTTTCGGGATGCAATTTGAGTTTCAAAAACCTCGTGGCGATGTTACTTTACACGTGTGGCACTTATCATTTGTTTCTGGGATGCGACTCGCCGGTGCTCGGGCGCTTGTTCGCGAGCGTGGGGGCACTTCCTAAAAGGAAGGACCACATGGTCCCTCGCTAGGACAGCCGAAAAAGGAAGAAGGAGGAATCCCCTCGCGCGTCACACCGCGCCTAGGCCCTCCACCTGAGCGCATCGATTGCGCGCTTGTGCTCCAGCACCCTCACATGTCCCAGCCTTCACCTGCCCCCCCTCCACCCCCACGATCCTTTCCTCTCTTTTCCTTCCATAACAAGGCCCGCAGGACCCCTTCTTCCTCCTTCCTCCTCCTCAGATCTGGAAGCCTCCCATCAATGGCGCCCTAAAAAATATCAAGGTTAGCACCACCCACGCTCACCCTACATCTACCTCCTTCCTCCTCCTCAGATCTGGAAAGCCTCCTCTCTTAGGTAACCCCCTCTATCTACTTGATCATGAACTAGGGACTAGCTAAGAAACATGAAGTAGTTATGTTCTTAGCCATCCTCAGATCTGAAGTAGCATGAAATCCAATTCTAGCAACAAAAAGCAACAGTCCCCCCTCCACCCCCACCCCCACCCCCCAAAAAATAGATGCAATAGTTTCATGTACAAAAAGGAGCAACAGTTCATCTGTTTGTAGCAACCATACTGTAAATTTGTAGCAACTAGGGGAAAAGCAGCATCAACCTTGAAAAAAGTATAAGAGAAGCAACTCCAGTACTAAACACACGCAAGTGTAAACACAACCTAGGCGTTCATTGCGGTTCTCGCTGGCCACAAAAACAACCAAACAACATAGTGTGTTTAACTCCATGTATATAGCCAGATACAAAGCAAAACTACACCAAACGTATGCCTTCTACCCCCAGATATGTGTTGACCCTGTTTCTCCTTCAAAGGTTGTCATCACCCCTGCTTGTAAAAACACAAAAAAAAAGTCATGAGCTATATGGACAGAAAGTTGCCTCAGATTAACTATGTAGTTGCCAGAAAACAACATGCAGTTGCTCTTTTATCTTATAACTAACTTCCTGTCCATTACTCATCGCAAAAAACAATGGGTTTTTTGTTTTGTGCATATAAATGATCCATGCTTATGTTGTCCACTAACACATAGTTTGTTGCAGGTTTGATGTGTTGAGGAAAGGAAAATTAGTAGTGCAAAAAAGAAGATGATTGATCTCAATGAACCACTGCTCGACGTTGAGTCTATCATCATCTCAGTTGAGTTGGGTGCACCCTTCTTACGTCCAGGCTATGAGCAGGGGGGGCACCATTTGGATGAGGGCGTTGATGAGTCTCCTGACCCCGACATTGGCTCTAATGGTACTCATGTCCCGGACAATCATGTGGCTGCTCCCCTACCTTTGGTTGCTCCTGCTAATGCTATGGTTGATGATGCACTTGAGTTGGACGATGAGGAAGCCTGGTCACAACCACAAGAACCTTATGTTGGTATGTGATTCAACACGTTGGTTGAAGCAAGGGAACACTACAACCGATATGCTTTGAGGGTGGGTTTTTCAATCAAGCCGAACACATCCAACAGGTCAACCTACACGGGCCTCTTGCAGAGACAACAATTCTATTGTAACAAGTTCCACGAGTCGGTTGAGAGGGTTGGCGTCTCAGATGTTGCCTCGTCAAGCAAAACCGCTACATGCCCAAGCTCACCTGAACAAGACGCCGAGGAGGATGACGAAGAACCCATTCGAAAGAAGAAGAGGAAGAGAGAGACTATAAAGCAAACAAAGTGCCCTGCTAAGATGGTGGTGAAGCTTATAAATGACAGATGGGAGGTTATCAACTTTGTTGCAGATCACACACATCCATTTATTGACAAGCCATCACTTTCCAAATACCTCCGTTCACACCAAGGAATCCCGTCCGAAGAGAAGAAATTTCTTACTCACCTCAATGACAGCAACTTGACAGCAGGTATAACAAAAAAAAGAGCCCCAACCCCACCCCCACCCGACCCCTACCCCTCACTGGAAAAAAACTTGCTCTAAGAAAATGTTAATTATTCCTGCATGATGTTATTGGTTTTCTTTTGTTAATTGTTCATGTATAAGGATTATTTTATGGCAACCGTCACAACTTAAGAAACTTATACAGTGAACTAAGGTAGCTTATACATTAAACTAAGACAACTGTCTTGAATCTATGCAACTCTTCTGATAATTATTCCTGCATGATGCTATTGGTTTTCTTCTGTTAATCGTTCATGTATAAGGATTACTTTATGGCAACTGTCACAGCTTAAGCAACTTATAGAGTAAACCAAGGCAACTTATCTAGGAAACTAAGGCAACTATCTTGAATTTATGCAACTCTTCTGATAAGCAAAAAGACATGTGTCGAAAACATGGGGCAACTGTCACAACTTAATCAGAAATTTAAAAAGCAACTTTGTTTTGATTTTTATGCAACTGTCGATAAAAAAGCATGGACACAACCAACACATTACTTTATGGGACTTTATGTGAAGAAATCAACTTGCCAGATTTCCTATTCTATGAAACCTGGCAGGTTGCTTCCTACATTGTGGTTAACAAAAACTTTCTCTGAATTGCCAGGCAGGATGATGATGATAATGTCATCATACTATGGTTTAGAGTTGATTGTCCCTTACACGTCTAAAGCCATCCACAAGCACTGTTCAAAGCCGAATGCCACAACTAAAGACATCAACATTGAAGAGACACTCAACTACTTTTGCAAGGTGAAGGAAACCGACCCAGGGTTCTTCTTCAAATGCAAGACAGATGCGAAAGGCAAAACAGAGAACTTGTTTTGGGTGGATGGTGCGACACGAAAAGCTTATGCAGAGGCTTATCACGAGTGAGTGTCATTTGATGCAACTTATCTTACAAACATGTACAACATGCCATTTTCCCCTTCATTGGCATCAACAGGCATGGGCAGTCGATTATGCTTGGATGTGGCTTTGTACGGTAAGAGCTAGCATCTAGCTATGACTGGTTGTTTGACGCTTTTCTGGAAGCAATGGACGGGTTGGCTCCAGAGAACATCATCATAGACCAGGACATTGCAATGGCACAAGCAATCAAAAGGAAGTTCCCCATGACGATTCACCATTGTTGTCGTTGGCATATCATGAAGAAAGCATGGGAGAAGCTTGTCGTTGTGTTGTCTAGGAACCCAGATTTGGTGAAAGACTTCAACGAAACTTCAGCTCCACCCCGGTTGAATTTGAGCGGAAGTGGATTGCACTATAGTTGAAGTATGAGAGACTAATGCATGGCCACTTTGAGAAACTCTATGAATACCGGGCTACATGGGTGCCTTGCTACTTCAAGTACATGTATTTCCCGTTCCTTCAGTCGATGCAACGCAGCAAAGGCTTCAACGCTGAGTGCTATGTGAACCCACACAAGTCGATCCTGAACTTTGTTAAGCAATATGAGAAGATTCAGGTGCACATACTTGTGAGGGAGGGCGGGCATGACTACCGGACAGAACATTTGGACACACAAAGGTGGTCACGTTTCCCTATTGAGAGGCATGCCTACAAGGTGTACACTAGAGACATTTATGTTAAATTCAGGACTGAGTTTGAGATGATTGGCCAGTACAACGTGCGCCCCGTTGGAGTCAATTTCTATGACCTTGTACCCAACACAGAAGAAGTTGCTATGTATGGCGAAAGGAAGTATCTCGTTGTGGTGAGACCAGAAGCACGCATCTACGACTGTGATTGTTGCAAGTGGCATAGGGACGACCTACTTTGTTGCCATGTCATGAAGATTTTCACCCACCTTGGCATTGACGAGATACCTACGCATTACATCAAGCGCCATTGGATGCAAGATGCAGTCCCAAGTGCGCCCCCGCCAACTAACAAAGGCCCTCCATAGGACTTGCCCGTTGAGTCGGAGAACCAAGTATGGCAAGTGAACATGACAATGGATTTTTTGAAGCTAGCCAAGAAAGCAATGACAAGTGATGAGGCAACCATTGTAGTTCGCGGCACATGGAAGCATCAGATATTGAGGTTACTAAATTGAACAAGCTAAAGAGAAAGAAGTTGAAAGCAGCACGAGAAGCAGCCCGGGCTAGGGAGGCATCAAATCCTACAGCCGCAAGTGGTTCAGGCCAACCTCTTGCCCCTCCTGCTCCTATGGACCCACCCAGGTCAGTCACAAAAGGGCGCACCCACACTAGGAGCTTTCAATTTGCTCTAGAGATACACCCCAAAAAAAGAACAGATGTAGGATATGTGATTAGATTGATCACAACTCTACAAAGTGCCCGAGGAAATTGATGTGATGGGTGAAGAAAAGGACAACTTGACTAGCAAACTAAATTGAATGGGAAAAGACAAGTAACTGCTAAAAAGGGAGCAACTCTAAGCTTGTTTTTTAGCATATGACAGAGAAAATTCAAGCAACTGAAGTGTGTTTTTGTCGTCGAGACTTTCATGAGCTTCATTATGGTTGGGATGTTTTGGAGGAACTTCTTTTTATTTATGTGTTTTAATTACTTTGAATTCATAAAAAAAGTGGACACTTTTAGATGGATGCTTATCATTTGTATACCTGGTTCTCGTTCACTTCTTGACCGGTTTGAGGATCTCCTACAAGATAACCTTGTTCAGGTCACACTTTATCATCGAGATAGTCATGAGATTCCTTATGTTCGATATGTCATCTTGTCCGTAGTTTGGGAGCCACATCCCATTCCACAATAGTGCGTTCATCAATGCGAATATCCCACAGTCACCTCTACAAAACAAAAAACACGAAAACACTTGAGGTCATGAGAACACTTGGAAGAAAAAGTTCTGTCTTAAAACAACAATCATTGTAAGTTATGTAGTACTTACGACACAACTTGCTTTGGTGCATCAATGTCCTCAAGTGGGAACTTCTCCATCAAGATTGCCTGCTTTGGGTAGTGCTTGTCCCAAAGCATATGAACTGCTGCAACAATGCACCTTACTACTTCATCCAACCTCTAGCTTTTCTTCGGTGTCCTTAACGAGTCAAACACCTCGAACCTTCTATCCCTCAAGTTGATGTTGAATAGCCAATAGTGATGAGCACCACTCACATTCCTTGGTTCTAGGTTTTCAATGACAGGGATCATGACCTGCGAAAAAGGAAACAATCCTGAATTCAGCTACAACAAAAATCGGATATGTTCTATACAAACAAAAAACAAGCAACACTGATGAAAATTCAAGCAATCCTATGTGTCCTTGGGACCAACTTTTGCTTGAGTTAGTGTAAGAAAAATGAAAAAGACAACTAAAACAAAAGTAGTTATTTGGGAAACTATAAACACACAGAACGAACTTGCTTTTCGCCTCATGTTCAATCTGGCACTAGGGCCCCCAGAGTTTCTAGGCAACTATGTGTTGCATTCCAGGCAACTTAGATATTAAAAGAAAGCAACATACAAAAACAGTTGGATCATATCCAAACTTATCAAAACATAAGATCTTTTTAGGCAACACAAAAGGAGATTATGAGCAACTAGGATATTAAAACAATGCAAAGTGAGATAAAAAGTGTTGGGTCATACGTTTGGTACCTGTTATAGTTTGTAGGCAAACACTAGGGGGTATCTGCTTGCAACCAACATATTTAGAAAAAAAGAAAATTGACATAACAGAGATGGATCGTTTGCATGTGTGCAAGTTTACAATTTTTAGGCAACACAAATGGAAAACATGGGCAACTTAGATGCTAAAAAACAAAAACAGACAACACATGGAACATACATTGTCTTTCTCATCCAACCGGTTTGATGGTTTGAACCTATCTTGGAGCTCATTTACATTGAGATCAATTTTTTGTAGCCAAGTTTGTGAACAGGAAACATGTGATAGAAGAAAAAATCAGTACCAATCGAAAGAAATAAATCTGTAAAAGAAGAAGTAATTGAACAAGAAATGTGGGGTCTTACCAATTTTTAGGCATAATGAATTTCTTGGACCCCACCCGCCTGCTGAACATGATTGCCTCAATCCCCAACTCAAAGACATGAGTTTTCATCCACTTGCTCTTCTTCATTGATTGATCAACCTCGTTCATTGTGCAATAATAACTGTGATAGTTTACAATTTGTGGCCTGTAGAACAAGAAAGGTTCTTGTAAGAGCACATTTCTCCATGTGTGGTTTTGGTAATTGATGACACCCCTATGGACTAATGGTTGCCTTGAGTTATATTCGAAGGATTTGTCCATGGGCACTTCTTGAAGTCCATCTGTTGGGTTTCAAGGAGTTTATATAATGACCAAGGTGGTATTCAAGGTTTATCCAAAGATTGGTCATGTGAGAGTTGAGCTTATTGCAAGCATGTCTTGAAGAAGGAGATTGTGTGAGCATTCATGATTACCTTCAAGACATCATCTTTATGAAGAGAGAAGATAAGATACAAGGTTGATCAAGACTCAAAGAGTGAATCAAGTGGTCAACACACAAAGCGTACAAGATGTACCGAGAGGGATCAAGTGATCCCATAGTATGGTAAACATTGTCCATTACACTTTGTGTACTGACCCATGTTCCTTGTGAGAGTTCTTTGTGGGGTTAGTCATATTTCCATGGGATTGCATCAAGAGGAAGATCCCATACAACCCATGGAAGATGACATCAAGTGGTGATCGTTATCGAGGTTGCGGTGTGCAAGTTCAAGTGAAGCATCATGGAGAGATCAGGCTCAAAGCTTGCCATCCATTGTGGTGTCAATGGACTTGTGAAGATGTGTCGAAGAGTAGCTCACCCATAGTGGAGTATGGGGGAGCAATCATCTAGTCTTCATCAAGCCAACGCAATCAAAAAAGGTGATCCATCTTGAGGAAGTCAAGATCGTCATCATCTAGCTCAAGTGGACCATGCGCGAGGCTAAGTTTTGACCTTGATAGGGTTTTCTATTTTACTGGTCTCATAAGTGGTAGTTGGGAGACTGGGTTATAGGATAGGTAGTCGTGCTATCAAGGGGGCTCTCAAGTGAGTAGCTTGATCGTATCATCCGTTGAGAGCTCAAACCATTGCATTCTTGGCATCATCATCTTTCTTGTATCTTGGTTTGTTTTCTCTTTGAGGTTTCTTGAGCTTATGGTCAACTTCATGACAAGCTCAAGCTCATCGAAAACGTAGTCCATATGCATCTTCCATGGTGTTTTCGATGTTGGAGTTATTGTCGACTCTTCATTAAAAGAGGTTTCTCATCTCTATACCTTTGGCATTTTTATGTTGCCTCTACTTAAGAAAACATTTGTCGCTGTTGGATAGCTCTTGTCAACCTGAATCCAACAAGCTTGAGTTTTCTCAATTCGGAGCTCATTTGCAGAAGTTGTGGCAGTTCTGGTTTTACTGTATCCTTCCGTTTTCCTAGCTGAGTAGTTAAAGGTGTTGCAATACAGTGGCTAGCGGTAGTACCGCTCCTCGGAGCAGTAGTACTGCAAGTTGCACGGAAGTAATTTTTTACTTCTGCCCGAGGGCAGTAGTATCGCAAGTTGCACGGAAGTATTTTTTTACTCTTGCCCCTCGGGTGGTAGTACAGCAAATGACTTTCGATACTACCGTGCCGGATATTTTCTCGAAGCTAGCTCCGGTGGATGTAGCCCGGAAGTAATTTTTACATCCGTGGACGCGCGGTAGTACCGCTACCTCGAGCGGTAGTACCGCTGCTTCACGGTGTCTTCTGCCGTGTGCTGCACCTGAGTGGTCGTTGAATACTACCCCACGGTAGTACCGCGAGGGCAAGCGGTAGTACTGCTCCGGCAGTACTACCGCCATGTTGCCTTGTTGCAGTAGTGTTTCATATGGCTACTACCGCCCTAGCGGTAGTACCGCTCCTTGGAGCGATAGTACCGCTCTATGCGGGCTGTGAGCATAACGGTTGGATTTTCCTCACCTATAAAAGGGGTCTTGTTCCCCATTAAACCTTATCTCCTTAGCTTGTGTTCTTCCCCCATTGTTGACCTCTTTGATCTTGCTATCTCTCAATCCCTCCAATGATTCTTGCTCCTTTTTGAGGGAAAAGAGAGAGGAGATCTAGATCCACATTTCCACCAATCACTTTCTCCTCTATGTGAGGGGAACCCCTTGGATCTAGATCTTGGAGTTCTTCGTGTTCTTCTTTGTTCTTCCTCTCACTTTCCTCCATAGTATTAGTTGTTGTGGTGGGATTTGGGAGAGAAGGACTTGGACACTCCGTGTGCCCTTGCCATTGCATTTGGCGCATAGGTTTGAGTTCTCCATGGTGATACGTGGAAGTGAAGTTTGAGAAGCTTATTATCTTGGGTGTTTTTGCACCCTAGAGCTTGTTCCTCTTGGGTGCCTTGGCGCCCTAGACGGCTTGTGTTGTCTTAGAGCTCAATCATTGTGGTGCAAAGCTCCGGGCAAGCGTCGAGGTCTCCAATTAGGTTGTGGAGATTGCCCTGAGCATTTGAGGTCAACTCGGAGCCATAGTCCGTTGTGGTGAAGCTTCGTGATGTCGTTGGGAGCCTCCAATCAAGTTGTGGAGATCGCCTCAACCTAGTTTGTATGGGTTCGGTGACCACCCTCAAGGGTCCCTTAGTGGAATCATGGCATCTTGCATTGTGCGAGGGCGTGAGGAGATTACGATGGCCTTAATGGCATCTTGGGGAGCATTGTGCCTCCACACCGCTCCAAACGGAGATTAGCATCCGCAAGGGTGTGAACTTCGGGATACATCGTTGTCTTCGTGTGCCTTGGTTATCTCTTACCCGAGCCCCTTTACTTATGCACTTTACTTTGTGATAGTTGTATTGTTTCTTGTTATATATCTTGCTATCACTTAGTTGAATATCTTGCTTAGCATAAGTTGTTGGTGCACATAGGTGAGCCTAGTTGTTTTAGGTTTTGTGCTTGACTAATTAAATGATAGTTTTATTCCGCATTTGTTCAAGCCTAAACCGCAATTATTTTGAAGCGCCTATTCACCCCCCTCTAGGCGACATCCACGTCCTTTCAGTTCTTATTTAGAAACTCGAAAAAGAAATAAGATCATTTCATAAGAAGCAAAAAAGGTTGTTACTGGAACACACACACACATTTTATCCTCCCCCTTCGACGTCCTTGTCGTCCCTCCTCCTCCTCCAAGAAACAGAACCATTGCATACAATCTGTTTATTTCTGCTGAGCAACTAAAGTCTTTTTTCACTTCTACATTCACATATGGTGACCTTTCTGATGGAGGGCTTTGAGTATTCTCTTCTCGCGCTTCAGAGGAATGGACTCACCTGAGCTGCTGGCAGCACCTTTGCTTGATTCCCCCTCACTGTTTTTTTCCATCAACAGTTGGTTTACTGGATCCGAAAGGTGACAAGTGCCCTACGCTCTCTGCTATTGCATCACTTTTGACTGCCCCCTCGATGACATCATCGAAATCAAGGTTGCCACAGTCAATTCTGAAGGATCGAAAGTAGGTCTAGAGGGAAAGTGATTAGACTGCTTGACCAATTAAAAATCTACCTTTTCCCAATTTGAAGTGTTGGCAGATTTTAGCATTCATAGCAAGTCAAGTACACCCTACACATGCATGTCTACGAGTATAGCAGCGGAAAGTAAAGACAATCATGTAAGTAAAGGAAGGGTAGGAAGATCAAACGCAATTGGAGACACGATGTTTTTTCCCGTGGTTCTGATAGGTGGTACTATCGTACGTCCATGTTTATGGAGTCTTCAACCCACAGAGGGTAACGGCCGTGAGAGTCCACGGAGGGCTCTACCCATGGAGGGTTCCACGAAGAAGCAACCTTGACTATACCATGATGGCCTACGTCCACGGAGGACTAGCCTAACTCGGGGTAGATCTTCACGAAGTAGCCGATCTCCTTGCCCATACAAACTTCTTGGTTCACTCCACAACACGAAGTAGGAGGCTCCCAAGCGACACCTAACCAATCTAGGAGGTACCACCCTCCAAAACGTAATAGGCTCGATAATGTCGATGAACTCCTTGCTCTTGTGCTTCAAGATGATATACTCCTCAACACACAATCACTCTCTCATAGATTTGGCTATGGTGGAAGAGATTGATTGGGTGGAAAGCAACTTGGGGAGGTTAGAAATTAGAAATCAAGATTCACATGGTTGGAATGGAATGGCATGATCTCAACACATGAGTAGGTGGCTCTCTCTTAGAAAAATAGTTGGTATGTGTGGGGATCTGTTCTGAGTGCTTCTCTGGCGAATGAGTGGTGGTGGAGGGGTATATATAGGCATCTCCAAAAATCTAATCATTACACCTAATAAGTCAGACTCGGTGACACCGATGTGTTAATCGGTGGTACCGAGTTGCCTCAAAGGTAGCAACTTTTGAATCTTGGTGAGACCGATACATAAAACTCGGTTGCACCGATAAGGTGACCAACGGTCAGATTGCCAAACTCAGTGACGCCGATTCAACAAACTCGTTGGTACCGATTTTGTGAATTTGCAGAACAGGAAGCTAGCAACCCAAACTCGGTGGCACCGAATCAAAATCGGTTGCACCGAAGGGTTAGGGTTTGGCTGAGTCTGTCTGAGGCTGAGAATCGGTGGCATCGAGTGGAAAGTGTTGGTTGCACCGATTTTTGATATTTGGCTTTGGACAGACTTTTGTGGAAGAGCCTGTGGGTGTATGTGGTGACTATCACTTGTGCACGTATGAGCATTTTGTTCACCAACAGTACCTTGCCCCTTTTGATAGTATTGGTTTTCCTATGGACTCAAAGTGATTTCTCACAAAGTAAAATGTAGAGTCCTCTTGCTTGAAGCTTTGACAATATATTTCCTTGCATCCTGGGGTATTTCACAATCCTTTTGCCAACCCATCATTGAACTTTTCCTGAAACATGCTTAGCGGAAACATTAGTTCAATGACATATATGTTGTTATTAATTACCAAAACCACCAAGGGAGCAAATGTGCTTTCAAATCCCCCACTCGATGTCTGTAGTTGGCAGTGCGTTTACCACCCCCTTACACTCTGTCGTGGTGTCCTCCTTGCTTTTATTTTCCTCCATTACGTCAATGCCGAGGTCGAAAGTTGGAGCTGGGTAGTAATCATCCAAAACAACACTTCCAGACTTTGATCTTTGCAGCGACAGTGGTGCTTGACTTAAATCATACGCTCCTTCATTCAATGACAGATTCATGATAGGGGGTGCCTGTATTATTGGTATGGTTCTGGCAGATTTACTTCTCACGAGCGGTGGCATCGATCCTGGGCTGATGCACTTTTCAAGTAGCTCATTGATGCTCCGGATGTCGTCAACTCGGATTCCTTTACCTTTTGCAGGGCATGCTTGCTTTGTGGGAACGGCCAGAGGCTTGTCACTTGATTGCGGGGCATTTGCTTCTGAAGTTTCCTGGATCAGCTCAGGAGTTGCTTCCTCCAGCACAACAGTTGCTCGTGTCTGTCTTGACTGCTGCCTAATGCTCGCTTCTCCTGCTGAACCTTTCCCTAGATCCTTGTGTTGTCCAGTGGCAACTCCAATGTCAACCGTTGACTTCGTACGTTGCTTGGGAGGAGCTGCTCCCTGCATGCTCACATAAGTTGCTTGAATTTTCTGCTTAGTTGCTTCCAAATTGTCAGTTGTTGCTCTCTTTTGCTTCTTTGCTGCTTATTTCTGGTAAACCTTTGTTTTTGGAGGTGTTGCCACTTCAACTATTGACCTCAGGACTGTCAAAGCTTCCTGAGTGGCTGTCGTAGTTGCAACACTTTGACCCGCCGCAGCCTGGTCTGCTTTCGGGGATAGAGGGGTAGACTTAACTGCCTTGTCTGTTAATTTCTTAACATTCTTCCTAGCACCCCCTTCATCTCCTCCTGAAAGGTTGTGATTCCTTCTCTTTTGGGACAATATTTGCTTCTTTAGAACTATCTCCCAGCATCTCAAGGGACATCTCCATACCACCGAATTTTTTCTCAGTTGGCAACACGGGCATCGGAAAAAGAGGCATATCTGGGAGCTCAGGCATGAACTTTTTCTTTTTGTACTGAGACTCTCTGATCTTCATCACATCTATGACTGTAATGGGAGACCTGATGTCTACCTCAAACAACTCCTTCCGCATGTCCTTCATAGCGAAACTGCTTTGAAAAAAGTTGTTGCCACTTTCTTGTGTGCTCTCAGCAGACATCCTTTGTTGTGAGTGTTGTTTTTCCTTTAAAGCATGTTTGATTTTCTTCAGATCGTACTCAGCAACACCTTGTCGTCATCACTGCCCCTGCACACCCCTGAACATTGTGCACCTCCCTCACCATGGCAGCCGCTGCCGCTAGTCTTCTCGGTGCTAGCATTGCCGACCGTGCCACCATCATCCTCATCCTCATTACCCTTCTTCCAGCCCACACCATCTTCCTCCTCCTCCTCACCCACATCTTCATCTACACCTTCATCCTCTCTGCCTACCTTCTCATGTTGCTTCTCCTCTTCCTCCTTTTCACGCTCTTCATCTTTTTATCCTCCTCTTCCTCCTCTTCCTTTTCAATGTCTTTTTCATTGTCCTCTTTGTCATTTTTCTCCTCATTGCCCTCTTCATTGTGTTCCTCCTCCTATTCCTCCCCGTCATCACCATCAACAGTCCATGTGGATTTGTCAACATCCATGCGATCTGAGATATCGTCGCCAGCTTCTGTTGCTGGTGGCGGGCTGCTGTATACAAGATCATCATCCTCGTAGTCTTCATCGTCATCTTCATAATCATCTTCTTCATCGTCGTCGTCACTGCCTTCCACCTCCTCATCTGAAGTCTCATCTTCACATATGTCCTCATCTTTCCCTTCATCATCATCTTCTTCAGTAGATTCAAACTCTCCCTCATGTGTTTCCTCCTCTTCCTCCTCGTCAGACACCAAAAGTCTCTCCTCGTAACTAGTGGTGCTGCCCCTTCCTTTCTTTTGCCTTGCAACCTTCTGCTGTTTGGCACTTGCCGCTGCTCTTTTCTGCCTGTCCTTGCTCACTGATTGAGGTGTGTCTCCAACCCTTGATGCACTTGTCGCTGCCACTTCAACCTCCTCCTCATCCAGCTTGCCAACGCCTTGAACGAACTTCCCCATTTGGCTTGATATTTGAGAGCACATATCGTGCACCAGTAGTGTCAGCTTTTTTTGTTTCTGTAAAACAAAAAACAAATGCAAAAAGAATGAAAAAGTGGATGAAACAATATAACACAACGATGGAAAAAAGAGAGGTAGGCGTGGTTTCATAAAATGAAATCAGAGACATAAAAATACATTGTTGTTGTAGTTTTGAGGGAGCCTCGCGGCGATGAACTTTTTGATATGATCCATGCTCCCCAAAAGACTATCTTCTGCGCACCTTGAGAACTCACCTTTCAGCTGTAAAAAAGTTTAAGAATGCACATGAAAACAGTTAGCGAAAATGAACAAGAACAGAATTTAGAAACATCACAACTGGCTCCATAATTTAGGGCAACTGTTTCCCTGAATTAGGGCAACTGGTTCCCTTAATTAGGGATACTTTCATTTAGTATATGAGCAACTAGCTCCCTAAATTAGGACAACAACAACCCTAAACATGGGCAACTACAATTCTAATCATGCAAAAAATAAAATATCCTACTAGTCAAATTAGGGCAACTACAAACCTGCTAATGGGCAACTACAACTCTAATTATGAGCAACTGTATGCTTCAAAAAACAAAAAAGAATGTGGAAGGGAAGGAAATAAAAACTTACTCACAACTTCCCATATACCCCCTTCCTATTATTGTCCTTCTTAATGACGGCCTTCATCAGACCCTCGTTCCATGCTTTAACCCTCGGAAGAACATTTGGCGTGTTCACATCCACAAAATTCTGGTTGATTGACCTATAGTCCACATCGAGCCAGTTGAGGTAAAGCAGCTGTTTCGGACACCAAAAAACAGAGAAAACATAAAATAGGAACCCATGTCAGTTAGCCAAACAACTATTGAAAAGAATTTGGGATAAAAAAGTAATGAACCGTAAAAAAGGGGGGTGAGGATCATTTTTACCACTAGGTGGAATAAGCAACAACATATATCATTCGTCTTGTCTCCCAACCCCATGAAAGCAATCCTAAGTTGGTCGACTACAAACTGGCAACATCTGAATTCACGATGTCGTGTGGATCCAACGCAACCGAGTAGGCACGCGGGGACACCTTCAAGCTTGTTATCGGCGCAAAAAAGCAACTGAAAACAACCACAAGCCATGCGCTCAAAAACTTATCACCAGCAATAACTCCCATGTCCTTGATCATCTGGCACCACTTGGTCACTTGTGGCGCAGGCCCCGAGGGGATGTTGTGCATCTCATTAAACAACCTTACTATGGTTGGCCCAATTTCATACTCAACCTTCTCCCGCCCCCCTTGGCAATCCCCATATCCTTTCAACGCTTGCTGCATCGACTGCAATCTTCCCCCTCTTAGGGATAACAAGCTGCCACAACTCTAGGTCATAATACTCCATGAAAAACTTGACGAGATCTTCTTTCATTGTCCTTGTTCCAATCTCAAGCACACCACCAAAACTTATCTCACCAATGGCATCATTTTGTATCGACTTAAGAGAACTGTCCAGTTTGAATAGTCTTGAAGGCGATGCCCTGTTCCTTGGTGTGGGCACATTCCTACCAACCTGCAAAAAATACAGGAGAGCTCAAACTAAAAGTAAGGACCTTCTATTCTATTTGATAAACAGAGCAACTAAAACTACAATACAAAGCAACTGCTACTGCTGTGTTAGGCAACTTCTACTATTGTGCTAGGCAACTACTCCACTTCTTGTCCCAAATAAGGTGAAGAGAAAAAAATAAAAAATAACACAATGTTTTTTCAACCTACGATCATATTCTCATACCCCACACATGTGTTGCTTGCCCCACCTACCGATATCAAGTTCTTAAAAAAATACCTCGTGTCCACCTTTCTTTGCAATTTTCAGATGCCCCCTTCTTCATCACGAGGGGCGGTATCAATGGCCGTTTCCTCGCCCATCCACCCAGAACAGGATTCTGATTTGCTTGTCCACCCCGGACATGACTCTGATTTGCACACCCACGCTTTCGTCCAACAATGCTTGTCTTTTCAACCTCTTCCTCTTCTCCATCAGTTCTTTTCTCAATCCTTTTGCTCTTTCCTGTCATTCTGTACAACAAAATACACAAGCCAAAAGAAAATGTCATGTTTGTGAAAAAATACAAGACAAAAAAGCAGAAATCCGCTTCCTAGGTAAAAAATGCATGACAACACTATCATTGACGGGTAAAAAATTGTGTCCCTGATTAACATCTCCTGACTTCATCGCCACATCTAGTAAAAGGTTGCCTGCTGTTCCTGTATACATACCATCTCGTATTTTCCCATTATTACTGAAAAAAGCAGCATGGTGTTGAATCTAGGCAACCACAGTCTGTTTTGTAGGTAATTTTAGGCAACTTGTAAAAGATCAAAATAATAACCAACACCACAGATTCCTCTTCAACACAAAACCAACCACATATTCATCTTTCATCACATAGCTTTCCATCCAAACATACACTTACATAATAGACAATAAATGTGAAATGCACTTACAAAAATCAACCAGCCACTAAATCATCTTTCTAAAAAAAATACCATCCCGCTGGATGTTCTAAAAAAAGCAACTAGTGCCCTATTTTGTTGCAACTGCCGACTCGAAGAACTACCATTACCCCCACCTCGTCCGCAATTAGGTGCACAACAAAAAAAGCAATTGTAGTTATATTTCGATGCAACTGCCTATGTACATTCGAGCAACTCCATCCACCCCTAACCTATTGCCAGAAACCTCAGCGCTCAATACACTAGATAACGGTGGCTTCGTTGTACCAGCCTCCAGCATAGCGATCAATACCTCCTCCATGAGACCGACCTCCTCGAAGCGGCAACGCACTGAATTCTGGTGGGCTAAGTGATGCCAGCCTCCCGCAGAGTGGCCATCACCTCCTCCTCGAGACCGAGCTCCTCTCCCACGAGCTCTGCTCCTACTACGAGCCCCACTCCCCACCCTTGCCCTCTCCCGCCCTCTCCCTCAAACAGCCTCGAGAGCATGTGGTGCCAGCGGACACCATGGATAGCCTCCCCTGCTCGCCCACCTTGCGCGCGATCGCCATGGCCCGTCGCAGCACCTAACCCTACCCTCGTCATGCCAATAGAAGATCTAGAGCGGATCCGCGCGAGGAGAGACAAGATTTACCTTTGCGTCTGGCCGACGCCACGCCGCGCCTGCGGGCGGCTTCCCGCACCGGTGAATCTCCGGTGAAAAAACCACCGCAACCCCCGCGAATCTCTCGTCATCGTTGCACTTGAGGGAGGAGAAGATAGAGGGAATTCGAAAATAGGGAGGGGGAGCGTGGACGATTCAAACAGGGAGGAGCGGAACGCGCCGTGTGGGAGGGACGGTTTTATCTCGGGAATAATGGCCTCGTGCCCACCACTACGAGGACACGTATATCGGAACGGCGAAACAGCGCGGTCCGTCGCGACCGGGCCAGATCCGCCCGATCGGACGGCTCCGTTGCGTGTGCTCGGTTGGGCAAAAAAGTGCAGCTGCACTTTGAAGCATTTGGGTTGTTTCTGTTTTCTGAGGGTTGATATGAAGAGCTAAATTTTAGTTTTTTTCAGCACGTTAAATTTTAGCTGGAGGGCCCAAGATGCTCTTACCGGCTCAAACTAAAAATCTTCTGTTGATCGTCGATCCAACGGCTGCGGTCAATCCTTGTTTTAAAGCTGACAAACCCCACACCATCACTCCCCATCCCCCAGGTCTCCGGCGAAGTCTCCTCGCCCCTCGCGCTCTGCATCTCGTCGGCGACGAACCCAAAACCCTCGCAAATCCTTTTCTGATGTGCTGTTCACAGTCCGAATCCTCTGCCGTGTAGCAACTCCGATCGAGGCGGCGGGAGGGCCTCGGGTCGAAGCGCGTCTCCCCCATGGCGATGGCAGGATGGTCCCGATCTGGGGTTTCGCGGGCGGCGTTGGCTCTGGTAACGGTGGTGCTCGTGGGATGCCTCGGTGGGGGCGCCTCGGCTGCCGAGATCAGGCGACAGAAGAACGTGCAAGTGGCGCTCCGGGCCAAGTGGGCCGGCACGCCGCTTCTGCTCGAAGCCAGGTGAGTGGTTTCCGCCACGATACTTGTCCTTTTTCGAGATTTTTCGTTTTGCACCGATGTCCTCAGTAAGGCTACTCTGTGGTTTACTGGTTAATATGTTTAGCTAATTGTGCTAAGAATTCAGTCCTTTCCTTCTAATTTGTTAGAAACTGATAAGCACTAGTATGTTGTCCAACAGTCATGCGTACTATGAAACACACTAGAATACCACTCACCAGTCAGTAATATGCACTCGTGGTTCAGTAACACACATTCACCAGATGAATTATGGTGTTTATAATAAACCGAATCCTACCAAATTACAAAATTATTGCAGCGAGAGATTAATGAGGTTTTATGTTTCATAAACTATTAGACTCTACTGTGACAGATAAGAGCACCATGTCTCTTCTGTTCACTTGAAGGCTGAAACATTTGCATTCGTTGCGACACTTGAAGGCTGGTAGTAAATTTATTTTATTGTTCTTGACTCAAGATTATCTTTGTGTTCTATTGTAGCCAAATATATTATATGTGGCCAGTTGCTGTACTGGTACATTTTAGATCTAATCGAGAAATATCTTTCCATGAGGAAACATAGATAAATGTAGTACATGCTAATGAATATTTACACCACTGTTGTTGTTGGCCAATGTTACTTGTTATTTTTTTTCTGGAAATACCTAATCTTGTCCGTTTACTACTTTGATTAGTGAACTGCTTTCAAAAGAACAGAAGGATTATTTTTGGGATTTTATTGGCCATTGGAAGGAAATAGACAAAGGATCTGAATGTCTGACAGCTAAATGTTGTGCCCAGAAGATTGTTGAGGATGTTTGCTCACTTCTCAGCGAGCCACTGGCTTCAATTTTTGAGTTTTCTCTTACACTTAGATCAGCATCGCCAAGATTAGTGCTGTATAGGCAGCTCGCAGAGGAATCTTTATCTTCAGTTCCTGTCAAAGATGATGCCCTAGAGCAAATTTCTGGCAGCGGTGCGGTGGAAGGAACTTGCTGCTGGATAGATACAGGAAACACTCTGTTTTTCAACTCAGATGATCTACATAAATGGCTCGAGGGATCAAGCAAAGGGTAAGCATCTTCATCTTTTAATTCTTAGTCACTTTGTTTAGGGCTTCTGGCTACAGGGTTGAAACTCAGAACTTATGTTGAACAGAGCTACGGACTCCACTGGACAACCTGAACTATTTGACTTTGACCATGTATATCCTCGCTCAAATATTACTGCTCCAGTTGCTATATTTTATGGCGCTGTTGGGACAAAATGCTTCAGAGAGTTGCATGTTCATCTGGCAGAAGCATCAAAGCAGGTGACATACTTTTGACTTGTTTTCTAGTATATTTCAAGGCATCCGAGGTCTTTAGAAAACTATGAACCATGGAAAGTAAGATACAAGGTCTTATACATGGGCATAGTATATCAAATACCCATTAATATATATGGTGTTAGAGCGATACTTTTAATGAGTGCTTAGCTAGCATGCCAACATATGGACTGTTTGGATTGGAGCCCAAGTGCGCCATGCCAGATTTTGGTATTACCACCACTTTTTTGCTAGGTTTTGCTCTTAAGTCATCGACCATTTTTTTTTGGCATGGCAATGTTCAAGCCAATTATTTAATTGTGCAGCTTCAGTTGAATCAAGGAACAGAGAATTATCTTCCACCAGCCTGTTTTGCTTCCATGTCGGACCTTAAAGTCCTTCCCACCTTCTCTTGAATTTGCTCTGTAGCTTTAGATGTAGCTGCCATTCTTTTATTTGCATGTACCTCATTGATTTCCTTGCTATTCATAGTCCTAAACAAGTTGGGGCAGGCTAGAGGTGAAACCCATAAGATCCCGTGACCAACTCATGGTTCTGGCACATGGATAGCAAGCTTCCACGCACCCTTGTCCATGTCTAGTTCTTTGGTGATACTCCAATCCTTCAGATCTCTCTTTACGGACTCCTCCCATGTCGAGTTCGGTCTACCCCGGCCTCTTTTGACATTATCAGCATGCTTTAGCCGTCCGCTATGCACTGGGGCTTCTGGAGGCCTGCGTTGAATATGCCCAAACCATCTCAGACGATGTTGGACAAGCTTCTCTTCAATCGGCGCTACCCAAACTCTATCTCATATATTATCATTTCGGACTCTGTCCTTCCTTGTGTGGCCACACATCCATCTCAACATGCGCATCTCTGCCACACCTAACTGCTGCACATGTCGCCTTTTAGTCGACCAACACTCGGTGCCATACGACATCGAACCGCCATCCTATAGAACCGGCCTTTTAACCTTTGTGGCACTCTCTTGTCATTGAGAATGCCAGAAGCTTGGCGCCACCTCATCCATCTGGCTTTAATTCGATGGTTCACATCTTCATCAATATCCCCATCCTTCTGCAACATTGACCCCAAATATCGAAAGGTGTCCTTCTAAGGCACCACCTGCCCATCAAGGCTAACCTCCTCCTCCTCCTCATGCCTAGTAGTACCGAAACAACACCTCATGTACTCAGTTTTAGTTCTACTAAGTCTAAAACCTTTCGATTCCAAGGTTTATCTCCATAGCTCTAACTTCCCGTTGACCCTTGTTCGACTATTATCGACTAACACCACATCATCCGCAAAGAGCATACACCATGGGATATCTCCTTGTATATCCCTTGTGACCTTATCCATCACCAAGGCAAAAGGATAATGGTTCAAAGTTGACCCCTGGTGCAGTCCTATTTTAATTGGGAAGTCATCATTGTTGCCATCACTTGTTCAAACACTTGTCACAACATTATCGTACACGTCCTTGATGCGTGTAGTGTACTTTGCTGGGACTTTGCTCCAAAGCCCACCACATGGCATTCCGTGGTATCTTATCATAGTCCTTCTCCAAGTCAATGAACACCGTATGCATGTCCTTTGTTTGCTCCCTGTATCTCCCCATAAGTTCTCATACCAAGAAAATGGCTTCCATGGTCGATCTCCCAGGCATGAAACCAAACTGATTTTTGGTCACGCTTGTCATTCCTCTTAAGCAGTGCTCAATGACTCTCTCCCATAGCTTCATTATATGGCTCATCAACTTAATTCCACGGTAATTAGTACAACTACGAACACCCCCCTTGTTCTTGAAAGATTGGTACTAATATACCCCGTCTCCATTCTTTTGGCATCTTGTTTGCCCGAAAAATGAGGTTCTTTTGGCATCTTGTTTGCCCGAAAAATGAGGTTGAAAAGCTTGGTTAGCCATACTATCACTGTCCCCGAGGCCTCTCCACACCTCAATTGGGATACAATCAGGGCTCATTGCCTTGCCTCCTTTCATCCTTTTTAAGCTCCTTGACCTTCGATTCCTGGATTCGCCACACAAAATGCCTGCTAGTATCATCAAAGGAGTTGTCCAGTTCAATGGTAGAGCTCTCACTCCCCATTGAACAACTTGTCAAAGTACTCCTGCCATCTATGCCGCTTAATCTCCTCGTTCTTCACCAAGAGCTGATCTGCTTCGTCCTTGATGCATTTGATTTGGTCAACATCCCTCGTCTTCCTCTCTTGGATCTTGGCCATCTTATAGATGTCTCTTTCGCCTTCCTTCGTGTCTGACCGCTGGTAGAGGTCCACATACGCTCGACCCCTTGCTTCACTCACATCTTGCTTTGCGGCCTTCTTTGCCATCTTGTACTTCTCTATGTTGTCCGCACTCCTATCCAGGTATAGGCGTCTGAAACAATCTTCTCCTTGATTGCCTTCTGGACATACATCGTTCCATCACCAGGTATCTTCAGCTTCGCTTCTACTTCCCCTGGACACTCCAAACTCCTCTGAGGCCACCTTACGAATGTAGGTCGTGATCTTCATCCACATGTTGTTTGCATCACCTCCTTCCTCCCAAGGGCCCTCCTTAATGACCCTCTCCTTGAACGCCCGAGCTACCTCCCCCTTACCGAAAAGGCTTTCGCCCCGCTTTATATATAACGCAACGACCAACAACAACCCGGTACAATGCACGCCACCACAACACATGTACACACCCAAGGCAAGATACAAAGGCGTTGAGCGCAGCAACACCACCCCAAGCACTACAAGAGCAGTCGGGTCCTCGACCGTGAACACGCCACCGCGAAGAGATGAAGCCGCATACGACGAACCGTGGGCTCCAAGGCGGCGCCTTCAGGAAGGATACGACACCGGAGCACCGACACCTCCCGACCCGAGGGTCAGAGTTTCCCCTGGAGCAACACGACGGGCAATGATGGCCGCGACGACCCCTTCAAGAAGGGAACGAGCTTCGCTGTAGCCGGTCCGTCCGTAGATAGAATAGGTTTTCACCCCGGCCAATATTCATCGCAACCGAACGACACACTCCAACAACCATGCCGCCCACACGACCATGGTCACCGGGCCGCACCAAGCCACGGGCTTTGCCCAAGAGCACCGCGATACCACCACTAGGGCCACCGCCCCGGCATCCAAGTCCTCGACGCCACCCCACCCACCACCCACCGCTACCCCAACCAAAGAGACGAGTGGAAAGGCCCCGCCTTTAGCACCCCTGAGCTGCCCCCAACGCCGACACCTCCATCGGCCCGTCCTGTCGCCGGGCGCGAGACGAGCTCGGTCTTGCCGCCGGGCGCGAGATGAGCTCGGTTTTGTTGCCGGGCGCGACACGAGTCCGGTCCTACTGTCGGGCGCGAGACGAGCTCGGTCTTGCCACCGGGCGCGAGGCGAGCGATGGATCGTGACTGGGAGAGGGTCAAAGGTCGACAAGGGCGCTCACCGGCCGGCCGACGCTAAAGAAGACCAGAGCCACTGTGAAACGACCCAGACCACTGCCATGAGCCATCACCATGCCTTGGCAGCCCACATCCACCGGGACCCTGAGAGGCAGCCCCGAGCCGTCCTGTAGTAGGAACACACCACCCTTGCCGCCAAAGGTCGCCGCATGGAAAGCCGGCCAAAGCCCACACCGCCGCCAGCGCCACCACCACAACCACCATTGCGCCGCCACCCCCCACTAGCCGATCGCCACGGCAAGGGGTGGCCGCCTGCAGCCTAAGCTGCTCGCGGCCTGCACCTCGCGAAGGCTAGATCCGAGCGCCCCAAGCCGGAGATGACGCATCCGGCCACTATGAGTGCCCCGCACCAAGACGCCTGACACCCGCCGCCATCCAACAGCACCGGCGTGTCGTTCGCCTGCCAACGATGCACCCCAGCCCACTGCCAAGACCCGCGCTGAGGCCGCCGAACGAGGGGACGGGAGAATCCCTTGTCCGGCCGCCCCCTAGGGCGGCGGCAAGGGAGGAGGGAGAGGTAGAGGGGGGCCTGGCAACGGCGGAGACTAGGGTTCCCCCTCGGTCGCACTCGGGGCCGTGTCTACCTCCCCCTTGAGCTTCCACCACTTCGTTCTAGCGACTTTGGCATGCTTGTCCCGCTGGACACGAATCTAAAAGTGGAAGTCAGCAACCACAAGCTTATGTTGAGGGACAACACTCTCTCCAGGTATCACCTTACAGTCTAGGCACGCACGCCCGTCTTCTCTTCTCGAGAGAATGAAATCAATCTGGCTAGAGTGTTGACCATTACTAAAAGTCACTAGATGTGATTCTCTTTTCTTAAAGAGGGTGTTAGCTATGATCATGTCGTAGGCTAGCGCAAAGCTTAAGACATCTTCTCCTTCTTGATTCCTGATGCCATAGCCAAAGCCCCCATGCACCCCTTCAAAACGCATGTTAGATGTGCCCATGTGGTCATTGAGATCTCCTATGAAGAGCCTCTCGCCAATCGGTACACTCCTAACCATGTCCTCCAGGCCTTCCCAGAACTCCCTCTTGGTGTTCTCATTGTGGCCTACTTGCGGGGCATACGTGCTGATAACGTTGAGAACTAAGTCCCCAACTACTAGCTTGACCAGGATAATCCGGTCCACGTCTCTTGACGTCTACCACTTCATACTTGAGGTCCTTGTTGATCAAGATGCCTACTCCATTTCTGTTTGTAGCCGTCCCCGTGTACCATAGCTTGAAGCCGGTACCCTCCACCTCCTTCGCCTTTTGTCCGCTTCATTTGGTCTCTTGGACGCAAAGGATATCAACACCTCTTCTCACTGTTGTATCAACTACCTCCCGAAGCTTACCTGTCAGAGACCCTACGTTCCAGCTACCTAAGCGGATCCTCCTAGGCTCGGCTAACTTCCTTACCCTTCGCACTCGTTGAGTCAAATGCGAAGACCCTTGCTCATTTTCCACTACACCCGGGCGCCGATGTAGCGCGCCACTAAGGATGCGACAACCGGATCCTTGCTCACTTGCCACTGTATCCAGATCACGATACGGCGCGCCACCAGGGGGGTGACGGCCCAGCCCTTGCCCATTTGACACCACACCCACGTTCCGATGTGGCGCGTCGCTAAGAGGGTTGCGCCCTAACGAAAATATTTTGGGTTTCATCTCCATAAGAGTGGCTGACTTTTGACGTCGGCTCGCCAAGCCTATCACAACCCTCCTCCTTTACCCGGGCTTGGGACCGGCTATGTTGAGACAACATAGACGGAGTTCTATTCACACATCACTAACATATATAATAGAGAGTAGACAATTACTGTGGTTGTTTTAAGTCCCAGAGTATCTTTGGCTCGTTCATGATTCTATGTTGTAACATGCATGTTGATACATGGAAATATTGGTAATCTATTTCTTTCCAAACCAGTAGCCTATCTAACTTTGCCAAGTACATCTAATTACCAAAATACATGGCTTGCCAATATTTTGTCATGGCAACTTGGGGGTAAACAAACCAAACACCTATTGCTTCTTGCTGTTTCTAGTTGATAGTACTAATAACTGGAAGTTCATCTTCCACATGGTAATACAACTTAGATGAATGTAGCCATATCAGTTGTAATATTTGTGGGCAGCTGAATATATATTGTTTTAATGAATCATGTCAAACCTCCGCGTGATAGTACTTGGTTACCCTACCATTTGGATCCTGTATAATTTGTATATGTATTAACCTCTTCCTGGACAGCAACCACATAAGTAATGGTTTTAACTTTTAACATGTCTGTAGATAGTCAAATGTGTCTTATTCTAATGGTGAAATTGATTCTGTGTTTATTAATCTAGTTTTCTTTGCCATCATATCACACTTTATGTCTTCTTTTGCTTCTCTTATTTTGCTGCATTGGCTGTAAGCTGCAAATGTCTAATATACAGTATATGTTGTATTCAGGGAAAAGTCAGATATGCACTGCGCCCTGTTCTGCCATCTGGATGTCAGGCTACATCTAGCTTTTGTGGTTCCATTGGCGCTGCAGATGCAGTCACTTTGAGTGGTTATGGGGTGGAACTTGCCCTAAAAAACATGGAATACAAAGCCATGGATGACACTGCTATAAAGAAGGGTAACTCTGCTTGTGCTAGGTGTTTTATTTGTACCGGAGCATGCACTCATCTCCACTCAGCTCTTAATAAGCAAGAATTCCAATACGTAATTCTCTAGTAAATCTGCTGTATCCCCTTTAAAATGACCAAGTAAAAATAATTTACGCGCACCTCTTTGTCTGAAATAAATCAGTTGGGAAGACGAGTTCAACCCTTTTGTCTTTTGGCTGCTTGATGCTGTGTGCGTATGGGTGGGTGGCTGAGCTGGGTACCGTAGCTGGCAGCTATATATGTACTCTCTTCTGCGTTGTAAGGTGCGAGATTCAGCATCTAGGACTAACCACACCTGGTTGAAACCTTTGTCCTACAACCGGGTGTAGGTACTCCCACATGCCGAACCTTAGGGAGTAACTACACTCCATTGAAATCTTTTTCATGCAACCGGGTGTAGTTATTTTGACATGCCGATGGCACAACTTAGAGAGTTTGTAGCGGTAGTATGTAAGATCACCTAACTACACCCATTTGTAAGATGCATTTTCCATATATGTTTGAACATAAAAAGGAGTATGTCCAAAAGAATGCATACCACCTAAAAAATAGTAACTATATACTACATACGTGGCCTTACATACTTCGTATTGTGGCGCGCACTCCACAATGTGCTATATACTCTCTAGTCTCTACATTGTTAGTCATATTGTGGGCACGCACTCTACAGTGCGCTATATACTCTCTACATTGTTAGAGTTTGGGAGTAGCTACACCTGGTTGTATTTTTTTTTCATATATATATGTGTAGATATTTCAAATCTTAATGATCCTTATTATGTTCTTCCGTACACACACACACACACACACTCACAAATTTCAAATCTTAATGATCCTTGCTATGTTTTTCTAGGTGTTGCACTGGAAGATCCTAAAACTGAGGACCTCAGTCAAGAAGTCAGCGGGTTCATATTTTCGAAGATTTTGGTTCGTTCAGTTTAGTTATAACAATAACTATGGTGACTATTTATTGCATATAGAGAAAGCATTCATCTTTTTTATCCTCGTCTATTGTTCTCTAGGAACGCAAGCCAGAGCTAAATGCTGAGATAATGTCCTTCAGGGATTATCTATTGTCATCAACAGTATCAGACACACTTGAAGTTTGGGAACTCAAAGGTATTGTTGGTCATTGTCTTGAGAGATTCTATCTGTCCTACAAGTTATAACCGTGCATCATGGGATGACATAGAAGCACCTCTTTTATATATGTTCTTCTCCACACTACAGATTTGGGTCATCAAACAGCACAAAGGATCCTTCATGCATTAGATCCTTTACAGTCAATGCAGGAAATCAATCAAAATTTCCCCAGTGTAGTTTCTTCACTATCACGAATGAAGGTAAGTGCCATATATGGAGCTCCCTTTGAATCTTGAGCTATGCACACAAGTAGTGACATTGAAAGAAAGTGAGTTTGTAAAGGTGTTGTTTGTAAGGAAGTTCATATGAACTACTTCCACTGTTCCAGATTCAGATTATTAACAACTTTTTAATATTGTACAGGTTGACGATTCAATCAAAGATGAAATCATAGCAAACCAGCGAATGGTGCCACCGGGCAAGTCATTAATGGCTTTGAACGGTGCTTTGATTAATATCGAGGATCTTGATCTCTACCTGTATGTTCTACCATACTTCCTGGATAATGGTGTTTCTGATTATTTACTTTGTTTCCTGACCTTGATGAGCTAACGTCAACTTAATTTACCTTTGTGTTATGCCCAACGTGGATTCTAATCAGTGTATCCTGGCCACAACTGGCAACTAATTTTTTGCTTCTACTTGTCAGTAGAAACCATCCAACAAAGCATGCATTATCACAAGTGACAGTTTCGAACTCATTATGAAAGAAGATTGTACAAATAATAGTGTGTTGGCTCTTTTCAAGCTACTTAAAGAGAATAATGTCGTGTTTTCTCCCAAAGCGTGCCATGCACCATTTATCCTCTTTCTGACAAGCCCCTTACCAACTGCAACCACACTCAGCTATAACCAAACAAGAAAGAAAGAGCAAGCACGCAACCAACTGATTAGAGATTTTAGTTAAGAAGATTATAACAAATATGGCTTTTATTCCTATGATTTTGGGAGCATATGAAGGACAATGATGGTCATGTGATTTGCTAGTCGCAATTCAGGTTCACTTATGTAGCATATAGGGATTTGCTAGGTTTTGCAGTGGGGTTGGCATAACCGTGATAATAGTTATTATTATTGGAGTGATCAATTTGGGATCCATTTCATTTCTCTACCGGTCTACTTCCTTCTCCATCAGCTCTTTGTATTTCCTAACTGTGTGGTCCTTTCTCTTTCTTTCTTTGCTCTGGTTTTGGGCTCTACTTGACATTATATCACTAACTTCAAAAGTTTGTTTGTGTTAAAATGCTCATTGATTTTACAGTTTGACATAAATATATTATATATAACTAGCAAATAGATATTTAACTATGATTTATCTGGCAGGTTAATGGACATGGTCCGTGAGGAATTGTCTTTAGCTGATCAGTTCATCCGATTAAAGGTGAATTTTTATGTGTACTATCAGATGTGTTACCTGGCTAGTTCTTTTTGTTTGTTAGTATTAATAATGGAGAGCGCATCAGCACCTGTCTGTATATTATTAGAGAAGCTAGTTGAATCTTGTTGTTGAAAAAAGGAAATCTAGTTTGGCCAACTCGATTAGGGCATCTTCAACGTTATCCCCCAGCAGACAACCCCTAATTGTCCGCGGACACGTCAACCGCTAGGAGTGCAATTACCCAACGCTAAACCAATTTTTTTACCCGGTGTCCGGACATTCAAACGATTTCAAACTAGATTCAGTCGTAGTTCGGATATATTACATCAAACTTGGTTCAAATTTACATAAGCCCGCCAGCAAGCCTCACGCTCGGGATGAGGATCCCCTCCCGCAGCGCCTTGGCGTTGAGCTGCCGGTGGCGACGGGCGTCCTATTCCTTGGTCGTCTTTGAGCGGTAGAGCGCCCACTCGATAGGGCGCTACGGGTCAACGAGGATGTGTGGCGGTGCCACCTGCCACTTCACGAAGGACATCGAGCGTTGTGAGGATGACACCGCTCCGCGCGACGAGCTGCTTGAGCCGCCGAGGACTAGCTCGCGGCGGCGGGGAGGGTAGGCGCTGACTCCGAGGAGGTGATGGGTGTTGTGGCTGGGACGACGACACACGAGAGGAGGAGCGGAGGCCCTATGGGGGTGGCGTGTCGAGCAGCGAGGCCTATAGCGCCTCCTAGAGCTGCTCGTTAACCTCCGTCTCGATGTACGACCAGTTGATATCGCCGTCCTCCTTGCCGGAGCCTGATTCAGCCCCGTCCGGGGACACGGACGCCACCGGGGAGGATGATGCCTGCGGGATAAAGATAAAGGTCGCGCGGACGAGGGGGAGGGTCCCGGCGACAAGCGGCGGCGTGGGGGCACGTACAGGGCCAACCGCATTGGGAGCCCGATCCGCCGTCGCGTCGGGGCGGCAGCTGATCGGACCGGAAGGTGCCGATCAGCCACGCCATCCGGCAGCGCTCCCGTAACTACTTGGTCATCCGGCGGCCCATCGCAGCAGTAGACAGGGTGGTGGTCGGCCGCTAGGGTTTGAGTGGGCAGTGGAGAGTTGAGAGTGGGAGTGAGGGAGAGGGGCCTGGGTTAAAAAAAGAGGGGAGGGGACTCGTACTGTCCGGGCCGAAATGGTGGAGCCTGTTGAATGGCATTTTTTGTCTGGACCGGACAAATAGGGGCGGAATGGGGGAGCCTGTTGGAGATGCTCTTATAGTTTTCTTGTGACTTGTGAAGCCTTCACATGAAATGCCAGTAGAAATGCAGAATGAAATATGTGGGTTATATACTTCCACCTTTGTTGCTCATTCTAGAATCTTTATACCCGAAATACCATTTAGCATTGCTGTTTATATACATTTTCTTATCGTAGCTTCTGGCATTCGATTTTGACTAAATAAAAGGCTGTCAGAGCATTTCTGCTCCACAATTAGGTTGTATGGAGTATTTCTTTGCGATATCCGAATAACACTTTCATTTCAGCAGCTGTCCTTTTATAACCAATATTTACAAAATGCTAATACATTCAACTTTTTGGATTGTGAATTATCCTTTACTAGCTTATTTCAGTGTGTGTGGGTGTGGCGTGTGTGTTTGAGGCGAGGGTCTTTATGCCCTCTCCTCTGTACATTTCCTTCAACTTAATGAAATGATAGGCAGCTCTCCTGCATGTTCTATTATTTACTTTGCTATGGTTGTCAAATGCCTTCCAGTTGCCTCAAAGTGCTGCCCGCAAGATCCTGTCAGCAGCGCCACCAGCAGAATCTAATTCATTCCGTGTTGACTTCCGGTCTTCACATGTTCACTACCTTAATAACTTGGAGGAAGATGCCTTGTATAAAAGGTGGCGAAGCAACCTCAATGAGGTCTGTTCACTTATCATTTTAACAACATATTGAACGGAGATTGTTTTTTTTTCCCTTTGCGTTTCTTTGCATTGAAAAGATAAGAGTTCAGTTACGTCGTCCGAGGACGCGAATTACATCGTGATCAGTGCTCATCCCAAGTTTGTGGGATCACAAGTCGTAGGCCAGGTGCCCCGGCAGCCGCCCAAGAGCAGGCCCTCATCCTTTATCCTATCGAGAAGCGTATTCATGGACGGTGTTGCGTTGTCGAAGACGCAGCTGTTCCTATGCTTCCACACCATCCAGGGAACCAGCAGCGCGACGGATTTCAGGGCTTTGTGGAGAATCGGCGGCGTGTTTTCCTTGGCATGGTTCCACCAGTCCAAGGGCATATAAGGGAGATTGAACGGAGATTGTCATTTGACTGTTGCTTCTGTGGCAAGTCAAATGAGGAACTTGAACTAAAATATATTATTTTCATGCTTTAAGGGCATATAAGGGAATTGCATGTATGTCTTTAAATCTTGTCCATAAGAGATCTTAAAAAGCAGTATTGCCATGTTCTGATGCCATGGTTTCACTTATCGTCAATTTTTTCTAGCATGGTTGCTATTGGTTTGTTGCAATGCTGCTACGTTTTTTAGTTTTCTCTATCATCTATGGATAAGTTCATTGACTATCTCTGTTGGGGGTCTAACTGTAAGTAGTTTATGCAATACACCATTTATTTAGCTGTTCCTCCCCATACCCTGGTTAAATTGTATCACATAACTACTTGCAATATTTAATGATTATCTCTCCTTTTTTACTTCTTTCTTTGTAGCTATTGATGCCAGTGTACCCTGGTCAGATGCGTTACATCCGTAAAAATTTGTTCCATGCTGTGTATGTGTTCGATCCAGCTTCAGCCTGTGGTGCAGAGGCTAGTCTCTTTCTTACCTTTTTCTCTTAGTATGCAGTTGTTTTTCACACACTCTTTATGCTGTACTCATTTATTGACTTGGTATTTCCATTTCACTTGAAACTTTACAGACCATTGACACAATCCTGTCTCTACACCAAGATAGTGTCCCTGTAAGGTTTGGTATCATAATGTACTCTTCTAGACTCATAAATATTATTGAAGAAAATGATGGATCCAAGAGCGATGAGGACACGTCCACTTTGGTAATCATGTTTTCTGTATTTCATTACTGTGATTTGTTGGGAGCTCTTTGCTTGGATGTATACAACAGCAAACTAGTTTTACATCATTGCTACCTATGTCTGGGACAATTTCCACTTCTCTTTTTCTAGCCCTTGTCATTACTGGTGCCTTTTGGGTACATGAAATAATAGAAGCACATAACTACACTCGATTTCATATTATCATCATGATGTCCAGCTTTTCCACAGCAAGGATTTGTATCATACTCCCTCCATCCGGAATTACTTGTCGCTCAAACGGATGTATCTAGCACTGAAATACGTCTAGATACATCCGTTTGAGCGACAGGTAATTCCGGACGGAGGAAGTACTATATAGTATACAGTAAAGCAACATTAATATGGTCTTCCAGCTTCACATAGGCTCCTCTCTTAGACTGGTAGGGTAAACTTGATATTTGGGATAACTACCTTGCAGAGGATGGCTACACACCCTCATAGAATGAGGAGATAGACTAAACTGGGATGATGAAATTTAGATGGGATATGGATAATTCTTTTTGCTTGATCTCGTAAGTTACCATAGCCATTATAGGCATGCTTGATTTATCCCTTAGGACTGAACTTGATCTCACTCCAAACTGTCAAGCATAACTTTGTAACCATCTAATAACCTATCCCTTTAACCATCTAATCAACTAACTAATCTATCCCCATTTCCGTGCATGCTATTTTCACATGTGCAGCACATGACAGATGCCGGACTTAGCACGTAACTAGAAAGGAAGAACATTGGGCCATCAGCTCAATGTAAAACTAAATATCTATGTTATATTCCTGTGACATAATTCTCTAAAACTAACACTGGATTAAGATTACTTAATTCCGTAGTGTAGTGTCATTATTCCTGTGACATGATTTTCTAAAACTTGCTCTCCTATTCGTTGATACCGCGCCCCCAACTAATGTATTTCCTTTTGTACAGATAATGAGGCTTTTCTTGTACATCAAGGAGACATACTCGACACAGTTGGCATTCCAATTCCTAAGCGATGTGAGTGAGCTCACCAGATTTGAATTAAACTTAAATATTCTAGCCCATCTGTTGATAATCTTTTGCGTTCCTGGGTTATGTGCATTTTTATTATTCACAGCACAGCTATCTGTTAGACGTGTGTATATTAGCTGTGTGATCACCATTGTATCAGGGGTTTCTTGCATACATGCCTTGTGTCATTTATACATTTCGGTCTAGAGCCACATAATGGATGAAAGTGTTGTTCATAAGTTATAAGATGGTATTGTAGAAATGTAGAATTGCATGCACCAACAGTTCACCCAAAAGTTCAAGCTGATGGTAAAAGGTGGGCACTGCGCTTAGTTCAACCAAATTTGGAACCTTTAGGGTACCCTCCGACCCTACTTAGTTCAACCAAATGAACTAAAATTTCAAAAATATGTGAATTCTGATTTTTTCTCTCGAGAAAACGCAAAGGCTTTGCGTTTCATTTCATTGAAAAGATAGAGAGTACAATCCTCCTAGGAGGTTAGTGATAAATGGGCTGTGCGCCCGGTCAGTGAACATCCCAGGACGTGGGCAGAACAACCCGTAGCCCCTGTGCTCCAGCGAGTGCCCAACAGTTGGCCTCGTCTCTGATCCTATCCACTAATGCAATTTAACTTATTTAGTTGGACTAAGGAGGGTTGGAGGGTACCCTCAAGGATCCAAATTTGCATCCTTACATATCTTCCTACGAGTACTGAAACCAGCGTTAATATTGCAGATTGTCGATCTCATTAGGCGGAAATGGCAAAGCTAAAAAATGTAGATCACGCTCCTGCATGGCTTTTTTTTTTCTGAACTATTTCCTTTCCTGATTTTATCGCTGAAACTAAAAGTTGACATTTGTTCCATATATCCTGTCATGATTCCTTTGCATAGCTATATATTTGTTTCTTCAGAATTTTTTTGTGATGGGTGATGGACTTATGTCAGGCATAGCTTCTTAGATGCTAGATGTAGCACTTAACTTGAGAAGAGGCACACACATTCTACTTGAGGTGATACAACTGTGATTTCACAGATGCTCCATAACTAAAATTATTTGATGCCACCACATATCACGTTAAATTAACTTCAATGAGTATATTACCATTAGAATATAATGGCATAACTTTAGGGTCATGTTGGATGTTTTTCGTTTTTTCCCCTTCAACAAGGTAATTGCAGTGTGTTACAACTTGAAACTTGTCGTTATATGGTTAACATTACCATGATCATGACCTTTCTATCCTTTTTGGCTAATAATGTGGCCGCCAAACGGTACCGTAGATATCCTGAATTTTACATAGCTGAAATTCATTGATATTTTCTTGTTCAGATACATAGATTGAGGAATGGTGGCGATGACTATACTGAAGAGCCCGTAGAAGTTCATCATGTGGAGGAAGCATTTGTTGATTTATTATTGTAAGCATGTTCACCAACATTTTATATATTGTTAGTTCTAAATGGCCAAACAGAATCAGTGTATTTACTTATGTTACTTGTATTTTGTAATGTGCAGGTCAGGTGCAAAATCTCACCCTCAGGATGTGCTGCTAAAGTTGCAAAAGGAGAACTTGTACAAGCAAGAGGCTGAAGAAAATTCTCGTTTTGTTCACAAACTGGGCTTGTATAAGCTCCAGTGTTGTTTATTGATGAATGGACTCGTTCATGAACCTACTGAGGTAATAATTGGCTATGTAACTTAAAACTTGAATAAATTGGAGAAGCATCAAGCCTCCATAATGTATAAATTTAAGACGGTAAATTCATCTTTTATACATTAGATAATGTTTCTTTAACAGCAGTAAATTCACTGGTACTAAGGAAATTACGCAAAAATGCTGAAGCAATAGCTAGTAGCTAATGTGGTGCCTTTTTACTACTCTTACATTATAAAGGACGCGACCATGAATGCTATGAACGATGAGCTTCCTAGGATACAAGAACAGGTCTATTATGGGCATATCCAGTCCCATACAGATGTTTTGGAGAAATTTTTGTCGGAAAGTAGTTACAAGCGGTACAACCCATCGGTAAGTACCAATATTTCTGAAAAACTGTGGCAGCATTGGCTCTCGATTTACTTAATCATATAATATTTACCCTCAGATTACTGGCAAGAGCACAGAGAAGAAGAGATTTGTCTCGCTATTTGCATCGTATCACCAGGAAGATTCTGTACTTCATGATATCAGCTACTTACATTCCCATGGAAGTATGCTTCCTACTATTCTGTGCCTGTACCTTGTCATCGATCGTCAAAATTCGCTGGTGTTGAAATGTAGTTGTTAAATCTCTTTGCAGCCGGAGATGACGCGAAGCCCATAACTCATCTACTTGCTGTTGATCTTTCTTCGGTGACCGGGACCAAGTTGCTTCACGAAGCCATACGTTATCTGGTAGATGAAGCAATTGCCTATCATGCCTATTTTAACATGCTATTTATATTGTTTTCTTCTGATTATGTCTTTTTATTCAACACGATGCAGATGGACGGGTCTAATAGAGCTCGTGTTGGTCTACTACTTTATGCCCATGGTGATAGTGTTTCCACTATTTTACTTGTGAAGGATATCATTGATAGAACCATTTCTTCTTTCAGGTTTGTTCCTCTTTTTTCTTTCCTTTTTTTTTCCATTTTCCAGCAGAGATTCAGAATCGTATAGTCTATCACTTTTTCTTTCCTCTCATCATTGAATACATCAAGCTTGTCTCTGATCTTGTGAGTCATCTTGTTCTAGTGGCAAGGAAAAGGTACTGGACTTCCTATATGGGCTCTGCAAATATTATGAAGGTCAACATATGGTTGCTTCTTCTGAGGCTGGTGATACGCTTAGCGCTATAAAGGACA
This sequence comes from Hordeum marinum, assembly GCA_022496015.1. Classification (NCBI taxonomy): domain Eukaryota; kingdom Viridiplantae; phylum Streptophyta; class Magnoliopsida; order Poales; family Poaceae; genus Hordeum; species Hordeum marinum. The sequence continues at coordinate 222,275,553 of CM039672.1, forward strand.
AGGTGTATAGCTTAGTTGCTGAGACTGCCTTGCCTGTTGATGATTATAAAGCATGGCTTACAAGTTTTTCTGCTGATACAATTCTCAAAGGGATTGATAAGGTCTGCATCTGAGGCCTGAGCTTTCTTGACCTCTTTGTGAAATTGTCTCTCTGTACTGTTAGTATGTGTACTTGTAGTTTTAACCTTTAAGTGTCTTTGAAACTTAACATACATTAAGGGACTGAACTGGGTTCAGGCAAACCCAAGCAAGACTTGATTTTTATTCTACTCATTTCATATCTTAGTTTAATTCGTCTATGAGATTGATTGATCATGTCAAGCTCACCATTATATAAGTTGGAGCTAGCTAGAGTTTGGCTTGAACAAGCATATCAGCTGTAAAATTTTCAGAAGTTTTAGCCATCATAACTTAATATTAGCTTGGCTAACATAGTAACATTGTGCTTGGTTTTTTGCTTAAGAGCCCCTAGAAACTGCAATGTATTTGTACTTGTTGGTTGTAGGTATCTATTTAAGTTAAGCTTGAGTTGAAAATGATGTTGGGCCCAGTATTAGCTCAATTTCTGTAAGAGCCGAGCCGAAATTTGAGCAGAAACCAGACCAAATTTTAGTATTCCTTCGTCCGGAATTACTTGTCGCAGAAATGGATAGAAATGTATGTATCGATACATCCATTTCTGCGACAAGTAATTCCGGACGGAGGAGTATTAATCTTGTCGATCCTGTTTACAAGCATCCTCTCAGGACTTGTGACACAACGAGCATACTAGGCCATCACTACTTGCTTCATGCCAGTTGCCCACTCTTTCGCCTTGTTCAAGACGAGTTTAGCCTTTCATACGAAAATCACTGTTTAATTTTTCCCATTTTTTTATACCTTAACACACACACACACACACACACACACACACACATGCAGCGCTCCTGAATGCTCTCAAAAATAATACTCCCTCCGTCCCAAAATTCTTGTCTTAGGTTTGTCTAGAGATGGATGTATCTAAATACTAAAATATGACTAGATACATTCATATATAGACAAATCTAAGACAAGAATTGTGGGACGGAGGGAGTAATAGACAAAACAGTGCAAGGTAACCTACTGTAAACAGGCATTTGTCGGTAAGAACCACAAAAATGATTCACAATCTTTTCCTATGTTCAGTTTTCAAGTCAATACTTTTCTGCCAGTTTCCTAACAAATTTGTTCAGAACTTCTCACGCATATTTATTTGGTTGTGCAGTTGTCAGACTTTTTATTTGGGCAGCTGGGGCTTGAATTCGGTAGCAATGCTGTGATCACCAATGGACGGGTAAGAATATGTTTCCCTCATTTTGTTTCTGTTCATGTCCAAACTAGTTCCATGGTCTTTGTCCTTTTGGTGTCTGGCAATGCATAAATATCCCCTCTTTGTCTCAGTATAAGTCCTTTAGGACATCAGCACAGTCTCCAACTTGACACTTTCACTCATCAATTTCTTTGATGTTACTTCAAATAAAATTTGTTATACTTTTAGTAGGGGGGAGCCAGACTTAGCATATATATTAAATAAAGAGAACAGAAAACGTATTTTGATGTGAAGCAGTAAGTGCGAGCTCGATTGATCATACATCAAATAAGGAAAACAGAAACAAATCCATAAGCAATTATACATTATGAAAGTATATTTTGTCACCGGCCTTGTAATATGAATTTAATTTTGTCAATGCTGTATTATTTTGTTGTCTGAAATTTGAATAGGACAATAAAGGTTGAAAATACATATAATTTATTCTATTGGATTATTATATAAATGTATTTTTTATATAAAATATAAGCAATATTTCTCATGCATGTTGAAAGACATAAAAAGTAGTGGGATTGGTGAAGTGAGATGTGTGCATGTTGAGAAAATAGTATAAGTGGCATTTTCCATGTATGTTGAGAGAACGAAAGTAGTGGAGTTGATGAGGTGACATGTGTGCATGTTGAGATAAATAGAAGTAGTGGGGATCAACTACTTAAGTATACTACAGTAGATGATAAGATGTTTGTGTCCGCAATTTTTTCCACCTGATTTCTAAGCTGCTTCTGTGATTTATGACTGTTATTCCACCTTGCAGATTTTTGTTGTGGATGATGGTGACTCATTTTTAAACGAAGATTTAGGTCTCCTTGAGTCTATGGAGTATGAGTTACGAACAAAATACATACATGAAATAATTGAGGAGGTTGAATGGGCAGGAGTTGACCCTGATTACCTGACAAGGTAAGATGTAAACATGCAATGGTTTCAGTGGCTTTCCCGTAGGGGTTTAATTATTTACACTTGAATGATTAGTGTGAGGTACATATTTGCACTAGTAGTAGTACCTTTATCTGTTCATCCCTTTTAATATATCAGACAACATTTTTGAGATGACAGCTAAATACTGATATATATATATACAAGAAAACTTTGCATCTCAATGTATTGATAGAAGAAAAGTTATGCACAAGTCCAAGGGCGGAACCCCTAATTACAACACTACACTCCAGAGTGCTGGGCGCCACTAGGAGCAGCACCATTAGACCCACCACCCCCGACCTTCGGCCTGATTGTGTTGAGCAAGTTTGCAATGTTGGGCTGCATGTCGTCGAAGACGGCTGCTTCCAGATACACAATGCCTCAGCTCTAATATGTGCCTGAAGGAATAGTTCTATCCAAAAAGCTTGTAATAAGGATATAATGCTAAAACCTTCCATTTTTATTTTAAAATCCTAACTGATGCATCCTATTTGCAGCAAATTCTACAGCGATATTACCATGTTGGTCTCATCATCAATGTCTATACGTGAAAGGCCATCTGAAAGAGCCCATTTTGAAATTTTAAATGCGGAACACAGGTAAACTACCTCTTCTTTTACATGTATAAACATTCTGCTGGAATATATGTTGCTATGAGGTACTAGGCACATTACACATTCTGGCCATTGTTCTGCACTACAACTGACCTTCTATTGACTAAAACTACACTTTAGGAAGGAACTTGCAACTTGGCTACAGATAGTTTCTGACTAACTCTGGAATTGTCAGTGAGAAATTTAGCTTGTCATGGATCTTTTAACTTGGAGTAACAATCCTAATTTAAAGTCTTAAACTATCTCGTTTGAAATAACTACGTGTTAGTATTTTTCTGCCTTCAGTTTAATGTGCATGCCAGAAGAAATAATGTGTGCGAACACAAGTTTCATCTATCGTGGTTCATATTTTAACTAATCCATTCCATTCATTTGTCAATATCATGGCCAGGTATCATGCTGTCATGCTTGGTTTTGGAACTTCGTTGTTTTAATAATATATGCTGATGCTATGATTTGAAATGCTAGGAGTATGTTCAAACTTTATTCAACTGTTTTGAGCTTGGGTCTTAATTCTTAAGTCACCCATCACATTTATGATTTATGTATTTATGTAAGGAGTTTTCAACTTGAAAGCAATGAAGACAAACACAAAATGTTGGGTCTTAATTCTTAAGTCACCCATCGCATTTATGATTTATAGATATACGCAAGGAGCTTTCAACTTGAAAGCTACGAAGACAAACACAAAGTAGTCACACACACTACGCTCAAATGCATGCCATGGTCCTGTCTAGCTAACTGCAAATTGCAAGCACTGAGTTTTCACTTGAACCTACATAAAACTTGGACTATTCTTGGATTTATGATAAATTCAGACAGTTTGATCTCATTTTGTTCTCTATCTTGCAGTGCAATTAAGCTGAATAGTATGAATTCAAGTGTTCACATTGATGCTGTCATTGATCCGCTAAGTCCTACTGGGCAAAAACTTTCTCCACTTCTACGCATTCTCTCTCGACAGATTCAGCCGAGCATGAGAATTGTGCTTAATCCAATTGTATGTATATTTTATCCTTGTTATCAGTTAGCATATGTTCTGCATCTAAAATTAATTGATATCTGTACCCACTGCTTCTGGGTAATTTTATTGTTTTGAATTTCTGAAATATCAGTATGAGAAATGAACCAACTAATCTAACAGGGCATCTGATCTTTTTCTACCTGTCGAGGCTACTGAACATTAAGTCCTTTTATCATGTTATCCAGTTCTTTGTGCGTCTTGACTTGATTAAATCATGCTCAGTTCATCTCCATGGGCAATTTTTTTTCATGATTTTTGTTTGTCCTATAGATCGTAAGAAAGTATGATTTACCATCTCTATTTGAAATTGAAGTCTATGATTAGAGAAACTTTGGTGTGCTGTATTGTTTGAAGTCTTATTAGTATGTATAGGTGGTTCATGGATGGAAATGCTTCTATTCTTGAGCTTGTGCTAGCTGCAATCGTACAAATTTTATGCTAACATTTTCTGATTATTTTCAGAGTTCTCTTGCGGATCTTCCTTTAAAGAACTACTATAGATTTGTTCTTCCGTCGATGGTAAGAGTACACATGTTTACTAGCCAGAACGTCCCCACTGCCTACAATGATGCCTGACCATTTGATATGCAGGATGATTTTAGCAGTACAGATTTTTCTGTACATGGACCTAAAGCTTTCTTCTCAAACATGCCACTATCTAAAACACTTACAATGAACATCGATGTTCCTGAGCCCTGGCTTGTTGAGCCTGTCGTTGCCATGTAAGCCAGCCAACAAATATTAAGAAAATATCAGAATTTATATTCTACTGTAGAGTCTAATCACCTTATTGTGGCCGTTTTCTGTGTGTCAGCCATGATTTGGATAACATTCTATTGGAGAATCTCGGTGATGTTAGGACATTGCAAGCAGTATATGAACTTGAAGCACTTCTTCTTACAGGTATGATCATTTAATAATCATCTCTTTGATTGTGGTGGATTATTTAGTGAACAGAATTTGTTTTTCAGGACATTGCATGGAAAAGGATCGAGAACCTCCTCGTGGTCTGCAGTTTATCCTTGGCACCAAACAAAGACCACACCTGGTAGACACACTTGTCATGGCCAACTTGGGATATTGGCAGATGAAAGTCTCCCCGGGGGTGTGGTACCTACAACTCGCTCCTGGGCGTAGTGCTGATTTGTACGAGCTACCTTCGAAACTTATTGCCATAGATAGCCTAAGGGGCAAACTTTTACATATTGAAGTGCAAAAGAAAAAGGGCAAGGAGCATGAGGACTTGCTAAATGCTGATGATGACAACCATGTCCAGGAAAAGACGGTCTGTTTTTATTAATTTAGTTGTAAAAACATATCAATTCTAGACATTTTTTTTCCTAAATGCTTTTTAATGCAGGATAATAAAGGGTGGAATACCAACCTTTTGAAATGGGCTTCTAGTTTCATTAGTGGCGATGCCTCATTAAAAAAGAAAGCTGAGAAAAACATTGTTAGTATTTCTTCTGTGACTTATTTAATTCCACTGCATGTTATTCTGAACAGGCTACAGACACAAGCTTTGGTCAAGGAAAGTTTGATCGTCCAATTTTTCATGATTTTCTTGCTGTGATGCTTCCAAAACTTCCAGGAATATTGTGTAGAGATCTACTCTAATGTTATGTATGGAAGTACTTTGTAACGGATTCTAGACCAGCCACCAGCCTATAAACTGTACAGTGATTCCTTGGGGAAAAACACGACTGAAAGAATGAGATAGTTACTGAAAAAAATAGATTATGTTAGCACATTTGATGTTACTTAAAGGGAATTACACTGCACATACAAAAACCTAAAACACTTGGAGAACTGAACTTTGTTAGGAAGTCTGACTATCTGTTTGATGAAAGGTATCATGGAACTGTTCGTAGTTACACCTTTGCTCTTGCTAATGCCGATGAGGATGTTTTCTGTAATACATATATGTAGGAATTTGCGTAGAATAATGATTCCACATGTAAAAGTTACACGCTAGTTCATGCATGCTTGTATCTTATGTTACTTGTTATATACTCTACATTTGTTGCTTAGAGAAAATCCAACAGTTTTGCTTTGCACTTCTATTCAGGACCTTAAGGATGCAAGACAAGGGGAGACAATTAACATTTTTTCTGTTGCTTCTGGTCATCTGTAAGTGTCCATTTCGTGAAAATATGATCTGTGGATGTCCATGCTGTTCATTGTTAGTTATAGTTTATCGTGCTGACACTTCTGACCTGACTTTGCGATTAACCTTGAAAGCCATGTTCTGGGTTAGTTGCTAGCACTGTTGCCTTTCTTTTCCTTGAACTACTTGTTGGTGTTATAAGAATAACACATGCGTTTTACAGTATTCTGTATGCCGCACAAACAGCTATTCTTGCACTCTAGTCTAATGTTGCTGCATCAAATCCTAGTTACACATCATACACCATCTTACTCTTGGAAGAATATCATACCGAAAGGGAAGATATGGCTTGAGAACATGTGATTTAGCTGCAAATTTTCATGTTGCAGGTACGAGCGTTTCCTAAAAATTATGATCTTGAGTGTTTTAAAGAAAACACAAAGGCCAGTGAAATTTTGGTTCATAAAGAATTATCTATCTCCACAATTTAAGGTAAATGAGCTGCTTTTGAGTTGATTAAGTCATGAGCAGATGGAAGGTGTCTCTGCTGTTATCTAACCAGTAATCCTGCCAGGATGTCATACCCCACATGGCTCTGGAATATGGATTCGAGTATGAGCTTATCACGTATAAATGGCCAACATGGTTGCACAAACAGAAAGAGAAGCAAAGAATTATATGGGCATATAAAATCTTGTTTCTGGACGTTATATTTCCACTTTCGCTGAGGAAGGTACTTTTGCCTTACGATCCTGCTTCATGTAACCATGTTCTTCAGTAGGTAGAAGCAGTTATAGCCTGATTGAGTTCTAACGATATTGTTTTTCCGATGCTTTGTAAATAGGTTATTTTTGTTGATGCTGATCAAATTGTGAGAACAGACATGGGAGAACTGTATGACATGGATCTGAAGGGCCGTCCCCTTGCGTATACTCCATTCTGTGATAACAACAAGGAGATGGATGGCTACCGATTTTGGAAACAAGTTAGTTACCAACTTAGCACAAACCATACTACTGCTGTAGATCAAATTATTCATGGCAGGTTAAAGATGTTCTCAAGTTGTCTGCTGACTCCTGTTCTTTTCCCTGTGTGCTAAAGGGTTTCTGGAAAGATCATTTGCGAGGAAGACCATACCATATCAGGTTGGTGAGCTGTTGCATCAAATATGCTTAAATAGGTTATTGCTGTTATTTTGTAACATGATCGTTGTTTCAGTGCCCTTTATGTCGTTGATTTGGCCAAATTTCGACAAACTGCTGCTGGGGATAATCTACGGGTTGTTTATGAAACACTCAGCAAGGACCCCAATAGTCTCTCAAACCTTGATCAGGTACATCTATTTGATCCCCTTTACACATAACATTTGATGGAGTGGGTCACAGCCTCACAGGCCAGTGCTGCATGATTACTGGCTTCACTGCTACAGTCTACAGACCAGAGTTCATGTTGCTCATGAACTGGATTTCTTGGAAAGGCCCAATCTTGAAACGTATAACTTCATTATTTGATTCAAACATGACTTCGCGCAATATGCATATGTGCAGTTATCGTTTCTAATTGAATTTATATTGAGAATTCAAATATTTAATTTGAAAGTTAAAAAGTTGCATAGCATGGCAACACAAGTCTTCGTGTAGTATTATTGCAAGAGGCAAGTTTCATAGCCATCTCAGTTCTTTCTATTCACAAAAGCTCGAAAAAAAAGATCATATAGGTGCAATATTTTTCTAGTGGTTACCATTTTCAACTTGCATCGGGATGAGCTGGTTTCTGTTTCCAACAGTAGAATGTTGTATGTAGAACCAAGCTCCAGAGTACAAATAGCCATACAAGTGAAGATGAGTGCAATGCTTACTTGTAGCACTTTTATCCAGGATCTCCCAAATTATGCTCAACATACCGTGCCCATATTCTCACTCCCTCAAGAATGGCTGTGGTGCGAATCCTGGTGTGGAAATGCCACAAAGGCAAGAGCAAAGACCATTGATCTTTGCAACAATCCAATGACAAAGGAACCAAAGCTTCAGGTAAAATTGTGATTTGCCATGATCCGTTCCCTCTCGCTTTAGTCTAGCACCAAAGGTTTGGCTATTTCATAATATTTTTCCTCACACTCTCCAGGGTGCTAAGAGAATAGTTCCAGAGTGGGTTGATTTCGACGCCGAAGCTAGGCAGTTCACCGCGCGTATCTTGGGGGAGAATGTGGAGGAGACTGCAGAGGCCACTCTCCCATCCTCCGATGCACCAAAGCCCGACCATGAAGACTCAAGCCAGGATGTGAAAGATGAGCTATGAGCGGCAGCTGATGAAACCTAGCTCGATCATTTTCAAAACAGAACAAGACTATACTTACTGGTCTGATGCCTCAACAGAAAACATGGTGCACAGGATAACCAAGCGCAGGTACCAAAGCAATAGTAAACGCCGGAGCATATTGATTGTGCCCCTGAAGAACTCTTGAACATCAGTAAAACATTTGATACACCCGTAATCCCGTAGAGGTAACATGCCCAAAATAGGTGGTCTAGTAATCTAGCAAGACATCATTGTAACAGTCAACAATTTATGTACTTCACGATGATGTTTTCCATGAGGCGCTGTAAACTCTTTTTGGCATCTGATGGCCGAGAATATACTTGGAATTTTTTGACATGATCCTACAAATCCATCTCCAAAGCGGCGGCAGTTTTGAACTCTGTGTTACGTCTTTTTTGCCATAATGAATTTTACGTACGTTTTAACACGGGATAACGTAGTCTGGAAACTGAATAAAAACTAGACTGGTTTCATGGAATTGTACTTTACGATGATGTTTCCATGAGGCGCTGTAAACTCTTTTTGGCATCTGATGGTCGAGAATGTACTTGGAAATTTTTGACATGATCCTACGAGCCATTCTCCAAATCCGCAGCGGCACGTCTTTTTTGCCATAATGAATTGCACGAACGTTTTAACTCAGGATAGTGTCGGTTGGAACTTGAAAATAAACCAGACTGGTTTCATGGAATTTTACATTACATGTCATAACTTGCAAACTGGAGTCTGACTGACATTTGAGTCGAATGCAAGCTCTGCTGCGGCAGCTGTTGAACTGAAGCTAGCTAGTGCCACTCCATGCCGCCGAGCGTGATGGAGCCCATGCCTTCCCACATGTCCTCGGTCCACCCGACCTCCTCGCCGTCGACGCCCTCCTGCTCGCCCTGCCACAGCCCGCCGCCGCTCGCGTCTGGCAGGCACCCAAAACCACCACCAATCAGCTCAGCTCATCGCTCCCCACCGTTTACTCGATGCAGAATGAATTCGGCGAGAGATCTTACAGTGGTTGTACAGGCCACGGCTGCCCTCGCCGCGGCCAGCGAGCCTTCCCCTTCCCCTTCCCCTCGTCCTCGTCGCCGCCGGCGGCCTCGGCTTCGGGTCGTCCCCGAGCACCACCACGTGCCCGCCGTTGCTGCTCGCGCGCCCCTCGTTGCCTCCTAGGGAAGAGGCGAGTGAGATCAGCGCCGTGTCTCACAGACAAGCAGCGTGACGCGAGAGAAAGAGCAACTGTGCGAATGGAGGGGGCACGCACCGAAGGGGCTCTTCCGCTTCCGCGACTCCCAGCGGCGGCTCCCTGCCGCGATGTCCTCGACGTCGAGCCGAACGCCGCCATCGCCATCTCCATCGCCGTCGTCCGCGTCGCCCCCCGCCTCGGCGGCGGCGGCGCCACCGCCGGCCCTCGCCGCCGGGGGCGACGAGCCGTTGAACCGCCTGAACACCGCCGCGTCCAGAGCGCTCGCGTCGGCCCCGCGCCTCGCCGAGGAGCCCACCGACGAGAACGCGCTCGCCTTCTCCTGCCAGGCACCGCCGCCATCAAGAACGGAGAAACGTGACGCAACGGGGAAAGAACAAGGGCAGATCGGTCGGTACCCTGATGGTCCTGTTGGTGACCCTGACGATCTCCCGCTTCGGCGGAGCCGGCGGAGAGCTCGGAACCTCACCGTCCTCCCCTACCGGGGGCGGCGGGTAGGGATTCGGTTCCCCATCGGCAGCTCTGGAGGATCCAAGGAAACAAAGGGGCAAGGGTCAGAGAAGTAGAGATCCAAGATGGAGTAAATTTTGGAAGAGGAAAAGATTCTCTTTGGTGGCGCTCCCCTCCTCGATCTACCTGGGCTTGAAGAGGAAGGACTGCAGGGTGGTCTGGCCGCCGGACGACCGGGCTCTGCTCGTGCTCGGGTACGTCTTCTTATTCTGCTTCCTCATCCTGCCTCCCCCCGAGATTTTGGTTCTCCGTCTCTCCTTTCTCCTTTCTCTCGTCAGTGCTGTAGTCCGCCCAAATTTGTTGGCGCCAAAACCTACAAAATGCAACCGCTCCCGCCAGAAATTTCGGGGACAAATCGCTTCGCTAGGCGCAGCCCATTACTGACTTCTTGCCAAAGGCCAGTTCCTACGAGTTAAGACTAACATCCACTCAAAAAAGAAAAAGGTAAGGTACTACATAATGAGGCTACGATTAATCATATTCCAAATCTTAAGAGACCAATCTGATGCGAAAACCGCAAGAACACAAGATAGTACTACTATTAGCATTTCTTGGCAGGAGTGTTTTTATTTTATGCCGGACAAACACAGCAGTGTTGCTTGCTTTGAATCAAAGGGCCCCAACGGAGTGCAACACAAACAAGCAGAAAGCAAAAGATAACAACAAGTGAGACGCTAGAAAGGAGCAAAGTATTTGCATTTCTTGGCAGGAATGTTACAAGTGTGGAACTGGAGTTACATATTGGTCGCCTACTTTTGGCTCAGGAGCCTGCGGTACATCCAGACGATGAACAGAAGCTGCGCCACGGAGACGACAAGGAGGACGGCCACCAAAACTGGGCCGATGCTCCACGTGTTCCCAGAGCCGCGCTTCGCCCTATGGCGGCGATGGCGACTGCGGGAGGCCATCCTGTGGTGGTGCTGCATCGAGCTGAGGAACCGAGCTCGCAGGGTGTCCGTGTCAGTGTCGGCCCAAATGGCGGTGTACACCTTTGGTGCCTGATGTGAGTCGTCGTCCTTGAAGTCGATGGAGAAATGGGCATCGTCGTCGGCGGCGTGGCTGCTGGTGTGGTATCTGTATGCCATGGTCGCTTCGGTCGTACCAATGGCACCACACGGTGTGCACGCGGGCTTCGAATGTGGATCGGTGTTCTTGGATGCTCCAGGAGATGGATGTTCCACTGGCTCAGCCTTGCTTTTGCAGGTAACTTTCTCCAAGGTTCTAATTGCCATGCCCATGTGAGGAGTTTTCTTGATGGATGCGCCTATGCCACCGCCTGCGCCTGCGAAACTGGCTTCTTGCTTCTTTGGTGCCCGTTGCTTACGCCAGGCTAAACTTGCAGGCAACATGCAAGGCTCCGAATCGCACGTGGTTTCAGTACCACTGAATGCTTTAGATTCTTCATGATTTGGATTGGCTGGCAAACCGATGCTCCTGTCCTCCATATGACTACCAATGTTGTCAACACCAGTACAAGTAGAATCTTTAGTAAAACTTACTGTGTGATGAACTTCGAGGATTAAGCTGCTATCGATAGTGCCAGCAGATTTTGGTGCTACTTCTCTGTCTGCTGGAATTTCCGGCATTGTTGTCTCATTTGTGCTTGCACTTGCAGAAGTTGCTGTCACTTTTACCTTGCCGACATTTTTCTGAGTGATTGCCTTCGGTGAATGTGCAGCAGCGTCAGCATGATCGTCTTCTCTTATGTTAAATGTTACTTTCCTGGAGCGAGCCATGATAGCAGGTGAACTATTTTCAGTTTTATCATTGCCAAATACTTTAGAGTCATTGCCAACTATTTGTGTTGGCACCTTACTTGCAGTGTCATGAACTCTCCTGGTATGTTTACTGATGTTAGCAAAGTTCTCTCCTTTATTCGATGTGCATTCCTCGCTTTGATGTAAACTGATGTTCAAATTTTGATCAGTTTCAGTACTGTTGATCACTCGAGACCCTTCACGGACCAAGTTATGACCAACTGCAGCAGCAGATTTACTAACAGGATAATCCCCAGCAGCGCCAGCATCACTAGGAACATCCTTTCCCATCTTTGACCTTCTTCGCCTAGTTGCATCAGGACCAGTTTCTTGAGGGGTAACTTTTGACAGCAAGCCTGTACCGTTATTGCCACTACGATCATCATTGACGACAGGACGCAGTTTCTCCACTCGTGAATGGGCTTTAGTTGGATGAGCAGGAAATTGCACAACTGAATCGGCATCTTCCTCAGCTTCACCATCTTCAGGAATAACTTCTGCCAGCTTATGCATGCGACGGCTGTTTCTCCTTTCTGTGTCTCTGTGGGTCAAATTGCCTTCAGCCATGGGAGCTCCTTTTTTCACTGCTTTTGACTCGAAGAAGCCACTGATGTGCATATAACCAGTACCTGAAGCTGCAACTCCAACATCTTGATTGGCATTTCTGTTTTCTGCCGACGCCTCATCAGCACTATCAGAAGCAGCAGTCTCAAGGTTTCCTTGAGCATTCACATTGCTATCGAAGATGTAAGGGCTCTTGGAATAGTATATGTAATCACCAGAACCAGTCGTCGACCCGTGTACCTGTACAATGTCCTTGATCAGGGGCCAGTCTGGGCCATCCACCAGGCACCTTTTGAGCAGTTTGATCGTGCTTGTGACATCCAGTGAGCGCAGCTTTGGCGCAAGCGCCTCGATCCATCTTGGGACCTCCTCCAACTGATGATCAAATATGCGCAGTGCTCGCAGGCTGTCGACGTTCTCCACAGTCTGCAGCACTGGGCAGTGGGATATGCTAAGGTCCTCAAGGGAAGGCATGCCTGATACTTTCTTCAGATCAGGTGCGTTCCAAACGCTCAATTCCCTCACTGCAGCAATGTCCTCCACAGCCTCGAGGCTCGCCATGTCCACTATGCGCAGCTCCACCAGGGATGTCACGTGTCCGAGGCCGCCAGGCAGGCGTCGCAGCTCAGGGCAGCTCTCGAGCTGCATCGCCTGCAAAGAGGGCAGCGCTCCTGCCTCGATATCCACCCATGTCTCGAGCTTACGCAACCCTTGCAAGCACAGGTTCTCGAGCTTTGGAAAAGGTACCTCAGGGTGGTGGCATTTGCCCATGAACTCTGCATCGATAGACGTGAAAGATGAAGAATCGACAATGCTCAACGATCTCAGCTCTGGCATCCGTCCTAGTGGAGGGAGGGACTGGCACAAGTTGCACCCGATGATGTCGAGGTGGCGAAGATTTGGGAGGGAAATGTCTGAGAGCCAGCTGGGGAACTTGGACCCAAAATAGCCGGCAGTCTTTAGCGACTCGAGGCACGGTGGAGGGTTGAGCTCTTCCAGCACATCCTCAATCTTCCTGACCGCCGTCGGTGTCTGCGGCAGACTGACAGTGTCGTTGCTGCATGACAGCTCGAGCTCCCTGAGGCTCATCTTGCTGGCAAGTGCCACTTCAGCTGCCTCGGACCGACCGGGGGCCCTCTCGAGCTTGTGCACATGGAGTATCCTCAGCTGGCACAAGTGCTTGAGCTCAGCCAGAGGCCACCCACCCCTGTCCTCCTTGCTGGCCACGGTGAAGCACCGGAGCGACGAGAGGCTTCTCAGCTGGCCTACCCTGAACGCGGCGGCATCGATCGTCGTTCCAGCAAGGTCAAGGTCTTTGAGCCCCCTCAGGTGCTTCATGCCTTTGGGCAGAGCATGCAGTGACTTGCACTCCCTCAGCAGCAAGAACTTCAGGCTCCACAGGTTGCCGATGGACTCTGGGACCGCCTGTATCCTTGTCCGGGACAGGTTCAGTAGCCTCAGGTGAACCAGATTCCCAAGAGTCTCTGGGATGAGCTCAATTCCTGTTTCACTCAGGTCGAGGACTCGCAGCTGGTGATGCAGCCTCGTGAAGATGTTTCCTTCGGTTGCCAGTGGGTTCTTGGGAAGCAGCAGCGTCCTTATCCTCTCCGAATTCAGGATCCTCTCCGGTACCGCAGCCATGTTTCTTGCCGGGAGCGAGACGCGCCGTGGCCTGAAGGAGGCGTCGCCGTCGTCGGGCAGCCGCTGGACGTCGCCGGTGAAGCCCTCGCCTTGCAGGAGCAGCTGCGCCAGAGCATGCAGCACTTCGTGCATCGTGCATCCGTGCACGTCCTCCCGCGTCGTCTGGAGAAGGTTCCTGCCGATGAGCTCGTCGTAGTACCCCTCGGCTACCTCCTCAACGGAGGCGCCGCTCCTGCTCCGCACCAAGCGCTCGGCCATCCAGTGCTGCACGAGCACTCGCCTCTCAATGGCGAAGCCCGGGGGGAACAGCGAGCAGTACAGGAAGCATTGCTTCAGGTGGTGCGGCAGGTCGTCGTAGCACAGGTACAGTGCCCTCGTGGCGTCGTCCGGCAGCCCCTGCACCGACCACGCGGCGCTCGCGAGCACTTCGCCCCACTCGTCGGCGCTGGCCTCGCGTGTCCTCAGCACGCCGGCGACCGCCTTGATGGCCAGAGGGATGCCGCCGCACTTCTCGACGAGCCTTTCGCCGGCGCCCTTCAGCTGGCTCTCGTCGTTGGCCACGCACGCCGCCGTGCGGAGCAGTAGCCGGCCGTCGTCGGCGCTTAGCCTCTTCACCCGGTGGACGAGGCTGGCGCTCATCTCGCGGGCGGTGGTGCCGCGTCGCGCCGTGACCAGCACCTTGCCGCCGCGGCCGCCGCGCTCCAGTGGGTTCTGCAGCACGTCCTCCCACACCCCGCCGTACCACACGTCGTCGACCACGAGCAGGAACCTCTTGTTCGCCACCAGGCCTGTCAGCATTGCCTGTAGGTCGGCGACGCTCTCGCCGCCCTTGGTGTCGCCGCCAAAGGCGTCGATGACCTGCGAGAGTAGGCCGGCCTCCGTGTACCCTCTGGAGAGGCGGACCCATGAAGTCGACCCGAAGCTGCAACGCACCCTCGCGCTCTCGTACACCACCCTCGCGAGCCTGGTCTTGCCGACGCCGTCCGGTCCGACGATGGCGACGACCTCGCATACGGCTGGCCTGCCCGGCTGCGTCAACCGATCAACGAGCAGGCGGGCATCGTCCTCGATCCTTGTGCCGACGATGTCTGGATCACTTGGCTGGCGCCTCAGCAATGTCCGTGTATGGACGGTGAGATCAGCCGCGCATGCCGCGCGGAGCTGCAGCCGACGCTGTTTCCTCAGGACCGCCTGCAGCTTCTGGTTCACGCGCTTGAGGTCGGCGGCGATGTCGCCGGGGGGCTCCGCGTCCTCGCAGCAGGAGGATAGCAGCCATGGCAGAGCCTGCACGCCATGGCAAGAGCACAAGGTAATTAACAAAACCTGCAATGCAATGCAACAGCGTGATCCTAGTTTGTTCAGGTCAGAGGTAGCAATCTCGCCTGCTGCTGCTGCGGCGGCTGCTTGGGTTCCCTGCCCCCGAGCCGGCGCGCGGCGACCCTGCACCGGTCGACGGCGCCGTCTGCCTCGTACGCCGCGGCGCGTACCTCAGCGACCCATCCCGCGGTGGCCTCGTCCCCGCCCGCCGCCTGCGCCTCGGCGTCGCCCAGCACGGCGGCCACGCCCTCCAGCCTCGCCGCCAGCTTCCTCGCGGCCGCCGCGACGCCCAGCTCCTGCGCCACCTCCCCTTCCGCCACGCTGCGCCACCGCGCCGCAGTGTCCGGCACGAACGCGCCGAGCACCACGGCCATGTCGAATCGCCCCCGATCACGACCACGACGTCGTCTACTCCCGCCGTCGCCGTTTGTTTATGGAATTGATTTGTTCGTTGGATGAAAGAGAATAAAGAGGATCACCTACGAACGAAGTCAACTACTACTTAGGAATTAATAATTCAGAATGTAATTGCGTCCCGGGGATCGCGTCATGATGAGCATACACTTGATGCGGTTAGGATAAAAACTAGTTGGAATAGTTCCAGCCTACTAAGATGAGGGCCACGCTGTATTAGGAAATGTCCTTCATATTAAATCTAGGACACCAGTAGCGAGCGATCGTTCCCTATAGAGATTGTCGATGTGGCACGTCGAACCCAGGATCGTTGGTCGCGGGACAGAGAAGGCAGCGCGACGAGAATATGGGTCAGCCCATACAACAGCAATGTAGCTGCCTTTTCAATGTTCAGTTTTTTTTCTTCAAAATTTCAAAAAATATTCATGTTTACAAATTTCTTCATTAATTAAAAAAATGTTAATGTGTTTTAAGAATTGTTCAGAAGTTAAAAAATGTCCTCATTTCATATATTTTGTTCAGAATTAAAACACAATTTGTGCCTTTCAAAATAATTATTGGAACTTTCAAATTATGTTTGCATTTTAAATCTGTTTGTGATTTTAAAAATTGTTCACATTTTTCAAGATTCCAAAAGTTGTTCACATATTTCGAAATATGGTTGGAATTTGAAAAAAATGTGTCACATTTTTCAAAAAATGTTTTTGTATTTTCATAAATTATTTGCATTTTTAAAAAAACCAGCATTTCAGAGAAATTCACGTTTTTTTGAGAAATGTTGGATACGTTTTAAAAAATCTTTTCATATATGAACGCTTTTGTGTGTTCTTATACGCCTCGCGTTATCTCTAATCATTAGCAGCCGTCGAGGTGAGTGCCTAGCTTCGCATGCCTCTGTTGCAGGGTGCCAAGTTCGAGTCTTAGCAAGCGCACTGGTTTCCAGTATTTTTTTGTCGCTCCCTGTTTATTTTCCAATATTTGAAGGGGCCAGGTCTTGGATACAAAAGTGTGAACATTACTTTTTGGTGTACCAAGTTACGGATTGTACAAGGTAGAACTTTCGGCTATGCACCTTAGGGGGGAGAGCTAAATGCTGGTCAACAGTTTCTTAGTGAATAGGGAACACGTATCTTGGCAAGATTGAATTCAAGAGATTGTAGAGAGGTTTGAGGTAAGAAATGTGGTTCTTCTGGTTTAAAATATGTTTATTGTCATTAAGTAGACTTGTGCCAAAAAGGAAACCGGTTAGAACTGCAAATAAACACAATGTTTTGTCTGTCGCTCATTAAAGAAGACAAGTGGCTTTGTGTAGTTAAAAAAACTGTTTATTAGACTGCAAAAAGGAAAACCAATTAAAATCAACAAAGAAACAAAACCAAAAGCAAAAAATAACGAAGAAAACCAAAAAATAAACAAAAGAAAACAAAGAGTGCTACTTGGAAAGTAAAAACCAAAGATTTTTTTAAATGAAGCATAACGCAGAAAAATCGCAAATAAAACCGATGAAAAACCAAAGAAAAATAAAGTAAAAATAAAAACTAGAGCAGGGCAAGCGACCTACAGCTACGCGCGAGCAACTGTGCTAATGGGCCATGTCAGCGAATACCAGCTAAATGTTTCCAAGGTTGAAAATTGACAGGGATCGAAGAGTTTGAAGTGCTCATTTTAGGGATTGAAAGTTTCGGAATCGTTTTTGTTTTTGTCAACAAGTTTAAGGTTTGTTTTGGACATTTTCCAGGGCTAAACTGATGGAACGATCCTTTCCTTCCTTCGCTCGAAAATGCACACAACACGACCCAAGTTGTCATCACACAAACAAGTTGCTTACATGCTATTTTTCTTGGTGAACTCTTTCTCGTCCCATTCACACAACAACAACCAGAAAAGCCCAACTAGTATGGTGTAGGGAAAAAACTCTAAGGCCGAACATTGCATGTGTATGAAATCTCACATAGAAAACAAAGTTGCCATGCTCTAGGTGGAAAAAAATACTTCTAAAAAGATGGAAACTTTAGTAAGAAAATGTTTGTAAATTGACATATGCACAAGTTTTTAGAAAACAGTTGTTCCTTAAAAAATGATGTAAAATTTATTCTCCAGAATACGATTTTTTTAAAAGAAAGCTTTTTCAAACATCATGGCAAAATTTACAAGAATTTAGTACAGTCACATGGCAAAAAAGTGTAATAATCACATGGCAATTATGTTCTACAGAGTATGGCAAGTTTGTGAACAAAATGGTTGGAAGCATCACATGGCAATATGTAGAGAAGGTGTGTGCTCTGGAACATGGCAAAATTTTGCATCACGTGGCTAATTTACGAAAGAATGTCTCCTAAAAAAGGCAAATTGTTGTTCTCCGAGAGGTGGATTCGCCATGGGATGTCACGGGGGATTGCCGTAAACTTAATTGACATCTATTGTATTGGCCAACTAGAAATAGGAGGGAGGACATCAAACACATTAGCAGATGGTATGTATTTAAAGTTGGCATGCCATGTTCATAGCCAAAAAAGGCTAAAATAGAACATCAAAAGTAAAAAGAATATATCATGGAAAAATTGTGCTATGCAAACACAAATTTAACGTGATAGAGAGCATAAATTTGCATGTTATGGCAAATGCCAGTTTGACAAAACAAAACATAATAAAAAAAGAGAATAAAACACACAAACTTGCCATGATAAAAATGATTGATTTTACAGGTTAAAGTTTCTACTAATCACATGGCAAATTACAAAAAATTCTTTTCCTGAATCGTGGCAACTTGTGGACAAGTTTATGAGGGTGGGATGACAAATACTCTTTAGGTATCTGTTCTCCAAAATCACAACTTGTGGGGAAACAAATTGTCACATGGCAAATTTGACAAAAATGTTTGTACTAGTCACATGACAAATTTAGAAAAGGGTTTGTGATGGTCACATGGCATCAATGGGACACCTCCTTGCCAAGCTAGTACAAGCTACACACCAGGGGAAAAACTCTGTGCGTTTTACCCCCACCTCCCCATACCCAAAATTTTCCATGATATGTAGCAAAAAGATTGGCCATGATTTACACAATAAATTTTCAATGCATGTATAATAAATTTCCACTATATGTAAGCTTGTCATGGTTAGGATTGAAAAGCTACATAACACAAATTTGCCACGTTCAAAATGTTAAATTCAAACAAAATTTGTTAGCTAAAAGTCGCGACAACAATTTGGGAAAAATGCTTGTAATAATCACATGGAAAAAAACAAAGTTTTGATGACCCCCATTGAAGAGATTCAAAGTGATAACAGTTTGGAAAAAAATGCTTGGAATAATCATAACGCTTACTGACCCATTGAAAAGATGGAAAAAATCATGGTAATAGTTTGGAAAAAATCGTGGCGATACTTTCGGAAAATGCTTGTAATAGTCCATTCTTGTATTGGAAGGACTAAAGCTATGATTGTTGACTCCATTGAAAAGAGCAACCAGTGCATGGGTTGGATAACTACCATTAGTCTTCTGGAGCCTGCGAACAACCCCCAACCGCTCCATTCAGTACACACAATTATTCATGGTGTATGGAGCGAAAACGATCATGCTAGATGATACTCTCTATGACTTGTCACGACCCGGTATCAAGAGGGCCCCGAATCTCTGCGCTTACTGTGTCAGTCCCTGGATCAATAGCTGACACACACAATCAACAATGAAATACCAGGAATACATCGCATGCCCTAGTATTACATCGCAGATCCATCACTTTACAATACACACCTTCTTAGCTCACGGGCTAGCTTAGCATATAGCCATGTAGCAGAGATAATATTCTAGTCTTGTGGTGTCCATCCATTCAAAGGCGAGAGTTGAGTATGGCGTTGTAACCCTACTGTGTACTTTTCTTCCTCCCGGTATCACGCCAGACATCTGAGATGGTCCATACTCCCCTTTGGTCCAACCCATCAAGTTTTATTAGAAGAGGTGATGAGATCAAACTAAAAATTCTTCAGTGAGTTGCTCAAAATTGTCTGTAACCGGGGACACGACTAATCATGATTAGTTTTATACACTCTGTAGAGGTTTGTGTACTTTACTCATGATTCTCGATCACAGCCTTCTGCTACTAAACTTCACCCGTGAAGTAGCTAGTAGATCAAGACAAGACTTTTGGGAAGTAGTAACGCTCCACCAATGGTTGACCCGGTCCATTTTCCCTATATGCAAAACTACATTAGTTGGTCATGCTGGGGAGGGTTCCCACAACTTACTTGGTCAAATTAAGGCGCATATTAATTAATAGTTACACATGGAAGCTACTCAACTTTGAAATCGTACAATCCTTGGGTGGCATTCCCCACCAAAGACAACACTCTAATGACCCAATCAAAGCTAGTCCACCCATACCAATTCATTAATTTAGTTATTTCATTAAGTAGTCATCCATAAAGTAACCTTTTGAATGTTGATCCCACTCCACGTAATAGTGGCTAAGCAACTACTCGTTGGTTACAAGGTCAAGATAAAATGGACCTAATTTCTTCTAATGAGTTCTGTCAAGAACAAAGTACAATCCTACATGAGATTCCTAGTTGTAAACAATTACAATGCATGAAAACATAGGTTATGATCAAGGGTTCCACTTGCCTGGTATTGACGATTCTTCAATCTTGCAATATCGATCAAGTTTCTCTTCGCTCTCCGTACAATTTAGCGTAAGTAAAGAGGAATCATAAACAACCATACAATACAGGCCACCTACAACAAGTGTTGTGCATGGTGTTAGTGTCATTGGGTTGTGAGGTCTTGTGTTAGTGTTAACTCATAAGAGTTTGGAAAACAACATAGTGGTTGCCACTTGTAATACATGTGACATAAGGGTTCACATGCAAGTTTCAATATTGAAGGGTTCATCACATAAGGAGTTTGTGATGCAAGGATGTGGTTGCCATATTTTGCAAAAGGAATCTCGCAACTGGAGCCATGGTCTATGAAGGGCAGCCAAGTCCATGTTCAAGTTTGAATGACAATTCAAACTTGTTTTTTAAACTTGTTGACCTTTGATGAATCTGAATACACTCAGTTCACTACAGGAAAAACTATATGTAGAGACGTCCAATTCCATAGCTATAAACATGTTATTTCATCTCTAGGCAACTATAGAGTCGACTTAATACAACGTCTTTGGAGTGTCTTCCCACGGACCATCTCAAAATCTGTAGGCACAATGGCTAAGCGTGCCTACAGGGCATGAGACGCTATATGGAGACGTTCAAAATTGCCCCTATACATGTAGAGGCGTCGTATCAGACACACTCATATTACATCTGTACATAGAGATTTATTTTGTAAACATCATTGCATGCCCGATCTGATGCTTATACGCGTCGTGTAAATACGTTATATTCATCTCTAAATTTACATAAGCAAGTTTATAGCTTTGAATATTTTATTTCAAATATTATTTGACTTCTTGCAAATTTAGAGTTAATCATTTCAAATCCAGTTATTTATCATGCCATAGATAAATGTGCAAACTAACAAATCATTATATAAAAGCATCGACCAACATCATCAATTGCACTCAAGAGCATCACATTCAGATAATTAGCTCCTAGGTAACTAGTCCTATGGACTAATTAGTAGTAAGAAATGTATCGATTGAAAGTGCATGGAGTTCACAATTGAATAAAACCGCACATTCATATGAAATATACAAATAATTAGAAAAAATCCTACAAACTATAACTAATTTTTCTATAAAGCTAAAACCTATAAATATCCATAATATTTGTTCATTTCAAGACTAATTCATCGATAGTTGCTCCTAGCTTTTGCAATGCACTCCATTTCTTACCCCTCAACTATCATGAAAAGAAATATAATGACAAAGAAAAGTTTACATGGGCATAAGCTTTTAGACTATTACAAGATGAAATATTCTCCGATGAATTGTAAGAGATGTATTGTATGATTGTTTGTGGTCCTGCTGTAGCGGTTGAATTGTATGGTTTTTTCTAGTGTTACAATGCATGAATACAATTGTCATGCAAACATTTGGAAAATTTTAGGGTTCCTTTGGCCTTTTTAAGACAACAAATAAGTTTCTAGCCATTTAATGACCATAATTCAAATTTGAACTACATAAACACGCAACATGAAACCAAAACCGGTTGGAAAAATCATATGTGTATCCTTGTGTGCGTATTTATGACCCATGCAATAAATTGGAAGGAATTTCAAACACCATGGTGCCACGGTTTGGACGCAAACATTAAGGATATATGTTTTCAAATTCCAGAAATAAAAAATGCTCTGAAAAACATGAAAATTTTCATGATGTCATGACATGGTACCAAGATGTCGTGGTAACTTTTTTGGCTTGTTTGAGATAAATTTTGAGACATACCTCCCACAAAGAAAAATACACAGGAAGACTCGTGGTTCAAAGAGGGAACGAGGAATTCTTGATGACGAACCGACAATTGCTGCCTCTTATCGTTACAATGCACGAATACAGCCGCCATTCTAAAATTTGGAAATTTTCAGGGTTCATTTGACCTTTTTTAAGACAGTAAGTGGCTTTCTAGCCATTTAATGACCATATTTCAATATGAACTACATGGAGCCAAAACTGGTTGGAATGATCATACTTGTGTCCTTGTGTGCATGTTTATGCCCCATGCAATAAATTGGAAGAAATTTCAAACATCTTGGTGTCACAGTTTGGACTCAAACATAGAGAATCTAGGATTTTAAATTCTAGAAAATTGAAAAATGCTCTGAAGAACATGAAAATTTGCGTGATGTCATGACGTGACACCAATATGTCATGGTAAAAAAATTGGCTTGTTTGAAATAAGCATTGACACATACATCTGGCAAACCTGAGCATCACGTGAAGACTCATGGTTACGAGAGGGAACGAGGCATGCTTAAGGACGAACCGATAATCGCTGCCTCTTATGGCCTTAATTTTTCAACCATTACAATGCACGAATCCAACCATCATACTAAAATTTGGAAATTTGCAGCGTTCATTTGGTCTTCTCAAGACATTAAGTGAGTTTCTAGCCATTTAGTGGCCATGATTCAAATTTGAATTACAAGAACATGCAAAAGCAAGCCAAATTGGTTGGAAAAAACATATTTGTGTCCTTATGTGCATGTTTCCCCCATGCAATAAATTGGTAGGAATTTAAAACATCTTAGTGTTACGGTTTGGACAAACACATTGAGAATCTATGTTTCTAAATTCCAGAAAATGGAAAGATGCACTGAAATAAATGAAAATTTATGTGATGTCATGACATGGAACCATGATGTCATGGTAATTGTTTTGGCATGTTTGAGCTGAGCTTTCACACATACCTCTCACAAACTGGAGCATCTCACGGGAAGACTTGTGGTTCCGAGAGAGAACGATGCATATTTTCTCTACCGTTAACAACATAAACAACCGTCATGTTAAAACTTGGAAATTTCCAGGGTTCGTTTTGCCTTTGAAGTTGTTACTAGTGAGTTTCTAGCCATAATTTAAATTTGTACATGCAACAACAAACCAAAACAGGTAAGAAAATCACACCCATGACATGGCACCAAGATATGGTGGTATTTGTTTTTTACAATTTGAGTAACACAAAAAACATTTTATCACATTTTACAATAATACCAGAGTATAGTAACACAAATCGCACTAATGCATTACATTTGGAATCAAAATTAAAAAATCTAGAAGGACAACTGGGTCCCACGTGATTGGCATTCTGTTTCGCGTTTCGAGGTTTGGAAAGCAAGTATCGTGGGCTATTAATCCCACACAGACATGTATTGGGAACTGTAGGTGATGTGAAGTCACACACGACTTTTTCCTCAACAATCGTGTGCAATTGAGGCCATTGAATTCTGGCGACAGACGTGTCTATAGCAGTCTACTCCATTCTAGTGTTAGCATACATCAAGATTTCGGTCACCTAT
This sequence comes from Hordeum marinum, assembly GCA_022496015.1. Lineage (NCBI taxonomy): Eukaryota > Viridiplantae > Streptophyta > Magnoliopsida > Poales > Poaceae > Hordeum > Hordeum marinum. Next base: position 222,299,231 of record CM039672.1, read on the forward strand.
AAATTCTACCCCATCGCCAGCGGCCTGCTTGTATTCTCATCTACATCCTCTCCTCGGTTGCCCCCTCTCTCCCACAAAAAACTATGCCATGGCACAACTGGTCTATCCACAAGCCGAGGAGGAGGCGTCACTGTTGGTGCTAAAACCGCTAGATCTCGGGTAAGGGGGGTCCCAAGTTGTAGGTCTAGGAACAATGGTAACAGGGGACAAAGGGAGACAATATTTATCTAGGTTCGGAACCTCTCGAAGAGGTAAAACCTTACATCATGCTTTGACTGTATTGATGTGATGGCATACAAAATAAAAGATGGTCTATGTCGAGATCGTATGATTGTGTTCTAAACCCTAAGGTTGTAATTGTGCCTCTAAGGACTAAACACCTCGTCTTATATACACACCTAGGGGTACCTAGATCATACACATAGTCAGTTGTCAATACGTCGGCTAAACCAAAGTCCTCGAAGTATACACCATGTCTTTGGAGGCTTTCATCCTTGTCATGCTGAGGTTTAGAGCTTTGAAAATCCTTCCTTCCTAATGACCAGTGGGCCATGAGCTCGGCCCACAGACTACATACTGCACAAGTTAGTACCCCCTAGTCCAGAACTTCTCTTCGGAGCTGAGTACCAATACCTCCTCCTCGGATGATCGTCTTTGGCAGCTGAGTTCCTCCCTACCAGCCTTCGAAACCGGAGTCTTGAATCATCCGAAAATCTTTTCGTACTCCTCTTTATAGTCGACCTCGGCCATGTGCTTTAGTCCTTCATCTTTGTCAAGAAAACAAGGAGTTGCTTTCTTACAAAGACCTCATATTTCATCCGAAGTATTGAGTTAACTTAGTCTTAAAGACTTCCACCACATGGATGTAATGAGTGAGAGGGTTCAAACCCTGACAACTTTATCAAACCACCACCCCCAGTTACCACAAGGTGCATCGTGGCCCGAGGAATCCTTTCATTGGCATGTCTCATTAATGTGGAGATCGTGCCCCAATTTTCAAGGGATATCATCAACTGATTAACTTTATCAATGTGGGTATAAGGACACGCAGGTTTGGGAACAAGCAATTTGTACGGTGCAACAAGAGAGTCTTGGTATTTTACTACCTTATAAAATTCCAACAAGTGGTAACTTTATCTTCCTCACGCTCCTATCTATTGATCCATTGCTCAAAGCCCACAAAGCTCCATCACCCTCAGATCTATCTCCAAAAAACTTTCCTTTCTCTCCAAAGCTTCCCCATCCACGATGGCCGATGCCGAGCTGAAGGGTGTCGGTGTCAAAACCGGCGGATCTCGGGTAGGGGGTCCCGAGCTGTGAGACTAGAATCAATGGTAACAAGAGATGAAGGAGACAATGTTTACCCAGGTTCGGGCCCTCCTATGGAGGTAATACCCTATGTCCTGCTTGATTGTATTGATGATATGTGGGTTATAGAGTTGATCTACCTCAAGATCGAATAGCTAAACTCTAGATGAGATGTCCCCTGTCTACAACCTAAAACCCTCCGGCTTATATAGACGCCGAGGGTGTCTAGGGTTTACCCATGGTCGGTTACACTTCAAAGGGATAAACATGCCTATTCACTACTCCAAACGTGGAGGACACGCCATGATTCCCGAAGCTTCCTTCCTGGAGACAGGGCCTTCGACCAATCCAATGCTCGGCAAGCGGCCCATACAGTCTGGCCCATAAGAAACAGGTCGGCCTCCTGAGGACCCCTTAAAACAGGACTCCCTCAGTAGCTCCTGAACTTGCCTCCAACGCCAAGAGTCTTAGCTTCAGCTTTGTATAATCAGAGTCTTTGGCTTGCAAGGCGAGTTCTTCCCTCCGAGTTTAGTTCGGCCTCCGATGACATATAGTTTTCCGATTGGAGGCTCATCCAAACACCATGAATAGCTCAGCCCTGAAGGCCAAACGTCAAGGAGTGAGTAGTGTTACCTGAAAACCTTTCTGACGAAAGGTCACGACCCACCACGACCGCCAAACTAGTTGCAAAAACTCGATTTGCGGTTCGAGGCCATTTTCATTAGCATGATCCATCAATGCACAGATCGTACCCCGTTTCACATGGTATATGTTTAATCATGCGCGTATAACGACACACACGTCTTGGGAAGCGGAGGGATTCACGGTGCAGTAAAGGGAGGCTAAACGGCGATAAGCCTCATAAAAGGGAAAGAAAACCCCAAGGCCTAAACATACCCCCATTCGCATCCTCTGCTTCCCCAATCTCCTGAGCTTCCAGAGCACAGATCTAGGTTTTCCACAACTCCCCCTCCGATCTCATCCATGGCTGGCTCTGGCTCCAACGGCAAGTGGGAGGCTTCCACGGTCATCGACTAGGACATCCAAGACCTCAAGGACACCGGCTACCTCCCCACCAACATTGGCCACCGCACGCCAGAGAAGGGCTAGGTGGTCCCCACTCCTAAGCCAGGCAAGAGGGTGGTCTTCATCCCCCACTTCATTCTGGGACCGAGCTTCCTACTCCACCCCTTCATCAGGGAGCTCATGTTCTTCTAAGGACTCAACTTCCACAACATCCCACCGAACTCATTCATGCACATATCGGCCTTCATCATCGTGTGCGAGGCTTTCTTGCGAGTCGAGCCACACTTCAGACTTTGGCTCAAGGTATTTAATATCAAGCTGAAGTGTGTCGCAGGCGAACACGCAGACTGCGGCCGAGCTGTCATTAGTAAACTCCCCCGCATCGGATGTCCATCCGACACCTTCATCAATACCATCAAAATATGGCAAAAAGAGTGGTATATATCATCGAGCCAAGGGAGGAAGGCCGAGCTGCTCCGACCGAATTTAGATCCGGTCCCCCACCAGGTTGATCCCATCGCTCCGAAAGGGCCTCGACTGGGGTCAGATAAGGAGGTGGACAACCTATAGAAGCACATCGCCTCCATGATCAGAAACGATATCGAGCTGGCCAACATGGTCCAGATTATGCTCCGGCGGCGCATCCTCCCCTGCCAGCGCCGGGACTCTCCATTATGGGCATGTCGTCTTGACAATGAGCCTACTATTCGTCAGCTCTCCTGCACTACTCGAGAGAAGCTGTGGAAGGCACTGTTCAAGGCGTAGAAGGACTGGCCAGCCGAGGAGGAGGATCGGGGTCTACACGCCGATAAGCCTTCTACCCAGGTATAACATAGTTTCATTTGATCGGATCTATTTTCCCTAAAGAAAATCTAAGCACCATTCGATCACTTCTGCATAAATGGTTGAGCAAGGCCGCGGGTATCAACTGCCTGGCTCCGCAGCCCAAAGACCCCAGGTCCCAACTACCGTTGGAGATGCTCATTGTGGCGCCTTACGAGGCGCCAGCAAAGAAGGAGAAGAAGAAGAAACCAGGCCGAGAAGGCCTTCGTATCAAGGACCAGCCTGATGTTGTGTCTGAGGAAACCCATGCCTCTTCTAACCAAGAGGAGCATCAGGATGAGGGGGAAGGCAATTCCCCCCTCGCAAGAAAGAGGGCGGCGTCATCGGACGCCAAGGAGGATGTACCCCCTCCTGCCCCGAAGAAAGCGCATCGGACACAAGTGATTCTGTCCGATGATAGTTCGGACTCGGGTACCGAGTCCGATAACTTCGAGAGGTTTCCACGAAGGAGCCTAAGGGTCAAGCCCCTAGCTCGAAGGTAAGGATCTGAAGACTTTGTTGACTATTAACGATAAGTTTTAAAGGGTTATTAACATGGGAGCGCTTATTGATTTGCAGCCCACCGCGCGTTCTCCCCATCAACCAGGTTTCGGACGGGGAGATCCCACCCGCCGAGCTAGCGGAGAGCAGGAATGCGTCACATCGCACTCCTCCGGGCACCATGAAGGATGCCACAGAGGTGTCATCCTAGCATGCTCCTGTGGAGCCGGACACCAGCGATGGGGGATCCGACGTCATGGTCGAGGCTAACGCCTCGACCACCGAAGACCGGGGGGAGGAGCCCCGCCCGGATATTGAGGATACCAAACGAGGGGATGTTCAGTCCCCTCCAAGGACATATTTGGAGTGCACCACGCCTCTAGAGGCATCGGTTCACTCCCCGGTTGGAGATCTGGTTATCCGATAACCACTGGCACCACCGACTAACGAGTGGCCAGTTATGGGGAGCGCCTCCATCTCCGATGAGCACCACACCCTTATGGGTGCGGTATTGCAGAGCATTCAGTCCATCGACAGTGGGCTGAAGGAGGCCTTCAACGGTCTCCTGACGGGCTTTCAGGTGAGCCATGTAATGCTCTATTTGTGAAATATTAACTTCTTTGTGTTATCATTATATACATGGCAGCCCCCAAGCCCTAGGTGAGTTTGGAAAAAACTTACCTGGGGGTCAATCATAGATCATTATCCGAACTATGTATAGGACGATATTTCTTCAGAACGTTCTAACATCCCTTAAGAGGACCGGACATAGGATCATAGTGATGATAGTTCGGAAGTTTAGAACCCATGTAACCTGACAGGGATTTGTTTTTTATAGGATTCATTGTTGGCGGCAGCTGTGAATGCCGCCGAGCTAGACGAGATGAATCGGAAGCTCAAAAGCTTCGAAGACGAGCTTGATGCTCTGAACAAGAGATTCGGCGAGGCGCAAGGTAAGCCTGATTCAATATCTAAAATTTTTCATCATTGTACCGTTGATGCAATATTCATATTATTGATACTTACGAGCCTTGGCGAAGGAAATTGAGAAGCTCAAGGCCGAGATGGAGCATGCGAAGCCGGAGGCTGCGATCGAGAGGACGTCGGCCGAACAAGCGGCTACCGCACTTTCCACCTTAAGAGACACCAGCGACAAGCATGAGGCTCAGGTGGAGGAGATCCAGCAGGAGCTCAAAGACGCCGGCCAAAAGTGCGAGGACCTTGAGCAGAAAGGCAAGTAGCAGGCCGCCAAACTATCCACCCTGAAAACCGATCTCCAAAAGGAGCGGGTGGATAGGAGGTTCTTTGAGGAGCAAGTCCGCCAAGAGAAGGTTATCACGGATGGTAAGCCATAATTATTGTAGTGTGTCTTTGGGGATAGCAAGTTCGAGTTGCTTACCCAGGTGTGGCGTTCCTTAGGCGCCTGCTCGGACCTCCAAAAGAGCATAGCGGACACGAACCAAACTATGCTTCACGGGGAGAAGAAGATGAAGCTCGTCTATTCTGGGCGTAGTTTGAAGCTCCCGAGCACTCTCCTCTCCTTATTAAGCAGCTGAAGCAGCTGATGGAGCTACAATGGATGGCAGAGCCAGCCATGAAGGATCTCTGTATCCGGCTATGGCCCAATGAGCGACTGTCGGACAGCTACTCCAGCCTGGTGCGGAAGCTGAGCGACGTCTCGCCTCGGATCGACGCACTAAGGCGTTCCTCTTGTATCGAGGGAGCTTGGATGGCCTTTGCGAAGGCCAAGGTGCACTGGACGGGGCTTGATCCGATGAAGATGGCCACCGCCCCTCCGCCTCCTGGAAAGGAGCATAGGTGCCCTGAGCTATACTTCTCCGGAGTAATGAAGGGTGCTCAGGCGATAGAGTCACAGTGTTCGAAAGAGAACATTTATGATTAAATGCGTTGTAATATGTCCAAAGACCTTTGAATGCTTGTATATCTACTATGCACGGTTTATCATGTTTTTAATGTTTTGCATTCCTTATAACTCCCGTGTGGCCGTTGAAACTGAAAGCTGCGAGTCATCGGCTTCAGCCTCCATGTAGATGCTACATGGGGTGTCTCAAACTATGCACTATAACCCTTAGCCGAGTTATCGGAACCCGAAGGCGGTGGAGTGTGGCAGACCAGGCAATCTAACCATAATGCTTTATTACTTTCACTTAGCCGTAGGGGCGCGAAAAAGGACTGCGGGGGGCTGATGACTATCCCCCGGTGTTGTGTGATGTTCGGATGAACCGTAGCTAAAGCCGATATCACATGGTTTGTACAAATACCAAACCCATCATATGACACGGAGGAACCTCTAGCGAGGTTTTTAGTATAACACTTAAGCTCGGATTCACAGACCGGTTCTCACATACTACGATGGTCAGTTTTTGGCTTTCTCCCTTGAGGTGTTTGACTAGGCTAGCTGGAAACACAATCACAGAGGTTCTCCCTTTGCCCTTTTAGCCAAACGAGCAGAACGTAAAGGGGTAAACACACGAGACGGGTGACCCAACTATTGACTGAAGACATAGTTAGGAACCAATGCATGTAAAGCGAATTCCAAGATGCCGAATGCACAACCAATTGTGCATAAGGCGATTTTTTTAAACTCGAGCCCCCGGTCTATTAGCCAGTTGCATTGTAATGTACCAAACAGCTTCGCGAGAAGAGGGAGAAAATAGAATATGTGCCAAAAAGGACAACGAGACAACCGTGTATAATGATTTTATATTTTTCTCAATGACTCTTATTGCTTGAATTGTCGAGGAAATTGTTTACAGGTATTTGAAAAGAAAATTACAGGAGTGATTGTACGAGGGGTCTTCGATTAATAACCTTATATCCTCGATGTGCCCTGTCTCTTGTCTACTCCTGCGCCTCCTAGGGAGTAACGCACCTCAATGGGTGTTACTGTTCGGCGAACGAATCTTGCAAACAAGGTCTTGAGAGGTCACCAAAGTGTGGATGAGCTCTACGCCTTTAGCAGGCCCTTGATGGTACCTGCAGTGTGTCCGAAGACATTTGATGGTAGTAGTTCAGTCCAGCCGAACACTTACCTTTTTTTCTCCATCACAGCCCATGTAATTTTGAGCGCGAAGTTGTGACTCCTTGGCATGTACTTCGCTGGTCCTAGGGCTGTGCAATGGGGGACGAGTCCCTATTTACGAGGAGAGGAGGGTTCTGAGAGTTCAGGCTGAAGCCGAGCTCGCTTCCCAACCTTGCGTGCCTTTACGGCAGGTGTCGGTGTTTGCCGATCATCATTGTAATGGAATTCGGCCACCAGGGCCAACGCATGTTCCTCAGTTCGGAGGGAGCACTCTGTGTTGCCGTTGACAGTAATTACCCCCTTGGGGCCGGGCATCTTGAGCTTAAGGTATGCGTAGTGTGAGATGGCGTTAAAGCAAGCAAACGTTGCGGCCGAGCAGGGCATGATAGCCGCTGTAGAAAGGTACAATGTCGAAGATCAAGTCTTCGCTTCGAAAGTTATCGGGTGAGCCAAACATTATTTCCAGTCTTACAGAGCCCGTGCATCGGGCCTCGACGCCTGGGATCACTCCTTTAAAGGCAGTGTTGCTGGGTTTGATCCTTGACAGATCTAGACCCATCTTTTTCACCGTGTCTGAGTAAATCAGGTTAAGGCTACTTCCTCCATCCATTAGGACTTTCATGAGGTGATACCCGTCTATAATGGGGTCTAGGACGAGGGTGGCCGAACCTCCATGACGGAAATTGGTCGGGTGGTCACGTCGATCAAAGGTGATCGGGTACGCCGACCATAGGTTATACTTTGGGGCCACATGCTCTATGGCATACACTTCTCGAAGGGCGCGCTTTCTCTCATTCTAGGGTATATGGGTGGTGTATATCATATTTACTGTTTTCACCTCTTGTAGGATCGATAGAAGAGTGTCTATAGCGGGGTGAATAGACTACTAGTAGGAATTTAAAACCTAACCTTTTCCCAAGTTAATTGGTTGGCAGATTTTAACTTTTTTAGCAAGTTTAGTGAATCCACCAGCCGTACACATGCATGTCTACAAATATGGCAGCAGAAAGTAAAGACATTGCACATGTAAGTAAAGAGATGGGATAGGAAGATCAAACGCAATAGGAGACACAAGGATTTTTCCCGTGGTTCCGATAGGTGGTGCTATCTTACCTCCAGTTTATGGAGTCTTCAACCCACAGAGGGTAACGGCCGCGAGAGTCCACGAAGAGCTCCACCCATAAGGGTCCACGAAGTAGCAACCTTGACAATTCCATACGGCTTCCATCCACGAAGGACTAGCCTCACTATGGGTAGATCTTCATGAAGTAGGCGATCTCCTTGCCCTTACAAACTTCTTGGTTCACTCCATAACACGAAGTAGGAGGCTCCCAAGCGACACCTAACCAATCTAGGAGGCACCACCCTCCAAAAGGTAATAGGGTCGGTAATGACGATGAACTCCTTGCTCTTGTGCTTCAAGATGATAGACTCCTCAACACACAATCACCCTCTCATAGATTTGGCTTGGTAGAAGAGATGTGATTGGTGGAAAGCAACTTGGGGAGGCTAGAAATCAAGATCCATATGGTTGGAGTGGAAGATCTTGACCTCAACACAAGGGTAGGTGGCTCTCTCTCAGAAAACTGAGTAGGATGGGTATGGAATAGTTCTGAGTGCTTCTCTTTTGAGTGGGTGGTGGTGAGGGGTATATATAGGCATCCCCAAAAATCCAACTGTTACACACAAAATGACCAACTGGGTGACACCAATGTGTTAATCTCGGTGGTACCGAAGTGACCAAAAGGTGGCAACTTTTGAATCTCGGTGAGACCGATATAGGATTCCCGGTTACATCAACAAGGTGACGAACGGTCGGAATTGCCAAACTAGGTGACGCCGATTCAACATTCTTGGACGGGCTGAAAGTGTGTACTTGCGTAACAGAAAGTTGGCAACCCAACTCGGTGGCACCGAAAGCAGTGTCGGCTGCACCAAAGTGGCTAGAGTTTGGCTAAGTCTGTCTAGGGTTTGGAATCGGTGGCACCGGGATAGGAATGTTGGTTGCATCGATTTTGTATGTTTGGCTAGAGACAAACTTTGGTGGGAGAGCTTGTGGATGTTTTTGGTGACTATCACTTGTGCACGTATGAGCATTTTGTTCACCAACAAAACCTTACCCCCTTTTAATAGTATTGGCATTCCTATGGACTCAAAGTGATTTCTCACAAATGTAAAATGTAGAGTCCTCTTACTTGAAGCTTGGCCAACCTATTTCGTTGCATCTTGGGATAGTTCCACAATCCTTTTGCCAACTCAACTCTTCATGGACTATTATCTGAAATACACTAGATAGAGGTGTTAGTCCAAGAGACAATGTATGTTTTCATGAATTATCAAAACCACCAAGGAGCATGTTGTGCTTTCAGTCTCCCCCCTTCTGTCAATGCTTCAATTAAAGATATGCATGGATGCAATGAAGACTTTGAGAATCACATGACCTAGATTTGGTCCCCCTAAATGTGTGCAGTCCTTTAAAGGATAGATTGTAACATCCCAAATTTCGGAATGTTATAATAAATATTAGAATGAAATGTTTGTTTGCTTGAGTGATTGAAATTGAGTGAAATTTGAAACTTTTGAAAAAAAACTTTTGAATGAGAGGGAATAAAATGACTTCCCCCTTTGTGTTTGATTTCAAACTTAATACTTTTCAAATCAGTGAGAGAAGATGACATGACTTCTTCAATATAAAAAGATTTGGAAAGTGAATTTGAAAACTATTTGAAAATTCCTGAAATGGAGTTCTTTTCATATTTGAATTTCCAGTTTGAAGTTTGAAAGAATTCAAACCTCTTGACAAAATTTGAGAGGAGTAATGTGACACTCCAAACTAGGGGGTATTTTGTGAAGTTTTTTGAATCATAAAACCGAGGGGGTTATTTGAAAATTTATTGCAAAAAAATTAAAACCAATTTAGGCATTTTATGAAAATAATTTTTTTAAAAGTATTTAATTTGGGCGTGGAAAAATGTTCATTAAGTGGCATTTATTTCCTTGATCATTTTGGTATATAAAACTTTATTTTTGGAAAGGTTTTGAATGCCTTAATGAGATTTCAATGCTCTGAAAATTAATAAAAGGAAAAATGTTATTATTAGGAAAGTCCACCGGCCCACCTGCCTTTAACCCCTCCCCGAAACCCCTCCGAACCGGCCACCGATGCCGCGCCCTCTCTCTCTCTCACTGAACGCGTGGTCCCACCGCCCGATCCCGCTAACCTCACGGTCACCTCCCTCCTCTCGCTCCCCTTACCTCGCCGGCGACCACCGCGCCGGATCTCCCTCCCCTTGCCATCTAGAGCATCCCTGACCCCTTCTATAAAAGCCCCAACGACCCCACACCTCGTTTTCCCCATTTCCCCCTCTGCCCGTGCCCTCTCGCTGCCGTAATAGCTCGCTGGAGTTTCGGTCACCACCGCGCAATTACTGAGCTGCCGCTCGCCCCTGACCCCTCCCCGCCTCCCGAGCCCACCAACCGTTTCCCCATTCTCGTGCGCACCTCCTCATCCCCTCGCCTGGACCCCAGACCCACCAGAGCACCCACGTCGACAACCTCGCCGGAGCGGGCCACCTCCCGAAGCTCTAAGAGCTCGTGCCACTCAACTCCGACGCCCCCTCGCCTCGCCGTCACCACCAACGGACGCCGGAAGTCCGCCTCCGTTGACAGGACCTCTCAGACACCGTCCCCGACCACCAGAGCCACCTCCCCGTGCACCGCCGAGCCCCTGCCCCGCCGGAATCATCCATCGTCGGCGACCTAACCTTGTGAGCTCACCCCCTCTCCTTTGTAGACGTTGGATCTGGATCCAACGATCCAGATTAGATGACTTAAACAGCAAAACGTTTTCTTCTAAGGCCCGCCCGTCCGCCCTAAACACTCTCTCATGCACACCCTTTGACCAATAGAATAGCGCCACATGTACCCCCTGTCCGTTAGAAACATTTTTTTCTGTTTGAATTTCAATTTCAGAAATAGTTCTGTTTTTGTTTTCTTTATATCTTTTATGTTTTTACTTATTTTAATTTGATTGTTTTTGCATCATGTCACAAATTTCATCTAGTTTATGTAGATATAAAGTTTGACCATATTTGAATAATTTAAAATTTAATTCAAACAGATTTGATTCAAATCTTAGTTTCTGAATATATTGAGTTTAAAAATTTATTTTGAGTTGATTCTTTTTGCTACTTGTCAGTAGTGACCTTAGTTATCAGTAGCTGGAACTTGGGAATGTTTAGAATAAATTAAATTAGTATTTTTCATCAAAACAGATTCTGTTTTAGTTCTTTATAGGATTATTTATATCTCTTTTGTTTTAAATTGTTTTAATTTATTGTCTTCTATATTAGTTGTTAGATTTTATAAAGTTTTCTGTCAGATAACAGTATCCCTCCAAACAAATATTATTTTATTAGTTCATTGCATGAAAATCAATTCTAGTTATTTATTACTTGTAATTGATTTCCATTTGCTAGTTTGGTTTCCTTTTTGAAAATAATTTTATAAATTGTTTTATAAGTCTAATTTCTATTAACTTAGTTGCTTTATAAATTGTTTTATATTATTCTATTATTTTATTTATTTTACTTGTTGTTAAGGTTATTAGCTAGAAAACTTATAGTGTTTAGTGTGTTATTTATCGTAGTTCTTACTTGTTCTTCAAAAGTAAATCTTTTTACTAGTAAAATATTTACTAAAATACTTTTGCTATATTTTTCTTTGTTTTGTTTTGTTACCTTTGAAAATAGGATCATTTGTAGAGAAAACCAACCCTTGGTTGTGTTGATGAAGTTTTGTTGTTTTGAGTTTTGTCTTAAGTATTTCCTTCATCACAACCTTGTTGCTTTTGGTTTTTGTGTTACTTTTGATTGTTAGAATTGATTGCTAGTATGATTGCTTATATGAATGCAATGTTTGATTATATAGATTTTCATTAGAGAGTGACGAATAGTCTAACAAGTTATTTCTGAGAGCGATATTATTCTTCATCAACAGTACATGCATGTTCACTTTGACCATTTTGTTCATACCTATGTTTTATTGCATGTAGTGATATCATTCAACAAATCCCTCCCGTAGTGTTATTGAAATTCTTGTAGTTGAGTAGAATGCATGAGGTAGGAACCCACCACTTGTTACTAAAGCCTCGAGAACGTTAGTTATTTTTATGCTATGCTAAAGTAGATGGGGTTTGGTATGATTGTTTCGTGAGTGGTGTGAGAAGGAGGACTCTACGTCAAGAAGACAACTTCATGAAGGCATCTTCAAGTCCTGCATCTTCAAGACCTCAAGACTTCAAGACTCGAGAAACAAGTTTTCAATACACACTACTGGGTGAAGTATGGTTGATTGGGCATCCCTGGAGTAACCAGTGGATGGCCGGGATGCATGGAGAAGCGCCATGACATCTTGCGGAAAGCTTCACCCAGACTCAAAGAGACGGATGAATACTTCATGCCCGGAAGCTTACCTGTGTAGCCACAAGTCAACATGGGCTCTGGCTTGGTTGATCTTTGTTGTGACTCTGGCTGGGCAGTGCTACGAGATGTAGTCGACGTTAGGAATGGATGGGCACTGACAGTAGTCAAGGAAACACTCTGAAAGACCATGTTTCGTTCGTCCTGTTCTCAAACACCAGGCAATGCGAGGACTTACAGGGAGGGAACGAATCTTGTGGGTAAAGTACACAACACTCTACAGAGTTAAACCTAATCGATTAGCCGTGTCCCCGGTTACGGACAATTTGAGCCTCTGCACTTGGATCTATCTTTGAACTCTCAACACTGGACTGATAATTAATTGGGGGCAACTTATGATACTTGTGGGCATTAAGACATCGGTTGGCGGAACCATGTCATGTTAGGTAACTCTGTAGTGAAAACTCCATGATATTCCTTTGTTGTAGGAAAATAAAATAAAATCAGCTTTTATGCAAAAACTCAAACACAGAGCCACAAAGCCTTACTGCATATAGAATAGTTTTTATCTTCTGTTCTGCTATGGTGATCTTGCCGGTACATTCAATGTACTGACCTACGCGGCTGCAACGTCTTATGTTGCAGATAAGCTCTACGACGGGTAAGAGTACGATTCAGGGTTACGGTCTGCACTCAACCTGCCGTTGGTGTTATTGGGACTCCACTCCCGTTGACTGTTTCCGTTGAGATTTTAAGGTATATATCAACTTTACGTTAATTACATGTGATTGCACTTTGATATATACATTGATGTAATGTGTGTGGTAGCATACCGATCCAGGGATGGCAAAGAAAACATAGAGTCTTGACTCGTTTTGAGTCGGGTCGCTACATAGTTGCTTTGGAATGCATGGACACACATATGGATGAAAGGGATATAAAAGTCATGTGTATCTTGGCTATATGCATCAATATATGTGAATGAAATGTATATCCTTGATCAAGGCTTCACTCTTGCAAACAATATGGGCAAGAAGAAAGAGATCATGTTGATCAAAGATATGATGCATATACTTACCTTGAGTCCTTGAGCATTCTAGTAGTAGAGACACACTTGAGAAAACAATGTTAGGAAACACAAGAGTATTCTACTAAACAAAAGCAATAGAATTCAACAAATACCAAGATATGGAGAACATATAAATATGATAATCATTAAGATTGATATGTCTCCACCTTTAGCATTAATCTATTATATCTTTTTTCCCCTTAAATATGAAAATGGTAGTACATCCTCTCCCCCTGAATCTCAGCATGTAGATATTGGGATTGGATAGGGTGAGAAAAGTAATCCTTTGTTCACTTGAGACTTTTCTCCAAAATCAGTTTCCCCCCCTACATTGTTGTTCTCCCCTTGTTTATATAAGTGTGAACTTTTGATATTTCCCTCTCCCCCTAAGTCATATCTCCCCCTTTGTGTAAGCATGTAACTCTCCCTTTAGCATGAAGCTTTGATATTCTCCCCCTTTGGCATAAAATCCCAAAAAGGTTAAACTTGGGAGTAGTGACTGTGATCATTGACAAGGAAGGGATCCTGGAGAACAAGGGTCATTGAAAGTAGGGTTCACTAAAAGACTAAGAGAATCATTGAATGTCACTTCTCTCCCTTTTGCAATTTTTAGTTTTCTTCTCCTTGGAGCTAGGGATCCTTGAATAAAGAATTTCTCCCCCGAAGTGTTGTTTGTTGTTCTCCCCCTCAATATTTATTTAAATGAAGGGGTCATCGAAGGAACAAGAATATCTCAAGAATAGAAGCAACTGAACAATATTAACGAAACTCAGATTTCGAAAGCAAAGAAAATCGGTGACTCCGGGATAAATAAATCGATGGTACCGAGATTGTGTAGTGTAGCTCATCTGCAAATTTGGTAGAACCGAGTTATTTATATGAGTGACTCCGAATGAGAGACCAAGTTTCTGTTTTCACAGAGGCAAACAAAATAGTTTCAAAAAGAAAAATGTGAAAGTTTTGCAAAGGACATCAAATAGATAAGATTTGAGTGGTTACGAGAGACCATGCAATTAGAGAGCAAACCACACAAGATTCTTAACTAAATGATGGGTGGTGACTAGGTCACCTATATTAGAGTATATTGACTTAGGAGCCAAGCAAGAATACTTGATCATAGGTCATACTCATCGTTTAAGCTCAGAATGGGGTTACCATTTTTTGATTAAGCATTTAGAGTCTTCATATCACTTGAGTTGCTTCAGCCCATGACTTGGAGTAAAGCCTTTTCAAGGATATGAGTACATACCTTTGAGTGATATTGATGACGTTGCTCGTAGGTGAACTTGTTGAGGATGCTCGAGATTTATGAAGATCATCTTGAATTTGGAGCAATCCTTCTCATTCTAGTACACTAGTCACCTACAAAGGTTAGTCATGCAAGGAAGAACAATGTATATATCCATTCGACATGATATTACTTAATATTTTGCAACTAAGATCAAGTATATGTCAAGGATATGTTTTTGTTGTCTTCTTCCTTCCATCATCAAGAGGGGTTGTGGATACTTGGTAATGACAAGATTGCTTATGATTGGAGTTTATGGCAATCTTGTGGAATGAAGTTCTTCCAAGTACCCGCAAAAGGTTAGATGCAATACAAGGGAGCATAGAATTCCATGGCATATGATAACGAGTTATGGGAACATGGAGATAACAAGAAAGCTCATGCCCTTGCTTGCAACTGAATGAGTTTATCTCAAGTTTGAAGCATCAATGATGTTCAACTCACTCCTCATATGACAAAATGTTTTCTCATCAAGTGGCTTGGTGAAGATATCGGCCAATTGTTTGTTAGTACGAACATGCTTAAGATTGATATCTCCTTGGGCAACATGATCACGAATGAAATGATGTCGAACTTGAATATGCTTGGTTAGAGAATGTTGCACAAGATTATGTCCAATTTTAATAGCACTTTCATTGTCACAAAGTAATGGAACATTTTTAACATAAATTCCATAATCCTTAAGCGTTTGTGTCATCCATAGTAATTGCGCACAACAAGATCCAGCAGCAATATACTCAGCTTCGACAGTAGATAGAGATACCGAGTTTTGTTTCTTAGAGGACCAAGACACAAGAGATCTACCTAAAAATTGACAAGTACCCGAGGTGGATTTTCTATCAACCTTGTCACCAGCATAGTCCGAATCGGAATAGCCAACAAGATTAAAAGAAGATCCCTTGGGATACCAAATGCCAAAATTTGGTGTTTGTATCAAGTACCTCACAATACGTTTCACAGCCAAAAGATGACACTCTTTAGGTGCAGCTTGATATCTAGCACACATGCAAACACTAAGCATAATATTGGGACGAGATGCACATAGATATAACAATGAACCAATCATAGATCAATAAACCTTTTGATCAACCGGTTCATCCTCCCTGGTAAGGTCAACATGTCCACTAGTGGGCATAGGAGTTTTCATACCTTTGCAATCCTGCATGTTGAATTTCTTGATCAAGTCCTTGGTATACTTAGTTTGAGAGATGAAAGTTCCTTCTCTAGATTGCTTGATTTGCAATCCAATAAAGAATTTCAGCTCACACATCATAGACATCTCATACTTCTCGGACATCAACCTTCCAAATCTTTCACTGAATTGAGGGTTAGTGGAACCAAAGATAATATCATCCACATATATTTGGCACAAAAATAATTCTCTAGTAACTCTCTTAGTGAACAAGGTTGCATCAAGTTTACCAATTTCAAAACCTTTTTTGATGAGAAACTTCGTTAAACATTTATACCAAGCACGAGGGGCTTGCTTAAGACCATAAAGAGCTTTACGAAGCTTGTAAACATGATTAGGTTTATTAGGATTCACGAAACCAGGTGGTTGCTTAACATAAACCTCTTCTTCAATTTATCCATTTAAAAATGCACTTTTGATGTCCATTTGATAAAGCGTGATATCATGATGATTAGCATAAGCAAGAAGAATACGAATAGCTTCAAGTCTAGCAACGGGGGCATAAGTCTCACCATAGTCCATACCTTCGACTTGCGTATATCCTTGGGCACATACCTTCGACTTGCGTATATCCTTGGGCTACGAGATGAGCCTTGTTGTGCACGACTTGACCGTCTTTGTCTTGTTTGTTCCGAAACACCCATTTGGTTCCGATGATGTTGTGTTCATCTTCGGGCTTCTCCACGAGTGTCCACACTTCGTTCCTTTAGAAGTTGTGAAGTTCTTCATGCATAGCATTCACCCAATCCACATCTTCAAGAGCTTGTTCTAGCTTCAAAGGATCAATGCTAGATATGAAAGAATAATGCTCACAAAAGATAGCTAGATAGGTATTAGGGCGAGTGATTCTCCCTGTTTGTATATCACCAAAGATTTGGTTTAGGGGATGGTTCTTGGTCACTTGAGCTCAAACTTGGGTAAGCTTCCGAATGTTGGATGGTGTAGCTTATTCTTCTTCATCATCATCTCGTTCATCTTCGTTGTTGTTGAAGGTGTCGTTCCCTTGAGGTGGTGGTGAAGGTGGTTGTGGTGGATCTTCATGATGCACTTCCTCTTCTTCATCATCTTGTCGTGTACCCCTTATGGATGCCTCCATGTCATGTTGAGGTTCACCTTGACGTGAAGTGGGGGCTTCCACTTGAGTTGATGAAGTACTTTCCTTCACCTCCATGGGACGAATCTTGTCGATGGGTAGATCTAGAATGGCTTCCGAAGGATCCTTATGACCTACATAATTTGGCAATTGTTCGACTTGCGAACCATTAGATTCATCAAACTTCACATCTACCATCTCTTCAACTTTTCGAGTGAAGTTTTTGTAGACATGGTAAGTGTGAGAGTTCGATCCGTAACCAAGTAGGAATCCTTCATGAGATTTAGGAGCAAATTTAGTACGACGATGCTTATCAAGAATGTAGCACTTTGAGCCAAATACCCAAAAGTATCCGACTTGGGGTTTGTTACCGGTGAGTAGCTCGTATGCCGTTTTACCGAGAAGTTTGTGCAAGTAAAGTCGGTTTGTGGCATGACATGCTGTTTCAATGGCTTCTGCCCAAAAGTGTCTTGGCATCTTGTATTCGTCAAGCATTATTCTTGCCATCTCAATGAGCATCCGGTTCTTCCTCTCAACAACTCCATTTTGTTGAGGTGTGTACGTAGCCGAGAACTCATGTGAGACACCTTCTTCATCAAGAAAGGTATCCACATGGGTGTTCTTGAACTCCGATCTGTTATTGCTTTGAACTTTCTTGATCTTCACTTCAAACTGATTTTGCGCTTTGCGAGCGAAGTTCTTGAAGATCTTTTGAAATTGCGACTTATCATCAAGAAATAATACCCACGTCAATCTGGAAAAATCATCAACTATAAGTAGACCATAGGAATTTCCACCGAGACTATTGTAAGCATTGGGACCAAAAAGATCCATGTGAAATAACTCGAGTGGTCTCCTAGTAGTCATGATATTCTTAACGGGATGACTTCCACCTACTTGCTTTCCAGCTTGACAAGCACTACAAAGTCTATCTTTGTCAAAGATAACATCTTTAATACCAAGTATATGATCACCTTTGATTAGCTTATCTAGATTGCGGATGCCTACATGTCCAAGTCTTCTATGCCAAAGCCAACCTTTAGAGGATTTTGCAATTAAGCAAGTGTGAGGTTTGGATCTTTTTGTGAAATCAACAATGTATAGATCACCTCTAAGGAAAACGGTGAAGACCATTTTATGATTATCTTGATGAAACACTTGGCAATCTACTTCTGTGAATAAAACATTGAAACCGAAGTCGGCAAGTTTAGATACAGAAAGAAGATTGTAGCCAAGGGATTCAACAAGCATAACATTTTGAATTGAGCTGTCATGGGATATAGCCACCTTACCAAGGCCAAGTACCTTATCCTTAGAGTTGTCTCCAAAGGTCACGTACGGTCGAGGACCTTGATTAGGCGTGATCTCTTGGAACATGTCTTTATCACCAGTCATATGGTCCGTACATCCACTATCGAGAATCCACTCTTTTCCTTTGGACATATAATCCTTAAAGTTTTCCATAAGAGTCAGATTCTTCACGATCTTCTCATGCTCGATGTCGAACAACTCATTTCTTCATAGTAGCCATGTTCCACATTGTCATCATCAAGTGGGAAATCCTGTTCATAAAGAACAAGGGATTCGTTAGAATAATGATCAGGACAGCGTTCAAGTTTATGAATGTGAATGGCTTCAAATATAATGTTGTTGATAGTGGTGACATCTCCTCTAGCACGCATAAGATCACAAAGATCAAATAGGCATTTATCAAAGTTTGGATCACTAGGCTTCATTTTATGAAAAACAATGGTTTTATGAAGAATTTCATCAAGGTTTTCTAATGAAAGATTTGGATATTGTTTATCTAAATCAGCCCACAAGGTATAGGCACATGCAAAGTTATTCAATTGAGAAAGCACGAATCTTGGTAAACCTCTAACAATAAGATTGATAGTTCTTAGGTTACCAAGCATGTTAATTTCCTCTTCGCGTGTGGGATATTCATCAATAGGGAGCACATAAGGGTTTTCAACATATTTTGTCAAATGGAATTTATTAAATAGATCAATCATGGCATTCTTCCATTGACTATAGTAGTCTCCATCAAGAATGGGCACTCTACAAATCAAACTCTCTATTCTAGACACATCCATGTTCCTCCATGGTGATTAAACCGAAGCAATGGAGACTAATGCTCTGATACCACTTGTAGGATCGATAGAAGAGTGTCTAGAGGGGGGTGAATAGACTACTAGCAGGAATTTAAAACCTAACCTTTTCACAAGTTAATTGGTTGGCAGATTTTAACTATTTTAGCAAGTCTGGTAAATCCACCAGCCCTACACATGCATGTCTACAAATATGGCAGTGGAAAGTAAAGACATTGCACAGGTAAGTAAAGAGATGGGATAGGAAGATCAAACGCAATAGGAGACGCAAGGATTTTTCCCGTGGTTCCAATAGATGGTGCTATCGTCCATCCACGTTTATGGAGTCTTCAACACACGGAGGGTAACGGTTGCGAGATTCCACGGAGGGCTCCACCCATAAGGGTCCACGAAGTAGCAACCTTGACTATTCCATACGGCTTCCGTCCACGAAGGACTAGCCTCACTATGGGCAGATCTTCACAAAGTAGGCGATCTCCTTGCCCTTACAAACTTCTTGGTTCACTCCACAACACGAAGTAGGATGCTCCCAAGCGACACCTAACCAATCTAGGAGGCACCACCCTCCAAAAGGTAATAGGCTCGGTAATGACGATGATCTCCTTGCTCTTGTGCTTCAAGATGATAGAATCCTCAACACACAATCACCCTCTCACAAATTTGGCTTGGTAGAAGAGATGGGATTGGTGGAAAGCAACTTGGGGAGGCTAGAAATCAAGATCCATACGGTTGGAGTGGAAGATCTTGACCTCAACACAAGGGTAGGTGGCTCTCTCTCAGAAAACTGAGTAGGATGGGTATGGAATAGTTCTGAGTGCTTCTCTTTCGAGTGGGTGGTGGTGAAGGGGTATATATAGGCATCCCAAAAATCCAACCGTTACACACAAAATGACCAACTCGGTGACACCGATGTGTTAATCTCGGTGGTACCGAAGTGACCAAAAGGTGGAAACTTTTGAATCTCGGTGAGACCGATATAGGATTCCCGGTTACATCGACAAGGTGACCAACGGTCGGAATTGACAAACTCGGTGCCGCCGATTCGACATTCTCGGACGGACCGAAAGTATGTACTTGCATAACAGAAAGTTGGCAACCCAACTCGGTGGCACCAAAAGCAGTGTCGGCTACACCGAAGTGGCTAGAGTTTGGCTGAGTCTGTCTAGGGTTTGGAATCGGTGGCACCGGGATAGGAATGTTGGTTGCACCGATTTTGTATGTTTGGCTAGAGACAAACTTTGGTGGGAGATCTTGTGGATGTTTTTGGTGACTATCACTTGTGCACGTATGAGCATTTTGTTCACCAACAAAACCTTACCCCCTTTTAATAGTATTGGCGTTCCTATGGACCCAAAGTGATTTCTCACAAATGTAAAATGTAGAGTCCTCTTGCTTGAAGCTTGGCCAACCTATTTCCTTACATCTTGGGGGTAGTTCCACAATCCTTTTGCCAACTCAACTCTCCATGGACTATTATCTGAAATACACTAGATAGAGGTGTTAGTCCAAGAGACAATGTATGTTGTCATGAATTATCAAAACCACCAAGGGAGCATGTTGTGCTTTCACCTCTAGAGGGAACTTCTTTTGTCTGCCACCAATCAGACCCCAAGGCTCATCCTCATCCTTGCTGCGTGGGCTCTTGCCTTGATCCTCAGATGTGAGTTTGCCGACCTGTTTGAATACCCAACAGTTACAGTCGGTGTGGTTGGCGGGATTCTCTTGAGTGCCATGGATTTGGCAAGGCCTCTCCATGATCTTCTCCAGTGGGGTGGGTCCATCGCGATTGCCTTTAGGAGGCTTCTTCCGCTGCCCGGGTAGGGAATTGCGGAAGCCGGCGTTAATGGCCGTGTCATCGGCATCACTATTGTTGTACCGATGCTTATTCTTGTTGCGCTTTGGTTTCCTGTTGCCGTCCCGAACTTCAGAGGTTCCGGGGTCTTCGGAGTTGTGGCTACGTCTTGCTAGCCAGTTATCCTGGCCCGCGCAAAAGTGTGTCATGAGTGATGTAAGGGCGGACATTGTCCAAGGTTTATCCTGGCCGAGCTGGCGGGCGAGCCATTCATCTCGAATATTGTGCCGGAAGGAGGCTATTGCCTCGGTGTCCGGACAGTCAACAATCTAGTTTTTCTTTGTCAAGAACCGATTCCAGAATTGCCGCACGGACTCTCCTAGCTTCTGGACGACGTTTCTTAGGTCGGAAGATTCCAGCGGCCGAACATAGGTGCCCTGGAAGTTAGATCGGAATGCATCCTCTAGGTCTTCCCAACACTCGATGGAGTATTCGGGGAGGCTGTTTAACCAGTGCCGAGCTGGCCCCTTAAGTTTTAGGGGTTGATATTTGATGGTGTGGAGGTCATCTCCTCGTGCCATGTGGATGTGGAGGAGGAAATCCTCAATCCATACGGTTGGTTCAGTTGTCCCATCGTACTGCTCTATGTTTATGGATTTAAACCCCACGAGGAACCGATGCTGCATCACCTCATCCGTGAAGCATAGTGGGTGGGCGGCGCCTCTGACCCGAGCTATGTCGTGCCGGTAATCGGCGTATGTTCTAGCTTGGTTTCGTTCCCGACCTCTATTGTTGCGGTCGAGGCAAGGCCTGTATCCTTCCCGTCTATCGGGTGAGTACCCTCTAGATCCATAGATGGATCTCGTATGACATGCTTTGTAGTCCAGGTCACGCCGCAGGGCAAACCTGTCATCAGGCTCTAGTGGCTCTTTTCCCCGTTTTTGGGGTATCATCGGCCTATAGCCGGTGTCGTCAGCTGTCCTGTCTCGTCCTCGAGGAGGGCGGTCTGGCTTGTCATATGGGGTATGTTTGGGAGACGACGTATCAGTAAGCTCGTCGTCAAACTGTGGCAGTAGCCTTCTGCGTGGATAGCTCTTAGGTTGGTCCGAAAGACCGGTACCGTATCCTTCCTCACCTGAGAGGACTCTCGTCCATTGATCATTGAGGTTGTCTTGTTCAGCTTTAAGCTGCTAGTCTTTTGCTTTCAGGCTGCGGGCTGTGGCTATAAGCTATTGCCTGAATAGTTCCTGATCTTCCAGATTATAGAGGATGGCGAAGTCATCAGCTTCCGGGATGTCCTCCTCCTTGACAGGGGGAGGTAATTGTCGTCCTCGGAATCGTTGAAGTCGTCGGGGTTGCGCTGGTCTTCAGACCTCTCCTGACCCTCTCGTGGGTGTTCGGGGATATCGAGATCACCGAGGTCTTCCAGGGTATCTCCATCCCCGATGCCGATGATAGCTTTCCTTCCCTTTTTGCCTTTTAACCATTTATGCGGCTTCCGGCGCCTTGACGGCACTTCGCCCGACTTGTTGCCATCATTTTTAGGCATGTTCTCGCCATTAGCAGCAGGAGTGTCCACCATGTAGACGTCATACGTGGAGGTGGCGGCCCAACGCCCGGTGTTAACGGGGGTGGGAACGCAATCCTCCTCATCCATGTATTCTTCCTCCTCGGAGGCATAGTCCAACATGTCGGTTAAATCTTAGACTATGGCTACCAAGTGGGTGGCGGGTGGGACGAAAAATTCGTCCTGACCTGCCCTAAGACCGATTCGAGCACAGACCGGGGTTGGGTCGTCGGTAATCTTCATCGATGAGATCTGATCTAGGGCCTCGTTGAGTGTTGAGAGCTCGATCGAGTTAACCTGCTCGGAGCTTTCGGAGTTGACCTCCATGTGTCCGGGCGAGGGGACTGTTCGGCAGAACAAGTATCCGGACGTCTGGCACTATGGCCGGATCTGGGCTAAGGGTCGGGTCATTGTTGGAGTAGATCCCGTGGGCGGGACCGAAAGACGGATCTGAGGTTAAAGCCTCAGAGTCTTCGGGCATGGCAGGCAAGACTGCGAGCCCGGTTACTGACAGATTGCCTTGAGAGTCTACGGAGAACTTTCGACACAGCCTAGATTGGCAGTTGGGTCGGTGTGCAGCACAATGCTGCCGAAGGCGAAGATCTGTCTGGGGATGAAAGTGTCCATGTTGTGGACCTCCTCGTTGATGATGGCGAGCCATCGATTCCTTTGGCGATCACAACAGAACTCTCAATGAAAGCACCAATGTCGGTGTCAAAACCGGCAGATCTCGGGTAGGAAGTCGCGAGCTGTGAGACTAGTATCGATGGTAATAGGAGACGAAGGAGATGATGTTTACCCAGATTTGGGCCCTCCTATGGAGGTAATACCCTACATCCTGCTTGATTGTATTGATGATATGTGGGTTACAGAGTTGATCTACCTCGAGATCAAATAGCTAAACCCTAGATGAGTTGTCCCCTATCTACAACCTAAGACCCTCTGGCTTATATAGACGCCGAGGGTGTCTAGGCTTTACCCATGGTTGGTTACATGTCGAAGGGATAAATATGCCTATTCACTGCTCCAAACATGGAGGACACGCCACGATTCCCGAAGCTTCCTTCCTGGAGATAGGGCCTTCGATTGATCCAATGCTCGGCAAGCGGCCCATATAGTCCGGCCCATAAGAAACAAGTCGGCCTCCCGAGGACCCCTTAAACCAGGACTCCCTCAAAGGGGAAGTGGAAACAATACACCATCATCGCGTGAGTCATCGAGGGGCTCAGGGCCACGGGGTATATCCCCATGACGGTCGAATGTTGTGCACCAACATCAAGCGACACCGGCTGCTCTATGTACGCCATCCCTTCCCCAAGAAGGGAGAGAGGGTGGTCTTCGTCTCCCACCTCGTTATAGGTCTAGGATTCCCCCTTCACCCCTTCGCGAGGGGGGTAATTTTCTACTATGGGTTGGAATTCCATCATCTAGCCCCGAACTTTATTCTTCACATCACCTCTTTCATCATATTTTGTGAGGCATTCCTACATATCAAGCCACACTTCAGCCTATGTCTGAACATCTTCCGGATCAAGCTGAAGAGTAGCAGCTCCCAGCTTGCCAAGTGCGGCAGGGCTATGATCATCAAGCTCCCAAGGGTGTCCCAGCTAACAAGCACTTGTGGAAACCATAAAGGCGTGGTCGCAGGAGTGGTTCTATAAAACCGAACCACTCTCCTAAGGCCGAACCGAGATCCCCACCTTTACGTCCGAGCCTCCAAGGAGACGATTCTCCTGGACAAAGAAAGTCCTAGATTGGGGAAACCAAGACGAAGTGAAGCTGCTCCAAAAGAAGATTCAACGAATCATTGACCATGGAGTCAAATTAGTGGATGTGGTCCTCGTCATGCTCCACCGCAACCTCCTTGCTCTCCATCTCTGGGCCAATCTGATATGGCATTACTAGCCCAAGGATGAGGCCACAGTGAGGCCCTTCTTCTGCATGAACCTTGACATGATGTGGACGACGCTATTCAAGCTGTCCAAAAATGTATTCCTCGTGAAGGACGAGGGAGACATCGGCTTTAGCATCGAGAGTGTCCATCCGAGGTACGCATACTTTCAACATTGGGCTTCTATCTATTATTCTCCTTTATGGCTCTTAACAAGGTGGTTTATTTACTTTCATTGATCAGAATCAGCGCAACAAGGCCAATCGGATGGGATCTCCGACACGCATACCCGAAGAGGCAAGGACCCCTCAGCTCAAAGCACTGCTGGTTGAGAAACCGTATGTGATTCCATTCAAGGTGAAGTCGGATCCGAAGAGGTCATATGGCCTGCGCAGACGAGGCGCGTCCTTGGATACTAAATCAGAGGGCACACATGGCTCCTCCATACCGGTGGAGAAAGAAGAGGATAAGGAGGAGGAGAAGGACTATGATGGTCCTCTCCAAACAAGAAGAAGCGGGTTGCGCTCAAGGACGTCAAGGAGGAAACCCCTCTTCGACAACATAAGAGGCTTTGGAAAGCCCACGCTGCCCCACCTATCCCACACGTGGTTATCAAGGATGTCGACCTCAGCTCCTCAGAGGATACATATCCTCTACCACAAAAGGAGAGACATCGGCCAAGGAGGTATTTTATTTAAAACAAACAACAAGTCCTTGTGCTGATAAGCCAGTAATTTTATAATATTTTATTTTGCTTTTATATCCCTCCACGTCGACTTCTCGGTGAAGACGGGTCAAACGATGGACTCCTGCCTGCTAAAATGGCGAAGAGTCCACCAGGAAGTGGCGTCTGCACCTCCCCCGGTCATGATGAGAGGATACAGAGGGGGTGCCGATATGCCTGTGGCTGAGGTTCATACCTCAGCCATAGAGGACTACGGGACGAGAATCCCCTTGGTTCCCAAAGATCTAGTACTTGCTTGTCTAGTGTCCTCGACTCATACTACTCCAGCACAGCCGAGCCATACGGAGGTGCTTGTCCCATCTCCAGTGAGGGACATGGCAGAGGATGTGCAGCCGTCCATCTTAGGGTGACACAAGGAGGTTGAGGGAGGTCTAGAGAACTCCTCACTTCCCTCTAAGCATCGTGCCAATCTTGGCATGACTTTTTGGGTTATCAAGGTTGAAATCATGGAGGCTTTCCTTGACCTTTCAAAAGGCTTGGAGGTTTGCCACTTTTCTTTTTGCAATAATTCATATCAATGCAGTGTTTACCTTAATGTTTAGTACACCCAATAGCCTTTAAAGGACAAGACTTTTGAAATAAAAGATTTTCTGAAGACATAAAAGGATCATATATTAATTACCTTGTTCCTTAAGAATACATATATTGTAGCCCCCAACCCTAAGTTAGTTTGCTGAAAAACTGACTTGGGGGTCGTCTTTGTATTTAAAAATGCTAAACAAATATGCAGTATCCCTAGAGATTCTGGTCGCATTTAACATATTTGACGAGAGGAACAGTTTCATAATTCATAGTCTTACTCATATGTTTATGCAGATGTCCACCTCATTAGTGGCATCCAACTCAAAGGAGTTGGAGGAGCTAAACCACAAGCTTGTGCGGTCCAAGGAGGGCATCAATCTACTAAAAAGGCAGATGGATAAGGTGCAAGGTGAAAAAAATCCCCATGGCTTGTGTATATTTTTTGTAAAGAATCCTTATGCCTAATATTAATTATTACTGAGTTCAGCAGCCACGGTCGAGCTGGAGGTTCTTCGTGCCGAGTTGAAAAAAGTTCAGGCATAAGCCAAGCAACAAAAGGTTGCCACTGAGAAGAGGAATACTGAGCTTGGCAAGGAGAAGGACGCTAGGAAGAAGGATCAAGCCTGGATCCTAGAGGTGGAGCAGTATCTAAAGGGCCCGTACGTAGAGTGCCATACCCTCTAGGCCGACAAGTTTACGGATGCGACCGATCTCAAAAGGCTCGAGCAGGTGCGTAAAGAGGCTCAGGTCCAAGCAAGATTGGACCGAGAGCAACTTCGGCTTGTCATTGATATGCAAGTAAGAATTTTCTACTGCAATGCGTCTTCGGTGGTGGTCAATTCGTCGAGGTGACACAAATTTGCATACTACAGGTGGCTTTGTTGATGTCACGCCCAAGATGCGCGCCTATCCATTTTAAGGCACGAGGGCCTCACAAGGGATAGATGCGTATCTTGCTGTTAGCAAGAATAGTATCATCACAACATACAGTACTGAAAGAGATGAGTATACAAGATTGGCTTACACCTGCCACATGCTAACTTACAATATCACTCAAATTCATATCATCAAGTTGAACTCAGGGTCCGACTACGGACGAAACCAAACGATAAAAACAGATGCAAATGATACTATCAAGCTATCCCAAAGATCACGACCAGGTCCTCTACTCATCCGGATACGTCACGTACATCCTACCTCTTTCCTCATCATATTCCCACTGGAGCTGGGTAAGATCATCCTGCACGAACTCATCTGAACCTGCACCTGGAGTGTTGTAGTAAACTGTGAGCCACAGGGGACTCAGCTATCATGTGCCCGGGTACCGAGACTATTCAAGCTTAAAGGTTGGGATGTGGTAAGTGTTTAGTTTGCAGCAGCACTAAGCATTTATGGTGGCTAACTTACGCAACATGAAGATAAATATGAGTGGCCTACGATGAACGATCGAATCTGGAATGATCTCTAAGAGACCCTGAACACCTACTTACGTCAATCATAACCCCACCATGTTCTCTCTCGGATCATGTTCATGAGCAGAGACGGTCACGGTTACTCACCCAGTTGGTGCATTTTAATTAGAGTTTACTTCAAGTTTACTATAACTGGGTGTTAAACAAATATCCAAGTTGCCACATAACCGCGGGCACGGCTTTCCGAAAGATTTAACCCTGCAGGGGTGCTCCAACTAATCCATTACAAAATTAACCACACTCCGCAGGAATAACCTCGACCACGGGTCTCGCAGTCATCATAGGTAATTCCAAAGGAATTCCAACAACTCGAGAAAACCCGAAGAAAGTCAGACTCCACACGCAAGACATTCGATAAAGGTAAAACATGGCTCTAGTTGCCCCGGGTTGGCCCCGCACATTTCTCTAGTTTGGACCAACACTCATGAGGAGCACTGGCCCGGGGGTTGATTAAATTATCCACGGGTTTGCAAGAACCTATGCAAATTTTATTAAGTTGTTAAGCAAATGTAGTACCAATGTTGGGTCTTGCCAGACAAGTTTTAATCTCAACCGAATAAACAAGGGGGTCCCCATAACAACCCCGAGCATGTTAGGAGCGCAAAATATGGAAAACATAACACCGGTAACAAGGAACTAATGGCGGTAACAGCGAAACAAATCACTTAGCAAAAGGCCAAGCCTTCCGCCAATAACAAGATGTATATGTGCATTAAATTAATAACAGACAATATTGTGATATCCACATCCATGTTATCACATGGAACAACCTGCACCTACAACTAGCAATGCTATAAGAGGGCTGAGCAGCGGTATCTTAGCCAAACAAAGGTTTGCTAGGATGTGGAGGTTAGAGGCTGTCATGGAAACATGGGGGTTGATATCAAGTGGTAGGTAGCGCAATTGTAACGATAAGAGCAAGAAACTAGCAAGCAAAAATAGTATCGGGATCCGGGTACGATCATCTTGCCTGTTGGTTCTTCAGCAGAACAAGTAGCGGGATCCTCGTAGTGGTACTCTCCAAGGTCCTCGAACTCAGAATCGACACTCGCGTCTACCCAAGAGAAACAGAAAATAAATATCCAACCAAGTTGCAATGCAGAACCAAGATGATGCATGATTCATTTCATGAAGAATTTAACATGGCAATCCAAAACTAGTCAAGTTTCAGATGCAAAGTTTGTTTATCAATGAATCTGGACAGAACCTCATGTTAAGTTATTTAAACATGCATGATCATGTCAAAACTGGATGCATCATGCCAAATCGATAGAAATGCATATAAAGATCGCAAGAAACGGAGGTACGGTTCTCACGATACACTCTCGACAAGGTACGGAGGCAAAACACAAGTCATCCAAGACCTGGGCTAATTCTTGGCATTCCAAGGTATCCAATGGATAGGTGGTGAAAATTCAATCACAATAGGCTCAATAATCAATCAATTCCATGGAGTATAGCTCCCACAAGTCACAAAACAATAAAACACCAAATCTGCCACAAAACAGCAACATAGTAACTTCTACAGATCACAACTTGAGCTACAGGAACCCTACAGCCAGAAACAAGATATTGACAGAATCTACTCAACATATACATCAACTTATCCAACTAAACAAACATCAAAGGATCCACACATCAATAAGCAAGAAGCTATCAAGTTGACATGATGAATCAGTTTTCTGGGACTTAGTGAAAATTCCAGCTTTCTGGAATCTGAGATTATAAAGTATCAAGTTGACAACAGTAGTTAAACATGTTAGGCAGCTCCTATTGGCATGAAAATTAACAGTATGGTAGATTTCAATATCTACTACAAATAGCTAGCACTGAGCATGAGCAAATTCCAAACATGTCACTAGCTACAACCCACTCTTCATGGCATAAAAATAACAACAGATTCTCAGACTTGGTCATTTTCAAGCATGCTGAACAGGAACCTAAAGTTGGTCACTTCACCGCATGGTTCCCACTTATATGGGTGATTCTCATGTTAAACAAAAACACCATGGCATACTAGATACAAAATACTAGCACTTCCTAGTTGACACATCTCAAAGCAAACATGGATTAAATCATGTAAAAATGACAAAATGGCATATCAGCTAAAATGAGAAATTTATGAATTAGCTCCAAAGTGAAATCTGAGAGTCCCAATGAGTTCATTGGCTCTTCCTACCCCAAAACCATGGGTCATACATATATGATCATGTAAAACAACTAGGCACAAACAAAGTGACATCTATCCACTACTACTCATGACATAAATACTCTAGTTAGGAAATGCACTTAAGTGGGCATGAGCACATTGGCAATATAGCTAAGAGGATGGAAATGAAGTGGCATCACCTAGAGGACAAGCACATATCAACAAGGGGTGAGTCAAGTGGAATCCACTTGTCCCCTACACACACACACAGGTGCACTAGGCACCTCACTCAAACACATGCATATGTGCATGGACACATGCACACACACTCCACAACACACACCACCTACACCTACACATGGGTATGGAGGCATAAGCCACCACACACACACAGAAGCACATCCACCACATATGTGCAACCTGCCACCCCACACACACATGTGTGTGTGCCACAAGCACACACACACTCACACACACATACATGGTGCACCACACACCCATATGTACAACTGTCATGCACACCTACACACACAAAACTCAACATACACATGCATATGTGTATGTGCAAAGCACACACACTCAAACATGTATATATATACACTAAGGTATAGATACACGCGCACACAGCACAAGCACCCTGCCTACAACATCCAAACACACATACATATACATATATGCACTATGGCACATGCACACACACATATATGGCAAGAAGGTAAAGAAATATAAAAAACAAAATAAAAAAGGAAACAACAAAATGGGGAGGTTCGGGGTCAAACCCCTGATCGATTGGTCATTCTCCCCTGGCGCTACAACTCTGCTATCACCGCGGCACCCGACAGAGAGGGGGGGCTTAATCCACATATACACGCACCCACTCTAAAAGCCTGACAAAACTGAAACCCAAACCTGCAACTACGGCGACAGCGCGACGGCGAGCAAAATTCCGGCGACGGCAAGCACTAGCGGAGCGGCTGGTCCTGGTGTGGCACGCGGGGTCTACGGCGATCCCATCCCTCTGCTCATCTCGTGAAGAGGGGGACGGAGACGAGCGGCCGGTGCTTGTCTTGCGGACGGCGGCGACGGAGCTACGGTGAGACGCGCAAGCAACAGCGACAGGGGCATAGGCTGCTCACCGAGGGGAGGAGGCAATGGGCGGCTCGATACAACAACGACGAAGGGGAAGGAGAGGCGGGGACAACGTCGACGACGAAGGGGAAGAAGGCTTCGGCGACGAGCCGTTGCTCTGGATGACGGTGTCGCGGCACCGCAGAGGAGGATCTCCTCTCTTCCTAGCGGCGGGAATGGAAGGCGGATGACGACGCCGTGCTCCACTCCATCTCCACCGGCGACGAGAGCCACCGAAGACGGCGACAACGACGCAGGCTCTGCTCTCACTCTGCATTCAACTCTTTTCTCTTTCTCTGACAGAAAAGGGGAGGAGAAGGGAGGCGGAAGAGAAGGAGAAGGAAGATGGCAGCAGCTCGAGGAGGAAGCCCGAACCCTAGGGATCCGCACTTTAAAAAGGGGGCGGCCCTCGACGTCCGTGAAACCTGACGGCGCCGGCGACGACTCTGCTGCGCTCTCCTCTCTGAACCTGCACTAACGACGACAGCGAGGCAGGTAGCTGTCTGCTACCTGCTGGGCTGCGTGAGGGGGCTCGCCTGGGCCGGGGAAGGCCCAGTGCCCACACTTGTCTCTCTCTCTCAAAGAAAGAAACAGGAAAGGTTTATTATAAAACCAGCCACTCAAAATAAATAACCCAGGGCATTAAAAAAGGTTTGGAGCAAAACAAAATTACTTTTGTAAAGAAAAATAATGTGCTACATTTAATAAAAATATTAAGTTGAATTATTTAGCAAGTTATTTTAATACTTAAATAAAAGGGCAGCTCCTGTTTAATTAAAATACAAAAACAACCAATCCCCAAACATCAAAAGGATCACTCACTAAATTAATTAAATAATTAGGACTACCTCTTGAACATATTTGAACAATTAAAACAACAAGTTAATTCTGCTCATAAAATTAATATGAAGAGAGGGGGGAAATGGAAGGTGATGTTGAAAGAGAAAAGAGAGGGGAATAAGAAGAGGAGTTGCAAACATGACTCCTACCACACTCAACACCAACATGACACAAAGGCACACCCACATCACTTCACACCAACATCAAGCCAAGACACATGAGAATAGCAAGCATGCAAAATGAATGGTATGATGGATGATATGATGCATGAATGCAAAAAACACATGAATGGCAAGGTGCAAATCATATATAGCTCCTGACACAAGGTTCATACATGGGGATACATGCCAAATAAGGTAGGGACAACACTTGGGCTGTCACAGTTGACATGCCAAGAAGCTCAACACTTTAGTGGGCGAGGAGAAGTCCTTCTCAGCCTAATTCCAAGTGCCTGCATATCCACCAGTTCTCGAGGACCATATGAAGCAGTTGATATAGTTTCATCGCGTCATCAGGCCAGCCATGGACGACCTCTACATTGCCCTTTGGCCTACTGAGCCCTTGTTGAGCAACTATTTTGGTTTAATCCAAAGGTTGCAGAGTGCTAGCCCCCACTTCCAACTCTAGAAGTGTTAGGCCTGCTTGGAGGGTGCTCAACAGGCGTACACATCTATGAAGGCGCACTATCCTAGGGTGGAGGCCGGGGTCATGGCGGGTGCCCATATATCTGAGGCCCGCTGCCACAAGGACACCATCCTTGATGGTTTGGAATAGACCCCCTTGGAATGCCGAGGTGTACTATGTAAATCAAACAAGTCTTTTGATATTTATGAATCCTTTCATGTACGATGTATTATTTTGACACTGTTGTGACTATTTAAAATTTGAAAGTGGCCCATCGTCGGCTTCCACACATAGTAGATACTACATAAGGTGTTTCTGAAATTAGCAAGACCTTTAGACGAAGTCTCAATGCTCGAAGGCGGCTATGTTAATAGAAATAAGACAATCAGATAAGTAGGTTTTATAACTTTCACTTAGTCTCAGGAGCTTAAACACAGGTCAAATGACTAGCCCCCCACCCCCCGTGTATCACAACTGTCCAACACTTAGATGAGGTCAAGCCATTGATATTTTTAGTACTTGACAAAGGCCCATCATTTAATATGGAGAAACCGCCATCAGTTTATGGGTTAACACCGTCATCGGTTCATCGACTAGTTTACACTCATTATGACAGTCAGTTTTTGGCTTTCTCCACTAAGGTACTTGAACAATTAAACTAGAAGTACAATACCAGTGGTGATACCTGTACACCCTTAGCCAAACATTCAGAAACGTAAGGGGTAAGCACAGGAGCCTGGCAACCTCCTTTAAAACTACTGATGCATATAAGGCAATATCCGAGAATATGGAAGCCGAGGTTTTCATATGTGTACCATGACATGATGATTGGGTATGGTTTGGAACACAACCCCCTTTCTAGAGCCGATAACTTTGAAAAGTATACAATTGTCGATTGAAGTAGTTGTCTTTGGTGCACACACAAGGGAGAAAAGAAAGGTATCACACAATAATATGGGAGCCGACCATATTGGTCTTCTCTCTTTTATTGCTAAGATTGAACCAAGCACCGTTGGCAACTGAAGAAACTAGTAAGGGTACCTAAGAGAAGACATCAATAGATTTATGGAAGGCCTATGTTACCAAATTTAACATCCTATTGGGTCTTGCCGCACGTATGTGCCTCCATGTTGTGTACCCATGATTCCTTGTCAACGCCAAGATTTTCTCCCATGCCGCACATGGCTCCGTTGTTCTTTTGCATGTGATGCATTTGAGGAGCGGTTCCTTCGATGAGGTCATGCCACATAGAAGTTGTGTACCAGCTTAATCCTATTTGGATAATTTCTCGATGGGCCTTTATTAGTGCGAGTGCCAAAACCTAGATGCAAGCTGACTGTTGCTATGTTGAGCCGAGCAGTGTTTTAGTACAGTAGTGCTCCACAACATCCCATGGAATTTTAAGCGCAAAGTCATGTACCCGAGGTACATAGTTCTCGGGCGAGCAGGGATAGGCATGAAGCATGTAATCCTATTCGAGGATACCACTTGATTGCGTAAAGGCGAAAGTAACACCTCAGAAGCATTTAGAGGGGTCTTGGTAGGTAGGTGCCTTGATGGACCCTGACAGCCTCTTCGGCGGCTTAAACCTCGTATTCTAAAGCTGCAGTCTACTCCTATGTATGGAGGGAGCATTCTGTATTACCATTGACTATAAATATGCCCTTGGGCCCTGGCATTTTTAGTCTGAGATAAGCATAATGTGGGACGATGTTGAATCAGCCGAAGGTTGTTCATCCGAGGAGTGCATGGTAGCCATTGTGGAAAGGAATGATATTGAAGATTAAATCTTCGCTTTGGAAGTTCTTCGGTGATTTGAATGCTACTTCCAAAGTGATAGTTCCGAAGCA
Organism: Hordeum marinum; assembly: GCA_022496015.1. Classification (NCBI taxonomy): domain Eukaryota; kingdom Viridiplantae; phylum Streptophyta; class Magnoliopsida; order Poales; family Poaceae; genus Hordeum; species Hordeum marinum. The sequence continues at coordinate 222,332,684 of CM039672.1, forward strand.
TTGTGCCTTCACTCCCGCTATGATACCTTTAAAAGTGATATAGCTGGGCTTAATACTTGATGGGTCAATGCCCATTTTCCTGATTGTATCATCATATATCAGGTTAAGGTTGCTGCCACCGTCCATAAGGACGCGAGTTAAGTGAAAACCGTCCACTATGGGATCAAGTACCAGAGCTGCAGTTCCTCCATGACGGATACTGGTCCGATGGTATCTTCGGTCGAAGGTGATCAGGCAAACCGACCATGGATTATAATTCGTCACCAGGGGCTCTATTGCATAGACATCCTGCATCGCTCGTTTCCTCTCCTTCTTGGGGCTGTGGGTGATATAAATCATGTTCACATCCTTGATTGTGGGAGGGAACTGCTTTTTCCCTTCGGTGTTTGGTCTTGGAGGTTCATCATTGTCCTCACTGAGCTCTTGGTGAGCAGCTATTTTTGTTTAATCCAAAGGTTGCAAAGTGCTGGCCCTTGCTTCCAACTCTGGAAGCATTAGGCCTGCTAAGAGGGTGCTCGGGAGGCGTACACGTCTATGAAGGCGCACTACCCTAGGGTGGAGGCCAAGGTCATGGTGGCAGGTTGTCCAGAAGGAAATGATCGCGTCCCCGAGCAGTATTTTGTTGAGGTTATGGCGGGTGCCCATATATCCGAGGCCCGATGCCACAAGGACACCGTCCTTGATGGTTTGGAATAGACCCCCTCAGAATGCCAAGGTGTACTATGTAAATCAAACAAGTCTTTTGATATTTATGAATCCTTTCATGTATGATGTATTATTTTGACTCTGTTGTGACTATTTAAAATCTGAAAGTGGCCCATCATCGGCTTCCACCCCATAGTAGATACTACGTAGGGTGTTTCTAAAATTAATAAGACCTTTAGACGAAGACTTTGCGCCCGGAGGCGATTGTGTTAATAGAAATAAGGCAATCAGATAAGTAGGTTTTTATAAATTTTACTTAGTCTTAGGAGCTTAAACCACGGGTCAAATGACTATCCCCCAGTGTATCACAAGTGTCCGACACTTAGATGAGGTCAATCCATTGATATTTTGAGTACTTGACAAAGGGCCATGATTTAATATGGTGAAACCACCATCAGTTTATGGGTTAACACTGTCATCGGTTCGTCAACTAGTTTACACTCATTGTGACAATCAGTTTTTAGCTTTCTTCACTGAGGTACTTGAATTTAAACTAGAAGGACAACATCAGTGGTGATCCCTTTACACCCTTAGCCAAACATTCTGAAACGTAAGGGGTAAGCACAAGAGCCTAGCAACTCCCTTTAAAACTACTGATGCATATAAGGAAATATCCGAGAATATGGAAGCCGAGGTTTTTATATGTGTACCTTGTCATGATGATTGGGTATGGTTTGGACCACAGTCCCCTGTCTAGAGCCGATAACTTTGAAAAGTGTATAATTGTCGATTGAAGTGGTTGTCTTTGGTGCACACAGAAGGGAGAAAAGAAAGGTATCACACAATAATATGGGAACCGACCATATTAGTGTTCTCTCTTTTATTGATAAGGTTGAACCAAGCATTGTTGGCAACTGAACAAACTAGTAAGGGTACATAAGAGAAGACATCAATAGAGTTATGTAAGGCCTATGTTACCATATTTAACAACCTATCAGGCCTTGTCGCACGCTGCCCCTCAATGCTTTGTACCCATGATTCCTTGTCAATGCCACGGTTTTCTCCAATGCCGCACATGGCTCCGTTGTTCTTATGCGTGTGATGAATTCGAGGAGTGGTTCCTTCGACGAGGTCATGCCACATAGTAGTTGTGTATCACCTTAACACTATTTTGATAAGCTTCTAGTTGGCCTTTATCAGTGCCAGCGCCAAAACCTGGATGCAAGCTGATTATTGCTTTGTTGAGCCGAGCATTGATTTAGTACAATAGTGCTCCAGAACCTCCCATGGAATTTTAAGCGCAAAGTTATGGACCCTAGGTACATAGTCCTCGGGAGAGCAGGGGTAGGCATGGTGCATGTAACCCTATTTGAGGATACCGCTTGATCGCGTAAAGGCGAAAGTAACACCTCGGAAGCGTTTAGAGGGGTATTGGTAGGTCGGTGCCTTAATGAACCCTAAGAGCCTCCTCGACGGCTTGAAACCTCGTATTTTAAAGCTGCAGTCTACTCCTCTATATGGAGGGAGCATTCTGTATTACCATTGACTGTAAAGACGCCCTTGGGCCCTGGCATTTTTACTTTGAGATAAGTGTAACATGGGATGGTGTTGAATCAGCCGAAGGTTGTTCATCTGAGCAGTGCATGGTAACCACTGTGGAAAGGAACGATATCGAAGATTAAATCTTCGCTTCAGAAGTTCATGGGTGATTCAAATACTACTTCCAAAGTGATAGTTTCAAAGCATTGTGCCCCCACTCCTGGTATGATACCTTTAAAAGTGGTATTGCCAGGCTTAATTCTTGATGGGTCAATGCCCATTTTCCTGATTGTATCATCATATATCAGGTTAAGGTTGCTCCCATCGTCCATAAGGACATGGGTTAAGTGAAAACTGTCCACTATGGGATCAAGTACCAGAGCCATAGTTCCTCCATGATGGATACTAGTCGGATGGTCTCTTTGGTCGAAGGTTATCGGGCAAACCGACCATGGATTATAATTCGTCACCACGAGATCTATTGCATAGATATCCTGTAGAGCTCGTTTCCTCTCATTCTTGGGGATGTGGGTGACATAAATCATGTTCACATCCTTAATTGTGGGAGGGAACTGCTTTTTCCTTTTGGTGTTTGGTCTTGGAGGTTCATCATCGTCCTCGCTACGAGGCTGGCTCTTGCCGGTGTTCTCGACTACAATTTTCCAACCTATTTTATTACTCAACAGATCTATTTTGTGTGACTTGCAAGTTTATGTGGTGGGACATGAATTTGGAAATGCTTGTCGAGGGTCGTGTTAAGCATGGACGGGTGATTTGTCTCCAATGTATCTATAATTTTTGATTGTTCCATGATATTATATTATCATTCTAGGATACTTTTGAGCAATAACCTATTAACTCGGTGCCTAGTGTCAGTTGTTGTTTTCTTCTTATTTTTGGCCTTTCAAGAATAATTGTGGGATTGAGAAGAGGTGTTTAGAGGGGGGGGGGTGAATAGAATACTTGACCAAATAGAAACATAACCTTTGCCCCATTTTAGTGGTTGGCAAGTTTTAGCAATTCTATCAAGTCTAGCACACCCTACATATGCAAATCTACGAGTATAGCAGCGGAAAGTAAAGGCATGCACATGTAAGTAAGAGTAGAGATAGGCAGATCCAACACAATAGGGACTCAAAGATTTTTGTCGTGGTTCCAATATGTGGTGCTTTTGTACGTCCACACAGATGGAGACTTCAACCTACGGAGTGTAGCGGTTGCACGAGTGCACGCATGGATTCGCCCACGAAGGGTCCACTACGTAGCAACCTCGTCTATTCTATCACGGCTTACATCTAGGAAGGACTAGCCTCACTCGGGGTAGATCTTCATGATGTAGGTGATCTCCTTTCCCACTTCTTGGTTCAACTCCACTGAATTGGAGTCTCCCAAGCAACACCTAACCAGTCTAGGAGACATCACTCTCCAAAAGGTAATAGATGTGGTATGGATGATGAACTCCTTGCTCTTGTGCTTCAAAAGATAGTCTCCTCAACACTCAATCACTCTCTCACAGATTTGGTTTGGTAGAAGAGATTGATTGGGTGGAAAGCAACTAGGGTAGGGTACAAATCAAGATTATTATGGTTGGAGTGGAAGCTCTTGATCTTAACACATGCGTAGGTGGTTCTCTCTCAGAAAATGAATGGGGCAAGTGTTGGCTTGTCCTGAATGCTCTCTCTGCGAATGAGAGGGAGGTAGAGGGGTATATATAGGCATCTCCAAAAATCGAACCGGTACAACATTATTGCCCAACTCGATGAAACTGAAGCAAAAACTCGGTTGCACCGACTAGTGCAAAATGTGGCAACTTTAGGGTTCTCGGTGAGACCGATATAAAGAATATCGATGACTCGGATTCAGTTGAACTAGACATTTCCTTACTTCGATGACACCGATTTGCAAAATTAGGAAAATCTGTTTTTAGCAAATAGATACCAGAAGGTTGGTCCATGCTTTTCGGTTGTGCCAAACCAAAACTTGGTTGCACCGAGTTTCTAGGGTTTGGATCAGGAATCTGTCCAAGGAAAACTTGGTAGGGTCGAATGTAGAAAGTTGGTGGCACCGAATTTGTCTTTTGGGATTTTTACATAATATTTTGTGGGAGAATTCACGAGGGTTTTTGGTGGCTAATATCTAAGCCTTGAGCAACGAGGTCTCATAGATACCTCATCCCCTTTTAATAGTATTAGCTTTCCTATGGACTCAAGTGTGATTTATCACATAAATGCAAAATGTAGAGTCTTGGAGATTGAATCTTAGCCAATCCTATTCCTCTTCTTCCTGGGGTTTCTCCTCCCATGCCCAACCACAACAATATTTTGGACTTAATCTGAAACACTAGGTAAAACCATTAGTCCAAGAGATAATGTATGTTGCCATGTATTATAAAACCTCCAAGGAAGCATATGTGCTTTTAATCTCCCCCTTTTTTGGTAATTAATGAAAACATACAATCAAAGCTTCAGTTTAAAGTAAGAAATAGAATATGATAACTTTGAGAGACATATGACTAGGACAAGCTCCCCCTAAATGTGTGCAATCCCTTTTAAGAAATAGTTGCTTTGGAATGCATGAGTGCACACACATGGTAGATAAGACATGACATGTCATATGTTCGTTGGCTATATGCATCAGATAAACGAGATTGAAAAATTTCCATGTGTAGGACCCATTCTTGCAAAACAATATGTGCAAGAAGCAAGAGGTTGTCCCGACCAAGGGTATGATGCATATACTTACCTTCAAGTTATGGAGCATTTCTACTAGGGAAACATTCTTGAGAAAACAAGGTTACATAACACAAGAATATTTATTTCATAAAGATGCAAGGAACTTCAACATCACCAAGGTTTGGAAGACATGTAGAAGATAGTATTTTCTCAAAGTCAACATGTATCCAAAAGTGATTTTATAGCTTTCTCCCCTGAATGTAGATTTTAGTTTCTCCTCTCCCCTTGAATCTTAGCATGTCGATATTGGGAGTAGGTAGGGTGAGACAAGTTTAGCAAGAAGGATATAGTAGTAAAGAACATGAATCCATATCACTTAATATTTTGTCTCTCTCTCTCCTTTTTAGAATATTGAAACAAGTTGATTCTCCCCCTGAAGCTTTGAATTTAAGCTTCGACCTTTCTCCCCCTTTGGCATTAATTTACAAGAAGGGTCAAAGGGTAAGGGACCCTTGAGAGTAAGGGTCATAGAGAACTTTGTATGAAAAATGTCAAGAATATGACAAAGAACTCAAGTAGTAACAAATGTCAGAGACTCTGAGGAAAAATTTGGTCGGTAGAACCGATAATAATCTTAGGGCTCAGGGTGAAATTGGTATAGCTGAAGAGTTCCATGTTGATAGTACCAAAGAAGCTCTCAGCAGTTTAGCTGCTACTTCGGTGAAGCTGATTTCTGTGATTCGGAGGATCCGAGTTGCAAACCGAAACTTGGCAAAAACATTCTTGGATATTTTGTCAAAGAAAACTTTTAGAAAGATTGGACCAAATTTGTCAGAAATTTTCCATAAGATTTGCAAGGAGTTTTTCAAAAGATTTGCAAGGAATGTTCAAATGATTTGCAAGGAATTTTTCAAATGATTTGCAAGGAATTTTCAAATGATTTTCAAGGAATTTTTATCTAGATTAGAATTCAATGGATGCAATGAAGTTGGAAACACAAGAGAAATTATCCATTCAAGTCTCATATATAGAGGTTGGGCAGTGACTAGGTCACCTATATTAGAGTATATTGACTTAGGATCCAAGAAAGAATTCTTGATCATAGGTCATACTCGTCGTTAATCTCAAAATGGGGTTACCATTTTTTGTTTAAGCATTTTAATGTCTTCATATCACTTATAATTGCTTTGACTCATGACTTGGAGTAAAGCTTCTTCAAGGATATGAGTACATACCTTCGAACGATGTTGAGGACATGCCATGTAGGTGATATTGGTGGATGCTCAAGGTTGATGAAGATCATCTTGAGTTGGGACCATCCTTGTTTATTTCTGTTCAGTTCTCACCTACATGGGTTAGTCATGCAAGGAAGAACAAGATATATCCAAATGACAATAGTGAGATTCTTCATCAAATGTTTGTCAAAGATATGGTTTGAGTTGTCTTCTTCCTCCGTCTCTAAATAGGGGTGTTGATACTTGGCCATAATAAGAGTACTTATGGTATGAGTTGATGTCAATCTTGTGGAGTGTGGTTCTTCCAAGTACCTACAAAAGGTTAGATGCAATAAAAAGGAGCATGGATTTCCAAGGCATAAGATAATGTCATATCAATGGTGTCATGGAATGGTAAGAATAGTCTCATGCCTATGCATGCATCCGAGTGAGTCTAGATCAAGTTTGAAGCATCAATGATGTTCAATTCACTCCTCAAGTAACAAAACACTTTCTCATCAAATGGCTTAGTAAAGATATCCGACAATTGTTTGTTGGTACGAACATATTTGAGATTAATGTGCCCTTTGGCAACATGATCACGAATTAACCGATGACAAACTTGAATATGTTTAGTTCGAGAATGTTGCACGGGATTATGAGCAATCTTAATAGCATTCTCATTGTCACAAAGCAATGGAAAATGTTTCACATGTATACCATAGTCCTTATGAGTTTGATTCATCCATAGCAATTGCGCACAACATGATCCGATAGTAATGTATTTCGCTTCAATGGTAGATAGAGATACTGAGTTTTGTTTCTTGGATGACCAAGACACAAGAGATCTCCCAAGAAATTGACAAGTACACAAGGTGGATTTTCTATCAACTGTATCTCCGACATAGTCTGAGTCAGAATAGCCCTTAAGATTAAAAGTAGATCCCTTGGGATACCAAATGCCAAAGTTTGGTGTATGTATCAAGTATCTCACAATTCTTTTCACGGCCTCAAGATGACACTCTTTGGGTGCCACTTGATATCGGGCACACATGCACATACTAAGCATGCTGTCGGGATGGGAGGCACATAGATATATCAATGAACTGATCATTGATCGATAAACCTTTCTATCAACTGGTTTGTCCTCCTTGGTGAGGTCAACATGTCCACTAGTATGCATATGAGTTTTCATACCTTTACACTCTTGCATGTTGAACTTCTTGCTCAAATCCTTGGTATAATTGGTTTGAGAGATAAATGTTCCTTCTCTTGTTTGCTTGATTTGCAAACAAAGAATAAACATTGAGCTCACATATCATAGACATCTCATATTTCTTGGACATCAACCTTCCAAATTGATGACTAAAATGTAGGTTACTAGATCCAAAGATAATATCATCCACATAAATTTGGCACACAAATAATTCACCATTAACTCTTTTTGTGAACAAGGCTGCATCAATGTTACCAATCCAAAACCCTTTTCTATGAGAAACTTTGTTAAGCATTTGTACCATGCTCTTGGGGCTTGTTTAAAACCATAGAGAGCTTTACGAAGTTTATAAACATGATTAGGTTTCTTAGGGTTCCCAAAACTGGGAGGTTGTTTAACATAAACTTTCTCCTTAATTTCACCATTTAGAAAAGCAATTTTGATGTCCATTTGGTAAAGAGTAATATCATGGTGGTTGGCATAAGCAAGAAGTATGCAAATGGCCTCAAGTCTAGCAACGGGGGCATAAGTCTCACCATAGTCCATACCTTTGACATGAGTGTAACCTTGAGCTACGAGACGTGCCTTGTTGTGTACCACTTGACGATCTTCATCTTGCTTGTTCCGAAACACCCATTTTGTTCCACTGATGTTGTGCTCATCATTGGGATTCTCCGCTAGTGTCGACACTTCATTCTTCTCAAAGTTGTGTAGCTCCTCATGCATGGCATTCACCCAATCCGGGTCATAAAGTGCTTCTTCTACCTTCATAGGCTCAATAATAGAGATAAATGAGCAATGCTCACAAAATTTAGCTAAACGAGTTTTAGAGTGAGTGATTCTCCTAGTTTGTATATTGCCGAATATTTGATCTAAGGGATGATTCTTGTTCACTCTTGCTCAAACTCATGATAGCTTTTGCTTGTTGGATGGTGGAGCTTCCTCATCACCATCTTCCTCTTCGTTGTTGTTGTTAAAGGTGTCATTTCCTAGAGGGGGTGGTGAAGGAGGTTGAGGTGGATCATCTCGATGTACTTATTCTTCCTCTTCATCTTGGCATGTTCCGCTTGTGGATGCCTCCATGTCGTTTTGTGGTTCGCCTTGACACGAGGTTGCAGACTCCACTTGTGTTGATGAACTACTTTCCTTCACCTCCATGGGATGATTCTTGTTGATCGACAAGTCTTGAATGGCTTCCAAAGGTTCCTTATCTCCTACATTTGGCAATTGTTTGACTTGCAAACCATTAGTCTCATCAAACTTCACATGTTCCATTTCTTCAACTTTTCGAGTGAATTTGTTCTTGTCGGTGTCAAAACCGGCGGATCTTGGGTAGGGGGTCCCGAGTTGTGGACCTTGGATCGATGGGTAACATGGGATGAAAGGGACAATATTTACCCAGGTTGGGGCCCTCTTGAGGAGGTAAAACCCTATGGCATGCTTGATTATATTGATGTGGATGAGAATTACAGAGTTGATCTACCTCGAGATCGTATGAACTAAAACCCTAGATGAGTCGACTTGCCTTTATGAATGAAACCCTCTGGTTTATATAGACACCAGTGGTACCTAGGGTTACACATAACTGATCTCCAGCCAGGGATAGATGCACCAATCTTGACTTCAAGACTTGGATGACACGCTAATCTTCAGAGCTTTCCTTCCTAAACACGGGGTTGCCACATAGTCCGGACTTCCACAGATTGGTCCAACGAGTCGGGCCACGAGAGACGAGCTGACGGCCCGAGGACCCCTTAGTCCAACGCCAAGGTATATAGTCTTTTGCAGCTTCACACATCCAAGGTATTCGGCTTGCGAGGCGAGTTCCCTTTATGTTCGGCTGGTTCCGACTTGGTCCTTGACGACGCCCTGTCTGCAAAACATACATTATTTAACCCTGAAGGCCAAATGCTCAAGTGTGAACAATACCCCATCTGACAACCCTTCGGACGAAAAGCCACGACAACTAGTTATGAAAACTCGATTCGCGGTTCAAGGACGCTTTTCTATCGGCATGCCTTATCAATGTCAAGATCATGCTCCGTGTTTTATGGGATACAAATAATGATCTGGGTTATCCACGCGTGTATAACAACACGATTGTTTTGGGAAGTTCCAGAGCCTGCGGCAGTAAAGGGGGCCCTTGGTATTATGGGTTCCCATAAAAGGGAGAAAAAACCCCCAAAGCCTCCATATGCATCCCATATTCAATCTGTGCTCCCGTCCAACCCTCAAGCTCTCAAATCCATTTCTCCTCCTTCCATTTCCAAGTCACTCTCCCCAAGCTCATCCATGGTTGGCTCGGGTTCACAAGCTAATTGGGAGGCTTCCCGCGTCATGGATGTCGACATCCAGGAGCTGAAGCTTGCCGGATACCTCTCGCCCAACATCGCCATCGCCCTCCACAAGAAGGCCAAGTGGTGCCCACATTGAGGCCAGGCAAGAGGGTGGTGTTCATCCGCCATTTCCTTTAGGGATTGGGCTTTCTGCTCCACCCCTTGTTTAGTGTTGTTCTACGGGTTAGATTTCCACGATCTTCCCCCGAACTGTTTCATGCATATCTCGCCCTTCATCATCGTCTGTGAGGCCTTCTTGCGGGTCCCACCACACTTCGTCCTATGGAACAAGGTCTTCAACTTCAAACTGAAGACTGTTAGCGGCCAACACGCCGACTGTGGAGGGGCTGTGATCAACAAGCTCCCGCAGGCTGAGTGGCCGGATGGCACCTTCATAAACACCGTCAAGGTCTACCAGAAAGAGTGATTCTACATCACCGAACCAAGAGGCGCAGACTGGTAGGCGCCCATCGAGTTCAAATCTGGACCCCCACGAGGTTAACCTGGTGGGTCAAGAAAGACCTCGACCGGGGATCTACCACGGAGGTGAAGTCTCTATAGAAGCGCATTGCGCAGATGGCGGAGGCAAAAATCGAGATGATGAACGTGGTCTAGGTTATGCTCCGCTGGCACCTCCTTCCATGCCAGCACCGGGACACTCCAATGTGGTCCTACAAGCTTGGTGGCCCTGCCACCATGCGATGGTTCTATCGCACAACTCACGAGAAGTTGTGGAAGGTGTTGTTCAATCCCCATAAGTAGTGGCCGAACGAGGAAGAAGACATCAACCTAGACGCTGATACCCCTCCTATGAAGGTATGACAAAGTTTTTTACTTTATTCCGAGCTTTAGTCTCCAGCAAGGATCTTAACTCCATCCCGACTGTCTTCACATGGATGGTTGGGCAAGGCCATGCAAATTAATGGCCTAGCCCCTTGCCCGAGGACCCTAGGTCGCCCTAGTTGACGGTGATGCCAGTCGTGGCACCGTAGGCGACGCCGGAGAAGAAGGAGAAGAAGAACAAGCAAGAGGCCCGTGAAGGCCTCCGCTTGAGGGGTCCTCCGGATACCAAGTCCGGAGAGACCCAAGCCTCTTTCGCCCATGAGGATGAGCACGCAGAGGACGGGGAGGGGGGGGGGTCAATTCCCCCAAACAATAAAGAGGGCTGCAGCGGAAGGTGCTGAGGAGGATATGCCTCCTCTCGCCCCGAAGAGGCCCTGCAGGGCCAAGGTGGTCCTGCCCGATGACAAACCGGATTCCGATGAGGATTCCGGGGCTTTCGAAAGGGTTCCCTAGAGGAACCCCAGGGTCAAGCCCCTGGCCCAAAGCTACTGAATCTGAACACTATCCGGTATAGTTATACAGAGTTTTTGTTACTAACCCGATGAACGCCTTTCGAATTGCAGCACGGCTCGACATCTCCTGACCGAACAAGTCTCGGAGGGGGATTCTTCACCCGCAGAGCTAGCAAAGAACGAGACTGCGTCCCTTACCACCCCTCCCCAGGCGGCTGATGAGGCTACAATGGTGTTATCGCACCAGACCCCTCCCGGTCTAAACACTAGGGATGAGGCGTTCATGGCCGAGGTTCATACCTCGGCCACCGAAGACTAGGAGATCATGGCCGAGGTTCATACCTCGCCCACTGAAGCCCAGGAGGTCAAACCCCTCCTGGCAAGCAAAGAGGGGGGCCATGATTCATTCGAGCTCCCTCCGCAGACGACTCCAGAGACCTCAGTGCCTCTGATGTCGTCAACCTTGCCTCCCCAGGAAGGGGGAGAGGAAGTGCCACCACCGGTTCCGCCCGTGAGAGAGCGGACCACGACCAGATGGCCAACCATGATGGAGGAGGCTTTATCTAGCTCTTCTATCTATTGGAAATATGCCCTAGAGGAAATAAATAAAGTGTTTATTATTATATTTCCTTGTTCATGATAATTGTTTATTATCCATGCTATAATTGTATTGATTGGAAACACATTGCATGTGTGGATAAATAGACAATACTTTGTCCCTAGTATGCCTCTAGTGAACTAGCTCGTTGATCAAATATGATCAAGGTTTCCTAGCCATTGACATGTGATGTCCTTTGATAACAGGATCACATCATTAGGAGAATGATGGGATGGACAAGACCCAAACTATAAACGTAGCATATAATCATGTCAGTTTGTTGCTATAGTTTTCTGCATGCCAAGTATATGTTCCTATGACCATGAGATCATGCAACTCATGGAGACCGGAGGAGTGACTTGTGTGTATAAAACGTCGCAACATAACTGGGTGACTATAAAGGTGCTCTACAAGTATCTCCGAGGGTGTCTATTGGGTTGGCATGGATCAACACTAGGACTTGTTACTCCGTGTGACGCAGAGGTATCTCAGGGCCCACTCGGTAATACAACATCACAATGAGCCTTGCAAGCAATGTGACTAAGTGTTAGCCACGTGATCTTGTATTGCGGAAATGAGTAAAGAGACTTGCCGGCAACGAGATTGAACTAGGTATGGAGATACTGACGATCGAATCTCGGGCAAGTAACATACCGAAGAACAAAGAGAACACCATACGGGATTAACTGAATCCTTGACATAGAGGTTCGACTGATAAAGACCTTCGTAGAATATGTAGGAATCAGTATGGGCATCTAGGTCCCGCTATTGGTTATTGACCGTACAGGTGTCTCGGTCATGTCTACATAGTTCTCAAACCCGCAGGGTCTGCACACTTAAGGTTTGGTGACGTTTCGCTAGTATAGAGTTATACATGGTGGTGACCGAAGGTTGTTCAGAGTCTCAGATGAGATCACGAATGTTACTAGTAGCTACGAAATGGTCCGGAGGTAAAGATTGATATATAGGAAGTCCTGCTTTGGTCACCAGAAAAGTTCCGGGCTCATCAGTAGTGTACCGGGACTGCCGGGAGGGTACCGGGGGATCATCGGGAGGGGTATTTCGACCCAAGAGGCTACATGGGCTGTGGGAGAAGGAATACCATCCCTGAGTGGGCTGGCCTAAGGCCCACATGAAGCCCATGCGACTTGGGAAGAAACCCAAGGTGGAAAGAAAGGCAAAAGTGGAGATAAGGAAGGAGTCCTAATCCTACTAGGAGTGGAGGAGGAGGACTCCTCCCTCCACTTCGACCGAAGTGGATTTGGCTCCCTTGGGAGCCAAGTATCCTCCCTCCCCTCCTCCTATATATACTAGAGGTTTTGAGGGTTTTTGCCAACGAATTTTAGCCACGTGCTGCCCTCTCCTCTAGTCCGTAGTTTCTCCTCTAGATCGGTTTCAGCAGTGCTTAGGCGAAGCCCTGCTGGAATTACTCAACCATCGTCGCTGCAACACCGTTGCGCTGCCAGAGAACTCGTCTACCTCTTCGCCCCCTCTTACTGGATCAAGAAGGTGGAGATCGTCATCAAGCCGTACGTGTGCTGAACACGAAGGTGCCGTCCGTTAGGCGCTAGATCGGGACGGATCGTGATTGGATCGCGGGACGCTCGGCGATTTCGATCGCAAAGATGTTCGACTACATCAACCTCGTTTCTTAATGCTTCCCTCTTAGCGATCTACAAGGGTATGTAGATCCACTCTCCCCTCTCGTAGATGCTCATCTCCTAGATTGATCTTGGTGAAGCGTAGGAATTTTTTTCCCCATGCAACGTTCCTCAACAGTGGTTAGAGCTAGGTCTATGTGTAGATTAGATATCGAGTAGAACACAAAGAGTTTGTGGGCGTTGATGCTTAGATTGCTTCCTCCCATGGTCGTGTTTTGGTTCTGCGGTATTGTGGGATGAAGCGGCCCGGACCAACCTTACTTGTACGCTTACGAGAGACCGGTTCCATCGACTGACGTGTAACTTCGTTGCACAAAGATGGCTGACGGGTGTCTGTTTCTCCTACTTTAGTTGGATCGGATTCGACAAAGGCGGTCCTTGAGAAGGTTGAAAAGCAACTTATGTATCACCATTGTGGTTTTTACGTAGGTGAGAATTGTTCTTGCTAGATACCCGTAGCAGCCACTTAAAACATGCAACAACAATTAGAGGACGTCTAACTTGTTTTTGCAGGGTATGTTGTGATGTGATATGGCCAATTACATGATGAGATATATGTGATGTATGAGATGATCATGTGTTGTATAGAATATCACGACTTTCATGTCGATGATTACGGCAACCGGCAGGAGCCATAGGGTTGTCTTTAATTATTGTATGACCTGCGTGTCAATCATTAAGCGCTATGTAATGCTTTACTTTATCGCTAAACGGTAGCAATAGTAGTAGAAGCATGATGGGCGTGACAACCCCGATGGCGACATGTTGATGGAGATCAAGATGCTGGAGATCATGGTATCATGCCGGTGACGATGGAGATCATGCCGGTGCTTTCAAGATGGAGATCAAAAGCACAAGTTCATGGCCATATCATGTCACTTATGATTTGCATGTGATGTTAATCCTTTTATGCACATTGTTTTTCTTAGGACGACGGTAGCATTATAAGGTGATCCCTCACTTAAATTTCAAGGTAAAAATTGTGTTCTCCCCGAGTGTGCACCGTTGCAAAAGTTCGTCGTGTCGAGACACCACGTGATGATCGGGTGTGATAGACTCTACGTTCACATACAATGGGTGCAAGCCAGTGTTGCACGTGCAGAACACTCGGGTTAAACTTGATGAGCCTAGCATGTACAGACATGGCCTTGGAACACAAGAGACCGGAACATAGTAGATATGATCAACATGATTATGTTCACCATTGAAACCACCTCAACTCACGTGATGATTGGACTTGAGTTGGTGAATTTGGATCATGTATTACTCAGATGACCTGAGGGATGTCAATTTGAGTGGGAGCTTTAGTAATTCGATTAACTAAACTCATTATCATGGACAATAGTCTTAGTAACCTTTGCATATTTATGTTGTAGATAAATGGCTTGCGCAGTGGCACCCCTGAATTTTAATGCGTTCCCAGAGAAAGCTAAGTTGAAAGATGATGGAAGTAACTTCGTGAACTGGGCTCGTAATCTGAGGATTATCCTCACGGCTTCCCAAAAGTCATATGTCCTTAATGCACCGCTTGGTAACCAACCCGAAGACATGTCATCCGAAGACATTAAGAACGCTTGGGAGGCCTGTTCTGGAGATTACTCAATAGTTCAGTGTGCAATATTGTATGGCTTAGAACTGGGACTTCAAAGACGTTTTGAACGTCATGGAGCATATGAGATGTTCCAGGAGTTGGAGTTTATCTTTAAGAAGAATGCCCGGATCGAGAGGTATGAGACCTCTGATAAGTTCTATGCTTGCAAAATGGAGGAGAATGGGTCTATCAGTGAACATATACTCAGAATGTCTGGGTATTCGACTCGTCTGGCGGAGTTGGGATTACCCCTTCCGCCAGAGGCGATCAGTGACAGAGTTCTTCAATCACTGCCACCTAGCTACAAGAGCTTTGTGATGAACTATAACATGCATGGGATGAACAAGTCAGTCGCCGAGCTGTTTGCGGTGCTGAAAGTCGCTGAGTCTGAAATCCAGAAAGAACATCAAGTGTTGATGGTCAATAAAACCACTAGTTTCAAGAAGAATGTCAAGGGCAAGAAGGGTAACTCCAAGAAGAGTGGCATAACAGTTGCCCCTCCCGTGAAGAAACCCAAGGCTGGACCCAAGCCAGAAACTGAGTGCTTTCATTGCAAGGGAACTGGTCACTGGAAGCAAAACTGCCCCAAGTATCTGGCTAACAAGAAGGCGGCCAATGACATACCAGGTACATATGATGTACATGTTATTGATGTGTACCTTACTAGCTCTCATTTTAGTGCCTGAGTATTTGATACCGGTTCGGTTGCTCACATTTGCAATTCAAAACAGGAACTATGGAATAGACGAAGGCTGGCGAAGGACGAAGTGACGATGCGCATGGGAAATGGTTCCAAGGTTGATGTGATCACCATCGGCATGCTCTCTCTTCGATTACCATCGAGATTAGTGATGAACCTGAATAATTGTTATTTAGTGCCTCCGTTAACATGAACATTATATACAGATCTTGTTTATTGCGAGACGACTAATCATTTAAATCAGATAATAACGGTTGTTCTATTTATATGAGTAATATATTTTATGGTCATGCACCCAATGTGAGGGGTTTATTCATATTGAATCTTCATAGTGATGATACACATGTTCATACTGATGCCAAAAGATGTAGAGTTGGTAATGATAGTACCACTTTCTTGTGGCACTGCCGTTTGGGTCATATTGGTGTAAAACGCACGAGGAAGCTCCATGCTGATGGTATTTTGGAGTCACTTGATTTTGAATCACTCGACACATGTGAACCATGCCTCATGGGCAAGATGACTAAAACACTGTTCTCTGGAACAATGGAACGGGCAAGTGACTTCTAGGAAATCATACATAATGATGTGTGCGGTCCAATGAATGTTGCAGCACGTAGTGGATATCGTTATTTTCTCACCTTCACCGATGACTTAAGTAGATATGGGTATATTTACTTAATGAAACACAAGTCTGAAACGTTTGAAAAGTTCAAGCAATTTTAGAGTGAAGTTGAGAATTATTGTAACAAGAAGATTAAATTCCTATGATCTGATCGAGGAGGTGAATATCTGAGTTATGAGTTTGGCAGTCACTTAAGACAATGTGGAATTTTTTCACGATTGACACCACCTGGAACACCATAGCGTAATGGTGTGTCCGAATGTCGTAATTGAACCTTATTAGATATGGTGCGTTCTATATTGTCCCTTGCCAATTTGCCACTATCGTTTTGGGGTTATGCATTAGAGGCAGCTGCATTCACTTTAAATAGGGCACCATCGAAATCCGTTGAGACGACGCCATATGAACTGTGGTTTGGCAAGAACCCAAAGTTGTCATTTCTTAAAGTTTGGGGATGTGCTGCTTATGTCACAAAGCTTCAGCCTGAAAAGCTGGAACCCAAAGCGAAGAAATGCGTCTTCACAGGATACCCAAAAGAGATAGTTGGGTATACCTTCTATCTCAGATCCGAAGGCAAACTGTTTGTCGCTAAGAACAAAACATTTCTTGAGAAAGAGTTTCTCTCGAAAGAATTGAGTGGGAGGAAAATAAAGCTTGATGAGGTTATTGAACCTTTACTTCAACCAGAGAGTAGCGCAACGTAGAAAGATGTTTCTATGGAGCCTACGACAGTTGAAGAGGAAGTTAATGATGATGATCATGAAGTTTCGAATCAAGTTACTATTGAACCTCATAGGTTGACAAGGGCGTGTACTGCTCTTGAGTGGTACGACAACCCTGTCTTGGAGGTCATGTTGTTGGACAACAATGAACCTACGAGCTATGGAGGAGCGATGATGGGCCCGAATTTCGAGAAATGTTTAGAGGCCATGAAATCCGAGATGGGATCCATGTATGAAAACAAAGTATGGACTTTGGAAGTATTACCTGAAGGGAGAAAGGCCATTCAGAACAAATGGATCTTTAAGAAGAAGATGGACGCAGACGGTAATATCACCATCTATAAAGCTCGACTTGTGGCAAAGGGTTTTTCACAAGTTCAAGGAGTTGACTACGATGAGACCTTCTCACCCATAGCGATACTTAAGTCCGTCAGAATCATGTTAGCAATAGCTGCATATTCCGACTATGAAATTTGGCAGATGGATGTCAAAATAGCGTTCCTCAACGGTTTCCTTGAGGAAGAGTTGTATATGATGCAACCAGAAGGTTTTGTCGATCCAGAGAATGCTGACAAAGTTTGCAAACTCCAGCGATCCATTTATGGACTGGTGCAAGCATCTTGGAGTTGGAATAAGCACTTTGATGAGGTGATCAAAGCATTTGGGTTTATACAAGTTTATGTAGAAGCTTGTATTTACAAGAAAGTGAGTGGGAGATCTATATCGTTTCTAATATTATATGTGGATGACATATTGCTGATTGGAAACAATATAGAAATGCTGGAAAGCGTGAAGGAATATTTGAACAAGAGTTTTTCAATGAAGGACCTAGGAGAAGATGCTTTCGTATGAGGCATTAAGATCTATAGAGATAGATCGAGACGCTTTATAGCACTTTCACAAAGCACATACCTTGATAAAGTTTTGAAGAAGTTCAAAATGGATCAGTCCAAGAAGGGGTTCTTGCGTGTTACAAGGTGTGAGGTTGAGTAAGACTCAATTCCCAATGACTGTAGAAGATAGAGAGAAGATGAGTGTCATTCCCTATGCTTCAGCCATAGGCTCTATCATGTACGCAATGCTGTGCACAAGACCTGATGTCAGCCTTGCCATTAGTATGGGCGGAAGGTTTCAAAGTGATCCTGGAATGGAGCACTGGACGATGGTTAAGAATATCCTTAAGTACCTGAAAAGGACTAAGGAAATATTTCTCGTTTATGGAGGTGATCAAGAGCTTGTCGTGAAGGGTTACGTCGATGCAAGCTTTGACACTGATCCGAATGACTCTAAGTCGCAAACCGGATACGTATTTATTCTCAATGGGGGAGCGGTAAGCTAGTGCGGTTCCAAGCAAAGCATGGTAGCTGATTCTACATGCGAAGCGGAGTACATCCTAGCCTCAAAGACAACAAAGGAAGGTGTCTGGATGAAGAAGTTCATGACAGATCTTGGAGTAGTGCCCAGTGCACTGAATCCAATGACTTTGTTCCGTGACAACATTGGTGCCATTTCTCTGGCCAAGGAACCAAGGTTTCACAAGAGTACCAGACACATAAAGCGACGCTTCAATTCCATCCGCGATTACATCGAGGAGAAGGACATAAATATTTGCAAAGTGCACATGGATCTGAATGTTGCAGAACCATTGACTAAACCTCTTCCAAGGGCTAAACATGATCAACACGAGAACTGCATGGGTGTTCGATTCATTACAATGTAAATCACATAGTGATGTGAACTAGATTATTGACTCTAGTGCAGGTGGGAGACTATTGGAAATATGCCCTAGAGGCAATAAATAAAGTGTTTATTATTATATTTCCTTGTTCATGATAATTGTTTATTATCCGTGCTATAATTGTATTAATTGGAAACACATTGCATGTGTGGATAAATAGACAACACTTTGTCCCTAGTATGCCTCTAGTGAACTAGCTCGTTGATCAAAGATGGTCAAGGTTTCCTAGCCATTGACATGTGATGTCATTTGATAACGAGATCACATCATTAGGAGAATGATGGGATGGACAAGATCCAAACTATAAACGTAGCATATGATCGTGTCAGTTTGTTGCTACAGTTTTCTATATGTCAAGTATATGTTCCTATGACCATGAGACATGCAACTCACGGACATTGGAGGAGTGCCTTGTGTGTATCAAACGTCGCCATGTAACTGTGTGACTATAAAGGTGCTCTACAGGTATCTCCGAGGGTGTCTACTGGGTTGGCATGGATCAACACTGGGATTTGTTACTCCGTATGACGGAGAGGTATCTCAAGGCCCACTCGGTAATACAACATCATAATAAGCCTTGCAAGCAATGTGACTAAGTGTTAGTCACGAGATCTTGTATTACAAAAACGAGTAAAGAGACTTTCCGGCAATGAGATTGAACTAGGTATGGAGATATCGACGATCGAATCTTGGGCAAGTAACATACTGAAGAACAAAGAGAACATCATACGGGATTAACTGAATCCTTGAGATAGAGGTTTGACCAATAAAGATCTTTGTAGGATATGTAGGAATCAATATGGGCATCCAGGTCCTGCTATTGGTTATTGACCGTAGAGGTGTCTCGGTCATGTCTACATAGTTCTCGAACCCACAGGGTGTGCACACTTAAGGTTTGGTGACGTTTTGGTAGTATAGAGTTATGCATGATGGTGACTGAAGGTTGTTTGGAGTCCTGGATGAGATCCTGGACGTCACGAGGAGCTTCAGAATGGTCCGGAGGTAAAGATTGATATATAGGAAGTCTTGTTTTTTTCACCAGAAAAGTTCTGGGCTCATCGGTAGTGTACCGGGAGTGCTGAGAGGGTACAAGGGGACCATCGGGAGGGGTATTTCGACTGAAGAGGCTACATGGGCTGTGGGGAAGGAATACCAACCCTTAGTGGGCTGGCCGAAGGCCCACAGGAAGCCCATGCGGCTAGGGAAGTAACCCAAGGTGGAAGGAAAGGCAAAAGTGGAGATACGGAAGGAGTCCTAATCCTACTAGGAGTGGAGGAGGAGGACTCCTCCCTCCACTTTGACCATAGTGGATTTGGCTCCCTTGGGAGCCAAGTCTCCTCCCTCCCCTCCTCCTACTTATACTAGAGGTTTTGAGGGTTTTTCCACAGAATTTTAGCCACGTGCTCCCCTCTCCTCTAGTCCGTAGTTTCTCCTCTTGATCGGTTTCAACAGTGCTTAGGCGAAGCCCTGCTGGAATTACTCCACCACCATCGCCGCAACGCTGTCGCACTACCGGAGAACTTGTCTACCTCTCCGCTCCCTCTTGCTAGATCAAGAAGGCGGAGATCGTCATCAAGCCGTACGTGTGCTGAACGCGGAGGTGCCGTCCGTTCGACGCTAGATTGGGACGGATCGTGATTGGATCATGGGACGCTCGGTGATTTGGATCGTGAAGATGTTTTATTACATCAACCGTGTTTCTTAATGCTCCTCGCTTAGAGATCTACAAGGGTATGTAAATCCACTCTCCCCTCTCGTAGATGCTCATCTCCTAGATTGATCTTGGTGAAGCGTAGGATTTTTTTTGTTTCCATGCAATGTTCCCGAACACTATCGCCGAAGATCACCGCACCCTGATGGGTGCTATTTTACAAGGCACTCAGTCCGTTGATAGTGGACTGAAGGAGGCCTTTAGTGGTCTGTTGGTAGGCTTCAAGGTAAGCCTTGTAATATTCTTTTCACAAGAATGAATTTATTTGTGAGGTTATGTATTCCTTATAGGTATAGTAGCCCCCGAGTCGCGGGTGAGTTTGGAAAACTTGCCCGAGGGTCAAAGAACCTAGAATCATGAATAAAAGCAAAAGCAGTTCATGGTCCCCGAAACTATAATAGTTTAGGATATTGTTTTAGCAAAGGGTACAAAACCCAATAGCTCTGATATTTGTTTATACATAAGTTGTTTTGTAGGCCTCTTCTTCAGCTGGTGCCACCAACGCCCCGGAACTGGCCGAGCTAAACTAGAAGCTCAAGAGCTCTGATGAAGAGCTTGGTCGTCTGAACAAACGGTTCGACGAGATGCAAGGTAAATTTGAATCATACTACTAAGGCCCTTGTTTTCCTCATTAGTTAGGATTTTCCGCCTTTTTGTTCATGAGATCTTGCTTCCTATTATACCCATAGCCGTAAATGCAGAGGTTGAAAAAATTCAAGGCCGAGCTGAAGAAGGCCAAGCAGGAGGCCACGGTTCAGAACATGGTGGCTGATTAGGCGGCCGTCAAACTAAGCTCGTTGAAGGTTGAGCACAGCAAGCATGAAGCTCGAGTGGCTGAGGTGCAGCAGGAGCTCCAGGATGCGAGCACTAAGAACGAGGCCCTGGAGCAAAAGACCAAGGACCAAGTGGCCGAGCTCTCCATGCTTTCCTTCGAGCTCAAATCGGAGTGTGTAGACATGTGGTTCTTCTAGGAAGAACTTCGCCTAGTCAGGATGATCACGGATGGTAAGCCGTACTTACTACAACGTGCCTTTGGTGTAAACAGGTTCACCTTTCTTACACGACTAGCGTTCCTCAGGTTCCTTTACGGACCTCCCGAGGAGTGCGGCGGACGCGGCCAAGCACTTTGCAACCCGAGATGGGGATGTTGAACAGAGACTTTTCTGGGCGCAATTTCAAACCCCTAAGCCTCGTCCCCTTCTCAGCTATTAAATGAAGCAGCTAATGGAGTTGCACAGGATGGTAGAGCCGGCCTTGAAGGACCTTTGCATCCTGTTGTGGCCTGTAGAGCCAATGCCGTGCAGCTATTTTGGCTTGGTGCAGAAGCTTTGTGATGCCACACTCCGGATTGAAGTCCTGAAGCGCTCCGTGTGCATCAAGGGAGCTCGGATGGCCTTTGCAAGGACCATGATGCAGTGGCCAAGGGTGAACCTATTCGAGATGGCTACCGTGCCCCCGCCTCCTGGGAAGGAGCATAGGCGCCCCGAGCTTTACTTCTGCGTAACATTAGAGTCTGCTCGGTCGATAGAGATGTAGGATCGAAAGTAAGTCTAGAGGGGGGGGGGGGTGATTAGACTACTTGACCAAATAAAAGTTTTGCCTTTTCCCAAATTTTAGTGTTTGTAGTTTTAGCATTCATGGCAAGTCAATTTCACCCTACACATGCAAGTCTAACAATATAGAAGTGGAAAATAACAGCAAGCATGAGTAAAAGGGATAGGGTAGGAAGATCAAACACAATTGTAGACACGATGATTTTTCCCATGGTTAAGATAGCTGGCGCTATCGTACATCCACATTTATGGAGTCTTCAACCCATGGAGGGTAACGATCGCGAGAGTTCACGAAGGGCTCCACCCATAAGGGTCCACGAAGTAGCAACCTTGACTATTCCTTGTGGCTTCCGTCCACGAAGGACTAGCCTCACTATGGGTAGATCTTCACAAAGTAGGCGATCCCCTTCACCTTACAAACTTCTTGGTTCACTCCACAACATGAAGTAGGAGGCTCCCAAGCGACACCTAACCAATCTAGGAGGCACCACCCTCCAAAAAGTAATAGGCTCGATAATGACGATGAACTTCTTGCTCTTGTGCTTCAAGATGATAGACTCCTCAACACACAATCACTCTCTCATAGATTTAGCTTGGTAGAAGATATGGGATTGGTGGAAAGCAACTTGGGGAGGCTAGAAATCAAGATCCATATGGTTGGATTGGAAGATCTGGATCTCAAAACAAGGGTAGGTGGTTCTCTCTCAGAAAATCTGATTGGATAGGTATGGAATAGTTCTAAGTGCTTCTCATTCGAGTAGGTGATGGTGGAGGGGTATATATAGGAATCCCCAAAAATCCAACCATTACACACAAAATGACCAACTCAGTGACACCGATATGTTAATCTCGGTGGTACCGAAGTGATCAAAAGGTGGCAACTTTTGAATCTCGGTGAGACCAATATAGGAAACTCGGTTGCACCGATAAGGTGACCAACGGTCAAATTTCCAATCTCGGTGACGCCGACCCAACATTCTTGGTGGTACCGAAAATGTGAATTTGCATAACAGAAAGTTGGCAACCTAAACTCGGTGGCACCGGAATGGAATTGGTTGCACTGAAGTGCCTAGGGTTTGGCTGAGTGTGTCTAGGTTCTGGAATCGGTGGCACTGGGATAGGAATGTTGGTTGCACCAATTTTGAATGTTTGTCTATAGACAGACTTCTACGGGAGAGCTTGTGGATGTTTTTGGTGACTATCACTTGTGCACGTATGAGCATTTTGTTGACCAACAAAACCTTACCCCCTTTTAATAGTATTGGCTTTCCTATGGACTCAAGGTGATTTCTCACAAATGTAAAATTTAGAGTCCTCTTGCTTGAAGCTTGGCCAACCTATTTCCTTGCATCTTGGGGTAATTCCACAATCCTTTTGCCATCCCTATGATTGAAAGTTTCTTGAAATATACTTGGTGGAAACATTAGTTCAATGACTTATATGTTGTTATTAATTACCAAAACCACCAAGGGAGCAAATGTGCTTCCAATCTCCCCCTTTTTGGTAATTGATGAAAACATATAGATCAAAGATTCAACAAAGATATAATCAATGAATATAATCATCGCTTTGAGAAGTATGTGATAAGCAATAGCTCCCCCTAAATTTGTGCATTATTTTAAATTGGCGTTTGAATGCAAATGCACAATCGACTAGGTACATGGGTCACTTCTTACATGTCACATAGAACTTGGTGGTGTGTGAAAATAATTAGAATGAACATCAGAGCACAACACAATCAAGCAAAGATGAATGATCATCACATAAGCATTAAGATGATAGGAAATAGTAGCATCACACATTAAAGCGTATGATCAAACATCATCAAACGTGTATCACAAGCAACCAAAAGATGTCAAAGCAACCAAGAGACAATTGTTTTTTAAAAAGCAAAAAACACCAAACACTGTCTCACTCGAAGCCTAAAGATCTATATACACTTCTCTCGCTTTGGCAACAAGTTACCAAAAAGTTCAAAGGCATATATCTAAGCATTCTTGGGCTGATCTCCTCTGGTTGTTTATGAAGGAGTCAAGAGAACAACGTCGGCGAAGATCTCTATAGATGTCATGGATGGAGCTGGAGTAGCAGCCGGAGGAACTGGAGTTGACAAAGCAGGAGTTGAGGTGACAGCAACAGGAGCTGATGAAGAGGGCCTCAAGTCTGGAGCAGACACTGTGGCTGATCTAGCCTGAGTAGTGAACTGTGTGCTCGGCCTGAGAGGTGATCCATCCTCCTCCTCATCATCATCATCTGAAGAAGTGGAAGAAACCCGAGGGATGTGCATTGAGTCAACTTCCTTCTGAAGCTCTATGACTGTCTTAGTCACCTTGTCCACCTTATCATTAAGAGTCTTGATCCTTGTTTCAAAGACACTCACAAGACTATTCTGGTTGTCTAGAATCCCCTTAATGTCCTTCTGCATGCCCTGAACTAATGAGATCAAAAGATCCATTTGCTCATTTCTGGATCTAGGGACTTGAGCACTAGTGGCTCGAGCTGCCTCTGCCTCTGCCTGGGCTGCAGTAGATGTGGGATGATCTGGGTCTTGAAAACGGCAGCTTAGGGTTCTGAGGCGCGACGGTTTGAGGATGAATTTCAAAGTGTCGGGGTCCACAATATATATACCCACCACTATCGGTGACGCCTATTCTATATTGTCGGTGTCACCGAGTTCCTCAACCGTCAGTTGACAGGGAAACTCGGTGTAACCGAGAATATGGAATCGGTAGTACCGAGATAGAAAACCAGATCAACCCTAGGCAGTCGGTGAGACCAAGATTTTGGAGTTGGTTCCACCGAGATGCACTTGGGAGGTTTTAATGGTCAGACCTTGTCGATACGGAACTCCGAGTGCTCCACACACAAAGGGATCGAAAAGCACTTGTTCAAATTTTGTGATGCAACATGAATAGAGTATGAGGTGAGAAATTATAGATAGCTAAAGAGTGGTCCTAAGCATTCTTGTCCATCCAATTGGCAAAAGATAAATCAAAGACCAAATAGCAACAATTGAATGTCCTCGAATGAGAAAATAAATGCAGACCAACATGCTCACACAATAAGATGTCAAATGAAATCATGACAAACATGCACAAACACTCTATCATCTAACAAGCCCTTGGGCGATGACGAAGTCATCTATATATGAGTATTTGACTTAGGATCCAAGTAAGAATACTTGATCATAGGTCATACTCATCGTTTAAGCACACGTGGGGTTACCACTTTTACATAAAGCATTTAATGTTGTCACATACTAAGAGATGCTTTGACTCAAGTCTTAGAGTAAAGCTCCCCCTTGATGTGATACCCCCCCATAAGAGGGATAAACAAACTTGGGTTTTGTGGATGAAGACTTCATGTTGGTGAGGTAGTGGTGGATGCTCAAAGTTGATGATGATCACCAAGAGTTGGAAGCATCCTTGTTGTTTCCTTAATCTTATCACCTACATGGGTTAGTCCCAACACACAAGAGACAAATACAAGGATATCTATGGACATGGAGTGCAAAACATGTGCGATGATGTCCATTGATTTGTTGATTACCTTGTCCCTTGCTTACCTTTGAGGGAATGTGTGACTCCTTGAACTATTGCATAGGGTTGATGTTGATTGCAAATAGATCTTGCCAATAATGAATTTGAGTGAATTTGATTGGCGGAGTCACCCTCAAGAACTTTCTAGTTCTTCTTCTTGGGGACCCACATCAATTTGATGGGTATCCTTGGTGTTGTAGTAGCCTTTGTAGACGTTGAGCTTGAAATAGCCTTGGGAACCTACTCCACCATAGCTAGGGATTCATCTTCATATGAGTCAGTGTCTTCTTGAAGCTTGTTCTTGCCCTTGAGCTTGTGGTCTTGTGGTGGAAGGTCATCTTGAATGTTTGTCCCCTTGGGAAGAGTATTTTCATACTTCTCCTTTTGAGGAAGAAACTTGGGCTCGGGATATTGACCTTCTTCCCATTCAAATCCACTAGCGTTGAAGTAGCCAACACCACGATTCTTCTAGTATCCTCCGTGCTTGCGTACAATTTCCTCAAATTGCTTACACCTAGCAAGACTCTTGTAGATACCTTTCTCTATAATTCCTTTCAATAAAGCGTTTTCTTTCTCAAGTGTAACTTGGCTAAGAGAATCATCATTAGTGGAATCAATAGAACTACTAGTAGCAACATCATTGGGTTTAGCATTTTTACTGTTGCTACTAGATGAAGAACCTTTCTTGCCTTTGTTACTAGTTTGCTTAGATTTAACTTGTGGCATGAATGTAGACAAGAGTAGTCGTTTGGCAAGATAAGAGGAAGTCTTTTTTCGAAGATCGTCATTGATAGCTTTAAGGAACTCATGTTCTTGCTCTAAATTGAGCTTCTCGAAGCGTAGCTTCTCATATGTCCTTACAAGCTCTCTATGATCTTCAAGAGTTGACTCATGAGCTAACTTAAGACTTTTTAGTTCTTGAGTTAGTCATTATATTTCCAACTTATCATCATCACACGACTTATCTACACTAGAGTGAGTACTAGCAAGTTCATTTTGACTATCATTACTAGATTTGTCGCATAGCAAGTCATCATTACAAAGCAAATCATCTTCATCACTATTGAAATCAAGATATTCGGGGTGTGATACCTTGGGGCCTTTAGCCATGAAGTAACTTGCACTCCCTTCATTTGGTGAATCAAATAGATCATAGGAGTTGGTAGTCACTAGTGCAATTCCGACAACACCTTCATCTTGACTATAGTTGGAGTTGGAGTGATAGCTTCTGTTGGAATGGTTGTCGGAGTCGGAGCCGGAAACCCATTCACCAACATGAGCTTGATGTTTACTTCTTGAGTAGCTCTTGGTGTACTTGTCCTTCTTCTCCGAATATCTACTTCTCCTTGAGGGTCTTCATTCATAACGATCATCTCTACTCCTTCTCTCTCTTCGAGGTGATTCATTCCTTGAGCTTTGTCTTCTTGGTGACTCTTCTCTTCGTTTGTAGGGAGCCATGCACTCATTGGAGTAGTGTCCGGGATTCCCACAATTGTAGCAGTTTCGGTCACGACTTGACGAACGCTTCTCTTCATGTCTTGAGTTGGAGCTATGATCTTTGCTTCTATTCTTGTAGAACTTGTTGAATTTCTTGACCATGAGGCTTATCTCTTCATTTATGACAATCTTGTCACTTGAGGTAGCGGGAGCATCGCTTGTGTCTTTGTAAGCACCGCTAGACTTGTGGTGAAGCTCTTCCTTGTCTTTGAGTGTCATCTCATGAGCAACAATTCTACCAATCACTTCCGTTGGTTTGAGATCTTTGTAGTTGGGCATCATTTGGATCAATGTGCAAACGGTGTCATCTCGATCATCCAAAGCTCTAAGTATCTTCTTGATGATGAATTTCTCTGTCATTTCTTCGCTTCCTAGCCAGCAATCTCATTGGTGATGAGATCTAGCCTAGAGTACATCTCAGCGACTCCTGCACCATCCTTCATATTGAACTTGTCAAGTTGACTTTGAAGAACATCCAACTTGGATTCTCTCACAGATTCTATACCTTCATGCATATCAATCAAAGTATCCCAAATCGCTTATGCATTCTCAAGATGGCTGATCTTGTTGAATTCTTTGGGGCATAGGCAGTTGAAGAGAATGTCACATGCTTGAGCATTGAGTTGCAACATCTTCAACTCATCCGCGGTCGCTTCATGATCGGGTTCCTTTCCTTCCGCAAAGAATTCACGTTGCAAGCCAACACGAACAACAGCCTAAACGGCAGGATTATGACAAAGCAAATGCATTTTATTTGGTGCTTCCAACTAGCAAAATTAGTACCATCAAATTACAAACCTCTATAGTGATAATTACCCTCACTAGACGCCATACTCTCCTAGGTTGTGAGACCAATGCAATGGAGACCAAACCTCTGATACCACTTGTAGGATCGAAAGTAAGTCTAGAGGGGGGGGGGGTGATTAGACTACTTGACAAAATAAAAGTTTTGCCTTTTCCCAATTTTAGTGTTTGCAGATTTAGCATTCAGGGCAAGTCAATTTCACCCTACACATACAAGTCTAAGAGTATAGGAGCGGAAAATAACAACAGACATGAGTAAAAGGGATAGGGTAGGAAGATCAAACACAATTGTAGACACGATGATTTTCCCATGGTTAAGATAGCTGGCGCTATCGTACATCCACATTTATGGAGTCTTCAACCCATGGAGGGCAACGGTTGCGAGAGTCCACGAAGGGCTCCACCCATAAGGGTCCATGAAGTAGCAACCTTGACTATTCCATATGGCTTCTGTCCACGAAGGACTAGCCTCACTATGGGTAGATCTTCATGAAGTAGGCGATCTCCTTGCCCTTACAAACTTCTTGGTTCACTCCACAACACAAAGTAGGAGGCTCCCAAGCGACACCTAACCAATCTAGGAGGCACCACCCTCCAAAAGGTAATAGGCTCGGTAATGACAATGAGCTCCTTGCTCTTGTGCTTCAAGATGATAGACTCCTCAACAAACAAGCACTCTCTAACAGATTTGGCTTGGTAGAAGAGATGGGATGTGTGGAAAGCAACTTGGGGAGTCTAGAAATCAAGATCCATATGGTTGGAGTGGAAGATGTTGATCTCAACACAATGGTAGGTGGTTCTCTAACAGAAACTCTGATAGGATAGGTATGGAATAGTTCCGAGTGCTTCTCATTCGAGTAGGTGGTGGTGGAGGGGTATATATGGGCATTCCCAAAAATCCAACCATTACACACAAAATGACCAACTCGGTGACACCGATGTGTTAATCTCGGTGGTACCGAAGTGATCAAAAGGTGGCAACTTTTGAATCTCGGTGAGACCGATATAGGAAACTCGGTTGCACCGATAAGGTGACCAATGGTCAGATTTCCAATCTCAGTGACGCCAACCCAACATTCCCGATGGTACTAAAAATGTGAATTTGCGTAATAGAAAGTTGGCAACCTAAACTCGGTGGCACCGGTATGGAATCGGTTGCACCGAAGTGGATAGGGTTTGGTTGAGTCTGTCTAGGTTCCGAAATCAGTTGCACCGGGATAGGAATGTTGGTTGCACAGATTTTGAATGTTTGTCTATAGATAGACTTTGGTGGGAGAGCTTGTGGTTGTTTTTGGTGACTATCACTTGTGCACGTATGAGCAATTTGTTCACCAACAAAACCTTACCCGCTTTTAATAGTATTGGCTTTCCTATGGACTCAAGGTGATTTCTCACAAATGTAAAATGTAGAGTCCTCTTGCTTGAAACTTGACCGACCTATTTCCTTACATCTTGGGTAATTCCACAATCCTTTTGCCATCCCTATCATTGAACTTTTCCTGAAATATACTTGGTGGAAACATTAGTTCAATGACTTATATGTTGTTATTAATTACCAAAACCACCAAGGGAGCAAATGTGCTTTCAAGAGACCCAACGCCCCAACGATGTAATATATAAGTGAGGGCATTATCATGTGCCCTAAGACAATTTCGCTTTATAATGCTTGTCTCGAATGTATTGTACTTTGTACTATTTTGACTCCTGTGTGGCCGTTTCACTTGAAAGTTTCCAGTCATCAGCTTCAGCCCTCATGTAGACACTGCAAGGGGTGTTTCAACCTCCGCACTATGACCCTTAGCCGATATATCGGTTCCCGAAGACGGTAGGTGTGAGGGAAACGAGGCAATCAGACTATGTGCCTTTAGTGCTTTCACTTAGCCTTTGGAGCTTGAATGCGGGGGTTGGTGACGAGCCCCCAATACTTTGTGGGAGTTGGATGAACCAATGTTTGAGACGATTACCACAAGGTTTGTGAAGGCACAAACCCCTCGTATGACACAGAATAACCTTCATTGATTCTTAGTTTGACACTTGGGCTTGGATCGCAGACCGGTTCTCGCTTCTTATGACAATCAGTTTTCGGCTTTCTCCACTGAGGTATTGGGCCAGGCGAGCTAGATATACAATCATAGCGGTTCTCCCTTTACCCTTTTAGCTGAACTAGCAGAACATAAGAGGGCAAGCACATGAGCAGGCCAACCCAACTATTGACCCAAGACATAATTTGGAACCGATTCATATAACGTAATATCTGAGACATCGAACACGTAAAAAATAGTGATAGGGTGACGCTCGGGGCGGGATTTATATCCAAGCCTCTGGTCTATTAGCCAGTTGCACCTATCATGTACCGAACATTTTTGCCTTTCGGTGCCAGTGAGTGGGAAAGAAATTATGTAACATAAAATACTATAAAAGGCCACAATGATGATCTTTATTTATTCTAAATTCTTATAATTCATAATGCCGAGGCAACTGTTACCCATGATTCTTGTTTTGAAAAACAAACTTTACAGAGTAGCAATTTACTCAGGGCCTTCGATGGGTGGCTTGATGTCCTTCCTGTACCTTGTTGTGCTCTGACTCCTTCGTTCTCGGGATGGGAGGGGTAGAATCCTTTAAAGGTGATTGCTGTCGGTGAAGGGACCTTGGAGAGGGGGTCTTGAGAAGCCGCTGTATAGTGGGTAAGCTTGAAGCTTGGGAGATCCTTGATGGTACCTGGTTTTTGTTCGAAGAAGTGTTTGGACTGTATTTTGGTCGAGCCGGACAACTAGTCCTTTATAGTGGGTCCCCATCGCTGACCATGGTATTTTGAGAGAGAAATTGTGTCTTCGTGGGAGATACCTTATGGGTAGCCGTGCCATGCCATGGGGAGCGTATCCCTATTTGCGTTGAGAGGGAGATGGCTCCGAGAGATCCGGTTGAGCTCGGGCTCGCTTGCCCGCCTGTCGCACCTTCATGGATGATTGGGACCTTGGCACTTCACTGTCGTATTGGCATTCGGCTGCCAAGGCTGTAGTGTGTTCTACGGTTCGGAGGGAGCGCTTTGTATTGGCGTTGACGGTGATGACCCCCTTGTGTTCGGGCATCTTGAGCTTCAGATAGGTGTAATGAGGAACAACGTTGAAGCGGGTCAATGTTGTGCGGTTGAGCAGTGTATGATAGCCACTACAAAAAGGGACAATGTCGAAGATTAAGTCTTCACTTCGGAAGTTGTCGGGCGAGCCGAACACAACCTCCAACGTTACCATGCTGGAGCAGCGGGCTTCGACACCTAGGATCACTCCTTTAAGGGTAGTGTTGCTGAGTTTGATCCTTGATGGATCTATGCCCATCCTTTTCACCGTGTCTGAGTAAATCAGGTTAAGGCTACTTCGTCCGCCCATGATGACTCTAGTGAGGTGGTACCCATTGATGATGGGTTCTAAGACAAGGGCTACCGAATCTCCATGACGGATACTGGTCAAATGATCCCTTCGGTCGAAGGTGATCGGGCAAACCGACCATGGGTTGAACTTTGGGGCTATGGGCTCTATGACGTAGACCTCCCGAAGGGCTCGTTTCCTCTCCTTCTTTGATATGTGTGTGATGTATATCATGTTCACAGTTTTTACCTCTGGAGGGAACTACTTCTGTCCTCCATTGTTCGGACCGCGGCGCTCTTTGTCATATTCGCTGCGTGGGCCTTTGCCTTGTTCCTCGGCTGCGAGTTTGCCGGCCTACCGAAACACCCAACAGTTACGGTTGGTGTGGGTGGCGGGCTTGTCTTGGGTGCCATGGATCTGGTAGGGCCTTTCCATGATTTTGTCCAACGCAATAGGTCCGTCCCCGTTCCCTTTAGAGGGTTTATTCCGTTGCCCAGGTTTTGAGCTACGGAAGCCAACATTTACGACCGTGTCATCGGCGTCACCGTTGTTGTGGCGGCATTTATTCTTCTTGCACCATGGCTTGCCATTTCCATCCCGAGCTTCTGAGGTGATGGGGTCTTCGAGATTATGGCTACGATGAGCTAGCCAATTGTCCTCGCCCGCACAAAAGCAGGCATGAGTGAAGTGAGGGCGGACATTGCTCTCGACCTGTCTTGGCTGAGCTGTCGAGCCAGCCATTCATCTCGAATATTGTGCCTGAAAGGGGCTATTTCCTCGGCGTCCGGACAATCAACAATCTGGTTCTTTTTAGTTAGGAAACGATTCCAAAATATCCTGGTCGATTCACCCGCCTTTTGGAAAACGTTTCTCAAGTCGGAGGAGTCCGGGGGCCGGACATAAGTGCCCTATAAATTAGACCGAAAAGCATCCTCGAGCTCTTCCCTACTTCCAATGGAGTTTTCGGGGAGACTATTTAACCAGTGTCGAGCTTGCCCTTTAAGCTTTAGCGGTAAGTATTTGATAGAGTGGAGGTCATCTCCCCTGGCCATATGAATGTGGAGAAGGAAATCATCGATACACATGGAGGGGTTTGTCGTCCCATCATACTGTTCTATATTTACGGGTTTAAACCCTTCGAGAAACTGGTGCTGCATAACCTCATTTGTGAAACACAGCGGGTGGGTGGCGCCTCTGACCCGAGCTATGTTGTGCTAGAAATCCGCTGCTGTTGGTGCCCGGTATGGTTCCCGATCTCTATTGCTATGGTTAAACCAAGGTTGGTCTCCATACTGTCCAGCGGGGGAGTACCCTCTAGATCCATAAATGGATCTAGTGTGACCTACCCTATAGTCCAGGTCCTGTCGTAAGTCATGCCAATCATTATACCGCACTAGGTCCTTTCCTCTTCTGTGGGGTAACACAGGTATGTATTCAGCCTCCATAGCCGTTCTATCCCGTCCTCGAGGGGGATGGTTCAATTGGTCATACTGAGTGCATCTGGGAGACTTGGCCTCGAAGGCCTCATCATCAAATTGCGACAGCAGATACCGGCACGGGTAGCTTTTGTTTTGCTCCGGCCGCTTGGTGTTGTACCCTTCTTCAGCTACCATGACGTCTGTCCATCTATCATTGAGGGTATCTTGTTCGGATCAGAGTTTCCGCTGCTTTGCCTTTAGGCTTCGAGCTATGGCTATAAGCTGTCGCCTAAACTGTTCTTGATCCCGAGGGTCTTCGGGGAAGGTGAAGTCTTCGTCTTCGAGGCTATCATCCTCGTCGATTGGGGGGAGGTAGTTGTCATCCTCGGAATCGTTGAGGTCCTTGGAGTCATTGGGTCTCTTGGGGTCCTCCTATGGTGTAGGATCGAAAGTAGGTCTAGAGGGGGGGGGGTGATTAGACTACTTGACCAAATAAAAATCTACCTTTTCCCAATTTTAATTCTTGGCAGATTTTACTATTCATAGTATGTCAAGTACACCCTACACATGCATACTATACCATGACAGCCTACGTGCATGGAGGACTAGCCTTACTCGGGGTAGATCTTCACGAAGTAGGCGATCTCCTTGCCCTTACAAACTTCTTGGTTCACTCCACAACACGAAGTAGGAGGATCGCAAGTGACACCTAACCAATCTAGGAGGCACCACCCTCCAAAAGGTAATAGGCTCGGTAATGTCGATGAAATCCTTGCTCTTGTGCTTCAAGATGATAGACTCCTCAACACACAATCACTCTCTCACAGATATGGCCTGGTAGAAGAGATGGGATTGGTGTAAAGCAACTTGGGGAGGCTAGAAATCAATATCCATATGGTTGGAGTGGAAGATCTTGACCTCAACACAAGGGTAGGTGTTTCTCTCTCAAAAAACTGATAGGATAGGTATGGAATGGTTCTGAGTGCTTCTCTGCCGAGTAGGTGGTGGTGGAGGGGGTATATATAGGCATCCCCAAAAATCCAACTGTTACACACAATAAGTCAGACTCGGTGACACCGATGTGTTAATATCGGTGGTACCGAAGTGACCAAAAGGTGACAACTTTTGAATCTCGGTGAGACTGATATGGGAATCTCGGTTGCACCGATAAGGTGACCAACGGTCAGAATGCCCAATCTCGGTGACACTGATTCGACGATCTCGAAGGGACCAAAACTGTGAACATGCGTAACAGAAAGTTGGCAGCCCAACTTGGTGGCACTGAATGCAGTATCGCCTGTACCGAAAAGCTAGGGTTTGGCTGAGTTTGTCTAGGATTTGGAATAGGTGGTACCGAATGTAGAAAGTTGGTTGCACCGATTTTGAGTGTTTGGCTTTGGACAAACTTTGGTGGGAGAGTTTGTGGGTGTCTTTGGTGCCTATCACTTGTGCACGTATGAGCATTTTGTTCACCAACAAAACCTTACCACCTTTTAATAGTATTGGCTTTCCTATGGACTCAAAGTGATTTCTCACAAATATAAAATGTAGAGGCCTTTTTCTTGAAGTTTTGCCAACCTATTTCCTTGCATCCTGGGGTATTCCACAATCTCTTTGCCAACCCATCATTGAACTTTTCCTGAAACATACTTGATGGAAACATTAGTTCAATGACTTATATGTTGTTATGAATTACCAAAACCACCAAGGGAGAAACTGTGCTTTCAATCTCCCCCTTTTTGGTAAATGATGACAACATATATATCAAAGCTTCGACATATGATATAATCAATGAATATAATCGTCTTTGAGAAGTATGTGATAAGCAAGAGCTCCCCCTAAATTTGTGCATTATTTTGAATTTGCATTTGAATGCAAATGCACAATCGATTAGGTACATGGGGCACTTCTTCCATGTCACATACATATTTGTAGTGTGCAAGAATAATTAGAGTTAACAACATAGCACAACACAATCAAGGAATGTGAGTGATCATCACATAATCATCAGATGATAGGAAATAGTAGCAACACACATAACATCGTATGATCACACACAAACACAAAAGTATTGCTAATCAAACCAAAAGAATCAAATGTTTTGTAAAACCAGGAAATAACGACATACACTCTCTCACTCAAAGCCTAAGATCTATAAAGACTTCTCCCCCTTTGGCAACAAGTTACCAAAAAGTTCAAAGGCATATATCTAATCGTTCTGCGGCTGATCTTCTCTGGTTGTCGATGTCGGAGTCGAGAGAACTGCATCGGCGAAGACTTCTACTAAAGTCCTGGATGGAGCTGGAGTAGATACTGGAGGCACTGGAGCTGATGGAGCTGAAGATACTAAGGCTAGAGCAGAATATGAAGGCCTCGTCTCTGGAGCTGGTACTGTAGGAGTCCCGACCTTAGTCATAAATTGGGTAGTCGTACAGATAGGTGCACTATCTTCCTCCTCATCACCAGAAGAATCCAATTCTGAGGAGTGGTGACGGATTGGGGCTTCATCAACCTCCTTCTTGAGCTTATTGACTGTCTTAGTCAGCCCATCAACCTTGTCATTGAGGGTCTTCACTCTATCCTCAAAGATCCTCACAAGACTGTTTTGATTGTCCAGTATACCTTTGATATCCTTCTTCATCTCCATGATAGTGGTGATCAAAAGATGCATCTACTCATTCATGGACCTGGGAACTTGAGCACTAGTGGCTCGAGATGCCTCTGCTTCTGCCTGTTCCTGTGCTTGAGCTACAGCTGATGTGGGATGATCTGGGTCCATCACCACAATGTTATTCTCAAACTCCGGCTAAAGTGTCAAATGGGGTCTATCCAGAGCAGAGATGTGCTTCTCAAGCTGAGAGTTGATAAGCATTTGAATATAGGGTACATAGCAGCATGAACGCTTCTGATTAGCTGCAACCCTATTCACTGTCTCCACAATCAAACCCATCACTCGGAATCTCTGGTTCCGGTCAATATGAATGAGAAAATTGATGGAATAGCCTCGGATCATTTTCTCGTCACCTGACTTGGGCATCAAAGTATACCTTAGTAGAGTGTTGATGGTGTGTAGACCTGCCTGGAGGTGGTAGATGGATCCTAGCTTGTGGGACCGAAGCTATGCAACATGAATGGGATTATACATGTCCTTCATGGCATTGTGGCTTGCCTTGGACTCTGAGTAGACATCCGAATCTCTATCTTGAACCTCTGGGATTC
This sequence comes from Hordeum marinum, assembly GCA_022496015.1. NCBI lineage: Eukaryota > Viridiplantae > Streptophyta > Magnoliopsida > Poales > Poaceae > Hordeum > Hordeum marinum. The sequence goes on from CM039672.1 coordinate 222,368,345, forward strand.
CTAAGATGGTAGCCCACTCATCAACAGTTGATTCATATCTTGCTCCTTCAATCATCCAAACAATTCAGCCATCTCCATGAAAATGATCAGTGGAATAGAATTGCATTATCATCTCTAAACTCTCTGCCAACAAACTCATCAAGTCCAATGCAATGAAAATTGTATTGCACACATGGAAAGTAGTCATCATTCTCCTTGATGTACTTCCAGTCAACATATCTCATGTCACTGACTGCTGGGCTCTTGTCTAGCAAAATTGTCTCATAGAAGTCTTGCTACTATTTGGTGTAAAATCTGTAATCAACAACAGTCTTTCTCCTCTGGGCATATGGATCAATAGCTCTCCATGCCCTCAAGCATGAATCTTTCCTCTTCTTCATATCCCCATCAACTGGGTGGCTGGCATCATGAACTGGAAGGTGAGGTTTGAGCTTCATCAGAACAGACATAGCATCATCATCATCTTCTTTGAAAGTGGATTTCTTGTTCTTCTCAGAAGCTGGTATATCTCCAATTGTCCTCTTGGACTTCTGTGCAACAACTTTCTTTGAAGTTGCCTCGGTGCTCTTAGAGGGGCCTGGCTTGGGCATAGCATCAACTAACAATTTCTTGGCTTTCTTCTTAGGAGGGGCCTGAGCAGCATGTTCCTCCTCTTCTTAAACATGGAGGTAGGCCTGCCCTGCACACAGATGATCCTCTTCCTGGCTGTCTTCTTTGGCACAACCTTCCTGGGGACCTCAACAGACTCTGTTGCCCAAGCACCCTCACGTGCTTTGAAGGTTTTTGCAGGAGCATCAATTTTCCTGACCACCTTCCTGGATGAGGTGGCCTCATTGGCATCCTTCCTAGCAGCCTTCTCTTGCTTCTCGGCAAGAATCTCTTCCGGGACAAAATCTGAATCCTCTTCATCTGAGTTGAGCTTCTTCCTGGTCCTTGTTGCAGCCTTAGGCAACCCATGAGAACTGAGAGTTCCTGGATCTGAAGATGAACTGGACTCAAGACTAGTGCCTGAACTCATCTCAACATCCTACTCTGTCAAGTTCTGACTGTCTGACCCTGACATGTTGACCCTGTGAAGAGAGTATAGAAGAGTGGAATAGGATAAGTCATCACAAAATGTTCAGCTGGTTCTCAAAAGTTCGAACAGAAAAATTATAGATGTAGTTCACTGCAAATATGGATTTCGGTGTCACCGAGTCAAACATTTTGGTGCTGCCGAAACTAACAAAACCCTTAACCAAAACTTGGCAACAGTTTCGGTCAGACCGAAAACTGTCACTCAGTCTCACCGAGTTTTGTCCTCAGTAGCACAAAAGTCAATCGGTGGAACCAATTTTTCTGACTCGGTATCACTGAGATGCAACTTCACGGGCAACTAAACCTAGAAAATTTTGATTCAGTAGACTACGGAGTTTATCTTGTGGATTGAATGATCTCAAACTGTGGCTAGATAATGGAGAAATCCTAATGTGGAAGAACCGGAGGTTGGAGACAAGAGGGGGCCTAATCCGTACCCTAGCTCGGTGACGGATCCACTACGACAACGACGGGGACGAAGATTCTGTCGACGGCAGCGATTCCCAATGGCGGAGGAGCGCGGGAAGACATGAGTGATGACCAGGAGGTCCTTCTGCGGTAGCTTAGGGCTTGGGGCGCGATGATTTGAAGAGTGAAATTTCAAACCGTCAGGACCACCGAATATATACCCTTCACTGTTAGTGACGCTGATTCTAAATTTTCGGTGTCATCGAGTTTCTCAACTGTCAGCTGACAGATAAACTCAGTGTAACCGAGAATATGGAATCGGTAGTACCTAGGCAAGAAATCTAGATCAACCCTAGGCATTCGGTGAGACCGAGAATTGTGGGTTGGTTCCACCAAGATGCACTTGGGAGGTTTTAATGGTCAGTCCTTGTCGATACGGAACTCCGAGTGCTCCACACACAGAGTGATTGAGAAGTACTTGTTCAAATTTTGTGATGCAACATGAATAGAGTATGAGGTGACAAAGCATAGATAGCTAAAGAAGTGGTCGTAGGGAAGTAGAAAGTTGGTTGCACTGATTTTGAGTGTTTGGCTTTGGATAGACTTTGATGGGAGAGTTTGTGGGTGTTTGTGGTCACTATCACTTGTGCACGTATGAGCATTTTGTTCACCAACAAAACCTTACCCCCTTTTAATAGTATTGGCTTTCCTATGGACTCAAAGTGATTTCTCAAAAATATAAAATATAGAGTCCTTTTTCTTAAAGTTTTGCCAACCTATTCCCTTGCATCTTGGGGTATTCCACAATCTCTTTGCCAACCCATCATTGAAATTTTCCTAAAACATACTTGATGGAAACATTAGTTCAATGACTTATATGTTGTTATGAATTAACAAAACCACCAAGGGAGGAAATGTGCTTTCATGTGGTTGCTCAAGGGCTTCTAGGTCGTTGGGGTCTTCCGAGGTATCATTTTCCCTGGTGCCCATGATAACTCCCCTTCCCTTGTTTGCCTTGGACCGATTGCGCTGCCTCCGGCGTTTTGATGGCTCCTCAGATCTGTCGCCATTGTTCTTGGGGGTATTTTCATTCTTGTCAAAGGGGGTGGCCACCATATAGACATCATAAGAGGAGGTGGCCATCCACCTTGCCGTATTGACAGGGGTCGGGGTGCCGACCTCTTTGTCCATGTTCTCCGCCCCTTTGGAGTCGTAGTCCAGCATATCGGTTAAATCCTAAATAGTGACTACCAAGTGGGTGGTGGGTGGTTTGTGAAATTCCTCGTGACCTGACGTCAAACTGATCTGAACATAGGTCGGGTTTAGGTCATCCAGGATCTCCAATGACTGGATCCATTCCATCGTCTTGTTTAATATCAAGAGGTTGTCTAGGTCAATCTCCCGAAGGTTTTTGGAGCTGACCTCCGGGGCATCCGTGAGGAATGGGTGTTCGGCGAGGGCCGAACACTAGTGCTCGGGCATTGAGATCGGATCTCAGCACGAGGCCGGATCTCCAGGGCAGAGGGAACTGAGAGTGGGACCGATGAAGAGACCCAAAGTAAAGGCTTCGGGATTTCCAAGCTCATCGGATGAGACCAAGAGCCCAGTGGGGGACAAATCGCCCTAGGAGTCGACGGGGAATTCCAGATTCCTGAACCTGATTTCTTGACTGGGGGCAAATTTCCGATCTGGACCATATGGACGGTCGGATCAGCATGCAATGTGATGTTTCCGAACGTGAAAACCTGCCAAGGGACGAAGGTGTCCCTGTTGCAGACTTGATAACTGATGATTAGGTGAGCCATTGACCCTTCTAGCGATCTCACAGCGGAACTCTCAATGAAAGCACCAATGTCGGAGTCAAAACTAGTGGATCTCGGGTAGGTGGTGTCGAGCTATGGACCTTGGATTGATATGTAATAGGGGATGGATGGGACAATGTTTACCCAGGTTCAATCCCTCTTGAGGAGGTAAAACCCTGTGTCCTTCTTGATTATATTGATGTGGATGAGAATTACAGAGTTGATCTACCTCAAGATTGTATGAACTAAAACCCTAGATGAGTCGAGCTTCCTCTATGAATGAAACCCTCTGGTTTATATAGATACCAGGGGTACCTAGGGTTACACATTACTGGTCTCCAACCGGGGATAGATGCGCCGATATTGACTTCAAGACTTGGATGATACACCAATCTTCAGAGATTTCCTTCCTGAACATGGGGTCGCCACGTAGTCCGGCCTTCCATAGAGCGGCCCAACAAGTCGGCCCACGAGAGATGAGCCGACGGCCCGAGGATCCCTTAGTCCTGGACTACCTCAGTTGTAGACACGGTAAGTGTCAGAGTTTGATTCATAACCAAGTAGGAAACCTTCATGATATTTAGGAGAAAATTTAGAACGGCGATGCATATCAAGAATGTAGCACTTTGAGCCGAATACCCAAAAGTATCCAACTTGGGATTTGTTACTGGTGAGTAGATCGTATGTCATTTTACCGAGAAGCTTGTGTAGGTAGAGTCAGTTTGAAGCATGACAAGTTGTTTCCACGGATTCCGCCCAAAAGTGTGTTGGCGTCTTGTATTCGTTCAACATCATTCAAGCCATATTATGAGAGTCCATTTCTTCCTCTCAACAACTCCATTTTCTTGAGGTGTTTACGTAGCCGAGAACTCATGTGAGATACCTTCTTCATCACAAAAGGTATCCACATTAGTGTTCTTGAACTCCAATCCATTGTCGCTCTGAACTTTCTTGATCTTCACTTCAAATTGATTTCGTGCTTCGCGAGCGAAGTTCTTGAAGATCTTTTGTACCTGTGACTTGTCAACAAGAAATAATACCACATAAATTTGGAAAAATCATCAACTATAACTAGACCAAAGGAATTTGCACCAAGGCTGTTGTAAGCATTGGGATAAAAGAGATCCATGTGAAGCAACTCGAGTGATCTCCTATTAGTCATGATGTTCTTTATGACATGAATTCCACCCACTTGTTTTCCTTCTTGACAAGCACAACAAAATCAATCTTTGTCAAACATAACATTTGTAACACCAAGTATGTGATCACCTTCGATGAGCTTGTCTACATTACACATACAATGAGGTCCTAGCCTTCTATGCCATAGCAAACATTTAGAAGTTATTTTAATAAGACATGCACGAGGTTGGGCTCTCTTAGTGAAATCGACAATGTATAGATCACCTCTACGGATACCGGTAAAGACCATGTTATGACTGTCTTGACGAAATAGTTGGCAATATAATTTAGTAAATAGCACATGGAAACCGTAGTCGACTAGTTGATATGTCTCCAACGTATCTATAATTTTTGCTTGTTCCATGTTGTTATATTATCAATCTTGGATGTTTTACAATCATTTTATAGCAACTTTATATCATTTTGGGGACTAACCTATTGACATAGTGCCAAAGTGCCAGTTGTTGTTTTGCTTGTTTTTTTACTTCGTAGAAAATCAGTACCAAATGGAGCCCAAACGCTGCGGGGATTTTTGTGGATTTTTTCCAGAGCAGAAAAAAGGAGATGGGACAAACAACACTAGGAGAGGGGGCCCAGGGTGGCCACCTTCCACCAGGGTGCTTCAAAGGCCCCTAGTGCCGCCTCGTGAGGGTGGGCACCTCGGACACCCCCTCAATCGACTATCGAGCCTATAAATTCCCTAAAAATCCAAAAACCCTAAGGGAGTCGACGAAACACAATTCCAGGCGCCGCAAGTTCCAGAACGTCGAGATCCAATCTAACACCATCACAGAGGGGTTCATCTTCTTCATAGGTGCCTCTCCGATGATGCGTGAATAGTCCAACATAGACCTACGGGTCCGTAGGCAGTAGCTGGATGGCTTCCTCTCTCTCTATGTTTACAATACAATGGTCTCTTGAAGATCTATTTGATGTAATGACTTTTGCGGTGTGTTTGTTGGGATCCGATGAATTTTGAGTTCATGATCAATTTCTACCCATGAATATGATTTGAGTCTTCTTTGATCTCTTATTTTCATGATTACTTATAGTCTCGTATTTTTTCTTCGAATCCTTGGAATAGTTAGGCCAACTAGATCAATTTTTCTTGCCATGGGAAGAGGTGCTTTGTGATGGGTTCGATCTGGTGATGTTCTTTCCCAGTGACAAAAGGGGCAGCAAGACACGCATGTATTGTTGCCATTAAGGATAACAAGATGGGGTCTATTTCTGCATGAATATATCTTGTCTACATCATGTCACCGTTCTTAATGTGTTACTCTGTTTTCCCACGAACTTAATACACTAGATGCATGATGGATAGCGGTCGATGTGTGGAGTAATAGAAGTAGATGCAGAATATTTTCGGTCTACTTATCTTGGATGTGATGCCTATATAATCATCATTGCCTAGGATATCGTCATGATTATCTGATCCTCTATCAATTTCCCAATAGTAATTTGTTCACCCACCGTGTGTTATACTCATGAGAGAAGCCACTACTGAATCCTACGGCCACAGGTCTACTTTTCCAACATATTGCTTTCCAATCTACTATTTGCAAATTTTGTTTTCAGATACATTAATCCAAAAACCCAAAAATACCTTGATGCACTTTTTATTGATTTATTTATTTTACTTTGTGTTCTTGCGAGATTTATTTACCAAAACTATCACTACCCAATCTATTTTATTACCGTAGAGAGCGTGACAACCTCTCTTTCGCGTCGGGTTGCAAGTATTTGTTGTTTGTGTGCAGGTGCTGCTTACGTGGGTGCATGATATTGCTCTATGGATTGATACCTTGGTTTCATAAACTGAGGGAAATACTTACCGTCATTGTGCTGCATCATCCCTTCCTCTTTGGGGAAATACCAACGCAGTCTCAAGCCACGTCAAAGGAATTTCTGGCACCATTTTCAGGGAGGAAGCAATCTCATCTACCAGGTTCCTAATCACAAATCTCATCTCCTTGCAATTATAGTATTTGCCATTTGCCTCTTGTTTTCCTCTCCCCCACTTCACCAATTTGCCGTTTTATTCGCCCTCTCTTTTTTGTTTGCCTTTTTCTCGTCAGATCTCTTGTTTACTTGCAATCTTGTTTGCATAGTCACGATGACTCAAGAAAATACCAAGTTGTGTGATTTTTCCAATACCATAATAAGGATTTTATTAGCACTCCTATTGCTCCTCCCGCGACTAGTGCGGAGTCTTGTGGTATTAATGCCGCTTTGTTGAATCTTGTCATGAGAGATCAATTTTACGGTACTCCTAATGAGGATGTCACGTCCCATCTTAATACCTTCATGGAATTATGCGATATGCAAAATAAAACAGATGTGTACAATGATATTGTGAATTTGAAATTGTTTCATTTCTCTTTGCGCGATCGTGAAAAAATTTGGTTTTCTTCTTTGCCTCGCAATAGTACCGATTCTTGGGATAAGTACAAGGACACTTTTATTACTAAGTATTCTCCACCCGCGAAAACTATTTCCCTTAGAACTCAAATCATGAATTTTAAGAAACTTGAACATGAACAAGTTGCACGATCTTGGGAAAGAACAAAATTGATGCTAAGAAATTGTCCTACTCATGGTTTACATCTTTGAATGATCATACAATTTTTTTATGCGGGATTGAATTTTGTCGCTAGAAATTTTTTAGATTCTGCCATGGGTGGTACTTTTATGGAAATTACTTTGGGTGAAGCTACCAAATTTCTAGATAATATCATGGCAAATTATTCACAATGGCATACCAAAAGAGCACCTACTAGTAAAAAGGTTAATTCGATAGAGGAAATTAGTACTTTGAGTGAAAAGGTTGATGCTCTTATGAAGTTGGTTGCTATTAAAACTGCTCCTCTTGATCATAATGATGTGCCTTTGTCTACTTCGATTGAGCAAAATAGTGATTCCGTAGACATGAATTTCATCTCGCAAAACGACTTCAATAACAATGCTTATAGAGGTAATTTTAATCCTAGGCCTTTTCCTGGAAATTCCTCTAATACCTATGGTAATTCTTATAATAATAATAATAGGAACACCTCTGATCTTGATAATATTTTTAAAGAATTTATCAATGCTAAAAAGTCTTTCAATACTACAATAGAAGAAAAGTTGCACGAGAGTATGTCAGTAATAGGGATGCCCAGTCCCAAAATGAAAAAGATAAAAAATACTTTATGTTGTCAAATAATAAGTTCCTTGCAAAGTGTTGGTATAGAAGGCAACCGTGTATTTGGCTAGCCAAGATAAGTGAAAGTATGGTGGAGAAAGGAATAAACTTTATTTTCTGTTTGGGAACTACCCATGATGCATCTAGTGTGGAAAGATATTGAAATCTCTCAGTCGTTTTCATTGACAGGAAAGGCATGTCACTCAAATTATTTTTCTCAATCAATTTAAACACTTGAGCTCTGGCACCTCTACAAATCCGTACTTCCCTCTACGAAGGGCCTATCTATTTACTTTATGCAATTTTTATTTTTCAATTTGAGTCTCCATCTTCTCTTATAAAGCACCAACTAGGAGGCACTATGATCGTACTTGAGCATTAGGTGTAGCTAATGTTTGAGTGTGTATTGTGAAAGGATCAATGATTGAGCATGACGGGCTAGGGATACTTGCTTAAGCATTGATATTTTGAAAGACATGGTTGTTTGTTGATATGCTTGAGTATTAAAGTTTTCATGTCAATACTAGACTATTGCTTTGAACCATATGAAAACTCCAAATGTTCATGCTATAAAGAAACGAATATGTGATGAACATGATAGGAAGCATTCCACATCAAAAAATATGTTTTTATCATTTACCAACACAAGGACGAGAAGGAATTAAGCATGGGGATGCTGATACATCTCCAACGTATCTATAATTTTTGCTTGTTCCATGCTATTATATTATCAATCTTGGATGTTTTACAATCATTTTATAGCAACTTTATATCAGTTTTGGGACTGACCTATTGACACAGTGCCAAAGTGCCAGTTGTTTTTTTTGCTTGTTTTTTACTTTGCAGAAAATCTGTACCAAATGGAGCTTAAACACTACGGGGATTTTTGTGGATTTTTTCTAGACGAGAAGAAAGCAGATGGGCCAAACAACACGAGGAGAGGGGCCCCAGTGTGGCCTCCCTCCACCAAGGCATGCTAGAGGCCCCTAGCGTGGCCTGGTGGGGGGTGGGCACCTCGGGCGCCCCCTCAACCGACTATCGAGCCTATAAGTTCCCTGAAAATCAAAAACCCTAAGGGAATCGACGAAACACAATTCTAGCCGCCGCAATTTCTAGAACCTCTAGATCCAATCTAACACCACCACGGAGGGGTTCATCTTCTTCATAGGTGCCTCTCTGATGATGCATGAGTAGTCCACCATAGACCTACGGGTCCGGAGGCAGTAGGTAGATGGCTTCCTCTCTCTAGGTTCCTCAATACAATGGTCTCTTGGAGATCTATTTGATGTAATGACTTTTGCAGTGTGTTTGTTGGGATCCGATGAATTTTGAGTACATGATCAACTTCTATCCATGAATATGATTTGAGTCTTCTTTGATCTCTTATTTGCATGATTACTTATAGCCTCGTATTTCTTATTCCAATCTTTGGTTTAGTTAGGCCAACTAGATTGATTTTTCTTGCCATGGGAAGAGGTGCTTTGTGATGGGTTCGATCTTGTGGTCTTATTTCCAAGTGACAAAAGGGGCAGGAAGACATGCACGCATCGTTTCCATTAAGGATAACAACATGGGGTCTATTCCTACATGAATAGATCTGTCTACATCATGTCATCGTTCTTATTCCGTTACTCCGTTTTCCCATGAACTTAATACACAAGATGCATGCTGGATAGCGGTCGATGTGCGGAGTAATAGAAGTAGATGCAGAATCATTTTGGTCTACTTATCTTGGACATGATGCCCATATAATGATCACTGCCTTGGATATCGTCATGATTATTTGATCTTCTATCAATTGCCAATAGTAATTTGTTCACCCACCATGTGCTATACTCATGAGAGAAGCCACTAGTGAATCCTACGGCCCCGGGTTTACTTTTCCAACATATTGCTTTCCGATCTACCATTTGCAACTTTTGTTTTCAGATATATTAATCCAAAAACCCAAAAAATACCTTGTTGCAATTTTTGTTTTATTTATTTTACTTTGTGTTCTTGCGACATCTATTTGCCAAAACTATCGCTAGCTTATCTATTTTATTAACGTAGAAAGCGTGAAAACCTCTCTTTTGCGTCGGGTTGCAATTATTAGTTGTTTGTGTGCAACTGTGTCATGGGGGACGAACACCTATGGGATCGAGAGGACCCCTTTCGGTTCGGCAGGGAGACTGGTGTGCGCGAAGAGCAGGACGAACGAGCACCACCGGGGGATTTTTACCCAGGTTCGGGCCGCTGAGAAGCGTAAAACCCTACTCCTGCTTTGTGTATTATGTGTGTTATTGGGTTCTAGCTACAGAAGCGCTGTGTATGCGATAGAGCACAGCTGCTACGTGCATGAGTTGGAAGATTGGTCAAAAGATCCAAAAGTCCTCTACCGTAACGCCCTAGGCCTCCTGTTATATGACCAAGGGGATCCCAATAGCAGCGTACAATGCATACATGGGGTGTACATAGCTACAGTGCTATCATACCTAACACTGACGGTGTAAGACAGGCGCATTTAATGCTCCATTTGGCTTCTCTGACTGTCCACGAGACGGGACAGGACCCCGTCACATCAGCACCGCTTAGCCCCTCCATCGCCGACGCCTCGACACGTGCCCATGCGAGCCGACACCTGGCCTCTGCACTGGCAGGGTCTTGCTGGGGCTTCACCTTGCCAGGGGTTTGAAGGCCATCACGACAAGGTCTTGTCTTTGGTCTTGACTATTTGGATGTCTTCTTGATTCTGCTGTATTTGTATCTAGCAGTTCCCTGCCGGGCCTTGCAGCCAGGGGGGCTACTACTGCCCGTGCACGAGTAAGGGGCACTAGAGAACCCAAGACTCTAGTTCACCGACAGGAGCCCCTAGGCCTGGGCCACACACGGTGCGAGGTGTTGTTGTGCTAGGCCCAAACAGTGCACGGGCATGCATGGCAGGAGCTTGCGGTTGTAATCATTCCGCTTATTGCACCTCCCCATGATGCGCGAAAGGAGCGCGTCGTGCGATACGTGCGTGGAGCGGTAATAATTGTTTCAATTGCTGCATCAGGCGATTTCCTCCATGTGCGCCGCATGCATAGCAAGGAGCCAGCGACACGCTCCCATGGCTTAAAGTCCTAGCCATGGCAGCAACTTCAGCGTCATGGATTGGAGCAACGGGGCGGTTTCTATTCGCCCCGTGATCATGGGCAACACTATTGGAGGAGGTGGGCGGCGACTTTTGGAGCGGGGGAGAGCCAGCCCCCGCGCTCCCCCTATAAATTGATGGGTAGCAGGGGCGATGCTCATCCATCCTCCCTTCCTCATCGAGTGAGAACCTCCAGAGCTTGCCCTTCCACCTCTTCCGAGCCTTGAGTGGTGCCCACTCTTAGCCATGAACAGGGGGCGAGGGCGGCCACCATCGTCTGCACCAAGGAGGAGTACCCACCGGGATCATGCCACCGCTTCCGCCGTAGAGGTAGAGCATGACCCGGGTGCGCGTGGTGGGAGAGGCGCGAGGGGTCATGGTCGCCATGGAGGTCGAGGCCGGGGAAGGCGAAGCGCTGCTCCAACTCTCCCTTCGACGCCAAGCCTCTCCTTCAAAGATACCCATGCCGAGGGGACGGCTCTGGAGTTTGTCCTCAAACTATGTGCCCCCTTCGGAGTCACTTGCACCTTCCTCACCCTTTCGCCAGGGTGATGGAGGCTGACAGGCCGCCCGTTTTGTGGTTGCGGGTGCATGGCTGCTATAATGGCACCACGCGGGTGGACGTCGAGTACCCGAAGAGCCGCGCCATGCTCTTTAGGCACGGCTAGAAATCCTTTGCCCGTGCCCACAACCTCTAGGATGGGCACGTCCTTCGTTTCAAAATGACGGCGATGACAGTGGTGAAGATGACGACGATGAGTCTGGTCTTAAGGCCGTCAAGTCGGAATACGACGACCTAGACTCAGACTGACCGTCGGCCACACCATCACTGTCAGCCTCACACCTCTCCTCTTCCCGGCAGGACGATCCTGTCGGTGGTCCTTGTCTTGGGCGCTGCCTCGTCTTCCTGCTGGATCTCCCGGCAGGCCCGTGGACTTCGGCTTCTGCCCCCCTCTCGTCCACGTAGTGCTAGTTTTCTCCTCTACGCAATGCTAGCCCAGGGGGCAGGCTCTCGTCGGAGGCCCCTTGCTATCTTTTTCTCCTTGTAATCCGCCTCCTCCTCCTATCTTTTTCTTCTTGTAATCTCCCCTAGGGGAGAAAGTCAAATAAATATGTACTTAGGAAGAGGCAACATCTCATGTAAATTTCACCCTAGTTGAGTGACTGCATATTATTCTCCTTGTTAGATTCCCCTTTGCATGGTGTTTTCCCTACGCTTTTTCGAAAAAACCTTGCCGACATGTGTAGCCCTACCATGAGCGCTTCAAGGAGCGGGTCCTTAGCATCCTGCTGGCGGTGCCACTGCCAGCAAGATACCTTGACGTTCTTGGCGCGACCACTTAAGCTATTGAGTGGGCTCGAAACAGAGTAAGGGCGCGAGCGAAGTCACTTGAGCCGTTGAGCGGACTCGAAACAGAACAAGGGCACGAGCGTAGTCACTTAAGCTGTTGAGCGGACTCGAAACAAAGCAAGGGTGCCATCAATCACGACAAGGTTCCTCAGCGTGCAGGTTTTCCATACAATAGTCAAAATCGTCCAAGGGAAATAACTTCATAGAAAAAAATTCATTTAGGGTCTAGCAACTTATCTTCCCATTGCAGGAATTTTTCCGCTCCTTCCCGCAAGATGCGACTTTCGGACGTCGCCGGTGTCCATACCATCTCTTCCCCCCGACAAAATTGCACGCGAGAGAACCTTCTGTCCTTTAAGAAAAAGAAAGAAGAGAAAATAGAGATGTGGAACCTTGACGGTCCGTTAGTACTTACCGGGAGTAGGTGTAATGCAACATCTTGGATAAGCATGTAAAACAAATAAACATGGAAATCAACAAGGGTTGTAGAACGTCCGGTCTTATTCAGCTATGCACAGGGTCTACGCCTGGCTTTGTACAAAGGATCACATGCCTTGCCAGCAATACTTTTACAAAAGGTGGTTGCCGGGAGGCCCGACAACCGCGCCCTATGGGTAGAACTTACGAAGATGCTTGATACTCCAGGAGTTGCTCACCAGAACTCCATCTTCGGTCTCCAAGCGGACTGTGCCAGGCCTGGTGACTCGTACTACCCAATAAGGGCCTTCCCACTTTGGCGTCAACTTGTTTGAATTCTTGGTCGATTGAACGCACCGAAGAACAAGGTCGCCTTCCTCAAGGCTTCGGGCATGAACTTTGCAGCCATGATAGCGGTGCAAAGCTTCTTGGTAACGTGCAGCTCTCATAGCAGCCCGAAGATGTTCTTCCTCAAGGAGCGTAGCGTCATCTTGTCGCAACTGCTCTTGCTCAAGCTCATCATAAGCGAGCACTCGAGGTGACCTGTATATGAGTTCCATGGGGAGAACTGCTTCCGCCCCGTATACTAGGGAGAAGGGTGTCTGGACAGTGGCTCGATGTGGTGTCGTTCTGATTGACCAAAGAACCACCGTCAACTCATCAACCGAGCGCCTTCCACACATGTGCACCTTGTCGAAAGTTCTCATTTTATGCCCTCGCAGCACTTCAGTGTTCGCCCTTTCTGCTTGGTCGTTGCTCCTTGGGTGAGCGACAAAAGCAAAATAGATTTTGCTGCCAAGACCCTGGACATACTGCATGAAGGTGCGGCTTGTGAACTACGTGCCGTTGTTAGTGATGATCCTGTTGGGAACACCAAAGCGGCAGACTAGTCCTTTGAAGAACTTGACGGCTGCCTGTGCTGTCACCTTTCTCATTGCCTCCACTTCCGGCCACTTTGTGAACTTGTCGATCGCGACGTACAACTACTCAAAGCCCCCTGTAGCACGGGGAAAGGGGCCCAAGATATCGAGCCCGCAGACCAAAAATGGCTAGGAGAGAGGGATTGGTTGAAGAGCTTGAGCTAGTTGATGTAGCTTCTTTGAATGGAACTAACATGCTTCCCACTTGGTTACTAGCGTAGTTGCATCCTGGAGGGCAGTGGGCCAGAAGAAACCTTGCCAGAATGCTTTACCGACCAGTGCTCTTGACCCTATGTGGGAGCCACCTATGCCTCCATGTATCTCTGGCAACAGCTCCAGTCCATCCTCCCGAGGAACACACTTCAATTTCACACTGTTTGGTCCCTTTCTATACAGTACATCGTCCACAAACTGGTACATACTGGACTGACGGGATACTTTCTCCGCTTCCTCTTGTTCCCCAGGGAGTTCTCCTGTACGGAGGAACTGGACAATGTTCTGCGCCCATGCCGGAGACTAGGGCTAGAAGACAAGGACTAAAGGCATGTCTTTTGCCACGGGAGTGTTTGTCGCTACGACAAAGACCTGAGGTCTTGCCGGAGCCTGTTGCCCCCGACAAACTTGGCGTTGTTCCCGACAACCCCCTCGCCGGCAGCTCGTGGGAGCTCTGCGGGGAAGTACTGTCCGGAATTCAACTTTCTTCTTTTATCTTGCCTTGTTGATGGTTCTACGGATGGCTAAGTTAGCTTGAGCACAAAAGTTCTTGGTTCCACATGTAACTTGAGGGCAGCACGCTTTGATAGCTCATCGACAATGTTGTTCTCCGCACGAGAAAATGTGCTCTATTTGCAGGCCATCAAAGCACTCCTCTAGATTCCTCACTTCATTGACGTAAGCCTCCATCAATGGGCTCTGATAATCCTTGTTAACTTGCTTGATGACAAGTTGTGAGTCACCTCTGATGATGAGGTTTTTGATTCCAAGGTCTGCCGCGATCCTGAGACCGGCAAGCAGTCCTTCATACTCCACTATATTGTGTTGAACTCTCCCGAGGAAAGTGCATTTGAATCACATATTTGAGGTGATCTCCGGTGGGTGCGACAAGAAGCACGGCAGGACCGGCCCCTTGTAGGGAGAAAGCCCCATCAAAATACATGACCCATTCTTGCTGAGTTTCCTTGTCAGGAAGGGATGTTTCTTGGACCTCTTCGTCTGGCGTTGGAGTCCATTCTGCAATGAATTCTGCCAGGGCTCTACTCTGGATAGTTCAAGTACTTTCAAACTTGAGACCAAAGCTCAATAACTCCAAAGCCCACTCCACAATCCTGCCAGTGGCATCTGGATTCCGCAGAATCCGTTGCAGCGGAAAGCGAGTGACGACGGTGATCTCATGTGCTTGGAAGTAGTGGCGCAGCTTTCTTGAGGCCATAAGGAGACCAAAAAGCAGTTTTTGCACACCAGAGTATCTTGACCTAGCTCCCTGCAGGAGGGAATTGACAAAATAAACTGGGCACTGCACCATCTTCTTCTTCTGTGTTGCCTCGTTTGTCTGTACTGACCCGCCTTGCCGGTACCAGGATCTGCCGGGGGAGTTCCTAGCTCATCACTCTGTACTGACCCTCTCTTGCCGGTATGAGGACCTGCCAGGGGAGTCCCTAGCTCATCACTTGGCGGTCTCTCGCCTATCGTCGCCTCTTCATCAGCTTCCCTCTACGCCACCAGTGCAGCACTAGACACTTGATTCGTTGCCACTAGATATAGCAGCACCGGTTCTTGTGGCCTAGGCGCGACTAGTGTTGGCAGAGAGGAGAGGTACTTCTTCAAACCCTGCAGCGTGGCCTCCGCTTCTGGAGTCCATTCCGTCGGATCTGCCTTCTTCAAGATCTTGAAGAATGGCAGGGCGCGCTCAGCTTATTTTGCAATGAACCTGCTTAGAGCTACGATGCAATTGGTAAGACGACACACATCCTTGATGCGCTTTGGTCCTTCAATCTGCTCAATCGCCTTGATCTTGTCGGGGTTTGCTTCAATCCCACGCTGAGACACAAAGAACCCAAGAAGCTAGCCAGATAGAATGCCAAACACACATTTCCCGCGGTTGAGCTTTTGGTTGATCTTGCGCAGATTAGCAAACGTCTCTTGTAGGTCTTGTATGAGTGTTGCCTTGTCCTTGGTTTGGACCACTATGTCATCCATATAAGCTTCCATATTCTTATGCAACTAGGGTTCAAAACCAATCTGGACCGCTCTTGTGAATGATGAACCAGCACTTTTCAACACGAAAGGCATTCGCACGAAGCAGTACCTACCACATGGGGTGATAAATGCGGTCTTCTCTTCGTCTTCCTTCGACATGAAGATCTGATGGTACCCTGAGTACGCATCGAGGAACGACAGCAAGTCATAGCCGGTAGTGGAGTCCACAATCTAGTCGGTGCACGACAAGGGAATGGGATCTTTTGGACAGGCTTTATTGAGATCTGTATAGTCAATACACAGCCTCCATTTCCCATTCGCCTTGCACACTATGACGGGATTGGTCAACCACATTGGGTGGAGCACCCCTTTGAGTAGACCTGCCGCTTCCAGTTTTCTGATTTCCTCGGCAATGAATTCTTGTCTCCCCAAGGCTTTCTTCCTCACCTTCTGTTTGATAGGCCGCGCATGAGGACAGACGGCAAGGTGGTGCCCAATCACCTCCTTGGGAACACCGGGGACGTCAGACGGTTGCCATGCAAACACGTCGACATTCGCCCGCAGGAAGGCAATGAGCGTGCTTTCCTATTTATCATCGAGGGTGGAACTTATGGTGAAAGTTCCCCCAATGCGATCCTCCTTGATGGGCACCTTTTTGGTCTCCAGTGGAGCTGCCTTGGACTTCTTGTTCTTGCCGGTGGAGCTCTCTGGCACATCGTCAATGGAGGCGCAACACTCCGAGGAGGTGTGCTTGCCGAAATGTGCGCCGGAGGCCTTGCCAGTCTTCTCCCCCTCATGAGCTTTAGCGACAGGAGCAAGTGCCTTGGCGGCAGGTGCTGCAACTATCTCCCAGTAGAGTTGGTCGGCGCAGATGAGTGCACCTTTCTTGTTAGAGTGGATCGTGATGATGCTCATCGGCCCGGGCATCTTCAACACAATGTAAGCGAAGTGGGTGGCCGCCATGAACTTGGCCAGCACTGGGAGGCCAAGGATATAGTTGTATGGCAACGAGATGTTGGTGACGTCAAAGACGATCTTCTCTGTTCTAAAATTTATGCCACTACCAAATGTTACCGGCAGTGTGATCTTGCCCCTCGGCTGAGTCCTCCCTGAATTGACCCCTTGGAATGTGCCTATCGGCTCGAGATCTCCATCAGGAATTTGCAGCCTCTGGATGATGTCTAGCGAGATTAGGTTCAGGCTGGCCCCACTTTTGACTAGCATTTTCGTCACCTTGAGGTTGTGAATTGTCGGTGAAACCAACAACGACAGACACCTGACCGCGGTCGTGCAATCAAGGTGATCCTTGGCGTCGAAAATGATAGGAGTGTTGGACCACTTCAGAGGTTTCTGGGCACCGATAGACGACAACCTCGCATGCCCACTGGTTGAGTTGGCGATGAGAGGAATTCGACAAGGCACCTCCCTCGATGCACATCATCTCTGTATCCATCTGGAGCTCATGCTCGCTGGACTCGTCGTCCTGTTTGTTGCAATTGTCATCCCCTCCTTCGTCGGGGCCTCGAGCGGGCCTCTCCTTCTGTTGCTTGGTCTTGCCGCGGCAACCTCCTTAGTCACTGCACCTTTTGCTGGACCCTTCTGCACCATTTTGGGCTTTCTCCTTATCTCATCTCATGTATTGAGCCTTCTGCTTCTCGACGAGTTGCTCGACTTGTCGGCAGTTTTGGAGATCGTGGCCCTTGGTGCGATGGATCTTGCAGTACTGCTTCTTGGAGCCTTCCGTCTTGTCGGCGGCCGCCAAGGCCTGACACGAGGTGCACCCGGCAACCTCCTTGTCGGGACTATGAACCTTAGTTTTCTTGGTGGCGTTGATGTTGCCGGATCCCTCGACGGCAAGCACGATCTTACTCTTGTGCTTCTTGTTCTGCCGCTGGTTTTTCTTTGCCGGGGTAGTGTCGTCTTCGTCATCGGAGTTGACTCCAGCACCGGCTTCTTCGCCTGGGAGTCTCCTCCCTTCTTCGGCTTGGGCATATCTATCATCTAGAGCATAAAGCTTGGTAACATCACTTACCTTGTTCATTGCCAGCTCTTTGTGCATCCTACGGTTGCGCACGTTCTGGTGGAACGCGCTAATAATAGCGGCATGATGAATGTCCGGAACATTGTGAGGCACGTGGCTGAACCTTTGAATGTACTTGCGCATAGTTTTGCCTTCTTTCTGGGGAATGATGTACAAGTCACTTTCTTGACCAGGAGCTTGGTGGCCTCCAGTAAAGGCACCGACAAACTCATGGCACAAGTCTGCCCAGGAGGTGATGGAATTCTCCGGTAGATGCATCAACCACGACCTCACATTGGACTTGAGTACCAAAGAGAAGTAGTTGGCGAGTATCTTGTCGTCGCGAGCTCCGGCAGCTTGCACCGCAATGGTGTAGATGCCCAAGAACTCCGACGGGTGAGTCTTGCCGTCATATTTCTCTGGGACCTCTGGCTTAAACATTCAGGAGTTGGGACACTAGACTCACCATAGGTCATGGGTAAACGCTGGACAACCCACCTCGTAAGGTAGGCTGACAGGATACCCTGGCGCGAATTTGTCCATGGTGGGCCCTGCATGCTTATTAGATTGATGGCGCGCTTCCTGTTGCCGCTCGATCATAGTCCGAGCGTCTTCGTTGCTGTGCTCCGGAGAACCTGATGCTGATCAAGGCGAGTCCGTGGATCAGACGATGCCGTCGAATAACCATCCCAAGCATCGGTCCGACGAGCCGGTGACCGGCGCTGTTGTTGTGCAGGAGAGTGCACCATGGTCACGCTGCCTCCGGCCTTCTTGCCACTGGCACGAGCCGGCTCGGTGGACCGAAACTTATTAGTGAGGCTGAGGAGGCTCTGAATGGTGGCTCTCCATTCATCGAGCTTCTCCGTAGCAGGAGGGAAGTTCAGGAGCAGTTGTGCCCGTGCCATTGCTTCTTCTGACATGGTCGGCACCGAACGATACGAAGAATGCGAGGTGCTCTGACTCCTAACCGTGTAAGAAGGAGCTCCGTTGCGGTCCCGCGATGGCACGCCACTCCCAGTAGCATGCTGGCATGCATGCTGGTCCCACGCATCTTGGGGTTGATGCACAGGAGCTTATCCATGGGGACGTTGGGAACCACCGACACCATAACACCGCTCTTCGCACGCGTCTTGAGAAGGTCGCGGTGTACGCACCGGCATGGGTGTCTTGGAGTGCGCCCTTCTGTCCGTGGAGTTCACCATACCGCCCGTAGGTGGTACAGCTCCGTCCCGAGATCCAGCGGCGCGGGGGTTCCGCTACTGCCGTGAGCGTCTCCACGGCGTGCGTCGCTGCTTCCTTCACCTTGACATTGGAGCGCCGTGTGGGCACGGGGTCTCCACTTCCTCCACCCACATCGACTCCATCGCCCGCTTGGGCGATTACGGACGTGGTGGATGTGGAGGGCTCCACCGCCATGAAACCCTTCTTCTTGGGAGCCATGGTGATGAATATGATGAAGGAACCGACGCGCTGATCCTCGGACCAGATTTACGCAACCAATCCCCCTACCAGAGATGTCGTGGGGGACGAACAACTATGGGATGGAGAGGACCCCTTTCGGTTCGGCAGGGAGACTGGTGTGCGTGAAGAACAGGACGAACGATCAGCGTCGTGGGATTTTTACCCAGGTTCGGGCTGCTGAGAAGCGTAAAACCCTACTCCTGCTTTGTGTATTATGTGCGTTCTTGGGTTCCATCTACAAGAGCGTTGTGTATGCGATAGAGCATAGCTGCTACGCGCGTGAACTAGAAGATTGGTCAAAAGATCCAAAAGTCCTCTACCATAACACCATGGGCCTCCTTTTATATGACCAAGGGGATCCCAACGATGGCGTACAGTACGTACACAGGGTGTACGGAGCTACAGTGCTATCATACCTAACACTGACGGTGTAAGATAGGCGCATTTAATGCTTCGTCCGGCGTCTCTGATTGTCCACGGGACAGGACAAGACTCCGTCCCATCGGCACAGCTTAGCCCCTCCATCACCGACGCCTCGACACATGCCCATGCCAGCCGACACATGGACTCTGCGCTGGCGGGGTCTTGCCGGGGCTTCACCTTGCCGGGGGTTTGAAGGCCATCCCAACAAGGTCTTTCCGGGGGTCTTGCCTTCGGTCTTGACTGTTTGGATGTCTTCTTGATTCTCCTATATCTGTATCTAGCAGTTCCTTGCGGGGCCTTGCCGCCAGGGTGGCTACTATTGCCCGTGCACACGTAAGGGGCACTGGAGAACCCAAGACTCTAGTGCACCAACAAAGTGCTGCTTACGTGGGTGCGTGATCTTCCTCTACGGATTGATACCTTGGTTTCGCAAACTGTGGGAAATACTTACCGTCGTTGTGCTGCATTATCCCTTCCTCTTTGGGGAAATACCGACGCAGTCTCAAGCCATGTCACTAGTCCAGATACGGAAAGAAGATTGTAGCCAAGGGATTCAACAAGCATGAAATTTTGATGGAACTATCATGAGATATGGTGACGTTACCAAGACCAAGTACCTTACCCTTGGAGTTGTTTCCAGATGTCACATACCTCCTCATTCCATGATTTGGTGTGATCTCATGAAACATGTCCCTATTTCCGTTCATGTGATCAGGTGCATCCACTATCGAGAATCCACTCTTTTCCTCCGGAGATGAAGTCTTTGAAGTTTACCATGTGAGGGAGTTTGGGACTAAGGGGTCCTCGGGCCGTCAGATCGTCCCTCATGGGCTGACTTGGTGGGCCGCTTTGCGGAGAGCCACACAATGGGGCGATGCCATAATCAAGAAGGCAAGTTCTGGAGATTGGCATGGCTTCGAAGCTTTGAAGATAGGATTTGTGTATCTATTCCCTGATGAAGGCCAGTTATGTGTAACCCTAGGTACCCCTGGTGTCTATATAAACCATAGGGTCCCAATTGTAGAGCACAGGTCGACTCATCTAGGGTTTTAGTTCATACAATCTCGAGGTAGATCAACTTTTAATTCTCATCCACATCAATATAATGAAGAAGGATGCAGGGTTTTACCTCCTCACGAGGGCCTGAACTTGGGTAAACATTGTCTTCTTCGTCCCCTATTAACCATCGATCTAAGGTTCACAACTTGGGACCCACCCTACCCGAGATCTGTCGGTTTTGACACCGACATTGGTGCTTTCATTGATAGTTCTGCTATGAGATTGCCGGAAGGGTCGATGGTGCGTCTAGTCATCAGCAAAGAGATGAGCAACATGGATGCCTTTGTCCCCGGGCAGGTCTTCATGTTTAGTAGCATCGTTCTGCATACCGACTCGATCGGCCGCCTTGGCCAGGTTGAAGGGTTCAACCCTGGTCAGGAAATCAGGTTCGGGAGCCTAGAGTTCACCGCCAACCCCAGTGGGGATCTGGTATTAATGAAGCCCCTAGGTCCTTTTGTAGAGCCCGCGAGCCCAAAGGATTCGGATTCAGGATCCATGGATCCTGCAATCGGGGCCGTCACTATCCCCGGGCCAGTCCTAAAGCCCGACCTGGCTAACATGTCCAGATTTGTCTGAGCCAAATGTAACTCGGGAGCGTCCTCGAACGACCCCAGGGCATGAGTGTCGCCGACCGACTCCAAACACTCAAACAATGAGGATCCCGTCGAGATCCCGCTGTTTCTTGGGCTGCTCGGCTAGATCCAAGCTATGAGCATGGTCGACGACCAATCTTTCATCTATGATCGAGTTGGTCTCAGACCCAATGATAGGGAAATTCACATCCCCCCATCATGCATTTGGTAGCCACCGTCGAGTGTCCGGCCGGGAGTTCCCTGCTTCAGCCACCTGAGCTAAGAACAGTTTGCGTCCTAGACGCCGACCTCCCAAGCCCCTCCGAGGATTCGGAATCCAGAGCTCATCCCGAGATGAAATCGGCGCTAGTCGCTGATCCGACACATAAATCAGAGCTAGTACAATAGAGTCCCATCAAGACCTCAGACTATGAGCCTACCATGCCAAACCCCGCTGGTACATGGGACGCGGCTACCGAGGTCTTCGACTCACATCCTGGAGGAATACAAAATTCTGCCCCACTCACCAACCAACTCAAGAATTCTTCGAGAGACGCTGAATAGTTTGGCTCATTGGGCCCGTAGGAAGTCAAACAAAGGCTGGGGCAATCAGTCTATCACTTCTGGGCTAGATTCCTCCTGTAAAAAACTAGGGAAAAGGGCTCCAGCGAACATGATATGATCAATGCCTTCCGACACAATTTTTGTGATGAAGGAATCCTCAATGCCCTCGCCTGCGCCATGTTCAAACTTTCACTGAGCTGTTAAACTTGGTGCGCAAATATTGCGCCATGGAAAGCACTTGGCATGTACAAAAAATGCGCACGGAACCGACCCAGGCCGAAAAACATAAAGGAATCCGAAGAAGGCGCATACTCCCGCGATGGCCGGTCATTTCTGAACCCGTCGAGAAAAGGAATAAAACCCTGACATGCGCTAGAACGGTCCTCGATGGACTACTGGAAGAACCATGACCAATACACTTGGACTTGCTAAACACAAACCCGACCCATAGACTTCGGGAATGTTGGGTTGTCGAGCAATTTGCGAAGAGTAGAGAAAGCATACTTAGGGCTTCACCTCCGGACAATGGTTCAACAACGCCACTCAAATACAATACAGAGATCCTAACGATCTATGAAACATTTTCCTCGAGAAACCAAAGGAAAAGAGATCTTAGAGAAGTCCATCAAATTCACCATGTG
Source organism: Hordeum marinum (assembly GCA_022496015.1). Lineage (NCBI taxonomy): Eukaryota > Viridiplantae > Streptophyta > Magnoliopsida > Poales > Poaceae > Hordeum > Hordeum marinum. The sequence continues at coordinate 222,390,731 of CM039672.1, forward strand.
GAAGCAACAAACTCATGGACGGACACGCCAATTACTTTCGGCGAAGTGGACCAACCGATATCCTGCGCAGACCGAGCACCCGCTGCCCTAGTATTTAACCCCATAGCCGATGGCTTCAGGCTGAACAAGGTGCTAATGGACAGCAGCAACGGTCTAAACCTCATTTATGAGGATACACTGGACAAAATGCAGTTCGATAGATCTCGCATCAAGCGCAACAACACTACCTTTCGAGGAATCGTCCTTAGAAAAGAAGAACGCTGTACTGGACGAGCATCACTTGATGTAATGTTCGGCACACCCAAGAATTACAGATCCGAAGAGGTTCTTTTCCACATCATGCCCTTTCACAGTGGCTATCACACCCTACGCGACGTGACGCCTTCACAAGATTTCAAGCCATACCACATTATGGGTATATGAAGCTCAAAATGCCGGGACCCAAGGACGTGATCACAATTATTAGTGACCCCAACATAGCTCTCCGGGCGGAGAATAAAACAACATCCCTAGCCCTCAAGGTACTAGCTGAGACTCTTGCCGCAGAGGAACTCACTATGCTCCGCTCTATTGTGGACAAGGACAATGTGGTCCTCGACAAGAGGCCGAAGTCCACATCCTTCAAACCCGTAGACGAGATCATCAAATTCCAGGTCCGTCCAACTGACCCCAATCAAACAGCATCCATTGAAGCTTAGCTGGACCCTATGATTGATGTAGCATTGCACACATTCTTGTGTGAAAACTGGGACATATTCGTCCGGCATCCCTCAGATATGCCGGGAATCCCATGCAGGGCTGGTGGAACACAACCTGGATATAATAGCAGACTTCAAGCCCGTCAAACAAGCTTTGCGCCGACTTTTCAAACCAAAGTGTCAAGCTATGGGTGAGGAACTCGCTAAATTGCTCGAAGCCGAATTCTTTAGAGAAATCAAACACCACAAGTGGTTAGCGAACCTGGTCATGGTGCCAAAGAAGGACAAATCTTTGTGGCTATGCATCGATTTCAGAGACCTCAATAAATCGTGCCCCAAGGATCCTTTTCCCTTACCTCGCATAGACCGGATCATCAATGCAACTACCGACATGACTCGCCGTGCTTCCTCGATGCTTACCCCGGATACCATGAAGTAAAAATGAAGGAATCCGATTGTCGTGGGAACGAGCCTGACAGTAGATGGTAGGGGTACGAAGGGAGAGGGCAGAGTCCTAGCTACGGCGAGGGTGTACACATGGATGTATGAGTTTAGGCCCCTCTCATGGAGGTAACAGCCCTACGTCTCAGTGCTCAGGAGCTTTATGTCATGTGGAATGTTGAGATTACAATGGTTGCGAACCCTTGTACAGGAGGGGCGGGGCAGCTTATATAGAGTTCGGTGCCCCTCATAATTATCCCGCATCTAAGGGCCTAGTCGTGGGGTTTAAAGTCTGCCATTATAGGTAACGTACGTAATAAAAGCTACTAATGACCATTGAACCAGCGTCTGCCCGTTGGGCTCTTGATGATGTCTCCTGGTCTTCTGGCGTCGAGTGAAAGCGAGGTCTTCCGAGTGACACGCGACTGCCAAGTGAGAGCGGGAGTCTCCCAGTGGATTACTGTCGAGTGACTTTGAACGTCTCCAGGGATCCACTCGGAAGTTCATGCTTGATCTTCAAGTCCTCCCAAGTGGTGTCCTTAGGTAGGGTATGTGGGCCTTGCCTGGGACCCTACCCTAGGTACATATCCTCGTCATTAGCCCCCAAATGGATCGGGGTTTGAGTGGTGGAAGGAGGTATCAACATAGACCTTGAGTTAGTGCATCAAATCCTCCGAATGATATTTGGGATTTCCATGGAACTTGTGTCGATTGAACTCTGAGCATTAGCGTTCATTCAGGATCGACGCGCAAAATCTTCTGAATTATATTCGGGGCTTCAACAAAACTTGCGTCGATTGAATTCTTCTCCACTCCCCCGGATCCATTCAGCCTTACAAGTGCCCGAGTGGATGTTTAGCATTTGTTTTGCTCTGAGTGAACCGACATTATCTTGGGAGGCGACGGGTCGGTCTGACAGACCCGGATTTTCCGGGATACGAAAATTTGGGAAGTGCGCACGATAATGACGCCACGATTAGGGCAAGTGGAGGCACGATGCCTCGATTTTTGCACTGGCCATATCGCCACGTACCGGGCGCCATTAGCAGTTGGCGTGCGCGGTAACCTCGCGGGTCCACTGGTCGGTGAGACACTCGGCAGCGTATAAAGCTTTCCGCGCTGCGGTTCACACAGTACTTCCACCAGTTCTTTCTCTCTTTTCCTCCGCCTCCTCTGCTCCCAGCGCCCCACTCTGATCTTCCTCGATGAGATCCGCCATGCCGATGATGAAGAACACGACGGAGAAGCTGGAGCGGGCGAAGAAGTTAGCGACGAAGCTCAAGGGCAAGAAGCCCTCGACCGCCCGGTTCACCGCTCCGGCGGTTGGAGGCAGGTGGATTTTCTCGCCTCTGTAGTCACTCGCGAGGACATGGAGGGCCTCGTCTCCAACGGGCTCATGGCGGATGGTGCTTGGAGGTTGCCGGGGGAGGAGCGCGAGCCGAAGTCACGCGACGGGGAGCAGATTCTTCTTCTCTCCCATGTCGAAAGGGGTTTTTCCATGCCTCCCCACCCATTCTTTAGGGGATTTCTGAACTTTGTCGGTGCTCAACTGCACCACCTCTCGCCAAATACCATTGCCTATCTGTCTGCATTCGTCACTTTGTGCGAATGTTTCCTGGGCTGCTCTCCCCATTGGGGGTTGTTCAAGCACCTCTTCACGGTCAGATCCTAGACCGTGAAGAAAGCTCTCCTTGCCAATGGGAAGACTCATGTGCTCCAATTATGTGGAGGCTTAGGGGTTGAGAAAAGAGCCCGTAGTTCCTTCCCTGCCATGACTTTTCCCGAGTCTATCAGAGGCTGGCAGCCGACTTGGTTCTATTGCAAAGATGTTGCGTCACCCAATATGTCAACTGGCCTTCCCCCCTATACACCCGACCATCCCGTTGTTCCCCAATCTTTGAGGGTGACCGAAGAGGAGCATGTCCAAGTGGGTATCCTGGTCGAAGCGGTGGTGCAATTGATCCGGGGCGGAGTGACAGGAATGGATTTGCTTGAAATGTTTCTCGGTCAATGTATCCAGCTGCTCCAGGCCAGAGACCACACCATGTGGCATTACGCGGGCCTAGAGGACACGACCATGATCGATCCAGAGGAGGTTTCACAGAAAACTGTCAAGCAGTGGCTTCGTAGCATCACTGGAGCTTGCGACAATCCTCTCGGAGCCAAGAGGATCCGACCTTACTCAGTCGAAAACCCGCCGAAGAATCTGTTGAGTTGTGAGGTGTCGACTGATGTTGTACTGTCAAGTGATACTTTGACTTATAAACTGACTTACTCCCTTGAATCATGCAGGAGTGGATGAACATGCACTCGCCCCTTCCCAACGGGAACCATGTGGAAGATGGCATGGTGAGCGAGGGTGGCATTGTGGACGGTGACGGTTCTTCCGACACCAAGGACGAATACGAGGACTCCGGCGAAGAGGAAGAGGTCGAGTCACCTCCCCGGCACGAAGGTCGCACCAAGGCCCGCTAGGATCTGGCAGCTGTTGAGGATAGGGCTCCGGGCTCTAGTGAGAAGATCCCGTTGAGTCGAGTGAAAGACTGGCCAAGCAACCCAAGCAAGCCGTCACCAAGCCTCACAAAGCTCTACCTCGCATGAGGGTGGCCGTACCTGTCGTCTCCACGTAAGTGTTTATTTCCGAATTTTTTTCTGTCGACTGAAGTCTGGAGTTGTATCTGACCGAATGCCACTCAATCCGTCAGAGCTGCTACATCTATGACCTCACCTCATCGGGATGGAGAGGAAGCGATGGATGTTGACACTGCTGATGCTGCCAGTTCTCATAGAGGTAAGAAAGTTGTTGGTTCGTCCGGATGGGACTCGACACATGTATATGTTAACACTGTCGGTTGTCATTACAGAGGTCACTGAGGTGGAGGACGATGAGGAGCAACTAGACACTTCGCGCGCTCGTACCCGAAGGGCATCATCGGTACAAGCGCTTCAGCGCTCGACTGCAGAGTCTTCCCAGGGGAGAGGTGGCTTGACACAACCCAAGGCTGAACCCGCAGCACCTCTGTCGCATACTCCTCCAGCCGTCTCGACTGTTGTGACATCAACTCCAACTGGACCCCCTCAGACTGCTTCAGCCGCCCCAGCGATCACGCCGACCCCACCTGTGACGGCCTTCTCTCTGCATCGCACCCCGGAAGATCAGACCGAAGCTACGAAGGAAGCCATGATTCAGGCGGAGCAGCTCATGATGAGAACCAAGGAGGCGTTCTAGGCCAGCAAACTAACTTTTGACGTCAGCACAGCCCTCCGTACCAATGTCCGAGTAAGTTCAATTGTAAGTCCATTGTCGATTGAATTCCTGTCTTCTCTTGGCTGCTGTACACCCACTTGGTAGTTGCTGTAGAATGTTTGAACTTTCTCCACTCGAATAGACCGGATTGTAGTTGAGTAGGACTGGGATCGATAGTACGCGTGGTACTAGGGTCACTCGACACGTCGAGCGTATTTTCTGACGAGTTGCTCGACGGATCGAGAGTTAACCGTCTTAGTGGGGGCGCTCTTAGTGCACAAACTGGGTGTAGTCCCCGAGACCGCTGTTGTAACAGCCCAAGTGTAATCCTTGCCATTTGTATAATATTTCTCATGTGGACCTTCATGTTTTTCCATTGTGTTTGATTATCAACCTTGCCTCACGGTCATTTCATGCATCATGCCATCATGCTCATCATACCAAGTGCATATTAATTATTGCCATGCCTATGCTTGTGTTTGTTGTGATGTGAGGTGGTGTTGATGGGAGTGTATGTGATATGGAGAGAGTGCATGTGTTTCTTTATTTGGAGTGCTACTCCCTTCCATCTAATAAACTATCCTCCTCTTCTCTCTTATTCAAAATATTCCCATGATAATAATTTACTTGCTGTTTTCACATATTAAAAATGTTCCTCCTTTTCTATATATTCATATGAGACTTGTTGTGTAGTCTCAAGCATGTTCTACTGGTCTTGAGTATTTTAAACAATTGCAAAATAGAGTCCAAAATAATATATGTGAAATTATTTTGCTTCTCTAAAAAAATGCCAAGATCATTTTTATTGTCTAGTACATAATTCTGTGAGTCCAAATATATTTTTATTTCAGTTAGCAAATCATCTCTCTTTTCTCTAGGTTTTGTTTTGCTTCCGTTTTATTTATTAAAACCCTATGTTTCTTGTTGAGAGAGGGGCCAGCCTACTTGGGCCTCCATGCCCCTCGCGGCCCAACTTGCCTCCCGCAGCCTAGCCAGCCTTTAGAGCGTTGGCTTCTTCCACCTCCTGTATGGCTCCCATCTAGGGTGTCCACAATGGCGTCCTCCACGTTTTGACGGCCGAAGCTCGTCCGAGCGTCCTATAAGAGGTGTCCCTGGCCTAGCCCTAGAATCCTTTGCCCCATTTCATCCCTATCCTCCTCGTGCCGCCACGAGGTAAGGTAGCCTCGCGCCATGCCGTCGCCACGCCCGCCGTGCTCCGACCGAGCAACAACTCGTGCCTGGAGATAGCCTCCTCGTCGTGTCTCCGCCGCTCTGGTGCGTGGGAAGGGTGCCCCCGCAGCTTATCCGTCGTCCCCTACGAGCGAGGGAGCGCCAAGGCCCAACTCGACGTCGTTCACGTCCTCATTTTCTGCTCTTTTTCCGGACCCGAAGACCGTCAAGTTCAGAGCTCACTCGCGTCGTCCCCGGCTCGTCCTCGTCCTCCTCTTGTTGTCCTAGGTAGACGAGGTAGTCCCCTCCTGCGCCCTGCTCCTCCTTGTTGCCTATAGATCCGCGTAGGAGATGCCAGGTTCATGCCAACTTCGCACTCTCGGTGCTCTGCCCTTAGATGCAGTATGCATACTATTTTGTGGTGCTTTTGTTCTTGCTCCTCGCGCGCCGTAACGTTGTCCCTCGCACTCCTAGGGGAATTCCGCACCCCTACCGGTTGTTCCCCTCGCTGGAGATCGCCGGATTCTTGCCGCCGTCGTGCAGTCGCTGTAGGGGTCCATCAGTATCGTCAGTTAAGCGAGCGCATGTGTATGAGAGGGCAGCAGTTCCCCTTTTGTTAAGCAACTGCAGCGCAGCGCAGTGGTAGAGTGTGTGTTCAGTTCAGGGGGGTTTGGGGTTCGAATCCCCCTTCTCCCCCCTTTTTTGTGTTCTTTTATTTTGCCTTCCTTTTCTTTTCTTTTAGTTGTTGTGTGTGTGTGTATGTATGTGTGGGACCTGGAATCCCTTATTATTTCTATTAGATGTGTATGTGTAGTGTTTTGTGTGTGTGCACTTAGTGAATGTATACTTGTGTATGTGTGTCCTAGGGAGTGTGTGTGTATGTTTTTCATACACTTATGCACATCTTGTATGTGTATACTTGTGTATGTGTATGTATGCATACATACACCCCCTTGTGTGTGTACACATGTGGATGGGGTTGTGGATGATAGTGTGGGTTTAGTGTGTGTGTGTGTGTGCTTTTGCACATACACTTGACCAAGTGCATGTGTATGTATGTTTGTGTGTGTTTCACACACACATCCATGTGTGAGTATGCTAGAGAGAGAGTGTGTGTGTAGGTGTGTGTAGGTGTGTGGTGCACCATGTACGAGGGGTATGTGTGTGCTGGTGCATGTGTAATTGCACATGTATGAGCTTGAGTGTGTAGATGCCTAAGTGCATATATGCATGAGCATGGTTTGCATATGAGTGTGTAGTTGGTTGGTATATATATGCAAGTGTGGATGTGAGTGCATGCTTAGCTCCATGTGTAGGTTCTCTCTTATGAGCATTTTAGCATATCTCCTCTTCTAGATGGTTTCATCCTTGCTAGTGATGCTATGCCATGTTAACATGTCCCTAGGGTGCTATTTATTCATTTACAACTTGTAAGCATAGAGCCCATGTCATTTTTGTGCATTTTCATCATGTCACTTAAGTGCCATAAGTCATCCATGGGAGATAGGGTCAAATTTTGACCTAGATTTCCTTCCCCTTTCTCTACACAAGTATAGGGGTATGAGTAATGCTTTTGGGGTAGTATCAACCCATGTATGCACCTGTGAAGTCAGATTTGACTTTGGAGCAACTTGTCAAAACTGCATATTTATGCTGTGATGCCCTTTTGTTTTTTATTTATGAATTAATCTATGCATGCTTTCAAGATCTTCCCAACATTAATTTGTTAGTCAAAGTTGTTGGTAATGTCCCAGTATTTTTGTTATTCATGTTAAGTCACTAGATAAGTGAGAACCATGCTGTTTAGTTGGCTACTTTCTGTTTCTGCCAACCTGCCTTGAAATGGCTAAGTCTGGAGATTTTGCTGTTACTGCTTTGCCATGAAGAGTGGGGTGCAGCTAGTGATGTGTTGTGAATTTGACCATGTTCAGTGTCAGGAATTTGTACTAGGTATTTCCATCTACCATCCTGTTAATTTTCATGCCATTTGGAGCTATCTAGCATATTTAACCGTTGCTGTTAACTTGCTACTTTATTAACTCAGATTCCAGAAAAACTGGAATTTTCACTAAGTCCCAGGAAAACTGATTCATCATGCCAACTTGATTGCTTCTTGATTATTGATGTGTGGCTACTTTGCTGGTTGTTTAGTTGGATGAATTGATGTGGGTGTTGATTAGATTCTGTCCATATCTTGTTTGTGGCTGTAGGAATTCTGTAACTCTAGTTGTGAGCTTTTCAAATTGCTATGTTGCTGTTTTGTGTCAGATTGGGTGCTATTTTGTTTTGTGAGTTGTGGGAGCTATACTCCATGGAATTGAGTGATTATTGAGTCTATTGTGATTGGTTTTTTATCACCTGTCCAGTGGCTACCTTGAAATGCCAGTAATTAGCCCAGGTATTTGGTGATCTTGTGTTCTGCCTCCGTACCTTGTCGTGAGCGTATCTCGAGAACCGTAGCTCCGTTTCTCGCGATCTTTATATGCATTTCCATCGATTTTTCATGATTCATCCATATTTTCCATGTTAATGCATGTTTAAGTAACTTAACATGAGGTTCTTTCCAGGTTCACTAATATACAAACTTTGCATGCGAAACTTGACTAGAATTGGATTGCCATGTTAAAACCTTCATTAAATGGATCATGCATCATCTTGGTTGTGCATTGCACCTTGGTTGGTTATTTATTTGCTGTTTCTGTTGGGTAGACATGAGTGTCGATACCGAGTTCGAGGACCCTTGAGAGTACCACTACGAGGATCCCGCTACTTGTTCCGCTGAAGAACCAACAAGCAAGATGATCGTACCCGGATCCCAATACTATCTTTGCTTGCTAGTTTCTCGTTCTTATCGTTACAATTGCGCTACCTACCACATGATATCAGCCCCATGTTGCCATGATAGCCTCTAACCTCCACATCCCAGTAAACCCTTGATTGGCTAAGTTACCGCTGCTCAGCCCCTCTTATAGCGTTCTTAGCTGCAAGTGCAGGTCGTTCCATGTGATAACATGGTTTGGATAACACAAATAAATTCTGTTATTTAATTTAATGCACATATATATCTGGTATTGGTGGAAGGCTTGGCCTTTTGCTAAGTGATTTGTTCCGCTCATACCTCCATTAGTTCCTTGTTACCGGTGTTATGTTTTCCATATTTTGCGCTCCTAACACGCTTGGGGTTGTTATGGGGACCCCCTTGTTTATTTGGTTGAGAGTAAAACTTGTCCGGCAAGACCCAACATTGGTACTACATTTACTTAACAACTTAATAAAAATTGCATAGGGTCTTGCAAACCCGTGGATAATTAATCAACCCCCGGGCCAGTGCTCCTCATGAGTGTTGGTCCAAACTAGAGCCGTGTGCGGGGCCAACCCGGGGCAACTCGGGAGATTTCTATCAGGCCACCGTACGCTGTGCTTATCTGTCGTGTCCTGAGAACGAGATACGTGGCTCTTATCAGGTTCGTCGACACGTCGGGTGGTCTTGCTGGATTTGTTTTACCTTTATCGAATGTATTGCGTGTGGAGTCTGACTTTCTTCGGGTTTACTCGAGGTGTTGGACTCCTTTGGAATTGTCTATGACGATCGCGAGAACTGCGTTCGAGGCTATTCCCATGGAATGTGGTTATTTGTGATGGACTAGTTGGAGCGCCCTTGCAGGGTTAAATCTTTCGGAAAGCCGTGCCTGCGGTTATGTGGTAGCTTGGATATTTGTTTAAAACCCGGTTATAGAAAACTTGAAGTAAACTCTAATTAAAACACATCAACTGTGTGAGTAACCATGATCATCTCTGCTAGTGAACATGAACCAAGAGAGAACACGGTGGGGTTGATTGACGTAAGTAAGTGTTCAGGATCTCTTAGAGATCATACCAGATTCGATCGTTCTTCATAGGCCACTCATATTTATTTCATGTTGCGTAAGCTAGCCACCATATAATGCTTAGTGCTGCTGCAAACTAAACATCACCCTTCCTTCCTAAAGCTTAAATAGTCTTGGTACCCGGGCACATGATAGCTGAGTCCTCTGTGGCTCACAGTTTACTACCATAATCCAGGTGCAGGTTCAGATGAGTTCGTGCAGGATGATCTTACTCAGCTCCAGTGCGAGTATGATGAGGAGAGAGGCAGGATGTATGTGACATATCCGGATGAGTAGAGGACCTGGTCGTGATCCTTGGGATAGCTTGATATTATCATTTGCAATTTCTTTATCGTTTGATTTCGTCCGTAGTCGGGCCCTGTGTTCATCTTGATGTTATGATTTGAGTGACATTGTAAGTTAGCATGTGGCGAGTGTAAGCCAACTTGTATACTCTTCTCATTTAGTATTGTATGTTGTGATGATACTATTCTTGCTAAAGACAAGATGCACCTCTATCCCTTGCGAGGCCCTCGTGCCTTAAACGGATAGGCGCGCATCTTGGGCGTGACAGCTGTTGAGTGCTTGCATCGACAGGGGTCTTAGAGTCTGTTGTATATAGGATACACTTCGTTTTGAATCACACCTCTCCGTAGCTACCTTACAGGTTTCATGGATATTATTGGCAAACCATGATATGACGCTGCATAAGGATAGACTGCACTTCATAGAGTAGGGAGGCGCTTCACTCGACGGGTCAAGTGTCGTGACAGGGCTGACCATGTCGAGTGTATATTTTTTCTGACGAGTTACTCGACGGATCGAGAGTCAACCGTCTCAGTGGAGGCGCTCTTAGCCCACCCACTGGGTGTAGTCCCCGAGACCGCTGTCGAGTTCTTGCATCGGCAGGGGTCTTAATAGAGACAACTTTTAAATTTGTTTATGGTGCGCGGAGCACCATAGCCACTCGACATGTCGAGTGGACTTTTTGCTTGAATTCTTCTAAGATGGTCATTCGCCGGTGTTCGATACCCAATCGACTGTTCCAAGCGTCACCCGCCGATTAAATTCCTGTCTTGTGTTGATTCCAGAGGGCTTGTGATCTTGGGGCGGAGTACAAGGACGTGGATTATGAAAGGAACCGGTTGCATGTGGATCTGGCGGTCGCAAACAAAGCTCTGGAGTGAGCGCATGCTGAGATGAAGACTTTGGGAGGTAATTACTGCATATTTTCTGCATTCTCCTCTTCACTCTTCATGTTTTGAACCGAGTGCTCTCACTCGAACAGACATACGCAATGAAAACCGTTGACTCCAAGCACGACTCAACAATGTTGTTTCTTTAGACTCCATGAAGAAGGCGCTGGAGGAGAAGGACAAGGCGCTTGCTGACGCTCAACGACTGGCCAAGGACAAGACTGAAGCTACAGATCGGAAGCTGGAGGCCGCCAAGAAGCTGGAGGATGAGAACACCAAGCTGAAGCAGGAGCGTGCGAACCTTGTCAAGAAGGTCGAGCAACTAACCAAGAGGGGTAATGGCCTGGAGAAGCATCTGGGCGAATTCTCGAGGAAGATGTATCTTCTGCTCGATGGTGAGTATTTCTTGTCGACTGACATTTGCAAAAATTTTGAGGGTCGCAGTTCACCGATTCTCTTCCTATTTCCCCTTCTTCAACATAATTCTGCATGGACTTTGAAAAGGAAACGAAAGAGATTGAGCCCATGCTTGACCCTACCAAGTTACCGGTTGCTGATGCGGCGGCGATGAACATGCTCCGGCTCAACTTTCGGCTCCAGGGTGTCCAGGCCTACATCACTCGACTGAAATCTACCATGGAAAGAATCGATAAGGAGCTATGGCCTGAGGACACTCTTCAGCTCGAGCTCAACTCCATGATGGCTCACCTGAACGAACTTCCCAGTCGAGTGCAAGCATGGAAAAAATCTGCTGCTTGCTGCGGGGCCGACGTGGCGTTGTCACTCGTCAAGGTCCATTGTAGGGACGTGAGGGAGGAGAAGCTAAAGGAGCTCCAGGTGGTAAACACGAAGAAACTCCAGTTCAAGGACTTCATGGAAGCCTTCAACGAGGCAGCTACCAGAATTGTTGACGGCATCGACTTGGACACTTTCGTTGAGCCCGCCAGTCCGTCCCCTGCTTAAAAAACTTGGGTCTTTAGAAAAAACAGTTAAATTTTCCTCGGTATGCCAAGTGGAACTGTATCTCCTAAAACTTCATTCAGGCCTTATGCTTGAGCACATTTGCTTCTGCACAAGACGTTTATCCGCGGTTTTACCTTTCAGATTTTACGCGTGCTTTTGCTTTACATCATTTGTTCGACTGATTTTGTTTTTAACTTAGGCGAAATGCTTTCGCAGCTAAGCCTCCGAGTGTGAGGATTACTCATCGCTCGGAGTATTATTGATCTTAGGCGAATGTCGATTCACAACTAAGTTGTCGAGTGAATGGATTACTATCCACCCGACGAGGTTTTTAACTTAGACGAAACGTGTTTCATAGCTAAGTCCCCAAGCGTGAGGATTGCTCATTACCCAGAGTATTTTTGAACTTAGGCGAATGTCGATTCGTAGCTAAGTTGTCGAGTGAATGGATTGCCATCCACTCGATGAGGTTTTTAACTTAGGCGAAACGTGTTTCACAGCTAAGCCCCCGAGTGTGAGGATTGGTCATCACTCGGAGTATTTTTGAACTTAGGCGAATGTCGATTCGTAGCTAAGTTGTCGAGTGAATGGGCTACTATCCACTCGACGAGGTTTTTAACTTAGGTGAAACATGTTTCGCAGCTAAGCCCCCGAGTGTGAGGATTGCTCATCACTCGGAGTATCCCCAAGAATGTAACTGCATGGTTGGAATCGTCGAAGTCTATATCACAGAAATGTCAATTGCATTGATGAAGTATTCTTATTACATCAGAAAACTCTTGTCTCAAGTGTAAAAACGCTAGAGCAGATCTGCATTCCAGGCTCGTGGCTCATCTATCTATTTCATGAGATTATACAGGTGATAGGCTCCATTGTTTAGCACCTTAGTGATGACAAAAGGGCCTTCCCATGCAGGAGCAAGCTTGTGAGGTCGGTGTTGATTCACCCGGAGCACCAAATCTCCCTCATGGAATGCTCGACTCTTGACATTCCTTGCATGGAAGCGCCAGAGGTCTTGCTGATAGGCAGTGGTCCGGACCAGAGCCATCTCTCACTCCTCCTCCAGAAGATCTACCCCATCCTGTCTGGCCTGTTCAGCTTCAGCCTCAGAATATAGCTCCACTCGAGGAGAATTGTGGGCCAAGTCACTCGGAAACATGGCTTCAGCGCCATAGACAAGGAAGAAAGGAGTTCGTCTAGTCGACCGATTAGGCATTGTCCTCAATCCCCACAAAACAAACGGCAGCTCAGTTACCCACGCACCGACGACATGATCCAAATCACGCATGAGATGAGGCTTCAGACCTTGCATAATGAGACCATTAGCCTACTCAACTTGCCCATCGGTTTGAGGATGTGCAACAGAAGCATAATCCACTCGGGTGCCTTGGGAGTTACATAATCTCCTAAATTCTTTCGAGTCAAAATTAGTGATGTTGTCTGTGATGATGCTGTGCGGAATGCCGTATCGGATAATGATCTCCCTCATGAACGGGACCACCGTACAGGAGTTCAGCTTCTTAATGGGCTTGGCTTCAATCCACTTGGTGAATTTGCCGAGTGCTACCAACAGGTGGGTGAATCCTCCTTTTCCGTGTCAGAAGGGACCAACCATGTCGAGTCCCCAAACTACAAACGGCTAGGCGAGAGGAATTGTCTTCAGAGCAGACATCGGCTTGTGCAACAGATTCGCATAGAACTGACAGCCCTCGCAGTGATCAACGATGTCCTTAGCCATCTCATTAGCTCATGGCCAGTAAAAACCAGCTCGGTATGCTTTAGCTACAATCGCCCTCGAAGATGCATGGTGGTCGCAAGTTCCCAAGTGAATTTCATCTAGAATCATCCGACCTTCCTCAGGGGAAATGCAGCACTGGGTGACACCCATCACTCTCTCTTTGAATAGCTGATCTCCCATCACAGTGAAAGCCTTGGACCTGGGCACAATCTGTCGAGCCTGTGCTTCATCTTCAAGGAGCTCTTGACTGAGGATATAGGCAATGTATGGGATAGTCCAGTCGGGAATGATAACCAGAATCTCCATCACCAGGTCAATCACAGCAGGAACATCGACTTCATTCGAGTCAGAGGAGCTCAAAGCTTGTGGGGGCTCTTCGGTGAAGGGATCCTCTTGAACCAAAGGAGTGTGCAAGTGCTCTAGAAACACACCGCTGGGGACAGGCCGTCGAGTGGAACCAATCTTGGACAGCTCATCGGCCGCTTGATTTTTCAGTCGGGGAACATGATGAAGTTCCAAGCCTTCAAATTTCTTCTCCAACTTCTGGACTGCATTGCAGTATCCGGTCATAGCAGGGTTTCTAACATCCCACTCTTTCATCACTTGATTCACCACCAAATCCGAGTTGCCATAAACCATCAGGCGCTTGACGCAGAGTGAGATAGCCATGTGTAACCCATACAAAAGTGCTTCATACTCTGCCTCATTATTGGAGGAATCAAAGTGAATTTGCAAGACATAGATGAGCTTGTCACCTCTAGGGGATATCAAGACAACACCAGCACCGGACCCATTAAACATTTTGGAGCCGTCGAAGAACATTGTCCAATGTGCTGAGTGAACTTGGATGGGATGTTGTTGTTCAGTCCACTCGGCCATGAAATCTGCCAATGCTTGGGACTTGATTGCTTTCTTGGCCTCGAATCTGATGTCAAAGTGTCCAAGCTCAATTGCCCATTTAGCCACTTGACCTGATGCATCACGATTATTGAAAATCTCGGACAAAGGAGCATCACTGACGACTGAAATCGAATGGTCCTGGAAATAGTGTGCCACCTTCTTCGCTGACAGGTAAATACCATACACCAGCTTCTGATAGTGTGGATACCTTTGCTTTGAGGGGGACAATACTTCCGAGACATAATAAACTGGCCATTGGACTTTATAGGCTTTACCCTCCTCTTCTCGCTCGACAATCAGCACTGTACTGACGACCTGATTTGTGGCCACGATGTACAGGAGCAAGGGATCTTTGCTGGCAAGCACCGGCTGGGTGGAGAGAAGGGTTTTGAGCTCAACAAACACTGCTTTGGCTTCGGGAGTCCAGTCGAACGTGTCGGACTTCTTCATCAACTGATATAAGGCAAAGCCTTCTCACCAAGACGAGAAATGAATCGACTCAATGCTGCCAAGCAACCTGTGAGCTTCTGAACATTGTCCACTCGCACAGGAGTCTTCATATGGGTAATGGCGCTGATCTTCTCGGGATTGACATCAATTCCTCGCTCGAAAATGAGAAAACCGAGCAACTTGCCGCCAGGGACACCGAAGGTACATTTGGCCGGATTCAGCTTTATGTCGAATCGCCTCAGATTGGCGAATGTCTCGGCCAAGTCAGCCAGCAAGTCGGAACCTTTGCGGGACTTGACCACTATATCGTCCATGTATGCCTCGACATTCCGAGGGATCTGGTCAAGTAAACATTTCTGAATCATGCGCATAAAAGTAGCGCCAACATTCTTAAGACAAAAAGGCATGGTGATGTAGCAAAAGCACCCGAATGGGGTGACGAAGGCTGTCTTTATTGCGTCCAGGCCATACAGACGGATCTGATGGTACCCAGAATAAGCGTCCAAAAAGGTTAAACGCTTGCATCCCGCTGTCGAGTCAACAATTTGATCTATGTGGGGTAGCGGAAAATGGTCGTTTCGGCACACCTTATTGAGATGTTTGAAGTCAATGCACATGCACAAGAACTTATCTTTCTTTGGCACCATCACAACATTCGAGAGCCACTCGGAGTGGTAAATCTCCCGAATGAACTTGGCTTGCAAGAGACGGGCCACTTCTTCTCCGGTCGCCTTGCGCTTCTCCGCCGCTGATCGACACAAATGCTCCCTGAAGGGCTTGGCTTTCGGATCCACTCGCAGACGGTGCTCAGCCAGCTCCCTGGGAATCCCTGGCATGTCAGAAGGATTCCATGCAAAGATATCCTAGTTCTCACGGAGGAACTGGATGAGCTCGGCTTCCAATTTACTGTCGAGTGTTGTTGAGACATTCGTCGAGGCAGCAGTTGGATCCGTCGGGTGGATGTGCACCTTCTTCACCTCCCCTACCAACTGAAATGCCGACTCGGAAGCCGACTTCTTTGCACGGAGCAAATTAGTAGGGTCAGCGGTTTTCTTGTACTCCTCAAGCTTGACCATGGCCATCTGTTGATCGGCGATCTTGGAGCCTTGCTGGAGGCACTCTTCGGCCCGCTGTCGATTGCCAGTGACCGTGATCACGCCCTTAGGGCCTGGCATTTTCAACTTGAGATACACATAACATGGCCGGGCCATGAAATGTGCATAAGCGGGTCGACCCAAGATGGCATGGTAAGCATTCTTGAAATCCATGACTTCAAATGTCAACTTTTCTTTTCAGAATTTTTTTCATCTCCGAATGTCACATCCAATGCTATCTGGCCGAGTGACTTGGCTTTCTTTCCTGGGATGACCCCATGAAACTACATGCTGCTCTCGCTCAAACGGGACATTGGAATGCCCATCCCTTTCGGGGTATCCACATAAAGAATGTTCAGGCCGCTGCCACCGTCCATGAGGACCTTTATGATTCGAGTCCCTTGGACCACCGGATCAACTACCAGAGCCTGCCGACCGGGAGTGGCGACATGAGCAGGATGGTCTGTCTGGTCGAATGTGACAGCATATTGGGACCATTTGAGGTAGGTGGGGGTGTCTGGCACAACCATGTTGATTTCTCTATTGATGACTTTCACACGACTCTTGCTCTCGACATTAGCAAAGATCACCAGTGTTGTAGTGACATCCAGGAATGTTTCCTTTTCCTTGTCTTCATCTACCTTTTCAGGAGATTTCTCACTCGACTAGTCTCCCTTGAATTGCTGGATAAGGGTTTGACACTATCGAGTGGTATGCTTGGGAAAAATCAGGTTTCCTTCTGCGTCTTTCCTGGTGTGAATCACACATGGCTGATCCATGATATCAGTTCCTGACTGACCTTTCCACTTCTTGGGGGCATACTGAGACTTCGCTTTGCCCTTGTTCTTCGACTGAGTCTCTAGTGCTGCTACCTCTACCGGAGCCGGGTCTTCAGCCTTCCGCTTCTGTTTCCGATTGTTTCCACCGCCATACTCGTTAGCGACAACTCTTCCTTTGCCACTACGGAGGCGGTCTTCTTCCTCGCCATTGGCGTACCGGGTGGCAATTTCCATCATCTTGCCGAGTGAAATATCACCAGTGCACCCGAACTTCATGTACAACTCCCTGTATCTCACACTGGCCTTGAAAGCACAAACAGACTGGTGTTCCGACACATTCTCCACCGTATGATGTAGGGTGGACCATCGCTAAATATAATCCCTTAAGGTTTCATTGGGCTTCTGGATGCAGTGCTGTAAGTCGACCAAATCTGCGAGGCGCTTGCATGTGCCCTCAAAGGTCCGAACAAACACTCGGACAAGATCTTCCCAACAATGTATGCTAGAAGGAGCCAAACGATTCAACCAAGCTCGAGATGAACCGTCCAACATGAGGGGCAGGTGCTTCATTGCAACATTGTCATTTCCGCCGCCAATCTGCACAGCCACTCGGTAATCATCTAACCAAGTCTCTGGCTTTGTTTCACCAGAAAACTTTCCGATCCTCGCCGCCATTCTGAAGTTGGGGGAAATCTCTGCAGAACGTATAGCTCTGCTAAAACACTTGGGACCAGACACCATAGCTGAGCTTCCACTCGGAACATCTCTGTTGAGTCCTTCTCTGTAGGCTCTGCTCTTGTCGATCCGCTTCTGAACAAGATAGGCGCGGGCGTCAAAGTCCGCGTCCCGCTCATCATCGAAGGAGCGCCTGTCGTCCTGGCGCCGGGGCGCGTACGGACCACTCCACGGAGGAGTGGGCACTTGACGGTTGTCTTCGCGGTGATGCTGATCTCTATCTTGCCCTTCACGAAAACCGCTGCCTCGACGACGCAAGGGCAATCCAGTGCTGTGTGTCGACTGAACGGTCTCCGCCTTGGGTGAATTGCTGTATATCTTGTTATGGGACTGAGAAACTGGTGA
The DNA here is from genome assembly GCA_022496015.1 of Hordeum marinum. Taxonomy (NCBI): domain Eukaryota; kingdom Viridiplantae; phylum Streptophyta; class Magnoliopsida; order Poales; family Poaceae; genus Hordeum; species Hordeum marinum. The sequence goes on from CM039672.1 coordinate 222,408,353, forward strand.
ATTCTAACACTGTGCTGCATCCAACAGCGCTCTGATCTGCAACAGCCCTCTACCAGCCTCTGACCGGGATGGCTGAATGGAATCCGCTATCCTAGCAGTAGCAACAACATTTAGCACAAGAGTTTGGTATACCTCAACGTCGTTGTGAGATCTAGTCAGAAATAGTTGTCGATGACGTCGACTGGGGCGTGGCGGGCACTGGCGAGTGCGCTTGTCAATCTTTGCCTGGAGCTCTTCCAGACGAACGCGTGCGGCCTCCAAAGCTTGGGCCTCGGCAGTCGCGATGACGATGGGAGTATGAAGAACCTCCTCTTCGCGACGTGGCTGCTCTTTCGACGGACCTCCAGCCCTGCGCTTGCCACGGCCGAAGCCAGGCGGTGAACTCTGATGAGAGCCCGCCATCAAGACCTCCGCTACAGGATCGCAGCTTTCACACTCAGAAGGCACATTAGACGGATCGCAATCTGACTCGAACACGCCATGAAGGGACTCGGCAGGCTCAAGCGCTGCAATCTACAGAGAAGTTTGGCATGCAGCTACGTGTTCAACCCAACGCTGAAGTCGTGGGCGGCCGGACCGCTTGCGACTGTGAACAACAAGAGGGGCTGACACGTAAGGAGTCGATGGCTGACACAGCAACACGACGTAGGGACTCGTGCGGAAGTGCGCGGCCCCATGGACCGGGAGCGCCTCGACATCAAGAGGTACCTCCTGGAGCCATGCCGAATCATCGGCGATGAAGGTGAGCGCTCCAAAACGGATCTCATGGCCCAGAGCAAAAACACCGCCGGAAGACATGTCGAAGGATGAAAATCGCAACCTCGCCGGAAGTCGCTTAGACGCCTGCCCCACGGTGGGCGCCAACTGTCGTGGGAATGAACCTGACAGTAGATGGTAGGGGTACGAAGGGAGAGAGCAGAGTCCTAGCTACGACGAGGGTGTACACATGGATGTATGAGTTCAGGCCCCTCTCGTGGAGGTAACAACCCTATGTCTTAGTGCTCGGGAGCTTTATGTCGTGTGGAATGTTGAGATTAGAATGGTTGCGAACCCTTGTGCAGGAGGGGAGGGGCGGCTTATATAGAGTTCGCTGCCCCTCATAATTATCCTGCATCTAAGGGCCTGGTCGTGGGGTTTAAAGTCTGCCGTTACAGGTAACGTACGTAATAAAAGCTACTAATGACCATTGAACCAACGTCTGCCTGTTGGGCTCTTGATGATGGCTCCTGGTCTTCTAGCGTCGAGTGAAAGCAAGTTCTTCCGAGTGACACGCGACTACCGAGTAAGAGCGGAAGTCTTCGAGTGGATTACTGTCGAGTGACTTTGAACGTCTCCAGGGATCCACTCGGAAGTTCATGCTTGATATTCAAGTCCTCTCATGTGGTGTCCTTAGGTAGGGTATGTGGGCCTTACCTAGGACCCTACCCTAGGTACATATCCTCGTCACCGATCAGGCCGCAACTGCCTTCATCACCCCCTATGGGCCATTTTACTTCAATACAATTCGCTTTAGGTTAAAGAATGCAGGCGCCACACACCAGCGCATGATTCAGTCATGTTTGGCAAAGCAAATTGTCAAAACAGTCAAGGCCTACGTAGACGACGTGGTTCTCAAGACCAAACATGCCAGCCAGTTTGTAGATGACCTCAAACAAACCTTTGCCAGTCTGCAGGAATATGACATACGGCTTAATCCTGACAAGTGTGTCTTCGGATTCCTCATCACTAAACTACTCAGATTCATTGTCTCACAAAGAGGAATAGAGTCTAACCCTTCTAAGATCCGAACCCTATCCCAACTCGCAGTTCCCATAGAGCTAAAACACGTCCAAAGACTGGCATGGATGCATCGTGGCTTTGAGCCCCATCATCTCCTGACTTGGAGAAAAATCTCTACCACTCTACAGGCTTCTCAAATGGACCAAAAACTTTGAATGGACCAACGAGGCAGCGACAACCCCAGAGGAAATTAAAATGCTGCTAGCCAGCAACCCTAGTTTAACAGCACCTGGCACGGGGAACCGATGTTATTGTACATCTCGACCACCAATCAAGTGGTCAGCGCGGTCCTCGTCGTAGAATGGGAAGCCTTGGGTCACAAACTCTGAATAAAAAAGACGGTCTACTATGTATCTAAGGTGGTAACCCCATGCAAATGAAGATACCCACACTACTATAAGATAGCGTACACAGTGTTTATGGCATCACGCAAGCTCCACCACTATTTTCAAGAGTGCGCGATCATAGTGACATCCGAGGTACACCTCAATGACATAATCAACAATAGAGACGCCGTTGGCTGTATAGCTAAATGTGCCATTGAACTCCTTCCGTTCGAGATCACCTACAAGGCACACTGAGCTATTAAGTCTCAGGTGTTGGACGACTTCCTTGCCGAATGGACAGAAGTCGAGCTCCCTAGAGAGTATAGCACATACGCTCATTGAACGATGTATTTTGACGGATCTAAAACCCTGGCCGGACTGGGGGCTGGAGTCATACTCACATCCCCCACAAGGGACAACGTCCGATACGTACTTCAGATCATGTATGCTGATTCAAACAACATGGTGGAATATGAGGCACTGTTGCATGGGCTGCGAATGGCAGCATCAATGGGAATACAATGGCACGAAGTATGGTGGGACTCCAATATCGCCATATTGCAAATCAACGGAGAATTCGACGCCAAAAATCCGAAAATGGCGGCATACAGAAACATCGTCCTAAATATTTCCGCACGGTTCGAGGGACTAGAATTCCACCACATCTCTAGAGACATCAATCAAGCTGCCGATGTCCTCGCCTGCCTGGGCATGAAGGACGATCTTGTCCCCAAGAAAACATTCCTAGAAAGGCTCTTCAAGCCATTAGTGGTATGGCAGGACGAGAATACTAGCACGAGAACCAATGGTGTGGACCAGGTTGTTCACCCCATGTCCGAACCAGACGAGCAAATCATTGGCGACACTATAGTTGAAGAAACACCTTCGGCTCACGAGGTCATGGCAGTAATCGCACCATGAACTAAGCCCTTCCTGGCTTACCTTCTGCGCAAAGAACTCCCCGATGACTAGACTGAGGCGAGACACATAGTATGTGGATCAAAATCCTACAAGGTACATGAGGGTGAGCTATATAATAAAAGCACCACGTGGATCCTCCAATGATGCATCTCAGAAGAACAAGGGAAGGAGCTTTTGGCCGAGGTACACGCATGCATGGGTGGTCATCATGTAGCGACGAGGGCCCTGGTACGAAAGGCCTTTCGAGTCAGGTTATTCTAGCCCACTCCCCGAGCGGACGCCCGTACACTCGTCCAACATGTGGGATGTCAACTCTTTGCAAACCAAAGCCACATGCGCCCAATGGCTCTTCAGACAATTCCAATCACCTGGCCTTTTGCAGTCTGGGGGCTATACATGGTCAGACCACTTAAAGGGGGACCAAGAAAAAAGAAATACCTTCTGGTCATGGTTGACAAGTTCACCAAGTGGATTGAAGCAAAACCAGTAAGTTCATCTAAGTTTGGACTGGTCATCGACTTTATATCCAGCGTGGTACACCGATATGGTGTCCCTCACAACATAATAACAGACAACGAATCCAACTTTACCGCCCAGGAGGAAAAGGACTGGTGCACTAACTTGGGCATAAAGCTCGACTACGCCTCGGTGTATCATCCACAGACCAATGGACAAGTCGAATGGGCCAACGGTCTCATTATGTGTGGTATCAAGCCTCGTCTGGTCCGATCTCTTCAAGAATCCGGCTGCCATTGGGTGGAGGAGCTTGAATCCGTGTTATGGGGATTATGCAGCACCCCAAACAGGTCAACGAGGTATACACCATTCTTCATGGTGCACCATGCTATAGCAGTCCTTCCATGTGACATCATCCATGATGCTCCTAGGGTGCGCATGTATGAAGAAAAGGAGGCCGAATTAGATCGGCAGGACAACTTAGATGCCTTGGAGGGAGAGCGCGATATAGATCGTGCTCGATCTGCGTTTTATCAACAACAAGCTCGGTGATACCGAAGCAGGGAGGTTCGAGTGAAGGCATATAACGTGGGCGAACTCATATTATACTCCCAGAGAAACATAAGCATAGGCTCAACCCCAAATGGGAGGGCCCCTTCGTAATTGATGAAGTATTGACAGGAGGAGCTTATCTCCTCCACAACCCACAGGACAACCACCTCGAACCAAACCCATGGAACGCAGCTCGCCTCAGATGCTTCTATGGCTAGACCGGTGTCGCTACCTCCGCTTGTAAACTCTTATATTTGCTCCTTTATAAATTTCCCTGTTTACTTTTATAGGGTTGTTTAGAATTTCCCAAGCTATGTTCATCTTAACCGAACTGCAACAAATCCTTTGTTGACATATAAGACATTGTCATGTTTTACCCGGCAATGCCGGGGGGGCTTCGTTAAAAGCCAAACAATTGTATATTTACCATGTGTGCATCCTTCCAGTGTCATTTTTACACCTCTATATGCATCAATTGTACTTAAGTTCTTGCCAAACTGGGTTGCCTCACTCCTATGATTACCCTCAACATTCTTGAATGTTTGGATAGAGGGTAAATGGAGCACCTCCACGATTGTTACGACCGGGTTACCCGAATACGTACCTCGGATGGGTGAAGCCAAAGGTTAGCACTCTTAAGAAAAAACTGATCGGCTATGACGGAGGAAGGCATAATTGGTGGTGTTCACCACAAATCTAGATTTTCCTCCAAACATAGCTCTTATCCACCCGATTACAGGTACATATCTAGGACATCTGCGATTAACGCGGAATCCTAAAGAAAGGAACCCATGAAGGAACTATTTTCTCTCGAAGATGTTTCTTATGTTAATTGGTAATATAACATACTCCTCCAGTGCGCGATTTTTCTATTCGAACCGCATGGACGGATTGCCTAGCTGTCCAAAAATGATTTCCTGTTCCTACAGGACATATAGTACGGAACACTCCCCAGACATTGGCGGGGGAGGCAGAAGCCGATGGCCGAGTAAGACAATGTTTAAAACACGGATGGAAATAATTCGGTGCCAAGTGCATAGCTACATAGAGCCAAAACATTACACATATCAGTTGAGATCATCTATCCAAGGCACAATCTTCCTGAGAAAGACGAGCGGCGGGCATCACTTGATCATAAACCAAGTGAAGGGGTATTTCCTGTCCGAACGGCCCTACTGGCCCAACCCATGCCAGGTGCTCTAGGTCAAGTTTGGTGAAATGAGTCTTCACCATGGCCCACGCTTCCTGAGCCCCCTCTTGACAAGCTGAGGTCTTTCATAGATCAGAACGGCTTCAGGCTCCTTTAAAAGGCTTTGCCACTTTAGCCATCCCTTGTGGAGGTTTCTCGACCGTCCAGAGCACCCTTATCATGCTCCTCATAGCTTTCCTAGCTTGCTTGTTGTCGGTGTCAAAACCGGAAGATCTGGGGTAGGGGGTCTCGAGCTGTGAGACTAGGATCGATGGTAACAGGGGACGAAGGGGACGATGTTTACCCAGGTTCGGGCCCTCCTATGGAAGTAAAATCGTACGTCCTGCTTGATTATATTGATGATATGAAGGTTACAGAGTTGATCTACCTCGAGATCGAATAGCTAAACCCTAGATGAGTTGTTCTCTCTCCTACAATCTAAAACCCTCCGGCTTATATAGACTCCGAGGGTACCTAGGGTTTACACATGGTCGATTACACATCGAAGGAAAAAAGCATGCCTGTTCACTATTCCAAATGTGGAGGACACGCTACGACTCTGAAGCTTCCTTCTTGGAGACAGGCCCTTTGATCAATCAAATGCTCGGTAAGCGGCCCATATAGTCCGTGCCATATGAATACAGGTCGGCCACCCGAGGACCCCTTAAACCAGGACTCCCTCAATAGCCCCCAAACTAGCCTCCAACGCCAAGGGTCTTAGCTCTAGCTGCTTTGTACGATCAGAGTCTTCGGTTTGCGATGCGAGTTCTTCTCTCCAGTTAGTGATCAACCAAGTTTAGTTCGGCCTTCGATGACACGTATTTTTCCTGATCAGAGGATCATCCGAACACCATGAATAGCTCAGCCCTGAAATCCAAGCATCAAGGAGCAAACAGTGTTCCCTGACAACCTTTTTGACAAAAGGTCATGACCCACCACGACCACTGAACCAGTTGCAAAAACTCAGTTCACGGTTCACGGCCATTTTCTCATCAGCACGATCCACCAATGCATAGATCATGCTACGTTTCACATGGCATATGATTAATCATGCGCGTATAATGGTATGTACGTCTTGGGAAGCGGAGGGATTCACGGTGCACTAAAGGGAGGCTAACCAGTGACAAGCCCCATAAAAGGGAAAGAAAATCCTAGGGCTTAGCCATGCTTCCCATTTGCATCCTCTACTTCCCTAATCTCCTAAGCCTCCAGAGCCCAGATCCAGTTCTTCCACAACTCCCCCTCCGAGCTTGACCATGGCTAGTTCTGGTTTCAACGGCAAGTGGGAGGCTTCCACGGTCACCAACCAGGATATCCGGGACCTCAAGGGTATGGACTACCTCCCCGCCAACATCTACCACCACGCTTCGGAGAAGAACCAGGTGGTTCCCACCCCCAAGCCAGGCGAGAGGGAGGTATTCATCCCTCACTTCATCAGGGGACTGAGCTTCCCGTTCCACCCCTTTGTCAGGGGCCTCATGTTCTTCTACAGACTCAACTTCAGCGAGCTCCCGCCGAACTCCTTCATGCACATATCGGCCTTCATCATCATCTGCGAGGCCTTCTTGTGGGTCAAACCGCACTCCGGACTATGGCTCAAGGTATTTAACATCAAGCCGAAGTGTGTCGCCGGCGAACATGCAGATTGCGACAGGGCGGTCATCAGCAAGCTCCCCCACGTCAGATGGCCATCCGACACCTTCATCGACACCATCAAGATTTGGCAAAAAGAGTGGTTTTATATTGCCGAGCCAAGGGAAGAAGGCGGGGCTGCTCCGGTCGAGTTCAGATCCGTCCCCCCGCAAGATTGACCTCATGGCTCCGAAAGGGCCTCGACTAGGGGTCGGATGCGGAGGTGGACAACCTACAGAAGTGCATCGCCTCAATGATCAAAGGCAAAATTGAGCTGGCCAATGTGGTCCAAATCATGCTTCGACGGTGCATCCTCCCCTGTCAACTTCGGGATTATCCCATGTGGGCTTATCGACTTGACGATAAACCTACTATTTGCCGGCACTTTCGCACCACTTTGGAGAAACTGTGGAAGGCGCTATTCAAGGAACAGGAGAGCTGGCCTACCGAGGAGGAAGATCGGGGCCTACATGTCGATAACCCTCCTTCCCAGGTATAACATAGTTTCAATTGATCGACCCCGTCTTCCGAAAGAAAATCTAAACACCTTTCTGATCATCCTCACAAAAATGGTTTAGCAAAGCCATGGGCATCAACTGCCCGGCACCACAGCCTGAAGACCCCAGGTCCAAGCTATTGTCGGAGATACTTGTCGTGGCGCCTTACAAGCGCCAGAAAAGAAGGAGATGAACAAGAAAGGTTGAAGAGGTCTTCACATCATCGACCAATCAGACGCTGCGTCCAAGGAAACCCATGCGTCCTCTAATCAAGAGGAGGAGCATGAGGACGAGGGGGAAGTCGATTCCCCCCCCTCGTGAGAAAGAGGGCAGAGTCACCAAACGCCGCAGAGGACGTACCTCCTCCTGCCCCGAAGAGGGCGCGTTCGGCGCAGTTGATTCTGTCCGATGAAAGTTCATACTTGGACACCGAGTCTGAAGATTTCAAGAAGGTTCCTCAAAGGAACTTAAGGGTCAAGCCCCCAACTCGAAGGTAAGAATCCGAAGACTCCCTGAGCTATTTATGCCAAGTTTTAAATGCTATTAACATGTGAGCGCCTTTTGATCCGCATCCCACCACGCGTTCTCCCCATCGACCAAGTTTTGGACGGGGAGACCCCACCTTCCGAGCTAGCGAAGAGTGGGGTCATGTCACATTCCACACCTTCAGGTGCCGTGAAGGATGCCGTGGAGGTGTCATCCCACCAGGCTCCTTTTGAGTCGAACACTAGTGGTGGGGGTGACGACGTCATGGTCGAGGTTAACGCCTTGGCCGCCAAAGACCGGGAGGAGGAGCCCCTCCCGGACAATGAGGAGACTAGATGAAGGGATGTCCAGTCCCCTCCAAGGTCATCTCCAGAGCGCACCATGCCTCCGGAGCCACTTGTTCAATCCTCGGTTGGACATCGGGCTAACCGATCACCACCAACGCCATCGATTAATGGGTGGTCGGTCATGGAGGAGGCACTATCAAGCGCCTCCATCTCCGAGGATCACCGCACCCTTATGGGTGCGGTTTTGCAAAGCATTCAGTTCGTTGATAGTGGACTGAAGGAGGCCTTCAATGGTCTCCTGACGGGCTTCCAGGTGAGCCACGTAATGTTCTATTTCTAGCATATTAATTTATTACATTTGTGATATCGTTATATATATAGGAGCCCTCGAGCCCTAGGTGACTTTAGAAAAACTCACATGAGGGCCAACAATAAACTAGATTTTCGGACAATGTACAAAACGATATTTGTCCGAAATGTTCTAACGACCCTTAAGAGGACCCAATATAGGGTCTTTTTTATGACAGACCGGAGGTTTGAACCCATGTATTTTGATAGGGGTTTGTCATTTGTAGGCTTCGTCATCGGCGGCGGCTGCTAATGTTGCCGAGCTAGACGAGCTAAATCGGAAGCTCAAGAGGTCTGAAGATGAGCTTGATGCTCCGAACAAGAGATTCGACGAGGCGCAAGGTAAGCCAGACTGTAATATCCGAATTTTTCATTACTAGTGATACGTAGTATTGACGCATTATGGTTATATCTTTGATGCTTACACAACCTTGGCAAAGGAAATTGAGAAGCTCAAGGCCGAGCTACGGAAGGGGAAGCAAGAGGCTGCAGACGAGAAGGCGGCGGTCGAGCAAGCGGCTGCCACGCTTTGCGCTTTAAAAGCCACCAGTGCCAAGCATGAGGCTTGGGTGGAGGAAATCTAGCAAGAGCTCAAGGACGCCAGCCAGAAATGTGAGGACCTTGATCATAAAGGCAAGGAGCAGGCCACCGGACTATCAACTCTAAAATCCGATCTCCAAAAGGAGCGGGTGGATAGGTGGTTCTTTGAAGAGCAAGTCCGCTAAGTTAAGGCTATAACGTATGGTAAGTCATATTTACTTCAGTGTGTCTTAAGTGATAGCAGGTTTGCATTGATCACCCACGTGTGGCATTCCTTAGGTGCCTGCTCGGACCTCTCGAAGAGCATAGCGTACGCGGACCAGTTCTATGCTTCGCGGGGAGAAGGAGATGAAGCTCAGCTATTTTGGGCGCAATTTGAAGCCTCCGTGCGCTCTCCACTCCTCGTCGAGCAACTGAAGTAGCTAAATGAGCTACATCGGATGGTAGAGCTGGCCATGAAGGATCTCTGTATCCGGCTATGGCCCGATGAGCCATTGTTGAGCAGCTACTTCGGCCTGGTGTAGAAGTTAAGCGATGCCTCGCCTCGGATCGACGCACTAACGTGTTCCTCCTGTATTGAGGGAGCTCCAATGGCCTTTGCAAGGGCCAAGGTGCACTAGCCGGGTCTTGATCCGACGAAGAAAGCCACCGCTCCTCCGCCCCTGGAAAGGAGCATAGGTGCCTGATACGTCTCCAATGTATCTATAATTTTTTATTGTTCCATGCTATTATATTATCTATTTTGGCTGTTTTATATGCATTAATATTCTATTTTATATTGTTTTTGGGACTAACCTACTAATCTAGAGCCTAGTTCTAGTTTCTATTTTTCCTTCTTTTTGAGTTTCGCAGATAAGGTATATTAAACGGATTCCAAACGGAATAAAACCTCCAGAATGATTTTTTATGGAATAAAAGGAATCCACGAGACTTGAGAACCAAGGCAAAGGAGCTACCAAGGGGCCACAAGCCCGCTTGCCGTGGCCAGGGGGGCCACCCGCACTGGGCAGGCTTGTGGGCCCCTGGCAACTCCCCTAACCCTAATCTTTAGCCTATAAATTCCCAAATATTGCATCATTATCGAAGAGGGCCACGAAAACACTTTTCCGCCGCCAGAAGCCTCCGTTCTCGATAGATCAAATCTTGGAGCCTTTTCCGGTAATCTTCCGGAGGGGGATTCGATCACGAAGGGCAACTACATTAACTCCATTGCCCCTCCGATGATGCGAGAGTAGTTCACCACAGACCTACGGGTCCATAGCTAGAAGCTAGATGGCTTCTTCTCTCAATTGCTTCTCAATATCATGTTCTTCATGATCTTCATGGAGATCAATCCGATGTAATACTCCTTTGCAGTGTGTTTGTCGAGATCCGGTGAATTGTGGGTTTATTTTCATATTACCATGAATATTATTTGAGTCTTCCTGAATTCTTATATTCATGATTTCATATCTTTGCAAGTCTCTTCGAGTTATTGGTTTTGTTTGGCCAACTAGATTGGTAATTCTTGCAATAGGAGAAGTGCTTAGTTTTGGGTTCAATCTTGCGGTGTCCTCACCCAGTGACAAAGTAGGGGTAGCGAGGCATGTATTGTATTGTTGCCATCAAGGGTAAAAATATGGGGTTTTCATCATATTGCTTGAGTTTATCCCTCTACATCGTGTCATCTTGCTTAATGCGTTACTCTGTTCTTCATGAACTTAATACTCTAGATGCAGGCAGTAGTCGGTCGATGTGTGGAGTAATAGTAGTAGATGCAGAATCGTTTTGGTCTACTTGTCACGGATGTGATGCCTATATGAATAATCATTGCCTTGGATATCTTCATAATTATTCGGTTTTCTATCATATGCTCGACAGTAATTCATCCACCCACCGTAATACTTGCCATCATTAGAGAAGCCATCTAGTGAAACCTGTGGCCCCGGGGTCTATTTTCCATATTATACTTTCAGATCTAAAACCAAAAACACCAAAAATACTTGCTGTACTATTTCTACTTTTAGTTATACTTTCCGATCCATCATCCTATTATATCTATCTCTACTAGATCTCATCCTTGCAAGTAACCATGAAGGGATTGACAACCCCTTTATAGCGTTGGGTGCAAGAGTTTGATTCCTTGTGCAGGTACATCTATTGGTGGCTTGCTTGTATATCCTACTGGATTGATACCTTGGTTCTCAAAAACTGAGGGAAATACTTATCTAATTTGCTGCATCAAACCATTCCTCTTCACGGGAAACCAACGAATGCTCGAGAAGTAGCAAGAAGGATTTCTGGCGCCGTTGTCGGGGAGATACATAGCAAGAAGGATTTCTGGCGCCGTTGCCGAGGAGATACATAGCAAGTCAAGGATACCAAGTGCCCATCACAAACTCATCTCTTGCATTTACATTATTTTCCATTTGCCTCTCGTTTTCCACTCCCCCACTTCTAAAACGATTTTCAGAAAATACCACAAAGATTTGCCTTTTTATTCGCCCTTCTTCGTTCGTCTTACAATTTTCTTTTTGCTTGCTTTGTCACAATTACTCAAGAGAATACCAAGTTGTGTGACTTTTCCAATACTAATAATAATGATTTTATAAGTACTCCGATCTTATGAAATTAATGCTGGTTTGCTCAATCTTGTTATGAAAGAACAATTTTCTGGCCTTGCTAATGAAGATGCCGCATCCCATCTAAATAGTTTCGTTGAGTTGTGTGATATGCAAAATAAGAAATATGTGGATAATGATATTGTTAAATTGAAGCTATTTCCGTTCTCACTACGAGATCGTGCTAAAACTTGGTTTTCATCTTTGCCTAAAAATAGTATTGATTCATGGAATAAGTGTAAAGATGCTTTTATTTCCAAGTAATTTCCGCCCGCTAAGATCATCTCCCTTAGGAACGATATAATGAATTTTAAGCAACTTGATCATGAACATGTTGCACAATCTTGGGAGAGGATGAATCTTATGATTAGGAATTAACCCACGCATGGTTTGAGTTTATGGATGATTATACAAATTTTGTATGCTCGATTGAATTTTGCTTCTAGGAATCTCTTAGATTCCTCCGCAGGTGGCACTTTTATGGAAATCACATTAGGACAAGCTACTAAACTCCTAGATAATATTATGGCAAATTACTCTCAATGGCACACTGAAAGATCTCCTACTAGTAAAAAAGTTCATGCTATTGAAGAGATTAATACTTTGAGTGAAAAGATGGATGAATTGATGAGATTGTTTGCTAGCAAGAGTACTCCTATTGATGCTAATGATATGCCCTTATCTTCTTTGATTGGAAATAATAATGAATCTATGTATGTGAATTTTGTTGGTAGGAACAATTTTGGTAATAACGCTTATAGAGGTAATTTCAATGCTAGGCTGTTTCCTAGTAATCCCTCTAATAATTATGGTAATTCCTACAGAAATTCCTATGGAAATTATAATAAAATACCCTATGATTTTTAGAGTAATATTAAAGAATTCATTAGTATGCGAAAAGGTTTCAATGCTATGATTGAAGAAAAATTTCTCAAGATTGATGATTTGACTATGAACGTTGATAGAATTTCTCTTGAGATCGATTGTTTAAAAACTAGATCTATTCCACCCAGACATGATATTAATGAGTCTTTAAAAGATATGAGAATTTCTATTGATGAGTGTAAGGAAAGAACCGCTAAAGTTCGTGCTAAGCGTGAATGGCTTGAAAAAGTATTGTCTCGTGATAATATTGATGAAGATCTTAAAGTGATTGATGTGAGTCCTATTGAATATTTTTTTTCCAATATTAATCTTGATAAGGATGCGACTGGAGATGACTCAACTTTAGTTAAAAGGCGTCCCAATGATTCGGAGTTTTTAGATCTTGATGCTAAGATTGATAAAAGTGGGATTGAAGAGGTCAAAACTTTAAATAGCAATGAACCCACTCTTTTGGATTTCAAAGACTTTAATCATGGTAGCTGCTCTTTGATTGATTGTATTTCCTTGTTGCAATCCATGTTGAATTCTCCTCATGCTTATAATCAAAACAAGGCTTCTACTAAACATATTGTTGATGCTATGATGAAGGCTTTTGAAGAAAAACTTGAGTTCAAAGTTTCTATACCTAGAAAGCTTTATGATGAGTGGGAACCTACTATTAAGATTAGAATTAAATATTATGAGTGTCTTGCTTTGTGTGATTTGGGTGCTAGCGTTTCCACTATTCCAAAAACTTTATGTGATGTGTTAGGCTTCCGTGAATTTGATGATTGTTCCTTAAATTTGCATCTTGCGGACTCCACTATAAAGAAACCTATGGGAAGAATTAATGATGTTCTTATTGTTGCAAATAGGAATTATGTGCCCATAGATTTGATTGTTCTTGATATAGATTGCAATCCTACATGTCTTATTATTCTTGGTAGACCTTTCCTTAGAACAATTGGTGCAATTATTGATATGAAGGAAGGGAATATTAGATTCCAATTTACATTAAGGAAAGGCATGGAACACTTTACTAGAAAGAAAATAAAATTACCCTATGAATATATCGTGATAGCTACTTATGGATTGCATACCAAATATGACAATACCTAGATCTATTGTGTTTTGCCTAGCTAGGGGCGTTAAACAATAGAGCTTGCTGGGAGGCAAACCAATTTTATTTTACTTTATGTTTTTTGCTTCTGTTTTGGTGTGTTTGGCACATTATTACTTCTATATTAATTGTATTTTTGTGTTTAAATTAGTGTCTGAGCCAAGTAATACCTTTAGGGTGATCTATGGTAGTTGTTGATTTGATCTTGCTGGAAAACAAAAGGTTGTGCGCTCAGTCCAGGAATTTTCTGAATTTTTTAGAGCGTCAAATTGATCTGAAATTTTTACACGGGATTTAAAAACAAATTTCCCTGGTTTTCCTAATGTTTTAGAATTTGTAGAGTTTCATAAGTATTCTAAGTTTACATATTGCTACAAACTCTTCTATTTTTGACAGATTCTGTTTTCTTTGTGTTGTTTGCTTATTTTGATGTATCTATGGGTCGTATCGGGGGGTATGAGTCATGGACAGGTTATAATACAGTAGGTATTACACAAATATAAGTAAATAATGTGTTCACAATAGTACCTAAAGTGGTGATTTATTTTTATTATACTAACGGATCTCATGAGTTTTCTGTTGAGTTTTGTGTTGTGAAGTTTTCAAGTTTTGGGTGATGATTTGATGGACCATGGAATAAAGAGTGGAAAGAGACTAAGCTTGGGGATTACCAAGGCAACCCAAGTCATATTCAAGGATAACACAAAGCCTAAGCTTGGGGATGCCCCAGAAGGCATCCCATCTTTTGTCTTCAATCCATCGGTAAATTTACTTGAGGCTATATTTTTATTCATCACATGATATGCGTTTTGGTTGGAGCGTCTTGTATGATATGAATATTTTCTTGTTAGTTTTCCACAATCATCCTTGCTATACACATATTTTGAGAGAGACACGCTGAATCGTTAATTTGTTAGAATACTCTATGTGCTTCACTTATATCTTTTGAGCTAGGCAATGTTGCTCTCGTGCTTCATTTATATCTTTATAGAGCATGGTGGTGTTATATTTTATAGAAATTATTGAACTCTATACCTCACTTATATTATTTTGAGAGTTTCTTAAAACAACATGGTAATTTGTTTAGGTTATGAATTTAGTCCTAATATAATGGCATCCAAGAGGGATATAATAAAAACTTTCATATTAAGTGCATTAACAACTATGAGAAGTTGGATTCCTTGCATATAGTTTTGAGATAATAGGGATGGTAATATGAGAGTCATGCTAGTGAGTGGTTGTGAATTGAAGATATAAGTGTGTTAAAGCTTGTGATTCTCGTAGCATGCACGTATGGTGAACCGTTATGTAACGAAGTCGGAGCAGGATTTGTCTAATGATTGTCGACCTTTGTGCGAGGGTCGGGAGCGCATGATGGTTAAATCCTACCAACCTCTCCCCTAGGAGCATGCGTCTAATGCTTTGTTTGATAACTAATAGACTTTTGGAGTAAGTATGTGAGTTCTTTATGACTAATGTGAGTCCATGGATTATACGCACTATCACCCTTGCATCTTTGCTAGCCTCTCTAGTACCGCGCAACTTTCGCCGGTACATCAAACCCTCCTTCCTCGAAACAGCCACCATATATTCCTCAAAACAGCCACCATACCTACCTATTATGGCATTTCCATAGCCATTCCGAGATATATTTCCATGCAACTTCCACCATGTAGTTTTTCTATGACTTGCATCATCACTTCATATTGCATATAAAGTTATATCTTGTCATAGGAATCGAGTTGTAATTTCTTTTTCTTTGAGTTATAAGTAAATAAAAGTGTGATGATTTTTAATTAATAGAGCATTGTCCCATGAGAGAAAAGGATGATGAAGTCTATGACTCCCTCACAAGTTGGGAGGAGTGTCCGGACTTTACAAAAAATAAAAGAGGCCAGCGAAGCCCAAACAAAAAAATAAAAGAGGCCAAAGAAGCCCACAAAAATAAAAAATGAGAGAAAGAGAGAAGGGACAATTGCTACTAACTTTTCCCACACTTTTGCTTCAAAGTAGCACCATGATCTTCATGATAGAGAGTCTTCTATTTTGTCACTTTCATATAACTAGTGGATATTCATTATGCATGACCACTGTTGGGGATACAACCCCACGGTATGACCCACCCCAAGGGCCCCGGGTTATACCTGACGGCTCGTGCACCGGCCCAAGTGTAAGCCGTAGGCTTAGAGCCCAGGGCACTTGGTGGCTCATAGGCCGGAAGGTGGCCCGGACAGGGAAGACCCGGGTTTGTAAGCCGCCTGGGGACAACTTGGACAAAGAAGATGGAGGAAGACTCGGATAGGCAATGAGAGTCGGTTACAACTTGTATGACCAGTGGTCTTGACCTCCTATATAAAGGTAGACCCAGGGTGACTTAGAGGCAGGTGATCGAGAACTAGGTCAAGCTTTAGATCCCTTGTAATCGATACAACAAGCAATACAAGCACAAGCAGAAGGTAGGCTATTACCTCGACGTGAGGGGCCGAACCTGGGTAAACTCGTGTCCTTCAACCCAATCAACCCCTTTGATTCCATCACGTTAGGGATGGACTCGAACCCAAGTCCGTTGACCCGGACATCTGCCGTGACAAAACCATGACAGTTGACACCCACCGTGGGGCTTGCGCTTGGTGGTGTTGAGTTTTCAAAGGGCTCTCTTCCGGGTCTCGAGGGATACGTAGTTGGAAGGATGAGCAAGAGTCACCATGGCCAGCTCTACATCGACGACGCTGGCTGGGGGCTTGACGCTGATTCTGTGGGATATGGATTCCGGGTTCCGTTCGGCGGGATTCATGTTTTCATCGGAAGGGTTGATGGATCTATGCCCGGGCCGGATATCTGCACCAACACCGTCGAGCCGGCTCAGCATAAGCAAACCGCCGGTAAAGTGCAACCTGCCCGCGTTAACTCGGGTCGGAAGCACGTTTTCGTGGGCTTCACTCAAGGTATGGGTTTGGAGGCTTCCGGATCGCAGGAAACTCTTGCCTATTTAGAGGATGAATCTTCAAGTGGAAAAACAGAGTCGGTTTACCAGCTTCACAACGACGGCCTCGGGGGCAACGACGAGCTCTGCCCTAAGTCGGATCGCTCTGAGTCGGACGATCTTGAGAGGTCGGTTCATGCTGCCGCTGCCGTGTTCATGGAAGGGTCAGCCCAAGGCACGAGTGGTACCGCCGCGGGAGCCGCAACCTCAGGCGCTAACCCGCCACCGCCGGCTGAAGTTCTTCTGGAACTAATGGATGAGCTCGCAGCCCTAATGGCTACTGAGGTTACACCGGACAACCAAGCAGCTCGGAACTTAGAGATCATAAGAATCAAGGACTGGATAGCGGAAGAGCAACAGAGGATGGCTGAGTTAAGGATCCAGATGGAGTAAGAGGCGGAACACATCAAGACAGACACTTTCTGTCTCGAGCTGGAGCAACAGTCGGCAACTGCGATGCATCGGATGAGGCATCAATCCTACCTGCCGGAACGTTATGAGGCAAGGAACTTCTTCAACACGCCACTGACGGGGCTAGCAACAGAGGCGCCTGGAAGCCGCCCGACGGCTCGGCCGGCGACTCATCTGGCCCGATGAAGCCCGACCTCACCAGCGGCTTTTCCAACGCCTATGGGTCATTATTCTAACCCGGCAGAGAATATGGTGGTGGCAGCCACCCGGCTTGAGACAATTCCTATTCCGGATGAAGCGCCCTTCGCGGAGGATGTGCGAAACGCCATTGGATACCTACAGATGGCGATGGCCCAACAGGAGAAGTATACTCACAGCTGGAGTCGTGTTCATTCAACTCCTCTCCCCAGCCGGAGCTTCAGCCGGCGCTATGTGTCACCGGTAGGTTCCAGTAGTAACCGACACAGAGAGATTCTGACGGGTCATCAACCATACGCACAAGAAGTCGTAAACAGGGAAAGAAGCCAGCAAGAGGTGGCAGCTCTAGCCGCGGCGGCTCACCAAGATCCCGTGCCTTCCGTTTCAATAGGGGTGGGAGTGACCACCAGGGCAATAGGAGTGTCGTGTTTTTCCCCAGCTCTACGGAGTGAGCGGTTGCCAAAAGATTTCAAAGGACCCCGCAAGGTCCCAAATTATACTGCTGATTTACCCCCGGAGGCTTGGGTGGAAAGTTACGAGCTAGCCATGGAGATGTTGGATGTCAGTGAGGCAGTTTGTGCCAAGTACTTCATGATGATGCTTGAAGGCCCGGCTCGCACATGGTTAAAGGGATTGCCACCCAATACTATCAATTCATGGGCAGAGCTGAGAGCCAGGTTCATCAAAATATTTCAAGGAATGTGCAAACAGCCTATGACTATCGTGGATCTGGATCACTGTGTTCAGGAGGAGAATGAGTCGGTTCATCATTGGGTTCGCCAGGTCTCAACAATCATCCACTCCTCAAAGTAGATCACGGCGGCTCAGGCATTGCTGATCTTAGAGAAGAACTGCCACTTTATCCCTTTGAAGTAGAAACTCGGTCGACTCAAGCGTACGTGTCGGGATATGGGAGAGCTCATGAAGGTTCTCACAAAATATACCGACTCTGACAATACACAGGATCCGGGTTCCGACGAAGAGAAGGCAGCCAAGGCAAGAAGAATAGTCAGAGCAAGGGTGCGGCAAATAATGGTAACCAGAGTAAGTGCAAGAATCCCGATCCCGGATCAGAGCTGGTGGCCAATGCAAGCATCGGTCAAAATCACCCTAAGGGTAACAAGAGGTTCATGCCACCTTTTGGCAAGGACAGGCCTCCCTTCAATTTGGAAGAGGCGCTTAAGAAGCCCTGTCCGGATCACAGTCAGCCTGATAAGCCGACAAACCATACATGGGGTGAGTGCCATTTTGCGTAGAAACTCAAGAATCACCTTACACAACCCAACAATCAGGACGGTGGCCCGCCAGGCGGCTTAGGACGCGGCGGGTCAGGGGCCGAATATGCATAAGTTATCTCCCCCTTGGGAAGGACCTTTCATGGTCAGTAGAAATCTCAACAATGGGTCGTACTATCTCATTGTATCCGAGATGACTCAGAAATGGCGAGTAAGGAGACCCGCCGGCCATGGAACATAGCGCATCTCCGGTCTTATTACACTTAAAGGTGTCAAGACTCACCATTGTACACTATCATTGTACATATCATATTTATATATAAAGTAGCATCCCTGCAAGATGGGGCCTCTGCTGTGTCACCCATCTTCGCTCATACAAGAAAGAGTTCACAAACATTCCAGTTGATATATCAACTGTGACTGCCGAGGGTGGCTTCTTACCTCCGGGTATCGCTTCTAACACCTTATCGGTTGGCTTTATGCCATCTCCGGCTAACACGATTAGCCACGGTTGAGGGTGGCTTCTTACCAACAGGTATCGCTTCTAACACCCTATCGGCTGGCTTTATGCCATCCCCGGCTAACAAGATTAGCCGCGGTTGAGGGTGTCTTGTTACCTCCGGGTATTGCTTCTAACACCTTATTGACTGGCGTTTACGCCATATTGCTGAAGGGGGCTTCTTACCGACGGGTATCGCTTCTAATGCCCTATCGACTGGCTTTATGCCATCTTCCGGCTAACATGATTAGGCATGGGTGTCAAAGGGGGTTCCCACCTCCGGGTGTAGCTTATAACACCCTATCAATCGGTGTTTACGTCATACTGCTGAGGGTGGCTTCTTACCTTTGGGTATCGCTTCTAACACCTTATCGGCCGGCTTTATGCCATCTCCGGCTAACACGATTAGCCATGGTTTTTCAAGGGGGCTTCCCACTTACGGGTGTAGCTTATCTAACCCTATCAACCGGCATTTGCGCCATATTTCTGAAGGTGGCTTCTTACCTACGGGTATCGTTTCTAATACCTTATCAGCCGGCTTTATGCCATCTCCGGCTAACATGATTAGCCATGGTTATAAAGGGGGCTTCCTGCCCTCTGAGTGAGGCTTATTAAAACCTCTTGGCCGATTCTCAATCCAAGCAAAAGTTTCCTGTCCACACGCCAGGAAGATACAACATTTTTAGGTTGTGCTTTTAAGCCGGCCTCCCAAAGGTATAAAAGTGTGCTTATGTATACAAGGACATAAGCTACGAAGAATCAGAAAAGGCATACAACAGGGAAGGACAAGGAAGATGGCAGATTTAAAGTCGGACTTTTTCATATAAGCACGATGGCACCAGTTCAGCAAGAGCAAAAGTTACGGCTAGTCTGTTACAAATGCCCTCTGTGGAGCCCAAAATATTGATCAAGTACTACGACACCATACGGCGGGTCACGGAGAGCCGGCTATTATAAAATTTCTATACATGATCAGCTGGCTGGTGGGTCATCCTTCTCTGGTTCTTCGGTTGCCTTGATCTGGAGATTGTCCAAGTCCTAGTTGCAGTCAGTTAGAGCTGCAAAACTTCCTTCTTCAAAGAAAGGGGACTGGTCAAGGTCAGAGGCAAAGAGGTTCTTACTGCAGGCGGGTGTCAAGTCTTTACACTCATAAGTGGCCCACGAATCCTCTTTTGGTCGGCACCGTAAGCCGCCTGATAAGTTGCCAAGACAACCTCTTCTGCTAAGATGGAGGCCAGAGTCCTGGAGTCCTTGATACACCGGGTGTAATCAGCTTCCGTGAATTCAGAGCCGTCATCCTTCTTAGAGGGAAACCAATCCATCATGTCAACCGGAGTAAGTTCCGGAGCGAAAGCCAAAGCCCGGCTGATGCCTGCAATTGCCCCTTGCCGGCGGATGATTTCTTCAGTTCGGCGATTTGCTTTGGCATAGTTGAAAAAAGTTCCAAAAGCCCTTTGAGAGTTGAAGGGATCTTTTCTTTGTATTGCACGGCTTTGATGGTGAACGTTGCACCGCAGTAGAGTTGCTCCATCAGAGTATAGATGGCTTTCAAAGGTAGCAGACTATCAGAAGCTAGTTGGCGGCTCCTGGGACCTGTGTAAGTCGGAGGTTTCATGATAAGTCGCCAGCACAAGCGTTTAAATGCCAATTGAGTGAAAGTGGTCGAAAACTCACCAAAGAGGGCGGTTGTCATTTTGGCGATGTGACGTTTCAAAGACTGAAGCTCATCAGATACGATCATCAGCTGCTGATCAGCATCATCTACCCGCTTAGTCAAAGTAGCCTTCTCAAACCTGGCAGACTCCTTGAAAGCCATGAAGTCGGCTTTGATTTTAACCAACTCCTCGGACAGGAGCCGACATTTTTCATCTGCAGCGCTTCGGGCAGCTTGTTGAGTAGCCAAACCGGCTTTTAAGTCGGCCAATTGTGACCTGACTTCAGTTAAAGTTTCCTGTGACATATCAAAGCATAGAATAAACGGGCAAGTCTCAAACAGATTGCAAGCAATATGCATGACCCTTGGGGGCTAATGTCTAATTTCAGCGGTTCGACATGAAAAGTCCCGACTCAACCTTTGGAAAGATTAAGTCGGCCCTTGGGGGCTATAAAATGGATTTTCTAAGGAGTATTGTGAAAAGTCCCAACTCAACCTTTGGAAAGATTAAGCCGGCCCTTGGGGGCTACATCAGGATATAAGGAGAAGAAAGGAATACCTCATATTTCTTCTTCATGAGGTTAACTAGCTGGAGCTCCAGATCCCAGCTTGTGGATAGCCGGTTCATATAGCTAGCATGAAGGTCCTCGGCTGTCATCTTCTCCAGAGCAGAGGGTTCAAACTCCAATTTCCTTGAAGCTTCAGTCGATTCTTTATGCTTGATCAACACGTGAGCCGGGGGAGAGTGAAAGCCAGTGCCAGTAACCACAACATCCGGAGCGGTGGTGTCCTTGGCCACTTGGACATGGCTCGGTGGCCTGGAAGGGTCCCTTGGCAGGCTCACTGGGGTGAAATCATCAGCCGACTCCTGAGATGTTGCGGGGGGATCCACAGCCGACCGTGACTCATCCGGCTGGACATGCTCCGGCTCTGGGGCAGCAGGGCTAGGGGAGGACTTGTTGGTCTTTCAGTGCTTGGCTTGAGCCCTGAAAAGCACGAAAGTCAAAACCCAAAGGTTACAGCCGCTGAGAGAACTGAACGCAAGATTAGAGGAAGCACTTACAGCAGATTAATCTTGGGAGGCGGCAGGGCGGTTGCCAAAGAGTCGCCAGAGGACGGTGACCTTTGAGAGACAATTCAGAAGAGATAAGACAGCGTTGAGATTGCAAAGGTAAAGCTAAATGAAGCGGAGATGCATACCTCTGCGGGGCGCTTCTTCAGAACCGGAGAATTCGGTAATCCAAACATAAGATCGGTAGAGCCGGCGCTCCGGGTCTGACGACGTTCGGCCTGCTGTTGCTTTTTCAAAAGAAATTGGGGATCCAGATAAGCAAGAGGATGAGAAATAGGAACTTTTCCAATAACCCGCCGTGGGTTCCGGGGGACAAAATATTCTGAGCCGGAAGAAATATAGATTACCTCAGGGGCGTTGGCGCTGCTTGTCTCTATGTTATCCTGTGAGTCAAGCAGGTGTTAGTAAAATGAAAGAACAAGATTGCAAAAAATAGCCAAGATGTTACCTCTGAATCAGATGACTGGGGCGATTCAAACCATTCCTCTTGTGGGGCGGCTTCTTGGGCTTCTTAACTAGGGCCTTCTTCTTGGTCTTCAAAGGAGGGACATACTCCTTTCTTCTAGAAATTAGAGTCAGCCTGGAAAAGTAATCTGGTTAACGGTAATGAAATTGGCAAAATATGAGTGAACCAAGAGAAAAAGGGTGTGAAGAGTCGCCTTACATATGGAGCAGGATTAATGGCACTAAAAGGCGCTAGCCCAATAGCGCTGCAAGTCCCGGATGTCTCATGGACAAGACTCCGGATAATAGTAGTGATGCCATCTTCTGTTAAGGTGGACCGGCTGAAGCATAACAAACCATCATACTTGCCTTGGTATTCGCACATGACGCGGCTTCTATGGCTTAAAGGCATAATCCGCCAGGAAACCCAGCAGCAGATCAAGTCCAGTCTGGTTAAACCATTGGCCATGAGGGCTCTGATCTTGGCGTGAGCCAGCTCGTACCTTGTGTGCTCAGAAGCTGAAAGTCGGCCAGGAAGTTCAGAAGTTGTCTTGAGCCGAGAGGGACGATAACCTGGCAGTGGACGCTCGCCCTCCGGAGAAATATCCAACCTTGAGCCTTGTAGTTCTAGATGATGGAGGTTGTAGAAGTGAAGGACGTCGCAGAAGAACCTTGAGCCGAGGGCACGAAACCACGTTCAATATGATCAGAAAAAACAACCACCTCGCCTTCCTGTGGAATGGGACTCAATTCATCACCCGAGACCTGCCAATGGATGACCTCTTTGGAAGGAAGAGTGCCCGTGTGTACGAAATCCATCAGGAACTCCTCCGTAATGCAAGACCCGACCCAGTTGCAGGAATTGGATGTGCGAGACATTGCGGCAGTTTAAGACTGTGCAAATCAAACACAGCGAGTCAAGAAAAGGCAAGTCTCTACGGGCGACTTACGAGCTTAAGACTCTATAGATGAGGCGCCATGATCCGGCTGATGAGAGCCGGAACAGCGTGGCGGGTCAACATAGCAAGAAGACGGAGTAAAATTCGGCTAAGTCCTAAAAACAGGTTTCGCAAAGTGCCGCTATGATCATGGATCTACAAAATCAGGGAAATACTTCTATTTTCAGACCTAAGAATGAATTAGCGAAACAAGGAAAACCTAAAATGACGAACGGAGCCACGATGGACCTACACAGTACTGAGGACCGCCCAATACATAGCGGCACGGTGAGGATGAGCTATCATTCAAAGTTCATGCGCAAGACGTGGACGGCATTGATGGAGCCCGAATTTCAAAACGGCGGCGGTGGAGCTTCCGCAGAAAACCTTACCGGAGCCATTGCATATCTAAGGGGAGAAGAGTTTATCGGCGTTGACGCGATGAATACGGAAGACACTCTGGCTCGCAACAGGTTGATGCAGCGGCCCTGTCGATGGCGAAACGGAGACGGCGCCGGAGCAGGGGGCGATAGAAATAATAGCGTCGGGAGGAAGGAGATGATAGAGCGAGCGGGAAGAGAAAATGCCGCTCGGGGCGGTCCTGTTTAAAAGGAAAAAACAGAACGGGCGCGAGAATCCAGACGATAGAAACCATCCGACCGAGGCGGACGCCTCGATTTTCGGGATGACCATTTAATAAAAGGGATTTGGTGTATACGTTGGCAAATCTTTTTTGCAGGGTTGACATGACTTCACGACGAGTCATTTCCGGGCGAGTCGCCAAGGAAGCAAGAAGAAAGGATGAAGTGAGCAAACTCAAATCAACCTGAGGCCTAATGTTGGGGATACAACCCCACGGTATGACCCGCCCCAAGGGCCTCGGGTTATACCTGATGGCTCATGCACCGACCCAAGTGTAAGCCATAGGCTTAGAGCCTAGGGCGCTTGGCGGCTCATAGGATGGGCCGGAAGGTGGCCCGGACAGAGAAGACCCAGGTGTGTAAGCCGCCCGGGGACAAATTGGACAGAGAAGATGGAGGAAGACTCGGATAGGCAATGAGAGTCGGTTACAACTTTTATGACCCGTGGTATTGACCTCCTATATAAAGGTAGACCCGGGGCGACTTAGAGGCAGGTGATCAAGAACTAGGTCAAGCTTTAGCTCCCTTGTAATCGATACAACAAGCAATACAAGCATAAGCAGAACGTAGGCTATTACCTCGACGTGAGGGGCCGAACCTGGGTAAATTCGTGTCCTTCAACTCAATCAAACCCTTTGAGTCCATCACGTTAGCGAGGGCCTCGAACCCAAGTCCGTTGACCCGAACATCTACCGTGACAAAACCACGACACCACTTAGTTGTAATTTTTAACTTTCATACACTTATAGCTCTAAGTGCATTTGTTGCATGGCAATCCCTACTCACTCACATTGATATCTATTGACGGGCATCTCCATAACCCATTGATACGCCTAGTTGATGTGAGACTATCTTCTCCTTTTTCCTTTGCACCCCTCCATATTCTATTCCACCTATAATGCTATATCCATGGCTCACGCTCATGTATTGCATGAGAGTTGAAAAGGTTTGAGAACACCAAAAGTGTGAAACAATTGCTTGACTTGTTCATCGGGGTTGTGCATGATTTAGATACTTTGTGTGGGGTAGATGGAGCATAGCCAGACCATATGATTTTGTAGGGATAACTTTCTAAGCCATGTTATTTTGAAAGGACATGACTACCTTGTTGGTGTGCTCGAAGTATTACTCTTTTTATGTCAATATTAGACTATTGTTTTGAACCTTACGAATCTGAATATTCATGCCACAATAAAGAATATTACATGGATAAATATGTTGGGTAGCATTCCACATCAAAAATTCTGTTTTTATCATTTACCTACTCGAGGACGAGAAGGAATTAAGCTTGGGGATGTTGATACATTTCCAACGTATCTATAATTTTTTATTGTTCCATGCTATTATATTAACTGTTTTGGATGTTTTATATCCATTAATATGCTAATTTATATTATTTTTGGGACTAACCTATTAATCTAGAGCCTAGTGCCAATTTCTATTTTTTCCTTGTTTTTGAGTTTTGCAGATAAGGAATATTAATCAGAGTCCAAACAAAATAAAACCTGTGGAATGATTTTTTCTGGAATAAAAGGAAGCCAAGAGACTTGAGAACCAAGGCAGAGGAGCTGCCACGGGACCACAAGCTCGCTTGCCGCGGCCGGGGGGCCACCCACGCCGGGCAGGCTTGTGGGCCCCTGGCAACTCCGCTAATCCTAATCTTCACCTATAAATTCCCAAATTTTCCAACATTATCGAAGAGAGCAACGAAAACACTTTTTCACTGCCAGAAGTCTCCGTTCCCAAGAGATCCAATCTTGGAGCCTTTACCGGTAATCTACCGGAGGGGGATTCGATCACGGAGGGCATCTACATCAACACCATTGCCCCTCCGATGATGCGTGAGTAGTTCACCCTAGACCTACGGGTCGATAGATAGTAGCTATATGGCTTCTACTCTCTCTTTGCTTCTCAATACCATGTTCTTCATGATCTTCATGGAGATCAATCCAATGTAATACTCTTTTGTGTTGTGATTGTCGAGATCCGATGAATTGTGGTTTTATGTTCAGATTATCCATGAATATTATTTGAGTCTTTCCTGAATTATTATATGCATGATTTCATATTTACGCAAGTCTCTTCGAGTTATTGGTTTGTTTTGGCCAACTAGATTGGTAATTCTTGCAATAGGAGAAGTGCTTAGTTTTGGGTTCAATCTTTCGGTGTCCTCACCCAGTGACAAAGTAGGGGTAGCGAGGCATGTACTGTATTGTTTCCATCAAGGGTAAAAAGATGGGGGTTTCATCATATTGCTTGAGTTTATCCCTCTACATCATGTCATCTTGCGTAATGTGTTACTCTCTTCTTCATGAACTTAACACTCTAGATGCAGGCAGTAGTCGGTTGATGTGTGGAGTAATAGTAGTAGATGCAGAATCGTTTCGGTCTACTTGTCACAGATGTGATGCCTATATGCATAATCATTGCCTTGGATATCTTCATAATTATTCGGTTTTCTATCAATTGCTCGACGGTAATTCGTTCACCCACCGTAATACTTGCCATCATGAGGGAAGCCATCTAGTGAAACCTATGCCCCCCGGGTCTATTTTCCATATTATACTTTCAGATCTAAAACCCAAAACACCAAAAATACTTGCTGCCTATTTCTACTTTTAGTTTTACTTTCCGATCAAGCATCCTATTATATCCAACTCTACTAGATCTCATCCTTGCAAGTAACCGTGAAGGGATTGGCAACCCTTTATAGCGCTGGGTGCAAGAGTTTGATTTCTTGTGCAGGTACATCTATTGGTGGCTCGCTTGTATCTCCTACTGGATTGATACCTTGGTTTTCAAAAACTGAGGGAAATACTTATCTACTTTGCCGCATCAAACCGTTCCTCTTCACGGGAAACAAATGCATGCTCAAGAAGTAGTAGTGCCCTGAGCGATGCTTCTTCGTAGTGATGGAGGGTGCTCGGGCAATAGCGGTTGAGTGTTGAAAAGAAAAAAATTATGAGTAAATCTGTTCTAATATGTCCGAAGACCTTTTAACGCTTTAATGGTTATGATGCATGGTTTATCATGTATTTCATGTTTTGCATTCGTTATAATTCCCA
Source organism: Hordeum marinum (assembly GCA_022496015.1). Lineage (NCBI taxonomy): Eukaryota > Viridiplantae > Streptophyta > Magnoliopsida > Poales > Poaceae > Hordeum > Hordeum marinum. The sequence continues at coordinate 222,435,090 of CM039672.1, forward strand.
TGTGGCCGTTGAAACTGAAAGTTGCGAGTCATCGGCTTCAGCCCCCATTGGGATACTACGCGAGGTGTCTCTACCTATGCATTGTGACCCTTAGCCTAGCTATCAGTACCCGAAGGTGGTAGTGTGAGGCGGACAAGGCAATCATACCATAATGCTTTATTGCTTTCACTTAGCCGTAGGAGCGCAAAAAAGGAATGCGGGGGACGATGACTAGCCCCCCGTGATTTGTGATGTTCGAATGAACCGTGGCTAAAGCCGATATCACATGGTTTGTACGAATACCAAACCCAACGTATGACATGGAATAACCTCTAACGAGGTTTTTATTATAACACTTAAGCTCGGATTCGCAGACCGGTTCTCGCATACTATGACAGTCGGTTTTCGGCTTTCTCCCCTAAGGTGCTTGACCAGGCTAGCTGGAAACACAATCGCAGTGGTTCTCCCTTTGCCCTTTTAGTTGAACGAGCGGAACATAAAGGGGAAAGCACAGGAGCCGGGCAACCCAACTATTGACCTAAGACATAGTTCGGAACCAATGCATATAAAGCGAATTCTGAGATGCCGACCGCATAATCGATTGTGCTTAGGGCGATTTTTTTAAATTCGAGTCGCCGGTCTATTAGCCGGTTGAATCATAATGTGTATCCAACAGTTTCGCAAAAAGAGATAGAGAAAATATAGTATGTGCCAAAAAAGACAGCGAAGCGACCATGTATAATGGTTTTATATTTTTCTCAACAACTCTTATTGTTCAAATGCTAAAGCAACTGTTTGCAGGTATTTGAAAATGAAATGTATATTTTACAGGAGGAGTTGTACCAGGGGTCTTCGATGGGTGACCCGAGGTCCTCGATGTGCCTTGTCACTTGTGTGCTCCTGTGCCTCCTAGGGAGTTGTGTACCTTGATGGGTGGTACTGTTCGGCGAACGGACCTTGGAAAGAAAGTCTTGAGAAGTCGCCGAAGTGTGGATGAGCTTTACATTTCACCAGGTCCTTGATGGTGCCTATAGTGTGTCCAAAGACATTTTAATGGTAGTAGTTCAGTCCAGCCAAACACGTTACTCTTTGATAGTTATTCCTCACCGTCGCCCATGGAATCTTGAGCGCGAAGTTATGCCTCCTCGACACGTGCTTTGCTGGCCTTACGGTTGTGCAATGGGGAATGAGTCCCTATTTATGGGGAGAGGAAGGTTCTGGGAGTTTGGGCTGAAATCAAGCTCGTTTCCCATTATTATGTGCCTTTACGACCAATGCCGGCGTTTGTCGATCATCATTGTAATGGAATTCGGCCGCTAGGCACAACGCTTGTTCCTCAGCTCGGAGGTATGCGTAGTGTGGGATGGCGTTGAAGTGGGCGAACGCTGTACGACCTAGCAGGGTGTGATAGCCGCTGCGGAAAGGTACAACATTGAAGATCAAGTCTTCGCTTCGAAATTTAACAGGAAAACCAAACGCTACTTCCAAGCTTACAGAGCCCATGCACCGGGCTTCGATGCCTAGGATCACTCCTTTAAAGGTAGTGTTGCTGGGTTTGATCCTTGACAGATCTATACCCATCTTTTTCACCGAGTTTGAGTAAATCAGATTAAGGCTACTTCCTCCGTCCATTAGGACTTTAGTGAGCTGATACCCATCTATGATGGGGTCTAGGACAAGGGCGGCTACACCCCCATGATGGATACTGGTCGGGTGGTCGCGTCGATCGAAAATGATCGGGTATGCTGACCATGGGTTATAGTTCAGGCTACATGCTCTATGGCATAGAACTATCGAAGGGCGCGCTTCCTCTCCTTCTTTGGTATATGAGTGGCATATATCATATTCACGGTTTTTACCTCTAGAGGGAAGTGCTTCTGTCCGCCGCCGATTGGACCGCGGGGCTCATCCTCGTCCTCACTACGTTGGCCCTTGCCTTGATCCTCGGCTGCAAGTTTGCCAGCCCGTTTGAACACCCAACAGTTACGGTTGGTGTGGTTGGCAGGCTTCTCTTGAGTGCCATGGATCTGGCAAGGCCTCTCCATGATCTTGTCTAGCGAGGTGGGTCCGTCGCGATTCCTTTAGGGGGCTTCTTCTGCTGCCCGGGTTGGGAATTGCGGAAGCCGGCGTTAGCGGTCGTGTCATCGGCATCACTATTGTTGTGCCGGCGCTTATTCTTGTTGTGCTTTGTTTCCCGTTTTTGTCCCGAACTTCGGAGGTTCCCGGGTCTTCGGGGTTGTGGCTCCGTCTTGCTAGCCAGTTATCCTTGCCCATGCAAAAGCGAGTCATGAGTGGTGTAAGGGCAGACATTGTCCTAGGTTTATCCTGGCCGGGCTGGCGAGCCAGCCATTCATCCCGAATATTGTGCCTAATGGAGGCTATTGCCTCGGCGTCCGGGCAGTCAACGATCAGTTTTTTCTTGGTCAAGAACCGATTTGAGAGATGCTACACAAACTCTCCTGGCTTCTGGACAACGTTGCTTAGGTCGGAGGAGTCCGGCGGCTGAACATAGGTGCCCTGGAAGTTAGATCGGAATGCATCCTCTAGATCCTCCCAGCACCCAATGGAATTTTTGGGGAGTCTGCTTAACCAGTGCCGAGCTGGCCCCTTAAGCTTTAGGGGTAGATACTTGATGGCATGGAGATCATCTCCTCGCACCATGTGGATGTGGAGGAGGAAATCCTCAATCCATACAGTTGGGTCAGTTGTCCCATCGTATTTCTCTATGTTCACGAGTTTAAACACCTCCGGGAATTGATGTTGCATCACCTCGTCTGTGAAGTACAATGGGTGGGTAGTGCCTCTATCCCGAGCTATGTCGCACTGGTAATCAGTGTCTGTTCTAGCCCGGTTTCGTTCCCGATCTCTATTGTTGCGGTCAAGCCAAGTCCAGTGCCCTTCCCATCTATTGGGTGAGTACCCTCTGGGTCCGTAGATGGATCTCGTGCGACCTGCTCTATAGTCTAGGTCGTGTCACCGGTCGACCTGTCATCGGGCTCTATTGGTTCTTTTCCCCGTCTTCGGGGTATCATCGGCCTATAACCGGTGTCGTGAGTCGTCCTGTCTCGTCCTCGAGGAGGGTGGTCTGGCTTGTTGTATGGGTTATGTTTGGGACACAACGTATCAGTAAGCTCATCATCGAATTGTGGCAGCAACCTTCTGGGTGGATAGCTATTAGGTTGGTCCAATAGAATGGTATTGTATCCTTCCTCAGCTGAGAGGACTCTCATCCATAGATCGTTGAGGTTGTCCTGTTCGGCTTTAAGTTGCCATTCTTTTGCCTTCAGGCTGCGCGTCGTGGCTATAAGTTGTTGCCTGAATAGTTCCTGATCTTCAAGGTTATCGGGGATGGCAAAGTCATCAGCTTCTAGGATGTCCTCCTCCTCGACAGGGGGGGGGGGGTAATTGTCGTCCTCGGAATCGTTTACATCGTCAGAGTTGCGCTGATCATCCAGCCTCTCCTTACCCTCTAGTGGGTGTTTGGGGATATCGTGATCGCCAAGGTATTCCGGGGTATCTCCATCCCCGGTGCCGACGATAGCTTTTCTTCCCTTTTTCCGTTTGATCGCTTATGCGGCTTCCGACGCCTTGATGGCGCTTCACCCGATTTGTCGCCATCATTTTTAGGTGTGTGCTCGCCGTTAGCAGCTGGAGTGTCCACCATGTAGACATCGTACGTAGAGGTGGCAGCCCACCGCCCGGTGTTAACGGGGGTGGGAGCACAATCTTCCTCATCCATGTATTCTGCCTCCTCGGAGGCATAGTCCAACATGTAGGTTAAATCCACGACAATGGCTATCAAGTGGGTGGTGGGTGGGATGAAAAATTGATCCTGACCTGCCTTGAGACTGATCTGAGCATGGATCAGGGTTGGGTCGTCGGTCATTTTCATCGATGAGATCCGATCTAGGGCCTCGTTGAGTATCGAGAGCTCGATCGGGTCAACATGCTCAGAGCTTTCGAAGTTAACCTCCGATGCGTCCGCGCGAGGGGACTGTTTGGCAAGAATAGGTATCCGGACATGTGGCACTACGGCTGGATCCAGACTAAAAGTCTGGTCATCGTCGGGGTTGTTCCCATGGGAGGGACCGAAAGATGAATCCGAGGTTAAAGCCTCAGAGTCATCAGGCGCGGCAGGCGAGACTACGGGATTGGTTAATGAAGGATCGCCCCGAGAGTCTACGAAGAACTCTAGGTTCCCGAATCTGACCTCTTGATTAGGGGCGAAACTTCCAACCCGGCCTAGACAGCCGGCCGGGTCAGCGTGCAGCACAATACTGCCGAAAGCGAAGATCTGTCTGGGGACAAAAGTGTCAATGTCGCGGACATCTCCATTGATGACAACACGAGCCATCGATTCCTTTGGCGATCACCACGGAAATCTGAATGAAAGCACCAATGTTAGTGTCAAAACAGGAGGATCTCAGGTAGGGGGTCCCGAGCTGTGAGACTAGGATTGATGGTAACAGGGGACAAAGGAGACGATGTTTACCCATGTTTGGGCCCTCCTATGGAGGTAAAACCCTACGTCCTGCTTGATTATATTGATGATATGAAGGTTACATAGTTGATCTACCTCGAGATCAAATAGCTTAACCCTAGATGAGTTGTTCTCTCTCCTACAATCTAAAACCCTCCGGCTTATATAGACACCGAGGGTACCTAGAGTTTACACATGTCCAGTTACACATCGAAGGGAAAAACATGCCTATTCACTATTCCAAACATGGAGGACATGCTATGACTCACTAAGCTTCCTTCCTAGAGATAAGGCCTTTGATCAATCCAATGCTCGATACCATTTCTGTAGCGACCCGACCTGAAAGGTCAAGTCTCCGGTGTTTCCGTACCATCCCAAGATCATGCTGGTACACACACGGTACATCCATGTATATATCAAAGGGAAATCACACAGCATTATATTAATCGAAATCTCATATCGAGTCCTTTATTACAATAAAAATTACAATAAAGTGGCTAAAAGCCAACTCATGAGAATATCTAAATCTTGCGGAAGCGTCGACGGTAGATGAGTCCATCTGACTCCAAGGGCATCTCACTGAGCATAGAACGTGTCCGCACTCCTGGTCGGAAAAGTACTCTGCAACATGATACGTTGCAGCCGTGTAGGTCAGCATATGGAATATGCCGGCAAAGTCACAGTAGAGGTGTGAAAATAATCAGCTAGTCTATATGCATATATGGCAGGTGGGGTGGTAAGTTTTTGCGTAAAGCCAAGTTTTTCCTACATCAAGAGAGGGGCTAAGCAAAAATATTACTAAGTTGGTTGATTAATGAGATGGTTCCACCAACCAGTTCTCATACCCAAAATTATTAAATACCCACATCATCATATTATTTGTGTTGAGAGTTCCGGAAGTTCCAATTCCTTTGGCTCAAGTCGTCCATAACCGTGGACACGGCTAATCGATTAGGTTTAAGTACTCTGCAGAGTTTTGCACACGTTCCCCACAAGATTTGGTCGCCTCCGTTTGATTTCTCGCACTTCAGGGTGTTTGAGAAACGGATGACCAAAACATGGTCTTCCAAAGGGTTTCCCTGCGACTCTGACGGTGCCCATCCTTTCCTACCGTTCTTCTACCTCTCGTAGCACCGCCTGTCCAGGGTCACCACGATATCCAACCAAGCCAGAGCCCATAATGACTTGTGGCTGTGCAGGTAAGCCTTGGGTTTTAAAGCATCCATCCATCTCTTTGTGCCTGGGTGGACCTTTCCGCGTGAATACTGGCCATCTCCAGCATCACCTAGGCTAACCACTGGTTTCTCCAGGGTGCCGTTCAACCATCATCCACCCAGAGGTATGTTGAAAACTTGGAGTATTGAAATCTTGATCATTATGTAGGTCTTGAAATTATTAACTCTCTCAACTCTCATGAATCACACAACCAACCCCGTCTACTAATAGCATAGCAAAAGGTAAAACAACATTTCCCGGGGCCAATGTTGTCAAAGGGGGTTGAGAGAGGTATCTACCACATGATACTACTACAATGTAACCAAGTTTCCAACTAACCTATCTTGCATGCAACTGGGGAGATGGTAGAACTAATGCATATAAAACATGGGTAAAACATGATCAAAGTGACTTGCCTGATTGATGATCTTCGTACGTGAGTGACTCTAAGTAACAAGCTTCGCACTCCGGATAATCTAACGAAACAAACAATGCACTCAAATAAGCATACAACCATAATAAGTACTCATAACATTCAGCAAAGAAGTACTAAACAAACTATGCAAACAATGCTCAAAAGTCTCTAGCAAGTAAAACACACAAAGTTTGGTTTTTTTCAAAGGGGATGATGAAAACACTACTACATAATAAAACTATTTTGAAATAGCAAAACAATTGTTGACAGCAAGGGAAACAATAGAATATTTTATTAATAAACAGAATATAATCAATTTAAGTTTGTTGGGAAAACTTTAGTAGAGTTTATACAAGTTTGTGATAAACACTATATGAATCAACTATAGTTATATTAACAAAAAAGAATGAAAACTAAACTTATTATTTTGTTGACAAAACATGTTCTTACAGAAAATAACTTACAAATAAATTTGTCTTAGAAAACAGAATTAATTATACAAAACTTATTTGAAAACAAAACTATTACTAGTTAGTTGTTTTAATCAAATTATGCCTATTTGAAAAGAAGTTGTGATTCCTATGTTAAATGAAATTAAACTAGGCAAATTTATATTTTTATTAACAGTAAGTGAAAACACTAAATGTTTACTAACAGAACCTAATAAACAAATAAAACCAAATTCTAAATCAAACTAATCAAAATTAAGTTTATAAAACTATATTATAATAATAAGCAGATTCTGTTATAGCTAAAACACTATTAAAAATCATCCTAAAAATCCTCAAACTAAACATGGAGATAGTCCTAACCAATATCTAACAGTGACAAAAAGAATCATATCAAAATCTATTTTCAAACTCTAGTTATTCAGATTTGAAGATTTTGAGCAAATTTGATTAAATTCAAATTTTATAGTTCAAATTTGAAATTTAAAAGTACAGGGTGAAACTACATGAAAAATGTGAGCTATTGCAAAAAGAATCAACTCAAAACACTAAATAGATTAAAAGATATAGCTAAAACAAATTTGGAATACATTCTGTTAATTAAAACAAAACAGAAAATGAAAAAAAGATTTGCGTCGGTCAGGGGGCTACGTGGCGTGATCCGATTGGCTAGCGAGTGTGTGCGGTAGGTGAATTAGAGCGGGCGACCGATCGATAGAAGATACCGGTTCGGTTTAAGTTTGTTCTAATCTGGAACGTTGATTCGGGATCCGACGGTCGAGGGGGCTTACAGGGAGGAGGTTGCCGGCGTCGGGGTACTCCGGCGAGTCCGGTAGCGGCGACGGCGTCGGCGAGGTATTCCGGTGGTCGGGGAGGACGAGGAAGTGGTCCGGGCGACGGCGACAATTCTCCGGAGTCGATTGGTGGCGACGGCGAGGCGAATGGTGGTCGGGGGTGGTGGCTACGGTCGACGGCGACTTCCGGTGATGGTGGAACTCCGACGAGCAATCGACGGCGTCTCGGCGAGAGAGAGAAGGGGGCTCGGGGGGGAAAATGGATACAGGGCAGTGGGGCTCTTATATAGGCGCTCGGGGGGTGCGGGGAGGAGAGAGGGGAGAGATCCGGTGGGGGGGGGGAGCGACCGGTGTCGGGTCCGGCGCGCACGGGGGAGGGAGAAGACGACCGTTCGAAGCAACGGTCGGTCGGGGTGGGGTCCAGCGTCAGAGAGAGAGGGGGACGTTACTGCGCTCGGTCGGCCGACCGGTAACGGTCTCGGCTTTTAAAGCCGGTGGGCCGGCCCGTTTAATACCGGAAACGGTTACCGTTTCTGTTTTTCTAATTTACCAGAGACATTCAAAAGCTTTTAAAGCATTCAAATAGTTTGTAAATATAGGGGTATTATATATCAATATTAACAGAATAATAAATGCTATTTAATGAACATTTCTATTCTGTCATTTGAACACTTTGAAAAAAATATTATTTCAGAAATGTCCTAATTGTTTTTAAACCCTTTTTGCAAATATTTTCAAAATAACCCCTGGTTATTTTGTTCAAATAATTCACCAATTAGACCCTGGTGTGGAGTGTCATGTTACTCCTCTCTTATTTTGAACATTTAACCAAAATTTCAAATAGGGGAAGCAACATAGGGAAAAGTAGAAAGGACTTTCAGAAAAATCAGAAATGGCATTTCAACTAACACATACAATCAAGCAATGGTGATGATAGATGCATAGCTATATTCATAACATTCCAAAATGGAATTTTGGGATGTTACAGCGGCCCATATAGTCCAGCCCATAAGAAAATGGGTCGGCCACCCGAGGACCCCTTAAACCGGGACTCCCTCACTCGTGCACTATGGCCAGTTCTTTCAGGAGATCCCCACCAAATGATCTGATATCTTCTTTAGGATGACCGGTTAGGAGGCCTACGCATGGCATCTGATGTATTACTTACATACCACAACAAAGAATGCTTCGTGACACTTCAGGTTAGAAATTCAATTACATAACATGTCACCCTTCAATTTTTGGTTATCCTCGTGCATTTGTGCCAATTGAGTCTTTAAACTTTCAATTTCTTGGGCTTGTGGTTGGTTTTCCCCTTTGAGTTGGTTCTTTTCTTCACGACATAGTTCCAATACAGGGTGACTAGCCTCAATCTGGAACCCAACATACATTTGAGCTTCTCGAGACATATCAAGATCCTTCTGCAGCTGACCTATGGATTCAGCTCCTACAACACAATACTTCGTTAGAGATGGTGTTCCAACTTTTATTTTTCAAAATATTTTCAAAATAACCCCTGGTTATTTTGTTCAAATAATTCACCAATTAGACCCTGGTGTGGAGTGTCATGTTACTCCTCTCTTATTTTGAACATTTAACCAAAATTTCAAATAGGGGAAGCAACATAGGGAAAAGTAGAAAGGACTTTCAGAAAAATTAGAAATGGCATTTCAACTAACACATACAATCAAGCAATGGTGATGATAGATGCATAGCTATATTCATAACATTCCAAAATGGAATTTTGGGATGTTACAAACCTACCCACCTTAAGATGAATCTCGCCCTCGAGATTCGGGTTGGCTAGAAAATAGGTGCGGATGGTCTCTACGAAGATCTTCTTCGCGTTCCCAGGTGGCTTCTTCCTCAGTATGGTGACTCCACAAAACTTTGCAGAACTTGATAATCTTGCTGCGGGTAACTCTGTTGGATGTCTCGAGGATTCTGACAGGCTTCTCCTCATAAGTCAGATCACTTTCAAGCTGTATGGCCTCTAGGGGCACTGTATCTCTCAAAGGGATGTCGGCCATCTCAGCATGACATTTCTTCAGCTGGGACACATGGAACACATTATGAACTTCGGATAATCCTTCTGGCAATTCCAGTTTGTATGCAACTTCACCTCTACGTTCAAGAATTTTGTAGGGGCCTATGAATCTGGGTGCTAATTTTCCTTTAACACCAAATCTCTTGGTTCCTCGAAGCGGGGATACACGAAGATATGCTCTGTCTCCCACTTCATATGTCACTTCTTTACGTTTGCTGTCAGCATAACTCTTCTGTCGAGATTGAGCTATCTTGAGTCTGTCACGAATCAACCTGACTTTCTCTTCCGAATCTTGAATAAGGTCGGGACCAAAAAGTTGTCGGTCTCCAACACCATCCCACGTCAGTGGTGTTCTGCACCTCCTTCCGTATAAAGCTTCGAAAGGGGCCATCTTTAGACTGGTTTGATAACTGTTGTTGTACGAGAATTCTGCGTAAGGTAAGTTGTCATCCCAACTAGATCCATAATCTAGCGCACAAGCTCTCAACATGTCTTCCAGAATCTGGTTGACTCTCTCAGTCTGTCCATCTGTCTGCGGATGAAAAGTTGTACTAAACTCTAGCCTTGTACCCAAAGTTTCATGTAACTGATGCCAAAACTTTGAGGTAAATTGTGTTCCTCTATCTGACACGATACTCCTCGGAACTCCATGCAGACATACGATCCTGGTCATATATATCTTGGCTAGCTTAGCACTGGTATAGGTGGTTTTCACTGGAATGAAATGAGCTACCTTGGTCAAGCGATCTACCACTACCCAGATGGAATCATAACCTGAACGGGTCCTGGGCAATCCTGTGATGAAATCCATACCAAGCTTTTCCCATTTCCACTCGGGTATCGGCAAAGGTTGGAGTAACCCTGCTGGTTTCTGATGTTCTGCCTTTACTCGCTGACAAACATCACATATCGCAACATGCTCTGCAATATCTTTCTTCATACCTGTCCACCAATAACTTTCCTTTAAATCCAGATACATCTTGGTGTTGCCTGGGTGTATCGAGTAAGGTGAATCGTGGGCTTCCTGAAGTATCAACTTCCTGAGCTCAGGTTCATTGGGCACATAGATTCGGTTCTCAAACCACAAAGTTCCGTGTTCATCCTCACGAAAACCTTTAGCTTTACCATCTTCCATTCTCTGTTTAATTTCAGCTATCTCCTTGTCCGATTTCTGGGCTTCTCGAATTCTTTCGGTCAAGGTGAACTGAATTTCCAGTGTAGCAACATATCCTCTTGGAACTATCTCTAGCTTGAGCTCTCTGAGATCATCGACTAACTCTTGAGGTAATCCTCCAGCTGTGAGTGTGTTCACATAAGTTTTCTGACTCAAGGCATCGGCTACAACATTAGCCTTACCTGGATGGTAGTGTAATCTCATGTCATAGTCCTTGATTAACTCTAACCATCTCCTCTGTCTGAGGTTCAACTCTTTCTGCGTGAAGATATACTTCAGGCTCTTATGGTCGGTGTAAACATCACAACTATTTCCGATAAGGAAATGTCTCCAGGTCTTGAGTGCGTGCACTAAGGCTGCTAGTTCCAAATCATGAGTGGCATAATTCAACTCATGAGGTCGTAGCTGTCTGGAAGCATAGGCTACAACTTTTCCATCCTGCATAAGTACTCCTCCAAGTCCTTGACGTGAAGCATCACAATAAACCTGGAAATCCTTCCGAATATCGGGCAAGATCAACACTGGGGCTGTGACCAAACGTTCCTTTAACTCCTGGAAACTGGCTTCACATTCCACAGTCCAAACATACTTGGATTCTTTCTTCAACAACTCTGTCATGGGCTTGGCAACCTTGGAGAAATTCTCAATGAATCTCCGGTAATATCCGGCAAGTCCAAGGAAACTGCGGATCTCCTTAACTGAGGTGGGTGACTTCCACTTGGTGACGGCTTCAACCTTAGCGGGGTCTACGGCTATTCCTTCTCCGGAAATAACATGTCCAAGGAATCCGACTTTCGTCAACCAAAATTCACATTTGCTGAACTTGGCATATAACTGATGCTCTCTTAGCTTCTCCAGAACTAAACGCAAATGTTCCTTATGCTCTTCCTCGTTCTTGGAGAATATCAGAATGTCATCGATGAACACCACAACAAACTTGTCTAGGTATTCCATGAATACTTTGTTCATCAAATTCATGAAGTAGGCAGGAGCATTAGTCAATCCAAAAGACATGACCGTATACTCATACAAGCCATACCTCGTGGTGAAAGCTGTTTTGGGTATATCCTGTTCACGAATTTTCAACTGGTGATACCCTGATCGAAGATCGATCTTGGAGAATACTTTGGCTCCTATGAGCTGATCAAACAAATCGTTAATCATCGGCAGAGGGTACTTGTTCTTGATAGTCACCTCGTTCAAGGCACGATAGTCCACTACCATTCTCAAGGATTTATCCTTCTTCTCCACCAAAAGTACTGGGGCTCCCCAAGGTGAAGAACTTGGGCGAATATACCCCTTGTCCAATAACTCCTTGATTTGCTTCTTGATTTCCAACAGATCATTTGCGGGCATCCGATAGGGTCTCTTGGAAATTGGAGCTGTCCCTGGCTGTAGCTCTATTAAGAACTCAATTTCCCTATCTGGTGGCATTCCGGGTAATTCTTCCGGAAATACATCTGGAAATTCTTTTACCACAGGTACTTCCTCCTGAACAACTCCTGTGAGAGAATTTAACCGAGCACTCATACGCGTGCGTCGGGATACATACTTAATCCTCTTGTTCTCCGGGGTGGTGAGTGAAACAGACTTGCTAGGGCAATCAAGATTTCCTTCATACTTGGTCATCCAATCCATGCCTAGGATTACATCCAATCCTTGTGACTCTAAGACGATGAGGTCGGTGGGAAAAACATGATTTCCTATATTGAGTTTCAAGGCATGGCATCCTATCCCTGCCATCATCATACCTCCTGGAGAACTAACCTTAATGGGCTGACTAAGGGTTTTGGTGGGCAAACCATACTTATCCACAACTACCCTTGATATGAATGAATGAGTTGTACCAGAATCAAAAAGTACTGTAACAGGTCGTGAATGCAATAAAAACTTACCAACCACAGTCTCGGGCTGATCATAGACTTCTTCCACATCGATGTGATTCACTTGAGCACGAGGAAACGGATTGGGCTTCTTGGCTGCGGAGTTGCCGTTGTTAGTGCCGTTTCCATTGCCTTGCTTGCTCTGGGGACACTAAGTAGCATAGTGCCCTGTCTTCTGGCACTTGAAACAGGTAATGTGACTCAGATCCTTCTGAGCAGGAACTTGACGGTGCTGGTTGTTGTTCCCATTCCCATTGTCAGTCTTGAAGTTACCATGGTTGAGACGGTTGTTCCCATTTCCTCCATGATGGTGGCCTCCATGGTTATGCACAGTATGAGTGTGCTTTCCAAACTTACTGTTTCCTGATCCGGTATTCCCGGAGTACGGGGAGTAACGAGGCTTCTGATGAGCTCCAGAGTTGAACTTCCCCTGAGTGTACTTCCGCTTGCGGTTCTCAATCTGCTGCTGTTTACCTTCCAGAATAAGTGCCTTATCCACCAGCTCTTGGTAGTTGTTGAAATTAGCCACTACCAGCTGTATGCTCAACTCATCATTGAGTCCTTCCAGAAACTTTTCTTGCTTGGCCGCATCATCGGCCACATCTCCTGGGGCATAACGGGCCAACATGTTAAACTCTTCCACATATTGGGCCACAGAGCGATTACCCTGGCGCAAGTTGCGAAACTCGCGCTTCTTTAGACTCATGGCTCCAGCTGAAACATGAGCGGTGCGGAAAGCAAGCTTGAACTGCTCCCAAGTCACATCTCCAATAGGATATGTGGTGGTGTAATTCTCCCACCATGATGCTGCTGGTCCTTCCAGTTGATGTGCGGCAAATCGCACTTTCTCAGCGTCAGTGCATCCAGCGGTGACAAGTTCTCTCTCCATCTTGCGGAGCCAGTCATCTGCTACAATGGGCTCAGTGCTGCTGGAGAAAGTTGGAGGGTTCAACCTCAGAAAACGGGTGAGATTGTCAGTCTGGGGTGGATGGTGATGATTATTGTTGTTGTGATTGTTGGTCTGATTCTGAATCAATAGTTGCATCAGTGCATTCTGTTGCTGAAGGAGTTGAGTGAGTTCCGGTGGGAAAGTGAAGTCGGTCTCACGTCGTGGAGGCATCTTGCTGTTTTCAGAGGGATGAGAATTAGAATAGAACAAGGGTCTAGAAGAAATTCACTACCCATATGCAATGCAACAAACATATCACACCAAACACTCATTCATTTATTCAATCAATGTCAAACAATGGAAATACAAATCTCAGACAACTAAGCATCGACCTACGCTTTAATGAATAAAAGATACATGGAGGGCATAACTAATGTTCTCCTCAAAAGTGCATAGTCGTAGGTCCTCCGGTGGTGCTTTCCTCGTAGTCTTCATCGTCGCTGATGAAGGGTGCCATGTCTCCTTCGGGGTGAAGGTTTTCCCCCATGTCTAGCTGCTCCTCCAGAGTTGCGATGCGTGCATTCTGCTCATCAATCCTCTCTAGGAAGTCCTTCACTTCATGCTCGTGTTCATAGTTGGCCTCTCGCAGATCAGCTTCAAGGTCCAGCTCACGGTTCATCAGATTCTTGATAGTCTTCGTGTCAGCACGAACTCGAAGCTCCAGAGTCCTGATGTGAGTCTCCAAGGTCTGGATATAGGAGATAGTGGTGTCTGTAGTGGGATTGGTGATGATGTTGCCATGGGCATCTCTGCGGCAAACCATGTTGAGTCCTGGTGAAATGGTTCCACCTCTGTATTCCTCCTGAATACGTCCAAGGGCACGATGAATGGCCATGTCTCTTCCAAGTATCCAACTGGGTGCCACGAACTTGAGATCTATGGGTTCCTTCCGATTCCCAAAGGTCTTCCCTGGAATATGCACCTCGATCCTGTAGCGTCCATCTTGGGGAAATGACATGATAGGAATCCCGGTGATGCTCGGCAAAGCAATCCTTACGTCCTTGACGATTCTCATCAGCTCCTTACCAAAGGGCATCGTTGCGTCAGGCTGGCAAAACTCCGTGATCAACACTGGGATGAAGGTGGCCATCTATAAATTTTGAAATAATCGGAGAGGAGTCAGAAACGAATAGATGAGAGTATAAGATATTTAAAGACAAAGAGAAACAATCCTAAGGCTTTCCAATCCTAGAGGTTACGTCCTACGGTCAGCGTGTGCTCTGATACCATTTCTGTAGCGACCCGACCTGAAAGGTCAAGTCTCCGGTGTTTCCGTACCATCCCAAGATCATGCTGGTACACACACGGTACATCCATGTATATATCAAAGGGAAATCACACAGCATTATATTAATCGAAATCTCATATCGAGTCCTTTATTACAATAAAAATTACAATAAAGTGGCTAAAAGCCAACTCATGAGAATATCTAAATCTTGCGGAAGCGTCGACGGTAGATGAGTCCATCTGACTCCAAGGGCATCTCACTGAGCATAGAACGTGTCCGCACTCCTGGTCGGAAAAGTACTCTGCAACATGATACGTTGCAGCCATGTAGGTCAGCATATGGAATATGCCGGCAAAGTCAAAGTAGAGGTGTGAAAATAATCAGCTAGTCTATATGCATATATGGCAGGTGGGGTGGTAAGTTTTTGCGTAAAGCCAAGTTTTTCCTACATCAAGAGAGGGGCTAAGCAAAAATATTACTAAGTTGGTTGATTAATGAGATGGTTCCACCAACCAGTTCTCATACCCAAAATTATTAAATACCCACATCATCATATTATTTGTGTTGAGAGTTCCGGAAGTTCCAATTCCTTTGGCTCAAGTCGTCCATAACCGTGGACACGGCTAATCGATTAGGTTTAAGTACTCTGCAGAGTTTTGCACACGTTCCCCACAAGATTTGGTCGCCTCCGTTTGATTTCTCGCACTTCAGGGTGTTTGAGAAACGGATGACCAAAACATGGTCTTCCAAAGGGTTTCCCTGCGACTCTGACGGTGCCCATCCTTTCCTACCGTTCTTCTACCTCTCGTAGCACCGCCTGTCCAGGGTCACCACGATATCCAACCAAGCCAGAGCCCATAATGACTTGTGGCTGTGCAGGTAAGCCTTGGGTTTTAAAGCATCCATCCATCTCTTTGTGCCTGGGTGGACCTTTCCGCGTGAATACTGGCCATCTCCAGCATCACCTAGGCTAACCACTGGTTTCTCCAGGGTGCCGTTCAACCATCATCCACCCAGAGGTATGTTGAAAACTTGGAGTATTGAAATCTTGATCATTATGTAGGTCTTGAAATTATTAACTCTCTCAACTCTCATGAATCACACAACCAACCCCGTCTACTAATAGCATAGCAAAAGGTAAAACAACATTTCCCGGGGCCAATGTTGTCAAAGGGGGTTGAGAGAGGTATCTACCACATGATACTACTACAATGTAACCAAGTTTCCAACTAACCTATCTTGCATGCAACTGGGGAGATGGTAGAACTAATGCATATAAAACATGGGTAAAACATGATCAAAGTGACTTGCTTGATTGATGATCTTCGTACGTGAGTGACTCTAAGTAACAAGCTTCGCACTCCGGATAATCTAACGAAACAAACAATGCACTCAAATAAGCATACAACCATAATAAGTACTCATAACATTCAGCAAAGAAGTACTAAACAAACTATGCAAACAATGCTCAAAAGTCTCTAGCAAGTAAAACACACAAAGTTTGGTTTTTTTCAAAGGGGATGATGAAAACACTACTACATAATAAAACTATTTTGAAATAGCAAAACAATTGTTGACAGCAAGGGAAACAATAGAATATTTTATTAATAAACAGAATATAATCAATTTAAGTTTGTTGGGAAAACTTTAGTAGAGTTTATACAAGTTTGTGATAAACACTATATGAATCAACTATAGTTATATTAACAAAAAAGAATGAAAACTAAACTTATTATTTTGTTGACAAAACATGTTCTTACAGAAAATAACTTACAAATAAATTTGTCTTAGAAAACAGAATTAATTATACAAAACTTATTTGAAAACAAAACTATTACTAGTTAGTTGTTTTAATCAAATTATGCCTATTTGAAAAGAAGTTGTGATTCCTATGTTAAAAGAAATTAAACTAGGCAAATTTATATTTTTATTAACAGTAAGTGAAAACACTAAATGTTTACTAACAGAACCTAATAAACAAATAAAACCAAATTCTAAATCAAACTAATCAAAATTAAGTTTATAAAACTATATTATAATAATAAGCAGATTCTGTTATAGCTAAAACACTATTAAAAATCATCCTAAAAATCCTCAAACTAAACATGGAGATAGTCCTAACCAATATCTAACAGTGACAAAAAGAATCATATCAAAATCTATTTTCAAACTCTAGTTATTCAGATTTGAAGATTTTGAGCAAATTTGATTAAATTCAAATTTTATAGTTCAAATTTGAAATTTAAAAGTACAGGGTGAAACTACATGAAAAATGTGAGCTATTGCAAAAAGAATCAACTCAAAACACTAAATAGATTAAAAGATATAGCTAAAACAAATTTGGAATACATTCTGTTAATTAAAACAAAACAGAAAATGAAAAAAAGATTTGCGTCGGTCAGGGGGCTACGTGGCGTGATCCGATTGGCTAGCGAGTGTGTGCGGTAGGTGAATTAGAGCGGGCGACCGATCGATAGAAGATACCGGTTCGGTTTAAGTTTGTTCTAATCTGGAACGTTGATTCGGGATCCGACGGTCGAGGGGGCTTACAGGGAGGAGGTTGCCGGCGTCGGGGTACTCCGGCGAGTCCGGTAGCGGCGACGGCGTCGGCGAGGTATTCCGGTGGTCGGGGAGGACGAGGAAGTGGTCCGGGCGACGGCGACAATTCTCCGGAGTCGATTGGTGGCGACGGCGAGGCGAATGGTGGTCGGGGGTGGTGGCTACGGTCGACGGCGACTTCCGGTGATGGTGGAACTCCGACGAGCAATCGACGGCGTCTCGGCGAGAGAGAGAAGGGGGCTCGGGGGGGAAAATGGATGCAGGGCAGTGGGGCTCTTATATAGGCGCTCGGGGGGTGCGGGGAGGAGAGAGGGGAGAGATCCGGTGAGGGGGGGGGAGCGACCGGCGTCGGGTCCGGCGCGCGCGGGGGAGGGAGAAGACGACCGTTCGAAGCAACGGTCGGTCGGGGTGGGGTCCAGCGTCAGAGAGAGAGGGGGACGTTACTGCGCTCGGTCGGCCGACCGGTAACGGTCTCGGCTTTTAAAGCCGGTGGGCCGGCCCGTTTAATACCGGAAACGGTTACCGTTTCTGTTTTTCTAATTTACCAGAGACATTCAAAAGCTTTTAAAGCATTCAAATCGTTTGTAAATATAGGGGTATTATATATCAAAATTAACAGAATAATAAATGCTATTTAATGAACATTTCTATTCTGTCATTTGAACACTTTGAAAAAAATATTATTTCAGAAATGTCCTAATTGTTTTTAAACCCTTTTTGCAAATATTTTCAAAATAACCCCTGGTTATTTTGTTCAAATAATTCACCAATTAGACCCTGGTGTGGAGTGTCATGTTACTCCTCTCTTATTTTGAACATTTAACCAAAATTTCAAATAGGGGAAGCAACATAGGGAAAAGTAGAAAGGACTTTCAGAAAAATCAGAAATGGCATTTCAACTAACACATACAATCAAGCAATGGTGATGATAGATGCATAGCTATATTCATAACATTCCAAAATGGAATTTTGGGATGTTACAGCGGCCCATATAGTCCAGCCCATAAGAAAATGGGTCGGCCACCCGAGGACCCCTTAAACCGGGACTCCCTCACTCGTGCACTATGGCCAGTTCTTTCAGGAGATCCCCACCAAATGATCTGATATCTTCTTTAGGATGACCGGTTAGGAGGCCTACGCATGGCATCTGATGTATTACTTACATACCACAACAAAGAATGCTTCGTGACACTTCAGGTTAGAAATTCAATTACATAACATGTCACCCTTCAATTTTTGGTTATCCTCGTGCATTTGTGCCAATTGAGTCTTTAAACTTTCAATTTCTTGGGCTTGTGGTTGGTTTTCCCCTTTGAGTTGGTTCTTTTCTTCACGACATAGTTCCAATACAGGGTGACTAGCCTCAATCTGGAACCCAACATACATTTGAGCTTCTCGAGACATATCAAGATCCTTCTGCAGCTGACCTATGGATTCAGCTCCTACAACACAATACTTCGTTAGAGATGGTGTTCCAACTTTTATTTTTCAAAATATTTTCAAAATAACCCCTGGTTATTTTGTTCAAATAATTCACCAATTAGACCCTGGTGTGGAGTGTCATGTTACTCCTCTCTTATTTTGAACATTTAACCAAAATTTCAAATAGGGGAAGCAACATAGGGAAAAGTAGAAAGGACTTTCAGAAAAATTAGAAATGGCATTTCAACTAACACATACAATCAAGCAATGGTGATGATAGATGCATAGCTATATTCATAACATTCCAAAATGGAATTTTGGGATGTTACAAACCTACCCACCTTAAGATGAATCTCGCCCTCGAGATTCGGGTTGGCTAGAAAATAGGTGCGGATGGTCTCTACGAAGATCTTCTTCGCGTTCCCAGGTGGCTTCTTCCTCAGTATGGTGACTCCACAAAACTTTGCAGAACTTGATAATCTTGCTGCGGGTAACTCTGTTGGATGTCTCGAGGATTCTGACAGGCTTCTCCTCATAAGTCAGATCACTTTCAAGCTGTATGGCCTCTAGGGGCACTGTATCTCTCAAAGGGATGTCGGCCATCTCAGCATGACATTTCTTCAGCTGGGACACATGGAACACATTATGAACTTCGGATAATCCTTCTGGCAATTCCAGTTTGTATGCAACTTCACCTCTACGTTCAAGAATTTTGTAGGGGCCTATGAATCTGGGTGCTAATTTTCCTTTAACACCAAATCTCTTGGTTCCTCGAAGCGGGGATACACGAAGATATGCTCTGTCTCCCACTTCATATGTCACTTCTTTACGTTTGCTGTCAGCATAACTCTTCTGTCGAGATTGAGCTATCTTGAGTCTGTCACGAATCAACCTGACTTTCTCTTCCGAATCTTGAATAAGGTCGGGACCAAAAAGTTGTCGGTCTCCAACACCATCCCACGTCAGTGGTGTTCTGCACCTCCTTCCGTATAAAGCTTCGAAAGGGGCCATCTTTAGACTGGTTTGATAACTGTTGTTGTACGAGAATTCTGCGTAAGGTAAGTTGTCATCCCAACTAGATCCATAATCTAGCGCACAAGCTCTCAACATGTCTTCCAGAATCTGGTTGACTCTCTCAGTCTGTCCATCTGTCTGCGGATGAAAAGTTGTACTAAACTCTAGCCTTGTACCCAAAGTTTCATGTAACTGATGCCAAAACTTTGAGGTAAATTGTGTTCCTCTATCTGACACGATACTCCTCGGAACTCCATGCAGACATACGATCCTGGTCATATATATCTTGGCTAGCTTAGCACTGGTATAGGTGGTTTTCACTGGAATGAAATGAGCTACCTTGGTCAAGCGATCTACCACTACCCAGATGGAATCATAACCTGAACGGGTCCTGGGCAATCCTGTGATGAAATCCATACCAAGCTTTTCCCATTTCCACTCGGGTATCGGCAAAGGTTGGAGTAACCCTGCTGGTTTCTGATGTTCTGCCTTTACTCGCTGACAAACATCACATATCGCAACATGCTCTGCAATATCTTTCTTCATACCTGTCCACCAATAACTTTCCTTTAAATCCAGATACATCTTGGTGTTGCCTGGGTGTATCGAGTAAGGTGAATCGTGGGCTTCCTGAAGTATCAACTTCCTGAGCTCAGGTTCATTGGGCACATAGATTCGGTTCTCAAACCACAAAGTTCCGTGTTCATCCTCACGAAAACCTTTAGCTTTACCATCTTCCATTCTCTGTTTAATTTCAGCTATCTCCTTGTCCGATTTCTGGGCTTCTCGAATTCTTTCGGTCAAGGTGAACTGAATTTCCAGTGTAGCAACATATCCTCTTGGAACTATCTCTAGCTTGAGCTCTCTGAGATCATCGACTAACTCTTGAGGTAATCCTCCAGCTGTGAGTGTGTTCACATAAGTTTTCTGACTCAAGGCATCGGCTACAACATTAGCCTTACCTGGATGGTAGTGTAATCTCATGTCATAGTCCTTGATTAACTCTAACCATCTCCTCTGTCTGAGGTTCAACTCTTTCTGCGTGAAGATATACTTCAGGCTCTTATGGTCGGTGTAAACATCACAACTATTTCCGATAAGGAAATGTCTCCAGGTCTTGAGTGCGTGCACTAAGGCTGCTAGTTCCAAATCATGAGTGGCATAATTCAACTCATGAGGTCGTAGCTGTCTGGAAGCATAGGCTACAACTTTTCCATCCTGCATAAGTACTCCTCCAAGTCCTTGACGTGAAGCATCACAATAAACCTGGAAATCCTTCCGAATATCGGGCAAGATCAACACTGGGGCTGTGACCAAACGTTCCTTTAACTCCTGGAAACTGGCTTCACATTCCACAGTCCAAACATACTTGGATTCTTTCTTCAACAACTCTGTCATGGGCTTGGCAACCTTGGAGAAATTCTCAATGAATCTCCGGTAATATCCGGCAAGTCCAAGGAAACTGCGGATCTCCTTAACTGAGGTGGGTGACTTCCACTTGGTGACGGCTTCAACCTTAGCGGGGTCTACGGCTATTCCTTCTCCGGAAATAACATGTCCAAGGAATCCGACTTTCGTCAACCAAAATTCACATTTGCTGAACTTGGCATATAACTGATGCTCTCTTAGCTTCTCCAGAACTAAACGCAAATGTTCCTTATGCTCTTCCTCGTTCTTGGAGAATATCAGAATGTCATCGATGAACACCACAACAAACTTGTCTAGGTATTCCATGAATACTTTGTTCATCAAATTCATGAAGTAGGCAGGAGCATTAGTCAATCCAAAAGACATGACCGTATACTCATACAAGCCATACCTCGTGGTGAAAGCTGTTTTGGGTATATCCTGTTCACGAATTTTCAACTGGTGATACCCTGATCGAAGATCGATCTTGGAGAATACTTTGGCTCCTATGAGCTGATCAAACAAATCGTTAATCATCGGCAGAGGGTACTTGTTCTTGATAGTCACCTCGTTCAAGGCACGATAGTCCACTACCATTCTCAAGGATTTATCCTTCTTCTCCACCAAAAGTACTGGGGCTCCCCAAGGTGAAGAACTTGGGCGAATATACCCCTTGTCCAATAACTCCTTGATTTGCTTCTTGATTTCCAACAGATCATTTGCGGGCATCCGATAGGGTCTCTTGGAAATTGGAGCTGTCCCTGGCTGTAGCTCTATTAAGAACTCAATTTCCCTATCTGGTGGCATTCCGGGTAATTCTTCCGGAAATACATCTGGAAATTCTTTTACCACAGGTACTTCCTCCTGAACAACTCCTGTGAGAGAATTTAACCGAGCACTCATACGCGTGCGTCGGGATACATACTTAATCCTCTTGTTCTCCGGGGTGGTGAGTGAAACAGACTTGCTAGGGCAATCAAGATTTCCTTCATACTTGGTCATCCAATCCATGCCTAGGATTACATCCAATCCTTGTGACTCTAAGACGATGAGGTCGGTGGGAAAAACATGATTTCCTATATTGAGTTTCAAGGCATGGCATCCTATCCCTGCCATCATCATACCTCCTGGAGAACTAACCTTAATGGGCTGACTAAGGGTTTTGGTGGGCAAACCATACTTATCCACAACTACCCTTGATATGAATGAATGAGTTGTACCAGAATCAAAAAGTACTGTAACAGGTCGTGAATGCAATAAAAACTTACCAACCACAGTCTCGGGCTGATCATAGACTTCTTCCACATCGATGTGATTCACTTGAGCACGGGGAAACGGATTGGGCTTCTTGGCTGCGGAGTTGCCGTTGTTAGTGCCGTTTCCATTGCCTTGCTTGCTCTGGGGACACTAAGTAGCATAGTGCCCTGTCTTCTGGCACTTGAAACAGGTAATGTGACTCAGATCCTTCTGAGCAGGAACTTGACGGTGCTGGTTGTTGTTCCCATTCCCATTGTCAGTCTTGAAGTTACCATGGTTGAGACGGTTGTTCCCATTTCCTCCATGATGGTGGCCTCCATGGTTATGCACAGTATGAGTGTGCTTTCCAAACTTACTGTTTCCTGATCCGGTATTCCCGGAGTACGGGGAGTAACGAGGCTTCTGATGAGCTCCAGAGTTGAACTTCCCCTGAGTGTACTTCCGCTTGCGGTTCTCAATCTGCTGCTGTTTACCTTCCAGAATAAGTGCCTTATCCACCAGCTCTTGGTAGTTGTTGAAATTAGCCACTACCAGCTGTATGCTCAACTCATCATTGAGTCCTTCCAGAAACTTTTCTTGCTTGGCCGCATCATCGGCCACATCTCCTGGGGCATAACGGGCCAACATGTTAAACTCTTCCACATATTGGGCCACAGAGCGATTACCCTAGCGCAAGTTGCGAAACTCGCGCTTCTTTAGACTCATGGCTCCAGCTGAAACATGAGCGGTGCGGAAAGCAAGCTTGAACTGCTCCCAAGTCACATCTCCAATAGGATATGTGGTGGTGTAATTCTCCCACCATGATGCTGCTGGTCCTTCCAGTTGATGTGCGGCAAATCGCACTTTCTCAGCGTCAGTGCATCCAGCGGTGACAAGTTCTCTCTCCATCTTGCGGAGCCAGTCATCTGCTACAATGGGCTCAGTGCTGCTGGAGAAAGTTGGAGGGTTCAACCTCAGAAAACGGGTGAGATTGTCAGTCTGGGGTGGATGGTGATGATTATTGTTGTTGTGATTGTTGGTCTGATTCTGAATCAATAGTTGCATCAGTGCATTCTGTTGCTGAAGGAGTTGAGTGAGTTCCGGTGGGAAAGTGAAGTCGGTCTCACGTCGTGGAGGCATCTTGCTGTTTTCAGAGGGATGAGAATTAGAATAGAACAAGGGTCTAGAAGAAATTCACTACCCATATGCAATGCAACAAACATATCACACCAAACACTCATTCATTTATTCAATCAATGTCAAACAATGGAAATACAAATCTCAGACAACTAAGCATCGACCTACGCTTTAACGAATAAAAGATACATGGAGGGCATAACTAATGTTCTCCTCAAAAGTGCATAGTCGTAGGTCCTCCGGTGGTGCTTTCCTCGTAGTCTTCATCGTCGCTGATGAAGGGTGCCATGTCTCCTTCGGGGTGAAGGTTTTCCCCCATGTCTAGCTGCTCCTCCAGAGTTGCGATGCGTGCATTCTGCTCATCAATCCTCTCTAGGAAGTCCTTCACTTCATGCTCGTGTTCATAGTTGGCCTCTCGCAGATCAGCTTCAAGGTCCAGCTCACGGTTCATCAGATTCTTGATAGTCTTCGTGTCAGCACGAACTCGAAGCTCCAGAGTCCTGATGTGAGTCTCCAAGGTCTGGATATAGGAGATAGTGGTGTCTGTAGTGGGATTGGTGATGATGTTGCCATAGGCATCTCTGCGGCAAACCATGTTGAGTCCTGGTGAAATGGTTCCACCTCTGTATTCCTCCTGAATACGTCCAAGGGCACGATGAATGGCCATGTCTCTTCCAAGTATCCAACTGGGTGCCACGAACTTGAGATCTATGGGTTCCTTCCGATTCCCAAAGGTCTTCCCTGGAATATGCACCTCGATCCTGTAGCGTCCATCTTGGGGAAATGACATGATAGGAATCCCGGTGATGCTCGGCAAAGCAATCCTTACGTCCTTGACGATTCTCATCAGCTCCTTACCAAAGGGCATCGTTGCGTCAGGCTGGCAAAACTCCGTGATCAACACTGGGATGAAGGTGGCCATCTATAAATTTTGAAATAATCGGAGAGGAGTCAGAAACGAATAGATGAGAGTATAAGATATTTAAAGACAAAGAGAAACAATCCTAAGGCTTTCCAATCCTAGAGGTTACGTCCTACGGTCAGCGTGTGCTCTGATACCATTTCTGTAGCGACCCGACCTGAAAGGTCAAGTCTCCGGTGTTTCCGTACCATCCCAAGATCATGCTGGTACACACACGGTACATCCATGTATATATCAAAGGGAAATCACACAGCATTATATTAATCGAAATCTCATATCGAGTCCTTTATTACAATAAAAATTACAATAAAGTGGCTAAAAGCCAACTCATGAGAATATCTAAATCTTGCGGAAGCGTCGACGGTAGATGAGTCCATCTGACTCCAAGGGCATCTCACTGAGCATAGAACGTGTCCGCACTCCTGGTCGGAAAAGTACTCTGCAACATGATACGTTGCAGCCGTGTAGGTCAGCATATGGAATATGCCGGCAAAGTCACAATAGAGGTGTGAAAATAATCAGCTAGTCTATATGCATATATGGCAGGTGGGGTGGTAAGTTTTTGCGTAAAGCCAAGTTTTTCCTACATCAAGAGAGGGGCTAAGCAAAAATATTACTAAGTTGGTTGATTAATGAGATGGTTCCACCAACCAGTTCTCATACCCAAAATTATTAAATACCCACATCATCATATTATTTGTGTTGAGAGTTCCGGAAGTTCCAATTCCTTTGGCTCAAGTCGTCCATAACCGTGGACACGGCTAATCGATTAGGTTTAAGTACTCTGCAGAGTTTTGCACACGTTCCCCACAAGATTTGGTCGCCTCCGTTTGATTTCTCGCACTTCAGGGTGTTTGAGAAACGGATGACCAAAACATGGTCTTCCAAAGGGTTTCCCTGCGACTCTGACGGTGCCCATCCTTTCCTATCGTTCTTCTACCTCTCGTAGCACCGCCTGTCCAGGGTCACCACGATATCCAACCAAGCCAGAGCCCATAATGACTTGTGGCTGTGCAGGTAAGCCTTGGGTTTTAAAGCATCCATCCATCTCTTTGTGCCTGGGTGGACCTTTCCGCGTGAATACTGGCCATCTCCAGCATCACCTAGGCTAACCACTGGTTTCTCCAGGGTGCCGTTCAACCATCATCCACCCAGAGGTATGTTGAAAACTTGGAGTATTGAAATCTTGATCATTATGTAGGTCTTGAAATTATTAACTCTCTCAACTCTCATGAATCACACAACCAACCCCGTCTACTAATAGCATAGCAAAAGGTAAAACAACGTTTCCCGGGGCCAATGTTGTCAAAGGGGGTTGAGAGAGGTATCTACCACATGATACTACTACAATGTAACCAAGTTTCCAACTAACCTATCTTGCATGCAACTGGGGAGATGGTAGAACTAATGCATATAAAACATGGGTAAAACATGATCAAAGTGACTTGCCTGATTGATGATCTTCGTACGTGAGTGACTCTAAGTAACAAGCTTCGCACTCCGGATAATCTAACGAAACAAACAATGCTCTCAAATAAGCATACAACCATAATAAGTACTCATAACATTCAGCAAAGGAGTACTAAACAAACTATGCAAACAATGCTCAAAAGTCTCTAGCAAGTAAAACACACAAAGTTTGGTTTTTTTCAAAGGGGATGATGAAAACACTACTACATAATAAAACTATTTTGAAATAGCAAAACAATTGTTGACAGCAAGGGAAACAATAGAATATTTTATTAATAAACAGAATATAATCAATTTAAGTTTGTTGGGAAAACTTTAGTAGAGTTTATACAAGTTTGTGATAAACACTATATGAATCAACTATAGTTATATTAACAAAAAAGAATGAAAACTAAACTTATTATTTTGTTGACAAAACATGTTCTTACAGAAAATAACTTACAAATAAATTTGTCTTAGAAAACAGAATTAATTATACAAAACTTATTTGAAAACAAAACTATTACTAGTTAGTTGTTTTAATCAAATTATGCCTATTTGAAAAGAAGTTGTGATTCCTATGTTAAATGAAATTAAACTAGGCAAATTTATATTTTTATTAACAGTAAGTGAAAACACTAAATGTTTACTAACAGAACCTAATAAACAAATAAAACCAAATTCTAAATCAAACTAATCAAAATTAAGTTTATAAAACTATATTATAATAATAAGCAGATTCTGTTATAGCTAAAACACTATTAAAAATCATCCTAAAAATCCTCAAACTAAACATGGAGATAGTCCTAACCAATATCTAACAGTGACAAAAAGAATCATATCAAAATCTATTTTCAAACTCTAGTTATTCAGATTTGAAGATTTTGAGCAAATTTGATTAAATTCAAATTTTATAGTTCAAATTTGAAATTTAAAAGTACAGGGTGAAACTACATGAAAAATGTGAGCTATTGCAAAAAGAATCAACTCAAAACACTAAATAGATTAAAAGATATAGCTAAAACAAATTTGGAATACATTCTGTTAATTAAAACAAAACAGAAAATGAAAAAAAGATTTGCGTCGGTCAGGGGGCTACGTGGCGTGATCCGATTGGCTAGCGAGTGTGTGCGGTAGGTGAATTAGAGCGGGCGACCGATCGATAGAAGATACCGGTTCGGTTTAAGTTTGTTCTAATCTGGAACGTTGATTCGGGATCCGACGGTCGAGGGGGCTTACAGGGAGGAGGTTGCCGGCGTCGGGGTACTCCGGCGAGTCCGGTAGCGGCGACGGCGTCGGCGAGGTATTCCGGTGGTCGGGGAGGACGAGGAAGTGGTCCGGGCGACGGCGACAATTCTCCGGAGTCGATTGGTGGCGACGGCGAGGCGAATGGTGGTCGGGGGTGGTGGCTACGGTCGACGGCGACTTCCGGTGATGGTGGAACTCCGACGAGCAATCGACGGCGTCTCAGCGAGAGAGAGAAGGGGGCTCGGGGGGGGAAAATGGATGCGGGGCAGTGGGGCTCTTATATAGGCGCTCGGGGGGTGCGGGGAGGAGAGAGGGGAGAGATCCGGTGAGGGTGGGGGGGAGCGACCGGCGTCGGGTCCGGCGCGCGCGGGGGAGGGAGAAGACGACCGTTCGAAGCAACGGTCGGTCGGGGTGGGGTCCAGCGTCAGAGAGAGAGGGGGACGTTACTGCGCTCGGTCGGCCGACCGGTAACGGTCTCGGCTTTTAAAGCCGGTGGGCCGGCCCGTTTAATACCGGAAACGGTTACCGTTTCTGTTTTTCTAATTTACCAGAGACATTCAAAAGCTTTTAAAGCATTCAAATAGTTTGTAAATATAGGGGTATTATATATCAAAATTAACAGAATAATAAATGCTATTTAATGAACATTTCTATTCTGTCATTTGAACACTTTGAAAAAAATATTATTTCAGAAATGTCCTAATTGTTTTTAAACCCTTTTTGCAAATATTTTCAAAATAACCCCTGGTTATTTTGTTCAAATAATTCACCAATTAGACCCTGGTGTGGAGTGTCATGTTACTCCTCTCTTATTTTGAACATTTAACCAAAATTTCAAATAGGGGAAGCAACATAGGGAAAAGTAGAAAGGACTTTCAGAAAAATCAGAAATGGCATTTCAACTAACACATACAATCAAGCAATGGTGATGATAGATGCATAGCTATATTCATAACATTCCAAAATGGAATTTTGGGATGTTACAGCGGCCCATATAGTCCAGCCCATAAGAAAATGGGTCGGCCACCCGAGGACCCCTTAAACCGGGACTCCCTCACTCGTGCACTATGGCCAGTTCTTTCAGGAGATCGCCACCAAATGATCTGATATCTTCTTTAGGATGACCGGTTAGGAGGCCTACGCATGGCATCTGATGTATTACTTACATACCACAACAAAGAATGCTTCGTGACACTTCAGGTTAGAAATTCAATTACATAACATGTCACCCTTCAATTTTCGGTTATCCTCGTGCGTTTGTGCCAATTGAGTCTTTAAACTTTCAATTTCTTGGGCTTGTGGTTGGTTTTCCCCTTTGAGTTGGTTCTTTTCTTCACGACATAGTTCCAATACAGGGTGACTAGCCTCAATCTGGAACCCAACATACATTTGAGCTTCTCGAGACATATCAAGATCCTTCTGCAGCTGACCTATGGATTCAGCTCCTACAACACAATACTTCGTTAGAGATGGTGTTCCAACTTTTATTTTTTTTACACATAATAAAGCACGTTTTCCACTTACTATGTGCCTCTCTGGTGAATTTTTCACCTCCTCAAGTTCGGCCTTCATAGCCTTCAAATCCGTCTAACTAGATTCAAGGTCCTTGGACAACTTCTCGTTTTGCTGCCTTAAATCCTGTAAAATGGCAACACAAGGATCAGACCTTTAACTCGGTTGTCCCGACCAAATTAAGGTCCAAGGCGAAAGCACATATGATCCCTTGATGGTTTTGATAATTTATGACAACATATGTTGTCTCTTGCACTAATATTTCTACCTAGATTGTTTCAGAGTTAGTCCATAGGGAGTGTTGGCAAAAGGGTGTGAGGAGATTCCCCAAGAATAAGAAGAGGAAGGAATAGGATTGGCAAAGCTACAAGCATAAAGACTCTACATTTTACTTTGTGAGAAATCACTTTGAGTCGATAGGAAAATCAATACTATTAAAAGGGGGTGAGGTGATGTTGGTGAACAAATAGCTCCACGTGCACAAGTGCTAGCCACCAAAAACACCCACAAGCTCTCCCACAAAGATTTTGTCCTAGAACCTACCACTCAAAATTGGTGCCACCAAGTTTTACACTTCGGCTACACTGAGTCCAAACCTAAGACAGAACCCTAACCAAACCCTACCTCATCGGTGCAACCGAGTTCTCGTCGATGCAATTGATTTTCAGTGACCACGATTCTGTTAGTTGTTTTCATAAAATCAGAATATCCGAGTTTCGTGTTTTGGTCTCACTGAGTCTTGGAAACTACCTCGTCTACTGATTTCGATACAACCGAGTTTCTCATATCGGTCTCACCGAGATTCTGAAAGCTGCCACATTTTGAACATATCGGTACAACCAACTTTTGCATTGGTTTCATAATGTTGTAGCAGTTGGATTTTTGGAGATGCCTATATATACACCTCCACCATATCCCACTCGCAAGATAACCACTCAGAATAGTTCCCCACTTCCCATATCCAAATTTCTGAGAGAGAACCACCTACCCTTGTGTTAAAATCAAGGTCATCCACTCCAACCATATTGATCTTGATTTCTAGCCTGTTAAGTTGTTTTCCACCCAATCAATCTCTTATACCAACCCAAATCTATGAGAGACTAATTGATTGTTCAGGAGTCTATCATATTGAAGCACAAGAGCAAGGATTTCATCAACATTATCAGGCCTATTACCTTTTGGAGGGTGGTTCCTCCTAGATTAGTTAGGTGTTGCTTGGGAGCCTCCTACTTCATGTTGTGGAGTTTAACCAAGAAGTTTGTACGGGCAAGGAGATCGCCTACTTCGTGAAGATCAACCCATAGTGAGGCTAGTCCTTCATGGACGGAAGCCGTTATGGAATAGTCAAGGTTGCTACTTCGTGGACCCTTATGTGTGGAGCCCTCCGTGGACTCTCGTGACTGCTACCCTTCGTGGGTTGAAGACTCCATAAACATGGATGTACGATAGCGCCACCTATTGGATCCATGGAAAAAATCTTCGTGCCTACAACTACGTTTGGTCTTCTCCTCTCTACCCTCTTACATATGCTTGTCTTACTTTGTGCTGCCACACTTTTTGATTAGCATGTGTAGGGTGCATTAGAATTCTCGTTATTGCAAAAATATGCCAACCAATTAATTTGGGAAAAGGTTAGGTTTTAATTCTTGCAAGTACTCTATTCAGCCCCATCTAGATGTCTCTTCTATCGATCCCTTCACGTGGGCTATCGGGTTAGGACTTCCGTGACAGCCCGGGACCGACGCTCTCGAAGATTCCAAAAGATTCCCCTTTTATTTCCGTTCTCGTATGTGTTTCGTTTTATTGTTGCATTCATCATTGCATCATTCGCATCATCTGCATTGCATCGTCACCCGTTTTCGAAAGCTTGCATTCGTTCGTAGTTGCCGGTTCTCTTTGTTCTTATCGTTGCTCGTTGAGACCAACCACGCATGCACGCACCCGCGCCATCATTTAAATAAAATTGGTTTAATGCGTGCTAAAACTATTCTTGGATTGGGTCGAAACTTGGCGTGCGGTCTTGTTATAGTCTAGGTAGACCGCCTGTCGAATTTCGTCGCGTTCCGAGTTTGTTTGATACGCCATTGATCAGTCGTAGCAGTGCGGTCATCGGTTTATCGACGTTGTCGATGTTTTAAAACTTTGTGTCATGGGTCGCAAACTTACCTCTCTTCCCCTCCTAGCCCATCTACACAGTCACCGTAAACCCCCCTCCGCTTCCGAACCATCGAATCGACATCCGGCGGTCCGAAAACGAACAGGGACCGTCAACCCTAGCCCCTAAGCTATAAATAGACCATTCCCTTCCTAATTGGGCAGCCAACCCTAATCCCTCCTCGAATCCCGTGCCAAACCCCAGCTTCTCCCTCCTCCAGCCATCAGGCCCGCCCGAGCCCATCTGAGCCCGGGAAGCCCATCTGGGCCCGTCCCGAGCTTCTCCCGCAGCTCCCATGGAAGCTCCTGAGCTCCCCGTTGACCGTAGCTGCCAGCCCCGCACCGAGGCCGCGCCGCTGCCGGTCGCCGGAGCCCAAAGCCGCCGCCGCCACCAATCGCCCTGCTGCCCGCCGGGCCGCCGCCTTCTCTTCTTCCTCTCCTTCCCTTCTCTTCTTCTTCCCTCTCACCCTTGCTCCCTTCTTCCTCCTGCAGGTCGCCATGGCCGCCCGAGAGCTCCGCCGCCGGACCTTCCTCCGGCCAGATCCCGGCCTCCCTGCGCCAGCCCACCACCGGTGCAGCCCCGCCGTCGCCCTGGTTTGCTGCCTCCATCAGGAGGAGGACGTCGCGAGCGCTCTTCCTCCGTTGACCCCAGCGCTCGCCCGCTCGCCCTCGCGTGGGCCTCGGCCTCGCCCCTGCAGCCCAGCATCGCCAGCCGGCCCAAAAGTGCCTGCCACCGAATGGGCCAAGGCCCACAAGGTGAGCCCAGCCCCTCCTTTTGCGTTTTTATTTTTATTTTCGTGTATAGAACCATTGCATTTTAAATCGTCTATAGATAATAATCCGTAAGTCGTATTAAAATGTTCTATATATGTAAAATGATTAGAAAATTGTGTAGATTAATTAGATGCCATTGTCATCCATGCCTAAGATATTTAACATACCAGTTTCCTGCATTTCACATTATTGTCATGATTTTGCATTTCGCATATTTATTTAACATGCATCGCGATTAATCAAACCATATATTAAAAATGTTCATATTGTCGGCATCACATTTTCATGCATGATAAAAATGTTGGCATGGTGTTTACATTTATTTTTTCATAAATGCCTTGCTATAAGATGATTAGGCCATAACTTGCATATGTAATTGTGACTTATTTTTCCACATGAACCTATGCATATTATATATGTTTTCGGGGTAGAAAAATCCATAGAAATTATCTGTGCATATAGTTTAGCCATTTGAATATTTTGTGTGCTTGTCATTTATGCTGTGATGCCCTTTTGTTAATTTTGTGGGATTTAATCCATGCATGATTTGAAATAAGTTTCAACATGAGAAATGCCCTTTGATATGTGTCCTAGCCCCTGGACATTTTGCTTGTCAAGGAAATGCATGTATAGGTGTTATTTTCTTGTTGACAACTTGCTATAAAATACTGCTATTTTGAGAGTCCAAAATATTTCTAAGTCTGGAATCTGTAATATTTTGTTGCTGTCTTGTCATGTGTTTTGCTAGTGATCTAGAACCCTTTTGTGGTAGGTGTAATGGAGTTATTTGTAGTTTATAATGTCCTTTAGTATGATGTTAAGTTTCATGCCATAATATGCCCTGTAGCATATAGTTTTACTGCTGTCAATATGCCTTCGTGATAAAAACTGCACTGTCAAACTGCTATTTTCTCTAAATCTGAAACTGTTTTCAAGTAGCCATCTTGTGAGCTTCCTACCATGTGTTCCATGCATGTTTTTCTTATGGTTTGTGAAGATGAAATGAAGTTTGTGTTATATACTACTGCCCCATGCTTAGTTTGTGCATTTTAGAATAGTGTATCTTGCTGTTTTCCTGTGTGCAAAATGCTATGTTGCTATTATGGACAGATTTAGTATACAACTGGTTTTGGTGTTTGTGGTTGAAGCGTAGCTCCGTTTGGACATGCCATATATGAAAATTGCTTAGAATCTCATGTAGTTTCATAATAAATTGCGGCATTCATGATTTGAAATGTTTGTGATTGTATTTTTCCATGCATTTGCATTCATGACATGTGCATCTTATGTTGCTCATATCTTTTAGACCGTGGCTCCGTTTGAGATGTTCTATATGTGTAACTCGACTAGAATGACATGTAGAATAACATGGCATACTTTATTCTGTTGTTTAATAAATATAAAATATGATTAGTTCAGATCTGGACCAATTTCGAAATTTACATACGAGGTCATTTCGGAAATACTATAAGTTGTTTCCGGCCTCATTTAAGTGGCCTAGATAAAGAGTTTACTTATGCTTCACCTCTTGCCATGTTTAGCAACATTTAATATTGATGAGTACCTAAACGAGATGAACTAAATAAGTCAAACGTGGAGCTTCGTCAGTATGCAACTCGTGCATATTGAGCTTCACTTAATGTGTAGTAGTTGATTGTTGTGCTTGTCATGCATTGCATATTAATCCAGACATGCATCATATTTGTTTGCGCATCATGTCATGCATATGTTGTGGTGTATCTTGAGTTGATTGTTTGTTTCGGATTGCTTCTTCTCGATAGTGTTCCGAAAGCGTTCGTAGTGTGAGGATTCGTTTGACTACGTTGACTCGTCTTCTTCATGGACTCGATCCTCTTCCGAGCGGGATCTCAAGCGAGATGACTCATTTCCTTGGATACCATTACTATCATTACCATGCTAGTTGTCTCGTCTTTATATCGCTATGTCGCGCTACCTACCACTTGTTTGATAAGCCTCCCAACATTGCCATGAAAATCCTCTAACCCCTCCACATCCCAGCAAACCTTTGTTTGGCTATGTTACCGCTTGCTCAGCCCTTCTTATAGCGTTTCTAGCTGCAGGTGCATTTGCTTCCATGTGTCAACATGGACATTCTTTGTTATATCACAATATTGCTGCTATTTAATTTAATGCACATATATACTTGGTGAAGGTGGAAGGCTTGGCCTTTTGCTCGGTGTTTTGTTCCACTCTTGCCGCCCCTAGTTACTTGTGAACCGGTGTTATGTTCCATAATTGAGCGCTCCTAACATGCTCGGGATTGTTATGGGGACCCCCTTGATTTTCAGGTTAGAATAAAGCTTGTCTGGAAAGGCCCAACATTGGTACTACATTTGCCTAAACTAATGAACTTGCATAGGGACTTCCTGGATCCCGTGGATAATTAATCAACCCCCGGGCCAGTGCTCCGCATGAGTGTTGGTCCAACCCAGAGCAGCTTATTAACGCCTCCCGGGGCAACTCGGTGATTGGCGTGGTAACCATCGCTCATCCAGTTGTGCCCTGAGAACGAGATACGCGGCTCCTATCGGGATTGTCGGCAAGTCGGTCGGCCTTGCTGGATTTGTTTTACCTTTTTCGAACGTTTTGAGTGAGGAACTCTGATTTTCTTCGAGCTACCTCGAGGTGTCGGATTTCCTTTGGAATTGCCTAGGATGATCACGAGATCCATGGTTGAGGTTATTCCCACTGCGTGTGGTTAATTTGTGATGGATGAGTTGGAGCACCCCTGCAGGGTTAAATCTTTTCGAGAAGTCGTGCCCGCGGTTATGTGGCAAACTTGGATACTTTGTTTAACACCCGGTCATAGCAAACTTGAAGTAAACTCTAATAAAATACACCAAGTGTGTGCGTAACCATGACTGTCTCTTCTCGTGAGTCCTTATCCAAAAGAGAACACGGTGGGGTTATGTTTGACACAAGTAGGTGTTCAGGATCAGTTAGTGATCATTACTAGTTCACGTCCGTTATGCGTAGACCACCATACTTTACAGAAACTCGTAAGTTAGCAACTCAGATAAATGCTTAGTCGCTTGCTGCAGCCTCACCACTTAACCATACCTTACCTATTAAGCTTTAATAGTCTTGATACCCTTGGAAATGAGATTGCTGAGTCCCCGTGGCTCACAGATTACTACAACAACAGTTGCAGGTACAGGTAATGCGATGATTTGACATGAGCGTGTTGCTTGATTTGATTTGGAGTTCTTCTTCTTCTTCTTCCTCAATCTTGGATGGGTTCCAGGCGGCAGCCTGGGATAGCAAGGGTGGATGTCATTTATAGTTTGATTTCGTCCGTAGTCAGACCCTGCTCTTCTGTATGATGTTTGAGTATGTTGTTGTATTGATGTAACTCTGATGTAGCTTGTGGCGAGTGTAAGCCAATTCCATATACTCATCTCTTTTGTACATGTACTTGTAATGATATCCATTCTTGCAACACGACGAGATGCGCTTCTATCCCTATCGAGGCCCTCGTGCCGAAATAAGGATAGGACCGCATCTTGGGCGTGACAACTTATGTTCGGTTATCAAAACCGACTACTTACCCGCATATTTGAAGACATTAGTCTGGAAGCTCCTCCAAGGTGAGCGTCCACCAAACTAAGAGCGTT
The DNA here is from genome assembly GCA_022496015.1 of Hordeum marinum. NCBI lineage: Eukaryota > Viridiplantae > Streptophyta > Magnoliopsida > Poales > Poaceae > Hordeum > Hordeum marinum. Next base: position 222,470,172 of record CM039672.1, read on the forward strand.
AAACTCTTGATCGGAAAATGTCGGATGGCGCAAGGATTCCTTTCGATGGTGATGATTCATTGCACTTTTGACCTCAGAATTAGTAACCGAAACTCCCCCGGAATCTTCTGGGAGTTGATCTATAGTAGGAGCTTCCGCTTCAGCTCCAACATGGGCCAATGGCTTGAGCGGGCGACAGTTATTTTGTGCCTCGGTGGCGTCTTCGGGCTGCTCTATTCGTCTCCTGTGTGTTTTGATAAAAGAGACTGTGAGTACTTATGGCAATGGCAGCCGAAAGACAGAGGCGAACCTGATACCTTTTATTTGAGGGTGTGGATGATGTGTTTTCTGTTATAGCCCCTCGCTTGGGTCTCCTGCCAGCGCCTGACATGGGCCCGGGAGGGTGTTCGACGCTTATTTCGACGACCCTTGGGGTAGTAGTTGGTATAGTCAGAATGGCGGGAGGCTTGCGCCCTTTACAGGATGAGGGTTTGTTTTTTGCTTACGGTTGAAGAAGCAAGGATCCAAGGATGATCGTCCATGAGGGCCACCTTGTGTTCGTCGACGCTTTCCAAGTAATATACTCCGTCCTCAAAGATCATCGAAATCTGTAGGTCATCGTGGAATCCAGGATCATCATCTCGGGAATAATTCTCTAGTTGGGGGTGGTACAATTGACTGTCTCGACCCAATGTCTCCATTTCTGTTAAGAAAGACGGAAATTTTCTGATCGTTATAATCAAGTATAGGTACATGGGATTCAGGAATTTAATCAAACTTATCCATTCGATGGGGTTGTAGCTAGAGAAGCCTTCCTTAATTGTTAGGCGGGAGAACTCTTCTTTATCTCCTTTAAAGAGGCCATCCAGGATGACCGCTAGAGCCTCCTGATTGTCCGGCCCCTATCGTCTAGACTAGGTGGTATCGCTCGTCCCATTGTGTCGGGGCAGGATGTATTGGAATCACCTATGGGTCGTAAGCCCCTTTGTGGTTTGGCAGGGGCGAGATCACATGCACAAAGAGTGGAGATGGTGAGACAGCATGGTGATCAGGACACTGGTGTTTTACCCAGGTTTGGGCCGCTGTGAAGCGTAAAACCCTACTCTTGCATTCGGTGGATTGATTGGAGGAATAGGAAGAACATGCAATGCTCAAGCCCGGCAAGGGTTGCCTTCAATGGAGCTGCTACGTGAGTACAAGTGTCCAAAGGTCCGAATCTTTTTCTACGCCTTCCTTGGGCCTCCTTTTATAGTCCAAGGAGAAAAATACACATTTCAACCCCAAACTAACCACTTGGTTCGATTCACAACCCTCATCTTCAAAACCGGTTGTATTACAACCTCAACTAACCAGAAAGTTCAAAAGAAAACCCTTGTCTTGGTTTTGGCCTGGTCAACTGGTTTTGATTGAAGTCAAAGATGACTAGGGGAACAAAACCTGGTTCAGGTTCTAGTAAGAATGGCAGCAGCAATGTCCCTGCCAAGCCATGGGCGCCGCAGCGCACGCCATCACTACTCGGTTGTGCTCGCTATTGACTGCTGCTTTGTGCTGCTTGCTGCTTGCTGATACATCTCCAATGTATCTATAATTTTTTATGATGGCATGCTATTATATTATATGTTTTGGATGTTTTATATGCATTAATATGCTATTTTATATCATTTTTGGGACTAACTTATTAATCTAGAGCCTAGTACCGGTTTCTGTTTTTTCCTTGTTTTTGAGTTTTGCAGATATGGAATATTAAATGGAGCCCAAACGGAATAAAATCTTTCGAATGATTTTTTCTGGAAGGAAAGAGATCTACCACACTTGGAGTGCATGCCAGGGCACCTGGCAGGAGGCCACAAGCCCTGGAGGCGCGGCCACCCCCTAGCCGTGCCTTGTAGGCTTGCCGTCTCCTGGCAGGTCTCCTAACAGTATTATTAGTCCTATAAATATCCAAATATTCCCCAACACCAAAAAGAGCCATGCAAATACTTTTCCGCCGACAGAAGCCTCCGTTCCCGAGAGATCCAATCTTGGAGCCTTTTTCGGTAATCTGTCGGAGGGGGATCTGATCATGGAGGGCATCTACCTCAACTCCATTGCCCCTTCGATGATGCGTGAGTAGTCCACCATAGACCTATGGGTCCATAGCTAGTATCTAGATGGCTTCTTCTCTCTTTCTCTCTCTTTGATCTTCAATACCGTGTTCTTCATGATCTTCATGGAGATCTATCCGATGTAATACTCTTTTGCGGTGTGTTTATCAAGATCCGATGAATTGTGGGTTTATGTTTAGATTATCCATGAATCTTCTCTGAATTCTTATATGCATGATTTCATATGTTTGCAAGTCCCTTCGAGTTATTGGTTTGGTTTGGCCAACTAGATTGGTAGTTCTTGCAATGGGAGAAGTGCTTAGTTTTGGGTTCAATCTTGCGGTGTCCTCACCCAGTAACAAAGTAGGGGTAGCGAGGCACGTATTGTATTGTTGCCATCAAGGGTAAAAAGATGGGGTTTTCATCATATTGCTTGAGTTTATCCCTCTACATCATGGTATCTTACTAACACGTTACTCTGTTGTTCATGAACTTAATAGTCTAGATGCAGGCAGGAGTCGGTCGATGTGTGGAGTAATAGTAGTAGATGTAGAATTGTTTCAGCCTACTTGACACTGACATTATGCCTATATGCATGATCATTGCCTTGGATATATACATGATTATTCACTTTTCTATCAATTGCTTTACAGTATTTTGTTTACCCACTGTGATATTTTCCTTCAAGAGAGAAGCCTCTAGTGAAATCTATGGCCCTCGGGTCTACTTTCCATAATATATTTTCATATGAATAAACAAAAAATACCTTACTGAAATTTATTTACCTTTTACTTTCCATACTCGTTTACATCTATCTCTATTAGATCAAATCCTTGCCAATAACCATGAAGGGATTGAGATCCCCTTTATAGCGTTGGGTGCAAGAGTTTGATTGTTTGTGTAGGTGCATCCATTGGTGACTTGCTTGTTCCTCCTACTGGATTGATATCTTGGTTCTCATCAACTGAGGGAAATACTTATCTACTTCGCTGCCTCACCCTTTCCTCTTCAAGGGAAAACCAACGCATGCTCAAGAGGTAGCAAGAAGGATTTCTGGCGCTGTTGCCGAGGAGGATACATAGCAAGTCAAGACAAGAACTCTCCCGCCAACTTGCCAATTTTTGGCGCCATTGTGAGGGAGGATACACATCAAGCCTACCAAGTACCCATCACAAACTCATCTTTTGGATTTACATTACTTGCCATTTGCCTCTCGTTTTCCTCCCCCCCACTTCTAAAACGATTTCCAAAAAAATTGCCTTTTTATTCGCCCGCTTTTGGTTGCTTCTTTCTTGCCGGAGCACTTACCGGTTACTATGTATAGTGTTACTATGTCCCATTTGTCACCAGATTTTGAAGTTCTTTACTTCAAACAAAACCAAGCGGAAAATTTGAAAGATGACTGGTATAGGCTAATGGAATCTTATCGTATTTCCAATCTAAAAGGATATGCAAAAGTGTTGCTTAGAAATTTTTACATTGGATTAGCTTTGCATTATAGAGAGCTTTTAGATTTCGCCTCAAAATGAAATTTCATTGAGCTAGCTGCGAATGCCGCTTATGAAGTTTTGGAAGGGATTTTGGGGGTTCCTCCATCAAAAAAGGGGTTTGCTTTCTCACAAGAGGGAGTTCAAGTTCTCGAAAAGTTGGGTGACTTAGATAAGCACTTGGTCGAGTTACAACAATATCACGAACCCCTTAAACATATCAATGGGAACCTCAAACGCTTGAATACTTTGATTACCCTTTGCAATAAGCGTTTGTACATTTTGGATATCAAGATAGATCCTTCGCCTACAAATGTGGTTTAGAGGAAAGAACCCCCTGGATTCGAGGAAGTCCTCACAAAAATTGCCAATACCAAAGATGACAATACCTAGATCTATTGTGTTTTGCCTAGCTAGGGGCGTTAAACAATAGCGCTTGTTGGGAGGCAACCCAATTTTATTTTTGTATTCTGTTTTTTTGCTTATGTTTTTGAGTGTTTCCCAAATTATTACTTCTGTAGTAACTGTGTGTTGGTGTTTTAATTAGTGTTTGAGCCAAGTAAAACCTTTGGGGTGATCTATGGTGGTTGTTGATTTGATCTTGTTGAAAAATTGAAACTTTTGCGCTCAGTCCAAGAAGTTTCTAACTTTTTAAGAGCGTCGAATGAGTCTGAAAATTTTACACAAGATTGATATATAAATTTCCCATCTTTTCCTAAATTTTCGGAATTATTTGAGTTACAGAACTATACGAAGTTTTCAGATTACTACAGACTGTTCTGTTTTTGACAGATTCTGTTTTTCTTTGAGTTGTTTACCTATTTTGATGAATCTATGGGTTGTATCATGGGGTAGGAACCATGGAGAAGTTAAAATACAGTAGATATTACACCAATATAAATAAATAATGAGTTCACAACAGTACCAAAAGTGGTGATTTAATTTCTTATACTAACGGATCTCACGAGTTTTCTGATAAGTTTTGTGTTGTGAAGTTTTCAAGTTTTGGGTAAAGATTTGATGAACTATGGAATAAGGAGTGGCAAGAGCCTAAGCTTGGGGATTACCAAGGCACCCCAAGTCATATTCAAGTATGCCAAAGAGCCTAAGCTTGGGGATTCCCCGAAAGGCATCCCCTCTTTTGTCTTCAATCCATCGGTAAATTTACTTGAGGCTATATTTTTATTCACGACAGGATATGTGTTTTGCTTGGCGCATCTTGTACGATATGAGTCTTTGCTTTTTAGTTTGCTGCAATAATCCTTTCTGCACACATATTTTGAGAAAGACACGGTGAATCGTGAATTTGTTAGAATACACTATGTGCTTCACTTATATCTTCTGAGATAGGCAATTCTGCTCTGTGTGCTTCACTTATATTTTTTTAGCACGATGGTATTTGCGTTTTATAGAAATAATTGAACTCTCTTACCTCACATAAATTATTTTGAGATCCTTTAAACAACATGGTAATTGGTCTAGGTTATGAATTCTGTCCTAATATGATAGGCATCCAAAAGGGATATAATAAAAACTTCCATATTAAGTGCATTGAGTATTTTTGAGAAGTTTGATTTCTTGCATAAAGTTTTGAGATATAAAGATGGTAATGTTAAGAGTAATGTTAGGAAGTAATTGTGATTTGGTAAAAATACGTGTGTAAAGGTTTGTGATTCCCGTAGCATGCACGTATGGTGACCCGTTATGTAAGGAAGTAGGAGCATGATTTGTTTATAGATTGTCAACCTTTGTGTGAGGGTCGGGAGCGCGCAATGGTTAACTCCTACCAACCTCTCCCCTAGGAGCATGCATCTAATAGTTTGCTTCGATGACTAATAGACTTTTGGAATAAGTATGTGAGTTCTTTATGACTAATGTTTAGTCCATGGATTATACACACTCTCACCCTTCCACCTTTGCTAGCCTCTCTAGTACCGCACAACTTCCGCCGGTCAACAAATCCACTTTCCTCAAACAGCCACCATATACCTTTCCTCAAAACAGCCACCATATACCTTCCTCAAAACAGCCACCATATACCTTTCCTCAAAACAGCCACCATACCTACCTATTATAGCATTTACATAGCCATTCCGAGATATATTGCCATGCAACTTACACCGTTTCCTTTTATCATGACACACGCACCACCGCTTTCATATTGCATATAGAGTCATATTTTGTTCTAGGTTTCAAGTTGTAATTTTCTTTTGAGTTCTAAGTAAATAAAAGTGTGATGATTATCATTATTAGAGCATGACCCATGGGGGGAAAGGATGATGGAAGCTATAATCCCCTCACAAGTGGGGATGAGATTTCAGACTTTATGAAAAATAAAAGAGGCCATCGAAGCCCAAATAAAAAAATGTTTAATAAAAGAGGCCTTAGATGCCCACCAAAAAATGAGAGAAAATAGAGAAGGGACATTGCTACTATCTTTTTCTACACTTGTGCTTCAAAGTAGCACCATGATCTTCATTGTAGAGAGTCTCCTATTTTGTCACTTTCATATAACTAATGGAACTTTTTCTTGATGCACGTCCACTTAGTTTACTTTTGAGCTTTCATACACTTATAGCTCTAGTGCATCCATTGCATGGAAATCCCTACTCACTCACATTGATATCTATTGATGGGCATCTCCATAGCCTGTTGATATGCCTAGTTGATGTGAGACCATCTTCTACTTTTCCTTGACAACCTCCAACATATTCTATTTCACCTATAGTGTTATATCCATGGCTCACGCTCATGTATTGCGTGAGAGTTGAAAAGGTTTGAGAACATAAAAGGTGTGAAACAATTGCTTGACTTGTCATCGAGGTAGTGCCCGATATAAATACTTTGTGTGGGGAAGATGGAGCATAGCCAGACCATATGATATTGTAGGGATAACTTTCTTTTGCCATTCTATTCTGAAGAGATACAATTGCTTTGCTAGTATGCTTGAAATTTTATTGTTTTGTATAAATATTGAGCTTTTGTTTTGAGTCTTATGGATCTAAATATTCATGCCACAATAGAGAATATTACATGGATAATATGTTAGGTAGCACTCCACATAAAAAATTCCGTTTTATGATTTAGCTACTCGAGGACGAGCAGGAATTAAGTTTGGGGATGCTGATACGTCTCCAACGTATCTATAATTTTTGAGGATGGAATGCTATTATATTATCTGTTTTGGATGTTTTATATGCATTAATGTGCTATTTTATATCATTTTTGGGACTAACCTATTAATCTAGAGCCTAGTGTCAGTTTCTGGTTTTTCCTTGTTTTTGAGTTTTGCACATATAGAATATTAAATGGAGCCCAAACAAAATAAAATCTTCGGAATGATTTTTTGGAAGGAAAAAGATCTACCCGACTTGGAGTGCACGCCAGGGCACCTGCTAGGAGGTCACAAGCCCTGGACGCGCGGCCACCCCCTGGTCGCGCCTGGCAGGCTTGCCGTCTCCTGGCAAGTCTCTTAACCCTATTCTTTGTCCTAGAAATACCCAAATATTCCCCAACACCAAAAAGATCCATGCAAATACTTTTCCACCGACATAAGCCTTCGTTCCCGAGAGATCTAACCTCGGAGCCTTTTCTACTAATCTGTCGGAGGGGGATCCGATCACGGAGGGCATCTACATCAACTCCATTGCCCCTCCGATGATGCGTGAGTAGTCCACCATAGACCTATGGGTCCATAGCTAGTATCTAGATGGCTTCTTCTCTATCTTTGATCTTCAATACCATGTTCTTTAGGATCTTCATGGAGATCTATTCGATGTAACACTCTTTTGCGGTGTGTTTGTCAAGATCTGATGAATTGTGGGTTTATGTTCAGATTATCCATGAATCTTATTTTAATCTTCTCTGAATTATTATATGCATGATTTCATATCCTTGCAAGTCTCTTCGAGTTATTGGTTTGGTTCGGCCAACTAGATTGGTAATTCTTGCAATGGGAGAAGTGCTTAGTTTTGGGTTCAATCTTGTGGTGTGCTCACCGAGTGACAAAGTAAGGGTAGCGAGGCACGTATTGTACTGTTGCCACCAAGGGTAAAAATATGGGGTTTTCATCATATTGCTTGAGTTTATCCCTCTACATCATGTCATCTTACCTAATGTGTTACTCTATTCTTCATGAACTTAATACTCTAGATGCAGGCAGGAGTCGGTCGATGTGTGGAGTAATAGTAGTAGATGCAGAATCATTTTGGTCTACTTGATATGGACGTGATGCCTATATGCATGATCATTGCCTTTGATATCTACATGATTATTCGCTTTCTATCAATTTCTTGACAGTAATTTCTTTACCCACCATGATATTTTCCTTCAAGAGAGAAGCCTCTAATGAAATCTATGCCCCCCGGGTCTACTTTCCATATTATATTTTGAGATCTATAAACCAAAATTACCTTGCTGCAATTTATTTATCTTTTACTTTCCATACTTGTTTACATCTATCTCTATCAGATCTAATCCTTGCAAATAATCGTGAAGGGATTGGCAACCCCTTTATTGCGTTGGGTGCAAGAGTTTGATTGTTTGTGTAGGTGCATCCATTGGTGACTTGCTTGCTCCTCCTACTATATTGATACCTTGGTTCTCATCAACTGAGGGATATACTTATCTACTTCGATGCATCACCCTTTCCTCTTCAAGGGAAAACCAACGCATGCTCAAGAGGTAGCACTTGCTGAGTTCAGCCATCCCTTGCTACTACTCTGTTTGCTGCCACCGCCTGCTACTGCTCTGTCCACCACCGCTTGCTGCTACACTCCATAGAGAAAAAGATAAACAAATTACCTAGCCTCGTGGAGTTGTGGCACTGTCGTCGTCGGTTGCTGCTAGCGGCCAGAGTCGGGGGCGGCATGGACGCCGACGATAGAGTCGTGGAGGTTGCTGTGTGCGTGAACATCTTGGGTCGGGCCCTATGAATTTGGCCATGTGAATTCCCAATCAGGCTTTGACTTTTGTCAAAACTGGTTGACCAGGCCAAAGCCAAGACAAGGGTTGTCTTTCGAACTTTTTGGTAAGTCGAGGGTGTAATACGGCCGGTTTTGAAGATAAGGGTGGTAAATCAAACCGAGTGGTTAGTTCAGGGTTGAAATGTGGACTTTTCTCTAGTCCATGGGGCAACCACAATGGCAAAACCGACATTGTCTGATGATTAGATAGCTAACAGTGCTATCATACCTAACTCTAGCACTTAGGGCAAAATTTCATAAATGGAGTCTAGGTGGCGTGCGGGGGTGCATTCCCGACAAGCTCCTACCACCGTTCTAGCTAACTACAACACCATAGCTTGACACACCTTTGGACGGGTGTCAAGGGGGCATAATCTATCTTCCAGCATGTCACCACGTGCTTAGAGAGAGCCTCTTAGCCACTTGGGAGCTCAACACCGCATCGATAGGTGAGTGGTGTTGCGATGCGATGGAGTGGTGGCTTATCGGCTCGCGCTTGCCGGATCTTCTTGAGGGTACGAGCACCTCGGTCCCCGGCAGGCACCGGGGACATGCTTGGCACACTTCGGGCCGGTCTTGGGCTATAACGTTGATCTTGGCGGCATCTTGGTCTTGGGTGCTTGCTTGTCGTGGCAGTAGCTTTCCCCGGCAGGCCCAGGACATTGGGCCGGAGGCTTCATTGTCCGTGCACAAGTCAGGGCTAAGCAAATCCCCCTGTTTGTATACCCTGATAGAAGCCCATGGGCCTGAGCCATATGTGTCGCTTGGCATGTTGGGTTAGGCCCCAAACTATGCATGGACACGCGTCTAAGAAATGTTTTCTTTTTGTCTCATGTCCACTCTGCTTAATTGCCATGGGTCATGGGGTCGTGGAACAGTAGCCGTTGGAGAGTAAAAACTGACAGTAAAAAGAATGGCAGTTTTCCAAAAAGATAGCGAAGAGCCATCCCCCATGCGGGTCCCCAAAATAAAATAGGGCAATGTATAGGAGCACTGCTCATTCGCATACATTTCTCCATCCTTCATCTTCCTCCTCAAGCCAGAAAAACCGCTTCCGCCGCCGCCTCCGTCCCACTGAGTGCTGCTAGATCATCTGCCGCCCTCGAGAACTCAAGAGATGGGGCGGAAGATGTCCACCGTCAAGGGGAAGTAGTCGGCCGCACCTACGGACCCGATGGTCGAAGAGAGGAAGAGAAAAGCAGAAGAGCTGGAGAAGCGGCAACAAAGAGATGTGGTCATCTCCCCATCGAGCTTGAATGGAAATACCTTGATCGACAGGTACACCTATATCTGGGGAAGAGAAACATAGGGGCATAAAGCGCCCGAGGTTCTGCCGGACAGCACCAAAGAGAAGACGCCATCAGATTCGTACCGCTTCTTCTGAGTGTACTTCTACTATGGCCTCTCTCCCCCTTCTCTGATTTCTTATAGGTCATGATGGTGGTGTATGGATTTCACCTCCTGTACTTCATGCCCAATGCAATGGTATGCATGGCGATCGTTGCCCACTTGTGCGAGACCTTTGTTGGAGTTTCCCCCAATGTGGACTTGTTCAGGAACTTCTTCGTCCCTGGATAGAAGATAAATCCCATCGCTCCGGGAACATAAGATAGATTCCTCGGGGCAAGAAGGAAGATTGGGGTTACCTCCTTGGACAGCATCGCGGAAAGTGGGAAGAGTGGAGGGGCGACTGGTACTGGATCAAGGATGACAAAGACCACGAGTTACGCATGACACAGACTGAATGCGTCGCGTGCGGAAGCGACTAGAGCAAACCGGGGCTCATTGACAACAAGCTCCGCCTGGCGCTGAATAGGATCATCCATCTCAAGGCTGCCGGGATGACCATGGAACATGTGGGGCTGACTTCCTCCTTTGTCGCATTGCGCTGCTGCAGAAGAGGGATAGGTTTTGCTGGGAGTTCAACAGCCCCGTCGACTGGATTCGATTGTACTCAGGCTCTAGCAACAACCTGATGATTTACAGCCATGGTTGGTTGTGCGATCAGCTGTTCGATCACCTTGGGCCATTCCATCTACCGGCAAGAGTTGTGCCCTTGCATCGTAATTCTGCTCGGAACCAGGTCTTGCAGTGGATGCCTGACTATGACGCTTCCGGGGTCAAGCCTAATTAGAAGTTGCCCACCCTAGAGAGTGAGATGGAATGGGTCTCCAATCTGGAGGAGAGGGCTTTCAATTCGGAAGATAACCTGATCGTTCCAACCAAGACGGTGGAGAAGGCTTACATTGCTGCTCGTATTGCGGAGGACAAGAAAGTTGGAGCCGCTAGGGGAACGACCTCCAGAGAAGAGGAGGAGGAGGAACCCAAGGACAAAGATTCTTCTGGAGAGGAGAGCGAAGGACTTGCTTTGGAGGATGCTGCCGGGTTTGAGTCTGTCGAGGTCGAGGGTTCCCAAGTCACGGCAACGGAAACTGAAGAGGAAGTCGAGGCGGAGGATGCGAAGGAGACGAAGGTGGAGGAAGAGGGGATCGAAGTGGGCACTCAAGCTCTAGAACTAGGGCATCGCCTCCGTCAACGCACCGTCCGAGAGCCAACGGTCATTGTGTCTTCGTGGGGTCTCTCGAAGGTTAAGAAGACGACCTCCAAGGGAGGCGACCGCAAAATAGTACGTCACCAGTCCCTTCGCATCTCTCAAGCCAAAGTTTCTCCCGTCAACCGATGGAGGGCCCTGGGGGTGGACCCCGGTTCCCTGTCAATCCCAACTTCTCCGCCAAGCTCGCCCTTGCTAGAGGTTCCGTTCCCCCCACCAAGCTCTACTCCTCCAACTCTGAAAAGGGGCAGATCGACTCCACCACCTACGTCGTATGAGTTGGGCTCCGTGCTCATTGCCTCGGAGTGAGTTATTCATTCTCATCCTTAGTCAATGTTCTTGTCCTTGATTTCCTTGATTGATCTTGTATAACTGATTCTGACAGGGATGAGGATGAAAAGCCCCTAGAGCACCGAGCCAAACGGGCCAAATCCATGGCAGGACTAGAACCCGCGGCAGGCGAGAACCCGACAGGGAACATGGAGGAGAATCCTCTGCCTAGCTCCCAGCCAAGTCCTCTTCGCGAGATCCAAATGCAGGCCCTGCCTGTTGGCAGGGATGAGGAAGAGCGTCTCCCTAGACTTGTCAGGGGGACGGGTGAGGGATATCAAGGAGAGGTTCACCAGGAGGAACCTTCCCTCCAATATTCCTCATCGACCATCACCCGTGGGAGGGAATATCCAGCAAGGGCCTCCACCAAAGAGCTCGCCCGTGTTGAGGTCGTTGTTGGATCTTAGGCTCTGCAAAACCCAAGGAAGTTCGAACACAGGGGCGTGTGTGAAGATCCCCAGCGACCTCATCCCTCCTAGCTCACAACTCGATTGTTTAGACGAGAACTCGCACGATGATGAGGAACAAGATTGCACACGATGATTTACCAGGTTCGGGCCACTGCGAAGTGTAAAACCCTACTCCTGATTTGGTGGATTGCCTAACGAGGAGGTTCGTGGATTAACTTGTATAGTGGTGAGTTGCCTCGCGAGGGCGTCCTGGTGGTCTTGCCTCTCTTCTCTCGTCCCCCCTCTATGGAGCAACCTAGCCTCTATTTATAGTGGCCTGGGTCCTCTTCCCTTATCGCTATGGCGGGAAGGGATCCCAAAACGGCCAAATTCGAAGGGTGACAAGGGGTACATCTTTATCCTGACGAAAGGTGGTCTTCGCGTGCAAAGTAGCTGTTGATGATGCAGAGGTGGGCTCGGCGATGACATCCGTCCTGCAGGGCTCGTGGTCATGGTGTTGTTGCACCGGAATGGGAACCTTTCGAGGTGCTCTGGGAACCCGCGTACGTCCATGCTCCCTTTGCACCAAAGGGGAAACTATACCACCTGGCGCGCTAGTCCCCGTCTACCTTGCCTTGTGTCACCCTTCGCCTCCCAAGGCTAAGCGCTTCATAGAGATCTCCGCAGCTCCGGAGAGGGCCTGAGGAGGGCCATTCCTCGCTGGTCTTAGTGTTGCTTCCCTCGTGAGCTCAGTGCCTCTTGCGAGGGCCTTGTCTTGACTGGGGTCGCGTCGGGCCGTCTCTGGTCATCGGAGTGGGCCGTGCCCTGGTGTAGGATCGAAAGTAGGTCTAAAGGGGGGGTGATTAGACTACTTGACCAAATAAAAATCTTCTTTTTCCCAATTTTAAGTGTTGGCAGATTTAGCATTCATAGCAAGTCAAGCACACCCTACATATGCATGTCTATGAGTATAGCAGCGGAAAGTAAGGACAATCATGAGTAGTAAAGGAAGGGTAGGAAGATCAAACACAATTTGGAGACACGATGATGTTTCCCATGGTTCTGATGCGTGGTGCTATCGCACATTCACGTTTATGGAATCTTAAACCCACAAAGGGTAATAGTCGCGAGAGTCCACGGAGGGCTCTACCCATGGAGGGTTCCACGAAGAAGCAACCTTGACTATACCATGATGGCCTACATCCATGGAGGACTAGCCTAAGTTGGGATAGATCTTCACAAAGTAGGCGATCTCCTTGCCCTTACAAACTTCTTGGTTCACTCCACAATACAAAGTACGAGGCTCGCAAGTGACACCTAACCAATCTAGGAGGCACCACCCTCCAAAAGGTAATAGGCTCGATAATGTCGATGAACTCCTTGCTCTTGTGCTTCAAGATGATAGACTCCTCAACACACAATCACTCTCTCACAGATTTGGCTTTGGTGGAAGAGATTGATTGGGTTGAAAGCAACTTGGGGAGGCTAGAGATCAAGATTCATATGGTTGGAATGGAATGGCATGATCTCAACACATGAGTAGGTGGCCCTCTCTTAGAAAATCAGTTGGTATGAGTGGGGATCTGTTCTGAGTGCTTCTCTTGCGAGTAGGTGGTGGTGGAGGGGTATATATAGGCATCTCCAAAAATTAAACAGTTACACGTTAAGTGACCAATTCAGTGACAACGATGTGGGAATCTCGGTGGTACCGAAGTGGCCAAAAGGTGACAACTTCTGAATCCCGGTGAGACCGATACATAAATCTTGGTTGTACCGTTTAGGTGACCAACAGTCAGATTGCGCAACTCGGTGATGCCGATCCAACAAACTCGATGGGACCGATTTTTTGAATCGAGGTAATAGGAAGTTGTCAACCCAAACTCGATGGCACCGATGCAGAATCGGTTGCAGCGAATGCTTAGGGTTTGGCATGGGTCAATCTGAGTTTGGGAACCGGTGGCATCGAGTCGGAATTGTTGGTTGCACCGATTTTGGATATTTGGCTTTGGAATGACTTTTGTGGAAGAGCTTGTGGGTGTTTTTGTTGGCTATAACTTGTGCACGTATGAGCATTTTGTGCACCAACAGTACCTTAACCCCTTTTAATAGTATTGGCTTTCCTATGGACTCAAAGTGACTTCTCACAAAGTAAAATGTCGAGTCCTCTTGCTTGAAGCTTTGCCAATCCATTTCCTTGCATCTTAGGGTATTCCACAACCCTTTTGCCATCCCTATCATTGAACTTTTCCTGAAATATGTTTAGTGGAAACATTAGTTCAATGATATATATGTTGTTATTAATTACCAAAACCACCAAGGGAGCAAATGTGCTTTAAATCTCCCCCTTTTTGGTAATTGATGACATCATATAGATCAAAGCTTTGTCATATGATATAATCAATGAATATAATCGTTGCTTTGAGAAGTATGTGATAAGCAAGAGCTCCCCCTAAATTTGTGCATTATTTTAAATTTACGTTTGAATGCAAATGCACAATCGATTAGGTACATGGGGCACTTCTTCCATGTCACATCCATCTAGGTGGTGTGCGAGAGTAATAGGAATGAATATCATAGCACTGCACAATCAAGTAAAGTGAATGATCATCTCATAAGCATCAAAAGGATAAGAAATGGTAGCAACACACATTAAGCATATGATCAAACACCACAAGGTTTAACACATCAAACCAAAAGATAGAAAATGTTTTTGAAACAGCAATGAAAACCAACGGTCTCTCACTCGAAGCCTAAAGATCTATATACAACTTCTCCCCCTTTGGCAAAAAGTTACCAAAAAGGTCAAAGAGATATAGCTAATTGTTCTTCTGGGGCTGATCTCCTCCGGTGGTCGATTTTGGAGTCGAGAGGACCGCGTCGGCAAAGACTTCTGCTGATATCATGGATGGAGTTGGAGTAGCAACTTGAGGTACAGGAGGAGCTGATGGAGCTGAAGAGGTTGTAGCAGGTGCTGATGAAGAAGGCCTCAACTCTCAAGCTAGCACTGTGGCTGATCTGGCCTGGGTAGTGAACTGAGTGCTTGGCCTGAGAGGAGAGTCATCCTCATCATCTGAAGTGTTCTCATCTGTGGAGTGTGGGATAGACACATCATCAACTTCCTGCTTGAGCTCGTTCATGGTCTTGGTCAGCCCATCCACCTTGTCATTGAGGGTCTTGATCCTATTTTCAAAGATCCTCACAACACTGTTCTGATTCTCCAATATATCCTCGATGTCCTTCTACATGCCCTGAATGGTAGTGATCAAAAGATCCATTTTCTCGCTACTGGATCTGGGGACTTGAGCACTAGTGGCTCTAGCTGCCTCTGCCTCTCCTTTGCTTGTGCTGCAACTGATGTGGGATGGTTTGGGTCCATCACCACAACGTTGTCCTCAAAATCTGGCTATAGGGGCAAATGTGGCCTGTCAAGAGAAAAATGTGCTTCTCCAACTTGGAGTTGATGAGCCTCAGAATGTAGGGTGCATAGCAACATGAGTACTTCTGATCAGCGTCAACCCTCTTCACAGTCTCCACAATCACATCCATCACTCTGAATCTCTGATGATGGTCTATAAGAAGCAGTAGGTTGATGGAGTAGCCTCGGATCCTGTTCTCGTCTCCTAACTTAGGCATCAAAGTGTGCCTCAGAATGGTGTTGATGGTAAGGAGACCTTCCTGGAGGTAATAGATAGATCCTAGCTTATGAGAGTGAAGATGTGCAGCAGGGATAGCATTGTACATGTCCTTCATGGCATTGTGGCTTTCCTTGGACTCAGAGTGCACACAAACATCTCCATCTTCCACCTCTAGGACTCCTAAGATGGCAGTCCATTCATGAACAGTGGACTCAATCTTGCTCGTCCTGTCATCCACACAATCCTACCATCTCCATAGAAGTGAGTAGTGGAGTAGAATTGCATGATCATCTCATCATTCCATGCAGTGAACTCTTTGCCAACAAATTCATCTAGGCTAATGTAGTGGAAGTTGTCTTGCACACTTGGGAAGTAGTCTTGATTTGCCTTGATGTACTTCCAATCAACGTATCTCATGTCACTAACAGCTCGGTTCTTGTCAAGCAACACATTCTCATAGAAATCTTGTTGCTCCTTGGTATAGAACCTATAGTCCACAGCTATTTTCCTCCTCTGAGAGCAAGGATCAATAGCTCTCCATTCTCTTAGACCTGAATCCTTCTTATTCTTCCTGTACTCAGCAACCAAGTGACTGGCATTGTGCTCCAGAAGATGTGGTCTAAGCTTCATCAATGCAAACATGGCATCCTCATCTATATCTCTAGAGGTAGATCCCTTGTTCTTCTCAGAAGCGAGAATCTGTCTGGGTGACCTCTTGGACTTGTCAGCAGTAGCTTTATTGGGTTCAGACTTGGTGCTCTTGGATAGCATCAGCCAAAAGCTTCTTTCGCTTCTTCTTGGGAGGAGCCTTTGTAGCTGGCTCTTCCTCCTCATCCTCAGCAACAACACCATCAGTCTCTTTTGGGTCCTCGTACATGGAGGTAGCCCTGCCAGTAACATAGACAATCCTCTTTTTGCCTTTATTCTCACCAGCCTTCTTAGGTATAGACCTCTTGGGTGGCTCAATAGTCATGGTGCCTCTAGAGCTCTCGGGTGCTCTCATAGATTCAGAGGGGGCATACTCTTTCCTAACTAGTTTCTTAGGGGCCTTCTTGACAGACTTGTCTTGCTTGGCCTTGGGAGGCACTTCATCAGGTATGAAGTCCTCATCTTCCTCATCAGAATTAAGCTTCCTCCTTACCCTAGTAACAGCTCTGGGCAGATCAGGGGAGCTGGGGATTCCAACATCTGAAGAGGATGAGCTATTGTGTGGACTAGTGCCAGAGCTCATGTCAACATTCTGCTCTTGCAAATTCTGACTATCTTCAGCATCTGACATATCTGACCCTGTGAATAGGGTACAAAAGAGTAGAAGTGGATGAGTCATCACAAAATGCTGACATTTTCAAAAGTTTGAACTCATATTTCTTAAATTTTGCATTCTGCCAAATGTATATCGGTAGAACTGAAGCAAATTTTTCGGACCTACCGAGACAAAAAATCTCCTTAACAGAAACTTGGCACCACTTTTGATGCGACCAAAAATGAGCACTCGGTTTCATCGAGACTGTTCTCAGTCGACCAAAAAAGAAAATCGGTGCTACCGATTCTTTTGCATCGGTTCTACCGACATTCGTGTGGCGGACGGCAAAACCTAAAAAATCGTTCGTTCGCTATGCTATGGGGATTTCTCGTGGATGAATCAATCTCAAACTATGGATGATCGACAGAGAAGCCCTAATGCACAAGAATCGGAGGTTGGAGCGCAAGAGGGGGGTGAAATCGTACCCTAGCTTGGTGACGACTTTGCTACGATGGCGACCGGGGTGGAGATTCCGTCGACTGCGGAGACTTCCAATGGCGGAGGTGCTCGGGAAGACAAGGTGATGACCAGGGGCCCTGATTCGGCATCTTAGGGTTTTGGAGGGGGCAACGGTTGAAGAAATTTTTCAAAGGTTGGGTCCGCCTCTATATATACCCGTGGCTGTCGGTGACACTGATTCTAACTTTTTGGTGTCACCGAGTTCCTCAACTATCAGTTGACAGGGAAACTCAGTGTAACCAAGAAGATGGAATCAATGGTATCAAAATTGAAAACCAGATCAACCTAGGCATTCGGTGAGACCAGGATTTTTGGGTTGGTTCCACCAAGATGCACTTGGGAGGTTTTAATGGTCAGTCCTTTGTCGATACAAAACCCCGAGTGATCCTCACACAAAGAGATCAAAAAGTACTTGTTCAAATTTTGTGATGCAGCGTGAATAGAACTTGAGATGAGAAAGCATAGATAGCAAGAGAAGGGTCCTAGGCATTCTTGTCCAACCAATTGCAAAAGTGAAAACAAAGTTCAAATAGAAACAATTGGATGTCCTCGAATGCATAAAGAAATGCAGACCAACATGCTCACACAATAAGATGTCAAATGAGATCATGCCAAACATGCACATACATACTAGCATCTATCAAGCACTTTGGTGATTATGGAGTCATCTATATATGAGTATATTGACTTAGGAGCCAAGTAAGAATACTTGATCATAGGTCATACTCATCGTTTAAGCACAAGTGGGGTTACCACTTTTACATAAAGCATTTAATGTTGTCACATACTACGAGATGCTTTGACTAAAGTCTTAGAGTAAAGCTCCCCCTTGATGTGACATCCCCCCATAGGAGGGATAAACTAACCTTGGGTTTTGTCGATGAAGACTTCATGTAGGTGAAGTAGTGGTGGATGCTCAATGTTGAAGAAGACCACCATGAGTTGGGAGCATCCTTGTTGTTTCCTTACTCTTCTCACCTACATGGATTAGTTCCAACACACAAGAGACAAATACAAGGATATCTATGGACATGGAGTGCAAAGGATATATGATGATGTCCATGGATTTGTTGATGACCTCGTCCATTGCTTACCTTTGAGGGAATGTGTGACTCCTTGAACTATTGCATGATGTTGATTTTGATTGCAACTAGTTCTTGCCAATAATGAATATGAGTGAATTTCATTGGTAGAGTCACCCCTCGAGAACTTCTCTAGTTCTTCTTCTTGGGGAACCACATCAAGTTGATGGGGATCCTTGGTGTTGAAGTAGCACTTGTAGAAGTTGAGCTTGTAGTAGCCTTGGGAACCCACTTCACAAATGCTCGGGATTCGTCTTCATATGAGTCAATGTCCTCTTGAAGCTTGTTCTTGCCCTTGAGCTTGGGGTCTTGTGGTGGAAGCTCATCTTGAGCTTTTGTTCCCTTGGGGAGAGTATTTTCATACTTCTCCTTTTAAGGAACAAACTTGTGCTTGGGATATTGACCTTCTTCCCATTCAACTCCATTAGAGTTGAAATAGCCAATGTCATGGTTCTTCCGGTATCCTCCGTGCTTGCGTACAATTTCCTCAAATTGCTTACATCCGGCAAGACTCTTGTAGACACATTTCTCTATAATCCCTTTTAAAAGTTCATTTTATTGCTCAAGTGTAACTTGGCTAAGAGAAGTGTTAGTAGGATCAATAGAACTACTAGAAGCAATATAATTGGATTTATCATTTTTATTGCAACTAGTTGAAGAACCTTTCTTGCCTTTGTTACTAGTTTTCTTAGCCTTAACTTGCAGACTGAATGTAGACAAGAGAAGTTGTTTGGATAGATAAGAAGAAGTCTTCTTTCGAAGATCGTCATTGATAGCTTTAAGGAACTCATGCTCTTGCTCCAATTTGAGATCCTCGAAGCGAAGATTCTCATGTGTCCTTTCAAGCTCTCTATGATATTGTAGAGTATACTCATGAGCTAACTTAAGTGTGTCTAGTTCTTGAGTTAGTCATTCTATTTCCAACTTATCGTCAACACACGACTTATCTTAACTAGAGTGATTACTAGCAAGTTCATCTTGACTAACATTACTAGATTTTTCAAATATCAAGTCATCATCTACTAACAAGTCATCCTCATAATTATTGAAATCAAGATACTCGGGGTGTGATACCTTGGGGCCTTTAGCCATGAAGTAACATCCACTCCCTTCATTTGGTGAATCAAACATGTCGTAGGAGTCAGTTGTCACTGGTGCAAGGCCGACAACACCTTCATCTTGAATATACTAGGAGTTGGAGTGATAGCTTCCCTCAGAGTGGTTGTTGGATTCAGAGCCGAAAACCCATTCACCAATATGAGCTTGATGTCTTCTTCTTGAGTAGCTCTTGGTGTACTTGTCCTTGTTCTCTACGTCCCTACTTCTCCTTGAGGGTCTTCGTTCATAACAATCATCTCTACTCCTTCTCTCTTTTCGGGGTGACTCATCTCTTGAGCTTCATCTTCTTGGTGACTCTTCTTTCCTTTTGTAAGGAGCCACGCACCCATTGGAGTAGTGTTTGGGCTTCCCACAATTGTAGCAGTTTCGGTCATGACTTGACGAACACTTCTCTTCATATCTTGAGTTGGATCTTCGATCTTTGCCTCTATTCTTGTATAACTTGTTGAATTTCTTTACCATGAGGCTTATCTCTTCATTTGTGACAAGGTTGTTGCTTGAAGTTGAGGGAGCATCACATGTTACTTTGTAAGCACCACTAGACTTGTTGTGAAGCTCTTCCTTGTCCTTGAGTGTCAACTCATGAGAAACAATCCTTCCAATCACTTCCGTAGGCTTGAGATCTTTGTATTTAGGCATAATTTGGATCAATGTGCATACGGAGTCATATCTATCATCCAAAGCTCGGAGTACCTTCTGGATGATGAATTTGTCAGTCCTTTCTTCACTTCCTAAGACGGCAATCTCATTGGTGATGAGAGCTAGCCTAGAGCACATCTCAGGGACTCCTTCACCATCCTTCATCTTGAACTTCTCAAGATGACTTTGAAGAACATCGAACTTGGATTGTCTCACAGATTCGGTACCTTCATGCATATCAACCAAAGTATCCCAAATCTCTTTTGCATTTTCAAGACGGTTGGTTTTGTTGGATTTTTCGAGGCATAGGCAGTTGAAGAGAATGTCACATGCTTGAGCATTGTATTGCAACATGTTCAATTCATCCATGTCCGCTTCATGATCTGGTTCCCTTCCATCCGCAAATAATTCACCTTGCAATCCAACACAAACAACAGCCCAAATGTCGGGGTTATGACCAAGGATATGCATTTTCATTTTGTGCTTCTAACTAGCAAAATTAGTGACATCAAAGTAAGGACCTCTACGGTGACAATTTCCCTCACTAGACGCCATACTCTCCTAGGTTGTGAAACCAATGCAATGGAGACCAAAGCTTTGATACTACTTGTAGGATCGAAAGTAGGTATAGAGGGGGGTGATTATAATAATTGACCAAATAAAATCTACTATTTCCCAATTTTAAGTGTTGGCAGATTTTAGCATTCATAGCAAGTCAAGCACACCCTACAGATGCATGTATACGAGTATAGTAGCGGAAATTAAAGACAAGCATGAGTAGTAAAGGAAGGGTAGGAAGATCAAATGCAATAGTCCATGGAGGGTTCCACGAAGAAGCAACCTTGACTATACCATGATGGCCTACGTCCACGGAGGACTAGCTTAACTCGGGGTAGATCTTCATGAAGTATGCAATCTCCTTACCCTTACAAAGTTCTTTGTTCACTCCACAACACGAAGTAGGAGGCTCTCAAGCGACACCTAACCAATCTAGGAGGCACCACCCTCCATAAGGTAATAGGCTCGATAATGTCAATGAACTCCTTGCTCTTGTGCTTCAAAAGATAGTCTTCTCAACACTCAATCACTCTCTCACAGATTTGTCTTGGTAGAAGAGATTGATTTGGTGGAAAGCAACTTGGGGAGGCTATAAATCAAGACTCATATGGTTGGAGTGGAAGATCTTAATCTCAACACATGGGTAGGTGGTTCTCTCTCGGAAAATGGATGTGGCAAGTGTTGGCTTGTTTTGAGTGCTCTATCTATGAATGAGAGGGAGGTGGAGGGGTATATATATGCATCTCTAAAAATCGAACCGTTACAACATTGTTTCCCAACTCGGTGAAACCGAAGCAAAAACTCGGTTGCATCGACTAGTACAAAATGTGTCAACTTTCGGGTTCCTGGTGAGACCGATATAAAGAATCTCGGTGAGTCTTATTTGGTTGACCTAAAAAGTTCCTAACTTTGGTAACACCAATTTGAAAAACTTGTAAATTATGTTTTCTAGCAAATAGATATCAAAAGGTTTGTCCATGCTTTCGATTGTACCGAACCAAAACTTGGCTACACTGAGTTTCTAGGGTTTGGCTCAGGAATCTGTCTAAGGAAAACTCAATAGGGACGAATGTAGAAAGTTGGTGGCACTGAATTTTTCTTTTGGGATTTTTACAGGTTATTTTGTGGAAGAATTCATGAGAGTTTTTGGTGTCTAATATCTAAGCACTTGAGCAACCAGATCATCGTAGATACCTCATCCTCTTTTAATAGTATTAGCTTTCCTATGGACTCAAGTGTAATTTCTCACATAAATGGAAAATGTGGAGTCTTGAAGTTTGAAGCTTAGCCAATCCTATTCCTTTTCTTCCTTGGGGTTTCTCCTCACATGCCCGACCACAACAACCTTTTTGGACTTAGTCTGAAACACTAGGTAAAACAATTAGTCCAAGAGATAATGTATGTTGCCATGAATTATGAAAACCTCCAAGGGAGCATATCTTCTATCAATACTGCCCCAAATGAAGTCCAAATACAATGAAACTTTTTCATGATTTTTTCTGGACAAAAATGAGACTTGGAAGCTTCAGAGGGAGACCGGAGGCCACACGGGGTGGCACCAAGCCAAGAGGGCGTGCCTAGGGGGGTGGTCGCTTCCTGATGTCTTGGGGCCACCTCCCACGGCCTGTGGCCTTGATATCTTTGTTATAAATTCACATATAATGGTCAAAGCCTAGAGAGCCTCCCGAAACACTTTTTCCATCGCCGCAAGTCTCTGTTCTGCCGCGTGTCCATCTGAAGCCCTGTTTTGGTGCCCTATCAGGGGGCAATCAATCACGGAGGGACTCTGTAGCAACCTTGATGCTCCCATGGTGATGTTGAGTAGTTCACCATAGACCCACAGGTTCGTAGTTAGTACCTAGATGGCTATCTCTCTCTCTCTATGTTCTTTAATGCAAAGATCACCGCGATTCCCGTAGTGATCTATCCTATGTAATCATCCCTGCGATGTGTTTCTTGGGATCCGATGAATTGTAGGTTTATGTTCAGATTATTCATGAATAATATTTGAGTCTTCTCTGAATTCTTTTATGCACGATTTTTCTAGCTTCGTAATGCTCTCTGATCTATCGGTTTGGTTTGGCCAGCTAGACTGATTTATCTTAAGTGGGAGTGGTGTGTTGTAATGGGTTCAATCTTGTGGTGCTGAATCCCAGTGACAAAAAGGGACATGCCACATATTGTATTTCTGCCATTGAGGGTAAAACGATGGGGTTAATTCATATTAATTAAAATTACTTTGTCTACATCATGTCACCATCCCGCAAGCATTACTTTGTTTTTATATAACACTCTAGATGCATGATGGATAGCAGTCGATGGGTGGGGTGATAGTAGTAGATACAGGAAGGAGTCGGTCTACTTGCTTATGGACGTGATGCCTATATACATGATCATTGTCATGAAAAAAATATTACACAACTAAGCGCTATGCTAGGAATTGCCTAACAGTAATTTGTCTACCCATCGCATGTTTTCTTCGAGAGATAAGCCTCTAGCAAAAACTATGGCCCCGGGGTCTCTTCACAAATATTATTACAAAAAATTCCTAAAATATTTCTGCCATTATTTACTTTCTTTTTATTTGCAATTTATATTTATCAATTTATGTATCTATCACTACTAATCGCTTGCAAGTAACGAGTTCAAGGGGATTGACAACACTTTTGCCCACGTTGGGTGCAAGTGTGTGCTCTTTTGTTTGTAGGCGCTGAAGACAGAAATTTGCATGGTTGTCCTATTGGTTCGATAACCTTGGTTCTCACTGAGGGAAATACTTATCTCTATTCTGCTGCATCTCCCCTCCTCTTTGGGGAAAAACCCAACACAAATTACAACTAGCAGGAAGAATTTTTGGCGCCGTTGCGAGGGAGCATCACCAAATTCCTATCAAGTACCTTCTCACAAATTATCATTCACTTGTTCTAGTTTCTATTTTCTGTTATATTTTGCTTTTTATACAAATAAAAAATCAAAAAATATATTCCTATTTACTTGTTTGCTTAGTTGTCTAGTTTACTATCTAGTTTACTCGCTTGCTTCAGTTGTTACTTTGCTTGCTTTGTCACCATGTATCAAAACAGATTATGTAATATTTCCTATTATGAAAAAATGAATGAAATTGAAAGCTTCATGGAAACTTTCATGACCTCACAATATGAGATCAATAATTTCTTTGCTGCCGAAATCAAGGAACACTCAACTTTGATGCAATTCGTAAACAACTTCTTGAAGTTAATCAAGAAGTACCTAATCTTCAATTACAACGAGCTCAAACTGAAGAATTAATAGGAGAGTTCTCAGATAAGCAAACCAATGTAGTAAATAGGATGGCCGCTAAACCATAATCTCTCCGTGTTAGTAATCATGATGAATATATTAAAATGATTGGTACTTCTCCCATTGAATATGATTTACTAATCCGAAAATAGATGATAAAGGGACTAGAGATGAGTCAACTTTAAGTAGAAGGCACCCCTCTTGTTTGGAGATTATTATTTATACTTTAATGATTGTGTTTTATGTCTAAATCAGTGTTTGTGCCACGTAAAGCCTTTGGGATGATTTGAATGATAAGTAGAATTGATGCTGTCAAAAACAGAAAAATTTGCGTTGAGTGCAGAATTTCTCTGATTTTACTGGAACATCCTTTTGATATAAAAATCTAACACCGTATTGGTATAAAAATTTCCCATGTTTTCATAATGTTTCAGAATTTTTGAAGTTACATAAGTATGATGTTTGTGCAGACCATTACAGACTATTCTGTTTTAGACAGATTCTGTTTTGCTTGCATAGTTTGCCCATTTTGATGATGCTATGGATTGTATTATGAGGTATAAGCCATGGAGAAGTTACAATAAAATACCATATGCAATAATAAAATATGAATCAATTTATAATAGTACCTAAAGTTTTTGATTTACCTATTATACTAACGGAGCTCACGAGGTTTTGTTGAGTTTTGTGTGCTGAAGTTTTCAAGTTTTGCGTGCGATCGCGATGGATGAAGGAACAAGGAGTGGCAAGATCCTAAGCTTGGGGATGCCCAAGTCACCCCAAGTTAAATTCTAGGAAGACTCAAGAGTCTAATCTTGGGGATTCCCCAAAAGGCATCCCCTCTTTCATCTTAGTACATCGGTATGTCACTTGGAGCTATATTTTTATTCATCACATGATATGTGTTTTGCTTTGAGCATCATTTATTTTAGTTTGCTTTAGTTTTAGTTTTTCACAATCATTGTTTGCTGGAAACACATATTTTAGAGACACACATGTTCACCATGATTTGTTAGAATACTCTATGTGATTCACTTATTTCTTTTGAGCTAAGCAGTTGCTCTAGTGCTTCACGTATATCTTTTAGAGCACGATGGTGTATAGATTTTATAGAAATAATTGAACTCTCGTGCTTCACTTAAATCTATTTGAGAGTCTAGTAAATAGTAATGGTAATTTTCATGGGTTATAAGACTAGTCCAAAAATAATAGGTATTCAAGGAGTGCATAATCAAGACCTTCATGTAGCACATAAAAGAGAAAATGTGGGTTAATGATATTGATGTGGTAATATGAAAGGGCGTGACTACATGGTTGTTGGTTATTATAAATATTAATAGTTAAAGGGTGTTAATTTGACTTTCATATAAATATTGGGTATGGCATGGTGATGATGTGTGATCATTCTTATTCCTCATTGAAGTCCTAGTGTTGTTTAGGTCGGGAGCGCACGATGGTTAACTCCTACCTACCTCCTCCCTAGGGGCATGCAAGTAGTACTTTTATTCGATAGAGAAAATAAAGATTTGCAATAATTATATGACTTCTTTATGACTAATGTGAATCCATAGATGTACACACACACCTTTCCATACTATCCTAGCCTCTTTGCTACCGTGCATTGCTCGTTCTCACCTCGAGGATCGGTGCTTTTTCACTGGTGAATCCAAATCCTACGGCATGATACATTCTGTTAAACATAAGCCTCCTTATATATTCATAAAAATGGCTAGCATACCTACCAATCATGGCATTTTCATATCCATTCCAAGATATATTGCCCTGCAATTTCCACCATTACATTACATGAATTGTGTGTTCGTCGTCTTATTCTTTGCATGATCATGTAGCAGACACATTATTTTTGGCAAAGCCACCGTTCTTCATTAATTACATGTTATGCTATATCATTGCACAACCTAATACACTACCACAAGCATTCATACAGTCATCTTGTTTAGTAGTTTTTAGTATCGATTTGTAAGTAAATAAAAGTGTGATGATCATCATTATTAGAGCACTATGCCAGTGAGGAAAGGATGATGGAAACAATGATGCCCCCACAAGTCACGATGAGACTCCGGTCAAAACATAAAAAAATGAAAAAGAAAATGAAAAGGGGGGAAAAGGATAAAAATAACAAAAGAAAGAAATAAAAAGAAAAGGAAAAGGAAAAAGGAAATAAATGAGAGATAAACAGAGAAGTGACAGTGCTACTACCTCCTTTTCCACACTTGTGCTTAGAGAAAGTATCATGTTTTTCATATAGAGATTATCATGTTTTGTTATTTTCATATGCTAGTGTGATTTTTTCATTATAGAACTTGGCTTGTATATTCCGATGACGGGCTTACTCAAATGCCCAAGGTCTTCATGGGCAAGCAAGTTGGATGCACAGTGATGTCTACTACACAACTTTATTTGTGTAGACTCGTGTTGGTCCTCCAAGCGCAGAGTTCTGTAGGACAGTAGCAATTTTCCCTCAAGTGGTTGAGCTAAGGTTTATCAATACATGGGAGGTGTAGAGTGAATATGGTCTCTCTCAAACAACCTGCAATCAAATACAAGAAATCTCTTGTGTCCCCAACACACCCAATACAATGACAAATTGTATAAGTGCACTAGTTTGGCGAAGATATGGTGATACAAGTGCAATATGGATAGTAGATATAGGTTTTTTGTAATATGAAAGTCTCAAAACAGGAAGGTAGCAAGTGACAAACAGCGAGCAAAATGTTGTATAAATGCTTGGAAATAAGGCTTATGGTTCATTCTTTCACTAGTGCAATCTCTCAACAATGCTAACATAATAGAATCATATGATCATCCCTCGATGCGCGACAAAGAATAACTCCAAAGTTCATAAGTAGCGGAGAACATAAGATGAAATTGTTGTAGGTAGTAAAACCACCTCAAATTTATTCTTTCTGGTCAATCTTTTGAGCTATTCCTATAAGTGTCACAAACAACCTAGAGTTCGTACTAGAATAACACTATATTATACGCATCAATCAACCCTATGTCACCTAGATACTCCAATGTCACCACAAGTATCCGTGAGTCAATTATACTATATGCATCAAACAATTTCGGATTCATCATATTCAATCCATGCAAAACAGCTTCAAAGAGTACCCCAAGATTTCTATCAGAGAAAGTAGGACAAGAATGTGTATCAACCCATATTCATAAATTACCCCATTATCACCATGGGAATCCGCAAGTTGAGTACCAAAACATATATCAAGTGAATCAATAGAATACCCCATCACCATGGGTATCCACATGAAAGACATACATCAAATGATCTCAAATCAAATATTCAATCCAACATAATGAGATCTCAAAGGAAAACATTCAATTCATCACAACATTGTAGCAAGGGAGTAACATCATATGATCTAACTATATTAACAAAGCTCATGATACATCAAGATCGTGATATATCAAGAACACGGGAGAGAGAGAGAGAGATCATATAGATACTGGTAAATGCCCTCGGCGCCAAGGGTGTAGGATCCAAAGTATGTATAGAGGGGGGTGACTAGACTACTCGACAAAAATAAAAATCTAGCCTTTTCCCAGTTTTAGATGTTGGCAAGTTTTAACAATTATATGAAGTCAAGTACACCCTACACATGCAAGTATAAGAGTATAGAAACGGAAAGTAAATGCATTCACATATAAGTAGAGGCAAGGGATAGGAGGATCTAACGCAATTAGAGACATGAAGATTTTCCCATGGTTCTGATAGGTGGTGCTATTGTACGTCCACATTGATGGAGACTTCAACCCATAGAGGGTAACGGTAGCAAGAGTCCACGGAGGGCTCCACCCATAAGGGCCCACAAAGTAGCAACCTTGTCTATTCCATCATGGCTTACGTCCACGAAGGACTAGCCTCAATCAGGGTAGATCTTCATGAAGTAGGTGATCTCCTTGATCTTACAAACTTCTTATTTCAACTCCACACGAATTCGGAGGCAACCAAGTGACACCTAACCAATCTAAGAGACACCACTCTCCAAAATGTAGTATATGTGGTAGTATGATTAACTCCTTGCTCTTGTGCTTCAAAAGATAGTCTCATCAACACTCAATCACTCTCTCATAGATTTGGCTTGGTAGAAGAGGTTGATTGGGTGCAAAGCAACTTGGGGACGGTAGAAATCAAGATTCATATGGTTGGAGCGGAAGATCTTTATCTCAACACATGAGTAGATGGTTCTCTCTCAGAAAATGAATGGGGCAAGTGTTGGTCTGTTCTAAGTGCTTCCTCTGCAAATGAGAGATAGGTGGTGGGGTATGTATAGGAATGTCAAAAAATCCAACCGTCACAAGATTATTGACCAACTTGGTGAAACTGAAGCACAAACTCGGTTGCACCGACTAGTGCAAAATGTGGCAACTTTTGGCATTTCGATGAGACTGATATATAAATCTCGGTGGGTCTGATTTTAGCTGTCCTTATCAGTTTCAACTTTCGGTGGCACCGGTTCCTAAAACACGAAAATTCCAATTTTTAGAAATGACACAACAGAAAGTTTGCCACTGATTTCGGTTGCATCGAAATGAGACTTGCTAGCACCAAGATGCTAGGGTTCGGCTTTGGATCTGTCTAAGGTAAAACTCGGTAGGGACAAATGAAAGCACATATACTCCTTTGGTGGTTTTGATAATTCATGACAACATACATTCTGTCATGTACTAATAGTTCTACTTGGTTTATTTCAAACATATTCCACAGGGAGAATTGGCAAAGGATTGTGAGGAGAATCCCCAAGGAAAGAAGAAGAAGGAAAGGAATAGGATTAGCCAACCTACATGCTACAAGACTCTACATTTTTATTTTTGTGAGAAATCACTTTTGAGTCCATAAGAAAGCCAGTACTATTGAAAGGTGATGAGGTAAATATGATGTTCGGGTTGCTCAAGTGCTTAAAGACCAGCCACCAAAAATACTCATGAAATTCTCCCACAAATATTTTTTCCAAACCCTAGAAGTCCAAATTCGGTGCCACCAACTTTTTCCATTCGACACTACCAAGTTTTGCCTCAGACAGATTCCATGCCAAACCCTAGCATCTCGGTGACACCAACTTTCATTTTGGTGAAACCAAAATCAGTGACCGACTTTCTATTGTCCCATTTCTAAAAATCGGTATTTGTGAGTTTTAGGAATTGGTAACATCGAGATTGGCAATTGCCTAGGTCAGCCATATTTGTTCCGATAGAGATTTATATATCGGTCTCACCGAAACGCCAAAGGTTGCCACATTTTGCATGAGTCCGTGCAACCGAGTTGGGAAATAATGTTATAACAGTTGGATTTTGGGAGATGCCTAAATATTCCCCTCCACCAGCCTCTCACTCATAGAGAAAGCACTTAGAATAAACCAAAACTTGCCCTATACATTTTTCTAAGAGAGCCACCTACTCATGTGTTCACATCAACATCTTCCACTCCAACCATATGAATCTTGATTTCTAGCCTCGCCAAGTTGCTTTCCACCCAATCAACCTCTTCTACCAAGTCAAATATGTGAGAGAGTGATTGAGTGTTGAGGAGACTATCTTTTGAAGCACAAGAGGAAGGGCTTCATCATACAACCACATGTATAACCTTTTGGAGAGTGTCTCCTAGATTGGTTAGGTGTCGCTTGGGATCCTATATCTTCATGTGTGGAGTTGAACCAAGAATTAGTATGGGCAATGAGATCGCCTACTTCGTGAAGTTCTACCAATAGTGAGGCTAGTCCTTCATGGAAGGAAGTTGTGATGGAATAGACAAGGTTGCTAATTCATGGACCCTTATGGGTGGAGCCCTTCGTAGACTCTCACAACGGTTATCCTCCGGGGGTTGAAGTTTCCATCAATGTGGCCATAGGGTAGCACCACCTATAAAAACCACGGGAAAAATCTTCATGTCTCCAATTGCGTTTGATCTTCCTATCTCCACTCCTTACTTTCATGTGCATGTCTTACTTTTCGCTGCCATACTTGATGATTTGCATGTGCAGGTTGTGCTAGATTTGCTAGAATTCTGAAAAGTAGCCAACCAATAAAATTTGGAAAATGTTAGGTTTTTATTTTGCCAAGTAGTCTATTCACCCCGCTCTAGATGCCTCACAATTGGTATCAAAGATTTGGTCTCCATAGCCTTGGTTTTATCACCATTGGAAGAAGATGGATGTGTCTAGTTCGGGGAGTCTTAGTTGTAGAGTGCTTATTCTCGGTGGGGAGTACCATAGTGAATGGAAAGATGAAATGATTGACCTATTCGACGAATTCCATTTGAGCAAGTATGTTAAGAATCCCCA
Organism: Hordeum marinum; assembly: GCA_022496015.1. Taxonomy (NCBI): domain Eukaryota; kingdom Viridiplantae; phylum Streptophyta; class Magnoliopsida; order Poales; family Poaceae; genus Hordeum; species Hordeum marinum. The sequence goes on from CM039672.1 coordinate 222,500,350, forward strand.
TGTGCCTCCCATTGATCCCTTACATCCTTCAAATGAGGAAGAAATTGATTTGCTTCATAATCTTAGAACTGTTAATCTTATTATTAGAGGATTGCCAAGAATTTTGTTTGATCAAATGAGAAAATTCGAGTGAGCTTATACCTTATGGAATGACTTGGAGAAAATATATCGAACTACTCTTTGAAAAATCTTTATGTCATTCTCCATAAAACTATTGCTTTTCACAAAATGAAGCCTAGTGATCCAAACTTTGATAAATACTTTTCTGAGCGTCATTATCTCATGCTTTCTAAAGGAGATTTCATTACCATCAATAACATCATTGTTGAAGCTATTCACATTCATAAACTAGAACATTGTCATGGTCCAATTTTAATGGATCTCTTGATTTTTGTGATGAGGATATCCCAATTGATGATAACAATGTGAAACATGGCTACTATGACGAAGATGAGAAGTTTGACATTGAATGTGACAAGACGATGAAGAGTCCAAGTCTCATTGCAAACTTCAAAGACTACATGTCCAGAGGAAAATAGTCAATTATCAATAGTGGATGCACCGATCACATGACCGTACATAGAGACATGTTGCAAGAGATCACACCAAATCATGGACGACGAAGGTATGTGTATTTTGGAGACAGATCCAAGTCTAAGGTACCCGGTCTTGGTAAGGTGGCTAGATCTCATGATAGTTCTATCCAAAATGTCATGCTTGTTGATCCCTTGGCTACAATCTTCTTTTCGTATCTAGACTTGTCGACTTCGGTTCCAGTGTGCTATTTACTAAAGTAGATTGCCAAGTGTTTCGTCAAGATAATCATAACACGGTCTATACCGGTTTTCATAGAGGTTATCTATACATTGTTGATTGAACTAAAAGATCCAAACCTCTTACTTGTCTCATTGCAAAATCTTCTAAAGGGTTGCTTTATCACAGAAGACTAGGACATGTTGGTATGCATAATCTAGACAAGCTCATCAAAGGTGACCATATACTTGGTGTTAAAGATGTTTTGTTTCACAACGATAGACTTTGTAGTACTTGTCACACAGGAAAACAAGTGGGTGGAAATCATCCCATAAAGAACATCATGACTAATAGGAGATCACTCAAGTTTCTTCATATGGATCTTTTTGGTACCAATGCTTACAAGAGCCTCGGTGGAAATTCCTTTGGTATAGTTATAGTTGATGATTTTTCCAGATTTACGTGGGTATTCTTTCTTGATGACAAGTCACAGGTGCAAAAGATCTTCAAGAGCTACGCTCGCAAAGGGAAAAATCAATTTGAAGTTAAGATCAAGAAAGTACGGAGAGACAATGGATCGTAGTTCAAGAATACCAATGTGGATACCTTTCTTGACGAAGAAGGTATCTCACATGAGTTATCAACTACGTACACACCTCAATAAAATCGAGTTGTTGAGAGGAAGAACCGGACTCGCATAGAGAAGGCTAGAATGATGCTTGACGAATACAAGATGCCAAGACACCTTTGGGAAGAAGCCATGGAAACAGCTTGTCATGCAACAAACCGACTCTACCTACACAAGCTTCTCGGTAAAACGACATACGACCTACTCACCGATAACAAGCCGCAAGTTGGATACTTTCGTTTATTCGTCTCAAAGTGTTACATTCTTGATAAGCATCATCGTTCTAAATTTTCTCGTAAATCTCATGAAGATTTCCTACTTGGTTATGGATCAAACTCTCACACTTACCGTGTCTACAACAACTTCACTCAAAAAGTTGAAGAGACAGTAGATATGAAGTTTGATGAGTATAATGGTTCGCAGGTCCAACAATTGCCAAATGATGTAGGAGATAAGTGTCGTGGTTTCGTCATGGCAGATGCCATGGGTATGCTTATCGAGAGGGGCCGAAGGATGCCGGCGGGCTTCGGAAGCGGGGTTAGGCACAAGCGGTGGCGGACACACGATGTACCCAGGTTCGGGGCCCTCCGTGGGAGGTAATACCCCTAGTCCTTCTTGGTCTAGTTGAGACAATGGTCGGATTACAATGGCGCTCCTTGAGCTGTATGGATCATGGTGGAAGAAGGAGCTAGCCTGCTCTTCTACCTCTCTACGCGTGTGTGTGGAGTGGACGTGAAGAGAACTGGGAGATCAGCCGACCCCTTGCATGGGGTGGCCCGGTGGTTTTATAGGCCAACCCCCCGGATTACAATACAAATAGATGGTCATGGGGGCCCCAGCCGACAGCCTCTCTGGCCGGCTGTGGGGGGCGCCGGCTGTGGCGTCCTGTCACTGGTAGGCCCCGCCGGCTGAAGGGTCCCGTCAGGAGCCGGCGGGGCCCGTGCGGCGGGTCCCGATGCCGGTCACGTCATGGCATGGGCCTCCCCTTCTGGCGTCGTCTTGCGGCGACCGGCCGAGGTCAGCGGTGCGGCCGGCCGCCCTGTAGCCATGCTGGGGCAGGTAATGGAGTGGTTGGGGCATGCCAACATTGTTGGAAGCTCGGTCACCGTCCGCCAGGGTCAGAGGCCGTGACACCTTCACTATGGACACTCCGGTGCTGACCCCCGATGCGATGGGCACCACTGTCGCCACGCATGCCCTGGCGACGGTATCCAATGCGCAGCTGGCTGGGGGGGCAGGCAACAACGCCCGCAGCTGGCCGGCACGTCGTAACCGGCGGGGCGTAGCTGGCAGGCTCTGGCCGGAGGGACGCTACCGGAAGGGCATAGCCAGACCGCAGGGGGAGGCGGCCCGCCCTTTGATTGCGTTAGAAGGCCGGAGCAAGGGGGCTCTTGAGGCTACCCCGGGGTCATCCCCCCGTCAGTAGTCCCCGAAGCCGGGGAGGCCCGCCGACGAACCGTGGCGGTCCTCGCCGGCTTGAAGATCATCCTTGTGCCGCGGGGTGCCTTGAGAGTCGAGCAACGCCAGCAAACGACGGCCGGCTCCACAGCCGGCCGATGCCTCGCGCTCCGCCTCGGGTTCCCCATCGGGTAGAGAAGACGCACCACGCAGCTGAAAAGACCGGGCCGCAGGGCGGGGCCCTCCACGACCGCGGCCTCGGCTTGCACGCGGGGATGTTTTAAGACGCGGGCGGACGGTTGGCGTTCCCGAGCGCCATAATATCCGCCCCGCATGCCACGGGAATCGCGGGGGTCGTGCGCAATGAATCCGGCCCCCACGATCACCCGCGTAGGGTTTAAATGGCAAGAGGAGGGGGGCAGAATGGCCCGTTTGCTCCCCCCACTGTCGTCGCATCGTTGTTGTCGTCTTCCTCCTGCCACCACGAGAGGGAGAGAGAGGAGGTCAGAGCACGCGGGCAGGCTGTGCCGCTGTCCGTCGCCAAAGAAAGCTCAGGCCGCCGCCGAGCACCCGCGTGTGTCGTCGCGACCGCATGCCCCCTCTGCGGCCATGGCGGGCAAGGGCGCATGGGATGGCAGCGACGTGGATGAGACCTTCATCAAGCACCTCCGCCATCGCCGCAAGCTCCCAGCGGAGGCACACTTGGAGGCATGCCCAGCCGGGCCAGAGAACTCCCCGACACTGCGGGAAGGCGAGGTGGTCGTCTTTGCCGATCATTTCCTCCGCGGGCTTGGGCTGCCGGCAAGCGCCTTTTTCCGCCGTTTCCTAACGCTGTTCGGTCTGCAGCCGCACCACCTCCCCCCAACACCGTCTTGCAGCTGGTGTCATTCGTCACCCTTTGCGAGGGGTACTTGGGGGTTGAGCCAAGGATTAACCTCTGGTGCCGGCTCTTCTTCCTCAAGCGACAGATGACAAAGGATCCGGTGATGAAGCAGATGGTGATGACCGCCTACGGAGGCGCCATGATCCATATCCGCAAGGGGACCGGCTTCTATGCGAAGAACGCGAAACCGGAGGAGGATTACATCAACCTTCCTGACTTCACCATCCACCCACCAACCGCGATGCTGAACTGGCGGGCGGTTCCGCCTCCAGCGCCCGAGACGGCGGACCGGCTCTGTGAGCGCCTGCTTGTGATGACCGGGACGGAGGGGCTGAAGGCCACCGATCTGCTGGCCGCGATGGTGGTGCGCCGGGTGTAGCCGTTGCAGTGCCGACCACAACTCATTTGCCAGATGGGAGGACGCCATGACCCCTGCCGGCTCTCCACCAAGGAGATGAAACCGGCCCACGTGGCGAGGAGGGTGAACGCCATCTCGACGACGAAGATGGTGGAGGGCGAGTGGCAATGGGGGAAAACCTCGTACAACCGGAGCCTCCCAGCACCGCGGGTAAGTGTCTGGCCACCTCCTTCCCTCCATCTTTTTTCAGAGGCAGCGCCCCTCCCCCTTTGGCCTGACAGCATGCCGCCCGGCCCGCCCATAGATTTTCCTGCTGCTGCAGAACTACGGGAGTCGGCCCCCGACACGGGAGAGTCGGACCCCGAGGAGGTCGAGGATGCCGATGACGTGGAGCCGGCGGACTCCAAGTGAGCCGGCACGTCCGAAGATGGTGACGCGGAGACGGAGACGGAGGGGGCCGAAGAGGCCGACTCGACGGGTGAGTCTCCTCCCTAGACGCACCTACGGGACTGGACCAATGATGACGCTGAGGTGGAGACGTCGCGTGTTACAGAGGCTCCGGTGAAGCCCAAAACTTCGGAGGACGAGGTCACGGCACCGCGGAGGCACCAACCTCGAGCCGGCGGCGGCTCTAGCCGGAGAGGCCCGGATGCGGACGACAAGGGGAAACGGCCGGCTATCATCAAACAAGCGCCCAAGCGTGCGGCGACCGCGTAGCCGGGCGGCAGCCGCGGAGGCGGGGGCAAGAAACAAAGGGTCACCCAGGCGGGAGCCATGAGGAGGGCGGTCCCCGTCGTCGCCGGGTAAGTCCATCTCCTCCTCCATCTTGGTCCATTCCGTCTTCCCCCCAGTCCCTTATTTCGTCGTTACCAGGGAGGCGCGCACCCTGGGGAGGACCCCGGGTGGCGGTACGGAGAGGGCGGCACCGCCGACGGCTGCCGAGGAGAGGGAGCGCCAGGCATAGCTCGACCTCGAGGCGGCCGATCAGGAGCGGCACATCGAGGATCTCCGCCCATGGGAAGAGGCGGCAAAGAAGCAGGGAGGAACCAACGGGGAGGCCGCTATCGGAGCGTGGGAGCCATTCCCCCGCGGCCGGGAGAATCGGTTGAAGGACCACCACGGTCCCGGGCGACGGACGGAGGCGGGTGCGAAGGCCATGGAGGACGTGGCGTAGATGGACTGTGACGCCACCCAGCCGGTGGCGGACGACGTGCCGCCGGGGGCGGAGGTGCCTGCTCCAGAAGCGCCGGCCCCAGAAGTGCCGGCTCCAGAGGCGCCGGCACCGGAGGCGAGTCGGCCCGGAGCCGCCGGAGGCGAAGCACCAGAGGTGAGGGCTGTGACGACCGGGGAAACGGCCGCCGCAAGCGCGTCGATGGTGGCCCCCAGCATGACGGCGAAAGGAGGGGCTGGTCCCATCGTGGTCTTCGACAAGGGAGGACCTACGGATGGGGGTCGGCCGCAGCAGACCTGGGCGGCGGCCAGGAGCCCAGCCCCCGGCGAACCATCGAGCGCCCTCGGGGCGGCGGTGTCCACCGTTGTGGATGCATTCACCGCTTGCCACGCCTAGACGTCGCAGGACGCTCGAGCCGCCGCCAACCGGCTGGTGAACTTGGCGCAGGCGGTCGCGGTGAGCTCTCTTCTTTCCTTCTTCTCTTGACTTGGCGTTTTCTGTCTTTTCCAGTGGGGGCGCGCTAGCGCACCACTGGGTGTAGCCCCCGAGGCTCGAGCCGGCTAGGGCGCAGGCGGGTCGAGCCTAAAGTTGTGTAATCTTGTTGTTTTGTAGGCGGCGTATGACCGCCAGAAGGCCGTGTACAACACCCTGCTGGGGTCATACCGAGGAGCCGAAAACCGGCTCGCCGTCGTGTCCGCGGATTTGCAAGATATGTGCTCTTGCGATCTTTAAGTGGGGGCGCGCAAGCACACCCACTGGGTGTAGCCCCCGGGAATTAGGCTAGCTGCCCCGGAGGCGGGATGAATCCTTTCTAACAATGGCGACTTCTTCTCATGAAGCTACCCATGCTGAGATGGTAGGCCTTCGGCGCCAGGTGGTGCATCTTTACGAGGAGTGGGAACTCCTGACGACAGAGCGCGACTGGCTTCATGGGGAGGCGGACAAGGTGAAGGTGGAGCGGGAGGGGCGGGAGGCGGCCCACCGCCAAGCGTTGGTGGACCAAGGGGCGGCCCTTCGTCGGGAGGCGGAGGAGCGGGAGAAATTTCTCAGCGAGAGGCTGGAGGCCAAAGACGCCGCGCTAGCCAAGGCGGCCGAGGACGCGCAGGCGGCTCGAGACGAGCACGAGTGCCAGCGCCAGGAGTGGTCGGCCAGGGAGGTGCAGCTGCAGGAGCAAGGGCATGAGGTGGATCAGATGCTCCATGGTAAGCTTATGTTGCCTTGTTCTTCTCGCACCTTCCTTCTGGGTTTTCTGGCTTGCCTCCCCGCTCATCCCTTGTCTTCTTCTTAGGGCTTTTCCCCAGCACGCAGGAGGTCATGGAGGCAGCCATGGAGGCCGACCGTGAGGCCCGGCGGGCGCAAGGAGAGGCCGTTGGGCCGCTTGCCCCTTGGACCCTGGACGAGGTGGGGATCTCTGCCGAGGCGCGTCTGTCGGAGGTGCTCCGCGCTCTGAGATGGCTCCAAGCGGCCAGCTTGGTGCTGGTTCGCACCCTTTGGCCCGGCGCAGTGGACCTGGGCTCCATGAACCGGCTATCGAGGTGGCTAGAGTTTGGGACTGCACGGGTGAACGCATGGAGGGCCTCCACGGCACGCACCGGTGCAGACATGGCGCTCCGCGTTGCCAGGTCGTGGTACCCCGAGCTGGACTTGTGTTTGCTCACGGCCCAGCGTGCCGGCACCGATGCAGAGTTGGAGGCAGTGGCCGACGAGCTGTTGGTGAGGGCGAGCGACCTCGTGTCCTTCGCCGCGTGGGACAAGTACGTCCCGGAGCACGGGGCGAACGGCGTGGTGGTCTCGGAGGACCGGTATGGGCTCGCCCTGGACGACCCGGAGGGGAGCACCGCCGAGACGACCGATGGAGAGTCCGACACCAACGACTATGCCGAGTCCAAGCCGACGCCGGACGCGGGGCGGGGGCTTCTACCTCAGCCGCCCCGGAGGCGCCAACACCGCCGGCTCCCGAGGCGTGAGCACTGCCGGCTCCAGAGGCGCCAGCACCGGAGGAGGGCTGGCCCGAAGCTGCCACCACTTAGGATTTTTCTTTCCTGCATTTTGTTTTAGACTGGAATTCCACCCACTAGGTGTGTATATGTAATGAACTCGTGGTCATGGGCCTTTTATCGTTATGACTTATGTCGTTTTTCTTAAAAAGAATGTGCGTGCCGGCTCTTCTTTCACCTTTTGCCTTCTGACTTGTGTTTGCGCGCCGGGATTCCTTCCGGCTTCTGCCCCGCCTGCCAGCCAGCCGGGAGCCGGTGTGGGACAGGGACGGGGCTTCACCCTTGGGGAAAACCAGCGGGCTCTTAGAGTCAATCGGCTAGGGCTAGGTTGAGCCGGCAAAGGCCAGTTACTAGGAGTAACAAAGCTCGGCTGGGCCGGTCTGGCTGCCGCACGTCGGCTGACTTCAGTGTGAGAAGTTCCTTCACACCTTGTGGTCCCTTTAGCCGGACAGCCGGGAGCCAGTCTGTAGCTGGTTAGGGATGGGAGGCGAAGGGTTGCTTTCTCACACTACTTGTCCGCCTCGGGGGGAGTCGGGCGAGCCCCCGGGCTAGGGAGCCGGACCCGGTTGACGTGCCTTAAATAACAAGAAAACTTTGGAGGAATCAAAAAGGGGCGTGCCCCAAGTGCTGGCTTGGGGCCCCCGTTGCATTCATAAGCCCGAAAGGGGAAGGATACATACACTGGCTTTTAGCAATAAAATGGACGGAGGAGCGCCGCATTCCATGGGCGCTCCGTCTCCTCGCCGGAGGCGTCTCTCTTGCGCTTCTACGACTTCTGGGCATTTATTAGATAGTACGGGTTGTTGTGCAGCGCCCGGCTGACGATGAACGGGCCTTCCCATGGGAAGGACAGCTTGTGCTGGCCAGCGGTTCGCTTGTCCGCCTGAGCACCAAGTCTCCTTTGCGGAAGGAGAGTGGTCGGATCCGCTTGTTGTGGTAATGCCGGAGCTTCTGCTGGTAGATGGATGTTCGGCTCAAGGCCAGCTCGTAGGCCTCCTCGAGGAGGTCGACACCGTCTTCCCTTGCCTCCCTCGCATCCTTCTCGGTGTATAGGGTAACCCGAGGCGAATGGAACTCGATGCCGGTGGGGACGATCGCCTTGGACGCATAAACAAAAAAGAATGGAGTGTAGCCGGTCGACCAGTTGGGCATGGTCCGGAGGCTCCAAAGGATAGCCGGCAGCTCCTTGACCCAACAGCCGGCCGACCGGACTAGTGGTGTCACGAGTCGGGGCTTGACGCCAGACAGGAGCAGGCCATTTGCCCTCTCAACCTGGCCGTTTGACTGTGGGTGGGCGACGGACGCCAGGTCGAGCTGGATGCCCTGCCTCAAGCAGAAACATGCTAGCACGCCCTTGGCGAAGTTCGTGCCGTTATCGGTGATGATGCTATGAGGGACGCCATAGCGAACTGTGATGTCTTCGACGAACCAGACGACCGTGGGGCCGTCCAGTTTCTTGATTGGCCGGGCCTCGATCCACTTGGTGAATTTGTCGACGGCTACCAGTAAGTGTCTCATGCCTCCTCATGCGATCTTGAAGGGTCCCACCATATCCAACCCCCAGATGGCGAAGGGCCACGAAAGGGGGATGGTCTCGAGGGCGCTAACCGGAAGATGGCTCTGCGTCCCGAAGCGCTGGCACCCCTCGCACTTGTCAACTAGTTTCTTGGCCTTGTCTAGACCAGTCGGCCAGTAGAAACCGTGATGGAATGCTTTGGCCACCAAGGACCTGGAGGCGGCATGATGCCCCGACTCGCCCTGGTGCATGTCGAGGAGGATTTCTTGCCCTTTCTCCGGCTAGACACAACGTTGGAAGACGCCGGTGGTGCTGCGATGAACCAACTCGTGGTTGATGATGTTGTAGGCCGAGGCCTGGCGCTGAATTTGCCCTGCAGTGGTCTCATCGGAGGGGAGCCTGCCATGCTGGAGGAACGCCAGGATGGGCTGGGCCCATGAGGCAACCGAGACAGGGGTTGGCTCAGCCCCTGGGACCGGCTCGTCAGCCCTCGAGACCGGGTCGCCAGCCCCCGGGAGCGAGGCGGTGGCAGGAGCGTCGACCGTCATCATGACAGCGACAGGCGCGGTGCCAGCATGCGCAGACGTGGCTGACTCAATTGTCGTGGCAGACGGCGCCGGCCCGGTGGCTGGTGGTGACGGAGCCGATAGAGCTGCCACAGCCGGCGGGGCCGGTTGGGCAGCTGGTTCCGCCGAGGTGCCAGCCGCGTTTGCCGGTACGAAGATGGATTCCGATTCGGGAGAAGGCTTGATCGAAGGCTTCAGCAGCCGCTCGAGGGAGATGCCATCTGGGATGCCCTGCCGGGTGGAGCCAATCTTGGCCAGCGCGTCGGCCGCCTTGTTGTCCGCATGGGGGACGTGGTGGAACTCGCAGCCCTCGAAGGAGCTGGTGAGCTGCTGGACGAGGAAGCGGTAGCTGGCCATGTTGGCGTCCCTAGCATAGACCTGTTGCACCACGAGGTCGGAGTCGCCGAAGCAAATGATGCGCTGGATGCCAATCTCCTTGGCGAGCTGGAGGCCATGGATGAGGGCCTCGTATTCGGCCATGTTGGTGGAGGCGGCAAAGTGGATCTGGAGGGCGTAGAGGAGCGGGTCTCCTCTGGGAGACGACAAGACGATGCCGGCTCCAAGGCCGGCTCGCATCTTCGAGCCGTCGAAGTGCATGCGCCAGTGCGTGGAGTCGAGCGGAGGCGGCACGAACTGGGTTTTGGCCCAGTCGACGAGGAAGTCGGCCATTGCCTGGGATTTGATGGCGATGCGCGGCTCGTACCGTATTTCGTAGTCGGCTAGGGCGATGGCCCATTTGGCGATCCGGCCGGTGGCGTCCCGGCCGGCCATGATTTCGCCCTACGGTGTTGTTCTCACGATGGTGATGACATGCTCCTGGAAGTACTGCTTGATCTTCTGGGCAGCGAAGTATATGCCGTAGCACATCATCTGGTACTGGGGGTAGTTTTGCTTGGAGGCGGAGAGGACCTCGCTGAGGTAGTAGATGGGACGCTGCGTCGGCAGCGCCTTCCCTTCCTCCAGCCGCTCCACCACCAGGACGATGATGATGATGCATGTGGTCGCCGCAATGTAGGCGAGCAAAGGCTCCTTGTCAGCAGGCGCGGCCTAGATGGGCACGCTGGTGAGAACCCGCTTGAGGTCGCGGAATGCCGCGTCTACCTCATCAGACCAGTCGAACAGGGCCGGCTTCTTCGAGAGGTCCCGGCCCGGCTCGGCCAGGGCCGACTTGTGTAGGAGCCCGTAGAGGGGCAAGGCCTTCTCGCCTAGCCGGCTGATGAACCGGCTGAGGGAGGCAAGGCAGCCGGTGAACTTCTGGATGTCGCAAAGCTGGACCGACTTGGGCATGCGCTCGATCGCCCGGATATTCTTAGGGTTAGCTTCGATGCCGCAGGCAGACACGAAGAAACCTAGGAGGTGGCCGGCTGGGACGCCGAAGACACACTTCTCCGGGTTGAGCTTGATCTTGTATTCGCGCAAGTTGGCGAACGTCTCCCGGAGGTCGTCGAGGAGGCTAAAATGCTTCTTGGATTTGACGATGATGTCTTCCACGTAGACGTGGACATTCCTGCCTATCTGAGACAGGAGGCACTTCTGCATGCAATGCTGGAAGGTAGCGCCTGCATTCTTTAGGCCAAAGGACATGGTGATGTAGCAGTAGGCCCCGAAGGGGGTGATGAAGTAGGTCTTGAGCCGGTCGGCCGGGTCCAGCTTTATCTGGTGGTAGCTGGAGTAGGCGTCCAGGAAAGACAGCAGATCACAACCGGCCGTGGAGTCGATGACTTGATCGATCCACAGCAGGGCGAACGGGTCCTTGGGCCACGCCTTGTTCAGGCTTGTGTAGTCAATACACATGCGCCAAGTCTTGTTTTTCTTCAGGACTAGGACTGGGTTGGACAGCCAGTCCGGGTGGAATAATTCCATGATGAAGCCGGCTGCGAGCAGCCAGGCGATCTCTTCTCCTATAGTATGCCGCTTCTCCTCGGAGAAACAACGTAGGGGTTGCTTGACCGGCTTCGCATCCGGCCGTACAGGTAGCTTGTGCTCGGCGAACTTCATCGGAACACCCGGCATGTCCTTGGGGGACCATGCAAAGATGTCCCAATTCTCACGGAGGAAGTCGACGAGATCGCTTTCCTATTTGCTATCGAGGCGGGAGCCGATGGTCACGCACTGGGTAGGGTCGGCCGGATCGAGTGGCACCTGCCTGGTGTCCTTGGACGGCTGGAACGAGGCTTCGCCGACCGACTGGGCCGGAGGGGCCAGCACGGCCGGCTGGGCAGAGGCGAGGGCCACCAACTGATCGAGCTACCGCTTCTCCTCCGCTATCTCCAGGGCCTTGGCCAGCCGGCTGCCATCTCGCGCGCACGCCATTGACATCTGGTATTTGCCGGTGACGGTGATGATGCCCTTGGGACCCGACATCTTGAGCTTGAGGTAGGCGTAGTGGGGGATCGCCATGAACTTGACAAGAGCCGACCGGCCCAGCAATGCGTGGTAGGGACTATCGAGGTCCACTACCTCGAACAAGACCGGCTCGTGGCGGAAGTGACCGGTGTCGCCGAAGAGGACGTCGAGCTTGATCTTGCCGACAGGGGTGTAGGACTTTCCCGGAAGGACGCCATGGAAGATGGTCCGACTTGTTTTCAGATCCTCCACCTTAAGCCCCAGCTTGAGCAAGGTGTTAAGGTAGAGGATGTTGATGCTACTACCTCCATCGATCAACACCCACGAGAAGCGGCACAAGCGTCTCTCGGAGGCGATGGTAGGATCGAGGACGAGGGCATAGCTGCCAGGGTTCGACATCATGGCCCGGTGGTCGGCCCGGCTCCAGGTGACCGGCTTCTCGGACCAATGCATGAAGTGGGGAGTCGCGGGCATGGTGGCATTCACCTCGTGGTGGAGCCGGCGCTGGGCGTGCTTGTCCGTCTTTTCGCTGGTGAAGACGACATAGCACTCGTCATGTTTGGGGTACCAGTCGTGCAGCCGGCCGTCATTCCGAGCTGGGGCCGGGGTCCGCCTGGACCGGGCCGGGAGCCGGGGCCGGAGCTGGTGCCAGAGCGTGGGCTGGCTGTGCGGAGGGAGCCGGGAGGCCGTCCCCCCGAGCCAATCGCTGTGAGAAGCTGCACTTCCGGAGCGTGTGCGTGGCCGGCTTGGCACCGGAGTGGTTTTTGCAGGGGAGGTCAAGCATTTGCTTGAAAGTCAGCTTGGGCTGCCAGGCGGCCTTGCCAGTGCGCTGGCGCTGAACGGAGGCCTGGCCAGCCGACTGCTCCTCCTCGATGGAGGCAACCTGCCGGCTCCCGTAGCCGGAGTCAGGCTGGTCGTTCTTGCGCTTGCCGTTCTGCTGCTGCCGGTTGCCGGCCACCGCCCGCGGTGCAACGGGGAGCGTAGCCGGCTTGGCTGGTGCCTTAGCCTTCATCCTCATCGAGGAATCAGTCGTGGCATATTTGTCCTCTTTGGACATCAGGTCCGCCAGGGAGGTTGGCTCAGAGCACAAGATCTTGTGCTTGAGGGGGGTGCCATCGTAGCAGCCTTTGATGAAGTATTGGATGGCCTGTGAGGAGTTGCGGAGTTCGGTCCAGCGTGTGAGGTAGTCGCGGAGGGCCTCTTACGGCCCCTGGGCGCACATGGCCAGCTCATGGGGCCAGCCAGGCCGTTTGTAGGTGCCGATGAAGTTGCGAACAAAGGCATCCTCGAAGTCCGTCCAGGTGTTGATGCTCCCGACAGCCAGGCTGTTCAGCCAGGTGCGGGCCGAGCCGATCAGCATGAGGGGGGCGTAGCGGACGGCTACGCGCTTGTTCCCCCTGGCGATGCCGACGGCGGTGGTGTAGTCGATCAGCCAGTCCTCTGGCTTGGCAGCCCCGGTATACTTCGGGGTGTCGCGGTGGAGCGTGAAGCCGGGCAGAAAAGGCTCGTTGCGGATCCACGGACCGAAGCAGGCCGGGCCAATCGAGCCCTCCTCCTCAAGGAGAGCCGACTGTGCCAGCCAGTCAAGACGGAGCCGGTCGTCATTGTCACAAGCTCGGGGTGGACGGCCGGCGGGATGGACCACGCCGGTTCCTGCCACAGAGGCTATGCCCGCGGGTGCGCCGGCTGTTGCCTGCCGGCGCCTCGTCGCGGCGGTTGCTGCCAGCCGGATTGTTGCTGCGCCGGCTGTTCACAGTTGGCTGCTCATTTCCACGTGATGGGGGGGGCGCTGAGCGTTGCTCCCCCGGGCGTTCCGGCCGAAGGGATGAGGGGTGCCGGAGTGCTGAGCCGGCCGGAGGTCAGCAGCCCCCATGTCCTCGCCCTCGGGATGGGGAAACTCAGAGACGGCCCCACCGGGGGTGAGGACAACCTGTTGCGCGTTGGCGGTGTTGATGAGGTACTTGATGTGCCACTCGCGTGCGGCCCGCTCCTCGCCCTCCAAGGTTGTCAAATCCTCATAGGCAACCTTGGCGGTGCGCAGGTTGGCCGCGGGGGTGTTGTAGACAGGGAAGCGGCCGCCGAGGATTTCTGCGACCACGCGGCCGCGTTCTCGCATAGTACCACGCCGGCTGGGCTTGGGGCCAGCCAGGGTGAGACCGTACGTGGAGTTGTATTCCCGCTGCGCGGCCTCCATCCGGCGCTGCTCGGCAACGAGGGCGCTGGCGTCTTCGAACAGCAGGCGGCGGGCCGCCTCTAGCTCGGCTCTGGCGGTGGCCGGGTCCACCGTCGTAGCGATAGGAGTTCCCAGACCCCGGAGGGTGGCGGCGAGTGGGTCGGAGGTGCCGGCGCAAGCGGCGCCCGCGTCGGCCTCGGCCGCCCGCACACGGCCCGAAGTGGTGGAGGAGGTGGTGACCATCACTCCCACGTGGGTGTGGGGGCACAGAAAAACGTAGCCCGGAACTTCTGGGCCTGCTCGGAATTTCCGGGCTCCCTATTGGGGGCAGCGGCGTAAACTTTCTGGTTAGCCCGAAACTTGCCCCGAAACCTGCCTAGAACTTCTGGCCCCCGGAACTTCCCGGTCGGCCCAGAACTTCCGGGCTCCCTTGGGGCCAGATTTTTGCAAACTTTTTGTTTAGCCTGAAACTTCCGAGGTGTCAAGCCCGGAACTCTCCCCCCCCCTAGTAAACAGCGAGCATACTAAAAGTAAAACATGCATAACTTTTACATACGGACTCCGATTTTGATGATCTTGGGCTTGTTTTGTAGCTATTGAAAAGCCCGAGGTACTCACATAGAGAATGACCCAATATCAAAAAAAATGGATGATGCAATAAATGCAAAGGTTTGAGCATAGAAACTGGAGAACTCTTTTAGGCGTATGGTTTTACTTTGGGATATATGATAGGAGTGGAATTGTGTGTATAAGATGTTTACTTCAGCAAATCCATCCTGAACCCCTTTGATCCCCTCTTAATAGTGCGGCATACCTATAACTCAAGAATCATAAAATATCTACACTACATAGCTACCGAGAATCCATTCTTGAGTGAATATATTTCTTTGGTGCTCATTATTCCACACCACCGACGTCAAAGGAACTAATACCTTTGACTCGAGCCTTTCACTTGAGCTTGATGTTATTGTTTCTTGTTGGCCCAAGTTTAAGGTAATACATTGGTGAAGTCTTCAAGTAGATCTCCCATACATGATGTTGAAAGCCTTACTTTATATTAAATTCACTTGTTCATCATGTGAACATCCACAAGCTTCAAGCATGTAATCCTTCGAGATGGTTATCTTGAACTTGCCCTTGTCACCAATGATCATGAACACTTGATACCGTCCTCTCATGGACATTTGGAATCTCTCTCTCGATGCGAGCCCATGAGAATTACCTAACCCTCATAAACATCGACAACACATAGTATGGGTTAGTACACAAAGTGCAATTGATATTTACTTACCATACTAAAAGATCTCATGCGGTACATCATTTGCGCTTGTGTGATGACCAACTTTGAGTTTAATATTTGATCTTCATCTTGGTCAATATTTATATTTTATCCATGATTAATCTTCATGTCTTGAAGACCCTATTGATTTCTTATTGTGCTTCATTACACAAACATAGTCTCTTGAGAGGCACAATGAATTCTTCACTTGAATTACTTGCTTGACGATATAATCATCCATGACTCAACATATGAGCTCATCATGATTCTATTTTCAAGACATATGTAGAATTCTTCTCTTTAATTATTCTCTTTAGATCTTGAACCATCATGGTTTAAACCATAAGCCAAAGCATGAGAACATCTGAGATCCTGAATGAACTCCACATAGATCACATCTTGTTCATCACATGGAACTCATCTTGATCGTATCATATTTGATTCAATCATTGAGCTCATCCTTGATGCATGCACAATAGTATGCATATGGTGTTCATCTAGAATTCATTCGAGATCCTTCTTGCATCATCATGGAACAAACATCCTTCAATTCATTCAATATTCTTCACACATTACAAATAGAACATTCCTTCAAATGTATAACTCAATGCCAACATTAGTCCATTAGGATTGTCATCATATACCAAAACCACACATGGGGACCACATGCACTTTCATTGGCGCCGTTGCCGGGTAGGATACACATCAAGCCTACCAAGTATCCATCGCAAACTCATCTCTTGCATTTACTTTATTTGCCATTTGCCTCTCATTTTCCTCTCCCCCACTTCTAAAATGGTTTTCAGAAAATACCTAAAAGATTCGCCTCTCTATTCATCCTCTTTTTGTTGCCTCTTTCTTGCTGGACCACTATGTCTAATATTACCATGTCCCCCTTGCCACCAGATTTTTAAGTTCTTTAGTTTAAAAAAAAGGGGGAAATTTGAAAGATGCTTGGTATAGATTAATGAAATCTTATCGTATTTCCAATCTAAAAGGGGATGCGAAAGTTATGCTTAGAAATCTTATCGTATAGGGAGCTTCTAGATTTCACCTCTAAAGGGAATTTTATTGAGCTTGACACGAATGCCGCTTATGAAGTCTTAGAAAGGGTTTTTGGGGGTTCCTCCACCAAAAGGGTGTTTACTTTATCACTAGAGGGATCTCAAGTGTTGGACAAATTGAGTGACTTACATAAGCACTTGGTTGAATTACAACAATATCACGAAGCCCTAAAACATATCAACGGGAACCTTAATCATTTGAATACTTTGATTACCCTTTGCAATAAGCGTTTGGACGTTTTGGACACTAAGATGGATCCTCCTCCTACAAATGGGGAAAATAGGAAAGAACCCCCTGGATTTGAGAATGTCCTCACAAAATTTCACAATACTAAAGATGACAATACCTAAATCTATTGCGTATTGCCTAGCTAGGGGCGTTAAACAATAGCGCTTGTTGGGAGGCAACCCACTTTTATTTTTGAGTTCTGTTTTTGCTTCTGTTTTTGAGTGTTTCCCACATTATTACTTCTGTAGTAATTGTGTTTTGGTGTTTTAATTAGTGTTTGAGCAAGTAAAACCTTTTGGGTGACCTATGGTAATTGTTGATTTGATCTTGCTAAAAACAGAAACTTTTGCGCTCAGTCTAGGAATTTTCTAATTTTTGCAGATCGTGGAATTGATCAGAAATTTTTACACAAGATTGATATATAAATTTTCCAGGTGTTACTAATTTTGAAGAGTTGTTTGAGTTAAATAAGTATACGAAGATTCTAGATTGCTACAGACTATTCTGTTTTTGACAGATTCTGTTTTCTTTGAGTTGTTTGCCTATTTTGATGAATCTATGGGTTGTATCACGTGGTATGAGCCTTGGTGAAGTTAGATTAGTGTAGGTATAATGCCAATATAAATAAAGAATGAGTGCACAATAGTACCTAAAGTGGTGATTTATTTTCTCATATTAACTGTTCTCACGAGTTTTCTGTTAAGTTTTGTGTTGTGAAGTTTTCAAGTGTTGGGTAAAGATTGGATGGACTATGGAATAAGGAGTCGCAAGAGCCTAAGCTTGGGGCTGCCCAAGTCACCCCAAGTCATATTAAAGGATGCCAAAGAGCCTAAGCTTTGGGATGCCCCGAAAGACATCCCCTCTTTCGTCTTCAATCCATCGGTAAATTTACTTGAGGCTATATTTTTATTCACCACATGATATGTGTTTTGCTTGGAGCATCTTGTACGATATGAGTATTTACTTGTTAGTTTGCCACAATCATACTTGCTGCACACATATTTTGAGAGAGACACGCTGAATCGTGAATTTATTAGAATACTCTTTGTGCTTCACTTATATCTTGTGAGTTGGGCACTTTTGCTCCATATGCTTCACTTATATCTTTTAGAGCACGGTGGTGTTTTTGTTCTATAGAAATACTTGAAATCTCGTACCTCACTTATATTATTTTGGGAGTTCCTAAAAACAACATGGTAATTGGTCTAGGTTATGAATTTAGTCCTAATAGGATAGGCATCCAAAAGGGATATAATAAAACATTCCATATTAAGTGCATTGAGTATTTATGAGAAATTTGATTCCTTTCATAAAGTTTTGAGATATAAAGATGGTAATGTTAAGAGACATGTTAGGAAGTAAATTGTGATTTGGTAAAAATAATTGTGTAACGGTTTGTGATTCTCGTAGCATGCACGTATGGTGAACCGCTATGTAAGGAAGTCGGAGCATGACTTGTTTATAGATTGTCGACCTTTGTGTGAGGGTCGGGGGCGCGCGATGGTTAACTCCTACCAACCTCCACCCTAGGAGCATGCGTTTAATGCTTTGCTTCAATGACTAATAGACTTTTGCAATAAGTATGTGAGTTCTTTAGGACTAATGTTGAGTCCATGAATTATACGCACTCTCACCCTTCCACTTCTGCTAGCCTTTCTAGCACCGCACAACTTTTGCCGGTACAACAAACACCTTCATCAAAACAGCCACCGTATACCTTCCTCAAAACAGGCACCATATATATTTCCTCAGAACAGCCACCATACCTACCTATTATGGCATTTCCATAGCCATTCCGAGATATATTGCCATGCAACTTCCACCGTTTCCTTTTATGACATGCACCATCACTTCCATATTGCATATACAGTCAGATTATGTCATAGGTATCGAGTTGTAATTTTCCTTTTGAGTTATAAGTAAATAAAAGTGTGATGATTTTCATTATAGAGAATTTCCCATGTGAGGAAAGGATGATGGAATCTATGATTCCCTTATTAGTAGGGATGAGAGTCCATACTTTAAGAAAAATAAAAGAAGCCAGCGAAGTCCAAATAAAAAAATGAATAAAAGAGGCCTTAGATTCCCAGCAAAGAAAAAAATGAGAGAAAAGAGAGGAGGGACATTGCTACTACCTTTTGCCACACTTGTGCTTCAAAGTAGCACCATGATCTTCATGATAGGGAGTCTCCTATTTTTTTCACTTTCATATAGCTAGTGGAATATTTTTTATTCATGATGCACGTCCACTTAGTTTCTTTTTGAGCTTTCATACACTTATAGCTCTAGTGCAACCGTTGCATGGCAATCCCTACTCACTCACATTGATATCTATTGATGGGCATCTCCATAGCCCATTGATATGCCTAGTTGATGTGAGACTATCTTCTCCCTTTCCTTGACAACCTCAACCATATTCTATTCCACCTATAGTGCTATATCCATGGCTCACTCTCGTGTATTGCATGAGAGTTGAAAAAGTTTGAGAAAATAAAAGTGTGAAAACAATTGCTTGACTTTTCATCGGGGTTGTGCATGATGTAAATACTTTGTGTGGGGAAGATGGAGCATGCCAGACCATATGATATTGTAGGGATAACTTTCTTTTGCCATTATATTTTGAAGAGATACAATTGCTTTGGTAGTATGATTGAAATGTTATTGTTTCTATATCAATATTAATCTTTTGATCTGACCCTTACGGATCTGAATATTCATGCCACAATAAAGAATATTACTTGGATAAATATGTTAGGTAGCACGCCACATAAAAATTTCTGTTTTTATCATTTACCTACTCGAGGACGAGCAGGAATTAAGATTGGGGATGTTGATACGTCTCCAACATATCTATAATTTTTGATGATGGGATGCTATTATATTATCTGTTCTGGATGTTTTATATGCATTAATATGCTATTTTATACTATTTTTAGACTAACCTATTAATCTAGGGCCAAGTGTCAGTTTTTGTTTTTTCCTTGTTTTTGAGTTTTGCAGATATGGAATATTAAATGGAGTCCAAACAGAATAAAACCTTTGGAAGGAATTTTTCTGGAAGGAAACAAGTCATCCAAGATTTGAGTGCACGTTAGGGGAGGTGCCAGGGCGCCATAAGCCTACTAGGCGCGGGACCCTTCGCCGTGCCTAATAGGCTTGTTGCCTCGTGGCAGGTCTCCTAACCCTATTCTTTGGCCTATAAATACCTAGATATTCCCGCAACATAAAAAAGAGCATCGCAAATACTTTTCCGCCGCTGGAAGCCTCCGTTCCGGAGAGATTCAATCTTGGAGCCTTTTCCGGTAATCTTCCGGAGGGGGTTTCGATCATGGAGGGCATCTACATCAACTCCATTGCCCCTCCGATGATGTGTGAGTGGTCCACCACAGACCTACGGGTCCATATCTAGTAGCTAGATGGCTACTTCTCTCTCTTTGATCTTCAATACCATTTTCTTCATGATCTTCATGGAGATCTATCCAATGTAATTCTCTTTTGTGGTGTGTTTGTCAAGATCCGATGAATTGTGAGTTTATGTTCAGATTATCCATGAATCTTATTTGAATCTCCTTTGATTTCTTATATGCATGATTTCAAATCCTTGCAAGTCTCTTCGAGTTATTGGTTTGGTTTGGCCAACTAGATTGGTAATTCTTGCAATGGGAGAAGTACTTGGTTTTGGGTTCAATCTTGCAGTGTCCTCAGCCAGTGACAAATTAGGGGTAGCGAGGCACATATTGTATTGTTGCCATCAAGGGTAACAAGATGGGGTTTTCATCATATTTCTTGAATTTATCCCTCTACATCATGTCGTCTGTCTTAAAGCGTTACTCTATTTTTCATGAACTTAATACTCTAGATGCAGGCAAGAGTCGGTCGATGTGTGGAGTAATAGTAGTAGATGCAGAATCGTTTTGGTCTACTTGTCACGGATGTGATGCCTATATGCATGATCATTGCCTTGGATTACTACATGATTATTCATTTTTCTATCAATTGCTTGACAGTAATTTGTTTACCCACCATGATATTTGCGTATACAACCCACTCATTATTACGTGAGAGTGTCATGGGTCAGTGAAGTCGGGCCTGCTCAGGAAGGGACCCCGGGCATAGATAGTTGGGCAAGCCCCCGGGCATCGAGCCCGGAGCTCCCAACTCCGTCAAGAGCTATCACGTGCATTTATGCTTGGTTGCATGCCATTAAGGCCCAAACTCGGATGCATTGTTCCCCGCATAGCCACAAGAGTCCACTCCCGCAGGCCAAACATGAGTACAATGCATCCGGTGCAGCCATAAGGGTGTTTAGTCATTGAAGCCGCCTCATGAGGTATTTGTGTGGTGACCGTGTGTTGCCTCGGGAGCCTCATGAGGTCCGACCTCCCGAGGCTGCGCTGATGTTCCTGTTACCATGGGTGGCCCGCATTACCTGTGTCTTGCTGCCCTTCCCTAGGGCATTACGCCCAACACCCCAGGGTTCGGCTCGTCAATGCATGCATGTGTGAGGGGGGAGCCAGTATCCCGCGCCGCGCCCCCATGGATCCGGTGACGTCCTCCCTCCTTCCCCGGTTCATGTTATTTGAATTCGGTGCTCTTGTGAGGGGGAGTCCCCAAGCCCAGCTGAGGGAGGACATCCAGGGCTCCCCCTACCCTCGGGAGGTGCTAGCGCCTGTGGCAGGTGACCGATCCTGGTAGTCTTCCCTAGGCATGACATAGCACGGTACGTAGGGCTCCACATGAGGGCCTCGGTCTTCTCCCGAGCCGTCCCATGCGGTGCCTAGAACAGCCCCTCCGAGTGGTGGCGGAGCGGCACCCTGTGCACGCAGCCCATAGACTCTCCTGCGTCGGGCCTCCGAGCATAGTTACCTACCTTTGTTGCCGCCGCCCGGTAGGCCGCATGTCTTCTAACGTGAGTCGACTCCCCGATGGTCTGGCGCAACTTGGGCATTGTTTCTTGCTCGCCTGGATACCTACGACATTTGCTCCCTGCGCAGGGTGTTGCGCTCTTGTTTGGTCAGCCCGAGTTGTTGGTGATCCATTGGGTCATGGGGGGTCAGCCCGGCTTGAGATTCGCGAGGGCGCTCAAGGTGTGTTCTTGGCTCTCCGTCTGGCGGAGGTGAGTCGAGTGGCTAAGTGTTCAATCGGATCTCGGATCCCTTCTACAGTGTGAACTAGCTTCTATATATAGCGGCAGCCTGGGTCCTCTTCCCTTATCTCAATGGCGGGAAGGAATCCCAAAACGGCCAATTTTGAAGGGGGATAGGAGTACATCCACGCCCTGTCGAAAGGCGGTCTTCGCCTGCAAAGTAGCTGATGTTGATGCAATGGTGGGCTTAGCGATGACATCCGCCCTGTGGGGCTGGCGGCGTGGTCTTGTTGCATCAGAATGGAAACCTTTGGGGGGCACTATGGGAACATGCGTATGTCCTTGCTCCCTTTGCACCAAAGGGGAAACTGTGCTGCCTGGCGTGCTGTCACTTGCCTGTCCTTCCTTGCGTCATCCTTGACTCTTGAGGCCAGGCCTTGCGTAGAGATCTCCGCCCCTCAGGAGGGGGACTAAGGAGGCTCTTCCTCGAGGGTCTTTATGCCGTTCTTCCTCGCGAGCCAGCGTTCTCGCGAGGGCCTTGTCTTGGGCGATGCCGTGTCGGGCCTCGCCTGGCTAACGAAGTGGGCCATGGCCTGGGCTATAGGTAGGTAGGACTGGGTACCCCCGTTCCTAGAATGCCAACAAATGTGGCGCACGTGTACGTACGCTCCTCCCTGACCGCCACCAACGCAACACTGGCGGAGTAGGGGGTGGCAGCCAGGTATAGCAGCACGGGATCCCATGGACGAGGCGCCACCATTACTGGCGGGCTCGTGAGGTACCGCTTGAGTTCCTCGAATGTCGCGTCTGCCTTCAGTGTCCATTCAAAGGGGACCTTCCTTTTCATGATCTAGAAGAATGGCAGGGCCCGTTCGCCGAGTTTCCAGATGAAGCGCCCCAAGGAGGCCAAACACCCTACCAATTTCTGCATTTCCTTGAGGGCCTTGGGCGCGCTTATCTTGTTTATAGCCTTGATCTTCCTCGAGTTCGCTTCGATTCTCTGGTGTGACACCAGGAAACTGAGTAGCTTGCCCGATAGGTCCCCGAAGACGCATTTCTCAGGGTTGAGCTTTAGGTTCACCTCCCTCAAGCTGGCAAACATCTCCTCCAAGTCCTCGATCAAGGTCTTGGCCTTTGTTGACTTGACCATGATGTCGTCGACGTAAGCTTCCGCATTCCTCCCGAGCTGCGGCCCCATGGCGATGTGCATTAGCTGCTGAAAGGTTGCCCCGACGTTCCGTAGCCCAATGGGCATGCAGGTGCAACAGAACACGCAGCACGAGGTGAGGAAGGTCGTATTCTCGACGTCCTCCGCCACCATTTTGATCTGGTGGTAGCCCAAGATAGCATCTAGGAAGCCTAGGAGGTCGCACTCCGCGGTGGAGTCCATGATCTGATCGATGCGCGGCAGCGGGAATGGGTCATGGGGACAGGCTTTGTTGAGGCTCGTGAAGTTGACGCACATTCGCTCCTTCCCGCACTTCTTCGGGACGACCACCAGGTTGGCGAGCCACTTTGGGTAACGCACTTGCCAGATGACCCTGGCCTCCTTTAGCTTGCTGACCTCATGGGCAATGAACGCATGTTTCTCCTGAGCTTGCCTCCTTGCCTTTTGCTTCATGAGGCGTGCATTCGGGCACACCATGAGGTGGTGCTCGATTACATCCCTCGGGACCCCCACCGGGCTGGAGGCACTCCATGCGAATGCGTCCTTGTTTGCTCGGAGGAAGGACACCAGTGCATCCTCTTGCTCCTGAGGCAGGTTGGCACCGATGGTGAAGGTAGGGCCAGGGTTTCCTTCATCCACAAGCACCTGCTTCGTCCTTGCCCGGTACTGAGGGAACAACTGGCTTTTCTTCACTGGTGCAAGGTCAAGGACACCGCCAAAGTCCTCGGAGGCATCCGCGACATCCCCGGCATTGGGGCATGTCGCGGCCGCCGTTTTGTAGGCGAGCTGGAGTGTGTGGGATGCGTCCATGACATTCCCCACGATCACGAGGATGCCGTCACTTCCATGCATCTTGAAAATGTTGTAGCCCGGGTGTGTGACCGCCATGAACTGGGCGAGGGCGGAGTAGCCGAGTATTGCATTGTACGGGTGGTGGATGTGGGCGATGTCGAAGTTGATCTTCTCGGTACGGAAGTTGGAGCGGGAGCCTGACGGAGAGGCACACCAGTCAGTGTTCTGGGAATGGGGGTACCGAGACCTGCCTGCCTGCGGCCCAGGGCATGGCCCACCTCGTCAGCCAAACACGGCCCTCGCATGGCTCCGCTAAAGACAAGGCCCTCGTGAGGACCCCAGGCTCGTGAGGAAGAACGACACCAAGACCAGCAAGGATAGGCCTGCTCAGACCCCCTCTGGAGGATAAGAGATCTCTATGCAGAACCCGGCCTCAGGAGTCAAAGATGATGCAGGGAAGGACAAGCGGGCGCCAGCGCGCCAGGCGGTGCAGTTTTCCCTTCGGTGCAAAGGGAGCAGTGACGTACGTGGGTTCCCAAAGTGCCTCCCAAAGGTTTCCGTTCCAGTGCAACAAGACCATGACCACGAGCCTCGCAGGGCAGATGTCAACGCTGATCCCACCACGACATCATCGATAGCTACTTTGCAGGCGAAGACCACCTTTGGATAGGGCAGGGATGTACTCCTGTGCCCCTTCAAATTTGGCCGTTGTGGGATCCCTTCCCGCCATTGTGATAAGGGAAGAGGACCTAGGACACTGCTAAATATAGAGGCTGGGTCGCACCTTAGGGGGAGGGATCCCGACATAACCACTCGAGGAACCACAAGGCAAGGCAGACAACCAAGAACACCATAAAGAGCACTCTCGTGAGGCTCGAAACCCTTGTACTAGTTCATCCACACACCTCCCTAAGAGGTAATCCACCAAAGCAGGAGTAGGGTATTACGCTTCCCAGCGGCTCGAACCTGGGTAAACCATCGTGTTCATCTTCTTCCTCGTCATCGTGCGAGTTCGCCATAGTAACCATTGAGTAGCGAGCTAAGGAGGGTGAGGCTGCAGGGGATCTTCGCACACGCCCCTGTGTTCGAACCTTGAGAGTTTGGCGGAGCCCAAAATCCAACATTTTGCATGCCAGTTAGGGGCGTGCCAGAGTCTTCTTCAAGCCCCTCTCTCCCCCCGCTCCATCGCTCCGATGGCCAGCGCCCAACAAGGTTCCCCTGGCCGCGGCGGATCCACTTCCATCGATGCCACCATTGTCGCTGGAGACCCACGCCCCAGCGGCATAGTGCTGGGCGGACAGTGTCAAGCCACCAGTATCGCCTCCGCCATCGCTGCCCCTCGCGCTGCCCAAACACACGACGGGCGGGCGGCGCCTTCAGCATCGGCGTCGCGCTGCACCTACCTGGAGGACCTCAACGTGCATTATGCGCTGCTGCTAGCAAGCAAGATACTCCGCCACCGCCCGACGCATAAGGGCTTCAACGCGTGGGCCGACCACATCACATAGCTGATCACCGTCACGCAGAGGACCGTGGCTCCTCACCCTTCTTCAGGCGCTGGGGCTCTTTTGCTGCGCCAATCCCCCAGTCCATCGACGCTGCACCCCCTCCAGCCCTGGGCGAGCCCGAGCAGGGCCTGCCGTGCGCTGTGCTCCTCCTCCTTTGAATTCCGGTGACCGATTTTGGGGCACAACCCGGCCACGATGACTGAGCGCGTGAAGGAAACGACAGGGTGCCCCATGCACGCACGAGCGTGCGCCTCCGTGCCCCAGTGGACCTTTAGCAACCTAGTTTGACTAGGCGGGAGCATGCCATCCTGCGCAGGGAGCAAGCTATGCAGGCGTCCGTACAAACAAGCAACAACGGCAACGGCATGTCAGATCACTAAGGAAGCAACCCACGTTAGGAGACGCGTGGCCCACCCAACAGCGGTTGCAGAGGTAAGCAACTTCGCTCCAAGGCTCGATGCAGGAGGGTTTGCAGGCTACGCAAGCACGACGATGCCCTGCCGCCGCCTAGAGGGGACGTCCCCGGCGTCCCCCCGGATGGCTCAGGAGAAGAACCGAGCCCTTATGTGGAGTCCTATGTACCATGCTACGTCCTACCTAGGCACACAAGCCCGGATCAGGCATCTGCAGTAGGCGCCAACGCCCCCCAAGAATAGGGAGAGTCCCAGGTATCCTCCCCAGGCCGGGATCGAGGACTTTGCCCGATGAAGCACCAAGCCTAGATGACGTGAGAAGGAAAAAGAGGGAGGACGTCCCCACGCCCGCGGGGCATGACACAAGCTGTGGCCCTCGCGAGCAAGCAACGCCGATCCGAGCTACGGGCTTCAGGAGTGATTGCCTGGGGGAAAGCAAGACACAAGTAACGCAGGCCACCCACGACAACTGGAACTCCGGCAGGCCTCGGGAGGCTGGGCCTCACCAGGACCTCGAGGCGGTGCCCGGCTAGCGCCCCAACACTTCACGAGGCGACTTCATCGACAAAACACCTTTATGGCTGCGCCGGATGCATTGTGCTCATGTTTGGGCCGCGGGAGCGCAATCCTACGGCTACGTGGGGAATAGTGCATCCGGGTTTGGGTCATAGAGGCGCTCCACCGAGCAGAAATGCACGGGGTAGGTCTTAACAGAGTTGGGAGCAACCAGACCGAGCGCCTAGGAGCTTTCCCAACTATCTACGACTGTGACACTCTCACGTAATAATGAGTGTGATGTATACTCCCGGAGCCCCCCGAGGACGCGGAGGGGTTCCTTCCCACGCAATATGGAAGCCCCATGGTCCGCACTGGCAGACAACTCAACACTGCCCATCAATGGCTATGCCCATGCAACGTGGATGCCCTATGCTCAACGTTAGGGGAAGACGAAGACAAAGACTAGCCTAGGTGCCCGACGCGGCGTTTGCTTGCTTCTTTTTGTGATCGAATTGCCGCTTTTTGGAATGAAGTTTGAGGAGTTCGGAACTCTATATTTAAAAGAAAAAGGGGCGGGGACTTATTTCTCATTTCTCTCTTGTTTTACTGGTCTTGAACTCTCTTTTATGGATTGGTGTTTCACAAGGGGTCGTGCGCTCCGGACCTCCCCAAGGTATCTTGGGGCTAGATTGCAAGCCCCTGTCGCCTCAGGGACTTGCACCTTTGGGAAGTTGAACCCCGCTTGGGGACTCCGACTGCACCATAGCACCATAGCATGGAGTCTCATGAGGCAGAACCCGACAGGGCGGAATGGGGGCCGCTCGAGCGTCAAGGGGGGCTCCTGAGCAATGCGCCTCTGGAGACTTACCGGTCATATAGCCACTCGCTCCTCTATGTCGTCCTTGGTGATTTGGTCGGCATCGAGAGTGTCGAGGCCTCACCCGGTAGTTGAGTCCTTGGTGATACGGTCGTACACTATGGTGGTAGGGAAATGTGCAGGACTGGGACCTGCCGATGTAGAGCTGCTTGAGCGTCAAAGGGGGTTCTTGGGCAACGCGACTCGGGAGCCTTACTGGTCATATAGCTACTCGCTCCTCGATGTCGTCCTCAGTGATCTAGTCAGCATCGAGGGAGTCGAGGCCTCACCTCGTAGTTGTGTCCTGGTGATCCGGTCGTACACTAAGATGGTAGGGAAATGTGCGGGACTGGAGCCTGCAGACATAGAGTGCCGAAAGGGCTCCCAACCTGCCCCATTTGTATGCAAGGAAGAAGCGCCCTAGGTGGAATAACGGATTATCTGGGCAACCCGGCCACACCTCGCAACGCACGAGATCGTCAACAGCCCACAAGCTAAATACACTACCGAACCAAGCACGAGCCTCCTGATCCAATGGCGGCCCGAATGCGGGATAGAGGTTATGCGCACTAATGCAAGAATGCAGGTAGAACGGTCTACGGTGTGCCACCTTGAAAGCCCATGTGGCCTCAGGTGCTAGGAGGGATGGCGCGAGGAGAGGAATTCGGCCTCGATGGGCGGTGATGCCGAGGACCAGAGGCTCGGCGGCTACGGGCAGCTTGACAAGGATATGTACCTAGGGTAGGGTCCTAGGGCTAACCTACATACCCTACCTAAGGACACTATGTTGGAAAACTTAAGGACTACAAGAGAGATTCCAACTGGATTGTCTGTGGAGTTCAAGTCACTCGATAACCAATCCATTCGGTAGCTCCTTCCTCCACTCGATAGTCACCTGTCACTCGGACGACCCCGCTTCCAGTCGACAACGGAAGACCAGAAGTCGCCCCTGAGAAACCAACATGTAGGCATTTGGCCAGTCGTCATTAGTAGCAATTATGAGTATTTTACCAGTAACGTTAGTCTTTATACCCACAATCGGACCCTTGGATGCCTGGCAATTATGCGGGGTAGCGAACTCTATATAAGCCGCCCCTCCCCTCTGGCACAAGAGTTCTCAACCATTGTAATCTCTATTCTCCACACGACAATGCTCCAGAGCACTGAGACATAGGGTTGTTACCTCCACGAGAGGGGCGTAAACTCATACATCCGTGTGTACATCCTCGCCGTAGCTAGGACTCTGCCCTCTCCTTTCGTACCCCTACCTTCTACTATTAGGCTTGTTCCCACGACAGTTGGCACCCACCGTGGGGCAAGCATCTAAGCGACTTCCGAGGAGGTTGCGTTTTTCACCCTTCGTCATGTCTTCCAGCGGTGTTTTCGTTCTGGGCCACGAAATTCGTTTCATAGTGCTCACCTTCATCGCCGACGATTCGGCATGGCTTCAA
Organism: Hordeum marinum; assembly: GCA_022496015.1. Lineage (NCBI taxonomy): Eukaryota > Viridiplantae > Streptophyta > Magnoliopsida > Poales > Poaceae > Hordeum > Hordeum marinum. The sequence continues at coordinate 222,528,483 of CM039672.1, forward strand.
GAAGTGCCTCTCGACATCGAGGCACTACCAGTCCGTGGGGCTGTGCACTTCCGCGCGAGCTCCTGTGGCATGTTGCTGCGGCAGTCGTCGACTCTGTATTCATCGGTTTGCTCGCTGTTCATCGTCGCAAGCGATCCGACCGCTCACGACTCCAGCGCTGGGTCGAGCATGCAGCGGCTTGTAAACTTTCTTCTTCGCAGATTGCGGCGATCGAGCCTGCCGAGTCCTTTCATGGCCCTTTGGAGTTGGAGTCCGATCAGTCTGATGTTCCTTTCGAGTGCGAGAGCTGCGATCCTGCAGCGGAGGTCCTTATGGCTGGTTCTCATCAAAGCCCATCGCCGGGCTTCGGACACGGCAGGCGGGAAACTAGCGGACCGTCAAGTGAACAGCCGCACCGCGATGGTGAAGTCCTTCATACTCCCATCGTTGGTACGACCATCGAGGCCCAAGCCTTGGAGGCCACACGCATTCCACTTGAAGAGCTTTAGAGAGAACTCGACGAGCGTGCTCGCCAGCGTCCACCAATTTCCAGTCGACGTTAGCGATAGCTGTTTCCGACTAGATCTCACAGCAATGTTGAGGTATACCGCACTCTTGTGTTAAACGTTGCAGCTACTGCTAGGATAGCAGATTCTATTCACCTGTCATGGTCAGAGGCTGGTAGAGGGTTGATGCAGGTTAGAGCTTCCCTGGATGCACCGCAGTGTCAGAATTCTGTTGTTTCACACTCGCACAATAGGATTCACAGTAACTCACCAAGCGTAGAGACTGTTCAGTCGACACATAGCCTTGGTTCTCCCTTGCGCCGAAGGGGCGGAAGTTTTCATGAAGATCAGTTTAGAGATCAGTTTCACCATGATGACCATCGTCAAGTGCCCACTCCTCTGCAGGGTGGTCCGCACGTGCCCCGGCACCAGGATGAAAGGTGCTCATTTGGTGACGAGCGGAATGCAAGGTTTGATGCTCGTGATCTCCTCACTCAGAGGTGGATCGACAGAGGCAGAGCCCACAGACATGGACTGGACAGAGATTTGCCAGGTGGCAGCACAACTATTGTTTTTGGCCCGAGTGCTTTAGTAGAGCCATATGTTCTACAGAGATTCCCCCCAACTTCAGCTTGGCGGCTGGGATCGGGAAGTTTTCTGGCAAGTCAAAGCCAGAGACTTGGTTGGATGACTACCGAGTGGTAGTTCAAATTGATGGTGGCAATGATAGCGTCGCAATGAAAAATTTATCCTTGATGTTGGATGGTTCGGCTCGTGCATGGCTGAATCGCTTGGCTCCATTTAGCATATACTATTGGGAGGATCTCGCCCGAGTGTTCATCAGAACTTTCGAAGGCACATGTAAGCGTCCTGCCGGGCTGGTTGACTGGCAGCATTGTGTTTAGAAGCCCAATGAAATCTTGAGGGATTACATTCAGCGCTAGTCCACTCTGCATCATATAGTGGAATATGTTTCTGAACATCAGGTTGTTTGCGCTTCCAAGGCTGGAGTGAAGTAGAGAGAGCTCTACTTAAAGTTTGGTCGAACAGGCGACATCTCGTTGAGTAAGATGATGGAGATCCCCACTCAGTACGCCAATGGTGAAGAGGAAGACCGCCTCCACGGCAGCAAAGGAAAGGTAGTCGACAACAAGGTCGGCGGAAATTCCAGTCGGAAGCAGAAGCGGAAGGCTGATGGCCCTATTCAAGCAGAAGCGGCCGCTCTGGCGGCCCAAGGAAAGAATAAGGGGAAGGCCAAAGGATAGTTTAACCCGAAGAAAGAAATGAATCACTCGGGGACTAATGTCTCGGATCTACCGTGTGCAATACACATGAGGAAAGATGACGAGGGCAACTTGATATTGCCCAAGCATAGCACTCAGCAGTGTCGACTGCTCATTTAGCTGTTCAAAGAGACTCCGTCGAGTGAGAAAACTCCTAAGAAGGATGATGAAGACAAAGAAACGTTCCCTGATGTCAATGCTACATTGATGGTTTTTGCTGATGTTGATGGCATGAGTCGGTTGAAGGTCATCAACAAGGAGGTCAAGATGGCCGTTCCTACCACCCCCACCTACCTAAAGTGGTCTCAGACTGCCATCACATTTGATCAGTCGGATCATCCCGCTCACGTGGCCACTCCTGGTCAACAAGCTTTGGTGGTTGACCTGGTTGTGGGGGGCACTCGACTCCGCAAGGTCCTCATGGACGGTGGTAGCGGCCTGAACATTCTTTACGCAGATACCCTTAAAGGGATGGGCATTCCGATGTCTCGACTCAGTGTGAGCAACATGGAATTCCATAGAGTCATCCCAGGGAAGAAAGCCAAGTCACTCGGCCAAATTGCGTTGAATGTGACATTCGGAACAGATAAAAGATTTCGAAAGGAAAAGCTGACATTTGAAGTCGTGGATTTCCAGAGCGCTTATCATGCCATTCTAGGCCGACCTGCGTATGCTCGTTTCATGGCGCGTCCATGTTACGTGTAACTCAAGTTGAAGATGCCAGGTCCCAAAGGTGTAATCACGGTCACTGACAATCAACAATGGGCTAAAGAATGCCTCCAGCAAGGCTCCAAAATCTCTTATCAACAGATGGCCATGGTTGAGCTGGAAGAATACAAGAAGAGTGCTGACCCTACTGATTTGCTACGTGCTAAGAATCTTGCTTCCGAGTCGTCATTTCAGTCAGCAGGGGAAGTGAAGAAAGTGCACATTCACCCGACAGATTCAACTGCCTCTCCGACCAACATATCATCAACACTCGACGGCAAATAGGAAGCTGAGCTCATCTAGTTCCTCCGTGAGAGATGGGATATATTCGCATGGAAGCCTGCTGACATGTCGGGGGTTCCCAGGGTGCTGGTTGAGCACCGATTGAGAGTTGACCCCAAGGCCAAGCCTGTAAAGGAGCATTTGCGTTGATCAGCAGCAAGGAAGCGTAAAGCAATCGGTGAAGAGGTGGCTCATCTCTTGGAAGGCAAGTTCATTCGGGAGATTTACCACTCTGAGTGGCTCTCAAATGTTGTCATGGTTCCCACGAAGGACAAGTCACTACGCATGTGTATTGACTTCAAGCATATCAATCGGGCCTTCCTGAAGATCATTTCCCGCTCCCCCGCATAGATCAGATTGTTGACTCGACTGTGGGGTGCGAGTGTTTATCGTTTCTAGATGCTTACTCTGGGTACCATCAGATCCGTCCGTTTGGCCCAGATGAAATAAAAACAGCCTTCATCACCCCATTCGGGTGTTTTCGCTACATCACCATGCCATTCTGTTTGAAAAATGCTGGCGCTACTTTCATGCGCATGATTCAGAAGTGTTTACTCGACCAGATCCCTCGGAATGTCGAGGCGTATATGGATGATATCATTGTCAAGTCCCGCAAAGGTTCTGACCTGCTGGCTGACTTGGCTGAAACTTCTGCTAATCTGAGAAGGTACGACACAAAGCTGAATCCGACTAAGTGTACTTTTGGTGTCCTTGGTGTCAAGTTACTCGGTTTTCTTGTTTCTGAACGAGGGATCGACGTTATCCTTGAGAAAAGCAGCGCCATTACTCGAATGAAGACTTCCGTGCGAGTGCACGCTGTTCAGAAGCTCACAGGTTGCTTGGCAGCATTGAGTCGATTCATTTCTCGTCTCAGTGAGAAGGCATTGCCTTTGTACCGACTGATGAGGAAGTCAGAAATGTTCGAGTGGACTCCAGAGGCCGAAGCAGCGTTTGTCGAGCTCAAAACCCTGCTCTCCACCCAGCGGGTGCTTGGTGCTCCTCGCAGCAAAGAGCCATTTCTCCTGTACATTGCGGCCACCAATAAGGTCGTCAGTACAGTGTTAACCGTCGAGCAGGAAGAGGAGGGCAAGGCTTACAAAGTCCAACGCCCAGTCTATTATGTGTCTGAAGTATTGACTCCTTCGAAGCAAAGATATCCTCACTACCAGAAGCTGGTTTATGGCATTTATCTGTCAACAAAGAAGGTGGCACATTATTTTCAAGACCACTCGATTTCCGTCATTAGTGATGCTCCGCTATTCAAGATTCTCAACAACCGAGATGCAATTGGTCGAGTGGCTAAGTGGGCAATCGAGCTCCTGTACTTTGACATCAAGTTTGAAGCCAAGAAAGCAATCAAATCTCAGGCACTTGCGGATTTTATGGCCGAGTGGATTGAACAACAGCAGCCAATCCAGGTTCACTCGGCACATTGGACCATGTTCTTCGATGGTTCTAAAATGTTGAACGGGTCTGGTGCTGGCGTTGTCTTAGTATCTCCAAAGGGCGACAAACTCGTTATGTCCTACAAATCCACTTCGACTCCTCCAACAATGAAGCGGAATATGAAGCACTTTTATATGGGTTGCACATGGCTGTCTCACTGGGCGTCAAGCGCCTAATGGTGTATGGCATCTCAGATTTGGTGGTCAATCAAGTGATGAAGGAGTGGGATGTTCGGAACCCCACTATGACCGGATACTGCTGTGTTGTTAGAAAGCTGGAGAAGAAATGTGAAGGTCTGGAACTTCATCATGTTCCCCGAGTGAAGAATCAAGCAGCTGATGAGCTGGCAAAGATTGGATCCACTCGACGACCTGTCCCTAGCAATGTGTTTTTAGAACATCTCCATACTCCTTCGGTACAGGAAGATCCTTTCACCGAAGATCCCCCGCAAGCTATGAGCTCCACTGATCCGACTGAAGTCGATGTCCCTGCAGTTATTGATTTAGTCATGGAGATTCTGATTGTCATTCCCGATTGGATGGTGCCCTAGATTTCATATATCCTTGGACAAGAACTCCCTGAAGATGAGACAGAAGCATGGCAGATTGTGCGCAGGTCGAAAGCTTTTACTATGATCGGGGATCAGTTGTTCAGAGATAGCGCGACTGGCATAACACAACGTTGCATTTCCCCCAAAGAAGGTCGAGTGATTCTGGATGAAATACACTCGGGAACTTGTGGCCATCATGCGTCCTCACAAACAATCCTCGCTAAAGCATACCGAGCTGGTTTCTTCTGGCCACGGGCCAATGAGATGGACAAAGACATTGTCGATCATTGTGAGGGGTGCCAGTTCTATGCAAACTTATCCCACAAGTCGGTGTCTCTTCTGAAGACAATCCCCCTTGCCTGGCCATTTGCTGTCTGGGGCCTAGACATGGTTGGTCCCTTTCAGACTAGAAAGGGCGGATTCACTCATTTGCTCCTTGTAATCGACAAATTTACAAACTGGATTGAGGCAAAGCCGATAAAGAAATTGAATTCCCGTACGGCGGTCACATTCATGAGGGAAATAATTGTAGTGACCCGACTCAAAACGAGTCAAGCCTCTGTGAGTTCTGTACCATCCCTGGATCAGTATGCTGGCACACACAGTACATCAATGTATATATATCAAAGTGCAATCACATGTAATTAACGTAAAGTTGATATATACCTTAAAATCTCAGCGGAAACAGTCAACGGGAGTGGAGTCCCAATAACACCAACGGCAGGTTGAGTGCAGACCGTAACCCTGAATCGTACTCTTACCCGTCGTAGAGCTTATCTGCAACATAAGACGTTGCAGCCGTGTAGGTCAGTACATCGAATGTACCGGCAAGATCACCATAGCAGAACAGAAGATAAAAACTATTCTATATGCAGTAAGGCTTTGTGGCTCTGTGTCCGAGTTCTTGCATAAAAGCTGATTTTATTTTATTTTCCTACAACAAAGGAATATCATGGAGTTTTCACTACAGAGTTACCTAACATGACATGGTTCCGCCAACCGATGTCTTAATGTCCACAAGTATCATAAGTTGCCCACAATTAATTATTAGTCCAGTGTTGAGAGTTTAGAGATAGATCCAAGTCCAGAAGCTCAAATTGTCCGTAACCGGGGACATGGCTAATCGATTAGGTTTAACTCTGTAGAGTGTTGTGTACTTTACCCACAAGATTCATTCCCTCCTGGTAAGTCCTTGCACTGCCTGGTGTTTGAGAACAGGACGAACGAAACATGGTCTTTCAGAGTGTTTCCCTGACTACTATCAGTGCCCATCCATTCCTAACGTCGACTACGTCTCGTAGCACTGCCCAGCCAGAGTCACAACAAAGATCAACCAAGCCAGAGCCCATATTGACTTGTGGCTACACAGTTAAGCTTCCGGGCATGAAGTATTCATCTGTCTCTTTGAGTTTGGGTGAAGCTTTCCGTAAGATGTCATGGCGCTTCTCCATGCATCCCGGCAATTCACTGGTTACTCCATGGATGCCCAATCAACCATCCTTCACCCTGTAGTGTGTATTGAAAACTTGTTTCTCGAGTCTCGAAGTCTTCAGGTCTTGAAGATGTAGGACTTGAAGATGCCTTCATGAAGTTGTCATCTCGACGCAGAGTCCTACTTCTCACACCACTCACGAACACTCATACCAAACCCCGTCTACTTTAGCATAGCATAAACATAACTAACGTCCCCCGGGCTTTAGTAACAAGTAGTGGGTTCCTACCTCATGCATTCTACTCAATTACAAGAATTTCAATAGCACTATTGGAGGGATTTTTTGAATGATATCACTACATGCAATAAAACATAGGTATGAAAAAAATGGTCAAAGTGAACTTGCCTGTACTATTGATGAAGAATAATATCACTCTCGGGAATAACATGATAAACTATTCATCACTCTCCAGTGAAAATCTATATAATCAAACATTGCATTCATATAAGCAATCATACTAGCAATTAATTCTAACAATCAAAAAGTAACACAAAACCAAGAGCAACAAGGTTGTGATGAAGGAAATACTTAAGACAAAACTCAACACAACAAAGTTTCAGCAACTCAACTAAGGTTGGTTTTCTCTACAAATGATCCTATTTTCAAAGGTAACAAAACAAATCAAAGAAAAAATATAGTAAAAATATTTTAGTAAATATTTTACTAGTAAAAAGAATTACTTTTGAAGAACAAGTAAGAACTAAGATAAATAACCCACTAAACACTATAAGTTTTCTAGCTAATAAACTTAACAACAAGTAGAACCATAAAATATTAAAATAACAGAAAACAAAATCTATAGCAGCTAAGTTAACAGAAAGTGAAACTTATAAAACAACGTATAAAATATTTTCAAATAAGAAATCAAACTAGCAATGGAAATCAATTGCAAGTTACTATGAACTAGAATTGATTTTCATGCAATAAAATAATTTTTGTTTGAAAGGCTACCATTATCTAACAGAAAACTTTATAAAATCTATCACTAATATAAAACAAAATAATTTAAAATAATTGAAAACAAAAGAAATATAAATAAACCTAAAAAGAACTAAAACAGAATCTGTTTTGATGAAAATACTAATTTAAATTATCCTAAAAATTCTCAAATTCTACCTACAGATAACTAAGGTCACTAGGGACAAGTAGCAAAAAGAATCAACTTAAAATCTATTTTTTAACTCAAGATATTCAGAAAATAATATTTGAGTCAAATCTGTTTGAAATCAATTTTAAATATTCAAATTTGTTCAAACTTTATATCTACAGAAAATACATACAATTTGTGACAATATGCAAAAGGAATAAAATTAAAATAATTAAAACCATAAAAGATATGCAGAAAACAAAATCAGAACTATTCTGTTAGCTGAATTTAAAACAGAAAAAGAAAAATGTTTCTAACGGACAGGGGGTGATGTGGCGGCTTCTGATTTGGCTGGGGGTCTGTGCTTGTTGGTGCTAACGAGCGGACGGCCGATTTTTAAAGAAAACGGTTCGGTCTAACTAACTAAACAGAAAACCGGCCGGTTCATTTAAATTAAACCGAAGGGGTACGGGGCTTCTAATCTGAGCCGTTCAAACAGATCGGACGGAGGGGGAAAACTCACCGAGGTGGAGGTCAACTCCGGCGAGGTTTCGGCTAGGCAGGGGCTCGGTGGTGCACGTGGAGGTGGCTCTGGTGGTCGGGGACGACGTCTGAGGGGTCCTGTCGACAGTGCCGGACCTCTGGCGTCCGTTGGTGGTGTCAGTTGAGGCTGGGGATGACAGGGGCGAGCTCCTCGAGTTCCTGGAGTTCGGGTGGAGGCGGAGCTCCAGCGTGGCGTCGGCACGGCATTCCAGAGGGTCTCCGGCGAAGGCGAGGGCACCAGGCAACGGCGGCAAGTCTTCGGTGTTGATGAGCGGGGCCAGAGGAGCGAGGGGGTGACGATGGTGAGTGGCACGTGCTCACAGAGCTTCGGTGGTGGCCGGAACTCCGGCGATGTGATGGGTGGCGCTCTGTCGAGGGGAGCTCGGGGTCTGGGCTGCAAAATCGAATGAGGCTGAGCTCCTCTATTTATAGGAGAAGTCAGGAGGGTCGGGGAAGGAAAGGGGAGCGAGATTAGGGGAGGAGAGATCTCCGGCAAGGTCAGGGCGCGGGGAGGAAGACGAGCGCGGAGATGGCTCGGTCGGGCGGTAGGTCCCGTGTGTCAGTGAGAAAGGGGGCGCGATTAGCACCGTCGGTGACCATTGCGAAGGAGTTTCGGGAGGGTTAAGGGCAGGTGGGCCGGCCCGTTTTGATAACCCATTAATTTCGTTTCGTTTTCTATTTTCCAAGGCATTAAAAACTCATTAAGTCATTCAAAACCTTTCCAAAAAATAAAGTCTTTTATAGCAAAATGATCAGGGAAATAAATGCCATTTAATGAACATTTTTCCACGGCCAAATTAAAGACTTTTAAGAAATTTATTTTCAGAAAATGCCTAAATTGGTTTTAATTCTTTTGCAATAAATTTTCAAATAACCCCCTGGGTTTTATGATTCAAAATCTTCACAAAATACCCCCTGTTTTGGAGTGTCACATTACTCCTCTCAAATTTTGTCAAGGGGTTTGAATTCTTTCAAACTTCAAATAGGAAATTCAATATGAAAGTGATATCCATATCAGGAATTTTCAAATAGTTTTCAATTTCACTTTTCAAATCTTTTTATATTGAAGAAGTCATGTCATCTTCTCTCAATTATTTGAAATGTAATAATTTGAATTCAAAAGCACATGGGAAAGTCATGTCATTCCCTCTCATTCAAAAGTTTTCAAAAAGTTTCAAATTTCACTCAATTTCAATCACTCAAGCAAACAAACATTTCATTCTAATATTTATTATAACATTCCAAATTTTGGGATGTTACAAACCTACCACACTTAAAATGAATCTCGTCCTCGAGATTCGAAAGGCTAGAAAGAAAAGGTTAGGGTTTGGGGTCTTCTAGCAATTCCATTGACCAAAGGGTGTGGGGTCTACCACACTTAAACTGAGAGTTACTGGTCCCTCAATAGTCATGACACTCCTCTGGGTGCATCTAACTATTCACATTCTTTATGATAGCTCTTTCGATGAGGCTCTTTCGTTATATCAAAATATTGTGTTCTCATCACAAAATGCACTTTCTTCGATACCGGGTCTTCTTAACTGACAAGTCTCGCGATCACTCTAAATAACTTATTGAAGAGCTCATGGTGGTCTACCGTTAGTGGTTACCCTGCAGTGAAATGGGTCTTGGCTTCATTCCTCACCGTAAAATTCCTATGTGTGATAGCAATTGTCCTGTACAAGGGGTTTTCTTCATACCATTCTAGGGGCTTAAACAAAAAGCTTCAAAGAGCGCCATCTCTTTACTATGGGTAAGTCACTCAGATTTACCATTCCGAATAGCAAGAGAATGATAAGAGTAAGTCGTCATGGTGGCCAAGCCATGTCTCACTAAAATCATTACCTTGTATAAGGTTTAGTGAATCTCGTATTCTAACACTTGGGCTTCCTCACAAGCATTGCAGAAATTTCTCTTGTCAACGAACGAAGTTCGGATAAATCCATTGATTCTGCCAGCTAAGCAAAAACATCTATCGTTTCTTCACAACTCTCAGGTTTTTCGTATACTCCTAAGAAAAACGTTTGCTGATCAGTCATAGCTTCTTCCAAGTTTCTTCCTTCACAAAGGTAGGGCTTGATCTTTATCAATCCTGAGGTCAGTGATTTCTGGGTTCACTTGAATACTTGGATAGCTTTAACTCACTCTTGGGGTTACTATCGTTCCATATTCCAACATTCCCTTCAGTTCACTACACCATACCCTTGAGGTAACAATTCACAGACTTATTATTGTCTAGATTCCACTTTGTGGAATGCATTTTCCTTTCCATTGGTATGTTTAACCTTGGGTATGGTTTCATCACAATCATTCCTTTTCTCAATACTCCAACTTCAAAGACACGTTGTCACAAAGGTTATCATCCACATAGTTTGGATATGGTTCCACATTCTCTTCACCTGTGTTCACTTATCCAAACTCATTAACATGAATGGTATTTTCTTCATTCATTTGTCCCTGTGGTTGCTACCACACTTAAAATGAAATGCATGCATGCCTGCATAGACCATATTTTCTCATATCCTCTAAAATTGGTCAGAGACCTTTGTTCTTAGAGTGGCAACTCATATAATTCAACACAGGAGAACCATGACATCATAAATTCCATTGATGTCATGAACTTTATTACAAACTTCGAGACTTCCGTTACACAACATCAAAATGGTAAGAGTGCTACCTATTACATTTATTACTTCCAAAATCCAAAACTCAAACTACTCATTTTTAACCTTCTTCTCTGGGCATTTATCGGCATAGTGGCCTAAATTCTTGCAACAAAAACACATGATCTGACTAAGATCCTTCTTTGCAGAAATTGGGTTGTTCTGAGAACGTCTTCGGTTTCTCTTCCTGGGCTTCTTTGTTCTGATCAAACTTTCAATTTCCTGTGGATCAAACTCCACTTCTTCTGTCAGAAAGTTTCCCACATACTCTTTTCTTTCCTTCGTACAGTCCTATGGGAAATGTCCTTCTTCTCCACATGAATAGCAGGCATTCGAGTAAAATCTGGTTAGGCCTTCTCCATTAGGGTCTTCAACATCTTCCTTCATCACAAGTTCTCCTAATTTTTCTCTGAAGGCTTCCTTCATGGCTTCCTTCTACTGCTTGATGACTTCTTCTACCTTGGGGTACATTTGGCATTGACCCAGGTAATGCGTAATTCCTTCACACAAGAAACATGTCACCTGCCCAGTTGGGCATTCCTCAGCAGGGTGATTTTCTTCACAATAAGGACATCCATCCTTGTGTTCTTCCTGGGCTTGTGGGTGTTGGTGACAACATGAGATTTTTGTAGAGTCATCTTGAATTCTTCCCAAGTGATTGTTGCTTGCGTATCATGGGTAGCTTCATGCATCTTCCACCAATGTGCAACATCTTCTGCAAAGTACCAAAAAACATACTGGACCATCTCGTTCCTTGCAACATGGTTACTCCTTAGATGGTCCTCCATGTTCTGAATCCATTCTTCTGTCTCTAATCGAGTCATCGATCCGGAATACACAAGTCCAGCTTCATTCAGCATCTATTGGGTCCAAGGGTTTGGGATGAGATACAAGAGAGGGATCGAGAGAGATACACACAATACAAACAATATAGTTTTGAAAAATGGGATTTGATGGTAGCTGTCGAAAAAATTTACACACAAATGATATCTCACAAATGATCGTATCTAACGTAAGTATACAACAGGGGTTTGGTCTTCGAGGGCATAATATCTTGGAAATTCTTCATGGTCTGCAATTTCTTCGAGTCTTCACAATCTTCAACTCGTGTAGCTTCAACTCTTCTAATGCATGGTGAAATCTTCTTTACTTTGAAGTGACCATCAGTTGTTTCGATATCTTGTCCTCCTCGAAGTGCTCTCATTTGATCCTTAGTGTGGCCAAAAGGTCAAAGGGTATTTTCTAACTATTTGAGGTAGGAGAGATCATTTGATAAAGCTCAAATAAGATGAGAAGTAAAGGGTCTTTTGAAAACAATGTTTTTCGAGAAATCGTTTCCTAAGGGCTTTCCAGTTTCTAGGGTCACGTCCTATAGTCAAAATGTGCTCAGATACCATTTCTGTAGCGACCCGACTCAAAACGAGTCAAGCCTTTGTGTGTTCTGTGCCATCCCTAGATCAGTATGCTGGCACACACAGTACATCAATGTATATATATCAAAGTGCAATCACATGTAATTAACGTAAAGTTGATATATACCTTAAAATCTCAACAGAAACAGTTAACGGGAGTGGAGTCCCAATAACACCAACTGCAGGTTGAGTGCAGATCGTAACCCTGAATCGTACTCTTACCCACCGTAGAGCTTATCTGCAACATAAGACGTTGCAGCCGTGTAGGTCAGTACATTGAATGTACCAGCAAGATCACCATAGCAGAACAGAAGATAAAAACTATTCTATATGCAGTAAGGCTTTGTGGCTCTATGTCTGAATTTTTGCATAAAAGCTGATTTTATTTTCTTTTCCTACAACAAAGGAATATCATGGAGTTTTCACTACAGAGTTACCTAACATGACATGGTTCCGCCAACCGATGTCTTAATGCCCACAATTATCATAAGTTTCCCACAATTAATTATCAATCCAGTGTTGAGAGTTCAGAGATAGATCCAAGTCCAGAGGCTCAAATTGTCCGTAACCGGGGACATGGCTAATCGATTAGTTTTAACTCTGCAGAGTGTTGTGTACTTTAGCAACTAAGTTAACATAAAGTGAAACTTATAAAACAACTTATAAAATATTTTCAAATAAGAAATCAAACTAGCAATGGAAATCAATTGCAAGTTACTATGAACTAGAATTGATTTTCATGCAATAAAATAATTTTTGTTTGAAGGGCTACTGTTATCTAACAGAAAACTTTATAAAATCTGTCACTAATATAAAAGAAAATAATTTAAAACAATTTAAAACAAAAGAAATATAAATAAACCTAAAAAAGAACTAAAACAGAATCTGTTTTGATGAAAATACTAATTTAAATTATCCTAAAAATTCTCAAATTCTACCTACTGATAACTAAGGTCACTAGGGAGAAGTAGCAAAAAGAATCAACTTAAAATCTATTTTTTAACTCAAGATATTCAGAAAATAAGATTTGAATCAAATCTGTTTGAAATCAATTTTAATTATTCAAATTTGGTCAAACATTATATCTACAGAAACTACATATAATTTGTGACAATATGCAAAAGGAATAAAATTAAAATAATTAAAAACATAAAAGATATGAAGAAAACAAAATCAGAACTATTCTGTTAGCTGAATTTGAAACAGAAAAAGAAAAATGTTTCTAACGGACAGGGGGTGACGTGGTGGCTTCTGATTTGGCTAGAGGGGTGTGCGCGTGGGTGCTAATGAGCGGACGGCCGATATTTAAAGAAAACGGTTTGGTCTAACTAACTAAACAGAAAACTGTCCGGTTCATTTAAATTAAACCGAAGGGGTACGGGGCTTCTAATCTGAGCCGTTCAAATAGATCGGACGGAGGGGAAAAACTCACCGAGGTGGAGGTCAACTCCGGCGAGGTTCCGGCAAGGCAGGGGCTCGGTGGTGCACGTGGAGGTGGCTCCGGTGGTCGGGGACGGCGTCCGAGGGGTCCTGACGACAGCGGCGGACCTCCGGCGTCCGTTGGTGGTGTCGGTTGAGGCTGGGGACGACAGGGGCGAGCTCCTCTATCTCCTGGAGCTTCGGGTGGAGTTGGAGTTCCAGCATGGCATCGCCACGGTGTTCCGGAGGGTCTTTGGCGAAGGCGAGGGCACCAGGCAACGGCAGCGAGTCTCCGGTGTTGATGGGCGGGGCCAGAGGAGCGTGGGGGTGACGATGGTGAGTGGCACGTGCTCACAGAGCTTCGGTGGTGGCCAGAACTCCGGTGATGTGATGGGTGGCGCTCTAACGAGGGGAGCTCGGGGTTTGGGCTGCAAAATCAAACGAGGCCGAGCTCCTCCATTTATAGGAGAAGTCAGGAGGGTCGGGGAAGGAAAGGGGAGCGAGATCAAGGGAGGAGAGATCTCCGGCGAGGTCAGGGCGCGCGGAGGAAGATGAGCGCGAAGATGGCTCGGTCGAGCGGTGGGTCCCGTGCGTCATTGAGAGAGGGCGCGCGGTCAGCAGCGTCCGTGGCCGTTGCAGAGGAGTTTCGGGAGGGTTAAGGGCAGGTGGGCTGGCCCGTTTTAATAACCCATTAACTTTGTTTCCTTTTCTATTTTCCAGGGCATTAAAAACTCATTACGACATACAAAACCTTTCCAAAATATAAAGTTTTTTATACCAGAATGATCAGGGAAATAAATTCCATTTAATGAACATTTTTCCACGGCCAAATTAAATAATTTTAATTTTTTTTTTCAGAAAATGCCTAAATTGGTTTTAATTCTTTTGCAATAAATTTTCAAATAACCCCCTGGGTTTTATGATTCAAAAACTTCACAAAATACCCCTTGTTTTGGAGTGTCACATTACTCCTCTCAAATTTTGTCAAGGGGTTTGAATTCTTTCAAACTTCAAATAGGAAATTCAATATGAAAGTGATCTCCATATCAGGAATTTTCAAATAGTTTTCAATTTCACTTTTTAAATCTTTTTATATTGAAGAAGTCATGTCATCTTCTATCACTGATTTGAAATGTAAGAATTTGAATTCAAAAGCACATGGGAAAGTCATGCCATTCCCTCTCATTCAAAAGTTTTCAAAAAGTTTCAAATTTCACTCCTTTTCAATCACTCAAGCAAACAAACATTTCATTCTAATATTTATTATAACATTCCAAAATTTGGGATGTTACAATAATTTTCCGATATGGTGTTCCCCACAGCATAATTATGGATAATGGCACCAACTTTGACTCGAAAGAGTTCAGATACTTCTGCACCTCCCAGGGAACTCGGGTGGATTATGCTTGTGTTGCACATCCTCAAACCAATGGACAAGTTGAGAGAGCTAACGGCCTCATCCTGCAAGGTTTGAAGCCTCATCTCATGCGCGACTTAGATGCTGCTGCTGGAGCCTGGGTGATAGACCTGCCATCTATTTTGTGGGGCCTAAGAAAAATGCCTAATCGGTCGATTGGACAGACTCCTTTTTTCCTCGTCTATGAAGCCGAAGTTGTCCTGCCGAGTGACTTGTTTCACAACTCTCCCCGAGTGGAACTTTAATATGAAGCCAAAGCTGAACAAGCAAGACAGGATGGTGTTGACCTCGTGGAGGAATTGCAAGAGATGGCACTATTCTGGACCACAGCTTATCAGCAAGATCTGTGACATTTCCATGCAAAAAATGTTAAGAGGCGGTCATTTCATGAGGGAGATTTGGTGCTCCAAGTGGATCAACAGCGACCCCACAAGCTTGCTCCAGTGTGGGAGGGTCCCTTCGTCATCACCAAGGTGTCGAACAATGGAGCTTATCACTTGTACAACCTCAAGAAGCAGATGGACGAACCGCAAGCCTGGAACGCAGATCTGCTCCGGCGTTTCTATACTTAGGAACCGAGTGGTTTTGATGTAATAAAAATATTTCAGAGCATGTTATGTATGCAAGTGTGACTTCTTCAGTCTTTTTTCATTGACTCCGATCAAGTCATTTCTCGCTTGGGGTCACTCCAAGTGTTGAGCAATCCTCACACTCGGGGGCTTAGTTGTGAACATGCTTTTGCCTAAGTTAAAAACCCTGCCGAGTGGATAGCAATCCATTCACTTGGTGACTTAGCTGCGAATCAGCCTTTGCCTAAGTTCAAAACTACTTCGAGTGTTGAGAAATCCTCACACTCGGGGGCTTAGCTGCAAACATGCTTTCGCCTAAGTTAAAAACCCTGCCGAGTGGATAGCAGTCAACTCACTTGGTGACTTAGCTGTGAATCAGTCTTCGCCTAAGTTCAAAACTACTCCGAGTGTTGAGCAGTCCTCACACTCGGGGGCTTAGCTGCGAACATGCTTTTGCCTAAGTTAAAAACCCTGCCGAGTGGATAGCAGTCCATTCACTCAGTGACTTAGCTGCGAATCAGTCTTCGCCTAAGTTCAAAACTACTCCGAGTGAGCAATCCTCACACTCGGGGGCTTATCCGCGAACATCCTTTCTCCTAAGTTAAAAACCCTATCGGGTGGATATTAGTCTATTCACTCGGTGACTTAGCTATGAATCAGTCTTCGCCTAGGTTCAAAACTACTCCGAGTGTTGAGCAATCCTCACACTCGGGGGCTTAGCTGCGAACATGTTTTCACCTATATTAAAAACCCTGTCGAGTGGGTAGTAGTCGATCCACTTGACGACCTAGCTACGAATCAGTCTTCGCCTAGGTTCGAAAATATTCCGAGTATTGACCAACCCTCACACTCGGAGGCTTAACTGCGAACCAGTTTAGGCCTAAGTAAAAAAATCGGCTGAACAAACGATTGAAAATCAAATACGGATAAATTCAGAAGCTTCATCACAGATAAGTGTTTTGCATGCAAGCGAACCTGCTCAGGCTTAAGGCCCGCAGTTTTTTAGGTCGATACATTTCCACTTGGCATACCGAGGCAAATAAAGTTTTCTCATGAATCAAGTTTATCAAGCACCCGACGGGCTGGCTGGCTCGATGAATGTATCCAAGTCGATTCCATCTATGATCCTTGTGGTTGCATCGATGAAGGTCTCCATGAAATCTTAAAACCGAAGCTTCTTCGTGTTCATCATTTGGAGCTCCTTCAATTTCTCCTCCCTTGCCTCCTTAAAATGGACTCTTACGAGGGAGAGCGCCACATCGGCTCTGGAGCGGGCAGCAGATTTCTTCTAGGCCTACACTCGACTGGGTAGTCGTTAAGGCACGCCATCATGGATGTAAGGTCAAGCTGAAGGGTGTCTTTTGGCCATAGTTCCTTGTCGATCTTCTCCATCACAACTTTCAGTCGGAGGACATATGCTTGAACACCCTGGAGCCTGACGTTGAGTCGAAACATGTTCATTGCCACTGCATCACCAACAGATTACTTGGTAGGATCCAAATTGGGCTCGATTTCTTCAGTTTCCTTCTCAAAGTCGTGGCGGAAATCTGTTGGGAAGGAGGAATGAGAGGAGGTTCGATGAAATACAGTCATTAAGGATTTTATGAAGTTCACTCGACAGCAATGGTTATCGTTAAGCATGATGTACATCTTTCTCATGAACTCCCTCAAGTGCCTCTCCAATCCATTTCTCCTTTTGGTTAGTTGTTCCGTCTTCTTTATGAGGTCCACCCATTCCTGCTTCAGCTTGGAGTTCTCCGCCTCCATCTTCTTGGCGGCGGCCAATTTCTGCATAGCAGCTTCAGTCTTCTCCCTCGCCACCCGTTGGGCATCAGCAAGCACTTTTTCCTTGTCCTCCAGCTCCTTCTTCATGGAATCTAAAGAAATAGCATTGTTGAGTCGCGCTTGGAGTCGACGATTTTCATCACGTACGTCTGTTCGAGTGAAAACACTCGATTCAAAGCATGGACAATGAGGACAAGAATGCATTGGGTCGATAGAAGTTACCTCCCAGAGTTTTCAGTTTAGTCCGCACTCGCTCCAAACTGTTGATGGAGACCTCCAAGTCCACTCACAATTGGTTCCTTTCATCCTTAAGGTCCTTGTACTGCGCGCCAAGTTCACAAGCTCTCTGAAATCAACAAAGAAAGAAATTCAGTCGACAAGAAACACCTACACTCCCGAGTGCAGAAGGTCACAAACAGTCAGCTGGGTGGTGCGCCCCGCCCCGCCCCACTACCCTGAAGTAGCGTCATATCATGGTTGATGAAATGATGTCCATGAAACCTGCATTCAGGAGAAGAAGAATTCAAGCAAAAGTCCACCCGACATGTTGAGTGGCACGTGTACTCTGCGTACCGTAAAAATCATGAGTTCAAGATGGTCTCTATCAGACCCCAGCCAGTGCAAGCACTCGACGGCGGTCTTGGGGAATACACCCAGTGGGTGCACTCAGAGTGCCCCCACTAGAACTGCTAACACTCAATCCGTCGAGTGACCTATCAACCCCACTTTGCTCCTTTGTAGCGTCATATCATGGTTGCTGAAACGAAGTCCATAAAACCTACAAGGTAGCCTCAGCATGGGACGGCTAAGAAAAAAAGTGCACTCGACATGTCGAGTGGTAAGCGTGCTATGTTGGAAATATAATCCTAGGTACCTACTTGAATTCCCACCTAAGAACTTCGGAAAACTTTCTGGTTATGCAATCCGGTGTGGGGGATACAAGGAGGAAATATCTCAGACAACTAGCAAACCTACACCCCAACTGTATCCATCCTTCAACACATAACCAGAGGCTTCCGCAAATCCATCTAACTCGAATCCTCGAAAGCACAACGATACTAAACCATGGTGGTACCCCGGACGCCTCCCCAGTACTGGGTGACTCCGACCTTATCTCACCACGACAAGTATTGAAGCAATTCCAAACACCCTCCGTCCTAAGATACTAAGGAAGTTGAATGATAACGATGTGCCAAGAATCCCCTGGAGCTCAACTCCCCGTAAGAAATCAAGTCAGACAGGAGGCACTAAGACAGAACTCCGTCGCATCGACATCATATAGTTTCCAAAATACCCACATGATCCTAAAAAAATTGAGCGAGAAGAGGAGTAGAATCAAAATTCCGAAGTCGAATACCTCACCAGAGTATAGAAGAGGAGTAAAAAGCATCCTACTCTCCGATATAACTAGAGTCAAAATAGTTTTTTTTTCTAGACTCGACTCGGCCAAGTTCGATCAATCAAGGGGGATCCTAGGTCGGTACATGCTCTGATACCAACTTGTCATGCCCAAGATGCGTTCCTATCCTTATTTCGACACAAGGGCCTCGACGGGGATAGAAGCACATCTCATCGTGTTGCAAGAATGGATATCATTACAAGTACATGTACAGAAGAGATGAGTATATGGAATTGGCTTACACTCACCACATGCTACATTAGTGTCACATCAATACAACAACATATGCAAACATCATACAGAAGAGCAGGGTCTGAGACTCAGCAATCTCATTTCCAAGGGTATGCAAACAACATGTGCAAACAACATATGCCACATGGACTCAGCAATCTCATTTCCAAGGGTATCAAGACTATTAAAGCTTAATAGGTGAGGTATGGTTAAGTGGTGAGGCTGCAGCAAGCGACTAAGCATTTGTTTGAGTGGCTAACTTACGAGTACAGAAAGTAAAGTATGGTGGTCTACGCATAATGGACGTGAACTAGTAATGATCACTAACTAATTGTGAACACCTACTTACGTCAATCATAACCCCACCGCGTTCTCTCTCAGATAAGGACTCGCAAGAAGAGACAGTCATGGTTACGCACACAGTTGGTGTATTTTATTTGAGTTTACTTCAAGTTTGCTATGACCGGCTGTTAAACAAAGTATACAAGTTTGCCACATAACCGCGGGCACGACTTCTCAAAAAGATTTAACCCTGCAGAGGTGCTCCAACTCATCCATCACAAATTAACCACACGCAGCGGGAATAACCTCGACCACGGATCTCGTGATCATCCTAGGCAATTCTAAAGGAATTCCGACACCTCGAGATAGCCCAAAGAAGATCAGATTTCCTCACGCAAGACATTCAAGAAAGGTAAAACAAGTCCAGCAAGACCGCCCGACGTGTCGAAGAACCCGATAAGAGCCGCGTATCTCATTCTCAGGACAAGACCGGATGGGACTAGCTACAGGGAAAAACCAATTGCCGAGTTTCCTCGAGGCGGCCCCGCAGGCAGCCCATTTTGGACCAACACTCATGAGGAGCACTGGCCCGGGTTGTTGATTAATTATCCACGGGGTGATCATGCCCAATGCAAATTTTAGTTGTTATTAAGAAAATAGTACCAATATTGGGCCTTGCCAGACAAGCTTTATCCTAAAACGGAAATCAAGGGGGTCCCCATAACAACCCAGAGCATGTTAGGGGCGTTCGTTTATGGAACATAGCACCGGTTCACAAGTAACTAGGGCGGCAAGAGTGGAACAAAACACCGAGCAAAAGGCCAAGCCTTCCACCCTTTTACCAAGTGTATAAGTGCATTAAATTAAATAGCAATAATATTGTGATAACAAAAGAATGTCCATGTTGTCACATGGAAGCAATTGCACATGTAGCTAGAAACGCTATAAGAAGGGTTGAGCAAGCGGTAACATAGACAAACAACGGCTTGCTGGGAAGGTGGAGGGTTAATGGCTTTTCATTGCAATGTTGGGAGGCTTGACTAACAAGTGGTAGGTAGCGAGACATAACAATAAAAATGAGACATCTAGCATGGCAATGATAGTAGTGGTATCCAGGGAAATGTGTCATCTTGCCTGAGATCCCGCTCGGAAGAAGAATGAGTCCATGAAGAAGACGAGCCAACGGAGTCGAACGAATCCTCACACTCTGAACGCTTTCGGAACTCTATCAAGAAGGAACAATCTGAAACAAACAATCAACACAAGATACACCACAACATAGGCATGACACGATGCACAAACAAATATGATGCATGTGCGGATTAATATGCAAGGCATGGCAAAGCACACGACAATACTACACATTAAAGTGAAGCTCAATATGCAACGAGTTGCATATTGATGAAACTCCACGTTCGAATTATTTAGTTCACTCTCATTAGGTACTCATCAATATTAAATGTTGTTTAACATGGCAAACGGTGAAGCACAAACAACTACAACATCTAGGCATTTTAAATGGGGCCAGAAGCAACATATAGCATTTCTGAAACAACCCCATATGCACGTTGGAAATATGTCCTAGAGGCAATAATAAATTGGTTATTATCATATTTCCTTGTTCATGATAATTGTTTATTATCCATGCTATAATTGTGTTGATCGGAAACTCAGATACATGTCTGGATACATAGACAACACCATGTCCCTAGTATGCCTCTAATAAACTAGCTCGTTGATCAAAGATGGCTTTGGTTTCCTAGTCATGGACATGATATGTCATTTGATAACAGGATCACGTCATTAGGAGAATGATGTGATGGAAAAGACCCAAACTACAAACGTAGCATATGATCGTGTCAGTTTATTGCTACTGTTTTCTGCATGTCAAGTATTTGTTCCTATGACCATGAGATCATGCAACTCACTGACACCGGAGGAGTACCTTGTGTGTATCAAACTTCGCAACGTAACTGGGTGACTATAAAGGTGCTCTACAGGTATCTCCAAGGGTGTTTGTTGGGTTCGCATGGATCAAGACTAGGATTTGTTACTCCGTGTGACGGAGAGGTATCTCAGGGCCCACTCGGTAATACAACATCACAATAAGCCTTGCAAGCAATGTGACTAAGTGTTAGTCATGGGATCTTGTATTACAGAACGAGTAAAGAGACTTGCCAGTAACGATGTTGAACTAGGTATGGAGATACCGACGATTGAATCTCGGGCAACTAACATACCGACGAACAAAGGGAACATCCTACGGGATTAACTGAATCCTTGACATAGAGGTTCGACCGATAAAGATCTTCACAGAATATGTAGGAACCAATATGGGTATCCAGGTCCCGCTATTGGTTATTGACCATACAAGTGTCTTGGTCATGTCTACATAGTTCTCGAACCCGCAGGGTCTACATACTTAAAGTTCGGTGATGTTTCGGTAGTATAGATTTATGTATGGTGGTGACCAAAGGTTTTTTGGAGTCCCGGATGAGATCCCGGACATCACGAGGAGCTCCGGAATGGTCCGGAGGTAAAGATTGATATATAGGAAGTCCTATTTTGGTTGCCGGAAAAGTTTCGGGCTCATCAGTAGTGTAGCGGGAGTGTCGGTAGTACCGAGGGACCACCGGGAGAGGTATTTCGACCCAAGTGGCTACATGGGCTGTGTGAGGAGGTAAACCAGCCCCTGGTGGTATGGCCAAATCCTCCTCTAAGGGCCCATGCGGCTGGAGTGGTTTGACAAGGAAAAAATCCAAAGGTGGAGAGGTGGAAAGAGTTTCCAAGTGGAAAGGAGGAATCCTACTCCTAATAGAATTGGAGTAGGACTCCTCCACCTCCAATTTCGACCAAACCTTGAGGGTTTGAGGCTGCCTCCTCCCCTTCCTCCCTCCTATATATACTAGAGGATTTAGAGGAAAAAGCTAACCCTAATAGCCACGTGCTACCTCTCCTCTAGATCGCAGTTTCTCCTCTAGATCGGTTTTCAGCGTGCTACCTCTCAACCACCATCGCCACAACGCCATCGCGCTGCCGGAGAACTCATCTACCTCTCCGCTCCCTCTTGCTGGATCAAGAAGACGGAGATCATCATTGAGCTGTACGTGTGCTGAACGCGGAGGTGCCGTCCATTCGGTGCTAGATCGGAAGGACCGTGATCAAGATCACGAGATGGATCATGATGAGATCGCGAGACGGATCGTGATTGGATCGCGGGAAAGATCATGATGAGATCGCAGGATGCTCGGCAATTTGGATCATGAAGACGTTCGACTACACCAACCGCATTTCTTAATGCTTCCCGCTTAGCGATCTACAAGGGTATGTAGATCCACTCTCCCTCTCGTAGATGCTCATCACCATGGATAGATCTTGCGTGTGCATAGGAAATTTTTTGTTTCCCATGCAACGTTCCCCAACAGTGGCATCATGAGCTAGATCTACGTGTAGATGAGATCTCGAGTAGAACAAAAAAGGTTTGTGGGCGTTGATGCTTAGATTGCTTCCTCCCTTGGTCGTGTTTTGGTTCAGCGGTATTGTGGGATGAAGTTTCCCGGACCAACCTTACTTGTACGCATACGAGAGACCGGTTCCATCGACTAACGTGTAACTTCGTCGCACAAAGATGGCTGGTGGGTGTCTGTTTCTCCTACTTTATTTGGATCGGATTCGACTAAGGCGGTCCTTGAGAAGGTTGAAAAGCAACTTATGTATCACCGTTGTGGTTTATGTGTAGGTGAGAATTGTTCTTGCTAGATAACCATAGCAGCCACGTAAAACATGCAACAACAATTAGAGGACATTTAACTTGTTTTTGTAGGGTATGTTGTGATGTGATATGGCCAATTACATGATGAGATATATGTGATGTATGAGATGATCATGTGTTGTATAGAATATCAAGACTTGCATGTCGATGAGTATGGCAACCGGCAGGAGCCATAGGGTTGTCTTTAATTATTGTATGACCTGCGTGTCAATCATTAAGCGCTATGTAATGCTTTACTTTATCGCTAAACGGTAGCAATAGTAGTAGAAGCATGGTGGGCACGACAACCCCGATGGCAACAAGTTGATGGAGATCATGGTGTAATGCCGGTGACGATGGAGATCATGCCGGTGCTTTCAAGATGGAGATCAAAAGCACAAGTTCATGCCATATCATGTCACTTATGATTTGCATGTGATGTTAATCCTTTTATGCACCTTGTTTTGCTTAGGACGAGGTAGCATTATAAGGTGATCCCTCACTTAATTTCAAGATAAATTGTGTTCTCCCCGAGTGTGCACCGTTGCGAAAGTTCGTCGTGTCGAGACACCACGTGATGATCGGGTGAGATAGACTCTACGTTCTACAATGGGTGCAAGCCAGTGTTGCACATGCAGAACACTCGGGTTAAACTTGACGAGCCTAGCATGTACAGACATGGCCTTGGAACACAAGAGACCGAAAGGTCAAACATGAGTCATATGGTAGATATGATCAACATGATGATGTTCACCATTGAAACCACCTCAACTCACGTGATGATCGCACTTGAGTTGGTGAATTTGGATCATGTATCACTCGAATGACTAGAGGGATGTCAATTTGAGTGGGAGTTCTTAAGTAATATGATTAATTGTACTCATTATCATGAACATAGTCAGTAGTGTCTTTGCAAAATTATGTTGTAGATTACGAGCTCATGCTGTAGCTCCCTTGAATTTTCTATATGTTCCTAGAGAAATAGAGTTGAAAGATGATGGTAGCAATATTGCAGACTGGGTCCGTGATCTGAGGATTGTCCTCATTGTAGCACAGAAGGCTTATGTCCTTAATGCACCCCCTCTAGCATCGTCTGTAGATGTTGTGAACATCTGACAGGCACGTTCCGATGACTACTTGGTAGTTTAGTGCGTCATGCATTACGGCTTAGACTTGAGGCTCCAAAACGTTTTGAACGTCACGGAACATATGAGATGTTCTAAGAGCTGAAATTGGGATCTCAGGCTCGTGCCCATGTTGTGAGATATGAGATCTCCAACAAGATTCTTTGCCTGCAAGATGAAGGAGAATAGCTCAATCGTTAAGCATGTGCTCAGATTGTCTGGGTGCTACAATCGCTTGAATCCAGTGGGAGTTGATCTTCCAGATAAGATAGTGATTGATATAGTTCTCCAAGTCACTATCACTAAGCTACTAGAACATGGTGATGAACTATAAAATGCCAGGGATAGAAATAATGATCCCTGAGCTGTTCGTGATGTTTGAGACCATGAACGTAGAAATCAAGAAGGGGCATCAAGTGTTGATGGTTAGTAAAACCACTAGTTTCGAGAAGGGCAAGGGCAAGGAGGGAAAATTCATGGATGGCAAGTCAGTTGCTGCTCCAGTGAAGCAACCCAAAGTTGAACCCAAACCCGAGACTAAGTGCTTCTATTATGAGGTGAGTGGTCGCTGAAGCGGAACAACCCTAGATACTTGGTAGATAAGAAGGCTGGCAATGTTGACACAAGCGTATTTGATATACGTGTTATTGATGTGTACCTTGCTAGTACTCCTAATAGGACCTGGGTATTGGATACCGGTTCGGTTGCTAAATGTTAGTAACTCAAAGTAAAAGCTATGGAATAAACGGAGACTAGCTAAGGGTGAGGTGACGATGTGTGTTGGAAATGTTTCCAAGGTTGATGTGATCAACATCGCACGCTCTCTCTACCTTCGGGATTAGTGACGAACCTAAATAAATGTTATTTGGTATTTTGCGTTGAGCATGAACGTGATTAGATCATGTTTATTGCAACACGGTTATTCATTTAAGTTAGAGAATAATTGTTATTCTGTTTACATGAATAATACCTTCAATGGTCATGCACCCAGTGAGAATGGTTTGTTGAATCTTCATCATAGTAATACACATGTTCATAACATTGATGCCAAAAGATACAAAGTTAATAATGATAGTCGCACATACTTGTGGCACTGCCGCTAAATGTCATATTGGTATAAAGCGCATGAAGAAACTCCATGTGATGGATCTTTGGACTCATTCGATTTCGAATCGGTTGAGACATGCGAACCATGCCTCTTGGGCAAGATGACTAAGGACCCCGTTTTCTAGAATAATGGAGCGGACAAGTGATTTATTGGAAATGATACATGTTGATATATGCAATCCAATGAGTCTTGTAGCGTGCGGTGGATATCGTTATTTTCCTACCTTCATTGATGATTTGAGTAGATATAGTGTATGTTTACTTAATGAAACACAAGTCTGAATCGTTTGAAAAGTTCAAGTAAATTCAGAGTGAAGTTTAAGATCATTGTGACAAGAAGATAAAAATGTCTGCGATATGATCGTGGAGGTGAATATCTGAGTTACGAGTTTGGCATACAACTTTAGACAATGTGAAAGTCGTTTCACAACTCACGCCACCTGGAACACCATAGTGTGATGGTGTGTTTGAACATCAAAGTCGTACTCTATTGTATATGGTGCGGGCTATGATGTCTCTTATCGTTTTGTTACTATAGTTTTGGGGTTATGCATTAGAGACAACTACATTCACTTTAAATAGGGCACCATCTAAATCCGTTGAGATGACACCGTGTGAATTATGGTTTGATAGAAACCTAAGCTATCATTTCTTAATGTTTGGGGCTGCGACGCTTGTGTGGAAAAATGTTTTCACCTAATGAGCTCGAACCCAAAGTGGACAAATGCATCTTCATAGATTACCCTGAGAACAGTTGGGTGAACCTTCTATCTCAGATCCAAGCATAAAGTGTTTGTTGCTAAAACAGATCCTTTCCCGAGAAAAAGTTTCTCTCGAAAGAATTGAGTAGGAGGAAGATAGAACTTGATGAGGTTGTTGAACCTTTGTTTCAACCAGAGAGTAGCGCAACGCAGAAAGATGTTTCTGTGGAACCTACGTCAGTTGAAGAGGAAGTAAATGATGATGACCATGAAGCTTCGGATCAAGTTACTATCAAACCTCGTAGATCGACAAGGATGCGTACTGCTCCTGAGTGGTACGACAAACCCTGTCTTGGAGGTCATGTTGTTAAACAACGATGAACCTATGAAATATGGAGAAGCGATGATGGGCCTAGATTTCGACAAATGGTTAGAGGCCATGAAATCCGAGAAAGGATCCATGTATGAAAACCAAGTATAGACTTTGGTAGACTTGCTCGTTGGACGGCAGGTCGTCGAGTACAAATGGACCTTTGAGATGAAGACATATGCTGATGGTAAATGTCACCATTTATAAAGATCGACTTGTCACAAAGAAGTTTCCGAAAAGTTCAAAGAGTTGACTGCGATGAGACTTTCTCACTCGTAGCGATGCTAAAGTATGTTGGAATTATGTTAGCGGTTGCTGCATTTTTCAATTATGAAATCTGGCAGATAGATGACAAAACATCATTTCCTTAACAGTTTACTTGAGGAAA
Organism: Hordeum marinum; assembly: GCA_022496015.1. Taxonomy (NCBI): domain Eukaryota; kingdom Viridiplantae; phylum Streptophyta; class Magnoliopsida; order Poales; family Poaceae; genus Hordeum; species Hordeum marinum. The sequence goes on from CM039672.1 coordinate 222,554,978, forward strand.
AGTTGTATGTGATACAACCAGAAGGTTTTGTCAGTCTAAGGATGCTAAAAGGTGAGCAAGCTTAAATGATCCTTCTATGGACTGAAGCAAGCATCTCGGAGTTGGAATATACACTTTGATGAGGTGATCAAAGTTTTTGAGTCTATACAAAGTTTATGAGAAACTTGTATTTACAATAAAGTGAGTGGGAGCACTATAGAGTTTCTGATAAGCATATGTGGTTGACATATTGTTGATCGAAAATGATGTACAATTTCTGGAAAGCATAAAGGGTTGTTTGAAAGGAGTTTTTAAAAGGAAGATCTGGATAAAGCTACCTAATTGTTGAGCATCAAGATATATATAGATAGATCAAGATGCTTGATGAGACTTTGAATGATTACATACCTTGACAAGATTTTGAAAGAGTTCAAAATGGATTAGTCAGAGAGAAGTGTTCTCGCCTACTTTGTAAGGTGTGAAGTTGAGTGAGACTCAAAGCTCGATCATAGCAGAAGAAAGATAAAGGATGAATGTCGTCCCCTACGCCTTAGCCATAGGCTCTATATAGTATGTCATGCTGTGTACCACACCTGTGTGTGCCTTGGCATGAGTCCGTCAAGGGCTACAAGAGTGATCCAGGAGTGGATCATTGGACAGCGGTCCAGATCATCCTTAGTAACTAAAAGACTAAGGAAATGTTTCTTGATTATGGAGGTAAGAAAGAGTTCATCGTAAAGAGTTATGTCGATGCAAGCTTTGACACCAATCTGGATGACTCTTAGTAGCAATCCAGATACATATAGTAGAGCAGCCATTTGGAATAGCTCCAAGTGGAGTGTGGTAGCAGTGTTTATAGTTTGACATAGAGATTTGCAAAGTACACATGGATCTAAATGTCGCAGACCCGTTGACTATAAGACCTCTGTCACATGCAAAGCATGATCGAGCCCCGGAACTCATTGGGTGTTAGATTCATAACAATGCGAAACACATGGTGATATGAACTAGATTATTGACTCTAGTGCAAGTGGGAGACTGTTGGAAATATGCCCTAGAGGCAATAATAAATTGGTTATTATCATATTTCCTTGTTCACGATAATTGTTTATTATCCATGCTATAATTGTGTTGATCGGAAACTCAGATACATGTGTGGATACATAGACAACACCATGTCCCTAGTATGCCTCTAATAGACTAGCTCGTTGATCAAAGATGGCTATGGTTTCCTAGTCATGGACATGAGATGTCATTTGATAACGGGATCACGTCATTAGGAGAATGATGTGATGGACAAGACCCAAACTACAAATGTAGCATATGATCGTGTCAGTTTATTGCTACTATTTTCTACATGTCAAGTATTTGTTCCTATGACCATGAGATCATGCAACTCACTGACACCGGAGGAGTACCTTGTGTGTATCAAACTTCGCAACATAACCGGGTGACTATAAAGGTGCTCTACAGGTATCTTCGAGGGTGTCTGTTGGGTTGGCATGGATCAAGACCGGGATTTGTTACTCCGTGTGACGGAGAGGTATCTCAGGGCCCACTTGGTAATACAACATCACAATAAGCCTTGCAAGCAATGTGACTAAGTGTTAGTCACGGGATCTTGTATTACGAAACGAGTAAAGAGACTTGCCGGTAATGAGGTTGAACTTGGTATGGAGATACCGACGATCGAATCTCGGGCAAGTAACATACCGAAGAACAAAGGGAACATCATACGGGATTAATTGAATCCTTGACACAGAGGTTCGACCGATAAAGATCTTCCTAGAATATGTAGGAATCAATATGGGTATCCAGGTCCCACTATTGGTTATTGACCGTAGAGATGTCTCGGTCATGTCTACATAGTTCTCAAACTCGTAGGGTTTGCACACTTAAGGTTCGGTGACGTTTCGGTAGTATAGAGTTATGTATGGTGGTGACCAAAGGTTGTTCGGAGTCCCGGATGAGATCCCGGAGGTCAAGAGGAGCTCTGGCATGGTTCGGAGGTAAATATTGATATATAGGAAGTCATGTTTTGGTCGCCGGAAAAGTTTCGGGCTCATCGGTAGTGTACCAGGAGTGCCGATAGTGTACCGAGGGACCACCGGGAGAGGTATTTCGACCCAAGAGGCTACAAGGGCTGTGGGAGGAGATAAACCAGCCCCTGGTGGGATGGCCGAAGCCTCCTCTAAGGGCCCATGCGGCTGGAGTGGTTTGAGAAGGAAAAAATCCAAAGGTGGAGAGGTGGAAAGAGTTTCCACGTGGAAAGGAGGAATCCTACTCCTAATAGGATTGGAGTAGGACTCCTCCACCTCCAATTTCGACCAAACCTTGAGGGTTTGAGGCTGCCTCCTCCCTTCCCTCCCTCCTATATATACTAGAGGATTTAGAGGAAAAAGTTAACCCTAATAGCCATGTGCTACCTCTCCTCTAGATCGCAGTTTCTCCTCTAGATCGGTTTTCAGCGGTGCTTAGGCGATGCCCTACTGGAATAGCTCCACCACCCTCGCCACAACGCTGTCGCGCTGCCGGAGAACTCATCTACCTCTCGACTCCCTCTTGCTGGATCAAGAAGGCGGAGATCGTCATCGAGTTGTACGTGTGCTGAACGTAGAGGTGCCATCCGTTCGGCGCTAGATCGGAAGGACCGTGATCAAGATCGCGAGACCGACCATGATGAGATCGTGGGACGGATCGTGATGAGTTCGCGGAACGGATCGTAATTGGATCGCGGGCTGGATCGTGATGAGATCGTGGGATGCTCGGCGATTTGGATCGCGAAGACGTTCAACTACACCAACCGCGATTCTTAACGCTTCCCGCTTAGTGATCTACCAGGGTATGTAGATCCACTGTCCCTCTCGTAGATGCTCATCACCATGGATAGATCTTGCGTGTGCGTAGGAAAAAATTTGTTTCCCATGCAACGTTCCCCAACAATGCATATTATGAATCTAGTCCAGATCTGTACTAACCATATTTTAGAGTTGTTAAACAGCAAAATAAATGTCACCATGTGATTCTACACATTTTTCTAGTCAAGTTACATATGTGGAACATTTTTTACCGAAGCCACAGTTTGGTAGTTATGAAATAAATCATTTTAACATGGCATTTACGCAAATCAATGCAAACAACAAGTTTAAGTATTTTATCATGTGTGAAAGTTGGATATTATGAATTTACACGAAATTCTAGTCAAGTTTCATATATAAAGTTTTTAAACCGATGCACGGTTATGGAGTTATTAAATGCATGATCATTAGGGTCTTTTTTGCAAATCTGTAATTCTCTCATTAATTAAAAAATTCGCATGACAGGAAAAAACAAGCACGGGCTGAATCTGGACAGGACACTAGGCGTAGGATGGTTAACATGCGCATGGGCGAGGGTTAGGAGGAGCTGGGGCTCACCTAGTGGGCTTCGGCCCAGTCGGTGCAAGAGTTGGGTCTGCTGGAGGGAGGCCGGGGTGACCCACGGGGCGCTGGGAGCGGGAGGCTTTGCCCTCCCCGTGCTCCTGCATGAATAGGAGGGAGTCCGCCATGGCGGTGGTCAACGCCAGGAGAGGACGAGGCCAAGAGCCGATAGGGAGGCCAACGACGCTCGGGATGGGGCCCCCAAAGGCTGCGACTGGGTGGCGACTGGTGGGTGGTTTGGCACGGGATTCGAGGAGGGATTAGGGTTTCCAAATTAGGCAGGCTAGGGGTGTATAAATAGCAGTTTGGGAGCTAGGGGAGGGGTTTTGCACCATTTTCGGACTGTTCGATCTCGATCGGGCGGACCGGAAGCAGAGGGGGGGCTTAGTGGGCTACGGTGGTTGTGTAGATGGGCTAGGTGGGGAGGAGAGGGAAGTTGGTGGCCCATGACACGAGTTTTAAAAACACCGAAAAACATCTAATAATAAACCGATGACCGCACTACAACGGATGATCGACGGGTACCAAACGAACTCAGAATGCAATGAAATTCGACAGGCGGTCTTCCTACAATATAGCAAGACCGCACACCAAGTTTCGACCCAATCCAAGAATATTTTTCTGCACGCTTTAAAAACGGTTTTTTAATGATGCCACGGGCGCGTGCGTGTGTGGTTGGTCTCGAAACAGGCAACGGCAAGAATGGAGAGAACCGGCAACTACGAACGGATGCAAGTTTTCAAAAACGAGTGACGATGCTATGCAGATGATGTGAATGATGCAATGATGAATGCGACAACCAGACGAGAATGGAAATAAAAGGGGAATCTTCTGGAGCGTCGGTCCCGGGCTGTCACAATTGTCTCTTCTAAGACCCCCGCTAGTGCAAGCACTTGATGGCGGTCTCGGGGACTACACCCAGTGCGTACACTCAGAGTGCCACACTGGACCTGTTAATACTCGATTTGTCGAGTAATCTGCCACCCCACCCCGCACCTTTGAAGTAGCGTCATATCATGGTTGATGAAATGATATCCATGAAACCTACAAAGAAGCTATGGCATGGTGTGGTCAGGACAAACTTCACTCGACATGTCGAGTAGCAAATGTATTCTGTATACGACGAACTCTAAGACCCTTGCCAGTGCAAGCACTCGACAGCGGTCTCGAGGACTACACCAAGTGGGTGCACTCAGCGTGCCCCCACTAGACTGAAATCTACTCAACTAAGACATGATCTATTCGAGTGGAGAACTTTCAAACATCATCCAAGTGGAAAACACCTAGTGGGTGTACAATCAAAGAAGACATGAATTCAATCGGAAATGTACTTACAATTGAACTTACTCGGACATTGGTGCAAAGCGCTGTGCTGGCATCGTAAGCTAACTTGCTGGCCTCGTACGCCTCTTTGGTGCGCAACATCATTTATTCCGCCTGGAACATGGACTCCTTTGTAGCTCCGATCTGATCTTCTAGAATGCGGTGCAGAGGAAAAGCAGTCATCGGCGGGATCGTTGTGGCAGCTGGGGCAGTCGAGGTAGTTTGTGCTGGTCCGGTTGGAGTCGATGTCACGATGGTCGAAATGGCTGGTGGAGCACTCGACAGCAGTACTGCAGGATCGGTTCTGACCCGTGTCGAGTCACTTATTCCCTGAGAAGATCCAGCAGTCGACTACTGGAGCGGCTGACCCGACTAAGTTATTTGGGCGCGTACTCGTGGGTCACCTAAGGTCTCACCTTCACCTCCGGTACCCCGAGGTTGTTATTCGTCATCCTCCAGTTGAATGATTTTTGCAAATACCAATCAGTGATATTGACTTTCACAATCGGCGAGCTTCAAGAATCAGAGTTGCGTAAAGATTTACTTACCTCTCTGAGAAGTAGCCACATCAGCAGTATCCACATCCATTTGCTCCTCTCCGTCACATGGAGGCGACATCATTGAGGTAGCAGCACTGGGAGATCAAAATCCACTCAGTTAACAAAAATCAGAAGTTGTAATCGACAACGAAAGATCAAAGCAAATACTTACGTTGAGACGACGGGCACAACCATCTTCATGCGGGGCAAAGCTTTGCAGGGCTTTCCTGTATTGGTATTGGGCTGCTTCGCCGATCGTCCGCCCGACTCGACAGTCGAGGGTCGGTCCCGTTTTGGGTTCCTTTCACTTGGAATCAAGGCTTTGTCCACAATAATGGCAGGGTCTTGACGTGACTTGGATCGACATTCGACGCGTGGTGGAGGTTCAACCTCCTCCTCATTGTCACCCAAGTCCTCATATTCGTATTCACTATCATAAATGTAGTCGACATCCACGCTGCCACCCTCGCTTTCCCCACTGTCTTCAGGTTGGCTCCCGCTGGGCACAGGGGAGTGCATGTGCGTCCACTCCTGCATGTTTCAAACAGTGAAGTCAGTCAACAGTTCAATCAGTCACTCGACAGCAAAGAATGACAGTCGACAGGATAAGAGTTACCAGATTCTTTGGCTGGTTTGCAGCAGAGTAGGGTTGGATTCTCTTTGCACCCAGAGGGTTGTCACAAGCTCCAGTGATACTGCGAAGCCACTGCCCGACAGTTTTTTGTGAAACCTCCTCTGGGTGAGTCCTGGTCGAGTCCTCAGGACCAGCATAATGCCACATGGTGTGGTCCCTTGCTTGGAGGGGCTGGATCCGTCGACTGAGGAATGTCTCCATGAGATCCATTCAAGTGACTCCGCCATGGATAAGGGCTCCTACAGCATCCACCAAGATTCCGACCTAGATTTTTTTTCCTCCAACTCTTTCAAAGATTTGGGAACGGCTGGACGATCTAATGTGAAGGGAGAAAGTCCAATCAACATATTGGGAGAAGTTGCATCCTTGCAATAAAACCGGGTCGACTACCAACCTCTAACTGACTCAAGAAAAGTCACGGAAGGAAAAGAACTACGAGCTCTCTTTTGAATTCCTAGACCCCCACACAGCTGGACTACATGAGTCTTTCCATCCTCAGGGTGGGCCTTTTTCTGTCTGAGATCTAACGGTGAAGATGTGCTTGAACAGTCCCTAGTGGGGAGAATAGCCCAAGAAACACTCGCATAGAGTGATGAAGACAGACAAGTAGGTAATCGCATTTGGGGGAAAGTGATGGAGCTGAGCTCCGAAGAAGTTCAAGAATTCTCTAAAAAATGGATGGGGAGGCATGGAAAAACCTCTTTCGACGTGGGAGAGGAGAAGAACCCGCTCTCCCTCGCGTGGCTCCGGCACGCACTCCACCTCAGACAGCCTCCAAGCACCGTATGCCACAAGCCCATCGACGACGAGATTCTCAACGTGAGCGGAGATGACTGTCGATGGGAGAAAGTCCCCCTGAATCCACCCCCGCGGTGTGGTGACCTGGCTGTCGAGGGCTTCTTGGACTTGCCCTTCACGGCCCCCTTCTTGGCACGCTCCAATTTCTCCGTGGCTCCCTTCGTCATCGCGGTGGCGGAGTTCGTCAGAGCAGAGCAGAGTGGGCTCTTGAGACAAGGGAGGCAGAGGAAGAGAGGAGATTTGGGGGAGAAACACTATGCAGGCTGTTGCGCTTTGGGATTTATACCCTGCCGACTGCCTCACAGACGCATGGGCCCACGAGATCCCGGCAAATCTCAACCTCAGACGGCACCCCATATGTGGCGAAATGAGCGGCATGCAAATCGAGGGGTCGTGCCCCCACTTTCCCCGATCGTGGCATCATCTTTGCGGGGGCACGCGCTTCCCAAATTTCCATATCCCGCAAGATCCGGGCCTGATAGAGTGACCTGTCACATCCAGAGATCCCTTCAGATCACTCAGAATTAAGTTGTCATAGAATGTTCACTCAGACACATTCAGGATAGAATCGATCCGGGCGAATGACGAGGAATTCAGTCAATGCAAGTTTCGTTGAATCCCCGAAAATCATTCGGAAGATTTGGTGCCCTGTTTCGAACTGGCATTGATACCCCCCTTCACCACTCGAACCCTGATCCATTCGGGGGCTAATGATGAGGATATGTACCTAGGGTAGGGTCCTAGGTCTGACCTACATACCCTACCTAAGGACACTATGTTGGAAAACTAAAGGACCACATGAGAGATTTCAAATGGATTGTCCGTGGAGTTCAAGTCACTCGACAACCAATCCATTCGATAGCTCCTTCCTCCACTCGACAGTCACCTATCACTCGGACGACCCCGCTTCCAGTCGACAACAGAAGACCAGAAGTTGCCCCTGAGAAACCAACAGGCAGGCGTTAGGCCAGTCATCATTAATAGCAATTATGAGTACGTTACTAGTAACGTTAGTCTTTATACCCACGATCGGACCCTTGGATGCCTTGCAATTATGAGGGGCAGCAAACTCTATATAAGACGCCCCTCCCCTCTGGCACAAGGGTTTGCAACCATTGTAATCTCTATTCTCCACACGACAAAGCTCCAGAGCAATGAGACGTAGGGCTGTTACCTCCACGAGAGGGGCCTGAACTCATACATCCATGTGTACATCCTCGTCGTAGCTAGAACTCTGCACTCTCCTTTCATACCCCTACCTTCTACTGTCAGGCTTGTTCCCACGACATCGCCCCTCGTCATCACCAAGCCACGTCAAAAGCAACGCCGATCCCCACACAAAGAAACTAAGGCACGTCGTAGCAAGCAAGTGATCGGCGGTTCAAGAGAAGAAAGATAAGGGGGCAAAGGTAACCTGTAAAGGGATAACGCCCTCCGAGGGGCAAGTTCTTCTTAGAATATTATAGGGATAACGAAAGGGAAATAGGGGATGCCTAGGGAGAGGAGACGATGTTGCCGCCCGCGTCGCAGGTCGCCTCGACGTCGGAATTGTCCTCCCCGCTAGAGGCGGGCACCTGGATGAACCGCTCTACCTGGGACACCACGTGCGGGTGCACCTCATACCGAAGGGGGAATTGGAGCTGTTAGGATCCCGCTCCATGACACACCGGAGGTCGAGCTGCGGAGCGTGGCGGTGCTGGTTGGAGAAGACGAACGTCAGGGCAAGGTCTAGGATGTGACGCGCGTCGGACTTGTTGTCCATGTTCACACGGGAGACGTCGGCCTCCAGCGCCTCCACCCCCTAGGGAAGAAGTCAAGATAACCCCCATCGCCGTGCGTGCACGGCAACACGAGGGCTTCCCCGATGAACCGGCTCACCGTGTTGGCCGCGCAGCAGGAGATATCTAGGTACTGCTTGGCGCACTGGGACTCTAGCATCTTGGCGTGTGCCACCTCATCCTGGGCAGCCTACATGGCATCGGCTGCCTCCTTAACCTGGGGCTGGATGGACGCCAGCTCGGCCCCGGCCTCCGCTTCGCCCCTGAGGGCGGCATCGAAGGCAGCTTCGGCGGTCGCCAACTGGGCCTGCAACGTATCCATCTCTTCTTGGAGCTCGCAGAACCTGCTTTTCTTGGCAGCAAGCACCCTAGGAGAAGGAGAAGATCATGCACGGAGTACTAGACAAAAGGATTAAGGAGGGAGGCGCAGGGTACTAACTCATCGACCATGGCCCAACGCCGGCGAACTTGCGCTGACCCTGAGGGCCCCCCTCCACTGCCTTTGAGGAGGGCAAGGGAGACGATAGAGTCGCGCGTTTCCCCATGGTCGCAACACTTCTTCTAGACACCATGGGGGAGGAGAAACTCGGAGGAGACCTTTCTCCACGAAGCGATGGAAACAAGAAGACACCTCGAGACTGCAATGCCCCCCTGCTAGGGGCGGGGAGGATTTATAGGCATAACTACAGCCGCAAGGCATCATGGGAGAGTGGGTGTCGTGCACCTCTCTAGCGTCGTGGAGTGGTTCGATCAGCGCAGTACCATCTGCATCGCCTCCCCTACCGGTTGACGGGTCACATTTGCATGGCCCGAGGAGTAGAGGCACGAGGCAGCAACAACATTCAAGGAAGGGCAATGATGGTTGGCGCTGCACACGGGTGTCGCATCAGTTTAACTTGGGGTGGTTCCTGACGCCTTTGGGGAGCGGGGGCATCACAGCCCAGGCGTTCGACGCGTGTAAAGCTTGGCCCGCAGGCGTTTGGGGCCCGCGGAGCTTTGGGCCACCTTCGATGGTTTCGCCTAGAAGCTAACTCAGGCGCACCTTGGGCCCGGGGCTACTATCGGCATTCTAGGAATGGGGGTACCCAGAGCTGGCTGCCTACGGCCTAGGGCATGTCCCACCTCATCAGCCAAACACAACCCTGGCACGGCTCCACTCAAGACAAGGCCCTCGCGAGGACCCCATGCCCGCAAGGAAGAATGACACCAAGACCAACAAGGATGGGCCTCCTCAGACCCCCTCCAGAGGAGCAGAGATCTCTATGTAGAACCCGGCCTCACGAGTCAAAGATGATGCGGGGATGGACATGCGGGCGCTAGTGTGCCAGACAGTGCAGTTTTCCCTTTGGTGCAAAGGGAGCAGCAACGTACGCGGGTTCCCGAAGCACCTCCCAAAGTTTTCCGTTCCGGTGCAACAAGACCACGACCACGAGCCCCGCAGGGCGGACTCATCGCCGAGCCCACCACGGCATCATCGAAAGCTACTTTGTAGGCAAAGACCGCCTTTGGACAGGGTGCGGATGGACTCCTGTCCCCCTTCAAATTTGGCCGTTGTGGGATCCCTTCCCGCCATTGTGATAAGGGAAGAGGACCCAAGCCACTGCTATATACAGAGGCTAGGTCGCACCATAGGGGGGATCCCGACATAACCACTCGAGGAACCACAAGGCAAGGCAGAGAGCCAAGAACACCACTAAGAGCACTCTCGCGGGGCTCGAAACCCTTGTACTAGTTCATCCACACACCTCCCTGAGAGGCAATCCAACAAAGCAGGAGTAGGGTATTACGCTTCCCTGCGGCCCGAACCTGTGTAAACCATCGTGTTCATCTTCTTCCTTGTCATCGTGCGAGTTCACCGTAGTTACCATTGAGTAGCGAGCTAAGTAGGGCGAGGCTACAGGGGATCTTCGCACACACCCTTGTATTTGAACCTTGAGGGTTTTGCGGAGCCTGAAATCCAATAGCACCCGCCCTACGGGGACGACAGATCACCCGACCACCCCAGAGAAGGGTCTTGAAGGAGCGAGTTGGTCACGGGGTAACTACAGCGTGTCGAACGCCTCCACGGAGATGATGTTGAGGCCAGCGCTACCATATACAAGGGTCGTGGAGATGGCCACGCCCCTTATGGTTGGCGGGCACAACATGGGGAGCGTTCTGGTGGCCGTCGTTGTCTTGGTGTGCTCACCGAGGCCAAACGTGATGTCGGTCTCCGGCCACGTCTGAGGTGGCGTGTGCTCGGACCGTGGCTGAATTGCTCCTGTGCGGCGTAGAACTGCTTGACCTGGCGGGCGGAGGTGGGCGCCTGAGATCCGCTGAGGATGCACGCAACCACGGGGCCGGCCCTGCGCGCCATGGTGCCACCGTGCACCAAGGGCCGGCCGGCATCGGGGGTCTCGTCCGCCATGGGATCACCGAACCAGGGCTCGTCTGTCGCCGCGAGTGGGGATGCCTCATGAAAGCACAACATGCTCCCTTGGTGGTTTTGATAATTCATGACAACATACATTGTCTCTTGGACTAATACTTTTAACTAGTGTATTTCAGATAAAGTCCATAGAGAGTGATGGGTTGACAAAAGGAGTGTGGAGAGTATCCCCAAGATGCAAGGAAATAGATTGGCAAAGCCTCAAGCAAAGGACTCTACATATTATCGTTTGTGAGAAATCACTTTGAGTCCATAGGAGAGCCAACACTATTAAAAGGGGCTAAGGTTTTATTGGTGAACAAAATGCTCATACGTGCGCAAGTGATAGTCATCACATACACCCACAAGCTCTTCCACAAAAGTTTATCCAGAGCCAAATATTCGAAATCGATGCAACCAACACTTTCCACTCGGTGACACCGATTCCAGAACTTAGACAGACTCAGCCAAAACCTATCCACTTCCGTGTGACCGATTCTCCTTCCGTGCCACCGAGTTTAATTTGCCAACTTTCTGTTACGCAAATTCAGAATATTGGTCCCACCGAGATTGTTGGATCGGTGCCACTGTGATTGGGCAATCTGACCGTTGGTCACCTTATTGGTGCAAACGAATTTCCTATATCGGTCTCACCGAGATTCAAAAGTTACCACCTTTTGGTCACTTCGGTACCACCGAGATTAACACATCGGTGTCACCGAGTTGGTCATTTTGCATGTAATGGTTGTATTTTTAGAGATGCTTGTATATACCCCTCCACCAGCACTCACTCACAAGAGAAGCACTCAGAACAGTTCCCCACTCATACCTACTAATTTTCTGAGAAAGAGCCACCTACTCATGTGTTGAGATCATGCCATTCCATTCCTACCATATGAATCTCGATCTCTAGCCTCCCCAACTTGCTTTCCACACAATCAATCTCTTATACCAAGCCAAATCTGTGAGAGAGTGATTGTGTGTTGAGGAGTCTATCATCTTGGAGCACAAGAGCAAGGAGTTCATCGACACAATCAAGCCTTTTACCTTTTGGAGGGTGGTGCCTCCTAGATTGGTTAGGTGTCGCTTGGGAGCCTCCTACTTCGTGTTGTGGAGTGAACCAAGAAGTTTGTAAGGGCAAGGAGATCGCCTACTTCGTGAAGATCTACCCCAAGTTAGGCTAGTCCTTCGTGGATGTAGGCCATCATGGTATAGTGAAGGTTGCTTCTTCGTGGAACCCTTTGTGGGTAGAGCCCTCCATGGACTCTCACGACCGTTACCCTTCGTGGGTTGGAGACTCCATAAACGTGGATGTACAATAGCACCACCTATCGGAACCATGGGAAAATCTTGTGTCCCTCATGTGTTTGATCACTCTATCTCTACTCCTTACTTCCAGGTGCAATTTCTTTACTTTCTGCTGCTATACTTGATGACTTGCATGTGTAGGGTGTTCTAGATTTGCTATGTATGCTAAAAACTGCCAATTCTTGATTTATGCTTGAGGTAGTTTTATATTCCTGCATATAGTCTATTCACCCCCCCTCATGTGTTTGGTCTCCATTTCTTCGGTTTCAACACTATGGAGGAAGATGGATGTGTCTAGTGTGGAGAATTTGTATTATAGAGTGCCCATTCTTGATGGTGAGTATTATAGTCGATGGAAGAATGCCATGATTTATCTCTTTGATAAATTCCATTTGAGAGGATATACTGAAAACCCCGATGTGCTCCCCATTGATGAATTGCATCCCACACACGAAGAGGAAATTAACATGCTTGGTAACCTAAGAATTGGCAATCTTATTGTTAGTGGTTTACCAAGATTCGTGCTTTCTCAATTGAAGAACTTTGCATGTGCTTATACTTAGTGGACTGATTTGGAGAAATGATATCCAAATCTTGCATTAGGTAATCTTGATGAAATTCTTCATAAAATTGTTGTTCACAAAATGAAGCCTAGTGATCCAAACTTCGATAAATGCCCGTTTGAGCTTCGTGATCTTATGTGTGCTATAGGAGATGTCACAACTATCAACAACATTATTATTGAAGCCATTCACATTCATAAACTTGAACATTGTCATGGTTACGATTCTAACAAGTCTCTTGGTTTCTATGACGAGGAGATTCTACCAAATGATCAAAATAAAGAACATGGCTACTATGATGAAGATGAGTTGTTCGACATCGAGCATGAAAAGATCATGAGGAATCTAAGTCTAATGGCAAACTTCAAGGATTACATGTCTGGCGGAAAAGAGTGGATTCTCGACAGTGGATGCATGGATTACATGACTGGTGATAAAGACATGTTTCAAGAGATCACGCCTAATCAAGGTCCTCGGAGGTACGTGACTTTTGGAGACAACTCTAACGGTAAGGTACTTATCCTACGTAAGGTGGCCATATATCATGATAGCTCAATTCAAAATGTGATGCTTGTTGAATCACTTGGCTACAATCTTCTTTATGTATCTAGACTAGCAGACTTCGGTTTCAATGTGCAATTTACTAAAGTAGATTGCCAAGTATTTTGATTTGATAATCATAAAATTGTCTTTACCAGTATTTGTAGAGGTGATCTATACATTGTTGATTTCACTAAAAAGTCCCAACCTCGTACTTGTCTCACTGCAAAATCATCTAAAGGTTGGTTGTGGCATAGAAGGCTTGGACATGTAGGCATGCGCAATCTAGATAAGCTTCTCAAGGGCGATCACATTCTAGGTGTTAATGATGTTATCTTTGACAAATATAGACTTTGTAGCGCTTGTCAAGTAGGAAAGCAAGTAGGTGGAAGTCATCCAGTCAAGAATATCATGACTACTAGGAGACCACTTGGGTTACTTCATATGGATCTCTTTGGTCCCAATGCTTACAAGAGTCTCAGTGGAAACTCTTATGGTCTAGTTATAGTTGATGATTTTTCCAGATTTACGTGGGTACTTTTTCTTGATGATAAGTCGCATGTACAAAAGATCTTCAAGAACTTCGCTCGCAAAGCGCAAAATCAGTTTGAAATGAAGATCAAGAAGGTTCGAAGCGATAACGGATCAGAGTTAAAGAAAACCCATGTGGATACCTTTCTTGACGAAGAAGGTGTATCGCATGAGTTCTCGGCTACGTATACACCTCAACAAAATGGAGTTGTTGAGAGAAAGAACCGAACACTCATTGTCGTGGATTTATCATGGCAGATGTCTACGTGAACGGACTTGGATTCGAGGCCATCGCTAATGTGATGGACTCAAAGGGGTTGATTGGGACGAAGGACATGGGTTTACCTAGGTTCGGCCCCTCAAGTCAAGGTAATAGCCTACATCCTGCTTGTGCTTGTATTGCTTGTTGTATCAATTACAAGGGAGCTAAAGCTTGACCTAGTTCTCGATCTCCTCTAAGTCGCCCCGGGTCTGCCTTTATATTAGAGGTCAGGACCACGGGTCTTTACAATTGTCTAACCGACTCTCATTGTCTATCCGAGTCTTACTCTATCTTCTTGTCCAAACTGTCTCCGAGCGTCTTGCACGCCCGGGTCTTCTCAGTCCGGGACACCTTGCGTCCCACACCATGAGCCGTCTATCTTCATGGACTGTTGGCTTTACGGCTCACCCTTGGGCCGGCTCACGAGCCATCAACATGACCCGGAGCCTTCAAGGGCGGGTCATATTGCGGGGTTATATCCCCGACATTAGGCCCCAGGTTGAATTGAGCTTGCTCACTTCATCCTTATCTTCTACTCTTTGGCGAGTCGCCCGATGATGACCCGGCATGACGTCATGAGATCTGCTGATGTATCACCGAATCTTTTATTAAATGGTCAGCCTGAAAATCGAGGCGTCCGCCTCGGTCAAATGGTTTCCGTCACCTAAATTTTCGCACCTGCCCTGTCTTCTCTTTAAATAGGACCTGTTGCAGGGGGAAGCTTTCCCTCTCTCTTCATCTTCTTCCCTTCATCATCTCTGCTCCGACGCTCCCTGCTTTGGCACCGCCTTCTCATCGCCGTCAACTAGGCCGCTGCATCAACCTGAGTCGTACTAGAGCCTCTTCTCGTCCGCTGCTCCATTATCAGTAAGTTCAAGCTCCCCCTAGATCCATTGCCGCCATAGCAGGGTTCGCAGGAAGCTCCGCCGTCGCCGCTCGGGCTCCTCCATTGCCACGGTTAGGGTATTCCGATGCCGTCGACGTCTTTAGCGCACGTCTCCGCCATGCCATCGTGCACAAGGCAGCCGTGCGCAATGCGTGAACTGTTGCGGCTTTGTTTCATTCCTTTCTATTCCGCCTGTTCTTCGCTAGGTCTAAAAATAAGAACCTATTTTCCCGTTTTTGTAGATCCATAATTGCAGCGGTAGTTAGCGAAGCCTGTTTTTCGGGACTTAGCCGATTTTCGCTCCTCCCTTCCTTGTTGAACCGCCAGACCTCTCCGGCTCTCATCAGCCGGACTATGGCATAGTATTTGTAGAGCCCTTAAAATTGTAAGTCGTCATAGATATTTCTTGCTCTTAACTCGCCGCATATTTAATTTTGCACGGTCTTTAAGCCGCCGCCATGTCCCGTGCTTCCAACTCATGCAACTGGGTCAGATCTAGCGTCATAGAAGAGTACTTAGCGGATTTTGTTGACGCGGGCACTCTTCCTTCCAAGGAGGTCCTTCACTGGCAGGTTCCAGGTAACCAGACTCGGCCCTCTCCCCAACAAGGAGAGGTAGTAGTTTTCTCTAACAATATAGAGCGAGGATTCGTGCCGCCCGGCTCTAAATTCTTCCGTGACGTTCTCCATTTGTACAAACTTCCCCCTCAAGACTTGGCCCCCAACTCCGTTTCAAACATATGCAATTTCCAAGTGCTCTGCGAAGCCTTCCTGCAAATCAAGCTGTCTCTGGGGTTGTTTCGAGAGTTCTTCTATGCCAACCACCAAACCGAAATGAAAGGCGGTCCGAGTCTAGAACTTGGCGGTATTTCCATTCAACGACGCAGAGACATCATTTTTCTGGCTACGCAGATGCCAAGTCATCCAAAGGATTGGAATAAGAATTGGTTCTACTGCAAGGACACCTCTCCTGAAGATGAGCGCCCATTGCCGGGTTATCGTCCCTCCCGGCTCAGGACAGATTCAGAGCTTCCTGGCCGGCTCTCAGTTTTAGAGTGTGCCAGGTATGAGCCGGCTCACGCCAAGATCAAGGCACTCATGGCCAATGGTTTGACTGTACTGGATTTGATTCGCTGCTGGATTTCATGGCGGATCATGCCCTTAAGGCGTAGAAGCCGGCTGATGTGTGAATATGAAGGCAAGTATGACAGCTCCTTGTGCTTTAGCAAATCAACCTTGACAGAGGATGACATTACCACTATCATCTGGAGCCTTGTCCATGAAGCCTCTGGCACATGCAGTGCCATTGGCCTATCGCCTTTCAGTGTTAACAATCCGGCTCCAGATGTAAGTTAATTTATTCCCATCCGTCTCTTGGATGTTGCTTGTACCTTGCCGATCTATTATTCTTCTCCGGGTTATTTCCGCAGGCCAACTCTGGTTTCTGGAAGAACGAGTATGTCCCTCCTCTGAAGAAGCTCAAGAAGAAGGCCCCAGCCAAGAAGCCAAAGAAAGACGCCCCTCGAGAGGAGTGGTTTGGCCCGCCATGGTCATCCAGCTCAGAGGTAAAATTTTAGTTGTTTTGCTTGATTCTTTGCCTTCCTGTTTTACTAATGCTTGTTTTTTACTCACATGATGAAGTGGAGACCAGCCGCGCCAATGCTCCTGAGCTAAACTATGTCTCTTCCGGCTCAGAATATTTTGTCCCCCAAAAGCCGCGGCAGGTTGCTAGAAAAGTTCCTCTTTCTCATCCTCTCGCTTACCTGGCTCCCGATTTACTTTTGAAAAAGCAACAACAGGCTGAACGTCGCCAGACCCAAAGCGCCGGCTCTACCAAGCTTATGTCTGGCTTGCCGAATTCGCGAGCTCCGAAGAAACGCCCTGCTTAGGTATGTGTTGTTGTTTGATTCCTTTCTCTTTATAACCTTAGTTCCATCTCATCCTTCTTGAATTTCATCTCAGAAGTCGCCCTCCTCCGGCGACTCTTCGGCGACCGTCCTGTCGCCTCTAAAGATCAACCCGCTGTAAGTGTCTTTACACTATAATATCCGATTCTTTGTAGGGTAGTAATATCCTTTGGATTCTCACTTTTCTATCTTGCAGTGCTCAAGCCAAGCGTCGGAAGACCAACAAGCCCTCCCCCAGTCCTATCGCTAAAGAGCCGGAGCAGGAACAACCGGAGGAGCCACAACCAGATGTAGATCGGCCAATTGTTTCCACTGAGCCAGCTGCTGAAGATATCATCCCGGAGAGCCCTCTAAGGGGTCCTTCAAAGCCGCCAAGTCCTGCCAAGGCCACTACAACTCCGGAGGTTGTGATCACTGGCTCTTCTCTCCAGTCCCCTCCGGCTCATGTACTGACCAGGCATAAAGAGTCTGCCGAGGCCTCCAAGAAGCTGGATTTTGACTCTTCCCTTGAGAAGATGACGGCCGAGGAACTCCACGCCGGGTATATAAACCGGCTTACCACTAGCCGGGATCTAGAGCTTCGGCTGGTAACTTTGATGAAAACAAAATATGAGGTATTCCTCTTGCTGCTACAACCTTACTTAGCCCCCAAGAGCCGGTTCAATCTAGTTAAGAGGTGAACCGGGTCTTTCCTGATCCTCTGTAGGAAATCCATAGCCTTTGTCCCCAAGGGTCGGCTCAACATGTTAGAGTTGAGTCGGATCTTCACTGTAGATAACGTGAACAGCCAATCGTAGCCCTCAAGGGCCGAGTCAAACTTGATAACGTTGAGCCAGAGCTTTCATTATAAGAAAATTTGAAGAGCCATATCGTAGGCCCCAAGTTCCAGATTAACTTTGATGAAGATGAGCCGGAACTGTGTTGTAAGCTCGAAGATCAAATATACATTAGCCCCCAAGTGTCAAACATATTGCTTGCAATGTGCTTGAAACTTGCATAATTTTGTGTTTAACCTTCATTATTTAATATGATTTCCATTCTAGCGACTTATCCTGTATTTTGATGTGTCACGGGAAGCTTTAAACGAAGTCGGGTCACAATTGATGGACCTGAAGACCAACTTGGCGGCTCAACAAGAAGCCAGCAACATCGCTGATGAAAAGTGTCGGCTTCTCTCTGAAGAGCTGGCCACAATCAAGGCTGATTTTGTCACCCTTAAAGAGTCAACTGAATCTGAGAAGACCGCCTTGACCCAACGGGCGGATGATGCCGATCAGCGGCTGATAGCTGTGGCGGATGAACTCCAAGGTTTGAAGCGCCACATAAGCAAAATGTCAGCCGCCCTCTTTGGTAAGATTGTGACAACTTTGTGTTTCAAATAGTTTCATCTTTACTTAGACTCGTGACTCATCTGAACTGTCCGTTTTATACAGGTCCTAGGAGCCGGCATTTGGCTTCTGATAGCCTGTTGCCGTTGAAGGCCATCTATACCTTAACTGAGCAGTTGTACTGTGGTGCAATCTGCACTATCAAGTCCATGCAATATAAGGAGAAAATAATGGCGACTCTTAGGGGTGTCTTAGAGCTCTTCTCCACCATGCCAAAACAGATCGCCGAACTCAAGAAATCAGCCACCCGCTAAGGGGCCATTGCGGGCATCAGCCGGGCTTTGGCCTTTGCTCTAGGTCTGACGGCCGCCGAGATGATGGAGGGCTTCCCTTCAAGAAAAGATGACGGCTCGGAGTTTACTGATGCTGACTATAGCCGATGCATGAAAGAGTCCCGGGTGTTAGCTTCTATCTTGGCGGAGGAGGTTGATCTGTCAACTTATCAAGTAGCGTATGACCCGGAGCAGAAGAGAGTCCAGGGTCCTTTATACGAGTGCAAAGATTTGACGCCTGCTCGGAGTACGGACCTCTTTGCTCCAGATCTTGACCTATCACCCTTTTTTGAGGGCTCTTTTGCGGCTCTAATGAACTGCAATTGGGATTTGGACAACCTCTAGATCAAGGCCCCAGAAGAGCCGGCGCAGGATGACCCGTCAGCTAACTAGCTGCTGCTGTAAGATCTTGTATCAGCTCAACCCGCCGTGTGATGGCTGAAAAAACTTTGTCTGAAATTTTGATCTCCTCTAGGAGTGTAACAGCTAGATGAAAACTTGTCTAAAATTTTTCTTATAAGATGATCCGGCTGTTGGTCTGCCATTTGTCTTTGTATGCTTTGAGTTACTTGCACTTGCTTTGTCATCATATAAGACACCTGCAGCCAAGATTAGGTAAGCCACACCCGGAGGTGGTGACTCCCTCTTTGATAATTACGGCCAATCTAGTTAGCCGGAAATGGCATAAAGCCTGGCCGATAAGGCATTTTTAGAAGATACACCCGGAGGTAATAATATGGCGTAAACGCCGGCGGATAAGCATTAGAAGCTGTACCCGAAGGTAAGAAGCTGCCCTCGCCGCGGCTAATTTTTCCTTAGCCGGATTTTTATGAGAACAGTTAATAGGCGTTAGAAGCTGTACCTGAAGGTAAGAAGCCGCCGTTCACCATAGCTAAGTTACCTTAGCTATTTTTACGTGGCCTTAGGCCGGCTAATAGACATTAGAAGCTTTACCCGGAGGCAGAAAGCCGCCATTCGCGGGTCATGAGATGTTAGCTACCCGTCGGTAAAAAACCTCTCATAACCGTGGCTAAACTGGTTAGCCGGAGATGGCATAAAGCCGGCTGATAGGGTGTTAGAAGTGATACCCATCGATAAGAATCCCCCCTCAGCAATTACGGCGTAACCCGTCGGCGGATAGGCGTTAGAAGCTGCACCCAAAGGCGAGAAGCCGCCCTCGCCACGACTAATTACCTTAGTCGGTTTTACATTTTTTGTGTGGCAAAATGCTAGCTTAATAGGTGTCTACCACCATTCAGCAATACGACACAAAGCGCCAGCGGATAGGCGTTAGAAGCTGCACCCAAAGGCGAGAATCCGCCCTTGCCGCGACTCATTGTCTTGAGTCGGACTTTGTGGCATAACGCCTGGCTAATAGGCATCTACTGCCGTTTGCTGACCTTAGTCAATGCATCAAACCGAATATTACTTAATCTTCTCTTGTATGAGGATGCATGAAATAGCATAGGCTTCCTTGTTTATTCATATAACTTTGGTATGTACAATGATAGTGTACAACGGTACATCTTTACACCCTTACGTGAAATAGGGCTGGAGATGCGCGATGTTCCATGGCTGATGGGTCTCCTGACCCGTCGTATCTGAGTCGTCTCGGACATCGATGAGGTAATACGACCCGTTGTTGAGATTTCTGCTGACAGCAAAAGCTCCTTCCCATGGAGGTGACAGCTTATGCATATTTGTCTGGTCCTGAATCAGCCGGAGCACCAAGTCGCCCTCCTGGAAAGTCCGGGTCTTGACCCTGCGGATGTGATAGCAGCACAGGTCTTGTTGATAAATTCCCGATCGGGCTGCTGCTAACTCTCGCGCCTCTTCTAAAGCATCCAATGCATCTTGGCGCGTCGTCTCATTATCCATCTCAACGTAAGCCGCCACCCTTGGCGAGTCATGCTGGATGTCGCTGGGTAAGATGGCCTCAGCGCCGTACACCATGAAGAAGGTGTGAAATCCGTGGACCTATTAGGGGTGGTTCTGATGCTCCATAAAACGGAAGGTAACTCTTCGACCCAACACCCGGGTGTTCGCTGCAAAGGAACCATAAGCCGCGGCTTATTCCCTCTTAGAATTTCCTAATTGGCGCGCTCCCCCTGACCGTTGGACTGTGGATGTGCCACGGCTGAAATATCAAGCCGGATATGTTCTTCATCACAGAATTTCTTCATAGCCCCCTTGGATAGATTTGTACCATTATCAGTGATGATGCTGTGCGAGTAACCAAAGCGGTAGATTAGCTTTTTGATAAACAGAACTGTTGTAGCTGCATCACATTTGCTAATTGGCTCTGCCTCTACCCACTTGGTAAACTTATCAACCGCCACTAGGATGTGCGTTTTCTTGTCCTTGGACCTCTTGAAAGGCCCTACCATGTCCATCCCCTAGACCGCAAACGGCCAAGTTATTGGTATCATCCTCAATTCTTCAGCCGAAACATGAGCACGCCGGCTAAATTTCTCACAGCCATCGCACTTACGGACTAAGTCCTCTGCATCTTTGTGAGCCGTCAACCAGAAGAATCCATGACGAAAAGCCTTGGCCACCAAAGATTTTGAGCCGGCATGGTGTCCACAATCTCCAGCGTGGATTTCACTCAAGATCTGCCGACCCTCCTCTGGTGAAACACAACGTTGAAAAAACCCTGTTACACTGCATTTATGCGACTCACCATTAATTATCGTCATGGACTTAGAACGGCGGGTGATCTTTCTGGCCAGATCTTCATCTTCTAGTAACTCGCCCCGGGTTAAATAGGCCAAATAAGGAATGGTCTAATCTGGGGTAACATGTAGAGCTGCCACCAATTCTGCCTTCGGGTCAGGAACTGCCAAATCCTCCTCTGAAGATATCTTGACAGTCGGATGATATAAGACGTCCAAAAAGACATTAGGCGGCACTGGCATACGTTGGGAACCTAGCCGTGATAAGGCATCAGCTGCCTCGTTCTTGCGACGATCAATGTGATCTACCTGATACCCTTTGAAGTGACCCGCAATAATATCAACCGCCTGCCTATAAGCCGCCATCCATGGGTCTTTGGAGTCCCAAGTGCCAGAAACTTGCTGAGCTACTAGATCTGAGTCGTCCAAACACCTGAACCGGCTCAAATTCATCTCCTTGGCTAATCTAAGACCATGAAGCAAAGCCTCGTACTCAGCCGCATTGTTAGTGCAAGAGAACATTAGCCGGAGCACATAACAAAACTTGTCACCCTTTGGGGATGTCAAGACAACCCTTGCTCCGGACCCCTCTAACTGCTTGGACCCATCAAAATGTATGGTCCAGTATGTATTATCTGGCTTTTCTTCGGGAGCTTGGCACTTTGTCCAATCATTGATGAAATCCACCAAAGCTTGGGATTTGATCATCGTGCGAGGAACATACTTTACATTAAGAGGTCCCAGCTCTAAGGCCCATTTGGCAATCCTCCCTGTGGCTTCTCTGTTTTGGATAATATCTCCCAACGGAGCAGAACTGACCACAGTTACCTGGTGCCCTAGAAAGTAGTGCTTTAACTTGCGGTTGGCCATAAAAACCCTGTATACCAGCTTCTGCCAGTGCGGATATCCCTGCTTAGATTCTGTTAGGACCTCACTGATATAATAAACCGGCCTTTGCATGGGATACTCCTTCCCAGACTCCTTGCGCTTGACTACAATTGCGACGCTGACGGCCCTGTTGTTAGCCGCCACATAAAGGAGCAACGGTTCTTTCTCAGCTGGAGCGGCTAATACTGGCGGTTCAGTGAGCTGTTTTTAAGCGCCTCAAGTGCTTCACCCGCCGCCTTGCTCCAGGCAAACTTGTCTGTCTTTTTCATCATATGATATAAAGGGATAGCTTTCTCTCCAAGACGGCTTATGAACCGGCTCAACGCAGCAATCCGTCCTGCTAAGCACTGAACGTCGTTAATGCAAGTCGGCTCTCTTAGAGAAGTAGTAGCTTTGATTTTGTCCGGGTTAGCCTCGATGCCACGCTCAGAGACCAAGAAACCCAAAAGCTTCCCTGCTGGAACACCAAAGACACACTTGGTCGGGTTAAGCATCATCTTGTAGACCCGGAGATTGCCAAAGGTTTCCCTTAGATCCTCCAAAAGAGTTTCTTTCTTCCTAGATTTGACCAGGATGTCATCTACATAAGCATGAACATTACGGCCAATTTGACTGTGAAGGCAGTTCTGCACACATCGTTGATAAGTTGCCTGGGCACTCTTGAGTCTGAAAGGCATAGAGACATAACAGAACGCCCCAAAGGGTGTAATAAACGTCGTCTTCTCCTGGTCTTTCACTGCCATCTTGATCTGATGATAACCTGAGTAAGCATCCAGGAAGCATAAACTTTCACATCCGGCTGTAGCATCGATGATCTGATCAATTCAAGGGAGGGCAAAAGGATCAGCCGGAAAAGCCTTGTTAAGGTCCGTGTAGTCCACACACATACGCCAGGTGCCGTTCTTTTTGAGCACCAGCACTGGGTTAGCCAACCATTCCGGGTGAAAAACTTCAACAATAAAGCTAGGAGCCAAGAGCCGGGCAACTTCTTCCCCAATAGCCTTGCGCCTCTCATTGAACCGCCGCAGGAACTGTTTGATCGGTTTAAACTTTGGATCCACATTAAGGTTGTGCTCAGCGAATTCTCTCGGTACATCTGGCATGTCAGAAGGTTTCCATGCAAAGATGTCTCGATTCTCACGGATGAACTCGATGAGCACGCTTTCCTATTTGGGATCCATATGAGCTCCAATGATGAAGTGCTTAGATGAGTCGCCCGAATTGAAATCTACTGCCTTGGTATCATCCGCTGAAAATTTGAGGGGCGACTCAACCTCCGTGGGTGGGCTTTTTCAGGGGGGTCATATCCTCCGGATCAACATTCTCCTTATAAAACTTAAGCTCCTCCTAAGCGCAACTGGACTCTGTGTAAGCTGCATCCCCTTCTTCACACTCCATAGCCGTGTTTCAGTTACCATGAACGGTGATGGTACTGTTTAAGCCAGGCATCTTGAGCTGCAAGTAAACATAGCAGGACCGAGCCATGAACTTAGCATAAGCCGGCCATCCAAACAAGGCATGATAAGGGCTCTTGATCTTCACCACCTCAAACCATAAGGACTCCACTCTGTCGTTGTATTCATCGACAAAACCTACTTCCAAAGAAATCCTGCCCACCGGATGCGCCGACTTACCCGGCACCACACCATGAAAAACAGTGGACGAAGGTTTTAAGTCCTTGTCGAGCAACTTCATCCGCCGGAAGGTGTCATAATAAAGGATGTTTATGCTGCTGTCGCCATCCATGAGCACCTTGTTCAACATATATCCACCCACTTGGGGGGCCACAACCAAAGCCAGCCGCCCCGGGTCATCAACACGTGGCGGGTGATCTTCACGGCTCCATGTTATGTCATATTCAGACCACTTTAGATACTATGGAAGAGTCGGCGTAACTGCATTGACTGCCCGTTTACGTAACTTCTGGTCCTGTCTATTGAGGCTAGTCATGAAGACGTGGTATTGCCCGGAGCTGAGCTGCTTCGGATTACTCTGCAAGCCGGATTGATTCCGCTGTTGCTGCTGTTGTTGTTGATTATTATTACCAGAATGCAGCAGTTGTCCCCTGTGATTATCCTGACCCGGATGACCGGATGCTGAACCGCCAGAGCCAAAACTGGCTCCTGACCTGCCAGAACTAAATCCAGCTCCTGGCCCGTCACGTCCTGGGCCGCCTGGCGGGCCGCCCTCACGATGGTTAGGTTGTGTGACATACCGCTTGAACTTCTGCATAAAAGAACAACTCTCCCATGTATGATTTGCCGGTCTATCAGGCAAACTATGATTCGGACAAGGTCGCTTAAGCATCTCTTCCATATTCGAGGGAAAATTATCCCTGTTCGATGGCGGCCCAAACCTCTTGTTGCCCTTGGGGTGATTTTGTTGGGCATTTGTGTTGGCCACCAGCTCTGACCCGGCCTCTAGATTTTTACGTTTACTCTAGTTACCATTGTTCACTGTGCCCTTGCCTTGGTTGCCCTTCTTGCCTTGACTAGCCTTTTCCTCATCAGAACCCGGATCCCTTGTGTTGTCTGAGTCGGCGTACTTCGTGAGAGCCCTCATGAGCTCTCCCATGTCCTGACACGTGCGCTTGAGCCGGCCAAGTTTCTGCTTTAAAGGAACAAAATGGCACTTCTTTTCTAAAATCAACACCGCTTGAGCCGTCGTGATCTGCTCTGATGAGTGGATAATTGTCGAGACCCGCCATACCCAATGATGAGCCGACTTGCTTTCTTGTTGGACACAGTGATCAAGATCCACAATGGTCATAGGCTGCTTGCACGTCCCTTGAAAGTTTTTGATGAACCGAGCCCTGAGCTCCGCCCATGAATTGATGGTATTAGGTGGCAACCCTTTTAACCATGTATGAGCTGGGCCTTCAAGAATCATGATGAAATATTTGGCACAAACTGCCTCGCTAACATCCAGCATCTCCATGGCCATCTCATAGCTTTCCACCCAGGCCTCTGGGCTAGATCAGCGGTGTAATTTGGGACCTTGTAGGGACCTTTAAAGTCGGCAACCGCTTGCTCCACAGAGCCGGCGATAGACATGGCAGCCCCCCCCCATCCTAGGGATTACACCTGCCCCTATGGAAACGGAAGGCCCAGGCTCTTGGCAAGCCGGCCTAGCTAGCGCCTCCTGCGGGCTTCCCGCATGGTCTACACGTGACTGTGTATCTCTTCGCGGTCGGTGACCCGTTGGAATTTCTCTGTGATGGTTACTGTTGGAACCTGCTGGTGACTCGTAACGCCGGCTAAAGCTACAGCTAGGAAGAGGGGTTGAATGGACGCGGCTTCGGCTGTGAGCGTACCTCTCTTGCTGGGCCATGGCCGTCTGCGAGTACCCGATGGCGCTCCGCACATCCTCCGCAAAGGGTGCTTCATCCAGTATAGGGATCATCTCAAGCCGGGTGGCAGCTGCTACCATGTTCTCGGCCGGGTTAGAATAATGAACCGCCAGTGTTGGAAAGCCCCCAGGTGAAGTTGGGTTATGTTGGGCCGGATGAGTCGCTGGCCGCTCCGTTGGGCGGCTCTCGGGTGCGCCCATGGCTCGCCCCGCGCCGGGGGTATTAAAGTGGTTCCTTGCTTCATAACACTCTGGTAGATGGGACTGATACCTCCTCCTATGTACCGCCGCTGCTGACCTTTGCTCCAGCCCGAGACGGAAAGCATCTGTCTTGATACGTTTTGCTTCTTCTTCCATCTGGACCTTCAGCTCAGCCATCCTTTGTCGTTCTTCTGCCATCTGGCCCTTGATCCGTGCAATCTGTATATTCTGAGCTGCTTGATTATCTAGTGTCACTTCAGTGGCCATGAGAGCTGTTAGTTCATCCATCAGCTCCATAAGAACATGAGCCGGCGGCGGCGGGCTATCACCCGAAGCGGCGGCTCCCGCGGCTGTACTACCAGCGGCTGGGGCTGATCCTGCCATGAACACCACTTCACGAACCGGAGGTTTTAAAGCATCCGACTCAAAACCATCCGATTCAGAGTATGCATTGTCACTGCCCCCAAGGCCACCGTTATGGAGCTGCTACATTGATTCTATTTCTCCACTTGAAGATTCATCTTCTGAATAGACAAAGGTTTCCTATGACCCAGAAGCTTCCAGATCCCTACCTTGCGTGAAGCCTACGAAGACATGCTTCTAATCCGGATTGGCGCGAACAGGCCGCACGTTACTTGCAGATTGGAGACGTCGAGCCGGCTCGATGATGTTGGTGCAGATGTCCGGCCCGGGTGTAGATCCATCAGCCTTTCCGATGAAGACATGGATCCCGCCGAACGGGACCTGAAATCCATACTCCACGGACTCAGCATCAAGCCCCCAGCCGGCGTCATCGATGTAGACCTGGCCACGGTGACTCTTGCTCATCCTTTCGACCACGTATCCCTCGAGCCCTGGGAGAGAGCCCTTTGAGAACTCAACACCACCAAGCGCAGGCCCCATGGTGGGCGCCAACTGTCGTGGATTTATCACGGCAGATGTCCGGGTGAACGGACTTGGATTCGAGGGCATTGCTAATGTGATGGACTCAAAGGGGTTGATTGGGATGAAGGACACGGGTTTACCCAGGTTCGGCCCCTCAAGTCGAGGTAATAGCCTACGTCCTGCTTGTGCTTGTATTGCTTGTTGTATCGATTACAAGGGAGCTAAAGCTTGACCTAGTTCTCGATCTCCTCTAAGTCGCCCCGGGTCTGCCTTTATATCAGAGGTCAGGACCACGGGTCTTTACAATTGTCTAACCAACTCTCATTGTCTATCCGAGTCTTACTCTATCTTCTTGTCCAAACTGTCTCCGAGCGGCTTGCACTCCCGGGTCTTCTCAGTCCGGGCCACCTTGCGTCCCACACCATGAGCCGTCTATCTTCATGGGCTGTTGGCTTTACGGCTCACCCTTGGGCAGGCTCACGAACCATCAACATGACCCGGAGCCTTCAAGGGCGGGTCATACTGCGGGGTTATATCCCTGACACTCATTGATATGGCAAGAACGATGTTTGACGAATACAATACACCAAAACACTTTTCGGCGGAAGCCATGGAAACAAGATGTCGTGCCACAAACCAACTTTACTTGCACAAGCTTCTCGGTAAAACGACATACGAGCTTCTCACCGGTAACAAACCCCAAGTTGGATACTTTCGGGTATTCAGCTCATAGTGCTACATACTTGATAAGCATCGTCGTACTAAATTTCCCCCTAAATCTCATGAAGGATTCCTACTTGGTTATGGATCGAACTCTCACACTTACCGTGTCTACAACAACTTCACTCAAAAATTTGAAGAAACGGTAGATTTGAAGTTTGATGATCTAATTGCTCGCAAGTCGAACAATTGCAAAATGATATAGGTGATAAGGAACCTTCGAAAGCTATCCAAGACTTGTGTATTGGAAAGATTCGTACCATGGAGGTGAAGGAAAGTACTTCACCAACTCAAGTGGAAGCCCCTACTTCACGTCAAGGTGAACCACAACATGACATGGAGGCATCCACAAGTGGTACACGGCGAGATGATGAAGAGGAGGAAGTTCATCATGAAGTTCCACCACGACCTCCTTCACCACCTCCTCAAGGGAACGACACCTTCAACAACAACAAAGACGAACAAGATGATGATGAACAAGAAGCTCCACCATCCAACAATCGGAAGCCGACTCGAGTTTGAGCACAAGTGACCAAGAACCATCCCCTAAACCAAATTTTTGGTGACATACAAACCGGGAGAATCACTCGCCCTAAAGCTCATCTAGCTAACTTTTGTGAGCATTATTCTTTCATCTCTAGAATTGAACCCTTGAAGTTTGAACAAACTCTTGAAGACTCGGATTGGTTAAACGCTATGCCTGAAGGGCTTCACAACTTCGAGAGGAACGAAGTGTGGACACTCGTGGAGAAGCCCGAGGATGAGGAAAACATCATCAGAACCAAATGGGTCTTTTGGAACAAGCAAGATGAAGATGGTCAAGTCGTACACAACAAGGCATGTCTCGTAGACCAAGGATATACGCAAGTTGAAGGTATGGACTACGGTGAGACCTACGCCCCCATTGCTAGATTAGAAGTTATTCGTGTTCTTCTTGCCTATGCTAATCACCATGAAATGACGCTTTATCAAATGGACATTAAAAGTGCTTTCTTAAATGGTGAGATTGAAGAAGAGGTCTATGTTAAGCAACCACCTAGTTTTGTAAATCCTAAGAAACCTGACCACATTTACAAACTTCGCAAAGCTTTATATGGTCTTAAGCAAGCTCCTCGTTCTTGGTATAAATGCCTAACTAATTTTCTTATTGAAAAAGGATTTGAAATTGCTAAAATGCAACCTTATTCACAAAGAGGGTAAATGGTGAATTATTTGTGTACCAAATTTGTGTGGATGATATTATCTTTGGATGTACTAACAATTTAGCGAGAAGTTTGGAAGGTTGATGTCAAAGAAGTATGAGATGTCTATCATGTGCGAGCTGAAATTATTTCTTGGTTTGCAAATTCAGTAATCAAGAGAAGGAACATTCATCTCTCAAACTAAGTACACCAAGGACTTAATCAAGAAGTTCAACATGCAGGAGTGCAAAGGTATGAAAACTTTCATGCCCACTAGCGGTGACGATTATCTCACTAAGGAGGGTGAACCGGTTGATCAAAAGGTTCATCGATCAATGATAGGTTCATTGCTTTATCTATGCGCCTCTCGTCCCGATATTATGCTTAGTGTTTGGATGTGTGCTACATATCAAGCCTGCACCTAAAGAATGTCATCTTAAGGCTGTGAAACGTATTGTGAGATACTTGATTCATACAGCAAACTTTGGAATTTGGTATCCCAAGGGATCTTATTTTAATCTTGTTGGTTACTCCGACTCAAACTATGCCGATGACAAGGTTGATAGAAAATCCATGTCGGGTACATGTCAATTTCTTGGTAGATCTCTTGTGTCTTGGTACTCCAAGAAACAAAACTCGATATCTCTATCTACCACTGAAGTCTAATATATTGTTGCTAGAGCATGTTGTGCGCAATTATTATGGATGACACAAACGCTTAAAGATTATGGAATCAATGTTAAAAACGTGCCATTACTTTGTGACAATGAGAGTGCTATTAAGATCGGTCATAATCCTGTGCAACATTCTCGAACCAAGCATACTCAAGTTCGACATCATTTCATTCGTGATCATGTTGCCAATGGAGATATTAATCTTAAGCATGTTCGTACTAACAAGCAATTGGTCGATATCTTTACTAAGCCACTTGATGAAAAAGTGTTTTGTCATTTTCGGAGTGAGTTGAACATCATTGATGCTTCAAAATTGAGCTAAGCTCACTCGGATGCATGCAAGGGGATGAGCTTCATTGTCTATTCCATGCTAATATTACCTTGAATATCATATCTTTGAATTCTATGCTCCCTTATCTTGCATCTAACACTTCTGTAGGTACTTGGAAGAACAACACTTCACAAGATTGCCATCAACTCATATCTTAAGCAATCTTGTCATGACCAGGTATCCACAACCTCGCTTTGATGATGGAAGGAAGAAGACAACAAAACATATCCTTGACATATATTTCTCATTTGGTATCAACTCACAAATTGGTATCATGCCATTTGGATATATCATGTTTTTTCTTGTGTGACTAACCTATGTAGGTGAAAAGTGACTAACCTATTGCTCCCAACTCAAGATGACCTTCATCAACTTCGAGCATCCTTATCAAGTTCACCTACAAGTTACGTCAACAACATCACTCAAAGGTATGTACTCATATTCTTGACATAGCTTTACTCCAAGGCATGAGATAAAGCAACTCAAGTGATATGAAGACATTAAATGCTTAATCGAAAAATGCTAACCCCATTTTGAGCTTAACGATGAGTATGAGCTATGATCAAGTATTCTTGCTTGGCTCCTAAGTAGATATACTCTAATATAGGTGACCTAGTCACCGCCCATCATCTAGTTAAGATTTTGGTTGGTTCATTCTCTCTTTCGCAGAATTTCTTGGAACCACTCAAATGTTCTCTAGTTGATACCCATTCACATTTTCTTGAAAATTTCTATTGACATTGTGTTATTGGCAGGGGTTGAGAAGTCTCCGATGTCAAAATCTCATTGCAAGTTTCTGTTTCTGTCTCGGAGCCGCCGATAAGAATATCTCGGTTCTACCGATTTAGCAGATGATCTAGAAAACTATATCTCGGTTCCACCAATTTATTTGTCCTGGAGTCACTGATTTTATTTTATTTTTGTCTGTGTTTCTTTACTGATTTTTCAGTTGGTATCTTTCTAGTGATGTCCTTGTTACTTCAATGATCCCTTATTATTTACAAGAAAACTTAGGGGGAGAAATCTTATTCAAGGATCCCTAACTCAAGGGCGAAGAAGTCTTACAAGCCATCAGCTTAGCTAAAGAGAGAAATAACTTTCCATGATTCCCTCAAATCTTCATTTCTATGAACCCTACATTCTATGACCCTTGTTCTCAAGGATCCCTTCTTAGTCAATGATCCTTGTATCCTACCCTCTATATGACCTTTTTTGTAAATTAATGCCAAAGGGGGAGAAATATACAAAGCTTCATGCTAAAGGGAGATACATGCTTATGCAACGGGGGAGATATAATTAAGGGGGAGAGGAATTTACAAGGTGAGAATATCAAAGTAAGGGCGAGAAAAATATGTTTGGAGGAAAATATGCTTATTTTATCTTAGATCTTTCTCACCCTATCCAATCCCAATATCCGCATACTAAAATTCAAGGGGAAAGGATGATGCCCTATTTCCATATCTAAGGGGAGAAAGTTCTAAATGATCTTGGATACATATCAATCTTGAGGATTACTACCTTATATATGTTCTCCGTATCTTGGTACTTTTGAGTTCTATTGCCTTTTTTGATTGGTAGAATACTCTTGTGTTTCCTAACATTATTTTCTCAAGTGTTTTTCTACTACTAGAATGCTCAAGAAATCAAGGTAAGTATATGTATCATATCTTTGATCAAGATGATCTCTTGCTTCTTGCACATACTATTTGAAAGAGTGAAGTCTTGAACAAGGATACAACTCATTCACATATACTTGATGCATATATCCAAGATACACATGACTTATCCCTTCTACTATATGTGTGTCCATGCATTCCAAAGCAACTATCCTTTAAATGGATTGCACACATTTAAGGGGAACAATTCTAAGTCATGAGTCTCTCAAAGTCTTCATTATATCCATACATATCTTTATTTCAAGCTTTGATTCTATGTTGCCATCAATTGCCAAAAAGGGGGAGACTGAAATCACAACATGCTCCCTTAGTGCTTTTGATAATTCATGACAACATACATTGTCTCTTGGACTAATACTTTTACCTAGTGTATTTCAGATAAAGTCCATAGAGAGTGATGGATTAGAAAAAGGAGTGTGGAGAGTATCCCCAAGATGCAAGGAAATAGATTGGCAAAGCCTCAAGAAAAGGACTCTACATTTTATCTTTTGTGAGAAATCACTTTGAGTCCATAGGAAATCCAATACTATTAAAAGGGGGTAAGGTTTTGTTGGTGAACAAAATGATCATACGTGCGCAAGTGATAGTCATCACATACACCCACAAGGTCTTCCACAAAAGTCTGTCGAAGGCCAAATATTCAAAATCGGTGCAACCAACACTTTCCACTCGGTGCCATTGATTCCAGAACCTAGACAGACTCAGCCAAAACCTAGCCACTTCGGCGCAAACGATTCTGCTTCGCTGCCACCAAGTTTAGGTTGCCAACTTTCTGTTACGCAAATTCACAATATCGGTCCCACCGAGATAGTTTGATCGGCGTCATCGAGATTGGACAATATGATCGTTGGTTACCTTATCAGCGCAACCGAGTTTCCTATATTGGTCTCATCGAGATTCAAAAGTTGCCACCTTTTGGTCACTTTAGTACCACCGAGATTAACACATCGGTGTCACCGAGTTGGTCATTTTGTCTGTAATGGTTGGATTTTTGGATATCCCTATATATACCCCTCCACCACCACTCACTCACAAGAGAAGAACTCAGAATAGTTCCCCACACATACCTACTAATTTTCTGAGAGAGAGCCACCTACTCATGTGTTGAGATCATGACACTCCATTCCTACCATAAGAATCTTGATCTCTAGCCTCCCCAACTTGGTTTCCACAAATCAATCTATTCTACCAAGCCAAATCTATGAGAGAGTGATTGTGTGTTGAGGAGTCTATCATCTTGAAGCACAAGAGCAAGGAGTTCATCGACACAATCAGGAATTTTACCATTTGGAGGGTGGTGACTCCTAGATTGGTTAGGTGTCTCTTGGGAGCCTCCTACTTCGTGTTATGGAGTGAACCAAGAAGTTTGTAAGGGCAAGGAGAACGCCTACTTCGTGAAGATCTACCACGAATTAAGCTAGTCTTCCGTGGATGTAGGCCATCATGGTATAGTCAAGGTTGCTTCTTCATGGAACCCTCCGTGGGTAGAGCCCTCCGTGGACTCTCGCGACCGTTACCCTCCGTGGGTTGAAGTCTCCATAAACGTGGATGAACGATAGCACCACCTATCGGAACCACGGGAAAAATCTTTGTGTCTCCAAATTGCATTTGATCTCTCTATCTCTACTCCTTACTTCCATGTGCAATGTCTTTACTTTCCGTTGCTATACTTGATTACTTGCATATGTAGGGTGTTCTAGATTTGCTATGTATGCTAAAAACTATCAACACTTGATTTATGCTTGAGGTAGTTTTAAATTCCAGCATATAGTCTATTCACCCCCCCCTCTAGACATACACTTCTAGTGATACCGTACTTCGACACGCCCCCTACCTGGCGCGCCAAATGTCAGATTTAGGGCTCCGCAAAACCCAAAGAAGTTAGAACACAGAGGCATGTGAGAAGATCCCCTACAACCTCATCCTACCTAGCTCGATACTCGATGATTACTACGATGAACTCGCATGATGACGAGGAAGCAGATGCACATGATGATTTACCCAGGTTCAGGCCGCTGCGAAGCGTAATACCCTACTCTTGCTTTGGTGGATTGCCTCACGAGGAGGTTGGTGGATGAACTAGTACAGTGGTGTGTTGCCTCGCGAGGGCGCTCGGGTGGTGTTGCCTCTTTTCTGTTACCTCTCTGTTTCGTTGTCCTCCTCTACGGTGCAGCCTAGCCTCTATTTATAGTGCCTCGGGTCCTTTTCCTTCATCGCTTTGGCGGGAAGGGATCCCACGATGGCCAAATTCGAAGGGGGATAGGAGTACATCTTTATCCTAACGAAAGGTGGTCTTCGCCTGCAAAGTAGTTGTTGATGATGCAGAGGTGGGCTCGCTGATGACATCCTTCCTACTAGCCTCGTGGTCGTGGTCTCGTTACACTTGAATGGAAACCTTTGGGGATGATTTGGGAACCCATGTACGTCCTTGCCCCCCTTTTCACCAAAGGGGAAACTGCATCGCCTGGCATGCTGGCACCCGCCTGTCCTGCCTTGCGTCATCCCAGGCCTCCCGAGGACAGGAGCTGCATAGAGATCTCCGCCGCTCTGGAGGCGGCCTGAGGAGGCCCGTCCTTACTGGTCTTCTTGATTCCTCCCTTGCGAGCTCAGGCCCTCACGAGGGCCATGTCTTGAGCGCGGTCTCGCCAAGCCGTGCTTGGCTGACGAAGTGGGCCATGCCCTGGGCCCCAGGCAGGCAGATCTGGGTACCCCTATTCCCAAAACGCCGACAGACATGGAAGCATCCATAAGCGGTACACGATAAGATGAAAAGGAGGAAGAAGTACATCATGAAGATCCACCACAACCTCCTTCACCACCACCTCAAGGAAAAGACACCTTCAACAACAATGAAGAAGATGATGAGGAGGAGGAGGAAGATCCACCATCCAACAAGCAAAATCTACCAAGAGTTTGAGAAAGAGTGAACAAGAATCATTGCTACCTCTTTAGCCTGCGTTGGTTTTCCCTTGAAGAGGAAAGTGTGATGCAGGGAAGTAGTTAAGTGTTTCCCTAAGTTGTTAAGAACCAAGTGTCGGCATCAAATCCGGCATATCTCGAGTACGGGTCCTAAGCTAGGCATCTTGGGGCGATGGTAACATGGACACATGATTTTACCCAGGTTCAGGCTCTCTCAAGGAGATAATACCCTACGTCATGCTTTTCAATTTGTTGATATGGGGATAGTACATAGTACAGGTATCTACCACGAGATTGTAGTAATGAATATGAGATGTAATGTACTGATCTATCGACTAGCCTGGCCTCGGTTTATATATGCACCATAGGCCTAGGGTTTAGAGGAGTCCGTGTCTTGGGCGCCAAGTCTTGTGGAATCCTCATTGTATTCGGCATGGGCTGCCCGAAGTGGCCCATTAGTGAGTCACCCTATGGGTCCTCGACCTGACCCACTGGTCGGGAGACGACATCGTGAGTACCCCCTAGTCCAGGACACCGTCAATAGCCTCCTGAACCAGTCTTCAAGTTGGGGACGCTCCTCGATTCTGCTGAACTGTTCTTCATCTGCAGTCGTCGATCTTGAAAACTGGTTCAACAAATCTTCACATCTCCGATCTCGAGAATCGCTGATGTGTATCCAAAGAGTTAATACGTCGGGCATCCGAGGAACCCCTTTAAGTTATCGGCTTTTATCAATGCCTTGTAATTTTTACGCCACACCTCGGGTAATTTTTTCCCGTGGGGCGATATCCTCTTGCATTCAAGCTCCAACGTCGAACTATATCCGAGGTGTATTTTTAGCCGAGCTCCAACGTTGGTTGGCATCCGAGGTGTCATAGACTACCTCAGTCATGAAAAGTTTGGAGGAGTTCAACCGAACATAATGCTGGAAAAGCCATCCAGGGAGACAACCACTCGTGTCTGAGCTTGATGTTGAACTGCGTCTGAGGTGTCTTTTTGTAGCCGATGTCTAATGTTGATCGGCATCTGAGTGCCAATGATGGACTTCGTCCGAGCTCCAACATCGGATTGTATCCGAGCTCCAACGCTGGTCAACATCCGAGGTGTCATAAATTACCTCGGTCTCTGGAAATTTGAAGGACTTCATCCGAGCATAAATGTCGGAATAGTCTTTTATGGAGCCATCCATTCACATTCGAGCTTTTATGCCGGACTGCTTCTGAGGCGTATCCTATCTTGAGCTTTATGTCGGACTGCTTCCGAGCTCTAATGCCG
This sequence comes from Hordeum marinum, assembly GCA_022496015.1. Taxonomy (NCBI): domain Eukaryota; kingdom Viridiplantae; phylum Streptophyta; class Magnoliopsida; order Poales; family Poaceae; genus Hordeum; species Hordeum marinum. The sequence goes on from CM039672.1 coordinate 222,590,284, forward strand.
GACTGCTTCTGAGCTCCAAAGCAAGAATGCTTCTGAGCTGCAATGATGATCAGCATCCGAGGTATCATAAACTACCTTGGACCCTAAAAATTAAAGGAATTCATCCAAGGTTAATGTCAGAAATGCTCTATATGGAGCCAGCCACTTGCGCCCGAGCTTTATGCCAGACTGCTTCCAAGGTGGTGCACCACCCCTTACCGTGGGCTAATTTTGTGTGGATATTTTTGATTGGTGCAATTTATTCTCTGCCGAGACATATAGCCAGTAGCCCTCAAGGTGTGTGTGTCGGTCCGAAACTGAGATGCACCTGAAGGATGACATAAAACCGCTGATCCCAGTAGCCCTTGAGACTCAGTTCAATTCGCGAAATCGGCCTGAGGATCAACTCCTAGCTCGAGAGCATACTTCGGAACACAAAGGCTGTATGCACAGACCTCGAGACTCAGGACCATAATCTCCTCGGAAACTATATTGCATTTAAATTTTCTGCATTGAATTGTCAATGCAGTAGCCCCCGATACTTGGGTTGGGTAGCATGATCGACCCTAGGATTGTACCTCCTCATGAACTAGTTCAACTGTCATGTATGTTTTAAAAATACAGAGGTGAAGTTCAGCAGGAAAGATGCCAAACTATATTTTAGAAAAGAGTTTCACGCCGACCACCTCAACCAAGAAAATGCCCCGCTTCCTGAAAGGAAAACATAAAATAGGTGAAAGATGTTATAAGCTCAAAAGACCCAAAAAAAGTCCGTAAAAACTTTACGTCTAGATTGAATCAAGTTTATTGGTGCCAATATGAAATTGGTCTTAAAATTGTACTTTCGTCGTGCTTTGACATGACACATCCGATCTCTAGACTTCAAGTGGGTCAGCCTTCGGCTTCAACCTCCCTATCCCAAAGGCGGAGTGTTTCTTAGGCCAGTTTAGCAAACTAAACGCGAGCGGCTTTAGAGAGAAACAAGTCTACCTGGCTATTGATCATGCGCTTGAGTCAAGAAAGGAGTGGTAGAAAAAAAAACTTTGCGACGACTAAGAAGAAAACATCTATTAAACTCATATTAATTTAAGAGTCCCCAAGTGACTTGGGAAAAATAATTTTATGTATAATGATTGTATGTACCGAAGTACTTATATAATATATGTGTTTGCCCGAACTTTGAACGCGTCTTAACTGACCGTCGGCTTCTCCCTCTTTGGCTAAGGGCCTAAAAGTGTTATATACTCCGCCTATCGAGAATATCGGCGGTGTTTCAGATAACCAGGCAATCAGGCCATGAGGCTGTAACAGACAAAGCGTGTCCAGGGAACTTATGCTATATTACTTATGTAACGTAAGAAGCATCTTCAAAGAAAATAGTTCCCCCAATGATACCTTTCTTTGGTCGCTCATTATTACTATGAGACTTGTGCAATAGATTTGTATACGCGTGAGTTCCGTCATGTGCCAACCATAGTTGAAAACAATAAGAGCACTAGCTTTCGGCTTCACTCGTCTAAGGTACGAGTTTGGATGAACCGGTTGTAACAATCATAGAGGTGTTCCCTTTACTCCCTAGCCGAACAATCGGGAATGTAGGGGTAAGCACAGGAGCCAGGCAACCTAGCTTTGCGGAAGACTTAAGTCAACATGATGCATATTTTGTCATAATACACAAGTAAGGAAAGAAGTTGTACAATAATAATCACATGCAAAGAGAAAAGATATCATAAAGGAAGCCCCCAAGTAAACGGGATATTTTATTTGTTTTTAACAAAAAAAGATTTTCACAAACAACTTTTTGTCAATAAATGTATAATGCTTGGTCGAACCAAAAAAAATTAGAAAGCTGAAAATATTTTAACATGAAAGAGACTTAGCTGGTTAATGTACTCGGTGTCGATGACGCGATCCGGGCTTGTGGTGGGACGAGGACGCGCATCGAACTTTTGACAGATCCAATATGGTGCATAGTCTTTGGCATGACCGAGGTCCCAGCCCCCAAGCCCGAGATGACTGAGCGAGGAGCTCGGCATTCCAAAGTAGTGACACGGCTCGGCCTACGTGGTGAGGCGAAGCCCCCGGTTCAACCGAGGTGGCGGAGTAGGTCGGCAAGGTGACGCCGAACTGACCGTGCAACGCAGCCAAAGCCGATTACCTGCACACATAAAATAGTGCGAGCAAGAGATAATGATATATTTAAAAAAAATTCTTCTACTTAGTTAATTTAAGTGAAGCAAATAAGTGAAGCAATATGGCCTGGGCCCCGAGGTGCCTGAACGAAGAGTTCGGCTTGACGAAGTGGTGATGTACGGTCGATGTGGCGAGATAAAGTCCTCGGTCTAGTTAGCATGGTGGTGCTGTGATCGGCGGACGCCGAAGTCTCGTGCAGGTCGGCTGGTGACACCGAAGTCTCATGCCAGCCGAGGTGTTAAAAATAGGTCGGCTGATGATGCCGAAGTCCCGAAGCAGGTTGATGAAGGGATGCCAAAGCCCCGGTCTAGCCGAGGTGACGGAGCAGGTCGGCTGGTGACGCCAATGTCTCAGGACAGCCGAAGTGTCGAAGCTGGTCAGCTGGTGACGCCGAAGTCTCATGCCAGCCGAGGTGTCAAAGCTGGTCGGCTGGTGACCCCGAAGTATCATGCCAGCCAAGGTGTCAAAGCAGGTCGGCGTACTGGACGTCACCTTGAAAAAGTAATGGCGCGGCAATGCCGATGCAGGTCAGAATTTGTGATGAGGTCACTGCTGGCTTGATGAAGCAACAGAGCGCCCGACCCGTACAACTCGCGAATGACGAGGTTCACTTGATGATTATTCGGCCCTTGCAATGCTGAACTCTTGGTCAGATGACCGAGATGATGAGAAAATATCTTTCAAAAAGGACGTCTGACAACCCGTTCATGAAAAAGATGAACTCGGGTGGGATTTGTTTTCGCGCAGAAAATAGATGCAAAATTCATTGTACTCACCGGACATTTCCCGAAGTTTGAATGGTCGGATCGAGCTGAAATTTTGAGGGGTGCTCGATATAGGAATTCCGCAGCCGATGAACGGTGGGATTTTCCAACCAAAGTCCGAGCTAGATACTGGACACCTCGCCCTAAACTCATCCAGATTCTCGTCTAGATTCGACAGGGCTCCGGTATATTGCAGATCGCTGGAGATTCTTCCACCGGAACGTGACAAATTTTTGTAGGGTTGTTCTAGAATCAATTCCGTACAATTCCACCGAAGCAATTGTCATAACGACACTCGAGGAGACGGGGATGACAAACACGAATCCGCTGTCAAGAAAAACTGCATGATCGCGCGGGGGCAATGTTGACATTGAGCCCCCGAGCATCATGGAGGATTCTTCCATGATCTCGGTTGAGATTGAAGTTGATGTTGATGAAGACCCCCGTACGATCTATATGATCCAACGTGGAGCACAGTCCTCGGCATAGCCGAGGTGACCCATCAAGCCGGCAACGAAGATGCCTATGTTGAGGATGTAGCTCGGTTCCGACGCGTAGATCGCGATGGAGCCGATCTAAATTCCCATCGCACCGCGGCGACTACTCAGCAGGCTCTCAATGAAAGCACCAATGTCGACGCAAATCCGACATATCTCGTAGTAGGGGTCCTAAGCTAGGCGTCTTGGGGCGATGGTAACATGGACACGAGATTTTTCCCAGGTTTGGGCTCTCGCAAAGAGATAATACCCTACGTCCTGCTTTTCATTTTATTGATATGAGGATAGTACATAGTACATGTATCTACCATGACTTTGTAGTAATGAATATGAGATGTAATGTAATGATCTATCGACTAACCTGGCCTCGGTTTATATATGGACTGTAGGCCTAGGGTTTAGAGGAGTCCTTGTCTTGGGTGCCAAATCTTGTGGAATCCTCCTTGTATTCGGCATGGGCTGCCCGAAGTGGTCCATTAGTGATTCAGCCTGGGGTTCCTCGGCCCGACCCACTGGTCGGGAGATGACCTGGTGAGTACCCCCTAGTCTAGGACACCATCACCAAGGTATCAATCCAGTAGGAGGAATAAGCAAGTCTCCAATGGTTGCACCTACACAAACAATCAAACTCTTGCACCAAACGCTATAAAAGGGTTGTCAATCCCTTCATGATCATTTGCAAGGATTAGATCCGATAGATATTGATGTAAACCAGAATGGAAAGTAAAAGCTAAATAAATTGCAGCAAAGTATTTTTGGTATTTTTGGTTTATAGATCTGAAAGTATGTTATGGAAAGTAGACTCGGGGCCCTAGGTTTCACTAGAGGCTTCTCTCTTGAAGGCAAATATCATGGTGGGTAAACAAATTACTGTCAAGCAATTGATAGAAAAGCAAATAATCATGTAGTTATCCAAGGAAATGATCATTCATATAGGCATCATGTCCGTGTCAAGTAGACCAAAACGATTCTGCATCTACTACTATTACTCCACACATTGACCGACTCCTGCCTGCATCTAGAGTATTAAGTTCATGAAGAACAGAGTAACACATTAAGAAAGATGACATGATGTAGAGGGATAAACTCAAGCAATATGATGAAAACCCCATCTTGTTACCCTTGATGGCAACAATACAATACATGCCTCGCTACCCCTACTATGTCACTGGGTGAGGACACCGCAAGATTGAACCCAAAACCAAGCACTTCTCCCATTGCAAGAATTACCAATCTAGTTGGACAAACCAAACCAATAACTCGAAGAGACTTGCAAGGATATGAAATCATGCAAATAAGAATTCAGAGGAGATTCAAATAAGATTCATGGATAATCTGAACATAAACTTCACAATTCATCGGATCTTGACAAACACACCACAAAAGAGGATTACATCGGATAGATCTCCATGAAGATCATGAAGAACATGGTATTGAAGATCAAAGAGAGAGAAGAAGCCATCTAGTTACTAGCTATGGACCCATAGGTTTGTGGTGGACTACTCATGCATCATCGGAGGGGGCAATGGAGTAGATGTACCCTCCATGATTGAAACCCCCTCCGGAAAAGGCTCCAAGATTGGATCTCTCGGGAACGGAGGCTTCCGGCGGTGGAACAGTATTTGTGTGGCTCCCTCTGGTGTTGGGGGAATATTTGGGAAATTATTGGCCAAGAATCAGGGTTAGGAGACCTGCCGGGAGGCGACAAGCATGCTAGGCATGGCCAGGGGGCCGCGCCTAGCAGGCTTGTGGCTCCCCGGCACCTCCCCTGCCGTGCACTGCAAGCTTGATCGATTTGTTTCCTTCCAAAAAATTCCTTCCTAAGGTTTTATTCCGTTTGGCCTCTGTTTAATATTCCATATCTGCACAACTCAAAAACAAGGAAAAACAGAAAGTGGCACTAGGCTCTAGATTAATAGGTTAGTCCCAAAAATAATATAAAATAGCATATTAATGCATATAAAACATCCAAAACATATAATATAATAGCATGCCATCATCAAAAATTATAGATAAGTTGGAGACATAGTAGCATCCCCAAGCTTAATTCCAGCTCGTCCTCGAGTAGGTAAATGATAAAAATAGATTTTTTTGATGTGGAGTGCTACCTAACATATTTATCCATGTAATATTCTTTTTTGTGGCATGACTACTCAGATTCGTAAGACTCAAAACAAAAGCTTAGTATTGAAATAAAAATAGTAACGCTTCAATCATACTAGCAAAGCAATTGTATCCCTTTAAAATATAATGGCAAAAGAAAGTTATCGCTACAATATCATATTGCCTTGCTATGCTCCATCTTCCCCACACAAAGTATTTATATCATGCACAACCCCAATGAAAAGTCAAGCAATTGTTTTCACACCTTTATTTTCACAAACTTTTTCAATTCTCACGCAATACATGAGCGTGAGCCATGGATATAGCACTGTAGGTGGAATAGAATATGGTGGAGGTTGTCAAGGAAAGGGAGAGGATAGTCTCACATCAACTAGGCGTATCAACAGGCTATGGAGATGCCCATTAATAGATATCAATGTGAGTGAGTAGGGATTGCCCTGCAATGGATGCACTAGAGCTATACGTGTATGAAATCTCAAAAAGAAACTAAGTGGACGTGCATCATGAAAAAAATTCCACTAGCTATATGAAAGTGACTAAATAGGAGACTCTCAATCATGAAGATCATGGTGCTACTTTCAAGCACAAGTGTGGAAAAGGTAGTAGCAATGTCCCTTCTCTATTTTCTCTCATTTTTTTGGTGGGCATCTAAGGCTACTTTCATTCATTTTTTTATTTGGGATTTGCTGGCCTCTTTTTTGTCCGAAATCTCATTATCGGGACACCGATCCTAAGCCATAAGAATATAACATGTAACACATCACATCACTTTGCAACCTCACGCATGGTTATCCCCACGGCTGCTACCTTACCTGGACCGGGACCAATTGTGTCTTTTGTCTCACATATGTGAATATGTCGCTAGCATTCAAATGTCAAAGAACCCGGGCCGACATGACTAGTCGTAGAACCCAAGTAGCACATCCGTACAGGGACAAGCGTACATAACCCAGCAATGCAGGTGTCAGCCTCCAGCGTGTGTAGACGAGCCGTACCAAGGTACATGGACTCCATTACGCCTTGAGACATTTCTGTCATCAACTGCGCGTAGACGAGTCATAGCAGGTTACAAGGACTCCATTACACTGCGAGACGTTTCCCCGAAGGGACAGACACAACAACAAAGAAGGATACACGCCGGTCAATCAATGTGTCCGGAGCAGTAGCAAGCTACCAAGGCTCAGTGGAAGCACAAAGAGGCAGTTCCCTATAAAAAGTACTCCTAAGGCACACAACTAGGTTTCGGATCCCATACATATCATTGCACGTCACACGTATGCACGACATGCCCGATATGCAATGATACAACTATGGCATAACAACATAACCATACAACAACATATCATTTATTTAGAAGGCTCTAGAGAACCTTCATAGAATAATGGACATATGTCTAGGTATAGACATCTATTAAAAGTGGCTAGAGGAGCCTGAAAAGCTACAACGACTCTACCACAGGAACTAGACCTCTGTCTGGGATTCCCAAGATAATCCAGTCAACATCGAACTTCACGTCATAAGTACCACTAATGATACTAACGTCTCCTCTGCAAAAACATAAATTAAGCAACGTGAGTACAAAGGTACTCAACAAGACTTACATCAGATATAGCTACATATGCATCATTGTCAACAAAGGGGATTGTGGAGTTTATTTCAGCAAACCAGCTTTAACTCTTGGCTAACCTATATTACGACTACAAGTACTTTCATTGGGATGGATAGCACACATGAGTACACATATTCACCAATCAATACACCACTATGGATCCACTCCCGTCTCCCTACGAGAAGGCCATCCATAACACTCACACTTATCTTGCACATTTTAGAGTATCCATTTCAAGTTGTCTGTGAACCACATAAGTTCTCCAAGTAGTCCATATCTAAGGACGCGGCTATTCGAACAGATTCATAACCCTACATGGGTGTACTTCTTCACACATGCTCCCACCACTTATCGCCATGTGCACGAAAAAGGCACCTCGACAACCTTCAAGCGGAAGCCTGATGAGGGAGTCGGCCATGACCGTCAATCACACAAGACCCTAGTCTAGGTTTATCGCCTATTTGAGACTGAACCCGCATGGAAGTCCGACCAAAGTTTCCGCTACGGCCTCAAATGATGTGCGCAGGGTTCCCAAGCCCACCGTTCTGGTGCCACTTGGTACACCATGCCATTGTGCCTATACCGCATCACAGCCCACCCCATCGGGCAGCACTATGCACGGTCGCCAACACTTTTCCTACAAACACCAGAAACTAGTTGCAACTCCTGGACAGATATTTGAGCGACTAATAAGCTGAGAGGGTCAATTAAGTATCCTAATGTGCAGTAGTATCTTGTCTTGGATAACATACACATAACTCAGTTCTTAAGGACGGTCCCAATGAGACAACCCGCCATGTAATCCTACATGGCCTCTCATCGCTACCTTTATCAAATCGTGTCCACACACTTAGCTCTCACACAGTAGGACATGAACACATCCATTCTGATTCTTCACCTAGATGAATCAGACCCGACACAACACGACTCTAAGCATAGCAGGCATAGTAAGTAAGCAAGCATGGATGAGTAAGCACAACAAGGCTCAAACAGTTGCTAATCATGCTAAGTGGTTTCAACTATTTACTGTGACAAGGATAGGCCATGCAAAGGAATGGGTTCAACTACCGATAACATGTAATGGTTGGATCATTGTTGTCCTAATGTAGTAAAAGAGAGCAGGAGCGAGAGAGTGGGTTCATATCAGTATGATCAAGGGGATTTGCTTGCTTGACAGTTCTGAATATGGTAAAGCTATTCATCAATGTCAACAATCACATCGTCGGAACCATCGTCTAACAAGAGGGAACAACACCGGAAAAACAAGAAAGAAACACATTCAATGAAATGCAACAAACATGATGTATGAGATGGCATGCAGGTACTGAATTCACCTAATACAATATTTAGCCATATTAATAGAAGTGTGTAGGATCTCTAGAAGAGTGTCTAGAGGGGGGTGAATAGACTACTAGCAAGAATTTAAAACCTAACCTTTTCCAAAGTTAATTGGTTGGAAGATTTTAACTATTTTAGCAAGTCTAGCAAATCTAACAACCCTACACATGCATGTCTACAAATATGGCAGCAGAAAGTAAATACATAGCACATGAAGTAAAGAGATGGGATAGGTAGATCAAACACAATAGGATACACAAGGATTTTTCCCGTAGTTTCGATAGGTGGTGCTATCGTACGTCCACGTTTATGGAGTCTTCAACCCACGGAGGGTAACGGTCATGGGAGTCCATGGAAGGCTCCACCCATAAGGGTGCACCAAGTAGCAACCTTGACTATTCCATACGGCTTTCATCCACGAATGACTAGCCTCACTATGGGTAGATCTTCAAGAAGTAGGAGATCTCCTTGCCCTTACAAACTTCTTGGTTCACCCCACAACACGAAGTAGGAGGCTCCCAAGTGGCACCTGACCAAGCTAGGAGGCACCACCCTCCAAAAGGTAATAGGCTCGGTAATGACGATGAACTCCTTGCTCTTGTGCTTAAAGATGATAGACTCCTCAACACACAATCACTCTCTCAGAGATTTGGCTTGGTGGAAGAGATGGGATTGGTGGAAAGCAACTTGCGGAGGCTAGAAATCAAGATCTATATGGTTGGAGTGGAAGATCTTGATCTCAACACAAGGTGGTTCTCTCTCAGGAAATCTGATAGGATAGGTATGGAATAGTTCTGAGTGCTTCTCTTTCGAGTATGTGGTGGTGGAGGGGTATATATAGGCATCCCCAAAAATCCAACTGTTACACACAATAAGTCAGACTCAGTGACACCGATGTGTTAATATCGGTGGTACCGAAGTGACCAAAAGGTGGCAGCTTTTGAATCTCGGTGAGACCGATATAGGAATCTCGGTTGCACTGACAAGGTGACCAACAGTCAGAATTGCCAAACTCGGTGATGTCGATTCAACATTCTCGGATGGACCGAAAATGTGAACTTGCGTAACAGAAAGTTGGCAGCCCAACTCGGTGGCACCGAAAGCAGTGTCGGCTGCACCGAAGGGTTAGGGATAGGCTGAGTCGGTCTAGGGTTTAAAATCGGTGGCACCGGGATTGGAATGTTGGTTGCACCGATTTTGAATGTTTGTCTATAGACTAACTTTGGTGGGAGAGCTTGTGGATGTTTTTGGTGACTATCACTTGTGCACGTATGAGCATTTTGGTCACCAACAAAACCGTACCCCCTTTTAATAGTATTGGCTTTCCTATGGACTCAAAGTGATTTCTCACAAATATAAAATGTAGAGTCCTCTTGCTTGAATCTTGGCCAACCTATTTCCTTGAATATTGGGGTAATTCCACAACCTCCACGATCCTTTTGCCAACTCAACTCTCCATGGACTATTATCTGAAATACACTAGATAGAGGTGTTAGTCCAAGAGACAATGTATGTTGTCATGAATTATCAAAACCACTAAGGGAGCATGTTGTGCTTGCAATCTCCCCCTTTTTGGTAATTGATGGCAACATACAATCAAAGCTTCAAATAAAGATATGCATGGATGCAATGAAGACTTTGAGAAACACAAGAGCTCCCCCTAAATTTGTGCAGTCATTTAAAGGATAGTTGCTTTGGAATGAATGGACACACAGATAGATGAAGGGATATAGGAAGTCATGGATATCTTGACTATATGCATCAAAATATATGAATCAGATGTATCCTCGTTCAGGACTTCACTCTTGCAAACAATATGTGCAAGAAGCAAGAGATCATCTTGATCAAAGATATGATGCATATACTTACCTTGAGTTCTTGAGCATTCTAGTAGTAGAGACACACTTGAGAAAACAATGTTAGGAAACACAAGAGTATTCTACTAAACAAAATCAATAGAACTCAAAGAATGCAAAGATATGGAGAACATATAAAATATGATAATCCTTAAGATTGATATGTCTCCTCCTAGCATTAATCTTTTATAGCTTTTCTCCCCTTAGATATGAAAGTGATAGTTCATCCTCTCCTCCTGAATCTCAGCATGTAGATATTGGGATTGGATAGGGTGAGAAAAATTTATCCTTTGTTCACTTTAGACTTTTTCAAAAATAGTTTTCTCCCCCTAAATTGTTATTCTCCCCTTGTTTATATAAGTGTGAACTTTTGATATTTTTCCTCTCCTCCTAAATCATATCTCCCCCTTTGCATAAGCGTGTAACTCTCCCTTTAGCATGAAGCTTTGATGTTCTCCCCCATTGGCATAAATTACCAAAAAGGTTAAGCTTAGGAGTAGTGACAGGGATCATTGACAAGGAAGAGATCCTCGAGAACAAGGGTCATCGAAAGTAGGGTTCATAGAAAAGAACTAAGGGAATCATTAAATGTAGCTTCTCTCCCTTTTGCAAATTAGAGTTTTCCTATCCTGGGGGTTAGGGATCCTTGAAAGAATTTCTCCCCCGAAGTGTTATTTGTTCTTCTCCCCCTAATTCTTTTCTGATGGGGTCATCGAAGGAACAAGTACATCACAAGAACAAAAAAAATTAAGAAACACAGCTTTAGAAAAGAAAAATCGGTGACTCCGGGATAAATAAATTGATGGTACCGAGATTGTGTAGTGCAGCTCATCTGCAAATTCGGTAGAACCGAGTTAGCTATATCGGTGGCTCCGAATGAGAGACCAAGTTTCTGTTTTCACAAAGACAAAATAAATGGTCTCAAAAAGAAATAATGCCAAATTTTTACAAACGACATCAAATAGATAAGATTTGAGTGGTTACGAGAGATCATGCAAATAGAGAGTAATCCATACAAGATTCTTAACTAGATGATGGGCAGTGACTAGGTCACCTATATTAGAGTATATTGACCTAGGAGCCAAGAAATAATACTTTATCATAGGTCATACTCTATGTTAAGCTCAAATGGGGTTACCATTTTTCGATTAAGCACTTTAATGTATTCATAACACTTGAGTTGCTTTAGCCCATGACTTGGAGTAAAGCCTTTTCAAGGATATGAGTACATACCTTTGAGTGATGTTGATGACGTTGCTCGTAGGTGAACTTGTTGAGAATGCTCGAGGTTGATGAAAATCATCTTGAATTGGGAAAAATCCTTCTCGTTCTAGTACACTAGTCACCTACAAAGGTTAGTCATGCAAGGAAGAACAATGGATATATCCAATTGACATGATATCACTTGAGATTTTGCAACTAAGATCAAGTATGTGTCAAGGATATTTTTGTTGTCTTCTTCCTTCCATCATCAAGAGGGGTTGTGGATACTTGGTAATAACAAGATTGCTTATAATTGGCGTTGGCGGCAATATTTTGGAATGAAGTTCTTCCAATTACCTACAAAAGGTTAGATGCAATACAAGGGAGCATAGAGTTCCATGGCATATGATAACTAGTTATGGGAACATGGAAATAACAAGAAAGCACATGCCCTTGCTTGCAACCGAGTGAGTCTAGCTCAAGTTTCAAGAATCAATGATGTTCAACTCACTCGTCAAGTGACAAAATGTTTTCTCATCAAGTGGCTTAGTAAAGATATCGGCCAATTGCTTGTTAATGCGAACATGCTTAAGATTGATATCTCCTTTGGCAACATGATCACGAATGAAATGATGTTGAACTTGAATATGCTTAGTTCGAGAATGCTGCATAGGATTATGTCCAATTTTAATAGCGCTTTCATTGTCACAAAGTAATGGAACATTTTTAACATGAATTCCATAATCCTTAAGTGTTTGTGTCATCCAAAGTAATTGCGCACAACAAGATCCAGTAGCAATATACTCAGCTTCGGAAGTTGATAATGATACCAAGTTTTGTTTCTTAGAGGACCAAGATACAAGAGATCTGCCCAAAAATTGACAAGTACCCGAGGTGGATTTTCTATCAACCTTGTCACTGGCATAGTCCGAATCGGACTAGCCAACAAGATTAAAAGAAGATCCCTTGGGATACCAAATGCCAAAGTTTGGTGTTTGTATCAAGTATCTCACAATACTTTTCACGGCCAAAAGATGACACACTTTAGGTGCAGCTTGATATCTAACACACATGCAAACACTAAGCATAATATCGGTACGAGATGCACATAGATATAGCAATGAACCAATCATAGATCTATAAACCTTTTGATCAACCGGTTCATCCTCCCTGGTAAGGTCAACATCTCTACTAGTGGGCATAGGAGTTTTCATACCTTTGCACTCATGCATGTTGAACTTCTTGATCAAGTCCTTGGTATATTTAGTTTGAGAGATCAAAGTTTCTTCTCTTGATTTCTTGATTTTCATTCCAAGAAATAATTTCAGCTCACACATCATAGACTTCTCATACTTCTCGGACATCAACCTTCCAAATCTTTCACTACATTGAGGGTTAGTGGAACCAAAGAAAATATCATCCACATAGATCTGGCAAACAAATAATTATCCATTAACTCTCTTAGTGAACAAGGTTGCATCAATTTTACCAATTTCAAAACCTTTTTAAATGAGAAACTTCGTTAAACATTTGTACCAAGCACGAGGGGCTTGCTTGAGACCATAAAGATCTTTATGAAGCTTGTAAACGTGATTAGGTTTCTTAGGATTCACAAAACCAAGTGGTTTATTAACATAAAACTCTTCTTCAATTTCACCATTTAAAAATGCACTTTTGATGTCCATTTGATAAAGCGTGATATCATGGTGATTAGCATAAGCAAGAAGAATACAAATAGCTTCAAGTCTAGTGACGGGGGCATAGGTCTGACCGTAGTCCATACCTTCGACTTGTGTATATCCTTGGGCTATGAGACGAGCCTTGTTGCGCATGACTTGACCATCTTCATCTTGTTTGTTTTGAAACACCCATTTCGTTCCGATGATGTTGTGCTCATCTTCGGGCTTCTCCACGAGTGTCCACACTTTGTTCCTTTCAAAGTTCTGAATCTCTTCATGCATAGCGTTCATCCAATCCGCATCTTCAAGAGCTTTTTCTACCTTCAAAGGCTCAATGCTAGATATGAAAGAATAATGCTCACAAAAGTTATCTAGACGGGTTTTAGAGCGAGTGATTCTCCCTATTTGTATATCACCAAAGATTTGGTTTAGGGGATGGTTCTTGGTCACTTGTGCTCGAACTCGAGTCAGCTTCCGATTGTTGGATGGTGGAGCTTCTTCTTCATCATCATCATCATCTCCTTCATCTTCGTTCTTATTGGAGGTGTCGTTCCCTTGAGGTGGTGGCGAAGGTGGTTGTGGTGGATCTTCATGATGCCCTTCCTCCTCTTCATCATCTCGTCATGTACCACTTGTGGATGACTCCATGTCATGTTGAGGTTCACCTTGACATGAAGTAGGAGCTTCCACTTGTGTTGATGAAGTACTTAACCTCCATGGGATGAATCTTGCCGATGGGTAGATCTAGAATGGCTTCAGAAGGATCCTTATCACCCCGGGGTCTCGTCTTTATATAGGAGGTCGAGGCCCTGGGTTACACGAGTCCTACGCCGACTCTTACAATGTAGTCAATCCTGTCTCTAAGTCGCCTTGCCATCTTGGGCAAACCGTCTCCAGGGGGCTTAAAAGCCCGGGTCTTCATACCATCTCTTGTCCAGGCCTTCGTCTTGGCCCATCTTGGTAAGCCGCTGTATAGCGAGGCCTACGTCTTTCGGCCCGCCTCACTGGTCTTGATTATGAGCCGCCAGGTATGACCCGGCCCCACCTGGGCGGGGCTTACCACGGGGTTATATCCCCAACATTAGGCCCTAGGATGATTTGAGCCTGCTCATGTCAATCTTCAAACTCACTTGGCGGCGAGTCTCACACTCCATCGTCTGAAAAGAAAATATGTAACCTGTCGTGATGTCATATCGAATATGCCAAAAATATTCCATGACGTCCGCAACAGATCTTTCATTAAAACTGTTGGCTCGAAAATCGAGGCGTCTATCTTGGTCGATCAGTATCTGCCGCTGAGGGATCACTAGAAGAGTGTCTAGAGGAGGGTTGAATAGACTAATAGCAGGAATTTAAAACCTAACCTTTTCCCAAGTTAATTGGTTGGCAGATTCTAACAGCCCTACACATGCATGTGAACAAATATGGCAGCGGAAAGTAAGGACATTGCATATGAAGTAAGTGTTGAGATAGGTAGGAAGATCAAATGCAATTGTAGACATGATGATTTTTCCCGTGGTTCCGATAGGTGGCGCTATCGTACATCCACATTTATGGAGTCTTCAACCCACGGAGGGTAACGGTCGCGAGAGTCCACGAAGGGCTCCACCCAAAAGGGTCCACAAAGTAGCAACCTTGACTATTCCATAACGGCTTCCGTCCATGAAGGACTAGCCTCACAATGGGTAGATCTTCACGAAGTAGGCGATATCCTTGCCCTTACAAACTTCTTGGTTCACTCCACAACACGAAGTAGGAGGCTCCCAAGCGACACCTAACCAATCTAGGAGGCACCACCCTCCAAAAGGTAATAGGCTCGGTAATGATGAGGAACTCCTTGCTCTTGTGCTTCAAGATGATAGACTCCTCAGCACCCAATCACTCTCTCAAAGATTTGGCATGGTGGAAGAAATGGGATTGGTGGAAAGCTACTTGGGGAGGCTAGAAATCAAGATCCATATGATTGGAGTGGAAGATCTTGACCTCAACGCAAGGGTAGGTGGTTCTCTCTCAGAAAATCTGATAGGATAGGTATGGAATAGTTCTGAGTGCTTCTCTTTCGAGTAAGTGGTGGTGAAGGGGTATATATAGGCATCCCCAAAAATCCAACTGTTACACACAAAATGACCAACTCGGTGACACCGACGTGTTAATCTCGGTGGTACCGAAGTGACCAAAAGGTGGCAACTTTTGAATCTCGGTAAAGGCGATATAGGAAACTCGGTTGCACCGATAAGGTGACCAACAGTAGATTTCCAATCTCGGTGATGCCGATCGAACATTCTTGGTGGGACCGAAAATGTGAATTTGCGTAATAGAAAGTTGGCAACCTAAACTCGATGGCACCAGTATGGAATCGGTTGCACCGAAGTTGCTAGGGTTTGGCTGAGTCTGTCTAGGTTCTAGAATCGGTGGCACCGGTATGGGAAAGTTGGTTGCACCAATTTTGAGTGGTAGGTATAGAAAAGACTTTGGTGGGAGAGTTTGTGGATGTTTTTGGCGAGTATCACTTGTGCACGTTTGAGCATATTGTTCACCAACAAAACCTTACCCGCTTTTAATAGTATTGGCTTTCCTATGGACTCAAAGTGATTTCTCACAAATATAAAATGTAGAGTTCTCTTGCTCGAAGCTTGGCCAACCTATTTCCTTGCATCTTGGGGTATGTCCACAATCTCCTTTTGCTAGACCTCTCTATAGACTGTATCTGAAATACACTAGGTAAAAATATCAGTCCAAGAGACAATGTATGTTGTCATGAATTATCAAAACCACCAAGGGAGCATGTTGTGATTTCAATCTTCCCCTTTTTGGTAATTGATGACAACATACAATCAAAGCTTCAAATAAAGATGTGCATTGTTATACTAAAGACTTTGAGAGACACATGACTTGGACTTGCTCCCCCTAATTGTGTGCAGTCCTTTAAAGGATAGTTGCTTTTGAATGCATGAACACACATAAGGTAGAAGGGATATAACAGGTCATGTGTATCTTGTCTATATCCATCAAATATATATGAATGAGATGTATCTTTGTTCGAGACATCACTCTTGCAAACAATATGTGCAAGAAGCAAGAGATCATCTTGACCAAGGATATGATGCATATACTTACCTTAAGTTCTTGAGCAGTCTGGTGATAGAAACACACTTGAGAAAACAATGTTAGGAAACACAAGAGTATTCTACCAAACAACAAGGCAATAGAACTCAAAATTGTCAAGATATGGAGGACCTATAGAAAATAGTATTCCTTATAATTGATATGTATCCAAGATCATTGAGAATTTTCTCACCGTAGATATGAAAATAAATTATCCTTTCCCCCTAAATCTTAGCTTGTAGATACTAGGATTGGATAAGGTGAGAAAGGTCAAAAATTTCTCCTCCCCCTACTTTGATATTCTCCCCTTGTTTATAAAGACATGAGAATTAATATTGGCTCTCCCTCTTGATCATATCTCCCCCTTTGCATAAGCATGTATCACCTTTAGCATGAAGCTTTGGATATCTCCCCTTTAGCTTGAAGCTTTGGTCTTCTCCCCCTTTGGCATTAATTTCCAAAAAGGTCAAAAATAGGGATAGATACAAGGATCATTGATTGAGAAGGGATCCTTGAGAACAAGGGTCATAGAAATGTAGGATTCATAGAAGTGAAAATTTAGAGAGGCATTGAAACTGATTTGTTCTTCTCCTCCTTTCTTCATTGAAGATAGGGATCCTTGAAGAAAGAAATTCTCTCCTCAAAATGAACTTTTGTTCTTCTCCCCCTGAGTAAATAATTTTTTTAGGTGATCATTGAAGTAACAAAAGTGTTACAAGAAAGATCACTAAGAAAACACAGAATTGCAAAAGCGAATTCAAAAGAAACAGAATGAAAATCGATGACGCCAAGATATCTGAGTCGGCGACTCCGAAAGAGAAACCATGTTGCTATTTATACAAAGTCAAGAGAAAGAGTTTCAATGAAATATGAAGTTTTTACAATGGACATCAGCTAGAGAAGATTGGAGTAGTTATGAGAAATCATGCAGTAGAGAGCAAACCACACCAGTTTCTTAACTAGATGATGGGCGGTGACTAGGTCACCTATATTAGAGTATATTGACTTAGGAGCCAAGCAAGAATACTTGATCATACGTCATACTCTATGTTAAGCTCAGAATGGGGTTACCATTTTTTGATTAAGCATTTTAATGTCTTCATATCGCTTGAGTTGCTTTAGCTCATTTCTTGGAGTAAGGCCTTTTCAAGGACATGAGTACATACCTTTGAGTGATGATGACGACGTAGCTTGTAGATGAACTTGTTGAGGATGCTTGAGGTTGATGAAGATCATCTTGAGTTTTGAGCTATCCTTGTTGTTCTTGTACACTCGCTACCTACAAAGATGAGTCATGCAAGGAAGAACAATAGATATATCCCATTGACATGATACCAATTGAAGGTGTGCAATAGGATCAAGTATACGTCAAGGATATGGTTGAGTGGTCTTCTTCCTTCCATCATCAAGAGGGGTTGTGGATACTTGGTAATGACAAGATTGCTTATGATTGGAGTTGATGGAAATCTTGTGGAATGAAGTTTCTCCAAGTACCTACAAGATATTAGATGCAATACAAGGGAGCATAGAATTCCATGGCAAAAGATGAAATGTTAAGACACATGGAAATATCAAGAAAGCTCATGCCCTTGCATGCAACCGAGTGAGTCTAGCTCAAGTTTGAAGCATCGATGATGTTCAACTCACTCCTTAAGTGACAAAATGTCTTCTCATCAAGTGTTTAATTAAAGATATCGGCCAATTGCTTGTTAGTGCGAACATGCTTAAGATTAATATCTCCTTTGGCAACATGGTCACGAATGAAATGATGTCGAACTTGTATATGCTTAGTTTGAGAATGTTGGACAGGATTATGACCAATTTCAATAGCACTTTCACTATCACAAAGTAATGGAACATTTTTAACATGAATTCCATAATCCTTAAGTGTTTGTGTCATCCAAAGTAATTGCGCACAACAAGATCCAGCAGCAATATACTCAGCTTCGGAAGTTGATAACGATATCGAGTTTTGTTTCTTAGAGGACCAAGATACAAGAGATCTGCCCAAAAATTGACAAGTACCCGAGGTGGATTTTCTATCAACATTGCCTCCGGCATAGTCCGAATCAGAATAGCCAACATGGTCAAAAGAAGATCCCTCGGGATACCAAATGCCAAGACTTGGCGTTTGTATGAAGTATCTCACAATGCGTTTTACAGCTAAAAGATGACATTCTTTCAGTGCAGCTTGATATCTAGCACACATGCAAACACTAAGCATAATATCAGGACGAGATGCACATAGATATAACAATGAACCAATCATAGATCGATAAACTTTCTGATCAACCGGCTCATCCTCTCTGGTGAGATCAACATGTCCGCTAGTAGGCATAGGGGTTTTCATACCTTTGCACTCATGCATGTTGAACTTTTTTATCAAGTCCTTGGTATACTTAGTTTGAGATATGAAAGTTCCTTCTTTTGATTGCTTTATTTGCAAGCCAAGAAAGAATTTCATCTCACACATCATAGACATCTCATACTTCTCGGACATCAACCTTCCAAATCTTTCACTAAATTGAGGGTTAGTTGAACCAAAGATAATATCATCCACATAAATTTGGCACACAAATAATTCACCATTAACTCTCTTAGTGAATAAGGTTGCATCAATTTTTCCAATTTCAAAACCTTTTTCGATAAGAAACTTTGTCAAACATTTGTACCAAGCACGAGGGGCTTGCTTAAGACCATAAAGAGCTTTACGAAACTTGTAAACATGATTAGGTTTCTAAGGATTCACAAAGCCAGGTGGTTGTTTAACATAAACCTCTTCTTCAATTTCACCATTTAAAAATGCACTTTTAATATCCATTGTAAAGCATGATATCATGGTGATTGGCATAAGCAAGAAGAATGCGAATAGCTTCAAGTCTAGCGACGGGGGCGTATGTCTCACCGTAGTCCATAACTTCGACTTGCGTATACCCTTGAGATACGAGGCGAGCCTTGTTGCGCACGACTTGACCGTATTCGTCTTTCTTGTTCCGAAATACCCATTTGGTTCCGATGATGTTGTGTTCATCCTCGGGCTTCTCCACGAGTGTCCACACTTTGTTCCTTTCGAAGTTATGAAGCTCTTCATGCATAGCGTTCACCCAATCCGCGTCTTCAAGAGCTTGTTCTACCTTCAAGGCCTCAATGCTAGAGATGAAAGAATAATGCTCACAGAAATTTGCTAGATGAGTTTTAGAGCGAGTGATTCTCCATGTTTGTATATCACCAAAGATCTGGTTTAAGGGATGGTTCTTGGTCACTTGTGCTCGAACTCGGGTCAGCTTCCGATTGTTGGTTGGTGGAGCTTCTTCTTCATCATCATCTCCTTCATCTTTGTTGTTGTTGAAGGAGTCGTTCCCTTGAGGTGGTGGTGAAGGTGATTGTGGTGAATCTTCATGATGCACTTCCTCCTCTTCATCATCTTGCCGTGTACCGCTTGTGGATGCCTCCATATCATGTTGTGGTTCACCTTGTCGTGAAGTAGGGGCTTCCACTTGAGTTGATGAAGTAATTTCCTTCACCTCCATGGGACGAATCTTGTTGATGGGTAAATCTCAGATAACTTCCAAAGGGTTCTTATCACCTACATCATTTGGTAATTGTTCGACTTGCGAACCATTAGATTCATCAAACGTCACATCTACCACCTCTTCAACTTTTCGAGTTAAGTTGTTGTAGACACGGTAAGTGTGAGAGTTCGATCCATAACCAAGTAGGAATCCTTCATGAGAAGCTTGTGCAAGTAAAGTCGGTTTGTGGCATGACATGTTGTTTACATGGCTTCTGCCCAAAAGTGTTTCGGTGTCTTGTATTCTTCAAGCATCGTTCTTGCCATCTCGATGAGTGTACGGTTCTTCATCTCAACAAATCCATTTTGTTGAGGTGTGTACGTAGCCGAGAACTCATGTGAAACACCTTCTTCGTCAAGAAAGGTATCCACATCGGTGTTCTTGAACTCCGATCCGTTATCGCTCCGAACCTTCTTGATCTTCACTTCAAACTGATTTTGTGCTTTGCGAGCGAAGATCTTGAAGATCTTTTGAACCTGTGACTTATCATCAAGAAAGAATACCCACGTAAATCTGGAAAAATCATCAACTATAACTGGAACATAGGAATTTCCACTGAGACTCTTGTAAGCATTGGGACCGAAAGGATCCATGTGAAGTAACTCGAGTGGTCTCCTAGTAGTCATGATATTCTTGACAGGATGACTTCCACCTACTTGCTTTCCAGCTTGACAAGCACTACAAAGTCTATCTTTGTCAAAGATAACATATTTAACACCAAGTATATAATCACCTTTGATAAGCTTGTCTAAATTACGCATGCCAACATGTCCTAATCTTCTATGCCAAAGCCAACCTTTAGAAGATTTAGCAATTAAACAAGTGCGAGGTTTGGATCTCTTAGTGAAATCGACAATGTATAGATCACCTCTACGGAAACCGGTAAAGACAATTTATGATTATCTTGACGAAACACTTGGCAATCTATTTTCTTGAATAACACATTGAAACCGAATTTGGCAAGTCTAGACACGGAAAGAAGATTATAGCCAAGAGATTCAACAAGCATAACATTTTGAATAGAGATATCATGGGATATGTCCACGTTACCAAGACCAAGTACCCTACCCTTGGAGTTATCTCCAAATGTTACGTACCTTCAAGGTCCCTGGTTTGGTGTGATCTCTTCAAACATTTCTCCATGTCCGGTCATATGGTCGGTACATCTGCTATCGAGAATCCACTCTTTTCCTCCAGACATGTAATCCTTGAGGTTCGCCATGAGACTTAGATTCTTCATGATCTTCTCATACTCGATGTCGAATAGCTCATCGTCATCATAGTAGCCATGTTCCACGTTGTCATCATCAAGTGGAAAATCCTCGTCATAAAGAACAAGAGATTCGTTAGGATGGTGATCATGACAATGTTCAAGTTTATGAATGCGAATAGCTTCTATAATGATATTGTTGATGATTGTGACATCTCCTTTATCATGCATGAGGTCTCTAAGCTCAAATAGACAAGCATCAAATTTAGGATCACTAGGTGACATTTTGTGAAAGGCAATGGTTTTATGAAGAATTTCTTCAAGATTACTTAATGAGTAACTTGGATATCGTTTCTCCAAATCATTCCACAAAGTGT
The DNA here is from genome assembly GCA_022496015.1 of Hordeum marinum. Classification (NCBI taxonomy): domain Eukaryota; kingdom Viridiplantae; phylum Streptophyta; class Magnoliopsida; order Poales; family Poaceae; genus Hordeum; species Hordeum marinum. Next base: position 222,611,790 of record CM039672.1, read on the forward strand.
AAGCACATGCAAAATTCTTCATTTGGTTAAGCATAGTTGTAGGCAATGCTCTAACAATGAGATTAATAGTTCTAAGATTGCATAGCATATCAATTTCCTCTTCGTGTGAGGGATGCAAAGGATCAATAGGAGGCTCATAGGGGCGCATAACATATTTTCTCAATTGAAATTCATTAAACAGCTCAAGCATCAAAGATTTCCATTGACTATAGTACCCTCCATCAAGAACGAGCACTCTACAACTCAAACTCCCTATACTAGACACATCCATCTTCCTCCTCGGTGATTAAACCAAAGCAATGGAGACCAATGCTCTGATACCAATTGAGGGATCACTACAAGAGTGTCTAGAGGGGCGGGGGTGAATAGACTAATAGCAGGAATTTAAAACCTAACCTTTTACCAAGTTAATTGGTTGGCAAATTTTAACAGCTTTAACACAGCTAGCAAGTCTAATAGCCCTACACATGCATGTCAACAAATATGGTAGCAGAAAGTAAAGACATTGCATATGAAGTAAGTGTTGAGATAGGTAGGAAGATCAAACGCAATTGTAGACACGATGATTTTTCCCATGGTTCTGATAGGTCGCGCTATCGTACATCCACGTTTAGGGAGTCTTCAACCCACGGAGGGTAACGGTCGCGAGAGTCCATGGAGGGCTCCACCCAAAAGGGTCCACGAAGTAGCAACCTTGACTATTCCATAACGGTTTCGTCCACGAAGGACTAGCCTCACTATGGGTAGATCTTCACGAAGTAGGCGATCTCCTTGCCCTTACAAACTTCTTGGTTCACTCCACAACACGAAGTAGGAGGCTCCCAAGCGACAACTAACCAATCTAGGAGGCACCACCCTCCGAAAGGTAATAGGCTCGGTAATGACGATGAACACCTTGCTCTTGTGCTTCAAGATGATAGACTCCTCAGCACCCAATCACTCTCTCACAGATTAGGCATGGTGGAAGAGATGGGATTGGTGGAAATCTACTTGGGGAGGCTAGAAATCAAGATCCATATGATAGGAGTGGAAGATCTTGGCCTCAACACAAGGGTGGGTGGTTCTCTCTCGGAAAATCTGATAGGAAAGGTATGGAATAGTTCTGAGTGCTTCTCTTTCGAGTAAGTGGTGGTGAAGGGGTATATATGGGCATCCCCAAAAATCCAACCGTTACACACAAAATGACCAACTCGGTGACACCGATGTGTTAATCTCGATGGTACCGAAGTGACCAAAATGTGGCAACTTTTGAATCTCGGTAAAGGCGATATAGGAAACTCGGTTGCAACGATAAGGTGACCAATGGTCAGATTTCCAATCTCAGTGACACTGATCCAACATTATTGGTGGGACCAAAAATGTAAATTTGCATAACAGAATGTTGGCAACCTAAACTCGGTGGCACCAGTATGGAATCGGTTCACCAAAGTGGCTAGGGTTTGGTTGAGTCTGTCTAGGTTCTGGAATCGGTGGCACCGGTATGGGAAAGTTGGTTGCACCGATTTTGAGTGGTAGGTATAGAACAGACTATGGTGGGAGTGTTTGTGGATGTTTTTGGCGACTATCACTTGTGCACGTTTGAGAATATTGTTCACCAAGAAAACCTTACCCCCTTTTAATAGCATTGCCTTTCCTATGGACTCAAAGTGATTTCTCACAAATATAAAATGTCGAGTCCTCTTGCTCGAAGCTTGGCCAACCTATTTCCTTGCATCTTGGGGTATGTTCACAATCTCCTTTTGCCAGACCTCTCTATAGACTCTATCTGAAATACACTAGGTAAAAATATTAGTCCAAGAGACAATGTATGTTGTCATGAATTATCAAAACCACCAAGGGAGCATGTCTCTTAAATAGGACCGTGAGGGGTCCTCTCATTTTCCTCCGCCGCCCCCACCACTTCTTCTTCCTCTCGACGCCATTGCCACCGAGCTCCATCGCGTTGGTGAAGCTTCGTCGCCGTCATCAACCCAGGCTGCTGCATCAACCTGAACGGACTAGATTTTGGCCTGCGTCCGCTGCGTCCCGTCTGGTATGTCTTTCTTCCCCCCTTAGATCTGTAGCTTAGTACTTGAAACCCGTGGAGTTCATTGGCTCCATTAGTGCACAAGATTTTTCCCACAATGCCAACCGACGAGTAACTCCGTAGATCTCGCAATGTTTGTCTTCCTACTATGGCAGGTCATGTAGAGTCACCAACAGCCCAGCATAGATCTATGGTTGTTTCCCCATCCTGCGCTTAGACTTGTTCGTTCTTCCTCAGTTCCTCACTAGGGTTAAAATAAACCTGATTTTTTTCCTTCGCTCGTAGATCTTGCAGCTTCAGTTTATCTCGTAAAACCCGTTTATAGGTCCTTAGCGATTTTTGCACCACCGCTTTGTCCACCTTAACCCGCGGCCAAACTTCCGGCTCTTCCAATAAACTGTACCGGCGGCTTAGCATCATAGTGCTTAAATTCGTCAGTTGTCCTAGTTGTCTATCACTTTCTAACCCACCAAGTACCGTTACCTTTCATAGCCTTAACGCGCCATCATGTCTCGGGCGTCTTCTTCTTGCAATTGGGTCGGCTCTGCGGTCTCCAAAGAATTCCTATAGGATTTCGTAGACGCAGGAACTTTGCCGGCTAAGGATGTTATTCATTGGCGGATTCTGGGTCAAGAGAAGAAACCCATCCCTCAAGAGGGTGAAATCGTTATCTTTGCTGACCACCTTGCGCATGGTTTCAGCCCGCCCGGCTCTAAATTTTTCCGAGAAGTCCTCCATTTCTTTAAGCTACATCATTAGGACATTGCACCTAACTCTATCTCCAATATGTGCAACTTCCAAATCCTTTGCAAAGCTTACTTACAAGAAGAGCCATCAGTTGACCTCTTCCGTGAGTTTTTCTACGTCAACCGCCAGACAGAAGTGGCGGCTGGCCCAAGCTTAGAACTTGGCGGAGTCTCCATCCAAAGAAGACGGGATATGGATTTTCCATCTGTTCAAATGCCAAGTCACCCCAAGGATTGGAATAGAACTTGGTTTTACTGCAAAGACACTTCTCTAGAGGGAGAACATCCACTGCCGGGTTATTGTCCTACCCGGCTCCACACCACGACTGAACTCCCAGACCGGATGTTGGCCTCCGCATGAGCGAAGTATGCTTCGGCCTTCGCCAAGATTAGAGACCTCATGGCAAATGGTCTGAAAGGAATTGACCTAACCCGATGTTGGATCTCCTAGAAGGTCATTCATCTAAGCTGGCGGGACTAGCTTATGTGTGAATATACGGGTGACACAAATGACCCCCTCTGCTTCGATTACACCACTCTAACAGAAGAAAACATTGTTTCTGCCATCAAGGGACTTATCCGTGAGTCCCAAGAAGCTTGCCGCACCATCGGGTTACAGCCTTTCTGCGCTGCAAACCCGGCCCCAGATGTAAGGACGGCTTTCAAATCTCTTTTACCTCTGTGTTAACTATATATATGTAGCAACCTTTAACCTCTTTTGGCGGCTCTTGCTTTCAGGCTAATTCCAACTTATGGAAGAAAAGATATACCCCTCCTGCGAAGAAGTCTAAGGAAAAACAGGCGACCGTGAGAAGAAAACTGTTGTTCAAGAGCAGCCTGAAGTTGATGACTCGGAGGTAGAACTTGACTCTCTTGGCTGTCTTTTTATGTGCCTTACAGACAATAATAACTCACAGGAAGAATCGAAGATAAGCAATGCCAACGCTCCTGAGGTAACCTATATTTCATCTGACTCAGAACACCTTCCACCAAAGAAAATACGGCGGGTCATTCGAAAAGTCCCATTTTCTCATCCTCTTGCTCATTTAGACCCCGTTTTCATTTGAAAAAGCAACAACACACCTCCGGACGCCAAACCCGGAGCGCCGACTCTGAAGATCTTGTGGACGGGTTATCCAATTCTCCTGCTTGGCGAAAATAGCCGGCTGAGGTACTCATTTAACTAAGTTCAGCTTTTTCAACCTTGCATTATAACCTTACTTTGTTTCATATTGCCTTACCTGCCTTCAAGAAACGCCCCCATCGTCAGGAGTCTCCACAGCGACTAAGCTGCCGCCTCTGAAGATCAACTCGGAGTACGTACCTTTGTGTCTGCATCATATTCCTTTGCCATCCTTGACCTTTATATAATAATCTTCTATGTTTTCCAGGGCTCAAGCAAAATGAAGGAAGACTGGCAGGTCTACCTCTGCCCCCACAGCCCAAGAGCTAGAGACTACTAAGCTGGACTATGAAGAATGCGCCTGGAAATACTCATCGGTCCTCTAAGCCGGCAACCAATGAGATGGGAACTGATAGTCCTCCAAGGGCTAATTCTAAGCTGCCCAGTCCTTCAACAGTTGTCGAAGACACCGTTCTTCTAGACGTCATCGTCACTGGGACGGGTTTTCAATCTCACAAAGCCCATGTATTAACAAAGCACATCGACAAGGCTGAAGCTTCTTCGCCTGACAAACTGGACTTTGAATTCCCCGTGCTGGAGAAGTTAACTGCTGACGAGTTACATCTGGTTATCTAAACCACCTCTCCACAAGCCGGAACATGGAGCTCAAACTTATTGGTTTGATGAAGAAAAAATATGAGGTACTCCTGCTTTTCCCTTATACCCTTATGTAGCCCCCAAGAGTTGGTTTAGTATTGAAATGGTAAATAAGGTCTTCCAATCCTTATCATAACAAGAATAACTTAGCATGTAGTCCCCAAGTATCGGTTTAATATGTATATATTAAGCCGGTATTGTGTGTTGACGAGTTAATCAATGGTAGCCCCCAAGTCTGGGTCAACATAGAAATAATGAGCTGGAACTTCACTGTTAATTTGGAAAGTGCCGATGTAGCCCCCAAGTGTCGGTTTAACTTAATGAAGATGAGCCGGAACTTACATGAATCAAAGAGCCATATGTAGCCCCCAAGTGTCGGCTTAACTTGATGAAGATGAGCCGAAACTTCATTGTAGACTTGGAGAGCGAACAAACATTAGCCCCCAAGTGTCGAGTATATTGCTTGCAATCTGCTTGAGACTTGCAATATATTCCCTTAGCCGATCATCCGCTAATATTTTAACCTGGCCACTTACCCCTCCTTGCAACTTTGTTTTTGTATGTCGCGGGAAGCTTTGAGCAAGGTTGAGCCTAATCTGAACGGCCTAAAGGATAATCTTGCTTCCCAGCAAACTGCCTAGGGTGAAGCGGAGGAGAGATATCGGGTTGCTACGGCAGAACTTGCAAAGGTTCAATCTGACTTTACTGCCTTAAAAGACTGTTGAAGCGGATCAAGCCGCCCTGGCAAAGCGTGCAGATGATGCTGATCAGCGGCTCAAGGTTGAGTCAGATGAGTTGCAAACCCTTAAGCGCCACATCTCGAGGATGACTGATGCTATATTTGGTAAGTAATGAAAACTCAGGAAATTTACTTGTTGAAAAAACTGCATGCGGCTTATAATGCTAAACTTGTCTTTACAGGTCCAAGAAGCCGCCAGCTCGCCTCAGACAGCCTGATGCAGCTGAAAGTCGTATACACCTTGTCAGAGTAGCTGTACTGCGGGACCCTTTGTACTATCAGAGCAATGCTGAATAAAGAGAGAATCCCCAAGTTCATGAAAGGAGTGATAGAAATCTTATCAACTCTGCCAAAGCAAATCGAAGAGCACAAATGATCAGCCGCCCGGAAGGGAGCAATAGCTACGGTAAGCCGGGCTTTGGCCTTTGCCCTTGAGCTAACTGAAGAAGACATGATGGATGACTTTTCGTCCAAGAAAGATGACGGCTCAGAGTTCACAGAAGCTGACTATGCCCGTTCTATGAAGGCTTCCAGAATACTTGCATCGGTACTAGCGGATGAAGTTGATCTGTCAACTTACCAGGCGTCTTACGACGCTGACAACAAACGAGTGCGCTGCCCAACCTTTGAAGCTAGGGGCTTAACTCCTGCACATCGTAAGCACCTCTTTGCCCCTGAAATTGACCTGTCTCCCCTATTTGATGAGGCCCAGTTTGACGCATTAACAAACTACAACTGGGACGTGGACAATCTTCATATCGAGGAGGTTGAAGACCCGGCGCGGGATGACCCGCCGTCAAGCTGAACGAACTGCTGCTGTGGTGGGATAACTCGGCTCCTTGAACCGCCGAACTTATAGTATTGTTCAAAAACTTAAGTCTTGCTTTTGGGGCTCTATGGAGAGCTTTGTGATAGGCTAAGAAGAACCTTGATTGTCTTAACCGTGCCATCGTGCACGTAGGAAACAACATAACTTGATATATCTTTATCTACCTTGTGTTTCACTCATACCGTGTCACTGGACTTCATGGCGGCTTATCTTTAGAGATAAAACCTGTGAAGATGGACAGCAGAATATGTTATGCATCATTGTGAGGGCGTCTTAGAAAAGCACAAGCCGGAGATGTCAAATCAATCATGACCTTGCTTCTTCAAAAACTCATATGCCGGTTCTTCTGGGTGGACTCGCTACTAGAAACTCTAACAGTACATGGTCTCTAAGTGAGATTAACTGATAAGAGTGCAACGAACCAGAAAGAGACGCGGCAGGGCATGAGTACTCTTAGGGCCCATAAGCTACCTCTCACGTGACACAAATCCGTCGTTTGAACCTTAAACAGTGTAGGGTCTTTAAAAGAGTAACTATTTAAGAGTACGAACGGGCCACATAGCGGAGAGTCGGCAGCAGATGGGTGAGTTTGTCCTCGCTTTCCATAAACCGGCCCTCGCGTGATAAGAGCCGCCGGTTTAACCTTGACTAGTATAGGGTCTCTAGCGAGAGCGGCTGCCAAATATGTTTAAACAGCTCAGAGTCTCTAATCGAGATTAACTGGCAAGAGTTCGGTGGGTCATATAGCGGAGTAGCAGCAACAAACAGGCAGGTTTAACTCAAACTTGCGATGGCTAAAGAGCCGATCAAGAGGGTGTGTAAGCTAAACCCGGTAGGTTGGAAGCCCCCGAATGACCTTGTTGACGGAGTCAACTTTTGGGTATATAACCAGCCTTACGGTGGCTGAAGAGCCGATCAAAAGCGTGTGTAAGCTGAACCCGATGGGTTGGAAGCCCCCAGATGACCTTGTTGATGGAGTCAACTTTTTGGTATATAACCCGCCTTACGGTGGCTAAAGAGCCAATCAAAAGGGTGTGTAAGCTGAACCCGGTGGGTTGGAAGCCCCCAAATGACCATGTTGATGAAGACAACTTTTGCACAAGCTGAGGTACGTGAAACAGCAGAGGCCCCGGCTTGCAGGGATGCCAACTTTATTATATATATATGTGATATGTACAATCATGGTGTACAATGGCGAGAGTTGATGACTCAAGTATAGTAAGGCCGCAAATGAGCTATATTCCGCGGCCGGTGGGTCTCCTGCCCAGAAGTGTTTGCCTCGTCTCGTATATCAATGAGATAATACGACCCGTTGTTGAGATTTCTACTGACCACGAAAGGTCCTTCCCATGGAGGATAACTTGTGTGCATCCGTTTGATCTTGAATTAAATGCAATACCAAGTCGCCTTCTTGAAACGTCCGGGTCTTAACTCTATGGCTATGGTAGCGACACAGTTCTTGTTGATAAATCGCCGATCGAGCCGCCTCCAGATCACGCTCTTCATCCAAAGTATCCAATGCGTCTTGACATGTTGTTTCATTATCCGCCTCAACGTAAGCCGCCACCCATGGCGAGTCATGACGTATATCACTTGGTAACACAGCTTCTGCGCCATAAACCATGAAAAAAGGCATATAGCATATTGATCTGTTGGGAGTAGTTCTGATGCTCCATAAAACTGATGGAAACTCCTCTACCCAAAAACCCAGCGTTCACTGTAGAGGAACCATAACCCTGGATTTGATGCCTCTCAAGATCTCCTGGTTAGCATGCTCTGCCTGACCATTGGATTGTGGATGAGCAACTGCAGAAACGTCAAGCCGGATGTGCTCACTTTCACAGAACGCTTGCATAGCCCCTTTGGATAGGTCCGTACCATTACCTGTGATGATACTATGAGGGTAACCAAAGCGGTAGATCAGCTTTCTGACAAACTGAACCGCCCTAGCCGCATCACACTTGCCGATCGGCTCAGCCTCCACCCACTTGGTAAACTTGTCCACCGCCACCAAGGGGTGGGTCTTCTTGTCCTTGGACCTCTTGAAGGGCCCGACCATATCAAGCCCCAAGATTGCGAACGGCCAGGTAACTAGAATCATTTGCAATTCCTGGGCCGGCACGTGAGCACGCCGCCCGAACTTCTGACATCCATCGCACTTGAGAACCAAGTATTTTGCATCCTTACAAGCTGTCATCCAGAAGAAACCATGTCTAAAAGCCTTGGCCACCAGAGATTTTGAGCCGGCGTGATGACCACCATCGCTAGCGTGAATCTCGTTCAAGATTTCTTTACCTTCTTTAGGTGAAACACAATGTTGAAAAATGCCGGTAACACTGCACTTATGTAACTCACCATTGATGATTGTCATAGACTTAGATCGCTTGATGATCTGTCTTGCCAAGGTTTCATCCTCAGGTAACTCGTCGTGAGTCAAGTACACTAGGTAAGGCAACGTCTAGTCAGGGATAGCATGCAGAGCCGCCACCATCTGCCCCTCTGGGTCAGGTATAGCCAAGTCTTGCTCTGAACTTAGCTTGACTGACGGGTGATGTAACACGTCCAAGAAAACATTAGGTGGCACCGGCTTTCGCTGGGAGCCCAGCCTTGACAATGCGTCAGCTGCCTCGTTTCTGGGACAATCAATATGATCCACCTGATAACCCTTGAAGTGACCAGCGATGATATCTACCGTCTGACGATAAGTCGACATCCGCGGGTCCTTGGAATCCCACGTGCCTGAAACTTGCTGGGCCACAAGATCTGAGTCGTCGAGACATCGAACCCGGCTCAGGTTCATCTCCTTAGCCACTCAGAGGCCATGAAGTAAATCTTCATACTCAACTGCATTGTTAGTACAAGGAAACATCAAGCTTAGCACATAACAGAACTTGTCACCTTTAGGGGAGGTTAGAACAACCCCAACCCCTGATCTTCGAGCTGTCTAGATCCGTCAAAGTGAATCATCCAGTACGTGTTGTCCGGCTTCTCCTCGGGTGCCTGACATACTGTCTAGTCATTTATAAAATCCACCAAGGCTTGAGACTTGACCGCCGTGCAGGGCACGTATTTCAGATTAAGAGGTCCAAGCTCCAATGCCCACTTAGCAATCCTGTTGATGGCTTCTCTGTTTTGAATTAGGTCTCCCAACGTGGTAGAGCTAACCACTATACCTGGTGTCCCAGGAAGTAATGCTTCATCTTACGATTTGCCATGAACACCCCATATATCAGCTTCTGCCAATGTGGGTACCTCTGCTTGGACTCTATCAGGACTTCAGTGATGTAGTAAACCGGCCTCTGAACCAGATATTCCTTCCTTGCCTCCTTACGCTCAGCAATAATCGCGGCATTGACTGCCCTGTTATTAGCCGCTACGTATAGGAGCAAAGGTTCCTTCTCAGCCGGAGCGGCCAAGATCGGCGGCTCAGTGAGTTGCTTCTTGAGTGCCTCAAATGCTTCACCCGCCGCCTTACTCCAGACAAAGTTGTCTGTCTTCTTCATCATATGGTACAAAGGAATAGCCTTCTCACCCAGGCGGCTTATGAACCGGCTTAACACAGCGATTCGACCCGCCAGGCGCTGAACATCATTAATGCATACTGGCTCAGACAGGGAAGTAATAGCCTTTATTTTGTCCGGATTAGCCTCAATGCCACGTTCGGTACTAGAAAACCCAGGAGCTTGCCTGCAGGAACTCCAAAAACACACTTAGCCGGGTTAAGCATCATCTTGTAGACCCGTAAGTTATCGAAAGTTTCCTGCAGGTCATCAAGTAGAGTCTCCTTCTTCCTTGACTTGACCACATGTGATAGCCCAAGTGTTGTCCCTACCTTTTATGGCATGTAATCTTTGTATGAACCTTGTGTCATGAGCTTAATGTATGATTTGAAACTTGGCATCCATGTGTTGTCTTGCATTATGCATCATGCACCATAGCATTCATCATGCCATGCTTGTTTTTCATGTGACCTTGTATGGTGTGGTTGGTTGTAAGTGTGACTTGTGTTGGGATGTGATTGGATCATGTGTGCAACCTCCTCCCTTTCCCCTCTCTTTTGCTTTTCAACAAACCCAACCTTATGCCTCTTTTTCCATGTTAATTGATCAACAGAATTAAGTTGTTATTTTAAATGTTTAAAAATGTTCAAGAGGTAGCCCTATATGTATTATTAATCTTGAGTATGGTTCTTGTGATGTTTGGAGTTTGTATGTTTGTGGCATTTAACTAACAGGGGGCTGCCTATTTTAAAATATGTTAAAATTACTTGTCCTAAAAATCATCTTAACATTTTTATTAAATAGTGCAATTTATTTTCTTTGCAAAAGTAATTTTGTTCTGCACAAAAACCTTTTATTTTTCTCTGGACTTTTTCCTTTGTATTGTGCTGTTTTAAAAAAAGGTTAAAAACCTGCTGTGTTATTTGTTTTGAGAGAGAGAGAGACAGGTGGGCCTCGCCTCTCCTACGGCCCAGCCCGCTCGAGCAGACGGCCACCAGCCCCGTCCTCCTTCTCCGTCAGTGAGTGCAGAGACAGAGGAGCTCAGCCGTTCCCCTTTTCCGTTGCCGTCGCCGTCAGCCTATGGGTATATAGCCCCCTCTCAGCATGCGTGCCCCCTTGGCTAGGTTTCCTCTCTTCCCCGCCGCCGCCGCAGCTCCCATATCCCCCTCCATCTCTCCCTCCTCTCTTCTTTCCCCTGTCAGGTAAGGTTTCAGAAAGAGTAGTGAGGTTCAGAGCGTCGCCGGTGATCGTCGGGCCGCCGTCGCCTCGCGACTCCGGTGGTTCCCCTCCGCATCCAAGATGGCATGGCGAACGTGGCTCATCCCCGCATTATGTTCCCAGCGTTAGATCGCCGTGGGAGGCTCCAAGGCATCGTCTTCTTCCTCCTTGCCGTGGGTCATCGTCGGGTCTGCTTCCCCTTCATCGCTGACGCTGTCTCCGCCTCTTCTTCCCCGTCGTTGCGTCAGGGTCACCGTCGTCCTCCCCTAGGTGAGCCATCGACGTGCAGCCCTTCTCCCCTACTAGCTCGAGCCGTCGCCGTCGTGCTCAGCATCGCCGAGCTCCTGCTCGAGCTTGAGGCACTCCGTCACGGGTGCCTCCTCCACGTCCGAGCGCGGGAATGTAGCCCCTGCACTCCCCGTGTGCCCGGCGACCCTACTATCGCCCCGCTAGTGCCGTAGTTCACCGGAGCCGCCCGCCGTCGTTGCTCTGTCACCGTTGTCATGCAGAGATTCAGTTTTGTTAGTAACTATGTGTGTGTGTACTAGTGCAGTATTGCCCCTACCCTGTTAACGTCCGCGCGTGCAGCCGAGTGGCAACCGGCTCGGGAAAACGAGCTGGTGGTCGTGCGTTCGATTCCGAACCCTTCCCCATTTTTTTGTTTTTCTTTCCTTTTGTTTTATTTTTGTATCTTGCTTTGTTCTTGCTATTATAGTATATATGAGTGTAGATGCAAACCTGAGCATGTGTAGGTGTTTGTTTTATTTTCTGTGGATGTATGTGTGTGTGCCACATAGTGTGGTGTATATATATGCATGTGTGTAAGTGTAGAGAGTGTGTGTATGTGTGTATACATAAGTGTATATATGCATGGGTATTGAGTGTGTGTGTGTGGCAGATTGCACACATATAGTGTGAGTGCATATGTATATGTTCTTGTGTTCATGTGTGTTTGTGGGAGTGTGTGTGTGTTACCATACACATATGCATATGCATATATGCATTGTGCATATATGTGTGCATATGTGTGTGGATGACCACCCATTCACATGACCATGTATGTGAGTGTATGTGCCTAGTGCACTTGTGAGTGTTGTGTGTGTATGTGCCATATGCTTATGCATACATGGTGCATGTGAGTGTGTGTGTGTGTGGATGAACCCCCTCTCATGGGTGGTATGTTTATAGGTGTATTTATGCTCATATGCCTTGGGCATAAATAGAGCAAGGGTGTGCTTGCTATGTAGTGTGAGTGTGTAGGGTGTATGTGTGTGGGGGGGGGACTAGTGGGTTTCCCCACTCGACATACCCCTTTGTTGGTTATGTTTGATAGTAGGTTTTGTGGAATTTGCCATGCTATCCAAGTTACCAAATCTGTTATGTTCATGTAATGCTTATGTCCATTTAGAGAGATATCTCACTTATGAGAGTAGGTGGCATTTTGCTAGTTAGATTGTACCTTGTTGTTTCACATGAACATATGGGTATGACACATGGTTTTGGGGTAGGAAGAGCCAATGAATCCATTGGTTATTTCAGATTTCACTTTTGAGCAAGTTCATAAAGCTGTCATTTTCAGCTGTGATGCTGCTTTGTCATTTTTGCATGATTTATTCCATGCTTGCTTTGGGGCATGTGCCAACTACGAAGTGCTAGTGTTTTATATCTATTACGCCATGGTATTTTTGTTTAACCTGAGAATCACCCATATAAGTGGGAAACATGCTGCAAGGTAGCCAACTTAATGTTTCTGTTTTCAACATGCTAAATATATCTAAGTCTAGGAATCTGCTGTTATTTTTATGCCATGTAGAGTGGTTGGTTTCTTGTGATGTGTTGAGAATTAGATCATGCTCACTGTTCGTAATTTGGAGTAGATGTTGTCTACTACCATCCTGTTAATTTTCATGCCAAAAGGTTCTCTCTAAAATATTTAACTACTGCTGTCAACATGCTACCAGATTAACTCGGATTCCAGAAAACTGTTATTTTCACTGTCCCAGAAAATTGTTTCATCATGTCAACTTGATAGCTCCATTCTTATTTATGTGTGCCTCCTTTGCAGATTGTATAGTTGTATAAGTTGATGTATATGTTATGTAGTTTATGTCAATATCTTGTTTATGGCAGTAGGATTCATGTAGCTCAAGTTGTGGGCTGTGTAAGTTGCTATGTTGCTGTTCTGTGGCAGATTGTTTGTTTTATTGTTTTGTGACTTGCGGGAGCTATACCCCATGGAATTGATTGATCTTTGAGTCCATTGTGGTTGGTTTTTCATTTCCTAACCAGTGGCTACCTTGAAATGCCAAGAATTAGCCCATGGTATTGGTTGTCTTGTGTTTTCGCCTTCGTACCTTGTCGTGAGCGTATCGTGAGAACCGTAACTCCGTTTCTTGCGTTCTTTATATGCATTTCTATCGATTTTGCATGCTGCATCCATATTTTTCATGTTCATGCATGTATAAATAACTTAACATGAGGTTCTATCCAGATTCGTTAATAACCAATCCTTGCATGTGAAACATGAATAATTTTGGATTGCCATGTTTAATTTCTTCATAAAATGAATCATGCATCATCTTGGTTGTGCATTGCACCTTGGTTGGAGGTTTATTGTTGCTGTTTATCTTGGGTAGAAACGAGTGTTGATACTGAGTACGAGGACCCAGGAGAGTACAACTATGAGGATCCCGCTACTTGTTCCACTGAAGAACCAACAGGCAAGATGATCGTACCCGGATCCTGATACTATTTTTGCTTGCTAGTTTCTCGCTCTTATCGTTACAATTGCGCTACCTACCACTTGAATATCAGCCTACTAATTGCCATGAAAGCCTCTAACCCTCCACGTCCTAGGAAACCTTTGATTGGCTAAGTTAGCACTGCTCAGCCCCTCTTATTGCGTTCTTAGTTGCAGGTGCAGGTTGTTCCATGTGATAAGATGGATTTGGATATCACAATATTATCTGTTATTTAATGTAATGTACATATATATCTTGGTATTGGTGGAAGGCTTGGCCTTTTGCTAGGTATTTTGTTCCATTGTTACCGCCATAGTTCTTGTTACCGGTGTTATGTTTTCCATATTTTGCGCTCCTAACACGCTCGGGGTTGTTAATGGGACCTTGTTGTTTATTCGGTTGAGATTAAAACTTGTCTGGCAAGACCCAAGATTGGTAATACATTTTATTAATAACTTAATAAAATTTGCATAGGGCTTTGCAACCCCGTGGATAATTAATCAACCCCCGGGCCAGTGCTCCTCATGAGTGTTGGTCCAAATTAGAGCACTGTGCGTGGCCAACCCAGGGCAACTTGGGAGATTTCTATTAGGCCATCGTACACTAGCTTATCCGTCGTGTCCTGCAAACGAGATACGCGGCTCTTATCAGGTTCATCGACACGTCGGGTGGTCTTGCTAGATTTGTTTTACCTTATCGAGTGTCTTGTGTGTGGACTGACTTTCTTCGGGTTTTCTCAAGGTGTTGGAAATCCTTTCGAGTTACCTATGATGATCACGAGATCCGTGGTCGAGGCTATTTTCGCGGAGTGTGGTTAGTTGTGATGGACTAGTTGGAGCACCCCTGCAGGGTTAAATCTTTTTGAGAAGCCGTGCCCGTGGTTATGTGGCAACTTGGATATTTTTTTAACACCCGGTTATAGTTAACTTGAAGTAAACTCTAATTAAAATACACCAAGTGTGTGAGTAACCGTGATCGTCTTTGCTCGTTAACATGATCCGAGAGAGAACACGGTGGGGTTATGAATGACGTAAGTAAGTGTTCAGGATCTCATAGAGATCATACTAGATTCGATCATTCTTCGTAGGCCACTCATATTTATTTTCATGTTGCGTAAGTTAGCCACCATACATGCTTAGTGCTGCTGCAAACCAAACACTTACCCCATCGCAACCTTTAAGCTTGAATAGTCTTGGTACCCGAGCGCTTGATTGCTGAGTCCTTGTAGCTCACAGATTATTACAACCCTCCAGGTACAGGTACAGATGAGTACGTGCAGGATGATCTTACCCAGCTCCAGTGGGAATATGTTGAGGAAAGAGGCAGGATGTACGTGACTTACCCGGACGAGTAGAGGACCATGGTTGTCATCTTTGGGATAGCGAGATAGTATCATTTGCATCTGTTTTATCGTTTGATTTCGTACGTAGTCGGGCCCTGTCTTCATCTTGTTGATTTGAACTCTGTGTGGAATTGTAATTTAGCATGTGGCGAGTGTAAGCCAACTTGTATACTCATCTCTTCTGTAATGTACGATGCAATGATTCTATACTTGCGAATGGCAAGATGCGCCTCTATCCCTTGTGAGGCCCTCGTGTCTTAAAATGGATAGGCGCACATCTTGGGCGTGACAAGTTGGTATCAGAGCCATACGACCATAGGAGCCTTTGCTTGTTCAAACTTGGCCGAGTCGAGTCTAGTAAAAAACTATTTTGAGTCTAGTTTTATCGGAGAGTAGGATTCTTTTTACTCCTCTTCTATGCTCTGGTGAGGTATCCGACTTAGGAATTTGATTCTACTCCTCTTCTCGCTCAAAAAAATTTAGGATCATGCGGGTATTTTGGAGTCTATATGATACCGATGTGACAGGGTTCTGTCTTGGTGCCTCCTGTCTGACTTGATTTTTTCCGGGCAGTCGAGCTCCAGGGAATGTTGGCACATCGTTATCATTCAGCTTCCTTGATATCTCTGGACGGAGAGTGTCCAGAATTACTTCAATACTTATCATGGTGAGATAAGGTCGGAGTCACCCAGTACTGGGGAGGCGTCCGGGGTACCACCATGGTTTAGTATCGTTGTGAGTTTGAGGATTCGAGTTAGATGAAGTTGCGAAAGCCTCTGGTTATGTGTTGAAGGATGGATACAGTTGGGGTGTAGGATTGCTAGTTGTGTGAGATATTTCCTCCTTGTATCCCCCACACCGAACTGCATAACCAGAAAGTTTTCAAAAGTCCTTAGGTGGGAAATCTTGTAGCTATCTAGGATCATCTTCTTCAGATGTATGTGGGCATATACATTTGTTCCGAGCGCTTAGCTCAATACTTTTGTGTTATTGCAAGTGGCTTCTAATTTCTGATGATGTCATCATAAACCGAAGAAGCATTCTTACTAATTTTTCAGTAGGAAGGTTGTGTTGTTTTTTTTGTTCAATTTCTTTCAAGCATTTGATTCAGCTTTGAGTCATCCTTTCAATGAGGTGCTGATGCGTTTTGTCCATCTTCAGGATGGCTCCACCAACTCGCAACAATCCGGGTCATGGTGAGGAGCAGACTGATGTTCCACCACCACCCCCACCCCCACCGCTGCCACCTCCGCCTCCTCCTCCAGAAGCTTGGCAAGCTGTGATGGTCGCAACCAATGCGAACACTCAGATGTTGCTCAAGTTGTTGCAAGAAAGGGAGCAGGGTCAGCAAGGTTTTCAAGGGAATTTTTAGAATCAGCCTCAGTTTGCGACACTCAATCAGTTCCTTGCCAACCAGCCCAAGTCTTTCACCTGTTGTGAGCAGCCTCTTGATGCTGATGATTGGCTTCATGATATGAGTAAGAATTTTGAGTGCAGCAATGTCAGGCCAGAGGACTTTGTCAGATTTGCATTGTTCCACCTCAAGGGTCAAGCAGCTGATTGGTGGGAGCAGTACAAGGATTCCAGGGGCGATCGTGTTGCTACTTGGGACGATTTCTGTCGTGACTTCAGGGCCCATTACATTCCGACAAGCTTTGTCGAGGAGATGCATGAGAAGTTTAGGCACCTGAAGCCGGGAAGCAAGTCTGTCTATTAGTACAACGTCAAGTTCCAGAATCTAGCCCATTATGCCAAGCAAGATGTTCTAGATGACAAGGCTATGATCTATCAGTTCAGAGGTGGTCTCAAGGATGAGCTTCTGTCAGGCCTAGTTCTTCAAGGGACTCGTGAATTTGATCCATTCTATAACATGGCTTTGAAGGTCGAGGCAAATCAGCTCAAGTTGGAGAACTCAAAGAAGCGTTCAATGGATTCATATTCGTCTTCTTCCAGCTCTCAGATGGTTCCCAAGCAGCAGAAGTATTGGGTGTCAAATCCTCCTCCGTTTCGTCCTCCTCGGCAGTAGAAGCAGTTCGGTGGCCGTGGTTCTTCCCACCCACCCAACCCAGGATTTCAGCAGAGTCCCCAATCGTCCTGGGCAGTTCTTGTTCCTCCTCCAGACAATGTTCGTCCGCTTTCTGAGGTGACTTGTCACAAGTGTGGCCACAAGGGTCACTACGCAAACAAGTGCAACCAGCGGCGGCTTCCGCCTCCTCCTCCGGTTAGACCTCTAGGCAATGCTATGGTGAAGCATAATCCCAAGTCAGAAAGAGTGAATATGGTGAATGCAGCAGAGGCAGAGAATTCTTCTCAAGTGATCATGGGTAATCTCTTAGTTAATTCTATTCCTGCAAAAGTGTTATTTGATTGTGGAGCATCGCATTCATTCATGTCTAGACCTTTTGCTATGAAGAATGATTTCTATTCCGAGATGTTGAGTAGACCTTTGGGTGTTGTTTCTCCGGGTGTGGCCATAAAAACCACCTCCATTATTCCGGATGTTTCTATCAAGATGGGCAATTATTCTTTCTTGGCTTCTCCTTATGTTCTCGGTAATTTCGACATTGATCTCATTTTGGGCATGGACTTCCTGGCTATGAACAAAGCTCATATTGATTGCAAAGCAAAAGAAGTCAAGCTGACTCATCCTTCAGAAGACGTGATTATTTTCATGGCTCGTGATGACACAATCCGTCTCTTTGCTCTTAATGAGAAGGGTGAAATCTCGGCGATTTCTCAAATTCTGGTGGTTTGTGAGTATGAAGATGTCTTTCCAGAAGAATTGCTAGGAATGCCTCCACACCGACCAGTCAAGTTCGTGATTGATCTCGAGCCCGGAACTGAACCGGTTTGCAAGCGCCCATATAAACTTGGCCCCGAAGAGCTAAAAGAGTTGAAGAAGCAGCTAGATGAGCAAGAACGTCTGGGTCTGATCAGACCAAGTTCTTCTCCATGGGGTTGTGGTGTTTTGTTTGTCAAGAAGAAAGATGGCACGGATCGTCCTTTTTTTTACTACCGGCCATTGAACAAGAAGACAATCAGAAACAAGTACCCACTTCCCAACATCAACGAGTTGTTTGAGCAACTGAAAGGTGCCAAGGTTTTCTCGAAGCTTGAACTTCGCATGGGTTATCATCAGATTCGCATTAGCAAAGAAGACATTCCTAAGACCACTTTCAGGACGAGTTTTGGCTCTTATGAGTACACCGTCATGTCGTTTGGTCTTGCTAATGCTCCTCCAACCTTCTCGAGAATGATGAATTTCATTTGCTCTCCTTTCAAGAATGAGTTCTTCTTGGTCTATCTGGATGATATCCTTGTGTTCTCGGAGACAGAAGAAGAGCATGCACAGCATCTCCGCCTTGTGCTTAACAAGTTAAGAGAGCATCGATTCTATGCCAAGTTTTCCAAGTGTGAGTTTTGGCTCAATGAAGTGGTGTACCTTGGGCATGTCATCTCTGCCGAGGGAATTAAAGTGCACCCTGAGAAAGTTGAGGCAATCTTGAAGTGGGAACCTCCTCAGAATGGAAGCAGCTTCAGAGTTTCCTCAGGCTTGCTAGCTATTGCAGAAGATTCGTGGAGAACTTCTCTCAAATTGCTAAGCCTCTGTCCAATCTCCTTTAGAAGAGTGTCAAGTATGTTTGGTCTCCTAAGTGTGATGTGCCGTTCAATACGCTCAAGCAGAGACTAACTTCAACTCCAGTTCTTGTTCCTCCCGAGCAGTCCAAGCATTTCCAAGTATTCTGTGATGCTTCCCTCCAAGGTCTTGGTGGTGTTCTCATGCAAGATAAGAAGATTTTTGCTTATACCTCGCGTCAGTTGAAGCCTGCCGAGAAGAACTACCCCACTCATGATCTTGAGTTGGCGGCAGTTGTGCATGCTCTAATGACTTGGAGGCATTTGTTGTTGGGTAGACCAGTTGAGGTGTACACCGATCACAAGAGCTTGAAGTACATTTTCACTCAGCCCAATCTCAATATTCGGCAATCTCGTTGGGTGGAAATGCTTGAGGACTTCAATCCAAGCATTGAGTATACTCCTGGGAAAGCAAATGTCATTACAGACGCGCTCAACCGTAAGGCATACAACAATAGTCTCATCTTGAAGCCTCTTCAGCCCGAGCTTTGTGAAGCCTTCCGCAAGCTCAACCTTCAGATGATTCCACAAGGATTTCTTGCAAATCTTCAAGTCTCTCCGACTCTGGAAGATCAGGTTCGCCAAGCGCAGCTTCTTGACGCTATGGTGAAGAAAGTGAAGAAACGTGTGGCCAAGAGCATTCCGAAGTATAAGTGCTTTCGCGTTAATGACAAAGATACCTTGTTCTTTGAGGACCGTCTTGTGGTTCCAAAAGGTGATCTCAAAAAGGTTATCATGAACGAAGCACACAATTCTCTTCTATCCATTCATCCAGGCAGTTCAAAGATGTATCAGGATCTCAAGCAAACCTTCTGGTGGACTCGCATGAAACATGAGATTGCTCAGTTCGTGAACGAGTGTGATGTTTGTCGCAGAGTGAAGGCAGAGCATCAACGTCCAGCAGGTCTTCTTCAACCTTTGCCTATCCCAGAGTGGAAATTCGATCATGTGGAGATGGATTTCGTCACTAGGTTTCCCAAGGGCAAGAGAGGCAATGATGCCATCTTTGTGGTATCGACAAGCTGTCAAAAGTTGCTCATTTCTTGCTAGTCAAAGAATCTATCTCGGCAGCTCAGCTTGCAGAGTTGTATATGTCAAGGATAGTATCTTTGCATGGTATTCATCATCTCATCTCTTCTGACCATGGAAGCATCTTTACTTCCAAGTTTTGGGAGTCCTTCCAGACTTCTATGGGTACCAAGATCTGTTTCAGCACTGCGTTCCATTAGCAGACAAGTGGTCAAGTTGAGAGAGTCAATTAGATCCTTGAAGATATGCTCAGAGCCTATGTGATTTTGTTCGGCATGAAATGGGAAGACTGCCTTCCATATGCTGAATTCTCATACAACAATAGCTTTCAAGCTAGCTCAGGCAAGGCCCCTTTTGAGATTCTCTACGGCAGAAAGTGTCGTACCCCGCTTAACTGGTCTGAAACCGGTGAGCGTCAGATATTGGGCAATGACATAATCACTGAAGCAGAAGAAATGTGCCATGTCATTCGTGAGAACCTCAAAGCAGCTCAGTCCCGATAGAAAAGTTATTACGATAACAAACATCGGAATGTTTCCTTCCAAGTGGATGATCTAGTCTATCTCAGAGTCTCTCCCATGAAGGGCACTCAACGGTTTGGAATTAAAGGGAAGCTAGCTCCTCGTTTTGTTGGTCCTTTCAAAGTTGTTGGCAAGAGAGGTGGTCTTGCATATCAACTAGAGCTTCCTCCAAATTTCGTAAATGTGCACGATGTCTTCCATGTTTCTCAGCTCCGGAAATGTTTCAAGACTCCTGAGTGAACCATTGACCTCCAAGACATCAATCTCCAAGAAGATCTCTCTTATTGTGAGCATCCAGTTGCAATTCTTGAAGAAACTGCACGTAAGACTCGCAACAAGTCCATCAAATTCCTCAAGGTGAAGTGGTCTCATCATTCCAACAAAGAAGCTACTTGGGAATGCGAGGACCTTCTCCGTTCCGAATTTCCAGACTTCTTTCATTCCTAGATCTCGGGTCGAGATCCTCTTGTAGTGTGGGAGAGTTGTGACAGCCCAAGTGCTGTCCCTACCTTAATTGGCATGTAACCTATTGTATGAACCTTGTGACATGAGTTTAATGATGTTTTGCAACTTATCATCCATGTGTGGTTTTGCATTCATGCATCATGCATCATTCATCCATCATAGCATTCATCTTGCCATGTTTGGTTTTCATGTGTCCTTGGATGATGTGGTGTGTGAGAGTGTTTAGATTTGGTTTGAGTGTGGGTGGAGCTCATGTGGGCAACTCCTCTTTCTTCCCCTCTCTTTTCTTTTCTACATCAACCCCATCATATGCCTTAATTCCCATGTTGTTTAATTATCAAAATTAAGTTGCTATTTTAATTATTTAAAAAATGTTCAAGAGGTAGCCCTATGTGTCTTATGGATTTAAAGTATGTCTGTTTTGATGTTTGAAGTTTGTATGTGTGTGAGTTTCAAATATCAGAGGGATGCCTATTTTAAAATGTTTAAAATTATTTGCCCTAAAAATCAACTTAATATTTTATTTAAATAGGGCATATTATTTTCTCTGCAAAAGTATTTTGTTTGCACCAGACCCCTTTTATTTTTTCTCTAGGGTTTTCCTTTGTGTTGTGCTGTTTAAAATGGAAAACCCCTTCTCTGTTTTCCGTTTGAGAGAGAGAGAGCAGAGTGGGCTTGCCCCAGCGTGGCCCAGCAGCTCCCGTAGGCCCAGTAGGACAGACGGGCACCTGCCCCGTCTTCCTTCTCCGTCAGTGAGTGTAGAGAGAGAGGATCGTCCGCCGTCCGCCTTTTCCATCGCCGTCGCCGTCAGCCCGTGGCTATTTAGCCTCCCCTCGGCGTGTGTGCCCCCTCACCTAGGGTTCCTCTCCCTCCCTCCACCGCCGTAGATCCCATCTCCTCCTCCATCTCTCTCCCTCCTCGCTTCTTTTCCCCTATCAGGTAAGCTTTCAGAGTGTTGTGAGGTTCAGAGAGTAGTCGCGGGGGACCAGCTCGTCATCTCCGTCGGCATAAACATCGTCAATCATGGCATCCAGGAGCTTGGGGTTCGTCCCCGCGTTCGATCCCTGTCACTAGGAGCCCAGGAGAGGCTCTGTAGTGATGGCTCTGTCGTCGTCTTCGCCAGTGGGTTACGCTCCGCCATTTCTTCCCCTGCTTCGACTCTGGCGCGTCTTCTTCCCCTTCGTCGACTGCTTCTCGTCCGGCTCGTCGTCGCCTTCCCCTCGGTGAGCAGCCGATCCCCGCAGCTCCTTCTTCCTCGTGTAGGCCACCGTTTTGTTGCCGCCGTCATCTGTCGCCGCCGTCCGCAAGGCGCGTGCTTGTCGCTCGCCTCCTTCCTCCTCACCGCAAGGTGAGCAGGGGAATGGAACCCCTGGTTGTCCCCTCGTGCGTGAGAGCCATTGGTGTCGCTAGATTCGCCGTGGGCTCGCCGGAATTGCTGCCGGAGTTGCTCTGTCGCCGCTGTCACGGGGGTTCAGTTTCGTCAGAGATATCGTGTGTGTGTGTGTGTGTGTGTATAACAGAGGCAGTGAGCCTCCTCTGTTAAGATCAGCGCGCGTAGCAGAGTGGTTGGGCTAGGGAAAATGACCTGGTGGTCATGGGTTCGAATCTGAACCCTCCCCATTTTTATTTTTGTTTTTGTTTTTGTTTTCTTTTGTTTTTCTCTCTTGCAATTGCATATGTATATTTAGATGCAGATTTGGGGCATGTGTAGTTTATTTTTCTTTTTTGTTGTTGTGTGTGTGAGAGCATGTGCATGTGAGTTGTGAGTGTGTGTGTATGCTATGCATACATACATGTGTATTTGAGTAGTTGTAGGTGCATATGCTTGTGTGTGTGTGTGGATGAACACCCCCTTCTTGGGTGGCATGTTCATGAGGTTGGTGCTCATATGCCTTGGGCATATATAGAGCATGTGTGTGTGCTTGTTTGTAGGGTGTGTGGTAGAGTGTATGTGTGGGGGGGGGGGACTAGTGAGTTTCCCCACTTGATATACCCCTTGTTGTTTACGTGCATGTTTGTGATTGTTAGCTCATTTCCATCTCTAGCTAAGTTACAATCTGGTTATGTTCATTTATTCATGTTTAATTAGAGCTATGATCCACTTATGAGAATAGGTGGTTGTTTTGCTATCTTGTTTGTGCCTTGTTGTTTCACATGATCATATGAGTATGACACATGTTTTGGGTAGAAAGATCCAATGAATTCATTGGTGCTTTCAGATTTCACTTTTGAGCAAGTTCATAAATCTATCATTTTTAGCTGTGATGCTACTTTGTCATTTTTGCATGATTTAATCCTTGCTTGCTTTGGGGCATGTGCCAACATGGAAGTGCTAGTGTTTTATATCTATTATGCCATGGTATTTTTGTTTAACCTGAGAATCACCCATATAAGTGGGAACCATGCTGTTAAGTAGCCAACTTAATGTTTCTGTTTCAGCATGCTAAAAGCTACTAAGTCTGAGCATCTGCTATTATTTTTATGCCATGAAGAGTGGATGGTATCTTGAGACGTGTTGTGAATTTGAGCATGCTCGGTGCTAGTGTTTTGGAGTAGATGTTGTCCACTATCATCCTGTTAATTTTCATCCCAAGAGGTGGTTTCTAACATATTTAACTACTGCTATCAACTTGCTACTTTATTAACTCAGATTCCAGAAAACTGTTATTTTTACTAAGTCCTAGAAAACTGTTTCATCTTGTCAACTTGATAGCCTCATGCTTATTGATGTGTGCCTCCTATGCAGTTTGTGTAGTTGGATAAGTTCATTTATATGTTATGTAGATTATGTCAGTATCTTGTTTGTGGCTGTAGGGTTCCTGTAGCTCAAGTTGTGGGTTGTGTAAGTTGCTATGTTGCTATTTTGTGGCAGATTGTTTGTTTTGTTGTTTTGTGACTTGTGGGAGCTATACTCCATGGAATTGATTGATTTTTGGGTCTATTATGGTTGGTTTTGCATTGCCTAACCAGTGGCTACCTTGGAATGCCAAGAATTAGCCCATGGTTTTGGTTGTCTTGTATTTTTGCATTTGTACCTTGTCGTGAGCGTATCGTGAGAACCGTAACTCTGTTTCTTGCGTTCCTTATGCATTTCTATCGATTTTGCATGTTGCATCCATATTTGCCATGTTCATGCATATTTAAATAACTTAACATGAGGTTCTGTCCAGATTCATTAATAAACAAACTTTGCATGTGAAACATGACTAGTTTTGGATTGTCATGTTAAATTCTTATAAATGGATCATGCATCATATTGTTTGTGCATTGCACCTTGGTTGGATATTTATTGTTGATGTTTCTCTTGGGTAGACGTGAGTGTTGATACTGAGTACGAGGACCCAGGAGAGTACTACTACGAGGATCCCGCTACTTGTTCCACTAAAGAACCAACAGGCAAGATGATCGTACCCGGATCCCGAAACTATTTTTGCTTGCTAGTTTTCTCGCTCTTATCGTTACAATTGCGCTACCTACGACTTGATATCATCCTCCTAAATGACATGAAAGCCTCTAACCCTCCACATCCTAGCAAACCTGTGATTGGCTAAGTTACCGCCGCTCAGCCCCTCTTATAGTGTTCTGAGTTGCAGGTGCGGGTTGTTCCATGTGATAACATGGATTTGGATATCACAATATTATCTGTTATTTAATTTAATGCACATATATATATATATATCTTGGTATTGGTGGAAGGCTTGGCCTTTTGCTAAGTGTTTTGTTCCGCTGTTACCACCATAGTTCTTGTTACCAGTGTTACGGTTTCCATATTTTGCGCTCCTAACACGCTCGGGGTTGTTATGGGGACCCCCTTGTTTATTTGGCAGAGATTAAAACTTGTCTGGCAAGACCCAACATTGATACTAAATTTGCTTAACAACTTAATAAAATTGCATAGGGCCTTGCAAACCCGTGGATAATTAATCAACCCCGGGGCCAGTGCTCCGCATGAGTGTTGGTCCAACCCAGAGCAGCTTATTAACGCCACCCGGGGCAACTCGGTGATTGGTGTGGTAACCATCGCTCATCCGTCATGTCCAGAGAATGAGATAGGCGACTCTTGTCGGGTTTGTCGACACGTTGGGAGGTCTTGCTGGATTTGTTTTACCTTTATCGAGTGTCTTGCGTGTGGAGTCTGACTTTCTTTGGGTTTTCTCGAGGTGTTGGAATTCCTTTGGAATTACCTATGATGACCACGAGGTCCGTGGTCAAGGCTATTCCCATGGAGTGTGGTTATTTGTGATGGACTAGTTGGATCACCCCTGCAGGGTTAAAACTTTTTGAGAAGCCATGCCCGCGGTTATGTGGCAACTTGGATATTTGTTTAACACCCGGTTTTAGTTAACTTGAAGTAAACTCTAATTAAAATACACCAACTGCGTGAGTAACTGTGATCGTCTCTGCTCGTGGTCATGATCCGAGAGAGAACATGGCGGGGTTATGAATGACGTAAGTAAGTGTTCAGGATCTCATAGAGATCATACTAGATTCGATCGTTCTTCGTAGGCCACTCATATTTATTTTCATGTTGCATAAGTTAGCCACCATACATGCTTAGTGCTGCTGCAAACCAAACACTTACCCCAGCCCAACCTTTAAGCTTGAATAGTCTTGGTACCCGGGCGCTTGATTGCTGAGTCCTTGTGGCTCACAGATTACTTCAACCCTCCATGTACAGGTACAGATGAGTAAGTGCAGGATGATCTTACCCAGCTCCAGTAGGTATATGATGAGGAAAGAGGCAGGATGTACGTGACTTACCCGGATGAGTAGAGGACCATGGTCGTTATCTTTGGGATAACGAGATAGTGTCATTCGCATATGTTTTATCGTTTGATTTCGTCCGTAGTCGGACCCTGTCTTCAACTTGATGATTTGAACTTGTGTGGAACTGTAATTTCGTATGTGGCGAGTGTAAGCCAATCTTGCATACTCATCCTTTCAGTATTGTATGATGTGATGATACTATACTTGCTAACGGCAAGATGCGCATCTATCCCTTGTGAGGCCCTCGTGCCTTAATATGGATAGGCGCGCATCTTGGGCGTGACAGTCTCCAATGTATCTATAATTTTTGCTTGTTCCATGTTGTTATATTATCAATCTTAGATGTTTTACAATCATCTTATAGCAACTTTATATTATTTTTTGGGACTAACCTATTCACATAGTGCCAAAGTGACGGATGTTGTTTTTGCTTGTTTTTTACTTCGCAGAAAAATCGGTACCAAATGAAGCCCAAACATCGTGAAACTTTTTGGAGATTGTTTTTGGGCCAGAAGACATCCAGTGGGCTAAAGAAGTTCTAGAGAGGAAGGCCGAGGAGGCCATGAGACACCAGACCACGCCAGAGGAGCCTGGCATGGCCTGGTGGGACATGCCCACCTCGGGACTCCCCTCCACCCACCATCGCCTCTATAAATTCTCAAATATTTTGAAAGCCCTAGGGGAGTCGACGAAACACAATTCCAGCCAAGTTCCAGAACCTCGAGATCCAATCTAACACCATCACGGAGGGGTTCATCTTCATCATAGGTGCCTCTCCGATGATGCGTGAGTAGTCCACCATAGACCTACAGGTCCATAGGCAGTATCTAGATGGCTTCCTCTCTCTTTATGATTATCAATACAATGGTCTCTTGGAGATCTATTTGATGTAATGACTTTTGTGGTGTGTTTCTTGGGATCCGATGAATTTTGAGTTCATGATCAGTTTCTATCCATGAATATTATTTGAGTCTTCTTTGATCTCTTATATGCATGATTAGTTATAGCCTCATATTTCTTCTTCGAATCTTTGGTTTAGTTAGGTCAACTAGATCAATTTTTCTTGCCATGGGAAGAGGTGCTTTGTGATGGGTTCGATTTTGCGGTGTTCTCTCCCAATGACAGAATGGGCAGTGAGGCACGCATGTATCATTGCCATTAAGGATAATAAGATGGGGTCTATTCCTATATGAATAGATCTTTTCTACATCATGTCAGCACTCTTATTGCATTACTCCGTTTTTCGATGAACTTAATACACTAGATGCATGTTGGATAGCGATCGATGTGTGGAGTAATAGAAGTAGATGCAGAATCGTTTCGGTCTACTTATCTTGGACATGATGCCTATATAATGGCCATTGCCTGGTGAAAGGACGTGGATGTCACCTAGAGGGGGGTGAATAGGCGCTTTAAAATAATTACAGTTTAGGCTTGAACAAATGCGGAATGAAACTATCATTTAATTAGTCAAGCAAAAAACCTAAAACAACTAGGCTCACCTATGTGCACCAAGAACTTATGCTAAGCAAGATAGACAACTAAGTGATAGCAAGATATATAACAAGAAACAATATGGCTATCACAAAGTAAAGTGCATAAGTAAAGGGGCTCGGGTAAGAGATAACCGAGGCACACGGAGATGACAATGTATCCCGAAGTTCACACCCTTGCGGATGCTAATTTCCGTTTGGAGCGGTGTGGAGGCACAATGCTCCCCAAGAAGCCACTAGGGCCACCGTAATATCCTCACACCCTCACACAATGCAAGATGTCGTGATTCCACTAAGGGACCCTTGAGGGTGGTCACCGAACCCGTACAAACAAGGTTGGGGCAATATCCAAAACTTGATTTGAGGCTCCCAACGACACCATGAAGCTTCACCACAATGGATTGTGGCTTCGAGGTGACCTCAAATGCTCGGGGCAATCTCCACAACCTAATTGGAGACCCCAAAGCTTGCCCGGAGCTATGCACCACAATGATTGAGCACCGAGGCACCACCAACTGTCTAGGGCGCCAAAGCAGCCAAGAGGAACAAGCTCAAGGGTGTTCAAACACCCAAGACTAATAAGCTTCTCAACTTCTCACTTCCACGTATCACCGTGGAGAACTCAAACCTATGCACCAAATGCAATGGCAAGGGCACATGGAGTGCCTAAGTCCTTCTCTCCCAAATCCCACGACAACAACAAATGTTATGGAGGAAATGAGAGGAAGAACGAAGAAGAACACTAAGAACTCCAAGATCTAGATCCAAGGGGTTCCCCTCACTTATAGGAGAAAGTGATTGGTGGAATGTCGATCTAGATATCCTCTCTCTTTTCCCTCAAGCACTAGCAAGAATCATTGGAGGGATTGAGAGTTAGCAAGCTCGAAGAAGGTCAACAATGGGGGGCTAACTTGAGCTCAAAGGATAAAGTTCAATGGGAAAGAAGACCCCCTTTTATAGGTGGGGAAAAATCCAACCGTTATGCTCACAACCCGCACAGAGCGGTACTAATGCTCATGCGAGCGGTACTACCGCTGGGGTGATGGAAGCCCTTTGAAAAACAACACCGAGGAGGCAAAAGGTGAGTAGAACCGCCGGAGCAGTACTACCGCTCGTCCTCACGGTACTACCGCTATGGATAGCGGTACTACTGCTAAGGGTAGCGGTACTACTACTTGCGAGCGGTACTAAAAAAATACATCTGTGCCTACCACCGGTGAACAAAACACGAGATTTTGGTCTGGAGCGGTAGTACCGCTCCGAAGCGGTAGTAAAAAATTACATCCGCTCTAGCCGCGGTAATACCGCTGCAGCCTTTTAAGAACACCAGAACTGCCACAACTTTTGCAAACGAACTCTGAATTCAACAAAACAAAGTTTGTTAGAAAGCTAACGACATGGGCTAAAACAATCTTGATTGAAATATCAATAAGAAGCAAATAATAAAAGGCCCATAAGAAAAGGGTGAGAACCCTTCCTCGAATAAGACCAGTAAAACCTCCAACACGGAAAACACAATAGACGAAGCATATGAAATCTATTTTCGATGTACTAGAGCTTGTAATGAAGATAACCACAAGCTCAAGAACCCACATAGAGAAAAGATAATCAAGAACCAAGAAAGATGACGATGCCAAGAATGCAATGGTTTGAGCTCTCAACAAATGATACGATCAAGCTACTCACTTGAGAGCCCCCCTTGATAATATGACAATCGATCCTATAACCCGGTCTCTCAACTACCACCATGAGACCTATAAAATAGAAAACCCTATCAAGGTCAAAAGTTAGCCTTGCACATAGTCCACTTGAGCTAGATGATGACGATCTTGACTTCCTCAAGATGGACTGCCTTTCTTGATTGTGTTGGCTTGATGAAGACTAGATGATTGCTCCCCCATACTCCACTATGGGTGAGCCACTCTTCGTCACATCTTCACAAGTCCATTCTCACAAAAATGAATGGCGAGCCTGAAGCATGATCTCTCCGTGATGCTTCACTTGAGCTTGCACATCGCAACCTTGATGACGATCTCCACTTGATGTCATCTTCCATGGGATGTATGGGGTCTGCCGCTTGATGCAAGCCCATGGAAATATACCTAACCCCACAAAGAACTCTCACGTAGACCATGGGTTAGTACACAAAGCGTAATGGACAGTGCTTACCACACCATGGGATCACTTGATCCCTCTCGGTACATCTTGTACGCTTTGTGTGTTGATCAACTTGATTCACTTTTTGACTTAGTGTTGATCAACCTTGTATCTTAGCTTCTCTCTTCATAAAGATGATGTCTTCAAGGTAAACATGAATGCTTACACAATCTTGTTCTTCAAGACATGCTTGCAATAAACTCAAATCCTAGATGACCAATCTTTGGATAAACCTTGAATACCACCTTGGTCATCATATAAACTCCTTGAAACCCAACAGATGGACTTCAAGAAGTGCCTATGGTCAAATCCTTCGAATATAACTCAAGGCAACCATTAGTCCATAGGGGTGTCATCAATTACCAAAACCACACATGGAGAAATGTGCTCTTACAGTCTCCCCCATTTTGGTAATTGATGACAACCACTTTCAAGGAAGTTTATATAAGGAAATAAGCACAACCAAGCACACACAAAAACAATGCATGGATGTGAGATGCAAATGCTTAAGCAACAAAAGCAAAACTCTCAAAGCATTCCAAACTAAACTCTATAAACTTCTCCCCCATTGGCATCGATTGCCAAAATGGACGACAAGTTTAGAAAGACAATATAATAGGTGTTCCATCAAAAAGTTTGTATATCTCAAAATACGTGTGTAAAGAAATACACATATCCAATGATAAGTAGTTGGACGAAGACAAACTATATTGAGAACCCAAAGATTGCAAAAAGGATCATATGGCACAAAGACATACACCAGAGAGAAGCAAGCAATCAAAAGATACTAATTGTAACAATCAATCACATGGACCTACTTGTGGGGAACGTCGCATGTGAAACAAAAAATTTCCTACGTTCACGCAAGACCTATCCATGGTGATGAGCATCTACGAGAGGGAGAGTGGATCTACATACCCTTGTAGATCGCTAAGCAGGAAGCGTTAAGAAACGCGGTTGGTGTAGTCTAATGTCTTTGCGATCCAAATCGCCGAGCGTCCCGCGATCCAATCACGATCCATCCCGATCAAGCACCGAACGGACGGCACCTCCGCGTTCAGCACACGTACAGCTTGATGACGATCTCTGCCTTCTTGATCCCGCAAGAGGGAGCATAGAGGTAGATGAGTTCTCTAGCAGCATGATGGCGCCGCGGCGATGGTGGTGGAGCAATTCCGGCAGGGCTTCGCCTAAGCACTGCAGAAAACCGATCTAGAGGAGAAACTATGCACTAGAGGAACGGGTTGCACGTGGCTGAAAAACTAGTGCCAAAAAACCCTAAAACCTCCAGTATATATAGGAGTAATAGAGGAGGGGGCTTGGCCCTCAAGGGACCAGCCCTTGGTTCGGCCGAATCAAGGAGGACAGGAGGACTCCTCCTCCAATCCTAGTAAGACTAGGATTCCTCCCTATTTTGCCTTTTTCCACCTTTTTCTCTTTGGGTTTTCTCTCCTAGCCGAATGGGCCTTGTGTGGGACTTCCACCAGCCCACTAAGGGCTGGTATTCACTCTCCCACAGCCCATGTAACCTCTTGGGTCGAAATACCCCTCCCGATGGTCTCCCGGTATACTATCGGCACTCTCGGTACACTATCGGTGAGCCCAAAACTTTTCCGGCGACCAAAATAGGACTTCCTATATATAAATATTTACCTCCGGACCATTCCGTAGATCCTCGTAACGTCCTGGATCTCAACCGGGACTCCGAACAACCTTCGGTCACCACCATACATAACTCTATACTACCGAAACGTCACCAAACCTTAAGTGTGCAGACCCTACGGGTTCGAGAACTATGTAGACATGACTGAGACACCTCTAGGGTCAATAAATTATAGCGGGACCTGGATGTCCATATTGGTTCCTACATATTCTACGAAGATCTTTATCGGTCGAACCTCTACGTCAAGGATTCAGTTAATCCCATATGATGTTCCCTTTGTTCCTCGGTATGTTACTTGCCCGAGATCCAATCGTCGGTATCTCCATACCTAGTTCAACCTCGTTACCGGCAAGTCTCTTTACTCGTTCCATAATACAAGATTCCATGACTAACACTTAGTCACATTGCTTAAAAGGCTTATTGTGATGTTGTATTATCGAGTGGGCCCTGAGATACCTCTCCGTCACTCGGAGCAACAAATCCCAGTCTTGATCCATGCCAACCCAATAGACACCCTCGGAGATACCTCTAGAGCATCTTTATAGTCACCCAGTTACGTTGTGACGTTTGATACACACAAGGCACTCTTCCGATGTCTGTGAGTTGCATGATCTCATGGTCATAGAAACATATACTTGACATGTAGAAAACAGTAGCAATAAACTGACACGATCATATGCTACATTTATAGTTTGGGTCTTGTCCATCACATCATTCTCCTAATGATGTGATCCGGTTATCAAATGACATCACATGTCAATGGCTAGGAAACCTTGACCATCTTTGACCAACGAGCTAGTTCACTAGAGGCATACTAGGGACAAAGTGTTGTCTATTTACCCACACATGTAATGTGTTTCCAATCAATACAATTATAGCATGGATAATACATGATTATCACGAATAAGGAAATGTAATAATAAACACTTTATTTATTTCCTCTAGGGCATATTTCCAACAGTCTCCCACTTGCACTAGAGTGAATAATCTAGTTCACATCACTATGTGATTTACATCGTAATGAATCGAACACCCATGCAGTTCTACTGTTGATCATGTTTAGCCCTTGGAAGAGGTTTAGTCAACGGGTCTGCAACATTCAGATCCGTGTGCACTTTGCAAATATTTATGTCCTTTTCCTCGATGTAATCGTGGATGGAGTTGAAGCGTCGCTTTATGTGTTTGGTCCTCTTGTGAAACATTGGTTCCTTGGCCAGAGCAATGGCACCAGTGTTGTCACAGAATAGGTTCATTGGATTCAGTGCACTGGGCACTACTCCAAGATCTGTCGTGAACTAGTTCATCCAGACACCTTCCTTTGCTACCTCCAAGGCTGCAATGTACTCCGCTTCGCATGTAGAATCGGCTACCATGCTTTGCTTGGAACTGCACCAGCTTAACTTAGAGTCATCCGGATCAATGTCAAAGCTTGCATCGACGTAACCCTTTACGACGAGCTCTTCATCACCTCCATAAACAAGAAACATTTCCATAGTTCTTTTTAGGTACTTAAGGATATTCTTGACCGCTGCACGGTGCTCCATTACAGGATCACTTTGAAACCTTCCGACCATACTTATGGCAAGGCTAACATCGGGTCTTGTGCACAACATTGCATACATGATAGAGCCTATGGCTAAAGCATAGGGGGTGACACTCATCTTTTGTCTATCTTCTGCAGTCACTGGGCCTTGAATCTTACTCAACTTCCCACCTTGTAACACAGGCAAGAACCCCTTCTTGGACTGATCCATTTTGAACTTCTTCAAAACTTTATCAAGGTATGTGCTCTGTGAAAGTGCTATTAAGCGTCTCGATCTATCTCTATATATCTTAATGCCTAATATGAAAGCAGCTTGTCCTAGGTCCTTCATTGAAAAACTCCTGTTCAAATATTCCTTCACGCTTTCCAGCATTTCTATATTGTTTCCAATCAGCAATATGTCATCCACATATAATATTAGAAACGCTATAGAGCTCCCACTCACTTTCTTGTAAATACAAGCTTCTCCATAAACTTGTATAAACTCAAACGCTTTGATCACCTCATCAAAGCGCTTATTCCAACTCCGAGATGCTTGCACCAGCCCATAAATGGATCGCTGGAGTTTGCAAACTCTGTCGGCATTCTCTGGATCGACAAAACCTTCTGGTTGCATCATATACAACTCTTCCTCAAGGAAACCGTTGAGGAACGTTGTTTTGACATCCATCTGCCAAATTTCATAGTCAAAATAAGCAGCTATTGCCAACATGATTCTGACAGACTTAAGCATCGCTACAGGTGAGAAGGTCTCATCGTAGTCAACTCCTTGAACTTGTGAAAAACCCTTTGCAACAAGTCGAGCTTTATAGACGGTGACATTACCGTCTGCATCTGTCTTCTTCTTAAAGATCCATTTGTTCTAAATGGCCTTTCGCCCTTCAGGTAATACTTCCAAAGTCCATACTTTGTTTTCATACATGGATCCCATCTCGGATTTCATGGCCTCTAACCATTTCTCGGAATCCGAGCCCATCGCCGCTCCTCCATAGCTCGTAGGTTCATTGTTGTCCAACAACATGACCTCCAAGACAGGGTTGCCATACCACTCAGGAGTAGTACGCGCCCTTGTCGACCTACGAGGTTCAATAGCAGCTTGATCCAAAGCTTCATGATCATCCTCATTAGCTTCCTCTTCAACCATCATAGGTTCCATAGAAACATCTTTCTGCGTTGTGCTACTTTCTGGTTGAAGTAAAGGTTCAATAACCTCATCAAGCTCTATTTTCCTCCCACTCAATTCTTTCGAGAGAAACTCTTTCTCAAGAAATGTTCCGTTCTTAGTGACAAACACTTTGCCTTCGGATATGAGATAGAAGGTATACCCGATTGTCTCTTTCGGGTATCCTATGAAGACGCATTTCTCCGCTTTGGGTTCCAGCTTTTTAGGCTGAAGCTTTTTGACATAAGCATCACATCCCCAAACTTTAAGAAACGACAACTTTGGCCTCTTGTCAAACCATAGTTCATATGGCATCATCTCAACGGATTTCGATGGTGCCCTATTTAAAGTGAATGCAACTGTCTCTAATGCATAACCCCAAAACGATAGTGGCAAATCAGCAAGAGACATCATAGAACGCACCATATCTAATAAGGTTTGATTACGACATTCGGACACAACATTACGCCGTGGTGTTCCGGGCGGAGTCAACACTTGAAACAATTCCACACTGTCTTAAGTGACTGCCAAACTCATAACTTAGATATTCACCTCCTCGATCAGATCGCAGGAATTTAATCTTCTTGCTATGATGATTCTCAACTTCACTCTGAAATTGCTTGAACTTTTCAAACGTTTCAAACTTGTGTTTCATTTAGTAAATATACCCATATCTACTTAAGTCATCAGTGAAGGTGAGAAAATAATGATATCCACCATGCGCTGTAACATTCATTGGACCGCACACATCAGTATGTATGATTTCCAATAAGTCACTTGCCCGTTCCATTGTTCTAGAGAACAGCGTTTTAGTCATCTTGCCCATGAGGCATGGTTCACATGTGTCAAGTGATTCAAAATCAAGTGACTCCAAAAGTCCATCAGCATGGAGCTTCCTCATGCATTTTATACCAATATGACCTAAACGGCAGTGCCACAAGAAAGTGGTACTATCATTATCAACTCTACATCTTTTGGCATTAATGTTATGAACATGTGTATCATCACTATCAAGATTCAATATGAATAAACCCCTCACATTGGGTGGATGACCATAAAAGATATTACTCATATAAATAGAACAACCTTTATTCTCTAATTTAAATGAGTAACCATGTCACAATAAACAAGATCCAGATATAATGTTCATGCTTAAGACAGGCACTAAATAACAATTATTCAGGTTCATCACTAATCCCGATGGTAATCAAAGAGAGAGCATGCCGACGGCGATCACATCAACCTTGGAACCATTTCCCACGCGCATCGTCACTTCATCCTTTGCCAGCCTTCGTCTATTCCGTAGTTCCTGTTTTGAGTTGCAAATGTGAGCAACCAAACCGGTATCAAATACCCAGGCACTACAACGAGATCTAGTAAGGTACACATCAATAACATGTATATCATATATACCTTGTTTGTCGTTGGCCGCCTTCCTGTCAGCCATGTACTTAGGGTAGTTCCGCTTCCAGTGACTAGTTCCCTTGCAATGAAAGCACTCAGTTTCTGGCTTGGGTCCATGCTTGGGATTCTTTACAGGAGTAGCAACTGCTTTGCCATCCTTCTTGGTTTTACCCTTCTTGCCCTTGCCCTTGCCAATCTTCTTGAAACTAGTGGTTTTATTGACCATCAACACTTGATGTTCTTTCTGGATTTCAGACGCAGCGACCTTTAGCATCGCCAACAGCTCGGCGACTGACTTGTTCATCCCGTGCATGTTATAGTTCATCACAAAGCTCTTGTAAATAGGTGGCAGTGATTGAAGAACTCTGTCAGTGATCGCCTCTGGCGGAAGGGCAATTCCCAACTCCGCTAGACGAGTCGAATACCCAAACATTCTGAGAATATGTTCATTGATAGATCCGTTCTCCTCCATCTTGCAATCATAGAACTTATCAGAGGTCTCATACCTCTCGATTCGTCCATTCTTCTAAAAGATAAACTTAAACTCCTGGAACATCTCATATTCTCCATGACGTTCAAAACGTCTTTGAAGTCCCGGTTCTAAGCCATACAATATTGCACACTGAACTATTGAGTAATCTTCAGAATGTGCCTCCCAAGCGTTCTTAACATCTTCGGATGACATGTCTTCTGGTTGGTCACCAAGCAGTGCATCAAGGACATATGATTTCTGGGAAGCCGTGAGGATAATCCTCAGATTAAGGGCCCAGTCAACAAAGTTAATTTGATCATCCTTCGACTTAGCTTTCTCTAGGAATGCATTAAAATTCAGGGGTGCTGCTGCGCGAGCCATTGATCTACAACATAAATATGCAAAGGTTACTTAGACTATTGTTCAAGATAATGAGTTTAGTTAATCAAATTACTAAAGCTCCCACTCAAATTGACATCCCTCAGGTCATCTGAGTGTCACATGATCCAAATTCACCAACTCAAGTCCGATCATCACGTGAGTTGAGGTGGTTTCAATGGTGAACATCATCATGTTGATCATATCTACTATAGGACTCATGTTCGACCTTTCGGTCTCTTGTGTTCCGAGGCCATGTCTGTACATGCTAGGCTCGTCAATTTTAACCTGAGTGTTCTGCATGTGCAACACTAGCTTGCACCCGTTGTATGTGAACGTAGAGTCTATCACACCCGATCATCACGTGGTGTCTCGACACGACGAACTTTCGCAACGGTGCACACTCAGGGAGAACACAATTCATCTTGAAATTTAAGTGAGGGATCACCTTATAATGCTACCGTCGTCCTAAGCAAAACAAGATGCATAAAAGGATTAACGTCACATGCAAATCATAAGTGACATGACATGGCCATGAACTTGTGCTTTTGATCCCCATCTTGAAAGCACCGGCATGATCTCCATCATCACCGGCACGACACCATGATCTCCATCAACGTGTCGCCATCGGGGTTGTCGCGCTCATCATGCTTGTACTACTATTTCTACCGTTTAGCGATAAAGTAAAGCATTACATAGCACTTAATGATTGACACGCGGGTCATACAATATTTAAAGACAACCCTATGGCTCCTGCCGGTTGTCATACTCATTGATATGCAAGTCGTGATATTTTATACAACACATGATCATATCATACATCACATATATCACATCATGTAATTGGCCATATCACATCACAACATACCCTGCAAAAACAAGTTAGACGTCCTCTAATTGTTGTTGCATGTTTTACGTGGCTGCTACGGGTATCTAGCAAGAACAATTCTCACCTACGCATAAACCACAACGGTGATACATTTGTTGCTTTTCAACCTTCTCAAGGACCGCCTTTGTCAAATACGATACAACTAAAGTAGGATAAACTGCCACCCACCACCATCTTTTGCAACAAGTTGCAGTTGAGGGAACCGGTCTCTCGTAAGCGTACGAGTAATGTTGGTCCGGGCCGCTTCATCCCACAATATCGCCGAACCAAAACACGGCCAAGGGAGGAAGCAATATAA
Source organism: Hordeum marinum (assembly GCA_022496015.1). Taxonomy (NCBI): domain Eukaryota; kingdom Viridiplantae; phylum Streptophyta; class Magnoliopsida; order Poales; family Poaceae; genus Hordeum; species Hordeum marinum. Next base: position 222,648,588 of record CM039672.1, read on the forward strand.
GCATCAACGCCCACAAACTCTTTGTGTTCTACTCGAGATCTCATCTACACATAGACCTAGCTCATGATGCCACCGTTGGGGAACCTCGCATGGGAAACAAAAAAATTCCTACGTTCACGCAAGACCTATCCATGGTGACGAGCATCTACGAGAGGGAGAGTGGATCTACATACCCTTGTAGATCGCTAAGCGGGAAGCGTTAAGAAACGTGGTTGGTGTAGTCGAATGTCTTCGCGATCCAAATCGCCGAGCGTCCCGCGATCCAATCACGATCCGTCCTGATCAAGCACCGAACGGACGACACCTCCGCGTTCAGCACACGTACAGCTTGATGATGATCTCCGCCTTCTTGATCCAGCAAGAGGGAGCGGAGAGGTAGATGAGTTCTCCGGCAGCGTGACGGCGCCACGGCGATGGTGGTGGAGCAATTTCGGCAGGGCTTCGCCTAAGCACTGCCGAAAACCGATCTAGAGGAGAAACTATGCACCAGAGGAACGGGTTGCACGTGGCTGAAAAACTAGTGCCAAAAAACCCTAAAACCTCCAGTATATATAGGAGGAAGAGAGGAGGAGGTTTGGCCCTCAAGGGACCAGCCCTTGGTTCGGCTGAATCAAGGAGGAGGGGAGGACTCCTCCTCCAATCCTAGTAGGACTAGGATTCCTCCCTATTTTGCCTTTTTTCCACCTTTTTCTCTTTAGGTTTTCTCTCCTAGCCGCATGGGCCTTGTGTGGGACTTCCACCAGCCGACTAAGGGCTGATATTCACTCTCCCACAGCCCATGTAACCTATTGGGTCGAAATACCCCTCCCGATGGTCTCCCGGTACACTACCGGCACTCCCGATACACTACAGACACTCCCGATACACAGCCGATGAGCCCAAAACTTTTCGGTGACCAAAATAGGACTTCCTATATATCAATCTTTACCACCGGACCATTCCGGAGCTCCTCGTGATGTACGGGATCTCATCCGAGACTCCTAACAACCTTCGGTCACCACCATACATAACTCTATACTATCGAAACGTCACCAAACCTTAAGTGTGCAGACCCTGCGGGTTCGAGAACTATGTGTGTAACATCCCAAATTTTGGAACGTTATAATAAATATTAAAATGAGTGTTTGTTTGCTTGAGTGATTGAATTGAGTGAAATTTGAAACTTTTAAAAACTTTTGAATGAGAGGGAATGACATGACTTTCCCATGTGCTTTTGAACTCAAGTTCTTCCATTTCAAATCAGTGAGAGAAGATGACATGACTTCTTCAAAATAAAAAGATTTGAAAAGTGAATTTGAAAACTATTTGAAAATTTCTGATATGGAGTTCCTTTCATATTTGAATTCCTATTTGAAGTTTGAAAACCCCTTGAAAAAAATTTGAGAAGAGTAATGTGACACTGCAAACTAGGGGGTTATTTGAAAATTTATTGCAAAAGAATTAAAACCAATTTAGGCATTTTCTGAAAATAAATTTTTTAAAAGTACTTAATTTGGCCTTGGAAAAATGTTCATTAAATGGAATTTATTTCCCTGATCATTTTGGTATATAAAACTTTATTTTTTGGAAAGGTTTTGAATGCCTTAATGAGTTTTTAATGCCTTGGAAAATAGAAAAGGAAACGAAATTAAGGGGTTATTAAAACGGGCCGGCCCACCTGCCCTTAACCCTCACGAAACTCCTCCGCAACGGTCACCTATGCCACCAACCGCGCTCCCTCTCTCACTGACATGCGGGACCCACCGCCCGACCGAGCCATCATCGCGGTCATCACTCTCCTCTATCCCCTCCCCTTTCCACGCCGGCGACCACCGAGCCAGATCTCCCTCTCCCTTCCTTCTCCGACCACCTCGAGGCCCCTATATAAACCCTGCCCCTCTCCTCTACCCATTCCGCCCGTTTCCCCCACTCCCCATGCCCTCTCGCTGCCGTTATCACTCGCCGGAACCACCGGTCGCCGCCGCGCCATTGCCATCGTATCGCACCACCCTGGCCCCCTCACCGCCTCCCGAGCCCACCAACCAGTTCGCCTCGCCCGTCCGCCCCTCCTCGTGCACTCGCCCGTGCTCCAAAGCCGCCGGAACAACCTCCATGTCGACCAACCGAACGCCATCGCCGCCCCGAAGCTCGTCGCTGACGCCTCCGACCACCCGCAACGACGCCAGGACCACCGTCGTGCTCGCCTGCATCGACCGGTGCCTTCGCCAACGCCGGAGACCCCGTGGAGCAACGCCCCCATCCACGCCCGAGCCGCCGGCCGCCGTCGAACTCGCCAGAGTTGACCTCCCGCCGCGGTGAGCCTCTCCCCTCCGTCCGATCTGTTTGAACAGCTCAGATTAGAAGCCCCGTACCCCTTCAGTTTATTTTAAATGAACCGGAGGGTTTTTCCTCAGTTTAGTTTAACAGAACCGTTTTCTTTAAATATCGGCCATCCGCTCAAATCACTAGAACGCGCACACCCTGTAGCCAATCAGAGAGCGCCACGTCACCCTGTCCATTAGTTAGAGTTTTCCTTTTTTTACTGTTTCTGTTTTAAAAACAGAATAGTTCTGTTTTTATATTCTATATATCTTTTATGTCTTTAAGTATTTTAATTTGATTCTTCTTGCATTGTGTCACAAATTTTATGTAGTTTCTGTAGATATAAAGTTTGACCATATTTGCATAACTTAAAATTGAATTCAAACAGATTTGATTCAAATCTTATTTTCTGAATATCTTGAGTTTAAAATTTTATTTTGAGTTGATTCTTTTTGCTACTTGTCACTAGTGACTTTATTTAACAGTAGGTATAATTTGGGAATTTTTCAGCATAATTTAAATTAGTATTTTTAACAAAACATATTCTGTTTTAGTTCTTGTCAGGTTTATTTCTAGTTCTTTTTGTTTTAAATTGTTTCAATTTATTTTCTTTTATATTAGTTGACAAGTTTTACTTTGTTTTCTGTTAGTTAGCAGTAGTATTTCAACCAAGTTTATTTTTGTGTCATTTATTATGTTTATAGCATGAAATCAATTCTAGTTTCATAATAACTTGCAAATTGATTTCCTTGCTAGTTGGATTTCCTATTTGAAATTATTTTCATAAATTGTTTTATAAGTTTTATTTTCTGTTAACTTAGTTTTTATATATTTTGTTTTATGTTATTTTAAAATTTTATTTGTTTTACTTGTTGTTAACTTATGGTGTTTAGTGTGTTGTTTTCATAGTTCTTACTTGTTCTTCAAAAGTAATTCTTTTTTACTAACTAAGATATTTACTAAAATACTTTTGTTATATTTGCTTTGTTTTTGTTTTGTTACTTTTGAAAATAGGACTTAACTGTAGAGAAAACCACTTTTGGTTGATTTGATGAAGTTTTTTTGATTTTAACTTTTGTCTTAAGTATTTCCTTCATCACAACCCTTTTGTGTTCGGTTTTGTGTTACTTTTTGATTGTTAGAATTGATTGCTAGTATGATTGCTTATATGAAGGCAATGTTTGATTATATAGATTTTCATCGGAGAGTGACGAATAGTCTATCAAGTTATTTCTGAGAGCGATATTATTCTTCATCTACAGTACAGGCAAGTTCACTTTGACCATTTTGTTCATACCTATGTTTTATGGCATGTAGTGACATCATTCAACAAATCCCTCCCATAGTGTTATTGAAAATTCTTGTAGTTGAGTAGAATGCATGAGGTAGGAACCCGCCACTTGTTACTAAATCCCGGGGAACGTTAGTTATTTCTATGCTATGCTAAAGTAGACGGGGTCTGGTATGAGTGTTCGTGAGTGGTGTGAGAAGGAGGACTCTACGTCAAGACGACAACTTCATGAAGGCATCTTCAAGTCCTGCATCTTCAAGAACTCAAGACATTCGAGACTCGAGAAACAAGTTTTTAATACACACTACTGGGCGAAGGATGGTTGATTGGGCATCCCTGGAGTAACCAGTGGATGGCCGGGATACATGGAGAAGCGCCATGACATCTTGCGGAAAGCTTCACCCAGACTCAAAGAGACGGATGAATACTTCATGCCCGGAAGCTTACCTGTGTAGCCACAAGTCATTATGGGCTCTGGCTTGGTTGATCTTTGTTGTGACTCTGACTGGGCAGTGCTACGAGATGTAGTCGACATTAGGAATGGATGGGCACTGACAGTAGTCAAGGAAACACTCTGAAAGACCATGTTTCGTTCATCTTGTTCTCAGACACCCGGCAGTGCGAGGACTTACCAGGAGGGAACGAATCTTGTGGGTAAAGTACACAACACTCTGCAAAGTTAAACCTAATCGATTAGCCGTGTCCCCGGTTATGGACAATTTGAGCCTCTCGACTTGGATCTATCTCTGAACTCTCAACACTGGACTGATAATTAATTGGGGCAACTTATGATACTTGTGGGCATTATGACATCGGTTGGCCGAACCATGTCATGTTAGGTAATTCTGTAGTGAAAAAAACTCCTGATATTCCTTTGTTGTAGGAAAAGAAAATAAAATCAGCTTTTATGCAAAAACTCAAACACATAGCCACAAATCCTTACTGCATATACAATAAGTTTTTATCTTCTGTTCTACTATGGTGATCTTGCCGGTACATTCAATGTACTGACCTACACGGCTGCAACGTCTCATGTTGCAGATACTCTTCTTCGACGAGTAAGAGTACAATTCAGGGTTACGATCTACACTCAACCTGCCGTTGGTGTTATTGGGACTCCACTCCCATTGAATGTTTCCGCTGAGATTTTAAGGTATATATCAGTTTTACGTTAATTACATGTGATTGCACTTTGATATATACATTGATGTACTATGTGTGCCAGCATACTGATCTAGGGATGGCACAGAACACACAGAGGCTTGACCTTTCCAGGTACGGTCGCTACAATGTAGGCATGACCGAGACACCTCGACGGTCAATAACAAATAGAGGGACCTAGATGTCCATATTGGTTCCTACATATTCTACGAAGATCTTTATCGGTCGAACCTCTATGTCAAGGATTTAGTTAATCCCGTATGATGTTCCCTTTGTTCTTTGGTATGTTACTTGCCCGAGATTCGATCATCGGTATCTCCATACCTAGTTCAACCTCGTTAGCGGCAAGTCTCTTTACTCGTTCCGTAATACAAGATTCCGTGACTAACACTTAGTCACATTGCTTAAAAGGCTTATTGTGATGTTGTATTACTGAGTGGGCCTGCGATACCTCTCTATCACACGGAATTTGATCCATGCCAACCCAATAGACACCCTCGGAGATACCTATAGAGCACCTTTATAGTCACCCGGTTACGTTGCAACGTTTGATACACACAAGGCACTCTTCCGGTGTCCGTGAGTTGCATGATCTCATGGTCATAAAAACATATACTTGACATGTAGAAAACAGTAGCAATAAACTGACACGATCATATGCTACATTGTAGTTTGGGTATTGTCCATCACATCATTCTCCTAATGATGTGATCCCGTTATAAAATGACATCACATGTCAATGGCTAGGAAACCTTGACCATGTTTGACCAACGAGCTAGTTCACTAGAGGCATACTAGGGACAAAGTGTTGTCTATTTACCCACACATGTAATGTGCTTCCAGTCAATACAATTATAGCATGCATAATAAACGATTATCATGAAAAAGGAAATATAATAATAAACACTTTATTTATTGCCTCTAGGGCATATTTCCAACACTACGAGCCACATGAATAAAAGATATTATGATATGGGTAAAAGAGTGTTTGTAAAGAAACTAGAGGAGCTCCCCATGATTTGTGCACAAATAAGAATTTGTTTTATTTGAATTCAAGTGCACAAAATTGGATCGTGACTCCCCCAAACTCAATATAAACACACCACAAGTGTAAGCAAGTAGATAAGACAATGAGCATAGTACTTGCACTAAACATATGGTTGAGTAACATGTAAAAGAGGCAATCTTAAGAATAGGCTCAACCAAAATGATGTGTGTGAGTCATGGCAAAGCATTTGAGAAGACTTAGTATAAGGATGAGCATTAAGCATCAACGTAGTCTTGATGAAATGAGACACAAAATGCAAACCATGTCCTTCCCACACACAAACCACTTGCAAAAGGGTTCACAAGCTTACTAATAGGAAAATAAAAAACCAAAGCTTGTGATAAACCCTAGTGAATATAGGAAATGAAAGCCTTGTCAATAGGAGGGATACTAATCGAAATGGCAAAACCCTCATGAAGACAAGCATGAGGAAAATAATCTTCACCACCAAAGATTGCATCAAGATGCTAGGATATAAGATCCGCACTCAAGACAAATTCTTTCATGAAACCACCATGGAAATAAAATGAGAATGCAACGGTGGACGTGAAAGAAAAGAGGACATCAACTAGAAATGTAACTTCTCTCATGTGTATAAGATTCTAGGTAGAGGACAATTATGATGATATATCCACAAAGAATGATGTACATACGAAATAGTTACAAGAAGGAAGGAACAAGATATCCAAAAGGAATTCATAAACATGCCAATAAGATCTTTGCTTGAAAGCATAGCACATGGCCTAATATTTTCTTATTGTACATAAATTAAGTTCCACCACACGAACATCAAAGACATCACAACTATCAACAAGAGATCATCGTTGTGATGCTTTGAGAAAGGAAACAAGTACCACAAGACTGAATCAAGAAATTCATGCCATGATGCAACCTATACAAGGTTGAATGCGAGAAATGTATGCATGAAGAAGATACTTGTTACCGAGATAGCATTGGATTGATGTAGTAGAAAGTGGTTCTTCGATCATCCTAGCATGGCTCCAATAAGCACATGGTGTCAACACCTTCCTTGTAAGTGAGCCGAGTATCCAATGTATCTCCAATTGTTCCTGGAACAACACCACAAACAAAGTGGTACCCAAACTTATTGGGACTAAAAAGTTAGCGGACCAACAATATATAGGACAAAACTCCACATAAATATGTGCATACAGATATGAAATTGAATTTCATGCACATTTTAGCCAATTTATGTCATAGTGGAGTTTCCCATATATATTGGGTCAAGGAAAGAGGACATGCCAATGAAAGTGCGTGTAGTAAATATGCATGCTCAAAGCTTTCAAGAATCAACTCAACACACAGTTGATAAGATACCGAGAGAAAAGGAATCAAGTGAAAATAAGATGCTAAACAAAAAATTATCACTTGACGGATACCAAATAAAATATACATCAAGAAATGAGATATCCATTGACACATGCCAAATAGAAGGAAACAAGATACCAATTGAAGGTAAACAAGAGGTATCAAGTTCCCAAAAGAGAGTTAGGTTCCAAACAAACCAAAGCCTCCACAAATTTTCATGCTGGCACAAAGCACCATAGAGAAAAGTCTTGCCTCCCACCAACACACACTTGATGAGGATCAAAAGATTTTGTGATAAGCACATAAAGAAAGAGTTCTAAAGAAAATAGGAGGGCTCCCCCAAGAGATGTGCATTATATAGAATTTGCATTTGGATACAACATGCACTTGATGGGACCATCACTTTCCCTATATCTATAGAAACACTAAACATGCTCAAAAAGATCCACGGGAGACAAGGAAGACAAACGATAAACAAAATACAATGTAAAGATGATTAGCAATTTCTACCACATAAAAGGATACCAATTGTCAAGGGGAAAGAAGTAATTCAAATTATTTCCTATTGGTAGATTGCAAAGATATCCAACATCATCTTCACACATAAATCATAAACAAATGACACTTGTAGAGCTAACATGCCACCTAGGAACAAGATAAATTATAATATCAACTCTAAGTGGCAATATCTCAAATGTACACATTCTCTGGGCTTGTAATATGCACATAGTATATTACTCCCCCATAATGTGGTAACCCAACGTTATTAACAAGTGGAAATGAAATCCAACAAGAGATGATTAATGTACCATTTAGAATTTGAATTTCTCATGAGAAGACATGCCATATAGAAGCTAGACAATCTTGTAATATCAATACTAAGTGGTATTCCTCATGTACACACATTTTGAGGATCGTGAAGTGCACAAAGCACATTACTCCCCCAAAATGGGATAGTCCATTAATCTCTCAAAAGAGCCAACTAAGATACAAAAAAAATGCAAAAAGGCTCAACACAGGACTCACACATACATGATGTGCAACCCATCATACATACTTGGTTTCTCAAGCAAATAGGAAGCTCAACATATACAAACACATGCAAGGTACAAAACCACAACATGCAAAGGGGCAAGTAACTAACAATGTATTCAATTTAAGTACAAGTTGCCGCAAGGAGGAACATTGGTATATGATAGACACTTGATGATCCACATGACTTGGCTTGAGACAATATGAATGAAGAAGAACCCTTAATTCTTCATAATGTAGCCAAGTCACCAATGCCCTCCATCAACAGCTATTGATCAAGTTTGAGCTTGTTGGTCCCCAACCAAGTTGGGTCCTAAGAGGTTAGTCACAATAGGCTTGGCTACCCAAATGGTTCTTTTCTTGACACCTTTGAGTACCAACACATTTGGAAAACACATTGCCAAGCTTATCCTTCCCAAGAGAATAGATATCATCAATAATGATTGGGTTGGATAAGTTACCTGTTGTGCAAGAAGAAGCGAAGTGACCCTTCTCATGACATAAGTAGCAATATTTACCCTTTGCTTTCTTCTCAATTGATTTATCACCTTGAAGAGCGGTAACTTGGGTCTTCTTGGGAAGAGGCCTTTCGTCAACTTGTGGTTGAGCATGAGATTGAACTTGTGGCCGCCTCCCTTGTTGCTTGTTACTTTGGGGCTTCTTCTTTAATGGGCAAGATCTAACATGGCGCCCTTCAATTTTGCACTTGAAGCAAATAAGTGTGAGGCCATCGTTTCTATGTGGCGACTCAAAGGGGTTGATCTGGAATGAGAGAAAAAGTTTACCCAGGTTCGGCCCCTCCGATGAAGGTAAAATCCTACGTCCTGCTTTGTGTGTGTATTGATGATGATCTCGATTGCAAAGGGTGCGGGATCGCTAACCTAGGTCTCGAGGGTTTTTTTCTTTCTTACTTGATCTTTGTAAATCAAGGGATCCCCTTTATATATAGGTAAAGGCCCAGAGCTTACAATAGAGTTCAGGTCGCAAACAATCCGTGACCTAGTCTAACTCTTCCTTCCCTTGCTCCTCAAGGAAAGGAGGATTCATTATGTCTTCATGTTAAGCCGGCCATAGAGACGACGTCATCAAGCCGGCCTTGAGTTAAGCCACCTTCCGGGCCTTGGGCATTGTGTCTTCTGCGTGCATCCCTCTATGGGTTGCATTGGTACATCGAGTTATATTTTGGGAGAGTCATACCCGCGGGGTATATCCCCGATATCTCTGCTCTTCCGAAATTAATATAGGGAGATTACCCTTGAGCCTATTAGTAAGGACATTAGAGGAAATATTATATATGACATTAGAAAGGCTAATAGGCCGAAACTGCAAAAGTAACTCTGGTGAGTTTACTTTTGGTACCATCACAATAACCATTGCATTATACTTTTCTAGTGGTGCTACTCCCTCCAAAAAGTCACGGACTGCATGACAGACGTCCTCTTTCACCAAAGACCAGTGTTGTTGGTAAAACATAGCCGGGAGGCCGTCCGGCCCTAGCGCCTTCGTTGGTCCCATTTGAAAAAGATCCACCTCAATCTCCTTGTCCGTGATAACAGCCTTTAACCTTGCATTCTTGTCATCTATAATAGTTGGGGTAATACAATCAATTAACAAGTGTGCATCGGCCGACCCCTTTGACATAAACAACGCTCATAAAAATTGGATGCCATCTCTCTCATGCCTTCATCATTCGCGCACTGGGATCCATCCTCCTTGATCAATGATTTGATTGTATTCTTCCTCTTCCTATGTGAGCATCGATTCTGGAAGTATTTTGTGTTTTGGTCATCGGCCGCTAGCCAGTTCACATGAGAATGATGCATGTGAAACGCTTCTTCGCGTTCATAAAGCTCATGCAACTGTTCCTCTAGGTCCTAGATCTCCGTTGAGCATCCAGTACCCACTACATGGGGTTTTGCATCTTGCAGATGCGTCTTAAGTTTAAAAATTTGCCCCTTCACTGACCCAAACTCGGTCGCCCCATCGCCGCATGTCAGCAGTCACCTCGCTTATCCTGGAGCAAACAGCGGGCAGCCCGGTGTCGCCCGTGCGAGCCGACTGCCATGCACTCGCCATCATTGCCTCCTAATTTTCTTGCCTCGTTCGTGCCTCTTCCCATCTAAATGGCCTGAGACCCGAGCGATTAATGCATGGAGTTGTCTTCATCACACGTACGACAAGGGTCAGGTGATCAGATTCATTAGTGCATGTAGCTCTGTCTACCCGGACTTGGACATTTTCTCCTGCTTCTCTCTTATTGTCCTAGGTATAGGAGTACCCAGAAAAGCCTAAGTCAGCCAAACCTCATCAGACAAACAATTTCCGAAATCTTCCATACGAGCAAAACTTCTTGAATTTCCTCCTAACTAGTCCGCCTGAAACAAAGCCTCGTTAAAGTCACTAGCACACAACCATGGCAGGTTATCTTGTGCCCTTAGATATCTGAGTGCATCCCGTGATTTTTTTCCTAAGCTCCATACAAGGCTCCCCATAGAAACCAATGAATCTACATGTTTTTTGTTCCACCACTAACTCCGTATGAATGAAATATTGGCACCACGGCCTACATGTAACCTGAATGTGTTCCCTCCACCATATAGCCAACCCACCACTTCTGCCAACACAATCCACTGCCACTCCACTCATGAATCCCAAACTCCACTTTAGTCTCTACATATCCCCGACTTATTTTTTGTCTCACTTAAGAACACCACCATCGCGTTGTAGGACCTAATTAGGTCTCATAGTTCGCCCACTGTCGAGTCCAACCGCAACCCTCATCAGTTCTAGGCTAGAATATTCATTGCTCCCGGCAGCCCTGGCTAGCAGGGTTCGCCGATGTGTGATGATGCTCAGAGATACGGTCAAACATTGTAGATGTTTTTTTGGCCTAATATCAGGAATGAACATATCGTTACCAACTTGCCTGTCTGGATCTCCATTCGCCACTCAATGTTGTTTTGGACGCCTGTTCCTGTCCCCTGGCATATTCTGGCTAGGGCTCCTCATAGAGTGATGTTCATCATAGTCCGGTCTCGGTTTCCTCACATAAGGACCCCTTGTTCTCTCCCTTTCTTTGTACTGACTTGAGCTCTGAGGTCCAATATATTCTCTGGTTGCATGTTGTTTGTATGGTTGTGGTGTGGATATCCCCACCGTGTGACTAGAGATAGCATATGCTTATGTTTTATTGTATAAGATGATATTTGGTTGGACATATCCACACATGTGTTTGGTTTGATGGATGTTGAGTGATGGATAAAAATTGTGAAACATAGTAACATGCATGATAAACTGCAAGTGAACGCCCTAACTACCACACAATCTTTATTCTACGTTGCAATGTGGATGAATGTTTTACACCCAAAAATGAAGAAATGCCATGGCAGACAGGCAAACCACTCAGGTTCTCCAAATACACTAAAACTACCAGACGAACGCTCATAGATCCCATCTTCCATGGCAAACTTTGACCAAAAATGCCAACCCCAAAAGTTATGATGAGTTTTTTTTCTTATTGAGGTGGTGATATAACCATATAAAATGCAAAAAAATGAACGGTACATTTCCTATGTAATGGTGCACGCAATGACTAAAAACTTGTCACGACACTAGCATTGATACCATCCAAAACACATTCAGACCACTTCTCCATTTGGTCATGTCTCCAACTTGAAGTCAAGCTTGATTTCCAACACATAATCGAATCATAATGTCCTGGTGGTGATAGTTATCACATACTGATAACCCACAAGTGTAGGGGATCGTTTGTAGCCTTTTTCGATAAGTAAGAATGTCGAACTCAACGAGGAGCTAAAGGTAGAATTAATACTCTCTCAATTTCTATAAACCACCAATACAACTCTGTGCACTCTAACGCTTACTTTACCAAGAACAAGTATGAAACTATTTTGCGGGAAGTAAACTAGAAATACTTAGTAGATGTAAAAAATAATTTTGCAAGATTTAGTATATGTAAAGCGTAGGCACGTGGATCGGTGATGGATAATGATTTAGATGACATTGATCATATGACAGTTACACACTAGGGCGACATAGAACTAGCTCCAATTCATCAATGCAATGTAGGCATGTATTCCGTATATAGTCATACGTGCTTGCGATAAGAACTTGCATGACATATTTTCTCCTACCCTCCCGTGGCAGCAGGGTCCTACTGGAAACTAAGGGATATTAAGGCATCCTTTTAATATAGAATAGGAAAAAAGCATTAACACATGGTGAATACATGAACTCCTCAAACTACGACAATCACCGGAAAGAATCCCAATTATTGTCACCTTGGGGTATGTGGATCAAGACACGTAATAGGTGCATATAACTTGCAAGATAGGACCCAAATCAATCTTATATTCGTGAAAATATAATATATTCATATCTGAAATCATGGCACTCGGGCTCTAGTGACAAGCATTAAGCATAGCAAAGTCATAGCAACATCAATCTCAGAACATAGTGGATACTATGGATCAAGCCCTATCAAACTTAACTCAATTGTATGACCAATCTCATCCAATCCCACCACTGTCTAGCAAGCTTACAAAGTAATTGCTCACTCTTGATGGTGCACATCATGGCGGTGTTGATGGAGAAGGGTTAGTGATGATGGCGGCCAAGTTGTTGGTGTAGATCGCCGTCACGATGGATGCCCCGGGGGCGCTCCGGTGCCATCAAGAGAGAGGGGGAGGGATCCCCCTCCTTCTTCTTATTCCTTGACCTCCTCCCTAGATGGGAGGAGGGTTTCCCCTCTGTTCCATGTCTTCCATGGCTCTCGAAGGGCAGGAGCCCCTCCGAGATTGGACCTCTCTCTCTCTCTATTTCTCTCATGTTTTCGCGACTGTTTTCTGAGCCCTTCACCGTTTCTTAAATATCGAGAGATCCGTAACTATGACGGGGCTGAAATTTCGAGGGGATTTTTATAGCGAAAAAATATTTCTTGCGATGGAAGGAGAGACTCAACCTACCTAAGGGTTGGCCACAAGCCCTGAGGGCGCGCCACCCCCTAGGGGGCGCCCTCTTGGCTTGTGGGGCCCTCAAGCATCATCTTGCATTGATTCTAACTCTCAAAATTCACATATATTCCAAAAAAAATATACGTAAATTTTCATCATGTTTGGACTTCATTCGATATGGAATGGAACTAGCACTAGGCATGGGATAAGTAAGTTAGTCCCAAAAATAATATAAAATGTTGCCAAAAGTATATGAAAGTTGAAGAATATTGGCATGAGACAATCAAAAATTATAGATACAACAAAGACGTATCAGCATCCCCAAGCTTCATTCATGATCGTCCTCGAGTAGGTAAATGATAAAAAGATAATTTTTTATGTGGAATGTTTTCTAACATAATTTTGAACAAATGTCTGATCATGTGATGTGGCTTGAGACTGCATCGGTATTTCCCCAAAGAGGAAGGGATTCTATAGCACATCTACGGTAAGTATTCCCCTCAGTTATGAAACCAAGGTTATCGAACGAGTAGGAGAACCAAGCAACACTATGTAAATGGTACCTGCACACAAAGAACAAATGCTTGCAACCTGACGCGTAAGAGAGGTTGTCAATCTCTCCACGGTAAAAGATAGATCGGTTTGTATGAGATTGGATAAATATATTGCGCAAGAACACAAAATAAAAGACGCAAATAAAAAGTGTAGCAAGGTATTTTTAGGTTATGGAATAGTGGATCTGAAAGCAAATGCGGGAAAATATAGATCGGAAAGCAATATGTTAAAATATAGACCGAGGGGGCGTAGATTTCACTAGTGGCTTCTCTCATGAGTATAGCCCACAGTGGGTAAACAATTTACTGTTGGGCAATTGGTAGAAGATCAAATAATCATGACGATATCCAAGGCAATGATCATTATATAGGCATCACACCCAATATTAGTAGACCGAAATGATTTTGCATCTACTACTATTACTCCACACATCAACCACTATCCAGCATGCATCTAGTGTATTAAGTTCATGGAGAAATGAAGTAATGCAATAAGAAAGATGACATGATGTAGACAAGATATATTCATGTAGGAATAGACCAAATCTTGGTATCCTTAATATCAACGGTACATGCGTGCCTTGCTGCCCCTTCTGTCATTGGGAGAGGACACCGCAAGATCAAACCCATCACAAAGCACATCTTCCCATGGCAAGAAAAATCGATCTAGTTGGCCTAACTAAACCAACGATTCAAAGAAGAAATATGAGGTTATAAGTAATCATGCATATAAGAAATCAAAGAAAATTCAAATAAATTCATGGATAGAAACTGATCATGAACTCAAAATTCATCGGATCCCAACAAACACACCGCAAAAAGTCATTACATCAAATAGATCTCCGAGAGACCATTGTATTGAGAATCAAAATAGATAGAGGAAGCCATCTAGCTATTGCCTACGGACTCGTAGGTCTATGGTGGACTACTCATGCATCCTCGAAGAGGCACCCATGAAGATGATGCACCCCTCCGTGATTGTGTTAGATTGGATCTCATGGTTTTGGAACTTGTGGCGGCTAGAATTATTTTTCGTTGACTCCTCTAGGGTTTCTAGAATATTTGGGTATTTATAGAGATGAGAGGCGGTGGAGGAGGGTGCCTTGGGCCCTACGACCCATCAGGCCGCGCCAGGGCCCTCTGGCACGCCCTAGTGTCCCATGGGCCCCACAGGCTTCCTCCTAGGTGCTTCCTTGGTTCCCAAATTGTCTTCTGGTCCAGAAAATCTCCAAAAAGTTTCGTGGCATTTGGACTCCGTGTGCTACTGATATTCTACGAAGTGAAAACAAGCAAAAAAAAGAACTGGCACTTGGCACTATGTCAATAGGTTAGTCCCAAAAAATGATATAAAATTACTATAAAATGATTGTAAAACATCCAAAAATGATAATATAACAACATGGAACAATCAAACATTATAGATACGTTGGAGACGTATCAGCATCCCCAAGCATAATTTCCGCTCGTCCTTGAGTAGATAAATTATAAAAAGAGAATTTTTGATGTGGAATTCTACCTAACATGTTCATCACATATTATTTTCTTTTGTAGCATGGACATTTGTACTTTTAGACGGTTCAAAGCAATAGTCTAGTTTTAACATGAAGACTTTAATACTCAAACATACCAACAAGCAACCATGTCTTTCAAAATATCAACACTAAAGAAAGTTATCCCTATCCCATCATGCTGAATCATTGATCCATTCATGAAACACACTCAAATATTAGGTACACCCAATGCACAAGTATGATCATAGTGCCCCCTAGTTGGTGCTTTATAAGAGAAGATGGAGACTAAAATAAAAGTAAAAATTGCATAAAGTAAATAGACAGCCCCTCATAGAGGGAAGTAGGGATTTGTAGAGGTGCGAGAGCTCAAAGTTTAAATTCAGAGAGAAAAATATTTTGGGTGGCATGCCTTTCCTATCACCGAAAATGACCGAGAATTTTCAATACCTTTCCATGTTATATATATCATAAGCGGTTCCAAAACAGAAAATAAAGTTTATTCCTTTTCCACCATTCTTTCACAATCCATGTCTAGCCGAATCCACAGTTGCCTTCCACAGCAACACTTCCCAAGAAATTTATTATTCCACAACATAAAGTAAATTTCTTCTCATTTTGGGACTGGGCATCCCTTACCGCCGTACTCTAGTGCAATAACAAGTGAATAAACACTCATTTTGAGAGTAACACGTCTAGCATGGAAAAATATCAATCACCCCCTTCCGCTTAATGAACAGTACAAGCACACAAAAGGAATTTCATTTTGAAAATTAGAGATGGCACATACAAATTTGCTTGCAACGGCATGGAAACACCGCATATAGGTGGGTATGGTGGACTCATATGGAAAAACTGGGTTTAAGGATTTTCGATGCACAAGTAGTATTTCTACTTAGTACAAGTGAAGGCTAGCAAATAGATTCAAAAGCAACCAACCAAGAAACAAAAATTCTCATAAACGGGCATTAAGCATAACTAACACCGAATAATGCACCATAAGTAGGATGTAATTTCATTGCATACCTATTGACTTTTGTGCTTGCATAGGGAATCACAAACCTTAACACAAATATTCTTACTAAAGCATAATTACTCACCAACATAACTCACATATTACTATCATCATGTCTCGAAACTATTACAAGGAATCAAATTTAATTTGTCCAATGATCTTCATGAAAGTTTTTATTATATCCCTATTGAGTATCTACCACTTTGGGACTAGTTTCATATATTGCCATTGCTTTTAACCAAAGTTGTCAGAATCGAGATTCTGAATCGGATCGGAGCTCCGTTAGTTGGATCATGAATCGTAGAATTATAACTACCAGAATCATAGGATCATGGATTCTATGAGGAAAATCGTAGAATAGGAGGGGCTAGTTTGGATCGTAAGGTCGTAAGATTCTAAGACTTGAGTCACGAGTCTGACAACTTTGCTTTTGACAAGCTCAAATAAATTTAACTGAAGAACATGAGCATAAAAATTTCATCTCTCAAAATAATATAAGTGAAGCATGAGATAATTTCTTCAAAATTTACTAAGTCTCAAATTAATCTAAGCAACACATGATAGTATTTCTTCAAAAATATAAAGCACGTCATGCTCAAAAACATATAAGTGAAGCAGTAGAGCAATTCCATAGCTCAAAAAATTTAAGTGAAGCATGTAGAGCAATTCTAACAAATCATAGAATAATTTTGGCTCTCTCAAATAGATGTGTCCAGGAAGGATACTTGTGACAAATTAAAAATCCAATCAAGCAAAGACTCGCATAATACAAGATGCTCCAAGCAAAACTCATGATGTGTGACGAATAAAAATATAGCTCCAAGTAAAATACCGATGGTTGTTAGAAGAAAGAGGGGATGCCACTCTGGGCGTCCCCAAGTTTAGTTGCTTGTTTATTCTTGGATATTATCTTGGGGTGCCATAGTATCCCCAAGCTTAGTCTCTTTTCACTCCTTATTCCTTCATCCATCGTGATATCGCCCAAAACTTGAAAACTTCAATCACACAAAACTCAACAAAATCTTTATGAGATCCGTTACTATAATAAAGCAAATCACCACTCTAACTACTGTTGAGAACCCATTCATATTTTATTATTTCATTATATATAATGTATTATAAATTTACCATGACTTATACCCTCCAATACAAGCCATAGATTCATCAAAATAAGCATACAATGCAACGAAAACAGAATTTATCAAAAACAGAACAGCATGTAGTAATACGTACTATAACCATACTTCTATAACCCAAACATTTCTGAAAAAATAGGAAAATGTCAGAAATTTGTATATAAATATTTTGTAAAAAATTCAGAATTTTTTGTTGCTTGTGTGATTTTTAAAAATTATTTTACTAGCGCAAAAGTTTCTATTTTTCAACAAGATCAAATCAACTATCACTCAACATGATCAAAAAGGATTTACTTGGCACAAAAATAATTAAAACATAAAAACACAATAATAACTGTATAATATTTGTGTAAACACTCAAGAATAGAAATAAAAATGTATAATAAATTTTATTCATTGGGTTGCCTCCTAACAAGCGCTATCGTTTTACGCCCCTAGCTAGGCATAATTCATAGATTCAAGTATTGTCATCTTTAGTTTTTGATCCATAGGATGCCCTCATGATTGATTCATATGGTAGCTTAGTTATTGTTCTAGGTAAGTGTTCCATTCCCTTTCTAGTGGAAATTGAAATTTAATATTGCCTTCTTTCATATCGATCATGATGCCTATAGTGCGTAAGAATGGTCTACCAAGTATGATGGGACAAGATGGATTGCAATCAATATCAAGAACAATAAAATATATGGGAACATAGTTACTATTTGCAAGAATAAGAACATCATTAATTCTTTCCAAAGGCCTTTTAATAGTAGAATCCGCAAAGTGCAAATCAAGAGAACATTCTTCAATATTGGTAAGACCACGCACCTCACATAGAGATCTCAGAATTGTGGAAACACTAGCACCCAAATCACATAAAGAAAATAACTCATAATTTTTAATATTGAATTTAATTAAAGGTTACACTCATCATGTAATTTTCTAGTAATTGAAATCTCTAATTCCAACTTTTCTTCTAAAGATTTCATCATGGCATGAACGATATGCTTAGTAAAAGCTTTATTTTGTTCAGAAGCATGGGGTGAATTTATCATGGATTGCAACAAACAAATACATTCAATAAAATAGTAACAATCATAATTAAAGTCTTCATAATCAAAAATAGTGGGCACATCACTAGTTAAAGTTTTGACCTCTCCAAACCCACTTTCATCAATTTATTCATCAAGATTTTCACCCTCCAAATCATTGGTACGCCTTATAGTTAAAGTTGACTCTTCTTCGGTACCTTTATCATCAATTTTAATATTACTAAACAAGGAATCGATAGAAGAAACACCAATCACTTTAAGATCTTCATCATTTTTATGAAAGCAATTGCTAGAAAACGCGTTTTCTAAAAATTCTCTTTTAGCTCTAAGCATAGCGGTTCTTTTCTTACTTTCATCCATAGAAACATATAAAGCTTTAATTCACTCATTATACTAGGTGGAAAAGTGTTCAACTCGAGATTTTCTACATCATGGGAAATTCTATCAATGCTTCTAGACATATCATCGATCTTATTCAACTTTTCTTCTACCGTAGTATTGAAAACCTTTTTAGCATTGATAAATTCTTTAACATTAATCTCAAGATAAGAGGGTTCCTATTACTGTAAGAATAAATACCATAGGAATTACAATAAGTATTAGAGGAATTTCCAGGAAAGACCCTAGGATTAAAGTTAGCTCTATAAGCATTATTATTAAAATTGTTTCACGAGATGAAATTCACATCTATGGAATCACTATTTTTCTCAATCAAAGTAGACAAAGGCACATCATTAATATCAATAGGAGCATTTTTACTAGCAACCAACTTCATAAGAGCATCAACTTTTTCACTCAAAGTACTAATTTGTTCAACCGAATTAACTTTTTTACTAGTAGGTGCTCTTTGAGTATGCCATTGTGAATAATTTGCCATGATATTATCTAGAAATTTAGTAGCTTCACCCAAAGTAATTTCCACAAAAGTACCACTTGCGGTGGTATCTAAAAGATTTCTAGAGACAAAATTCAATCCCGCATAAAAATTTGGTATGATCATCCAAAGATTTAACCATGAGTAGGGCAATTTCTTAGCATCAATTTCATTCTTTCCCAAGATTGTGAAACATGTTCATGCTCAAGTTGCTTAAAATTTATGATTTGAGTTCTAAGGGAAACAAATTTCATGGGCAGAAAATACTTAGTAATAAAAGCATCCTTGCACTTAGTAATAAAACCATGTGGAATGTTGCCTAACATGTTCATCACATATTGTTTTCTTTGTAGCATGGACATTTGGACTTGTAGATGGTTCAAATCAATAGTCTAGTTTTGACATGAAAACTTTAACACTCAAGCATATCAACAAGCAACCATGTCTTTCAAAATATCAACACTAAAGCAATTTATCCCTAGCCCATCATGCTCAATCATTGATCCATTCATGAAACACACTCAAATATTAGCTACACCTAATGCTCAAGTACGATCATAGTGCCCCCTAGTTTGTGATTTATAAGAGAAGATGGAGACTCAAAATAAAAATAAAAATTGAATAAAGTAAATAGATAGTCCCTTCGCAAAGGGAAGTAGGGATTTGTACAGGTGCCAAAGCTCAAGGTTTAAATTGATAGAGAAAAATATTTTGGGTGGCATGCCTTTGCTGTCAACGAAAACGATCGAGAGATTTCAATACCTTTCCATGCTGGATACATCATAAGTGGTTCCCAAACAGAAAATAAAGTTTATTGCTTTTTTCACCATACTTACACATTCCATGGCTATCCGAATCCACGGTTGCCTTCCATACCAACACTTTCCAAGGAATTTATTATTTGAGAACATAAACTAAATTTATTTTCCTTTTTAAAATTTCGGTACTAGGCATCCCTATTACCACCGTACTCTTGTGCAATGACAAGTTAATAAACACTCGTCTTGAGAATAACACATCTAGCATGGAAAATATCGGTCACCCCCTTCCTTGTCATGAGCGGTACGAGCACACAAGAAGGAAAATTTATTTTGAAAATTAGAGATGGCACATACAAATTTTCTTGGAATGGCATGGAAATACCACATATAGGTAGTATGGTGGACTCATATGGAAAAACTGGGTTTAAGGATTTTGTATGCACAAGTAGTATTTCTACTTAGTACAAGTGAAGGGCAACAAATAGATTGAGAAGCATCCAAGCAAGAAATGAAAAACCACATAAGCAAGCATTAAGCATAACTAACACGAAATAATGCACCATAAGTAGGATGTTATTTCATTGTACAACTATTGACTTTCGTGCTTGCATAGGGAAGCACAAACCTTAACATCAATATTCTAACTAAGCATAACGACTCACTAACAAAACTCACATATTACTATCGTCATGTCTCAAAACTATTACAAAGAAACAAGTTTAAATTGTCCAATGATCTTAATGAAAGTTTTTATTATATCCCTCTTGAATATCTATCACTTTGGGACTTGTTTCATATATTGCCATTGCTTTTGACAAGCTCAAAAAGATTTAAGTGAAGATCATAAGCATAAAACTTTCATCTCTCGAAATAGTATAAGTGAAGCATGAGAGAATTTCTTCAAAATTACTAAATATCAAATTAAACTAAGTGAAGCATGAGAGCATTTCTTCAAACATGTAAAAACACATCATGCTCAAAAAGATATAAGTGGAGCACTAGAGCAATTCCTTAGCTCAATAGATTTAAGTGAAGCATATAGAGCAATTCTAACAAATCATAGCATAATTTTGGATCTCTCAAATAGGTGTGTTCAGAAAGGATAAAAATCAAAACAAACAAAGATACAAGACGCTCCAAGCAAAACTCATGATATGTGAGGAATTAAAATATAGTTCCAAGTAAAATACTGATTGTTATTAGAAGAAAGAGGGGATGCCACTCAGGGCATCCCCAAGCTTAGTTGCTTGTTACGTTTTGGATATTATCTCGGGGTGTTGTAGCATCCCCAATATTAGGCTCTTCTGACTCCTTATTCCTTCATCCATCGTGATCTCACCCAAAACTTGAAAACTTCAATCACACAAAACATAACAAAATTCTCATGAGATCCGTTAGTATAATAAAGCAAATTACCACTCTAAGTATTGTTGCAAACCCATTTATATTTTATTATTTCATTATACATATTTTATTATCACTTTACCATGACTTATACCCCCTATACAAGCCATAGATTCATCAAAACAAGCACACAATGCAATGAAAACAGAATCTGTTTCAGACAGATTAATATGTAGTAATCTGTACTCTAACCATACTTCTATAACTCAAAAAATTCTGAAACATTAGCACACAATAAATAATTTTTATATAAATGCTACGTTAAAATATTTGTCTCAATATACGCTCCAATAAAAATGAAAATTCAAACACCAGAGGCAAAGTTTCTGTTTCAGATTCAACGTTGTTTCTACTCATATATGAACCATCCTAAAGGTTCTACTTGACACAAACACTAAAAAAACATAAAAAACACAATCATAACAGAGGCATAATTGTGAAAATACTCAGAAATACAAAGGAAAAGATAAAAAATAATTTATTCATTGGGTTGCCTCCCAACAAGCGTTATCGTTTTACACCCATAGCTAGGCATAACGCAAGGATTCAAGTATTGTCATCTTTGGTTTTTACTACATAGAAGGCCCTCATGATTGATTCATATGGTAGCTTAATTGATGTTCTAGGGAAGTGTTCCATCCATTTCTAAGTGGAAATTTGAATTTAATATTGCCTTCTTTCATATCAATCACGGTGTCTATAGTGCGTAAAAACGGTCTACCAAGTATGATGGGACAAGATGGATTGCAATCAATATCAAGAATAATAAAATCAATGGGAACACAGTTCCTCTTTGAAAGAATAATAACATTATTAATTCTTCCCAAAGGCTTTTTAATAGTATAATCTGCCAAGTGCAAATTAAGAGAACATTCTTCAATATTGGTAAGACCAAGCACATCACATAGAGATTACGGAATTGTGCAAACACTAGCACCAAAATCACATAAAGCAAAGCATTCATAATTTTTAATCTTTACTTTAATGGTAGGTTCCCACTCATCATGCAATTTTCTAGGAATTGAAATCTCTAAGTCCAACTTTTCTTCCAAGGATTTCATCATGACATCAACAATGTGTTTAGTAAAAGCTTTATTTTGTTCATAAGCATGGGGTGAATTTATCATGGATTTACACAAAGAAATACAATCAAAAAAGGAGAAAATATCATAATTAAAGTCTTTATAATAATAAATAGTGGGCACATCACTAGTTATAGTTTTGACCTCTCCAAAACCACTTTCATCAATTTTTTCATCAAGATTTTCACCCTCCAAATTATTGGGATGCCCTCTAGATAAAGTTGACTCTTCTTCAATACCTTTATCATCAATTTTAACATTACTAAACAAGTAATCAATAGAGCAAAGACCAATCATTTTAAGATCTTCATCATTGTTATGGAAGTAATCGCTAGAAAACGCTTTTTCTAAAAATTCTCTTTTAGCTCTAAGCATAGCGGTTCTTTTCTTACTTTCATCCATAGAAAGATATAAAGCTTTAATTGATTCATTAGTCTTATGTGAAAAAACATTCAACTTGAGATTTTCTACATCATGGGAAATTCTATCAATGCTTCTAGACATATCATCAATCTTATTCAACTTTCCTTCTATCGTAGTATTTAAAGACTTTTGAGCATCTATAAATTCTTTAAAATTACTCTCAAGATCAGAGGTGTTAATATTATTATTATAAAAAGAATTACCATAAGAATTAGAGGAATTTCCAGGAAAAGGCCTAGGATTAAAACTACTTATATAAGCATTATTATTGAAATTGTTTGGCAAGACAAAATTCACATCTATAGAATCATTATTTTGCTCAATCAAAGTAGACAAAGGCACATCATTAAGATAAATAGGAGCATTTTACTAGCAACCAACTTCATAAGAGTAGCAACTTTTCCACTCAAAGTACTAATTTTTTCAACCGAATTCACTTTTTTACTAGTAGGTGCTCTTTCAGTATGCCATTGTGAATATTTTTCCATAATATTATCTAGAAATTTAGTAGCATAACCCAAAGTAAATTCCATAAAAGCACCACCCACAGCGGAATCTAAAAGATTTCTAGAGGCAAAATTCAATCCCGCATAAAAAAATTGTGTGACCATCCAATGATTTAAACCATGAGCAGTACAATTCCTTAGCATCAATTTCATTCTTTCCCAAGATTGTGCAACACGTTCATGATCAAGTTGCTTAAAATTAATGATTTCATTTCTAAGGGAAATAATTTCGCGGGTGGAAAATACTTAGTAATAAAAGTGTCCTTGCACTTATCCCAAGAATCGATACTATGGCGAGGCAAAGAATAAAACCAAATTTTTGCACGATCCTGCAAGGAGAAAGGAAATAATTTCAACTTCACGATATCATTGTCCACATCTTTTTTCTTTTGCATATCACACAATTCTACGAATGCGTTTAGATGGGATGCGACATCCTCATTAGGAGTACCGGAAAATTGATCTTTCATGACAAGATTCAACAAAGTGGCATTAATATCCCAAGGCTCCACACTAGTGGCGGAAGGAGCAATAGGAGTGCTAATAAAATCATTATTATTGGTATTGGAAAATCACACAATTTGGTGTTTTCTTTAGTCATCGTGACTACGCAAACGAGATTGCAAAAAGTAGTCTTGGTGGGCGTCCCCCCACCTCGGCCTTCTTCTCCGACACTTTTATGGCCCATTGTGTGTCTTCTGGCCCAAAAAATTCTCCAAAAAGTTTCACGGTGTTTGGAATTCATTTGGTAATCATTTTCTACAAAGTAAAAAACAAGCAAAAAATAGCAACTGGCACTTGGCACTATGTTAATATGTTAGTCCCAAAAAATGATATAAAGTTGCTATAAAATGAATATAAAACATCCAAGATTGATAATATAACAGCATGGAACAATACAAAATTATAGATATGTTGGAGACGTATCAACATACAAACTCATGTCCTTACAAAATAACAATGCAAGAGAATGTTATCCCTACAAAATCATATAGCCTATCATGCTTGGTCTTCCTAGCATAAAGTATAAATCATGAGCACCCCGGTGTCAAACCAAGAAATTGGATCATACTTTTTAATGTGCTTCAGCTTTTTATTACTTGTGCAATATATGAGCGTGAACCATGTATATAGCATAAAGGTGGAATAGAATATGGTGGTAGGTTTCAAAGGGGTAAAAGTGGAGAAGAAAGTCTCGCATCAACTAGGCGTATCAACAGGCTATGGAGATGCCCATCAATAGATACCAATGTGAGGAGTAGGGATTGCCATGTAACGGATGCACTAGAGCTATAAGTGTATGAAAGCTCAACTGAAGCTAAGTGGGTGTGCATCCAACTTTCTTGCTCATGAAGACCTCGGGCTTTTGAGGACGCCCATCATCGGAATATACAAGCCAAGTTCTACAATGAAAAATTCCCACTAGCATATGGAAGTGACAAAACAAGAGACTCTCTATATGAAGAAACATGGTGCCACTTTGAGGCACAAGTGTGGTAAAGGATAGTAGCAAAGTACCTTCTCTCTTTTTCTCTATTTTTTTCATGGTGGGCTTTTTTTCCGCCTCTGCTATTTCTCTTTTTTTATGGTTGGTTCATTTGGCCTCCCCCATTTTATTTCCTCACTAGGACAATGCTCTAATAATGATGATCATCACACTTTTACTTACTTACAACTCGATATGAAAAACTGATAGGAAGGTATGACTCTATATGAATGCTTCTGGTAGTGTACCAGGATGTGCAATGATCTAGTATAGCAAAAGATATAAAAAATGGACAAGCCATGTAAATATCATGATAGATATCTTACGATCATGCAAAGCAATATGAAAATGGAAGTACAAGTCATATGAAGTGACGGTGTAAGTTGCATGGCAATATATCTCGGAATGCCCATGGAAATGCCATGATAGGTAGGTATGATGGCTGTTTTGAGGAAGATATAATGAGGCTTATGTCCAATAGAGTGTATCATGTCACGGGGTTTGGATGCACTGGCAAAATTTGCACCTATCCTCGAGGTCAGAATGGGCAATGCACGGTATCGAAAAGGCCAGCAAATATGCAGAGGTGATAGCGCGTATATGCATGGATTCACATTAGTCATAAAGAACTCACGTACTTATTGCAAGGTTTTATTAGCTCTCTCGAAGAAAATTACTACTTGCATGCTCCTAGGGAGGAGGTTGGTACGAGTTAACCATCGCGCGTGCCTGATTATAACAACACAAAGCATTTCAATCAAGGATAAATTATGCTTCATCGCATAACTAGAGACTACACGCACACACTTCGGGAATCAAAAACCTTAACATCAATATTCTTACTAATACACAACCATCGACTATTGCACCCATATATTACTATCGTAATGTCGCAAAACTATTACAAGAAATCAAATATATGATGTTTAGTGACTAAAAAATTTTTGTAGGATTTTATGACTAACCATGTAAGTGACCAATTCCTATTGACTCTCTAAATAGGTATAAGTGAAGCATGAGAGTTTAATTCTTTCTGCAAAAGACCTGGACATGCTCTAATAAATATACGTGAAGCAAAATAGCATTCTACAAATAATGGTTTAATATATGTATAGAAACATGCATCCAACAACATACATCCAACTTCAAATGATATAAGTGAAGCTCATGAAGCATTCTATATAGCCATACTCAAAAGATATAAGTGAAGTGCAAAGAGCATTCTATAAATCAACCATGGAATTTTCCACACCAGCATGGTGCATTGCTCAAAAGGGAATAAAAGGGACACAACACTCCAAGAATTTAGGCATATCATGTGATGAATAAAAATGTATCTCCAAGCAACATACCGATGGATTGAGACGAAAGAGGGGATGCCTTTTGGGGCACCATAAGCTTAGACGCTTGATTGTTCCTTAGAATATTACCTTGGGCATCCCCAAGCTTAGGCTCTTGCTACTCCTTTTTCCGTGGTCTATCGCGATAACACCCAAAACTTGAAAACTTCAATCACGCAAAACTTGATAAAACTTTTATTAGAAATGTTAGTACACATAACACCAAATCACATCATGTCCTACAAAAAATTGTTGCATAAATATAATCTAACATTAATCACTGCATTCTATCACAATTCTATGGCTCCCAAGTCATTGGGGCTCAATAAGAACTCGAAAATAAGCACGCAAAGCAACTATAACAGCAATCCGTGAAAAATAGGACACTCTATAAAGATGCATATGGAAAGTTTAATTATGTAACTCAAGAACTTCTGAAAATTTAGGAGGAAATAAATAATTTGCATACAAGAACTATGTAATTTTCTAAAAAAAATCTTGTTCTAGTAAAATAAGAAAATTCAAACACTACAACAAAAGTTTCTGTTTTTGCACAACACATGACAAACAAACAATTTAAACATCCTAAAGGTAATTCTTGGCACATTGTTTTTATAATACAATGTATTTATACAAGGGGGTATTTTTTGAAAAGTTCATGTAATCAAGATTCACAAAGTTTCCATGGGCATGAACAAAGTTCAAGGCTAGCCCCCACTTCAACGATGCTCGTCTTTCTCACTTTCACTTTTCTTTTTGAAAAAGTTTTAAGTTACCCATGTTATTTTTGTTTTTAAATATTTTAAAAGAACACAACAGAAATAAATGATTCTCTAAAACTTTCAGGTTGTCTCCCTGGCAGCGCTTTCTTTAAAGCCATTAAGCTAGACATATAGTGCTCGAGTAACTGATCCACCCGGATCCCAAGGTATATCAAAGCCAATTTTAATTAACAATGATTTGTAATTAAGTAGTGATCACAAAGTGATGTATATCATGTGACAACGAAGTCTAACTCTCTTCCTATGCATTGGCATGTCATAGAAGAACAATTCACACACATCAAGTAAAGGCCAAGATATAGCATAGGTAGTTTTTGCAATTTTATAGTATTGGAAACATAGAGAGGTGAAGATTTGGTTCCTCTCTCATAATAATTGCAAGTATGATCAGCAAGAACATGCATATAATACTCATCAAAATAATCATGTGTAGTGGTAAAACACAACCCATCAATATAACCCTTAATAAGTGCAAACTTCTGTGATATAGTGTAGTTGGGAGAATTCAAAAAGATAATAGGACTATCGTGTGTGGGTGCAATAGGAGAAATTTCATTCTTAACATAAGGAACTATAGCAAGTTCATACCCATAAGCATAATTCATATTGGCATCATGGCCACAAGCATAGCAAGCATCAAGTTCATCAAAAAGGGATATTTCGAATGAATCCAAGGGATCATAGGAATCATCATAGCATTCATCCTTCGGCATGTGCAAAGGGAAATTAAACAATGTATGATTTGAATATTTACTCTCATTAGAAGGTGGGCATGGGTAGCTAGTACGATCTTCCTCCTTTTGTTCTTCGCTCTCCTCCTCATCTTTTTCATCTAATGAGCTCACCGTTTCAGCAATTTCTTCTTCCATAGATTCCTGCAAAATTCTAGTCTCTTCCAAGGCAGCAGTCATTCTTTCAATAAATTCTATAATATCAGCATTGTACTCATAATTATCATAGAAATATTTAAGTATGGCAAAAAAATAGTTTTGTAAGAAACATCATCATACTTTACAATCAAACAAACAATTTCATAGACACCCTTAAAAGCAACAAATTATTCTATTCGTTCCACATCATAGTAATCATATATACCATTAGCATAAGAATCTAAGGTTTCATTGTAATTAAATAAACCTTGAAAGGGGAGGTGTGAAGCCTCTATCTTAGAACAACAAGTATAATCACATTTCAAGCATGCATCCCAAGCAAACCAACACAATATATTAATTTGATCCCATAAGTGATTATCTTTCTGAGATAAGCGATAATCCCTAAAGTACTCATATTGATCCAAGGTGTCTCCCATTATAAAGTTCAATGGGTATTTGTTAGGATTATCAAAGGAGTCATTAACACGTTTCACATAACGAGCATCGATGGTTTTAGGAGGTTCCCCATCTCCATGAGTAGCAAGTACCACTAATATTTTTGGTGTTTCGTGTTTGATATCCATAACTAAAGATATAAAACAACTAATAACAGAAAATAAAACAACTAATAACAGAAAATAAAACTTACTTAGTGATAAAGCAAACAAGCACACATGAGAATATCAACCACTATGTTGTTGCTCCCCGGTAACGGTGCCAGAAAAAGGTCTTTATAACCCACAAATGTAGGGGATCGTTTGTAGCCTTTTTCGATAAGTAAGAGTGTCGAACCCAATGAGAAGCTAAAGGTAGAATTAATACTCTCTCTCTCTCTCAGGTTCTATCGACAACTGATACAACTCTACGCATGCTAATGCTTACTTTACCTAGAACAAGCATGAAACTATTTTGCGGGAAGTAAACTAGAAGTACTTAGTAGGTGTAAAAGATGATTTTGCAAGATTCGGTATATGTAAAGCGCAGGCACGTGGATTGGTGATGGATAATGATTTATATGACATTGATCATATAAGAGTTACACACTAGGGCGACACAGAACTAGCTTCAATTCATCAATGTAATGTAGGCATGTATTCCGTATATAGTCATACGTGCTTGCGATAAGTACTTGCATGGCATCTTTTGTCCTACCCTCTCGTGTCCGCGGGTTCCTATTGGAAACTAAGGGATATTAAGGCTTCCTTTTAAAAGAGAACCGGAACAAAGCATTAACACATGGTGAATACATGAACTCCTCAAACTACAACAATCACCGGAAAGAATCCCAATTATTGTCACCTTGGGGTATGCGGATCAAGACACGTAATACGTGCATACAACTTGAAATATAGGATCCAGAAAAATCTTATATTAGTGAAAACATAATATGTTCAGATCTAAAATCATGGCACTAGGGCGCTAGTGACAAGCATTAAGCATAGCAAAGTCATAGCAACATCAATCTCAAAACATAGTGGATACTAGGGATCAAGCCCTATCAAACTTAACTTGATTCTATGATCAATCTCATCCAATACCACCATCGTTCAGCAAGCCCACAAAGGAATTACTCACTCTCGGTGGTGAGCACCATGGCGGTGTTGATGGAGAAGGGTTGGTGATGACGGCGGTGAATTTGTTGGTGTAGATCACCGTCACGATGGATGCCCCGACGGCGCTCAAGCACCACCGGGGGAGAGGGGGAGAGAGCCCCCTCCTTCTTATTCTACTTCCTTGACCTCCTTCCTATGTTGGAGGAGGGTTTACCCTCTGGTTCATGGCCATCATGGATCCCGGAGGGCAGCGGCCCCTACGAGATTGGATCTCACTCTCTGTTTCTCTCCTGTTTTCTAAGAACTTCACTGTTTCTTCAATATCCGGAGATCAGTAACTACGACTGGGCTGAAATTTTGAGGGGATTTTTATCGCAAAAATATCTTTCTTTCGGAGGAAGGAGTGCCTCAACTAACTTAAGGGCTGGACACAAGTCATCAGGGCGCGCCACCCCCCTGGGCGCGTGCCATGTTGGCTTGTGGGGCCCTCAGGCATCATCTTAGATTGATTCCAACTCTCAAACTTCACATATATTCCAAAAAATCTCCATAAAGTTTTATCGCGTTTGGACTCTGTTTCATACGGAATTTCTACGAAACAAAAAGACACACAAAAAATAGGAACTGGCATCGGGCAATAGATAAGTAAGTTAGTCCCAAAAATAATATAAAATGTTTCCAAAAGTATATGAAATTTGAAGAATATTGGAATGAGACAATATAAAATTATGGATATGATGGAGACGTATCACATACACACTTAAATAGTTGACAGGTTAAAAAGGGTAAGGATTGATTGAGATTTTTCGAAGACAAATTGGTTGCTTTTCTATTGAAGGCCTCAAAGACAAGTCCAAAATGTTGCATTTACACTCCTCACCACCTATATTTTGAATACTAAGAAGAAATAATTACAATGAGAAAAATACAATTATCATGTGGAAGACAAGTTGATGAAGAAGAAACAAAGTAGAAATTGACGTTGCAATGCTTTTCGAATAGTTGCCATTGTATTTGTGATGGGGAGGATTAGTAGCCAATGCAACATGGTTGGCCCAAGCGCATGGGGCTCCCATCCATGAAGGTCCACCCGTGGTACCAAAACATGTTATCTCAGACTGATTGACCGCTAAAGGAACATCATGGGGCACTGATGCGTCTCAAGCGTATTGATAATTTTGTATGATTCTAAAAGAACAAATGCTCCCTTGGAGGTTTTGATAATTAATGACAACATACATTATCTCTTGGACTAACGGTTTTATCTAGTATATTTCAGATTAAGTCCAAAGATAGTGGTGGCTGGGAATTGTGAGAAGGGCCCCCAAGATGGAAAGGAATCTTATTGGCAAAAGCTTCAAGAATCTACATTTTGTTTTATTTGAGCAATCACAATCGAGTCCATAGGAAAGCCAGTACTATTAAAAGGGTATGAGGTATTGAAAGTGATCTGGTTGCTCAAAGTGCTCAGAGATTTGCCACCAAAAGTGTTGTGGGTGACGAACACCTATGGGATCAATCGAGGTGGATCCCTTTTCGGTTCGGTGGGGAGGAAGGCTCGCACGAAGAGTAGGTCTGAAGGATCAACACGCGGGGATTTTACCCAAGTTCGGGCCGCAAGGATGCGTAAAACCCTACTCCTACATGGTTGTATTATCGGAGTTTCTATGGTCCTAGCTATAGGGGCGCTATGAGCAGCTGCTACATGCGTGAGCTAGGAGATTGGTTAAAGGATCAAAAGATCCTGCTTGTAACGCCCTAGGCCTCCTTTTATACTCTAAAGTGGATCCCAACAATGGCGTATAGTACGTACACGGGGTGTACAGAGTTACAGTGCTATCATACCTAACACTGACAGTGTAAGATAGGCATACTTAATGCACCCCAAGCATCTTCGTCCGTCTGTGGGACGGGACAAGAGCCCGTCCCATCGACACCGCTTAGCCCCTCCATCACCGGCGCCACAACACGTGCCCACACGGAAAGACACCTGGCCTGTGCGCTGGTGGGGCCCTGCCGGGGCTTCGCCTTGCCGGGGCTTTGACTTGTCAGGGCTTCACCTTGCTGTGGCTTCATGTTTTGGGTGTCTTCTGTACTTGTGGTCAGCAGCTCCTTGCCAGGGCTTACCTCCAGGGTGGCTACTACTGCCTGTGCATGAGTAAGGGGCACTAGAGTACCCGAACTCTAGTGCACCGACAGGATCCCCCGGGCCTAGGCCACACACGGTGCGAGCCATTGTTGGGCTAGTCCCAAATAGTGCGCGAGCACGCGTGATAGGAGTTGTGGTTGCGATTATTGCGTTTACTGCGCCCCCACGATGCCCATCGAATGCGGGACGTGGGATACGCATGCAGCGCGGCCATTGCAGCAACGCGCCCACGAAGCGTCTCCATATTAAATTAGTAAAGGAGATGTCTCGTGCCTTCCCCATAAAAAGGAAAACGCAGAGGCGCTGCTCATTTACCTCTCGCCTTTCCCAATCTGAGAACTGTCGTCGTCTTCTTCCTCGAGCCTAAATAGAGCTCCGCTCATTCATCCGTGCCTCCATGCCTTCCCTGCTCCCAGCCTCCACCTCCATAGCCACCATGCTGCCCAAGGCCAGCAAGGGCAAGGATGCGGAGACCATCTCGGAGAACAAAGCGGTGAAGATGCGGAAGGTGCACGTCGTCTTTCCGCCGGGGCTTGGCGTGGACGCTTTGAAGAAGTGATACCGAAGTATGTGGGTGACGGCGACGACGGCGCATCCCGCCACCTACGTGAGTCCAGGTCCTTCCGAGGGCGGCCTATATAAATATCCTTTCTTTGCCGATTATTTTTACTGTGGGATCTACCCCCTTTTTCGGATTTCTTCAACGACATCATGCTCACCTACGACTTCCAACTCTTGGATTTCATGCCGAATGCGGTGACATGTATGTCAGTTTTCGCTCATCTTTGCGAAACTTCGCTGGATTAGTTCTAGCACCACTCTTTTTTGCCATTACTTTACTCCAGGAATCCAACCGGGCGGAGCCCTTTTTGGTGTCGTCACTTGAATCCCGCAGCCAGGAATTAAGGAGAGCTACCCAGAAGGGGCCTACTGTGATAGGTGGGATGAGTGGTGAGGCAAATGGTGTTAGATTCGGGAGGAGAAATTCCAGCCCTTTTGCTTGCCGCGGCAAACCAAGATAGTGCGCAGCAAGGATTGGAGTGCTCTTGATCCCGAGGATGGGAAGCTCACCATCATAACCACCAGGATTCACCGCCTCAGAGACGTCGGCCTCTCCGTAGAGATGATAGGCGCCGATTTCCTTCGCCCGCGCATTGCCCCCCTGCAGAATAAGGGTAGTCCGGCTTGGAAATTTTGGAACGCGGCGGACATCATGAGGTTGCTCCCCAGGTTGAACCACAATCTGACAGTTATGCAACACGGAGCTCTCTGCCAGAAACTGTTCAGGAGCGCTGTGGTATAGGAGCTGCCGACAGGCGTAGTCCCCTTGTGCAACAATTCTGCTTTAGGTAGGATCATCGCCATAATGCCGACATTCGATGCCCACAGCCTTGACGTGTCCTGGATCGAGCCATCTACAGAGCAAGCGGAAAAATTCTTCGACAACTTGGTGGAGGTGGCCATCCGCAAGGAAGAGGGCCTCGTCAGCGACACCACTGAGGAAGAAATGGCGTACATCGCCAGCAGGGCGGAGGAAGCGGATCTCGCCACGGAGGCCGGCAGTGCCGACTTCTTGGAAGATGAAGTTTGCGAAGGAGAAACCTTGTCGGACGAAAATCTTGCTGGGCAGAGCGGAACTGCCGATGAGCAAGGCAGTACATCTGCCCGGGGCCATCCTGCAAGGACACAACTGAGGAGGAGCTGCTCGAGAAGGCCTCGTCCCTCGTGATGAGGAAGAGGCGCGTCCTTCGGAGCACCGCTACTGGGCTTCTGGTCCGCCAGGCTCCCTCGAGCGGCACAGTCCACGGCAAGGGGGCAGCCGACAGGGCCACGCAGCGACAAGAAGCTCATCAGCAACCTGTGCCCGCTGCGGCCAAGCGATCCAGGAGCGCCTCTCCGCCTCCCCCCACGGGCTCCACGGCAAAGGTCACCTTTGACCTATTTGCCCTTAGCTCGGGGGAAGAAGATGAGGAGTAAGGATCTTGTCGTATCTTTTGTATTTTTGAAGTTTTGGCTTCGCTTAACCCACTTGCTTTGCTTTGGTTTGCCTCCACAGGGATGCGGAAACATTGGCGCAGAGGGTAGCGAAGAGGGTGAGGACCTTGATGGGTGCGGAGCTACCGACGAGTGCCTCAAGTGTGCTGGAGACGACCTTCGCCACCCCGAAAGCTAGTCCGCGACGCAGCCCATGGCGCAGCCCCCAGCGTGAGCCCATTACTCACTACCCGCTGGCAAGTGCCGGGGTGTGCATCTTTACTACTGACATCACCAGATGTGTAGGAGGAGAACGGTGGCGAGGGGAACCACCAGGGGACAGTCCTGACATGCCGCCTCCGTCATCAACACCGCCCAGGGACGAGTCTCTGGCAAGGACCCCCTATAGTGCACTTTACCGTGACGAGGAAGATCCGGCGAGCATGGGCACTGGTAGGTCTATGCCGGTAGCCGACGTCGGCACAGGTACTTGTCATCACGTCCTTTTTTTGCCTTCTTGAACTTCTACCTCAACCTTGTTTGGTTTGTTTTCTTGACCTTCAGACATTCCCTCGGTGGAGTCCATGGACGTCGACACCATCATCGAGGAGACCGCCAGCGATGCTACCGCCGAGGCCGGCACGATCGCCACTGAGGAAGCCGCCAAGAGCGCGGCCGCCGAAGCTGCCAAAGCTGCCAAGGCCGCGGGGGAGGAGGCCACCAAGAACGCTGCCATCGAGGCTGCCAAGTCTGCACAGGAGGAGGCCGCCAAGGAGTCTGTCGAGGAGGCCGGCGAGCAGGCCAGTGACCGCACTGACAGTGTTCCCGCCGCAGGAGAGCTAGGCGCTACACTGGCCACGGAGCCCCCATCTACCGAGGAAGAGACCCTAGCTACCGGCGAGGAGCCCCTAGCTACCGAGGAGGCGATGGTCGGGGACCAGCCATCTATATCCAATGCCCCCCGTCGAGCAGGTACCTCAAGGTCAGCGACAACTTGTAGCCCTTTTGGATAAGTAAGAGTGTCGAACCCAACAATGAGCTAAAGGTAGAATTAATACTCTCTCAAGTTCTATCGACCACCGATACAACTCTACGCACGGTAACACTCACTTTACCTAGAACAAGTATGAAACTACTTTGCGGGAATAAAACTATAAGTACTTTGTAGGTGCAAAGATAGTTTTGCAAGGTAATAAATAACAAGTAAATAAAAGTTAGGGGTTGTTTAGATAAAGAACAATAAAGTAAATTGTGTAGTAGAAAGCTTTTTGTGCAACACAAGATAAAGATTGTCCATATGCAATTGAATATAACATGATAGATACTTGTCATGTGTAACGAGGGAGAGGCATACGCTAACACACTTTCCATACTAATCATATGCACTTATGATTGGACCTCTAGCAAGCATCTAAAACTACTAAAAATCATTAAGGTAAACCCAACCAGAGCAATACACATCAAGTCCTCTTTACTCCCATACGCAAACAACTCCCTTACTCGGGTGTAAGTTTTTGTCACTCTCGCCACCCACTATAAGAGAATCATCAACATATTGCAAACTCTCCAGCATGAATCCTTCAGGTGTGCACCTCACGGAAGGCACCTTAGTACAACACCATATCAACATGCAACCCATATCAATAGCATCATACCACAACTAACTCGTATGGCAAAAGAGATCTACTCAAACATCATAGGATAGCAACACATCATTGGATAATAATATGTAGCATTAAGCACCATGTTCAAGTAGAGATTATAGCGGGGAGAATAGGTTTTACACCGCTGCATAGAGGAGAAGAGAGTTGGTAGTGACGGCAGCAAAGTTGTTGGTGTAGATCGCTGACACGATGGTTGCCCGGCGGCGCTCTAGCGCCACTGGGAGAGAGGGGGAGAGCCCCCTCCTCTTTCTTCCATGGCCTCCTCCCTAGGATGGATCTCTCTCTCTATTTTTCTTCTATTTTCGGGGCTGTTTTTTGACCCCTTCACCATTTCTTAAATATCCAAAGATCCGTAACTCCGATTGGGATGAAATTTTGAGGGGATTTTTACCACGAATATATCTTTCTTATGGCATAAGAGCCCTAAACGACTTAAGGGGATGCAGAAGCCATCAGGGCGCCCCCCGGGCTGCAGCCTGTTGGCTTGTGCCTCCCTCGGACACCGTCTTGCATTGATTCTGATTCCCAAAAATCACATGTATTCCAAAAAAAATCTCCATAAATTTTTATCGCGTTTGGACTTCGTTTCATATGGAATTTCTATGAAACAAAAAACACGCAAAAAATAGGAACTGACACTTAGCACTGGATAAGTAAGTTAGTCCCAGAAATAATATAAAATGCTGCCCAAAGTATATGAAAATTGTAGAATATTGGCATGAATCAATTAAAAATTATAGATACCACGGAGACGTATCAACATCCCCAAGTTTAATTCCTGATTGTCCTCAAGTAGGTAAATGATAAAAAGATAATTTTTGGTGTGGAATGTTACCTAACATAATCTTGAACAAATCTATAATCATGGCATGAATATTAAGATACAAGTGATTCAAGGCAACAGTCTGACAAAAAGACATCCATACTCAGGTTTACTAGCAAACAATGATGTCCTTTCAAAATAACAATGCCAAAGAATTTATCCCTACAAAATTATATACCCTGTCATGCTTGGTCTTCCTAGCATAAATTATAAATCATGAGCACCCCGGTGTCAAACCAAGCAAGTGGATCATAATTTTTCAATGCGCATCAACTTTTTATTCTTCACGCAATACATGAGTGTGAACCATGGACATAGCATATAGGTGGAATAGAATGTGGTGGTAGGTTTCAAAGGGATAAAACTGGATAAGAAAGTCTCGCATCAACTCGGTGTATCAACGGGCTATGGAGATGCCCATCAATAGATATCAATGCGAGGAGTAGGGATTGCCATGCAACGAATGCACTAGAGCTATAAATGTATGAAAGCTCGACTGAAGCTAAGTGGGTGTGCATCCAACTTGCTTGCTCATGAAGACCTCGGGCATTTGAGGACGCACATCATCGGAATATACAAGCCAAGTTCAATAATGAAAAATTCCAACTAGCATATGGAAGTGACAAAACAAGAGACTCTCTATATGAAGAACATGGTGCCACTTTGAGGCACAAGTGTGGTAAAGGATAGTAGCAAAGTCCCTTCTCTCTTTTTCTCTCATTATCTGTTTCTTTGTTTGTTTTTTTCTTTCATGGTGGGCTTTTTCTTCTTCTTCTTTTTGCCTCTCCCATTTCTTTTTTTATGGTGGACTCATTTGGCCTCCCTCATTTTTTATTTTCCGTCTAGAGTCTCATTCCGCCTTGTGGGGGAATCATGGTATCCATCATCCTTTGCTCACCGGGACAATGCTCTAGTAATGATGATCATCACACTTTTATTTACTTACAACTCGATATGAAAAACTAATATGACTCTATATGAATGCCTCTGACAGTGTACCAGGATGTTCAATGATCTAGAATAGTAATAGATATAAAAAACGGACAAGATGTGTAAATATCATGCTAGCTATCTTATGATCATGCAAAGCAATATGACAATGGAAATATAAGTCATATGAAGTGACGGTGGAAGTTGCATGGCAATATATCTCGGAATGGCTACGGAATTGCCATGATAGGTAGGTATGGTGGCTGTTTTGAGGAAGATATAATGAGGCTTATGTGCAACAGAGCATATCATGCCACAGAGTTTGGATGCACCGGCAAAAGTTGCACCGACCTCGAGGTGAGAATGGGCAATGCACGGTACCGAAGAGGCTAGCAAAATATAAATATGTGAGATTGCGTATGTCCATGCTTTCACATTAGTCATAAAGAACTCATATACTTATTGCAAAGTTTTATTAGTTTTATCACAAATCAAAGTCCTACTCGCATGCTCCTAGGGAGGAGGTTGGGAGGAGTTAACCATCGCGCGCCCCCGATTCAACACCACAAAGGATTTCAATCAAGGATAAATTATGCTCCAATCTTCATCGCATAACTAGAGACTATACGTGCATGCCTCGGGAATCACAAACCTTAACATCAATATTGTTACTAATCCACAATCATCCACTAGTGCACCCACATATTACTATCTTAATGTCGCAAAACTATTGCACGGAATCAAACATACATATTCAGTGATGTACAAGTTTTATGTAGGATTTTATGACTAACCATGTAAATGAACAATTCCTGTTGATTCTCTAAATAGGTATAAGTGAAGCATGAGATTTTAATTAGTTCTACAAAATACCTGAAGGTGCTCTAATAAATATAAGTGAAGCAAAAGATCATTCTACAAATAATGGTTTTTATATGTAGAGAAACATGCATCCAACTTCAAATGATATAAGTGAAGCACATGAAGCATTCTATAAAGCCATACTCAAAAGATATAAGTGAAGTGCAAAGAGCATTCTATAAATCAACCATGGGATTTCCAAATCCAGCATGGTGCATTGCTAAAAGGAAAATAAAAGGAACACGACGCTCCAAGAATTTACACATATCATGTGCACAAAACAAAAACCAAAACATACTGATAGTTGTTGAAGAAGAAAGATGGGATGCCTTTTAGGGCATCCCCAAGCTTAGACGCTTGAGTCTCCTTGAATATTTACTTGGGGTGCCTTGGGAATCCCCAAGCTTGAACTCTTGTCTCTCCTTATTCTTCTCATATTGATACCTCCTCGATCTTTGAACACTTCATCCACACAAAACTTTTATTAGAAACGTTAGTACATAATCTTCAAATCTCATCATGTCCTACCATAATAATATTGCATAATTATAATCTAACATTACTCAACATATGCCATCACAATTCTATGGCTCCCAAGTAGTTGGGGCTCAACAAGAATTCAGACATAAGCACACAAAGCAACTTTAACAACAATCTATGAAAAACATGATAGTCTATAATAATCTATAGATAAACTATAATTTAGTAACTCAAATAATTCTTAAAAATTAGGACGTAATAAACAATTTTCATAGAATCAATGTGTAAAAATTTCATAATTTTGGCATGCTCCGGTAAAATATGAAAATTCGAACACTACAACAAAAGTTTCTGTTATTGCACATCACATGTCAAACAAGCAATTTAAATATCCTAAAGGTAATTCTTGGCGCATTATTTTTATAACACAATGTATTTATACAAGGGGATAATTATTTTTGTTGAAAATTTTCTATAATCATGAGTCACAAAGTTTCCATGGGCATGAACATAGTCACAAAGTTTCCATGCTCGTCCTTCTCACTTTCACTTTTCTTTTTGAAAAGGTTGTAAGTTCCCCACTTTTTTGTTTGTAATTATTTTAAAAGCACACAACAGAAATAAGTGACTCTCTAAAGCTTCCCGGTTGTCTCATGTCAGCGCTTTCTTTAAAGCCATTAAGCTAGGCATATAGTGCTCAAGTAGTTGATCCACCCAGATCCCAAGGTATATCAAAGCCAATTTTAATTAACAATGATTTGTAATTTAGTAGTGAGCACAAAGCAACATATATCATGTAACAACGAATTCTAACTCTCTTCATATGCATTGTCATGTCATACAAGAACATTTCATGCACATCAAGTAAAGGCCAATACATAACATAAGTAGTTCCTTGCAACTTTATAGTATTGGAAACATAGAGAGGTGAAGATTTGGTTCCTCTCTCATAATAATTGCAAGTAGGAGCAGCAAGCACATGCATATTATATTCATCAAAATCATCATGTGTAGTGGTAAAACGCAACCCATCAATATAATCCTTAATGAGTGAAAACTTCTCCGATATAGTGTAGTTAGGAGAATTCAAAAAGATAATAGTACTATCATGTGTGGGTGCAATAGGAACAATTTCATGCTATGCTTAACATAAGGACATATAGCAAGTTCATCTTCATAATCATAATTCATATTTGCATCATGTCTACAAGCATAGCAAGCATCAAGTTCATCAAAAAGGGATATTTCAAATGAATACAAGGGATCATAGGAATCATCATAGGATTCATCCTTCGGTATGTACGGATGGAAATTAAAAAATGTATGAGTTGAAGAGTTACTCTCATTAGAAGGTGGGCATGGGTAGCTAATCCGCTCTTCGTCCATTTGTTCTTCACTCTCTTCCTCGTCTTTTTCATCTATGAGCTCAAAGTTTCAACAATTTCATCTTCCATAGATTCCTGCAAAATATTAGTCTCTTCCAATGCAGCGGTCATTCTTTCATTAAATTCAATAATATCGGCACTATATTCATAATTCTCATAGCAATATTTAAGTATGGCAAAATTTTCAGATTTGTAAGAAACATCATCATACTTTTCAATCAAAGAAGCAATTTCACAAGAACCTTTAAAATCAACAAATTCTTCTATTTGTTCCACATCATAGTAATCATAAATACATTTAGCATAAGAAGCCAAGGTTTTTGTAAGATCACATTTATCCATGTGTGGTTTTGGTAATTGATGACAATCCCTATGGACTAATGGTTGCCTTGAGTTATATTCGGAGGATTTTTCCATATGCACTTCTGGAAGTCCATATATTGGTTTCAAGGTGTTTATATGGTGACCAAGGTGGTATTCAAGGTTTTATCCAAAGATTGGTCATAAAGAAGATATGATACAAGGTTGATCAAGACTAAGTCAAAAGGTGAATCAAGTTGATCAACACAGAGAGTGTACAAGATGTACCAAGAGGGATCAAGTGATCTCATGGTACAGTAAGTATTGTTCATTACGCTTCATGTACTAACCCATGGTCTATGTGAGAGTTCTATGTGGGGTTAGGTATGTTTTCATGGGCTTGCGTCAAGAGGAAGATCTCATACAACCCATGGAGGATGACATCAAGTGGTGATCGTCATCAAGATTGTGGTGAGCAAGTTCAAGCAGAGCATCACGAAGAGATCATGCTTGAAGCTTGTCGTCCATTGTGGTGACAGTAGACTTGTGAAGATGTGTCGAAGAGTGGCTCACCCATAGTGGAGTATGGGGGAGCAATCAACTATTCCTCATCGAGCCAACGCAATCAAGAAAGGTGGTCCATCTTGAGGATGTCAAGATCATCATCATCTAGATCAAGTGGACTATGTGCAAGGTATAGGTTTCCCTTGATAGGTTTTCTATATTGCTGGTATTATGGTGGTAGTTGGGAGACCGGGTTAATAGCATCAATTACCGTACTCTCAAGGGGGGCTCTCCAGTGAGTAGCTCGATCGTATTGTTCGTTGAGAGCTCAAACTATTTGCATCCTTGCATCATCTTTCTTGGTTCTTGTTTGGTGTTTCTCTTTGTGAGTTTTAGAGCTTATGGGCATCTTCATGACAAGCTCGAGTTCATAAAAAAGAAGTCCATATGCATCTTCTATGATGTTTTCGATGTTGGAGTTTTTGCCAATTCTTCATTCATAGAGGTCGTTGTTTGGATAGTTGTAGGATCGAAAGTAATGCTAGAGGGGTAGGGTGATTAGATTACTTGAGCAAATAAAAATGTACTTTTTCCCAATTTTAATTCTTGGCAGATTTTAGCATTCATAGTATGTCAAGTACACCTTACACATGCATGTCTAAGAGTATAGCAGCGAAAAGTAAAGACAAGCATGTAAGTAAAGAGAGGGTAGGAAGATCAAACACAATTGGTGACACATTGATTTTTCTCGTGGTTCCGATAGGTGGTGCTATCGTACATCCACGTTTATGGAGTCTTCAACCCACAGAGGGTAACGGTCGCGAGAGTTCATGGAGGGCTCTACCCACGGAGGGTTCCACGAAGAAGCAACCTTGACTATACCATGATGGCCTACGTCCACGGAGGACTAGCCTAACTCGGGGTAGATCTTCACGAAGTAGGCGACCTCCTTGCCCTTACAAACTTCTTGGTTCACTCCACAACACGAAGTAGGAGGATTCCAAGCGACACCTAACCAATATAGGAGGAACCACCCTCCAAAAGGTAATAGGCTCGATAATGTCGATGAACTCCTTGCTCTTGTGCTTCTAGATGCTAGACTCCTCAACACACAATCACTCTCTCAATGATTTGGCTTGGTTGAAGAGATTGATTGGGTGGAAAACAACTTGGGTAGGCTAGAGATCAAGATTCATATGGTAGGAATGGAATGGCATGATCTCAACACATCAGTAGGTGGCTCTCTTAGAGAAAATCAGTAGGTATGAGTGGGGAACTATTCTGAGTGCTTCTCCTCTGAGTGAGTGGTGGTGGAGGGGTTTATATAGGCATCTCCAAAAATCCAACTGTTACACCTAATAAGTCAGACTCAGTCACACCGATGTGTTAATCTAGGTGGTACCGACTTGCCTCAAAGGTAGTAACTTTTGAATCTCGATGAGACCGATGCATAAATCTTGGTTGCACCGATAAGGTGACCAACGGTCAGATTGCCAATCTCGCTGATGCCGATTCACAAAACTCGAAGGGACCGATTTTGTAAACTTGCGTAACAAGAAGTTGGCAACCCAAACTTGGTGGCACCGAAGCAGAATCGGTTGCACCGAAAAGCTAGTGTTTGGCTGGGTCTGTCTGAGGTTTGGAATTTGTGGCACCGAGTGGAATGTGTTGGTTGCACCGATTTTGGATGTTTGGCTTTGGACAGGCTTTTGTGGAAGAGCTTGTGGGTGTATGTGGTGACTATCACTTGTGCACGTATGAGCATTTTGTTCACCAACAAAACCTTACCCCCTTTTAATAGTACTGGCTTTCCTATGAACTCAAAATGATTTCTCACAAAAAGGTAAAATGTAGAGTCCTTTCCTTGAAGCCTTGCCAATTTATTTCCTTGCATCTTGGGGTAATTCATAATCCTTTTGCCAACCCATCATTGAACTTTTCCTGAAATATACTTGGTGGAAACATTAGTTCAATGACATATATGTTGTTATTAATTACCAAAACCACCAAGGGAGCAAATGTGCTTTAAATCTCCCCCTTTTTGGTAATTGATCACAACATATAGATCAAAGCTTCGACATATGATATAATCAATGAATATAATTGTCGCTTTGAGAAGTATGTGATAAGTAAGAGCTCCCCTTAAATTTGTGCATTATTTTTAAATTTGTGTTTGGATGCAAATGCACAATCGATTAGGTACATGGGGCACTTCTTCCATGTCACATACAACTTGGTGGTGTGCGAGAGTAATAAGAATTCACAACATAGCACAACACATCAAGCAAAGTGAATGATCATCACATAATCATCAAAAAGATAGGAAGTAGTAGCAACACACATAACAGTGTATGATCAAACACACACAAAAGTATATCACATCCAAACCAAAA
Organism: Hordeum marinum; assembly: GCA_022496015.1. Taxonomy (NCBI): domain Eukaryota; kingdom Viridiplantae; phylum Streptophyta; class Magnoliopsida; order Poales; family Poaceae; genus Hordeum; species Hordeum marinum. The sequence goes on from CM039672.1 coordinate 222,691,516, forward strand.
GACCAATTGTTTTGAAAAACAGCAATAAAAAGCAGGCACTCTCTCACTCGAAGCCTAGATCTATATACAACTTCTCCCCCTTTGGCAACAAGTTACCAAAAAAGCTCGAAGAGATATAGCTAATCGTTCTTCTACGGCCGATCTCCTTCGGTAGTCGATGTCAGAGTCGAGAGAACTGCGTCGGCGAATACTTCTGCTGAAGTCCTGGATGGAGTTGGAGTAGACATTGAAGGCACTGGAGCTGATGGAGTTGATGTCACTGTTGTTGGAGCAGAAGATGAAGGCCTCGTCTCTGGAGCTGGCACTGTAGGTGTCCTGGCCTTAGTCCTGAACTAGGCAGTCGTCCTGACAGGTGCACTATCCTCATCATCATCAGACTCGGACTCTGAAGAGGTGCGACGAATAGGGGCTTCATCAACCTCCTTATTAAGCTCATTGACTATCTTAGTCAGCCAATCTACCTTGTCATTAAGAGTTTTCACTCTATCCTCAATGATGTTCACAAGGTCTCCTGAGTGTCCATGATGGTTTTGATGTCCTTCTTCGTGTCCATGACAGTTGAGATCAAGAGATCCATCTGCTCATTCCTGGATCCGAGGACCTCAGCACTAATGGCTCTAGCTACCTTTGCTTGTGCCTCTGCCTCTGCCTGAGCTGCAGCTGATGTGGGATGATCTGGGTCCATCACCACAATGTTGTCCTCAAAATCTGGCTAAAGTGGCAAGTGGGGTCTATCCAGAGCAAATATGTGCTTCTCAAGTTTGGAGGTGATAAACATCTGAATATAGGGTGCGTAGCAGCATGAGCGCTTCTGATCAGCAGCAACCCTCTTCATTATCTCTACTATCAGATCCATCACTCGAATCCTGGTGTGATTGTCAAGATGGATGAGCATGTTGATGGAGTATCCATGCATCATCTTCTCATCCCCAGACTTGGGCATCAAGGTATGTCTCAGGATAGTGTTCATGGTATGGAGGCCTGCTTGAAGGAAGTAAATGGATCCTAACTTGTGCGATTGCAAGTTAGCAGCTGGAATAGCAGTGTACATGTCCTTCATAGCATTGTGGCTCTCCTTGGATTTAGAGTAGACATCCAGGTCACCATCCTAAACCTCAAGGACTCCTAAGATGGTAGCCCACTCATCAATAGTAGATTCATATCTTGCTCCTTCAATCATCCAGACAATCCTGCCATCTCCATAAAAATGAGCAATGGAATAGAACTACATTATCATCTCATCATTCCAGGTAGTGAACTCCTTGCCAACAAACTTGTCAAGTCCAATGCAGTGGAAGTTGTCCTGGACACATAGAAAGTCATCCTCATTATCCTTGATATACTTCCAATCAACATATCTCATGTCACTGACTGCAGGGCTCTTGTCAAGCAAAACAGTCTCATAGAAGTCTTGCTGCTCCTTGGTATAGAACATGTAGTCCACAACAATCTGTCTACTCTGAGCATATGGATCTATAGCTCTCCATGCCCTCAAACCTGAATCCTTCCTCTTCTTCATATCCTCAACTCTAGGATGGCTGGCATCATGTACAGGAAGGTGAGGCCTAAGCTTCATCAAAACAGACATAGCATCATCATCATCTGCTTCTCTGAAAGTTGATTTCTTGTTCTTCGCAGCAGCAGGAATATCTCTGGTAGTCCTCTTGGACTTCTATGCAGGAACTTTCTTAGATGCAGCCTTGGTGCTCTTGGAGGGACCAGAGACTTAGTCATAGCATCTGCCATAAGTTTCTTTGCCTTCTTCTTGGGAGGGGCCTTAGCAACAGGTTCCTCCTCTTCCTCCTCCTCGACAGCAGCACCAGCAGCCTCCTCTGGATCCTCAAACATAGAGGTAGGCCTGCCAACAACATGAATGATCCTCTTCCTGGCAGTCTTCTTCTCTCCTCCCTTCTTAGTCAAGGACTTCCTTGGGGGATCAACAGACATTGTTGCCCTAGCACTCTCAGGTGCTCTGAAAGTTTCTGAAGGTGCATAAATTTTGCTGACTACCCTCCTAGATGAGGTAGCCTCATTGGCAGACTTCCTTGCAGCCTCCTCTTGCTTTTTAGCAAGAACCTCTTCTGGCACGAAATCAGAATCTTATTCATCTGAGTTGAGTCTCTTCCTTGTCCTAGTTGAATCTTTAGGCAACCCATGAGATATGGGAGTGCCTGGATCTGAGGAAGAACTGGATTCACGACTAGTGCCTGAACTCATGTCAATGTTCTGCTCCTGCAAATTCTGACTATCTTCAGCATCTGACATGTCTGACCCTATGAATAGAGTATAGAAGAGCGGAATAGGATAAGTCATCACAAAATGCAGAGATTTTTGAAAGTTTGAACAAAAGATTCTCAAGGTTTACATTCTGTCATATGAAAATTGATACAGTCGAAGCAAAAATATCGGTGCTACCGAGACAGACTTTCTCCTTAGCCAAAACTTGGCACCCCTTTCGGTGAGACCGAAAGGTAGCACTCGGTTTCACCAAGAAAGTTGTCAGCAGCACAAATAGCAAATCGGTGACACTAATTTGTTCACTTTCGTTCCACCGAGTTTCATCTGGCGGAAGGCAAACCCTAGAAAATCAATCGTTCGCTATCTAATGGAAATTTCTATTGGATGGAATGATCTCAAACAGTGGCTAGACTAGGAAAAACCTAATGTGCATGAATCCAAAAGTGGAGCGTGAGAGGGGGTTGAATCCATACCCTAACTTGGCAATGGATCCACTACGATAGCGACGATGGAGTTGAATACATCGACGATGGCGATTCCTAGCGGCAGAGACGCTCAGGGAAGCAATGCGATGACCAGGGGTCTTCGGAACGGCAGCTAGGGTTTCTAAGCCACGACATTTGAAGAGTGGATTTCAAAATGTCGGGGTCCACAAAATATATACCCATCACTGTCGGTGACAGCGAATTTGATATTTTGGTGTTACAAAGTTTCACAACTATCAGCTGATAGGGAAACTCGGTGTAACCGAGAATATGAAATCGGCGGTACCGAGATTGAAATACTAGATCAACCCTAGGCATTCGGTGAGACCGAGAATTTTGAGTTGGTTCCACCGAGATGCACTTGGGAGGTTTTGATGACGTCCTTTGTCGATACGGAACTCTGAGTGCTCCTCACACAGAGAGATTGAAAAGTACTTGTTCAAATTTTGTGATGCAGCATGAATAGAATATGAGGTGAGAAAGCATAGATAGCTAAAGGAGTGGTCCTAGGCATTCTTGTATATCCAATTGGCAAAAAAATCAAAAGCCAAATAGCAACAATTGTATATCCTCGAATGAGTAAATAAATGCAGACCAACATGCTCACACAGTAAGATGTCAAATGAAGTCATGGCAAGCATGCACAAACACATTAGCATCTAACAAGCACTTTGGCAATGACAGAGTCATCTATATATGAGTATATTGACTTAGGAGCCAAGTAAGAATACTTGATCATAGGTCATACTCATCGTTTAAGCACAAGTGGGGTTACCACTTTTACATAAAGAATTTAATGCTATCACATACTAAGAGATGCTTTGAGTCAAGTCTTAGAGTAAAGCTCCCCCTTGATGTGACATCCCCCCATTGGAGGGATAAACTAACCTTGGGTTTTGTCGATGAAGACTTCATGCAGGTGAAGTAGTGGTGGATGCTCAAAGTTGATGAAAATCACCAAGAGTTGGGAGCATCCTCGTTGTTTCATTACTCTTCTCACCTACATGGGTTAGTCCCAATACACAAGAGACAAATACAAGGATATCTATGGACATGGAGTGCAAAGCATAAATGATGATGTCCATTGATTTGTTGAATACCTTGTCCCTTGCTTACCTTTGAGGGAATGTGTGACTCCTTGAACTATTGCATGATGTTGATTGCAACTAGTTCTTGCCAATAATGGATATGAGTGAATTTCATTGGCGGAGTCACACTTCAAGAACTTCTCTAGTTCTTCTTCTTCGGGACCCACATCAAGTTGATGGGGATCCTTGGTGTAGCACTTGTAGAGGTTGAGCTTGTAATAGCCTTGGGAGCCCACTTCACCAAAGCTCGGGATTCATCTTCATATGAATCAGTGTCCTCTTGAACTTGTTCTTGGCCTTGAGCTTGGGGTCTTGTGGTAGAAGGTCATCTTGAACCTTTGTTCCCTTGGGGAGAGTATTTTCATACTTCTCCTTTTGAGGAACAAATTTGGGATTGGGATATTGACCTTGTTCCCATTCAACTCCATTAGCGTCGAAGTAGCCAACACCACGATTCTTCTGATATCCTCCATGCTTGCATACAATCTCCTCAAATTGTTTGTACCCTTCAAGACTCTTGTAGATACCTTTCTCTATAATCCCTTTCAAAAGTTCATTTTCTTTCTCAAGTGTAACTTGGCTAAGAGAAGAGTTAGTGGGATTAATAGAACTACTAGAAGCAATATCATTGGATTTGTCATTTTTATTGCTACTATTTGAAGTACCTCTCTTTCCTTTGTTACTATCTTGCTTAGACTTAACTTGAGGCATGAACGTAGACAAGAGAAGTCACTTGGCTAGATAAGAGGAAGTATTCTTTCGAAGATCGTCATTTATAGCTTTAAGGAACTCATGCTCTTGCTCTAAGTTGAGCTTCTCTAAGCGTAGCTTCTCGAAGCGTAGCTTCTCATGTGTCCTTACAAGCTCTCTATGATCTTCTAAAGTTGACTCGTGGGCTAACTTAAGAGTTTTTAGTTCTTGAGTTAGTCGTTCTATTTCCAACTTATCATCATCGCACGAATTATCTAGAGTAGAATGATTACTAGCAAGTTCATCTTGACTAACGTTACTAGATTTGTCAAATAACAAGTCATCTTCAATTAAAAAGTCATCTTCATCACTATTGAAATCAAGATACTCGGGGTGTGATACCTTGGGGCCTTTAGCCATGAAGCAACATCCACTCCCTTCATTTAGTGAATCAAATATGTCATAGGAGTCGGTTGTCACTAGTGCAAGTCCAGCAACACCTTCATCTTGACTATAGTCGGAGTTGGAGTGATAGCTTCTCTCGGAGTGGTTGTCGGATTCGGAGCCAGAAACCCATTCACCAACATGAGCTTGATGTCTTCTTCTTGAGTAGCTCTTGGTGTACTTGTACTTCTTCTCCGAGTCCCTACTTCTCCTTGAGGGTCTTCGTTCATAACGATCATCTCTACTCATTCTCTCTCTTCAAGGTGACTCTTCTCTTGAGCTTCGTCTTCTTGGTGACACTTCTTTCTTCTTATAAGGAGTCGTGCACTCATTTGAGTAGTGTCTAGGCTTCCCACAATTGTACCAGTTTCGATCACGACTTGACAAATGTATCTCTTCATATCTTGAATTTGAGCTTCGATCTTTGCTTCTATTCTTGTAGAACTTGTTGAATTTCTTGACCATGAGGCTTATCCCTTCATTTGTTACAAGGTTGTCACTTGAGATAGTGGGAGCATCACTTGTAGCTTTGTAAGCACCGCTAGACTTGTGGTGAAGCTCTTACTTGTCTTTAAGTGTCATCTCATGAGCAACAATCCTACCAATCACTTCCGTTGGCTTGAGATCTTTGTAGTTGGGCATCATTTGGATCAATATGCACATAGTGTCATATCGATCATCCAAAGGTCGAAGTATCTTCTTGATGATGAATTTGTCCGTCATTTCTTCGCTTCCTAAGCCGGCAATCTCATTGGTGATGAGAGCTAGCCTAGAGTACATCTCAACGACTCCTTTGTTGGAAATATGCCCTAGAGGCAATAATAAATTAGTTATTACCATATTTCCTTATTCATGATAATCGTTTATTATCCATGCTATAATTGTATTGATCGGAGACTTAGATGCATGTATGGATACATAGACAAAACCATGTCCCTAGTATGCCTATAATAGACTAGCTCGTTGATCAAAGATGGTTAAGGTTTCCTAGCCATGGACATGAGATGTCATTTGATAATGGGATCACATCATTAGGAGAATGGTGTGATGGACAAGACCCAAACTACAAACGTAGCATATGATCGTGTCAGTTTATTGCTACTGTTTTCTGCATGTCAAGTATATGTTCCTATGACCATGAGATCATGCAACTCACTGACACCGGCGGAGTGCCTTGTGCGTATCAAACGTCGCAACATAACTGGGTGACTATAAAGGTACTCTACAGGTATCTCCGAGGGTGTCTATTGGGTTGGCATGGATCAAGACTGGGATTTGTTACTCCGTGTGACGGAGAGGTATCTCAGGGCCCACTCGGTAATACAACATCACAATAAGCCTTGCAAGCAATGTGACTAAGTTTTAGTCACGGGATCTTGTATTACGGAACGAGTAAAGAGACTTGCCAGTAACGAGGTTGAACTAGGTATGAAGATACCGACGATCGAATCTCGGGCAAGTAACATACCGAAGAACAAAGGGAACATCATATGGGATTAACTGAATCCTTGACATAGAGGTTCGACCGATAAATATCTTTGTAGAATATGTAGGAACCAATATGGGCATCCAGGTCCCGCTATTGGTTATTGACCGTAGAGGTGTCTCGGTCATGTCTACATTGTTCTCGAACCCGCAGGGTCTGCACACTTAAGGTTCGGTGACGTTTCGGTAGTATAGAGTTATGTATGGTGGTGACCGAAGGTTGTTCAGAGTCCCAGATGAGATCTCGGACGTCACGAGGAGCTCTGGAATGGTCCGGAGGTAAAGATTGATATATAGGAAGTCTTGTTTTGGTCGTCAGAAAAGTTTCGGGCTAATCGGTAATGTACCGGGAGTGCCGGTAGTGTACCGGGAGACCATCGGGAGGGGTATTTCGACCCAAGAGGCTCCATGGGATGTGGGAGAGTGTTTACCAGCCCTTAGTGGGCTGGTGAAAGTCCCACACAAGGCCCATGTGGTTTGGGAAAAAGGCCCAAAGAGAAAAAGTGGAAAAAGGCAAAAATAGGGCGAATCCTAGTCCTACTAGGATTGGAGGTGGAGTCCACCTCCTCCACCTGGTTTGGCCGACTCCTTGGAGGCTTGGCCCTTGTGACAAGACTTCTCCTCTCTTCCTCTTATATATACTAGAGGTTTTAGGGTTTTTGCATAGAATTTTCAGCCACGTGTTGCCCGTTCCTCCTGTGCATAGTTTCTCCTCTAGATCGGATTTCTGCAGTGCTTAGGCAAAGCCTTGTCGGAATAGCTCCACCACCATCGTAGTAGTGTCGTCACGCTGCCGGAGAACTCTTCCTCCTCTCCGCTCCCTCTTGCTGGATCAAGACGGCGGAGATCGTCATCAAGCTGTACGTGTGCTGAACGTGGAGGTGTCGTCCGTTCGGCGCTAGATCGGAAGGACCATGATCAAGATCGCGAGATGGATCGTGATGAGTTCGTGGGACGGATCATGATTGGATCGCGGGACGGATCGTGATGAGTTCGCGGGACGGATCGTGGTTGGATCGCGGGACGGATCGTGATGAGATCGCGGGATGCTCGGTGATTTGGATCGCGAAAACGTTCGACTACACCAACCGCGTTTCGTAACGCTTCCCGCTTAGCGCTACAAGGGTACGTAGATCCACTCTCCCTCTCGTAGATGCTCATCACCATGGATAGATCTGCGTGTGCATAGGAAAATTTTTGTTTCCCATGCAACGTTCCCCAACATCCTTCACCATCCTTCATCTTCAACTTGTCAAGTTGACTTTGAAGAACATCCAACTTGTATTCTCTCACGGATTCTGTACCTTCATGCATATCAACTAAAGTATCCCAAATCTCTTTTGCATTCTCAAGACGGCTGATTTTGTTGAATTCTTTGGGGCATAGGCAGTTGAAGAGAATATCACATGCTTGAGCATTGAGTTACAACATCTTCAATTCATCCGCAGTCGCTTCACGATCAGGTTCCCTTCCTTCCGCAAAGAAATCACCTTGCATACCAACACAAACAACAGCCCAAACAGTGGGGTTATGACCAAGCAAATGCATTTTAATTTAGTGTTTCCAACTAGCAAAATTTGTGCCATCAAAGTACGGAGCTCTACGGTGATAATTTCCCTCACTAGACGCCATACTCTCCTAGGTTGTGAGACCAATGCAATGGAGACCAAAGCTCTGATACCACTTGTAGGATCAAAAGTAGTGCTAGAGGGGGGTGATTAGACTACTTGACCAAATAAAAATCTACTTTTTATCAATTTTAATTCTTGGCAGATTTAGCATTCATGGTATGTCAAGTACACCATACACATGCATGTCTAAGAGTATAGCAGCGGAAAGTAAAGACAAGCATGTAAGTAAAGAGAGGGTAGGAAGATCAAACACAAATGATGACACGATGATTTTTCCCATGGTTCCGATAGGTGGTGCTATCATACATCCACATTTATGGAGTCTTCAACCCACGCAGGGTAACGGTCGTGAGAGTCCACGGAGGGCTCTACCCATGGAGGGTTCCATGAAGAAGCAACCTTGACTATACCATGATGGCCTACGTCCACGGAGGACTAGCCTAACTCGGGGTAGATCTTCACGAAGTAGGCGATCTCCTTTCCCTTACAAACTTCTTGGTTCACTCCACAACACAAAGTAGGAGGCTCCCAAGCGACACCTAACCAATCTAGGAGGCACCACCCTCCAAAAGGTAATAGGCTCGATAATGTCGATGAACTCCTTGCTCTTGTGCTTCAAGATGCTAGACTCCTCAACACACAATCACTCTCTCAATGATTTGGCTTGGAGGAAGAGATTGATTGGGTGGAAAGCAACTTGGGGAGGCTAGAAATCAAGATTCATATGGTAGGAATGGAATGGCATGATCTCAACACATGAGTAGGTGGCTCTCTCTCAGAAAATCAGTAGGTATGAGTGGAGAACTGTTCTGAGTGCTTCTCCTGCGAGTGAGTGGTGGTGGAGGGGTATATATAGGCATCTCCAAAAATCCAACCGTTACACCTAATAAGTCAGACTCAATGACACCGATGTGTTAATCTCGATGGTACCAAGTTTCCTCAAAGGTAGCAACTTTTGAATCTCGATGAGACCGATACATAAATCTCGGTTGCACCGATAAGGTGACCAACGGTCAGATTGCCAATCTCGGTGACGCTGATTCATAAAACTCGGAGGGACCGATTTTATAAACTTGCGTAATAGGAAGCAGAATCGGTTGCACCGAAAAGCTAGGGTTTGGTTGGGTCTGTCTGAGGTTTGGAATTGGTGGCACCGAGTGGAATGTGTTGGTTACACCGATTTTGGATATTTGGCTTTGGACAGACTTTTGTGGAAAAGCTTGTGGGTGTATGTGGTGACTATCACTTGTGCACGTATGAGCATTTTGTTCACCAACAAAACCTTACCCCCTTTTAATAGTATTGGCTTTCCTATGGACTCAAAGTGATTTCTCACAAAAAGGTAAATTTTAGAGTCCTTTGCTTGAAGCTTTGCCAATCTATTTCCTTGCATCTTGCGGCAATCCACAATCCTTTTGCCAACCCATCATTGAACTTTTCCTGAAATATACTTAGTGGAAACATTAGTTCAACGACATATATGTTGTTATTGATTATCAAAACCACCAAGGGAGCAAATGTGATTTCAATAGTACTTGTCGTCTGCTATCCAACAAGCTTGAGACTACTCACAATGGGAGTAACATAGGTAGTAACATAGATGCCACCTAAGCAAAAAAATATGATGTGAAAACTAATTAATGAGAAGAGAGAGAAATTGAGTAACTTAGCATGTTACTACCCCTATGAGTAACATAGCGCATACCAAGGCAAGATGAGTCTATAAGCTAATAAATGAAAGGCTCAATGTTACTACCCCTATGTTACTCCCCATTGTGGAGGTAGTAACTTAGACTAGTAACATATGCATGTTACTACTCTAAGTTACTCCCCATTGTGACTAGTCTGAGTTTGCTCAATTTGGAGCTCGTATGTGGAAGTTATGGCAGATTTAGTGCGAGGGTAGTTTTTCTCCGATCTAGCGATAGTACCGCTGCTACGGAGCGGTAGTACCGCTCTAGTGGTTCAAGCGTCTGCGCGAGCCACCAAACACCTGTTGTCTTGTGTCTGATGCCCCGCGCCACCCAAGCGGAAGTAGATCGGTTGTACTAAGCGGTAGTACCGCTGGCAGGAGCGGTAGTATCGCTCCAGCCGAGCGATAGTACCGCTTATGCACGACCTGTGCACATAACGGTTGGATTTGGGGAGGTCTATTTAAGGGGGTCTTCTTCCCCAATGGTTCTTATCCTTAAGCTCGAGTTTGCCCCCCATTGTCAACCTTTGAGCTTGCTAACTCTCAATCCCTCCAATGATTCTTGCTAGTTCTTGAGGGAAAAGAGAGAGGAGATCTAGATCCACATTTCCACCAATCACTTTCTCCTCTAAGTGAGGGGAACCCCTTCGATCTAGATCTTGGAGTTCTTCATGTTCTTCTTCGTTCTTCCTCTCATTTTCTTCCATAGAATTAGTTGTTGTTGTGGGATTTGGGGGAGAAGGACTTGGGCACTCCTTGTGCCCTTGCCATTGCATTTGGTGCATAGGTTTGAGTTCTCCATGATGATACGTGAAAGTGAAGTTTGAGAAGCTTATTACTCTTGGGTGTTTGAGCACCCTAGAGCTTGTTCCTCTTGGGTGCCTTGGCGCCCTAGACGGTTGATGGTGTCTCGAAGCTCAATCCTTGTGGTGTAAAGCTTCAAGATAGTGTCAGGGTCTCCAATTAGGTTTTGGAGATTGTCCCGAGCAATTTGTACGAGTACCGGTGATCGCCCCCAAGGATTGCCAAAGTGTACGGGTCCGGTGACCGCCCCCAAGGGTTTCCATTTGTACGGGTTCGGTGACTGCCCTCAAGGGTTCCTTAGTGGAATCACGACATCTTGCATGGTGCGAGGGCGTGAGGAAATTACGGGCCCTAGTGGCATCTTGGGGAGCATTGTGCCTCCACACCACTCCAAATAGAGATTAGCATCCATAAGGGTGTGAACTTCGAGATACATCATCATCTCCACGTGCCTCGGTTATCTCATCATCTGGGGGAGCCAGTGGAGTTTGGGGGTTTTCTTGATGTCGATGAAGTCTTTGCCTTTCCAAGTTTTATTTCGCTTTGTAGGGCTATCTTATAAACAAGGCCAAGCCTGAAACCTAGCAGCTTTTGAATGGAAGCTTGGTGATACACCTTTTCTCTAAAAGTGTCATGCATACTACTGGTTCCTATATATTGACTATGAAATACTCCCTTCGTTCACTATTATAAAAATGTTCTAACTGTTTTCTACATTGAATGTATGTAACTGTTTTCTACATTGAATGTATGTAGACATGTTTTAGTGTGTTTGTTTACTCATTTCATTCCGCATGTAGTTCGTACTGAAATATCCAAAACATCTTATAATAGCGAACGGAGGGAGTAGTATACTGAGAGCAACACAGATGTGTGTTTCTTGTGGTTACAGAAAATTCAACCCGGGAGTCCTGTCTAATCAAATTTGGCGACATTATCAAGGTCAGGACAAGTCAGAGCAGAAAGAAGATAAAAAAATTTAAAGATGAAGGCACATTTAAGATTAATCCACCATAAACCATGCACCACCTCATTATCCTTATCTTCCCATAGACTAGTGGATCGTCTTATTTTGGTAACCCTCCCACTTATCAACCTCACCCCCTTCCCCCCTCTAAGAGTAGCATCGATCTTTTATGAAGGACTCCTAGCTTATATACACCCGAAATGGATGGAGGCTCATTCATACAACAAAGTAGGCATTTGGAACCGTACCCTTGCAAACCTACACTCAGTGCAGGACGGTAAGGCTTTTAGGGAGCATCTCGGTACGATTAGTCGCCTTTGTTGGACTACGGCAACTACTTTGGCTACATCTTTTTCATTGCCATGGCCAGCACCGACAAGAACACAACCGACGCGATCATCATGTATGTCCTGACCACCGTTTTGTTGGTTCATGCATTTGTTGTTCATGTCAATTTCAAAGATGTGCTAGTTCAATATCCGTTACGTTCTCATGTGTCTACTTTTTGGCATATCGGCAATATTGCTATCATGCTTTTAATTGAGTTAAATTAATTTAAAATTGCTGGTTAATGTAATAAACCAAGGCGGTTGTTGTGCTTGTCAAATTAAGTCAAGCATCTTCATGTAACTTAGCCAAGTTAAATCTCCTTTCAGTGTCAGAAAAAAGAGAGTCCAATCTCCTTTCCTTTTCAATTTGGCTTGCTTGTACTCCCTCCGTTCCTAAAAGTTATATTTAGAAACGGAGGGAGTAGAAGACAGTCAATATTTGATCATTCTACTCTTGTCTTGAGTTCGTCTTTGTCTTTATCTCCCTTTAGCTTGATCTTGTACTATCTTATAATCTTTATCAGTCTTATTTTGTACTTTCTCTGTAAAGAAATATAAAAGTGTTTGGATCACTTAACTAAAGTAGTGATCTTAACATTCTTATATTTCTTTAAGAAGGGGGTATAGTAATCTAAACGTTCTTATATCTTTACAAAGAGAGTACTTGAATCCCGACCTGACTTCAAGAAGACCAACAGCAGTAACTAGCGAGAAGTAAATCAGTGGAGAAATTGGTGTGCTCCGCGTGATGGTCTTATGAAAATCATCACGGACGGGGCCCTCTCGTCTACTACCAACCTCTGCTGAAGGGCAGCTCTGCTGGACAGGTGCCTAAAATTTACAGCATGTCACTGATGTTTTCCATGCTATTTGTTTTGCTGGAGATTGCGGACTTGAGGTAATGGAACGATTTCGTTCCGCTAAAATAACAAAGTTCTAAATTCCAAACAAGAATGCGATCTGCAAAATCATGAATGCAATGCTTTCCCTTATCCAACCAACTGTGCACCAAAATGTGCCAAAACTAATTCAGATCAGAACAACCTGTGTTGAGAGGCTATGCTGCCCAAAATTTCTGTAGCCTCGGCACGGTCGTTAAACGCTACAGTGCAGGAAACACAGTGTTACCACCATGCCTCTGAATGCCATGTTGTAACGTCAGCAGATATGTGCAAAACGGACTAAAAGGGGAATCTTCTAACTGTCCGGCCATTCCAGGTGCCTGATCGGCCCTCCACTAACATGCCATGCTCCTTCAGATAGCTCGTCAAACAGTTGGCTGTAGCCCCAACCAGCGTAGCCGAGGAAAAACCACAGGTCCTCGGCAGACTGCTCGCCCCCTCTGATCCCCGCAATTACCCGGCTTGTAGCAATTATGTTTCCATAATAGAGGTCGGGTATGACTTGCGTGTACCCATCCAGGGCGGCTCTGGACAAACTCACAAGATGGTAACCCTGCACCACAACAGGTCCGCCGTAGAAGAGAGGGGCAAGTTTGATAGGCTCCAGGGAGCTGTCCAGATTCTTGAAGGCGTCCCAGCTTAACCTTTTGTTGATGATCAGTCCATGAAATCCCTCATGAGGATCAGCCGATACGACGAGTACTCGAGCATTATCGAATGGAACTGCAGCATCAAGCTTTTCGGTGGCGCCGAGGATGGACCCCGTGACGATATGCACCTTGCGCTTCTCTGGCTGACTTGGCTGATCGGAACCAACACTGCTGCCGCTCTTGTCATTGATGTGAAACCGGACCGTCTGTGGTGCTTCATGTTGCATTACCATCCTCTTCTTTCGCAGAAATCCTGTTTGACAGAAAGAGCAAGGCTTTAGAATGTTCATTATATACCACAACTATACCGAGCAATACATTCATAATAACTTTCTTATTATCTTTGGTGTGATAGTTGGAGGATGCATGAGTCAGCTATGAACCAGTCAAGTAATACATTATAGGCAATATTCCCTCAAATTTTGTTTGAGCAGAACTTTCTTGTTGTGGCACTCTACAAAGCATGGACACGGCAAAAACAGCCGAATTGCCGTTAGTTCGGCGGGTAACGGCGATACCGGCTAGATACGCCAGGATTCGTGTATCCCCCACTATCCCCTGATTTCCAAATTAAGAAGAAAAAAAATGGAAAGACTCGGCTGGACACGTATGGAGTACTACGTTAGGGACAAGGGAAGCCCAATAATAGTCTCGGCTCAATACAGCGCCACAAAAAGTAACACTGCTCCACGCTCCAACGAACGCACCGCCGCTGTTTGGACTCAACGCTACTGCCGCTTGGACTCAGCCTTGTTGCTTGCTGTCACTGTTCCAAATATCGTCCGAGATAACAGTTAATCGGCCAGTTAACTGCTACTCGGAGGGTGCCCGGTACGAAAAACCCCTGCGTTCTCAACCAGCCAGTTAAAAGAGCTGTCAGACCGATTTATCGGCTGTCAGAACGAGAAATCGGCCCGCAACGATTAACTGGGCTGCCATTTTGGCCTATTTGGAGCCCAAAATATCCACCCTGTCCACATGTCACAACCGCGCCCGCATCCAGGGTTCGGGAAATTGGGGCTCCCGTGCCGTCGTCCTCTCCTTTCAGGCTCATCCTCCTCTGCTCTCCTGCTCACGAACGAGCAGCCGCCGGCACCACCTCGACCACCAAGCAGCGCAAGGACTTGCCGCCGATCATAACTGACGCATGGACGGACAAGAAAAGGAGCATAATGAACTTGTGTGTGCATTGCAAGTTGGGGACTGCCTTTCTTGAACCAAAAGAGGCACCGGCTGATGCACATATGAGTCTATACATCTTCAACTATGTGGATGAATGCATTGCTAAACTTGGTATGAATCGGAATCTTAACTATTTCATTACTTCCATTGTTCCTTTCATTGCTTTGCATCAATTTTCTTTCACTCATTGCTGGTATCATTCATTGCTTTGTAGGTGCTGATAATGTTGTGCAAGTAGTCACGGATAAGGCTCCCAACAACATGGGAGTAAAGGGACTGCTCAAAGACTCGAGGCCAAAGATCTTTTGGACCTCATGTGCAACTCACACCCTCAACTTAACACCGTAACACTTCTCCTTGTTGTTATGTAGCCTAGGATTGCATATTTAGAAATTTAGTACATTGAATGGTGCTATGCAGCCTAGGATATATACATATGGCTCTAGTTAACCTACCAATAAATGAGTTACCGATAAATTCAGTTACATGGCGGACTCTCCGATTAATACCTACTCGGCACCTGACCAAGATGGCACCAGTTACTGATATCCCGAACATTGGCTGTCAGGGAGCACGGCGTTTGGGAGCGCCACTGCCGGTGCCAATTGTCTGTGGGTGAGTGAAAGCCAGCCTGGTCTCTACTCTCTGATAGACTGATACTAGCATTTCCCATTTGATGTATTGTTTTTATTTCTAACTCTGTATATTACATGGCACTTTTTTATATATATACTTGGAGTATCCCTGAATGGCTGTTTTTGGAAAATGCCGTACCCCGTGTCCCCGTATGCGTATCGCCCATCGCCGTGTCCAAAATAACCCTTCTTTTACGGTTTTGAGCAGAAAAACTGACCCGACCAGATCCCTCAAAATCAGCTGACCCGTATACTTTTTTGAGGCAAACCATAAAATGAGCCTCCAATACCTCATATGTTCAGGATTCAGGCAGTCATTGCAGTCATTGCGCTCTCAGGCGGCCACGGCAACTCCGCCATGGATGCAGGCTCGAGGCCGCCGCCAGAGCGCCCCTCGCCGTGCTCTTCGCTGTGCTACCAGTGCGCCGCCGGATGGCCAGCAGACGCTTGTCGTACTCCTGCAGCTAGCTCAACATGGCGGGCAGCGAGGTCGTCTTGCGGCGGGGCGGAGGGGTACGAGATGCGGCCACCCAGGGACTCGGCTCAGCGGCGGAAGCGGTCGCGGCTGCTTGTGCGGGTGATTTGGGGAAGAAGATGACCATGGAAAAAAAGAGAGGAAAAAAATAAAAAAGGCACTGACGGATGGAATATTCATTTTTACAGACGAAATTTGTGGTATCTGTTCTACCGCAGCCTGCATGGTACCGTAAAACAGTTTTAAGGTTTCCCTTATAGTGGTTTTACGGTACCATGATATAAGGGATCTGCTAGAGATGCTCTAAGATATTTGTAATCTGCACTTCTGCAGTTGTATGCTTGAACAGCACATGAACACAGGAGGGTGAAAACTCTTGTGAACAGTAGACAAACATAGATTACAGTACTTCACGGATCCAAATTCTTACGTACGAGTACCAGGCACTTTTGCACCAACCTTTATATTCCAACATATGGCAAGAATTGCTCGCATGGGACTCCAAAAATTCAATTAAATTACCCACAGACATTCCTCCTTCATATGATATTGCGCTTTTGTTCTCCGCCGGGAAAAGCAACACAGTAGGATAAAGCTCCTCCTGTGAGCATATGAAAGTTATATCAATATTAGTCAAGTAAGCACTCAATACCAAAAAAATGGTCATGTCATGCAAGGCAACAATTCAAGTGGGCTCGAGAGGAAAAGGTTTCCTAAAATATCCACTTAAACCTGGGTTGTCGAAAAAAACACTGATAGCCATATAAAATACCTATGGAACTGAGGAATGTTGGGTGTGATATTGTAATGATCACTGGATCATTGCAAAGGTAGCAGGGGGAGGAGAGGTTTAGCGAAAGACCAGTTTATTGACTGATGATAAATGGATACATGCATCTGTGTATATAGGGATGCCTTACTTGGTTCTCAAGTTTTATCTTACCTAATCTCATCTCTAATTCAAGGAAAGCTAAACCGATCTCTATCTCTGTTTTCGTAGCTAATCTTTATTTGATTGTTGCCTGGTACTATGGGTGTGGACATACCAGTGGAAATGTAGTGCCACAAAAAAAAATATTCAAACATTTTAATACAGAACACTTGTCTTGTATTAAATGACTTGAACTTCCTGGGCAGCATTCTGCTAACAACATTATGTCCATAGACTGAACAGGCGGAATATCGCATTATTTCCTCTAGCTCTTTCAAAAGGGATTGGAGTATGGGCCAGAAAGGAAGATTTGAATTTTGCATGAACCAAATGCCAAGTTGGCCCTATCGTATGTAGATTACAAAATATGCTAATTAGATTGGCCATCTCTGAATTTTATTTACAACTCACACCGCTGCTTAACAGAACTGTAGATATCAGAGTGAATCTAATGGTTGAATGACGAGATCTTTTCAGACAGACCAGAAGCTAATGTACTTCCTGCATGATTATTACCGGTGCAAGCACATTTATTACAGGTTATGACAAGCTATGAGGTCACCTATTCTCTTCAACTTGAGCACATGCCCTGGCTGGATGCCTTCACTAAGTGTGCAACAGTGCTACTCCCTCTATCCATGTATATAGGGCCTAATGCGTTTTTTTAGGCTAACTTTGACCACATGTTAGAGCAATAATATATGACATGCAAGTTACACAAAGCATACCGTCAAATTCGTACGTGAAAGGAGCTTCCAATAGTATAATTTTCACATTATACATCTCATGTATACTCTTATCAATAGTCAAAGCCATTATCAAAAATAGCATTAGGCCCTATATATATGGATGGAGAGAGTAACCACTCTAGCTAGTTAACTAACAGTTTAAAGAGTTTATTAAGCACCATGCTCCCCATACTCTAGACTACTAGCTAATACAACACATTCCAAGCCAAAGCATGGTAACATAGTGCTCATTGCCAAAGCTAAAAATAGGGCTATGTTTGTTCCTTACGACAAAAACTGGGCTCATAGGAGAGTTCTTTTTGTAAACTTGGAAAAGTTAATTAGATAGAATATGCAATCGGTTATTACTACCTTGTCTGCTGATTTTAGTAAATGATGGCAATCGTTTGCTGTGCAGTCCATCATGTAAATAGCTGGAAGGCCCAAGTCTCCATTATTCTCT
Organism: Hordeum marinum; assembly: GCA_022496015.1. NCBI lineage: Eukaryota > Viridiplantae > Streptophyta > Magnoliopsida > Poales > Poaceae > Hordeum > Hordeum marinum. Next base: position 222,709,336 of record CM039672.1, read on the forward strand.
GCATGCAACATAATAATCTTTTGTGTGACGATAAATAATTAGCATTTGAAATGTAAGTAATAAAGATACATTCTTTGCAATGTTCTGACCTCTGGGGGAACAGGCTATAATAAAATGTTTTCTGTACAATGGTGTTCCATTAAGGTTCATATACTTTGTCAGTCTGCTTTATAAGTTGTACCTTGTACTCCCTCCGTCCGGAAATACTTGTCAGAGAAATGCATGTATCTAGACGTATTTTAGTTCTAGATACATCCATTTTTTGCGACAAGTAATTCCGGAAGGAGGGAGTATTAGAGTCCTTAAAAAGAAGTCATAAAGCGTCATGGCTCACTGGGTTAAGGCGTTACTTTTGTTATAGAAAATGCAAATTTTGCAGGACAATTCCAGTCTTTTCTTGCTTTTAACTCGTGAGGTATGATTCATAACACCTAGGAGCCTAAGATAAGATTATATTTTCTAGTGCTCACCAGCATAAATGGATATATGTACAGAATGACTAGCATTACATCCCAAAAAGAAGTGCACTGAGATAGAAGGAAATGTTTGCACAGTTCAAAAGACAAAGGGGCAATGTAAGCTCCCCGCTTTCAACTGATGAGTTCAGGTTAGTACCTTCGGTCTGCAAACCTTGAGCCTTTGCAAACTGAGAGTTCGAGCTCATATAACTTTTGAATGATCGGTGCAATTCACGGACAACAAGCTCTGTTCTCTGGCAAAACCCACACCAAGAGTTGCTGAACAACACCAGCACATCCTTCTTCCAAGCAGAAGAAATATTTGCAGTATCCAATGGTGTTTCATTTTTTGAATCACAACCTTCAAATCCAAAGACCAAGCAACAAAAACTACTTGCTGTCAACACAGGGATGGAATTTGCCTCATGGAAATCTTGATTGACAAAAGGCGGCCTTGGAAGCTCCTTTGAACTTACGCCAGATGAGGCTGAACGATAATACGGAGAAAGACTTTGATTCACAAAACTATCAAAATAATTTGCCAAGGAAGGGTAGCTAAATTCACTTTCCTGAGGAAAGACATAATGCTTTTGTTGAACTGGATCAATTATTACCAGGGATGGTAGTCTTGATCCACCAGTTAAAGTTCTCAGAAGCCTATAACCTCCATCAGAAAAGAAGAATGAACCAACAAAATGGTTATCTGATATAATTGAAGTTACCTGCTCTGTATATTCAGTGTTATCACTTGCAAGGATGCTGGAAGAGCTAAATGTTGCACGTGGAGAATATTTGCTGTCACTTTTTTCTGGTTCTTCATCTATATTAAACAAATCATCCTCATAAATGAAATTTTCAATTCTTTCAGATTCTTGACTCGGGACTGAAAATACATCTTGCTGATTTGGCGATCCTGATTTCTCTTTGTTAGAGTTCACTTTTCTCCCATCAGGTTCCAAAATCTCCAAAACTTCTGTAACAATTTTCTCATCTCTGTGCTTTTGTAACTTGCCATGAACTTCATTGCTGCTATGCACATCAATGGAGGCCTCTATCCGAAGGTCAGGGCTTACATCAGAGGCCTCGACGGCTTGTTGTTCCTCCATTTCTGTATCACTACAATGATGATCATTATCATTGATACCACAGTAGTGTGCAGGAGTTTTCTCAAGTATAGTCGGTGTTTGTCCATCCTCAATATATTCAACCTCTGTTGCCTTGTTGTTTTCATGCACAGAAACTTCAGCGATACCATCATCGACACTGTCTGAGCTGGCAAATAAATCATCCGTTATTTGACTTTCTCGAATTGACACGGAATCCACCACTTGGACTTCAGGATCGTCAGACAGCAACTTTAGATCAACATCTTTTGCTACAAAACTTATCCTCGTTTTCTTTGACCTATGTGCTGATCTTGTTTTGTGAATCAGTTTTGTTAGAATTTCATATAAAGGACTATTAGTACTACCTTCGCTAGCACTTCTGTATGAAATACTTTCTCCATCTCTAACAACCATTACTGACATTTTCTCCCCTAGATCCATATACTTCGAGGCCAAATCATGCAACCTAGCTGTCCCAGAGTGGGCGTCTGACTTACTTGTGCTCAGTGCAGAAGGACCCGCTTTTGTGCGCATTCTGGAGTTACCACTATTTTGATCACCAGAAATGACATAAGGTGGATAATTTTTCTGAACATACTCCCGTAGTAACTTGAGAGATAATTTGCTTTCATCTCTAATTTTGAAGGAATCAGATAATCTATCGATAAATAGAATAGCTGAGGGCCTATTTGCAGGAAAGGTAACCTCGCCGCCACTCGCATCAGCATCAATCTACAAATATAACATGTAAGTCCAAACGTCATGGCATGATGCATGTACAATTATAAGCATTGGATATTTGAATAGGCCATTAGAAAAAATATGTAGCAGAAATTCGTAAAAGACAATGCCTTTTTACCAAATAAAACAAGGTATTCTGTTATAGAGATCAACAAATTACATACTCTTACTATATTAATGATGAATAAACTGGATTGTTTCTTTATCTTTAGCTTAGGAACATTTTTTGTGAGATATATTTGCAACAAAATAGAATCTGGTTAAAAGGATTTGATTGGTAAGAATAGATAAACAAAGGAGATATATGCAAAGTAACAAGAATGCAATAAAAACATCATTCTGACATGCATTCTCCTCCTTTATTACTTACTACTACCTCCGTCTGGGTTTATTAGGCCCTTGTATTTTGGATCCAACTTTGACCATGTATTTGACTAAAAAATATATAAAGTATATGCTATAAAAAGTATATTGTTGGATTTGTAGTTGGACAAGGTTTTCTATGGTATAATTTTTGTGACATATAATTTACATTTTATTAGTTAAATTCATGGTCAAAATTTGGCTCAAAATAAAAGGGAGCCTAATAAACCCGGGCGGAGGGAGTAATTGACAATCACACCGAGAATGCATGGAGAGAAGCTATCTTCATCTCAGAGTAATATTTAGCACATGTCAGGTTCTTTTGGTAAATTTATAATGTACATGAAACGGATTTTCACTGACCTCTTTAACATCAAGATTATGGTAGGATTGCAACAGGCTTCTTAGGTCATCCTCCTCTTTTGCAATAACTGAACAAGATGTGCATCCCAGATAATGAATACTGAGGAACCATGTCTCTGAATTGCTTGAATTGGCAATATCCAATGAAGATAATGGCAATTTTTCAGTTACAAGGCCAAATCTAACTTTCTCCGGAGGAAGAAAGTATTCTCTTGCCAGGGCAGTAAGTTTTGCATAGAAGCTTTCAAACTGTTGGAACTTTTGCACTGTGCACAACTTACTATTTTCATCAGTTGATATTTCAATTTGATCTGAGACGCTTTGATTTGCTGTGGTAAATCCACCTTTCCAAGCAGAACCGGTAAGCTGACTCCCACCTCCAAAGATCAGTTCATCTTCTATAACCTGTTTGTCATCTCAAATAAGTGCATTTTCAGGGGTCTGTCCTCATATATGCTCAACCATCATAGTTCAGACAGACAGGAGTTCTCTCAAAGAAATATATCAGGAATATTAACCAGAGATAAATGTGACTTTCTTTGCTAAACTTACAAGCTCTAGTTGGCCATCTGATTGTCTGGTCACTGTCTTCCCAGAAGTGTCAACTGTATGATATCAATGAGTATAGCATCCAAATGTCAGAAACGAGTTGACATGATTTATCATCCACTCGGAAGTTTATGATGATAATGGAACATGAAATAGAAGGGTTAAGGTAGATCAGTTTGAAAGAATAAGGCAGACCACCTAAAACTATGTCATCCTGAGTTTCCAATTGTGGATATTTTACCATCTTACACCATATGTGATTGTGGGATCTTGAATCATTTATTAATCATTAACGTTGGTCAAGATGGAGACCTAAATTAAGGTGTTTCTTCCCGTAAAGTTCTAAAAAAAATGCATGCTCACTTGTGAGAGAAAGGGAGAGAGACAAAGAGCTATTCAGGAATCATAGTAACCAACCTCAATTTTAACAAGTGCCTCATCACAAAAGCAGAAAATGATACAAAATGTTGGATGAATGAGGAAAGATGACACACAGTTGACTAACCATTCTCTGTGTGAATTTTTGATGGTGTGACCCCACTGCTTCTGTTGCGTCCGCCACTAGCCAATCTGGTAAACCAACCACAGAACTCGGATAGAAGTACAGCTCTGTCAGTTGATTGAATAAACGCCTCCACATCTTCTTTTGTATGCAAAATCACAAAAGGGGCCTCCTCATGCTTAAGTGACATGATATATTGTACTGAATATAATATATCACGTGCACGAAGCTTTCCTTGATATTTGAACTGTACGGATTGTTGGTAGTATATGAACTTTGTTCCTTCAGTTGCGCCAATAGCATCCGACAGCAACTTCTCAGAATTTCTGTACACAACCATTAACTTAAGGCGACCTAGCTCCATTTCATCGGTTGCGACAAGCTGCTGTATTTCGGCCATCAGTGATCTTGACTCGCCATACCCTATAGATAATCATAAGAAATAACAGTTACTGTGAGTTGGGACTCAATCTCATGCACACATTCTCATTTGCTGGAGCATGTGGGGCTTACCGTAACGCATGGTAATGCCTATGGAACAAGCCTCGTATTTGGAAATAATAATGTCGAAACCGTGAATTTGTGGACAATTCATCTTAGTTTAAGAAGCAGCCCCAAGTCAATTTGGTCAAATAAAAAACAAACAGACAGACTACTTAAAATTGTCCAGGAATGTGTATCATCGTGCATCAATTACTTCGTCAGCGCAATGGATTTTAGTTATTGCTTACTTATCCTTCCATGTACTATACTTCTGAACTTCTAGACTTCGAATTCAACATGGACAGAAAATGCTCGACTGTTCGATTCAACAACTTGACTTTGGCAACTACTCATGCAGTCAGAAACCAAAGCTTTCAGCTAGACAGGATAGGTAGGAGGGCTCACATGGCATGGTGACGACGAGGAGGACGTGGGGGTGGAGCCGGATCTGGGAAGAGAAGTTAGCCCTGGTCAAGACCTGCCACTCTGGGCGGCCAGCGGTGGCGCCCAAGCTCGACGCCGCCTTTGACTGTGGCGCGACGAGGAGGAAGGAAATAAGGAGGTGCGGCCATGCCGCGGCGAAAAGGCGGCGCATGGAGGCCGCCGTCCTCCGCTCCTCGCGGCCGGCAAGAGGAATTTTTTTTTTTTGGAAGGGGGGAGAGGAACTTCCTCTGAGGAAGTATTTTTTTGAAGGAGAGCTGCTACACTCACCATGAAATTTTATACGAACTTTATACGATCAGATTGAGGTTCAAATATTGAGAAGCGTGCCTGTCTCTTGTCGTATAAAAATAAAACCTCGTACGCAAGGCATTTTCGTTTTTGAAGTGGGGAGAGGAAGTTTGGCGTCCCCTGATTAGTTTTTTTAAGAGAGAGAACCGAGCACAAAATAATGGATGAGTTCAAAAAATATTTCTAGATGCCAAAAAACTCTGAAAAAAGGTTTAGCCATACTTTCTCCGTTTTTAAATATTTATCCTTTTAGAGATTTCACTATGGACTACATGCAGATGTATATAGGCATAATTTAAAGTGTAAATTCATTCATTTTGCTTGGTATGTAGTTCATAGTTGAATTTCTAAAAAGACAAATATTTAGGAATGGATGGAGTACATCTTTACACTTCATGTGCATGAAAAAAGTTTCGTGTAAAAGCAACTTTTCTTTTAGACTGTGCAAAACAAACAAAAAAAAATATGTGTCAGGAAACGCATTTAATAGCACTAAACATTATTTTTTCGTAGAGACAAAACTAAAGCATATATTTTCACAAAACTATGTACCACACACAAATGTTGCGAAGATATACGAGTGAAATTTTGTTTTGCATATTTTAATATTTCAAAACGTGTTTAAAATACATTCTTAAGAAAATGGGTTTCATATGTCCATGAGTTCAAAATATCCTAGAACCGAACGCATAATTAGTTGTCGAGTCGTGAGGAGTGGAGAGACCAGGTTGAGTAAAATGCATACAACCATCACAATAGCGGGGTATTGGCGAAAAAACACCACTTTGCAAATTGTGACAAAAGTCACCCCACTGAAAAAATGATGGTGGCAAAAAATACTAACGATATAAATGCTAAGGTCTCCTCTGTTTCATAGGATAGGATTATCACAGGAATAGGAAACTTGTAGGAAATGAGATGACATATATCTCAAATCCTTTAAGGCATCCTTTGGTTCATAGGATAGAACTATCATAGGAATAGGAAACTTGTAGGAAATGAGATGACATGCATCTCAAATCCTATGAGTAGGGTTAGGAAAAAAGATGTCATTTGGTTCACATCGTAGGAACTTTTCCATTGAGTCTAGGCTCCTTTTTATTTTCCTTTGAAATGTGGAGCATAGGAACCAATCCTATATAGGAATATGAGTGCATTCCTACGAACCAAAGGGCTTTAAAGGAAAAAATCCTACAAGAATCCTATCCTATAGAATTCATGTGAAATTCCTACAGATCAAAGGAGGCCTGAGTAGGATTAGGATAAGATATGTCATTTGGTTTACACCATAGGAATTTTTTCATTGAGCCTAGGCATATTTATTTTCTTTGAAATGTGAAGGATAGGAACCAATCCTATGTAGGAATAGGAATTCATTCCTATGAATCAAAGGGTTCTAAAGGAAAAAAAACCTATAATAATCCTATCCTATAGAATTCTTGTGAAATTCCTCCAAACCAAAGAAGACCTAAGTGTCTTGATGACGTCACTAGTTGTTAGGGTCCACCTGTCAAATTGAGTTATCAAAAAGAAGTACCACACGGACATGTTGAATTCGTCATGTCGTCTTCTCTTTCACTCCTTGGCATTTCACAAGCACCTCATGCCCACCAACTAGTCACCCACGCCGCAGTTATATACTGAGCTCCCAAACCGAAGTCGTCACAATCCGAGGGCACAAGTACGCAACACCACCGTACCCCCCCCCCACCCATTTAATACACATGTGGTAGGAGCCTTTCCTATTGTCTTCGTTGTAAATTAAAAAAAACATCAGTGCAGCATGGCATGGCACATTTGATGTCATTAGAGTAGGCAAAGGTGTTCCAGTCGTTGTGGAGATGGGCGGCGGGGTCGCTACTCCAACTGCTCAAGCCTGTGGTGGACATCTGGTCGTCGACAGACTTCCTGTCAAATTCGTCGTCCGAGATGTTTGAGCGCAAAGTGGCCGAGTTGCAGGCCCGCGTTGTGGCGCTGCCTCACAAGTACTTCGTCGTGATGGTGGGGACATGTTCACTCAAGAGGAGTTGCCCATGTGTCAGACAAGGGTTCGTTCGCGACAAGACGAGCGCTAGCGCCTACCCCTAGGCTATTTGGACCACGTGATACATCCATTTTGCATCACTATTTCCAACTGTTATTTATCTTATTTGATGTTACATTTCACATTACGTTACAATTCTAATGTCTTTTCTCTCTTAAAATGCAAGTTACACCAAGATAGGGGGATTACCTGCAACTGGAACTCTAACTTGAAACAACAATAGACCATTCTATAGAGCTCAAAATAAAAAAAGATTTTGTGTATAATTACTTTGGAATAAATAATAAATAATGGAGCAAAGATATACCAGAGGGGGGCACCAGATGCCCAAGAGGGCAGGCGGTGCGACCACTCCCGGTCGCGCCACCTGGGCGTGTGGGGCCCGTGAGCCTCCTCTTTTGAGATCCTTTGGCCATATATTGCTATTTTTCCTAAAAAAATAAAGAGAACACTTTCCGAACCTTCCACCTGTGAGGCTAAATAGAAGCGAGACGCTTTTGCTATCCGGTGAAGCGATTTCGTTAGGGGAACTTCCCTTCGAGAGGGATTAATCAAAGCCCTCATCATCATCAACACTCCTCTCATAGTGGGAATCATCATCTTCACCAACACCATCTCATCTCAAAACCCTAGTTCTTGCTTTCTGTTCAATCTTTGTATAAAACCTTATATTGGTACCTGGGGTGCTAGTGGTGTTGATTACATCTTGTCGTTGATGTTAGTTGGTTTAATTAGTAGAATATTACTATGTTCAAATTGTTTATCATGTATTTATACCTCTAATCATGAACAATAAGATGGGTTGTGAGAAGTTATATTTGTTATTGAGGACATGGGGTAAGCCGTGTTGCTAGTAATCATGTGAAGTTGATCACTTTTCAATGTTTTGATATTATGTTGAGTTGTTCTTTCTCTATTGATGTTATGCAAACATCGACTACATGACACTTCACCATGTTTGGGCCTAGTGGAAGACATTGTTGAATTAGTTTGTAGATGATGGTTTGCGGGAGTGATAGAAACCTAAACCCTAGTTTATGAATTGTTCCGTCACGGTCTTTTAGATCCACATGTTTAATGTTATGGTTAATTTTTGGAGACATATCAAGCATCCCCGAGTTTAATTCCTGCTCGTCCTCGAGTAGGTAAATGATAAAAACAATTTTTTTGATGTGACATGCTACCCAATATGTAATCTTTTTCATGTATGCTCATTGAGAAACGATGAATTAACAAACATCAACATAGTAATATTTATAAGCACAAGCAACAAAATTACCAATCTTTCAAAGTATACGATCCTAAAAGAATGTTTACCCACATTCATCTTATCATATTAGCAAGGCATGGATCCATCTTCACCACATTAATACAAATGTCAAGCACCACGGTGTCCAAGTCAGGCAATTGGATCTTACTTTTTCAAGGTGCATCAACTTTTTATTCTTCACGCAATACATGAGCGTGAACCATGGACATAGCAAAATGGTGGAATAGAATATGGTGATATGTATCAAAGGGGTGAAAGTGGAGAATATAATCTCACATCAACTAGGCGTATCAACGGGCTATGGAAATGTCCATCGATAGATATCAATGCAAGGAGTAGGGATTGCCATGCAAATGATGCACTAAAGCTATAAGGGTATGAAAGCTCAACTGAAGCTAAGTGGGGGTGTGCATCCAACTTGCTTGATCATGAAGACCTCGGGCATTTGAGGAAGCCCGCCATCGGAATATACAAGCCAAGTTTATAATAGTGAAAAAGTGATTCCCACTAGCATATGAAAATGTCATAACATGAAACTCTCTATATGAAGAACAAGGTGCCACTTTGAGGCACAGGTGTGGTAAATGATAGTAGCAAAGTCCCTTTTCTCTTTTTCTCTCATTTATTATTATTATTATGGTGGGATCATTTGGCCTTCCCCGTTTTTATTGCCTCACTGGGACAATGCTCTAATAATGATGATCATCACACTTTTATTTACTTACAACTCAGTATGAAAACTCAATATGAAGAACTACGAAACAATATGACTCGATGTGAATTCCTCTGGCAGTGTACTAGGATGTGCAATGATCTAGCGTGACATGTAAAAATACGATGAACGGTGGCTTTGCCACAAATATTATGTTAGTTCTATATGATCATGCAAAGCAACATGATGATGAACGAACTAGTTATATGATGTGACTTTGGAATTTGCATGGCAATATATCTCGGAATGGCTATGGAAATGCCATAATATGTAGGCATGGTGGCTGTTTTGATGAAGTTATAATGAGGCTTATGTGTGACAGAGCATATCATGTCACGGGGTTTGGATGCACCAGCAAAGTTTGCATCGATCATCGAGGTGAGAATGGCAAGGCACGGTACCCGAGAGGCTAGCAAAATATGAGGAGGTGAGATTGCGTATGTCGATGGTTTCACATTAGTAATGAAGAAATCATATACTTATTGCAAAGTTTTATTAGTTTTATCACAAATCAAAGCACTACTAGCATGCCCCGAGGGAGGATTTAACCATTGCGCGCCTCCAACTCGAAACAACACTAGGATTTTAACGAGGAATAGAAATGCTCACACATCACCACCATGCATTTTTAATATTTAGACACCTCTTAATACCAATACTTCTATGAATCAACAAAGATGCACTCACACCTTTTTCATATTACCACGTCAATATCATTAACTCACAATTTCTCTTTTGTGCGCCACATGATGGTTTTGATTATCACTCATTGAATACCTATTATTTTTGGACTAGTCTTATGACCCATGAAAATTTTCGTCGCTATTTATTAACTCTCAAAAAAATATAAGTGAAGAACGAGAGTGCAATTATTTTTATGAAATCTATACACCACCATGCTCAAAAAGATATAAGTAAAGTACTAGAGCAACTGCCAAGCTCAAAAGATATAAGTAATCACATAGAGTATTCTAAAAAATTATGATGAAGGCGTGTCTCTCTCAAATAGGTGTGTCCAACAAACAATGATTGTGGCAAAATAAAAATAAAATCATACAAAATAAAACGATGCTCCACGCAAAACTCATATCATGTGATGAATAAAAATGTAGCTCCAAGTGACATATCGATGGATTGAGACGAACGAGGGAATGCCTTCCGGGGCATCCCCAAGCTTAGATGCTTGAGTCTTCCTAGAATATTAACTTGGGGCGCCTGGGGCATCCCAAAGCTTAGGCTCTTGCCGCTTCTTCTCCTTTTTCCATCATGATAACACCCAAAACTTGAAAACTTCAATCACACAAAACTCAACAAAACTTCCTAAGATCCGTTAGTATAAGGAACGTATCAAATACTTTAGGTATTGTTATAAATTGATTCATATTTCATTATTGCATGATAGGTACTATATTCTAACTTCTCCATGGCTTATACCCCCCGATACAATCCATAGCATCATCAAGACAAGCAAACCATGCAAGCAAAAACAGAATATGTCTAAAACATGTCAGTTTGTAGTGATCTGTAAAGAACTTATCCTTCTGTAACTCTAAAAATTCTGCAAATTACGACTTCAAGTACTGTTGTAAATACATTCATATTTTATTATTGCATTGTATCTACTGTATTCTGACTTTACCATGACTTATACCCCCCGATACAAGCCATAGATTCATCAAAACAAGCACACAATGCAACGAAAACAGAATCTATTTCAAACAGAACAATCTGCAGTAATCTGTACTCTACCCATAGTTATGTAACTCTAAAAATTCTGACAAATTAGGACAACGTAAAGAATTTGTATAGAAATATTGTTTTAAAATTTAAAGTCATTATAATGTTCCAATAAAAATTCAAATTCATGCACTAGAGACAAAGTTTGTGTTTCAGATTTAGCATTGTTTTTACTCATCTTATGAATCATCCTAAAGGCTTTAATTGACACAAACACTAAATGAAACATAAAAACACAATCATAACAGAGGCATAATTGTGTAAACACTTAAAAACGGGAAGGAAAAGATAAAAATAATTTTATTCAATGGGTTGCCTCCCAACAAGTGCTATCGTTTTACGCCCCTAGCTAGGCATAACGCATAGATTCAAGTGCTGTCATCTTTAGTTTTTGCCATCTTTATGAGGGCTTTCTCAAACCCAAGAGGTTCTTTACGCTTCCCCACATTTTAAGGAGAAGAAACCATCTCGAGATCTAAGATATCCAAACCCTTATTGCAAAGAGTAATCCAAGTGTTCATGCGGTTCAGGTTTCCACCAATATGTTTTAAGAGGCTCATGGTATTTTTGCAACTCAACAAAATGTTCATGATGCAAAGTTAATCCTATGCAAAAATTTCGAAGCAAAACCTTTGCATCTCCCTTTAGATTGCAAATACGATAAGATTCCACCAATCTATACCAAGCATCTTTCAGATTTTCCCCTTGTTTTTGTTTGAAGTATAGAAGTTCAAAATCTAGAGACAAGGGGGTAGTGATGCTAGTCATAGTGAAGAGATATGCGAATCAAGAGATCTGACGAGAAAAAGGCAAACGAAAAACAGGGCGAATAAAACGACAAATTTGTGAAGTGGGGGAGAGGAAAACGAGAGGCAAATGGCAAATAATGTGAATTGTAAGGAGATGAGATTTGTGATTAGGAACCTAGTAGATGAGATCGCTTCCTCCCCGGCAACGGCGCCAGAAATTCCTTTGACGTGGCTTGAGACTATGTCGGTATTTCCCCAAAGAGGAAGGGATGATGCAGCACAGCGATGGTAATTATTTCCCTTGGTTATGAAAACAAGGTATCAATCTATAGAGGAATATCACGCACCCACGTAGATAACACCTACACACAAATAAAAATTACTTGCAACCCGACGCGTAAGAGAGGTTGTCAAGCTCTCAACAGTAAAAAGATAGATTAGGTAGTGATAGTTTTGGCAAATAGATCTTGCAAGAACACAAAATAAAATAAGTAAACAAAAACTACAACAAGGTATTCTTGGTTTTTTTGGATTAATAGATCTAAAAACAAAAGGAAAAATAGTAGATTGGAAAGAAATATGTTGGAAAAGTAGACCCCGTTGTCTTAGGTTTCACTAGTGGCTTCTCTCATGAGTATTGCGCACGGTGGGTGAGCAAATTATTGTTAGGCAATTGATACAAGATCAAATAATCATGACAATATCCAGACAATGATCATCATATAGGCATCACGTCCAACACAAGTAGACTGAAACGATCTGCATCTACTTCTATTAATCCACACATCGACCGCTATCCAGCAAGCATCTAGTGTATTAAGTTCATGGGAAAACGGAGTAATGCAATAAGAACGGTGACATGATGTACACAAGATCTAATCATGTAGGAATATACCCCATCTTGTTATCCTTAATGGCAACGATACATACGTGTCTTGCTGCCCCTTCTGTCGCTGGGAAAGAACACCGCAAGATCGAATCCATCACAAAGCACCTCTTCCCATGACAAGAAAAACTGATCTAGTTGGCCTAACTAAACCAAAGATTCGAAGAAGAAATACGAGGCTATAAGTAATCATGCAAATAAGAGATCAAAGAATACTCAAATCATATTCATGGATAGTAACTGATGATGAACTCAAAATTCATCGGATCCAACAAACACACCGCAAAAGTCATTACATCAAATATATCTCCAAGAGACCATTGTATTGAGAATCATAGAGAGAGAGGAAGTCATCTAGCTACTGCCTACGGACCCGTAGGTCTATGGTGGACTACTCACGCATCATGGGAGATGCACCTATGATGAAGATGAACCCCTCCTTGATGGTGTTAGATTGGATCTCGAGGTTCTGGAACTTTCAGCGGTTGGAATTGTGTTTCGTCGACTCCTCTAGGGTTTTCCGAATTTTTGTGAATTTATAGGGTCGATAGTCGGCGGAAGGGCATTCCGAGGTGGGTACCAACCACTAGGTTGTGCCAAGGGCCTCTCGTGCGCCCTAGTGGGTGTTCCCCACCTCAGGCCTCCTCTCTGGTAGGTGTTTGGCCCATCTGGGGTCTTCTGGTCCAAAAAAATCTCGAATTTTTTTCAAGACATTTGGGCTTTGTTTGGTACCGATTTTCTACAAAGTAAAAAACAAGCAAAAACAACAACTGGCACTTTGGCACTATGCCAATAGGTTAGTGCTACTTCTTGAGCTTGCATTGGTTTTTCCCTTGAAGAGGAAAGGGTGATGCAGCAAAGTAGAGATAAGTATTCCCTCAATTTTGAGAACCAAGGTATCAATCCAGTAGGAGGTACGAGCAAGGCCCCAAACTATGCACGTGCACAAACAATCAAACACTTGCAAGGCTCATGGATCACTGTTGTACCCCTTGACAGACTCATGGCAAGGCACACACAGGTGCGGTACACAGCATGGCATACTATACACAGCCTATGGCTAAGGCATAGGGGATGACATTCCTCCTTTCTTTTTCTTCTGCTGTTGTCGAGCTTTGAGTCTCACTCAACTTCACACCTTGCATATCAGGTGAGAACTCTTTCTCTGACTGATCCATTTTGAACTCTTTCAAAATCTTGTCAAGGTATGTACTCATTAAAAGTCTCATCAAGCATCTTGATCTATCTCTATAGATCTTGATGCTCAACAATTAGGTAGCTTTATCCAGGTCTTCCTTTGAAAAACTCTTTTCCAACAACCGTTTATGCTTTCCAAAAATCCTACATCATTTCCAATCAACAATATGTCATCCACATATACTTATCAGAAATTCTATAGTGCCCCCACTCACTTTATTGTAAATACAAGTTTCTCGTAAACTTTGTATAGACTCAAAAACTTTGATCACCTCATCAAAGTGTATATTCCAACTCCGAGATGCTTGCTTTAGTTCATAGAACAATCACTGAAGCTTGCACACCTTTTAGCATCCATAGGACTGACAAAACCTTCTGGTTGTATCACATACAACCTTTCCTCAAGTAAACCGTTAAGGAAACTATGTTTTGATATCCATCTGCCAGATTTCATAATTGAAAAATGCAGCAACTGCTAACATAATTCCAACAGACTTTAGCATCGATACGAGTGAGAAAGTCTCATCGCAGTCAACTCCTTGAACTTGTCGTAAACTTCTTTGCAAGAAGTCGAGCTTTACAAATGGTGACATTTACCATGAGCGTCTGTCTTCATTTTAAAATTGCAGCAAGGTATTTTGGGTGTTTTTGGTTTATAGATCTGAAAATATATAATGGAAAATAGACCCGGGGGGCATAGGGTTCACTAGAGGCTTCTCTCTTGAAGGAAAATAATACGGTGGGGAACAAATTACTATCGAGCAATTGATAGAAAAGCGTAAAGTTATGACAATATCCAAGGGCAATGATTATGCATATAGGCATCACGTTCGTGTCTAGTGGACCGAAACGATTATGCATCTACTACTATTACTCCACACATCGTCCGACTCTTGCCTGCATCTAGAGTATTAAGTTCATAAGGAACAGAGTAACGCCTTAAGTAAGATGACATGATGTAGAGGGATAAACTCAAGCAATATGATGAAAACCCTACCTTTTTATACTTTATGGCAACAATACAAATATGTGCCTCGCTACCCCTACTTTGTCACTGGGTGAGGACACCGCAAGATTGAAACCAAAACTAAGCACCTCTCCCATTGACAGAACTACTGATCTAGTTGGCCAAACCAAACAAATAACTCGAAGAGAAATACAAAGATATGAAATCATGCATATAAGAATTCAGAGAAGATTCAAATAATATTCATAGATAATATGATCATAAATACACAATTCACCAGATCTCGACAAACACACCGCAAAAGAAAATTACATCGGATAGATCTCCAAGAACATCGAGGAGAACATGGTATTGAGGATCAAAGAGAGAGAAAAGTACATCTATCTACTAGCTATGGACCCGTAGGTCTGAGGTAGACTACTCACGCTTCATCGGAGGAGCAATGGAGTTGATGTAGAAGCCCTCCGATCGAATCCCCCTCCGGCAGATTGCCGAAAAATGCCCCAAGATGGGATCTCACGGGAACAGAAGGTTATGGCGATGGAAAAGTATTTTTGTGGCTCTCTCTGATGGTTTGGGAATATATGGAATATATAGGCGAAGAGTTAGGGTTAGAAGGCCTCTAGGGGACAAACAAGCCACGGGGCGGCCCCCTTAGGGAGCGCCCTGGCGGCTTGTTGTCTGATGCCAGGTATTTTGATCTCCTCTCGAGATCTTCTAGATGTCTTCTGGTCCAAGAAAAATCATCGCGAAAGTTTTATTCCATTTGGACTGTTTGATATTCCTTTTCTGTAAAACTCAAAAACAGGGAAAAAACATAAATTGGCACTGGGCTCTAGGTTAATAGGTTAGTCCCAAAAATAATATAAAATAGCATATTCATTCATATAGAACATCCAAATCGGATAATATAATAGCACGGAACAATAAAAAATTATAGATACGTTGGAGACGTATCAAGCATCCCCAAGCCTAATTCCTGCTCGTCCTCGAGTAGCTAAATAATAAAAACAGATTTTTTGATGCGGAATGCTACCTAACATATTTATCCATGTAATTTTCTTTATTGTGGCATGAATATTCAGATTCATAAGATTCAAAACAAAAGTTTAATGTTGAGATAAAAACAATAATACTTCAAGCATACTAATAAAGCAATTGTATCTTCTCAAAATGACATGGCCAAAGAAAGCTATCCCTAGAAAATCATATAGTCTGGCTATGCTCCATCTTCATCACACAAAGTATTAAATCATGCACAACCCCGGTTTTAGCCAAGCACTTGTTTCATACTTTAGTATTTTCAAACCTTTTCAACTCTCACGCAATACATGAGCGTGAGCCATGGACATAGCACTATGGGTGGAATAGAATGTGGTGGTTGTGGATAAGACAAAAGAAGGAGATAGTCTCACACCAACTAGGCGTATCAACGGGCTATGGAGATGTCCGTCAATAGATATCAATGTGAGTGAGTAGGGATTGCCATGCAATGGATGCACTAGAGCTATAAGTGTATGAAAGCTCAAAAAAGAAACTAAGCGGGTGTGCATCCAACTTTGTTGCTCACGAAGACCTGGGGCAATTTGAGGAAGCCCATCATTGGAATATACAAGCCAACTTCTATAATGAAAAATTCCCACTAGTATATGAAAATGTAAATATAGGAGACTCGCTATCATGAAGATCATGGTGCTACTTTGAAGCACAAGTGTGGAAAAAGGATAGTAGCATTGCCCCTTATCTCTTTTCTCTCAGTATTTTTTATTTTCTCTCTTTTTCTGGTGGGCTTCTTTGGCCTCTCTTTTTTATAAAGTCTGGAGACTCATCCCGACTTGTGGGGGAGTCATAGTTTCCATCATCCTTTCCTCACATGGGACAATACTCTAAAATGATGATCATCAGACTTTTATTTACTTACAACTCAAAAATTACAACTCGATACTAGAACAAGATATGACTCTATATGAATGCCTCCGGCGGTGTACCGGGAGATGCAATGATCTAATGTAGCAATGACATCATCATGCTAGCTATCCTACGTGTTGAGGAACGTTGCATGGGAAACAAAAAATTTCCTATGCACACGCAAGATCTATCCATGGTGATGAGCATCTACGAGAGGGAGAGTGGATCTACATACCCTTGTAGATCGCTAAGCGGGAAGCGTTAAGAAACGCGGTTGGTGTAGTCGAACGTCTTCGCGATCCAAATCGCCAAGCATCCTGCGATCTCATCACGATCCGTCCCGCGATCCAATCACGATCCGCCTGCGAACTCATCATGATCTGTCCCGCAATCTCATCATGATCCGTCCCGCGAACTCATCACGATCCGTCCCACGATCTCATCACGATCCTTCTGATCTAGCGCCGAACGGACGACACCTCCGCGTTCAGCGCACGTATAGCTTGATGACGATCCCCGCCTTCTTGATCCAGCAAGAGGGAGCGGAGAGGTAGACGAGTTCTCCGGCAGCATGACGGCACTGTGGCGATGGTGGTCGAGCAATTCCGGCAGGGCTTCGCCTAAGCATTGCAGAAAACCGATCCAGAGGAGAAACTATGTAGTAGAGGAACGGGTAGCACGTGGCTGAAAATCTTGTGCCAAAAACCCTAAAACCTCTAGTATATATAGGAGGAAGAGAGGAGGAGGCTTGGCTCCCAAGGAGCCAGCCCTTGGGTCAGCCGAACCAAGGAGGATTGGAGGATTCCTCCTCCAATCCTAGTAGGACTAGGACTCCTCCTTATTTTTGCCTTTTTTTGCCCTTTTCCACCTTTTTCTCTTTCAGATTTTCTTCCCAGACGCATGGGCCTTGTGTGGGACTTACACCAGCCCACTAAGGACTAGTATTTACTCTCCCACATCCCATGTAGCCTCTTGGGTCGAAATACCCCTCCCGATGGTCTCCCGATACACTACTGGCACTCCCGGTACACTATCGATGAGCCCGAAACCTTTCCAGCGACCAAAACAGGACTTCCTATATATCAATCTTTACCTGCAGACCATTCCGGAGCTCCTCGTGACGTTCGGGATCTCATCCGGGACTCCGAACAACCTTCGGTCACCACCATACATAACTCTATACTACCGAAACGTCACCCAACCTTAAGTGTGCAAACCCTGCAGGTTCGAGAACTATGTAGACATGACCGAGACACCTCTACGGTCAATAACCAATAGCAGGACCTGGATGCCCATATTGGTTCCTACATATTCTATGAAGATCTTTATCGGTCGAACCTTTATGTCAAGGATTCAGTTAATCCCGTATGATGTTCCCTTTGTTCTTGGGTCTGTTACTTGCCCGAGATTCGATCGTCGGTATCTCCATACCTAGTTCAACCTCATTACTCGCAAGTCTCTTTACTCATTCTGTAATACAAGACCCCGTGACTAACACTTAGTCACATTGCTTGCAAGGCTTATTGTGATGTTGTATTACTGAGTGGGCCCTAAGATTCCTCTCCCTCACACGGAGTAACAAATCCCAGTCTTGATCCATGCCAAACCAACATACACCCTTGGAGATACCTGTAGAGCACCTTTATAGTCACCCAGTTACGTTGCGACATTTGATACACACAAGGTACTCCCACGGTGTCAGTGATTTGCATGATCTCATGGTCATAGGAACATATACTTGACATGTAGAAAACAACAGCAATAAACTGACACGATCATATGCTACGTTTGTAGTTTGGGTCTTGTCCATCACATCATTCTCCTAATGATGTGATCCTGTTACCAAATGACATCTCATGTCCATGACTAGGAAACCATAGCCATCTTTGATCAACGAGCTAGTCTATTAGAGGCATACTAGGGACATGGTGTTGTCTATGTATCCACACATGTATCTGAGTTTCCGATCAACACAATTATAGCATGGATAATAAACGATTATCATGAACAAGGAAATATGATAATAACTAATTTATTATTGCCTCTAGGGCATATTTCCAACAGTCTCCCACTTGCACTAGAGTCAATAATCTAGTTCACATCACCATGTGATTTGCATTGTTATGAATCTAACACCCACTGAGTTCTGGGCTCGATCATGCTTTGCATGTGAGAGAGGTCTTATAGTCAACGGGTCTGCGACATTCAGATCCGTATGTACTTTGCAAATCTCTATGTCAGACTGTAAACACTGCTACCACACTCCACTTGGTACTATTCCAAATGGCTGCTCCACTATACGTATCCGGACTGCTACTAAGAGTCATCCGGATTAGTGTTAAAGCTTGCATCGATGTAACTCTTTATGACGAACCCTTTATCACCTCCATAATCAAGAAACGTTTAATTAGTCTTTTAGTCACCAAGGATAATATTGACCACTATCCAGTGATCCACTTCTGGATCACTCTTGTACCCCTTGACAGACTCATGGCAAGGCACACACAGGTGCGGTACACAGCATGGCATACTATAGAGCCCCTATGGATAAGGCATAGGGGATGACATTCGTCCTTTCTCTTTCTTCTGCTATTGTCGAGCTTTGAGTCTCACTCAACTTCACACCTCGCAAATCAGGTGAGAACTCTTTCTCTGACTGATCCATTTTGAACTCTTTCAAAATCTTGTCAAGGTATGTACTCATTGAAAGTCTCATCAAGCATCTTGATCTATCTCTATAGATCTTGATGCTCAACAATTAGGTAGCTTTATCCAGGTCTTCCTTTGAAAAACTCTTTTCAAACAACCGTTTATGCATTCCAGAAATCCTACATCATTTTCGATCAACAATATGTCATCCACATATACTTATCAGAAATTCTATAGTGCCCCCACTCACTTTATTGTAATACAAGTTTCTTGTAAACTTTGTATAGACTCAAAAACTTTGATCACCTCATCAAAGTGTATTCCAACTCCGAGATGCTTGCTTCAATTCATAGAAGAATCACTGAAGCTTGCACACCTTTTAGCATCCTTAGGACTAACAAAACCTTCTCGTTGTAGCACATACAACCTTTCCTCAAGTAAACCGTTAAGGAAACTATGTTTTGATATCCGTCTGCCAGATTTCATAATTGAAAAATGCAGCAACTGCTAACATAATTCCAACAGACTTTAGCATCGCTACGAGTGAGAAAGTCTCAGCGCAGTCAACTCCTTGAACTTGTCGTAAACTTCTTTGCAACAAGTCGAGCTTTACAAATGGTGACATTTACCATGAGTGTCTGTCTTCATTTTAAACATCCATTTGTACTAAACGACGTGCCGTCCAACGAGCAAGTCTACCAAAGTCTATACTTGGTTTTCATACATGGATCCTTTCTCGGGTTTCATGGCCTCTAACCATTTGTCAGAATCCGGGCCCATCATCGCTTCTCCACAGCTCGTAGGTTCATCGTTGTCCAACAACATGACCTCCAAGACAGGGTTCTGGTACCGCTCAGGAGCAGTACACATCCTTGTCGACCTACGAGGTTCGATAGTAACTTGATCCGAAGCTTTATTATCATCATCATTAACTTCCTCTTCAACTAACGTAGGCTTCACAGAAACATCTTTCTGCGCTGCGCTACTCTCTGGTTGAAACAAAGGTTCAACAACCTCATCAAGTTCTATCTTCCTCCCACTCAATTCTTTCGAGAGAAACTTTTTCTCGGGAAAGGACCCGTTTTAGCAACAAACAATTTATGCTCGGATCTGAGATAGAAGGTTCACCCAACTGTTCTTAGGGTAATCTATGAAGATGCATTTGTCCGCTTTGGGTTCGAGCTCATTAGGTGAAAACATTTTTCCACACAAGCTTCGCAGCCCCAAACATTAAGAAATGACATCTTAGGTTTCTATCAAACCATAATTCACATGGTGTCATCTCAACGGATTTAGATGGTGCCCTATTTAAAGTGAATGTAGTTGTCTCTAATGCATAACCCCAAAACTATAGTAGCAAAACGATAAGAGATATCATAGCACGCACGATATCCAATAGAGTATGACTATGACATTTGGACACACCATCACACTATGGTGTTCCAAGTGGCGTGAGTTGTGAAACAACTTTCACATTGTCTAAAGTTGTATGCCAAACTCGCAACTCAGATATTCACCTCCACGATCATATCGCAGACATTTTTATCTTCTTGTCACGATGATCTTAAACTTCACTCTAAATTTGCTTGAACCTTTCAAACGATTCAGACTTGTGTTTCATTAAGTAAACATACACTATATCTACTCAAATCATCAGTGAAGGTAAGAAAATAACGATATCCACCGCATGCTACAAGACTCGTTGGATTGCATACATCAACATGTATCATTTCCAATAAATCACTTGCTCGCTCCATCAATCCGGAAAATGGGGTCCTTAGTCATCTTGCCCAAGAGGCATGGTTCGCATGTCTCAACCGATTCGAAATCGAATGAGTCCAAAGATCCATTAACATGGAGTTTCTTCATGCGCTTTATACCAATATGACTTTTAGCGGCAGTGCCACAAGTATGTGGTACTATCATTATGAACTTTGTATCTTTTTGTATCAATGTTATGAACATGGTTATTACTATGATCAAGATTCAACAAACCATTCTCACCAGGTGCATGACCATTGAAGGTATTATTCACGTAAACAGAATAACCATTATTCTCTAACTTAAATGAATAACTGTGTTGCAATTAACACGATCTAATCACATTCATGCTCAACGCAAAACACCAAATAACATTTATTTAGGTTCGTCACTAATCCCAAAGGTAGAGAGAGCATGCGATGTTGATCACATAAACCTTGGAAACATTTCCAACACACATCATCACCTCACCCTTAGCTAGTTCTCCGTTTATTCCGTAGCTTTTATTTCGAGTTACTAACATTTAGCAACCGAACCGGTATCCAATACCCAGGTGCTACTAGGAGTACTCGCAAGGTACACATCATTAACACGTATATCAAATATACTTCTGTCGACTTTGACAACCTTCTTATCTAACAAGTATCTAGGGTTGTTCTGCTTCAGCGACCGCTCTCCTCATAATCGAAGCACTTATTCTCGGGTTTGGGTTCAACTTTGGGTTGCTTCACTGGAGCAGCAACTGACTTGCTATCCATCAAGTTTCCCTCCTTGCTTTCCCTTGTCGAAACTAGTGGTTTGACTAACCATCAACACTTGATGCTCCTTCTTGATTTCTACCTTCGCAGTGTCAAACATCGCGAATAGCTCAGGGATCATTATTTCTATCCCTGGCATTTTATAGTTCATCACCAAGTTCTAGTAGCTTTAGTGACAGTGACTTGGAGAACTATATCAATCACTATCTTATCTGGAAGATCAAGTCCCACTCGATTCAAGCGATTGTAGCACCCAGACAATCTGAGCACATGCTCAACGATTGTGCTATTCTCTTTCATCTTGCGGGCAAAGAATCTTGTTGGAGATCTCATATCTCGCAACATGGGCACGAGCATGAGATCCTAATTTCAGCTCTTAGAACATCTAATATGTTCCGTGACGTTCAAAATGTTTTGGAGCCTCAATTCTAAGCCGTAATGCATGACGCACTAAACTATCAAGTAGTCATCAGAACGTGCCTGCCAGATGTTCACAACATCTACAAACGATGCTAGAGGGGTTGGCGCACCGAGCGGTGCATAAAGGACATAAGCCTTCTGTGCAGCAACGAGGACAATCCTCAGATCACGGAGCCAGTCCACAATATTGCTACCATCATCTTTCAACTCTATTTCTCTAGGAACATATAAAAATTCAAGGGAGCTACAGCGTGAGCTAGTAATCAACAACATAGTTTGCAAAGACACTACTGACTATATTCATGATAATGAGTTCAATTAATCATATTACTTAAGAACTCCCACTCAAATTGACATCCCTCCGGTCATTCGAGTGATACATGATCCAAATTCATGAACTCAAGTCCGATCATCACGTGAGTTGAGGTGGTTTCAATGGTGAACATCATCATGTTGATCATATCTGCTATATGAATCATGTTCGAACTTTCGGTCTCTTGTGTTCTGAGGCCATGTCTGTAGATGCTAGGCTCGTCAAGTTTAACCCGAGTGTTCTGCATGTGCAACACTGGCTTGCACCCGTTGTATGTGAACGTAGAGTCTATCACACCTGATCATCACGTGGTGTCTCAACACGACGAACTTTCGCAACGGTGCACACTCGGGGAGAACACAATTCATCTTGAAATTTAAGTGAGGGATCACCTTATGATGCTACCATCGTCCTAAGCAAAACAAGGTGCATAAAAGTATTAACATCACATACAAATCATAAGTGACATGATATGGCCATGAACTTGTGCTTTTGATCTCCATCTACAAAGCACCGGCATGATCTCCATCGTCACTAGCACGACACCATGATCTCCATCATCTTGATCTCCATCAACGTGTTGCCATCGGGGTTGTCGCGCCCAACATGCTTCTACTACTATTGCTACCATTTAGCGATAAAGTAAAGCATTACATAGCGCTTAATGATTGACACGCATGTCATACAATAATTAAAGACAACCCTATGGCTCCTACCGGTTGTCGTACTCATCGAGATGCAAGTCGTGATAATCTATACATCACATGATCATCTCATACATCTCATATATCACATCATGTAATTGGCCATATCACATCACAACATACCCTGCAAAAACAAGTTAGAAGTCCTCTAATTGTTGTTGCATGTTTTACGTGTCTGCTACGGGTATCTAGCAAGAACAATTCTCATCTACACAAAAACCACAACGGTGATACACTAGTTGCTTTTCAACCTTCTCAAGGACCACCTTTGTCGAATCCGATCCAAGTAAAGTGACACAAACTGGCACCCGCAAGCCATATATGCAACAAGTTGCAGTTGAGGGAACCGGTCTCTCGTAAGCGTACGAGTAATGTTGGTCCGGGTCGCTTCATCTCACAATACCGCTGAACCAAAACACGACCAAGGGAGGAAGCAATATAAGCATCAACGCGCACAAACTCTTTGTGTTCTACTCGAGATCTCATCTACACATACACCTAGCTCTAATGCCACTATTGAGGAATGTTGCATGGGAAACAAAAAAATTCCTACGCACACGCAAGATCTATCCATGGTGATGAGAATCTACGAGAGGGAGAGTGGATCTACATACCCTTGTAGATCGCTAAGCGGGAAGCGTTAAGAAACGTAGTTGGTGTAGTCGAACGTCTTCGCGATCCAAATCGCCGAGCATCCCCCGATCTCATCACGATCTGTCCCGCGATCCAATCACGATCCGTCCCGCAAACTCATCACGATCTGTCCCGCGATCTCATCACGATCCGTCCAGCGAACTCATCACAATCCGTCCCACGATCTCATCACGATCCTTCCGATCTAGCGCCGAACGGAAGGCACCTCCGCGTTCAGCACATGTACAACTTGATGAAGATCTCTGCCTTCTTGATCTATCAAGAGGGAGGGAGAGGTAGATGAGTTCTTCGGCAGTGTGATGGCGCTGCCGCGATGGTGGTGGAGTAATTCTGGCAGGGCTTCGCCTAAGCACTGCATCAAACCGATCTAGAGGAGAAACTATGCACTAGAGGAACGGGTAGCACGTGGCTGAAAATCTTTTGCCAAAACCCCTAAAACCTCTAGTATATATAGGAGGAAGAGAGGAGGAGGCTTGGTTCCCAAGGAGCCAGCCCTTGGGTCGGCCGAACCAAGGAGGATGTGAGGATTCCTCCTCCAATCCTAGTAGGACTAGGACTCCTTCTTATTTTTGCCTTTTTTGCCTTTTTCCACCTTTTTCTCTTTGGGCTTTTCTTCCCAGCCGCATGGGCCTTGTGTGGGACTTCCACCAGCCCAATAAGGGCTGGTATTTACTCTCCCACATCCCATGTAGCCTCTTGGGTCGAAATACCCCTCCCGATGGTCTCCCGGTACACTATTGACACTCCCGGTACACTACCGATGAGCCCGAAACCTTTCCGGCGACCAAAACAGGACTTCCTATATATCAATATTTACCTCCGGACCATTCCGGAGCTCCTCAAGACCTCCAGGATCTCATCTGGGAGTCAGAACAACCTTCGGTCACCACCATACATAACTCTATACTACCGAAACGTCACCGAACCTTAAGTGTGCAGACCTTGCGGGTTTGAGAACTATGTAGACATGACCGAGACACCTCTACGGTCAATAACCAATAGCGGGACCTAGATGCCCATATTGGTTCCTACATATTCTACGAAGATCTTTATCGGTCGAACCTTTATGTCAAGGATTCAGTTAATCCCGTATGATGTTCCCTTTGTTCTTGGGTATGTTACTTGCCCGAGATTCGATATTCGGTATCTCCATACCTAGTTCAACCTCGTTACTGGCAAGTCTCTTTACTCGTTCCGTAATACGAGATCCCATGACTAACACTTAGTCACATTGCTTGCAAGGCTTATTGTGATGTTGTATTACCGAGTGGGCCCTGAGATACCTCTCCGTCACACGGAGTAACAAATCCCAGTCTTGATCCATGCCAACCCAATAGACACCCTCGGAGATACCTGTAGAGTACCTTTATAGTCACCCAGTTATGTTGCGACGTTTGATACGCACAAGGCACTCCGCCGGTGTCAGTGAGTTGCATGATCTCATGGTCATATGAACATATACTTGACATGCAGAAAACAACAGCAATAAACTGACACAATCATATGCTACGTTTGTAGTTTGGGTCTTGTCCATCACATCATTCTCCTAATGATGTGATACCATTACCAAATGACATCTCATGTCCATGACTAGGAAACCATAGCAATCTTTGATCAACGAGCTAGTCTATTAGAGGCATACTAGGGACATGGTGTTGTCTATGTATCAACACATGTATCTGAGTTTCCGATCAACACAATTATAGCATGGATAATAAACGATTATCATGAACAAGGAAATATGATAATAAATAATTTATTATTGCCTCTAGGGCATATTTCCAACACTACGATCATGCTAAGCAATATGACAATGATGGTGCGTGTCATGATAAACGAAACGGTGGAAGTTGCATGGCAATATATCCCAGAATGGCTATGGAAATGCCATAATAGGTAGGTATGATGGATGTTTTGAGGAAGGTATATGGTGGATGTTTTGAGGAATGTGGGTTTAATGCACCGGCGAAAGTTGTGCGGTACTAGAGAGGCTAGCGAAGGTGGAGGGTGAGAGTGCATATAATCCATGGACTCAACATTAGTCAGAAAGAACTCACATACTTATTGCAAAAGTCTATTAGTAATCAAAACAAAGTACTGCACACATGCTCCTAGGGGAAGGGTTGGTAGGAGTTAACCATCACATGATCCCGACCTCCACACAAAGGAAGAAAATCATGCTCCCACTTCATCACATAATGGTTCACCATACCTGCATGCTACGGGAATCACAAACTTTAACACAAGAATTTCTACCAATCCAGAATTACTCACTATCATGTCTCTAATATTACAATCTTTATATCACAAAACAAACATAAGGAATAAAACTTCTCATATTATTCAATGCACTTTTATATGAAAGTTTTCATTATATCTCTCTTGGATTCCCATCATATTAGGACTAAATTCATAACCTAAACAAATTACCATGCTGTTTAGAGACTCTCAAAATAATATAAGTGAAGCAAGAGAGTTCAATAATTTCTATAAAATAAAGCCACCATTGTGCTCTAAAAATATATAAGTGAAGCACTAGAGCATATTGCCTAGCTCAAAAGATATAAGTGAAGCACATAGAGTATTCTAATAAATTCACGGTTCATACGTGTCCCTCTCAAAAAGTGTGTACGGCTAGGATGATTTGGAAAACTAAAAAGCAAAGACTCATATCATACAAGACGCTCCAAGCAAAACACATATCATGTGATGAATAAAAATATAGCCTCAAGTAAATTTACCAATGGATTGAAGACGAAAGAGGGGATGCCTTTCGGGGCATCCCCAAGCTTAGGCTCTTGGTTGTACTTGAATATTACCTTGGGGTGCCTTGGGCATCCCCAATCTTAGGCTCTTGCCACTCCTTATTCTATAGTCCATCAAATCTTTACCCAAAACTTGAAAACTTCACAACACAAAACTCAACAGAAAACTCGTGAGATCCATTAGTATAAGAAAAGAAAATCACCACTTTAGGTACTATTGTGAACTCATTATTTATTTATATTGGTGTAATATCTACTGTATTCCAACTTCTCCATGGTTCATACCCCCCGATACTACCCATAGTTTCATCAAAATAAGCAAACAACACATAGAAATCAAAATTTGTATAAAACAAAACAGTCTGTAGCAACCTGTAAACTCTGAATACTTTTGTAACTCTAAAAATTCTGAAAAATAGGAAAATCTTGGAAATTTGTATATATAAAAAAAATCATATCCAATCAACGCTTCTGTGAATTTATAAAATTCGTGGACTGGGCGTCAAAGTTTCTGTTTTTCAGCAAGATCAAATCAACTAGCACCGTAGACCATCCCAAAGGTCTTACTTGGCACAAACACTAATTAAAACACTAAAACAAAATTACTAGAGAGGTAATAATGTGTAATTTATTCAAGAACAGAAACAAAACAAAAAACATAAAAATAAAATTGGGTTGCCTCCCATCAAGCGCTTTTGTTTAACGCCCCTATCTAGGCATAACGCAATAGATCTAAGTATTATCATCTTTGGTATGCAACTACTCAATTGAACACTTATAAACCCTAGGAGATTCTTTGGTTTTATCAATAACCATACCCCTAGGCAAGAAATCAAGAAATTTACTTGTAGCAACTGGTTAGGGAGCACTTATCTTCGGACAATATTAATAAAGTTAGGGAGCACTTATCATCTTAAGATCTTCATCTCCTTTACAAGAGGATTCACCCTTATTTTTAGGAACATAGATCAACTTGGTAGTCTTATTAGGAGGAAACTTTGGAGTGGTTTTAACAGAGGAAAAAGCGGGACCCAAGTTGGCAATAATATCTTCTAGCTTGCCAATTCTAGTGGAATCCTGATCTATCTTTTCATTAACTATGGGTTCTTTCTCCCTTAGATTTTTAAAGTAACTCCTACCTTAGATCCATATTGAGTAAATTGATTATGAATCTTTTTATCTAAGTTTTCAAGGATTTCTATGGTAGCTACTTTATTTTCAATAATATAAAGCCTTTGCATCACATGTTCCAAAGTTAAAATTGTTTCATTAACGATGAGTGAGGGTGAGCCTACCAAATCTATCGTAGTATTATAAGCATCAAAGGTGTGACTCCCCAAGAAATTTCCCCCGATGATGGTATATAGAACATATCTATTCCAAGGGGTTATGCCCATATAAAAATTGCGAAGGAGGACAGTAGTAGATTGCTTAAGAGTATATATATTTTGAGCATTGCAAATTCTATACCAAGCATCTTTTAAATTTTCTCCCTCCCTTTGCTTAAAATTAAGAACCTCACTCTCGGGAGTACTAGCAATGGTGGAAGAACTAGGCATGAAAACGAATCAAGTGAACTAGCACACGAGCAAACAAAAAGCAAACGAAAAGAAGAACGAAAGAAGGGCGAATAAAAAAGCAAATCTTTTATTTCTGAAAATCGTTTTAGAAGTGGGGGAGAAGAAAACGAGAGGCAAATGGAAAATAATGTAAATGCAAGAGATGAGTTTATGATAAGTACTTGGTAGGCTTGATGTAGACCTCCCTAGCAACGGCACCAGAAATTGGCGAGTTGACGGGGGAGTTCTTGTCTTGACTTGCTATGTATACTCCCCGGCAACGGCGCCAAAAATTCTTCCCGCTACTTCTTCAGCTTGTGTTCTTTTTTCCCTTGAAGAGGAAAGGGTGATGCAGCAAAGTAGAGATAAGTATTTCCCTCGGTTTTGAGAACCAAGGTATTAATCCAGTAGCAGGTACAAGCATGGCCCCAATCTATGCACCTGCACAAACAATCAAACACTTGCAGCCAATGCTATAAAGAGGTTGTCAATCCCTTCATGGTCACTTGCGAGGATGAGATATGATAGAGATAGATATAAAAGATTACTAAAAGTAAAACTAAATAAAAGTAAATAAAAATGCATCAAGGTATTTTTGGCTTATAGATCTAAAAATATACAATGGAAAATAGACCCGGGGGCCATAGGTTTCACTAGAGGCTTCTCTCTTGAAGGAAAATAATACGGTGGGTGAATAAATTACTGTCGAGCAATTGATAGAAACGCGCAAAGTTATGACAATATCCAAGGGTAATGATTATGCATATAGGTATCACGTCCGTGTCTAGTGGACCGGAACGATTATGCATCTAGTACTATTACTCCACACATCGACCGACTCTTGCCTGCATCTAGAGTATTAAGTTCATAAAGAACAAAGTAACGCCTTAAGTAAGATGACATGATGTAGAGGGATAAACTCAAGCAATATGATGAAAACCCCACCTTTTTTATCCTTGATTACAACAATACAAATACGTGCCTCGCTACCCCTACTTTGTCACTGGGTGAGGACACCGCAAGATTGAACCCAAAACTATGCACCTCTCCCATTGCAAGAACTACCGATCTAGTTGGCCAAACCAAACCAATAACTCAAAGAGAAATACAAAGATATGAAATCGTGCATATAAGAATTCAGAGAAGATTCAAATAATATTCATAGATAACCCGATCATAAATACACAATTCATTGGATCTCGACAAACACACCACAAAAGAAGATTACATCAGATAGATCTCCAAGAACATCGAGGAGAACATGGTATTGAGGATCGGAGAGAGAGAGAAAAAGCCATCTAGCTACTAGCTATGGACCCGTAGGTCTGAGGTAGCCTACTCACGCTTCATCGGAGGAACAATGGAGTTGATGTAGAAGCCCTCCGTGATCGAATCCCCTCCAACAGATTACCAGAAAAGGCCCCAAGATGGGATCTCACGGGAAGAGAAGGTTGCGGCGGTGCAAAAGTATTTTAGTGGCTATATCTGATCATTTGGGAATATATGGGAATATATAGGCTAAGAGTTAGGGTTAGAAGGTCTCCAGGGGACCCACAAGCCAGGGCCGCCCCCTCTAGGGAGCGCCCTGGCGGCTTGTCATCTACTGCCAGGTCTTCTGACCTCCTCTCCGG
This sequence comes from Hordeum marinum, assembly GCA_022496015.1. Classification (NCBI taxonomy): domain Eukaryota; kingdom Viridiplantae; phylum Streptophyta; class Magnoliopsida; order Poales; family Poaceae; genus Hordeum; species Hordeum marinum. The sequence continues at coordinate 222,739,317 of CM039672.1, forward strand.
ATCTTCTAGATGTCTTCTAGTCCAAGAAAAATCATCACGAACGTTTTATTCCGTTGGACTGCGTTTGATATTCCTTTTGTGTAACTCAAAAACAGGGAAAAAGCAGAAACTGGCACTAGGCTATAGGTTAATAGGTTAGTCCCAAAATAATATAAAATAGCATCAATACATATAAAACATCCAAAACAGATAATATAATAGCATGGAACAATCAAAAATTATAGATACGTTGGTGACGTATCAATTAGTCCCAAAAAAGATATAAAGTTGCTACAAAATAATTGTAAAACATCCAAGATTGATAATATAGCAGCATTTAACAAGCAAAAATTATAGATATGTTGGAGACGTATCAGCATCCCCAAGCATAATTCCTACTCGTCCTCGAGTAGGTAAATGATAAAAACAGAATTTTTGATGTGGAATGCTGCCTAACATATTCATCACATATTCTTTTCTTTCTAGCATGGACATTTGGACTTTTAGATGGTTCAAAGAAATAGTCTAGTTTTGACATGAAAACTTTAATACTCAAGCATATCAACAAGTAACCATGTCTTTCAAAATATCAACACTAAAGCAAGTTATCCCTTGCCCATCATGCTCAATCATTGATCCATTCATGATACATACTCAAATATTAGCTACACCCGATGCTCAAGTACGATCATAGTACCTCCTAGTTGGTGCTTTATAAGAGAAGATGGAGACTTAAATTGAAAAATAAAATTTGCATAAAGTAAATAGATAGTCCCTTCGTAGAGGGAAGTAGGGATTTGTAGAGGTGCCAGTGCTCATGGTTTAAATTGATAGAGAAAAATATTTTGGCTGGCGAGCCTTTCTTGTCAACGAAAACGACCAAGAGATTTCAATGTCTTTCCATGCTAGATACATCATAAGCGGTTCCCAAACAGAACATAAAGTTTATTATTTTTTCACCATACTTTCACTTTCCATGGCTAACCGAATCCACGGTTGCCTTCCATACCAACACTTTCCAAGGAATTTATTATTTTACAACATAAAGTAAATTTTTTTCATTTCAGGACTGGGCATCCGTATTACCTCCATACTCTCATGCAATGACAAGTGAATAAACACTCATCTTGAGAATAACACATCTAGCATGAAAAAATATCGGTCATCCCCTACCGTTTCATGAGCAGTACGAGCACACAAAAAAGAAATTTTATTTTGAAATTTAGAGATGGCACATACAAATTTGCTTGGAACAGCATGGAAATACCGTAGGTAGGTATGATGGACCCATATGGCAAAACTGGGTTTAAGGATTTTGGATGCACAAGTAGTATTTCTACTTAGTACTAGTGAAGGCTAGCAAATAGATTGAGAAGCATCCAACCAAGAAACAAAAAATCACATAAGCAAGCATTAAGCATAACTAACACTGAATGATGCACCATAAGTAGGATGTAATTTCATAGCAAAACTATTGACTTTCCTGCTTGCATAGGGAATCACAAACCTTAACATCAATATTCTTTCTAAGCATAATTACTCACTAACATAACTCACATATTACTATCGTCATGTCTCAAAACTATTACAAAGAATCAAGTTTAATTTTTCCAATGATCTTCATGAAAGTTTTTGTTATAACCCTCTTGAATATCTATCACTTTGGGACTAGTATCATATATTGCAATTGCTTTTGACAAGCTCACATAGATATAAGTGAAGAACATGAGCATACAAGTTTCATATCTCAAAATAATATAAGTGAAGCATGATCGGATTTCTTCAAAATTACTAACTCTCGAATTAATGTAAGTGAAGCATGAGAGCATTTCTTCAAACATGTAAAAGCATGCCGTGCTCAAAAAGATATAAGTGAAGCACTAGAGCAATTCCATTGCTCAATAGATTTAAGTGAAGCATAAAGAGCAATTCTAGTAAATCATAGAATAATTTTGGCTCTCTAAAATAGGTGTGTGCACCAAGGATAAAAAGAAAATAAAGCAAATATACAAGACGCTCCAAGCAAAACTCATGATATGTGACGAATAAAAATATAGTTCCAAGTAAAATACCGATGGTTGTTAGAACAAAGAGGGGATGCCACTCGGGCATCCCCAAGCTTAGTTGCTTGTTATTATTTGGATAATATCTTGGGGTGATGTAGCATCCCCAAGATTAGAATCTTATTACTCCTTATTCCTTCATCCATTGTGATCGCACCCAAAATTTGGAAACTTCAATCACACAAAACTTGACAAAATTCTCGTGAGATCCGTTAGTATAATAAAGCAAATTACCACTTCAAGTACTATTGTAAACCCGTTCATATTTTATTATTTCATTATATCTTCTGTATTGTAACTTTACCATGAGTTATACCCCCCCCCCCCGATAGAAGCCATAGATTCATCAAAACAAGCACACAATGCAACAAAAACAGAATCTGTTTCAAATAGAACAGTCTGCAGTAATCTGTACTCTACCCGTACTTATGTAACTCTAAACATTTTGAAAAATTAGTACATCATAAAGAATTTGTATAGCAATACCGTGTTAGATGTTTAGCTCATTATCAAGTTCCAGTAAAAAAGGAAAATTCGTGCACTGGAGCCAAAGTTTCTGTTTCAGATTCAACATTGTTTCTACTCATCTTACGAATCATCCTAAAGGATTTACTTGGCACAAAAACTAAAAAAACATAAAAATACAATCAGAACAGAGGCATAACTATGAAAACACTTAAAAACAGAAACAAACATATAAAAATAATTTTATTCATTGGGTTGCCTCCCAGCAAGCGCTTTCGTTTTATGCCCCTAGCTAGGCATAACGCATAGATTCAAGTGTTGTCATCTTTGGTTTTTGCCACCTTTATGAGGGCTTTCTCAAACCCGGGTGGTTCTTTACGCTTCCCCACATTTTTAGGAGAAGAAACCATCTTGAGATCTAAGATATCTAAACGCTTATTGCAAAGAGTAATCAAAGTGTTGATGCGCTTCAGGTTTCCACGAATATGTTTAAGAGGCTCATGGTATTTTTGCAACTCAACCAAATATTTGTGTAAATCACCCAATTTGTCTAAAATTTGAACCCCTTCTTGTGTGAGAGAAGGAGACTTTTTTGGTGGAGGAACCCCCAACATGCCTTCTAAAATTTCATAAGCAATGTTGGGATCAAGTTAATTAAAGTTTCCTTTAGCGGCAAAATGTAAGAGTTGTATATGATGCAAAGTTAATCCTATGTAAAAAATTCAAAGCAAAACCTTTGCATCTCCCTTTAGATTGCAAATACTATAAGATTCCATTAGTCTATACCAAACATCTTTCAGATTTTCCCCTTGTTTTTGTTTGAAGTATAGAATTTCAAAATCTGGTGACAGGGGGGTAGTGATGCTAGTCATAGTGAAGAGATATGCGAATCAAGAGATACAACAAGAAAAAGGCAAACGAAAAAGAGGGCGAATAAAACGGCAAATTTGTGAAGTGGGGGAGAGGAAAACAAGAGGCAAATGGCAAATAATGTAAATTGCAAGGATATGAGATTTGTGATTAGGAACCTGGTAGATGAGATCGCTTCCTCCGAGGCAACGACGCTAGAAATTCCTTTGAAGTGGCTTGAGACTGTGTCGGTATTTCCCCAAAGAGGAAGGTATCATGCAGCACAAGGACAGTAAGTATTTTCCTCAGTTATGAAACCAAGGTATTAATCCGTAGAGGAAAGTCACGCACCCACGTAGATAGCACCTGCACACAAATAACAAATACTTGCAACCCAACGCGTAAGAGAGGTTGTCAAGCTCTCAACGGTAAAAAGATAGACTAGGTAGTGATAATTTTGGCAAATAGATCTCGCAAGAACACAAAATAAACTAAGTAAACAAAAAGTGCAACAAGGTATTTTTGGGTTGTTTGGATTAATAGACCTGAAAACAAAAAGGCAAAATAGTAGATTGGAAAGCAATATGTTGGAAAATTTGTCATTGTTTTGTCACAACAGATGCCGGGGGTGGATAATCGAGTGAGAGCTAGGCTATCGCGGAAGGTCCGAGACATGATAGGGTAGTAGCGCGCAGTGGTTTACCCAAGTTTGGGCCTCTCCGGAGAGATAATACCCCTACTCCTACATGTCTGTATATGAAGTGTATATGTAGTATAGGGTTGCTCCTGGAGTTGCCTCTAAGGAGGAAGAGGGAGCTGGCTGCTCCTTTCCTTGGCCTCACATGTGTGAGTATGAGAGAATGGGAGAGGATGAGAGAATGAGAGGAGCTTGGTCATGAGATAGGTCCCTTGATGCCTCTTATAAAGCGAGGACCAGGGGACAAGTGGTGACCCACATGGTCAATTATCCACTATTGTCTAAGACATGCGAGGTGACGCATGATGCAGGCAATAGTGCACCACTATTGGATATGACATGCGAGGTGATGCGATGACGCAGGCTATAGTGCCCCAGTATTGGGGTACAGTAAAGTGACACATGATGTAGGCTATAATGTCTCCATGTCGTGTCCGATGGGACGTGGTGGTTGACCTCGCGTAGCAAGCCGGCTGGAGCAGCCGAACAAGGGTTGGTCGGAGGATCCGGCTAGGCAGGGAGGGGCCGGACTCAGTAGCCGGCCAGACCGGGGTACCAGCCGGAGCAGCCGGATAGAGGGCCGTTGGCCGCCCCATTGTTTTAAAATGTTGATTCGTCTCCTTGAGCCTACCCGGGGGTGATCCCCCCGTCAAAAGTAGAACCGAGGGCCGTAGGTTTCACTAATGGCTTCTCACATGAGTATAGCGCACGGTGGGTGAACAAATTACTGTCGGGCAATTGATAAAAGATCAAATAATCATGACGATATCTAGGCAGTCATCATTATATAGGCATCATGTCCAATATAAGTAGACCAAAATAATTCTACATCTACTTCTATTACTCCACACGTCGACCGCTATCCAACATGCATCTAGTGTATTAAGTTCATGGGAAAATTTAGTAATGCAGTAAGAACGTGACATGATGTAGACAAGATCTATTCATGTAGGAACAGACCCGATCTTGTTATCCTTAATGGAAACTATACATGTGTGTCTTGCTGCTTCTTTTGTCACTGGGAAAGAACACAAGATCGAACCCATCACAAAGCACCTCTTCCCATGGCAAGAAAAATATATCTAGTTGGACTAACTAAACAAAGATTGGAATAACAAATATGAGGCTATAAGTAATCGTGCAAATAAGAGATCAAAGAAGACTCAAATCATATTCATGGATAGAAACTGATCATGAACTCAAAATTCATCGGATCCGAACAAACACGCTGCAAAAGTCATGACATCAAATAGATATCCAAGAGACCATTCTATTGAGAATCATAGAGAGAGAGAGGCCATCTAGATACTACCTACGAACCCATGGGTCTATGGTGGACTACTTGCACATCATTAGGGAGGCACCTATGATGAATATGAACCCCTCTATCATAGTATTAGATTGGATCTCGAGGTTCTGGAACTTGCGGCGGCTCGAATTGTGTTTCGTCGACTCCTCTAGGATCTTTCTGAATATTTGTGAATTTATAGGGTCGATAGTCGGTGGAGGGGGGTCTCGAGGTGGGCACCACCCACCAGGCCGCGCCAGGGGCCTCTAGCGCGCCCTGGTGGGTGTTCCCCACCTCGGGCTTTCTCTCTGGTAGGTGTTTGGCCCATATGGGGTCTTCTGGTCCAAAACAATCTCAAAACTTTTCACGACATTTGGGGTTCGTTTGGTACTGATTTTCTGCGAAGTACAAAAACAAGCAAAGACAGCAACTGGTGCTTTGGCACTATGTCAATAGGCTAGTCCCAAAAAATGATATAAAGTTTCTATAAAATGATTGTTAAACATTCAAGATTGATAATATAACGAGATGGCACAAGCAAAAAATTATAGATACGTTGGAGACGTATCAGCATCCCCAAGCTTAACTCCTACTCGTCCTCGAGTAGGTAAATGATAAAAACCATTTTTTGTGATGGAATGCCTCCTAACATGTTCATCACATATTCTTTTCTTTGTAGCATAGACATTTGGACTTTTAGATGGTTCAAAGCAATAGTCTAGTTTTGACATGAAAACTTTAATACTCAAGCATATCAACAAGCAACCATGTCTTTAAAAATATCAACACTAAAGCAAGTTATCCCTAGCCCATCATGCTCAATCATTGATCTATTCATGATACACACTCAAATATTAGCGACACCTAATGCTCAAGTATGATCATAGTGCCTCCTAATTGGTGCTTTATAAGAGAAGACGGAGACTCAAATTGAAAAATAAAAATTGCATAAAGTAAATAGATAGGCCATTCGCAGAGGGAAGTAGGGATTTGTAGAGGTGCCAGAGCTCAGGGTTTAAGTTGATAGAGAAAAATATTTTGGGTGGCATGCCTTTCGTGTCAACGAAAACGACTGAGAGATTTCAATATATTTCCATGCTAGATACATCATAAGTGGTTCCCAAATAGAAAATTAAGTTTATTCCTTTTTCCACCATACTTTCACTTTACATGGCTAGCCGAATCCACGGTTACCTTCCATACCAACACTTTCCAAGGAATTTATTATTTGACAACATAAAGTAAACTTTTTTTTCATTTCGGGACTGGGCATTGATACGTCTCCAATGTATCTATATTTTTTGCTTGTTCCATGTTGTTATATTATCAATCTTGGATGTTTTACAATCATTAGAAACTTTATATCATTTTTTGGGACTAACCTATTGACATAGTGCCAAAGTGCTAGTTGCTGTTTTGCTTGTTTTTTTACTTCACAGAAAATCGGTACTAAACGGAGGCCAAACACTACAGGAATTTTTGGAGAATTTTTATGGATAAGAAGAGCCAATATGGGCCAAAGAGCACCAGGAGAGGGGGCCAGGGTGGCCACCCCCCACCAGGGCACGCCAGAGGCCCCTGGCGTGGCCTAGTGGAGGGTGCCCACCTCGGGACTCCCTCAACCCACAATCAAGCCTATAAATTCCCATATTTTTGGAAAACCCTAGGGGTGTTTACGAAACACAATTACAGCCGCCGCAAGTTCTAGAACCTCAAGATCCAATCTAACACCATCCCGGAGGGGTTTATCTTCATCATAGGTGCCTCTCCGATGATGTGCAAGTAGTCCACCATAGACCTACAGGTCCGTAGGTAGTAGCTAGATGGCTTCCTCTCTCTCTATGATTCTCAATACAATGGTCTCTTGGAGATCTATTTGATATAATGACTTTTGCGGTGTGTTTGTTGGGATCCGATCAGTTTTGAGTTCATGATCAGTTTATACCCATGAATATGATTTGAGCCTTCTTTGATATCTTATTGGCATGATTACTTATGGCCTCGTATTTATTCTTCGAATATTTGGTTTAGTTAGGCCAACTAGATTGGTTTTTCTTGCCATGGGAAGAGGTGCTTTGTGATGGGTTCGATCTTGCAGTGTTCTTTCCTAGTGACAGAAGGGGCAACAAGACACGAATGTATCATTTCCATTAAGGATAACAAGATGGGGTCTATTCCTACATGAATATATCTTGTCTACATGATGTCACCGTTCTTATTGCATTACCTTGTTTTCCCATGAATTTAATACACTAGATGCATGCTGGATAGCGGTCGATGTGTGGAGTAATAGAAGTAGATGCAGAATCGTTTTGGTCTACTTATCTTGGACGTGATGCCTATATAATGATCATTGCATCGATATCGTCATGATTATTTGATCTTCTATCAATTGCCTAATAGTAATTTGTTCACCCACCATGTGCTATACTCACGAGAGATGCCACTAGTGAAACCTACGCCCCCTGGGTCTACTTTTCCAACATATTGCTTTCCGATCTACTATTTTGCCTTTTTGTTTTCAGATCTATTAATCCAAAAATACCAAAAATACCTTGCTGCACTTTTTGTTTACTTCTTTTATTTTGTGTTCTTGCGAGACCTATTTGCCAAAACTATCATTACCTAATCTATCTTATTACCGTAGAGAGCTTGTCAACCTCTCTTTCGCGTCGGGTTGCAGGCATTTGTTATTTGTGTGGAGGTTCTGTTTACGTGGGTGCATGATCTTCCTCTATAGACTGATACCTTGGTTTCATAACTAAGGGAAAAACTTACCATCGATGTGCTGCATCATCCCTTCCTCTTTGGGGAAATACCGACGCTGTCTCAAGCCACGTCAAAGGAATTTCTAGCGCCGTTGCCGGGGAGGAAGCAATGTCATCTACCAGGTTCCTAATCACAAATCTCATCTCCTTGCAATTTACATTATTTTCCATTTGCCTCTCATTTTACTCTCCCCCACTTCACAATTTTTCCATTTTATTCGCCCTCTCTTTTTCGTTTGCCTTTTCTCGTCAGATCTCTTGTTTGCTTGCAATCTTGTTTGGATAGTCACGATGACTCAAGAAAACACCAGGTTGTGTGATTTTTCCAATACGAATATTAATTATTTTATTAGAACTCCTATTTCTCCTCCCACCACTAGTGCGGAGTCTTGTGATATTAATGTCGCTTTGTTGAATCTTGTCAGGAAAGATCAATTCTCCAGTACTCCTAATGAGGATGTCGCGTCCCATCTAAAGACCTTCGTGGAAATATGCGATATGCAAAAAAAGATGTGAACAATGATATTGTGAAGTTGAAATTGTTTCCTTTTTCCTTGCAGGATGGTGCAAAAATTTGGTTTTCCTCTTTGCCTCGCAATAGTATCGATTCTTGCGATAAGTGCAAGGACGCTTTTATTACTAAGTATTTTTAGCCCACAAAAATTATTTCCCTTAGAACTCAAATCATGAATTTTAAGCAACGTGAGCATGAACATGTTGCACAATCTTGGGAAAGAATGAAGTTGATGCTAAGAAATTGTCCTACTCATGGTTTAAATCTTTGGATGATCATACACAAATTTTATGCGAGACTGAATTTTGTCTTAATAAATATTTTAGATTTCGCCACAGGTGGTACTTTTACGGAAATTACTTTGGCTGAAGCTACCAAATTTCTAGATAATATTATGGCAAATTGTTCACAATGGCATACCGAAAGAGCACCTACTAGTAAATTTTTTACTTCGGTGGAATAAATTAGTACCTTGAGTGACAAGGTTGATGCTCTTATGAAGTTGGTTGCTAGTAAAAACACTCATATTGATCTTAATGATGTGCCTTTGTCTATTTTGATTTAGAAAAATAGTGATTCCGTAGTTGTGAATTTCATTTCACAAAACAACTTCAATAACAATGCTTATAGAGGTAAGTTTAATCCTAGGCCTTTTCCTGGAAACTCCTCTGATAATTATGGTAATTCCTATGGTAATTCTTATAATAATAATAATAGGAACACCTCTGATCTTGAGAATATTTTTAAATAATTTATCAATGCTCAAAAGTCTTTCAATAGTATGATAGAAGAAAAGTTGAATAAGATTGATGATATGTCTAGAAGCATTGATAGAATTTCCAATGATGTAGAAAATCTCAAGTTACATGATTTTCCACCTAATATCAATGAATCAATTAAGGCTTTATATGTTTATATGGATGAAAGTAAGAAAATAACTGCTATGCTTAGAGCTAAAAGAGAATTTTTAGAAAAGCCGTTTTCTAGCGATTACTTTCATAAGAATGATGAAGATCTTAAAATGATTGGTGTTTGCTCTATTTATTCCTTATTTAGTGATGTTAAAATTGATGATAAATGGACCGAATAAGAGTCAACTTTAGTTAGAGGGCGTCCTAATGATTTGGAGGGTGAAAATCTTGATGAAAATTTTGATAAAAGTGGTTTCGGAGAGGTCAAAACTTTAACTAGTGATGTGCCCACTATTTTTGATTACAAAGACTTTAATTATGAGAGTTTCTCCTTGGTTGATTGTATTTTTTTGCTGCAATCCATGATAAATTCACCCCATGCATATGAACAAAATAAAGCTTTAACTAAACATATTGTTGATGCCATGATGAAATCCTTAGAAGAGAAGTTGGAATTAGAGATTTAAATTTCTAGAAAATTGCATGATGAGTGGGAACCTACCATTAAGGTCAATATTAAAAATTATGAATGCTTTGCTTTGTGTCATTTGAGTGCTAGTGTTTCCACAATTCTGAAATCTTTATGTGATGTGCTTAGTGTCGTGGTTTTGTCACGGCAGATGTCCGAAGACTCAGGTTTGAAGCCATTGCTAAGGCGGTGGACTCAAAGGGGTTGATCGGGATGAGGGACATGAGTTTACCCAGGTTCGGCCCCTCGGGAAGAGGTAAAAGCCTACGTCCTGCTTTGTGTTGTATTGATGGAGTATACATTACAAGGGAGCGGATTCGCTTGACCTAGCTATCGATCAATTGGTTTATGTTTAAGCCACCCCAAGGACTCACCTTTATATAGGAGGTCGAGGCCCTGGGGTTACAAGAGTCCAAACTGACTCATACAAGGTATTCGACCCTGTCTCTAAGCCACCTTGCCTTCTTGGGCAAGACTTCTCCGGGCGGCTTACGCGCTCGGGTCTGCCATCTTGTCTCTGGTCCTTCACCTTGGCCCATCTGGTAAGTCACCATGTGGCCTGCCCTTCAATATTCAGGCCTGCCTTAAGGGTCTTTACTATGAGCCACCAGGCGTGACCCGACCCCTCCTGGGTGGGTCTCGCCATGGGGTTATATCCCCAACATTAGGCCCCAGATTGATTTGAATTTGTTCATGTCAATCTTCAAACTCACTTGGCAACGAGTCTCACATCTTTGTTACTTGAAAGAGAAAACTCATAACCCGACATGGATGACATCATCTTGGATATGTCAAAAATATTCTGTGACATCGCAACGGATGGTCTCATTAAATGGTCGGCCCGAAAATTGAGGCATCCCCTTCGGTCAATCATCATTGCGCCTCGATTCTTGCACATACTATTGTTGTCCCATCTCATAAATAGGGAAACAAGGGGTCCCATTCCTTTCTCTGCCGCCACTCTCCATATTCTTCCTCCAAACGCTCGCACCACCGAAACTCGTTGCGCCGACCGGACCTCACCGTCATTTCCAACACTGGCCGCTGCATCAACCTGACTTGGTCCAGAGCTTCCCAAGTTCGTCCACATCCTCATGGTTAGATTCCCACTCCTTGATAGTTCTCCACTCATTTGTTTAGATTTCTCCTGAGTTCATCGGGTTTCCTCAATGTTCATCGCCGTTCATCCGAATGTTCTTCGTAGTTTAGATGACGAATAGCTTTTTTGGATCTCATAACGCTGCCTAATTCACGCGGCCACCCGCCCAATGATCATGTCCTGCTCATTGCAGATCCGCAACCCATTTTAATCTATATAATGTCCACCTATTCTTCCACTGCTCTTTTAGGTTTAGAAAATATGTATTTATCTTCATCTGTAGATCTCGCAATTGTAACTGTAATAGGTGAAACCTGTTTTTCCACACTTTAGCAATATTTTCAGTATTGCCTTGTCCATTTAACCCGCCATCACACTGTCGTCTCTCTGATAAAATATGATAGCGGCTTACAACTTAGTGTTGGAAATATTCCCTAGAGGCAATAATAAATTGGTTATTATCATATTTCCTTGTTCATGATAATCGTTTATTATCCATGCTATAATTGTATTAATCAGAAACTCAGATACATGTGTGGATACATGGACAACACCATGTCCCTAGTATGCCTCTAATAGACTAGCTCGTTGATCAAAGATGGCTATGGTTTCCTAGTCATGGACATGAGATGTCATTTGATAACGGGATCACGTCATTAGGAGAATGATGTGATGGACAAGACCCAAACTACAAACATAGCATATGATCGTGTCAGTTTATTGCTACTGTTTTCTGCATGTCAAGTATTTGTTCCTATGACCATGAGATCATGCAACTCACTGACACCGGAGGAGTACCTTGTGTGTATCAAACATCGCAACGTAACTGGGTGACTATAAAGGTGCTCTATAGGTATCCCCGAGGGTGTCTATTGGGTTGGCATGGATCAAGACTGGGATTTGTTACTCCATGTGACGGAGAGGTATCTCAGGGCCCACTTGGTAATACATCATCACAATAAGCCTTGCAAGCAATGTGACTAAGTGTTAGTCACAGGATCTTGTATTACTGAACGAGTAAAGAGACTTTCCGGTAACGAGGTTGAACTAGATATGGAGATACCGACGATCGAATCTCGGGCAAGTAACATACCGAAGAACAAAGGGAACATCATACGTGATTAACTGAATCCTTGACACAGAGGTTCGACCGATAAAGATCTTCGTAGAATATGTAGGAACCAATATGGGCATCCAGGTCCCGCTATTGGTTATTGACCATAGAGGTGTCTCGGTCGTGTCTACATAGTTCTCGAACCCGCAGGGTCTGCACACTTAAGGTTCGATGACGTTTCGGTAGTATAGAGTTATGTATGGTGGTGATCAAAGGTTGTTAAGAGCTCCGGAACATCACGGGGAGCTCCGGAATGGTTCGGAGGTAAAGATTGATATATAGGAAGTCCTGTTTTGGTCGCCGGAAAAGTTTCGGGCACATCGGTAGTGTACAGGGAGCGCCAGGAGTGTACCGGGGGACCATCGGGAGAGATATTTCGACCCAAGAGGCTACGTGGTCTGTGGGAGGAGGTAAACCAGCCCCAGGTAGTCTAGCCAAAGCCTTCTCTAAGGGGCCATGCAGCTGGAGTGGTTTGAGAAGGAAAAATATTCCAAAGGTGGAGAGGTGGAAAGAGTTTCCAAGTGGAAAGGAGGAATCCTACTCCTAATAGGATCGGAGTAGGACTCCCCCACCTCCAATTTCGACCAAACCTTGAGGGTTTGTGGCTGCCTCCTCCCCTCCCTCCCTCCTATATATACTAGAGGATTTAGAGGAAAAAGCTAACCCTAATAGCCACGTGCTACCTCTCCTCTAGATCGCAGTTTTTCCTCTAGATCGGTTTTCAGCGGTGCTTAGGCAAAGCCCTGCTAGATACCTGTAGGTGAGAATTGTTCTTGCTAGATACCTGTAGCAGCCACGTAAAACATGCAACAACAATTAGAGGACGTCTAACATGTTTTTGCAGGGTATGTTGTCATGTGATATGGCCAATTACATGATGAGATATATGTGATGTATGAGATGATCATGTTTTGTATAGAATATCACGATTTGCATGTCGATGAGTACGACAACCGGCAGGAGCCATAGGGTTGTCTTTAATTATTGTATGACATGCGTGTTAATCATTAAGCGCTATGTAATGCTTTACTTGATTGCTAAACGGTAGCAATAGTAGTAGAAGCATGGTGGGCGCGACAACCCCAATGGCGACACGTTGATGGAGATCAAGATGATGGAGATCATGGTGTCATGCTGGTGATGATGGAGATCATGCCGGTGCTTTCAAGATGGATATCAAAAGCACAAGTTCATGGCCATATCATGTCACTTATGATTTGCATGTGATGTTAATCATTTTATGCACCTTGTTTTGCTTAGGACGACGGTAGCATTATAAGGGGATCCCTCACTTAATTTCAAGATAAATTGTGTTCTCCCCGAGTGCACACCGTTGCGAAAGTTCATCGTGTCGAGACACCACGTGATGATCGGGTGTGATAGACTCTACGTTCACATACAATGGGTGCAAGCCAGTGTTGCACATGCAGAACACTCGGGTTAAACTTGACGAGCCTAGCATGTACAGACATGGCCTCGGAACACAAGAGACCGAAAGGTTGAACATGAGTCATATAGTAGATATGATCAACATGATGATGTTGATCATTGAAACCACCTCAACTAACGTGATGATCGGACTTGAGTTGGTGAATTTGGATCATGTATCACTCGAATGACCAGAGGGATGTCAATTTGAGTGGGAGTTCTTCAGTAATATGATTAATTGAACTCATTATCATGAACATAGTCAGTAGTGTCTTTGCAAATTATGTTGTAGATTACTTGCTCACGATAAAGCTCCCTTGAATTTCTATATGTTCCTAGAGAAATAGAGTTGAAATATGATGGTAGCAATATTGCGGACTAGGTCCGTGATCTGAGGATTGTGCTCATTGCTGCATAGAAGGCTTATGTCCTTAATGCACCGCTCGGTGCGCCGCCCCTTCTAGCATCGTCTATAGATGTTTTGAACATCTGACAAGCACGTTCCGATGACTACTTGATAGTTTAGTGCATCATGCATTACGGCTTAGAATTGAGTCTCTAAAACATTTTGAACGTCACGGAACATATGAGATGTTCAAAGAGCTGAAATTGGGATCTCAGGCTCGTGCCCATGTTGTGAGATATGAGATCTGCAAGAAGATTCTTTGCCTGCGAGATGAAGGAAAATAGCTCAATCGTTAAGCATGTGCTCAGATTGTCTGGGTGCTACAATCGCTTGAATCGAGTGGGAGTTGATCTTCCAGATAAGATAGTGATTGATATAGTTCTCCAAGTCACTATCACTAAGCTACTAGAACTTGGTAATGAACTATAAAATGCCAGGGATAGAAATAATGATCCCTAAGCTGTTCGCGATGTTTGACACCGCGAAGGTAGAAATCAAGAAGGAGCATCAAGTGTTGATGGTTAGTAAAACCACTAGTTTCGAGAAGGGCAAGGGCAAGGAGGGAAACTTCATGGATGGCAAGTCAGTTGCTGCTCCAGTGAAGCAACCAAAAGTTGAACCCAAACCCGAGACTAAGTGCTTCTATTATGAGGTGAGCGGTCGCTGAAGCGGGACAACCCTAGATACTTGGTAGATAAGAAGGCTGGCAACGTCAACACAAGTGTATTTGATATACGTGTTATTGATGTGTACCTTGCTAGTACTCCTAATAGCACCTGGGTATTGGATACCGGTTCGGTTGCTAAATGTTAGTAACTCGAAGTAAAAGCTACGGAATAAATGGAGCCTAGCTAAGGGTGAGCTGACAATGTGTGTTGGAAATGTTTCCAAGGTTGATGTGATCGACATCGCACGCTCTCTCTACCTTCAGGATTAGTGATGAACCTAAATAAATGTTATTTGGTGTTTTGCGTTGAGCATTAACGTGATTAGATCGTGTTTATTGCAACACGGTTATGCATTTAAGTTAGAGAATAGTTGTTATTCTGTTTACATGAATAATACCTTCAATGGTCATGCACCCAGTGAGAATGGTTTGTTGAATCTTGATCATAGTAATACACATGTTTATAACATTGATGCCAAAAGTTACAAAGTTAATAAAGATAGTACCACATACTTGTGGCACTGCTGCTAAATGACATATTGGTATAAAGCGCATGAAGAAAACCCATGTTGATGTATCTTTGGACTCATTCGATTTCAAATCGGTTGAGACATGCGAACCATGCCTCTTGGGAAAGATGACTAAGGACCCTGTTTTCCGGATTGATGGAGCGGGCAAGTGATTTATTGGAAATGATACATGTTGATGTATGAAATCCAATGAGTCTTGTAGCGTGCGGTGGATATCATTATTTTCTTACCTTCACTGATGATTTGAGTAGATATAGTGTATGTTTACTTAATGAAACATAAGTCTGGATCATTTGAAAAGTTAAAGCAAATTCAGAGTGAAGTTTAAGATCATCGTGACAAGAAGATAAAAATGTCTGCGATATGATCGTGGAGGTGAATATCTGAGTTACGAGTTTGGCATACAACTTTAGACAATGTGAAAGTCGTTTCACAACTCACGCCACCTGGAACACCATAGTGTGATGGTGTGTCCGGACGTAATAGTCGTGCTCTATTGGATATGGTGCAGGCTATGATGTCTCTTATCGTTTTGCTACTATAGTTTTGGGGTTATGCATTAGAGACAACTACATTCACTTTAAATAGGGCACCATCTAAATCCGTTGAGATGACACCATGTGAATTATGGTTTGATAGAAACCTAAGCTGTCATTTCTTAATGTTTGGGGCTGCGACGCTTGTGTGGAAAAATGTTTTCACCTAATGATCTCGAACCCAAAGTGGACAAATGCATCTTCATAGATTACCCAAAGAACAGTTGGGTGAACCTTCTATCTCAGATCCAAGCATAAAGTGTTTGTTGCTAAAACGTGTCCTTTCCCGAGAAAAAGTTTCTCTCGAAAGAATTGAGTGGGAGGAAGATAGAACTTGATGAGGTTGTTGAACCTTTGTTTCAACCAGAGAGTAGCGCAGCGCAGAAAGATGTTTCTGTGGAACCCACGTCAGTTGAAGAGGAAGTAAATGATGATGATCATGAAGCTTCGGATCAAGTTACTATCAAACCTCGTAGGTCGACAAGGATGCGTACTGCTCTTGAGTGGTACGACAAACCTGTCTTGGAGGTCATGTTGTTGGACAACGATGAACCTACGAGATATGGAGAAGCGATGATGGGCCTGGGTTCCGACAAATGGTTAGAGGCCATGAATCCGAGAAAGGATCCATGTATGAAAACCAAGTATAGACTTTGGTAGACTTGCTTTTTGGATGGCAGGTCGTCGAGTAAAAATGGACCTTTGAGATGAAGAGAGACGCTGATGGTAAATGTCACCATTTATATAGCTCGACTTGTCACAAAGAAGTTTCCGACAAGTTCAAAGAGTTGACTGCGATGAGACTTTCTCACTCGTAGCGATGCAAAAGTCTGTTGGAATTATTTTAGCAGTTGCTGCATTTTTCAATTAAGAAATCTGGCAGATGGATGACAAAACATCATTTCCTTAATAGTTTACTTGAGGAAAAGTTGTATGTGATACAACCAGAAGGTTTTTTCAGTCCTAAGGATGCTAAAAGGTGAGCAAGATTCAGTGATCCTTCTATGGACTGAACCAAGCATCTCGAAGTTGGAATATACACTTTGATGAGGTGATCAAAGTTTTTGAGTCTATACAAAGTTTATGAGAAACTTGTATTTACAATAAAGTGAGTGGGAGGACTATAGAATTTCTGGTAAGCATATGTGGTTGACATATTGTTGATCGGAAATGATGTAGAATTTCTGGAAAGCATAAACGGTTGTTTGAAAAGAGTTCTTCAAAGGAAGACCTGGATAAAGCTACCTAATTGTTGAGCATCAAGATCTATAGAGATAGATCAAGATGCTTGATGAGACTTTCAATGAGTACATACCTTGACAAGATTTTGAAAGAGTTCAAAATGGATCAGCTAGAGAAAGAGTTCTCGCCTGATTTGTAAGGTGTGAAGTTGAATGAGACTCAAAGCTCGACAACGGCAGAAGAAAGAGAAAGGACGAACGTCGTCCCCTATGCCTTAGCCATAGGCTCTATATTATGCCATGTTGTGTACCGCACATGGTTTGTGCCTTGCCATGAGTTTGTCAAGGGGTACAAAAGTGATCCAGGAGTGGATCACTGGACAGCGGTCAGGATTATCCTTAGTAACTAGAGGACTAGGGAAATATTTCTCGATTATGGAGGTGATAAAGAGTTCATCGTAAAGGGTTACGTCGATGCAAACTTTAACACCAATCCGGATGACTCTGAGTAGCAATCCGGATACGTATAGTGGAGCAGCCATTTGGAATAGCTCCAAGTGGAGTGTGGTAGCAGTGTCAACAGTATGACATAGAGATTTATAAAGTACACACGGATTTGAATGTTGCAGACTCGTTGACTAAAAGACCTCTCTCACATGCAAAGCATGATCGAGCCCCAGAACTCATTGGGTGTTAGATTCATAACAATGTGAATCACATGGTGATGTGAACTAGATTATTGACTCTAGTGCAAGTGGGAGACTATTGTAAATATGCCCTAGAAGCAATAATAAATTGGTTATTATCATATGTCCTTGTTCATGATAATCGTTTATTATCCATGCTATAATTGTATTAATCGGAAACTCACATACATGTGTGGATACATAGACAACACCATGTCCCTAGTATGCCTCTAATAGACTAGCTTGTTGATCAAAGATGGCTATGGTTTCCTAGTCATGGACATGAGATGTCATTTGATAACGGGATCACGTCATTAGGAGAATGATGTGATGGACAAGACTCAACTACAAACGTAGCATATGATCGTGTCAGTTTATTGCTACTGTTTTCTGCATGTCAAGTATTTGTCCCTATGACGATGAGATCATGCAACTCACTGACACCGGAGGAGTACCTTGTGTATTTCAGACACCACAACGTAACTAGGTGACTATAAAGGTGCTCTACAGGTATCCACGAGTGTGTCTGTTGGGTTGGCATGGATCAAGACCGGGATTTGTTACTCCGTGTGACGGAGAGGTATCTCAGGCCCCACTCGGTAATACAACATCAGAATAAGCCTTGCAAGCAATGTGACTAAGTGTTAGTCACGGGATCTTGTATTATGGAACGAGTAAAGAGACTTTCCGGTAACGAGGTTGAACTAGGTATGGAGACACCGACGATCGAATCTCGGGCAAGTAACATACCGAAGAACAAAGGGAACATCATACGGGATTAACTGAATCCTTGACATAGAGGTTCGACCGATAAAGATCTTCATGGAATATGTAGGAACCAATATGGGCATCTAGGTCCCGCTATTTTTTATTGACCGTAGAGGTGTCTCGGTCATGTCTACATAGTTCTCGAACCCGCACGGTCTGCACACTTAAGGTTCGGTGACGTTTCGGTAGCATAGAGTTATGTATGGTGGTGACCAAAGGTTGTTCGTTGTCCCGGATGAGATCCCAAACATCACGGGGAGATCCGGAATGGTTCGGAGGTAAATATTGATATATAGGAAGTCCTGTTTTGGTCGCCGGAAAAGTTTCGGCTCATCGGTAGTGTATCGGGAGTGCCGGTAGTGTACCGGGGGACCATCGGGAGAGGTATTTCGACCCAAGAGGCTGCATAGGCTGTGGGAGGAGGTAAATCATCCGCTGGTGGTCTGGCCGAAGCCTTCCGTAAGGGCCCATGCGGCTGGAGTGGTTTGGGAAGGGAAAAAATCCAAAGGTGGAGAGGTGGAAAGAGTTTCCAAGTGGAAAGGAGGAATCCTACTCCTAATAGGATTGGAGTAGGACTCCTCCATCTCCAATTTCGACCAAACCTTGAGGGTTTGAGGCTGCCTCCTCCCCTCCTCCCTCCTATATATACTAGAGGATTTAGAGGAAAAAGCTAACCCTAATAGCCACGTGCTACCTCTCCTCTAGATCGCAGTTTCTCCTCTAGATCAGTTTTCAGTGGTGCTTAGGCGAATCCCTGCCGGAATAGCTCCACCACCATCGCCGCAACGCCTTCACGCTGCCGGAGAACTCTTCTACCTCTCCAGTATCTCTTGATGGATCAAGAAGGCAAAGATCGTCATCGAGCCATACGTGTGCTGAACGCGGAGGTGTCGTCCGTTCGACGCCAGATCGGAAGGACCGTGATCAAGATCGCGAGACGGATCGTGATGAGATCGCGGGACGGATCATGATGAGTTCGCGGGATAGATCATGATTGGATCGCGGGACGGATCGTGATGAGATCGCGGGATGCTCGGCGATTTGAATCGCGAAGACGTTCGACTACACCAACCGTGTTTCTTAACGCTTCTCGCTTAGCGATCTACAAGGGTATGTAGATCCACTCTCCCTCTCGTAGATGCTCATCACCATTGATATATCTTGCGTGTGCGTAGGAATTTTTTTGTTTCCCACGCAACGTTCCCCAACGCTTAGCCATGACCCACCTTGGCATCATCATTGCTTTCGCCATAGCCATCTTAAATACGTAGCATTTCTAACCCGCCACACCTTGCATCTTTCCACAGTCTTAACCCACCACACCTTGCATCTTTCCACAGTCTTAACCCGCCATTATGTCGAAAGCCCATGCATCTTGTGACTGGGTTGGTTCTGGAGTCACCGAATATTTTCTCAACGACCTCGTGGAAATGGGTGCTCTGCCGGCTCAGAATGTCATCCGATGGAGGGTTCTAGGGGACGAGATCAGACCCAACCCTCAGGAAGGGGAAGTGGTCATATTTACTGATCATCTCTTCTGAGGTTTTAGCCCATCCGGGTCAAAGTTTTCCTGGGATGTGCTTCACTATTTCAAACTCCATCCACAAGACATAGGCCCCAATTCCGTCACCAATATGTGTCAGTTCCAAGTCTTATGTGAAGCATATCTGCAAGAAGAGCCGTCTGTTGACCTCTTCAGCGACTTCTTCTACATCAACTGCCAAACTGAAGTGGCTACTGGACCGAGTTTGGAACTTGGAGGCGTCTCTATCTAGAGGCGGAGAGATATGCCCTATCCAGTGGCTACCTTGACGAGTCACCCCAAGGATTGGAACAAAACTTGGTTCTACTACATGGATACTTCCCCAAAAGGAGAAAGGCCACTGCCAGGTTACCGCCCTACCCGGCTTTGCACCTGTACTGAGCTTCCAGATCGTATGTCCGCCATAGAGAGAGTAAAATATTCTCTGACCTTCACCAAAATCAGGGCCTTAATGGCTAATGGCTTGACTGGAGTTGATATAACCCGTTGCTAGGTCACTTGGAGGATCTTGCCGCTGAGCCGGTGTGACAAACTCATGTGTGAATATACGGGTGCGGTGGATGACCCTCTTCATTTCAACACCACCCCTCTGACGGAGCAAGATCTCAACTCCGCCGTCAAATCACTTCTAGGCGAACCTCAAGATGTTTGCAACAAAATCGGGTTAAACCCATTCTATGTCCAGAACCTGGCTCCAGATGTAAGAATCCTTTCTAGCAAATTGCTTGTTTTGTCTTAAACTTCTGCCTTACTCCTTTAACCTTCCGACAGCTTGTGTATAGGCCAACTCTAAATTTTGGAAAAATAAGTATACCCCTCCCTTGAAGAAGAAGGCTAAGGCGGGTAAAACCTGCGACCGCAAGAAGATGACCTCTGCCCAAGAGCTGCTCGAGCTTGAAGACTCAGAGGTAGAACTTGACTCTCTTGGCCACCTCTTTATGCAACTTATTGATGATGATTGTTCATAGGAAGAGGCGAAGACAAGCCATGATGACACCCCTGCCGTAACCTACGTTTCCTCCGACTCATAAATCTTGCCGCGAAGAAAAACACGGTGGGTCATCGGGGAAGTTCCATTTTCACATCTTCTTGCTTACCTAGATCCCAACTTTATTTTAAAAAAGCAACAACATGACTCCAGGCGTCAGACTCGGAGCATCGGCTCTGAAGACCTCTTGGTCGGCCTGCCAAATTCTCCGTCTCCCAGGAAATGACGTGCTGAGGTATTCCTTCGACCAACTTTAATGTATGTATATTGTTTTTTGCGTTGTAACTTACTTTGCTCTTACCATCTTAACCTTTGAGGAAATGCCCCCTTCATCCGATGACTCAACAGCCTCCAAGCTACCTCCTCTCAAAATCAATCCAGAGTACGTACTTTTATACTACACAACATATGTTAACACCCTTGTCCTTCTATTTGTATAACAATCTTTTTGTTCCCAGGGCTCAAGCGAAACGAAGGAAAGTAGGCGGGTCAAGCACCACTCCTACTGCTCAAGAACTGGAGACTCCCAAGCCGGATTCTCCTGCTGCTCATGTTGAGCCCTCTAAAGCCGGAAAAGATGCTCCTAAAGACACCCCTCAGTTTTCTAAGCCGGTTGACCATGACATGGCTGATCCTTAAGGCCATCCAGAGACTGAGCCTAAGCCGCCCAACCCTTCACTAGCCGCCGAACACACGTCTCCTCCAGAAGTTGTTATCACTGAGATGGGTTACAACTCTCCAGCTCCTCATGTGTTATCAAAACATACCAACAAGGATGAGACACCCTCACCAGAGAAGATTGACTTTGCATTCCCTAGCTTGGAGAAGCTGACTACAGACAAGTTACATGCGGGTTATCTGAACCGCCTCTCCGCAAGTCGTAACATGGAGTCCAAGCTTGTTGGACTCATGAACAAGAAATATGAGGTAGTCCTCCCATCTTGCCTTTCCTTATATCCTTATGTAGCCCCCAAGATCTGGTTTAGTATTATAAATAGTAGACCGGGTCTTCCAACTTTTGTTATGTTATAAGTAGCTTGGCATGTAGCCCCTAAGTGACGGGTTAATCTAGATAATAAGCTGGTACTTCATTGAAAATAAGACCCAAGTGTAGCCCCCACATCCGGGTCATTATGCCAATGATGAGCCGGAGCTTTATTGCTTAGAAGCGCCAAGTGTCGCCCCCAAGTCCGGGTCATTATGCCAATGATGAGCCAGAGCTTTATTGCGTAGAAGCGCCAAGTGTAGCCCCCAAGTGCCGGCTGATCTTCTTGAAGATGACCCGGGGCTTTCTTAGCATTGTCGACTTTGAGAGAAATGACAGACATTAGCCCCCAAGTGTCAAGTATATTGCTTGTAATCTGCTCGAGACTTGTAATATTATTGCTTCAGCCCTTTTGTCTACTAATGTGTCTCCTTAGCGACTTAGAACTCATGGAGCTTACTTGCACTATGTAGGAAGCTTTGAACACGTCTGAGTCTGACCTGACCGGCCTTAGAGAGGATGTTGTCTCACATCAAGCTGCTCGGGCTTAGGCGGAAAAAGAAGTGGCAGGTCTCCGTCATAGAACTTGAGAAAGTACAGGCCGGCTTTGTTGCTTTCAGGAAAGCTGACGAATCTGAACAAGCTACCCCGACAAAGCGTGCAAAAGACGCTGATGAAAAACTCAAGCTTGTGATAGAAGAGCTAAAAACCCTCAAGCATCATATATGTCAGATGACTGCTGCCATCTTTGGTAAGTACTTGATACTTAGAAAAAATCCTTAACTTGTTAAAAAACTCCTTAGGTGGCTTATGACTTCTGATTTTCTTTGCAGGCTAGAGAAGCCGCCAACTGTCCTCTGATAGCTTGTTGAAGCTGAAAGTAGTATATACCTTGACGGAACAGCTGTACTGCAGGACCCTTTGCACCATCAAGTCAATCCTGACTGAGAAAGATGTCCCCAAGTTCATGAAAGGGGTAATAGAAATCTTGTCCACCCTGCCCAAGCAAATCGAGGAGCTAAAATGATCAGCCGCCAGAAACTAGTTCCTGCTGGAACCCAGACAGCCTTTTGGCTCTACGAAACTATTTCGCTGGGAGGGAGAGAAGAAGCCAGATCATTGCAATAGCACTTGTATGTGAGAAGGAGTACAAGGATGAAGAGATGGCAGCCCACATCTCCTCTATTTATAGGAAAACCAAGGGGTAGGGTTGGGACTTGAAAATACCAAACTACCCTCACTTTATGTCACACATAAAAAATCATAAGAAGGAAAAGGGGTGCCATGTGGAGCTCCATGGAGGAGCTCCACCCTTGGATGGCCAACCCTTGGGGGGCGCCCCATGAGGAGCTACCTTGCTCCCCAATCCCTTCTAGAAGCCTTTTTGGAAATATTCAAAAAGGTGCTTTTCCATAAATATCCAAAAAGCACTTTCATTATTCACGATGACATTTTTCAGCATCCAGTCAAATTGGAAATATTTATGTGGGCTTAGAAAAATTCTAGTACCCCACTAAAATAATTTTTAATACGACCTGGAACAATTTTGGAATAGTGATTTTCATCTGCGAAAAGCATCTGAAGCGGTTCCGGCAGCTCCGAAACATTTCCGTTTTTTCTTCCGGAAAATTCCCAGAAGTTTCCAGAATGATTCTGGCACCCTCCAAGAATTATCAGGCATGTGCCGAAACCAATTTGACTTAATGGTATCCCCTGAAACTACATTTTAGTTTTACCGAAACTGTTCTGGTGTTCTCTTTGTGGAATTTTTCTGCTGTCCGAAACTTTTCCGGTGTCCGAAACTTTTCTAGTGTCCGAAACTTTTTCGGTGATTTTCTCTCAGACTCCCTGTCTAGTATTCAGCAGATAGATGACCCTTTAAGCGTGTGACCCTATAGGTTCGGTGAAGCATAGACATGACCCGGAACCCCTTCTGATCAATGATCAACATCGGAGCCGTGGACACCCATATTGACCCCTATACCCACACGAATGAATATTCGAGTGAACCTCCAGAGTGCTATTCCTGTTTCTTCGCGATATGTTACAAATACCTGAGGTGAGACATGTTGGCATCCCCCTGGATCAACAACTTGTCCACTATGCCAGTTACCTCGTTACCGGTATTGTTCTCTTTTCTTGTTCCCGTGTTCAGGCATCCCCGTGATCAAATCACAAAGGGTCTGGCCAGACGATGATGAATGCTATAACACCAAGAGGGACCAGAGATATCTCTCCATCGTTGGAGGAGCAAATCCCAATCTTGAGCTATCAAGTTACTTGACATACTTTTCCATGAACCCGTAAGCCGCCGTAATAGCCACCCATTTATGGATGACGTTTAACAAACCCCAAAGTTCATGAAGCAAGCATGAAGAAACTCGATACTCTCATGGTCTAAGGAATTATGCAAACATTAACTTCTCTGTGTTATTTACCATTAACTTATGACGAATGTATCTCATAGCATAACATCAATTCGGATCGATTCAACACAAATGTTCTTCTAACATTGTGCCCTCAAAATTGCTGGCATAGCCATGCCCATGATTAGGAAATAGGATCATCATGAAATACTTGAGCCAGTCTTAGAGGCCAGACTAGGAATACAATTTACCGTTTATTATTCCACACGTGCATATGAGTCTTCCTTCAAGCCTCGTGGTTATTGTAGACTCAAGAACCATAGCAGTTATAGCATGGAACATAAACCTAATTATGAACAGGGAGATAATCAATAACATTTATTATTGCCTCTAGGGCATATCTCCTATAGACTCCCACTTGCACTAGAGTCAATAATCTAGTCAATGCTAATGCAATTTACACCTATGGCATACTGGTGTAAAATATGCTTCGCTTGTGGTATAGCCTGATGTCCAACAGATCTGACAACTTCAGCTCTGTGTGTAACTATGCATATCCTCGCATTTTCACACTATCACAAAATTCGTATTTTGTGTGAACTTGGCTTTGCATATGTGTGAATAATTTGTCAAAACCTGATTCCTCAGACTGAGCTATGGAGCAACTATCTGCAATAGTGTCTCATAGACCAAAGCCATCTTGGAACCATACTAAGTTCATGAATGAACTACATGATTCAACAACTTCTTTGTCGCTTCCAAAACGTCAACATACTTAGCCTTTGTTACAGAATTCGCCACAATATCTTGTTTGGAACAATTTCCAACTACCATGCCACCATATTGTGTATTACACAAAACCCTTAACTTAAAGCAAAAATCACATGGAGCATTGATTGAGACTGCAACGATGTAATTACTTACAACAAGCACTTCATAATCTCTGCTTGCGAGAAAACATGTCATCAACACTACTCTAGTACTTAATGACATCTTTCACTGTTGTCCCATTATCAGTGCTTTGATCACTTTGGTATCTATACTCGCAGCTACTTGGGCGTATCGGACATATTTGGTTGTTTTTACATACCATGGAATACATGATTTAATCCAAACACTAGAGTGTGTGGAATCTCCATCATGTATTTTACTCGTCAGTGTTTTGGGACACTGAGTCTTGCAAAAACTCTTTCCATGTGACTTCGGCAAGAATCACTCCTTGGCGTTTTTAAATGCTAAAAGGTTTTAGCACCTTGTCAATATGTATTCATTGCTTAGCCCCATTAGGTAAATCTATCTCCATAGATCATCATGCCTAATATTGAGGCTATTTAGCCTAAGCACTTCATCTCAAAACTATTTTCAAATGAAGTCCTAATTCGTGTCAAGAAATTTATTTCCAATTAACAATGTGTCAAGCACACAACGTTTTTAGAAATATTATTATGCTCCCACTTACTTTCTTGAATCACAAGCATCTTCGTTACCCATTGATGAAATCAAAAAAACCTTTTGACCATTTCATCAAACCACGAAGATTCCAACTCCATTTTGCTCTCTTCTCTCCATTGCTGGAACTCTGAAGTTTGCATACTTACTAGCATCCTCTGGATCGACAAATTACTTTAGACCGTATCACATACAAGTCCTAGGTTTCATTTCCATCAGATGGAAATCCTTTTGTCATCCATGTTTCATATCTCATGATTGATATATGTATTAATTGCTAGTTCAACCTGAACCGACCTTAAGCATCGCTATGGTGAAACAACCTCATCGTAGTCAACTCCTCGAACTTGTTATTTCAACAAGTCGAGCTTTATGGATAAAGCAATTTTTATCCGTATCAGTTTTTAGTTCCATAAATATTCGTCAGACTCTAAGTCCTCTGAAAGGTGTATCAAGGTTTTAATCTTGAATCACTTATATGGAAACTATCTCGGACTGTATTGGCATTTAGCCAATCCCGGAGTGAGGGCCCATCAACGCTTCCTTGTGTATTGTAGGTATATAGTTGTCTAACAACAATATCTCGTTTGCGCACCTGATAGGTTTGCATGAGCTTTGTCTACATGGTTCAGCTGCACGTTCGACCGAAGTCCATACATTTAATTGTAGAGACTTCCGTATCAGTCGTAGTAGGAAACAACGGAATCACTTCCAGGGTTTCTTTACTTTGAACTGATGACGAAGATACTGGTTATCTCGTCGAGTTGCACTATCCTCCCACTCACCTTTTGTAAGAACTATTCTCTTTAAAAGCATACCGTTTTGTGGCAAAACCCTTTGCCTCGGTATAGTGGTGGGGGAATACCCAATGAGTTGGGATAACCATATAAAGTAGCACTTGTCTGATTTGGAATAGGTTTGTAACCTTTTACACAAGCCCCATATTCCAAATGTTAAGAAAAGATATAACATGGTTGGGCGTACCATACCATGGCGTCATTTCAACAGATCTGATGTATCTCTTTTCAGTGTAAAAGCCAAAGTCTCTAAAGCATCACTCTATAAAAGGCGTAATGGCAAATCTATTTATGTCATCTTTGATCTTACCATGTCATAAATGGTTTGATTACATCTTCACGGACTTTCCACTTGCAGTGGTGTTCCGGGAGGTGCAAGTTATGAAACTCTTTTCACAACTCATCAAACATTCGCTAAACTTGTAACTCAAATATTCCTTTCCGCAATCAAATTGCAAGAACATAATTTTCTTGGTACAATAACTTCTACTTCATTTTTGAAAACCTTTCGACTGATTTCAAAAGATCCAGACTTACGTCTCATCAAGTAAATATCCATATATCTACTTGAGTCATTTTTGAAGGTAGACAAATCCACTGTTTGCAACAACATTTATCGGACTACATACATCAAATGTATGATCACCAATAAGTTCTTTGCTCGTTCCTTATGGCCTGTGAACGGTATTTTAGTTAGTTCACCTTTTGGAGGAAAGTTGCAAGTGTCAAATGATTCAAAATCAAACGACTTCAAAATCCATCATAACGGAATTTTGCATGCGGGTTTCTCCAATGTGACCAAATGCAGTGCCACACATATGTGGTATTCTTTTAGTCTTGCAACATTTAGCGTCAGTGTTATGGATGTATCATATTTCCTTCAATATTCATAACATACATCCCATCTAGGATGGAAGCATGTCCCTTTATGTTTATTCATAATACTGAACAACAATTGTTGTTTTTATGAACAACTCTTTTGCAACAAACATTGTGCAATGGGCTAGAGTGTATGAAACTCTAAAATGAATTATAAAAGTAAACCCAGAGGTAATGTATTATTATCAATATTCAATTATTCATAACATACGTCTCATTCATAATGAAAGTATGGCCCTTATGTTATTCATAACACCGAACATGAAAAGTTATCTTATGAACAACCTTCTTGCAAGATACCTTATGCAAAGGGCTAGAGTGTGAATTTCTAGAATGAATTATGAAACTTAATACATAGGGAATACACCGATGGAAGGCATAGTAACATTTACTATGTTCCCTGCGTGTATCTAAACCTCATCCCTGGTTAGTCTTTCAGGCCATAGTAGTTCTTACATCGAGTTGCAACAGAATGCAATCGAGCGAGTATCTTTGTGACCAACTCACAATACCCAAGAATTAGTGATTAACATGTTTAACCATAATTCCCAAGAACTATATCTTTGACCAGCCTTCTATACATCAAAAACTTGTATGCCATTCATACATGAGCTGGATATTCCAGTCTTCTTTCCTTTTGCCACTATACTTCTAACAGTTTAACTTTTCAGTATTTCTCCTACTCTCAGAAGAAGCATCCAACTTAAGAGTGGCGTTAGCCCTGGACTTCCTAGGCGTGAAAGTGCCACTAACACCCTTCGGACACTTCCTTTCTCTTTAAGTTGTTGTTTTATTAACCTTTCATCATATGACAAGTGTTCTCCTGGATCCCTCTCTTATCAGTCTAATGCATAGTAAACTTCTTTACTAGTAGTTTGCAAACAAAAAATGCTTTGGATATCTCATATCTTTTAGCCTTTGTATGTCTGTGAAAATGATTTCCAGATTCCATGAATATCACATAACTATCCAAACTTTCGAAGTTCGGGTCTCATGGAAGCAAACATATTGCACTTTGACTGAAAAGGATTTCTAGCTTTTGGATCAAAGGATGAGAGTCACATGATCCATAACATTAGCAGGAGAATACCAAAAGCATGCGATGGGACAAAGTCCTTCTCGACACTCTTGAGGACAATCATCACTTTACGTTACCAACCGTAAAGTTTTAACCAGATATTTAGCAGATATTCAATTTTAATAGGGAAGGTGGAAACGCGAGCCGTTATTCTACAACTATTATGCAAATCACACTTAGACATTGTTCAAAATTAATTGCACTGAGAATTAAAAGAATTCAATTCTACAGTGCGCTCCCACTCAAACCAATATCTCTCATAATTGATTGTGAGTGATTCAAGATCCATATTACAATTCAACGCCAAGGATGTATCCATCTCAAGTGACGAGAATTGTAATCGGTAGGCCAACTTGCCAATCACATCTCTATGTGACTCTTGTTCATCTTTCGATGCGTGTGTTCCGACCTGATGACTTTCATGCCTAAACGTCAAGATAACCAAGTGATCACGCTATGAGGTCTCAACTCACCAGCCTCACACCCGTACAATCGTTCGTACCCATGTATCCATGTGATACCCCAAAAGGAAAGATGCCGTGACGGTGCTACACTTGGGAGAACACTAACTACTTGATATTTTGTGAGAGATCACCCTAATAAAAGTGACTACCGCGCAATCAAAAGGGTGCATCATAAGGGATAAACATCCCAGGCAATTCATAATAGCATGATATGGTATAGCCCTTTCTGACGGAGAAGTATTGTATTTCTTCGTCTTCGGCATTCGCGTCGGTGTTCACCTTCGCGAAGATTTCCACCACGTTGTCGATGCACCAGATAATATTGCTATCTCTATAGCAAATAAAATAAGTGCATTACATAAGGTTGACACGCAGGTCATTAAAGTGCAATCATATGGCTCCAGCCATCATGCAGAATCATGACACGCGGTCATGTTAATCAAATTACATCATATAGTCATCTCATACATAATCAAATTTATATGAGCACTGCTATACCACATCACATGCACATGCAAACCATCCTGCAAAACCAAGTTAGACGCCTCTAATCGGTTCATGCAAAAACTTGTTTTACGTGGCTTCTAAGGTTTTGAATTAAACCGAAGCTACTAACGTCCATCATCAAGCATGATAATCCAAGTCGCTAGATTAACATTGCGAGGTGTATGAAACACGAGATAATAGAATCTTGAGCCCCATACTAAACTTTGTCATACGCATGACCCCTGTGCAGATCACATCTGCATTGCCCTTTTGTCTGCGAAACATCCATCTTTCTCAACTATGGTGGAACCCAAAGAACTGTTAGCACTTCGTTGATCTGTCAATCAGCATACTCAGGAGCAGCATGAAAGGATTGCGGATTGCCAGAACCTTGTGAGATTCCACCATGCCGTTAAGATCGGGACTATGCAAATTCCAGGGAAGCAACAAGAACATCGGGTTACAGATTTCATCTGCTACCCGCACAAATAATTTTCAGTATTAGATCTCATCTACTACCTAATTATATTGTGCAACACCCATACATCTCTATGTATTCTCGATCGCAACCTGCATCTACGCATAGCACGACTCTGATACCACTATAGGGTAATGCAGCAGAAAACAAAAAAAATTCCGACCTACGCACCAGCCCAGGACCACTATGAAGACTGCATACAAGGTTTGATCTTTTCGTTACCGACTCGTAGCGCTGCGGAAGTAGAGTCAATGACGATCGGTAGTGCAGATCCCCGTAGCTAGGATTTACAACCTCCCAACCACGAGGATGTATACCCTCATCTTCCCCTCGGAAATCCCTCCGGGAGGCGGTCAGACAGTCCCCCGGACGGTGTCGCGGACAGCCCTTCGGGGGACCTCCAAAACTTGGACTGTCACTCGGACAGCCCTTCGGGAGGACCTTCAAAACTTGGACGGTCACACGGACAGCCCTTCGGGAGGCACTCTCAAACTAAGACCGAAATTACGATCTCTCTACACAGTTGCACACATACGGTGTCATCTATCCGGCAGGGCTTCGCCGTCCAGAACTAGTTCCTGCCGGAACCCAGACAGCCTTTCAGCTCTACGAAACTATTTCGCTGGGAGGGAGAGAAGAAGCCAGATCATTGCAATGGCACTTGTATGTGATAAGGAGTACAAGGATGAAGAGATGGCAGCCCACATCTCCTCTATTTATAGGAAAACCAAGGGGTAGGGTTGGGACTTGAAAATACCAAACTACCCCCACTTTATGTCACACATAAAAAATCATAAGAAGGAAAAGGGGTGCCATGTGGAGCTCCATGGAGGAGCTCCACCCTTGGCTGGCCAACCCTTGGGGGGGCCCCATGAGGAGCTACCTTGCTCTCCAATCCCTTCTAGAAACCTTTTTGGAAATATCCAAAAAGGTGCTTTTCCATAAATATCCAAAAAACACTTTCACTATTCACGACGACAATTTTCAGCGTCCCATCGAACTGAAAATATTTATGTGGGCTTAGAACAATTCTACTACCCCACTAAAATAATTTTTAATGCAATCCGGAACAATTCCGGAATAGTGATTTTCATCTGCGAAAAGCATCTGAAGCGGTTCCGGCAGCTCTAGAACATTTCCGATTTCTCTTCCGGAAAATTCCCAGAAGTTTCCAAAATGATTCTGGCACCCTCCAAGAATTATCAGGCATGTGCCGAACCCAATTTGACTTAATTTTATCCCCTGAAACTACTTTTTAGTTTTACCGAACTATTCCGGTGTTCTCTCTACGGAACTTTTCCGCTGTCCGAAACTTTTCCGGTGTCCGAAACATTTTCGGTGATTTTCTCTCGGACTCCCTGTCTAGTATTCAGCAGATAGATGACCCTTAAGCGTGTGACCCTATAGGTTCGGTGAAGCATAGACATGACCCGGAACCCCTTCCGATCAATGATCAACATCGGAGCCGTGGACACCCATATTGACCCCTATACCCACACGAATGAATATTCGAGTGAACCTCCAGTTGCCGTGTGCTATTCCTGTTGCTTCGCGATATGTTACAAATACCCGAGGTGAGACATGTTGGCATCCCCGTGGATCAACAACTTGTCCACTATGCCAGTTACCTTGTTACCGGTATTGTTCTCTTTTCTCGTTCTCGTGTTCAGGCATCCCCATGATAAAATCACAAAGGGTCTGGCCAGACGATGATGGATGCTGTAACATCGAGAGGGCCCAGAGATATCTCTCCATCGTCGGAGGAGCAAATACCAATCTTGAGCTATCAAGTTACTTGACATACTTTTCCATGAACTCGTAAGCCGCCGTAATAGCCACCCATTTATGGATGACGTTTACTGTCAATGTAGAATCCGAATACCTTTGTCTGAAGTCTATCGCCCGAATACTGTCAATGTAGCTTTTTCACATTGTATAATGTACGCGCAGCCTCGGCGAAGGAGATGGAGAGGCTCAAGGCTGAGCTCCAGCACGCGAACGACAAAGCGGCCTCCGAGAGGGCGGCTGCTAAAGAAACGGTTGTCGCCCTTTCCGCCATGTGGGCCACTAGTCGCAAGCATGAGGCTCGCATGGCAGAGGTCCAGCAGGAGATCAAGGACGCCAGTGAAAGATGCGAGTCCTTGGAGCAGAAGAATAAGGCGAGCTCGGACAAACTATCCACTTTAAAAATCGAACTCCAGAAGGAGAGGATGGACAGATGGTTCTACGAGGAGCAAGTGCACCAAGCCAAGGACATAGCAGATGGTAAGTCGTACTCACTAAAGTGCGTATTCGGGGTTAGCAAATTCGCATTGCTTATCTGGGTGTGGCGATCCTCAGGTGCATCTTCCGGTCTCGAGAAGAGCGTGGCGACCTCCAATCAGTTGTTGGCCTCGCATGGAGAAGGAGATGAAGCTCGGCTGTTTTGGGCACAGTTCGGAGCCCCCGAGCATCATCCTCTTTTGGTGAAGCAGCTGAAACAGCTGATGAAGCTGTACCAGATGGCGGAGCCGGCCATGAAGGATCTCTATATCTGCTTATGGCCCGATGAGCCACTGCCAGGCAGCTACTTTGACCTGGTGTAGAGGTTGATTGCTGCTTCGCCCTGTCTTGACACCGTCAAGCGCTCCTCCATCGAGGGAGTCGGGATGGCCCTCGCAAGAGCGAAGGTGCACTGGACGGGGCTGGATCCTATGAAGGTAGCCATCGCCCCGCCGCCTCCTAGGAAAGAGCATAGACACCCCGAGATATACTCTTATGGAGTGATGGAGAGTGCTCAGGTGATAGTGTCCCAGTGTCCAGGCGATCATTTATTTGAATGAACTGTAACGCGTCCGAAGAGTTGTCCAAAGTTTTGATGATATTAGTATTTGTTCTTATATGGTTTTGCATTCCTTTATAACTCCTATGTGGTTGTTTAATACTGAAAGATGCGAGTCGTCGGCTTCAACCCCCATGTAGATACTACATGGGGTGTCTATGCCAATGCAATATGTCCCTTAGCCTAATTATCGGAACCCCAAGGCGGTAGAGTGCAGCAGACTAGGCAGTCACACTATACTGCTTTATTTATTTCACTTAGCCGTAGGGGCGCGAAAAGGTCTACAGGAAGCATAGGATTTGCCACCAAAGAGTTGTGATGTTCGGACGAACCGTGGCCAAAGTCGGTATCACAAGGTTTGCATAAAAGGCAAATTCCTCGTATAACACGGAATAACCGCTTACGAGGATTGAAGTATAATACTTCCACCTCGGGTTCACAGACCGGATCTCGCATACTATGACGGTTAGTTTTCGGCTTTCTCCCCTGAGGTGCTTGACCAGACTATACGAAAGCACAATCGCAGAGGTGCACCCTTTGCCCTTTAAGCCGAACAAGCGGAACGTAAAGTGACAAGCACAGGAGCCGGGCAACCCAACTATTGACAAAAGACATAGTTCGAAATCGATCCATATAAAGCGAACACCAAGACGCAAAACACATGATAGATAAGGCGATTTATTTTTGAACTTGAGCCCCCGGGCTATTAGCCGGTTACCTCGCATCATACCGAACAAGTCCACGAGAAGAGGGGGAGAGGAAAAAATATGCGCCGAAAAAAGGACAGATGAGGCAAACTTGTGCCACGCAATTTACATTTTTCTCAACAACTCTTATAGCTTGGATTGCCGAAGCAACTGTTTACAGGTATGTAAAAGAAATAAAAATATACAAGAGTTGTTGTACTAGGGGTCTTCAATTGATAACCTGACGTCCTCAATATGCCCCATTGCTAGTTGACTCCTGCTCTTAGATGCACCTTGATGGGTGTTAGTGTTTGGCGGATAGATCTTGCAAATAAGGCCTTGAGAGGCCGCCGAATTGTAGGTCAGCTTCATGCCATAGGCAGCTTCTTTTAGGAGCACCTACATTTAGTCTGAAGACGTGTTGATGGTAGAGGTTCGAGCTAGCCAAACATCCATCTTTATTTCCCCACCACTACCCATGGAATTTTGAGTGGGAAGTTGTGCCTCCTCGGCACGTACTTTGCTGGTATTAGGGTTGTGCGGTGGGGAGCGAGTCCCTATTGAAGGGAGGAGGAAGGATCTGAGTTTTCGGTCTAAAGCCGAACTCGCTTCCCAGCCTTGTGTGCCTTTATGGCGGATGTCGGAACTTGTTGATCTTCTCTGTAGCTGAATTCAGCCGCTAGGGCCAGTGCATGTTCCTCAGTTCTAAGGGAGCGCTCCGTATTGCGTTGACAGTAATGACCCCCTTGGGGCCCGACATCTTGAGCTTGAGGTACGCATAGTTTGGGACTGCATTGAAACGAGTGAACGTTGTCCGACCAAGCAGCGTGTGATGGCCGCTGCGAAAGGGCACAATGTCAAAGATCAAGTCTTCGCAGCGAAAGTTATCGGGCGAGCCGAACACAACCTCCAGGGTTACGGAACCCGTACATCGGGCCTCAATGCCTGGGATCACTCCTTTGAAGGTAGTGCTGCTGGGTTTGATCCTTGACGGATCTATGCCCATCTTTTTCACCGTATCTGAGTAAATCTGGCCGAGGCTACTTCCTCCGTCCATTAGGACTTTTTTGAGGTGATATCCATCTATAATGGGGTCTAGGACGAGGGCCGCCGAACCCCGATGATGGATACTGGTCGGGTGATCGCGTCGATCAAAGGTGATCGGGTATATTGACCATGGGTTGTACTTTGGGCCTACGGGTTCCACAACATACACCTCCCGAAGGGCGCCCTTACTCTCCTTCTTAGGTATATGGGTGGCGTATATCATGTTCACCATTTTGACTTCGGGAGGGAATTTCGTCTGTCCGCCACCAATTGGACACCGAGGCTCATCCTCATCCTCGTTGCGAGAGCTTTTGCCTTGGTCCTCGGGTGGTATCTTGCTGGCCTGTTTAAACACTCAGTAGTTGCGGTGTGCGTGGTTGACGGGCTTCTCTGAAGTCCCACGGATTTGGCAAGGTCTTTCCATGATCTTCTCCAGCTGAGTGGGTCCGTCGTGATTGCCTTTGGCAGGCTTCTTCCGCTGCCTAGGTCGGGAGTTGCGGAATCTAGCATTTACAGCCGTGTCATCGGCATCGCTATTATTGTGCCGGCGCTTATTCTTATTGCGCTTTGGTTTTTCATTGCCATCCCAGGCTTCAGAGGCTACGAGATCTTTAGAATTGTGGTCTCATCTTGCCAGCCAATTGTATTTGCCCGCGCAAAAGTGGGTCATGAGGGAGGTAAGGGCAGACATGGTTCAAGGTTTATCCTGGCCTAGCTGGCGGGCGAGCCATTCGTCCCGAATATTGTGCCAGAAGGAGGCTATGGCCTCAGCATCCGGAGAGTCAACAATTTGGTTCTTCTTAGTCAAGATCTGATTCCAGAATTGCCGAGCAGACTCGCCAGGCTTCTCGACGACCTTGTTGAGTTCAGAAGAGTCCGGCGGGCGGACATAGGTTCCCTAGAAGTTAGAGCAGAACACATCTTCCAAGTATTCCCAACATCCAATGGAGTTTTTGGGGAGGTTGTTTAACTAGTGCCGAGCTGGCCCATTAAGCTTAAGAGGTAGATATTTGATGGCATGGAGATCATCGCCTCGCGTCATGTGGATATGGAGGAGGAAGTCCTCAATCCAGACAGTTGGGTCAGTAGTCCCATCATACTGTTCTATATTCACGAGTTTAAATGCTTCGGGGAACTGATGATGCATGACCACATCTGTGAAGCACGGTGGGTGAGCGGCGCCTCTGACCCGTGCTATGTCACGCCTATATTCGGCGTCTGTGTGGGCCCGGTTGCATTCCCGGACTCTGTTATTTTGGTCAAACCATGGTCTGTACCCGCTCAGTCTATCGGGCGAGAATTCTCTAGACCCGTAGATGGATCTTATACGGCCTGCTCTTGATCTAGGTCATCAAGCAGGTCGAACTTGTCATTGGGCTCTAATGACTCCTTAACCCGTCTTCGGGGCATTGCCGGTATATGACCGGTGTCGTGAGCCGTCCTGTCCCGACCACGAGGGGGGGTCCGGCTTGTCATATGGAGTATGGTTCAGAGACGGAGTATCAGTGAGTCCATCTTCGAATTGTGGCAACAACCTCCTCCATGGGTAGCTTTTGGGCTGGTTTGACGGACCGGTGTCGTATGCTTCCTCAGTTGAGAGGACTTTCGTCCATCGATCATTGAGGTCGTCCTGTTTGGATTTGAGTTGTCGTTCTTTAGCTTTCAGGCTGCGAGCCGTTGCCTAATTTTTTCCTGATCTTCGAGGTTATGAGGGATGTAGAAGTCATCGGCATCCGATATATCTTCCTCCTCGACGAGGGGAAGGTAATTATCGTCTTCGGAGTTGTTGACGTTATCGGGGTTGTTCTGGTCCTCAGGACTTTCCGGACCCTCTAGTGGGTGTTCGGGGATATCAGGATTGCCATGGTCAGCAGGGGTATTACCGTCCCCGTTGCTAATAATAGCTTTCTTTCCCTTTTTGCCTTTGGACCACTTATGTGGTTTCTGGCGCCTTGACGGTGCATCGCCCGACTTGTTGCCATCATTGTGAGGCGTGTTGTTGCTGTTAGTGGCAAGAGTATCTACCATGTAGACATCATATGTGGAAGTGGAGGCCCATCTCCCGGTGTTAACGGGGGTGGGAGCACTGTCCTCTTCATCCATGTATTCTGCCTCCTCGGAGGCATAGTCCAGCATGTCAGTTAAATCTTTGGTAGTGGCTATCAAGTGGGTGGTGGGTTGGTCGAAAGATTTGTCCTGACCCACACCATAACCTAACCGAGCATAGATCGGGGCTGGATCATCGGTGATCTTCATCGACAAGATC
This sequence comes from Hordeum marinum, assembly GCA_022496015.1. Taxonomy (NCBI): domain Eukaryota; kingdom Viridiplantae; phylum Streptophyta; class Magnoliopsida; order Poales; family Poaceae; genus Hordeum; species Hordeum marinum. Next base: position 222,776,068 of record CM039672.1, read on the forward strand.
CGATCTAAGGCCTCGTCAACCACTGAGGGCCTGTAAGTGCATCTAGTGCCCCTTAGTGATTTTGGTGTATTGAAGACTTATAGGTTAAGGAACTAATGTGTTTGTGAGTGTACACAGGCTCTATAAGTTGATGAGGAGTTTGATATATCCGGAGATTACCGACCCCTAAAATGTATGTCTTCAACTGAAGACTTTGCTGAAGACTTTGGTATTCCCTGAAGACTTTGAAAATGAAGAAGTTGGTGTGACCTTGAAGATATGAACGAGGACTATGAAGCGTGAAGACTTTTGTTTTCTTAGTTTCATTTCCTTTCGTTGAGTCATAGGAAACACCATACTGTTTAAGGGGGCCGAGGTAATACTAAGGAAAATTTCCAACTGATGCTCAACTACAAAAGCCTCAACCTATCCAATCCTTCGAGTTAAGCCTTTGGAAATATCTTACGGTTCAGTCAAGTTATTCAGTGACAGAGACGATGTTCTTCTGGTCTCTAAGGAAATTGGTCTGACTGAGGAGTTAGGATTTCGCCAGTGCGAATTGCCTACAAGTGAGGAATATGATAAGCCTGAGGATTTTCATAGTTCAAAATTCTGAACATTGCTATGCTTAGCGCCAGCTGTCCACAATCATTCTTGTCCACATAACGGTCATATCATTTGGGGGCATTTATGTCTTATCATGTCAGGTTGCACCCTGGCTATAAATAGCCAACCCCCTCTACCACTAGTTGGTTGGCTGCTCCAAGAGAGAACTGATAGTTGTCATTTGAGAGCAACCCATCCTTCGAGGACTTTGAGAGAAAATCATCAGTGAGGAAAACCCAAATCCAAACCACCAAACCCAAAGTGATTGAGCATCACTGAAGAAATTTTTCCTGTGTGGAACCGATGCTTGTTACCTTTGAGGACTATGTATCCTCCAGACGGTTAGGTGTCATGGTCTAGTGCATCCTGCAGTCAATTGGGGATCACAGAGTGACCTTGGTCTAGAGCATCCAGCAGTCAATTGTGGATCGTCGGGTGACCAGTTTGTGAGGGTTTTGGAAGTCTACACTGAAGACTTACCATGAGTGTTGGGTGAGGACTTTGTGACCTTAGCTCAAGGAGAATACGGTAAGGACTGTGTGTCCTGGGACTGTGTGTCCTTTGGTATAAATACCAGGCCGCTCCAAAGAAGACGTATGACTATCACAACAGTTGGAACCGGGTCATCAAACCATTGTCTTCATCGAGCTACCTGGTTCTATTTCCTCAACCCCTCTATTCCTCATATACTTGTTGATGAAATTGATCGTTACTGTTTGAAGAATTTGACTGAAGACTTTCACAATTTCCTCACCTCAAATTCTTCAAGTTACCTTGTTCCTCACCTGCTTATCGTGTATCACGCTACTTGTAATCTGTGCATGTTTCATTTCATCATCATGACTATGCTATTGCTATGTTTCTCATGCACTTGAGTACTTATTTCGCTGCTAGTTATTCATCACATTTCAAATTCCTCAAGTTGAAATTCCTCAAGTGAAGAATTTGTAAAAATCGCCTATTCACCCCCCTCTAGTCGGTATAACGCACTTTCAATTGGTATCAGAGCAAGGTACTCCCTTGTTCTGTGTGATTTTGGTTTAACCACCTAGAGTTCTAGTTATGTCGAATGTAGGTATGATCAAGGTTTCCGCAGGATGTCCTACCTTCGATGGGACGGACTATCCCTGTTGGAAGAACAAGATGCGCATGCATCTTGAGGCAATTGACAATGATCTCTGGTACGTTGTGGAAAATGGCGTTCCCTCTGTTACTCCCATGATCAACGTTGCTGATGTGAAGAGATTCAAGCAACTCGATTCTCAAGCGAAGAATATCATCTGTGGCCATTTGAGCAAAGGTCACTATGGCAAAGTGAGTGCTTTGGAGTCTGCTAAGCTTATCTGGGATAGGTTGTCCAAAGTCAACGAAGGTGTTTCCACTCAACGTGACTATCGTGTTGACGTTCTTTGCAATCTCTTCAACCGCTTCAAGAGACTCGACAATGAAAATGTTCAGCAAACTTTTGATCCTCTCACTGATATCTCCAACGAGCTTCAAGCACTGGGTGCTACTGATATCACCGACCATGAGGTGGTGAAGAAACTGCTAAGATCTCTTTATTACTCATTTGATACTCTCACTTTGATGGTTCAAGAACGTGGAGACTACAAGTCACTTGATCCTGCTGATATTCTTGAGAGACTAAATACTCATGAATTCCAACAAGCTGAAAAGAGAGACCTCTACGGGCCAAGCTATGGAAGATCTCGTGCTCTGAAGGCAAAAGCAATTTCCTCATCCGAAGGTGAAGATTCTGATAGTAGCCTTGGTGGTCTAGAAGAACTGAGTCAGGAGCTAGCAATGCTCATGAGGAAATTCTAGAAGTTCTAAAGGAGAGGTGGATTTGGAAAATCACCAAAAAGTGGTTTGAGGAAATCAGATTCCTCAGATGACTACAAGAAAAGAACTTGTCACAAATGCAATAAATCTGGTCACTTCATCTCTGACTATCCTCTCTGGGAAAAAGAATCAAAGAAGAAGAAGAAGAAGTACAAGGACGATAGTTCTGATGACTCGAAGAAAAAGAAGAAATCTTCGAAGTCCTCATCGCAAAAGTTCTCATCTTCAAAGTCCTCAATGCACAAGAAGTATGGTTCCAGAAAGGCTCGGGCTTTCATTGGCAAGGAAATGGACTCACAAGAAGAAGAGGTAGAATCTGAGGTAGAATCTGAATCTGGTGTCGCTAGCCTTGCTCTCGCTACTGCTTTCGTCAGCAAGTCCATCTTCAACGATGAAGAAAATGACTACTCCAATGACTCTAACATTAGCAATGATGATTTTGCTTCCACCTATTGCTTCATGGCTAAAGGTTCCAAGGATGAACCTCCGAAAGCCACTGAGTGGGTCCTTGATAGTGGATGCACAAACCACATGACTGGTGACAAGAATCTACTAATGAATTTGCCACTTGCTCCATCTCATCTGAAGCATATCACCTACGCTGACAAAGGAAAAAGCAAGGTATTGGGTCTAGGTAAGGTTGCAATCTCAAAGGACCGAACCATGGATAAGGTGATGTTAGTCGAATCCCTTGGGTTCAACCTTATGTTTGTCTCAATGCTTTGCGATCTTGATATGGTTGTTGTATTTGGAAAATATCGTTGTGTTGTCATCATGGAATCTAACAATTCCAAAGTCTTCGAAGGCTTTAGGATAGGAGACTTGTATATTGTTGATTTCTCTACAGGTCCTCAGCCTGCCACATGTCTTCTTGCAAAGTCCTCAGAAGGCTGGCCGTGGCATCGACGAATTGGACATGCTGGTATGAGGAACTTGCACACGCTTGTGAAAAAAACACGTCATTGGCATTGAAGGTGTGAAATTCCTCAAGGAACACCTTTGTGGTGCATGTGAGTCTGGGAAGATGACCAGATCCAAGCATCCGTCAAAGACAATCATGAACATGACTCGACCCTTTGAATTGCTTCACATGGATCTCTTTGTCCCCACTCATTACTCCACACTAACAAATTCTTCAAGTTTGTATGTCTTTGTCATTGTTGATGATTACTCTCATTGCACTTGGGTGCATATTATTCTATACAAGTTTGAAGTGCAGGATGTCTTCAGACGATTTGCTTCAAGGGCCTTCATGAACTTCGGCGTCAAGATCAAGCATACCAGGAGTGATAATGGGACTGAGTTCAAGAACACCAATCTTGATGAATATCTTGATGAACTTGATATTACTCATGAGTTATATACCCCATATACTCCTCAGCAGAACGGCGTCATGGAGCACAAGAACATGACTCTTGTTGAGATGGCTTGCACCATGCTTGATGAATACAAGACTCCTCGTCGCTTCTGGCCTGAGGCAATTGATATTGCATGCCACATCATCAACATGGTATATCTTCACAAAATCTTCAAGAAGACTTCATATGAACTTATAACTGGCAAGAAACCCAATGTAAGTTATCTCAAAGTCTTTAGTGCAAAATGCTGGATTAGAGATCCTCACCATAGTTCTAAATTTGCACCGAAAGCACATGAAGGTTTTATGCTTGGTTACGGAAAGGACTCGCACACCTACAGAGTCTTCAACACCTACCACCGCAAGGTTGTTGAAACTATAGATTTGCGGTTCGATGAAACTGACGGCTCGCAAAGAGAGCACCTACCTTCTGCGCTAGATGAACAGTATCCCGAGGAATCCATTAAGCTGAAGGCTACTGAAGACGTCATACCCACTGAGGAAGTCATTCCAACGAATGAAGACATTCATGTTGATACACCTGAAGAAAATGGTGCTGAAGAAAATCCTCAGCCACGTCAACCTGCTGACCCAAGAGTTGTAAATGAAGTGCAGATTGACAAAATCATCGATGACATCAATGCACCAGGTCCCCTCACTCGCTCAAGAGCTTCACATTTGACTAACTTTTGTGGGCACTTTGCTTTTGTCTCAATCATAGAGCCCACCAAAGTTGATGAAGCATTCAAGGAGCCTGAGTGGATTCAAGCTATGCAAGAGGATTTGCATCAATTCAAGCTCAAAAACGTGTGGGAACTTGTCAAGTGGCGAGATCCTCACAAGCATAAAATCATAGGTACCAAGTGGATCTACCGCAACAAGCAAGATGAAAATGGCCTTGTGGTAAGGAATAAGGCTCGTCTTGTAGGTCAAGGCTACACACAGGTTGACGGAATTGACTTTGATGAAACTTTTGCGCCTGTTGCTAGACTTGAGGCTATTCGCATATTGCTTGCTTATGCTAACCATCATGATATCATCTTGTATAAAATGTACGTGAAAAGTGCATTCCTCAATGGTAAGCTTGAGGAAGAAGTATATGTTGCTCAACCCCCAGGTTTTGAAGACCCTAAGCATCCTGACAAAGTCTTCAGACTCAACAAGGTCCTCTATGGCCTCAATCAGGCCCCTCGGGCGTGGTACGAAACTCTAAAGGAGTTCCTCATGAAGAGAGGCTTCAAACTCGGTTCACTCGACCCAACTCTTTTCACAAAATCCTATGACCATGAACTGTTCATATGCCAAATATATGTAGACGATATTATCTTTGGTTGTACTGACAAACGTTACAGTGATGAATTTGCCTATATTATGAGTGAAGAATATCAAATGTCTATGATGGGAGAATTGAAATTATTCTTAGGTCGTCAAATTCACTAGCAAGACAATGGCATGTTCATATCTGAAGAGAAATACCTCAAGGATGTTCTGAGGAAATTCAACATGCAAGATTGCAAAGGCGTCAAAACTCCAATGCCTTCAAAAGGCCACCTCTGCACTGACGAAAATGGTAAAGATTTCGATCAGAAGGTATATCGCTTCATGATTGGCTCATTATTGTATCTATGTACATCTAGGCCTGATATTATGCTGAGTGTTTGCATGTGTGACCGATTCCAAGCAACACCGAAGGAATCACACGATAAGGCTATGAAACATATTCTTCGATACTTAGCTCACACACTAATGCTTGGATTGTGGTATCCCAAGTGCTCAAATCTTCACCTCATCGGATACTCTGATGCTGACTATGCTGGAGATTGTGTGGATCGCAAGTCAACCTCAGGCACATGTCATTTCCTCGGATGATCCTTAGTCTGTTGGTCCTTGAAGAAGCAGAACTGCATGTCACTATCTACTGCTGAAGCTGAGTACATTGCTGCTAGTTCATATTGCGCTCAGTTGCTGTGGATGAAGCAAACCCTCAAGGACTATGGCATCAAGTTGAAGAATGTGCCTCTCTATTGTGACAACGAGAGTGCCATCAAGATTGCTTACAACCCAGTTCAGCATTCCAAGACCAAGCACATCCTGATTCGTCATCACTTTCTTCGAGATCACGTACTCAAGGGTGACATCTCCATCAATCACATACCCACTGAAGAACAACTGGCCGATATCTTCACAAAGCCCTTGGATGAAAAGAGATTTTGCAAGTTGCGGTGTGAGCTAAATATCTTAGAATCTTCAAATGTTCTTTGAAAAAGGACACACATCCTAACACTTATGCAAAATTGATGACTTAGATGTGCAACACATGAAGTAACGTTTTTCTTCAATCAATGAAGAATAACCCTCTAAGTGTGAAGAAATTAATGAAGAATTTGATTCTAAGAACCCTATGAAAATTGTACGCGGTGTCTGAAGTCATCATTCTTATACGGTGGGTCACGCCACCAACCATAGTTGAAATTCTTCGAAGTTGATTTTTTTCGTCATTTTGCAAATTCCTCAAATTTCAAATTCCCCAACTTTTCAAATTCTTCAAACTATGAAACTCATGTTCTTCATTGACTATATATATATTAGTTTTCAATGTCCTCAAGAGCATTCACTTATCGCTAATTCTTCAAGTTGATTTTCATCTAAGTGAATGTGATCGGACCGTTTTCCCCTCTACGCTAAACTCAACCCAGTCTGTTCACAAATTCTTCATATGCGTTCTAATTTGAAACTCGTTCAAAGTCTTCACTGTGTTGCGAACGGAAACTTTAAAATTTTCACTATAAATTTTTTGGCATTTCCCGCTCAAACTGTTCCTATTCCCACGACTAGATAACCCACGAACCCCCACTATCGCCACTACTCAATACGTGGGTGACACATGTCGTGTGGAAAGCAAGGGTCAGCGGCAATTTGGTCCAAAATCTTCGGACATATTGGTTTTCACCTCCGCTATAAATACCCCTTCCCTTTCACTGTGCTCGATTACTCCTCACTCCTACTCTCCCCGAGCTCAAATCTAGCGCCACCGCTGAAATCATCACCGCTGGTGTGGAAGAGCTTCACTGCCTCAACCTCGTCGTCGTCGTACTCGCATCGGCCGCGGAAGTCTTCACCCTGCCGCCGCTGTAGCTGTCTCCCTCTGCCAAGCTAGGGCGTGGAAGATCTGGACTGACAAACTTCGTCGATTTCATCTCACAGTTCGTCGTGTTCTTCATCAGGGTAAATAAAATCTGATTTTACTGCCCTTGTTTGATCTTCAAGTTTTCCTCAATTTCCTCAAAGGTGTTTATTCTTCTAGAATCTCATTCTAAAACACCTTACATGTTCATACTCTTGATGTTTTTCCCTAAGTTATGATTTTCTTCAAGATTCCTCAATTGTGTGAATCCTCAAAATTTGCACAACTCTGGAACCTAAGACAAAGAACACTTAGTGAAATTCCTCAAGACACCCATGGTCAAATTCCTCACACTAGATGTTATCGAAAAACTTTTGAGAACGCATATGACCTCTTCAGATTCCTCGCACCTATACTCTGTTCACAGGTACAAACATGTCCGCTAATGAATCACTAGGTTCTCATCAACTTAACTCATTTGCAGCATTTTTTGAAGAAAAACTGTGCAGTTCTTCAGAATCTTCAAGAGTTCAGAATCCTTAGCCGAAGAAAATGGTTGATGGGAAGAAGCCATAGAAAGGTGGAAAGAAACCTGATGTGCAGACAACTTTTGAGATACCTGAAGACCTGTATGAGGAATACTGCACGCCTGGTGAAGAAATTCATGGCAAAGAAACAACAAAGCAGAGAAAGATCTGCATACAGAGAATTGAGAGGAGATGGGCACGGGAGTGGAAAGAGTATCGCTATGTCACTCCCAAGTACATGAAGAAATTCGTTGTCAAACCCCTGTGCACCAGGCCACCCTTGGCTCCCAATCAAATTGCTAATCCCACTAGCCTCAAAACTGGAAATGACTTTCCTCATGAATGGGAAAACAACAAGCCAAGCTAGCTAGGAAAGCAAAGGAAGCGATGAGGAAATTCAATGAAGACTCTGCTACTTCTGCCTCTGCCGGAGCCTCTGCCAGTGCTCCGAAGAAAATCACTATGAAGAAGTCTGCTGACAAGTCAAAATTCTCAACTTCAAAATCCTCACAGCAGATTCCTCAGGCAAAGTCTTCAAAGGCCTCAGCTGTGGGCTCTGTTGCCGTACAATCATCAGCTGTTGCCTCAAAATCCTCAACGTCAGTGCACCTTGCAACATGTCAAAGGACAAAGGGCTTCTCAATTGCTTTAGGGGTTTCTGCAAGTTCCTCTGCACAAGCATAGTCCTCAACCAATCCTTCACTGATGAAAATGAAAGCAACTGCTGGACGAGGTATTCGACCAACTCCTCAACCCAAGAAGGTGGCGTTCACAATACCATCAGATTCCTCAGATGAAGCTGATGATGAGGAACTGGCTGCAATCATCAGAAACAAGCAAGAACGAGTGGCTCAAGCGAAGGGCACTCAAATTCCTCTTTGGCTAGATCCAAAAATGGTGCTAAACTTAATTGATATCTGGCACAAGGATTCCAAAACACCAATTGATGACTTGAAGCTGCCTCTTGATCCTGATCATGTCCTCACTGCCTTCAGAGCTGAAGAAAAATGGAAATATGAGAAGGCCAGATAAACCAAGAAGGCTCAATACAAGAAAGAGCACTACTTGAAGAACAATGTTCTGAGGCTTTCTCGTGAGGAACTTGTGAAGATGCAGTCTAAAATCAAAAACCTCAGTGATCAATTCAATAGATACTATGCTGACTGGCAAGGCGCCAAGGTTCACCTTGTCAATATAGCTGATAAAGTCATCAATGATGGGTTGCAGCTCGATCGCAACCACAAATTCCTTAGGCTGAAGAATCTGCTCAGCTTGCTGATGAAACTGCTCCCACAGCTGAAGAATCTCAGCCAACTGAAGAAGATACCAGGACAACCTCCATTGTTGTGCCTGAAGAAACTGACAGGCCAGCTGAAGTTTTTGCTGCGCTTGAGAAAATTGATCTCACTAGGGCAAGTGAACCAGTGTCACGCCCAAGATGCGCGCCTATCCATTTTAAGACACGAGGGCCTCGCAAGGGATAGAGGCGCATCTTGCCGTTAGCAAGTATAGTAACATTGCATCATACATTACAGAAGAGATGAGTATACGAGTTGGCTTACACTCGCCACATGCTAAATTACAATTCCACTCAGAGTTCAAGTCATCAAGATGAAAACAGGGCCCGACTACGGACGAAATCAAATGATAAAACAGATGCAAATGAAACTATCTCGCTGCCACAAAGATCACGACCAGGTCCTCTACTCATCCGGATATGTCACGTACATCCTGCCTCTTTCCTCATCATACTCCCACTGGAGCTGGGTAAGATCATCTTGCACGTACTCATCTGAACCTGTACCTAGAGTATTGTAGTAAACTGTGAGCCATAAAGGACTCAGCTATCATGTGCCGGGGTACCGAGACTATTCAAGCTTAAAGGTTGGGATGGGGTAAGTGTTTAGTTTGCAGTAGAACTAAGCATATATGGTGGCTAGCTTACGCAACATGAAATAAATATGAGTGGCCTACGAAGAACGATCGAATCTAGCATAATCTCTATGAGATCCTGAACACCTACTTACGTCAATCATAACCCCACTGTGTTCTCTCTCGGATCGTGTTCACGAGCAGAGACAATCACGGTTACTCACACGGTTGGTGTATTTTAAATAGATTTTACTTCAAGTTTACTATAACCGGGTGTTAAACAAATATCCAAGTTGCCACCTAACCGCGGGCATGGCTTTTCAAAAGATTTAACCCTGTAGGGGTGCTCCAACTAATCCATTACCAAATTAACCACACTCCGTGGGAATGCCTCGACTGCGGATCTCGCGATCATCATAGGTAATTCCAAAGGAATTCCAACACCTCGAGTAAACCCGAAGAAAGTCAGACTCCACACGCAAGACATTCGATAAAGGTAAAACAAATCCAGCAAGACCTCCCAACGTGTCGACGAACCCGATAAGAGCCGCGTATCTCGTTCTCAGGACACGACGGATAAGCAAAGCGTATGGTGGCCTGATAGAAATCTCCCGAGTTGCCTAGGGTTGGCCCCGCACGGTGCTCTAGTTTGGACCAACACTCATGAGGAGCGTTGGCCCGGGGGTTGATTAATTATACATGGGTTTGCAAGACCCTATGCAATTTTATTAAGTTGTTAAGAAAATGTAGCACCAATGTTGGGTCTTGCCAGACAAGTTTTAATCTCAACCGAATGAACAAGGGGGTCCCCATAACAACCCCGAGCATGTTAGGAGCGCAAAATATGGAAAACATAACACCGGTAACAAGGAACTAATGGCGGTAATAGTGGAACAAATCACTTAGCAAAAGGCCAAGGCTGCCACCAATACCAAGATATATATGTGAATTAAATTAAATAACAGAAAATATTGTGATATCCAAATCCATGTTATCACATGGAACAACCTGCACCTGCAACCAAGAATGCTATAAGAGGGGCTGAGCAGCGGTAACTTAGCCAATCAAACGTTTGCTAGGATGTGGAGGTTAGAGGCTATCATGGCATTTTGGGAGGATGATATTCAAGAGGTAGGTAGCGCAACTGTAATGATAAGAGCGAGAAAACTAGCAAGCAAAAATAGTATCGGGATCCGGGTACGATCATCTTGCCTGTTGGTTCTTCAGTGGAACAAGTAGCGGGATCCTCGTAGTGGTACTCTCCTGGGTCCTCGTACTCAGTATCGACACTCGTGTATACCCAAGAGAAACAACAACAATAAGCATCCAACCAAGGTGCAATACACAACCAAGATGATGCATGATTCATTTATGAGAATTAACATGGCAATCCAAAACTAGTCATGTTTCACATGCAAAGTTTGTTTATTAATGAATCTGTACAGAACCTCATGTTAAGTTATTTAGACATTCATGAATATGGAAAATATGTATGCAGCATGTAAAATTGATAGAAATGTATATAAAGATCGCAAGAAACGAAGTTACGGTTCTCACGATACGCTCACGACAAGGTACGAAGGAAAAATCACAAGACCACCAAGTCATGGGCTAATTCTTGTCATTCCAAGGCATACACTGGATAGGTGATGAAAAATCAACCACAATAGCCTCAAGAATTAATCAATTCCATGGAGCATAGCTCCCACAATCCACAAAACAATAAAGCAACAAATGTGCCACTAAACAGCAACATAGCAACTTCTACAGATCACAACTTGAGCTAGAGTAACCCTACAGCCACAAACAAGAGATTGATAGAATCTACTCAACACACACATCAACTCATCCAACTATGCAAACAGTAAAGGAGGCACACATCAATAAGCATGAAGCAATCAAGTTGACATGATGAAACAGTTTTCTGGGACTTGGTGAAAATTCCAGTTTTCTGGAATCTGAGATTATAAAGTAGCAAGTTGACAGCAGTAATTAAATATGATAGAGAGCTCCTATTGGCATGAAAATTAACAGGATTGTAGTACACAACATCTACTCCAAAATACTAGCACTGAACATGCTCAAATTCCCAACACATTACAAGATACCATCCACTCTACATGGCATAAAAATAACAGCAGATTCTCAGACTTAAGCCATTTATAGGCATGCTGAACAGAAACATAAAGTAGGACACTTAACAGCTTGGTTCCCACTTATGTGGGTGATTATCATGTAAAACAAAAATACCATGGCATAAAAGATACAAGACACTAGCACTTCCTAGTTGACACAACTCCCAAAGCAAGCATGGATTAATTCAAGCAAAAATAACAAAATGGCATCTCAGCTAAAATGACAGATTTGAGAACTTGCCCAAAAGTGAAATCTGAGAGTCCCAATGGATTCATTGGCTCTTTCTACCCCAAAAACATGGGTCATACTCATATGCTCATGCACACACTCCCAAACCACATACACACATGCATATGTATGCACCACACCATGTGGCACATACACACACAAGCACAAACACCAAATGGTGCAACCTACCCACACACTCATACACTTGCATATATTCCTTAGGCATATACACACACAAGGGTGTGTGCATAGCATACACACACACTACATACAAGAACATGAAAACTACCCTACACATGCACACATGCATACACACCTTGCATCCTGCCTACAACACACATAAGCACATACACATGCACATATACACTAGGTATATATGCACACAACACATGTAGATTCTCACACACATATGCATGTGTGCAAAGTCACACACACACCACATGTGCAAACTCACATGCACACACACACGTGTATATATACACTATGGTATATATACACACACAAGCATAAATTCATCAACAGAAAATAAAATAGTTGCACACACATACATATATGGCAAGATCAAAAAGAAACAAGAAAAAAAAAGAGAAAAAGGAAACAAAAAATGGGGAGGTTCGGGGGTCGAACCCATGACCGATTGGTCATTCCCCTTAGCGCACCACTCTGCTACCACTGCGCTACGGCGCCGAGTGTTCACAGAGGAGATCCTCTGCTTCTCTAATACACACCCACGCAGGTACTCCTCTGAAGAAATTGAACCCGACTACACTACGGCGACATCGGCGATGGCGGGCGAAAATCCGGCCACTACAGGGGGTCTTTGGCGGCACGAATGGGCGGAATCAGAGGGGGGATCTACGGGGAACTCATCCCTCGTCTCATCTCGCGACGAGGGGGACCGGAGGCGAGCTCAAGCTCGAGCCTTTTGAGCGGCGGCGACGAGCACTACGGCGACGAGGCTGCGAGCTACGGCGAGGAGAGGGGACAGTGGGGATGGGCTGCTCACCGAGGGCTTCTCGGAGACGCGGGGGCGCGAGCGACAGTGACGAAGGGGAAGGAGAGGCGGAGACGACATCGACGACGGAGGGGAAGCAGACCGACGACGAGCTGTGCGAGGAGGAAGAAGATGACACCCCTGAAGCCTCCCACGGCACTCTATCGTCGGGAACGGAACGCGGGGACTAGCCGCGTCCGCCACGCCATCCTGGACGCGGAGGAGACCCACCGGAGACAAGCTGCGACGGCGAGGACGAGCGGCGGGCTCTTTGCTCTCTCTCTCTCTCTAAAACTCACTTGCGCTCGCTCTCTGACAGAGAAGGGGAGGAAGGAGGAAGAAGGAGAGGCTGGCAGCGGTGAGGAGGAAACCTAGAGGGGCACGGACGTCCAGGTTAAATAGGAGGGGGTCGCCTCGACGTCCGTGAGCACCTAACGGCGATGGCGACAGCGCTCGCACTCTGCTCTCTACTCACCTCGCGCGATGCCTGATGGAGGAGGGAGACGGGGCTGGTGGCCATCCTGCTCACCTGGGCTAGGCCGCGGCCCACTATCTCTCTCTCTCTCTCACACTCACAAACAAAACAGAAAAAAACAAAAGGAGTTTTCTAATTTAAAACACACATCCACACAAAAATAAAATCCCAGGGTACAAGAAAAGGGTTTTGGAGAAAAGCAAAAATATTTGGGTGAATGAAATAAGAGCCCTATTTAATAAAAATATTATGTTGATATAAGAGCAAGTAATTTTAATATTATAAAAATGGCAGCTCCTGTTTTATTTAAATCACAAATACAACCAAACCCCAAATAACAAAAGGGAAACACTCTAAATTATAAGAATATTAGGGCCACCTCTTGGACATTTTTAAACAATTAAAACAGCAAGTTTAATTCTGTTGATTAAATTAATATGAAGAGAGGGGGAGATGTGAGGTGATGTTGAAAGAGAAAAGAGAGCGGAAGAAGAAGAGGAGTGCACACATGTCTCGAACCACACACAAACACCTCAACACACAACCACACCCACAACCATCACATCACACAAAGGCACATGAAAACCAACATGGCAAGAAGAATGAAATGATGCATGAATGTAAACCACACATGGATGACAAGGTGCAATACATCTCATAAGCTCATGACACTAGGTTCATACATGGGGTTACATGCCAAATAAGGTAGGGACAACACTTGGGCTGTCACAACCAGTCATGCCTGAAGAAAATGCACCTCCTTCACCCTCTACCGAAACAGCGAAATCATCAAGGGTGAAGACAATCAACCTTCCTTCTGCATCAGAAGTGAAGAAAACTAAGGCCGCTGAGAAGAAGGCACTAAAGAGAAAGGCTTCAACTTCAGATTCCTCAGCCATGAAGAAGTTTAAGACCTTGCCAAGATCTTCAACTGAACCCATAGATGCCACCCCAATCTCCTCAGCACCAGCCTATGAGATAATTCCATTTGGCGTTGACTATGTCATCCCAGATGATGAAGATGAAGAAGATCATTCTGCTGCTTCGATAGAGTAGATTGATGAAGAAATTGAAGTGGAAGCAAATGCTTCAACTCCATAGGTATCATCGCCCCAGCCTCAGTTGACTGGTGAAGAGGCCGGCATTGAAGAAATTGATGAGGACGTGGATATTGGCAATACAACCCCGGTTATCAATGATGAATATTGGGAAGCTGCTCACCCAAATTCGCCAATGACCACTCCTCTATCACAGATTCCTCAGTCCCCAGCCCAGACTGAAGAAATTCACGAAGGATCTAATGACTTGGCTGCTACAGCCATTGAAGAAATTCCAGCTGCATCAACTGATGACATTGCTGCTCCAACTGCCACTGACGAAATTGCTGCTCAAATTCCCTAGTCTGAAGAAATTCCTCATATGCCTAAGGAGATTATGGGCCGTTTCAAGCCAAACCTTCAGCCGAAACCAAGGATACCATTCAAAGGCTCAAAGCGCCCCAAATTCCTCAAGTCCAATTTCTTCAATGAGCACATTTTCTTCACTGGACCCAATCCATATGACTCACCAAGGGCCGGTCGCACCAGATTCTGGACTCCAACACAGATGAATTATTATGCATCAGTGCTATGTGACAAGAAGAAAGTCTTCGAGCACCATCAAATTCCGCATGCGGATATGGAAACAATTCCATCCTTTACGCCGGTGCTCTCAGTTCTTCACGATGCAGGAATTCTTCCAGTGTGTGTGGATATCTGCGACTGGAACAAAGAACTAATTCTTCAATTCTATGCCACTCTGCACATCATAGGTGATGCCTCTGACATCAACTCTTGGGTCTTGGACTGGATGACCGGATCTACTCACCTCACTGCTCCAGCCTCTGAATTGCTTCGGTCACTCCCAGTTCCAATTCCTTCAGAAGAAGCTCGTTGCCTGTTTGATGAACCTGCTCTACCCAACCAACTGATTCAAGTGCCAATGAAGCCATTGGCACCTGGAAAACCTCAATGGACAACCTTCCTTGTGAAGGATTTACTCTATGTGCCCAGGACGGTCTATAGCATTCTCACCAGCACCCTATGTCCTCAAAAGCCACAACTCTAAAGAAGAAGAAGTCGAGGGAGTCATGAAGAACATGCTATTCAACATCATTCATGGGATTCCCATCAACTTCCATGATTTCTTCATGAGGACATTGGCAAATGCAGCTCTAGCCCCATTTGAACTGAAGCCTTATGCTCCCTGGATCATGAAATTCATCAGATCAAGGTCTTCTATTCCCTTCAAGGCGGACTTCCAGAATCACTTCGGCTTCTTGCCCCTGATTAAAGTCCTCAAGAGCACAATTGCCTTAGTTGAAGGAAAAGGCAAGGTTGTCATTAATGAAGGTACTCGTCCATTGGATGGTCAGTTTCGCGCTGCATTTTACTCCACGAATGATGACACTGCTACCCAGGACTCTACTGCAAAAGCCTCAGCACAAAAACCTCAAGAGTCTGCGCCTCGTGTGATGACTGGTCGTGAGCTTCTCATAAGTCTTCATCAGAAGGTTGATCGTAATCACAAGTGGGTAAAGCAGTCAGTTGGCTTCCATTGTTCAAAACATGACTGTAACGCAGAATTCCGTGAGGAAAAACCACTACTATGTGCATGAATTCTTCGATCGTGCATGGGCCATTCTCGCACACCTCAAGACTCCCGAGGAACTCAAAGACTGGACTTTCAGCAAAACTTTGACTGGTCTCATCCTCCTCAGAAGAAATTCAAGAAGGTTCAAGTTCCTTAGATGCTTACAAGTTCATATTCTTCATCGCATGAGACGGATGAAGCTGAGGACATTGACGACACTGCGGGAGGCCCTTCATCGACAAACGACCCCGACAACGCTGGCGCTCCTTCCTCACCAACAAGATGAAATTCTTCAAGGGGCGTTAGTCCTCACTTTTTCGTCCCTTTTGGTATTCGATGACAAAGGGGGAGAAAATTTGAGTTAGTCTTCAAGTGGGTCTCTATATATGGGCTATTTTTGTTTAAGTTACAACTCTCGCTCTTCTAAAGCTTTTGTTGGTTGAGTTGTAAACTTAAGATTCGATGGTGGTCTGACTCTTTTGAACTGCTTTCCGCATGCTTATTTCCTCAAGTACCTTAATGCATGCATGCTGAATTTCGTCAGGCACCATTTTCATCATGCATTTCAAATTCTTCATATCATATGTTCAAATGCATGTATGAATTACAAGATATAGGGGGGTTCTCCATGTTTTTAACCTGCCATGTGCATTTGCAGTCCAAAGCAAATTCCTCAAATATGCACATCTTCAGGGGGAGTTCTTCTATATCTTGCAATCAAATTCCTCAAACTCAGTATTTACACTTCATAGTATTATCCTCGTTGAAAACTTAACCTATTTTTCATCAATCACTAAAAAGGGAGAGATTGTAAGTGCATCTAGTGCCCCTTAGTGATTTTGGTGTATTGAAGACTTATAGGTTAAGGAACTTATGTGTTTTTGAGTGTACACAGGCTCTATAAGTCGATGAGGAGTTTGATATATCTGGATATTACCGACCCCTAAAAATGTATGTCTTCAACTGAAGACTTTGGTGAAGACTTTGGTGAAGACTTTGGTATTCCCTGAAGACTTTGAAAATGAAGTTGGTGTGACCTTGAAGATATGAATGAGGACTATGAAGCGTGAAGACTTTTTTTCGTAGTTTCATTTCATTTCTTCGAGTCATAGGAAACATCGTACTATTAAAGGGTGCCGAGGTAATACTAAGGAAAATTTCCAACTGATGCTCAACTCCAAAAGCCTAAACCTATCCAATCCTTCGAGTAAAGCCTTTGGAAATCTCTTACAGTTCAGTCAAGTTCTTCAGTGACAGAAACGATGTTCTTCTGGTCTCTGAGGAAATTGTTCTGACTGAGGAGTTAGGATTTCACCAGTGCGAATTGCCTACAAGTGAGGAATATGATAAGACTGAGGACTTTCATGGTTCAAAATTCTGACCGTTGCCGTGCTTAGCGCCAGCTGTCCCTAATCATTCTTATCCACATAACGGTCATATCATTGGGGCATTTATGTCTTAGCATGTCAGGTTGCACCCTGGCTATAAATAGCCAACCCCCTCAACCACTAGTTGGTTGGCTGCTCCAAGAGAGAACTGACACTTGTCATTTGAGAGCAACCCATCCTCCGAGGACTTTGAGAGAAAATCATCGGTGAGGAAAAACCCAAATCCAAACCACCAAACCCAAAGTGATTGAGCATCACTGAAGAAATTGTTCCTGTGTGGAACCGACACTTGTTACCTTTGAGGACCGTGTATCCTCCAGACGATTAGGCATCATGGTCTAGTGCATCCTGTAGTCAATTGAGGATCACGATGAGCTTTGTCTAGAGCATCCAGTAGTTAATTGTGGATCATTGGGTGACCAGTTTGTGAGGGTTTTGGAAGTCTACCCTGAAGACTTACCACGAGTGTTGGGCGAGGACTTTGTGACCTTAGCTCAAGGAGAATACGGTAAGGACTATGTGTCCTGGGACTGTGTGTCCTCTGGTTTAAATACCATGCAGTTCCAAACCAGACGTACGACTGTCACAGTAGTTGGAACTGGGTCATCAAACCATTGTCTTCATCGAGCTACCTAGTTCTATTTCCTCAACCCATCTATTCCTTGTATACTTGTTGATGAAATTGATCGTTACTATTTGAAGAATTTGACTGAAGACTTTCACAATTTCCTTACCTCAAATTCTTCAAGTTACCTTGTTCCTCACCTGCTTATCCTGTATCATGCTACTTGTAATCTGTGCATGCTTTATTTCATCATCATGACTATGCTATTGCTATGTTTCTCATGCACTTGAGTACTTATTCCGCTACTAGTTATTCATCACATTTCAAATTCCTCAAGTTGAAATTCCTCAAGTGATGAATTTGTAAAAATCGCCTATTCACCCCCCTCTAGTCGATATAACACACTTTCAATTGGTATCATAGCAAGGTACTCCCTTGTTTTGTGTGACTTTGGTTTAACCACCTGGAGTTCTAGTTATGTCGACTGCAGGTATGATCAAGGTTTCCGCAGGATGTCCTACCTTCGATGGGACAGACTATCCTTGCTGGAAGAACAAGATGTGCATGCATCTCGAGGCAATTGACAACGATCTCTCGTACGTTGTGGAAAATGGTGTTCCCTCTGTTACCCATGATCAACATTGCTGATGTGAAGAAATTCAAGCAACTCAACTCTCAAGCGAAGAATATCATCTGTGGCCATCTGAGCAAAGGTCAGTATGGCAGAGTGAGTGCTTTGGAGTCTGCTAAGGTTATCTGGGATAGGCTCTCCAAAGTCAACGGAGGTGTTTCCACCCAACGTGGCTCTCGTGTTGACGTTCTTGGCAATCTCTTCAACCGCTTCAAGAGACTCGACAATGAAAATGTTTAGCAGACCTTTGATCGTCTCACTGATATCTCCAATGAGCTTTCAAACACTGGGTGCTACTGATATCACTGACCATGAGGTGGTGAAGAAACTGTTAAGGTCTCTCGATTCCTCATTCTATACTCTCACTTTGATGATTCAAGAACGTCGAGACTACAAGTCACTTGATCCTGCTGATATTCTTGAGAGACTCAATACTCATGAATTCCAACAAGCTAAGAAGAGAGACCTCTATGGGCCAAGCTATGGAAGATCTCGTGCTTTGAAGGCAAAAGCAATTCGGATTGAAATCTGTTTTTCTCGTCTGCGAGCCCGGTTAATGACAAGTCACCCCAAGAGTCTACGAAGAACTCTAAGTTTCTGATTCTGACCTCTCGATCAGGGGCGAAGATCTCA
The DNA here is from genome assembly GCA_022496015.1 of Hordeum marinum. NCBI lineage: Eukaryota > Viridiplantae > Streptophyta > Magnoliopsida > Poales > Poaceae > Hordeum > Hordeum marinum. The sequence continues at coordinate 222,795,056 of CM039672.1, forward strand.
ACAGGGCCTAGATGGTCAGTGGGATCAGCATGCAGCACAATGCTGCCGAAGGCGAAGATCTATCCGGGGACGAAAGTGTCCATGCCGCGGACCTCTTCGTTGATGACGAGGAGAGATATCGATTCTATGCTGATCATAAAGGAACTCTCAATGAAAGCACCAATGCCGGTGTCAAAACCGGCGAATCTCAGGTAGGGGGTCCCAAACTATGAGACTAGAATTGATGGTAATAGGAGACAAAGGGGACACAGATTTACCAAGGTTCGGGCCCTCCTATGGAGATAATACCCTATGCCCTGCTTGATTGTATTGATGATGTGGGGGTTATAGAGTTGATCTACCTCGAGATCGAATAGCTAACCCTAGATGAGTTGTTCTATTGCTATACCCTAAAACCCTCCGGCTTATATAGACGCCGAGGATGCCTAGGGTTTACACATGTCGATTACATGCCAAAGAGATAAACATGCCTATTTGCTACATCAAACGTGGAGCGCAAGCCGTGCTTCCCGAAGCTTCCATCTTGGAGATCGGGCCTTCAAATCTTCTAGTGTTCGGTAAGTAGCCCATATAGTCCGGCCCATAAGAATAGGCCGGCTTCCCAAGGACCCCTTAATCCAAGACTCCCTTAGGGGGTTGATGTTCTTCTATGGCCTCGACTTCCACGACCTCCCGTCAAACTCCATCATGCACATCTTGGCGTTCATCCTCGTTTGTGAGGCCTTCTTGCGCATCGAACCACACTTCAGGCTTTGGCTTCAGGTGTTCAACATCAAGCCCAAGTGCGTCAGCGGAAAGCCCACAGATTGCGGCAGGGCCGTCATCGGAAAGCTCACCCACGTCGGGTGGCCATCAAGCACCCTTATTGACACCATCAAGGGGTGGCAGAAGAGTGGTTCTATGTCACCAAACCACAAGAAGAAGGTCAGCATCTCTCCACCGCATTCAGATCTGGTCCCCTCACTAGACTGGCTTCATGGCTCGAAAAGGGCCTCGTCTAGGGATCGGGCAAGGAGGTGAGTAACCTGCAGAAAGCGCATCCACTCCATGGTCGAGGAGGGCATCAAGTGGATCGATGTGGTCCAGGTGATGCTCCGAAGATGCATCTTCCCTTGCTAGTGCCGGGACACTCCCTTGTGGGCTCGTGAGCTCGACGCCAAGCCCATAATCCGGAATCTCTTCCGCACTACGCGGGAGAAGTTGTGGAAGGCGCTCTTCAAATCACGGAAGAGCTGGCCATTCGAGAAGGAGGACAAGGGTCTGCACGCTGCCAAGCCTGAATCCGAGGTACGATACACCCCAACTTGGTTGGCTCCGTTACATAAGGAGATCTCATAACCCCTTTTCGGAACTGCCTTTGCAGAGATGGCTGAAGAAAGCCAACAAAATTAACATTCCGGTGTCTTAGCCCAAAGATGAGAGCACCGGGCTATTAGCAAAAATGCTCGTGGTAAAGCCTTATGAGGCTGCCATTAAAAAATACAAGAAGAAACAAGGCCAGGCTGATATCCGCATCAGGGACCAGTTTGACGCCGCATCCGAGGATACCCCCGCCTCCTCGAATCAGGAGGAGGCTGAGGAGGAGGAAGAGGATGAAGAGGAGGAAGAGGAGGAGGCTGAGGTCGAGGGCGAGGGGGGAGGTAATCCCCTCGTGCCAGGAAGAGAGCGACGTCTTCGGACGCTCCAGAGCAGGTCCCTCCTCCTGTCCACAAGAGGACGCGTCGGACGCGGGTGATTCTGACCGATGATCGTTCGGAATCAGACACCATGTCCGAAGACCTCGAGGAGGTTCCGCGAAAGAGCCCACGGGTCAAGCCCCCTTCGAAAAGGTTTGGATCCGAAGACCCTCCCATTCAATACGAATAGATTTAGCGCTTGCTAACATGTAGGATATTGGCTTTACAGCCCCCCGCGCATCATCCCCACTGAGGTGATATCGGACGGGGAGACCTCACCTGCTGAACTGGCGAAGAGCAGGGATGCCTCGCATCCCACCACCTCGGGCGCCATGAGGGACGCTATGGAGGTGTCGTCTCGGCATGCTGCTATGGAGTCGGACACCAGCGATGGAGGAGTCTGGACCATGGCCAAGGCTAATGCCTCGGTCACTGAAGACCAGGGGCGATACCCCTCTCGGACACCGAGGAGGCCAGACGAGCAGGTGCTTAGTCCCCTCCGAAAACATCTCCGGAGCGCATTGTGCCTCCGGAGGCAACAGTTCAATCCCTGGTAGGTGATCAGGATATCCGATCATCACCGGCACCACCGACCAATAGGTGGTCGGTCATGGAGGAGGCTCTATCGAGCGCCTCCATCCCCGAGGATCACCGCACCCTTATGGGTGCGGTATTGCAGAGCATCCAGTCCGTTGACAACGGACTGAAGGAGGCCTCCAAAGGTCTCCTTGCGGGTTTTCGAGTAAGTCACCCGATGTTCTTATTTGCAAAGTTTTTATTTATTTCTATTATATACATGGCAGCCCCCGAGCCCTAGGTGATGTGAAAAAACTCACCTAGGGGTCACTCCTTTATCGGATATCGGACTAGTTACACTTTAAGTGTCCGGCATGTTAGGATAACGCCTAATAATGTCCAACATATGATTGGATTGTCCATAATTCGGGAGTTGAAAACCCATGTGATATATCAACTTTATGTGTAATGCAGGCTTCGTCATCGGTGGTGGCAATAAATGGCGCTGAGCTGGACAAGCTAAATCAGAAGCTTAAGCGCTCCGAATACGAAGTTGAAGCCCTTAACCGAAGATTCGATGAGGCCCAAGGTATGTCAAAACAGAATCCGAATACCTTTGTCTGAACTCCCTTATCCGAATACTATCAATGTTGCTTTTTCACATTGTGTAATGTACGCGCAGCCTTGGCGAAAGAGATGGAGAGGCTCAAGGTCGAGCTCCAAAGTGCGAAGGACAAAGCGGCCGCCGAGAGGGCGGCTGCTAATGAAACGGCTGTCGCCCTCTCCGCCATGCGAGCCACCAGTGGCAAGCATGAGGCTTGCGTGGCAGACGTCCAGTAGGAGCTCAAGGATGCGAGTGATAAATGTGAGGCCTTGGAGCAAAAGAATAAGGCGAGCTCAGCCAAACTATCCACTTTAACAACCGAACTCCACAAGGAGCGGGTGGACATGTGGTTCTACGAGGAGCAAGTGCGCCAAGCCAAGGACATAGCAGATGGTAAGCCATACTCACTAAAGTGAGTATTCGGGGATAGCAAGTTCGAATTGCTTACCCCGGTGTGGCGTTCCCCAGGCGCCTCCTTCGATCTCCAGAAGAGCATGGTGGATGCCAATCAGTTGTTCGCCTTGCAGGGAGAAGGAGATGAAGCTCGGATATTCTGGGCATAGTTCGGAGCCCCCGAGCATCCTCCTCTTCTAGTGGCGCACCTGAAACAGCTGATGGGGTTGCACCAGATGGTGGAGCCGTCCATGAAGGACCTCTACATCCGCTTATGTCCTGGCGAGCCGCTGCCAGGCAACTACTTTGGCATGGTGCAGAAGTTGATTGCTGCTTCGCCCCGCCTCGACACCGTCAAGCGCTCCTCCTTCATCGAGGGAGTCCGAATGACCCTTGCAAGAGCAAAGGTGCACTGATCGGGGCTAGATCCGATGAAGGTAACCAATGCCCAGCTGCCTCCCGGGAAGGAGCATAGACGCCCCGAGATATACTTTGATGGAGTGATGGAGAGTGCTCGGGTGATAGCATCCCAATGTCCAGACGATCATTTATTTGAATGAACTGTAACTCGTCCGAAGACTTGTCCAAACTTTTGATGATATTAATTATTGTTCTTGTATGGTTTTGCATTCCTTTATAACTCCTATGTGGCTATTTAATGCTGAAATATGCGAGTCGTTGGCTTCAGACCCCATGTAGATACTACATGGGGTGTCTAAGCCAATGCACCATGTCCCTTAGCCGAATTATCGGAACCCGAAGGCGGTATAGTACGACAGACTAGGCAATCAGACTATAATGCTTTATTTATTTCAGTTATCCATAGGGGCGCAAAAAGGACTACACGAAGCGTACGATTAGCCACCAAAGTGTTGTGATGTTCGGATGAACCGTGGCCAAAGCCGGTATCACAATGTTTTCATAAAGGGAAAATTCCGCGTATAACACGGAAGAACCGCTTACGAGGCTTAAAGTATAATACTTCCAACTCGGGTTCACAGACCGGGTCTCGCATACTATGACAGTCCGTTTTCAGCTTTCTCCCTTGAGGTGCTTGACCAGACTATCTGTAAGCACAATCGCAGGGGTGCTCCCTTTGCCATTTTAGCCGAACGTAAAAGGGCAAGCATAGGAGCCGGGCAACCCAACTATTAACTGAAGACATAGTTCGGAACCGATGCATATAAAGTGACACCAAGATGCCGAACCCATGATAGATAAGGAGATCTATTTTTAAACTCGAGCCTCGGTTCTACTATTCGGTTATCTCGCATCATACCGAACAGGTCCACGAGAAGAGGGAGAGAGGAAAAATAGGCGCTCAAAAAAGGACAGATGAGGCAAACTTGTGCCACACAATTTACATTTTTCTCAATAACTCTTATAGCTCGGATTGCCGAAGCAACTGTTTACAGGTATACGAAAGAAATAAAAATATACATAAGTTGTTGTACCAGGGGTCTCCAATTGACAACCTGATGTCCTCGATATGCCCCGTGGCTAGTTGACTCCTGCTCTTAGATGCACCTTGATGGGTGTTAATTTTCGGCGGACGGATCTTGCAAACAAGGTATTGAGAGGCTGCCGAATTGTAGGTGAGCTTCACACCATAGGCAGGTTCTTTTAGGGGCGCCTGCATTTAGTCTGAAGACGTGTTGATGGTAAAGGTTCAGGCCAGCCGAACACACCATCTTTATTTCCTCACCTCTACCCTTGGAATTTTAAGTGCGAAGTTGTGCCTCCTCGGCACGTACTTTGCTGGTCTTAAGGTTGTGCGGTGGGGGCAAGTCCCTATTGAAGGGAGGAGGAAGGATCTGAGTTTTTAGTCTGAAACCAAACTCGCTTCCCAGCCATGTGTGCCTTTATGGCGGGTGTCGGAACTTGCCGATCTTCTTTGTAGCTGAATTCGGCCGCTAGGTCTAGTGCATGTTCCTCAGTTCTAAGGGAGCACTTTGTATTGCCGTTAACAGTAATGACCCCCTTGGAGCCCGACATCTTGAGCTTGAGGTATGCCTAGTGTGGGACTGCGTTGAAACGAGCGAACACTGTCCAACCAAGCAATGGATGATAGCCGCTATGGAAGGGCACAATGTCGAAGATCAAGTCTTCGCTGCAAAAGTTATCCGGCGAACTGAACACAACTTCTATGGCTACGGAACCCGTACATCGGGCCTCAATGCCTGGGATCACTCCTTTGAAGGTAGTGTTGCTGGGTTTGATCCTTGATGAATCCATGCCCATCTTTTTCACCGTATCTGTGTAAATCAGGTTAAGGCTACTTTCTCCGTCCATTAGGACTTGTGAGGTGATACCCATCTATAATGGGGTCTAGGAAGAGGGTCGCTGAACCCCCATGACGGATACTGGTCGGGTGATCGTGCCGATCAAAGGTGATCGGGTATGCTGACCATGGGTTGTACTTCGGGGCTACGGGTTCCACAGGGTAGACCTCCCGAAGGGTGCGCTTCCTCTCCTTCTTGGGTATATGGTGGTGTATATCATGTTCACCGTTTTGACTTCGGGAGGGAATTTCTTGTGTCCGCCACCAATTGGACCCCAAGGCTCATCCTCATCCTCGCTGGTATCTTGCTGGCCTGTTTAAACACCCAGCAGTTGCGGTGTGCATGGTTGACGGGCTTCTCCAAAGTCCCATGGATTTGGCAAGGTCTTTCCATGATCTTCTCCAGCTGAGTGGGTCCATCGCGATTGCCTTTAGGAGGCTCCTTCCACTGCCCAGGTCGGGAGTTGCGGAATCTAGCATTTACAGCCGTGTCATTGGCATCGCTATTATTGTGTTGGCACTTATTCTTATTGCGCTTTGGTTTTCTGTTGCCATGCCGGGCTTCAGAGGCTACGGGATCTTCGGAATTGTGGTTGCGTCTTGCCAGCCAATTGTCTTCCCCCGCGCAAAAGCGGGTCATGAGCAAAGTAAGGGCGGACATGGTCTGAGGTTTATCCTGGCCAAGCTGGTGGGCCAGGCATTCGTCCCGAATATTGTGCCGGAAGGAGGCTATGGCCTCGGCATCCGGACAGTCGACAATTTGGTTCTTCTTAGTCAAGAACCGATTCTAGAATTGCCGAATAGACTCGTCGGGCTTCTGGACGACGTTGCTGAGATTGGAAGAGTCCAATGGGTGGACATAGGTTCCCTAGAAGTTAGAGCGGAATGCGTCTTCCAGGTCTTCCCAGCATCCAATGGAATTTTCGGGAAGGTTGTTTAACCAGTGACGAGATGGCCCTTAAGCTTCAGAGGTAGATATTTGATGGCATGGAGATTATCTCCTCGCGCCATGTGGATATGGTGGAGGAAGTACGCAATCCATACAGTTGTTTCAGTAGTCCCATCATATTGTTCTATATTTACGGTTTTAAACCCCTCGAAGAACTGATGCCGCATGACCTCATCTGTGAAGCACAGTGGGTGAGCGGTGCCTTTGACCCGTGCTATGTTGTGCCCGTATTCAGCGTCTGTTTGGGCCCGGTTGCATTCCCGGACTCTGTTGTTTTGGTCCAACCATGGTCTATACCCGCCCTGTCTATCGTGCGAGTACTCTCTGGATGCGTAGAAGGATCTTGTACAGCCTGCTCTGTGATCCAGGTCGTCTCGCAGGTCAAACCTGTCATTGGGCTCTAATAGCTCCTTACCCGTCTTCGGGGCATTGCCAGTATATAACCGGTGTCCTCAGCCGTCCTGTCCTGCCCGCGAGGGGGGTGGTCCGGCTTGTCGTATGGAGTACGGCTCGGAGACGGAGTATCAGTGAGTTCTTTATCGAATTGCGGCAACAGCCTTATCCGTGGGTAGCTTTTAGGCTGGCTTAACAGACCGGTGCCGTATACTTCCTCAGCTAAGAAGACTTTCGTCGATCGATCATTGAGGTCATCCTGTTCGGCTTTGAGTTGCCGTTATTTGGCTTTCAAGCTACGAGTCGTTGCTATGAGCCGCTGCCTGATTTCTTCCTGATCTTCAAGGTTATCAAGGATGTACAAGTCATCAACTTCCGGTATATCTTCCTCCTCGACGGGGGGGGGGGGAGGTAGTTATTGTCTCCGGAAGCGTTGACGTTATCAGGGTTGTTCTGGTCCTTAGGCCCTTCCGGACCCTCTAACGGGTGTTCGGCGATATCAGGATTGCCATGGTCAGCGGGGGTATTACCGTCCCCGTTGCTGATAATAGCTTTCCTTCCCTTTTTGCCTTTGGACCTCTTATGCGGTTTCCAGCGCCTTGACGCGCATTGCCCGACTTGTCGCCATCATTGTTAGGCATATTGTCGCCGTTAGTGGCAAGAGTATCTACCATGTAGACATCATACGTGGAACTGTCCGCCCATCTCCCAGTGTTAACGGGGGTGGGAGCACGGTCTTATTCATCCATGTATTTTGCCTCCTCGGAGGCATAGTCCAGCATGTCGGTTAAATCTTCGACAGTGGCTATCAAGTGGGTGGTGGGTGGGTCGAAAAATTTGTCCTGACCCACACCGTTACCAAACTTAGCATAGGTCGGGGCTGGATCATCAGTGATCTTCATCGAAGAGATCTGATCTAGGGCCTCGTCAACAGCTGAGGGCCCGATCAGATCCAGCTATTCAGAACTTGCGGAGTTAACCTCCAAGGCGTCCGAACATGGGGAGTGTTTCACAAGAACAAGTGTCCGGTCATCTGGCTCAATGGCCGGACCAGGATAAGAGTTCGGCCCATCGCCATGGGTGACCCCATTCGCATGTCCAAATAAGGGGCTCAAGGTTAAAGCCTTAGAGTCCTCGGGTGCTACAGGCAAAGCTGTGAGCCCGGTCAATGACAAGTCACCCCGAGAGTCTACGGAGAACTCTAAGTTTCCTAATCTGACCTCTCGATCAGGGGCGAAGCTCTCAACACGGCCTAGATGGCTAGTGGGATCAGCATGTAGCACAATGCTGTCGAAGGCAAAGATCTGTCCGGGGACAAAAGTGTCCATGCTGCGGACCTCTTCGTTGATGACAAGGTGAGACATCGATTCTATGCTGCTCATAGAGGAACTCTCAATAAAGCACCAATGTCGATGTCAAAACCGACGGATCTCAGGTAGGGGTTCTCAAACTATGAGGCTATAATCGATGGTAATAGGAGACAAAGGGGACACATATTTACCCAGGTTCGGGCCTTCCTATGGAGGTGATACCCTACATCCTGCTTGGTTGTATTGATGATGTGGGGGTTACAAAGTTGATCTACCTCGAGATTGAATAGCTAACCCTAGATGAGTTGTTCTATCCCTATACCCTAAAACCCTCCGGCTTATATAGATGTCGAGGATGCCTAGGGTTTACACATGGTCGGTTACATGCCGAAGACATAAACATGCCTATTTGCTACATCAAACGTGGAGCGCAAGCCGTGCTTCCCGAAGCTTCCATCTTGGAGACTTGGCCTTCAAATCTTCTAGTGTTTGGTAAGTAGCCCATATAGTCCGGCCCATAAGAATAGGTCAGCTTCCCAAGGACCCCTTAATCCAGAACTCCCTCAATGACTGCCCTGTCATTAGCCGCCATGTATAAGAGCAAAGGTTCTTTCTCAGCCGGAGCGGCCAAGATCGGCGGCTCAACCAACTGTTTATTGAGCGCCTCAAGCACCTCATCCGCAGCCTTGCTCTAGACAAAGTCATCCGTCTTTTTCATCATCTGATACAGAGGAATAGCCTTCTCGTCCAGGCGGCTGATGAAGCGGCTTAAAGCGGCGATACGACCCACGAAGCACTACACATCATTAACGCTCGCTAGTTTAGAAAATGATGTGATGCATTTATCTTGTCCCGGTTAGCCTCAACGCCTCACTCTGAAACCAAGAAACCCAAAAGCTTGCCTGTAGGAACCCCAAAGACGCACTTAGCCGGGTTAAGCATCATTTTGTAGACCTATAAGTTGTCAAATGTTTCCTTCAGGTCATCCAACAAAGTCTCCTTCTTCCTTGACTTAACCACAATATCGTCCACATAAGCGTGAACATTGCACCCAATCTGACCGTGAAGACAATTTTGCACACAATGCTGATAAGATGCCTGCGCACTTTTAAGCCTGAAAGGCATAGACACATAGTAGAAAAGCCCCAAAAGGTGGTATAAACGACGTTTTATCTTGGTCCTTAACTACCATCTTGATGTGATGATAACCCGAATAAGCGTCCAGGAAGCATAAACTCTCACAACCCGCCATTGCATCAATAATTTGGTCGATACAGGGAGAGTAAACGGGTCAACTGGACAAGCCTTGTTAAGATCTGTGTAGTCCACACACATACGCCATGTGCCATTCTTTTTAAGCATGAGCAAAAGGTTTGCTAACCACTCCGGGTGAAAAACCTCCACGATGAACCCTGTTGCTAAGAGTCGGGCCACCTCTTCTCCAATTGCTTTATGCCGCTCTTTGTTGAAACGACGGAGGAACTGCTTAATTGGCTTAAACTTGGGATCGACATTAAGGTTGTGCTCAGCAAACTCTCTCGGTACACCCGGCATGTCAGACGGCTTCCATGCAAAGATGTCCCGATTCTCATGGATGAATTCGATGAGCATGCTTTCGTATGCGGGGTCCACGTTAGCCCCAATAGTGAACTGCTTCGATAAGTCGCCCGGAGTGAAATCCACCAGTTAGTGTCATCTGCCGCAATCTTCAAGGGCATCTTAGACTATGTACCGGGCTTATTCAATCGAGTCATATCCATCGGGTCAACATTATCTTTATAACACTTGAGCTTTGCCTCTGCACAACTTGATTCTGCATAAGCAGTGTCACCCTCCTAAAACTCAAGGTCCACCTTTCGATCACCATGTACCGTAATTGTCCCTTTCAGAGTCGGCATCTTGAGTTGCAGGTAAACATAACAGGGCCTAGCCATAAACTTTGCGAAAGTCGGCCGGCCAAACAAGGCATGATATGGGCTCTTAATTTTCACCACCTCAAACCACACGGTCTCCACCCTGTAGTTGTATTCATCTCCAAACGCCACCTCGAGGGCAATCTTGCCCACTGGGTAAGCCGACTTGCCCGGCACAGCACCATGGAAAACTGTTGACGACGGCTTAAGAGCCTTATCAGTTAACTCCATCCGCTGGAAAGTGTCATAGTACAGGATGTTGATGTTGCTACCACCATCCATCAGTACCTTTGTAAACTTATAACCTCCAACCTGAGGTGCTACCACAAGCACCAAGTGCCTCGGGTTGTCGATCCATTGCGGGTGATCCTCCCTACTCCATGAGATAGGATATTCAGACCACTTCAAATACTGCGGGAGAGTCGGCGTTGCCGTATTGACTGCCCTCTTGTAGCTTTTGATCTCATTTGTCCAAGCTTGTATTGGAAACATGATACTGGACTCTATTGAGGTGCTTCAGGTTACTATGGTACCCTGATTGGTTGTTTTGCTGCTGACCACCATTGCTAGACTGCTGATGGTGACCACCTTGATTGCCTCGACCCTGATAACCTGAACCTGAGCTGCCTCCACCCAAACCTGTCCCTGAGCCGCCTAGTCCCGAGCCTCCCGATGGACCACTACCGTTATTGCGATGTTGGTTAAGGATGTATTCCCGAAACTGCCGCATAATACTGCAATCTCTCCATGCGTGGCCCGCTGGCTTACCGGGTATGTTGTGCTCCGAACAAGGATTTTTGCCTTTGTTAAAAGGCGGCCTACCATTACCCTTGGTACGATTATTCCTGGCGCTGGTGTTTGCTGATAACCCACAAGTATAGGGGATCGCAACAGTTTCCGAGGGTAGAGTATTCAACCCAAATTTATTGATTTGACACAAGGGGAGACAAAGAATATTCTCGAGTATTCGCAGCTGAATTGTCAATTCAACCACACCTGAAAGACTTAATATCTGCAGCAAAGTATTCAGTAGCAAAGTAGTATGGAAGTAACGGTAACGATGGCAAAAGTGACAGTAGCAGTTTTGTAGTGATCGTAACAGTAGGAATGGAGAAGTAACTTAGCAAAGATCAATATGTGGAAAAATCGTAGGCAATGGATTAGTGATGGATAATTATGTCGGATGGCATTCATCATGCAACAGTTATAACATAGGGTGACACAAAACTAGCTCCAATTCATCAATGTAATGTAGGCATGTATTCCATATATAGTCATACGTGCTTATGGAAAAGAACTTGCATGTCGTCTTTTGTCCTACCCTCCCGTGGTAGTGGGGTCCTAATGGAAACTAAGGGATATTAGGGCCTCCTTTTAAAAGAACCGGACCAAAGCATTAGCACTTAGTGAATACATGAACTCCTCAAACTACGGGTATTGCCGGAAATAATCCTAGTTATTGTCACCCTGGGGGATGCGGATCATAACTTGTAATAGGTGTCTACAACTTGCAAGATAGTATCAAGAACACATGTATATTCATGAAAACATAATAGGTTCATATCTAAAATCATGGCATTGGGGCCCTAGTGACAAGCATTAAGCATAGCAAAGTCATAGCAACATCAATCTCAGAACATAGTGAATACTAGGGATCAAACCCTAACAAAACTAACTCGATTACATGATAAATCTCATCCAACCCATCACCGTCCAGCAAGCCTATGATGGGATTACTCACAAATGGTGGATAGCATCATGGAATTGGTGATGAAGGATGGTTGGTGATGACGATGGCGTCGATTTCCCCTCTCCGGAGCCCAAAACGGACTCCAGATCTGGTCTCCCAAGGAAGAACAGGGGGTGGTGACGACTCCATATCGTGAAACACGATGAACTCTTCTCTTCTATTTTTTCTCTGGAAATAGGAATAAATAGGAGTGGAATTGAGGTCGGTGGAGCAGCAGGGGCCCCACAAGCCTACTAGGCGCTACTAGGGGGGTGGTCACGCCTGGCACGCTTGTGGCCTGTGGGTGGCCTCCCTTTGGTTCATTCTTTCGCCAGTATTTTTTATTAAATCCAAAAATATTCTCCATAAATTTTCACGTCAACCTGAGAACTTTTATTTCTGCACAAAAATAACACCAAGGCAATTCTGCTGAAAACAACGTCAGTCCGGGTTAGTTCCATTCAAATCATGCAAATTAGAGTTCCATTCAAATCATGCAAAGATCATGGACTAACCACGTTCACAATAACATTTAGGTCTCACATTTATTCATATCAATGACATAATCAACTAGCGAGCAATAATAATAACTCTAGGATGACAACACTTTATCAAAACAATCATGATACAATATGATGAAATGATATCTCGCTAGTCCTTTCTGAGACTGCGAAACGTAAATGCAGAGCACCTCCAAAGAACAAGGACTGACTAGACATTGTAATTCACGGTGAAAGAGATTCAGTCATTCTCATACTCAATATCAATTAACAGCAAATCATACAAATGACGGTGGTGCTCTCTAACCGGTGCCTTTTATGAGAAGAGGATGACTCAACAATAACGTAAATGGAAAGTCCCTTCACAGAGGGAAGCATTGATTTGCAGAGGTGACATAGCTCGAGTTTTTAAAACAGAGATAAGTAATGATTTTTGAGTGGTATGCTTTCATTGCTTACATAACGACCAAAAGGTTTTCAACATCTTCCATGCTAGATACATTATAGGTGGTTCCCAAACAGAATGATAAAGTTTTTACTCCCCCTCCACCAATCAATCACACTCCACGGCGAGCCGAGTCCACGAGTACCATCCATACAAACACAATCCTGGGGGATTTTTGTGTAATTATATTTTTCTTTTATTTCGAGCATGGAACTGGGCATCCCGATTACCAGCCACTTTCTCGTGAATGATAGTGAATCAACACATATCCTGGGAATAACCCACCTAGCATGGAAGATACTGACAACCCCAAGTCGCCAGATGAGCGATCTGGGCATATAAAATAGAATGTTTATTTGAAGATTTGGAGTTTGGCACATGTGGATTTACTTGGAACGGTAGGTAAATACCGCATATAGGAAGGTATGGTGGACTCATATGGAACAACTTTGGGTTTGAGGGATTGGATGCACAAGCAGTATTCCCGCTTAGTACAAGTGAAGGCTAGCAAAAGACTGGGGAGCGATCAACTAGAGAGCGACAAAGAAATCAACATGCTTTCAGATTAACCCACATTGAATGCAAGCATGAGTAGGGTATAGATCACTATGAACATAAATATTGTAGAGGCTATGTTGATTTTGATTCAACTACATGCATGAACATGTGCCAAGTCGAGCCACTTGAATCATTTAGAGGAGGATACCCTCCCGTCATACTTCATTGCACCCATTTTAATATGTATGTTGGCACCCAAGACAAACTATTATCCACTCTTAGCTAATTAAGCATGGCATGGGTAACTATAATATCTAATTGTCACTACAAATATGTTTCACCCATAATGAACTGAATTTGGAACGATGAACTAATAATATTTACAAAAGCAAGATAGGTCGTGTTCATACCAGCTTCAAATATCGTCATTATTGTGTTTCACTTGCACGACTGAAAGGTGTGGATAATAATAATAGTGCACGTTGATAACCCACAAGTATAGGGGTTCGCAACAGTTTTCGAGGGTAGATTATTCAACCCAAATTAATTGATTCGAGACAAGGGGAGCCAAAGAATATTCTCGAGTATTAGCTACTGAGTTGTCAATTCATTCACATCTGAAAGACTTAATATTTGCAGCAAAGTATTCAGTAGCAAAGTAGTATGGAAGTAACGGTAATGGTAGCAAAAGTAATAGTAGTAGTTTTATAGTGATTGTAACAGTAGCAGCGAAGAAGTATCTTAGCAAGGATCAATATGTGGAAAGCTCGTAGGCAATGGATCGATGATGGATAATTATGTTGGATAGCATTCATCATGCAACAGTTATAACATAAGGTGACACAGAACTAGCTCCAATTCATCAATGTAATGTAGGCATGTATTCCGTAGATAGTCATACGTGCTTATGGAAAAGAACTTGCATGACATCTTTTGTCCTACCCTCCCGTGGCAGCGGGGTCCTAATGGAAACTAAGGGATATTAAGGCCCCCTTTTAAAAGAGAACCGGACCAAAGCATTAGCACTTAGTGAATACATGAACTCCTCAAAGTACGGTAATCATCGGAAAGAATCCCAGTTATTGTCACCCTGGGGGATGCGGATTATAACTCGTAATAGGTGTCTACAACTTGCAAGATAGGATCAAGAACACATATATATTCATGAAAACATAATAGGTTCAGACCTGAAATCATAGCACTCGGCCCCTAGTGACAAGCATTAAGCATAGCAAAGTCATAGCAACATCAATCTCAGAACATAGTGGATACTAGGGATCAAACCCTAACAAAACTAACTCGATTACATGATAAATCTCATCCAACCCATCACCGTCCAGAAAGCCTATGATGGGATTACTCACGAATGACAAAGATCATCATGGAATTGGTGATGAAGGATGGTTGGTGATGACGATGGCGCCGATTTCCCCTCTCCGGAGCCCAAAACGGACTCCAGATCTGGTCTCCTAAGGAAGAACAGGAGGTGGCAGCGACTCCATATCGTGAAACGCGATGAACTCTTCTCTCTGATTTTTTTTCTCTGTGAATAGGGTTATATGGATTTGAGTGAGGTCAGAGGAGCCATACGGGCCCCACAAGCCTGCTAGGCGTGGCCAGGGGGTAGTCGCGCCTAGCGGGCTTGTGGCCTGTAGGTGGCCCCCCTCTGGTTGATTCTTGCGCCGATATTTTTTATTAAATCCAAAAATATCCTCCGTAAATTTTCAGGACAATTCGAGAACTTTTATTTCTGGACAAAAACAACACCAAGGCAATTATGCTGAAAACATCGTCAATCCGGGTTAGTTCCATTCAAATCATGCAAATTAGAGTCCAAAACAAGGGCAAAAGAGTTTGGAAAAGTGGATACGATGGAGATGTATCATCTCCCCAAGCTTAACCCATTGCTTGTCCTCAGGCAATTTAGTTGATAAATTGAAAGTGATAAAGAAAAACTTTTACAAACTCTGTTTGATCTTGTTGTTGTAAATACGTATAACTGAGGTTTAGATTTTCAGCAAAGATCATGGACTAACCATGTTCACAATAACATTTAAGTCTCACATTTACTCATATCAATGACATAATCAACTAGCAAGCAACAATAATAACTCTTGGATGACAACACTTTTTCAAAACAATCACGATACAATATGGTGAAATGATATCTCACTAGCCCTTTCTGAGACCGCAAACATAAATGCGCAGCACCTCTACAGAATAAGGACTGACTAGACATTGTAATTCATGGTGAAAGAGATCTAGTCATGCTCATACTCAATATCAATTAACAGGAAAGCATACAAATGATGGTGGTGCTCTCTAACTGGTGCCTTTTATAAGAGGATGATGACTCGACAATAAAGTAAATGGAAAGGCCCTTCGCAAAGGGAAGCATTGATTTGCAGAGGTGCTAGAGCTCGATTTTTTTTAAACAGAGGTAAGTAATGATTTTTGAGTGGTATGCTTTCATTGCTTAGATAACGACCAAGAGGTTTTCAACATCTTCCATGCTAGATACATTGTAGGCGGTTCCCAAACAGAATGATAAAGTTTTTACTCCTCCTCTACCAATCAGTCACACTCCACGACAAACCGAATCCACGGGTACCGTCCATACAAACACAGTTCTGGGGAGTTCTATTTAATTAGATTTTGCTTTTATTTTGAGCATGGAACTGGTCATCCTGATTACCGGCCACTTTCACGTGAATGATAGTGAATCAACACATATCGTGAGAATAACCCACCTAGCATGGAAGATACTGACAGCCCCCACTCGCCACATGAGAGGTTTGGGCACACAAAATAGAATGTTTATTTGAAGGTTTAGAGTTTGGCACATGCGTATTTACTTGGAACGGCAAGTAAATTCCACATATAGGTAGATATGGTGGACTCATATGAAACAACTTTGGGTTTGAGGGATTGGTTGCATAGGCAGTATTCCCGCTTAGTACAAGTGAAGGCTAGCAAAATACTTGGGAGCGACCAACTAGAGAGCGACATAGTCATCAACACGTTTTGAGATTAACCAACATTGAATGCAAGCATAAGTAGGATATAAATCACTATGAACATAAATATCGTAGAGGCTATGTTGATTTTATTTCAACTACATGCATGAACATGTGCCATGTCGAGCCACTTGAATCGTTCAAAGGAGGATACCATCTCATCATACTACATCACAACCATTTTAATATGCATGTTGTCACCCAAAACAAACCATTATCCACTCTTAGCTAATTAAGCATGGCATGAATAACTATAATCTCTAATTGTCATTGCAAATACATTTCACCCATAATGAACTGAATTCCGAACAATCAGCTAATCATATTTACAAAAGCAAGATAGGTCAACTTCATACCAGCTTTTCTCCATCTCAATCTTTTCATCAAATATCGTCATTATTGCCTTTCACTTGCACGACCGAATGGTGTGGATAATAATAAGAGTACACATGCCTTGGACTAAGCTGGAATCTACAAACAATAACTCAAAGGAGAAGACAAGGTAACATGGGCTCTCTATTAGGTAAACAATAATGCATATGAGAGCCACTCGACATTTTCATTGTGGTCTTCTCCTTATGACCCAAAGAAACAAAACCAAAACAAGAATGAGAGAAAAAAAATATTTACACAGGAAAGCTCCCAACAAGCAAAAGAAGAAAGGAAAATATTTTTGGGTTTCCTTTTCAATACTACAACTAAGCAACTAGAAGATAAAGCTAGAACTATTTTCTGTATTCTTCTCAAAGTTAATTAAATACACAAGAAGAAAGTGAAACGAGGAAATAAACTACCATGGATAGTACAATGAAAGAGTATGAACACCAACTACTTAAGATGGATGTGTGAACATGAATGTAAAGTCGGTGAGAAATACGTACTCCCCAAGCTTAGGCTTTTGGCCTAAGTTGGTCTATGGACATGGATGGAAAGATCTCTCTCCCGGATACTCAGGAGCGTTATCAAAGTCCCATTGATTGGCGAACTCCTGCGGCTCCCACTGAAAAACTGGCACCAAGTACGGATCAAGGGCTGGTGCTGGTTCTGGAGCTGGGGGTTGCGTCAGACCCCAATATCTGTAAATGTCTCAAGGCATAATGTTGTACCTGCTTGAGCGAATATCGAAGAAAGAAGGAGTAATAATTTCACAAGTGCCCTAGCCAGCAACTAAGTTGTAAAGCAACCTTCTATCATCATTTTTGTTAATAACATCATGAGCTACCATACGGTCATAATCTAAAAACTTTGAGGATAGCAGCCTCTCATCTTTCTTGTTAAGCCTAATGGGTATCTCAAAATGTTTGGCTGAACGATATCCATAGATACCTTCGAATATGGGCTCTTTCGAACGGTTGGTGTTCTACCGTTGGGCCACCATAGCACCCAAACTAAAGGTTCTATCAACAAATAAAGCATGGCACAAAATGGCGAGGTCAGGGGAACTAAGATCTCCACTCTCCCAGTGACCAACTAAACATCTTCCCGGGAATAATGAATAATAGTGTAGCACATGAAAATCTAAACTAGCAGCACTTTCCTTTGACACACATCTCTCTTTGTAACAGCCCGGGGCCGATGCTCCAGAAGATTCCCCTTTTATTCCATTCTCGTCATGTGATTCGTTTGGTTGTCACAATAATCATAGCATCATTCGCATCATCTGCATAGCATCGATACTCGTTTTCAAAAACTTGCATCTGTTCATAGCTGCCAGTTCACTCCATTCGTGTCGTCGATCATTTTGAGTCCAACCACACACGCACGCGCCCGAGGCATCGATAAAATATTGTTTTTAAAAGTGCATGAAAAATATTCTCGGATTGGGTCAAAACTTGGTGAGAGGTCTTATTATAGTGTAGGTAGGCCGCCTGCCAAATTTGAGGGATCACTAGAAGAGTGTCTAGAGGGGGGTGAATAAACTACTAGCAGGAATTTAAAACCTAACTTTTCCCAAGTTAATTGGTTGGCAGATTTTAACAGTTTTAGCAAAGCTAGCAAGTCTAATAGCCCTACACATGCATGTCAACAAATGTGCCAGCGGAAAGTAAAGACATTCCATATGAAGTAAAGTGTTGAGATAGGTAGATCAAACGCAGTTGGAGACACATGGATTTTTCCCATGGTTTCGATAGGTGGCGCTATCGTACATCCACATTTATGGAGTCTTAAACCCATGAAGGGTAACGGTCGTGAGAGTCCATGGAGGGCTCCACCCAAAAGGGTTCACGAAGTAGCAACCTTGACTATTCCATAACGGCTTCCGTCCACGAAGGACTAGCCTCACTATGGGCAGATCTTCACGAAGTAGGCGATCTCCTTGCCCTTACAAACTTCTTGGTTCACTCCACAACACGAAGTAGGAGGCTCCCAAGCGACACCTAACCAATCTAGGAGGCACCACCCTCCAAAAGGTAATAGGCTCGGTAATGACGAGGAACTCCTTGCTTGTGTGCTTCAAGATGATAGACTCCTCAGCACCCAATCACTCTCTCACAGATTTGGCATGGTGGAAGAGATGGGATTGGTGGAAAGCTACTTGGGGAGGCTAGAGATCAAGATCCATACGATTGGAGTGGAATATATTGACCTCAACACAAGGGTAGGTGGTTCTCTCTCAGAAAATCTGATAGGATAGGTATGGAATAGTTCTAAGTGCTTCTCTTTCGAGTGGGTGGTGGTGAAGGGGTATATATAGGCATCCCCAAAACTACAACCATTACACACAAAATGACCAACTCGGTGACACCGATGTGTTAGACTCGGTGGTACCGAAGTGACCAAAAGGTGGCAACTTTTGAATCTCGGTGAGACCGATATAGGAAACTCGGTTGCACCGATAAGGTGACCAACGATCAGATGTCCAATCTCGGTGACGCTGATCCAACATTCTTGGTGGGACCAAAAATGTGAATTTGCGTAACAGAAAGTTGGCAACCTAAACTCGGTGGCACCGGTATGGAATCGGTTGCACCGAAGTGGCTAGGGTTTGGCTGAGTCTGTCTAGGTTCTGGAATTGGTGGCACCGGTATGGAAAGTTGGTTGCACTGATTTTTGAGTGTTAGGTATAGAATAGACTTTGGTGGGAGAGTTTGTGGATGTTTTTGGCGACTATCACTTGTGCACGTTTGAGCATATTGTTCACCAACAAAACTTACCCCCTTTTAATAGTATTGGCTTTCCCATGGACTCAAAGTGATTTCTCACAAATATAAAATGTAGAGTCCTTTTGCTTGAAGCTTGGCCAACCTATTTCCTTGCATCTTGGGGTATGTCCACAATCTCCTTTTGCCAAACCTCTCTATAGAGTGTATCTGAAATACACTAGGTAAAAATATCAGTCCAAGAGACAATGTATGTTGTCATGAATTATCAAAACCTCCAAGGGAGCATGTTGTGCTTTCAATCTCCACCTTTTTGGTAATTGATGACAACATACAATCAAAGCTTCAAATAAAGATATACATGGTTATACTGAAGACTTTGAGAGACACATGACTTAGACTTGCTCCCCCTAAATGTGTGCAGTCCTTTAAAGGATAATTGCTTTTGAATGCATGAACACACATTAGGTAGAAGGGATATAACAGGTCATGTGTATCTTGGCTATATGCATCAAATATACACGAATGATATGTATCTTTGTTCAAGACATCACTCTTACAAACAATATGTGCAAGAAGCAAGAGATCATCTTGACCAAGGATATGATGCATATACTTACCTTGAGTTCTTGAGCATCTTGGTAATAGAAACACACTTGAGAAAACAATGTTAGGAAACACAAGAGTATTCTACCAAACAGAAAGGCAATAGAACTCAAAATTGCCAAGATATGGAGGACATATAGAAAATAGTATTCCTTAGAATTGATATGTCTCCAAGCTCATTGAGAATTTTCTCACCGTAGATATGAAAATAGATTATCCTCTTCCCCTGAATCTTAGCATGTAGATATTAGGATTGGATAAGGTGAGAAAGGTCAACAATTTTCTTCTCCCCCTACTTTGATATTCTCCCCCTATTTATAAAGGTATGAGTATTGATATTGGGATATTGGCTCTCCCCCTTGATCATATCTCCCCGTTTGCATAAGCATGTATCTCCCCTTTAGCATGAGCTTTGGTCTTCTCCCCCTTTGGCATTAATTTCCAAAGAGGTCAAAAACAGGGATAGATATAGGGATCATTCACTGAGAAGGGATCCTTGAGAACAAGGGTCATCGAAATGTAGGATTCATAGAAATGAAAACTGAGAGAGTCATTGAAAATGATTTCTCTCCCTTTGAGATGTTGTAGGACTTTGTTCTTCTCCTCCTTTCTTCATTGAAGATAGGGATCCTTGAATAAATAAATTCTCTCCTCAAGATTAACTTTAGTTCTTCTCCCCTGAAGTAATACAAGGTTTTTTTTAAGGAAAAAGGGATCATCGAAGTAACAGAAGTATTACAAGAAAGATCACTAAGAAAACACAGAATTGCAAAAATGAATTCAAATGAGACAGAATGAAAATCGGTGACTCCAAGATAGATAGATCGGTGGTATCGAGATTTTGTAGTGCAGCTTGTCTGCAATTTCGGTAGAACCGAGATATCTGAGTCGGCGGCACCGAAAGAGAAACCAAGTTTATGTTTTCACAGAGTCAAGAGAAAGATTTTCAATGAAATATGAAGTTTTTACGAGGGACATCAACTAGAGAAGATTGGAGTAGTTATGAGAAATCATGCAATAGAGAGCAAACCACAGCAGATTCTTAACTAGATGATGGGCGGTGACTGGGTCACCTATATTAGAGTATATCGACTTAGGAGCCAAGCAAGAATACTTGATCATAGGTCATACTCTATGTTAAGCTCAGAATGGGGTTACCATTTTTCGATTAAGCATTTTAATGTCTTCATATCGCTTGAGTTGCTTTAGCTTGTTTCTTGGAGTAAAGCCTTTTCAAGGACATGAGTACATACCTTTGAGTGATGTTGATGACATAGCTTGTAGCTGAACTTGTTGAGGATGCTCGAGGTTGATGAAGATCATCTTGAGTTTTGAGCAATCCTTCTTGTTCTACTACACTGGTTACCTACAAAGATTAGTCATGCAAGGAAGAATAGTAGATATATCCAATTGACATGATACCAATTGAGAGTGTGCAATTTTGATCAAGTATATGTCAAGGATATGGTTGAGTGGCCTTCTTCCTTCCATCATAAAGAGGGGTTGTGGATACTTGGTAATGCCAAGATTGCTTATGATTGGAGTTGATGGCAATCTTGTGGAATGAAGTTTTTCCAAGTACCTACAAGAGATTAGATGCAATACAAGGGACCATAGAATTCCATGGCATAATATGAAATGTTAATACACATGGAAATATCAAGAAAGCTCATGCCCTTGCATGCAACCGAGTGAGTCTAGCTCAAGTTTGAAGCATCGATGATGTTCAACTCACTCCTCAAGTGACAAAATGTCTTCTCATCAAGTGGCTTAGTAAAGATATCGGCCAATTGCTTGTTAGTGCAAACATGCTTAAGGTTAATATCTCCTTTGGCAACATGATCATGAATGAAATGATGTCGAACTTGAATATGCTTAGTTCGAGAATGTTGCACAAGATTATGACCAATTTTAATAGCACTTTCATTGTCACAAAGTAATGGAACATTTTTAACATGAATTCCATAATCCTTAAGTGTTTGTGTCATCCAAAGTAGTTGCGCACAACAAGATCCAGCAGCAATATACTCAGCTTCGGCAGTCGATAGAGATATCGAGTTTTGTTTCTTAGAGGACCAAGATACAAGAGATCTGCCCAAAAATTGACAAGTACCCAAGGTGGATTTTCTATCAACCTTGTCACCGGCATAGTCTGAATCAGAATAGCCGACAAGGTCAAAATAAGATCCCCTTGGGATACCAAATGCCAAAATTTGACGTTTGTATCAAGTATCTCACAATGCGTTTTACAGCCAAAAGATGACATTCTTTCGGTGCAGCTTGATATCTAGCACACATGCAAACACTAAGCATAATATCGGGACGAGATGCACATAGATATAATAATGAACCAATCATAGATCGATAAACTTTCTGATCAACCGGCTCATCCTCTCTGGTAAGATCAACATGTCCGCTAGTAGGCATAGGGGTTTTCATACCTTTGCACTCCTCCATGTTGAAATTTTTGATCAAGTCCTTGGTATACTTAGTTAGATAGATGAAAGTTTCTTCTTTTGATTGCTTGATTTGCAAGCCAAGAAATAATTTCAGCTCACACATCATGGACATCTCATACTTCTCGGACATCAACCTTCCAAATCTTTCACTAAATTGAGGGTTAGTAGAACCAAAGATAATATCATCCACATAGATTTGGCACAAAAATAATTCACCATTAACTCTCTTAGTGAATAAGGTTGCGTCAATTTTACCAATTTCAAAACCTTTTTCGATAAGAAACTTCGTTAAACATTTGTACCAAGCACGAGGGGCTTGCTTAAGACCATAAAGAGCTTTACGAAGCTTGTAAACATGATTAGGTTTCTTAGGATTCACAAAGCCAGGTGGTTGCTTAACATAAACCTCTTATTCAATCTTACCATTTAAAAATGCACTTTTAATATCCATTTGATAAAGCATGATATCATGGTGATTGGCATAAGCAAGAAGAATGCGAATAGCTTCAAGTCTAGCGACGGGGGTGTAGGTCTCATCGTAGTCCATACTTTTGACTTGCGTATATTCTTGAGCTACGAGGCAAGCCTTGTTGCGCATGACTTGACCGTCTTCGTCTTGCTTGTTCCGAAATACCCATTTGGTTCCGATGATGTTGTGTTCATCCTCGGCCTTCTCCACGAGTGTCCATACTTCGTTCCTTTCGAAGTTGTGAAGATCTTCATGCATAGCATTCACCCAATCCGCGTCTTCAAGAGCTTGTTCTACCTTCAAGGGCTCAACGCTAAAGATGAAAGAATAATGCTCACAGAAGTTTGCTAGACGAGTTTTAGAGCGAGTGATCCTCCCTATTTGTATATCACCAAAGATTTGGTTTAGGGGGTGGTTCTTGGTCACTTGTGCTCGAACTCGGGTCAGCTTCTGATTGTTGGTTGGTGGAGCTTCTTCTTCATCATCATCTCCTTCATCTTCGTTGTTGTTGAAGGTGTCGTTCCCTTGAGGTGGTGGTGAAGGAGGTTGTGGTGGATCTTCATGATGCACTTCCTCCTCTTCATCATCTCGTTGTGTACCGCTTGTGGATGCATCCATGTCATGTTGTGGTTCACCTTGTCATGAGGTAGGGGCTTCCACTTGAGTTGATGAAGTACTTTCCTTCACCTCCGTGGGACGAATCTTGCCGATGGGTAAATCTAGGATAGATTCCGAAGGGTTCTTATCACCTACATCATTTGGCAATTGTTCAACTTGCGAACCATTAGATTCATCAAACTTCACATCTACTGTCTCTTCAACTTTTTGAGTGAAGTTGTTGTAGACACGGTAAATGTGAGAGTTCCATCCATAACCAAGTAGGAATCCTTCATGAGATTTAGGAGCCAATTTAGTACGACGATGCTTATCAAGAATGTAACAGTTGGAGCCGAATACCCGAAAGTATCCAACTTGGGGTTTGTTACCGGTGAGTAGCTCGTATGCCATTTTATCGAGAATCTTATGCAAGTAAAGTCGGTTTGTGGCATGACATGTTGTTTCCACGGCTTTTGCCCAAAAGTGTTTTGGCGTCTTGTATTCGTCAAGCATCGTTCTTGCCATCTCAATGAGTGTCCGGTTCTTCCTCTCAACAACTCCATTTTGTTGAGGCGTGTACGTGGTCGAGAACTCATGTGAGACACCTTCTTCGTCAAGAAAGGTATACACATGGGTGTTCTTGAACTCCGATCTGTTATCACTCCGGACCTTCTTGGTCTTCACTTCAAACTGATTTTGTGCTTTGCGAGCGAAGTTCTTGAAGATCTTTTGAACCTGCGACTTATCATTAAGAAAGAATATCCACGTAAATCTGGAAAAATCATCAACTATAACTAGACCATAGGAATTTCCACTGAGACTCTTGTAAGCATTGGGACAAAAAAGATCCATGTGAAGTAACTCGAGTGGTCTCCTAGTAGTCATGATATTCTTAACAGGATGACTTCCACCTACTTGCTTTCTAGCTTGACAAGCACTACAAAGTCTATCTTTGTCAAAGACAACATCTTTAACACCAAGTATATGATCACCTTTGATAAGTTTGTCTAAATTACGCATGCCAACATGTCCTAATCTTCTATGCCAAAGCCAACCTTTAGAAGATTTAGCAATTAAACAAGTGTGAGGTTTGGATCTCTTAGTGAAATCGACAATGTATAGATCACCTCTACGGATACCGGTAAAGACCATTTTATGATTATCTTGACAAAACACTTGGCAATCTATTTTCGTGAATAACACATTGAAACCGAAGTCGGCAAGTCTAGACACGGAAACAAGATTATAGCCAAGAGATTCAACAAGCATAACATTTTGAATAGAACTATCATGGGATATGGCCACCTTACCAAGACCAAGTACCTTACCCTTGGAGTTGTCTCCAAACATTACGTACCTTCGTGGTCCATGGTTTGGTGTAATCTCTTCAAACATTTCTCTATCTCCAGTCATATGATCGGTACATCCGCTATTGAGAATCCACTCTTTTACTCCGGACATGTAATCCTTGAAGTTTTCCATGAGACTTAAATTCTTCATAATCTTCTCATACTCGATGTCGAACAGCTCATCTTCATCATAGTAGACATGTTCCACATTGTCATCATCAAGTGGAAAATCCTCGTCATAAAGAATAAGAGATTCGTTAGGATGGTTATCATGACAATGTTCAAGTTTATTGATGCGAAGGGCCTCTATAATGATGTTGTTGATAGTTGTGACATATCCTTTAGCATGCATGAGGTCTCTATGCTCAAATAGACAAACATCAAATTTAGGATCACTAGGTGACATTTTGTGAAAGGCAATGGTTTTATGAAGAATTTCATCAAGAATACTTAATGAGTAACTTGTATATCGTTTCTCCAAATCATTCCACAAAGTGTAAGCACATGCAAAATTCTTCATTTGGTTAAGCATGTTTCTAGGTAATGCTCTAACAATGAGATTAACAGTTCGAAGATTGCATAGCATATCAATTTGCTCTTCGTGTGTGGGATGCAAAGGATTGATAGGAGGCTCATAGGGGCGCATAACATATTTGCTCAATTGAAATTCATTAAACAACTCAAGCATCAAAGATTTCCATTGACTATAGTACTCTCCATCAAGAATGGACACTCTACAACTCAAACTCCTTATACTAGACACATCCATCTTCCTCCTCGGTGATTAAACCGACGCAATGGAGACCAAAGCTCTGATACCAATTGAGGGATCACTAGAAGAGTGTCTAGAGGGAGGGGTGAATAGACTACTAGCAGGAATTTAAAACCTAACTTTTCCCAAGTTAATTGGTTGGTAGATTTTAACAGTTTTAGCAAAGCTAGCAAGTCTAACAGTCCTACACATGCATGTCAACAAATGTGGCAGCAGAAAGTAAAGACATTGCATATGAAGTAAAGTGTTGAGATAGGTAGATCAAATGCAGTTGGAGACGCATGGATTTTTCCCGTGGTTTCGATAGGTGGCGCTATCGTACATCCATGTTTATGGAGTCTTCAACCCATGAAGGGTAACAGTTGCGAGAGTCCACGGAGGGCTCCACCCAAACGGGTCCACGAAGTAGCAACCTTGACTATTCCATAACGGCTTCCATCCACGAATGACTAGCCTCACTATGGGTAGATCTTCACAAAGTAGGCGATCTCCTTGCCCTTACAAACTTCTTGGTTCACTCCACAGCACGAAGTAGGAGGCTCCCAAGCAACACCTAACAAATCTAGGAGGCACCACCCTCCAAAAGGTAATAGGCTCGGTAATGACGAGGAACTCCTTGCTCTTGCGCTTCAAGATGATAGACTCCTCAGCATCCAATCACTCTCTCACAGTTTTGGCATGGTGAAAGAGATGGGATTGGTGGAAAGCTACTTGGGGAGGCTAGAGATCAAGATCCATATGATTGGAGTGGAATATATTGACCTCAAGACAAGGGTAGGTGGTTCTCTCTTAGAAAATCTGATAGGATAGGTATGGAATAGTTCTGGGTGCTTCTCTTTCGAGTGGGTGGTGGTGAAGGGGTATATATAGGCATCCCCAAAAATCCAACCGTTACACACAAAATGACCAACTCGGTGACACCGATGTGTTAGACTCGGTGGTACCGAAGTGACCAAAAGGTGGCAACTTTTGAATCTCGGTGAGACCGGTATAGGAAACTTGGTTGCACCGATAAGGTGACCAACGGTTAGATTTCCAATCTCGGTGACGCCGATCCAACATTTTCGGTGGGACCAAAAATATGAATTTGCGTAACAGAAAGTTGGCAACCTAAACTCGGTGGCACCGGTATGGAATTGGTTGCACCAAAGTGGCTAGGGTTTGGCTGAGTCTGTCTAGGTTCTAGAATCAGTGGCACCGGTATGGGAAAGTTGGTTGCACCGATTTTGAGTGTTAGGTATAGAACAGACTTTGGTGGGAGAGTTTGTGGATGTTTTTGGCGACTATCACCTATGCACGTTTGAGCATATTGTTCACCAACAAAACCTTACCCCATTTTAATAGTATTGGCTTTCCTATGGACTCAAAGTGATTTCTCACAAATATAAAATGTAGAGTCCTTTTGCTTGAAGCTTGGCCAACTTATTTCCTTGCATCTTGGGGTATGTCCACAATCTTGTTTTGCCAAACCTCTCTATAGACTGTATCTGAAATACACTTGGTAAAAATATCAGTCCAAAAGACAATGTATGTTGCCATGAATTATCAAAACAACCAAGGGAGCATGTTGTGCTCTCAAAATTTCGTCGCAATGAGAGGTCATTGATACCCCAACGATCGACTGTAGTGCCTCCGCCATCTAATTAGTTATCAGACGTTTTTCAATTTATAAAACTATGTCACGGGCTGCCCATTTTCCCTCTCATCTTCACCTAGCCTATTTGCCGAGTGCATAGACCCCTCTCGCGCGCCGATAGCTTCCCTGAACCCAAAATATCCGGTCGTGACCGTTGGATCCGGATCAATCCCGTAATACCCTAAATCATCATTCATTTCTCGTTTGGACACCCTAACCTATTTATTCTCGACCGTCGGATCGAAACGCAAGGTCTGGATCAACCTCAAATTCCCCTACCTATTTAAGCAGCTGCAACCCTAGCCTAACCCTAGACCATTTTCTTGTCCCATCCATCCACTCCCTCAACCACCACCACCCACCTATCTTGTCACCTCTCCCTTGGGATCTTCTCCCGATCCAGCCGCCACCTACCTCGAATTCCCCATCGAACCAACCACCTCTCCTCTCAGATCCACTCACAGCAGCCAGCCCCATTCCTCGTATGTTTGAGTGGACACGTCTAGCGCGCGTGGCTGGCTTCGCCCGTGCGTGAGGAGTCCCATGTCGGAGCTCCTCCTCCTCCTTGTAGGTGCGTGAGCAAGCCAGCGCCTCGCCTTCTGCCTCGCGCCCGCCGTCCGACGAGTCCTCGGACCAGGACCCCGCATCCCCTCCTCCTCGCTCCTTCTGAGCACAAGCGCCCCGGCCAGCGAGGGCCTTGCCGGACCTCCTCTTCCCCAATGCCCTGCTTTCTTCTTCCCTGTCTCCTCCTGTGTCTGATCTCACTCCCCCGGTCTCTCTCAGGTGCCCCCAGGAGCTTGCCATGGCCGCTCGAGGATAAGTTCGTCCCCGGTCTCCTTCCTCCCGATTGATTCGAAGGACCCCGCCGCCTTGCGTTGCTCTGGTCTTCTTCGTGCCGCCGCCGTCAACAGCAATGAGGTCGTCGCCCTCCCCATGTCCCATTTTCTTTCTTCTTTCCCTCCTCCTTCTATCTCTCATGCCTCCCCTCTTCTTGCTCGTCTTTGAACAGGAGACCTTGCCCAGCGCCATGGAGGTCCTCCACGCCGTCGTCTTCTCTGCGTCAACAGCTCGAGGGAAGAGCGCACGCCTGCAATGCATTGTGCGTTGACTGTGAGGGGTGCTCGCGTGGGCCCCATCTCCAGCGCCAAGGCCCACTCCGCGTCGTCCCCGCTCCCAACGCCCCGCCGCTTTAGCCTCCCCAGCACGAGCCTCGGCGAGCCGTGTTCCCACGTCGCTCCAGCTAGCATCGACCTGGCGGCAGTCTCCTCGTTTCCCCGCTGTGAGCAATCCCCCGTATCTGAAACTCTGTTCGTTTGTCGTTGTGTCGGGTGCAGATGTTATTATAGTATTGGCACCACTATTTAGCACGAGCATGCACAACAGCCTAGTGGTAGGCAGCTCTATGACTATCCTGGGAGACTTGGGATCGACTCCCGTAAACTCAACCGTAGCATAGTGGCTAGCACCATTGGTATTTTACCAGGGTGGCTAGGGATCAAATCCCCACGGCTGCACCTCATTAACCTCATTTTTTTATCTAAGTATTTGGTTACTTGTCCAATGCATTGCATATACATTTTAAAAACGCTCTCAACATTCAGTATTTGATCTATTTTTTGTTGGTACATTTTTTCATTTGTTTAAAATTGTTTAGCTACTATTGTTTCTTGATTAAGTGCATCTAGTTTGTATAGGGTCATATGGGTAATAAAAACTTTGCATTTTCTTAACTAATTAATCGTAGCTTTGATTTTAACGATCCACATATGTAACTTGACTAGAAAAATATGTAGAATCACATGATGATATTTATTTTGCTGTTTGACAACTCTAAAATATGGTTACTTCAGATCTGGACTAAATTCATAATTTGCATGTGAGGTCGTTTCGAAAATGCTACATGTTGTTTCCGGCATCATTTAAAGTGCCTAGGTGATGTAGTTTACTTATGCTTCACCTCTTGACATGTTTAACAACATTTAATATTGATGAGTATCTAAACGAGAATGAACTAAATAATTCAGACGTGGAGTTTTGTCAATATGCAACTCGTTGCATATTCAACTTCACTTAACATGTAGTAGTTGTTTGCTATTCCTGCCATGTCATGCCATGCCTTGCATATTAAACTGGACATGCATCATACTTGTTTGCATCATGCCATGTATATGTTGTGGTGTATCATGTGTTGATTGTTGCTTCTGGATTGTTCTTTCTCGATAGAGTTCCGAAAGCGTTCGGAGTGTGAGAATTTGTTCGACTACGTCCCGTTCGTCCACTTCACGGACTCATTCTTCTTCCAAGCGGGATTTCAGGCAAGATGACACATTTTTCTGGATACCACTACTATCATTGCTATGCTAGTTGTCCCGCTTTTATCGTTATGTCACGTTACCTACCACTTGGTTGACAAGCCTCCCAACATTTTCATGAAAAGCCTCTAACCCCTCAACATCCCAGCAAACCATTGTTTGGTTATGTTACCGCTTGCTCAGCCCTTCTTATAGTGTTTCTAGCTACAGGTGCAATTGCTTCCGTGTGTCAACATGGACATTCTTTTGTTATCATAATATTATTGCTATTTAAGTTAATGCACATATATATTGGGTAAAGGATGGAAGGCTTGGCCTTTTCCTCGGTGTTTTTCCATCTTTGATGCCCTAGTTACTTGTGAACCGGTGTTATGTTTCATAATTGAGCGCTCCTAACATACTCGGGGTTGTTATGGGGACCCTCCTTGATTTTCGTTTTGGAATAAAACTCTTCTGCCAAGGCCCAACATTGGTTTTACCATTTGCCTAATAACTAAAATTGCATAGGGACCCGCCGGCACATGCGGATCTTTAATTAACAACCCGGACAAGTGCTCCTCATGAGTGTTGGTCCACCTACCTAGCAGTTGACGGTGCCACCTCGGGGCAACTCGAGACATATTCAGGCTACCGTCCACTTCGCATAGATGGATGATGCCCATGGATAGAGACCACATGGCTCTAGATACGGATCTGGTTCACCGGGAGGCCTTGATGGGTTTGTTTTACCTTTCTCGAACGTCTTGAGTGAGGAATTTTGATTTTTCTTCAGGCTATTTCGAGATGGTGGATTTCCTGTGGAATTGCCTAGGAAGATCACGAGATCCGTGGTCAAGATTATTCCTGCTGCATGTGGTTAATTTGTGATGGATGAGTTGGAGCACCCCTGCAAGGTTAAATCTTTCGGAAAGTCGTGCACGCGGTTATGTGGCACACTTGGAAACTTTGTTTAACACACGATCATAGCAAACTGAAGTAAACTCAAATAAAATACACCAATTGTGTGCGTAATCGTGATTGTCTCTTCTCATGAGTCCTTATCCGGAAGAGAACACAGTGGGGTTATGTTTGACGTAAGTAGGTGTTCAGGATCAGTTAGTGATCATTTCTAATTATGTCCGTTATGCGTAGACCATCATACTTTACTCTATGTATTCGTAAGTTAGCCACTCAAATAAATGCTTAGTTGCTTGCTGCAGCCTCACCACTTAATCATACATTGTCCATTAAGCTTTAATAGTCTTGATACCCTTGGAAATGAGATTGTTGAGTCCCTGTGGCTCACAGATCACTACAACAATAGTTGCAGGTACAAGTAACGTGATGATTGGATGTGAGCGTGATGCTTGATTGATTTGGAGTTCTTCTTTTTCTTCTTCATCAATCTAGGATGGGTTCCACGTGGCAGCCTGGGATAGCAACGATGAATGTCATTTTATCGTTTGATTTCATCCGTAGTCGAACCCTGCTCTTCTGTACGATGTTTGAATATGTTGTTGTATTGATGTGATCTTGATCTAGCTTGTGGCGAGTGTAAGCTAATTCCATATACTCTTTTCTTCTGTACATGTACTTGTAATGATATCCATTCTTACAACACGACGAGATGCGCTCCTATCCCTGTCGAGGCCCTCGTGCGAAAATAAGTATAGGGTCGCATCTTGGGCCTGACAAGTTGGTATCAGAGCCAGGTTCCGACCTAGGAGCCCCTTGATTGATCGAACTTTGCCGAGTCGAGTCTAGTAAAAAATTTATTTTGATTCTAGTTATATATCGGAGAGTAGGTTTCTTTTGTTCCTCTTCTATACTCAGGTGAGGTATTCGACTTAGGAATTTTATTCTACTCCTCTTCTCGCTCAATTTTTTTTAGTATCATGCAGGTATTTTGGAAACTATCTGATGCCGATGTGATGGAGTTCTGTCTTGTTGCCTCTTGTCTGACTTGATTTCTTCCGGGGAGTTGAGCTCCAGGGGATTCTTGACACATCGTTATCGTTCAGTTTCTTTAGTATCTCAGGATGGAGGATGTTCAAAATTACTTTAATACTTTTCATGGCGAGATAAGGTCAGAGTCACACAGTACTGGGAAGGCGTCCGGGGTACTACCATGTTTGGTATCGTTGTGTTTTCGAGGGTCCGAGATAGATGGAGTTTCGAAGCCTCCGGTTATGTGTTGACGGATGGATACAGTTGGAGTGTAGGGCTTGTTAGTTGTGTGAGATATTTTGTCTCCCTGTGTCCCCAACACCTCATTGCATAACCAAGAAAGTTTCGGGAGTTCTTAGGTCGGAATTCAAGTAGTTACCTAGGCTATCTTTCAACAAATGTGTGATGTGAGGTTGGGGTTCGACATCTAGTGGTTCGTTTGTTCACGGTCTTTCTTACGGCGGTTCTCGTTGTGTCTTAAAGAGTCCTTGTAGCTTGCTACAACTCGGGGACGCTTCGTATGTCGTGTGCACTGCCTTGTACATGATGGCTACTATAAGATCGAGCCCGTGCGAACCTTACCACGAAAATATCGAGCGAAATCTCTATCATGAATTTGTTTTGGCTTGTTTCGTAAGCCTCATCCTTTGTTTTGTTGGAGTATGGTAATTTGAGTTGCTTCGATGTTAACTGGTGGTCTCATATCTTTCCGAAGCAGTGTTCTCATATTTCTGTGGGAATGCTAATTCTTTTGCTCAATCAAGTTGTCATATCAATTCTTTTTATCTGCTGTGTTTCTCTTCAAGATAATTCAATCCTCTCTAAAATTTGCAAGATCAATCCTCATATTTCTTTTCCGGAGTTCATTTCGTCCGTCCCAAGTTTTCTTTGTTTTCCCCACCCTCTTGCCTTTTTTCTTCAATGATTGAATTCGCATCCAAATGACTGTCTTTTCATTGATGCTTCGCTATCATTTCTTTTGTATTGTATCCGGTGAGTTCTTGTGGATATTCTCAGGATTTTTAGTTTCAAGGTCTTTCCTCATATTCCTTGTTTTTGTTGTTATTCTTCTCCGGTGGATTCAATTCAAGATCTTGGTGTTCTTCATATCCTTTCCAATCGCTAAATGCTTCCCCATGTCAGAAATTTTGTCCAAGTATCTCTTGTTTTTTGTCTCTCTATATTATATCCGAAGTGCTGAAGATATCTCAGAAGACTTTCATTTCCATTCCTCTTAAATTATTTTCAGGGTTCTCACCTCATCAAGTTTTCATTTGTACCGGTGCAATCTCTCTTGCTAAGGATTCATTTCAACGGTGGTTTCCTTTCAGTTGGCCCATAACCCATAGGTTTTCCCCAGGATTTTACCTGGCTTTTCTAATCTTTTCCGGAGATATCAAATTCTTTTCAAATATGACGTAAGAATGAATTTCATCAATCATATTCCTTCTCAAAGATTGCATCTAAATCATTTTCATCATTGGCTCAACCATTTTGTATTCATTATTCCGAAGTATCTTAGTAATTCATGGTGTTGTTTCTCGTCATCATTCTCAGCATTGAAGACCGAAGAAGAGTTTCTCTTAATCGTTGTTCGTTCTTCCAAAGATTCATGGTTTTAGGTGGTTGCTATCATCTCAAATTGTTTCGATCATGAGTAATTCCTCCCATATCTATCCGGTGCATTTCATAATTGTTTTCATTTCTCGATCCTCCGAAGGCCATCATTTCAGAAGATTCCTCGTTCTCAGCTTTCAGCTTTCGTTCTCACATTCTTCTCAAGTGTTGTTCCTTCGTTCGTATCTCAATTATCCCGGTGCTTCATTCAAGTTTTCCATTAGGTGGATCGTGATCTCTTCGTTCCCATGTATCTCCATTCATTCGTCGTATCTTCATTCCTTTGTGAATTCTTACCGGTGTTCTCATTCAAGACTTCTTCAAGTTCGTGTCATCTCTCATCAATCTTTTTCAAGAAGAATAAGTGGTGTGCAAAATCCGTTGCTTGTCATCAATTTAACTTGATGAAGGATAAGCATAACATAATTCTTATTCTAGTTTCATCAAGGTGATTTCAATCCTTCTTCCGGAGTGTTCGTGGTATCAAATTCTCGATTCTAAGTTGTTCAGCTTTTCTTTTCAGGGGTTCCATATTTTTTCTCAAGCATCTCTTCGCGAAGTTTCATCTAAATCCTTGCAACATCATAATCTATTCTTTTCAACCGCATTCTTTTGATCGCCCTTTCATCCCAGTGTTTGCCAAGAGGTCCTTCATGGTGGTTTGTTAAGGATGTAATTCTTCTCGAAGTGTTCTTCAAGATTATTGTTGGAGGTGCTCAAGTGTTCTTTATCTTGGATTTCTAAGTGCAATTCCTTCTCCATTATCTTTTGAGATGGTTTTATTAAATTCTTGAGGAGTATCGAAGGAAAATTGTCAAGAATGATATAAGTAAACCCATCATGTCTTCTCGGAGTTATCTTGGGTTGGATTTCACCTAATGCATTTCTTAAGGATTGTTGCAATCATGGTGTCATAAATGATCCAAATTTTCTCCTCTTCTTCTTGGTGAAAGAAGCTTTTCATCTATTTTGCTCACAAGCAATCAATTGTTTCTGTTGTGGTAGGTTGTCACCTCATAATTTTGAGATGTTTTCCATAAGCCCATAACAAGCTATTCTTTTCATTGTTGATTCTTCATCAACTCCGTTCAGCCATGCTTTTCAAAATCAATGGTGGTAGAAGTTGTCATTTTCTTCTCCGTTCTCTTCTCTCCAAACATCTAGCTTCTATTCTTTTGTTCTGGAGGCATTGTGGTGTTGCTCTTTTCAACTCACATCTAGTCTGATTAAGATCATGTTCTTTCTTTGCTTATTCATTTTTTAACCGGAGTGTTGCGTTCTCTTTTCAAGTTCTCCAATCTTATCAAATTTTGCACCTCTATCCTACTGAAGTGCTGCCAAAATTTCCTTTCAATTCTTGCTTGTTCCTCATGTCGTTCTTCACCTCTTTCCAACCTTCATGTTTCATTGGTTTCACTCGTTTGTCAAAGAAGCAACTAAGTTTTACCTATTGCTCTTTCTCTTCCCATTCTCATTCTAGATCTCGGGACGAGATCCTCGTGTAGTGGAGGAGAGTTGTAACAGTCGGGGGCTGACGTTCCAAAAGATTCTCCTTTTATTCCATTCTCGTCATGTGATTCGTTTGGTTGTCGCATTAATCATAGCATCATTCACATTATCTGCATAGCATCGACACTTGTTTCGGAAACTTGCATCTGTTAGTAGCTGCCAGTTCACTCCGTTCGTGTCGTCGATCATTTTGAGTCCAACCACACACGCACGTGCCTGAGGCATCGATAAAATATTGTTTTTAAAAGTGCATGAAAAATATTCTCGGATTGGGTCAAAACTTGGTGAGAGGTCTTATTATAGTGTAGGTAGGTCGCCTGCCAAATTTCATCGCAATGAGAGGTCATTGATACCCCACCGATCGAATGTAGTGCCTCCGCCATCTGATTAGTTATCAGACGTTTTTGGTTTATAAAACTATGTCACGGGCTGCCCATTTTCCCTCTCATCTCCACCTAGCCTATTTGCATAGTGCATAGACCCCTCGCGTGTGCCGATAGATTCCTCGAACCCAAAATATCGGATCGTGACCGTTGGATCCGGATCAACCCCATAATACCCCCAAACCATCATCTATTTCTCGTTTGGACACCTAGCCTATTTATTCTCGATCGTCGGATCGAATCGAAGGGTCTGAATCAACCTCCAAATTTCCCTACCTATTTAAGCAGCCGCAACCCTAGCCTAACCCTAGACCATTTCGTTGTCCAATCCATCCACTCCCTCAGCCACCGCCACCCACCTATCTTGTCTCCTCTTCCTTGGGATATCCTCCCAATCCAGCTGCCACCCACCTCGAATTCCCCATTGGACCAACCACCTCTCCTCTCAGATCCACTCACAGCTAGCCCCATTCCTCGTATGTTTGAGTGGACACGTCTAGCGCGCGTGGCTGGCTTCGCTCGTGCCCGAGGAGTCCCATGTCGGAGATCCTCCTCCTCCGTGTAGGTGCGTGAGCAAGCCAGCACCTCGCCTTCCACCTCGCGCCCGCTGTCTGATGAGTCCTCGGACTAGGACCCCGCATCCCCTCCTCCTTGCTCCTTCTGAGCACAAGCGCCCCGACCAGCGAGGGCCTTGCCGGACCTCCTCTTCTCCAATGCCCTGCTTTCTTCTTCTTTCCCCGTCTCCTCCCGTGTCTGATCTCTCTCCCCTGGTCTCTCTCAAGTGCCCCCATGAGCTTGCCATGGCCGCTCGAGGATGAGTTCGTCCCCTGTTTCCTTCCTCCTGATTGATTCGAAGGACCCCGCTGCCTTGCGTTGCTCCGGTCCTCTTCGTGCTGC
This sequence comes from Hordeum marinum, assembly GCA_022496015.1. NCBI lineage: Eukaryota > Viridiplantae > Streptophyta > Magnoliopsida > Poales > Poaceae > Hordeum > Hordeum marinum. The sequence continues at coordinate 222,830,913 of CM039672.1, forward strand.
CGCCGACCAATAGCAATGAGGTCGTCGCCCTCCCCATGTCTTGTTTTCTTTCTTCCTTCCCTCCTCCTTCTATCTCTCACGCCTCCCCTCTTCTTGTTTGTCTTTGAACATGAGCTCTTGCCCAGCGCCATGGAGGTCCCCCCACGTCATCGTCTTCTCTGCATCAACAGCTCGAGAGAAGAGCGCACGCCTGCAATGCATCGTGTGTTCACTGCGAGGGGTGCTCGTGTGGGCCCCATCTCCAGCGCAAAGGCCCACTCTGCGTCAGCCCCGCTCCCAACGCCCCGCCGTGTTAGCCTCCCCAGCACGAGCCTCGGCGAGCCGTGTTCCCACGTCGCTCCAGCCAGCATCGACCTGGCAGCAGTCTCCTCGTTTCCCCGCTGTGAGCAATCCCCCGTATCTGAAACTCTGTTCGTTTGTCGTTGTGCCAGGTGCAGATGTTATTGTAGTATTGGCACCACTATTTAGCATGAGTACGCACAACAGCCTAGTGGTAGGCAGCTCTATGACTATCTTGGGAGACCCGGGATCGAATCCCAGCAAGCTCAACTTTTTGTTGCATTTTCGTTCAGTTCAGCGCTAGTGCAAATTATTCATATTCACTAAACACACCAAAGCATCATAAACTAAAGCATAGCATAGTGGCTAGCACCATTGGTATTTTACCAGGGTGGCTAGGGATCAAATCCCCATGGCTGCACCTCATTAACCTCATTTTTTTATCTAAGTATTTGGTTACTTGTCCAATGCATTGCATATACATTTTAAAAACGCTCTTAACATTCAAATGGTTTTTTTTGAATGTAAGCAAATTTTATATGGATAATGTTTAGTATTTGATCTATTTTCTGTTGGTACAATTTTTACATTTGTTTAAAATTGTTTAGCTACTATTGTTTCTTGATTAAGTGCATGTAGATTGTTTAGGGTCATATGGGCAATAAAAACTTTGCATTTTCTTAACTAATTAATCGTAGCTTTGATTTTAACGATCCACATATGTAACTTGACTAGAAAAATGTGTAGAATCACATGATGATATTTATTTTTCTGTTTGACAACTCTAAAATATGGTTAGTTCAGATCTGGACTAAATTCATAATTTGCATGTGAGGTCGTTTCGGAAATGTTACATGTTGCTTCCGGACTCATTTAAAGTGCCTAGGTGATGTAGTTTACTTATGCTTCACCTCTTGACATGGTTAACAACATTTAATATTGATGAGTATCTAAACGAGAATGAACTAAATAATTCAAACGTGGAGTTTTGTCAATATGCAACTCCTTGCATATTCAACTTCACTTAACATGTAGTAGTTGTTTTCTATTCTTGCCATGCCATGCCATGCCTTGCATATTAAACTGGACATGCATCATATTCGTTTGCACATCATGCCATGTATATGTTGTGGTGTATCATGTGTTGATTGTTGTTTCCGGATAGTTCCTTCTCGATAGAGTTCCGAAAGCTTTCGGAGTGTGAGAATTCGTTCGACTATGTCCCGTTCGTCTACTTCACGGACTCATTCTTCTTCCAAGCGGGATTTCAGGCAAGATGACACATTTTTCTGGATACCACTACTATCATTGCTATGCTAGTTGTCCCGCTTTTATCGTTATGTCACGTTACCTACCACTTGTTTGACAAGCCTCCCAACATTGCCATGAAAAGCCTCTAACCCCTCAACATCCCAGCAAACCATTGTTTGGTTATGTTACCGCTTGCTCAGCCCTTCTTATAGTGTTTCTAGCTGCAAGTGCAATTGCTTCCGTGTGTTAACATGGACATTCTTTTGTTATCGTAATATTATTGCTATTTAATTTAATGCACATATATATTTGGTAAAGGGTGGAAGGCTTGGCCTTTTCCTCGGTGTTTTGTTCCATCTTTGACGCCCTAGTTACTTGTGAACCGGTGTTATGTTTCATAATTGAGCGCTCCTAACATGCTCGGGGTTGTTATGGGGACCTCCCTTGATTTTCGTTTTGGGATAAAACTCTTCTGGCAAGGCCCAACATTGGTTTTACCATTTGCTTAATAACTAAAATTGCATAGGGACCCTCCGGCACATGCGAATCTTTAATTAACAACCCGGACAAGTGATCCTCATGAGTGTTGGTCCACCTATCTAGCAGTCAGCGGTGCCACCTCGGGGCAACTCGAGACATATTCAGGCTACCGTCCACTTCGCATAGATGGATGATGCCCATGGATAGAGAGCGCATGGCTCTAGATGCGGATCTGGCTCATCGGGAGGCCTTGCTGGATTTGTTTTACCTTTCTTGGACGTCTTGAGTGAGGAATTTCGATTTTTCTTCAGGCTATCTCGAGGTGGAGGATTTCCTATGGAATTGCCTAGGAAGATCACGAGATCCGTGGTCGAGGTTATTCCCGATGCGTGTGGTTAATTTGTGATGGATGAGTTGGAGCACCCCTGCAAGGTTAAATCTTTCGAAAAGTCGTGTCCGCGGTTATGTGGCAAACTTGGAAACTATGTTTAACACTCGATCATAGCAAACTGAAGTAAACTCAAATAAAATACACCAACTGTGTGCGTAGCCGTGACTGTCTCTTCTCATGAGTCCTTATCCAGGAGAGAACATGGTGGGGTTATGTTATACGTAAGTAGGTGTTCAGGATCAGCTAGTGATCATTTCTAGTTCACGTCTGTTATGCGTAGACCACCATACTTTACTTTATGTATTCATAAGTTAGCCACCCAAATAAATGCTTAGTTGCTTGCTGCTGCCTCACCACTTAACCATACCTCACCCATTACGCTTTAATAGTCTTGATACCCTTGGAAATGATATTGCTGAGTCCCTGTGGCTCACAGATTACTACAACAACAGTTGCAGGTACAGGTAATGTGATGATTTGACGTGAGCGCGATGCTTGTTTGGTTTGGAGTTCTTCTTCTTCATCATCAATCTAGGATGGTTCGAGGCGGCAGCCTGGGATAGCAAGGATGGATGTCATTTTATCTTTTGATTTCGTCCGTAGTTTGAATATGTTGTTAAATTGATGTGATCTTGATGTAGCTTGTGGTGAGTGTAAGCCAATTCCATATACTCATCTCTTCTGTACATGTACTTGTAATGATATCCATTCTTGCAACACGACGAGATGCGCTCCTATCCCTGTCAAGGCCCTCATGCCAAAATAAAGATAGGGTTGCATCTTGGACGTGACACTCTTCCCCTACAGTGACTGCGGCAATAAAATCTTCCATATCTCTAGGACGTGGTTCCCTGATGCTGCTCTCAGAGGGTATTTTGCAAACTTTGCAAAAATCATAAAGGTTCATTTTCTTGGGCACATCATATAAGTGAAATTCTACTTTAGGAGGGTCTTTCCTAGAATGAAATTGAAAATTCTGCACAGAGGTATTCATGAGCAAGAGGTACTGGTCACACTTATCGTTGAGGAAGTCGGTGATGCCTGCATTCTTGGCCAAATAATAGAAATCTTCATAAATTCCGGTCGCCTCAAGAATGTGTCACACGACCATTCACATGGTCGAACTTCTGCGACACGAGGAAGATTATACTTGGGTTTCTCTCTCATCTCATTTTCATCTTCCTTAGAGATCCGGCTTGAAGAGCCTCTTAACAATCTACTCAGCATTTCTTTCTCTGAAAAAATCTGAATTTTTTAGTGACTCAAAATAAAGGTGAACAAAGCTCATAGCAACTACTCTCACAAGTGCCTAGAGGCTATATGATGCATTAAAACTACTTGGGACCATATAAATTTGACATGCAAGCTCAAGAACAAGGTCACCTTGGCAACAAAAATTTGCAATATATAAAGCACTGGAACAAAAACTAATTGGACCATCAAAGGAGTCACATACCAAGGAACAATCTCCTAAAAAAGTTTTGCAAATGAAGCTTTGCACAAGGAGATCGAAAATGGCAGCAAAATGAGCTAGAACACGGGTTTGAGCAATGGTGGGATTTTTTCTAGAGGAATATGTAGTGGATGGGTGTTGGAATAATCGAAGGAGGGCCACATGGGACCCACAAGCCTGCTAGGCGTGGCCAGGGGGGTGGTCGCGCCTTGTGGGCTTGTGACCCACTAGTGCAGCTCCCTGCAGTGTGCTCAGTGCCAGATATTTTAAATATTCCAGAAAAAATCATACTCCATTTTCAGGACATTTGAAAAACTTTTATTTTCAGGTCACCTTTTTTATTGCATGGGAAACACAGAAAACAGAAAAATAATAGTATTTTTACTTAATTTCATCTAACTAACAGAAAATAAAAGTTAGGTATAGGAAGTTGTGCTTTCTAAATTCATCCATCTCATTCTCATGAAAAGAAATCCATCAATAAGGTTGATCAAGTCTTATTAATAAACTTCTTTCAAATAACATGAAACCGAAGTATTTTCGAATAACACTAAGTTACCTCAATGGGGATATGTATATCCCCAACAATAAGTATATCATATTTCTTCTTGACAGTAGGAAGAGGGAATTCAAAGTCTCCAAGAATAATCGTTGGAATTTTTTCAATGGAGTTGATACTATGAACTTGAGGTTGCTTTTTCGAGAAGTGTATCGTATGCTCATTACCATTAATATGAAAAGTGACATTGCCCTTATTGCAAACAATAACAACCCCTGTAGTATTCAAAAAGGGTCTACCAAGGATGACAGACATAGTGTTGTCCTCGGGAATGTCAAGAATAACAAAGTCTGTTAAGATAGTAGCATTTGCAACTACGACAGGTATATCCTCACAAATACCGATAGGTAGAGCAGTTGATTTCTCAGCCATTTGCAAAGAGATTTCAGTAGGTGTCAACTTATTCAAATCAAGTCTACGATATAACTAGAAAGGCATAACACTAACACCAGCTCCCAAATCACATAAAGCAGTTTTAACTTAATTCTCCTTAATAGAGCATGGTATAGTTGGTATTCCTGGATCTCCTAGTTTCTTTGGTACTCCACCCTTAAAAGTATAATTAGCAAGCATGGTGGAAATTTCAGCATCCGGTATCTTCCTTTTATTAGTCATAATATCTTTCATATACTTAGCATAAGGAGACATTTTCAGAGTATCGGTCAAGCGCATACGCAAAAAGACAGGTCTAAGCATTTCAACAAAGCGCTCAAAATCCTCACCATCCTTTTTCTTGGATGGTTTAGGAGGAAAGGGCATGGGTTTCCGGACCCATGGTTGTCTTTCTTTACCATGCTTCCTAGCAATAAAATCTCTTTTGTCATATCTTTTAATCTGAGGACGTGGGTTATCAAGATCAAGAGCAAGTTCAATCTCCACATCATTATCATTACTAGGTTGAGTATCAACATGAACGTCATCATTAATATTATCTCTAGGCTCATGTTCATCACCAGATAGTGTCTCAACATCAGAAACAAAAATATCATTTGGGTTTTCAGGTGTATCTATAACAGGATCACTAGCAGCATGCAAAGTTCTATCATCATCCTTGTTCCTCTTATTACCGGAGCGACTAGGTGCATCAATATTACCCCTTTGAGAATCTTGCTCAATTCTCTTAGGGTGGCCCTCAGGATACAAAGGTTCCCGAGTCATTCTTCCACCTCTAGTCACAACTTCAATAGAATGATCATTGTTCTCACTATTCATCTCATTAAGCAAATCATTCTGTGCCTTAAGTACTAGTTCTACTTGAGTAGTTACCATGGAAGCATGTTTACTAATAGGTTTAAGATCATTGATAGTTCTACTTATATAATTTCCTAAGCGGTCAAGCATGAAAGCATTATGTTTCAATTTATGTACTAACATAAGCATTAATATTTTCTTATTTAACAACAAAATTATCAAACTCATTCAAGCATTGGCTAGCAGACTTATTATAAGGAATATCGCTTTCATCAAATCTACAAAGAGAATTTACCTCTACTACCTGTGTCGGGTTATCAAGACCATGTATTTCTTCAATAGGTGGGAGATTCTTTACTTCTTCAGCTTTAATACCTTTTTCTTTCATAGATTTCTTTGCCTCTTGCATATCTTCAGGACTTAGAAATAGGATACCTCTTTTCTTCGGAGTTGGCTTCGGAGGTGGTTCAGGAATAGTCCAATCATTATCATTGCTGAATATATTATTCAATAGTATTTTAGCTTGTTCAACAATTCATTCCTTGAAGACACAACCAACACAACTATCTAGGTGGTCCCTAGAAGCATCGGTTAGTCCATTATAAAAGATATCAAGTATTTCATTTTTCTTGAGAGGATGATTAGGCAAAGCATTAAGTAGTTGGAGACGCCTCTAGCAAGCTTGTGGGAGACTCTCTTCTTCAATTTGCACAAAGTTAAATATTTCCTGCAAGGCAGCTTGTTTCTTATGGGCGGAAAAATATTTTCAGAGAAGTCATATATCATATCCTAGGGGCTACGCACACAACAAGGAGCAAGAGAATTAAACCATATATGTGCATCACCCTTTAACAAGAAAGGAAACAACTTAAGGATGTAATAGTAACGAATTTTTTCCTCATGAGTAAATAGGGTGGCTATATCATTCATTTTAGTAAGATGCGCCACAACAGTTTCAAATTCATAACCATGGAAAGGATCATATTCAACCAAAGTAATTAACTCAGGATCAACAGATAATTCATAATCCTTATCAGTAACAAAGATAGGTGAAGTAGCAAACTTAGGATCATATTTCATTCTAGCATTAAAAGATTTTTCTTTCCACTTGCATAGTAATTTCTTAAGATCATCTCTATCATTACAAGCAAGAAAGTCCCTATCTACCTCTCCTTCCATAACATAACCCTCGGGAACATCAGGAAATTCATATCTAGGAGAGCTAGGTCTAGCAAGTGCCTCAAAGTGTTCGGTTTCAATAATTTCATCAGTTTCAGAAGTATCATAATTTTCAACATTGACTCTAGCAATTTGTTCATCAAGAAATTCACCCAGTGGCACAGTATTATCAAGAAAAGTATCATCATAAGGATCATGCATAGTAGAAGTGGCATCGTCAATTACTTGCAACATATTAGGATTACTAGCAAGTGGTTGTGTCGCAAACTTACTCATAACACAAGGTGAATCAAGTGTAGAGCTAGATGGCAGTTCCTTACCTCCCCTCATAGTAGAGGGATAGATCTTGGTTTTTGGATCTTTCAGATTCATCATAGTGATCAATAGATATAAATCCCAAGTGACTCAGAGAGTAGAGCTATGCTCCCCGACAACGGCGCCAGAAAAAGGTCTTGATAACCCACAAGTATAGAGGATCGCAAAAAATTTCGAGGGTAGAGTATTCAACCCAAATTTATTGATTCGACACAAGGGTAGCCAAATAATATTCTCGAGTATTCGTAGCCGAGTTGTCAATTCAACCCCACCTAAAAGACTTAATATCTGCAGCAAAGTATTTAGTAGCAAAGTAGTATGGAAGTAACGGTAACGATGGCAAAAGTGACAGTAGCAGTTTTGTAGTGATTGTAACAGTAGCAACGGAGAAGTAACTTAGCAAAGATCAATATGTGGAAAGCTCGAAGGCAATGGATCATTGATGGATAATTATGTTGGATGGCATTCATCATGCAACAGTTATAACATAGGGTGACACAGAACTAGCTCCAATTCATCAATGTAATGTAGGCATGTATTCCATATATAGTCATACATGCTTATGGAAAAGAACTTGCATGACGTCTTTTCTCCTACCCTCCCGTGGCAGCGGGGTCCTAATGGAAACTAAGGGATATTAAGGCCTCCTTTTAATAGATAACCGGACCGAAGCATTAGCACTTAATGAATACATGAACTCCTCAAACTACGGTAATCACCGAAAAGAATCCCAGTTATTGTCACCCTGGGGGATGCGGATCATAACTCGTAATAGGTGTCTACAACTTGCAAGATAGGATCAAGAACACATGTATATTCATGAAAACATAATAGGTTCACATCTGAAATCATGGCACTGGGGCCCTAGTGACAAGCATTAAGCATAGCAAAGTCATAGCAACTTCAATCTCAGAACATAGTGGATACTAGGGATCAAACCCTAACAAAACTAACTCGATTACATGATAAATCTCATCCAACCCATCACCTTCCAGCAAGCCTACAATGGGATTACTCACGAATGGCAGAGAGCGTCATGGAATTGGTGATGAAGGATGGTTGGTGATGACGATGGTGTCGATTTCCCCTCTCCGAAGCCCAAAACGGACTCCAGATCTAGTGTCCTGAGGAAGAACAAGAGGTGGCGGCGGCTTCGTATCGTGAAACACGGTGAACTCTTCTCTTCTATTTTTCTCCAAAAATAGGAATAAATAGGAGTGGAATTGAGGTCGGTGGAGCAGCAGGGGCCTCACTTGCCCGCTAGGCACGGCTAGGGGGTGGCCGCTCCTGGCAGGCTTGTGGCCTGTGGGTGGTCCCCTCTGGTTGATTATTTCGCCAGTATTTTTTATTAAATCCAAAAATATTCGCCGTAAATTTTTAGGTCAATTCGAGAACTTTTATTTCTGCACAAAAATACCACCAAGGCAATTCTACTAAAAACAACGTCAGTCTGGGTTAGTTCCATTCAAATTATGCAAACTAGAGTCCGAAAAAAGGGCAAAAGAGTTTGGAAAAGTGGATACGATGGAGACGTATCATTTGCCACCAATTCTGACTCGCCATTCGGGTTCTTTCTCTTGCCCAGGCTGCTATTTCCAGCTCCGTTCTGCTGTTGACCTTTGCCGTTATTCTTCTTCTTACCTGTAGCTGAGCTCTCCTTATCGGAGCCCGGATCGTTAGTAGTATCTGAATTTGCATACTTTGTGAGAGCCATCATGAGCTCACCCATGTCTTGACAAGAACGCTTTAGCCGCCCGAGCTTCTGGTTAAGGGGTAGAAAGTGACAGTTTTTTTTTGTAAAATCAGAACTGCCTGAGACGCCGAGATGTTCTCGAACGAGTGGATAACCGTCGAAACCCACCGGACCCAATGATGGGACAACTCACACTCATGTTGTACACAATGGTCAAGATCCACAATCGTCATAGGTTGTTTGCACGTTCCCTGGAAATTCTTTATAAAGCGTGCTTTCAACTCAGCCCAAGATGTGATGGTATTAGGAGGCAAACCCTTCAACCACATGCAAGTCGGCAGTTCTAACATCATGATGAGGTATTTTGCACAAACCACCTCACAGACGTCCAACATCTCCATGGCAAGCTCATAACTTTCAATCCAAGCCCCAGGGGGTAAATCGGCCGTATAATTAGGCACCTTACACTGCCCCTTAAAGTCCTTGGGCAAACGCTCGTTCTGTAGAGCCACCGTCAGGCACGACACACCAACCCCCTGGATGAGGTGCCATCCCGCACTGAGGTGGAAGGGGTTATTGGATCCGGCTCAGGGGTCACCGGGTAATCTGTCACTGGTGTTGACCCCCACTGAGCCCGTCCCCTATCTATGATTTCTTAAGCATTGATCCGAGGCGAGTTATCATTGGGCGGGTTGCGTCTTCGTTCGCTGCTAGAAACCACTGGCGACTCTATGCGTCGGTTGTAGCTACGTCTTGTGATGGGCATGGAGTGCACATGACTTCGGCTATGCATGCAGTTTTCCTATTGAGACACCACCATCTATAGCAAATTAATGGCATTTCGTGCCTCTTCAGCAAATGGCATCCCTTTGGCGAAGGGGAGTGCATCGAGCCTGGCAGACGCCGCTATCATGTTCTCCACCGGGTTAGAATAATGGCCAGGTGGTGTCACACGGTGTCGTGGCTGAGTCTGATTCCTCCAGGGCGGGTCTGGCTGCCATGGCGCCTCAGCGGCCCAGGTCACATCTAGCGGCGTGCTCGGCCCCGCTTTGGGAGTGTTGAAGAGGTTTTGAGGCTGAATAGGGAGTCCGACTTGAGTCCTTCTTCGAAGAACCGCCTCTGAAGCACGCTGGTCTAAGCTAAAATGGAGAGCCTCCGCCCTCACGCGTTTCGAATCAGTGTTCATCTGAATTTGCAACGCGTTGATATCCTCCTGGGCCGGAACCATGAGCCCCTTAATCCGGGTAATCTCTGCATTGCATTCTGCCTGGTTTCCGGATGTTACTTCAGTGGCCATCAGGGCGGTTAACTCATCCATGAGTTCCATCAACACTTGAGTCGGCGGCTTAGGAGGTCCGGCTTCTGGCACGGCGGCTCCTATCGCCGCTCTCGATGTCACACCATTGAAACCCGACGCTGGGCCTGCCATGAAGATGGCGGTTCAGCTCGGCAGGTCATAGGGCTCCGGAATACTGTCACCATCGGCATAGGCCCCGAGCCATCGGTGGCATAGGCCCGCACCTCCATTGGAGGATCCTTCATCTGAAAGGACAAATGTTTCCCCCTGAGACAGAATCTTCCCTGCCTTGCATGAAGCCAACGACAACGCTCCTCCACCCAGGTTGAACACGGGCGGGTTGCGCACGCCGAGCCGGCTCGACAAGGTCGGTGCAGATGTCCCGCCCGGGCATAGATCCGTCGATCTTATCGATGAATATGTGAATCTTGCCGAAGGGAACCCGGTGCCCGTACTCGATTGAGTTGGCTTCCGATCCCCATCAAGCATGGTCGATGTAGAGCTTGCCGCGGCGACTCTTATTCATCATGTCGATGGCGTATCCCTCGATCCCTGGGAGAGAGCCCTTTGAGAACTGAACACCACCGCGTGCTAGCCCCATGGTGGGCACCAACTGTCGTGGTTTTGTCATGACAGATGTCCGAAGACTTAGGTTTGAGGCCATTGCTAAGGTAGTGGACTCAAAGGGGTTGATCGGGACGAGGGACACGAGTTTACCCAGGTTCGGCCCATCGGGAAAAGGTAAAAGCCTACGTCCTGCTTTGTGTTGTATTGATGGAGTATCGATTACAAGGGAGTGGATTCACTTGGCCAAGCTCTCGATCAATTGGTTTCTGTCTAAGCCGCCCCAGGGACTCACCTTTATATAGGAGGTCAAGGCCGTGGGGTTACAAGAGTCCAAATTGACTCATACAAGGTATTGAACCCTGTCTCTAAGCCGCCTTGCCTTCTTGTGCAAGCCGTCTCCGGGCGGCTTACATGCCCGGGTCTCGCACCATCTTCTGTCTCTGGGCCTTCACCTTGGCCCATCTGGTAAGTTGCCATGTGGCTTGGCCTTCAATCTTCAGGCCCACCTTAAGGGTCTTGACTATAAGCCGCGAGGTGTGACCCAGCCCCTCCTGGGCGGGTCTCGCCATGGGGTTATATCCCCAACACTTGGTCTTACCAATATTGAAGAATGTTCTCTTAATTTGCACTTGGCGGATTCTACTATTAAAAAGCCTTTCGAAAGAATTAATGATGTTATTATTCTTGCAAATAGGAATTATGCGCCCATTGATTTCATTGTTCTTGATATTGATTGCAATCCATCTTGTCCCATCATACTTGGTAGACGGTTTTTACGCACTATAGGAGCCGTGATTGATATGAAAGAACGCAATATTAAGTTTCAGTTTCCTCTTAGAAAGAGTATGGAACACTTCCCTAGAAAAATAATTAAGACACCATATGAATCAATTATGAGGACCTTTTATGGAGTAAAAACCAAGGATGACAACACTTAAATCCATGCGTTATGCCTAGCTACAGGTGTAAAACGATAGCACTTGTTGGGAGGCAACCCAATCAATAAAATATTTTTATCTTTTCCTTATGTTTTTAAGAGTTTTGAACAATTACGATTCTGTTATGATTGTGTATTTATGTTTTATTTAGTGTTTGTGCCAAGTAATGCCTTTAGGATGATCCATAAGATGAGTAGAAACAATGCTGATTCTGAAACAGAAACTTTGTTCCCATTGCACAAATTTTCATTTTTTACTAGAATGTGATATTGAGATGACATTTTAACACAGTATTTCTATACAAATTATTTACGTTTTCCTAAAATTGCAGAATATTTTGAGTTCAAGAAGTATGGGTAGAGTACAGATTACTACGGACTGTTCTTCTGAAACAGATTCTGTTTTCGTTGCATTGTGTGCTTGTTTTGATGAATGTATGGCTTGTATCGAGGGGTATAAGTTATGGTAAAGTTATAATACATTATATACAATGCAATAATAAAATATGAATGGGTTTACAATAGTACCTAAAGTGGTAATTTGCTTTATTATACTAACGGATCTCACGAGAATTTTGTCAAGTTTTGTGTGATTGAAGTTTTCAAGTTTTGGGTGAGATCACGATGGATGGAGGAATAAGGAGTAAGAAGAGCCTAAGATTGGGATGCTACAGCACCCCAAGATAATATTGAAATAGTAACAAGCAACTAAGATTGGGGATGCCCCGAGTGGCATCCCCTCTTTCTTCTAACAACCATCGGTATTTTACTTAGAACTATATTTTTATTTGTCACATATCATGAGTTTTGCTTGGAGCGTATTGTATCTTTGCTTTATTTGGTTTTATCCTTGCTGCACACACCTATTTGAGAGAGCCAAAAATATGCTATGATTTGCTAGAATTGCTCTTTATGCTTCACTTACATCTATTGAGCAAAGGAATTGCTCTTATGCTTGAGTTATATCTTTTTGAGCACGGCGTGCTTTTACATGTTTGAAGAAATGCTCTCATGATTCACTTATATTAATTTGAGAGTTAGTAATTTTGAAGAAATCCTCTCATGCTTCACTTATACTATTTTGAGAGATGAAGCTTTTATGCTCTTGTTCTTCACTTATATCCATGTGAGCTTGTCAAAAGCAATTGCAATATATGAAACTAGTCCCAAAGTGATAGATATTCAAGAGGAATATAATAAAAACTTTCATGAAGGTCACTGGACAAATTAAACTTGATTCTTTGTAATAGTTTTGAGACATAACAATAGTAATATGTGAGTTATGTTGGTGAGTAATTATGCTTAGTAAGAATATTGGTGTTATGATTTGTGATTCCCTACGCAAGCACGAAAGTCAATAGTTGGGCTACGAAATTACATCCTACTTATGGTGCATTATTCGGTGTTAGTTATGCTTAATGCTCTCTTATGTGATTTTTCGTTTCTTGGTTGGATGCTTCTCAATTTCTTGCTAGCCTTCACTTGTACTAAGTAGAAATACTATTTGTGCATCCAAAATCCTTAAACCAGTTTCGCCATATGAGTCCACCATACCTACCTATATATGGTATTTCCATGCCGTTCCAAGAAAATTTGTATGTGCCACCTCTAAATTTCAAAATAAAATTTCCTTTTTGTGTGCTCGTAGTGCTCGTGAAACGGTAGGGGTGGACGATATTTTTCCATGCTAGATGTCTTATTCTCAAGATGAGTGTTTATTCACTTGTCATTGGATGATAGTACGACGGTAATAGGGATGCCCAGTCCCAAAATAAAAAATAAAAAAATATTTACTTTATGTTGTCAAATACTAAATTCCTTGGAAAGTGTTGGTATGGAAGGCAACCGTGGATTCAGCTACCATGGAAAGTGAAAGTATGGTGGAAAAATGAACAAACTTTATTTTCTGTTTGGGAACCAACTATGGTGTATCTAGCATGTAAAGATATTGAAATCTCTCCTTCATTTTCGTTGACAGGAAAGGCATGCCACTCAAAATATTTGTCTCTACCACTTTAAACACTTGAGCTCTGGCACCTCTACAAATCCCTACTTCCCTCTTGAAGGGCCTATCTATTTACTTTATGCAATTTTTATTTTTCAATTTGAGTCTCCATGTTCTCTTATAAAGCACCAACTAGGAGGCACTATGATCGTACTTGAGAATTAGGTGTAGCTAATATTTGAGTGTGTATTGTGAATGTATCAATGATTGAGCATGATGGTCTAGGGATAACTTGCTTTAGTGTTGATATTTTGAAAGACATGGTTGTTGGTTGATATGCTTGAGTATTAAAGTTTTCATGTCAAAACTAGACTATTGCTTTGAACCATTTAAAAGTCCAAATTTCCGTGCTACAAAGAAAAGAATATATGTTAACATGTTAGGCAGCATTCCACATCTAAAATTCTGTTTTTATCATTTACCTACTCGAGGACGAGTATGAATTAAGCTTGGGGATGCTGATATGTCTCCAACGTATCTATAATTTTTGCTTGTCCCATGCTGTTATATTATCAATCTTGGATGTTTTACAATCATTTTATAGCAACTTTATATCTTTTTTTTTGAAAAACCTATTGACGTAGTGCCAAAGTGCCACTTGTTGTTTTTGTTTGTTTTTTACTTCGCAGAAAATCAGTACCAAACGGAGCCCAAATGCTACGGGAATTTTGGAAGAATTCTTAGGACCAGAAGAACCAAGTTGGGCCAAAGAGCACCAGGAGAGGGGGCCAGGGTGGCCACCCTCCACCAGGGCATGCCAGAGGCCCCTGGCGCGACTTGGTGGAGGGTGCCCACCTCGGGAGCCCCCTCAACCGACTATCAAGCCTATAAATTCCCATATTTTTGGAAAACCCTAGGGGATTCAACGAAATACAATTCCAGTCGCCGCACGTTCCAGAACCTTGAGATCTAATCTAATCAAAAAAACCTAGGGGAGTCAACAAAACACAATTCTAGCCACCGCAAGTTCCAAAACCTCGAGATCCAATCTAACACCATCACCGAGGGGTTCATCTTCATCATAGGTGGCTCTCCGATGATGCGTGAGTAGTCCACCGTAGACCTACGGGTTCATAGGCAGTAGCTAGATGACTTCCTATCTCTCAATGATTTTCAATACAATGGTCTCTTGGAGATCTATTTGATGCAATGACTTTTACGGTGTGTTTGTTGGGATCCGATGAATTTTGAGTTCATGATCAGTTTATATCCATGAACATGATTTGAGTCTTATATGATCTCTTATTTGCATGATTACTTATAGCCTCGTATTTCTTCTTCGAATCGTTGGTTTAGTTAGGCCAACTATATCGATTTTTCTTTCCATGGGAAGAGGTGCTTTGTGATGGGTTCGATCTTGTGGTGTTCTTTCCCAGTGACAGAAGGGGCAGCAAGACACGCATATATCATTGCCATTAAGGATAATAATACGGGGTATATTCCTACATGAATAGATCTTGTCTACATCATGTCACTTTTCTTACTGCATTACTCTGTCTTCTCATGAACTTAATACACTAGATGCATGCTGGATAGCGATCGATGTGTGGAGTAATATAAGTAGACGCAGAATCATTTTGGTCTACTTATCTTGGACGTGATGCCTATATAATGATCATTGCATGGATATCGTCATGATTATTTGAACTTCTATCAATTGCCCAACAGTAATTTGTTCACCCACCGTGTGCTATACTCATGAGAGAAGCCACTAGTGAAACCTACGACCCCAGGTCTACTTTTCGAACATATTGCTTTCCGATCTACTATTTTGCCTTTTTGTTTTCAGATCTATTAATCCAAAAAAGCAAAAATACCTTGTTGCACTTTTTGTTTACTTCTTTTATTTTGTGTTCTTGTGAGATCTATTTGCCAAAACTATCGTTACCTAATCTATCATATTACCGTAGAGAGCTTGACAACCTGTCTTTCGCGTTGGGTTGCAAGTATTTGTTATTTGTGTGGAGGTGCTGTTTACGTGGGTGCGTGATCTTCCTCTACGGATTGATACCTTCTTTTCATAACCGAGGGAAATACTTACCGTCGTTGTGTTGCATCATCCCTTCCTCTTTGGGGAAATACCGACGCAGTCTCAAGCCATGTCAGGCATCCCTATTACTGACATACTCTCGTGCAATGACAAGTGAATAAAGACTCATCTTGAGAATAACACATCTAGCATGCAAAAATATAGGTCACCCCCTACCTTTCATGAGCAGTATGAGCACACAAAAAAGAAAAATTATTTTTAAATTTAGAGATGGCACATACAAATTTGCTTGGAACGACATGGAAATACCGTATATAGGTAGGTATGGTGGACTCATATGGCAAAATTGGGTTTAAGGATTTTGGATGCACAAGTAGTATGTCTACTTAGTACAAGTGAAGGCTAGCAAATAGATTGAGAAGCATCCAACCAAGAAACAAAAAATCACATAAGAGAGCATTAAGCATAACTAACACCGAATGATGCACCATAAGTAGGATGTAATTCCGTAGCACAACTACTGACTTTCGTGCTTGCATAGGGAATCAAAAATCTTAACATCAATATCCTTACTAAGCATAATTACCCACTAACATAAGTCACATATTACTATCATCATGTCTCAAAACTATTACAAAGAATCAAGTTTAATTTGTCCAATGATCTTCATGAAAGTTTTTATTATATCCCTCTTGAATATCTATCACTTTGGGACCAGTTTCATATATTGCAATTGCTTTTGACAAGCTCACATGGATATAATTGAAGAACATGAGCATACAAGTTTCATCTCTCAAAAGGATATAAGTGAAGCATGAGAGGATTTCTTCAAAATTACTAAATCTCAAATTAATATAAGTGAATCATGAGAGCATTTCTTCAAACATGTAAAAGCACGCCGTGCTCAAAAAGATATAAGTGAAGCACTAGAGAAATTACATTGTTCAATAGATTTAAGTGAAGCATAAAGAGAAATTCTAGTAAATCATAGCCAAATTTTGTCTCTCTCAAATAGGTGTGTGTAGAAAGGATAAAAAGCAAATACAGAAAAAATACAAGACGCTCCAAGAAAAACTCATGATATGTGATGAATAAAAATATAGTTCCAAGTAAAATATTGATGATTGTTAGAAGAAAGAGGGGATTCCACTCGGGCATCCCCAAGCTTAGTTTCTTGTTACTCTTTTGATAATATCTTGGGATGTTGTAGCATACCCAAGCTTAGGCTCTTCTTACTCCTTATTCCTTCATCCATCGTGATCGCACCCAAAACTTGAAAACTTCAATCACCCAAAACTTGACAAAATTCTCATGAGAACCGTTAGTATAATAAAGCAAATTATCACTTCAAGTAATGTTGTAAACCCATTCATATCATATTATTACATTATATATATACTATATTCTAACTTTACCATGACTTATACCCCCCGATACAAGCCATAGATTCATCAAAACAAGCACACAATGCAACGAAAACACAATCTATTTGAGACAGAGCACTATGCAGTAATATGTACTCTAGCAATACTAATGTAACTCTAGAAATTCATAAAAAATAGGAAAACGTAAAGAATTTGTATATCAATACTGTGTTTAAATTTCAGCTCATTATCATGTTCCAGTAAAAAAATGAAAATTCGTGCACTTGAGACATAGTTTCTGTTTCAGATTCAACATTGTTTCTACTCATCTGATGAATCATCCTAAAGGCTTTACTTGGCATAAAATATAAAAACACAATCATAACACAGGCATAATTGTGCATTGGGTATCCTCCCAACAAACGCTATCGTTTTACGCCCCTAGCTAGGCATAATGCATATATTCAAGGGTTGTCATCTTTAGTTTTTGCCACAGTTATAAGGGCTTTCTCAAACCCGGGAGGTTCTTTACACTTCCCCACATTTTTAGGAGAAGAAACCATCTTGATATCTAAGATATCCAAACGCTTATTGCAAAGAGTAATCAAAGTGTTCATGCGATTTAGGTTCCCACCAATATGTTTAAGAGGCTCATGGTATTTTTGCAACTCAACCAAATGTTTATGTAAATCACCCAATTTGTCTAAAATTTGAACCCCTTCTTGTGTGAGAGAAGGATCCTTTTTTGGTGGAGGAACCCCCAATATCCCTTCTAAAATTTCATAAGAAGTGTTGGGATCAAGTTCAGTAAAGTTTCCTTTAGCAGCAAAATCAAAGAGTTGTCTATGATGCAAAGTTAATCCTATGTAAAAATTTCAAAGCAAAACCTTTGCATCTCCCTTTAGATTGCAAATACGATAGGATTCCATCAATCTATACCAAGTATCTTTCAGATTCTCCCCTTATTTTTGTTTGAATTATAGAACATCGAAATCTGGTAACAGGGGGTAGTGATGCTAGTCATAATGGAGAGATATGCGAATGAAGCGATCTGATGAGAAAAGGGCAAAAGAAAAAGAAGGCGGATAAAACGGCAAATTTGTGAAGTGGGGGAGAGGAAAACGAGAGCCAAATGGCAAATAATATAAATTGCAAGGAGATGAGAATTGTGATTACGAACCTGGTAGATGAGATCACTTCCTCCCTGCCAACGGCGCCAGAAATTCCTTTGACGTGGCTTGAGACATCGTCGGTATTTCCCCAAAGAGGAAGGGATGATGCAGCATGGCGCCCGTAAGTATTTCCCTCAGTTATGAAACCAAGGTATCAATCTGTAGAGGAATATCACGCACCCACATAGAGAACACCTGCACACAAATAACAAATACTTGCAACCCAACACGTAAGAGAGGTTGTCAAGCTCTCGATGATAAAAAGATAGATTAGGTATTGATAGTTTTGGCAAATAGAAGCCGCAAGAACACAAAATAAAATAAGTAAACAAAAAGTTCAACAAGGTATTTTTGGTTTGTTTGGATTAATAGATCTGAAAACAAAAAGGCAAAATAGTAGATTGAAAAGCAATATGTTGGAAAAGTATACCCCAGGGCCGTAGGTTTAACTAGTGGCTTCTCTCATGAGTATAGCACACGGTGGGTGAACAAATTGTTGTTGGGAAATTGATAGAAGATCAAATAATCATGACGATATCTAGGCAATCATCATAATATAGGCATCACGTCGAAGACATGTACACCGAAACGATTCTGCATCTACTTCTATTACTCCACACATCAACCGCTATCCAACATGCATCTAGTGTATTAAGTTCATGGGAAAATGGAGTAATGCAATAAGAACGGTGACATGATGTAGACAAGATCTATTCATGTAGGAATATACCCCATCTTGTTATCCTCAATGGCAACGATACATGCGTGTCTTGCTGCCCCTTCTGTCACTGGGAAAGAACATCGCAAGATCGAACCCATCACAAAGCACCTCTTCGCATGGCAAGAAAAATCGATCTAGTTGGCCTAACTAAACCAAAGATTCAAAGAATAAATACGAGGCTATAAGTAACCATCAAAATAGGAGATCAAAGAATTCTCAAATCATATTCATAGATAGAAATTGATCATGAACTCAAAATCCATCGGATCCCAAAAAACACATCGCAAAAGTCATTACATCAAATAGATCTCCAAGAGACCATTCTATTGAGAATCATAGAGAGAGAGAGGAAGCCATCTAGCTACTGCCTACAGACCCGTAGGTGTATGGTGGAGTACTCACGCATCATGGGAGAGGCACCTGTGATGTAGATGAACCCCTCGGCAATGGTGTTAGATTGGATCTCGAGGTTCTAGAACTTGTGGCGGCTAGAATTGTGTTTTGTCGACTCCTCTATGGTTTTCCAAATATTTGTGAATTTATAGGTTCGATATAGTGGAGGGGGGTCCCGGGGTGGGCACCACCCAGCAGGCCGTGTGAGGCGCCTCTAGCGCACCCTAGTCGGTGTTCCCCACCTCAGGCTTCCTCTCTGGTAGGTGTTTGGCCCATCTGGGGTCTTCTAGTCCAAAAAAATCTCCAAAACATTTCAGGACGTTTGGGCTTCGTTTGATACTGATTTTCTGCGTAAAGTAAAAAAACAAGGAAAAATCACAACTTCCACTTTTGCATTACGTCAATAGGTTAGTCCCAAAAAATGATATAAAGTTGCTATAAAGTGATTATAAAACATCCAAGATTGGTAATATAACAATATGAAACAAGCAAAAATTATAGATACGTTGGATACGTACCAACCAGCTCATTCCCCCTCTCACTCTCTCATTCCCCATTCCCACTCTCTTTCCCCTATCAGAAACCCTATGTGGACATCAGTAGTAGGTCATTTAATGACTTTAGGGATGCTATTTGTCCCAAGTATCCATGGGGATTATTTGATGCTGTTGAAATGAGATACTTGGATAGTTTAAAGGAGTGTTGGAACCCTCTATAGTGTGATGATTAGATAAGTGACCCGTAGGTATATGGTGGACTACTCACGCATCATGGGAGAGGCACCTGTGATGTAGATGAACCCCTCCGCGATGGTGTTATATTGGATCTCGAGGTTCTGGAACTTGTGGCGGCTGGAATTGTGTTTTATCGACTCCTCTAGGGTTTTCCAAATATTTGTGAATTTATAGGGTCAATAGTTGGTGAAGGGGGGTCCCGAGGTGGGCACCACCCAGCAGGCCGCGTGAGGCATCTTTGGTGCGCCCTCACGGGTGTTCCCCGCCTCAGGCTTCCTCTCTGGTAGGTGTTTGGCCCATCTGGGGTCTTCTAGTCCAAAAAAATCTCCAAAACATTTCAGGACGTTTGGGCTTCGTTTGGTACTGATTTTCTGCATAAAGTAAAAAAACAAGAAAAATAGCAATTGGCACTTTGGCATTACGTCAATAGGTTAGTCCCAAAAAATGATGTAAAATTGCTATAAAATTACTGTAAAATATCCAAGCTTGGTAATACAACAAAATGGAACAAGCAAAAATTATAGATACGTTGGAGACGTATCAACCGGCTCATTCCCCCTCTCACTCTCTCATTCCCCATTCTCACTCTCTTTCCCATGTCAGAAACCCTATGTGGACATCAGTAGTAGGTCATTTAATGACTTTAGGGACGCTATTTGTCCCAAATATCCATGGGGATTGTTTGATGCTGTTGAAATGAGATACTTAGATAGTTTAAAGGAGTGTTGGAACCCTCTATAGTGTGATGATGAGATAGGTGACTCGTAGGTGTATGGTGGACTACTCACGCATCATGGGAGAGGCACCTGTGATGTAGATGAACCCCTCTATGATGGTGTTATATTGGATCTCGAGGTTCTGGAACTTGTGGTGGCTGGAATTCTGTGTTGACTCCTCTAGGGTTTTCCAAATATTTGTGAATTTATAGGGTCGATAGTCGGTGGAGGGGGGGCCTGAGGTGGGCACCACCCAGCAGGCTACGCGAGGCTCCTCTGGCGCGCCCTGGTGGGTGTTCCCTACCTCGGGCTTCCTCTCTGGTAGGTGTTTGGCCCATCTGGGGTCTTCTAGTCCAAAAAAAATTCCAAAAAATTTCAGGACGTTTGGGCTTCATTTGGTACTGATTTTCTACGTAAAGTAAAAAAACAAGCAAAAATAGCAACTGACACTTTGGCATTACGTCAATAGGTTAGTCCCAAAAAATGATATAAAGTTGCTATAAAATGATTGTAAAACATCCAAGATTGGTAATATAACAACATGGAACAAGCAAAAATTATAGATACATCGGAGACGTATCAACCGGCTCATTCCCCCTCTCACTCTCTCATTCCCCATTCTCACTCTCTTTCCCTTGTCAGAAACCCTATGTGGACATCAGTAGTAGGTCATTTAATGACTTTAGGGACGCTATTTGTCCCAAGTATCCATGAGGATTGTTTAATGCTGTTGAAATGAGATACTTGGATAGTTTAAAGGAGTGTTGGAACCCTCTATAGTGTGATGATGAGATATGTGTGATGTTTGCAAGTAATGACAGTAATTCAGAGAAAGAGAGGACAAAGACGTGAAAAAACACTTGCATCCATGACAGCTGCTGGAGGGACTGGGGGTAGAAGAAGGGGTATGCCATGTGCATCCAGGAAAACTGCTAGTAGTACTACTAGTGCTCCTGGAACTAGTGTAGCAAGTGCAAGTACCACTCCAACTACTCAATGTGGCACTAATAGACAAGAGAATTGGCTTGATCCAGTTGTCGAGGAGGCATTGCCTCATGCACCTATTTTATCTGATGAGGAGGATGAGAAACTTTATCCATGATATGTCCAGCAGAACAATGATGAACATATAGCAAATGAAGAGTACATTCATGCAGAATTTTCAGATATTGATGATGGTGAGAGGCAAGAGGATAATGACATGGGAGGTTTTGAGGATGCAGATGAGGACAGACCTATAATGGTGTATGATAGAGATAGTCCATCTATTGAGGAAGGTGTTGTATTTCCTAATGCAGTTGATTGCAAGAATGCAGTTGGAACATTCTCAATCGAGTCTGAAACTGAGTACATTACACTTAAGAGTGACCCAACTAGGTTTACTGTGAAATTTGCCTATGAGAGGTGTAAGTGGAGGTTGCATGCATCTTTGATGAGGAGGGGCACTCTGTTACAGGTACTAGATATTGTTTTAGTAATGTTTTTTTATAAAATGTGCCTATTTGTTTTACTAATATTATTCTGACTGGCTATTTGTTTTATTTCAGATCAAAGTGAACTCCCACCGTCACACATGTCCTAGTGTGAACAGATCTCAGAGATTGAGAACTGCAAAAAGAAGGAGGATTGCAGATGCTTCTATGGCTTGGATCAGAAAATAGGGATTGGAACAAAGGAAATTTAGGGTAGGTTGTTAGAGAAGTATGGTCTTGAGGTGCCATACAACAGATGCTACTATGGTAAGGAGATGTCACTTGAAAAGATCTATGGTAAGTATAGTGATAGTTTTCAATTACTTTATGCATTCAAAGCTGAAGTAGAGAGGGCATCACCAGGAAGTGTTGTTGACATTGACAAGCACACAATGGAGTACAAGTTAAAAGGAAAGAAATTCTATAAGGAGTGTTTTAGAAGGGTTTTTGTATGCTTCAAAGCTTGTCAGAAGGGGTTCTTGGAGGGGTGCAGACCATACTTGGTTGTAGATGCAACAACATTTCATGGTAGGTTTAGGGGCCAACTTGTAGCAGCATGTGCCCTAGATGCTCACAACTGCTTTTTCCTGTTGTATATGGTGTTCTCGAAGTTGAGTCAACTGAGAGTTGGACCTGGTTTTTCAAAAACCTGAAGGAAGCAATAGGACACCCTGAAGGTTTAGTTATACATACTGATGCTTGTAAAGGACTACAGAATGTTGTTAATGATGTTTACCCAGGAGTGGATCATAGAGAGTGTATGAGGCATCTGGCCCAAAATTTCAGCAAGAAATTCAAAGCGATTTTTTTAATGACAATATATGGCCTTTCTCACTAACTTACAACATCAAGAAGCACAACTTTCATCTAAACCAGCTAAAAAGCAGACCAAAAGTAAAGGAATATCTTGAGGAGCACCACTCAAAATCTCGGCTAGAGTAGCTTTCACTGAGTTGAGAAAAGTTAACTATGTTAACAACAATCTTGCTGAATTAGTCAACTCTAGAATCAACAAATACAAGGGCCTACACCTAGTGGACCTACTGGACAAGATTAGGCAGTACATTATGGAGAAGTTTGACTTCAGAAAAAGAATTTGCGTTGACCATTTCATTGGGCACTACATCATAATAACAGTAATGAAGGCATTAATGGAGAAAACTAAAGGTTTGGAGATGAGCATTGTTAGGAGAAGCCCAACAGAAGCTGAGGTAACTGCAACAGACAACGAGAAGAGAGAATGGATGTACCCAGTGGACCTGGAAAAATGGACTTGCAGTTGCAGACAGTGGCAGGTCACTGGTAAGCCATGTATCCATGCCCTTTTCTTTATCACTGCTCTAAGAGGTGATGCTAGTGCAATCGATAAGTATGTCCATAAGTACTACTCTATTGAGATGTTCAAAGCTACTTATGCTGAAAACCTACCAGATTTGGAAGGCAAGCAATAGTGGGACATTGTAGATCCTGGATCCAAATTATGTGCTCCTAATCAGAAGCAAGCACCAGACAGGCAAAGAAAGCAGAGGATTAGAGCTAGCGGTGAAGGAAAAGGCCTTGGGCCTAGGAATAAGAAGGGCAAGAGGTGTGGAAGATATGGACACCAAGCCAAGGGTTGCACACTATCTGTAGATCCAACATTTGGAGAAGAAGAACATTGGGGGTGCATAAAATGCAGATGATCATCCTACAACTAATGAGCCAGCAGTAGCAGAAGTGCAAGATGAGGATGAGTATGAGCCAATACCTGATGTTGTCCAGTAGAAAATGCTACCACCAAAGGAGCCAGCACATGAAGCATTTACACAAGCAAGTGTAGTAAGGTATGTCCAATTCCCAAATCCATTTATCTTCATGCATACCTTACAATTTGTGACATGTTTGCAATTGTTTTAGCCCTAGGAAAAACTATAAAAGGGCAATAGATAGATGAGCTTCTCGCAAGTGTGTGAAAGAGAAGAGAGGTGGAGATTTGCAGCCAGCAAGTACATTCTGCTAAGCTACTGGAAGCAGTGTTGACAACAAGGTTGTTTCTCCTACAAAGAAAGCACCAGTAGCATCTGAATATCCATGCACTACCCCTAACCAAGCTAAGAACACTAGAAGCAAGGCAAGGGAAACTCCAAACCTAACCAGGAACACTAGGAGCAAAAAACTAAAGTTCTAGATGTTTAAGTATTGTGCTCTATTTGTTTTGATGTTGTTATGAACTGGACGATGATCTGTGTGCACTTCACTATGTGAACTTTCGAGTGCTTTATGTACTAGCTATTATGCACTTGGTGTTTCTGTGCTTAATGTTTGTTATGCACTTGACCTTTTGTGTGTGTTGCTTGATGTTATCTCCTTTGTTCATCACTATTTTGTTCCTGAACTTCCTGTCATTCATTACATATGATTTGTTTCGTCACACAAGATTTGTCATCGACGACAAATCTTCATCTACAATCCACATTGGTATTGGTATCATCACATAAGATTTGTTGTCGACGACGTTGGCGAGAAATCTTCATCTACCATCCACATTTGGTCTCAACACATAAGATTTGCCGTCAACGACAAATCTTCATCTACCATCTACATTTGGTTACTTCGCATAACTTCAATTCAACTTCAACTAAAAAGTGACATCAAACAAAAAAGGTTTCCATTAACATCTTCAAATACTCAACTACTTCAAATACATCGATAAACTACATCCACCATGCTAATACAACAAACAACAATTTCCACTAATAGCAATGCCTACACCAACAACATCCCATCTCTCTCTAAGTTTCTTCTTCAAAGCTCCATTCTTCCTTGCCGGCTCAATGTTTTCCTTCTTCAGATGGTGACATTTGATCCAACTGTCTTCAACCTCTGCGTGCAAGTCTTCAAAAGCAAGGGCAACATGCAATTGATGATCTGGGTCAACCCAAACCACCCATTCACACTCTTCTGGTAACTAATTGCACATCAGAGTAATCACTATTAGAGAGTGCAAATCAACAAATACTAAATCTATCCCAAATTGACAAAAACTTACATCTAATGGAGAACCTAAAAATGACAGCCACTGCTAGCACCTACCCATGATACACGACGGGCAGGGACAATACCATGGCTAGGGCAGTGATGCTTCGACAAAAACTCCAGGCCGGAATAGGACTCATCGGGAAGATAAAACTCCAAGTAATGTTGCGCAATCCCGACCCCGTCGACCTAAAACAAAGGTAAAAATTCCCTCAAATGTCACAAACCCTAGAAATCCCTAGATTGAAGTGGGATGGGGGTGGAGGAGCACAAAATGCCACCGTTTTACTTACCTCTCTAGTCGCTGGTGAGAATTTGGATGATCCCAAGCTCGCCATGCGCACCGCTCCTTTCTCTCCTGCTTCCTGCTTCCCCCCTCCAAACTATTTGTGCCTTCCATCCCCCTCTTTTGCACGCGAGCTAGGTGAGGACGAAGGGGTACAGAGGGTTAGCAGCAACAGGGGTAAAAATGTCCAAAAACTAGCGACAGTAGCGGTCAAACGATGCCGACTAGACGGAACTGTGTCGGTAGGGTAAGAGCATAAGAAAACCAAAGTGATTTGGGCAAGAACGAGTGTTTTCCGAAACTAGGGGCAAACCTGTCGAGTGTGACACAACTAAGGGTATACAATCAATTTTATCTTTGACACTCCACCCATAAGTATCTCCCATGATTGATTCATAAGGTGGTTTAATTCTCTTTCTAGGTAAGTGTTACATCCCTTTCTTTAATGGGTTGGAACCTTATGTTTCCCTCTTACATATCCATAATTGCACCTATAATTCATAGAAAGGTCCTCCAAGTATTATTGGACAAGTAGGATTGCAATAAATATCAAGCACAATGAAATCTATAGGCACATAATTATTATTTGCAATAATAACAATATCATTAATTCTACCTAAAGGTTTCTTAATGGTAGAATCTGCAAGATGCAAGTTTAGGGAACACTCTTGAATATTAGTGAGATCAAGCACATCACAAAGAGATTTAGGTGTATTTGAAATACTAGCACCAAGGTCATACAAAGCATTAAATTCATATTTATTGATCTTTATTTTGATAGTAGGTTCCCACTCATCATGGAACTTTCTAGGAATAGAAACTTCAAGTTCAAGTTTCTCATCATAAGCTTTTATCATTGCTTCCACTATATGGTTAGTGAAAGCCTTGTTTTGTTCATAAGCATTGGATGAGCTAATAATGGTTTGCATCAAGGAAATAAATCCTACCAAAGAGCAACTTTCATAATTAAAGTCCTTGTAATCCAAGATAGTGGGCACATCACTAGTTAAAGTTTTGACCTCACCAAAGCCACTTTTTTAAGTTTTAGCATTAAAATCATCACCCTCCAAGCAAACGAGACGCTCTCTAGATAAATTTGACTCATTTCCAGTCCCTTTATTAATTATATTCAGATAGGTAAACAAATATTCAATAGTATAAGTACCAATCATTTTAAGATCTTCATCATGGTTTCGGTAAAAACAGGGTGGAAGAGCTTTTTCTAAGAATTCCCGCTTAGCTTTCAACTTAACGGTCCTCTCCTTGATTTTGTCAATAGATATTTGGATATATTTAATAGTTTCATTAAAATCATGCTTCGGTGGAAAATATTTACTTTTGAGAGTTTCTACATCAAGAGCGCTTCTATCCATGTTTATAGCCAAAGTATCAATCGTAGGCAACTTTTCTTCTACCATCGTATTAAAAATCTTTTGAGAACCAATAAATTATTTAATTGTGTTCTCAAGATTAGAGGGTATCCTATTATCATTCGTTAGGATAATTTCCATAAGAATTTCCATAGTTGTTAGAGGAATTACCGGGGTACGGCCTAGCATTGAAATTTCCTTTATGAGCATTGTTGTTGAAATTGTTTCACGAGATACACATCAATAGCATCATTATTTTTCTCAATAAAAGTAGGAAAATTCATATAATTTGGATCAATATGGGTATTTTTGCTAGCAAACATATTCATAAGATGTGAACTTTATCTTATGAGAATGCATCCACTTTTTCACTCAAAGTAGTGATTTCCTCAACAGAATTTACCTTCTTACCAGTTGGAGCTCTATCGGTATGCCATTGAGAATAATTTTTCATGATGTTTTCCAGAAGTTTGGTGGACTCTCCTAAGGTCACATCCATAAAGGTACCACCTGCAGCAGAATCTAGAAGATATCTAGACACAAAGTTTAGTCCAACATAGAAGTTTTGGATAATCACCCGCAAGTTTAAACCATGAGCATGGCAAATTCTTATCATCAATTAAATTCTCTCCCAAGCTTGTACAACATGTTCTTGATCATGTTGTTTAAATTTTATTATTTGATTTATAAGGGAGATGATCTTAGCAGGAGGAAAATACTTGGCAATAAAAGTATATTTACACTTATCCCATGTACCAATACTATTACATGGTAAAGATGAAAACCAAGCTTTAGCTTTCTCTCTTAGTGAAAAAGGAAATAATTTTAATTTCATGAAATCATTATCCATGTCGGGTTTTTTTGCATATCACAAAGTTCAACAAATGTATTAAGATGTGAAGCGGGATCCTCATTAGGACTTCCCGAAAATTGTTCTTTCATGACAAGATTCAGTAATGCAACATTTATATCAAAAGCCTCTGCACTAGTGGTAGGTGGTGTAGGAGTACTAATAAAATCATTGTTATTATCATTTTATAAGTCACAAAACTTAGTAGTATCTTGAGACATGGTGAACGAGAAAGCAAAGTAACAAGCAGGACAAGTAAACTAGCAAGTAAAGGAGTAAACTAGTAACAAGTGAATGATAATTTGTGTGAAGTTACTTGATAGTTGGTGATGATATTCCTCGACAATGGCGCCATAAATCCTTCGTGATACTTGTGATCTGCGTTGGGTTTTCTATGACGAGGAACGGGTAGTTGCAGCACAATATAGGTAAGTATTTCTCTCGGTTACAAAACCAAGGTTTATCGAACCAATAGTAATATCAATCCACAATCGTCTTTAGCGGCTGCACACAATAGAGAAAACAACTTGCACCCAACGCGGGCAAGAGGGTTGTTAATCCCCTTGATCTCGTTATTTGCAAGAAAGTGAAGTGTGTAGATAATAGTAGATAATTATAAATTGCAAAATAAAATAAAAGGTAAATAAGAACAGCAAGGTATTGATAGGTTTGTAAATACATAAGTGAATAGACCCCGGGGCATAGTTTTCCTAGTGGCATCTCTCATGAAAATAAGCATACGGTGGGTAAACAAATTACTGTTGGGCAATTGATAGAAAAGCGCATAGTTATGTGATATTCAAGGCAATGATCATGTGTATATATGCATCACGTCCAAAACAAATAGGCTGACTCATGCCTGCACCTATTACTATTACTCCACTTCAAGAGCGCCTCTATGCTTACCCCTCTACGTATTAAGTTCATGGCAAATAGAGTAATGCATGGAGAACTATGACATGATATAGAGTTATAGACAAAGTAAACTCAAACAATATGAATAAACCCCATCATTTTATCCTTAACAGCAACAACACAAAGACGTATCTTGTCCCCTTTTGTCACTGGGATATACAAATCCATCAGGTTGAACACACTACAACGCACCCCTCTCACTTAAGAAAGATCAATCTACTTGGCCAAAGCAAATCAATAGATCGGAGAGGATTATGAAGCTATAATGATCATGCAAAAAAGAATCATAATAATTTCAGAGAAGACTCGAATACTTTTCATGAATAACCTGGACATAAACTCACAATTCACCTGATCCCAACAAAGCACCGCACAAAAGAGTTACATCGGATGGGTCAAAGCAAAGATGCGATGATCGTTGTATTGAAGATCAAAAGACAGAAAGAGATAGCCATCTAGGTACTAACTACAGACATGTAGGTCTATGGTGAAATACTCACACATCACCATGAGGGCAGCAAGGTTGATGAAGAGGCCCTCTGTGATCGATCCCCCCCTCTCGTTGGGTGCTGGAATAGATTTCTTGATGAGATCGCGATGTAATAGAGACTTGCAGCGGAGGAAAAAATGTTTTGGGATGCCCTCTAGGGTTTTTAGAATATATGTGAATTTATAGGCCAGATAAAGGGGCAGGAGGGCCACCAGGGAGGGACAAGCCATAAGGGCGGGGCCACCCCCTTGAGCACGCAATGTTGTCTTGTGCCTCCCTCGTGCAGCCTCCGGTCTTCTCCCAAAGCATCAAGGTATTCTTTTGGTCAAGAAAAAATCATAAAAAAGTTTAAGGACAACTGGACTTCGTTTGGTACTGTAAACCTGAAAATTAAAAAACACGCAGAAAATAGAAACTGGCATTGGGCATTGTGTCAATAGATTAGTGCTCAAAGATAATATAATTTTGTCAATTATTACTCAAAAAGTATCCAAGAATGATAATATAATAGCATGGAACAATAAAAAAATTATAGATACGTTCGAGACGTATCAGTAGTGGCACCTTGCATGGTGCAAAGTATAATATGAAAGTGTGACGTGAGAAACGACACCATGAGGAATCTGAAAAATGAGGAATGTGCTTTCTTCAAGTGACATGCACAAACAAAATGACTATGCATTCCAAACCTATTGGCCTTGCCTTAAATAAAGCAAGGTAGACCCAACATATATGCAAGGAACTTGGTGTCACATGAACTATGGTTTGTTTTTTCCATATGAAAGTGGTCACAACTATTTGTGAAAGTGTTGCAAGTTTAAAAAAAGTTGTTCTTTCATAATATGAAGGAAAAGAAACCGGAGTTGAACAAAGCTCAGTTTATCCTTGCCTTCCCACTAAGCGTTACCTCAATTTTTCTCTTTGCTCCACTCATCTTTTTAACTACCTGCGCGCCCACCTAATCCCAACCCTGCCCAATATCGCCTCTTTTTCCACACCAATCACACCCCTTCCATACAACGAGCTCTCTCTCTCTCACTCTCTCTCTCCCCCTTGCGTTCTTGCTTTTAAATTGATCCATCAGATTCATACTAGTTCTTGCTCAAATGGCGGATCTACTGAAATACATCGAGATACATCCCTTGGAGCGACAAGTAGCATGGATTAATCGGGTGGAGTAAAATCTTTGGGTTCTTATTCGGGTTTAGGATTAGGTTTCTTATTGCGCCCCGGGTAAACACTGCATGTCATTCTATCTAAGGTTCATTGATTAGAAAATCATTGAAGTGATCTTTTAGTATATCTTCTTCTGATTAAGTCAATATATTTTCTCAAGATGCTTTTGGTCTCAACTAATCCATGTTCATAGTATGTCGATTGCTAGTTCATTTACTAGATCATAGAACATGTACATGCTCACACTCCCAAAATAACTCCACTTATTTATTCAACAGACACATCTCCTTCAAGAAACCAGACGTCCACTCGTATCTCTCAATTATTCCCCTGAAAACACATCAATTTTGCATGTGTGTTTACATTACTAGATCTAGTTAGTTTCCCATATGAAAGGATATCTCAAAATATGACATGAATCCAGCTATGGTTCTTATTGCTACTTCATTACCTTGATCTAAGAGTAATTAAGCATGTGTTTACTCATTTTAGCACCAATATTTGAACCTACTGTCAACTACTGATCGTTGTCACGTAGCAGATTTTGACACGTCAACAATACAGTGGGACAAGCATAAAAACCGAATGGACAAGAAGAACCTGTATTGATAGGAAAAGCTTATCGACTTACTAGCTTGGTATTCTCTTCGTATGACATACAACCCATCTTTATCAGATATATGAGCTCGTGGTCCTTCACATAGATGCACACACCATGATAAACTGAATACATGTGGCATTGAAAGTGAACAAGAAGATGCAGATTCGACCAGGACTAAATATGTACATGTTAGTGTTATTGGAAACTCTTCATCTATGGTTATAATATGTTTACTTCCTACGTCATGTGTCACGGGATGTAGATGTTGCAATACAATCTAATGTCTTCAAGTACATTATGGCATGATATTATCGTCATCAACTGAAAGCAATGACTAAGGGTCTACATGTGCTGCTTCAAGAGTTCAAACATCTCACTTATCTCAATGCATATGTATTACCCAACTCAAGCAAATCAAAGAAAAAGCGGATTCGCCTCGTGAGTAGGCCCACCTCTTTTCTATAAACATTTCATTACTTTTGACCTTTCTTCACCCATGTAACTGTTGGGTAACGTTGCATGGGAAACAAAAAAAATTCCTACGCACACGCAAGATCTATCCATGGTGATGAGCATCTACTAGAGGGAGAGTGGATCTACATACCCTAGTAGATCGCTAAGTGGGAAGCGTTAAGAAACGCGGTTGATGTAGTCGAACGTCTTCGCAATCCAAATTGCCGAGCGTCCCGCGATCCCATCACGATCCATCTCGCGATCCAATCATGATCCGTCCTGGGATCCCATCATGATCCGTCCCACGATCAAATCACGAATCGTCTCGCAATCCTGATCACGGTCCTTCTAATCTAGCACCGAACGGACAACACCTTCGCGTTCCACACACGTATAGCTCGATGACGATCTCCGCCTTCTTGATCCAGCATGAGGGGGCGGAGAGGTAGATGAGTTCTCCAGCAGGGCGATAGTGCGGCGGCGGTGGTGGTAGAACTATTCCGACGGGGCTTCGGCTAAGCACCACCAAAACTACACTAAAGGAGAAAATGATCTAGAGGAAGTAAAGGGAGCATGTGGCAATTAGGGTTAGCCCTCACCTCTAAAACCTCTAGTATATATAGGAGGGAGGGAGGGGAGGAGGTAGCCTCAAACCCTCAAGGGTTGGCCGAAATTGGAGGTGGAGGAGTACTACTCCAATCGTACTAGGAGTAGGATTCCTTCTCTACACTTGGCAACCCTTTCCACCTTTCCACCTTTGGGTTTTTCCCACCCTTAGCCGCATGGCCCTTAGTGGGGGGGTCGGCCAGCCCACTAGGGTCTGGTTTGACTCTTTCCACAGCCCATGAGGTTCTTTGGGTCGATACACCCCTCCCGATGGCCCTCGGTACCCTCCCAGCACTCCCGGTACACTACCGAAGTACCCTGAAACTTTTCCGGTGACCAAAACAGGACTTCCTATATATCAATCTTTATCTCTGGACCATTCCGTAGCTCCTCGTGACATCGGGGATCTCATCCGAGACTCCGAAAGACCTTCGGTCACCGAATAGCGGGACTTCGATGCCCATACTGCTTTCTACATATCTACGAAGATCTTTATCGGTTGAACCTCTATGTCAAGGATTCAGTTAATCCTGTATATTGTTCCCTTTGTTCTTCGGTATGTTACTTGTCCGGGATTCGATCGTCGGTATCTCTATACCTAGTTCAATCCCGTTACCCGCAAGTCTCATTACTCGTTCTGTAATACAAGATCCTATGGCTAACACATTAGTCACTTTGCTTGCAAGGCTTGTTGTGATGTTGTATTACCATGTGGACCTGAGATACCTCTCCATCACACGGAGTAACAAATCCCAGTCTTGATCCATGCCCACTCAATAGACACCCTCGGAGATACCTGTAGAGCACCTTTATAGTCACCCAGTTACGTTGCAACGTTTGATACACACAAGGTACTCCTCCAGTGTCAGTGGGTTGCATGATCTCATGGTTTGGCTATGCTCCATCTTCCCCACACAAAGTATTTATACCATGCACAACCCCGATGAAAAGTCAAGCAATTGTTTTCACACCTTTACTTTCTAAAACTTTTTCAACTCTCACGCAATACATGAGCACGAGACATGGATATAGCACTATAGGTGGAATAGAATGTGGCGAAGGTTGTCACGGAAAGGGAGAAGATAGTCTCACATCAACTAGGCGTATCAACGGGCTATGGAGATGCCCATCAATAGATATCAATGTGAGTGAGTAGGGATTGCCATGCAACGAATGCACTAGAGCTATAAGTGTATGAAAGCTCAAAAAAGGAACTAAGTGGGCGTGCATCG
This sequence comes from Hordeum marinum, assembly GCA_022496015.1. Classification (NCBI taxonomy): domain Eukaryota; kingdom Viridiplantae; phylum Streptophyta; class Magnoliopsida; order Poales; family Poaceae; genus Hordeum; species Hordeum marinum. Next base: position 222,864,066 of record CM039672.1, read on the forward strand.
TGAAGAAAAATTTCCACTAGCAATATGAAAGTGACAAAATAGGAGACTCTCTATCATGAAGATCATGGTGCTACTTTGAAGCACAAGTGTGGAAAACGTAGTAGTAATGTCCCTTCTATCTTTTCGCTCATTCTTTCAAATTTTTTGTGGGCATCCGAGGCCTCTTTTATTCATTTTTTTGGGCTTCGCTGGCCTCTTTTTTTCATAAAGTCCGGAATCTCATCCCCACTTGTGAGGGAATCATAGCTTCCATCATCCTTTCCTCACATGGGACATGCTCTATTAATGATGATCATCACATTTTTATTTACTTACAACTCAATACCCATGACAAAATATGACTCTATATGCAATATGGAAGTGATGGTGCAAGTCATAAAAGGAAATGGTGGAAGTTGCATGGCAATATATCTCGGAATGGCTATGGAAATGCCATAATAGGTAGGTATGGTGGCTGTGTTTAGGAAAGTATATGGTGGTTGTTTTGAGGAAAGTATATGGTGCCTGCTTTGAGGAAAGTATATGGTATACCGGCGAAAGTTGCGCGGTAATAGAGAGACTAGCAAAAGTGGAAGGGTGAGAGTGCGTATAATCCATGAACTCAACATTAGTCATAAAGAACTCACGTACTCATTGCAAAAGTCTATTAGTCATTGAAGCAAAGAATTAAACGCATGCTCCTAGGGGGGAGGTTGGTAGGAGTTAACCATCGCGTGCCCCCGACCCTCACACAAAGGTCCACAATCTATAAACAAGTCATGCTCCGACTTCCTTACATAACGGCTCACCATACGTGCATGCTACGGGAATCACAAACCTTTACACAAGTATTTTTACCAAATCACAATTTACTTCCTAACATGTCTCTTAACATTACAATCTTTATATCTCAAAACTTTATGCAAGGAATCAAACTTCTCATAAATACTCAATGCACTTAATATGGAAGTTTTTACTATATCCCTTTTGGATGACTATCATATTAGGACTAAATTCATATCCTAGACCATTACCATGCTATTTTAGAAACTCTCAAAATAATATAAGTGAGGTACAAGAGTTCAATTATTTCTATAAAACACAAACACCACCGTGCTCTAAAAAATATAAGTGAAGCACATAGAGCAAAAATTGCCCAACTCAAAAGATATAAGTGAAGTACATAGAGCATTCTAACAAATTCATGATTCAACGTGTCTCTATAAAAATATGTGTGTAGAAAGTATGATTGTGGAAAACTAACAAGCAAAGACTCATATCATACAAGACGCTCAAAGCAAAACACATATCATGTGGTGGATAAAAATATAGCCTCAAGTAAATTTACCGATGGATTGAAGACGAAAGAGGGGATGCCTTCCGGGGCATCCCCAAGCTTAGGCTCTTTGGAATCCTTTAATATGAATTGGGGTGCCTTGGAAATCCCCTAGCTTAGGCTCTTGACACTCCTTATTCCATAGTCCATCAAATCTTTACCCAAAACTTGAAAACTTCACAACACAAAACTTAAAAGAAAACTCGTGAGATCCGTTAGTATAAGAAAGTAAATCACCACTTTAGGTACTATTGTGAACTCATTCTTTATTTCTATTTGTGTTATACCTACTGTAATATAACTTCTCCATGGCTCATACCACATGATACAACCCATAGATTCATCAAAATAGGCAAACAACTCAAAGAAAACAGAATCTGTCAAAAATAGAACAGTCTATAGAAAAATGAAAACTTTGTATACTTATGTAACTCAAAAAATTCTGACACATTAGGAAAACATGTTAAATTTATATATCAATCTTGTGTAAAAATTGCATATCAATTCGACGCTCTGAAAAAATTATAAAATTCCTGGACCGAGTGCAAATGTTTCTGTTTTTCGGCAAGATCAAATCAACAACTACCATAGATCACCCCTAAGGTTTTACTTGGCTCAAACACTAAATAAAACACCAAAATTAATACATAAGTAATAATGTGGGAAACACGCAAAAACAGAAGCAAAAACAAAACACAAAAATAAATCTGGGTTGCCTCCTAACAAGCGCTATTGTTTTATGCCCCTAGCTAGGCATAACGATTTCAATGATGCTCACATAAAAGTACTAATTGAGATATGCAAAAGAGCATCATGAATAGCATGAAAAACACTTTTAAGTCTAACCCACTTTCTATGCATAGGGATTTTGTGAGCAAACAATTTATGGGAACAAGAATCGACTAGCATAGGAAGGCAAAACAAGCATAACTTCAAAACTTTGAACTCATAGAGAGGAAACTTGATATTATTGCAACTCCTACAAGCATATGTTCCTCCCTCATAATTAATTTCAGTAGCATCATGAAGGAATCTCACAATATAACTATCACATAAATGATTCTTTTCATGATCAATTATCGCATACGTGTCATCACCAAAACTTGGGGAACAAAAAATATGATCTCCATCAAGCATAGCATCCCCAAGCTTGTGGGTTTGCATATCATCAGCAACATGGATATTCAGACAATTCATACTAACAACATGAAAATCATGCTTTTCATTCAAGTAACTATCATGAATCTCCTTATAAATTTATTCTTTCAATACTTCATCAAAATTTCCAAATTCATGATTTTCAAACAAAACTTCACAGAGATAATCAAGTGCACTCAACTCACTAGCAATTGGTTCATCATAATTTGGTTTTTTGAAAATATTAGCAAGTGGATGAGGATCCATATCAATAGATTTTTAGCAAGTGAAGATGCAAGTAAATAGAAGGAACATGGCAACACAAGCAAACATAGTAACGAAAAGGCGAACGGAAGAAGGGCGAACAAAAAGGCAAATCTTTTTGGTATTTTCTGAAAATCATTTTAGAAGTGGGGGGAGGAAAATGAGAGGCAAATGGCAAATAATGTAAATGCAAGAGATGAGTTTGTGATGAGTACTTGGTAGGCTTGATGTGTATCCTCCCCGGCAACTACGCCAGAAATCCGCAAGTTGACGGGAGAGAATCTTGTCTTGACTTGCTATGCATCCTCCCCATCAATGGCGCTAGAAATCCTTCTTGCTACCTCTTGAGCTTGCGTTAGTGTTCCCTTGAAGAGGAAATGGTGATGTAGCAAAGTAGATAAGTACTTCCCTCGGTTCTTGAGAACCAAGGTATCAATCTAGTAGGAGGAATAAGCAAGTCACCAGTGGATACACCTACACAAACAATCAAACTCTTGCACCCAACGCTATAAAGGGGTTGTCAATCCCTTCACGGTTATTTGCAAGGATTAGATCTGAAATAGATAGATGTAAACAAGTGCAGAAAGTAAAAGATAAATAAATTGCAGCAGGGTATTTTTGGTATTTTTGATTTATAGATCTGAAAGTATATGATGGAAAATAGACCCGGGGGGCATAGATTTTACTAGAGGCTTCTCTCTTGAAGGCAAATATCATGGTGGGTAAACAAATTACTGTCAAGCAATTGATAGAAAAGCGAATAATCATGTAGTTATCCAAGGCAATGATCATGCATATAGGCATCACGTCCGTGACAAGTAGACCTAAATGATTCTGCATCTGCTATTACTCCACACATCGATTGACTACTGCCTGCATCTAGAGTATTAAGTTCATGAAGAACAGATTAATGCATTAAGAAAGATGACATGATGTAGAGGGATAAACTCAAGCAATATGATGAAAACCCCATCTTGTTACCCTTTATGGCAACAATACAATAGTGCCTCTCTACCCCTACTATGTCACTGGGTGAGAACACCGCAAGATTGAACCCAAAACCAAGCACTTCTCCCATTGCAAGAATTACCAATCTAGATGTCCAAACTAAACCAATAACTCGAAGAGACTTTCAAGGATATGAAATCATGAAAATAAGAATTCAGAGGAGATTCAAATAAGATTCATGGATAATGTGAACTCAAACTCACAATTCACGGGATCTTGACAAACACACCACAAAAGAGGATTACATCAGATAGATCTCCACGAAGATCATGAAGAACATGGTATTGAAGATCAAAGAGAGAGAAGAAGTCATCTAGATACTAGCTATGGACCCGTAGGTCTGTGGTGGACTACTCACACATCATCAGAGGGGCAATGGAGTTGATGTAGATGCCCTCCATGATCGATTCCCCCTCCGACAAATTACCGGAGAAGGCCCCAAGATTGGATCTCTCGGGAACAGAGGATTCCGGCGATGGAAAAGTATTTGCGTGGCTCGCTCTGATGTTGGGGGAATATTTGGGTATTTATAGGCCAAAGAATAGGGTTAGGAGACCTACCAGGGAGCGACAAGCCTGCTAGGCACGGCCAGGGGGCGTGCCTAGCAGGCTTGTGGCGTCCTGGCACCTCCCCTGACGTGCATTCAAAGCTTAATCGACTTGTTTCCTTCCAGAAAAATTCCTTCTGAATGTTTTATTCCATTTTTACTCCGTTTAATACCCCATATCTACAAAACACAAAAACAAGGAAAAAACAAAAATTGGCCCTTGGCTCTAGATTAATAGGTTAGTCCCAAAATTAATATAAAGTAGCATATTAATGCATATAAAACATCCAAAACAGATAATATAATGGCATGCCATCATCAAAAATTATAGATACATTGGAGACGTATCAAAAGTCTCATCATAGTCAACTCCTTGAAGTTGTGTAAAATCCTTTGCCACAAGACGAGCTTTATAGATGGTGACATTACCGTTCGCATCCGTCTTCCTTTTAAAGATCAATTTGTTCTTAATGGCATTTCTCCCTTCACGTAATACTTCCAAAGCCCATACTTTGTTTTCTTACATGGATCCCATCTCGGATTGCATGGCCTCTAACCATTTCTCATAATCCGGGCCCATCATCACTTATCTATAGCTCGTAGGTTCATTGTTGTCCAACAACATGACCTCTAAGATAGGGTTTTTGTACCACTCAGGAGCAGTACGCATCCTTGTCGACCTACGAGGTTCAATACTAACTTGATCCGAAGCTTCATGATCATCATCATTAACTTCCTCTTCAACTAACATAGGCTCCACAGAAACAATTTTTTGCGTTGTGCTACTCTCTGGTTGAAACAAAGGTTCAACAACCGCATCAAGTTCTATCTTCCCCCCACTCAATTCTTTCAAGAGAAACTCTTTCTCGAGAAAGGACCCATTTTAGCAACAAACACTTTGTGCTTGGATCTAAGATAGAAGGTTTACCCAATTGTTATGTTAGGGTATTCTATGAAGATGCATTTGTCCACTTTGGGTTAGAACTCATTAGGTGAAAACCCTTTTTCACATAAGCATCGCAGCCCCAGAAATTAAGAAATGACAGCTTAGGTTTCTGCCAAACCAAAATTCATACGGTGTCATCTCAACGGATTTAGATGGTGCCCCTTTTAAAGTGAACGTAGTTGTCTCTAATGCGTAACCCCAAAACGATAGTGGCAAATCGATAAGAGACATCATAGTTTGTACCATATCCAGTAGAGCACGACTATGACGTTCGGACACACCATCACACTATGGTGTTCCAGGTGGTGTGAGTTGTGAAACAACTTTCACATTGTCTTAAGTTGTATACCAAACTCGTAACTCAGATATTCACCTCCACGATCGTATTGTAGACATTTTATCTTCTTGTCACGATTATCTCTTCACTCTGAATTTTCTTGAACTTTTCAAATGTTTTAGACTTGTGTCTCATTAAGTATCATCAGTGAAGCAAAGAAAATAACGACATCCACTGCACGCTACAACACTCACTGGATCGCATACATCAACATGTATCATATCCAATAAGTTACTAGCCCGCTCCATCATATTGAAAACGGGGTCTTAGTCATATTGAAAACCGATTCGAAATCAAATGAGTCCAAAGATCCACCAACATGGAGTTTCTTCATGCGATTTACACCAATATGACATTTAGCGGCAGTGCCACAAGTATTCGATACTATCATTATTAACTTTGCATATTTTTGGCATCAATATTATGAACATGTGTATCACTACAATCAAGATTCAATAAACCATTCTCATTGGGTGCATGAAGATTGAAGGTATTATTAATGTAAGCAGAATAACCATTACTCTCTAACTTAAATGAATAACCGTATTGCAATAAACACGATCCAATCACGTTCATGCTCAACGCAAACACCAACTAACATTTATTTAGGTTCATCACTAATCCCAAAGGTAGAGAGAGCATGTGACGGTGATCACATCAACCTTGGAAACACTTCCAACACACATCGTCACCTCGCCCTTAGTTAGTCTCTGTTTATTCCGTATCTTTTATTTTGAGTTACTAACATTTAGCAACCGAACCGGTATCCAATACCCAGGTGCTACTAGGAGTACTGGCAAGGTACACATCAATAACATGTATATCAAATATACTTGTGTCGATGTTGCCAGCCTTCTTATCTACAAAGTATCTAGGGTTGTTCCGCTTCAACGACCGTTCTCCTCATAATAGAAGCACATTGTCTCGGGTTTGGGTTTAACCATGGGTTTCTTCACTGGAGAAGCAACTGACTTGCCATCCATGAAGTTTTCCTCCTAGCCCTTGCCCTTCTCGAAACTAGTGATTTCACTAACCATCAACACTTGATGCTCCTTCTTAACTTCTACCTTCGCGGTGTCATACATCGCGAATAGCTCAGGGATCATTATTTCCATCCCTGGCATTTTATAGTTCATCACGAAGCTCTAGTAGCTTAGTGACGGTGATTTGGAGAACTATATCAATCACTATCTTATCTAGAAGATCAACTCCCCCTCGATTCAAGCGATTGTAGTACCTAGACAATCTAAGCACATGCTCATCGATTGAGATATTCTTCTTCATCTTGCACACAAAGAATCTTGTTGGAGGTCTCATACCTATCAACACGGGCACGAGCCCGAGATCCCAATTTCAGCTCTTAGAACATCTCATATGTTCTGTGACGTTCAAAACATTTTTTAGCCTCAATTCTTGTAACATCCAAAATTTTAAGATTTGGAATTTTAATAATATCATTCATTTGCATAATGATTTCAATGCATATCTGAAATTTTCTAAGTATTCAAAGTGTTTTCCAACTCAAGGTAAAATATTTGGAGCGAAGATAATATGACTACTCCCCTATTAGGTATAGTTGGAAAATGCTAAGAATATTATCTTGAGTTGACAATATTTATTTGGGATAATTTTATTTGAGCCCTTAGTTGTGTCACCATCGACAGGAATACCCCTAGTTTTGGAAAACACACGGTCATGACCACATCACTTTGCTCGTCTTGTGCTTTTGCCCTTTAACCGTTTGACTTTCATTTTGAAAAAATCATAACTATTTCATACTAACTCGGAAAAATTCAAATAAGATATCAAAATATTCAGAAACACATCACCTATATGTGTATGACATTTGCATTCATGAGAAAATTCTTGGGAAGTCCCCATATCAGTTTTAGCTCATATAGGTGATGGGGACTTTCCAACGCTTTTTTCATGAATTCAAATGACATGCACATATAGGTGATGTGTTTCTGAACATTTTGATATCTTATTTGCATTTTTCCGAGTTAGTATGAAATAGTTATGAAGTTTTCAAAATGACAGTCAAACGGTCAAAGGGCAAAAGCACAAGACAAGCAAAGTGATGTGGGCATGACCACATGTTTTCCAAAACTAGGGGTATTCCTGTCGACGGTGACACAATTAAGGGCACGAATACAATTATTCCTATTTATTTTGATCTTTTACAAACTCAGATTTATTGTTATAGATGGTTTTAGTGCTCTTTATTAGCACCTATTGCATAAATTAAAGTTTCAAAAACGTTTTGAAGTTTGGAAAAATGTTCATAGTTTTCTATAGTAGCTATAATATTTTACTTTGTGTTTTGGTATTTTCTTTTATAAACAATTTCTACTTTGTTTTAGCCAAAATATTTTCTGTGTATATTATTTTTGTCTAGGGAACACTGTTCATATGGGCTCATAGCACAGCCCAGTCCCTATTCATTGCCTGCTCAGCGCAATGCACGCAACAGCAGGAGGTGAGTCCCATTTCGGTTGAAGCCCAGTAGCAGCAGCTAACAGGCCGGTGGCCCATTTCCTCTATGAGTATCCCACCCCGCAGGCCTCTACTTCTTCTATTTTTTATCTCCTCTCTGACACTGATGTTGGGTCCTGCCAGGTCATCTTCATCATGGAGACGAATTCCTGCACGCGCACGAGTCCTTCCCTGTCCCGATCCAAATCCCACTCGAATCAGCTGGTTTGTTGCCCCTTATGCATGGATTTGAGTCTATATATGTTCACCCCTTTATTCTTGTTTGATTTTTGGAAAAATCACATCCTCACGTGCCCTAGAGCGCAGCCAAGTTCTCCCTGGAGTCGGCTGAAGCAGAGGCTCCGGCGCCGTCGAATTCATCGCCAACGGAGGTTCCCAGCACCTCCCTTCCCCTCTACCTATTTTACCATGGTCTCCTCCTACTTCCTCATCTATTACTTTGCGCGGGGGATCACCGAGACGAGTTCTTAGACCTCGCCCTGATGAACACCAACGCAGCCCCAGCAGAGGACGCCCCGCTTCGCCCTGCCTCAACCCGACGTCCACGACGATCTCCAGGACCACTCACACCACCCACCATCGATCCACACCTCACCGCCGCCTTCTCTGACACTGAGAGCCACCGGAACGGTCACTGGAATCACCACCGAGCCACCCTAGGTCTTCTCCTTCAAGTCCGGCGGTCACCACCCCTGCTCCTCACGGTGAGCCAACGAGTGTCGTCTGATCCTCCTTAAACGGCTAGGATTAGATCTCTATTGTTTTTTATCTGAAACATTTTCCACTATGTAGCAGCCATCCACTGTTTAGAACATCCAGCGGACACCCTCCAGTGTCTAGCATTGCGCCATGTGGCAACACCAGAGCAGCTGCAACAACAGTTCCAGCAAATTTTTGACAGATTCAAATGAAATTTTCATTTAGCTATATCTTGAGATCCGTAACTCCAAATTCATCGATTCTTTTTCCTGTGCACTCATAATAATTAGTAGAATCCTGTAGAACCGATTTTCAAACTTTTGAACAATTCAAATTTGAATTTTCTTAAATTTGAATTCAACCTTCTCGAGGCCATATCTTTCAAACCGTTTATCCAATTTAATTGGTTCTTTTTGCATTGTAATCCCACTAGCATGTAGATAATAAATACCTATTGACATGTTCTATTATTTGAGTTTTAATTGAATTCTTTGCTATTGACTTTATTTTGATGTATGTGAGTACGGTTTATTTATCGATGTATTTGTTAAACATATAGATTGTGCGGAGTGTGAAGTGGATCCGAATTAAGCTTTAGAGTACTTCAACATCGTTCAAGGCAAGTTTCATTTTTGATTATGCTCATCCTATATGTCTACTATGCATTGTTATGATACGTTATTTGATTGGGCGATTCCTATATTGTTGGTCACCATGTGCTTGTCGTGTTTGCATTGTTCAATTGTATACTTGGATGTGCTATCGTAGATGTGGGCTTGTATTGAGTGTTTAATGGAAGTGGTGAGTGTGTATAGCCGTAGGCTCGGGACATTTCATCAGGTGAATGTGTCTTGGCAGAGCGCTCTGTTGTCCCTAGAGAATGCGCCATTGACAGAGCGCACTTGAGCTAGTTCAGGATTTAAATCAGGTGAATGCGTCCTTGGTAGAGCGCTCTATGGTCCCTAGAGAATGCACCACTGATAGAGCGCACTTGAGAATTCTGAAGTTCTTGTCATGTTCATTTAGGATCTCCGGGGTTCTCATGGGACGGTCCATTGTATTGAGTAAACCTTGTCTTGAGGTAGGTGAAGTTAGTCTATGCCAACCCAATTTGAGTGTTTTGTTTGTCATACCTTGCTTGTAGATGTAGGTTTGCTATATATCATTATGTGTGATTTGCCAATGCATTCAATGTATTGACCCTTTGTGGCCGCAACTTATCATGTTGCAGGATGTTCAGATGATCATTGAGATACAGTAGGGTCACGAGTCTTCACTCAACATTTTCACCAGTGGGCATTGATGGGATTCATCATTTGTTTATGCTACTTTTACGCTGTCAGTATTTAATAAAGCTAGCTATGTGCTATGATATTTTAATACTTTATATATTTTGGATCATACGTTGTAGTAAATGATACACTTGTTATTTGATATTCTTATGTACTGTGTGTGCTAGCGAATCAATCAAGGGACTAGCACGGTAAGCATAGAGACATCGAATCTTATCGGATTTGGGTCGGTACAGATGGTATCAGAGCAATGTGTTAACTGTAGGTCGTGATCCTAGAAAATGGGGTAGTAAAGGCCATAGGACTGAAAACTTATTTTGTAACCTTACTCTACTTGTTAGTTTTTACTCTCGTACTTATACCCTCTCTTTTCAAGTGTAGATGATCCATGTAGTTACATTAGTATCACCTAACGAGTTTTAGTTAGCAGACCACCACTACTATGTTGAGTTTTATAAATGGTTCATGCGTAGTATGATGAGATCATATCTCTTTGTGGATATGACCTTACCTGTAGGTTTTGCTTGTGTCTATGTTGTTTGATTGATCATATGTGTGCCCTTTTTATGTGACTACCTTAGGATTGTTTTGGTGATTTGTTTGAATTCATTGTCGTGGTTTTGATTTGGAGTTTTTATTGCCATCATGAGCATATGGGTAGTGTTTTTCCCTTAGGCCTTGTTCTATCTATATCTCATCTATGCTTACCCACCAGATGTCATCGAGACATAGTACTAGAGCCAATGGTTTAGGAGATAAAAACAATGATGTGCCAGCATACATGCAACAATTTCTTCAAGGACAAGCTCAGTTGATCCAGCTGCTCACCTCAAAACATTGGGAACAACAACAACAACAACAACAACCCACCACCACCACCCCCAGTTGATGCACTTACTCGGTTTCTGAGGTTGAATCCTTAGAGATTTTCTAGCACACCTGAACCTATTGTGGCTGATGATTGGCTTCGCTCGGTTAATAGGAATTTGGATATTGTTGGTTTCACTGATGTAGAAAGAGTAAGGTTTGCGTCACATTTGTTAGAAGGACCAGCCGCGGGATGGTGGGACAATTACTTAGTCACTTACCCTATTGCTACTATCACATGGGCGCAATTTCAGGCAGGTTTTCGTGCCGCACATGTGTCTTCTGGCGCCATGAGTCTAAAAAAGAAGGAGTTTGGTAGCTTGCGTCAGGAAGGTTGCACTGTGAATGCATATGTGGTGGAATTCAATAAGCTTGCACGCTATGCGCCTAACGATGTTAACACTGATGCAACTAGATAGGAGAAGTTTCTAGAAGGTCTTGATGATGAGTTGGGTGTTCAGTTGACAGTGGCGACTTTCAACAATTGTCAGGAATTTATTCATAAGGCTATTATACTTGAAGGAAAGTTTCAAGAGGTGGATAATCGCAAAAGGAAGGCGAGCAATACAGAGTTGAACTCTAGAGCTCAGCAGAAGCATCGTAATTCATCAACATCTCCTGAGTGCTATGATTCTGAAGTGGACACGTATAATGGTCATAACCACAATGTACATAATCATCACTCTTGCAATGGACACAACCACCACCCTTCGACACCCACAAAGAAAGATTTAAGCCAGTTAGTTTGTTATAGATGCAGAAACCCAGGGCACTATTCAAGAAACTGTCCTGAGTTGAAGAACATGAACTATGATAATGGGAATTCTGGAGAGAGGAAGACTAATCACTTGGAAAGGGTACATGTGAACCACTCCAGCGTGGGAAGAGCTAATAATGCACCAGTCTTCGGTAAGACTTTAATCAAGTTTCAGTACTATGATCGTTCTCAAAATATTGGTGCATCATATTTGTTCATGTCAAGGGAGTTTTGGATATATGCAACGAGTAAGCATGAGACCCTTGGAGTATGGATTATATAAAGTACCCATCCTTAACCTTTGCCGGCCAACTCGAATCTCGAGGACGAGATTCATTCTAAGGGGGTAGATTTGTAACATTCCAAATTTTAAGATTTGGAATGTTAATAGGATCATTCATTTGCATAATGATTTCAATGCATATTTGAAATTTTCTAAGTATTCAAAGTGTTCTCCAACTCAAGGTAAAAAATTTGGAGCAGAGATAATATGACTTCTCCCCTATTAGGTATAGTTGGAAAATGCTAAGAATATTATCTTGAGTTGACAATATTTATTTTGAGCTTTTACAAACTCAGATTTATTTTTATAGATGGTTTTGGTGCTCTTTATTAGCACGTATTGCATAAATTAAAGTTTCAAAAATGTTTTGAAGTTTGGAAAAATGTTCATAGTTTTCTATAGTAGCTATAATATTTTAATTTGTGTTTTGGTTTTTTTTTATAAACAATTTCTACTTTTTTTTAGCCAAAATATTTTCTGTGTATAATATTTTTGTCTAGGGAACACTATTCATATGGGCTCACACAGCACAGCCCAGTCTCTATTCGTTGCCTGCTCAGCGCAATGCACGCAACAACAGGAGCTGAGTCCCATTTCGGCCGAAGCCCAGTAGCAGCAGCTAACAGGCCGGCGGCCCATTTCCTCTATGAGTAGCCCACCCCGCAGGCCTCTACTTCTTCTATTTTTTATCTCCTATCTGACACTGATGATGGGTCCTGCCAGGTCGTCTTCATCCTGGAGACGAATTCCTGCACGCGCACGAGTCCTTCCCTGTCCCGATCCAAATCCCACTCGAATCAGCCGGTTTGTTGCCCCTTCTGCACGGATTTGAGTCTATATATGTTCACCCCTTTCTTCTTATTCGATTTTTGGAAAAATCACATCCTCACGTGCCCTAGAGCGCCGCCAAGTTCTCCCTGGAGTCGGCTGGAGCAGAGGCTCCGCCGCCGTCGAATTCGTCGCCTACGGAGGTTCCCAGCACCTCCCATCCCCTCTGCCTGTTTTACCATGGTCTCCTCCGCCTTCCTCATATATTACTTCGCGCAGGGGATCACCGAGACGAGTGCTTAGACCTCACCCCCGACGAACACCATCGCAGCCCCAGCAGAAGACGCCCCGCTTCGCCCTGCCTCAACCTGACGTGGCGGCGAGTCTACTAGGTGGGATTCAATAGGCTTAACCCTATCCTTCAAAATCCTATTTCAGCTAAATATACCACTTCATAATTATATTGAGATGTTGTACATGCAACAATTGCAATGCATTTACTAATTAGGCTCACTAAATTAATGTTTTGAGCCTACCGTCCATTGTCATGCTAGATTCGCCATTGACCTGACGTCCACGGCGATCTCCAGGACCACCCACACGAGCCACCGTCGATCCACACCTCACCACCGCCTTCTCTAACGCTGAGAGACACCGGAACGGTCGTCGGAATCACCATTGAGCCGCCCCAGGTCTTCTCCTTCAAGTCCGGCGGTCACCTCCCCTGCTCCTCACGGTGAGCCAACCAGTGTCGTCTGATCCTCCTTAAACGGCTAGGATTAGATCTCTATTGTTTTTTATCTGAAACATTTTCCACTACATAGCAGCCATCCATTGTTTAGAACATCCAGTGGACACCCTCCGGCTTCTAGCATTGCGCCACGTGGCAACACCAGAGCATCTGCAGCAACAGTTCCAACAAATTTTTGACAGATTCAAATGAAATTTTCATTTAGCTAGATCTTGAGATCCGTAACTCCAAATTCATTGATTATTTTTCCCGTGCACTCATAATAATTAGTAGAATCCTGTAAAACCGATTTTTCAAAATTTTGAACTATTCAAATTTGAATTTGCTTAAATTTGAATTCAACCTTCTCGAGGTCATATCTTTCAAACCATTTATCCAATTTAATCGGTTATTTTTGCATTGTAATCCCACTAGCATGTAGATAATAAATACCTATTGATATGTTTCTATTATTTGAGTTTTAATTGAATTCTTTGTTGTTGACTTTATTTTGATGTATGTGAGTACGGTTTATTTATCGATGCATTCGTTAAACATATAGATTGTGCGGAGTGTGAAGTAGATCTGAATTAAGCTTTAGAGTACTTCAACACCGTTCAAGGTAAGTTTCACTTTTGATTATGCTCATCCTATATGTCTACTATGCATTGTTATGATATGTTATTTGCTTGTGTCATTCCTATATTGTTGGTCACCATGTGCTTGTCGTGTTTGCATTGTTCAATTGTATGCTTGGATGTGCTATGGTAGACGTGGGCTTGTATTGAGTGTTTAATGGAAGTGGTGAGTGTGTATAGCTGTAGGCTCGGGACGTTTCATCAGGTGAATGCGTCTTGGCAGAGCGCTCTATTGTCCCTAGAGAATGCGCTATTGACAGAGTGCACTTGAGCTAGTTCGGGATTTAAATCAGGTGAATGCGTCCTTGGTAGAGCGCTCTATGGTCCCTAGAGAATGCACCACTGACAGAGCGCACTTGAGACTTTTGAAATTCTTGTCATGTTCATTTAGGATCTCCGGGATTCTCATGGGACGGTCCATTGTATTGAGTAAACCTTGTCTTGAGGTAGGTGAAGTTAGTCTATGCCAACCTAATTTGAGTGTTTTGTTTGTCATACCTTACTTGTAGATGTAGGTTTGCTATATATCATTATGTGTGATTTGCCAATGCATTCAATGTATTGACCCTTTGTGGGCGCAACTTATCATGTTGCAGGATGTTCAGATGATCATTGAGATACAGTAGGGTCGCGAGTCTTCACTCAACATTTTCACGAGTGGGCATTGATGGGATTCGTCGTTTGTTTATTCTACTTTTCCGCTGTCAGTATTTAATAAAGCTAGCTATGTGCTATGATATTTTAATACTTTATATATTCTAGATCCTATGTTGTAGTAAATGATACACTTGTTATTTGATATTCTTATGTACTGTGAGTGCTAGCGAATCGATCCAGGGACTAGCACGGTAAGCACAAAGACATCAAATCTTATTAGATTCGGGTCGTTACAATTCTAAGCCGTAATGCATGACGCACTGAACTATCAAGTAGTCATCAGAACATGTCTGTCAGATGTTCACAACATCTACAAATGACGCTTAAGGGGGTGGCGCACCGAGCGGTGCATTAAGGACATAAGTCTTCTGTGCAGCAATGAGGACAATCCTCAGATCACGAACCTAGTCCGCATTATTGCTATCATCATCTTTCAACTCTATTTCTCTAGGAACATATAAAAAATCCAAGGGGGCTACAGCGCGACCTAGTAATCTACAACATAATTTACAAAGACATTTTGACTACGTTCATGATAATGAGTTTAGTTAATCATGTTGCTTAAAAAACTCGCACTCAAATTGACATCCCTTCGGTCATTCGAGTGTCACATGATCCAAATCCACCAACTCAAGTCCGATCATCATGTGAGTTAAGGTGGTTTCAATGGTGAACATCTTCATGTTGATCATATCTATTATATGACTCATGTTCGACCTTTTAGTCTCTTGTGTTCTGAGGCCATGTATGTACATGCTAGTCTCGTCAAGTTTAACCCGAGTGTTTTGCACGTGTAACACTAGCTTGCACTCGTTGTATGTGAACGTAGAGTCTATCACACCCGATCATCACGTAGTGTCTCGACACGACGAACTTTTGCAATGGTGCACACTCGGGAAGAACACAATTTATCTTGAAAATTTAAGTGAGAGATCACCTTATAATGTTACCGTCGTCCTAAGCAATATATGATGCATAAAAGGATTAACATCACATGCAAATCATAAGTGACATGATATGGCCATGAACTTGTGCTTTTGATCTCCATCTCCAAAGCATCGGCATGATCTCCATCATCACAGGCATGACACCATGATCTCCATCATCTTGATATCCATCAATGTGTCGCCATCGGGGTTGCCGCGTCGGCTATTGCTTCCACAACTATTGCTAACTCATAGCAATAAAGTAAAGCAAAAATGGCAAAAATAATTAAAGACAACCCTATGGCTCCTGTCGGTTCCCGTACTCATAGACATGCAAGTCGTGATATTCTATACAAAACATGATCATCTCATACATCACATATATCTCATCATATAATTGGCCATATCACATCACAACATACCCTGCAAAAAACAAGTTAGATGTCCTCTAATTGTTGTTGCATGTTTTATGTGGCTGTTATGGGTATCTAGCAAGAACAATTCTCACCTACGCAAAACCACAACGGTGATACACAAATTTCTATTCAACCTTTTCAAGGACCGCCTTTGTCGAATCATAGACACTCGCCAGCCATCTTTATGCAACAAAGTCACATGTCAGTCGATGGAACCGGTCTCTCATAGGCGTATGAGTAAGTTCGGTCCGGGCCGCTTCATCTCACAATACCGCTAAATCAAAAACCGACCAAGGGAGGAAGCAATCTGAGCATCAACGTCCACAAACTCCTTTGTGTTCTACTCGTAATCTCATCTACACATAGACCTAGCTCTAATACCACTGTTGGGGATTGTTGCATGGGAAACAAAAAAATTCCTACGCATACGCAAGATCTATCCATGGTGATGAGCATCTACGAGTGGGAGAGTGGATCTACATACCCTGGTAAATCGCTAAGCGAGAAGCGTTAAGAAACGCGGTTGATGTAGTCGAACGTCTTTGCGATCCAAATCGCCGAGCGTCCCGCGATCCCATCATGATCCATCTCATGATCCAATCATGATCCGTCCCACGATCCCATCAGTAGTGTACCGGGAGTGCCAGGAGGGTATCGAGGGACCATCGGGAGGGGCCTCTCGCCCCAAAGGTCCACATGGGCTGTGGGGGGGGCAAACCTGCCCCTGGTGGGCTGGCCGAAGCCCCCACTAGGGCTCATGTGGCTAGGGGTGGGAAAACCCAAAGGTGGAAAAGGTTTCCAAGTGGGGGAGGAATCCTACTCCTAGTAGGATTGGAGTAGGACTCCTCCACCTCTCCCACTTCGGCCAAATCCTAGAGGGTAACCCTAGGGCGCCGACCTCCCTCCCCTTCCTCCTATATATACTAGAGGATTTTGAGGGCAGCCCCAACCCTAGATCAGTTTCTCCTCTAGATTAGTTTTGCGGTGCTTAGGCGAAGCCCTGCCGGATTAGTTCACCACCACCGCAACCACGCCGTTGTGTTGCCGAAAAACTCATCTACCTCTCTGCTCCCTCTTGCTGGATCAAGAAGGCAGAGATCATCATCGAGCCATACGTGTGCTGAACGCGGAGGTGGCGTCCGTTCGACGCTAGATTGGAAGGACCGCGATTAGATCGCGAGACGGATCGTGATTGGATCACGGGACGGATCGCGATTGGACCGCGGGACGGATCGTGATGGGATCACGGGAAGGCTTGCAATTTGGATCACAAAGACGTTCGACTATATCAACCGTGTTTATTAACGCTTCCCGCTTAGCGATATACAAGGATATGTAGATCCACTCTCCCTCTCGTAGATGTTCATCACCATAGATAGATCTTGCATATGTGTAGGAAATTTTTTGTTTCTCATGCAACGTTCCCCAATAACATGTATGTATTTTGTCTGTAGGGAAAGTTAGTATGCTCAAATGACGACCTCACTAGTAGTCTTTTGCCCCGGAAACAACAATTTGAACTAGTTATCAGTGCATGGAACATGTAAACCTTCCTAGGCTACCCGCCTAACGAGGGCACCTACGAGCGTTGATCGAGCTGGGCCGTTCAATGCTTTTACTATGGTACGGATTTTATTTGTGGCACTTAGTCAACCTTTCGCTCGCTTTGCACCTTAAGTGTGGGCGTGAAAGGGTGCGGTGAAAACTCTAGCCATCAATCCCTTCTACCCTCGAGCCCCACGCCCCCTTCACTTTCCATTTGCCTCTCCCTTGCCCCTTCGATTCCGTCCTCCGTGTGGCTGTCGCAGTGCCGCTGCCTCCTCTTCAGACGCACGCCAACCATCTCTCTGCCCCTTTCTTGTTTGCTACCGTCACGTGCCATGCTTCTGGATCGAGCGCAGGTTGCTGCCCATGGAGGGCTGGGCGGCATGATTTTCTTGGTAGGAGTGGAGAAGTAGGGAGGATGACGGGGATGTTAGGAGGATGGTTGGAGCTCTAGGCGGTGCCAACGACTGTCCGTGTCCCCAATCATGGTTGTCCATGCATCCTCCTTTGATTCTCCTTGATTTATGTTTTTAAGCACACATGTGTGCAGATCGAAGCAAAACAAGAAGCAGGTGAATCCTGGTGAAGAGCTTGGGGAAGAACAAGGTGATCTCTCCCTCTCCTTTCTCTCTCTCTCTCTCTCTCACACACACACACACTATCACATTGATATGTTCTGCAGGAGGCTATGTTCTTTTGGTGTGCAAGAGCGTAGTTATAGTTAGAAGATCAGATTCTTCATGTCTTACGTATGTCTTCTTCTCTAAACAATGTTTTTTAAATTTATGGATTTGTTAAAGGTTCGAACATGAAAATCTACCTGATATACTGTTGTTGGGATTAAGTATTGTAGCGATATATCCAAAATTTGAATGATCTATCTTCTACCAGGTTGATATACTCATCGCAAATTGATTTTTTGTGTGCTTATGCTCCTACTACAACTACAGATTTCATTGTACATACATACAAATTATGGTCAGCACAAATGTATTAGAAGTTACATTTTTCTGGTCAAATTGCAGATCTAATATCATTGGCGAGCAACCAGTTTAGATGAATTTCTCTTTGTTTGCTTATTTCAAGTTTCTCTTGCCTTCCCCACTCCTAAAGGTAATAATATGTTTTATTTATGTTGTGTGACCAAATTCAGAAGTGAACTTTTGTTGTTTATATGCTTAGTGTGTCCTGTAAACTCAACTTTCTAGACATACATGATGTTTCCAGTTTCTCTTGGCTCCCCCAATCCCAAAGGTAATATTATGTGTATATTTGCTCAATGTGTGTACTCTGCCTAAGTACACGTCTATTTATTAAATTATCAACCTTAATTACTACACATAAAATTTAAACAACTGTAGCCCCTTGTTCTATGGAACACCTGTTTTTAGCAGATATTGCATTTCCTTTTTAGCAGATATTGCATTTCTTTTTAACCATACCTTCACTTCTTTGGAAGAAGCATGGTTCTACTGATTAGGATATTTTCTTCTAGGCGGTGAGATCTTACGCTGTTGTCTTTGCCTATTTACTGGTTTAGTCTTTTGCTACATGTTCTTAAATTGTTGGTTTCTTACTTTCTATTTGCGGCAACTCCTTCGATGCAATAGACAAATGGTGTGTTTAAATACATTGCTCTTGATGTATCAGTCTTCTAGCTTCTATATTCTCTTTGCAGAGTCATCGTCATTGCTAATATGAATTGTTCATTCCCTGATCTCATTTTCTCTTTGTGGAGTCATCGTCATTGCCTTTTCCTCCATTCATAGAATCCACTTGACATGTTTCAGTACCAGAACGGGTATTTGTTGTTACGATTCTTTGTCTTCTACTTATGTTGTGATGATCTTTCCCTTTTTTTTATTTCTTTCTAATGTTCCCGATCTCATCTCAACAATGGATTTGCTATGCACTACCCCTGATCATTAATGGTCATTGTCTTTGTTTGGATTTTTTTGCGCACCTGCAGCATCGTGGTGTCGGACGCGACGGACGCTGCCAGGTCCGCCCAACATCGTGCTCATGGAGCCTGGCCTCTACGTTGTGTTCTCCATCTTGCAGCACATGATGAACTACATGGTACATTTCAGATAAAGTTCCTCTGTTTTCTTCTACTACAAGAGTTCTGACGATTTGTACTACCTGGCTGCAAATTTATGATGCTTGCATCGCCATACAGATAGTGGTAAGAATGCAGCAGCAGATCCAATAGTATGATAATCGTGACAGTATTTCACCAACGGTTATCTTGCTATCTTTTATGGTGGTAGGTTTGGTTTGTTCTTCTTGATCATTCATGGTTCTCACTATAGCCTTACTGAATGTTGGCAAGTGGCTTCCCTGAATTCATCATATGAATTATGATCTTGCTTGGCTACTGACAAGCTGTGTGGGAAGGGCATCATTTTACTAGAGCTATGGATTTTAAATCCACGCAAGTCATATGATATTAGAGCATCAAATAGTTTAGTTATTGTGTTTTGTCTTTGAAACTGGTGGCACTAAGTCGACCGTCTGTTTGCTTTGCACCTTTACAACAATTTCACAGGTGAATGACGAGTGGGGTGATGTCTACTACACAACCTTCTTCTTGTAGACTCGTGTTGGACCTCAAGTGGATGACCTAAGGTTTATCAATCCATGGGAGGCGTAGGTTGAAGATGGTCTCTCTTGAACAACCTTGCAACCAAATAACAAAGAGTCTCTTGTGTCCCCAACACACCCAATACAATGGTAAATTGTATAGGTGCACTAGTTCGGCGAAGAGATGGTGATACAAGTGTAATATGGATGGTAGATAAGGGTTTTTGTAATCTGAAAATATAAAAATAGCAAGGTAACAAATAGTAAACAGCGAGCAAAGCGTTGTATAAATGCGTGGAAACAAGGCCTAGGGTCCATACTTTCACTAGTGCAATTTCTCTCAACAATACTGACATAGTTGAATCATATGTAAATACTGTTGGAAATATGCCCTAGAGGCAATAAATAAAGTGTTTATTATTATATTTCCTTGTTCATGATAATCGTTTATTATCCATGCTATAATTGTATTGATTGGAAACACATTACACGTGTGGGTAAATAGACAACACTATGTCCCTACTATGCTTCTAGTGAACTAGCTCGTTGATCAAACATGGTCAAGGTTTCCTAGCCATTGACATGTGATGTCATTTGACAACGGGATCACATCATTAGGAGAATGATGTGATGGACGAGACCCAAACTACAAACGTAGCATATGATCGTGTCAGTTTATTGCTATTGTTTTCTGTATGTCAAGTATATGTTCCTATGACCATGAGATCATGCAACTCACGGATACCAGAGGAGTGCCTCATGTGTATCAAACGTCGCAACGTAATCGGGTGACTATAAAGGTGTTCTACAGGTATCTCCGAGGGTGTCTGCTGAGTTGGCATGGATCAAGACTGGGATTTGATACTCCGTATGATGGAGAGGTATCTCAGGGCCCACTCGATAATACAACATCACAATAAGCCTTGCAAGCAATGTGACTAAGTGTTAGTCACGGGATCTTGTATTACAGAATGAGTAAAGAGACTTGCCAGTAATGAGGTTGAACTAGGTATGGAGATACCGACGATCGAATCTCGGGAAAGTGACATACCGAAGAACAAAGGGAACATCATACGGGATTAACTGAATCCTTGACGTAGAGGTTCGACCGATAAAGATCTTCGTAGAATATGTAGGAACCAATATGGACATTCAGGTCCCACTATAATTTATTGACCATAGAGGTGTCTCGGTCAAGTCTACATAGTTCTCAAACTCGCAGGGTCTGCACACTTAAGGTTTGGTGACGTTTCGGTAGTATAGAGTTATGTATGGTGGTGATCGAAGGTTTTTCGGAGTTCCGAATGAGATCCCAGACATCACAAGGAGCTCCGGAATGGTCCGGAGGTAAAGATTCATATATAGGAAGTCCTGTTTTGGTCGCCGGAAAAGTTTCGGGCTAATCAGTAATGTACCGGGAGTGCCGGTAGTGTACCGGGAGACCATCGGGAGGGGTATTTCGATCCAAGAGGCTACATGGGTTGTGGGAGAATAATTACCAGCCTTTTGTGGGCTGGAGTAAGTCCCACACAAAGCCCATGCGGCTGGGGAAAGAAAGCCCGAAGAGAAAAAGTGGAAAAAGGCAAAAATAGGATGAATCCTAGTCCTATTAGGATTGGAGGTGGATTCCACCTCTCCCACCTGGTTCGGCCTCCTCCTTGGAGGCTTGCCCCTTGGGCCAAGCCTCCTCCTCTCTTCCTCCTATATATACTGGTGGTTTCAGGGGGGTTTCACAGAATTTTAGCCACGTGCTGCCCGTTCCTCCAGTGCATAGTTTCTCCTCTAGATCGGATTTCTGTAGTGCTTAGGCGAAGCCCTGCCGGAATAGCTCCACCACCATCGCCGGAGTGCCATCACACTGCCGGAGAACTCTTCTACCTCTCCGCTCCCTCTTGCTGGATCAAGAAGGCAGAGATCGTCATCGAGCTGTACGTGTGCTGAACGCGGAGGTGCCGTCCGTTCGACGCTAGATCGGAAGGACCGTGATCAAGTTTGCGGGACGGATCGTGATCAAGTTCGCGGGACGGATCATGATTGGATCGCGGGATGGATCATGATTGGATCACGGGACACTCGGCGATTCGGATCGCGAAGACGTTCGACTACACCAACCGCGTTTCTTGACGCCTCCCGCTTAGCGATCTACAAGGGTACGTAGATCCACTCTCCCTCTCATAGATGCTCATCACCATGGATAGATATGCATGTGCGTAGGAAATTTTTTATTTCCGATGCAATGTTCCCTAACAGTGGCATCATGAGATAGGTCTGTGTGTTAGATGAGATCTCGAGTAGAACACAAAGAGTTTGTGGGCGTTGATGCTTAGATTGCTTCCTCCCTTGGTCGTGTTTTGGTTCAGCGGTATTGTGAGATGAAGCAGCCCGGACCAACATTACTCGTACACTTACGAGAGACTGGTTCCCTCAACTACAACTTGTTGCATAGATGGCTTGCAGGTGTCAGTTTCTCTCACTTTAGTTGGATCGGATTCGACAAAGGCGGTCCTTGAGAAGGTTGAAAAGCAACTGGTGTATCACCGTTGTGGTTTTTGCGTAGATGAGAATTGTTCTTGCTAGATACCCGTAGCAGCCACGTAAAACATGCAACAACAATTAGAGGACGTCTAACTTGTTTTTGCAGGGTATGTTGTGATGTGATATGGCCAATTACATGATGTGATATATGTGATGTATGAGATGATCATGTGATGTATAGATTATCATGACTTGCATGTCATTGAGTACGGCAACCGGCAGGAGCCATAGGGTTGTCTTTAATTATTGTATGACCTGCGTGTCAATCATTAAGCGATATGTAATGCTTTACTTTATCGCTAAATGGTAGCAATAGTAGTAGAAGCATGTTGGGCGCGACAACCCCGATGGCGACACGTTGATGGAGCTCAAGATGATGGAGATCATGGTGTCTTGCCGGTGACGATGGAGATCATGCCGGTGCTTTCTAGATGGAGATCAAAGCACAAGTTCATGGCCATATCATGTTGCTTATGATTTGCTTGTGATGTTAATCCTTTTTATGCACCTTGTTTTGCTTAGGAAGACGGTAGCATTATAAGGTGATCCCTCACTTAATTTCAAGATAAATTGTGTTCTCCTTGAGTGTGCACCGTTGCGAAAGTTCGTCGTGTTGAGACACCACATGATGATCGGGTGTGATAGACTCTAAGTTCACATACGACGGGTGCAAGCTAGTGTTGCATGTGCAGAACACTCGGGTTAAACTTGACGAGCCTAGCATGTACAAACATGGCCTCGGAACACAAGAGATCGAAAGGTCGAACATGAGTCATATAGTAGATACGATCAACATAATGATGTTCACCATTGAAGCCACCTCAACTCACGTGATGATCGGACTTGAGTTGGTGAATTTGGATCATGTGACACTCAGATGACCTGAGGGATGTCAATTTGAGTGGGAGTTTTAGTAATTTGATTAACTAAACTCATTATCTTGAACAATAGTCTAAGTAAACTTTGCATATTTATGTTGTAGATCAATGGCTCGCGCAGTAGCACCCTAGAATTTTAATGTGTTCCTAGAGAAAGCTAAGTTGAAAGATGATGGAAGTAACTTTGTTGACTGGGCCCGTAATCTAAGGATTATCCTCACGGCTTCCCAGAAATCATATGTCCTTGATGCACCGCTTGGTGACCAACCAGAAGACACGACCTCCGAAGACGTTCATAACGCTTGGGAGGCACGTACTTGAGATTACTCAATAGTTCAGTGTGCAATATTGTATGGCTTAGAACCGGTACTTCAAAGACATTTTGAACATCATGGAGCATATGAGATGTTCCAGGAGTTGAAGTTTATCTTTCAGAAGAATGCACGGATCGAGAGGTATGAAACCTCCGATAAGTTCTATGCTTGCAAGATGGAGGAGAACGGGTCTATCAGTGAACATATACTCAAAATGTCTGGGTATTCAACTCGTCTAGCGGAGTAGGGAATTGCCCTTCCGCCAGAGGCAATCACTAACAGGGTTCTTCAATCACTACCACCTAGTTACAAGAGCTTTGTGATGAACTATAACATGCACGGGATGAACAAGTCAGTCACCGAGCTATTTGCAATGCTAAAAGTCACTGAGTCAGAAATCCAGAAAGAACATCAAGTGTTGATGGTCAATAAAACCACTAGTTTCAAGAAAAATGGCAAGGTCAAGGGCAAGGGAAAGAAGGGTAAAACCAAGAAGGATGGGAAAGTAGTTGCTACTCCTATAAAGAAGCCCAAGCATGGACCCAAGCCAGAAACTGAGTGCTTTCATTGCAAGGGAACTGGTCACTGGAAGCGGAACTGCCCCAAGTACCTGGCTGACAAGAAGGCGGCAAACGACAAACAAGGTATATATGATATACATGTTATTGATGTGTACCTTACTAGCTCTTGTAGTAGTGACTGGGTATTTGATACCGGTTCGGTTGCTCACATTTGCAACTCAAAACAGGAACTAAAGAATAGACGAAGGCTAGCAAAGGATGAAGTGACGATGCGCGTGGGAAATGGTTCCAAGGTTGATGTGATCCCCGTCGGCATGCTCTCTCTTCGATTACCACCAGGATTAGTGATGGACCTGAATAATTGTTATTTAGTGCCTGCGTTAAGCATGAACATTATATCTGGATCTTGTTTATTGCGAGACAGTTACTCATTTAAATCAGAGAATAAAGGTTGTTCTATTTATATGAGTAATATCTTTTATGGTCATGCACCCAATGTGAGGGGTTTATTCATATTGAATCTTGATAGTGATGACACACATGTTCATAACATTGATGCCAAAAGATGTAGAGTTAATAATAATAGTACCACTTTCTTGTGGCACTGCCGTTTAGGTCATATTGGTGTAAAACGCATGAGGAAGCTCCATGCTGATGGACTTTTGGAGTCACTTGATTTTGAATCACTTGACACATGTGAACCATGCCTCATGGGCAAGATGACTAAAACGCCGTTCTCTGGAACAATGGAACGGGCGAGTGACTTATTGGAAATCATACATACTGATGTGTGCGGTCCAATGAATGTTACAGGGCATGGTGGATATCATTATTTTCTCACCTTCACTGATGACTTAAGTAGATATGGGTATATTTACTTAATGAAACACAAGTCTGAAATGTTTGAAAAGTTCAAGCAATTTCAGAGTGAAGTTGAGAATCATCATAGCAAGAAGATTAAATTCCTACGATCTGATCGAGGAGGTGAATATCTGAGTTATGAGTTTGGCAGTCACTTAAGACAGTGTGGAGTTGTTTCACAGTTGACACCACCCGGAACACCACAGCGTAATGGTGTGTACGAACGTCGTAATCGAACCTTATTAGATATGGTGCGTTCTATGATGTCTCTTGCTGATTTGCCACTATCATTTTGGGGTTATGCATTAGAGATAGCTGCATTCACTTTAAATAGGGCACCATCGAAATCCGTTGAGACGACGCCATATGAACTGTGGTTTGGCAAGAGGCCAAAGTTGTCGTTTCTTAAAGTTTGGGGATGTGATGCTTATGTCAAAAAGCTTCAGCCTGAAAAGCTGGAACCCAAAGCAAAGAAATGCGTCTTCATAGGATACCCAAAAGAGACAGTCAGGTATACCTTCTATCTCAGATCCGAAGGCAAAGTGTTTGTCGCTAAGAACGGAACATTTCTTGAGAAAGAGTTTCTCTCGAAAGAATTGAGTGGGAGGAAAATAGAGCTTGATGAGGTTATTGAACCTTTACTTCAACCAGAAAGTAGCGCAGCGCAGAAAGATGTTTCTGTGGAACCTACGATGGTGGAAGAGGAAGTTAATGATGATGATCATGAAGCTTCGAATCAAGCTACTATTGAACCTCGTAGGTCGACAAGGTCGCGTACTACTCCTGAGTGGTACGGCAACCCTGTCTTGGAGGTCATGTTGTTGGACAGCAATGAACCTACGAGCTATGGAGGAGCAGTGATGGGCCTGGATTCCGAGAAATGGTTAGAGGCCATGAAATCCGAGATGGGATCCATGTATGAAAACAAAGTATGGACTTTGGAAGTATTACCTGAAGGGCAAAAGGCCATTCAGAACAAATGGATCTTTAAGAAGAAGACAGACGCGGACGGTAATGTCACCGTCTATAAAGCTCGACTTGTGGCAAAGGGTTTTTCACAAGTTCAAGGAGTTGACTACGATGAGACATTCTCACCCGTAGCGATGCTTAAGTCTGTCAGGATCATGTTAGCAATAGCTGCTTATTTCGATTATGAAATTTGGCAGATGGATGTCAAAGCGGTGTTCCAGAACGGTTTCCTTGAGGAAGAGTTGTATATGATGCAACCAGAAGGTTTTGTCGATCCAAAGAATGCTGACAAAGTTTGCAAACTCCAGCGATCCATTTATGGGCTGGTGCAAGCATCTCGGAGTTGGAATAAGCGCTTTGATGAGGTGATCAAAGCGTTTGGGTTTATACAAGTTTATGGAGAAGCTTGTATTTACAAGAAAGTGAGTGGGAGCTCTATAGCGTTTCTAATATTATATGTGGATGACATATTGCTGATTGGAAACAATATAGAAATGCCGGAAAGCGTGAAGGAATATTTGAACAAGAGTTTTTCAATGAAGGACCTAGGAGAAGCTGCTTTCATATTAGGCATTAAGATCTATATAGATAGATCAAGACGCTTAATAACACTTTCACAGAGCACATACCTTGATAAAGTTTTGAAGAAGTTCAAAATGGATCAGTCCAAGAAGGGGTTCTTGCCTATGTTACAAGGTGTGAAGTTGAGTAAGACTCAATGCCCAGTGACTACAGAAGATAGAGAAAAGATGAGTGTCATCCCCTATGCTTCAGCCATAGGCTCTATCATGTATGCAATGATGTGTACAAGACCGGATGTCAGCCTTGCCATAAGTATGGCCGGAAGGTTTCAAAGTGATCCTAGAATGGAACACTGGGCAGCGGCCAAGAATATCCTTAAGTACCTAAAAAGGACTAAGGAGATGTTTCTTGTTTATGGAGGTGATGAAGGGCTCATCGTAAAGGGTTACGTCGATGCAAGCTTTGACACTGATCCAGATGACTCTAAGTCGCAAACCGGATACGTATTTATTCTCAACGGGGGAGCGGTAAGCTGGTGCGGTTCCAAGCAAAGCATGGTAGCCGATTCTACATGTGAAGCGGAGTACATCGCAGCCTCAGAGGCGACGATGGAAGGTGTCTGGATGAAGCAGTTCATGATAGATCTTGGAGTAGTGCCCAGTGCACTGAATCCAATGAGCCTGTTCTGTGACAACACTGGTGCCATTGCTCTGGCCAAGGAACCAAGGTTTCACAAGAGGACCAGACACATAAAGCGACGCTTCAACTACATCCGCGATTACATCAAGGAGAAGGACATAAATATTTGCAAAGTGCACACGGATCTGAATGTTGCAGACCCGTTGACTAAACCTCTTCCAAGGGCTAAACATGATCAACACCAGAACTGCATGGGTGTTCGATTCATTACAATGTAAATCACTTAGTGATGTGAACTAGATCATTGACTCTAGTGCAAGTGGGAGACTGTTGGAATATGCCCTAGAGGCAATAAATAAAGTGTTTATTATTATATTTCCTTGTTCATGATAATCGTTTATTATCCATGCTATAATTGTATTGATTGGAAACACATTACATGTGTGGGTAAATAGACAACACTATGTCCCTAGTATGCTTCTAGTGAACTAGCTCGTTAATCAAACATGGTCAAGGTTTCCTAGCCATTGACATGTGATGTCATTTGACAACGGGGTCACATCATTAGGAGAATGATGTGATGGACGAGACCCAAACTACAAACGTAGCATATGATCGTGTCAGTTTATTGCTATTGTTTTCTGTATGTCAAGTATATGTTCCTATGACCATGAGATCATGCAACTCACGGATACCGGAGGAGTGCCTTGTGTGTATCAAACGTTACAACGTAACCGGGTGACTATAAAGGTGCTCTACAGGTATCTCCGAGGGTGTCTATTGGGTTGGCATGGATCAAGACTGGCATTTGTTACTCCGTGTGACGGAGAAGTATCTCAGGGCCCACTCGATAATACAACATCACAATAAGCCTTGCAAGCAATGTGACTAAGTGTTAGTCATGGGATATTGTATTATGGAATGAGTAAAGAGACTTGCCGGTAATGAGGTTGAACTAGGTATGGAGATACCGACGATTGGATCTCGGGCAAGTAACATACTGAAGAACAAAGGGAACATCATACGGGATTAACTGAATCCTTGACGTAGAGGTTCGACCGATAAAGATCTTCGTAGAATATGTAGGAACCAATATGGACATTCAGGTCCCACTATAATTTATTGACCGTAGAGGTGTCTCGGTCATGTCTACATAGTTCTCGAACCCGTAGGGTCTGCACACTTAAGGTTTGGTGACGTTTTGGTAGTATAGAGTTATGTATGATGGTGACCGAAGGTTGTTCGGAGTCTCTAATGAGATCCCGGACGTCATGAGGAGCTCCGAAATGGTCCGGAGGTAAAGATTCATATATAGGAAGTCCTGTTTTGGTCGCCGGAAAAGTTTCGAGCTAATCGGTAATGTACCGGGAGTGCCGGTAGTGTACCGGGAGACCATTGGGAGGGGTATTTCGACCCAAAGAGGCTACATGGTCTGTGGGAGAATAATTACCAGCCTTTTGTGAGCTAGTGGAAGTCCCACACAAAGCCCATGCGGCTGGGGAAAGAAAGCCCAAAGAGAAAAAGTGGAAAAAGGCAAAAATAGGATGAATCCTAGTCCTACTAGGATTGGAGGTGGATTCCACCTCTCCCACCTGGTTCGGCCTCCTTCTTGGAGGCTTGGCCCTTGGGCCAAGCCTCCTCCTCTCTTCCTCCTATATATACTGGTGGTTTTAGGGTTTTTGCACAGAATTTTAGCCAGGTGCTGCCCGTTCCTCCAGTGCATAGTTTCTCCTCTAGATCGGATTTCTGTAGTGCTTAGGCGAAGCCCTGCTGGAATAGCTCCACCACCATCGCCAGAGCGCTATCACGCTGCCGGATAAATCTTCTACCTCTCCGCTCCCTCTTGCTGGATCAAGAAGGCAGAGATCGTCATCGAGCTGTACGTGTGCTAAACGCGGAGGTGCCGTCCGTTCGGCGCTAGATCGGAAGGACCGTGATCAAGTCTGCGGGACGGATCGTGATCAAGTTCGCAGGACGGATCGTGATTGGATCGCGGGATGGATCATGATTGGATCGTGGGACGCTCGGCAATTTGGATCGTGAAGACGTTCGACTACACCAACCGCGTTTCTTAACGCTTCCCGCTTAGCGATCTACAAGGGTACGTAGATCCGCTCTCCCTCTCGTAGATGCTCATCACCATGGATAGATCTACGTGTGCATAGGAATTTTTTTGTTTCCCATGCAATGTTCCCCAAAAAATACCTCTCGTGCGACAAAGAGTTCACTCCAAAGTCACAAATAGCGGAGAACTAACGAAGAAATTATTGTAGGGTACGGAAGCACCTCAAAATTATCTTTTCCGATCAATCTTATGATCTATCCCTATAAGTTTCACGAACAACCCTAGAGTTCATACTAAAATAACACCTTAAGACACAGATCAACCAAAAACCTAATGTCACCTAGATACTCCAATGTCACCACAAGTACCCATGGGCTTGATTATACGATATGCATCACATAATTTCAGATTCATCATGTTCAATCCAACACAAAGAACTTCAAAAAGTGCCCCAAAGTTTCTACCGGAGATTCAAGACGAAAACATGTGCCAAACCCTATGCATAGATTCCCAAGGTCACGGAACCCGCAAGTTGATCACCAAAACATACATCAAGTAGATCAATAGAACATCCATTGTCACCATGAATATCACATCGCAAGACATACATCAAGTGTTCTCAAATCTTTAAAGACTCAATCCGATAAGAAAACTTAAAAGGGAAAACTCAATTCATCACAACAAGATAGAGAGGGGAAAGCTCCATATGATTCATCTATATCAATAAAGCTCGCGGTACATCAAGATTGTGCCATCTCAAGAACACGAGAGAGAGATCAAACACATAGCTACTAGTACATACCCTCAGCCTCGAGGGTGAACTACTCCCTCCTCGTCATGGAGAGTGCCAGGATGATGAAGATGGCCTACGGTGATAGTTTCCTCCTCCGATAGGGTGCCGAAGCAGGCTCCCGATTGGTTTTTCGTGGCTTTAGAGACTTACGGCGGCGGAACTCCTGATCTAGGCTTCTTTCCGGAGGTTTCTATATTTATAGGAATTTTTGGCGTCGATCTCACGTCAAGGGGTGCCATGAGGCGGTGGAAGCCTGCTAGGTGCGGGCTAGGGGGTGGTCGCACCTAGCAGGCTTGCCTCCTCCTCGTGGATCTTCTAGCTCATCTCCAATGCTTCGGGGGTCTCTTTTGGTCCACAAAAAATCATACTAAATTTCCATCCCATTTCGAGAACTTTTATTTGTGCACAAAAAATGACACCATGGTAGTTCTGCTGAAAACAACGTCAGTCCGGGTTAGTTCTAATAACATCATACCGAAATCATATAGAATTATTGTAAACATGGCATGAATACTTCATAAATTATAGATACGTTGGATACGTATCAGCATCCCCAAGCTTAATTCCTGCTCGTCCTTGAGTAGGTAAATGATAAAAGAAATAATTTATCAAGTGTGAATGCTAGTAAGTGCACAAGTTTGATAAATGATAATTCCAAACACTTATTATATATCATAAATATTATATCATCTCATAAAACTTCTCATGATGGAATAACAAGCTATCCACATGTTAAAGTATAGACTAACAAACCATGCTTTCAGTCACCAAACAGTTACAATTTATCTTATTTTCAGGAAGGGTCTATGTAAGAGCTTTGATTTAGCAAATTCCACATACTTGACTATCATATAGTCTTCCATGATTGCTAACACTCAAAGCATATTTTTAGAGCAAATGGCATCCATCGAACACAAAGATAGATAGGGGCTTAAAGTTTCGCCTCCCAACTTATTTATCACATAGATAATTCTCAACAATAATAATTCATGATCAAATATATTTGAATGGCCATATATGCTTGGATCTTTCCCCAACACATGATGCTTGCCAAGAGAAAAAGGCGAAATATAGGAAGTGGTGAAGATCACCATGACTCTTGCATAAAAGTAAGTAGTAGAAAGTAAAAGATAGGCCCTTCGCAGAGGGAAGCACTGATTTGTAGAGGTGCCAAAGCTCGAGCTTTTAAAACAGAGATGAATAATAATTTTGGGCGGTATGCTTTCATTGTCACCATAACAACCGAGAGATCTCGGTATCTTCTATGCTAGATTCATTATAGGCGGTTTCCAAACAGAATGGTAAAGTTTTTACTCCCCCTCCACCAATCAATCACACTCCACGGCGAGCCGAATCCAAGGGTATCATCCATACCAACAACATTCCTAGGGGAGTTTTATTAATTATTTGCATTTTTTCTTTGATTTTGGGACTGGGAAGCCCTATTACCAGCCACTTTCTCGTGAATGATAGTGAATCAACACATATAGTGAGAATAACCCACCTAACATGGAAGATACTAACATCCCCTAGTCCTTATATGAGCGATTTAGGCATACAAAACAGAATATTATTTGAAGGTTTAGAGTTTGGCACATGCAAATTACTTGGAACGGCAGGTAAATACCGCATATAGGTAGGTATGGTGGACTCATACGGAACAACTTTGGGTTTAAGGGTGTTTGGATGCACAAGTAGTATATCTACTTGGTGCGGAATTTTGGCTAGTATGAGGTGGAAGCAAGCACCACATGTTGGAGGATCGCTAACAATATAACTTCTATACAAATATACCCAAGCATAACTCATTATGTTGTCTTTCTTGTCCAACTTCAACTAATTTTCTCAAATTTGAAAATAATTAATGGGTATTCACAATCATAGAAGATGTCCAAGATAGTATATTTATATGTGAAATATCTCTTCTTCAATATTCTTTCATGAATGGTTCAAGTGACCAATGCGGTGTTTGCTAACTTTCAATAAATTTTACCACATATACTTCTTATATGTGAAGTCATTACTCCCCATGGGATAAGCATATAAAACATATATAATTTCAGATTTATGATATTCAATTCATTCAACCATTTACTCATAGGATATAAGTGAAGCATGAGAGTAAATGACAAAACTACTCCAAAACATATACGTGAAGATCAATGAGTAGTCAAACAATTAAGTAGCTATGTGAGGACTTTCTCTCTCTATCTCAATAAATATTTTCATATATGAGCATTTTATTTAAACAACAAGCAAAACAAAAATAGCACTCCAAGAATAGCACACATCATCTGAACGAATATAAATTTAGGCTCAACATAGGCTAACCGATAATTGTTAATGAAGAGAGATGGGATGTGTAGCATCCCCAAGCTTAGATGCTTGAGACTTCTTGAAATATTTACTTGGGGTAACTTGGTCATCCCCAAGCTTGAGCTTTTGTATCTCGTTCAATCCTCTCATATCATGGTTTCACCTATTCTCAAAAACGTCATCCACACAAAACACGAAAAGAACCCGTGAGATAGGTTAGTACACATAATAATAAATAAAAAATTTATGTACTGCCAAGACAAGTTGCACAATAATTTTCGAACACTAGGTACTGTATACTATCATTTCCACAATTTATATGTACCGATATAGGCTATGGAAACTATAGGACAAGTAGATAATAATACTATGAAAGCAATCTGTCCAAACAGAACATTTATGAAAATAGTGTACTTGTGTAACTCAAAACATTAGAAAATTTAGTACATGCTATAAAATTTATATGAAAACACTGTGTAAAAATTTCAGAAACTTCCCGTGTTCCAGTAAAATATGAAAATTCAAACACTACAACAGAAGTTTCTATTTTTATACAACACACATCAAACATGCAATTCAAGCATTCTAAAGGCAATTATTGGAACTTTTTATTGAAAAAGAAGATTATAAAACACCTAACAGAAAACAACAAAATAAAATGACGCTCCAAGCAAAACTCATATTATGTGACGAATAAAAATATAGCTTCAAGTAAGATATACCGATAGTGTTGAAGACGAAGGAGGGGATGCCTTCCGGGGCATCCCCAAGCTTATGCGCTTGAGTCTTCCTTGGATATTACCTTGGCGGTAACTTGGGCATCCCCACGCTTAGGTTCTTTCACTCCTTATATCGGTGTCTCACCCAAAACTTGAAAACTTCAATCACACAAAACTTAACAGAACTTTGTGAGAAAGGTTAGTGTAATAAAGATAAATCATTCACTTAGGCGCTGTCAAGACAAGATTCATGATTGTTCTCACATAATACCTACTATATTCCATCATTCCCACAATTTATATTACTCAATATAAGCTATATAAACTCTTGAAACAAGCAAACCATGCATGCAAAACAGAATCTGTCAAAAACAGAACAATCTGTAAAGATATGAATGATCACCATACTTCCCCGACTCTAAAAATTCTGAAAATTAGGAAAACTCAAGTAATTTGCGTAAAAATGTTGTGTAAAAAATTAAGAATTGTTTGAATCTCCAGTAAAATCAGATACTTCAAATACTGGATGCAAAACTTTCTGTTTTTGCACAGAATCAAACAAGCAAGTATCCACACTATCCCAAAGGCTTTACTTGGCACTTTATTGAAATAAAAGACACAAAACATGATTACTACAGTATCTTAATCATGTGAACACATCAAAACAGAAGGTAAAAGTGTTGGGTTGTCCCAACAAGCGCTTTTATTTAATGCCTTTTAGCTAGGCATGATGATTTCAATAATGCTCGTATAGGGAATAGTATTTGAGACATGCAAAAGAGCATCATGAATATCATGACAAGCACATTTAAGTCTAACCCACTTCCTATGCATAGGGATTTTGTGAGCAAATAATTTATGGGAGGAAGAATCAACTAGCATAGGAAGGCAAAACAAGCATAACTTCAAAACTTGGAGCACATAGAGAGGAAACTTGATATTATTGCAATTCCTACAAGCATATGTTCCTCTCTTGTCGTGGTTTTGTCACGGCAGATGTCTAAAGACTTAGGTTTGAGGCCATCGCTAAGGTGATGGACTCAAAGGGGTTGGCTGAGATGAGGGACACGAGTTTACCCAGGTTTGGCCCCTCAAGAAGAGGTAAAAGACTATGTCCTGCTTGTGTTGTATTGATTGGAGTATCGATTACAAGGGAGCAGATTCACTTGACCTAGTTCTCGATTGATTGGTTTTCTGTCTAAGCTGCCCCGGGGTATCGCCTTTATGTAGGAGGTCGGGGCCTTGGGTTACACGAGTCCTACACTGACTCTTACAACGTAGTCAATCCTACCTCTAAGTCGCCTTGCCATCTTGGGCAAACCGTCTCCGGGCGGCTTAATCACCCGGGTCTTCATATCATCTTTTGTCTGGGCCTTCGTCCTGGCCCATCTTGGTAAACCGCCATATAGCCAGGCCTACGTCCTTCGGCCCGCCTCATTGGTCTGGATTATGAGCCACCAGGTATGACCCAGCCCCACCTGGGCTGGTCTTACCACAGGGTTATATCCCTAACATTAGGCACCAGGTTGATTTGAGCCTGCTCATGTCAATCTTCAAACTCACTTGGCGGCGAGTCTCACACTCCGTCGCCTGAAAAGAAAATATGTAACCCACCATGACATCATATCGAATATGCAAAAAGATTTAGTGACGTCCGTAACGGATCTTTCATTAAAACTGTTAGCCCGAAAATC
The DNA here is from genome assembly GCA_022496015.1 of Hordeum marinum. Taxonomy (NCBI): domain Eukaryota; kingdom Viridiplantae; phylum Streptophyta; class Magnoliopsida; order Poales; family Poaceae; genus Hordeum; species Hordeum marinum. The sequence goes on from CM039672.1 coordinate 222,899,103, forward strand.
AAGGCGTCCCTCTCGGTCGGTCAGTATCTGCCGCATTGATTCCCGCGCCCGTTTGGCCTTCCAATCTCTTAAATAGGACCGTGAGGGTTTCTCTCATTTCCTCCATTGCCCCCACTTCTTCTAGTTCCTCTTAACGCCATCGCCCCTGAGCTCCGCCGCGCTGGTGAAGCGTCGTCGTCGTCATCAACCTAGGGCGCTGCATCAACCTGAACGGACCAGATTTTCACTCGTGTTCGCCGCGTCCCATATGGTATGTCTTTCTTCCCTCCTTAGATTCATAGCTTAGTACTTCAGAAATCGCCGAGTTCATCGGCCCCATTAGTGCGCAAGATTTTTCTGCAATGCCAACCGACGAGTAACTCCGTGAATCTCGCAACATTTGTCTTCCTACTGTGGCAGGTCATGTAGAATCACCAACAACCCAGCATAGATCTGTAGTTGTTTCCCCTTCCTGCGTTTAGACTTGGTTGTTCCTCCTCAGTTCCTCGCTAGCGCTAAAATAAACCTGATTTTTCCCTTGCTCGTAGATCTTGCGGCTTCAGTTTATCTCGTAAAACCTGTTTATAGGTCCTTAGCGATTTTGGCATCTCGGCTTTGTCCACCTTAACCCGCCGCCAAAACTTCTGGCTCTTCCAATAAACTGTACCGGTGGCTTAGCATCATAGTGCTTAAATTCATCAGTCGTCCTAGCTGTCTATCACTTTTTAACCCGCCGCGTACCACTACCTTTTGCAGCCTTAACCCACCATCATGTCTCGGGCGTCTTCTTCTTGCGATTGGGTCGGCTCCGCAGTCTCTAGAGAATTCCTGTAGGATTTCGTAGACGCACAAACTTTGCCGGCTAAGGATGTTATTCATTGGCGTGTTCCATGTCAAGTGAAGAAACCCATCCCCCAAGAGGGTGAAATTGTTATATTCGCTAATCACCTTGCGCGCGGTTTCAGCCCGCACGGCTCTAAATTTTTCCGAGACGTCCTCCACTTCTTTAAGCTGCATCCTCAGGATATTGTGCCCAACTCTGTCTCCAATATGTGCAACTTCCAAAACCTTTGCGAAGCTTACTTACAAGAAGAGGCGTTAGTTGACCTCTTCCGTGAGTTTTTCTACGTCAACCGCCAGACGAAAGTGGCAGCTGGCCCAAGCTTGAAACTTGGCGGAGTCTCCATCCAAAGAAGACAGGATATGGCTTTTCTAGTTGTTCGAATGCCAAGTCGCCCCAAGGATTGGAATATAACTTGGTTTTACTGCAAAGACACTTCTCCAGAGGGAGAACATCCACTACCGGGTTATCGTCCTACCCGGCTCCGCACCACGACTGAACTCCCAGACCGGATGTCAGCCTCCGCACGAGCGAAGTATGCTCCGGCTTTCACCAAGATTAGAGCCCTCATGGCAAATGGTCTGACAGGAATCAACCTAACCCGCTGTTGGATCTCCTAGAAGGTCATGCCTCTGAGCCGGCGGGACCGTCTCATGTGTGAATATACCGGTGACACCAATGACCCCCTCTTCTTCAACCACACCACTCTATCAGAAGAGAACATTGTTTCTGCCATGAAGGGACTTATCTGTGAGTCCCAAGAAGCTTGCCGCACCGTCGGGTTATAGCCTTTTTGTGCCGCAAACCCGGCCCCAGATGTAAGCATGGCTTTCAAATCTCTTTTACCTCCGTGTTAACTACATATATATGTAACAACCTTTAACCTCTTTCGGCAGCTCTTGCTTTCAGGCTAACTCCGGCTTCTGGCGGCCGTAAGAAGAAAAATGTTGTTCCAAAGCAGCTTGAAGCTCATGACTCGAAGGTAGAACTTGACTCTCTTGGTTGTCTTTTTATGCTCCTTATTGACAATAATTACTCACAGGAAGAATCAGAGACAAGCCATGCCAACGCTCCTGAGGTAACCTATATTTCGTCCGACTCAAAACACCTTCCACCAAAGAAGATACGGCGGGTCATCCGAAAAGTCCCATTTTCTCATCCTCTTGCCCATTTAGACCCTGATTTTCTTTTGAAAAAGCAACAACACACCTCCCGACGCCAAACCCAGAGTGCCGGCTCTGAAGATCTTGTGGCCGGGTTGTCCAATTCTCCGGCTCAGCAGAAGCGGACAACTGAGGTACTCATTCAACTAAGTTCAGCTTTGTCGATCTTGCATCATAACCTTACTCTGTTTTATATTGCCTTAACTACCTTCAGGAAACGCCCCCATCGTCAGGCGACTCTATAGTGACTAAGTTGTCGCCTCTTAAGATCAACCCGGAGTACGTGCTTTTGTGTCTGCATCATATCCTTTTGCCATCCTTGACCTTTATATAATAATCTTCTATGTTTTCCAGAGCTCAAGCAAAACGAAGGAAGACTGGCGGGTCTACCTCTGCCCCCACTGCTCAAGATCCGGAGACTGCTAAGCCGGATTCTCCTGTAGCTCATGCTGAGCCCTTTGAAGCTGCGAAGAATGCACCTGAAGATACTCATCGGTCCTCTGAACCAGCGGCCAATGAGATGGCAACTGATAGTCCTCCAAGGGCTAATTCTAAGCCGCCCAGCCCTTCAACAGTCGTCCAAGATCCAGCTCTTCCGGATGTCATCATTGCTGGGACTGGCTTTCAATCTCCCAAACCCCATGTACTGACCAAGCACACCGACAAGGCAGAAGCTTCTTCACCTGACAAACTGGACTTTGAATTCCTCGTGTTGGAGAAATTAACTGCAGATGAATTACATGTTGGTTATCTGAACCGCCTCTCTACAAGTCAGAACATGGAGCTCAAACTTGTCGGTTTGATGAAGAAAAAATATGAGGTACTCCTGCCTTCCCTTATACCTTTATGTAGCCCCCAAGAGCTGGTTTAGTATTGCAAATGGTAAACCGGGTCTTTCCATCCATGTCATAACTAGAACAACTTAGCCTGTAGCCCCCAAGTATCGGTTTAATATGTATATATTAAGCCGATACTTAGTTTTGATGAGTTGATCAATGGTAGCCCCAAGTCCGTGTCAGTATAGAAATAATGGGCCGGAACTTCACTATAAACTTGGAAATCGTCGATGTAGCCCCCAAGTGTCGTCTTAACTTTAATGAAGATGATACGAAGCTTCATTGTAGACTTAGAGAGCGAACATACATTAGCCCCCAAGTGCCGACTTAACTTGATGAAGATGAGCTGGAACTTCATTGTAGACTTTGAGAGCGAACATACATTAGCCCACAAGTGTCGGCTTAACTTGATGAAGATGATCCAAAACTTCATTGTAGACTTGGAGTGCGAACTGACATTAGCCCCCAAGTGTCGGCTTATCTTGATGAAGATGAGTCGGAACTTCATTGTAGACTTGGAGAGCGAACAAACATTAGCCCCCAAGTGTCAAGTATATTGCTTGCAATCTGCTTGAGACTTGCATTATATTCCCTTAGTTGATCATCCGTTAATATTTTAACCTGGCGACTTACCCCTCCTGGGCAACTTTGCTTTTGTATGTCACAGGAAGATTTGAGCAAGGCTGAGTCTGATCCGACCGGCTTAAAGGGCAATCTTGCTTCCCAACAAGCCGCCCGGGGTGAAGCGGAGGAGAAGTGCTAGCTTACTGCTGAAGAGCTTGCAAAGGTTCGATCTGACTTTGCTGCTTTCAAGAAGACTGCTGAAGCGGAGCAGACTGCCCTGGCAAAACATGCAGATGACGCTGACTAGCGGCTCAAGCTTGTATCACACGAGCTACAAACCCTGAAGTGCCATATCTCGAAGATGACTGCTGCTATATTTGGTAAGTACTGAATACTCAGCCAATTTCTTTGCTTGAAAGACTTTGCAGGCGGCTTATAACGCGAAACCCGTCTTTGTAGGTCAAAGAAGCCGCCAACTCGGTGCCGATAGCCTGTTGCAGTTGAAAGCCGTATATACCTTGTCAGAGCAGTTGTACTGCGGGACCCTTTGCACTATCAGAGCCATGCTGAGTAAAGAAAGCATCCCTAAATTCATGAAAGGAGTCACAGATCTCTTATCAACCCTGCCGAAGCAAGTCCAAGAGCTCAAACGATCAGCCGCCCGGAAGGGAGCAATTGTTGCGGTAAGCCGGGCTTTGGCCTTTGCCCCAGAGGTGACTGCTGAAGAGATGATGGATGGCTTTCCGTCCAAGAAAGACAACGGCTTAGAGTTCACAGAAGCTGACTACGCCCGTTGTATGAAGGCCTCCAGGATACTTGCATCGGTACTGGCGGAGGAAGTTGATCTGTCTACTAACCAGGCGACTTACAATGCCAACAACAAACGAGTGCGCTGCCCAACCTTTGAAGCCAGGGACTTAACTCCTGCATGCCGTAAGCACCTCTTTGCCCCTGAAATTCACCCGTCTCCCCTCTTTGACGAGGCCTAGTTTGAAGCATTAACAAACTGCAACTAGGACGTGAACAATCTTCAGATCGAGGAGGTCGAAGACCCGCCGTGGGATGACCCGCCGTCAAGCTAAACAAGTTCATCCTGTAGTGGGATAACCCGGCTCCTTGACCCGCCGAAATTTGAGCAGTGTACAAAAACTTTAAGTCTTGCTTTTTGGGCTCTATGGAGAGCTTTGTAATAGGCTTAGAAAAAACTTGATTGTCTGAACTGTGCCATCGTGCACTTAGGAAACCGCACAACTTAATATATTTTTATCTGCCCTGTGCTTTACTCATGTCAGATTTCATGGCGGCTTATCTTAAAAGATAAAGCCTGCGAAAACAAACAGCAGAATATATTCTGCATTGCTGTGAGGGCGACTTGAAGAAGTGCAACCCGGGGATGTCAAATCTTTCCTGACCTTGCCTTTTTGATAACTCATATGCCGGTTCTTCTGGGTGGGCTCGCTACTAGAACTCTAACAGCACAGGGTCTCTCTCGAGATTGACCGTCAATTTCTTTGAACGGCTCAGGGTCTCTAGGCGAGATTAACTGTTAAGAGCGTAACGAACCAGAAAGAGGTGCAACAGGGTATGAGTACCCTTAGGGCCCATAAGCTACCTCTCACGTGACATAAATCCGTCGTTTGAACTTTAAATAGTGCAAGGTCTTTAAAAGAGTAATTGTTTAAGAGTACGAACATGCCACATAGCGGAGAGTCGGCAGTAGATGGGTGAGTTTGTCCTCGCTTTTCGTAAGCCGGCCCTCACGTGACAAGAGCCACCGGTTTAACCTTGACCAATACAGGGTCTCTAGCGAGAGTGGCTGCCAAATATGTTTGAACAGCTCAGGGTCTCTAATCAAGATTAACCGGCAAGAGTTCAGCGGGTCACATAGCGGAGCAACATCAGCATACAGGCAGGTTTAACTCAAACTTGTGGTGGCTGAAAAGCCGATCAAGATGGTGTGTAAGCTAAACCCGGTGGGTTGGAAGCCGCCAAATGACCTTGTTGATGGAGTCAACTTTTGGGTATATAACCCGCCTTACTCACTACTGGAATCAGGATCTTTGCCGTCTGCCAGCTCTTTGTCTTCTGCTAGCTGATGGCAAAGAAGGTCTTTGCCATCAGCTTAAATAAAATTGACGGCAAACAAAGAGCTGACGGCAAAGATATCATCGCCGTCAGCCTCCTCTTTGTCGTCTGCTAGCAGACAGCAAAGCCTCTTTACCTACTAGCATTTAGGTTGCATCGACGTAATAAAACTGACAAACTCTATTAACTGATGAGTATGGTTTGCTAAATTATGTATATATTTTTTTTGTGTCCAGTAGCTAGGCAAGATGAGTGATCGTGGGTGGATGTACACCAGTCACACTAGTCAGAAAGACATGACCCGTGAATGGATAACAAAAACCAAGGAGTTTGTGAGAGTCGCATTTGCAAATGGACAGAAAACAACATGGTGCCATTGTGTCGATTGCGACAACTTTAAGAAGAAGTCAGAGTTTGAAATGATCAAACACCTGCAGAAGTGGGGTTTTACGCCTAATTATACGGTCTGGACATTTCATGGTGAGTCTGCCTAATGTGCCAGAGCTGAGGTGGTTCGTCGTCGCACCGACAAGCATGGTACCGGGATCGAAGACATGGTGCAAGACTTTGATGATGCTCGGGATCCGGACGATGAGATGGAGGAATCTGCAAATGCCTTTTATGAAATGTTGGAGTCTTCAAAACGTCCTCTCCACGAGCACATCGAGCTTTGTCAGCTGGATGCCATCGCACAAGTAATGGCTCTGAAGGCTCAGTTCAACATGGGCAGAGAATGCTACGACGCGATGATGACGATATTTGGACGCTTTCTACCCAAAGGCATGTATTGCCACCAAACCTGTACCAGTCGGACAAAATCCTACATGCGCTTAAGATGCCTATGAGAAGATAGATGCCTGTGAGAATGGATGTGCCTTATTTAGGCTTGAGTATGCGGGCTTGAACTATTGCCCCATTTGCAATGCTTCCAGGTATGTTCTGGTAGACAACGGTATGGGTGAGAAGAGTCAGACCAAAATCCCCATTAATGTTCTTCGGTATCGGCCAATCATACCAAGACTTCAACGTCTTTTCATGGTCGAAGAGACGGCCAGACAGATGACAGAGCATAAATTGGGAAAAAGAACAGAACTAGATGCAGATGGGAATCCAATGTTGGGACACACTTCACACGCTTTTGGGTGCAAGCACTTCGATGCATTACATAAGGATAAAACGGCTGATCCAAGGCATCCTCGAGTTGCCATCAGCATGGATGGGTTCAATATGTATGGTATGATGGAAGCACAATACAGTTGTTGGCCTATATTTGTCATTCCACTCAATCTCCCCCGGAGAGATTATGAAAAGAAAGAACATTTTCCTGACGTTGATAATTCTAGGGCCCAAATATCTGGGGAAGAATATGAATGTGTACATGCAGCCGCTTAAGGATGAATTGCAAGAATCCTGGGATAATGGGATCAAGACATGCGACGCCGCTACCAAAAAGAACTTCAAAATGCATGTGTGGTACATGTACTCGTCGCATGACTTGCCGGCGTATGCACTATTCGTTGGCTGGTGTGTGCATGGAAGGTTTTCGTGCCCCACATGCAAGGCAGCTCTTGAGTTCCGTTGGCTGAAGGCGGTTCGCAAGTTTTCTTGCTCCGACATGCATAGAAAACTCCTGGATCTTGACCATAAGTTCAGAAAAGACAAGAAGAATTTCATCAAAGGTAGAGTTGTCAAAAACACTGCGCCACCTGCGTTGATAGGCCAACAGATCCTGGATCAGATAAATGCTCTCGAGTCGGATCCAGATCGTCCAGGGTATTTCAAAGGGTATAATATGGAACACGCCTGGATTCACAAGATATGTTTGTGGGATCTGCCTTACTTTAAAGACCTCCTTTGCCCACACAACATCGACGTGATGCACACTGAAAAAGAATATCGTGGAGGCCCTTTTTGGTACATTGTTCAACATAGAGGGGAAGTCGAAGGATAATCCTAAGGCTAGAGTTGATCAGGAGGCTCTATGTGATAGACCGTTACAAAACATTCGACAACCGAAAGGAAAGAAGAACTAGAGGAAGCCAAAGGCATGGTTCAATCTTGGAAGGCCAGCTATGAGGGAAATGATCTTGTGGGTGAAAATGCAGTTGATGTTCCCCGATGGGTATGCAGCGAATCTAAAGAGGGGAGCGAGTCTTGACAATTGAAAATATTTGGTCTCAAGAGTCATGATTGGCACATATGGCTTGAGCGGGTAATGTCGGTGATGTTGCGTGGCTTTATCCCTGAGGATGAATGGCTAGTACTAGCAGAGCTGAGCTATTTCTTCCGTGCTCTTTGTGCGAAAGAACTATCGTCTGATGTGCTAAATGAACTGGAAGAGTTGGCGCTGGAGTTGATCTGCAAGTTAGAAAAGATCTTTCCACCGGGCTTCTTTAATCCAATGCAGTATTTGATTTTGCATCTCCCGACCGAGGCAAGATTGGGGGGCCCATGCAAAATCGTTGGTGCTTCGCAACTAAGAGGATGCAAAAGACGCTTCGAGCAAAATGTAAAAATAAACGTAGAGTTGAAGCATCAATGGCTCTGAGCCTCCTTCCTCGGTGCGTGCTGGGAGGGGTGCTATTATTCCACCCCAGCAACTCCGGAGAGCGCTGGTACACAACATGTAGACACCGGCGAGCGCTTCTTCTTTGACCGGGAGAGGTCGGGGGAAGACGAAGAGAGGTGCTAGAAGTAGGAAGGCTACTGTGCCTTCCTCGCCGCCACCCCCAGCTGATTCTCCCGACTATAGGAGTGCTCCGTCTCAGGTGGACCCGTCTCACTTGGACCTGTCTCGGACTCCGGTCGCCGAGCCTCCGGTCGACGAGCCTCCGTCACCGAGCCTTCGTCCCAGGAGACTCCGGTCCCAGAGTCTTCGTCCCAGGAGACTCAGGTCATAGAGTCTTCGTCCAACGTGACTCGGGAGGCTAGTAGCCATGTTGATGGTGGCGAGGACAACTTGTCTGAGGACACCTATAGCGAGGGCGAGGTGGTTGAGGAGGACAAGAAGGTCTACCAGCGTAGTTGTACAAAGCTCCAGCCCGTGCCGACGACCCACGATCAAAGGTGGTTGATTGAGCCTAATGTAGAGAAGTAAGTGCATTTACTCTTTTTTAACCTTTTGCTTTCATGTTTCTTCAAATTAATATCTAATGTGTTGGCCTTGTCATACTGTAGGGGTTGGAAACACGAGCGTGGTGTCCGCAGGCCCAACCAGGTCCTTGGTGTGCTTCTCCGGCACCACTTCCCGGGGAAGGTCCAGTTGCCCGGTGAGGGTGAGGTTCCACAGGTAGCACTGACCTCGGAGCTATACATGGCTGCCCCGGCCCCGTCGGAGGAGATGGTCGATGGTGTCTTGTGCGAGACGGTGGCTGACATTGTGATTCCATCGCTTTTGGGTAATTTATCCTTTATAGAATTAAAAATCAACAACACCTAGTGATTGTACTAATCAGTGTTGTCTTGTTTGATTGCATACCTTCTACAAGTGTCTTGAGGAACACGAGGCGAAAGCGGCTGTTGTTCTCGAAGCCGAGTGCAAGCGCCTACTTCAGAACTTACGGCACGAGGCTCGGGTGCAGGCTATTCGAGACTACTATGCCTTGACTAACATTAAGAGGGCCAAGAAGAAGTGCCGCAAAAATTATCTGAGTAAGGAAAAGTTAATGAAGGTAATTATCTATTCTTAAGGCCTTGTACTTAGTTTCCTTGATTTGATTCGTAGGCGTAGCGCTGAAATTTCTCTTGTCTAACTTAGGTGCACTTGAGATGGTGTGCGGATAGGATGGACTATTGGGAGGCATTGGTGGATGAGTGGTGCTCTCCCGAATGGCTAGCCGAACACAACAAGGCCAAGGATAAGCATGCCCAAATGAGAGGTGTGCCACACCATCAAGGGAGCTCCAACCTATTTGAGTACGGGGATCACTGGGTATGTGGTTTGCTTCATGATTCATGCAATTTTATTCTTCATGCTAGCTTGAGCCATTAACTAATATTTTCCCCTCTCTTTTAGGCGCGAGAAAACAAGAAGGAGGTGCCACCTCTGTTCGACCTCTATGCCATGGCCCATACTGCCTCGTACAAGAAGGCTAAGGCATTCTCTGAGGATGACCTCGATCATCTAGAGAGCTTCAGCAACATCTCCTCCCACAACAAGCTCGTGAGGTACAGAGATGAGGGGAAGGCGAGGAAAGGGAAGGACTTCAACCCGAGCCAGAGTCCTTTTGATCCAGAGCTCGTGATGATATCTGGTGGCGGGAGGCCCCATGGCTCGATAGCCATTGGGGATGGACTGATATGTTGTCCTAGAACTCTCTCGGGGATCAAGAAGCGCCAGACAAGCTTTGATCCTAAGATAAGGCCTCGTCCACGGCCAATGGAGCTCGCCATTGAGGCTAGGGCCCAGGAGCTTCTGGCAGAGGCAAACAGGCAGGCGGCACAGAGGGAGCAAGACATGGAGGAGAGGACGGCTAGGCTATTGGAGGAGGAGAGGAACTGGAACGACGCGTCTCACCGGGCCCTATACGAGCTCCTCGTGGTAAGTTTCTCCTGCATATTAGCCAAATCATGCACGTAATGTTCGTTTCATCACTAACTAATATGAATGACTCGTGAAAACAAAATGTGCAGACTGTGTGCCAGAACAATGGCCAGACCCCTCCGTCGATGCCCCATATTGCTATAGCACCCACGGTGAGTTTCATTTGAATGGTCATTAGTTACTAGTATTCACGTTTGAGTTGCATAATGCTAAGGATACATTGCAAATGATCTTTGGTGTAGCGTGCCTCTCGACAAGCATCGACCGATCCTTCTGCATCTGCCGCAACCCCGACCGGTCCTTCTACGTCTCACCCTAGCGCAAACCCGACTGGTCCTTCACCTCCGTGATGATGCTAAGTTTTCCCAAGTGTTTTTCTTAACAAATGCATACTTAGCTTAAGAAATGACCTACTTAGCTCCAAAATGACCTATACTTAGCTTATTTTCCTCAAAAATGACATAATAACCTTACTTACCTCCAAAATGATATATTCTACCTAGGATAGCTATAAAATGACCTATACTTAGCATTTTTTCCTCCCAAACGACTTGATATGCTTAGTTAGCTAGAAAATGGCATAACTACCTAGGATAGCTCAATAATGATCTATAGCTAGCTTAGCTAGTTCATTTATGACATAATTAGCTCACTTAGGTACAAAATGGCATAACTACCTAGGATAGCTCAATAATGATCTATAATTAGCTTAGATAGTTCATTTATGATATAATTAGCCCACTTAGGTAAAAAAATGGCATAATAACCTTGGTTTAGCTCCAAAATGACCTATACTTAGCTTATTTTCCTCGTAAATGACATAATAACCTTCCTTAGCTCCGAACTGACATACTTTACCTAGGATAGCGATAAAATGGCCTATACTTAGCATTTTTTCCTCCTAAATGACTTAATATGCTTAGTTAGCTGAAAAATTTCACAACTACCTTGGATAGCTAAATAATAATCTATACTTAGCTTACCTAGTTCATTTATGACATAATTAGCTTACTTAGGTAAAAAATGTTATAATAACCTTGGTTTAGCTCCAAACTATCATATAATTAGTTTATTTTCCTCCAAAATGACAAAATAACCTTACCTAGCTCCAAAATGACCGATTTTAACTAGGATAGCTCTAAAATGACCTACACTTGCCATTTTGTCCTCCAAAATGAATAAATATGCTTAGTTAGCTAAAAATGGCATAACTACCTAGGTTAGCTCCAAAATGACCTATTTACCTATCTTAGCTCTAAAATGACCTACACACTTAGCATTTTTACCTACCTTAGCTAAAAATGGCATTTTTACCTACCTTAGTTAGAAGAAGAAGAAGATAAAGAAGAGGAGAGGAGAAAAAGAAAGAGAAGATAAATTCTTCTTCTTCTTCTTTTTCTTCTTCTTTTTCTTTTTTTCTTCTAGCTAGCCTTCGTCTTCTTCTAACTTTCATCTTTCCTAATTTGTAGATTTGCTCTAGATGAGGAAGCTTGCATTAATGGAGTGTACTCTTCTACTTGTGCTTCCTTTTTGTTTATGGAAACTTGTTTTGGATATGTATGTATGGATATGTTGTTGGAAACCATTGTATGTTGGACATGTTGTTGGAAACTTGTATGTTGGATATGTTGTTGGAAACTTATTGTTGGTATGCTTGTTGAAATTATTTTGAGATGTGTGTATATATGTGAAATCTGTCAAATTGAATGAATTTAAGAAAAAACAGGGGCTATATAGCAACTTTGCCGTTTGCTGGCAGATGGCAAAGGTCTTTGTCGTCAGCTCGCAGACGGCAAAGCTGCCACGTGGCAGCTACCTGTGCAACCTGGGGTAGCACTAGGCTGGCCTAGGTGGTTTCTTTGTCATTCGCTGGCAGACGACAAAGACCTAAGGTTCTTTGTCGTCCGCTGGCAGACGGCAAAGAAACCATGTAGGCCGGCAAAGAAACAGTTGCTTTGCCGTCTGCCAGCGGACGACAAAGATCCTTAGGTCTTTGTCGTCTGCCAGTGGACGACAAAGCATGCTGTTAACCCCTTAACGACCGTAAGCTGCCACGTGTGCCGTCCATGGTCTTTGTCGTTTGCTGGCAGATGGCAAAGACCTAAGGATCTTTGCCGTCCGCCAGCAGACGGCAAAGCCCCCTTTACCGTGGCTTATTCAGCCGGACGGTTAGCCGTCTGCTGGCCGACGGCAAAGCCTTTGTCGTCGGCCATGCAAGCCTTTGCCGTTCGAGATGGCTGACGACAAAGTTGCTGATTCCTATAGTGCTAGGTCCCGGGACAAACAGATGGATCTCTTGATCTCTACAGTCATGGACATGAAAAAGGATATCAAAGGCATTCTGGACAACCATAATAGTTTTGTGAGGATCTTTGAGGATAGAGTGAAGACCCTCAATGACAAGGTGGATGGGCTGACCAAGACCGTGAACGAGCTCAAGAAGGAAGTAGATGAAGCTCCTATCCGTCGCAACTCTTCAGAGTCTGAGTTTGATGCTGATGAGGATTGTGCACCTGTCAGGACGACTGCCCAGTTCAAGACACAGGCTAAGACACCTACAGTGCCAGCTCCGGAGATGAGACCTTCATCGTCTGCACCAGCTACTATCACCAGCTCCTCCAATGCCACCAGTTGCTACTCCAACTCCGTCCAGGACATCAGTAGAGGTCTTCGCCGACGCAGTTCTCTCGACTCCGACATCGACCACCAGAGGAGATCAGCCCCAGAAGGACGATTGCTATATCTCTTTGAACTTTTTGGTAACTTGTTGCCAAATGGGGAGAAGTTGTATATAGATCTTTAGGCTTCGAGTGAGAGAGCATTTGGTTTTTATTGTTGTTTTAAAAACATTTGGTATTTTGGTTGCTTGTGTTATACTTTTGTTCGTGTTTGATCATACGCTTTAATGTGTGTTGCTACTGTTTCCTATCCTTTTGATGATTGTGTGATGATCATTCACTTTGCTTGATGTGTTGTGCTATGATATTAACTCTTATTTACTCTCGCACACCACCAAGTTGTATGTGACATGGAAGAAGTGCCCCATGTAACTAATCGATTGTGCATTTGCATTCAAACGCAAATTTATAAAATAATGCACAAATTTAGGGGGAGCTCTTGCTTATCACATACTTCTCAAAGCGACGATTATATTCATTGATTATATCATATGACGAAGCTTTGATCTATATGTTATCATCAATTACCAAAAAGGGAGAGATTGAAAGCACATTTGCTCCCTTGGCGGTTTTGGTAATTAATAACAACATATATGTCATTGAACTAATGTTTCCACTAAGCATGTTTCAGGAAAAGTTCAATGATGGGTTGGCAAAAGGATTGTGGAATACCCCAAGATGCAAAGAAATAGTTTGGCAAAGCTTCAAGCAAGAGGACTCTACATTTTACTTTGTGAGAAATCACTTTGAGTCCATAGGAAAGCCAATACTATTAAAAGGGGGTAAGGTATTGTTGGTGAACAAAATGCTCATACGTGCACAAGTGATAGTCACCACATACACCCACAAGCTCTTCCACAAAAGTCTGTCCAAAGTCAAATATCCAAAATCGGTGCAACCAACACTTCCCACTTGGTGCCACCGATTCTCAACGTCACATAGACTCAGCCAAACCCTAGACCTTTGGTGCAACCGTTTCTGATCTGGTGCCACCGAGTTTGGGTTGCCAACTTTCTATTACGCAAATTCACAAAATCGCTCCCGTCGAGTTTGCTGAATCAGCGTCACCGAGTTTGGCAATCTGACCGTTGGTCACCTTTAACGGTGCGACCGAGTATTATGTATCGGTCTCACCGAGATTCAAAAGTTGCTACCTTTTATGCAACTCGGTACCACCGAGATCAACACATCCGTGTCACCGAGTTGGACTTATTAGGTGTAACGGCTGGATTTTTGGAGATGCCTATATATACCCCTCCACCACCACTCACTCGCAAGAGAAACACTCAGAACAAATCCCCACTCATACCAACTAATTTTCTGAGAGAGAGCCACATATTCATGTGTTGAGATCATGCCATTCCATTCCAACCATATGAATCTTGATATCTAGCCTCCCCAAGTTGCTTTCCACCAAATCAATCTCTTCCACCAAGCCAAATCTGTGAGAGAGTGATTCTGTGTTGAGGAGTCTATCATCTTGAAGCACAAGAGCAATGAGTTCATTGACATTATCGAGTCTATTACCTTTTGGAGGGTGGTGCCTCCTAGATTGGTTAGGTGTCGCTTGGGAGCCTCCTATTTCGTGTTGTGGAGTGAACCAAGAAGTTTGTAAGGGCAAGGAGATCGCCTACTTCATGAAGATCTACCCCGAGTTAGGCTAGTCCTCCGTGGACGTATTAGTGACAACATCATTATTGCTCAAGAAATTGCTCGTTCTTTTTCCCTCAAATCCTAGAAACATGATGCTTTTATGCTTAAGAATGATCTTGCTAAAGCTTTTGATTGCCTTGAATGGATTTTTAATGTTTCTGCTTTGTCACATAAGGGGCTGCATGGTCATTTTATAAATTTGATGTATGCATGCATTTCATCTCCCATGTTTTCTGTGCTCATTAATGGGCACCCTTCTCATAAATTTAAAAGTTTCTGAGGTATCCGACAAGGCCGTCCTATGTCTCTGTACTTATTTGTCCTTGCTATTAATGAGCTGTCCATCATGCTAAATGATGCTTTGCAGGCCAATCATTTGCAGGGTATTTCTCTTGGTTCAAATTACCCTTCTCTGCATTCTCTCCTTTTTGCAGACGATCTTTTGGTTTGTGGGCAGGCTACTTGTCAAGAAGCTCAGACCATGGCTAGTCTTATTCAACACTTTTGTGCTCTTTCTGGCCAAACCCCTAATTGGAATAAATCTGCCACCTTTTTTAGTTCTCATGTGTCTCAGGCTATTATAAATGATATTAAGCTTATTTTTCCTGTGGCTAATCTTGATGCTAATTTCACTCATCTTGGTCACCCGCTTATTTTTCCTGTTAAAAATAGAGGTGTCGCTTACAATTTTGTGTTAGATAATTTTTTAAATAAGCTTCCCTCGTATAAAGCTAATATGCTTTCTCATGCTGCTCGGCTTGAACTTATTCAATCTGTCTTCTCGGCTATCCCGGTTTACTATATGGCCAACATTTTGTTCTCCAAAAAGATCATTGCTAAACTCACTGCCATCGTTAGGGATTTTTGGTGGACAGGGGTACGAGGGACATATTCGAGAAGGATCCTTTGTCTTAGAGCCTGGAAATATATTACCAATTCAAAGGCTGAAGGTGGTCTAGGAATCAGGAATTTAAAAGCTACCAATGAAAGCCTTATTCTTGCTGCAGCTTGGAGGTTAGCAAAAAATCCTTCTTCTCACCTATATTGTGTTCTTCAAGCAAAATATTTTCCTACTTCTACTATTTGGAAGGCCTCCTTTGCCCCTCCTAAGTCTGCCTTTTGGGCTTCACTTTTAAAAATGCTTCCCAAACTCAAAGAGCATGCTTTCTATTAACTCACTTAGGGAAATATTTCTTTATGGAGCATGCCTTGGTGTCCTCTTTGGAACTCTATTCATGATTTTCTTATCCCTCAACAAGTAGGCTTTGTTTACCCTTCCTTGGTCAGAGATCTTTGGTTGCCTGGGAAAAAATTTGGAACCATAATCTCATTTGTTCTTTATTTAGTCAGCCTCTTGCTTCTCAGATTATTAACACTGATATTATTGACGATGACAATGATGATTTACTTTGTTGGACTTTGGCTCCTAATGGGGTTTGTTCGTCAAAATCTACTTATAAGCTCTGTTTACAAGACATTCACTCTCATCCTAGAACAACTCCTCTTGAAGTTTCTTTGGATTTAAAGAATTTTCTTACAATCATTTGGAAACAGAAAAACTTGTTGCCTAAAGTCCAAACCTTTGCTTGGAGGCTTCTTAGTAGAGCCTTGCCAACAGGTATGAGAGCAGGCCGTTTTTCTACTCATATTCCTTAGATTTGTTGTAGGTGTGCTCAACAAGAGGATGAATTTCACCTTTTTTTTCTTTGTGACTTTTCTAGAGTTGCCTGGATTTCTGCTCCTTGGTTTATTAGAGCCGACACTCTTGTACAAGGACATGAATTGTTGCATTCTACCCTCATTCATCTTGTTTCTATGGGGCATCCTCATGCTTCCTTGCAAAATGTTTTGAATCTTGTATTGAGCATTTGGAAAGCTAGAAATGATTTCTTGTTTGAAAGAAAGAAACATCTCCCTTATCAAGTGCACATTGCTGCTGCCACTTTGGATTTTGCATTACATGAACAATCTTTGTTTCCTTCTACTAATCAGATTTGTGCTACTACTACTCATGAAGGATAGGATATTCCTAAGCAAGGACAAACACTTAGGTCTGATCTATTGATCAATGGGGCTATTTTTTTTCTGATGCGGCATTTAGAACTTCAAAAGTTCCAGATCTAGGCCAAGGACAAGCGAGGACAGGTGTTGGAGTATATTTTTGCATTCCTGCTCCGTTGCGAGAGCTTAACATCCAGGTTAAAGCTTCGGCTCCTCCTACTTCAACTCCTATTCAAGCAGAAGCTATAGCGCTTGCATATGCAGCTCATTTGGCAACCTGTCTTAATGTTCAACATCCCACTTTTTTAACTGACTGTCTCTCTCTTGCTTCACTTGTTGCGTCCAGGAATACCACTCATTCTACAGCTCCTTGAAACATCAGAAAAGAATTGGCTTCCTTTGTTAAATCCACTTCTAATCTAAATTCTAAAGTGTTTCATATTCCCAGGAATTTGAATGGAGTGGCTCACAATCTTGGTCAGCAGGTTTATAAATCTACTGGTGGATCCATTCTGGTTTGTTCTTCTCACTCTCATGCAGTTGATGCCTGTCCGCTTCTAACTACTTTGCAAGATTTTAACTTTTCAGGTTTTCAGGTGCATAAGGTGTATTGCTTCTAATAGTCGGATGTGCTCTTTTGCTGGATGATTTCCTTAATACATGTCATCTCAGGACTTGTTAAGAAGACTGGGAAGTGCTAATGGATCATTTTGAGTTTAGCTCTGCTTCATCTCTCAGCTATTGGGATAGTGCTTGTACCCTTGCTTCCCCTTTGCTTGCCACCAGCTGTTCGTTGCTGCTCCATATTGAAGTGTTCTCTAGCTTTAGTTTATCTGGTTGACATGTGGTCAACCTATCTTTGCTAGCTTTTAGCAGCTCTCCTTCTATGGCTGTCATCTTCTTTCTTATCTATTGTCCAGCCAAGTGTACTCTTGTTTGTACTGATATTATGAACTGCTAATGCATTTGGGCACCTTCGGTGCCTTGCTCTGTTCAAAAAAGAAAAGCAAACGATGACGATGAAGGACTTGATCTCGAGACAACTTGAAAACCCGATGCAAATGGACGGGAAGTCGAGACCTCGGGCCCTCGGTTCATTCGGCCGGCGCGGACGACACGAGGTGCATTCGAGAAGCCCCACTTTTGAAGAACGTGGCCGGACCCCACCAACCATCGTCCTTTGTACCGACACCGTGAGCGCCACAGCATTTTCCGCGGACACAAGCAAGGTACATCTAGCCGCAAAAACTCGGAGCCCGGGCCCGCAAACAAGTTTCGCTCGCCGAGGCCCCACCCGTCATGTTCGCTCCCCACGAGGTTCGTCTGCTCCCCGCGAAAGTCTTATCAGTTGCGCCCGCCCTCGACCCAATCCACAGGAAAGGAGACAACGCGAGGCGACCACGCGGCACGAGCGCACGAGCGCGATTCTTCCGGTGCGTCGCGCGGCGGCCTCCACCTCCACCTCCGCGGCCGTGCCGACTCCGCCTCCATGGCGTCCGTCCACACCGCGCCCCGCGCGCCGCTGTCCGCCATGGCCGCCTCCTTCCCCTCCTCGTCCTCGTCCTCGCGGCAGCCGGACCCCAACCCTAGCCGGTTCCTCGCTGCGCACCGCGGCCAGCGCCTCCTCCGCGTCCGACGCCTGGCGGGCGCCGCGCCGACCCGCCGCGCCTCCGACGCTGCCTCGGCGTTCCGGTGCAGCGCGCGCGGCCCCGGCGCGGACCCCGGCGGCGAGCGACGCCGAGGCTGGGACGCGCTCTTCCACGACGCCTTCCAGGGCGCCGTGCGGCGGTGGAGCGAGTACGTCGGGAATTACTGGCCCTCGGCACACCCCTCGAAGGAGGCAGGTCTGGCGATGGGAGCGGAGAGCTCTCACGAGCTGGAGGAGAGAGGGCAGGGAGTGGAGGAGGACGGTGAGGCGGTGGACGTGCAGGAAGAGGGGAAGTGGAGCTGGGAGAGGTGGAAGCAGCACTTCGCCCTCATTCAGGAGAGCGAGCGCCTTGTTGATGAACTGCAGGTTGATTTTTCTCATTGATCAGTCCCTATTTGTGAATATGAATGAGGCTTGCACAGAACGCACCGTTATCAATTTTTTTTTGTTAACATGTGATTACGAACATGGAACGTTTAGCAGTACAAATATCCTTCATGGGCCATGCCCAAATTCCATATTTCCCCTTCTGCCAGACCACCTATACTTGACTTATCGTAGGAACTACTAGCACGAAGGAGTTGGGTTCTGAAGAAATTTACATAATGCAGATACTCGATAAGCTCAATTGATGACGATTAACGGTTCCGAAGAAACTTACTCCTTAGGGAGCTGAAGCACTACTGAAGCCAGGCTCAAACTTAAACTGGCTTCTTTGGAGCGACACATTTTTTCTCAAGTATCAATGTGAATTAGTTGCCAAAGTTCTTTTGTGTGTCTTGAAGCTACTAATGTTGTATTAGATCAATCCATTGATGGTAGGCTATATCTTGGGCTTAGCACCATAATATGTTCCATTTATGTCCTATGCCATCTGTTACCATGCCAAAAACACGTGGGAGATACCGTGTCTACATTTGTATCGAAGGTTTGCAATGCTTATACGCTTTTGTTAATAGGCTCAATGGTTTAATGGATTCACAAATCATTCATCACACCGTTGATAGGCTCAGTGGTCTAATAGATTCACAAAGCATGCATCGTACGTTGATAGGCTCAGTGATCTAGTAGATCTACAAAGCATGCATCATACCGTGGTTTAGACTGATAGAACACCTATGCTCTTATTGTAGAGCTGGGACTACAAATTACGGTAGAAGCATATATGAGTTGCAGTTTGGACTACCTTTCTGAAATCACACTACTAAGCTTCATGATTGGCCGCCATGTATTATTCGCAAAAAGGTCTTACTTCATGGCAACATAAAGAAGAGCCAGGAGCTTATTTGCATTTTATATGATGTTTGATGCTTTTAAAATTGTTTTTTGTGTACAATGGTGGCATATGGATACAGATGCCCCATGAGAAAAAGTACCTTGAGGCATCTATATTGATTTTTTCTCCTCAATGCAAGCTACTACTAGTGGGCCTCATCAGAGAATAGAAAGTAGACTCCCACTACACATACATCCCTACTCTCCACTTGAACTTTTTTCAGCTTTATACACTGGACCACATTTTTTTTCTCAAGCACCTGCCTCCTACCGAGGATCCGGCTACACCATCCGAACCTACTTTTCCTGACATCCGATCCTACATGGCCTGGGGGGCATCACCCTAGGGCTATGCATTGGCCATGCCCTTAGGTGTGCCGTTTTTTTGTATCTGGAGTTGTTTGGAACCATTGAGTGCTGGTTGTGTCATATCTGTATATGACTAATTAAAAAATTTATGGGCAATATTGGGCATAACTTAGTTCTTTGCGCATTGCTGATATACCATGTGCATATTGTGTTTTTTGTCAATATATTTTTCCTCTTAATTCTTTACTTCTATCAAATTGCAAATTTCCTGATGGATGTGTATTGTGTTTCAGCTACAACTCCGCACTGCTGTGTGTAGAGAAGACTATAGGAGTGCCCACAAACTGAAGCTAGCTATTGCTGCTACATCAAGAAATGATACTGTCCGCAGAGCAATATCTGAGTTACATGTAAGAAATAAAAAATATCTACTCTTTTGTCTGTGTATAGTTAATGATAAATGGCACCTTTGATCATTTTAGTTCGCTTGCGATGTCATGCTTCCTTTATTATTACTTTAAAATATCCTAGTTAGGTGCATGTCAATAGCTATTGAAATAGTCCTATGCTACAGGGGGATGAATGTCTGGCATGCTTACTGCTTTGGATTGAAACAGTAGCTAATAACTGAGTTAACCCAATTTATGGGGGCCATCAAGGCATACTCTCACCGAAATCTCTCACCTATTATATTTACATTCCCCATCTTAGTCAGCAATATCAGACCATGTCAGGTTGAAATGCCACTGGTAACAGAGTGACTATCACCAGTCACTATTTCATATCAGTGTTGTTGCAACTGGATGTGACAGGCTGTTCAATTTTATAACTTGTGCTATTGGGCTGTTATGAACCAGCAGCAACAAGGCTGAGCAGGAATTCTTTCACACAGCTGTCTAGAAATTGGCAACTGTTGCATCTGCTTGGAGGAATAAATTGTTGGATAATGAAATGAAATATGAAGTGCGGTGGTTTGAGCCCACGTCCTTAACAATGGAGCAATCACACACTTGCCTTGTGGGTTTTGTGCATAACTTCAATTCATCATGTATTCTGCCCCGGTGATCCAAGCAGGGACCATGAACTGGGAGCCTGACCGAGTCATCTACCTGTCCAGTTTCCATAACTATGCTGTAGATAAGAGGAACCAATCTGAATGCTTTCAAGTAGAGTAACTGATTTGATTCATGATACCTGGAGTAGATTGATAGTATGATATTAATTTGATAATTGAGTACCATTTATCTAATGTTTTAACTCCCACAGAGGGCCATAGAAGAGGAGCGCTATGTGGATGCAGCTTATATTAGAGACCACGCTGGTGCAGGACTGGTTAGTAACACAAAGGCTCAACAGTCTGTTATTTTTGTGTTCTTAGACTCTATGGCTACAAATTAGCAACTATGAAATACGTAACATGCGATATCACTTAGGGAGTACCATTTTAGTTAAGTCTGGATTAAACCCAAGTTAAGCTGAAGAGGTATGGTATGGTATGGTATGACATCACAATTTGTTAGAGATACGACACGCAATCGATACGATGAACAACGGAATCAAGCAAAGGGACACGAGATTTTAACGTGGAAAACCCCTCCAACTCGAAGGGGAAAAAACCACGGGCGCCAACCAGCCAAACTTCACTATGATCGGGAGAGGTTACAAACGCCGGGGATTTACAACTGATCGACTTATCCCGTGCGGCGGCTTACAAGAGGTATATATAACACAGGTGTCCTAGGTCAACCCTGATCCGTACCGCTTCGGCCCAAGCCTACCGGCGACGGGCCTCGCTCCGCTCGCTCGTCAAAAGTTGGCCTTCCTCTTTATATTAGAATTTGGAGCATAACATAACAATTCACATGCGCACTGGCTATAAACACATGCCACATATCAGACCGTTGCCTAGACCATGAGCAGAACACCATGCATTCTTGAACAGAGGGATTAAAAGAGGGTAATCATGTTATCTATCTTATTAGTACCTCCACTGTGGCTTTTCTAGTTGATTCTTCTGTTAGCACTGTTGTTTATGTACGACGATTATGTCCCACAAGGCCATAACTGTAGCCTAGCATCTTAAAGTTCAGGCAGGATAAAGTCATGTGGAAGGCTACCGGCTAATAAGCCTGAATCTCTTGTTTTGGAAAGCGGGATGCACATGAGAAGAGAAGAAGAAGAGTATTTGCACATGTTATAGAAGTATAGCCCTGTAAATGAGTAGCTTTCCCAAGTTTCTATTAGCTCTTGTACTCTAGTTTATGGATATCCTTTCTACTTTTTGTGTCTTTTTCACATGTGCAAAAGAATTCCATTACCTGATCCTTTAGAGCATATGCAGTTGGGATGGTGGTCTGGGATTTCTGAAAGTTTGTCTGATCCATATGGTCTTATAATCCGTATAAGCGCTGAACATGGTCGGTACGTGGCAAAAAGTTATGATATCAGGTATTGCTTTTTCTGGTTATTTATTATTGACACTCGGAAGTTCATGTTTGGTATGTCGAAACTACGAAGTTTTCTTGTCCTATATTGCAAGTCGTGTTTATTTTCTTTGATCAATCATTTTCTAGGTGCACTTTCAGTACACGCATTATGTTTATGGACAGTGGCGGAGACGGGGGGATCAGCAGGGGCCCTGCCCCCCCCCCCCCCCCTAACACCATGGATTTGCTACTAATTTGTTCATGAATAGTACAAATTTAGTGTTTTTTACTGCTAGAAGAGTATCTTCATGATGTTTGGCCCTCCCCAACTTGTTTAAACTGCACTTGGCCCTCTCAATCCATTTTTTCTGGCTCCGCGACTGTTTATGGATGACTTGAGTTCATACTTTTGTTACTGTTAATGTTGTTTTGGGAAAGAGATGGAAAAGAAAATCCCTGTGATAGGGTGGGTTAGCTACTCCTGGGGGTGCACTCTGAAGGCGCCTATGCCATTACAAAATGACTGTATATTAGTTGGCATTTTTGGTCGCGCGTGTTACTACTAGAGAAATGAGACCAGATAAGGAGTGGAGTATGCTTGTTTCTGGTTGAATTGATGTGTTAAGATGTTGATGAGGTGATAGAAAACATGGTAGTAAAATCAGTAAGCGTATGGTGAAGAAACTGGGTTAAATTGTGATTTTCCATTGATGAAACAGAAGTTTGGATTCTTAAGAATGACATTGTTATTTTACCACATGAAAGAAATAGCAATATCCATTTGGTCATAATAACAGTGGTTATGAAGAGCCGCAAGAAGAAATTATTTCCTTTCAAACATTATAGTTTGTATAAGATGGTGTACCAAGGTTGTTTCAGTAGTACTAAAACTATACATGTCCTGCACCAATTAATATTGCCAGTAATTTCTCCAACTCCAATGCTGTAAGCACTAGTTGGGTGGATGCCTGTATATTTATCTGTTTTCAGAACTCCGAGCTTACATTTACTCCCTCCGTCCCAAAATAAATGTCGCAGATTTTGTACTAAACTAGTACAAATTTTGTACTAGATCATCGACACTTATTTTGGGACGGAGGGAGTAGTTGTTAAACTATTTTCAGTTTCTTAATACTGAGCTCTCCGTACTAATATTCAGCTTGTAACAAAAGATTAAAGACGAGATTCAGTGAGTGTTTTCTTCTACAAGAAGAGCGTCTACTTGGAATAGAGCCTGAGTCAACAAGATAGTATTTTATCGGTGACGATAGTGGCCATTTTCCGGTTCACTGGTTGTTGGTAAGCTTCATGCACCTGCCAACGCAACCAAAAATCCGAACTGATTGAAAGGGCTAGGCAATCCGCATCTACACTTCAACACCCCCTCTCACGTGTGACGCGGGAAGTCAACACGTGAATAGACTCAGAGGTATGGGAGGCCTATACATGGACATAGAGGAGGCAACAACAATTTTTGGATAAATTGCGAAAGCCAGGACTTAGTAATGAAGACCTTAGGCCTTGATACCATGTTAAGGTTCATGCACTAGCCAACGCAACCAAAAGTTCGAACTTATGGAAAGGGCTAGGCAATCCACATATACACTTCAACACCCCCCTCACGTGTGACGTGGGAAGTCAACACGTGAATAGACTCAGAGGTACGACTCAAGAGGCCTATATGTGGACACAAGAGGGGGGCAATAACATTCTTTGGATAAATTGCAAAAGCCAGGACT
Organism: Hordeum marinum; assembly: GCA_022496015.1. Lineage (NCBI taxonomy): Eukaryota > Viridiplantae > Streptophyta > Magnoliopsida > Poales > Poaceae > Hordeum > Hordeum marinum. The sequence continues at coordinate 222,922,843 of CM039672.1, forward strand.
TGAACTCAAGACCTTAGGCTGTGATAGCATGTTAAGCTTCAACACGTGAATAGACTCAGAGGTATGCTCAAGAGGCCTATACGTGGACGCAGAAGGGGGCAATAACATTCTTTGGATAAATTGCGAAAGCCAGGACTTGAACTCAAGACCTTAAGCTATGATACCACTAGCCAACGCAACCAAAAGTCCGAACTAATAGAACGAGGTAGGCAATCCACAGATACACTTCAACAGTTGTATCCAGAAAGATTCTTTCTCTCGGTCCCACCAGGGTGGGGCCCTCTTGGGCAATAAAGAAATGAATACATATTCATTGGAATGGGCTTTCCATGAAATGAATTAGTATCACGTGTGTTTTATTTGCTAAAATAGTCTTAGGTTTTAACTCTCTCTTGCACATGTTCAGGCAGCTGGCTTCAGATGGCCATGGTTACCCTATATTCGAAATTTATTTTGCAGAGGCAAATGGAGGATACAACCTGCAGGTATGCTGACTGACACTTCAAAGACAGTAAATTAATACTCAACTGAAAAAAATCCCATTCCCACTCATCACAAATTGCATCATCACAAATTGCATAAGTAGAATGCCAAGTTACTGTGTTTGCTCATGCCCATATAAACTCACCATTGCATCCGTTATGCCTTTTGATATGACAATATCATTATAGAGTATCATGATGCTAGTACTGATAGACATTACAATTTTTTATATGCATCTTTGAGTTATGTAGCTGTAGTCCATCCAAGCACTGGTATTTTTCTGATGCACATGAAATACCATGTTTTGACTTCCATAGATATTGTTATGTTTGCAAGGCTTTTTATATGCATCCTTCAAAGTTTGAGTTAATGGCCTTTTCAGCATAGTTGCTTATTAATTTTCTTATGGCCACTAGTCCGAACACGTTGATATTGAACTCTGGTATTTATATGGTACTACCTCTGTAAAGTAATTTAAGACGTTTTAGATCACTAGGGAGTACGCCTGGGCATGGGCAGCCCGGCCTGGTCGGCCCGACCCGACCTGGCCCGAAAATCCCGGGCCGGGCCGGGCCTGATCGTGCCATCGGGCCGGGCTCGGGCCTGGAAAGCGAGCCCGACGAGCAGACCAGACCGGGCTCAGGCTTGCAAAACACAATTTTTTAGCCTAGATCGGGCCGGGCCGGCCGGGCTTTACCGGGCTTTCCAGGTTCAGGGCCGATTTGTTAGGCCCGCCGGCCGGGTTGGGCTGGGCTCGGGCCTGAGTTTTCCTGTTCGGGCTTTCTCAAGCCCGTCCTGAAACCCGGCCCAGCCCGGGTTATGCCCAGGTTTACTAGGGAGTATCTGGCAAGTGTAGCTGTCCTGTGCTATGACATCATTCCTATACCTGATTTGAACTAGTTTTGGTATAAAACCGTAAGCTTACAACAATTGCCATCTGCTCCCTCTGTTCCTAAATATAAGCCTTTTCAGAGATTCCAATACGAACTACATACGGAGCAAAATGAGTGAATCTACATTCTAAAATGCGTCTATATACATCCGTATGTAGTTTGTATTGGAATCTCTAAAAGGTCTTATATTTTGAAACGGAGGGAGTAGCAATTTGCCAGCCTTAGTTTTTTAGTCATGCTCATTTTCTAACAAAATAAAGCTTCTATTCCAGGCAGTGCATCTGAAACCAGACGTCAGTGATTCCGATCAGTTGCGAAACATGTTGAGTGGAAAACTAGATGTCAGCAATATAAACATATCGAGCAGTTCCTTAGGCGCTAAACACGAGGAACACGATGAAGGCATAAATATGGACGATCAAAATAGCGATGATAGTGATGTTGCTGCTGGTCCAGCTGGTTTGAAAAACTTGTCAAATGATTCAACTCCAATTCCCAGGATCAAAATATTGAAGGTAGCGCCTATGGAAAACATCAACCAGGACTATATAATTAAAATATTTGACCAGATATCAGAGGAAGATGACAATGATGAAGCTGAGATCGAAAATGAATCTTCACAAGATATTGGTGATGAAGATAACAATGAAGAAGCAGGAACAATTTCTGCAGAAGAGAATAATGATGAGTCTGGCGAGGAAAGTGATATTGAAGCATTGTTATCGATTGGAATTGAAGTTGACAATGATAAGGATTTTGCTTCACAGTCATCACCTAAAACGTTTGAACGCATGCCAGCTAAATTAGACAAGAGAGACCGCTTTTCATTTACTTTCTATACCGAACAATCCAGTAAAAAGCCAGCTGCAGAAAAGCCTCAGCAGATTCCGAGGAAACGAGTTGGCTTCCGTACCACTGAGCAGGATGGTGATCTCAAGTTTGATCGTGTAAAGTTGTCTGGGGGCAATAGGAAACTACCGGTAAATATTGTAACACTGAGCTGTTTTGCAATAGCTTTGGAACAAATAACCTACTATTTACTATGGGCTTCCTATGCTATTTAAGTTTCTCTTTAAATGTTGCTAATCTGCACAAACTGGTAAAATATCAAACTGTGGTTTTTATAAATTTGTAGCCAATTGGTGAACTATATTGAAATGTACGACCTTTTGTCTTGATGATAAAGTGCATCGATTAAGAAAAATCTGCAGAATACATATAACATCTGCCTTTTGAAGTCGGCTATTGGTTGTTAAGTGAAGTAGTTATCTGTGTCGAGCACCTTTTGACATGAACATACTATGAATCGTTTCCCTATCGCTTTTGTTTTTTGATCCAAATATTTGAAGAAAAACATATCGACTAATTCATTAAGCCCTGAAATATATATTTGTACTGGGCATGTATTTTCTACTAGCGTTGCTGAGTCACATTAAGAAAGAAGACCTTTTCACCTCAGCTTATCTGCCGCAGATACTACAACTTGGTATTAAGCAACTTAATAACAAGGTTCAGCCAAAACTATACGGAGTTACCCACTTCAGCCGTATTCAGATGCCCATATCTTCAGATCCTCTTAGTGGTATACTCCTAATCATTTCTTCAACTTAGCTTTTCATGATATCATTATCTGTCGTCTCTCTTTTACTGGTATTGGCTGAAAAGGTACTTCTTGGCAGGTCTATATGAGACTGCATCTGGGTTTGACTCAGAAGTTCTTAGTTTACAACGGAAATTCGGTCAATGGCAAGAGGATGATTCATCTGAGGAGCACTTGGATCTTAAGTTTTATGAGTATGTCGAAGCTGCAAAATTGACTGGGGACAATCTCGTGCCAGCGGGTCAGGTATTATGCTTTGATTTATTTCCTTCCCATTTGCAATGGAAATGCATAATTTTTTGGGTACATTGATGTTTAATTTTGCATTTACTAGTTCCTCTGGTAGGAAGTGTGGGTTTTCATGCCTTGCACATTCTTGGATAATTGTGGAATACCTTTTGTTTTACAGAACATTCTTAGGGGTACCATACTCAATATTTGGAGTTGCACACCCATAGTCTGAATTTTTCATGTTGAATCTCCTTGCTATGTTTCTTATTTGCATTGTGGGACCTCTCCTGTCTTTATGTGGTCATGTAGAGTAATTGAGAGTTTGATTACTAGAGCTGATTAAGACACCTTAATTCCTGCTGATGTCATCCTTGCTCAAATTATTCTGATCTTGAAGATGGTTATTTCAGTTTTACGATGATCCATATTTGATGATGTTGAAATAATTATGCAATATTGGACTTAAGCACTGATATTAACTGAGCATTGCCACACATAATAAAATGATCTACACAATGCTGGCATGGATATTAACAGCATGGAGGTTGTAGAAGTCTGACATATTGTAGTTATTTTTCTTAGTAATCAATATATGTCCACTTGTAAGTAGATATTCTATTTTCTTTTGTAATGGTACCATTACTAACTCAAAATCCTATTTGATCTTATTTGCATCCCAGGTTGTCTTCCGTGCAAAAGTTGGCAAACACTATCAGCTTCCTCATAAGGGGGTCATCCCTAGAGAACTTGGAGTGGTATTTTCTGTGAGAGGATTAATGATTTTACATTTTCACCATCAAACTGCTCATCTTATGTTACGCTATGACACAGGTTGCTAGGTACAAGGGGCAAAGGAGAATTGCAGATGCTGGTTTCAAAAATCCTCGATGGGTTGACGGCGAGCTTTTGATACTAGATGGAAAGGTGAAATCATTCATACAAAGTACATATTTGTTTGCATATTGTTATTCATTACTTGTTTTGAACTGATTTCCTTTGTGCAATTTGTAGTTCATCAGAGATGGTCCTGTGATAGCTTTCTTCTACTGGACATCAAATCTCCATCTTTTTGAATTCTTTAGGCGGTTGAGTCTTCCTGACTAGTTTCATTTGAAGAGATGCAGTTCAAGGTGAAGTGAATTTCATCTTATCTTGGTTTACTATACAACTAACATTGTAAATTAATGATAACTATCATATCCTTTACTGTTGCGTCTTCTTGCACTTGCTCAATGTTGTTAATTTTTCATTCGAAAGTGGTCTGTGTTGGCTTTGATGATCTTATGCGTGTAAATTACTTTTCATTCTAAATGTGTGTAATCTTTGTGTGAGTCGATTAGTATTAAATTGGACAAAATCTTATCAGCTGAATGTCTTTTGTGAAGGCAAATTGTGCCCAGTCCACAGAACCAAAGCCAAAACAAGTGCATAAAATTTCTATGCCTATTTGGCGAAGATAAATATAACTGCTTTTTGGGTGAGTTGCTACTGAAGCTTAGTTCTTTATAGGCAGCCACCATGATTTTACTATGGCCTCCTTGCTTTTAGTCAAGGCTGTGTTTGGTTGTTTTTGCTTGTTTTGAGAAAAAGGGTATTTGGTCTATTCTGGTTGGTCTGACCGTCTGAGCATTGTAGATTGGTAGATAGCTCAGAGAAAACATCATTATTGTATGGTGTTGTGCTTGTCTTTTTTGCTTTGTGAAGAATAAATTATTTTAGCTGTTACCTGAGAATCCAATCATGTTTGATCCTTATTTTAGTACAAGTATAGGTTCGTAAATAGAGAAATGTGCTGGCAGATTGATGTTGCTGATAGTTGCATGCACTCCATGTTACATTGACAACAGAGACAGCCCTTTAGGCGCTTGCCTGGAGCAATTGATGGAACGGGGCCTTTTGTTAGCCCATTATGCTTATATAAGTAGCTGTCATGGCATTGATTACGCAGTGTTCGACTAGCTCTTCTTGACTGGTTGGTGCTTGTTGGAGGAACTGTCTAGCTCTGCTGTCTGTCCAAGAACCGTTGTGTTCCCAGAGACCACATGATCACAAGCTTCCAGTCGTTTGCCATCTGACGAGGACCACCTGGTAGGTCCTTTGTACAGAATCAATTGACCGGTCGATCTGTGGGAACCCAGGACAGGGACTCACCCCTGGCAGATGCCTGGGATCCTTTTCCATACCCAGGTGGACTTTTTTGCTCTACATTGGTCACCCCAACAAGCAGTATCCTCATAATTTGTACAAGGCCATGTTCCTACAATTAACGTTCTGTTAGTGGATTTGTCGATTGTCATGAGCCTATAAATGTCCGCTGCAGGCCTGTAACTCGAACTCAATCAATACGAGACCTATAGATCCTGAGCCCCAAGGTTTGGGATGGAATCTCAGCCAGGGGCACGCTGGCAGGTATAGGGTGCGTTTATTTGCACTTGAATCTGTATAAATGGCCCACTCACTTGCACTACTGGTCTACCCAGTGAAGGAATCAGTCACTGCTCATGTCGGTGTCTACCTGACGCAGGTATCACGATTCTTGCTGTTCTTTGTTGTCATTCAAATCACTGAATACAAGAAAGAAGTGCCCAGCAGTGAAGGTGACCATATTTTTTTGTAACTTGGGAGCCTTGAGAGTTGAGACTTCATTAATTGCTTCTGTTTTCACCAGCAACTTGGGCGACCAATGAGCCTTGAGAGCCCATTAGTTGTCATCATTAAGCACCTGCTTTGTCATATATCTGTGATATCTGCAATTTGGTGATACACTGCGATTCGCCACAACTAGAAATACTTGGTGATAGTGGATCGTGTCATTAAGCACCCGCTTTGTCATATATCTGTGTGATATCTGCAATTTGGTGATACACTGCGATTCACCACAACTAGAAATACTTGGTGATATTGGATCGCGTATGTTCTGTCTTTGCCCCTCTCCGCCTCAAGAGGCCATTTCTACTTAATTTTACCTTTATTTGGCGTCTTCATACAGCAAGAGACTGAATATTGTATTTGTTATCAGGACATTCTGCAATCACACATGCTGATGTACAGCTTATGGAGGTAATGTACATAGTTTGCCTTTGGAGCAAATTGGGCTTTCGCCGAGCATCACATTTTCCATATACGGGGATCGTTGCGGAGATGTCCCCACAGTATGGTGGATGAGAGGGTGAAGAGATTTAGGACCAGAGAAATAGCTCAAATAGCCCACTGCCAACTTGAATGGTGAGCATTTCTCATTCCACTTCTCTCAGCTGACCCACCCAATTTATGAGTTGAGGCCAAAGACTTGCTGCATAGAAAGAGCCAACTTATTTCGACCAGTCGAATTGAAACATGTTAAAAAGAAGTGATAGTGGGTTTTCAGTGTTTTCCTCCTCTTGGCATTCTTCATACAGGAACCCTTTTGTGAAATATAAGCAACAATTGTGTACACGTGATGAAATAATTTTGTCATGGTGTAACTAAGGTCACTATTGGTTCCAGAAAGTGGAGCGGAGCAATAAACTGGTGTATATGTATAAAGCTGAGTGCCCACGTATTCAATTATGTTAACAACGTACATATCATAAGCTTGCATTTCCCACACCATCCTTCAACATGCTGTTGATGATACTCTTTGTGATGTTGCTTCATCCGGCTGGGCCCCGTTCCTAGCTAAACGGAAGGGCAACTGAGGATGACACACGTTCTAAAAGGAGAACCGATGATAACACAAAGAGCATCTCCAATAGAAGATTCAAATTTGGAGATGTCAAATTTACATCAATAAAAAGTGCATTTTATATCTTCAAAAAAGAGGCTACTCCAACTGATGAAGCATATTGGTGACGGCATGTGTGACTGCTGTACATCCACATTTGAACCTTAAGATAGCAATAAACTTCAAATTTCTATCAACAAAAGTTCATGATCAATCAAAGTTTGAAATCGTACAACCAAAAGAGCATTGTCTCAAACAAAGTTCATGGTCCTACAAATTAAAATGCACATAAATATCAAACATATCACTCAATTTTCGTCCTCTCTATTGTCATTAGTGACATTATGGACGATGGTATGATCATCATCGTCAATGGCTTCTTTGTCAATGTTTTGCGTTGAAGTCTCGTTCCCGCAAACTCCATCGGAAGCACCTTCATTGTCACCTTCCATGTTGCTCATGTTGTTGATAAAGCCACCTCGCATGTCGCTCATTTGCCGCCGAAGCCACCTCCCATGGCACTCTTGTTGCCGCCGAAGCCATCTCCCATGCCACCCATGTTGCCACCAAAGCCACCTCCCATGGCACTCATGTTGCCGTCGAAGCCACCTCCCATGGCATTCATGTTGCCGTCGAAGCCACCTCCCATGGCACTCATGTTGCCGCCGAAGCCACCTCCCATGGCATTCATGTTGCCACCAAAGCCACCTCCCATGCCACTATCCATGTTGCCACCAAAGCCACCTCCCATGTTGCCACCGAATGCACCATTCATGGAACCCGTCATCATGTTCATGTAGCCTCCCATGGCACCTCCCATTCCTCCTCCCATGGCACTTCCCATTCCTCCCCTCATTCCACCTCCCATTTCACCCATTGCACCTTCCATTCCTTCTCCCACTCATCCTCCCATCATTCTTCTCATGAGCATTTGCTTCTTCATGATCATTTCATCGCGACAAAGCTCGATATACGCCTTTGCCTTGGGATTAAGAGTTGATGTGTCCATGAACATAAACTTGAGTCTTTTCTCTTCGATCATCTTGAACTTTCCAATCGCCGCCTTTCTATCCTCTAGTTCAACTTTTCTCTCCTCGGTCGCCGCCAACCTCCCCTCGACCGCCGCTCTCTTCTCCTTGGCCCTCCGCCTCTCAGCTTCTCCCCTCTCCTCCATTTCTTTTAGCTTCAACAATTTTCTTCTTCTTTCGCATACTCTTTCCTCGCAATGACAATGGTGCCAAATCCTTATTTATGATCATTGTCTTCGGCCTTGGATCCCTTCACTATTTTACATCCATCCGACCTATACAATTTAGTCACCGAATGAGGAGTGGGGCTCCTTCCCTCATCACTATTGCCATCTTCATCATCCTTCACGACCACATTTTTCTTCTTTGAAGCATCATAAAATTCTTTACAACTTCTTCTCATCCTTGAGCTCTTTGTAGCAATGATGGAAAGTGAAAGCTTTTACTTTATTCTTCCTTCTCTCCTTTGTTGTTCCTCTCTCAAAATAATCCTTGCGCAATCATTTTCTATAAGAAAACAATCAAGATGTCACCATCAAATTAGAAAACATTTCAATATTTGCACAATGTAGAGAGAACACACACAAGTAGAAAGTGATTACCAAATCACTTTCACCACAACCACTTGGGTTCATGCGCTCAACATTTCCCAAGCAACCGACCCACTTTTGACATTCGCCATAGATGGTGCCCCAACGTTGACAAATAGAGTCCCTTGATCGAAAGTGGCCGCTAGTATTGCGCTTCTCAAAGTATTCCTTGATGCGTGGCGAAATACGTGTTCACGACTTGGTCACTACAACAGATGTATCAAGAGATTTTTTTCCAAGCGGTGCAAATCAACACATCTCCAGGACCGATATAATTTGGGGTTCTTCCCTTCATGACGAAGCTCTCTTCGTCCATGTCAAGATTGTCATCAACACATTGAGTTTCATATTCTTGTATTGCATACTCTTGAGAGATATAATCATCATTTGACACATTTGTTGCGCGCATGAAAGTTTCATCATCAACACTACAAATGAGCTTACATGTAATCAATCTCACATTCTATTCATATAGGAAATTAAAGGAACAAACATGAGCACAAAAGAAATGAAAATATCCTTTTACCTTTGGGACATTTTGTCGAACACGTTGAATGCAATGGATGTGGGCGTGACCACATCTTTCTCCATGGCTAGCGGTGGCGGCGGCGGAGGTGGTGGAGGGACTCCTTGACCGGAGGCGGAAGCCACACCGACGGTAGCCAATCGCCTGACGCAGCCGCGTCTGGCTTCAAAAATTTGAATGCCCGAGGTGGGTTCGTCATCAGTTTGTGCCCCGCCTCGCCGGCTGCTTCACATCTCCACCATGGGGCTTGGCGGCCCGCTGCTTCCTTGTCGGTGGCTCAGGCGCGGCGACAATCGAAGGAGGTGGAGCAAATCCGGGACGACAACATGGAGGCGGAGGCCGAATTGGGGAAGGTGGTCGCGCAGGCGGCGACTGCGATGAGGTGGGTCAAACAAGCAGCGATGGAGGACACAACGATGTCATTAGCGTCGGGCGGGAGGCGGATGGTCGGTAGGTGGGCAGCATGCGGAAGTCGAATGAAGGTAGTTGGGTAGTTGGTGCACGACTGCCGATTTTACATCTCCTGTAGGTGGAGATGCAAATTTTACATCTTTGGGAGGTGGAGATGTATTTTTTTGCATCTACATAATCTTTTGGTGGTGAGTTTTTGGCCTTGAAGATGCTCTAACACTACAGTATTCAGACAGAGAAAAAGAAAAGGCTTAGAAAACACTGCACCCTTTTCAATTTGGGTATGAATGCAGAAGCATTTAAACATACGCAACGTTCTTTATTTTGTGTATACTTGCTTCGCTTGGGCCACTGTAAAGAAAGGAGTTAGGGCATCTTGGACTAAGTTGTCCAGATGTAATTTACCATTCAACTGGTCCTATATATGTCCGCGAATGTGTGTGCCTGCTTCCTACAAACTAGGGATCTTTGCGGGAGTTTGAACCTCTATCATGTAGGACTTTGATATCCTTCGTTAAGTCAAAATCGAGGCGAAGCCCGCACATTCGAAGCGGTCTAAAGGACAGTAACATAACCACAAACAACTTAAATCAATCATAGCAATTCACAAATTAACCTAGAGGACAAAAGTGATCTCGCAAACATAATAGCGATGACACAAATCATCGGATAATAATACATAGAACCAAAAGCCATGTTAAGGGGTTGCGGGAGAGTGGACTGCCAAATAAAGAGGGAGGAAGGTGATGAAGATGTCGATGAAGATGACGAAGTTGATGGAGATGGTCGCCGTGATGATGGTTCCCCCGATGGTGCTCTGACACCATCGGGAGAGAGGAGGGGAGAGCCCCCCTCCTTCCCGCTCTTTCTTGGCCTCCCCCTAGATGGTAGAAGGGTTCCCCTCTAGTCCTTGTCCTCCATGGCCCCTGGATGGCGGGAGCCCCTCCGAGATTGGATCTCTCCTCTTTATCTCTAGCTTTTCCTCTCTATTTAGGTACTATTTCTGCCACTGAGCACCATTTCTTAAATAGCCAGAGATCCGTAACTCCGACCCGGATGACATTTTAGCACGATTCTCCCCAAAATTAGCTTCCTTGCACCCGAAGGAGAGATCCAACTGAGTCATGATCTCTACACATGGACACATGGTGTGGGTGGGCCCCAGGACGCGTGGCCCATCCATGTGGAGCCCACAAATGTTGCCTTGCGTTGATTCGTCTGCCAAAAATTCAGATATATTCTAAAAAAACACAAAAAGGTCATTCCGGCTCCATGATTTTTTCACCTAAACCCCCCAAAACAATAGAAAAGAGGAACCGGCCTTTGGCACCGGTTAATAGGTTAGTCCAAATAAGAATAATATAAATTGTTGCCCAAAATATGTAAATGTGGTAGGATATTAGCATGAAACGATAAAAAAATATAGATATACCAGAGACGTATCAATATCCTGAAGCTTAATTCCCGCTCGTCCCTGAGTAGGTAAATGATAAAACAATGATAATTTTTGATGTGGCATGCTACCTAGCATAATTAATTTTGATACAAACTTAGGATAAAAATGATTCATATCAATAGTTTATCAATTGACATTAACGTAACAATACATGAGGATGCAAATAAAAAAATATTGCCTTTTGAGAATAAAGATGCTAAAGAAAGCAATTTTACACACGCTTAATCATAATAGCATAGCACGCTCAGTCTTCATGGCATAAAGGCATCGAATCATGAACTACCTCGTTATTCAACCAAGCAATTGAATCACACTTTTCTCGCATCAGCTATTCAACTCCCATGCACCTACTTGAGTGTGAGCTACAGTCTTGGCACTTTGGATGGCAAATAGAATGATGGTGGAGCTTTTAAGAGAAGACAACAAATACAAGAAAGTCTTGCATCAATGCAGTTTGATCGTTTGGCAATGAAGACGCCTTACAATTGATATTAATGCGAGGAGTAGGGATTGCCATGCAATGGATGCACTAGAGCTATAAGTGTATGAAAGTACTACCACTGTAATTAAGTGGGTGTGCATCCAACTTGCTTGATCATGAAGACCTCGAGCATTGGAGGAAGCTCGTCATTGGAATATACAAGACAAGTTCTATAATGTAAAATCCCACTAGCATAATCATGGAGTATATAAAATCTCTCTATGTGAAGTACATGGTGCTACTTTGAAGCACAAATATGGTAAAGGATAGTAGTGTGTCCCTCTCTATTTTTCTCTCATTATTTATTTCTTTGGTGGGATATTTTGGCCTCTCTTTTTATACTCTCTTTGGTAAGGGCATACTATAGAAATGATGATCATCACACTTCTATTTTACTTACAACTTTGAAATGAAAAACAATATGATGAATACATATGAATGCCTCTGGTAGTGTACGAGGTTGTGCAATGATCTAGCGTAACATGTACGATAATGATGAATTGTATCTTTGTCACAAATATCATGCCAGATCTCTATGATCACACACAGTAAAATGACAATGAATGCTCAAGTTATGTGATGAATAGTAAAAATGAAAGTTGGATGACAATATATATCGGAATGGCCATAAAAATGCCACAATAGGTAGGTATGATGACTGTTTTAAGGAAGATATAATGTTGTTTATGTGTGAGAGAGTGTATCATCTCATGGGGTTTGGTTATATCGGCGAAGTAGTCACCATGTCTTGAGGTGAGAGAGGGCAATGCTCGATAACGAAGAGGCTAGCAAACGATGGATAGTTGGAAGCGCATAAAGACTTAAAAACTCACATTAGCTATAAAGAACTCAAGTATTTATTGTGGAGGCCTAGTAGCTCATCTCGAAAGAAGCACAACCCTCATGCCCCTAGGGGTAGAGTTGGTAGAGTTAACTATTATCCCCCCTACCCGATAAATACATGTATGAGTGCCACTTTAATAAATCCCACACACAGACTTCTTCGCTAATAACAACGGCTATCAATTCCATGAATATAGACTCACGAACCTTAAAATCGATATCCATACTAAATGTAAACCATTTACCCACACAATCACATATTACTACCTCAATATTGCAAAACTATTGCAAGGAATCAGACTTACCATATTCGGTGATCTACAAATTTTATGCAAGTTTTTATATATACTACCCGTACATACCTTCGACTAACCATGCTGATAACAAATTTCTATCCAACTCTCCAAAAAGATATAACATAAGAAAGAGTGTTCTAAACCTTTCTATAAAAGACATTTCCAAGCTCTAACAAATATATGTGAATCAAAAGAGAATTCTACAAATAACAATACTTCAAGTGTAGAGAAACAAGCATCCAAACTTCAAAGATATACATGAAGCACACGAAGGATTCTACAAAGCCATACTCAAAAGATATGCGCGAATTGGAAGAGCATTTTATAAATCAATCAAGGAGTATCCCATACTGGCATGGTGAATAGCTAAAAAAAACGACGCTCCAAGAATTTACGCATATTGTGTGAACAAAGCAAAAAATATAGTCCCAACCAAGACATACCGATAATTGTCGAGGAAGAAAGAGGGGATACCTTCCAGAGTAGCCCCAAGCTTAGACGCTTGAGTCTCCTTGAATATTTACTTGGTGTGCCTTGGGAATATCAAAGCTGGAACTCTTGCCTCTCTTCATTCCTCTCATATCAATGTCTTCCCTCAGTCTTAAAAACTTCATCAACACAAAACTCAACAAAACTTTTATTAGAGAGGTTAGTACAAATAACATCAAATCTCATCATGTCTTGTTGTAACAACATTATATAATCATAATCCAACATTACCTATTGTATGCTTACACAATTGTAATGCTCCCACATTAATAGGGCTTAACAAAATTGCAAACACAAGCCGATAAAGAAATTATAGGAAAAAATTGTGAAAACATGAGAGTCTGTAAAGATGCAGATGGAACGTAAACTTATACAACTCAAAAAAAATCTGAAAATTAGGACGCAATGAAGAATTTGTATGGAACTACCTTGTAACGTTTTAGAAAATTTGCACGTTCTGGTAAAATATTCAAATTCAGATACTTCAACAATTTTTTCCTGCACATCACATATCAAACTTACAATTTAAACACCCTAAAGGTAAATCTTGGCACATTATTTTTAGAATATAGTGGATTTTTTTAAAAGGGGATAATTTTTTGTTGAAAATATTTTGTGATTCAAGACTCACAAAGTTTCCATGCACATGAACAAAAGCTCAAGCACGTCCACCCCTTCAACGAGGCTCATCTTTCTCACTTTCACTTTTCTTTTTGAAAAAAGTTTGAAGTTACCCACCTTATGTTTTTTGAGAATTTTATAAGCACACAAAAAGAAGAAAATGACTCTATAAAACATCCGGGTTGTCTCCTAGGTATCGCTTATTTTAAAGCCATTAAGCTAGGCATAACATGCTCAAGTTATCATTAAACCATGATCCCAAGACACAAGAAAGCCAATTTTAATCAACACATATTTGGATATTAAATATGAGCACAAAGTAACATATATGATGTAACAATGAATTCTAACCCTCTTCCCGTGCACTGGCATGTCATAAGAGAACAATTCATACCCACAAAGTAAAGGCCAATGCATAGTGTAGGTAATATATTGCAATTTTATTTTATTAGAAGCATAGAGAGGCGGAGATGAGGTTCCTCTCTCATAATGATTGCAATTAGGAGAAACAGGCATATGCATATTATATCCATTAGAATCATCATGTGCAATGGTACTCGCAACACAACAATATAATCCTTAATAAGAGCAAACTTCTCTGATATAGCTATAGTGTAGTTGGAAGAATTCAAAAGATAATAGGACTATGAAATGTGGGTGCAATAGCAAAAATTTCATTCTTAACATAAGGAACCACAACAATTTCATATCCATAGGCATAATTCATAGTGGCATCATGGCCATAAACATAGCAAGCATCAAGTTCGTCAAAAAGGGATATTTCATGCGAATCAAAGGGATCATAACATGCATCAACATAAAAATCATCCTTCGGTAAGCATGGAGGGAAACTAAACAATGTATGCGTTAAAGAGTTACTATCATTAGAAGGTGGAAACAGGTGGATAATAGGCTCTTCCTGTTGGGGAACGCGACAGAAAACAAAAATTTCCGGTATAGCGAGCACGCCCAGGACCACTATGGAGACTACATACAAGGTTTGATCTGATCCGTACCGACTCGAAGCGCAGCGGAAGTAGAGTCGATGACGAACGGCGGTGCAGATCCCCGTAGCTAGGATTTTACAACCTCCCAACCGCGAGGATGTATACCCTCATCTGCCCTGCGGACAACCCTCCGGGAGGCGGTCGCATAGCCCCCCGGACGGTGTCGCGGACAGCCCTTCGGGAGGACCTCCGAAACTCGGACTGTCACTCGGACAGCCCTTCGGGAGGACCTCCAAAACTTGGACGGTCACACAGACAGCCCTTCGGGAGGCACTCTCGAACTAAGACCGAAACTACGATCTCTCTACAGAGTTGCACACATACGGTGTCATCTATCCGGCAGGGCTTCGCCGTCCAGAACTAGTTCCTGCCGGAACCCAGACAGCCTTTCGGCTCTACGAAACTATTTCGCTGGGAGGGAGAGAGAGAGCTTGCAAAGCAAAGCATGTGTATGAGAGCACAAGGATGAGGATTTTGGGCTGCCTCCTCACCCCTATTTATAGGATGAGAGACTATGGTAAAAATACCAAAATGCCCTCAGATATTTTCACTATTCATAATAGTGATTCCACTATTCATAAATAGTGTTTCCCACTATTCACAATAGTGTTTTCCACTATTTCGTAATAGTGTTTTCACTAGTCATGAGATATTTTCTCCCAATAGTGTTTCCCACTATTCATAATAGTGTTTCCACTATTCACGAATAGTGTTTCCACTATTCACAAATAGTGTTTCCAATAAGTAATCCAAAAGGCACTTTCACTATTCATGACGATATTTTTCAGCGTCCGTTCGAACTAAAAATATTTATGTGGGCTTAGAACATTTCCAGTACCCACTAAAATAATTTTCAATATGATCCGGAACAATTCCGGAATAGTGATTTTCATCTGTGAAAAGCATCTGAAGCGGTTCCGGCAGCTCCGGAACATTTCCGGTTATTCTTCCGGAAAATTCCCAGAAGTTTCCAGAATGATTCTGGCACCCTCCAAGAATTATCAGGCATGTGCCAAAACCAATTTGACTTTATGGTATCCTCTGAAACAACTTTTCAGTTTCACCGAAACTGTTCCGGTGACCTGTCTGCGGAACAGTTCCGCTGTCCGAAACTTTTCGGTGATTTTCTCTCAAACTCCCTGTCTAGTATTCAACAGATAGATGACCCTTAAGCGTGTGACCCTATAGGTTCGGTGAAGCATAGACATGACCTGGAACCCCTTCCGATCAATGATCAACATCGGAGCCGTGGACACCCATATCGATCCCTATACCCACACGAATAAATATTCGAGTGAACCTCCAGTTGCCGTGTGCTATTCCTGTTGCTTCGCGATATGTTACAAAAACCCGAGGTGAGACATGTTGGCATCCCCATGGATCAACAACTTGTCCACTATGCCAGTTACCTCGTTTTCGGTATTGTTCTCTTTTCTCGTTCCCGTGTTCCGGCATCCCCGTGATCAAATCGCAAAGTGTCTGGCCAGACGATGATGGATACCGTAACACCGAGAGGGCCCAGAGATATCTCTCCATCGTCGGAGGAGCAAATCCCAATCTTGAGCTATCAAGTTACTTCACTTACTTTTCCATGAACCCGTAAGCCGCCGTAATAGCCACCCATTTACGGATGATGTTTAACAAACCCCAAAGTTCATGAAGCAAGCATGAAGAAACTCGATACTCTCATGGTCTAAGGAATTATGCAAACATTAACTTCTCTGTGTTATTAACCATTAACTTATGACGAATGTATCTCATAGCATAACATTAATTTGGGTCGATTCAACACAAATGTTCTTCTAACATTGTGCCCTCAAAATTGCCGGCATAGCCATGCCCATGATCAGGAAAACAGGATCATCATGCAATACTTGAGCCAGTCTTAGAGGCCAGACTAGGAATACATTTTACCATTTATTATCCCACACGTGCACATGAGTTTCCCTCCAAGCCTCGTTTTATTTGTAGACTCGAGAATCATTGCAGTTATAGCATGGAACATAAACATAATTATGAACAGGGAGATAATCAATAACATTTATTATTGCCTCTAGGGCATATCTCCTACACTTCCTCCTTTTGTTTTTCGCTCTCCTCCTCATATTTTTCATCTAACGAGCTCACAATTTTGGCAATTTATTTTTCCATAGACTCCTACAAAATATTAATATCTTCCAGGGAAACAAACATTCTCTCAATAAATTTGTTAATGTGATCATTGCATTCATCGTTTTCATAGCAATATTCAAGCATGACAAGATTGTCAGATTTGTAAAGAGCATCATCACACTTTTGTTATTTTTCAAGCAAAGAAGCAATTTCATAAACATGCTTGAAATCAACAAATTCTTCTATTTGTTCAATATCATAATAATCATAAACACCATTAGCGTAAGATGCCAAGGTTTTATTATCATTAAATTCACATTGGAAGGAAATGTGTGGAACCTCCATATTATAAAAACAAGTAAAATCATACATAGAGCACGTGTTCCAAGCATATCGATGTAATATTTTTATTTGATCCAATAAGTGTTTCCCTTTTTGAGTCAAAAAATAATACCTAAATAATTCAAGCTGATACAAAGTGTATCCCATTTCAAGTTTGAAAGGGATTTATCAGGATTATCAAAGTAAATTTTAATGTTTCGCACATAACCAACATCAAGCGTCTCAGGAGGTTCCCCATCTCCAAGAGTAGCAAGTACACGTAATTTTTTTGGTGTTTCGTGTTCCATATACATAACTAAAGATAGAGAAGAACATAGAATAGGAAATAAAATTTACTTAGTGATAAAGTCAACAAGCGCACACGATAATATTCACCCCACACTATTTCTCCCCCACAATGATGCTAGAAGAGGTATTGATAACCCACAAGTGTAGGGGATCACGAAAGTCTTCATGGGTAGTGTTTCACCCTACTTTACCGGTTCGACACAAGGGGAGCCAAAGAATATTTATTGGCCTTGACAGTTGAGTTGTCAATTCAACCACACCTGGGATATCTCTTTGCAACAAAGGTTTAGTAGCACGACAAATAGTAGTAGCAAAAGTAACAGTAGTAGTGACAGCAGAAGTTTTGTAGAAGTTGTGAAAGTAGCAGTAACAATAGTGACTTAGCAAGATTCAGTATATGTAAAGCATACGCACGTCGATCGGTGATGGATAATGACTTAGGTGCTAAGTCACTATTGTTACTGCTACTTTCACAACTTCTACAAAACTTCTGCTGTCACTACTACTGTTACTTTTGCTACTACTATTTGTCGTGCTACTAAACCTTTGTTGCAAAGAGATATCCCAGGTGTGGTTGAATTGACAACTCAACTGTCAAGGCCAATAAATATTCTTTGGCTCCCCTTGTGTCGAACCAATAAATTAGGGTGAAATACTACCCGTGAAGACTGTCACGATACCCTACACTTGTGGGTTATCAAGGCCTTTTTTTGGCGCCGTTGCCGGGAAGCATAGCTTTATTTATTGTGTTAACTTGAAGGATGTCCAATTGCTACTATGAAGAATCTGAAAGACAATCGAACTAAGATCATTCCCTCTCGCACGAGAGGAGGTAAGGAACTGCCATCTAGATATGCTTTTGATTCACCTACTGTTTTTAATCAGCTTGTTAGACCACCATTTGTTGATCGTCCTGAAATGCCACATGAATTTGATGATGCTACTTCTGAAATGAATGATGATACTACTGCTACACATGTTGAAACTGAAACTATGCCACTGAATGAATTAATTAATGCTCATATTGCTAAAGCTAGAGAACTTGAAAATACTGAAACTGACGAAGATTTGGAATCACCTGTTACCCCTCGCTCACCTAATAGATATGAATTGCCTTATGTACCTAAAGTTTATGCTATGGATGGTGAGGTAGCCAGGAACTTTCTTGCCTGTAAGGATAGAGATGATGCGAATAAACTACTATGCAAACTAAAAGAAAAATCTATGATGGAGAAAATGAAACGTGATCCTAAATTTGCTACTTCTCCTATATTTTTTACTGATAAG
The DNA here is from genome assembly GCA_022496015.1 of Hordeum marinum. Taxonomy (NCBI): domain Eukaryota; kingdom Viridiplantae; phylum Streptophyta; class Magnoliopsida; order Poales; family Poaceae; genus Hordeum; species Hordeum marinum. Next base: position 222,941,530 of record CM039672.1, read on the forward strand.
GATTATGAGTTCTCCGTAGACCCTGAGTAAATTCATATAGTTTAGTCTGATCCTTTCCATTGTTATGAAAATAAAATTGTTGTCGAACACGTTATGAAACTGAATAATATTGTTGCTCTGTTTACCAATGATGAAAAGATCCGCTACTATTATATCCTTAAGATTTTTCCTTTCTTGCTAAAAGGCGAGGCCAAGGAATGGTTCCTTTCACTTGCTCCTGGTTGTATGCGTAGCCCTCAGGATATGCTATACTACTTTTCTGAAAAATATTTTTCTGCTCATAAGAAACAAGTTGCCTTACAGGAAATATTTAACTTTGCTCAAATTGAAGAAGACAATCTCCCTCAAGCTTGGGGGAGGCTTCTTCGAATACTAAGATCTTTGCCTAACTGTCCTCTTAAGAAGAATGAAATACTTGATATTTTTTCATAATGGACTAACCGATGCTTCTAGGGATTTCCTAAATAGTTGTGCTGGTTGTGTTTTCAGGGAAAGAACTGTTGGACAAGCTGAAGAATTATTGAATAATATATTGCAAAATGCCGATGATTGGACACTTCCCGAACCACCTCCGGAACCTATTCAAAATAAAAGGGACATTCTATTCCTCAATCCTAAATACATGCAAGAAGCAAAAAGATCTATGAAAGAGAAAGGTATTAAAACGAAGGATGTCAAGACATTACCGCCTGTTGAAGAAATACATGGAATTGACACTCCGACATAGGTAGTAGAGGTAAACTCTCTCCGTTCCTTAAATGAAAATGATATACCTTATACTAAGACTCCTGAACAATGCATGGATGAATTTGATAATTACGTTGTTAAGCAAGAACACTTCAGTAACTATGTTAAGAATCAATTGCGACGTAATACCATGATGATAGACCGCTTAAGTGACTTAATGTTTAGAATTTCAAATGATGTGAAAGGTGTAGGTAAACATTCTTCCATGGTTCACACCCAACTAGACCAAGTAGCTAAGTCACAAAATGATTTGCTTGCTGAAATAAATAATAATATGAATGATCATGTTGTTAGAGTAGTGACTACAACTCAAGAACCTATTTATCCTGAAGGTCACCCTTAAAGAATTGAACAAGATTCTCAAAAAATTAATGAAGATGCACCTAGATCATCTAAGAAGAAAAAGAAAAGGAAAGATGATAGGAACTTGCATGCTTCTAGTGAACCTGTTATAGAAAAACTTGTTGACAAACATAATGAAGTTTCTGTTTCTGATGCTGAGACACAATCTGGTAGTGAACATACACTAGTGATAATGAAAATGATAATCATGATGTTATTCAATTATATGCTCAACCAGATGATAACAAATAAAATGATAATGATGTGGAAATTGAACCTGCTGAGGATCTTGTAACCCACCTCCTAAAAATAACCGTTATGATAAGAGAGACTTTGTTGCTAGAAAACATGGAAGGGATAGAGAGCCATGGGTTCAAAAACCCATGCCATTCCATCGTAAGCCCTCTAAAAGTAGGGATGATGAAGATTTTGAGTGCTTTGCTAAAATGATTAGACCTGTCTTTTTGCGCACTCGTTTGACTGATATATTGAAAATGCCTATGTATGCTAAGTATATGAAAGATATTATTACCAACAAAAGAAAAATACCTGAAACTAAAATTGCTATTATGCTTGCTAATTATTCTTTTGCTGGTGGAGTACCTAAGAAGTTGGGAGATACGGGTATACCCACAATACCTTGCTCTATTAAAAGAATTTTTTTTACATTTGTGCCCCTCGGTCATTAGCTCTACTCATTCATCCCCACGCTCTTAACATTTGCTCACTTTTCCCCACTCCTTAGTACGAATCCCTCAGAAATTGTCACACGGGGGATGCCGTCGGGTCAATGGTTTGACCGTTAACTACTGACGAGTGGGGCTGCGCTGGACTATGTCGCTTGTTGGACCCGCCCCATTTCCGGCCACAAGGACGTCGAACGAACGCGCACGTGCTTTCTCCTCCTTCGCTTCAAGGACGTGTGGCGGCCTTCCAACTACCCCCACGTCCCAAAGTAAATGCGCACTCGCGGCGGGCCCCGGTCGTCAGCCACCCATGTTCGGGTCGCCGTCCTTCTTTAAGTGGAAACCCGTGGACCGGCCAGTCCACAACAGTTTCCACCCTTCCAAAGAGAAGCATGTCCCCTTCACCCCTGACAACATATGCAAACCCTAGGCCGTCGGCGACAAACACTAGCCCGTCGACGACATCCCTCTCACCATGGGTTTCTTCCCAGGGGTCGGCTCGAGCTCCGGCAAAAAGAAGGGCAAGGCCCCCGCCGTCCCTTGGCACACGCTACCCCCGCCGTCCTCTTCTCGTACGCCTCGGCAGCGGGTTAGCATCCCAGTGCACCAGGCGAGGTGGCACTGGGAGAACTACATCCCTCTGCCCTACCCCTGTTGGAAATATGCCCTAGAGGCAATAATAAATTGGTTATTATCATATTTCCTTGTTCATGATAATCGTTTATTATCCATGCTATAATTGTGTTGATCGGAAACTCAGATACATGTGTGGATACATAGACAACACCATGTCCCTAGTATGCCTCTAATAGACTAGCTCGTTGATCAAAGATGGCTATGGTTTCCTAGTCATGGACATGAGATGTCATTTGATAACGAGATCACGTCATTAGGAGAATGATGTGATGGACAAGACCCAAACTACAAACGTAGCATATGATCGTGTCATTTTATTGCTACTGTTTTCTGCATGTCAAGCATTTGTTCCTATGACCATGAGGTCATGCAACTCACTGACACCGGAGGAGTACCTTGTGTGTATCAAACATCGCAACGTAACTGGGTGACTATAAAGGTGCTCTACAGGTATGTCCAAGGGTGTCTGTTGGGTTGGCATGCATCAAGACTGGGATTTGTTACTCTGTGTGATGGAGAGGTATCTTAGGGTCCACTCAGTAATACAACATCACAATAAGCCTTGCAAGCAATGTGACTAAGTGTTAGTCACGGGATCTTGTATTACGTAACGAGTAAAGAGACTTGCCGGTAACGAGGTTGAACTAGGTATGGAGATACCGATGATCGAATCTTGGGCAAGTAACATACCGAAGAACAAAGGGAACATCATACGGGATTAACTGATACCTTGACATAGAGGTTCGATCGATAAAGATCTTCATAGAATATGTAGGAACCAATATGGACATCCAGGTCCCGCTATTGTTTATTAACCGTAGAGGTGTCTCGGTCATGTCTACATAGTTCTCGAACCCGCAGGGTCTGCACACTTAAGGTTCAGTGACGTTTCGGTAGTATAGAGTTATGTATGGTGGTGACTGAAGGTTGTTCGGAGTCCTGGATGAGATCCCGGACGTCACGAGGAGCTCCTAAATGGTCCGGAGGTAAAGATTAATATATAGGAAGTCCTATTTTGGTCGCCGAAAAAGTTTCGGGCTCATCGGTAGTGTACCGGGAGTGCCGGTAGTGTACCAGGGGACCATCGGGAGAGGTATTTCGACCCAAGAGGCTACATGGGCTATGGGAGGAGGTAAACCAGACCCTTGTGGGCTGGCCGAAGCCTCTTCTAAGGGCCCATGTGGCTGGAGTGGTTTGAGAAGGAAAAAATCCAAAGGTGGAGAGGTGGAAAGAGTTTCCAAGTGGAAAGGAGGAATCCTACTCCTAATAGGATTGGAGTAGGACCCCTCCACCTCCCATTTCGACCAAACCTTGAGGGTTTGAGGCTGCCTCCTCCCCTCCCTCCTATATATACTAGAGGATTTAGAGGAAAAAGCTAACCCTAATAGCCACGTGCTACCTCTCCTCTAGATCGTAGTTTCTCCTCTAGATTGGTTTTCAGCGGTGCTTAGGCGAAGCCCTGCTGGAATAGCTCCACCATCATCGCCGCAACATCGTCGCACTGCCGGAGAACTCATCTACCTCTCCACTCCCTCTTGCTGGATCAAGAAGGCGGAGATCGTCATCGAGCTGTACGTGTGCTGAACGCGGAGGTGCCGTCCGTTCGGCGCTAGATCGGAAGGACCGTGATCAAGATCACGAGACGATTCATGATTGGATCGCGGGACAAATCATGATGAGATCGCAGGACAGATCGTGATTGGATCACGAGATGGATCGTGATGGGATCGCGGGACGCTCAGCGACTTGGATCGCGAAGACGTTTGACTACATCAACCGCGTTTCTTGACGCTTCCCGCTTACCAATATACAAGGGTATGTAGATCCACTCTCTCTCGTAGATGCTCATAACCATGGATAGATCTTTCGTGTGCGTAGGAAATTTTTTGTTTCCCATGCAACGTTCCCCTACAGTGGCATCATGAGCTGGGTCTATGTGTAGATGAGATCTCGAGTAGAACACAAAGAGTTTGTGGGCATTGATGCTTAGATTTCTTCCTCCCTTGGTCGTGTTTTGGTTCAACGATATTGTGGGATGAAGCGGCCCAGACCAACCTTACTCGTACGCTTACGAGAGACTGGTTCCATCGACTAACGTCCAACTTCGTCGCACAAAGATGGCTGGCGGGTGTCTGTTTCTCCTACTTTAGTTGGATCGGATTCGACTAAGGCGGTCCTTGAGAAGGTTGAAAAGCAAATTATGTAACACTGTTGTGGTTTATGCGTAGGTGAGAATTGTTCTTGCTAGATACCCGTAGCAGCCACGTAAAACATGCAACAACAATTAGAGGACGTCTAACTTGTTTTTGCAGGGTATGTTGTGATGTGATATGGCCAATTACATGATGAGATATATGTGATGTATGAGATGATCATGTGCTGTATAGAATATCATGACTTGCATGTCAATGAGTACAACAACCGAGAGGAGCCATAGGGTTGTCTTTAATTATTGTATGACCTGCATGTCAATCATTAAGCGCTATGTAATGCTTTACTTTATTGCTAAACGGTAGCAATAGTAGTAGAAGCATGGTGAGCGCGACAACCCTGATGGCGACACGTTGATGGGGATCAAGATGATGGAGATCATGGTGTCATGCCGGTGACGATGGAGATCATGCTAGTGCTTTCAAGATGGAGATCAAAAGCACAAGTTCATGGCCATATCATGTCACTTATGATTTGCATGGGATGTTAATGCTTTTATGCACCTTGTTTTGCTTAGGACGGCGATAGCATTATAAGGTGATCCCTCACTTAATTTCAAGATAAATTGTGTTCTCCCGGAGTGTGCACCGTTGCGGAAGTTCGTCGTGTCGAGACACCATGTGATGATCGGGTGTGATAGAATCTACATTCACATACAACGGGCGTAAGCCAGTGTTGCACATGCAGAACACTCGGGTTAAACTTGACGAGCCTAGCAGGTACAGACATGGCCTTGGAACACAAGAGACCGAAAGGTTGAACATGAGTCATATAGTAGATATGATCAACATGATGATGTTCACCATTGAAACCACCTCAACTCACGTGATGATCGGACTTGAGTTGGTGAATTTGGATCATGTATCACTCAAATGACCGGAGGGATGTCAATTTGAGTGGGAGTTCTTAAGTAATATGATTGATTGAACTCATTATCATGAACATAGTCATTAGTGCCTTTGCAAAATTATGTTGTAGATTACTAGCTCACACTGTAGCTCCCTTGAATTTCTATATTTTCCTAAAGAAATAGAGTTGAAAGATGATGGTAGCAATATTGTGGACTGGGTCCATGATCTGAGGATTGTCCTCATTGCAGCAGAGAAGGCTTATGTCCTTAATGCACCGCTCGGTGCGCCACCCCCTCTAGCGTCATCTGTAGATGTTGTGAATATCTGACAAACATGTTCTGATGACTACTTGATAGTTTAGTGTGTCATGCATTATGTCTTAGAATTGAGGGTCCAAAATGTTTTGAACGTCACGGAACATATGAGATGTTCTAAGAGCTGAAATTGGGATCTCAGGATCGTGCCCATGTTGTGAGATATGAGATCTCCAACAAGATTCTTTGCTTGCAAGATGAAGGAGAATAGCTCAATCGTTAAGCATGTGCTTAGATTGTCTGGGTGCTACAATCACTTCAATCGAGTGGGAGTTGATCTTCCAGATAAGATAGTGATCTATATAGCTCTCCAAGTCACTGTCACTAAGCTACTAGAATTTGGTGATGAACTATAAAATGCCAGGGATAGAAATAATGATCCCTGAGCTGTTCACGATGTTTGACACCGGGAAGGTAGAAATCAAGAAGGACATCAAGTGTTGATGGTTAGTAGAACCAGTAGTTTCGAGAAGGGCAAGGGCAAGGAGGGAAACTTCATGGATGGAAAGTCAGTTGTTGCTCGAGTGAAGCAACCCAAATTTGAACCCAAACCCGAGACTAAGTGCTTCTATTATGAGGTGAGCGGTTGTTGAAGCGGAACAACCCTAGATACTTGGTAGATAAGAAGGCTGACAACGTCGACACAAGTGTATTTGATATGCTGTTATTGATGTGTACCTTGCTAGTACTCCTAATAGCACCTGGGTGTTGGATACCAGTTCGGTTGCTAAATGTTAGTAACTCGAAGTAAAAGCTACGGAATAAACGGAGACTAGCTAAGGGTGAGGTGACGATGTGTGTTGGAAATGTTTCCAAGGTTGATGTGATCGACATCGCATGCTCTCTCTACCTTCGGGATTAGTGACGAACCTAAATAAATGTTATTTGGTGTTTTGCATTGAGCATGAACGTGATTAGATCGTGTTTATTGCAACACAGTTATTCATTTAAGTTAGAGAATAATTGTTATTCTGTTTACATGAATAATACCTTCAATGGTCATGCATCCAGTGAAAATGGTTTGTTGAATCTTGATCATAGTAATACACATGTTCATAACATTGATGCCAAAAGATACAAAGTTAATAATGATAGTACCACATACTTGTGACACTGCCGCTAAATGTCATATTGGTATAAAGCGCATGAAGAAACTCCATGTTGATGGATCTTTGGACTCATTCGATTTCGAATCGCTTGAGACATGCGAACCATGCCTCTTGGGCAAGATGACTAAGGCCCCGTTTTCCGGATTGATGGAGCGGGCAAGTGATTTATTGGAAATGATACATGTTGATGTATGCAATCCAATGAGTCTTGTAGCGTGCGGTGGATATCGTTATTTTCTTACCTTCACTAATGATTTGAGTAGATATAGTGTATGTTTACTTAATGAAACACAAGTCTGAATCGTTTGAAAAGTTCAAGCAAATTCAGAGTGAAGTTTAAGATCATCATGACAAGAAGATAAAAATGTCTCTGATATGATCATGGAGGTGAATATCTGAGTTACAAGTTTGGCATACAACTTTATACAATGTGAAAGTCGCTTCACAACTCACGCCACCTGGAACACCATAGTGTGATGGTGTGTCTGAATGTCATAGTCGTGCTCTATTGGATATGGTGTGGGCTATGATGTCTCTTATCGTTTTGCTACTATAGTTTTGGGGTTATGCATTAGAGACAACTACATTCACTTTAAATAGGGCACCATCTAAATCCGTTGAGATGACATCGTGTGAATTATGGTTTGATAGAAACCTAAGCTATCATTTCTTAATGTTTGGGGCTACGACGCTTGTGTGGAAAAATGTTTTCACCTAATGAGCTCGAACCCAAAGCGGACAAATGCATCTTCATAGATTACCCTAAGAACAGTTGGGTAAACCTTCTATCTCAGATCCAAGCATAAAGTGTTTGTTGCTAAAACGGGTCCTTTCCCGAGAAAAAGTTTCTCTTGAAAGAATTGAGTGGGAGGAAGATAGAGCTTGATGAGGTTGTTGAACCTTTGTTTCAACCAGAGAGTAGCCCAACTCAGAAAGATGTTTCTGTGGAACCTACGTCAGTTGAAGAGGAAGTAAATGATGATGATCATGAAGCTTTGGATCAAGTTACTATCAAACCTCATAGGTCGACAAGGATGCGTACTGCTCCTGAGTGGTATGACAACCCTGTCTTGGAGGTCATGTTGTTGGCAACGATGAACCTACGGGATATGGAGAAGCCATGATGGGCCCGGATTCCGACAAATGGTTAGAGACCATGAAATCCGAGAAAGGAGCCATGTATGAAAACCAAGTATAGACTTTGGTAGACTTGCTCGTTGGACGGCAGGTCGTCGAGTACAAATGGACCTTTGAGATGAAGACAGACACTGATGGTAAATGCCACCATTTATAAAGCTTGACTTGTCACAAAGAAGTTTCCAACAAGTTCAAAGAGTTGACTGCGATGAGACTTTCTCATTCGTAGCGATGCGAAAGTCTGTTGGAATGATGTTAGTAGTTGCTGCATTTTTTAATTATGAAATCTGGCAGATGGATGACAAAACATCGTTTCCTTAACAGTTTACTTGAGGAAAAGTTTTATGTGATACAACCAGAAGGTTTTGTCAGTCCTAAGGATGCTAAAAGGTGAGCAAGCTTCAGTGATCCTTCTATGGACTGAAGCAAGCATCTCGGAGTTGGAATATACACTTTGATGAGGTGATCAAAGTTTTTGAGTCTATACAAATTTTATGAGAAACTTGTATTTACAATAAAGTGAGTGGGAGCACTATAGAGTTTCTGATAAGCATATGTGGTTGACATATTGTTGATCAGAAATGATGTAGAATTTTTGGAAAGCATAAAGGGTTGTTTGAAAGGAGTTTTTCAAAGGAAGACCTGGATAAAGCTACCTAATTGTTGAGCATCAAGATCTATAGAGATAGATCAAGATGCTTGATGAGACTTTGAATGAGTATATACCTTGACAAGATTTTGAAAGAGTTCAAAATGGATTAGTCAGAGAGAAGTGTTCTCGCCTGCTTTGTAAGGTGTGAAGTTGAGTGAGACTCAAAGCTCGACCATGGCAGAAGAAAGAGAAAGGACGAATGTCGTCCCCTATGCCTTAGCCATAGGCTCTGTATAGTATGCCATGCTGTGTACCGGACCTGTGTGTGCCTTGCCATGAGTCCGTCAAGGGGTACAAGAGTGATCCAGGAGTGGATCACTGGACAACGGTCAAGATCATCCTTAGTAACTAAAATACTAAGGAAATGTTTCTTGATTATGGAGGTAAGAAAGAGTTCGCCGTAAAGAGTTACGTCGATTCAAGCTTTGACACCAATCCAGATGACTCTTAGTAGCAATCCGGATACATATAATAGAACAGCCATTTGGAATAGCTCCAAGTGGAGTGTGGTAGCAGTGTTTACAGTTTGACATAGAGATTTGCAAAGTACACACAAATCTAAATGTCGCAGACCGGTTGACTATAAGACCTCTCTCACATGCAAAGCATGATCGAGCCCCACAACTCAATGGGTGTTAGATTCATAACAATGTGAATCACATGGTGATGTGAACTATGTTATTGACTCTAGTGCAAGTGGGAGACTATTGGAAATATGCCCTAGAGGCAATAATAAATTGGTTATTATCATATTTCCTTGTTCATGATAATCGTTTATTATCCATGCTATAATTGTGTTGATCGGAAACTCAGATACATGTGTGGATACATAGACAACACCATGTCCCTAGTATGCCTCTAATAGACTAGCTCGTTGGTTTCCTAGTCATGGACATGAGATGTCATTTGATAACGAGATCACGTCATTAGGAGAATGATGTGATGTACAAGACCCAAACTACAAATGTAGCATATGATCATGTCAGTTTATTGCTACTGTTTTCTGCATGTCAAGTATTTGTTCCTATGACCATGAGATCATGCAACTCACTGACACCAGAGGAGTACCTTGTGTGTATCAAACGTTGCAACGTAACTGGATGACTATAAAGGTGCTCTATATGTATCTCCGAGGGTATCTGTTGGGTTGGCATGGATCAAGATTAGGATTTGTTACTCCGTGTGACGGAGAGGTATCTTAGGGCCCACTCGGTAATAAAACATCACAATAAGCCTTGTAAGCAATGTGACTAAGTGTTAGTCACGGGATCTTGTATTACGAACGAGTAAAGAGACTTGCCGATAACGAGGTTGAACTAGGTATGGAGATACCGACGATCGAATCTCGGGCAAGTAACATACCGAAGAACAAAGGGAACATCATACAAGATTAACTAAATCCTTGACATAGAGGTTCGACCGATAAAGATGTTCGTAGAATATGTAGGAACCAATATGGGCATCCAGGTCTGCTATTGGTTATTGACCGTAGAGGTGTCTCGGTCATGTCTACCAGTTCTCGAACCCGCATGGTCTACACACTTAAGGTTCGGTGACGTTTCGGTAGTATAGAGTTATGTATGGTGGTGACCAAAGGTTGTTCGGAGTCCCGGATGTCACGAGGAGCTCCGGAATGGTTCGGAGGTAAATATTGATATATATGAAGTTCTGTTTTGGTCGCCGAAAAGTTTCGGGCTCATCGGTAGTGTACCGGGAGTGCCGGTAGTGTACCGGGGGACCATCGGGAGAGGTATTTTGACCCAAGAGGCTACATGGGCTGTGGGAGGAGGTAAACCAGCCCCCGGTGGGCTGGACGAAGCCTCCTCTAAGGGCCTATGCGGCTGGAGTGGTTTGAGAAGGAAAAAATCCAAAGGTGGAGAGGTGGAAAGGGTTTCCAAGTGGAAAGGAGGAATCCTACTCCTAATAGGATTGGAGTAGGACTCCTCCACCTCCAATTTCGACCAAACCTTGAGGGTTTGAGGCTGCCTCCTCCCCTCCCTCCCTCCTATATATACTAGAGGATTTAGAGGAAAAAGCTAACCCTAATAGCCACGTGCTACCTCTCCTCTAGATCGCAGTTTCTCTTCTAGATCGGTTTTCAGCGGTGCTTAGGCGAAGCCCTGCTCAAATAGCTCCACCATCATCGCCGCAACACCGTCGCGCTGCCGGAGAACTCATTTACCTCTCTGCTCCCTCTTGCTGGATCAAGAAGGCGGAGATCGTCATCGAGCTGTACGTGTGCTGAACGCGGAGGTGCCGTCCGTTCGGCGCTAGATCGGAAGGACTGTGATCAAGATCGCGAGACGATTCGTGATTGGATCGTGGGATAGATCGTGATGAGATCGCGGGACAGATCGTGATTGGATCACGAGATGGATCGTGATGGGATCGCGGGACGCTCGGCGATTTGGATCGTGAAGACGTTCGACTACATCAACAGCGTTTCTTAACGCTTCCCGCTTAGCGATCTACAAGGGTATGTAGATCCACTCTCTCTCTCTCTCGTAGATGCTCATCACCATGGATAGACCTTGCGTGTGCGTAGGAAATTTTTTGTTTCCCATGCAACGTTCCCCTACAACCCCGACGTGGTCCTTCCACTTGACTGGCACTTGGATCCCAAGAGGATCCCAATGCCGGCGTTGCCACGATTGACGCGGGCACATGCGGAGGAGGTGAGGCATCAACGGCAACATATCACGCCCGAGCAACGTCTCAACCCAGCTTATGCTAAAGAATCTCTCGATTGGGAGGTCTGGTTTGCATTTGAGCACGAGGAGCAGCGCCGACGTGGTGTCCGCGACGTGTGGGCTGGCACCCCGTCGCCCCTCGTCATGTGCGATGAGGACCAGGAGGTGGAGGCCGAGTACCAGGAGGCGCTGGCAACCGCCCTCCATGAAATCGAGGAGGAAGAGCGGCGCAAGGAGGAGGAGGAGGCTTACTAGGAGTGGATAGCGGAGGCCATTGGGCTCTCCGCTACTCGCGACTGCTTCGTTCCGCCGCTGGCCTGCGGTCCCCCGCCAAGCTCGAGCCGGCGCAGACCGCCCTCAAGTCCGAGGAGTACATCTGGAAGGGGGTGGTGCGCAAGTGGGTGAGCACGCCACCCATCTAGATGTTGGCGATGCCGGAGCAGGAGCGGGTCTACCTAGAGGCGAAGCAGCACCTGCTGGCGGAGCATCGCAAGGGTAAGCGGCTCGAGGAGTTGGACAAGACGCCGAGGTAGAGGAGGAGGACAACCGTGCTGAAGCCTAGGTAGCGATAGTGGAGCCACCGGCGGACGACGTCCCCACCTCTTGGGAGACGATGTTCCCCTGGGCTAGCCCGGTGCCGACCCTCGTCGACCTCACCGGCCCGGACGACGACGGCGAAGCCTAGGGGGCATCACGCCTCCTCATTTTTATTTTTTTATTTAATGTTTTTAGTTAATGTCTGGTAGACTCGTGAACTATGGCCGGCCTTTATGGCCGGCATTAATTTATAATTAAAGTTAACGCATGTTGATGTGATTTGATATGATGTTTGGTTGTGATGTGATGTTTGAATTTGAATTTGGACTGACCTTTGAATTATAAGCAACATTTGAAATCCATTGTTGTGTGATGTTGCAACGATCATGTTATCCTAGATTGCAATGATCTAACAACAATTAAAACAAAAATACAAACAAATGATCATGTTAGCCTATGTTAGTGAGCTCCAAAAGTTAGGGTAAACAGACCATTTCTAATAGAAATAATTATAAAAATAGTTTCAAATTTCAATAATGAAAAAAATAAGTTTAGATCCTTCTTATTCACACTAAAATGATTCTATGGTGATTTTTTAATTGTTTTAATTTTTTCATAAACCCAAACCCACTATCACTCTCTTCTTGGACTCTATACAATCTCATACGCGATATCTCATTTGTGTGAAGGAGTTTTCATGGAAATGTCCATAAACCAAGATTTTTTTGTCATAACCATGTCACATACAACGACATTGTGCGTAGGTCTTCCATTTTTTTAAATTTGTTTAGCTCATTTGAACTTGGAAATGGCAGCTTAACTGAAAAAAAGATTTTCCATAAAAATGTTCCTAAATCAAATTTATATTTTTATGGTAACTATGTCTTATGAAACGATGAACTGCGAAGGCTTGCTCTTTTTTTGATTTTTTTGAATTAGTTAAGATCATTTGAAATTTGGTCAAACCTAAGATAACCCCGCTGACCGGCTCAAAACGCTGCGTCATCTCTCCAAACCCTAGCGTCGAACTGCAGCCGTCCGATCGTACCCTAGCACCAAGCGTCAGCCCTCAGATATGGTCTTCTAGAAGAAATTCACAGGGTGGGACGCGTGCAGGCTCTGCACCGTTGGATCACATGGACGGCTCTACATCGTTGGATCGTTGGGCGATCTACGAGAGGTTGGTTCTACTCGCCCACTCGTTTGTCCCAAAATGAATTAAGTCCTTGTTGGGCCTTCGAAAGGCGTTGACTTGTCGAAGGCTCGCAAGGATAAAAGAGGCCTATAAAATGGTGCACGCGTTGGTTCTGCTTATTTTTTTACCGACTTGATTGCACTATCACCCTTTGATTTATTGATTTGATTGCACCATTTGTGTCTTTATTGATTTGATTCCATCAAATTAGTTTCGTCATGAAAAAAATAGTTTCTTTTCCTTCTTGTTTTTCAACATCAACATGGCTCATATTAGATTGAAAATATCATTACACAACCGGACATCTCATATTTAGAAATGATAAAATTCATACAAAAGCATGCAAGATGCAAAACCTACGTACTACAAAGTAGAACCTATCTACTCTTTGTCGGAGATGTCGATGATCTCCGTCCCCTCCGGTGGATAAATGGACGCCTGCTGTAGCTCCGCCCCCTCCGGCGCCTGCAGCTATTCTGCTACCACCTCCTATGCCTCTATCTCCGCCTCCATCTCGTCGAACAAGGCGTCGGCCTCCGCTTGCCTCTGCCGGATGAGCCGACAGTTGGCCTCCACCTCGGCCCCATCCCGGATGGCATCCAGGATGGCCCGCTGCTCCGCCATCGTTGATACATCCATTTTGTATGATGCTTTTATATTGATATTTATTACATTATGGGTTGTTATTACATGTCATGGTACAAAACTTATGCATTTTCTCTCCTATTTTACAAGGTTTACATGAAGAGGCAGAATGCCGGCAGCTGGAATTCTGGACAAGAAAAGGAGCAAATACAAGAGACCTATTCTGCACAACTCCAGAAGTCTTGAAAAGTTACGGAGAATTATTTTGGAGTATATAAAAATATTGGGCAAAACAAATACCAGAGGGGACCCACCAGGAGGTCACAAGCCTGCCAGGCACGGCCTACCCCCCTGGCCACGCCTAGGTAGCTTGTGGGCCCCTGGCAGGTCTCCGGTGCCCATCTTCTGCTATATGAAGTATTTTGACCTGGAAAAAAAATCAAGAGAGAGCTTTCAGGGCGAAGCGCCGCCGTCTCGAGGAGGAACTTGTGCGGAACCAATCTAGAGCTCCGGCGGAGCTGTTTTGTCGGGAAACTTCCCTCCCAGAGGGGGAAATCGAAGCCATCGTCATCACCAACGACCCTCTCATTGAGAGGGGGTCAATCTCCATCAACATCTTTGCCAGCACCATATCCTCTCCAAACCCTAGTTCATATCTTGTATCCGATCTTTGTCTCAAACCTCAGATTGGTACCTGTGGGTTGCTAGTAGTGGTGATTACTCTTTGTAGTTGATGCTAGTTGGTTTACTTGGTGGAAAATTATATGTTCAGATCCTTAATGATAATTAATACTCCTCTGATCGTGAACATAAATATGCTTTGTGAGTAGTTACGTTTGTTCCTGAGGACATGGGATAAGTCTTGTTATAAGTAATCATGTGAATTTGGTATTCGTTCGATATTTTGATGACATGTATGTTGTCTTAAGGGAAGGAATTTTGGAGTAATAAGTAGATGATGGGTTGCTAGAGTGACAGAAGCTTAAACCCTAGTATATGCGTTGCTTCGTAAGGGGCTCATTTGGATCCATATGTTTCATGCTATGGTTAGATTTATCTTAATTCTTCTTTTGTAGTTGCGGATGCTTGCGAGAGAGGTTAATCATAAGTGGGAGGTTTGTCTAAGTAAGGGCAATACCCAAGCACCAGTCCACCCACATATCAAATTATCAAAGTAACAAACGCGAATCAAGTGAGCATGATGAAAACTAGCTTGACAGAAATTCCCATGTCTCCTCGGGGGTGCTTCACTTTATATAAGAGTTTGTCCAGGCCTGTCCTTTGTTACAAAAAGGATTGGGATACCTTGTTGCACCTTTGCTAAACTTGTTACTTGTTATCCGTTACAAATTACCTTATCACAAAATTATCTATTACCGATAATTTCATTGCTTGCTGAGAATACCTTACTGGAAACCGCTTGTCATTTCCTTCTGCTCCTCCTTGGGTTCGACACTCTTACTTATCGGAAGGACTACGATAGACCCCCTATACTTGTGGGTCATCAATCTCCTCCAGCTGGTCGACGGTGAACTTTGCCTCCGCTTTCGAGTCATCCTCCTCCATTGCCGTCAGTTGATGCTCCTGCTGCTGCTGCTGCTCCTCCTCCTCCGCCTTCAGAGAATCCAGAGGGAGACCTGCAGTGATGCATGTGGTGTGGCGAGCCTCCATTTCTGCCTCGATTTTCAGGCACCGCTTCGGAGTGTGCTATGCGTACGTGGTGATGAGGTGCCGTACCATCCTGATGGCGAGGGAAGTGCGAGAGGGGGCGGATGGTCTCGGGCGGCGGCGGGGTTGAGGGAGGAGGAGGATGTGCAAGGGCCGAGGGATGCCGACTGGCTTAAATAGCCAACTAATGGCCTCGGACCACGATCCAAAGTGGTGCCAAGCTGCGTTCACACAACACCGATGATTGAGGCGCCCCTCGGACCGTCGGGTTTCCCGACAAGTCCGCATGGGGCCGTGCCGTCAGCCCGACGTGGTTGGCTCATGTGAAAAGACTCGTGTAAAACGGGATGGAGGAAGGGGCACGCTTCGTCCCAACAGTCCACCGAAACCAGGGCCCCGCTCATCAATAGTTAATGGTCAAACCATTGACCCGACGACATCCTTTGTTGTGACCATTTGTGAGGGTTTTAGACAAAAGAGTGGGGAAAAGTGAGCAACTATTAAGAGCGTGGGGGTGAATGAGTACAACTAAGGAACGAGGGGCAGAGGAATAGAAATCCCTAAAATAAATTATGTCAAAACTGCTTTATGTGATTTAGGGGCTGCTGTTAGTGTTATACCTTTCTCCCTTTATAAAATACTTGATTTGAGTAGGCTCACAACTACTGAGATATCTTTGCAAATGGCTGATAAATCCACTGCTTTACCTATTGGAATTTGTGAGGACGTTCACGTTGTGGTTCCAAATGTTACTATCTTAACAGACTTTGTTATTATTGATATGCCTCAGGACGGCAATATGTCCACCATCCTTGGTAGACCCTTTCTAAATACTGCAGGGGCTGTTGTTGATTGCAAGAAAAGCAAGGTTACTTTTCATGTCAATGGCAAGCAACATACCATGCACTTTCCGAAGAAGCAAACTTTGGTTAATAATATTATTGTCATTGATCCTATTCCCATGATTATCATTGGAGATTTTATAATTCCTCTATCTACTGTCAAGAAGAATTATTATTATAATCTCATTATTGGGGAAATACAAATCCCCATTGAGGTAACCTAGTGGTATACAAAAATTCTTCGGTTTCATGTTAGTCAGAAACGGTTATTAATAAGAGTTGATCAACCTTATTAATGAATCCTTTTTGAAAGACATGTGATTGATGTATTGAGTATTCACAACTCTCTGTATCACAAGTTTATTCTCTGTTTTCCCTAGTTAGATAAAAATAAAGTACCATGTATTTCCTGTTTTGTGTTTTTCCCGTGCATGAAAAATGATCCAAAAATAAAGTCTCAGATTGCCAAAAAAATTTGACATGATTTTTTCTAGAATATTTTAGAATTTTTTACATAAAAGTTACAGCAGGGAGGTGCACCAATGGGCCACTACACATCAAGGCAAGCCCCCTGGGTCGCGCCCTGATGGCTTGTGGGGCCCACATGCCCCTGCCTTATCCCTTTAGCTCACCTCGTCTCCTACCTCCATCAAAAAATTCCTAGCTCTCTCTCTCCCCCCTCTCTCTCGTGTTCTTCCATCTGAAACTGAAATTTTTGGATCTCTTTGCTCGGAACTCCTTTCCGAAACTGTTTTGAGGAACTGTTCCTTGGTATGTGACTCTCCCATTCCTCCAATTAGTTTTTTCTTTAGTGATTTATATTTTGCATAAGTTGCTGCACTTGGTGCTACAAAAAATGGGCTGCATTTTGAATTCTTTGAGTTCCACGTAGTATGAATGCTTGATATGACCTCTAGGCACCCTTATGAGTAGTTCCTATCAATCTTGAAAAGTTTTATTGACATAAACTTGTTGCTCAATTTTTTTAGAAAATTGCGTTTAGGAAGATGAGTTTATTTAGGAGGAACCCCTCAAAGAGGCGCACTTCAAGTGAGTCGTCGAGCAGAGGTTCGGTACGACAAGCCTACATTGAGCCCAGGGCCAATCAGATAGTCATGGCCGATGCAACATCGTGTCGGTGCCCAAGCGATGAGTTCTTGATAGGTGTAGGTATCAAGGAGGAATTTGATCTTTTCATTTATAATACCAGCCTCACCAACTTCCTTGTAGATAAGTGTGTCCAACACTATAACCTTACACGTACATTCACACAAGGATTTCACTATCAATCACATGATTCTAGGGTATTATTTAAACTTTATGATAAATCTTTTAGCATGAGTCTAGAAGAATTCTCTATTGCATGCAAAATTCCACTTTGGGGCTCACTCGAGAAACCCTCTAAAACTGATTATAATATGTTCCTCGATAGTCATTACGTAGGAGAAGATAGGGGGTAACTTAGGCCAGAATTGAAAGTATACAATTTCCCTCTATTCGTTATTTTGCACTGTTCAATGGGAAATGCATATTAGGAAAACAAGATTGCAGTGCATTATGTGTCGCTGACTTGAGTCTTATTCATACTGCTGTGACTGGCGAACAATGCTTTAACCTTGGTGCAATCACTGCCCAAAGGTTGCACTCCAACTCTAGTAATGGTGAATTGTATGGAGGCATTTATGCTTCCCACGTAGCTGCACAATTGGAAGTGTCACCTCAACCTAACGACCCCATTTTGCCCGACAGATATTTAGATTATGAAGCTATGCGTTCTCATGAATTTCTTGTGAACTGTACTAAGATTATGAGTACAACTTAATATTTGGGAAATATATCCTTCTGCCTATAACTTTGCCTGCGCCTGCCCTCTTTAACTTTTAGGCTTGGCAAAGATATTATGTTCTTGAAAACAAGGTGTTGGAGCACCAAGCTGCATTTGAGGTTGCTCGTTTGGCAGAGGAGGCGGACAGGAATGCCTCCATGAGCTATCACTTCAACTATTAGCCACATTAGTAGTGGTGATTACCGAGCTAGGGAAACGCCTAAGCTTGGGGGAGTACGTATTTCCCACCAACGTTACATTCATGTTCACACACTTCATATAAATTGTCGGTGTTCATCCTCTTTCATTGTATATCCATGTTAGCTTTATTTTTCCGCTTTCTTCTTGTGTGTTTGAAAAACTTTGAAAATCCAAAAATATTTCTTGCTTCTTTCGGTTTTCCATTTCCTCATTTCTTTAGTTGTAGAACTAAAAAGAAAACCCCAAAAGATTCCCTTTGCATGTTGGGAGCTTTCCTATTTAAATAGTTTTTCTTGTTCTTGTTTCCCCTTAGTTCATTTCCTTGCTTGAGAAAACAAAAACTCCAAAAATATTTCCATGTGTTTCTCTGAATTTCTTTTCTTTTTGTTGAGTCTTTGAAAGGAGAAGACCACGACGAGAATGTTGAGTGGCTCCTATATGCTTTATTGATGATCCAACAGACAGCCAATTTTACCTTGTCTTCTCCTTTGTCTAAACTGCCCTGCAGATTCTAGCTTAGTCCACGGCATTCATACACTATTATTATTATCAGATCATTTGGTCATGCAAGTGAAAGGCAATAATGACGATATTTGATGAAATGATAGTGGAAAAGGAAGCTGGTATGAACACTTCTTGTTTTTCGTTTTTGTAAATATGTGTAGCTAGTTTGATCCTGATTCAGTGTATCATGAGTAAACATGTTTGTGATGATAATTAGAGATTATAGCTTCTGATGCCATGCCTAAAGAGCTAGGAGTTAATAATGATTTATCTTGTGTGTCAACATGCATTAAATGGATTACAATATGGTATGGTAGTACGGTATTTCGCTCTGAGTAATTTAAGCAGTTTGACTTGGCCCATGTGCAAACATGTAGTTGAATCAAAACCAATGCAACCTTCATGATTCTAAATTCAGAGTGTTCATATCCTACTCATGCTACATCCAATGCTAATTATTCACAATGCATGTTTATGACCGTTGTTGCTCCCTAGCTGGTCGCTTCTCAATCTATTGCTAGCCTTCACCTGTACTAAGCGGGAATACTGCTTGTTCATCCAAAAACCCTAAACCAAGTTACTCCACATGAGTCCACCATACCTACCTATATGAGGTATTACCCTGCCGTTCCTAGTAAATTTGCATGTGCCATCTCTAAATATTCAAATAGACATCCATTTTTGCACTCGTCTCGCTCATGGAGCGACGAGGCGGTCAATATTTTCCATGCTAAGCGAGTTATTCTGTCATTTACTCGTCATCATTGCATGAGAGAGGCTGATAAAAAGGATGCCCAGTCATGCATAATCAAAATAAATTAACCAAACTTATTGGGACTTTGTATGTTGGCAAGCATCCGTGGATTCGGTGATCCATGGTTTGTGTATGGATGGTGGATAGGAGTAAACTTTACTATTCTATTTGGTAACCGCCAATAATGAGTTTAGCATGGAAGATATCGAAAGCCTTTGTTGTAACATTGACAAGAAAAGTGCACCACCTCAAAATTATACCTTCACTGTTGTTTTAAGCTTCGAGCTTTGGCACCCCTTCAAATCAATGCTTCCCTCTGTGAAGGGCCTATCTATTTACTTTTATGCCGAGTCATCATCCTCTTACTAAAAGCACCACATCGGAGAGCGCTTTTGTCATTCTTATGCATTGAGTCTAGTTAATGTTGGATATGAGCATGACTAGATCTTTTCTACCCTAAATTATAATGTTTAGTCGTTGCTTGGATCTCACAAGTGCTCTGCATTTATTTTTTACGGTCTCAGAAAGGGCTAGCAAAATACCATGACACCATATTATATTATGATTGTTTTGACAAATTGTTGGCATGTGAGATACTTTATTATTGCTTGCTAGTTGGTTATGTATTGCCATGGGTTAACGTAATATTTAATTGTTTTCATGAATGTGCTTATTTATGATTTATGTTGAAAACTTGAGCACTAACTAAGCATGTGTATAACGAGGATAACAAAAGAGTTTGTAAAAGTTTTCTTTATCACTTTCAGTTTATCAACTGAATTGCTTGAGGACAAGTAGTGAGTTAAGCTTGGGAGAGTTGATACGTCTCCAACGTATCTAATTTTCCAAACACTTTTGCGCTGGTTTTGACCTATAATTTGCATGATTTGAATGAAACTAACCCAAACTGACGTTGTTTTCAGCAGAACTACCTTGGTGTTATTTTTGTGCAAAAATAAAAGTTCTCATAATTGGACGAAACTTTTTGTGAATTATTTCTAAGAATTATAGGGAATTCTGGAGCAAAGAGCTGCCAGAACATATGTGCCAGGCAGCCACCACAGATCAGGGCGCCCTCCTAGGCCGCACCCTGATGGCTTGTGGGGCCCTCGAGGCTCCTTCGACCCTAATTCCAGTCCTATAAATTAGCATCTTTGGAGGGAAAATAGGAGAGAAGTTTTTGTTGCATTTTGCGAGACAGAGCCGCCGCCACCTCCTGTTCTTCCTCCGAGGGCTATTCTAGAGCCTGTTTTGGGCTCCGGAGAGGGGAAATCGTCGCTGTCATCATCACGAACCCTTGTTCATCAACACAACCATGATGCTCACCACCAGGAGTGAGTAATTCCTTTGTAGGCTTGTTGGACGGTGGTGGTATTGGATGAGATTGATCATGCAATCAAGTTAAGTTTGATAGGGCTTGATCCCTAGTATCCACTATGTTCTGAGATTGATGTTGCTATGATTTTGCTATGCTTAGTGCTTGTCACTAGGGGCCCAAGTGCCATGATTTCAGATCTGAACCTATCATGTTTTCATAAATATAAGAGTGATTTGGATCCTATCTTGCAAGTTATATGTACCTATTATGTGTCATGACCCGCATACCCCAAGATGACAATAATTGGGATTATTTCCGATGATTGCCGTAGTTTGAGGAGTTCATGTATTCACCATGTGTTAATGCTTTGTTCCGGTTCTCTATTAAAAGGAAGCCTTAATATCCCTTTGTTTCCAATAGGACCCTGCTGCCACGGAAGGGTAGGAAAAAAGATGTCATGCAATTTCTTATCGCAAGCACGTATGACTATATACGGAATACATGCATACATTATATTGGTGAATTGGAGCTAGTTCTGTGTCGCCCTAGTGTGTAACTTCTACATGATCAATGTCATCTAAATGATTATCCATCACCGATCCACGTGCCTATGATTTACATATACCGAATCTTGCTAAGTCACTATTGTTACTGCTACTGTCACAACTTCTACAAAACTGCTGCTATCACTACTACTATTATTTTTGCTACTACTATTTGCCAAGCTACTAAACCTTTGTTGTAGAGAGATATCCCAGGTGCGGTTGAATTGACAACTCAACTATCAAGGCCAATAAATATTCTTTGGCTCCCATTATGTCGAACCAATAAATTAGGGTGAAATACTACCCGTGAAGATTGTTGTGATCCCCTACACTTGTGGGGTTATCAATCACTGATACTGGTGACCTGTGTTGGGTTTTCCATGAAGAGGAACGAGTGATGCAACAGAATATAGATAAGTATTTTGCTCAGTTGAGAACCAAGGTTTATGGAACCAATAGGAGTAGCACGCAACCCCCATCTTCAGTGACTGCACACAAAGAAGCAAACACTTGCACCCAAGGCGGGCAAGAGGGTTGTCAATCCCCTTGGACTCGTTATTTGCAAGCTAGTGAAGTATGAAGATAAAAGTTTAATATTGTAAATTAAAAAATAAATAGAAAACAAATAAATGGCAGCAAGGTAATGAAGGCTTTTGTAAAAATATAAGTGAATAGACCCGGGGGCCGTAGTGTTCTCTAGTGGCATCTCTCATGTAGTAGGCATATGTTGGGTAAACAAATTACTATTGGGAAATTGATAGAAAATAGCATAGTTATGCAATCTTTATTCACAACAATGATGATGTTTGTATAGGAATCACGTCCATAAACAAATAGGCTGACTCCTTCCTGCACCTATTACTATTACTCCACACCGAGAGAGCTTCTATTCTTGCCTCTCTAAGTATTAAGTTCATGACAAACAGATTAATGCTTGGAGAATGATGCCACTATGTAGACAAAGAGAATTTAATTAATATGAATTAACCCCATCGTCTTATCCTTAGTGGCAACAACACAAAGACGTATCTCGTCCCCTTCTGTCACTGGGATATAGAAACCCGTCAGGTTGAACCCATCACAACGTACCCCTCTATTGAAGAAATATCAATCTGGTGGCCAAACTATTTCTATAGACCAGATAGATTTACGAAGCTATAATAATCATGCAAATAAGAATCATAATAGAAATCAGAGAAGACTCAAATATTTTTCATGAATAAGAACCCACAATTCATCGGATCCCAACAAACGCATCCCACAAAGTGATTACATCGATAGATCACCGCGAAGATGCAGTGAACTTTGTATTCAAGATCAAGAGAGAGATAGCCACCTAGGTACTAACCACGGACCAGTAGGTCTATAGGGAACTACTCACACATCACCATGGGAGCAGCAAGGTTGATGAAGAGGCCCTATGTGATCAATCCCCCCTTCGGCAGGGCACCGAATTAGGGCTCTAGATGGGCACACGGCCAAACAAAGACTTGTGGTGATGAAAACATTGTTTCGGGAGGCTCTCTAGGGTTTTGGGGGTTTATTGGAATTTATAAGCCAGAGAGGGGTGCCGAGGGACGCTCGAGGGGGCACATAACAGGGCGCAACCACCCCCTGGGTGCACCCTGTTGTGTGGTGGCTCCCTCGTGGAGGCTCCATCCTCCTCCCAAAGCTTCAAAGTCTTCTTTTGGTCCAGAAAAAATCATAAAAAAGTTTCATGGCAATTGGACTTCGTTTGGTACGTAAATTTGGAAAGTCAAAAACATATAGAAAACAACAACTGGCACTGGGCATTGGGTTAATAGGTTAGTGCTAAAAATAATATGAATTGGTTAATAATCACCCCAAAGCATCCTAGAATGATAATATTATAGCATGGAACAATCCAAAATTATAGATACGTTGGAGACGTATCAATCACTCATGTTTACCTTCAAGACAACATGTTTATGAAGAGAGAAGACAAGATACAAGATTGATCAAGAATAAGTACAAAGAGTGATTCAAGTTGATCAACACACAAAGTGTAAAATATTTACCGAGAAGGATCAAGTGATTTTATGGTATGGTGAGCATTGTCCATTCCACTTTGTGTACTAATCCATGGTGTTTGTGACAATTCTTTGTGGGGTTAGGTATATTTCCATGAGCATGTGTCAAAAGGAATATATCATATAACCCATGGAGGATGACACCAAGTGGTGATCATCATCAAGGTTGCGGTGTGCAAGTTTGAAAGGACGTGGATGTTGCCTAGAGGGGGGTGAGTAGGCGCTTTAAAATAATTATGTTTTAGGCTTGGACAAATGCGGAATAAAACTAGTGTTTAATTTGTCAAGCACAAAACCTAAACAACTAGGCTCACCTATGTGTGCCAACAACTTATGCTAAGCAAGATGAACAACTAAGTGATAGAAAGATGTATAACAAGAAGAAATATGGCTATCAGAAAGTATAAGTAAAGGGCTCGGGTACGAGATAACCGAGGCATGCGGAGACGACAATGTATCCCGAAGTTCACACCCTTGCGGATGCCAATCTCCGTTTGGAGTGGTGTTAAGGCACAATGCTCCCCAAGAAGCCATTAGGGCCACCGTAATCTCCTCACGCCCTTGCACAATGCAAGATATCGTGCTTACACTAAGGGACCCTTGAGGGCGGTCACCGAACTCGTATAAATGGAAACCCTTGGGGGTGGTCATCAAATCCGTACACTTTGGTAACCCTTGGGGGCGGTCACCGGAACCCGCACAAATCACTCAGGGGAATCTCCACAACCTAATTGGAGACCCCGATGCTTGCCCGGAGCTTTACACCACAATGATTGAGCTCTGAGACACTACCAATTGTCTTGGGCGCCAAAGCACCCAAGAGGAACAAGCTCTAGGGTGCCTAGACACCCAAGAGTAAAAAGCTTCTCAAAATTCACTTCTACGTATCACCGTGGAGAACTCAAACCAATACGACTAATGCAATGGCAAGACCACACAAACTGGTCAAGTCCCTCACTCCCAAATCCCACCAGAACAACAAAAGCTATGGAGGAATATGAGAGGAAGAACAATAAAGATAACACAAAGAACTCCAAGATTTAGATCCAAGGGGTTCCCCTCACATAGAGGAGAAAGTGATTGGTGGAAACATTGATCTAGATCTCCTCTCTCTTTTCCCTCAAGAACTAGCAAGAATCATTGGAGGGATTGAGAGTTAGCAAGCTCGAAGAAGGTAAACAATGGGGGAAGAACACAAGCTCAAAGGATAAAATCCATTGGGAAAGAAGACCCCCTTTTATAGGTGGGGAAAACCCAACCGTTACCCCCTCAGCCCACACATAAGCAGTACTACCGCCCCGGAGAGCAGTACTACCGCTCGGGCGGCAGTGCTCCACTAAGCAGTGCAATGCCACGAAGCCACGAGACGGTAGTGCATCTGGAGCGATACTACCACTCGCCCCAACGATATTACCACTGGGGTTGCAGCTTAGGAGTACACAGAGGCATGGCAAGAACTGTGACGAAGGTGGTACTGCTACAATGGTACTATCACGGAAGAGAGCGGTACTACCGCTTATAAGCGGTAGTGTCGCGCCCCACTTTCGCCCTACCTCCGTTGAGATTGCGAAGGGTCGAGAAAGGCAGGGGTAGTTGAGCCATAGTGGCGGGTGGTACTATTGCCTGTAGGCAGTACTACCATGCGGCACTATCGTCCCCACTACCGTGCAGTCCGACACGAAAAGTGGAGACTCCATAGGCAGCGGTACAACGCGCGACACTGGATAGTGGCACTACCGCCTGTAGGTGGTAGTATCGCTTGCCCAGAGCGATACTACTGCTTATATTTATAGGCGGTACTACCACTTGCAAGCGCGGTACTGCCGCTTGGAACCTTCAGGACCAATGCACAGGAAACAGATGAATGTAGGAACACCAAAATCACCATAACTTGTGGAGATGAGCTCCGGATTGAGAAAACTCAAGCTTGTTGGATAGATGATGGAAAATACTATCCAAACAGTGAAGCACCAACATAAACTCCAACATTGAAAACATCATAGAAGATGCATATGAACTCCGTTTTTGATGAACTCGAGCTTGTCATGAAGATGACCATAAGCTGTAAAACCCACAAAGAGAAATACCAAACAAGAACAAAGAAACATGACGCAAGGATGCAAATGGTTTGAGCTCTCAATGAATGATACAATCAAGCTACTCACTTGAGATCCCCCTTGACAGTGCGGCTATCGATCCTATAACCCGGTCTCCCAACTACCACCATGAGACCGATAAAATAGAAAACCTATGAAGGGCAAACCTATACCTTGCACATAGTCCACTTGAGCTAGATGATGACGATCTTAACTTCCTCAAGTTGGAACACCTTTCTTGATTGTGTTGGCTTGATGAAGAGTAGTTGATTGCTCCCCCATACTCCCCTATGTGTGAGCCACTCTTTGGCACATCTTCAAAAGTCCATTGACACCACAATGGACGGCAAACTTCAAGCATGATCTCTTCGTGATGCTTATCTTGAACTTGCACATCGCAACCTTGATGACGATCATCACTTGATGTCTTCCTCCATGGGTTGTATGTGATCTTCCTTCTGATGCATGCCCGTGGAAACATACCTAACCCCACAAAGATCATGGGTTAGTACACAAAGTGTAATGGGCAATACTTACCATACCATGAGATCACTTGATCCCACTTGGTACATATATGTTTTGTGTGTTGAACAACTTGAATCACTCTTTGTACTTACTCTTGATCAACCTTGACTCTTGTATTCTCTTCATGAAGATGATGTCTTAAAGGCAAACATGAATGTCCACACAATATTTGTCTTCAAGACATGCTTGCAATAAGCTAAACACTCACATGACCCATCGTTAGATAAATCCTTGAATACCACCTTGGTCATCACATAAAATCCTTGAAACCAACAAATGGACTCCAAGAAATGCCTATGGACATATCCTTTGAATATAAATCAAGGCAACCTTTAGTCCATAGGAATGCCATCAATTACCAAAACCACACATGGAGAAATGTGCTCTAACAAAGTTCAAGTGGAGCATCAGGAAGAGATCACATGCTTGAAGCTTGTCGTCCATTGTGGTTAAAATGGACATATGAAGCTGTGCCAAAGAGAGGCTCATACATAGTGGAATATGGGGGAGCATTCTTCTAGTCTTCATCGAGCGAGTGCAATCAAGAAAGGTTGTCCAACTTGAGGAGGTCAAGATTGTCATCATCTAGCTCAAGTGGACTATGCGCAAAGGCAAATGTTTTTCCTTGACATGTTTTCTATTTTACCGGTCTCATGATATTATTTGGAAGACCGGGTTATAGGATCGATAGCCGTACTATCAAGGGGAGCTCTCGAGTGAGTAGCTTGATCGTGTCATTCGTAGAGAGCATATCATTCGTAGAGAATAAGTACTATCAAGGGGACCATTGCATTCTTGGCATCATCTTTCTTGGTTCTTGTTTGTCCTTTTTGCTTTGAGAATCTTTGAGCATATGGTCACCTTCATGAAAAGATCAAGTTCATCGAAACCAGTTTTCGTTTGCATCTTCTAGTGTGTTTTCAATGTTGAAGTTTTTGTCGGATAATCACTGATAGAGGTTTCACACCTCTATACCATTGGCATTTTTCTACTGCATCTTCCTATTATATCTTGTCTTTCTTGGATAGTACTTGTTGTCTTCTATCCAACAAGCTTGAGTTTGTTGCTTTCGGAGTTTGTTTGAAGTAGTTATAACAGTTTCAGTAGTGGAGCATCCTACTATTTTGCTTGGGCAGCTTTTCAGTTCTAAGCGGTAGTAGAGTGGTAGTAGTTCTCTACACGGTAGTACTACTCTAAGCGGTAGTACCGCTCCCCCGAACGGTAGTACCGCTTGTGTGGTACTTGCGCTTCCTTCTATCAAAACCATTTTCGCTTATTTTTATGCTTCTATTGTCCGTTCTACTCAAGTAGTAGTAGAACGGTAGTAGAAAGCGTTAGTACTGCTCAAGTGGTAGTAGTGCTCCCCCGAGCAGTAGTACTGCTCAAGAGGTAGTACCGCTCCCCCGAGCGGTAGTACTGCTGTGGCAAAACAATCATTAATGTTTTTCTGTCCCGTTGGGCTGTTTTGACTGTGCTAAGCGGTAGTACCGATCCCCCAAGCACTAGAACCGCTTGAGCATGACCAATGAGCATAATAGTTGGATTTGGGTTGCCTATTTAAAGGGGTATTCTTCCTTGATGGTTCTAACTGTTTTTGAGCTCGTGTTCTTCGCCCATTATTGACCTTCTTCGAGCTTGATTTTTCTCAATCCCTCCAATGATTCTTGCCAATTCTTGAGGGAAAAAGAGATAGTAGATCTAGATCTACATTTCCACCAACCACTTTCTCCTCTATGTGAGGGGAACCCTTTGGATCTAGATCTTGGTTGCTTTGGTGGGATTTGGGAGAGAAGGACTTAGGCACTTCGTGTTCCCTTGCCATTGCATTTGGTTCATAGGTTTGAGTTCTCCATGGTGATACATGAAGTCAAAAGTTCAGAAGCTTGCTACTCTTGGGTCTTTGGTGCCCTAGACGGTTGATGGTGTCTTGGAGCTCAATCATTGTGGTGTATAGCTCCAAGCAAGCATCAGGGTCTTCAATTAGGTTGTGGAGATTGCCCCAAGCAATTTGTATGGGTTACAGTGACCGCCCATAAGGGTTGCTAATTGTACGGGTTCGGTGACCTCCCTCAAGGGCCCCTTAGTGGAATCACAACATCTTGCATTGTGTGAGGGCGTGAGGAGATTACAGTGGCCCTAGTGGCATATTGGGGAGCATTGTGCCTCCACACTCCTCCAAATGGAGATTTACATCTGCAAGGGTGTGAACTTCGGGATACATCATCGTCTCCACATGCCTTGATTATCTCTTACCCGAACTCTTTACTTATGCACTTTACTTCATGATAGCCATATTGTTCCATGTTATATATCTTGCTATCATTTAGTTTCTTTATCTTGCTTAGCATAAGTTGTTGCTACATATAGGTGAGCCTAGTTGTTTTAGGTTTTGTGCTTGACAAATTAAATGCAAGTTTTATTTCGCATTTGTTCAAACCTAAACGATAATTATTTTAAAGTGTTTATTCACCCCCTCTAGGCGACATCCACGCCCTTTCAGAAATGCATGCAATTCTTTGCATATTCGCCAAAAAATTCTCATATTGTTGATTTGAAATGAAGGATGGCTGGACCTAGGTTGACGTTTAGGAGGGGATGCGATTGGATGGTCGGCTACCATATCCTTAAATG
This sequence comes from Hordeum marinum, assembly GCA_022496015.1. Lineage (NCBI taxonomy): Eukaryota > Viridiplantae > Streptophyta > Magnoliopsida > Poales > Poaceae > Hordeum > Hordeum marinum. The sequence continues at coordinate 222,970,182 of CM039672.1, forward strand.
AACTGGCATACCAGTTATGCGGTAAAATAATATAGGCAAAGATGCCCTTGTGAGCCGAAAATGAATTGTTGTTTAGAAGCATATAAAAAATCTAGTGATATGATGCATACGGCGTCGCACGCGGTCCTGATGTGATGTCCACGAACCATGGTGTTAGACGACCATTTGGATTGGCTCTCCCGTTAATTCCTTTTTTTCTTAAGAAAAAGGCTCTCTGGTTGACGAGCCAACGCTTGGATTGGGCTACTAGTTCATATCGGTTGTATGATGTAAAATATTTTTCAAAGTTAGTGCCCCCTTTTGGCACACATGTCCTTTTTTGGAGGATTTACAACATGGCCCGGCTTGGTATTAACTTGGGAAGAGGACTAAAAGTCTCAAATTACATCCACAATAAATCGAGACGTGTGACGTGGAAACACACAATAATCTTAGGGTAGATCATCTGTACTTTGTACTCTAAAACCCATAGCAATAAACACAAGCAAGACATAGAGTATTACCTCTTCGGAGAGCCCGGCCTGGGTAAATCCTCGTGTCCCTCTTACCCACACATCTAGACGCTTAGTTCGGGACACCCTACCTGAGATCTACCAGATTTAGCTCCGTCACCCGAGGTTGCATCAAAAACATTAAACTTCTTGGGATAGAATTAGAGGTTGAATCCAAAATGACCTCTATGACGCTAGACTGGGGTTCCTTCACAACATTGGACGTCCTTGTAGTCAACTCGGAGGCTGCATCAAAGGAGACCTATCTAAATGTTGGACTCGGGGGCTGGATCAAAACAAACCTCTTTGAGGCAACGCCTAGGATCCGCATCAGAAATGTAATCAGCATCCCCAGATTCCCTTTATTTCTTATTATTCGCATTAGGGTAAAATAAATTCATAATTTATACTTGACATAAGTCTTACATTAACTATGCATGTAAATGTCCACTTAGTGTTCCAGTGTTTTGACCATTCGCCTTGTTATCTTGACCTTTAAGGTACTACTTCCAAGCATAGACCTTTGAGGTACTACAACCAAGCCTAGTCCAACTCGAAGTCTTCGGCCTCACCGCATCCGGACCTGGGGGCTTTAATTCGCCCCATTAGTCTCCTCGCCGCACCCACGCTTGGGGCTTCATTTCACCTCAACGGCTCGAAGGCTCCGACCTCATCGCATCTTGGCCCGGAGGCTTCACTTTGCCCCGTCGGGATCCTAACCGCATCCAGGCTCAGGGGCTTCACTTTGCCTTAATAGCTCGAAGGCTCCGACTATTGCGAATATTCCCTAGAGGCAATAATATTGAATTGTCATATTCTCGTATTCATAATGAAGAGTTTATATTCTATGCTATAACTGCTATGATTAGGGAATTCAGTGGAAAACTCATATGCACGTGTGGAATGATAAACGGTAAAATAAGGTTCCTAGTCTTGCCTCTAAGACTGGCTCAAGTGTTGTTAGTGATCATGTTTACCGTATCTTAGGATATTTTTAAAGTGTAATGATAGTCCTAAAACAACATTGAGAGTATGACCTTAGAAGAACGATCATATTGAATTGACCCAAACTTGCTTGTTATACTTTGAGACAATATCGTCCGAAATCGGTTGTTATAACATGGAGTGTTAACATGTGTTTTATGTTCCTTAGACCATGAGATTAGTCACTTCTTACCATACCATGAACTTTGGGGTTGCTCAAACATCATCCATAACTATGTGATCATAACGACAACTTACAGGTTCATCAGAAAGTTTGACAAGGGACTAGATAGCTCAAGAGTGGAATTTGCTCCTACGATGATGAAGAGATATTCTTAGTGTCCTCTCAATGTGATGACATATATCATCGTCTGTCCAGACACTGTTGACTGTGTCACGGGGATGCCAGAACACATCAACAAGAATGAAGAAGAAAACCGGTAATGAGGATAACAGTAGAGTGAGCATGTGCATTAATCAAGAGGATACCGATGCATCTTGGGTTTTGTAAAGTATTGAGAAACAATGTAAATATCACATGATAACCAAAGGTTCACTCGAATATCATTCGTGTACTCATAGGGATCGATATGGACGTCCACGATTCCTCTATTGGTCATTGAATGAAGGGGTTTCGTTCATGTCTATGTGTTACCAGACCTACAAGGTCACAAGCTTAAGGTAATCACAATCTTTTGAGTGTTAGTAGGACAGAGTGATGAGAATATATTTTTGAAATTGTTTCATTAATATTCGAAATAGTGTTGAGAGGATGTGGAAGCGTTCCGGGGTCATCAAAAAGGTTTCGGAGACTATCGGGCAATACCGGGTATTATCGATAAATAATATATAGGTGTAAAATATTTCTGGAGATGTTAAATTAATAATAAAAGGCTATAATAATAGTTATAAGGATTTTATATTTAATTTACTATCAACAAGCCCTAAAAGGTCAACTGGTGGAAAGGTACCAGGGCTCTTGGGCCCAAGTGGAGGTGGCGCCCCTTTGCTCCTTGTGGAAGGAAGGGGGAGGCCGAATTGGAGGGGGTTGCTGTTGGAAATATGACCTAGAGGCAATAATAATGTGGTTATTATTACATTTCCTTGTTCATCATAACCGTTTATTATCCATGCTATAATTGTATTGATTGGAAACGCAAATACATGTGTGGATACATAGACAACATTGTGTCCCTAGTATGCCTCTAGTAGACTAGCTTGTTGATCAAAGATGGCCAAGGTTTCCTAGATATGGACATGAGATGTCATTTGATAATTGGATCACATCATTGGGAGAATGAGGTGATGGACAAGACCCAAACTATGAACATAGCATATGATCGTGTCAGTTTATTGTTATAGTTTTCTGCATGTGAAGTATCTGTTCCTATGACCATGAGAATATGCAACTCACTGGCATCGGAGGAATACCTTGTGTGTATCAAATGTCGCAATGTAACTAGGTGACTATAAAGATGCTCTATAGGTATCTCCGTGGGTGTCTGTTGAGTGGGCATGGATCAAGACTAGGATTTGTTACTCCGTGTGACGGAGAGGTATCTCAGGGCCCACTCATTAATACAACATCACAATAAGCCTTGCAAGAAAAGTGACTAAAGAGATAGCCATGAGATCTTGTATTATGGAACTAGTAAAGAGACTTAACGGTAACAATATTGAACCAGGTATAGAGATGCCGACGATCGAATCTCGGGCAAGTAACATACCGAAGAACAAAGGGAACAACATATGTGATTAACTAAATCCTTGACATAGAGGTTCAACCGATAAAGATCTTCGTAGAATATGTAGGAACCAATATGGGAATCCAGGTCCCGCTATTGGTTATTGACCATAGAGGTGTCTCGGTCATATCTACATAGTTCTCGAACCCACAGGGTCTGCACACTTAACGTTCGGTGACGTTTCGGTAGTATTAAGCTATGTATGGTGGTGAACTAAGGTTGTTAGGAGTACCGTATGAGATCCCAGACGTCACGAGGAGATCCGTAATGGTCCGTAGATAAAGATTGATATATAGGAAGTCCCGTTTTGGTCACCAAAAAAGTTTCGGGTATTTCCAGTAGTGTACCGGGGGTGCCGAGAGGGTTTCGGAGGACCATCGGGAGGGGCCACACACTCTGGGGGCACATGGGCCTTAGGGGTGGCACACCATCCCTTAGTGGACTGGGCAAGCAAGCCCCTAAGGGCCCATGCGAAGAGGAGGCAAGGAGGGCAAGTCGGGAGTCCTCCCAAGACTCCACCTCCCTTGTGTGAGGAGGAATCCGAGTGGGGGGAGGACTCCTCCTCCCTGGTTCGGCCGACCCTACAGGAAACCCTAGGGCGCCATCCCATCCCCTCCGTCCTATATATATTGGAGGGGATAGAGGGCAGCCGCACCCCAAGCCATGGTGCATCCCTCTCCTCCCCACACTAGATCATCGTGTCCTCAAGTTTTGGCGGTGCTTAGGCGAAGCCCTGCCAGAATAGCTCCACCACCACCGTCATCGCGCGTCGCACTGCCGGAGTTCTCATCTACCTCTCCACTCCCTATTGCTAGATCAAGAAGGCGGAGATCATCATCGAGTTGTATGTGTGCTAAACACGGAGGTGTCGTCCGTTCAGCGCTAGATCGGGACAGATCGTGATCGGATCGCGGGACGGCTAGCGGTTCTGATCGCGAAGACATTCAACTACATCAACCACGTTTCTCAACGCTTCCCGCTTAGTGATCTACAAGGGTATGTAGATCCACTCTCCCTCTCGTAGATGCTCATCACCATGGATAGATCTTGCGTGTGCGTAGGATTTTTTTGTTTCCATGCAAAGTTCCCCAACAGTGGCATCATGAGCTAGGTTTATGCGTAGATGAGATCACAAGTAGAACACAAAGGAGTTTGTGGGTGTTGATGCTCAGGTTGCTTCATCCCTTGGTCTTTTCTCGATTCAGCGGTACTGTGGGATGAAGCTGCCCAGACCAACCTTACTCGTCCATGTACGAGAGACCGGTTCCATCGACTGACATGTGACTTTGTTACATAAAGATGGCTGGCACGTGTCTGTCTCACCCACTTTAGTTGGATTGGATTCTACAAAGCGGTCCTTGAGAAGGTTGAATAGCACCGTTGCGAAAGTTCATCGTTTTGAAGCACCACGTGATGATCGGGTGTGATAGAATCTACGTTCACATACAACAAGTGCAAGAGTGTTGCACATAGGGAACACTCGAGTTAAAATTGACGAGCCTAGCATGTACAGACATGGCCTTGGAACACAAGAGACCGAAAGGTCGAAAATGAGTCATATAGTAGATATGATCAACATGGAGATGTTCACCATTGATACCACCTCATCTCACGTGATGATCGGACTTGGGTTCGTGAATTTGGATCATGTATCACTTAGATGATCGGAGAGATGTCAATTTGAGTGGGAGTTTTTTAAGTAATATGATTAACTAAACTCATTATCTTGAACAATAGTCTTAGTAACCTTTGCAAATTTATGTTGTACTCCCTCTAACCTATAATGTAAGATGTTTTTCAACACTACACTAGTGTTAAAAACGTCTTACATTATGGGACGGAGGGAGTAGATCAATGGCTCGCGCGGTAGTTTGCTTGAATTTCAATGTGTTCCTAGAGAAAGCCAAGTTGAAATATGATGGAAGTAACTTTATAGAGTGGGACCGTAATCTGAGGATTATCCTCACGGCTCCCCAAAAGGTTTATGTCCTTGATGCACCGCTCAGTGAAGCACCCACTCCAGTTTCGTGTGAATATGTTGTGAACGCCTAGGAGGCACGTTCTGGAGATTATTGAATAATTCAATGTGCAATGTTGTATGGCTTAGACCTTGGACTTCAAAGACGTTTTGAACGTCATGTAGTATATGAGATGTTCCCGTAGTTGAAGTTTATATTTGAGAAGAATGCCCGGATCGAGAGGTATGAGATCTCCGATAAGTTCTATGCTTGCAAGATAGAGGAGAACGAGCCTGTCAGTGAACATATACTCAGAACGCCTGGGTATTCAAACCGTCTGACTGAGTTAGGGATGCTCCTTCTGTCTGAGGCGATCACTGACAGAGTTCTTCAATCATTGCCACCTAGCTACAAGAGCTTCGTGGTGAACTATAACATGCATGGGATGAACAAGTCAGTTGTCGAGCTGTTTGTGATGTTGAAAGTCGTTGAGTCTAAAATCCAGAAGGATCCTCAAGTGTTGATGGTCAATAAAACCACTAGTTTCAAGAAGAATGCCAAGGGCAAGAAGGGTAACTACAAGAAGAGTGGCAAAGCAGTTGCCCCTCCCATAAAGAAACCCAACTCTGGACCCAAGCTAGAAACTGAGTGCTTTCATTGCAAGGGAACTGGTCACTGGAAGCGGAACTGCCCCAAGTATCTGGTAGATGTCAGATTTCGGGCAGCAAAACCCTTAAGGTTCAAACACAGGGGCGTGTGCAAAGATCCTCAGAAGCCTCACCCCTACTTAGCTCGCTACTCGATGGTTACTATGACGAGCTCGCACGATGACGAGGAAGAAGATGAACACGGTGGTTTACCTAGGTTCAGGCCGCTGGGAAGCGTAATACCCTACTCCAGCTTTGGTGGATTGCCTCTCGGGGAGGTGTGGTGTATGAACTAGTACGGTGGTTTTGAGCCTCGCGAGGGGGGCTCTAGTGGTGTTCTTCGCTCTCTATCTTGCCTTGTGGTTGGTCGAGTGGTTCCGTTCCCTCCCTTCTATGGTGCGGCCTAGCCTCTATGTATAGCGGTGCCTCGGGTCCTCTTCCTTTATCACAATGGTACGAAGGGATCCCACAATGGCCAAATTTGAAGGGGGACAGGAGTACATCCGCGCCCTGTCCAAAGGTGGTCTTCGCCTGCAAAGTAGCTGTCGATGGTGCAGAGTTGGGCTCGGCGATGACATCCGCCCTGCGGGGCCCGTGGTCATTGTATTGTTGCATTGGAATGGAAACCTTTGGGTGGTGCTTCGGGAACTCGCGTACGTCCTTGCTCCCTTTTCACCAAAGGGGAAACTGCACCGCCTAGCGCATTGGTGCTTGCCTGACCTTCCCTGCGTCATCTTTGACTCCTGATGCCGGGTTCTGCATAGAGATCTCCGCTGCTCTGAAGGGGGGCTGAGGAGGCCCATCCTTGCTGGTCTTGGTGTCGTTCTTCCTTGTAGGGCTAGGGTCCTTGTGAGGGCATTGTCTCGAGTGGAGACATGCCAGGCCATGCCTGGCTGACGAGGTGGGCCATGTCCTGACCTGCAGGCAGGCAGGTCTGGGTACCCCCATTCCCAGAACGCCGATAGTAGCCCCCGGGCCCAAGGCACGCTCGAGCTGGCTTCCGGGCGAAGCCTTTGAGGACGTCCCAAAGCGCCGCGGGCCCCGAACGCCTGCGGGGCAAGCTTTACACGTGTCAAACGCCTGGGCGGCGACGCCCCGGCTCCCGGAAGGCGTCAGGAAACGCCCCAAGTCAAACTGATGTGACGCCCATGCACAGCGCCAACCATCATTGCCCTTCCTTGAATGCTGCTACCGCCTCGAGCCTCTACTCTTCGGCCCACGCGGAAGTGACTCGTCAATTGGTAGGGGAGACGACGTGGATGGTACTGCGCTGATCGAACCGCTCCGTGGCGCCCGAGAGGCGCACGTTGCCCGTGTTGGAAATATGCCCTAGAGGCAATATATAAAGTGTTTATTATTATATTTCCTTGTTCATGATAATCGTTTATTATCCATGCTATAATTGTCGTGATTGGAAACACATTGCATGTGTGGGTAAATAGACAACATTGTGTCCCTAGTATGCCTCTAGTGAACTAGCTCGTTGATCAAAGATGGTCATGGTTTCCTAGCCATTGACATGTGATGTCATTTGATAATGGGATCACATCATTAGTAGAATGATGTGATGGAAAATATCCAAACTACAAACATAGCATATGATCGTGTCAGTTTATTGCTATTGTTTTCTGCATGTCAAGTATATGTTCCTATGACCATGAGATCATGCAACTCACAGATATTGGAGGAGTGTGTTGTGTGTATCAAACGTCGCAACGTAACTGGGTGACTATAAAGGTGCTCTACAGGTATCTCCGATAGTGTCTGTTGAGTTGGCATGGATCGAGACTGGGATTTGTTACTCCGTGTGACGGAGAGGTATCTCGGGGCCCACTCGGTAATACAACATCACAATGAGCCTTGCAAGCAATGTGACTAATTGTTATATGCGGGATCTTGTATTACGGAATGAGTAAAGAGACATGCCGGTAACGAGGTTGAACTAGGTATGGAGATACCGACGATCGAATCTCGGGTAAGTAACATACCGAAGAACAAAGGGAACGTTATACGGGATTAACTGAATCCTTGACATAGAGGTTCAACTGATGAAGATCTTCATAGAATATGTAGGAACCAATGTGGACGTCCAGGTCCCGCCATTGGTTATTGACCGTAGAGGTGTCTCGGTCATGTCTACATAGTTCTCGAACCCGCAGGGTCTGCACACTTAAGGTTCGGTGACGTTTCGGTAGTGTAGAGTTATGCATGGTGGTGACCGAAGGTTGTTCGGAGTCCCAGATGAGATCCTGGACATCACGAGGAGCTCCGGAATGGTCTGGAGGTAAAGATTCATATATAGGAAGTCCCAGTTTGGTCATCGGAAAAGTTTCGGGCTCATCGGTAGTGTACCGGGAGTGCCGGTAGTGTACCGGGAGACCTCCGGGAGGGGTATTTCGACCCTAGAGGGTCCATGGGCTGTGGGAGAATAATAACCAGACCTTAGTGGGCTGGTAAATCAGCCACAAGAAGGCCCATGGCGCAGGAGAAAAAAGGCTAAAGGAAAAAGGCCAAAAATCAGCCAATAGGGAGCAATCCTACTCCAAGTAGGATTGGAGGTGGAGTAGGACTCCACCCCTCCTATTCGGCCGAACCAAAGAGGCCCTTGGCTTCCTCTCCTCCTCTCCTCCTATATATACTGGTGTAATAGCTAGGGTTTTGGCAAAAATTACGGCCACGTGCTACCCGTTCCACCGGTGCTCCTCTAGATTGGTTTTCCGCAGTGCTTAGGCGAAGCCCTGCCGGAATTGCTCCACCACCACCATCACCGGAGCGCCGTCACTGCCGGTGAACTCTCTCTCCTCTCCACCTCCTCTTTCTAGATCAAGACGGTGGACATCGTCATCAAGCTGCACGTGTGCTAAACGCGGAGGTGTTGTCCGTTCGGTACTAGATCGGAAGGATCGTGATCAAGGCCACGGGACGTTCGTGATCGGATCGCGGGACGGATCGTGACGATATCGCGGGACGGTTCGTGATTGGTTCACGACACAGTTCGTGATTAGATTGCGGGACGCTCGGCGATTTGGATCGCGAAGAAGTACGACTACACCAACCGCGTTACTTAACGCTTCCCGCTTAGCGATCTACAAGGGTACGTAGATCCACTCTCCCTCTCGTAGATGCTCATCACCATGGATAGGTTTGCGTGTGCGTAGGAAATTTTTTGTTTCCCATGCGATGTTCCCCAACAGCCCGCTCTCCCACGACGCCTCGTGGCTGCAGTTATGCCTATAAATCCGCCCCGCCCCGGGCAAGGGGAGGAATATTGCGGTCTCGAGGTGTCTTCTTGCTTGAATCGCCCCGCAGAGAAAACCCCCTTTTCCTTCCAACTTCTCCTCCCCCATGGCATCTGGAAGAAGCGCCGCGGCTGCGGGGAAACGCACGGCTCCGCCAGATCCCTCGCCCTCCTCCGGAAGCAGTGGCGGGGGGCCCTCAGGGTCGACGCAAGTTCGCCGGCGTTGGGCCATGGTCGATGAGTGAGTGCTCTATCATCTCTTTCTTTCTTTGCTGACATGCTCAATGCACTCGGCCTGATCATCTCCTCCTTCCAGGATGTCGGCGGCCAAGAAGCGCAAGCTCGGCAAGCCCCAGGAGGAGGTGGAAGCATTGCGGGCCCAACTGACGACCGCCGAGGCCGCCTTCCAAGCCGCCCTCAGGGGTGAAGTGGAGGCCAGGGCGGAGCTGGTGTATCTCCAGGCCCAGGTCAAGGAGGCGGGTGACGCCATTCAGGACGCTCAGGATGAGGAGTCCTACGCCAAGATGCTGGAGTCCCAACGCGCCAAGTAGTACCTTGAGATCGCCCACCGTGCGGCCAGCGCGGTGAGACGGTTCGTCGGGGAAGCCCCCGCTCTTCCCAGCACGCGAGGCGACGGGGGTTACCTCGACTTCTTCCGTTGGGTGGTGGAGATGCTAGAGATTGGCGTCTCCCGCATGAACACAGACAGCAAGGCCAAGACTCACGACCTCCTGGAGCTTGCCTTGATGCACGTCTTCTCCAACTTGCGCCGCCTCGCCCTGGAGCTCGACCTCCAGTGCATCATGGAGTGGGTGCCTGAGGGGCTCCAGAGGCCCCTCCGGGATGAGGTGCGCCCGCACATGGAGTCTCTGGTGGAGCGGTTCATCCATGTGCCCGCTCCTGGAGGAGAGGGTGGCTCCGGCGCCGCGGTGGTCGGTGACTCGGACGGCGACAGCGACTCCTCCGCCTAGACTCCCCTGTCTCCCTTTCCTGGTACCTATAATGGTTTAAGTAGAACTCGACCCCTATGGGCGTTAATCTTTTGCACATTACCTTTCCCTCTGTTTCTCTTTCTTGAACCGCCAGTCGGCTGCTTGTAGTGATGTGACTTAGTTTCCTTGCGTGGGGCTTGGCGCCGTTGTTGATGTGTCCCGGCGATGGTGGCCGGCTGGGGCCTCATGAGGCGTTCCCTCCTGAGGGGCAGCCCATGGCTGCCCGCCCCGAGTTCGGGGCCTTGCTGCTCGTCGTTGCAGGGTCTCTGTCCTCGCGTTGTTTCCCCTGGCGCTTCAGGCCTCAGGGGTTTTGGTATCCGCGCGTAGTGGCTCGCAGTACCTGCATCCTCATATTAGTGCGCACTACCCTTGTCCCGTCCTTGGGCCGCCATTAGATCAGGAGGCTCTTGCTTAGTTTGGTAGTGTACTTAGCTTGTGGGTTGTTGACGATTTCATGCGCCACGAGGCATGGCCGAGCTGTCCACTTCACCGCCTGGGGCGCTTCTCCCTTGCCTACGAGTGGGGCGGGTTGGGAGCCCTTTCGGCACTTTGTGTCTGCAGGCTCCAGTCCCGCACATTTCCATAGCACTATAGTGTACAATCGGATCACCAGGACGCAACTCCGAGGCGAGGCCTGGACACCCTCGATGCCGACCGGATCACCAAGGACAACATCGATCGGCGAGTGGCTATATGACCAGTAAGGCTCCTGAGGCGCGTTGCTTAGGAACCCCCTTTGACACTCAAGCAGCTCTACGTCGATAGGTCCCAATCCCACACATTTCCCTGCCATCGTAGTGTATGACCGGATCACCAAGGATGCAACTATGAGGTGAGGCCTCGACACCCTCGATGTCGACCGGATAACCAAGGACGACATCGAGAGGCAAGTGGCTATATGACCGGTAAGGCTCCTGAGGTGCATTGCTCAGGAGCCCCCTTTGACGCTCAAGTGATCCCCATTCCGCCCTGTCGGGTCCTACCTCAGGGGGCATGCTGCCATCGGAGGCCCCAAGCGGGGGTCGGCTGCCAAAAGACGCAAGTTCCTGAGGTGACAGGGCCTTGCTATCCGGCTCTGAGGTGCCCCAGGGAGGGCTGCAGTGCACGGCCTCTTACGAAACACCGATCCAGAAAAAGGAAAACTCAAGATCGGTAAAAAGAAGAGAGAGCAATGAGAGAAAAGTCCCCGCCCTTTTTATCTTAAATATAGAGTTCAAAACCTTTCAAACTTCATTCCAAAAAGTGGAAACTCGAACACAACAAGAAGCAAGCAAACGCCGCGTCCGACACCTAGGCTAGTCATCGTCTTCCTCCAGCACCGAGCGTAGGGCATCCACGTTGCATGGGCATAGCCATTGATGGGCAGTGTTGACTTGTCCGCCTGCGCGGAGCTGTGGCTTCCACATTGCATGGGAAGGAACCCCTTCGCGTCCTCGGGGGGCTCCGGGCGTATAGAGCCCACTCATTATTATGTGAGAGTGTCACGCCCGTAGATAGCTGGGCAATCCCCAGGCGCTCGGCCTGGTTGCTCCCAACTCCATTAAGATCTACCCTGTGCATTCCTGCTCGGTTGTGCGCCTCTATGACCCAAACCCAAATGCACTGTTCCCCGCGTAGCTGCAGGATTGCGCTCCTGTGGCCCAAACACGAGCACAATGCATCCGACGCAGCCATAAAGGTGTTTTGTCGATGAAGCCGCCTCGTGAAGCGTCTGGGTGCTGGCCAGGCATCGCCTCGAGGGCCTCGTGAGGCCCAGCCTCCTGAGGCCGTGCAGGCGTTCCAGCTGTTGTTGGTGGCCTGCGTTACTTGTGTCTTGCTGCCCCCCAGGCCATCACTCCTAAGGCCCCAGGCCTCGGCTCAGTGTTTCTTCCTCGCGAGGGCGACAACTTGTGTCGTGCCCCGCGAGACCGAGGGCATCCTCCCTCTTTCTCCTGCTCGCGTCGTCCAGGCTTGGTGCTTCGTCGGGGGAAGCCCCCAAGCCCGGCTCGAGGAGGACGCTCGGGACTCTCCCTATTCTTGGGGAGCGTTAGTGCCTACGACAGGCGCTTGATCTGGGCTGGTGTCCCTAGGTATGACGTAGCATGGTATATAGGGCTCCACATAAGGGCCTGGTTCTCCTCCCGAGCCATCCGGCGGGACACCAGGGACGGCTCCTTTAGGTAGCGGTGGGGCGCCGCCCGCAGACCCTCCTGCGTCAAGCCTCGGAGCGGAGTTGCTTACCTCTGCCACCGTCATTGGGCGTGTTGGAAAACGTTGCATGGGGAAAAAAATCCTACGCACACGCAGATCTATCCATGGTGATGAGCGTCTACGAGAGGGAGAGTGAATCTACATACCCTTGTAGATCGCTAAGCGGGAAGCATTAAGAAACGCGGTTGGTGTAGTCGAACATCTTCGTGATCCAAATCGCCGAGCGTCCCGTGATCACATCATGATCCGTCCCGCGATCCAATCACGATCTGTCCCGCGAACTCATCATGATCCGTCCCGCGATCTCGTCACAATCCGTCCCGTGAACTCATCATGATCCGTCCCGCGAACTCATCACGATCCATCCCGCGAACTCATCACAATCCGTCCCGTGAACTCATCACGAACCGTCTCGCGATCTTGATCACGGTCCTTCCGATCTAGCGCTGAACGGACGGCACCTCCGCGTTCAGCACACGTGCAACTTGATGACGATCTCCACCGTATTGATCCAGCAAGAGGAAGTGGAGAGGAAGAAGAGTTCACCGGCAGCGTGACGGCGCTCCGACGATGGTGGTGGAGCAATTCCGGCAGGGCTTTGCCTAAGCACTGCGGAAATCCGATCTAGAGGAGCACCGGTGGAACGGGCAGCACGTGGCCATAAAATCTAGTGCAAAACACCCAATACCACCAGTATATATAGGAGGGAGGGAGGAGGAGGGCTGGCACCAAGGCTGCCCTTGCGCAAGGAGGATTGGAGGAATCCTCCTCCAATCCTAGTAGGATTAGGATTCCTCCTTCCTACTTTGAATTTACTTACACCTTGGCTTTTTTCTCTCTCCCTCAAGTCCAGCCGCATGGTCCTCTTAGAGGACTTCCACCAGCCCACTGAGGACTGGTTTCCACCCTCCCACAGCCCATGTACCCTCTTGGCTCGAAATACCTCTCCTGATGGTCCCCCGGTACACTACCGGCACTCCCGGTACACTACCGATGAGCCCGAAACTTTTCCGGCGACCAAAATAGGACTTCCTATATATGAATCTTTACCTCCGGACCATTCCGGAGCTACTGGTGACGTCCGAGATCTCATCCGGGACTCCAAAAAACCTTCGGTCACCACCATACATAACTCTATACTACCGAAACGTCACCAAACCTTAAGTGTGCAGACCCTGCGGGTTCGAGAACTATGTAGACATGACCGAGACACCTCTACGGTCAATAACCAATGGCGGGACCTGGATGTCCACATTGGTTCCTACATATTCTACGAAGATCTTTATCGGTCGAACCTCTGTGTCAAGGATTTAGTTAATCCCGTAAGATGTTCCTTTTGTTCTTCGGTATGTTACTTGCCCGAGATTCGATCGTCGGTATCTCCATACCTAGTTCAACCTTGTTACCGGCAAGTCTCTTTACTCGTTTCGTAATACAAGATCCCATGACTAACACTTAGTCACATTACTTGCAAGGCTTATTGTGATGTTGTATTACCGAGTGGGCCCTGAGATACCTCTCCGTCACACGGAGTAACAAGTCCCAGTCTTGATCCATGCCAACTCAATAGACACCCTCGGAGATACCTGTAGAGCACCTTTATAGTCACCCAGTTACGTTGCGACGTTTGATACACACAAGGTACTCCTCCGATGTCAGTGAGTTGCATGATCTCATGGTCATAGGAACACATACTTTGACATGCAGAAAACAATAGCAATAAACTGACACGATCATATGCTACGTTTGTAGTTTGGGTCTTGTCCATCACATCATTCTCCTAATGATGTGATCCCATTATCAAATGACATCACATGTCAATGGCTAGGAAACCTTGACCATCTTTGATCAACGAGCTAGTTCACTAGAGGCATACTAGGGACAGAGTGTTGTCTATTTACCCACACATGTAATGTGTTTCCATTCAATACAATTATAGCATGGATAATAAACGATTATCATGAACAAGGAAATATGATAATAACTAATTTATTATTGCCTCTAGGGCATATTTCCATCTGTCTCCCACTTGCACTAGAGTCAATAATCTAGTTCACATCACCATGTGATTCGCATTGTTATGAATGTAACACCCAATGAGTTCTAGGGCTCGATCATGCTTTGCATGTGAGAGAGGTCTTATAGTCAACGGGTCTGCGACATTCAAATCCGTGTGTACTTTGCAAATCTCTATGCCAAACTGTAAACACTGCTACCACACTTGGTACTATTCCAAATGAATGCTCCTACTATACGTATCCAGATTGCTACTACGAGTTATCCGGATTGGTGTTAAAGCTTGCATCGACGTAACTCTTTACGACGAACTCTTTATCACCTGCATAATCGAGAAACATCTCCTTAGTTTTTTAGTTACTAAGGATAATCTTGACCGCTGTCTAGTGATCCACTCCTAGATCACTCTTGTACCCCTTGACGGACTCATGGCAAGGCACACACAGGTGCGGTACACAACATGGCATACTATACAGAGCCTATGGCTAAGGCATAGGGGACGACATTCGTCCTTTCTCTTTCTTCTGCCGTGGTCGAGCTTTGAGTCTCACTCAACTTCACACCTTACAAAGCAGGCGAGAACACTTCTCTCTGACTAATCCATTTTGAACTCTTTCAAAATCCTGTCAAGGTATGTACTCATTGAAAGTCTTATCAAACATCGTGATCTATCTTTATAGATTTTGACGCTCAACAATTAGGTAGCTTTATCTAGGTCTTCGTTTGAAAAACTCTTTTCAAACAACGGTTTATGCTCTCCAGAAATTCTACATCATTTCCGAATAGCAATATGTCATCCACATATACTTATCAGAAACTCTATAATGCTCCCACTCACTTTATTGCAAATACAAGTTTCTCGTAAACTTTGTATAGACTCAAAAACTTTGATCACCTCATCAAAGTGCATATTCCAACTCCGAGATGCTTGCTTGAGTTCATAGAAGAATCACTGAAGCTTGCACACCTTTTAGCATCCTTAGGACTAACAAAACCTTCTGGTTGTATCTCATACAACCTTTCCTTAAGGAAGGAAACGATGTTTTGGCATCCATCTGCCAGTTTTCATAATTGAAAAATGCAGCAACTGCTAACATAATTCCAACAGACTTTAGCATCGCTACGAGTGAGAAAGTCTCATCGTAGTCAACTCCTTGAACTTGTCATAAACATCTTTGCAACAAGTCGAGCTTTACAAATGGTGACATTTACCATGAGCGTCTGTCTTCATTTTAAACATCCATTTCGTACTCAATGACCTGTCATCCAATGAGCAAGTCTACCAAAGTCTACACTTGGTTTTCACACATGGATCCTTTCTCAGATTTCATGGCCTCTAACCATTTCTCAGAATCTGGGCCCATCATCGCTTCTCCACAGCTCGTAGGTTCATCGTTGTCTAACAACATGACCTCCAAGACAGGGTTGTTGTACCGCTCAGGAGCAGTACACATCCTTGTCACCCTACGAGGTTTGATAGTAACTTGATCCGAAGCTTCATGATCATCATCATTAACTTCCTCTTCAACTAACGTAGGCTTCACAGAAACAACTTCCTGCGCTGCGCTACTCTCTCGTTGAAACAGAGGTTCAGTAACCTCATCAAGTTCTATCCTCCTCCCACTCAATTCTTTCAAGAGAAACCTTTTCTCGAGAAAGGACCCAGTTTTAGCAACAAACATTTTATGCTTGGATCTGAGATAGAAGGTTCACCCAACTGTTCTTAGGGTATTCTATGAAGATGCATTTGTCTGCTTTGGGTTTGAGCTCATTAGGTGAAAACATTTTCCACCCAAACATCGCAGCCCCAAACGTTAAGAAATAACAGCTTAGGTTTCTATCAAACCATAATTCACACGGTGTCATCTCAACGGATTTAGATGGTGCCCTATTTAAAGTGAATGTAGTTGTCTCTAATGCATAACCCCAAAATTATAGTAACAAAACGATAAGAGACATCATAGCATGCACCATATCCAATAGAGCACGACTATGACATTCGGACACACCATCACACTATGGTGTTCCAGGTGGCGTGAGTTGTGAAACAATTCTCACATTGTCTAAAGTTGTATGCCAAAATCGTAACTCAGATATTCACCTCCACGATCATATCGCAAACATTTTTATCTTCTTGTCACGATGATCTTAAAACTTCACTCTGAATTTGCTTGAACCTTTCAAACAATTCAGACTTGTGTTTCATTAAGTAAATATACACTAAATCTACTCAAATCATTAGTGAAGGTAAGAAAATAACGATATCCACTGCACGCTACAAGGCTCATTGGATTGCATACATCAACATGTATCATTTCCAATAAATCACTTGCCAGCTTCATCAAAACACAAAACGGGGTCCTTAGTCATCTTGACCAAGAGGCATGGTTCGCATGTCTCAACCAATTCGAAATCGAATGAGTCCAAAGATCCATCAGCATGGAGTTTCTTCATGCGCTTTATACCAATATGACATTTAGCGGCAGTGCCACAAGTATGTGGTACTATCATTATTCACTTTGTATCTTTTTGGCATCAATGTTATGAACATGTGTATTACTACGATCAAGTTTCAACAAACCATTCTTACTAGGTGCATGACCATTGAAGGTATTATTCATGTAAATAGAATAACCATTATTCTCTAACTTAAATGAATAACCGTGTTGCAATGAACATGATCTAATCACGTTCATGCTCAACGCAAAAACACCAAATAACATTTATTTAGGTTCGTCACTAATCTCGAAGGTAGAGAGAGCATGCGATGTTGATCACATCAACCTTGGAAACATTTCCAACACACATCGTCGCCTCACACTTAGCTAGTATCCGTTTATTCCGTAGCTTTTACTTCGAGTTACTAACATTTAGCAACCGAACCGGTATCCAATACCCAGGTGCTACTAGGAGTACTAGCAAGGTACACATCAATAACACGTATATCAAATATACTTCTGTCGACTTTGCCGGCCTTCTTATCTACCAAGTATTTAGGGTTGTTCCGCTTCAGCGACCGTTCTCCTCATAATCGAAGCACTTAGTCTCGGGTTTGGGTTAGACTTTGGGTTGCTGCACTGGAGCTGCAACTGACTTGCTATCCATGAAGTTTCCCTCCTTGCTCTTGCCCTTCTCGAAACTAGTGGTTTTATCTAACCATCAACACTTTGACACTCCTTGATTTCTATCTTCGCGGTGTCAAACATCGCGAATAGCTCAGGGATCATTATTTCTATCCCTGGCGTTTTATAGTTCATCACCAAGTTCTAGTAGCTTTAGTGACAGTGACTTGGAGAACTATATCAATCACTATCTTATATGGAAGATCAACTCCCACTCGATTCAAGCGATTGTAGCACCCAGACAATCTAAGCACATGCTCAACGATTGAGCTATTCTCTTTCATCTTACAGGCAAAGAATCTTGTTGGAGATCTCATATCTCGCAACACGGGCACGAGCCTGAGATCCTAATTTCAGCTCTTAGAACATCTCATATGTTTCATGACGTTCAAAACGTTTCGGAGCATCAATTCTAAGTTGTAATGCATGACGCACTAAACTATCAAGTAGTTATCAAAACGTGCATGTCAGATGTTCACAACATCTACAAACAACGCTAGAGGGGTTGGCGCACCGAGCGGCGCATTAAGGACATAAGCCTTCTGCGCAGCAATGAGGACAATCCTCAGATCACGGAGCCGGTCCGCAATATTGCTACCATCATCTTTCAACTCTATTTCTCAAGGAACATATAAATTTCAAGGGAGCTACAGCGTGAGCTAGTAATCTACAACATAATTTTGCAAAGACACTACTGACTATGTTCATGATAATGAGTTCAATTAATCATATTACTTAAGAACTCCCGCTCAAATTGACATCCCTCCGGTCATCCGAGTGATACATGATCCAAATTCACCAACTCAAGTCCGATCATCACGTGAGTTGAGGTGGTTACAATGGTGAACATCATTATGCTGATCATATCTACTATATGACTCATGTTCGACCTTTCGGTCTCTTGTGTTCCGAGGCCATGTTTGTACATGCTAGGCTCGTCAAGTTTAACCCGAGTGTTCTGCATGTGCAACACTAGCTTGCACCCGTTGTATGTGAACATAGAGTCTATCACACCCGATCATCACGTGGTGTCTCAACACGACGAACTTTCGCAACGGCGCACACTCGGGGAGAACACAATTTTATCTTGAAATTTAAGTGAGGGATCACCTTATAATGCTACCGTCGTACTAAGCAAAACAAGGTGCATAAAAGGATTAACATCACATGCAATTCATAAGTGACATGATATGGCCATGAACTTGTGCTTTAGATCTCTATCTTGAAAGCACCGGCATGATCTCCATCGTCACCGGCACGACACCATGATCTCCATCATCTTGATCTCCATCAACGTGTCGCCATCGGGGTTGTCACGCCCTGCATGCTTCTACTAATATTGCTACCGTTTAGCGATAAGGTAAAGCATTACATAGCGCTTAATGATTGACACGCAGGTCATACAATAATTAAAGACAACCCTATGGCTCCTGCCGGTTGTTGTACTCATCGACATGCAAGTCGTGAAATTCTATACATCACATGATCATCTCATACATCACATATATCACATCATGTAATTGGCCATATCACATCACAACATACCCTGCAAAAACAAGTTAGACGTCCTCTAATTGTTGTTGCATGTTTTATGTGGCTGCTACGGGTTTCTAGCAAGAACGATTCTCACCTACGCATAAACCACAACGGTGATACATAATTTGCTTTTAAACCTTCTCAAGGACCGCCTTTGTCGAATCCGATCCAACTAAAGTGAGAGAAACTGCCTCTATGTAGACATGACCGAGACACCTCTACGGTCAATAACCAATGGCGGGACCTGGATGTCCACATTGGTTCCTACATATTCTATGAAGATCTTTATCGGTCGAACCTCTATGTCAAGGATTCAGTTAATCCCGTATGATGTTCCCTTTGTTCTTCGGTATGTTACTTGCTCGAGATTCGATCGTCGGTATCTCCATACCTAGTTCAACCTCGTTACTGGCAAGTCTCTTTACTCGTTTCGTAATACAAGATCCCGTGACTAACACTTAGTCACATTACTTGCAAGGCTTATTGTGATGTTGTATTACTGAGTGGGCCCTGAGATACCTCTCCGTCACACGGAGTAACAAGTCCCAGTCTTGATCCATGCCAACTCAACAAACACCCTCGGAGATACCTGTAGAGCACCTTTATAGTCACCCAGTTACATCGGTAGGGCTTTGCCTAAGCACTGCGGAAATCCGATCTAGAGGAGCACCGGTGGAACGGGCAGCACGTGGCCATAAAATCTAGTGCAGAACACCCAATACCACCAGTATATATAGGAGGGAGGGAGGAGGAGGGCTGGCACCAAGGCTGCCCTTGCGCAAGGAGGATTGGAGGAATCCTCCTCCAATCCTAGTAGGATTAGGATTCCTCCTTCCTACTTTGAATTTACTTACACCTTGGCTTTTTTTCTCTCTTCCTCAAGTCCAGCCGCATGGGCCTCTTAGAGGACTTCCACCAGCCCACTGAGGACTGGTTTCCACCCTCCCACAGCCCATGTACCCTCTTGGCTCGAAATACCTCTCCTGATGGTCCCCCGGTACACTACCGGCACTCCCGGTACACTACCGATGAGCCCGAAACTTTTCCGGCGACCAAAATAGGACTTCCTATATATGAATCTTTACCTCCGGACCATTCCGGAGCTACTGGTGACGTCCGAGATCTCATCCGGGACTCCAAAAAACCTTCGGTCACCACCATACATAACTCTATACTACCGAAACGTCACCAAACCTTAAGTGTGCAGACCCTGCGGGTTCGAGAACTATGTAGACATGACCGAGACACCTCTACGGTCAATAACCAATGGCGGGACCTGGATGTCCACATTGGTTCCTACATATTCTACGAAGATCTTTATCGGTCGAACCTCTGTGTCAAGGATTCAGTTAATCCCGTAAGATGTTCCTTTTGTTCTTCGGTATGTTACTTGCCCGAGATTCGATCGTCGGTATCTCCATACCTAGTTCAACCTCGTTACCGGCAAGTCTCTTTACTCGTTTCGTAATACAAGATCCCGTGACTAACACTTAGTCACATTACTTGCAAGGCTTATTGTGATGTTGTATTACCGAGTGGGCCCTGAGATACCTCTCCGTCACACGGAGTAACAAGTCCCAGTCTTGATCCATGCCAACTCAATAGACACCCTCGGAGATACCTGTAGAGCACCTTTATAGTCACCCAGTTACGTTGCGACGTTTGATACACACAAGGTACTCCTCCGATGTCAGTGAGTTGCATGATCTCATGGTCATAGGAACACATACTTTGACATGCAGAAAACAATAGCAATAAACTGACACGATCATATGCTACGTTTGTAGTTTGGGTCTTGTCCATCACATCATTCTCCTAATGATGTGATCCCATTATCAAATGACATCACATGTCAATGGCTAGGAAACCTTGACCATCTTTGATCAACGAGCTAGTTCACTAGAGGCATACTAGGGACAGAGTGTTGTCTATTTACCCACACATGTAATGTGTTTCCATTCAATACAATTATAGCATGGATAATAAACGATTATCATGAACAAGGAAATATGATCATAACTAATTTATTATTACCTCTAGGGCATATTTCCAACAGGGTGGGCCACGCGTCTCCTGATGTGGGTTGCTTCCTCGATGATCCGACGCGCCTTCGCCATTGTTGCTTGTTCGTCCGGACGCCTGTGCCTCTTGCTCCTTGCGCAGGATGGAACGCTCCCGCCTGGTCAATCCAGGTTGTTGTAGGTCCACTAGGTCACATAGGCGCGTGTTGGTGCGCACGGGGGGCGCCCGTTGTTTCGTTCGTGCGCTCGGTCGTCGTGACCAGGCTATGCCCCGAAATCGGTCACGAGGATTCGAATGAGAAGGAGCACAATGTGCGGTGGGCTTCGCTCAGGCTCACCGAGGGCCGGAGGTGCACGCCATCGGCGGGCTGGGGGACGGGCGCAACGAACGAGCCCCCAACGCCTGAAGAAGGGTGAGGAGCCACGACCCTCCGCATGACGGCGATCAGCTCTATGACATGACGGCCCACGCGTCGAAGCCCTCATGCATCGGGTGGTGGCAGAGCATCTCACTTGCCAGCAGCAGCGCATCACGTGCATCAAGGTACCCCGCGTAGATGCGGGACGATGCCGATGCTGAAGGCGCCGCCCTCCTACTGTGTGTTTGGCGACGCGAGGGACAGCGACAGCAGATGTGATACTGGTGGCTTGATACCGTCCACCCAGCACTATGCTGCTAGGCCGTGGGTCCCCGGCAACGGCGGTGGGATCGATGAAAGCTGATCCGCTATGGCCGGGGAAGCTTGTTGGGCGCCGACCATCAGAGCGGTGGGGTGGGGGAGAGCAAGGCTTGAAGAAGACTCTGACACGCCCCTACCTGGCATGCCAAATGTTGGATTTGGGGCTCCACAAAACCCTCAAGGTTCGAACACAGGGGCGTGTGCGAGGATCCTCCGAAGCCTCACCCTACTTAGCTTGCTACTCGAGGGTTACTACGGCGAGCTCGCACGATGACGAGGAAGAAGATGAACATGGTGGTTTACCCAGGTTTGGGCCTCTAGGAAGCATAATACCCTACTCCTGCTTTGGTGGTTTGCCTCTCGGGGAGGTGTGGTGGATGAAGTAGTACAGTAGTTTTGATCCTCGCGAGGGGGGCTATAGTGGTGTTCTTCGCTCTCTATCTTGCCTCGTGATTGGTCGAGTGGTTCTGTTCCCTCCCTTTTATGGTGCGGCCTAGCCTCTATATAGCAGTGGCTTGGGTCCTCTTCCTTTATCATAATGGCGGGAAGGGATCCCACAACGGCCAAATTTGAAGGGGAACAGGAGTACATCCACGCCTTGTCCAAAGGTGGTCTTCGCCTGCAAAGTAGTTGTCGTTGATGTAGAGATGGGCTCGACGATGACATCCGCCCTGCGGGGACCGTGGTCGTGGTCTTGTTGCACTTGAATGGAAACCTTTGGGTGGCGCTTCGAGAACTCGCGTACGTCTTTTATCCCTTTGCACCAAAGGGGAAATTGCAACGCATGGCGTGTTGGTGCCCGCCTGTCCATCCCTACGTCATATTTGACTCTTGAGGCCGGGTTCTACATAGAGATCTCCGCTGCTCCTGAGGGGGCCTGAGGAGGCCCATCCTTGCTGGTCTAGGTGTCATTCTTTCTCGTAGGGTCGGGGTCCTCCCGAGGGCCTTGTCTCAAGTGGAGCCGTGAGAGGCCATGCCTGGCTAACGAGGTGGGTCGTGTCCTGGCCCGCAGGCAGGTAGGTCTGGGTACCCCCGTTCCCAGAATGCCGACAGCCGACAAGAAGGCGGCCAACACCAAACAAGGTATATATGATATACATGTTATTGACGTGTACCTTACCAACTCTCGTTGTAGTGCCTGGGTATTTGATACCGGTTCGGTTGCTCACATTTGCAACTCAAAGCAGGAGCTACGGAATAGACGAAGGCTGGCTAAGGACGAAGTGATGATGCGCGTGGGAAATGTTTCCAAGGTTGATGTGATTGTCGTCTGCACGCTCGCTCTTCAATTACCATCGGGATTAGTGATGAACTCGAATAATTGTTATTTAGTGCCTGCGTTAAGCATGAACATTATATCTGGATCTTGTTTATTACGAGACGGTTATTCATTTAAATCAGAGAATAATGGTTGTTCTATTTATATGAGTAATATCTTTTATAGTCATGCACCAAATGTGAGGGGTTTATTTTTATTGAATCTCAATAGTGATGATACAAATGTTCATAACATTGATCCCAAAAGATGTAGAGTTGATAATGATAATACCACTTTCTTGTGGCACTGCCGCTTAGGTCATATTGGTGTAAAACGTATGAAGAAGCTCCATGCTGATGGTCTTTTGGAGTCAATTGATTTTGAATCACTTGACACATGTGAACCATGCCTCATGGGCAAGATGACCAAAACCCCATTCTCTGGAACAATGGAATGGGCAAGTGACTTGTTGGAAATCATACATACTGATGTGTGCGGTCCAATGAGCATTGAGGCACGTGGTGGATATCGTTACTTTCTCACCTTCACTGGTGACTAAGTAGATATGGATATATTTACTTAATGAAACATAAGTCTGAAACGTTTGAAAAGTTCAAGCAATTTCAGAGTGAAGTTGAGAATCATCATAACAAGAAGATTAAATTCCTACGATCTGATCGAGGAGGAGAATATCTAAGTTATGAGTTTGGCACTCACTTAAGACAATGTGGAATTGTTTCACAATTGACACTGCGTGGAACACCACAATGCAATGGTGTGTCCGAACGTCGTAATCGAACCTTATTGGATATGGTGCGTTCTATGATGTCTCTTGCCGATTTGCCACTATCGCTTTGGGGTTATGCATTAGAGATAGCTGCAATCACTTTAAATGGGGCACCATCAAAATCCATTGAGACGACGACATATGAAATTTGGTTTGGCAAGAAACCGAAGTTGTCGTTTCTTAAAGTTTGAGGATGTGATGCTTATGTCAAGAAGCTTCAGCCTGAAAAGCCGGAACCCAAAGTAGAGAAATGTGTCTTCATAGGATACCCAAAAGAGACGGTTGGGTATACCTTCTATCTCATATCCGAAGGAAAAGTGTTTGTCGCTAAAAACGGGTCATTTCTTGTGAAAGAGTTTCTCTCGCAAGAATTGAGTGGGAAGAAGATAGAACTTGATGAGGTTGTTGAACCTTTGTTCAAACAGAGAGTAGCACAGCGCAAAAAGATGTTTCCGTGGAGCCTGCATAAGTTGAAGAGGAATTTAATGATGATGATCATGAAGCTTCGGATCAAGTTACTATCAAACCTCGTAGGTCGACAAGGGCACGTACTGCTCTTGAGTGGTACGGTAACCCTGTCTTAGAAGTCATGTTGTTGGTAAATGATGAACCTACGAGCTATGAAGAAGTGATAATGGGCCCGGATTCCAATAAATGGTTAGAGGCCATGAAATCCGAGATGGGATCCATGTGTGAAAAGAAAGTATGGACTTTGGAAGTATTGCCTAAAGGGCGAAAGGCCATTCAGAACAAATGGATCTTTAAGAAGAATACGGACGCGGACGGTAATGTTACCGTCTATAAAGCTCGACTTGTGGTAAAGGGTTTTTAAAAAGTTCAAGGAGTTGACTATGATGAGACTTTCTCACCCGTAGCGATGCTTAAGTCCGTCGGAATCATGTTAGCAATAGTTGCATTTTTCGATTATGAAGTTTGGCAGATAGATGTCAAAACAGCGTTCCTTAACGGTTTTCTTAAGGAAGAGTTGTATATGATGCAACAAGAAGGTTTTGTCGATCCAGAGAATGCTGACAAAGTTTGCAAACTCCAGCGATTCATTTATGGACTGGTGCAAGCATCTCGGAGTTGGAATCTTCGCTCTGATGAGGTGATCAAAGTGTTCAGGTTTATACAAGTTTACGGAGAATCTTGTATTTACAAGAAAGTGAGTGGGAGCTCTATATCATTTATAATATTATATGTGGATGACATAGTGTTGATCGGAAACGATATAGAAATGTTGGAAAGCATGAAGGAATATTTGAACAAGAGATTTTCAATGAAGGACCTAGGAGAAGTTGCTTTCATATTAGGCATCAAGATCTATATAGATAGACCGAGACACTTAATAGGACTTTCATAGATCACATACCTTGAATTTTTTTTGAAGAAGTTCAAAATGGATCAGTCCAAGAAGGGGTTCTTGCGTGTATTCCAAGTTGTGAAGTTGAGTAAGAATCATTGCCCAGTGACTGTTGAGGATAGAGAGAAGACGAGTGTTATCCCCTATGCTTCAGTCGTGGGCTCTATCATGTATGCAATGCAGTGCACAAGACCCAATGTCAGCCTTGCCATAAGTATGGCCAGAACGTTTCAAAGTGATCCAAGAATGGAACACTGGACGGTGGTCAAGAATATCCTTAAGTACCTGAAAAGGACTAAGGAAATGTTTCTCGTTTATGGAGGTGATCAAGAGCTCGTCGTAAAGGGTTACGTTGATGCAAGCTTTGCCACCGATACAGATGACTCTAAGTCTTAAACCGGATACATATTCATTCTCAATGGAGGAGCAGTCAGCTGGTGTTGTTCCAAGCAGAGCGTAGTAGCTGATTCTACATGTTAAGCGGAGTACATCACTACCTCGGAGGCGGTGAAGGAAGGTGTGATGCAGACCATCCTATGGACATCACCATGGCAAGAGTCCCTTTTCCAAGTGACACATGCCACATCTACTCCACATACATAAAGGTGAATCATCTCCTTACACATGTTCACTTGACCCCTTCGAGGATGGTATACTACTTGACATTCCTCTCGTGTGCATGCATAAGTATTGTCGGAGCTTCACAGATGACGAGGAGGAGTGTAAGCACCTACGTACGACTACACCATCCGTGAGGGAAGCTTGGGCGAGAAGGAGGAAGAAGCGAGGACAAGAATCTGGGAGCCCCGGACCTTCCGGCCTGCCCGAAACCTCCAAACCCCGGATCTTCCGGCCTACGCAGAACTTCCGGCCTCCGGCGCACCCGAAGCGTGCCAACTCTCGGGAAACCCCGGAACCTGCCCGGACCTTCCCCGGAACTTCCAGCGCCCGAAACTTCCGGCCCAGCCCAGAACTTCTGGCCTGCGTGCGTGCATCCACTCGGGCCCAAGGCCCATGTACCCCTTTCTCACCCCCACTTCTCCCTAGACTATATATACTCATCTCCCACCTCCATTCTAGGGTTAGCTATGGTTTTGCTCTTAGTAAGTTGAGCTTAGCTCCTTCCACTACCTCTACCATGGAGTAGATGCCTCTATAGGAGAAGATCCCTAGTGGATGTCAAGGCCCCTTACGAGGGAAGATCCTACGGGATATCAAGGCCCATCCCCCCATGGGATTTGGGATGAACTCTACCATGTATCATTCTTTCCCTTTGTTGTTCATGTACCTTGTGGATCTTGTGTGTGGCGAGTCTAGTGGATGTGTGATTGGACTTGTTCTTGAGTGTTTCCTCTTGTGATTTTCCCTTCGTATTTTTCATGTTCTTCGTGGAATCCCCCTCCAATTCGTGAAAGATCAACACATAAGGGCTTGCCCCGTATCATATTGGTATCATGAGCCACGTTAATCATGAATTTGGAGACCTACCCCCCATGTTCTAGCCATTAGTTCGAGTTTCTCTCCCCAAATTCGGAAAATTTCCCAAAAAATAGCCCCAAAAAATTTCTTGCATTTTGTTGTTCTTGTGAGTTTTTCTTGGTTTTGATCTATGGATCTAGTGTTTGACAAGTGGATCCACCTCCCTTGGCATTCCCTAGCCCCAATTTAACCTCTCCCCCGCTTCAATTTTGCCCTGGAAATCGAGTTTTTCCGCCCCCATTTTCAGATCCGGAAATTAGGGTTCGTCCCGGAGTTGTTCCCGTGTCCCCCGGAACTTCCGGCCCTGGCCCGGAACTTTCAGCCTTAACAAAAAGTTTCCCCTCACCCCCCCCCCCGGAATTTCTGCCCCTCCCCCCCCCCAGAACTTCCGGCCTAACCAAAATCATTGCACATATTGCAGCTTCAACCATTTCACTGTTTCGGTAGTAACTTTTGCTCCTGAACTCCGATTTGAGTGTTCTTTGGCTTGTTTTGCAGCTATCAACGTGCCCAAGCTACTAATCTTGGTTTTACCTTCATTTGAACACTTCAAAATTTTCAAATTTTGGCAAGTTTTCCTAGGCCCTCTACTATATCATCCGCAATACCACCATAGTCTTCCGCAACCTAACCCATTTGGTTTACCTTTGCATTTGTGGTTGCTTGAGTTGTGATTTGAGTCTCATAAGGTGTTTCAGATACTTTGGGATGGTTACTTCTTCATCAACTACTGGTGACTTGTATCGGTCCATCATCTACATCGACCACCGACGTTCGACATCGACAACGACCATCCATCCTTTGAGACCATCTTCAACCGGAAGCAAGGCCGGTTCACCCCGACTCCGTGAAAAGTTAAGTGCGAGGAAGTTATACATTCCATCATACACGTTACCTTCCTTGCCATTGCATTTTGTTAGCCCCACCATCTTAGCAATTACCTTCATACCTATTGAGACTAGCTATCCGAGTATTGTCGGGCTTCACGAAAACTTGTGCACCTTAGTGATACAATATCATATTGTTGCATCATCAGAAATATCATATAGTACAATTGCTTGCTCCCGCGCATATCTTGCGATATTTATCCCATATAGTTGGTTGAGGCTCAATAAGAATAGTGGAAAGAAAGAAAAATAAAAGAAAAAGCTTCTAAGCAAGAAAGAAAGATCAAAGCTTATAAGCAAAGAGTTGAGCATGAAAAGAGATACTTGTGCATGAGGATACTTGGAATAGGAAAAGTTTTTCTTGGATAAATAGTATTGGTGCCAAGTGGTGAATCATACCCAAATGTGCAATAAGCTAGCGTCTCTCCTTGTGTTTGTGCAACACGAGCTTTGCTCATCCCTATAGTTGCACAAGCCCCATTATCCCACCGTGTGTGTTTATCTATTGCCCTCCTCTATATTTGTGACCAGTTGCTTTGCATTTTGAGTCCTTTAGATTTATTTCAACATTTACAATATCTTGGACTTCATTTTTCTTGAATTTTGTCCCACTTGTCCTAACCAAGCCACTCGATAAGCTTTACGTTGTAGGTGTGAGTGAACAACTCCGGTACCAATTCCACTATTATCTCAATTCACATTGAGTGAAACGGGATACATCCTCAACTTTGGGAACAGTATCTTGGTATTGTTTATCTCATTTACCACTCACCTTTTCTCGAGTCTTGTGATGTCTAGGCAAAGCACATCATCTTCGATCTTCGACGACTACATCGACATGAGCAACCACATCACCCAAAAGCTCGAGCGACTCGCCATCCACATACGACACTCCGAAGCTCGGAAACGAGACATGGTGGCGGCACACATGGAGCAACTTCAACACATGGTGGCCAACTACAAGTCTTCTTCCCCTTCATCATCATCACGGCGTAGATGCTCAAGTCGCACATCTTCGAAGAAACAAGTGCGTGAAGACCAAGATCACCACCAACGACATGCTTCGACGCCAAGATCAAGGTGATCGACTACATGCATGCATGACCCTTCCATCTTCGGAAGCATCCCAAGGAAGATGGCCGAGCATGGGATTTTCCCTTCGGTCATGGAGGATAGTGATGATGTGCCATCTTCGGCCTTCATCAACAACGACGACGACGAGACAGTTGAGCGTGGGACTATCCCTTCAACCATGGCGGCGAAAGGATTTGAGCATGGAGACGTTTGCACCTACATCTCTCTGACACCCACATATGACGAGATGCCCCAATTTCCATGTGAGGAGAGACACCACCACATGAGTGACATGAGTGACTCCACCATATGTGACATTGAGTGCATTTCCTATGAGAGGATGAGCGTGACCACCACTAGCCTTATATATGATGAGTTGCAACACTTTGCATGTGAGGAGAGCCACAACCCCCACCACTTGAGTGAGATGAGTGACTCCACCATATGTGAGTATGAGCACAACTACCTACAGGGAGTGAGTGAGCTACCACCACATAGAGCGAGTGAGGTAGTTGATAAGGCATGTGAGGCCACTATGATTTCTAACAACTTAACCTCTACCTCTATTGTGTCTTCTCATTTGGTGCTAGGTCCCACACACGATGATGTGCCGATCCTCAACGACTTCGTCCTTCCTTTGGACAGGATGATGGCCATGTTGGAATATGATGCACCCCCACATGGTTCCATCACAATGAAGATGACCCCGAGTTGGTCTATGCCACCTCACCTACACCACATGAGTCGAATGAAAAAGGTAAGATAGATGAAGGTCTTGCTCTTGTCCCACTAGTGGACATTGATTGCTTGCATGATGTCGATCCACCTATTGCCATGATTCATGATTATGCGACTTCCTCATGTGATGAATTGCCCATTTATGATGTGTTTGACGATTATCATGTGGAGTCTATTACTTGTGATTCCATGTTGCATAGGATTTCTTGTGAGAACTCTATAGGTCACATCATGTTTGACAATCCGCTTGACTTGTCATATGCTATGCATGAGATCACCCATATTGCATCTTTGCAATCTCATCGTAGTAACTATGCATATGCCATTAAAATAAATACAATTTGCACATATGGCATAGATGACAAGCCCCTGCTTGTTGGATTTTTCTTTTCTTGTGATGACATTGCCATGCTCCCTTTGCATCATTTACGCAATTGTTCTCATATGACATGCCATGACCACCATGCTTTGGACATGCATTATTTTGGATGTTTTCCCTTTTCTCTAAATTATGCTTCGGCTATTGCACATGAGGAGACCCCATAGTTTCCTCATACATATTAGGAAATTGTGTTCCATCCTACACTTTGCATGATCCCCATATTTGTGTGCACAATATGCTTGCCATTGATACGCATAAAATGCTTGTGCCACATACTTGTTATAAATTGCATCCCAATCATGTTGAGCATAATAACTATCGTTACATGATGGATTACATATTCCTATACCATGCCTCGAACTTCTTTGAGCATTGCTTATTGTGTGCTAACTCTCAGCACACATACACATCATGATGGATGATGTGTACATTTACCATGCACACACATTGTTTCGTGTGTCTCCTTCTTGTGTATGTACACATGATTCTTTGTCAACCTCGCAAGCGCATGAGTTGACGAAACGAGCTCTAGAACAACGAAGATGTGCGTCACCATAGAGTGCTTACCCTCCACCCACCCACTCTGCGCAAATACTTCGCGCATTTCTTCTACATGGCTCTCACATGGTTATGGCTTATTGTCCATTATATATCCATTGCCCATATTGCCATGTTCACTTTGCATGATATGCTCATTTCTATGCCCTTCCATTGCATTTGTGACCCATGCTTTGCATTACACATGACGCTTGCTTCTCATATTTGTATGTGTGTTTGCACACTTGGTGGAGATATTACTTGCTATTGCCATGTTTGCTTTGTGCCCCATGCCTATGATGATATATTGATCATGTTTTGTTCCCGTGCTTGCGTTATGTCATGTGCATTGTCTATGCCTATTATTTTATCAAGTGACATGACCGCCATGATTTACTCTAGTATGTTGCATCTTTACACTACTAGCTTGCACGACATGATCACTATGCTTGCTTATGTTGCATCACCGATGTGCTCCTTTTATGCGGTTGATGACAACCATAGCCATGCTTTGCACATTGATTTCTACTTGTTTGACTTGATTGCCTCCCACCCGTTGAACACTTGCTCTTTTCTATTGTGTTGAGTGCCTCACTATCTTCACTACACCATGTGCACATTATGCTTGGATTATCTTGCACTTTGGGTTGCACCATGTGTTTACACCCCTTCATTTTACTTGGTGTTGTGAATGATTCCTATGCCTATCATCGACCTTTCATTGATTGCTTTGTGCATGATTGCTCTGACCATGAGGTGGATGCTTGTTATATTGTCACACTTATTTGCATCCCTACCTCACCTTGACATACTTTCTCCCATGATTACATTGCTTCTGCTCAATTTGTATGCTTACATGCCATGTCACAATCCCTTGTCACACCATATGTGATGCATGAT
Source organism: Hordeum marinum (assembly GCA_022496015.1). Taxonomy (NCBI): domain Eukaryota; kingdom Viridiplantae; phylum Streptophyta; class Magnoliopsida; order Poales; family Poaceae; genus Hordeum; species Hordeum marinum. The sequence continues at coordinate 223,001,207 of CM039672.1, forward strand.
GACAACACTTGTGTGGTGATTCACCACTTGAATGCTTGGTTTGGCACTAACGCTAACCACATTTGTTTTTCCAAATGTTTGTTATCCTTGCTCCTTTTGAAGGAACTACAAGATGGCAAGACATTGGAGAGTGCACCCTTACAGCTTGATGATGATGAGTGCTCGGTGATTGTCCACTTATACACGGCGATGCCATCTCCTTCCCATGGTGATTTGGATCCTGATCCGAGGACGGATCTTCCCCAAGGGGGAGGGGATGATGCGAAGCATCCTATGGACATCACCATGGCAAGAGTCCCTTTGCCAAGTGACACATGCCAGATCTACTCCACATACATAAAGGTGAATCATCTCCTTTACACGTGTTCACTTGACCCCTTTGAGGATGGTATACTACTTGACATTCCTCTCGTGTGCATGCATAGGTATTGCCGGAGCTTCACGGATGACGAGGAGAAGTGTCAGCACCTAAGTGGGACTACACCATCGGGGAGGGAAGCTTGGAAAAGAAGGAAGAAGAAGCGAGGACAAGACTCTAGGAGTCCCGGACCTTCCGGCCTGCCCGGAACTTCCAGCCTCCGGTGCACCCGAGGCGTGCCAACTCTCAAAAACCCCAGAACTTCCGGCACCCGAAACTTCCAGCCTGCGTGCGTGCATCCACTCGGGCCCAAGGCCCATGTACCCCTTTCTCACCCCACTTCTCCCTAGACTATATATACTCATCTCCCACCTCCATTCTAGGGTTAGCTATGGTTTTGCTATTAGTAAGTTGAGCCTAGCTCCTTCCACTACCTCTCCCATGGATTAGATGCCTCTATAGGAGAAGATACCTAGTGGATGTCAAGGCCCCTTACGAGCGGAGATCCTATGGGATATCAAGGCCCCATATCCCCATGGGATTTGGGATGAACTCTACCATGTATCCTTCTTTCCCTTTGTTGTTCATGTACCTTGTGGATCTTGTGTGCGGTGAGTCTAGTGGATGTGTGATTGGACTTGTTCTTGAGTGTTTCCTCTTGTGATTTCCCATTCGTGTTCTTCGTGGAATTCCCCTTGAATTCATGAAAGATCGACACACACAGGCTTGCCCCGTATCAAGGTGTCTGGATGACGGAGTTCATGACAAATCTTGGAGTAGTTCCCAGTGCACTGAACCCAGTGACTCTGTTGTGTGACAACACTAGTGCCATTGCTCTGGCCAAGGAACCAAGGTTTCACAAGAGGACCAGACACATAAAGAGACGCTTCAATTCCATCCGCGATTACATCAAGGAGGAGGACATAAATATTTGCAAAGTGCACACGGATCTGAATGCCGCAGACCCATTGACTAAGCATCTTCCAAGGGCTAGACATGATCAACACCAGAACTGTATGGGTGATAGATTCATTGCAATGCAAATCACATAGTGATTTGAGCTAGATTATCGACTCTAGTGCAAGTGGGAGACTGTTGGAAATGTGACCTAGAGGCAATAATATATTTCCTTATTCATGATAATCGTTTATTATCCATGCTATAATTGTATTGATTGGAAACACAAATACATATGTGGATACATAGATACCATTGTGTCCCTAGTATGCCTCTCGTAGACTAGCTCGTTGATCAAAGATGGTCAAAGTTTCCTAGCCATGGACATGAGATGTCATTTGATAACGGGATCACATCATTGGGAGAATGAGGTGATGGACAAGACCCAAACTATGAACATAGCATATGATCGTGTCAGTTTATTGCTATAGTTTTCTGCATGTCAAGTATTTGTTCCTATGACCATGAGATCATGCAACTCACCGACACCAGAGGAATACCTTCTGTGTATCAAATGTCACAACGTATCTGGGTGACTATAAAGATGCTATACAGGTATCTCCAAGGGTGTCTATTGAGAGGTATCTCGGGGCCCACTCGATAACACAACATCACAATAAGCCTTGCAAGCAATGTGACTAAGTGTTAGTCACGGGATCTTGTATTACGGAATGAGTAAAGAGACTTGTCGGTAACGAGGTTGAACTAGGTATAGAGATACCGACGATCAAATCTCGGGCAAGTAACATACTGAAGAACAAAGGGAACATCATACGGGATTAACTGAATCCTTGACATAGAGGTTCAACCGATAAAGATCTTAGTAGAATATGTAGGAACCAATATGGGCATCTAGGTACCGCTATTTGTTATTGATCGTAGAGGTGTATCGATCATGTCTACATAGTTCTCGAACCCGCAGGGTCTGCACGCTTAACATTCGGTGACGTTTCGGTAGTATTGAGTTATGTATGGTGGTGACCGAAGGTTGTTAGGAGTTCCGGATGAGATCCCGGACATCACGAGGAGATCCGGAATTGTCCGTAGTTAAAGATTGATATATAGGAAGTCCCGTTTTGTTCACCGAAAAAGTTTCGCGTATTTCCGATAGTGTACCAGGGGTGCCGGGAGGGTTCGGGAGGACCATCGGGAGGGCCGCCCACTCCGGGGGGCACATGGGCCTTATGGGTGGTGCACCAGCCCTTATTGGGCTGGGAAATCCAGCCCCTAAGGGCCCATGCGAAGAGGAGGCAAGGAGGGCAAGTGGGAAGTCCTCCCAGGACTTCACCTCCCTTGTGGGAGGAGGAATCCGAGTGGGGGGAGGACTCCTCCTCCCTGGTTTAGCCAACCTTAGGGGAAACCCTAGGGCACCAGCCCCTCCCCTCCCTCCTATATATATTGGAGAGGAGAGAGGGCAGTCGCACCCTAAGCCACGATGCAGCCCTCTCTCCCCACACTAGATCGTCTCGTCCTCTAGTTTCGACGGTGCTTAGGCAAAGCCCTGCCAGAATAGCTCCACCACCACCGTCGTCGCGCTTCCGGAGTTCTTATCTACCTCTCCCCTCCCTCTTGTTGGATCAAGAAGGCGGAGATCATCATCGAGTTGTACGTGTGCTGAACGCGGAGGTGTCGTCCGTTCGGCGCTAGATTAGGACGGATCGTGATTGGATCGCGGGACGGCTAGCGATTTGGATCATGAAGACGTTCAACTACATCAACCTCATTTCTTAACGCTTCCCACTTAGCGATCTACAAGGGTATGTAGATCCACTCTCCCTCTCGTAGATTCTCATCACCATGGATAGATCTTGCGTGTGCGTAGGATTTTTTTGTTTCCCATGCAACGTTCCCCAACAGTTTCCCCTCCTCATGGCCATGCAAAGGGGGGACTCCCCCCTTATGTGACGCCACTCCTCCCCCTCCACCTACATATACTTGAGGTATTGTCACACTTTGAACACTCAAGTTTTGAAGCCTCCTCTAGTTATCTATTTCTAGTTCTAGTTGATCCTAGATGATCAATTAGAGCTAGTATTGGATCATATAATACTCGTAATTAGAAGCCTACTGTGGTTATAATATCCTCCCTTTAATTCTTTGGTGGTGATTAGATTTGTATGGAGAATTGTTGCCGAGTTGTGAAGATCGTATGCTTGCAACTCATAGAGAAGTCATGCTTTCCATCTTATGTTTGAGGGACTGTTCGTGGGCGGTTTGCGGGATAGTTCATCTACGGTTCAAGGTACTTCATGAATGATTTACATCGACTATTCTTCTTCTGCTACAACTAGGAGTTGGTAACAATCAATATCCAAACCGTTATTTCATATTCATAGTGTTCCTGGTTGATCGTAGGACAATATTGTTTTGTTTTCTACTACGTTTCCGAACAGTGACATCATGAGCTGTTCTATGAGTAGATGTGGGCTTCGATCTAGATCACATGTGAATGTGAGGTCTTCATGTTCTTGCTATGCTTCCCTCGAGTGTTGCTTCGGCATGGTTCATTGACGTCATGATGTAGCTTTGTACAAAGTTCTGACAATCGATCGACTCTGGTTGCCGATGATCTTCTTAGATTTCTTTGGGCTTCATAATAGTCAAGAATAGTAATCATCACAAATACAAGAGGCGATTAAGATGAACGATTTTATAGGGGCTCATACGTATTTTACGAAGTTTAGTGTGGGGCTAAAGATTAGTTAATTATCTTCCCTAACACACCCCAAAAGTTAATCTAACAACAAGAATTGTCGCCTTAGTGGTGGATGTAGGTAGCTAATGTTATCTGTAAACCCTAGAAGCCACTTAACTAATATTTCCAAAACTGATTAGAGGACGTCTAACTTGGTTTTACATGATTGCATGTGAAGTGGTATAGCCTTCGTCATGATATTTATTTTATGTATGATATGGTTATATGTTGTAATGTTAAGTAAGGCACACGTCACAATATGGCATGATGGTTGGAGCCAAGGGATTGTCACTTTAATGACATGCATGTCAAAACTCATTATTTTATTATCGACGGATGTGACGAACGTGCTTTAGAGAACCCCGGAGCAAGGAGGCTTCACCAGGCGCATGAGGTCATGGTGGCTGAAGAATCATCCCGGAGCATCATCCCCGACACCAAGGGCTATACCATATCATGCTATTATGAATTGCCTGAGATGTTTATCCCTTTGTTGTTTGCACCTTTTGATTCTGCAGTAGTCAATTATTAGGGTGATCTCTCATAGTAAATATCAAGTTAAAGGTGGTCTTCCCATTGTTTCTACCGTCTGTAACACATATCATTCTAGAGTGCATCATTTCCACATGAGTAGGAATGGTTTGTGAGGTGTAAGACGAGTGGATGGTGAGACCATGTGAGCATATAACACTCGGTTGTTTTGAAGTTCTGGCATAATCCTTCTGATCTTGGAGTACGAAGCATCAAAAGATGAACAAGAGTCATATGGAGATATGATTGGCAAAAGATTGCCTACGGGTCAAAATTCTCGTCATCAATGATGTCCACATCAATGACTGAGAATAAAGATTAGGATGAAATATATTATTGAAACATGATAAAATATAGTAGGAAATAGTGATGCAAAATGGACGTATTAGTTCACAAACACCTTACATCATTTGATCAAGATTATGCTAGGTAGCATTCCACATAAAAAAATATCTTTGCTTTATCATCTACCTACTTGAGGATGAGTAGGGATTAAGATTGAGGATGTGATACGTCTCAAACATATCTATAATGTTTTATTGTTTCATGCTGTTATACTATCACTATTGAATACTTTTTATAAAAAATTATATTATTTTTGGACTAACCTACTAATCGAGTTCCCAGAGCTAGTTGTTGTTTTTTGCATGGTTTTGACTTTCTAGAAAATCCATATCTATGGAGGTAAAAAACATGAGGATTTAATACGATTTTTTCCACGTCATGAAGATTCCAGAAAATGTTGAGACCCGTCGGGTGCTATCCACGGGACCACATGACCAAGTGGCACAGTCAAGGGTTGACCCATGCCACTAGGCCGTGTGGCCCCCCTGTGCACCGCCTTTTTCCCATTCTTTTGCCTATAAGTTCGATAAATCGAGAAACCCTCGATACAAATTTTATCTATTTTTGTCGCCGCCACAAACCCAATCTAGAAGCCTATTTTCGACACCCTACTGGAGGAGGAATACATCACCAGAGACTTCTTCATCAACCTTGTTGTCAATGACCATGTGTGAGTAGTTACCTTAGGACCTTAGAGTCTATAGCAGTAGCTAGATGACATCCCCTCTGTAGGACCAAAAGTAGGTCTAGAGGGGGGGTGATTAGACTACTTGACCAAATAAAAGTTTTGCCTTTTTCCCAATTTTAGTGTTTGCAGTTTTAGCATTCATGGCAAGTCAATTTCACCCTACACATGCATGTCTAAGAGTATAGCAGCGGAAAATAACAACAAGCATGAGTAAAAGGCATAGGGTAGGAAGATCAAATGCAATTGTAGACACGATGATTTTTCCCATCGTTTTGATAGGTGGCACTATGAAGTAGGAGGCTCCCAAGCGACACCTAACCAATCTAGGAGGCACCACCCTCCAAAAGGTAATAGGCTTGGTAATGACGATGAAATCCTTGCTCTTGTGCTTCAAGATGATAGACTCCTCAACACACAATCACTCTCTCACAGATTTGGCTGGTAGAAGAGATGGGATTGGTGGAAAGCAACTTAGGGAGGATAGAAATCAAGATCCATATGGTTGGAGTGGAAGATCTTGATCTCAACACAAGGGTAGGTGCTTCTCTCTCAGAAAATCTGATAGGATAGGTATGGAATAGTTTTGAGTGCTTCTCTTTCGAGTAGGTAGTGGTGGATGAGTATATATAGGCATCCCCAAAAATCCAACTGTTACACACAAAATGACCAACTCGATGACACCGATGTGTTAACCTCGGTGGTACCAAAGTGATCAAAAGGTGGCAACTTTTGAATATCGGTGAGACCGATATAGGAATCTCGGTTGCACCGATAAGGTGACCAACAGTCAGATTTCCAATCTCGATGACGCCGACCCAACAATCTCGATGGTATCGAAAATCTGAATTTGCGTAATAGAAAGTTGGCAACCTAAACTCGGTGGCACTGGTATGGAATCGGTTGCACCGAAGTGGCTAGGGTTTGGCTGAGTCTGTCTAGGTTCTGGAATCGGTGGCACCGGGATAGGAATGTTGGTTGCACCGATTTTGAATGTTTGGCTATGGACAGACTTTGGTGGGAGAGCTTGTGGATGTTTTTGGTGACTATCACTTGTGCACGTATGAGCATTTTGTTCACCAACAAAACCTTGCCCCCTTTTAATAGTATTGGCTTTCCTATGGACTCAAAGTGATTTCTCACAAATGTAAAATGTAGAGTCCTCTTGCTTGAAGCTTGGCAAACCTATTTCCTTGCATCTTGGGGTGCTTCCACAATCTCCACAATCCTTTTGCCATCCCTATCATTGAACTTTTCCTGAAATATACTTGGTGGAAGCATTAGTTCAATGACTTATATGTTGTTATTAATTACCAAAACCATCAAGGGAGCAAATGTGCTTTCAATCTCCCCCTTTTGGGTAGTTGATGACAACATATAGATCAAAGCTTCGACAAAGATATAATCAATGAATATAATCGTTGCTTTTAGAAGTATGTGATAAGCAAGAGCTCCCCCTAAATTTATGCATTATTTTAAATTTGCGTTTGAATGCAAATGCACAATCGATTAGGTACATGGGTCACTTCTTACATGTCACATACAACTTGGTGGTGTGCGAGAATAATTAGAATGAACATCATAGCACAACACAATCACGCAAAGATGAATGATGATCGCATAAGCATTAAGATGATAGGAAATAGTAGCATCACACATTAAAGCGTATGATCAAACATCATCAAACGTGTATCACAAGCAGCCAAAAGAGTATCACAGCAACCAAAAGCAATTTTTTTTGAAAAAGCAATAAACACCAAAACGCTCTCTCACTCGAAGCCTAAAGATCTATATACACTTCTCCCCCTTTGGCAACAAGTTACCAAAAAGTTCAAAGGCATATATCTAAGCGTTCTTGGGCTGATCTCCTTCGGTTGTTGATGAAGGAGTCAAAAGAACATCATCGGAGAATATCTCTGCAGATGTCATGGATGGAGACGGAGTGGATACTGGAGGAACTGGAGCTAATGGAGTAGGAGCTAAGGTGACAGCAGCAGGAGCTGATGAAGAGGGCCTCAAGTCTAGAGCATGCACTGTGGTTGATCTAGCCTGAGTAGTGAACTGTGTGCTCGGCTTGAGAGGTGATCCATCCTCCTCATCATCATCATATGAAGAAGTGGAAGAAACCCGAGGGATGTGTACTGAGTCAACTTCCTTCTGAAGCTCTATGACTGTCTTAGTCACCTTGTCCACCTTATCGTTAAGAGTCTTGATCCTTGTTTCAAAGATCCTTACAAGAGTGTTCTGGTTGTCCCGAATCCCCTTAATGTCCTTTTGCATGTCCTGAACTGATGAGATCAAAAGATCCATTTGCTCATTTCTGGATCTAGGGACTTGAGCACTAGTGGCTCGAGCTGCCTCTGCCTCTGCCTGAGCTGTAGCAGATGTGGGATGAGCTGGGCCCATCACCATGATGTTGTCCTCAAGCTCTGGCTGTAGGGGCAAATGTGGACGATCTAGAGCAAATATGTGCTTGTCAATCTAAGAGTTGATAAGCATCTGGATATAGGGTGCATAGCAGCAAGAGCGCTTCTGATCAGCAGCAACCCTCCTGACTGTCTGAACAATCAAGTCCATGACTCTGATCCTGGTGTGTCTGTCAAGGTGGATCAACATGTTGATGGAGTAGCCTCGGATCATCTTGTCATATCTTGACTTGGGCATCAATGTATGCCTTAGAATGGTGTTCATGGTGCGGAGGCCAGCTTGAAGCTGGTAGATGGATCCTAGCTTGTGAGATTGCACTTTATCTGTAGGGATAGGAGTATACATATCCTTCATGGCATTGTGGCTCACCTTGGATTCTGTGTAGACATCCAAATCTCCATCCTGAACCTCAGGGACTCCTAGAAGTGCAGCCTATTCATCAACAGTGGACTCATATCTTGCTCCTCCAGTCATCCATACAATCCTACCATCTCCGTAGAAATGTGCAGTGGAGTAGAATTGCATGATCATCTCATCGTTCCATGCAGTAAGCTCTCTTCCAACAAACTCATCCAAACCAATGTAGTGGAAATTGTCTTGGACACTTGGGAAATAGTCCTCATTCTCCTTAATGAATTTCCAATCAACATATCTCATATCACTGACTGCTGGGCTCTTGTCTAGCAGCACTGTCTCATAAAAGTCTTGCTGCTCCTAGGTGTGAATCTGTAATCAACAACAGTCTTCTTCCTCTAGGCATACGGATCAACAGCTCTCCATGCCCTCAAACCCAAGACTTTCCTCTTCTTCATATCTTCAGCAACTAGGTGGCTGACATCATGTACTGGAAGGTGTGGTCTAAGCTTCATCAAGGTTGTCAAGTCATCATCATGCTCAGATCTGGAAGCAGTTCCTTTGTTCTTTTCAGAAGCTGGAATCTGCCTAGATGTCCTCTTAGGCCTTTCAGCAACAGCCTTCTTGGATGCAGATTTAGTGCCCTTGGATGTGCCTGTCTTGGGCATAGCATCAGCTAGAAGTTTCTTGGCCTTCTTCTTAGGAGGAGCCTTTGCAGCTAGCTCATCCTCCTCTTCAGCAGCAGCTACCTCCTCTGGATCTTCATACATGGATGTAGGTCTGCCAGTCACATGGATTATCCTCTTTCTGGCTTTCTTCTCCCCTGCCTTCTTAGGCATAGACTTCCTTGGGGGATCGATGGTCATTGTAGCCCAAGCACTCTCATATGCTCTCATAGTTTCAGAGCTAGCATAGACTTTGCTAACAACTCACCTGGAAGAAGTGGCTTCAGTAGCAGACTTCTTAGCAGTCTTTTCTTGCTTCTTGGCAAGAATCTCCTCAAGGACAAAGTCTGAATCCTCCTCATATGAATTCAGCTTCCTCCTGGCCCTAGTAGCAGCCTTGGGCAACCCATGGGAGCTGGGGGTGCCCGGATATAAAGATGTACTAGGCTCTAGGCTAGTGCCTGAACTCATGTCAACACCCTGCTCTGGCAAATTCTGACCGTCCTCAGCATCTGACATACTGACCCTGTGAATAGAGTATAGAAGAGCAGAAGAAGATGAGTCATCACAAAATGAGGCTGGTTTTTGAAAGTTTGGAAAATAGATTATCAAAGTCTTGCATTCTATCAAATGAATATCGGTATAGCCGAAGCAAAATTATCGGAGCTACCGAGACAGACGTCCTCCTTAGCTGAAATTGGGCACCCCTTTCGGTGAGACCGAAAGGTGCACTCGGTTTCATCGAGAAAGTTCTCAGTACCCTAGATGTCCAAATCGGTGACACCGATTTGCCTGCTTTGGTTCCTCCGAGATTCATCGGGCGAACGGCAAAACCCTAAAATTCCACGGTTCTCTAATCTATGGGATTCCTTTTGTGGATAGAAGGCTTTCAAACAGTGGTAAGATATCATAGAAACCCTAATGCGCAAGATTTGGAGGTTGGATCGCAAGAGGGGGGCGAATCTGTACCATAGCTTGGCGATGGATTCGCTACGACGGGGATAATGGAGAAGATTTCATCGACGACGACAATTCCCAGTGGCGGAGGAGCGCATGGGGACAAGGGCGATGACCAGGGGTCTTGAAAATGGCAGCTTAGGGTTTTGAGGCGCGACGGTTTGTGGATGAATTTCAAAGCGTTGGGGTCCACAGTATATATACCCACCACTGTCGGTGACGCCGATTCTATATTGTCGGTGTCACCGAGTTCCTCAACTATCAGTTGATAGGGAAACTCGGTGTAACCGAGAATATGGAATGGGTAGTATCAAGATAGAAAACCAGATCAACCCTAGGCATTCGGTGAGACTGAGATTTTGGGGTTGGTTCCACCGAGATGCACTTGGGAGGTTTTAATGGTCAATCCTTGTCGATACGGAACTCCGAGTGCTCCACACACAGAGTGATCAAAAAGCACTTGTTCAAATTTTGTGATGCATCATGAATAGAGTATGAGGTGAGAAAGCATATATAGCTAAAGAGTGGTCCTAGGCATTCTTGTCCATCCAATTGGCAAAAGAAAAATCAAAGACCAAATATCAACAATTGGATGTCCTCAAATGAGAAAATAAATGCAGACCAACATGCTCACACAATAAGATGTCAAATGAAATCATGACAAACATGCACAAACACTCTAGCATCTAACAAGCACTTGGGCGATGACGAAGTCATCTATATATGAGTATTTGACTTAGGATCCAAGTAAGAATACTTGATCATAGGTCATACTAATCGTTTAAGCACAAGTGGGGTTACCACTTTTACATAAAGCATTTAATGTTGTCACATACTAAGAGATGCTTTGACTCAAGTCTTAGAGTAAAGCTCCCCCTTGATGTGACATCCCCCCATAAGAGGGATAAACTAACCTTGGGTTTTGTCAATGAAGACTTCATGTTGGTGAGGTAGTGGTGGATGCTCAAAGTTGATGAAGATCACCAAGAGTTGGGAGCATCCTTGTTGTTTCCTTACTGTTCTCACCTACATGGGTTAGTCCCAACACACAAGAGACAAATACAAGGATATCTATGGACATGGAGTGCAAAGCATGTGTGATGATGTCCATTGATTTTTTGATTACCTTGTCCCTTGCTTACTTTTGAGGGAACGTGTGACTCCTTGAAGTATTGCATAGGGTTGATGTTGATTGCAAATAGATCTTGCTAATAATGAATGTGAGTGAATTTCATTGGCGGAGTCACCCCTCAAGAGCTTTCTAGTTCTTCTTCTTGGGGACCCACATCAAGTTGATGGGGATCCTTGGTTTTGTAGTAGCCTTTGTAGACGTTGAGCTTGAAGTAGCCTTGGGAACCCACTGGGAAGCTTGTTCTTGCCATTGAGCTTGTGGTCTTGTGGTGGAAGGTCATCTTGAGTGTTTGTCCCATTGGGAAGATTATTTTCATACTTCTCCTTTTGAGGAACAAACTTGGGCTCGGGATATTGACCTTCTTCCCATTCAACTCCATTAGCATTGAAGTAGCCAACACCACAATTCTTCCGGTATCCTCCATGCTTGCGTACAGTTTCCTCAAATTGCTTACACCTGGCAAGACTCTTGTAGATACCTTTCTCTATAATTCCTTTCAATAAAGCATTTTCTTTCTCAAGTGTAACTTGGCTAAGAGAATCATCATTAGTGGAATCAATAGAACTACTAGGAGCAACATCATTGGGTTTAGCATTTTTATTGTTGCTACTAGATGAAGAACCTTTCTTGCCTTTGTTACTAGTTTGCTTAGATTTAACTTGTGGCATGAATGTAGACAAGAGTAGTCGTTTGGCAAGATAAGATGAAGTCTTCTTTCGGAGATCATCATTGATAAAGAAATTCATGTTCTTGCTCCAAATTGAGCTTCTCGAAGCGTAGCTTCTCATGAGTTCTTACAAGCTCTCTATGATCTTCAAGAGTAGATTCATGGGCTAACTTAAGAGTGTTAAGTTCTTTTGTTAGTTCTTCTATTTTCATCTTATCATCATCAATAGATCTATCTTGACTAGCATGAGAATTACCAAGTTCATTTTGACCAACATCACTAGTTTTGTCACATAGCAAGTCATCATCACAAAGCAAATCATCTTCATCACTATCGAAATCAAGATATTCGGGGTGTGATACCTTGGGGCGTTTAGCCATGAAGCAACTTCCACTCCCTTCGTTTGGTGAATCAAATAGATCATAGGAGTTGGTAGTAACTAGTGCAATTCCGGCAACACCTTCATCTTGACTATAGTCAGAGTTGGAATGATAGCTTCTCTCGGAGTGGTTGTCGGAGTCGGAGCTGGAAACCCATTCACCAACATGATATTGATGTTTCCTTCTTGAGTAGCTCTTGGTGCACTTGTCCTTCTTCTCCGAATCTCTACTTCTCCTTGAGGGTCTTCATTCATAACGATCATCTCTAATCCTTGTCTCTCTTCGAGGTGATTCATCTCTTGAGCTTCGTCTTCTTGGTGACTCTTCTCTTTGTTTGTAGGGAGTCGTGCACTCATTGGAGTAGTGTCCGGGCTTCCCACAATTGTAGCAGTTTCGGTCACGACTTGACGAACGCTTCCCTTCATATCTTGAGTTGGAGCTACGATCTTTGCTTCTATTATTGTAGAACTTGTTGAATTTCTTGACCATGAGGCTTATCTCTTCATTTGGGACAAGGTTGTCGCTTGAGGTAGCGGGAGCATCGCTTGTGGCTTTGTAAGCACCACTAGACTTGTGGTGAAGATCTTCCTTGTCTTTGAGTGTCATCTCATGAGCAACAATTCTACCAATCACTTCCGTTGGTTTGAGATCTTTGTAGTTGGGCATCATTTGGATCAATGTGCAAACGGTGTCACATCAATCATCCAAAGCTCGAAGTATCTTCTTGATGATGAATTTGTCTGTCATTTCTTCGCTTCCTAAGCCGGCAATCTCATTGGTGATGAGAGCTATCCTAGAGTACATCTCAGTGACTCCTTCACCATCCTTCATCTTGAACTTGTCAAGATGACCTTGAAGAACATCTAACTTGGATTCTCTCATGGACTCAGTTCCTTTGTGCATATCAACCAAAGTATCCCAAATCTCTTTTACGTGTTCAAGACGGCTGATTTTGTTGAATCCTTCGGGGCATAGGCAGTTGAAGAGAATGTCACATGCTTGAGAATTGAGTGGCAACATCTTCAATTCATCCCCAGTCGCTTCACGATCGGGTTCCTTTCCTTACGCAAAGAATTCACCTTGCAAGGCAATACGAACAACAACCCAAACGGCAGGATTATGACCAAGCAAATGCATTATCATTTTGTGCTTCCAACTAGCAAAATTAGTACCATCAAAATACGGACCTCTACGGTGATAATTACCCTCACTAGACATCATACTCTCTTAGGTTGTGAGACCAATACAATGGAGACCAAAGCTCTGATACCACTTGTAGGACCGAAAGTAGGTCTAGAGGGGGGTGATTAGACTACTTGACCAAATAAAAGTTTTGCCTTTTTCCCAATTTTAGTGTTTGCAGTTTTAGCATTCATGGCAAGTCAATTTCACCCTACACATGCATGTCTAAGAGTATAGCAACGGAAAATAACAACAAGCATGAGTAAAAGGGATAGGGTAGGAAGATCAAATGCAAGTGTAGACACGATGATTTTTCCCGTGGTTCCGATAGGTGGCGCTATCATACATCCACGTTTATGGAGTCTTCAACCCATGGAGGGTAACAGTCGCGAGAGTCCACGGAGGGCTCCACCCATAAAGGTCCACGAAGTAGCAACCTTAACTATTCCATATGGCTTCCGTCCATGAAGGACTAGCCTCACTATGGGTAGATCTTCACGAAGTAGGCGATCTCCTTGCCCTTACAAACTTCTTGGTTAACTCCACAACACGAAGTAGGAGGCTCCCAAGCGACACCTAACCAATCTAGGAGGCACCACCCTCCAAAAGGTAATAGGCTCGGTACTGATGATGAACTCCTTGCTCTTGTGCTTCAAGATCATAGACTCCTCAACACACAATCACTGTCTCATAGATTTGGCTTGGTAGAAGAGATGGGATTGGTGGAAAGCAACTTGGGGAGGTTAGAAATCAAGATCCATATGGTTGGAGTGGAAGATCTTGATCTCAACACAAGGGTAGGTGGTTCTCTATCAGAAAATCTGATAGGATAGGTATGGAATAGTTCTGAGTGCTTCTCTTTCGAGTAGGTAGTGGTGGATGGGTATATATAGGCATCCCCAAAAATCCAACCGTTACACACAAAATGACCTACTCGGTGACACCAATGTGTTAATCTCGATGGTACCGAAGTGATCAAAAGGTGGTAACTTTTGAATCTCGGTCAGACCGATATAGGAATCTCGGTTGCACTGATAAGGTGACCAACGGTCAGATTTCCAATCTCGGTGATGCCGACCCAACAATCTCGATGGTACCAAAAATGTGAATTTGCGTAACAGAAAATTGGCAACCTAAACTTGGTGGCACCAGTATGGAATCGGTTGCACCGAAGTGGCTAGGGTTTGGCTGAGTCTGTCTATGTTTTGGAATCGGTGGCACCGGGATAGGAATGTTGGTTGCACCGATTTGAATGTTTGGCTATGGACAGACTTTGGTGGGAGAGCTTGTGGAAGCATTAGTTCAATCCTTTTTCCATCCTTATCATTGAACTTTTCCTGAAATATACTTGGTGGAAGCATTAGTTCAGTGACTTATATGTTGTTATTAATTACCAAAACCACCAAGGGAGCAAATGTGCTTTCACCCTCTCTCTCTCTCTTTCTTTCTTGTGATTCAATATAAAGTTCCCGTGAGCTTCCTCGCATGATCAGATCCATATGATGCAATCAATGGTGTGTTTGTTGGGACATGATGAATTGTCACTTTATAATCAGATTGTTCATTGAAATATATCAAATTTTTTTTAAATTTCTTTGTTATATAATTAGGTAGCTTTGTATGCCCTTCGATTGATTTTTCTAGTGTGGCCAAATTTGATGGGTAGTTCTTCAAAGGAAGTGGTATAGAGTAGTGGGTTCAGTCGTATAGTGATCTATATACTAGTGATAGAAACAAACAAGATACGTATTGTGTTGTTGTCACTAAGGATAAGACAATGGTTTCTTTATCACACTTAGATGATAGTTTCACTGTCTATGTTATGTCATCATACTTATTACAATGCTCTATTTGTCATAAACTTAATACTTCTAGATGCATGTTGGATAAACGGTATTGGGTGGAATATTAGTTGTAGATGCAGTTGGATAACGGTCTACATATCACAGACGTAATGCCTATACGAGATTATACCATGAATGATCATAGTCATAAATATAAATATTGCAATTTAATTGCGGGCCAACTGTAATTTGTTTACCACGCTACACTTGTCAGCTTGGAGAGATGTCACCAGTGAACCTATGGCCTCAAGGTCTATTTTACCTGACTAAAAACATCATCAAAAATACTATTATTTGTTGTAATGTATTATTTATTTTATCTATCTATATCAATTCCTATCATACAGTGCAATTTAATCTTGTAACTAGCAAGACAAGAAGCTTGAAAACCTTCTCGACGTGTTGGGGACAAATTTATATTGTGTTTTGTGTGTAGGTGCCCATGAATTTATTTGCTGGAAGAACTCTCCCTAGTTCGACAAACCTTGATTCTCTATCAAGAGAAATACTTATATTACTAAGTTACCGCACCCTTATACTTGGGGTTACCCAACACTCTTACAAGAGAGCAAGCACGGTGATACATGTCATCGTAGATCAGCCCAACATGGCTGACACGTCTGGTCCACTCCATGTCTGGCCTACATATGGGCAGTCAGCCCGGTTGTATAGGGGGTGTTTGTGAGAAAATTCGAATATGATCCCATGCTCAGCTGGACCTGATACCATAACCATTCAGTTGCATGCGGATCTCTACATGAAATTGTATTTGAAGTCATATTGTGCTCTGTAGCTACAACAAAAAATGGTGGGCCATGAGCACATTTAAAGCGGCCCACATCGGCAGTGTGTAGATGAATCGGGAAGATGGTCACGACCTAGTTCTTTTTAGCTTTTGATTCTCCAAAATCAGCTTTTGGGAAACTTCCCCCAGAATCATCTTCCCCCAGAACCCGCCAGAATCAACTGTCGAGTTCTTTTTTGAGATTGTGGTATGAGATTATGGGATGAGTTGTATGCTGAAATATTTGTAATGCTCGTGAAAAAAAATTGGGTGTTAAATTGATAACACTTAGATGTTTTGAACAATTTATCATCAAGTATGAGCATGAATACGATTTATGAATATCTTAGATTGATAAATATTACAATAAAGAAGGTTTTCACGTTTTCTTTGGTACAAGAGAAGTTACACTACAAATAGATTGACTAATCTCCTGGTACAAGACTGGTAGCAATAATCTCACGTGTTGTGGCTATTGTATCATCATGTTCTGGTGCTAGAGTGTTGGCGCCTGTAAATGGTAATGGGGGTTGCACATACGCATCATTGTCAAACTTGTCAAAATGCTCATCATGCAACTTGCTATCACGAATGAAGTTGTGGAGACACATGCATGTAGTGACAATCATCTTTTGGGTCTCTGGTTTGTACTGTGGTATGCGTCTGAGAATTCGCAATTTCATCTTGACAACATCGAATGATTTTTCGATGACATTTCGTAAAGAAGAATGACGATGGTTGAATGTCTCATGTCTACCAATGGGTGGGTGTTGTTGGAACTCTGGTACATGGTATTGATGCCCTTTGCATGGTGCTAGATATCCAACTCTGTTTGGATATCCGGAGTCCACAAGGTAATATTTATCTATTGTAAGACACGAGAAGATATTAAAATTTACTACGTACCATCACATAAATAAGAAAATGCAGACATAGAAGAGATTACCCATGGGGGGTTGTGGAAAATGATCATAACGAACTATAACGTCGCTCCATACACGTGTGTCATGAACAGACCTGGGCCATCCAAGAACAACAAAAGTGAACCTCATATCAAAATCACAAACTTCCATGACATTTTCATTTCTAACCCCTTTCCTATTCCTGTGTTGTGGCTCCAAATCCTTAGGAACAATCACTTCAATGTGTGTTCCATCTATGGCTCCAATAGCATTTCTGAAATGAGGCCATAACTTTGTTTTTCTTAGTATGGGGTGTTGTTCGAAGAATGATGGATCAATAGGCCCAATGAAATCACCAGCCATGTGGTCTACACACTCCAAAACCTCATGATTTTTTTGTTATTGGCAGAACAACTATGTCCAAACCGATCTGCTACATTACCAGTTGTTTGGCATGTCCCCAAAGTCCATAAAAATTGTGCCAGTGCTTCTTTCAATGATACATTGCAAGTTGACTTAAGCCCGTAATTCTAAACCAACAATTCATGCAATGAGTAAAACACTAACCTCCTCATTCTAAACATAGAGTAGAAAGCTTTTGCATCTTGTTCCTTCTGTTCCACCCATTGGAGGCCTGTAACAAGGTGTAACTTTCTTGGTGCATAAGACAATCTCTGACTTGAAGACTCCATTTCCATAGCACATGCAAACATGGCCAAATCCCATTCCTCATCTGATTCATCTGTAGTGTCCAATTCATCTGAAGTGTCCATCTGCCACATAAACACACACATAAGAGTTGAGCAACAACATATAAAATTATGAGCAGTGGTTCAACATGATATAACACAATTTTCATCTGCCACATAAACATACACATGAGAGTTGAGCAACAACATAGAAAATTATCAATAGTAGTTCAACATGGAACAACACAATTTCAAAGCAAATAATTATGTTCTAGACAAGTGAACATTACAATACGAGAGCAAACAACATGTTCAACGCAAATGGTTGGGGTTCAACGCATTCCAGGTTCAAAGCAAATAGTTGAAAGCAAATGACACATATAGGTTCACAACATTATAGGTTCTACTTATGTTTGTTGAGCTCCCATGCCCTCTCTATCCATCGAAGCCTTACACTAGGTTTGTGGTCCTTGAATGTTACAAAAATAATACGATATTTCTTTCCCAACATAAGATGGGAAGCATAGAAATGCACATCACTCCCAGGTTTAGCACCATCCGCAATCATCATGTCCATCATGTCTCCAATCTCCTTTTTTGTTGTATCCTCTCCTAGATTCCCCTTACTCTTTTCCTTGTACCAAAGAGGTCAACCATACGCATAAGTGCATCAGTCTTAACAGTTTCATTTGACCACTTCTCATTCATCCCAGGATTTGGCGAATAAGAATATGACATCCTCTTCCCACTCTTGGCACGCTTCACGAGAGGTATAGCTTCGACATCATGGCTTTCACAACCTGAATCATCATTCATATTGAAGCGAGGTGAACCACTTTGATAAATGGAAATTGGCACCGTGACATGCTCTCGTGACACGACAAGCATCAAACACCTCTCTCATTTTCCCCCTCTGCTAGTGGAGCATGCCGGAACTTGGCAGCCGTCGGGTTTGCCTGCAATTAAATACCAAAACTCATGGTTAAATAATGAAACAAGAATGTCACACATTATTTGAATAACTGACATGGCAACAATATATCTTTATCTCCAACACCCACCACTCATCCGAAGCCGTAATTGTCTTCGTATATTCATCTTTACCAATGACAGATGCTTTTTGAGTCAATGTCTTTCACACACTGTATTCTTATCTACATATATCCCATCTAATTTTCGGTTGATCGGAAAATCATTAAACTTTCTAACCAAATTAGTTTTTTCTACGTCGGTCAAAGTGGTGCCGCCAGCCGAGCGATATAGCAGCGGCCAGCTCAAACCATATCTGAACCGCTTTAGGAAAATATTACGATCACACCAAACTTCACTGCCGAACGTTTTTCTTTTATAAGTTTTGAGCTGAACTGTCAAATGCTTCACAAGAGGAGACGGGGGAGTGCCACGTTTCTTTTTCCTGCGTCCCCTTCGGCCTTCTCCCCCACCCCGAGCCGCGTCAAACAAAACAACCTCGTGGGAGCTCTCTCCTCTCTCTCTCTTTCTCTCTCCTCCGCACCCGGCCTCCTCTCTCTCTCTCCCTCCCTCCCCTCCTCCCCGCTCGCCAATTCCTGCGCCATCATCCACCCCCGCCCCCGCCCCCGCGGCCGCCGGAATCCGCCCCATCGGACGGCGAGCCCGCGGCTCCCCGCCCGCGAATCCGGGCCGCCCGCGCCCAGATCCGTCCCCCCCCCCCCCCCCGCGCCGCCCCCGGATGTCATGAGCCGCCCCCATTTGCTCAAAGACCACGCCTTTCCGCGCGCGAATGGGTTCTTCGACGCCCGCCTCTGCGAGATCGAGGAGGCGGACGCCGCGGCCGCCCTAGCCGCCGCCGACCAGTCCTGGTCGGGGTCGCCGTCGCAGTCCACCTCCCCGTCGTCGGCGTCGTCGCTGCCCATGTCGTCGTGCGGCCAGTACATGCTGCACCGGGTCGGCAAATTCGACACCCTCGCCGGCGTCGCCATCAAGTACGGAGTCGAGGTAATGCGACAGGACTACTCTTCGCTTCAGGGCCTCCGGCTTTTATATTACTATATGGGAATACCAGAGGGGATATAAAATAACAGTGTTTAACTTCTAGCTGCTTCAGGCAGAATGGCTTCCTGTTGTAGTATAATGACGATAATAAGGTGTTTGAATGATTTGTTTGTTTTGATGCGTAGGTAGCCGACGTCAAGAGGCTGAATAGCCTCTCCACTGACCTCCAGATGTTTGCGCACAAGACGCTACGGATTCCGCTCCCTGGAAGGCATCCTCCTTCGCCTTTCCAGCAGAATGGTTCATACGAGTGTGATGACAGGTATACAGAAAAATAGTTTTTGCGTTAGTATGTTGCTTCCCTTTTTCTTCTGGAAAGGCATTAACATGCTGTTACGTACTTTTAAGCCATGCCGTTGGTGAGTTGGCACGTCGCAGTGCTGTTGATCAAGTGTTCAGCTTAGTGTTGTGTGAACCGATAGTCAAGAATTGTTACTACATTGCTCCGAGTTTTTTCCGATGTATATTCTGCATTGGAATTTATTTGAGCACTGGTTAAGGTAGTCCTGGATTGGCTATGAACTACTATGATATCATGCAAAATCGTAGCGTTAAGTGAAGCTGCCATGGGAGTATGGTCTCGTAGTCTCATCTTATCTTAGACACTCGAAATGGAGCCACAATTATTACCTTTTCTCTTAACCACGTATCTTTTATGAAACTAAGGTTTTGCTTTTGCATGAAGCTTTTCCTTCACGAATGCATGCATGCTGTAAGTCGTATCATGTAATGGGAGGAGTTGAGAGTTGCAAAAAAATTCATTAGCCAATTTATGCCTGCAAAGTGCCATTAATCAGTTTGGCAGGTACTACATAACTGCGGAATTTTGGATTCTGACAGTATGAACGGATGATTACATGTTTATTTTGGCAGTATTTGCCCGTGCTATCAATTGCCATGCCCTACAGTTCATAAATTGACCATATTGAACATAAGTTAAGGTGACGCACCAAGGGCCTCGAAGGCAAGGAAATGGAGAAAACAGATTTTAACAAACCTGTGAACATGTCTCAAACCCTCAATGTTCTTGTGCTTTACGCATACTGGCCACAGTTTTCTCCTTTGTACAAGGCGTGTAGATTCTAGTCACTTTCTGAAACAAAGTCAACAAAACAGCATTCACTACGAGCGTTAGGTGCTTTTTGATAAATTCAACTACAACAGTAGTGCGCCCATAATCTTTTACATGTTTTAATATCCTTTTCTCCTTGGGATCGCAAATAACTTTTGTTTCGGCCTTTTAGATTTTATAGAACACTTCATGAACCAACGACTTGCTATGTTTTTTGTTCGTACCATTACATTTTATTGCTGGCTCTACTTTATGTATCATCATGTATAACAGTAATAATGTTATTTCAGGGAATGTACTCCACGGCGTCTTCATGATGATCTATTGGATTCAGTTTTGCGAACACCAAGACACAAAGTCTCGCCAGCCATGAGCCTTTTGCAGGGATACTATGGTCTCACACCCCCTCCAAAGAGGAATCCGACACAGGAAGGCACCGAGATAGCAGTATATGGAAAAGGCAAATCAATTTCCTTGGTTGATGAGCCCTGGTCCGCAGAGACACCAAATCCCAACACGTTCATGTTTGAGCATAGGAAACCCAGAAGCCAGACAATAGGTTCTCTTGTGAATGGCGAGTCTGAGGAGAATGGAGACGGCGAAAGGCCAGTAAGGAGGCGCCCAAAAGCTGACGGCGAGTTGCTACCTAGGGAGGAAAATGGCAGCGCCTTGTTGTCACGGGCGGGGAAAGGCCTCGCATTGAGGCCAAAGTCGGGCACTCGACCAGACATGAACAAGAGCCATCAGAACCTTATCGCGATGTCGGAGCCTTCGTTTGACGGCGGGCTTCAAACCGTAAAGAAATCGTCGAGCACCCCTGAGTTCCAAGAGCCAGAGAGCAGCAGCAGCTCCTCCATATGGTCAGCAAGCAAGTGGAGCTTGAAACCAGACGCTTTCACCCTCCCTCTTTTTGACAGCATTCCAAAGCCAATCGCTGCTTGGAAAAACAAGGCGGCTCGAGATTAGCAGCTTTCCCCATCTCTTGGCCGCCCACCTGATTCTTTGCCTGAGCTATCCCATGTAAGCCCGTGGAGGAGCTTGAGCTCAGGTCGGCACCGGTCCTCCCAGCGATGAAAGCAGGGCAGGAAAGACCTCGATGACAGCCTCGGATTTTGCATGGTTTGTCATGCTATATATGTTGGAGATGTTGCGGCGGGTAGAGGCGTTACCTGTCTTCACATAATCTTATAGAAGATGACACAGAGCCTTGGGTATTCTTTTGTACACAATTGGAGATAATGTAGGATGAATAGGCGGGCTATATGTTGTATGTGTGATCCCATTCCCATACACTAATATAGAAAAGATTGGTCTTGTTTCATGAGATTATTCATGTGCCTTTTGGCGTGTGCTAGCTGTTCAACTATACCGTGTTTCTCAAGAAATAAGAATAAAATGCCGCTGATTTCGTTACTGCTGGGTGTTCGTGAGCGTGCTGGTTCGGAGATCCTGTTGGTGATTCCGGAATCTCCTCGAAAGCCAAACCATCTCATGTGAAGTTCATACAAAATTGGATCGAAAACATTCATAACCTGAAATGTTGCTTCTTTTTTCACGAGTACACACACATGCGTATTATTTCATCACATACATGAAAAGGCGTGGACATGATGCCCTAGAGACAAATAATGCTCAGCCCGAACATAAGAAAACCACAACTAAACCTATTAAGCCTGGCAGGCTGAATTGGCATGACGTCTAACATCTCCAAAACCAACATAAGGGACGTTGTGAGTAAAAAAGATATAGCCTTCAAAAAGGGAAATGATGCCATGACGCACCGTCGTCTGATTCGGAAAACTGAACCTAAGTTTTCACATGTTCGTCGAAGAGGGACATAAATAAGAGGCCATGACCACTGACGGAGCCATACCCCAGGCCTAGGGGCGCCGGACCCGGGTTATGGCTGTTGTGAAATAAAATATGTGATCAATTGTATTGGAGGAATACCTCTAAGAGATGTCTCTTAAGGAAAAGTTGTCTCCTCAACACACCCCTTTATTTTGTATATAAGTGGGCTTTTCACATTACAATGGAACTAGTGAAATCATTTAGACTCTTTACTTGTCTCTTTGTTTTGGCTCTACAACACGTTATCAACCCATAGATTCTACCGAAAAAGAGCAATTGACGACGCGTAAAGAAGGAACCGTCGCGTGTCGCGCGAAGACGCTCGACCATTACGCCGCTCAATCCGGTGCGGCAGCGCGGCGCCACTGGATGATGGCGATCGGCTGATCGCGGTGGCGGCAACATCAGGTGATGGCACGGTTGGGCAGGACATGCAGCAGCAGCGAGGCGGAGCATGCATGCATCCGTACATGAGATTAATCAATTTTGGTTGTCTTCTTGTGATTAAAAGATACAGAATAAGATCTGATTCATTGTGTTTTTCTATGAGAATTGCTTCATATCGAATCAATCACGAAGAAGCCGACGTTGGAGACATAGAAACACCCAGCGCCACAACGCGGGCACAGCTATGCGTGTTGCGTCGCAGAGGCTCAGACCGATCAATAAAGGGTTAATTGGATCTACGCCACTGGGCTATTCATGGATTGGAGATATGCCATTACAAAAACCAAACTTGCAAATATGCCACTCTTAATTCTTCATACCTTCACTTATGCCATTTTCTCCACTAAAGAGAATAACCGTTTAAAAAATACATGTATTTAAGTTATATACTGCTATATTTACCATACTACCCCTGTGGCCACCTTTTGGCAGCACTTTAGGGTCGTCCGGGTGTCGTCAAAATTCGAAAAATTCAAATTTTGGCAAAAAAAATGAACTTTCTCAGAAAAATCTAAAAAAAATACAGAAAATTAGAACCATTAATATGAGCCTACTGTTGAAATATGAGCTAATTCTGGGCACATATAGACTCATAAAGTAGTGACATTTTTAGTTCTGTCCAGAAATTTGTTCAATTTTGGCCAAAAATTTGAACCTCTCAGAAAAATATTAAAAAAAATATAGAAAATTGAAAACATTAATATGAGTCTACTGTTCAAATATGAGCCAATTCTGGGCACATATGGACTCTTAAACTGACCATTCAAATTCTGTCTAGAACTTGTCAAACTATTCACAAAAAAATTGGGCAGCACTTCAACAGTATATTGCATATCTTTGCAAGCACAATTGAACAGAGATATGCAAACGGAATTCAAATGTCCATGCATAAGTTCACAAGCACAATTTAAGAGAGGTTCAATGCAAATACACCAAATAGAGTGCACAATACAAGTACCAAAAGCAAACACCTAGTTGAGTCACCACTAGCCACCAAGCCAATGAAGAAGGCTTCTTTTTGCACCATATGGAGGCTGCACTACTGGAGGTGGAGGTATAATAGGTGCAAATGGAACATTTTTCTTGGATTTTTTCCTTTAGATGTAGTCTTCTTTGGTGGGGTCTTTTTCTTGGCCTTCTCTTGTGACATAGCTTTCTTCACAGGGGTCTTGGTCTTCTTTGGTGTAGTCTTCTTGACTGGGGTCTTTTTATTGGATTTCTTCACATGAGTCTTGGCCTTCTCTTGTGTTGTAGCTATCTTCACATGTGTCTTCTCCTTGGTTAGTGTGTTGGGCTTTTGTGGGGTTGTTCTAGACTTTTTCCTACATTTACAACATGTGATTTAGATTGAGCAATAACAGATTAAGCCAAGCCACATGCATCGATTACCTTATGAGATTGATAAGGATTTCATCATCTGTTGCATCACCATCTGCTGTAGCAGATGTTTCTTCACCTTTCTTCCTGCAATATGAACAAGATAAAACATCAATTTTATGATATATAAGTCATGAAAAACAGATGCATAAACACAACTATAAAATCACCTTTTGTTTGTCCGTGTAGATGGACATCTCCAGGTATGTCGTCATCATTATTTATGACCACATATTTAGGATCAGGGACTTTGCATGTTTTCTCAAAGTGCCCAGGTGCACCACATCTCTTGCACTTGATGTTGGGAGACGTAGTACTAAATCAAAAAATTTCCTACGCGTTCACCAAGATCCATCTATGGAGAAACCAGCAACGAGCAAGGGGAGAGTGGATCTTCATACCTTTGAAGATCGCTAAGCGGAAGCGTTACAAGAACGCGGTTGATGGAGTCGTACTCGCAGCGATTCAGATCGCGGTAGATCCGATCAAGTGCCGAACGGACGGCACCTCCGCGTTCAACACACGTGCAGCCCGGTGACGTCTCCAACACCTTGATCCAGCAAGGAGGAAGGAGAGGTTGGAGAAGGACTCCAACAGCAGCACGACGGCGTGGTGGTGGTGGAGTAGCAAGGTATTCCGACAGGGCTTCGCCTAAGCGCTGCGGAGGAGGAAGAAGAGAGGTAGGGCTTCGCCGTGAGAGAGAGAGATCAAATCCTGTCTCAAAACATCCAAAACCTCAATTATATATAGGAGGAGGGACGTGGAGGGCTGGCTTGGCCTCTACTCCAAAGAGGAGAGGGTCGGCCGAATTAAAGGGAGAGTCCACCTCCCACAAGGGAGGTGGATCTCCTCCTTTTAAATCCTTTTTGCCTTATCTCCTTATCTCCAGCCACATGGGCCCACATAGATGGTCTTGGCCGACCCAATATGGGCTGGCACACCTCCTCTAAGGGCCCATGAGGTCCTTTGGTCGTCACACCCCTCTCGGGGGTCCTCCGGCACCCTCCCGGCACTCCCGGTACACTACCGATGAGCCCGAAAACTTTCCGGTGACCAAAACTGGACTTCCTATATATCAATCTTTACCTCCGGACCATTCCGGAGCTCCTCGTGACGTCCGGGATCTCATCCGGGACTCCGAACAACCTTCGGTAATCACGTATACCATTTCTCTATAACCCTAGCGTCATCGAACCTTAAGTGCGTAGACCCTACGGGTTCGGGAGACACGTAGACATGACCGAGACACTTCTCCGGCCAATAACCAACAGCGGGATCTGGATACCCATGTTGGCTCCCACGTACTCCACGATGATCTTATCGGATGAACCACGATGTCGGGGATTCAATTAATCCCGTATACAATTCCCTTTGTCTATCGGTATGGTACTTGCCCGAGATTCGATCGTCGGTATCCCCATACCTTGTTCAATCTCGTTACTGGCAAGTCTCTTTACTCATTCCGTAATACATCATCCCGTGGCTAACTCCTTAGTCACATTGAGCTCATTATGATGATGTCTTACCGAGTGGGCCCAGAGATACCTCTCCGTCACACGGAGTGACAAATCCCAATCTCGATTCGTGCCAACCCAACAAATACTTTCGGAGATACCCGTAGTGCACCTTTATAGCCACCCAGTTACGTTGTGACGTTTGGCACACCCAAAGCATTCCTACGGTATCCGGGAGTTGCACAATCTCATGGTCTAAGGAAACGATACTTGACATTGAAAAGCTTTAGCAAACGAACTACACGATCTTGTGCTATGCTTAGGATTGGGTCTTGTCCATCACATCATTCTCCTAATGATGTGATCCCGTTATCAATGACATCCAATGTCCATGGCCATGAAACCTTGACCATCTATTGATCAACGAGCTAGTCAACTAGAGGCTCACTAGGGACATGTTGTGGTCTATGTATTCACACATGTATTACGGTTTCCGGTTAACACAATTATAGCATGAACAATAGACAATTATAATGAACAAGGAAATACAATAATAACCATTTTATTATTGCCTCTAGGGCATATTTCCAACAGTCTCCCACTTGCACTAGAGTCAATAATCTAGTTCACATCACCATGTGATTAACACTTACATCACCATGTGATCATATCATCATGTGATTAACACCCAATAAGTTCTGGGGTTTCTTCATGTTCTGCTTGTGGAAGAGGTTTTTAGTCAACGGGTCTGCGACATTCACATACGTGTGTACCTTGCAAACTTTCCATGTCATAGTTGTAGATACTGCTCCCACGCTCCACTTGGAGCTATTCCAAATGGCTGCTCCACTATACGTAGCTGGATTTCTACTAAGAGTCATCCGGATTGGTTTTAAAGCTTGCATCATCGTAACACTTTACGATGAACTCTTTATCACCTCCATAATCGAGAAATATTTCCTTAGTTCTCAAGTTACTAAGGCTAACTTTGACCGCTGTCCAGTGATCCACTCTTGGATTACTCTTGTACCCCTTGACAGACTCATGGCAAGGCACACACAGGTGCGGTACACAGCATGGCATACTATATAGAGCCTATGGACAAAGCATAGGAGATGACACTCATCTCTTCTTTATCTTCTGCCGTGGTCGGGTATTGAGTCTTACTCAATTTCACACCTTACAATACAGTCAAGAACTCCTTCTTTGACCCATCTATTTTGAACTCCTTCAAAAACTTGTCAAGGTATGTCTTCGTCGAAAAAACTTATCAAGCGAATAGATCTATCCCTATAGATCTTGATGCTCAATAAAATAGTAGCTTTATCTGGGTCTTCCTTTGAAAAAAAACTTTTCAAACAACCCTTCATGCTCTTCCAGAAATTCTACATCATTTCCGATCAATAATATGTCAACTACATATTCTTACAAGAAATTCCATAGTGCTCCTACTCACTTTCTTGCAAATACAAGTTTCTCATAAACTTTGTATAAACTTAAACACTCTGATCACCTCATCAAAGCATATATTCCAACTCCGAGATGCTTGCTCCAGTCCATAGAAGGATCGCTGGAGTTTGCATATTATTAGCATCCTTAGGATTGACAAAACCTTCTGGTTGTATCACATACAAGTCTTCCTCACAGAAACCATTACGGAAACCTTGTTTTGTCATCCATCTGCCAGATTTCATAATCGAAAAATGCAGCAACTGCTAACAAAATTTTAATAGACTTTTAGCATCGCTACAGATGAGACAATCTCATTGCAGTCAACTCCTTGAACTTGGCGGAAACTTCTTTGCGACAAGTCGAGCTTTATAAACGGTGACATTTCACCATTAGCGTCTATGTTTATCTCAAAGTTCCATTTGTACTCAATGACCCGCCATTCAACAGGCAAGTCTACCAAAGTCCATACTTGGTTTTCATACATGGATCCTTTCTCGGATTTCATGGCTCCTAGCCATTTGTTGGAATCCAGGCCCACCATCGCTTCTCCATAGTTCGTAGGTTCATCGTTGTCCAACAACATGATTTCCAAGATGGGGTTGTCATACTACTCAGGAGCAGTACGCGTCCTTGTCGACCTACGAGGTTCGATAGTGACTTGATCCGAAGCTTCATGATCATCATCATTAACTTCCTTTTCAACTGAGTAGGCTCTACAGAAACATCTTTCTGTGTTGCGCTATTCTCTGGTTGAAACAAAGGTCCAACAACCTCATCAAGTTCTATCTTCCTCCCACTCAATTCTTTCGAGAGAAACTCTTTCTCAAGAAAGGACCCGTTCTTAGCAACAAACACCTTTTGCGCTTGGATCTGAGATAGAAGGTATACCCAATGTCTCATTAGGGTATTCTATGAAGATGCATTTGTCTGCTTTGGGTTCGAGCTCGCTAGGTGAAAAACCCATTTTCACATAAGCGTCGCAGCCCCAAACATTAAGAAATGACAGCTTAGGCTTCTGTCAAACCATAATTCTCACGGTGTCATCTCAACAGACTTAGATGGTGCCCTGTTAAAGTGAATGGATTTGTCTTTAATGCATAACCCCATAACGATAGTGGTAAAACGATAAGAGACATCATAGTACTCACTATATCCAATAGAGCACGACTACGACGTTCGAACACACCATCACACTATGGTGTTCCAGGAGGCGTGAGCTGTGAAACAATTTCCACATTGTCTAAAATTGCATACCAAACTCGTAACTTAGATATTCACCTCCATGATCATATCATAGACATTTATCTTCTTGTCACGATGATCTTTAACTTCACTCTGAAACTCCTTGAACCTTTCAAACATTTCAGATTCGTGTTTCATTAAGTAAATATCCCCATATTTACTCAAATCATCAGTGAAGGTAAAGAAAAACAACGATATCCACTGTGTGTTTCAACACTCATTGGACCACATACATCAACATGTATTAATTCCAATAAGCCACTTGCCCGCTCCATCATATTGGATGACGGGGTCTCAGTCATCTTGCCCAAGAGGCATGGCTCGCATGTCTCAACCGATTTGAAATCGAGTGAGTCAAAAAAAATCCATCATCATGGAGTTTCTTCATGCGATTTATACCAATATGACATTACGTGGCAGTGCCACAAGCATGTGGTGCTATCATTATTAACTTTGTATCTTTTGGTACCAATGTTATGAATATGTGTACTACTACGATCATGATTCGATAAACCATTTCGAGTGGGTGCATGACCATTGAAGGCATTATCCATGTAAACAGAATAACCATTATTCTCTAACTTATATGAATAACCGTATCGCACTAATCATGATCTAATCACGTTCATGCTCAACGCAAACACCAAATAACATTTATTTAGGTTTATCACAAATCCTGAAGGTAGAGAGAGCGTGCGATGGTGATCACATCAATCTTGGAAATACTTCCAACACACATCGTCACCTTTCACCTAGCTAGTCTCCATTTACTCCGTAGCTTTTATTTCGAGTTGCTCACACTTAGCAACCGAACCGGTATCCAATACCCAGGTGCTACTAGGAGTACCAGCAAGGTACACATCACTAACACGTATATCAAATATACTTCCATTGACATTACCAGCCTTCTTATCTACCAAGCATCTAGGGGTTTTCCGCTTCAGCGAACATTCTCCTCATAACAGAAGCACTTAGTCTCGGGTTCGGGCTCAACCTTGGGTTTCTTCACTAGAGCAACAACTGGCTTGTCATTCCTGAAGTTTTCCGTTCTTGCCCTTGCCCCTTTTGAAACTAGTGGTTTCACTTAACCATCAACACTTGATGCTCCTTCTTGATTTCTACCTTCGTGGTGTCAAACATCACGAACAACTCAGGGATCATCTTATCCATCCCTGGCATGTTATAGTTCATCACGAAGCTCTAGTAGCTTGGTGGTAGTGACTTGGAGAACTGCATTAATCACTATCTCATCTGGAAGATTAACTCCCACTTGATTCAAGTGATTGTAGCACCCAGACAATCTGAGCACACGCTCAGCGATTGAGCTATTCTCCTTTATCTTGCAGACAAAGAATCTTGTTGGAGGTCTCATACCTCTCAAGCTAGGCACGAGCCTGAGATCACAATCTCAGCTCCTAGAACATCTCATATGTTCCGTGACGTTCAAAACGTTTTGGAGCCTCAATTCTAAGCCGTAATTCATGACGCATTGAACTATCACGTAGTCACCAAAAAGTGCCTGTCATATGTTCACAACATCTACAGACAGCGCTTGAGGGAGTGATGCAGTTAGCGGTACATAAAAAACATAAGCTTTCTGTGCAACAATGAGGACAATCCTCAGATCACGGACCCAGTCCGCATTATTGCTACCATCAACTTTCAACTTACTTTTCTCTAGGATTGTATCAATAAAACTGTGGAGCTACAGTGCGAGCTATCTACGACATAATTTGCAAGGACATTTTAGACTAAGTTCATGATAATTAAGTTCATTTAATCAAATTATTAATGAACTCCCACTTAGATAGACATCTCTCTAGTCTTCCAAGTGATACATGATCCATGTCAACTAGCCCGTGTCCGATCATCACGTGAGACGGACTAGTCATCCATGGTGAACATCTCTATGTTGATCGTATCTTCTATACGACTCATGTTCGACCTTTCGGTCCTCCGTGTTCCGAGGCCATGTCTGTACATGCTAGGCTCGTCAAGTCAACCTAAGTGTTTCGCATGTGTAAATCTGGCTTACACCCGTTGTATGCGAACGTTAGAACCTATCACACCCGATCATCACGTGGTGCTTCGGAACGACGATCCTTAGCAACGGTGCACAGTTAGGGTGAACACCTTTCTTGAAATTTTATTGAGAGATCATCTTATTTACTACCGTCGTTCTATGCAAATAAGATGTAAACATGATAAACATCACACGCAATCAATATAGTGACATGATATGGCCAATATCATCTTGCTCCTTTGATCTCCATCTTCGGGGCACCATGATCATCACTGTCACCGGCACGACACCATGATCTCCATCATCATGATCTCCATCAATGTGTCTTCATGAAGTTGTCTCGCCAACTATTACTTCTACTACTATAGCTAACGTTTAGCAATAAAGTAAAGTAATTACATGGCGTTTATGATTGACACGCATGTCATACAATAATATAAGACAACTCCTATGGCTCCTGCCGGTTGTCATAGTCATCGACATGCAAGTCGTGAACCCTATTACAAGAACATGATCAATCTCATACATCACAATGCATCACATCACATCCTTCTGGCCATATCACATCACAAGGCATATGCTGCAAAAACAAGTTAGACGTCCTCTAATTTGTAGTTGCAAGTTTTTACGTGGTTGCTATAGGTTTCTAGCAAGAACGTTTCTTACCTACGCCAAAACCACAACGTGATATGCCAATTGCTATTTATCCTTCATAAGGACCCTTTTCATCGAATCCAATCCGACTAAGGTGGGAGAGACAGACACCCGCTAGCCACCTTATGCAACTGGTGCATGTCAGGCGGTGGAACCGGTCTCACGTAAGCGTACGTGTAAGGTTGGTCCGGGCCGCTTCATCCCACAATACCGTCGAATCAAGATAAGACTAGTAACGGCAAGCATATTAACAAAATCGACGCCCACAACTGCTTTGTGTTCTACTCGTGCATAGATTCTACGCATAGACCTAGCTCTGATACCACTGTTGGGAGACGTAGTACTAAATCAAAAAAATTCCTACGCGTTCACCAAGATCCATCTATGGAGAAACCAGCAACGAGCAAGGGGAGAGTGAATCTTCATACCTTTGAAGATCGCTAAGCGGAAGCGTTACAAGAACGCGGTTGATGGAGTCGTACTCGCAGCGATTCAGATCGCGGTAGATCCGATCAAGTGCCGAACGGACGGCACCTCCGCGTTCAACACACGTGCAGCCCGGTGACGTCTCCAACACCTTGATCCAGCAAGGAGGAAGGAGAGGTTGGAGAAGGACTCCAACAGCAGCACGACGGCGTGGTGGTGGTGGAGTAGCAAGGTATTCCGACAGGGCTTCGCCTAAGCGCTGCGGAGGAGGAAGAAGAGAGGTAGGGCTTCGCCGTGAGAGAGAGAGATCAAATCCTGTCTCAAAACATCCAAAACCTCAATTATATATAGGAGGAGGGACGTGGAGGGCTGGCTTGGCCTCTACTCCAAAGAGGAGAGGGTCGGCCGAATTAAAGGGAGAGTCCACCTCCCACAAGGGAGGTGGATCTCCTCCTTTTAAATCCTTTTTGCCTTATCTCCTTATCTCCAACCACATGGGCCCACATAGATGGTCTTGGCCGACCCAATATGGGCTGGCACACCTCCTCTAAGGGCCCATGAGGTCCTTTGGTCGTCACACCCCTCTCGGGGGTCCTCCGGCACCCTCCCGGCACTCCCGGTACACTACCGATGAGCCCGAAAACTTTCCGGTGACCAAAACTGGACTTCCTATATATCAATCTTTACCTCCGGACCATTCCGGAGCTCCTCGTGACGTCCGGGATCTCATCCGGGACTCCGAACAACCTTCGGTAATCACGTATACCATTTCTCTATAACCCTAGCGTCATCGAACCTTAAGTGTGTAGACCCTACGGGTTCGGGAGACACGTAGACATGACCGAGACACTTCTCCGGCCAATAACCAACAGCGGGATCTGGATACCCATGTTGGCTCCCACGTACTCCACGATGATCTCATCGGATGAACCACGATGTCGGGGATTCAATTAATCCCGTATACAATTCCCTTTGTCTATCGGTATGGTACTTGCCCGAGATTCGATCGTCGGTATCCCCATACCTTGTTCAATCTCGTTACTGGCAAGTCTCTTTACTCGTTCCGTAATACATCATCCCGTGGCTAACTCCTTAGTCACATTGAGCTCATTATGATGATGTCTTACCGAGTGGGCCCAGAGATACCTCTCCGTCACACGGAGTGACAAATCCCAATCTCGATTCGTGCCAACCCAACAAATACTTTCGGAGATACCCGTAGTGCACCTTTATAGCCACCCAGTTACGTTGTGACGTTTGGCACACCCAAAGCATTCCTACGGTATCCGGGAGTTGCACAATCTCATGGTCTAAGGAAACGATACTTGACATTGAAAAGCTTTAGCAAACGAACTACACGATCTTGTGCTATGCTTAGGATTGGGTCTTGTCCATCACATCATTCTCCTAATGATGTGATCCCGTTATCAATGACATCCAATGTCCATGGCCATGAAACCGTGACCATCTATTGATCAACGAGCTAGTCAACTAGAGGCTCACTAGGGACATGTTGTGGTCTATGTATTCACACATGTATTACGGTTTCCGGTTAACACAATTATAGCATGAACAATAGACAATTATAATGAACAAGGAAATACAATAATAACCATTTTATTATTGCCTCTAGGGCATATTTCCAACACTTGACTATTTTCCTTCCAGGTTCTATCCATCCTCTAAATCTCTGAACTCTTGGCCTACCAGCCACAGGCTGCTGCAAAGGTGGGTGCACCTTGAGTCCCAAATCCACATTTATCCACTGTGACTTGTCTGTCATGGAAGGGATACTCCCGACATATGTTGCCTTGAACTTCTCCATAAAATAATAATCATCAACAAATGTCTCAATCTGAGCACCATTAATGCTACAAATGAAGGCTATTGCGTGCATGCATGGCTTTCCAGAAACGTGCCAAACTCTACATGTACATGTGCGACTTTGTAAGTTGACAATGTGTCTTTTGACAAATTTCAGATCCAACAAAGTAACCTCTGCCTCATGTTTAGTGGTCCAAAGAATCCTGTTGCGGCCAATGGTTTTGCTAAAAGCATTTAGCTGCTTAATGACATGAGGAAGAATTCTACCCTTCAGTTTTTTACCTACCTGTCTTCTAGGGCAGAACTTCTCCACAATGAGCTCCCTAAGTCTCTCCACAAGATTGCAGATATTGAGCCCTTTGAAGTCTTTTATTTGCTTGTTGAAACTCTCAGATATGTTGTTTGTCAAATAGTCAACCTTGCTGGCCTCTCCAAAACCACATCTACACCACAACCTATGGTGATAAATATCTAGATAATCAATACCTTCTGAATTTGCTTCCTTAATTATGTTCATATGATGCATGAACTTACGCTCTGAAAAAGTCCTAGCAGCTGGGTACAAGTTATCTGAGTATACTTTACCATGGAATTTCTTCATGAAATTTGCATACATGTGCCTTGCATACTCTCTGTTTTCACAGTCAGGGAACACAGGGAACACAAGGTCAATGGTTGTTTCTAATCCTTTGCATGCATCGCCAGAAATAACAAGTCCATGCGAGGAACCTATGGATCTATGCAACTATTTCATGAACCATTCCTAATTGTCATTGGTTTCAGAATCAAACACAACAAATGCTACATAATATAGCCAATTGTGCCCATCTACAGCGGTTGCTGATGCTAATTGACCCTTATATTTTCCATTAAGTGCCGTTGAGTCGATACCAACATAAGGCCTACAACCAGCTAAGAAACCATTGATGCATGGCTTGAATGCAACAAACATTCTGTTGAAGTGATGTTTGGTTCCATTTTTTACGAGCTCTATCTCTACAATGCTCCCTGGGCTCTTATGTTCTATCTCAACTTTCCAATTAAAAAGCAATGGAAAACTATCTTCATAACTACCATGAATTTGGTCGAGTGCTACTTTCATACCATGCCAAGTCTTATTGTACTCCAGCTTGATGTTGTACTCATCTTCTAGCTTTCCTTTTGCAGCTTTTGCACCAACACCGGGATTTTTCTTCACCCAATCCCCAATCCTATCTGCAATCCATCCTTGTGAAGCCATTGTGCAATTTGAAAACTTTTGCGTTGGACAATTGTGCTCAAAGGGAAGTGTTTTTATCTGCAAATGATAACACAGTACATAAGTCAGGTGCGACAAAGAAATCTTGCAAGCAAATAATAGACATGTAAACAACCCATACCATGACTGTTCTACCATCCTGCAGTACAGATGCATGGATGCGCCATTTACATGTCGCATGTGCACACCGAGCAATAAATCGAGTGGGATCAGTTTTGATTTTAGCCAACTTGAACCCAACAATAATAGCTCTCTGCCTTATAGATTTTCTGAAAGCCACAATGTCAGGAAAAAGAGCCCCAACTCGGATGTCTGGGTTCTTGGGGTCATGCATCACATTACACCCAGTAGGGTTAGTGTCAGCCACTTCTTCCTCTTCATGGTGCGCAAACACATCAGCATACTCTTCTGCCTCCTGAACATTGTCGCTCTGCTCAACAGATGTTGTTGATACATTAATATGCACACCATACATGTACTCATCATCTACACCTACATACTCCTCAACTACGTCAAATGGGTCAGTTTCTATAACTGGGGCTGATGGCACCACTTGGGCAAATTGCTTTAGCGGCAAGGTTGAATGATATGCTACATTCTTACTTGGAGTTAGAGGACAACCATGGAAACCCACCAGTAGCACATCATTATCAAGAATTGTAGGCTCGGACACATGATCAGCTTCATCAAGCATAGGTGCAAGAATTTCAGAACAAGGGTTATCAAGCACAACAATAGCAAGTGTAAGATTCCTCTCCGCTTTATACATGTCAAACATCACATGAAATTCGTCGCTTTGAGTTAGTCTGACATCTTGCACCATTAACACATTAAAATACCATATGGTTATATTCTGATCCCTACCAACTCTCAACTCTGCACTTAAGCCATCCATGAGCACATCCATGATGAAATCCTCTGAATTTACATTCCATTTAATTGTCTTCCCTTTCACATATGAGTTCCTACCATTTTGTTCCTTCAACATATATTCTTGAACGACAAGGTCTAAGCTAAACGTATTAGTCAATTCCAGCCTACAAATTTCAGGAAGAAAAGCAAAATTAAGAGAATGAATGCACACTATATGTACATTCAAGGAGAGAATGAGGGGTGTTGGGCACACGGAACTCACGTATACGGCGAATCGGCGACCAACAACTCCATGCCCTCCTCCATCCTCTGCCGCGCCTTCGGCA
Source organism: Hordeum marinum (assembly GCA_022496015.1). NCBI lineage: Eukaryota > Viridiplantae > Streptophyta > Magnoliopsida > Poales > Poaceae > Hordeum > Hordeum marinum. Next base: position 223,037,071 of record CM039672.1, read on the forward strand.
GCCCCTGCCTCCAGCAGCGCCACCGCCCTCCAGCAGCGCCACCGCCGACCCCCGACTCTAGTCGCCCGCCTGCAGAGCAGCGCCCAGCCAAGACCCACGGGAAAAGGATGAGCTGCGCGAGGGGGGCCTCCAGCAGCGGGCACGTCCTACCTCTAGCGCCCTGTAGCTGCCGCGCACACGGCCGAATCCAAGGGCCGCCCCTAGCGCTAGGGTTCTTCGGGGCGAGAGGTTGAGATGGGAATGATAGCTGATTCTGATACGACGCGGCGCATGCGTGCGGTTGTATCGTGTGAGGTCGCTCGAGGTCCTTTTTTTCCTGTCTCTGTACATCAGTATAACCGTACATATGAATGTATAACTCCCGTATATGATTTCGTAATTGACAAAATGGCATAGGTAGAGGTATAGAGAATTAAGAGTGGCATATTTGCAAGTTTGTTTTTTGTAATGGCATATCTCCAATCCATGAATAGCCCGGTGGCATAGATCCAATTAACCCATCAATAAAAGGACGAGAATGCATGAGTTTGCATGCATCCGTGCAAGAATTTGGTTTGGACGAATCAACTTGTTTGTCCTTTGTGATTATTATCAAAGATCATGCAGCCGGCCTCGTCGTCTCTCCGCCTGGCAGAGACCGAGACAGCCGCCCTTCGTATACTGGTGGCGTTCGCTACGGCCGGTAAGCATCCGCATTCCCGACAACTTCCTCCAGCATGGACTCGTACGTCAGCCGGTAGCAGTTACAAAATCCTTCGTGGGATGGAACCGACGGGAAAGGAAAGAAAAATCTTATTTCTTTCAAGATTTTTAAAATCAACCCTCATGTTCTATGGTAACTCGGTATAAGTTTCTGGAATTTCGGATTTAGGCTCATGTCTTTCAAATCTTACGGTTTAGCCTTTGGACTTATGAAAAATTAATGATTAAGTCATCAGGCTGCCACCGGGCTTGCTGTTTTCAGCAATTTAACCATAAGGTTATTGTTATTTGCGTTTTATGTCCTAGGATTCAAAGCAAATATGACCATCGGGTCCTACGGAATTGCATAATATTTAGTTATGCATCATTTTACATCATGTAAAATGAACGTTTGAGGCCACAAGTCCTCATATATGTTGCACAAGTATGTTCATACTTCTACATTTATTTTATTACATGAGTAATACTATTGCAAAGCAATATGTTGATTCCATTATTCGCTTAGAATATGGAATTTGCATGCAAATTTGGGAAACATGAGGTAGTGAAGTGTATGACACTTCCTGATTATGTCAAATTTACATTTGTCACAATAAATCGACAAATAGTACCTACTTCTTAATTGCAGATTATTCAATGTTATTGTGAGGTCTATATTATGTCGTTTGGACATAATGACCACCTTCAATTTTGCACACAACTTATGGATTGCTTTATGGAAACGAATTAAATTTCGTTCACAACTGCGAGGTCTACACCAACATGTGGTGATTACCTTCAGTGTGTTTTAATTAGCATAAGGTTGTGAGAAGCACTAGTAGAAAACTGGCCTTTTGTCCCGGTTCCAAAGGGCCGGGACTAAAGCCTCCACCCTTTAGTCCCGGTTGTGTTACGAACTGGGACTAAAGGACCTCCACGTGGCAGCTTTCTAGAGCGGGACCCTTAGTCCCGGTTGGTGTTACAAACCGGGACTAAAGATATTTTTTTAGAATATTTTTTTATTTTTGTTTTTCATTTTTTTTCTGATTTTCAAATATGTGAATTATCTCACAATTTAATCTCTAATCACCCCTTCTCACAAATCTCTAATCACCACTCATTCCAAATCATCTAACTTCCCAACCGGTCACCCATCGTCTCACTGCTCTAACCCGAGCACGCTTAACTTTCAAGTTCTATCACCCTTTGTTTCCAAGTCTGCACTTGTTGTTTTCTTGACAATAGTAAACTATCAATCCTATTAACCCTTAGGTCTTGATGTCACATTATTTAATTTTTTGAATTCCAAACAATTATTAAAATAAACAAAATAAGCAATAATAATATTGAATTTCCATGAAAATAAAATAAGTGTTATCATTATTTTATTCATTTTTTTGCCATATATTCAATTCATATGGCATAATTAATATCTTTAAATCTGTAAATCGAATTCAACAAATAATAGATCCATTATTATCATAAAAATGCGAGGAATCCAAATATGACATCATTTATTTATTTTTAAATAAAAATATTTTTTTATTTTGTAGGAAAAAATATTCTTTTTGAAATAACTTTTTTTACTTCTAGAATTTGATAATCTGAGAAAACTTCAGCAGGTAAACCTGGGTGAAATCGAGTCCTAATTTTTCTCTAATTTTTTGATGTATTAAACTTTTTTTTCGACGTCGTATGCAAAAGTTATGGCCGTTTTACATTTTTTTTTGCAGAAACGGTCAAAATTCATATTTCAAAATTTCTATACCAACTAGACACTAAAACCTAACTACATCTCAAAGGATTTTATTTTTTGAAGATTTTATCATTTTTGTTTATTTTCTGGAAAACTTAAAAAAGGCGGTCCAAGAGGGGGTACAGTTTGAAAATTTCAGAACCCCTTTAGTCCGGGTTGGTGTCCATCCAATCATACCGTCGACTACATATGCTAGCATCGTCCTAGCCAGATTCACAACTAAGGTTAACCAAGCGAGAGTTAACCCATTTCTAAATTTATTTGCTATTTTTCATGCATTTAATGATTTTTTTTGAGCTAAATTACCCTGAAATTGAAAAGCACTACAAATGAACTCTGAAAAGGTTGAAACTTGGCATGGTATCATCATTTCACCCACAAATCTTGTGCTAAAAAGTTGAGAGGGTTACGGCAAAAACTGGATGCATTTCGTGTACAAACTGGACCATCTCCTTTGAAGCATCAACGTTTCGAACGAAAAACCATCTGTTACAAAGGCATTTTATTTTTATCTATTTATTTCAACTCCAGATTTTTTGTGCATTCAATATGCACCATACTACAACATGTTAAAATCTATGGAAAGAACTAACTAAAAAAAATAAAAAAAAACAACTAAATGACTAAAACAATTATATAAGCAAAACAAAAATGTTTTAATTAAAATCCTAATTAAAATTATTCTAAAAATAACCAAATAAATCTTACTGTGACAACAATCTAACACGTGACTAGGATAAAAAAGAATTAAAATAAAATCTTTTTGTAAACTCAAGTTATTCACAATCTAGTGTTTGAAGCAAATTTGAACAAATTCAAATTTAAAACATTGAAATTTGAAAACTAATGGCACAAACATAAATTAGGCAAAATTTTCAATCTAATGCAAAAAAGAATCACTAAAAACATCAAATATCCTAAAAGATATAAGCAATTTAAAACAGAAACTAAAAACAGAAAACAAATATAAAAACAGAAAAAAAACTTTCAAGGACCCCTTTAGTCCCGGTTCGTGTCTCCAACCGGGACTAAAGGTCTAACCTTTAGTCCCGGTTGGGCCTCAACCCCCTTTAGTCCCGTTTGGTGTCTCCAACCGGGACTAAAGGTCCCATTTGAACTGGGACTTATGCCCTAGCCGCTCGAACCGGGACTAATGCTCACATTAGTCCCGGTTCGTAATGCAACTGGGACTAATGTGTACATCGAGCTGTGACGAAAGCTCTGTTTTCTACTAGTGAAGCTTCATAAGAATGAGGTCTACACTACTTAGTAGCGATTATCTCCATGTGTTCAAAGCAAACTGAAGGCACAAAAACTTATGACATAACCATTATGAGGCCAACACCATTGGTGCCTACCTTCATGATGTTTTTTCAAATACTTGTCAATTTCATATCATTTGTCATTGGTTGTGACTACAGTGTCACTTACTCCATGAGGAGAGGAATCCAATGCATTAGTGGTGACTATGCTACATATTTTGCTATGAATAGAATTATGCAAAATACTTGCATTTTTTGGTGATTACCTTCCATGAGTACACAACTTATGAGATGTATCATAGCAATTAATTAAATTTCGTGCACAACTAAGAGGTTTATGCCAATTTGTGGTAGTTACCTTCATGTGTTTTAAATAACATAAGGTTGTGAAGATGCTATGATTGATTAAAATGTCTATAAGAGCGAGGCACGACCAGGTGGTTGATTACCTTTATGTGTTTTATGGGAATTAAAGGTTTATTCTGTATGAGGTGACTACCTTTAATTTGAAGAACTACATCATATTGAGATGATGGAGGCTTGCTCTATGAGTCACTAAGAATCACCATGATTATGATTATGCTTAGCCAGATCATTTTCATTATACTTAATCTACTGAAGGTAAATTAGTGCATGAGCATTTCATGCAATGTATGGATGGCCTTTTCTGAAAGGAATGTGATGTGATGACTCAAGGTGGAAGTCATTATTGAGAGTGGGTCATGGATATTAATGATTTTGTCGACCCATGGCCTTGTCACTACTGAAACTCCACCTGTAGAGAATGTCATGGCTATTTTATAAATAGTTGAAATATGCAAATTTTGCATTTATGTGACATCACAATGTCTCAATTCTCAAACCGAGTATTTAAATGGATGATGAATATCCATTTTCCCTTTTGGTACCACCTTAAGGAGAGATATGTGGTCATAAGCATCACACGAATGAGTATTCATTTGTATTAAGGACTTCAAGTCCATTGATGCTTATAATTCTGTAGTCTATAAATCAACACTAAAGTTGATGTTATGTGATAAGGAAGTCTCAGATCTTGATCTGGTTGTATGTCCTTATTGTACTTTACATTCTCCTATGATGGTAAAAGAAATACCATCTTCATTTCTGGGTAAAAAATATGATGAACTTCTTGTCAGATTCATCTGGTACACCCCAACGGGTGTTATACCATTACGCGAAATTTGTGCTAGTGCATATAGTACTAAGCAATTTTGTGTCTAGAGAACCACGAGGAGTTGAATGTAAACTGATAAAAAGATGACAAGTAGAAATGGAGTACATATCTCACAAAAGAATTGGTCATTTAAATAAATGATCACAATGACAACTTCGAAGTTTGTCAAAGGGGTGACTGTATGAAACATCATATTAATGATTACCAAACTTTTAAGTTTTTGGTTGAATCATGTCATCGACTCATTGGAGAATACGAATGAGTTAAATATGATAAGTTTGAAGTTCTACTTCAAATGGACAACCAGAAAATATTCTGGTGCAGGAGAAGGAGAATGCATTCCTCTACATTGATGATATGCTTGTGGAATGACATTACCAAGATATTTTGGTGATCTTGTGCAGTCTCCTAGTTATCCCAGGATATCATTAGCCTATAATTGTACTACTACATGTGGTATAATTGCAACATCTTCTCCACGGGGCATGATAGTTATGAGGAATTGAGTGTATGAATCAACTCATACTCAATATTGTTGCGTACACAATAATTTTTCCTCCTTTACCAGTCTGGTATGAGGACGATTAGAAAAATTATTGATAATTCTGTTGGCCACAACAAAGTTGTAATATTCCCGACAGTTGTAAGATTTTATGTGCACTACATGTGCCATAGGGGAATTAGTTTTAAGGCACTCTCACCTTAAAATTTGAACGAGCCACTCATTATTCTTGAACGGATTCAAGAATGATGCCAAAAATTCAAACATTGTCTGGGTTATTTTGGTACTTCATGGTATTCATAGACACATCTAGAAGATGGTCTTAGGTGTGTATCATCCACACAAAACCATGTGTTTACTGAATTAAGTGCTCAAATTGACGAATTTGGAGAAAATGATCCTATGCATGGGATGATTCCATTGGAATGAAAATGTCGTTGAATTTGATTCACGAGAATTTCATGGACATATTCAGTACTTTGTGTACCTACTCAGAATGGTGTGGCTAGATCTCTTGTCAAAGAGAGTCAAATTGCTTGGCCATTGCTACGGAATTGTGATTAGCCAACGTTTTGTTGGTAGTAACATGCGGTCTCACACACTGCATATTTGGTCTAAATGAGACCAAATGCATATAATATTGCGTCCCCTTGCAATTTGTATGTGAAAATTAGTAAAGTATTTCCCAGCTGCTATAATTCGGTTGCATACCGATATCACCACCCCAACTTACGTTAAGGGCCTTCACATATATTTGGGATCTATGTGAGGAATAATCGTGGTATGATTCTTAATCCGTCAAATACCTTAACCCTAGCGAGGGAGTTATTTGCAGCTCGTGCTCTGATTGCTTTTGCAATAAGGTCATTTTCTGGCATTAGGGGGAGAAATGTACCACATAGAATGCCAGAAAATGCATAAGAAATGTCGTAGACATTTTGTCCACGTACTTAAGAATCTGAACTACAGGTTCGGGTTATGAAAAATTTGCAACATACTGCAAATAATTTGCCACATACATTTACTGATGAGAAAGGTGTCACTGAATTCTAGTACTAGAACGAGTGGAGGTACCTAATAACCAGTCGTATCCCGAGATGAGAGCAAGAGGGGGAGAATTCTGGTCACATGAGATTAAGTTCTTATATGTTTTCACGGAAATAGAGGAAACGGTTTCCTCAGTCAGTAAATGTGATTCAATCTTGCATTGAATGACACCTAATGGATGCACGTCATCCAGAGCCCAGCACAGATGTGCACACATTTTTATGATGCTGGGACATCGAAACACCTTAACTCCGTTGTTGTGGGAAATCACAAGGAGTTAAGAGGCATAACGAGAATTCCACGAATGATATTGATTCATGAGAATCGTATATTGAAAGTCTACATATGTCGACATAAATTTCTTCTTGAGAATTGCTGAAATCCTTTTGGGCCCTGGACCAAAATCCATGGAGAGTATTGTTGGCACTTATATTGGTTCAAATGAAAGGAAGCAATTGGGAAGATTAGCACTCGCTCATCAAAAGGTAGGTGTTTACCATAGTAAAACCTGCTCCTCATAAGTATCTTTCGTGGTGAAGAGAAGTGATATTTCGTTCAGAAACAAAATAGATGAGGTGGTGAGAAAGCGAGGCTTGTAGCACATGGGTTTCCGTAGAGACCTGACATCGGTTACGATGTCGCATACCTTCTCGGTATGAGTGGAATTATGTTTCGATATTGAATTGGCAGTACAAATCCATGTGGTTGATGTATGTAATGGCTACATACTCACATGGATCATTCAGTTCGTATATATATATATATATATATATATATTGAAGTCATTGAAATGGCTTAATATTCCGAATCCAATGATAAACACAACATGTGTCTGAAGCTTCACAGTCATTCTATGACTTTGAAGAGGTCGGAGAGTTGTGTGGTACAACCGACTAAGTGACTTACTCCTTGATAAGGGTTACTCTAATACTAATGATTGTTGATGTGTATTCATGAAGATATCCTGAATTGGATTTACATCTTCTTATTAACGTGGATGATCTTATCATCAATGTATATACAAGACATATTAGATACACACAATCATTTTGAGACGGATATTTGGGTCAAACCAAATGATGCTAAGTTTATAGCTTGAGCATATTCCCTTGGGAATAAATGTCTCACGGTCTTTATATATCTGGAAATATTGAAAAGGTTCAATATGGATATATCATATCAAAGACACATATGGTCATATGATACCTGACATGGGACACAAGTCCAGGGGAGATGGTGAAGTGATAGTGGACATGAAGTTCCATATCTGAGTACCATCGGAGCACTCATATATACTATAATATAAGTCAGGTCTGACACTATATTTGTTGGCAATTTATTGAGAGTGCAATCCCCAAGAAAAGGTATAATGGTTGGTGTAAGGAATATCCTTAGATATGTCCAAGACACAAAAGGTCTTGATTAATTCCGTTGGGAAAATCGAGATGGGACCATGGTGTGATATCCTGACAGTGGCTGATAATCTGATCTCAACAAAGCCATATCAAAGACCGGAATTACTGGAAGAGTATTCCGAGGGAAGCCTTGAGAATAGACTCTAAATGAGTCCTTCCTATGATCATTCTACCATAACAATGTTTGAAGCATGACAATATATACATGTCTTCGCAGAACGACTGGTCGCATGTGGGATCATGTGAAGATTCATTGGAATCAATTATCATTATCTACCAAGATAATGTCACTTGTATTTCTTATGGGTTATATTTATCCTCGCGAATTACAGAAATGTAAGAGGATAAAATGAAAACAAATTATTGTGAGATTCACAATATCTCTGCCAACATTTATATTCCAGAATCAGGTTTGTGGAATTGGTATGAGAAAACATTTGTGTTTGCAAAGTTCAGGGGGAGTAAAATCCCAAGTTATAACCTATTGGTGATCTTCAGATCATTCATATTGTAATCTTTTTCCCTTTATGAGTTTTCCATGATGGTTTCTCATATACGGTTTTTAACGAGACAATATAAATACAAGTGCGGATGTATGTCATATTGGTTTCTCCTTATATTTTTCCCTTTGGGTTTTAAAGGAGTTTTCGATGGCATATTATTATAAGGTTTCTCCTCAATTTTTCCCACAGGGTTTTTGGAGGAGTTTTAGTTTGCAATATACAGATGACGAATTGATCAAGGGGGAGTGTTGTGAAATAAAACATGTGATCAATTGTATTGGAGGGATGCCTCCATAAGGTGTCTGTTGGGGAAAAGGTGTCTCCCCAACACCCCCCTTCATCTTGTATATAAGTGGGCTTCCCACATTGCAATGAAACTAGTGGAATCATTTAGACTCTTTACTTGTCTCTTTGCTTTGGCTCTACAACAATGGCGTCAAAATCCTGCGTTCACTGAAGCACTTTTAGTACCGTTTGACACTGTAGGTCACTATAGCTCTGAAGCCGGCCCGGGGTCCAGTGTTTGCCTGGCTCCGCCCATGGCCATGACAACACTTTCAAGATGGGAAACGACATCTACAAATGTTGTTACTAAGCGTCGGCAAACCTGAGTCACCGGAGAGGACGCAACAACCGAAGGGTCGGGGTTGGACCGTGCCAACAAAGAACACTGGAGGGCGTAGGTCCATGACCGGAAACAATCGTTTTTTTCGAAAATGGAAATGGAAAAAAGGAATAAGTCCAAAACAAACATTCAATTTATATGCGAAAGCTAAATCAAACCCTGAACTCTCAATCCCTGAAATCAGCACACCAAACTCTCTGATCTCGGTCTATTTTCAACCTTGAGACGATTTAGCCAGTATTCGCTGAATTCGGCCAGCCCATTAGCGCAGTCGGTCGCGCCGATCTAGTTTTCGTGGGTTTTCTCTGGTTTTTTCCTTCGTTATACTTTACCTTTTCGTCGGTTTTATCTGTTTTTTCTTTCTTAGTGAACTTTTTGTTTCTTTTGCTTCTTTCTTGATTTTCTTCATATTATTTTCTTTTTTTGCCTTTGTTTTGTTTCTTTACCGGCAACTGGTTTTCTTTTTTACACATGTCTAATTATTCTCAATATCCATAGTAAATTCTTAGCGCAAATATATTTTTGATACACTTTATTTTAAAAGAATTAGATAGATGTTTTCCCAAAAAATAGAATACATGGTAATATTTTTCAAATACATATATACATTTGTTAACGACAATATTTTTTTTGTAAAACTGCATGAACATTTTTTACATTGTTACACATTTTAAAATTATGTAAACTTTTAAGGGTATGGCACATTTCTTTACATCATGCAAACTTTTTTTAAATTGTATACACTTATTTCTGAAAAAGTCACAAGCACATTTATTTAAACTCGTGAACAATCTTGAAATGTTACATTTTTTGAAATGCCACGTACTTTTTTCTAAACTCGTGATATTTTTTAGATGTCACAAACAATTCTTTACACATTTGTTCAGTTTTTTTATTTTGTTTCCATTTTTAAAGTTTTCAAAAAGCGTTCGCACTTTAAAACAAAATCTGGTTTCAAAAAATATGTTTTAGAAAGTGATTTCTTTTTCGAAATTGATTGTATTTCAAAAAATAGTTGTTTTTTAAGCATTCAGAATTTTCAAAAAGTATTCACACTGTATAAAATGTTCATACATTCCAAAATTGAATACATTTTTAATAATGTTTTTGACCAGAAAATAAATTTGAAGTTTGTTGCTTCTGTGTTTTCCAAAACAGAAATAGTTTACGAAATTGAAAAAAAATTATTTAAAAAATGTGACACAATTTTGGAAAATCCATATCCTTTTTCGTAGCATGTGAAAAACTATTGAAATTCTGAAGTTTTTTGACAAATGTGATTTTCTTCTATAATACAGTCAATTTTAAAAAATGTGAATAAAATTTCAAAATTCTTAACTTTTTTTAAAAAACGAAAAAGGAACTGAATTTGTGCGAAAAATATAAAAAGCATTTGTGAACTTTTGGATAATATTAGAAATGCGCCAATGTTTTTTAAACTGCACGAATTCTTGTTTTGGTAAAGTGGCCCAGCCCAAATTTTGAGTAGCAGGTAACCCTGGTCGAGATTGTGATATTCTCAATGTGCCAAACAGGTCTAGGGTCTAAAATAGACCGTGATTGCAAGTTTAGAGTGTTAATTTTCGGGATTCAAAGTTTGGAGTTTGATTTGTCTTTCGTCTACAACTTTAAAGTTTGTTTTGGACTTTTTTCATGGAAAACACAATGGGCGCAAGGGCTTGAGACGTTCATCCGGTTGGCATGATGACCCCACAAAGAATATTATCGCAGACAAAAAAACATTTACGCCTCCTGACAAGACGACCCCACAATCCAGCCGCCGGATGAACCCCCGAACCTCCAGCCCCACCACCACCACGGGAAAGTTCCTCCCCCAAAACCTCCTCCCGGCGCCAACGAACGCATCGCAAGCGCCACCCACACCTCCGCCTCACGCACTTCGCCTTCTCCCCTCCGCCCAGTCTCCCACACCCCCGGCGCCGATTTATACACACGGCTGGCCTACAGACATGCGCTTCCCCCGCCTCCACCCCCACTCGCCCGCACCGAACCCAACCCCATGGCCATGGCCATGGCCGACGACGACGGCCCCATCCCCCCGCCTCCGCCGCCGCCGCCGCCTCGCCGCCCCCACAGGCAGCTCCAGCCGAGGAGGTCGCGATCGGCTCCCATCACCCACCCCACAGCTCCCTGCCCCCTGCATTCCTAGAGCTGACTGACGGGGGTCTCCCGTTCCGTGTCTGCGTCGGCGCAGGTACCAGGTGGAGGTGTTCGAGGCGGCGCTGCAGGGGAACACCATCGCCGTGCTCGACACCGGCTCCGGGAAGACCATGGTCGCCGTCCTGCTCGCGCGGCACCACGTCAGCCGCGCGCGCGCCGGGGAGGCGCCCCGCCGGATCGTCGTCTTCCTCGCGCCCACCGTGCACCTCGTCCACCAGGTGCGCTTCTGAACTCTTGCAGCGACCGTTTCGCGAGTCGCGACGGCAACGTCTGCGCCATTTTTCCCGCCTCGCGTTCGCAGCTGCCGTGGCCCTGATCCCTGGTTCCTCTGTCTGGCTCGCGCTGTAGCAATTCGAGGTCATTCGGGAGTACACGGACCTCGACGTCGCGGAGTGTTACGGAGCTTCGGGGGTCGGCGACTGGAGTACCGACCGCTGGAACAAGGAAGTTGGGAGCAAGGAGGTAAGTGCCAGCTGTCAGGGTTTACTCTTATCCTGCGACACGGTCATTGGTTGAATCCGAATGCACACTGAATTGGTACACGTGCCGTGCTCACCAAGTGCTTGATGAATCACTTGTTGACAAGGAACCAACATTGTTAGTTTCTGGGCGTTAGCAGTTTCGGATCGCATGTAGATCGAGGCCATTTATTATTGGGGTAGTACTCTCTAGCGTCAGGGCTGTCGATTAAAGCAATTGGCTGAAGGGCCGTGCCTATGAAATAGCCGGGGTCTGGACACAAGTCCTAGAAAAAAGGAAAATCCCTTTCAATGCAGTCACTGCTAAATTTGGAATGCAACATATATTTGCAATGCATCTTATTATGCCTTCCATTATTTGTTTCAGATTGCTGTTATGACGCCACAGATATTGTTGGATGCCCTGAGGCATGCCTTTGTAACAATGAGTGCAGTGAGCCTGCTAATATTTGATGAATGCCATCGTGCCTGTGGAAACCACCCATATACACGAATAATGAAGGTAATGGGATTTTTCTTGTTTTAACATCATAGGTAGATAGGATTTGGCTTGCCTCAGCAGTTTTTTGACAGTTAAGAAGTTTCTTAGGATAACAGTATTTTTAATAGTTTGGCATGTCGAATTTCCGAACGGTTTATGTCTCTCTTGAATCTGTAGGAATTTTACGTTGGCTCTGATTGGAGGCCAGCTGTATTTGGAATGACAGCATCTCCTGTTGCTACTAAAGGCAAGAATTCTACACATGACTATCATGTGCTTCCTTTCTTTCTACCCTCTGCGATATATCTTCATCAATATTTCTGGCAAACGACCACTATTTTGGTTCTTGAAATCAGCATGTTGTATGACTGTTATGTACCATGTGTCGTGCTCTTATCTTCTCCCTCACAAGATCATACACTTCCTGAAGTGTGATACTCTCTGTTGTGCCAACAATGCCCCACTGCTCTGCACTATAAAATGCAGTTAGCTACCTGTACACGATTGTTTCCTGCTTCATCTGGATGACTAGGAACACAACTTGTACATTTGGCATGATTTTTATTGGTTTATTTCATTTTGAGAAAAAGGAAAATTATGCCTGCTATACACCCTGCTTGAAGGTACTTGCGACTTGGGAGCAATTTATCAAATCAAAATTATTTTCCTGTTGTAGGATGATTTGTCAGATGATAATTTATCATGTTGTCCCCCCGCTTATTATTTGTTACTACAATCTTTTATTTTATTTACTTCTGATAAAAGAACGGTGGTGGAGAGGGACGTTTCATTTCTGAAAATTTCCATTCGTTTCAGGCACTTCTACTGTACAAGATTGTGAAGCACACATTGCTCAACTTGAACTTACATTGGATGCCAAGGTTATCTTCGCATCCTCAACTTCTTTCACTTTGAATTTTCTTGAGCCTTTGGAAACGTATATTGCAGTAAGAAATAGCCTCCATACCTTACATGCCATTCCAGGTATATATCATAAAGGATCGTAGTGAACTTGAGAGCTTTTCCCCTCCTGCAACAATTGTGAACAAATACTATGATGCTTACTCGATTGATTTAGAAGATCTGAAATCGAAGCTACAGATATTGTATGAAGAGGTGATTTAGCTTAACTATGTTTTGACTCATTCATAAGATACATCTATAGTTTGGAGTAGCCACACCTATAATGCACTGTATTTCTCCTTTGCATCTATATTACTGTATAAATGTTTATTTGTTAAAACTTGTCATTGTTGGGCAGTATGATGCTTTGTTGGCTAGTCTGCAAGAATCATCACCAAATAAATTTGAAGACACCAATAACATATTAGAGACATCAAGAAAGACCTTGTTCAGATACCATGAGAAGATATTTTATGGTCTAAATTATCTTGGTCCAATCATCACCGCTGAGGTATTGTATTATCTAGTAGCTTTACCAATTTTTTCGTAAGACTTACAATGTTCATTGTTCTATCTGATCTAGTTTGTTGACTTCACATAAGTCCCTGATTCCAACTGAAGATATTCAAACTTTTTGGCCATGTTTAGAATATTCGTATTGACATATTCCTAGCTGTTATACCATCACTTAAAAAAAACTGTTATACCATCACAATATCCTATATGTTCAGTAGTTGCTGATAAGATCTCTGAATTAGCGACGCTGGGCAGTAATTTTACCTAACATTAAGAAGATTAACTGCTTTGCAAGGTCATTTAATATGTTTTTATTATGGGGAAAATTATGTGCATCAAGTCTCTTGTACATTTTGAGGGAAGAAATGCTGCATCACGAGCAAGTAGACTAGCGATTTAGCTACTTATCATTTTCCTCTCAACAGAAAAGTATATTTGTTTATGCATTCATCCTTAATCCTTGGAAGGCCAAAATAATGGAGTAAATGGACAGTTGAATTGCCAGGACTGTTGGTTAACAAAAGATCGCTTTATGTTGAATATGGAACATATCCTTCTTATGAAATATAAGTTGCATGTGAGGAGAAGCTTGAGTCTACTAAAAGTTCAACTAGTAGTGTCATTCAAATGATTGTGAAGCGTATTAATTGGTTACAATACCACTTTTTTAGTTTGCTGTAAATTGACCATTACAATTAGAACCATTTGTATTTGTAAATACATTAAAACTCTAAATTAAGAGGCTCACAAAGGGGTGAAAATATGGACGCCCTGGAAATATTGCTTTAGTAACATGACGGACCGAAGGTGTTAGATGAGGCAAAATAGCGTAGTTAGAAGCCGGACAGAATAATTTAGTTGAGGTAGTTGCTGAACCATCTGAGCTGCAACTGGAGTTAACCTATATTGAGTGATAGAGTTTGCTCCTGGGACGTTGTAGGAAACATCACGAAGAAACCATACACTGAGATTTCTTGAGAATAATGGTAGCATTTTTCCATTTTCTTGTGCATCACCATATAAATTTTGTAAATTGGGTCTCTTTTATTGTATACTATTCGATAAAATAATACTACTCCCACATATTAATTGTCGCTGCGACAATTAATTTGGATCGGAGGGAGTAGATTGTTCCCTACCACTTCCACAGTTTCAGTTTTATTAAGAAGGTTGTCGTCCAACCATTTCCCTTGACTGTGGCAGTTAGCATACCTTTTTCATTATTCTTCCATATCATTCTTTATTATATGAAAGACTAGTTTTTTCTTCCTGGAGAACAAGCTGTGTATTGTTTTCTTAACAGGTAGTGAAGATATATAATGAAAGCATTAAGACACTGGGTGATTCTGAGGATTGCCTCTTCTCTAAAGCTAGCTCCAGCCTTCATGTATCTTATTTTAAAGAAGCTTTAGTTTTAATTGAGGAAGTATTGCCACATGGTAAGCCACAAACAAATATCCTTGTTATATCTGTCTGTTTTCAGTTGCTATTGCTCATAAATAGTAATATAGTATACAACTAGAATCTGCAGTATCTTTCTGTATATAAAGGGGTAGGTTATAAAATCAGTTGTAAATTGCATTAAGATCCTCCGAATCCTTAGATAAGTTGTATTTATTTCAGTACTTTGCCTGCTATATCTCAAAATAAAACGAAAATAAAATAATGTTTCTGCACAAACCTCTTAATTTGCACACACTATAGAGGTGAGCTATGAGGAAGTACCTGCAATGCGTACAGTTTCTGTAGCAAATGGCCAAATAGGGAGTTAAGTGGGTGATCATCAACCATTCAGTAGCCGTATGTGCTGCACGTATACTGTCCATTATTTTGGATTGAATGTAGGCCACTCCTCTTTGTGTGAATCTATAGCCTTAAAGACCGAAATCCCCTGTTTCTTAATGCACCTATGTGTTTTGATTTCTGAAGCATTGTATTATTGATATCTCACTAGACTGTAAACAGCTTGGAAACTACAATGTAGTGCAGTGATAGTTTCTTCTTCTAATTATGTTGATGTAATTGCATCATAGGGTATGGTGAACTAATGAAATCAGAATCTGGTTCTGCGGAATTAAGTAAAAGGGGCTATATTTCTTCAAAAGTGGATGCTCTAATCAACATTTTTAAATCATTTGGGTAAAGCCATATTCTGCTCAAGATGCTTAGCTTTGCCTACTTGTGCTCTCGTGTCAGCAAAAAAGAGTAAACCCGCACGTATTTTTTCCACAGGTCATCAAACGAAGTGCTTTGCCTAATTTTTGTAGAAAGAATTATGACAGCTAAAGCTGTTGAGAGGTTCATGAGAGGAATTGTTAATTTCTCTAGTTTTTCAATTTCTTACTTGACTGGAGGGAGTACATCGAAAGATTCTCTCAGCCCAGCAGTGCAGAGATATACTTTGGACTTGTTCCGATCTGGAAAGGTATGCCATTTAAATTGCAAAGATTGATTTAAACAGGATTCAAAATGGTACATTAACTACTTGTCAATTTCTAGGTGAACTTGCTTTTCACCACAGATGTAACTGAAGAGGGTATTGATGTACCTAACTGTTCTTGTGTCATACGCTTCGACCTGCCCAGAACTGTTTGTAGCTACGTTCAATCTCGTGGTCGTGCCAGAAGGAGCAGCTCAAATTATGTTCTTATGATTGAGAGGTACAATAATCGTCGCACTTCATAAGTTGCATGCTGCTATAGCATATTAAATTTTAGAGAAAGGTTTTGGCCACCATTTATTCTTATTCTAAGCACATTTATCACGCATATTATATTCATAGATTGGATACAATTTATGCCTCATAATCATTATTTTTCTGGAAAAAGATATGCTCTTTTACATAATTTGGTTTGGCATGAACAGTATGTTTTGTCAGTCAGCAGTCTGAGTTTTTTTTTTGACGCGTCAACGGCGGGCTTACGCCGGCCTGAACATATATTAGCACGACAAAAGACAGTTACATGAGAGGTAATTAGTTACAACGGGAATTGAGGGATCCGGGGAAGCAAGAAAGAGGGGGGGGGGGGTGGTGGAGGGTACAATGTTACAATAGTTACAATCTCGCAGCAAGGTGGAGCAACATAGAGGCCCAGTCATGAATCAGATCTTGTCGTTGACTGTTATTACATCTGTTGGACCATAGAATCAGGTCATCAGCTGCGGCCCGGGCGATGGAGTGAATCCCTTGATTGTTGTTGCGGAAAACTTTTGCGTTGCGTCGCTTCCAAATATTCCAGAGAATAGCCATGATCACAGTAGAACGAACTTTGTCATGAACAGAAGCCTGCCAGATGTGTATAAGGCTAGCAGGCCGATCAGCTTGGATGCTTGAGAGTTGGTCCCAGAGATAGCGAAGCCGCCCACAGGTGAACAGCAGGTGGTTGATGCTCTCGCATTGCCCGCACAGAGGGCAAGCGTCAGTAGTGGCAATAGAGCGACGAAAGCGACGTTCGTTAGTGTATACACGATCCTTATGCGCCAGCCAGATGAACAGCCTGCATTTGTTTGGCGCGTAATTCTTCCATATTGCAGGAGCAAGGCGGTCGACCGGCGAGGAGGCCCAGGTTTCCTTATATGCTGTCTTGGTGGTGATAGGCTTGCCATCAGCCCTGCTAATCCTTCTGTCAGCGACCTGCTCATTCAAGTTAATGGAAGCTAAAGCAATGCGCAACGCTATAAGTTCGTGACCTGCAGCATGAGAGAGTCTAGGGGCTAAGTGGAGATTTAGATTATGGGTGGCAAGAGCATAGGCAACCGAGACAGACTGTCGCGAACAATGGGAGAATAGAGCAGGATATTGAACGGCCAAAGTGGAAGATGACCCGGGAAGCCAGAGGTCATACCAAAAGGAAGTCGTGGCCCCATTCCCAATTGTGACGCACGTTATAGATCTGAAGAAGGGGAGACCTTTGAGGATGTCTCGCCATACAGGGGTGGTGTAGCTGTCTTGATGCCCCAAGTCATGGTTGGACGACCAACCATATTTGTCTGACAGATAGACATAGCTAGAGTTGTGTTCGATAGTGTGAAGTTTTGAAAGGTGTTTTAGGAGAAGACACATATTCATATGAGGAAGAGAGTAGAAACCTAACCCCCCGTGATCAAACGGAGCACACACAAGATCCCATGCCACTTTGCATTGTCCTCCAGTATCTGACTCCTGACCAGACCAGAAAAAGGCGCGGCAACGTTTCTCAATCTCGATTAGCGTGCTTGCTGGAATAAGAAGCGCACTCATGGCATAAATAGGTAAGGCACGCAGGACCGCACGTACAAGGATGGCCTGACCCGCTAAGGAGAGGAGCAAGCCTCGCCATCCGGCCAGCCGACGGTCAACCTTGTCTATGAGGAAAAAGAAGGCCGATAGATTAAGCTTTCTAGTGGATAACGGGAGACCTAGGTAGGACTGAGGAAAGGTGGCAACTGGGCAGCCAAAGATTGCCGCAAGAGAGGATGCAGTCTCGTCGTCCACATGAATCTAGCAGGGTTTTAAGCTTACGGAGTTGGGAGGCCTCTGCAGGTAGGATAATAAGTGTGTCGTCTGCGTATTGAAGAACAGGGCAAGGCAGGCTAGCATCAATAGGGTGGGTAAGATCGCCATTGCTGGAAGCATTAAGGATTAAGCGTTGAAGGACATCCGCCACAATAATGAAAAGGTAAGGGGAAGCAGGGTCGCCCTGTCTTAAACCTTTGCGACAGGAGAAACAAGGGCCTGGTTTCCCGTTAAGCAAAATAGCAGAGTTACTGGAGCGATTAAGAGCGTCGATCCAATTGCACCATAATTCGGGAAAACCTTTGGCTCGCAAGATCCTAGATAAGGCATCCCAGGAAACCGAGTCGAAAGCTTTTCTAAAGTCAAGTTTCAGGGTAATCGCAGAGATTTTCTTTTTGTGACAGGTTTGCACAATGTCAGCCGCCATAGTGAAATTCTCAGCGATCCCCCGTCCCTTGACAAAGCCCGATTGGCCATAGTGAATCAAGTCCGGGATGAGGGGTTGGGTTCTGATGGCCAGACATTTCGAAGTGAGTTTTATAGTGCAATTTTGAAGGGAAATAGGCCGAAAATTGTCTGGCATAGTAGCGCCTATTTTGTTAGGAAGAAGCACAATGAAGGCTCTGTTGATTCTCTTGAGGTCAGCGGAGCAGTTGTGAAAGTCTGACAGAAGATTAAAAAGATCAAGCTTAAGCAGGTCCCAATTTTTTTTGAAGAATGCAGGTCCAAAACCGTCAGGGCCTGGACTAGCATTGTCATTCATACCCCAAAGAGCACATTTGATTTCGTCCATGGAAAACGGTTTGATGAGATTGGCGGCCTGAACCGAAGAGAGCGATGAGGGCAGGAGCCCCTCAAGGTCAAAATGCACATTAGAGGGGGAGGGGTGACCAACTATGTCCTTGAAGAAGCTGAGAAGGATCCGTTCTTTGTCGGCGTGAGCATAGAAGGTAGCATCGTTAAACGAGAGGCATTTAATTTGGTTTTTTCTGTGTCTGACCAAGGCGCAAACATGCAGATAGGAGGAGTTTTCATCGCCGAGCACACAATCTCTGATCTTAGCCCGCTGCCTCCAATACGTGGCGATGATAGCATTTAGACGGTGGAGCGCTAGTTTAACGGCGGTTCTGAGACAAAGCTCAATGGGGGATAACTGGCGGGACTCTTCGAGCTTGTCGATGAGGGAAATGGTAGTATGGCAATTTTGAGCTAGGATCTTGTTAGGAGTGGAGCGGACTTTCCATTTTTGTGCCATGTCCCGAACTCGTTTAAGTTTAAGAGCGAGTTTACCAGTAGGGCCAAGCCTGTCATGAGTCGAAGATACACTGCACCAGTTTGTGCTAATCTTGGCTCTGAAACTATTGTTTGCAAGAAGATGGTTGTTTAGGCGAAACACATTGGGTTTTGGAATGGAGGTAGCGGCAGATAGGAGAATAGGAACGTGATCGGAGGTGCATCTCGTGATAGAAGTGAGGGAGCTATCTGGGAATTTTTGGGCCCAAGCCACATTAACGAGAGCTTGATCAAGTTTAACAAGAATGGCGGAATCTTGCTGATTTGACCAAGTAAAAAGTCTGTCCAAAAGCGGAAGGTCTTGAAGTTGCATGGTGTTAATGGTTGAGGAGAATAAGAGAGCTTCGGCCATGTTAAAGGAGCGAGTAGATTTATCGGCCGGCCGCAGAGTGATGTTGAAATCACCTATAGTGACCCAAGGACAGGAGATATAGGTGGATAGGTCCAGCAGGGCTTGCAAAAAATATTTTTTGTCTTCAGAATCACAAGGCCCGTAGACATTTGAGACTGCAAAATCCAGGTCATCGGAGTTGGCGGAGAACCAACACGTGAGGAAGTATTGGTTACGCACGAACTTAATACAGGATAATAGAGATTGATCCCATGCAGTTAGTATCCCGCCGGCTGCTCCGACGGATGGAATGAAGTGGAAATCCCTTAGGTTAGCAGGAAGGAAGGAGCTTGCTTTAAAAGATGAAATATCCATTAGCTTTGTTTCTTGGCAACATAGGATAGAGGAGTTATGCATGAGGAGAGCAGATTTAACGTCCACGCATTTTTTGGGTCTACCTAGTCCTCTCACGTTCCACGAGACCAGTCTGAGTTTCTAGCCCAGGAATTCCTAAATCCTAATCCTCTAAAAAAGGGCAGCCCAGTGCATGTAGCTCCCCCTTGCGCAAGGTCCGGGGAAGGGTCCGACCACTTTGGGTCTATAGTACATAGCCTTTCCTTACATTTCTACAAGAGGCTGTTTCCAGGACTCGAAGCCGTGACCTCATGGTCACAAGGCAACAACATTACAGCTTTACCACTGAATCCCGATCCTCTATCTAAAAAAAATGTTACAACCATGTTTAAACATTGTTTTAATAATTTTTATGACTACCTATTCACCTTTTGATCCTTCACATGATTTTTTCAGGGGAAACATGGATCAGCAGGAACACATATTCCGCATAATACAGACTGAGTACTATATTAAACACTTCGCTCTGTATAGACATGGAAACTCCAATGTTTCATCCTGTGAGTTGCCTATGCAAGATAAGCATGCATACCATGTTGATTCAACAGGAGCAACTATAACTGCAGACTGCTGTGTCAATCTGATTCGTAAATATTGTGAGAAACTTCCTAAAGATAGGTACACATATGCTTACCATTTTTGTACCTTTTGTTGTTCTGTCAGTCTGCTTGGTAACGCACCTCATGCATAATCACTAAGAATGTTGGTGTGCTTAAGATTCCTGAACTGTCATGTAACCAATTACATGGATAGCATGTTGGTGAAAAAGTTGGTTAATTTGACTGTCACACACAGCACAAAGAAAAACTATTTCTCGTACTTCCCAAGGCACGATCTTACTGTCTTTCATTAGATAGAAGTGGTTTATCAATAACATTCTTCTGCAGGTATTACATGCCAAAGCCTTCCTATGCGGTGGCTATTGAAGATGGATCATACCAATGCACTTTGACTTTGCCTCCAAATGCGGCGTTTCAAAGGATAGTTGGCCCTTTATGCAGTACAAGTAATTTAGCCAAGCAGCTTGTATCCCTAGATGCGTGCAAGAAATTGCATCAGCTAGGAGAACTCAATGATCATCTTCTACCCTTGACCGAAGAACCTATTGATATTGATGTTGCTTTAAGAGATGGGAAATTCCTTTCTGGACCAGGTATATGTATAACCCTTTTTTAGTCTTGCTTACATTAAAATTCTTTAGATAAGAACATTTATTTGCCTGTTTTGCTATTTCTTTCATTCATCAATTTTATACACTTCATCAATATAACAGTGATCAGAGTAAGACTGAGCTTGCCAATTTGTCGTACATCGTTGAATTTGTGCAACTAATGCTGGTGGGATTTGTTTTTATTGTTTTGCACAGTAATGACAACTCTGTGTGTATGAAGTTGATTTTTGGACATGTTTGTGCAAGGCTTGTATGAAATATTTCCCGACTGTTCAGATCTGCTGATCTTACATAGTTACTCTCCTTTCTCTTACTTTACCATTTCATCTGAGTGGTGCTGTTACATTGCATACTGCTGTCGGTAGTGAACTGTGCAAGTTTCAACAGCAATCCCTTCTTCCAAAATGGTATGCATGCTTCTCTCATTGTAGATGATAATGATGTTTCTGTTAGGAATGAGCAACTATATTCTCAGGAGGGCCAAGGGCCAGTACATATACATGTGTACAATGGGGATAAACCGAAAAGAGAGGCTATACACATCTAATACATCTAACACCCCCCCTCAAGCTCATGGTGGATCAACCACACTGAGTTTGGAGAGAAAGAACCCGTGCTGCGCTCGAGTTTGGGCCTTCGTGAAGAAGTCAGCCAACTGTAACTCAGAGGGCACATAGTGGAGAGCAAGAACCTGATCTTGTACTGCAGCACGCACAAAGTGGGCATCCACACCGATGTGCTTGGTGAGCTCATGCTTCACCGGATCACGGGCAATACTGATAGCTCCAGTGCTGTCTGACAGTAAGGGAGTCGAGGTAGTAGTCGACACACCAAAATCCTCAAGTAGCCATCGTAACCAGATCACTTCAGCCGTCAACATAGCCATTGCTCATAACTCAACCTCTGTACTCGAGCGAGAAACTGCAGTCTGTTTCTTTGTCTTCCAGACAATCAGAGAGCCACCAAGAAAAACACAGTAAGCAGACAGTAAACGTCGATCAGAGGGATCACTAGCCCAGGTAGCATCCGAGTAGGCCTGGAGCTCGAGAGAGCTGGAGCGGGGAAAGAAGAGGCGCTGAGAGATCGTGCCACGAAGATATCGTAGAATACGGAGGAGATGACTATAGTGGACAGAGGTGGGGGCTGAAACAAACTGACTCAGGATGTGGACAGGATAGGAGATGTCAGGACGCGTAACAGCAAGATAGACAAGACTGCCAACGAGGTGACGATAGCAAGTGGGATTAGGAAGAGGGTCACCATCAGAGGCACGAAGTTGAACGTTGAGCTCCATAGGAGTCACAATAGTGCGCTCATCACCGAGAGCAGCTCGAGAGAGATCCTGAATATATTTTTCTTGGGAGATGTAGAAGCCATCAGAGGTCGAGGAGATCTTAATCCCAAGAAAATAGCGAAGTGGACCAAGATCAGTCATGAGGAACTGGTTGCAAAGGCGAGCCTTAACAAAGGCAATGTAGTCAGAGTCATCTCACCAGTGATGATCATGTCATCAACATAGAGAAGGAGAAGAGTCCGACCACGAGGAGACGTGTGAACGAACAAAGCGGGATCATGATCACTGGGCGAGAAGCTCGCGACAGTCACGACAGAGGCGAACAGCTCGAACCAGGCATGAGGGGCCTGTTTAAGACCATAGAGAGAGCGGCGAAGTCGACAGACCATACCATCAGGAATAGAGTACCCGGGGGGTGGTTGCATATAAACCTCCTTACGCAACTCACCATTGAGAAAGGCGTTCTGAACGTCAAGCTGAGACACATACCAATGACGAACAGAAGCGACAGCAAGGAGAGTGCGGACAGTGGTCATGTGGGCCACAAGAGCGAATGTCTCATCCTAATCCCGTCCCTGTTCCTGCTGAAAACCACGAGCCACAAGACGAGCTTTGTAGCACTCAAGAGAACCATCAGAGCGAGTCTTAATCTTATAGACCCACTTGCATGTGATGGGACGAACACCAGAAGGAAGGGAAACCAGATCCCATGTGCCAGAACGCTCAAGGGCAGCAAGCTCCTGGGCCATCGCAAGCTGCCATTCAGGCTGAGTCAGGGCAGCCCGATAGGAAGTCGGCTCAACAACAACAGAGAGGCCGTACTTGGCAGGAGAGTAGCGATCAAGAGGGGGTCGAGGTCGAGCATGGAGATTATGAACTGGTGGAGGCGTGGAAGGAGGAACATCGGAAGTGGAAGATGTGTCAGGAGAATCATCCTCAACACGAGGGCGGCGAGTGTAGTGGAGAGGAAAAGGAGAGAGAGGCCGACGGATCGGAGAGGATGGTGGAGAGGAGGATGGAGGGGATTGTGGTGTCGGTGGCATGTGAGGAAGAGTGAGGCGGGTCGGAGGAAGGGGAGAGACCTGAGGCACAGAGGAGGATGTATCGGGAAGGAGAAGGAAATAAATATCTTCCACAGAGAAACTCGAGGAGGAAGGGCGGGGGTAGTAAGAGCGAGACTCATCAAAGGTCACATCACACGAGATGCGCAAGCGACGACCAACAGGGTCCCAACAGTGATAGCCCTTGTGCTCATCACTGTAGCCAAGAAAAACACACTCAACCGACTGAGCAGTCAGTTTGGTGCATTCTCGCGGGGCAAGGACATAGCACATGCATCCAAACATACGAAGAGCTGAGTAGTCAGGAGATCGACCAATGAGACACTCCATAGGAATACCACCCTGTAGAGCAGTCGAGGGCTGAATGTTGATGAGATAGGTGGATGCAGAAACAACCTCAGCCCAAAAGTGGGGTGGAAGAGAAGCGGCAATCATCAACGCACGAGCCGTCTCAAGCAGATGACGATGCTTACGTTCAGCAACGCCATTCTGAGCATGAGCACCAGGACATGAGAACTGGGCAAGAGTACACTGTTCCGCGAGAAAACCACGCAACAGCTGGGAGATATACTCTCTAGCGGAGTCAGCACGAAAAGTATGAATGGGCGTGGAAAACTGGGTGTGAACCATGGCAGCAAATCGTTTGTATATAGAGAGAACCTCGCTACGAGATTTCATGAAGTAGAGCCAAGTGTAGCGAGAGAAATCATCAATAAACAAAACATAGTAGCGATGACCACCTTTCGAATCAAAGGGAGCAGGACCCCAGACATCAGAATGAACTAAGTCAAAAGGATGCTAAGATACGGACTCACTGATAGGATAAGGTAACTGGGTCTGTTTGCCAAGTCTGCAACCATTACAATGTAAGAAAACATTTCCAGATACAGACCCTAAGAGGCCCTGACGAACTAAAGAAGACAAGCGAGAGCCATAGATGTGACCAAGGCGATGATGCCCACTGCTGGAAGGACGCAGACGAAGAGGCAGCAAGAGCATGAGAGCTGGCAGAAGTGGTGGCAGCGGAAGGAACACAAAGCCAGTCAACCTCCCAAAGGGCCTCTGACTCACGGCGCCAGGGGCCAGCACCAACCAAAGCCTTGGTGCGACGATCCTGAATGGAGCAAGAGTCGGTATCAAGAATGACACGACAACCAGAATCAGTAAGTTGGGCAATGGAAAAAAGGTTCATGGTAAGGCGAGGAACATGAGAAACACTAGGAACAGAAAAGGATGGAGTGTAAAGAATACCACGACTAGCAACAGGAAGAGGTGTGCCATCGGCGGTAAGAACATTAACAGGCAAATCGAGAGGTCGGAGAGAAGACAACGCGGAAGAATCAGAAGACATATGAAAGGAGGCTCCAGAATCCAGAACCCACGTAGATGTACCTGACTGTGTAGATGCTGACGGTGGTGGAGAAGTGGATGCAGTCACAGCAGCAGCGGAACCAGTCGAGGAGGAGCCGAAGGAAGCAAGTAGACGCTTGAGGCGTACAATGTCCTGGTCAGTGAGTGACGGAGTCGAGGGAGACGCATGAGTCCCACTGATAGAAGAGCGCCTCTGGTCTCTGTGTGACCTTGCCTGGAGCAGTAGCCACAGAAAGTGTCACGGCGCGACCGGCCCTTCTCAGCATAAGGAGGGCGACCCCCCCCCCCCTGAAGGTGTGGGCAGAAGCGGTGGAGCAGTGAGACGAGCAGACGACACAGGAGCTCGAGCAGCCAACACAGATGGAACCGCAAGCAACCCAGCAGAACAGAGGCGGGTCTCCTCAACACGAAGCTCAGCAAGCACCTCCGAGATAGGAACACGACCACGAGCAAGCAAGTGAGCACGGCAAGGCTCAAACTCGGAACGGAGGCGAGATAAGAACTCATGGACACGTTGAAACTCCAAGTCGGACCTCATAGTCTGGCAGCAACGGCAAGTTCCACAAACAACTGTTCGAAGAGTCAAGCTGGCGCCAGATGGCAGAACTCTGTGTAGAACTCATCAACAGAAGAGTCACCCTGCTGAAGAGCGTGCTCCTAACGCACCACAGATAAGTAGAGCGCATCACCAGAGGGCTGATAGCGCTGACAGAGGTAAGACCAGATGGTTGCAACTGTGCGAAGTCCCATGAACTCTGAAGCAAACTGAGGGAGGACACTCGCTGTGAGAACAGCAGCAGCATGAGCATCATCATTGCACCACTGAGTGTAAGCAGACAGATCATCCCGGTACACAGAGAGAGCATCTAAATAAGCGGATACCTGCTGGTCATAAGCATCAACCGCAACATCATCGAGAGCCTTGGCTGCATCCCGGTCAGCCTGAGAAGCATCAGCAGCAAGGACCGGTGGCACCGGGGGTATTTGGGCCACGGGCGCAACAGGCATGGCAGACAAGGGACCTCGCCAGAGAGAACACCCCACAGGAGAAGACCGCGCATGTGGATATGCATGAAGCCCGCAAACTCAGCATAATTGGTGCCATCGAAGATCACCGAGCATCGAGGAACAGCAACGTAGCCCGAAGAAGATATGAGGAACTCTCTGTTTTTTTTGGTCAACTGCTACAGTAGCGCCCGATCCTAGATCGGGATCGAGGCCTCACTCGCTCGGGGCGCCGGCGGCCGGGCACAGCTGGGGCGGGACGGCCGGAGGCGGGCCGGCCGCAGCAGGGCGCAAGGCGGACGGAGGCGGGGCGCTGGCGGCCGGAGCAGCAGCAGCTGCGGGCGGCGGCCGGAGCAGCAGCAGCTGCGGGCAGCAGCAGCAGCTGCGGAGGCAGCAGCGGGGCGGCCGGAGAGGAGGAGGTGGAGCCGGGAGCGCCCGGACGGGGCCGGCTGGTGGAGGCAGGCAGGGGCGGCTGCAGGCGGCTGGGGCGGACGAGGGAGGCAGCGGCAGCGGCGGCCGGGCGAGGGGGAGCAGCGGCAGCGGCTGCCGGACGAGGAGGAGGCGGCCGGCCGGTCGAGGGCGAGCAGCGGCAGCTGCTGCCGGACGAGGAGGAGGCGGCCGGCCAGACGGCGACGAGCGGGGGCGCACGGAGCTGCGAGCATGCGGGAGCGGGAGAGCAACCTAAGCATCTGATACCATGTTAGGAATGAGCAACTATATTCTCAGGAGGGCCAAGGGCCAGTACATATACATGTGTACAATGAGGATAAACCGAAAAGAGAGGCTATACACATCTAATACATCTAACAGGTTCCATTGTTCTTTTCCCATTTTGACAGGGACGACTAAAAGAAAGGAGCTCCATGGAACAAGAAATGTTCTTGCCCTGTCAGGATCGTGGATTCATGAAAGTGAAAGAGTCACATTGAATACTTATAGATTCGATTTTCTTTGTGACCAAGAGGGTGAAAACTATGCTGGGTTTGTTCTCTTAATGGAGTCAGCACTTGATGATGATGTAGCTTGTTCAAAAATGGATCTATTCTTGATCCCTAATAAAATGGTCTACACCACCGTTACTCCATGTGGAAAAGTTCAACTGGACAAAAAACAGGTTGTTTAAGAAATAATCGCATACTGTAATTCTCTTCTATAAAGTTTGTTTGTCATCACTTATTTTTGTCATTTCCTCAGCTACGTGATGGGAAGTTGTTCCAAGAATTCTTTTTCAATGGAATATTTGGTAGATTATTTCATGGATCTCGAACAAGTGGAGTGGAAAGGGAATTTCTTTTCAGAAGAGGTCATGAAATACAATGGAGCTCAGAGAGCATGTACTTACTTTTACCTTTGAGGCATTCACCACATATCCAGCAAGATTTAAACATATACTGGGAGGCAGTTGAATCCTGCACCCAGGCGGTGGAGCAGTTGAGAAATTTGTATCTGGAAGATGAAAATATCCGTGCAAATTTTATTCAACATAGAAGTATCAAGGAGAAAGACATTATTCATCTAGCCAACAAATCTCTTCATTGTTCTAGCATCAAAGATTCAGTTGTGCTATCGCTTCATACTGGGAGGATATACTCTGTTCTTGACTTGATCCATGACACAACTGCTGAGGACTCGTTTGAGGAGATGTATAATGGAAAAGCTTTACCATTTTCTTCATTCGTGGACTACTACCGTGAAAAGTAATACCTCCATTACATGTGTTAAACTCTTAATTACAAGTAAAATTTATTCTGATATTCTTCCTGACAAACTTATTATCTTACCACTCTTTTGTAGGTATGGTATTATTATTCAACATCCAAAACAACCGTTGTTGCTGTTAAAGCAAAGCCACAATGCACACAATCTTCTTTTTTCAAAATCGAAGTACATAGGTACTAGCTATAAATCCTAGTCCGGTCCAGTTCCTATTTTCCTGTTATGATGTGCAAGATAGCCGTTGCTTTACTATTTGGCCTGTATTTTACATGAAACTCTACATAATCTATGGCAGATGGTTCTACGGGCGATCCTTTGCTCATGGAAAAAGAACAAATACACGCCCGGGTCCCACCTGAATTGTTAATCCACATTGATGTGTCAATTGAAGTTCTCAAATCTTTTTATTTATTGCCTTCTGTAATGCATCGACTTCAGTCTCTCATGCTAGCCAGCCAGCTTCGCAGAGATATTGGTTACACTCAACATATACCAAGTTACCTGGTCTGTTCTCTTCCACGAATATATAATTTTATTGCTATGGCTGGTTATGCATCCCTGAATAATTTGATCCGTTTCAATGTCAGATTTTGGAAGCTATCACAACTTTAAGGTGCTGTGAGACATTTTCCCTGGAGCGTTTAGAACTATTGGGAGACTCAGTACTAAAATATGTCATAGGATGTGACCTGTTTTTAAGGCATCCTATGAAACATGAAGGTCATCTTTCTGATATGAGATCAAATGCTGTCTGCAATGCTACACTTCATAAGCACGGAATCTGGCGATCCTTGCAGGTAGATGGCCTAAATCCAAGCCTATTATAATGGTTTCAACTTCCTGAAGTTTATGATGAGTTCTGTTAGACAAATGATTTTAATTTAGTCAGTTCATGTGCACTTGGCCAGTCAACCAGTTATATTTGAGCCTTCCCCGCAATAAATAAATAAATATTTGAGCCTGAGGGTCAACAATCACATATGTACTTCATATAGCAAGTGGTTTTCTTCTATTCTGCTCCATATTGAGTTTTAATTTTGTTTGAGCCCATGCCAGTCAGATGTTTCCTAGGGGTGCTTCATCAATGTTCTTTTCATTCAAAAAGCATGTTTCATGATATTGTAAAAAGGCAGAAGTTATATACGAGCAGAGTCAAGTTGCGTATAGGAGATATAATATAACCTAGATACCGTTGAGATTTGCAAGGTTGAGAATACAATTCTGAGGTGTGTATGTTTACGGGCTATTTGTTATCTTGCTTTCCAGGGTTACGTGCGGGATAGTGCATTTGACCCACGGCGTTGGGTTGCTCCTGGGCAGATATCCTTGCGCCCTTTTCCTTGTAACTGTGGAATTGAGACTGCATTTGTTCCAACTAATGGAAGGTATATCAGCGACGACCCATCTTTTGTCGTTGGAAAACCATGTGATAGAGCTCACAGATGGATGTGCTCGAAAGCAATATCTGATTGTGTTGAAGCCCTAGTTGGAGCATATTATGTTGGTGGTGGCATAGTTGCTGCACTTTGGGTTATGAAGTGGTTCGGTATTGAAATAAAATGTGATAGGAAGTTGGTACAGGAAGTAAAGCTCAATGCATCTCATATATGCTACTTACCTAAAATAAGTGTTATCGAGGAGTTGGAAGCAAAACTGAAGTACAACTTCTCGGTCAAGGGCCTTCTACTGGAAGCCATAACTCATCCATCTCTGCAGGAATTAGGGGTTGACTACTGTTACCAGGTCAGTGTATAGCAGCATATTTCTATATTGGTTCATGGGGTTGTCATTAGCTTATTGTGCTTCGTTCAGAAATTGCTTCAAAACAAGATATATCCATGTCTTCTGTCCTTAATATTTTTGTGTCCAATTTGTGCCTTTATTCAGCGTCTGGAATTTCTGGGTGATTCTGTGCTTGATCTACTAATTACACGCTATCTCTATGTTACCCATACTGATGTTGATCCTGGAGAATTGACAGACTTACGTTCCGCTTTGGTTAGTAACAAGAATTTTGCAGAAGTAGTTTTAAGAAACAACATTCACAGTCATCTACAGCATGGGTCTGGAATACTTTTGGAGCAAATCACAGAATATGTTAGATCCAATTTGGAGTGCCAAGGGAAGGTCAATAAATTCCTTCAACATGCTACATGTAAAGTACCTAAGGTTAGATACAGTTTCACTTATGTTCATTATCTTAACAGCCTACCGTTTCAATTTTGTGCTTTTATTGTTTCTGCGATGGCCTTTTCTCTGTGAAGCCTTTCCTAGCCAACATTACACGTTGAAGTTAACAATATTATTTTGTTTGTTTTACAGGTACTTGGAGACATTATGGAAAGCATTGCCGGTGCAATATTTGTAGACACAGATTTTAATGTTGATGTGGTTTGGAAGATTGTTGAACCGTTGCTTTCCCCAATGATAACCCCTGATAATCTTGCATTGCCACCTTATCGGGAGTTGTTAGAGCTGTGTAGTCACCTTGGTTATTTCATAAATTCAAAATGCAGTAGTAAAGGAGAAGAAGTAAGTATAGAGATGTCAGTGCAATTACGAGATGAACTGCTGATAGCGCAAGGACAAGACAGAAATAAGAAGAGTGCAAAGGCAAAAGCAGCAGCTCGTATATTGTCAGATCTGAAGGTAGGTTCTTTAAACATGAAGATGAATAGTGTGTAGTTCATGACAGGTGCCTCGTGGTTTTAATTGTTGTTCAGTTGAATCGGTAGCAGAATTATATCCTGAGCATACTTTCCTGTATTTAACTAGCTGATGTTCTTCTGCTTAGAAATTAGATGATTTGTCTATGCCATTTATCTATGACAGAAACTGATGTTTGAGTTTGAATCAGAAAAGAGGTCTTTCAATGAAACAATGGTCCTCTAAAGCTAAGCAGTTGGATATTATATCTTCGGACCAGCGGTATCCTTTGGCAAGTGTAAGCTTCTACTAGTTTTCCAGCAAATGCTTCAAGAAAGTTGCACTTTATTATAGATAATGACTACTACTACTTTTCTTTAGTTGGAATCACCACTTGATTATTGTGACGTGAATGTCAATCCTAGCCTAGGAGGCCTTCCCTCACTGAAAGAAGCAGGTATGTGACATTTCCCATTTTAATGGTTTAATTGTGTTGCTTGATAGTTCACGGCCTGTCAAACATGACGTGCTAAAATGTAAATATATACCCTTTTACCTTTGCATGGATAAGATGCATGCCTTCTCAGAAACCATGCAATTTTGTTTGTTTTCAGTTGTTCTTCGGCTCAAAATGGACAAAGGTGGACCACGAAGTGCTCTTTTTAAGCTATGCAAGAGGTTGCAGTGGCCAATGCCAGAATTCGAATATGTGGAACAAAGGTTCAGGTATGTCCACGAATGCAAGATATATATGACCTCTAGCAACCAAGGCAAAAACTTCATTCCACTTGAATGTTGGCGATGCCGATCCTTCTGGTCTTTTAACGAAGATGTGCTAAATTCTTGTACCGGTTTGATGCAACAGGACTCCTATTGTTCTGGACGGGGTAACCACAACGAACTTCAATAGCTTCGTGTCAACCATCACCTTGCACATACCTGATGTAACAGCCATTACACTTCAAGGCGAGCGACGAACTGGCAAAAAGAGTTCCCAGGATTCAGCGTCGCTGATAATGCTCCACAAGCTTCAAGAGCTCAAGGTCTGTACATGCAAGACTTAGCAAAGCATCATGGATCCACTTGCCAGCTGACTGCTAAGACTCGTTAACCTGGGGATCTGATCCTCCATCCCAAAGTGAATTGTGTTGAAAATGTTTATGAAAGGCTCGGTGGTGGTGCTAGATTATCCTGCAGGATATCTTAGAAGTAATTAATGCCTGTCTTCCGAAAATAACAGTATACAATTTCACTTGCTGGACAATGAAAACATTTTACAAGAATTGATATTGGTTTGGTTTGAGTCCGTATTTGGGTCAACTATCGATCTTAGGTTCCTCCTTTCAGGGAAGTTTTTGTTTTCTGGGTTCTTAGTGGAATTGAGTGCAATTTTGCTAGCTCCTTAGCAGAGTTCACACGTAGTTAACTTTCTCTACTTCGCCCCACAAATGTCCCATCAAAACTGATTTCTACAGTTGGTAGCTCTCTAATGTAGTGTATAAATTTACAACCAAACAATGTAAGAAACAGGCCCAACATGGCATGCCATATCCCAAACCCCAAACCACTCCAAACCCAACAATTTACAACACCAGCTGCTGCTGTCAGACATGACCACTATATACAAAAGCGTGACGACGGCCTTTTGCCGCCGGCTCTGTCCAGCAACCCACACATGACCACCTTCTTCCTGTGCTCCTCCGCGCACAAGTAGTCCAGCGCCACCCGGTCACCGAGCCTCCGGCTGCTACTGCAGCCACCGGCAATGCCGCCCCTGGCGTCGGTCCGCGCCGCCCCGAACCACCGCGCGCCGTACATGCACGAGCACAAGAAGAACACCGCGGTGACGCGGCCGAAGAAGACGATCACGCCCAGCGTCGTGGCCGCCGTCCACAGGCCACCCGCGGAAGGCTCGGCGCTGCGGCCACGGTCGAGCTGGAGCGAGTGGAACCTGGACGACGGGGCTCGCCACACGCCATCGGCCGGCCTCGGGAACGGCGGACTGATCGTCTCCGGCTGCACAGGCGGCGTCTCTTTAGCGCAGCTCGTAGTTGGCGCGGCGTCATCATCGACCGTTTGCCATGGCTTGCTCCGTTTTTGCTTCTTGGCGCCCCCGGAGCCGCCGACCTGAAGCCGCACAACATTGGCAACGGGCAATTAACCATCGAGTAGTAGGACTGCAGGCACTGCACTCCTCCATAGTTGGAACTAGCTTTTCAATTATTATTAGTAAAACAAAGGCATATCATGTTTATCTTAGAGAGTGAACCTTAGAGGTCCATGTACGTACCTAAACAAATTTGGAAAATGAAGGTACCTTGAAAATCAAAAATTTCAAAATTTCATTTTTTTTCAAAAAAATTGGTAACTTCGTAGAGGTTTGATCCCAACTAAGGACAATCTGACAAGGCACAACGCTAGGGATAAAAAAGCTAGTTCCAATTACGTCTGGAAATAAGAAATGTTGTTTTTATCACAAGGATGAGACAATTAGACCTCTCTTGTTTCAATACAAATGTGTCCATACTATACGGTCGGCTATGCAAGTGGCTTCTAACTTGTACCCATCCCTTGATGTTGCTATTACGTTTGGCAATGAGTTATGTGAATAGTATTACAAGCTTAAAATCCTTATCTGGGAGGGAGTAATTAAAACTTCTCTCCGCTAGAGGCTTCATTTTTGCCAATGATGGTCGGTAGTGATCATTCGGTGGATCAGATGCCTCAGTGAAAATTTTATTCTGTTTGGGGTGTTTTACATTTTTGGTGGACCTTTACAATAGATTCGGGTCCTTTCCGAAAGAGAAGCAAATAAATTGATCTCACCACTAGAACATATTTCCAATGCTTAAAAATGTGTCAAATAGGAGAAAAATGGGTATTGCTATTTCTAATTAGCTGCCTATAAATAGTTTTATTGAATTCATTAAGTCGGATGCAACCTACTGTCTAGCTAGCTAGCTATTCAATTTTTGTTGGTCGGATATGAAATAATCTCTTATGATTATTGACTATTCTCGCGAGTCGACAACTAATAATCGAAACGCACACAAAAATTATAGGAGCCACACGTATTTTGCCTAAGTGTTGTTTAGAATCAAAATATATAGCTAATGAAAAGGTGAAAGTCACTTCGACACATGGTTTTTATAAAATTTGGATTGCTTACCACGTGTGTCACATGATACGTACCTAGGCATACGGTTGAAAAAACTGAATTGTCACAATCCACCGCTAAACCATACACAACCCCTTCAGCATCCTTGCAGTATTCAGCAAGGCATGACATCCGATTGTGTGTTATGTTAGTTTTTATGCTTTTTTAAAACAATAATATAATATGCCATTTTAGAGGTCCTTCCGCCATAAGGCAAAGCTGCCAAGCACGTTGGCGCATGTTTCATTAGTAAACGCACACGTGACGCGCGGGCTAAAAGTCGCTAGTCTGAAATCTCAGAACAGTGACGCGCCGGAGACCCAAAACCCCGTCGCCCCTCTGTCTATGTCTCTCTTCTTCCGTAAATTCAAAAAAATAAATAAAAAAATTCTCTCTTCTTCCGCGGAATGGCCGGCGTTGGTGGGTCAATCACGCAGCCGCGGCCTCGGCCCCGTCTCCATCTCCATCCCGTTAAACTACTTCGTACCCACCTGCCAATTAATTAACCAACCACGCAAGCAACTGCGGAGCCTAGCGCTTGCTGATACCAGTCGGAAAACAGGATCGTTAATGGTCATGGCGATCGATCCATGTCCATGCATGCATGTGGCGTACGCTGTCGAGCGTGTGTACCTTTGGTAGGAAGGTGGTTCCCGACGAGACGGACGCGAGCGCCTTCTTGACCTGCAGCGACCTGAGCAGGAGCAGCAGCAACTTCCTCCTCCGCTTCCCCTTGTTCTTGCCGCCCGCCTCCGAGCTCTTGCCTCCGCGGCTCTTCCGGAGCCACCGCCACGACCACGAGAACCACGACAGGCTGAGCCTGAGCCTGAGCCTGAACCTGCGCCGGCGACGCCTCCGCCGCTCCGGCGCGGCCTGTACCCGGGAGCCCCAGAAGCAGAACGGCAGGCACGGGCAGGCTCCGCCCCGGCCGCCGTGACTGCCGGCGGCGTTGTCTTCGCCCATGCCGACGGCGGCAGCACAGGCACAGCTCTCGTGTGTCGATCGGCACGTATGCACTGGTGGTCCGGCCGCGCGCGCGCTAGACAAGTGCGTGGCGGTGACGCTGCAGGGACGACGGCGGCGGCGGCATGCTGCGAGCTCGGAAGTGCTTGGATTCTTCTTGGTGGCCGGCTGGTCTGATCAAGAGGAGCTTTTAGGCGATGCGATTGCGAGGCTTTTCCGAAGGGGGGACAGACGCGGTCTCGCTCTAGGCATCACGACGACTGCAGCTCATGGAAACAGCCCTGGCACGTTGAGCTTGCTTGCTTGCTAGCTAGCCACCAGTTTGCAAAAGCTAAGAGGAGCGCAATTAAACAAAATTCTCGGTCGTGGTCGACTAACCCGCTCTGTAGCTATCGGCAAGCTTGCAACTAAAATGTTTAAAACAGAGGAATGGAAACGAGTTGTTTAAAATTTTGGAATTGACATAAATCTGACGTCAGATTTATAGATTTGGGGGTGAACGTGCCGCGGGTCGTCCAATTGGATGCACAAATCTTGATGCATGGTGTCTCGCCATGTCACGTTTGTTAGAGAATGAGCAACTAACATTCACCGGTGCCAAAGACCAATACATATACATGTGTGTTATAACGGGGATATACAGAAAAAAGTCTATACACATCTAACACACCCCTCAAACTCATGGTGGGTCAACAACACCGAGTTTGGAGAGAAAGAAACCATACTGCGTTCGAGTCTGTGCCTTCGTGAAGAAGTCCGCCAACTGTAACTCAGAGGGCACATAGTGAAGAGCGAGAAACTCATCCTACACAACAGCATGCACAAAGGATGCATCCACACCGATGTGCTTGGTGAGCTCATGCTTCACCGGGTCACGCGCAATACTAATAGCGCCTGTACTGTCCGACAGTAAGGGAGTCGATGTAGTAATAGACACACCAAAGTTCTGAAGTAACCATCGTAACCAGATCACCTCAGCCGTCAACATAGCCATCGCGCCCAACCCAGCCTCTATACTCAAGCAAGAAACTGCAGTATGTTTCTTTGTCTTCCAGGCAATGAGAGCCCCGCCAAGAAAGACACAGTAAGCAGACAACGAGCGTCGATCAGAAGGATCACTAGCCATGTAGTATCAGAGTAGGCCTGGAGCTGGAGAGAGCTAGAGCGGGGAAAGAAAAGTCGATGAGAGATCGTGCTCCGAAGATATCTTAGAATACGGAGGAGGTGACTATAGTGGACAGAGGTGGGGGCTGGAACGAACTGAGTGAGAATGTGAACAAGATAGGGTATGTCAGGACGAGTAACAGCGAGATAGACTAAGCTCCCAACGAGGTGGCGATAGCGAGTGGGATTAGGATCACCATTAGACGCATGAAGCTCAATATTGAGATCCATAGGAGTCGCAAGAGTGCGCTCATCACCAAGAGTGGCTCTAGCAAGAAGATCCTGAATATATTTTTCCTGGGAGATGAAGAAGTCATCAGAGGTCGAAGAAACCTCAATCCCAAGAAAATAGCAAAGGGGACCAAGATCAGACATCAGGAACTGGTCGCGAAGGCGGGCCTTAACAAAGGCAATGTAGTCAGAGTCGTCGCCCGTGATGATCATGTCATCAACATATAGAAGGAGAAGAGTCCGACCACGAGAAGATGTGTGAATAAACAAAGCAGGATCATGATCACTAGGCGAGAAGCCCGTGGCAGTCACTACAGAGGCGAACCGCTCGAACCAGGCACGAGGGGCCTGTTTAAGACCATAGAGAGAGTGTCGAAGTCGGAAGACCATACCATCAGGAACAGAGAACCCCGATGGTGGCTACATATAAACCTCCTCACGCAAATCACCATTGAGAAAGGCGTTCTGAATGTCAAGCTGAGACACAGACCAATGACGAACAGAAGCTACAACAAGGAGAGTGCGGACAGTGGTCATGTGGGACACATGAGCGAATGTCTCATCATAATCCCGACCCTGCTCCTGCTAAAAACCATGAGCCACAAGACGAGCTTTGTAGCGCTCAAGAAAACCACCAGAGCGAGTCTTAATCTTATAGACCCACTTGCACGTGATGGGACGAACATCAGAAGGAAGGGAAACCAGATCCCACATGCCAGAACGCTCAAGGGCAGCAATCTCCTCGGCCATCGCAAGCTGCCATTCAGGCCGAGTTAGGGCAGCCCGATAGGAAGTCGGCTCAGCAACAACGGAGTGACCCTACTGGTCAGGAGAGTAGAGATCAGGTGGGGGTCGAGGTCGAGCACAAAGATTATGAACCGGTGGAGGCATGGAAGGAGGTGCTTCGAAAGTGGAAGACGCGCCAGGAGAGTCATCCTCAACACGAGGGCGGCGAGTGTAGTTGAGAGGAAAAGGAGAGAGAGGATGACAAACCAGAGACGATGGTGGAGAGGAGGATGAAGGTGAAGATGGTGTCAGTGGCGTGGGGGGAAGAGTGAGACGGGTCGGAGGAAGGGGAGAGACATGAGGCATAGAGGAGGATGTATCAGGAAGGAGAAGGAAACAATATCGTCCATAGAAAATCTCGAGGAGGAAGGGCGGGGGTAGTAAGAACGAGACTCATCGAAAGTTACATCACACGAAATGCGCAGCAGACGACCAACAGGATCCCAACATCGATAGCCCTTGTGCTCATCACTGTAACCAAGAAATACACACTCTACCGACTGAGCAGTCAGTTTGGTGCGTTCTCGCGGGGCAAGAAGAACATAGCATACACATCCAAACATACGAAGAGCTGAGTAGTCAGGAGAACAACCAGTGGGACACTCCATAGGAATACCACCCTGCAAGGCAATCGATGGCTGAATGTTGATGAGATAGGTGGATGCAGAAATGACCTCAGCCCAAAAGTGGGGTGGAAGGGAAGCGGCGATCATCAGCGCACGAGCCGTCTCAAGCAGATGACGATGCTTACATTCCGCAACACCATTCTGAGCATGGGCACCCGGACATGAGAACTGGGCAAGAGTACCCTGTTTTGCAAGAAATCCATGCAACATATGGGAGATATACTCTCCAGCGGAGTTGACATGAAAAGTACGAATATACGTGGAAAACTGGGCGTGAACCATGGCAGGAAATCGTTTGTATATAGAGAGAACCTCGCTATGAGATTTCATAAAGTAGAGCCAAGTGCAGCGAGAGAAATCATCAATAAACAAAACATAGTAGCGATGACCACCTTTTGAATCAAAGGGAGCAGGACCCCATACATCGGAATGAACTAAGTCAAAAGAACGCCGAGATACAGACTCACTAGTAGGAAAAGGTAACTGGGTCTATTTTCCAAGTCTACAACCATCACAATGTAAAGAAACATCTCCAGAGACAGACCCTAAGACACCCTGACGCACCAACGACGACAAGCAGGAGCCACAGCCAAACGACTTCTCTTATCTACATTCATGCCTCAAGTTAAGTCTAAGCAAGCTAGTAACAAAGGAAAGAAATGTTCTTCAACTAGTAGCAATAAAATGATAAATCAAATGATATTGCTTCTATTAGTTCTCTTGATGCCACTAACTCTTCTCTTAGCCAAGTTACACTTGAGCAAGAAAATGAACTCTTGAAAGGGATTATAGAAAAATGTATCTACAAGAGTCTTGAAGTGTGCAAACAATTTGAGGAGATTGTATGCAAGCATGAAGGATACCGAAAGAATCATGGTGTTGGCTACTTCAATGCTAATGGAGTTGAATGGGAAGAAGGTCAATACCTCGATCCCAAGTTTGTTCCTCAAAAGGAGAAGTATGAAAATACTCTCCCCAAGGGAACAAAAGCTCAAGATGACCTTCCACCACAAGACACCAAGCTCAAGGACAAGAACAAGCTTCAAGAGGACATTGACTCATATGAAGATGAATCCCAAGCTTTGGTGAAGTGGGTTCCCAAGGCTACTACAAGATCAATTTCTACAAGTGCTACTTCAACACCAAGGATCCCCATCAACTTGATGTGGGTCCCCAAGAACAAGAACTAGAGAGTTCTTGAGGGGTGACTCCGCCAATGAAATTCACTCATATTCATTATTGGCAAGAACTAGTTGCAAACAACATCAACATCATGCAATAGTTCAAGGAGTCACACATTCCCTCAAAGGTAAGAAAGAGACAAGGTAATCAACAAATCAATGGACATCATCACATATGATTTGTACTCCATGTCCATAGATATCCTTGTATTTGTCTCTTGTGTGGTGGGACTAACCCATGTAGGTGAGAAGAGTAATGAAACAACAAGGATGCTCCCAACTCTTGGTGATCTTCATCAACTTTGAGCATCCATCACTACCTCACCAACATGAAGTATTCTTCGACAAAACCCAAGGTTAGTTTATCCCTCTTATGTGGGGATGTCACATCAAGGGGGAGATTTACTCTAAGACTTGAGTTAAAGCATCTCATAAGAATGTGACAACATTAAATGCTTTATGTGAAAGTGGTAACCCCACTTGTGCTTAAACGATGGGTATGACCTATGATCAAGTATTCTTACTTGGCTCCTAAGTCAATGTACTCATATATAGATGAATCCGTCATCACCAAAGTGCTTGTTAGATGCTATTATGTTTGTGCATGTTTGCCATGATTTCATTTGACATCTTATTGTGTGAGCATGTTGGTCTGCATTTATTTACTCATTCGAGGATATCCAATTGTTGCTATTTGGCTTTTCATATTTATTTGCCAATTGGATATAAAAGAGTGCCTAGGACCACTTCTTTAGCTATCTATGCTTTCTCACCTCATACTCTATTCATGCTGCATCACAAAATTTGAACAAGTACCTTTCGATCTTTGTGTGTGAGGAGCACTCGGAGTTCCGTATCGACAAGGACTGACCATTAAAATCTCCCAAGTGCATCTCGGTGGAACCAACCCACAATTCTCAGTCTCACTAAATGCCTAGGATTGATATGGTTTTCTATCTCGGTACTACCGATTCCATATTCTCGGTTACACCGAGTTTCCCTGTCAGCTAATAGTTGAGAAACTCGATGACACCAAAAATTTAGAATCGGCGTCACCGACAGTGAAGGGTATGTATTCGGTGGTCCCGACGGTTCAAAAATTCATTCTTTAAATCGTTGCGCCTCAAGCCCTAAGTTGCTGCAGAAGGACCCCTGGTCGTCGCCCTTGTCTTCCCGCGCTCCTCCGCTGCTGGAATCGCCGTTGTCGACGGAATCTTCGTCCCCATCGCCGTCGTAGCGGATCTGTCACCGAGCTAGGGTACGGATTCGGCCCCTCTTGCACTCCAACCTTTGTTTCTTGCGCATTAGGTTTTCTCTAGTATCTTGCCACAGTTTGAGATCGTTCTATCCACAAGATAAACTCCATAGTCTAGCGAATTGAAATTTTATAGGTTTAGTTGCCTGTGAAGTTGCATCTCGGTGATACCGAGTCAGAAAAACCGGTTCCACCGATTGAATATTTGTGCTACTGAGGACAGAACTCGGTGAGACCGAGTGATAGTTTTTGGTCTGACCAAAATTGTTGCCAAGTTTCGGTTAAGGGTTTTGTGAGTCTCGGCAGCACCGAAATGTTTGACTCGGTGACACCAAAATCCAATTTTGCAGTGAACTACATCTATAATTTTTCTATTCAAACTTTCAAAAACCAGCTGAATATTTTGTGATGACTTATCCTATTCCACTCTTCTATACTCTATTCACAGGGTCAGCATGTCAGGGTCAGACAGTCAGAACTTGCCAGAGCAGAATGTTGAGATGAGTTCAGGCACTAGTCCTGAGTCTAGTTCATCTTCAGATCCAGACACGCCCAGTTCTCATGGGTTGCCTAAGGCTGCAACAAGGACCAGGAAAAAGCTCAACTCACATGAAGAGTATTCAGATTTTGTCCCACTAGAGATTCTTGCCAAGAAGCAAGAGAAGGCTGCTAGGAAGGATGCTAATGAGGCCACCTCATCCAGGAAGGTGGTCAGCAACATTTACGCACCTAGAGAAACCTTCAAAGCACACGAGAGTGCTAGGGAAACAATGTCTGTTGAGGTCCCCAGGAAGGTTGTGCCACAGAAGACAGCCAGGAAGAGGATCATCCGTGTGCAGGGCAAGCCTACATCCATGTTTGAGGATCCATAGGAGGCTGCTGCTGCTGAGGAGGAAGAGGAGGAACTTGCTGCTCAAGCCCCTCCTAAGAAGAAAGGCAAGAAACTGTTAGCTGATGCTATGCCCGACGAGGATATGTACCTAGGGTAGGGTCCTAGGCCTGACCTACTTGCCCTACCTAAGGACATGACATTGGAGGACTTCAAGATCACAAATAAGCTTCCGACCGGATTCCCGATGACGGTCAAGTCACTCGACAGGCAATCCACTCGGAGACTTCTTCCTCCATTCGACGGTCGACTGTTACTCGGAAGACCTCATTTCCACTCGACGCCAAAAGACCAGAAGTCACCTCCAGGAGGCCAACGGGCAGGCGTTAGGCTTTTCGTCATTAGTAGCTTTTATTATGTACGTTACCAGTAACACCAGTCTTTAAACCCACGATCGGACCCTTAGATGCCGGGCAATTATGAGGGGCAACGAACTCTATATAAGACGCCCCTCCCTCTGGCACAAGGGTTTGCAACCACTGTAATCTCAATATTCCACACGACAAAGCTCCCGAGCATTGAGACATAGGGCTGTTACCTCCACGAGAGGGGCATGAACTCATACATCCGTGTGTACATCCTCGCCGTAGCTAGGACTCTGCCTTCTCCTTTTGTACCCTACCTTCTACTTCCAGGCTCGTTCCCACGACAGTTGGCGCCCACTGTGGGGCAGGCGTCTAAGCGACTTCTGGCGAGGTTGCATTTTTCATCCTTCGACATGTCTTCTGGCGGTGTTTTCGCTCTAGGCCACGAGATCCGTTTCGGAGCACTCACCTTCATTGCCGACGATTTGGCATGGCTTCAGGAAGCGCCTCTCGATGTCGAGGCGCTCCCAGTCCGCGGGGCCACGCACTTCCACGCGTGTTCCTGCGGCATGCTGTTGCGTCAGCCGTTGACTCCCTATGCATCGGCTCCCCTCGCTGTCTGCGGTCGGAAGCGGTCCGGCCGCTCATGACTCCAGTGTTGGGTCAAGCATGCAGTGGCGTGTCAAATTTCTTCTCTGCAGATCGCAGCACTCGAGCCTGCCGAGTCCCTTCACGGCGTGTTTGAGTCGGATTCCGATCCATCCGATGTCCCTTCCGAGTGCGAGAGCTGCGATCCAGCAACGGAGGTCCTTATGGCGGGCTCTCATCAAAGCCCGCCGCCGGGCTTTGGCCACGGTAAGCGTGATGCTGGCGGCGTGTCGAGTGAACAACGCCATCGCGATGGTGAAGTTCTTCATACTCCCATCGTTGGTACAACCGCCATGACCCAGGCCTTGGAGGCCATGCGTATTCAGCTGGAAGAGCTCCAGAGGGAACTCGACGAGCGCGCTCGCCAGCGCCCAACAATTGTCGATCGACGACAACAACAATTGTTCCAGACTGGATCCCATAACAACGTTGAGGTATATCATACCCCTGTGTTAAATATTGCAGCCGATGCTAGGATAGCAGATTCCATTCAGCCGTCGCGGTCAGAGGCTAGAAGAGGGTTGATGCAAATCAGAGCCTTGCTAGATGCAGCGCAGCTGCTGAATTCTGTTGTTTCACAGTCCCACAACAGGATACACAACAACTCACCCAGGGTGCAAACTGTTCAGTCGACACACAACCCTGGATCGCCCTTGCATCGTAGGGGTGGAGGCTTTCATGAAGAGCAAGTCAGGGATCAGTTTCACCGTGAAGACCGCCATCGAGTGCCCACTCCTCCACAGGGTGGTCCGCATGTGCCCTGACACCAGGACGAAAGGCGCTTGTTCGGTGATGAGCAAAATGCAGGTTTTGATGCTTGTGATATCCTCACCCATAAGCGAATCAACAGGGGTAGAGC
The DNA here is from genome assembly GCA_022496015.1 of Hordeum marinum. Classification (NCBI taxonomy): domain Eukaryota; kingdom Viridiplantae; phylum Streptophyta; class Magnoliopsida; order Poales; family Poaceae; genus Hordeum; species Hordeum marinum. Next base: position 223,079,478 of record CM039672.1, read on the forward strand.
TCATAGAGAAGGATAAGACAGAGATTTTCCGAGTGGCAGCTTAGCTGTGATTTCTGGTCCTGAGTGTTTTAGCAGAGCCATCCGTTTTGCGGAGATTCCCCCCAACTTCAGGTTGGCGGCTGGGATCGGGAAGTTTTCTAGCGAGTCAAAGCCAAGGATTTGGTTGGATGATTACCGAGTGGTTGTATAGATTGGTGGCGGCAATGATAATGTCGCAATGAAACACCTGTCCTTGATGTTGGATGGTTCAGCTCGTGCTTGGCTCCATCTAGTATATATTGCTGGGAGGATCTTGCCCGAGTGTTCATCCGAACCTTCGAGGGCACTTGCAAGCGTCCTGCCGGGCTGGTCAACTTACAACATTGTGTCCAGAAGCCCAACGAAACCTTAAGAGATTATATTCAGCGGTGGTCCACTCTGCATCATACAGTGGAGAATGTTTTAGAACACCAAGCTGTGTGTGCCTTCAAGGCCGGTGTGAGATACAGAGAGCTTTATTTGAAGTTCGGTCGAACGGGTGACATTTCACTCGGCAAGATGATGGAGATCGCCACTCGGTACGCCAATGGCGAGGAAGAAGACTGCCTCCATAGTGGCAAAGGAAAGGCAGTCGTTAGTGATACTGGCGGTAACTCCAATCGGAAACAGAAGCGAAAAGCTGAAGGTCCGGTCCAAGCAGAGGCAGCCACACTGGCGACCCAAGCAAAGAATAAAGGGAAGGCTAAAGCATAGTATGCCCCTAAGAAAGGAAAATAACAGTCAGGGACTGATATTATGGATCAGCCGTGTGTAATTCACATGAGGAAAGATGAGGAGGGCAATGTGATTCTGCCCAAGCACACCACTCGGCAGTGTCGAACACTTATTCAGCAGTTCAAAGAGACTCCGCCGAGTGACAAGACTCCTGAAAAGGATGAAGATGAAGATAAAGAAACATTCCTAGATGTCACTGCTACACTTGTGATTTTCACTGATGTTGAGAGCAAGAGTTGACTCAAGGTCATCAACAGGGAAGTCAACATGGCCGTACCTGCTACCCCCACCTACCTCAAGTGGTCCTAGTATGCTATCACATTAGACCAAACACTACTAGGGAAAACCCTAGTAGTAGCACTCGAAATATGCATAGTAGTAGCGCTGGGTCCAGTGCTACTACTATCGTGCTACAACTAAGTTTTAGCAGTAGCGCTGGCCTAGCAAGCGCTACTACCATGTGTTGTTAACAGTAGCGCTTGCCAGGCCAGCGCTACTGCTAACTATCTGTAGCGCTTGGACGAACGAAGCACTGCTGCTAATCCAGCGCTGCTATTAGATGATTTCCAGTGCTACTGCTAGTATTCCTGCTTTCGCAAATTTACACCCTCTACATATTTGTGATGTATTTATACATGATCTATACAGTAGTTTCATCAGATCATACTAAACATACACTATTATCATCATATCATAGACATACAATACTCTCGTCATACCATCATCATCATTCAACACAAATATCATCACATCTTGAAAATAGCGATACACAAGAGTGATCATGTCATGTCTCGAATAAGTGCAAATGCATGGTCATGTCACAAACACAAGTTTTCATCATCTCTATCTAAACCATGATGTAGAGGAGAAGAGCGATCAACATGAGCAAGAGCGCGACTATGTAGTACTTGAGGCACCGGCGGTCCCGCCCCCGCTCATGTCGGAGTGTCCACCTCAAGTAACTACTTTCCGCTTCGGCTTTGCTGTCGAACCCTCTGTGGCTAGCACCCGGGTACCTATACACCTGGGCCTGAGCTTGTGGCCAGTGGTCGTAGACTCCTGGAACCCTCCCAACGAACACGACGTGCCATTCCTTCGCCATCTCTGATCTATGTACTTGCATCGATAGTTGATCAATTGAACGATAATATGCAACATAATGTACTTAAGAAAACAAAGAGGCTTAATTAGCAAAATACAAGCAACTTATAGTAAACATAAGTGACGAAGTTCCTCATATATACCCAAACTAATTAACTAGCTAGAGTGATCAGTCCTCCATGTCGGCGGTCCAATCTTCATAGTCAGGGATGAAGCACCCGAGCTTCGTGAAAGGCTTAAGGTCCAGACGCTGAGCGAGTAGCAGTGCTCGGACATCATCCCGCGTCATTTTTGGCCCATGGTAGAACATCCCTGTTGGTTCAAGGACCTTCTTCATCATCACTTGGGCAAGTTCACACTGTATGTGATAAAACTCAGCTCGGAACCGATGATCCGGTGTCTGTCCTATGCTTGTGGCCCATCTGACAATCTCGGCATCTTCGGTAGTAGGTGACATGCAAAGACGTTGATTATCCCTTCTGTACTCGAGCAGGTGATGCATGAGGTAGAATCCATCAGCCTGACTGGTGTGTGGTTGCTGGATGCAGCAGAAGTCGGTCTTATGGCGGAAAACCAGCCCGTCCTTCCTGTTCCTTTTCACCTTTATATATCCACCAGACATGCTGAAGGTAAACATGGCACTATTGAGAACTCTGTTTACGTGCGTGTAATCCTTTTTCTTGATGTTCTTCAATGAGTCCAAGTATATACCATGGGAGTATTCCGGGTACAAAACGATGAGCATGGCGCCGCCCCCACTGCGCAAATGAAGTACACCTCTAATTAGCCTCCATGCTTGCAAAGGAATGATTAACACTTACGAAAGGATATGTGTGGATGACTTACGTGGGATGATAAGGCAGGAGAAGTGGTTCCTTATCCTTATTAGTGATCATGAATCTGCCGAGGTACTTGCTCGCATAGTCACGATGCTCTTTACAAACTGCCAAGTAGTTCTCGTGCATATAGGACGGGTCCGTGATGCAGATATATCGTATGTTCTCGATCCTGATGAAGTAGTTGAGATACATCGCATACATGTGGATGAACTAGAAATCCAGCTTGGTCATGTGGAACATGTTGTAGATGTAGTCAAATCGCAGGGTGAACTGATTCGCGGGCCAGGTGTCGACGTATAACTTCCCACCCGACACCTGAGCCGCGTAAAGCGGGTATCCTGATTTTTCCGTGATCAGAAGGCTTTTCTCTCTGGCCAGCACATCTTCATGGAGTCTCCTTAGATCATTGTTCAGTATGTTATCTAGCGCTTTGGGGGGTAGGATCGGCTCGCCGACGACATGGAAACGATTCTTACCTTCGACAGGTATTCTGTCTACCACCCGGGGCTTCAGAGGCGGCTGGCTGCTTGAAGCAGCTCTGGCGCCTTTAGGGCCTTTCTTTTCCGGTCTCCTCCTTGGCGTCTTGGTGGGTGGAAGCGGTAGTGAGCCCAACATACCTTCCCTAACCACCCCTCAAGTGTCGTCGGGCTAAACATTGGACGGGCCTCGGGGGGTTGCTTGGTAGAGGCGGCATCTGGAGGCGTCTCCTATGAGGATTGCTTGAAGAGAGACTTTTTGCATTCCGCCTTAGGATGTTCCGGCTCCGGCAAATCAGGCAGCATCAAGTCATCATCTCCACGCTCATAGCCTGAGTCTTCGTCGTCCTGAGCCATCAACCTTCCATCATCGTAGGCGGTATTGAAATACTTGTCTGGGTCATCCTCCTCCTCCTCCTCCTCCATGTCATCAACATTTGCTTCTTCGACAACGGGGGTGACATGATCTGGCACTGATGGAGGCTCTCCCTCGCGTAGTCCGCTACTACCCGCCACGAAAGGTGCTGGTAATGTGGTAGGTGGGGTGGTGTTCATACCTTCTTGAGAAGGTGGCGTTGGCATGATACTGGGCGCCTCGAGACGAAGAAGAGACTTCGGCCAAGGCAAGAACCAGCTCTTGCATGTGCCAATCCTCAGGGGGTCTCGTCGTCATCGGCTGGTACTAGAGGAGGCAAATCCTCGAAGCCCGCTAAGACACTGGCCACGTTAACCTTGAAGATGCCATCGGGCATCTCTCGGTTGTGGAACATGCGGTCCTTCGGCTTCACGATCGTTGCCTTTCCCATAGCCACCTTCTGGCGCTTGATGTCATACAGTAGGGTGCACGGGGTATCGTTAGCCTACGAAGAAGACATGTCCGCGACATCAAACATCCGAAAGGCAACTGAAACGAAAGACTATAGACATGCTGGTGAAAAGGGTATGACACGTAATTACCGTGAGGGCACCGAGCTCAGCCAGCGATGAAGGCCCGCCGAGCATGCAAGAGACGAAGGTCGGGCTGCTATGAACATGAGCGATACCTTTTGCGGTTGCTTGAGCAGGTGCCGATGCTGTGGTGTTCGCCGAATTGCTCCCGACAAAGCTGGGAAGGGGAAAGTCCTCCAGCCATGCATTGGATAGTTCTTCGTGAAATCGAAAAGTGCCAGAATCAAGTTGACCACCGTGTTAGTGACCGCTGCATTGACGGCCCCGCGCAACTCTTCTTTGGTCTCAGCTTTGGTCTTATTGACCGCAATCGCGATCTTCTCATCGATGGTCTGCTGAGTGATGACCGATCGTCTCTTTCTTCTTTCCTCTGGCTCCTCACGGTAGCACGTCTTCCATGAGGCGCCATCTCCGACACAATGCACACGTCCATAGGACGACGGCTTGTCCACCGGGACCTTTTTCAGTATGTTCAGGGCCTGGTTGAATGGGGTGTCCCACTTGGGCCTTGCCGACGACTGTGATGACTCGTCGCTTTCGGCTGCCTTTTTGTGCTGCTTTTTCTGCAAAAGGGACATGGATGGTTTACTAATGTGACAAAACTTGTAGTCGAACTGATTGGAAGCTAATATGATAATGTGTTAATATAACAATTACGAGAAGTCTCATGAACTCCCTCGTGTTCGGGTCCATGTAAAAGATCTTGTTGACTTTGTCCCACTTGTACCGGGCCCTGATCCAGTCATGCTCTAGCGGGTCGGTGAACTCCGCCAAGGGGTCTGGGATTCTGTGACTTTCACGTTCGGCATCCTCCTTGGCCCATACGTGCCTCTTCCCCTCGTAACCACGGCTTCTAAGGTGGTGGGGAGGCGTGTTCCTGGCCCGGAGCGCCTTCATTTTCTCCGACCTTGCCTTGACTTCTTCTTTACCGCAATTCTCCTTGAATTTTTCAAAGTCCTCTTCCGTTATTGACGGATTATCAGCATGAATCTTGGACCATGGTTCATTCGTCGCAATCGCTTTTTTCACCCGAACTTTCCAGGAGGACAAGTCGTTGGTGAATGTCACCATCGCCTTGGCATTTATCTTTGTCATGGCAATGTCGTCCCACGGGTCTTTAAATGTGCTTTCATCCCGACTGGGGAACAAGAACCTATTGTGCAACTTCTTTAGGAGCATGTGCTCCATATGTGGTATCTTCTTCAACAAAACGTCATTGATGTTCGCGGTTTCCCTAAGGATGCATCCTAGTTGATTGCCCTAGCACGAGCGCGCTTCCTCCGGTGCCGTTGGCTCTAACTTCTTGGGGTGCATCTTCGTGACCACAATTTGTCCGATGCCGAGCTCGTTTGGTTTTCGTGACCTCTTCTTCTTCGGTGCTTTACCAGCTACGACAACATCGTTGCCGGTCTCGGGGGTGGTGTCGGTGTCGGTGTCAGCGTTGGTGCCACTGCCGCCACCATGCAACCCCATCTGGTGTTCGTCCAGGTAATCGAAATAGTGATTTGCTGCCTCGTGGGGGTCTACTACGAGGCGAGCAGAACCCCCGGCTTCGGCGTCAGTAGACATGTTTCCTATTCAACAATTGTAAATAAAATATATAATGAAGAGAAAAAGGGGCCTATATATATTTGGTCGGAATGTTGATTTATTCCCCTTTCGGCAAATCCTGGGTACTCCATATGTCCTAGTTTCTAGCACAAGTTGCGCCTGAAATTTTCGGCATGACCTTTGCTAAAAAGGGGACATATGGAGCGCCTGAAATTTGCCGGAACGGAAATGAATCAACATTTCGGCAAAACATAGGCCACTCGGATATTTCACCAAAACATGGCTGCCTCATTAGTACAGTGATTTACATGCTTGAACTTACAAGATAAAAACAAGATACCATGGCTTCATTGATAGTGAGTTTCTGTTCACTCCATTTTTTATGGGAAAACTCCTAAAAGGGGTAATACACATCTAGGAGAAAAGCCTAATCTATAGCAACAAGTTTGATTCCAAGAAAAAATATCATAAAAAGGTGAAAGTGCATAAGAGCATACACATGCTTGTTATTGTAAGCCCGTTGCTGCACCTGTCTTCATGTGTTTGTTTATGAACGGAAAACTAGAGAATGCAAATTTTGACCTCCTAATTCATGTGAATTGCTGGGTTGGTCTCACCCCATCTGCTTAAGTTATCCTGCACTTACTAGTACAAGAAAAACCATTGTGCGTTGCTCTAGTTAACAACTATACTAATGCATCTAAATAAATAAAGCGTAGCCCCGTATTGAGCAAGGGAATATATATCTAAGTCAACTGACAAATTAAGTTCCCTGACCACGAGCATTGATTAAGAAATTCTCACTTCTAAGTTAGAAGTAAGAATTGGATCTTTTGATATTGCATAGCTTGATCAAAGGAACTCGGGCTACTTAGCCCCCGTTTTTGTTGTTGCTTTGCTTTCAAATGGCAGAGCTAGAAAACCCAACCATGCCCACCTAAGCAGAAGGTCACGAGTAATCAAACAGATGAGCATATGGGTGCCCTAGCCCTGGCCCTAGGAATCAACCAATTCGTGTCACTAGCAACAAGCAGATATACAACGGTGACACCTAGTCAAAGAAATTTTGGCACCACAACCCAAACAAAACCCTAGAACTAAACTCTTGATGACTAGACGTTTGTCATCACACAACATCTATCGTCACCAAAGCCCAAACAGAGTAAAATCTAGAAATTGAAATGGCTCGATGGGCCTAGGCATGAGAGGAAGCAGAGGAGAGGGGAGGGATGGGATGTGATTTTACCTTGGACGGAGTGGAAGAAGAAGCGGCCACCTTTGGCGCGGGAGCAGCATGCGGAGGAGAAAAGGAGCGAGCTCGGGGTCGGGGGAGAGGAGACGAGCAGGTGTAGGTCAGCTGGCGATGCCGTCGCCCTAAATCCGGCCAGGATCCTTCGCCTTCGCAGGCTAGGGGAGGTGGATAGGCGGAGGAGGGAGAGTCGGGTCCGGTCAACTGGGCCTGGGTTGGTAGATAGAAGTAAGGTCGAAGTGGCGGCGGCACGGACGAGGAGGAGGTCTAAGCGGCGCGGACGAGGAGGAGGCCGGAGGAGGCCAGCGTCGAGGCCGAGGGCGGGCAGGGGCTCAGGCCAGCATCGAGGTCCAGGACGAGGAGGAGGCCGGAGGAGGCCGACGGCGGCGCGAGCGACGACAGCACAGGGAGAGGAGAGGTGGGAGTGGGGAGGGAGAGAATGGGAACTGGCAAAATTTTGAGCCTGCGTGGGGGTTAACCCCAAATAGCAGTAGCGCTGGTCTAGGAACTAGCGCTATAGCTAAGGTAGCTATAGCGCTGGTTCCTAAACCAGCGCTACTGCTAAATATTCCAATTTTATTTTTTTTGAGCCCGCGTGGGGGTTAACCCCAATAGCAGTAGCGCTGGTTTAGGAACCAGCGCTATAGCTAAGGTAGCTATATCGCTGGTTCCTATACCAGCGCTACTACTAAATATTCCATTTTTTTCCTTTTCTAGTTTTTAGTTTTCTTTTCTTTTATTATTTTCCTTTTCTTTTATGTTTACTTTACTTTTGTTGTGTATTGCTTTCTCCCTTTTGTTTTTGTTTTTTTGTTTTTTTCCTCCTGACGACGGCATCTCCCTCGCACACTGCGCGAATATTATCACCGGAACCATTCATGTGGTGGTAACATATCAGTTGACCGATAACGATTACTTAAGTGCATACACAAAATAGATACATATATATAAATGATTATTTCTGATCAGCTGCGTCGACGACGTTTCACATTGAGCTTCTTCGCTTTCTTGTTCGTTGCCGAGTAATTGAGCCCCTCCTTGTGACTTTTCCGGAGCCATGGAGTACGATATTTCTTAGGTAATGTAGTATTTATTCTTCTTTTCATGTAGGCTTCATCGTCATCGTCATCTTCCGTCATTGGGTTGCCGTATTGGTTGTAGTCTTCCTCGTTGGCGACTCCATCCATTCCGATGATGCTCCTTTTGGATCTCCTCACGACAACACGACTGGGATTGGCCGGGTCGGTTATGAAGAAGCATCGTGTCACGTGCTTAGCATGTACCCATGGCTCATTTTTGGCAATGACGTTAATGTTCACGGGAGTGCTCTTCGCGTCGGGTATAGATATGGTGGTCAAATACTTGTTTTCTCTTACGACGTCCTTGGCCCATCTGACATGGAACATCGTCACATCATGCATTCTAGCATAGTCAATCTCCCAGATCTCTTTGACACTTTCGTAGAATCTTTCAGTTGTGCTGTTGGCGTTGGTCACACATTGAATTGTCACCCTGGAGTTCTGATAATCACTGTCCATGTCTTTGGCCTCCGTGTAGAACGTATACCCATTGATATCATAGGACTGATAGGTCGCGAGCTTGGGCGCGGGCCCATGTGCTAAGGCGTGTATTAGCAATCCGTTCGAACTGCCCTCTTCCGGGGGATTTTCAAGAACTTGCTCTTTGAACCAACGCAAGAAAGTGGCGTTGTGCTCTACAGTAACTTCCTCGTCTGTCTTGAGCATCCCCTTATCACGGTACTTCTTTGTGCCGTGCCACATAATCATCTACCACATCTATGTGTTGTAGCACTACTAAGTTAGCCATGTCAAAGTCGTTTTGTCGATCTGAGTAGTCCACGTGCAATTCCCTCTGGCCGGTGTTATGACCATATCCTTCGAGCTTCCCATCGTGCTTCTTGACGGGCAAACCAACAACAGGGTCTCCGACGCCTATATAATTCTCGCAAAAGGATACACACTCATGCGTCAGATACCCTTGGACGATGCTCCCTTCGGGATGGGACATGTTACGAATGAATCCTTTGATAACCTCATTCATCCTCTCGAACTGCATCATGCTGTGAAGGAATGTTGGCCCGAGGTTGATGATGTCGTCCACAATGTGGACACACAGATGCACCATGACGTCAAAGAACGCGGGCGGGAAGTACATCTCAAGCTCACATAGTATGACAATGATCTCTTCCTGTAGCATTCGGAGTTGCTTCACACTTATGGACTTTCGGGGGATAACGTCGAAGAAGTTGCAGAGACCAGTAAGCATGTCATGGACGTGCTTCTCCATTATCCCTCTAATGGCAACCGGGAGTATCTACGTCATCATCACGTGACAGTCATGAGACTTCATCCCACTGAACCTTTTCTTCTTGGGGTCTAGAAATCGTCTTATCTTCCCACAGTATCCGGAACTGACTTTGATTCCCATAAGGCACTTGATGAATTGATCGATCTCCTTCGCACTTAAGGTGAAGGAAGAAGGGGGGCAATAATTCTCCTCCTTCTTGTTGACTTTTCTGCCCCTTTCCCCCTCCTTCGTCTCTGTCTCCGTCTCCTCCGTTGACTTTTTACGGTGGAGATCTTTCCTGATCTTCAAATCTTCCAAGTTTTTCCTTGCCTTTGGCCCATCCTTGATCTTCAAATGTTCATCAGTGTGCCAAGCAAGCTCTCGAGGACATTCTTCGTGATATTCATTTGATCAAGGCAATGAGGCGTGTCGTGATTGGTCCAGTACTCCAAGTCCCAGAAAACAGACCTCGTTTTCCATACCTTCAGCAGTGGCTCCGGCGCCTTTTTGATCTTTCCCGGCGTGGGGCATTGTTCCCAGTTTCTCAACAGCTTGTCGATTTCTGTGTCGCTCCTCTTACGTGGAGGTACTCGAAGCTCATCCAACCCATTGAATAGATCTCCACACTTTCTCCACGGGTCATCCTTCTCGAGCCATCTACGATGCCCCATGTACACAATTTTCCCGGACCCGCCATCTTTTGTTGACGTAAGCTACTGAGACGTTGTATCATCCATGCACCTCGTGCATCCGCAGTATCCGTAGCACACCTGGCTTGAGGTGTACCTGTAACTGAGATAGTCGTGCACCGTCGTCATCAGCGCGGCTCTCATGTGGAAATACTCTCCTTTGCCGGCGTCCCATGTCCATGCCGGTGTTTTCCATAACGTGTCTAGTTCCTCTTGCAGAAGCCCCATATACAGGTTAATACTATTTCTCGATTGTTTTGGCCCTTGAATCAGCATGCTCATGTGTACGTACTTTGTCTTCATGCTTCCATGGGGGAAGGTTGTACATCCATACAAACACGAGCCATGTGTTGTGGTTGGTGTTCTGGTTTCCAAACGGATTCATGTCATCGGTACTCGCACCAAGCACGATGTTCCTTGGATCTTCTGCAACAAATCCATATATGGTGTTGAATGCTCTCCACTGGCTACCATCTATGAGGTGTCTCAGCTTCGGATCATCTCCATCGTCAGGCTTCTTCCTCTCCACGTGCCTACGCATGAGCTTTGCTTCCTTAGGATCTACGAAATACCGCTGTAGACGGGGAGTGATCGAAAAGTACCATACAACTTTCTGAGGAGCTTTCTTTCCTGCCTTCTTGTATCGAGAAGCATTGCACACTGGACAACTGGTTTTTTCCGCGTGCTCCCCCCGATAAATGATGCAATCATTGATGCATGCGTGGTACCTAATGTGCGGCAAATCAAAAGGGCAAACGATTTTCTTGGCCTCCTCGACACTAGTAGGACACAGGTTCCCCGCGGGAAGAACCTTATTATGTAGATACTTCAAATGCTCATTGAGGCTTTTGTCTGTCCATTTGTTTTTGGCCATCGTCTTCAGAAGTTCGAGCGTGAAACTCAAGCGGGTCACCTCGGGACCGCAACCATCATACAATGGAGTCTTTGAGTCTACTTCAAGTTGCGCCAGCTTGGCCTCCTCTCTAGAAGCAACTCTCTCGCTAGTCATACTCTTGCGAAGGAGGTCTCGAACATGAGGGTCCTGCACGACTGCACTTAGTAGCATCGAAGACTGCGGCGTGACCTCTTCTCTGCCATGTCCGGACTCTTCTTCGCTGTGTATGAAATCTTCTCCGATGCTGTCATTTCCAGACTCTTCCCCGGCACCATCGTCGTGTCGATTGGTCATATCTTCGTCGAGCCCCATGTCGTTATTCCCTGCCATGTGGACGTCCTCATCATCATCAGCTTCTTCACTTATCCACTGAGTATAGCCATCCATGAAACCATTCTTCAGCAGGTGCGCCTTCAAAGTGCCACGATCAAAAGGGTCCAAAAGGACTCCTTCCTTGCATCTTGTACACGGACATCTAATCCTAGTCCGATTATTTGCGTACATGCCCATCACCACGGATTGCATGTACCGCTCCACCTTCCATCCACTCACCTTCATGACCGATTGCACGGTATAACAAGCAAAAGGGTTATAAAATAAATAATGCATGCATGCTTCAAAGTCATATAAATTTTTGGCATGACCTTGCCTAAAAATAGGACATATTGAGTTTGCTCGAAATTCACCGAAACGGAAATAAATCGACATCTTGGCGAAACATAAGCAACTCGAGGGCATGTCACTCACACAAATCTCTCCATATATCCCAAACACACATATTCGCATTCGCACACATATTCCCATTCTTGAAATGAACAACTTTTTACTCACCTATATATCTCCCGAGAGCGATACCGATCGAGAGAGCACGTCGTTAATTAGATGATGAGAGAGGCCGATCGAGACGTGTGGATGGCTAAATAGCTAGCTAGATCTAGTTCTTGGGGAGCAGAGGTGAATCTAGCTAGCTAACTAATGGAGATGGAGTTATGTTGGAGGGTGGCATTAATGGGGGGGGGGGGAGGAAGAGAGGTAGGTAAAAGAGAGATAATGTGAGAGAGGCCATTTATGGAGGAGAGTTATGGTGGAGGGGGACATTAATGAGGAGAGAATTAGAGAGGTAAGAGGAAGAGAGAAGAAGAGAAACAATGGTGGAGAGGGGAGAGGGGAAAGGAGGGGAGAGGGCAAAGTGGGGGAGAGGGAGGGGGCGAAAAGGTGGCAGCAGCCGCAACTAGTAGTAGCGCTGCTTACAAAAACACGCTGCTACTATGGTACTTAGTAGTAGCGCTTTCCTGGAAAAGCGCTACTACTATGTGTGGCACATTAGCAGTAGCGCTTGCAAGTCAGAAAGTGCTACTGGTAGTGATCTTAGCAGTAGCGCGTTCTCCCTCCTAGCGCTGTTACTATAAATAGTGTTGGTGGGATCGTCGGGGCCACCTTAGCAGTAGTGCTTTCTTAGCACCCAGCGCTACTGTTAATCCCTTAGTTGTAGCGCTGCTGGAATATAGCGCTACTGGTAATTAGCAGCAGCGGTTTTATTTTTCCAGCGCTACTAGTAGGCTCCTGTCTATAAGGTTTCTCCTACTAGTGAAACAGACCATCCTGCTCATGTGGCCACTCCTGGTCGGCAGGCTCTGGTGATTGATCCGATGGTGGGAGGCACTCGACTCAAAAAGGTCCTCATGGACAGTGGAACTGGTCTGAACATCCTCTATGCGGATACCCTGAAAGGGATGGGCATTCCGATGTACCGACTGAGTGAAAGCAACATGCAATTTCACGGAGTCATCCCAAGGAAGAAGGCCAACTCACTCAGCCAGATTGCATTGGACGTGACATTCGGGAATGATAGAATTTTTTGAAAGGAAAAGTTGACGTTTGAAGTCATGGATTTCCAGAGTGCCTATCATGCCATTTTGGGTCGACTCGCGTATGCTCGTTTCATGGACCATCCATGTTACGTGTATCTCAAGTTGAAGATGTCGGGCCCTAAGGGCGTGATCACGGTCACTGGCAATCGACAGCAGGCTGAAGAATGCCTCCAGCAAGGCTCCAAGATTGCTGATCATCAGATGGTCATGGTCGAGCTGGAAGAATACAAGAAGAGAGCTGACCCTGCCGATTTGCTCCGCGCAAAGAAGCCCGCTTCTGAGTCGGCGTTTCAGTCGGCAGGGGAAGTGAAGAAGGTGCACATCCACCCGACGGATCCAACTGCTGCCCCGAAAAATATATCATCAACACTCGACAACAAATAGGAAGCCGAGCTCATCCAATTCCTCCGCGAGAACTGGGATATCTTCGCATGGAAGCCTGCTCACATGTCGGGGGTTCCCAGGGGACTGGCTGAGCACCGTTTGAGAGTCGACCCGAAAGCTAAGCTCATCAAGGAGCGTTTGCGTCGATCGGCGGCAGAGAAGCGCAAAGCAATCGGTGAAGAAGTGGCCCGTCTCTTGCAAGCCAAGTTCATTCGGGAGATTTACCACTCCGAGTGGCTCTCGAATGTCGTGATGGTGCCCAAAAAGGACAAGTCGTTGCGCATGTGCATTGACTTCAAACATCTCAATCGGGTCTGCCCAAAGGATTATTTTCCACTCCCCCCGCATAGATCATATTGTTGACTCGACTGCGGGATGCGAGCATTTATCGTTTCTAGATGCTTACTCTGGGTATCATCAGATCTGTCTGTATGTCCCCGATGAAATAAAGACAGCCTTCATCACCCCATTCAGGTGTTTTTGCTACATCACTATGCCATTCGGTCTGAAAAATATAGGCGCTACTTTTATGCGCATGATTTAGAAGTGTTTACTTGACCAGATCCCTCGAAATGTCGAGGCGTACATGGATGATATAGTGGTCAAGTCCCACAAAGGTTCCGACCTGCTGGCTGATTTGGCCAAAACATTCGCCAATCTGAGGAGATACGACATAAAGCTGAAGCCGGCCAAGTGTACTTTCGGAGTCCTTGGGGGCAAATTACTCGGTTTTCTCGTTTCCGAATGAGGAACCAATGTCAACCCTGAGAAAATCAGCGCCATTACCCCAATGAAGACCCCCGTACGAGTGCACGATGTTCAGAAACTCGCACGTTGCCTAGCAACATTGAGTCGATTCATTTCTCGTCTCGGTGAGAAGGCGCTGCCTCTATATCAATTGATGAAGAAGTCCGACACATTCGAGTGGACTCCAGAAGCCGAAGCAGCGTTTGTTGAGCTCAAAGCTCTACTCTCCACCCAGCCGGTGCTTGCTGCTCCTTGCAGCAAAGAGCCCTTGCTCCTGTACATTGCGACCACTAATCAGGTCGTTAGTACGGTGCTAACTGTCGAGCGAGAAGAGGAGGGTAAAGCTTACAATGTCCAGTGTCCAGATTATTATGTCTCTTAAGTTCTGTCCCCCTTGAAGCAAAGATGTCCACAATACCAGAAGCTAGTTTATGGTATTTACCTATGAACGAAGAAGGTGGCGCATTATTTTCAAGACCACTCAATTTCAGTCGTCAGTGATGCTCCATTGTCCGAGATTTTCAACAATCGAGACGCACTGGTCAAGTGGCTAAGTGGGCAATCGAACTCAGACATTTTAACATTAAGTTTGAAGCCAAGAAAGCAATCAAGTCCCAAGCACTGGAAGATTTTATGGCCGAGTGGATTGATCGGCAACATCCAATTCAAGTTCACTCGGCACATTGGACCATGTTCTTCGACGGCTCTAAAATGTTGAATGGGTCCGGTGCTGGTGTTGTCTTGATATCTCCCAAGGGCGACAAGCTTAGTTATGTCTTGCAAATTCACTTTGATTCGTCCAATATTGAGGCAGAATATGAAGCACTTTTGTATGGGTTGCACATGGCTATCTCACTCGGCGTCAAGCGCTTGATGGTTTATGGCGACTCAGATTTGGTGGTGAATCAAGTGATGAAAGAGTGGGATGTTCGAAACCCCACTATGATTGGGTACTACAATACTGTCAGAAAGTTGGAAAAGAAATTTGAAGGCCTGGAACTTCATCATGTTCCTCGACTGAAGAATCAAGCGGCCGACGAACCAGCAAAGATTGGGTCCACTCGACGGCCTGTCCCCAGTGATGTGTTTTTAGAGCACATGCATACTCCTTCGGTACAAGAAGATCCTTTCACCGAAGATCTCCCGCAAGCTATGAGTTCCACTGATCCGACTAAAGTCGATGTCCCCGTAGTAATTGATTTGGCATTGGAGATTCTAGTTGTCATTCCGGATTAGACGATGCCCTACATTGCCTATATCCTCAGACAAGAGCTCCCTGAAGACGAAACAGAGGCTCAACATATTGTGCGTAGGTCAAAGGCCTTTACTGTGAATGGGGATCAGCTGTTCAGAGAAAGCGCAACTAGCGTGACGCAGCGTTGCATCTCCCCCGAAGAAGGTTGAATGATTCTAGATGAAATCCACTCGGGAACTTGTGGCCATCATGCGCCCTCGCGGACAATCATCGCTAAAGCATACCGAGCTGGTTTCTTCTGGCCACGGGCTAATGAGATGGCTAGGACATTGTTGATCATTGTGATGGATGGTAGTTCTGTGCAAACTTGTCACATAAGCCGGTAGCTTGGCCATTCGCTATTTGGGGACTCGACATGGTTGGTCCCTTTCGGACCGGAAAAGGCGAGTTAACTTATTTGCTGGTTGTAGTCGACAAATTTACAAAGTGGATAGAAGCCAAGCCCATCAAGAAGTTGAACTCCTGCATGATGGTCACATTCATTAGAGAAATAATTTTTCGATACGGCGTTCCTCACAACATTATCACGGATAACGACACTAACTTTGACTCAAAAGAATTCAGAAACTTCTGCAACTCCCAAGGCACTCGGGTGGATTATGCATCGGTCGCACATCCTCAAACCAATGGGCAAGTCGAGCAAGCTAATGGACTCATCTTGCAAGGTTTGAAGCCTCCTCTCATGCGTTATCTGGATCATGCCGCTAGTGCCTGGGTGACAGAGATACCGTCTGTGTTATGGGGCCTAAGAACAACACCTAACCGGTTGACTGGACATACTCCTTTTTTCTTGGTCTATGGTGCCGAGGTTGTCTTGCCGAGTGACTTGTTCCACAATTCTCCTCGAGTAGAACTTTATTCTGAAGCTGAAGCTAAACAAGCTAGGTAGGATGGTGTCGATCTCCTGGAGGAAGAGCGAGAGATGGCTCTGATCCGGGCTACAGCTTATCAGCAGGATCTGTGGTGCTTCCACGCGAAGAATGTCAAGAGTCGATCGTTTCATGAAGGAGACTTGGTGCTCCGAGTGGATCAACAACGACCTCATAAGCTTGCTCCAGCATGGGAAGGTCCCTTCGTCGTCACCAAAGTGCTGAACAACGGAGCTTATCACCTGTACAACCTCAAGAAACAGATGGACGAGCCACGGGCCTAGAATGCAGATCTGCTCCGACGATTTTATACTTAGAGACAAAAGAGTTTTTGATGTAATAAAAATACTTCATCTATGCAAATCAGACTCCCACAATATATTGTTGATTCCGATCAAACAGTTTCACACTTGGGAATACCCCGAGTGTCGAGCAATCCTCACACTTGGGGGCTTAGCTGTGAACATGCTTTTGCCTAAGTTAAAAACCCCGTCGGGTGGATAGCAGTCCATTCACTTGATGACCTATTTGTGAATCAGTCTTCGCTTAGGTTCGAAAATATTCCAAGTGTCGAGTAATCCTCACACTCAGGGGCTTAGCTGCGAACATGCTTTCGCCTAAGTTAAAAACCCTGTCGGGCGGATATCAGTCCATTCACTTGACAACTTAGCTATGAACCAGCCTTCGTCTAAGTTCAAAATTCTTCTCCAAGTGTCGAGCAATACTCACACTCGGGGGCTTAGTTGCGAACATGCTTTCGCCTAAGTTAAAAAAAATCCTGCCGGGTGGATAGTAATCCATCCACTCAACGTCCTGGCTGCAAATAAATCTTCGCCTAGGTTAAAAAATACTCAGAGTGTTGAGCAATCCTCACACTCGGGGACTTAGTTGCAAACATGCTTTCGCCTAAGTTAAAAATATCATCGGGTGGAAAGTAACCCATCCACTCAACGTCCTAGCTGCGAATAAGTCTTCGCCTAGGTTGAAAAATATTCCGAGTGTTGGGCTATCCTCACACTCGGAGGCTTAGTTGCGAACCAGCTTTCTCCTATGCCAAAAAGCAAACTCAGTCGAACAAACGATTGAAAGCCAAATATGGATAAATCCAAAGGTTTAATCACAGATAAATGTTTCACAAGAAAGCAAAAGTGCTCAGGCTTAAGGCCTGAATGAAGTTTTAAGCTGATACAGTTTCACTCGGCATACCGAGGCAAGTAAAGTTTTTTCTCTCAAAGATCAAGTTTTCAAGCACCCGACGGGCTGGCTGGCTCGATGAACTTGTCCAAGTCGATGCCGTCTGCGATCCTGGTGGCTGCGTCAATGAAGGTCTCCATGAAATCTTCAAACTGAAGCTTCTTTGTGTTAAACACTCGGAGCTCCTTCAACTTGTCTTCCCTCACCTCCTTGCAATGGACCCTCACAAGGGAGAGTACCACGTCAGCACCGCAGCGAGCAGCAGATTTATTCCAGGCTTGCACTCGACTGGGAAGGTCGTTCAAGCGTGCCATAACAGATGTGAGGTCGAGCTGAAGAGTGTCTTTAGGCCACAGCTCCTTGTCGATCCTCTCCATCGAAGGACATACGCTTGAACACCCTGAAGCCTGAAGTTGAGTCTAAGCATGTTCATGGCCACCGCATCTCCAACTGGTGACTTGGTGGGATCCAAGTTGGGCTCGATATCCTCAGTCTCTTTCTCAAAGTCTTGGAAGAATTCTGGGAAGGGAGAATTGGAGGAGGACTGATGAGATATAGTCTTCTAAAATTTCATAAAGTTCAATCGACAGAGAAACTCACCGTCGAGCAGAATATACATCTTCCACGAGAACTCTCCCAAGTGCCTCTCCAGGCCATTGCTCCTCTTGGTTAGTTGCTTAGTCTTCTTGATAAGGTCCACACGCTCTTGCTTCAGCTTCAAGTTTTCTTCCTCCATCCTCTTCACAACAGTTAACTTCTGGTCAACAGCTTCAGTTTTCTCCTTCGCCACGCGCTGGGCGTCAGCGAGTGCTTTGTCCTTGTCCTCTAGCGCTTTCTTCATGGAATCTAAAGAAACAACATTGTTGAGTCGTGCTTGGAGTCGACAGTTTTCATTGCGTACGTCTGTTCGAGTGAAAGCACTCGGTCCAAAGCATGGAAAGTGAAGATGAGGATACAGTGGGTCGATGAAAGTTACCTCCCAGAGTTTTCAGCTCGGTCCGCACTCTCTCCAAAGCATTGTTGGAGGCTTCCAAGTCCACGCGCAACCAGTTCCTTTCATCTTCAAGATCCTTGTACTGCGTTCCAAGTTCACAAGCCCTCTGAAATCAACAAAGAAAGAAATTCAATCGACAAGAAATATCAGCACTGAAGTGCAGAATACCAAACGCGGTCGACTGGGCGGCGCACATCACCCGCCCCACTATACTGGAATAGCGTCATATCATGGTTGATCAATGATGTCCATGAAACATGCATCCAGGGGAAAGAGAATTCAAGCAAAAGTACACTCGACATGTCGAGTGGCTTGTGTACTCCGCGTATCGTAAACAAGTTCAAGACAGTCTCTATCAGACCCCCGCTAGTGCAAGCACTCGACGGCGGTCTCGGGGACTACACCCAGTGGGTGCACTTAGAGTGCTTAACACTCGATCTGTCGAGTGTTCCATCGAACCCGTTCCGCACCTTTGAAGCAGCGTCATGTAATGGTTGATCAAATGATGTCCATAAAACCTACAAGATAGCTTGGGAGCAGGACGACCAAGAAAAAATATATATACAACTCGACATGTCGAGTGACAACTGTACTCCGCATATGACTGAAATTCCAATTTCAAGTTTTCAAGACTACTGCTTATCGTCTTTGATCAACATTAGCCTCGGGGAGTACACCCACTGGGTGCACTTAGCGTGCCCCCACTGGTTATAAAACAGTGGACAAGGTCTGCCTTGTCGAACATCCGACACTCGATCTGTCGAGTGACGTGCCTCCCCCCACTCCGTGAAGTGCAGTCTATCCTTATGTAGTGTCATATCATGGTTGATCAACGATATCCATGAAACCTACAAGGTAGCCTCGGAGTGGTGCGATGAAAGACAAACGTATCCCGCATACGACAAACTCTAAGACCCCTGCCGGTGCAAGCACACGACAACGGTCTCGGGGACTACACCTAGTGGGTTCACTTAGCATGCCCCCACTGGATCTGCCAACTCTCAGCCTGTCGAGTGGCAGAAAATATCCATCTATGGAACATCCGTCACCCGATCTATCGAGTGACATGCCCCCTACTCTCCGTGAAGTGCAGTCTATCCTTATGTAGTGTCATATCATGGTTTATCAATGATATCCATCAAACCTACAAAGTACCTATAGAGTAGCGCGGTCAAGGGCAAACGTATCCCGCATACGGCAGACTCTAAGACCCCTATCGATGCAAGCACTCGACAGCGGTCTTGGGGACTACACCCAGTGGGTGCACTCAGAGTGGCCCCACTGACCCAAAATCTACTCGACTAAGATCTGATCTATTCGAGTGGAGAGCTTTCAAACATTCTACGAGTGGAAAATAAACACCCACTAGGTGTATAGTCAAAGAAGACAGGAATTCAATCGAAAATGTACTTACAATCAAACTTACTCGGACATTCGTGCGAAGTGTGATGCTGGCATCGTAAGCCAGCTTGCTAGCCTCGTACGCCTCTTTGGTGCACAACATCATCTTCTCCGCCTGGATCATGGCCTCCTTTGTAGCTTCGGTCTGATCTTCCAAGATGCGGTGCAAAGGAAAAGTCGTCATCAGCGTGAGTGGCGTAATGGTTGGAGGAGTCGAGGTAGTCTGGGTAGGTTCGGTTGGAGTCGACATCATGATGGTTGAAACAACTGGAGGGGCACTCATCAGAGGCACTATTGGGTCAGCTCTGATCCGTGTCGAGTCGCTCATCCCCTGGGAGGACTCCGCAGTCGACCTCTGAGGCGTCTGTGCAGATGAAGTTCTTCGAGTGCGTATGCGCGAGATGCTTAAGGTCTCGCCTCCGCCTCCCGTACCCCCAGGGTGTTCTTCATCATCTTCCAGCTGGATGATCTCTGCAATTATCAATCGACAGAATTAGCATTGGCAATCGACAAACCGTATTCAAGAAGCAAAACTTAAGAGTTGATTACCTTTGTGAGAAGTGGCTGCATCGGCAGTGTCTACATCCAGTGCATCCCCTCCATCATGTTGAGGTGACGTCACTGAAGTAGCAGCTCTGAGGGGTCGAATATCATTCAGTCAGCAAGGATTCAAAGTCACAATCGATAGTGAGAATTCAAAAGTAAACACTCACGTGGAGACGACAGGCACATCCATCTTCATGTGAGGCAGGGCTTTGCAAGGTTTGGCCACAGTCGGTTTGGGTTGCTTCGCTGACCGTTCACTCGACTCAACAGTCGAGGGTCTGCTCCGCTTCGGGTTCTTCTTGCTTGGGCCGGGGGCCCTATCTTCAGCAGTCACGGGGTCTTGGCGGGACTTGGAGCGATGTTCGGAGCAAGGAGGTGACTCGACTTCTTCCTCTTTTTTGTCCGAGTTTTCGTACTCGTCTTCGGAGTCTTCTGAGCCGTCGCCGTCCACACTGCCGCCCTCGCTCACCACACCATCCTCAGTTTGGTTCCCGTTGGGAACAGGCGAGTACATGTTCGTCCACTCCTGCATGATTCAAACAAAGAAGTCAGTCCAGAACTCAATCTATCACTCGACAGTACATGCTATTCAGTCGACAAAGTGCAACTTACCATATTCTTCAGCGGGTTTTCGGCCGAGTAAGATCGGATCCTCTTGGCTCCCAAGGAGTTGTCACACGCCCTAGTGATGCTGCGAAGCCACTGCTCAACAGTTTTTTGCGGAATCTCTTCTGGGTGCGTCCTGGTCGAGTCCTCAGGGCCTGCATAATGCCACATGGTGTGAACCCTGGCTTGGAGTGGCTGAATTCGTCGATTGAGGAATGTCTCCAACAGATCCATGCTAGTCACTCCACCCCGAATCAGTTGCACCACAGCCTCCACCAAGATTCCCACTTGGACATGTTCCTCTTCAGTCACCCTTAGAGACTTGGGGACAGCCGGACGGTCAGTTGTATAGGGGGAAATACCAGTCGACATGTTGGGAGAAGCTACATCTTTGCAATAGAACCAAGTCGACTGCCAGCCGCTAACAGATTCAGGAAAGGTCATAGAAGGGAAAGAACTACGAGCTCTTTTCTGAAGTTCTAGACCCCCACACAACTGCAGCACATGAGTCTTCCCATTTGCAGGAAGAGCTTTCTTCACAGTCTGAGATCTAACCGTAAAGATGTGCTTGAATAGCCCCCAATGAGGGGGACATCCCAGAAAGCACTCGCACAAAGTAATGAAGGCAGAAAAATAGGAAATCGCATTCGGCGGGAAGTGGTGGAGCTGAGCGCCAAAGAAGTTCAGAAACTCTCTAATGAATGGGTGGGGAGGCAAAGAAAAACCTCTTTCGACGTGGGAGAGAAGGAGGACTCGCTCTCCGTCGCGCAGCTCTGGTTTGTGCTCTCCCTCCGGCAACCTCCAGGCGCCGTCCGCCACAAGACCATCGGTGACCAAGCCGTCCATGTCCTCACGAGTGACCACAGAGGGGATAAACTCTCCCTACATCCATCTCGCCGGCGCGGTGAACCGATCGGTCGAGGGCTTCTTGCCTTTGCTTTTCACCGCCCCCTTCTTGGCGCACTCCAGTTTCTCCATGGCGCCCTTCATCATCGCGGCGACAGCTCTCATCAGAGAAGAACAGAATGTGGTGCTGGAGACAAAGGAGGCGGAGGAGGAGAGGAAGTTTGGGGAAAAGGTACCGTGCAATCCGAGGCGCTTCGGGATTTATACCCCGCTGAGTGCCTCGCTGACTGGTGGGCCCACGAGATTGCCGCACATGCCAACCACAGACTGCACCCTGTACATGGCGAAATGACCGGCACGTGGATCGAGGTGTCATGCCCCCACTTGCTCCGATCGTGGCGTCATCATCGCACGCGCGCACGCTTCCCAAATTTTCGTATCCCGCAAAATCCGGGTATGACAGACCGACCCGTCGCCTCAAAAGATTCCTTCAGATCGCTCGGAACAAAATCGAAGTTGAACATTCACTTGGGCACTTTCAAGGCTGAATTGATCCGGGAGAATGATGAAGAGTTCAATCGACGCAAGTTTCGTTGAAGCCTCAAATATCATTCGGAAGATTTGGTGTCTTGTTCTGAACTGATATCGATGTCCCCCATTCACCACTCGAACCCTGATCCATTCAGGGGCTAATGACGAGGATATGTACCTAGGGTAGGGTCCTAGGCCTGACCTACATGCCCTACCTAAGGACATGACATTGGAGGACTTGAAGATCACAAATAAGCTTCCGACCGGATTCCCGATGACGGTCAAGTCACTCGATAGGCAATCCACTCGGAGACTTCTTCCTCCACTCGACGGTCGACTGTTACTCGGAAGACCTCATTTCCACTCGATGCCAGAAGACCAGAAGCCACCTCCAGGAGGCCAACGGGCAGGCGTTAGGATTTTCGTCATCAGTAGCTTTTATTATGTACGTTACCAGTAACGCCAGTATTTAAACCCATGATCGGACCCTTAGATGCTGGACAATTATGAGGGGCAGTGAACTCTATATAAGACTCCCCTCCCCTCTGGCACAAGGGTTCACAACCATTGTAATCTCAATATTCCACATGACAAAGCTCCCGAGCACTCAGACGTAGGGCTGCTACCTCCACGAGAGGGGCCTGAACTCATACATCCGTGTGTACATCCTCGCCGTAGCTAGGACTCTACCCTCTCCTTTCATACCCCTACCTTCAACTGTCAGGCTCGTTCCCATGAAAATGCCCAAGCCAGGCCCCTCAAAGAGCACCAAGGAAACTTCAAAGAAAGATGCTGCACAGAAGTCCAAGAGGACTACCAGAGACATACTTGCTTCTGAGAAGAACAAGAGATCCACTTTCAGAGAAGCAGATGATGATGCTATGTCTGTTCTGATGAAGCTCAAACCTCACCTTCTAATTCATGATGCCAGCCACCTAGTTGCTGAAGATATGAAGAAGAGGAAGGATTCAGGCTTGAGGGCATGGAGAGCTGTTGATCCATATGCCCAGAGGAAAAAGACTGCTGTTGATTACAGATTTTACACCAAATGGCAACAAGACTTCTATGAGACAGTTTTGCTTGACAAGAGCCCATCAGTCAGTGACATGAGATATGTTGACTGGAAGTACATCAAGGAGAATGAGGACTACTTTCCATGTGTACAAGACAATTTTCACTGCATTGGTCTTGATGAGTTTGTTGGCAGAGAGTTTACTGCCTAGAATGATGAGATGATCATGCAATTCTACTCCACTACACATTTCTATGGAGATGGTAGAATTGTCTAGATGATTGAAGGAGCAAGATATGAATCTACTATTAATGAGTGGGCTACCATCTTAGGAGTCCCATAGGTTCAGAATGGAGATTTGGATGTCTACACAGAATCCAGGCGAGCCACAATGTCATGAAGGGCATGTATAATCCTATTCCTGCAGACAAAGTGCAATCATAGAAGCTTGGCTCCATCTATTTTCTCCAGCCAAGCCTCCGTACCATGAACACCATCCTAAGGCATACCTTGATGCCCAAGTCCGGAGATGAGAAGATGATTCATGGATACTCCATCAACATGCTCATCCATCTTGATCGTAACACCAGGATTCGAATTATGGACTTGATTGTCGAGACTGTAAAGAGGGTTGCTGCTGATCAGAAGCGTTCATGCTGCTACGCACCCTATATCCAGATGCTTATCAACTCTCAGCTTGAGAAGCACATATTTGCTCTGGACAGTCCCCATTTGCCACTTCAGCCAGACTTTGAGGATAACGTTGTGGTGATGGATCCAGATCATCCCACATCAGCTGCAGCACAGGCACATGCACAGGCAGAAGCAGAGGCAACTCGAGCCACTAGTGCTCAAGTTCCAAGGTCCAGGAATGGGTAGATGGATCTTTTGATCACCACTATCATGGAGATGAAGAAGGATATCAAGACCATCAAGGATACTCAGGAGAGCCTTGTGAACATTATTGATGATATTGTGAAAACTCTAAATGACAAGGTTGATGGGATGACTAAGACAATCAATGAGCTCAACAAAGAGGTTCATGAAGCCCCAATCCGTCGCCACTCCTCAGACTCTGATTCTTCTGATGATGAGGAGGAAGATAGTACACCTGTCAGGACGACTGCCCAGTTTATGACTAAGGCCAAGAATCCTACAGTACCAGCTCCAGAGACGAGGCCTTCATCTTCTGCTCCAGCCATAGTATCTTCAGCTCCATCAGCTCCAGTATCAACTCTAGCTCCATCCATGACTTCAGTGGAAGTCTTCGCCGACGCAGTTCTCTCGACTCCGACATCGACGACCGGAGGAGATCAGCCGTAGAGTGATTAGATATGTGCCTTTGAACTTCTTGGTAACTTGTTGCCAAAGGAGGATATGTGTATATAGATCTTAGGCTTCGAGTGATAGAGCGCCTATCTTTATTTTTGTTTGAGTGTTTGATCATACGCTGTTATGTGAGTTGCTACTATTTCCTATCATTTGATGGTTATGTGATGATTATTCACTTTGCTTGATGTGTTGTGCTATGTTGTTAACACTTATTACTCTCGCACACCACCAAGATGTATGTGACATGGAAGAAGTGCCCCATGTACCTAATAGATTGTGCATTTGCATTCAAACGCAAATTCAAAATAATGCACAAATTTAGGGGGATCTCTTGCTTATCACATACTTCTCAAAGCGATGATTATATTCATTGATTATATCATATGTCAAAGATTTGATCTATATGTTGTCATCAATTACAAAAAAGGGGGAGATTGAAAGCACATTTGCTCCCTTGGTTGTTTTGGTAATTCATAACAACATATAAGTCATTGAACTAATGTTTCAATCAAGTATGTTTCAAAAAAGTTCAATGATGGGTTGGCAAAGAGATTCTGGAATACCCCAAGATGCAAGGAAATAGGTTGGCAAAGTTTCAAGCAAGAGGACTCTACATTTTACATTTGTGAGAAATCACTTTGAGTCCATAGGAAAGCCAATACTATTAAAAGGGGGTAAGGTTTTGTTGGTGAACAAAATACTCATACGTGCATGAGTGATTGTCACCAAAGACACCCACAAACTCTCCCACCAAAGTCTGTCCAAAGCCAAACACTCAAAATCGGTCCAAGCAACATTTCCATTTCAGTGCCACCGATTCCAAACCCTAGACGACTCAACCAAACCCTAACCTTTCGGTACAGCCGATAGTGCTTTCGGTGCCACCGAGTTGGGCTGCCAACTTTCTGTTACGCAAGTTCACAATTTCGGTCCTCCAAGAATGTTGAATTGGCGTCACCGAGATTGAGCATTCTGACCGTTGGTCATCTTATCGGTGCAACCAAGATTCCTATGTCGGTCTTACCGAGATTCAGAAGTTGCCACCCTTTGGTCACTTCGGTACCACCGAGATTAACACATCGGTGTCACCGAGTCCGACTTATTGTGTGTAATGGTTGGATTTTTGGAGATTCCTATATATACCCATCCACCACCACCTACTCGAGAGAAAAGCACTCAAAACCATTCCATATCTATCCTATGAGTTTTCTGAAAGAGAACCACCTACCCTTGTGTTGAGGTCAAGATCTTCCACTCCAACCATATGGATCTTGATTTCTAGCCTCCCCAAGTTGCTTTCCACCAATCTCATCTCTTCTACCAAGCCATATCCGTGAGAGAGTGATTGTGTGTTGAGGAGTCTATCATCTTGAAGCACAAGAGACATGAGTTCATCGCATTACCGAGCCTATTACCCTTTGAAGGGTGGTGCCTCCTAGATTGGTTAGGTGTCGCTTGGGAGCCTCCTACTTCGTGTTGTGGAGTGAACCAAGAAGTTTGTACGAGCAAGCAGATCGCCTACTTCGTGAAGATCTACCCAGAGTAAGGCTAGTCCTCCGTGGACGTAGGCTGTCATGGTATAGTCAAGGTTGCTTCTTCGTGGAACCCTCCGTGGGTAAAGCCCTCCGTGGACTCTCGCGACCGTTACCCTCCGTGGGTTGAAGACTCCATGAACGTGGATGTACGATAGCGCCACCTATTGGAACAACAGGAAAAATCATCGTGCCACCAATTGTGTTTGCTTTTCTTACCCTCTCTTTACTTACATGTGCAATGCCTTTACTTTCTGCTGCTATACTCTTAGACATGCATGTGTAGGGTGTACTTGACATACTATGAATGCTAAAATCTGCCAAGAACTAAAATTGATAAAAAGTAGAATTTTATATGGTCAAGTAGTCTAATCACCCTCCTCCAGACCTACTTTCGATCCTACAACGACACAGGAGCTCGAGCAGCCAACACAGAAGTAATCGCAAGCAACCCAGCAGAACGAAGACGGGTCTCCTCAGCACGAAGCTCATCAATCACCTCTGAGATAGGAACACGACCACGATCAAGCAAGTGAGCATGTCGTGGCTCAAACTCGAAACGAAGGCGAGATAAGAAATCATGCACACGCTAAAAATCCAAGTCGGACCGCATAGTGTGGTAGCAACGGCAGGTTCCACAAACAACTGTCGGAAGAGAGTCAAGCTGGCGCTAGATGGCAGAACTCTGCGTGTAGAACTCATCAACAAAAGAGCCACCCTGCTGAAGAGCATGCTCCTGACGCACCACAGATAAGTAGAGCGCATCACCAGAGGGCTGATAACACTGACAGAGGTAAGACGACATCGATGCAATAGTGTCGAGGCTCATGAACTCTGAAGCAAACCGAGGGAGGACATTCGCAGTGAGAACAACAGCAGCTTGAGCATCATGATTGCACCACTGAGTGTAAGGATATAGATCATCTCGACACACAAAAAGAGTATCTGAATAGGCTGATACCTGCTGATCATAAGCATCAACTTCAGCATCATCAAGAGCTTCGGCTGCATCCCTATCAGCCTGGGAAGCACAAACAACGAGAACAGGCGGCACCGGTGGGATAGGAGTCACGGGAGCCACATGGCATGACAAACAGGGGACCTCGCCAGAGAGAACGCCCCACAGGAGAGGACCGCGCATATGGATACGCATGAAGCCCACAAACTCAGCATTGTTGGTTCCATCGAAGTTCATCGAGCACCGAGGAACAATGACATAGCCCGAGGAGGACATGAGGAGCTCTCTGTTTTTTTAACAGTCAGAGGGAACCCAAGCTAGATCGGGCAGAGGCAAGGTCAGAAGAGGCGCGCCCGAGCCCAAACCACGAGCGGGGGAGGCGAGGCCAGATCGAGCAAGGGCCAGACAGGAGCAGCCTCGTCCGGACGAGGGCTGGAGGCGGCCGGCGACGAGGCAGAGCAAGGGTGACGGCTGGCCCGTGGATCCAGGCACAGACGGGCTGACAGGGGACGGGGGATGAGGGGTCGGACGATGGTGGGAGGCGGTCGGGCAGTGAGGCAAAGCAGGAGCAGCGGTCGGGCGGCGGATCCAGGCGAGGAGGATAAGCCTGATGCGGTCGGACGATGTCTGGGCAGGAGACGGCCATCCGGTGACGAATCCGGGCTAGGACGAGCAGGAGACGGCCTGCCGATGGCGGATCCAGGCGGGAAGGAGCGGGAGACGGCCGGCGACGAGCGGGTCTGGGCAGGGGCAGCGACCAGGGCTAGGAACGGGGGCTAGCAACGGTGACGATGGGGGTGGAGCACGCACGGGTTGCATCATGCGGGAGAGAGGCAAACCTGACAACTGATACCATGTTAGAGAACGAGCAACTAACATTCATTGGGGCCAAAGACCAATACATATACATGTGTGTTACAATGGGGATATACATAAAAGGGGCTATACACATCTAACAACGTTTTCCTGCAGTTCGATATGGGGTGGTCTTAGTCTGAGCGAACCTTATTCCCTCCACCTCGACAACTCTCTTTTCTCACCCGTTCCACATTCTCTTCGACACCATTGTGCCACCGTTGACATGCGTCGCCCATGGAGCTCGCCGCGCATTCCCTCCATCCCCTCTCAGCTCGAGCTGACGGATCTCGCCACGCCTTTTCCCTTTCACCTCCTCCATGCTGCCTTAAAATGCCTCACCTGAAGCCCACCGTCTGGAGCAGCCCCCGATATACCACAGCCGACCCGTGTCACCGCTGCTAGTCATTCTCCCCGTTCCTTGCCGAAAATCGCAGAGGAGAGAAAGAGAATATGCAAAGGAGGCGGGGCGCTACCTTTCCACAGGAGCTCACCACAACGACCTCCTAAGTCGTGCCGACAGGGGAGCTGCTCACCGGAGATGTGCGTGGGTGGTGGAGGGCCTTGCAGGAGGGGTAGTCGGGGTCTTGTGGAGATCGTGCACCCTGGATATACCATTCGATGGTGAGTCGTGTAAGAATTAATCTATTTGTAGTATTAGGTTAGTCACGTGTTAGTCTAGAATCCTAGTACTGGTCAGTTTCGTTTTCACGTAGTAAACCGGACAAGTGTTGTATGAGTCCGGGGCTGCGTCGTGTTGATGGTCGAGTCGTCTATGCGTTGGAGGCGGCAACATCCTTGTATCCCTTTATATACGCAAGAAAAAACTAGAAAAGGTGCAAGTCATACGCACCACTAAAAATCAGTATTCCATCGTTTCTTTCGCGCTAAAGTACGAGAGTTTAGAGTTCCATTGAGAGTTCCCATCATAGATCGATTCGAACAGCGCGAAAGAGCTACCTTATACCAGGTCGCGTACGTACGTGTACTTGCATGCAAAATCAATCAAGCCGCTAGCTTGCTTGCTTGCTAGCTTTGCTGGACGTACACGTTGTAGCTCTGGGTGATTTGATCTAGCGTTATAAATCCAACAATTGATATCTAGAGCCTCGACGATCTACGATCAATAATGACGGACAATGATGCTGAGTCGGTCAAGTCCGGCAAAAGCAGTTCCAAGGCGAACAAGAACGGCGACAAGGTGAAGAAGGGCGACAAGTCAACGACAAGTGGTGGAGGAACGGTCGGCGCCAACGTCAAGGCGCATCGCAACATCACCATCCAGTACCCGATGCTCACCGACACCAACCATGGCGTGTAGGCGGTGAACATGAAGATCTCTGAACTCTTCGAGTGTGGCAGGCAATCACGGACGACGACGTCGACGAGGAGTGTAAAGAAGGTGCCATGGCCGCCATAGCCCAGTGTGTGCAAGATTCCGTGCTGATGACATTGGCGGAGTTCGACACGACAAGAGAGGCGTGGAGTGCACTCAAGGAGATGAGGATCAAAGAAGATCACGTCACCAAGGCTCGGGCACAAGTGCTGAAGCGCCAATTTCACAAGTTGCAGATTGAGGAAACTGAATCGGTGAACGACTATGCCATGCATCTTACTACATTGGTGGGAGAGATCCGCGCGCTTGGTGCAAAGCTCGATGAGACCGATATTGCGGAGAAATTTTTCAGTCCGGTGACCGACAAATTCACGTACATCATCGACACGCTCGAGCAGCTTTACCAAATCGACGACATGACCATAACGAAGGCGAACGGACGCCTTCGAACATGGGCAGAGAATGCTCGTGGCTGTCGGAAAGGCAAAGGAGGAGGTAGTGACCAACTCATGTACTCATGCACAGGTTGGGAGGCCCCAAGTAGCAAATGAAGGCGTGACGGTGACGAAAGCTCAAGCAACGCGAAGCGCGACGGACAAACTAGAAAAGGCAAAGGAAAAGGCAAGCCACAAGGTCATGGTAAGACGGACCAATCTAAAGGGCAGAAGCCACAGAACTTGGATTTATCCGAGGTCAAGTGTTATAATTGCAACGAGATGGGTCACTTTGCAAAGGATTGTCCGACGCCTAACAAGCAAGAGATCAAGACAAATTTGGCGAAGCAAGAAGGCGAAGGTACATGTCTTCTGATGGCCGAAGTTTGTGATCTCGTTGAAACGGTGGTTGTGAAACCAAGCCGGAAGGTGCTACTTCATGAGAAGAAAGTGACACCAAAGCTATTCGGGGATCAGAATGTGTCGTGGTATCTTGACACGGGTGCGAGTAACCACATGACGGGGTGCAAGGAGAAATTCCTTGAGCTGGAATACGATGTTGAAGGCTCTGTCAAGTTTGGTGATGGTTCAGCTGTGGAGATTTGTGGGCAAGGATCTGTCCTCTTCGAGGGTCTCACGGGCGAACATCGCATACTAACTGGAGTGTACTACATCCCACGGCTTCGCAACAACATCATCTCTATCTGGAAGCTTGACGAGAATGGATGCAAGGTGAATATCAAGATCGGAGTGATGACGATCTTCGACAACCTCTGAAACGTGCTGGCTCATCTTAATCGCACATGGAATAGGCTTTGTATCCTCAACCTTGATCAATCTCAACCGGAGTGTTGGCTTGCCAAGAGTGATGATGATTCGTGGTTATGGCATGCTAGATTTGGACACGTTAACTTCTACGCCTTGAAGAAGATGTCAAGATGGAGATGGTATCCGGGATGCCATTTATTGACCATGTTGATCGAGTATGTGACGGGTGCTTGGTTGGAAAACAACATCGCAGGCCGTTCCCTGCTCAGTCTACTTATCGTGCAAGTGATGCACTCGAGCTGCTCCATGGTGATCTATGTGGCCCTATCATCCCAGCAACTCACGCAGGAAAGAAGTACTTCTTCCTTTTGGTAGATGACTACTCGAGATATATGTGGGTCGTTCTCCTACGACCTAAAGATGAGGCATTTGAAGCGTTCAAGAAGCTGAAGGCTGCAACGGAGATGGAACACAAGTTGAAGGTTCGCGCTCTATGGATAGATCGTGGCGGAGAGTTTACTCGAACGAGTTCAACGACTACTGCGAGAAGATTGGCATAAAAAGGTTCCTCACGACACCTTATACGCCGTAGCAGAACGGGGTTGTTGAAACGCGTAATCGAACCGTCGTTGACATGGCAAGGAGTTTACTGAAGAGCAAGAACCTACCAGGGACTTTTTGGGGAGAAGCTGTCTCGACGGTGGTCTATCTTCTCAATCGGGCTCCAACGAAGGCGGTGATCGGAAAGACTCCGTATGAAGCAATTTACGGACGAAAGTTGAATGTGTCTCATCTACGGATGTTCGGGTGCGTGGCACCTGTGAAGATGGCGGAGCCGCATCCCTCAAAGCTTGCCGATCGTAGCACCAAGATGGTGTTCATCGGATACGAGAGGAGTTCCGGCACCAAGACATACCGCTTCTACGATCCACAAACCAAGCGTCTACGTATTTCACGCGACGTCGTGTTTGAAGAAAACAAAGCATGGAATTGGAGCGCAGCAGCCAACGATGCTCCAAACGGTAACACATTCACAGTTGAGTTTTCACCTGATGATGATGCAGGGGAAGACGTCCAGGTGGTTGGCAAGACGCCCAACCAAGGTGACCCCAATGGTAGTGATCATCATGGTGCCGACACCGACAACAGCGCACATGGGTTGCAAAGTGATAGTGACAACGACGTGCACAACACAGGCAGAGATATCAGCGACAACATCAATAACGAGGCGCATAGTGACAATGACAATCAAGATGATGGTCACGGTCACAACAACGACACTGACGACACGGATGTCGATGACATGCCCGGGACTCAGTCATCTTCCTCAAGTGCATCAACGTCGACACAATTTATGTCGCCTCCTTCGCAAGACACAACGGACTCCTCCAGGCCTCGTCGCTACAAGACCCTCAAGCACACCATGGATGAGGAGATGAAGGCGATTGAGAGAAATGGCACATGGACTTTGGTAACCCGAGCTCCAAACCAAAAGGCCATAGGTTTGAAGTGGGTTTACAACTTAAAGAAGGATACACATGGCGCTATTGTGAAGTACAAAGTGAGACTCGTCGCGAAGGGCTACGTACAACGTCAAGTAGTTGACTAAGATGAGGTATTTGCACCGGTTGCTCGACTCGAGACGGTGAGAGTGCTCCTAGCTTTGGCAGCACAAGAGGATGGGAAGGTTCATCATATGGATGTTAAATCCTTTTCCTCAACGGTGATCTCACAGAAGAAGTGTACGTGGAACAACCCCTCTGCTAGGAGAAGAAAAGTGTAGAAGGAAAAATTTACAAGCTCAAGACGGCACTTTACGGGTTGAAGCAAGAGCCAAGAGCTTGGAACTCAAAGTTAGACCAAAGTTTGGTCTCGCTCGGGTTCAAGAGATGTCCCCTTGAGCACGCGGTCTATACAAAGAATTTCAAAGGCTCAAACCTGCTAGTTGGAGTTTATGTTGATGATTTGATTATCACCAGAGATAGCGTACAAGAAATTGAACATTTCAAGGTGCAAATGAAGAACAAGTTTAGCATGAGCGATCTGGGATTACTCAACTATTACTTGGGAATCGAAGTGAAGCAAAGCTCTGGTGAGATTTCCCTATGTCAATCGGCTTATGCGGTCAAGTTGTTGGAAAAGTGTGGCATGATAGATTGCTACGAGACACAAGTTCCAATGGACCAACGTCACAAGTTGAGAAAGCGTGGCTCAAATCTACCGGTCGACACCACATTGTATCAAAGCGTTGTGGGAAGCCTAAGATACTTGGTGCATACCCGACCTGACTTGGCTTATTCAGTCGGGATCATGAGTCGTTTCATGGGGAATCCGACAACCGAACACATGAGCACGGTCAACCAAATCTTGTGCTATGTGAAAGGCACTATTAATCTTGGCTACACGTATAAAAAGGGAAAGGAAGGATTGATCCTTCGTGGATATTCAGATAGCGACATGGCAGGTGATGTTGATGACCGGAAGAGCACAATGGGCACGGTATTGTACCTTGGTATGAATCCGATTAGCTGGAATTCTCAGAAGCAAAAGGTGGTGGCATTGTCTTCATGCGAGGAAGAATACATAGCGGAAGTACGACGGCTTGTCAAGCAGTGTGGCTGAGAAGACTCCTAGCTATTCTTGCAAAGCAGGAGGTGCAGAAGGTGTCATTGAAGATCGATAACTAAGCTGCAATCTCATTGTGCAAAAATCTGATTCATCACGAAAGGAGCCAGCACAGAGATACCCGGTTCCATCACATCCGAGAGTGTATTGAGGAAGGGATGATCGGCGGTTAACACGTGAACACGAAGGACTAGCTTGCCGATATTTTCACAAAGTCCCTTGGTCAACAGAAGTTCATCGAGATGAGGAAGAAAGTTGGAGTGCAAGCAATGAAGACAAACCAACCAGATTAAGAAGGTGAATGTAAGAATTAATCTAGTTATAGTATTAGGTTAGTCACGTATTAGTCTAGAGTCCTAATACTGGTCAGTTTTGTTTTCATGTAGTAAACCGGACAAATGTTATACGAGTCCGGGGCTGCGTCGTGTTGATGGCCGAGTGGGCTATGCGTTGGACGCGACAACGTCCTTATATCCCTTTATGTACGCAAGGAAAAACCAGAAAAGGTGCAAGTCTTATGCACCACCAAAAACCAGTTTTCCATCGTTTCGTTTGCTAAAGTACAAGAGTTCCGTTGAGAGTTTCCATCATAGATCGATTCGATCAGCGCGGAAGAGCTAGCTTATACCAGGTCGCGTACGTACGTGTACTTGCATGCAAAATCAATCAAGCTGCTAGCTTGCTTGCTAGCTAGCTTTGCTGCACGTACATGTTATAGCTCTGGGTGATTTGATCTAGCGTTATAAATACAACAATTGGTATCTAGAGCCACGATGATCTACAATCTATGATGGCTGACAACGACGCTGAGTCGGTCAAGTCCGACAGCGACGGTTTCAAAGGAAACAAGAACGACGACAAGGTGAAGAAGGGCAGCAAGTCAGCGACCAGTGGTAGAGGAATGGGCGACACCAATGTCCAGGCGCATCCTAACATCCCCATCCAGTACCCGATACTCACCGACGCCAACTATGACATGTGGACGGTGAAGATGAAGATTATTCTCCGAACTCTTCGAGTGTGGCAGGCAATCACGGACGACGACGTCGACGAGGAGTGCGGCGAAGTTGCTAGGACCGCCATAGCCCAGTCCATGCCGGATTCCGTGCTGATGATATTGGCGGAGTTCGAGACAGCAAGAGAGGCGTGGAACGCACTCAAGGAGATGAGGATCAGAGAAGATCGCGTCACCAAGGCTCGGGCACAAGTGCTGAAGCGCCAATTTCACAAGTTACAGATGGAGGAAACTGAATCGGTGAACGACTATGCCATGCGTCTTACTACATTGGTGGGAGAGATCCGCGCGCTTGGTGGAAAGCTCAGGGAGACCAAGATTGTGGAGAAAGTTTTCAGTTCGGTGACTGACAAATTCACGTACATCATCGGCACACTCAAGCAGCTTTATGACATCGACGACATGACCATAACGGAGGCAACCGAACGCCTGTGAACGTGGAAAGAGAATGCTCGTGGCTATCGGAAAGGCAACAGAGGAGGTAGTGACCAACTCATGTCCTCGCGCACAGATTGGGAGGCCCCAAGTAGCAAAGGAAGGCGTGATGGTGACGAAAGCTCAAGCAACGCGAAGCGCGACAGACAAACCGGAAAAGGCAAAGGAAAAGGCAAGCCACAAGGTCATGGTAAGGCAGACCAATCTAAAGGGCTGAAGCCACGGAACTTGGATTTACCCGAGGTCAAGTGTTATAACTGCAACGAGATGGGTCACTTTGCAAAGGATTGTCCGAAGCCTAACAAGCGAGAGATCAAGGCAAATTTGGCGAAGCAAGAAGGCAAAGGTCTAGGTCTTCTGATGGCTGAAGTTTGTGATCCCGTTGAAACGATGGTTGTGAAACCAAACCGGAAGGTGCTACTTCATGAGAAGAAAGTGACACCAAAGCTATCCGGGGATCAGAACGTGTCGTGGTATCTCGACACGGGTGCCAGTAACCACATGATGGGGTGCAAGGAGAAATTCGTCGAGCTGGAATACGATGTTGAAGGCTCAGTCAAGTTCGGTGATGGTTCAACTATGGAGATTTGCGGGCAAGGATCTGTCCTCTTCGAGAGTCTCACAGGTGAACATCGCATACTCACCGGAGTGTACTACATCCCACGGCTTCGCAACAACATCATCTATATCGGGAAGCTAGACGAGAATGGATGTAAGGTGAATATCAAGAACGGAGTGAAGACGATCTTCGACAACCTCTAAGACATACTGGCTCGTCTTAATCGCACACGGAACAGGCTCTATATCCTCAACCTTGATCAATCTCAACTGGAGTGTTGGCTCGCCAAGAGTGATGATGATTCGTGGTTATGGCATGCTAGATTTGGACACATTAATTTCTACGCCTTGAAGAAGATGTCAAAGATGGAGATGGTATCCGGGATGCCATTTATCGACCATGTTAATCAAGTATGTGACGGGTGCTTGGTTGGAAAATAGCACCACATGTCGTTCCCTGCTCAGTCTACCTATCATGCAAGTGATGCACTCGAGCTGCTCCATGGTGATCTATGTGGCCCTATCATCCCAGCAACTCATGCAGGAAAGAAATACTTCTTACTTGTGGTAGATGACTACTCGAGATATATGTGGGTCATTCTCCTACGATATAAAGACGAGGCATTTGAAGCGTTCAAGAAGCTGAAGGCTGCAACAGAAATGGAACACAAGTTGAAGGTTTGCGCTCTATGGACATATCACGACAGAGAGTTTACGTCGAACGAGTTCAACGACTACTACGAGAAGATTGGCATAAAAAGGTTCCTCATGGCACCTTATACGCCGCAGCAGAATGGGGTTGTTGAAAGGCGTAATCGAATCATAGTTGACATGGCAAGGAGTTTACTGAAGAGCAAGAACCTGCCGGGGACTTTTCGGGGAGAAGTTGTCTCGACGACAGTCTATCTTCTCAACCGGGCTCCAATGAAGGCAGTGATCGGCAAGACTCCGTATGAAGCAATTTACGGACATAAGCCAAATGTGTCTCATCTATGGACGTTTGGGTGCGTGGCACATGTGAAGACGGCGAAGCCATATCCCTCAAAGCTTGCCGATCGTAGCACCAAGATGGTGTTCATCGGATACGAGAGGAGTTCTGATACCAAGGCATACTGCTTCTACGATCGACAAACCAAGCATCGACGAATTTCACACGACGTCGTGTTCGAAGAGAACAAAGTGTGGAATTGGACGGCAGCAACCAACGATGCTCCAAACGGTAACATATTCCAGTTGAGTTTCCACCTGATGATGATGCAGGTGAAGACGTCTAGGTGGTTGCCAAGATGCCCAACCAAGGTGACCACAATGGTAGTGATCATCATGGTGCCGACACCGACGACGATGTACATGGGTCGCAAAGTGATAGCGACAACGACGTGCACGACACAAGCGGAGATCTCGGCGATGACATCGATAACGAGGCGCATAGTGACAACGAAAATCGAGATGATGGTCACGGTCACAACGACCACGCCAACGACACGGATGTCGATGACATGCCCGGGACTCAGGTATCTTCCTCAAGTGCATCAACGTCGACACAATTTGTGTCACCTCCTTCGCAAGCCACAACGGACTCCTCCGGGCCTAGTCGTTACAAGACTCTCAAGCACGCCATGGATGAGGAGATGAAGGCGATTGAGAGCAATGGCACGTGGACTTTGGTAAATTGAGATCCAAACCAAAAGGTCATAGGTTTGAAGTGGGTTTACAAGTTAAAGAAGGCCACGCAGGGCGCAATTGTGAAGTACAAAGCAAGACTCGTCGCGAAGGGCTATGTACAACGTCAAGGAGTTGACTACGACGAGGTGTTTGCACAGGTTGCTCGACTTGAGACGGTGAGAGTGCTCCTAGCTTTGGCACCACAAGAGGATTGGAAGGTTCATCATATGGATGTTAAATCCGCTTTCCTCAATGGTGATCTCATAGAAGAAGTGTACGTGGAACAACCCCTCGGCTATGAGAAGAAAGGCGAAGAAGGAAAATTTTACAAGTTCAAGAAGGCACTTTACGATTGAAGCAAGCGCCAAGAGCTTGGAACTCAAAGTTAGACCGAAGTTTGGTCTCACTTGGGTTCAAGAGATGTCCCCTCGAGCACGCGGTCTATACAAAGAACTCCAAAGGCTCAAACCTACTAGTTGGAGTTTATGTCGATGATCTGATTATCACTGGAGATAGCGGACACGAAATTGAACGTTTCAAGGCGTAAATGAAGAACAAGTTTAGCATGAGCGATCTGGGATTACTCAGCTATTACTTGGGCATCGAAGTGAAGCAAAGCTTCGGTGAGATTTCCCTATGTCAATCGGCTTATGCGGTCAAGTTGTTGGAAAAGTGTGGCTTGACAGATTGCTACGAGACACAAGTTCCAATGGACCAACGTCACAAGTTGAGCAAACGTAGCTCAAATCCGCCGGTGGTCACCACAATGTATCGAAGCGTTGTGGGAAGCCTAAGATACTTGGTGCATATCCGACCTGACTTGGCTTATTCAGTCGGGATCGTGAGCCGTTTCATGGAGAATCCGACAATCGAACACATGAGCGCGGTCAACCAAATCTTACGCTATGTGAAAGGCACTATTAATCTTGGCTGCACGTATAGAAAGGGAAAGGAAGGATTGATCCTTCATGGGTATTTAGATAGCGACATGGAAGGTGATGTGGATGACTGAAAGAGCACAACGGGCATGGTATTCTACCGCCGAATCCGATTAGCTGGAATCCTCAGATGCAAAAGGTGGTGGCACTGTCTTCATGTGAGGCAGAATACATAGCGACAAGCACAGCGGCTTGTCAAGCAGTGTGGCTGAGAAGACTCCTAGCTATTCTTGCGAAGCGGGAGGTGCAGAAGGTGTCATTGAAGATCGACAACCAAGCTGCAATCTCATTGTGCAAAAATCTGGTTCATCACGAAAGGAGCAATCACATAGATACCCGGTTCCATCACATCCGAGAGTGCATTGAGGAAGGAATGATCGACGTTCAACACGTGAACACGAAGGACTGGCTTGCCGATATTTTTACAAAGTCCCTCGGTCGACAGAATTTCATCGAGATGAGGAAGAAAGTCGGAGTGCAAGCAATGAAGGCAAAATAACCAGATTAAGAAGGTGAATGTAAGAATTAATCTAGTTGTAGTATTAGGTTAGTCACGTATTAGTCTAGAGTCCTATTACTGATCAGTTTCGTTTTCATGTAGTAAACCGGACAAGTGTTGTACGAGCCCGGGCCTGCGTCATGTTGATGGCCGAGTTGACTATGTGTTGGACGCGGCAACATCCCTGTATCACTTTATATACGCAAGGAAAAACCAGAAAAGGTACAAGTCTTACGCACCATCAAAAACAATTTTCCATCGTTTCGTTCGCTAAAGTACAAGAGTTCAGTTGAGAGTTTCCATCATAGATCGGTTCAATCAGCGCGGAAGAGCTAGCTTATACCAGGTCGCGTACGTACGTGTACTTGCATGTAAAATCAATCAAGCTGCTAGCTTGCTTGCTTGCTAGCTTTGCTGCACGTACACGATGTAGCTCTGGGTGATTTGATCTAGCGTTATAAGTCCAACAAGTCGTTGATGATTTCCTCGTCTGCTTCAATGTCATCAACATCAAGGTCGATCTGGCACCGGCCAACACTTCATCTACCTCCACCGCAACATGGCACCATGTGTGATGAATCCATGCCCGCTCCTCTATTCAGCTACTTGATGAGTTCAGTCGATGCTCGATTTGGGTTACTGGATACCAGCTTTGTTGGTAAATTTAGTATCCATTAGAGCATAATCGATTTGCAAATTAGAATGTGTGATTGTATGATTGTATCCTCTGCAAGTTTTCTAAGTGGTGTTGAACATGATGTATTTTCTATGGGACCGGGGGCTCCGTTACTCCTTTTTCAAAAAAAACCCGATGTATTTCTATGTTGGGAGAAGTATATGTTAGACGATGGACATTGTCTTGCCCGAATCCTGATTGGCCATTCCGTCCAAATGTCGGCTGGAGATGCTATACATGATACCCGTGGTTCTACCTATCACATGACCACGTGACCAGGAACGAATGTAACACACAAGAACAACCAACAGGCAAGCATAAGAATATCCGAAGCTCAATTGCATGTACAAACCAATTATACATGAAGATAAATCGATAGCTATCATAAACAACAACAAAAAACTGTCCTAAAACATCCTGCCCGGGTGATCTGTGTCTCTTCTATCCCTTCCCTACCTACGGCTACCGGATCCACTGCATGGCCTACATGCGTCAAGTACCCCGGTCATCGTTCACTAGTAGAAAAAGGCCCATTTGTCCCGGTTCGTAAGGCCCATTTGTTCCGGTTCCGGAACCAGGACTAAGGGGTCTGGACTAAAGCCCATGACCATTAGTCCCGATTCACATACGAACCGGGACAGATGGGGCTACACGTGGCCGCTCCGCCGAGCTCAGGCAGGAGGGCCTTTGGTCCCGGTTGGTAACACCAACCGGGACCAAAGAGCGTCCACGCGTCAGCAGCTCAGGAGCTGTTTTTTTAAAGAGGGGGGGGTGAGGGTTTTGGAGGGTTAATTTAGGGGTTTCATATATTGTGTTAGCTAGCTAATAAAGAGAAGTGACCTCTTTTATCTCCGTGCTTGGTCGCGATGCTATGTACTATACGTATATAGAGAACTCGTGACACGCTGGGTAGTAAACAAATAAAGGAAACCAAGTACACAAGATCGTCATGAACATATACAGAGAGAAGTGATCGACCTCCTCCTTCTCCGAGAGATTGGTCAAACAACAAGTTTTCGTATATCTATCCTATGTTACAATCCCTAGCATCTAATATCAAGTTCCATATGGTATTCTCCGGCTTTACTGATGACGTGGTCAATAAAGAATCCCGCCAATTCCTCTTGAATTGCTCGTATGCGATCTTGTAGTAGGAGTTCATCCTGCATCCGCCAGATCTAAATTGAAGAAGAGGGTCAATACATGTATATGAATGAAACTCAACACAAATGATTGTAATAAAATAAAATTGTGAATATTTTTGCTTACGCACTTCATATTCTTTTTCAGTGTAGCCCCGCTTATTAGGATTCGCCTCGTTGTAGATGAACTCGCAAACATAATATCCACAAAAACTAGTCCCTTATTCCTGAAACAAGCACTATACGAGAATAGAGGTCAATCAAACTGATAAGCAAGCATGCTAAATGGTATATATTGATGAAACTAGCTAGAATCAATGGGAGATGGCCGGAACTAGGTAGTATATATTACTTACTCTCGGGTGTCGAAATTGCAGCTCGGTAGGCAGTCCCAGAGCAATTTTGGTGAAATCCTTCCAAACCCTGGCAGACAAAGAAAATAATTACTTGATATATATCAGGAAATGAACAAAGTTGCCGATATGGTGCAATAATGATCGATTGAACTTACCTCTGGAGCATTTCAGTCAGGTTCGCATACAACTCGGGAGCATTTCGTCTCGAGTCTAAGACGGTTACTACTCCCCGCTCAAGCTTAATCTCTAGTTGAATAAAGTGGTGGCTGCGCACACATGCATAGCTCATCAATTACATTACTATACCCTCGAGTAATAAGGGAGAAACCGAATATGCACAAGACAGTAACACTCACGTGAAGTTGTTAGGAAAGAGTATTTTGTCTTTGTTTTGATTTTAACCATCGATTGTAACAAGTTGTCCTCGGTTTCTCGGGCTTTGTGTTTAACCGTCCATTCATGTATGATATTTGGGTTAATGAACCCAATGTCATACATCCCTGCTTTTCTGCATTCGACGATCTTCAATCTGCATAATATAGTGATGAGGATAATTATATATATACATGCAATGAAAGAGGTGAGCTATATAGAGAGACTTAATTACAGAAGTACTTACAGACAGTAGCAAGTCATGATTTGTTTGTCGATGTCCTTTTGATTGTAAAACTGGAAAAGCTCGTCAAATTCAACAGGGATCAGCTCTTGGCCAAAGAAGTCGTGCTCCTCTTTAATACTCAACATCAAACAATCCATCCCAGACTCCCTGCAGGTGTTCATGTACCAATCATGCAATTGTCTCATCATCGTTCCTAGAGGAGGACTTCCATCTTTGATGAGAGGCTTCCCGTACTGGTATTTGTATTCCACCTCCGCTATTGGGAATTCAACATCGAGGTAATCGGCAATATTTTCATAACCAGACGTCATCCCCTCCACCACCACCCCCGGCGCCAGATTAGGCACGATATCGGTAGACACCTTCAGCTGGGGGCACGATTTGTTAGCCTATTCACCGAGCTGGGGAATTGTTTTCCCACTTCTTCGTTTAGCTAACCTCTCATCACTGGAAGTAGTTCCCGTCCGCACCACATTTTGATATGCCTTTTTAGTAGCGTGGACATAGTTGGTATCCAGCGAAGGCGGTGGTGGTCACTTTAGGGCCTCGATAGTGTGCTTCGCTGCAACCGGATCTATCGTCTGCTTTGGAGGTGGAGCTTTCTTTGCAAAATGGGCCGTCACTTCGTCTTGAGAGATCTTCCCAGTTTCCTCCACGGTCCTCTCGTATGGCAACTTTTCCAATGGCTTGAGAGACTTAGGACCGTATTTGTATGGCCTCCTGCCACTAGCTGTACTGCTAGCAGCCGGAGTGATGGCGTCTCTCTTCCGTCGTTGCTTACGAGGCAGAGTGCCTTGATCATCGACGTCACACACCGGTCGAGGCGAAGGAGGAGGCAAAGTGCCTTGATTGTCGACGTCACGCGTCGGACGAAGCGAAGGAGGAGGCTGAGTGCCTTGATCCCTCCTCGTCGTCGTCGTTGGAGGAGGAGGATGAGTGCCCTCATCACTCGTCGAAGGAGGAGGAGGAGGCGGAGGCGTCCAGTTCGGAAGCTTGATGTGCTCCTTCCGCCATAGACATGTACTCCCCAGAGCAAATCTCAGCTGAGTCTCCCCTTCACCTGTAGGGTGGTCAAGCGCGAGCTCCTCAAATCCCCCCATTATTTTATCCACTTGCACGACAGCATAGCCATGTGGAATCTGACCGTGGTGAAAAGTTCCGTCGGTTCGAGGAGGTGCAACAAAGCCGTCAGCCGCCTTGAGGGTGAGGTTAACGCATTGCGTCATAAGCTCGCAATGTTCGCCATCTGTGATAGCATCCACGGGGTAGCTAGGAGCCATGAAGTCAGGCTGCTGAAGGACCTCCGTGGAAGCCACACTGTTTTTCCATTGAGATGGCGGGGTAGCTTCTGGGGTAGCTTCGTGCCCCTGAACAAGCTGCTGGTCGGGAGCTTGCTGGCTCATAACTTCTTCCTCTAGCCTTCGTACTCTTGCATTGCGATCCTGCACAATGCTCAGCTCCTGTTTCCTCTTCCTCTCTCGGGTTTTGTAAACACCTGCGCCAAGAAACACAAGCTTCCATGGACGGAGCCTGGCGTGCCTCGTGTTCATCTAGGGTGCTTAGGATTCCCGAGGGCCTCAGTCAGCTCGCCCTTCTGTCTGTCGGGTTTGAACCTCCGTTCCAACGCTTCCTTGATAACTTGCTCAAGCTTCCTGACTGGTATTGCAAGTTTCTCGTCTGTCCAAATGCACTTCCCTATTTCAGGGTCCAAAGTTCCCCCAACCCCAAAGAACCAAGTCCTTGAACGGTCTGGCCAGTTCGTTGTTTGTGGTTCAACTCCTTTAGCTCGCAGGTCATCCTCCGATTTGGCCCACAACTGCCGGGCTCTAAGGTAGCCACCTGACCCCGTGCGATGGTGAAACAGCTTCTTTTCAGCATTTTTCTTGTTTATCCAGCATTCGGTGACTGGAGCCGTCATCATCATGGTCTCCTTCTTCCTCCAGCATTCGGTGACCGGAGCCGTCATCATCATGTCCTAGCTCTTCTGTGTCAAAATTCATTAACGAGAAGGGATCATCGCCGCCGCGGATTATGTCCCCCAACAACGCTTCTCCTTCAAAGTCTCTGTTCATGGTTGGATCCATGGTTTCTGCAAAAATTACAACATGGCAATTAATATACAAACATGAGAGATGGATATATTAATTAGTGGCAAACATAGACAAGGGATAATATTAGTGGCCTCGACGCTTCTACGGTTTTGGGTGGCCTCGAAAACGCTTCTAGGGATTGGGTGGCCTCGATGCTTCTAGGGTTTGGGTGGCCTCGGCAATGCTTTTAGGGATTGGGTGGCCTCGGAAATGCTTCTAGGGTTTGGTGGGGCGAGTGGGGGTTGATTGAAGTTACCGGAGTTTTCTTCTAGTGGTTTGGGTGGCCTCGAGAGTTTGTCGGGTAGGGGCGAGAGGGGGTAGGAGATCGACAACACTTTTTCAGTCCCGGTTTAGGCGGACTCGAGAGTTGGTCGGGCGAGAGGGAGATTGCCATTGCAGATATCGTCATGCACATAGATTGGAAGTGAGGTGATGTTGATGACGGCTGCTGCCATACATAACGGGGAGAAAGAGTTGTTTTTTTTCTTTTCTTAACGTGACCAAGATAACTTATTAAGGGCATTGGTGGGTACTATTTTTGATCTCTTAATCCATTGGTCGGTTACGTAGATGTTTTATTAGGGGATTTGTAGAGGTCGGTTTATGATTTTATTTAGTCCATCGACATGCTTTCTGTGCTGGTGGTTTTTCCCATCATGATAGAGAATCTTCATCATTAAGGTAACAAATAACAAAGTAATAGTTTTTATTCTTCACCATAATTTTCATTGCAATCAACATATTTGAAATGTTTTGATTGATCTTACACACTCTTAAACTGAAATAACTAACGCACATCTCCAAACATAAGTTCTGAATCAAGGACTATGTGTTGATGGCCAGATATGTCACAAAACCATCCAAGTTAATTTTCTCTTATCTATGAATTGTACTTGGGATCCATAGAATGCAGATCAGACGCACCAAGAAAGTAAAGATTGTGTTGGCACATACTATGATCTGATATACGGATATTTTGTCGCTTTTTGGTGAATGTAAATTATATAAAGTTTTCATGGAAGCCTTTTCTTGCCCCTCTCCCATCCGTATACATGATGTTCCATCAACAACTTCAGAATATGCTGGTGATGCTCAACCAGCGCCGGCCCTGAGCATGTGCCACTAATCTATGCTAATTAATACTATCAAATCCTAGCTCGTTTATCTTTTTTTGGCGGGGAAAAAATTGTATTACTCAATCACAATGTTCATACAATCCTCCATCAGCAAATCTAAGACCAAAGGGGGACCCGAACCGATCCACGTCAGACTTAAAACAGAAAAACTGCTCACAATTTGCGAAATCCTAGCTCCTTTTTTAGGGAAAGTACAAATCCTCTTTAAATCACGCATGCACAAGTATCTCGTCGGCGACGGATGGTGTCGGGGGCGGCGATGGACGCGGGCGACGGTCACGGCTAGGAGGAGGAGGGGAACAACAGTGTGGCCAGCGGCTCACCTAGGAGGAGGAGGCCGGAGCGGGCTCGGGGAGGCGACGGCGTCGGGGGGGGGGGGGACGGGTACGATGACGACGTCGGGGGGCGGCGATGGGTACGACGACGGGGGAGGCGACGAGGAGCGAGTGGGCTTAGGGAGGCAATGACGTCGGGGAGGCGACTGCAAAATCCGGCAGCCTGGCGGCATCGCTGTGGTTTTCCGCGCCGTCGGGGGATAGAGATGAAACCGCGGATGGATTTGGAAACTTTTCCAAGTCCTGCTTATATAGCCCCCCCTTTAGTCCAGGTTGGTGGCACCAACCGGGACTAAA
Organism: Hordeum marinum; assembly: GCA_022496015.1. Lineage (NCBI taxonomy): Eukaryota > Viridiplantae > Streptophyta > Magnoliopsida > Poales > Poaceae > Hordeum > Hordeum marinum. Next base: position 223,124,143 of record CM039672.1, read on the forward strand.
GGGGGTCATTAGTCCCGGTTTGTAGCACCAACCGGGACCAAAGGTCCCATTTCGTCAGCTCAAAGGGCGGGATGCAGACCTTTGCTCCCAGTTGGTGGCACCAACCGGGACTAAAGGGTGGTATTGGTCCTGGTTGGTGCCACCAACCGGGACCAAATCCCTGTTGCTGGCACGGTGAGAATTTAGTCCCACCTCGCCAAGCGAGGAGCGCACGTATTGGTTTATAAGCTCGTCTGCACCTAGTGTCTCGAGCTCCTCCACTACCGTAGGTAGTGCATGCCTAATTGTCTCTGCCTGTTGGGCCTACTTGCCCCGTGGGCCTACGTCCTGGCCCATGTATATTGGGTTACTAGTCGTATGCAGGCCATGGTGGCTTAGTAGGTGGGCATTTTTTATCTTATTTTTTGCATATTTTTTCCAGTATTTTTCTTCTGTTATTTTAGTTCATTCTTTTGAACAAAAAATACTTTGATAATTTTGGTTGCATAATTTTCATTATTTTTGTTTTGTTTTTTGCTTTATTTATTTTTGTTTTATTTTTTGCTTTATTTTTTCCAGTGTGTTTTATCATTATATTCTTTTTGCTATTAATGTTTTGAACAAAAAATACTTTGATAATTTTAGTTGCATAATTTTTACATAATTATAGTTTCGAAAATACTAGAGGTTTATAAAAGCTTTTTAGTTGATTCTTTTTTTAACTCCACTCCCACGATGTTCTGAAAGAAATTAAAAAGCACTTCAAATGAACTCTGAAAAGGTTGAAAATTGGCAAGGTATCATCATTTCACCCACATATCATGTGCTAAAAAGTTGAGAGGGTTACGGCAAAAACTGGATGCACTTCGTGTGCAAAATGGACAATCTCTTTCGAAGTATCACGGTTTGGGACCTGTACCCCGCCTCTTGTAAGATTGACCCATTTGCATCGAAACAAAGGGACCTTCAAATCATGTCCATAGTCAAGTTCCCATATCTCCTTTATGTAACCATAATATGTGTTGACCTTCCCATTGGTCGTTGCTGCATCAAAGCGAACACCGCTGTTTTGGTTGGTGCTCCTTTGATCTTGGGCGATCGTGTAAAATGTATTCCCATTTATCTCGTACCCATTGTAAGTCAATACAGTCGAAGATGGTCTCCTGGCCAATGAGTACAGCTCATTAGAAACAGTGTTGTCACACCTGAGACATGTTTGCAACCAACTGCCGAAAGTCTTGATGTGTTCATATGTAATCCAGTCGTCACACTGCTCTGGGTGTTTGGAGCGTAGAATGTTCTTGTGTTCATCGACATACGGGGTCACCGAGGTAGAATTCTATAGAACTGTATAGTGTGCTTGAGACCAAGAATGCCCGTCCCCACATATTATTGACTTTGCTCCTAGCGTGCCTTTTCCAGTCAGTCTCCCCTCATACCGTGATTGAGGGAGACCAATCTTATTAAGGTCAGGAATGAAGTCAACACAAAACCCAATGACATCCTCTGTTTGATGGCCCATGGAGATGCTTCCTTCTGGCCTAGCGCGGTTACAGACATATTTCTTTAGGACTCCCATGAACCTCTCAAAGGGGAACATATTGTGTAGAAATACAGGGCCTAGAACGACAATCTCATCGACTAGATGAACTAGGACGTGCGTCATGATATTGAATAAGGATGGTGGGAACACCAGCTCAAAACTAACAAGACATTGCGCCACATCACTCCTTAACCTTGGTAGGATTTCTGGATCGATCACCTTTTGAGAGATTGCATTAAGGAATGCACATAGCTTCACAATGGCTAATCGAACGTTTTCCGGTAGAAGCCCCCTCAATGCAACCGGAAGCAGTTGCGTCATAATCACGTGGCAGTCATGAGACTTTAGATTCTGGAACTTTTTCTCTACCATATTTATTATTCCCTTTATATTCGACGAGAAGCCAGACGGGACCTTCATACTAAGCAGGCATTCAAAGAAGATTTCCTTCTCTTCTTTGGTAAGAGCGTAGCTGGCAAGACCTTCATACTGCTTTGGAGGCATGTCGTCTTTTTTGTGAACATGTTGCTGGTCCTCCCGTACCTCCGGTGTATCTTTTGTCTTCCCATACACGCCCAAGAAGTCTAGAAGGTTCACGCAAAGATTCTTCGTGACGTGCATCACGTCGATTGCAGAGTGGACCTCTAGGTCTTTCCAGTAGGGTAGGTCCCAAAATATAGATTTCTTCTTCCACATGGGTGCGTGTCCCTCAACATCATTCGGAACAAATAGTCCGCCGGGACCCTTTCCAAAGATTACTTGTAAATCATTGACCATAGCAAGTATGTGATCACCGGTATGGATGGCGGGCTTCTTCCGGTGATCTGCCTCGACTTTGAAATGCTTGCCTTTCTTTCGACATTGATGGTTGGTCGGAAGAAATCGACGATGCCCCAGGTACACATTCTTCCTGCAATTGTCCAGATATATACTTTCGGTGTCATCTAAACAGTGCGTGCATGTGTGGTATCCCTTGTTTGACTGTCCTGAAAGGTTACTGAGAGCAGGCCAATCATTGATGGTTACAAACAGCAACGCATGCAGGTCAAAATCCTCCTGTTTGTGCTCATCCCACACGCGTACACCGTTTCCATTCCACAGCTATAAAATTTATTCAACTAATGGACTTAGGTACACATCAATATCGTTGCCGGGTTGCTTAGGGCCTTAGATAAGAACTAGCATCATAATGAACTTCCGCTTCATGCCTAACCAAGGAGGAAGGTTATAGATACATAGAGTCACGGGCCAGGTGCTATGATTGCTGCTCTGCTCCCCAAAAGGATTAATGCCATCCGTGCTTAAACCAAACCATACGTTCCTTGCATCACCTGCAAACTCCTTCCTATACTTTCTCTCGATTTTTCTCCACTGCGACCCGTCAGCGGGTGCTCTCAACTTCCCGTCTTTCTTACGGTCCTCTCTGTGCCATCGCATATTCTTGGCATGCTCTTTGTTTCTGAACAGACGTTTCAACCGTGGTATTATAGGAGCGTACCACATCACCTTGGCAGCAACCCTCTTCTTGGGGCGCTTGCCCTCAACATCACTAGGGTCATCGCGTCTGATCTTATAGCGCAATGCACTGCATACCGAGCATGCATTCCATTCCTCGTACTCACCGTGATAGAGGGATGCAGTCATTAGGGCATGTATGTATCTTCTGCACCTCCAATCCTAGAGGGCATACAACCTTCTTTGCTGCGTACGTACTGTCGGGAAATTCTTTATCCTTTGGAAGCTTCTTCTTCAATATTTTCAGTAGCTTCTCAAATCCTTTGTGAGGTACACCATTCTCTGCCTTCCAATGCAGCGATTCCAGTGTGGTACCGAGCTTTGTGTTGCCATCTTCACAATTAGGGTACAACCCTTTTTTGTGATCCTCTAACATGCGATCGAACTTCAACTTCTCCTTTTCACTTTCGCACTGTCTCTTTGCATCAACAATGACCCGGCAAAGATCATCATCGGGCACATCGTCTGGTTCCTCTTGATCTTTAGCTTCCCCGGTTCCAGCATCACCGTATTCAGGGGGCACATAGTTGTCATCATCCTCTTCTTCTTCGTCGTCTTCCATCATAACCCCTATTTCTCCGTGCTTGGTCCAAACATTATAGTGTGGCATGAAACCCTTCACAAACAGGTGGCTGTGAAGGATTTTCTGGTCAGAGTAAGACTTCAAATTCCCACATGTAGGGCATGGACAACACATAAAACCATTCTGCTTGTTTGCCTCGGCCACTTCGAGAAAGTGATGCACCCCCTTAATGTACTCGTCAGTGCGTCTGTTACCGTACATCGATTGCCGGTTCATCTGCGTGCATTGTATATAATTAAGTGTGTCAAAAACCATTACAGAACATCTGGAATACAGAAGTGACCAAATTAATAGAAGTTCATCATCACATTAAAACCAAAGTAGATACATAGTTCTCGTTGACCAACATATAGCTCTCTAGAGCATCTAATTAAAACATAAATTGAAACTATTTAAAACATTTCAATGCAACAAAAAATGCGATCATAATCACAACTAAGGTACCAATTGATCCAATGGCATAATGATACCAAGCCTCAGTATGAATGGCATATTTTCTAATCTTTCTAAGCTTCAAGCGCATTGCATCCATCTTGGTCTTATGATCGTCGACGATATCGGCAACATGCAACTCCAATCCCATCTTGTCATCTTCAGTTCTTTTCAATTTTTTCTTTCAAATGATCGATTTTGTTTCCAGCTTTAGTTAACTTGTCGAGCAGAATTGCATAGTCGGTATCCATTTCTGGTTCAACTACTTCCTATAGATAAAAACATCTACGTCAAGTTGGTGGCATAATTAATTGTCATAGACATTAGATGTGTGAAATAGTTATATAAAAGATAATATACCACATCTGAATCATAGACTGGACGAGAGCCGACGTGGGCGGATACCATAACCATGGTACTATATAATAACAAACAATAATAAAAGTAAGAAAATCATACGAGTAAGTATATTTTCTTTTAGCAAGAAGATACGATCAAGAGGCTCACCACGCGCGGGCGATTGACGGCGGTTTTAGGACGGGGACGGGACAGGACGGACCGCCAAACCTAGACAAATCTTGACGAAAATGGAGTTTGGACAAGGAGCTTCGAGAGGAGAACGCTTAAGTTTGGCTTAGGCATTTCATCAAACACCTCATGTGCATAGGAGGTGAGCTAGAGCACCACAACGCTCTAACACTGCTGTCCTAGAAAAACAGAGCACTCCACAGCTCTACCAGCGGCGGGCGAGGGTTTATATAGGCAGCTCATTGGTCCCGGTTCGTGACTGGAACCGGGACAATAGGTCTCCCGTTGGTCCCGGTTCCAGCCACGAACCGGGACCAATGGTCGTGGGCCAGGAGCGAGGCGCATTGGTCCCGGTTCATGCCTGGAACTAGGACCAAAGGGGCCAGACGAACCGGAACCAATGGCCCACATGGCCCGGCCGCCCCCCTAGGCTCACGAACCGGGACGGTTGCCACCTTTGGTCTCAGTTCGTGAGCGAACCAGGATTAATGGGATTAGGAGGCCCAAACCAATGCCCTGTTTTCTACAGTGGTTCTTCGACGCTATACGTGGCGGTTCTTCGATGCCATAGGTCAATATTCTTCGACGTCATACACCACAAATCATACAACCCTATTTCGGGTTGGTGCATCGTCGGAGTGGGGCAAGCAGCGCTGCAACAACGAAGAAGGCAGAAGACTATGAGCGAAAAGAAAAGAAACCCCATAGCAAGAATAGTAGCAAAGATAAAAATAATCCCTCACCCGACACGAGGAATGAACGCCGTGACACAGACCATCAAAGGATAGTTGTAACAAAAAGTCAACGAGCTTCCGACCATAAACGACGCTAGACAAAGCAGATCGCGCCCAAATAGCTCGAAGAGGCCCGTGCGAAGCGAAACAAGAAGAAAGCCACTGAACGACTTGCAGTATAAAACAACAATTTTATAGGTACATACCACTGACATAATGAAAATACCGAAATGCCCATGGGACCACACGGCTAAGCACAGACCTAACAGAACCGCAAGCCTACCCGGATCACGTGTGATGAGTCCAAATTATGTCATGATTTTGATAGTTATTTTATGCCTGCATGACAAGCTTGTGAAATTTTACCGCCTCCGCGCACTACTTTTTGTAGACATTTCCTAGGTAATATCTTTTGAAACAAATAAAGTTTTATTGAAGGAATCCCTGGAAATGATGGTGAAATCATGTCATTTAATGTGATAATCAACTAAAATATAAAAGAATGAAGCAAATAAATCAAAGAGGAGTTCATGCGGTGCTTCCAAAGCAGAAGGAAGCCTAGAATACGAGCACGTCTACTCGTATGCATGGTCATATGAGGTGCCAACGTCGTCGCCGTGTCCGCTACTCCCATCCCATGAAGTCGGATCGGGGATCAGATGAACATACACATTAGGAACACATCTAGAAGGTAGAACTCTAGCCTATGGTGTGATCTGAATAAGGGATTGGAAAGGAGCGGCGTTTTATCACCTTTCATTCAATATCTCATTTCAAATTCCACTTTAAATTCAAATTCAAATAATGAGTGAAATAAATAAATTTACTAACATGAAAAATAAAATGTTCATAGTGTTGAAAATATTCTCTGGATAATTATCATGATGATATAAACTTTTTAAAAAGTGGTTAAAATCCCTAAATCAACTAAAACTGAGGCCAAATCAATATTTTAAATGCTTTTTAAATTATGGAAATACCAAAGTTTTTCAAATGCCTCCCAAATTTTTTTGACAGTGCCTAAATTTTAAATAATAATAATAGACCTAGTTAAATATTTTTTTCAAAATATAAATGGTATTAAAATAAATTCAAAACAAAAATAAATAAAAGAAACATAAAATAAAAGGCCCCACTGTGCACTTGGGCCTCAAGTGCGCAGTGCACGCCCAGCCCACCAGGAGGTCATCTCATTCCTCCTGCTCTACCGAGCGCGGTGGACGCCCGCATGTCGTCCCTGCCGCGGATGGCCATGCGCCGGCCATCCCCGACCCCCCTGGTGGATAAGATCGCCCCCACGCCCCCGTGGACGAAACCCTAGCTCATTTTCTCATCCCCCTCGCACGCTCTCTCTCCCTCGGTCCTGATCTCACCAGAACACCGTCGTCGCTATGGCCCCTCGCCACCGCGGCCACTGAACTCCCCACGCCACATCACCGGGTCAGGGAGGAGCGCGAGCCTCGTCCGTGTTGCCCTCACCAAGCCATTGGAGTCAGGGAGCTGCACAGCGATCGACTCGAGCTCTTCTTCACCTCCAGCCACCACAACTCGCCGCTGTTGAATACGACTCCGTCGAGTCTTCCCCGAGCCACCTGCGCTGCCCTACGTGATTGCTATGAGGCCGCCATCCTTTCCCCTCTGTTTCCGCTCTAAATCTGTAGCCGTAGTGCTGCCGCCGTCCTCGTTTTGTTCCATCTGAAGCTTGCCGTTGCGGTGGAGCTTGCCGTCATGGCAACTAACCGTTCCAGGGACAGCTGAGCACATGAGTGTGCTCAGGGCTCCTCCACGGAGCCGCCTGACCCATTCGCTTGTCGAGCCCGAGCCCCAAGGGCGTGTTCCGCTCGGAGCCCAAACTCCGACAGCCGCCGCGAACTCGATTCCGGCGAGCACAGTCCACCCCAGCTCCTCCCACTTGTCCCAAGGGACACACGCGAGCACCATCAACTCATAGCCGCAAACCACGTGAAGAACAGTGCCCTATATTGACCGGACGGTGAACTTCTGCCATCAGTCTGGTCGTTGCTGGCAAGGTCCCGGTGGCGTTGACGTGTGTGGCGTCATTAGCTACTAATGACACCTCTAATTACCCCACGTTCACTGACAAATGGGCCCGAGGCCATTAGGTTAGTCTAAATAAATCTGGGGTTAATGAAAATACCCCCTTGTGTCACTAGCACACGGGCCCCACTGGACCCGCTGACTAGTCAACCAGTCAAAAGTTGACTGCTGACTCAACAGTCAACTAGCCCCCCCTTGTCAGCCTCTGGTGCACTGTTGGGTGCACTCGGCCGGGTGCACCTAGCTTTTTCATCTATATTTTCGAATTAATATTAATTTCAGAAATTTCAAAATATTAATACAACTTTAAAAAATCATATAAATTAATCCGTAAGTCAGATAAAATAATTAATATATGAAAGTTGCGTAGAAAAATATAACGAATCTGAATACGCTATGCGTTCATCTGTCACATGCCTCTAGCATGATGAATATGGAATTTTTCCCTCTAATTCATCTGTCCAATAAATGGCAAAGACCCGGGAAATATCCACAGGTATTCTCTCGCTCCGTCTGCAACACGTAGCACTGCGTTAGGTCACCCCTAGCACTGCATATTGCCATGTCATGCATCGTGATGCATATGTTTGCTTTTATGTTTATTGTTTTTGCGCCCTCTTCTCCCCGGTAGACACTGAGACTGACGCTTCTACTCGGTACGACTACACCGCTGACGTCCAGCCACTTGCAACAGAGTATCCAGGCAAGCAAAACCCCTTGACCATTCCTATATCGCCCATTCCTTCTCTCTCATGCTTGCATTAGATTTTTCGGCTGTTGTTGATAACTCCTATTCTAATGCATAGCCTGATTTTGTAACCTTCTATTGTTATCTTACCTGTTATCATGTATGCTTAGTATAGGTTGGTTAGTGATCCACCAATGACCCCTCACCTTGTTCCTGTTGCCCCTGCTTCATTATCAATGTCTCGATCAACGTGATCGACACCCTGAGCTCGACACATCACCTCACACCCCCTTAGTTGTACGACTCTACAGAGCTACTATCGAGTGCCAAGGGTGATACCTCGTAACGCACTCGTGGTGACAACTCTATAGTGTAGCTAATCGATCGTGGATTACGGAGGGTGATTGCTCCATTACCACTCCCAATAACGACTCTGTCGTGCAACACCTCAAGTGTGAACCCTCAAGGGTGATTCCTCCCAGGTCACCTTGATGATTACACCGAGTTGAATCCATCGAGGGTGATTCCTCAGACCCCCCTTGATGTTATGTAGACACAGTTACTTTGACTTTAACCACAGAACCATGAGAAAGATGGGTCGGCCCCAAGGGTACCCGCGAGTGATGTGTAGTCGGGTTGACCAAGAAGGTGCCCGCGAGGTAACTACGCGGCACGGCCGGGCATTCTTAGCCCTTGCCGTAAGTTTGGGAGACGGGGCGACGGGACCACATATCTTGGATCATTGATGATCACCTCGCCCTACCATGATACTAACGGGTTTGGATATGTAATCTGAGTAGGCCTCTGGCCTTTTTCTCACTGACCACCACGCGGGATAAATATGGGCACTCTACGTCATACATTTGCCCGAAAGCTCTTCATACATCACAGTTGAGCGGCATGCGCCTGGGTGGTCCACGTAAGCACCTGCTTTGTATGAAGAGGTGCTAGGACTGATCCCGATTGTCCTCGTAACATGCAGGAGTGTTTAGGGTGATGTGCCCATGACCCCTGAGCACTTAGGATTTAGACCGGCGTGTTAGCCTCTGTATGGAGCCTAGGTAGGACTACGGCGTGTTGATAAGCCGAGGCCGAGCATGTCTCGAGAAAGTGTGTACGGGCGGAGTTAATCGAGCGTGTTGGGTAATTTTGTGTACCCTTGCAGGGAAGTATATCTATTCGAATATCCGTGTCCGCGGTAACGAAAGCTCAGAGTTGTATCCCGACCTATACAACTAGAAGTGGATACTGGAGACATGAAATGGAAATGATGGCTCTAGGATTGCTTTTTCGGAGGGAGTCAAGGAAGGATCTTTGGGCGTTAATACAACATACTTATTAATTTTAATATACTAATCTACACTCTTCTAATGTTGCAAGACACTAAAGATGCTAGTCTTCGATAGGACTAGGTCTTCCCTTCTATTCTGGCATTTCTACAGTTTAGTCCAAAGATATAGCCCCATTCCTTTGATACCGATGCATACTTAGCATAGATATGATGTAAGTCTTGCGAGTACTTTGCATGAGTACTCACCATTGCTTTGCTCCCCTGTTTCCCCTTGATATGATTGCTATGATCAAATGACGGAACCCAAGAGCCAGTTGATCCCACCGACGACTACTACTATCAGGACGAAGCGTACTACTACGTGGATGCTGCTGAGTAGTTAGGAGGCTCCCAGGAAGGAGGCCTTGCCTTTTCAATCCGATGCTTATGTCTGTACTAGCCTTCTTAAGGAAAACTTGTTTACTTATGTCTGTTCTCAGATATTGTTGCTTCCATTGACTTGTTTGTATTTGACCTTATGTATTCAAGCCCTTGAGGCCCTGGCTTGTAATAAAAAGCTTGTATGACTTCAATTTATGTCTAGAGTTGTGTTTTGATATCTCTCAGTGAGTCTCTGATCTTGGTCGTGCGTATTTGCGTGTATGATTAGCGTACAATTAAGGCGGGGGCATCACAAGTTGGTATCAGAGCCGACTGCCTATAGGAGGCCCTTTGCAACTCCTTGGCCGAAGTTGAGTCTACTCTTTGAAAACTATTTTACTAACATTGTTTTGTGGCTTACGGGCCCACATCTCAAATGGTTGGTATTAGGATCTTTTATTCCTCTTCCTTACTCTGGGTTCTGATGAGGACATCCCTACTAATGTTACACCCACAACCCCGACTGCTATACATACATGACCAATTACTAGAGCTCGTGCACATCAATTGAATTACCAGGTAATTTCGTTTCTTGGAAATCCTTCTAATGTTCATGAACATATGATGCTGCGTAAATTATATACTTTTGTTTTATTTATGAATGAAGGACTTAGCATGGACAAGAAGGATGACCATTGGAGCGGGATCAAGCATGGAGGAGAAGGTGCATGCGCGGGAAAGAACAATGGAGCTTCCAGTGATGATTTTCTCACATTGAAGCCACCATAATGGGAGCGGGAAGCCTTGGACGAAATATGCATGATGCCACTTTATAAAATTCGTCCGTAGGCTAATATAGGTGTTGCGCCACCTTATTTTTTGACCAGGCCCATGTAATTTCGAAATACCATATTGTAGGTTGTTTTTAGAGTCCGTATGTATGGGGAAACTGAGTTAGGGTTGGTTTCGGACCCCTCCTCCAAGGGGCCACGAAATTCCCCTCTATTCCCCCATATATACAGCCCTTAGGGCTTCGTTTTAGGTTTGGGTTTTGTTTAGATTACAAGTTCACCATAGCTACAACTTCGCGTCCTTCGTTTGTGTTCCACGACCAGACAAAGGCATCACAGAACCCCACTTCATCAATAAAGCTTTCCTCTTATATTCGCAATATCTAGATTGCAATATCAGTTTCTTGCTTGTTCTTCGTTTGCGTGCAGGAAACAGACCTTTATGGTCAGGTTGATCGTGCTTCGGCGTGGTCAATAACCTCTCGGAGTTGGTTTAGCGATTGCTAAGGCGTGATGTCTCGCACGTTCGTAGTTGGATCGTCAAAGTCTACTCCACCAAAAACGATAGCCACCATCTCATCGAAAGACATGGACAACTTCGCCTCTATCAAGTGGTATCAGATTTCCAGGTTGCTCGGTGAGATTTTACCAGTTTTTCGTAGTTTAGATCGCATCTATTCTTCATACCTATAGTCCATGGAAAAGCCACCAAAAAATAGGGTTAGATCATCATATCCGAACCAATCTGAGCCTTTGCACAGTCTTTTTAGTATTTTGCTTTGTTGAATTTGCGGTTACATCGTCATGTCGAGTTGCTGGTCTTAGTGTCTAGTCCTTTAGAGTTTCAAGTTCTATTCACAGGTTGTCACGCCGCCACCGCATCGTCTTCATAGTTTCCGTATACCACCACCACCATCACCGCTGCCATATATCACCACCCACCATCCCTATCCATTGGTGTCCATATATACCACCACAAATCCGCCGCCAATCCGAGTCCATCTTGTTTTAGGTTTAGTTTTGAGATCCTTTTGATTTCGGATTCGCGTTTTCCTACCTGAGTAGGTGTTGAAAAAGGAGCCTGGCATGCTTTGTAGAGCACGTTTTGGCCCAAAAAAATTCGGCTGAAAATATTTTTTCCGTATCTTGATTTTAGGTTCTCCAGAGCGTTTTGAGACACTTGCCATCATATTGATTTTTGTCGAAATGTTTGGTCGTCGCAGCCCCTGAATTGCTCCAGAAAAAGAAATTAGTCAAAAAAAATTCGTGCCTATCTTGCTTAGACGACTTGGGAAGAGTTTTGAGACACTCACCATTGTAGTGATTTTCTGAGAAAAAAAAAGGCACCGGAAAGAAAAAAATTCAGAGTGTCCTCTGCCCTTGATTACGTGTAGCGTCGTGATTTCGTTGGTGTTTTAGGCTCGCGTCTCTAGCACTGTCTAGCCCAGGACCAACACAGTATCGCCGTTGAGTGTTTATTCAATTTTGCATCTGTGAATTGATTATTGCTGACCCTTTTTGCTACCATATTATAAGCCATCCCAGCTCCACATACATCTACGTCGTGTGTTTTGACACCACCTGGCAATCGCTCTATCCAAGCTTCGAGAGTTTTGACTACAACGGTTGCCGATCACCGCCTGCTGCTGGGTAAGAACTGGTAAGAATTTGAGATTCTCTTGAAGGATTTGTGACACACCACCACCACCACTTCCCAGTAGTTTGTAGGTTTCATATTTCTGTGTGTTTCCTCTTGTTGCTAACCATGCGAGGATCACAAGACGATGAGATCGACTGGGAGAGCATGACAAACAAAGCGCTCCATGATAAATTTCAGCAAATGATGGTTGACCAGGTACAAGACTTCGTAAACAACCTTGGAGAGGCCGTGGAGGAGCTAGATGGTTTGGAGAAGATATTCAACACCAAGATGGACACCAAGTTCAATGAGGTGCTTGCCCGTCTACCACCACCAGCTGCAACTCGTATCCCTCTCGAACGACGGGCACGACGTGTGCCTCTCGGCCAAGCCCAACATACTGGTACTGTTGATACTGCTGCTACTTCTGTGGCTCCTGCTGGTACTATCATTGAGCAGGTTTAAGACAAGGAAAAAAATTCTGTAGAGGAATATTATCAGGAATTATAAACTGGCATGGTTAGATGTGGTATTGTTGAGGAGAATGAAGCTATGCTTGCACGTTTTATGGGTGGATTAAATAGAGAGATTCAGACTATTCTAGAGTATAAGGAGTATAACACTATCACTTGTTTATTCCATCTTGCTTGCAAAGCTGAACGTGAAGTGCAAGATAGACAGGCAACGACGAGAACTAATTTTTCTGCAGGTCACACTTCACCATGGACGCCACGTACCTCCTCTACTTCCGCACGTCCTGCTGCAGCACCACCTACTTCAACCTCCAACTCCAACCGAGATACCAGGAAACAGGCTCCTACTCCACCCTCCGTGAAGAGCACACCTTCTGGGCCTGCACAGAGCTCTTCTTCATCTATTGCATCCATAGGGCAAACACATGAGGTTATATGTCGTTGTTGCAAGGGTGGAGGTCACTTTGCGAGAGAATGCCCTTCCAAGCGTGTAATGATTGTTACTGAGGATGGTGGATATGCGTCCGCTAGTGATTATGATGAGGAGACTTTGGCTCTCATTGTGAGTGAAGAACAGGGTGGCAAGGATACAGAACCAGAGACACACTACATGGCTGCTGATTACGTTGACAGGTATGAAAGTTTAGTTGCTCAACGGTTCACAATGTGCATGTTACACATGCTGAGCAAAATCAGAGGCACAACTTGTTCCACACAAAGGGAGTTGTGAAGGAGCGTTTTGTTCGCGTCATCATCGATGGAGGGAGTTGCAGTAACTTGGCCAGCATGGAGATGGTGGAGAAGTTGTCTCTAAGCACCAGACCACATCCTCATCCTTATTAGATCCAATGGTTCAACAACAGTGGCAAGGTTAAGGTAACACGTACTGTTCGTGTGCATTTTAGCATTGCTACATATTCTGATTATGTTGATTGTGATGTGGTACCCATGCAAGCATGTTCTGTTTTACTTGGTAGACCATGGCAATTTGATAAAAATTATGTACACCATGGTAGGAGAAATCAATATACTCTTGTTCATAAGGATCAAAATATCACGTTGCTTCCTATGTCTCCTAAACATATTATGAAAGATGACATTGCTAGAGCTAGTAAAGCAAAACAGGAGCTACATAAGAGTGAAAATAAGATTGTAGCAAAGGAATTTGAGCAACAACATAAGCCTAATAAACCATCATCTAATGTTGCGTCTGAAATAAAATTAAAGAGTGGATGTTTACTTGGTACTAAATCTGATATTACTGTGTTGGATGTTACTAAATCTGTTTGCTATGCTTTTGTATGCAAAGAGGTGTTATTTTCATTCGGGGACATTCCTCCCTCTTTGCCTCCTACTGTCATTAACATCTTGCAGGAGTTTGCTAACGTCTTTCCACAAGATGTGCCATCGGGATTGCCAAATATTCGAGGGATTGAGCATCAGATTGACTTAATTCCTGGTGCATCGCTACCCAACCGTGCACCATACCGTACCAATCCAGAGGAGACGAAGGAGATTATGCGTCAAGTACAAGAGCTGCTCGACAAAGGTTATATACGCGAATCCCTTAGTCCTTGTGTTGTTCCTATTATTTTAGTGCCAAATAGGGTGGTACATTGTGTATGTGTGTGGATTGTAGAGGCATTAATAATATTACTATTTGTTATCGTCATCCTATTCCTAGGCTAGATGATATGCTTGATGAATTAAGTGGATCTACAATTTTCTCCAAAGTTAATTTGCGTAGTGGATACCATCAAATTCGTATGGAATTGGGATGGAAAACAACATTTAAAACTAAGTTCGGATTATATGAGTGGTTAGTCATGCCTTTTGGGTTAACTAATGCACCTAGCACTTTCATGAGATTAATGAACGAGGTTTTGCGTGCTTTCATTGGATGATTTGTGGTAGTATATTTTGATGATATACTGATTTTTAGTAGATCTTTGGAGGAACATTTGGAACATTTACATGCTGTTTTTATTGCTCTATGTGATGCACGTTTGTTTGGTAACCTTGGGAAGTGCCCCTTTTGCACTGACCGAGTCTCTTTTCTTGGCTATGTTGTTATTCCACAGGGAATTGGAGTTGATAATGACAAGATTGAAGCTATTGAGAGTTGGCCGCAGCCCAAAACGGCCGCACAAGTGAGGAGTTTTCTTGGCCTCGCTGGTTTCTATAGGCGTTTTGTGAGAGATTTCAGCACCATTGTTGTGCCTCTCAATGAGCTTACAAATAAGGACGTGCCTTTTGCTTGGGTACCGCACAGGAAGAAGCCTTCATGGTCTTAAAAGATAAGTTAACACATGCTCTCTTACTCCAACTTCTTGATTTTAATAAGACTTTCAAGCTTGAATGTGATGCTAGTGGAATTGAGTTAGGAGGTGTGTTATTACAAGATGGTAAACCTGTTGCGTGGGCCTAGTCTGAATTATTCTACTTATGATAAGGAATTATATGCTCTTGTTCGGACTTTGGAAACATGGCAACATTACTTATGGCCCAAAGAATTTGTTATACATTCTGATCATGAATCTTTGAAACATATTAAAAGTCAAGAAAAATTGAACCGTAGACATGCTAAATGGGTTGAATTCATTGAGACTTTCCCTTATGTCATTAAACACAAGAAGGGTAAAGAAAGTGTTATTGCTGATGCATTGTCTCGTTGTTATACTATGCTTTCACAACTTGACTTTAAAATATTTGGTTTGGAGACCATCAAAGATCAATATGTGCATGATGCTGAATTTAGAGATGTGTTGCAGAATTGTAAAGAAGGGAGAACATGGAACAAGTTCGTTATTAATGATGGATTTGTGTTCCGTGCTAACAAGCTATAGATTCCAGCTAGCTCCGTTCGTCTTTTGTTGTTACAGGAGGCGCACGAAGGAGGATTAATGGGACACTTTGGCGTGAAGAAGACGGAGGACGTACTTTCTACACATTTCTTTTGGCCAAAGATGAGACGGGATGTTGAGCGTTTTGTTGCTCACTACACTACATGTCAAAAAGCTAAGTCAAGACTCAATCCTCATGGTTTATATATGCATTTGCCTGTACCTAGTGTTCCTTGGGAGGATATATCTATGGACTTTGTTTTAGGTTTACCTCGAACAAAGAAGGGGAGGGATAGCATATTTGTTGTCGTGGATAGATTTTCCAAAATGGCACACTTTATACCATGTCATAAAAGTGATGCTGCTGCTCATGTTGCTGATTTGTTCTTTCGTGAAATTATTCGATTGCATGGTGTGCCAAATACCATTGTTTCAGATCACGATGCTAAATTTCTTAGCCACTTTTGGAGATGTTTATGGGATAAGTTGGGGACTAAACTACTTTTTAGTACTACATGTCATCCCCAAACTGATGGCCAAACTGAAGTAGTCAATAGATCATTGTCTACTATGCTTAGGGCTATTTTGAAGAATAACCTGAAAATGTGGGAAGAATGCTTGCCTCATATTGAATTTGCTTATAATCGTTCGCTACATTCTACCACTAAGATGTGCCCTTTTGAAGTTGTGTATGGTTTGTTACCTCGTGCACCTATTGATTTGTTGCCTCTTCCATCTTTGGAGAAGGTTAATTTTGATGCTAAAGAACGTGCTGAATTGATATTAAAGATTCATGAGTTAACTAAGGAAAACACTGAGCGTATAAATGCTAAATACAAACTTCCTGGAGATAAGGGTAGAAAACATGTTGTCTTTGCACCTGGAGATCTCTTTTGGTTACATTTGCGTAAGGATAGATTTCCTGATTTGTGCAAGTCAAAGCTAATGCCACGTGCTGATGGTCCTTTTAAGGTGTTAGAGAAAATAAATGATACTGCATATAAACTTGAGTTGCCTACAGATTTTGGGGTTAGCCCCACTTTTAACATTGCAGATTTGAAGCCTTATTTGGGTGAGGAAGATGAGCTTCCATCGAGGACGACTTCAGTTCAAGAAGGGGAGGATGATGAGGACATCCCTACTAATGTTACACCCACAACCCCGACTGCTATACATATAGGACCAATTACTAGAGCTCACGCACGTCAATTGAATTACCAGGTAATTTTGTTTCTTGGAAATCCTTCTAATGTTCATGAACATATGATGCTGCGTAAATTAGATACTTTTGTTTTACTTATGAATGAAGGACCTAGCATGGACAAGAAGGATGCCCATTAGAGCGGGATCAAGCATGGAGAAGAAGGTGCAGGCGCGGGAAAGAACAATGGAGCTTCCAGTGATGATTTTCGCACATTGAAGCCACCATAATAGGAGCGGGAAGCCTTGGACGAAATATGCATGATGCCACTTTATAAAATTCTTCCATAGGCTAATATAGGTGCTGCACCACCTTATTTTTGGGCCAGGCCCATGTAATTTTGAAATACCATATTATAGGCTGTTTTTAGAGTCCGTATGTATGGGGACACTGAGTTAGGGTTGGTTTCGGACCCCTCCTCCAAGGGGCCACGAAATTCCCCTCTATTCCCCCATATATATAGCCCTTAGGGCTTCGTTTAAGGTTTGGATTTTGTTTAGATTACAAGTTCGCCATAGCTGCAACTTCGCGTTCTTCGTTTGTGTTCCATGACCAGACAAAGGCGTCATAGAACCCCACTTCATCAATAAAGATTTCCTCTTATATTCACAATATCTAGATTGCAATCTCAGTTTATTGCTTGTTCTTCGTTTGCGTGTAGGAAACAGACCTTCATGGTCAGGTTGATCATGCTCCGGCGTGATCAATAACCTCTCGGAGTTGGTTTAACGATTGCTAAGGCGCGACGTCTCACACGTTCGTAGTCGGATCGTCAAAGTCTACTCCACGAAAAACGATATCCACCATCTCATCGAAAGACAGGGACAACTTTGCCTCTATTAGGTTCTAATCTCTCTTCCATTCGGGTTAAAGATTTTGCTAACTCTAACTTAGGTTCTCGTAAGTACTTCCTCCCGGAGAGCCTCTCATTCCAAATGATGGCTTGATTCATCAGAAGACTCCGAAGGTACTCTCGGATGTTCTCCTGAGAACTTGTGCTCATCGCTTTTGCGATTCTCTTCCATGGTCAACCCCTATGCATAAACTAACCACAACTGTCACAATCGAATTCCCAATTGCTCTTGTTATTACAAGGTACATCGAATTATTCTTTGAATTTTTAAGAATCCCTTGTGCCACTACCTCGCAGTTCTAGTCACACGAATACACCTACGGATAATTCCTCACACTTATTGGGGGTTCGTTCATCCTCGGTTGTCATGTGTTCCACAAAATTCTTTGAAACACTATTCGATATTCCGAAACCCTCAGTATCCTATTGCTCTTGACCTTCCTTACCTGCTTGCATTATGCTTAATTCCATATGTCTAGCAATATTCATTAAAATCTTTTGAGATTGTCATTCTGGTCTTATTGATTCAACATGTGTGTGAATGCACGCAATCATTAGTTAATCCTTATAAATTATCTTTATATCTCAAACGTCTTTCCAAACATGAGCTGGTTCACGGTAATCAAACCTTGTTTTATTTTCCATCTAAGTCCATTCAACAAACTTGTATTTGATACAGGAGCATCACATTCTTTTATGTCAGAAGATTTTGCATAATTGTGGCATGAATATTCAGATCCGTAAGATTCAAAACAATAGTCTAATATTGACATAAAAACAGTAATACTTCGAGCACACCAACAAGGTAGTCGTGTCCTTTCGAAATAACATGGCCTTATAAAGTTGGCCCTACAAAATCATATGGTCTGGCTATGCTCCATCTTCCCCACACAAAGTATCTAAATGATGCCCAACCCCGATGAACAAGTCAAGCAATTGTTTCACACTTTTGGTGTTCTCAAACCTTTTCAACTCTCACACAATACATGAGCGTGAGCCATGGATATGGCATTATATGTGGAATAGAATATGGTGGGGGTGCAAGGAAAAAGGAGAAGATAGTCTCACATCAACTAGGCGTATCAACGGGCTATGGAGATTCCCATCAATATATATCAATGTGAGTGAGTAGGAATTGCCATGCAACAAATGCACTTAGAGCTATAAGTGTATGAAAGCTCAAAAATAA
This sequence comes from Hordeum marinum, assembly GCA_022496015.1. Lineage (NCBI taxonomy): Eukaryota > Viridiplantae > Streptophyta > Magnoliopsida > Poales > Poaceae > Hordeum > Hordeum marinum. Next base: position 223,142,843 of record CM039672.1, read on the forward strand.
AACTAAGTGGTCGTGCAAAATGAATATCCACTAGTTATATGAAAGTGACAAAATAGGATACTCTCTATCATGAAGATCATGGTGCTACTTTGAAGCACAAGTGTGGAAAAGGATAGTAGAAATTGTCCCTTCTCTCTTTCTCTCATTTTTTTCTTATTTTGGTGGGCTTCTTTGGCCTCTTTGCTTTTTTTTGTTTGGGCTTCGCTGGCCTCTTTTTTTTTGTAAAGTCCGGATACTCGTCCCAACTTGTGAGCAAGTCATAGCCTCCATCATCCTTTTATCTCATGGGACAATGCTTTATTAATGAAAAATCATCACACTTTCATTTACTTGTAACTCAAATAAAAATAAATTACAACTCGATTCCTATGACAAGATGTAACTCTATATGCAATATGAAGTGATGCTGCGAGTCATAGAAAAACTACATGGTGGAAGTTGCATGGCAATATATCTCGGAATGGCTATGGAAATGCCATAATAGGTAGGTATGGTGGCTGTTTTGAGGAATATGTGGTGGCTGTTTTGAGTAATATATGGTGGCTGTTTTGAGGAAGGAGGGTTTGATGTACCGGCAAAAGTTGCGCGGTACTAGAGAGGCTAGCAAAGATGGAAGGGTGAGAGTGCGTATAATCCATGGACTCACATTAGTCATAAAGAACTCACATACTTATTGCAAAAGTATATTAGTCATCAAACAAAGAATTAGACGCATGCTCCTAGGGGAGAGGTTGGTAGGAGTTAACCATCGGGCGCTCCCGACCCTCACACAAAGGTCGACAATCATTAGACAAGTCATGCTCCGATTTCGTTACATAGTGGTTCACCATACATGCATGCTACGGGAATCACAAGCTTTAACACACATATCTCTTCAATTCACAACTACTCACTAGCATGACTCTCACATGACCATCCCTATTATCTCAAAACTATATGCAAGGAATCCAACTTCTCATAGTTGTTAATGCACTTAATATGAAAGTTTTTATTATATCCCTCTTGGATGCCATTATATTAGGACTAAATTCATAACCTAAACAAATTACCATGCTGTTTTAAGAAACTCTCAAAATAATATAAGTGAGGAATGAGAGTTCAATAATTTCTATAAAATATAACACCACCATACTCTATAAAGACATAAGTGAAGCACTAGAGCAACATTGCCTAGCTCAAAAGATATAAGTGAAGCATATAAAGTATTCTAACAAATTCACGATTCAGCATGTCTCTCTAAAAAGATGTGTGCAGCAAGGATGATTGTGGAAAACTAACAAGCAAAGTCTCATATCATACAAGACTATCCAAGCAAAACACATATCATGTGGTGAATACAAATATAGCCTCAAGTAAATTTATCGATGGATTGAAGACGAAAGAGGGGATGCCTTCCGGGGCATCACCAATCTTAGGCTCTTTGGTATCCTTGAATATGACTTGGTGTGCCATGAGAATCCAATCTTAGTCTCTTGCCACTCTTTATTCCATACTCCATCAAATCTTCACCCAAAACTTGAAAACTTCACAACACAAAACTCAACAGAAAACTCATGAGATTCGTTAGTATAAGAAAAACAAATCACCACTTTAGGTACTATTGTGAACTCATTCTTTATTTATATTTGTGTAATACCTATTGTATTATAACTTATCCATGACTCATACCCCCCGATACGAACCATAGATACATCAAATAAGCAATCAACACAAAGAAAACAGAATCTGACAAAAACAGAACAGTCTGTAGCAATCTGTAAATTTCGAATACTTCTAGAAAATTAAAAACTCTGAAAAAGTAGGACAACCAGGGAAATTTGTATATAAATCCTGTGTAAAACTTTCAGATCAATTTGACACACTGAAAAATTCAGAAAAATCCTGGACTTAGCGCAAAAGTTGTTGTTTTCCAGCAAGATCAAATCAACAACTACCATGGATCACCCCAAAGGTTTTACTTGGATCAAACACTAATTTAAACACAAAAACACAATTACTACATAAGTAATAATGTGCCAAACACACCAAAACAGAATCAAAAAACTAAAAGCAAAAGAAAATTGGGTTGCCTCCCAACAAGCGCTATTGTTTAACGCCCCTAGCTAGGCAAAACGCAATAGATCTAGGTATTGTCATCTTTGGTATGCAATCCATAAGTAGCTCTCATGATAGATTCATAAGGTAATTTTATTTTCTTACGAGGAAAGTGTTCCATGACCTTCCTTAATGGGAAATGGAATCTAATATTCCCTTCCTTCATATCAATAATTGCACCAATTGTTCTAAGGAAAGGTCTACCAAGAATAATAGGACATGTAGGATTGCAATCAATATCAAGAACAATGAAATCTACGGGCACATAATTCCTATTTGCAACAATAAGAACATCATTAATTCTTCCCATAGGTTTCTTTATAGTGCAATCCACAAGATGCAAATTTAAAGAACAATCATCAAATTCACGGAAACCTAACACATCACATAAAGTTTCTGGAATAGTGGAAATGCTAGCACCCAAATCACACAAATCATGGCACTCATAATATTTAATCTTAATCTTAATAGTAGGTTCCCACTCATCATATATCTTTCTAGGTATAGAAACTTCCAACTCAAGTTTTTCTTCAAAAGCCTTCATCATAGCATCAACAATATGTTTAGTAAAAGCCTTGTTTTGATTATAAGCATGAGGAGAATTCAACATGGATTGAAACAAGGAAATATAATCAATCAAAGAGCAGCTACCATGATTACAATCTTTTAAATCCAAAGGAGTGGGTTCATTGCTATTTAAAGTTTTGACCTCTTCAATCCCACTTTTATCGATCTTAGCATCAAGGTGTAAAAACTCCGAATCATTGGGACGCCTTTTAACTAAAGTTGACTCATCTCCAGTCCCTTCCTTATCAAGATTAATATTTGAAAACAAGGATTCAATAGGAGTCACATCAATCACTTTAAGATCTTCATCAATATTATCATGAGAACATACTTTTTCAAGCCATTCACACTTAGCACAAACTCTAGCAGTTCTTTCCTTACACTCGTCAATAGAAATTCTCATAGATTTTAAAGACTCATTAATATCATGCTTGGGTGGAATAGATCTAATTTTTAAAGAATCAATCTCAAGAGAAATTTTATCAACGTTCCTAGCCAAATCATCAATCTTGAGCAATTTTTCTTCAATCATAGCATTGAAACCTTTTTGTGTACTAATGAATTATTTAATATTACTATAAAAATCAGAGGTTATATTATTATAATTTCCATAAGAATTGCTGTAGGAATTTCCATAATGATTAGAGGAATTACTAGGAAACGGTCTAGCGTTGAAATTACCTCAATAAGCGTCATTACCAAAATTGTTCCTACCAACAAAATTCACATCCATAGATTCATTATTATTTCCAATCAAAGAATACAAAGGCATATTATTAGGATCAATAGGATCACTCTTACTAGCAAACAATTTCATCAATTCATCCATCTTTTCACTCAAAGTATTAATTTCTTCAATAGCATGCACTTTTTTTACTAGTAGGAGATCTTTCGGTGTGCCATTGAGAGTAATTTGCCATAATATTATCAAGGAGTTTAGTAGCTTCTCCTAATGTGATTTCCATAAAAGTACAACCCATGGAAGAATCTAAGAGATTCCTAGAACAAAATTCAGTCCAGCATAGAAAATTTGTATAATCATCCATAAACTCAAGCCATGCGCGGGGCAATTCCTAATCATAAGTTTCATCCTCTCCCAAGTTTGTGCAACATGTTCATGATCAATTTGCTTAAAATTCATTATATCGTTCCTAAGGGAGATGATCTTAGCGGGCGGAAAGTACTTGGAAATAAAAGCATCTTTACACTTATTCCATGAATCAATACTATTTTTAGGATCACTCTCACTAAAGATGAAAACCAAGTTTTAGCACGATCTCGTAGTGAGAATGGAAATAGCTTCAATTTAACAATATTATTATCCACATCTTTCTTATATTGCATGTCACACAACTCAACAAAAGTATTTAGATGGGATGCAGCATCTTCATTAGCAAGGACGGAAAATTGTTCTTTCATAACAAGATTGAGCAAAGCAACATTAATTTCATAAGATTCTGCACTAGTGACGGGAGCAATCGGAGTACTAATAAAATCATTATTATTAGTATTAGAAAATTCACACAACTTGGTATTCTCTTGAGTCATCGTGACAAAGCAAGCAATCAAGCACTCAAGCAAGAAGCAAACGAGGAGACGAACGAAAAAGGGCGAAAAAGCAAATCTTTTTGAAAATCATTTTAGAAGTGGTGGAGAGGAAAATGAGAGTCAAATGGAAAATAATGTAAATGCAAGAGATGAGTTTGTGATGGGTACTTGGTATTCTTGACTTGCTATGTATCTCCCCGGCAACGGCGCCTGAAATCCTTCTTGCTACTTCTTGAGCATGCGTTGGTTTCTCGTGAGAGGAACGGTTTGATGCAGCAAAGTAGATAAGTATTTCCCTCAGTTTTTGAGAACCAAGGTATCAATCCAATAGGAGATACAAGCGAGCCACCAATAGATATACCTGCACAAGGAATCAAACTCTTGCACCCAGCGCTGTAAAGGGGTTGTCAATCACTTCACGGTTATTTGCAAGGATGAGATCTAGTAGAGATAGATATAATAGGATGCTTGAACGGAAAGTCAAACTAAAAGTAAAAGCAATGAAGCAAATATTTTTGGTGTTTTTGGTTTTAGATCTCAAAATATAATATGGAAAATAGACCCCGGGGCCATAGGTTTTACTAGATGGCTTCTCTCATGATGGCAAGTATTACGGTGGGTGAACAAATTACTGTCGAGGAATTGATAGAAAGCGAATTATTATGAAAATATCCAAGGCAATGATTACGCATATAGGCATCACGTCTGTGACAAGTAGACCGAAACGATTCTGCATCTACTACTATTACTCCACACATTGACCGACTCGTGCCTGCATCTAGAGTATTAAGTTCATGAAGAACAGAGTAACGCATTAGGTAAGATGACATGATGTAGAGGGATAAACTCAAGCAATATGATGAAAACCCCATCTTTTTACCCTTGATGGCAACAATACAATACGTGCCTCGCTACCCTACTATGTCACTGGGTGAGGACACCGCAAGATTGAACCCAAAACTAAGCACTTCTCCTATTGCAAGAATTACGAATCTAGTTGGCCAAACCAAACCAATAACTCGAAGAGACTGGCAAAGATATGAACTCATGCATATAAGAATTCAGGAAAGATTCAAATAATATTCATGGATAATCTAAACATAAGCCCACAATTCATCGGATCTCGACAAACACACCGCAAAAGAGTACTACATCGGATAAATCTCCATGAAGATCATGAAGAACATGGTATTGAGAAGCAAAGAGAGAGAAGAAGCCATCTAGCTACTTGCTATGGACCCGTAGGTTTGTGGTGAACTACTCACACATCATCGGAGGGGCGATGAAGTTGATGTAGATGCCCTCCATGATCGAGTCCCCCTCTGGCAGATTACCCGAAAAGGCTCCAAGATTGGATCTCCCGGGAACGGAGGATTCTGGCAGCGGAAAAGTGTTTTTATGGCTCATTCTGATAATGATGGAATATTTGGGTATTTATAGGCTGAAGATTAGGGTTAGGGGAGTTGCGAGGGGCCCACAAGCCTGCCTGGCGCGGGTGCCCCCTGGCCGCGGCAAGTGGGCTTGTGGCCCCATGGCAGCTCCTCTGCCTTAGTTCTCAAGTATCGTGGCTTCCATATTTTCTAGAAAAAATCATTATGGAGGTTTTATTATTTTGGACTTCATTTAATATTCCTTATCTGCGAAACTCAAAAACAAGGAAAAAACAGAAACTGACACTAGGCTCTAGATTAATAGGTTAGTTCCAAAAATAATATAAAATAGCAGATTAATGCATATAAAACATCCAAAACAGATAATATATTATCATGGAACAATCAAAAATTATAGATACGTTGGAGACATATCAAGGTGCTTGAGGAAATAAGCATGCGGAATGCAGTTCAAAAGTGTCAGACCACCATCGAACTTAAGTTTACAACTCAACCAACAAAAGCTTCAGAAGAGCGAGAGTTGTAACTTAACAGAAAAAACACATATATATATAGACCCGCTTGAATACTAACTCAAATCCCCCTTTGCCATCAAAGACCAAAAGGGACGAAAAAGTGAGGACTAACGCCCCTGAAGAACTTCATCTTGAAGGTGATGGAGGAGCGCGAGCGTTGTTCGGGGTCTTTTGTCGATGCAGGGCCCACAACAGTGTCGTCAATTTCCTCAGCTTCATCCGCCTTGCATGATGAAGAATATGAGCTTGTAACTAGCTGAGGAACTTGAACTTTCTTGAATTTCTTCTGAGGAGGACGAGCCTAGTCAAGGTTCTACTCAAGGTCCATCTCCTTGAGTTCTTCAGGAGTCTTGAGGTGAGACATAATGGCCCAAGTGCGGTTGAAGACTTCATGAAGGTAGTATTTGTTCTTCCTCACAGTGCCGTGCATGACAGTCATGTCTCAAAGAAGTGAGCCAAACTGACGCTTGACCCACTTGTGATTGCGATCAACCTTCTAGTGAAGACTTAGAAGAAGCTCACAATCAGTCATCACACGAGGGGCGGACTCTTGAAGCTTTTGCACTCAGGCTTTTGTAGCTGAGTCTTGGGTAGCAGAGTCATCATTGGTGGAATAAGATGCATCTTTGCAAAACTGGCCATCCAATGGACGTCTTCATCAATGACAGCTTTGCCTTTTCCTTCAACTAAAGGAAATGTGTGGTCAAGGACTTCAATAGGAGGCAGAAAGCCGAAGTGATCCTAAAAATCTGCCTTGAATGGAACTGAAGACCTGAATTTCATGATCCAAGGAGCATAGGGCTTCAATTCAAATGGGGCTGAAGCTGCATTCGCCAGAGTACTTAGGAAGAAATCATGGCAGTTGATGGGAATGCCATAAATGATGTTGAATAGCATGTTCTTCATGATTCCCTCCACTTCTTCATCTTCAGAGTTGTGACCCTTCTGAGGACTGAGGGTTTTGGTCAGAATGCGATAGACTGTCCTAGGCACATAGAGCAAATCCTTCACGAGGAAGGTAGTCCTTTGAGGTTTTCCAGGAGTAAAAGTGTAAGTGCATCTAGTGCCCCTTAGTGACTTTGGTGTATTGAAGACTTATAGGTTAAGGAAATAATGTGTTTGTGAGTGTACATAGGCTCTATAAATCGATGAGGAGTTTGATATATCCGGAGATTATCGACCCCTAAAAATGTATGTCTTCAGATGAAGACTTTGGTGAAGTCTTTGTTGAAGACTTTGGTATTCCCTGAAGACTTTGAGAATGAAGAAGTTTGTGTGACCTTGAAGATATGAATGAGGACTATGAAGCATGAAGACTTTTGTTTTCATAGTTTCATTTCCTTTCTTTGAGTCATAGGAAACACCGTACTGTTAAAGGGGGCCGAGGTAATACTAAGGAAAATTTCCAACTGATGCTCAAGTCAAAAGCCTCAACCTATCCAATCCTTCGAGTGAAGCCTTTGGAAATCTCGTACGGTTCAGTCAAGTTCGTTAGTGATAGAGATGATGTTCTCCTGGTCTCTGAGGAAATTGGTCTGACTGCGGAGTTAGGATTTCGCCAGTGCGAATTGCCTACAAGTGAGGAATATGATAAGCCTGAGGACTTTCATAGTTCGAAATTCTGACCGTTGTTGTGCTTAGCGGCAGCTGTTCCAAATCATCTTATCCACATAATGGTCATATCATCAGGGGCATTTATGTCTTATCATGTCAGGTTGGACCATGGCTATAAATATCCACCCCCCACAACCACTAGTTGGTTGGTTGCTCCGAGAGAGAACTGACACTTGTCATTTGAGAGCAACCCATCCTGCGAGGACTTTGAGAGAAAATAATCAGTGAGGAAGAACCCAAATCCAAACCACCAAACCCAAAGTGATTGAGCATCACTGAAGAGATTGTTCCTGTGTGGAACTAACGCTTGTTACCTTTGAAGATTGTGTATCTTCCAGACGGTTAGGCGTCATGGTCTAGTGCATCCTGCAGTCAATTGGGGATCATGGAGTGACCTTCGTCTAGAGCATCTAGCAGTCAATTGTGGATCGTCGGGTGACCAGTTTGTGAGGGTTTTGGAAGTCTACCCTGCAGACTTACCATGAGTGTTGGGGGAGGACTTTGTGAACTTAGCTCAAGGAGAATACGGTAAGGACTGTGTGTCCTGGGACTATGTGTCCTCTAGTTTAAATACCAGGACGCTCCGTACCATATGTACGACTGTCACAGCAGTTGGAACTGGGTCATCAAACCATTGTCTTCATCGAGCTACCTGGTTCTATTTCCTCAACCATTTCATTTCCTCGTATACTTGTTGATGAAAGTGATCGTTACTGTTTGAAGAATTTGACTGAAGACTTTCTCAATTTCCTCACCTCAAATTCTTCAAGTTACCTTATTTCTCACCTGCTTATCATGTATCACGCTAACTATAATATGTGCAAGCTTTATTTCATCATGATGACTATGCTACCACTATATTTCTCATGCACTTGAGTACTTATTCCTCTGCTAGTTATTCATCACATTTCAAATTCCTGAAGTTGTAATTCCTCAATGATGAATTTGTAAAAATCACCTATTCACCCCCCTCTAGTCGATATAACGCACTTTCACAAAGGCTTCATCATCACTTGCATCATGCGGTCACATCCTCTTCCATTTCTTCAACATCGGCCACATCCTCTTCCATTTCTTCAACATCGGCCACTTCAGCAGCCAACTGAGGCTGGGGCGATGATACTAGTGGAGTTGAAGCATTTGCTTCCACTTGAATTTCTTCATCAATTTGCTCTGAGGAAGCAATAGAATGATCCTTTTATTTTTGTTCATCATTTGGGATGACATAGTCAACACCAAATGGCACTAGTTCATAGGCTGGCACGTAGGTAATGGGAGTTGCAGCAATTGGCTCAGTTGAAGAACTTAGTAGTGTCTTCAATTTCTTCACTGTTGAGGAATCTGAAGTTGATGCCTTTCTCTTCTGTGCAATCTTCTTTGCCGCAGCCTTAGTTTTCTTCGCTTCTGATGTACAAGGAAGGTTGATGATCTTCACCCTTGAGGATTTTGCAATTTCTGCAGAGGGTGAAGGTGGTGCAGTTTTTCAGGCACGATTGATGCGGTCGTCCTTGTGGTTTCAATTTCATCAGGCGCAACAAAAGCTTCAGATGGCCTTGCAGTTTCTTCAGGGTGCAACAGTGGAGCTTGCCCTGACAGGTTCTTCAGCAGCCTGAATTTCATCAGCTGCTGGAGCAGTTTCTTCAGCAGGATGAGTAGATTCTTCAGCCTGGGAAATTTGAGGTTGTGATCGAGGTGCAACCCTCTCATTATGGTCCTTAACTGCAGCTTGGGCTTCCCTGACAAATCTTACTTTGGTGCCCTTCCATTCAGCATCATACTTTTCTTGTTCTTCAATAAGGCAGCGTATCTCAGACAGAATTGTGATGAGTTGATTTGGAGTCAAATTAATCACATTGTTTCTCAGAAACTTTTCTTTACTGGCCCTGCTCCTCTTAGATCTCTGAGCTTGACTCTCTTCCATTTTTCTTCAGCAATGAAGTGTGTGAGGACATGGTCCACACCAAGAGGTAGGTTCAGTGAGGAAAGTGGTGTGCTGGGATCCTCATGCCATATGTCAATGAAGTTGAGGATCATCTTAGGATCCAACATGAGAGGAACAGAGATGCCCTTGACGATTTCACCCCTTTGCTGACTATTTTTGATGATTTCTTCTAATTCTTCATCATCAGCCTCATCATCATGATAAGATCCTGGGGGTACATTCACAATAGCTTTAATAGTGTGAGGACTTGGTCTCTGACCTCGTCCAGTAGTTCTCTTTAACTTCAATGAAGTAGGGCTTGTTGAAGATAGTGCTTGGGTAGAGGAACTTGCAGAGTCACCTGAAGCAATTGAGAAGCCCGTAGTCCTCGGACATGTTGCAAGATGTACAAGTGTTGAGGACTTTGTAATAGCAGCTGATGATTGTGCATCTACTGAAGGCATTGTAGTGGCCTTTGAAGAACTTGCTTGAGGATTCTGCAGTGAGGGCTTTGAAGCTGAGGACTTTGACTTCACTACAGACTTCTTCACAATTGATTTCTTTGGAGCACTAGCGGAGGCTCCGGCAGAGGCAGCAGCAGTAGATTCTTCATTGAATTGCTTCACATCTGCTTTGGCAGTTCTTTGAAGTTTTCGTTGATACTTTGCCAATTCAGCTGGAAAGTCTTCACCACGAGCAACACTTGTGGGATCAACCTCTTAATCATCAGCAGGAGGATCCCTTCTAAAAGGGGGTTTGAGTGTGAAGTTCTTCATGTACCTGGGAGTGACATAGCGATAGTCTCTCCACTCCTTCACCCAGCTCCGTTCAATCCTCTGAATTCTGATTTTCCTCTGTTCTTTCATCTCTTTGCCATGAACAGCCTCATCAGGAGTACAATAACCTGCATACTGAGGCTCAGGTATCTCAAAGGTTGTCTTTTGTTTAGCCTAGTTTCCACCCTTCTGAGGTCTTTTGCATCTACCATTTTCTTCACTTTATGACTTTCAACTCTTGATGATTCTGAGGATGTGCACATTTTTTCCTCAAGAAATGATGCAAATGAGTTAAGTTGATGAGAACCTAGTGATTTATCAGCAAACTTTTTGTACGTGTGAACAGAGTATATGTGCGCGGAATTTGAAGAGGTCATATGCATTCTCAGAAATTTTCAAAATACATCAAGTTGAGGAATTTTGACCACAGGTGTCTTGAGGAATTTCAATAAGTGTTATTGTCTTAGGTTCTAGAGTTGTGTGAATTTGAGTATCCACACAATTGAGGAATAGTGAAGAAAATCATAACCCAGGAAAAACATCAAGGGAATGAACATGTAAGGTGCGAGGAATTTGATTCTTGAAGAATAAACACCTTTGAGGATTTTGTGGAAAACATGAAGATCAAACAGGGGTAGTAAAATTAGATTTTATTTACCCTGATGAAGAACACGACAAACAATGAATCAAAATCGGAGAAGTTTGTCCGTAAAGATCTCCCACGCCCTAGCTTGGCGGAGGGAGACAGCTACAGCGGCCACGGAGTGAAGATTTCCATGGCTGATGCGAGTACGACGACGGCAAGGTCGAGGCAGTGAAGCTCTTCCTCTCTGGCGGCGATGATTTTAGCGGTGGCGCTAGGTTTGAGCTCGGGAGAGAGAAATAGTGAGGATAACTCGAGCATAATGAAAGGGAATGGGTATTTATAGTGGAGGTGAAAACCAATTGGCCCGGAGTTTTGGACCAGGTTGCCCCTGACCCTTCATCTCGACGCGACATGTGTCACCCATGTTGTGCGTAGTGGAGATAGTGGGGATCGTGGGTTATCCAGTCATGGGAATCGGAACGGTTTGAGCGGGAAGCACCAAAAATTTTGATAGAAAAAATGTAAAGTTTCCGTTCGCAAATTCTTCAACTGTCAAGGACACAATGAAGACTTTGAACGAGTTTCAAAGTAGAAGCATATGAAGAATTTGTGAACAAACTGGGTTGAGTTTAGCATAGAGGGGGGACGGGTCCGATCACATTCACTTAGATGAAAATCAACTTGAAGAATTAGCAATTAGTGAATGCTGTCGAGGACATTGAATACTCAAATACACACACACACATATATATACATATATATACATATATATATAGTCAATGAAGAACATCAGTTTCATAGTTTGAAGAATTTGAAAATTTGAGGATTTTGCAAACTTTGAGGAATTTGAAAAATTGAAGAATTTGCAAAATGACGAAAAAGTCGACTTTAAAGAATTTCAACTATTGTTGGTGGCGTGACCCACCGTATAAGAATGATGATTTCATACATCACGTACAATTGTCGTAGGGTTTTGAGAATCAAATTCTTCATTAATTTCTTCACACTTAGAGGGTTATTCTTCATTGATTGAAGAAAAAATGTTACTTCGTGTGTTGCACATCTAAGTCATCAATTTTGCAAAAGGGTTAGGATGTGTGTCTTTTCAAAGAACATTCAAAGATTCTAAGATATTTAGCTCACACCGCAACTTGCAAAATCTCTTTTCATCCAAGGGCTTAGTAAAGATATCGGTCTGTTGTTCTTCAGTGGGGATGTGGTCGATGGAGATGTCGCCCTTGAGTACATGATCTCGAAGAAAATGATGACGAATCTGAATGTGCTTGGTCTTGGAACGCTGAACTGGGTTGTAAGCAATCTTGATAGCGCCCTCGTTCTCACAGTAGAGAGGTGCATTCTTCACCTTGATGCCATAGTCCTTGAGGGTTTGCTTCATCCATAGCAACTGAGCGCAACATGAACCAGCATCACAGTACTCAGCTTCAGCAGTGGATAGTGACACACATTTCTGCTTCTTCGAGGACCAATAGACTAAGGATCGTCCGAGGAAATGACATGTGCCTGAAGTTGACTTGCGATCCACACGATCTCCAACATAGTCAGCATCTGAGTATCCTACGAGGTGAATATTTGAGCCCTTGGAATACCATAATCCAAGCGTTGGTGTGTGAGATAAGTATCGAAGAATAAGTTTCACATCCTTATGGTGTGATTCCTTCGGTGTTCTTGGAATCGGGCACACATGCAAACACTCAGCATAATATCAGGCCTAGATGCACATAGATACAATAAAGAGCCAATCATGGAGCGATATACCTTCTGATCGAAATCTTTACCATTTTCGTTAGTGCAGAGGTGGCCTTTTGAAGGCATTGGAGTTTTGACGCCTTTGCAATCTTTCATGTCGAATTTCCTCAGAACATCCTTGAGGTATTTCTCTTGAGAGATGAAGATGCCATTGTGTTGCTAACGAATTTGAAGACCTAAGAAGAATTTCAACTCTCCCATCATAGACATTTGATATTCTTCACTCATCATATAGGCAAATTCATCACTGTAATGTTTGTCAATACAACCAAAGATAATATCGTCTACATATATTTGGCATATGAACAGTTCATTGTCATAGGATTTAGTGAAAAGAGTTGGGTCGAGTGAACCGGGTTTGAAGCCTTTCTTCATGAGGAATTCCTTCAGAGTGTCATACCACACCCGAGGGGGCTGCTTGAGGCCATAGAGGGCCTTGTTGAGTTTGAAGACTTTGTCAGGATGCTTAGGGTCTTCAGAACCTGGGGGTTGAGCAACATATACTTCTTCCTCAAGCTTACCATTGAGGAATGCACTTTTCACATCCATTTGATATAAGATGATATCATGAGGGTTAGCATAAGCAAGTAATATGCGAATAGCATCAAGTCTAGCAACAGGTGCAAAAGTGTCATCGAAATCAATTCCTTCAACCCGTGTGTAGCCTTGAGCTACAAGACGAGCCTTATTCCTTACCACAAGCCCATTTTCATCTTGCTTGATGCGGTAGATCCACTTGGTACCTATGATGTTGTGCTTGCGAGGATGTGGCTGCTTGACAAGTTCCCACACGTTCTTGAGCTTGAGTCGATGCAATTCCTCTTGCATAGCTTGAATCCACTCAGGCTCCTCGAATGCTTCATCAACTTTGGTGGCCTCTATGATAGAGACAAAAGCAAAGTGCCCACAAAAGTTAGTCAAATGTGAAGCTCTTGAGCGAGTGAGGGGACCTGGTGCATTGATTTTGTCGATGGTTTTGTCAATCTGCACTTCATTTGCAACTTTTGGATGAGCAGGTTGACGTGGCTGAGGATTTTCTTCATCGCCATTTTCTTCAGGTGTATCAACATGAATGTATTCATTGGTTGGAATGACTTCCTCAGTGGGTTGAGGATTTTCTTCAGTAGGTATGACATGTTCAGTAGCCTTCATCTTAATGGATTCCTCAGGAGACTTTTCATCTAGCACAGAAGGCAGGTGCTCTCTTTGCGAGTCGTTAGTTTCATCGAACCACACATCTACAGTTTCAACAACCTTTTGATGGTAGGTGTTGAAGACTCTATAGGTGTGCGAGTCCTTTTTGTAACCAAGAATAAAACCTTCATGTGCTTTCGGTGCAAATTTACAACTATGGTGAGGATCTCTAATCCAGCATTTTGCACTGAATACTTTGAGATAACTTACATTGGGTTTCTTGCCAGTCATGAGTTCATATGAAGTCTTCTTGAAGAGTTTGTGAAGATATACCCTATTGATGATGTGGCAAGCTATATCAATTGCCTTAGTCCTGAAGTGACGAGGAGTCTTGTATTCATCAAGCATGGTGCGAGCCATCCCAACAAGAGTCATGTTCTTGCGCTCCACGACATCGTTATGCTGAGGAGTATATGGGGCAGATAGCTCACGAGTAATACCAAGTTCATCAAGATATTCATCAAGATTTGTGTTATTGAACTCAGTCCCATTGTCACTCCTAATATTCTTGATCTTGACGCCGAAGTTCGTGGAGGCCCTTGAAGCAAATCGTCTGAAGACATCCTGCACTTCAGACTTGTACAGAATAATATGCACCGAGGTGTAACAAGAGTAATCATCAACAATGACAAATCCATACAAACTTGAAGAATTGGTTAGTGTGGAATAATGAGTGGGTCCAAAGAGGACCATGTGAAGCAATTCAAAAGGTCGAGTCGTGGTCATGATTGTCTTCGAGGGATGATTGGATATGGTCATCTTCCTAGACTCACATGCACCACAAAGGTGGTCCTTGAGGAATTTGACACCTTCAATGCCAACGACGTGCTTTTTCTTCACGAGCGTGTGCAAGTTCCTCATACTAGTGTGTCCAAGTCGTCGATGCCACAGCCAGCCTTCTGAGGACTTTACAAGTAGGCACATGGCAGGCTGAGGACCTGTAGAGAAATCAACAATATACAAGTCTCCTCTCCTAAAGCCTTCGAAGACTTTGTAATGGTCAGATTCCATGATGATAACGCAACGATATTTTCCAAACATGACAACCATATCAAGATCACAAAGTATTAAGACATACACGAGGTTGAACCCGAGGGATTCGACAAGCATCACCTTATCCATGTGTCGGTCCTTTAAGAATGCAACCTTACCTAGACCCAATACTTTGCTTTTTGTCCTTTGTCAGCGTAGGTGATATGCTTCACATGAGATGGGGTAAGTGGTATATTCATCAGTAGATTCTTGTCACCAGTCATGTGGTTGGTGCATCCACTGTCGAGGACCCACTCAGTAGCTTTTGGAGTTTCATCCTGCAGGTGAATTAGTACAACTTATGAACTCATATGATTCAGAGTGAAGAATATGACATCAAATTCATCAAGCAGCATTTCATCACACAACGTAGTAAGTAAAGCACTGTGAGGACGTGAGAAATGAGGAATTCATTTCTACATGATTAGCTTGCATGGTTTCAAGCATTTCCTCATGTCTCTAGCAAATTCATTAGATGTTCAAGTTCATCTGGAGACCTGAGCATGCATAAGAAATTAGTTCAATTTCTTCACTACCCACATCTGGAGGGGTGGCAAAGAGTTCATCATTATGCGAGCTCCATATGAGAAGGGAGGCATATAAGCTAGTGCGCTTCGTTTCACAGGACGAGGGTTAGAGTACTCATATGAATAAGCGGAGAAATTCTTTGAGGACTTATGAACATAATGATTTGAAGAATAATGCACATATTCAGAACTCTTAGACTTTCCCTATGAAACAGATGCATTAGCACGAGAATGATACTTTTGAACATTTGAGTTATTTGGTCCCAATGAAGACTTTGGTCCCTATGAGGAATTTGATATGGGGTTCCTTTTGTTCATGAGTGGTGTCATGAGTACATTCACTTGAAGATTTTGTAAGCAGCTCTTAGTAACCCAGATTTTCTTCATAGGTGAACCGTTCCTGCAGTTAGTTCCAACAAATCTGGTAAATACTTCACCTTTCTGATTTTTGAAGAATTTGTAGTTGGAGTCAAGTGACTCATTAGAGGAATATGAAGTTTCACAAGTAAAGCCAGATAAAGTGAATGGATCTACAAGAGGTCCTTTTACAGCAACCCATGAGGTTTTGGGGTACTACTCAAGTGTCCAGTAGGATCCATCAGCATTGAGTTTCCTCTCAAATGCAATACCCTCTTTCCTAGGGTTCCTGTTCAGGATCTACTTTTTGAGAATATCGCAAAGGGTTTGATGCCCTTTGATACTTTTGTGCATGCCCGTCACATACAATTCCTTCAACCCTGCATTTTCGTCAGTGATACTTGTGGTATCCTCATATGAGGAATTTGTGACCATGGGGATAGTTGAAGAATTTGCAGCAATAGAAGCATTTGAGCATTCAGGTGAAGAATTAGCAGTTTCACATTCGATGCATTTCAAACAAGGTGGAACAAATTCTTCCTGAGCGGTACTGATATGTTGAGCCAGTAAGGAATCATTTTCCTTGTGGAGATCCTCATGAGACACTCTTAGTTTCTCAAGATCTTGCTTTCTTTAAAGAAATTCATCAGAAATCTTCTCATGATCGACTAAGAGAGCATTATGATGACTCTGAAGGTTATAATACTTTAACTAAAGACTTTTGAGATCATCAGTTAGAGTTTGAGTTTGATCCACTTCCTCATTCAACAGATCATCACTTTTGTCTAGCAGTTTCTGAAGATTTTCATGTGCACTTTGTTGCTTAGTGGCAATATTTAGCAAGTTTGGCATAGCTAGGTTTTGCATATTCATCAGATTCACCATCACTTGATTCAGAGGAGGAGCGATGATTGTGTACCTTGTAACCTTGAGCCATGAAGCAACAGGTGGGAGCATAATCATCATTCCTGACGTCAGAGTCGTTGGAGTAGTCATTTTCTTCGCCATTGATGATGGACTTGCTGACGAAGGTAGTAGCGAGAACAAGGCTGGCAACACTAGATTCTGATTCCACCTCAGATTCTTCCTCTTCTTCAGATTCTTCAGATTCTTCTTCAGAATCCATTTCCTTGCCAATGAAAGCCCTAGCCTTTCTGGAACCATTCTTCTTGTGCGTTGAGTACTTTGAAGATGAGGACTTTGCACATGAGGAATTTGAAGATTTCTTCTTTTTCTTTGAGTCGTCAGAACTGTTGTCCTTGTACTTCTTCTTCTTTGATTCTTTTTCCCAGAGAGGACAGTCGGAGATAAAGTGACCAGATTTCTTGCATTTGTGATAAGTTCTCTACTTGTAGTCGCCTAAGGAATCTGATTTCCTTAAGACACTTTTTGATGAGTTTCCAAATCGGCCTCTCCTTGAGAACATCTGGAATTTCCTCACGAGCATTGCGAGCTCCTGACTCAGTTCTTCGAGATCACCAAGGCTACTATCAGAATCTTCGCCTTCGGATGAGGAAATTGCTTTTGCCTTCAGAGCATGAGATCTTCCATAGCTTGGGCCATAGAGGTCCCTCTTCTCAGCTTGCTGGAATTCATGAGTATTGAGTCTCTCAAGAATATCAGTAGGATCAAGTGACTTATAGTCTCCACGCTCTTGAATCATCAAAGCCAATGTATCGAATGAGGAATCAAGAGATCTTAGCAGTTTCTTCACCACCTTGTGGTAGGTGATGTCAGTGGCACCCAGTCCTTGAAGCTCGTTGGAGATATCAGTGAGATGATCAAAAGTTTGTTGAAAATTTTCATTGTCGAGTCTTTTGAAGCAGTTGAAGATATTGCGAAGAACATCAACACGGGAGTCACATTGAGTGGAAACACCTTCGTTGACTTTGGACAACCTATCCTAGATAAGCTTAGCAGACTCCAAAGCACTCACTCTGCCATATTGGACTTTGCTCAGATGGCCACAAATGATATTCTTTGCTTGAGAATCGAGTTCCTTGAATTTCTTCGCATCAGCAGCAGTGACAGTTGGAGATGTGTAGGGAACACCATTTTCCACAATGTATCAGAGATCATTGTCAATAGCTTCAAGATGCATGCGCATCTTGTTCTTCCAGTAGGGGTAATCCGTCCCATCGAAGGTAGGACAACCTGCGGAAACCTTGATCATACCTACAGTCGACATAACTAGAACTCTAGGTGGTTAAACCAAAACCACACAGAACAAGGGAGTACCTTGCTCTGATACCAATTGAAAGTGTGTTATATCGACTAGAGGGGGTTGAATAGGCGATTTTTACAAATTCATCACTAAGGAAATTTCATCTTGAGGAATTTGAAATGTGATGAATAACTAGCAGCAGAATAAGTACTCAAGTGCATGGGAAACATAGCAATAGCATAGTCATCCTGATGAAAAAAACATAGATTACAGGTAGTGTCATACAGGATAAGCAGGTGAGGAACAAGGTAACTTGAAGAATTTGAGGTGAGGAAATTGTGAAAGTCTTCAATCAAATTCTTTAAACAGTAAAGATCAATTTCATCAACAAGTATACGAGGAAACAAAATGGTTGAAGAAATAGAACCAGGTAGCTCGATGAAGACAATGGTTTGATGACCCAGTTCCAACTGTTGTGATAGTCAAACGTCTGGTTTGGAGCGGCCTGGTATTTAAACCAGAGGACACACAGTCCTTACCGTATTATCCTTGAGCTAAGTTCACAAAGTCCTCGCCCAACACTCATGGTAAGTCTTCAGGGTAGACTTCCAAAACCCTCACAAACTGGTCACACGACGATCCACAATTGACTGTCGGATGCTCTAGACCAAGGTCACTCCGTGATCCACAATTGACTACAGGATGCATTAGACCATGCCGCCTAACAGTCTAGAAGATACACAGTATTCAAAGGTAACAAGCGTTGATTCCACACAGGAACAATCTCTTCAGTGATGCTCAATCACTTTGGGTTTGGTGGTTTGGATTTGGGTTTTTCCTCACTGATGATTTTCTCTCAAAGTCTTCGGAGGATGGGTTGCTCTCAAATGACAAACGTCAGTTCTCTCTCGGAGCAGCCAACCAGCTAGTGGTTATGGGGGTGGCTATTTATAGCCAGGGTGCAACCTGACATGATAAGACATAAATGCCCCCAATGGTATGACCGTTATGTGGATAAGATGATTAGGGACAGCTGGCGCTAAGCACAACAACGATCGAAATTTCGAACTATGAAAGTCCTCGGGATTATCATATTCCTCACGTGTGGGCAATTCGCACTGGCAAAATCTGATAGGGATATACCCCATGGTATGACCCGGGCTAGCGACTCATAGGAGACCCGGCCGAAGACATGACATCTTATTTATGACCCGGCAAGCGGATTACAGGATGACCAAGCCCAAGACCCAGCGGGTGAGCCGGCGCCAGGCGGCTCACAAGAGAAGGCCCACAGGAGAAGGCTCACAAGAGAAGGCTCACAAGAGAAGGCCCACAGGAGAAGGCTCACAAGAGAAGGCTCACAAGAGAAGGCCCATAGGAGAAGGCCCATAAGAGAAGGATTCCCTTAAAGGAAATAAGACCCGGAGTAGGTGAGAGACTAGTCCTAATCCTACTCCTAGTAGGACTCTATTTGTAAACCTACCCTCTCCGCTTATATAAGGAGGGGTAGAGCACCCCTAGAGGGACAAGTTCTAAAGAGACACAAGTCTACAAGTTTAGACAACACAAGAGATTAGAGGCACAAGAGATTAGAGGTAGCAATTAGCACCCTTGTAACCGAGAGATCTTCATCATCATCAATACCAGACAAGCAGGACGTAGGCTTTTACCTCCATCGGATGGGCTGAACCTGGGTAAAACTCCATGTCTTCTTCATTCCGATCAACCCCTTCAAGCGGCCACGTAGTTGCGTCTCGCCCCGAACCTAAGTCCGTTCACCCGGACATCTGCCGTGACAAATCCATGACAGTTGGCGCCCACCTTGGGGCCAACACGGTGGTGTTGTGTTCTTGGAGGAAGCCCTTTAGGGATCAGGAAGCTCGCGGTTCGTCGGAATAAGAAAATCCGGCACAGAAGGGTCTACATTGTCTTCATGTTGAGCCATCAGAACGACATATACGAGATTGAGATCAATGGAAATTATGGTTAGTGGTTCGTGCGCCGCAGTAAAAGTCGCCAAGACCGATAGGATTCGACATAAATTTTTTGCAGCTCCGTAAAAGATCTAGAGATCAATTTCCACTACAATTCGACGTTGCCGAGACAGAATATGCAATGACAGTTTCTGATGCACGACCTTGTTTTCCATCAACAGGCAGATCAAGTCCCGAGGAGCAGATCTTATTAGCCAATCATTTGATGGCGGGTAGCAGTATCACACGTGACAGGGTACTGATACTCCTCCACCCTTAATTATCTCCTATCAGGCAAAGGCTGGCAAGTCCACTCCCGATACAACCATTAGTGAATTCTCTCCCATGTGCAAAGTATTAGTGGGCATTACTTTTGGAATAGCATGGTCACGTGGAGGTTACTACAAGTTCAAGTTTTGCTCTCTCCTCAATTGTTGCCTATACTCTAGGAAGGGTACCAGGAAAAAGGAAGGGAAGGAAGCTGACAGCAAAGAACACGCTACATCGATCGGAAACCAACACCGAGGAGAAGCAAAAACAAAGGTGTCTCCAGTTCCGAGCACGACCCGGGTAAAATCCGAGCATAACCGGGCCTCCATGCTTGCCCGCCTGAAACTCCTCGTCTCCACCTCGCCTCGGACACACCTTGCCTATCCCTACTCGACTCGGCCAGCTTCGCCCCGCCGGCCACTTCGCGCCCATGGGCCGTTGCCTCGCCTTGCCGGCCTCTCCGCATCGCCGCGTGCCGTTCGAGTCGCCCTCGCCACGGCCGGCTCGTCGGCCTCCCCGTATTGCCGCAATAGCCGGCCGCAGCCATGCCTCATTGCCTCGCCTTCTGCTGCTCCGCCGCCGAGTTTGCCGCACCCGCCGCTACGCGCTGTCGCGTTATCCGGCCCCATGAGCCACCATCACGGATGACCGCACCCCTTGCCATTACGCTTCGCTGGCTGTTGTTGTGCTGCTGCACGCGCCGGCCCTACCGCCACTGACTCGCTACGCCACCGAGCCAGCCGGCTACGGTCGCAACCCGCCAGCCGCTGTCCGTCGATTCGCTATGCCGCCGAGCCGGTCAGCTGCTAGCGCAACCCACCCCCAACTCGCCCAATCGTGCCTCTGGCCCCGTCGCCATCTTGTCGAGCCGGCCCACCGCAATTGCCCTGCGCCAGCTCCGCCTCCACCGCGCTCGCGCTGCTCCGCCTCCATCGTGCTCGTGCTGCTCCACCTCCATCGTTGCCATCAGCCGCCGCTGGTGCCCTGATGCGACACGAGCCACCGTTGGTGCCCCGTGCCGCTACACCTGCCGGCGAGCCACCCTGCAAGCCGCTACCCTGCACCGTTGCTACTGCTAGCCGTCGCCCCGCTCCGCACCTCCGGCCGCCGGCTCCCTACCGCTGACAGCTCCTCGCCGCACCTCCCCTGCGCGCTGTCGCCGTGCACCTGCCGGCTGCCGGCTCCCCGCCGCCGTCAGCTTCACCCTCACCTCCACCTCTGACCTCCAGCGCGCATGCGCGTCATCGCCGCACCTGCCGGCCACCATCGGCCGGTACCACCACCACGCTGCCCTGTGCGGTTGGGGGTAGGATAAGGAAAGGGGGGCTAGGGCTGGTCTTAAAAAAACTATGTACGTGTGTGATGATCATCTATGGGGATAGTCTGCGATGGGACGGGCACATGCGTGATGACGACCATGGTGAGCGCGGCTATGCTCTGCCGCAGAGAAGACTAAGAGCCCATGACATCATCGACCGCCCCGACGTGCGTTAAACTATGGACACCTTTCTGTTGTTTTCCTCTGAAGCTCAGCACCGGTGTCCATATTTCTTCTGACAGAAGGAATCAGGTGATATTTTTCTAACTATTATTTAGTATAATTGAATGTCATTGAGAGGTTTTACCTTTGAGATACATGTATGCAGGTCGATTAGCTCATGGCCAGAATACGGTGCGGTCCTCACGCGCCTTCATCGGAGGTCGTGTCCACATCTGCACAATGACAAGCTATCGGACGGATGCATACAAGCTGTCGTTCATACGGTCAGGTCTACATCAAGATAGAGGCTTACAACGCCGTGGCGTCTTTCACAACATAACCACCGGTTTACAATGCCATGGCCGTCTATCGCTGCTGCGCCGGCTTACAACGCCATGGCGTCTCTCGCCACTGCTTCGGCTTACAACGCCGTGGCCATCTCTCACCATAGTGCCGGCTTACAACGCCGTGGACGTCTCTCGCCATAGTGCCGGCTTACAACGTCGTGGCCATCTCTCACCACCGCTCCGGCTTACACAAGTGGCCACCACTATAGTTTGGTTCACTTCAATAAACAGCCGGAATGAACCATAGACCGGATCATTGAAGCAATTCATACGGGATCATTTATAACCCGCCACGGCCAACCTCAAAATTCCAGTGAAGATTCTTAAGCCGCCTCTTCGAGTCAACTTAAGACTTGGGGGCTACACACATGGAGAGACACATTTGGTCGTTTTTAACGAGAACCCCGGGTCTTTGCAAGAGAAAAACCCAATCCTAGGGGCTACTACATTATTGGCGGATGATTAAAAGTTGCCCAAGAGGACGGACCGCCATGATGCACCATTTAAACATGGGTGTCCGGATCATTGGATCATCATAAAGACACTTGGAGCTTCTGTCATTTCTTCATACAAAATGGCGGCTTACAAGATTGATGCTGCTCCGCTATGTAACTCGCCTGCCTTACCGGTTAATCTCGCCTAGAGACCCTGAGCCGGTTCAAGAAATTGACGGCCAATCTCGCCTAGAGACCCTGATTCGGTTCAAGAAATTGACGGCCAATCTCGCCTAGAGACCCTAAGCCGGTTCAAGAAATTGACGGCCAATCTCACCTAGAGACCCTGAGCCGGTTCAAGAAATTTATGGCCAATCTCGCCTAGAGACCCTGAACCGCTCAAAGGAGTTGACGGTCAATCTCGTTAAGAGACCCTGAACTGGTTAAAGTCAAAACGGCTGATCTATCATCCGGCTTTATGCCCTATCAAGCGCTATTGCAGGGAGGCTTCTTGCCTTCGGGTATAGCTTACATCTCCCCTGCACAGTCTGCTTTTATGCTATTGCAAGGAGGCTTCTTGCCTTCGGGTATAGCTTACATCTCCCTTGCATAGCCGGCGTTATGCCTAATTAAGCACTGTTGCAAAGAGGCTTCTTACCTTCGGGTATAGCTTACATCTCCTTTGCACAGCCAGCTGTTATTAAACTGTTGCAAGGAGGCTTCTTGCCTTCGGGTATAGCTTACAGCTCCCTTGCACAGTTCGCTTTACGCCTAATTTGGTTACATTAAGCGCTGTTGTTGATGGAGGCTTCTTACCTTTGGTATAGCTTACATGACCCTAAGACAACAGCATGTACACCGAATTCCAGTTGCTTATCAACTACGGCCATCGAAGGGGGCTTCTTACCGATGGGTGTCGCTTATCTCACCATAATGGTCGGCTTTATGCCACTTCTGGTTACTTATTAACCACGGTTGTCGAAGGGGGCTTCTTACCGACGGGTTCGCTTATCTCACCCTAACAACCGGCGTTTTACGCCAAAACTCAGTTGCTTATCAACTGTAGCTGTTGAAAGAGGCTTCTTGCCTTCGGGTATAGCTTACATCTCCTTTCAAATAGCCGGCTTTATCAGTAAGCCGTGGTTGTCGATGGAGGCTTCTTGCCTTCGGGTATAGCTTACATTACCCATCGACAGCCGGCGTCCGCGCCTACAACTGTAGCTGTTGAAAGAGGCCTCCTGCCTTCGGGTATAGCTTACATCTCCTTTCAAACAGCTGGCTTTATCAGTAAGCCGTGGTTGTCGATGGAGGCTTCTTGCCTTTGGGTATAGCTTACATTACCCATCGACAGCCGGCGTCCGCGCCTAAAACTGTAGTTGTTGAAGGAGGCTTCTTGCCTTTGGGTATAGCTTGAATTCCCTTCAAACAACCGGCTTTATGTCGTTCCGGCTCATCAGTAGCCACGGTTGTCGATGGAGGCTTCTTACCTTGGGTATAGCTTACATTACCCATTGACAGCCGACGTTCGTGCTTACAATATTTGCTGTCAACAGGAGGATTCTTACCTTTGGGTATAGCTTACATTACCCTAAAAACAGCCGGCTTTGTGCCATTCCGGTTGACATGTCAGCCGTGGATTATTCATGGGGGCTTCCCACCTCCAGGTAACATGCCGGCTTACCAAGCCGGGTCAGAGCAACGTTATGAAAGAAGGAGCAATGTTATAACATCTCCGAGTTGTGCTTTGTCAAAGCCGCCCATACAACAATGCAGAATATATTCTGTCTTGTTCGTTTTTGTAGGTTTTATCTCTTAAGATGAGCCGCCGTTAAAGTATTCTGCAAAAGCAAATGGATTTTTTTAATAGACAACATGCCTGGATCTTCATGGTTTATCATAACTAGTAATAAATGATTGGGATTTTTTCAAACCAGCTCGGAGAAATTATTATCTTTCAAGAGCCACCTTATCAGATATAATGTCGTGTCATCTAATTGGCCGGTTCTTGGATTTCTTTAATTGTGCTCTGTAGTAATCTACAACACTCACGGATTTCTCAAATTTATATTTGCCAGGTTGCACCGCAACCACGAGCAGGAGTTTCATGTCAAAGACAAAGGAATTATTCCAGGATATTCATTCCGGGTTATGTTACGACCATGGTCAAAGATTCATTCAACAAATTATGGTGAGACGTATTATCCTCACATAGTCCTGAGTCGCCGCAGGCAGACGACCCGGCACTTGGGGGGCTACATTATCCAAGTCCAAGTTAATATCAATTATGCAAGTCCCATGTCGCTGCAAGCATGCACCACGTCACTTGGGGGCTAAAGCAAGCCGGTTTTCAAACCATTACATTGTCAACAAGACCATATTATCTCAAGGAGATGAGCCGGCCCTTCTATATTTTTCTAAAGTCCCAGCCCAGTAATTCTTACTGACCCAGCACTTGGGGGCTACAGTATTCAGCTGTTCCAATAGATTAAGAGATTCAAATTGAAGACCCGGCGCATCACATTTTGATGAGACGGCCCTTGGGGGCTATACCTGCCGAAGCGTTCTGATGAGCCGGCCCTTGGGGGCTACACCCGCCAAAGCATTATAAGATATAAGGCAATTATAAGTCCCAGGTTGCTGCAGGCAGGACAACCCGGCACTTGGGGGCTACACAGTCCAAAATGTTATTTGCAAGCACCAAGTTATCATGGATAATCTCGGAGCTTGGGGGCTACAGGTAATATGGACATATCAAAAACTTTGAGGAGAATTTTAAAGATATTAAATATAGAGTTCAGTTGTTAGACCCGACGTCACCAACACTTATGACCCGGTGTTATCAAGAGATCATAAACCCGCCAGTGTTTATATAAGCCTCCTTGCTTCACAACAATGGAAGTTCGGTTCTACATCAGATGGATCTTCATCCCAATATTTATCAAGTCAGCAGGATTCTAGTTATTTAACCCGGAGTCACCAACGATAATGACCCGGCATCATCAATGATTATGACCTGGCGGAGATGACCCGCCAAGAGTATTGGAAGCCGACTCAATGGCATATGGGTGTTCTATTCTCAATATTTTTCAAAAGACATTGACAAGCAAGATGATTATCAAGACGACTCATTCATATGGAGAAAAGACCCGGATTTCTGAGAAGCCATTTTATAAGCCGGCCACTTAACATATTTGTTATTCTTATTTCAGGAGCTTACCATGAATAAATTCAAGCTAACCTGGGGGCTAATGGCGGGGATATACCCCATGGTATGACCCAGCCTGGCGACTCACAGGAGACCCGGCCGAAGACATGACATCTTATTTATGACCCGGCAAGCGGATCACAGGATGACCAAGCCCAAGACCCGGCGGGTGAGCCGGCGCCAGGTGGCTCACAAGAGAAGGCCCACAGGAGAAGGCTCACAAGAGAAGGCTCACAAGAGAAGGCCCACAGGAGAAGGCTCACAAGAGAAGTCTCACAAGAGAAGGCCCACGGGAGAAGGCCCACAAGAGAAGGATTCCCTTAAAGGAAATAAGACCCGGAGTAGGATTCATGAGAGACTAGTCCTAATCCTACTCCTAGTAGGTCTCTATTTGTAAACCTACCCTCTCCACTTATATAAGGAGGGGTAGAGCACCCCTAGAGGGACAAGTTCTGAAGAGACACAAGTCTACAAGTTTAGACAACACAAGAGATTAGAGGCACAAGAGATTAGAGGTAGCAATTAGCACCCTTGTAACTGAGAGATCTTCATCATCATCAATACCAGACAAGCAGGACGTAGGCTTTTACCTCCATCGGAGGGGCCGAACCTGGGTAAAACTCCGTGTCTTCTCGATTCCGATCAACCCCTTCAAGCCGCCACGTAGTTGCGTCTCGCCCCGAACCTAAGTCCGTTCACCCGGACATCTGTCGTGACAAATCCACGACAAAATCCTAACTTCCAAGTCAGACCAATTTCCTCAGAGACCAGAAGAACTTCATCTCTGTCACTGAAGAACTTGACTAAATCGTAAGAGATTTCCAAAGGCTTCTCTCGAAGGATTGGATTACCTCAGCCCCCTTTAACAGTACGGTGTTTCCTATGACTCAAAGAAAGGAAATGAAACTACGAAAACAAAAGTCTTCACGCTTCATAGTCCTCGTTCATATCTTCAAGGTCACACCAACTTCTTCATTCTCAAAGTCTTCAGGGAATACCAAAGTCTTCAGCAAAGTCTTTAGTTGAAGACATAAATTTTTAGGGGTCAATAATCTCCGAATATATCAAACTCCTCAGCGACTTATAGATCATGTGTACACTTACAAACGCATCAGTCTCTTAACCTATAAGTCTTCAATACACCAAAATCACTAAGGGGCACTAGATGCACTTACACTTGTTCTAGGTAAAGCGAACATTAAGCGTGTGTGGAGTTGTATCGGTGGTCGATAGAACTTGAGGGAATATTTGTTCTACCTTTAGCTCCTCATTGGGTTCGACACTCTTACTTATCGAAAGAGGCTACAAATGATCCCCTACACTTGTGGGTTATCACCGGGCGGTCTTGCTGGACTTGTTTTACCTTTCTTGAACGTCTTGTGCGAGGAATTCGAATACTTTGGGCTATCTCGAGATTCAGGTCTTCCAATGGAATTTCCTAGGAAATCACGGGATTCGTGGTCGAAGTTATTCCCGCGGCGTGTGGTTAGTTTGTGATGGATGAGTTGGAGCACCCCTACGGGGTTAAATCTTTCGAAAAGCTGTGCCCGCCGCCGTCATCCTCACGAGCTGAGTCCGTCCACTACCGCCCCGCCACTGCACGCGTGCTCGTCGCCGGCCTTGTCCGCAACCGCCGCGAACAGGCGCCGCCGCCTCGCCTGTTTGCCTCCCCGCCATGGCGCCGCTGCGTCACACCCCGCCATCAGCCGCTGGCCCCGCCTCCAACCAGATCCGGGCAGGCACCCCCGGATCCGCCGCCCCCTTGCCCATGACTGGATCTGCAGGCTCGCGGCCGCGACGCCACTGTCGGAGCTCCGTCGAAGTTAAGCCGGCCGGCCATCCTCCTCAAACTCCGCCGGAACCGGCCCGTCCCGGTATGACCCCGAGCCCCGAGCCAAACGAACCTCTGCATCCCTCTGTCCCATGGGATCTCCCCGTCCCGTTTTCCCCGAGGTGATTTTTCACTCAAAGTCCCTAATAATGCACGATTTTACAGCATCATTGCATTTTGAGTAGGCCATAACTTGGAGCACATTTGTCTGTTTGTGATGAATTTTATATGTAAATGCATCTACTCTTCGATATCTACATGATAGCATCATTTGCATCCATGTTAGGGTTTATCTATGTGCTAAAAACTCTGTTGCAAAAGTGCATCTCATCGTAGGCTGCAAATCTATTATTTTATTCAACTTTGTGCGGATGATTGCCACCAAACCATAGGACTATTGCATGTGGTGTCTTCATGAGTATTGCCCTATGTGATGTCTACTTAGATGAAATGCCTCTAGTTGCCATGTATAACATCATAAACATGTCAATTTCTTGCTCCCAAGTGGCTATCGTGTTAAAAACTAAAATCTGTTAACGTTAAGTTCCATTTTGCGATGCTCGTATTAAGCAATCCGTGCCTTCTTTTAGTTGAATCTTTGGAGTGTGTTGTAGTATGCCATGAATACTTTCTGTTGATAGGGTTTCTATGCCATGTATCTTGTGATTAGCTGTAGATTTCATCATGAGGATATGCTTAATCATTGTTGCTGATTTGAGATCCTGAAATATTTCTAAGTCTGGAATCTGGAATATTTTGCTGCTGTGTTGCCATGTGATTTGCTATTGATCTAGGAGTCTTTTGTGATTGCCACCAAGGAGTCTTTTGTTAAGCATGTTATTGCCTATCATGTTGTGCCAATAGTTTGCATGAATAGGTTTAGCATCATAATTAATTTTGTTGTACAATATGTCAATCTGTTAAAAACTGATGCACATGTCTACTCTAGTTTTCACCAAGTCTGAGAATATGTTCTCTTCAATATGTCATGTTGTGTTGATGCTAGCCATGAATCTAAGTATAATTAGACCTTGCCACCATGGTATGCATTGTAGTGCATCATGTCTACTACCATGCTGTTAAGTTTCATGCCAATATATGACCTGTAGCATATAGTTTTACTGCTGCCAATATGCCTCCATGAAAATCTGCTATGCTAAAACTGTTATTTTCACTAGGTCCTAATCTGTTGTATTTTATTGCCATGTTGTGAGCTTCCTACCATGTGATACATGACTCTTTTGAGTATGATATGTGAAGATGAAATGAAGTTTGTGTTATATGCTACTTCCCCATGCTTAGTCTGTGCATTTTAGAATCTTGTAGATTGTTGTTTTCACGCGTGCAATATGTCATGTTGCTATTTTGGACAGATTTACACTAGAACTTGTGTTGGTGGGTTGACCCATAGTTCCGTTTTGGTCATGCCATATATGAAACTTGCTTAGATTTTCATGTAGTATCATGATATCTTGCTGAATTTATGATTTGAAATGTCTGTGGTTGTCGTTTTCATACATTTTGCATTTATGTCATGTTCATCTTGTGAAGGTCATATGTTTTAGACCACGGCTCCGTTTGAGATGTTCTATATATGTAAATCGACTAGAATAACGTGTAGAATTGCATGGTACACTTTATTCTATTGTTTAACAAATATAAAAACATGGTTAGTTCAGATCTGGACCAATTTCGAAATTAACATATGGGATCATTTCGGAAATGCTATATGTTGTTTCCAACCTCATTTAATATGCCTAGATGTCTAGTTTACTTATGCTTCACCTCTTGCCATGTTTAATAACATTTAATATTGTCATGTACCTAACGAGAGTGAAATAAATGATTCGAATGAGGAGTTTCATCAATATGCAACTCGTTGCATATTGAGCTTCACTTAATGTGTAGAAGTTGATTGTTGTGCTTGCCATGTCCTGCATAACATGCATCATATTTGAAGTGCATCATGTAATGCATATGGTGTGGTGTGTCTTGTGTTGATTGTTTGTTTCGAATTGCTTCTTCTCGATATAATTCTGACAGGGTTCGGAGTGTGAGGATTCGTTCGACTACGTTGGCTCATCTTCTTCATGGACTCGTTCTTCTTCCAAGCGGGATCTCAGGCAAGATGATCATTTCCCTGGATACCATTACTATCATTGCCATGCTAGATGTCTCATTTCTATCGTTTGTCTCGCTACCTACTACTTATATGTCAAGCCTACCAAATTGCCATGAAGAGCCTGTAACCCCTCCACATCCCAGCAAAACATTGTTTGCATATGTTACCGCTTGCTCAGCCCTTCGTATAGCGTTGCTAGTTGCAGGTGCAAGATGTTTCCCATGTGAAACATGGATATTTTTCTATGTCACAATATTATTTCTACTTAATTTAATGCACATATATACTTGGTAAAGGGTGGAAGGCTTGGCCTTTTGCTCAGTGTTTTGTTCCACTCTTTCCGCCCTAGTTACTTGTGTACCGGTGCTATTTTCCATAATTGAGCGCTCCTAACATGCTCGGGGTTGTTATGGGGACCCCCTTGATTTTTGTTTTAGGATAAAACTTGTCTGGAAAGGCCCAACATTGGTACTACATTTTCCTAATAACTAATAAACCTGCATAGGGAGTAATTAACCTGAGGATCTTTAATCAACAACCCAGGCCAGTGCTCCTCGTGAGTGTTGGTCCAAACTAGAGCATCGTGCGGGGCCAACCCGGGGCAACTCAGGAGATGTCTATTAGGCCACCATATGCTTTGCTTATCCGTCGTGTCCTGAGAACGAGATACGCGGCTCCTATCGGGTTCGTCGACATGCCGGACGGTCTTGCTGGACTTGTTTTACCTTTCTTGAACGTCTTGTGCAAGGAATTGTGATACTTTGGGCTATCTTGGGGTTGAGGTTTTCCAATAGAATTTCCTAGGAAATCACGAGATTTGTGGTCGAGGTTATTCCCACGGAATGTGGTTAGTTTGTGATGGATGAGTTTGAGCACCCCTGCAGGGTTAAATCTTTCGGAAAGCCGTGCCCGCGGTTATGTGGCAACTTGAAAACTTTGTTTAACACCCGGTCATAGAAAACTTGAAGTAAACTCTAATAAAATACACCAACCGTGTGCGTAACCGTGACTGTCTCTTCTCGTGAATTTCTGATCTGAGAGAGAACACAATGGGTTATGTTTGATGTAAGTAGGTGTTCAGGATCTCTTAGAGATCATTACTAGATCACGTCCGTTTATGCGACAATCATCCCCCTTTATTCTTGTACTCATAAGTTAGCCACTCAAATAAATACTTAGTGCTTGTTTCAGCCTCAATACTTAACCATACATTACCCATTCAGCCTTAATAGTCTTGATACCCTTGGAAATGGGATTGCTGAGTCCCTGTGGCTCAGAGATTGCTACAACAACAATTGCATGTACATGTAATGTGATGAATTGACATGAGCGTGATGCTTGTTTGATTTGGAGTTCTTCTTCTTCATCTTATTCTTCATCGATCATAGGATGGGTTTCAGGCGGCAGCCTGGGATAGCAAGATAGGATGCCATTTTATCATTTGTTTTCGTCCATAGTCGGACCCTGCTCTTCTGTATGATTATTGTATATGTTGTTGTATTGATGTGCTCTTGATTTAGCTTGTGGCGAGTGTAAGCCAATTTCATATACTCATCTCTTCTTTACATGTACTTGT
This sequence comes from Hordeum marinum, assembly GCA_022496015.1. Taxonomy (NCBI): domain Eukaryota; kingdom Viridiplantae; phylum Streptophyta; class Magnoliopsida; order Poales; family Poaceae; genus Hordeum; species Hordeum marinum. The sequence continues at coordinate 223,174,134 of CM039672.1, forward strand.
GATGATATCCATTCTTGCGAAACGACGAGGTGTGCTTCTATCCCTGTCGAGGCCCTCGTGCCAAAATAAGGATAGGATCACATCTTGGGCATGACAATAAGCTCCGCTCCCTAGCAGAGGAGAACACCGCCGGTCAGAGTCCAGGGATGCGCCGTCGCCTCCCTAGCCTCCACCGCAATACCACTCACCTCCACAGCAAAATCCCTAACCCCGGCACGGGAGCGCAATCGCCATGCAATTGCCTTAGCGTTTTCTTGTGTGGTGGACCCCCCATGCTCTAGTACGTCAGATGACCGACAACCTTGTAGCTGAATGAATGGCATCCGTGTCCTTTAGTGATTGTTTGGATAAAGGGAATTAGCACCGAGTTGTAATAGAAAACGTTTAGTTAGGAATTTTCGGAAAACTTGTTTTACTAATAATTCGGTTACAATAAGTATATATACAATCTTGTTTGGGTGATAAAACATGTTTAAGCACAAGGAATTGCACCATCGTCGACGAGCGTAGTGCGGTCACTGATGACCCAAAAGTATAGGGGTCTATTGTAGTCCTTTCGATAAGTAAGAGTGTCAAACCCAACGAGGAGCAGAAGGAAATGACAAGCGGTTTCCAATAAGGTATTCTCTGCAAGCACTGAAATTATTGGTAACAGATAGTTTTGTGATAAGATAATTCGTAACGAGTAACAAGTAACAAGTGTAGAAAGGTGCAGCAAGGTAGCCCAATCCTTTTTGTAGCAAAGGACAGGCCTGGACAAACTATTATATAAAGCAAAGTGCTCCCGAGGACACATGGGAATTTCTATCAAGCTAGTTTTCATCATGCTCATTTGATTCACGTTCCTTACTTTGATAATTTGATATGTGGGTGGACCGCTGCTTGGGTGCTGCCCTTACTTGGACAAACCTCCCACTTATGATTAACCCCTCTCGCAAGCATCCACAACTATGAAAAAAGAATTAAGATAAATCTAACCATAGCATGAAACGTGTGGATCCAAATCAGCCCCTTACGAAGCAACGCATAAACTAGGGTTTAAGCTTCTGGCACTCTAGCAACCCATCATCTACTTATTACTTACCAATACCTTCCCCTAGGCCCAAATAATGGTGAAGTGTTATGTAGTCAACATTCACATAACACCACTAGTGGAGAGACAACATACATCTCATCAAAATATCGAACGAATACCAAATTCACATGATTACTTATAACAAGACTTATCCCATGTCCTCAGGAACAAACGTAACTACTCACAAAACATGTTCATGTTCATAATCAGAGAATATTAATTATCATAAAGGAACTGAACATATAATCTTCCACCAAGTAAACCAACTAGCATCAACTACAAGGAGTAATCAACACTACTAGCAACCCATAGGTACCAATCTAAGGTTTGAGACAAAGATCGGACACAAGACATGAACTAGGGTTTGGAGAGGAGATGGTGTTGGTGAAGATGTTAATGGAGATTGACCCCCTCTCGATGAGAGGATCGTTGGTGATGACGATGGCTTCGATTTCCCCCTTCGGGAGGGAAGTTTCCCTGGCAGAACAACCCTGCTGGAGCTCTAGATTGGTTCTGTCCAAGTTCCACCTCAAGATGGCGGCGCTTTGTCCCGAAAGATCCCCTCTGATTTTTTCCAGGTCAAAACCCTCCATATAGCATAAGATAGGCGTCGGGGGCCTGCCAGGTGGGTCACAAGCCTGCTAGGCATGACCAAGGGGGTAGCCACGCCTGGCAGGCTTGTCACCTCCTGGTGGGCCCCCTCTGACATCTGTTCGCCCAATTTTTTTATATATATTCCAAAATAATTCTCCATAAATTTTTAGGACTTTTGGAGTTGTGCAGAATAGGTATCTCAGATTTGCTCCTTTTCCAGTCCAGAATTCCAGTTGCCGGCATTCTCCCTCTTCATGTAAACCTTGTAAAATAAGAGAGAAAAGGCATAAGTATTGTACCACAATGTTTAATAACAGCCCATAATGCAATAAATGTCAACGTAAAAGCATGATGCAAAATGGACGTATCAACTCCCCCAAGCTTAGACCTCGCTTGCCCTCAAGCGAAAGCCGAGATCGATAAATATGTCCACATGTTTAGAGATAGAGGCATCGATAAAATAAAATGCGGACATGAGGGCATCATGAACATCTTTAGAATAGCAATACTTATTATATAAGATTTCTTATGCTAGTATAACAATTCATTCACAAGATAAAGTATGAACCAAGAACTCTATTGACAACCAACAAACTATGATCTTAGTCATTGAAGCAATTGGCAATTTATCATAACATCGGAAAGAGTCAGTATAAGAGCTTGTAAAGCAAACCCACATACTCAATCATCTTTTAGTCTTTCACAATTGCTAACACTCACGCGATACCCATGAGATCAAAGCTTCAATCGTACATAGAGAAAGATAGGGGCTTATAGTTTTGCCTCCCAACTATTCATCTCAAGGGTGATGTCAACAATAATAACTCATGATCACCCACATCCGAGTGGATATATGCATCTAGATCATTCCCCAACACATAATGCTTGCCAAGAGAGAGGCGAAATATAGGAAGTGGTGAGGATCACCATGACTCTTGTGTGAAGGTAAGTACTTAAAAAGTAGAAGTAACAGATAGGCCCTTCACAGAGGGAAGCAGAGGTTGTCATGCGCTTTTTGTTTTGGGATGCACAAACCCTTAGTGCAGAGGAACGCCGCGTTGTATTGCCCTTTGTGATAGCAACCTTTATTATGCAGTCTGTCGCTTTTATTTCTTTACTATCACAAGTTCGTATAACGCTTATTTCCCTTACAATAAAAGAACACACACATTTGGGAGAATTTTTTTTTCTTTTTTTTGCACCGATGACAACTTACTTGAAGGATCTTATTCAATCCATAGGTAGGAATTGGGTTGAGGTGTTTGGATGCACAAGTAGTATCTCTACTTGGTGCGGAAGTTTTGGCTAATATGAGGTGGAAGAAAGCACTACATGTTGGAGGATCTAAAAACATATAACTTATATCCGGAGTCAAGCAAACATAACCCATTATGTTGTCTTCCTTGTCCAACATCAACTTCTTGGCATGTAATATTTCAATGAGTGGTCACAATCATAAAAGATGTCCAAGATAATATATTTATATGTGAATCTCTCTTTCTTTATCACTTCCTTTTCAATTGCACCAATGACCAATTACTATGTTTGTTAACTCCAAAACAAATTTCAATCAACATACTTTTTATATGTGAAGTCATCACTCCCCATAAATCATTATGTATACTCTTTGCTTTCATTCTATTCTTCTTTTATTTATTACCCTCAAGAGCATAGTAAGCTAGCAGAGCCCTCACATCAAAACTACTTTTTATTATATAACTCTCCGACTTGCTTACATAAGGGGAGCAAAAGCAAAAACTAAAAGGTAGATCATACTAAAAGATTATTCTACTAGATCAAAACAAAATAAAAAATGATCGAACTAAGAAAAACAAGAAAAACGAAAAAGGAAAAAGGTGTGATGGTGATACGATATAGGGGCACCTCCCCCAAGCTTGGCACAAGCCAAGGGGAGTGCCCATACCCATGTGCTCAGGTGTCCTTCTTCGGAGGTGATGGTGGTGGAGTTGTTGATGAGGTTGAAACTTGTCCAGTTTCCTCTTAAGCATGAAATTTTGTTCCCTCGGGTCATCTACTTCCTGCTTGAGCTTCAATATCCTTTGACATAATTATTCTTTACTCTCCTGCAGAAAACAAGAAGGAATAAATTGAACTTTTGGTTTTCTTCTTGCGTTTGGGAGGCTTGATTTCCTGAACTCCACGTGCATGTCTCTCAGTTGAGGCATAGGAGTCTCCTCTTCATCTGAGCTTTCTCCTCTGTACTTGTCTTCTTGTTCCTCCTCCGAGAATAATCCATAAGGATCTAGGTCCCCATAGAGCTTGGGATTGGCAAGATAATGCAATATGTAGCTCTCCCCATCAGATTGTTGGGACGACATCTTGCTCTAAATCTGCTGCAGAAAACAGCTCAAAACGAAAACATGAGGTATTGTCGTGATACGAAAGTGCAAACCTTCGGGAGATTATATAATGAATTTTTGCTGACCCAAAGGGGTGTGCCACAAGAAAACGGAGTCCGGAGGGTGCACAGGGCGGTGACAAGCCCCCTAGGTGCGGCTAGGGGGCGCGCCTAGCAGGCTTATCGTCTTCTCGTGCGATTTTCGGACTACTTTTGATTTTCCTAATTTGTTAAATATTCCAAAACTGAGTAAAATTGCTATTGGGAAAGTTTTAGAGTCGGTTTACTTACCGTACGACATACCAATTCCCTTTCATAGTCTAAAACGTTTCGGTAGGTCTCCCTAATATACTCCTCCGGAGCTATGGTATTAATAATATTGGTTTCAACATTTATGGGAGTATCTGAGATATAATGTTTGATTCTTTGCCCGTTTACCACCTTCAGATTTGTGCCTTCGACGTTGTTGATATTGATGGCACCGAAACAATATACTTCCTCGACGATGTAAGGACCTTTCCATTTAGAGAGAAGTTTTCTTGCAAAAAATCTTAACCGGGAATTGTATAGCAAGACATGATCACCTACATTAAATTCACACTTTTGTATCCTTTTATCATGCCATGTCTTAACTTTTTCTTTAAACAACTTGGCAATCTCATAGGCATGGGTTCTCCATTCATTTTGAGCTAATATCAAATAACCTCTTCTCACCAGCAAGTTTGAAATCATAGTTGAGCTCTTTGATTGCCCAAAAAGCTTTTTGCTCTAGCTCTAGAGGTAAGTGACATGCTTTACCATAAACCATTTTATACGAAGACATACCCATAGGATTCTTGTAAGCAGTTCAATAAGCCCATGCATCGTCAAGTTTCTTAGACCAATTCTTCCTGGATCTATTAATCGTATTTTGCAAGATCAAATTAATTTCTCTATTGATTAATTCTACTTGACCACTAGACTGAGGATGATAAGGAGATGCAATTCTATGGTTAACATCATACTTAGCAAGCAATATACGGAAAGCACCATGAATAAAATGTGAACCACCATTAGTCATTAAATATCTAGGGACTCCAAATCTAGGGCAAATAACTTCTTTAAGCATCTTAATAGAGGTGTTATGATCAGCACTACTAGTTGGAATAGCTTCTACCCACTTAGTAACATAATCAACAACAACTAAAATATGAGTATACCCGTTGGACGTTGGAAAAGGGTCCCATATAATCAAAACCCCAAACATCAAATGGTTCAATAACAAGAGAGTAATTCATAGGCATTTCCTGATGTCTACTAATGTTACAAATTCTTTGACATTCATCACATGACAAGACAAACTTACGAGCATCCTTGAAGAGAGTAAGCCAATAAAAACTAGATTGTAATACTTATGTGCAGTTCTATCTCCAGCATGATGTCCTCCGTAGGCCTCGGAATGACACTTCTGTAGGATCTGTTCATGTTCATGCTCATGTACACAAAGTCTAATAGCACCATCTACTCCTTCTTTATAAAGGTGTGGGTCATCCTAGAAGTAATGTCTTAAATCATAGAAGAACTTTTTCTTTTGTTGGTATGTGAAACTAGGCGGTATAAATTTAGCGACAATGTAATTGGCATAATCATCATACCAAGGGGCATTACGAGAAGCATAGCCAATTGTTCATCAGGAAAACTATCATCAATAGGTAGTGGGTCATCAAGAACATTCTCTAACCTAGACAAGTTAGCTGCTATGGGGTTATCAGCACCCTTTCTATCAATAATATGCAAATCAAATTCTTGTAGCAGAAGAACCCACCTGATAAGTCTAGGTTTAGCATCTTTCTTTTCCATAAGATATTTAATAGCAGCATGATCAGTGTGAACAGTTACATTAGAATCAACAATATAGGGTCTTAACTTATCACAAGCGAACACAGCTGCTAAAAATTCTTTTTCAGTGGTAGCATAGGTTCTTTAAGCACTGTCTAGAGTTTTGCTAGCATAATGGATAACATTTAATTTCTTATCAACTCTTTGTCCTAGGACAGCACCAACGGCATAATCACTAGCATCACACATAATTTCAAAGGGTAGGTTCCAATCAGGTGGTTGAACAACAGGTGCAGAAATCAAGGCATTCATAAGAATTTCAAAAGCTTCTACGTAATCATCGTCAAAAACAAATGGAACATCTTTTTGCAAGAGATTAGTGAGCGTCCTAGAAATCTTAGATAAGTCTTTAATAAATCTCCTATAGAAACCATCATGACCAAGGAAACTTCTTATACCTCTGATATCTGTAGGAGACGGCATTTTTCAATAGCATCAACTTTCGCCTTGTCAACTTCAATACCTCTTTCGGAAATTTTATGTCCCAAGACAATGCCTTCACTCACCATAAAGTGGCACTTCTCCCAATGCAAGACAAGATTAGTTTCTTCACATCTTTGCAAAACTCGATCAAGGTTGCTCAAACAATCATCAAAAGAAGTTTTGTAAATAGAAAAAACATCCATGAAAACCTCAACAATCCTTTCACAAAAATTTGAGAATATAGCAGTCATGCATCTTTGAAAGGTAGCAGGTGCATTGCATAAACCAAAAGGCATACATCTATAAGCAAAGGTACCAAAAGGGCAGGTAAAGGTGGTCTTCTCTTGGTCCTCTTTTGACACGGGGATTTGAGAGAAGCCAGAATAACCATCTAGAAAGCAGAAATGTGAGTGTTTGGATAATCTTTCTAGCATTTGATCAATAAAAGGTAGAGGGTAATGATCTTTTCTAGTAGCTTTATTCAATTTCCTAAAATCAATTACCATTCTATATCCTGTAACAATTCTTTGCGGGATCAATCCATTTTTATCATTAGGAACTACGGTGATACCTCCTTTCTTAGGGACACAATTAACGGGACTAACCCATCTACTATCAGCAATAGGGTGATACATGCCTCCAGAAGCTTTAGTATTTCATTTCTTACCACTTCCTTCATTTTAGGGTTTAACCGTCGTTGGTGATCAACAACTAGTTTAGCATTAGGCTCCATTTTAATTTTATGTTGGCATAGAGTGGGACTAATGCCCTTAAGATCATCAAGAGTATATCCAATAGCAGCACGGTGCTCTTAGAGTTTTCAATAATCTCTATTCTTCATGCTCTGAAAGGTTAGCACTAATAATAACAGGATATATCTTCTTTTCATGAAGATAAGCATATTTCAGAGTATTTGGTAATTGCTTAAGCTCAAACATGAGATCACCCTTGGGTGGAGGAGGATCCCCAAGTATTTCAACAAGCAAGTTGTGTTTCAGAATAGGATGTTAATCAAAGAAAATCTTATCTATTTCATTCCTTTCATTCATATGCATATCATTTTCATGGTCTAGCAAATATTACTCTAAAGGATCAGTAGGAGGCACAACAATAGAAGCAAGACCAATAATTTCATCCTTACTAGGCAATTCTTTATCATGGGTTGTCTATGAAATTGAGAGAAATTAAACTCATGAGATGTATCCCCAAAACTTACGATAACTGCTTCCTTCTCACAATCTATCCTGGCATTAATGGTCTTCAAGAAGGGTCTACCAAATATAATGGGACAAAAATCATTTTGTGGGGAGCCAAGAACAAGAAAATCAGTAGGATATTTTATATTTCCACACAAGACTTCAACATCTCTAATGATCCCAACTAGTGATATAGTATCTCTATTAGCAAGTCTAATTGTAACATCAATTTCCTCTAACTCAGCTGGTGCAATATCATTCATAATCTCTTTATATAAGGAAAAGGGAATTGCACTCACACTAGAACCCATATCACATGAGCCATGATAACAATGATATCCTATTTTAACAGAAACAACAGGCGTACCAACAATGGGTCTATGTTTATCTTTAGCATCAGGTTTAGCAATTCTAGCAGCTTCGTCACAAAATTGAATAACATGCCCATCAATATTATCAACCAAGAGATCATTAACCATAGCAATACTAGGCTCAACTTTAATTTGCTCAGGGGGTGTAGGTGTTCTAGCACAGCTCTTACAAACCACAGTTGAAGCTTTAGCATGTTCCTTTATTCTAAAAGGGAAAGGTGCTTTCTCAATGTAAGCAGCGGGAATAACAAGATCAACATTATAAGTAATAGTTTCCTCTTCAACTTTAATAGGTTCAACTATTTTCACTTAAATGGGCGGATGATATTTAAACCACTTCTCCTTAGGGAGATCAACATGAGCAGCAAAAGATTCACAAAAAGAATCTACTATCTCAGAGTTAAGTCCATATTTAGTTCTAAATTCACGAAAAGCATCGGTGTCTACGAAGGATTTAACACAATCAAACTTAAGGTTCATACCTGACTCCTTACCTTCATCGAGTTCCCAATCTTCAGAGTTTTGTTTAATTCTTTCCAATAAATCCCATTTGAAGTCAATATCTTTCTTCATATAGGAACCAACACAAGAGGTATCGAGCATGGATTGATCATTACGAGAAAGCTCATGATTGGGGCATGAATAATAATTTCTCCCGAGAGCTCATGATTGGGGCATGAATATAACATGGACTTAATCCTCCCCCAATGTTGAGCGATTATTTCTCCTTCACGAGGCCAAAAGTTAAAAATATAATTCCGATCACGATGAACTAGATGCATAGGATAGAACTTCTGATGAAATTCCATTTTCAAACGGTTGTAGCTCCATGATCAAATATCATCACATAGCCTATATCATCTCAATGCCCTCTCCTTCAAAGATAAAGGAAATACCTTCTTCTTGACGTGATCCTCGGGCAGACCTGCAAGCTTAAATAATCCACAAACTTCATCCACATAGATTAGATGCAAATCAGGATGTAGTGTTCCATCTCCTGCATAAGGATTAGCCAGCAATTTCTCTATCATACCCGAAGAAATTCATAATAAATATTTCTAGTAGGTTCAGTAGGTTGGGGGACAAATCTTTGTGTTTCCGATCGAGGTGAAGATACCCCGAACAAGCCCCTCAAAGGATTACTTTCCATAGTAACAAGTGACAGTAAATTTCAGCACACTATATAAAATTTTCCTTACCAAAGGTGCTTCACTCCCCAGCAACGCCGCCAGAAAAGAGTCTTCATGACCCACAAGTATAGGGGATCTATCGTAGTCCTTTCAATTGTTGGGGAACATTGCATGGGAAACAAAAAAATTCCTACGCACACGCAAGATCTATCCATGGTGATGAGCGTCTACGAGAGGGAGAGTGAATCTACATACCCTTGTAGATCGCCAAGTGGGAAACGTTAAGAAACGCGGTTCGTGTAGTCGAACGTCTTCACGATCCAAATTGTAGAGCGTCCCGCGATCCCATCACGATCCGTCCCGCGATCTCATCACGATCCGTCTCGCGATCCTTCCCGCGATCCAATCACGAATCATCTCGCGATCTTGATCACGGTCCTTTCGATCTAGCGCCGAATGGACGGCACCTCCACGTTCAGCACACGTACAGCTTGATGACAATCTCCGCCTTCTTGATCCAGCAACAGGGAGAGGAGAGGTAGACGAGTTCTCCGACAGCGCGACGGCGCTGCGGCGATGGTGGTGAAGTAATCTCAGCAGGGCTTCGCCTAAGCACAGCTGGAAACGATCTAGAGGAGAAACTACAGACTAGAGGGTAGGGTTGCGAGTGGTTGAAAATCTTGTTCCAAAACCCAAAAACCCTCTACTATATATAGGAGGAGAGGAGGAGGAGGCTTGGCGCAAGGGCCAACCCCTCTAGGTATCGGCCTAAGTGGGAGAGGAGGAATCCTCCTCCTCCACTCCTAGTAGGATTAGGACTCCGCCTTATTTCCACCTTTTCTCCTTTGGAACTTCTTCCCCAGCCGCATGGGCCTTGTGTGGGACTTTGGCCAGACCACTAAGGGCTGGTATTAGTCCTCCCATAGCCCATGAAGCCTCTTGGGTCGAAATACCTCTCCCGATGGTCCCCCGGTATACTACCGATGAGCCCGAAACTTTTCCGGCGACCAAAACAAGACTCCTACATATCAATCTTTACCTCCGGACCATTCCGGAGCTCCTCGTGACGTCTGGGATCTCATCCGGGACTCCGAACAACCTTCGTTCACCAAACCTTGAGTGTGCAGACCCTGCGGATTCGAGAACTATGTAGACATGACCGAGACACCTCTACGGTCAATAACCAATAGCAGGACCTGGATGCCCATATTGGTTCCTACATATTCTATGAAGATCTTTATTGGTCAAACCTCTATGTCAAGGATTCAGTTAATCCCGTATGATGTTCCCTTTGTTCTTCGGTATGATACTTGCCCGAGATTCGATCGTCGGTATCCCCATACCTATTTCAACCTCGTTACCGGCAAGTCTCTTTACTCGTTCCGTAATACAAGATCCTATGGCTAAAACTTAGTCACATTGCTTGCAAGGCTTATTGTGATGTTGTATTACTGAGTGGGCCCCGAGATACCTCTCCGTCACACGGAGTAACAAATCCGAGTCTTGATCCATGCCAACCCAACAGACACCCTCGGAGATACCTGTAGAGCACCTTTATAGTCACCTAGTTACGTTGCGACGTTTGATACACACAAGGTACTCCTCCGGTGTTAGTGCGTTGCATGATCTCATGGTCATAGGACAAAATACTTGACATGCAGAAAACAGTAGCAATAAACTAAAATGATCATATGCTACGTTTGTAGTTTGGGTCTTGTCCATCATATCATTCTCCTAATGATGTGATCCCATTATCAAATGACATCTCATGTCCATTGCTAGGAAACCTTGACCATCTTTGATCAACGAGCTAGTCTATTAGAGGCATACTAGGGACACGGTGTTGTCTATGTATCCACACATGTATCTAAGTTTCCGATCAATACAATTATAGCATGGATAATAAACGATTATCATGAAGAAGGAAATATGATAATAACCAATTTATTATTGCCTCTAGCGCATATTTCCAATAGTCTCTCACTTGCGCTAGAGTCAATAATCTAGTTCACATCACCATGTGATTCGCGTTGTTATGAATCTAACACCCAATGTGTTCTGGGCTCGATCATGCTTTGCATGTGAGAGAGGTCTTATAGTCAATGCGTCTCCAACATTCGGATCTGTGTGTACTTTGCAAATCTCTATGTCAACCCGTAAACACTGCTACCACACTCCACTTGGAGCTATTCCAAATGGCTGCTCTACTATACGTATCCGGATTGCTACTAAGAGTCATCCGGATTGGTGTTAAAGCTTGCATCGACGTAACTCTTTATGATGAACTCTTTATCACCTCCATAATCGAGAAACATTTCCTTAATCTTTTAGTTACAAAGGATAAGCTTGACCGTTGTCCAGTGATCCACTCCTGGATCACTCTTGTACCCCTTGACGGACTCATGGCAAGGCACACACACGTGCGGTACATAGTATGGCATACTATACAGAGCCCATGGCTAAGGCATAGGGGACGATGTTCATCCTTTCTCTTTCTTCTGCCGTCATCAAGCTTTGAGGCTCACTCAACTTCACACCTTACAAATCAGGCGAGAACTCTTTCTCTAACTGATCCATTTTGAATCTTTTCAAAATCTTGTCAAGGTATGTACTCATTGAAAGTCTCTTCAAGCATCTTCATCTATCTCTATAGATCTTGATGCTCAATAATTAGGTAGCTTTATCCAGGTCTTTCTTTGAAAAACTCTTTTCAAACAACCGTTTATGCTTTCCAGAAATTCTACATCATTTCCGATCAACAATATGTCAACCACATATGCTTACGAGAAACGCTATAGTGCTCCCACTCACTTTATTGTAAATACAAGTTTCTCATAAGCTTTGTATAGACTCAAAAACTTTGATCACCTCATCAAAGTGTATATTCCAACTCCGAGATGCTTGCTTCAGTTCATAGAAGGATCACTAAAGCTTGCACACCTATTAGCATCCTTAGGACAAACAAAACCTTCTGGTTGTATCTCATACAACCTTTCCTTAAGGAAGGAAACGATGTTTTGACATCCATCTACCAGATTTCATAATTGAAAAATGCAGCAACTGCTAACATAATTCCAACAGACTTTAGCACCGCTACGAGTGAGAAAGTCTTATTGCAGTCAACTCCTTGAACTTGTCAGAAATTTCTTCGCGACAAGTCAAGCTCTATAAATGGTGACATTTACCATCAGCGTATGTCTTCATCTCAAAAGTCCATTTGTACTCGATGACCTGCCGTCCAACAAGCAAGTCTACCAAAGTCTATACTTGGTTTTCATACATGGATCCTTTCTCGGATTTCATGAGCTCTAACCATTTGTCGGAATCCGGGCCCATCATCTCTTCTCCGTAGCTGGTAGGTTCATCGTTGTCCAACAACATGACCTCTAAGACTAGGTTGTCGTACCACTCAGGAAAAGTACACGTCCTTGTCGACCTACGAGGTTCGATAGTAACTTGATCCGACGCTTCATGGTCATCATCATTAACTTCCTCTTCAACTAACGTAGGCTTCATAGAAACATCTTCTTGCGCTGCGCTACTCTCTGGTTGAAACAAAGGTTCAACAACATCATCAAGTCCCATCTTCGTCCCACTCAATTCTTTCGAGCGAAACTTTTTCTCGAGAAAGGACCCAGTTTTAGCAACAAATAATGTATGCTTGGATCTGAGATAGAAGGTTCACCCAACTATTTTTAGGGTATTCTGTGAAGATGCATTTGTCCGCTTTGGGTTCGAGCTCATTAGGTGAAAACCTTTTTTCACATAAGGGTCGCAGCCCCAAACATTTAGAAAGGACAGTTTAGGTTTCTATCAAACCACGGTGTTATCTCAACGGATTTAGATGGTGCCCTATTTAAAGTGAACGCAGTTATCTCTAATGCATAACCCCAAAATGAAAGTGGCAAAACGATAAGAGACATCATAGTATGCACCACATCCAAGAGAGCACGACTATGCCGTTCGGACACACCATCGCACTATGGTGTTCCAGGTGGCGTGAGTTGTGAAACAACTTTCACATTGCCTAAAGTTGTATGCCAAACTCGTAACTCAGATATTCACCTCCGCGATCATATCATAGACATTCTTATCTTCTTGTCACGATGATCTTAAACTTCACTCTGAATTTTCTTGCACCTTTCAAACGATTCAGACTTCTGTTTCATTAAGTAAATATACACTATATCTACACAAATCATCAGTGAAGGTAAGAAAATAACAATATCCATCGCACGATACAAGACTCATTGGATTGCATACATCAACATGTACCATTTCCAATAAACACTTGCCCGCTCCATCAATCCGGAAAATGGGGTCCTTAGTCATCTTGCCCAAGAGGCATGGTTCGCATGTCTCAACCGATTCAAAATCGAATGAGTCCAAAGATCCATCAGCATGGAGTTTCTTCATGCGCTTTATACCAATATGACATTTAGCGGCAGTGCCACAAGTACGTGGTACTATCATTATTAACCTTGTATCTTTTGGCATCAATGTTATGAACATGTGTATTACTACGATCAAGATTCAACAAACCATTCTCACTAGGTGCATGACCATTGAAGGTATTATTCCTGTAAACGGAATAACCATTATTCTCTAACTTAAGTGAATAACCATGTTGCAATAAACACGATCTAATCATGCTCATGCTCAACACAAAACACCAAATAACATTTATTTAGGTTCGTCACTAATCCCGAAGGTAGAGAGAGCGTGTGATGTTGATCACATCAACCTTGGAAACATTTCCAACACACATCATCACCTCACCCTTAGCTAGTTCTCCGTTTATTCCGTAGCTTTTATTTTGATTTATTAACATTTAGCAACCAAACCGGTATCCAATACCTAGGTGCTACTAGGAGTACTAGCAAGGTACACATCAATAACACGTATATCAAATATACTTCTGTCGACGTTGCCAGCCTTCTTATCTACCAAGTATCTAGGGTTGTTCTGCTTCAGCGACCGCTCTCCTCATAATCGAAGCACTTAGTCTTGGGTTTATGTTCAACTTTGAGTTGCTTCACTGGAGCAGCAACTGACTTGCCATCCATGAAGTTTCCCTCCTTGCCCTTGCCCTTCTCGAAACTAGTGGTTTTACTAACCATCAACACTTGACGCTCCTTCTTGATTTCTACCTTCGCAGTGTCAAACATCGCGAATAGCTCAGGGATCATTATTTCTATCCCTGGCATTTTATAGTTCATCACCAAGTTCTAGTAGCTTAGTGACAGTGACTTGGAGAACTATATCAATCACTATCTTATCTGGAAGATCAACTCGCACTCGATTCAAGCGATTGTAGCACCCAGACAATCTGAGCACATGCTCAATGATTGAGCTATTCTCTTTCATCTTGCAAGCAAAGAATCTTGTTGGAGATCTCATATCTCGCAACACGGGCACGAGCCTGAGATCCTAATTTCAGCTCTTAGAACATCTCATATGTTCTGTGACGTTCAAAACGTTTCAGAGCCTCAATTCTAAGCCGTAATGCATGAAGCACTAAACTATCAAGTAGTCATCAGAGCATTCCTGTCAGATGTTCACAACATCTACAGATGACGCTAGAGGGGTTGGCGTACCGAGCGGTGCATTAAGGACATAAGCCTCTATGCAGCAATCAGGACAATCCTCAGATCACGGACCCAATTCGCAATATTGCTACCATCATCTTTCAACTCTATTTCTCTAGGAACATATAAAAATTAAAGGGAGCTACAGCGTGAGCTATTAATCTACAACATAATTTGCAAAGACACTAGTGACTAGGTTCATGATAATGAGTTCAATTAATCATATTACTTAAGAACTCCCACTCAAATTGACATCCCTCCGGTCATTCGAGTGATACATGATCCAAATTCACCAACTCAAGTCTGATCATCACGTGAGTTGAGGTGGTTTCAATGGTGAACATCATCATGTTGATCATATCTACTATATGACTCATGTTCGACCTTTCAGTCCCTTGTGTTCCGAGGCCATGTCTGTACATGCTAGGATCGTCAAGTTTAACCCGAGTGTTCTGCATTTGCAGCACTGGCTTGCACCCGTTGTATGTGAACGTAGAGTCTATCACACCCGATCATCACGTGGTGTCTCGACACGACGAACTTTCGCAACGGTGCACACTCGGGGAGAACACAATTTATCTTGAAATTAAGTGAGGGATCACCTTATAATACTACCATCGTACTAAGCAAAACAAGGTGCATAAAAGGATTAACATCACATTCAAATCATAAGTAACATGATATGGCCATGAACTTGTGCTTTATCTCCATCTTGAAAGCACCGGCATGATCTCCATCGTCACTAGCATGACACCATGATCTCCATCAACGTGTCGCATCGGGGTTGTCGCGCTCACCATGCTTCTACTACTATTGCTACCGTTTAGCGATAAAGTAAAGCATTACATAGCGCTTAATGATTGACACGCAGGTCATACAATAATTAAAGACAACCCTATGGCTCCTGCCGGCTGCCGTACTCATCAACATGCAAGTCGTGATATTCTATACAAAACATGATCATCTCATACATCACATATATCTCATCATGTAATTGGCCATATCACATCACAACATACCCTACAAAAACAAGTTAGACGTCCTCTAATTGTTGTTGCATCTTTTACGTGGCTGCTACGGGTATCTATCAAGAACAATACTCACCTACGCATAAACCACAATGGTGATACATAAGTTGATTTTCAACCTTCTCAAGGACCGCCTTTGTCGAATCCGATCCAACTAAAGTAGGAGAAACAGACACCCGCCAGCCATCTTTGTGCAATGAAGTTACATGTCAGTCGATGGAACCGGTCTCTCGTAAGCGTACGAGTAAGGTTGGTCCGGGCCGCTTCATCCCACAATACCGCTAAACCAAAACACGACCAAGGGAGGAAGCAATCTAAGCATCAACGCCAACAAACTCTTTGTGTTCTACTCGAGATCTCATCTACACATAGACCTAGCTCATGATGCCACTGTTGGGGAACGTTGCATGGGAAACAAAAAATTTCCTACGCACACGCAAGGTCTATCCATGGTGATGAGAATCTACGAGAGGGAGAGTGAATCTACATACCCTTGTAGATTGCTAAGCGGGAAGCGTTAAGAAACGCGGTTGGTGTAGTCGAACGTCTTTGCGATCCAAATCGTCGAGCATCCCGCGATCCCATCATGATCCGTCCCGCGATATCATTACGATCCGTCTTGCGATCTCATCGCGATCCGTCCTGCGATCCAATCACGAATCGTCTCACGATCTTGATCACGGTCCTTCCGATCTAGCGCTGAACGGACGACACCTCCGCGTTCAGCACACGTACAGCTCGATGATGATCTCCACCTTCTTGATCCAGCAAGAGGGAGCAGAGAGGTAGACGAGTTCTCCGGTAGCGTGACGGCGCTGCAGCGATGGTGGTGAAGTAATCTCAGCAGGGCTTTGCCTAAGCACAGCTGAAAACGATCTAGAGGAGAAACTACGGACTAGAGGGTAGGGTTGCACGTGGCTGAAAATCTTGTTCCAAAACCCTAAAACCCTCTAGTATATATAGGAGGAGAGGAGGAGGAGGCTTGGCGCAAGGGCCAGCCCCTCTAGGCTTCGACCGAAGTGGGAGAGGAGGAATCCTCCTCCTCCACTCCTAGTAGGATTAGGACTCCTTCCTT
Source organism: Hordeum marinum (assembly GCA_022496015.1). Taxonomy (NCBI): domain Eukaryota; kingdom Viridiplantae; phylum Streptophyta; class Magnoliopsida; order Poales; family Poaceae; genus Hordeum; species Hordeum marinum. The sequence continues at coordinate 223,190,851 of CM039672.1, forward strand.
ATTTCCACCTTTTTGCCTTTTTACACCTTTTCTCCTTTGGAATTTCTTCCCCAGCCGCATGGGCCTTGTGTGGGACTTTGGTCAGCCCACTAAGGGCTGGTATTAGTCCTCCCATAGCCCATGAAGCCTCTTGGGTCGAAATACCTCTCCCGATGGTCCCCCGGTACACTCCCGGTACACTACCGATGAGCCCGAAACTTGTCCGGCGACCAAAACAGGACTTCCTATATATCAATCTTTACCTCCGGACCATTCCGGATCTCCTCGTGACGTCCGGGATATCATCCAGGACTCCAAACAACCTTTGGTCACCACCATGCATAACTCTATACTACTGAAACGTCACCAAACCTTAAGTGTGCAGACCCTGTGGGTTCGAGAACTATGTAGACATGACCGAGACACCTCTACGGTCAATAAACAATAGCGGGACCTGGATGTCCATATTGGTTCCTAAATATTCTACGAAGATCTTTATCGGTCGAACCTCTATGTCAAGGATTCAGTTAATCTCGTATGATGTTCCCTTTGTTCTTCGGTATGTTACTTGCCCAAGATTCGATCGTCGGTATCCCCATACCTAGTTAAACCTCGTTACTGGCAACTCTCTTTACTCGTTCCGTAATATAAGATCCTATGGCTAACACTTAATCACATTGCTTGCAAGGCTTGTTGTGGTGTTGTATTACCGAGTCGGCCCTGAGATACCTCTCCGTCACACGGAGTAACAAATCCCAGTCTTGATCCATGCCAACCCCGCAGACCCCCTCGAGATACCTGTAGAGCACATTTATGGTCACCTAGTTACGTTGCGATGTTTGATACACACAAGGTACTCCTCCGGTGTCAGTGCGTTGCATGATCTCATGGTCATAGGACCAAATACTTGACATGCAGAAAATAGTAGCAATAAACTGACACGATCATATGCTACGTTTGTAGTTTGGGTCTTGCCCATCATATCATTCTCCTAATGATGTGATCCCATTATCAAATGACATCTCATGTCCATGGCTAGGAAACCTTGACCATCTTTGATCAATGAGCTAGTCTATTAGAGGCATACTAGGGACACGGTGTTGTCTATGTATCCACACATGTATCTAAGTTTCCGATCAATACAATTATAGCATGGATAATAAACGATTATCATGAAGAAGGAAATATGATAATAACCAACTTATTATTGCCTCTAGCGCATATTTCCAATAGTCTCCCACTTGCACCAGAGTCAATAATCTAGTTCACATCACCATGTGATTCGCATTGTTATGAATCTAACACCCAATGTGTTCTGGAGCTCGATCATGCTTTGCATGTGAGAGAGGTCTTATAGTCAACGGGTATGCAACATTCAGATCCATGTGCACTTTGCAAATCTCTATGTCAACCCGTAAACACTGCTACCACACTCCACTTGGAGCTATTCCAAATGGCTGCTATACTATACGTATCTGGATTGCTACTAAGAGTCATCCGGATTGGTGTTAAAGCTTGCATCGACGTAACTCTTTATGACGAACTCTTTATCACCTCCATAATCGAGAAACATTTCCTTAGTATTTTAGTTACTAAGGATAATCTTGACCGTTGTCCAGTGATCCACTCCTGGATCACTCTTGTACCCCTTGACGGACTCATGGCAAGGCACACATAGGTGCGGTACACAGCATGGCATACTATACAGAGCCCATGGCTAAGGCATAGGGGACGATGTTCGTCCTTTCTCTTTCTTCTGTCGTTGTTGAGCTTTGAGTCTCACTCAACTTCACACCTTACAAATCAGGCGAGAACTCTTTCTCTGACTGATCCATTTTGAACCTTTTCAAAATCTTGTCAATGTATGTACTCATTGAAAGTCTCATCAAGCATCTTGATCTATCTCTATAGATCTTGATGCTCAATAATTAGGCAGCTTTATCCAAGTCTTTCTTTGAAAAACTCTTTTCAAACAACCGTTTATGCTTTCCAAAAATTCTACATCATTTCCAATCAACAATATGTCAACCACATATGCTTACCAGAAACTCTATAGTGCTCCCACTCACTTTATTGTAAATACAAGTTTCTCATAAACTTTGTGTACACTCAAAAACTTTGATCACCTCATCAAAGTGTATATTCCAACTCCGAGATGCTTGCTTCAGTTCATAGAAGGATTACTGAAGCTTGCACACCTTTTAGCATCCTTAGGACTGATATAACCTTCTGGTTGTATCTCATACAACCTTTCCTTAAGGAACGAAACAATGTTTTGACATCCATCTGCCAGATTTCATAATTGAAAAATGCAGCAACTGCTAACATAATTCCAACAGATTTTAGCATCGCTACGAGTGATAAAGTCTCATCACAGTCAACTCCTTGAACTTGTCAGAAATTTCTTTGTGACAAGTCGAGCTCTATAAATGGTGACATTTACCATCAGCGTATGTCTTCATCTCAAAAGTCCATTTGAACTCGATGACGTGCTGTCCAACGGGCAAGTCTACCAAAGTCTATACTTGGTTTTCATACATGGATCCTTTCTCGGATTTCATGGCCTTTAACCACTTGTCGAAATCTGGGCCCATCATCACTTCTCCATAGCTGGTAGGTTCATCGTTGTCCAACAACATGACCTCTAAGACAAGGTTGTCGTACCACTCAGGAGCAGTACACGTCCTTGTCGACCTACAAGGTTTGATAGTAACTTGATCCGAAGCTTCATGATCATCATCATTAACTTCCTCTTCAACTAATGTAGGCTTCACAGAAACATCTTCCTGTGCTGCCCTACTCTCTGGTTGAAACAAAGGTTCAACAGCCTCATCAAGTTCCATCTTCCTCCCACTCAATTCTTTCGAGAGAAACTTTTTCTCGAGAAAGGACCCAGTTTTAGCAACAAATACTTTATGCTTGGATCTGAGATAGAAGGTTCACCTAACTGTTTTTAGGGTATTCTATGAAGATGCATTTGTCCGCTTTGGGTTCGAGCTCATTAGGTGAAAACTTTTTTCACATAAGGTACGCAGACCCAAACATTTAGAAAGGACAGTTTAGGTTTCTATCAAACCACGGTGTCAACTTAACGGATTTAGATGGTGCCCTATTTAAAGTGCATGTAGTTGTCTCTAATGCATAACCCCAAAACGAAAGTGGCAAAACGATAAGAGACATCTTAGTATGCACCACATCCAATAGAGCACGACTATAATGTTCGGACACACCATCACACTATGGTTCGGACACACCATCACACTATGGTGTTCCAGGTGGCGTGAGTGGTGAAATAACTTTCACATTGTCTAAAGTTGTATGCCAAACTCGTAACTCAGATATTCACCTCCACGATCATATCGCAGACATTTTTCTCTTCTTGTCACGATGATCTTAAACTTCACTCTGAATTTGCTTGAACCTTTCAAACGATTCAGACTTGTGTTCCATTAAGTAAATATACACTATATCTACTCAAATCATCAGTGAAGGTAGGAAAATTATGATATCCACCGCACGCTACAAGACTCATTGGATTGCATACATCAACATGTATCATTTCCAATAAATCACTTGCCCGCTCCATCAATCCGGAAAACGGGGTCCTTAGTCATCTTGCCCAAGAGGCATGGTTCGCATTTCTCAACCGATTCGAAATCGAATGAGTCCAAAGATCCATCAGCATGGAGTTTCTTCATGCGCTTTATACCAATATGACATCTAGCGGCAGTGCCACAAGTATGTGGTACTATCATTATTAACTTTGTATCTTTTGGCATCAATATTATGAACATGTGTATTACCATGATCAAGATTCAACAAACTACTCTCACCGGGTGCATGACCATTGAAGGTATTATTCATGTAAATAGAATAACCATTATTCTCTAACTTAAATGAATAACTGTCTTGCAATAAACACGATCTAATCACGTTCATGCTCAACGCAAAACACCAAATAACATTTAGCAACCGAACCGGTATCCAATAACTAGGTGCTACTAGGAGTACTAGCAAGGTACACATCAATAACACGTATATCAAATATACTTCTGTCGATGTTGCCAGCCTTCTTATCTACCAAGTATCTAGGGTTGTTCCGCTTCAGCGACCGCTCTCCTCATAATCGAAGCACTTAGTCTCGGGTTTGGGTTCAACTTTGGGTTGCTTCACTGGAGCTGCAAATGACTTGCCATCCATGAAGTTTCCCTCCTTGTCCTTGCCCTTCTCGAAACTAGTGGTTTGACTAACCATCAATACTTGATGCTCGTTGTGGATTTCTACCTTCGCGGTGTCAAACATCGCGAACAGCTCAGGGATCATTATTTCTATCCCTGGCATTATATAGTTCATCACCAAGTTCTAGTAGCTTAGTGACAGTGACTTGGAGAACTATATCAATCACTATCTTATCTGGAAGATCAACTCCCACTCGATTCAAGTGATTGTAGCACCCAGACAATCTGAGCACATGCTCAACGATTGAGCTATTCTCTTTCATCTTGCAGGCAAAGAATCTTGTTGGAGTTCTCATATCTCGCAACACGGGCACAAGCCTAAGATCCTAATTTCAGCTCTTAGAACATCTCATATGTTCCGTGACATTCAAAATGTTTCAGAGCCTCAATTCTAAGCCGTAATGCATGACGCACTAAACTATCAAGTAGTCATCAGAACGTGCATGTCAGATGTTCACAACATCTACAGACGACGCTAGAGAGGTTGGTGCACCGAGCGGTGCATTAAGGACATAAGTCTTCTATGCAGCAATGGGGACAATCCTCAGATCACGGACTCAGTCCGCAATATTGCTACCATCATCTTTCAACTCTATTTCTCTAGGAACATATAAAAATTCAAGGGAGCTACAGCATGAGCTAGTAATCTACAACATAATTTGCAAAGACACTAGTGACTATGTTCATGATAATGAGTTCAATTAATCATATTACCTAAGAACTCCCACTCAAATTGACATCCCTCGGGTCATTCGAGTGATACATGATCCAAATTCACCAACTCAAGTCCGATCATCACGTGAGAGGTGGTTTCAATGGTGAACATCATCATGTTGATCATATCTACTATATGACTCATGTTCGACCTTTCAGTCTCTTGTGTTCCGAGGCCATGTCTGTACATGCTAGGCTCGTCAAGTTTAACCCGAGTGTTCTGCATGTGCAACACTGGCTTGCACCAGTTGTATGTGAACTTAGAGTCTATCACACCCGATCATCACGTGGTGTCTCGACATGACGAACTTTTGCAATGGTGCACACTCGGGGAATACCTTCTTATTTATGTGATCCTCGGGCAGACCTGCAAGCTTAACTAATCCACAAACTTCATCCACATAGATTAGATGCGAATCAGGATGTAGTGTTCCATCTCCTGCATAAGGATTAGCCAACAGTTTCTCTATCATACCCAAAGAAATTCATAATAAATATTTCTAGTAGGTTCAGTAGGTTGAGGGAGAACTCTTTGTGTTTCCGATCTAGGTGAAGATACCCCGAACAAGCCCCTCAAAGGATTACTTTCCATAGTAAAAAGTGACAGTAAATTTCAGCACACTATATAAATTTTTCCTTGCCAAAGGCGCTTCACTCCCCGGCAACGGCACCAGAAAAGAGTCTTGATGACCCACAAGTATAGGGGATCTATCATAGTCCTTTCGATAAGTAAGAGTGTCGAACCCAATGAGGAGCAGAAGGAAATGACAAGCGGTTTCCAATAAGGTATTCTCTGCAAGCACTGAAATTATCGGTAACAGATAGTTTGTGATAAGATAATTCGTAACGATTAACAAGTAACAAGTGTAGCAAAGGTGCAGCAAGGTAGCCCAATACTTTTTGTAACAAAGGACATGCATGGACAAACTCTTATATAAAGCAAAGCGCTCCCGAGGACACATGGGAATTTCTGTCAAGCTAGTTCTCATCATGCTCATTTGATTCGCGTATGTTACTTTGATAAATTTGATATGTGGATGGACCGGTTCTTGGGTGCTGCCCTTACTTGGACAAACCTCCCACTTTTGATTAACCCCTCTCGCAAGCATCTGCAGCTATGAAAAAAGAATTAAGATAAATCTAACCATAGCATGAAACGTGTGGATCCAAATCAGCCCCTTAGGAAGCAACGCATAAACTAGGGTTTAAGCTCCTGTTACTCTAGCAACCCATCGTCTACTTATTACTTCCCAATGCCTTTCCCTAGGCCCAAATAATGGTGAAGTGTTATGTAGTCGATGTTCACATAACACCACTAGAGGAGAGACAACATACATCTCATCAAAATATCGAACGAATGCCAAATTCACATGATTACTTATAACAAGACTTATCCCGTGTCCTCAGGAACAAACGTAACTACTCACAAAACATGTTCATGTTCATAATCAGAGGTGTACTAATTATCATAAAGGATCTGAACATATAATCTTCCACCAAGTAAACCAACTAGCATCAACTACAAGGAGTAATCAACACTACTAGCAACCCACAGGTACCAATCTGAGGTTTGAAACAAAGATCGGATACAAGAGATGAACTAGGGTTTGGAGAGGATATGGTGCTGGTGAAGATGTTGATGGAGATTGACCCCCTCTTGATGAGAGGATCGTTGGTGATGACGATGGCTTCGATTTCCCCCTCCGGGATGGAAGTTTCCCAGGCATAACAGCCATGCCGGAGCTCTAGATTGGTTATGTCCAAGTTCCGCCTTGAGACGACGGCACTTCGTCCCGAAAGCCCCCCTCTGATTTTTTCAGGTCAAAACCCTCCATATAGGAGAAGATGGGCGTCGGGGGCCTGCCAGGTGGGTCACAAGCCTGCTAGGCGCGACCAGGGAGGTGACCGCGCCTGGCAGGCTTGTCACCTCCTGGTGCCCCCCCTCTGACATCTGTTTCGCCCAATATTTCTTTATATATTCCAAAATAATTCTCCGTAAATTTTCAGGACTTTTGGAGTTGTGCAGAATAGGTATATCGGATTTGCTCCTTTTCCAGTCCAGAATTCCAGCTGTCGGCATTCTCCCTCTTCATGTAAACCTTGTAAAATAAGAGAGAAAAGGCATAAGTATTGCACCATAATGTGTAATAACAGCCCATAATGCAATAAATATCAACATAAAAGCATGATGCAAAATGGATGTATCAGTCACCGCGGCCTCATATCTACGCAAGAGATGGTCACGCCCAACTGGTTGCCATGGTAGGCCACTTCGTGGTACTCGGTGGCTGGTTCATTCGAGCGACGCTGTAGAGCTCTACAGCTCGACTTGTACAAGAAATTAAGAACAAGGGCCGACGAGAATGCAAATGAGGCCATGGAGTGAAGGCGCTTGACAGTTCGACACAGTTCGACGTACATGCATCATTGGCAGACGTCGCCGCATAGAATAAATCTGCTGTGGGCAGACAAAATCTCAAGGCCAAATTGTTGAACCAGGCCTTCAGCATGCTAAGACTTGATGCTGGAGTGGTTGCCTCCCAGATGAAGGCTGCCTCACGGGAAGACAACAGTCGGCGAGGAAGGCGACGATGAGAAAGGTGTGGCAGGAGTGGCCACCAAGGAGAGTGGTGGTGGGTTCACAAAACAATGGGTTATCGTCATTGGGAGGATCTACAACTCCCCCTTGTGCGCGTTACCTCCTCTAAGGCGACTCGATGGCAACCCTAGCGCCGCAGCCATGCTTCCCCCCTCCTTCTCCCTTCCCTACGCCGCCTGCCCGAGGGGCGCTCGTTGTCAGTGCGGGCCCCTGATGAAGGTGGCGGCGGGGATCTAGCGCCTCCTTCTCGGATGGAGGGTTGTGGTCCCCGGGGCGGCAACCCTGGCAGGTGGCGCACGACGCGGCCTGGGCGGCGAGCGGCGTCGGCGTGTGCTGGTGGGTGACCTAATTCCATGGTTGCATGGGCAGCGTGGAGGTCGTGGTAGATGGTGTGGTGACGGCTCCCCGCAGGCCGTCGGACCCCATGAAGAAGCTTCGATGCCAGTCCGATGTGCTCCGATCTGCGCCAGTGTCGGTTCCTGGCGGCCGCCGTCTCATGGTGCTGGCTGGTCGGATCTGGCGGTTGGGTGATGATCTGGGGGAAACCCTTGGCCCGGCGTAGCGGCCACCCAAAGTTGACGCCTCTGGCGCCTATCCCCTTCCTGGAGGCTTTGGGGTAGATCCTCCTCCTCCGCCTCCTCTTGAGCTCCGGCGAAAATCGTTTCTCCCCTGGTCTGGTCATCGACGGCTCCTCGGTGGCGTGCTCCTTGTTGAAGGCGACGACCGGGATTTGCTCTTGGTAGTGGAGCGGTTGGTGACCTGGTTCCGAAGAATGGCGTCCTGGACTGCTTGCCCCATCCTGCTTGGCCTCTCCTGTTGCATAGTGATGCCTCTTCGGTCTTCTTCATGGATCTACGCCTTCGGTCGACAACACGCGTCATGTGCTCCTTGTTTCCACTGCCGGCTATGGTTATTATCTGGAGGTCGTCCGTTGCTCGTGGGTCAACATCGTCTGCCTCTCCTTTGGCATCTCGGACACCTTGCACTGGGCTATGTGGTAGTCACTCTGCTGGTCGCCGATGCGACACTCGTCGAGACTGGGTGAAAGGGTTGTGTCCCTTTGCGACGGTCGAGACAACGCAAGTGTTGTCCAAGCTTGGCCTGTGGATGCAGCCGGCGCCCGATGCTTGCACGGTGTGGCCTCCTCCGGTGCACTTAGTTGGCCTGTTGGTGTTCATAGTGTTGGTCGTCATCGTGTTGTTCTACCTAGTACCTTGTATCCTCTTTCCGTTTTTCTTTGTTTGTTGTCCCTTTGTAATGTGATGTCCCCGTAATTTTGATTGGTTGTTGGTTTTGTTAATTCAAAATTGGGTCAGGTCCGAGCTCTTCTTGGGCTCGGCCGGCGCCTTTTCTCTAGAAAAAAAGGAGAGTGGTGGTCGACGGCAATGCCGAGTTGGCGACGAGCATACTAGTCGCGGACGACGCAGCTGAGGTCGTCGTTAGGGAAGGATCAGTGGTCGACGGTGCCGTTGTAGGCCCCTCGCAGTCTGCTGACGGTGGACTTCACGATTAGAAAGAGACGCTGATTAGTCGTTTTTCTATATACTCGGTTTTCCAGTTTTACCAAAGCTAAGATTTACTTATCCATGGATTTGTTAGGCTAACCAAACAAGATTTTGGTTAGTTAGAACCGAAATCGTGTGTAGGCAAAACTGGTTTACTATATTCCCGGTATCCAAACAACCCCTTAATAAGCGAGAAAAGAGACGGGGAGGAAAACGGAGCGATCGACGGGCAGAGAGAGAGGAGAGGAAAGTGAGGGGCGTGACTGGTGACTGGAGCGTGGAGAGGCAAACCCCCCTCCGGGACCCCGACGAACGCCGACGAACGCCATTGTGAGGTATTCTCAGTCTGCCCCCAAATCCAGGTCTCTCTCTCCCGTCTCAATGGAGTCGTAAATCCCGTCTCTCTGCCGCGGATCGCGCGCTTGCCATGCTACTGTACTTCTCTTTTTCTTCTGTAGTCGAGGGTTTTTGAGACTTCCAGTTCTTTGTTCACAAAACAGGGGTTTCAGGGTTTTTCGCTGCAAGTTCTTGGCTTCCTTTCGTGATCGGTCGAGGGGTAAAGCGCGTGGCCATAGCTTTTTAATCGACCTGCTCGTGGAGTGGGATTTTCTCTTCTTGTTCTCTCCTTTATTTATCTTCGCGGGTAATGACTTTTACATGCTGCGGTAGTAATTATTTTGGACCCAGATTGGCTCTACCTCCGAAGATCCTCATAATTACCTTCTTTGTCTACTGTGGTTCTTAGGACTAGTATTTTATATGATGATGCGCTACCTTTCCCTGAGATGTAGTATGATTTATAATCTCACTTGCAGAGGAGAGAAGAGGAAGGAGCAGATCCATGGGCAACTGCAGGAGTTCATGTATGCATGTCTGGTCAATCGTGATATTTGGATTGTGTCTTTTATAAACCAAAAGTTAGATGCAATTTGCAGCATTAACTCCTTTGGCAAAATTCAAGGTGTAAGAACATGAGATCCTGGCTCTGAATTGAGGAAGCACTTGCCTCGCCATCATGTTGATATATTAGAAAGATGCCTGTTTTTTTGTAGAATTTAGTAATTTCTTAAAGTATTCTATAAAAAATATTCTGTAAAATAATGAAAGGATAATAAGAAAATTCAAAAAAGGTGAAGTAATTAAAAATATTTGATTTTTATTTTCCGATCCTCATGGCCTTTCTATCTTTCTAATCTAATTTGGGGTAGTTAGTCTTGATGTCTTATTGATTAGAAGCGATAACAAGTATCTTCTGCCTTGTTCTACCCTTGATTGATGGCATGAATAACTATTCTGATTGATCAGGGGTCACTTATTACAAATAATTGCATTCAAGAGTTTGATTCATATAATTGGAACATAAATTTCTTATATGTTGTTGGCCATTTTTTCGGTGGCCGCTACATTATCCTGTTTATTTTGGAACTGCAACATACACATGAATATTGCATGTTTCTCTTTTTTTATTGTGTAATTTTGAGCTATTGCACTTGTGCAAATATCAGCTCGTGCACTCCTAGGAAAGACCCATGTTGTTCCGGATTCAGAACGGGGGATTCAGGACTTTGGAAAGACCCATGTTCCAGGTTTTGAATGGAGGATTCAGGACTTCTCGTCACTGCTCAAGACTGGAGCTAAGAGCACAACATCTGGTGCTTTTCACTGCTCTGGGTATAACTGGTATGCACCATAATTGCAAAAGGAACTCTGTGAAATTCATGTATTATATGTAAATACCATCTGGTTTGTTTTAAAAAAAAAGTAATTATATGTTATCAATATACACATTAATTTAGGATGCTGTCTACTCACCAATGATGTTTTGATTGATGTACTCAAATTAGCAATCACAATCTCATAAACAACCAGTCAGACGCTAAAGCTTGATACGGTGGATGAAGTCAAGAAATTAGACTTCACTCCTACATCAGTTATGAATTATAGACTGAGTTTGGTTTCCTCCCATGATTTCATTTACCAGGTTCCTGCAAGTGAGTCCAATGCATAAAGAAGCTAGTTCTGGAACTCCATATGTTGCTCTTCGTCTTGTGCCATCCCAGCTAAGCTTGGTGCCAGGTCACACGGTGCACGCGGTGTTTGCATTGTCAATATACAACCATTCAAAAGGAATCTACTGTGGATGCAAAGGTAGTCTTATGGGTGTTTTTTTCAAGCACACCATCCTATTACAGCTAGGAGTCCATACTCTGTGCTTCATTAGTTTGAGATATAAATACCATGATTCCATCATTACAAGTCAATATCTTTAATTTTGTAATACAATCAAATATTACTTTTCCCATGAAGAAGTTGCTTTATATTTTCCTTGCTGTCAAGTTTATCTGATTCAGACTACATACACATGTTAACTTTAAATTTTATAATCATTATTAGGATGTAATTCACTATCTTGATATCTTCTTGCTTTCTGAACTGGGGTGAACTTTGGTTATATATATTTATGTACTTTTTTTAATGGGTGTTGTTCATATATTATTTGGTATATTTGCACCTTACGTACAAGTTCTTCGTTCTCTAATCTTTCAACCTTTACCTAAAAGCAGCTACCTACAACTTTGATTTCAAGAATACCTACTCGAAGGAGCATTGCTTCATTCCTCTTGAGGAGCTACTGCAATCGTCTGCTTTTCTAGTTGATGATAGCTGTGTCTTTGCTGTGGAGATATTGAAGATTGATGTTTCTTCTCCTGAAAAGAAGTCTGTTGTGGTTCAGAAGAAGGCTACCATAGTTGAGAACCTCTTTGTCCAGAGTAAGGGATTCATCAAAGGGACATACACTTGGACCATGAACAATTTCCTTGAATTGGACTTGAAGCACTTCGTCCATTCTCCTACATTTGAAGTTGGCGGACAAAAATGGTATATATCTCTTACCAGTTAAACAATTACATCACAAATGATTTATACAAATAGTATGCATGTGTTATCCAACATTTTAGCTTATATGTGTCCTTTAGCCTACTATAGGTTCTTGTATGTGCCGCATACCATCAATTATTTTCTCTGATTGTTTCTGGGTAACATTGTATTATCTTGTACTGTAGTAATGGTTTGCTTAGATTTTTTGCACAGTTGCAATGCCACGAAGTTGTGTCCAAAGTTAATGGTTGGCTACACCCAAGCTCAGCCACAACTTTCCGATTTCTTTGTAAGGCGAAGCAAGGTCCTTTAGATATTCTAACTGGACCTTGATACAACCAAAGAACGGTACTTCTAGTATATTTACAGATATGCGTACCGCATTCCAGTTTCAATAGAAACAGGTTATTGTAATCATGCTGCACCTAAAATTCCGAAAAAATGTAGTACTAATATCTATGTTGAATAAAAGCTAGAAATTTCATTCTCATATATATATTTGGTACCGCCGATTCTTGTATGTGTCACATACCATCAATTATTTCTCAGATTGTTTTTGGGTAACATTGTACTCCATTATCTTGTAATGTAGTCATGGTTTGCTTAGCTTTTTGGTACAATTGTAATGCCATGAAGCTGTGCCAAAAGTTAGTGGCTGGCTACACCCAAGCCCAGCCATAATTTTCCGATTTCAATAACTAGCCACATTCTTCAAATACCTTCTCCAAGGTACCTAATTATATTTGAAGTGTCACTTCCCGTTTTTGTCAACAGGTACATTGGCATGTATCCCCGTGGCGACAAGTACAGCACTGATTGCCTCAGCTTGTACTTATATCCGGATGTCTCGGATGAGCTCCAACTCGAGTCCAAGAAGGTGGCTGTAGTGACTCTGTCCATCCTGGACCAAAAGAATGGGAAACACTTCACTAGAACTTCAGGTTCAACTTTCCTTTGCAAGTATCAGTGCTACTGATATGTGTGATTCAAGCAGCAAGTGTGTGTAACCTGATGATGATTGCAGTTGATCTTACTTTTGTGGTGATTGCAGGTCTTTGGGTATGTGGACAAGCATGGGGATGGCCTAACTTCTTTGGACTCAAGAAACTCAAGGACCCGTCGGGAGGCTATGTTGTAGGATCGAGCTACATTGTGAAGGCAGATCTCACAATCGTTGGTTCATCCAATGATGACTAGATGTTTACCTCATGGCCTGATGGAGAGATAATGCCCTTTCATCCTACCAAGTAGACTTATATATGAGATAATGATGTGGTAGCACTACTAAAAACTTGTTTGATGATTAGTAGTAATGAGCCGGATTTGGATTTCACGCATATATTTCTAGGTATATTTTATCGAACAGAGATATGTTATTGTTAGTACTTCTAGGGCGTGTTTGGTTACATTGGCAATCGAGCCTGGCCTGGCTAGCCTGGCTCCAGTGAGCTGGTTTGAGGGGATGCGGGTAAAAAGATTCGGGATGCACATAGTTTGGTTGTCTGCATGTACCTTAGTTGCATGAGACAATCATTTTTGACCCGGCGTTTGGTTACCCGCATTGCATTAGGCGCACACATGACATGGTGTTTGGTTGCAACCTGCATAAGTTGTTGTCATCACTTCTAACTAGTGGTGAGCTTACCACACACAATCTGAACAGCTAGTTAAACAAATAACAGTTCATCCTAACTACTATCAAATGACAAAACAAATTATTAAGAGCCATTGGCTAAATAGGGGATAGTTCATCGGACTACCACATCTTCCTCTTCTTCTTCTGTTGCTTCTGCTACTGCTTCTTCTTCTTGCTCTTTTTCAAATCTTGCACTGACCTCTGTTAAGCCACATTAACTCTTCCAACTCCAACCTTTTGTTCTTCCAAGCTTCATTGTCAAATACCTTCACACCATGGTCGGAGCTAACAACATGGTCAGGCTCGACCTCTTCCTCCTCAGGCACGTGTTCATCAAAGCCCCATTGAAGGATCCAGTTATGCAGAATGCAACAAGCAAGAACAAGCTTAACCTGAGTGGGGTATGGGTGGAATGGTTTCTGATCCAGGATCTTAAACCCTTCAGAACTCCAAATGCCCTCTCAACGGTTACTCTAAGACTGGAGTGTCCGAGCTTAAACAGCTCATGTGCAGTCCTAGGATAATTCCTACCACTAAACTCATTGAGATGGTACCTGGTTTTCCTAAAGGGTGGAAGAACACTTGGCCGATATGCATAGCCAGCATCTCCAAGGTAGAACTTGTCGTCGAGGATGTTGATCCCATCAGGTCGAGTCATGCTGTCACTGAGAATTTTAGCATCATGCGCTGACCCCTCCTAGCCAGCCAGAACATATGTGAACTTCAGATCAAAGTCAACAACAGCAAGCACATTTTGGCTTGTGTAGTGCTTCCTCCATTTGTATGCTGCAGACTGTGACCTAGGAACTCTGGCAGTGACATGAGTACCATCTATTGCCCCAATGCAATCCTGAAAATGGCATCACAAGCCTGTGTTAGTGCTCAACTTGAACAGTACAAGCATATCAAGCCATGAAAAGTGTATATTGTCAATGCTCACCTTGAAGTATGGATACCATCTTGGGCTTCCTCGAATCTTGGATGGAGTCCGGCCAGATGTCTCCTGACCATCTCTCCTCTAAGCTCCCCAACAGCAAAAAGCACTTGCTTGAAGTACCTAGAGATGGTCTCCATTGATCTCTTGAACGTGTTGTGAATGACCCTGAACCTCTGGTTATGACCAACAACATGAAGGAACATTGCCACTTGCTCTTCCACACAGGTGTTGATGTTATCTTGTAGTAGCCCCCTGATCCTGAAGGTCTCAACAAGCTTGGAAAATGGTGCTCTTTTCATTCGAAGCATCCATAGAGCCTCGACGTCATTGTAGTTGTAGATGTAGTTCAGATTTTGGATCCTCTCCTGATCCCGGATAAACATTGGACCATAGCGGATCAAAGGTCTCCCAACACGACAAACAGCTCTCTGGTGCATGAACATGACCCATGCCTGAATCACACTTATCAGTGTTGTTGCCTGAATTATTAGCCTCATCCGTGCCTCCATAACCTAGTCAACATCGACGGTTCGTTCAGTAGGAAATCGATCCTACACCTTGCCTAACAGCCTAACCACCGACCTAACAAAGGAGGGAGGGGGTGCTGCTTACCGACATTGGAGACGAGGACGACGTAGGGGGAGCCATGGCCAACAGCAAGGGGAGCACCAGATCTGCCGCAAACGCCGCCGCCGCCTCTAGCGCAGATTTGAAATCGCAGCCGCCGCCGGTGGTGAGGCAGTAGGGAAGAAAGTGGCTATGTGTGAGCGAGTGGAAAGGGGGGTGAGGCTAATTTTGCACCAGATTTCCCATCTCCCGCCATCCCCCTCGCCCTCGCGTCGCACTCGCCCGTGTGACGTCGCGCCGCACTCAGCGTGGCTCACGAGAAACTGCCAATCCGAGTGTTTCCAACGAGCCAGGCTCTGGGCTGCTTTGAGAACCGTGCGATGCAGGCCCAACAGTGAAACCAGGCAACCAAACAGGCCTCTTCCTTCCCACGCGGGCCTCGTTGGGCTCGATGCGGGGAACCAAACACGCCCCTATATGCATGGATGATGCAACTATGTTAGTCAGCTTGTCTCGCTACATGGACGTTGTATTCCGCTGAACCATGTTCCCAGTTGAAGAATCAGGGTTCCATGTATTTGCTTCGAGAGGGAGAGTGGTCTTTGCTTTGTCATCTGTCCATTCGTTTCCATCCCACAGACCAATTTTTAGTTAACTCTTAGGCCATCTCTAATAGATCCCTCAAAATCTTTTGAGATGAACCTCAACTAACTGAACCCTCAAACATATAACTTCTATTTTTTTGGAGTTAAGCCTTCAATTTTTTTAAAAAAATTGAGAAGCCCACACAATTTTCCATTGTGGTTTTTGACAAAGGCGGTCCTTGAGAAGGTTGAAAAGCAACTAGTGTATCGCTGTTGTGGTTTTTGCGTAGATGAGAATTATTCTTGCTAGATACCCGTAGCAGCCACATGAAACATGCAACAACAATTAGAGGACGTCTAACTTATTTTTGCAGGGTACGTTGTGATGTGATATGGCCAATTACATGATGTGATGTATGAGATGATCATGTGATGTATATATTATCATGACTTGCATGTCGATGAGTACGGCAACCGGCATGAGCCATAGGGTTGTCTTTAATTATTGTATGACCTGCGTGTCAATCATTAAGCGCTATGTAATGCTTTACTTTATCGCTAAATGGTAGCAATAGTAGTAGAAGCATGTTGAGCGCGACAACCCCGATGGCGAAACGTTGATGGAGATCAAGATAATGGAGATCATCGTGTCTTGCCGGTGACGATGGAGATCATGTCGGTGCTTTCTAGATGGAGATCAAAAGCACAAGTTCATGGCCATATCATGTCACTTATGATTTGCATGTGATGTTAATCCTTTTATGCACCTTGTTTTGCTTAGGATGATGGTAGCATTATAAGGTGATCCCTCACTTAATTTCAAGATAAGTTGTGTTCTCCCCGAGTGTGCACCGTTGCGAAAGTTCGTCGTGTTGAGACACCACGTGATGATCGGGTGTGATAGACTCTACGTTCACATACAACGGGTGCAAGCCAGTGTTGCACGTGCAGAACACTCGGGTTAAACTTGACGAGCCTAGCATGTACAGACATGGCCTCGGAACACAAGAGACCGAAAGGTCGAACATGAGTCATATAGTAGATATGATCAACATAATGATGTTCACCATTGAAGCTACCTCAACTCACATGATGATCAGACATAAGTTGATGGATTTGGATCATGTGACACTCAAATGACCCGAGGGATGTCAATTTGAGTGGGAGCTTTAGTAATTTGATTAACTAAACTCATTATCTTGAACAATAGTCTAAGTAAACTTTGCATATTTATGTTGTAGATCAATGGCTCGCGCAGTAGCACCCCTGAATTTTAATGCGTTCCTAGAGAAAGCTAAGTTGAAAGATGATGGAAGTAACTTTGTTTACTGAGCCCGTAATCTGAGGATTAGCCTCATGGCTTCCTAGAAATCATATGTCCTTGATGCACCACTTGGTGACCAACCAGAAGACATGACCTCCGAAGACGTTAAGAAGGCTTGGGAGGCACGTACTAGAGATTACTCAATAGTTCAGTGTGCAATATTGTATGGCTTAGAACCGGGACTTCAAAGATGTTTTGAACGTCATGGAGCATATGAGATGTTTCAGGAGTTAAAGTTTATCTTTTAGAAGAATGCCCGGATCGAGAGGTATGAAACCTCCGATAAGTTCTATGCTTGCAAGATGGAGGAGAACGGGTATATCAGTGAACATATACTCAGAATGTATGGATATTCAACTCGTCTAGCGGACTTGGGAATTGCCCTTCCACCAGAGGCGATCACTGATAGAGTTCTTCAATCACTGTCGCCTAGTTACAAGAGCTTTGTGATGAACTATAACATGCACGGGATGAACAAGTCAGTCGCCGAGCTGTTTGCGATGCTAAAAGTCGCTGAGTCTGAAATCCAGAAAGAACATCAAGTGTTGATTGTCAATAAAACCACTAGTTTCAAGAAAAATGGCAAGGTCAAAGGCAAGAAGGGTAAAACCAAGAAGGATGGCAAAGCAGTTGCTACTCCTGTAAAGAAGCCTAAGCATGGACCTAAGCCAGAAATTGAGTGCTTTCATTGCAAGGGAACTGGTCACTAGAAGCGGAACTGCCCCAAGTACCTGGCCGACAAGAAGGCGGCCAACGACAAACAAGGTATATATGATATACATGTTATTGATTTGTACCTTACTAGCTCTCGTTGCAGTACCTGGGTATTTGATACTGGTTCAGTTCCTCACATTTGCAACTCAAAACAGGAACTACGGAATAGACGAAGGCTGGCAAAGGATGAAGTGATGATGCGCGTGGGAAATGGTTCCAAGGTTGATGTGATCGCCGTCGGCACATTCTCTCTTCGATTACCATCGGGATTAGTGATGAACCTGAATAATTGTTATTTAGTACCTGCGTTAAGCACAAACATTATATCTGGATCTTGTTTATTGCGAGATGGTTACTCATCTAAATCAGAGAATAAAGGTTGTTCTATTTATATGAGTAATATCTTTTATGGTCATGCACCCAATGTTAGGGGGTTATTCATATTGAATCTTGATTGTGATGACACACATGTTCATAACATTGATGCCAAAATATGTAGAGTTGATAATGATAGTACCACTTTCTTGTGGCACTGCCGTTTGGGTCATATTGGTGTAAAACGCATGAGGAAGCTCCATGCTGATGGACTTTTGGAGTCACTTGATTTTGAATCACTTGACACATGTGAACCATGCCTCATGGGCAAGATGACTAAAACGCCGTTCTCTGGAACAATGGAACGGGCGAGTGACTTATTGGAAATCATACATACTGATGTGTGCGGTCCAATGAATGTTATAGCGCGTGGTGGATATCGTTATTTTCTCACCTTCACTGATGACTTAAGTAGATATGGGTATCTTTACTTGATGAAACACAAGCCTAAAACGTTTGAAAAGTTCAAGCAATTTCAGAGTGAAGTTGATAATCATCGTAACAAGAAGATTAAATTCCTGCGATTTGATCGAGGAGGTGAATATCTGAGTTATGAGTTTGGCAGTCACTTAAGACAGTGTGGAATTGTTTCACAGTTGACACTGCCCGGAACACCACAGCATAATGGTGTGTCCGAACGTCGTAATCGAACCTTATTAGATATGGTGCGTTCTATGATGTCTCTTGCTAATTTGCCACTATCGTTTTGGGGTTATGTATTAGAGACAGCTGCATTCACTTTAAATAGGGCACCATCAAAATCCATTGAGATGATGCCATATGAACTGTGGTTTGGCAAGAGGCCAAAGTTTTCGTTTCTTAAAGTTTGGGGATGTGATGCTTATGTCAAAAAGCTTCAGCCTGAAAAGCTGGAACCCAAAGCGGAGAAATGCGTCTTCATAGGATACTCGAAAGAGAAATGCGCAGAAAGCTGTTTCTGTGGAACCTACGATGGTAGAAGAGGAAGTTAATTATGATGATCATGAAGCTTCGGATCAAGCTAATATTGAGCCTCGTAGGTCGACAAGGCCGCGTACTACTCCTAAGTGGTATGGCAACCCTGTCTTGGAGGTCATGTTGTTGGACAACAATGAACCTATGAGCTATGGAGGAGCAGTGATGGGCCCGGCTTCCCAGAAATGGTTAGAGGCCATGAAATCCGAGATGGGATCCATGTATGGACTTTGGAAGTATTACCTGAAGGGCGAAAGGCCATTCAGAACAAATGGATCTTTAAGAAGAAGACAGACGCGGACGGTAATGTTACCGTCTATAAAGCTCGACTTGTGGCAAAGGGTTTTTCACAAGTTCAAGGAGTTGACTACGATGATACCTACTCACCCGTAGCGATGCTTAAGTCTATCAGAATCATGTTGGCAATAGCTGCTTATTTCGATTATGAAATTTGGCAGATGGATCTCAAAACGGCGTTCCTCAACGGTTTCCTTGAGGAAGAGTTGTATATGATGCAACCAGAAGGTTTTGTCGATCCAGAGAATGCTGACAAAGTTTGCAAACTCCAGCGATCCATTTATGGGCTGATGCAAGCATCTCGGAGTTGGAATAAGCGCTTTGATGAGGTGATCAAAGCGTTTGAGTTTATACAAGTTTATGGAGAAGCTTGTATTTACAAGAAAGTGAGTGGGATCTCTATAGTGTTTCTAATATTATATGTGGATGACATATTCCTGATTGGAAACAATATAGAAATGCTGGAAAGCGTGAAGGAATATTTGAACAAGAGTTTTTCAATGAAGGACCTAGGAGAAGCTGCTTTCATATTAGGCATTAAGATCTATAGAGATAGATCGAAACGCTTGATAGCACTTTCACAGAGCACATACCTTTATAAAGTTTTGAAGAAGTTCAAAATGGATCAGTCCAAGAAGGGGTTCTTGCCTCTGTTACAAGGTGTGAAGTTGAGTAAGACTCAATGCCCAGTGACTGCAAAAGATAGAGAAAAGATGAGTGTCATCCCCTATGCTTCAGCCATAGGCTCTATCATGTATGCAATGTTGTGCACAAGACCGGATGTCAGCCTTGCCATAAGTATGGCCGGAAGGTTTCAAAGTGATCCTGGAATGGAACACTGGGTAGTGGTCAAGAATATCCTTAAGTACTAGAAAAGGACTAAGGAAATGTTTCTTGTTTATGGAGGTGATGAAGAGCTCGTCGTAAAGGGTTACGTCGATGCAAGCTTTGACACTGATCTGGATGACTCTAAGTCACAAACCGGATACGTATTTATTCTCAACGAGGGAGCGGTAAGCTGGTGCAGTTCCAAGCAAAGCGTGGTTGCCGATTCTACATGTGAAGCGAAGTACATCGCAGCCTCGGAGGCGGTAAGGGAAGGTGTCTGGATGAAGCAGTTCATGACAGATCTTGGAGCAGTGCCCAGTGCACTGAATCCAATGAACCTGTTCTGTGACAACACTGGTGCCATTGCTCTGGCCAAGGAACCAAAGTTTCACAAGAGGACCAGACACATAAAGCGACATTTCAACTCCATCCGCAATTACTTCGAGGAGAAGGAAATAAATATTTGCAAAGTGCACACGGATCTGAATGTTGCAGACCCGTTGACTAAACCTCTTCCAAGGGCTAAACATGATCAACACCAAAACTGCATGGGTGTTCAATTCATTACAATGTAAATCACATAGTGATGTGAGCTAGATTATTGACTCTAGTGCAAGTGGGAAACTGTTGGAAATATGCCCTAGAGGCAATAAATAAAGTGTTTATTATTATATTTCCTTATTCATGATAATCGTTTATTATCCATGCTATAATTGTATTAATTGGAAACACATTACATGTGTGGGTAAATAGACAACACTTTGTCCCCAGTATGCCTCTAGTGAACTAGCTTGTTGATCAAAGATGGTCAAGGTTTCCTAGTTATTGACATGTGATGTCATTTGATAATGGGATCACATCATTAGGAGAATGATGTGATGGACAAGACCCAAACTACAAACGTAGCATATGATTGTGTCAGTTTATTGCTACTGTTTTCTGCATGTCAAGTATATGTTCCTATGACCATGAGATCATGCAACTCACGGATACCGGAGGAGTGCCTTGTGTGTATCAAACGTCGCAACGTAACTGGGTGACTATAAAGGTGCTCTACAGGTATCTCCGAGGGTGTGTGTTGAGTTGGCATGGATCAAGACTAGGATTTGTTACTCCGTGTGACGGAGAGGTATCTCAAGGCCCACTTGGTAATACAACATCACAATGAACCTTGCAAGCAATATGTCTAAGTGTTAGTCACGGGATCTTGTATTACAGAACGAGTAAAGAGACTTGCCGATAAAGAGGTTGAACTAGGTATGGAGATACCGACGATTGAATCTCGGGCAAGTAACATACCGAAGAACAAAGGGAACATCATACGGGATTAAATGAATCCTTGACATAGAGGTTCGACCGATAAAGATCTTCGTAGAATATGTACGAACCAATATGGGCATCCAGGTCCCACTATTGGTTATTGACCGTAGAGGTGTCTCAGTCATGTCTACATAGTTCTCGAACCCGCAGGGTCTGCACACTTAAGGTTTGGTGACGTTTCGGTAGTGTAGAGTTATGTATGGTGGTGACCGAAGGTTGTTCAGAGTCCCGGATGAGATCCCGAACGTCATGAGGAGCTCTGGAATGGTCCGGAGGTAAAGATTGATATATAGGAAGTCCTATTTTGGTTGCCGGAAAAGTTTTGGGCTCATCGGTAGTGTACCGGGAGTGCCGGTAGTGTACCGGGAGACCATCGGAAGGGGTATTTCGACCCAAGAGGCAACATGGGCTCTGGGAGAGTGAATACCAGCCCTTAGTGGGCTGGTGGAAGTCCCACACGAAGCCCATGCGGCTAAGGAGAAAAAACCCAAAGAGAAAAAGTGGAAAAAGGCAAAAATTGGGTGAATCCTAGTCCAACTAGGATTGGAGGTGGATTCCACCTCCACAGCCTGGTTCGGCCGACTCCTTGTGGCTTGGCCCTTGGGCCAAGCCTCCTCCTCTCTTCCTCCTATATATACTGGTGGTTTTAGGGTTTTGCACAGAATTTTTAGCCACGTTCTGCCCGTTCCTCCAGTGCATAGTTTCTCCTCTAGATCGGGTTTCTGCAGTGCTTAAGCGAAGCCCTGCCGGAATAGCTCCACCACCATCGCCGGAGCACCGTCATGCTGCCGGAGAACTCTTCTTCCTCTCTGGTCCTTCTTGCTAGATCAAGACGGCGGAGATCGTCATCAAGCTGTACGTGTGCTGAACGCGGAGGTGCCGTCCGTTCGGCGCTAGGTCGGAAGGATCGTGATCAAGTTCGTGGGACGGATCGTGATCAAGTTCGCGGGACGAATCGTGATTGGATCACAGGACGGATCGTGATTGGATCGCAGGACGCACGGAGATTTGGATCGCGAAGACGTTCGACTACACCAACCGCGTTTCTTAACGCTTCCCACTTACTGTTTTTGTAGGGTATGTTGTGATGTGATATGGCCAATTACATGATGTGATATATGTGATGTATGAGATGATCATGTGATGTATAGATTATCACGACTTGCATGTCGATGAGTACGGCAACCGGCAGGAGCCATAGGGTTGTCTTTAATTATTGTATGACATGCGTGTCAATCATTAAGCGCTATGTAATGCTTTACTTTATCGCTAAATGGTAGCAATAGTAGTAGAAGCATGTTGGGCGCGACAACCCCGATGGCGACACGTTGATGAAGATCAAGATAATGGAGATCATGGTGTCTTGCCGGTGACGATGGAGATCATGCCGGTGCTTTCTAGATGGAGATCAAAAGCACAAGTTCATGGCCATATCATGTCACTTATGATTTGCATGTGATGTTAATCCTTTTATGCACCTTGTTTTGCTTAGGACGACGGTGGCATTATAAGGTGATCCCTCACTTAATTTCAAGATAAGGTGTGTTCTCCCCGAGTGTGCACCGTTGCGAAAGTTTGTCGTGTTGAGACACCACGTGGTGATCGGGTGTGATAGACTCTACGTTCACATACAACGAGTGCAAGCCAGTGTTGCACGTGCAGAACACTCGGGTTAAAATTGACAAGCCTAGCATGTACAGACATGGCCTCGGATCACAAGAGACCGAAAGGTCGAACATGAGTCATATAGTAGATATGATCAACATAATGATGTTAAACATTGAAGCCACCTCAACTCACGTGATGATCGGACTTGAGTTGGTGGATTTGGATCATGTGACACTCAGATGACCTGAGGGAGGTCAATTTGAGTGGGAGCTTTAGTAATTTGATTAACTAAACTCATTATCTTGAACAATAGTCTAAGTAAACTTTGCATATTTATGTTGTAGATCAATGGCTCGCGCAGTAGCACCCTGAATTTATTGCGTTCCTAGAGAAAGCTAAGTTGAAATATGATGGAAATAACTTTGTTTACTGGGCCCGTAATCTGAGGATTATCCTCACGGCTTCCTAGAAATGATATGTCCTTGATGCACCGCTTGGTGACCAACCAGAAGACATGACCTCCGAAGACGTTAAGAACGCTTGGGAGGCACGTACTGGAGATTACTCAATAGTTCAGTGTGCAATATTGTATGGCTTAGAACCGGGACTTCAAAGACGTTTTGTACGTCATGGAGCATATGAGATGTTCCAGGAGTTGAAGTTTATCTTTCAGAAGAATGCCCGGATCGAGAGGTATGAAATCTCCGATAAGTTCTATGCTTGCAAGATGGAGGAGAACGGGTCTATCAGTGAACATATACTCAGAATGTCTGGGTATTCAACTCGTCTAGCGGAGTTGGGAATTGCCCTTCCGCTAGAGGCGATCACTGACATAGTTCTTCAATCACTACCGCCTAGTTACAAGAGCTTTGTGATGATCTATAACATGCACGGGATGAACAAGTCAGTCGCCGAGCTGTTTGCGATGCTAAAAGTCGCTGAGTCTGAAATCCAGAAAGAACATCAAGTGTTGATTGTCAATAAAACCACTAGTTTCAAGAAAAATGGCAAGGGCAAAGGCAAGAAGGGTAAAACCAAGAAGGATGGCAAAGCAGTTGCTACTCCTATGAAGAAGCCTAAGCATGGACCTAAGCTAGAAACTGAGTGCTTTCATTGCAAGGGAACTGATCACTGGAAGCGGAACTACCACAAGTACCTGGCTGACAAGAAGGCGGCCAATGACAAACAAGGTATATATGATATACATGTTATTGATTTGTACCTTACTAGCTCTCGTTGTAGTACCTGCGTATTTGATACCGGTTCGGTTGCTCACATTTGTAACTCAAAACAGGAACTACGGAATAGACGAAGGCTGGCAAAGGATGAAGTGACGATGCGCGTGGGAAATGGTTCCAAGGTTGATGTGATCGCCGTCGACACGCTCTCTCTTCGATTACCATCGGGATTATTGATGAACCTGAAAAATTGTTATTTAGTGCTTGCGTTAAGCATGAACATTATATCTGGATCTTGTTTATTGCGAGACGGTTACTCATTTAAATCAAAAAATAAAGGTTGTTCTATTTATATGAATAATATCTATTATGGTCATGCACCCAATGTTCGGGTTTATTCATATTGAATCTTGATAGTGATGACATACATGTTCATAACATTGATGCCAAAAGATGTAGAGTTGATAATGATAGTACCACTTTCTTGTGGCACTGCCGTTTGGGTCATATTGGTGTAAAACGCATGAGGAAGCTCCATGCTGATGAACTTTTGGAGTCACTTGATTTGAATCACTTGACACATGTGAACCATGCCTCATGGGCAAGATGACTAAAACGCCGTTCACTGGAACAATGCAACGGGCGAGTGACTTATTGGAAATCATACATACTGATATATGCAGTCCAATGAATGTTACAACGCGTGGTGGATGTCGTTATTTTTTCACGAGAAATCCTGAAATAAATTCAGGAATGATTTCCAATAACCATGATGGGCTGGGGATACCACAGTCCTCTAACCATTCAATCACAGGTTGATTTGCTTTCAAATATGTTTTTGAAAAGTGTTTTTTGTATATATATGTAGAATATTTTAAAGCACAAAAATAAAGCAAAAAATGAGAACAAAAAAAATAGGTTGTGGTCCCCTGCGCGCCTAGACCGGCCCATCTGCCCCCCCCAAGGCTTCCCCTTGTGCTCGCTCAAAGCGGGGACATAGGGGCGCCCGGACACCACATCTTCTTCTCATGTACAACGGCGTGGTTCCTGTTGTGCTTTGTTTGTGAGGCTCTGGGGCCTGATTGGGAGGCCCATTACCTGGCCGGGTTTCTACCTGCGCCAACCAAACTGGGAGGAGAAGACGGAAAACTTGTCCGTGATTCGCAAAGGGCAAGGATGCTAGCGATGATAGATGGGCCGGCCCATTTCCAGCGAGCCCGTTTTTACGTCTTTTTCTGTTTCTTTTTCTTTTTTTCTTTTTCTTTCCTTTTTTCTTTTTCTTTTCTTTTTTTATTTTCTTTGATTAGTTTTTTCTTTTTCTTTTTTCTTTTTTCTTTTCTTTTTCACCAAATCTTCAGAATTTTTAAAACTTTGCTCGTTTTTTCAAAAATGTTCTTATTTTGAAATTTTGTTCACAAATTCCGAAGAAATTAGAATTTTAGTATTTCTTTTTCTAATTTACAAGAAATGTTCGAACATTCAAGAAATGTAGAATTTCAAATTTAAAAAATGTTTGCATTTTAATTTTTGTTCACAAAGTCATAAAATGGTTGGGAATTTCAAAAGATGTACCTACTTTCTAAATTTGTTCACAAATTCAAAAAATGTTCATGTTTTCAAAATTTGTTCTCAAAGTAACAAAATGTTCCGGGGATCTCAACAAATGTTCGACTTTGAATTTTTGTTCCCAAATTTTAGAAAATGTTCTGAAATTTCATTTTCCAAATATGATCACGAATTAGTAAAGCCACGTTTTCAAAATATTTTTACCAATTCAAAAGAATTTCATGAATTTTCAAGAAAATGTTTGCTGTTTGATAAATTTGTTCATGATTTCAAAAAAAGATAGATTATTAATTTTTGTTCTTGTCTTATCAAAAAATGTTTGCATTTTCAAATTTTTGTTCATAATTTTTAAAAAGTTTGCATTTTTAAGAATTTGTTCATAATTTGAAAAAATGTTCTCCCTTTGAATTTCTTTTCTTTTTTCAAAAAATGTACCCACTTTCAAAATTTGTTCAAAAATTCCAAAAAAATTCATGTTTTTAAAATTTGTTCTCCAAATAACAAAATGTTCCGGGAATCTCAACAAATGTTCGCCTTTGAATTTTTGCTCACAAATTGAAAAAATGTTCTGGAATTTCACTTTCCAAATATGTTCACGAATAAATAAAGCATATTCTCTCTCGGCACAGTAAGGGAGGAAGCGGAGCGGCTCCTCTGCTAGTGCGTGACGGCGGCCGGGCAGGGCGGTCACTTCCCCGTTCCCTTCCGCCGCTGGAAGGACCACTCCGGTGATGACACAAAAGGCGATGGTGGTGCCGCTGGCCAAGCAGGCCATGTGATACGAGGTCATCGTCCGCTACAATCTATTTTATGTTTAGTTTTAGGTTTTTAATTGAACAGATAAAATACCGTTCGTTTTATGTAAATATGCTTGAACTTAAAATTCCGTCCTGTTTGCATGAAAATCGCCCAGTTTAATCAAAATTTCTTTGAAATGTATGTGAACATAGATGGCCGGACTACCGTATTCACAGATTTTTCTTTTAAGTCTAAACATGCTTTATTGATTAAACATTAATGTTCATGTGAATACAAGGTAAATCTGGAAGATTTAGAAGCCACAAATGACAATCTATCATCAGGCCTAAAGCATGTCTAGCGAGCCTATGTGTCTCAAAATTGATGTCTCTTCCTTGGAAGATGAAAGACCAACTCTGAAACTGTGATGTACTGTCTGTGATTTCCTTATTTTCTGCGAGAGTACTGTCTGTAATTTCCTTGACTATTGCTGCATACGCTCCATGTGTTTCTTGCTTTATATCATTGACCACATCTTACGATGGCCGGACTTCCGTATTCACAGATAAATACTGTTCGTTTTCCGGGTGGAAGATGCCCTGAAGTCTTTTTCTTTTTTATTGAATGACAATGCGAACTTCAATCTTATTACTATCACACTGATCGGAGGATCAATAGACTTCAGTAGTCGCACGACGGCGCGACCCACCTTCCTCTGTCCGTGTCTCCTTAGCAGCCCCCGACCCCAACGGACTCTCAGCCGCATCCTGCTCTGCACACCGCGCACCGAAAAATGGCGGCGGCGGCGGCGGCGGCGGTGCGGTGTGCTGAGGAGCTGGTGGAGAGGGAGATGAGCGGGCGCGACGCCTCGCACGACGCCGCTCACGCGCTCCGCGTCCGGGACCTCGCGCTCTCCCTCGCCGCCGAGCAGGGCGTCTCCTCCCCCGACCGCCTCCTCATCGTAACAACCCCTCGCCTCTTCCTCCGTCCTCCGTCAGTTCTTCCACTTGATGTGCGGAACTTTGTTGATCGATATTTTTGCTTTAATCCGTGAGGGGGGTGATTGCTCCAGGTGGAACTGGCTGCTCTCCTGCACGACATCGGTAAGTGGCAATTGCCCTACTACTTCATTATTGATTGTGTCTACGGATTTACTTGAGCTGATTAGCTCTCGATTTGAACAAGAAACTGATGGGGAACTCCCATTTATTGCTACCTCTGTTCGTGCAGGTGATTACAAGTACACCAAGTGAGAAAACTTCTCGTTGCTTTGCTATCATATCTTCTTTCGATCTTGAAGAGTGAGAGGAAAGTTCAGTTAGAGTTAGCTAAACTGTTCTGTTGATCTCATAGAAGTCTCGTAATTGTCTTGTAATGTTTTTTGACGGCGGTATTGTCTTGTACGGTCGTTGAGGAGTGTTCTATGCTTGGTAAGTGAACCTGATGGGATGAACTGATAGGGATAATGAGGAGGATATGAGCATCGTCAAAAGGTTTCTTGAAGAGGTGGGGTTGGAGGAGGGACAGAGGGAGGAAATAGTGGCCATTATTACAGGGATGGGTGAGTTGTCCGTCTTTGTGCATCTTTTGATTGTTCAAAAAAAATATAATTGAAAAAGGAGCAACTTCATGTACCATGTTTTTTCCTTTTTCGGTCGATGCTACAGCTCATTTGGAGCACTTTGTTCAAATTTTAGTTCTTTTTAGAGTAATCAAACAAAATTTTAAATGCCTGCATGCGGGCTGCGGCTTATTCCGCATGTTAATTTTTCTCTGTATATAATTTTATTTAGTAGCAGTCCATATTATCTCTTCAAACATCAATTCTCAAATTGTTATGCAATAAATAAAACTTCATTGTGCTATTTCAAAGATTGCCATTGTTATCTGTTACTTGATCTGAATACCCATTACTGGTACTTAGTGCGTCGAGATTGTTTTGTAATACCATTGCACAATGTATGTCTAACTCTTACAAAGTTACACCTGCAATCTTAACTGCAGGATTCAAAAATGAGGTTTCAAAGAAGCTTAATGCAGAGCCCACTCTTGAGTTTGCAATCGTGCAAGATGCAGATCGTCTGGATGCAATTGGTGCGATTGGTAAGTACTGCTCAACCATAAATGTATGTATCCATTCTGCATAAGGGAATTTCTTGTAGAATTCTAAAAACCATACAACAATGTGGAGCTCTGCTTATACACATTCTTTCTGCATGCCCGGTCTTCCATTTGTCTTTATTTCGGCTCTGGTGTTTTAAGTTTCATTTAATGATTGTCTCAGCATTTGGTTTTGGCACATAGAGTAGAATTAATTACAAAATATGACACTGTTGTATTTCTGCAAGCAATGCAAACATATAGTATATCTAGGTGTCTAGCTTCTTGGCACATTATTGATAAAACAAAAGCATTACTGATAGAGTGCAGATGTAAGACATGTGAATGTGGTATGCCTCTAGAATCTGAAGATGAGCTAGTACATGTAAAAATCAAAATAGGACACATCCTGTGTCATTTATTTCCATGGTTGTACCTAACCTGACCGATGTTACACTAAATGTTCTGGATCCTACTGGGTTCACTAGAACTGTGAAATGCTTACACATTCTCAGTTTTTAGCTATAAAGTTTGGCCAAAGAAAATCGAGAATGCACTTTTTTCTTGTTGCTACACGTCTGGTCATATTTAGTTTATTATTTGTCCCCAAAAGGGATGGTCATACTTTATCTGAATATGTGGTGTGTCCCCTAATCTTCCCAATTAACATTGTAGGTGTTGCAAGATGTTTTACATATGGAGGGAGCAAGAACAGTGCATTGCATGATCCTAATGTACTTCCGCGGGATAATTTGTCAAAGGAAAAGTACATGTCCAAGGAGGAGAAACAAACATCAATTAATCATTTCCACGAGAAGCTTTTTAAGTTGAAGGACATGATGAAGACAGAGGTCAGGACTGAGCTATGAAATACTGGTTCCTCTTTTTTTTCTGCTGTACATTTGTCTTGTCTAAACCCAGAAAGAAAGCATTTCCGCTTTAGACTTATTGAGCCTAGTAAGAGTATTAGAGTTGTGTTAAGGTTTACTTGGCTTCAGTTACACATAGCCAGAGTATATTTAAGTGAGATCCAGCTTACTAATAGTCCCATTATATATGTTAGTGTAGTCTGTGTACTAATACAAGTCGTTTAGAATCCGTGTCAGTCAAATATTTTTCAATACACAATGAATAACTGCCACTGACAACATCAAATTGATACTGCCTGATTCATCACGAAATTACTTATAGAATTGTTTTCTAAATTTAAAACAATACATTTTCAAAGAAGTTGATTGTCATATGTCATGGTGGATATCATTTCAAACTTTCAATGTTGTAATCAACATATAGTTTGACATGGAGGTAGTACTAATTATAATCCCTTGTTATTACTACCATATATAGTTCTCGGTACAGACACGATGCATATGCAGTGGCGGAGCCAGGGGTCTTCCTTGGACTTCCAAGGAATACCAATGAATTTCTAATCCATACATATACTGTTGCTAGCTAGCTGTATATTTTTGTAATGTTGTTATTGTGTTGTACAAATGAATACCAATGAATACCAAGGAGAAAATTCCTGGCTCCACCACTGCGCATATGCTGTAGCTTTCCATTATATATTCCATACATGACACGTAGTTTGCTCTGCACACAGGCTGGGAAAAAGAGAGCAGAGAAAAGGCACAAGTTCATGGAGACTTTTGTGGCTGAATTCTATGAAGAGTGGAGTGGCAGGGCTTGAAGTTGACCAACCAGACTGTGGGCTTGGGGGGCAAGGCTTGAAGTTGGCCAACCAACTTTCACCAACTCGCATCGATAAAAAGCCCATGGATTACCATCTGGTTTTACATCACTGTTCAGGTTCCCATGAAACTTCCCCCAAAACGCTAGAGCTCTGAATATAATGAATAAATGACAAGACTCTTTACCAGATAGTATTTCGCAGAGTCCCTGGATGTTGCCTATGTTTTTTTTTCTGGTTAAAACTCTGAAAGATCGCTCTTGGTAACATAAGCAGCTCTATCTGACTGAGAGCACGTTTATTTAAAAATAACTCATCATATCTTGCAGGTGTTTTATAATAATTCAGATAATACCACTAAATATTTTCACCAGTAACAACACCTGAAGCTATAGTCAGGCTGTGCTTCACCATTACAAAGTACACATATACAGAGGTTCTACATTTGTTGGCTAAACTATATAGATGCTAACAATGCAAAACGAAACAAATCAAGGACATTAGTAACAATACCATCAAAGCGTAACAAGCAGAAAGCGAAAAAAGAAAGTAGGGAGGAAAGCCTTTTCTTTTCTTTTCTTTTCACATGGCATCAGCTTTTCTCCTTCAAAGTATCACTTGCAAACACCACCAGTCAGCCGAGGCCGCTGCGGTTCATTCAGAGCCTGGCATTGTCCCTCTTGGCCAGGGTCACCTTGAGGCCGTGCTTCATGAAGAGCGTGAGCGCCAGCTTGGGCGCCACGGGGTGGCCCTGGACGACGTCGACGCGGTAGCGGCGGAGGATGGAGGCGGCGGCGAACTTCATCTGGTAGTAGGCGAAGTCCTTGCCGAGGCAGAGGCGCGGGCCGCCGTTGAAGGCGGTGAACTTGTAGGCGGACTCGCCCATGAAGCGGCCGTCCTTGAGCCACCGCTCCGGCCTGTACTCCCTGCAGTCCTCTCCCCAGATGCTCTCCATCCTCCCCATGGAGTACATGGCGTAGATCACCTTGGTGCCCTTCCTCAGCACCGTGCCGTCGGGGAACACCTCGTCCTCCACAACCTGATGGATGGACGGATCATGATGAAGATTGTGTACGGGTATCATGGTGACATGCTAACTCGTTGACTGTCACTAGGACTTCAGTTTTATTATATGATGATGTGCTTTGGCCTACTCCAGTCCAGGTAGATATGGTTAGGTGATCTGGCTAAAGATGCTGTGGTCTACTCTTAGGTGGTCTACAAGCAAGGTAAAGAGTACCCCTTGTTGGCAATCAACTTGATTTGCAAACCTATAGGAGTAATTGAGTATGTTATAAACCTGAGCACAGGTGCATCTGCAACTGAATCTGTCAGACACGTGTCTCTGTCAACCTTTTGAAGTCTTACGACAAAAGATACCCAGAAGCATCGGTAGACGACCAACTGATAACCTACTACCTAGTAGTATAAATCTTGCGTAAATTCTTGTTACACGTTAAGCTTCATGATGATGCTAGTTCAAAACTGTAGTTAGTGAGGTGTAACTTTTTTTTTCGGGTAATAGGAATTTTTTTAGTGAGGTGCAACGAATTAATAGGAATTCGCATGCGTCCATCAACTTGAGTAGCAGTATCCAGAATAGCCCAGTGACTCATCGTCATTCCTATTAGACTCGAGGTACAAAATTGCACACATCGTTGTTTTGTAGTAGGAAGAAGCTACCGTACGTGGCTTGCTTTAATTTCCTCATGCAGATGACGGGGAAGGGGCAGCCGCTCACACACTTGGGAACTTGGTGTCATGAGGTCAAGTTAGTTCCACCAAACACCAACGCCAAATGAAAGGTCGCAGCATGAGACAATCGTGCCATGTATAGCATAGCACCGTGTGTGTGTATTGTGCATGCATGTACGTATTATACGAGCAAGCTACGTAGTACTAGTACGTACCTCCTTGTGGTCGACGGGGACGGAGGGGTAGAGCCGGAGCGCCTCGGAGAGCGCGGCGTGGAGGTACTCCATCCGCTTCACCTCCTCCGGCTGGAACACCAGCTCCTCCTCCACCTCCCCGCGGCGAGCCCGCGCCGCCACGATGCCCTCGACCTCCTGCAGGATCTTGGCCTCCACGCCGCGGTTCTTGCTGAGCAGCCAGAAGAACCACGCCAGCGCCACCGACGACGTGTCGCGCCCGGCCAGGATGAAGTTGACGCAGATGTCGCGGAGGAACTTGTCCGAGTAGGCGGGGGCGCCGTCGGCGCCGCGCATCTTGGTGAAGATGGTCAGCAGGTCGGCCCGACGGAGCCCCTCCTCGCGTCCGGCCGCGGCGGCGGCGGCCAGCTCCTCCCTACGCTTCCTGATCACGTCGTACGCGAACTCGTCGACGCCGGCCAGCGACCGCCGGAGCACACGCTCGTGGCCCACGCCCAGAGCGCGCATCCCGCGCCACACCGCGGTCGGCGTGACGAAACGCACGATGGTGGCCTCGGTGGCGTCCTCGAACGCGCGGGCGAACGGGATCTCCGGGAGGCCCTTCTGGAGGCAGCCGGGGTCGGCGCCAAAGGCGATCATGCACACGTTGTCGAACGTGAGGCGGAGGAGCACGTCCTGCAGGTCGACGGCGGCGCCGGAAGCCTCGGTCTCGGCCAGCACGGGCAGCAGCCGCCGGTGCACGAGCTCCACCAGCGAGCTCGCCGTGAGCGCGCGGAACTCCGCGGAGTGGAACTCGAGGCTGGCCGCCTTGCGCTGCTGCCGCCACACCTCGTCGTCGGCCCCGAAGATGCCGTCCCCGAGGAGGTCGCGCACGGTGTCGCGGAAGTAGGGTCCCTTGGGGAAGTTGCCGAACTTGGTCTTGAGCAGGTGCTCCAGGTTCCGCGGGTCGGCGGTGACCACGCAGTGCAGGTTGGTGAACCACGGCCCGCGGAACGTGAACGTGCCGCCGCGCGCCTTGAGGACGCCCGTGATCCACTCGTACATGTTGCCCCGGACGCCGAGGAGGAGGGACGGGAGCATGCCGACCAATGGCCACGACGGGAGGCCGAGCGAGCGCCGCTGCCGCAGCGAGTGGATGGCCACGAAGATGAAAACGGCCACGAGGACCTCCACCGTCTGCACCTGCGGGAGCAGGCCGGCGACAAGGCCTCCGGCGCCGAGGAACGGGGCCGCGGTGGCGTTGTGTGCGCCGCTCGAAATGAGCGCGTCCATGGCGCCGCCCATGGCGTGCGTACGATCTGGATATGCAAATAAAGGTGGTGGCCGGTGGTGGTGTCCTGCCGTGGGTGCCTGCGAGAGTGTGTGTGTGCGCGCGCGCCTTGAGGAACGAGGAATGTGTGATTTTGGAGGGGTTCTTGAGGCGTTGATATAGGTGGCCTCGTGGTGTGGTGGTGTGGTTGCTTGATGGCAACGTATGGCCGTTTGATTTGGTGAGCTAAAAGACCTGCGACAACGAACTAATGAACGCTTTTGTGGCCTTCCTTGAGCGACTCTTTTGACCGGAACCTTGAGCGACTCTCAACGGTTTAAATCCACAGGTGGCTTCACGGAGAATCATCTGCTACTTGCGCTGCAAATCGCATTGGCATTTGTCGTTCATGTTTCTGCCACTTTATCTCTTGCAAGCACAAATTGCATTGACATTTGGCGTTCAAGGATTTCTTTCGGTTGCTTCGAGATTTGTGCCACGTTTTCAGATTTTGGCAAAGTTTGTCTTGTACTCCCTCTGTTCCTAAATATAAGTCTTTTTAGAGATTTCATTAGGTATTACATATGGAGCAAAATGAGTGAAGCTTCACTCTAAAATATGTCTATATGCATCTGTATGTAGTCCACTATCAAAACCTTTAAAAAGACTTATATTTAGAAATGGAGGGAGTATCAGAGTATTGCATATTGCTTCTGTTTGCCTTTTGTTTTCATGTTTAAAGTGTATCGCAATGCATCTTGCGTACCAGTAAATAAGAGTGCACTCGTTTGCCACGCTACAAAATGCGACAAAGAAAACAACGGAACTTTATGCAATACTCTGAAACAAGAAAAACTTTGTCAAAACCCAAAAACACATGGCATGAATCCGAGAGTAACGATGAATGGTGGATACATGTACGGTATGACGTGCATGGTAGAATGCCATTTCTAAGTCCGGGGAACAAATCAATAGTTATGGACAACAAAGACATTAAAAACTCTAGATCACACTGACCGCGCTTTTGGATGTTTGATGGAATGTAGGAGTTCAAATTTGTGACTTGGAAATCTAAAAGTTGGGTGAAATCTAGATGAAAGGACCGTCCCAAATTTGCGAAAGCTCATGCCAAATTGTGAAAGCTCTCTCATTATAACCTTATACAACTCTCATCTCTGAGGCCCATGGCTTCCCTTGCCAACAAAGTAGAAAACCCATGTCCTATTTTTAAAAAGATGGGCACCCAAGCTTTTCAAAGCTCATCTTAAAAAAAAAATCTCCAATTTTTGTAAGGTTCACCCAAAATGGATGGAAGCACAAAATTTCTCATGGTAGATGCTTGATATTCTACTCCTAGGTGATATCTTTAAGTTCTTATTGAGGTCGAAAGTTCACAATATTCATTTTGGAAGTCTATACAATAAATTGGAAGTTGCTTTCCAAGGTCTATGAAGCATGTATAATGGTTGATAAGGTCACTTTCTCATAGCCATGCACACTCACCATAAGAAGACATTATACTATGAGTTATACCTTAATGTTTTTCTACGGGGAATTATACCTGAGTGTTAACTATAGCTGTGAAAGGTTAAAGTTATAAAGTTGCTAAATTTAAACTAGAAAACATGTAACTACAAGAGGACATCCGTAAAATGGAGAAAACATTATGTACTCCCTCCGTTCCTAAATATTTGTACTTTTAGAGATTCAACTACAAACTATATACGAATCAAAATGAATGAATCTACACTCTAAATTATGTCTATATACATCCTTATATAGTTCGTAGTGAAATCTCTAAAGAGACAAGTATTTAGGAACATAGGTAGTAGATCTTAACCAAGAAATCATTCTTTACATTAAAAAGGATAATCTCTTAGGTAATTAAGCTAAGGCAAAAAAAAAGTCCTTTGTCTTCCAACTCATTACTCATCTTATGTAACAGTGCCGAGACAGTATCATTGTTGATGTCCTAGTAGGTTGTCCAAAGCGGGTGTTTGGAATTGTTGTCCGGACAAGTTTACAAGGAGGTACAAGGAAACATGGATTGAAATGAGATATGCTGTCAGCCACTTCAGATCGATTTAAGGGTTCAACGACGACGATTGCGTCTCCAAGGCCTTGGTCCTTAATGACACATGCACGAAGATTTCCAGACCATCATCGATAAGGTCAGGCCAACTCTGGTAGGGTGTTGTGTGAAAATGACATGCTGGTAGCAAGTTCTGACGACGATATACCTGGCCATGGGCAGCCCGGCCCAACCCGAAAAAGCCCGACCTGACGGACGGCCGGGGCCGGGCTCGGGCCCACCGTATTTGCACTTTAAGAAAGAGGCCTGACCCGAGGCCTGACGGGCTTTTTGACCGATGGGCGGAGTTTGGGCCTGATTTTTAGGCCCGATAGCTTGGTCGGGCCAGGCTTGGGCCTAGGTTTTCTGCATCGGGCTTTGGTAGGACTGACCCGAAACCCGACCCGACCAGACGGATGGCCAGGTATAGACGACGGTAGTGATCATTTGGTGACTCAGAGTTCTAAATGTATTTTTATTATATTTGGATTCTTTTGTACTTTCGGTACACATTTATACTTCGAAAATCCACTCTCATAGATACGTTTGCTTTTTTCAAAAAAAAAGAAAAGAAATGAGAGACTTACAGTAAAGCACATATTTTCTTTCTACCGTTTTTGTGCATGTGCGCGTATACGTGCATTAGAGAGAAAGATAGATTGGAGTTGGTTTCGCAAAAAACAAAACAAAAAAAGAATTGGGGTTGGAAAGCGAGCGGACGGCTCGATCGGGACTATACTGCAAAAGAGTATGGAGCCGGTGGGCGCGACGCATACCCCCTGTTGTACAGCCACTCCATCAGGAAAAACAGGACGGTGCAAGCCACACTGCAAGGAGAAAGGTGGCTACTGGACTCAAGACATCGAGAAGTGAAGGGAATCG
This sequence comes from Hordeum marinum, assembly GCA_022496015.1. Lineage (NCBI taxonomy): Eukaryota > Viridiplantae > Streptophyta > Magnoliopsida > Poales > Poaceae > Hordeum > Hordeum marinum. Next base: position 223,227,273 of record CM039672.1, read on the forward strand.
TGCCGCAAGCCATCATGCTGTCACGAGAGCTCCGGGCCGCGGCGTTGGTGCTCGACCAACAAGCCAGAGACACTATCTCCTGTCACCTCGCCGGCTGCTCGGGACGCTATTCCACCAGCTCGGCATACAAGGCCTAGAGGGAGGGAGGAAATAGCTGCGGCTTCAAGGCAACCATCTGGAAGGTGTGGGCACCGGGCAAGAAGAAGATGTTCCTATGGCTCCTTCACATGAATCGTCTGTGGTGCAACGACAGATTACAACGGCAAGGATGGCCGAACGGATACTTCTACCCTCTCTGCATGCGCAACCTCAAGAGCTCGGGGCACCTGATCTGGGACTGCCCGACGGCAATGCAGGTGTGGAGCACGGTGGCGACATGGGACGGATGTTCCGCCCTACACCCAGGGACATGGATCAACGGACATACAACCTCAACCAAGGTCAACATGATCATCGATGCCTCTGCCGCTACGGTCAGGAAAGGCATCAAATCTATGATTGCGCTCATCAACTGGCAAATCTGGATGGAGAGGAACAACTGTGTTTTCAAGGGAAAGCTATCGAGTCCGGCCAACATCATCGGCTGCTGTCGCTCAGACATGGAGCAATGGAGGATCGCCGACGCAAAATGCTTAGAGCACCCTTTTGGGCACGTCCCTTGAGATAGAGTTGTCCTGATTTTATTTTTTGCTCTTCTGTTGTTTCTCTCTTCTTCATCCACCCACTGATCACTTGATCAAACATTTTGTCGTTCTCTTCTGCTGAGCTAATGGAAACCAACAATTGTTGGACAGTTCAAAAAAATAGATACGGTTGCTTTTTTCAAAATGAAAAAAAAACAAAATAAATGAGAAACTTACAGTAAAGCAATAGATTTTCTTTCTACCGTTTTTGTGCATGTGCGCGCATACGTGCGTTAGAGAGAAAGATAGATCGGAGTTGGTTTCGCAAAAAACAAAAAACAAAAAAGAATTGGGGTTGGAAAGCGAGCGGACGGCTCGATCGGGACTATACTGCAAAAGAGTATGTAGCCGGTGGGTGAGTCTCTCCACCTCTCTCTCGGCCGGGTGCCGGCGGACGGTGGCCAAACGCAGCTACCACCGTGTGCTTCTTGCGGCCGCCCTCCGGTCTTTCTACCACCGTGTCACGGATGTATCCTTCTCCACGGCTTGCTGCCCCGCCCAGTTGCTATCAGCTCTGTTCCATGGGAAATGCATGCAGTCAAGCGCTGAGTTATTAGGTCCTTAATAATAAAATTAGCAGGCTATACCGTCCAATCAATCCTAGGTTTCAGAGTTCAGTCCGAACACACGCGATAGTTTGTCGCTGTCGCTGTCAGCGTCGATCAGGATTCAGGACACAGAGCATGCAATATAAGTGACGGGGTTTATAACAAAGTTTTATACTCCTGTACTGTACTTCACATGGGTGACGGTGTATATGTGATTACGGTACAGTATATACACGACATCATGTTTTAGTTAAAATTTAGACCCATTACCCATGACATCTAATTGCTTTTCTTTCTAGGTGATCCGACGCTGTCGTCAGTCCCTTGTTTTGCTTTTCTTTTAAGAGGCTACAGTTTTGCCTTTACAAATTATTAAGGAGTGGTACTGTACATAAGTCCCGAATCAGGCCAAACCAAACGAAAGCGACAAAAAAAGGTATACTCTCCCGGCATTAGGCTGTTTAATCAAGCACTCGACTCCCGCAGTTCACCAGCATTTAGCTTCATCTTTGATCTACTTCCTTCATCCCACAATATAAGACGTTTTTGTAACCTTTTTTAGCTTTCAAAAACGTCTTATATTGTGAGACTGAGGGAGTAGTTCTCAAGTTGGGAGTGGATTTGTACCAGGTCGGGGGTCACGTAGCCTCTTTTTTTCTTCGGTAATGTTATATGACGCACGTCAGCGAACATTTTCTTCTGACAGTTTTAGGGTCTCTTTGATTCACAAGATTTTCAAAATAAAGGAATAGGAAAAATGCAGGAATGGAATGACATGTTCTATAATACCCTACATGATTTGAAAGAATGTTTGATATAGCGCACGAAAAACAAAGGAATCCTATAAAGAGGTTTGAGTGGATGGAAAATTTGCTCAAAAATGTACTACAAATTGATCCTATGGAAAAATTCCTAAGGATATCAATCCTATGAATCAAACGACCTTCAAAGAAAAATTTCCTAAGGGTCTAAATCCTCTAAAAATCCTATGCAATTCCTTTGAATCAAAGGAGCCCTCGGTTGCTTCGCGAGATCAAACAGTGATAATTTTAAATAGAAAATGTTTTGTTCTGAAGAAACTGGCATGTTGTTTAAAGAAGTTGTCATCACCCCACAATTAAAACTGTTAACAAAATCGTTTGAAATGTCGCCCTCACCCAGCGAACGTTCCCAGCTAAGAGGGTCCTTTTCTTTTTCGAGAACACCTCGAGAGGGGCAGGGGGTTCCTGCATTTCATTTAAGAAGAAGAGAGTTGGTCCGGACCCGAAAACCTAACATTTTCGGCTAATCAGGGAAAACCGAATGAAAACCCAAAAAGGAAAGAAGAGAAAAGAAAAAAACAAGAAAAAAGAGGCACTAGAAATTGGGATAGGAACAAGGCATATGCATCCTCAAGGGACATCGTTGGAGTCAAACACCAGAGCGCCAAGGCCCAACGTAGTTAGGCGAGACTCAAGTGCAACCAAACTGACCGCCACTCACCGGATAGAAACCATCAATATCAAATAACTCTTCTGTCTCGGCCTCAAAGAATCATGTGCTAACATTATCTTGTGGAAAACATTCTGAGAGGTCCAACTTTGATTTCCTCGCGATTCTCACCAAAGAGCTCAACGCCTCGATCACGTGCGATGAGAGCGGTTTTTTGTACATGTCCAGGTATGCTTGCATCTTTTGCTCTAGACTCTCCGCTTTGCTGACCTCTGGCAGCTCACCAAAAGCCTCCAACATCCCCTACTCTGCACACTTGGATGTCGGTATGTTGCACGCCTTGTTCTTCTTATACGCCCGCTCCGCCGCCCGTCATTCTTATCCCCATGCGAAAAGGCACGTGGTCCCAAGCAGAGGTTGTGGAAGGGGACAAGTAACCTTATTGAGAAAATCCTCCAGAGATGATGGTGTCACTTTAGTTTGCCCGACCGTTGCAACAACATTGCACATCTCCACCATAGGCTCAACCAGAGCGCTGGGCGTGTTCAAACCAAGCGGCTCCTCTGAACTTGGCATCAGACGTACAAGGGAGTGCATCACGGAAGACGAGAAGGAATCTCCAGGGCATGGCGACTAGAGCATAGCCTTCGAACACATAGGATCAACAAATTCCTCACTTCCTATCGACGAGGCACCATGGGTCAACCACATATCATCGCCCCAAGCAGAGTAGTCCATAGGACCGATGATGGCAGACAAAACCCTAGGAGAAGGCACCATTGCTTCATCAAGCATAGGATCATTATGCCATGGATTGATGCCCACCGGTGTCACGCCCAAGATGCAGTCCTATCCTTATTTTGGAACGGGGGCCTCGACAGGGATAGAAGCGCATCTCGACGCGTTTGCAAGAATGGATATCATTACAAGTACATGTACAGAAGAGATGAGTATATGGAATTGGCTTACACTCGCCACAAGCTACATCAGAGTCACATCAACACAACAAAATACTCAAACATCATACATAAGAGTAGGGTCCGACTATGGACGAAAACAAACGATAAAATGACACCCATCCTTGCTATCCCAGGTTGTCGCCTGGAACCCATCCAAGATTGATGAAGAAGAAGAAGAATGACTCCAAATCAAATCAAACAACGCGCTCATGTCAAATCATCGCATTACCTGTACCTGCAACCGTTTTTGTAGTAATCTGTGAGCCACGGGGACTTAGCAATCTCATTTCCAAGGGTATCAAGACTATTAAAGCTTAATAGGTGAGGTATGGTTAAGTGGTGAGGTTGCAGCAAGCGACTAAGCATTTATTTGAGTGGCTAACTTACGGGTACAGAAAGTAAAGTATGGTGGTCTACGCATAACGGACGTGAACTAATAATGATCACTAACTGATCCTGAACACCTACTTACGTCAAACATAACCCCATCGTGTTCTCTCTCGGATAAGGACTCACGAGAAGAGACAGTCACGGTTACACACACGGTTGGTGTATTTTATTTGAGTTTACTTCAAGTTGCTATGACCGGGTGTTAAACAAACTATCCAAGTTTGCCACATAACCGCGGGCACGGCTTCTCGAAAAGATTTAACCCTGCAAGGGTGCTCCAACTCATCCATCACAAATTAACCACACGCAACGGGAATAACCTCAACCACGGATCTCGTGATCTTCCTAGGCAATTCCAAAGGAAATCCAACACCTCGAGATAGCCCGAAGAATAATCGGAATTCCTCACTCAAGACGTTCGAGAAACGTAAAACAAATCCAGCAAGGCCGCCCGACGTGCCGACAATCCCGATAGGAGCTACGTATCTCGTTCTCAGGGCACGGTAGATGAGCGACACATATAGTGGCCTGATTGAAATCTCCCGAGTTGCCCCGGGTTGGCCCCGCACAGTGCTCTAGTTTGGACCAACGCTCATGAGGAGCACTATCCCGGGGGTTGATTAAATTATCGGCGGGTGTCGGCGGGTCCCTATGCAATTTTATTAATTATTAGGCAAATGTAGTACCAATGTTGGGCCTTGCCAGACGAGTTTTATCCCAAAACGAAAATCGAGGGGGTCCCCATAACAACCCCGAGCATGTTAGGAGCGCTCAATTATGGAACATAACACCGGTTCACAAGTAACTAGGGGCGGCAAGAGTGGAACAAAACACCGAGCAAAAGGCCAAGCCTACCACCTTTACCAAGTATATATGTGCATTAAATTAAATAGCAGCAATATTGAGATATAACAAAAGAACGTCCATGTTGCCACATGGAAGCAATTACACCTGCAGCTAGAAACGCTATAAGAAGGGCTGAGCAAGCGGTAACATAGCCAAACAAAGGTTTGCTGGGATGTGGAGGGGTTAGAGGCTTGTCATGGCAATGTTGGAAGGCTTGACAAACAAGTGGTAGGTAGCGCGACATAGCGATGGAAAGATGAGACAACTATCATGGCAATGATAGTAATGGTATCCAGGGAAATGAGTCATCTTGCCTGAGATCTCGCTGGGAAGAAGAACGAGTCTATGAAGAAGACGAGCCAACGTAGTCGAACGAATCCTCACACTCCGAACGCTTTCGGAACTCTATCGAGAAGAAGCAATCCAAAACAAACAATCAACACAAGATACACCACAACATATGCATGACACGATGCGCAAACAAATACGATGCATATTCAGTTTAATATGCAAGGCAAGTCAATTCACATCAAACAACTACTACACATTAAAGTGAAGCTCAATATGCAACGAGTTGCATATTGACGAAACTCCACGTTCGAATTATTTAGTTCACTCTTGTTAGGTACACGACAATATTCAATATTGTTAAACATGGCAAGAGGTGAAACATAAGTAAACTATCCATCTAGGCATCTTAAATGAGGTCGGAAACAACTTATAGTATTTCCGAAACGACCTCATATGTTAATTTTGAAATTGGTCCAGATCTGAACTAATCATATTTTATATTTGTTAAACACCAGAATAAAGCATACCATGCAATTCTACACGTCATTCTAGTTGATTTACATATATGGGACATCTCAAACGGAGCTACGGCCTAAAAGATATGAGCGACACAAGATGCGCATGTCATGAATGCAAATGCATGGAAAATACCATCTCAAACATTTCAAATCATTAATGCAACAAGTTATTATTAAACTATATGATATTCTAAGCAAGTTCCATATATGGCATGACCAAAACGGAGCTACGGTTCATTCACAATCACCAAAACAAGTTTTTGTTAAAATCTTCCGAAGACAACAACTTAGCATTTCGCACACATGAAAACAACAAGTTACACTATTCTAAAATGCACAAACTAAGCATGAGGCAGTAGTATATGACACACACTTTATTTCATCTTCACATATCATATTCAAAACATGCATGGATCACATGGTAGGAAGCTCACAAGGTGGCTACTTGAAAACAGTTTCAGACTTAGTGAAAATAGCAGTTTTTGACAGTGCAGTTTTTACCACGAAGGCATATTGACAGCAGTGAAACTATATGCTACATGCATATTATGTTATGAAACTTAACAACATACTAAAGGACATTATCAACTACATATAACTCTATTACACCTATCACAAAAGGGTTCTAGATCACTAGCAAAACACATGGCAAGACAGCAACAAAATGTTACAGATTTCAGACTTAGAAATATTTTGGACCCTCAAAACAGCAGTTTTTTATAGCATGTTGTCAACAAGAAAATAACACCTACACATGCATTTCTATGGCAAGCAAAATGTCCAGGGGCTAGGACACATATCCAAGGGCATATCTCATGTTCAAAATTAGTTCATATCATGCATGTATTAAATCATACGAAAATAAAAAAAAGGCATCACAATAAAAATGACATGCACACAAAGATGCTCAAATGACAAAACTAAATGCACAGATAATTTATATGGATTTTTCTACCCCGAAAACATATATACTATGCATAGGTTCATGTGGAAAAATAATCACAATTAATTATGCAAGTTATGGCATATTTTATTAGCAAGTCATTTATGCAATAAAATGCAAACATCATGCCAACATTTTATCATGCATGAAAATGCGATACTACCAATATACACATTTTACATATAGAGTTTGAATATACGGGGTGCATGATTAAATATATATATGCGCAAAACTAAATATGACATATATGCAAGATGATGCAAACAACAAGTTTAATATCCTTATCATGGATGAAAATGGCATATTGTCAATCTATATATTTTTCTAAACATTTTAAGTTTTACAAAACATTTTGTTTTGCCGCACGGTTGATTAAATATGGCATTTAAAATGCAATTGGGCCTATACAGAAAAAAAACAAAACAGGGGGGCGGGGGCTGCTCACCATGGGCCAAGGCCCATTCGGCAGGGAGGCGGGCAGGGGGCACTGGGCCTGATGGGGCGAGGCCGGCCCACGCGGGTCAATGCGAGCGGCACGAGCGCTCGTCCTCCTGCTTGTTCCCGAGCAGGGCAGGGCAGCGACGGCGGCGCTAGGCAGCCCTGCGGCGGCTGGCTGCAGGCAGGAGGTGGCAGCGGAGGGTCGGGGCGGCTGGACCCGTTCCCGGCGACGGCGAGATGCGGCTGGCGGCCTGAGGAATCCTGCAGGGGAGAGGGAGAGAGACGAGGTGAGAGAGGAAGAAGGAGGAAGAAGAGGGGAGGAAGGGAGAGGAGCGGCGGTGAGGTCTCCGGCGAGGGGCGGCGGCTGGCGACGGCGAGGCCTCCAACGGCTCGGGATCGAGGGCTCCTCCCCTCGATCCAGGCAGGAGCGACGGAATCGGGCGCGGGGAGCTGCGGACGAACGACGACGTCGGCTTCGGGCCTGGGGCGGGCCTAGATGGGCCTCGGCGGGCCACGACGGCTGGAGAGAGGAGGGAGCGGCTGGCTGGCGGCTAGGGGCTGTCTAGCACGGGATTCGAGGGGAAAACTAGGGTTAGGCCAGATTAGGCAGGCTAGGGGGGTTTAAATAGCAGTTTGGGAGCTAGGGGAGGGGGTTTCGCACCGTTTTCGGACCCTCCAATCGCGATCGGGCGGTCCGGAAGCGGAGGGGGCTAGCAGGCGGGCGAGTGGGTTGTGTAGATGGCTAGGTGGGGAAGAGAGGAAGGTTTGTGGCCCGTGACACGAAGTTTTAAAACACCGAAAAACGTCCGACGATAACCGATGACCGCACTGCCACGACTGACCGTCGGGGTATCAAACGAGCTCGGAACGCGACAAAATTTGACGGACGGTCTACCTACAATATAACAAGACCGCACGCCAAGTTTCGACCCAATCCAAGAATATTTTAAAGCGCACCTTTAAAAACATTTTTAAAACGAGGCCGCGGGCACGTGCGTGTGTGGTTGGTCTCGAAACGGGCAACGACAAGAACGAAGAGAACCGGCGACCATGAACGGATGCAAGCTTGCGAAAACAGGAGACGATGCTATGCAGGTGATGCGAATGATGCGATGATGAATGCAACAACCAAACGAAACACAGACGAGAATGAAAATAAAAAGGGGAATCTTCTGGATTCTTCTGGAGCGTCGGTACCTGGCTGTTACAACCGGCCTAGCCAAGAGCATAACAGCAAGAGATCCTGCTCGACAGGAGCATGAGGAAAGATGCAGCAGTCCACACTACGAGCGGAGTGATCTCCAAGGGGCGGCATCAACAGAGCCTCTATGTACGAATGCTGCCTAGAACCATGGCAGCTCGACGCATCACGACAAACCCCAACACCGAGCCGAGGACCGAAGGAAGAGACCAATGAGAAAAACTTCCACGGAGGGCCAAGGCATTGAATGGCAAGATGAAAAATCTTTGTAGCAACGCCAATATTTTAGCGGCTCCATGTAATCCTTGACAAAATGCTTGCGACTTTGACAACGAAAACATCGTTCGTCCATCCATTTGAGGTAGGCGGCACGCTCAGCTGGGCTAACCACCGGGTGCAGCTGCGACGGCACAGCCCGGTCACCCGTGAAAGCATATGCACATCCCTTACTCCCCCACACCTCAATCCATCCTCTAGGGTCCGAGGCAGGTGACGTATCCCGTCCCCCCGAAGCAAGGGCGGCATCCCGGACTACCCTTGATTTGGGGCGAGTCCGCAAAGGGGAGGGCGGAGCAGTTGCGTCAGCTACACCTGGGCATGGGCAGCCCGGCTCGACGACCCGGCCCGAGCCCAGCCCGAAAAACCCGAGCCGAGCCGGGTTGGGCTTTAGGTTCGGGCCGGGTTTTCAAGCCTGGGCAATAGTTCAGGCCGGGCTCGGGCTTGCTGGAAACGGGACTTTACACGAAGACCCGGCCCGGCCCGGCTCGAAAATCACCTTTTTAGTACGTTCAGGCCGGGCTCGGGCCTGTATTTTCCGTTTTTTGGCCTGACCGGGCCGGGCTCGGGCCTGAGATTTTTGGTGCGGGCTTTGTAAAGCCCGACCCGAAGCTCGGGCCGATGGATGCCCAGGTTTAGCGTCAGCATCAACCTCCTAGCGAGCCCGCACGCTGCAGGTACCCCGTGACATGCCAGCAACGACCTGCGCAGCATCGGGATGGCCGTCAGCACACATTCCGATGACGGGCACCCGAACCACGATGGATTTGAGACGAGGGAGAGGTGGAGGGGCTTCAAGTGATGGAGCCGAGCAGTTGGATGTTTGGAGCAAACCGACGACCACCTCAGAGGAACTGGATCCACTCAATTCTGGTGACAACAAAATGCGGGGCTTGAAACCTGCAGGGATGGTGGCAGGAGGAGGCGGCAGCTGCCGACTGGTGGCAGCCATAGACACCGACGGTGAGACGGGAGCAGATGCAGGGCCCAAGCTTGGTCTGGGCTGGACATGGGCCGTCACTACCGACGGAGTCCCGGGTTGGAAGCTTGGGTGAGGATCCATGGAGCCTTGCGCGGCCGGAGCGGCAGCCACAGACAACGACGGCGCAGAAGAGCGATGAGGAGCGAGGGGAGCCAGCAGGGAAGCTGCCATGCCCAGGGCATCCGGAGCGACTGCCGCCGTGGGAGCGAGCGGGGCTGAAGGGGCTGCGGAGGCCATGGCCGCTGCCGCGGGAGCGAGCGAGGCCGAAGGGGCTGCGGAGGCCATGGCAGCAGCCGCCGTCGCTGCCGTGAAAGCCGACGTGGAGCGAAAACGGAGGGGCTGCTGCAGTAAAAGGACTTCAGCGGATAGAGGACGCAAAGGGGAGTCTAGAACTGGTTGCGGCTGCCTCAGGGGAAGCCAGAGGAGGGAGATCGGGGCAGCGCAGAACCGCGCTCACCCGTCGGACGCGGGGTCGTCGCTCCCACACGAGGTCATGTTTCAGATTCTTTTGGGAATATAGAGGGTCCTTTTCTAATGGCTTTCGATTGGAATCTTTCATATCTTTCAACTTTTCGTTACTATGTGCCATTTCTTATTGAAGCATGCATTGAAGCAATTGCTTACCGGCTGAAACTTCTCAAGAGAAGCAGAATAAACTCAATGGTGCACGTGGATGGTGTCCTGAATTAGGGGATGCTCACCACGGCCTGCTAATCATAAAACCATAAAACCATAAAACCATGGATCTCAGCATGATCAGGATGGAATTCTCTGAAGACTTGGCACATACTCCAAGACATATTTGAATGGTTGGCATGTTTATCCCTACGTATAGCCGACATACTTGTAACCCTAGATATCCCTGATGCCTATATAAGCCGATGGGTTTAGACCGTACAGGGGGAGTGAATTCATTCATACGATCTTGAGGTAGATCATTCTATACATTGTACCCTATCACAATCAATATAATTAGAGCATTGCATAGAGTTTTACCTCTTACTGAGGGCCCGAACCTTTGTAAACATCGTGTCTTTCTCTACTTCATGTTACCATTCAGCCAAGGTCACCAGCTCAGGACCCCCTACCCGAGATCTGTTGGTTTTAGCACTACATTGGTGAACCATGTAGGTTCCGTTGTGTGGTCATAAACGTTCGATGGATCATCTTCAGATCAACAGCGACATTGGCTATGGGAAGACCGTTATCCTCAGACACCTTTTTGCCTTCGGCAGCATCATGCTCCACGTCGACTCAACTAGTCACCTTGGCCAGGTCGAAACCTCTCTCCAGGGCAAACCATCAGGTTTGGAATCTGAAGTATGTCACAGACTCTCGTGGCGAGCTTGCCTTTTCGGTCTAGGTATCAGACCGACCAGAGAACCTTACCAACGCTGCCTTCTTAGCACCAGATTCGATCTTGGAGCGGGACTGCGAAATGATTGCCGCCTCGGATATGGCTTTAACTTGGATTCAAACACCGCGCTACCAGATCAAGTGTGAGGCTTGATCGGTTAAAGTTCTGGGGCTACATCAGGTGTTACCTCGGGTAAACTTGAGTTGAGCGCTGCTATTGTCAAGAGTGAGGCCGACATCGCGCTCCTGTATGAGATGATAGATCCAATTCAGAGCACTGGAATCTCGGACAATCAAACCTCGGTTTGCAATTGAATCTGGGACAATCCTAGAGGAATAGAAATTTGTCCCACCCTCCATCCACCGAGTCGCTATAGTCGAGGATTTAACCAACATATTGGACTATGCCTCCGACGATGCAGTCAACATGGATGAAGATGCCGACGACATGTCATACACTGCATCAACCTTAGCCACCTCCAATACCGACAAGTGGGCGGCCATCTCCACCTATGATGTCTACATGGTAGCTACTCCCATGCACGATGAAGAAGGCAAAGATCCCCCTAACGCTAGCGCAGAGGGCGTTGCGAAAAAACACAAGCAGCTGTAACACTAGTAATGGTGCCACTAAGAACAACGACACCAGTGATAACGGCACCACTTCAAACGGTGCCGAGGATCAGAACACCGATGATAACATGGGCACTCAAAATATCAATGACAACGTGCTCAATAGGGACGATGAAGAACCTGAAGATGGTGACTACTATCCAGAATCCGAAGAAGATAGAAGCCTCATACCCGATGAATTTGACATTCCCGATGAACCTAAGGGAGTCTGGGACTAAGGGGTCCTCGGGCCGTCAGCTTGTCTCTCATGGGCCGACTTGTTGGTCCGCTATATAGCAGGATGGATGATGACGCACAAGTATAGGGGATCTATCGTAGTCCTTTCGATAAGTAAGAGTGTCGAACCCAACGAGGAGCAGAAGGAAATGACAAGCGGTTTCCAGTAAGGTATTCTCTACAAGCACTAAAATTATCGGTGACATATAGTTTTGTGATAAGATAATTCGTAACGAGTAACAAGTAACAAGTGTAGAAAAGGTGCAGCAAGGCAGCCCAATCCTTTTTGTAGCAAAGGACAGGCCTGGACAAACTCTTATGTAAAGCAAAGCGCTCTCGAGGACACATGGGCATTTCTGTCAAGCCAGTTTTCATCATGCTCATTTGATTCACGTTCATTACTTTGATAATTTGATATGTGGGTGGACTGGTGTTTGGGTGCTGCCCTTACATGGAAAAACCTCCCACTTATGATTAATACCTATGGCAAGCATCCGCAACTACGAAAGAAGAATTAAGGTAAACCTAACCATAGCATGAAACATCTGGATCCAAATCAACCCCTTATGAAGCAACGCATAAACTAGGGTTTAAGCTTCTGTCACTCTAGCAACCCGTCATCTACTTATTACTTCCCAATGCCTTCCCCTTGGCCCAAATAATGGTGAAGTGTTATGTAGTCAACGTTCACATAACACCACTAGAGGAGAGACAACATACATCTCATCAAAATATCGAACGAATACCAAATTCACATGATTACTTATAACAACACTTATCCCATGTCCTCAGGAACAAACGTAACTACTCACGAAACATGTTCATGTTCAAGATAAGAGGAGTATTAATTATCATAAAGGATCTGAACATATGATCTTCCACCATGTAAACCAACTAGCATCAACTACAAGGAGTAATCAACACTACTAGCAACCCACAGGTACCAATCTGTGGTGTTGAGACAAAGATCGGGTACAAGAGATGAACTAGGGGTTGGAGAGGAGATGGTGATGGTGAAGATGTTGATGGAGATTGACCCCCTCTCGATGAGAGGATCGTTGGTGATGATGATGGCTTCAATTTCCCCCTCCGGGAGGGAAGTTTCCCTGGCAGAACAACCCTGCCGGAGCTCTAGATTGGTTCTGCCCAAGTTCCGCCTCGAGACGATGGCCCTTCGTCCTGAAAGCTCTCTTCTAATTTTTTCTAGGTCAAAATGCTTCATATAGGAGGAGATGGGCGTCGGAGGATCCACAGGGGCCCCACAAGCCTGCTAGGCACGACCAAGGAGGTGGCAGCGCCTAGCAGGCTTGTGGCCTGTTGGTGGCCCCCCTCTGGTTGATTCTTGCACCAGTATTTTTCATTAATTCCAAAAATATTCTCCATAATTTTTCAGGACTTTTGGAGTTGTGCAGAATATGTATCTTATATTTGCTCCTTTTCTAGTCTAGAATTCCAGCTGTGGGCATTCTCCCTCTTCATGTAAACCTTATAAAATAAGAGAGAAAAGGCATAAGTATTGTACCATAACGTTAAATAACAATCCATAATGCAATAAATATCAATGTAAAAGCATGCTGCAAAATGTACGTATCAACTCCCCCGAGCTTAGACCTCGCTTGCCCTCAAGCGAAAGCTGAGATCGATGAATATGTCCACATGTTTAGAGATAGAGGTGTCGATAAAAATAAAATACGGACATGAGGGCATCATGATCAATTTTAGAACAACAATAATCATTGTATGAGATTCTTTATACTATAGTAACAATTCATTCACAAGATAAAGTATGAACCAAGAACTCTATTGACAACCAACAAACTATGATCTCAGTCATTGAAGCAATTGACAATTTATCATAATATTGGAAATAGTCAATATAAGAACTTGTAAAGCAAACCCACATACTCAATGATATTTTAGTATTTCACAATTGCTAGCACTCACGCCGTACCCAATGTAACATCCCAAATTTTGGAATGTTATAATAAATATTAGAATGAGTGTTTGTTTGATTGAGTGATTGAAAGTGAGTGAAATTTGAAACTTTTGAAAGTTTAATGAGAGGGAATGAAATGACTTTCGCAAAACTATCACTCTGCATTTTTGATCCTCAGGAATTCAAATTCAATTCATCACAACACCCCAGAGTGAAGATGATATGACTTCTTCCATTTAAAGAAATGAAAAGGGATTTGAAAAATGGTTTGAATTTCATTTGAAAAAATTTCAAATTCAGAAAACTTTATGCAACTCAATGATTTTCATGAGAGAGGATAAAAGGACTTCTTCAAATTATATGAAATATGAGTTGGAAGTTTAAAACAAGGAATTTGAAAAGTGGAGTTGAAAATTTCTGAATTTTTCCTTTGGAATTCATTTCATATTTGGTTCCATTTTAAATTTCAAAGTATTCAAACCCCTTGACAAAAATTGAGAGGAGTAATATGACACTCCACACCAGGGTTATTTTGTGAAGTATTTGAACCATAAAACCCAGGGGGGTTATTTGAAAATTTATTTGCAAAAGGAGTTAAAAGCCATTTAGGCATTTTCTGAAATAACTTTTTTAATAAGTATTTATTCTGGCGAGGAAAAATGTTCATTAAATAGAATTTATTCTCATGGTCATTTTGATATAAAGATCTTTATTTTTGGGAAAGTGTTTAATGTCATTTATTAGATTTTGATTTGGTGGAAAATAGAAAAGGAAAACATTTAAACGTTTTAAAGAACTGGCCGGCCCACTTGCCTATTAAGCCTCCCGAGATCTCTCCCGATCGGCCGACCGACGCCGCAAACGCCTTCCCCCTCTCTCTGACACGTGGGACCCACCGACCGACCGCGCCAATCCCGCGGTCACCTCTTTCCTTTTTTCGTCCTCTTTCCTTCCCGACGCTGGAGACTCGCCGGATCCGCCGCGATCTCCCTCTCCCTTTCCTTTCGGACGACTCCGAGGCCGCCTATAAAACCCCAGCCCCTCCCTCTCTCCGTTCCAACTGAAAACCCCAAGCCCCTCTCGCCGCCGCAATACCTCACAGGACCCACCGGCCGCCGCCACTCCATTGTCGACCCCGTGCTCGCCCTAACCTCTCCCCTCGCCGCCTGAGCCCACCATCCGCTCCACCACCCTCACCCGCACCTCCGAGTGCCCTCGCCTGAACCCCAGACCCACCAGAGCACCCACGCCGATGACCTCGTCGGAGCAGTCCTCCACCCATAGCTCCTTGAGCTCGTGCCGCTCGTCCCCGACGCCCCCTTGCCTCGCCGTCACAACCAACGGACGCCGGAGGTCCGCCGCCATTGCCTGGACCCCTCGGTTGTCGCAGAAGACTACCGGAGCGCCGTCCCCGTCGACCTCACCGCCTCTGCCTTGCTGGACATCGCCGGAGAACACCCCCACCGCGGTAAGTCACCTTAGCCCCCCCTCACCGCCTAAGGCTATGATTAGATCACTTGAACACCGAACTATTTTCTTTAGGAGTCGTCCGTCCACTCGAATCGCTAGAACACGCACACCCCTCAGCCACTCAAAAGCCGCCACGTAGCACCTTGTCCGTTAGTTAGGATTTTTTTATTTTCTGTTTTCTGTTTTAAAACAGAATGTGTTCTGTTTTTGTTTTCACTGTATCTTTTATGTTTTAAATTATTTTTCAATGATTCTTTTTGCATTGTGTCAAAAAATTTATCTAGTTTCTGTTGATATCAAGTTTGCCTATATTTTAATAATTAAAATTGAATTCAAACAGATTAGATTCAACTCTTGTTTTCTGAATAACTTGAGTTTAAAAATTTATTTTTGAATGAATCTTTTTTCCACTGGTTTGTATTAGTTAGGTTTATCATTTCACTTAGTTTGAGAATTTTTAGGATAAATTTTGTTAGGGTTTTTAACTAAAAAAGATTCTGTTTAGTACCTAATAGGATTTAGTTAGTTTAATTTTTCTTTAGTTTATTTTGAAATCTGAATTAGTTTAACTTTTGTTTTAGTTTCCTTTAGTTCTGTTGTCCAATATTAGGTGACTTATTTTTCTGTTAATAGAAATAGTTTTGCTTTGTTTTATATTCTAATGATATAGGAAACCATATTCTTCTTCATTAGGTAATGTTTTATAAAACAATTTAGATTTAGAAGTATTTCATTTCACAAAAGTTTTAGATGATTTAATTCTGTTTTATAATAAAGATTTTATTATTTTACTTTCTGTTAGCTATTGGTTTGGTTACAAAAAAATAGTTTTGTCTTGTTTTATATTAGTAGTAGTCTAGCCACCAAAATTTAGAAGCCCATTACTTTGTTTTGTTTTTGTTTGCTGTATTGCTCTAGTATTGCTAATTGATTTCTTATTTGAAAATATTTAAAAATAATTGTTTTACAAGTTTTACTTTCTGTAACTTAGTTGTTATATATTTTGTTTTCTGTTATTGTAATGTTTTATTTGTTTTATTTGTTTTCTTGTTGTTAAGTTTATTAGGCAAAAACTTATGGTGTGTAGTGTGTTCATAGTTCTTACTTGTTCCCCAAAAGTAATTCTTTGCTAGTAAAAATATTTACTAAAATATGTTTTGTTATATTCTAGTTTGTTTTTGTTTTGATTAGAGAATAGTTGTTTGTAGGAAAAACTAGTCTTAGTTGTTTTGATGAAGTTTTGTTGATTTTAACCTTTTGTCTTAAGTATTTCCTTCATCACAACCTTGTTGTCTTTAGTTTGTGTTTCTTATTGAGTGTTAGTATTGATTGCTAGTATGAATGCAATGTTTGACTACATAGATTTTCTTGTTGGGGAATGTTGCATGGGAAACAAAAAAAATCCTACGCACACGCAGATCTATCCATGGTGATGAGCATCTACAAGAGTTAGAGTGGATCTACATACCCTTGTAGATCGCTAAGCGGGAAGCGTTAAGAAACGCGGTTGGTGTAGTCGAACATCTTCGCGATCCAAATCGCCGAGCGTCCCGCGATCTCATCACGATCCGTCCCGCGATCATGTCACGATCCGTCCCGCGATCTCATCACGATCCGTCCCTTGAACTCATCACGATCCGTCCCGTGAACTCGTCACAATCCGTCCCGTGAACTCATCACGATCCGTCCCATGAACTCATCACGATCCGTTCTGTGAACTCATCACGAATCGTCTCGTGGTCTTGATCACGGTCCTTCCGATCTAGTACCGAACAGACGGCACCTCCG
This sequence comes from Hordeum marinum, assembly GCA_022496015.1. Lineage (NCBI taxonomy): Eukaryota > Viridiplantae > Streptophyta > Magnoliopsida > Poales > Poaceae > Hordeum > Hordeum marinum. The sequence goes on from CM039672.1 coordinate 223,244,178, forward strand.
CGTTCAGCAGACGTGCAGCTTGATGACGATCTCCACCATCTTGGTCCAGCAAGAGGAAGTGGAGAGGAGGAAGAGTTCACCGGCAGCGTGACGATGCTCCGGTGATGGTGGCGGAGCAATTCCGGCAGGGCTTCGCCTAAGCACCGCAGAAATTCGATCTAGAGGAGCACCTGTGGAACGGGTATCACGTGGCCGTAAAATCTCATGCAAAACCCTCAAGTCCTCTGGTATATATAAGAGGGAGGGAGAGGAGGAGGGCTAGTGCACAAGCAGCCCTTGCGCAAGGAGGATTGGAGGAATCCTCCTCCAATCCTAGTAGGACTAGGATTGCTCCTTTCCTACTTGGAATCTCTTTCCACCTTTGTGTTTTTTTCTATCTCTCCCAACTCCAGCCGCATGGGCCTCTTAGAGGACTTCCACCAGCCCACTAAGGGCTGGTTTTCACCCTCTCACATCCCATGTAGCCTCTTGGGACGAAATACCTCTCCCGATGGTCCCCCGGTACACTACCGGCACTCCCGGTACACTACCGATGAGCCGGAAACTTTTCCGACGACCAAAATAGGACTTCCTATATATCAATCTTTACCTCCGGACCATTCCGGAGCTCCTCATGATTTCCGGGATCTCATCCGGGACCCCAAACAACCTTTGGACACCACCATACATAACTCTACACTACCGAAACGTCACCAAACCTTAAGTGTGCACACCGTGCGGGTTCGAGAACTATGTAGACATGACTGAGACACCTCTACGGCCAATAACCAATAGCGGCCCCTGGATGACCATATTGGTTCCTACATATTCTACGAAGATCTTTATCGGTCGAATCTCTATGTCAAGGATTCAGTTAATCTCATATAACGTTCCCTTTGTTCTTTGATATGTTATTTCCCCGAGATTCGATCGTCGGTATCTCCATACCTAGTTCAAACTCGTTACCGGCAAGTCTCTTTACTCTTTCCGTAATGCAAGATCCCGTGGCTAACACTTTAGTAACATTGCTTGAAAGGCTTGTTGTGATGTTGCATTACCGAGTGGGCCCTGAGATACCTCTCCGTCACACGGAGTAACAAATCCCAGTCTTGCTCCATGCCAACCCAACAGACACCCTTGGAGATACCTGTAGAGCACCTTTATAGTCACCCAGTTACGTTGCAACATTTGATACACACAAGGTATTCCTCTGGTGTCAGTGAGTTGCATGATCTCATGGTCATAGGAACATATACTTGACATGCAGAAAACATTAGCAATAAACTGACACGATCATATGCTATGTTTGTAGTTTGGGTCTTGTCCATCACATCATTCTCCTAATGATATGATCCCATTATCAAATGACATCTCATGTCCATGGCTAGGAGACCTTAACCATCTTTTGATCAACGAGCTAGTTCACTAGAGGCATACTAGGGGCATGGTGTTGTCTATCTATCCACACATGTATCTATGTTTCCATTCAATACAATTATAGCATGGATAATAAATGATTATCATGAACAAGGAAATATGATAATAACTAATTTATTATTGCCTCTAGGGCATATTTCCAACAATCTCCCACTTGCACTAGAGTCAATAATCTAGTTCACATCACCATGTGATTCGCATTGTTATGAATCTAACACCCAATGAGTTCTGGGGCTCGATCATGCTTTGCATGTGAGAGAGGTCTTATAATCAACGGGTCTGTGACATTCAGATCTATGTGTTCTTTTCAAATATCTATGTCAAACTGTAAACACTGCTACCACGCTCCACTTGGTACTATTCGAAATGGCTGCTCCACTATACGTATCCAAATTGCTACTACGAGTCATCCGGATCGGTGTTAAAACTTGCATCGACGTAACTCTTTACGACAAACTCTTTATCACCTCCATAATCGAGAAACATCTCCTTAGTCTTTTAGTCACGAAGGATAATCTTGACCGCTGTCCAGTGATCCACTCCTGGATCACTCTTGTACCCCTTGATGGACTCATGGCAAGGCACACACAGGTGCTATACACAGCATGGCATACTATACATAGCCTATGGCTAAGGCATAGGGGACGACGTTCATCCTTTCTCTTTCTTCTACCGTTGTCGAGCTTTGAGTCTTACTCAACTTCACACCTTACAAATCAGGCAAGAACTCTTTCTCTGACTGATCCATTTTGAACTCTTTCAGAATCTTGTCAAGGTATGTACTCATTGAAAGTCTCATCAAGCATCTTTGATCTATCTCTATAGATATTGATGCTCAATAATTAGGTATTTTTATCCAGGCCTTACTTTGAAAAATTCTTTTCAAATAACCCTTTATGCTTTCCAGAATTTCTACATCATTTCCGATCAACAATATGTCAACCACATATGCTTACCAGAAACTCTATAGTGATCCCACTCACATTATTGTAAATACAAGTTTCTCTTAAACTTTGTATAAAGTACACAACTTTCATCACTTCATCAAAGCGTATATTCCAACTCCGAGATGCTTGCTCCAGACCATAGAAGGATTGTTGGAGCTTGCACACCTTTTAGCATCCTTAGGACTGACAAAACCTTCTGGTTGTATCACATACAACCTTTCCTCAAGTAAACTGTTAAGGAGACGATGTTTGGTCATCCATCTGCCAGATTTCATAATTGAAAAATGCAGAAACTGCTAACATAATTCCAACAGACTTTAGCATCGCTACGAGTGAGAAAGTCTCATCGCAGTCAACTCTTTGAACTTGTCAAAAACTTCTTTGCGACAAGTCGAGCTTTATAAATGGTGACATTCACCATCAGCGTCTGTCTTCATTTGAAAAATCCATTTGTACTTGACGACCTTCTTTCCAACGAGCAAGTCTACCAAAGTCTATACTTGGTTTTCATACATGAATCCTTTCTCCGATTTCATGGCCTCTAACCATTTGTCGTAATCCGGGCCCATCATCGCTTCCCCATAGCTCGTAGGTTCATCGTTGTCCAACAACATGACCTCTAAGACAGGGTTGTCGTACCACTCAGGAGCAGTACACCTCCTTTGTCGACCTACGAGGTTTGATAGTAACTTGATCCGAAGCTTCATGATCATCATCATTAACTTCCTCTTCAACTAACGTAGGCTTCACAGAAACAACTTCCTGCGCTGCGCTACTCTCTCATTGAAACAAAGGTTCAATAACCTCATCAAGCTCTATCTTCCTCCCACTCAATTCTTTCGAGAGAAACCTTTTCTCAGGAAACGAACCATTTTAGCAACAAACACTTTGCACTCGGATCTGAGATAGAAGGTATACCCAACTGTTCTTGGGGTATTCTATGAAGATGCATTTGTCCGCTTGAGGTTCGAGCTCATTAGGTGAAAACATTTTCCACACAAGCTTCGTATCCCCAAACATCAAGAAATGACAGCTTAGGTTTCTATCAAACCATAATTGACACGGTGTTATCTCAACAGATTTAGATGGTGCCCTATTTAAAGTGAATGTGGTTGTCTCTAATGCATAACCCCAAAACGATAGTGGCAAAACGATAAGAGACATCATAGTATGTGCTATATCAAATAAGGCACGACTACGACGTTCGGACACACCATCACACTATGGTGTTCCAGGTGGCGTGAGTTGTGAAACAACTTTCACATTGTCTAAAGTTGTATGCCAAACTCGTAACCCAGATATTCACCTCCACAAACATATCGCAGAAATTTTTATCTTCTTGTCACGATGATCTTAAACTTCACTCTGAATTTGCTTGAACCTTTCAAACGATTCAGACTTGTGTTTAATTAAGTAAATATAAACTATATCAACTCAAATCATCAGTGAAGGTAAGAAAATAACGATATCCACCGCAAGCTACAAACACTCATTAGACCGTATACATCAACATGTATTGTTTCCAATAAGTCACTTGCCCGTTCCATCAAGCCGGAAAACGGGGTTTAGTCATCTTACCCAAAAAGCATGGTCCGCATGTCTCAACCGATTCAAAATCGAATGAGTCCAAAGATCCATCGGCATGGAGTTTCTTCATGCGCTTTACACCAATATGACATTTAGCCGCAGTGCCACAAGTATGTGGTATTATCATTATTAACTTTGTATCTTTTGGCATCTATGTTACGAACATGTGTATTACTACACTCAAGATTCAATAAACCATTCTCATTGGGTGCATGACCATTGAAGGTATTATTCATTTGAACAGAATAACCATTATTCTCTAACTCAAACGAATAACCGTGTCGCAATAAACACGATCTAATCACGTTCATGCTCAACGCAAAACACCAAATAACATTTAGGTTCGTCACTAATCCCGAAGGTAGAGAGAGCGTGCGATGTTGATCACATCAACCTTGGAAACATTTCCAACACACACCGTCACCTCACACTTAGCTAGGTCTCCGTTTATTCCGTAGCTTTTATTTCGTGTTACTAACATTTAGCAACCGAACCGGTATCCAATACCCAGGTGCTATTAGGAGCACTAGCAAGGTACACATCAATAACACGTATATCAAATATACTCCTGTCGACATTGCCAGCCTTCTTATCTACCAAGTATCTAGGGTTGTTCCGCTTCGGTGACCGCTCTCCTCATAATAGAAGCACTTAGTCTCGGGTTTTGGGTTCAACTTTGGGTTGCTTCACTGGAGAAGCAACTGGCTTGCCATCCATGAAGTTTCCTTCCGTGCCCTTGCCCTTCTTGAAAGTAGTGGTTTTACTAACCATCAACACTTGATGCTCCTTCTTGATTTCTACCTTTGCGGTGTCAAACATCGCGAACAGCTCAGGAATCATTATTTCTATCCCTGGCAATTTATAGTTCATCACCAAGTTCTAGTAGCTTAGTGAAAGTGACTTGGAGAACTATGTCAATCACTATCTTATCTGGAAGATCAACTCCCACTCGATTCAAGCGATTGTAGCACCCAGACAATCTGAGCACATGCTCAACGATTGAGATATTCTCTCTCATCTTGCAAGCAAATAATCTTGTTGGCGATATCATATCTCGCAACACGGGCACGAGCCTAAGATCACAATCTCAGCTCTTAGAACATCTCATATGTATCCGTGATGTTCAAAACGTTTCGGAGCCTTAATTCTAAGCCGTAATGCATGACGCACTAAATTATCAAGTAGTCATCGGAACGTGCCTGTCAGATGTTCACAACATCTACAGACGACGCTAGAGGGGGTGGCGCACCGAGCGGTGCATTAAGGACATAAGCCTTTCTGTGCAGCAACAAGGACAATCCTTAGATCACGGACCCAGTCCGCAATATTGCTACCATCATATTTCAACTCTATTTCACTAGGAACATAAAAATACAAGGGAGCTACAGCGTGAGCTAGTAATCTACAACATAATTTGCAAAGACACTACTGACTATGTTCATGATAGTGAGTTCAATTGATCATGTTACTTAAGAACTCCCACTCAAATTGACATCCCTCCGGTCATTCGAGTGATACATGATCCAAATTCACCAACTCAAGTCCGATCATCACGTGAGTTGAGGTGGTTTCAATGGTGAACATCATTGTGTTGATCATATCTACTATATGAGTCATGTTCGACCTTTCGGTCTCTTGTGTTCCGAGGCCATGTCTGTACATGCTAGGCTCATCAAGTTTAACCCGAGTGTTCTGCATGTGCAACACTGGCTTGCACCCGTTGTATGTGAATGTAGAGTCTATCACACCCGATCATCACGTGGTGTCTCAACACGACGAACTTTCGCAACAGTGCACACTCGGGGAGAACACAACTTATCTTGAAATTAAGTGAGGGATCACCTTATAATGCTATCGTTGTCCTAAGAAAAACAAGGTGCATAAAAGGATTAACATCACATGCAAATCATAAGTGACATGATATGGCCATGAACTCGTGCTTTAGATCTCCATCTTGAAAGCACCGGCATGATCTTCATCGTCACCGACACGGCACCATGATCTCCATCAACGTGTCGCCATCGGGGTTGTCACGCCCTGCATGCTTCTACTACTATTGTTTCCGTTTAGCAATAAAGTAAAGCATTACATAGCGCTTAATGATTGACATGCAGGTCATACAATAATTAAAGACAACCCTATGGCTCCTGCCGGTTGCCGTACTCATCGACATGCAAGTCGTGAAATTCTATACATCACATGATCATCTCATACATCACATATATCACATCATGTAATTGGCCATATCACATCACAACATACCCTGCAAAAACAAGTTAGACGTCCTCTAATTGTTGTTGCATGTTTTATGTGGCTGCTACGGGTATCTAGCAAGAACGATTCTCACCTACGCATAAACCACAATGGTGATACATAATTTTCTTTTCAACCTTCTCAAGGACCACCTTTGTCGGATCCGATCCAACTAAAGTGAGAGAAACTGCCACCCGCAAGCCATCTAGGCAACAAGTTGCGTCGAGGGAACCGGTCTGTCGTAAGCGTACGAGTAATGTTGGTCCGGGACGCTTCATCTCACAATACCGCTGAACCAAAATATGACCAAGGGAGGAAGCAATCTAAGCATCAATGCCCACAAACCTTTTGTGTTCTACCTGAGATCTCATCGACACATAGACCTAGCTCATGATGCCACTGTTGAGGAACGTTGCATGGGAAACAAAAAATTTCCTACGCACACGCAGATCTATCCATGGTGATGAGCATCTACGCGAGGGGGAGTGGATCTACATACCCTTGTAGATCGCTAAGTGGGAAGTGTTAAGAAACGCGGTTGGTGTAGTCGAACATCTTCGCGATCCAAATCGCCGAGCGTCCCGCGATCACGTCACGATCCGTCCCGCGATCTCATCACGATCCGTCCCGTGAACTCATCACGATCCGTCCCGTGAACTCGCCACAATCCGTCGAGTGAACTCATCATATCCGTCCCATGAACTCATCACGATCTGTCCCGTGAACTCATCACAAATCGTCTCGTGGTCTTGATCACGGTCCTTCCGATCTAGTACCGAACGGACGGCACCTCCGCGTTCAGCACACGTGCAGCTTGATGACGATCTCCACCATCTTGGTCTAGCAAGAGGAAGTGGAGAGGAGGTAGAGTTCACCGGCAGCATGACGGCGCTCCGGCAATGGTGGTGGAGCAATTCCGGCAGGGCTTCGCCTAAGCACCGCAGAAATCCGATCTAGAGGAGCACCGATGGAATGGGTAGCACGTGGCCGTAAAATCTCGTGCAAAACCCTCAAGTCCTCCGGTATATATAAGAGGGAGGGAGAGGAGGAGGTCTGGCACACAAGAAGCCCTTGCGCAAGGAGGATTGGAGGAATCCTCCTGCAATCCTAGTAGGACTAGGATTGCTCCTTTCCTACTTGGAATCTCTTTCCACCTTTGCGTTTTTTTCTTTCTCTCCCAACTCCAGCCGCATGGGCCTCTTAGAGGACTTCCACCAGCCCACTAAGGGCTGGTTTTCACCCTCTCACAGCCCATGTAGCCTCTTGGGTAAAAATACCTCTCCCGATGGTCCCCCGGTACACTACTAGCACTCCCGGTACACTACCGATGAGCCCGAAACTTTTCCGGCGACCAAAATAGGACTTCCTATATATGAATCTTTACCTCCGGACCATTTCGGAGCTCCTCGTGACATCAGGGATCTCATCCGGGACTAAGAACAACCTTCGGTCACCACCATACATAACTCTACACTACCGAAACGTCACCAAACCTTAAGTGTGCACACCCTGCGGGTTCGAGAACTATGTAGACATGACGAGACACCTCTACAGCCAATAACCAATAGCGGGCCCTGGATGACCATATTGGTTCCTACATATTCAACGAAGATCTTTATCGTTCGAACCTCTATGTCAAGGATTCAATTAATCCCGTATAACGTTCCCTTTGTTCTTCGGTATGTTACTTGCCGAGATTCGATCGTTGGTATCTCCATACCTAGTTCAACCTCGTTATCGACAAGTCTCTTTACTCGTTCCGTAATGCAAGATCCCGTGGCTAACACTTTAGTCACATTGCTTGCAAGGCTTGTTGTGATGTTGCATTACCGAGTGGGCCCTGAGATACCTCTCCGTCACACGGAGTAACAAATCCCAGTCTTGATCCATGCCAACCCAATAGACACCCTCGGAGGTACCTAGAACACCTTTATAGTCACCTAGTTACGTTGCAATGTTTGATACACACAAGGTATTCCTCCGGTGTCAGTGAGTTGCGTGATCTCATGGTCATAGGAACATATACTTGACATGCAGAAAACATTAGCAATAAACTGACACGATCATATGATACGTTTGTAGTTTGGGTCTTGTCCATCACATCATTCTCCTAATGATATGATCCCATTATCAAATGACATCTCATGTCCATGGCTAGGAAACCTTAACCATCTTTTGATCAACGAGCTAGTTCACTAGAGGCATACTAGGGACACGGTGTTGTCTATGTATCCACACATGTATCTATGTTTCCATTCAATACAATTATAGCATGGATAATAGACGATTATCATGAACATGGAAATACGATAATAACTAATTTATTATTGCCTCTAGGGCATATTTCCAATATTTCCCTCGGAGAGTGACGACTAGTTCTATCAAGTTATTTCTGAGAGCGATATTATTCTTCATCAACGGTACAGGCAAGTTCACTTTGACCATCTTGTTCATACCTATGTTTTATTGCATGTAGTGACATCATTCAACAACTCCCTCCAGTAGTGTTATTGAAATTCTTGTAGTGGAGTAGTATGTATGAGGTAGGAACCCACCACTTGTTACTAAAGCCCTGGGAACGCTAGTAATTTTAATGCTATGCTAAAGTAGACGGGGTTTGGTATGAGTGTTTCGTGAGTGGTGTGAGAAGGAGGACTCCCGTCAAAACGACAACTTCACGAAGGCATCTTCAAGTCCTGCATCTTCAAGACCTCAAGACTTCGAGACTCAAGAAACAAGTTTTTCAATACACACTACTGGGTGAAGGATGGTTGAGTGGGCACCCTGGAGTAACTAGTGGATGGCCGGGATGCATGGAGAAGCGCCATGACATCTTGCGGAAAGCTTCACCCAGACTCAAAGAAACGGATGAATACTTCATGCCCGGAAGCTTACCTGTGCAGCCACAAGTCATTATGGGCTCTGGCTTGGTTGATCTTTGTTATGACTCTGGCTGGGCAGTGCTACGAGATGTAGTCGACGTTAGGATTTGGATGGGCACTGACACTAGTCAGGGAAACACACTGAAAGACCATGTTTCGTTCATCCCATTCTCAAACACCATGTAGTGCGAGGACCTACCAGGAGGGAACGAATCTTGTGGGTAAAGTACACAACACTCTACAGAGTTAAACCTAATCGATTAGCTGTGTCCCCGGTTACGGACAATTTGAGCCTCTGGACTTGGATTTATCTCCGAACTCTCAACACTGGATTGATAATTAATTGTGGGCAACTTACGATACTTGTGGGCATTTAGACATCGGTTGGCGGAACCATGTCATGATAGTTAACTCTGTAGTGAAAACTTCTGATATTCCTTTGTTGTAGGAAAATAAAATAAAATCAGCTTTTACGCAAAAACTCAGACACAGAGCCACAAAGCCTTACTGCATATAGAATAGTCTTTATCTTTGTTCTGCTATGGTGATCTTGCCGGTACATTCAATGTACTGACCTACACGGTTGCAACGCCTTATGTTGCAGATAATTTTTCTACGACGAGTAAGAGTAAGATTCAGGGTTACGGTCTACACTCAACTTGCCGTTGGTGTTATTGGGACTCCACTCCCGTTGGCTGCTTCCGCTAAGATTTTTAAGTTATATATTAGTTTTATATTAAATTACATGTGATTGCACTTTGATATATACATTGATGTACTGTGTGTGCCAGCATACTGATCCGGGGATGGCACAGAACACACAGAGGCTTGACTCGTTATGAGTCGGGTCGCTACAGAGATGGTATCAGAGCACATGTTGACTGTAGGACGTGACCCTAGAAACTATAAAGCCCTAGGACAGGATATCTCTAAAACTTTATTTTCAAAAAAAAGATTCATTACTTCTTGTCTTCTCTGATTTTACCAAATAGTCCTCCTTACCTCAACTAGTCGGAATATATATCCGTTCCCCTTTTGACCACACGAAGGATCAACTGAAACCACTCCAAGAAGGACGAGATATTAGACAACTGGTGACCAACTCAGACAAAGATGTATTCCATTATGGAAGGAGCTACAAAATATTGAAGACTATAAGGACGTGAAGAAATTGAAGACCATGAAGAATTTTTCCAAGATAGTATGCCCTAGAAGACCAAACCCCTGTTGTATACTTACGTTAGATACAATGATTTGTGAGTTGTCATTTGTGTGTATTTTTTTCGACAGCCACAAATAAAATATATTTTCAAAACCATTGTTTGTATTGTGTGTATACCCTCTTTTCTATCTCTCTCTCGCATCTCATCCCAAGACCTTGAAACCAATAGATGATAAATGAGGCTGGACTCATGTATACTGGATCGATGACTCGGCTGGAGACAGAAGAATGGATTCGGAACATGGAGTATCACCTAAGGAGTAACCATGTGGCAAGGAACGAGATGGTCCAGTATGCTCTTCGATACTTTGCAGAAGGTGGTGCAAATTTGTGGAAGATGCATGAAGCTATCCATGATAGGCAAGCATCAATCACTTGGGAAGAATTCAAGATGACTCTACAAAGATCTCATGTTGTCACCAACACCTAGAAGCCCCGTTGCAAAGATGTGAAGAAGATTTGTGCATGCAAGATTTGTGGGAAGACAGGACACACCCAGGAAGAACACAAGAATGGATGCCCTCATTATGAAGAAAATCACCGAGCTGAGGAATGCCCAACTGGGCAGGTGACATGTTTCTTGTGTGAAGGAACCACTCATTTTCTGGCACAATTTCAAATATACCCCAAGGTACAAGAAGTCATGAAGCAGCAGAAGGAAGCAATGAAAGAAGCCCTCGGGGAAAAGTTAGAAGAACCCATGATGATAGGAGATATACCAGCCCCAAACACAAGTACCAAATCATGTTATTCATGTGGAGAATAAGGACATATCTCTCAGGATTGTCCGAACGCGTATCTGGGAGACTTCCCGGCAGAAGAAGTGCAATATGATCCTCAGGAGATAGAAGTACTGATCAACCTGGACAAGAAGAAAGGTCAAGTAAGCGGGGGCATTAGATGTTTGCATTGTAGCTTGTAGAAGCCACACTGTTTTTGCAAGAGGTATGAGCCAAGCATCAGGAAAGGAACCCCACCCAAGAAGAAGAAGAAGAAGACTCCGTGGTTTTCTACACGGAAGGATCTGAGCCACATCACTTGTCATCGGTGCAACAAGACAGGACACTACTCCTATACCTGCCTAGAGAAGAAGGCTAAACGTGAGTAGTTTGAGTGTTGGATTTTGGAAGTAATGAATGTAATAGGTAGCACTTATCATTTTGAAGTTATGTAATGGAAGTCTCAGAGTTTGTAATAAAGTCATGAGTCAATGGAATTTATGGTGTCATGATTCTCCTACGTTCAATTATATGAGTTGTTACTCTATGAACAAAGATATCTGACCATTTTCGAGGATATGAGAAAATATGGTCTATGAAGGCATGAGTACATTTCATTTTAAGTGTGGTAGTAACCAGAGTGACAAATGGATGAAGAAAATACCATTCCTGTTAAGGAGTTTGGAAAAGTGAATACACGTGAAGAGAATGTGGAAACATATCCAACTATGTGGATGACAACACCTGACATAGTATACCTTGGATTTGGATATGATGAACCAAAAGTATTATTGGTAAACAGACCAATGGAAAGGAAAAAACATATTCAAGGAATAGAACCTGTATCAAGGATGGATCACCCGGTTCCATGAAGGATCATGAAACAAGAAGTTGTGATTGAACCAGCAAGCGTTTTCTTAGGAGTATACGATAACCTGAGAGAATGTGAAGAAACGATAGATGTTTTTGCTTAGCTCGCAGAATCAATGGATTTATCCGAACTTCGTTCGTTGACAAGAGAAATTTCTGCAATGCTTGTGAGGAAGCCCAAGTGTTAGAATACGAGATTCGCTAAACCTTATACAGAGTAATAATTTGGGTGCGGAATGGATTGATCACCATGATGACTTACTCTTATCATTCTCTTGCTATTCGGAATGGTAAATCTGAGTGACTTACCCATAGTAAAGAGAGACGTTCTTTGAAGCTTTTGTTTAAGCCTTAGAACGGTATGATGAAAAACCCCTTGCACATGACAGTTGCTGTCACACATAGGAATTTTATGGTGAGGAATGAAGCCAAGACCCATTCCACTGCGGGATAACCACTAATGGTAGACCACCATGAGATCATCGATAAGTTATTTAGAATGATCACGAGATCTGTTAGTTAAGAAGACCCATTATTGGAGGAAATACATTTTGTTGGGAGAACACAAGATTTTGATATAATAGAAGAGCATCACCGAAGGAGCTATCGTGAAGAATGTGAACAGAAAGATGCACCCACAGGATGTGTCATGATTTTGAAGGACCAGTAACTCTCATTTTAAGTGTGGTAGCACCCTCACTTTGCAGGACAGTGGATTTGTTAGAAGATCCCCAAACCCTAACCTTTTCTTGCTATCCCCTTCGAATCTCGAGGACGAGATTCATTTTAAGTGTGGTAGTTTTGTAACATCCCAAATTTTGGAATGTTATAATAAATATTAGAATGAGTGTTTGTTTGATTGAGTGATTCAAAGTGAGTGAAATTTGAAACTTTTGAAAGTTTAATGAGAGGGAATGAAATGACTTTCCCAAAACTTTCACTCTGCATTTTTGATCCTCGGGAATTCAAATTCATTTCATCACAAAACCCCAGAGTGAAGATGATATGACTTCTTCCATTTAAAGAAATGAAAAGGGATTTGAAAAATGGTTTGAATTTCATTTGAAAATATTTCAAATTCAAAAAACTTTATGCAACTCAATGATTTTCATGAGAGAGGATAAAAGGACTTCTTCAAATTATATGAAATATGAGTTGGAAGTTTAAAACAAGGATTTTGAAAAGTGGAGTTGAATTTTTTTGAATTTTTCCTTTGGAATTCATTTCATATTTGGTTCCATTTTAAATTTCAAAGTATTCAAACCCCTTGACAAAAA